>CM070616.1:29756008-35329194 GCA_036346395.1 Hsuehochloa calcarea
TCGAGATATGAATTTTGGAAGACTCTTTGTCTTTGTGGTTGTAAATCTTTAGTGCTGTTTTGGTAGACTGCAGATTAAAAATAGTAATTGGACTAATTAGAGTTTTTGATCTACATGAAAGATGTAGATAATTGTCTAAGGGTTCTGTAGAATCTAAGAACTCGAATTTTGGTTGGGTAAAACAAAGTTATGAATTTAGTGACCAGCTGTCCCGGCGTGAGATCGGTTTTACGGGCTAAAGCGGAGGGTTAGATGATTTAATTAGGAGACTTGGTAATCTAATAAAATATAGAATTTTTGTAGAATACAGAACTGGGTGGTTAGTCGTGATCGGACTTTTGAGTCGAAAGTTCACGCTCTTTTTAATGAGGACAGCTAGGGGTGACTATTACGCAGGCGTGGTATATTTAGGGCGGGTAGTAGCGATGTCTATTGATTGCTATTCTTGATGCTGTAGTTTGTATTGAAATTTGAATATTTGATGTAGGAGGCGTCGTGCTTGTTGCCATCTTCTAGTCAAGCGAATGCGTCGCAACTAGTAAAGGTAAGTGCATGGTAGCGTGATCAATGATTGTTCCTTTGTTTCTTTACCTTCTATTACCATTATTGTTGTGCTTTTATTTTATTTAATTGCAAACAATGGAATGGTATGGTTATATCTTTGATGACAATCATGAGGCAAAGTTGGATATGATGAATATGATGGAGTTTGTATTTTTCATACATAAGCATCTTTGCATATGAGCGGTGATCATGAATGATCACAACTCCACGAGAGGAGGAGGTCCCGATCCTTGTGGAGAGCGGGCTTGAGAGTGAATGTTGTCGCGAGCATTCACTCATGCTATCTCATTATCTGTGAAAGAAGTGCATGTGGACATGTAGATTAGAGTTGCATTAATATATGAGATTAATGGGTGTGAAACAAAGAGAGATAACAACATGTTAATATTAATAGAAGTACATGTGATGATAATGAAGTTATTGAATCTTTGTTGATTTATTATTCGTTGTATATTGATGTGTTTCTTGAGTCGTGGACTCACCCTTGCTCTTTATTTGTCTTTAGGTGATCTTGAGGGCCTTGTGGTGAGGCGAGTAGAGCACATGGATTAGATCCATACTTCAATCACATGATCATTTTCCATAAAACCTTTTTATTCAATGTAGGATTACTCTAGGCCATGTTAGAGGTTGAATAAAGTTTAGTACAACGTTTTGGACTAGACTATTTGTTTCAATGATTTGGATTCATTGGTTGATGCTATTTTGGATTATTTACAGTTATATTTCCCTTGCTTATTTATTATCGCTTGATCCATAATTATGCATGTTCTTTTGTGATCGAGGATATGTCCATTGATATCTTCTTCTTTGAAATTTTATAGTGTATCGATAATTATTAGTTTAGAAGTAGTTTAGTGGCATTCGGGCTCGGTGTTGAAGGTGGGTTATTCTGATCAAAGTCATGAGTTTCATTGCATATGTATTGCATGATGCATGTTTTGACTAACATGGGTCAAGTTGTGAAGAACTTATTCGGTTAGTTTACTTGTCTATTGTTGTGCGGGTTGCTTGGTGGTCAACGACGGTAAATGGCGAGGATGATCGGGACTAGGCTTGGAAGTGGGGTCGAGCGATCGCGAAGCAGCGTGAGATCAATGAACTCAAGCGTGGTGCAAGATGGACAAGGGTGACCTATTGGCTAATCTGCGGCGCAAGATGGCGCAAGGTGTAGCTAATTAAGTCAAGAGGGATAAACACGGCGCATTAAAATGCGTGCGTGTGACCCGTTGTTTGGGCCTTGAGGCCCAATTGAGTCAAACTTCTAGAAGGTCTAAGCCTCCACTATATAGGAGGGGTGGTACACCCCGGCTCTAGTTTTGGCCGTCTCTTTTAGTTGGAAACCCTAATTTTGCTTAGGGAGAGCTTTTGTGGAGGCTAGGTTTTTAGAGAGTGTGATGTGATTTTGTGCTCTTAGATTGAGAATTGTCCTCCATTGATGGAGTAGCGTAAGCCAAATCATATCAAATCAATCTAGAAAGTTTGATCAATGTCTTGTCTCTTTGCGTTCTTTCTCTATATTTGATGATTTTGAGTATTTCTTTAATCGTGCATTTTTATTGAATTCTTCATGTGATCTAGCTTCTTTGTGACATGTAGGAACATATCTAGGATCATCTTGATCATCAATCACCCACAAACAAGATTTTGGATCTAGTTTTGTTTTGACCGGGTTTGAACACTTCTTCAATCAAGCGAGAAAATGATCATTATTCTTCCATGAATTATCACAATCTTGATTGGAATAGGTTCTGACATCATAGAGAAGGTGTGTTCCAAGTTTCATCGAGTTTGGAGTTGTAGATCAAAGTTCCATCTATTTGCAACTTTGTCATCGGTTTTTTGATCATTCTTGAGCCTCACGGTCGAGGCCCAGAGCCACGGTCGACCTTGGTCGTGATCGGACCACCATTGATCCGCGGTCCGACCACGATTACCTTGAATTGCTTTAGTCTTTGTTGATTTTGTCATTGCTTAGGGGTTTAAATTGGATTCAATATTAATTTTACTATCTTGATATATTGATCTTCATAGCTTATTGGAGTAAAATCTTATTGAATCAATTATTTGTCAAAAGTTAAGCGTGCTCTATTCACCCCCTCTAGTCACCTTTTCGGTCCAACACTAAGTTACCCATATACCTTTCTTGGAAGATAGCGATGTTGATGTTGAGTAGTTTCATAGCACAAGTGATCATTGCAGCGGATGCGCAGGATCGAGTTTCTCCTCTTGCAAAGCTTATGTTGCTAGATTTCCCTATACTATCGAGCTTCATTTGTTATTATATCCTTTGGGAAGGTAATCAATATTCCAAATCCAAGTAGTAAATATCATGTTATAGTGAATTTAAGCATCCATATCGAAATCAACATCACAAACAAAACTATGCTCGACACTCGACAATTCGGCATCCATCATATAAGCGATGTGGCTAGGGTTTGGCCGCCATGCCATGCATGCGCTTGATGAGGAGGAGGCAGGAGAGAGGCGGAGGAGAGAGCCTAAGGAGGAGGCATCGCATCGGGGAGAGGGGCCAGGGAGTCAGGGAGGCGTCACATCGAGGGACGAGTCGAGGGAGGAGGCGGCGGTGGCGGCCTTGAGTGATGTGGATGAGAGTGGAGGTGGCAGTCTGGGGAGGGAGGAGGCGGGCGGCGCGGATCTGGCGGATGGGAGATGGCGAGAGCCGTGGAAGGCGGGAGGGAGGAGGGCCTTGTCGGAGGAGGAGGGGCGCCGAGGAGGAGGAGGAGGAGGAGGAGGAGGAGAAGGCGGTGGCGGGGGCGTGGGAGAGCCTAGTGGGCGGCGGGAGTGCGGGAGGAGGGAGTGAGTTGGGTTTTATGGGTGGCATTAGTCGGGTAGTACCCGAACCGAGGTAATTTGAGCGGAGGCTGCGGGGGCGTGACTCTCCACGGCGACTTCCGGCTTCCAGTTATGTAAGCGATTTGGAGAAAGCGGATGTGAAAAGTGTCCTTTTATGATGACTTACGGCATTTTGGATGGCGAAAAGTGAAGTACATCTGTTAGACCATGTGGCTAGGTCTAAAATAATTTAGTGATAAATAATTGACAATGTTATTCTTGATGTTATTTTAGGCGTGTGTGTGTGGAGTTATGTTGGTCAAGTTGGGAAGAACTTGTCAGAAAAAATATGTTGTTTTGGTCTTTGCATGCGGGAGTAACTTTCGGAAGCGATCGTGGTCTGGTGGCCAGGAAATGGCAGTGCAAAGTTATGGTCGAAGGTCGAGGATCTTTGGAGGGCGGTTGAGCTCGAGTTGGGCGCGTGGAGATTAAAGATGGATGATGCGTGTTGGAGCTACAAAGATGTGGGTCGGATGCTCGACATGTGACAATTTTAGAGTGTCTAAAATAGGATATTGTGTAATAAGATGTTAAGCTCACGTATTGGACCTTAGAACTAGTGGGTTGTGCGTGGATGATTAGGGTTTGAACATTATGCGGGTATAAAGGTGATTAACATTTGTCATATATATATATATATATATATATATATATATATATATATATATATATGAATAGGGTTTTAGTTTTGCGCCAGCAGTTGTAGGTTTTTTGGGTGTCCTCGAATTTTTGGGGGTGAGGATAGTCGCTGGCGGCGGACGTGAGGACTAGGCGTGGGCTGTGCTCCTAGCAGCTGCATAGATTTATTCGACATAGGCTAGCAGCGGCTGTGCTTGAAGGTGATGTGTGCTTTGATGGCTGTGACTTGCGACGTGAAGTAGAGACCTTTTGCATTGAGTTCATTAAAATAATCGTACTGTTGGTTGCTGGGTGTTTGCTTGTGCGTCTTGCTGTGGCTTGAACTTTTCCATCACGTGAGATTTTGTGGCAAGCATTAGGGAGGCACTTCTTTTCACGTATGAGCTTTGCTGTTACGTGAGGTAGATGAGTTGCTATTGATGTGATCAAAGGGTGTAGTAGAAAAATTTAAGAATCGCGCGGCTGTAGACTTGAGGTGATGGGGCGACATAACTTCATGGCGTGAAGAGAAAAAGCTGTTTTGTTCCTGTTTTAAAGAGGTAGTGTCACACAAACTTGATGATTCAGCAATTAGATTCAATTAAAGCGGATCTTTTATTGAAGTCTTCTACAATCATTCACCCTTCCCCTACGATTGTCATTAACAATCCTACGTTCCAAGCAGACAGCGAGGCAACGTGCGGTTAAAGGAAAAAACAACGTTAATGGAGAGATCCTGCGCCTTGGCGTGGGCCCACCGCCGTATACTTGTCACCCGACCGACGCGCCCTCATTTGGGCCATCAGCGTGTCCCACGCACCCTCACGAACAATCGCCATTGTGCGTCTTTGCGCGTCATCGGCGACACACGCTTGCACGCAATGTCGGCGGCAATCTGCGACAAGGATACCGTGGCAAGGTTCTCCACCATAGTTTAGTTACGCCCGGCGTTTAGATGCTATTTAGTTTTGTGAGTAAGAACAAGCACTGCTTTTTTGGTTCGGGAGGAAGGACCACCATGCTTTAAGATTTGTACATGCCACGTGTCCTCTTTGTAGAGAGGGTGATAAACAACCTCGTGGCACGCCGTGTAATTCTTTTCTTTGATGACCACCCGTTCGGTGAAAAAACTAAGTGATAATTTCGATGAAAAATATGTTGAACATATAAGCATTTTGAATTACTATAATCGAGAATATACTAGATGAATCATAGACAATACTCTAGCCTTTTCCATAAAGCAAGTAATCATGAACACCATAGTCATATGAATTTTAGAAGAACATAAACTAGCATTCCTATCTCGGTGTTGGATTAGCAATAGATAATAAAGCTAACCAAGCAATAAGTATGAGATAGACATACCGGATCGATGGAATAAGTAGCGGCCGAAGTCCTAGTAGTGGTCGTTCGCCATTGCGTAGTGGTAGTAGTCGTGCGATTGATATGGATGAAGCGGAGGATCGGATGGCGAATGCGATCGGATGAAAGCGAAGCGGTGGCGATCAGCGCTCCCAAAAACCTTATCGTCCTTGCTCGTGCAAGCCTTCAGAGCAGGAGTTCGAGAACACTCTCCCGGTTCGACGTTACAGCGCTTGTAGGATGGGATTGCGGATACATGACCACAGGTGAGAATGCTTTCTTAGTCTCGTGGGAGTCAATTGGAGAGATCTTTTCACGAGCGATTCTGCGTCCTTGTAAAAAAAAGCGAAGAGCGAGGACCGGAGAAGCGGTTGCCATGAACCGATTAAGCCGTATCCATAACTCCTTTGAGTAAGCTGACGATTCTGCCGGCCGTTCATTAATGCCATTACGCCGGTGTGCGTTTGATTTTCAAATAGATAAAAAAAGCGGCGCCCTTGCGGCGTGCTGCGCGCATGCGCGCACACACACACACACACACACACACGGCGGCACTTCGCGGCGAGGCGAGTGGCCAGCGTGTGTTGGCTTTCTCAATTCAAATGGGGCTACCACGTGCCACCTTATAAAGTGGTGTAACTCCCTTCAACTCTCCATGGGACTAATCAATTTTAGCATGTGCACATGACCCTTTGAGATTCTCTAGGAATTAATTAGAAATAAAATTGGGCCCGCCGTAATAATTCCTACAATCCCCACGGATCTCAAAGATACATGTCAAATGCCTTGATCCACAATATTATTTTAATATACCGGTGTTTGATGAAGACCAAATAAGGTTGAACATCCATCTAGAGCGAAGCTACACTTATCCACAAGCGCACAATGTACTAAGCCTTGAATTGGCGGTTTGTGTGAATAAGTTTCACTAAGTCCTTAAGCGATACTAATGCATCAAGCATCCTGCGAGGTTGGAGCATATAAGTCATACTCTGGCCTATTCATGAGCTTCCTAGAGATTACCCTATCTCATAGTGTGACTAGCGATGGGCTCATATAAGGTGTGTTCTTTCAATCGCTTTCTGTAGGACAACATCTTTGTAAACAAGCCATAGAACACATTAAGATAGAAATCAACTGCCATCTGATTTAGGAAAATTGCATCTCCAATGCGGTGGAGTGCAATAAAGTACTCTCCTCTAATTAACCAATAGCTTGTTTCGCCAATCCTACTTCACGGGATCTCCGATTACATAGTATGGGTTGCCACTATGGTATAACTCACGTGGGTCTCAAACCCATCTCCTCGATGCATTGTCTATCACATTCGTGATAAACCCTTTGTGAAGGATGCGCGATTCTTAGTTTGTTTGGATATAATCCAAAGCTATTACTCGGAGTTTCTCATTTTCCTAGGACTTGATCTCCTCTTCACATGTCTTGATGCTTTCATATCATCCTTTGAGTATTCACCTTAACAATCACAGTTTGATTGTCACGATTCATCGAATAAGCGTACGGTTTTCAACCACGAAAAAATCATCAAGAGCTCACGAAGCCATTCGACTTCCGCGGTGACAATATCTAATGTTGTGAATTTGCTTCCATTGTTGACCTCGTTAAGATGGTGCGCTTGCAAGACTTCCATGAAGCAGCGCCACCTCGGTGTGAAGACATATCCACTTGTGGCCTTAATCTCATCGACATCGGATATCGGTTTGAATCGCTATAACCCTCCGATGCAGGATACGGTATATTGAATGCCATAGCTCATAGTACCCTTTAGATAGTGCATTACCCTCTCAAGAGCATGCCAATGATCATCTCCCGGATTGGAAATAAAATGGCTTAGTTTGCTCACAGCAAACGAGATGTCAGGCCTGATACCGCTAGCTAAATACATGAGTAAACCAATTATCGAGAATATCTCAATTGGTCTATGGCTATTCTCAGATTCTTCCTAAGCAATACGCTAGGATCATAAAGTGTTGGAGAGGATTGGCGGTCGTTATAACCAATCGACTTAGAACCTTCTCCACATAATGATTTTGCAACAATGTAATCCCACCATCACCACCTCTCAACGACTTGATGTTCAAGATAACATCATTTCTCCGGATCTTTCATCTCAAAATTAAGGACAAGAAATCCTTGACCTCCTTAATCACATTAAAGTGGTCCTAAAGATCGATATGTCATCAACATCTGAGACATAGAATGACTCCTCGCCCCACTATGCGATAATACACACATATGTCAACTTCATTCACAATAAAGCTGCGGATGTTAAAATTATGTGAACTTTTCATGCCATTGCTTAGGTGCTTGTTTAAAACCATACAAAGATTTCAACAACACACATTTCCTTCTTGACCATTTACTACAAATCCATCTGGTACATTCCATGTAAATTTTATCGTCTAACTCTCCATTTAGGAAGGTGTCTTAACGTCCATCGATGAGCGAGAAGACCGTGTGAAGCGACCAAAGATAGTAGTACTCGAATAGTGGTCAATCTAGCTACGGTGAATAAGCATCAAAGAAATCATGCCTTTTGGGTATAACTCTTGGCCACAGCCATGCCTTGTACTTCTCGATAGTACCATCATGCCTAAGCTTCTTTTTGAACACCTACTTACATCTTACGGGTTTATAACCATAAGGGCGGTGATCTCCCAAGTTCCATTAGAAATAATATAATCCATTTCACTCGTCTACTTCCTTCCAGTATTCCGCATCTGGAGAAGCATATGTTTCAGAAATGGTACTTGGAGTATCATTCACAAGGTGCACAATGAAATCAGGACCAAAAGACTTTGCAGTCATTTGTCTTTTACTCTTCTCGAGTTTCATTGTCTTCCTCACGAATTTGCTCAAAATATACAATGTCTTCCTTAGAGTTTCATTGTCTTTCTTTCGACAACCCGTTTATTGTGGTGAATAGGGATCACGTACTCTCATGGATTATACCATGTTCCTCGGAATAAATCGAACTCATTAGAAAAGTACTGTGCACGATCGGACCTAACACTTTTGATTTTTCTTTCAAGTTGGTTCTCGACTTACTTATAGATTTTAGCGAGAACCTGGTGAGGTCATCAATCAAAGTCGTTAATGCTATTACATCAGTCGGTGCGTTTAGATTTTGAATAGATAAAGAAAAGCCTTGCGCGTTACTGCGTGTCTGCGCTACCCTACCTGCCTTCGGCTCGGCTCGGCTCGGTGAAAGCGTGACGCCGCCTTAGCGTGTTGGATTTCTCTAATTCCATAAGGGCTGGGTATGTGTCAGTGTATAAGTAACTCCTTGACTCTCATGTGAGATTGTCAATTTTGGCGTGTGCTTGTGAGCCTTTGAGATTCTCAAAATTAATTAGAAATAAGCGTGCCCAACCCGTAATAATTCCTACAAAATCCCCAAGAAAAATTGACGATGTAGCCCTAGGGCATGGAGTGTCAAGTTCCCTTCAAAATTTTAACGTAAGACCTCAAAGTGTGGTGTGCTAGACAAATCAAAAGGAAGAAGAAGAAGCAGCAGCTCTCGCCTAGTCAGTCACCTACACAGACACAGCGAAGCTCAACGTCAAAGGATACCAGCAAAATCAAGCCATTCATCGACGACCTCAAGATGAAAGCGATATGTCGATTATTCGGCGTGTAAAAGCCACAAACGGAGAGACAATGAAACCAACAAATTCCTTTCGATTAGCACTGTGAGTCTCTGAGAATTCAGAAAATTTCAGAACTGAAACCAGCACGAACCGTATCCCAAGTTTCGCCATGCGTGTAGCAAGCCCATGAGGACCAAGCTGGGCCCAGCCCACTAAACCAGTAAACCCTAACGACTCTCTCTCCTCCTCCCTCTCTCTCTCTCTCTCTCTCTCTCTCTCCGCCTCTCCTTCCCCAAACGGCCAAACCCCAACTCCGCGGGCGACCCACCCACGAAACAGCAACGCGCAGCCATGGCCATGGCGGAGGAAGCAGCCGCCGCCGCCAGCTACGAGGTGGATCTGGGCAACCTCATGGCCTACGATCCGTCGCACCACCTCGCCGCCGCCCCTCCTCCTCCTCCTCCTCCAGCAGGAAGGAGCTGAGGAGGAGTGCCTGCGGAAGGGACGGAGCTGGCGCAGGCGGTTGCCGACGCGGTCTTCGCGCTGCCGCCCAGCGAGGATCGCGAAGGGCCCATCGTCCGCCTCCGCCTCCCACCACCCGCCTCCCCGCGAAGCATCTGCCGAAGAAGCCTCCTACCAAGTGGGAGCAGTTTGCAAAGATGAAAGGTGAAGTTTTTTTACTATTCTTTCTGGATTCTTTGTTTCAAGTGTACTTTTTTTTCGTTCTTTCGATTGGACGAATGGATATAGTTACACAGTACTGACATACTTGCAGGGATCAAGAAGCGGAAGAAGAATAAGCGCGAGTGGGACGAGCAAACTAACACCTGGAAGCGAACATATGGCTATGACCGTGTGAACGACGACAAGGACGTCCCGATCATCGAAGCGAAAGCAACGGATGGTTAGTGATTTATCTTCTCGACAACTTGTTCTGCAGCAAGAAGAGCAACAGTTTCGGGTTTCTTTTCCATTGATTAGCCTATTACAATAATCCCTTTCTACAACATAACTGAATGCCTAATTAACGAATCACAGGCTTCTGCTTGTGCACACCGATTCAATCCTGCATTCGTTGATGCCAGTGGATTATGTGGCCTGGTTATATGGTATACTAGTTCTAGTACCTATCGCTCTGTAACATGCTAAGCGATTTTAATGTCTAGTGCACAATTGCACAAAGGGCTTTAGTTGACATCCTTTGCAAAGGTGTTGGTTGGTTTTATTGAATGTGTTTTCCAAAGATACTAGTTCATAGCACTATTTCTATCATCAAGTTTAGTTTTTGTTATTTTAGAGCAGTTTCTCTGCCATGGCTGTGCTTATTTAGAGACCACATCTTCTTGGTTGTTGTTTAGTAATTATGTCTCGACATCTCTAGTGCAACATGATTTCAGTTGATGCGCTTAAGATGGATATTTTGTAGTTCAAGACTGACTGGATCTGACAAGTCCTCATTGTCTATGCTATTCATTCAGAAATATGTGTCCCTAAACCTTGTCTGTCAATACTATCGCTTTTAATCAACTATTGGCTTTGTTACAGAGCCTGGTGTTGATCCTTTTGCTCAGAGAGGGATGAGAAAGAAGCAGTGGGTTGAGAAACAAGAAAAGAACAGACTAGAGAACTTAAAGAGAGCAGCAAAAGTTGGTGCTTTGCCAAGGTTGTTATTCTTTCCTAGTAACCAATGTTTATATATATTTTATATCAGTATATATTGGATTTCTTTTTTTATATCAGTATATATTGGATATATATGGTACATTAGTACTTCTGTCTCATTCTAATAGCTTTCCTTATATTTGTATGTGCAGTCATATACAGCTTGCTGCTACAGCTTTGCCCATCACAGGAACTAAAGCCGATCTACCTAAAAATCTAGAAAGAAGATCTTGAAGGTGTTGCTGGCATGGCTTCATCAGCAACAACAAGTGGTGGGAAGTTTGATGAAAAGTTGCCTGGTGAGAAACCTCCAAAGCACACTGGCAAGCATCGAAAGGTTTTATCTGACTCATTTGCCTTCTCTGAACCTATGTGCCTTCATGGGCTATATTGCGCATTAGCTGAATTGTTTTGTTTCTGTAGTTCCTCCCTGTTGTTGAAGGGAAGGGATGGGCAACCGGGAGAAGCAGCAAAATGACAAAATCCTGAACACCCTACTACTTAAAAGCTCCGGGAACAGATTGATGTTGGCAAGGCAAGCTCTTCAATTTCATACATCAAATGGTTTGTTTCGTGTGCCATCTTTGGTGGTGGTGCCCCTTGTTTGATTGGGTGAACTAACAGTTTCTGTATGTAATTTTTGAAACCAGGCAATCACAATGTACAAGGTGAAGAAGGAAAAGCAAAGAAGGAAAGACAAAGAGAACATGTCCTCTGCATCAAATAAGCTGAAGCCCCAGAAGAAACCTCACAAGAAATCATCGAAGAAAAGGCTTAATTAGGTCCACATCTCTATTGTGACTTGCTGTAGGCGGCGCGTTTTGAAGCCTCAAGGAGATTTAGCAAATTTTGATATGGTTTTGACGGTTTAATTCTGTGAGCGTTAGACATTTTATTCTTTCAATTGCTGGTCATGACACAAGAACCGGAATGTTGTGACAACATAGATGTCCTGATATGCACGACTGGATGTGTTATATATTTTGAAAGATGGTTGGGAATGGTTGTGGGAAGTTTGTCATCAATCTGAAGGAAAGAATAAACCCTTATCTAAGAATACATATGTTGGTTGTAAACAGAACTTAAACTTTTAATTAGATTGTGAGTTGTGAACTTGTGACTGTTTTGCTTTCCTGGGTAGGTAGTATTACATGGATCTCTTTTGTATATGATAGTTACCTGGATCAAGTTGGTGTGGCACAGCCTTCTAGCAATTTTCTAGTGAGGTTGTTTTATTTAAACCTGATGCGTTTTAGTGTATATTGTGGAAAGTGTGAAACATTCCTGATGATTCATACTTGAAACGATAATGTTGCAATAAAGGGTGCAGTTTCGTCTCTGTGGACGTAATAGTGTGGCTACGTGGATATGCTTCTAATCTCAGTGTAGTGTTTAGCAAAACCCTTGTTTTCAGAAAATTTATACTATTGCTTTGGCTCAGAGGCGGACTGGCCATGAAATGGTTGAGCGGCTAGTGTCGATTGGTTTGATCGGCTAAGAGCACGATGGTCAAACTAGCCACATGGCGGTTTGTGTCGGGACCCAAAATTACGATTCGAGACCCTCTGTGTTTAATGCACTAGCGGAGATCACGCTGCAGTACAGTGTTAACAAAGATGTCGATCCATACAAGCGAATAGTAACATAAGCGAATAACTTTGATTAATAAATAATGGTTTTGACCTTAAGGTGAGTTACAATTCTTGAGAGCGTGCTAGAGAAAAAATAAGCGGCAGTGAAGCGAAAAAGGTAGTGGCACCCATCGATTCACCACGAGCCATTTGGGATCAAGACCTCACGATTAAGCACCTTGATGTACTCGTCCTCGAATCTTTGGTGAAGACTCCTCCTGCTGCGATTCGTCAAAACAAGCGTGAGTACCACCGTACTCATAAGCCACACGAGATGCAAAATGTATATATCTTTGGCTTTTACAAGGAAGGCATTTTGTGGCTCTTTTGCATAAATGCAACCTTTGCAATTTAATACAATTAATAGATTGAAAGCAGTAAAACCAATAGACAATAATAATCTTAACAAGTTATTTCACAAAGACACACACAACCTAACGGGTTATTCACATAGCTAGATGATTTAATCACATAGCTCCCTTCCTATGATTTTATAAAACATCTACCCCTAGTGTGAAATCCCGAGCATTGTCCATGGCCAGCGGACCTGCTATTGAATAGATTAAGTTACACTCTCTGAGGTTTGTACACTTTACCCACAAGATACACTTAGTGTAGCTAACACTAAGCATAACAAAGCAATTCGGATACCTTATCTTACTATGCAGGCCGAGTCTTAAAGCAGGCATGTGGTTAAATGCAAAGCTCAGTTCAATGGCGCACATGGTGAGGTCCTTAATTGACCAAGGCAAGACTTCCATTAACCAAACCACATAGACACAGTTAGTAATTCCCACAGTCCACACAGTCCACCCTTTCACAGATATCCACCCGCCTCGGTCAAATCCTTTTACCACCTGGTTGATTTAAGTGCAACATATGCCACAAGACACATAGTACACAGTTTGTTCATACGGTTTCATATTCACTTAGTCAATTTATATGACGGTATACATGACAAGTGATTACGTGGCATGGCTAAGCAATCTAATCGCAACTAACCAACCCGTTGGTGCTACCATATTACCAACTAAATACCAACTAAGGTGACAAGGAATCGGGACATAGCAATTAACAAGGATGGCATAACAATGGGATTAACTCTGCACCCAAAGCTTTTAAATAAATACTTGAATTAAGATCACGATAATTTGAATTAAAATACTTTTATAAAGCGGGAAGCAAAATGGTCAAGGGTATAGCTTGCCTTGGAATAGGTTCAAGTCTTTGGTCTTGGTCTTGGAAACTCCTTCTTCCTCAAACCTTCAGTATGTTCAAGTCTACATGTAAGCAACCAACAAGAAAATAAATAACAAGTAAATAACTCTGATAAAAATAATTAAAATCTCAATAAATAGATCTTGATTTTATACAAATTTAGAAATTTGAATGGATGGATTTGGAGTTAGGATGCAAAAGTTATAAGGTTTCAAAGTTTGAATCAAAAAAACCTAAAAATAGAGTTCTTGGAATTCGAATTATTTTCAATAGAAAAATCGGATTATTAACGCAAGCATGACATCAGCAGGATTTTCGAATTAAAATAATTAAAGAAATAAGCGACATGTGGGACCCACGTATCGGTGACCGCTCCACGGTGGACTAAGTCCGAGCCCTCTGAGTTGAATCGGTGTTGGCGTGGCGCACCGTCGTGGCGTGACCGCAGCGCCTCGTCTTCTGCGCGCATCGTCGCGAGTAGCGGTGAGTGGAGGGTAGCGTGGGCGGCGGCGGCGGCGCGAGCAGTTCCGGCGAGCGATAGCTCCGGTGAGGTGGGTGGTACAGGGTAGGCGCGAAGCGCGAACCTAAGGTGTGCTCGGTGCTCAGGGGCGAGGCGGCGGCGGCGAGCTTTGGCGGAGGAGGGAGTGCGGGCTCGGCGGCGGCGTTAGAGGCTCCTGAATCACGAGGTGAGCACCGGCCGCGGCGTCACGGCGAATCAGCGGTGGCGCTCTGACAGCGGAGGGAGGCAGCGGAGGTGGCGCAATCGAAGCTCAAGCCTCGGTGTCGGCGGTTATTCTCGATCCGGCGAACACAGGCGAGAGAGGAGTGGGTGGCGGCTTTGGGAGGGTGGCGGCGCGGGCTCTCCTTTATAGGGCACAGGGAGGTCAGGCGGCGTGGCGGCGTGGAGGTCGTGGCGGATTCTTGACCTGTGCGCATACCATGGAGAAGGAAGAAGAAGTGGGGTTCGTGGCGGCGGTGGGCGCGAGTCGTCTGCGCCTGCGGAGGATCGAGGTTGGAGGCAGTGGCTTCAGCGTTGACCGCCAATAAGCGATTCGCGTGCAGCAGCGTCCTGTGAGAGAAACAGCGGGAGGCGAAGCGGTGGGAGCCCGCTGGCGGTGAGGCCGGGAGAAGCGGCCCAGCGTCGCGGCGAGATCGCCGTCGATCCCGATCGAACTCTGGAAGATGGGCGGATAAGCGATGTTAGGCGGAGGAGATTGGCCCAACACTATTTGAGATTTAAATTAGTTTTCTTTTAGAAAATAGCGAGAAATTCAAATAAGCAATGGAAAATATGATCTTGGAAAAATTCTAGAAAATTCTAGAAAATATAACCAAGCTCATAGAATCCAAATAAAATAATTTTGGTAATTGTTAATGTTGGGATTAAGCTCATTAAATCGGTTTGTCCTTAAAGTCCATATTAAGCTTTTAAATTAAAATTCAAATAAATCCAAATGGTGAATTTTCTTAATACCATTGTTTAAAAGATTTTAAAGCTAAAATTGGGATGTTACAAACCTTCCCTTAATGGAATCTCGACCGAGAGATTGAGGCTAGCTAGAAGAAAAGGCTAGGGAACTCGGCTTTCAACTCTTCTTCACGTTCCACGTTGCTTCTCCTTACAGTGGTTACTCCTTTGGACTTTGAAAGCAGCGGTCTTGCTACAGTGCGGCGTTCTGCGACATCCATAATCTTGACCATTTGCTCTTTGTAGGTGAGGTCTTCTTTTAGTTCAATCGAATCAGCGGTGCTTGTTCTTACGGCACAAGACACTTCTTGGTGTGAGGCGTGAAAGACATTGTACTCCTGCTAGCGATTGTGGCGGCTCTAAGCGATAAGCCACTTCTCCGGCGTTCCAAAATCTTGAGCGGACCAACATAGAGGCAAGTTTCCCTTTGGCGTGGAACCTTTTCACCTCGAGGCGCTCGAAGATACACAAAATCTTGACTCAAAGCGAGATCACGGCGGCGGTTGTCGGCATAACTCTGCTGGTGAGCTATCTTTAATCTCTCTCGATCATTGACACTTGCTCTTACGCTTCTTGAATAATATCCGGACCAAAGGCATGCGTTGGCGGTTTCGACGAGTTCAGCGGGTTCTCTGAGCCGCGACCATACAAGGCTTCAAATGGTGACATTTGTAGGTAGCGATGCTTGTTGTTGTCGAGAATTCGCATATGCTCTTATCCCAGCAGCAGCATTTGCTATTGCAGGCTCTCAACATATCCTCAATATCGATTAACCCTTTGATCATCCATACATGCGGGGTGATACGCGATCTTGAAATTCAGGTGAGTCCCTAAGGCTTCATGTAAACTACTGCCAAAATCGGGAGGTGGCGAGATCCTCGATCGACACAATCTTCTTAGGCACACCATGCAAAATAGCGATCTTCGACATATCTGCTCTGCAGGCGATCTTGAGTAAGTGGTTTGGTGGTAAGAAATGGGCAACTTTAGTCGACGATCCACTATTACCCAAATCGAATCGTAACTGATTGAGTCTTGGGTAACCCGATAATGAAATCCATTCGATTTCTTCCCTTCCATTCGGAATCTTCAAAGGTTACAGCGGACACCTGGCCTCGATGCTCTGCTTTAACACACCGTCGCACAAGACAGCGAACTGCGATTCTCGCTGTTTGTACAAAACTTATTCTTAACATCTGGTACATCTTAGTACTACGGGGTGAATCGAATATTTTGAGTCATGGGCCTCCTTCAAAATTAGTTGTCTCAATCCATCAATATATCTGGGCCGGAATCGTCCATTGATCCACAGTATGTCTTGATCATCTTTGTGAAGTCCTTGAACTTCCCTACATCATCTTCTCCTTGATGTGGAGAACTACGAGTCCTTGGTGAGCTTGGCGAATCTGCTTCTCCAAAGTAGATTGCACTTCAGTTGCCATGAATCCTTTAGATACTACTTCTAGCTTGACAAATTCCTCTTGAAGTTACGAACAAAGCTCTTTCACTTCAAGGCATTGCGGTGGCTCTTACGGCTCAAGCGTGCGCAGCGACATTGGCTTTACCGGATGGTAATGGATTCCAAGGTTATAATCCTTTATCAATTCTAGCCATCTTCTATCATATTCAGATCCATTGAGTGAAAATATATTTCAAGCTCTTATGATCTGTATACCTGATTCTGATGAAGTAATGGCCCAAATCTTCAAGGCATGCACTCTGCGGCTAACTCCATATCATGGGTGGGATAGTTCTCTTCATGCGGCCTTAGCGCCTTGGCCTAGCGCGAAGCGGCTCTTCCTTCTTGCATCGGGACACATCCTAATCCTTGTGACATACATAATGAATATCGAAATCCTTGCGAATATCGGCAAAAATCGATCTTGAAATTTGAAGTCAAACATTTCTTCAATTCTTGAAAACTTTCTTCACAGTAGGGGTCGGTAAACTTTTCTCTTTCTTCAACAATTGCGTAAGAGGTTTAGCAATTGATGAGAATCCTTCAATAAACGGCGATAGTATCCTAATCCCAAGAAACTACGAATCGAGTGGCGGTCTTGGTTTGTTCCCATTGTAATCTTTAACTACTTTTGTCAGCGGCTACTCCTGCGGTGTCATCACATGACCAAGAAAATCCACTTCCTTTTCCAAATCACACTTGCTAAACTTAGCATACAAGCGATGTTCTCTGAGCTTCTCTAGAATTAATCTCAAATGTTGGCATGTTGTTCTTCGACTTTGAGTAGACCAAAATATCATCGATGAATACAACTACAAACTTGTCGGATACTCCATGAATACCTTATTCATCATGTTCATGGTAAGCGGGGCATTAGGTGGACCAAAGGACATGACTAGGAACTCATAATGTCCGTCTGCGCGTTGAAAGCGGTCTTAGGTATATCCTTGGGACAGATCTTCAGCGATGGTAACTTTCATGCGATCGATCTTGAGAACACTCGGCTCCTTTCATTTGATCAAATAGATCATCTATCAAGGAATGGATACTTATTCTTAATAGTGACTTCATTGAGAGGCCGGTGTCGATGCACATTCTCATCTTCCATCCTTTTTTTGCGAACAAAGTGGCGCTCCCCATGGCGTGAACTAGGCCTCTAAAAACTTTCTCAAAAGTTCTTCTACTTGCTTCTTCATTTCTACTAGCTCATCGGTGGCATCCGATAAGGTCTCTTGAGAGTGGTCTTTGTCCACGGCACTAGATCAATGACAAACTCGATGTCACGATCGGGTGGCATTCTGGTAACTCTTAAACACATGGATACTCTTTGACAAGTGGCACATCTTCCAACGACGGTCTTGAGCTATTGACTAGCGAGATGTCCATTACGTCTTGAGGTAGATAGGAACTCCACTTTGTTTCCTTTGGTATCCTCGATTATGTGGCTCTTACAATCTATGCGGCTTTGTGCTTGGTTAACCAATCCATGCCAAGGATGACATCTATGGTTTGGGTGTCTAGAATAACGAGTTAGCTAGAAACTCAACTCGACTATGAGTAACTTAGCCCCTAAACAACCCATATTAGAACTTAGCTCTGCTCCGGTGGTGGGGACGTGATGCGCAAGGTGCATAACTTCCAATTTATTCTTGGTTGCAAAAACTCGAGAAACAAGCGAATCTGAGCTCGAATCAAGCGAGCGAGGCGGTCTTGATTTACTAGGAACTTGGTACAACCACGGTGCTTCTGGCTCCTTCAAAGTGGCGTGATTAACACGACCTCGACCCTTGGTAGCGTTCCTCTGGTTGGTGGTTCCACGAGAAACTCCTTGGTTGTTACCTGCTGGGGTCTTGGCGGTGTTGCTCCAAGGTTGAATGACCGGGTGATAGTTCCTTTTGAGGACGATTAGCGAAATGCCACAGTGTGGCAATGGTAACACACTCTTGGTTCATTCGGCGATTGTTGTTTCTGAGGTGGGGTTGGTGGTGTAGGGTTCGAGAATCTTGAACAAAGGGCGAGTCTGGCGGTGCAGTGCGAAAGAACTACGTGGCGGAAAGCGATTAAGCTACGTGGCACTATCCTTGCCCTCTGTTTGTTGTGGTGGTGGCTTCCTGTGAATCATCCTAAACTGCGGTGATCCTCCGACTCCTTCGTTTGTCCTCCAACCAGCGCCTTGTTAATCAACTCAAAATGCGGGAAGGTGTGGGCAAGCGATTGACTTGTAGTCTGAGTTGAGACCCTTGAATGTCGACTCTGGCGAGACACAGCCGATGCGGCGTCTTACGGAGCATAGCGAGCTAGTTGAAAACTTTCGAGTGTCGATCGCGACATACCCCTTGCGAGAAGCGCGGAACTTCGTCCTTCTTGGATCCATAATGCCTTGGTACATAATCTTGTGAAAAGCTGCGGAGAACTCTTCGGGTGATACTGCGGTGCTCCATGCTGCTGAAGTTTCCACCACTCGGCTGACTGCCCTCCATCGATGGGTGGCATACAAAACCTTCTCATGATCATTTGCATTGGGTGATCGGCGGCTTCCTCTCAATCACATGAAGCCAATCATCGACTTCTCTTGCGAGACATGTCAGAGAAGTTGGCGGTGGTCCTCATGAATTGTAATTTGGATGGTCACATGACTATGAGAAGCGGGGCTCCTCGATGATGGTTGTGGTTGTTGTTGTTGTTCATGGCATCTGGTTCATCATGGTGTACATCATCTGCGTCTGTCTTTGCCATGAAGGCTCCAAAGTTACGTAAGTCAATAGGAGGTGCTTGGGGTGATCTTGCTCCGTGTGGTTTGCTCATTGCCTTGATCCTTGGGCTCGGCTCCACTTGCGTGATATGGCGAGTCGAACCATCTGGTGAGGTTCCATGGGTTAGATAAGGTAGAGAGCACAAGGTGAGTTAAGAACTAGATGGGGATAGATTAAACCCAACAAACAGCTCAAGAAACTTGAATGAAATAATCTTCATTAATAACTTAATAGCATGGCTGCAACAAATGCCTAAGGGCCTTTGCGGCTCATACTTACACAGGAAAATGAAGCGAACCTAAGCACACAAGCTACAGCCTAAAGAGCGACTACGAAAAGAAGCGGCTAAGCTGACTAAATGGAACTTAGACAAACTACTCGACCTCCAAATCCAGCGGCGCTCTGCTGGTGTAGACTACGAAGTTGGCAGCATCTGCGGCTGATTACGATGCCGGGGCTGGTCGGCGAGGAGCATCGTCTTTAGGTCTTAGTCTGTTGGCTCCTCCATTGTCAACCTCTCTGGATCCTCTAGAATCTCCTGCAGGTCTTCCTCGGCTATACGGCTCTTAGGATCTTCCTTTTGATCATCTTGAGCTCATCTGGCCGTAGAGAGCTTGCTCTGGGGCAGCGATCCTTTCCTCGGCTTCCTCGGGCTGATAGGCGCACCTCGGCTCGGTGGCGGCCATCTCCGCGACTCCTCACACGGCGTGAGCAGTGCAAGATGCCAGCATGGCATAGCCTTCTCGTTTGTAGGCGGAAGCGCGAACATCTCTGACGGCTCAGGATGATAGCGGAAGGCGGTGTGTGGCGACTCTTGGCGTAAATGTGGCGGACTTCGAGCATGGCGGTCGTGGCGACTCTGGATTCCTTGTGTGAAGGTGATCCTCTGGTGAGATGTACAAAGGTGGTGCCTCTAGTGTTCCTCTGGCGTGGGTTGGCGGCGGACTATACCACGATCCGTCCGTTGACCATGTACTCTTTGCCCACGGTACATCAGGCGATCGAAGCCTCAAGTGTACGCAGCGGCTTCCTGACTCTGCGGCAAGTCCTCCGTTGCTATCTCAGAAGGTGCGAAGGTAAGGCATCTGTCAAGGCAGACGGGAGGTAGAGAACCACGTTAAAAGCAATGGGGAGAGTAAAGAAATTATAGCAATAGATGAGTCAAGAGATATAAGAGGAGTTAAGCAATTCATTTAGTCTTGCAAGTTAAATTTTCTTTTAGAAAATAATTTGAACACTCGAGCGACCAATCTAACTAAGGTCTAGACCTACGATCGGTATGGCTCACGATACCACTTTATCGGGACCCAAAATTACGATTCGGGACCCTCATGTTTAATGCACTAGCCGAGGATCACGCTAGTACACGGTGTTAACAAAGATGAAATCGATCCATACTGCGAATAGTAACATAAGCGAATAACTTTGATTAATAAATAATGGTTTTGACCTTAAGGTCGAGTTACAATTCTTGAGCCACAAGAACTTGAAGAAAATAAGCAGCGAAGCGAAAAGGTAGTGGCACCCATCGATTCACAGGGCAGTGGGATCAAGACCTCACGATTAAGCACCTTGATGTACTCGTCCTCGAATCTTGGTGAAGACTCCTCCTGCTTGATTCGTCAAAACAAGCGTGAGTACACACCGTACTACATAAGCCACACAGAGATGCAAAATGTATATCTTGGCTTTTACAAGGGAAGGCATTTTGTGGCTCTTTTGCATAAATGCAACCTTTGCAATTTAATACAATTAATAGATTAGCAATTAAAACCAATAGACAATAATAAGCAACAAGTTATTTCACAAAGACACACACAACTAACAGGTTATTCACATAGCTAGATGATTTAATCACATAGCTCCCTTCCCTGATTTTGAAAACATCTACCTAGTGTGAAATCCCGAGCATTGTCCATGGCCGTGATGGCGTTATTCGAATAGATTAAGTTACACTCTGCGAGGTTTGTACACTTTACCCTAAGATACACTTAGTGTAGCTAACACTAACATAACAATTAGTTATCTTACTATGCGGACCGTCTTAAAGCAGGCATGTAGTGGTCTGGAAGCTCAGTTCAATGGCGCACATGGTGAGGTCCTTAATTGACCAAGGCAAGACTTCCATTAACCAACCACATAGACACACAGATTAATATTATTCACACAGTCCACACAGTCCACCCTTTCACACAGTATCCACCCCTTGCCTCAGTCCAAATCCTTTTACCACCCTGGTTGATTTAAGTGCAACATATGCCACAAAGACACATAGTACACAGTTTGTTCACAGTTTCATATTCACTTAGTCAATTTATAGCGGTATACATGACAAGTGATTCATGTGTAGCTAAGCAATCTAATACGCAACTAACCAACCCGTTGGTGCTACCATATTACCAACTAAATACCAACTAAGGTGACAAGGAATCGGGACATAGCAATTAACAAGGATGGCATAACAATGTAGGATTAACTCTGCACCCAAAGCTTTTAAATAAATACTTGAATTAAGATCGATAATTTGAATTAAAATACTTTTATAAAGCTAGGAAGCAAAATGGTCAAGGGTATAGCTTGCCTTGGAATGGTTCAAGTGCTGGTCTTGGTCTTGGAAAGCTCCTTCTTCCTCAAACCTTCGAAGTATAATCGAAATGCAATGTGAAGCAACAAACAAGAATAAATAACAAAGTAAATAACTCTGATAAAAATAATTAAAAATCTCAATAAATAGATCTTGATTTTATACAAATTTAGAAATTTGAATGGATGGATTTGGAGTTAGGATGCAAAAGTTATAAGGTTTCAAAGTTTGAATCAAAGAAAACCCTAAAAATAAGTTCTTGGAATTCGAATTATTTTTCAATAGAAAAATCGGATTGCATAGCATGGCGTCGTGGAGGATTTTTCCGAATTAAAATAATTAAATAATGACATGTGGGACCCACATATCGGTGACCCTCCGATGGACTAAGTCACGAAACCTCTGAGTTGAATCGGTTTGGCGTGGCGCACGTTGCGTGTCGTGACCACGGCGCCTCACGTGGCTACCGCGCGCGCGCTCAGCCGAAAGCAGTGATGGAGGGGTGGCGTGGGGCGTGGCGGCAGCGCGCAGAACCGAAGTTCCGTGAGCAGTAGCTCTCCGGTGGTGGGTGGTACAGTGGTGGCGCAGCGCAGAACTAGGGTGTGCTCCGGTGCTCCCGGAGAGGCGAGGCCGTGGCGAGCTTTGGCGGAGGAGAAGTGCAGGCTCGGCGGCGGCGTTAGAGGCTCTCGGCGAATGCGAGGTGAGCACCAGCCAGCGTCTGGCGAATCAACGGTGGCCTCAGGCGGCAGGAGCTGCAGAAGCGAGCAATCAGGCTCAAGTGCCGGTGTGAAATTCTCGATTCCGCGAACAGGCGAGAGAGAGAGGAGTGGGTGGCGGCTTTGGGAGGGGGGGCGGCCGGGGCTCTCCTTTATAGGGCACGGGAGGTCGAGCGGCGTGGCGGCGTGGAGGTCGTGGCGGCGGTTGCGGCTATGCGCCCGCATGGAGAAAAGAAGGAAGAAGGGTGGGGTTGTGGCGGCGGTGGCGCGAGTCGTCTGCGCCTGTGGATCGAGGAGGTTGGCGCGTATGCTTCGCGTTAACCGTCAATAATGATTCTTGCCAGCGTCATGTGGGAGAAAAGCGGCGAAGGGCGGTGGTGGCCGCTGGCGGTGAGGAGAGGAGGCGTAGCGTCTTGAGCGAGATCGCCGTCGATCCGTGAGACTCTCGGAGAGATGGGCGAGATAAGCGATGTTAGAGCAGGAGATTATTGACACTGTTTGAGTTTAATTTAGTTTTCCTTTTAGAAAATAGCGAAATTCAAATAAGCAATGGAAAATAGCAAATCTTGGAAAATTCAGAAAATTCTAGGAAATATAACCAAGCTCATAGAATCCAAATAAAATAATTTTGGTAATTGTTAATGTTGGGATTAAGCTCATTAAATCGGTTTGTCCTTAAAGTCCATATTAAGCTTTTTAAATTAAAATTCAAATAAATCCAAATGGTGAATTTTCTTAATACCATTGTTTAAAAGATTTTTAAGCTAAAAATTGGGATGTTCTGGTTTGCTTGGCCAAAAATTAACTTTCAAATTTTGAAATGTGATCAACCACTTATGTGCAGGTGTTCTGAGGTGTGTTTGCACCAAGTTTTATGGAAATAGAGCTTGAGGCAAAATGTCTAGAGAGACTTTCCCATGTCCTTGGAAAAGTGCAGGCTTGATCTGACGGCTTGTAGTACGTCCCGGTTAGAAGCGATCAAAGGAAAAAGTGCAGGCAGTCGGCTGACATGGTGCAGTCGGTTAGAGGCGATCAAGCCGTGTAGAGCGCAGGTTGGCCAGACCATGACTTGTTCATGCAGGGATGGCGGTGTACTCAAATTGATTAAAGTCATGAGTTTTAATGCATATGTTTGCATGATACATGTTTTACATGTGTTCAGCTGAAGAACTTGTGCCCTAACAAATTCTTAGTCTATTGTTATGCAAGTAGCTCCAGTCAATAATGATCCAGAGTGAAGATAATCGGACTAGGCTAGTTGAGGTCTAACGATCAAAGTGTGGTGTCAAGTCATTGACTTGAGCATAGTGCAAGAAGATGAAAGTTGTAAGAATAGGAAGTTGGAGTGGCCCAGTTTGCATCAAGCAGCATGGTGGTGCAAGTGTCATAGTAGTTTCGGTGTGGCGAATAGAAGACTTATCGTGTGAAGAAAGTCATTGATCAACCTACATGTGGAGAAGTGGCCTTCATGATTGGACTCGGTCTTTGGAAAGGATTGGCGTTCGAATCGGCGATGGCGCTGTCTTCACCAAATCTGGGGTTGGTAACATTTGGGCTGACGGGCGACACAAGCATAGATGGTTTAGGTCAAGTGAAGATAAATATCACAAAGAGAATTAAGGAAGCCTAGTTTGTCATCCACTTTGACGTGCGTGGGTGTAGATCTGTTTGTGTGTGGGTTTAACGGTGATCGATAAGGTTTTCTCTCTTGATCTAGTCTCCACTATAAAGGGAGAGGTGCGAGTTGTGCCTCTTGAGCCTTCACGTAGAAACCCTAATTTGTAATTTGGAAAACATAGAGTAGAGAGGCTAGGGCTTGAGAGAAATGGATTGATTGAGTGCTCAAGTGTTGAGTTTTTGTCCCCATAGTGAAGTGGTTGTAAACCAATAATGTCTTGAATCAATCTAAACAAGATGAGTTCTCTCTTGTTCTTGCTCTCTCTTTGATGCTTTATGGGATTTTGTGTGTTCCTTTGGTTTCCTTATATCTTTTTGTTTGTGATCTAGATTGCTAGGGCGTGTGAGAATCCATCTAGAGTCATCTTGATCACCATCCACCCATGAGTAAGTTGTTAGATCAAAATTTGAATTTCCTCCGTTCTTGTGCCTTCTTGATCTCATGCAAAAAAATGTATGAAACCTTAGCCTTGATGAGCTATGGTTAAAATTTGAGATGATTAGGATCCTTTGTATCAATAGTTAGGTCACTTTGTGATCTTGGCGAGTTGATGCCCAAGCATTAGAGGTTAGGCGACCGTGTCTTTGGGTTGTGGGATTTTGCCTCGGGTTCATCGGTTTCAATGCAAGACTTCCATTGTGCTTGTGTTTGATCTTGCTAGCCTATAGCTACTAAAGAGAAGAATCGAAAAAGAGTAGTGATCTTATTCACACTTCCGGTCGCTCGTCTTGGCCCAACAGTCGCAACATTGCAAGCCACTCAAAGAATGGCAAATTTGTTGTCATGGAGCCCAATATGCTAATATGTTTATAAAATAAGGGGACTAGTTTTTTGGAATCTTAACCCGAAAGCCATTAATTAACCATGTGTTATGCTACAACGTTAGAATTATCAATATACAACGAATGGATCCTCTGCATTGAAGGTTTCAACGCGATAATCTATTGACTCTACATTTAGGCCTAGTAATGGGTTGAGTTGAAATTTGTGAAGCGTGTTGGTTTTCAATTTGGGTTGGTTTGGATGGGTGGAAATGGATTGATGCAATTAACGGGTTGGTTTGGTTTGGGTTTGCATTGAAACGGGTTGGTTTTTTGGTATGGATTCTAAAATGCAAGTTCGTATGGGTTGATTGGTGGGTGGTGGGATGTATGGATCAATGCATTCACTGTAGGGAGGTGTCCTTTTGAGTCGCCCATGGGCCACGAGAATGTGCATGTCGTTGGTGGTCAAGAATCTAGACCCACCATTATGAGTTAATAGAGTATTTTGTAATTAATGATAATCCATGTGGACTAACATTTTTCATGAGTTGGTAAAAAGTTGAGTCACCGATGATGAAGACTTATGATGTCATCATGTGTTGACGAACATCAAGACAAGATCATGAAGTGAAGAAGATCATCATGTGTTGATGATATTGAAGTTAAGATCCAGAGTTGGAGCTTAAGATGTTCGGCCATCAAGTGATCACCCAAGATGGGTGCTCAAGGTAAACGATGATAGCATTGGCTAAGAATTTGTTTCTTAGTCATTTTACGCTACGGTGTTGGTGTGAAGATCGGATTCTAGTATAGGTAGGTCGCCGTATTATTAAGAGAGGTCTTGACTAGTAGCTTGAGTTTGTCATGTGTTGATAGCTCTTAACGCTGTTTCTAGCTCATTTTGGCATGTTGTAAATATTTGCGAATGTGTTTACAAAAAAGGCTCATGCGTAATCCTCGTGATCATGTGACTATAGTTTACAAATGTGTTTGCAAATGATTTAAGCTTAAGTAAAGTTCTTGTGGTATGATTCTAAAAGCAAATGTGTTCTACATCTTGTTGAATTAACCCTCACACCTTGTTTGCATCACTCATCAATTTGCAATGTGTTTTTGCACATTTGAATTGAAATGTTTTGCAAAATCAGTTTTGTTATCTTTGGCCGACTCAACGCAGAGTTTATCTGACCGACCGAACCCCTATTCGAGAAATACTTTTTCAAGAGAGTCCTCTCTATATTGGTAACTCTGAATCGCATTCTAGTGGGTCACTTTTTTTCCAGAGAGGGTCATTTATGACTTCATTTATCGGGAGTAACACCTTAATCCTTCGGTGTTTCGAACTAGTCCTATGATCGTGAGCTATCACACAAGAAACAAATATGTAAACATCCATAATTCTCATAAATTTAATAATAATCAACAGAATTTATTACAAAAGAGACTTACAAGCCAACAATAAACAAACACAAAGCAGAAGACTAAGAAGTAGTGGAGTCCAGCTTGATCTGGCCATGCAATCGATCGGGTAGCGGCTAGTCGCCGAGATCAACAGTAGCGTAAGTCCTTCTGGGATGCACCGTGTCTTCCACTTCATTGTCATCGCCCGCAACACTGTGACTGTGTGGTGAATGTATAATTGGACTTAGGTTGGGGAGGTTCTCACTGTGAAAACAACGTGGTATGAGTAAACCGTTATTTAAGCCAATACATAATTAGTGAAAAAATGGTTCGTTCACTTTCATCCGCACCTAGGGTTAAGTTGTTGAGGAGGAGGAGGTGACGCCTAGGAATAATGATATAGCGCTTGCGCCAACATATGAATGTCTTCTCCGCTTCTCCTAAAGTCTTCTCCCATCACCTCCTTCAATGTCAAGAGGCACATTGCTTTTACCTTTCACAACTCTATCCACCGAGACGCTAGCATATCCGGGAGGTATTAATGCCCCATGGCATCTTGGTGTCTTCGTAGGGTCGACACGAGATACAACACCGATAGCCACCATGGTGTGGCATTCCCCTCGGAATGTGCGGCTCACATGTCGTGAGAGGATCGGTGATGTCATCCACGGGAAGCGCACCTGCGTCATCTTGAATCACGGCACCTCCGGAAGCGCAATCGCTTTTCAACCGATTAGGGGCGATGTTGACTCCGGCTCGATGCGCTTTGCCTTTGGATGGAACTTACTACTATCTGCACTTGCCTTTTGATTTCGCATTCATTTTGGCTTCAAGTGTTTTTTCGCTCTCTTGCTTCACGAGCCACTTCCCGTGACTCATGAACCATTTCTCCATCCTCGCGCATCCGCTCTGCCTCCTCGTACTTCTTTCTCTGGCGGCTTCTATAGGTGGCTTTGTCTTTAGGGAAAGCATGCTCCCACGACACCTCCCCATAGCCTCTTGTTCGCCCACCGTGTTCAAGACTCTCCAGGCGTATGATGTCACCATCCTTATCTCTATTCTGGTCGCCACCGCCACTCTCACCAAGCCTCGAGCATAAGCAAATCTTCTGCTTGCTCTTTGGAGTTTTGCGCCATACACTATCTTTCCGGTCTCTAGGTCCGGGCTTCCCCATGACCGAAAAACCAATACTTGGCACGCTCGGGCGGCTTGATTGATTCTCGTTCGATCCTTGGCAAGAATCTCCTGTTCCATTCTTTCCCACTTAGGAATGGCACTCCGTAGCCACCGATCCCAAGTGATGGTGGTATTGCTTTGTCGGGCATTCTGCTGGTTCCTTCTCACCCGTGCCTCACCCTCTTCCGATGTCTTGAACTGCATAAACTCATCCCAAAACGGCCTCAACTTGACGTAGGCCTTAGTGTTGAAATCAAGCGTCGAGTTCTTCCCGATAAATGTGTTGTACAATTTCTTCTTCCAACTTTGGAATTGTGTGGCCATCTTCTTCATAGCCAGTTCCTAACTCTCTCCTTCAAAGCTTCATCTTACAGTCGGCGCGAAATGTTGAAGGACATCTTGCCAAACTAGTGCCTTGTCACGATCAGAGACAAAACTAATATGAGAAGCAACTTTCTTTTGCTTCCATTCACGAGCATTAATCGGGATCCTGTCCCTTACAAGGTACCCACGATGGTACGACAAATTTCGTGCATGTGGTCCAAGTACTTTGCCTCAGATCCTCCTCGAATTCGAGAGAATGAACCGACCCTCCAACGGCTTCTTGGCCTCGTACATTTCTACTCTTCCCGTTGTTGTCGTCGATGCAGAGGGCTACGAATGTAAAACACAAAGATTTAAATAAATATATTTACACGACAAATGAAATTATTCGAATTTCATGTATACATAAGAGATTGTAGATAGACCTCGCCAAAGATTGTCTTGCTCATCTTCATAATCGGCAAAGCATCGACTCCGTCCGCTTCTTGATTGTTGTCATCACCTTCGAATTGGGCACCTTGTAAGGCGTCATTGTTGATAATTTCCATCATGGCATCGTCCATGTTGTCATTCGGGTCGGCCATTTCTGCAAATATATGTGTAGGACGTTAGAACGGTTCGTGATCGGGTTATGATTTCGCATCAAGTGGCGTGCGGTTCGTGACATGCATCGACAAAAGAAAAACAAAAAGAGGGCTCGCCGCCGGGGGTTAGTGCAAATATGGACTTTAATCGTTGTCAACACATCCCGCATCGAGCAAATATGAAGTACTCATTCTGCCGCAATTATTCGGTGAAGTGGAGGAGCCTTAAATGCGCTTTTGAGGAGGAGTTTAACGAGGAGGGTGATCGCTTGGTCTTGACCGCAGTCGGTTGCCTGTGGTAAGTTGATGGGCTCCCGCTGAAGTTGTTTTTGTTCCACTGCCATCTCTTTATGTAGTGCTACCCTTGCGTGGTTTAATAAGTGTAAACACGATTATATGGTCACAACCGTTATTTATCAATTAAATTAGTTGTTTATTTTATATTTGCCTTGTGTGCACTAGCATGATCCTATACTAGTGTATTATACATGTAAGATACATATTTACAAATTTTGGTCCCAATAATGAAGGACTGCATTGAAAGTGGATTATGATATAATATGTGAGTTATGGTAGGGTGTCATGTGGATCATGAAAAAAAAAAGAAAAAAAATATTTAGTCTCTGTACTTTTAAGTTGGTCCATTTTCACCGTTGTACTATAAAATTGAGTAAATAACCCCTTGTACTTACAATATCGGATCAAATCAAGTATAAATCTAAACGAGGTGGTTTCTTATTTGAGTTGTCTTCCTAGGTGGCAAGTCTTGATGTGGCAAGCAACAACAGTACATGCACAAGTCAACGATGAAGATCCAACCAACATAACCCAAAACTCCCCCCTTCTCCCTTCTTCAGCTTGACTGGAGGGGACCAAATATGTTTTTTTTTTGTCCTTTAAAAAATGTGGGCACACTGCTAGTATGTAAGTAATTATACAAAGCTAGTATAGCTGGATCATTAAAGCTTGATTGAGTTTTAAAACATATCAAACACTGTTTTCAAGTACTTCTTTTTGCGTTTTCAATGATGTTTTGTAGAACTTTGTATTGTTAACATGCAAACTTCACGCGGCGACATACCTCCCCTACACAATCTTGCCTAACAAAAGATTGTTGGAATATGTTACCATAGAGTCTACCGTGGCCTGCTTAGCCAAACTTTAACAGAATTGATACAAGATCCAGAATAGTGCATACAAGATCTATTACATTGCAAGAACATAAAACTACATTCAAGAACAGAATTGATCAATACATCCAGAATGTATAATGTAGCTAGACAAAACGATAGATTGCTCAATCATGAATTCAACAGAAAGATCCATGCATCCATTTCTGAACTACTACATTTCTGAATCAATAATCCAGAATCCAGACATTTATGAATCAAATCATGCATTGCTCAATCACAAAATTCATACAACACTAAACCGATCCACACGGGGCATCGGGAGAGGAGGCTCGGGTGCAGGCGGTTGCAGCGTGGCCGGGAGGAAAAGAGAGGGGAGAAAGCTAGGGCACGGGGAGAAGGCGGAGGCTCACCGAGCGGCTGGAGGGGCCGGGTGCCGAGGAGGCGGCGATGGAGCCACGGGCGGCGAGGAGGAGCTTGGCGGCGACTGGAGCGAGGAGACGGCGCGAGGAGACGGCGAGGAAGGCGGGGGCTCGGGTGCACGGGGTTGCTTGAGACGGCGAGAAGACGGGGTCGGGTGCACGGGGTTGCTTGGAGACGGCGAGGAAGACGGGGCTCGGGTGCACGGGGTTGCTTAAATCGAGGGTTCTTTAGTCCCGGTAAAACCACGGGACTAAAGACTTTAGTCCCGTAAAACCACGGGACTAAAGGTCCATCTTTAGTCCCGGCGGTATGACTAACGGGACTAAAGGTCTTTAGTCCCGGTTGTTATTACGACCGGGACTAAAGATCGACCTTTAGTCCCGGTGGTTTTCTACCGAGTAAAGGTCTTCTTGTGAGGATATATTTTCCCGCCACAGTTTTCACCTTTAGTCCCGGGCGGTAATACGGACCGGGACTAAAGGTCCCCACTATTCGATTCATACAGTTTCCACAGTTTGGGTTTTGTATTAAGTTTATTTGTATAAATATGCTAATTTTTGTTAAATGCATAGTAAATTAAATACTAGGCATAAATTTTTTAAAAAATAATAGTTGCATTTCTTTTTATCTTATTGACATTTCAAACGACTTTTATAGTGACCACAAGCTGGGAAGTGAAGAGCCAACTATAAACAAAATGAAGGGCTCAAACCACAAGCTGGGAATTTCATTTGAAACGATAAAAAACAAGAAAAATATGATAGAAACATCTGAAGTTACAATTATTACATAAAATCTCTAATACACACTATTTATTAAACATCACTATATATCAAGCGGGCACGATGGTGAACTTCTTCTTGACGTATGACCCTTGGTTATGATCATGCCAGTAACCATGGAGTATCCTCGGCATTTAGCAGATGCTTGGGTCTTTGGTCACATGAAGGGCGGATTCGGTCATCCCTTTCATAATCTTCGACTTGTCCGACTTGTCCTCAATTCCCACGATGTTTCTTTTCCTGAAAGAACTATGTGGCGTTTTGGCTCATTGGTTGATTTGTCGTAGTTTTCCCTCTCTTGGGTTTTGTAGACATGTCTTTCACATAGAACACCGATTCACATCGAAGAAGGACGAATGGTTCGTCTTTGTACCCAATATTGTTGAGGTCCACTTGTTGTCATTCCATACTCCTTGTCATTGTTACCCGCCTCCGGTCATCTTCACCCATTGGCTTTGGAACAAAGGGACTTTAAAATTAGGTGCGTAGTCTAGTTCCCAAATCTCCTCTATCGGCCATAATATGTTTGCCTCTTTCCATTTGGGTCTGCATGGCATCTATCACGGACACCACTGTTTTGGTTCGTGCTCCTTTTATCTTGGGCTACGGTGTAAAATGTATTTCCATTTATCTCGCCCTTTGTGCGTGAGGATGTGCCACGATGGTTGCCTAGCCAACAAATACTGCTTGCTCATCAATATTGTCATCACCTTGACATTCTTTTCGCAACCAACATTGAAAGTTTCCATGTGATGACGCCTAATCCAAGCTTCATTCTTCCACAGAAACGGATCGTAGGAACTCCTTGTGTACCTCGACATACGGCTCCACCACGGAGGAGTTTTGAAGAACTGTGTAGTGCGCTTTATTGAAATAATCGTCCCCGCATCGATATATGTTTTCTTCCTAGTGTTCCCTTTCCACTAAGTCCCCTCGTGTCGCGATTCAGAACACCAATCGGGTCAAGGTCGGAATGAAGTCAACACAGAACTCAATGACCTCCTCTCGTCCCGTAGCCCTTGGCAATGCTTCCTTCCGCCGAGCACGTTGGTGAACATATTTCTTGAGACTCCATGAACCTCTCAAAGGGAACATGTTGTGTAGGAACACAGACCGAGAATATTAATCTCCTTGACCGGGTGAACTAGGAGGTGTGTCATGATATTAAAGAAGGATGGAGGAACACCAACTCAAAGTCGACAAGACATTGAACCACATCATTCAGTAGAGTAGCTAGTTCCATTGGATTGATTGCCTTCGAGAAATTGCATTGAGGAATGCACATAGCTTCACGGTGGCAGACGTACATGTGGAGGTAGAATTCCTCTTAAAGCAACGGAAGCAATTGCGTCATAAGCACGTGGCGATCATGGGACTTTAAGTGTAGGAATTTCTTCTCGGCACATTTATTATACGCTTTATATTGGAGGAGAATCCAGATGGGACCTTGATCTTTGTTTAGGCATTCAAACATGCTTTCCTTCTCTTCTTTGCTAAGAGTGAAGCTAGCGTGTCTTAAGTAATGGCGTCCATCGTCATCTTCTCGGATGCGAGTTGTCTCGTTCTTTCATGCTGTTGCGCAAGTCCCGTCGTGCTTCGAGTGAATCCTTAGACTTTCCATACACATCCATGAATCCTAGCGAGTTCACACAAAGATTCTTTGTCGGTGCATCACGTCGATCGCGTTGCGGACCTCTAGGACTTGCCAATAGGGTAGCTCCCAAAATATGGACTTCTTCTTCCACATGGGTGCGTGTCCCTTAGCATCTTCGAACAGTTATTGCCTTGTCCCTTTCCAAAGACTACTTGCACATCCTTGACCATATCAAGTACATCCTCCCGATTCGGTTGCGAGGCTTTGTCGGTGTTACGCCTACCGTTAAAATGCTTGCCTTTCTTTCTTAGTTGGTGATTCATAGGAAGAAAGCGACGATGGCCAAGGTACCACGACCTTTCGACATTTTTCAAATATATACCATCAATGTCATCAAAACATTGTGTGCATGCATTGTATCCCTTGTTTATCCGTCTCTGAAAGATTACTTAGAGCAGCCAATCATTGATTATTACGAACAACAATGCTCGCGGTCGAAGTGTTCTGTTTGTACTCATCCCACACACGTACACTGGTTTGCTCCATAAAGAAGGAGTTCCTCAACTAATGGCCTCGGTAGACATCGATGTCGTTGCCGGGTTGCCTCGGGCCTTGGATGAGCACCGCATCATAATGAACTTCGCTTCATGCATAACCATGGAGGAAGGTTGTAGATACATAGAGTAATGTGCCAAGTGCTATGACTAGTGCTCTGGTCCCCAAAAGGATTCATACCATCCGTACTTAAAGCGAACCTTAGGTTTCTTGCGTCATCCGCAAACTCCGGAATTCTCTCGTCTATTGCTCTCCACTGGGACCCATCGCAGGTGTCTCAACATGTTGTCTACCTTACGGTCTTCTTTGTGCCATCGCGACAACTTTGCATGGTCCTTGTTTATGAGCAGACGTTTCAGCGTGGTATTATAGGAGCATACCACATAACCTTGGCGAGGATTTTCTTCTGGGACGTTCTTCGCCTCAACATCGCCGGTCATCTCGCCGATCTTATACCGCGACGCTTTGCATACGGGCATTCATCCAAATTCGTAGTCCTTGCCACGATACAGGATGCGATCATTAGGACATGCATGTATCTTCCGGATTTCTAATCCCAAAGGGCGACGACTGTTTTGCTTCAGACGTAGTGGCGGGCAATTCGTTAGGCTTCTAAGCATCTTTTTGGATCTTGATAATTGCCCAAATGCCTTGTCGGATACACCATTCATGCCTTCCATTGTAGCAACTCAGTGTTGTACCCAACTTTTTGCCCATCTTGGCGGACGGGTATAGTAATTTCTTGTGATCCTCTAGCATGCGGTCAAACTTAGCCTTCTCCTTTTCACTTTCGCAATCTCTTTGTGCATCACGAATGACATCACCAAGAGCATCATCTTGCGAGTGTGTCTTCCTTTGCCTCTTCTTGACTTCGCCCATTGCGGTATCATCAAGTCACCGTATTGAGCAATAATGTCGTTAGGGTCCAATTGTTCTTCTTCACCTTCTTCCATTATAACCTGGTTTCTCCGTGCTTGGTCCAACAAATATAGTTTGGCATGAAACCCGACTTCAACAAGTGTGAGTGAAGACTCCTTGAGCTAGAATATTCCTTCAAATTCTTACAGGGCACATGGACAAAGACATGAAACCATCCCGCTTGTTTGCCTCGGCCACTCTTAAGAAATAATGCACGCCATCAATGAACTCTTTGAGCGGCGATCGGCATTGTACATCCAATGGCGTATCATCGTCTGCATTATATGACATATCACATAATTAAATTTTAAGTTTCAAATTTTTCCCGGATATTACACATGATAGAGGCTACCCAAAAATTACTTAATAATTAAATATTAAACTTATTTATTAAAACAAAATTAATATTTATTATTTTTACCCAAGAGGTTGGATCTGATAAGATAAGACTTATCTCATCAAACACCTCTCAAAGCTTAACCTAACTAACACATGTAAAAGTCATTTTCATTTATTTAAATAATTATTAAATAAGGTGAAAAATAAAAGTCTTCAGATTGATCCCAACATTTTTGTACAGATAGTTCATAGCCTAATTAGATGGCAAAACAATTTTCAGAATTTTTGGATCATTAATTTAGCCTACAAAATTCATGGAATAATAATTAAATAAATAAGCATAAAATAGGTATAAATTCAACTTTGTCCAAATAATCTTAAAATTTTTATATGGACTGTTCACAGTGTAACTTAGTGGAATAACAAATTTCATGACTTTTAAAAATTTATTGTGGCCTACAAAAATCATGAAAGTTCCATTTATGAATTAATTGGCAATTTTTATAACATATAAAAATTATTCAAATTTTACATTTCATATTTTTCATAATGGATGGCAGGTTAGCATCGGAGCTTACCGCGAACACGCCGGTGAATACGGTTGAGTGAATGAACAGCTCGGCGGTGGTGGCAATGGCGGCATGGCGTGTCGGCGGCGACTACTGGCGTTCCGGCTCTGTGATTTAACGCCAAACAGGGTTTAAATAGAAGAGACATTTAGTCGGTTGGTGTTACCAAGCGGGACTAAATCAACCTTTAGTCGGTTGGTACTACAATCCGGGACTAAATCTTTAGTCCCGGATTGTAGTACCAACCGGGACTAAAGGTTGAGATTTAGTCGGTTGGTAACACCAACCGAACTAAACGCCTCTCTGCAAAGCTCGCCACCGAGCCGTTAGGCGAGGACTTTTAGTCGGTTTGTGTCACCAACAGGACGAAAGATCTTTTTTGTCTCGGACGCAATTTTCTCCGAGACTATTGCCCATTTGGCAGTTCGACCAAAGGTCTGTTCTGTAGTAGTGAATGGAGTATTAGCGTCAAAAACACGCTTTGAAAAATAAGTAGTCACAGCATCTTAAATTTCTTGATACTTTCCACGAATCACAATCATATGTCTCTTCATATCTATCCACCCACCAAATTAACTTGGTGATTTAAAAAGAAAATCTAACTCAGCTTGTTTGTTGGGATGGATATGCAGGATTGTGTTTGAAGAGACGATGAGAGTGTCGGGTGGGAACACCAGTGACGACGATGGTGCCACCGTGTTGGTGGGCTCGTGTGACGGTGGGAACACCTAATTGGATAACTAACCCAGACTAACTATGTTTGGGAGGGTTTAAGCTAGGCCTTCCGCCGCAAGAACGCGAGAATCTTCATGTCTCTAACCAAACAACCATCAAATAGCATGACGTTACAGATCAAGCAACTCTTGAGTTTCTTGTCTAGGTATGCAACTAAACTCCAATTTAGAGGTGACAATTAGCATGCAAATCCAAACCCTAATGTAAAAAATTGTAAAAAATAACTGATAATTTTTTTTTAACTATCTATACACTTTGGCCTAAATAGTACTATTTAAAGCGGGATTAGCAAAAATGATCTCCTCGCGGTTATAATTGTAAAAATAAATGTAGTAGCAAAAACATGTTAAACAGTAAAAGAAGGGAACCCCGGACAAGCTTTAGAGGAGTTTCGGGGATCCTCGGAAGAAGGGACTAGCCAGTGACAAGAACGAGATGATTGTTACTATTCTCAAAAATTCGAACTGTTTTTTCCTCCTTTACATGAGGGGGGTGACCCCTATTTATAGTCCTCCATGAGAAGGTCATTACATTACCATTCTAATCCTATGGCAGTATTATGCGCGTAGGGGTTGCAGGGACATTCCTCCCTACGCTTAGGCTTTGGTCCACAGTGGGCGCTCTTGGGCCTGGTCTACCCTGGTGATGCACCCGGTCCAGCCGCGCTAGTAGGGTCTTCAGGTCCACTCCGAAGGTGACTCGGAGGGTCTGCTGCTCCGGATCTCACGGGGCTCCTGGGACCCTCCGAGGGGGGAGGGGGGTTTCGGTTCCACCCAAAGGTGACCCAGCGGCCCTGCTGCCTCGGGTCTTGCGGGGCTCCAGGGACCCTCCGGTGGGGCTTCGAATCCACCTCGAAGGTGACCCGGAGGTCTGCTGCTCCGGGCCTTGGGGCCCTCCGGAGAGGCTTCGGATCCACCCCTAGGGTGACCCGGGGTTCTTTATCTGGGGTCCGCCCTTCAGGGTTTTGACGATTGCTTCGCTTGGGCGTTAGGGTCGATGGGGCGCTCCTACGATAATAACACTATCATTCGGCCGACCACAGGACAGATAAGCTGTGAGACAATATTTTCATAGACAATTGAGCGAGATCATTATTTTTGTAATTGCAACTACTTGATCGCTGATTTGGCCAAAAATTCTCCATACGCATCCGTTCGTGCGAAAACAACCAGAATATATATATATATATAAACCCCCTCGAGGCCTTTTCTTCAGCCGCTCGCGACTCACCATCGAACCCTCCGAGCCACCCTCCCTCTCCGCCGAACACGCGCGCCTCCAGGCCTCTTCCACCGAGGGGGAGACACTCCTGCCACCTCGAAGCGAAGGAATTCTTCTCTCGTAGGGGGGCGTCGTCCCCCTCCTCCTCGGCGCTACTGGGTTGGCTTGGAGTGGAGATCCATTCCATCAGGGCTTGCTTGGATTGATTTCTTCTTTCGTTGGTAAGGAAGCCCTAGCTTGCTTGGATTGTTGTTCTGCTGTTTTGTTCTGGGGGTATGTTTTCTTTGCCGCGAGCAATCAATCTAATCCGAATCTTTCTTTCTCTCCAATCCAATCCATGCAGTTTGTTGCGGATTTGTTGGCTGCGTGGTGGAGTACCGGAGTAACACTGATAACAGTTTATTTTCCAAAAAATTTGGGGGCTCAACGGAACCCCATGCCCCACGTTAGGTCCGCCCCTGTGTGGTGAATGCCGTGTTGGGATGTGTGCAGATCGCCGGGCGAAAGGCACCGAAGTGTTCGTCGGCGGGTTGCCGCGGTCGGCGACGGAGGGGACACTCCGAGAGGTTGGTTTGTTTCAGATTATGCATGTGTTATAGTTTGTTGGTACTGAGAACCTTACGCTGTTAGGCATGATGTACTGCATAGCTGACTGACTAATACCTCAATTGATTGCGTTTCCAATCATTTGTCGAGCTAATGTTTCTAAATTGCGAATGTTACCAAAATAACTGGCTGGCGACATAATAGATTCTGCAGTCTCATACTGTTTATCTCGGAGTAATTGCTTACTCAAGAAAGCTAAAGTAAAATGGGGGCAAGGGTTTAGTTTTCTGTAATCCAAAGGGGAGGAGACCTTTGACCCTCCCATTTAATTGTGAGTGTTATGTAGGTGCCATCCAAATCGAATGTAATGGTGCAATTAAACATGTTTGCTAGCTCCCAAAAGCTTAAATGGTACGCTATTCTGTAATAATTTGGACGGAGCTTGGTGATCTGTCTCCAGGCAATAAAAAGAATGCTCTAGCTAGTAATCATAGAAATATGTGATATTACAAGGGTTAGAATATTTAATTACTGGATATTTGAGTGTTGAACTTAATTATATTTTCTCCATCATGCATTAGTAATAGCCCTATGCTTGTTACCATCCAACTTATTCGGGCTCTTACCTCTGAAGGAAGAATAGCTGATTTGGTAACCTTCACTTTAATTCATGTTAAAAGGATTTTTCTTTCATTTTTTGATCAAGAATGACTCATTGGACTGACCTGCGTGGCCAGCAGATATTTTCTACTTGTGGAGAGATTGTTGACTTGCGAATAATGAAAGGTCAGAATGGCATTTCAAAGGTCTGGTAATATATGGTTTCATTTTTCAGATATATGATATATCGATTGTTAAATTTATCATGAAATATATTCTACATTAATTTTTCCAAACTCTTTTCAGGGATATGGTTTTGTGAGATTTGCAGAAAGGGAGTGCGCTTATATCGCGAAAAGACAAAAGAATGGTATTGAGGCAAGAACATGAAACTTCTTGTTCGATGTTGTCAAAATTATCATATCCCACATCATATATAAATATGTTCAAAAGATTTCTGATCCCCTGTTTCAGTATATTTCATATAGGAACTAGGGAGTAATCTATGCCTTGCCTTTTCTCCAGATTTCCATTTGTGATGCTATGATAGACTGCTTTCAGAAGATAAACTAGAAAAAATTGATATGCGGGACGGAGACAGGGTTTTGAACAGTATTACTACGTTTCATGCACTTGACACGAATAATATATTTGCTATTTGTTTTCTACCAGCTTCAAGGAAAGAGACTTGCTGTTGATCTTTCATTGGATCAAGATACACTCTTCTTTGGAAATCTTTGCAAAGGTAAACTTCACCCATGATGAACATCAAGAACCACAATGCAGAAAATTTGTTCAAAAAAATATATGACATTATAGCAATGTAGTTAATGAAATTCATTTTTGATATCAAGTACCACTGATTCTCACGTTGATGCCTGTAAAAGGCTGTAGTGTCTGAGCTATCTAACTTCTGTACTTATTATTTTCTTTGTTAACATTTCTTTTCCTTAGTTTTTTCAAGTAACTTAGACCATCATGGTGGATTGGTGGTATCTATTAGCACTTAGCAGTCCCATGGTCTCACATAGTCACATGCACATCATCACAGAGTTGCTGTTTTCACTTTTCTCTTTCCCTCTGTTGTTCAAATTCATTTCCTGGTTTTGGTTTGATCAAAGTAGAGACTGAAAGCAGAAGGAAAAAAAAATCAACAAACCACAGTAGAGTTGTTGCTATCAATTGTCCCAAGTCACCTGGCATTAATACTGGTATTCATTATCAACAGTTATGTTGTTGAAGGCTCTCAGTATTATATAATTTCAACTTTTTGTTCATTTTGCGTTAATTTAAACCTGGTACGTGTGTGAAATATTGCAGAATTCCTTGCTCATATCATGGGTTTTGTACTTACTACTTTTGTTGTCTCCAATCTCGGATGCAATCTAGCATCAGGAGACCAAGGTCGTGTGTGTGTGGTCACATGCACCACTGTTGGTTTCTAATGCATTTCCTTGCTCTTTGAAACTTCATATTTGCATTGTCTATGCTTCATGTTTTTTTTTTCTTTACTGAAATGCAACCTTTTATTGTACACTTCCATGGGGGGAGAAGCAGTGCCAAAAAGGAAATGAAAATAGTGGTGGCTGATTCTATAACTAGCCTGAGTCTTCAAATCGAGCCTGTTCTTTCATTTTGTCTCTTCATCATTTTACCTTTTTATGTTTAGCTTTTCCAATAATATTCTTACTAGGCCTTATGTATTTAAAAGACCTCAGTACCCTATTTACATCTGGATAACATAATGTTCTGATTGAGGAGTTTGTACAAATTTTACATTTATGTTGAAAACAGCTGTTCTTAACATAATGTGTTGTTAAAATGTTGGTCTGTGAGAACTTTCTAATCAAAAACCAATTGTATATTATCATCTAAATTCTCATGATTGCTTTCTCTTATTCTTTTGTCAGAATGGAGTGTAGAAGAATTTGAAGAATTGATTCACAAGGTAGAACCTTGAGTGTCTATATTCTATCAAACATTGGTTTTATCCAATATTTCAAAAAAAAAAGTTACTAGGACACACAGTTAACTTTACATTTTTCTTTGATGTACAGACATTCAAAGATGTTGTTTCAGTTGACCTTGCAATGGCTTCAAATCCTGATTCTTCAGTAAGCAAAAGGCGTCTAAATAGAGGCTTTGCATTTGTGCGATTTTCTTCTCATGCAGTAAGTCTTTTATTCTTTAATCTATGCTAGAATAATTTGTTTTTGGTTATTAAAGAATAATTTATTTTTGGTTAACTACATCATCCATTACATTCGACAGTGGAAGTGTTGACCTGGTAATATTGGGTGGTTACCACTTACAAGTCTTAAAATTTCTTCATTTTCTCTTTGAAGTATCTTTTAATGTTTAATATGGTATACTGGTATGTTTAACTATTTGAAGGTACACATAAATCAGCTCTACGTTGTCATATTTTTTTGCATTGAAATTATCTGTACTTTTTTTATCTGTCCTAGTTACGACTTTCCTTATGGTTGACCCCAGCCTTGTCAATTGATTCACCTTGCAGGTCTTGAGTCTTGACCAATGTTGTTGCTTCTTGTTTTAAAACAATCTTATTGGATGAAACCATCTTAAGTAAATACCAGGATATGTACAAACTAGCCTCTATCTGTTCTCCTGGATTTCTGTTGCTTCTGCCCAATGAATAATTCTGCACTGTCACTGTGCCTTAAATAAGTAATTGCACATCCTAAGTGCTACTGTCTCCTTGATGAGATAGAGAGCTAGATGATGAATTGACACCATGTTGCAAACATAACCTTATGATCCGCTGACAAGCAAAGCAACCACTTTGACTCATATACTCGGTATTGGTTATGAATTTTTATAACGGAACACACTTTTCTCATCTTTTTGTCTTAAATGACTGATTAATGTTGCAGAAGACAATCCTCTATGGTTACCTTTTTGCATATGAAAATGTTCCCATTTCATTGTGGATCTGCACTAGTCATCAAAGACAAAACAAACAATTTGATACTTCTCAAGGAGTCACCCATATTCAATGTCTTTTAGAATCCTTTATTCGACATACTTGTAAAGAAAAAGTGGAGACCGGTGATGTGCTTGCCATAATTTTCATCTCACCAAGGTTGTCACGGAGTTGCCAAGGCGTCGCCTTGGCGTCCCGGCGGTGCGGAGGAGACGCCGTGGTGGTTCGCCTCACCTTGGCCATATCTGACCATCTCTCCGCGCCGGCCGCCAGCTACTAGTTACTCCATCTCCCTCCTCCGCTCCCTCGCACCTCCTCTCCCTCCTTCCCACAGCCCGCCGCCACTCCCGCGCTCCTGCTGCCCCTCACTGCGCCGACCCGCCACCACTCCCACCCTCCCTTGCCGCCACTCCCCCCTCCCTCCTGCCGCGCCGCCACTCCCTCCCTCCTGCCGCGCCGCCACTCCCCTGCTTCCTCCTCCCGCGCCGTCACTCCCCTGCTTCCTCCCGCGCCAACACTCCCTCCCGCCGCGCCGCCACTTCCCTCCCTCCCGCCGCCAATCCCCTGCTTCCTCCTCTGCTTCTTCTTCTTCTTCCTCGCCGCCATTCCTGAGCCCCCTGCTTCCTTCCTCTGCTTTTGCTTCTTCCTCTGCTTCCCCCTCTGCTTCGGTGCTTCACCCCTCCGCCTTCCTTTTCTCCCTCCCTCTGCTAGACTGCAGCAGCGCAGCTCTGCTTCCCTCTGCTTGCCTTACCTCGCCTTGAGGACGACTAGGCGCCCGCCTGGACGCCATGGCGTCATGGCGTCTCTTAGGTGACCGTGGTCCCCAAGCACGGCTTAACAACCTTGCATCTCACACACCCCTTCGATCTTTGATCCATTTCCAATCTTCACAAGGATTTCTGTCTATTGCTGAAGTTCATTTACAAAGTATAAGAGAAAGATATAGTGTTATTTTATATGAATCCCTAATCTCTCCGATTCAATAGATGGCTTAATAGTGACAATCAAGGATAGAAATCCTGCCGGTAACCTTGGTTACGGCCGATAACGGTTTATGGCGGCGGGATTTGAAATCCCGGCGGGTTTTCGAGTTTACAAATTCAAATTTTGAATTTTGAATTTTGTTGATTTTAAGCAAATTTAAACGAAATTCGACCGAGTTTTCTCGAGAAAACCGTAACCGACGATTACCGTTACGGCCGCCGCCGATTGTTCGGTTTTCAATCCTAGTGACAATTGTTATATCTGATGACTGTGAAACAATTCCACAGAAGTATTATAGATTAATGTGATGCACCAAAATAATAATTGTTTGGCTGTTTGCTCTTCTTTTCCTGATCTGCAACAATTTTGAATTTTGTTTCAGTAATAATTAACGAAATCATGAATTCAGCAATAACTATGTGAATAGTACCCATGGTACTGTAGCACACACGGGCTGTTAATGCTGGGCCCGCGGGTGCATTAGTAGTTGGAGAATAGAGATAAGAATAGTTAGTTTCCTTGTTAGTTGGGTTTACTTCCTTAGAGATATATTCCATCTATTAGAGATAGGTTTCTTTAGAAATAGAGATTGTTTTTTAGGACTCAAGTTGAGTCATCTTTATAAAAGAGATAGCATGTATCCATTACCAATTAAACAAGAAATATGAATTAATCCAGTCTATCTCATCCTAGTCTATAGTCTAATTTCTCATCCCACCAAGCCGACGCCGCCCGGCCTTCTCCTGGCGGTATTTACCCCGTTATGAACTAAGGTTCACGACGGGTTTGCTCTTCTTTTCCTGATCTGCAACATTTTTTAATTTTGTTTCAGTAATAATTAAGGAAATCATGAATTCATGGAGTCACAATCACCTTGACAACAGGAGTGACAATATGTTCTTCGATTCCATCTTCCCCTTGTGACCTATATCCAATTCTTACTACTGCCATGTACTACTATCTTTTTTTTTGGCCACACTTCTCTCATAAGTCATAAGTAAGCAATGGCATACAAAATTATGTAACATTTCTTCTTTCTGATACCAGTTCTGTAGGATTTGTCATTTGTACTTGTAGAGTATGAACTCTTCTGTTCAGTGTTACGAATAATGTACTTTTATTTGGTATCACCAAAACACTAAAGCCATTCAACTTCATGAACGTTTTTGGTTTGTCATTTTTTCCAGAGATCAATGCTTTGTCTCTAAGATCAAATCTTTATCTTTTGATAGCGTAGCATATACAGTTTGTGACACTTGCAGTACCCAATGAATGTGTTCACTGCATTTGTTGCTATTTTGTTTCTCCAGAAACTGTGAGCAGGTGTGTTAAAAACACATAGCGACTGATAGGTATTACAGTTTCAATGTTTATCCTGAGTTTTAGCATCAGAAAAAGTGATAAATAATATGTAGGAATAAGAATGCAGAAATCAACATTTCATCTCATTTGTGCAGATGATGTTGAATTATCTACTTCCTTGTGCCTCCTTATGTTACGGAAGCTGCCTTGAACTGCTATCAACTCTCTCTCTCTCTCTCTCTCTCTCTCAATCTAAAGTCTAAATCATCAGATCTACTTGTCAATGCCTTACACCTGTAGATGTAATACAGCAGTGATAAGCTGATCCTTGATTCCCTTGTTTTTCATAGCCTCATTTCTACACCATTATAGTGCTCGTTTATCTTGAGAGCTGACATTGTATTAAGTCTGCTGGAGTCTCACTTCTGACGTTAGTCATAGCTGCCAATTACGAAATACATGTATGTTTATCTACATAATTTCCTGGTTCATCTCTGATCTGGGGTTATGCCACTGATGTGTCAGCAAAAGACAAATATCTAATATCATCATGGAGAAGATGTTCTTGAGTCCATGGTTTCTGAATCGATCATATTCCTTTGATTTCTTTCCTCCTAAAACTATCGATCACAGGCTGCAGCTCGTGTACTCTGCATTGGTTCCAGAACAGATTTTCTGCTTGGTGGTTTGCATCCTGCAATAAATTGGGCTGAGAAGGAGCCTCATGTGGATGCTGATGAAATGGACAAGGTAATGGAAATGGCAAATAATTTTTTCTTGATATAAATATGCATTTTTTCTGTTTTGATTGTGTTTTATTCTGTTTGTACCCAGATTAAGACAGCTTTTGTTGGGAATCTACCAGCAAATGTTAATGAGGATTATTTGAAAAAGCTTTTTGAACATTTTGGGGAGGTTTGTGCACCAATATAGTTCACTTTTTTAAGGAGGAAACATGTTTTGCATCAACCAATTTCATGTGCGATGCTGAATAACCCTGAAGTGGTGATGTGTCATTAGGCAGTACGAGTTGCAATCTCAAGAAAAGGGCAATATCCACTTGGATTTGTCCACTTTGCCAGTCGTGCAGTAAGTATATATATCAATTCTTCTTAAGTCCTCTTGAGTAGTATAGCCCAAGTTCTCATCCAAGTAATGCATTTTTTTTTATTTGAACAACTTTTTTATCCATGGCAGGAGCTTGACAATGCAATAAAAGAAATGAATGGTAAAACAGTGAGAGGACCTAACCGAGGACCAGCTTTCAGGATCCAGGCATGAATAAAAATGCTATTTCTTGGGGGCCACTTCTAGCCTCTGGCTACTTAATTGATTTTCTACTTTGGATTTGAAAAATTATGCTGTGATGCTGTTTATTGCAATAGGTCTCAGTTGCTCGGCCTGCAGTAGAGAATGATAAGAAGAGAATCCGTGAAGAAGTGAAAACCAGAGGATCAAATGTATCAAGAGACAGGCCAGATTATTCTTATGGCAGATATAGACATGATTCATTTGATCGTCAAGCGAAAGCTCCGAGACAGGTGAGGCTATCCAATGCGGTATGGATGATATCTTCTTGTTAGTTATTTTGTACCTTACTTTTTAAATACAATAATGCTAACAAGTGGGATTTGACTTGTCACAAGGTCCAATGTGTAGGACTTGATATTTGTACAATAAGTCTAATCTTCGGCTAATGCATAGTACTGTTGTTTCAAACCGAATGGCCACCAACCTGTTAGCTCTGGGTGGTCTGATGAACTATTTGTCTGATCATTGAGTCAACTGGTTGTTGTCTCCAAACACCTATTTTATTTATTGTCTTCCCCGTAAAATAATATGGAGTTATAAGATTTTGTATCAATAGGGGTCAGCTTAGCTCTTGCACAAGAATACAATGATTTAGCTGGAAACTGTCCATTTTGATTAGTTAAATAAACTCTCAAGTAATCTTGTCTACTTTCATAATCCAATTGCTAAAACAGAGCATCACCAATTCTAGCTTCAAGCAGTTGAATTAGCAGTTTTCTGGTCTTTGAAAATCTGGGTTTTGTAGGCATGCGTAGTTGAAGGAAATAATTTGCATATTGCAATAAAGATGATGTATTTGTCGACATAACGATCCTTTCTGCATTTTTATCTCTTAGGTGGCTGATGTCACTGACCCCTATGAAGCAGCTATTATTTCATTACCTTCAGCTGTCAAGGAACTCTTACATCGTATTCTACGTCTTGGAATTGGCACTCAATACAATGTAAGTAATATGTACAGAAAGTTCTTCATTTATGTTTTTTTTGGGTGTACGAAGCATGATCTCTCTGTCCATTTTTCTTTCAGATTGACATCCATGGCATAAAGAGCCTCAATGAGCTTCCTGAGTCAGCTGCTGTTGCCGTCCTTAATCAGGTGTGTGGTTGTTTCATGCAAATGATTCTCAGCTCTTACCTGAACTATGACATCATTATTCTTGGCTGTAAAAAATGACGTCATTATTCTGATTTTTTATATGCAGTTTTTGATAGCAGGTGCAGATAAACGCAATAAAGGAGACTATTTCGCTTCACTAATCGCTAAGGTTGTTACTTCCTCTGTTCAATATATTCCATCTTTTCTTTTGCAATTGATATTTTTTCTTTGTGAATGCCTTGTAATTTATGGAGTTTTGACTTGCAGTACCAGGTTAAGACTTTTGGTGGAGCACAAATATTGCAGGAAACTACTTATTTGCCCAGAAATCCTGGAGTGCAGAACAAGCAATTCTCACATGAAGGTTACACAGCATCCAGGTACGTCATTTACTTTGCAATGGTAATGCAACAAAAAGATATATGTGCATTTTTGTTTCTTACATCTATATGAGCTTGAGTAATTTTTGTGCTTTCATCCTTGCACTGGAAGAGCACTGTAAATGTTTCATGTCATATTTGACCTCAGACTTAAATCTCCAATTTACTTGCAGGAGTAGTAGATACAGTTCCTTAGGTGATTATCCTTCCTCGTCTTATATTGATGACCCAACAGTGTCTGAGTCAAGGATTAGAAGATATGCCGAAGAAAGACCTGCCGTTGTAAGATATCCAGAGCCGAGGTTGCGACAGGAAGAAATAAGTAGCATCGGAAGATACCCAGAACCAAGATTGGCACATGAACCAAGACAGAACACTGGAAGGCATCTAGATCGAAGATACATACAAGAACAGAGTACAAATATTGAAAGATCAGCCGAAGGAGCTGTTTTGCCTAGGGAAAGAAGATTCTTATCTGCTGCAGGGTACCACACAGACATAGTCCCGGAATTTAGTTCCAGGTCTTCTGCAGAATATTCCACAGAACGTCAACAGATAAGGTTTGATCCCTTCACAGGGGAACCTTACAAGTTTGATCCCTTCACTGGTGAGCCCATCAGGCCAGAATCAAACCCACATTGCTCAGGAAGCTTATACCGACCGGATTGATTGAAGGGACACTTTGGATGTGGCTGATAAGATTATGTTCCTGTAACAAAGCTACCATGTACTCTCTGCATATGGGTGTGTTCTTATCTGCCACCTCTTGGAACTACTGCTACTGGCGTACTGATCATGGGTTCTCGAACCCTAATGCATGCTCCTGCATGTTGTACACTTATATTTGATGTGTCACCTTGGCATGCAAATGTTTGCATCGATGTTGGAGGAACATTTGCATCGATGTCGTTGGAAAATTATTGATACAAGAATACTATGTTTTATTATTATGATCCCGGCCGGCAATATGAAGTTATGAACTAGGGAATACTACATATTTGTTGGTATTTTCTGATGATCAATGAAGCGGTTGTGCAAATGCTACATACGTTGTTAGTACTCTTATCATCGTTCTTGTCTACTAAGTATCAATTAATTTGAGCTGTATGTGGACTTCTCAAACTTCTTTTGTTCACTTTGAACGCTACCTGTGATGCCTTTCTCTCATATTTACTCATCCAAAGTATGCCAAGCAAGAGAACTGATTGATCAGATGGCAAGAAAAGTGAACCTTCCTGCCTGCTAATAATACTATCTCCTGTTCTAATGCTTCAGCACAACTTCACATGCCCTATGAAACTTGCATAGCGTATTATCTTGGGCTGCTTGACTCTAGGAATACTCAATACTCGTGCAAGAAGTCTAAACTTGGGCAAAACTCCTCGCGAAATGGAGCCTGCTATTCGTACGAATCAAATTTCTTACTAAATACTCGTCAACCGTTGTACAAGGAATTTCGTAACAAACCCTTCAGAGTGTACAATTGTTGCAGGCTAAAACCATCAAATCCATATTGGAGAGAAAAAAACTCTTGGGACCAGAATTAGAGTAACTGGAACTAGGGATTAAAAAAAACCACAACCGGGCAATTTCCCTCTCTGAGGCCCTCATCATCGGAAATCCAAAAAAAAAAAAAACGGTTGGATTCGGTTGAATTTTGTTAAATGGAATTTGAATTCAGGATGAAACCGCGGGATTTTGAATTTGAATGTGAATTTGAAGGATTCCGACCGGGATTTAGGATCCCGGTCCCTACCAGTAAGATCAGTTACCGTCGGTAACTGCCCGGGTTTTTCTTCCATGACTGGAACACGAGGAAGGTTTTATGGTCATGGTGATTGGTGCAACTAACCAAGCTAATGGAACAAACACAACAAAAATATCTTTTCAATCACACCCATATAAGAGCACACTACTACAGAGAGGGCTATACTGGACGCCTCACCACAAACGGTTCCCCAGAATTCGCAGTATTGTAATGATCACAGACGATTTTACAAGCGTGACTGTCTATGTTACTAGCGATGGCTAGAACCGTCTGTAATAATTCACATACGGTTCTTGTTAAGAACTGTCTATGGTAATTGTAGACGTCACAAACGGTTTTTAATTTGAACCATCTGTGATAATTCACATACGGTTCTTAACAAGCACCATCTGTGATAATTACAGACGTCACAGACGGTTTTTAATCTGAACCGTTAGTGATAATTTACAGACGGTTTTTAATAAGAATCGTCTGTGATAATTTTGTATCACAGACGGGTTGTGGTTGGAAGTGTCTGTGATATGTACTATGTTATTAAATACCCAACCCATCCGCTAGGGTTTGCGCCCTTACTCCTCACTCGCTCGTTCCACTCCCTAGCGCCTTTACTCCTCACTCGCCCGTCCCTCTCCCCAGCGCCCTTACTCCTCACTCGCCCATCCCCCTCCCCACCCGAGCGCCCCCGACCTCGACGCCGCTGACCCCTCGTCCTCCACGCCGCCGCCCTCAACCTCCCAGGCATCACCTTGGGTGAGTCTTCATCCCCAAACCTTTAGATAGTGTTGGTCTCTAATAGTCTATGATTCTATGGTTCAAGAAGCAACTGTTTCTTTTATAAATTTCTGGGTATACTTGTATTGCAGTTATCCTTAAGGAAGAGCAAATTGCAGAGGCTCTCTCTCCCATATTACATACTATATTTTCCTTAGCTATCCGAACTCATTCAACAATCAGATGAAAACTATTGATAATATTTTAATGCAAGTTGGATTTTTAGCTTCAACTGTCATCTCCTAGTACGCCAAAATAAAACATGTCTTGGCGTCACAAACATGCAGTAGCTCAAACCTAATGTTCATTTCATTTTATGGATGCCATATGTTACATATGAATATAGATAATTGGGTGGTCTTCCTACTGCTAAATTTGCTACCAGTAAATATTAGTCGCTAATCATTACGTTAGTCTCATAGTATTGTTGGTGTTTGTCATCTTTTGTGTCGTTTTCACACGAGTAATAGTATGAGTGGTCTCGGAAAGCCAAATTTGACCTTTTCTTTTTGGAGACAGGTAATGAGCAGATTCAGTCAAGTGAGATTTTTTTTATAAGAGACAAGCGAGATTCTAAATACAATTTTGAGATGGGTTCTAGGAGGGTGAGAAAAAGGTCACCTTTGAACCTAGTTTTTCTTCGTAGCATATCTCACACTTGTGGTGTAAAAGTAAAACCCTTGATCCGCACAAAACCTTCTTATAAATTATATATATATATATATATATATATATATATATATAGACACACACACACACTTACGAGTTTATTCTTCCTAGCGACAAGGCATCAACATCTGTTTAAGTACAGTCCAAATGAATGAACTCTCTGAAATTCAAGGACAGCTCGCTACCTTCTTAATGACGGAGGTCATTGACCCAAAAGGAGAGTTTCACACGGCCGAAACTGAATAATTTTTTTAGTGACAAACAATATTTTCTTATTGTATCTATAAACATGTTGTAAAAATATTATGACAGTTCATCTATAATCAATATGTATATTTGTTTATCTGTGATATATATGTGTATATGTGATATATCTGTGTATTTGTGTATTTGCTTGTATCTGTTATCTGCATATTGTTTTCAGAGGGTATGGCTAGCATTTCCTGAGACTAGCCGAAAAACAGAAAAAAATTCTATATATAGAGCAAACTACGACAGATGGTTTTATGGTATAAACCGTATGTGAACGCCTACTATCATAGACGGTTCTATGCACCAACCATCTGTGATATGTATTCTGTCATAGACGATTGGTAAACACAACCGTTTGTGATGGTCGACATATCACAGACGGTTTCATGGTCAAAGCCGTCTGTGATAGTTGGCATTCACAGACGGTTATTTATACGATTTGTTTGTGTTGTGACTTATCACAGATAGCTTAAAAACCGTCTGTGATAATCACCTGTTATCATAGACGCAATAAATCAGACGGTTCAGAAACCATCTGTAACGAGGGATTAGAATCGTTTGTGATGATCCTCTGCGTGGTAGTGGTAGATGAGTTAGCTTTGCAAAGAAATAATTATAACCAATCAAATGCTCCATCAATTGATTGGTTCAATGGATACAAGCTGGATATGCATGGTAGGGTAAACCCAACTTAATAATATCCTCATCACCCATGGACCGATCTTTCGGATCATTTGTGAATTATGGTGATGATCTACAGTAACAGTGCAAATTGTAAATCCATCTCTATCGGTATGGCATTATGCACATTGTTCTTTGTGGATATCGTGAGGATATGTGCACGATCTCAGGATGATGAGTCAATTGGCAATGGCGTTATTGGTTTGCAAAATCTCGTGTTTTCGGGTTTGCTCCAAATTTGTCAAAGCCTTGGCGGTCTGACCGGTTGTCTTGAGGCGGTCGGACCGCTTGATGGAAGCGATCCGACCGGCCATGGTGGCGGTCCGACCCGATTTGAAAGTTGGGTTTTGAGGTGAGCCAAAAATAGGTTGTGTAGGCAAGTGAGGAGTCTCTGGATGTGGTCCCATCATTTTGGAGATCGATCAAAAGTTCTATTCGATTGAAATTTCCGAAGGTTTGAATTTCGCTTGAATTTTGGCTAAGTCCTTTGGACCGGTCCGACCGCCGTTGTGGAGCGGTCCGACCAAGCATGAATCGGTCGGACCGGCCCGTACAGAAATGATCGGACCGGCGATCACTGGAGGTGAGCCAAGTGTTGCATTGAGTTGATTTTGAGTGTGTGATTCTCGAACTTCAATGCTTTATTGATGTATATCGCATTGCGGGCGGCGTGGGTCAAGTTGAGAAGAACTTGTTCCGGAAGCGGTTTGTTTGTCTATTCTTTGTGCGGTGGCTTGCGAGTCAACGGCGTCAGCGGTGAGTGGATCGGGACTACGCTTGGAGAGCCGAGGTCGAGCGATCGGGGATCTGGGTGGTCGTGTGACTCAAGCATGGTGCGAATGGACAAGATGGATCGAGCAGGTGGTTGATGCAATTTGGTTGGATCGGCGGTGTGGATATCGGTGCGAGTCTCGGGAGGTTCCGATGGGATTCGGACAAGAGAGGCTTGGCGTCGATGAGAACCGTGATCAACCTACACGTGGTGAAGCGAGCGATTGCTTCAATAGTTATTTGTGTGTGGGTCCCATGTGTAAGAGACCCAAAGGGAAACCCTAGCTCTCTAGTATAAATAGGAAGGGTGAGGTGGAAAACCCAAGCAAGCATTCATTTAGCCCCTTCTTCCTTTTCTAGGGTTTGGAGGAGAGGAGAGGAAAACTAGGGTTTGGAGTGTGCTCCTTGTTGAGCTCTTGCCCTCCTTGGTGGAGAGGCTTTGTAAGCATCTATTGTGGATGAACAATCTTGTGATGCTTAATTGAAAGATCAATTGCTCCTTTGTGTTCTTCTCTCTTTTGGATGTTTTTGGTGCTTCCTTGATTCAAAGGTTCATGCTTGGTCTCTTGGCCTACTTTACCTTGCTTTGATGTGTGGGATTACTACTAGAGTCATCTAGATCATCAAACCCCCACAAGCAAGTCTTGAATCAAGATTTCCTCATTTCTAGGGTTTGTGCACCTCTTTGGTAAAATCTCAAGAGATCGTTTTTGAAGTGGATCGACCGATCGTCGCTAGAAATAGGTCTCCAATATCTTTAGGAAGGTGTGCTAGAAATTTGGTCAAGTTTTATTGGTTGAATCAAAAGTTGGATCAAATTTCGTTTTGGATTTGGGTGGAGTTTTTTCAGTACTGGACTCTACCGGTCCGACCGGCCCTTCAACGGCGGTTCGACCGCCCGTGTTTTCAGACCGCTGGTTTCCGGGTCGAACTCGTCCACCGGTCCGACCATTGGATAGTTGCGGTCGACCGCTCCTTGACCGTCGGTCCGACCGCCGTGGTAGCCGTCGGACCGCCCGTGTCGATGAAGAACATTGAGTTCTTTTCTCCTTTTGTGTCGTGTGCTTGAGGGGCTTATCAAATTCAACACAAGGCTTCCGTTGTGTGCTCACTAAACTTCTTAGCTTTCATAGCTAAAGGAGTAAAGTACGTGTTGGTTTTGATTTAGGTGAGAAAGTTTTGAAAGCGCCTATTCACCCCCCCTAGTCGCCTTTCCGGTCCTACAAGTGGTATCAGAGCCGGTTAGCTCTCTTCTATAGATCTTAACCGGTCTTTGGAGCCATGGCGATCGACAAGTACTCAACCAAGCCACACATTTTTGAGGAGTTGACTTTGCATTTGGAAGGCTCGTATGCAAGCGTATATCGAGGCTCAAGGGCACGCTATTTGGCTAAAGGTGAAAAACCCTTATGTCGTGCCAGCCGATGACGATACGATCACTCCAGATGTGGAGGCCAACAGCAAGGCTCGGAATTATTTGATCCAAGGCCTTAGTCGATCTGAGTTTGAGCGTGTTGCTCACTTGCGGTGCGCTCACGAGATCCGGTGGACACTTTGTGATTATCACGAAGGGTCCATCGCGATCAAGGAAGTGAGACAGAATCACTCAAAAGGTTTACTCGAAGATCGAACAAAGACACGTGAGTCTTTGGATGAGTGTGGGAAGATTCTCTAAAATTCTTCATGATCTCCGTATTGTTGACTTGATATTTTACGAGTGCGAAAATGCACGCCGACACGGGTGCTCTTGATGTGAAGGTCTGGGGTATGAAGATCACTTCCATCAATGACAACACTGTCATGAGTGAGCTTACCATGGATAAGCTCTACTCGAGGTTGAAGACGCATGAGATTGACTTTATCTCGCGTCTCCCCAAGACAGAGTCGATGGCTTTAGTGGTCGACAAATCCAAGGGTTGCTCTTCTGATTCTCTTGATTTTAGCTCATCTGGCTTTTCATTATCTGCTTTACATTCCTTGAGTGATGAGCAACTTGAGAAATTGCCCGAGGATGACTTAGCCCTCCTTTCCACCAAATTCACAAGAGCGTACAACAAGGTGAGAAACAGGAGGAGGAGTGGACCTATCACGTGCTTCGAATGTGGTGAGCCAAACCACATTCGCTCCAAGTGCCCCAAGCTAAAGGGCAAGGAGGAGAAGGAGACACGAAGACATCCCCAGGAGAGGGATGCAAAACCCAAGAAGACAAACTATCGAAAGTTTGTCAGCCGGGTCCTTGCCGCTCTTGAGAATGTAAATATGAGCGATGTGGACTCGGAAACGGAGGACGACGAGAGTGATTCTCGTGGCAAGAAGAAGGCGCATGACTTCACCGGCATGTGTTTCATGGCCAAGAACGACCACGACAATGATTCCTCCAAAGATGAGGATCCTTTTAGTGATCGATGAGGTATGCCCTTCTATTGCCGATATGAAAAGGGCTTTGGTGCTTCTGAGCGAAATTGCATAAGCAAGTAAAAATGATTAGGAAGCAGGACATTATGATTGATAATTTGAATCTTGAAGTTGTTAGGCTTAAATCTATCAATCCTGCTGATATTTGTGATTCCTGCACTAGCTTGCTTAACGATTTGACAAGCTTGAAATCTGCTCATTCCTCTGTCACAAATCAACTAAAAGATGCTCTCGATGAACTAGAATCTTTCAAGTCTAGATCTGCTTGTTTAGATGTCATTCCTCTTGATGTGACTGCCATGGAAGCTATCCCTTTAACTTGCTCTAATTGTGCTTTGCTAGAATTAAAATTGGATAGTTCCTTAAAAGAATTGCAAAAGTTTGATGCAGTCACACATGCTCTCATTGTAAGGATAATAGGATTAAGATGCAAGAGATGACAGAAACATTGATTTACTCTAGAGTTGCATCTTGTGAAAATTGTCCCAAGCTTACAATTGAAATTGAAGCCTTAAACAAGACCCTGGAAGAAAAGGCTAAAATTGAAAGATCCATGTCCTTTACTGCTTCTAAAAAGGTTATTGATTCTAACTCTTGTGTTTTGAATGCTGAAGTTGAAACCATGGTTAGTCAGATACAAGAGGCTTTTAGAGTCAAGTTTAAGGAGCAGTTGAGTAGGATTCAGGAATCCTACTGTGTGTCTTGTGAGGCCTTCAAAGTGGAAGTGGCCCTTCTTAAGAGTAAGCGCAATGAGGTAATCAAGTCTAGCAAGTGTTCTAGATGTGAGGAGTTAATGAAAGAGAATGATTACCTCAAGGTGACTCTTGAGAAATTTTCAAGTGGGAAAAGAAACTCAACATGATTCTTGATCAATCCAAGGTGAGCGTGAAAAATAGTGGTCTAGGTTTCAACCCCCTAGAGCATTCCAAGAAAAACCCACCTAAGATTGCTAGAGTTGTGAAGAATGGTTTGTTTGAGCTAGAACCTTCTAAGCCATCCGGGGTTGTTTTCAAATCCGGCGGTTTTGCTCAAACTCTTTCTGGCAAGAAAGGTGCTTTCACTCATTCTGTACAGACCCCTCAAAAGGTCCAGTACCATTGCACTTTCTGCAAGAAAGAAGGCCATATTGTTGAGTTACCTTGGGAGAGCAAAACTTGAGAGAAAAGAGAGGATGAGCGTCCTAAGATCCATTAGAGGAGTCCCTTCTCCAGATGTAGTCTCTAGAGCTAGGCAGCCTGTTTATCGCACCACACATAGGCCTAGATCTGTAGAGAACATTGTAGACTCTTTTGGTGGGTCTAGGCAGCATGTTGGATTAGGACATCGTGAGGAGAGACACCGGGTAGCACCTAGACAGGGGGAGTATCGATCTTTTGGTAGATCGTTTCGGAGAGGTCTAGGTGGTTCTCATGTGCATTCTTATGATTTTGTCCCTGATCATGTTTCAGCTATTACTACTGCTGCTCCCAGACATCGTGCTTCTCAGTACTGGATTCCTCGTTCATTTATCACTAACCCCAGTACTGAGGCACGGATGTTTTCTGATTGTGCCTTTTAGGTCCGTCGTGCGAGGAAGGAGGACAAGTGGCTTGTAGACTCCGGGTGTTCTCGACATATGACCGGAGATTCTAGATGGTTCTCCTCCCTCACACGTGCATCCGGCAATGAATTGATTACATTTGGGGATGCTTCTACTGGGACCGTGATTGCAAAGGGCTTTGTGCGGCGTCAACGACAAGTTCATGCTAAAAGACGTCGCTTTGGTAAGTAAGCTGAGGTATAATCTTCTATCTGTTTCTCAGCTGCTTGATGAGGGTCTAGAAGTGAGGTTTAAGAGAGGTGAATGTAGAGTTCTAGATTCCTCAGGTGAGCTTGTTTTTGAGATCTCCAGATTTGAGAAGATTTTCTGTGCAAATTTCAGCATTTCTTCTGCTTCTAGTCCTAGGTGTCTTGTGGCCTCTGATTCTCATGACCTTGTTTTGTGGCATCGTAGACTTGGGCATATAGGTTTTGATCATTTGTCTAGAGTCAGTTGCAAGGACTTGATTAGAGGTTTGCCTAGGCTGAAGGCTGTCAGAGATCTTGTGTGCTCTCCCTGAGACATGGTAAGATGGTGTCCGCTTCCCACCCACCTCTTACTTTGGTAATGGTGATGGACTGGACTGACTTCTTCACTTAGATCTGATTGGTCCTTCTAGAGTTCATCGGTGGTGGGAAATGGTATGTCTTTGGTGGTTGTGGATGATTACTCGAGGTATTCATGGGTTTATTTTCTTGCTTCTAAGGACGAAACATTTGGATTCTTTAAAGAATTGGTCCTTAGAATTCTTTGTTGATATACCGGAGCTTTGAGAGCCATTAGGAGTGATAATGGGACGAGTTCAAGAATTCTTCTTTTTCTACCTTCTACGATAGGGAATTGAGCATCGTTTTCTTCTCCTAGAGTTCCTCGTGAGAATGGTGTTGTAGAAAGGAAGAACAGAACCCTTGTAGAGATGGCTCGGACCATGCTAGATGAGCATTCTACTCCTAGGAGATTTTTTGGTGAGGCGATCTCTCGCTTGTTATATCTCCAATAGGGTTTTCTTGAGATCTGTGGTTGGGAAGACTTCTTATGAGCTTAGATTTGGTCATTCTCCCAAGGTCTCTCATTTCAAGATTTTTGGTTGCAAGTGCTTCATTCTTAAACATGGAAATCTTGATAAATTTGAGTCTAGATGTTTTGATGGCATATTTCTTGGATATCCTGCTCATTCTCGTGGCTATCGTGTTTTTAATGTTGATACTAACAAAATTGTTGAGACTTGCGAAGTCACTTTTGATGAGGCTAGTCACAGTACTAGACCCGATGCTTGGTACAGGTGTTTCGAAACCCAAGAAAGCATCTTCGTCGATGATGATTACGAGGATGAAGACCCAAACCATCCTCCTGCTACCTCGAGAGGGTGGAGAGCACTGCTACTACTACTTGATGTCGGTGAGCGTAGCCTCCTATCCCCACCGACGATCCGAGTGGCTCTGTTCCTACCTCCACAACTCATGGGGTAGAGGCCACTTCTGCACCAGGAGCACCTCTTCGCATTCAGCGACAACATCCTCCTGAACAGATGATTGGGGATCTTCAAGAGCGAGTCACTCGCTCCAGGTTTATTTCTCCTGATTCCCATGCACATTCTGCTTTTGTCGCTTCTTTTGAACCCCGAGATATCACCCATGCCTTATCTGATGCCTCTTGGGTCAATGCCATGCATGAAGAGCTTGAAAATTTTGAAAGAAACAAAGTCTGGTTTTTAGTTGAGCGACCTTCTGATTCTCATGTTATTGGAACAAAATGGGTTTTTAAAAATAAGCAAAGTGAGGATGGATTGGTTGTTCGCAATAAGGCTAGACTTGTTGCTCAAGGTTATTCCCAAGTAGAGGCTTAGACTTTGAGGAGACTTTTGCTCCAGTAGCTAGATTGGAGGCCATTCGCATTCTTTTAGCATTTGCAACATCCAAGGGTTTCAAGCTTTTTCAAATGGATGTTAAAAGTGCTTTCTTGAATGGCTTCATAGAAGAAGAGGTCTTTGTCAAGCAACCTCCTGGGTTTGAAAATCAAAATTCCCAAACCATGTTTTAAACTCTCTAAAGCCTGTATGGATTGAAACAAGCTCCTAGAGCTTGGTATGTCAGCTTAAGAGTTTCTTGCTTGAAAATGATTTCAAAATGGGAATGGTTGATAAAACCTTGTTCACTCTCAGGCATGGCAGTGATTTCTTGTTGGTTCAAATATATGTGGATGATATTATTTTCGGTGGTTCCTCTCATGCTTTGGTGTCTAGATTTTCAGATTCTATGAGCAGTGAATTCGAGATGAGCATGATGGGAGGCGACATTCTTCCTTGGTCTTCAAATCAAGCAAGCTGAAAGAAGGCACCTTCGTCCACGAGTAAGTATACAAAGGACCTTCTTGGCGCTTCAATATGGGAAGCGATGAGGCCAATGTCTACTCCCATTGCAACAACCACCGTCTTTGGACCACGATGAGGATGGAGAGTCAGTGGACGGAAGAGTACCGCAGATATGATTGGCTCCTCCTCTATCTTACGTCGAGGTAGGACATACAATTCGCCGTATGTCCATGCGCTCGATTCGAGCTTCCTCGTGCTTCTCATCGTCAAGCATGCGCGCATCTTGGTATCTTCAAGATACGCTTGATTTTGGACTCGGTATTCTTCTTCTTCGGCTCTTTCAATTCGAGCATTTTCTGATGCTGATTTCGCCGGGTGTAGAGTTGATAGGAAGAGTACTTCTGGCACTTGTCATTTCTTGGGCACATCACTTGTTTCTTGGTCTTCCAGAAAACAGTCTTCTGTTGCACAGTCCACAGCTGAGGCCGAGTATGTAGCTGCCGCCAGTGGCTGCTCTCAGGTTCTCTGGATTTTGTCCACGCTGCGAGACTATGGGTTATCTTTGGGAAGTGTTCCTCTTTTCTGTGACAACACTTCTGCAATTAATATTGCCAAAAACCCCGTGCAACATTCAGGACTAAACACATTGACATTCGATTTCATTTTCTGAGAGACCATGTTGAGAAAGGTGATGTTGTGCTTCATTTTGTAGAGTCTGAGCAACAGCTTGCAGATATTTTCACTAAGGCTCTTGACTCTTCGCGTTTTGCTGCTTTGCGGGGAGAGTTAGGGGTTATTAGTCCTATTGGGCTGTTTTGAGGGGGAAGTTGCTCTTTTTGCATTCATTGTATCATAATGCATGTTTCATTTCATTTGTCTTGCATTGTGTAATAAAATCAGTGGAGCTTTGATTATTATCCTTGTATGACTTGTTCTTATATTCTATACCTTGTCATATCGAGTGATAGTCTGCTAGACCTCTTTTATGGCTCTTCGTGTGTGGCTTAGCTTTTGACTTGCTAACTTTATATCTGTGAGAAATTTGAATCAAATCATGTCTTGTTGGATCTTGTGACTAGTTTTGCTCTAGTGATCCACTTATGATTCTCGCCATGTCTTACAAGTTGAATTGAGTCTTGAACTTATTCCGAGTTGAAAAATGAGCTTTTATCTTATTAAGTCAAGCAAATGAAAAATGAGATTTTACATGCGAAAAAGCGATCTCACCAATCCTTTCTCATGAGACGGCTTGCCATTGCACTAGGCATGAACTCAGGGGGAGTTTTGGATGACCTAGATCATTCTTTTAAGCTTATCGCTTGAGATGGTCGCGGCAAGGCTTGAGATCTAGCACAGCAAAAAAAAGGGGAGAAAGAAAAAGAGAAATTGCCCAAAAAGGGCTAAGTGCTTGAGCTTTTGCTTCAAAAGAATTTTCTTAATGCTCAAAATGCCTCAATTCTTATTTTGAGTCTCTTTTACTTATAGACATGGCTTGACTCATTTTTGGTTGCCTTGAGTGGATCTATGATTTTGAGCAACCTTTCATGATTTCAATTCATTAATCTCGATTTTTGCTATCTTGGTTTTAGCTGCGATTACGTTTTGCCATGATTGAATATAGCGTCTTCTCCTTATATGGCTTGGTATAATACTTGTACTGTCTATATGTATAATGGTCATGGCTCCTTTTCACTAAAATTCAAAAATAAAGTCATTCCTTCATGCTCTTTCTTTTTCATGCATCTTGATGAATTCATTGTCAAAGGGGGAGAAAGATTGTGAAGAAAATGTTGTTAATAATGTTGGAGCTTTTGGTTTCATACTCAAGGTTTAATATAAAAGAACTTCATAAAATAAAAATTTTGAACCTTTTGAAAATCTGTGATCATGGTGAGTTGAGTTTACGGATTTCATTGTCTTATCTTATTTGATTTGCAATTGAAGGATACTCACAATGATCAAAGGTCTAATAGAACAATGTGTCTTTCATTTGGACCTAAGTGAGATTTTTGGCTACTTTGAAATTGAATCCTTTTGTGCCTTCAATGCCTTATCTCACTTGCTTGCACTATTCAAGCCACTTGGTGGTTCCTAGGCTTTTGTTGCTTATGGACCAAGTTGTGCCTTTATGCTAAAGCAGCGAGTTTTACTTTTCATTTTGAAAAACCACATTTTCTTGAAAATTGCCAATGTGTTCATCAAGGGGAGATTGTGGATATCGTGAGGATATGTGCACGATCTCGGGATGATGAGTCAATTGGCAATGGCGTTATTGGTTTGCAAAATCTCGCGTTTTGGGTTTGCTCCAAGGTGTCGAGGCCCTTTGGCGGTCTGACCGGTTGTCTTGGCGGTCGGACCGCCCGTGGAAGCGATCCGGCCGGCCATGGTGGCGGTCCGACCGTGATTTGAAAGTTGGGTTTTGGGTGAGCCAAAAATAGGTTGTGTAGGCAAGTGAGGAGTCTCTGGATGTGGTCCCATCATTTTGGAGATCCATCAAAAGTTCTATTCGATTGAAATTTCGAAGGTTTGAATTTCGCTTGAATTTTGGCTAAGTCCTTTGGACCGGTCCGACCGCCGTTGTGGGAGCGGTCAAGCAAGCATGAATCGGTCGGACCGGCCCTGAGGCGATCGGCCGCGATCACTGGAGGTGAGCCAAGTGTTGCATTGAGTTGATTTTGAGTGTGTGATTCTACGAACTTCAATGCTTTATTGATGTATATCGCATTCTGGGCGGCGTGGGTCAAGTTGAGAAGAACTTGTTCGGAAGCGGTTTGTTTGTCTATTGTCGTGCGGTGGCTTGCGAGTCAGCGGCGTCAGCGGTGAGTGGATCGGGACTACGCTTGGAGGCGAGGTCGAGCGATCGGGGATACCGGTGAGGTCGTGTGACTCAAGCATGGTGCGAGAATGGACAAGATGGATCGAACGGGTGGTTCGATGCAATTTGGTTGGATCGGCGGTGTGGATATCGGTGCGAGTCTCAGGAGGTTCCGATGGGATTCGGACAAGAGAGGCTTGGCGTCGATGAGAACCGCTGATCAACCTACACGTGGTGAAGCAGGCGATTGCTTCGATAGTTATTTGTGTGTGGGTCCCATGTGTAAGAGACCCAAAAGGAAACCCTAGCTCTCTAGTATAAATAGGAAGGGTGAGGTGGAAAACCCAAGCAAGCATTCATTTAGCCCCTTCTTCCTTTTCTAGGGTTTGGAGGAGAGGAGAGGAAAACTAGGGTTTGGAGTGTGCTCCTTGTTGAGCTCTTGCCCTCCTTGGTGGAGAGGCTTTGTAAGCATCTATTGTGGATGAACAATCTTGTGATGCTTAATTGAAAGATCAATTGCTCCCTTTGTGTTCTTCTCTCTTTTGGATGTTTTTGGTGCTTCCTTGATTCAAAGGTTCATGCTTGGTCTCTTGGCCTACTTTACCTTGCTTTGATGTGTGGGATTACTACTAGAGTCATCTAGATCATCAAACCCCACAAGCAAGTCTTGAATCAAGATTTCCTCATTTCTAGGGTTTGTGCACCTCTTTGGTAAAATCTCAAGAGATCGTTTTATGAAGTGGATCTGACCGATCGTCGCTAGAAATAGGTCTCCAATATCTTTAGGAAGGTGTGCTAGAAATTTGGTCAAGTTTTATTGGTTGAATCAAAAGTTGGATCAAATTTCGTTTTGGATTTGGGTGGAGTTTTTTCAGTACTGGACTCTACCGGTCCGGACCGCCCTTCAGCGGCGGTTCGACCGCCGTGTTTTCGAGCCATTGGTTTGCCGGGTCGAACCGCTGTCCACCGGTCCGACCGCTGGATAGTTGCCGGTCAGACCGCTCCTTGACCGTCGGTCCGACCGCCCGTGGTAGCCGGTCAGACCGCCCGTGTCCAGTGAAGAACATTGAGTTCTTTTCTCCTTTTGTGTCGTGTGCTTGAGGGGCTTATCAAATTCAACACAAGGCTTCCGTTGTGTGCTCACTAAACTTCTTAGCTTTCATAGCTAAAGGAGTAAAGTACGTGTTGGTTTTGATTTAGGTGAGAAAGTTTTGAAAGCGCCTATTCACCCCCCCTAGTCGCCTTTCCGGTCCTACATTCTTCTACAAAGAACATTTTGTTTTATAGTAGTACACTAGTACCATTTTTTATGAGAGGATCTCATGGTACTACTTGGAAAATATGAAAGAAAAAAACATAATATAGAATTCACTCTCTTTTTTTTTTGCCAAAATCAGCCAGTTTTCACCAGGTGAAATTTCATAACAAAAAATGGTCCAAATCAACCAAAACAAAACACATTTTCGCTTCACAGTATGTAGAATTTAGCTGCGATCCAAGCACTGACCAACTTGTTGCGGCATTCGTCTTAAAAACAAAAACCACTTGCACTATGGCATCAAAATTTCCAGCACAGATAGCAAGTTGATGTGACCAACCAAACATGCCCAACAAACCAAGAAGCTGGTGAGGATGAGAGCACGTTGCTGCTAATTGAGTTCTTTAAGACGGCAGATCAGTGTACAGTGCTGGAAGAAAGCATCAACTCACCCCCCATGATCCGGGGAATAAATTACAAGCAGCTGTGCAGTGTGCACAATAGTAACTTAGTCCATGGATATATACATATATATATATCTCCATTATTTAGGGACCAAACCCTAATTAAATGATGGTTATGCTGTCATCAGGGATAATGGAGTGAACCACCCAACACCGGAGCACCCACTGGCAGCTTTTGCATCTGCACCTTTCCCTCTCCTCCATAATTTTGTCATTTCTTCAGCCACTTGAGATTCTGTTGGGCTATGCTGTGGTGGGTTGTGTTGTGCTACGTTGCGATTTACGGCGATGGTTATGGAAAATATTCACCACATTTGACAAAATGTTGTTATGACACTAGAAAAGAAAATAATTGGATAATCAATTCACATACCAAAAACTGCTATCTTAAAATTCTTGGAAGTGCATTTTGGAACGTATATTACATACAAAAGAATTGCTGAGAAGTTGCAATGTCTTTCAGCTCCCAATCGAAGAAAACATTTCGAGGCTAATATCACCTGACTAAAAACTCTAGCTTGTAATCAACATAAACTACAATTTAGATGTCCAAATCCAAGCAGTCGCCATCCCAAACAGTTTGTGACAGCACGGCATTGAATTTCTGATATATGCACCCTGGTATGGTATGATGATGATGATGCGCACAAATCAAACAGTCACTGAAGCCACATTAATTATGCAATTATATCTTATACTACTGTTCATCTGTTATAAAGAAGTATGTTTATGTTGGAGGATACAGAGATGCCACCAAACCTGCAAGATTTGGTGATGTCAACTACTAATTCCAGCCTAACATTACCGGTAGATAACCGACAAATTAAGGAGATTAGTATAATGGAACTAGTAAGAATTATGATGTCAACTACAGGAAAGTACTACGCTTTTTTCAACCGAGACGTTACGGAATAATATCCCAGAAACCCACAAATAAACCAACCTAATATGTGGTTAGTGGGACCTGAATCATGGCTGTTAACCACAAGACAACAGTACCTTACCGCCACTGATTGGTTTCTGGTTCGAAATTTTCACTGCAATTTATGAGATGTTAGCACATCGTACTGAATCTGAATTATGATACGCATGTGAGCTGTGGCCCTTTAATTTGGATGTTGTGGTTGAGTGAATTTCGGGCTCAAAGTTTCCTCAGTGTTGATTAAGATAGGAGGGAGGCTAGCTCGTGCCTTCTCTCCTATGACCTATGATTCTTCAAGGAAAAGGTTATGCATACATGATAGATCATCCAATCGACGAATCAATGGTTCAGACCATGCAAGCGCATGTATAAAAAAGTTATTAATATCTCCTTTGGAATGACACCTTATCGAGCATTGATCTTTCTAATCGGATGGTCAAAAGTGTTGAAAGAGCGAGGTTACTTGGGGATATAGACAACATGTGCAACTGCTTCAATTAAACCGTGCGTATGTACATATATTCACTGACATGAGAACATACTATCGTGACACGAAATCACAAATGGTGATTAATTAGGGAAAGAAATGTCTCGTAGCATGCCCAGGATAATGTGGCCCACATATGCTGTTTCTCGTGAACACAGCATGCCAAGACATTATCAGGGAAAAAAGAGAGTGAGGAAGAAACTAACCAAAATATTAGACCAATTACTGATAGTTAGCAACCAAACTCGAATTTGAATTCGGTATCGACTTTGAAAACAGTATACCAATATGTAATACTAAGATCAGATGTTGCTGCGGCGGGACCTAACATATGAAACCATATCCACAATTTTGTCGACAGCTAAAAAAGAACATCACAATTTTCAGTAAAAGAAAGCAAGTAATAAACAAAATAAATAAATAAATAGAGGATAGCAACAATGGATTATTTTGGATGTTTTGTAACATGCTTTCCCACCAAATGAATTGACTTGCCACCAGTGGTCCAGTGTGCCCAACCTCTCTTTTCTGGCCCTTGGATCCCTTCCTACCCAACCTAGCTTCCTCATTGGCAGAAACCAGAAAGGCAGCAATGCAAAGCCATTAACAAGAACCTTCAGAAGATGGTTAATTTCTTATTATGAGTAGGGTTCATCAGTTAGGTCCATGCACTTTGAGTACTGCAAAAGCTGCACAAGCTCAAGTCTGAAAAACTGTTGACTTTTTGTCATGTAGGGCAACATTTATGAAAGACATCCTAAGGGGAAGGGGCAGCCGGCTATGGCAACTGCCGATTGAGATTCCAGTTAATCCCAATTAGGAAGATTGCTATTAGGAAAGGTTATATTAGGAAGAGTCTAATTAGTATCAGAGTCTTTAATACATTCTATCCATAGTTTACCTTCTATCTATAGTTTGATTGTAATCTTATATAAAAGAATGAATGAAATAGAAAAGGGCAAGCAAGGATTAGGGATTAACCTAATCCCTTGCGCCTCCCTCCACCAGCACCTCCTAGCGGCTAGGGTTTCGCATAGCCGAACCTCACAACGGCGCCCAAGCGCAACCCCCATCCTCCGGATCTCATCCTCCCCTTCCGTCTTCGTTCCCAAAACTCATCTCCTGACATCTTGGTATCAGAGCCACCCGTTGTTCCTTTCCCCATGGCGAACGGCGGTGGTTTCGACGACAACTTCAAGGAGATGATGATGAAGTTCATGGAGAACATCGGCAACCAACTCAAATTGTTGCCCGAGGTCTTGGAGCGTCTCGATACTCATGCCAGCCAACTTGCGGTAGTCGAGAGTCGGCTGCACCGGCATGACCAGCGATTGGCACGCATGGAGGGCCAACCGGATACCCAAGAAGGAGCCGCTGATCAAGATGAACGAAAGGCCGCAGGATCTGCTGCTGCCGCTGCCACTGCCACTGATGCAGCAACTCGACACTCATGCTAGCCAACTTGCGGTAATCGAGAGTCGGCTGCACCGGCATGGCCAGCGATTGGCACACATGGAGGGCCAACCGGATACTAAAGAAGGAGCCGCTGATCAAGATGAACGAAAGGTCGTAGGCTCTGCTGCTGTCGCTACCACTACCACTGATGCGGCAATTCGGGAGACTACAACCACCACAGATGGCGCGGCCTTGCCGCTACATGCGTGTGGTCAGGACGGGACATTGGGATTGTTGCCCCAGCCATACCAGCCTCTACACCGAGGTGAGTTCGGTCGGGCAGGAGCCCCTCGGAACCCTCCACGCTACACCAAGCTCTCCTTTCCGACCTTTGACGACTGGGAAGACACACTTCCATGGATCAATCGCTGCGAACAATTCTTCCAAGCTCAGCAAACACCAACCGAGGACAAGGTATGGCTCGTCACTTATCACCGGATGAGAGTGACCCAACTCTGGTACATGCGTCTGGAGCGCATGGAAGGCACACCGAACAGGTGACACTTCACCGAACTCGTCGCCCGACGATTTGGCTCACCAACCCGCCACAACCCCTAGGAGAATTGACGACACTTTGCCGGACTGGCACGATGGATGACTTCACCGAATGATTTTTGATGCTGCTAGCGTCGCGTTGGCCGGTTAGACAACGAGCAACAGTGTATCTTGTTCATGGCAGGTTTGGGTGAGCCACTCAAGGCTCATGTCGAGCTCCAAAAGCCCGGTGACTTGGAGGAGGCAATGGACCTGGCTCGGGCATATGAACGCCTAACCACCTTATCGCGCTATGTTGGAGGGAGGACAGCCGTGCCTCGATAGGCCTTGTTCAGACCCATAGCAGCTCGGCCAACCCCATTGGCTAGCGGCACACCCTTTTTGGCTCCCCTTCCCGCGGGGAGCATCGCGTCGACTGGTGAGGTGCGTTCGTCCACATCATCGATAGGCGCATCACGCAACACGTGTCCCTTCAAGCGCCTGACGCCTACCGAGATGGAGGAACGCTGAAACCAAGGACTTTGCTACAACTGCGATGAAAATTCCACCTAGGGCATTAAAAACTGTGTAAGCACATTTTTTCGTTATAGGTGGAGCAAAAACTCGGAGGATGAGGAGGAAGAACTTGAGGTGGCGGCAACCATCTTCCTCCTCGCTCTGACTGGCATCCGCAAGACCAAGACGATGCAACCCGTCGTCATCATCAACAACGTACACCTGTTGGCCCTGGTGGACTCTGGATCGATCCACAATTTCGTGGCAGCCAAATTGGTTGCGCGAGTGGGGTTGTCCCTCATGCCACACACGGGTCTATTAGTGGAGGTCGCCAATGGCGATCAGGTGACAAGCGCCAGCGTCTGCCGCGCGACTCCCATCTCCATCGACGCAGAGGATTTCGTCCTCGACTTCATCACGATTCTGTTGGGCGACTTTGACGCCGTACTAGGCGTCTAGTGGCTAGGCTCACTGGGACCTGCACCACTGCACCCCGATTCTCTTTGTTCGAGGACTTGCACCATTCCTCTTGCACGGAGCCATTCTTGTCGAGCCTACGGGAGCGCATCGCCTCTCGTGAGCTGGGCTCTCCATGGTCTTTGGTGGAGGGCATGGTGTGCTATGAGCGTGCGCCCACGTTCCAGTCGACTCCATTTCCTGTCGGTTGTCCTGGGGGCTGTCCATGATGGGCCTCATGAAGGAATCCAGAGGATACCCCATCGTTTGAGTGCAAATTTCCATGTCCCCCAGGACCGGGCGGTGGTTCAGGAGTACGTCCGCGCCTGCGGGGTATGCCAGCGCAACAAGATAGAGCAACTACAACCGGTCAGCTTGCTGCTTCCAGTAGCAGTCCCTTCCTCAGTGTAGTTTGATATCTCCATGGATTTTGTGGAGGGATTGCCGAAAGTGGGTGGTAAATATGTCATTTTAACAGTGGTCTATAGGTTCTCCAAATACACCCATTTTATTCCCTTGGCTCACCGATATTCGGCTTCTTCAGTTGCACATGCCTTTTTCTCAGAGATAGTCCGGCTTCATGGCATCCCGACCTCCATTGTCTCGGACAGGGACCCAGTGTTCACCTCCAACTTTTGGAAGGACCTCTTTTCACAATGTGGCACAAACATTCATATGAATACGGCCTTCCATCCCCAATCTGATGGGCAATCTGAGGTGGTAAATAAAATCATTACTATGTATCTCTGTTGTATGACGGAAGATCGTCATCGACAATGGGTTCATTGGTTGCCGTGGGCTGAGTTCATCTACAGTACGTCGTACAACTCTGCGCTGCGAACTACCCCATTTCGGGTCGTCTATGGGCGGGATCCACCATCTTTTTGTGATTATGAGCCTGGGACGGAATGCACTTCTGTAGTTGATCACGAGCTTCAGGACCATGACTTGTTTTTTTTCTGATGTTCGCGGTCGTTTATAGCATGCTCAAGAACTTTACAAAAAATTCTATGACCACAAGCATCGCAACGTCCAATTTGCGGTGGGTGAAATTGTGTGGCTCCATATTCATCATAGGGCGGCCACGACATTGCCAGGCGTGCAACGCGGAAAGCTCGGGCCTAAGTATTATGGGTTGTATCGCATTCTCTCCATGATCAATGATGTTGCTTACCAATTGTATTTGCCAAAATCAGCCCGCTTACATGATGTAAATCTACTTAAGAAGTATGACTTTCTTTTTCCAGAATCTCAGGGACTTTCTTTTTCCAGAATCTCAGCCACCATTGCCACCTCTTCTATACGGTCAGGTCATCCCGACTCCGGCCAAGGTAATCCATGTCCGCCTCGCTCGGGACCAGTGGCAGATTCTTGTACAATAGGAAGGACTCCAAGCTGCTGATGCCTCATGGGAAGATGTTCTTACCTTTCGAGAGTCTTATCCCTCTTTTCAGCTCGAGGATGAGCTATTTGTGAAGGGAGGGAGAGATGTCATGTGGGGCAACGTTTATGGAAGACATCCTAAGGGGAAGGGGCAACCGGCTATGGCAACTACCGATTGAGATTCCAATTAATCCCAATTAAGAAGATTGCTATTAGGAAAGATTATATTAGGAAGAGTCCAATTAGTATCAGAGTCTTTAATACCTTCTATATATAGTTTGATTGTAATCTTATATAAAGGAATGAATGAAATAGAAAAGGGCAAGTAAGGATTAGGGATTAACCTAATCCCTTGCGCATCCTTCCACCAGCACCTCCTGGCGGCTAGGGTTTCACCTAGCCGCACCTCACAACGGTGCCCAAACGCAACCCCCATTCTCTGGATCTCATTCTTCCCTTCTGCCTTCGTTCCCAAAACTCATCTCCTGACACTCTTTTTCTTCAGAAAATTATGAGTTCTGGATTTTATCAGTGTTTGGTGGCTGCTGGATTTTTTCTTGTAATCCGTACAACAACCAGCTTAGCTATCCTAATTGCTGGGTTGCTGGCTGGCTAAAGCTGCCTTTTTGGCTGAATAATGACTTGGGAATTGAAAAGAATACGGCAACAAGAAACAATAAATGGTGACAACTCAGGCAGAAGAATTGAGATCGATCTACCATCTAGCCAGCTTCACTAGTACAGTCGACTAGTAGAGCTCGTGAATGATAGTACTACTAGCCTATATATACTACCTCTCCTAATCCCAACCCAGAGAGAGATCTATCTGGGAAATTTAACTTTCTTCAGGTGAAGCTATAAATCAAAGAGAGCACCGCACCGCCTCATTGCAATGCTTCCGAAATGTACCAGGTTTAGGGTTAACTAAGTACAGGGACGCGCTACGCTACGCCCGTGGAATCATGAGGGAAGAAAGTAACATGATCAAATAAAATGTTCGGTAGTTTGGTGAGGTGTTGTGCTAATGATGGTTATTTTCATAAAAACATCAAGAACAAATAACGATTTTTTGGTGACCTGAATCTATGTAACCGGGTACATATTGTTGTACACTCTGTATTATATATAAAAAGAGAGGTTATGTCATTTGCCATTGAAGAGATCAGTCCCTCCTTGTCTATAAATGTAGTCGCTAAAATTGCCCAAAATAAAAAATAAAGGTTTGTTATTTTATATATGCAAAGTCAAGTCTGCTGGATGCAAACATGCATGACTCATGTCCCTCGAAGTGTTTTTCCCCAGCCGAAAACATGCAGTTCCACGCATGGAAACTTAATTCCTATTGTTGCAAAGGTTAGCGAATTGTCGTATGCGTAAGGAAAAAGTCTATTTTTCAACCCTCAACTATTGCCCGGGTCCGATTTTCAACGTTCAACTCCAAAACCGTATAAAACGCAATCTCTAACTCTGAAAACCGTTCTTTTTTCACCCTTCGGGCCTTCCCACCCCTGGTTTTCGCTGATGTGGAGGTGTTTTTTGCTAACGTGGTAGTGGTTTTCATTGAGTAGGGTGGGACCCACATGTCAGTCCTCCCCTCTCTCTCAAGCCGACCACCACCGCCTCCTCCTCCCCCCTCCCACCTCTCCATGCCGACCACCATCGCCTCCTCCTCCTCTCTCCCTCTCCATGCCTCCATCACGCTGCCGTGAAGCTCGTGAGATCCAACGACACCGCAGAGGTCGCTCATGGCGGGAGTTACAAAAGTCTATTGGTGCTGACGATGAGGTCGAGAGAGCTTCAAGGGGTCCCTGTGGCATGCAGTTGGTGGCGGCGGGGAGGCTAGAGAAGTCACGCTCCCACTCGCACTTCTATCACCATTGGTCATCGTCAGCACCGCATGGGGACCTAGAGCAGCGGGTGCGACGATGCTGAGTCCACTGGTCTTGGTGATCTGAGGTCACGGTGCTTGGCATTGAGCTCGGTTGGTCACAGAGTTGGTCCTACCGCTGCTCTTGCTCGCGCTATTCCTAGAGTAGGCCGCGGAGCTCGAGGTGATCTGAGGCCCAAACTTGGAAGCTCGGTACTGCACTATAACATCCCAAAATGTCATTTTTGTTAAAAAGAAAATTTAATTAATTTCTCTGAATTTTCTGTATATGTAAATTTTTTCCTTATTTCTTTTAAAGACAAAATAATTTATTTACAAATATAAATACCAATTTTGAGTTGAAAATAATTTTTATTAAGTTCAAAACAATTCAGGGAATTTTTCTAGAATTTTTGAACTCTATTTGCTATTTTCTAAAAGCCTATTTTAATCATTTTAATTTCTGTAAATTGAAAAGAGTTAAAAATTGGATTTTTAATCTCAGGGTGAATTATTTTCCCGTGGCCCACTTCTTTTTGCTCCAGCCCACGCAACCCAGTTGCACGCGCGCCTGACCCAGCCACTTTCCTCCTCTCCCCTCACTAACAGGCGGGCCCGCCCTGTCAGCTCCTTCCTCCTCCAACCGCACGAGTGCCGCCGCCATTCTCACCGTTCTCGTGCGTAAACATGTCTGTTTCTACTCTGCGATCGTCCACATTTACACCCACGATCTTCCTCCACTCACTTGCGCACTCAATCGGTCATTTCCCCCTCCTTTTACTCGCATTTGCACCGCTGCTGCGCCGGCTTAAAACCTCCACACACGTTCTCGCCACCTCGGCCATCCCCTTGCCCTATAAAAGGGAGAACCCCCTTCACAATCACCCCCTCGTTCTCTCACCGTAGCCCTAGCCCCTCTCACTCGCTCACGATGCCAGAATTTGAGTTTGAAGCCGCCGGTCCCCGAGGTGCGCCGTCGTCATTGGAGCTTCGTCGTCGTTGACTGCACTAGGAGCATCGCTATCGTACGTTCTAGATGGAGCTCACCTCGTCTTCGCTAGAGAACCACCGGAGCGCCATCGCCTCTGGAGCCCGAACCTCACCACCGCCTTTCTTCCTCATCACTGGCCACTTCTTCGCGTCACGTCGCCATTTTATTGCGCACTAGGTCCAGCACCTCCTCCTCTTTCTTTTACAACCATTCACGCTCGTCGCTGTGGCGTGTAGCGTCGGCGACCATTTGGTCCCGAGCGCCACTGCCGGAGTGACGTGGCCGCAACCTAGTAGCCATGTATGCGCCACATCAGCTGCACCGTCCAAGTCAGTGCCTACATGCTCACTTGCGTGGCTACTTGCGTGGCACTAGCCACTGTTTCGCATGTCTGGTCCACCGTGGACCAGTGCACTCTCGTGGACCCGGTCCATGGACCGAGGGCCCACATGTCAGCGACTGTTAGGATTTTCGTAAAAAATAATTTTGCCAAAAAATGGAAATTCTACTACTGATGTCATGCTTGCACAATATTTAGGTTTTCCTTTATAAAAATAATTCATTAATTCTGAAAATGGATTTAGGATAATTTCTTCAGAATTCAAACTTCTAAGGACTTGCTCACCTTCATACGAGCTCCGATTCCAGTGATTCAAATTTCTAAATTCATCTAAAATTATAATCCAGCTAACTATACTAAAATTATAAAATTTGGAGTTCATTTGGATTTTATTTGAAGTTTATTTGAATCTAGTTTATTTTCACGTATAGACTTCGACAACTCCATAGAGGTAGAATTCTTCGACGAGTCTGATCAACAACAATGTGAGCAAGACAAGTTACATTCTTGATCATGTTTGGTCCTAATATTTTAAATTATTTAAATTATGTTTTAAATTACTACTACATGCTTATTTATATTCAGTTTAATTTAAACTCCTATTTTAAATGTATAATTATGCCTAAATCATTTGTATGACCAATATTGACATTGAATCGAATATATTTTTCACTCTAGATAAAGCCTAGTTGATGCAATAGTATGAACTAGGAACATTTGGAGAAATATTATGCAAAGACATGCTTAGATCAAAAAAAATTATTTTGAGAATTTAGCAAAGTATTCAACTTAGTTTAAAAATGAGTCTATGACATTGTTTTGCCATAGAGATTTGCAAATGATTTATGAAACAAAATAAATTAAAACTATTTTAGACTGGGCTAATTTGGTTAGATGGTGAGTGCAAGTTTATGCACGAGAACAATTCAGCGAATGGTTGAGACCCAGGGGTTAGTTGGAAGTTATCCGGTTAAATAAGGACCAGTCAGAGAGCTGCTTTTTGCTAAGCTTCACTGTACTACCACAAGTCTGGAATGGGACAAACCTGGATAATTAAACTATAGTGTTTCACTGTGGTTGTGTCATTTTGAGGTGTGGATGTCGTGAAGACCTACTTTTAGTACTCACATGGCGCAAGAAGGGGTTATCGCTTGGCGTTAAACCTTGCGGTAGAGATACCTTAGCGGACATCACTACGTTGGGATAGTGTAGGGTAAAAGCCTTGTGATAGTCGCTTAGTCGCACGCCTACGTGTCGGGACTAGATTTTTGAATCCGAACCCTTTGTGTATTTCTGCACCAGTCCCATGATCAATAGTACTGCACACAGTTGAAACATCGTTGATCACAAGTTCGAATCACAAAATAACATTAATAAACAACTGCGTGCCATCCTTGTGGCCACTTATTACAAAAGAGGTCAATAGACCTTGAGTATTACAACAGTGAAAACAACAAATGATAAACTCCGAATGGTGGCCCATCAAATTTCCCATTGGCATTTGACTGGGGAGCACAACCTAGTACTCCGGGTGTCCTTCATCAAAGCCACAGGTAAAGTAGTCATAGTCATCCTCGGCATCATTGAAGGCTTCTGAGATTTACTTTGAGTGTAGCATGTGAGTACATAAAGTACTCTGCGAGTCTTGGGAAATATGCATATGAATAGCTTTAACAATTGGGCATATAGGGTTCATTTGCACAAATCAATATTTTAAGTTTAAATATTTTTATAAAACACATTTGACCAAAAAGTAAATTCAATAAATAAATAAATTATACCTCTAGTGGAGGTTCTAGCTACCAACCACTAGTATCAAGGCTCTAGCTGCCAAGATTCAAAGGATAGGGCTCTAGCAACCCAACTGGCTCTAGCTACCAGAAAACTACACAAGAGTCCCAACTGCTCCTGGTTCCTAAAATTTACTCTTTTGAAATCAAAACTAAAATCTACCATGTGAAAGCGCACTTTGCCTGCCCTTGACCGCGGTCACAGCTATTTGAATAGTTTTTAACACTCTGTAGAGGTTGTACAACTTGACCCATACGAGATAATCACTTATAATGTTGGCCATGATATGTTTCCTTAGGTGTGCGACTAAGTGATTATCACATAGCTTTTACAATACTTTATCCTAATATTAGCCCACCCGATGAGCTTAACCCCAGGTCATGGACGTCATGTACCATCGACCCGGAGCTCACCATTGTGGGAGATAACCTGCCCGAATGTGTACGCCATTTACCAACGCCCGGCTCAAGCCCCGACAGACATGGACATCAATTACCATCGTCTGCACTACCCGGGTAACTCCTACCATCTACAGCCTGCGGGTGTAATGCTAGAATATAGTGAATTATTCAGCCAGCTCCTTCCTATTTAGGACATGTGGTTGCATGGTATTGCTTAGTTTGGATAATCACAAGCGTTGGTCCTTAATATGACTTGGGTGAAACTTAACACAATACAAGATCTCGTGCTCTAGCTGCACCCGCCTGATCTTACCATCCACCCAAGTCTAAAACATATTTTCATCATTTTATTTTATTTTCCAAATACTAACATTACCTAATGACATACATTTTTCAAACAAAGCATAAAGGGTAAAAATGGTTTTTCTTCCCCCAATGGTTAAATAAAGCCGCAAAGCATATCTAAGCAATTCCGTCGTACAAAACTACTCCACAAAGTTGTAATCAATATTATAGAATTTATACGCTAGGGTTACAAATGTATAGAATAACAAATATCAAGGAAGACATTAACAATCTTTAGGTTTTTAACTAACAACCTACAATTTAAACTCATCATTTAAATAAAATAGCAATGCATAATAATTTAAAATTAAAAACATAATTTACAAATCATAGGTTAAAAATAGTCAAGGGAGACTTGCCTTCATCATAGGTTGTGGTTGCCGTGTCCGATTGGTCCAAATGGGTGTCGACAACGTCAGACTCTACACGCACGAATCAGACCAAGTAAATAACAGAAAACAAATAAAAATTACAAAATAAATACATGAAGGTAGAGAATGAATTTAGATGAATATATGATCAATAATTGACAAATTTGGAGTACGTAAGAAGGAGAATGGGCATCTGGAAGATCGGTTGTAACAATAAAATGATAAGACACATAGAACTACTATAGTACTGGAATGCACTGTTTTTGCTACTACAGTTTGAAGTTCAATTGATTGCATGAGTACAGAGCTAGAGATGGTATGCTATCTCCATGACATGGTGGGTCCAATAGATAGAGTAGCCAGTGAAGCAATAAGAAGAATGATTAAGTCAAAGGCTTGTGGGGTCGTGATGTAAGTGAACAACTAGCAAATAACAACTAGCAAACTCATGTACAGAATAAAGGAACAGAGGACGTCCAGAGCATAAGCCATGGCAATGGCGTTGGTGATGTGGGCGGTGAGGGTCTAGCGAACACCCAAAATTGAACTCCAAGGCCATGGCCTTTCCTTGGGTGGCGGAGGTTTGGCAGGAAATCCACGACGGTAGCGGCACTTCAAGCGGCGGTGGCGCACGGCCGTATGTGGCGCTGGCGAGAAAACGATGACGGAGGCAGGGAATGCACGCACCAGCTTCGCACCTGCAGGGTGGTGGTGTGGCGCAACTCAGGGAGATAAGAGACGGTCCTAGACGATGGTGCGACGAAGGCCGATAGCCGAAATAAGGCCGGCACGGTGGCGGCGTTGCACGATGAGAAAATGAACAAATGCATGTAAGCAATAGGTAGAGCAGATGATAGTGATCGTGTAGTAGCAAATAATTGGATTTTGGCTCACCGGAGGCGACAAATCGATGACGGGAGATGATGAAGAACAGTTTGGGGAAAAACTCGATTCCCGTCAAACGGCTGCACAAAAACCAAATTAACTTCGCATGAGGGTTTAAGATACTTGGGAACACGAGATGACGTAGCTAGTTGGGCGAAATTCTCACTGGAAAGATGAATGTGCGATTTGGATGAAACGACCGTCGTTCGGGAAAGCAGAAATGTGATGCCGATGGTGCTCCGGACGATCTGAAACTTTGAGGGGATGCAAAGGGGTTGATGAAGTGATGGCATGCCAATTTATAGCTTCTTTCATGAAACGAAACGTTGGGAACGCGAATGATTAACGACGACATTCGCAGCTTTGGTTTGGTAACGGGAAGAAACGATAATTTGCGTTGATGGGGCTGCGGTAACGGGGCATTAACAGCAAGGTGATGACGGTGGGGTCACAATGCTTCAAACGGTTTTGAATTTGGATAAACGAGTGAGGAGAACGAGGGGAAAAGAATGAAATGGCTGAAGTCTATGCTGATTTTGGACAACGAACACTCACGATCTGAGGTTGAAGAATGGTAGGAGAGAGAAAATAAGGAAAGAAAATTAGAAAACTCTAAAAATAAAATAAATTCTAGAAAATTCTAGAAAACTCCAAAAAAATTCCTTGGAACCCAAATAGATCGAAAAAATAATTTTGAATTTAATTGATGTTTATTTTAATCATTTAAAATATTTTCCTTTTTCTAAAATTTCAAATTAAGCTTTAACAATTCAAGAAAAATCAAATGGTGATTTTTATTTTGAAATTTTCAAAAAGGCTCTAAAAAATGGGATGTTACACTAGAGAAGCATGTCTTAGCCAACATATTAAGCAAATTATCTCTTGTGGGTAAAGTTGTACAAAGTCTGTAGAGTAGAAAACTATTCGAATAGCTGTGTCCACGGTCATGGACATGCTGAGCAAAGCCACTCAAAGTTAGATTTTGGATTTTGATTAAAAAATGATCTAACACAATGTTTTTGGATAGTTTATCCAAATGGGAATTTGGGTAAACAACCTGGTGTTAAGGGGGTTATTCCTTCACCAATCATGTATGGAGGTTTATCCTACACTCAAAATGATGATTAAAATTTTAAAATCAATTTCTAGATATAGTATAATTGCCTTAAAACTTAGTAAAGATATTTAAACTAAAAATATGGCTTTATGCAAACTTAGCCATATAAGTCATCTTTTGTCATACCTTCATGCATTATATCCTATTATTAGGTGTAACTTGCGGAGTACATTTCGTACTCACCTTGCTTAATAAATTATTGATTAGAGGAGTACTACGTTGCTGGTGAGGACTTGGATGACCAGGTTGCGCCCCAGAAGATTGCATGTGGTGTATCATGTGGCCTACTACCACTTTATGTTTCCGATGTACTTTTCTTTAGGACTTGTGCCCTTTTGTAATAAAACTCTGATATTATGAATAAAATGCATGATCTAAACTTGCTATCATTTTTGTTGAACTGTGTGCTCTGTGCACTAGCTGTTCCTGGACTAGTATAGAAAACATAGATAATTCGGGATCGAAGTACTCCCGGGGTTGACATGCACAAATAAGTATTGTGCATGACCTTGAATGCATTTTCTATCTCGGGTTCGACATGCACAAATAAGCATTGTGCATGACCTTGAATGCATTTTCTAGCCAAAACCAATATAATATCCACACAGACCCATATGGTTCAGCTTCTGATTAAATAAGCTTGAAAGGTTCTTTTTTTTAAGTGTTGACAAGTGGAATGCATGTAACATCCCAAAAAATCCAAGCATTTTAAATTATTTAAAAATGTGGGATTTAAAAAACCTTTTTTTCGCTTCATCGATGTTCGAATTTTTGAGTTGTTAATTGAAACCTCAACCCCAAAAACAGAAAATTGAATTCAAACCAAGTTTACAAAGAAAAGAAAAAGAAAATAAATTGAAACCTCAAAAGTGCAGTCTGAGCCGAAACCACTCAGCCCAGCCTAACTTCCTTTTTTCCTTTTCTTTTTCTCCTTTTCTCTCTTCTCTCTTTTCTCTTTTCCTCCCTCTTTCCTTTTTTCCTATTCCTCCTGATCCACATGCAGCCCCCTCCCTTTCCTTCTTCTTTCCTCCCTTCCTCTGTTCTTCCCACGCCACCCGTCGGTCACCTGCTCCTAACGACACCCCATGCTGTGACCGCTGGCGCAAGCCACGCCACCCACTCCCGTCGTTGCGCCAATTGCTCCCGTCCTCACGCCACTTGAGCCGCGCCACCACCCATGCTCACCTACTCCCATCACCGTCTTTGCCACTGCCGCTCAGTTGCCCATCCTAGCCCCCATGCCACAAGGACGCCACCCCTCCACTGTTCCTCATGTCACCGTCGTCCTCGCGCCGTCGTCCTCACGTCACTCCGCATCACTACTCCCACGCTGCCGCCATTGCACCACTCGCCGTGGTCCCGCATCACGCGACGCCCAGCCACTGGCTCCCCATCCCTCTCGCACCTATATGACGTAGCACTGAGCCGCCTCACCCCTCCCTGTCATTCCCCCTTCCCACTGAGCGCAAGATCCTAAGGCGAAGCGCCTCCATTTCGACCGCCAAAGCCGCCCTCGCTGCGCCGCCGCCTCGATGAGCCCCTCCCCTTGCCATGTGCATTACCATGTGTTCGGAGACACGAGGACCCATTCCCCTCCACTAATTTTTTCCCTTAGTCCATAGGTGCTCGCCGACGACCTCTTCTTCCTCGCTCACGGCCAACTCCGCCATTTCCGCCTCCATACCTCGCTTGATGAGCTCCTTTCCAATTGTTGTCATATCGAGCACCTCCTTACCTCCCCCAACCATTCCCCACCAATCAAGCCCTCTCTCCCTCCTAGTAGTGCCACCACCACGAAGACCTCGCCGTGCCGCCCGTGGCCCACGTCACTGGACCGCCTCAGCCTCCCTCCACCCACATGGCCCGCACCGATAGGTTCCCCTCTCTGTCCTAGTGCTCGTGCTTTCCTATCTTACTCCCTCTCCCACCCGAGCACCGATGCCACATCGCCATCGGCTCCCACCGCCAGCATGCCCTGGCCTCTCCCCGCTGCCATCGACTGCGCCGGTGCCTTCCCCTCACCGCTCTGGTTCTCACGTGGGACCAATGGTTGCCCCTCTCCCACCGGAGTGTTGTCGCCCCTCTTTCTTCCCCATGCTCGGCCGCCACACGCCGCCACCAGCATGCCCTAGCGCCGCCCTAGCCGCGTTGCCACCACCCCCAAGGCCACCTCACCTGGCCAGTTCCTTTTTGCCACTCACGACCGCCGCTGTCGACTCCCTCGCCGGCGACGAGCGCCGCCCGAGCCGCCCTTGGCTCCTCTGCTTCTCCCCTATTGTCTTCTCTGTGAGCTTGCTCTCTCACTGCTCTCTCTCTCTCACACACACACACTCTCTCTCTATGTGTGTGTGTATGGATAAGTCAATGACATGTGTCCCCCTTTAATTGGAAGGACAATTAGAATAGTTAGCTAGCAGGTTGTTAGATAGTGAATGCTACGTTTAGCAAATATGTTGTTAATTGAGTTAATTAGTAAGTACTCTGAGGTGACAAGTTAGGTAATCAAAGGATAATTAGAAAATAACATAAAGCCCCCCCGTTGAATAGTGTAAGGTAATTAGAGGTTAATTGAATAGATTAGTGTGCTAACATCAATTAGTATTAAAAGAAAGTTCCAATCTGTGTGCTAACATCAATTAGTATTAAAAGAAAGTTCCAATCTGTGTGCTAACATCAATTAGCATTAAAAGAAAGTTCCAATCTAGAAGTATGAAAAATATGAAACCTACTAGCAGTGGGCCCTAGGCTATGACCATACTAATAATAACACACCACGGTTAATGATCTACAGATCATATCAGTTAGGGTTTATGCCAAATATAAGCTCATGTTTAAAAGTGCCAAGTTAACAAGAAGGTCCTAAACCATTAGCAATTATTTTCATACTTTTTAGTTAATATTAATATAGTTATACAATCTCATAAAATAATAATATGAAAGGTAGATCCCACACAAATGTGATTGGTAGGTTGACCATTTATAACAAGGCCATTTAAAACTAGACAATGATATAGTCATGTTTATACATATACATGGACACATGATCAAATGACGAGTAGGCCCTAGGCCATTGTCATACAATGATAAACGACAATAATGACAATGCCTCAATGACATATGCCCCCACTAGTAGAATAGTAATAAAAGTAATACATCATAGAAACATACACCTACAAGTAGACTCTTACCAAACTGTTGCATAGGTAAAGTGACCACTTTGGTTAAACAATTCACTAGTGATTAATTTAGGCATAATCATTATACTAGATAAGTCGTGAAGGTTAGCAGTAGCTATGTCGCGACCCCATGCTAGTTAGTTGGAGCCAAAGTCGATAGGGTAATGACTGAACAAGAAGTAGACGGATGAAAACACGTAAGTCTTACCTAGGCAACAAGTAGTTATCTGCTTAACAAGAAATCATTAGCGAACGCTATAACTAGAGGTCAACCTAGTGTGATAGGTTTACTTTAGTGCATGGTAAGCCACACAAGTAATGAGACTAAGTAAAGATCACTACAAGGATGAAATCCAAACCGCAGACACCACTAAAGACGTAAGACTGATGTCTAGCCAATGCTTAGATGTTTCAGCTAAAGCTCATGGAACTTTCTCGATAAATATAAAATAATAAAAGGAAACATTAAGTGAACTAGGCTCCATGTGTCGGTGAGATTGTCTACCCTATGCGAACCCTGAACCTACACATAGGTCTCACCTGACTTTCATGGAACTTCCTCGATAAATAGAAAACAATAACAAAAGAAATCATTAGATCAGCTAGGTGTCGCGTATGAGTAGTGGTGGTATGTTTCTAGGTGGATGATAGCAAGTCAACCACTAAACAACATCGTATAGACTCCAGCTATCATCTATCACTATCAACTCCCAATGTAAGGATACTTCGTGACCTGAAGATGGATCACTGGGTTCGACCTAACTAGGTGATCTTCACCATCCAGGTAATCGAAGCAGAATGTCCCTAGGAATATCCTCTCCCCTCCGTTGGGTTCATAACTTTCTTTACCAATAGACTTTCGAGAGTCCGACCTCATTTTAGGCCAAACGAATAGAGTTTGGACTTATCTACCATTGTTTGAAGTATTTCCTTCATTCTAAATACCCTTGGATGCACTTCATTCCATTTAAAGTATTTCCTTCATCAACTTCCTTTGGAGATACTATGTCTGAAGTATTTTCATCATCAAGTCCACTAATTAGGTCATTAGGAATGCTTCTTTCTTTCAATATTCCATTAGATATGTTTAGTTTCGTTTCAAGCATTTCCTGCTTCAAACACTCTTGGGTTTGTTAACTTTCATTTGAAGTGTTGTATTCTATTTCAAGTGCATTGTATTTATTGAATTTTATTTGGTTGCTTTCAGATGTTCTTGGGTTCAATCGTATTCCGCGTAGTTAGAATCTGAAGCCATGATGGAACAACGGTTCTAACAAGAACGAGGTCGAGACCAAGATGATCAAAACATTGAGCAAGGCAATTATCAGAACATTGAGTAAGGCGAGTCAACACTTTCATCATTTTGCACCTACTTTTGAAATACAATTATATTGTTTTAAAATTATGAAATTGCGTTGCTATGATTCATACAAATATGTTGATTTAGCTCATAGCTAATACCTTAATAATAATTCGTATAAACTTCCAATCCTTGAACTTAGACACAATCCTTTATCACCCTAGACTAATGTTATACATACTAGCTACTAAGTTTGTACCTAATTGTCATGCTTAGCCTTGCTTAGGTACATTGGTATGTGGGCAATGATTTGCCCCGATATCATTTAAAACTTGAAACTGAAATTGGGCAGTCGAGGATGGAGCCTAGTTGATATGTTGAGCTAGAAAAGTATTTTAAAATAAAAGAAAACTAAAAACAGATTTTGACTTGAGCGGATAGAAAAAGTGGTGGGCGTTGGGAAGAGCACGATAGAGTTGGTATGGGGAAGTACTGCCCAAGTCAATTAAGGACCTGGATCTTGTGATGATCTCTCGTGTAAAAATTGTGCAACCACAAGTCTATAATGGGTATGACCTGGCTAGCTAATTTGTTCCACTCCTCGCAAATTCACCATTGGTGGGTGTGTAGCGTGGATTAAGGGTAAGGGAGCCACCAAACTACACGGCGTAACTGGGAGACCTCCCGGGGGCATGGCCCAAGGAGGTGATACCTAGTGGGTGGAGTTGCATTGAGGTGGGGCATAGTAAAAACCTTGTGATAATCAACTTAGTCGAACACCTATGGTAGTGTGTTAAGACAGACATTATAAGTTGATTGTCTCTTGTGGGTAAAGTGTACGAACTCCGCAGTGTGTGAAAAACTATCTAGATAGTTGTGACCACGGTCATGAGCGGTGCCGAGAACTTGCTTGAAGTATATTTCATTCTTATAAAACAATTTATGGGAGAAAAAAAAAGAAAAGATGGGTTGGAGCCCAAAGATTTAGGATACGTGGGATTGAGAACCAGTGATAAGTACGTGTAATACCCCAGCCCAACATTGAGCTTAGAATGCCACTAAACTACTATAACCATCTAATTTACATCAACTTACTATAAAATTTCAGCAAGCATAACAGCATTAAAACCCATCCACGGGTCGCATTAACACAAGCATAACACTATGACAATCATAGATAAATTAGACCTAGGAGCATAGCAAAATAATAAACCAAGATTAACATAAACCAAACATCTATGGTTATTCAATACCATCATGTCCTAGATATAAATATTCATGTTATTCTAAAAGTTTCTCATGTCCAATGAATCAAATAATTGGGTGAAGTGCATGATTCCAAGTCGCTAGCCCTTCCGAGTAAAACGTCATCCTTTGGTCACCTAAAAACAACAATAGAGCAAGAATGAGTCCAAGACTCAGTAAATACATAATAAAGCCATAAACAATAGTTTATTAACCATAATCAAAGTTATCATCATCATCCATTTAGTTAATGCCATTGTCATTCTCAAACAAACAAGCCATATTCCATATAGGTAAAGTTGCACAATTTAACAATTTACTTAGATATGCGAATGCACCAACATGCTCATGCTCATATGCATCTCATCGGTGATCTGGGGTATAGCGGAGTGTTCACCCGTCGATGACACACTCTATCCTTCACTCCCGTGAAGTCCCCACCAAAGTAGGATTTTATCTAGAGCTCTCCGGACTAGTCATGTATCTTTCTCACCGACCTCACCAGAATAATTACATGACTTTCTCACCGACCTGGCTCATGCAACCCCTATCATGATGAATATAAATGATGCGACATCTTTATTTATTCATCAACATAGTCCATCTCATTAACTCAATATCTCCTGCTCATTATCTCAATATCATAATCTCATTCACTCAAGGTCATCAATATCATGTATACGAATAAGCTGAATGAAAGCATAATAAATAGCATGATAAGTAACAACAATGATCATGGTGAACAACCCATTGTTCACCACTCTACTATGTACTTGCCTTCCGCGCTGTGACGAGTTAGGAGGCAACAACGGAATTTCTCCACTCCCTGCCCCACCGCCTACACAAATATTTATTCAAAATAAGAATAACAAGACATGACGTGGCTACAAGCGTTTTACCATAACCCTCTATCTAATCAACATAACCAAAAACTCAAAATGACGAATTAACTAATCAGCCAATATCGCCCTTACGATCAGCGATGCACGAGAAAAATCGTAATTAAATATCTGTAACTCCGAATGACTTGAAACCAGTGCTCAAATACTCTTAACGTAACAGGATACGAAACTCTAGTTGGTGGGGTTCTTTGATTCGGCCAAACCAGTGGTCTAAACAACCGTTGAAAATAACTGACAGACATCTGTCCAGAATACAGCACAGCAGTAAAGAACATGGCATAACTTTCACTCTACAAATCCAATTGAGATGATCTTTATCAATTTGGAAATATTATTAAACAGGCTACAATAACCTAGTTGGGAAAGACTCCTGATTCGGCCTTCTATTAACCCTAATGTACAGGTGAAGTTCTCTGTCCTTTCAATCTGACAGTCAGAACACAGCGACGGTAAAAATTTCATAACTTTTGATTGCCAACTCTAAAAATCGTGTTCTTTATCAACTTGGAAATATTACTGAATTCTATACAATATTCATTTTGGGTGGCCTTTCTGATTCGGCCTCTAAACAATTCATAATGGCCAGACAAGAAAACTGCTAAATCCCATCAGCTGTCCTGACCAGTCGCACCAGAACGGACATATCTCCTAAACCGTAACTCCCAATCAGATGATCTCGGTGCCAAAAGAAACATAAGATCAAGGGATACAACTTTCTAAAAGGTGAATAGATTAGAAAACGTAAGGAACTTACCCAAATCTGACGAACAAATCTCACGCAGAGGGGAAGGAGAAGGTGGCGCAGGGGGAAGGAGAGTGGCGGCTCCAAGTGGGGGAAAAGGGGAAGGGGGAAGGGGTTTTAGGGTTTAGGGGGGAGATACCCCCCCTTTGGCCGGCCCCCTCATGGGCCACCCTGGGCTGAGGCACAGAGCCCAGGTTGCTGAAAAAACACAGAAAACCCCTTGAAAAAAAAACGATTCAGATTTTCCCATTAGCTCCTTCTTCTGAAACTTCTTCTAGTACGCCGATTTACTTTTGGGGTATTACAGTACGGGATGTGACCCGAGAAAGAACATGGACATTTGGTGAATAGAGCTACTCAGTGATATAGGAGGTTGGAGCCTCCACTAGTATTTTACAACAAAACTCAACTTGTTAAAACATGTGTTAGTTAAAAATGCTAGGTCTCAGGATTTGTTACTACATAATCTATTTCAATAAGTGGCTTTATGAAAAACAAAAGAAACACAAGTCATTCCTTTGATCAGTCTTGCACATTATATAACTGTATTATGTGTGTTGGCTCACGAATACAGTTGTGTACTCATGCTCGCTCAATATATTATTATTCAGTAAGTATAAAAGAAGATGGTTATGTGGGCACTTATGAGCATTTGTCAAGACTGGAAATCAAGAAGGCCAAGAACTAGGTCGCAGGCCCCAGTCGATTATCTGTAGGTATATCATGAGGGTTCCATGTGGTGTATCTTTATTCTGCTTCCGTTGCAGTTCTTTGAAAGGTATTTGGCATGTCCGGCAATTCTGCAAGTCAAAAGCCGTAAAGTATATATATGCTTTGTTTATTATTATGCAATAGCTTTACATATTTGTGATATATGATTCATATTCAATGATGTAACTGTGGGCACTAGCTACTAATTCAGGGACTAGTGTTGTGAACACAGAAAATTCTAAATTTCAAATTTAGGGTCTGACAATGGACCTTTTCATTTTTAAGCTGCAAGCTTGGTATCTTAGTCTCTTATGGTTTCATTTTGCTACTATATAAACATAAAATCTCTATATTGTCCAATAAAAAAACTGAGATCCAAACCTAGAGTAGAACCAAGAAGTATAGCACATATAGAATTGGCAAAGAGAAGCAATAAGCACTATGGTAAGCAAATAACCAGAGCGCACATACTTCTTAGAGTGAGGAAGCAAATAGTCGGGGCAACAAGAAGCCAACAAAATAGCGAAACAATAGGCATACAATGAACAAAAGGACAACATGGAGTAGAAAGACAACAAAAGGAGAACGGGTCAGACCTAAGAGGCGAGCAGAAAATTGGAACACTGAAGGATCTAGACCCACCAATATAAGTTAATGGAGTGTTTTGGTGATTAATGACAAATCTATCTGTGAGACTAATATTTTATTGTTATATCTAATGTGTAGTCTCATTTGGATATAAAGGTAAAATTCAACGAGGTATGCATTCGACTTTATACTCTTATATATTGTTGCATTCCTCGGATCCAAAATATAGGTTGAACCCCACCATAAGTATAACTTGAATATGTGCATATGTTCCTATTACACATTTGTGTATGCACACATTTAGGGGGAGTTCACTCTATATTTTATGGTTTCATTAGTATTGATCCATATTCCGTTTTCCACATATATTTGGATCTCTACTTTGAAACATATCCTTTTGAGTATATAAAACTTGTGTAGTTCTTGTATACTCATGTCTTGAGTATATAAAACTTGTGTAGTTCTTGTATACTCATGTTGTGAGTATATAAAACTTGTGTAGTTCATATATACTCATGTTGTGTTACTTTCAATTATCTACATTCAATTTATGTGCAATTGAAGTGGTTATCATCAATTACCAAAGAGAAAAAGATTGAAGTATCTTATCCCACCATTATGAGTTAATGGTATGGTGTGGTAATTAATGATAATTATATTGTGGAACTAATATTTTCCATGAGTTGGATGAATAGGTTATGTTCCAAGGTGATGAAGACTTGGGATGACATCATGAGTTGATCGTCATCAAGTCAATGTGTTAGAAGAAGATGCATCATGTGTTGATGCATGTGAAGAGCTTGAAGAAATGAGAATCATCGTGTGTCGATGATGTTCAAGAAGTAGACCCATCATGTGTTGATGGAGGTCTAGTGAAGGATGCATCATGTGTTGATGCGTATCAAGAAGAGGAGATCATCATGAGTTGATCATCAAGTCAAGAGAAGACCCATCATGTGTTGATGAAGGACTAATGAAGGATGCATCATGTGTTGATGCATATCAAGACTCAGGATGGAGAAATCATCATGTGTTGATGATATTCAAGACAAGATCCCGAAGTGAAGAAGATCATCATGTGTTGATGATTATCAAGTTAAGGACCCAGACTTAAAGTGATGATGTGTGTCATCAAGCTTCAAGAAGATGCAAGGCAAAGGTATGACTAGCTAGGGCTAAGGATGTGTTCCTAGTCTTTTACCGGTCTTGGTATTTGGTTAGAAGACCAGATTACTAGTATAGGTTGTCGTACTATTAAGAGGGGTCTTGACTAGTAGCATGAGTTAGTCATGTGTTGATAGCTCATTGTGCTTGCTCTAGCTCATATATGCATGGAGCTATTATTTGCGAATGTGTTTTACAAATAGCCGAGACTCATGCATTTAATCTTTGTAGCATGGGACTATAATTTGCAAATGTGTTTTGCAAATGGTTGAACTCCATGCACCTTAGCCTTGTGGCATGATGCCATTATTTGCGAATGTATTTTGCAAATAGTTGATGCTCATGATTGATTTCTTGTAGCATGTGACTTAAGTTTGCAAATGTATTTTGCAAATGGTTTGAGTCCATGTATCTTATTTCTTGTGGTATGATTCTAAAAGTTGGCAAATGTGTTTTGCAACTTGTTTGGAATCCTGCCTGTGATCCTTGTTGGTATGGCTCATCAATTGGCAAATATGTTTTTTAATTGAGATTGTTGTTGTAATACCCCGAAGGTGATTCGGCTTATTAGAAAAAGTTTCGGAAGAGGGAGCTAATCGAAAAACCAGAATCATCTTTTCACCGGGGGGTTTTCGTGATTTCACGGCAACTGGGCTGGGCCACGGCCCAGAGGGCCCATGTGGTGGCTGGCCATAAGAGGGGGTTCCCACCCCCCAAACCCTAAACTCCACATTTCTCTCCCCCTCCCCCCCTTTGGAGCCGCCGCCCCCGTTCCCCCTTGCTGTGCACCGCCTTGTACGTCGATTTTGGGTAAGATGCGTTCGTTTTCTGTCCTGTCCATCTATTATAAAGTTATAGGTATTGTTCTTAGCTTTCCATAGCCACTGAGATCACGTGATTCCGCCTTACGGTTTAGGAGATATGATTTTTGTAGTGCGCGCTGTTCTGTCTGTCTGACGAGAAAGATCTGTCAGCTTGATCCTTGATTTTGATTTAGTTAGAGGCATTTCCAGAACCTCCACCCAAATAAGTTATTGTAGCCCTTTAAATTATATTTCCAATATGATAAAGATCATCTACATTGGATCTGTATAATGAAAGTTATGATATTTTCTTTACCACTGTTCTGAATTTTGGGCAGATAATTGTTAGTGTTTTCATCTATTATTTAGGCTACTGTAGAGGCCGAATCTGGGGCTTTGCCCTTCTAGAGTTTTATTTCTAGGAACGTTAGCTTTCTTTTGGCACCGAGATCAGGAAAAGCCGATCTGTAGTTTGGGAGATATGAATTTTTGATTACGAACTGTCTGGTCTGTCTGAAAACTGAGGTCAGTAGGTTTGTCCCTCGGTTTTGTTCAAATTAGGGGCCGAATCAGAACCTTCACCCAACTAAGTTATTTTAGCCCTTAAAATTATATTTCCAAGCTGATAAGAATCATTCTCATTGGATCAATAGGTTGAAAGTTACGCCGTTTTCTTTATCTCGATCGTATTCAGACAGACGTAGATGGGTTGTGTTTAGTGTTAAATAGCCCTCTGTTTTGGCGAATCGGGATTCCGCCAACTAATGTTTTGTAGCCTGATCTGTTAAGATTCAGTGAGCACTGGTTTCAGGTCTTTTGGAGTGACAGATAATTAATGGTTATTTTTCTAGTATCACTACCAGTTTAGCGTAATCAGTCATTGGGTAAACTTGGTAAAATTGATCCCGTTGTTTGGGTGGGAGAGATAGAGGGGATGGAAGGGCTCTTGTAGCAATGTCATACCTTGTTATTCTTATTTCGATTATACATTTGTGTAGGCGGTGAGGCGGTGAGTGGAGGGCATCTTCGTGTCCTCCTATTACGTCACATCGCGGAAGGCAAATACCCTATCTTTGTTTGGTGATGTTTCCAATTGTTTGCTTGATGTTGGGATAAATTGTGAATGCCTTTTTATCCATCCCGATGTTTATTTCATTTCAAGAAGATGATTCTTGTGATTAAAGAATTAGCATTCATTTCGATTGTTGCATTCCATTACATGCAACTAACTTGTGTGGCATCCTTGATATATTATGTTGTGTGGGAATGCATACTCATACTTGTTTACACATGTTGTTGAATGCCATATGTCTTTTCCACTAATGTGTGTTATTCATTCATACCATGAGAAATCATCATTCATTCATAAAATTCATTATGACCACGGAGTGGATTCTTTTGGTAAGTCCCATCAATTCCAGTATGGGCATTTGAAAGACCCATCAATTCGGCATGGGCATTTGAAAACCCACCATTCCAATGTGGGTAGTGTTGACCACCATTCCAATGTGGCAACTTGGACACCGTATGAAACGTTCTTCATACGGTGATTGGGTCCCCGTACTTTGTGAAGTACGGGCTTAAGTGAACACCGACGGTGTATCACTCGCTATCTGGTATAAGTGTGATTAGTCCATTCCTTCAATGCATTCTTTCATTCCATCCATTCATGTATTCATTCCATTCAATCATATATGTGTTCCAAGATTTGTTCGTAATTCAACCTGGATTGTGTTGTCCACTCTATGTTTGATTATTCTTGTATGTACTTGTTGAGTCTTGACTCACCCTTGCTTTGTATGTTTTAATTAGGTAATTGAGGAGAAGACAAGGTGATTTGGTGGGGTAGTTCGACTGCTGCACTTCACTTTTATCCAATCGAATAATTATTATTACCTTCGATCAAGCCAACTTGTTAAATAAATTTCCAGATTTGTAATACTCCAACTTTGTTATTGCTTGACTGTTCGTGGTATTATATCTGTTTATCCATTCTTTTCCATGAATCTGGTGATCGTTTATTGTCATTCTTTAGAAATTATTGTTGATTGAATATGTATAATCCAGCTTTAATGCTATTCTTAGTAGTTTGATAGTTTTGCGTGACATCTTGGCTTCCGAATAGCCAGGGTGTTATAGTTGTGAAGCCAATGTTGTTTTTCTCAGGAAGATCGATAGTTCCTGTGTTATAACTGCGGAACTACCTCTGTGCGGTAGTACCGGCATGTTGAGAGCGGAACTACCTCATGCCGGCTGGTCCAAAAATCCGACGGTACGTTTTTTTTCAGAGAAGCACCTTTTTGAGTTTTGTTGCTCTCTTGGAAATGCGGTAGTACCAGTGTGTTGGGAGCGGAACTACCACAGCTCGGTATTTCTAGAGGTTGGAGCGGTACGTTTTTTCTAGAAGGTGCCATGTGTTGGACCTAAGTGGAAGCGGTAGTACCGCCCTTCAGAATCGGAATGACTGAAGTGCGGAACTACCGCGAGTTGAACGTTGGTAGTACCGCGATTCACTTTTGAACGGCTAGTTTCTCGTCTGATATAGCCGTTGTTGTGCTTGTCGTTTAGGTGCGGTAGTACCAGCCATAGAACGGCGGTAGTACCGCATGTGCTGATTTTTCAGCAGAATCTTCTCCAACGGCTACTTTTTGTGTGTGAGCTATATATACCCACCTTGGCCGGTTGGGGAACAATCTTTGGAGTTCTTTGGCACCTCTATTGAGTTCCTTGAGCAAAGAGCAAGGCTCTCATATCTTATGTGCTTGTGTTGCACTTAGTGAGCTTGGAGAGCAAACCCTAAGTGCATGTGTTGCCTTAGGTAGTGGATTGTGTATCCACTTGAGTTTAGACACTTGATTAGTTCAAGTGAGAGTTTAGACTTATTACTCTTGGTGTTTGCCGACACATAGATGGCGTGGAGGCGTCGTGACCGATGATTTTATCAAGAAGCTTGTGAGAAGGCCCGACGTGGTTGTGAGTGGTTTGGTGCTCACCATCTCCGAAGTGGAGGAAGAGCAACCCGAGTGGAGTGAGGTGTTGGTTCGTGTTGGAACCGGTCCAAGTGGTTGGACTTACCTCAGAGGTGTTGGCTTAATTCCTGGAGCCGGTCCAATTCGTTTGGGCTTACCTCAACATGGACTAGGGGAGACCGGCAAGTCTCCGATCACCACGGTAAAATATTATTGTGTCCATTGTGGTTTGATCTTGTGCTTACTTTGAGCAATTTATATTACTTGCTTTAATTGCTTATATATTTTTGTATGATTGCTCTTATTCAATTGTATTCATATTGTTGGTGTACTTAGTGGAGCCCAGTTGATTTATGTTTTAATTGTGCAAAACCAAAATGTTATTAGCTTCCGCATTATAAATTTGTTTTAGCCAAAGAGTTTTTAAAACCATCTATTCACCCCCCCTCTAGTCGGCCTCCTCGATCTTATAAACACATGACAGCTAAGGCCCACTATCGTAGCCATCCAAATAAGACCCTATTGAAGAATGGAACACACTCATGAACAATGTGCGTAAACCTATCATGTATTATTATCAATACTAACAACACCAATTGACAATTCCACAAATTTGATCCTATATAAAGTTAAGACACATCAATCATGGAAGCTCGCACAAAGCTGAGCTTTTATCTGCACCTAACAGAAGCTACAAAGCCTTAGACAGGACTGGATAGCCACAACAATATACAACACATGATCCACGTAACTTTGAAACGTTCTCAATCATATTCCTCAATATTCAAGAATGAATTGGATATTGCAATCCCATAGTATACTCTCTAAATGAGAAATAAGTATGCATTACATACAACAAATAGGGAGACTGGTGATTCGATCACGTTTTATATATCACAGTTGAAAATTAAAGCTTGTCTGGATGAACTGACGCAAAAGAAAAAGATACATTTAAAATGATCTAACAAGACATGGCCAAAAACATTGATTTTGCGTGGTCTGCGATGGAATTGTCTGCAATAAAAGAACAAATCGACCATGATCAATTGTATTGTTTAGTACTTTAACTATATGCAACTTAACATCAAAGATGTTATCAATAGAAGAAAAATGATAATAAGTAGCTTGCGACTTCTACCCTAGAGATACCTGTGTGAGAAGAGCCTCTTGTGCAATAATGAAAGTCCAAAGAAGAAGTGGTACAGGGCAAGCAATTCCGCCTAAAGCGCTGATGCCGGTAATAAACATCATGTATACTGATGTAAGGTTTAGGAGGCTGACTAGAGGGGGGTGAATAGGCAGGTTTTAAAATACCTCTTCTCAGCTACCAGAAGGCGGAAGTTCCGCATTTCAAAAGCGGAAGTTCCGGAAATCGGAAGTTCCGCGCCTGGGAGACCGGAAACTCCGATTATCCTGATGCTTCGGAAGAGAGCTGAAAAACGGAAGCTCCGCAACTCAACAGCGGAAGTTCTGGAAAACGGAAGTTCCGCGCCTGGAGGGCCGGAAGTTCCGATTATCCTGACACTTCAGGGAGAAGGAGTTGAATTTGAAGATTTTGCAAATAATCCTTAGTTTTTGCACTCAACCAAGTATCATTCAGGATTATTATGCAATGAAAAGACTAATGTCTATATAAGAAAGTAATTTTTACTAATATATCACATTTGGAGCGAAAATTTGAGAAAAAGCGTCTGAAAATAGACGAAAATACAACTAAGACCCAAGGTGCATGTGACAAGAGTTCAAGCGACATTTGAATAGTCAATGACATTTAACTCATTCCTCAATAGGCAAAAGCGGCCTTCATCTAAAGGTTTGGTAAAGATATCTGCTAATTGATTTTCAGTGCAAATGTGGCTAATTTCAATATCTCCCTTGCACACATGATCTCTAAGGAAATGATGGCGGATATCTATATGCTTGGTTCTTGAATGTTGGACGGGGTTGTTGGCTATTTTCACTGCACTATCATTATCACACAAAAGAGGCATTTTATCAAATGTTATTCCATAGTCCATCAATGTTTGCCTCATCCAAAGCAATTGTGCACAACAACTACTGCGAAACATATTTGGCGGCCGGCGGTGGAAAGGGCAACAGAGTTTTGTTTCTTAGAAGACCATGACACTAAGGATCTACCTAAGAATTGACAACTCCCTGAGGTGCTCTTTCTATCCACTTTACAACCCGCATAATCCGAATCCGAATATCCAATCAAATCAAATTTAGCACCTTTTGGATACCAAAGGCCAATACTTGAGGAATGCTTTAAATATCTTAATATTCTTTTGTGACCATTAAATGACATTCTTTTGGAGCCGATTGAAAACGTGCACACATGCAAGCGCTAAACATAATATCGGGCCTAGATGCGGTAAGATAAAGCAAACTACCAATCATAGACCTATAAAGCTTTAAATCAACAGATTTACCTCCTTCGTTTAGATCAAGATGTCCATTTGTAGCCATGGGAGTCTTGATGGGCTTTGCGTCATCCATGCCAAATCTTTTGAGTAAATTCTTCACATACTTGGATTGACTTATGAAGACCCCATCATTGAGTTGTTTGATTTGAAGTCCAAGGAAGAAACTGAGTTCTCCTATCATTGACATCTCAAACTCCCTAGACATCATATCACCAAATTCTTTGCAAAAATCTTGATTAGTGGAACCAAAAATTATATCATCAACATAAATTTGACAAACAAAGAAATCACCATCTATAATTTTAGTAAACAAAGTTGTATCAACCTTTCCAATTTTGAATCCCTTAGAGAGTAGAAAATCTCGAAGGCGCTCATACCATGCTCTAGGAGCTTGCTTTAAACCATATAGCGCCTTTGAGAGTTTATACACATGATTAGGATTTTTGGGATCTTCAAAACCCGGAGGTTGTTCAACAAAAACAAGTTCAGATATTTTGCCATTTAAGAAAGCACTTTTAACATCCATTTGAAACAATTTAATATCAAAGTATGATGCAAAAGCAAGTAAAATACGAATAGACTCAAGTCTTGCTACGGGTGCAAATGTTTCATCATAATCCAAACCCTCAACTTGAGTATATCCTTGAGCAACTAACCTTGCCTTGTTTCTTACCACAACTCCATTTTCATCTTGTTTATTTCGAAAGACCCATTTTGTGCCAATGACATTATGCTCCTTGGGTCTTTCCACCATTGTCCAAACATCATTCCGGGCGAAGTTATTTAGCTCCTCATGCATAGCATTCACCCAATCCGGATCTTCTAGTGCTTCATCTATACGCTTTGGTTCCAAAGAGGAAACAAAAGAGTAATGTTCACAAAAAGAAGCAATACGAGAGCGAGTTTGGACACCTTTGCTTACTTCACCCAGTATTTGGTCTATTGGATGGTCTTTAGCTATTGCGTTGTGGATTCTTTGAGGTAGATTCAATGATTGATCATCTTTCTTGACATCTTCTTGATTTTGAATAATTTCATTTGTCACGGAAGTGGTAGGCGGCTCGACTCTCGTGGACGATGATGGTTCATTTTGATCTTCTTTAGGCTTAATGTCCCCAATTTGCATATTCTTCATTGCTTCCATAAGAGCTCCATTACCTACATCATCAAAATCTTCTTGCTCTTCTTGAGAGCCGTTAGTTTCATCAAATTGTACATTGTGTCTTTCTTCAACAATACCACTAGTTTTGTTAAAGACACGATATGTTTTGCTATTTGAAGAATAACCTAGTAGAAAACCAACATCACACCGACTTGCAAATTTAGAAAGTCGAACACCCTTTCTTAAGATATAGCATTTGCAACCAAATACTCTAAAGTAAGATATAGCATTTGCAACCAAACACGGTAAAATATTGTTGTGTCCATTGTGGTTTGATCTTGTGCTTATTTTGAGCAATTTACATTACTTACTTTAATTGCCTATATATCTTTGTATGATTGCTCTCATTCAATTGTATTCATATTGTTGGTGTACTTGGTGGAGCCTAGTTGATTTATGTTTTAATTGTGCAAAACCAAAATGTTATTAGCTTTCGCATTATAAATTTGTTTTAGCCAAAGAGTTTTTAAAACCGTCTATTCACCCCCCCTCTAGTCGGCCTCCTCGATCTTATAAATACATGACAGCTAAGGCCCACTATCGTAGCCATCCAAATAAGACCCTATTGAAGAATGGAACACACTCAGGAACAATGTGAGTAAACCTATCATGTATTATTATCAATACTAACAACACCAATTGTCAGTTTCACAAATTTGATCCTATATAAAGTTAAGACACATCAATCATGGAAGCTCACACAAAGTTGAGCTTTTATCTGCACCTAACAGAAGCTACAAAGCCTTAGACATGACTGGATAGCCACAACAATATACAACACATGATCCACGTAACTTTGAAACGTTCTCAATCATATTCCTCAATATTCAAGAATGAATTGGATATTGCAATCCCATAGTATACTCTCTAAATGAGAAATAAGTATGCATTACATACAACAAATAGGGAGACTGGTGATTCAATCACGTTTTATATATCACAGTTGAAAATTAAAGCTTGTCTGGATGAACTGACGCAAAAGAAAAAGATACATTTAAAATGATCTAACAAGACAGGGCCAAAAACATTGATTTTGCGTGGTCTGCGATGGAATTGTCTGCAATAAAAGAACAAATCGACCCTGATCAATTGTATTGTTTAGTACTTTAACTATATGCAACTTAACATCAAAGATGTTATCAATAGAAGAAAAATGATAATAAGTAGCTTGCGACTTCTACCCTAGAGATACCTGTGTGAGAAGAGCCTCTTGTGCAATAATGAAAGTCCAAAGAAGAAGTGCTACAGGGCAAGCAATTCCGCCTAAAGCGCTGATGCCGGTAATAAACATCATGTATACTGATGTAAGGTTTAGGAGGCTGACTAGATGGGGGTGAATAGGCAGGTTTTAAAATTCTTTTGGCCAAAATTGAGTTTTATGTGGAATTGTAAATCAATTCGTTTTTGCACAATTTTAAAACTAAATCAATTAGTCTCACTATATGCACCAACAACCTAAGTCTAAGAAAAGGAATGCAATATTAAAGAAACAAGCAAACAATTTAATTCTACAAATGTAAATTGCAAGAAATTAAAGTTCAAGAAAACAAACCACAAGAACACTTAATCCTTTTCTCATGGTGATTGGAAACTTGCCAGTTTTTCCTAGTCCATGTTGAGGTAATCCCGAACGAATTGAACCAACTCCATAAATTAAGCCTACACCTCGAATCCACTCGGGGTTGATCTTCCTCTATTCTGGAGATGGTGAGCACCAGCCACTCACAATCGCCCAGATCTGCTCACAACCTTCTTTGAGAAGATCACTAGCTCAACTCCACCAAGTCATCTAGGTATCGGCAAACACCAAGAGTAATAAGTAGGAGATGCTTACTTAAACGAATCAAGCTCAATGGATACTCAATCCAACAACTAATGCAACAGATGCACTAGAATTTTGCTCTCTAAGCTCTCTAAGTGCAACACATGCATAAAGGGGAAGAGAAGGCATGCTCTTAGCTCAAAAGGGACAAAAAAAAGCACTAACACTCTCCCACAACCGACCATAAGGGGTATTTATACACCCATACAAAGAATCTAGCTGTTGGGGGAGAATATACAGAAAAACAGGAAAACCCGGTCTAGCCGCAAACAAATGGCCAGTCAGACCGCCCTTGCTCCAACGGCTATAAAAACTAGTCGTTGGACCCTCAACCGGATTGACCGCCCACACAAGGGTCGGTCAGACTACCAGCGGGCGGTTAGATCATTCCACAGAGGAGCGAAGCCAACCAGAGAATCACCCCTCTCTGGAAAAAGCTAAGCTGGGAGATCGTGCGGGCCGATCGATCAGCCAACCTATGGCGGTCGGATCGGTGCCCACCGATCGACCGGTCGATCTGACCGATCAAACCGCCAGGTGATCTGATTGGCACTAAGCCAGGTTAGATCGATCAAGGGCCGGTCAGAACGCCCAAAAGGGTACAGTCCGAGCACCCACTGACAACGAGGCTGAAAATAGATTTTGCAACTACTTCAATTACAAAACACATTCGCCAATTGACACGTGATGTAAACAAGGAATGAAAACAAGATTCTCAACAAGTTGTAAAACACATTTACTAACTTTTAGAATCATGCCAAAAGGTATTTGGTGCATGGACTTAAACCGTTTGTAAAACACATTCGCAAACTAAAGTCATATGCTACAAGGATTATGCATGAGCCTCAACTATTTGTAAAACATGTTCGTAAATAACGACAACATGCCACGGAGAGCTAGAGCAAGCACAAAGAGCAATTAACATATGACACACTCAAGCTACTAGTCAAAACCCCTCTTAATAGTATGACAACCTACACTAGCAATCCGATCTCCACACCAAACACCGAGACCGGTAAAATAACTAAGAAATAAATTCTTAGCATGTGCTAGATATACCTTTGCCTTGTGCATTTCCTTGGAGCTAAAGGATGATAATCTGCATCTTCTAATAAGGATATTACCCCTATGGATACAACCATATTTGCTATGCTTGTTGTTCCAAGTACAAGAGCTCGTACACTTCACTTAAATTATCAGGTGAGCTTGTTTTTAGGAGTGTCTTTATATTATATGAACTATATGATGCTACCTAATGATAAAATATATATATGTGCAGCACCATGTCACTTTTGGTCCAAGACAAGCAAGCAGTTCGAGCTGGACCCGTTCTGGAATCCAGTTCGGCCTCCGGGATCAGCCTGACAGCACCAACTTAAAACAGACATAACTTTTGCAAACAGAATCTAATTCGGGTGTTCTTGGGCTTGTTGGAAAGCTAACGACGAGATCTTTCCAACGGATCTAGCCTCACCTCCAAATTACTTATGTAGACTTTGAAATCATCAAAAGAAGGTGCTATATCACCAATTTAGGCTGATTTGGGCCTTGTAATCATACCGGAATTGGCTCATATGCCGTCGGCCCACCTGAGGGTGTGATTACTGTTCACATGAACAGTAATTTGTGCCTTTAGTCCCTCTCCTCTATTTCTTTTAGATTTGTGGCTCCTCATCCCCTATTTAAGGAGGACGCACCCCCTCTAGTTTCCTTGGATTTTGTTTAGTTAAAAGTTAGCCTTGTTGCAACTTCGTGTATTGGCTTGTGTCGACTAGACCAACCATAATACCACTTTCGAAATCCCAATTTCAATATTTCAATCTTTATTTGCAATTTTAGATTGCTTTATCTTGTTCTTGCGTGCTTCTTCAGTGTATGCAGGAATCGACCTTCGTGGTCAGGTCAACCGAGTATTCGTGCACGGTTGATAACGACTTGTCGATCAGTTCAGAGATTGCGTGGTTTCAAGCCTTGCGTGTTCGTAGCCTAGATCGTCAGAGTTGAACGACGCCTACCGGACTTATCGTTCTCATTGAAAGATCGGGCCAACGAAGCGGCCGATGAAGGGATCGGTGGGGCGGCGTCGGATACCACACGACGAGTCGGCGACAGCAGACGGCGACGGCGATGGCAACGGGGTCGAAGGAGCGCTGCGGATGGGGCTTAGGCGTTGAGCGCAGCAATGGGAACAGCACGGAGGCGGCGTCGAGCGCCGCGGCGGCGGATGGAGGCGCGGAGGCGGTCTCGGCGATGCTTGTGGAGGAGCACAGATCCGGCCGTTGACAACCACAAGAGGCGGGAGGCGCTCGGTTGTGACGGCCTAGCGGCAGCGGCGGGGAGGGAAGCCGGCAGAGGCGGCTTGGGCAGGCAGATGGAAGACGGCAGAGGCGGCTAGGGCAGGACAAGTTGCACGTCCAGAGAGGTAAGCCTAGGACTCTGATACCATGTTAGGAATAGCAACTTGTATTCTCAGGTGGCCAATAGGCCAGTATATATAGACAATTACAATATGCAAATAACCCCTCATAACAATAGGGAATAACACAACTATACATATATCTCTAACAGCGAGGACCGCACATCGACGGTCTAGGAGGTAGTGGGGGCGCAACCTAGGGTGAGCTAGGTTTTGGTCAGGTGGCCGGGTGAGGACGATGATGATAGCATGGAAGGTGACCATTTCAGCGGTGTAAGACAGCGGATCGGTGGTGGCGGCTCTGTTTAGGGCGTGGTAGGGTTCCGATGGGGAAGGGAAGGAGGTGAGGGAAGAGGAACAAGGGGAGGTGGCGGGGTGACAGCGAGATCGAAAGGGAGGAGGCGGGAGGCGATGGCAAGGGTGCGAGGAGGGAGGAGGTGAGGATGCGAGAGAGAGAGAGAGAGGAGGCAACGCCCACTGCGATGCGAGGGGATCTAGAGAGGAGCTAGGGCACAGGGCTTGGAGCGCACGTGCGGATGGCTGGATCTGCCCCTTACCTCCGATCGGATGGCTAGAAGTATTTAGGACCTAAATGAAATTCCAAGAACCATGAGGGCATTTTTGCCAAAAAAAAGGTGGACGCGAAACCTTTAGCCCGCTAGTAAGGCCGAGACTCAACACAATTTTGAAAAAGTGCAGGGATTTTTTTTTGCAAAAACAGTGATATGGATCGTGGATGGTCCCAAAGGCCACCGATTCTCTCCCCTTTAAGGGGGATAAATATACAAGATCACATTTTTTACAGAAATAAATGAAAGTTCACTTGACATGCAAGTAGAGGGGGGAATACGAAATTATAGTGAGGAAAAGGTGTTAAGAAACCGGGCCCAGGACTCCGAAGAGTCTTGGCCCAATTGGACTCCTCATCTCCTGAAGTCTATAAATAGAGGAACCCCCTCCTCATTGTAACCCCCGATGTTGAGAAGCCATAAAGCGAAGCCTGAAGTCCTCTCATATCTCTGTGTTCAATCTATTATTCTGTTCTTATGTTCTTGCATTGTTCTTACGATTTTGAGTTTGTACACGAGGTACCCGTTCGAACTGGACTCGCCAGCGACGGTTACTCAACACGTTATCAGCACGATTGACTCTCCTCGCATTGAAAGGTAACCGTCGAAGAACGACACTCGAAGATTGAATCGTTTTTCTAGATTACTTTCAATTCTGCAAATTTGGCTTTCTAGATTGGTTTTCTACGGTGCAAATCCGTTCTAATCTACCGCGAGCAGACTTGAAGTCGCCGGCACAATGCCGATCGGCGGATTGCATGAAAGATCGGTGTTGATTGCATCTTAGATTATTGTATCAACAGTAATCATGGATGAACAATATCATATGCGCATAGTAATAAAGAAAAAAGGGGAGAATGCCGCCGCACAGCCAGTAGTCGTGCGCCGTCGATGACCTCCACCGGTCAGCAATGCCCACGGCCGCGCCGCCACGGCGCGGCAAGCGCGCGCGCTCCGTGAGCGGCGCCGCCACCTTGCAACACCGCCACCGCCGAAGCCACCGCCCGCACGGTGCATCAAAGAAAGAAGGGAGGAGAAGCACCGCCGCCGAGAGCCTCCACCAGCGCTGCTGCCGCGCGCGCGTGCCCAAACGAGCGTCGCCCGGCCGCCCAAAGATGGCACCACCGGTCGCCGTACCATATCACAGAAAAGAGGTACGGGAGATGGAGCCGCCCGACCACCGTGCGTGCGCAGCTGCGCCGCCTCGTGCCGACCTATCGCCGACCCTCTGCGCTTAGCGGCGCCGCCCGGCCGCCCGCGGCGCCTACCACCTAACCCAACAGAGAAGAGAAAAAGGGAGGGGAAGTGCGCGCTGCGGCCATGGAGCCGCCGGCCGCCTCCTCGCTGGCAGACGGCGCGATGATCGCCTCCGCAGGCGACGCCCCTCGTGCCGATGGCGCATCGCCGCTTGCCGTGCGCCCGTCGCCGGCCACCGCCAGATCCGTCGCGACGCCATCGGCCGCCGCGACTTGAGCCGCCGCCGCGTGCCGGCCATCATCGCCACCGCCTCCACCGTAGTCCGTCGATGCGCGCGCGGAGACCTCGCCGCTTGGAGCCTCGGCCCGTAGCCGCACCGGCCCCACCTGGAAAACCACCGTCGCATGGCCCTCCGGCCAGTGCACCGCTATGCCTCCGCCGCTTAGCATGCAGGGGGTAGGGTTTCCCTACCCCGCGCCCCCGGGTGGCGGCGACTCCACGCTCGGTGAGGCGGCCGGGGGTAGGAAACCCTACCCCCGGCCCCCCTTTTTTAGCGGTGGCCGAAGGGCCGAGAAGGCCGGCTTTGGGTCGGCCCATTTACATGGTCGGAAAATAAAAAAAGGAAAAAGGAAATTTTGCAGAAAACCCCACGTAAATTCTGAAAATTACGAGATCCTTTCGGGAAAAAGAAAAATTTACATAAAACCCCTGAGTTTATAAAAAATTATGCAGTAATTTTTCTCTGAACTGAAATTTCACGTTTTAGCCCCTGGATATTGAAGAATTCACCGAAACTTCATATTCCAGCAGAAAAGAGCTTCGGGAAATCAATTTTTGAATCGGTTTTGCATTTGAATCATATTTTACCTTGTTATTATTATTTCTATACAATTTACTTATTATATTTACTGTTTTTGATTATTTGTGATTATTAATATTGCTTTTAATCACTGAAAATAGCAGTAAATCATAAAAATACATGGAAAAATACGGAATCACGAACTGGGAGTTTGAAGAGCATTATGAGAATTTTGCAACCATTTTATGTAAATTACTAGCAGTAATCCTATGAACTTTTTTTGCATGAATATGATAAATGAATGGCATCACGAACCAGAAACTTCGAAAGAGTTGGCCCAGCATGGCCAGAATTTGTACAGTCTTCAACTCTGTGATAAGGTAATCACGGATGGGCAGAAGATTGACAAGACTCTCTCTACCTTCACCCGAATGCGGTGCAATTCGCACGCAATTATTGTCAAAATGGCTACAAGAAGTATGCCGCATTAATTGACACTGTGTAAGTTGCGGAAGCTCAAGATAATGTTCTAAGGAAGAACTACATCTCACAGCCACCTAGTAGCAATGTTGGCCATGAAGTCAATACTAGTAGCTACAAGGTAATGAAGCCTCTTACAAAGGAAGGGGTAAGAAGGGTAAGGTCGTGAGTCGCACGTAATTGGTGTTTTACAGTCTAAGAAAAGGGGCAAAGGATAGCATGAGGCACACCTCACCATTGCAGGCATGGAAGATCCACACCCATTAGTTGCACTTATGAATGTGGACAGCCTAGTAGCAGCCCCCATCATCCCTCCTTTGGACATAGCAGCGGCCACAGCCGTAGTTGCCCAAGAGGAGAAGATCGCCATGTAGCAGATTGGGGCAGAAGTTTCTGAATACTTCGCTGATTCGATCTAGTGCACGCATTGCACTTGGATCCTTTTATAGTCACTTGCATTTTGTGATTGTGATGGAACTTTGAATAATGGTTGTAGGCTCTAGAAGAGCAAAGCATTAAATTCTTATGATGAGTCTTGCAAGACTTATATTCCCGTATTTATGATAGCAAGTTATGTTCTGATATCTGAAGTATTTTATTTTATGTGTTGCTGGATTTTTGCTTCATATTAATAAAGTACGTTATATTAGAATGCATGTAGCGCCCTATGGAGGAAATGTGCTTAGCAGGTAGCGACACAATGAATACCACCTTGAGAGAGACGAAAATTTTCAGTCGATCAGTAATAATGCATGTAGCCTTACGACAATCGCAGGCAGCGATACTTGTATAATAGGCTCAGGAAGGGCCACAATTATACTCCCAACAGGATACAACTTTGGTCATTAAAGAAGTCTTGTTGTACCCATAATCAACTAGAACTCTCAAGGATATTCGCGCTAACGATTTCCACGTAGATATTGAAGAAAAGCATGGTAAGGAATACCTGTTCATTACAAAGTGTGAAGAAAGTAGAAAAATGGTATTAGAATGACTTCCTTCATTTGAAAATGGGCTATGCTACACTAATATTAAGGCATCTGCAGCCTATACTGCTCTGAAAACTGTATTTAGAAGCTCTAAAACTCTTCAATCCCTGGCATGATAGATCATGCCGCCTAGGTCTTAGGATGATGAGAAATATAATTAACAATTCACAGGGATATAATGTCAATGTAAAGAACTTCCTGAATCAGGAAGATTTTGTGTGCCCTGCATATGCCACTGGGAAACTGATTACTAGACCCTCTACTCTGAAAGAAAAGGATGAAATCCCTGCATTCCTGGACCGTATCCAGAGAGACATTTGCGGTCCTAAACAACCACTATCATGACCATTTAGGTATTTTATGGTGCTCATCGATGCTTCCTCGAAATGGTCGCACGATTGTTTATTGTCTACAAGAAACCCCGCTTTTACAAAGCTAATCTCGTAGATAATTAACATTAAGAATAATTTCCCTGATCATCATGTGAAGTCCACCAGAATAGACAACGCCGGAGAATTTACTTCGAGGGCATTTGATGATTATTGTGTGAAAATGAGAATTAAAATTGAGCATCCCATACAGTATGTCCACACCCAAAATGGACTAGCAGAATTGTTATTTACCAACTACATGTTGGGGACACGCAATCCTACACGCAGCAACTCTCATCAATTTTAGACCACCGGCATATAACATCCATTCACCTATGCAACTAGCGCAAGGGTCAACACTGAAAATTTCTCATCTTTGAAGGTTTGGTTGCAAGGTGTATGTACCTATACCACCACCACAGCAAACTGAAATGGGCACTCTCCAAAAGTCTGGGATATACGTTGGTTATGAGACATCATCCATAATCAAGTATTTGGACCCCACGACTGGAGATTTGCATACAGCCCGCTTCGCTGATAGCATATTACATGAGAATTATTTCTCCTCATTAGGGGGAGGAAATCAACCCTTGATGAAAAATGTCGAGAAATAGAGAAGTCTAGAAGATAATTGAAGTCTAAAAGACAATTGAAGTCTAGAAGATAATTGAAATCCATGCATATGACCCGCGCACTAGTGAAGCAAATAGAGAAGTCCAGAAGATAATTGAAGTCTAGAAGACAATTGCAGTCCAGAAGATAATTGATTTACAAGCATTAGCGAATCAACTGCCTAATCACTTTAGTGATTTGAAGAGCGTGACCAAGTCGCATATGCATATACGCTGTAACACCCTGACTATAAGGAAGTCAAGATGTCACCTACAACCACTACTCTTTAGAAGAATAACATCAAAACGCATGACAAGGTGAAGCAAGTAATAAGGATATACAGAAACAAGAATTTATCATCAGGTTTAATCAACGGAATGGAAATAAACAATTCAGACAGATACGGTAGTTATGACCAAAATGGCTTATTACAATTCAACACAAGACATAAATAACGACAGTAAAAGTTCTCAAAATGTTTGGATTATGGTAGTGAGTGCATCGTGTTGAACTACCCTCCACGAGATCGTTCTTCCTTGTCATTTACCTAAATAAAACAACAAAGCAAGAATGAGCCAAAGACTCAGCAAGTACTTGTATGTGACAATCAAACATATCATGAACAAAATATCACAATCATAACTTGAACATTAATTGGAAACAACTTTATGAATGGATGAAATGGAATGATGCATTGAAGGAATTGGACATATTGCGGCATATCTGCAGTATAGCGAGTGAAACACCGTCGGTGTTCACTTAAAGTAACCGTATGAAGAACGTTTCATACGGCCAGTCCAACGTGGCCCACATTGGAATGGTGGACTCACGTGCGTGGCCCACATTGGAATGGTGGACTCACGTACCCATTCGAATTGATGGGATTTTCAAGTGCCCATACTGGAATTGATGGGTCTTACAAAGGTAATTTATGCATGTCATGATGTGATCCCATGGCAATATTGAATAGTACTCATAAATGAAAAGATACACGTGGCATTCATCTACAAATACGAACAAATATAATCATTCATTCACACATCACATAATGCATCAATCATAGTATACAAGTTACTTGCCTGCCGCGCTGCGACGGGTTGGGAGGTAATTGAGATACCCCTCCACTCACCGCTTCACCGCCTACAATATATAATAATCGAAATGAGGACAAACGAGTAAGGCATTGCTACACGTGTCCTCCTACAATCTCCAGCCAAACCAACCAAACAAAAGGTTCAATTTGATCAATTTACCCAAACATTCCAAATATCCCTAATCTGGCAGTTTTACTAGAAAATTCACCAATAAATAACCGTAAGTCCAAAAGACCTGAAACTAGTGCTAAACTTCTCTTAACGTAATGGGCTACGAAACTCTAGTTGGTGGTAAACTCTAATTCGGCCAAAACAGAGGTCTAACCATCCAATGAAAAACTATAACTACAGTCTGTCCAGAATTCAGAACAGACCTGAAGAAAAGGCTCTAACTTTTAAACCACTGATCCAAATAAAGTGATCTTTATCAGCCTGGAAACATGGTGAAATTATCTTCATAAACCTAGTTGGGTGGCCGACCTGGTTCTGACTCTAACTAGATCAAAACCTAGGTGCAACCGACTATACCAAGAATTTCTGACAGATAGAGCAGTACGTGGTAAAACAGTCATAACTTTTAAACCACTGGGTGAAAATTCATGATCCAGGTGCAAAAAGAAATCTAATGAAACCAGGAACAATTCTCCAGAAGACACAGATGTCCAATTCGGCCTCTACGACGCCCAAAACTGAGGTACAACGTACTGGACAGAATCAATCTATTGACAGAATCAAAACGAAACTACAAATCCAATCGGATTCTCAACTCTAATGGAATCAAACAACGAATCGGTGGTCTAATTACCCTTGTAGATCAGTAGGACGATGAAGATCCGCTGCACACGGGTCTTCCTCCCTTCCCCTCTCTTTCCTCCCTTAGGGCCGCCACCGGAGGCGACGACGGCCGTCGGCGTCGGCGGGAACGGAGATGTTGGAGGACCTTGAGGAGGAGCGACGGGGATCACCGGAGATGGCACCACCACCAAGGAGCAGCAATGGAGCCGGCTTTGGGGAGGGGAGGAGGCGGCCAAAGGGGGAAGGGAGGAGAGGCGGCTAGGGTTTGGGGAGTGGCGCCCCCTTTTGGCGGCCCCTCTTGGGCCACACTGGTCGTGGATTGCGCCCGAGTTGACGAAAATTAACATATACCCCGCTTATTGGAAAAATCCGACGAAAGCTGATTCTTTTACTCCCTCCGACTTCTTTCTTTTTACCGATTCGGTTCCGGAAAGTTTTAAGTCTCGTTTTCGAATAACATTCCCAGACAATCGAAACGATACAATCTAGCTGGATAAATGAGGTATTACATACGCAATGCACTGGAGAGGGTTGAAATACCGATGAAGTTATCCCTAATCCCGTCCTAAGGCCTATGAAAGGACGAGAACTCCGGCCCCTCGAATCCGAAGTAACCGGGGATGCCTGGTGAAAAAGGATAAGAAGAATTTGACACAGTCGATCACCGAAGTTCCCCAGAATCAGAAGGGGAGCCAGTTGAGACCTGGCACTGGTATGGAACCTTTAGAAAAGGCATACTAGAATTGAACATCCCCATGAAGGGAGACATCAGTATGGATGTGTGCGCACACATCAGAGCTGAAAACCTAAAGGGACTTGCCCCGCAATTGAAAGCAGTGATAAGCAAGTAGAAGCATTAGAAATATCTCCCCTTGAAGAAATAGCTATAAACTTTACGACCTTGGGAGAATCTATGAGTAAGCTAACAGTCAATGTCGATATTTACTTTGCAAAGAAAATTACCACAATCATCGATCTTGATCCAGAGCCTGTGTCGCTCGCTGAATGTAAGAAAAGATCAGATTGAGAAGATTAGAAGAAGGCAATAGAAACTAAATTATTCTCTCTGAATAAAAGAGAGGTGTTTGGGCCTGTAAGCTGCACACCTCCCCATGTGCACCCCGTAGGACATAAATGGGTATTTGTTCAAAAGAGAAATGAAAGAAGCAAGGCTAGTTGCACAAGGTTTCACTCAACATCTAGGAGATTGTTATGAAGAAACCTATTCCTCGGTCATGGGTAGAATTACCTTTAGATATTTATCTCAATGGCAGTGAACTTGAAGTTAGAAGTGAAATTGATGGATGAGGTAACAACATACCTTTATGGAAATTTGGATCTAGACATTTATATGAAGATACCTGAATGTATCCTTGTCCCGAACCAAGACAAAGCAAATAGAAATCTATATAGTATGCAACTCAGAAAGTCACTGTATGGACTGAAGCAATCAGGCAGAATGTGGTATAATCGCTTGAAGCGACTTTCTATACAAGAAAGGCTACATGAATAATGAGAATTTTCCCTGTGTATTTATACGACGATCCCAGGATGGATTTTGTATAATCTCAGTGTATGAAGATGATCTGAATATTATTGGAACCCTGAAAGGTATTAAGAAAGCAAACTCTTACCTGGAGTCAGAGTTTGAAATGAAAGACTTGGGTAAAACCAAGTACTGCCTAGGCTTGTAGCTTGAGCATACCCCGGAAGGGATTCTAGTACATCAGCCAACCTACACTTAGAAAGTGTTGGAAAGGTTCGGCTTTGAAAAGGCATATCCTTTGAAAGTGCCGATGGTCGGGAGATCCTTGCCGCAAGACAAGGACCCGTACAGACCTAAAGAAGAGGGGGAGAAAGTCCTGGGACCAAAATTCCCGTCCCTGAGTGCAGTAGGAGCACTCATGTATTTAGCAAACTGTACTAGATCAGGCATTGCATTTGCCGTAAACCTATTAGCAAGGTATAGTACAGAACCTACCAAAGGCATTGGTAGGAAATAATGAACATCTTCTGTTACCTCCAAGAAAGCAAAGAACTTAGTCTATTCTACACAAAGAACCAAGACCTGTCTATGAATGGCTATGCAGATGTTGGGTTCCTGTCGGACCCGCATACAACCAAGTCGCAAACATGCTATGTATTCCTATATGGTGGAACTGCAATTCCATGAAAATCGTCTAAGCAAAGTCTTGCATCGACTTTGACGAACCACTCGCAAATCATAGCACTGTACGAGGCCTCACAAGAATGTTCTTAGCTTCGGCGGAAGGTTTACCACATCCAGCAGTCATGTGGATTGAATACCGCGCAAACCCCCACAATTATCTATGAAGATAAGGCAGCTTGTGTTGCACAAGTGCAAATGGGTTATGTGAAGTGTCCTCTCACTAAGCATATCAACTCCACGTTCTTCTATGCTCATGAATTGCAAAAGATGGACAAATTTAAAGTACTGTATACTAAGTCATATGAAAATCTTGCAGATTTATTCACTAAGTTACTTCCAGCATCTAGCTTTGAAAGATGCATATGTGGAATTGGAATTATAAGACTTAGAGAAGTGCAGAATTCAGGGGGAGAATCTTCACGAACTCATTATTGAATCTTTATCACGAAGATCGAGTACCCAAAGAATAAATCCCAGATATTAAATGAAATTGGGTGGATTGTACTCTTTTTCCCTTACGAGTTTTTCTGAAGTTTCTCAGCTAAGGTTGTTAATGAAGCAATTCGTGCAACACAGCAGAACGCGTGGTATGTACTCTTTCTCCAAATTTTTTCTATTGGGTTTTTATGGAGTTTTGACGAGACATGAACATGTCGGATGAGTGTCCAAGGGGGAGTGTTAAGAAACCGAGCCCAGGACTCCGGAGAGTCCTGGCCCAATTGGACTCCTCATCTCCTGAAATCTATAAATAGAGGAGCCCCCTCCTCATTGTGACCCCCGATGTTGAGAAGCAATAAAACGAAGCCTAAAGTACTCTCATATCTCTGTGTTCAATCTATTATTTTGTTCTTATGTTCTTGCATTGTTCTTACAATTCTGAGTTTGTATACGAGGTACCCGTTCGGACTGGACTCACCAGCGACGGTTACTCAACAAAAGGAAATAGGATTCGACCTTCACCCGATACAGTGCAGCAAACAGTAGTTATAGTCCGTATGACTGAAAGTAAATTCCATTTATCAACCCACCTTTGGCTCATCATTTATCAAAGAAACAAAGTACATATTACCCCTTTGAACTACTGCGATCGTTTAGTGCTCTTGTATACACAGTCCAACTATGGAAACCACAACACATAACCGTTAAGCTTAAATTAAGAGTTTTACGGTAAACTCAATTTAATACTGGCTTTGTCTGACACATGGTGCTCGATCCCGCAAAACATAGCAAATAAAAGGCTACACAACACATGGTGCCATATGACTCCGAATAAACTTTCATTCCAAGTGAAGCACATCAAAGCAAGCAACATATCCTCCATCAAAACAATCTTTTCTAACTACCTATGGCTGAAAACCACCAGTAAGGTGCGTTGCCTTTTGACCCTCCAACCCCAATCGATAAATAATCTACTGTCAGTGTTTGTCAAACCATTGGATCGGCCGGCGAAGCCGGTAATGAACATAATTTCACCCAACAACGGAAAGTGACAGACTCGAGCAATCCATCGTCAGGCATTCACCAAACAATTTCTACCAATCTCCTCGATCATTTCTTCTCCTGCCCAACTTTGAGTGCGATATCATCCAAGCATTAAGCGAAGGAAACCCCACCATTCTCACACTACATCGCCTTGTACGCAACGTCACCTACAATTACAATGCATGTGTTTTGTAGCTTGTACTATTATCATATATAAGACGGCAGATATTACCGATATAAGATAAGATACTGTTTGAAACATGCGAATTTTCATTCATTCCCGTAGAAATTGAACTGTTTCCTGTGAAATTCCTATGTTCTAAACGGGTGCCCTAAAACTAATTCGGATGTTTGCCTGCTTCTTCTCCTGCAGCTCTCCTGCTACCTAGAGTAGCTCCATATAAGATAAGATGGATGTAGTTACCGGGTCAGCGCCATGGATCGATCTGTAGGTGGCCAATCATTCACAAAGTTACGCCAGCAGCAGCACATCAGATGACACTCCTCTCCTCCTCTTGACCTGCCAGCAACCATCACCCAAAGCAACCCATAAAACTTAACACTCACGCAACGACTATTGCATTGCTCTCTTCATCTTGGGGAAGAAAGGTTGCTATTGCGTTGCGCCATGATGAGGAGAGGAGGAGGAGGGTTGCTGCGTGGCTCGACGGCGGGGAGGGCCGGGGGGGTGATGAGGGCGGCGGTGGCGGCCTTCTTCCAAGGATACCACTGTTTCAGCTCCGTGGCGGCGATCCTCGCCTTCCCATTCTCCGCGGCGGTGCTCGTCTCCGAGGCGCTGGCGCCGTCGTCGGCGCTGCTGCGCGGGGTGTCGTCGCGCCTCCGGTCCATGTTCCACGCCGCCGGCTTCCCGCCGTCGGCCTTCTTCGCGCTGCTCAACGCCAAGCTGTCGCAGACCGTCTTCACGTTCGCGGCCACGCTGCCCTTCACGCTCACCTTCTTGCTGCTCGCCAAGGCCTGCGTCGCCGGCATGCTCCGCCCGGAGCAGCAGGAGCGGCCCCGCCGGCGGCCGCTCGCGTCGCTCCCGCCGCTCGCGACGGTCGCAGGCGCGTACCCGGCGCTCGTCGCCACGCACCTCTTCAACTCCTTCGTCATGCTCTCTGCCAACGCCGCCGTGTTCTCGCTGTTGTTCCTCGCCTTCGGCGCTGCCGATCTCCTGGGGCTCACCTCCCACGCGGCCACGCTCGCGCTCTCCGCCGCCGGCGCCATCGCATACTCGGTGGCCGTCGGCATCGCCAGCGTGGTCTGCAACCTCGCCGTCGTGGTGGCCGCCATGGAGCGCTGCGCCGGTCACGCCGCCGTGCTCAGGGCGTGCGTCGTCATCAGGGGCCGCGTGCCCACGGCACTGGCGCTGGCTCTGCCCACCAACCTCTGCATGGCGGCCGCGGAGGCGCTGTTCCAGCTCCGGGTCGTCTCGCAACGCCGTAGGGCCGGGAGGCTCGCGCCAGGGGTTGCCGGCGAGGCCTTCTCGATCGCCTACATCCACGCGCTCTGCGTCGTCCTGGAGATCATCGTCAGCTGCATGTTCTACAGGAGCTGCAAAAGGAGTGAAGCTGATGAGCTCAGAGAGCTGGAGCCCGAGGACAAGGGTGACCTCCAGGTTTGAACTCAGCTAAAGCACAAACATAACCACATTGGTTTGTCTTTCTGAGAAACTCAAGGATCAGATCAGACGGTCCAGAGCTGATCCAGAGGAACATAGTAAAATGAGATAGAGTTCTGATTATTATTTTTAAAAAAATTGGGCCAAGCTAATGGTATATATAATATTGAGGTCAAATAAATGATTCTCTTGTACAGCAGCAAACACACTCTTGAATTGAAATAAATAAGCAGGGAAATTTGCATTATTCACTGTTGAAGAAAGGTAGGAATTGCAGATTTCACATTCTGTTCTCTCTTTTTCCCCTCTCCGGGAGACATTAACAGCTGCAAAAACTTCTGAGTAAAGTTTGTGTCACCTGTATGTATCTTTGGAAAACTATTACAGTACAGAATATCTGAAGGTATGCATGCTCCTTGCCCCTGGTGATCACATCTGTCAGATTTTTCATCTCTGACTTTGAACAGAAGCATACTGTCAGATATGAGATGGCCCATGTGTGGAATTACATAATTTACTGGCATTGTTAGTTTGTTACAACAGAAAGTACAGTGTCATAAAAAATACCATAAAGGCAACAATAGGGCAAAGCAGAGATAGGAGAATAGAATGCAATGCAAATAAGCAACAGGTGATCCTATTTCTGTTTCCACCATCATCAGGCAAAACACTGGAGCTCATATTTTGATCGATCTCGAGACCAACCGCATGCTGCTTTGATGCTTAGATGCTTCATTTGGCAACAAGAAGTCAACAGCATGGCTATACATTCATTAGTTGGTTAGAAAACTGCTTGTGTTACAACATCTGACCTACTCCTGCTGCTACTGCTAGTATAAACAAGGGGAAAATTTTCTAGTAAGAAATCTGTACAGAAGGACCTAATTAGGTGTTGGGTTAGCTTTGTACAGTGTCATGAGCTATCAAGCGTGGATGTCCAACCGAAAGTATCTGCATGAAACAAAAGAAATGACTATTTGTTAGGATGATACTGACAAGTATATTTCACCAGTTAGAACAAAACAGTGCATATACATAATTATGTTACCTTGTCATGTAAGCATGAGATGTCCACAGGGAAGTCGTGCATTTGGCGACTTTCGAGCCTCCTGTGAAGATCTGTGGCTAGCGGAGGTGGCATTTCTCGAGGAAACTGATGTCCATATAGAAGTTTCAGGACAGATATCATTTGAAAGCTGATCTTGGTGATCTGTCTACAAGTCCATCTTTTGATTTTATAGGAGTTCTGTCCTGGTTTGCTTCTTTTTCAGCCTCTTTCTGGGCTTTCTTCTTCTCAGCTTCAATCTGCTTGAGGTTCTCCTCATGTGCTTTCCGAAATAACCCCACAAAGGTCAGAAGAGTGGAAGCAACTGCAATTTTTTTTTGAAGATTCAATATGAGTAAGAGGAAAGAGGGATATTATATTACTATCTAATGCATGCTTTATTTTGTAGTTGAGGACAGGCAAGGAGTGACGAACAATGCTATCATTTTTTAATTTTAAAAGTAAAGACATTTAAAATCGATTGAAGGCTAAAGCAAGTAGTAAATCACATAAAAGGAGCCAGTATAGTTCACAGATCCGTTTGCCTTTTGATATTCACTGGCTCAAAGAGAGGAAACCGAAGAAGTAAAACGGATGAGAAAAACAACTGTTAGAATTAATTGCTATTTACGGTAATCCCCTAGTTACTTGTGTAATCTTCTAGCTATTTAATACCCAGCTGGCCTCTTGGGACTCGGCTGGCCCCTTGGGCTACCCTCCTCTAATTAATACCCAGCTGGCCTCTTGGGACTCGGCTGGCCCCTTGGGCTACCCTCCTCCAATCTATTTATATGTAACACCTTTGTAATCTCATCACGAAGTAATCTAAGCCTGTTAGGTTATTGTCTAACATGGTATCAGACTAAACAACGATCCATCTGCTTCCGCTCCCATCCCACCCCGATCCCGGCCGTCGCGCGCGCGCCCTTCTGCTGCTGCGCGCGCCCATGGCCGCCTCCGGCTCCTCCACGGTGGCTACCGCGCCAAGCTCGCGACAAGCCCACTCTGCTGCTAAGCGCTGGAGGACGAGGCCTCTCTGCGCACCACCAACACAGAGCGCAGCCCGGCTCACGGAGGAAGTCGCTTCTCAAGTCTGCCGCGCAGCTCAGAGCGTGTCGCGCCCGGCCGACGCTCTTGACAAAGCGCGCCAAAGCCGATGCCCCGAGAAGCGGCGCGGCCTCCGGATCACCTCGCGCCGAGTTTCGGGACGATGCCGACGTTCTCGAGGATAACGACGCCCGCTCTGCTTCCTCCGGCCGCGGCCATCACCCACCTCCACAGTCAAGCTGCTGCCGCCCGAACATCAAGAACTTAATTCCAATAGTTCTTGATCTTCAATCCTCCAACTACTCCAAGTGGCGCGGCCACGTCCTCCTCATCTCGGCGGCGCCGCCATGAAGGATCACGTCCTCGAACGACTCCCGCCCTACGATCCGGCGTGGTCGCGCATGGATCGTGTCGCCCTCTCTCGGCTTTTCAACACCATCTCCGCCGACCTCGGATGTCATCCACGAGCACGACGGCCTCACCGCCCGGCAAAGATGGCTCGGAATCGAGCAGCAGTTCCTCAACAATCGCGAGTCCGCGCCATGCTCCTCGACGCCGAAGTTCGCGCTCTCGCCAAGGTGCCTCTCCATCGGCGACTCTGCCGCAAGATGAAGAGCATGGCGGATGCCCTTGCCGACCTCGGCGAGCCCATCCAGACCGAACTCGGTGTTGAACGCTCGCGGGTCTCAATGAACGCTTCGGTTCATGTCCCGGCTTGTCACCCGCCAGAGGCCGCTTCGTCCTTCGCCGATGTTCGTCGCCGACCTCCGTTTGGCCGAGCTCAACACGGGACGCCCTCGCCTCTCAGCCGGCTCTTGTCGCCGCCGGCCCACACAAGCCGCCTACTCGTCATCACTGCGCTGCGCCTCAGGTACCCTCATCAGTGCTCATCATCAGCCGCCGGCGACCTTTCGATGGCAATCGCGGCCGACGCCGCCAAGCGGCGCGGCTCTGGCGGCTCCATGGCGATCCATGAGCCGCACGCCCGGTCGCACCAACCACACCACGATGGCCGTCACTACTCAACCCGTGGACCGGCTCTATCCACATGTGGCAGATCCACCGCCGTGAGCTCGTGGTCCCCACCACGCGATCCGACCTACATCTCCGCAGAGCTCGATGGCGGCGTGCCACTGCGTACTCGCTCCGCTGCCGGCCAGGACCTACTACCCGCACCACCTCGGGCACCTCCGCTGGGCGCCATGGACACCCGAGGGCCTTGCCCGGCTTTTCAAAGACCGTCTCTCTCACCCACCACCGAAGTTCCTGATGGGTGATCGACTCGGTGCCTCCTCCCACATCACCGCCAACCCCGTATGGTCACCGTGATCGCCATCCTCTTCATTTCCTTCCTCCATTGTCGAGGCAGCGGTGCCACCCTTCCGTCATTCGCACCGCTACTCATCCTTCCCGACCCTTTCGCCTCGATAATGTCCTTGTCGCCTCGACATCATCAAATCTCCTTTCATTAGAAAATTTACTCTCGACAATTTCGTTTCGTTGAGTTTGACCTCTTGGTGTTTCAGAAGGATCTCCGTCGGAACACCCTCCTCGGATGTAACAAAGACGGGCCACTTTACACCCTACACCGCCTTCATCCACCATCGCTCGCGCCTTGTCGCCACTCCTTCCCCGACTACCGCACAGCGCCTTGGTCACCGGCAAGGCCACTCTTGAACCTCGCTCGTCTTCCTCCATTGTCCGCAGCAAGCTGAAGTTGACTCCTCCGCCACGCTGTCGCCTTGGGCATCATATTCGTCTCCCTTTTACTACTTCCCTGTCTAGAGCATCCAAGAATTTTGATTTAATCCATTGTGACCTGTGGACATCTCCTGTTGTCAGTGCCTCTGGTTTCCAATATTATTTAGTTATTCTTGACGATTGCTCCCATTTTCTCTGGACTTTTCCCCTTCGCGTTAAGTCCGATGCTTTCCCCACGATTTCTAATTTCTTTGCTCATGTGTCTACTCAATTCGGCTGCACCATCAAATCAGTCCAATGTGACAACGGTCGAGAGTTTGACAACTCCACCTCTCGTGCTTTCTTTCTTGCTCATGGCACCACCCTCCGCATGTCGTGCCCCTATACCTCCCAGCAAAATGGGAAAGCCGAACACATGATCCTTGCACGTCAACAACGTCACACGAACCCTCCTCTTCCGGGCTTCCATGCCCTCTTCTTCGGGTGATGCTCTAGCCACCGCCACCTATCTCATCAATCGCCTCCCTACCAAAACACTAAACATGAGCACTCCTTTCTTCGCCTCCATGGCACCTCCTTCCTATCATGATCTTGAGCTTTGGGTGCACCTTCTATCCCAACCTCTCGCCACCACTCCTCACAAGCTTGCCCCGCTCCACTCTCTGCGTTTCTTGGTTATTCACCGGATCACAAGGGCTACGGTGCCTCGACCTCCACACCAACCGCGTCATCATTTCCCGCCACGTTGTCTTCGACGAGACAACGTTCCTTTCTCCCACAAACCGGCCATCCCACCTCCGCAGAACTTGATTTTCTAAGCGATGACGACACTATTCCGGTGTCCCTCTTCCCCGCAGTACACCCGAGTGTTGGCCCTTGCCACCACCTCCCCGACGCTGCTCCTCCCGGTAGGTGCCTCTGGTACCATCGGCTGCCCATGGGCACGCCGCCGGCGTCAAGGGCTCCTCCCGGCTTCCCCACCCCTCCGGCGTCGCCCACAGCACCTCCGGTGATGCCGGCGCCCTCCACTCCAGCGCCGCCGGCAGTGTCCAGGGGGTCCCCGCCGTCCTCTGAACAGCGCCTGCATGCCGGTCTTCCCGGCCCACCCATCATTCACGTCTACAGCAGCGTGCTCGCCCGCCGCCTCGCCCGCCTCCCGAGCGCCAGCAGGGCCCTCTCGACGCTCCAAAGATGGTCCCTCTCCACTCGCTATGTCAAGAGCGATCCTCCTTCTCGCTGGTCTTTGTTTCAATTCCGCCGGTCGCCAACTCCCATGGCATGGCGACCCGTGGAAAGACAGGGTACCGGCAGCCTCGCTTCGCCTTGCATACAGAGGCATTGTCTCCACTACCACGGACATGCCGTGATGCTCTTCTCGATCCTCATTGGCGCCAGCCATGGAAGGCGAATATCGACTCTTCAGACAACCACACTTGGGACCTCGTCCCCCGCCCTGCCAAGGCCAACGTGGTTACTGGCAAATGGATTTTCAAACACAAGTTCCATGCCGATGGCTCATTGGAGAGATACAAGGCTCGTTGGGTTCTTCGGGGGTTCACTCAACGCCCCGGTGTTGATTATGATGAAACCTTCAGCCCGGTTGTCAAGCCAGCCACTGTTCGCACAGTCATCACGGTGGCACACTCCAGGGATTGGCCGATACATCAGCTAGATGTGAAGAACGCTTTTCTACGGAACACTTTGAGAGCGATATCGCTCTCACCCTCTGGGTTCACGATCCTGCTCTCCCTGATCATGTCTGCAGACTCAACAAATCCCTCTACGGCTTGAAGCAAGCCCCGCGGGCCTGGTACAGCCGGTTTGCCTCCTTTCTGATCTCACTGGGATTCACTGAAGCCAAGTCAGATACATCTCTCTTCATATACAGCCGCGGCACCGAGACAGTCTACTTGCTCTTATATGTGGATGACATTGTCCTTACGGCTTCGTCTCAGCAGCTCCTTCACCGTGTCATGTCTGCATTAAAAAGTTCTCCATGAAGGATCTTGGACCCTGCATCACTTTCGGCATTGCGATTCGGCCACAGGATTCTATTCTCCTTTCACAGCCACAAGACACATCGGATATACTTGCTCGCCATGGCATGAGTGATCGCAAGCCTTGCTCCACCTCCGATTGACACTTGTGCAAAAGTACCACCGATGCCGGCCCGTCGTTGTCGATCCCATCGCTTATCGCACCTTGTGGGTGCCCTCCAATTACCCCTTCACTAGGCCCGACATTGCCTATCTTTGCCCAACAAGTGTGCCTTCATATGCATGATCCTCGAGAAACTCATCTTGTCGCGCCAAGAGGATCCTTCGCTACCTTCGTGGTACCCTCACCATGGTCCGGTCATTCCCGAACGGCCCGACACGACTCCGTGTGTACACCGACGCCGATTGGCCGGGTTGTCCGACACCCGCGCTCCACCTCCGGCCACGCCGTCTTCCTCGGGCACTGATCTCTCGTCATCCAAGCGGCAGCCATCGTCTCCGATCCAAAGGCCGAGGCGAATCGCCGTTGCCAACGGCGCATTTGAAGCCTCTTGGTGCGGCAAGAATCGCTCCAGAACTTCTCCATCCACGGACTCGCTCGTCTCATCTATGTGACAATGTCGCCGTCTACCTCTCCACCAACCCCATTCAACATCGGTGCACCAAGCACGTGGAAATCGATCTTCACTTCGTCCGTGAACGAGTCGCCATGGGTCTTGTCGGGTTCTTCATGTGCCCACCACGCCGCATTCACGATGTCTTCACCAAGGGCTCCCTTCCGTGTCTTCATGGATTTTCGCCCGGTCTGAGCGTTCGCTCCACCGACGATCATTGATCATGAAGTGTTAGAATTAATTGCTATTTCTTGTAATCCCTAGTTACTTGTGTAATCTCCTAGCTATTTAATACCCAGTGGCCTCTTGGGACTCTACCGCCCTTGGGCTACCCTCCTCCAATTAATACCCAACTGCCTCTTGGGACTCTACCGCCCCTTGGGCTACCCTCCTCCAATCTATTTATATGTAACACCTCTGTAATCTCATCACGAAGTAATCTAAGCCTGTTAGGTTATTGTCTAACAACAATAGCAGATCTAACTAAGAGGCAGACTTTTAGGAGTATTCATGAGGCACAGAAGAAAGACAAAAAGTAGATCACATGCTTAGGTAAATAGTGATCCCATTCCCAACTGTTAGATACTGTAGAGGATTTTGCTATTCACAACTACGCATCTTATTCATTATTGAGAAGATATATAGACATTAGTTGGACCTCATAGGCTACATGGACTAAGAGAGAGACTACTAGTATGTACAAGACTCTTAACACCCCTCCTTCAAACTCAAGGTGGATCAGGAGGATTTGATGCACTGAGTTTGAGTAGATAAAGTCAATGATGTTCTCGAGTCTGAGCCTTAGTAAAAAAAATCAGCAACTTGAAGTTTTGAGAGACATACTAAAGGTCGATGGTCGACTATTGACAATGAGACCGTATGAATAATGCATCAATACCAATGTGCTTTGTTAACTCATACTTGATCGGATCACTAGCAATCTTAATGACAATTATATTATCACAAAACAAAAGTGTAGGATTATCACAAAGAACACCAAGATCAACCAAAAGCCATCGAAGCCAAACAATCTTTGAGGTGGTAGCATCAAGGGCTCGAAGCTTAGTCTCTACACTAGTGACATTGCAGTTTGCTTCTTAGACTTTCAAGCAATGAGCGAAATACTAAGAGAGATACAGTAGCCAGTAATAAATCAGTGATCAATAGGATCACTCACCTAAGTAGAGTCAGAGTAAGCATGAAGCTAGAGCTGGAGCTGACTGGAACTGGCATAGAACAGCCGTCTGGACACAGTCCCCTACAAGTATCCCAGCACATGAAGAATATGACCATAGTGGACTGAGGTGGGAGCACTGACAAAATGGCCGAGTACATAAATAACATGAGCAATGTCTGGCCTGGTGACAGTGAGATAAACAAGGCTCCCAACGAACTGAAGATAACAGGAATAGTCTGTCAGTGGTACACAGTCTGTAGGACGAAGCTGCAAGTGGAGCACTATGGGTGTGGCAGTATCACGAGTATCAGCATACCAGAGCGAGCAAGTAGATCCTAAACATAGCGATGCTGAGAAAGGTAGTATCCATCGCCATCAGAATGAACCTCAATCTCCAGAAAATAGCTCAATAGTCTCAAATCTGACATCATAAACTGTTCACTCAATTTCTTCTTCACAAAGGCCACATAATTCATATCATCTCCTGTAATCAATATATCATCTACATATAGCAGAAGCAAAGTACGACCCCGCTGAGAAGTATGAATAAACAAGGCAATGCATACTCACTAGGAGTGAAAACAGCAGCTCGAATCACAGAACTAAAACGCTCGAACCAAGCACGAGGAGCCTGCTTAAGACCATATAGAGCACACTTGAGATAACAAACATAGTCTGTAGGAGCCTCAACACCTGAGGGTGACTGCATATAGAGCTCCTCATGTGGATCACCATGAAGATTACTGGAGATTATTCTCAGTACATCACTTTTGTCAAGGAGCGCCTTAGTGAGCAGTTTCTCATGTCTGATCTTGGTCTTCTTCGCTACTTTCTTGGGGTTGAGGTTATTTCTACGCCTGATGGCTTCTATCTGACCCAAGAAAAGTATATCTATGATTTTCTTGATCGTGCTTCTCCTACTGATCAGCGCACAGCTGAGACTCCCATGGAGCTTCATGTTCATCTTCAGCCCACTGATGGTGAGCCTTACTAATCCTACTCGCTATCGTCACCATGTTAGGAGTCTTGTTTATCTGGGTCTCACCCGTCCTGACATTTCGTATCCTATGCATATCTTGAGTCGGTTTGTTTCTGCTCCCACTCAGCTCTACTAGTCATCTTCTTTGTGTTTTACGATATCTTCGTGGAACCATCACTTGTCTCTTTTTCCCTCGCTCCAGCCCTTTACAGCTCCAGGCATATTCTGATGCCACCTAGGCTAGTGATCACTTTGATCGCCGGTCTCTCTGCCTGTTGTGTTTTTTCTTGGTGATTCCCTCATTGCTTGGAAGACTAAGAAGTAGACATCAGTTCTCGTTCAAGTGCTGAGGCTGAGTTGCGAGCTATGACTTTGTTGACTGCGGAGGTTGCATGGCTACGGTATTACTTGATGATTTTAGTGTTTCTGTTTCAGTACCAACTCCTTTTTTGTCTGATAGTACATGTGCTATTAGCATTGCTAAAGATTCGGTGAAGCATGGGCTTACAAAGCATATTGGTGATGATGCTTACTACATGCGAACACAGGTGCAGAATCAGGTTGTTGCTCTTCAGTATGTGTCATTAGAGCTTTAGTTGGCAGACTTCTTCACAAAGGCACAGACCAGAGCCCAGCACAGCTTCTATCTCTCCAAACTTCATATTGTTGACCCACCATAAGTTTGAAGGGGTGTTAGATGTATATTATTACATGTGTATTTTCCCTATTATATAAGAGATTACCTGCATATATGTCATACATGTACTTGTATATATATTGGCTCATTGGCCTCATGATGAATACACACGCTATCCATAACAACGGTGAGGATGGCGGCGGACGGACCGAGTCTATTTTCTAAACCTAACACTAGACTCTGATACCATGTTAGATTCTGAAGATGATTTTGTTATTCATAACTATGCATCTTATTCATTATTGAGAAGATATATATAGACAGTAGTTGGGCCTCATGGGCTACATGGACCACATGGGCCAAGAGATGTTAAGAGTATTGTACATTCTCTACTTTCCCTCTCTTGACCCATGTAGCCTGTATGGCCCATGTAACAATGTCTATATATACCCTCTAAATTAATGATTAAGCTGCATAGTTGTGAATAGCAAAACCCTAGTATCAACTTTTCTAACATGGTATAAGAGAACTCTATCCAAACCCTAACCCTATCATCCTTCGGCCACCACACTCCATCCAGCGGCATGGTGGCAATCGCGGCCTCCCTCTCGCGAGACGACATCCGAAGACGACCACACCTCTGCTCCTGCTCGATCCGGCTCTACCGTCAGCGAAGCAGAGGATCAGCGCTGCATCCTCGAGTTCGCCTCGTCTTCATCGCCTCCACCTCGATCCAGCTCTCTGCCGGCGGAGAAGCAGAGGATCTGCGCCACAGATCCTCCTCAAGTTCGAAGATCATCCTCGAGATGAGTTCGTCTCCTAGAAGCGCCACCGCCTAGAGCTTAGTTGTGCGCCAAGGATCCTCGTCATCACCTCCACTGTGTCGTAGATCCTCCTTGAGCTCGTTTTGCGCCGCCGCCCCTCTGCGTCGCCGCCTGAAGACCGCCACACCCTTCGTCGCCGCCTGAAGGCCGCCTCTTGGAGCTCTGGTCCTCGAGCTCGTCTGTGTCGCTGTCTCCTTGAGCTCGCCTGGTGATACCACTCCTCTGATTGGTACTCATTTTCCTCTGCTTCGCAGTTGCTTCATAGTACTGCTGCTACTGTCATTGTGTACTGCTTAATAGTACTACTCTTCATAGTACTGCCCCTGTGTACTGCTCTTCATAGTACTGCTGCTACTCTTCCTATGTACTGCTTCGTGGTTGCTTCATAGTACTACTATGTGTACTGCTCCTGTGATAGTACTGCTATTGTGATGTTGATGCTACTGTTGATGCTTTGTTGTGCTTAGTACTACTGTTGATTGGTCAAGATGCCCAGATCCGACTCAATGTTTGGGGCAGTTCATCTCTCGTGTTCGTGGACATTAAGCTCGATGGGTTGAACTACTGAGTAAGGGCTTTCTCAGTCAAGACTACACTTAGGGGTTATGGTTTGACTTCTCATTTGACTGATAATCCTCCTGATCCGAAGAAGGTTGATGTAGAGGCAGTAAAAGCTTAGCAGAAAGAGGATGATCGTGTCATGACGGGACTTGTTCTAAGTGTTGATGTTTCTTTGAGGATGAGTCTAGAGTATCATACTTTAGCCAAGCCGATGTGGACATACTTTGAGAAGAGATAAGTTCGGTCAAGTGGTGCTCTTCGCTTCACATTGCTCAAGAACATTCATAGTATTCAGCAGCAATAGGATCAGTCAGTAGAGGAGACTCGTCTTCATTCGCTCATGCCTACCTCAAGATCCTCACCACATGCAGTCCTGGGTCTCTTAGCGATCTGAATCTATCAGAGCAACACCCACAGGACTGCTAGTATGTTCTCATTGCAAGAGGACTAGTCATCTTGTTGACAAGTGCTTCAAGTTACATCCAAATCAGCTTGTTGATTATCGTGCCGACATCCATCTGAATGTCGTCGTGGGGCACCTACTGGGCCTCCGAGAGCAATTACTAGAGCAGTCACTACCGTCACACCCACACCTACTGTGACTTCTAGATCAGTGTCTGCTATGACCTCAGTTGCACCTTCTGCTCCCAGCGCTGCTCATCCTTGGGTTCTGGACTTAGGTGTCTCTTTTCATGTCACATCTGACAGCTCTCAGCTTGTTGCTCGTAGACCCGTGACTGATGTTGCATATGTTCACACTGCTGATGGTACACCTTGCTCCATCACCCATCAGGGCATTCTCTCTACATCTCGCTTCTTTGTTCCTGATGTGTCTTTTGTTCCTCAGCTATCTATGAACCTTCTTTCTGTTGGTCAACTTACTGATATGAACTGTTTCATTGGATTTGATGATTCTTTTTGTTTCATTCAGGATCGTCAAAGCATAAGAGTGATTGGTTCTGGTCATCGCCGTAGAGGCTCTTCTAGTCTTTATGTCTTGGACACTTTACAACTTCCTTGCACCAGTACGTCAAAGGCCTTAGTGTCTTCTGCTATGTTATCATCTGTCTCATGTTGGTTCTTCCTTCGGTAAGTAGCATCATAGTTCACTAGGGTTTCTTAGGTCATGTCACTGTTGAGTCTAGTTTTTCTTGTACTGGTTGAAAGCTAGGGAAACAGCTACAACTCCCATATTCTAGTAGTACCTCTCAATCCTCTTGTCCTTTTGATTTGGTGCATTCAAATGTATGGAGTCCATCTCCTTTTGCTTCGAAGGGTGGTCATAGTTATTATGTCATATTTGTTGATGATCACTCTAGATATTCTTGAATCTATTTTATAAAACATCATTCTCAATTGATTTCCATTTATCAGTCTTTTACTAAGATAGTTCATACATAGTTTTCTTCTTCTATCCGTGTCTTTCGTTCTGACTCTAGGGGATAGTATCTTTCATCAACCTTTCGTCAGTTTCTTTCTTCTGATAGTACTTTCTCAACGCTCGTGTCCTGGTGCTCATGCTCAGAATGGTGTTGCTGGGCGCAAGCACCGTCACATCATTGAGATTGCTCGTACTCTTCTCATCTCCTCCTGTGCTCCCTCTCAATTCTAGAAGGAAGTGGTCTCTACGACAGTCTATCTTATCAATCGTCGGCTATTTTCCAAGTTTTAGGGCAAGTGTCCTAGTGAGGTCTTGTATAGAGCACCTTCTCGCTATGCACGTCTCCGTGTCTTTGGTTGTATCTACTATGTCCTTCTAGCACCTCGTGAGCGCACAAAGCTGAGCGCTCAATCGGTTGAGTGTCTTCCTAGGTTATAGTACTAAGCATAAGGACTATCGTTGCTATAGTCCCTCAGCACGTCGTATTCGCATCTCTCGTGATGTGATCTTTGATGAGGGTCGACCCTTCTTTTATCATCCTTTTACACATCCCATTTCTTTTTCCACATATTTCACCTCCTTTTGTGTCTACGTCCTATTCCTTCACCAGACTTGTCTTCTCCAGATATACATTCTCCACCAGTTTCACCTTCTAGTGCGTCTCCTCCACCAGCTCCACCAGTTTCTGAAATCTCCACTTTACCCTTTCACTATAGTCGTCGATAAAGAGTTCCTTCTAATCCTCAGTCCCCCTCCCCTCCACTTAACCCTCCGGCCAGTACCACTGATTCTGACAATGGTTCTACTACATCACGGTATGCCCTACGTGATCGTTCTTCTATTCAGGCACCAGAGAGCTGGGGTTTTTCTCATGCAGATACAATAGCTGAGCCGAGTACCTATCAGGAGGCTGCCAGTATACCTGAGTGGTAGTTGGCTATGACAGAGGAGCTTACAACATTAGAGTGTACAAGCACTTGTGATCTTGTTCCACTACCATCTGGAGCTATTCCTATAACTTGCAAGTGGATGTACAAAGTAAAAAACAAGTCAGATGGTTTAGTAGAGCGGTACAAGGCTAGTCTTGTTGCAAGAGGTTTTCAGTCGACTTATGGTCGAGATTATGATGAGACTTTTGCATCAGTTGCTCATATGACCACGGTCTGTACTCTCATTGTTGTTGCAGCGGTACGCACACAGACTATATCTCAGATGGATGTCAAGAATGTTTTTCTTCATGGTGATCTACATGAGGTCTATATGTAGCCACCCCCAGGTGTTGAGGCTCCTACAAGCTATGTTTGTTGCCTAAGTGTGATCTATATGGTCTCAAGCAGTTTTTGTTATGGTGGGGATTCACTATAATCGCCGGGCCAGGCCGCGACACGTCCATGCACAAGGAGATAGAGAGACGCAAAAGGAAGATGCGGCAACATAACTGCTGGCCCTTGCAAGTTAGTTGGCTTGCCCATTAGATTAGGATTCTTCAATTAGGATATTGTGAAGAGATTGAATCAATCTCTTAGTTGCTTTCAAAATCTGTCTTTCCTTAGATAAGTTTCTATCTTTAAGATGTAATCCCTATTAAAGGGAAAGGATATTGAATAGAAGGAAGAAGCAAAGATTAAGCATAAACTTATCTTGCTTCTTCCTGCGCCTGCTGGCACTGTGAGAGCTCACGACGGCGCCTCCTCACCGTCATCTTCTTATCGTCCAGCCACCTGTTTCCCATCGCTACTTCCTTTGCAGCCGAGCTGCCCTGCACGACTACAACCTTCGGCCAAGACCTGGTCGTGACAACGGACCTAGTCGTAGATCTGGTTGTGACAACAGACCTGGTCGTGACAACTTTGTATTAGAGCCTACCGTTGCATCTACCATGTTAAGCAATGGCGGTTCCGACCCTCTGGACACGGCCATGATGTTGGCTCAGCTCATCGCTCGGTTCGACATCATGCTCCTGACGATAGACAACCACGACGCTTAGCTCGTCACCATCAACAACCGACTTGAAGGCCATACCACGTGTTTGGCGCGCGTAGAGATGATCAAGACCGACGACACGGGAAATCCGGGGGCCGGCACAGGCACAGGCGCCACGGCAACCACGCTGCCAGGCCGGCCGAACCTGCTGTCGCCCGCGTGCACTGAGCACATCGGGGTTCCCCGCTTCCATAAGCTTGACTTTCCCATATTTGACGGCAAGGACGATCCGCTGCCTTGGGTCAGTCGTTGCGAACAATTCTTCTGTGGACAACGAACCATGGAGGAATAGAAGGTGTGGCTAGCATCATACCACCTAACCTGTAGTGCCCAGCCGTGGTTCTGTCGGCTTGAGTGCGAGGAAGGGAGGTCGTCGTGGCGTCGTTTCACGGACCTCGTGGCGTCAAGGGCTTTGCTTCAATTGCGACGAGAAGTTTACTCCGTCTCATGAGTGCAAGCAATTGTTACGCATTGAGTTTGTCAATGAGGTGGCTGGGAGTGACGACGATGATCCAGGAGCGGAACCCAACCCTGAAATCTCCTTGCATGCACTGACTGTCATTAATATGGGACACACCATGCAATTGGAGGTGACAGTAGGCGGAGCATTACTCATGGCCCTAGTTGACTCAGGGTCGACACATAATTTTGTGGAAGAAGAGGAGCGTGCTCAACTTGGTTGGCCCATACACGCAGGGCGCCATGGACTCAAGGTGGCGGTGGCCAATGGGGACCAATTGGCGAGCGGAGGCATATGCCGTGACCAGAAGATCAACATACATGGCAAAGAGTTCCACGTGAACTGCTACTCACTTCCTTTGAGCGGATTTGATTTGGTGCTGAGCATCCAATGGTTGGAAACTTTGGGGCCAATCGTGTGGGATTTCAGGTGCCTGATCATGTCTTTTTGGCGCACGGACCACACGGTTCGCTGGCAAGGGTGCACACCAAGCAAGAGGACGATACATGCACTCGTCGGTGAGGAAAATGACTTGATGCTGATCTTACTTGAAGAATTCGCAGCACTGTTCGTCGAGCCGTGCAGCCTACCACCAGCGCGCGGCTATGATCACCGCATTCGCTTAGAGAGCGGCACCAATGCTGTAGCAATTCGGCCATACCGTTATCCACAATTGCAAAAAGACGAGTTGGAGCGACAATGCAAGGAGATGATGGCACAAGGAATAATTTACGTGAGTACATCAAAATTTTCATCGCCCGTACTATTGGTCAAGAAACATGATAATTCGTGGAGATTCTGTATGGATTACCGGGCGCTTAATGAAAAGACTGTGAAAGATAAGTTCCTAATTCCAGTGGTGGAAGAGCTGCTGGATGAACTCAAGGGAGCACATTTTTTACTAAGCTAGACCTCCATTCCGGTTATCATCAAGTCCGCATGCATCCTGATGATGTGAAGACAGCTTTCCGTACACACCAAGGCCACTACGAGTTCCTGGTAATGTCGTTCGGCCTCACTAATGCCACGGCGACGTTCCAAGCATTAATGAATGAAATCATCTGTCCCTATCTTCGGAGGTTCGTGCTTGTGTTTTTTGACGATATTTTGATTTACAACTTATCATGGTCCGAGCACTTGTGCCATGTGCATATGGTATTCAAAGCGCTCCAACATCACCACCTCGCCCTCAAAAGAACCAAGTGTATTTTTGGAGCCAAGACCATGTCTTATCCTGGGCACTTCATCTCGACAAACGGTGTTGAGATGGATCGACAAAAAGTGGTGGCAGTTGAAGATTGGCCGACACCTAAGTCCGTACAGGCGGTTCGTGCTTTCCTTAGGCTGGCAAGGTATTATCGCTGCTTCATCAAGGATTATGGAGCAATAGCTACTCAGTTAATCTAACTCCTAAAGGAGGCTTTCAGATGGTCTGATGAGGTTAGCCTCGCTTTTCAAGCTCTCAAGCAAGCATTGGCTACCGCTCCAGTGTTGCAACTTTCCGATTTCACTAAACCGTTCATTGTAGAGTGTGATATATCTGGATCAGAGTTTGGTGTTGTACTTCATCAAGGAGGTGGACTGATAGCTTTTTTCAGCCGCGCCATCGCGACTTATGGGGGCGTTCTTTCCTTGTTCGTATAGATCATTACTCTCTCAAGTTCCTATTGGATCAGCACTTGTCAATTATACCGCAACATCAGTGGGTGAGCAAATTAATGGGTTATGATTTTTCGGTGGAGTATCGCCCGGGCTAACTTAATATGTGGCCGACGCCTTGTCGCGTCGGGATGCCGAGGCAACATGGGCCTTATATGCTTTGACTTCGCCACAGTTTTCATTTTTTGATGACATATGAGCGGCCACGAAAGCAGATCCGGCCATCGTGGCCCTGCGGGATGAAGTGCTTGCTGAGCAACAAGGACCACCATGGACTATTGCTGATGGGTTGCTGTTATTCAACAACAAAATTTGCATTCCAGCTACTTCCCCGATTCTGCCATTTATCTTATTGTCCTTTCATGAGAAAGGACACGAGAGAGTTCAGAAGATTTTGCATCGCTTGCAGGCTGATTTTCACATTCCCCGTGCTCGCCAACTCGTACAAGAATTTATACGTGATTGTCAGGTGTGTCAACGTAACAAAACCGAACATCTCCACCCGGCCAACTTATTGCAACCATTGGAGGTGCCCACGGTTATTTGGGAAGATATTTCTATGGATTTCGTGGAAGGCTTACCGCGCGTTCAGGGCAAGTCAGTTATTCTCTCGATCGTGGATCAGTTCTCTAAATATACGCATTTTATCCCTCTTGTGCATCCTTACACGGCGGTTACAGTCAGTCAGGCCTTCTTTGGGGAGATTGTGCGCCTTCATGGTATTCCTAGTTCTATTGTCAGTGATCGTGACGTGGTGTTCACAAGTACTTTTTGGAAGGAGTTATTTCCCTTAGCCGGTGTGCACTTGAATTTGAGCACCGCGTACCATCCTCAATCTGATGGACAAACTGAGGCAGTGAACAAAATCATCGCCATGTACTTACGGTGCCTCACTGGCGACAGGCCAAAACAATGGCTTCCATGGGCTGAGCGTTGTCAAAATACCTTGTTCCATTCTGCTCTCAAAACTACACCGTTCCGTGTGGTGTATGGCATGGATCCTCCAACGTTACGTTTTTATGAACATGGAGATAGTCGTTCTCCCGCGGTAGATCAAGCCTTGTTCGACCGTGATGTTTTTTTGGCTGATATTAGAGATCGACTGCTCCAAGCACAAGACTATGCGAAACAATATTATGATGCACATCATCGGGAAGTACATTATCAAGTGGCCGCTTGGGTTTGGGTTTGGCTCCGGCTTTCACATCGCCAAGCCCTGTTGTTGTCAAGTCAAGCTTGTCACAGACTCGATCCGTGTTTTTTTGGGCCATTGGAGCGCATTGGAAACGTCACATATCGCTTACAGTTACCACCTGGCACACGTATTCATAATGTGTTTCATCTTGGTCTCCTCAAGCCCTTCCATGGTGTGCCACCAGCAACTCCACCTTCACTGTCAGCGTTGGATCATGGCCATGCACTTCCTACACAAGCTAAAGCTATTCGAGGACGTCTTCATCGGGGCATTTGGCAGGTGCTTATCGCCTGGCAAGGGTTACCCGACTCTGAAGCTACATGGGAAGAGACCAGCGAAGTGCGTCGTTTGTTTCCCGACTTTCAGCTCGAGGATGAACTGTTTCCGAAGGACGGGAAAGATGTTATGGTGGGGATTCACTATAATCATCGGGCCAGGCCACAACACGCTCATGCAGAAGGAGATGGAGCGGCGCAAAAGGAAGATGCGGTAGGGGAAGGTGCTGCAGCATAACTGTCGGCCCTTCCAAGTTAGTTGGCCTGCCCATTAGATTAAGATTCTTCAATTAGGATATTGTGAAGAGATTGAATCAATCTCTTAGTTGCTTTCCAAATCTGTCTTTCCTTATATAAGTTTCTATCTTTAGATGTAATCCCTATTAAAGGGAAATAATATTGAATAGGAGGAAGAAGCAAAGATTAAGCATAAACTTATCTTGCTTCTTCCTGTGCCTGCTAGCACCGTGAGAGCTCACGACAATGCCTCCTCGCCATCGTCATCTTCTTGTCGTCCAGCCACCCGTTTTCCATCGCTACTTCCTTCGCAGCCAAGCTACCCTCACGACGGCGCCATCGTCATCTTCTTGTCGTCCAGCCACCCGTTTCCCATCGCTACTTCCTTCGCAGCCAAGCTACCCTGCACGACTACAACCTTCGGCCAAGACCTAGTCATGGACCTGGTCGTGACAACAAACCTGGTCGTAGATCTGGTCATGACAACAGACCTGGTCGTGGACCTGGTCACGACACTTCTCGTGCTTGGTTTGAGCGTTTCAGTTCTATGATTCGAGCTGTTGGTTTCTCTTCAAGTGAGCATGACCCTACCTTGTTTATTCACACTTCTTAGCGAGGTCGTACTTTGCTTCTGCTATATGTAGATGATGTGTTTATCACAGGACACGACATGAATTATGTGGCTTTTATGAAGAGGAAATTGAATGAACAGTTTATGATGCCCGATTTGGGGCCATTGAGCTATTTTTTGGGGATTGAGGTTCATTCTGATTATGATGGCTACTATCTCTCTCAACATCACTACGTTTAGGATCTGCTTGCTCTCTCTGGTATGGCTAATACAGTAGCTTCAACCTACAGACGGTGTACCACTGACAGATCCTTCTCGCTATCGTCAGCTCGTTAGGAGCCTTGTTTTATCTCACTGCCACCAGGCCAGACATTGCTCATGGTGTTCATGTGCTCAACAAGTTTGATAGTGCTCCCACCTCAGTCCACTATGGTCATGTTCTTCGTGTGCTGAGATACTTGAGGGGGACTCCGGCCAGACGTCTGTTCTACGCCAGTTCGAGTCAGCTCCACACTTACTCTGACTCCACTTGGGCGAGTTATCCTACTGATCGCCGATCTATCACTGGTTATTGTATCCCTCTTGGTATTTCGCTCATTGCCTAAAAGTCCAAGAAGCAGACTGCGGTGTCACGCTCTAGTGCAGTGGCTGAACTTCAAGCTCTTGCTGCTACCACCTCAGAGATCATTTGGCTTCGACGGCTCTTAATTGATCTCGATGTCTATTGTGACAATCCTACACCTCTTTTGTGACAATGCAAGTGCCATTCGGATTGTTAGTGATCCAGTCAAGCATGAGCTGACAAAACACATTGGTGTTGATGCATCCTTCACACGATCTCATTGTCAGCAGTCGACCATCGCCCTTGATTATGTTCTCTCAGAACTTCAAGTTGCAAATTTCTTCACCAAAGCCCAGACTCGAGAACAACATCGGTTTCATCTACTCAAACTCAATGCATCATATCCTCCTTATCCACCTTGAGTTTGAAGAGGGGTGTTAGGACTTAGGAGCAGGGAAAAAATCCCGGCCGGGGTCCGGGATTAAAAATCTCGGCCGGTTTTCTCGGGTTTTGCAAGTTCAAATTTCAATTTTCAAAATTCGGCTGGTTTTTAATCAAATTCAAACGATTTTCATCTGGAATTTTTCCGGTTTGAACGGTAATCGGCCGGTTACCGTTCCCAGCCGGTCGGCGGTAAATGGTACCAGCCGGTTATCTCTTTCCTGGTTAGGAGTATTGTATCTTCTCTACTTTCCCTCTCTTAGTCCATGTGGCCTATGTAGCTTATATAACAATGTCTATATATACTCTCTCAATTAATGAATAAGTTGTGTAGTTGTGAATAGCAAAACCCTAATCTCAACTTTTCTAACAAGAGAGACTACTAATATATACAAGACTCTTAACACCAACCAGTGTTCATAAAACTGGAAACGGGTTGGTTCGCGACCACTGCCAGTTTATTCCTATAAAATCATGACTTAGTGGGAAACTGGGAATAAGCTAGAATCACCACGAATCAGTCTAACTCGGAGTAGCTTGGAGCCTTGGACCAAATCGGCATTAATCCAACTGGGATTCAATCTCTCCTTTAGCTGGTAAGGACAGAAACCAACCATCCGGTAAAGTTTCCTGAACCCTGGCTCCAGTTCAAGCATAGATTTACTTATTGCAGAAAACAACTGAAAACGGGTTAGTGTTTTGGTGGGCGTGCAGGCTACAACCACTGTTTTAAGCCAGTTAAAACACATCCGTAGTCTCTAGTATTATCTCATACTGGCGTCCAGGTGCGCAAACGATGAATGATCACAATGTATTATGTCCATTAGAACTTTACAACCAAAATGGAAAAGGGGGAAAATAAAATACATATCCTTTCAGCACCATCTCCAATAAACAATTTCAATAGATGAATTGGCATGAATATTACCTTGCTCAAAAGGAAATTTTGCCGGGTCTTCTCCAAAATAATGGGAAAGTGCATCTGCACTTCTACCCTGTCAGCAATTGATACGTCAAAAAGGAGCAATTTTTAAAAACGGATGGCAGGAACTCTGCCCGTTCTTTTGAGAGAGGACAAGAGAATTACAAACACGAACACTTGTCCTGGTAGGACACCCAAGAGGTAGAGCACCACAACACCCAAGAAAAAGGGGCAAATTTAAAGTGTACAGTGTTGGTAATGGAAGCAAGGAGGATAAAAAATGGCTTACTACTTCACAATAGAGTGCCGATAGGGAGCGTACATCAGCACCAGAAGCATTAATGAACTCCTTTAAAGTCTACATTGCATATAAGCAACAAATAAATAAAGACCCGTGTTTACAAGAAAACAGTAAATAAAGACATAACGAAAAATACAAAATACTAGTCACCTAAAACACACAAACACACTCGAAACACCCAAAAAGGTTGGGAAAATATACCTTACGGAAAACCTCAGAAACCAGCCCATCACTTTCCGAAGCTGTTAGTTCCTGTTCAACTTTCTCTAGCCCTTTTACCACTGCCTGCTGCTCCTCAGCCAATGCTCTCAGTTGCAACTGTTTAAAATAACTCCAGAATATTTAATAAATCTTATCAATATAAGTTATCCATACTAGTCGCATATGCACAATACCTTTGAAGCAGCTTCCAAGCTGACAAGATCCTCATGAAAATCCAGTAGTTCTGGTGACTTCTCTGCAAGGGACTGAAGAACACTTAAACCAGTCATTAAGTTTGGAAGCATACTGCACGGTGACAGGTGAAGTGACAACATAGCCAAGAAAATTATTGTCAATTGTTTTTCTTAAAATTGACAACCCATTGTAACTCTGTGTCTATCTTTACAGTAGTCCTCATATCATGATCTGTGTTTCAGCATTAAACTAGCCATGTGTCTATACAATTCAAAAAAAGATTTTGAATTAAAGAACCCCTGTTTATTCAAAAAATAGACCTGGTCGAGATTAATAATATCTACAAATTTACATCCATATATGAAAGCTTATCGTATTATTTATTACCATGACTCAGATTGACACATGGCCTCTTTTTTTTAGGGAAAGAATGAGATATGGCCTAGTGCATGCATATAGATAATTTACAGCATTTTCAGATGAACATTATCTTCTAAACTCTTGCTAAAAAAATCATATAATGTATGGCAGTTATCTCCATACCTTACATAGAAAGTGCATTAATGTTGTTCTACTGTTAGTTGCACGGGTGTCTATAAGTTTTAGGAGACTGTCCAAGCGAAAACCAACAGCCTGACCTGCAAGAAAATAGCAAAAAAGAAATAACAAGAACTATTACTTTCTTCAAAAGGAAAATATGGGGTATAGGAAGTTAAAACTGTTTGGTGACCGACTGACCCTGAAGATACAAAAAGATGATACTAATACAATTTTGATCTAGGCCCCAAATAGTTTGACATTGCTCCATCTACAGGACAACTCATTTTCTTGATAGTGAAAGGATAGATAATATTGTACACTAAGTTGATCGCCGGAGCATCTTCCCTCCTAATAGGGTGGTTAGAAATTATTCAAGAAACCTTGATGCTTTTCACCTAAACATATGTGTAGAAAACTTATTTCAAGGATATGCATAACCTCGACAAGCTGAAGTCCATTACCTCTTGGCGTTCCTTCATTTAGTGTATTCCCCATTAACAGAATGTTCTGCATGATCACCTTCAGCTTCTCAGAGCCTCTGAGCTGATCGGCATATCGGAGATGAATTCTCGCATGCTAAACATGAATACTGAGTGTAAAAAATTTCATAGTTACAATGTTTACCTCCTCACAAGCGGATGACACAGTCTGCAAATTCTTTCTAACATCCCTAATCTAAGCGGGAAAGAAAAAAGTGGAGAGTGAAAAAAACCATGAGCAATTCAAATGAGCAAAATCTCATAATTTTAACAGTGAATGACCTGTGACCGAAATTGAATCTTGAAAGAGAATATCCTAAACTTAGATTCAACCCTGGGCACCTTCATCAACTCTAGAAAGAACTGCAGAGGGAAAAGATAAATAGTAATGTAAATCGAAATACAAAAGGAAACTTCTCATTTAAACTTCAGTTAAGGCCAAATATGATTAGAAAAAGAAATATTTAACAATAAAGAAATCAATAATTATGTAAATAGCCGCTATGCATTTGTATACTAAGAAGAAAACTTACATGAACATGAGATTTGCGTTGGAGTATATTTGTAAGCCAAAACATAGAGATTTACCTGCTCACACTTTCCAAGACTTTCCTTGTCTCCGCTGTAGTTCTGACAGCCAAAATGTGCAAAACAATTGACTTTACTTTTGCAGGAAATTCAGAGAAGAAAAGGATTCATGATTATACAAGGGACACAGGGAAAATTTAAGAAAGTGTTAATTTGAAAACAACCTTTAGAAGCTCCATCTCCTCTTTTGTTGGGCAAAACTTTATGAGATTTTCAACCTGATCAGCATCTAAAACTGAGTCGTCCAAGGCTAGAGCAGCACTCTGTTATGGGTAGAGAAAGTAAAGATATATGTACAATTACTATATAACAAAAACTGATGTGCAATCACGTGATTGACATATAAATAAATAAATAATGATGTTTTCCTGAATTAACAGCACACTCTAAACCTTACTTGACTATTTAGTCATTCATTTCCAAACTGGATTATTTTGTGTGTAAACTTCCCGTAAAAAATAGGGAGATGATTTCAACAATGAAGTAGCTTTAGTCACGGAGTGAGTTGAGTTTGTTAAGGGTATTTGTGGTATTTCCTTATTGTTCTAGGGTTTAGTGTTGTGTCCTTGTACCCTATATATATTGCACATTGGGCCTCGTGAATACATACAGAATATTCATAACATGGTATCAGAATAAGGTTACGGTTAGGGTTTGCTGACAGCCGCCGGTCGTAACTCCCGAGCCCGTGTAGCCTCTAGCTCGTTGGTATCAGAGCTAAGGTTAGGGTTTCCCCGTGATAGCCTAACCTTCATCCTCTTCCGCTGCCCGCTGCCCTCGGGAGGAGCAATCTCCACTCCCGGGGGGCGGCCTCCTCCTAGTTACCAGCAAGCAACAACAGTCTTCACCGAAGCCAGCGTGCCATCGCCTCCTTGGTCACGCCACCGCTACCACCATCAATTTTCCCGACCAGATCTGGCCAGATCCATCGATGCCAAACGTGGATCTGGGCTTCCTCTTCCTCGTTGTCGACGCTGACATCGCCCTCAAGACGTGTCGCCTAGATCCGCGCCGGATTGACTAGGATCGTAGCCACCCGATGCAGCTACCGCCACACCCCTGGATCTAACCGCCACTGTCCAGATCCACCCTGGATTGGGCTGTCGCCGCCTCGGCTCCCCTGTTCCCGGATCCGCACCGCCATCGCATGGCGGGCCTCCTCGTCGACGCCGCCTCGCCATCGCCTCGAGCTCCTCTGCATTAGCGCCGCGGCCTGCTTCTGCTGCAGCAGCAGCAGAGCGCGCCCGACTCCCCACTCCCACCTCTGCTCCTCGTCAGAGCGCAACACACCGCGCAAGAGAGGAGATTGGAGGAAGACGACGGGGTGGGAAGAGGAGAGAAGGATCAAGAAGGACCAGAGAGGCGACGCTAATGGCGACGGGAAACGTGGGAGAAGAGATGGAGCTGTTGAGGGTGTCGATGAACTAGAGGAGTGGTCGATCTGGTTTATAAGCAGATCTGGCCATAGCTGCTCTGGCTTCTTCTTCCACTGTTAACGCTTCGTGTTGCTAGTATTTGCTGCTTGATCTAGTTTATAACCAGATCTGGCCAGAGCTGCTCTGGCTTCTTCTTCCGCTTTTAAAGCTTTGTGTTGCTAGTATTTGCTGCTAGTTATCATTGAGTCATTTTTTTTCTTTTCTTCGTGTTGTTTCTTCCGTTGCATCCATCCAAGTCTGTATCATTCTATCTTTGAGTTCGTCTAAGCCATGCGAGTCTACAAATTCATTGTCAGTCAGCTGATTGTTTTGCTAACCACAGTCTCTCCTCCTGGATCGAGTGGCGCTCTTCTTTCCCTTTTGCATGGCAGCAGTCGCCGCTCCTCTCCAAACCGCTGCAGATCGTAGAAGTCATTGATGACACCGCTTCTCTCTGAGCCGCCGCCGCGGTTCTTCCATACTGCGCCTCCGCTACGCTTCTTGTGCACTACGTTGCGGCCGTCTTGGGCTTCGATCTGCGCCACCATGCTTCTATCTATTACTCTTCGGCTTGATTTGACAGCTTTATCTATTCCTGTCGGTTTCATCATCTTCTTCAGCGTGTTACCGCGGTCGACTTTGCTCCGGCTTGCCTCTATTTTCTCAGCCCCTGCACCTTGTACTTTATGGGCTGTCGCACGACCCTAGAAGGGAGATCTTTTGATACTCGACATATTTTCCAAGAGCTACACGCTACGACTGTTATGAATATTGTGCATGTATTCAAGAGGGCCCAATGGGCAATATATATAGGGGGTATCATATACAGATAAGGACTCCTATTCTAACACCCCCCATCAAACTCATAGTTGATCACACATACTGATTTTGGAGAGAAAATACTAATATTATACCCTAGTTTGCGGCTTCGTGAAGAAGTCAGCAACCTGTAACTTGATGGCATAAACTGTAAAGCAAGTACTCTCTCCTGCACCTGTGAGTGGGTGTATGAAGCATCTACACCAATGTGCTTAGTGAGCTCATGCTTCACTGGGTCCCGGGCAATACTGATAGCACCTATACTGTCAGACAAAAGAGTCGTAGGTCCCATCACAGGCACTCCAAAATCTAAAAGTAACCAACTCAGCCAAGTAACCTCTGCTGTCACTGCTGCCATAGCTCTCAACTCAGCCTCTACACTCGAACGGGAAACTGCAGTTTGCTTCTTTGTCTTCCAGGCAATCAGGAATGAGCCAAGAAAAACACAGTAAACAGAAAGAGAACGATGATCAGAAGGATCACTAGCCCAGGTCGCATCGGAGTACGCCTGAAGCTGTAGTGAGGTGGAGCTAGGGAAAAACAAACGACGAGAGTCTCACGCAAGTAGCGAAGAACACGAAGCTGATTGTAGTGTAGATAGGTAGGACGAGCCATGAACTGATTCAAGATATGAAAAACATAAGCAATATCTGAACGGGTGCTCACAAGGTACACCAAACTCCCAACAAGATGACGATATCAAGTAGGATCCTCAAGAAGATCACCATCAGTGGCACGAAGCTGGAGGGATAGCTCCATAGGAGTCTCAGCAGTGCGAGTGTCAGTCAAACCAGATCGGTCAAGAAGATCCTGAACATACTTCTGCTGGGAGAGGTAGTAGCCCTCAAGCATAGAAGATGTCTCAATCCCAAGGAAGTACGTAAGAGAACCAAGATCAGTCATCAAAAAATGCTCCCTAAAATGTTTCTTCACATACGTGATGAATGAGGAATCATCACCAGTGATAAGCGTATCATCAACATATAGGAGAAACAGTGTCCTACCCCGAGATGAGACATGGACAAAAAGAGCAGGATCATGAGAACTGACAGTGAAACCGGCAGTAGTAATCACTGAGGTAAAACGCGCAAACCAAACACAAGGAGCAAGTTTGAGGCCATAAAGAGCATGATGAAGACGACATACATGCCCATCAGGAACAGAATACCCAGGTGATGGTTGCATGTAGACCTCTTCATGCAAAACACCATTAAGAAAAGCATTCTTAACATCCAGTTAAAAGATAAACCACCGGCGAACAGAAGCAACTGCAACAAGAGTGCGAGCAGTGATCATATGAGCAACAGAGGCAAAAGTCTCATCATAGTCACGACCGTACTCCTGCTGAAAACCGCAACCCTTGTAGCACTTGATAGTACCATCAGACTGGGTCTTAATCTTGTACACCCACTTGCACGTGATCGGACGAGCATGCACAGGTGTCGGTACAATATCTCAAGTCTTCATACGTCGAAGAGCATCAAGCTCCTCTGCCATAGTGAGCTATCACTCGGAATGAGGAGCGGCCACACGATAAGAACTAGGCTCCGTGACGGAGAGAGCATGAGCTATCGAAGCAAATCCAAGACGATCAGGAGGTCGAAGGGATGTCCGGTCACGAAGGACGTAATGAGGAGCATCATCAAGAGGATCAGATGTAGGTGTTGGCAAGATACCAGCAGAGGAGACTACTGAAGGACGAGGACGCCTGGAGTAGCGAATACCAGAGAACCGAGACGGTGGTGCTGTAGGAACAAGAGGCGGTGCTGCAGGGGGTAGCACCGGAAGCAGAGGTACATAAGGAACCACTGGAAACAGACCAGGAGAAAACTGTGATAGTGGAGAAATAGGTGAAGAGTCAGAAAGAGACAACAATGAAATCGACTCAACGGTGGAATCAAGAGAAGAAGCCGAAGCCGAATCTCGATAGAAGAAAGGTCGAGGTCGAGATTCGTCAAAGACAACGTCTCGTGAGATCCTGATCCGTCGAGCAGAAGGATCATAGCAGCAATAACTCTTATGCTCAGAACTATAACCAAGAAACACACACTCAACTGACTGAGCTAATAGTTTGGTGCGCTCACGAGGCTACAGCAGAACAAAACAGGTGCAGCCAAAAACACGAAGGTGAGCGTACTGGGGGCTCGAGAATAGAGACGCTCTATAGGACTGACACCCTTAAGAGCAGTGGAAGGCTGCATATTGATGAGATATGCAGTCGTAGAAACAGACTCAGCCTAGGCAAGGAGAAGAGTGCTGGCAGTCTCAATCAGATGACGATGTTTGCGCTCAGCAACCTCATTCTAACCATGGGCACCAGGACAGGACTGGTAAGGAGTGCCCTGCTTAGAAAGAAATTGTCTAAAAGCGCCAGAACAGTACTCGCCAGCTGAATCACCGCGAAAAGTACGGATGGGAGAATCAAACTAAGTACGAACCATCGTTCCAAAGCTACGATAGATCGCAAGAAACTGACCACGATTAGACATAGGGAAAATCCATATAAAACGGGAACAATCATCAATGAAGATCACATAAAATGTATCCCCGCCTTTAGAGATAATAGGCGCTGGTCCCCATACATCTGAATGAACTAAGTCAAAAAGACGAGAAGGACTCACTAGAATGATAAGGAAGGCAGAGTCGCTACCCACTTACAACCACGACAAAATATGGTTTGTGTCAACGATAATACGCCCAAGAACACACGGCGAACTAATGAAGAAAGACGGATCCACATAAGTGACCTCCACATGGAAGTTGATGTGACGAGGAGCAATGAAGTGGGACGAAAGGTGGAGGCGATCAAGGATGTAGAGACCACGACGATCGATCCTAGATAAAACAGGTGAGTCAAAACCAACCCTACAGCCAAGATCGGTGAGCTGACCTGACCCACCGAAAGAAGTTGCAAGGTAAGTGGGGAACGCAATTTGAAGCAGGAAAAGTCGATGGACAAAAGAGTGCCACGACGGTGATGGGTGTGCGGACATCTTGGTGTCATAGGACCAATGACTTTGGAAGTATCATTGATGTATAGAGGTGACAGAGACATCTTCTTTGTCATAGGGCAAAGACTTTAAGGGCGGCATCTTGACTGTCCTTATGCAACTGACATCTTAGCATAGGTGGTTGGCGATCAAATATGTATCCCCAACCCCTAGGTTGGCATGGCATTGTGTTAGAAATAAACAAAGAAAAATTGCCTCATCTCCAAGTGTCATCCCTCCATGAGAGTAAGGATCTTGCTAACACCAACAAAGAAGAGTCCAATGAGTAACAAGTGGTATCGAGCTATACTATCCTCGTAGCCTAAGCATCTCTTGATCCCTAGATCATGGCTCCAAATCAGAGAAAGACAGTGTGTCTCATTGTCGCCACTCTCTCCGAGACAGCAAGGCAGGCCTTCGTCGGCGCCTCTCTCCACGAGACACCTCCAGAGTCAAAACCAACCCTACGACCCAAGATCGGTCGGAGTCGACCGACCCAGTAGCGAGGCAGCCAGAGAGTGAAAGTTTCAAAGTCGGTGGCGAGATGAAGAGCGGAAGCGGCGGCGGCAATCGATGTGTGTGGCGGCGGCGGAGGTCAAGGCTGGCAGCGGCAAGAAGAATAGAAGCCCATATCCGCGACTCCATATCCGACGATGACTTGCGTCAGCGGAGAGGGAAGCATTGGAGAGGAAGGGCGAAGCGGCGGCTTGATGGCGGCCGCGCCGCCCATGAGCGGCGGCGAATTTCAGAGCGGGACGCAGCGGCCGGGCGCCTCTGGAGGAGGCGCGACGCAGCGGCGGCGACTGGTCGACGGAGAGCGCGGCCTTCACAGCGACGGCGCGGCTCTCCCGCAGACTGCATGCAAGTGGTCACCACGGTACCAGTCGTCGTCAGGGCCGTCGGCCCGGCGGAGTGCCTACCTCACCAAGACCAACTATGTCGGTGCGGCTGCGGTGATGAGGTAAAGCTCCAGCGCGGCATATGTGGGATGCTGATCCGACTGGCGACGTCGACTACGACCGGGATCGACGGCGCTGGATGCTCTCATCGCCGCTGATCCGCCGAGATGCGATTCTCGCTACCAACAAGCGATCGCCAAAGAGGCTTGGGACGCCATACGCAAAGCGACGCGCAGCCCGCCGCAAGAAGTCTACATTGCGTGCACTTCGCGCAGTGGGAGCACAGCCTTCAAGCGGTGAGGACGCGATGACTTTGCTCTCCGTCTCAACACTCGCTGTGCGGCCGTGCGGCCGGCGACGACACCTCGGGCGAGAGAGGCGTGGAAAAGCTCTTCCGCTGCGTCCCCAGAAGTACAAGCGGCTCGCTCGATCGAGTCTCTGCTTGGATCTCTCCACGATGACAATCGAGGAGGCGCGGTCGCCTCAAGGTTGTTGGCGGCGATGAGCCACATCGCCTCTCGGGACCCGTCTCCATTGGCGGAAGCTCCTCCTCGCTCGGGAACGATGGGTCGCCGGCCAAGGTAGACAGAAGAAGGGAGCCTTCTTCCACGACAGTGCGGACGCAAGCAGCAGCGCGGCAAGCGCGCAAAGACGCCTGAGCATGGGCGCGAGGGCGTGCCGAGGGTAATGATCGTGGAGGTGCCGGTATGGCGCTATTTGGCAAGCAAAAGCCAAGACGAGGCGACTCTTGCCACAAGCGCGGCAAGCTTGGTCATTGGGCCAAGGAGGTCGTCGGCCACGACGCGGCCAGCCCACGTCGCAGCAGAGGAGGAGCGGCCGTGACTGTTCATTGCTCATGCGAGCATCGAACTACCTCTGCGGCCGGCCGCGATGGCTCTCCTCCACCTTGACGAGCCAAAAGCACCGCCTCCTCGGCGACGATTCAAGCAGCGACAAGACCGACGGGTGGTGCCTCGACACGGCGCCACCCACCACATGGCCGGGCGGCGGAGTTCTTCTCCGAGCTCGACCCAGGCGTTCGAGGCACCGTCAAGTTCGGCGACGCCTCCGCCGTGGAGATCAAAGGCGTCGGCTCTGTCGTCTTCGTCGCCAAGACTGGCGAGCACCGGCCGCTCACCGGTGTCTACTACATCCGCGTTGAGGAACTCCATCATCGACTTGGGACGGTGGATGAGAACGGATCGCGTGGAGATCGAGCACGGTGCTGCGACTCTGGATCATCGCCACGGCTCCTCGTCAAGGTCAGCAGAGCAACCGCCTCTACATCCTTCACGCGCGGTGGCGCAACCTCGTGTCTTGCGGCCGCCGCGACGACGCTTGAGAGGTGGCACGAGCGTTTTGGGCACCTCAACTTTGAGGCCCTAAGCGGTCGGCGGCAAGGAGATGGTGCGGGGCATCCGCACGTCGACCACGTGGAGCGATTCTGCGACACTGCGTCCTCGCCAAGGCCGCGGCGGCTCCCTTCCTCGCCGGGCGAAGCTTCGCGCCAAGGAGAAGCCGAGCTCGACACGGTGACCTCTGTGGCCCGTGACACCGGCTACACTGGAGGCCGGCGCTACTTCCTCCTCCTCGTCGGCGATGTGTCCCGCTATATGTGGATCACCCCGCCGGCGTCAAAGCGGCATTGCGCGGCGCCATCAAGCGTCTTCAAGTTGCCGCGAGGCGAGAGCGCGCCACAAGCCGGGTCCTACGACGGACAACGGCGGTGAGTTCACTGGCGGCCGAGTTTGCGGCGCGATCGCTACCGACGAGGATCCATCGTCACTTCTCCGCGCCGTACACCCGCAGTGAGAGCGTCGTCGAACGCCGCAACCGAACGGTGGTGGCCACCGCCGCGCGCCTCCTCAAGCGAGAGGATGCGGCACTCTTTGGGGTGAGGCGGTAATGATCGCCGCTACACCGCTCAACCGCTCCCCCAAGGCCCTCGTGGCAAGGCGCCATACGAGGGCACGCGCGGCGCGCAAGCGATGAACCACCTCCGTGTCTTGGTGCTGGCCTTCGTCGAGAGCTCAACCACGTCGGCAAGCTCGGCGGCCGAAGCACGCCGAGGTCTTCATCGGCCACGCGAAGGCGCCAAGGCCTACCGCGTCCTCGACCTGTGACACGGCGCATGCGCATCACGCGTGACGTCGTGTTCGGCGCGGCGAGGCGGGCGTGGGGCAAGATGGTGGATGGCGGCTCGACTCCGATGACCGGCGATTTCATCGTCGACACGCCCACCGAGGAGGGGAGCGGCGGCTCATCTTCACCGAGTCGCCTACCCAGCGCCTCGTTCGCCACCATCTCCGGTGAGTCGCTTCACCACCGCCAAGACCGCCGGCCGCCTCGCTCTCTCCACCGGCACCTACTCCTTGGGCTCGGCACCGCAGCCGACCCACAACGGCGGCGCCGCGGTGGAGTTCGCCACTCCGTCCAACGACGAGGATCGCGATCGGCGCTACCACGGCGGCGAGCCTCTGCGCTATCCGTCTGCAGTGGGCGACCTCCTCGGCGGCGGCGGTCCCTGGCTTGGCGGCGCGACCTCAAAGCGGGCTGCACCTTGCACAGACGGGCGGGCGAGCCTTGTTCATCAGGCGGCGGAGAGACGCAGCGGCATGGCGTGCCGCGATGCGAGGAGGAGATGGGCCGTCAAGCGAAACAAGACGTGGGAGTGGCCGATCTTCGGTAAGCCACCACGCCATCTCTCAAGTGGGTCTTCAAGCTCAAGAAAGACGAGGTGGAGAGGTGATCAAACACAAAGCGCGCCTCGTGGCACGTGGCCGTCCGGCGGAGGAGTCGACCGACGATGCCTTGGCGCTGTTGCGGATGGAGTCCGTCGTCTCCTCCTGCCTCGCAGACCGGGAGGTGATGCGTTCATCACATGGGCGTCAAGTGCGCTTTCTCAACGGCGACTTGAAGGAGGAGGTCTCGTCCGCCACCGCCAGATTCATCATCCCGGCAGGAGAGCAAGGTCCTCCGCTGCGCAAGGCCCTCTACGGCTTGCGGCAGCACCGCGAGCTTGAACATGGTGGACTCCACCTCAAGAAAATGGGATTCAGCAGAGCGCTCACGAGGCCGCGGTCTGCGGCGAGCAAGGGAGGCAATGTCCTGGCGATAGGCGTCGTCGGCGACCTTGTGATCACCGGTACCAAGGAGGAGGAGATCGAGGCATTCAAGGCGGAGATGAAGGCCACCTTCCGGATGAGCGACCTCGGGCCTCTCCTTCTACCTCGGGATCGAGGTCACGAGACGACTCGGCATCTCTCTTCGCCAGATCGCCTCGCCAAGCGCATCGTGGAGTGGCGGCCTCACCGATCGCAACCCGCCCACACCCTATGGAGGAGAGGTGCCGAGTCGTGAGAGTACGGCGGAGGAGGTACGCGACGCGCGATCTGCGGCGCATTGTGGGCGACCTTCGCTACCTTGTCCACACGCGGCCGGACTTGGCGTTCGCCATCGGCTCGTCACCGGTTCATGGAGCGGCCGACGACGGAACACGGCAGAGCCGTGAAAGGATCCTCCGCCTCGTCGCGGGCACCTCCGACACGGCTTGCACTACCTAAGGTGCCCGTGGTGGCGACTTCATCGGCATACTGTGACGGCGACCACGCCGGCGACATCGACACGAGCAAGAGCACCGGTAGAGGCTGTACTTCCTCGACAAGTGTCCGATCACCGCGATCGGTCAACGGCAGCAGTGGTGGCTTTGTCTAGTGTGAGGCAGTAGTACATTGCGACCACTACCGCTTCTACCTGTGCTCGTGGGTGGCTCACCGCATGGCGATCTCCTTGGCGAGAGATGTGGAGGCGATGAGAACTCGGGGTGGATGACAAGTCCGCCTTGCCTTAGCGAAGAACCCATCTTCCATGGCGCGACAAGCACATCCGGCGAGGTATCACTTCATCGAAGTTTGCTGGATGAAGGGAGTATCAAGCCAACTACATCAACACCCAAGACCAGCTTCATGACTTCGACCAAGTCTCTTGGCGGATCAAGTTCCAGAACTTGGCGCCCGGGATCGGGATGGCTCGATTCCTCACAAGGAGACACACAAGACTTAGGGGAGAATGATGGAGAAGTCTCGTGTTTTGTCTGCGGTGCTTGTGGGGCTCTGAGACATGGTCAAGGGCGACATCTTGATCATCATAGGGCAAAGCTTTAAGGACTGACATCTTGGTGTCATAGGGACGACATCTTGATTGTCATAGGACAGCTGACTTTAGGATGACATCTTGATTGTCATAGGGCCAATGACTTTAAGGACAAACATCTTGACTTGTCCTTGTATAAAGATCTTAAACTGACATCTTAGCATATGCTTGGGTGGTTGGCGACCTATAATATGTATCCCCAACCCTCGAGTTGGCATGGCATTGTGTTAGAAATAAACAAAGAAAAATTGCCTCATCTCCAAGTGTCATCCTTTCAATGAGAGTAAGGATCTTGCTAACACCAACAAACAAGAGAGTGCCTGACACTAACAAGCAGAGGAGTACCATCGGTATGCGAGCAGAGATAGGAAAAACAGGAGGTCCTACTGAAGTGAGAGATGTGAAGTCCGGTGTCATGTGGAAAGAGGCACCAGAATCCAGAACCCAAGAAGTACCTGAAGGAGACGTCTGAGCTAGACTGGCAAAACCTGCTGAGCTGTGAGAGCTACTGAAGTAGAGCCTGGCAGAACTGCTGAACAGAGTCACCTCGCTGAGAAGGTCCTGACGTTTTGGTCTGTCCTCCCGTCGAGGAAGAGCCTCCCTGCCTCCCCCCTAGATCGTCCAGCCCCACGCGTCTTGTTTTAGTTTGTTCGCACCACACAACGCTAATAGTTGTGCCCAAAGTTCTTGCAATAATTGCACTGAACCCCAGTTGGTGCAAAAGCAAGAGCAGAAACAAACACCTGAGGAGGGATTGTAGTCGAAGCAGAAACCGTTGGTGTAGTCGAAGAAGAGGTAGCAAGCACAAACGGAACAAATTGTGCTGCTAACCCGCGGGGAAGCTCCTCAGCACGAAGCATCGAAAGAGCCTCGGTGACTATCGGTCATGGTAAGCGGCTCAACAGTTGAGCCCTAAAGCTCAAACTCCGGGCGAAGACGGCAGACGAAGTAATAAAGACGAAAGCGATCACGATCCGCCTTCTGCACTTTATGACACTCCTAGCAGAGCGGAGAAGACAGCTCGTCCAATTGGCGCCAGGGTCTAGCCAGGGCTCAGAAGAAGTCGTCGACGGATGAGTCCTTCTGGCGAAACGTCTCTAACTCACGCTGAAGCAAAAAGAACTGAGCATCGATGCTCTGCTGGTATCGCTCGCGCAAGTACTCCGAGATCTAACGAGTGGCACGCAGACCAACAATGTCTGGTGGATGGAGTCATCGACGCTGACCACCAGGATGGCTCGAACACGGGCCTCATCAACACACCAGCGCTCAAAAGCGTCTATGGCATACTGAAAAGCCTCATCAGCAGCAGCAATAGCGGCATCTGCCTCCTTGGCGGCCTCATCTTCTGCAGGAAGTGCAGAAGCAGACTGTCTGGGAGAAGGCTAAATGGGCGATGGCGGACAAGGTCAGGCACCAGTGACATGTCCCCAAAGGCGGAGACCATCGAGAGTGATCTCCATGAGTGAAGACCACAACCTGTAGTTCGTCCAATTAAGCTTGGTTCCCGAGAATCGGATCGTAGCTGATGGAACAGAAGCCATTGGTAGGCAGCGCTGGACGGCGCGGCGACTAAGGCAACGAAGTCTAATAGCGACCACTGGACGGCGCGGCTGTTAGATCAACGTACTATTTTTTTATCACGAGCTGGGCCGGCTCAAAAACTCAACCAACAAACACAAGGCCCAAGGCCCCAAGCTCAGCCGAGCACACAGGGGCTAGGGTTTCCCTGCCGAGGGGCGGCAGTGGCGGCCGGTGCAATGGCGGCGGCAGACGGCGGCAGCGGCAATGGTGCCGGCCGGCGACGCGGTCCGACAGAGCAGAGAGAGCTCGGGCGATGGCGTCACGTCGTCGGCGGTGCTTTGTTGGCGGCGGCAAGCTCCGGCGATGGTGGCTCGAATCGGCTTGATGGCGAGTGTCGAGACTAGCCGAGACAAAGCGGCAAGCTTGGTCGCAGCGTACTGAATCGGCTTGATGGCACGAGCGAGACCGCGGCGACAAGCATCAGGCGGCCTCGGTGAACCAACGTCGTGGCCGAGGACAAGATGGCGAGCGGACGGCAGCGGCGATGACCGAACAACACGCAGCAATGACGGTGGCGGCCGAGCGACAACGGCCAGCGGCGATGACGAGCAACGACGGCGGTGACGGTGGCAACCCAGCGACAATGATGGCGATGAACGAACAACGATGGCGGCGGCGTAGCGAGGGACGGCAACACGGATGTGGCGTGAAATAGCTAGGTTAGTACCCTAGCTCTGATACCATGTTATGAATATTGTGCATGTATTCAGGATGGCTCAATAGGCAATATATATAGGGAGTACAAGGGGGTATCATATACAGATAAGGACTCCTATTCTAACAACGACGACATTATCAAGGCTCGGACTTCGGATTTTCCCTATTATAGCGTCAGCCATTTCCAAATACAATGTTATTGCATACGTCTTGCATTTGAGGGAGGTGCTAAGGGTATTTGTAGTATTTCCCTATTATTATAGGGTTTAGCGTTGTGTACCTTGTACCCTGTATATATTGCCCATTAGACCTCATAAATACATACACAATATTCATAACAGAGTTCACCAAAAGGAGGTGATTCTGAACCTAAATATGCCAATGAGTTCAAGGCATACAATTCAGCTCTAAGAAAATGAACTAAATATGGTGTGTATTATGATAGTGATTGGATGAAGTATAAGTGGGACAACTGAGATTCAATAGCTGTACCATCTGCAAAATGCATTTTCAGTCCAAGGCCTTGGAAAAGGGTTCGGAAAATCGTCAATTACTGGCCAGTAACAACCTGGTAAATCGGAACGGTACCCTCTCCAGTATTGCAAAGAGGGTCCGGTTCACCCCCATTTACCACGACCTGGCTTGGTTCTGGTTTCTCTCTGGTTTCCGAGATCTGAAACCCTGCTTGGAAGGGACATGCAGACTGACTTGAAAACAAAAAGAACCACAATAGCCAACGCAGCTGTCCTGTACATATATTGGAGCAGGAAAATGCATCCAGCAGTTCAAAAAGTACAGGTAGGAAATCCCGTTTTTTGCCACTGAAACGTATTGCCATTTTGTTTTAGCCACTTGATATCTCACTGGCATGCAGGCCCGCATCTCACTAGTAAGTAAAAGAATCCAGTGGCAAAAAAATCCCAAAAATATATTGATAATTTGTTTTGAGTTAGCTGCCCAATCTTCACACTATCACTTCAATAAAACTGATTAAAAACAAGCTATTTTGGATCTTCTATGAACACTAAGGTTTATGCTTGCAATTTTATTGGAAGGAAAATAATTGCCCATGGTAACTGTTCGGTCACTTCAGTGGAAACTTCTACACTGTTTAGAAGGAACTGAAGCAATTGACAAACAGGCTTGCCCTTCCACGATAACATACCTTGTGCTTCAAGAAATGCAAAGAGGAAAAAAAAAAACTAGTACCAACATGCTTACCATCATATCAGCGGGTGGCATTTTGATTTTCGTCAACATGATCTCTGTGTTGTTGGCCCGCCTTATATCAATCTATGAATTTTTCAGACACCAACAGAACTTTCAGGAAAAAAAATTGACATCACAAGTAAAGGACCTGAGTTTATTGTCAGAGAGGCAATTAACAGAAAAAAGAACATCGGTGCAGGAATATTAGAGCCAAAAGCAAAAGCTTACATTGAGTTGGCTAAAAAATTAACATCGGCTATATATACAAAATTGAGTGTGATACACCACCCTTTTCTTTTTCCCAATGTTCAGGGCTAGGAGTAGAAGAATAAATTATGAATTAGGCTTTTCATACATATCTTAAAAATCGTTTGCCATATAAGATTAAAGAAAACTGACTATTCAATAATCGTAATTAATATGGATATTCCAATATTTCTGAAACAAATATATTTACACCAAAACATAGTTTAGTTCATGAGAAGGCCCTTGCAATTTGCATGCTCGCACCTTTGCAATGATTCTAGTCTCACAGGGTAACTTGGAGGGGGGGATATCAGCCTATTTTTGTGCATGACCTTACATGTGGTATACTAGAGAGCATGCATTGTATAATGCTGGTTTATGCTAAAAGTAATTAACATATTCTCGAATTAAATAGGGCATTGCATTCTTCCTAAGCTGTATGGACATCTCTTCTAAAAGGAAATTAATGATGTGGTGCACTATACACTTCCATGACACTAAGAAAATCATAAACATAGCAGAGGTAGATGAAACTCAAGACTGGGCAGTGTGTCTAGCATATCGAACTATTGGAGTAAGTTACCAGGTGAACTTTGTCGGGTTTTGATCCAAGAGATTTTCCAGGCCCTTCTGATTTCGAGCCACCTTTTGTCTTTGGAGCAATAGTAAATAGAGACTGCAGTTCATTCACATCGAATTTGGAATAACTGCATAGATGGTGCTACCGGTTAGCAGAATAAGAATGTGAGAAATACACTTTGAATGCAACTGAAGTTAACAATCTGTAGAAAAAAAATTGTGCGGTTTGAATTTAGTTGATAGTGACATTTTATCATCAGAGCATTTTCCAATATAACTATAGTGAAAAAAAAGTTGAGAATTTATATCTTTTGGCAAACAAACAATTGAAATGACTGAGAGTACCTATTAGCATCTGCTTGCTTTTGTAGTTCTGCCCATAAACTTCCTTGCATTGCTCTTGTTACTTTGACCCAGTGCAGTGGTTTTAGAGATGACCTTCGTGCTGCAGTAGATGAGTTTGGGCCCAAGGCACGAGCAAGCCCATGTCCTCTTCCACCAGGTGGAGTAGGCAAACCCCTTCCACCAGGAGGTGGAGGGGGGCCACCAGATACTCCAGGAGGCATTGGAGGAGCAGGTGCACCTGGAGGGGGAGGTGGGCCACCTACTCCTCCATGCCCTCTAGGGGGAGGCGGTGGTGGAGTCCCTCCATGCCCTCCGGGAGGAGGTGGAGGCGGTGCTCCACCTCGAAATCCAGCTGGAGGTGGAGGAGGTGGAGTTCCTCCTAGCCCTCCAATAGGTGGTGGTGGAGGCGGAACTCCCCCAATTCCTCCAGGTGGAGGAGGAGGTGGAGGAGCCCCTCCGTATGCCCCAGGAGTTGGCGGTGGTGTTGGAGCCCCTTCATATCCTCCGGGAGGTGGTGGCGGAGGTGGAGCTCCACCTTGAAATCCAGCAGGAGTTCCTCCTAGTCCTCCAATATGAGGCGGTGGAGGTGGAATACCCCCAAATACTCCAGGAGGAGGAGGTGGTGGTGGAGCTCCTCCATGTCCTCCAAGAGGATGTGGTGGTGGAGGAATTCCCCCAGTTCCTCCAGGGAGTGAAGGCGGTGGAGCTCCTCTATGTTCCTCAGGAGGAGGATGAGGTGGAATTCTTCCTGTTCCTTCAAGAAGAGGAGGTGGTGGTGGAAATGGAACTCCAACTTGACATTCAGGTAGAGGTGGAGATGGGCTTCTTTCAATACAAAGTGTAGGCAAAATTCCACTGCTTCTGCTTCCACCAGGAGGTGGCGGTGGCAGCGGAATTCTTGTATCCCTTGTTGATGGTGGAGGTGGAACTATTACATGATCCTCGGAAAAGGAAGGAGGAGGTGGAGTTGGTAAATCTTTACTAAAAGGAGGACAGGGTGAGGGTGGAGGTGCAATATGTTCTACAAAAGATGGCAAGGCCGGAGACAAAGGTGTTTGATGTCCTCCAAAAGGAGGTAGTGGTGGAGGTTGGGGAACAACATGCCTTGTAGGTGAATGTGGAGGCAAAGGCAAAATCACTTCATGTTCTCGAGGCGGAGACGGAGGTGGTGGAGGTGGAATATGTTCTACAAAAGATGGCAAGGCCGGAGACAAAGGTGTTTGATATCCTCCAAAAGGAGGTGGTGGTGGAGGTTGGGGCACAACACGCCTTGTAGGTGAATGTGGAGGCAAAGGCAAAATCACTTCATGTTCTCGAGGCGGAGGCGGGGGTGGTGGAGGTGGAGTTGTATGTTTTCTAGGAAGAGATGGACGATGAGGGAGAAGAGGTGGAGGTGGAGCTACCAAACATTCTCTAGGAAGAGGTGGAGGTGGGGGAGGAGGTGGAGGTGAAGATAAACACGGAGGTGCTACAAGTCCTCTAGGACAAGGTAGCGGTGGTGGAGGAGAAGAAGGTGCTATATTTTCTATAGGAAGATGTGGTGGTTGAGGTAAATGAGAAGATGACACATGTGTTGTTGAAGGAATAAACAAGGGCTGTGTTGAGGGTGGAGGTGAAGGTAAGAGCAAAGGTGGTGGCGATGGGGGTGAAGACAAGCGTAGTGGCGATGGGGGTGAAGGCAAGCGTGGTGGAGGGGGTGGAGAAGGAGAATGGCGAGGTTGAGGGGTAAGTGATGGAAGCAAAAAAAATTCACACCCTACTAGGGATTGCACTGGTGAAATTCCACCGTGCCAACTGCAAAGTGGTGGTGGAGGTGGTGGAATTGGAATGCCTCCATGTTCTTTACTATGAATTGAGGAGGGTGAGGCTCCATTGATTATTTCACACTCCAGTAACTCCTTCCATGCTTCCAAAGGAATGGATAATATTGTATGACCTAAAGGTTGTTCATGAGGTACTTCCTCTACAAATTTTGAACTTGAAGGGTCATTTGTTACAAGAAGACATGGTGAGAGAGTTGGAGCTGGATCTTCAGTACTTTCGCACATATGTTGAACTGTATATTCAGACTGTTGTGATGAAGACAATTCAACAACACTAGGAGATTTGAATAAAGCCACTTGACTTGCTTCATGCCCTTCAAGAGAAGTAGGTGAAGTGGGGGGTTGTTGTTCCGGTGGCTTTGTTGGTTCTTTATATGGACAATCTGAAGAAGACTTTGAGCATACAAGTGTTACTGATTCAGTATCATTGCATATAATTAGCAATGGTAGCTGTGATAGTGGTCGTGGCGGAGGCGGAGGCGGAGGTGGTGGTGTACCATGTTGAGATGTTTTGGGAGATAAAGAACAATACACCGTATGCAAGAAACACTTTTTATCTTCACTAGTAGTTGGAACATCCATGCCAGTTAGCATATTTGGTCTACTTGCTACTTCTGCATCTATAAAATTAGAGGTTCCTAAGGGGAATTCTATTGCATCTACACTACTTTGAGATGGTAAAGTTAGAGAGGAATCACCCAAGTCGAGAATAGTTTGTCTACAAGGACTAGAGGAGCAAGACCCTTCAACTCTTCTTTGTTCATGTTCAGATATCAGGGTTCTTGAATTATTTTGAGAACAAAGAGCATGTGGAGGTGGAGGTGGGGGTGGAGGGTGAGGGGCATACCTGTTGGAAGCAGGCAAAGGGAGAAAAGATAGACTACATGGACGTAGATCCTTTTCCTGTGTCTTTGCTGGGTGGAGTTGTCGAGGAGGTGGTAGTGGGGGAGGATGAGGGTTAACATGCTGTTGATGTTTGGCATGCGATGTTGGAGAAGAGGAAGTTGACATCTCTATATATTCTTCAAATGAAGATGAAGGCAGAGATGAAACAGTTCTGATTGGTCGTAGAGTGGGATGTACTAGAGATGATATTTTCGATGATCTCAGGGATGTAGAGGATGGGGATGGTGGAGGCACATTCGATGAAACAAAAGCATCCCTTCCGCTTGTAGAAGGAACAGGGTTCTGATTAGATTCTGTTTGCAATGGAGATAGAAAGGACAAATCTGTGGATGCTGAACGAAGCAGATTACGCCTTGGAGATAATGGTGCAAATAGACTACATGTTGACAAAGGAAGAAAAGCTTTTTTCTTTAGCACCAGTCGAGATGAGTCAGCTGTAACTGTACTTGCATTGGCACAAGTTAGAGCACCATTTGCTGCAAATCTAGATCCTTCAGGTAGCATATTCACAGAATAAATATTAGATGGCTGTCTCTTCGAGTTGGATATCGAAGCCTCCATTCCCTCTGTTAGTTCTGCAGTACCATTATTATTGGAAGCATGAGGATGCTTAATATTTTGCTCGGCAGAACTTAAAACTGGGGAAGTGCTTGTGCTCTGCGCATGTGGTTTCCCTGACAATGGAAGCTCCACCCTGTTATTCTCATCTGTGGGCTCAAGCACTAGTACATTTGTGTCACTGATGCTAGGTTTTTCTTTCTTGTTGTTGTCTTCTTGTGGTTTTTCTTTCTTGTTGTTGTCTTCTTGTTGGGTCATTATGCCATTGCCATAAACAACAAATTCTTCTGGCAGTGCTATGCTTACTGCATCACCTAATTCAATTTCCATTGTATCCCCCTCTAGCACTAGTTTGGAAGTGGTGACTTCAGATATGATAACCTCTTTGATCATCTGTATGTCCTTTGGACTATTGGTTTCTGATATAATCACCTCTTTCACCAACACATTATCAGTCTGAGTCAAGTCTTGACTGGAATCCATCATTTTATCCTGCTTGGAATTGCTGTTTTCGATTGTGCAGCCATCCTCTTTATCCATGTAGGTGTCAGAACTTGAATTGCTGCTATCTCTGCCTCCATCTGTTGTACCTTCCAAACTTGAGTTCACTACTCCGATTCTGTTGTCGTGCATAATATTGGCTTGAGAAGATGTGCATGCCTTTTCATCATTTAATATTTCAAATGACAAACCCATATCATCAATTTTATTTACTTGTGATCCATCAATATCAATATCCAGCTCAAAATTGGAAACTGTTGAGATTTTCCTGAGTTCAGCGCTTGGAGCACAAACTGTAGAAGCTATAGAAAGAATATCAACATCCTTCTGTCCATCTTGTGAGTCAGGATTACTGAAGATTTCTTCTGCTTCAAAGAACTCGTCAGTAGAGCCAAATTCCATCTCATCATCATCATCATCAGGTGCAACTTGAGTGGACGCATCAGATTCGGCATCAAGCTCTGAAAAGAGTACCTGGTTGAGGCATGCACTTACAATTAACATTGATCAATTTGAAAATAAATTGCCCCATACATGTAATAAAAATCATGGCCTACCTCTGCTTTGAAGTTCTTTGTGAACCAGTGATCAGCATCCCAAGAGACATCAATGTCCTCAAAGTTCAACATTAAAATGTGTGACTGGATAAAAAAGGTATTGAACATCACCCTAAACATTAACCTTTCCTCCTCTAAACCATTATCCACATGCAGGCATTCAAGGACCACATCTCCTTGGACGCATGAACCAACATTTAACCTCACCGGCACATTGTTTGCCTGCAACGATAGTTAACAAGTAACTAAAACAAATAGCAGAATGATTAAAATCTAAACTGGGCTCAATGGTACCTGTCTGTAATGCCTAACATGTTTCTTGCACTTCGATGGTGATGAAAGAACATTGCAACTTTTATCAGCTGTTAGAAGATCCTGGCCATACACTCGAACTATTGGCCGACAACCACCCACTCCATCGAAATTTGGTACTTCTCTAAGAATTACACAATCCAAGGTGAAAGGAATAGGTTGTGTAGGCCACTCCAGCTCATCGTCCATTCTGCATATGTACTGTAGATACCGAAGATGAGAAGGTTGCGGATTTAATGTGGTTAACATCTGAAGAAGCTCCTTAGGTGCTTGCTTGTACACCATGTCGAGAGTTCTTTGCTCGCCATTATACTGTTTCCTGTACAGAAGAAGACCTGCGAGCATAAATGCCAACACCGGCCATCCACCTTTCTCACAGTGCATTAGCAGAATGTTTTGCTTCCCTTCAAGCGTAAGCCATCTCTCACTCAGCCTCAGGAAGTGGCGGACAATGTCCAAAGGAAGCAATGGGCATCCTAAATACTGGCAAGGGTAGTCTTTGACTGTAATACTGTACAGGGAGAACAAGCCTGAAACCAGACTTTTTCCTTCATCTCTGAAGTTTAATACCATCAATGAAGAATCTGCAAACTGCTCGCGGAGCTGCAAAACAATGCTGTCCAAGTAATTCTTGTATTCGAATCGGTCCATGGTTTCTGTCGAGAAGCAACAGTCGAATACTGCAAGCATTAAACAGGCCAATCATTTTCTCTTCATGTCAAATTGAATTTAGTAGGAAATGGTAATGTTACTTCCATGTGAAGAGCTCAGTCCTAGGAACAATTATTGCCATTGTCTACATAGCAAGGTCAACATCACAATGTATCCTACCAGAGTAACCAGACTGCAAAGGAAACGTTACAATCTACTCTCTGTTGGTTAAAGTTTCAGCACGCACGAACGCACCAATATGCATCGCCGCAAGACAACCTTTTACTTTGTACAAAAGCATGGCCTTAAGCAAAATAGAAGCACAAACCCAAAATCTTCCTAAACAACGTAGCTAATGCATCATGTAGATAACAAATTGCCGATGAAATGTTGGACCAGAGCTGGAATCAAAAGTGCAGGCTCATAAAAAGCAACATATTATACGAGCAATTTGTACCCACATTGCAGCCTGTCCTCTAGCAAAATTGTTAAAAACAGCTACCGTTTCTCGAGCTAAAAAAGCTAAAATCATAAGAGCCAAAATTGCAATTACGCAACCAATTCCACGCCCCCAATCCCCCGCGAATTCCCTGCACTTACAGCACCGGGCGGCACCAACTCCGAATTCCCCGCAGCATTTCAAAATCGCCGCAGCAACATTGCAAGAGGAGGCCGGGGGAGGACGTGGTTACCGTAGACGCGGTCGGCGATCTCGAGGAGCCGATCCGGCGGCTTCCGGTAGAACAGCCTCCGGAACAGCGCCATCTCCTCCCCGCCGCCGCCGTCTCCGGCGGCCTAGCCTCCGCTCCCCTCTCTACTCGCGCCCGCCTGCGACAACCCAACGCCAACGCCAACGCCGACAAACGACGCCGACGCCGACACCAACGCCGACAAACGACGCCTCGCCCGCGCAGAGCCGCCGGCGACCGAACCCACCACCTAGCCCCGGCACGAGCGCGCGCGCGCGCGAATCACGGGAGGCAATGCGCCGCGGAATTCGCCTAAGCTAGGTTTCGCCCTCGGTTTTCCTTTCCCCTGGTGATTTCTTTTTTTGGGTTTTTTGCGTTGCTAATTTTTAGAGTTCGAGGTGGCGGAGAAGGAAGCGGGAGGAGGGGAGAGAGAGAGAGAGAGAGAGAGAGAGAGGAGGGAGGCGGCACCAAACGAAACAGCAGCGGCATTGGCTCGCCTCGGGGCTGAGGAAATATCTGCGCCTGACTGGTGGGCCCGGGCTAACTGCTGCGGCGACGTGACCGTTGCCTCGGGGCTCGGCGCGCCCCTGGCCGCCGGCGCCGAACACGAAACACCGAAACCTTGGTAGATTGGGTCTCTTCGGATATTGGGCCGGCCCAACAGCAATCTACCCGTCGGCCTGATCTAATTTGACACCATGGGGCCTTTCCTCTCCTTCTTCTTTCGAAACCTCGATAGCTTGGCCCGGCCCATTTGAGGAGCCCGGTAATGTTAATGATGGGCCTGAGCCAGACTAGGGTCTGTCTCTTCGTTCTATCTCTGATCGATCATTACATGTTGGTCTTCTCTGAATTTCTTCTTCCCATCTCAGATCTAGCTAGCTAACTAAACTCTAATGTTTTAACTCTAGTTATAAGCCACGTTTCCTGCCAGAATTATTCGCGTGGTTCCCCTCAGTCCATGTTAAGCCAACTTGAGAGTTCAGCTTGTGTTAGTTAATGTCCATGGTAATCTTGAGCTCCATCGTACGAGTTCTCTCTGAAAAAACAAAGAGGCTAATCAAACTTAATTACAGCTACAATGACTGCACGCGTACTATGTACGAAGAGTCAAGATATCATGCAAGTACTTAGGCCCTGTTTGGCACAGCTGTGGCTTTCCTAAAAAGCGGCTTCCAATTTGTCACAGACGCTTTCCATTGAAATTTGAATGGTTGTCTTTTCGATTTGGTGTTTGGGTATCTGCTTTTTAGTAAGTTTGTATGACTTCCGAGATATGAAATGTCTGAAATGCTCATGAGGACAGTAATGACTTATTTGATGTCGTTTAACTAAATTAACAACATTAAACGGCATTTAACGACATTTAAGAACATTTAACAGTATTTAACAATAAAACTTCAGAAAGCATGTGAAAATAATCTGGACTAGAAGATCAGTCCCTTATACATAGTTTAAATTGGCAAGTACTACATAAAAAATACTGCATATATCTTCTATCTATCCTATCGTCATGCTACCAAAGCTATTGCAATAGCGTCACTGAGGTATTCATATCAACATCATCCATAACGGTATGTATCATCATAATGCCGAGGTTAGTGGACATGTCCCCGTCTACATAATCATCATTCCTGTCTGCACGAGCAAAATCATTATCAATCAAAGCACTATCTCGAATAAAATTATGCAAAGCTATTGTTGCAACGATAATTTTCTTTTGCTCGTGCTCATTGTAACTTAGAATTTTAAGTAGACTCAATCGAATATACCATAAGTTTTAGTATAACACTCAATCGAATAAGTTTCAGTAAACTAAACTGAATATGCCATAGGTATGAGGTGGGTAATTTCTGCGAAGTCTGGGGGTATTCTTGGAACGCTGGAGGTGGGAAGCTGTGGGAAGCACCTCAACACTGGCTTTTCGCTTTTGGCTTCCATATGTATTGACAGCTTTGAGCTTCCTGTGAAAGCCAGAAAAAAAGCCAACCGTTTGGCACAGCTTCTAGCTTTTCTCACCCAAAAGCCAAAGCAGAAGCTGTACCAAACAGGGCCTTAACATCCAAGAGAAGAGAAGAGAAGAGAAGAGAAGAGAAGGGAGGGAGGGAAAAAAACAATTTTTTGAACGTGAAGACGTGAAGAGTTGACAGGACTAGTTACTACTCTCAGAGTTAGTTACTTCATATTTTATATCTCACAACGTATAAAGTATATTGCGCAATCGAGAGTATGTATGTGTAGTATATAAATATGTAAGACCACGTTTATGGTATTTATATATTTTTAAGGGTGGTATATTCAATTTTTTAGACATGCTCTTTTTATATGCGAATATGAAGGTATTTATAAAATATACTAAAACTATGGACTCTCTTGTAATTTTTTGTGTGATTCGCATTTGAGTATCTTATAATTAGTATATAAGTATACCAAAAGTGATAAAGGGGTATATAAGTTCTTTTAGGTGGTATAATAGAAGTGGGAGTAACTACACCCGGGAGTAGAAAGTATTATATATATAATACTTTCTACTCCCGGGTATAGTTACTCCCACCTTTGATATACCACCTAAAACAACTTAACATACTCCTTTATCATTTTGGATATACTCATATACTAATTATAAGATACTTCAATGCGAACTACACACAAAATTTGTAATAGAGTCCATAGTTTTTAGCATATTTTGTAAATACCTTCATATTCGCGCTAAAAAGGAGTATATTCAAAAAAAATTATACATACCACCCTCTGAAAAGTTGTGAATACCACCTAGGTGGTCTTATATACTAGATATCTTTGTACATACCTAGGTTCTATGCAAGATACTCCTACATTGTGAACGGAATAGGAGAACTACTCCCTGAGAATCTGAAAAGACTTTTATATATATATATATATATATATATATATATATATATATATATATATATAGAGAGAGAGAGAGAGAGAGAGAGAGAGAGAGAGAGAGAGCGAGCGCAATCCTTATCGTTCCATTATACCAAAGCAGTAGCAGAATCGAAGGATCGTTCCATTATACCAAAGCAGTAGCATAATCGAATGGCTTGCTACCGCGTTGTATATGAATACGATCGAGTACGACTTGACTATTGGCCTACCAGTAGGTTGTTGCGTTGCATCCAGACTCACAAACAAACCAACGCAATTCCATCCATGAATTGTACTTGTGCACCAATGATAGATTTCATCTCTCCTTAATTTCAACAATAGTGACAATTTCATGTCCCAAATTAGAGTCCTGTTTTCTGAAGGCTAGCTAGCTATATATTCTTAGTTTTTTGATCTGCATGCAAACTCGGTTTTTTTTTTTTAAGAAAGTAGAAATACTAGCTAGAATGTGTAGGAAAGGTACCATAGAACATATAAAGATCCAAACGTCTCGACCTAATCACAACCAAACAAGTTACTTCATCACCCCACCAAAAAAAAAGATGGGCTTTGTTGGAGTCTGGTTTTAGATAATTTTCAACCCTACCAATTAAGAAACTGAAAAAGTCCACACACACACATGTAGACTCTGTACTTGTCACCTTTTTCTTCTTCCTCTATGAAACATATTCATCGATTAACTGTGTTAGTCAAAAGTGTGCCAAGCTGGCACATGTACTTGCCTGACCATAGAGGGGAAAAAGAGCAATCATGTTCGATTGAAATTTTGAATGATCACCACAATAATTTAGCATGACAACCACACTACACATTAGCCTAGCTAACAACGTCCGTTCTTACTTATAGTCGCCATTGTACTGTGCATGATGCCACTCTTTTCTCTGATCATCTGTTGATCCGTGACGACAAACGGAGAGCAGATACAAAATCATTATTAACAAGACAGATGAGACTTTTGTGAACAAAAAGGAAAAGGACTAATTTACAAAGAAAAACTAGATTATTTAAATGACATGAAATTCGAGTTATTAGCTGGGCAAATCAGCCAAAATCTGATTAGTTTAATTGGGGGGCTAGTGGACTAAGTGGGAGAGGCATGCCGTTTGGCCACATGCTGGTGTGTGCAGGATCCAATTCTTGCCGGCAAGCTACAGATCCTAATTAATCAATAAGCTAACTAATTAGCCAATAATAATACTACCTCGATGCAGTTCAAACTCCAAAATAGATGTTTTAGCTATATATTGTTTTAGAAGTTGGTTTTTGTTCGCAAATACTTGTTGCAATTTGTTATAATGTGGCACGCTGTTTAATAGAGATTAATACACCATTAATTAATATAGCAACATATTCTTTTCAATCAACCTTTGTAATGCTCTCATACAATACTTTTTGGTTTGGTCGCCTAATCGACGGGCACATGGAGCTAAAACGACATCTAAATTAGAAAGAAAAAAAAAGGGCTAACTAAGGGAACATAACTTTAAACAAAACAAAAGAGAAGAAGATAAAACCGAGGATGCAAGGCTAGCTTGACTGCAAAAAAAACTGGTTCTATTTGTTTCGATCATAAAAGTCGGAAGCTGTCCTAAACGGACGGTTTATTTGTGATAGTTTATTAGCACAGACGGTTTGCCAAAACTGAAAGTTGTTTACAACATGCGAAAGCTAGCATTACTACATAAAAGGTCTTCATATACAGTTCGAAAACGTCATCACAGACGGTTTTTAACTGTCTGTGAAAAAGCTATCACAGACGGTTCTTAACAGGAAACATTTGTGATAATTACTTATCACGGACAGTTCTGGTTCAGAACCATCTGTGAAAATAGACTATCACAGACGGTACTCAGAACTGTCTGTGATAGTCTATTTTCACATACGGTGCTCACAACTGTCTGTGATAGTCTATTTTCACAGACGGTTTTGAACAAGAACCGTCTGTGATAAGTAATTATCACAGTCGGTTTTTGTTCAGAACCGTCTATGATAGTTTTTTCTATTGCAAAAAAATTTATTTTGAGACAAACCAATCAATTGCTGGACAGTAGTTTCCATATGGAACCTCTAGCAAGACAACTAAAATCGAATTAAAATTATGATGGCAAGCACATTGTAGGAGAGACCTATCTAGCAAAAGGGAAACCAAAAGGTTTCACAACGTCCCCTCCGAATGGGAAAAAGAATAAAATTACAAAGTTAAACTAGCTAGAAATCGTATGTGCGCTCGAGCTCCTGAAGAACTCATTGACTTCTTGGATTGGTCTTGTGGACTCCTCTATGTACCTCACCAGCATATCTGATGAGGACATCCCTTCCACTGATACAACTATCCCTATTGTTTCTGATGTGGAAGGACCAATTATTAGAGCATGTGCTCGCCAACTAAATTATCAGGTGACTTCGTTTCTCGGAGCGCATCCATATTATATGAACTCTATAACGCTGCCTAAAGCACGTGATATTATTTTACTTGAGAATCAAGGATCAAGAGGCAAGCTAAATGGAGATAATGGTAGCACCAAGTATGGAGATGATCATACGAGGAATGAATATTTCTATACTGAGGCTTAGCAGAATCTAGCATGAACACTATATATCAAGTTGTTTGGGCCAACACTTAGCAATATTTGAGTAAAGGGACTTGGTGTTGTGCCACCTATACTGATGGGTTATCGGCCTTGTAATTCGGGTTAGACACTTAGGGTTTAGCATTATTCACATGGTATTGTTCACATGTGAACATTACCCGCGGCCGCCACCACTCTCTTACTTCTTTACATAGTGGTCGCCACCCTTAGGCTTTGGCGGGTTTCGTTGATTGAAGTTTAGCTTTGCTACTTTATACTTTATTCTCTTGATTGGCAAGATCAATAGCGACATTATTTTTCAGAACCCCACTTATCAATACAATTTTAATTCATATTCGTAATTTTAGATTGCTTATTTACCTTGTTCTTGCGTGCTTCTTCGGTGTATGCAGGAATTGATCTTAGTGGTTAGGTATCCGGGTATGCGTGCACGGTTGATAACGACTTGTCGAGCAGTTCAGCGATTGCGTGGTTTCAAGCCTTGTGAGTTCGTAGCTAGGATCGTGATGGTTGAGCTACTACTACTGAACTTACCTCCTCATCAAAAGATCGGGCCATAACAGGACCTTCGTAGTTCATCAAGTGGTATCAGAGCTACAGTTGATCGGTGATAGTTTCCAGTTTTCAAGTAGAAAATTCATTTTTCATACCTAGAGTCTAGAAAATTGCCAAAAAAATATTACATCTATCATCCATACCGAGCCATTTGAGCCATTGCAATTTATTTATGTTAGTTCGTGTTGTTGAATTTAAGTTGCATCATCGAGTCATTATGCTGGTTTTTGTCTAGATTGGTCTAGTTTGGAGTCTCTTGCAAGTCGTCTAGTTCTGCTACAGTAATTTTTTTTCGAGCACCTTAGTGCTGCCGCGACAACTCATGGCTGCCGCACTCCTGCCACCATCCCCTGACACAGTTACCTTTGCTACCACAGCACTCATCACCCCCTGTAGCGCCGCTGCCTTCGCTGCCGAGGCACCCATCACCACCTACCCCGCCGCTACTTGCGATCTTTGCCGCAGCAACCAAAACACCTGCCGCGGCAATCGATCAACCACCACAGCGCCTGCCGCCATTGCTAATCACTACCGCGACACCAACACGCTCTACCACCGTTCGGTCATCTTGTTGCTGCGGCCACTAGCCACCCTATAGCTGCAAGCTAAAAGAGGTTGTTTCGTGTTGCCAAAATAAAACCTAAGATTCATCTAACTTCGGCAACACAATAAAAAAACAAAGTTTAGAGAGAGAATATGTTTTAATTACCCTTATACTCTTGTATTTTACAAAAAGTTTGTGACCCATATACCTCCCTAGGCCCGAAAGAGGAATTCGAAGATATTTGAGTCAGGTGCGGATTCGCAAAAAAACAGAGAGCAAAAAAAGGAAAGAGGAGAAGAAAAATAGAAGAAAGAAACAAATTCAAAGCTAGCTCCTATCTTGATTTTTTTTCTTGTTTAGATTGGCATAGTTCATCCATTGCTCGCTTGCTTTGATAGTTCTTGTGCTAGCCTTCCCGTTGTTGCTCCTAGTCGTTCTTGCAAGTTGCACTAACTAGGCTTGGTTTAGACTAAGATTAGCACTTGTGACTAGTACTTTGAATTACTTTTTAACTTTGCATACTGATTTGAACAATTGCTACTCCTTTGCTACATACTATCCTTCCGAGCTCCACTTCATACTAACACAGCAGGTATCGTTTCCTCGCAATTGTTGGGCTATTCACAAGTGAGAGTATCACGAATCAACTACCGGCTGTACCACCTCCTTGCTGCATGGTAAGAACATGTAAGAACTTGGTAAGGCGTTGCGAGAGGGTGACTCGTGAAACTCTAGAACCAAGTAGTCCAAAGGGATATATACACTATGATTTGTTCTTTGTTTTCTACTAACAATGGCAGGGTCACGCTGATCTACACATGGCGGAAACAACAACGATCACTCTTTGGAACATGCGGATGAGGGGTCTCTCATACCTCGCACGAGAGAGCTCGTGCAGCACATTGAGCACTCGCTCGGTGAGAGTGTACGCAATGCCTTGGATAAGATCAACGACAACCTCACGGCGCTCCACACACGTGTTGCGCTCCTCGAATGTCGGCCACTTGCTGAATCCACGGCCCAGGGTGAGACAAGAATGGAGGAGCCTCCTGCTCGCCGATGAGGTGGAAGAAGAAGACGTGAACAACTACACTGCTGATACGGAAAACAATAGATTCAATGTTCACAATGATCGCAACCATCGTTGGCTTCATCAAAATCATCAAGGTATGGAAAGAAATCAACGTGAGGTACATGACTATAATGATGCATTTGGTAAAATTAAATTCACTATGCCTCTTTTTGTTGGAAAATATGATCATGATGCTTATCTCACATGGGAGTTTACCGTAGAACAAAAATTTGCTTGTTATGAATTCCCTGAAGATAAGAAAGTTCGGGCTGCTACTAGCGAGTTTCTGATATTGCGCCTATCAGTGGAGCAAATATTATCGTACTAATCAGAACATACCTAGAATATGGAATGCTTTGAAGAGTGCAATGAGGCATAGGTTTGTACATTCATATTATTCTCGTGATTTGCTTAATAAATTACAAAACTTAAGACAAAGTAGTAGTTCTGTAGAGGATTATTACAAGAATTGCAAACTGGTTTATTGCGTTGTGGTTTAGAAAAAAACGAAGATGCTAAGATGGCTAGATTTTAGGAGGTTTACACCATGAAATTCAGGATATACTTGACTATAAAGAATACAATTCTATCACTCGCTTGTTCCATCTTGCTTGTAAAGCTGAGAGAGGTACATGGACGTCAACCCAAAAACAAAAGAAATTTTGCAGGTTCTTTTGCAGGTCGCACAACTCAAGGGCAATCAAGAGCACTATTTACTCCCTCCAGCCTAACACCTACACCTACGAACTCCTCCAACAGCCGGTGTCCATCTACTTCCACTACACCATCACGCGCACCGAAAATGAGCAAGAGCATGGTACAAGCCCCGCACAAAGTTCATCTTCAGTTGCTTCAACGAGTAGAGCACGAGAAACACAATATCATCGGTGCAAGGGCTATGGACACGTGATACAAGATTGCCCTAGCAGGCGGGCTCTCTTGATAAAGGATAATGGTAAGTATACTTGCAACTGACCTCGTAGGAGATGACCAAGAATCTGAGCGCGACGAGAAACAATATGGTGCTAAAATTTCATATAAGTATTTAAGCCTTATAGTGAAGCGTGTACTTAGTGCTCAAATGGAGCATGCTAAGCAGAATCAACACCACAATCTGTTCCAAAAAAGCTTGTCATCAGAGAGCATTCATGTCGAGTGATCATTGATGGAGGAAGTTGCAATAATTTGGCGAGCATGGACATGGTTGAGAAGCTTGCATTGACCACACAACAACACCCTCGCCTATATTACATTCAGTGGTTCAATAATTGTGGCAAATTGAAGGTAACTCGCATTGTGAGAGTACATTTTTATATTGGTTCTTATCATGATTATGCTGATTGCGATGTAGTACCTATGCAAGCATGTTCTTTGTTATTAGGTAGGACTTAGCAATATGATAGAGAGACAATGCACCATGGTAGAACTAATATGTATACTCTCATGTTTAATGAAAAGAAAATCAATTTGCTGCTCATGTCTCTTGAAGCTATTTTAAAGGATGAATTAGAGAGAGCTAATAGAGAAAAGGAGAGTAGCTAAAGAACTTGTGCACCCGAAGAAGAAAGAACCTAGTGCTAGGAGATGTGAAATTAAATTGAAAGGTTTTGTTTTACTTGCTACTAAATATGATATTTGTGATATGGAAGATAGCAAATCTGATTGCTATGCTTTAGTGTGCAAAGAAGTCTCCTTTTCCTTTGAGGATATGCCTCCTTCTTTGCCTCCCGCTATTGCTAATATTTTGCAAGAATTTGCTGATATGTTTCCAAGTGACATACCTCCAGGGTTGCCTCCAATTAGGGGGGATTGAGCATCAAATTGATTTAATTCCACGAGCCTCACTTACCAACCGTGTGCCATATAGAGCCAATCCTGAAGAGACTAAGAAAATTCAACGTCAAGTGTAAGACTTGCTTGACAAAGGGTACGTACACGAAAGGCTTAGTCCTTGTGTTGTCCCTGAGATTTTGGTACCTAAGAAAGATGGATCATGAAAGGGTATGTGTGTTGACTGTAGAGCTAAAAATAATATTACTATTTGATATCGTCATCCTATTCCTAGGCTAGATGATATGCTTGATGAATTAAGTGGCTCTACTATGTTTTCTAAAGTTGATATGCGTAGTGGGTATCACTAAAATCGCATGCAGTTAGGCGATGAATGGAAAACAGTATTCAAAACTAAGTTTGGATTATATGAGTGGTTGGTGATGCCTTTTGGGTTAACTAATGCACTTGGTACTTTAATGAGATTAATGAATAAAGTTTTGCATGCTTTCATAGGACAATTTGTGGTGGTATATTTTGATGACATATTGATCTATAGCAAAATATTATAGAAACATCTTGAACACTTGCGTGTTGTTTTTAATGATCTACGAGATTCACGTTTGTTTGGTAACCTTGAGAAGTGCGCCTTTTGCACCAATCGAGTATTGTTTCTTGGCTATGTTGTTACTCCACAGGGTATTGAGATTGATCAAGCCAAGATCGAACCTGTATAGAGTTGGCCGACTCCTAACACGGTACACAAGTGCGGAGTTTTCTCGTATTTGCTGGATTTTATTGATGCTTTGTCAAAGATTTCAATACCATTGTCGCACTGATAAATGAGCTTACGAAGAAAGATATTCTTTTATCTGGGGCCCTAAACAAGAACAATCGTTTCAGATTTTGAAAGATAAGCTTACACATGCACCACTTCTCTAACTTCCTGATTTTTGTAAGACTTTTGAGCTTGAATGTGATGCTAGTGGAATTGGACTTGAAGGTGTGCTTATTCAAGAAGGTAAACCAATTTGCGTATTTTAGTGAGAAATTAAGTGGGTCTAGTCTCAATTATTCTACTTATGATAATAAATTATATGTTTTAGTTCGAACATTAGAGACATGACAATATTATTTATGGTCAAAAAATTTGTTATACATTCTGATCATGAATCATTAAAGCACACTCGTAGTCAATCAAATCTGAAGCGTAGACATACTTAATGGGTTGAGTTCATTGAATCGTTTCCATATGTCATTAAACACAAGAAAGGAAAGGATAATGTTATTCTTGATGGATGCTTTACCTCGTCGTTATATCATGTTATCTCAACTTGATTTCAGAATTTTTGGTTTAGACACAATTAAAGAGCAATATGTGCATGATGATGATTTTAAAGATATCTTTCAGAATTGTAAATAATGTAAAAGTTGGAATAAATTTATTGTGAATGATGGATTTTGGTTTCGTGCTAACAAACTATGCATTCCAGCTAGCTCCGTTCGTCTTTTGTTGTTACAGGAGGCGCATGGAGGAGGACTCATGGGACATTTTGGTGTCAAGAAGACGGAGGATGTTTTGACCGATCATTTCTATTGGCCTAAGTTGAGGCACGATGTTGAGCGCTATATGTCTCACTGCACTACATGCCACAAAGCTAAGTCACGTCTTCATTCATATGGTTTATATGTGCTTCTTCCTATTCCTAGTGTACCTTGGGAAGATATTTCTATTGATTTTATTTTAGGACTACTTAGAACAAAGAGGGGGATAATATTTTTGTTGTTGTCGATAGATTTTTGAAGATGGCGCATTTCATACCTTATCATAAGAGCGATGATGCTACAAATGTTGCTGGATTATTTTTCAGAGAAATTATTCGACTACATGGAGTGCCCAATACAATTGTGTCTGATCGTGATACGAAGTTTCTTAGTCACTTTTGGAGGACACTATAGGCTAAATTAGGGATAAAGTTGTTGTTTTCTACTACATGTCATCCCTAAACAGATGGACAAACTGAAGTTGTCAACCAGACATTGTCCACTATGTTGAGAGCTGTTTTGAAGAACTTGAAGATGTGGAAAAATGCTTACCTCATGTTGAGTTTGCTTACAACCGTACGCATCATTCAACCACAAAGATGTGCCCTTTTCAGGTAGTTTATGGATTTATTCCTCGTGCTCTTATTGATTTATTACCTCTACCATCTTTGGAAAAGTTAAACATTGATGTTGCACAACGTGCTGAATTGATTCTGAAAATGCATGAGACAACTAATGAGAATATAGATCGAATGAACGTACAATATAAACTTGCAGGTAGTCAGGGTAGAAAACAAATAACATTCGAACTTGGAGGTCATGTTTGGTTGCATTTGCGCAAATATAGGTTTCCTGACTTAAGAAAGCCAAAGTTGATGCCTAGAGCTGATGGTCCTTTTAAAGTGTTAGAAAATATTAATGATAATACATATAAGCTTGACTTGCCGGTAGATTTTGGGGTTAGTCCCACATTTAACATTGCAGGTTTGAAGCCATACTTGGGAGCAGAATGACCTTGAGTCGATGACGACTCCAATTCAAGAAGGGAATGATGATGAGGACATCATTTCCACTGATACAACCATCCCTACTGCTTCTGATGTGCAAGGACCAATTACTAGAGCACGTGCTCGCCAACTAAATTATCAAGTGACTTTGTTTCTTGGAGTGCATCCATATTCTATGAACTCTATGATGCTGCCTAAAGCATCGACATTATTTTACTTAGAAATAAAGGATTGGGAGGCAAGCTAAATGGAGATGATAGCAGCACCAAGCAAGGAGATGATCATACGAGGAATGTATATTTCTATATTGGGGATTAGCAGAAATTAGCATGAAGACTATGTATCAAGTTGTTTAGGCCAACACATAGCAATATTTGAGTAAAAAAACTTGGTGCTGCATCACCTATGCTAATGGGCCACTGGCTTTATATTTCGGGCTGGACACCAAGGGTTTGGCACTGTTCATATGGTATTCTTCACGCATAAATAGTACCCGCGGCCGACACCCCTCTCTTCCTTCTTTACATAGTGGCCACCACCCTTAGGGTTTGACGAGTTTTGTTGATTGAAGTTTAGCTTTGCTACTTTATACTTTGTCTTCTTGATTAGCGAGATCAATAGCGACATTATTCTTCAGAACCCCACTTATCGATACAATTTCAATTCCTATTCGCAATTTCAGATTGCTTATTTATCTTGTTCTTGCGTGCTTCTTCGGTGTATGCAGGAATTGATCTTCGCGATCAGGTCATCTGGGTATTCGTGCACGGTTGATAACGACTTGTCGAGCAGTTCAGCGATCGTGTGGTTTCGAGCCTTACGAGTTCGTAGCCAGGATCGTGAGGGTTGAGCGACTACTGCCGAACTTACCTTCTTATCGAAAGATCGGGCCGGAACAAGACCTTCGTGGTTCATCAATATCACAAACTGTTCTTGTCTGTCGTCTGAATTCGAGTCAAGCTCGTCAGCAAGGAAAAGGAGAGACGATCGAAAATCTCCAGCAGCGCTCGGGAATTAGGTTCAAGTAAAATAAGAACCATCAAACAACCAATAAATTGTGTATGTTTTGGGGATATACACGTACCTTCCGGCAATCTACCTCCTGCGACGGATATGGAGCTCCTGCGATCCCTCCTCCTCCTCCTCGTCGGCTGCGTCTCCTCACTGAACTGTGCTGGGGAATCGAGGGCGGTCGCCAGAGCTCGGCGTGGGGAGGGGAGAGGGAGAGACTGATGGAAGACAAGGCGGGGTGGGTATAATATGTAAGAGCAGCGCCAAAACGTTTTGCCTCCCGCGCAAGTGTTCAAAAATTTCTGCGAATCACAGTGAAACCATCGGTGATGAACTAGTATCACATACAATTTATATTAAAAACGTCTGTGATAAGTATTTCCGATTTTACCTTACTCTGTGACTTGAAATGCCTAACTCTGTGAATTTACCATTGTTTGAAATACCTAACTCTCTGATTTTACCATGGTTTGAAATCACTAACACTCTGAAATCATTAAAATCAGAGAGTTGGTGATTTCAAGCTATGGTAAAATCAAAGTGTTAGTGATTTCAAGTCATGGTAAAATCACAGAGATACTTATTACAAATAGTTTTTAATACAAACCGTCTATGATGAGGACAGAAGTCACAGACGGTTCGTGTTGAAAACCGTCTGTGAAGTATCACAGACAGTTTTTAGCGCAGCTAGTAACACAGATGGTCGCTAAACCAAAACTGTCTGCGATTGTATTTAATACGGATGATTTTGGTCAACCGTCTATGATGAGGAGCCCAATATTTGCCTTTTTGTAGTAGTACGGAGGCCGTCTGATGGCAACTTCCCGCGGCTTCGGCGGGATTGCCTTTCGAAGTTGCCCACGAGTTGGGGGGGCTATTTATCTACCCCTTTGCAGTGAACAAAACCCTCCCCCCTCCTCCCGAACCCTAGCCGCCTGCCCCTCCGCTCACCTCCTCCCCTTGCGCTGCCACCACTGCCCTCCTCCTCCCCTGCCACCGCTGTCACTACCATCCTACTCCCGCCACTGCCGCCGTCCTCCTCCCGTCGCTGCCGCCTGCTTCTTTTTTATTTCCTTTTTTTTTAATTGTTCAATTTTATTTTTTTATGATATAAATAAATTACTTATGTAATCATTGAATTGATTACTTGTCTAATCTTGGAATTAGATCTATTGTCGTTAATTGGCACAAATAGCGTTTATTTTCGTTAAGATTTACTTTGTGCAAATTATTTTTAATTATCGTTAAGATTTACTTGTGGGTGAATTGTCGTTAAATATAAGTAGTTGTCGTAAAGTCCCATCAATTATCGTTCATTATTGTTAATTGTCGTTAAACGGTATCAAACAAGTCAGCATTTGCCTCAGGGGTATTTCAGACAGTTTCCAACTCAGAAGCTGCAGTTAGTTCACCTAAAAGCTGAACTGCAAAATACCAAACATCTTCAACTCAGTTGTGCATTCTTTTAACCTAGCCAGAAGTTACTTTTCAAAAAAAGTTCCGACCATTCCTGGTACCCCACGATGCACTCCAAAGTTGGGAAAAAGTGTATTTCTCGTATCACAACATGTCACCTCTATCTTTGTGGATCGTGTGTTTAGGGTGAGAGATTGGAGCATGGCCGAGATCACTAGGCTCAAAGCATTACCCACCAAAGTGAGCGACAGGTGGGCCCCCTCCGGATTAAAATCAATCTTAGTTATAACTAAAGGATGCATGCATGCATGCATGTATAGCAACCGTACATGTTGCTCTCCTGTTAGGTAGAAATGAACTTTTGTGTTTAAAGTCTGAAGGATATTCAGTGGTCGAAATTTAAAGGGAAGGATTTCGTCGTATGCATGTTGCAAGTTGCGATTGTCCTCTCCTCCGGTCTCTCTCCTCGTAAGCTATACATATACGAGATCGATGGATCGTCGTTAAGCTAGCTGAGCATGCGTACGCAGGCTGCTTGCTGGCCAATGCATATGTGTACCAGCACAACGCAAGCTGTGCGTGCGCACGAATCTCAAAGCTGCCCTCATCTGTCACTCTGGCCCGGCCTCTCGCAATCGCGCACGCACGCGCTCTGACCGTCCAGAAAGCTAGGCTAGCTGGTCTGCGTGTCAGTACAGTGCACGTACGTGCGCACCTACGTAAAAATGATCGTGGCCGTTAATTCGGTCTTTCCGAACAGGTTTGGTACGGTAGTGCGTGCATGCGTACGTTCGTGGCCACTCTCTTACTTGCACGCTCGCGCCAAGTTCGTGCGTGCATGGAGTGCATTCATTCGGGCAATTTCTCGCTCAAGGATTCTCCCAGCTAATATAGGTACGTTAAGTACGTATATAAACCTAGCTAGATCAATCTTAACTCTAGCTAGGATATTAATACAAATCTATATATAATGTTTTCATATGTTCAATCTAAATAACGATAAACAAAGTTAAATTTTTTGATTACACGTACCTCAAAAACAACTTTATTGCCGACTGAAGGGAGCAGTAGCTAGCAACTACCAACGAGACACCGTACATGCACATATTATTATTGCATTGGTACCCCTTTTCTTGAAAAGAAATGCGACGAATATATACTTGGCATTTCCATCCTTCCTAGCTAGCTAACTAAGTGGAGTATATTGTTATTACACGCTATAAACACCTTTCGGGCTTAATTTGTTTGTTTGATAATACACAGTATAATGCAATTTGCAAAAGAGAGGAGGAGCACAGTGATAGCGCCAGCACCAGTCTTATCGTCATCATTCACGCGACCTGTCCTATTGATTGAGAGAGAGAGAGAGAGAGGTAAAGAGAGCTAGCTTTTATAACCACTTATGCTGATATGACTCCTCAATCGCACGGCTTTATTGCTGCGTCCAGAATCCATATACCTTTTTCCGATTCAGAAAGAAGAAATTGAAGCGACTCTTTTACGCGCAGATATTTCACTTAAATTTTGTGTTAACTATTGTTAGTTTGCTTTTTTAAATAATAATATGACAAATTCCTGCGTTCCCAGAGTGTCAGGTTTTCTAAGAAAAAAAATATTTGGAGACGATGGAAACGAAGAGGGATACATGTATAGGGACATTTTAGGCGGCAGATGGGGCCTCGAGAGGATAGCGTAGACACTGAATTGGGACGCGACCTCGATCTCGATTAGTTTAACAAACCATCAGTTCTCGATTTGATTAATTAAGTGCATGCATCACACAAGCTCTATACCCTGCGCATGAGCTTTTAATTAATCATCGAGGCTTATGTAGCATCACATCAAACCAAGGTAAAACACTCTACATGTATACACTGCCAAACCAACTCCATGCTAGCTAGTTGTCCGGACAAAATTTCTGATTAAATAAGCTCGTTTGCAACGTGGGAATTAATATAGATTCTACAAGGAGATCATCTTTCGGTGGGGTAGTGTACGACTCCACCCACTATGCTTTAAATCCCGATGTCCATCTATTACGCATGTACGATCGTACTTTAGTAGGAATTTTGTCAGATCGCGAAATTATCTCCGATCTCCGTCTGTCGATACGTGTGCTAAAGAAGCGCACTCACGTTTGTACGCATGTGTGCTCACATTTAAGTAGAGGCCCAATCAAACTGTGCTAAGGGAGTGTACACGTGTGCTCCTTCCTTGTAGTCGCAAAAAAAAAAAAAGAAGAAGAAGAGATTCTACTAGAATTGCATTGTCTCTTCAAAACAAATCCGGTAAAATTCAATCACAGGCTACCTAATTGTTGTCCAGGTCTAAAAATTGCGCTACAGCTGTGGTTATATCATTTCTAAACAAGTGCGGAGGCCATTTAAGAGAGTAAATATTCTCGGTGCTAGGCGTTCTAAGGAACTTTGTTCCTGCTCTCTCGAGTGAAGTGGAACGGTATATATAAGCAAGATGATCTACGAATCCATCCGAATCCATTAAATTTCATTGGAACTTTGTATGCCCCTAGTGTAACTAGAAGCATCCAAGCCACATTTGATTTGAGGCCAATGAGATTATCATGTAAAAGAATCCGTAGTACCTTATTACCGCTTGGGCTGCGTTCAGACGCAACTTTTTTTCTGTGAAGCTTACACGAGTTATGTATTATATCAATAAAGAAGGTGGTGTGAAACTGGACCGTGGAAGTCACGGTTTAGGAAAGGGCGTTAATTACAGATTAAGAATTGCTCTAAACACGTTACCCATGCGAGGGACCAAGTTCTATCCTCCTCCTCCATCTTTGCCAGAAGCTCCAACGGAGTGGTTGACTGGTTGTGAAAATTTTTGGTGTTCCGTTCCTTCCCGATCTCTCAGGTAATTAGAATGAATACTGTGGCCATCGCCCTCCTTTGGAGTCCTTGCAACCCATTGACCTTTGTCCACCAATCTGCAATGCTCCAACTGTCGGCCCAGTGGGGTGGCTTGAGTTGTGTAGATTCTAACCAATCCGGCATGGAGTTCAATACTCTTGTAGAGTATCTACACTAGGCGAATAGATGCAGTGTTGTTTCCTGTGATTGTCTGCAGAGTGGGCAGGTGCGCTGGTTTGGCCAACCCCTCGCATCCAGTCTATCTAAGGTCCAGAGCCGGTTCTGGATTGCTATCCAAGCGAAGAATTTGCATTTTGGGGGAGCGGGGGTTTTCCAAGATACTTTTTGGTAGTTCGTTGTTGTTGAACCGATGAACTGCGGCGCGTATGCGGATTTCATTGAGTGTCATCCCCTCAGGGTTAGCTTCTAGGTAATTTCGTCCGGGGTATTTGGATCCGAAAGGATTTGGCTTATTCTAGCCCATAGCTCTAGGATTTGCTGAACGTGTTGGGGTGTTAATCCTCCAAGAATACTGAACGTGTTAAGTTTTTTCCTTCTAGAGACTTGGAAAATCTTCAGGGCCAGGTCTTTGGGAGCAGTACTGTGTAGCCATGCGGAGGCCCAGAACTTTGCTTTCTTTTCGTCACCGAGAGTGATCGACGTGGCTGCTACGAAGAGACGGCGGTCAGCGTCGTCACATGGTATTTCCATTCCTACCAAAGGTTTGTACTGGTCTTTCCACTCTTGCCAGAGCCAACGAAGTTTGAGGGCCGAAGCAAACTTTTAGAGGTCGAGGACGCCGAGGCCCCCAAGGTGGTTTGGACGACAAACCTTGTCCTAGCTGACTTTGCATTTCCCTCCCGAGATATCTTCTTGGCCGGTCCAATTCCCAAAACTTTGAAGCAATTGGGTTGTTGTGGTGACTTCATCCTCTTTGGGGGAGATGAAAATTGTCACACCGTTTGCGTACAAGGATGTCCTGAGCCTGACGAAGCAGTCATGGGGGCGTTCAAGGTGACCCAACTCTGTTGCCATCTATAGCAATCGTTGGATGGGGTCGATTGCCAAAATGAAGAGGAAGGGGGGCGGGCACTACTACAGAAAAGTTGGTTCGAACCGTCATCACAGACAGTTTTTGAACTGCCTGAATTTTTATGTCTGTGATAATAGTTGGTTATCACAGACGATTTTTGAACTGTCTGTGATAAGGCTCAACACATACGGTTTTTAGTTGAAACCGTATGTAAAGGGGCACTATCACAGATGGTTTAAACTAAGAACCGTCTGTGATATGTAGTGTATCACAGATGGTTCTAGTTCGGACCGTCTATGATATGTCGGATATCACAGACGGTTTGTAAATAGAACTGTATGTGATATATAAGATAGCACAGACGGTTTGTAAATATAACCGTATGTGATATACGTGTATCACAGACGGTTGGTGCTTGAAACCGTGTGTGATAGTTCCCCTTCACAGACGGTTTCAACCAAAAACCGTCTGTGATAGTTCATTTATACCTAATTATTTTAGTTTATTTTCAGCTAGCCTCATGAATTGCTAGCCATGCCCTCTGAAAACTAGCAAGCTAGCAGAAATCAGATACATCACATAGATGAATCAATTGTTGACACAACTCAAAGTGATCATTTAAAACTCAAAATCAATTACAAAAGATTATGTTCAAGTATATATTGTCGCTAGATTTACATTTGAGTTACAGATACTCAAAATGATCAATAACAATTGAATCAATATTTTCAAGGTCGTTCAATGGTGTCGACGGAGTGAAACTTTCCGTTGGCGTTAACGATCTCCATCTTTCACAGCGAGTGCATCTAAATCTATGGTTATGTCCTGTTGCTAGCATGAGTAAAGTAGTAAGTATATATATTTTTATATTTATATTTAAGAAATAATTATTGTGAGATTGAGAAACCTCGGGATCCTTCATCTTAGCACTAACCAATTGCCGCATATGATGGCAAATGTAGAATGCACATAGGTGATCTTGTTTTTACTGGCGGCACTGCAAAATAGAGTTACATATGTAGGTACAATCAGTTCTAGATGCATTATTACGAGGTATGATGTAGCATTATTGTGTTGTAGCGTGTACCGAAAATTGTGTCTTGTGTTGTAGTGTAGTATTAGATCCTTTGTATAGCCCTCCTTGTGCAACATAGTTGATGAACGACCTGTATGATTCCAAAAAGTTATCCTCGATCATTTTAAAAGAAGGAAGACTACAATAGAGTTATGTATGCAGGAAATGAGCATACCTGTCGAGTATTTCTTTCAGAAGGGTGAAGTCGTGGTTTTTGTTTAGTAGGGAATCAAGGTATATTACCTTGTTCTTCTTTGGTATATGGACTAATAAGATCCAGTGGAACCTACTCATGTATGTCGCTATATTCATAAACCAAAGTTTGTGCTGCGTCAAAGTACAAATGAAATTTGTATAGCAAGTAGTGAAGCACTTACTTCTAGTTGTACGACACCATTATGTAGTCTTTGTCGTCCTGAGCAAGCAGTCCTGTCGTTATGTATTTGACGACATAGAATGCGTCTTCGTTGATGGTTTGCTCAGAGATGACTTGTGGGTCGAGGAAACCCATCGGTTCGTTCCGTCGATGGATATGTTTCATCATGTATCTATACATAAGCAATGAGTTGTGATATTTATCGGTATTACGTGAGTGTAGAACTTGATTGTACACACTTATAGCGTCCAGCATCGTAGAAGTAAGGCGTCGAGGGCAGCGAGGTTGAATAGGTCGAATAAGTCATCGAAGCCCACGACGAAGTGGCCCGTCTCATGGAAGAAATGCTCCTTTGTGTATTTGACGGTTATTCCAGTGTTGCACCCCTCATGTTGGTTCTTTTGCATGTACCAGGAATGCAAAGACTGACAAGCTACTCCAGCGCTTGCTAGCACTGTGTCGAGGGCCAATGGACTTCCGAGGGAGTATTTCCCAAGCTTGGGAGGCACCATAATGTTTTTTGATTTCAATTTGGTCTTAAGTTGCATGCGGCACGTCTTCCCATGAGACAACACAGAAACCGATATGGTGACACGCTTTCCTCGTTCCTTCAGCGTGTTCTCCACAGGAACTGATGAGGCGGTCTTCTGAAGCGAAGGATGAGGTAGAGTCATCGAGGATCCTGATGGAGAGACATGATCGTGTCGAGATTGCAGCACTGCATGGTCCAGTGCGATGTCCTTTTTGGGCCACTGGATAAAAGTGTGCATGTCATCCCCTAATATTCTGATGTCCTCGTTCGGGCGAATCTCCAGATGGATGGCCATGAAATTGTAATTTACCATGTCCACCTGAACCCTAGCTCAACCCTGCACCAGCTGGGCACCGTCTTGCACTGCCCCTTCCTGGTATGGATGGACCATCCCCCGCCCAGCCTTAATAGGAATAGACCTCAAAATCCTCACTTGGAGTTTGCAGGACGTCGGCTCCTACAAAACGATACGCAATTAGCTAAGGCGTCCTATAGGTCTATCTTTGGAGCATTTCAGAGATGCACATTACCTCGATGTCGTCAATCGGTACTTGAACGTCGTCATGTCCAGAATTTTATGTGGACCCGACGCTACTCCGGTGTCGAGGAGGACTTGCTCCCAAATTAACGGGGGTGGCTTGCGCCTGGAGGAGTTGATTTACTTAGTTCTGCAACATTGTTATTTGTCCTTGAAATTTTTCAGTAAGGACATGTTCCAACCGGGCGTCGTACTGGTCCTTGGATCTCTTCCTACTGCTATATGTGTCGGAGTCATGTCGGAATCCATCCCTTCAAGGTACGTAAACCCCGACGCCTCATGTGCGACCTGGGTGCTCCTTGTTTCCCAGTGCCGTAGATAGTACATCCTTCTCCCTGTCTACCTCGAAGGAACCTTGGGAACATACGGATGTCAATGCTTCCTGCAAGAGGACATCATGTTATTACAGACACCACGAAGTTATGGACATATTAACAATGCAACTAAGTGTTTCAACATATTTACCAGACGTTGGGACACTGCCTTGTCTACCGGGTTTGTGAAAGAGATGCCGCCCGAACAATTGGCTGACGCCCTTGCTCTTAACCAGGCTCGAGCGCGCTCGTCCGAGTTATCAGCAAACGGTCTGGTAGCGGTCTTGTCCTCTGCCGCCCACTGCGTGGCATTACCCGTGTACCTTGCGGTGCCGAGTTTGTGGGGTGAGTGTTTTGTGTCTGGAGAGCTCTGTGCGTCGTATTTTGCTCCTGAAATTCGGTCGTCGTCTTCATCTGCACGAAGGTGTCCTATGTATCCCGCGATAAGAATTGATACTTCGTTAAGGGCATCCGACGCGTATTCACGTACTTCGTGACAAGCGTGCTCATGAAGGTCCTCCACGCATGGCACATCACGAGCAACGCCTGCCGTCGCATGCGTGTCTGATCTGCTTCTCGGAAAGTGAAGGAGGCAGAAATTACAGTCCACAGCTGGCCTCTCTCTACATCCGTTAGAGACTTCCAGCTTGTGGTGGTGATGGGGACCAGTTCCCTTCCAAGTACCCCGCAGACGGTCTGAAATCTCGCAGCTGCTTTCTTGGGACTCAGAGGGATCCCAATGTCACTGACCTCCGTGATAGTCATGCGGCCCGAGGTCACTAACGGCCATCTCGCTTGTGTACCACCTTGATCGGAGATCTAGACGCATTCGGCAACGTCACTGACGGCGGCGAAGACGTCACTCAAATCAACATATAGAAATGTAAATCTACCAAGTTATTTAAACTCAATGAAATGCTCAACATATACCACATGTATATGAAAGAAATCAACATATAGCTCAAATATTGGATGATTTTGAGTGCTCTCAGAAGGCGAGTTGCAAAAGAATCAATGTTTGCCATCTCAGCCCGTTAGTCTATACTCTTCACAAATTGGATAAGAAAGCCATAATTTAGATTTTGAGCTCTAATCAATGCTTAGCTACACTGACAGAATAATCACACGCATAAGAAGTTCAAACTGATATTTTCTGTGAGCCAAAGATCATCAAGAATCACAAATACCCACTACTTCTGTCCACAGAAGAATATGACAATAGATTAAGTGATCAGGTAAAGAACTACATAAATAATGGAACTTCTAAATACAATTTGACAGCAGCAGGCAAACTGGTGATTGCTTTGATAGCAGCAAGCAAACTGTTAGAGCTCAAAACTGAACTAGTAATCCTACCAATTTCAGTATTAGACCATCTAAATCATAGAGCAAAATTAAGCCCACATAATGCACTTTGATATATCTCACAATGCATGAATCAAATCAGATCAGCACATACATATATAATCAAAGTGAACAAGGACAAAGACACACTATGCCTGAGTCGGCATATTGCCCCAATGCTGGTGGCAAGCCCTCAAGAGCCACCGCGCACCCTCGGAGCCATTGCCAAGCACAACCAAGCCATCACTACCAAAACACACAAGCACAACCAAGCCATCACCACAACGACCCACAAGCACAACCAAGCCACCACCACCATAACCCACAAGAGCACCACCAATCCACCATCACCAACAACTCGAGCATCACCAAAGCCACCACTATCACCACCAAAATAATCAAGCCCAGGGAACCGTGCGGTCCCATGCCAGCATCATACCACCAACAAACTATCACCCAAAAATACCACCAACCGGCCGCAAATTAAACTAGGGCTAAATCGGCATTGCAAAAAAGTAGTAAAAGTAGAGGGTAGAGGGGAACCGCTGACATAGCCGAGCATCGAAGCCACCGAAGAGGTCGGAGGGGCAGCGCTGGGATCGGGGTGGAGATCGAGGCTTACCTCAGGGGACGTGGCGTAGAGAGAGCGAGTCAATCGGAGGCAGGGATGAAGGGAGGCACCGTTGGTCGGAGGCGTTGGGTGGCGTCAATGGAGGAGATCGAGGGTAGCGCTGGGATCGGGGGAGGACTACCGCCGAGGACGAGAAACAAAAGAGTAAGGCAGAGTGTGTAGTGCCCTAGCGATTCGGCTACTTATATAGAAGGATATCACAGACGGTTCTGTATTGGAATCGTCTGTGATGTTAGAGATTAGGGTTTATGTGATAGGTCATCACAGACGGTTCCATAAAAGAACCGTCTGTGATATGAACCCACATATATAATGCATATCACAGATGATATATTAACAAGTACTCCAAATCATTAATTTGACTCAAAATTTCATATCTAATTCAACTCAACTCCAAATGAAGTGAAACCAAATTTAGTTAACATTAACATTAATATTAATAAAAGTCCGCATTAACATTAATATTAGAGATCGATGACAAATCCATAACACATGACAATTCCACGTTGACATCACATTACAATGGAACAACAAGTCCATAACACATGACGTTTCCATGTTAACAACAAATTACAATGGAATACGTTCTTAATTGAAATATAGCCCTTCATGATGATCGACGCGCATATAGCTAGCTTCCTCACTGGGTTCTTCCTCCAACCTAATGTCGTCTCCAAAAGGAGGCAACCCGTCAAAATGATTGTACTCTTCCTCATCCACGACATTCTCAACTCCGACAATCCTTCTTTTCCCATGAAGAACTACGTGACGGTTCTTATTTGTCGGGTCTGTTACATAAAAAACGTGAACAACTTGCTTAGCTAGTACGAATGGTTCGTCCTTGTATCCGACACGTTTGAGGTCCACAATAGTGACGCCGTACTTGTCGACCTTTACGCTCTGCGGAAGTTTAACCCAATGATATCGAAACAGGGGGATCTTGAAAAGTACATAGTCGAGCTCCCAAATCTCCTCTATGAACCCATAGTAGGAGTTCAACCCACGTGCCCCGGCGGTATTGAACTGCTCGTGAAACGCATTTATGCGAACACCGCTGTTCTGGACTGTGCTCTTCCTATCCTGAGCTGCTGTATAAAATGTGTACCCATTTATGTCGTACCCTTGCCATGTCACAATTGTAAATTTTATGCTGACAAAGTGTAGCAAGCTGGGGGAAGGTACGTTCGTCCTTTATCGGTCTCTTTCGGTGCTAACTCGGTCCTTATGTTCATATCAACCAAGTCACGCCGTGCGTTAACACCATTTTTTGTTTTGCCACTAATGTCAAGTAAGATACCAATCAAGCTATCACATACATTCTTCTCTACGTGCATGACGTCGATGCAGTGACGAACTTTTAAGTGCTCCCAATAAGGCAAGTCCTAAAAATTGACCGCTTCTTCCAGATGTCATTCTGAGGGGTTCGTAATTTACGTCCCTTCCCAAGCACAACATCGATATCCTTAACCATATCATAGACCTCTTTCCCTCTAAACGCCCTTGGAGCTAAACCGTCCTCCTTATTTCTGTCAAATTGTTTCTTCATCTTGCGGTATGGGTTAATCCTGGGAAGGAACCTACGGTGACACATATACACTGTTTTGCGCGAGTTGTTTAGCCATACACTCTCAGTACCAACTAAGAAGTGCGGACAGGCTTTGGCTCCTTTTGTACTGAACCCCGACAGGTTACCAAGGGCAAGAAAAACATTGATGGTGCAGAATAACATGGCGCGTAAAGTGAAGTTCTCTCGTTTGTACGCATCCCATGCTTGTACCCCTTCGTTCCAAAGTGTTACAAGATCTTCCAGCAATGGTGCTAGGTACACATCAATATAATTCCCAGGTTGCATCGGCCCTTGGATAAGTAGTGTCATCAAAATGTATTTTCGCTTCATACACAGCCAAAGAGGAAAGTTGTACATACATTGATTCACGGGCCAGTTGCTATGTCGGCTGCTCATGTTACCAAAAGGATTCATTCCGTCTGTACTCAACCCTAACCTTATGTTCCTCGGTTCCGCACTGAACTCTTCGAAGCTCCGATCGAAGTTTCTCCACTGGGCAGAATCAGCAGGGTGTCTTAGCTTTTCATCTTTCTTACGCTTCTCCGAGTGCCAACACATCAATCTTGTCTCCTTTCGGTTCACAAATAAACGCTTCAAACGTGGGACCATAAGCAGATACCACAACATCTTAGCAGGAGTACCTTACTTCGCCTTAGCAGTATTCTTACACTTGTATCCGGATGTTTTGCATACGGGACATACATGCATGCCTGCATACTCTTTACGGTAGAGGATACAATCGTTCGGACATGCATGTATTCTTTCTACTTCCATTCCCAATGGACAAAGAACCTTCTTGGCTTGGTAGGTCGTGTTGGGCAACACGTTTCCCTCTGAAAGCATGTCCGCTAAGAGACCTAATAACACCATAAAACTCTTGTCGGACCAACCATTGCTTGTCTTCAATTTCAGCAGTTCAAGCACGGTTGACAACCTTGTGTATTTTGGCTTGCAGCCAGGGAACAAAGGTTTCTTCGAGTCCTCCATTAAGCCCTCGAATTTACAAAACTCTCTCTCACTGTAGTTCCATTTTGCATCGCATAGCATCTGATCCAGATTCTTATCATGCGACCTATCCTCATCAAAAGTACATTCCACATCCTGCATATCGTTGACTTCCTCGGCGATGTCGTCATTATTAACTTCCGGTATAATCTGCTCTTCACCGTGACTGGTCCAACATGTATATCCTTTTTTGAAACCCCTTCGAATTAAGTGTGCTTCGATCTGCGCTGGGTTGTCAAACATTTTCATTTTACCGTAATCATTGCATGGACAGTACATAAATTTTATCCCCTTCTTCAACATATCCTGCTCGGCATCTCTTCTAAAAGCAAACACGCCATTAATATATTCTTCACTCACACGGTTCTCAACGTACATCCAGTTTCGGTCCATCTACACGTATACGCACGTAACAAATTAATTAGTGTTAAATTATATTAATAAACCGCAAGTACTCTTCTAATTGACCAAATATATTCAACTTTATTACTGATTAACCTAGAGCAAATATAAAGGGTTACGTACGGATCGTTACCTTCGAAGCTCACGACGAATATGTCAAATTAATATCTCACGAGATCCTCCTCCTTTTTTCTCCTCTCCTCCCTTCCTTCTCCCTTAGCTTCCTCCTTTCCTAGTCTTTTTCCTTACTGCCTCCTTCCTTCCCTCCCTTCCCTTCCTTCTCCTCTATAAGGTGGCACAATGGGGGGAGGCAGCAGGGTGCTTCCTCCTTTCCTAGTCTTTTTCTTCACTGTCTCCTTCCTTCCCTTCCTTCTCCTCTCTAAGGTGGCACAATGGATGGAGGAGGTAGCAGTGGTGGTGGCTCGATCAAATGGGATTGGGCAGGGAGGTCTGCTGGGTAGGGTATTTATATAGTGTGTGCATATCACAGACTGTTCTTATTATGAACCGTCCGTGATATGGTCCTAACACAGACGGTTTTGTAATACAACCGTCTGTGAAGTAACACAGACGGTTGGCAATAAGAACCGTCTGTGATTAGTTTTATTATCACAGACAAGAACCGTCTGTGATAATCTCTGTCATCACAGACGGTTCTTGTTGCCAACCGTCTGTGAAGTATCACAAACGATTGTATTATAAAACCGTTTGTGATATCTCCATATCACAAACGGTTCCCAAGGAACTGTCTGTGATGACACGTCTTTATAGCCTATTTTGTAGTAATGGGGTGTACTTGTCGCAGACCCCTTTCATGGTTGATAACATTACCAGAAACACTGTTGAGAAGCACTCTGGAGGAAGCAGATGTAGGAGGGCCGTCAACCAGTCTCTCCATCTGGATGGGAACCACTTCTTTGAAGTAGGTCAATCAGGTTGTCCCATCGGGTTTTGGATATATAAAGTCTCCTTATCAAATTCCGCACATATAAGTAGCTATCTTGGATGCTTCTTGTTTTGACGAAAGTGCTTTGATTTTGTGAGACCAGTTACAGTGCCAGCGTCTTTGATAACCATTTTTCGAGTCCGTGCATAAGGTTGATTGGGCTGTAGTCTTACCCTATCTGCACTGTCCTTTTCAGAATTAGGATAATCATTACATTGGTAATGAGGTGAAGGTTCAACAAGCGGAGGCGTAGAAGCTATGAAAAACCGCCATGACATCTAATTTAATAATAGACCAACAAGATTTAAGCTGATCTACTCGACTACTGATTGTGGCAGTATATACAAAAATGGCATGGGACGAACATAAGTGCACTCCCAGTATAGTTTGATTCTAAACCTTGCTACTAGAGGAGAGAGAAGTACTAGAGAGGATTGTAGTATCAAACACTTTAATAATTTGTCCCTTTAGTTTGTTACTTTTTGTTATCAGTATACATGTCAATATAGTAAGAAAAAGGAAAACCATTGGTTCGTGTAGATCTTGCAGCAGAGATGAATCGATTGCTTGCCCCGGCCGGCCGGACAGTCAAAATTCAGTCAGACAGGACAGGAGAGCTGAAAGGCCATTCAAGAGGGTAAATATTCTCGGAAGAAAAGCCGCACGCCTCGCAGGATTTCACCTCACATTTCACCCATTTGAGTACGCAAAGCGTCGATACGATGGAGTAAAAGTTTGCACCAGGTCAGAGTGGTAAATATGCATGCGTGGTTGTGCAGCATGCACGAGTCAGTTACTACACAATTCAATGTGGAGCGTTAGCTGGTTCCTCCCACACTTCGATTCAAAAGTAGTAAGTAGTCTATACTGTGTTTTTATACGGAATTCAGTTGTTCCATTGAACTAAGGGTAGAGCTAAATCGCTGGCACTAAGGTTACGTATGATGGGTTTATATTAGTTGTAAATAGCATCTGTTATGTAAGATTTAAATATTGATAAAAAAAATAAAAATAGAGAAATATGTTATATACAATCATATATCCGACTGTATCACCATAACTAAAGAAAACATTAAAAGATTGTGTGTTGTCTACAATCATATAGCTAATTCCATCATCACAATCAATTGTATGAACTGTATTTAGTGTTGTCTACAAGTGATATAAAAAATTACTATAAATACCAGCTGTACTACTGTACATATCTTGGGACCAGTACAAGGTCAAAGGCCCGAAGAGAAGCAATGGGGGTCACCATGTACAAGATTTCTACCATGTGCCGCTAATGCGCGCGCCACCTATTACAGTTTCTAGGACAGAAATCGGTCCGATAACTGATAAAGTTCAGGGCTAGAAATTGCTTAATCTCCGAAAACAACAAAATCCATTGACAGAAAGGTTAAAAGCTTCTCCTTCTAACGCCTGCTTCAGAATAAGAGAATCAGTCTCATGGTGATATCTCCCATTCCAAGATCCAGGGCAGCTTCAAGGCCCTTCAAACACGCTACAGCTTCAGGGTAGTCTATACTTTTTAAGGTAAGACTAAAGTGCTCTTTTACGTATTAAATCAATTTAATACGACCATTTATTCTTTTTATCCTATGATTCAGATTAGTTAAGTTTTATCTATAATACATCTGGTAGTATGAGTAGTAGAATTTCGAGAAAGGTAGAATTGTAATAACCCATGTGGGGGATCACATATCACAAGAATAATATTTTTAACCCTAGTTAAAAAAGTTCATAATACCTTTACGAAAAAATTATAAATATGAAGAAAAAATATATTATATCCTTAACAAATCAATTATCAGATTTGATAGTACCACTATGTAATACTAATAGAATATACTATAAAATTTCTTAATAGTAAGTGTAAAACTATAACTCATTGGAGTTACTTCTAGTTCAAAAGTGCACAATCCTTCGTTGGAGTGCGATATAGGTATTGAATGCGAAGTTATATATTGTGTGGTCTCTATTGTACTTGTAAATGCGTTGTGATTTATGGCACATCCTTTGATCTAGACAGTTATTTTAAGAGGAAATTCATAATATACCACTACACTAAATAACTAGTGGTATATTGTAAAGAACCAAAGTTTTCCAATATTATATAGCGAATTGTCCTTTATTTTAATTACTCCCACCGTTGACGAATGTATGGTACTTTAGGAGTAGCAGCCTTTAAGGTGCAACTAAAGGTGGCAAAATGGGCGACCCAACACGAGCCCATATAAGCACAACCCATTTAGGCATGGATTTGTTTGGCCCGTTACTTAATTGGGCTGGACGGGCTAGCCCACGGGCTGAGGCGTCAACCCAACCAAGACCCAATAACCTCACGGGACATCACTACTACGTAAAAGTCGATCACGACGGTTCGTGCGATCATCACGAGCGGTTTTTGAACCGTCAAATTTTATGTCTGTGATAACGGCGGTTATCACGAACGTTTTTCGTCGTGATATCTGAGAATCACTGAGCGGTTCGTGGTTGGAACCGCTCGTGATAAGTCTTTAGACCTAATTAATTTTATCGTATTTTCACTAGCCTCGTGAATTGCTAGCCATGCCCTCTGAAAACTAGCAAGCGTAAACATATCACGGATAATTGTTGACAACTCAAAGTGATCATTTAACTCAAAATCAATTACAAAAGAATGTTTCAAGTATATATTGTCGCTAGAGTTACAAATTGAATTACAACCGGTCAAAGTGAATTACAATATTGAATCAATTGTTTCGAGGTCGTTCATGGCGTGAAACTCTCGGTGGTGTTAACTATATCCGCCTTTGATGAAGACGCAGAGCTCCCCTCGAGCGTCGTGACTGGTCCATCTCGAGTGCATTTAACTCTATGTTCAAACCACCGCTAGCAAGAGTAAAGTAGTAAGCATATATATTTAAATTTATAATTAGGAAATAATTATTACGAGATTGACAAACACGGTGTCGGTGTATTAGAACCGATCTTACGTAAAGATTATTTGATTCGGGGTCTCTAGAGATGAAATCACGCAGAGTGGTTGACACGGATGTTTAGACAGTTCGGGCCTTCTCGGAGAGAATAATAACCTAATCTGTGTGGTGTGGTATTCTTGATGATCAAGTAAGAAGCTAAGACTATTACAGAGAATAGAACTTGTATTTCCCCGACTCTCCCTTTTCTCTGTCTCACGATGCCCTTATATAGTCGTGAAGGAGTAGCCGTTTTGTCTGTGGAAGAGGCGCCTTAATTGAGCGATAATGGGCGCATGATGGCGAATTACCGCGCATTGGCTTCTCCACGCCGTCCCCGCAATTATCATTCAAAGATAATGGGGTATTTAAGTACTATTACTACAGCGGAATAGTAGTGCGTGCGCATCGTTCGATTCCTTAATCAATTGGACCCACTTGCCTGTAGGTTTGATTATAAGGTGGTCGTGGTTTGCACGGTCGTAGGAGAACTTACGACCGGTAGTAGTCGTAAAAGGTCTTACGACTATGTAGTGATCGTAGAAAGACTTACGACCATGTAATAGTCGTAGAAAGACTTACGACCATGTAATGGTCGTAGAAAGACTTACGACCAGGTAGTAGTCGTAGTAAGACTTAGGACTATGGGGGGTGATTGTAAAAGATCTTACAATCACTTGGTAGGCCTCTCCCTTATAAAAATAAGGGGTACTTCTGGAGACTATGTGACATCATATTTACCCATAATAAGAATTATAGATAATAGATAAAATGAGGATTATTAGATCCTCGTCACTGGGGATCGTGTGTCCTAGAAGCAATCAATAGCTGCATATGATGGCACGGCACAGCATAAAACGATAAGAGCTACCGGTGTCTAAACTCGTATACCTTTTTACGAGGGGGTAAAACCCAGGTAAAGACACATCCGTCTAATAGCTTAAAGAGATACTACTCTGAAACTACAAAGACAGATGGGATAACTATGGTTTAATAGTTCCTACTTCAATTGCCTAGTATTTGTAGGAATGTCTATGGTTTAATAGTTATGGTTTAATAGTTGCACATATTTTGTGTTTATTGGCGGTTGGGTCTTCATGTTTGCTAGTTGTGCATCCTGAACCATGGTTTAGTCTTTGTTGTTATTAACAGATAAATCTATTTTTGGGAAGGTATATTTGGATATTTATGGTTTAGGTATGATACCATATTAGGAATTGAGGGAACCTTCGAGTCAACAAGCGATGCATTAGCATTATTACAAGAGACCAATAGGTCTATATATAGAGAGAGCAGCGTATAGAAGAGCCCAAAGTAAGATAATACAGACTAATCCTATACCAAAACATTGTATATCCTTAAGACCTTAACACATTTGTGTCTTTTTATTGATGCAGATGTCTTCTATTCTATTTTTTTGATAATAATAAGTGCAGAAGAGTGTCCGAAAGTGACTAATGGCTTTTGTGAATAGCTTGTGACAAGTCGCTTTTTCTTGCATGACCGTTATGAAGTGACTAGAGACTTTTCGTTAATTCACTAAAGAATTTCGCAAAATCTCAGGGTAAATCCAAACCTTTGCTATTCTAGTAGCTTGATTAACCCGTTCTAAGTCCTCTCCATACTTGCTTAACACCATAACAATGTAGTCGGCATATATCCTGTGATGTTTGCCTCTAATCTAGTTGTTTATTTGCATGACCTAGTTCTGAACATGGGCTGATCCAGAGGCCAAGGCACATGCATTGGGAGCTCTCTGAGGTGTGACCCTGACGCCACATTACCATTCCCAAAGAGACATTTTTTATGTATGGTTGCTGCAGGCCAATCCATGATGTGTGGCTCCCAATTCCAAATTAAGCTAAACAATAAACACCATTCACTCGCAATTCTATCAACTCCTTACTCCTACAACTGCTCAAATGCATGCAAAGACATGATCACAAAGTGATCTAAACACCCACACAAACACAACAACTCAACCTTAACGGTAGCTGCAGACTATGGCAACTTGTTGTCAGTGCAATGAACAATCGGTGATACGGGTTTGATGTGAAAGCTATAGTGGAGAGAAGAACCTTAGGGTGGCACCGGATCGGGGAGGCGGCGTTGGGTGGCGCCGAATCGGGGAGGCGGCGTTGGGAGGCGCCAAATCGAGGGAGGCGGCGTTGGGTGGCGCCGGATCGGGGAGGCGTTGGCGATCGGGAAGAACTAGGGCAAGTGTTAAGAACTAGGGCAAGTGCACAACGATTCGAGCTTATATCGTCTAACATCATAGACGGTTCTTTAATGGAACCGTCTGTGATGTAGTTATCACAGACGGTTACATTAAATAACCGTGCGTGATAACTAACATCCTGACGGTTACTTAAAGGCAAATGCGTGATGTGATAATCCTGACGGTTCCATTAAAGAACCGTATGTGATGTGTACAAATGGAACAACAACTAATTGCCGGTCTGACCGCCGCCCAATCGGTCACACCGCCAAGGGTGGCCGGTCTGACCACGAACACATGGCAGTCTGACCGATTTTGCACCGGTCAGACCGCTAGGCCACAGAAGCAATGCACTTTTAACTTTGCTCAAATGACAAAACACATTTTCCCATTTGTGTGCATTAACATCAACATTAGAGATGACAAGTCCACAACACACGACAATTCCACATTGACATCACATTACAATAGAAGAACAAGTCCATAACACGTGACGCGTTTCCATGTTAACATCAAATTACAATGGAATACATGCTTAATTGAAATATAGTCCTTCATGATGATCAATGTGCATATATCTATCTTCCTCACTGGGTTCTTCCTCTAGTCTGATGTCGTCTCCGAAAGGAGGTAACTCGTCAAATTGATTGTACTCTTTCTCATCCACGACATTCTTAACTCCGACAATCCTTCTTTTCCCATGAAGAACTATGTGGCGGTTCTTATTTGCAGGGCCTGTTACATAAAAAACTTGAACAACTTGCTTAGCGAGTACGAATGGTCCGTCCTTGTATCCGACACGTTTGAGGTCCACAGTAGTGACGCCGTACTTGTCGACATTCACGCCCCGCGGAAGTTTAACCCAATGACATCGAAACAGAGGGATCTCGAAAAGTACATAGTCGAGTTCCCAAATATCCTCTATGAACCCATAGTACGAGTTCAACCCGTGTGCCCCCGCAGTATTGAACCCCTCGTGAAATGCATCTATGCGGACACCGCTGTTCTGGACTGTGCTCTTCCTATCCTGAGCTGCCGTAAAAAACGTGTACCCATTTATGTCGTATCCTTGCCATGTCACAATTGTAAATTTTGGCCCTTTGGCCAACCATAGCAGCGTTTCATCACTTGATGACCTCCCAGTGAATCGCATCTTTAACCATTCGTTGAATCGACGGTTGTGCTCTCTCGTTATCCAAACCTCCGACCGGTCTGGATTTTGTTGGCGCACCATGTCTTTGTGCTCGTCGATGTACAGGGACACTTGGGTCATGTGTTGCAAGACCGTGGAATGGGTCTGTGCGTATGTATCTAGATCGGGAGTGATTGCTTTCCTTCCGATGGTCCCGATACCCTCCAGTCTCCTCTCGTGACGAGATAGAGGCACACCTATCGGTTCCACCTAAGCCATGTAGTCGACGCAGAACTCAATAACCTCTTCGGTTGCATTACCTTCGATGATACTGCCCTCCGGCCGAGATCGACTCCGTACGTAGGACTTCAGAATTCCCATGTATCTCTCAAAAGGGTACATATGACGTAGGAACATAGGGCCGTATATCTTTATCTCTTTCACAAGGTGAACAATGAGATGGACCATGATATCAAAAAATGACGGAGGGAAATACATCTCAAGATGACATAGAGTCGTCACCACCTCGGCCTACAGAGCGTCGAGTCCTTCGGGATCGATGACCTTCTGAGCAATTGAGTTAAAGAAATAACACAGCCTAAAGATTGCCACTCGGATCTTGTTCGGCAAGATACTCCTAATTGCAACAGGAATCATTTGTGTCATCAGCACATGACAATCATGAGACTTCATACCAATTAATTTCAAATCTTTCATGGAAACAAGTTTCTTAATATTGGCGGAGTAACCAGACGGAACTTTCACACCATGCAAGATTTGACACAGTTCATTTCTTTCGGCATTGGACAAAGTGTAGCAAGTGGGGAAGATGCGTTAGTCCTTTATCGGTCTCTTCGGTGCTAACTCGGTTCTTATGTTCATATCAACCAAGTCACGCCGTGCATTAACACCGTCTTCGTTTTGCCATTAATATTGATGAAACCAATCAAGCTATCACATACATTCTTCTCCACGTGCATGGCGTCGATCGATGGCGAACTTCTAAGTGCTCCTAATAAGGCAAGTCCCAAAAATTGACCGCTTCTTCGGATGTTTTTTCGAGGGGTCCTTAATTTACGTCCCTTTCCAAGCACAACATCGATATCCTTAACCATATCATAGACCTCTTTCCTCTAAAAGCCCTTGGAGTGAACCGTCCTCCTTATTTCCGTCAATTGTTTCTTCATCTTGTGGTATGGGTGAATCTCGAGAAGGAACATACGGTGGCGATATACATGAGTTTCTGCGAGTTGTTCGACCATACACTCTCGGTACCATCTAAGCAAAGGCGGATGAGGCTTTTGCTCCTTTTGTCTTGAACCCGACAGTTACCAAAGGCGGGAAAATCATTGATGGTGCGAGAATAACATGTCGCGTAAAGTGAAGTTCTCTCGTTTGTACGCATCCCATACTTGTACCCCTTCGTTCCAAAGTGTCACAAGACCTTCCAGCAATGGTGCTAGGTACACATCAATATCGTTCCAAGGTTGCTTCGGCCCTTGGATAAGTAGTGACATCAAAATGTATTTCCGCCTCATACAAAGCCAAGGAGGAAGGTTGTACATACATAGATTCACGGGTCAGGTGCTATGTCGGCTGCTCATGTTACCGAAAGGATTCATTCCGTCCGTACTCAACCCTAACCTTATGTTCCTCGGTTCCGCACCGAACTCTTCAAAGCTCCGATCGAGGTTTCTCCACTGGGCAGAATTAGCAGGGTGTTTGAGCTTTCCATCTTTCTTACGCTCCACCGAGTGCCAACACATCAATCTTACCTCCTTTCGGTTCGCAAATAAACGCTTCAAACGTGGGATCACAGGCAGATACCACAACATCTTAGCAGGAGGTCCTTGCTTCGCCTTAGCAATATTCTTACGCTTGTATCGGGATGCTTTGCACACGTGACATACATGCATGTCTGCATACTCTTTACGGTAGAGGATACGATCGTTCGGACATGCATGTATTCTTTCTACTTCCATTCCCAATGGACAAAGAATCTTCTTAGCTTGGTAGGTCGTGCTGGGCAACACGTTTCCCTCTGGAAGGATGTCAGCTAAGAGACCTAACAACGCCGTAAAACTCTTGTCGGACCAACCATTGCTTGCCTTCAATTTCAGCAGTTCAAGCACGGTTGACAACCTTGTGTATTCCGGCTTGCTGCCAGGGAACAAAGGTTTTCTCGAGTCCTCCATTAAGCCCTCGAATTTACAAAACTCTCTCTCACTGTAGTTCCCTTCTGCATCGCGTAGCATTTGATCCAGATTGTCATCATGCGACCTATCCTCATCAAAAGCACATTCCATACCCTGCATATCGTTGACTTCCTCGGCGATGTCGTCATTACTTACTTCCAGTATAATCTGCTCTTCACTGTGACTGCTCCAACATGTATATCCTTTTTTGAAACCTCTTCGTATTAAGTGAGCTTCGATCTGCGGGGTTGTTAAACATTTTCATATTACCGCAATCAATGCATGGGCGATTACATAAATTTTATCCCCTTCTTCAACATATCACGCTTTCGCGGCTCTTCTAAAAGCAAACACGCCATTAATATACTCTTCACTCACACGGTTCTCAATGTACATCCGTTTGGTCCATCTACACGATATCGCACGTAACAAATTAATTAGTGTTAAATTATATTAATAAATCGCAAGTACCCTTCATAATGACCAAACACATTAGTGATTAGTCTAGAACAAATATAAAGGGTTACAGATCGTTACACATTAGTGATTAGTCTAGAGCAAAAATAAAGAGTTATAGATCATTGCCCTTCTCTCCAAGGTGGCGCAATGTGGGAGGAGGCAGCAGAGGTGCCGTAATGGGGGAGGTGGAAGCAGGGGTGACAGCTCAAAAGCGGAATGGGCAAAGCAATGTGCATGGAAGGAGGCATGGCAAAGGTGGCGTAACGAGGAGGCGGCAGCAGCAGGTGGCGCAGCGGGGAGGCGGCGGTGCGAGGTGACCAATGGGGAGGAGGCAGCAGCAGCAGCAGGGTGGCGGTGCCTCAAATGGAATGGGTAGGGGGCCTGTCGGGAGCATCTATTTATAGTGGTAGTATATCACAGACGGTTCTACATGCCTATCACAGATGGTTCTTATAAAAAACCGTCTGTGATACGTACACATCACAGACGGTTAACGAAGAACCGTCTGTGATGAGGCGTCTTCTATTGCCTGTTTTGTAGTAGTGCATGTCGGGCTGACCCATGGGCTGAGGCGTCGACCCAAGCACGACCCGATAGCCTCACGGGCCATGTCGGGCCGGGCCGGGTACGATTTGCTTGTCAGGCTGGAGTTGGCCCATTTAGCTCATCTGGTTTGAAATTTTGGGGAAAAAAAAGTAAAAACAAACCTAGAAAAAATCAATAAAATATAAAATAAAATTATATAACCTTATGAAATGAACTATATAAAATTCAAAAACCATAAAATAAAATCACATAAATTCAGAAATGAACCGCATAGAATTCAAAAAAATACAAAATAGAATCAAATAAATATTAAGAAATGAACAAACCTAACGGGTCATGTCGAATTTGGTAGTGTCATGTCGTGCTAGGCCCGATACTTTGCGTACCGGCCAGCTAGGTGGAGGTGGCGACCCAAGCACAGCATGGTGTGTTGGGCTGGGCCGAGCCGGCATGACCCGTTTAGGTGGTGGTCCATGTCATGCCTCGGTTAGGCCAATAGTACAGTGATTCAGACCGACTCGACTGACACGACCCATTCGGTGATTTGTACTTTTTCAAAGTATAGGCAGAATCTTATAAAAATTGAAACTTTTTCAAAGTATTTTGCACTGCAAACTTATTGGTATCATTTGCATATGGCGTACCTAGATTGTTTCATGCATGTATCAGTGGTGAAAATCTGACTAGCGCCGTAAATTCATCATCCGAGGGAGTTTTTTTTTTCAAGGCAAATATGGCGCGAAGGCACTAGAGCTCTGTTATTAACTGGTGAACACTATAAAAGTTGGTACATCTACCACCGTTTTACAAGAACCCCGGAAAATACCAAAATAAAAGATAGATCTGTGGATTAATCTTCCAGGCGAAGGAGCCTCGTCGGAGAAGATGATGATGAACTTGAGGATTCATTGGCGCCGGATGTGATTGGTGTGTGGCGTCGACACACCCGGCATGTTTCACGAGCAAATTAAGATAAAGAGTTTTTCTTTTCTTTTATTTTCTTTTCTTTTCTGACAGTGAGATACTCCGTGGCATCTCCAGTATCATGCACAATGATTAAAGCGTTCTTGCACGCAAACGCGAAATGGAAAAGTCGCAGCTAAGCCATTTTTGATGTCCCTTCCCATGCACGCACGCACGGACCAGTAACTTGGTCGATCTGGCCTCACGAGTGTGTGCGCATCTTTGACCGTAGGGACCGCATCGGACGGCCCCCCGTGCGTGCGTGGCACCTGAACGACGGATGAACTACCGCTCCTCGAGTAGTTTTCGCGGGAAGCACCTCTTCTTTTCTCGGTTTCTAGGGCGAGTCCCCGTTTATTCCAATCCATTGATCAGTGACTCTCTACCTAAATATAGGGCGAATGTATTGTCGGGAGGGATGCATTTCTCGCCGCTTTGCCTTCGTGGAGATGCAATCGGGTCGGCTATGGTTGGCTGGGGGATGCACTTGCCGGTCGCTATATTGTCGGGTCGGGTCAGACTGGGAGATGCATTTGTTGTGGTTTGGGGATGTATTGTTGTTGGCTTCGGAAGGGGAATGCATTGTTGCTACGGTCAGGTCTTCTTTGGTGCTAATGGCTATGCATTTGCCGGGAGAAATGCATTGTCGCCGCCAGGAGATGCATTTGTAAAGTTGTCGGGTTTGGGCTCGGCCAGGAGCCGACTTCGTGTCTTCTTGGCCTCCGTGCTTGATATTTTGATGGCTTGCGGCTTTCTATGAGAGGGCTTGAAAATGGTTGCCGCACCGGTGAAGCTTGGCCGAGGTGTGGTTACTCGGGTATGCATCGAGGGTTTGAATTTGGGGTTTTGGCAAATGCAAACAAGGTGTTGGGTTCTAATAATGCCGGATGATGAGACCCACGTATGACAGATGTCGAAGGATCTTGGGTGTCCGATATCTTGGCGATCAAGGGCCGACTAACTCCGGCTGGTCCGGGAATCTTGATTGCCAAGGGACCGACTACTCGTGGTACTCCTGATACTCTCGCACTTCGGAAACTGACGCCACTTTCTAAACTCTAACTTCTATATACTACTGCTCACAGGAATACTCTCGACTACGATTACTAACCGATTGCTGCTTTTCTTGCGAGCGAGGAAAATGGATCGCGAGGTGGCTCTACAGGCAGGCGCTCAAAGAACAAGGCGACAAGGAAACTGCTACTACGGACGGCAAGAAGAGAAGACGACTAGGGTTTTAGTTATTTACTGCCAAAAACATTGTAAATTCTTGTAAAACAAATGTTGTAAAATCTTTTTGATGCAATGAAATGGAAATGTTTTATGTTATCAAATATGCAAATGGTGCGGGTCGTCACAGCGGTGTTGGGTGGTGCCGGATCGGGGGAGGCGGCGTTGGGTGGCGCCGAAACAGGGGAGGCGGCGTTGGGCGATTCTGGGAAGAACTAGGGCAAGTGTTAAGAACTAGGGCAAGTGCACAGCGATTCAAGCTTATATCGTCTAATATCGCATAAGGTTCTTTAATAGAACCGTCTGTGAATGGAACCGTCTGTGATGTAGTTATCACAGATGGTTACATTAAATAACCATTTGTGATAACTCTAACATCACAGACGGTTACTTAAAGGAACTGTCTGTGATGTGAGTAATCACATACGGTTCCATTAAAGAACCGTCTGTGATGTGCACAAATGGACCACCAACTAATTGCCGCTTTGACCGCCGCCAAATCGGTCACACCGCCAAGGGTGGCCAGTCTGACCACGAACACATGGCAGTCTGACCGATTTAGCACCGGTCAGACCGCCAGGCCACAGAAGCAATGTACTTTTAACTTTGCTCAAATGACAAAACACATTTTCCCATTTTTGTGCATTAACATCAACATTAGAGATGACATGTCCATAACACATGACAATTCCGCATTGACATCACATTACAATGGAAGAGCAAGTCCATAACACGTGACGCGTTTCCATGTTAACATCAAATTACAATGGAATACATGCTTAATTGAAATACAGTCCTTCATGATGATCAACGCGCATATAGCTAGCTTCCTCACTGGGTTCTTCCTCTAGTCTGATGCCGTCTCCGAAAGGAGGCAACTCGTCAAATTGATTGTACTCTTCCTCATCCACGACATTCTTAACTCTGACAATCCTTCTTTTCCCATGAAGAACTATGTGGCGGTTCTTATTTGCAGGGTCCGTTACATAAAAAACTTGAACAACTTGCTTAGCGAGTACGAATGGTTCGTCCTTGTATCCGACACGTTTGAGGTCCACAGTAGTGACGTCGTACTTGTCGACCTTCACGCCATGCGGAAGTTTAACCCAATGACATCGAAACAGAGGGATCTTGAAAAGTACATAGTCGAGCTCCCAAATCTCCTCTATGAACCCATAGTACGAGTTCAACCCGCGTGCCCCCGCAGTATTGAACCCCTCGTGAAATGCATCTATGCACGGACCGCTATTACGGATTGTGCTCTTCCTATCCCGAGCCAGCCAGATAAAAGCGTGTACCCATTTATGTCGTATGCTTGCCATGTCACAATTGTAAATTTTGGCCCTTTGGCCAACCATAGCAGTGTTTCATCACTTGATGACCTCCCAGTGAATCGCATCTTTAACCATTCGTTGAACCGACGGTTATGCTCTCTCGTTATCCAAACCTCCGACCGGTCTGGATTCTGTTGACGCACCATGTCTTTGTGCTCGTCGATGTCTGAGGACACTTGGGTCATGTGTTGCAAGACCGTGGAATGGGTGCCTCGCGTATGTATCTAGATCGGAGTGATTGCTTTCCTTCCGATGGTCCCGATACCCTCCGGTCTCCCTCGTGGCGAGATAGAGGCACACCTGTCGGTTCCACCTGAGCTATGTAGTCGACGCAGAACTCAATGACCTCTTCGGTTGCATAACCTTCGATGATACTGCCCTCCGGCCGAGATCGATTCCGTACGTAGGGCTTCAGAATTCCCATATATCTCTCGAAAGGGTACATATGACGTAGGAACATAGGGCCGCATATTTTTATCTCTTTCACAAGGTGAACAATGAGATGGACCATGATATCAAAAAATGACGGAGGGAAATACATCTCAAGATGACATAGAGTCGTCACCACCTCGGCCTGTAGAGTGTCGAGTCTTTCGGGATCGATGACCTTCTGAGCAATTGAGTTAAAGAAATAACACAGCCTAAAGATTGCCACTCGGACCTTGTTAGGCAAGATACTCCTAATTGCAACAGGAAGCATTTGTGTCATCAGCACATGACAATCATGAGACTTCATACCAATTAATTTTAAATCTTTCATGGAAACAAGTTTCTTAATATTGGCGGAGTAACCGGACGGAACTTTCACACTATGCAAGCTTTGACACAGTTCATTTCTCTCGGCATTGGACAAAGTGTAGCAAGCTGGGGGAAGGTACGTTCGTCCTTTATCGATCTCTTTCGGTGCTAACTCGGTTCTTATGTTCATATCAACCAAGTCACGCCGTGCATTAACACCGTCTTTCGTTTTGCCATTAATGTTCAGTAAGAGACCAATCAAGCTATCACATACATTCTTCTCCACTTGCATGACGTCGATGCAGTGACGAACTTCTAAGTGCTCCCAATAAGGCAAGTCCTAAAAAATTGACAGCTTCTTCCAGATGTTTTTCTGAGGGGTCCTTAATTTACGTCCCTTTCCAAACACAACATCGATATCCTTAGCCATATCATAGACCTCTTTCCCTCTAAAAGCCCTTGGAGCTGAACCGTCCTCCTTATTTCCGTCGAATTGTTTCTTCATCTTGCGGTATGGGTGAATCACGAGAAGGAATCTACGGTGACGATATATACGAGTTTGTGCGAGTTGTTCGACCATACACTCTCGGTACCATCTAAGCAGTGCGGACAGGCTTTGGCTCCTTTTGTACTGAACCCCGACAGGTTACCAAGGGCAAGAAAATCATTGATGATGCAGAATAACATGGCGCGTAAAGTGAAGTTCTCTCGATTGTACACATCCCATACTTGTACCCCTTCGTTCCAAAGTGTCACAAGACCTTCCAGCAAAGGTGCTAGGTACACATCAATATCGTTCCAAGGTTGCTTCGGCCCTTGGATAAGTAGTGATATCAAAATATATTTCCGCTTCATACACAGCCAAGGAGGAAGGTTGTACATACATAGATTCACGGGTCAGGTGCTATGTCGGCTGCTCGTGTTACCTATAGGATTCATTCTGTCCGTACTCAACCCTAACCTTATGTTCATCGGTTCCGCACCGAACTCTTCAAAGCTCCGATCGAAGTTTCTCCTTTGGCGCGAATCGCAGGTGTCTGAGCTTCCCATTTTTCTTACGCTCCTCCGAGTGCCAACGCATCAATCTTACCTCCTTTCGGTTCGCAAATAAACGCTTCAAACGTGGGATCACAGGCAGATACCACAACATCTAAGCAGGGGGTCCTTGCTTCGCCTTAGCAATATTCTTATGCTTGTATCGGGATGCTTGGCACACGAGACATACATGCATGTCTGCATACTCTTTACGGTAGAGGATACAATCGTTCGGACATGCATGCATTCTTTCTACTTCCATTCCCAATGGACAGAAAACCTTCTTAGCTTGGTAGGTCGTGCTGGGCAACACATTTCCCTCCGGAAGGATGTCAGCTAAGAGACCTAACAACGTCGTAAAACTCTTGTCGGACCAACCATTGCTTGCCTTCAATTTTAGCAGTTCAAGCACGGTTGACAACCTTATGTATTCCGGCTTGCAGCCAGGGAACAAATGTTTCCCCGAGTCCTCCATTAAGCCCTCGAATTTACAAAATTCTCTCTCACCGTAGTTCCCTTCTACATCGCGTAGCATCTGATCCAGATTGTCATCATGCGACCTATCCTCATCAAAAGCACATTCCATACCCTGCATATCGTTGACTTCCTCGGCGATGTCGTCATTACTGACTTCCGGTATAATCCGCTCTTCACCGTGGATTGCCCAACATGTATATCCTTTTTGAAACCCCTTCAGATTAAGTGAGCTTCGATCTGCGCCGGGTTGTTAAACATTTTCATATTACCGCAATCAATGCATGGACAGTACATAAATTTTATCCCCTTCTTCAACATATCCTGCTCGGTGGCTCTTCTAAACGCAAACACGCCATTAATATACTCTTCACTCACACGGTTCTCAATGTACATTCAGTTTTGGTCCATCTACACGTATGTGCACGTAATAAATTAATTAGTGTTAAATTGTATTAATAAACCACAAGTACCCTTCATAATGACCAACCACATTAGTGATTAGTCTAGAACAAATATAAAGGGTTACAGATCGTTACACATTAGTGATTAGTCTAGAGCAAAAATAAAGGGTTACAGATCGTTACCCTTCTCTCCAAGGTGACGCAATGTGGGAGGAGGCAGCAGAGGTGCCGCAATGGGGGAGGAGGAAGCAGGGGTGACAACTCAAAACGGAATGGGCAGCAATGTGCATGGAAGAATGCAGAGGCAGCAGGTGGCGAACGAGAGAAGGCGGCAGAGAGTGGCGCAGCGGGGGGGAGGCAAGCAGATCGTGGTGGCGCAACGTTGGAGGAGGCAGCAGCAGTAGGGTGGCCAATGGGAGGAGGCGGAAGCGGCAGGTGGCGGCGCCTCAAATGGAATGGGTAGGGGCCTTGGGAGCATCTATTTATAGTGGTAGTATATCACGCATACGTGATAAATAAGTATCACACGGTTTTTATCACGAATGGTGATACTTACAAACGTTCGTATAAAGCGTGATACGTCCACATCATAGACGGTTAACGAAGAACCGTCTGTGATAATTTTATCACAGACGGTTGATGAGTCGTCTTCTTTTGCCTGTTTTGTAGTAGTGCATGTCGGGCTGACCCATGGGCTGAGGCGTCGACCCAAGCACGACCCAATAGCCTCACGGGCCATGTCGGGTCGGGCCGGGCACGATTTGCTTGTTAGGCTGGAGTTGGCCCATTTAGCTCATCTGGTTTGAAATTTTGGGCAAAAAAAAGTAAAAACAAACCTAGAAAAAAAATCAAAAAATATAAAATAAAATTATATAACCTTATGAAATGAACTATATAAAATTCAAAAACCATAAAATAAAATCACATAAATTCAGACATGAACCGCGTAGAATTCAAAAAATACAAAATAGAATCAAATAAATATTAAGAAATGAACAAACCTAACGGGTCATGTCGGGCTGAGCCGTGTCATGTCGTGCTAGGCCCGGTACTGTGCGTACCGGCCAGCTAGGTTGAGGTGGCGACCCAAGCACAGCATGGTGTGTTGGGCTGGGCCGAGCCGGCATGACCCGTTTAGGTGGTGGTCCGTGTCATGCCTAGGTTGGGCCAATAGTACAGTGATTCAGACCGACTCGACTGACACGACCCATTCGGGGATTTGTACTTTTTCAAAGTATAGGCAGAATCTTATAAAAATTGAAACTTTTTCAAAATATTTTGCACTGCAAACTTATTGGTATCATTTGCATATGGCGTACCTAGATTGCTTCATGCATGTATCAGTGGTGAAAATCTGACTAGCGCCGTAAATTCATCATCCGAGGGAGTTTTTTTTTTCAAGGCAAATATGGCGCGAAGGCACTAGAGCTCTGTTATTAACTGGTGAACACTATAAAAGTTGTTACATCTACCACTGTTTTACAGGAACCCCGGAAAATAGCAAAATAAAAGATAGATCTCGTCGGAGAAGATGATGATGAACTTGAGGATTCATTGACGCCGGATGTGATTGGTGTGTGGCGGCGACACATCCGGCATGTTTCACGAGCAAATTAAGATAAAGAGTTTTTCTTTTATTTTATTTTATTTTCTTTTCTTTTCTTTTCTGACAGTGAGATACTCCGTGGCATCTCCAGTATCATGCACAATGATTAAAGCGTTCTTGCACGCAAATGCGAAATGGAAAAGTCGCAGCTAAGCCATTTTTGATGTCCCTTCCCATGCACGCACGCACGGACCAGTAACTTGGTCGATCTGGCCTCACGAGTGTGTGCGCATCTTTGACCGTAGGGACCGCATCGGACGGCCCCCCGTGCGTGCGTGGCACCTGAACGACGGATGAACTACCGCTCCTCGAGTAGTTTTCGCGGGAAGCACCTCTTCTTTTCTCGGTTTCTAGGGCGAGTCCCCGTTTATTCCAATCCATTGATCAGTGACTCTCTATCTAAGTATAATTAAATACTCGTACGTTTCAACCAAGTCTTGTGCTTACGTGCTAAGTTAACTAGTAAGTACTATCAAGTAAATTATTTAATGTCGAGGGGGTACATGCGATAACCAAAACTCACGGACACTTGCCTTCTGTGTCTTCCTTTTTCATCTCTGCCCCGCCTGCCGCCTCCCCGACGACGTCTAGCCGCACCGCCCGTCTTCCTGCTCCTCGGTGGCCGCGTGACCCTGCTAACAGAATTGATATCGTCTGATGATAGATTGCATAAAGATCAGAAGCCTCACGACCTAGGAAAGATACCCAAGTCGGTTGTATTCAGATAACAGTTTAATCTTTCAAACTGTACAGAGGTCCCGTTTATTTAGGTTTAGTTTTTTTTGACTTATAGTTTATAGATAGTTTTTTTTTTTGTTAAGTAACTTACAAACACCTAACTTTTAAACCAACCGAGGGTGTTTGGCAATCTGAATTTTTATAGACTGATAGGCTTTTTTTTGTGTTCCAAATGTCTAAACTATCCTTGATCAGATCAAATGTAACTTATTTTCCTCCACGTCTCTGTAGCACTTCCATCCATTGCAGCACAAGAAGGTTGCATTAACATGAACAATCAACTTCATAATGCATCTAATCATGTCATAACACATCGAGTAATCCATATTTTTTTTTACTACAACTCCACGACAGCAGTTGATTATACTAATCAGTAATTACACCTTGTAATAACCAAAATCGGAACAAAGGAAGCTAATCCAGCAGGACCAGCAGCGATGAAGAAGTCGCATCTCATCTCCTGCTCTGTTGCTGCTGCGCCCGGTGCTGCTACTTGTGCAGCTGTGTGGATGCGATGGCCAGCATCGACCTCACCTTCGCCACGGCCGTCGCCTTCTCAGGGAGCCCACGCGGCGAAGGCCTCCCATTCCTCCTTCCACCCCTCGCCCTTGTGCGGAGGCTGCTGCGACCGCGAGGAGGCGGAGGCGAAGGGGTCGAGGAGGCCGCAAGCACGAGTGTACTCGTTGGAGGCGCGAGCGGCGTCTATCTGGGACATGAGGGACTCGAGCCGACGGAGGTCGAGGGAGGTCGACGGAGTTGGGGAGGAGGACGGTGGGTTTATAGTGAGGGGAGCATTTAGTTTGCATTCTTATGATTTTATTGTCATTTCTAAAGTTAAATTGTAATTCTTGGAACCTCACAATGATCAAAGGTCAAATTGAACAATTGTTCTTTCATGTGGATCTTAAGTGAGATTTTTGACTCTTCTCTGAAAATTGAAGCTTTCTCGCTTTCTTTTGCCTTATCTCACTGGCCTATACTAATCTAAAGCCAACTTGGTCATTTCTATTGCATTCTCTTGCTTTTGGACCAAGTTGTGCTTTTGCGTGAAAACGTCGAGTATTTTCGTTTTCAAACCTTAAACTTACATTTTTGGAAAATTGCCAACGTGTTCATCAAGGTGGAGATTGTCGATATCATGGGGGATATGCTCATGATCTTATGATGATGTTACAACTGGCAATGACATTGAAGGTTTGTCGAATCACGCGTTTTCGGTAAAGTTTAGTGTCTTTGTCAGTCATTTGGCGGTCGATCGCCAAGCGACGATCGACCGGCTGTTCCGATCGATCGGCTACCACTAGTGGTCAGACCGACTAGGCCTTGGGCATAGAGGCTGGCGGTCTGACCGGCCATTAAGTGTCTTTGAATTTGGAGCTGGGCCAAAAATAGAGGGTGTAGGAAAGAAAGAGAATTCTCCTACACTTGATCTCATAAATTTTGGAGCTTCGAGTCAAAAGTTCTATTCGTTTGAAATTTCTAGAGAGGTCTCAGATTTTCAGGGAGAAAATTTGGCTAAATCCCCTGCTGGGCGGTCAGACCGGCCATGGGTGGCAGTTCGACCGATTTTGACTTGTTCACCGGCCAAAGTGACGATGATGTTTGTAGGTTAGATCAAGTTCATGATTTTCAGTGCATATGTGTTGCATGACGCATGTTTTGACTAACGTGAGTCAAGTTGCAAAGAACTTATTCCTGGAATCGATTTCTTGGTCTATTATTATGCAGGTGGCTTGGAGGTCAACGGCAAGGATGATCAGAACTAGGCTTAGAGAGCTGAGGTTCAGAACGATCGGGGTTACCGGGTGAAGTCGATGGACTCAAGCATGACGCAAAATGGATAAGGATGACTGGACGAGAAGTTCATAGTGATGGGTTGCATCAGGCGGCACGGGGGTCGGTGCAAGTGCCATGGTGGATTCGGTGGGAGCCGGATGTGAGAGACTTGCTGACATGAAGAGAGTTGTTGATTAACCTACACGTGGAAAAGCATGGGATTACTTCATGAAATTTGGACTCGGTCTTTGAAGAAGGATCGAGAAGGGGTATTTCCGTAACTTCACCAAAATACCGTCTTGATGGCTTTTGGTTAAACCGTGACGCAAGACGGCGCAAGGAAAAGTGTTTTAGGTCAAGAGAAGATGAAGACGATGCTTTGAAATACGTGCGTGAATTAGACCTGTTTGTGTGTGGGCTTAACGGATGCCCATTAGGAATATCCTTCTAGAAGCTAACCTCCACTATAAATAGGGGAGGGTACTGGTTGTGCACCTCCGAACCCTTGTATTTGAAGAAATCTTAGTTTGTGTTTAGGAAGAGGTGGTGAAGAGGTTAGGGTTCTAGAGAGTTGGATTGATTATGTGCTTAAGTGTTAAGTATTCGTCCTCCATGATGGAGTGGTTGTAAACCAACATTTAACTCAAATCAATCCAATCAAGATTCCTCAAGATGATCCTCTTTTTGTTCTTTCTCTCTATTTTGTGATTTTAGGGCTTTCTTTGATCCTTCGGTTTTCCTTTGGTTTCTGGCCTGAATCTTGCTTGCTGTGACATGTGGGAATACATCTAGGATCATCTTGATAATCTTCAACCCACGAGCAAGTTTTTGGATTATATTTTGCTTTTGACTCGGTTTTGGAGCAACCTTCACTCAAACAGAAAAATGTAAGAACTTTGGCAAAGATCTTCATGATCCTTGATTGGAATAGGTTCCTGACATCCTAGAGAAGGTGTGTTCCAAGTTTCGTGAAGTTTGGAGTTGTGGATCAAAAGTTAGACCTATTTGTGATTTCATTTTTGGGCTGATTTTCCTGTTCATCATGCTGGAGGTTCGACCGCCCATGGAGAGGTCAGACTGCCCATGTTGAGAGGTCTGACCGCCCAACTCTTTGAGAATTGAGTTTTTGATGATTTTGATTGTTTTGCTTCGGGGTTTCGATTGGATTCAATACAAGTCTTCCGCTATACTTGTACTTTGATTTTCATAGCTCTTATTGCTATTTGGAGTGAAAAACGTGTTGAATCCGATAAAGGTGAAAAAGAGACGTGCTCCTATTCATTCCCCCTCTAGTAGTCGTTTCGATCCAACAAGTGGTATCAGAGCCCGGTTAGTTTACTCTTGATCTTAACCGGTCACTGAACTTGGCGATGGAGAAGTACTCCATCAACCCGCATGTCTTCGATGGGCTCGACTATGCCTATTAGAAGAATCGCATGGGTGTCTACCTTCAGTGTGAAGGTCAAGCCATATGGGAGGTTGTCTGAGCCCTGCTCGTTTTGCTCAAGGTTGCTAAGCCGGCTTCAGCGGCCCTCTTGGATAACAACTATAAGGCCAAGAACCTCCTATATGCCGGACTTGGTAGACAGGAGTATGATAGGATTTGTCACCTTGAGACCGCGCACGAGATTTAGCACACCCTCGAAACCTACCATGAGGGTTCGTCCCAAATCAAGCAAGTGCGTCAAACAGTCTTCAAGCGAGAATACAACAAGTTTGAGATGCGTCTTCAATAAGGTGCTCAACCAGTTGAGAGCGGCCTACATTGAGTATTCTCAGTCTAGAATGCTACCATCTCTTAGCTGCAATCAACATTAAGGAGTCGGAGATGAAGGCTACCGCCATTGAGGAAAATGTCAATCTCTCTAATCTCACTTTGGAGTTGCTATATAACAAGCTCAAGACTCATGAGATCAAGAGAGTTGATCATCCTAAGAAGAAGAACATGGCTTTGATAGCAAACCCTCTCAAGAGATCTTCTGATGGTTTTTCTGAATGTTCTTCTGGATTTTCACTTGCCTGTTTATTTGCAATCAATAAAGAGGAATTTGAGAGTATCCCTGAGGCTGAGCTAGCCCTCCTAGTCAAAAAATTCACACGAGCATGTAACAATATGAGAAATAAGAAGCGAGGCGACCCTGTGATATGCTAGAGTGTGGAGAGCTTTACCATATCCGGGCAAACTACCCCAAACTAAAAGGGAAGGTCAACCACAAGGAGGAGAAGGTGGCTTGGGGGAAGTCTCGTGGGAACAAGCCCAAGTTTGATACTGCAAGCTCTTGAAGGCCATTCACCGGGTCCTTACCACTTTTGGAGAGCAATCTATGAGCGATGTGGACTCCGGGAGCGAGGAGGACAAGGAGGAGGTGCTCCCTCAAGACAAGAAAAAAGGAAAGTCAAAGGACTTCATCGGCATGTGCTTCATGGCCGACTCCATCGAGATCGATAACATTGATGAGGTACCTCCATCCTATGATGTTATCTCCGCTATATGTGATACCATCTATGTGCAACTAGTTAGCCAGGATAAAGCGTTAGAGTTCACCATGGCTAGGAATAAGGATTTAGAGTTACAAGTTGATAATCTCACACTAGAACTTGTGAATGCTAAGAATCTTGATGCTGATGAATGTTCATCCTGCCATGCTTTACACTCTGAACTTGCTAAACTGTAAACTGCTCATGATGTTACCTTGCACCAACTAGCAAATGTTAGGACTGAACTAATTGAAGTTAAATCTGCTTCATGTGAAAAATGCTGAGAATCTAGCAAGTTGGTCCCTTTTGATAAGGCTGAGTCTAGCACTTGCCCTTTCTTCTTAGAACGTGAACATGAAGCAAAGGACATTTTAGAAGCAGTTAGAGCTAAGTATGCCAAGCTTAAGGATAGAATTAATTCTGCTTCCTGTGTTTCATGCGAAGCCTTTAAGCTTGAAGTTGCTATTCATAAGCAGAGGCATGCTAGAGCCATTAAGGATAAACTTGTGAATCATGTCTTAATCTTGAAAAAGAGAATGCTTATCTCAAGGATACTTTAGAAAAATTCTCTAAGGGTAAGAAACAGTTAAACATGATTCTTGACAAGTCTAAAACTCCTTATAAGAAGCAAGGGTTAGGATACAACTTTGCCCAAGACCAATTGAAGCCAAATGTCACTCAAGTCTTAGAAAATGGCTTAGTTGAATTCAAAACCCAACCTGCAAAAACCCTCTTTAAATTTGTAGGTTTTTCTCAACCATCTGTTGAGTCAAAAGGTGCTTCTCCCAGTGGTATCAAGTACCATTGCACCTGTTGCAAGAAGGATCGGCATTTGCTTGAGTTCTGTTGGCGTATGTTAAAAAATGATAGGAAAAATCTTGCTAGAATTTTATCTCATCAACCTAGAGGCTTCATGAGACATGGTCATCTAGAAAGGAAGAAACATGGACTATGATTTGTTTCACATTGTCATCATCATCATGTTCCTAGACAGTATGGATCTCTTGTTCGTGTAACCATCTCTCATGATAAAACCTCAAGTAGGATCAAGGATAACAATTCTACTTTTTATACTACTCGTAGACGTTTGTCTCAGTACTGGGTTCCTAAGTCATGTTTAACTAACCCCAGTATTGAGACACATCGATTTTTTGTGCCTTGATTTAAAGGATCACCGCGAAGGAGGAAGAACACGTGGTTCGTAGACTCTAGGTGTTCACGCCATATGACCGGAGACTCAAGATGGTTCACCTCATTCACACGGTCGAAGGGTGATGACTTCATCACCTTTAGAGATGACACACAAGGGCATGTTGAAGGAACGGATCGATCAGGTTGAACGACAAAATTCATCCTGAAGGACGTCGCTCTTGTGGACAAGCTAAGGTACAACTTGCTTTCTGTCTCGCAGCTTTTTGATGACGGCTATGAGACTAGATTTAAAAAAAATACTTGTCGTGTGCTTGATTCAGCTGGTGAGCTTATTTTTGGGATTTCTAGAGTTGGTAGGATCTTTGGGACTGACTTTTATGAATCTCTTGTTGGATCTCTCAAGTGTTTGATTGCATCTTCTTCTGATTTCTGGCTTTGTCACCGTCATTTGGGGGCCGAAGGGCAATCTTTGCTGAGATAAGTACACGAGGGACTCTATGGAGCACACCAAGCACCACAGAACCTCGTGGGAAAAACTTTCCGCCAAGGTTTTTACAGCGCTCAGGGACGCACATAACTTGGTATAACACTGCCAGGGGTGCCAATGGGCCAGCCATCATTATAATGCTCCACCTACACCGTTGCAACCACTCGCTCCAATATGGCCCTTCGTGCGATGGGGCCTCGACATCATTGTGTAAGGCTATGGGTAGGCTACACTAGCGCAAATTAATAAAAATTCTATCCGTAAACCAAGATCACTGCAGTTATAGATAACGGTCTTACCACTAGACGCGCATGTGCGAAACCGATGCAAAGACGTCGTAGGCGTAGTAGTCGTACTAAGTTGATGCAAAGACGTCGGGCGAGTAGTCGTACTACTTCCTCATCCTCGTCGCGGCGCCCCACGTCTGACCCGCTCTTGTGGTTCGTCCAAACGCTACTGATGCTGGCGCCTCAAAGGTATCCACACGCGGGAGGAAGCGACGACGCCGGATCGCTAGATCGCGCGAGCGACTAGGGCGTGGAGAGGTGGCGGCGTGGTTTGAAGATGTCACGAAAAACTTCCCCTCCATCCTGTGCGCCCTTGCCCTCCTTTTATAGACGTCCTTACAATGAGCTTCTACTAATAGAGGCCCATTAGGACTCAATGCCCAGTCTAATTCAGATCTAATCCGAATTAAGCTTCATTTCTTAAGTATGTGACCCTCTAGGTTCACGTATGTTTAGACATGACACGAGCATACATACTTGGTCAATAGTTGGTAGCGACCTCTAGCAAGACGTCCCAACTCCTAAATGTACACAAAGATCATATCGGACGAACCAACACAACGTTATGTACATGTCAATCCCTTTGCCTCACGATATTCGATCAAGCTCCAAGCTGACCACTCTTTCTCGATCTTGTGATCCGGAATCCCTTACTAGGTTACTCTTAACCTTAAGTAGCATGACCATGCATTTCGATCCGATCACCGAGGGCCCAAAGATATCTCTCTCGTGTAGAGAGGGCAAATCCCATCTTGGTGACCATGCCTCGCAAAGATGCTTCATGACAAACCCGAAAACTACCTTTATAACTACCCGCCATTGAGTAGCGTTTGATAGCCCCTAAGTAGGTCGATTCACATCTCAAGTACATGCGACAATCTTAGGTCTAAGGACAAGGCGTACACATTGTGTAGAGAGAACCATAAGTATAATTGTTATGTCTCATGTTGGGTCGATCCAACCCCATGTTCTAAACATGTGTCCACATTATTGGTTTGACATCTCCATGTCTATGACCTGTGAAATATAGTCATAAACCGATACATGTGCTAATCTACCATTCACGTGTGTCCTCACATGAACTCCGACTAGGGACAACTTTAGAATAACCATAAAAGTAAAGAGTTTCACAAACAAGTCACATACTTGTTAATCAACACAAAAGCAATATTCAAGGAACATTTATTAAATCATGGATACAACGAAATATCATCATCTCTATGATTGCCTCTAGGGTATATCTCCAACACATTGGCCCCTTCCCCACCGCCAAGGGCGGCCTACGGTTCGCATTCGTCGCCATCGAGTACTTCTCCAGATGGGTGGAGGCCAAACTAGTCGCCAAAATCACGGCCTCGGTGGCGCAACGGTGCGTCTGGAGGAACATTGTGTGTCGGTACGGGGTGCCCCGGGACATAGTCACCGACAACGGCACCCAATTTGATTCCGCGGCCTTCAGAGCATTCTGCCAGAGCGTCAATACCACCATATGCTTCGCATGGTCGACCACCCTGAGTCAAACGGGGCGGTAGAGCGAGCCAATGACAACTTGCTGGTCGGATTAACCAAACGCCTCGTGGGTCTACAGAAGGGGTTTTGGCCAAAGAGCTCCAGAAAGCCTTATGGGCAATCCGCACTTCCCCAACAAGGGCCACAGGCTTCTCCCCGTTCAAATTCCTCTTCGGGGACGAGGCCATGACTCCAGGGGAAATCGCTGGAAGGTCTCTCCGGGCAGCCAAGGGGGAAGCACAGACGACCGCGTGGTATCAATAGATCTCCTAGAAGAGCATCGCATCGAAGCAATCTCAACAATGACCAAGTACGCCGATGGGGTCGCTAGGGTATACAACCGAAGTATCAGAATTCGCACCCTGGCACCAGGCGACATGGTACTCAAGAGGGTGGCAAACACCACAACACTGGGAAAGTTCGAATCAAAGTGGGAAGGGCTCTATGTCATCACCCGGAGCACTAGGGTGGGGTCCTACTACATAGCAACGCCGGAAGGACAGCAACTGGATCACACGTGGAATGCCAAGAGCCTCCAAAAGTATTATCCCTAGATAGCACCGGCTACGCCCGGATTATGGTTTCCCCTAGGTGTGCGCAGGGGAACCTTGTACTCATGTAGCCACATTATGGAAAAGCAATGAGTACAACCATGAACAAGATGGAAAAGACGCCTAACGGGGCTCCGAGCCCCGGCGCACACTAACTCACCCTCGAGGTGTGAAGTGTATAAACTAACACCGCGCAAGGCCCACGACCCCAGTACTAAACGCGATAAGTCGCGAAGACGCCTAACAGGGCTCCGAGCCCCGGCGCACAGTAACTCACCTCCGAAGTGTGAAAGTGTATAACCTAACACCGCGCACACAAGGGGCTCCCTCGGAGCCCAACCTAAAAAGAATGGGGGACGACGCAGGCTCCGCCTCCCCCTCGCTCAAATCACAAGGAGCTCCCTCGGAGCCCAACCTAAAAAGAACAGGGGACTGCGCAAGCTCCGCCTCCCCCTCGCTCAAATCACAAGGGGCTCCCTCGGAGCCCAACCTAAAAAGAATGGGGGACGGTGCAGGCTCCACCTCCCCCTCGACCAAATCACAAAGGGGCACCGCAGGCCACCACAATAAAGGTAAGAAACAATGGTACACTCTACACTCCGGAAAAGATACATTGGTGCACCGTAAAGTTACAACACTCCGGAAAACATATACTGGTACACCGCAAAGGTACAACACTCCAAAAAACATACATTGGTACACCGCAAGGTTACAACACTCCGAAAGACATACAGTAGTACACCGCAAACCTAGAACTCTCTTAAACAAATAATACAACACAATTGTACAACTCCCCGCGTCCTCTCCATAGCGTCACAAAGTTACAGCGCGAGGTCCCATTCTTCCACCTGGGCAGCCCACTCAGCCAGTTCCTCTTCGGAAGACCCGGGGGCGACGAGACGGCTATATCCCTCCATCGCTCATGCAAACAGCTCCCCGTCGGAGGCACCAAGGCGCACAAGTCGCTCGTACGCTTGATCGGCCTCCTGCCCTGAACGAGCCGGGAACCCGGCATCAGCTACCCCGAAGGGCCTGAAGCCCCGCGAGGCCCGGAGTAGCAGGACCTCCGGGCCACCTCCGGGGTGGGCCCGAAGCCTCTACTACCGATCCTGGACCGGAGGCACCAACAGGATGGACCCCACCATGGACCATAGCCTAGGCGTAGGGGGGACTGTCCCTGCAACCCCTACGCGCACAGTATTGTTATAGGGTCAGAAGGGTCATGTACAAGATCCTCACATAATACTATAAATAGGGGGTCACCCCCCTCCTATAAAGGGGAGAAAAGAAAACAAGCGCGAATCCCTTAGTAATAACAATCTTCTCGTTCTTGTCACTAGCTAGTCCCCTCTCTTGAGGATCCTCGGAGCACTCCTGGGCTTGTCTGGGGTTCCCCCTCTTTTACTGTATAGCTCGTTTTTGCTACAACAACATTATTATTGCAAGTTCTTCGTCGGCAACTACTAAAAAACTCATCAAGAAGTTGGGTGAAGATTTTGCAATTAAGGATCTGGGTGACTTAAGTTATTTTCTTGGTATTGAAGTGACCACTAGAAAAACGGGGTTGTTATTATCACAAAGGAAGTATCAAGAGGATTTGCTATTAAGGGTGAATATGCAAGCTTGTAAACCAACATTAACAAATATGGCTTCTACTAAAAGACTATCGCAAAAAGGAGGAAAACTGTTAAATGCAAAAGACAGTTTTCGTTACAGAAGTACTATTGGAGTTCTACAATATTTAACATTAACCAGACCGGACATATCTTATTCTGTCAATAAAGTATGTCAATTTTACAAACTCCAACTGATACACATTGGGCTACTGTAAAAATAATACTTAAGTGTATCAAAGCTACCACTGAAGTTGGACATCATATTTAGAGATCTTGATCTTGTCTGCTCAGTGCATTTTCATATGCAAATCAGTCTCAGAATGGTTTCGTAGTATTCTTTAGACCTAATCTGGTGTCTTGGAGTTCGAAAAAGCAACCCACTGTGTCGAGGTTGAGCATCGAAGCTGAATATAAAGCATTAGTGAATGGAACGACATAGATCAACTAGATGCAGTTCTTGCTGAAAGAGTTATGTGTTTTTCAAAATAGGCCACCAATCATGTGGTGTGATAATTTGGGAGCTGCCTATCTTACTGAAAACCCCATCTTTTGTGCGCGCACAAAACATATATAAGTTTATTTTCATTTTGTCATAGAAAGACTTGCTTCTAAACTGCTAGATATTTAGCTCATCACTTCAGCAGATCAGATTGTAGATATTTTCACCAAATCTTTTGTTCGGCAATCGTTTGAAAAACTTCGTCGCAATCTCAACCTGGTTACACCTGGTTGTGATCAAGGGGAATGTTAACAGAATAGATAATCGTCTGAAGATATATCGCATAAAGATCGGAAGCCTCACGGCGTAGGAAAGATACAAAGTCGGTTGTATTTAGATAACGGTTCAATCTTCAGTTAACATTCAAACTGTACAGAGTCTTATGGCAGTACTGTAGCTCGTAAGGGGGCAAAGTCTGTTATATCTGTTTATTCAGACTTTGATCCCTGATTTGATTATAACTGAACTAATATATCTCTTGTAATCTTGTGAATCAACCTGAGTATAAATACATCATGAACTCAATTGAGTTCATTGCGACAAACACAAACTTTTACAGACCCACCTCGATCATTCCACTACCGTCACGTTGTCTTCTTCTCCACCTTCGGTGTCCTCCCTTTCCTCTATCATCACCTCATTAGCTGTTCATCCCCGCCGCCAAAATATAACCTAAATCACCAACGACGTCCACCGCAACACAACTGCTGATCATCGGAGTGCAGTTACCACCCCACAACCCACCTGGGAAGGGGTGGGTCAATGAAATCTGTCAGGCCAGCACCGCCACAAAATCACCCTCGTTGCCACTCTAAATCGTTGCCAATGCCAACGAATCACCGGTACCCAATGTCCTGTCTTAACTTTTGTGATGAGCACCCGCTATTTAGTAATTTGGTTGCTCGTGTATGTCACATGTTGGATGGTATATACTCCATTATGTTCCCTTTAGGGGGAAAACTCGACATATGTTGATAAAGAACAAAGCTCACTTCAACATTGGTAGAATTTTGCATAGGAAAAAGGAGAGGGTTTAATAAGATTTTGTCATGATAGTTAGCTCTGAACCGGTAGGTGCAATGCACGTTAAACTAAACCACTTCAGCGTCTTCTCCCATCGGTATCGAAATCATTCAAGTTTTTTTTGTCTAATATAGCACTGTTGACGTGATCAATAGAAAATTTAGCCCCCTTTTCGAATCAAAGCCAAAAAAGGAACCGCGGAGCCGCCAATGGGCGACACATCGCCTCGTCCGCAAGCTGGGTGCCCAGAACCTCTCGTCCGCAAGCTGGGAGCCAAGTCCATGCGCCCCTGGCCCGAACTTGCCACGTCCATGCACTAGGGGAACGACCAACGTGCCTACACCTCCCTCCGCACACTGTGTGCCCGTCATTTCATGTGGAATTTAATTTTTGTAATTAAATTCTGGGATTTTATGTGAAAAAAATTGTTTGAATGATTTAATGTGATATTTTTTATAGATGTAATAATACATTTTTGGTACACGTGATAATACATAGAAAGTCAAACATACAAAGAAAACATATGATTTCATGTGTCCGATTTCATACGCGTGATAATATATTTTTCATGACGACATTACAACATGCAAACAGTTGAACTAAAACAACACAAAATGGCTCCTAGATGAGCTCGGTTTGTTGGGGGCAATCCTTTGTAGAGTGGCCAAGGGTCTTGCATATCCGGCACTTCCTCGCGAGGCTCTGGCTCCCATGCTGGTTGTCATCCATGTCGTTTGGAAGCACCACGTCTGCCATCGTCCCTTTCCAGTTGCCTTCAAGGCTTTGTTTGGGCCCTATTTCACCATCTTCGGCCAAATATCCCTATAGTTCATGTTTACAACATACGAGTGTAACTCAGCGCTCCATGTCCCGAAAAGATGGTGCATGTCGTAGATATCTGCCAGACTTGAGTGCATGCCATGTAAACATGCGAGCATAGCTTGTGCAGGAGCTTTGGCTTGTTGTAGGTTCATGTAGCCATATCACCGAGGGTGCAAGCTTGCTTCCTTTCTCACCTGGTATGACTATTGATATATTTCTACCTCAATCGAATCTCGTACTTCCTCCTCAGGCCATCGATCACTTAGATGTCGCGCATACGAGTTTTCTGCACCTTTTGGTCTATATACCTCTTCATGTTTTTGGACCACTGCTTCCATTCTTCTAGCTGCGGCCTCGCTACGGTGGCTCTATTTACACAAGCAAGTCTTGCACGTTGGACATTACCTAAAGCCACACAAACCAAATGCATATGTTACGAGCAATTCACCGTTCTTTAGCAAATAAACATGTCACACTATTTAGTTTACATCTTCCTACCTCCCCAAAATTACTGCACTTCCCTACCTAACCAAAATAATGACTTCTAGGTAGTCAGTGTATACTAAAAAAAGTACTAAATTAATTATGACTAACTCACGACGACTAATTAATTACGACTAGCTAATTACGACTAAATAAATTACAATGAGTTAATTACGACTAATTAATTTGGACTAAGAAAGTATGAGCAAATTGATTATGACTAATATAATTAGAAATAATTAATCTGACTAATTAAGTAGGACTAAATTAACCATGATTAGTTAATTATGATTAATTAATTATGACTAATTAATTACTAGAGACAAATTATAAGTAAATTACTTATGACTATTTAATTACCACTAATAAGGGCTAAAAATTATAAATAACTAGTTACGACTAAATAATTATAAATAACTAGTTACGACTAAATAATTATGACTTAATTAATGATGACTAACTAATTACAACTAATTAATTATGTCTATTTACTTAGGACTATTTTAATTATGACTAATTAACTATGAGTAATTAATTATAGCTAATAAATATAACATTAATTATACAATTAATAAACATAAAGCATACGACAAAAATTACCTCATCTAGAAGATCTCCGTTGATGATGAACTTTCTCTACTAATATGATCGCTAAACACTACTATAAACACTCTCAAATCGGTAGCGAAATCAGAACTAATTTCGACCAATCGCGCTACCTCTCGCTCGCTCAATCCTCTTTGTCTCTTTACGTCGAGCATTATGTGTGGATATCATGGGGATATGCTCCAGATCTTAGGATGATGTGACAATTGGTAATGGTGTTAACGGTTTATCATTTTGCGTGTTTTCGGCAAAGAAACAGTGCTGTTAGGCCATAATCGGTCTGACCGACCAGGTCGGCGGTCAAACCGGTCGGACCGGCCATAGCGGCGGTCGGACCGGCCAACTTCAAAAATGGTATTTTGAGCTGGGCCAAAAATAGAGGTAGCAGGCAACAGAGGGGATTCTATTGCACTTGGTCTCATAATTTTTGGAGTCTCCAGTCAAAAGTTCTATTCGATTGAAAATTTCAGTATGTTTCGATTTTCTAAAGAGGAAATTCGGCTAAGTCTCAATCGCGGTCCGACCGGCCGAGGGTGGGCCGGCGATCGGGAGGTTTTCACTTGGATCACTTGATCGCCTTCGTGGCGGCGATGTTCTATTGTTAGGTCAAAGTCATGAGTTTCAGGGCATGTATGTTGCATGATGCATGTTTTGACTAACATGGGTCAAGTTGTGAATAACTTGTTCCTAAATTCAGTTTACTTGTCTATTGTTGTGCAGGTTGCTTGGTGGTCAACGACGGTCAACGGTGAGGATGATCAGGATTAGGCTTGGAGAGCTGAGGTCCAGAACGATCGACGATGCCGGGTGGGGTCAATGAACTCAAGCGTGGTGCAAGATGGTCAAGGGTGGCCTATTGGCTAATCCGCGACGCAAGATGGCACAAGGTGTAGCTAATTAGGTCAAGAGGAGATAAAGACGGAGCATTAAAATGGCGCGTGCGTGTGTGACCCATTTGTTTTGGGCCTTAACGGGAGCCCAATTGAGTCAAACTTCTAGAAGGTCTAAGCCCCCACTATAAATAGAGGAGGGTGGTGGCTGCACCCCCTCGCTCTTTTTACTTCGCCTTTTTGCTATTGAAACCTTAATTTTCTTAGGGAGAGCTTTTGTGGAGGCTAGGGTTCTTGAGAGTTTGATGTGATTTTTGTGCTCTTGGATTGAGCATTGTCCTCCATTGATGGAGTAGCTGTAAGCCCATATCAAATCAATCAAAGGAAAGTTTGATCAATGTTTTGTCTCATTGCGTTTTTCTCTATATTTGATGATTTTGAGTCTTTCTTTGATCCGTGAGTTTTTGCTTGAATTCTCCGCATGATTTAGCTTGTTGTGACATGTGGGAACATATCTAGGATCATCTTGATCATTAATCACCCACGAGCAAGATTTTGGATCTAATTTTTGTTTTGACCTAGTTTTGAACCATTCTTCAATCAAACGGAAAATGATCGTTATTCTTTCAAGAATTATCACAATCTTCGATTGGAATAGGTTCCTGACATCATAGAGAAGGTGTGTTCCAAGTTTCATCAAGTTTAGAGTTGTAGATCAAAAGTTTCATCTATTTGCAACTTCGTCATCGGGCTGTTTTGATCTATTCTTCAGGCCGGCGGTCAGACCGCCCAAAGCCATCGGTCAGACCACTAGGTCATCGGTCAGACCACCATTGACCCAACGGTCCGACCGCCAGTGCACTGAATTGCTTTAGTCTTTGTTGATTTTGCCGTATTGCTTAGGGGTTTAAATTGTATTCAATATTAGTATTCCGCTGTACTGATATACTGTCTTCATAGTTTTCATAACTACTGTAGTAAAATCTTATTGAATCAATTATTTGTGAAAAAATGAGCGTGCTCCTATTCACCCCCTCTAGTCGCCTTTTCGGTCCAACATTATGTTTTGAAGTTTTATAGCCATGCGAAGGAACGAGTTCAACCGACAGCGAAACAACATGAGGGAATCCGATTCCCTTCCATTGGCGATGCGCCTGGTTTTTGCGCATAACAGGGGTGGGGGAGCGAGAATCTTTTCAGCCATTTGTTGGAGGGTGTTCCTGTCATTTTATCCAAAACATCACTGCTCGGCACATATGCTTTTTTATCTCAAGCTACACTGCTACAGTACACACATGCATGTATATATATGTAGGCCCTGTTTGTTTAGGCTTTTTGTCTGGCTTATAAGCAAAAAAGTCTAAGCCTAAACAAAGGGGTGGCTTTTTCATCCGGCTTATAAAAAGTTTAAGCCAGTTTAAGCCTAAAAGCCATAAGCCACGAGAGAGATGCTTTTTTTGGCTTTTGAGGAATGGAATACTCATTTGCCACTGAAGTTCACTGAAATTACCCTCAAAATGCCATTGTATATAACTTACGTTGACGATGTGATGTACTGATGAATAAAGCACTTGACTCAAGGGCAATTTAGACTTTTTATCCTTCACACACAACTCAATAAGCCAACATCCTATAAAAAGTCAGATTACCAAACACCAAATTGCTAAAAAGTGGCTTTAAGCTATAAGCCAAAAAGCCTAAACCTAAACAAACATGTAGTCTGATCAGGGTGTTTCAATTTAATTTGTAGCCATCGAAATTTCCTGCATGTTTGACAGAGAGTTTGGGCACCAGCTGTGTACATGCCTGGTATCTTTTCAGTTTATATTAAGTGTGAACAATAACAGCATGAACTGTTCCTGGCTTGCAAGCAGCAGCAGCAGTAAGTGGCAACTCCACTCCCCCACCAAACTATGGCCAAAATCACAACTAACCATTTATGTCTGAACTGAACATAACCCATACATACACTGCAAACCCAATGCCAGACAAACCTGCCCCGGTGCAAAATAATAATAATAATAATAAATATATGAAGCCGACATCACCTAGAACACAAATCCTACTGTTTTTTCTCACCTGAAACCGGACCAAAAACAAACATTTCAAACCAAATAATAATACAAATCTGAAGCCCGAACGGATCGCTGAAAGGGCGAAAAAACCCTGAAAAAGGAGCAACAAAAGCAGGAGGGAAAGGAAGAAAGGCTGCAGGTGCTGTAGCCTCCATGTTTCCTTGTCTTCCCTCCCCTTCTTCTGAACCTTCTCCTCTCCTCTCCACGTGGAGACAGACGGTATAAGTATATACATACGCGCACACGCACCATCTCGCTCGCCACCACCACCTCGGTGACTTCCCTTCTACTACTCTCTCTCCTCGTGCGCTGCTCTGCTCTGCTCCGGCCACCTCAACGCCGCCGGCCGGCGGCCGCCTCTGGTGCCCCTTCTTGTGATGCTTCGACGCTGAGGTATCTCACTTACATTATTCTTCTTTTTTCTTCTTTTTTGGGGGAGATTTTGGGATTTTTTAAAATGTTGGCGGCTTTTGCGGCCAACGATTGTTTTTTCTTCTTCTGCTAGTTTAGAGTGGATCTTTAGGGCTGAGGGTGTGATCTTGGCAGGAAAGGAAGCGACTTTGCTTGTTTGGGCGTGTCGGTTTGGCGCGACTTGGGATATTCTTTCCTTATTTTTGGTGTTTTTCTGGGTGGCGAGGCTGGCAAGTTTGATTTCTTGCTCGAGTACAAGTGGTGCTTGCGCTTATCTATCTATCTATTTTATTGCAAAAAAAGTGCTTTGAGGCAGGTTGAGCCTTTGTGGTCAGGTTGGGATTCTGAATTCTGATGCAAATCTTCGGTTTCCTTCTGCTGCTAAGGAGCCTTCTTTGATCGAGCTAGTTCTAGGTTGCAGAAAAATGCATCTGTTTTTGAGTAATTTGTTTGCTTCCCCTCTCTGCATTTTGATTCTGTTAGGATTTCCCTTTTTCTTGTCATCCATGGATTAGTGCAGACGTGAATCCATGATTTTCAGATTCTTGCTGCGACTATTTTCTTTGTTCTCCATTTGAAAAGTTCTTGGTAAGATCCGGGTCTGTTGCTAGTTTCAATCCGACTATTTTAATCTCTACTTCTTTATTTCCAGTGTGGGTTTCTGTGCTCTTAGCCTCTTGACAGCTTAAACCAATTTTTGTTAGTGGCCATTAAGTCAACTTGTTGAGCTGAGTGGTTCAAGGAGCAATAAAACTTTGCAGAATCTTCTCATTTATTTATTCTTGTATCTGGAGTACTGGTTGTTTCTGAAGTACTAGTAACTCATTCTTATATTTTTTATTTTATTTATTTGTGTAGATTCATTTTTATAGCTGTATGATGTGCAAAACAACTGTTCGTTTGTGATAATGTTATTAGCATGAATGTACGATTTTTAATGGTAAATATCGTAGTAGGGCACAAGGGTTGTCCCGCCCTTAGTATCGTCGGTAATACCCAGCTGCCCCAGCGAAAATCTAGGTCTATAGAACAAGAAGATTCACATCACCTTCGGCCCCCCTGGTGCATGCACAGCCGAAGGCTCACATCACCTTCGGCCCACCGTCGCTCAAAACCCGGAGCGCACCAGGCGCAAGAGAGAAAGGGAAGGCCGCCGCAATGGAGTCCCTCGCAGCCACCGGCCCTGCTCCAGCCTCGTCGCAGCGCCTACTCGCGGTCCATCCGCGCGCCCCTTCAGCTCCGTCCGCCAGGAGCCTTCGGCCGCCCGGAGTCCCCTCTGGAGCCCCCCTCTTGCTCCTCCCAGCCTCCGCTCGCCACCTCCGGCGCCTTGGGGCACCCCGCACCTCGGCCTAAAGCCTCCTCCGGCCGCCTCCTGAGCCCCTTTGGGTCCCCTCGCCTCCGCCGAGCGCCCCCTCCAGCTCCGACCGCCCGGAGCCTCTGGCCCCTAGGGTTCTCCCCCTCGGCCACGCCCCACCTCCGGAGGTACTCTGGCCCCTTCGGCGTCGCCACACTCGGAGCCCCCATCGGGTTCCCCCCAGCCTCCGCCGGCCACCTCAGGCTCCTTGGGGTGCCCCGCACCTCGGCCTCGAGCCTCCTCCGGCCGCCTCCGGAGCCCCTTCGGGTCCCCTCGCCTCCGCCGCGCTCTCCCTCCAGCTCTGGCCGCCGGAGCCTCCAGCCCCTCGGGTTCCCCCCTCGGCCACACCCCACCTCCGGAGGTCCTCCGGCCCCTTCGGCGTCGCCACACTCGGATCCCCCCTCGGGCTCCCCCCAGCCTCTGCCCGCCACCTCCGGTGCCTCGGGGTGCCCCGCACCTTGGCCTTGAGCCTTTACCGGCCGCCTCCGGAGCCCCGTCGGCCCCCCATTGCCTTCGCCTTTGCGTCTGGCGCGGCGCAGCCCCTTCTCCGGCGCGGCACACCTTCGGCCGCATCCCCCTCTGGCCGAAGCCACCTCGCGCAGGTGCACCACCTTCAGCCTTTTCGCTCCGGAGCACCGGCGCGAAGCCACCTTGACGCACCCTCCGGTGCCTCGGGGCCGCCTCGGGAGCGAAGACCCTTCGGAGCGAGGCTCTCGCCGACCGCCATCTCGGGCACCTCGGAGTGCCCCACACTTGGGCCTCGAGCCCCCTCTGGAGCCACCCCGGCCTCAAGCCTCCGGCGCGGTGCAGCCCACCTCCGGCCCTTCCGGAGCACCTTCGGGGCGCCTCTGGAGCCCTGCCTCCGGCTTTGGCCCGTCGACGCACTGCACCTCCGTCGACCTCCGGCCTCACCCATGGCGTCCCTCAGGCTGACGCTTCCGTACACCCCTCCACGAACTGGTAAGACATCCCACGTTTTTCCTACATTAATTCACGGATCCCTCCACTTTCTGCTTCCTCAGCAGTGTGCTATTTTCATGTGCACACACGAGAATGGTTGAGTACAGAGCAGGCAGTGTTTAAGTGTTCAGAGTATGCCTTAGGATTCAGTTGTGCCAAGAGCTTGATCTGAACTTAGGCTAGCCGTGCAAAGCCTCGTTTATTCCCCCTTGTGCTGTCAGCGTGCGATAGTCACTTTTAGTTTTGTCACCAGAGATGTCTGTTGTCCTACATTCTTGTTAGCAGTTAAGAACATATCAAGTCAGCACATATCAAGTCAGCAATAGCACCTTAATGTCATAAATCTGAGAACCACCAGCATTTCACTCAGGGCAGTAGGCATGCATAAAAGAGGATTGCTTCTGGCTACCTAGTAAGAGTTACACCATTCCATATCTTGTTTAAATAAAAAAGCAGCTAGTCCTGTACATGCTAAATGTTTGAATCAAGACAGCGGGAACAATGCGAAAGACGCCGCGCATGGCTCCGAGCCCTGGTGCACACTAACACACTCTCCGGAGTGTGAAGTGTATAAAAAAAGACACTGCGCATGGCTCCGAGCCCTGGTGCATACTAACGCACTCTCCGGAGTGTGAAGTGTATAAAAAAAGACACCGTGCATGGCTCCGAACCTTAGTGCACACTAAGTCACTCTCCGGAGTGTGAAGCGTATAAAAAAGGACACCGCGCATGGCTCTGAGCCCCGGTGCACACTAACTCACTCTCCAGAGTGTGAAGTGTACAAAAAAAACACGACGCATGGCTCCGAGCCCTAGTGCAAATCCCAATTGGTCCAACGGCCACGCCTCGATGACTAGGGAGTCTCCCGCCTCGGCGGAGACCTCGCATATCGCACTCAATCGCGCAAAACCCTAGTCGGTCCGACGGCCACGCCTCGGCGACTAGGGAGTCTCCCGCCTAAGGCCTCTCCTCGGTGGAGAGATCTCACATATCGCGCTCAATCGCGCAAGACTAGGGAGTCTCCCGCCTCGAAGGCCTCGCCTCGGTGGAGAGACCTCGCGTATCGCGCTCAATCGCGCAAAACCCTAGTCGGTCCGACGGCCACGCCTCGGCGACTAGGGAGTCTTCCGTCTCGAAGGCCTCACCTCGGCGGAGCGACCTCGCATATCGCACTCAATCGCGCAAAACCCTAGTCGGTCTAGCGGCCACACCCAGGCAACTAGGGAGTCCAGCCTTGAGGCCTCGTCTTGGCGGAGTGACGTTGTATATGGCGCTCAAACGCGCAAACCCTAGTCGTTCCAACGGCCGTGCCTTAGCTACTAGGGAGTCTTTCGCCTCGAGGCATACTAGAGAAATCGCATATCGCGTTCAATCACGCAAAACCCTAGTTGGTCCGACGGCCACGTCTCGACGACTAGGGAGTCTCCCGCCTCGAAGGCCTCACCTCGGCGGAGAGACCTTACATATCGCGCTCAATCGCGCAAAACCCTATTGGTTCGACGACCACGCCTTGACAACTAGGGTGTCTCACGCCTCGAAGGCCTCGCCTAGGCGGAGAGACCTTGCATATCGCGCTCAAACGCGCAAACCCTAGTCGTCCGACGGCCGTGCCTCGGTGACTAAGGATTCTCCTGCCTCAGAGCCTCGCCTCGGTGGAGAGACATCACATATATGGCGCTCAAACACGCAAACCCTAGTTGTTCCGACGACCGTGCCTCGGCGACTAGGGAGTCCTGCCTCGCGGCCTCGCATCCGCAGAGAGACATCGCATATCGCGCTCAAACGAGCAAACCCTAGTTGTTCCGATGGCTTTGCCTCGGCGATTAGGGAGTCTACCGCCTCGAGGCCTTGCCTCGGCGGAGACATTGCATATCGCGCTCCATCGCGCAAAACACTAGTCGTTCCAACAGCCGTGCCTCGGTGACTAGGGAGTCTCCCGCCTCGGCAAAGAGGCATCGCACATCGCGCTCAATCGCACAAAACCTGTCGTTTCGACGGCCTCACTGGCAGTGGGATCCCAGGCGGAGTCCAATCAAAAAAAGTGTGGGGGACGACGTTCGGCTTCGCCTCCCCCTTGCTAGCCTTGGGCTTTCAAACGAGCTCAATCTCGCTAGCCTCGGGCTCTCAAACGAGCCCAATCAAAAAAAGTGCGAGGGACGGTGTTCGGCTTCGCCTCCCCCTCGCGTTAGCCTTGGGCTCTCAAACAAGCCCAATAAAAAAAATTGCGAGGGACAGCGTTCGGCTTCGCCTTCCCCTCACTAGCCTTGGGCTTTCAAACGAGCCCAATCGAAAAAGTGCGGGGGACGGCGTTCGGCTTCGCCGCCTCGCTAGCCTCTTGCTCTCAAACGAGCCCAAAAAAAAAGGTGCGGGGACGGCGTTCGGCTTCGCCTCCTCCTCGCTAGCCTCGGGCTCTCAAACGAGCCCAATCAAAAGTGCGGGGGACGGCGTTCGGCTTCGCCTCCCCCTCGCTAGCCTCGGGCTCTCAAACGAGCCCAATCAAAAAAAGTGCGGGGTACGTCGTTGGGCTTTGCCTTCCCCTCGCTAGCCTCAAAAAAAGTGCGGGGTACGGCGTTCGGCTTCGCCTCCCCCTTGCTAGCCTCGGGCTCTCAAACGAGCCCAATCAAAAAAGTGTGGGGGACAGCGTTCGGCTTCGCCTCCCCCTCGCTAGCCTTGGGTTCTCAAATGAGCCCAATCAAAAGTGGGAGTGGGGGGGAGGCGGCGCGGCCGCCTCTCCTCGCTTGACCTTGGGCTCTCAAATGAGCCCAATCAAAAAAAGTGTGGGGGACGGTGTTCGGCTCCCCCTCCCCCTCACCAGCCTTGGGCTCTCAAATGAGCCCAATCAAAAAAAGTGTGGGGGACGGCGTTCGGCTCCGCCTCCCCCTCGCTAGCCTTGGGCTCTCAAATGAGTTCAATCAAAAAAAGTGTGGGGGACGGTGTTCGGCTCCACCTCCCCTCGCCACCCTTGGGCTCTCAAACGAACCCAATAAAAAAGTATGGGGGACGATGTTCAATGTTGTCCCCTACAGACAACATCAGCCCTTCGCGCCACCCCATGTTGCGTGTGCAAATCAGCAGGAGCGGCCGAAGGGGGGACTGTACCTGGCCCCCAACAGGACCATCGCAAACGGTCACACCAAAGAAGTAATCAAGTACAAGTGTAGCGACGATTCTGTCGCTGCTCACCACCCGCCTCGAGGCTATAGCCCTGGCGTGGCGGCCCTGCGTCGATTTCGCCCCCACGGGCTCTACCGTTACTCATTGCCCGCTTCGAGGCTCTCGCGCGGCGACCCGATGCGCCGCTCGCCTCGAGGGCCATGCCTCGGTGTGGCGGCTCCGCGTCGACTTCGTCCACATAGGCTCTGACGCTGCTTACGCCCGCCTCGAGGCTATAGCCTCTGTAGGGCGGCCTCAACGCGCCGCCAGCCTTGAGGGTCATGCCTCGGCGTGGCGGCTCCGCGTCGACCTCGTCCACATGAGCTCTGCTGCTGCTCACCGCCTGCCTCGAGGGCCATGCCTCAGTATGGCAACTCCGCGTCGACTTCACCCACACGGGCTCTACCGCTGCTCATCGCCCACCCCGAGGCTATAGCCTCGCGGGGCAGCCCCGACGCGTCGCCTGCCTCGATGGCCATGCCTCGACAAAGCAGCTCCGCGTCGACCTTTCCCAGGGTATCCCAACTCCCGAGGGGCAGGGGCGAAAGCACTGCGTCCGCTCGCCCCTCGGGACCGCGGGACTTGCCCTCGCAACCTCGGCCCTTCTAGACGAGGGAGTTGTCGTAGTAGGGTCGTCGGCAATACTCAGGTGGCCCTAGAGAAAATCTTGGTCTATAGACTAGGTCCATATCCCTATACATATGGCCCCATGGGCTTGTAGGTGGGGGGCCTCCTCATTTTCACACAAGTAATACATCTACACATCATGTGGTCTTTGGCTCATCTCCCTTCGGTCCTTCCCAAAACAAAGGGTACCCTGTACCCACTGTCTAGTCTTTTCTTGCTACGACAATAAAGAAATGGATTTATGCGCAGGCTGTCATGAGAAGTGGAATGAGTGTTGGTGATTAGTAGGCCGCCAACACTATCATCTCTCCCAGGCTTATTTTCCCAACTTATCATCAGGTATTTCAAGTTCCATGTAGTGAGTCCAGAAGTTGCTATTCTTTTTTTCAATCGCTGGCTTCAATTGGCACAGTAAGAAATCGATCTTTTGTTGCAAATTGCAAGCATTTTCATCTAATGTTATGTTTCTTTTCGGTTGTGCATTGGTTTTTTTAGGAACGTTTGTGCATCTTGTTCTTGTATGAGCGTATGTATTTGGCTGTTTTTCCTCATTACAAGTTGCATTAAGTTCTGAATTTAGTTTAGTACTCTGGAGATCTTTGGAAGGAAGGAGAAAAATTACTTCAGTAACAGATGCTGTTCTTAGAATACAAGGAACTCCATTTCATTGTTCCTATAAAAAAAGGAGCTGCATTTCATTCATGGATTAAGCAGTTTTTAGCTGAAGACTGGCTCCCAAAAAAAAAACTTTTTTTGCTGAAGACTGCATTTAGGATAGGCACAAAACTAATCTCCATATTCTGAAGACAAGTTTGGCTAATCTCTCTTTGGCATTTCTATGCCAGCTTCCTGATTTCTACATTTTGGCCAAATGCTGTGAAGAAAAAAATCGTCTTGTGCTGAATAAATTCAGCTTCCAACCACCATGGGTGCCTGTGTATCTTCAAGCAAAAAGCGGAGACCACAGAGATTGTGCTGTATATATCGGCCTTACCGCGGAAAGGTTTTGAGCAATGCACCTATAGTACACGCCAATGATATGGGGAGTTGTGCCACTTCCGGAGAAGTTATCCATGTGGAGGCTTCCGCAGCCACTCGGCGGACATCTGATGGATCGAATGTAACATTCCATCTCACACAGTTGCAATGGCATCACAGTGAGCTAGACTCGGAAAATGGAAATGGTAATTGGATTTTTCATGTTACTTGCATATATTCTAGGAATGCAAAGTCTTACATTTCACAAAATTTAGTTAAATCTTGAGTTTTCGCCATATTGGTCCAGTTGTGTGTCAAGAAGAAGCATGGTTCGATTCTGTCAGTATTTTGGGGTCTGATTCTGATGAAGACTTCAGCAGTGTCAATGGAGGTTTGTATTGCCTCTTGACAAATTTGATTCGCAATGGGCATATGAATTGATGCTATATATTTAGGCTTGGTCTTTTCTTGCAGACTTGCCTGCCACGACGAATGCAGTAGGGACACAATTAGTGCAGTGTGAAGATGCTTCATGCATTGCTGATGCCATCCAGAAGTTTGAGAAGATTTTTGACAGTTCTTGTGTTGCTCAAGCTGTTGGACAGTACCTAAAAAGAGATGCAAACAAAATGGATAGATCAAGCCAGGCCGATATTCAAGAAGCAGAGAGGCTTAAAATTGCAAGCCCGGAAACATCTGATGCTTCTAGTGCAAAGGTTGAGGAAGCAAAGACAAGAAATGAGGGCATAAAAATTCTCACAAAACTTAGAAGAGGTGAGGAGGCATGCAATACTTTGAAGCCTTTCAAAGATGGGGAAAAAGCTCATGAAAGTATCTTCAAAAGTTTGACACCAGTGTGCACGCCTCGTCATGCCAATAAGGTTCAACCTTTGGCAGTAGCTAGCCCACGGGGCCAAAAGAAGAAGTCAGCAGTTGTCAGGCTCTCTTTCAAGAGGAAATCTTTTGATGGAGAGCAAACTACTGAAATATGTGAGTCTTGCTATTATGTGTTTCACCATTTGTTTTTACATTGGACTGATGTAGATAAGATTCAACATGGTTGATGTTGAATTTCTATCCACAGGCTCTTCTAGGAGGTACTTGATTCGTCCAAGAGCTGGACTGTTGGTTCCTCAAGCCAGTGAGAAAGTATCAGAAGGTTGTTGGTCCGTTCTTGAGCCTTCAACCTTCAAGCTACGTGGGGAAACCTTTTTCAAGTAAGAGTTGCTGCACGTGTGCTTGTCGTTTGTTGTTATACATGAACTTGGTTTTGATCTGTATAAATTTGGAGTTTCTTGCAGAGACAAAAAGAAGTCACCTGCCCCAGGAAGTTCGCCATATACTCCAATTGGTGTGGACATGTTCATGTCCCCAAGAAAAATACATCACATTGCCCAGCATATTGAGCTTCCATCTGTAAAGCCAAATGAGAAAGTTCCTTCCTTACTTATCGTAAATATCCAGGTACGATCACCAGCACTTGCTGTCTTAAGTTTTAACATGCTAATTGTTGCAATGATGAGTATATGTCTTTCACGCAGATGCCTACATATCCTGCTGCTATGTTCCTTGGTGATAGCGACGGGGAAGGGATTAGTCTAGTGCTGTATTTCAAACTGAATGAGAACATTGAGAAAGAGATTTCTCCTCAGTTTCATGGGAGTATCAAGGTAAACTTCTCTATCAGTGGATGCTGTCTTTGTTCACAGATAACTGGTGCCTACTATTCCTAAACTGAGCTGTCCTTAATTGCTGTCTTCTGGTTTATTTTCAGAGACTTGTAAGCGATGAGATAGAAAAGGTTAAGGGGTTCCCGTTAGACTCAACAGTCCCTTATAGAGAAAGATTGAAAATATTGGCAGGGTTGGTTAACCCAGATGATATGAATCTGAGTTCTGCAGAGAGGAAACTTGTGCAGGCTTATAATGAAAAGCCAGTTCTTTCACGGCCTCAACACAACTTTTATGTGGTAAATTACCTTTTCTTGATGTGGTCTTCTTCCTCTTTTCTTGCATCTTGACTCTTACATAACATGTGGGGTCGATGCAGGGATCAAATTACTTTGAGATAGACCTTGATGTGCACCGGTTTAGCTTCATCTCAAGGAAAGGGCTCGAAGCATTTCGGGAACGGTTGAAACATGGTGTAATTGATCTAGGTCTAACCATACAGGTAGCATGATGATCCATTCTGAGTTCTTTTAATCTTTATTCATCTCAATACCAGAAAACATCATTAGACAATTCCATATTGTTGGCAAATCTTGTTAAGAGCACCTGAAGTCTGTAGATAAAAACTGATCTAGAGGCTAAAGTTGCTTGCCTTGGAATTATGTCTTGTATACACTTAGGCTGCTGAAATTTTTGTTGAATCTTAGAGCAAGTTTTAGTTTTTTTTCCTTAACAAATCATTTTGAAATGTTACGACAACCCCCAAATATACAACTTATCTAGAAACTGTTTGTCTAATATAGTTAACAATGAATGTCCCATGTTATAAATGTTCTCTCTCTTTTGCATGGGCCATGTTAAAACAAGAGAATGTTGGGTTAACCGGAGAACCTTTTCTAATCAAGAAGATTGTGCATATAGCGATAGTTTTTTTTTTTTTTTTTGGGGGGGGGGGATATAGCGATACTTGTTTTGTTCAACCTTTTCCCATTTTTCTTGTTAAGTTACAGCTGCAGGCTATTATCTCCATGAGCTGAGCATATTGAGAATTTTATGCAGGCCCAAAAGCAGGAGGAACTTCCTGAGCATGTCCTGTGCAGTGTAAGGCTAAACAAAGTTGATTTTGTCGATAATGGGCAAATACCGACGCTCTTGCCTTGTGACGACGACTGACCAGTGAACTGGCATGCTAAGTTAACCAAACCTGATGTTTCAGTCAAGAGCAGCGGCAGGTGCTCACAAGTTCTACCCGTTTGAAGCTTGATGAGCTTGCCTTGCTGCTTGACCTTGGAAGGGTGGAGGGGTGGTGGGTGGCGTCGCTCTGCAAGATGAACAGCTTTGCTGTGGAGCTGTTCCGTAAAAAACCTGCATATATAGTCATGTTCTTTGGCAATCTGGTTTCGTGAGTCAAATTCTATGTGAAATTGATTTGCAAATCAGGAATTGAAAGTGCTATCAAGACTGCTTTATCAATCTATTTATTCAATTTATCTGTTCTCAATCTTCTAATATCCTATGAGTATGTGCATTGTTGATATCAAGCTGTGCCGATTTCTCATCAACCTTCATCCGAACCAGTCCGAACCAGCCCACTGTGAACTAGTCCTAGACCCCTAATAGATAAGGAAAAGCAAAATAGAGAGTGGGGCCAACTTGTAGTTTGAGAGAGAGGGAGAGATTTTGTCTCCAACCCTATCCGGGGGGCTCCTGAGCGAGGTAGCGGCGCTAACTGGCCTGGGCGCCGGCCGTTTGCGGCCATCGCGTTGTCCTATTCCTTTCCTTTTCTTAAGGTGGCCGGCTTTTCCTTCTTCCTGAAAAAATTGAGAATTTTCCTTTTGAGTGCTTCTTCTCCGATTTTGGCTTCAGTTTTTGGGTTTTGGAGCTCTTGCGTCGTCGTGGTCGACGTGGCTCCGTTGGTGATGAGCTCCGGACCTTCTTCTGTGCACATCCCGCCGGTTTCCTTCTTGCACCTTATCCTCAGCGGGTGTTCGGTGGGAACTTGGCACTTGCGCTATTGGATCTCGTGTTGGTCGGCTTTGGCCTGATCTTGAGGTGGAAGGAGTATTCGATTTTCTTGTTGATTGGTGCTCTTGGTGCATTCGACCTGTGCATCTTGATTGGTCTTGTGCGGCATATTCTGTACCTCGGCTTTATCTTTCGGTGTGTCCCGAATTTTGAATATTGGCATTGTATCTCTGTCAACCTCGTCTGGTATTCACGGCATAGCGGAGCGATTGGTTTTATGAAATAGCGCATTTCGTGTGCCTTGCCCGGTTCTACTCGGTGGCTTTGAGTGCCATCCGCTTCGTGAGCTTTCTGTTTTTCAGAATCGCATTACTTTGCATTGTGTGCAGTACTAGTTGAATTATTATGTAATATTTGCCTAGTACTGGGAGACTTTGCTAAGCGTTGATTGTGAGCTCGGCTAATGCTCGATGATGAAGTGATGTCAAATTGAGATTGAATGTGACAATTGAGTATAATTTGGTCTGAGCTAGAAGATTATTTCTTATTTTCTCTTGTTCTGTGCATTTGGTTTATTTGGATATACTTGCTATTCACTGTAATTCATTCAGTCAATATTACCTGCTTACTGTGATTCACATTGGTCCATTCAGTTCTGCCTTCAGTTCATTGTGATCCAACTTTCGGTCACTGTTATACCTTATTGTTAATTGACATATTGAGTTTCAGAATCTATTGCTTGTTGTCCAGCAAAGTTAGACTTGATGATTTGCATAAATATGTCTGATTAGAATAGCAAGATTTTATTTTGAGCTCAAGGCCTAATCTATTTCAAAGTAATTGTCATATTCTATTTGTGATTAAACTTTGACACAAGTGTCATGAGGGCCAAGATTTCATCTTGTGCAACTCAACATCTGAGAGCAAATAAACACACATTTAAATATGAGCATTATGCGGATTTTGTCTGTTTTCGAGTTCTATCTTTTGAGTACTTTATCCTGGTTAATTGACATGAAGATATTACATACTTATATGATATTTTTATCATTTAAATACTACTGAAAATATGTTTTGATTATGATTATGGCTGCTAGAATTATATCTCAATATTTGCTAAAACCCCTAATTTTATAACAAACTTGTCATACACAAAATCAGTATTGTGTAAACATTTTTTTTCAAGGCCGGTTTTATTCAAATCATAAAAAAGAAATATTGTTTGATACTCCTAACAAAGTATAACCAAAACCAGTTCTCTATAGACTCAGAATTTTCAGTTTTAACAAAATTTGGTGGGAGTTGTTTGTAATAAAACCAGGAAGCCAAATCAGATTCTCTCCCTTATCAACAACAGCAATAGTGTCAGCACAAACAAGTTCAGCAGAATGCAGCATTTGCTTTTGCAGCCATTAGCAGGGAATAACTGAGTTAATGATGGAAGAAGACAAGAAATGGAGGTGCCAAGTGGATACTACAGGCATTATGATTTGCAACTCTACAATCTTGCTATACAGAAACCTGGATAGTATCATCGTTCTGGAGCCATCCATCCATCCATCCATCTTTAGCATGTGAGCACAACAACAGTGTTTGTTCAGGCAGAGCCAGATTTGATTGCATCAACAGATGAACTGACGACACTAGACGACAGTTTCCACCTGACGGCATCAGGCTGTCCAATCCTAACAAGCAATTGCTCACCAGGAGAACTCATGGCTTCCTTTCCCCTTTGATTGCTTGCAACATCTTTTTTCGTTGTGGTGATAATTAAGTACATTTGATGGTGTTCCTCTTCTGCTGTGTGATCATACCATATCTCCTCTCAACGCTGCTCCCTTTTGCTGCCTGTCAAGACGAACAATGCATTGGCAATTATCAGCCATGGCAGTTTCAGGAGATTACCTGTGGTATGCATCAGCAAGGGGCGTATCGTATGGTTACCCTTGTGGAACCACGACCGGCGGCCGGCTCGCCGGATCTGCTGCTCGTGGTTCTGCAGGAGCTCGTCGACGCGCCGCGACTGCGACTGCGACAGCAAGGGCCCGGAGAACTCCACAATCTCACCCTTGCCCTTGCGCTTCTGAAATTCCAGTTCCCAATGATGAATGAATATGTTCAGTGTCACTGTCATATGATGTGAAACAAAAACACTACACTGCAATGTAATGTGTCTCTTCGGAACTCAGGAATTTCCAATTCGAACCAGAAAAAATTCCCGCGTTCCAATTCCAAACGGGGCTATATATGAAAATGGAATCCTCAGTGGTGTGTGAAATTGTGAGTGACGAGACCTTGTCGCTCTTGAGCTGCTTGACATCCGCTGGCTCCCGGATGAACCTGTTGTTGTAAGCTTCAGAAGTGCTGAACGCCACGGCGGCCTGCGCCCACTGCTTGATCACCTCATGCTTCTCCACCTCGTATGAAGCAGCTGTAGTAGTTGTTGTCCTTGCGGGTTCACCCCCATGGTTGTTGGTTCTTGGCCCCTTGGAGCAGCTCCGCTTCGTTGTCGCCGTCGTAGTCTTCGCGGCGTCGGGTCTTGGCTTCTTGGCCCAGGCGAAGCCGGTGGACGCGGTGAGCTGCACCGGGCCGGAGAGAGGGAGGTGGTCGGCGAGCCGGGTCGCCGCCTGGTAGCTGCGGGACATCTGCCTGGCGCACGGCGGCGAATCGGCGTCGTGGCGCTTGCTGATCACCGGCACGGGCTGCAGGTCGACGAACAGCCTCCCCGCGCCGTCGGCTCGGGGCAGCGATTCCTCGGCGTGGACGTGGCCGTGCCTCTGGTTGGCGGCGCTCGTGTCCTGCAAACTCTTGTGCGCCCTCGACAGCCGCTTCGCCGCCTCGCTGCCGCCGTGGCTCCTGCCGTTGTTCCTCCTGAATGTCGCAAGTTGTTGCTTTGGTTGTGGTCAAGGAGATGCTGCCAACTGAGGACAAAAATGGAACTCGAAAAATCTGATCACCTTCTAGAATCTTCTCGAAACTTGGCGTCCATCTCCTTGTTGGGCGCGTATTTCGGCAGGCTCGACGGTTCGCAGGCGTACGGCTGCGTCCTGAAGTACTGATCGATCAAGCAAGATAAGATTCAGACTTTTTCCTTGCATGCATGGCATGAAGCCACCGCCACGAATGGAGGAAAAGTGGTTGGTTGATTTGTTACCTCGGAGGCGAGGGCGGAGGAGGCGGTGCCGCGGGTGGCGGGCTCGACGGAGAGGAGGGTGGCGAGGAGCCGGAAGGCGGTGTCGGGTATGGACCTGAAGGTGTCCCTGAGGCGGCTCTCGTAGGGGTGCTGCGGGCGGAAGACGGCGGCGTGGGACATCCTGGCGCGGCGCCAGTAGTCGTCGGGCGGCGAGCCGCAGAGCTTGAAGATCTTGTGGATCTGCTCGACCTCGGTGCGGCCCTGGAGGATGGGCCGGCCAGCGTACATCTCGGCGAAGACGCAGCCGGCGCTCCAGAGGTCGACGGAGGGCTCGTAGGCGGTGGCGCCGAGGAGGAGCTCCGGTGGGCGGTACCAGAGCGTGACGACGCGGCTGGTGAGCGGCTGCGCCGACGGCGAGAATAGGTTGGCGAGGCCGAAGTCGGCCACCTTGAGCTCGCCGTCGTTGCTCACCAGCAGGTTGGCGCACTTGATGTCCCGGTGCATCACCCCCCGCGCGTGGCAGTGCTCCAGCCCCAGCAGCAGCTGCCTCATGTAGCACTTGATCTGCAGTACACACACATACAGCTTGATTAGACTGTGCCAGTTACTCAGCTAGCGCAATGATCATCACGCATTATACTCGAAGACGACGTGGGTGGGTGTACGTACCTGGGGTTCGGAGAAGGTGACGTCGGCGGCGGAGGTGAGGCCGGCGAGGTCGTGGTCCATGTACTCGAAGACGAGGTAGATGTTACAGGAGGAGCGGGAGGTGATGAGGCCCTCGAGGCCGACGACGTTGGGGTGGCGCTGCAGCCGCCGGAGGATCTGGATCTCACGCGCCATGAACCGCACGCTCTCCGGCTCCACGCTGTCGAACCGCACCTTCTTTAGCGCCACCAGCCGCCCCGTCTCCAGGTTCCGCGCCCGGAACACGCTGCTGTACGTCCCCTGCCCAATCTGCAGCCCATCGCCGCGCCCGCACCGCCATTGATTAGCTTAGTTGTGAACTTGTGATCCGTGGAGTTTAATCGTGCGAAGAGGAAATTAAAAACAGCTTGCTTGGCGTGCTCATGGCGCGTGCTTGCCTTCTCGAGCTTCTCGAAGTTCTCGGCTTTGAGGGGGATCCACCCCTGCACGGCCTCGGCGGCCACGGCGCTCAGCCACGCCGGCCACCCGGCGGCGACCTGCTCCCCCTCGATGTACCGGTGCAGGTTCCCCAGCCGCGTGCCGGCGGCCGAGTTGCCGCGCGCGCCGGGCCCCCCCACCGCCGCCTTCCCGGCGCACTCCCCAGATTCCCCGTCGTCGTCCCCGCCGAGCTCGAACGCCTCCAGCCGAACGGGCCGGCTCCATATCGACGCCAACCCCGGCGCCAGCACCAGCTCCGCCGACGATGCCACCTCCGAGGCGCTCCCGGACACGTTGTACGACGACGACGCCGTCACCGCCCCCTTCGACGCCGCGCATCCCATGGCCCCCTCCTCCGCCGCCGACGCCGGCGTAGCGGCCCAGCCCCCTCCTCCTCCCCGGGCACCACCAACCAAGAAACAGGGGAGGAGCAAGAAACAGGGGAGGGCTCTGTTTTGGCTCCCCCTCCCTCCCTCCTCCTCCTCCTCCTCTCCCCTGTTCTCTTTGCCTCTGCACAAGTAATGCAAGCAGCTACTCCTAAAGATAGATAGCACCAGCACCACCAAGGCCAACCTTGCCTTGCTGGTGCACTGCTGCCTTTAATTGGTGTGTTTTTCTTGGCTCAATCTGTCCTTCCCTTTTGCTTTAATTCTTGTGCTGGTCTTGAGCTGGGGATTGTCCAAGAAAACATGGGGAGAAGTGTAATTCTGGTGATTATTTTGTGATTTCCTACTAAAGATAGCCAAAATGTGGTGAGGACGAGGTCTTTGGTTAAGTGCAACAACCTCTATCTCTAAGAGAGAGCAAGCAAGCAAGAAAGGAAGAACAGGTGCAACTGATCCAAAAGGAAGGATTTTTTTTCAAGTATATCTTTGTGAATTTTTTTTTGCATTTGTTATTGGAGTTTTGATATGAAATTGGTTGGGTAATTTGATACTAAAAGATTTGGAGAAGATATATACAGGTGTCTGCATAGGTCAAAGAATATTTGTTTTGGAAAAAGGTACATGAGAGAGGGAAAGAATTGATGTGTATGTAAGTATAGGAACGTGGTGTCCAGATTTTGGGCGGGAAATGTTCATGTGATTATATTATGGCACTAGGGGAGTATGGGCATGTACCAGCCGTTTGTATTTAAACCCTAGCTACCTGGTTCTCTCCCCCCTTATTTCTTCTATGTGTGCTGCATTGTGTTTTTTATTAATAAATAATGCATGGCTAATGGATCATTTAGTACTCTTTGTGATGATGTTGTTGATGGAAAGATAAGCAGAGGAACAGTGATAGTTTGTTTTGGGAGAAACATGACATCAACATCAATTGGTCAATTAGTTAACTGCAAAGAATTAAGAAAGTGATGGTTTAAGACTTCAACTAGTCTTTATTTTTCCCTTTTCTTTTCTCGTGTCTGGAGAAAGGGATATATGCCCACTATGTTGCTACCCCACCATTGCATGAGAAAGGGATGTGTTAGGGGAATGTTTGACCATTGTACCTGTGGATATTTGGTGAGAAGATTTCATGATAGGGATTGTACAATGCACAGTAAGTTCAGATCCAATTTTGTTGGTGGAATTTGTCGTCTTGATGACTATCAAATGTGTACTACTTTGTATTATCTTGAATCATCAATGCATGAATGAATTATAAGCTGTTGACTATTGTTTTCTATATTGTTAGACAAGATGGTGTCTCGGCTTCCTACATGCATGACGTCTTCTCTTCCGAGGAATCACGCGTTCACATAATAGTTGTACGTATTTATATGATAGCTATACGCATTCACATGATAACTGTAATATATATATGTGTAATTCATGTACTCTGATTTCTACAATCAAAGATAGTGTTACTTTCCTCGCTTACATGGTATTAGAGCAGTGCCGCTCATGAGCTGCCTCCTCCACAGCTTCCGCCGCACCGCCCCTGAGAGATGACCTCATCTCCATGATCTCTCCCGGGGGGTGCGCAACTCATAGTTTAAGTCGTGTCACCGATCATCTGATCAGCTACCAATTAGAGTTTTCCATGGTCATCTTCAAATCGAGTTTTCTCTATTTTTTCCGATCATAGATCGGTTTGCGTCGACCTGTCGACGTTCCTTGGCTTCGGACTTTACCACCTCGGCTTCGACCTCTCCAGCGCCTCCTCTCTTCCGATGACGTCGTGGCGTGACGTGGCGCGCTCGTCGACACGGCCCTCCCTCCACAGCCTTTCGAGCGCACCGTCTACCGTCGTCATCACGCCAGATCATCATCGTCGGACCGTCGTCCGCGAGACTTCTGTCTTCACCAAAATTAGGTCTAGTCTGAATGTCCGCCTTGGCGACGTTCCGACTGCGGGGTGTGTTAGACAGGATGGTGCCTCGGCTTTCTACATGCATGACGCCTTCTCTTCCGAGGGATCACGTGTTCACATGATAGCTATAATCTATATATGTGTAACTCATGTACTCTGATTTCAATAATCAAAGATAGTGTTACTTTCCTCGCTTGCATATATTCAGATCCATACCACATATCTATTTCCAAATATGTTTATCTGATTCTTCCATTTTCTCCAATCAAGTCTTGTATCACTTCAGGAATACCGGCTTTAGTAGCAGAAAAGCCAATGGCAAATAGGCTATCTAAAAATAGATGAGATGTGAGAAAAATTGCTCAAATTTGAAGGAAACTAACACTACATTCTCCAACTTGGTGTGCATTACTAAGATCAATGCATTGCATGGAGCCATGGACTGTGCTTTCAGGGTTGGTTAGTGTAACAACCCCAAAATCCGGGGCCGTTAAAACTCTTCACAACCGCCCAGGATGTGTAGTTGCGAAGTAAACAGTGTCTCAAGCAAGCTATCGATTACAACAAAATCAAGATTTTATTACATAAGATTAAGGTTTAACAACCAGTTTTGACACAGACACGGGCTTCCAAGCCCAAAGCTAATATAATACAAGATAAAATAAAAACACACCACAGGCACGCTTGAGCACGATCGAGACCTAAAAACAGTAGTCACTGCCTTCTGGGGGCCCACCAAAATTCTGCTCATTGGGGTTTTCAGCATTTTTTCAATCTTCTTCTGTGGAGGGGTTGCAGATTTTGCAAGAATGAGTACTACTACCGTACTCAACAATCCTACATAGAAAAGCTAAATAATTACATGCAAGGAGTTCAACGGATGGTTAGGGTTTACCTTATCAGGCATTTGTGGATGCATTTTACAGTTTAAAGCAGTTTAACTTTAAAACAGTAAAACAATAATAAATAATAACAACAGGGGTTTCTCAACAAACGCACAAACCAGATTCACATCTCAAAAACTCTACTTATGCCTCATGTATTGGAATCGCCCCATGAACACAACTTCATTAACCGGAAGCACGGCGTATTCGAATACCATTTGATTCACTCTGCAGAGTTGCTTAGCTTTACCCACAAGATACCTCATGCTCGAAATGTCAGATCATAGACACGCAACATGTTAGCGTGCGACTGAGCTGAGATAACAAAGCTTTTTCACTGCTCAACCTTTCTAGTCTCTACCCGGCAGGTCCTTACTTCATACAACCCTCGGGAGACTCCACCGGCCGCTGCTATTGATCTTTTACCCCGATGCTGATGAGACCATACCGTTATGAAGACCAGCGAGTGTCCCTGCAGGCCCACTCCTGTCCCACTCTAGATACTGTAGATATTCAATTGGAATAGCAGTGTACTAGGCTAGGGAGTAATGACCACACCTGTGGTTGAGCGATTTTCTGTGTCTGCTACTTTGGCACAAGGTTCTTGTCCTTACAAGTCTCATAGCGAAGCGATAGACCAACACCAACCCGTGGTCGTCTATCCTCCGAGCCTCACCTGCGACTCACTTTTTCCAACATAAGTCTATTGGGTTGCCCAACTTCCTGGACACAACCCTCAACTTCAAACCAAAACCATTGGCGAACCGCCAACACTCTCTTTTGATTGGTAACCACAAATTTGGTGACAAAGCTATTTGCATAGATAATATTTTATGTGGACTTGTCAAGGCGAATATGGCTTACAAGAAATCTTAACCTTGTCAAGGTGAATATGGCCTACAAGTGTTAGGTGGGTTTGTATGTGGGGTAATTGGAATTATCTAAACATCATGGTATTCCAAAGTATTATTTCAATATTTGAAGTAGTCAGCACAAATAATAATGAATGTAATATTAAATATATGAACTGTAGGTTCAAAATGATCAAAGAATGTGGCTTGCCTTCTGGCACAAAGTCCTGTGGATCCTGGTCTTGTTTGACGTCTTCTGCAGTCTGGTTTTTAATATCGTGACCTAACGAGAAGCAAAACAATAAAACAACCAAGTAAAATCCAGCTCGACAAGGAGTGAGCTGGGAACAACATGCAAGTAAAAATAAATGGAAAAGGAACACAAAGAATGTGGTGTGGGGGGGTGAAAATTTATCTAGGGTTTAATTGGACTGAACGGAGTGGAGAAATGGGTTTCTGGGCTCAAAACAGATAAAATGGATATAAAATGATGAATTAGGGTTTTGTGGATGAATAGTATTAGATGATAAATAGTAATATTTCACTATTCATGGGTGAAAAAGTGGTGATGAACAGTAACTAATACTACTGTTCATGACAATGAAGAGTGAAATCAGGATTTTTCGGCATGAACAGCAATTTTCGGGATATGAACAATAATTAAAATTACTGTGTAGTGAACAGTGTTTGGCTGAAATGGAATCAACAGTTAAAGGCCCGGCCTTTTCTTCATGCGACTAAAACTTGGTTCGCCAGCCGAACCAACTGTTGCCTCGTCTAAACGGCCCGCTTAGCGAGCCTTTTAAGGCTGGCGGCCAGGCTTCGGGCTCGAGCATGGCCGAAAGGCGTAGGCCTTCGCCTAAGCCGATGGCGACAATGCGCGGTGGCGGCGATGGCCGGCGACGGCGGAGGAGGGCACTGGGAGCACCACGAAAGTGTGATGAACCCGTTTTGGGGTTTTGTGGGGGCGGTGGGGGTGCGGGAATGGGGTGGCGACGGCGACCGAGAGGTGGCGGCGGAGGAGCACGGTGCCGGCGAGCTCCGACGAGGGGGAAGGTGGGGGAATGGTTGGCGGCGGTGCGGGGGTGCTACCGCCGGAGGTGGGAGGGAAGGGGAGGAAGGAGGGCGGTGGATTTTACCGAAGCTTCTCTTCGGGCGGAGGAGAAGGCGGCGGCGATTTCTTTGATTGCACCGGCGTTGGGGAAGAGAGTGGCTAGGGGAGGTGCTTGAGGTGGGGATGAGGAGATGAGCGAGCCGGGGCGCAGCTTTATAGCTCGGAGAGGCGGTGGGAGCAGTGAGGCGGTCGCGACAGTGGAGGTGAGGTGGCAGTGGGGAGAACCTTCGTGCGGCGCCGAGAGGGAAGAGGTGGCGGCGGGGCGGGGCCAGGTGGAGGCGGCGAAGGCAGGGGAAGGCTCTGGAGAGGAGAGGTGGCGCGAGAGGTGGCAGTGACGGCAGCAGCGGGGTGGTGGTGGCGTCGGCGTGTGACGCAGGGGAGAAAAAGAACGGGGGAGGAAGAAGGAATAATAAAGCGCCGGGGAAGAAGGCGCCTTCGACTGAGAGAAGGCGAATTTCCGAAAGAGGAAAGCGGAAAATCGGCTGGAGTTTCAAAAAACGGAAGGTTTTCAAAATTTGAACAAAAGTTTCATAATTTTTCAAATTTCAAAACTCAGGGCTGTTTCAATCTACCCCCCTTAAAGGAATCTCGACCCTGAGATTCACACAAAGCCAGGGGCTAGGTTGGAAAATCATGCTGCATCTTCTATTCCTTTTTCCATGCTGCTCTTTCTGTTGCACAAATTTGAAAAGAAGGGTAGCTTCCGGAGTAATCAAATTTAATTATGATGCTGCAAGAAGTAGAAATATACCGGGAATGATATTGTTGGCTTCTGCAGCTTCACTGATGGCGATAAAATTGATCCTGCCTTGAACTTGTCCTTGTTGCTGAATTCTTGGCTGTTCTACAGGTTTTAGCATATCTCCTTTGTTAGCTTGTGGCGTCTTCTTGATTTGCAATTGACTTTTCACCTGAGCTTTGGCGGCTTCTGCTGATATATTCTTCATTGGACAAAGAATCTTGAAATGACCTAGTTGCCCACAGTGATAGCAGCTTATTGATCTTTGTGGACAATCCCTCTGATGGTGATTTCGTCCACAGGTGTAACACTGAATTGTGGCTGACTGATTCATACCGTACTGAGGTCTTGGAGTTGGATTGGTAGTTGGTCTCTGCTGAGATTGTACTGGCGGTGCTGTCATCATTCTTTTCCTGGGTGCCCTTCGTTGAGGTGCCATCTGCATTGCTCTTCTTTTTCTGATCTCCTGTAATTATGTTCTGGCTTCTTCTGATATTAACAGTTTATTTACCATAGCTGACATGTCTTTGAAATCCAAGGCTGAAATGTGGAATTTCAGAGACTTCTGCAATCCTTCTGCAAATTTCTCCATCTTTTTATCTTCAGTATTGACATCATTTGGAGCATAACGTGCCAGGTAGTTGAATTGATGTAGATATTCTGCCACAGTAAGTCCTCTTTGCTTGAGAGTAAGAAATTCTCGGCGTTTGGAAGCAAGCACGCCAGTGGGGACGTGTGCTTTATGAAACGCATCCTTAAATTCTTGCCACGGTATATCTCTTCCAAGGTGAAGTGCTTGATGATTCATCCACCATGCCGCGGCTTGTCCTTGGAGTTGGTGGGAGGCAAAAAGAGTCTTCTCTTGATCAGTGCATTGAATTGTATCTAACTTCCTTTCCATGTCTCTTATCCAATCATCTGCTGCTAGCGGTTCTGGTGCGACTATAAAAGTTGGTGGTCTTGTCTTCTGAAAGTCCGCCCATCTTGATCTTGTAGTGATTCCTCCATTTGTTGCTCCTAAATAAGGTCCTGATGGCATTGGTGATCTGGTTGCCAACTGTTCCAGGAGTCTAGTGTGTTGCTCCATCAGCCTGGTTTGGTTTTGCTCTGCTTGGTATCTGTTTCTCTCCCTCATAGCCATCACTTTTGCCATGCTAGGCTGGTGATCTTCTGAGTCAGCTTCATTCTGAGAATGGTTATGACTTCCTGACATCTTGAGAATATATTTCTGCAGCGATTTTGACCAAATACATATAGGTAAGTAAGATTCAGACTTAGGTTAAGTCGAGAAAGATCAAGGTAAGAATTTAGACGAAAACAAGGATCTGAATTTTGACAAGGATGATATACAGGTACTGCTAGAAAAAACAAATTATAAATAAATAACACAGCTCAAATTATTTACACGAGTTGTGTACGTACTACTTAGAGCACATAATACAAATTGTTTTACAACCAAAAGATCGTCTATATAGGGTTTACTCTATTTGACACTACTTTAAACACTATTCATAAAAAGTTGAAACTTTGGTTGAGAGAGAGATAAATCTTTTTACAAAGACAAATCGAGATTTTTCAAATCTAAGCTTTAGATGAGATAGCAAAAGAAGGGAAAAGACAGCAATAATACTTATATTTTTGTTTCCAAAAATTCTTTTATAATTTTTCAAAATACGATTTTCGAAGGTCTTCACTTCCTAATTTCTATAATCAACCTAAGGTCTCAATCTAGGGTCAAGCTAAGCTCTGATACAACTTTGTAACAGCCCCAAAATCCGGGGCCGTTAAAACTCTTCACAACCGCCCAGGATGTGTAGTTGCGAAGTAAGCAGTGTCTCAAGCAAGCTTTCGATTACAACAAAATAAAGCTTTTATTACATAAGATTAAGGTTTAACAACCAGTTTTGACACAGACACGGGCTTCCAAGCCCAAAGCTAATATAATACAAGACAAAAGAAAAACACACCACAGGCACGCTTGAGCACGATCAAGACCTAAAAACAGTAGTCACTGCCTTCTGGGGGCCCACCAAAATTCTGCTCATTGGGGTTTTCAGCATTTTTCCAATCTTCTTCTGTGGAGGGGTTGCAGATTTTGCAAGAATGAGTACTACTACCGTACTCAACAAACCACATGGAAAAGCTAAATAATTACATGCAAGGAGTTCAATGGATGGTTAGGGTTTACCTTATCAGGCATTTGTGGATGCATTTTACAGTTTAAAGCAGTTTAACTTTAAAACAGTAAAACAATAATAAATAATAACAACAGGGGTTTCTCAACAAACGCACAAACCAGATTCACATCTCAAAAACTCTACTTATGCCTCATGTATTGGAATCACCCATGAACACAGCTTCATAAACCGGAAGCACGACGTATTCGAATACCATTTGATTCACTCTGCATAGTTGCTCAGCTTTACCCACAAGATACCTCGTGCTCGAACTGTCAGATCATAGACACGCAACATGTTAGCGTGCGACTGAGCTGAGATAACAAAGCTTTTTCACTGCTCGACCTTTCTAGTCTCTACCCGGTAGGTCCTTACTTCATACAGCCCTCGGGAGACTTCACTGACTGCTGCTATGGATCTTTTACCCCGATGCTGATGAGACCATACCGTTATGAAGACCAGCGAGTGTCCCTGCAGGCCCACTCCTGTCCCACTCTAGATACTGTAGATATTCAATTGGAAGAGCAGTGTACTAGGCTAGGGAGTAATGACCACACCTGTGGTTGAGCGGTTTTCTGTGTCTGTTACTTTGGCACAAGGTTCTTGTCCTTACAAGTCACACAGCAAAGCAATAGACCAACACCAACCCGTGGCCATCTATCCTCCGAGCCTCACCTGCGACTCACTTTTTCCAACACAAGTCTATTGGATTGCCCAACTTCCTGGACACAACCCTCAACTTCAAACCAAAACCATTGGCGAACCGCCAACACTCTCTTTTGATTGGTAACCACAATTTTGGTGACAAAGCTATTTGCATAGATAATATTTTATGTGGACTTGTCAAGGCGAATATGGCTTACAAGAAATCTTAACCTTATCAAGGTGAATATGGCCTACAAGTGTTAGGTGGGTTTGTATGTGGGGTAATTGGAATTATCTAAACATCATGGCATTCCAAAGTATTATTTCAATATTTGAAGTAATCGGCACAAATAATAATAAAAGTAATATTAAATATATGAACTGTAGGTTCAAAATGATCAAAGAATGTGGCTTGCCTTCTGGCACAAAGTCCTGTGGATCCTGGTCTTGTCTGACGTCTTCTGCAGTCTGGTTTTCAATATCGTGACCTAACGAGAAGCAAAACAATAAAACAACCAAGTAAAATCCGGCTCGACAAGGAATGAGCTGGGAACAGCATGCAAGTAAAAACAAATGGAAAAGGAACACAAAGAAGGTGGTGTGGGAGGGTGGAAATTTATCTAGGGTTTAATTGGACTGAACAGAGTGCAGAAATGAGTTTTTGGGCTCAAAACAGACAAAATGGATATAAAATACTAAATTAGAGTTTTGCGGATGAATAGTGGTGATGAACAGTAACTAATACTACTGTTCATGACATTGAACAGTGAAATCAGGATTTTTCAGTATGAACAATAATTTTTGGGATATGCAGAGTAATTAAAATTACTGTGCAGTGAACAGTGTTTGGCTGAATTGGAATCAACATTAAAAGGCCCGGCCTTTTCATCATGCGCCCAAGGCTGGTTCGCCGGGGTGAACCTACTGTTGGCGATCCAAGCGGCCGCTTAGCTGAAGCCTTTTAAGGCACAGCGGCCCGCCTTCGGGCTCGAGCAGCATGGCCGAAAGGCAGCCTTCGCCCGAGCCGATGGCGGCATGCAAAGCGATGATGGGGAGGAGGGCACTGGGAGCACCACGAAAGTGTGATGAACCCGTTTGAGGTTTTGTGGGGGCGGTGGGGGTGCGGGAATGGGGTGGAGACGGCGACCGAGAGGTGGCGGCGGAGAGACTGTCTGCGGCGAGCGAGGCGAGGAAGGTGGGGTGAGGTGGGGGAATGGTTGGCGACGGTGCGGGGGTGCTACCGCCGGAGGTGGGAGGGAAGGGGAGGAAGGAGGGCGGCGGATTTTACCGAAGCTTCGCTTCGGGCGGAGGAGGAGGCGGCGGCAATTTCTTTGATTGCGCCAGCGTTGGGGAAGAGAGTGGCTAGGGGAGGTGTTGGAGGTGGGGATGAGGAGATGAGCGAGCCGGGGCGCAGCTTTTATAGCTCGGAGAGGCGGTGGGAGCAGTGAGGCGGTCGCGACAGTGGAGGTGAGGTGGCGGCGGGGAGAACCTTCGTGCGGCGCCGAGAGGGAAGAGGTGGTGGCGGGGCGGGGCCAGGTGGAGGCGGCGAAGGCGGGGGAAGGCTCTGGAGAGGAGAGGTGGGTGGCGGTGACGGCAGCAGAGGGGTGGTGAGGGCGTCGGCGTGTGACGCAGGGGAGAAGAAGAATGGGGGAGGAAGAAGGAAGAAGAAAGCGCTGGGGAAGAAGGCGCCTTCGGCTGAGAGAAGGCGAATTTCCGAAAGAGGAAAGCGGAAAATCGACTGGAGTTTTCAAAAACGAAAGGTTTTCAAAATTTGAACAAAAGTTTTAAAAATTTTCAAATTTCAAAACTCAGGGCTGTTCCAGTTAGCTAGCCAGCCAGTTCATTCAGAGAATAGAAAATGGGCCCACTGGCATAGAGAGGTGTGCATAGGACCACAACATGACCCATGCAAAATTTAAGACTTTTGCATCCAAGGCGAAAAAAACACTTGCAGCACAGCAGAGAAGAGAGAAGAAGCTTGGCATAACAAAAGTCCACTCATTCTAGCAAGTGGTTGGCAATTCTTTTGAGGAGGTAAGCTGTGGTGGTCTCCTTGCTTTTGTGGTTTGTGTTATGTGCCTTGTGGTTGTGCTCTCATCACAATTGTTTTCTTAGGAAGTGGTAGTATCGGTGACCGACAAGTGGGCCCAGAAAAATCGCACCTGATGCTGGGGCCCAGTCGTCTATGATTCAGGGCAGTGCTCTATGTGCATGCAGATCCATGGGCAAATGCATGGAGAGAAGATAGCATGATAAGATGATCTATCCTGCTTTCTGCCATACTTGGGTGCTCACATACCTTCCATGCTACCTTTGAATTTGATGCAAGATATGCCTGACCATGCTGTGTTTGTTTTCGTTGCAGCAAATTGAGCTCCCCTATTGACATTTAGCCATTTTAATATGCACTCTAGCACTGAACATAGGTGGCAGAAGGCACCATCCTTTGCCTGGTTAAACTTCACATCAACTAAAATTCAGTAGATATCATGTCATCAACATAAGATATTACAAAACATGTAATATCTATTTGTTTGAATTTGCCACTTGTTCTCTCATGTCATCAACATAAGATATTACAAAACATGTAATATCTATTTGTTTGAATTTGCCACTTGTTCTCTAAGAATTGTTAGTACTAGTTGTTATAGTAAGGCTAAGGAGAGAAGCAAAATCTTGTAACTAGGAGCAAAGGATTTTTCACATGCAGCCTAGATGCTTGCTCTCCCCCCTTTTCCAGGCAACTCCAGTCTCTAGCCTTTTCACTGATCAAACAGAGAAAAGAGTGCAAGGCTTGATTGGGAAGACATGATGCACCATGCATGCCCTACCAGCTCTCTCTCTCTCTCTCTCGCACAGTGGGCCCCACAAGTACTGTACCATCAACTTAGTAAAATACTGAGTGAATCCTAGGCCGTGTGTGTCCATGAATGCAGCAATTAGTGTAGCACAAGGATCCGTAACAAAGGCAAATGATCCTACTGTATTTAACACAGGCATGTGGCTGTGCACCGTGGCATTGACAAGCTTTAACCTCTTGATCTTGAATGAATTCCATCCTCTCTTCTCCTCCATTCCCAACTCTTTCTCTCTCCCCTCTCTCTCTCTCTACGCGGTCGCCCTCCCCCCCCCACCCCACATGCCACCACCCTCCCTCCAGCCGCCTCCTCGTCACCGTCCATATCACTCCTTTGGCAAGCGCGCGATGCGACTGAGGTGGGCGGGGTTCTTCATCGGCGTCTAGGAGGAGGAGGCTATAGCGAGAGGGAGCAGAGGTAGATGGCGTACGAGTGTCTTTATTTTCCTGGGTGGCGATGACTGTCGTCTTTCTCGGACGTCTATAATTACTTAGAACTGGGGTTGCGCCGATACAGCACGGCCTCTGGGCCGCGCCTGGGTCTGATCGGAGGCGGCCAGCACGGTGGGGTGGTCGGGCTGAGCCGGCATGGCACGATACGGTTCGAAACAGACGAGGCCGCCCACCACTAGCCATAACCTATCCTAGCCTTCTTTTGAGGCTAGTTAATTATGGTGTTTAGCGGTAACTTTGGCTGCTTAGGCACGCACCCATTTGACATGAAACAGTGACAATCTTCACTGTGAGCTATGCAGCCCGTGCTGTGGTTATGATTCTGTATCTTGGATTAACATACTAACTAATAGTGGCAAAACACTGAGAGAGCAACGACTCGAATATCACGTTTGGACGTCTGACCGGGTTCAGAAAAACGTCGGAGAGTGACCGAATATTCAATATTGGCTTGGTTCTGACTCTGGTTTACTCCAATATATGACCAATTTTTGCCTATTTTAACTGATCCCAACTGACTGCATTTTTGTCCCTAGAAATTATCGGAACCAGTGGCAACCCGAATGGGCCAGGATCTTTTAAACCAATACAATTTTTTGAATTAGTCTACACAAATTAACAACAGAAGCTTCCATAATCCATATTCCATTAAAAAAGAAAAGCTCATTAAAGGAAATAAGGATTGCAATATAATTAAGTTAGACTGTGATTGGGCTGTAATATCGCCCATTCCTTGCCAGTGGCCACCCAACAAGGTCAGAGCGTTATTTTTCAAGATCAACGATGGATCGCTCTTCAGCAAACTACTGTTCACCTTTTTTTTATAGAGTAAACTAAGAGGGTGGTCTATGTATTTGCACAGCTAGATTTGCCTACTATAAAGGAGGCTATTTTGGCTATTGTGCAGGAGAAGATTCAACTATGAGTAATAAGAGACAACAATCCTATTAGGTCCCATATGCTATACCCGATGATAGGGCGTGCTACAATTGTGGGGTGAGAGGACATCTGAGCTGTGTTTGTCCTTCTCCACGGTATGGAGGCTAAGGTGGAGGTCATGGTGGTTGTGGAGGCCGAATAGGAGATTATAGAGGCTGAGGTGGAGATAGAGATTATGGAGGTCGAAGAAGGGGCCGAGTTGACCCTAGGGCTAATATAGCCCTGACAGAGGAGATCACTTCTGTTACTCTAATAGACGAGCAAGCTATGCAATAGGAAAAGTTGAAGTAGGGAAAGCCATTGGAAACTCTTCATTATTCCACTGCAACAACCACCACATCCTTTGGTAACTTTGCCAACTATGTCCACGTGGGTGAAGGTACTCAGGCATATGCACTTACATCCACATATAAGTACTCTCATATTGATTGGATCATAGATTCAGAGACATCCAAGCATATCATGGATTCACTGAGTGCATTTGCATATTACACTCCAAATACTCATTTTGAAACTGTCCAAACTGTTGGAAATATGCCCTAGAGGCAATCATAGAGATGATGATATTTCGTTGTATCCATGATTTAATAAATGTTCCTTGAATATTACCTTTGTGTTGATTAACAAGTATGTGACTTGTTTGTGAAACTCTTTACTTGAATGGTTATTCTAAAGTTGTCCCTAGTCGGAGTTCATGTGAGGACACACGTGAATAATGGATTAGCACATGTATCGGTTGATGACTATGTTTCACAGGTCATAGACATGGAGATGTCAAACCAATAATGTGGACACATGTTTAGAACATGGGGTTGGACCGACCCAACATGAGACATGACAATTATATTTATGGTTCTCTCTACACAATGTGTACGCCTTGTCCTTAGACCTAAGATTGTCGCATGTACTTGAGATGTGAATCGACCTACTTAGGGGCTATCAAACGCTACTCCGTAACTGGGTAGTTATAAAGGTAGTTTTCGGGTTTGTCATGAAGCATGCTGCGAGACATGGTCAGTCAAGATGGGATTTGCCCCTCTCTACCTGAGAGAGATATCTCTAGGCCCCTCGAGTGATCGGATCCAGAAATGCATGGCCATGCTACTTAAGGTTAAGAGTTAACCTAGTAAGGGATTCCAGATCACAAGATCGAGAAAGAGTGGTCATCTTGGAGCTCGACCGAATATCATGAGGCAAAGGGATTGACATGTACATAACGTTGTGTTGGTTCGTCCGATATGATCTTTGTGTACGTTTAGGAGTTGGGATGTCTTGCTAGAGGCCGCTACCAACTATTGACCAAGTATGTATACTCGTGTCATGTCTAAACATACGTGAACCTAGAGGGTCACACACTTAAGGGGCTGAAGCTTAATTCGGATTAGATCCGAATTAGACTGGGCATTGAGTCCTAATGTGCCTCTATTAGTAGAAGCCCGTTGTAAGGACGTCTATAAAAGGAGGGCAAGGGCGCACAGGTTTGAGAAGAGTTTTTTGTGACATCCTCAAACCCTGGCCGCCACCTCTCTCACGCCCTAGTCGCCGCGCGGATCTAGCGATCCGCGCGTCGCTTCCTCCGTGACGTGTGGATACCCTTGAGGTATTTGCATCAGTAGCGTTTGGACAAACCGCAAGAGCGGAGTGTGACGTGGGACGCCGCGACGAGGACGAGGAAGTAGTACGACTACTCTGCCCCGACGTGCTGCATCAACTTAGTACGACTACTCGCCCCGACGTCTTTGCATCCGTTTCCCGATCTGCGCGTCTAGTGGTAAGACCGTGATCTATAACTGCAGTGATCTTGGTTTACGGGTAGAATTTTTATTAATTTGCGCTAGTGTAGCCTACCCATAACCTTACACAAACCGAATGACGTTAGGGTGTAGAATCTATGGAGTGCACACCATCGTTTGTTTTATCCTCCATTTTACATGTTCCTTCTTTTCCAGTCAACTTTGTTTTAGTTAGTTCTATCATTGACCAATTCAAATGCATTGTCTCATTTGATGAGGATTAATATTTGTTAAGGAGAAGAGAACTGGGAAGAGAATTGTGACTGGAATAAGGCATAATCGGTTGTGGTACATTGACCAGGTTGATGCGCCATTGACTATGGCTGTAGGAGGAGTTGAGAGAGAAGTTTTGTTACATCATCGTCGCTTGGGACATCTGCCGTTTGAGAGTTTAAATCGGTTGTACCTAGATTTGTTCAATAGAGTAGATAAGAGCAAACTGGTGTGTGATGCTTGTGAGTTTGGAAAGCATACACGGTTTACATATAGTAGCATTGGTCTTCGGATTCATAAACCTTTTATATTAATACATTATGATGTTTGGGGTCCATGCTCAGATACTTTTGTGAATGGTTTGTCACATTTATTGATTGCTATACTCGTATAATTTGAATTTATATGATGAAGCACAAGAATGAGGTCCTTCAGTGTTTTCAAGACTTCCATAGGTTGGTTGCCACTTAGTTTAATGCAAAGGTTCTGATTCTTCGAACAGACAATGGGACTGAGTATGTTAACATGGAATTTGCAGTGTATCTCTCAAAGGAGGGGATACTTCATCAAACTACCTGTCTAGGAAACACACCTTAGAATGGAATGGTGGAAAGGAAAAAATCGACATTTGTTGGAGGTAGCACGTTCACTCATATTTCAAATGAATGTGCCAAGGGATTGTGGAGCGAGGCAACGATGATGGCAGCGTATCTCATCAATCGAATATTGTCTCGAATACTTGGGATGAAGTCTTGAGCTAAACTTGTTTTTGGTCAACAGGAGTTCAAGATGTCTCCAAGGTGTTTGGATGTGTGTGCTTCGTACGGGATCATCGACCAGCGATTGGCAAGCTGGATCTGCAGGCAACAAAGTGTATCTTTACATGCTATTCATCAAGTCAGAATGGCTATAGATGTTGGAACCCAGTTGAAAGAAGGTTGCTCGTGAGTACATTTGTGACATTATGGGAGTTAGAGTCGTACTACATGAGTGGAGGTACTATTGGTCAGTTTTTGGAGTACTCTCCTATCACTAAGGGTGACAGTTGAGAGGGGGAGAACAAGGAGAGTGATAGTCAACGAGTTGTTGTGGGTACAATTTCGTGCTTGAGCCTAATAGAATACGCGAGAGATGTGATAGTCCCAAAAGAATTAAAGGTTTATCAACGAATGTGCTTTGGAAAACAAGTGGAGAAGCAGAGGGACAAGCAGCCAGCAGAGCTGGCAGAGGCGCAACTAGAACAGCCACAACCTAAATAGGCGACCTTGCCAATTGATTCAGTCCCAGATCCATCCTCGGGTCTCTCTCCATCTAATCACTCTCATCTTGAGTTACCACTTACGCCACGTAGGGAAACTAGAGCTAATGTCGGAAAGCCTCCAGTCTGGTATGACTTTGAGCAGGACATTGCAAATTCCATCTCATATTCTCATATCTCACCTGCATACAAAGCATTCATTGCATCACTTCAGACAGTGCCATGAAAGGAGGATGCTATGAAGGATCAACTTAGTGCACTTAGAAGAACAAGACATATGATCTTATTCAACTTCCAGCGGGAAAGAGGACAGTAGAATACAAATGAGTGTTTACGATGAAGTAAACTCATGAAGGCAAGATATAAATATACAAGGCATGGTTGGTTGCAAAAATTTATAGTCAAACATATGTGACAAACTATGATGAAACTGTTGCACCAGTGACGAAGATGATCATGGTAAGAACGTTTATTTCTTATGCAACTAACTTCGGATGGCCCTTACATCAGTTGGATGTGAAGAATATTTTTCTACATAGTGATTTACAAGAGGATGTATACATTGAGATTCCTCTAGGCTTTGAGAACAGGTAGACTGGTGAGAAGGTGTGTAAACTCAAGAAGTTTTTTATATGGCCTGAAGCAGTCTTTAAGGGTGTGGTTTGATATATTCAGGCATGCAGTTTGTAGTATGGGCTATTATCAGTACAATAGAGATCATACTGTGTTTAATAGGCATAGAGAATCATATATTACCATATTGCCATCTGTGTTGATGATATGTGATCACTAGAGATGATGCCGAGGAAATCAAGTCCTTGAAGAAAAGACTAGGAGATGCATTAGAGGTGAAAGATCTTGGAACTCTTCGATGCTTTTTTGGAATTGAGATTGTCTGTTCTTCGAAGGGTATAGTTCTCTCTCAGAGGAAGTATGTCCTTAATCTGCTAACAGAAACATGTATGCTTGGGTGTCGTCCTATTGCTTCACCTATTGATAAGAATCACAAGCTATGTGCTGAGCCGGGAGATCCGGTTGACAATGAAGCTTACCAAAGGCTTATTAGGTGTCTCATCTATTTGTGCCATAATACAAGACTTGATATTTCATATGTAGTGAGTGTTGTTAATCGGTATATGCATGATCTCAGAATAGGACATATGAATGTTGTTTATCGATTCATGCAGTATTTGAAGAGTAGCCTTGAGAAAAGCCTTTGGTTTAGAAAGAATCAACACCTGAATGTCGAAGGGTATTGCGATGCTAATTGGGCAAGCAGTGTGGATGACAGGAGGTCTACCTCTGGATATTGTATCTTTGTAGGAGATAACCTTGTATCATGGAGGAGTAAGAAACAGGAGGTTGTTACTTAGTCTACTGTAGAGGCAGAGTACATAACAATGACATTGAGTGTGAGTGAAATAATATAGATGAAAGGTTTATGATCCGAGCTTCGAGTATGGAGGAATAATATCTTGGTGTTGCATTGTAAAAATAAATCTGCAATCAACATTGCTAACAATCCAATAAAGCATAATCGTACTAAGCACGTTGAGATTGATAAGTTCTTCATCAAGGAGAAGCTCGATATCAGGATGCTAAAGTTAGAGTATGTTAAATCTGGTGAACAGTTTGCTAATTATTTCACTAACGAGTTAGATCATACCAAGAGTACTACAATATATAACAAATATACATAATTAATATCTTCATGATATCTAGAATCAGAGTTTACTGTAAAAAGAAGTTGATGTACAAGATGTTTTGATCCAATCCAGGTTTCTGGAGCCCCAAATTAGGGCTGAGAAGCATGTACAATGTTGATTGATTACTGTTAAGCTACTAGGTCCTGAATTTCTCTGCAACCCCATCACCAAAAAAACATAGTTCCCGATCAATTCTTATCAGCTAAGACATCTAAAAACTTCTCTCAAACAAGACGCAACGAGGCATTGCTCGCCGGTGGGCATCTTGGCCGGCGACAGCGCCGGGTGGTCCTTCCCCACCCCGTTATGCCCAGCGCATCGGCGTCCAAGTCAGCCGGGGCAAGCGGTGCCGGTGGTGGCATTGGCAGTGGGCTGACCTCGGCCTCCTCCACGGAGACAGCCACGCATCTTGCCCGGCGTCTCCCCCTTGGTTGTGACCCACTCCGGCCTCCCCGCTTTGTCGGAGCCGCTGGAAATGATCTTCCAAGAGTATGAAGATCCTCTGAGACCTCATGTTTTGACAGCGATGAGAGGCCCGGCAAAATGTCCTTCTGGAAGTCTTTTTCTGGCGTCGCCTTCGCGCAGCCTCTCCGAGGCTTTGTCAGAAGCAGTAAAGCTGCAGCAGAGCCATGGTCTTCATTGCTCTTATGCTCTTGGGTTCTTGGTGTTGAATGGTACCGATAGCCTTTGGTTTCTTCAAGCTGTAGTGTCAAAGCCTCAAAGTCATCATCACTTGCACTGTTACTATAGACCACTGCGTTCTCCTTTGATGTAGCGAGGTCAACGAACCAATGCAAAGTGTCAAGCTGAGGATCCTGTCTGAAAGACATCATTACACATGGCCACCAGGCTTTCTGCTGCAGTTATAGCTAGAGAGTCCTTGGAAGGATCATCTGGTTCCTGAGGAACAACATTGCCATCTGACCGACAGACATCTATCTCTGGATCATCCATGAACGGCAATGCATCATTCAGGTCAATGAAATTCCTTACATTTGTGTCAATTTCCTTCTTTTGGGACTGAATTTCCATGTGAGTTTCACAAATAGTCGACAGTGTGATGTTTTTGCCCATGTGTAGAGAGGATGAGCACCGAGAATCTTTTTCAGTGGCAGCATTGTTAGGGAAACCGAGAATTCTTGTGCGTCCTTCTGAATAAGCTGTGGAACCGAATGACATATGGGAACGTTCATTTACACAACTCGATGGCACTTGTGGCTTCATCAGATCTAACGGTTTATTTCCGAGCCAAGAGATATCAACCGGTGAATTCTCACTTCCCTGTTCCTGAGTGGCACTGACATCTAGAGGAGGATCGTTGAGATTTACATCCTTCAGACAATCATGGAGTGGGGAATGCTTTCGATACTGAGGCTCTCCAGGAATCTTCGGTGAATGATGATGATGATAATGATGAGGTGCATTTGGAGCATGAAAAGAATCCATTGAGAAACCATTGAAGAAACCATTATGAGCAAAGGGCGTTTCAACAGCACCGTAATGGCTCCTAGTTGTGTAATTTGTGTTGCTGCTTTGCCATAGAGACGTAAGTGCAGCATTGGATCTGGGTGGTGCAAGGGCTGGTGGATTGAAGGTGCTAGGGCTGGACAGGTAATGCCCTGTTGAGGAATCAACACCATTGTGCTTGTGTTTGAACCATGCCATGCCAATGTTTTGATCTGGCGAAGAAGAGTAAAATATGCTTAGTGTGCATTGATGCCTAGATATTGATTTAAAGCACAAAGCTATAAAACTAGAAAAAAAAGTCTAGAAATCTTACCATCTTTTTTATGGCTGAATGAATTGTTATGCCTTATTTCCTCATGTGCACCAAAAAAGTTGGAACCAGATGCTTCACCAACACGCTTTTCTTTCAAGTTGTCTTGCAAGCTTAGGAGGTTCAGGTTCACTCCCCCTGATGAATAACGCTGGTTCTGAGAAGTGGATGTTCCCAGACCAAGGAAGTGTGTTATTTTCATACTACTAGATGACTCTTCCACAGCTTTATTCAACGCATTCACTGCTAAGCCATGCTGCGGCTGTAAACCAGTGATCCAACTCTTCTCCATGTGCAGAGAGCCCTCACTACTTCCAATGTTAAGCTTGACATTTCCACCAATAACAAAACCATTGGTTTTTGGCAAAATCTTTGCAGGCTTCTCCAGTATCTCGACATCATCATCATCATCGGCATATGCATCAGCTGGAAGCTGAAGGTCCAACATTTTCTTTGTGGACCTGCCATTACTATGCCTCAAAGGAACTCCATTCAAACTATACTCTGAACCACTTCCCTTTGTGAAATTTACAGATGATTGCTTAATATCAGGTCCAGAAGGCCCAACTTGCCAGACTCTTTTTACATCCCCAGATGGTGCCTGTGATGAATACGACCTTGCTTGTAATGCATCTACAGATCTAGGATATCCATTAAACTCTTCTCTTTGGCACTGTGCCATTAGGTCTTTCTGAATTTTATACAGACGATGAAGTTCATAGACCTATGTATCAGTCAAAATTGTAAAGGAAATGTGAAACAATTACAGCTATAGATAAGTAAAAGAAAACAGCAAATTTACATAAGCCATAAGGAATGTTTTCTTTCACTATATCAACTACTGAAGCTAATAGTACCATCAATCTTTGTCAAAAAAAAGTACCATCAAAATTTACCTGTTTTCGAATGTAGCTTCATGTACAAGCATTGTCCGCTTCAGCATTTCCTTGTCAAAATCTGCAGATCCATTTGCAGGTATTATAGTGAATCTGTCACTGAGATGCCCACTTGGTTTGTTCTTCTCATGGTACGACAACCAATTACCATTCGAGTTTACACTAGAATCTGCCATGGCAAAGTATCCTGGAAGGTAGGTCTTGCCCTCAACTTTTGTTCCCATTCCTGACAAATATCGATGAAGAAATTCTGGGTTATTGAGAGATCATTCACATCTATCATACTCACATACTGCGAAGGATAAATCAAACAAAAAAAAATGCATGAACTTGGTATACTTTTATTCAGAGAGTTCTACATGTGGACTCTGGAATTAGGCCCCTTATGGTATGAATGTTTTGATATCCATGCAAAATCTTTATAACCAATGAACCCAGGCATCACCCAACCCCGACCCGACCCAACCACACAAAACCCATTTGTCGTGTAGGGCTAGTGGGCCTAAAAAGACACACAGTAACGAGTGTTTATTTTAGGGGATCACAACAATTCTGTACAAAATTGTCCATATTTGCAGCCTTTCTGCTTTGGAGGAAAAATTAGAAGAAAAAAGAAACATGCTGAAATAGCCAAACAGAGTATGTTATGAAACTAGAAATCCCATACTATAAAGCTATTAACGGCAATACTATAGTAATGTAGTTTCTATGTGGGGGCAAGAAGTTACAAAATCCTTTCATTTGTTAGAACTCATGGACTGATCTTAATAAACACTATTATGATATTCTCCAAAAATATTACTCATACATACAGAAAGTTTTCTAGTTCAAATGGCATTGTTCTAGAATAGATCCGATTCTAATTAACACGCCATCTTCCATTAATATAAGGAACAATTAATAGAGCGACAACAATATGTAAAGTTGATCTATCCCACTGACAATTAAGTGGAGCATGATCACAAATTCCATGTACACTTTAACACAGGGAACTGAATAACAACAGAGTAAAGGATCATATATCAGCGTAACTATTTGAATATGGAGCATTAACAGGTACAATCGGTATTATACTCTCGGGTTATTTAGATACATGCCACTGCAAAGTTCTCACTTTCAAGATATGTCACTGCAAAGTTCTCACTTTCAAGATATGTCACTGTAGAGTGCAAATTCTTTGAAATATGCCATTATGAACAATTTAAGACCATAATGCTCCTCTCCTCCTTCCTCCTCCCACCTCCCCTTCTTCCCACTCTCTCTCCGCCACCTACCATGGACAACTCTAGCGACGGCTCGCCACGGTCGTCCTTGAGCCATCTTCTTCGCTAGATCCAGCGAGGAGACGGGTTCGGCGGGCGTTGGCAAGCTCAGCCGCAGGGACCGGTGTGCTGAGGGACAAGGGGCCTGGTGGGCATTCCGCGGGCTCAGCAGCGAGGGCCGACGTGCTGAGTGACGACATGCCTCGTGGGCGTCATTTTGCTCGGTAGCAAGGACCGACATGCTAAGGGACTATTATGAATATTGTGTGGATTCAAGAGGCCCAATGGACAATATATATATGGAATACAATGGGGATATGCTATATACAGATAAGGAAAATACAAATGGATTCCTATTCTAACAGGGACGACGAGCACACAGAGGCACTCAGTCTTGCGGGCGTTGACGAGCTCGACGGCGGGGACCGATGTGATGAGAGAGCAGACAGGCCTCGCGGGCATCAGCTTGCTCGGCGGCAGGGACCGGCGTGCTAAGGGATGATGGGCGCCCGGAGGCGCTCAGCCTTGCAGGCATCGGCAGGCTCGGCGGCGGGACTGGCGTGTGCGGGCCGCGACGCTGATAACTAACCGAGACCTGTGGCTAACTATGACCGCTGCATCGTGGGGAGGCCAGCAGTGGCGGCGACGAGATGTAGGGAAGGGGAGGAGCAGGGAGTGGAGTGGTGGCGCGGATGGGGCGGCGGCCATAGGAGGCGTTGGTGGAGGTGGGGATCGGGAGGGGTGGAGAAGAAAGAAGATAGGGATATTTTGGTCTAGAATGACATATATCTAATTTCGTGAACTTAAAGAGTGGCATATTTCGAATAACGAACTTTGCAGTGGCATATCTTAAAAGTAATTTCCTCAACTTAAGAGTGGCATATTTCGAACAACGAACTTTGCAATGGCATGTCTCAAAATTGGGAATTGCAGTGGCATGTATCTAAATAACCCTATACCCTACACTGAATCTAGCAATGTCTGAACCCAAATTGTTGTTTTCTGTGAACTCTTGATTATGATCCATTGTCATAGTTCCTTATTAAACAACCAGTGTAGAACATCAATCACAATCACAATTACAATGAAGATGTCTTCATTGCAACACTAATTTCATACGAAAGAATTCCATAATTCACATGCATCCAAATAATTCTGCCACAGGGGAAACAACCATTATATTTAGGAGACCAGAACAAAGATGCATCCTACTTACAAATTTCTCAGGCTTGAAACAGTGGCGGATGAGAAAAATCTGCAGGCGAAGTCTCCGTAATTCCAAAAGAACTGAATTGTTTCAATCAGCTTATTAAGTGATTCTCTTTATTTTTATTTTTTATTTTGCAGCAGAGAAAAGGGCCGGAAGAGACCTGAAAATTGGCATTTGCTGCGAGTAAGAACACAGCCAAAAAAAAGGAGGGATATTAATTTTTGTTCTACAAATTCTGACTATTATCCATCATCTCAGCACCTTACAAAACAACCAATGTGGAACACCAATCTCATCAACTGCAATGGCAATCAAATTAATAATCTGAAAACACCAATCTTTCAAAGAAAAACACCCGTTCTCTTTTATGAGATTTGGAGCCAGCAAACAAAAATCGAAATTTGAGCACTTTAATCGATGGAAGAAGATGCAAGACACAGGGCAAGTACCCCAAGGTGAATGAAACAACATGTAAGTGAATCCCCTGAACCACATCTTAAGAATGCACATACAAGTGTGACAAAAATAATTTTTTTTCTAAGATTGAAAACATCGCTTATTTCAGATGCAATAATAGCATTATTTAACAGGCACACAAATAATTCTAATCAACAAGTGATAGAAAACCAGAACAAAGATATCTCATACTCACAAAGTTCTCCGATGTGAAGCAATGGTGGATGATGAATTTTGCAAGCAAAGCGTCTGTAGCCCCAAGAAATTGAATTATGCCTGACAGCTTACTCAGCTCATCTTTATCTGAAGCAGAGGAAAAGGCCAGGTTGCGTCACCAAGAAGAGACCTGAAATTTGGCATTTGCAGCAAGTAAGGACAGAGAAAAAAAGGGAAATAAATGCAAGGGACAAGAAATGGAAGACAAGATCAAGAACTGCAAGAAACCGTGACGCAAGAAGGATCCCAAAGATCGAAATGCTACAAAAAACCCCCAGAGCTTTCCAATGGAATTCTGCAAAACATCACACCATAGGCACACTGCAAGAAGAATCTAACAGGAACCAAGGCCAAGAAAGAGGAGGGACAAGGCAGGATCAACAAGATAGCAACATCAGAACGATCAAAGGCGCCTCCTCTCTGCCAAGGGCGTATCGAAAGAACACAACCAAAACCACCAAACAGAGGGGGGAAAAGGGGAGATTTTCGAGAAGCAAAATCCAAGCATAACAGCACATGAACTGGAAGTGGGAAGCATCCAAGAACAAGACATTTGACCTCATGTACTGAAACAGGGGCAGCAACAACAACAGCAGCATGAAGAGGCCAAGAACAGGAGAGAATTTTCAGCTCACCGTATCACCGGGAGGATCACCCCGGCCGCCTCAGAGCCTCTAAAATCCAAAAAAAGATTCACCCTTTCCCCCACTTCCTCAAGCCGGGAGACAAGGCAAACCAAACAGATAGCAGGACACATATACAATAATATATATATCCATTCACATGGACAAAGATTTATCCTTCCTTGCTTGCTAGACCATGCAAGGAAGAGAAGAGAAGAGACCCAGATGCAGATCAGAGACTAGATTGGTAGGAAGAGGAACCGAGGAAGACAAGGGAAAATCTCCTATTCTTTTCTTCTTCTTCCGTCTCAACTCTCCTCTCTCTCTCCTCTCCCTTTCTCTCTCTAGTAGCAAAGAAGAGGAGGATCGAAAGACCTTCTAAGAAGAGTGACAGGAAAAGTTTGTCAACTTCTGGTCTTTTTATTCTCTGCCTCTTGTATTGTTCTCACTTTGAAAGTCTGCCTCTTCTCTTGGTTTCTTTGGCCGGTTTTGGGGTGGATAGGGGAAAACCTCACTTTGCATTGGATTTTGGGGGAAAAGCCATAAATTTGGGATTTCTCTGTACCTTTTCCATTCCTATCCTCTCTTGCTTTTCAGTATGTGTTCAGTCTTTCGGACAATCAGACCTGGGAGATTCTCTCCCTCTCTCTCATCACTCACTCTCTCCTTGTGCCTCTGGATTGGAGTATAAAGAAAGGAAAGGAGAAAGGATCATAATTGTAACACCACTGCTAGATGCACACACCAAACCTCATTCTTGTCCCTTGCTGACAGCTGACAAGGGGCACAACTAATCATACGCTATTTTCAAGCATTTTATAGATGTTGTTGGTACCGCTGAAAGTGATGTATCGTGATCTTGTTGATAAGCCAAGCCATGAGGTGTTTTGTTTTTATTAGGAGTGATTAAAAAATCTCAACAGGAGTCAAAGACATATAGACATGTCCGTTTCTTGTGAGCTCATGTTGCCCTTGAATTCATTCGTTTTTAGTGCCATGTAATGGATGCTTTAATGACACATTACGTCGTTTTGGTGCTGGATTTTCAATATTTCCAAATGTACTTGCAGCACATTTAATTCTGTAACTGACCCACGACTCACTTTACATTTTTATTTCTCAGCTAATTCTCTTATTATACTACCAGTCCTTGTAGCAACTTGTCCTGGTCACTTCTTCCAGCCAAGGACAAATATTTATTAAGGATCACAATAATTGAATTATAAGTACTACATTGGAAATAATTAAATCAAAAGTACTAGATTCAGCTATTCAAAATATTATTATGTCCACAATGCACACATTTAGTATGATAAGGTATTTGTTCTACCGTACCTTTTCTATAAGAAAAACTAAATACTTGATGTTGTGGCATCATATTAGCTTACTCCCTTTCTTCCTGTAAAATAATAATTGGGCTGATCATGCTTCTGTTATCCTGAAACCTTGGGGACTAGTAGCATTGTTGAGTAATATTGAGTAATCCTCTTTCTGTTTGTGTATTTCTTATCTGTTTCCTCCAATGGATTTCCCAAATGGCTAGTGGGCTCCACCCCAACAGAAGGAAGAAGCAGCTCGCTGTTGTCGTAACTTGTGTGAGGGGGCAATGCGAGCACATGATAGATGGATTTTTATTTTGAAATAATATTAATTTAAAAGGTAATTATAAAAATAAATAGTTAATTTTTTTTAACAAAATTAGGCATCTGTTGTTGGTTGGAATGACGATAAGCTCCTGTCGCCATTCCAATTGACGATAGGAGTCTAGCCACCGGCGATAGGGGGCTCAATAGTACAGAGAATGGCTAGATGGATCCTTCGTTTTTTAATTTTAAAATTTAAAAAACCGTCATTTCAAATGGCTATAGAAATCCCGCAAGTCCCTGTTACCATTCCAAATGACGACACTATCACCCCCTGTAAAAGACCCTTTAAACCCTAAAATTCAAGGAAAACTCGCTTTTATTTAGAAAAAAGAGAAAGAGAGGAGGGAAGGGAGGGAAGCAGGGAGGAAAGAAGCTAGTGAAGCGTTGCCCGTCCAGTCGCCCATATGTTAGGTAGTTTTTTAAACTGAATAGATTACATAATTCTAGATATACGGTTACATAGTGTAGTATGCTGTACATAATCCTTTTCGGTGGGTAGTTTAGTTTTAGATATGTGGTTAGTTGTGAAAATCTTGTTTACAGTGCAGTACGTTAAATATGTCGGACGCCACCAACTTCAAAATTTACAAGGGTTAGGGGACTATTCTTGAGGGTCCCGAAGGGATTGATTTGTGTTAATTCCGATCGGTGGTCATGCCCTTAACAAGACCTGAGCATCTTACATGGAGCGCTGTGATGCGGTGGTTGTTTCACTTATTTGATTTGGACTATACTGTGTATGATTTGAAATTGAGTTACCTTGCCCCCCGACCAACACATGGAACATATTAGGAGTTAGTGCAGCTTAAGAGAACAAAGTCATGACAGTCATATGTACGCAATGCGAGGGCGGAATAGTGGGATTTGGTCCTTCTGACCTAAGCATATGCCAAGCACACTCCTACATCGACGGCCGAACAAGAAGGGGGTGGTGATGCTGAAGAAGAAGAAGGGGACTCCAGCCATAGCGCGGCACACACAATGGTCGAAGGTCCCGAAGTTGTTGATGAAGACCCTACGGAAGGAGCTCTTTCAGTTAGGCAAGCTAGTGGGCTTACTGACGAGGGTGAGAAGCCGGAAGCCCTAGTGCAAAGGATGGATCTCGAAGACTGGGACTATATGACTTTGTCAGAAGATGAAGGATCCGACGACGAGAATGATGTGGACCAGTAGGCAGTTCCACCCGAGTGGAACACATACCAGTTCGACAACCTTGTCGTTAACGAAACCTCTAGTGTGCCGTGGGAGTACGACTACAACGAGGTCAGGCAAGGAGCTATGTACTAATGCAAGGAGGCCGTACAGGAGGCGGTCAAATTTTAGGCCTTGTCGGTACGATGTACATTCACAGTCGCCAAGTCTAACCCAAGATGATACGACATGAAGTGCAACATATAAGGATACCCTTGGCGAGTGCACGCATTTCAGCCTAAGTGAGATACCAACAAAAAATGCTCTATAGTGGCCCCTCACACATGTGTCGTCGCTGAGTCAGTTCGGTCATATAGGAACCTGTCATCAGGTTTCATCGCGAACCTCATGTACGGTGAAATCGTGGATAATCTAGATTTTGAGCCACAATCCATCATTCGAGCGATTGAGGTAAGGTTTCAGTACACAATCAGCTATACCAAGGTGTGGACAGTAAAACATAAGACATTGGAATCAAGGTTCGGTGCGTTCGAGGACTCCTACCATAACCTCCCCGGGCTACTCCAAGTCATACAAGACAGGAATCCTAGGACTCATATCAACATTCAAGATTACATGCATCCGAAGTGGGCCAATAATAGGATACTGAAGCAAGCATTCTTCTCCTTTGGTCCATGCATCAATGTATCCCGGCGCCGCCGTCCAATCTTGTGCGTGGATGATACATTCCTGTCTGGAAAGTACAAGGGCCAGATACTGACTACAATAGCGACGGACAGGAACAATCAAGTTCTTCCCGTGGCATTCGCTTTCGTTGAAAGTGAGAATATGGACAACTGGTTGTGGTTCCTGAGGAATTTAAGGATTTCTGTTGTACATGATCGGCATGCAGGCTTGGTGAGTGCAATAATTCAGCTACAATAAGGAGAGAACGAACCACTTCCATAGGCAGATCTGCAAAGCAGGTGATGCATGAGGCACCTGGGTGCAAACTTCTACAAGCAGTTCTGTAACAAAGACTTCATGAACCTGTTCAAGTGGCTGTGAACCAAAACCAACAGTGAAAGTTTCAAGCACTCTGGAATATTTTGGATGAGCAGACCCAGATGCACAGAAAGAAGGCTGCGAAAAAGGCTGCCCAAGAGCTGACCAGGCTCCCAAAGCATTACCATAGCTACCCACATATGACCCACGTGTGGCGAGGAAGACGGGAGCGCAGGTGAAATGCTTCTCGGACTGGATTGAGCTTGAGCCTAAGGAGAAGTGGTCGCTGCTACATGACAGGGGTGGTTCTCGATATAGTTTCATGACAACCAATCTAACTGAGGTGTATAACTGGGTCATGCACGACGCAAGAGCCTCCCTTTGGTTGGTATTATGGAGGTAATTTTCTGTGGTATCACAAATTACTTTGTTGACAAAAGCAACAAGGCGCCGCTTGTCGTGGCAAATGACAGAGTACTATACTCTGCCATGATCACTAAGTACATGGAGGAGAAGAGCAAGAAGGGTGAGATGCACCGAGCATTCAAGATTGCACAAGGAAGCTTCACTTCACGATAATGTGTTAGGATAAAGGACGCTAGGGGAGGAACCGCGAGAGGATCACCCACGAGTACACGCTACGTCGCACTAGTTGTGTATGCACTTGCAACAAACCCCTTCTTTTGCATAAGCCCTGCTCTCATGTCATGACCACATGTTCAACGGTGACGCAGCATCCCGGCCAGTACCTCTCTGACTATTTCAACAAGGAGGAGGTGATGCAAACCTGGAGTGCACCTGGAGTGCAGAGATGTATGGTTACACCGTGGTTGGACATTTCATTGGCCATTCGACCTGTGAGCAACTTATCTGGGTTGTGGACATTGATAAGCTGAAGGGAAAGGTTGGCTGGCGACCGGTACAGCTCATCAGGAACGACATGGACGAAGTAGAAGTCGGGCGTCGTACGAAGAAATGCTCCATTTGCAGGGAGTCTTGACACACCTTCAAGAAATTCCTTACGAGAAATCCACAGGACGAAGAAGACATCGGTAGTCCGGACGTCGCCACGGGGACCTCGTCAGACCGCCCCACTCGAGGTGGTCCACATAGCAAACGTTGAGGTCGTGGCCACAGGAAATATCCGTCCTGTTGAAATATGTGGTGTCCAATGCTTTGTAATATCACTTTGATTTGTTAAAAACTAGGTGTTATGCGTTGTGCTGAATGTTATGTAATATCAGTGTGATTTGTCCACAAAGTATGTGACGACGTCGCGCTGAATGTTTTGTAATGTCATTGTGATTTATCGGCAAAAAGATGTTATGATGTCGTTCTGAATGTTATATAATATCAGTGTGATTTGTCAATAAAATATGTGCTCGAAAATAGTCAGTACAAAAGGTAGTCAGTGCAAAAGGAGTGGAGATGATGAATTGGCAACGGGGAGCTCTCTATACTGTTGAGCCCCCTATCGCTAGTGGCTAGGTCACATGTCGCCATTCCAATTGGCGACATACGGCTAGTTTTGTAATTTTTTTTGACTATTTATGTTTTAATTATCTTTTAAATTAATATTTTTTTTTTATTTTCAAAAAAAATAATCATAGATGCACACTTATTACTGCACTAGGAATAGCATGACCCCATGTGCCATCCCCCCTAATTCAGCTCTGGATTTGCAGTAGCTTCATACAAGAATCAGGATGTTGCATTCCACATAGGATAGGTGATGCATTTGTAAGTTCCAACCAACATTGGCAATGTTGCAAGGCTTGCAAAAAGGATAGGTCTGGTCTGACTGAGCAACAGCCAACAGGTTAGCCAAAACATGGCAACAGACTGAAACAAAGTACTTGGTAGGGTTTGGAGAAAAGGTGCTCCATCCACTATCCCCCAGTGGGGAAAATATTCCTGTTTTATTTCTTTTATATATATATATATATATATATATATATATATATATATAGTACAAAAAAAACTCTTGTGACAAGACAAGTAGAAGCAGAACCATTAGAGAAGGTGCTTAGGTTTCCTTCTTCGTTTTTTTTTTTTTTTGCATCGACCAAATAAAATGCTTCTACATAAGGAGTACCGGTATAATGCAGGAACTAGGAAAGGGAGTGGAAAGATCCAACACTCAAGAACATCTAGAGGAAATTGAGACCACTAAGCAATACATGTAGCGAAGACTTCATTGTTGACGGCAACTTAAATACTAGAATCTGTCGGCTGCAGTCAACCAATTAGAAAAAAAGTGAAGAATGACCTAACTGTTTTACTCTCTCCACTCAAATTTGCATGTCATTTTAGCAATGAATGAAAATTAATGCGTTGAACATGACCTAGGAAAAATCAAGACCACAACTATTTGCAAACTAAAATCTCTTTGCTAAAAACGACATTTTTGGACCAGGAAGAGCGCGTTTAGCAAAACGACATTTTTGGACCAGGAAGGGCGCGTCGTCGACTTGTTGTTTTGGAGGATTCTTGCACTACTACTCCCAGACAAGAGGATTTATTCACTGTTCAACATTCAGATCAGAGAACGCACCCAAAGTATTCTCATCTGGAAAGGGGCAAAATCCAAGATTTTTTTTAAAAAATAATACAATTACATAAATAAATGCTCGCTTAATATATTTACAAAAAATAGATTTATGTCATCGTTTGAAATAGCGACATGATCCTTGTCGCCAACCAAGTAGTGTTCAATGTCTCTATAGCCATTTGGAACGACGATATAGAGAAAATCATCATTTGAAATGGCGACAAGAGCTGTAAATTTGTTTGCCATAAATAATTGAAAAAAATATTTATTTATTGAGAGAATGCAGCTACAAATTTTACAGGATTTTACTAAGTTTTTTTTTGTAATATGTTGTAGTGCTTAAAGAAGCAGAAGTTTGTTGACTGTGAGGATAAACTCCTTATATGTTAATTGCACTCGAGTGTAGTGTTTGCACAACCGATAATTTTCAAAAAAGAGAACAAAATATTAAGTAGAGAACAACTAGGGAATTAAATTTAAAAGACGATATTTCAATCCCGATAATAAGACTTTGTAATATAGGTGTGAGTTGCATGCACAGAGGGTTTGGTTACGTGCATTTGTTTCTCCCGCTACCCTTACGGTCGAAACGACAACATGCACGAACCATCAACTTGATCTAAACGTAGGATACATGTGCACATTTTGGAATTGGAAAAACTGGTGGATCAAAAAGAAGCAGGTCTTGACAGTCCATCGATGTCTTCCCCTTGTCTGCTACAGACCTACGATTGCGGCTAGTCCCGAAGGCAGCCCTGTATTGGGCTTCCAGGAGCTCCACGGGAGTAAGAGCATCGGCTAGCCGCCGATGGGACCATGGGTGCCTTCCCCTTGTCCGCACGTGCTCGGCTTGGTCGTCCTCAGTGTGCTGTTTGAGGGTCTTCCACCACCACTCTGGTTTCTTGGGCTCCATCGGTGTATTTCCCTTGTCTTCCCCGCTCTCAGGTACGTCAAGTTTCTAGTGGTGGAAGATTTCGGGTGGGAGCACGTAGTTCAACATGTACTTCTACTCGATGAATACCCTATTGTACTTGTCCAAGTTGTTGATCCATTGGAAGAAAAGTAACACTCCTCCGGCTACCATTATGCACGGATGAAGTTAGCGATATGTGAAATGCAACGTGCAATGGGAAAATCGATGTGTGTGTTAGATTCTATTACGCAGATGTCAGAGCACGTGTAGTACGCCCGGGCGGCAGTCGCGAGGGTGTGTGGACTGAATGATATGTGTCGGGTTACCGCAGTCTCACTACGGGCGTGGAAACTCTGGTGGCATAGGTGCATCCTTCATCGAACGACCCGGGTAGGTTCCCGCCTTCTTGGCAAGCCACTTCTGCTTCCACGACATCTCCCCATAGCCTCACATCTCCATGCTCCACACACTGAAGTCCTCTAGCTCTCTTCTCCCTCCTTTCTCTCTGTTTTACAAAATTAGTTGCAGTAGAGTGTTTCTGTGGTGGTGGAGTGTACCCTTTTTATAAGTGGCTAGGGTGTAGCGCTAAGGCGGTAAATAATGGCGAATGGCATGATTCAGTCACTTTGGTCTGAAAAGGTGGCGTGATAGTGTGTAGCCACTTCCGTCTGAAAAGGTGGGATGGTTGGTGAGTGATGTCTAGTCACTTAGAAAAGCTGTCTGGAATATCGTTTTGGTCTATAAAGGTGGTATGACAGGGTGTGGTCAATTTGGTCTGAAAAGGTAGCGTAGCAGTGTGTAGTCATTTCGGTCTGAAAACATGGGATCACTAGTGAGTGATGTCTACTCACTAGAAAAGTCGGTCCAGGTTATCGTTTCGGTGTCAAAAGTTGGCATGACAGGGTGTGGGCAATTCGATCCGAGCAGTGGTGTAGTAGGGTGTGATTATTTTGGTCCAAAAGGTGGAATGACTCGTGAGTGATGTCTACTCACTAAGAAAAGCCGGTTCGGGCTGCTGTTTCGGTCTGAAAATATAGTGTGGCAGTGTGTTGTCATTTTGGTTTGAAAAGGTGGGATGACTGGTGAGTGATGTCTACTCACCGAGAAAAGTCAACCCAGGTTATTATTTTGGTCTGTAAAGGTGGCATGGCAGGGTATGGTCAATTCGGTCTGAAGAGATGCTAAAGGCTAGAACGAATGTATGTTGTAATGTTATGCTATTTTAATATGAAATGAACCTAGCTAGATAGCTTAATTTCATTATGGTATTATAATGTGAATTGAACATAACTCCATAACTTAGTTAAATTTTGGTATTGTAATGTTATACAACATATGATACTTAGACTTATGATGTCTTCGGATCTATTCAATACTTTGACCATGAAAAATATCTATACGATCGACCAATTGTATAAAACTAAACTACACACACACCTAAAAAGATATACTACAACGAACTACACTACATAATCATACATTTAAAACTATCTAATCCGTTTAATTACTGCACCATAATAAATATCTACACGACTAATCACATATCTAAAACTAAACTACACACACCTAAAAAGACGTACTACAATGAACTACTGTCGGGACCCAAATATGCAAATCTGGACCCTCTGTGTATTCTGCACTAGTCCAGGATCACGCTAGTGCACACAGTGTCAACATTGATGAAATATCAACTCCATACAATGAAATATTAAATAAACAAGTAATTTGAATAATAAATAATCATGTGACCTTAAGGTCGAGTTTACAATTATTAAGCCATGCAAGGTTGACAATAATGAAAATAAACTGCAATGAAACAAAGTAAACTCCAGTGGACTCCCATCAATACACCACAGCAATCGATCGATCAAGACCCTAACGATCAACCTTCGTAGAATTCCTCTTCAAAAGCTGGCGATGACTCCTCCACTTCTGTTGATTTGTTTAGTAAGAGTGAGTACACACCGTACTCGCAAGTCATACCACAGAATGCAATTATACATGATGGCTTATTCCAAAGGAAATGGCTTCTGTGGTTAATTTGCAGAAATGCAACATTTGCAATTGAATACGATAATAGATTGAAACGTAATTGAAAACAAATAGAGAATACTAATTTAACATTTGATTTCACAAAGAACACACAGTCTAATCAAGTTATTCACGCAGCTGCATAAATTACCTCACACAGCTGACCCTTCCCAAATGTCTTTATGAAAATCTACCCCTTATGTGAAATTCCCGAGCATGTCCATAACCGAGGACGCAGCTATTTGAATAGATTGGTTAACACTCTGCAGAGGTTGTACACTTTACCCACACGATACAATCAGTGTTGCTAACACTGATCATAACAAAACCTTTCAGAGATTTCATCTCAAGCAATGACACTCCCGATGTGCTTTCCTGCCGGCCAACCGATACACACAGCGTTTGGTTACGACACACATCGTTGGACAGTGATGCAACGAACCGTCCTGCGATGTGACATATCACACCTCCAGCCCATCACACAGTTTAAATACAACCTAAGTTGTCAATGTCAAGACTCCATAACTTACTAAGTCAGGCTCAGCCCATACTATGCATGTGGTCGTACAGTATGGCCCAGTTCAATAGCGCACAAAGTTAAGTCCTTAATTGACCAAGGTAAGACTTCCAGTTTTCCCCAAATCACAAAGTTTAATAAGCACACAGCTCCACCATTCACACAGATCCACCACTTGCCTCAGTCTAAATCTTTTTCCACCCTGTTGATTAAGTGCAACACATGCCATCAACGAGTAATAGCATACAACATATACAGTTTCATCACACAGTTCCATAATCACTTAGTCATGTTTATAATTGAAACTCACATGAAATGATGACTCGTGGCATGGCTAAGCAGTCTACTCGTATCTAACCAACCCACGTTGGTGCTACGATAATACCAACTAATAATGAACCAACCTATGGTGTCAAAAGATCATGGCATACAATAGACAAGGTGGATATAACAAATTGGACTGATAACTATCCCAAAAATATTTAAATAAATACTTGAAATAGAATGCAATACATTGAAACAAAGTATTTTAAAAACTGGGTTCAATATGATCAAATGTATAACTTGCCTTGGAATAGGTCTAGGTACTGAACTTGATCTTGAGGTGCTCATTCTCTAAAATTTCCCGAAGTATCGACGTCTACTCGTAAACGAGACAAAAGAAACAAAAACAAATAAATAACAGAGGCAAGACAAACTTCAAAAATCAAATAAAATTCACCATTAAATAGATCTTGATTTTATATGAATTTACAAATTTGAATAGGCTCAATCGGAGTTCGGATGCAAAAGTTATGGGCTTTGAAAGATTGGAAAGTAATCAAAACCCTAATTTGGATTTTTAATGAATTTCCTGAATTATTTTTATAAAGGAAAATCGGATTATTGCGCAATGCTTGCGTCAGCAGAGAATTTCCAGAAAAAGAGATAGATTTAAAGAAATCTGACATGTGGGCTCCACATGTCAGTGACTGGGCTCACGGTGAACTGGGTTCACCGAGCCTCGGGAGAGTTAACCCGGTGGACTGGGCCACGCAGGCGTGTGCTGGCGCTGATTTGGCGCCACGCGGCTGCCACACCAGACCGAGGTCGCGCCGGTGCCGAGCTAGACGACGACGGCGACGGCAGCGCTCGGGAACTGATGGTCACCGGCGTTTGGCGGCGAGTCATCAAGCGCGAAGGGTACCGATTGTTTCCGTGCTATTGCGCGACTCGGGGTGCCCTTACCGAGGCGGCAACGCATGGCATGGCAACGGCAGGAAAAAGCGGTGGAGCTTCGAATTTTGTCGGAAGTGCTCTCCGGTGATGCTCCGGCGACGAGGAGGGGCGTACGAGGTAGCTGGGACCTTGCTGATCACGGTGGTGCAGCCGGTGGGGCAAGGGCGACAATGACGGCGGCGCAATTCACCGGAGAAGAAGCTCGACCGAAAACCCTAAATCTTGGATTGCGGCGGCGCTAGGGCGATCGGGGAGACGAGGGTGGCGGTTCTGGGTTGCGGCGGACTGGGCGATCCTAATGGGGGTATTTATAGGCCAGGGGAATGCCAGAATTGGAAACCCCCAATTCGAGTCTAAAACAGTCGCGATTTCGAAATCCCTAATTCTCGGGGATATCTGCCGAATTCGGGTTTGATTCCAACAGAAATAGGTACGGGATAACTCGGGATTTGTTTTGGTAAAGTCAGCGCGAAGAATCCACAACGGATACGCGTTTGTCGGACGAAGCTTGAAGCTTCGGCAATGGCGGGCGAAGGCGCGGGCGCGAGGAAGAAGAAAGGCGCGGAGACGACGACCCTGTGGCGGTCCCACCTGGCAGTGGCAGCGAGGTGCGAGCGAGCGAGATCAGCGGGCGAGGCCACACGGCGAACATCCAACGGAGGAAGGCGGGGTTGAGCGCGAGCGTCCGATCGAAACGAGGGCACGCGTCGCACATCCAAGGGACGAGGGCGCGGGCGAGCGGGGAGATGGGCTGGCGCGTGGGAATAGTATTGGGCTTCAGCCCTACACTGTTTCGAAGAATTAAATTTGATTTTTCTTTTTAGAAACTCCAGAAAATGCAAATAGTCAATATAAAATAGCAAATGACTTTGAAAAAATTCCAAAAAATACTAGAAAATATATCCAAGCATGTTGAGTCCAAATAAAATAAGTTTGGTCGTTGATGATGTTGGGATTAATCATATTAAATCATTCTGTCCTTAAAGTCCATATTAAGCTTTTAATATAAATTCAAATAAAATGCAGATGATGAGATTTTCAACTAGCAAATAAATAAAAGATTTTGAAGGGCTCAAAAGTTGGGATGTTACAACTACCCTACGTAACTATACATATAAAATTATTTAATACATTCAATTACGGACCTACTAGTTTTTTTTGTAAGCTATCAGGGTTTCAAAATTAAACATAAAGTTACAAAAACATTACATGCAACATTGGTGACCGGATCTACTCGTCCCTCTCTCCCCTCCTCCGCTACTGAATGACAACGCTCACAAGCACCTCTCCTCCCATCTCCTCCTCTCCTCCTTTCCACTCTTTCTTTTTCGGATTAAAAGTGAATTTTAGCTTATTTTTTGGGCGCCCACTTATGTTACCATTTAGAACGACGATAGGAAGCTGCAGGGTTGCTATCGCCATTCTAAATGGTGATATGCGTCTATTCCGAATGGCATTAGAGGTATTAACCCCTATTTGTTGGGTAACAGGACTCCCGTCGTCAATCCAATCATGCATGACAGGTATATCACCAATTTAAACGGCGACATAAGCCCATTTTTGTAATGTTATTAAATAAATATTTATTTTTGTGATCCTATTAAAAATGTATTATTTAAAAATAAAATCCAAAATCCAATGCTATCTGCAGGAAAGAAAACGCTAGGCAAAAGTGGTAGGAAATTTCCTTCGGTTTGTCTCAGAGAGAACCTAAAGGTTGCTCTGCTCGGTTGCGCCGCAGCCAAGAACCATTGCCGCGCCATACTCCAGGACCGCCGGCCGGCCGGCCGGCGAGAGAATCAATCTGATGTGGGATGTGAGGGGATAAAGAAACGGAGTTACTGCTTTGGTCCCCTGCGTTTCTGAAAGGTGCGATGATGGCATTGCGCTTTCTGAATCTAAAAGCGTAATCTGGTGTTATGTATTTAGCTTCCACTTTCTTGTTACCTTTTTCCTGTACTTTTCACTCACCCCATCCAACACACTTGTGTTTTCCAATAAACACCGAGATTCAACAAATCCTACCACCGACACTTTATACACTATTTAGAACGTGGGAATATCATCGATTTCTACTAGGCATAAACTATTTCATATAAATTTTTGCAATCTAGGAAACATACCATCCTTCCAAAAGACACACCACTATGTTGTCGTATCCGTGTCAGACACTATGTCCGACACGGATATACCACATGCACGTATATGCAGTGTGTCAAACAATTAAACGGTGAAAATATTTTAATTTTTTTTGACACGTGTTAGATACGACTTCGACACGTATCCGACACATGTGTGACACGGCCCAACCCAAATCGACTCAAGCATAACCCTACCCACGTACCCCTGCATGGCTAGATCGATCCCCACGCGCCGCCTCACACTCCCTCTCCCTCGTCGCGCCCCTCCTTCAGCACATGTTGGCATTCTAGAAGTTACTGATCTCTATTTGAAGAACTAGAGTTGGAGAGCGTGTCTTTTGAAGACGAGTCTACTGTCATGAACCAAGAAAAGAATAAGGATGAACTAGAAGTATTAGAGTCTCATGTTATCTTTTAATTACTCTTGCCCATCGAATTTGAGTTTGTTATGTGACTTAAGTTGAACCACTTTTATGTTGGCTACTTGCTATTGGTGAACCCTACATTTAAGTTTCTACGTTTGAATTTAGATACTTGTTAATTTTTATCGTTTATCAATTATTTGTTGGTTCTTTGCTATTGCTCAATTGCTTTGATTGTTCAAAAATCAAGTCTACATGTTATCTTTGTAGTCTTGTTGATCACATTATTTCTTTTTCTGGGTTAATGGAATTTTGAATTTCTGGTATAAATATAAACAACTGAACATATGATGAACTCACTGGAAGAAGAATGGAGAGGCGAGGGTCATATTTGAGAGGTGCATATTCCTGGTACACTTTGTATTATTTCAGCTTGACAAGCACACAGAAAAATGAAAAATAATACATATGCGTATATTATTGTCATAGGAGCAGCCCCACCGACCCCAAACGACCGAGTGAAGACCGTAGGGCCTCCCCCGGAGGCCCTGCAACTGGAGGCGCAGATGAGCCTCCTCCCTGAGGGCGTCAAGCATACCTTCGGGGAGACTCCGAAGGAGGCACGAAGGCTGCCGAAGGGTCGCTGAGGCTCCCAGAGTCCAGGAGTCAAGAGTACCCCGGGGCCACCTCGCGGGAGCCGAAGGGTGTCCGGGGCCCCTTGACCGGGACACATCACACGCTACGAAGAGAAGAAGAACACCGGTGGACCGAGCGCACTATCAAGATGGACCAAAGCTAGGAGGGTCCACTATGAACCGAGGGCTACACGTAGGTGTAGGAAAAGCCACTACAACCCCTATAGGCGTATGACCTTTTTAGGAGTAGATCTGTAATCTCATGTACCCTATCGGAAGGCTACAAATATCCACCTTCCCCCTCGTGTAATAACTCAAATATGATTTTTGGGACAATTAATACACATTCACTCCTGGCAACCAATCCCCTCTTCGGGGATCCCTCAGTACCTTATGTAGACACCGGGGGTCCCCTTTTCTATTGTCTGGTCTTTCTTGCTACGACAGCTGGCACCGTCTGTGGGCTTTGGTAGGAAAGTCACGAAGCACAGTTCTGAAGCATTAGCATGGCCCCTCGGAAGATCATACCCAAAGTCTCAGCGGACGAAGCGGCCACAGCGGCCGCGGCTCCAAGTACCCTGAGGGCCAAGCGAAGCAAGACCTCCGTCGCAGTGGCCGCCACAGCCCAGGCCGCGGAGGAGGAAGCCAATAACTCCATGCATGGAGACATCGTCAGAGGTGACACCCAGCCCACCAAAGCATTACTCCTCGGGAAAACACCTGATGGGCCTACCCCTGCTCGGGGCAGTGGGTGAGACCCGGGAGGCCTACACAGCCCTCCAAAGGGAACTGGCGGACCTCTGCCGGGAGATGCTTGGTCTACAGCCCTCGCGCAAAGGGTGAACCACCGAAGTGGGGGAGGCCGCTCCTTCGGCACCCGCAACCATACCCCTGGCTCTGCTGCTCCGAGGGGACCCTAACTCCCTGTTGAGCGCGGGATTGGAGTCGACCTGATGGCCACATGGCTTCAAAATACCAGATGTCAGTCCCTTCGAAGGGTGCATGGACCCCTTGGAGTTCCACCAGGTGTATGAAACCGCCATTGAGGCGGTCAGGGGAGATGACACCACTAAAGAAAAAGGCATCACCCTTGCCCTCGAAGGTGTGGCGCTAACATAGTTCTTCACCATCCCTCCCTGGTCTATAAACGTGTGGGAGCAGTTGCGGGATCTCGTGCGCAACAACTTCTAGGGAAATTATGCCGAGCCAAAAGGCGCGGGGCACCTATTTGTAGTAAAGCAAGCCCCCGGCGAGACCCTCCGCAGCTTCTTCAAAAAATTCGCAGAGGTAAATTGCCGAGTGAAAGGGGTCAAGGAAACTACCATCATAAACACAGTCACATGCGGACTTCAGAGGCGGCCCCCTATCGAAAAGGTTGGCTCGCAAGCCCATCCGGACGGTGGCAGAGCTCTTCAACAAAATAGAATAGTACGCCCGGGCGGAGGAAGACAACACCCAAAGGGCGAAGGCCAGGGCCACTACTACCCCGGCACCGACACCGACACCGAGCGGGCCACCCGGGAAAGAGGGACCCATAGCCACCACGGTAGGGACAACCGCCAAACCGTCGAGACAACGACTACCATCTGAAGGGGCGGAACGTCTAGCTTGTAGTCTGCGGCCAACCCCCCGAAGGGGGGAAGTGAGTTAGCTGAAGAAGCCCCGGCCGTAACGGTGGGAGGCAACCAGACACTCAAGTCGGTGCTGGAGGTCGTCCGCTATTTTGTGATCTCCACGTCGAGGGATCACATTCAACCAGGGAGTGTCGTACTATCGCGACCATGCAGGACTACATGAATCACGATCAGCAGCCAATCGAGCGCGAAGATAGGAGGGGGCAGACAACCAGTTGCCCGCTCCACCACCAAGGCCTCGCATAGAAGGACACAGGGAGCACCACCAAAGGATCATAAACATGATCACAGGAGGGTCCTCGCTCGGCATCACGTCAAAAAGGCAATGGTGCACATACGCTCGCCAAATCCATCACGTCGCGACGTACCTTGCCTCCAGCTCACCTCGCTACGCCGAAATACCAATCACCTTTAGCCCCGAGGATGCTAGGGGCCTATACTTCCCTCATCAGGACCCCCTCGTCATCTCCGCCAACATCATGGATTTCGAGGTCAGACGTGTCCTTGTGGACAGAGGAAGATCCGCAGACCTACTGTTTGCAGACGCTTTTGACAAGATGATGATCCCAAAAATCGTATTTCACACAAGGGCATACCACTGGTAGGCTTCGAGGGGCGGCCCGTGACGGCCTTGGGCCAAATTAACCTAGTCGTCATGTTCAGCGACAACTTCGCATCCCGGACTGAGGTTGTCACGTTCGACATCGTCCAAATGCCCTACCAGTATAACACCATCCCCGGTCGGGCCACGCTGAATACCTTCGGCACAATAGCACACCACAACTACCTGTGCATGAAGATCCTCGTGCCAGAGGGCATAATTATGGTGCGAGGGGACCTGGACCTGGCGAGGCAAACAGAGTTGGAGATAATCTTCCCTGCACGCCACGCCCACGCAATGGCGAGACATGAACACCCGGAAGACACCCTCAAGAAATGGGCGCCAAAGGCCAATCTAGAGGGGCAGATTCGTAGAGTCCCTCTCAGAGAAGCCTCCCCGAAGAGGATGGTGGCCCTCGGGGTAGAGCTCCCAGCGGAAGCACACGAGGCCATCCTCGAAGTACTTTGCAGCAATGCAAAAATCTTCGCATGAGGCCCAGAGGACATCCCCGGGGTAGCGCGGGAGACCATCGAACACCGCTTGGCCATCAGAAGCGACGCATCCCCCAAGAAGTAGAAACTTCGGTGCATGTCGACGGAGCGGCTGGAAGCGACCAAGAAAGGGATAGACAAGCTGCTGAAGGCGGGGAGTCATTCGCGAAATCAGGCACTCCAAATGGTTGGCCAACCTTGTTCTGGTGCAAAACAATACTGGCAAGTGGCGCATGTGCGTCGACTTCACCGACATCAACAATGCATCCCCCAAAGACGACTTCCCTCCATCTTGCATCGACCATCTGGTCGATGCCACTTAGGGCTGCGAGTTGATGAGCTTCCTGGATGCCTACTTCGGGTATCATCAGATATTTATGGCCAAGGACGACGAAGCAAAAATTGCTTTGATCACCCCTATTAGCATCTACTGCTTAACCCGCATGCCCTTCAGCCTCAATGTTGGGACCTAAAAATGCAATTCTGGACGCTCTGCGTATTCTGTACTAGTCCAGGATCACACTAGTGCACACAGTATTAACATAGGTAAATATCGATCCACATAAGACGACTAATAGAATAAACGATTAACTTGAATAGAAATAATGGTTTTGACCTTATAATCTAGTTTACATTTATTAAGCCACGCAGAGCTAACAATAAAAAAATAGCAGCATCGGAATAGAAATAAACTTCAGCGGAATCCTATCAATTCACCACAGGCAACTGACTGGGATCAAGACCCTAACGATCAATACCTTTGTAGAACTCCTCTTCAAAAGCAGGCGATGACTCTTCCACTTCTGTTGATTGTTTGAAGCAAGTATGAGTACACAACTGTACTCGCAGGTTATACCACATAATGCAGTTTATAGATGATGGCTTATTCCAAAGGAATGGATTCTGTGGTTCTTTTGCAGAAATGCAACATTTGTAATTGAATACAAATAATAGATTGAAAGCATAATTCAAAACAAATAAGACAATATTAATTTATCATTTGATTTCATAAAGACACACAGTCTAAACAGTTATTCACTGACCATATGACTTAGATCGCACAAAGACCTTTCCTAATTATTTTATGAAAATCTACCCTCGTGTGAAATCCCGAACATATCCATGGCCGCGGATCGCGGACCTGGCATGAGCTTCGAGTGGAGGAAGCTTTCGGCTTTTGTCGGACGGAGGCTCCGGCGACACTCTGGCGGCGAGGAGGGGCGCACAAGGTATCCTGAGCTATGCTGATCACAATGGTGCAGTCGGTGAGGCAAGGACGATGGCGCAATTCGTCGGAGAAGAAGCTCGGCCAAAAACCCTAAATTGCAAATTGTGGCGGCGCTAGAGCAATCGGTGCGAGGAGAGTGGCGGCTCTGCGTTGCGGAGGACCGGGCAATCCTAGGGGGCTTTTTATAGAGCTCGGGAGAGCCGGGATAAGGAATTCCCGATTTGATTCCGTTTTGAATACGAAACCAAATTCGAATATCCCAGAGAATTAAAACTGATTCGAGATTTGATTCAGCCGGATTCGGGTGCGGGAATATAAGGGCTAGAGATTTGGTGCGGAAAACTCGGAGATTTCAGTTGGAAAGACGTGGGGCCCACCTGGCAGCGAGGCTAAACGGCGTGGCGCGGGGCGCGTTCGATCAGCGCTCAGAGCCACGGGTAAGCAGATGCGGGCGGGAGCGCGTGGCGCGGAGAGAGAGAGACTGATAGGTGGGGACCACCTATCAGCAAGAGGCGGGGCGCGCCCGGGCGAGCCAGGCCGCACAGTGCGGGCCACGCGGGAATAGTTTTAGTTTTCGGCCCGACACTGTTCCAGAGGATTTTAAATAGATTTTCTATTTTAGAAAATATAGAAAATCCAAATAGCAATTAGAAAATAGCAAATGAACTGGGAAAAATTCTAAAAAATTATGGAAAATATATCCAAGCGTATAGAATCCAAATTAAATAGTTTTGACAATTGTTGATGTTGGGATTAGCCCTATTAAATTATTTTGAAATGAAAGTTGATATTAAGCTTTAAATAAAAGTACTAAAAATTAATAGAAATTCAAATAATGTATTTTCCAACAAGTAATCATTCAAAAGATGTTTAAAGCTAAAAAATTAAGATGTTACACCCAAGAATGCGTGGACAACTTTCACCCGACTCATCACGAAGGTGCTAGTAGGACAGCTCGATCGCAACATCGAAGCATAAGTCGACGACATAGTGGTCAAAATTAGGCCCGTAGCCTCCCACACAAAGGGCCTACAGGAAACCTTCGCCAGCCTCCGGGCGGAGGGGATCAAGCTCAACCCCGAAAAATATGCTTTGAGAGTAAAGGCAGGCAAGCTCTTGGGTTTCCCTGTATCTGAAAGAGGTATCGAGCCCAACCCCAAGAAAATAAAAGCGATCAAAGAAATAAAGCCCCGTTACAGTGCCCAGGAGGTGCAAAGCTTGATGGGGCACCTCACAGCCCTCAGCTGGTTCCTGTCCCGCTCTACGGAGTGGGTCCTGCCCTTCTTTAGGACACTCCGGGGCGCAGAGCCATTCCGGTGGACGGAGGACTGCCAGAGGGTGTTCCAAGAACTCAAGCAATACCTCGGCCAGCTGACAAGTCTAACCAGCCCGAAGCCCAGTGCAGACCTCCTATTGTACCTCGTCGCCTCCTCATCAGCAGTTAGCGCCGTTCTTGTCCAAGAAAATAGCGGGCAACACCCTGTGTATTACATTTCAGAGGCCCTCTATGAAGCCAGTATCAAGTACACAGAGTTGGAAAAACTAGCATACGCCCTGCTCATGGTCTCGCGCAAGCTTCGAGATTACTTCCTAGCATACACCATCACGGTCCTGACGTCCTACCCGCTAGCACTAATGCTACAGAACAAGGACACTTCGAGCCGAATAGGCAAGTGGGTGGCTAAGCTGGCGCCCTTCGACACTACCTTCGTAGCGTGTATGGCCATCAAGTCACAATCCCTCACTGATTTCGTCGCCGAGTGGACCCCCCAAATTGAAGAATAACCCCCAAGAAGGACTGAGGCCCCGTGGACAATCTACACCGATGGATCTTGGTGTGCCACGGGGGCCGGTGCAGCGGCCATCCTGGTCGCCTTGGACGGACGAAGTGTGTCGCATGCCACCCGCCTCGACTTCACAACAACAAATAATGTCTCAGAATATGAGGCCCTGCTGTTGGGCCTCCGCAAAGCAAAAGCACTAGGGGCAAAGTGCATCATCGTCAAAAGAGACTCCCGCCTGATAGCGGGTCACTTCGACAAATTATTTACGGCCAGGGACACCAAAATGGCCAGGTACCTAACTGCGGTGTGGACAGCAGCCAAGTACTTCCTCGGCATCACCGCACAAGCCATCCCAAGAGGCAATAACGAGGCAGTGGACAAGCTCGCAAAGCTGGCCAGCTCCAATGAGAGCCCCCCGCCTGAAGTATTCTATGAGATACTACGAGTCCCTTCGGCCGCATCGAAGCACAAGAGACTGCGCACCTCGTACTCCATATTGACGAGGCCGATTGGCTGGACACCATCGCCAAATACCTCACAGGCGAAGAGCCCGAGGATGCTGCTAAAGCAAAGCACCTCCGTCATCGAACCAGGAATTACCGTATCATCAAAGGCCAACTGTACAAAGGAGTTGTCCGCGCTCCCTTCCTATGATGCATGTCTCAGCAGGAGGGCCAATCCCTTCTAAGGGACAGCCATGAGGGGCCCTGTGGCTGCATCAAGCGCCCAGAGGCCTCGTGGTAAGGGCTTTCCACCAAGACTTTTATTGGCCAATAGCACTCTGTGATGCGCAAGCTCTTGTTCAACACTGCTAGGGATGCCAGTGGTCCGACCACAATTCAAAGGCATCAACGGTCCTACTACAGCCCCTGCCCCCAGTCTGGCCCTTCGCACGGTGGGGGCTCAACATCATCGGCCCATTCCCGGTAGCCAAGGGCAATCTCTGCTTCACATTTATCGCCATCGAGTATTTCTCCAGGTGGATAGAGGCTGAACCAGTCACCAAAATAACGGCCGCCGCAGCACAACGGTTCACATGGAGGAACATCATTTGCAGATATGATATGTTGCGTGACATAGTCATCGACAATGGCACCCAGCTCGACTCGGCATCCTTTAGAGCATTTTGCCAAGGAATAGGGACAACAATATGCTTCACATCGGTAGGGCATCCCGAGTCCAACGGAGTTGTTGAGTGGGCCAATGGCAATCTGCTGGCCGAACTCACGAAGTGCTTCGAAGGCGTACCAAAGGGGCTCTAGCCCGAGGAACTTTAGAAAACCCTGTGGGCATTCCGAACCTCACCGACCAGGGCCGCGGGCTTCTCTCCTTTCAAGCTCCTTTTCAGCGACGAAGCCATGACCCCAGGGGAGCTCGCAGCCAAGTCCCTCTGAGCAATAGAAGATAGCGAGCCCGAGGGCCGGGTGAAAGTATCTAGGCCCCTAATAATGATTTTGGTAATTAATGGCAACAACGTATTAAGGGACTAACATATGTGTTAAGATGTTTTTAAGGTTAAGTCCTAAAGATCGAAAGATAATATGGAAATAGCAATGCAACTGTGACAAAGATCGACTTGACTCAAGCAAAGGTATAATAGTATCTAAGGATCATTTTATAGTATTTAACCAGTCTCGGTGTTTACAGAAAAGATTGGATTTGTAAGCTTGATGCTGTATTATAAAGAGGAATCATAGCTAGTTGTTTGAAGATCTATTTATGTTCCATCTTGATCAACTAAAAGTCATGCATTGCATTTGTTCTTGCCTCTGAAAAAATGTTTAGAAAAATCGGTATGACCTCAAGTGATGAGCGGTATTACCGCAAGTCGGTAATACCGAAATCCAGTTGGCAGTATGAGTTTTTCAAAGAGTATGTTTGTGGAAGAGTTTCTTGAAATCCCAAAATCGGTATGACTGCAAGTGATGAGCGGTATTACCGCAAGTTAGTACCACCGAAGGCTTGTTGCAGTATGTTTTTTTATAGAGAACATATTTTTGGGAGATTTTTTTGAAATATGAAAATGATATGACTCTAGCGCTTGAGTAGTAATATGGAGTTTTACACAGCGATACGTTTTTTAACAGATAGGGTGTTTTTTCTTAAGATTTTGATTCTCTAGAAATCGGTAACACCGGTTTGTAGCTGGTGGTAGTACCTTAACTTTTTCGTAACAGCTATAACATGCACATTTAATGCACAACAGTCGATCTTTGTTTCTCGACTGCAGTAATACTGGACTTGAACGGCGATATTACCACAAATCCTGAATTTTTCAGGAATTTTGTTCAAACAGGTTATTTTGTGGGTGGGGGTTATAAATACCCCCCACTTGCCTCTAGATCGGAACTTTTGAGCATATCACTCTCATTTAATACCCTTGAGTTCATATACACTCTACTACTCATTTGCTTTGAATTCCCATTTTGAGGCAGTTGAGAGCATTCAAGTGCATTGTATCATTAGTTGATCTTGTTGGCGCTTGATTTTCCTCAAGGAAACCACTTGGTTTATTACTCTTGGTGCTTGCCGGCACCTAGACAGCTTTGGATAAAGTTTGCGCAGTGAGCTCTTCAAAGAATCTTGTGAAGAGCCCCGGCAACAGATTGTGAAGTGGTTGCATACTCACCATCTCTGGAGCGAAGGAAGAGCAACGGTAGTGATCGAGGGGCAAGGATTAATTCGTGGAGCCGACTTAATTTGTTCAAGTTTCCTCAACGTGAGTGAAGACTGACAAGTCTTGATACCACATGAAAAACTTCATTATCTCCATTGTGGTTTATTTCTTGTTTTTACTAATCCGCATTTACATTTCTAGCATTTACTTGTGTAGAATTAATTGGCTATAATTGTATCTAGTATTGACTTTATTTCATATTCATCTTAAAAGGCTTAGTCGTTCTTATATTGTATTTGTTCTAGGAAGTCTTGTTCAAGCAATCTAGTTTAAAATTTTTAATTAGTTAAAAAGATTTAAAAACGTCATATTCACCCCCCTCTAGTCGGTTATCCTTGATCCTACAAGTGGTATCATAGCTTGGTCTCTCTAATTTTAGACTTAACCGTCTAGGAGAGAAAAGATGGCTAGTGAGGGAATGCCAATAGGCAAGACTCCTTTATTTGATGGATCAAATTATACTTATTGAAAAAATAGAATATATATTTATTTAAAGGCCATGAGCCCAAGCATATAGAGAATTGTTAGTGAGGGTTTCGATATGGAACTTGATCCAGCACATCCCACTGATCTTGAGGAACGAAACTCCCACCTCCATGCTCAAGCGATGAACGCTCTATTTAGAGCTTTAAACGCGGATGAGTTCAACCAAGTGAGTAATCTTGAAACCGCTCATGAGATATAGATTACGCTCTCGGAAATTCATGAGGGCACATCCATGGTCAAAGAAGTCAAATTGCATATGCTTCGAATCCAATATGAGATATTTATAATGTTGCCTCATGAAAACATCACCTAGATGTATTCTAGACTCAACAACATTCTAAATGAACTCAAAGGTCTTGGAACTAACTTACTTGATGTTGATATTATACGCAAGATGCTTAGGGCTCTACCAGATAAATACGAGATGTTGGTGATGCTATTTATCAACTCTCCCGAGTTGCCCAGAATGACGCCAACCGGGCTCTTGGGCAACCTCATAACCAATGAGTTGTACAAGAAAGACAAGTAAGAGCTTTTGGAGTCGTCTTCCTCAAAGAAGATTATCGCTTTCAAGGCAAATGAAGAATCAAGTGATGAAGAGGATGAAGAAGAAAACTTTCGAAGAAGAATTCGCTTTCCTTGTGAGGAGAATGAAGAAATTCATGAGAAGACGCTCATACCCAAGCTTTAACTTTGACAAGAGCAAGAAAGGGCAATTCTCAAACGACAACAAGGGTTATAACTATATTCATTGCTATGAGCTTGTTGAGATGGGGCGCGTTGCCTCTCATTGCCCTAACAAGAAGGATGACAAGAGCAAGTCTTCAAAGAAGAAGGAATACAATAACAACAAGAAGTTTTTTTAAGAAGCTTCACAAAGATGGCAAGAATGAAGCTCATATTGAAGAATGAGACTCAAGTGAGGAGTATTCTGACTCCAACTCCAATGATAATGAATCCTCCAAGAAAAGAGGACTCATCGGCACCTCCATCAAGGAAGCGTTGTTGCTATTCTCCACTCCCACTTGCCTCATGGTAAAAGGAGATAAGGTAAAATCCATTAATAATAATGAACCTTCATATGATGAATTAATGGATATGCTTGAATATTTGGATGAATATCTTAGAAAAGAGAAGTAAAATTTAAAGTCTTGAAGAAAGATTATAACTCTCTAAAAAACTCTTATGAGGAGCCAAAGAAGTCTTATGACTCTCTCCTTCTAAAAGATATTGAAAAATCTAATTCAAATGTTGAAGTTACTTGCAATCTAATGAATGAGATGCCTAGAGTAGAAGTTGCTCCAAATACTATATCAATGTCTAGCACTTCAACATCATGTGATGATTTGTTATCCATACCATGTTGTTCTAAAATTGATTCAATTGCTAGTATCGCTAATACATGTGGTCCATTGCTCATTGTTGAAAATCATGAATTAAAGGAGCAAGTCACAAAATTGAGCAAAAGTTTGAAAAGATGCTTCAAGGGAAAACCAACCCTTGATAAGCTATTAAGTGAGCAAAAATACTCATTCAACAAGGAATGACTTGGATTTATTCCTAAGAAAGGTAATAAACCATTTTACAAGTCCACAAGGTTTGTAAAAGAAAATAAAAAATATTGCAAAAAATGTCTTAATGTTGGTCATTTACAAAATGTTTGCTCTATTGCTAATGCTAAGTCTTATGACACTTATGATTCATGCTACATGCTTAGAAAAATATAAAGATGGCAAAGTAGTAGCAAAATTTGTTGGGACTTCAATTTTAGGTGCAAAAAAATAATGCCATTTGGATGTCCAAAACCTTGGTCACTAACCCCAAGGACCCAAACAAATTTAGGTACATAAAAGAACTTAATTCTTGTTTTGTAGGGGAACTACAAGACCGGTGGAAAACATTAGGTGCTTGATAGTGGACGCACTCAACACGTGACCGGTGATAGAAGGATGTTCATCACATTCGAGACTGGAGAAGTAAATGACAAGATCACTTTTGCTGATAATAGCAAAGGAAAGGTAATAGGATTGGGTAAAATCGCTATCTCAAATGATCTTTCCATTTCTAATATATGTTTAGTTGAATCACTAAATTTCAATTTGTTATCCATTGCTCAAATATGTGATCTTGGCTTAACTTGTTCATTCTCTCAAGATGATGTTTCCATTTTTAATGAAAATAATATCTCTTTAGCCTTCAAATGATTTAGACTTGGAAATCTTTATCTAGTTGATTTTTCTTCAAATGATTCATACTTGAAAACATGTTTGATTGCAAAAACTTATTTGGGTTGGCTTTGGCATAGAAGGCCAGCTCATGTTGGTATGATTCAACTTAAAAAGCTTTTCAAACATGATTTAGTTGTTGGCTTAAAAGATGTGAACTTTGAGAAAAATAGACTTTGTAGTGCTTGTCAAGCCAGGAAACAAGTCGCAAATTCTTATCTTTCTAAAAGTATCATGTCAACTTCTAGATCATTGGAACTCTTACACATGGATTTGTTTAGGCCGACAACCTATAAGAGTATTAGGGGTAATAGCTATTGTTTAGTCATTATAGATGATTACTCTAGATATACATGGGTATTCTACCTAGATGACAAAGTCAAAACCTCCTGCATTTTCAAAAGGTTTGCAAAAAGGGTTCAAAATGAATTTGATTTCAAAATTAAGAAAATCCATAGTGATAACGGTTCCGAGTTCAAGAATACTAAAATTGAAGATTTTTGTGATGACCTTGTAATAAAGCATGAATTTTCCACAACCTGTGCTCCGGAGCAAAATAGAGTTGTAGAAAGGAACAATCGAACATTAATTGAAATGACTAGGACAATGTTTGATGAATATAATACTTCCGATAGATTTTGGGCAGAAGCAATCAATACCGCTTGTCATGCCATAAATTATCTTTATTTGCATCGTCTCGTAAAAAAGACTTCCTATGTGCTTCTTATTGGAAGAAAACCAAATATTTTATATTTTTGTGTGTTTGGTTGCAAATATTATATTTTGAGAAAATGTGTTCGTCTTTCAAAATTTGCAAGTCGATTTCATATTGGTTTCGTGCTTGGATATTTATCAAACAACAAAGCTTATCGTGTTTTTAATATAAAAATACCGGTTTAGTTGAAAAAAGGCATGATGTTCAATTTGATGAAACTAACGGCTCTCAAGACGAGCAAGATGATTTGGATAATGTAAGAAATGGAGCTTTGAGGGAAGCAATGAAGAATATCCAAATTGGAGACATCAAGCCAAAAGAAGATTCAAATGACTCATCATCTTTCACTCAAGTCGAACCTCCCACCCCTTCCACAACAAATCAAATTGAAATTGATAAAGAGGATAACAAGGAAGATGATCAACCATCCAACCTACCACCAAGAATTCATAATTCAATGGCAAAGGATCATCCAATAGATCAAATATTAGGTGATATGAGTAAGGGTGTTCAAACTCGATCTCGTGTCACTTCTTTTTTTAGCATTACTCTTTTGTCTCTTTTCTTGAGCCAAAACATGTAGATGAAGCACTCAGTTATCCGGATTGGGTAAATGCGATGCATGAATAACTCAATAACTTCATCCGAAACGATGTTTAGATATTAGTGGAGAGACCCAAGGAACACAACGTTATCGGCAAAAAATGGGTGTTTAGGAATAAGGCAGATGAAAATGGAATGATTGTGAAAAACAAAGCAAGATTAGTCGCTCAAGGATTTTCTCAAGTCGAAGGTTTGGATTTCGGTGAAACTTTCGCTTCCGTAGCTAAAATTGAGTCAATTCGTATATTACATGCTTTTGCATCAAGCTTTGATATTAAATTATTTCAAATGGATGTCAAAAGTTCTTTTTTTAATAGAAAAATATCCGAACTTATTTTTTTTGAGCAACCACTCGGTTTTAAAGATCCTAGTAATCATAATCTTGTCTATAAACTCTCCAAGGCTGTCTATGGTCTTAAACAAGCTCCTAGTCCATGGTATGAACGCCTTAGAGATTTTCTAGTTTTAAAAGGCTTCAAAATTAGCAAAATTGATTAACCTTTGTTTACAAAAGTTTTAGATGGTGATTTCTTTGTTTGTTAAAATTATGTTGATGATATTATCTTCGGGTCTACTAATCAAGATTTTTACAAAGAGTTTGGTGATATAATGTCTAGAGAATTTGAAATGTCGATGATCAAAGAGTTTAGCTATTTCCTTCGACTTCAAATCAAGCAACTCAAGGATGTAATCTTCGTAAGCCAAACAAAGTACGCAAAAATATTTTATCAATAAATTTGGCTTGGAAGATGCAAAGCCCATCAAAACTCTCATGGCAACCAGCGGTCATCTCCACCTTAATAAGAGAGGTAAACATATAGATTTAAAGCTTTATAGATCTATGATTGGTAGTTTGCTTTATCTTACTGCATCTAGGCCCAATATCATGTTTAGTGTTTGTATGTGTGCACGATTTCAAGCATCACCAAAAGAGTACCATTTGGTGGCTGTGAAAATAATTCTAAGATATTTAAAACATTCCTCTAGCATTGGCTTGTGGTATCCCAAAGGTACAAAATTTGATTTAATTGGATATTCAGATTCTGGTTATGCGGGCTGCAAAGTGGATAGAAAAACACCTTGGGTAGTTGTCAATTCTTGAGAAGATCCTTCGTATCATGGTCATCCAAGAAACAAAATTCTGTAGCCCTATCTACCGCCGAAGCCGAATATGTCTCCGCGGGAAGTTGTTGTGCTCAATTGCTACGAATGAGACAAACTTTGATGGATTTTGGAATAAAATTTGAAAATATACCTCTTTTGAGTGACAATGATAGCGCCGTAAAGATTGCAAATAATCCGGTCCAACACTCAAGAATCAAGCATATAGATATCCGTCACCATTTCGTGAGAGATCATGTCGGCAAAAGAGATATTAAGATTAGCCACATAAGGACCGATTTTCAATTAGCCGATATATTCATCAAACCTTTAGATGAAAGTCGCTTTTGCAAGTTGAGGAATTAGTTAAATATCATAGACCATTCTAATGTTACTTGAAACTCATGCCTCATGAAAGTTGCTCTCATTTGGTTTTTATTGAGGTATTTATGAAACTATTTCAAAATCCTACAAAAATCCCTATTTTGATAACAACTATGTTAATTGGAGTTATTATTATTACATATCTCATGCATAATGATTCTAGAATTATTTATTTGAGTGATTGTACCAAGGATCATTTGCATTCAATTTCAAGCCTCAACAGCGGTATTACCGCATATGGCTGGCGGTTCCGAAGCGGTTACAACCGAAACCCTTATCTTTTGGCCTCTTCTCCCTTGCGGTGTAACCGCTCCCTCATTCTCAGAACCACCGAGCACGTGCCTCTCTCTCCCCTTCTCTTCTCCAACAAACTCTCCACTCAAATCCTTCGATTTTGTTGATTTTTTATTGAATCTTTGATTGGGATTGTTTTTAGTGATCATATCTCATCCATTCCTCGAGGTATTTGCGCTTGTTTCATCTATTATCTCAAAGTTTTGGTATTTATCTCATTTATAGGGTTTGAGTCCAATGTGTATGATCTGATCAATTACTTTTGGGCAAATTGCTTATAACTAGTACTTGGTGACATTTGAAGTCTATTCCATGATTTAATTCATGCCAAATACTTTTTTAATGCAAAATCGATCAAAGCCCTAAAGCAGTTCTGTAATTGCGGTAATACCGCTCGTGATCTGCGGTATTACCGTTCGTCGATAATACCACCTGTGAACTATGGTACTCCCGTTCATCGGTAATACTAGTGTTCTACTGCGGTACTATCGCTCTTGCAAAACAAAAATTGGTTCTATCATTCTGTTTCACTCAATCCTATTTGCTCCAGTCCTAATTGCTTTCTCTTATCTTAGCGACCATGCTAAGAACCGAAACTGCTCTTCAAAAGGGTGCCACTCTAGACGGAGATCCGAAAGAAAGATATGATCCCCAACTTTTGGTGTTGGATCATCTCATCCAAGGACAACAACTAGAAAGGCAGCATCCTGAAAAGCTATCTCTGTAAGAACTCCAAGGGAGGACTGTGACTCTGAGAGAGATGCCTTCTTATTATCTATGAGGGTAAAAGACAAAGGTAAATCCTCAAAGCAAGTACAAGAAAGTGAAAGCGAAGAAGAAAGCGATCATGAAGAAAATGATGAAGATTACTCTGAGGATGAAGAAGAGGATGAGGAAATGGCAGATGCCGAAGAGCCTGATGTGGATCTAATTCAAATCTCAAGTGATGATTATGCAATTCTTCGTCATGCAAATCACTTTGAAAAACCTACTAGTTCAACAAACTCAAGGTTTCACACCACATTTCAACATCAATTTTATGCTCAACTTTACTGTCATCATCGTCAATTTGCTGATCATAGATATATAGATTGGACACATTTGGAGAAGATTGATCGTTTCGCTGGAGCTTGCCGTCTATTTAAACAAGCTGGCCTGGAAGAGATAGTTGGACTAAAATGTGAATTTAATGAAGATATGATTCAACAGTTCTATGCTACTGTCTATGTCTCTCCAGAGTTCGATCTCTTGATATGGATGCTAGGAACTCAAAGGTTACATGCATCTAAAGCTGATTTTGAGCAAGCACTAGGGACCTACTCTTGAACACAAGTAAATATTTATAACAGAGGAGCACTCAGGATTCAGGCATGGCGTCAGTTCTATGATGAGAACGTGAATTTTATGCTCAGGAAAATTAGTGGTTTTTCCCCTTTACCTAGCTTGATCAATCATATTATTAATCACACTTTCTTTCCCAAGAGTGAAAATTTTGATGCCATTCGAGGACATGCTTGGAACATCATAGATAATATCATGAATGGAAGAAAGTTTGATATTGTTGATCATATCATAAGAGAGATTGGTTCTTCCAAGAATGATAGGATTAAGAAAATCTAATTTTCTCCCTATATCATGGTTTTAATTATGACAAAGATTCAGTTTCGAGGTGGACGTCCAGGAGTTCATAAACCATATAAGCCAAGAGATGGGGGTTCAGTTCCTGCAGCAATACCCCCTCAAGTTCAAGAAAATGTTCTAGCTAAAGAAGAAGTCACATTATCTCAAATATACTCAGTTACTTTGGAGATTCAAAATGATCATAGAAGATTTTAGTCTGAGACCAACAATCGGCTGGCTGCTTCGACCGAAAGCGTAAGTGCTCTAGAATAGGCAGCTCAAGCATCTTCTTCCGTAGCACACTCTTCGACTGTTCGCTATGGATGCCGCCACCGTCATGATCTACCTTCTCAAGCTCTGTCTCAAGAGTGATTCATTTTGGTCCTTGATGCCAAAGGGGAAGAAGTTAGAGAAGAAGATTGAAAGATTAACGGGGAGAGAAGAAACCTAGATCAAGATTTATCTTATCTATATTATAATATATATCGACTTGGATGTGTTAATGTAATGACTTTATTTTTCTTAAAGTACTTGGAACATGTGTGCTTGTAATAGCCTAGTTTAAACTTGTTGCATCATGTCTCTTATTCTATGCTATATATGAAATGATGCTTATTTGATGTTCAATTTCATTGGTTATGAAATTCAAGTATCTTTTATCATGATTATTGTCTTATGCATGAATATATATATAGGACCGAAAAGGCGACTAGAGGGGGGTGAATAGGAGTACGCTCACTTTTTCAACCAAGATCAGATTCAATACAAATTTCACTCTAATAGCTATGGAAGCTATGAAGATCAATATACCAGTACAGCGGAAGACCAGTATTGAATCCAATCTAAACCCCGAAGCAAAACAACCAAAATCAACATGGGCTAAAATTCTAAGTGTTGGGCGGTCTGACCTATGTGTTAATGGCGGTCGGACCGGTCAACTTGGGCGGTCTGACCTCCAGTCTGATGAACAGTAAAAACAGCCCGAAAAACGAAGTTGCAAATAGATGTAACTTTTGATCTACAACTCCAAACTTGATAAAACTTGGAACACACCTTCTTCAAGATGTCAAGAACCTATTCCAATCGAAGATCGTGAAGATCCTTGGAAAAGTTACGACATTTTTCCGTTTGAGAGGAGGATGGTTCAAAACCGAGTCAAAACGAAAACTAGATCCAAAAACTTGCTCGTGGGTGATTGATGATCAAGATGATCCTAGATGTGTTCCCATATGTCACAGCAAGCTAGATCAAGTGAAGAAATCAATCAAAGACTCACGAATCAAGGAAAGACTCAAAATCACCAAATGGAGAGAAGGAAGGCAAAGAGACACATCTTTGAGCAAACTTTCCTTGGATTGATTTGATAGGGTTTGGGTTTACAGCAACTCCATCAATGGAGGACAAAGCTCAATCCAAGAGCACGAAATCAAATCAAAACTCTCTAGAACCCTAACCTCCACTAATCCTCTCCCTAAGCAAAACTAGGGTTCCAACAATAATGAAAGGGTTAACGGGGTGCAGCCACCTCCCTCCTCTATTTATAGTGGAGACTTAGACCTTCTAGAAGATTAACTTAAATGGGCTCCCGTTAAGGCCCAACACAAACGGGTCACACACGTATGCATTTTAGAGCACCGTCTTCAACACCTCTTGACCTAAATCGCTTCTCGTTGCGTCGCCTTGCGCCGCGGGTTGGCAAAAGGTTACCAAGGTGGTATTTGATAAGATTACCAAAATACCCCTTCTCAGGCCTTCTCCGAAGACCGAGTCCATCTGCGCGAAGCACTTCGCCTACTCCGCCACGTGTAGGTTGATCAACGGCTCTCTCCATGTCGGCAAGTCTCTCCCATCCGGCTCCCACCGAAACCACCATGGCACTTGCACCGACTCCTGCACCGCTTGATCAAACCAATCGCACCGAACTGTCCGTTCGGTACTCTTTGTCCATTCTGCACCATACTTGAGTTCATTGACCTCACCTGGTATTGTCGATCATTTTGGACCTCAGCTCTCCAAGCCTAGTCCCGATCATCCTCGCTGTTGATCGTCGTTGACCACCAAGCAACCTGCACAACAATAGACAAGCAAATCGAATCCGAAAACAAGTTATTCACAACTTGACGCACGTTAGTCAAAACATGCATCATGCAACACATATGCACTGAAACTCATGACTTTGACCTAACAACCGAACATCGCCGCCACAACGGGCGACGATCAAGTGACAACCGGTCAGATCGCCCCTCAGGGCCGGTCTAACCGCCCACCCCGGCCGGTCCGACCGCCACCTATGGGCCGGTCCGACCACCAGCAATGACTTAGCTGATTTTCAACCTCTGAAAACCAAAACCAACTGGAAATTTAAAACCAATAGAACTTTTGACTGGAGACTCCAAAAATTATGGAACCAAGAGCAATAGAATCCCCTCTCTTGCCTACACCATCAATTTTTGGCCCAGCTCAATTCCCACTTTATGTAACTGGCCGATCCGACTGCCATCAAGGCTGGTCAAACCGGCCATGGATCGATCGACGGCCAACTCGCCGGCCGACTAACTCGCCGGTCGACCGATTCGCCTCGACAAAGATGCCAACTTTGCCGAAAACACGTGAAACGACAAACCATTAACGCCATTGCCAATTGTCACATCATCCTAAGATCTAGAGCATATCCACATGATATCTACAATCTCCCCCTTGATGAACACATTGGCAATAATCCAGAAAATGTAATTTGGAGGTTTGAAAAGTAAAATACTTTCGTTTTCGCACAAAGGCACAACTTGGTCCATAAGCAAGAGAAAGTAATGAAAATGACCAAGCTGGCATCAGAATAGCATAGGCATGGGAGATAAGGCAAAAGAAAGCATAAAAACTTTGATTTCCAGAAAAAGGTTAAAAATCTCACTTAGGGTCCATATGAAAGAACAATTGTTCAATTGACTTTGGATCATCGTGAGGATTAATAAATGCAATTCAAGTTCAGAAGAGTCAATAATACAATAAGAATGCAATTCAAAAACTCCCCCTCACTAAGATCCACAGATTTTAGAAAATGTCAAATTTTCAATTTCTCCCCCTTTGTTCATTATTAACATTTTTTAACACACCTTCTCCCCCTTTGACAATGGAGTCATCAAGGAATCACGTCTTCCTCTCATCCAGAGATAACAAATGCATAATGAACAAAGAAGCAAAAGAAGAAGTATGCATGAAGTGCACTGGAGTGGTTTTATTTTTGTATTTTTTTTTATTTTTGATTACAAGAAACTTTGGAGATTACCCAAAAGAACAAGCTAGCGTCTCTAATATTGCAAAAATAACATATCAAGCCTAACAACGCTAAAAAGATCATGATAAGACATATATATCAAAGCTAAACACGAAGACTCAATATAAAGCAATAAATTTGATCAATTTAAGCAAAACTTCAAATTCAGCAAGTTCATCAACAGGGATCCTAAAGTGAAACTGGCCATGTCAAAATGTCAAAGTAAGATCAAAAAGCTAACAAAGACCACATTAAGAGTCAATCAGATCCTGTATTGAATCATTTTGCTCAAATTTCTCAAACACCCATTTTTCAACAATCTTTCATTTGCACTGAATATTAAAGTTGACTAATGATCTAACTTAGTGATAAGATCCTGGACTAGGAGCCATCCACAAACTCATCCTAAGCTTCGATCAGAAGTTGATTAAAAGTATATCTTAGTGAAGAAGATCATGGACTAGGAGCCATCCACAAACTCTTCCTAAGATTCTACCAGGGCAAAAAATCTTGAGGTTCATGTCATTTCTGACAAACAGTCCCCATGAGATCGTCTAGATCATCAAACTATCTCCAAGTTTATGTCTTTGACAAGCAGTCTCGTAATAGTAGTTTTGCACAATTTAAGCATAAGACAATCTTGATTTTTCATGTTTCACAAGAGCAGTTTTATATTCTCAAGAACACAAGAAGCTCAAGTAATGGTCAGTTTTAGATTCAAGAGCTAACAAAGTAATTCTGACAGGGCCAATGTCACAAAAGGAGCACTAATTGTGCAACTAGCTAAAACATCCATAAATTGCAATTTTTAGTTCGAGTTATTTTAGAGTTCTAGATCATACAGCAAAGACTTATATGTATATGTGAAAGCATGATAATTCTAGCAAGTCAAAGAACTAGACATGAACCAAGTGCAATAGAATCCCCTCTCTTGCCTTCACCCTCTATTTTTGGCCCAGCTCAATCCACACTTTCTGAAATTGGCGGCTCGACCGCCGGCCGATCGGATCGCCTTGACTGGTTCGATCGCCGCTTCACGGCGGTCAGACCGCTAAGACCGACGATCCTGAAACTTTGCGAAAACACGTGAAACGACAAACCATTAACGCCATTGCCAATTGTCACATCATCCTAAGATCCGAATATATCCCCATGATATCCACAACTATCACGAGGTGCAACGAATGCACAAGCTCAAGTGGATACAAAATCCAACTATAGATGCAACACATGCAACTAGAGACCTCTCTCCTTGCTCACAAGGTGCAACACATGCACAATTGAGAGAAGAAGCTCACACTAGCTCAATAGAATGAAATGGAGTGCCAAAGGTTATAGGCTTGGTTCAGGTGGGGTGTGTTTATAGCCCTAAACAACAAAACTAGCTCTTATGACCATATTCTTGAAAAAATCAAGATTTACGGTAGTACCGCTGTTAAAACCCGGTACTACCGATTTTTGGCTCAACGGTCGAACAAGAACATTTAATACTCAACTAGTCGTTACACATAAAGTTACAGTACTACCGCCAACTAGAAATCCAGACGACCGCATCGCGTTGTACCGCTTCGGCTAGAATTGAGCTCTTGCTTTTTGAGCTCAAGATTTCTCAAAAAACACCTTATCTGAAAAACTCGTACCGCCATGTAAACACCGGTACCACCGCACTTCGGTAGTATCGCTTAAGGGATTGAGGTCATACCGATTCAAGGGAGATCAAAACTACCCAAAACATGCTCTCTATAATATACGGACCACCATATAATTTTTGGTTTACCGACCTGTGGTGGTACCGCAGTTGAAGTGCAGTCGTTTCGATTTTCAGAGAGTATCAAACAACTCGAAAACACGCTCTCTGAAAAATACGTACCACCATATAAATATCGGTACTACTAACTTGCGGTAGTACCGCTTATCAACAGCAGTCATACCGATTTTCAAAATAATTTTTGAGAAGCTCAAAACAAGACAATGCATGAATCCTAACAATTTACAAAACGCATTTGCAAACTTATATTATGCTACAAGGATTAAGTACATGGATTTCACCTATTTGCAAAACACATTGCAAAGTATAGTCACATGCTACATGGATTAAACGCATGGGCCTCGACTATTTGTAAAACACATTCGCAAATAATAGCATCATGCCACGGTGAGCTAGAGCAAGCAAAATTGAGCTATCAACACATGATGAGACTCAAGCTAAGTCAAGACCCTTCTTAATAGTACGACAATCGATACTAGCAATCTGGTCTCCGACCAAACACCAAGATCGGGAAAAAACCAGGAACACAACTTTAACCCTACCTAGTCATAACTTTGCCTTGAGTACCCTATTGAAGCTTGATGACGTACATCTTTACTTTAAGTCTGGGTCCTTGACTTGATATGCATCAACCCATGATGCATCCTTCTCTTGACTTCCATCAACACATGATGATTTTCTTTACTCTAAGTTCTTGACTTGGATATGCATCAACCCATGATGCATTCTTCACGAACGTTCCATCAACACATGGTCGATTCCTTCACTTTGGGATCTTGTCTTGATGCTTATCAACATATGATGACATCCTTCATCCCGAATCTTGACTTGAATATCATCAACATATGATGATCTTCTTCACTTGCCCTCCATCAACATATGATGAGTCTTCTCTTGACTTGATGATCAACTCATGATCATCTTCTCTTCGAGATCTTGATATGCATCAACACATGATGCATGCTCTTCTTGAACTTTGACTTGATGCCGATCAACTCATGATGTCATCCCAAGTCGTCATCATTATGGAACTCAACATATTTCATCAACTCATGGAAAATTTGAGTTGCACAATATGATTGTAATTAATTGCCCCCAACATACCATTAACTCATAATGGTGGATTAAGATACTTCGATCTTTCCCTCTTTGGTAATTGATGATAACCATCACAATTACAAATAATTGAATATAAAGCAATATGAGTATATATGAACCACACAAGTTTTATATACTCAAGGGTATGTTTCAAATTAAAGATCCTTAATATAAGTGGATAAAGAAATATAGATCAATGCTTATGAAACTACAAAACATAGAGTGAATTCCTCCTAAATGTGTGTATACACGAATGTGTAATGAAAACATATGCACATATTCAAGTTAGACTTTTGGTGGAGTTCAACCTATATTTTGGATCTGAGGAATGCAACAAGATATAAGAATATGATGTCAAATGCATACCTCTATGATTTTCACCTTTTAATCCAAATAAGACTGCACAATGGGTATATCAATAGAAGCGCTACTCTAACAAATAGATTTGTCATTAATCACCAAAATACTCTATTAACTCATAATGGTAGATCTAGATTCTTCACCGTCTCAACAAGTGCTAGAATTGTTTATCCAATCAGCAATCACTGCCAGTTGCCAAACAGAGCTCCACCAAGTGGATCATCGGCGTTTCTCGTCGGCGCTGATCCTATGGTGTCTCCCCAAACCTCTAACCAAAGGTGACCCTTTTATCCTCCTGCCGCTCAGGATCACCGACAAACGCATAGAGCATGGCGGAGCTGTGACCAGATCAGAGCAATCTAGGCGAGGAGGTCAAAGAATGGCGACGGGAGTTTTGGCAGCTCAAGGACTCCACTATTACTTTTGATAACTTTTTAGTCCTTCTTAATCGGTGCCAGGGATTGCTTTTTAATTTGATATATGTTCAAGGTCCCTTTTGTAAGTTTCAGGGTGGTTGTGCGACACTCCTATATTAATCCATAGTTAATGGCCTTTGCGGCCATGTCTCAAAACAAATATCGGATTGGCTCCAAGTAACATGGGAGTTTAGACCTAATGGTTCGTCTGAGACCAAGGCTACTTCTAAATCACTGACCTGCTAAATTGATTTTTAAATAATACATTTTTAATAAAATTACAAAAATAAATGTCTATTTAATAAATTATAAAAATAGGCTTATGTCGCCATTCTAAATAGTAAAATGGCTCTATCGCCATTTGGATTGGCGATAGGAGCCATGTCGCTATTTAGGTTGGCAACAGGAGCCATACCGCCATCCGAATGCCCATGTCGCCATTTAAAATGATGATTTGCCTAAAATTTAGGCAAATTATCACTCCAAATGGTGACAAAGACCCACAACCTCCCCTATAAGAAACCCACAAAATTTGGGCAACATTTACTTTTATTCAAAAAAAAAAGAGAAAGGGGGAGGTAAGGGAAAGGAGTAGAGTGGAGTAGGGGGGAGAGGAGCTAAAGAAGCACTGTCTGTCCGGTCATTCACCTTGTAGGTAATTTTTTTAATTGAATGGATTAGATAGCTTTAGATATATGGTTATGTAGTGTAGTATGTTGTAGTACATCCTTTTATGTGTGTAGTTTAGTTTTGGATATGTGGTTAATCGTGTAAATCTTATTTATAGTGCAGTACGTAGAACATATCGAACGTAATTAATTTCAAAATTTACTACAGTCAAGGGACTATTCTGGAGGGTTCTGATGGGAGTTGCTGATGTCGCTGATGAAAATAGGGGTAGAAGAAGCTCCTTTGATTCGGGAAGCTAGTATGATTGCAAACGAAGGTGAGAAGATTGAAGCCCTAGTCGAAAGGATGGCGATAGAAGACCGGGACTACAAGGCATTATCGAAAGATGAAGGTTCAGCATGGTGGGGAATAGTAGGCGGTTCCATCTGAGTGGAACACATACCAATTCGACAACCCCGTCGTAGACGAAGGATCCTGTGTACCGTGGGAGTACCACTAGGACGAGGTCAGGCAAGGAGCCTTGTACAAATGCAAGGAGACGGTCCAGGAAGCTGTGAAATTATGGGTCTTGTCGCTGCGGCGCACATTCATGGTAGTGAAGTCTAACCCAATGTGCTACGATGTGAAGTGCGAGATAGCGAGGTGCCCTTGATGAGTGCACGCACTCCAGCCTAAGTGGGTTAGCGAGATGCCCTTGACGAGTGCACGACTCCACCTAAGTGGGTCACATACTAGAAATACTCAATAGTAATCCCTCACACATATGTCGTCTCTGAATCAATGCAATCCCATAAGAACCTGTCATCGGACTTTATTGTGAATGTCATGTATGAAGAGATCGTGGAGAACCTAGATTTCGAGCCATGATCCATCTTTCGGGCAATTGAGTCAAGGTTCCAGTACACAATCAGTTATACTAAGACGTGGAGGGCAAATCAAAATACATTGGAAGGAAGGTTCGGTACGTTCGAGGACTCGTACCACAACCTACCAGGATAGCTTCGAGTCATACAGGACATGAATCCTGGTACTCATATGACCATTGAAGATTAAACACATCCGAAATTCGCAGGGAAAAGGGTACTGAAGCGAGCATTCTTCGCCTTCGGTGCATGCATCAATGCATTCCGGCATTGTTATCTGATCTTGTGCATGGATGACACGTTTCTAATTGGGAAGTACAAGGGGCAAATACTAATTGAAATTGCTCAAGTTACCCACAGATGGTCCCAATTTGATGAGATAAATGCTCATGTCATCGACCCAAATAGCGAAAGAAGCCTATTTTTATAATTTTATTAAACAGATATTTCTTTTTGTAATTATATTATAAATGTATTATTCTTTAAAAAATAGATAAATGACCTGTGGTCATCCTTCTTTCGGAGGGCCAGAGAACCACATGGTGAATTCTTGATTCAGTTAGATACTCTTTTTACATTAAAAAAAACTCTTTTGATGCTCTTTTTACATTAAAAAGCTCTTTTTATGTAAAGGATATAAGAGAAAATTTTCCATCTAGCTGAAAATTATAGCAGCCATAGCAACACACAAGTGAATATCAACACAAGGTTACATACATGGGGTGCAAGTGTTCAACCCTATTGTGACTGAATGCTACACAGTAGTGATATTTGTCGTTTTGAGAGCAAAGAAAGGTGCATGAAGTTATGGTCTTCAGAGCGGCTGTCAACAAGTTATCATGATCTCCATGCCATCACAGGTCACAGCAAGGGTGAAGGGAAGCGATTCAACCTGACTGTTCATCACAGATTGTGTGTGCAATAAAATAAAACGGCCGTGCATTTTGTATGCAGGTTTGGTTAAATATATGTCGAACTAAGATCACCTTTGGAAAACATTGTGAATGTACCAACTAGTAGATCACTAACCAAAGTTCTACACTCGTGAGTGGTGACAGGTTTACAACGATGACTACACTGGGTCTCATGACACTACTGAAAGAGACAGTGTAAATATCATATTTGGAACACAAGAATTTCCATTAGATTTGGAATGGAGATGTTTAATGTGAAACTCCTACGAAATACCTGCATTCTGAAAATTCAGTAGGAGGTTTCTAGGTTCTTGCTCATGAAGTGCAGGAAGTCAGGAGGAACAGCTTGTATGTCTTGTTTTCCTGACAAGCCGAGTGGCAAAGCTGTGATAATCTTGGTAGTGAGGGGTGAATAGGAATGGTGATGAGCACAGGAAATTTCCCGAGGCGGATCGGTTCTACCAGGAATCTAGGAACTACCATGGAAACCTCCCTAAATTACATATTTGCCCCCTTGTTCTAGCTGCAGTATAGATTTGCACCTTTTTTTTTAATAGAGTACGGACGCACTCACTCACTCATGCGTGCACACACATACATACCATACACACGCCCTCCCACACACACACATAAGCGTCACCTTAACATCATTTTAGATATTGACACGATCTTCGACATACAATTTTTACCATTAATTTTTATATGAATATGTCTATAAAATAATATAAAATTATTATATTATGGAAATATATTTTATTACTAATCTAATAGTATTCTTTTTATATGATCAATATAAATAGTTTATATATATATAAAAGTGATCAAAGTTAAAGAAGTTTAACTGTTGTATATTTCTGAAGGGACGAAGTAATATTCACTCACCGATCGATTACAATAGATGTATATTTGTATCGTCAACTGGTTTAAAGTCAAACACGAGGCTGGTGAGGAACGGAGAAGGGTGTCATTTTTATATGAAAAATGTGAGCTAATTTGTATCTTTTTTTGGTCTCTTGGTCAAGTGTTAATTTCTGATTTGGTGTATCATTAGCAACTGTTACATGGCTAGAGTCGAACATAACCGTGTAAATCCTTGCAAATGCTTAAAATGCCATGCAGAAGCCAAGGGAAGCACCATTGTACTCGTCTGATTAAAAAAAAAACAAGTCGATATCAATAGTTACAATATTTTAAAACAGTGAAATCACCATATGTACGTGTTTACTGCTGCTATAATATTTTCTGTTGTACCTCCTTGGAGTGCTATTTACATACTCACACCAATATTATTCCATCGCAGAAACGTTCGAAATGGGCGTACGCATCGACGCATGTTGTAACTAATGTTTATTAGTGACACTAATATAGTGCGCTAAATCTAATGATATCACTGTTATTAATTATTTTTGCTAATAATTAAGATTCTGCGGAAGGGAGTAAGTAGTATGGTATGGTTTGATGTCGATGGGCCATGGCATGGTGGTGGTTGCATTGCATGGGTCACGTGATGGATGGTTACTAGATTGGGATTCTTTGCATCGAGGTAGTTAAACGCAGAGATATACCGTGACATAATATTATTAGAAGAGATTTTCATGGCGTTATTACAGTGTTTTTATTACTGCACAATACGGATTGCCGTTTGGGTCACCACGAAAACACTGTTCCGCGTTGGAACTCTGCGCTACGCAGAGGATCCGGATACCCTCTGTCATGCGTGCAGTTTGCGTCTCCCAGAGCTGCTGAGGTGAGGTCCAAGAAAAGGACGGTCTATAGATCCGCGTCCGCCATCTCTTATCCCCAAGGATCTTCTGCGCCCAGGAGTTGCCTTGCGTAACAACTAAGCCCGGAGAATTCACCTGCATTTTGCTCTACTCTCTCGCGCAAAGCGCTCCTCTCTTTCTTACTCTTCGCGTTTATGTATTGTCGTGAAAATCTCGGTCATTTACTGAATGGGTTTTACGATACTTCTTCTGCTGTTAAATCTAGACGTTGTAGGGTTTGAGACTGCTAAATCTAGACATTTGTAGGGTTTGAGTTGACTCTGCGTTGGACCACAAAAATATCATTCCATCTAGTTGATCAAATTTCACTAATGCCCCTTTTCGATCGGGTTGAGCCGAACTAGCCACCTAGATCTGATCATAGGTAGTGCTATGAATACGATGAAATTTCTGCACTCCGAATAGACGATAAACATGCCAGATTCAAGACTCTTGACAGAAGCCAAACATATGTCAAGCTAGTGCAAATCATAAACCTAGGGATAAGCTATTCAAATTTGATTGAGTTGAGCCAAACTAGCGGGCTAGATATGGCTACAGTTAGTGCTATTACGGATATGATGAAAATTGGTTGACAATAGAGAGCTAAGAGCATTATAATTATCACAATTAATTTGGTCAGAAAATATATCAAAATAATTACAAAATAATATCACATGCAACTGAAAATAGAATGACTGAATGGCACTTTTACATCAGGAAAGCATCAACCGATGACGATGGCACGGTTCTCGGCCAACGCACCACACAAGGATACACAGCGCCTGTGTTCAATAAATCCCCTAGATTGGATTCCTTGGCCTGAACAAATCTTCAAAGCTTTAAAGGGCAAAACTGGTGGAGTAATAAAGTCCAACAGTAACCAACGGTTCAAAACATGAACACAGACATCCAAAACTTTGCATATTTTTCTTTTCTTGAATAGACTTATTCGAGTCTTTAGAGAGCGATCAATTATTTGTGGTTCTTGCATTGCCACCTGTCACCAAAATCTTCCTACCTTTTTTTCTTTCTTTTTCCTAAAACTGGCATGGAATTTGGCATATTCTTGTCTATTATAGGTCCAGTATACTTTTCCAAATTGTTTTTTTAGTATCATTTGTCTTGCTAATCCTATGCTCTATAATAGCTCTAATTATTTTCTAGCAGGATACGTTTACTTTCCAGGTGCAAATATGCAATCATAAGGGGAGGCCAACTTTGGGTCTTGATCTTTTTGTATGCTTAGACGTTGTTTCCATTATTGTTTGGGTAAAATATTTTGAGAAGTTCAGATCTTGATTATTGTGCAAACTTAATCTGTGCATGTTTCTATTATTTTCTGTTACACTATTTACTATTATATTTGTAAATTTTATAACTCACCAGTGCATTTTGTTTGAATTTCTGAAACATTTTTGTAAGCCTTTTTTTTATAGAACCAGAATAATTTTCTTAAAAAAAGAGAGACAAGCTTGGAACAGTCTGTAACTTGATGAAGTGATTATTGGACGTCCAAACACTCCACTTGATAACTTAAAGTATTCTGGTTAGGTACATCTCCAAACTCACAGATGCAAATGTTTTCATCCTTTTAGAAGCGAATGCTAATTATTGACCCAGATGTATGCTAAAGAAATATTGTGTTGAATACATAACATAAACATCACATCAACCTAAATTGGCCTTCTATTTATCCTTAGCAGAGAGCTAACATTTCCACAAGAGGTGGAACTACAAAGAGAAGAAAAATAACAATAGAAAACAAAGCAAACTAACTCTTCAAAATGTAGTATAGCATGAAAAAAAAGTATGAAACACATATCCACATCATGCCTGAATTAAAATTTAGTAGAACAATATATACTTCCTCATTCATACATTCTTTATAAAGATGATACATGTAGAAGATGGGATCAACAACTGTAACGCCCTCATGACTATTCTTCTATTCCGACATAATCACTTTGCTGTTACAATGGAAACACAAAATTTGCTTTGTTGAATCTGAGGTCTTATCACTTTTTTATTTTGAGAAGACCATAACCCTAAACAGTATTCTGTTTTTGTTTAACCAGATGAAGTGAAGCATTAAAAGTACTGAGCCATGAACCATAAAAGTACTGAGCCCATGAACTATTCGACCAACCTAGCCCTATATTGCCAGTGTTTTGTCAGTCCCTCCCATCACCAGTTTTCGTCATATGTTCATAGTAGCAGCTCTTAACAGAGCAAAGCAGATGGCAGGACTGCAGATGCTGAGAAATGCGCCTCAAAAGATCTCTGGCAGTTTCAGTTCATCGTCGAAGCTTCTGTACCATGTCACGGCATCTTCTTGATTGCAGCCGGTGGCAAGGTTTCACTGGAGCTGGTGCTTCCTTTCTTCAGATTGCATGCTCTGCAACGAAAATCACCTTGTGGAGCATTCCAAGTTTGTGACCGCAACACAACCACGCCGTTGGCAAATGACTCATTGCACAAGCAGCTCATGACCAGTTGGAACGCAGCCAACATGCTTAACATGCGAACTCAGCTTGTCAACCATCTCGGATATCTGGTCTGACTCTAGGTGCTTTCTATCCCCCACTGTGAACTCATGGAATGCCTCATCGAGTTCAATCCAACTTGAGCCCGCTGTTTTCTGAGACCCGGTTCCTTTCATCTGCATCCTTGCCTTCGCCATGTCACTCCACTGCCCAGCCTCTGCATAAATGTTCGAAAGGACAGCATAGTTCCCTGCATTGGAGGGCTGCAACTTGCTCAGCTCGTTCACTGCTATTTCTGAATATTCCACGTTCTTGTGCAGTCGGCATGCACTAAGAAGGGTGCCCCAGATGACCTCATTAGGCTCCCAAGGCATGCTTTTGATCAGGTCAACGGCCTCCTTGATGAGACCTCCACGGCCAAGAAGGTCGACCATGCAACCGTAATGTTCTATCTGAGGAACAATACCGTAGTCCCTCTCCATGTTGGAGAAATACCGGCGCCCCTCTTCCACAAACCCCATGTGTGTGCACGCACTAAGAACATTGATCAGCGTCACAGCATCGGGACGGAACCCCTGCTGCTTCATTTGAGCAAAGAGGTCCAGCGCCTTGTCTCCATGCCCATGCATTGCAAACCCTCCAATTATGGTGTTCCACGACACTGAATCCCTCTCAACTATCTCAGTGTCAAAGACATAATCAGCCCGGTTAACACACCCGCACTTGCAGAACATGTCAATCAGTGCATTGCACACAAGGGTCGATTTTCCCAGCTTCCTATTCCGCACGTACCGGTGAATCCTCTTCCCAAGAGCAAGCGAGCCTGACTCCGCACATGCAGCCAGGATACTCACAACCGCAGCGACATCAAGTTCGACAGAAGCATCCTTCATCTGAGTAAATAACCTGCCCGCCTCCTCGACAAGCCCCTTTTGTGCACACGCCGAGACCATTATAGTCCACGTCACCAAGTTCTTGGTGGGCATCTTATCAAAGATGACCCGGGCCATCTCCATGTCACCCTTCTTACAATACCCTGACGCCACCGTCGACCACGATACCACATTCCTCTCCGGCATGCGCTGGAACAGCTCGAACGCCTCCTCCACCTCCCCGGCCTTGGCGTACCCGTCCAGCATCGTGTTCCAGCTCACGGTGTCCCTCTCCGGCATCTCGTCAAACATCCTCCTCGCGGAAGCCACCTCCCCCTGCCGCACAATCGCGGCCATGGCCGTGTTCCAGGACACGACATCCCGCCTCGGCATTTCGTCGAACACCTTCGTGGAGTACAGGAACCCGCCGTTCTTGGAGTAGGCGTCGATCAGCGCGTTCCCGACGAAGGTGTCCTCGATGGAGCCGAGCTTGACGACGTGGGAGTGCACCGCGCAGACGGGGGCCACGCCGGCCGCGGAGAGGGCCTTGATGAGGAAGGAGTAGGTGAAGGTGTCCCGCTGGGGCATGGCGGAGAAGGCTGCGAGCGCAGCGTGGGGCATGGCGTTGAGCGCGTAGGCGCGGAGGAGGGTGTTGGCGAGGAAGGTGCTGGCGTGCGCGTTGGGGAGGGAGGCGAAGACGCGGCGGGAGGCCGGGAGGCGGCGGAGGAGCGCGTAGGAGGAGAGCAGCTTGGAGGCGGCGAGCGGGTCGAGGTGGAGGCCGTGCCTAAGGAGCTGCGCGTGGAGCTCCTGCACGTGGAGGAGGCGCCGGAGGCCGTGGGGGAGCGACGCCAGGTGCTGCTCCACGAGCCGGCGGTGCGACGGCGCGCCCCACCGCGGCGCCGGGCGGAGCGCAGAGGCGGCCGTGGACATGGGCGGGTGAGCCCGCGATCGGCGGGGTGGCGCCGCCGGGTCCGTCGCCGGAGAGGGGGTGGGTTGTCGTGGCCGGTGAGGGGAGGGGAGGGAAGCTGCTCGCGCGGCTGAGGTAGGGAGGAGGCCTAAGGATGCGGTCTCGCTGGTTGACATGTGGGGCTGCGCCAAAACCTTCGCCTCGGAAGATTGTTTAGCGTCCTCCTTAGTGTTTATGGCCCGGCCCATCCATCGCCCGGGATGTATTATTCTTCCGCCGAAATTGTTACGATCCAGTTCAGCAAATTAAAATAACAATAATAATAATCAGATGGTTTCTAGATGATTTTGCCTAGTTTTATACGTTCAAAAGGAGAATTTTTCAGGAAAAAAAAGGACTCCTGGCATATATGGTCTGTAGGATTTGTAATAATTTTAGACAATAAAAATAATTTAATATGAATTAATCAAACTTCAATTAATACAAATTGGGTTTATTTTGAGTTTATTGGAGTTCTATGGTATTTAAAGTCTCATTTTTCTGATTGTTCTGAATTCCCGTCGGCTCGTTCCTATCACCGCACCACCCCTTCGGTTTCGACCACCCCTTCAGTTTCGACCACCCTTGCCTCAACACATTTTTTCTCCTCTTTTTCCTCGTCGTGCGCGTTAAATGATATCACCCTCAATGACATACGCATTAAATGATGTCGCCCTCACGACACGTGCATTAAATGATGTCATCTCTCATACACCGCAAATCTCGCCGCTCCACCTTGTCACCCGATTTTTTTTCCCTCCTTCCTCTTTAAATAGAGCACCAGGGAGTCATTTTTGCCCACCTGTTTTCTCATCAACTCTCTCTCTCGCCCTTGTTTCGCCGTCGCTGGCTGGAGCTCGTGCCATCGTCTCCAGCACCGTCGTCGAGCTTCTCCATCGACGTGGTCTTCGTCGTTGGCTTCACAAGATCGTGGCCTACCCAGTGCGCACCTCCCCGCCGTCTTCGATCGCTCAGCCGAGCCTCACCGCCAGGCACCTCACCGCTGCTCTCTTCGTCGCTGCCAGTCGAACCTCTTTCGACCAGGTGGCCGAAATCCAATTTGAGTGATTCAAATCTCCAAATTTATCAACATTTAGTACCTTTCTTTTGGTTCTAGCTTGATAATTTTTGGATTTTATTTGAAATTATGTTATTTATTTGGCTCTGTTCGCACATGTACATTCCGGCATTTTCAAAGAATTCTTGGACCCGACGACCAAAACAACCGAAACCTTCAACGAAGGCAAGTCGTTGACTTTTGATCATGTTGAACCCATCTTATAAAATTATATTATTTTATATCAACAAGCATTGCTGGTTTATAACAAATGTTTTGGGGAATAGTTAAATGTCTAATTGCCGTTATGCCTCCTTGAATAATTGAGAACGACATGTACCCTTGAACACCATAGATTGTGTTAATCTTAGTTGGACCTATTTAATTACTAACATGGGTGTGTATTATGCTTAGTCATGCTTTAGTTGTACGTTGGGATTCATTATCACATATTCAAAAATGTTAAATCTTGACTTAATGATATATGGAATTATGGCGCAAGGGTTGTCATTTGACTAGGTTGAGCGAAAATGATTTATGCTCGGGCGAGTAATCGGGTAGTAAAAGAGGAATACGTGAAGTACATTGTGCGAAGCAAAGAGCGCGAAGCACATTGTGCGAAGCACATTATGCGAAGTACATGGGTTGAGGTAGTCTTGCCTGAGCAGCCGCTAAGGACTTAACTTTGTGCGCTATTGATTTAGGCCATACCGTACAACTACATGTCTAGGATAGGGTGGACCTGACCAATAATTAGCAAGATTTTGGGTCGGTTCTGTTTTGGTTGATGAAACGACACAAGAGAGGGTCCAGAATGACGACACCTTAGCGAGTAGAACCGAGTCAAAACGGAGCTTTGTAAAAGTCTTGTGATAGTCTCTCCTTGATTCACATGTCTAAGGAAACGTATGTCTTATCAAGATGATTATCTCTTGTGGGTCAAGCTGTACAACCTCTGCAGAGTGTTAAAAACTATTCGAATAGCTGTGTCCCTGGTTATGGACAATGCCTGATAATTTCACACAAGGGGTAGAGTTTCATAAAAATGTTGGATTGGTTGAGAAGTGAACAGGTTGTTCACTGATCGTTAGTTGGGAAGTGAACATGGTGTTCACTAATTGTTTCAAAAAAACATGTTTACTTATGTACTTAATCTTTTAAATTATGTTCTTCAATCTATTTATTGTATTTACTGTCAATACTGTTTTATGCAAAATAACCATAAAGCTATCCTTATCAAGCCTTGCATGAATACTATTTGCATAAATTTTCCTACGACTTGTTGAGTACTTTATATACTCATAGCTATACGTCATTTGTTAATCAGTCCCCGCAGAAGAACCAGGGAACACAGAGTTCTACAAGGAGGAATATTTTGAAGACTATGCGAACTAGGTCACGTTCTCCACTCAATTGCCTGTGGGCATATCGGATGGCTACCACGAGCTATTTTATTATGCTGCAAGTTTACTCTGTTGTCCTAAGCCCGGTGCAGCAAACGCTGTAAGACTTGACCATAAGGTCATTTTGTTACTAAGTAATATTATTTTGTCTGCTTCTTAGCTACATTGTTGTATTGATATGATTTCATCGATGTTGCAAATTGTGTGAACTAGCTACTGATTATGAGACTAGATTAAAATACACAGAGGGCTCGGGTCCAGCGGCCCGAGGTCCCAACACTCTAATACCTAGTTGTTATGGTCTTGCTTAGACCATAACGGGGTAAACACTGCTGAGAGAATGGCCGGGCGGCGGCGGCCATGGCGAGGAGAGAGGAGACTAGAGACGGGATGAACTTTGTTATTCTTTCTTGCTTGATGCCAACGATTACAATATGTCTCCTTATATAGAGGACTATTCTAACAATAGTGGATAAGATTAATTTAATAGATGACCTTCCTAACTAATAGATAACCTTTCCTATTGAATAACCCCTATACAAGCAAACTAATCAACTATTTAGGAAAATAGATGTAACACCCCGGCCCGTCATCCGGGCCCAAAATGTTACCACCACACCTTATTCATTACAAACTTTGCGCAGCTAATTTAACAACTAGACATAATACAACAAAAGTGAATTATTTAGGGAGGATGGTTGTGACTACATATGACGAGGATGTGCTATTCACCCTTCCCAGTGTAGGTCATCTGCGGCGTTCACCTAAAAGAAAACAAAGTAAACAAGGGTGAGTCCGAAGACTCAGCAAGCACATAATACAACTATAAACACTGCCACCATATCATTATTTCCATTGTTAACATTCCATTAGTGCAGAACCTCATTAACCTACATGCTCATTTCATGATCCATGTATGCGAATGCACCATCATGCTCATGCTCATATGCATCTCATCAGCTGATACCGGTATCGCGGAGTGTTCACCCGTCGATGACACACTCTTCCCCCATCTTCGTTAGGATGGGGTCCTTACATTGCAGGACTTTATGTAGCCCCTACAGATGTAAGACTTTATTTAGAGCACACCGGATTAATCATGTATCTTTCTCATCGACCGCACCGGAATAGTTACATGACTTTCTCACCGTCCTGGCTCATGCATTCTTTCCATGATGCAAATGCACATGTTCATTGTCATTAACATGATTCATCATTGTCAACATTAACAGAATAGTCTCATTACCCACTTTGTCCCAACATTATTGCCATGAACATATGAACATTATAATGTAAGCATCATCATGTAAACATTATCATGTCGCGCAAACATCACATATTTCATAGCATTCATAGGATATCACTATACCATGCACTTGCCTGTTAACCAAGCGGAGCGGAGTAACGTGTGGATGACGTCGTTACCGAACCTCCACCTGTATAGGTAGTCGACCGGACTCAAAATAGTACAACAGTACACATACGGATAACATGATCCTATGCGCAAAACGACACAAACGAACCCCTTTCAATGACACTGTCCTGCTGACCCAGTGTCCGAAAATATTAATAATAAATAGGTTAGGGATCACGTTGAAAACTTGCAAATAAAAATTTATCGGCGTACCCAAAATTTATTTCCCTCTTTTTTCCACTCCTTTCCTTCTCTTTATTTTTTTATTTCTTCTCTTTATTTTTTGCATTCCTTCCTGGCCGAAGCCCACCCGGCCTCCAGCCTTATCTCCTCACCCCCTCCTCATCCACTCGCCCTCACCCACTATCTCTCTCTCGTTCCCGTCGCCTGAACCGCTTCCCCCCTGGCGTTTCCCCCTCCGCCGAAGGCCGGCTCACTGCCGCCATGCCTTTGGCTCCGGCCGGTGTCGGCCCATTGGCGCCACCTCCTGCGCTCGTCGCCCCACTCGATCAAGCGTCCCTCCTCTCTCCGGCTTCTCTCGGCTCCGGCGCACCCGGCGCCGATCTCTCTCTGTCGCCTCCGGCCCCTCCTCCTGGACCTCTACCCCACGGCGCTACCTCACCTAGCCCCTCTCTACTTGGCCGCCGGCCCTTGGCCGGCGCCCTCGTCGGTGTCGCCCAACGACGCCTCGCCACTAGCTCCTCCAGTAGCGCCCGACTCCCCCTTGCGCCCGGCTCGGCCTCCGGCCGCCGTGCACCTCTCCTCAGAGCCACTGCTCCAAGCTCTACTCCAGGGAAGTTCTACTCTCCTCTCCTTCTCTTACTGTATGCATCATAGTGTTGGGCCAAGCTTGCTTGATCGGGATGGAGGGATAGAGTACCTACTTGGTTTGCCGGCTTTGGGGTGGGGAGTGGCGACGGTGTCACGCGTGGTTGCCGGAGCTGCTCCCTGGTGGTGCTCTCCTCTGGTGGCTTATGGGGGAGGCTCCGACCGCTCTCTGTGGCTTGGCTGTGCTCTCAACGGGATGGGGCTTGGTCTTATCCTCTCTACCCCTCTCCTGTAGGTTTTCTTACCGTGGGATGGTAAATGGTAAAATTTTATTATCACTGTTTAGTTTCTCTCCTTTGCAAATTCTACTGGCATTACAATAGATATTTTTATTGAGAAAGGTAATCCTACCCCAATCCTAACACTACAGTACTCTAAGTACTGTTTGCACACGGTATTACTGCAGTACCGCGCCATGGCTTCCACGCCGTAACACTTCAAGAGGTTGGTCCTGTTTTGTCAAGAACAAGCTAACGACCCATTGAGTAGGAGAGTCCAAATTAGGGCAGGCTAGAATATTCTAGGAGAGTCTGAGCTCAGATAATCTGAAGGTTGAGAGATACTAAACTCTGCCAAAACAATGTCTACTATATTACTACTATATACTCCATTAGAGTGTATAGATGATCGTGAGAGAGATGATCTGAAGGTTGAGAGATACTAAACTCTGGCAAAGCATTGACAAATGAGAGAGAGAGAGAGGTGAGAAGCACATGGTGATGATTTGTCAAATGAGAGAGAGAGAGAGAGAGAGAGGTGGATTGGATCCTTGGAGGCCGGTGGTTCAGTTGAGCAGATGCCAGCTATCCCTCCTTGTCAACACATTCTGGTTAGACGAGAGATGAGGCCGTTTTACTTTGCATAGGCTCAGCTCATGCACCATGCAATGCTACCAAGTCTGAAGAAACACCTTCCATGGGTATGCGGTTTTTCAAGTACAATAGGTCTCTAACGGCGAAATCATTATATTATATATTGATCATCATTAAGTATAAACAACCTATAAATCACATGCCCCTAGTTAACATTGCTAATCGCAAACACGTATGATAGGGAATTGAATACACGTATGATAGGGAATTGAATACGTGTACACCGACGTAAGGTATAGGAAAGACACCGTACCCATCTTATTCAGATACGAACCAAAATTTGATGAAGATATTCGGAGATCTTAGCGTGTAGGTTGTGGGGTCGAGAAGCAATGGCTTGGATGGAGCATGTTGAAAAAAAGTGCAAGAATGCTTTTGTTATCGATTTTTGTTTAACCCAAGTCACTAATGGATCCTACCACTAACAGTTATTCACAATCAAACTGTAAGTACTACTAACTTCCAAGGGTCCTCCAGAGCATGGATATAAATCCCAACGGTTACCAGCCAGTAACCACCGGATACGGGTTTTACCGATGGGTACCGGGATTTAGAAAACCGGTTGATTTTTTTTATGGTTTAGCAAATTCAAAATCTATATTTCGAATTTTGGCTGGTTTTTAAGCAAATTCAAATTTAGTAGGTTTTTTCCCGGGTTTCGATTCTCGATCAAGAATGAGAGAAATAGCTATATGCACGGTATTTTATCTGGTACCGAGATTTTAATCCCTACTCTAGAGTATCCTACAATCAATAGCAATAAACATTATGAGTTACTATAAGTTACCAGTATAGCGTATGCTTTCATATGTAATACCTACAAATAGGATTCTAAAAACAAACCTAAACTAGTACTAGCCGACCCAACAACCCTCAACTTATACCCCCATTTAATACATAGGTTGGAGCTACCTTTTCTACTTCATAATACCCTATTTTCAGACTTGGAAACCCTGCCGTTCTCAATTGCGTGTTTATTGGAACCATGAGATTTTAACCAAACCAAAAACCATCCTAGGTGGTCCATGGACCCGGTGCACCTACCGTTCTTCCTCTCACGCCACGCGTTCACACACCTCTCCTTTCCCTCCCTTCCCATCTCCATCTTCTCCAACTCCATCAGCAACCTCTCCAATCCCCTCGCTTTCTTCCTCCTCCTCGCGATCATTCAGTTCAGGCCAAACGAGAAGAAGTTATTCGTTGGCTCTTTCGTTTATTTGGCTGCGCCGAGGAAATTAAGGTATTACAAATGTAAACTGTTCTTCCCTTTGCACGTTCTTGCGTTGCTCTTCCTCCGTCCCCGTCTCTGTCTTTGTTGGCTTCCCGGGTCTCTCTGAATTTCCCATCAAGAACCAGGAAGAGGTAAGGTTTCAGATTTCTTTTAGTTGTCCTCTCTTGCGTTCTCGGGGAGATCGTCGTTGGTGTTTCCTCGCTGATCCAATCCAGTTTCTTGAGTTTCCTAACGTGTCCAAGAAAGCAAAGCCAAAGCAGACATCAAGAAACAATGCGTGTTTCATGTTACATTTTTTTTTTAATGTTGATGCAGTTTTTTTAAAAAAATATTATATGGTGTTGATGGCCCTGTTTCATCAAGTTTCAATTCATTGATTCTGGGCAGTAATTATTTGATCTTTGATCTGTCCTACTAATATTTATTTAGCATTGAGTTGGTACTTGTGTAAACTAAGGCTAAACCCCACAACTAGCAATCATGTCACTGGTAGATTAGAAATGTGTAATTAATTAGTTTTACAATTTTCAAGAGTGTGACTGCAACATTTACAGCAGAAGAAATAGTTTAAGGAAGTATGGATTGCATGATTAACCAGGATGTAATGTGATCTCAGTGACCTGAATGCAAATAGTCTGGACTCTGGATTATTTTTTGGTCCATTATAATCTGTATATACTTGGGAGAGGCGTCATGATATGGTTGAGTTGCATCTGTCAATAATTTGCAAATGTTTTCCGTATTAAGATGGAGAAAATACTGTGATATTTGGGTTCCTTAAGAATCAGTGGAACTAGAGGGAAAACAACGGATCCATCAATGTGTATTTCTGGAACAACAAGTTCATACTACTAGGTGATGAAATCTTGAACAAGTGTATTCAGTAACAAAAAGTTGCTTTGACCTTCAGAAACATTCCACTATTTAGTTGCTTGGATTCACCTTTTGTGCAATGCACTAACCAAATTGAGTGTAAATGTGGCTTACATATAGGTAAGGAGGAATGATTTAATTTGCATTACACATTTTACACTTGTGTGTGCTTGTGTTGGACATCAGTCTGAATTTTTTTATGTGCTCACATCTGTCTGCAATTGCAGCATCTGTGCTTCTAAATGAGTGAGGTCATCACTTCAACTCCTGCATCAGCTGAACTGAAGAGCGAAGATCACCTCATAACTTCTGCAGGAAATATAGATGGCAACAGTGTGCCATCTGATCTGAAGAGAAGGGAGAAGCCAGTTCCACATTACCTAAGAGCGTCCACTGGTTCTTGCCATGACAACTGCAAATTTGGGATCGAGCATTCCCCTGAATCCAGGAAATACTGGCCTGTTCGTCGCAGGCGTCAGGACAGTGTGAACACAGGGAACGGAAAACATGACCGGGCTGAAATCGCGCCACAAAGAGGCAGACGAAGAAGCAAGGGCAAGAAATTGGAGATTTGTCCTGTAAAAGATGGTAGTGATCCTGCTAAGCCTGAATTCATCAAGCTGAAGGCACCACTGAGAGAGTATCTGACCATTCTGAAAGCGCTCCTTGTGTAGAAGAGTTTCCAGCTGAAGCGTCTGAACCTGTTCTGTCTGGAACCCTGCCAACTGATGCAAAGTGCCGCATCACCTCTCATGATGATGTGGAAAACCGTGGAGATGGAGAATCATCAGAGGGAGCTGTAAGCATTGAGCTGGATATGCCGTTGGCAATCCAGGACAGCGATGCGTCGGACGATCATATTGCTGATGTTATTCCTCCTCCTGAGGATGTACGCGAAGCTCGAGAACAGTCACCTGCGGATGCGGTGTCTGATGGATCAGCAAATGAGTGTGTAAGTTCAGAGAAGAGGAATCCTCAGACTGTGATGGCCTCAGAGAAGAATGAACAAGCCGAGCTCGGGGCTAAATCAGAGAGTTTATCTAAGGAGTATGTAAAACCGAAGGCCGAAACAACGTTGACTATGACCAGAAACACTAACCTGAACCAGAAAAGGGTAAGAACATCGCATCGGAAGGCTTCAGGTACAGCAATTGTAAACTCCAATGGAACCAAGACAATGAGAAAAAAGGCTGATGCTAGCGCTAGTACCGAGTTCAATAGGGAGAAGAAATTTAGCTCAACCGTTGCACCAGCTGTGCCAAAATTCAAGGAGATCAAAGTGTCGTCACCAGCTAATGCAATGGACTCATCTGCCAAACCTGCTAGGTTGTCAAAGCTGAAGGTTTCGACGGCAAAAGATGCTCCATCTCCATTACTTCCTTCAGGAAAACAGACTGATAGAAAGATGATAGCGAAGAATGTTGCCAAGAATACTCAAGTTTGGCAAAAGGGAGAAGAGAAGGCAGTACTAAGTCCAGTGAAGCTGTCTCGGTCTATAAACATGTCTGCCAAGTCTCTTTCGAGCATAAAGATGAGAGCAGCCAAGAAAGAAAAATCTGATTCCCCAATGAATAGCAATAAGAAGGTTCATGGAGCAGAAAATGCTGCTGCTGATGTACGTAAGGAGAAAATCTTGAAGATGGCTTCACCAAAAGTACGAAAACCAGAAATTAACAGCAAAGAGAGCCGAACTCGCAAAGGTACATTTTATCAGCACCTCTCGAATCATAAACATGATCGCACCTTATGTCATGAATTGCTTAATTCTCGGATAATCGTACTATAAATTTCAAATGATAATTCATAATACCACTTAACAGTTTATAATGCCATGTGTAAAGCATGATTGATTATAACGCTACCTTAATTGATCATGTGTCATCCTAATCATAGGGCAAACTAACTTCCAACATGATAAACTATACACGAGTTATCGTGTGGCAATACTATTTTCATGTAAACATATACTCCGAGTTCGTCACATGAGAATGACAAGTCTTCATTCCCACTTCACAGTGAAAACTGCTATTCCAAGTGCAAGGGGGCCAACGTCAGCATCCATATCCTCAAGCACCGCGACGCAGTCGCCTCGCAAGCTAACGTTCCGCCGAGGCAAGGTGGTGAACGTTCACAGCAACTCTGAGAACAACACACCGAGACGACTCCGGTTCCGGCCTGCAAAGACTGCAGACAAGAACAGCTGCAGAGAGTCCACCAGAGGCAGAGTCACCAGGAAGACTGACACTGCAGTTTCTGCTGCATCCAAAGATTCAGGTGCTTCACGGGCAGAAGTCGTGGTCCTGAGGCATCAGGATGTCAAGGACAGGAAGAAGAACGAGCAGGGATTGTTCAACAACGTGATCGAGGAGACCGCGAGCAAGCTCGTCGAGGCGAGGAAGAGCAAGGTGAAGGCCCTCGTAGGCGCCTTCGAGACCGTGATCTCACTTCAGGAAAGCAAGGCAGCTCCAGCAGCAGCAGCTGAAGCTCCATGAGCATTTCCTGACCTGAAGCGTGCCGTCATCTTGGAATTTGCGAGCTACATACACGAGAATGCGGGGTTGTTGAAGCTTTGCACATTTGAGGTTTTCCATAGGAGTTATTGTGCTACATTAGTCAGGCAAGAGCTCCTGTGCGTTTGTGTTTATAGTTTATACTACTTTGCTTTGTTACAGATAAGATAATTTGCCAACTGGGAAGAGATTACAATGGTGATATACTAAATTAAAAATTAAGCTTTTATTCCAGTGGGCCTAATTCCTAAAGAAGACACTAATCTTCTGCCAATTTCTTCTTCTTCTCCTCTCTCTGTCTCTCTCTGCTTTCGCTTCACTGCATGAGTTGGTTAGTTCATGCCTTCGAGAATTTCCTGTTCTTGTTTCCTACTAGCTGCAAAGTCAATGCTGCTCAAATTGTCGTATTTTCCATGTGTTCAATTCAAGAACATTGCTCGAACATTTTTACCATTCTTGTTGGCTTGACTGGACCGTTGACCTTGAAGCAGCCAGAGAATTCCAACACGTAAGCAGGTTATGATTTGGAGTTGTTGTGACAGTAGGATGATACAATGAACAATGGAGGCATCCAAATGGATCAGGCTGGTGTATAAAATATTATTTCAGTGGGAAAAATTAAAGTCCTGGATTGAAGTAGTTGGATGAGCATGCCTGCCTTGTGTGGCTTCTTCTCCATTTGGACCACTTCTAGTCTTCTTATCTTCTACTCTCAGACAAAAGAAAAGAATCATGTCAGATAAAATTGACAAAAGTATAATTGGAAATTTTGCAATGAGTTTTTCTTCTTTCAGAGCTTATAGATCATCAGTGGCATGTTCTTGGCATCTCAGAAATCTGTGAATCATTTGCACAAGCATACCTTTTTATTTTGGAACGGATCTTGGAAAAATCTCAAGTCTTATTTGCACAACTAGTGATATGATGATGTCAAGTGCTGTCACCTTCCTTAAAAAAAATGTGTTGTCACCTTGAATGCATTAGTGACTAGTAAGATCCTGTGGAAATAAATATGCCTTTTTAGTTATCCATTAGCACAATCATGAATCATGGTACAGTGGCAAACACTCATTTAGATCATATGCAAATCAATGATTTGCCATGTGGGAGACCTATTGGATAGGATAGGTTTTGGATCAATGGGATGGAGAGTTTGCTTGTCCAAGCAAGCATGTCCACTCAACAAGTGCAAGTTGCACACACAGGAAAGTTGATAGAAGTTGGGTCACCTTTCTCTCTGTATCCACTACTCTCTTTTTTTTTTTCTTTTTTTTTGCCCTTTAAGCTTGCAGTTTGCATTGAAAATGGTGATGTGGATTGGTTGATCTTTGACTCGCATGATATACCACCCATCCTTTCCATTCCAAATCAAACGTAAGACTTGGACTTACTCGGTTACTCCTTACAAAACACCTCAGCCTCCATTCCTTGCTCTTTCTTCAAGCCATGGATGGCTAAAAGTCATCTTCACTTTCTCATGTGCCCATTATCTTCACTTTGATGCTCTTCTTTCCCCATCATAATGTGCATGCTTATCTTGGTAACAAAAATAATAATTTTGCACAAAGACTTGCAACTAATTGTTGTAACATTGTCAAACTTAGTGCCCATATTTCACCCTGTCAACACCAATGTTTCGTTGCCTGTTGAGCCTTGGGGCCCAGATGTCTGGCACTCACCAACACCAACTTCACTACACCATGTTCACGGGCATTCACCGTCTGATGAGAAAATCCTACACAATGACTCCACTACATATGAACAGAATATTTTCCACAAAATTTCATGGCACTTTTATTTCTCTCCAAGAAGTAAAACTAAAAATTTGGAATCTTGGATTCCATCTATGCACCCAAATGATACTGCAGGGCCACTAATCAGGATATAAACCAGTTCTTGTTTTTTTTAGTAGAAGCTGGAGTCAGACACAGTGATTGTTTAATTAAATCTCCCATCTGTTGCCTCCAGATTTAGATCATGCTCTCTGCCTAGAAAACAACTGAGCAGTAACTTACTTTCCAGAACACGTGTAAGAACAAATGCATCACAGTTTAGGACTACTACTAGCACTAGTATTTAATTAGGAGCGACATAGCTGATAGCTTTCTTCTGTGAGGGAATAGCTTCGAAGGGAGATATAAAGACACACACTATAGTTCAATACCTGTGTTTTACTACGAATTAAAAAAATTATATCTTGTCAACTATCGTCGTGCTTAGTTTACAATACAAGTGATTCGCCTACAACCCGTTCTTGGAAAAATCGATGGAATCTTTGGACTTCTTGCGCACCAGTTTAGGCAGTTAGCGTGTAAAGGGAGTGAAGAGGAGGTTATGAGTGGCCAACCGTACGCATTAGAGAAACCGAGAAAGAACGAGATCCAACAGCTTACATAAAGAATGAGATCTAACAGCACACGTCTCACAAAAAAAATAGATTTAATAGCTCACATCGTAGAAGAAAAAATGGACCGGCATCAGTTCCTTCTTCTTTTAAAGTAGGATATATATAATCATATATATATATATAGCCGAGAGCTCAAACTTTTAATCCTCCCGACCAGCTTCCCCCGGTTTGATTCTGGGCAGAAATTGTGGGGAAAGATAGGAACTTTTCTTCATTCTCTTGTCCTGCATTGGGAAGAGAGTCCTGTCCAACTTGGGAGCGTTCTTGGGTTGGGTGTGACTTCCAGCCAGGTAATGGCCGCAGCTTGGTTTCTCTTGGATTCTGCGTAGTATCTCTGCTGTTTAGTAGAAAATCCGTAGCAAATTGTCATGCGCCTAGGTTGGTTTTGGATTTCAGTTTGTTGGACGATTTGATGCTGTTTTGATAATCGAAGAGGTTTCAGTTTGTTGGACGATTCGATGTTGTTTCGATGTTCGAAGAGAAACCAAGCACCTAGCTAGCTAATTCTCTCCCTACTCATGTAGTATTCCCCTTCTCTTGAACAGTTTGTCTTTCTCTCTCCCAGGCGAGGCGAGTACCGTACCCGCACCTGCTCTCCCTGCTTCTCTCTCTCCCTCTCCCTCTCCCTCTCCCTCTCTCGCCGGGCGTCGCCTCGGCCGGGGCCCGACCGCAGCCTCCATGTGCTTCTCGAGATCCGCCGTCGGTAGTGGCAAGACGAGCTCCACCACTGCGGGCGGGCTCCTCGCTGGTGTCATTGAGACAGTAACAAAGTGGTTTGCTTACAGCTAAACTGTTCCACATAACTGAATTGACCTGTTAAAACCGGCAGGTGTCACTTTCAGCTATGCTAATAGAGTGGAAATTTAGACCTTTCTTTACCAACTAATTGCCTTAGTTAAACAGCATTATAAGTCTGAGCCGTTCTAGTTGTCTTCTAGGTGGACAACACCATTTGCAGGTGGCGAAAGAATGAGGCTATGCTTGCTCCTGCCCCTCCTTCTCAGCTTTTCCACGCTGATTCGGTCAGAGGATTACTCAGATGTAACTGTTATCATTCGGGGCTCTGAGACGATCGCTGCAACCAGCGATGAATTTGTTTGTGCCACCATTGATTGGTGGCCTCCAGAGAAGTGCAACTACGATCAGTGCCCATGGGGAAAGGCTTCTGTCTTAAATTTGGTAGATTCTCAAGCATAAACCTATCTTTCACATGGTATTTGCTATCTCGGCCAAAAAAAAACTAACTTTGGTTCTTTTCTGAATTTCCCAGGACTTGACTAATCCTTTGCTAGCTAAAGCTATCCAAGGTGAATGTTCTGACTATTGTCATTGAAGAATTTTCTATTATTCATTTGCAAACTCCCCTGTGGAGGCTTATTTGTTACACTGATGAATTGAATTTTCCCCTTGTTTTCTTGTAGCCTTTAGCCCACTACGTATCAGAGTTGGAGGGTCCTTACAAGATCAAGTGGTATATGGCACACCGAGTTTAGGATCTCCATGCAGCCCATTCACAAAGGTTTCAAGTGGCCTATTTGGATTTTCTCAAGGATGCATAACCATGGAAAGATGGGATGCTATTAATGATCTGTTCCTGAATACAGGGTGAGGCCTTCCTTCCTTCTCCAGTTGTTTATCCCCAACTGTATTTTCTCTGAAGTGGGTTGTGACTGATTATAGGACATATTGTTGAGCGTACCACATCTTAGAATTTATTATAGGGTAACAGTACTAGTGCATTAAGAATATCCTTATCACCTTCATGGCTTCCTTTGGAATATCTGAATAGTATATTACTTCATGCAGTGTGTTTCCTAATTCTCTTTTGTTTAATTCCTTCAGTGCAGTTATTACATTTGGTCTTAATGCACTTCAAGGGCGGCAGCAGATACGCAGAGGCGTTTGGGGAGGTGCTTGGAATTCAAGCAATGCTCGGGAGTTCATGGAATACACTGTCTCAATGAACTATCCTATTGATTCATGGGAATTTGGTAATGCATTGTCAAACAAAAAGCTCTATTTGCTGCTCGTGAAATGATGTAAATCTTTCATTCATGTAATGCTTACATAAGTAGCTCTGCTCATGTACTACTAGGTAATGAATTGAGTGGAAGTGGAATCGGTGCAAGTGTGGGAGCTGAACAATATGGAAAGGACCTAGTTGAACTCCAAACCATCATCAACCTGTTATATGCAAACTCTAGGAAACCATTGGTTGTAGCCCCAGGAGGATTCTTTAATCAAAAATGGTTTGCTCAGCTTCTTGAGGTCTCCGGGCCAAATGTTCTCGACGCAATGACTCATCATATTTACAATCTTGGTTCTGGTGAGTATTTTTCAGATGTTAGTACTACTCCTTAAGTCATCTTTGTTTTATGTCTTACGTCAAAGATGGTACAAACATAATCACTTCAATCTTGATTAGGTAATGATCCTCATGTTGCAAATAGAATCTTGGACCCGCAATATTTGAGCCGGGTTTCTGATACATTCAGAGATCTCCAACTCACGATACAACGACATGGACCATGGTCGGCTCCGTGGGTTGGGGAAGCTGGTGGTGCGTATAACAGTGGCAGCCGTCTCGTGTCCAGTACTTTCCTGAATAGCTTCTGGTAATTACTTGTCAGCTGAACCAATAATTTTGTCCTAACCACGGTTCTTCCCTTATTTCATCCTCAAGTTGGCTGTTTCAACTAGGTATCTTGATCAACTTGGCCAGTCAGCAAAGTATGACACCAAGGTTTACTGCAGACAGACTTTGATTGGAGGCAACTATGGTCTTCTTGACACGGAAACTTTTGTGCCGAACCCTGATTACTACAGGCAAGTATCTATACAGTATCTGCTGCCACAAATACGCTTTACTACTTGCATATGCCTTGGACTAAACTACGGTAGCTGTTCAGTGCCTTGCTGTGGCATCGGCTCATGGGGAAGGGAGTTATTTCCATAGACATCAGCGGTTCTTCATACTTGCGTGCCTATGCTCACTGTGGAAAGCAGAAGGTATGAATCTAACCCAATACTTTGATTACTCACCCATTTGCTTCCGCCGAACTGAAACAACCCAAGTAAATATTGAAATTGTAATACAGTCATGTTAACTCTTTTGGTAAACATAAGCATAGACTGCATAGTGGTGCACTGCTGCAGCATCATATCACTATCACATGGTTATTTATTTATTTGGTAAAATTGAAAGTGAACAGATGCTGATCTCTTTACTCTAAAACATTTCTTACTACAGGGCGGCATTGCTCTCCTCTTGCTCAACCTGAACCGAAACATGGGATTCATGGTTTCAGTCAGGAACGACCTCAATGTCGATGTCGCGGAGGGGCAAGGAATAAGGAGGGACAATTCCTTTGTTCATGGCCTGAAAAGGACGGTCTCTTGGGTTGGGAGCAAAGCTTCCGACGGGCTGGAGAAGAGGGAAGAGTACCATCTAACGGCGCAAGATGGGAACCCTTTCGCCCGGACCATGCTTCTGAATGGGGTTCCTCTTGAGCTCACTGCAGATGATGACATCCCTCCATTCTATCCAGTGCAAGTTTCGGTCAATTCACCGGTCTATGTTGCTCCACTGTCCATTGCATTCGTCGCCTTCCCGGATTTCGAGGCTGAAGCTTGCGAGCGATGATAAACTATAGATAGAATATCATGAGGTTTTCTGCTATGATAATATAGCTGCTCTCAAGATTAAGGACATCGTAAAGATTTGTGTCAGTGTTCTGATTTGTGCCCCAATTGGGCAGTCTATGTTCTTTCTTCATCATATATAGAAATAGAATTACTTGATTATTAATTTCATACCGATCGGCGTGTAGAAGTATGTCCCTCCTTGCTGATGTGGCTATTTTCATTAGATCAACATTTTCAAAAGTTTCATCATCCTTCTCCTGATATTAACCTATTTTTTTCTGAAAAAAAACTGCATATTTACAACTTCCAGTTCTGTAACTCAATTTGTGGTGCTCAGTCAGAAAATCTCTGTCGACGGCAAATATACCACCCATACATACAGATGACTCAGGCCCAAATAGATGAACCAAAGGTGCAGGAAATATACAAATCATGTAGGAATCCAGTGAGAAAGGATTTCATTTGAGATTATCACAAACAGATATCAGAAAACAAGGAGCACAATGTACAGTGCTTGTTTTTGCAAAACCAAAATCTGACCCATGCTCTTCACATGAACCGCCTACTCGCCAGCAATTACAATAGCGATGGGCCTACCATCAATTCTGCCAAATCAGGCTATTTATATTGCTCCATCAAATACAAAAGAACCGTCCTAAACAATATTGTAATTTCATGAGCTATGATACAAATGGAATAAACAAAAGGAAAGGGGCCCTAGTGTAAATGAGAATAAACCACTCCTTTCTGTTCATTAAATATGCTCCATCAGCGCATGTAATCAACTCTGGATTACTGTTCAGGTATCATTCCCTGGATACCCTTCAAACAGTCTGATGCCGGTCTCCAAAATAACGAATTTAATTCCACTTAATTTACGCCTTTATTTAATAGATATTTTGTCTCCCCAATCTACAACTGAGGCTCCATTATATGACAATTTCTTACGAATTCATTTGAGTAGTTCACATGTCTTGTCCAAAATGGCTGGAGATGTTTAAAACCAATCTCCAGCCATGGTTTACTTTGTCCATTGTAATGTATAACTGCTGCTTTTCGAACACTAGAAATATTCGTCTTTTCCTGGTACCCCAAGCCTAAAAGATGCCACGATGGATCGATTGGATGAACATGGCCTTTAAATGCTATAAGGCCTGGTGGTAATGTTCCAAGCCTCCAAAGTGTGAAGTTTGACTCGAGATTCTGCAAGCAAAGGACATACAATGAATGAGATATTTGGAGCTCACCAACATGCATTTAGAAATGTTTAAATAAGAACCAAGCATAATTTCAATTATCAATTAAACTGGAAAGAGTGATCATAAAAATGGAATTCAGCATCACTCACTATAAACTAACTTTATATGCTTTTTGAGTGATCAAGAGAAAATCTTGACATTTGAACAAACTGCAGCCCAGTATAAATTTAATTTGTTACGTTTTAGAACATTTCCACATAAAAGGCAGCTATGCTTAAATAAGGGGCACATTAGACTTTCAATAGTCGAATACATTTACTTGTTTACTATGAAATGGAAAAAAGAAAAGAAGAGAACAATACTACAATATACAAATAAGGTATATATGTTTTACCTCCTGGACCCAATGATGGTATTTATCTTTAATGGTTGTCCTCCTCCATGCATTCAGGTCAAAAATATTCATACCATATGCCCATGCACATTCCGAAGGGTCAAAGTTATTGGCAATGACGGGGTGAGAGAAGTTGAAATAATTCCTGAACCTCTTAGACATCACCCAAGTATCTCCACCTCTGCAGGTCTCAACGGCTCCATTAACCTTTCCAGCAAGATCAATATCCCAAAGTGATGATAGGTCACGCTGGACAACAACATCATCATCAAGAAATACAACCTTGTTGAGGCTTGGGAACAACTGCTTTCACAGATTGCAAGTGTTATTATCTGATTGTGGATTTCAGCAAAAATCAGGTAGATTAAAAAATATAATAGTCAGGAGAAAATCATTATACCTCAGGCAAGTATATTCGAATGTGGTTAAGGACGGAAGTGTATGTTGGACTTCCTGCCTGCAGCTTGGCTGCAAAAACCCTCGGGCTGTCACCTACACTAGTTCTTGCAAGGTGATTTCCATGGTAAGGACTTCTGACAATGTGCTGAGTTTCTATAGCTTCAAGAACTGGCACATTTTCTCTTGTTAACCAATCAAATTGGTGAACACCTTTCACCTCAACAATGGCAGGATAAATAGGATTCAAAGCAAACCATGAATGCATGGCAGGATATGTCTTTTTGTCAGTAATGACATGGAAGACTATCCTCTCAGGTTTCAATGATGATCTAATTGTTGATCTGACCACAACCGAGGCTGCAAGGATGTTATCTGATGCCAAAACAAAATGGAGATAGGAGTTGTTGGAAAGCCGAGGGACCAACTCAGGGGGTGGTAGTTGTTTCCTCGCAAGGGCATTTGAGGAGTATTCATCAGTTAGACGTAATGAAAGGCAATATAGGCCTTTTGGAATAGCAATTGCTGCATAGTGTTTGTTTAATTGCTCTGATAACCTGGATGATCTCAATTCCCTATCCATGCTCTCCATCTGCATGTTATTATTTAAACAAATGAATACAAGAACTGCAACTGGCTGAACAAAAAGAAGCAAAGAAAAAGTCGTGTAGATGACATATGCTAGCGGATATTTAAAACTTGAGGCTGGGGATCACTAAATGCATTGGCTTTGTATTTCACAACTTTAGGAGGTTACGTAATCATTAGATAAGTACCAAAAATGTATACATTTGCTAGGCAAGATATATATATTTAACTATTTACTTTGCTATAAAAAGTTTTGAGATTTAATGTAGCTAGATGGAATTTACTAAGAACAGTAAACTAGAAACTAATACAAAAAAACATTCAGTTTTCAAGACAAGATGGCTTGTTCATCATCATCCAACGGATTAACACCACCGCTATTAAAATAACATTACCTAAGAACTGACAAAAGCTTTACAGTGAAAGTCCAAGGCAAACACACAATAACCAAAGCACTGGTGATCTTCAAGTTTTACTAGTACTACCAAAGTAACCAACTGAAGAAAAATTTCAAGTGCTTGAATAAAAAAGGCGGTTGGACATTAGCATCAATGCTTAGCAAAAAAGGGGTAAAGAAAGAAGCTAGTTTACCGTGCCCTTTAGCCTAAAAGCAAATGATCTTAAATCATAATAATTATTCTTCATATCCCAGATAAACTCATCAAAAGACTCTGGCACCTTCAAATCAACAGGAATTTCCTCTGAATTTATTTCATCAAGCATCCTATACAAATCCCTCACAAGCCTCTGCTCATTAGAATACAGAGATCAAATAAGAAACTAAATAAATCATCAAAACGAAAAATGAAAAGAGCAAAGCACATATAGTACCATGGAGCCGTCGTTGCCCCTACCAAGAAGGTGTGGACCTAACCTCCTGCCCAGACAATCTGATAATAGCAACCGATGAATTAACAATAAGTGATTGACCCAACAAGTTGTACAAATTAATTTTTGAACAAATATGAGCATTGAGCAAAGGGCATGTTGGACCAGACAGAGAAATAATGAGGGAGAGAAGTACACTAAATAAGCATTGAGACATAATAGTTAAACCCAATTCAAATAGAAATAAATAAGTTTTACACCACATCCCCCCAATCCAACATATTACATATGTATAAAGCGTGGGACATGATTTAAGGTTTGCATAAACAATATAACAGATATGCAAGGCTACTTATGAAAGGTATAACATAATTTTAAGTGAGGCAGAAAACAGGACACGCTAAAACTTCAACACAGCACACTTCACAACTAGGGATGGCAACAGGGGCCCATTCCATGTTCCCCGCCAGGGATGGGGGAGTCGAGGTCCCCATCGGGGGGAAGCAGGGGCCGGGGGCGTTCCACCACTCCCCATCCCCGTCTAGAACCCCAACATCTATATGATAGGTGGGTCCATATACTATGGTATGTACATAAGGAACCAGAACCCTAGATCTAAATATCCAATTCGTCTCCTCACTCCTCATTTCCTCTTCTCACTCCTTGCCACCACATGCGGGCACTCTCATCCGCCATCCTCCATCTCCAAGCAATGACGCTTATGCGGCGACGCCCCAGCCACCGTCCTCTCCTCAGCTCCTCTCCTCTCTCCAACAACCGAAGATGGCCACTTGCTCTGTTCCTCCCGCACGGCTGCACCGGTAAGTCAACTCCTTTATTGTTCAAATGCTCAAGTGGAAATGTGGAAATTCATCTACTGGTGCTCAAGTCCTTTATTGTTCTTTGCCAGCTCCCTCGAGTGGTTCATTCAGCTCTTAATCAATTTGGTCATACGAGCTGTTACTGTAATGATTTGTGGTGCAATGTAAGGCTAAAGTACTATGTGTCTGTCTCTGTTTGGTCTGTGGTTTGTACTTGGAACTAGCAAGCTACGCATTGCTCAAGTCTTGTGTTATGTACTTCTGTGAACAACTGAACAAGTTATGCATAGTTTAAGGGTTGTATTATGTGAACCATGGTCTTTTAAGTGATGTTAGATGAACCTTTTAATCCTTTGTTAATTACTTCATGGCTGCAACCTCTATTTATGTCATCTTGTTCACTTTTTGCTGATTTGGTCATGCTGTTATTGCTGCTAGCTTGCTTTTGATTGTGCCATGTTATCAGGTGTGGGTCCCTGATACCTCGACGGGGGCATTCCACCACTCCCCACCGGGGAATGCCCCCATTGCCAACCCTATGCACCTATTCACAACATTCAAAACATTGTTGTCCCCCCACCCTGCTGAGCTCCATATTGCCTCAGTCCAGCACTCCATCACAACAACAATAGGTTCTTCTTTATAAGTTTTTTAAGTATTTAACTGAGCATGCATGTGACAGTAAGTAGCCTCAGATGATAGGACCTTCTTTATAAATGTGTAGATTATGATGTACTAAACATAGATAATAGATCTCTAATTCCTACGGCATAGCTTTTAGACCCAACTGGTCTTTTTTGGAATGTAATGGTAAAATTCCATCATTTGGCCAACTATGGCTCTCTATCAGCTCTCAAATCTAACACAATCATGTCAAGTATTAACACACAAAATCGATCCTTCTTGTAGTGTATAAAATTAGGGTCATTGCATATACTTATCATTCACGGTTCACTATATAAAATGTTTAAATTACCATGTCAATAAAAATGCACCTAATTAATCACCGAACAATCAAGGCATCATTAGTATCAAGTATCAACAATGACTGCCACACACATTCTGAACATGAACTAAGCAACCATTTAAGCTGCCACATAAGCAGTAAGCATCCCACTCTACTTACCTTTTATTTAAGAGGCCAAAATAAGCTGTTTCGGTAGCTTAAGAAAACCATGCAAGCGATTAATCAGCCAACAAAGCACATATGCAACCAAAGAAACAGCCCAAATGGGCCCTAGGTTCTAGTAGCGGCGAGTCACGCTAGTCACCACCATTCAGTGCCGGAGGGAGAGGGAGACCAGCAGGAGCCACGGCTCCCCCCATCCAACCAACAGAATTTTTATGTCCACTGATCTTCTATGCCAAAACAATGTGAAGCATGTGTATGGCCCCCACTAGGATGTATGTGTGATAGAACTATACGGCCTCTCTACAAGTATGTTGTATATTGTATCCATATGTATTGTTCACATTCGATCCCATTCTCTCTTTTCCTAGAAGAGAGATTCCGACTTTTTCTATCTCCATGCAAGACTACTTCTATCAGACCTCTCTCTCCTTTCCAACTGCTATATTCTGTTTGACAGCGTGCATAACAAGCAAACCATGACAAGTGGTAGGTACAAAGATTACATAAACTATTTGGTTATGTAATTGTGATCCAGAAGTGCATAATTTCTTCTTTTTTTTCAATTTACTAGTGCCAAAAAACGTTTAATCTTTACTATACTTTTAGTTAAGTATGTAGTATGAAAAGTTAGTCGCATTTGTCTGGCTCCACCTATGTATATTTTCTGGCTCCGCCCCTGCCACCATTCCACCAATACAGATGCACCCTACATTACATGAATTTAGGGTTAAGACCGACGAAGTTATCAATCGCCTGCCCGTTATTCACCAACCAAATTGCAGCACAATTCACGCCCCACAAGCACATTGCACATCTCTGGTCAACTATTACGTTATCTAAACTCTAAAGGAACTACCACCTCGGGCTACTACAAAATCATTTCAAGAACGGAACTAACAGCACGGGCGGGCAAGCGGGCCGGGGGCAGATGCGTACCTAGGGAGGAGCACTTGTTGAAGCCCTCGAGGGTCACGAGGGCGGTGAGGATGAATACGAAGGGCAGGAGGAAGGCGAGGATGAGGACGGTGTGGAAGACGGTGCGGTAGGAGAAGTGGCGCGCGGCAGCCTTGAGCTTCATCAAATCTAGCAACCCATTGCTACTGGAGATGGTGATGCTCCTCATGCTCGGCGACAGCCGGATCTGCATCCTCGCTCGCCCAGAATCTACCGGCTCCGGCTCCAGCAGCGCATTGGGGGCCGCGGCGACCCGCGAGATTCAGAGGCGCCATGGGAGCCCGGCACCGAGGGGGCAGGAGGCCGCCGGACCAGCCGGATCCTGCATTGGCACAAGGACCTGCTCCCCTCTCAGCTCCCGCTGGGGAACTCTTCCTGATCTCCCCTGTTTCTTGATTTCCCCTGTGCCAAGATCAAGAGGAAATCTGGGCGGTTTCTTGGCTCGATTCCTCGCCGGATTCTCCGCGCGCGCAAGAACTCGAGAGGGAGTGGATGGATCGCGCGGGGAAGAACGAAGGGTTTGATCTGTGGGTTTCTTGGTGAGCTCGAGATTGGGGATTAGGGGAAGGAATGGAAATGGAGAGGAGGAGGAGTAGGGATTTGACCCGATGAACAGAAGAGAAAGGGAGTCAGATCGGCTCGTGGTTTGGTTGGGTCAAACTTGTTTTGGCCTTTTGGGTCATACGGCCAAACCCAAATGGATTTTTGATTGTTCGGTTCCTCTTCCTACGGGGATGGGAAGATTACTTACCTAACCTCTACTCCTACACTATATAGCCCACGTCGTATTCTTAATACGATTTCTTTTTGTCCCAGCAACAGTGCGGTGTACCTAATACTAGTAGAGTATATATGTGTTACAGTATAGTTTTTAAAAAAGTGGGATGTACGGGTAAACAGGATTCTAAATTGTGCAGTAAATATCAATTTATAATGATAGCGTGGATGGCAACGGTGGTGGCCAACTGGAGATATGGAGCGAAAGAGAGGTCGTAGCTCGAGCCACTGCCGATGCGGGTCAACGCGACGAGCCTCAGCCTCCCCCCCCTCCTCCGTCGCCATCCTCTCCACCCTATCCCCTCGCCTCCTCCCCTCTCATCTTGGCCATCGCCTCCATCTCCCTTCTCCACAGACCGGAGATGTGGAGCGGAAGTGAGGTCAGGGGGTGAGATTGGAGAGGGGAAGTGGTGGGCGGTTGGAAGGGGAGAGGAGCGATTGGGGGTAGACAAGGGACTCATGAGCAGTTCGGGTTCATTAGATTTTTTTTCGTACGAGGGGGGGACGATCGTCCCGCTGCACGGAGGTAAATCCTTTCTTTTATTAGGTGAATGTGTTGTTTTTATGGACAAAACGTTAGGAATAAATTGTACGTACTTCAACTGGATTACTCTTCTAAACACAAATTTCTAGTTCTTCAAACTGCTGCATTGAGATGTTTACATCATTTTCTTAATAAAAAACTTTACATCATTGATCGTCATCACAAAATTTCTTGTACCGCATTGAGTTCTTTGCACCATTGACCACCATCACAAAACTCCCGTAAAGGTTGTTAGATCATCCTTACAACAACTTTTTTCATTGATCGGTAAGCAAACTAACTGAGTGCTTTCAACCACAAATATGTTTAGGACAACAAATAAAAGTTAGCTTGCAAAATGCACGCTTTCTAAAAATTAACAGAGAGCTTGCACATCATGACTCATGAAAGAGTTTACCAAGCTTAAGATCAATGGTCAAGTCTTCCATGGGTTAACACAGGAACAAACACAAATGATTGCCGATCCCAACGCCACTAAGGCACCAACAACAGGCACTGAAGGCTACCACAAAAACGAAAGGAAGGATCAGGTCAGGGAGAAGGTTGTCAAGCTAAAATAAAACAAAATAAAAAGGTGTGTTAAGACAAAGAGAAAAGTATTATAATACAATTATATGACCAATCTAATACTCTATAAAGATGGCAAATAACAAACTCCAATTTCAACAAATTTATTGTACCGTCAAATTACTAATTGAGCTCATGACATATCATTAAGGAGAAAGAAACTGCTATTGATCAAAATTGGCACATCAGAACCCAGAAGAAGCACCACTGAAATCGAAGGAGAAAGAAACAGGCAAACAATAACCTTGCAAATCACAATTTCTACAACTACCAGATCTCCTAAAGCTCATTCTTTTGCTAATATGCCCAATATTCGAGAAAGCTATAAGCGCGGTGTAGCTTCTAGACCGCCCAACAAAATGCAACCAAACCGACAATATGAAATTGAGACAAATTAGGAAAAATAACTTTGAATCTAGCATTAATATGGTCTGAATGAGATTGCAGCTTGCAATCATCACTAAAGGATTTCCATGCAGACCCCTAGGCTTCTAAATTACAGAGCACTATAAGTCAAACAATTGCATGATCCATCAAAACAACAATAGTAAAGTGCAACACAAACATGATTTAGCAAAGGACATGGCATAATTGGTATGCACACCTCAAGTTCCTAGCACAGGAGGTAACAGTAAGCTCATCTTTATTTGGTTCAAAAGATTCAATCCTAACTCCCCAAGGCTGCAAGTACATGAGAGAATTGTCAGTTGCAAGGGTCTTTGTTGCGCAGCATCATTCTTCGATTAACCTATATAACTGAAATGTAGAACTGAAAAAATCACATACACAAGCATGAATATGCCTTCTACAAGCATAATCTCTTCGTACATAAAAGCACATCGACCTTTATACATGTCATGTAACCTCTTAATATATAGTTCATTTGTAAAAGAATATACCTTCCTAAGCTCAACATGTTTTACTATTAAAGGCTGTAAGCATGGGAAATTGGGACCGAAATAGTAAATAATGTGAACTACAAACTATTTCAGAGATCGATGAAGTGGAATGAAACAAAATAAGTAAGGCGCAGGATCAAGAGTCCAAAGGATTGGACAAAGGACACTTGATTTTTTTTTTTACAGGTTCATAGTGTCGGCAACATCATCTCATTTATTATTTTTAGCATACGTACTTACATAAATAGAATATAGGCTTTTAATGAGTAATTGTAAGAAGGCGTCACCTTGTTATTTCAATGTAAACATGAGGACCTGCATGGCAGTTTGGGCACAAATTATGAACCTAATCAGTTTTGTTTACTTGATCTTTACTTACACAGCCCCACCCATACAAATGCCTCAACAAGAATCCAGACCTAAACGCTAACACAAATACGGTGAATAAGGAAAAACTCAAAAAAAAAAAAACACCTCTTGCTTAGTTTCTTTCAGTGAGCTATGAATTCCAGCCTTTAACCTTTAAAGTGACAGTAACACTAACAAACTTTTTTGTCTATTAAATCTTTCTTGTGTGTAAAAATGATGCATTGTGCCGACACAATTGTATCTGATATCACTTAATTCATCTTTGTTCGCTGCTATTTGCAGGGATTCATGCAGAAATACATAATGAAACAGCTTGAAGAGTCATGAATATCAAGGACTACCATAGCAGACATGTAAATATTGATGCCCCAAGATGGCATCATATTTCCAAAACAAAAGTGCCATTATGCGAATAGGTTAACTATACAATTAAACTAAATCAAAGTGTGGATATCATGGGGATATGCTCCAGATCTTAGGATGATGTGACAATTGGCAATGGTGTTAACGGTTTGTCGTTTCACGTGTTTTCGACAAAGTTTGAGCTGCTCGAGTTTTTACGGGCAGGCGGTCCGACCGCCATAGCACGCAGTGGTCCGACCGGTCCCAAATCGATCGGACCGCCATGTGCGCGCGGTCGGACCGGCCGTGACAAAGTGGTCGAGCAGTGGGCCAAAAATAGAGGTGTAGGCAAGTGAGGGATCCCAATGCACTTGGTCTCATAATTTTGGAGTCTCGATAAAAGTTCTATTGGTTTAAAGTTTCCAGTAGGTTTGGATTTTGAGAGCCAAAATTTGGTGAGTCCCTTTGGCGGTCGGCCAAACTGCGGTGTGGTCGGGCCGGTAGGGTGAGCAGTCGGGCCGGCTCGAGGGGCGGTCTGACCGGTTGTCATTTGAATGTCGTCCTTCGTGGCGACGTTGTTCATTGGTTAGGTCAAAGTCATGAGTTTCAGTGCATATGTGTTGCATGTTGCATGTTTTGACTAACGTGGGTCAAGTTGTGAAGAACTTGTTCGGATTGGATTTGCTTGTCTATTGTTGTGCAAGTTGCTTGGTGGTCAACGACGGTCAACGGCGAGATGATCGGGACTAAGCTTGGAGAGGCGAGGTCGAACGATCGGTATCTTTGGGTGAAGTCAATGGAGTCAAGCATGGCACGAATGGACAATGATGACCGAAGCAGGCGATTCGGTGCGGCCGGTTGGATCAAGCGGCGCGGGGTCTGCAAGTGCCATGGTGGTTACGGTGGGAGCCGGATGGGAGAGACTTGCCGCATGAAGAGAGCCATTGATCAACCTACACGTGGCGGAGCATGCGAAGTGCTTCGCGCAGATGGACTCGGTCTTCAGAGAAGGACCGAGAAGAGGTATTTTGGTAATCTTACCAAATACCGCCTTGGTGACCTTTTGACGACCCGCGGCGAAAGATGGTGTGGAGAAGCGGAGTAGGTCAAGAGGAGATGAAGACGGCGCTTCGAGAAGCGTGCGTGTGTGATCTGTTTGTTTTGGGCCTTAACGGGAGCCCATTTAAGTTAGAACTTCTAGAAGGTCTAAGTCTCCACTATAAATAGAGGAGGGAGGTGGCTGCACCCCTTTAACCCTTTTCATTGTTGAAACCCTAGTTTTGGCTTAGGGAGAGGATTAGTGGAGGTTAGGGTTCTAGAGAGTTTTGATTTGATCTTGTGCTCTTGGATTGAGCTTTGTCCTCCATTGATGGAGTGGTCAGAACCCAAACCCTATCAAATCAATCCAAAGAAAGCTTTGATCAAAGATGTGTCTCTTTGCCCTTCTTCTCTCTATTGGGTGATTTTGAGTCTTTCTTTGATTCGCATGTTTTTTGATTGATTTCTTTACATGATTTAGCTTGCTGTGACATGTGGGAACACATCTAAGATCATCTTGATCATCAATCACCCACGAGCAAGTTTTTGGATCTCGTTTTCGTTTTGACTCGGTTTTGAACCATCCATCTCTCAAACTGAAAAATGTCGTAACTTTTCCAGGGATCTCCATGATCTTCGATTGGAATAGGTTCCTGACATCCTAGAGAAGGTGTGTTCCAAGTTTCATGAAGTTTAGAGTTGTAGATCAAAAGTTAGACCTATTTGCAACTTCATTTTTCGGGCTGATTTCACTGTTCATCAGACTGGAGGTCAGACCGCCCCTACACAGAGGTCAGACCGCCCATGGACCGGTCAGACCACCCTTGAGTAGAGGTCAGACCGTCCTACACTTAGGAAATTAAGTTTCGGTTGTTTTTGGTTGTTTTGCTTCGGGGTTTTGATTGGATTCAATTCTAGTCTTCCATTTGTCTTGGTATATCGATCTTCATAGCTTCTATAGCTATTGGAGTGAAATTTGTGTTGAATCTAATCTTGGTTGAAAAAGTGAGCGTGCTCCTATTCACCCCCCCTCTAGTCGCCTTTTCGGTCCAACACAAAGAATTAGAAATGCCAAACTTGATGTAAAACTCCAATTCAATTTGTACTATCACTAATGCCCCCAATGAATTATGAGTCTTGCAATGAGTCATCTCCTCTCCTCATTACGACATCGCCACCATTGGTACCGTCGTGATACGATTGACGCAGATCTGAAGGACCATCGTCCACCAAGACCCAATGACGTTGTTGCTAGGAACCATGAGACTTTCCCCTCTCCTTCTTGTTCCGAGGGACACCAAATCAAGGGCAACGAAAGCGACAGCTCGTGTGAGGATGGAGGCCGCCCGAGCGTGGAGGATGGTGGTGCTCGATCAGGATGGCGACGACTGGTGTTGGGGAGAAGGCAATGGGAGAGGAGGGGGTAATGAGGAACAAGGTGCGGAGATAGCAAGACGCAAGCGCGAGGAGGAGGGCATGACGCGGCCATGTAGAGAGGAGACACACGAAAAGGCTAGGGTTTCCTTCCTTTGTGCGGGTGAGGAAGTCACGAGGAAATCACGCGACAAGTAAGCCCCACATGTCGGCATGCCCGATTTTGGAGAGGAAGGGAGGTGGCTCCGGCGTGGTGGCTAGCATATGCTAGTAGGAGGATGAGGGACGGAGGAGGATGGCAAGGTGGTGGAGAAGGGGTGAGAGGCAGATGGTAACGGTTGTGGAAGGGGCGAGGGACTTGGAAGTGTCTCGTAGCATTCCCGTGGGAATCAGGGGATGGTGGTTGGGCCCAGGTGTCGGCGCTGAAATTTTTGTGAGGGGGAGGGGCAAGGAACGGGCGCACCACCACGTAGGTAGGGGTGGGACAATCCTTCCGCTGCGCGGAGATAAACTACTTCTTTTATTAGTTAAGATTAGTGGTTATAGCAATTAACTAGTGAAAATACATGATATACAAATTGGACTTCGACATTAGCCTCGTGCAGCAACATAGAACAAAGAATCCATCTCATCACCAGTAGATAAGAGGCTACCTAGCATCAAGAAACAATATTATTTTTTGTTTGACACTCTAGAATCCGTGCCGAAAGTTTGACCACTAATATGTTTGAACATGTACAGATTGACTATATAAAAGCTATATCATTAGATTTGTCATAAAAAATATTTTCATAATATTATAATATTATTAGTATATCTTAATGTAAAGTTATAAAAATTAATATACAAAGTTGCATCTTGAAGACTGTCAAAAAAAAAACTTCACATCAAAGAGAACAGAGTGAGTATTAAACTTAAGCAAGAGGCCTTAAATTGTTCTTCTTGTTGAGATGGTATGCAGCATGATTGCCTTTCTCTACTTGCTATTTGCACTCATGTTAATGGTGCAGTTGGTTTATAATAGTTTCTCAAAAAGTTGTGAATTAATCTCTCTGTTTTTTTAAATGCCGCCTAGAATAAGTACATTAAAAAAGTATAAAAATTTGACCAAAGATATTGTCTAGAATATGTAGTTTGGATATACAAATATGATATGAGTAAATTTGTCATAAAAATAATTATGCAATATTACACTTTGTAACTTATATATGGTAATAAAATCTAGCGGTCAAAATAGCATCTACTTAACTTTAAAAAGCCAAAAACCTCACTTTTAAAACCGGAGGAATTATGTAATAAGTAAAGATGCAATTGTCACAAACATAAACTGCAGGTGTCATGTGCATAGGAAAACCACATTGAATTCCTTAAGGATTCGTTTGGCATTGCAGATTTAAAAGTGCTTTCATTCTACCATATTTGGGTATATTCATATATTGTTAACACCTTTTTTTTTAGAGAAATAACATAAATATATTCTATTCTATTATCCACACATAGAAGCCGCCGTGTTCGCTCTAATGGCTAAAAATTATCATGTCAATTAAAAGGAAAAAAAAGAGAAAAGATCTGCACCATCAGTTACAAACACGGTGGGTCTGAATTGTAATGATATAGATTGATTAGATGTAAGTGAGTATATATGATTATAGTGTTGAAATACGACTCTAACTTAAGATAGTTTGTATCTGATATGGATAGAAAAAGATCAGCAGTTGTATAAATTCATGTGTAATTTTGTACACATCCGAGCTATGCATTGCTGAAGGCCCTATGTCATCAATACAATATATTTGGATATGTGTAATTCAAACGTGTTAATTGCCTATCAAAGCAGAGTTCGATCTTAAAGGAGGAAAAATAAACAAAAAAAAGAGAAAAAAAAAGATCTCTCATGTGTTCATGGGATTTGGAAAAAGAAAACCAAGAAATGGCGCGAAATGCGAGAATTAGTGGCTGACTATGAGTTATACTGTATTGGCATACAGCTCAGGGCATCAATGTCGAGTTTTTAAAAGGTAAGAGTCAAGCTATTTTTTCCATGAAGACGAATCTAAATATTACGATTCTACGCGCCCATACACGTATTACGTTTCCGTAAAATGTGTTTTGGCTTCAAAATTTTGTTATAATATCAAATGTTCGTCTCAAAAGACCTCTATATCACAAATATTATGTAAAATATATTCTAAACCACCTAATTTGCATCTTTCGTACTAAAAAATTTACAACAAATCTAGTCGTGCAATTGCGTGGGCCACTTTGCTAGTTTGTATACATATGAGAAGATTTGTGCACTGTTGAGTATGGTGACTCGTATCGTAATCAACTATGACTCGAAGAAGTGTGCTACAAGGATTCGTATGTGAATCCTAACATGATTATAATTACTACTTTCTTTTGGAGGAGAACTAGAGGGGCATTGCATGAAACCATAAGGGGTGAACATGGAGAATACAAGCCACATACCAACTCATCCAAAGCAAGAGGATTAGAGGCTAGAATTATTATTTAGCACTAGATTTTTGTATAGTACAAGGATCCGAGGGTCCAAAAAGTTCAATATAGTTGTGAGAGAGCGATAATCTCTTGTACTCTTTTGAGGTTGTGCTTACAGAATTTGCTGCCGACTTCGCCAAATCTTTATCTCTCGTTGTGATTATTTCGTTACTGTTATTTGGTTCTCTCTACGAATTCATCTACTTCGTTCTTGATATCATATACACTTATAATGTATCTTGAAACTTTGATATAATATGGAAGATGCTGCACATAAGAAGGGGTATCAGAGTGTAACATGTTTTACTAGTAGGCGAGATCCCTTGCTCTAAAAATAGATCACACTAGAGAGAGCGATTTGTTTTATGGAATTTGCTACGTGGTCTGCTTGCTCCAATCATAGAGGCTCTCAGTATCCATCTAGAAGTTACAACCGCTACACATTCCAAATTACAATTATAGGTGAATGAGAATTGAGAAGTCGACAATGGGCAGTCGTGGAGCACTCAAGTCTCCTAACAATGATGGCAACCTAGCCTTAAGGCACTCCAATCGCCAACCATGGAAAATATATACAGGAGTAGTTGTTTTGATTGACTTGCTCACAAATTTTGACTCGTTTCAGTTAAGCCCAAGGTCTGAATTTACCTTAGAACACACTATCTCTTGTGAAGGTTCTAAAATAATATCTCATGTGAGGCACCAAACATATGAAAAAGATTCCCACGCAACACATGCGAAGTAGCGAAGCGTGGATGATAGATATACTAGTTATTTTGAAAAGAGAAGAAAAATTCTCCTTTTGCCTAACACAAGATCGACATAAGTCAAGATATGCCGCAGATCACACATGTGTCGTTCCTATGGTCTATGCCTCGATGGTTCTGAAGATGTAAACCTAACACTAACAGCCCAGGTGTAATGTATTACTCATGAGAGTTTTTGCAGATCGACCAGGTAGGGTTGGCACTAGATCATCATCAGTTGTCAGTTACTCACATGCCTTGTCATCAGAATAGAATTACGTGCAGCCTATGCACAGAACAAGCTTCCAAAGCTGGTGCACACTGGCAATGGCAATGGCAATGGGCATCCATTTCTTTCTGCATCTGGGGAGTAAGCTGCATGCATTGGCAGTGCAACAGGCACAACGGCTTTTTTTGATTCTTACAGTGGTGGACAAGGCTGGGAAAGCCAAGCCATTTTGCTCTACTTTTCATCGATCTTTCCTTCTTATCTGTCAAGTACCACAATACCACCAGTTAGATGATTAAGTAGGATTGTTCAGAGACCACAATACTGGCCTCAAAATCTCAAATAGTATCTGGACTTCCTTTTTTCTTTCCAGAAGGTAGAACTAACAACTCCAAATAAACTAGTCTAAACAAATTTAATGCATTGGTGACTACTGAAAATTGACTAGGAACCACTGAAGAGGAAAGAGAGCAATTGCAGTCGCATTTTCGTGCCGTGGCACCAAACTTGCCACACTAGGTTTCAGAATTGATCACAGGATTCACATATTTACTACTAACTGATCAGTATATATAGTATGAAACTGAAAGCACTGAATATGGCCACACACTAATGAAAGCTGTCCCGATAAAAGTATAAACCAGATTGGGCCAAATGCGTACACGCAAGGGGAAACAAAGCAACCAAACAGCACTTTTTTTTTAACCAGCATATATCTATGCTACAATTCTTTCAGGATATATATATGTAAGCTAGGGTCCAAGTACACAACAACGCGGTTGGGCTTTCGTTCTCGCTTAATGTAAAATGCTTAACTAGAGGTTAATTGCCATTTGCACCCTAGCTAGCCTCATATATGTTGGTTGACTAGTCTAATACTTGTGCTTTGGTGCGGATTAAAAAAAATCATATATCGTCAACCGTCGTCGTGCTCAGCCTACAATGCAAGTGATCTGTCAGTAACCCGTTCTTGGAAAGATCGATGGAATCTTTGGGCTTCTTGCGCACCAGCCTGTATAGTTAGGGTGTGGGAGGAGTGGAGAGGAGGCTATGGGTGACCAACGGTACATACGGGAGGAACCAAGAAAGAACGAGATCCAACGGTTTATATTTCACGAAGAAAGATAGATCTAACGACTCATATCGTATGAGAAAAGACGAACCGTTATCAATTTATTCTTTTAAGTAGTAGAGATCACTTGATCCATCTCCAATTTGCAATACGAACCTAATCTCCCAACGTGCCCCTAAATGGGTCTCAGTTGGGCCGGATGTCACGAGAAACGCCAAAGAAAAATGTGCTGCAGATTTGGTGCTAAACCGACGGGCTCATGCATGCAACACAACCTGCTCGAGAAACAAAACCTGTAACTATCTGCTCGCCGTCAGCCCACCGGAGCCCGTCGTCTGCGGCGGCGGTCCGTGAGGCGTCGCCGTGGTTGGGGCGGCCGCGCGCTGGAGGTGGCCCTCTGAGATAGGCTCCACCGGCTCCTCCTTGGCTCCTTCCCTATCCTCGGTACAGTACTTCCTTGCTGCTAGGTCCAAGCATATACTAATCCTTCAAATGTGGGCTCAATCTCCAGCATTTTCCAGTGAATAGCGGGTAGATTCGATCGACCAGTGGTTAAACACCCTAAATTGCAAGCCGATTGGGCTCAGATCTTGTTGAATCCGTGCTTATGCTGGTTCCACTGCAACCCTGTCGAACTGACAACTACCGGCCGGCCTGTTTGTCCGGACAGTCCGCCCGCGGGCATCTGCTGTTTTCAGCACTGAACGTTCGCTGCCCAGATTTGATATTTTCCATCGTTTCGATTCCGAGCCCTGCTTGCGGTGTCATTGATCGATCACTATATAATTATGTATCTACTGCATATCCAGGTCAGTATGGCCCGTGGGAAGATTGCTCGAGGCCGCGACGAGCCGTCATCCTCCTCACGGCTTCCGGCACTCGCTCCCCGCGCCACTCGATCGCAGGCGGTACGGTCAGTCCGATCTCGAGCCTCCGGTCAGCAGCGGGGCGGACTGGATTTCTGAGACGAGTGTTGGGACTTAATAAAATATTATTTAATAAAAAAATAAAGGTTTACAATAGCAAAAATTAAAATACAAAATTATTATATTAAAGATAACACCTCAAAGAATTTAGAGATATTTAAAAATAATTAAGAAAAAAATATTGAATCGGAAATTTGGGATTTAGGATTGAGGAATTAAGAAATGACAATATGTCTATGCTGCTATCGATGTGTGTAGGTGGTTTGGGCTGCTGACTCGCATCCCCTCCCCAGGGCCATGATTCCCAGGAGTCCCGGATATGTCTTGCTCGTCACCCACATTCTTGACGCTTGCTACATTGCTCCTCCTCGTAGAGAACGCGCTCCCGCTCTTCACACGCCACCGTCGAGGTCTATCCAAAACCTAGGAGCTGCCCTCTCCTTTGCTTGCACCAAATCGCCTCACCCGACACCTGGTTGCCTTGTGTGCCAGCGCTACCTAACGGTCTGAGAGAGAGAGAGAGAGAGAGAGACAACGAGAGATTAGGACTTGGTTTAAGGGGGAGGGTGTCTCCGAATGGGTTGAAAGCTATTCGGTTGGCGAGTTGAGCCAAACTAATTGAGACGAATTAGGAAGGGGGAGATGTGAGAGTAGGATAAAATCTATTGGAGGTATAAATCTGTGAAGTATTTAGCCTAATTATCAATATATATGCATAATATACCTACTAAATACAATATATTTAATAAAAAAGGGTGTTCGACTGAACACCCATGACCCATACTACGACCGCCCCTAGTCAACAACAACACGAGGTTCTACACCCACAGCCACAAGCGGCTCTTGCTCAGCTTGATCAAGCACCTGCCCAACTTGCCTGAGTTCCTATACACTACAAGACATGGTCCAAGGACAACCTGAAGGAGCTTAGGGCACGGGGGAAATAAATTTTATGACACCAGTGCTACATAACATTGAGACTGGATTCACAACACGTAGCCACTGTTATATAGTACCTGAGAGTTTGGTTAAAGGCTTCAAGTGCATCTATGCCCGGTGCCACATAGCACCAGTGCTATATTTTTTTTTGGGCAAGGGACCCCAATAGAGAGCTAATAAGGATGGCTACAAATGATCACTTTACTCATTGACCCAGTAGGACATGTACGTAACAATCTACAGAGAGACAAAAATGGACAATCATAAGAGGATCATGTTGGACCTGTTAGCGACTAGAGAGGGCGTGAATAGGAGTCCACATTTTCCTTTCTGGAATTCTACTCCTTTTTTACTCTAATAGCTATGTGAAGTTATGAAGATCAATCTCTACAACTTATAACAGAAGAATTGAACTAAAAACAACATGCTCAACCACAAAACCCCCTCGACCGGTTTGACCACCAAGTAACGGCTGGTGACCGCTGGAGCAGTCTGACCTCTCCTCAGACTGACATAAAATCAATACGATTTTAGATCCACAAAAAGACATAACTTTTGATCTACAAATCCAAATCACTTGAGATTTCATACACACCTCAACAAGATGGTTAGGAACCATTCCAATCAAAGATCGAGATAATCATAGACAAGATTCCACACTACTACAGAAAATATCTTCACAGACGGTTCAAAAATATCATCACAGACGGTTTCGTGAGCCGTTTGAGTTTATGGGTCAGTAATGACGTGAGGTCATCATAGACGGTTTTTGAACTGTTTGTGATGTATACTATCACAGACAGTTTGTAGATAAAGCCGTCTATGATAGCTTTTTATATATATATATATATATATATATATATATATATATATATATGTATAGTTCGTAGTCCCTTATTTAGCTAACTCGAGGACTGAATTCAGCTAGCTAGCTCGCTCGTTGGGCGTTCATATACTAAACATGCAAGTGAACCACGACCAACTTCATCGAACAGGACATACTAGAGTGTGTGATTTATTTTATGTCAATCCTCATGGCAGCCATGCTTCTTGAATTTGCAGGCTCGATGAGGTAGACCGTGGCTGCTGTCTCATCCTCCTCATGCTGTGTGGACGACCGACCGAGCCTGCGAGTTCAAGAAGGATGATTGCCAGGAGAGTGCGTAGACATCCAATTGGCAAGAAGCAAATAACACACTCCAGTGTGTTAGGTTCGATGAGATAGGTCGTAGTTTCTCCTACGCATTTAGGATGAACGCCCAAGGAGCTAGCTAGCTAGCTGAATTCAGGCCTCGGGTTAGCTAACAAGGGACTACGAACTATACATATATATAGTTCGTAGTCCCTTGTTTCAAGGCACAAGCAGCCACTGCTTGGAGATTTTATAGAGAGAAGAGATTAGGAATGGAATGGTAGGACGTACTTGAGACGCAAGGGAGGAGAACTTGACCGGCATGAACACAGTTACATAGACAAAAGTGAAATGAATGGCAAGAGGCTAGTTCATTACACAGACAAAAGGTAAGATTAAGAAGATTGGTTATTGCACACGATTAAAACTTGGCCATCACAACACTCATGCGAAATGTAATCACAAATGTACACTTTATAGATTGGGCCTTGAGCCTAAAATAAAACTTGCTAATATATTCAGATTAATTCAAGCAAATCATCCAAAATTAACTTTGTTGTACATAGGAACAAAATCTATCAAGATACTATCAACTGTGATGTAGGACAACAAGTATATCAGAATGTATAAATTGCATGCTCGAAACAATACATAACAACAGGTATTCTAATAGCTCAAAGCACAATCTATACACAATATCATATCTAATTGCATTTGTGATATCAATTCATCATAGAGCAAATCACGAGCCCACAAAAAAATCATCCACGCACTACCAATTTACCATCGAACCCCCATGTGAACCAACACTAAGTACAGAGAGCACCCCAGTAGCATCACATTTCACAAGAGCACTTGACACACTAACAGTAGCATCCCCATCCTTCACCAACATCCATGGCATCACAGAGCAAAGGGAGGGAGTGGTAGAGGGGAAATATACAAGTGCAACGAGGTAACCACAATAGCAACGCACCTTCATCAAACCATCACAAAGCCTCATCTGGAAGTATGTCCAAAACGACACCTACTAGCCCATCTCCATCATTTGCATGTCTCCTCAGGGACGTAGTCCCTGTCCATGAGGTCGGTGTAGTCGACAAGATCGAAGGAGCTCTCCTCATTCATTGGTGAGGACGTAAGAACATCACAACAATGATTTTCGAGTTGATGGCTGTAACATCCCAAAATTTCAATTTTGGGGAGATATAGTTAAAATAAATGAGAAAGTAATTTTTGGGTATTATTCCTTAAGGAAAAATCATTTATGCATGATTGAACTCTTAGTATAAAATAAATAATGAAATTTTATACAAACATAAACTTGTAAGAATTTTGGGGAAAACAGAATAAAAAATAGGCGAGAGAATAATTTTAGACATATTTTCTTAGGGAGAAACTTATTCAACACCTTTTGTGAAAATTCATCTAAAGCAATAATGCATTTAATGAAAAACAGAAACTTGCAAGAATTTTGAGAAATTTATAGATGAGATAAAGTTCTAGAAAATTTACGTAAGAAACTATACTAAGTCAGGAGCCCTCACAATTTTTTTCCAGCAAAACCCTCAGCCACTTAAACCCAAAATCCTGATTTGTTTTCCATCTCCATTCACTGACGTGCAGGACCCGCAAGTCAGGAGCTTTCTTCCACCTTGCTCTTCCACTCGCCAGCGCGCGCTCGCGCAAACTCTGCCCATAGGTCCACATATTTCACCGACCGCTCATCGTTTCGACCTCCAACCACCCCATCACCTCCGCCAGGCCCCGCCTGCCACACCCACCCCATTGATGGCTGTTTTTCTCGCCCGGATGGAGAGAAAGCCGCGAGAAACCAAGTTGGCCACCTTGATCTCGTCGTCATTCTTGCTCCCTTCTCGCTACTTGAGTCTTTCCCGAGCGTGTCAAAACACTTCACTTACCTTGCCATTTCCATTCCTCCCCTCCTTGGTAAGATTCATCTACCTACTCACCTAGAACGCTTCGTCATCCCGAGCGCCGGTGCACGAACTCTGTCAAAGAAAAATCGTGTTCTAGTGCCCTAAATCCTAGACGTGCGCGTCATCTTGTGCCATTTTGCTCACTCAATCATCCCCTCTGTAACACCCTGGCTATTTGGAAGCCAAGATGTTACCCAATTCTAACAAAAACTCTAGGAAAGGTACCACAAATCACAATTCATAATATTTCTACGACAATAATGCATACGAAACCAATGCTTTAGTTAATAGTTCCAAATAAAGGAAGGCAATTAAACATAACAGGTAACTACGATATCCACGACCAAGTTGGCTTATTACAACCCAGCAAATAACAAATATAATAAATGACATTAAGTTCTCAAAGAATTCTATTCTGAAATAGGTAAAGTGCATCGTGTTGGACTACCCCTCCATAAGAAGTGACTTCCTGGTCATTTACCTAATTAAAACAACAAAGCAAGAATGAGCCAAAGACTCAGCAAGTGCTATGCATGATAAGACAAGCATTTAGTAGACAAGTAGACACAACTGAAATATGAACTAAACTTGGAACAAATACATGAATGAATGAAATGAAAGAATGCATTGAAGCAATGGACTGCTCAACAGTTTATACCGGTATAACAAGTGATACACCCGTCGGCGTTCACTTAAGCCCGTACTTAACAAAGTCTGGAGATCTCATCTACCGTATGAAGAATATTTCATATGGGTGTCCAATACTGTCCACATTGGAGTGGTGGGTCTTACGTGCCCATACTGGAATTGATGAGACTTACAATTTACCACTTCCGTGGTCAACATGAAACAATGCGTGAACGGAATGAACTTCATGCAATGAACTCTGATCACATTATAATGAAGAAATATACATGGCATACGAACATGAATAGCAAGACTAACAATTCATTCACATACAATCATCACTATTCATAATGATAAGACAAGGTACTTGCCTTCCGCGCTGTGAAGTGTTAGGTGGCAACGAAGGCGCTTGTCCACCCACTGCCCCACCGTCTACACAATTATATAATCGAAATGAGGATAACATGGTATGACTTAGGTACGGGAGACCTACACTATACCTCCCACTAACCAACACAAACCACGGAGATAAACGGACAATATTCATGTCAGCCACCTGCCCAACCAACTGGACAGCAGTACAAATAAAATCATAAATAATTATCTGGGACTCGAAACAACCTGGAACTAGTTCCCAATGAAACTTAACGCATAACGCTACAAAGCACTAGTTGACGGGGTTCTTTGATTCGGCCAAAACAGTTGGCTAAACCGCGGTTGAAAACAGCTGACATACATCTATCCAGAATGCAGAACAACAGTAAAGAAAATGATGTAACTTTCATTCTACTGATCCAATGGAGGTGATCTTTATCAACTTAGAAATATTATTTAAAGGACTACAATAACCTAGTTGGGTGAAAGTTCTGAATCTCACGCTAACAGGGTCAAACTTAAAGAACAAACCGACAATCCCCAGTTCTCAGGCAGAGAGAACAGCGCGCGGTTAAAAATTCATATCTCCTAAACCGTAAGGCAGCATCACATGATCTCGGTGCCAAAAGAAAGCTAACGACCTAAGGAACAAAACTCTAGGAGACGAAAACCCGAGATTCGGCTTCTAAAGAGTCAAAACTGGCCACATAAGGTGCCGGACAGGTTCTGGAATTTTTATAATAGAACACCGATTTAATCCTAATCAACAATTATGCAATCAAATCGAACCAAACTGTGACTCTGATCATTTGTTACCCTTGAAGACTCGCTGGGAGACATGGATCCACCTCCCGGAGATCTCCCTCCCTTCCCTCTCCAATTGCCGGCCACAAGATCGCCGACGAACGGCTGGTGGCGACGGCGGAAGGAGACGACTTTGGAGGAGAGTCTGGTGGCAATGCCGGGGATCACCACAGCAGCGAGACGCCGTCAAGGAGCAGCAAGCGATGCCGGGGGGCAGGAGGATGAAGGTGGCGGCTGGGGGAGGGAATGAGGGAGTGGGGGGAGGCGGCTAGGGTTTGGGGCGCCTCCCCCCTAGGCCGGCCATCCCCTCTTGGGCCTCCTGGGCCGCGGCCCGCGGCACAGGTTATCGAAATTTTATGAAAACCCCCCTCTCTCAGCTGAAAAATATAATTCTTTAATTGCCTTTTCGCCCCCGACTTCTTTTAAATTCTCCCGATTCGACTCTGAAATATTACATTCTACCCCCCTTAACAGAATTCGACCTCGAATTCTAACCATCGAACGAGTATGAGAAAAGAATACCACATAATTAAAAACAACGATTGACACATACCAGAAACGAACAAATATAGATACTGCTCTCGAATACGGGATTCTAACTCCCAAGTGGCATCTCTCTCAGTTTGATGAGACCAAAGAATTTTGACATACTTCAGGGTTTTGTTCCTCAGAACCCGTTCTGATTCCTCTAATATTTTCACTAGTCGGGACTCGATGGTAAGATCTTGTGCAATGATCAAAGGCTCCAAGGGAATAACATGATCTGGATCTCTCAGAAATTTCCGCAACATCGACACGTGAAACACATTGTGAACTCCACTCATGGAATCAGGAAGGTCCAAACAGTAAGCTAGTTTTCCAATTCGTGCCACGATTGGAAATGGTCCAACATACCTTGGGCTAAGATTCCCTTTGGTGCCGAACCGCACCACCCCTCTGGATGGCGATACTCTCAACAGAACTTCGTCCTCCACCTCAAATTCCAAATCCCGCCTTCTGACATCTGCGTAGCTCTTACGCCGGCTCGAGCGACTAACAAATTTCGCCTAAACGCGCCATTGTAGCCTTGCTTTCTGAACCCGGCCAGACCCAAGGCGCATTGTCCAACCTCATTCCAACACAACGGGGACCTGCACTTACGCCCATAAAGAACCTCGAATGGTGCAGCTCGAATACTGGCGTGATAACTGTTGTTATAAGCAAACTCTGCCAATGATAAATGGTCTTCCCAATTCCCCGCTAAGACGAAGCTGTGTACCCAGCGCACTCTACAAACTCTCCCAGAATTTAGAAACGAACTTGGCATCTCGATCAGAAATAATAGTCTTAGGAACTCCATGCAGTCGTACTATCTCCCGCACATAGAGAGGAGCCAAATCACTCGCTGAATTAGTTGTGCGGATAGGAATGAAGTGAGCAGACTTACTAAGCCGGTCCACTATGACCCAAATAGCATCCTTCCCTCGCTGCGTGCGAGGTAAACCAACCACAAAATCCATAGATATATCATCCCATGGCCAAACAGGTACCTCCAATGATTGCAACAGTCCTGCTGGTCGATTGTGCTCAGCTTTGACCCGCTGGCACACCCCCACATGTCACCACATATTGTGCGATATCAATTTTCATCCGTTTCCACCAGAAACTCTTCTTTAAATCTTTGTACATCTTGGTCTCACCAGGATGTACGGTATAAGGAGTACGATGTGCCTCCTTCAAAATCTCATGATCTCGGTGCCAAAAGAAAGCTAACGACCTCAGGAACAAAACTCTAGTAGACGAAAACCCGAGATTTGGCTTCTAAAGAGTCGAAACTGGCCGCGTAAGGTGCCGGATAGGTTCTGGAATTGTCAGAACAGAACACCGATTTAATCCTAATCAACAATTATGCAATCAAATTGAACCAAACTGCGACTTGGATCATTTGTTACCCTTGAAGACTCGCTGGGAGATGTGGATCCACCTCCCGGAGATCTCCCTCCCTTCTCCTCCCTTCCCTCTCCAATGGCCGGCCACAAGATCGCCGACGAACGGCCGGTGGCGACGGCGGAAGGAGACGACTTCGGAGGAGAGTCTGGGGGCAACGCCGGGGATCACCACAGTAGCGAGACGCCGTCAAGGAGCAGCAAGGGACGCCGGGGGGAAGGAGGATGAAGGTGGCGGATGGGGGAGGGAATGAGGGAGTGGGGGAGGCGGCTAGGGTTTGGGGCGCTTCCCCCCTTGGCCGGCCCCCATAGGCCGGACATCCCCTCTTGGGCCTCCTGGGCCGCGGCCCGCGGCACAGGTTGTCAAAATTTTATGAAAACCCCCCTCTCTCAATAGAAAAATATAATTCTTTAATTGCCTTTTCGCCCCCGACTTCTTTTAAATTCTCCCGATTCGACTCCGGAATATTACACCCTGACTTCTTTTTCTTCGATTACAGTGTAGTATTGCAATTGGATCTTGTTCTTTATCTCCAGCGCCGAGGTCATCACAGAAGATCTCTAAGCTCAGTGAGTCCCCATCAACTTTGTTCTTGGTTAGAGCATCGCGTCTCCTCATTGGGCCTTCTCGCACCACTCATTTCAGCTATCCTCGTCCACACGGAGCTGCCACCATGGGCCTCCCTGTCTCCACCGCCGTCGTCGACGATAACGTCTCTCCGGTGAGCCCTTGACCTCACCGAGGCAGTTTTCTACATCTACAACCCCTCCTGAGGCTATGTATGTGCTTTATTTTAGTTGATTTCCATCAGGGCAGTCCATTGTCATCAAGCTTGTCACCGCCACCACTGATCATCGCCGTCAAGCTGTCTCAGCCCCTCTCCAATATCGCTCTCAGCTTCCTTGAGATCGTGGTGAGCTACTAGAGCTTAAGCATCAATTAATTTGAGTAATGTAGAACGTTTGCGCCGAATTCATCTGTGAGGCTTAAGGCGTTGCCGCGTGAAGTCATTGCCGGCTCGCCTCAGGCGACCATAGGGCCTAGAGCCACACCCAAAACCTTTGCGATAGCACCCTAACCCGATTTGAGCCCTAAAGCCACCTTGGATATGGCCCTAGCGTAAAGGCCATGTCTCACCCAAGAGTCCTCGCTGGCACTCGCCATCACGTCGCTGACTTCATCCATCTCTCCGTCCACTTTCACTTCCCGTCGCATCGCCTTGGTTCCTTCTACCCATTTATGAACTTCCCTGAGCCTTTCCGCTCGAGCTTCGCCGCCGGCGAGCTTCTCTTCCTCTTGGCTGCGCGCACGCTCACTTCTCATCTCGCTCTCTCTCTCTGCCATTGGTACCCACAAGTTTAAGGGTTTATTAATGCTTAATGACAGTGGTTAAAGTTAAGAAGTGAATGTGTAGGAGCGTAAAGGCGACTAGAGGGGGGGGGGTGAATAGGCGCTTTCTTGATTTTTCACTTTAATCAAATTCAACACGCACTTTTCTCCTCTAGCTATGAAAGCTAAGAAGATCAGTAAATGCACAGAGGAAGCCTTGTGCTGAATACGATTACCCCCCTAACCACAAGACTCAATAATAGAGAATTGATCTCACTAGGCGGCCGAAGCCGGTGTAAATTGGATCTGATCGCTGCGCATCGGACCGCCGATCAATTGGTGATCGATTGTCGGGCGGTCGGATCGTGATAAAAATCGGTCGCACCGATTTAGTCCAGAGGCAATGCACAATACCCAAATCAAAAATAAAAATTGGTCCAACTTTTGATTCAACCAATGAAACTTGACCAAATTTGGAGCACACCTCCATAAGGATATCTGAGACCTATTTCTAGCAACGATCGTCCAGATCCACTTCAAAGAATTGATCTCTTTAGGTTTTACCAAAGAGGTGTTCAAAACCTAGAAATATGAAAATCTTGATCCAAAACTTGCTTGTGGGGGATTGATGATTTAGATGATTTTATGAGTATTCCCACACATCATAGCAAGGTAAATGAGGTCAAGAGACCAACCAAAAACAACCGGATCAAGAAAGCACCAAAATCATCAAAAGAGAGAAGAAAACATATGAGACTTCATCCTTGAACAAACATCCATAGATTGATTGATTCAAGATGTTCTTGTCAAAGCCACTCCCTCAAGGAGGACAAGAGCTCAATCAAAGAGCATACAAATAAATTTCTCTCTAAACCCTAGCCTCTCCTCTCCTCTCCTCTCCAAACCCTAGAAAAGTTAGAGTTTTTCTAAATAAATACTTCTTAGGGCTTTTCCATCTCCCCCTTTCTATTTATAGGAAGGCCTAGGGTTTCTCTCATGGGCTCCCATTAAGGCCCAACACAAATGGGATACACACACACACACATCTGTTGAAGCAATCGCGTGCTTCACCACGTGTAGGTTGATCAGTGGCTCTCATCATGTCGGCAAGTCTCTCCCGTCCGAATCCCATCGGAACCTCCAAGGCACTTGCACCGACCCCCGCGCTGCTTGATCCAACCAGCTGCAACGAACTGCCCGTTCGAACCATCTTGTCCTTTCTGCACCATGCTTGAGTCACACGACCTCACCCGGCATCCTTGATCGTTCTGGACCTCAACTCTCCAAGCTTAGTCCCGATCCTCCTCGCCGTTGACAGCGCTGACCTGCAAGCCAACTGCACAGCAATAGACAAAGAAATGGTCTCCGGGAACAAGTTCTTCACAACTTGACCCACATTAGCTCAACAATGCAATATGCAACAATAAAGCATTGAAACTCATGCATTAAACACAACGAAAACACAACAATGCCAAAATGGCCGAAGTCCAAGTGGAAGCCGGTCGGACCGCCCTACCATGCGGTCGGACCGATTTCCAATGGCCGGATCGATTCCATAACTATGATCGGACCGCCCCAAAAGACTTAGCCAAATTTCAACTTGAAAATCCGCAAGCTCTCTGGAATTTTCCAATGGATAGAACTTTTGATTGGGAGCTCCAAAAATTATGTGACCACATCCAGGAGACTCCCCTCTCATGCCTACACTACCTATTTTTAGCTTAGCCCCAAATTCCACTTTGAACTGTGGTCAGTCGGACCGGCAAGCATTCTTGGTCTGATCGCCACACACGGCTCCGACCGCGGCTTGGCGATCGGACCGCCAATGACCGACAAGACCTTGAAGTTTTCCGAAAACGCGAGATTCCTCAAACCAACAACGCCATTGCCAATTGACTCATCACTCTAAGATCATGCACATATCCCCACGATATCCACAGAATGATAGGTGGGACCAGCTGAATAGTTAATCAAAATTCTAATTCTAAACGTTTTTAGTAGATAAGTCTATGACATGTGGGACCCCTCTGCTTTTATAAAATGAAATCAATAAATCAAAGGAATGAGTGACTGACAAGTCGGCCCCACATATAAGATTTATGAAAATCTGGAAAAATAAGAAAGCCACATTAGTTATGAGGAAATACGCCTTCTCGGTTGGAAAACATACATCTCAGTAAAGCTCAAAGGAGAATACGTTTTCTCTACTGGAAAGCGCAATCCTTAGTAGAATGTAAAGAAGAGTACACTTTCTCTGCTGGAAAGCGTAAAATTCGGAAATACGTCACCGACGTTACCTTTTCCTTTTCAGAATTTTTCAAACCGAACCAAATTAAAACCTTAATAACTTTTGCATAAAAATTCCAAATGAGATGATTCTTTTTTCTAAATTCATATAAAATCATGCTCTACCATAATAAACAAAAAAATGTTTGGATTTGATTACTATTGAAATTATTTTGCCTTGTTTAATTTGTTTTTGGCTCTTTTGATTAGACGTCGATTGTTCGAACGATATTTTCGAAGACCATCCATCCTCCTATTCAGAACAACCAGAGCAAGGCAAGCACCCGTTTGATCATGTTGATCCTACCAATTCAATTATTATACTTATTTTTTAAAAATCTATTATGCATGCGTGTATGTTGATGCAAAATTTCTATGTTTGGGATATCGGTAATTGTAATCCTAATTGATGCATGAATTTCATTGAAATATTGTTTCCCTTACTATTGTAGCCATTAGGATATGGTTTAGGCAATAGAAAAATGTCAAATTGAGAGTTTGAGTGCGAACATCGCACAAATGCCTACTAGAGCGATGGTCTTTTCTAAAACTTGAAAAAGGACGATGTGGTATACATGAGTTTGGAAAATTTTGAAAAGAACGCCCAAAGGGGTGTACCTCTGTTATTTTGCATAAAAATAAAAATACAAAACCTAGTTTTCGACACGGGCGAGTTATATTATATTGTAAGAAGTGTGAGATGTGTATCTCTCAAGCAGATAGGGGAGATTCTCGCCCGAGTCAGTTAAGGACTGAACGTCGGTATTTCTGATATAAGCGTAAGCGTACAACCACATGTGCTGGTATGGGACGTCATTAGCTAAAAACCTTGCATGTTGGTAGGCTATAGTAGTGTGGACATGACCGGTGTAGGCATGTCCGAAGGGGCTCGCTTCACTAAGGCGTTGGGCACAAAGCTTGCTGACACAACTATGAATGCCTCACTGAGATGGGGGTGTACCCGACTGAAGTGAGGGTATTCATTCGCTGGGCTAGTGCAATGGTAGGACTAGATGATGTAAAGGCTTCGGCACGTGCTCTAGACTGCTTACCAAATGTAGTGAGCGGTGGTATCAACGGATGCCAAACAAACTAAAGAATTCATGTGTTGTGGGTAAAGTTGTACCCCTCTGTAGAGTGTAAATCTATTTAAATAGCCGTGCTCGCGGTGATAAGCTTGTTAAGTGTAGTATTGCCGGGTATAGTCTTGATTTTCACAAAAAACAATTTCCTTGGAAAACATGGGAAATGTTTTGTTGGTTTATATTTGAGTTGAGTGCTATGTCTATGACTGAAAATGAAATATTGCTCGCAACTAAGGAGGGTTGCGAGTTGTTGATTTTATTCATTCAATTGCTTACTTACTGTTCGGTATCTATTTAACTAGTCTTTCAAATTCCGTTGTAAAATAATATGTATTGATATTGCAAATAAAATTTGCTTAATGCTGAAAACAACTTGTAGTATAGAGTCACCTCCTTGATAGCCTTGCATATGTATAAACTTTACGATACACTACAAGTTATGCTGAGTACGTAATGTACTCAATCTTATTTAATTTGTTATTCAGAGTATGGGGATAAGCCAGCGTCTGACAATACTTTCTTCGCACCTGGAACCGTAGGGTTCGGTGACAGGTCTCTCCAAGCTTTGTCGCTTGTTGGTTGCCTGAGGGTTTGGATGGACATGTCGCTGAAAAGTCTTTACTTTTATTACTTCTACTTCCACTGCTACTTTTGTTACTGTCGATATGTGCTTTTATTTGGGCAGTCGGCCTGTGATGTGATAACTTTAACCACTTAAGTTATGTATCTCCATTTGCTTTATTTTGTATGTATGAATGTATAGATATAAATATCAATATTGTGATTGTGTGTACTAACTAGCCACTGATAATGCGACTAGTACGGTACACACATGAGAGCTTTAGGTATTCAACGCCCGAGGTCCGATAGTGGCTCCCTCGTTCTAGCGCCAACTGTCGATGATCGGGGCACAGGGTCCCCTATTGAGCTTATCTAGAAAAAATAATGTGAGGGCACAATCTAAATGAAGACCTTTATTGCCATGGATACAATGTGTGTATAAGAATACAATGAGAAAGTGCTACAAAATAGAGTTATGGATTGATAGAATGATCCTAGCGTTATATTACAGAATACGTAGGCTACCCCTTTTATAGCTATTGAAGGGGTGACAGTTAATACCGCTAAAAGAGTCTTTTATCTTCACGCACGTTCATCTGTTGAGTCTTGAACCGCTATATCTCTTAACCAACCATTGTAAGTTGCTAGATGCGCCAATTACTGCTCTCACGTTTAGTCACGTGGGAAACTACCATATTTTTCCGACCAATTTGCTGGTTGAGGTGTCCCAAAACTGTGTAGTGTCGTCCATGACTGGTCGTCTCATTACTGTCTGTGACCAGTTTGACTATAGTAAAAGGGATTAGACTTACTTTAAACACTGATCGTATGTTCATAACCGTTATAAAGTGAGTCTCTAGTATGTGAGACTATCAATCTTTGACAGAGAGTTTGACTTTTGATCGAAAAGACTAACCTAGTCAAGGATCCTCGTCAACAAAAACCTAGTAATGACATGTATTAAGGAAACGGATAGAGTACTGATTAAGCTTAAGCCGCTACTAATTAAGCAACTAACTAGGCAACTACCCCTCATGTTGCATGACCACCTATATATAGGAAGCACAAACAATCAAAGTGACAATTTTGATGAAAAAATCCAAAGAAAAATTCGGCGCTGCAGTCTATGGAGGCGCTGCAGCACCCTTCAAAATTTCAACATCAAACTCGAGGTGAGTTGGAAGAAGGAAAAAAGTTTGCCGCGAGTACTAACAGCAACGGCAGTGCGTACGGGCTAACAGCGTTACGCAAGGTAGATTTCCGGCGAACCGACACGGCTCCACGTCCCTAAACCCTAAACCCTCTAGTATACGATGGTGGTATAATTCAAATCTAACAATTTATTTGTTAAAGGTACATATAATAAATTTTTCTTTGCATTTATACTACCAGGTGTGTAGTATAGTTAAATCATAACTAATTATAACTATTAGATAAAAAGAATGGACGATCCGTATTAAATTGAGTTTACCGTAAGAGAGCTCTAAAATTTCTCGGGGATAAACAGAAGCACCTGCTGAGCTTATCAAACGCATGCAGTTTCGGTCTGGCCTGGTAAAATCCCTGCGTGCTTTGTACCACGTACAGCACGCATATGCATATCAATATTACCACGGAATTAGATACACACTTAATTAACACAAGACGATCCGGTTATGCATTGGTCACGTACGCTGTCGCTGAGTGAGATGCCACCGTGCATCAAACACTCAAAGCAGCAGCTGGACGAGATTAATTAAAGGAAATAAAAGCAAAGAGGAGAATTGCCGGCCAAAGCTGTCTGCACATGCAGATCTAGCATCTGTTCTTTAAGTAGTGCTAGCTAGTGATCATTAAGGAAAGTAAAAGGGCAACTCTTTAGTTATTCCATTCCTTGCTCCCTCGCACGGTTTTGTCCACCTTTTGGGGGCTGATAGTGTGGTAACAACAAGTAATTAGGCGCCAATGTACTTAATTAGTACCTGGAGCAGGAGTCCTTAGGCATCTCTAGTGTATTGAATCAACTATTTAAAGATATGTCGCGTAAACATTTAAGGAGCTGAGCATTTTTTTCGCCTGTCCAACATGTTAATCCAGTTCTAACTCTTAAGTAGTATTCATATTTTATTAAAAAAAAGGAAAAGGAATAAAAATACACCCCCTCTCCACTGCACTGAGACACACACACTCTCTCACTACTACACAAAAGTACATCACAGACTGTAACATCCCAACTTTTTAGCCTTTGAAAATCTTTTTATTCAGTTGCTAGTTGAAAATCTCACCATTTGCAATTTGTTTGAATTTAAATTAAAAGCTTAATATGGACTTTAAGGACAAAATAATTTAATGTGCTTAAGTCCAACATCAACGATGGCCAAACTCATTTTAATTGGATTCTATATGCTTGGATATATTTTCTAGAAATTTTTGGAATTTTTCTAAAGTCATTTGCTATTTTCTATTTGCTAAATTGTATTTTCTGTATTTGCTTAAAAGAAAAACTAATTAAAAGCCCTCCGGAACTGTGATGGGCCAAAGCCCATCACTATTCCCAAGCCAGCCCAACCCGCCTCCCACCGCTCGCCCGCCTAGCCCCTCCTGATGCACGTCGCGTGTCCCGTCCCTCGATCGGACGCGCCTCGCCTCGTCGCTCCCCGCCGTCGGATATCCATCGCACGGCGCTGCACCCGCTCGCCTCACTCTCGCTGCTGGTGGCCCCGCCGATGCCACGTCCGCGTCGTCGTTCTCCCGAACTCCCTGCGCTCGAGCTACGCCTCTACGCGCGCCGCCGTATCCTCCCCGGTCTCCTCCTCCTCTTGGCTATATAAAGCCCCCAAGACCCCTCCTAGCCCCTCGTCTCTCCCTCCTCCTCCAGATCCCCAAGCCGCCGCCTCCTCCTTCTCGTCCGTTGCGCGCATTGCGAAGGTCCGCCGCCCGCCAGATCGCCTCGCGTCGCCGAAGCCCGCCACCTCCAGATCTTCCTCGCGCGACCACTACCGCTAGAGTGCGCATTAGCGCCGCCTTTCAGAGCGCCGCGCCGTCCACCGTCGTCTCCATCGCCGTCCGACAACGGGAGCTCGTCACCGCCGCCGCCTTCATGGCGCCGGTAAGCCAACCTGATCCGGCGCCGCCACCACCACCATTGCGACTCCACTCGGCGATCCATTTTGCCCTCCGCTATCACGCTTCGCCGCCGTCCGCCGTCGCTGCCACCGGCAAGATCTCGGCCGAGCCCCTCCTTTGCTGTCTCCTTCACGCCAGGTCAGCAGCCAGCGCAGCGTCGTGTCAGCGCCACCTCCTCGGTTTCGCTTGCGTGGCAGCCACTTGGCGTCTACGTGGCGCAGTACACCGGTCCCCCGCACCCTCGGCTCGGTGGACTTGATCCACCGTGAGCCGAGAGACTAACAGGTGGAGCACACCTGTCAGTACGGTTTATTATTATTATTTATTTTCTTTTCCCCGGCTGACGCAAGCATTGCGCAATAATTCAATTTCTTTAATAAAAATAATTCGGAAAATTCAATAAAATCCTAAATTAGGGTTTTATTTGATTTTTAAACTTCCAAAGCTCATATCTTTTGCATCCGAACTCCGATTGAGCCCATTCAAATTTTTAAATTCATATAAAATCAAGATCTATTTAATGGTGAATTTTATTTGATTTTTGGAGTTGGTTTTGCCTCTTTAATTTATTTGTTTTTGTTTCTTTTGTCTCGTTTGCGAGTAGACGTCGATACTTCGGGAAGTTTTGCAGAAGAAGGAGCACCTCAAGACCAAGACCAATATCTAGATCTATTCCAAGGCAAGTTATACCTTTGATCATGTTGCACCTAGTTTTCAAATTACTTTGATTTAAATTAATGCATTTTATTTCAAGTACTTATTTAAATGCTTTTGGGATAGTTATTAATCCAATTTGTTGTATCCACCTTGTCTATTGTATGCCATGATCTTTTGTCACTCTAGGTTGGTTCATTATTAGTTGGTATTATCGTAGCACCAACGTGGGTTGGTTAGATACGATTAGACTGCTTAGCTATGCCACGAGTCATCATTTCATGTGAGTTGCAATTATAAATTGACTAAGTGATTATGGAACTGTGTGATGAAACTGTATGTGCTGTGTGCTATTACTCGTTGATGGCATGTGTTGCACTTAATCAACAGGGTGGGAAAAGATTTGGACGGAGGCAAGTGGTGGATTCTGTGTGAATGGTGGATTCTGTGTGAATGGTGGAGCTGTGTGCTAGAATATTAAACTGTGTGCTGGAATATTAAACTGTGTGAATTTTTGAAAAATTGGAAGTCTTGCCTTGGTCAATTAAGGACTCCACTTTGTGCGCCATTGAACCGAGCCTTACTGTACAACCGCATGCCTAGTATGGGCTGGGCCTGACTTAGTAAGTTATGGAGTCTTGACATTGACAACTCAGGTTGTATTTAAGCTATGTGATGGGCTGGAGGTGTGATATGTCACATCGCGAGACGGTTCGTTGCATCCCTGTCCAACGATGTGTGTCGTAACCAAACGCTGTGTGTATCGGTTGGCCGGCAGGAAAGCACATCGGGAGTGTTATTGTTTGAGATGAAGTCTCTGAAAGGTTTTGTTATGATTAGTGTTTGCAACACTGATTGTATCATGTGGGTAAAGTGTCCAACCTCTGCAGAGTGTTTAATCAATCTATTCGAATAGCCGCGTCCTCGGTTATGGACATACTCGGAAAGTTCACACGAGGTGTAGATTTTTATGAAACATTTGTGAAGGGTCAGCTGTGTGAGATAACTTGTACAACTGTGTGAATAACTTGTTTAGACTGTGTGTCCTTTGTGAAACCAATTATTAAATTAATATTCTTTAATTATTTTCAATTATGTTTTCAATCTATTATTTGTATTCAATTGCAAATGTTGCATTTCCGCAAAATAACCACAGAAGTCATTCCTTTGGAATAAGCCATCATGTATAAATGCATTCTGTGGTATGACTTGCGAGTACGGTGTGTACTCACTCTTGCTAAACAAATCAACAGAAGTGGAGGAGCCGTTGCCTGCTTTTGAAGAAGAGTTCTACGAAGGTTGATCGTTAGGGTCTTGATCCCAGTCAGTTGCCTGTGGTAAATTGATGGGAGCCCACTAGAGTTTACCGTTTCAATTGCAGCTTTATTTCTTTTTGTCGACCTTGCATGGCTTAATAAATGTAAAACTCGACCGTAAGGTCCCAACAGTTATTTGTTATTCAAAGTACTCGTTTATTCTTATATTCGTTGTATGGATGTGATATTTCATCGATGGTGACACTGTGTGCACTAGCGTGATCCTGGACTAGTGCAGAATACACAGAGGGTCCGATTTGCATATTTGGATCCCGACACGCACGGTCCGAATCGTCACCACGCATGATTTTGAACCGTCGAATTTTTATGTCGTGATAACGATTGGTTATCACAGACGGTTTTGGAACCATCTATGATAAGGTTCAACATAGACGGTTGTTGATATCACATACAGTTTGTAAATAGAACCGTCTGTGATACAACGTATATCACATATGGTTCTTGGTTGAAACCGTCTGTGATAGTGGCCCTTCACAGACGGTTTCAACTAAAAACCGTCTGTGTTGAGCCTTATCACAGACGGTTCCAAAACCGTATGTGATAACCAACTGTTGTCACATACGGTTCTTGGTTGAAACAAATGCGTGATCTCGTCCCTTCATAGACGGTTTTTATTGAAACCGTCTGTGATAGTTCATTTATACCTAATTAAAATTTTTAATTTTGGGCTAGCCTCAGGAATTGCTAGCCATACCCCCTGAAAACTAGCAAGCTAGCAGAAATCAGATACATCACATATGAACCAATTGTTGACACAACTCAAAGTGATCATTTAAAACTCAAAATCAATTACAAAAGATTATGTTCAAGTATTGTCGCTAGATTTACAATTGAATTACAACTACTCAAAATGATCAATTACAATTGAATCAACAGTTTTAAGGTTGTTCATCGGTGTCGACGGAGTGAAACTCTCTGTCGGCGTTAACGATCTCCAGCTTGATGAAGGCGCAGAGTGTCCCTCGAACTTCTGAGACCTCTTTCATAACGAGTGCATCTAAATCTATGGTCAAGCCCTGTCGCTAGCAGGAGTAAAGTAGTAAGCATATGTATATATATATATATATATATATATATATATATATATATATTTATTTATTTATGAAATAATTATTGCAAGATTGACAAACCTCGGGATCCTTCATCTTAGCACTGACCATTTGCCGCATATGATGGCAAACGTAGAATGCATATAGGTGATCTTGTTTTTGCTGGTGGCACTGCAAAAATGAAATTACATATGTAGGTACAGGCAGTTCGAGATGCATTATTACGAAGTATGATATAGGATTATTGTGTTGTAGCGCGTACCGGAAATCGCGTCATGTGTTGTAGTGTGGTGCTAGATCCTTTGTATAGCCCTCCCTTTGCAACATAGTTGATGAACAACCTGCATGATTCCAAAAAGTTATCCTCAGCCATTTTAAAAGAAGGAAGACTACAATTGAGTTATGTATGGAGGAAATGAGCATACCTGTCGAGTATTTCTTTCAGAAGGGTGAAGTCATGGTTTTTATTGAGTTGGGAATCAAGGTATATTACCTTGTTCCTCTTTGGTATAAGGACTAATAAGATCTAGTGGAACCTACTCATGTATGTCGCTATAGTCATAAACCGAAGTTCATGCTGTGTATAAAGTACAAATGAAATTTGTCTAGTAAGTAGTGAAGCACTTACTTCTGATTATACGACACCATTATGTAGTCCTTGTCGTCTTGAGCAAGCAATCCCGTCGTTATGTATTTCACAACGTAGGATCCGTCTTCGTTGATGGTTTCCTCAGAGATGATGTGTGGGTCGAGGAAACTCATCGGTTCGTTCCGTCGATAGACATTTTTCATCATGTATCTATACATAAGCAATGCGTTGTGATATTTATCGGTATTACGTGAGTGTAGAACTTGATTGTACACACTTACAGTGTCCAACATCGTAGAAGTGAGGCGTCGACGGCAGCGAGGTTGAATAGGTCGAATAAGTCGTCGAAGCCCACGACGAAGTGGCCCGGCTCATGGAAGAATTGATGCTTTGTGTATTTGACGGTTATTCCAGTATCGCACCCCTTCTGTTGGGTCTTCAACATGTAACAGACTTGCAAAGATTGATAAGATACCCCAGCACGTGCTAGCACTGTGTCAGGGGCCAATGGACTTCAGAGGGAGTAATTCCTGGGCTTGGGAGGCGCCTCAATGTTCTTCTATTTCGATTTGGCCTTAACAAGTTTCCTGCGGTACGTCTTCCCATCAGACGACCTAGGAACCGATACGGTGACATGTTTTTCTTATCCTTTCAGCGTCTTCTCTACGAGAACTGATGAGGCGGCCTTCTGAGGCGAAGGATGAGGTGAAGTCATCGAGGGTCCTATTGGAGAGGTATGATCGTGTCGAGATCGCGGCACTGCAGGGTCTAGGGCGATGTCATTCTTGGGCCACTGGATAAAAGTATACATGGCATCCCCTAGTGTTCTGATGTCTTCGTTCGGGCGAATCTCCAGCGGGATGGCTATAAAGTTGTCATGTACCATGTCCACCTGAACCCTGGCGTAACCCTGCGCTAGCTGGGCACCGTGCTGCACTGCCCCTTCTTGGTATGGATACACCATCCCCCGCCCAGCCTCAATAGAAATGGACCCAACCATCCTCACTTGGAACTTGCAGGGCGTCGGCTCTTACAAAACGATACACAATTAGGTAAGGCGTCCTATAGGTCTATCTTTGGAGCATTCCAGAGATGTACATTACTTTGTGTTAATGCCCTCGCTCTTAACCAGGCTCGAGCGCGCTCATCTGAAATCTCAGCAAATGGTCTTGTAGCGCTCTCGTCCTCCGCCGCCCGTTGCGTTGTTTTACCCGCGTACCTAGCGGTGCCAAGTTTGTGAGGGTCAGTGTTTTGTACCTGTAGAATTTTGTGCGTCGTACTTTGCTCCTGAAATTCGATCGTCGTCTTCATCCGCACAATGGCTTCCCATATATCCCACGACAAGAAATGATACTTCGTGAAGGGCGTGCGCCCCGTGTTCACGTACTTCGTGACAAGCGTGCTCTTGAAGGTCCTCCACGTGTGTCCCATCGCGGACAGCGCCTGCCGTTGCACGCGTGCCTGGTCTACTTCTGGGATAATGAACGAGCCTGAAATTTTAGTCCACAGCTGGCCTCTCTCTACATCCGTCAGAGACTTCCAGCTTGGTGTGGTGATGGGGACCCATTCCCTTCCAAGTACCCCGCAGATGGTCCGGAATCTCGCCAGCTGCTTTCTTGGGACTCAGATGGATCCCAACATCACTGACCTCCATGATAGTCATTTGGCCCGCGGGTAATTTTGACATTCCTCTGCCATCTCGTTTACGTACCACTTTGATCAGAGATCCAGATGTCGATGACGGCGGCAAAGACGGTGCCTCTGCCATCTCGCTTACTTTATATAAGTTACGCACGTAATGAACTAAAATTTCATGGATTGCAAGTTGATATCCATAATATTTAAAGAAAGATACAAACATAATACCAAAAAACAATTATGACTACTTACAATGCCATGGATTGCATACTGGATTGAGAACCAAAAGTGACATGCAACAGAGAACCAAAAGTAAACATGCCAGTAGGATCAGGAGACTGACCTTGAAGGAAAGGGAATAACGGGCCAAGAGATTATCAGATCAGCAAATCCCTCACAGACAACATGAAGGGGCACAATTCACAAGAGCATCTTTCACACACAGAATAGATCAAGTTATAGTAATTTGACCTTGGTTCATACATAAGCCTAAATTCTAATCTTTCACACACAGAACAGATCAAGGTATACACAAAAAGACTATAGTAAAGCCAAAATGTCTAATCCTTTTCACTACAGATGCTGAGCACCTGAGCATATTGAGGCAAATCACCGATTAGATAACAAAAATGTCAGGAGAGTGCTGGATTTTGGAGAATGTTGTGTAAATTTGGATGTGAGGAGCAGAGACGTACCTTGGGGGAGGCGGGGAGCAGCAGGGGCATCGGGATCGGGGAGAAAGGGCATCGAGGAGCAGCAGGGGTGTCGGGGTCGGGGAGAAGGGGCGTCGGGGAGGCGGGGAGTAGCAGAGGCGTCGGCGTCGGGGAGGCGGGGAGTAGCAGGTCAGCATCGGGGAGGATGCTTAGGACGCTGGGGAGGGGAAGGGGCGAAAGTAAGAGTGATGAGTTAAGGGTGCACAACCCTATCGATTCCTCTTAAATAAAGGGAAATCACAGACGATTCTATTATAGAACCGTCTGTGATAAGTCATCATGGACGGTTACATAACAGAACCTTCTGTGATATGAGTGTTTGGGTTTTTGTGATAAGTCATCACAGACGGTTTCGTTTTGGAACCGTTTGTGATATAACTATATCACAGATGGTTCCATAACAGAACCGTCTGTGATATGATGGTTCAGGGTTTCTGTGCTAAGTCACAAAGACAGTTCTGTTATGGAACCATCGGTGATATGACTATATCACAGACGGTTCTATAAAAGAACTGTCTGTGATATGCCCACATGAACCTAGTGAACCTGGTGACAAGTCCATGTTCATAATACAACTCCAAATCATTTGACTGAAAATTCATTTGATTAAAAAAATTCATATCTAATTCAACACAACTCCAAATCAAGTGAAACCAATTTTGATACTCTACATTACAATGAAGTCCACATTGACATCAATATCAGAGATGACAAGTCCATAACACATGACAATTCCACGTTGGCATCAAATTACAATGGAATAAATTCTTAAATATAATATAGCCCTTCGTGATGATCGACATGCATGTAGCTAGCTTCTTCACTGGTTTATTCCTCGAGCCTGATGCCATCTCTAAAAGGAGGGAACTCGTCAAATTGATTATACTCTTCCTCATCCACGACATTCTCAACTCCGACAATCCTTCTTTTTCCATGAAGAACTACGTGGCGGTTCTTATTTGCCGGGTCCGTTACATAAAAAACTTGAACAACTTGCTTAGCAAGTACGAATGGTTCGTCCTTATATCCCACACGTTTGAGGTCCACAGTAGTGACGCCGTACTTGTCGACCTTCACGCCCTACGGAAGTTAACCCAATGGCATCGAAATAAGGGGATCTTGAAAAGTACGTAGTCGAGCTCTCAGATCTCCTCTACAAACCCATAGTAGGAGTTAAATCCACACGCCCCGGCGGTATTGAACTGCTCGTGAAACTCATCTATGCGGATACCGCTATTCTGGACTGTGCTCTTCCTATCGAAAAATAATAGAGGGAAATACATCTCAAGATGACGTAGAGTCGTCACCACATCGGCATGCAGAGCATCTAGTTCTTCAAGATCGATGACCTTCTGAGCAATTGAGTTAAAGAAATAACACAGCCTAAAGATTGCCACTCGGAGCTTGTTCGATAAGATACTTATAATTGCAATAGGATGTCATCAGCACATGACAATCATGAGACTTCATACCAATTAATTTCAAATCTTTCATGGAAACAAGTTTCTTAATATTGGCGGAGTAACTGGACAGAACTTTCACACCATGTAAGCTTTGGCACAGTTCATTTCTCTCAGCATTGGACAAAGTGTAGCAAGCTGGGGGAAGGTACGTTTGTCCTTTATCGATCTATTTTGGTGTTAACTCGGTCCTTATGTTCATATCAGCTAAGTCACGCCGTGCGTTAACACCATCCTTTGTTTTGCCGCTAATGTTCAATAAGAGACCAATCAAGCTATCACATACATTCTTCTCCACGTGCATGACATCGATGCAGTGGCAAACTTCTAAGTGCTCCCAATAAGGTAAGTCATAAAGAATTGACCGCTTCTTCTAGAAGTTTTTCTGACGAGTCCTTAATTTACATCCCTTTCCAAGCACAACATTGATATCCTTAACCATATCATAGACATATTTCCCTCTAAAAGCCCTTGGAGCTAAACCGTCCTATTTATTTCTGTCGAATTGTTTCTTCATCTTGCGGTATGGGTGAATCCTGGGAAGGAACCTACGGTGACGCATATACACAGTTTTGCGTGAGTTGTTCAGTCATACACTCTCGGTACCATCTAAGCAGTGCGGACAGGATTTAGCTCCTTTTGTACTGAACCCCGATAGGTTACCAAGGGAAGGAAAATCATTGATGGTGCATTACAACATGGCGTGTAAAATAAAGTTCTCTCATTTGTACGCATCCTATACTTGTACCCCTTCGTTCAACAGTGTCACAAGATCTTCCAGCAATGGTGCTAGGTACACATCAATATTGTTCCTAGGTTGCTCCGACCCTTGGATAAGTAGTGACATCAAAATGTATTTCCGCTTCATACACAACCAAGGTGGAAGGTTGTAAATATATAGATTCACGGGCCAGGTGCTATGTCGGCTGCTCATGTTACCGAAAGGATTCATTCCATCTGTACTCAACCCTAACCTTATGTTTCTCGGTTCTGCACTGAACTCTTCAAAGCTCCGATCGAAGTTTTTCCACTAGGCAGAATTAGCTGGGTGTCTTAGCTTTCCATCCTTCTTACACTCCTCTGAGTGCCAACACATCAATCTTGCCTCCTTTCAATTCGCAAATAAACACTTCAAATGTGGGATCACAGGCCGATACCACAACATCTTAGTAGGAGGTCCTTGCTTCACCTTAACAGTATTCTTACGCTTGTATCGGGATGCTTTGTACACGGGACAATAATGCATGTCTGCATACTCTTTACGGTAGAGGATACAATCGTTCGGACATGCGTGTATTCTTTCTACTTCCATTCCTAATAGACAAAGAACCTTCTTAGCTTGGTAGGTGGTGCTGGGCAATACGTTTTCCTCCGAAAGGATGTTCGCTAGGAGACCTAACAACACCGTGAAACTCTTGTTGGACCAACCATTGTTTGCATTCAATTTCAGCAGTTCAAGCACGGTTGACAATCTTGTGTATTCCGGCTTGCAGCCAGGGAACAAAGGTTTCTTCGAGTCCTCCATTAAGCAATCGAATTTACAAAACTCTCTCTCACTATAGTTCCCTTTTGCATCGCGTAGCATCTGATTCAGATTGTCATCATACAACCTATCCTCATCAAAAGCATAGTCCACATCCGGCATATCGTTGACTTCCTCCGCGATGTCGTCATTATTAACTTCCTGTATAATCTGCTCTTCACCGTGACTGGTCTAACATGTATACCCTTTTTTGAAACCCCTTCGAATCAAGTGAGCTTCGATCTGCGCTGGGTTGTTAAACATTTTCAGATTACCACAATCAATGCACGGACATTACATAAATTTTATTCCATTTTTCAACATATCCTGCTCGGTGGCTCTTCTAAAAACAAACACACCATTAATGTACTCTTCACTCACACGGTTCTCAACGTACATCCGATTTTGATCTATCTACACTACGCACGTAACAAATTAGTATTAAATTATATTAATAAACCGCAAGTATTCTTCAAATAACCAGATATACTAAAATCTATTAGTGATTAACCTAGAGCAAATATAAAGAGTTATAGATCGTTACCCTCAGAGCTCACGACGAATATCCGAAATTAGTATCCCACGAGATCCTCCTCCCTTTCTTCCTCCTCTCCTCCCTTACTCCTCTCTTTTGCTTCCTCCTTTCCTTTTCCCCCTGCCCCCTTCCTTCCCTTCCTTCTCCTCTCTGAGGTGGCGTAGTGGGGGAGAAGGCAACAGAGGTGGCGGCTCAAATGGGAATGGGCAGGGGGTCTGTTGGGACCAGGTATTTATAATGGCATATCACAGACAGTTCGTAATAAGAATCGTTTATGATACAGACCTATCACAGACGGCACAAACGGTTCCTGTTAAGAACCGTTTGTGATACTTCATAGACGGTTGTATTTAGAAATCGTCTATGATAATCCCATATCACATACGGTTCCAATTCCCTTCATAGACGGTTGTATTTAGAAATCGTCTGTGATAATCCCATATCACATCTGATTCCAATCCCCTCATCTCCGCCCTTCTCCCTCCGCACCATCGTTAGTCGCCGCCAACCAATTCGCTGCAGACACCTTGAAGCAGTAGCAACAGAGTGGGGTAGGCCAGATCTGGCGGCGCCAGCGACAAGTTGTGGGTGACGGCGCCGAGGACAAGTCTGAGACGACGGTAGCAAGGCTGTTGGCCCAAACCGAAGAAGAAACTCGCGCTCGACAGAAGTTCTCGCTCGGCAGAACACACGCAAAGTACTGGAAAGCCGATCCTTAGCAAAGCACACACACATGCAATCACACTGGAAATCGATCACGATGCACACACGCGAGGAAGCAATACACATGCTCACGCTGGAAGCAATACTCGACAGAAAGCAATCATGCGCTGGAACTCAACGCTCGGCGAGAAGCAACAGAAGATATTTTGGTGTTACATGCATCGCATGCATCGTTTTTTTAATCCCTGCTTGTGCTGCACTTGCCCTCATCATCAAGACAAGTAAATTAATCAAGAAACAAAGAGTACGCAGCTAGTTTTGTTCCCTTTGCAGCTTGCTGTCTCCTGCTTCACCTACGCACGTACGCAGGTGAAGAAGAAGAAGCCATTTCCACTTGACTTACCCACCAAGCATTTGCATTCTTGTTCCACGACAATAAACTAGCTAGACCAGACACCGGCTGGCCAAGGCCGAGGTCCAGAGAGGAGGATGGCCGAGCTCGCCTTGGGCGCCGTCCACTCCCTCCTGGGCCTCCTCCGCGACGAGGCGCAGCGGCTGGGCCGCGTCCAGGGCGACGTGCAGTTCATCAAGGAGGAGATGGAGAGCATGAACAGCTTCCTCCTGCACCTCGCCAGCACTGTGCCCCCCCAAGGCGAGCACGACGAGCAGGTCCGCACGTGGATGAAGCAGGTCCGGGACCTCGCCTTCGACTGCAGCACTTGCATCGACATGTACGTGCAGTGGCGCCAAGGCCCGGTGGACCCACGAGGGGCCGTCAGCCTCCGGGGCTACGCGCTGTGGGTGCCCTGGCTCGTGCGGTCGCTGGTCGCTCAGCACCGGGCGGCCTCCCAGCTACGCTTGCTCAAGGAGCGAGCACGCGAGGTCGGCGAGCGGCGGCAGAGGTACGGGGTCGAGGTTCCCGTCCCCAAGCCCAAGGCCGACGGCGATGAGAATAAGCAGGATAGCGGAACCGGCGGCTGGTCCTCGGCGCCGCCGCCGTTGTCATCATCATTCCGAGCTGATGCCGCGGGCGGAGCGGGGGAAGATGACCTGAGCAACCTGGAAAGCAGCATAAGCGGCGCTAGACTGCGGCGTCGAGTCGGCGCCGCCCATCTTGGAGGAGTGCACGGAGAAGCTGCTCCAGTGGCTCAAGAAGGAACCGGCCCCTGAATTCAAATATTGGCCCAGAGTCATGGCCATTGCAGCACCGGGAACTCGGGACGGAGGCGACGTTGCGCGTGAAGCGTGTCGCGATCACTCTGTGGCGAGCCAGTTCGAGCGCAAGGCCTGGCTCAGCGCTGGAGACTGGGGTGGCTTCGTACGGGCTTGGGATGTGCTCCGCGGCATCCTCTGTCGGCTAGATCAAGAAGAAGACGAGCAGAAGAAGGAAGCCAGAGACGGCTACAACGAGGAACAGCTGGAGAAGGAGATTAGAGAGCACCTGCAAGGTAAAAGGTCCTGGATTGTTCTCGATGGTTTCAACTACACAGGCTTATGGAAGACAATCCAAGATCATCTGAGAGCATTGGGCTGCGCTCCTGGTAGCGCAGTGATAGTGACCACAAAGGTTCGCTCGAAAGAGGCCAGGCACTTCTTTGGTGAAGCTTTAGTCTACTCTCTTGTCGACTTCTTCGCAAGGAGGGCGTCCACCGTGGTTGACAGGAACTACTACAGGCCCAGCAAATACCTAAGGAAAGATCTGCGGGACATTCTGCGTGAAATTCAGGAGAGATGTGAGCCGCATGCCTTTTGCATGAAGATGTTCGTCCATGCCCTGTATGCTAATCCAAATAGGACCGAAGAAGAATTGGAGAGGTTCCGCCGCACGCTGGTTCCGGCCCTTCCGGACCAAGGATCAGTCAAGCTGAGCAATGGCAAGAGTGTGCTGATGCTATGCTACAATGACCTGCCTAGAGCCTACAAGACCTGCTTGCTGTATCTGGCTATCTTCCATAGACATCACCTGATCAGGCGGTCGAGGTTAGTTGGGCGGTGGGCCGTGGAAGGCTTCACAGCGACGAAGCTGGGCACGCACGGCACACTGCGTGCAGCCGAGCACTCCTTTGCAGTGAAAATCTTACCGGCCGATTTTCGCCGGTTACCGCCGGTAACCGGTGTTACCGGCGGTATCCGGTAGAAATCCATACCGGTGGCGAAAAATCGGTTTTGGTAAAATTTGTTCAAAAAAATTCGAATTTGCATGAATTATGTTCGAATTTGATCTTATTTAATTTAAAATTCGAAATTTTTGATTTTTTTTTTGAAAATTTCGTCCGAAATTTCGCCGAAATTTCCGGTTACCGGCGGTAACCGGGGTTACCGGCGCCCTCCGAAAAAAAAAACTAACCGGAAATGTAAACACTGCTCCTTTGACGTGCTCCTCAACCGAGGGTTCGTCTATCCCGTTCGCATTGATGCTGCAGGGAAAGTGAAGAGCTGCATAGTACATCATCATCAGCTTCTATGGGAGTTGGTTTACGAGATTGCAAGAGAGGAGAACTTTGTGGACGCACGCGTGTCGCGCCACTTGGCCCAGCACTTCTCCATTCAAAGCGGCCTCCGGATCCGTCGCTCGGACAGCATCACCAAGTTCTTGACTTCGCCTGCAGTACATTCCCCACTCTACCGGCAGCTCAAAGTCCTAGACCTCGAAGGCTGTGATGGATTGGGCAAGGATAAGAAGCAGCAGCAGCGGCGGTGCCTCATGAACATCTGCAAGATATTGCTGCTTAGGTATCTAAGCCTAAGGGACACTGATGTTACCCACCTGCCCAAGGAAATCCAAGATCTCCAGCAGCTGGAGGTGCTGGACATCCGGGGAACCAGGGTGCCTCCGTCCGCCACAAGAGGTGTCCTGCTCCCGAAGCTGAAGCGTCTACTGGCTGGCCGCACTGACAACATCAGTCCTAGCACCGCCGACGAATCATTCTTCACTGTTCAGATGCCTCACAGGATCGACAGGATGACAAGCATGGAGGTACTATCACATGTTCAGGCTCCGGGGGATGCTGCCAAGTTGGAAGGCATTAGCCAGCTATGGCTGCTGAGGAAGCTCGGTGTGGTCATCCCCGCGACGGAAGATCACCTGAAAAAATTGCTCAAGGTGGTCAGTGATCTGAATGAGTGCCTCCTGTCATTGTCGATCCGAATCACACCTGACAGCAGCGGTACTTCTCACCCAAACATACGACAAGATAAATTAAAAACTTGTCCCAATCTTGAGAGCCTAAGCCTTAGTGGGGTCACCAGTGGGCAGCTTCTTCAATTGTTTGTCAGAGATGATCACGGCAAGCAACTTGCCAAGGTAACTCTACATGATACCTGGCTGAAGCGTGATGATCTATCGGTCCTTGCCAAGCTACCTAACTTGCGCAGCCTTAGGCTCCGGCACAAGTCATACAGTGAAGAGCTGCTGATCTTCACCATAGATGAATTCCAAAAGCTCTCGTTTCTCGTTGTTGAGGGTGGCTCTGGCGTCGCTGCGACTCGCTTCGACGAGGGAGCAGCTCCTGTGCTTGAGAAGATTGTCTGGTCCTTCACCAACATGGAGTCTTTGTCTCTCTCAGGACTCAAGAACCTTCCAAAGGTAAAGGAGATCGAGTTCAACGGTGGCCTTGTTCCAGAGCAGGTACGTCAAGACATCGAAAGCCATGAAAGCCGTCCTGTGCTTAAACACAATCCTCCACAGAGTGGCGGCGAAGGAACAGGAAGCGTACCTGCAGCTCCCTGATCTGCAAGATCCATCTCTGTTATGGAAGAAACAAGGATGCTAGAGGATGTGCCTCTCCTGCCACTCATTCATCACCATTCTCCATGTCTGTCAATGCGCGCGCGCGCGCGCGTGTGTTTGTCTACTCTCTGCTTGTGTGCTTGTGTGCTCAGGAGTTGGATTTGTGTGGCTTTCGGTCCTTTGGACTGTCGTGTGGTTTGATGTAATAAGCGTGAGTGATGCCCGTGTGAGCATTGCACGCATTATTAATGTGCCGTGTGCTGCCTCTTGGTAATGCATGGTTTACTGGTTTGTTTAAATGGAAGTGATTTGATGTTGCTTATTCAGTAAGCATCGGATGGCCCCTGCATATATCAGGTTACCCAAGAACTTCAAGCAAAGCTTTATGATCATAACGCATTACCGTGTGCAGGGCGGGCGGATGCAGGGGCAGGGTAACCTGGGCTTTAGTCCTGGATCTGGGATCTAAAGCTTATTATTATTTTATACCAAAAACAGAAGACAGTGAGTTTAGTTAAGGAGTTAGTCCAACCTGGGACGCCCCTAACCGTGTGTGTCTTGTCCATTCCGTGACACCGACTGAACGTCCGAAATTTTTCATAGTGATGTGACAATACATAGGAGGACTTTGCAGGTAGATCAAATGTGATTGGCCTAACGTACCCACGCTATTTATTTATGATAAAATTTCACTATAGGTTCTTGAATTGTCAGATTGTCTCACTTAGCTCTTTGAACTCGTATTTTACTTTTTCAGTTCTCTGAACTTGTGAAGTTGTGCTGTTTAGCTCCCTGAACTAGCATTTTACTTTCTCAGCCCCTGAATTTACGAGGTTTTGCGACTTAGCTCCCAGTGTTAGATAAATAGAGACAAAAGGATACATGAATTTTTATGTGAAAACTCTTGCGGGAAAAACCACGGGCGCCAACTGGCGATGATCACTATATGAGGAGTGTTTACAAAACGCAGGGAGATTACAATGAGACGTCAACTCTCGTCGTGCGGCTTACAAGAGGTATATAAAGGGGTAAAAGGACTTGGAGTCCAAATAAGAAATTAATCTGCTAATATGACATGTTTGAATTTGTCCATATTAGAAATTCGGATCGCATATGGATCATAAATATCAACAATCTCTACCTTGAGACGAATTTCCTCTTGTAGCAAAATAAAGAATCATTAATCACCAAAATAACTCAACAATAAGATAAAAATCATCATGCACTAATTAGTCTCTAGGGCTAAACTGTAACACCATCTAAGCTTGAGCAAAGCTCAAACTTAGTAACAGTAACTGACTTTGTCATCATGTCAGCTAGATTATCATGAGTACTTATCTTGCACGCCTGGACATCACCTTGAGCAATAACACCTTGAATAAAGTGATATCTCACATCAATGTGCTTTGTTCTCTCATGGAACATCTGATCCTTTGTAAGGCATATAGCACACTCACTATCACAAAATATAGTAGTTCAAGAATTATTTCTATAAAACTCAGTGTACAAACCTCTCAACCAAATAGCTTCTTTACAAGCTTCATAAATAGCCATATATTCTGCTTCAGTGGTAGATAAGGCTACAGTAGCTTGCAAACTTGCCTTCCAACTAACATCACAACTACTAATGGTGAAAATATAACATGTGGGAGACCTCCTCTTGTCCAAATTACCAGCATAATCAGAGTCAACATAACTGACGAGGATTAAAACCTCTATGTATTACTTTAATACATAAAGAGAAATCATATGTCTTCGTGGTCGTAACCCCTAAGGCTAACGACTTCACAGGTCGTCCCTAAGGCTAACGACTTCACAGGTCGTGAGGATTCCAGATGTTACATAATGAATACCCTGGTCGGACAAGGTCCTGTACCTAGTCCCCGACCAGTTAACTGCTCGTAAAGCTATGAACTGGTATCATCTGGACCTGAATCTAGGTATGTCCTTACCGTGTGATGAATGAAACACGTGATGTATATTCTATACCACGCGACGTTACATAATTCTAAGACACTGGACTACGATTGAATGTCTCACCGACATATAACCGCCGCCATGATTGATACCTCATCAATCGACACCTCTCTCGACAGACGCGTCGTTTCCCAACAGGTGTCTCTCCAAGGGATAACTGTCACCACTTCATCAACTACTTAAGGAGGATCGCGGAGGAGAGGAGGGGGAGATCGGATTGAAGGCAATCGAGAAGATTAGCAGTTGATTTGATTACAACACCATAGCGAGCATTGCGCTCCAGTGTAACTAGGATTAGCCTTTTGTTTAACCACAGACATTCCCTATAATAGCCATTTCATAGCAATAAAGAGTGACCCATTCTATTCCAGGAGATAGTTCATAGCAAGAAAGAGTGACCCCATTATATTCCAGGAGATACGCACTATTTTCCTCTGTTTTTATATATTCATAAGATCGGCGATTTGATCGTCGACAGCTGGCGCCGTCCGTTGGGAAGAATGTGCAAATTTCCTGAATAAGTTCTTCGTTGAAGCAAATCCTCGCCCGTCCTTCATAATCGTATATATGGAACTTGGGACGAGGAGAACTGATTCGATTTTGATGACTACTCCCATCTCGACATGGACGAATGTATCCACGCCATGCAAGAGAACGGGATGTCATCATCTTCCTCCTCAGCCGGTTCGCATGTCGCTGACAACAGCGAAATCGAACGGATGAGTGAAGATACACCACTACGACAAGTGGCGCTTCCAGATGGACGTATTACTCCGACAAGATCGGAATATCCAAGAACATCTCCAAGCCCGGTCCTCCCGACCGGTGAAAAAGGTGACAGAACTTCAACCCCACTATCTGAGAATCAATACACTCTCGATACAATCACGGCTGACAGGTACTCACCAACGGCTTCTGAAAATTCCAGGAGCCAACCGACATCTGGTAACAGTGTTGATGAAACTCCCACCGGCTATAGGTCGAGTGGGAATGATAAGGCTCAGCGTACGATCGGCAATCCGTCGGGTCAGGCTGAGTCCACCCCGAAGGCCTCAGGAGGTGCTTATATTCGACCGGTCTCCATCGTGGAAGCATCTAGTAGAAGCACTGGAAGACTCTCCACTGGTTACAGTGGAAGATCTTCAAAAGATCGTTGTTGGAAGCACATGGTCAATGCGATCGGAAATACGGATCAAAATGCTGTGTACGGTCCTGCATACACTCCCTCGCTACCACATATTGATGGAGATGATGCGGGCCATCAAGCACTAGAAGCCGAGGTAGGGAATGGTGGGTCTTACATGCCCACACCTGGAGTTGATGGGTCTTTACAAATCCACTCCGTGGAATGCATATGAACAATACATGAATTGAATGAACATATGCAATGAATTTTATCACTTTCTTCCTCATGGATTATCAAATAGGAATGGAATGTACATCATGGAATATGAACATGGATCATCAACTCATCGGCACAACAACCAATAGTGAGCGTCCACATAAATCAATGTATCTTAACACATTAGAATTGCATGTAATGGAATATGAATATTGATTAACATCTTTGATTGAAAACATGGATCATAAAAATATTAGCATGAACACAAACACACATCATTCATCAATGTAAAGAATTTCAATGTACTTGCCTTTCGCTATGCGGCTGTAGCAAGCAACGAAGGTGTTCCCACACGCGATGGCTCGCCGCCTATACAAGTATGATCCCGAATAAGAATAACGTGGCATGGCTTAGGACGGAGACCCACACTATTCCTCCCACTAACCAACACAAACCACGAATATAAATGAACAATACTCATTTCACCATCCGCCCAACCAACGGACAACAGACAAATAAAATCATAAATAATTATCGGGACTCAAACGACGGAACTAGTGCCCAATGAAAATTAACTCATAACACTACAAAACTATAGTTGACGGGTTCTTTGATTCGCCAAAACAGTTGGCTAAACCGTAGTTGAAAACAACCGAGACATCCGTCGAATTGAACAACAGAAAGAAAATGATGTAACTTTCATTCTACTGATCCAATGGAGGTGATATTTATCAACTTAAAAATATTATTTAAAGGGCTACAATAACCTAGTTGGGTGGAAGTTCTGAATCTAACCTAACTAGAGCAAAACCGAGGAACAAACCGACATCCCACATCTCATGACAGAAACAGCGTGCGGTTAAAATTCCATAACTTTTGATTGCCAACTCTAAAAATTGTGTTCTTTATCAACTTGGAAAGCTTACTGAATTATCTACAATTTTCATTTTGGGTAGACTTTCGATTCTGCTAAATAATTCATAATGGCCAGACAAGCAACGCCAACTCCGTCGCTCTCCTAAACATGCACAAAAATAGCCATATCTCCTAAACCGTAACTCCAAATCGGATGATCTCGGTGCCTAAAGAAACATAAGACCAAAGGCTACAACTTTATAAGAGGTGAACAGATCAGAAAACGTCTGAAACTTACCCAAATCGACGAACAAATCTAGCGTAGGGGAAGGAGAAGGTGGCGCACTGACGAGGAGGAGGTGGCGGCTCCAAGTGGGGAAAGAGGGAAGGGAAGGGGTTTAGCGCTTTTAGGGAAGGTCATCCCCTTTGGCTCGCCCTCTTGGGCCACATGGGTCGTGGCCCAATACCGTGTTGTTGGGAATTGCGAAAACCCCTTGAGATCACGAAAATTGTAATCCATGTTTAACTCTTTCTCCGAATACTCTCCTATTCGCTCGAATATATTTCGGGTATTACATGAGCGGATGAGCGTCCGTTAGTTAATTCATTTAGTTACGCCCCGCAAGAGATGATGGGTCGGACGGGGCGGCGCGCAAGGTCGGGGAAGTTGGATCCACGAACTCCTACAACTGATAAAATCCTCCAAGACCTTGATATGATGCGGAGAACTGCGGCGTGTTTAGAATATTTTAAATAACAACGGCCAGCTCTAGCATGTGCTCCAGGTTTTGTCCAATTGCCAGAACAGGTATCGGAGATCCTTCAGCAAACCATGCAACGTACGTAATAGCCAATTCATAGGAATAAAGAGTGACCCCATTCTATTCCAGGAGATACACACTATTTTCTTCTGTTTTTATATATTCATAAGATCGGCGATTTGATCGTCGACAGTAACCAACAAGTTCATCTCTAGAATTCTCAAACTGCAAACGAGCATTAGAAGCGCCACGCAAATATATGAAAATCCACTAAACTGCTTTCCAATGCTCTTTTTCAGGATTATCCATGTATCCACTAACAACACTCAGTGCATGAGATAAATCAAGACAAGAACAAACCATGGCATACATAAGAGAACCAACTGCACTAGAATATGGAACTCTAGACATGAACTCAATATCATAATCGGACTCAGGACATAAGGCTAAAGATATTCTAAAATGCGAAGCTAATGGAGTACTCACTGGTTTTGCATCATGCATATTAAAACGACGAAGGACCTTCTCAATATAACCTTGTTGACTAAGGTATAACTTGCCAGATTGTCTCTCTCTAATAATTTTCATGCCAAGAATTTTCTTTGCTGCACCTAGATCTTTCATCTCAAATTCATTACTCAATTGTACTTTCAGTTTTGCTATTTCTAACTTATCTTTTGCAGCAATTAATATATCATCAATATAGATAAGCAAATAAATAAATGAACCATTAACGGTCTTTAAATAAACACAACTATCATAATCAGACCGCTTAAAATCATGAGAGAACATAAAAGAGTCAAATCTCTTGTACAATTGCCTAGGAGATTGCTTCAAACCATAAAGATATTTATTTAATCCACAAACAAGGTGTTCTTTTTTAGGAATAAGAAAACACTCAGGTTAGTCCATATAAATATCTTCTTCCAACTCTCCATGTAGGAATGCAGTTTTAACATCTAATTTCTCAAGTTCATAATCATGCATAGCAAGAATACTGAGTAAAGTGCGAATAGAACTATGCTTCACAACTAGGGAAAAGACATCATTAAAATCAATACCTGGAATTTGACTATAACCTTTAGCAACCGACCTTGCTTTATACCTTGTTAGTTCGATGAGGAGAAATACCTTCATTTCTTTTGAAAATCCACTGCAATGAATGTGCCTCTTCTATTTTGGCAATTTTACTAATTCTCAAGTGTCATTCTTTTCAAGTAACTCCATCTCATCATGCATAGCAGTTATCCACTTATTACAATCAATGGAGTCAATAGCCTCAGAGTATGATCAATGTTCTGTATTACCTTCAATTTCTTCTGCCACACTCTAAGCATAAGCAATAATATTAGCTTCTTCAATCAACTTCTTGGGTGGATTAATCTCCCTCCTAGGCCTGTCAACTGCAATGAACTGTTGTGGTGGCTGCTCAACAATAGGAGGGTCCTCAACAATAGGTGCATCACGAACAACAATATTTTTCTTATCTGATGTGTTATCTGAACCAACAAAGTGATCCATCTGAACACTTGAATTCTACTCAATCTCAACAGGAAAATTAGTAGGCAGTTTATCATGAAGTATAGCAGATTCATTAAAGACAACGTTTCTGCTTATCACAACCTTATTTGTTTTAGAATTTCACAACTTATATCCTTTGACACTAGATTTATAACCAAGAAATATGCACTTAACAGCTCTAGGATCTAATTTTCCATTATCAACATGAGCATAAGTAGTACAATGAAAAACTTTCAATTCTAAATAATTTGGTGGAGAGCCGAACCATACCTTAATTGGAGTCTTCTTTTCAATTGCAATAGAGTGACCGATTAATAAGATAACAAGCAGTGGAAGTGGCTTTAGCCCAAAAATGCCTATGCAAACATGCATTAGATAACATGCAACGGGTCTTGGAAATGATGCTCCTGTTCATACGCTCAGCTACACCATTTTGTTGAGTATGGGGAACGGTGTAGTGCCTGCCAATGACTTTAGTCTTGCAATATGATTCAAATTCATTATAACATAATTCCATCCCCATTATCAGTGGGCAGTTTCTTTACCTTCTTTTCTGTTTGCCTTTCAACCATAGTCTTCAAGTCTTTAAATGCCAAAAATGCTTCTGGTTTATGCTTCAAGAAATAAGGCCACACTCTTCTAGAATAATTATCAATAATTGTTAACATATAACGAGCACCTCCTAGCGATGCCTTGTGAGATGGTCCCCATAAATCAGAATGCACATAATCCAAAATACCATTACTGGTATGAACTGAAGTATTGAACCTCGCCCTCTTGCGTTTGCCAAACACACAATACTCACAAAATTTCAACTTGCCGATGCTATGTCCATCAAGAAGTCATCTCTTGCTCAATTCAGCCAAACCAATTTCACTCATATGCCAAAGACGCATATGCCAAAGATTAGTAGCATCAGAATCAGAAGATGAACTTGAAATTATAGCAACATTACATAATATTGTAGTACCTGCAGATGGTACAAATTAGCGATTTAATATCAACTTTCATCACAACAAGCAAGCCTTTTGATACCTTCAAAGCTCCACTTTCACCCGAATACTTGTACCCTTTAGCGTCAATAGTACTCAAAGAGATGAGGTTCCTTTTCAAATTTGGAATGTGCCTCACATCTGCAAAGTTCGACAATGCCGTCAAGCATCTTGATCCGAACTAAACCAATTCTCGCAACCTTACAAAATAGGTTATCACCCATCAACACACCACCTTCAACGGCTCATAGGTGGCAAACCAATCTCTATTTGGTCACATATGAAAGGTACAGGCGGAATCAAGAATACATTCATCATTGTTCTTAGCACATCCAGCAAAGGCAACAAGGACTTCTCCATCAGAACTATCATCAGCGGCAAGGGAGGCTTTACCTTCATCATCTAGTTTACCTTTTGGCTTATAATAGCGTTCTCTTTCTTTATTCTGCACTTTCGGATTCGAGATGTTGTGCCTGGTATTCTTCTAATATTTGCACGACTTGTACTTGCCTGTTGATTTCGACCGGTTCTTGCAGCCATTCGAACTTTTGCCTCGAGATCCATTGTTTCAGTTCTTCTCCTTTTTCCTGCCACAAACAAACAAGTCTTCTCCTTGCGAACTTGAATTTTCAGAAGGTACCATATGTTTCATCTTCTCCTTAGCATGCAAAGCATCATAAACTTCATTAAGAGTGAGGTATCTCTACTATATAAAATGGTATATCTAAAATTTGAAAAAGAACTAGGCAGGGAACACAAAAGAATAAGACCCAAATCCTCATCACCATATTTTACCTACATCGACTCTAGGTCGGCAACGATCACCTTAAACAACGAAAGATGATCAAGCATGAATCCTCCTCCTTACAATTTGTGAGAGTACAACTTCTGCTTGAGATGCATCTTGCTAGTGAGATCCTTTCTCATGCAAATTTGTTCCAGCTTCAGCCATAATGGAGCAGAAGTCTTCTGCTTCAAAACCTCCTGTAAAATATTATTTGATAGATGAAGGTGAATTTGAGTTAAATCCTTACGGTCTTTACGCTTCTCATCTGCGGTCTATGTGATAGGTTGTTTCTCAAATCCATCCAACGCTTCATCCAAATCCATCTATACCAGCACAGCCCTCATCTTGACTTACCACATCGAAAATCTTGTGTCTCGACCCAGGAGTGGAAGATCATACTTCAGAGTCGCCATGGGGAGTAAATCCTGAAATTGTTGGTACTGATCTGTGTAAACCTAGCAAAAATCACGACCTCTTTGGTACACCTTCTATATACGTGAATCAAAGATCTTCGAATCTCCTAGCACACTTATCGGGTGAACGTAGCAAAATTCTCTAAAATTTGAGCACTCCACGGAATCAACCAAAAAGCTTGCTCGATGATTTATTAAATAAAGGAATTGGGACATATGCTGCTGGAGAACAGAGCGCGCAGCTTGGGGCTTCACTGCCGTGCTATGCGCCTCGGGACGAGCGCCGATGCAGGTGGACGGGTGAACGCAGCGGCGACTTTGTTTTCACTTTAGCCTGATAGAAAGAAACCGACCGGCATACAAGCCGGAGCGACGACGGCTCAGCTTTCGCAGCGCATTTCACGCTATTTTGACCGAGGCGACAAGGACGCGATGAATGATGGACAATCGCCGAGCCGATGTAGCGAATGACGGACTCGATGAATTAACGAACGCCGTCCGTAAGAACGATCGAATCGTAATGCTCGATAACACTTGTTAGATAAATCGAGATATGAATTTTTACGTGAAAAACCCTTGTGGGGGAAAAAAATTACGGGCGCCAACCGACGATGATCACTATATGAGGAGTGTTTACAAAACACAAGGGAGTTATAATGAGGCGTCAACTCTCCCCGTGCAGCTTATAAAAGGTATATAAAGGGGTAAAAGGACTTATAGTCCAAGTAGAAAACTAATCCGCTAATATGGCATGTTTGGATTCGCCATATTAGGAATTCGAATCACAAATATCAACACCTAGAACTTGTGTTGGAGCGAAGTTCGTTTAGAAACCGGTTGACGGACTCGTCCAGTGCGGACTCGTCATGCCTCATTTCGGTTGAGTTCATCGTCCTGTCACCTCGCGACAAAAGCAGAATTCTTGAGTCCAGAACGACCGAGCTGACCTCTCGACTCTTAGCCGTCGCGCTAACTGTGTGCCGCTCGCCTTGCCTACTCGAGTCAATCGTGAGAGAAATGAGTACATTCTTAGTGCTAAGCGAAGCTACCACTCGCACGAAGTCCATTTGGCCATTTGCTAATCGTAAAATGCTAGTGCGAATCACGTTGGAGAGAGTATTTGCCATACCTCAGCTGGAGAATGTACTTCATCTCTCTCATATCGACTTCAGAAGTTGTATTCCAAGCGAATGGCAACCAAAAATGGAATCCAACGATGTAAGACACTCAGCGTGGAATACTCAAACAGGATACAATAACCTAGTTGGGTAAGACTCTGATTCAGCCTTCTAATAATCCTAATGTTACGATGAAGTTTGCTATTCCTCATCGACAATCGACAACAGTGACGGTAAAAATTCAATAACTTTTGATTCACAACTCTAAAAAATATGTTCTTTATCAATCCTGAAAGCTTCCTGGAATGGCTACAACTTTCGTTTTGGGTGGCTCTTCAGATTCGGGCTCAAAAAAATACAATCTGACTAAACATGCAGACTGCCAAATCTCGTCAGCCTTCCTGTATAGTCGCACAAAAATGGACATATCTCCTAAACCATAACTCCAAATCAGATGATCTCGGTGCCAAAAGAAAGCTAAGATCAAGGGCTACAACTTTCTATAAGGTGGACAGATCATAAAATGTACGAAACTTACCCAAATCTGACGAACCACTATGGCGCAGGGGGAGGGTGGGGAGAGCCGGCGGCTGCTAGGGGGAGGAAAGGGGGAAAAGGGGGAAAAGGGGGAAAAGGGGTGGGGCAATAGGGTTTTGGGGGGGTGGGCACCCCCCCTCTTGGCCGGCCACAAGGAGGCCTCTCCTGGGCCGCGGCCCATGCCCAGGTTGGCAAAAAATATCAAATGACCCCCTGTCGTTTCATGTTTTACTATTCCTCTTATTCCCTTTTCTCCTCTCGGCTAAATCTGTGATTTACCGATTCGATTTCCAGGGTATTACAAGAAATACCTTCATTTCTTTTGAAAATCCACTCGCAATGAACAGACCTCTTCTCTTTTAGCAATTTCACTAATTCTCAAGTGTCATTCTTTTCAAGTGACTCCATCTCATCATGCATAACAGTTATCCACTTATTACAATCAGTGGAGTCAATAGCCTCAGAGTATGATCAATGTTCTGTATTACCTTCAATTTCTTCTGCCACACTCAAAGCATAAGCAATAATATTAGCTTATTCAATCAACTTCTTGGGTGGATTAATCTCCCTCCTAGGCCTGTCAACTGCAATGAACTGTTGTGGTGGCTGCTCAACAATATGAGGGTCCTCAACAATAGGTGCATCATGAACAACAATATTTTTCTTATCTGATGTATTATATGAACCAACAAAGTGATCCATCTGAACACTTGAATTCCGCTCAATCTCAACAGGAAAATTAGTAGGCAGTTTATCATGAAGTATAGCAGATTCATTAAAGACAACGTTTATGCTAATCACAACCTTATTTGGTTTAGGATTCCACAACTTATATCCTGTGACACTAGATTTATAACCAAGAAATATACACTTAACAGCTCTAGGCTATAATTTTCCATTATCAACATGAGCATAAGTAGTACAACGAAAAACTTTCAATTCTAAATAATTTGGTGGAGAGCCGAACCATACCTTAATTGGAGTCTTCTTTTCAATTGCAATAGAGTGACCGATTAATAAGATAGCAAGCAGTGGAAGTGGCTTTAGCCCAAAAATGCCTATGCAAACATGCATTAAATAACACGCAACGGATAGCAAGGATCAACTTGACCACTGGAAACAACCACAAAAGATTTAGAATTGAACGGGATGAAATGGCTGTTTTGGCAAAAAAATCGAAAATTCCGCCATTTAACTTCCGGTAGTACCGCAACGCGGTAGTACCACTGTTATACCGCCGTTAGTTCCGATTTTCCAGGAACTTCAGGGATTGATCTTGGAAAAAGAAGAAAAGAGGGAATTGTTGTATTTTACTCCAAATCTTTGCACAATCAATCAAATAAACATATTTGGAGTATTTCCAACTTATATAGCCCATGAAAATCAAATATTAAATAGTTTTTATATATTAAGCTTTTAATTTTCGCAAATGAAACATATTTTCATGAAGTTTCATCAATACATGCAAAATGAGCAAATGATGAATTTTAAAGCATCCAATTGCATATGTGAGTCATAAATACCATTACTAACATATTCATGTGAAGAATTTTGGTTCATATGGCAAAACTCACTTAAGTGCTAGAAAGTGACCATTTTGGTCAAAAGAGTATTTTGGACGAGTTTGAAAATTAAATATCTTTTTCTAGGTTAGTCTTTTGAAAATCTTTTGAATACCAAAAATGTTTAGAATAACCAACTCTAGGATTTTTCTTTTGGCAAGATTTTCAAATTCCTTTTAGAATAGATTTTACACAAAAATCTAGTTTATGTCAAAAACAAGATACTATAATGTTGATTTTTGGCTAGAAATATATTTTCACTCAAAATAGTTTTTTCTAAAGCCAAAACCTTTGAAAAGTATTTGTATACCTTTTGCAACTAATTTTTCAAAGAATTACTAATAATTATGAAATTTTTGACTTTTGGCTAAAAGACTCAATTTTGAAAAACATAATAGCACTTAATTTATTTGAGCACACTTAGGGATGTGATATACTTGATAATGACTTAGCACTCCCCCTAAATGTGCCACTACCAACTTGTTCAAGATATTAATAATGGCAATATGAATCATAGAGCAAGAATACCCCTTTTTAATAAGATTTTTATGAAATGCAACCTACACAAGGCATAAGGGGCTAGATATTTTAATGTAAGTACTTGTTACCGAAAGGGCATTGGTTTATGATATGAGGTTTATGATATGAAGTGCTTGTCCTCAAACTTGGCTCCAATTTGATATATGATAAAATCCATCTTCATATGAATAAGCCAAGCCTCCAATGCCTCTCCAAGTACCTATTAAGCATTTAAGCGCATTTTGGTACCCCAAAACTAGGTTGGGTCCACGAATGTTAGTCACAATGGATTTAGGCACCCAAATGGCCCTAGCAATAACTTTATGTGAACTAACATTCCTAGCAAACACATTGTCATTTATATCCTTCCTAAGCAAATAATGATCATTATAAACAATGGGCTTAGGAGTGATACCTTTGGGACAATCCTTACTAAGATGTCCATTTTCCCGGCAATTGCAGCAAGTTGGGTCTTTGCTTCCCCTACTTGTCTTTATTTCTTGCTTCTTACCGGCTTACCTCAATTTTGAATGTCTTGTCTTGACATCCTTTTGATTAGGGCACACCGAGGCATAGTGGCCCTTTCCGTTGCATCCATAGCACTTGACATATTTCTTCGTATGTCTCGTGTTGTGCCTTATCTTGCTATTCTCCTTTTTCTTGGGAGTGTAGCCAATACCACTCTTATCTTGCAAGCGTCTTTGTTTGCTCAATATATTGTAAAGAGTGGTATTTCCCTTGAAGCTTCTTTCTAAGTCAACCTTTAATTTTGTGACTTGGGCCTTGAGCTCATTATTTTCCTCTACAGGATTAGTCTCAACAAGCATAGAGGAAATAGGAGCATCTACTTTAGAGCAGCAAGGCATATCAATTAAATCCTCACAAGAGGTGGATACACTAACCTTAGATGAAATGCATGAGGTAGAAGCTATACATGGCATATCATCTAATATATTACATGCAATGCCTATATCCACCTTAGACTTATTGAGATCCTTGAGAAGGAGAGTCTCATGAGCTTCTTTTAGCTCTTCATAAGAATCCTTGAGAGAAAGAAATTCTTTCTTCAAGACTTTGAATTTTGACTTCTCCTTGCCAAGATATTCATTTAATTCTTCTAACATTTCCATCAACTCATCATAAGTAGGCTCATCGTCATTTACCTCTTCATTACCTTGAGCCATGAAGCATTGAGTTGATGTGGAGGGAGTTGTGGACTCATCTTTGTCGGAGCTAGAAGTTGAGCATTCTTCTTCCGACGTCCACTCTTGTGTGCAATCCTCGCTTGTAGCGGTGGACATTTCATAATTGTCTTCAATTTGTATCCACATCTCATGAGTGCTCTTGAGATTGCACACTTCATCGAACACCTCTACACTCAAGGCACTAAATAAACCGTTAATTGCTTGAGCGTCGAGATGTAAGCATTTCTCTTCCTCAATTGTTGTAGCAAGTTGATCCAATGGAGGAGAAAAGCCAACATCTACAATCAGCCATATTTTTTGACTCATGGCCCTAAAACAACATGACATGCAAATTTTCCAATGTGCATAATTTGTGCCATCAAAATGTGGTGCTTCACCTAGGTGCACTATTTCTCTAGTCGCCATCCTTTACTCTCTAGACGGTTAAGTCTAATAAATTGAAAGACCAAGCTCTGATACCACTTGTAAGATCGAGATGGCCGACTAGAGGGGGGTGAATAGGAGGTTTTAAAAATTCTTTCGCGCTAAAACCAATATATAATGCGAAAGCTAATAACGAATTGATTTTGCACAATTAAAACCTAAATCAACTAGGCTCAACTATGTGCACCAACAATACAAGGAAGCAATCACACAATGATATATAAACAATTAAAACATGTAATGTAAATTGCTCAAAATAAAGCACAAGATAAAACAAGATGACACGATTATGTTTTACCATGGTGTTCGGAGACTTACCGGTTTCCCCTAATCCACGTTGAGGTAAGCACAACCACGTTGGACCAGCTCCACTAATTAAGCCAACACCTCTGAGGTAAGTCCAACCACTTGAATCGGTTCCAACACGAACCAACACCTCGCTCCACTAGGATTGCTCTTTCCTCCACTCCGGAGATGGCGAGCACCAAACCACTCACAACACGCCGGGCCTTCTCACAAGCTTCTTGAGAAGATCACCGGGCACGACGCCTCCACGCCGTCTAAGTGTCGGTAAACACCAAGAGAAATAAATCTCAACTCTCACTTGAACTAGTCAAGTGTCAATGCTCAAATGGATACACAATCCACTACCTAAGGCAACGCATGCACTTAGGATTTACTCTCCAAGCTCACCAAGTGCAACACATGCACATAAGAGAGGAGAGGTTTGCTCTTAGCCTCAAGAGGCTCAAAGGATTGAGTATAACACTCACAAGAACACCAGCCACCATTTCCAACAGGCCAAGGTGGCTATATATAGCCCACACACAAAAACTAGCCGTTGGGAGAAAATCTGCTGAAAAATCAGCAAATGCGGAACTTCCGCCATACAAAGTCCGGAACTTCCGCACCACAGCGACAAGTACAGTAACAGCTATACCAGACGAGAAACTAGCCGTTGGAAATGAAATCCAAAACTTCCGCCATTCAACACGCGGTACTTCCGATTATCGGTTGTTCCGATTCTGATGGGCGGTACTTCCGCTTCCACTCAGGTCTAACACATGGTACCTTATGGAAAAAACGTACCGCGCCAAATTGGAACTTCAGCTGTGCGGTAGTTCCGCTCCCAACATGGCGGTACTTCCGCGCTTCCGAAAATCGGCTAAGTCCCAAAAAGGGTGCTTCTCTGGAAAAAAAACATTAAACGGATTTGGACCTTAAACTGCGGTAGTTCATGATTATAACCGGAACTTCCGATTATCCTGACAAAGCAGCAAATGGCTTTTTCAACAACTCCAATTGCAAAACACATTTGCCAATTGATAAGCCATGCCAACAAGGATCACAAGCAAGATTTCCAACAAGTTGTAAAACACATTTGCCAATTTTAGAATCATACCACAAGGAATAAGGTACATGGACTTGCACCATTTGCAAAAATATTTGCAAACTTAAGTCACATACTACAAGAAATCCAACATGAGCTTCAACTATTTGCAAAAACACATTCGCAAATAACAGCATCATGCCTCAAGGTTAAGGTGCATGGACTTCAACCATTTGCAAAACACATTTACAAACTATAGTCCCATGGTACAAAGATTAAATGCATGAGCATCAATTAGTTACAAAACACATTCGCAAATAATAGCTCCATGCATAGATGAGCTAGAGCAAACACAATGAGCTATCAACACATAACTAACTCATGCTACTAGTCAAGACCCCTCTTAATAGTACGGCAATCCTATACTAGCAATCTGGTCTTCCAACCAAACACCAAGACCGGTAAAAGACTATGAACACATCCTTAACCCTAGCTAGTTATACCTTTGCCTTGCATCTTCTAGAAGCTTGATGACGCACATCAACGCTTCAACTCCGGGTCCTTGACTTTGACAATCATCAACACATGATGATTTCTTCACTTCGGGATCTTGTCTTGAACATCATCACCACATGATGATTTCTTCATCCCGAGTCTTGACATGCATCAACACATGATGCATTCTTCATTAGATCTCCATCAACACATGATGGGTCTTCTCTTGTCTTGATAATCAACTTATGACCATCTCCTCTTCTAGAACATCATCGACACACGATGATTTCCTTTTTCTCCAAGCTCTTCATATGCATCAACACATGATGCATTTTTTACTTGAATCTTGACTTGATGATCAACTCATGATTATCCCAAGTCTTCATCATCCTGGAACATAACCTATATATCCAACTCATGGAAAATGTTAGTTCCATAATATGATTATCATTAATTATCACCTCATACTATTAACACATAATGGTGGGATAAAATACTTCTATCTTTTCCTCTTTGGTAATTGATGATAGCCATTTCAATCACACATAAATTGATTTAGATAAAAGTAACACGTTATGAGTATATATAAACTACACAAGTCATATATATATACTCACAACATGAGTATGCGAGAACTACACAAGTTCTACATACTCAAAACTTGAGTATACGAGAACTACATAAGTTCTTTATACTCAAATCATAAATATACAAAACTACACAAGTTTTATATATTCGAAACATGAGTATACACGAACTACACAAGTTCTATATACTCAAAACATGAATATACAAAACTACACAAGTTCTATATACTCAAAACATAAGCATACAAAATCTACACAAGTTTTGTATACTCATACGGATATGTTTCAAAGTAAGGATCCCAAATATATGTGGAACATGAAATATGGATCAATACTAATGAAACCACAAAATATAGAATAAGCTCCCCCTAAACGTGTGCATACACATATGTAAAGAAAACATATGCACATATTCAAGTTATACTTATGGTGGAGTTCAACCTATATTTTATATCCGAGGAATGCAACATTATATAAGAGTATAAGACAAATGCATACCTCGTTGAATTTCACCTTTATATCCAAATGAGACTACACACTAGATATAGAAATAGAATTGTTAGTCTCACAATTAGATTTGTCATTAATCACCAAAACACTCCATTAACTCATAATAGCGGGTCTAGATTCTTCACCCACCCTAGCACATACGGTTGTACGATTAGGTCTTAGTCCCGAAGTTGCTGGCTTCAGTTCTTGATCGACTACAGGCGAGAACTCCACCCTAACAACTAGTGAGTCATAACTCTCACTTTTTTAGAATACAATATAACTCGCCTACATCTAAAAACTAAAGTTTTCATTCCATTTTCATATAAAATAATAGAGATACCCTCTCTCGACATTTTTCAAATATTCCCAACTTCTCATATTATCGTATTGTCCTTTTATAAAAAATTTCAGAAAAAAAACTATTGCTCTAGTTGTGTTTATGCGACAATTGCACCGAAAAGTAGGGGATCAACATTTCAAAAGGATAATGCGACAAGTAGGATTACAACTATCATTTTCCCAATAATAGCATTTTTATACACAACATACATGCATGCATAATATGGTTTACAAAAAAAACAAAGTACAATAATTAAAATACTGGGATCAACATGATCAAAGGTTGGTGCTTGCCTTGCTCTTGATGTTCTGGATATATGGTGGATTGATCGTCGACAATCTTGCTCACGTGTTCCAACGTCTATTCAGAAGAACCAAAAACAAAACACAAATGGAGAAATAAATCCAACAGTAAGAGAATCCAAATATTTTTGTATATTATTACAGAGAATTATTTTATATGAATTTGACAAAAAGATTCATTTAATTCCGAGTTCGCATGTAAAAGTTATTTACTTCGACTTATTGTTGAACTACTATGATTCCGTTGAGAGCATCTTATCATGAATTCTATAGAAGGTACAATACCTGTTAATGGTCCTTTTTGTTATTATTTCCTATTTATCAAGGAAATTCCATATTTTAGATGCGTCCTTTTTATACATTAACATGACTATGCTTATACTAAGCTACAACTAGTACACTAGGTTAACTTCTAACTAAACTTGATACCAATGATTTTTAATCTTAGATTGCTTTACCAATCCTTATTAACCATCGCATTAACTTAGTGCCACTACTGCCATTATCAAAACCATGGCATGTGGTTATTGTTGTTTGGTTAACCATATTCCATAACTAAAGTCCTAATTAGTTTTAATCTTTTAGATTAAATGATGGTGGTGAATTAACTTGATATGATATCTAATTATCTTGTATTTGTATTTGACATAGCTTTTAGCTCATTGCTCCTTTTCTAACTACCCTCAAATTTCTTGACAATTCTATTAAGGAGAAATAGCTTCAATTGTTCTTATTAAGTGGAGGTCTACTGATAAATTTTGAATAGGTATCTTCCTACTTGTTTTTCAGGTTAGTTGGCTCCTTCCAGATCAATCTCTAATAGCTAACTCATTCTACAAAATTTCCATTTACTTGCATTCGAAAAGTTAGTAGTCTACTGTTCCTACTAAATAACCTCAGATCATCTTCCTTGTTCAGTATTTTACAAAAGGGTGTTGCTGTGTGGTTAACTAATCATCTTACTAATCCAAAATTTTAATTTGCTAATTACAGTGCTCACTTGACTAATTAGCTTACTAACTACTTTGTTAACTATTCAATTGCCGGATGGAGATTCACTGTTTTCTTTTAGATAACCATCTTAAATACTTGTTTGTTAATTGGATTGCCTTGCTGGACAAATGTTTACTGGCTAATAGAATCAACATCTTCCTACTTGTATTTACAAAATCATTAGTCCATTGTCATTATAAGGCATCCTCAATTTATCTACTCTATTCATTCATTCAATCAAATAGGTTTTACTAAGTATGAGGGTTTGTTATCTAAACTTCCTACTAATATCAATTTCAAGGTTGTTAAATCATTTGAGTGACTTAGATGACAGCCACAAGTCTTGTTAGCATTATATGGATTGATTAACAAGAAAGATTTCACTGATATTTAAATTCTTCTCCTAATCCTCTTCTCAGTTCTTACATTTCAGAGTGGTGATTTAAGCTGAGAAGAAGTGTTGATTAACTAATTCCAATATTCATTTAAGCAATGCTTTTGAGTGATCAATTAGCTAATCACAAGACTTAGCAAAAGGGCTAATTGGATCAATGACTTCCTAAGTACTTGTATTAGAAAGGAGAGTAGCTTACTGTCAATTTCATCTATCTTCTTACTAGTTCAACTATCTAATTGTTAAGCAATTTGAGTGACCCAGTAATTGGTCATAAGTCCTACTAGCAATTAACACCGTCATTTATCCTACTGTCTTTTATCTTCACAATTTGAGAAGGATGACTGCAAGTCTGTTGACCCCTAACCTACCAAGCATCATGAGCTAATAATTTGATTAGATTGGGCCCTCTGCTAGAGAAATGTACACAGGGAGTTCAAGGAGGCAGGACAGGGGAGGCTCGGGCAGCTCGGGGCGGCGCTGGTCGTCACCGGCGGTTGGGTGGATGGCGGCTCCCATGGATGCCCAAAAATGGGACCGGGGTGGAGAGGTGGTCCAAGTGGTGGTGGAAACGCGGCCAGTGGTGGACGGTGGCCGCCGGGAGGGGGCTTGCGACAGCCGGCCGTATGGCTGATAAGGCGCGGCAGCGCCGGGGAGGGTTAGGGGGAGGACTAGCGGAAGCATGAGCACTAGGGAGTTGGAAGGGAACATACCGGCGTGTTCAAGGGGATCCGAGGTGGCCGGAGGCGGGCTAGCGGCGTGGACCGACGGCGGCGCAGGGTGGTCTTCCGTGGCGGCGGACCTGGGGAGAAGGAGGGCACAAGAGCGAGTTAGGAGATGGTAGAGAGAGCCTAATAGATGCTTACAGAGGAAGGAATTGGAGAGGGGGTGCCCGGAGATGAAACGGCGGCGGTGGAAGCGGTGTCGGCCGGAGCCGAGGGAGAAGACTCGTGCGGGCTCCTTGGCGAAGGATTCTCCAAATCGAGTGGGGGCTTTTGCTCCTCATGATGTTGGATGCGTCGTGACGCTCCAGGCTGAGGAAGAGCTTGACCGGGGCGGCCGGAACGGTGATGGCGGCGCGGGGCGGCTTGGCGGCCGACACGGGAGCCCTGTGTGGCTGGCTTCTTGAGCTCGGCTTGAGTGGAAGGAGGATGATAGAGTAAAGGGGAAGGGGAGAAATGGCAGGGAGAGGCTCGGTGATGGCCCATTTGTAGGTGGGCGGCGGAGAGGCCGTTGTTGGCCGGCGGCATGGGCAACGGTGCGGCGTGGCGCGCATGCAGGGGCAGAGGGTTGCGCGGGACACGGGCGTGCGACCGGGCAGAGGATGGGCTGTGGGCGGCAGGTGAAATCCGGTGGGCGGCTCTGGCGCGATAGTGCGGAGGCGCAGCCGCGTGTCTACGGCGGTGGCGAGCGCTGGCATGGTGGGCAAGGGCGCGTGGAAGATGAACCCTGTCGGGTGGGCCCGACAGGTCAGGGAGAGAAGGAGGGAGTTTCTGCTTCCATAAATGTTGAGAATGCTGAGGAGTTTAGAGAATTTTTAAATATAGCTGTTTAGCTTCAAAATTTATGAAAATTTTAGGAAAGGGTTAGGACCCACTATACATTTTTGTGTAATTGTTTCAGAATTTTATGTGTTATGAATATTTATCTAAACCCTTTTAAGCTTCTCTTTGTAAGTACTTTTATTATTCGATGTGAAGAGAGTTTCAAATCATGCTTTAATTTATTTCTTATCTTATTGACAGTATAACTATACCAAGTTTGTATTATCATATTTTGTTTCATATTATTTTAATTATCAACTAGGTTTGGATTGTTTATTTATTATTCCTTGATTCAATTCATTTAATTTCTTAAAGAGTTTTTGATTTCCATAATTTGATTCTCAATTTATTTATTCAGACAAAAAGTCTTTCAATTAAAATCCAAAAAAAAATTAAAATAAAAACCATCAAAAGTTTTAAAAAGATCACATTTTCATATTTTTTTTAAAAAATAAGCACAAATTTCGGGATGTTACAAACGAAGACGCGAGTATGGTTCGTTCCTGGGCCTGAAGAATCTGTTTGTATCGGTGTGAGGTGACGGGAACGATGAACACGGCCGGAACGGGACTTCGACTAGTCCACCGGACTCAGAGGGGATGAAGTCGCCGGCATCGCATCCGAGGAACTTCACTTCAACGCAAGTTCAGGGAGCTAAGTCGCACAACCTCTCAAGTTCAGAATATTGAGAAATTACAATGCAAGTTCAGGGAGCTAAGTGGCACAACATCGCAAGTTCAGGGGGCTTAGAAAGTAAAATGTAAGTTCAGGGATCTAAGTGGCATAATCTTGCAAGTTCAATTACCTACGGTGCAATTCTCTTTATTTATTTAGGTGTGGTGTTGCTAGTATCAATTGCCTAGAGGCGACCAGGCCAAGCTGTGCCCCAACATGTTCCCAACTGTTTGTTACTTAATTTATTTTCTTGAACAAATTTGCATGAAGAGACACGTGCTTAGTCGTTTCATTTATCTGTAGAGGAATCTAACATTTCTTACATGTTATCACCACTGTAGTCAATACCTTTGGGTCACCACTAGTTCTTGGGAATCATGTTGGATCTGAAATTCAATCAATCAGGTGCCCATGATAGGGGAATTTTGTAATATGCTATTAATAAAGATCGAATCTCGCATTATGGGAGGGAAATGCCCAAAAATTCAAATGTCGTTGTATTTTTCAGAAGAAAAAAATCATTATGTCGAACCCCGGGTTTTGAATACCCAAAGCCCTCATATATATACCGTACTAGTCCCATGATAAGTGGCTAGTACACACATTCACAACATTGGTATTCACATTCATACATACAAAATAAAACAAATTATGATACTTAACTTAAGTGGTTACATTATTTACGACGTAAGGAACGACCGGCCAAATAAAAAACTTAAGTATCAAAGTAGCAAAAGTAACAGAGTGCAGTGGAAAGCATAGTAAATAACCAAAATAGTTCAGCGGTATGCCCCATCCAAACCTACAGGCAACCGACAAGGACTAAGCTCTAGAAAGACCCGTTGTCGTCCAGAACTGGTTCATCCTCATACTCTCAACAACAAATTAAGCAAGATTGCGTACATTGTGTACTCAGTAAGACTTGTACTGTATCGCAAAATTTATGTAAATGCATATCTAATCAAGAGATGAGGCTCTATGCTAAAAGTTATTTTGCATTAAGCAAATTTTATTTGCAATATCAATACATAGTATTTTGCAATGGAAATTTTAAGAGCAGTTAAATAGATAAATGACAGTAAGTAAGTAATTGAGTAAATAATAAATTGCAACCCTCCTCGGTTGCGAGCAACATTTTATTTCCAACTATAGACATGACACTCAACTCAAATATAATCCAACAAACTATTTCTCACATTTTCCAACAAAACTATTTTTATGAAAATCAAGACTATACCCATTAAGTTTGCACTAAGCATGCTCATGACCGCGAGCATGGCTATTTAAATAGATTTATGCTCTGCAGAGGTGTATAACTTTACCGACAGCACATGAATTCCCTAGTTTGTTTGGCATCCAGCGATACTACCGCTCACTACCTTCGGTAAGCAGCCTAGAGCACGTAAATGAAATATTTACATCATCTAGTCCTATCCTTGCACTAGGCCAGTAAATGAACATCCTCACTTCGCCCAGGTATATGCCTGTGAAGTGAGGCATTCACCGTTGTATCGACTAGCTTTATGCCTAACATCGTGGTGAAGGGAGTCCCTTCGAACATGCCTACACTGGTCATGCTCACACAACTACTGCCTACCAACGTGTGGTTGTATGCTTAGGCTTAGATTAGAGTTGCTAGCATTCAGTCCTTAATTGACCCAGGTGAAAATATCCCCCTTATCTACTTGTGAGATACACCTCTCACACTTCTCTTGTGTTCGTTGAGGTAATCGGAACTTCCGCACTGGAACGCGAACGTCGAAAATACGACAAGAGTGTTGTCTGTGCGACAATCGGATCTTCAAACCGGGTGCGGACGGTCCGATAATCGGAACTTCCGCAATAGGAAGTGGGAACTTCCGATATCGGAACTTCCGCAATGGTAAGTCGAACTACCGAATTACGCGAATGCGAAAGGCATAGTTTGTGATTTTGAGTTTGTATGAGTTTGAGTCTTGTACAAATATTGATGCTATGATATTGGGCAATGCTATGTGATGTGTTTTTTCTGTGTTGATGCAGGACATCGAGCGAAGTCGTGGCGAACAGGTGATCGGACTAGGCGCGAGCGCGTGAGGTCGAACAGTTGAGATGTGTCAAGACGGCGTGAATCTTGAGATGGTTGCAGTCAAGGACAGCAAGGTGTACGGAGGCTTCGGAAGGTGCGCAAGGCGAACGGTCCTTTCGCAAGCGGCACAAGTGGAGGCGGTTCAAAATATCATATAACTTGCCTGTGTTCAAAACTAAGTTTTTCATTTTTATTTTTATACAAAATAACAGAGGTGAACCCCTCTCGATCATTCTTTCAAAAACTCCCAAACTCGCATTTGACATGTCATCCATTTTAGCAATTTTTAGTAAAGAATAAAGCTTAACTAAGCAGTTACGCGAGATTCGCATTCGAAAACCCCAAGCTAACATCATTCATTGTGTAAACCATAACCAAATGGCTACAACAGTAGGGATATCAATATTTCAAGGACTTTCATGCATCGAATAGGATTACAACTACCGTTAACCCGAAATATAGCAATTTTAATCAAACATACACGTATGCATAATAGATTTTGCAAAAAGAAGTACATTAATTAAACTAGTATGATCAATATGGTCAAAGGGGGTGTTTGCCTTTCTTTGGATGCTTTGAATATGAGGATGGAATATCGTCGTAAAAATCGTCCGAACAATCGACGTCTAAACAAAAGAGCCGGAAGTAAATTAAATATAGCAAAATAATTTCAACAACAACAAAATCTAAATATTTTTGCATATTCAGGTAGAGCATGATTTTAGAAAAAAAAAATCATATCATTTGGAGTTTGTATGCAAAATTTATTAATGTTCCAATTTGTTTTGGTTTGAAAATTCTAGAAAAATAGAAAAGGGTGATGTCAAAAGCATTTTTTCCGAAGTGTATGCTTTCCAGTGGAGAAAGCGTATTCTTCTCTGAGTTATACTGAGGTTTATGATTTCTAATAGAGAAAGTGTATTTTCCTCAGAACTAAAGGCACTTTCTCATTTTTTTTGGGTTTTTAATAACTCACATATAGGGCCTACTTGTCAATAACTAATACTTTTGTTTTATTGATTTTATTTAATAACTTACATATGGGTCCCACATGTCATAGACTCATTATTTATTAACTAAAGATTAAACCTATTTTGTATTTTAATGAACTAACAGCTGGGGTCCACTTGTCAGTCTCTCGGTTTTAAAACTTGTTTTAAAATCAGGAATAGTGCATGGTCCCACACGTTAGTGACTCATTTACTAAATATGTTTTAAATTAGATTTCTGATTATCTTTTTGGCTGGTCCTACATGTCATAGACTTAGCGTGTTTAAGCACCGTCAATTAGCATTGACTAATCCTAATCAATAGTGGGTCCCACCAGTAAGAGATAGAGATGTTAGGTAGCTGAGCTACGCGCATGGCCGAGCGCAATGGTGAGCTCGCCGCCGGCGAATGGCATGATGAGTAGCGATGTTGAGCGGCAGAATGGAAAGAGAAAAGCTGTGCGAATCTATTGGTGGTGGTGGCGAGAACGAAGATGGCGAAGGTCATCTTGTATGGCAAAAGCGGTCGAACGCCATGGGCTGCGATGACTTTCTTGAGGAGGCTTCATACGGGCTAAAGAAGAAGCACACTGGACTCGTGAGTCCAGCGATGTTAACTGCTAGGTGAGAAGACCTAGGGTCCCCGGAGGCAAGAAGCGACATGCGCCTACAGCATACCATGGGTGGCTACAAGGAATACGGTGTAAACTACTCGCCCTCTACAAATTGAAGTGTGCATGAGGTTCAGAGGCTCACCCTGATGATGAGGTTGGAGAGGTTCTGAAATGACTTGTCGATTATGAGCAATGACGCACAGAGAAGGTCCACGATGACAACTCACCACAGCAACGGATGTGCTACAAGAAGCATCATGTTAGGTTACTAGGGTACTAAGGATGGTGTGGACGTATGGAATTAGACCAAGGCTCACCAGGATTCGAGAAAGAATCAAAATGGCGGTGGTGGCCGTGAATGGGGAAGATGAGGCTGAAGCTCTTATTCAGGGCGAGATTGCCTGCATTGAGTGAGGGGTTAGCCTCAATAGGGTATGGAACAGATGGTGAGTGAGGGGTTAGCCTCATAAGCTATTGAGTGAGGGGTTAGCCTCAATAGCCCGAATTCACCAGTGTGATAGGAACGTGTTGGCGAGCTCGAGTGTGTGCCGAAGCTGAGAACGAAGGTGAATGCGTTTGAGCTACAGGTCTCCTGGGGCTGCATTAAGCAAAGCAGAGGAGTGAGCGAGGTAAGAGGATCAAGATGACACAGGTGTTGTGGTTGAGGAAGCTCACCCGAGAAAGAATGGTGTGGAGGCGCGCTCACTGGCATCGAGAACGACGCATATATTCCCATGAAACCAAGGAGCTATGAGGTCTGAGTTAGCGCGAAATGAACAGGGCGAGCCGAGGAAGAAGATGCGTGTGATAGGTCTTAAGTAATTAGCACGTTTGCGCGAGAAAACGGCGAGACGCCGGCGGCCAGTGCGAGAATCTCGCGGGCTGCTCTGGGTCTCTTCGCCAGCGTGGGGATTGGGTGCCATTGAGGAGATGGTTAGCATGGGTGGAACCAGGCAGAGGTGACGGCAGTAGGTGAGACGTGAAAGCAGTGGGCGGCTAGGAAATCTGGGGACGAATGTGCGCGCTGGCGAGCGGAGGCGGGCGCGACGTGGATGAAGGCTCCTGACGAGCAGGGCCCACCAATAAGCGAGATAGCGAGCACACACAATGGTGCGTCCTGGCGCTGGCGAAGGGATTTGGGCCAGCTCAGATGCGACCTAAGAAGGTGAGCGGGAATTCAAAACAGTTTTTGAATTTCCAAAATCTGGCTGACTATTTGTTGAATTTTTGTACTGAGCAAACGAAGTCCAAAGTTTACGAAATTGTTAATGAGGGTTCCTGACATAGTATAGTTTCTTATGTAAATTTGTTAGGATTTAATATGCTTTGTGATTTTCCAAAAAATTCTTACAAGTTGATGCTAGTATTAAATTCATTATTTGTTTTATGCAAATAGTTCAAAAATCTTGCATAAATAATTTTCTATATAGAATAATTTCAAAATAAATTTCTCATATATTTTCACTATGTTTTCCCAAAAATAGAATTTTTGGGATGTTACACTTTAGTACTAAGATACACGCACTAGTCAAGCTAAACTTAAGGTTTAGTTTATGCTCATGTACACTAAAAGCGAGTAGCCTGCCAGATACTTTTCAATTATAGAAGAGTTACCGTAGTGTTTACTTACAATAAATACATCGCTAAGAGTGGAATACCCCGGGTTGAATAGTATATCCACCTACGCGAAATTGACTTACTGATCCATGATCTAAAATTTGTGGGGACGCCTGCGGGTCTAAGATCTTGTGACATTAGTCAAAATAATTATTAATCACTACTTAAACACTCTTGAAGAGAACTCACCTTGAAGGTAAAATGCGTCATGAAGAGGCTCATCATGAAGATGAAAACCCCAAGCAACTTGATGCGCGCATATTACAATGCTAGGAATACGGAACAACTAAAATCTTTTGTTTGAGAAATAACTTAGATCTAGTTAAACATTGAGATATCCTTAATTTGAAGGATATGAGAGAAAAATTATCGACAACCACTTTACCTCTACAATTGATAAGGTTTCTCTTATGATAACACTTATTCGAAACCAAAGTTAATGAGTGAACGCTTGAAGCATTCTTATCAGGCCACATAATCAATGCATGTGAGGCTGAACCATAATTGATAAATAAAAGTCTGGGAACCAACTAGTTCAGACTTGATTGGTCATTATGAAGATAATGGGGTGGCAAAATTTATGGTTCAAAGGTCCTCATATAGACTGTCACTCGCCTATTATGAATGAAATAATGTTTCATTGCCTAATAAGTTTGGCACATGGCATGAATGAATAAATAAAATATGCAGTAAATGGGTTCTGAAAATCCTTGACGAGATCCTCGAATGACTCAAAATTGCTAGTAAGAGAGGAAACAAAATGACAATATCTATAAAACTAATACCCAATAGTCTCTTACATGTAGAAAGAGCATCTCCCGGAACAAAGATCATCTCTCTAAAGAAAAATTATCTTACCAGTCGACCTCTTAATCACACCAATAATCATGTGATCACTAGAAGTGGACAATGATCTATCAAGACCCAAAAGAATGTAATGAGGAACCTAAAAACTAGAAGTACGTCACACAAGCACTTAAAATGTGGATGTTCTATCGAAGTTAGTAGGATTGTGGTTTCCTCTAGTACCATGAAGGTATGACATACCATGGTGATATTGGCAATTAATTACCTAAATGCCAAAACTAATACTAGTTATATTTTACTCTAGAGTGATACAACCATACTTTATAGATTTGCAAAACAAACTATTGGTTGTAAGTTTAACCACCCGGGGATAGTTACAAAATATTAAGACCGTCAAGGGTTTCGATAGATCGTATGCGAAAGGCATACGACTTTGCAACTAATATTACCCCCATATCCTCTGCAAGGATAATCTACTTGTGTTGCATAATCAAATAGTAGTATTTGATAAGTTAAGTATGTTACTCTAAAATATTATTTATCCTAAAACCACCGAATGAGTAATAGGATATTTGTATGTAAGACTCTGCATCGCGATAATCAAGTTGATTTGATCACATTATACTTGCATATATTCATTTTTGAAAAATGTATGAAAGACATTAGAGCAACAAGACTTCAACGGAAGTTGTCTTCAGAGAGAGCATATGCTAAACACTAGTCATCATATACTTGAGATTTTGAAAATTATTATTTTAGTCAAGCCTAGAAGGTGTTGATACGATGATTATTGCTTAAATTCACCTTGAAAGTTTTACACTTAACAATTTAGATCTAGTTGGTCGACAATGCAAAGATCATACATAGATGTGATGATCATTATTAAATCTTGAAGATATGCTGATTATCTATCAAATCCCTATAGTGCAAAATCCCAGTCTGGATTTGTATTACTTTGTGTAGTGCAGCCATCTCTTGGCGGTCATCTAAGCAGAACCTGGTAACTACTTCTACCGACCACTCAGAGACTATAGCCTATATGAAGCCACACTTGAATGTGTTTGACTCAGATGTGTGATTAACCACATCCAGAAGTCTTGTAGCATTAATACCATCAATACGCCCTCAATTATCTATGAAGATAATACTGCTTGTATTACACAAATGCAAACGAGTTATGTCAAGAGCAACATCACGAAGCACATTGCTCGTCACGAGGATCTAAGAATCCTCAATTAATTAAGTTATTTATCTATAATGTTTATAAATAATAACTTCAAAGGTACCCCTCAATATTAAGAATTAGGGAGATCATACATACCTAGTGGTTGTAAGCTATTTTATGACCACCCTATATGGTCGTAAGTACTTCTACGACCACCTATTAATTATAAGTCCTATTACAATCACCCTATATTATCATAAGTTTTTCTATGACCACCTATTTATCGTAAGTTCTACTACGATTACCTTATGGTCGTAAGTCTTACTATGACCAGGTCATCCACGACCACCCTATGGTCGATAAAGCCTATAGACATACGGTCCCAATCGACTAGGGATATTTGTGTGCTGTGTTTAATATATACAGTAGTTAATATGTGTCGTTATCCTTGAGATAACTGCACGTATTAAACCGCCATCTCTGACATAACCACAAGGCGATGTGGGGATGCATCTTTGACAATAACTACCCTTAAACATGCACAATGCATCAAACGATAAGGTGTATCTTGACGTAGAGAACTACCACCCCTTCATGCGCTATATAAGGAGTAAAGTCGATGAACAGAGGAAGGAGAGACGAGAAGCGAGAGACAAGAAGATTAAACCCTAGCTTTAGTGACTCCTTGTTATAAACACAATCAATACAGCAAACACAGGAGTGGGGTTATTATTCTCTCAGGAGAAGGTCTGAACCTGTATAAAATTCTTGTATCCTTTTCTGTGTGGTTTTGCTCCAAGAGAGTCCCCAGTATTCATTCATAAGATCGATACTAAACCATCGACAGTTGGTGCCGTCCATGGGGATCTTTCGATTTTTCCTTTCCTTTTTGACAAATTGTCTTCATTTTTTAACTCTGATACTTTCATGGCAGGAGTATTGAATGAGGAGAATTGGTTCGATTTGGCCGACTACGCAGAACTTGACATAGATGCCTGCTATGAGTACGAGCAGAGCATTATTTCATCCAATGGCAACACCGTTTCTAGGGATCTTTCACCCGACCCAGGAGATCATGCCATGGACAAGGTTGATGAGGGAGCTCTCCCCCCACGACATTACACCCAGATAAGGAACCATACTCCTCAAAGGGCAAGAGTCCATCCGACCAGGGTCAGGATCGCACCACGACGAGTGCAGAGCACAGCGAGGGTTCCCCCTCCAAATGTTGAAGCCCATCTGAGGCTGTCCAATCTGGCATAAGAAGTCCTGGAATCCATGATTCTAGGACTCAATCAACACCTAATAACCATCACCATTCGGTTACCCCAACAAGGTGCATTGTCGAGCCCGCTTCACCTACGGATTCGACCATACCCTTGCACGGTTCACCTTCAATCTGATACAGTTATAACTCATAATTCCCCCTTCCTAGAGGTGATTGCTCCAAGTCGTGAGGTGTTCTCTTTCGACTACTCCTCAAGTTGGGAGAACTCAGACATAAGTGGGAATAATAGCACCCAAGCGGTCTCCTTCCCTCAGATCCTAATCTCTCTCCAAAAGGCAGGGCTAGAGTTGCTTCCCATCGCACACTCATTTCGGGCTATCGTGGTGATGGCGAGAACACTAGTGGTGATGACTAGGATCTCCACATTCATAAGTGTAGCCGAAATCCTATAAATGATTACTCTTCAGTGAGGCACACTCCGGCTGACTCAGACGTTGATGACCCTAAAACCATTTGGAGAAGAAGAATTGTTACCCAGAGGTCCTTACCTAGGTGCATCCAATACCAGTCAAAGGAAGTTCAAGAACGTCAATAAATCAATGACTTAATCAAAAACCCAACTCAAGAGCTTGGACAAGCGCCAGGCTACGACCTCTTTGCTCAAGAGATTACACAAAGACTCCGGGACATGATTGTCAAGCTCGAGTGGACTTGACAACACCGTCCTGGTAGTCGTACCAGGATTACTCCATCGAACGCCAGTCGCTCATGTGATTCTCCTTGTGGATAACAACAATACAACAGATCTGATTGATCTCCCGACCACGATCCTAGTTGAAGAAGAGTCCTGCAAACAATTGGTGATCAACAAACTCCCAGAGGAGGTAGTCATTCACCACTTCTTCCAAGAAATCCTCATAGGGTTGAAATCTATGATGGATCAGGCCCACTTAGCACTAGGTATCATCGAGTACAATCGCTAGTAATGTTAACCCTTCTTTTTGGTAAGGAAGATGTTATGATATTATTATTGGATGTTGGGAGTTTTCACCTGACCTTCGAGCAGTTCGCTGGCTGCTCCGGTTACGACTAGTGAACATGGAGAAGTTTAATGGGTCACAAAATCTTATCGAGTTTCTTCAAATCTATACCACCGCTATGCGAGCATTTGGAGAAGGAGAGCGTGTCATGCCCAATTACATTCCTACAATGCTAAAAAAATATGCTCGGTCATGGTTGTTAAATTAGTGACAAGAGTCGATCTATTCATGGCAGCACCTCTGCGACCTACTGAAGGGATACAGGTAGGCTATGCTAGCTGACAATTAAAAATGCTACCATGTAAACCAGGATACCACTGCAAGCAAGAAATCACAGATCGTTACCACCAGACGCGCAATGGAGCAGAAGAAGAGTTGGAGCAGCCTAGTTCAACAAACAACACGTAGATGTAGTTGTCATAGTAGATCGTCCTCGTAGTCGATCGTCCAGTGTAGTCGTCACCGATCATCTCCTCTAGCAACCGATCGCTTTCCTTGCAAAGTCGCAGATCGTCTTCAAGCGCAACAGCAACCGCAGTAGCACCTCAACGGTATCCACACGTCCAGGGTAGGAACATCATACGCCGGTGTGCTAGCACCAAGTCGCACACGAAGGCTCTCTCAAGAAGATGGCAGCTAGGGTTTGGTGGAGCAATCACGTACCCTCGTGTCCTATTCCTCTCTCCGAATAGCCTCAAGAATCTCCATATATAGTGCTTGTGATGTATCCTATCTGAACACGTTTGACGAATCGTATCCGTACTAGTTTGTTCGAACCCGTTAAGTGTGTGACCGTGTAGGTTTGTGTGTAGTTCAATTGTGACTCAGAAACCTTTTCCGACCACGAGTCGTTAGTGGGACCTAGCAGGATATAACGATTCCCAAATACACACAAATTATATCGGACGAATCTTAATGCAATATGATCTATGACCAGGTCCTATTTGGTATCGACCAGTTCATAACTCCTTACGACCAGGTTTCGACTAGCCTACGACCAGCTCATATTTGGTCTCGACCAGTTTGAAACTCATTATGACCACGTTTCGACCACTTTGTGATCATGTTTGACTAGCCTACGACCAACTTGTATATTCATACGACTAGTCCAGATCTGATCGAACTGAACGACCAACTTGTGTATTCTCCCTTTGCCTCACGATATCTAGTTGAAATCCAGGTGAGATATTGTGTCATCCACATGCTATTTAATACATTCTCAATCGAGTGTCAGATAACTTAATGTGGTCGAATTCTTTGACCACCAGTGGCATGGCCATGCACTTTATTTATCCGACCACATCGAGGGGCCCAAAGACATCTCTCCTATTTTGTTAGGAGGGGCAAATCACATATCTGACTAGTCACATTCGTCTGCATGTTTTATAACATACTCAAAAACTACCTTTATGACTATCCAGTTATGGAATAGCCTTTGGCAACCGTAAAGTGTACTCTTACACATGTAAAAAATTATGCTGATCTCAAGTTGTAAGATCGAGGAGGCCGACTAGAGGGGGTGAATAGGCGGTTTTTAAAATTCTTTCGGCTAAAACCAATATCTAATGCGAAAGCTAATAACAATTGATTTTGCACAATAAAAACCTAAATCAACTAGGCTTAACTAAGTGCACCAACAATATGAATACAATACAATGAGAGCAATCATACAAGGATATATAAGCAATTAAAACAAGTAATATAAATTGCTCAAAGTAAAGCACAAACCAAGATGACACAATTATGTTTTACCGTGGTGTTCAGAGACTTACCGGTCTCCCCTAATCCACGTTGAGGTAAGCTCAACCACGTTAGACCGGCTCCACTAATTAAGCCAACACCTCCGAGGTAAGTCCAACCACTTGGACCGGTTCCAACACGAATCAACACCTCGCTCCATTAGGGTTGCTCTTCCTCCACTCCGGAGATGGCGAGCACCAAACCACTCACAACACGCCGGGCCTTCTCACAAGCTTCTTGAGAAGATCACCAGGCACGACGCCTCCACACCGTCTAGGTGTCAGTAAACACCAAGAGAAACAAATCTCAACTTTCACTTGAACTAATCAAGTGTCAACGCTCAAGTGGATACACAATCCACTACCTAAGGTAACACATGCACTAAGGGTTTACTCTCAAATCTCACTAAGTGCAACACATGCACAAAAGAGAGGAGATGCTTGCTTTTAGCTCAAGGAATGAGTATAGAACTCAACAACAATATCAACAACTATCCTCAACCGGCCAAGGTGAGTATTTATAGCCCACACTCAAAAACTAGCCGTTGGGGGAAAGATTTCCTCGAATCTATGCAGGGCCGGTCTGACCGCCAACTAATGGCCGGTCAGACCACCCACGCGCCAACGGCTAAAAAGCTAGCCATTGGACCTACGACCGGTCGGACCGCCAACTAATGGCCGGTCAGACCGCCGCCAAATCGGTCTGGCCACCAAGGTTGGCCGGTCCGACCGCCCGAGGGAAATCAGCGCACTCCAAAAACGTGCTTCTCTGGAATAAACGTACCGCTAGAACTCCGGTAGTACCGTTTTCTCAACGGCGGAACTACTGCACAGAGAATCAATTCAAGAGGAAATCGGTCGGACCGCCAACAAGACAATGATCGATCGATATGCCACCGGCCGGCCGGTGACCATCGCGATCGACCGCTGGACCACGAGGCCAAAAACATTGGCTCCGCTCAAATGGCAAAACACATTCCCCTATTTGAGTGCATTTCCAACAAGGTTTCAAAGATGATATTCTCAACAGGTTGTAAAACACATTTGCCAACCTTTTGAATACTCATCACAAGGAATAAGGTACATGGACTTACACCATTTGCAAAATATATTTGCAAACTTAAGTCACATGCTACAAGAAATCAAACATGAGCATCAACTATTTGCAAAACACATTCGCAAATAACAGCATCATGCCACAAGGCTAAGGTGCATGGACTTCAACTATTTGCAAAACACATTTGTAAACTATAGTCCCATGCTACAAAGATTAAATGCACGAGCCTCGGCTATTTGCAAAACACATTCGAAAATAATAGCTCCATGCATAGATGAGCTAGAGCAAACATAATGAGCTATCGACACATGACTAACTCATGCTACTAGTCAAGACCCCTCTTAATAGTACGACAACCTATACTAGCAATCCGGTCTTCCAACTAAACACCAAGATCGGTAAAAGACTAGGAACACATCCTTATCCCTAGCTAGTCATACCTTTGCCTTGCATCTTCTTGAAGCTTGATGACGCACATCAACACTTCAAGTCCGGGTTCTTGACTTTGACAATCATCAACACATGATGATCTATTTTTTTTCACTTCGGGATCTTGTCTTGAACATCATTAACACATGATGATTTCTTCATCCCGAGTCTTGACATGCATCAACACATGATGCATTTCTTCACTTGACCTCCATCAACACATATGGGTCTTCTCTTTGAACATCATCGACACACGATGATTCCTATTTCTTCAAGCTCTTCATATGCATCAACACATGATGCATCCTTTACTTGAATCTTGACTTGATGACAATCAACTCATGATGTCATCCCAAGTCTTCATCACCCTGGAACATAACCTATTCATCCAACTCATGAAAAATGTTAGTTCCACAATATGATTATCATTAATTACCACACCATACCATTAACATATAATGGTGGGACAAGATACTTCAATCTTTCCCTCTTTGGTAATTGATGATAACCATTTCAATTGCATATAAATTGAATTTAGATAAAGGTAACACGATATGAGTATATATAAACTACACAAGTTCTATATACTCCAACATGAGTATGCGAGAACTACACAAGTTCTACATACTCAAAACATGAGTATACGAGAACTACACAAGTTCTATATACTCACAACATGAGTATACAAAAACTACATAAGTCTTGTATACTCGAAACATGAGTGATCATGTTCGACCAGCCTACGACGAGCTTGTATCTCCATATGACTGGTTCGTATCTGATCGAACTGAAAGACCTACTTATGTATTCTTACAAAACACAAACCCTGATTGCGATATGAAATCATCCTTGTCGGTTTGGAAGCTAGCATCGGTGTAACTATTTACGACTAGTTCTTCCTCACCACCATACATAAGGAATGCATCCTTAGTCCCACTCAAGTACTTAAGGATATTCTTGACTGCTATCCAGTGACCTTCACCTGGATCCGACTGGTATCCGCTCGTAACACTTAGAGCATACGACACATTTGGTCGTGTACATTGCATAGCATACATGATAGATCTAATAGCCAAAACATATGGACTTCTATTCATGTTGTCTCGCTCATCAGTGGTCGTAGGACATTGACTCTTTCTAAGATTAATGCTATGTGTCATGGGCAAGAAACCTCTCATGGAATCTTGCATGCTGAACCGTTTCAACACCTTGTCTATGTACATATCCTGACTTAATCCAATTAGCTTTTTAGATCTATCTCTATATATCCTTATACCAAGAATATATGCTGCATCTCCTAAACCTTTCATTGAGAAACTATTTCTTAATGAAGTTTTAACAGATTCAAGCATCGGAATGTCATTTCTGATCAGTAGTGTGTCATCCACATACAAGATCAGAAACACAAGCTTGCTCCCACTAACCTTCTTGCAAACACAATGTTCTTCTTCGTTCTTGATGAACTAAAACCCTTTGACCACTTCATCAAAACGAATGTTCCAACTCTGGATGCTTGCTTCAATCTATAAATGGATTTCTTAAGCTTGTATACCTTTCTTGCTTCCTTTGGATTAACAAAACCCTCAGGCTGTGTTATGTACACATCCTCACTTAGGTTTCCATTTAGAAAATCCATTTTGACATTCATTTGCTATATCTCATAATCGAAATATGCAGCAATAGCTAGAATGATCTGGATAGACTTAAGCATCAGACAGGTGAGATAGCTTCATCATAATCAACACCTTGAATTTGTTTGAAACCCTTCGCGACTAGTCGTGCCTTATGAATGTGAATATTTCTATTCATATCTATCTTTTTTCTTAAAAATCCACTTGCACTCTATGGTCGTGACACCATCAGGTGCATCAACCAAGTTCCAAACTTGATTGTCATACATAGATTTATATCGGATCTCATGGCTTCAGCCATAACTCAAAGTCTGGGCCCATCATCGCTTCCGTATAAGTTTTAGGCTCATCATTATTCAATAATAAAATATCATACTCATACCTTATAGGCAATTGATATGGCCTTTTTAATCTACGTGGGGTTGATGTCTCATCTACAGATTCAACATCTTGTTCATCCTGTAGAGGTTCAGTAGGACTTGAAACATTTTCAGATGGTTCCTGAATTTCTTCGAGTTGTACCTTGCTCCCACTGACTCCTTTGGAAAGAAACTCTTTCTCGAAGAAGACACCACTGCGGGCAACAAACACTTTGTTATCAACTCGATTATAAAAATAACATCATTTAGTTTCCTTATGATACCCCCCAAAGAAGCACTTACCGAACTTGGGTGTGAGTTTATCAGACGTCAAGCATTTGACATAAATCTCACAATCCTGTATCTTGAGAAAAGATAATCCAGGACTCTTCCCAGTCCATATCTCATATGGTGTCTTCTCTACCGTTTTTGATGGAACTCTATTTAAAGTGAAAGCAGTTGTTTCTAGAGCGTATCCGCGGAATTGCAATGGAAGATCAGATTGGCTCATCATTGACCGAACTATGTCCAACAATGTTCGGTTCCATTGTTCAGACACCTCATTCCATTGAGGCGTCCCTTGCGGAGTAAGTTGTGGAACAATTCCACACTTTTTTAGATGATCACCAAACTCATGGCTCAAATTTTCACCTTCACGATCAGATCATAGGCATTTGATTGTCTTGCCAAGTTGATTCTGCACTTCATACTGAAATTCTTTGAACTTTTCAAAGTTGGTGGTCGTTTTCAACTAGTCTACAATTGGCTTGTATCTCCATACGACTAGTCTGGACCTGGTTGTATCACCATACAACTAGTTTAGACTTGGTCGTGTCACCATACAACTAGTGTGGATCTGGTCGAATCACCATACCATCAGTAAAAGTTATGAAGTGCTGAAAACCATCTCTGGTCGAAGTGCTCATTGGTCCGCATACATCCATATGTACTACGACCAGTAAGTCACTCACCCTCTCACCTCTCGTCGTGAAGGGCGCCTTTGTCATCTTGCCAAGTAAACAAGATTCACATATTTCAAATGATTCAAAATCAAATGAGTTTAGAAGGCCATCTTTATGGAGCTTTATCACGCGCTTCTCATTTTTATGACATAGACGACAATGCCAAATAAAAATGGGATTCTATTCATTTGGTTGAAGTCTCTTATTAGGCAGGTTGCTAAGTGTGGATATCATGGGGATATGCTCTAGATCTTAGGATGATGTGACAATTGGCAATGGCATTAAAGGTTTGTCGTTTCACGTGTTTTCGACAAAGTTGCAGGGCTGTCAGGCTTCAAGCGGAATGACCGGCCTAAGCGGCGGTCAGACCGGCCTAAGGGCGGTCCGACTGGCCATAGCGGCGGTTGGACTGGCCAACTTCAGAAATGGTGTTTTGAGCTGGGCTAAAAATAGAGGGTGTAGGTAAGAGAGGAGATTCTATTGCACTTGGTCCCATAATTTTTGGATTCTCCAGTCAAAAGTTCTATTGGATTAAAAATTCCAGTAGGTATCGTAATTTTAGAGGTTGAAATCGGCTAAGTCCCAATCGCGATCCGACCGCCAATAGGTGGCGATCGGGCCGGCCGAGGTGGCGATCGACCGACCTTAGGCGTTCGACGGTTTTCACTTGGATCGTTGGCCTTCGTGGCGGCGATGTTCGGTTGTTAGGTCAATGTAATATTCTGAAGAAAATAATAATAATAATAATAATAATAATAATAATAACGTCTTTAAGGGTTTGTGCGTAATTAAATAAAGAGGATACGTGAAAATAGGATATTTCAAAGTTTTTTTAAGAGCCATATAAATCGTGGGAGTGGAGTTCTAGAAACCCTAGCTGTATTTTCTTTTTCTCCACCTAGCCGCCGCTCTGTTCTCTTTTCTTGTTTCCTGTGTATCGCCTATCGCGTGTACGCACCACCATCTGCCCGCGCAGGTGACGTTGCCTGCCCGTGCGCGAGGAGTCGCCCGGCTGGCCACGCAGCGCCACCTACCGCGTCGTTGCCCGTCCGCGTAACACTTGCAGCCGAGCGCCTGCTATCGCGGTCAAATTTTTCTTTCCCGGCTGCAGCACCCGAGTGCGCGGAGGTTCGCTCATGTTCTTTTTTCAGTTGCTAATGCTAGTTCTAGCAATTAATTAAGAGGATTGCGATTAGTAGTCGACTATCTATTAGTGCATTGCTAGGCTTGATCTAATGGAATCTGCATGAGTTTTTGGCACGTAGCCAGGTATGCATGCAACAACTAGCAGTAGTAATTAATTTAGTAGTGCAATCGGTTGGAATTTAGTAGTTAACTATTTTGGTATGTGGGCTGCTGCTGCATGCGTGTGTGTGGCCGCTGCATGTACCACCGAAGCAAGGGCATGTATCAAGAAAGATTAGTACAACAGCGACTGGGTAAAGATCGGTAAAAAAAACAGTTCATGGGTTTGCCGCTTTTCATCGTAGGTAACAATCTGGTTATTTTCTCTTTGTTTTGTTCATTTAGTTATAGATTAGAATTGAGATTAATTCGAGAGGTTTTATAATTTTCTAGTCGAGGGGCCGATGAATGAGTCTGTTTAGCCTGCTGTTCTGTTGAACGATTTATTCGGATAAATTAATGGCGAATTTTGGGAATGTCATCTACTAGTTAATTGTAGGTAATTTCGATATGTTTCTATATCATATTCAATCATGTTGATCGGACAAGTAGAATTCGAGATATGAATTTTGGAAGACTGCTGTCTTTGTGGTTGTCGTCTTTCAGCGCTATTTTGGTAGACTGCAGATTAAAAATCTTAATTAGACTAATTAGAGTTTTTGATCTACATGAAAGATGTACATAATTGTCTAAGGGTTCTGTAGAATCCAAGAACTCGAATTTTGGTTGGGTAAAACAAAAGTTATGAATTTAGTACGACCCGCTGTCCCGAAGCTGACAGATCGGTTTTCTGGGCTAAAAACGGAGGGTTAGATGATTTAATTAGGAGACTTGGTAATCTAATAAAATATAGAGAATTTTGTGTAGAATCCATAACTGGGTGGTTGGTCGTGATCGGACTTTTGAGTCGAAAGTTACGCTCTTTTTAGTAACAGGACAGCTAGGGGTGACTATTCGGTACCGGAGAAGCGTGGTATATTTGGGGACGGGTAGGAGCGATGTCTATTGATTGCTATTATTGATGCTGTAGTTTGTATTGAAATTTGAATATTTGATGTAGGAGAGGCGTCGTGCTTGTTGCCATCTTCTAGTCAAACCGTGCGTCGCAACTAGTAAAGGCAAGTGCATGGTAGACAGCGATCAATGATTGTTCACTGTTTTCTTTACCTTCTATTACCATTATTGTTGTGCTTTTATTTTATTTAATTGCAAACAATGGAATGGTATGGTTATATCTTTGATGACAATCATGAGGCAAAGTTGGATATGATGAATATGATGGAGTTTGCATTTTTCATACATAAACATCTTTGCATATGAGCAGGTGATCATGAATGATCACAACTCCACGGGAGTGGAGGAGGTCCCCGATCCTTGTGGAGGAACGGGCTTGAGAGTGAATGTTGTCGTGAGCATTCACTCATGCTATCTGATATCTGTGAAAGAAGTGCATGTGGACATGTAGATTAGAGTTGTATTGATATATGAGATTAATGGGTGTGAAACAAAGAGAAGATAACACATGTTAATATTAATAGAAGTACATGTGATGATAATGAAGTTATTGAATGCTGTTGATTTATTATTGTTCGTTGTATATTGATGTGTTTGCTGAGTCGTGGACTCACCCTTGCTCTTTTGTTGTCTTTAGGTGATCTTCGAGGACGCCGTGACTGCGAGCGAGTAGAGCACATGGATTAGATCCATACTTCAATCACATGATCATTTGCCATAAAAACCTTTTTATTCAATGCAGGATTACTCTAGGCCATGTTAGAGGTTGAATAAAGTTTAGTACAACGTTTTGGACTAGACTATTTGTTTCAATGATTTGGATTCATTGGTTGATGCTATTTTGGATTATTTACCTGGTTATATTTCCCCTTGCTTATTTATTATCGCTTGATCCATAATTATGCATGTTCTTTTGTGATCCAGGGATATGTCCATTGATATCTTCTTGCTGAAATTTTATAGTGTGTCGATAATTATTAGTTTAGAGAGTAGTTTAGTGGCATTCCAGGCTCAGTGTTGGGCTGGGGTGTTACAGTTGGTATCAGAGCGGGCTTTAGGTCCGTGGTGAATAGATTAACAACTTAGGCAAACTAAAATTGTTAAAATTTGTTATTGTTTTAGTAAATCAACTAAAATTTGTTAATGGTTAATTAATCTAAAATTTGACACACTAGTGCACAGTAGGTTAGAGAGAGGTACGATCATCGTTTTACGCTTCTGTTATGTTATTTTATTGATGCATGATTTTATTTTGACCTTTGAACTCATTGTGTATTGTTGATTGTGGTTGATAGCTATGCCGAGGGGTAGAGGACGTGGTCGTGGTGGCCGTAGTCGTGGAGGTCGGGGCCGCGGGCGAGGGTCCGTGGAGCCACCTCATAGTGAGATGAGTCGATGCCGAGGGGTTGCTGTTGACCGCCTCGGTTGGGGTCCAGATGAGACCCCGCTTTCTTGAGAGAGTTGGTGGGAGAGATCCGTGCTCTTCGTCAACGGCGCAGCGCACATTCTTCGCGGCATCTGTTGTTACTCCTGTCGCACCTCCATCGGTACCTGAGGCGCGGATGACACTTCGAGAGTGGATGGGGTTGAGGTTGGATCCATTTGATGGGTCGGGTACACCGGTCCAGGCAGCCGAATGGTTGCGCTATATGGAGAGGCAGTTTGGAGCTTTAGAGATGTCCTCACATCACGGTCCGCTTTGTAGCCTTCAGATTGAAGGGCAGCGGACATTTGGTGGGAGGCGTGTTGTCTTCGAGGACCGCCACTGAAGGGCCAGTCACTTAGGAGGACTTTGTTGATCAGTTCAAGAAAAAGTTCTACCCCTACTCTTTTGTTGAAAAGATGGAGGTTGCCTTGACGACCTTTGCTCAAGGGAAGAGGTCTATAGCTGAGTATGAGGCTGAGTTCAACAACTTGGTTCGCCTTGTCCCTTGAAGAGCTAACGATGATCTTGTAAAGCCAAGAGGTTCCGTCTGGGTCTCAGTGCGAGTACCGACATGTGTTGGGAGCTACTCCACTCCGTGACTACACTCTGTTGTGGAGCAAGCTAGGGGCATGGAGTTGGAGATCGACTCACAAAGGCGACAAGCCTCTGGTGGGTGGTTGCTTCGGTGGTGATCGGAAGAGGAACTCTAGTGAGGGAAGTGGGTGCGCTCAACACCCGCTTTCAAGAAATTCAAGGAGGACCATGATCCTTCAAGTCTAGCAATCGAGGCCGTTCTCTTCTTGGCGCCTCGTCCTTTGCAGTACTCGGCTCTTCATCTGCCCTGAGGCGGGCATGCTTTGCTTTAAGTGCGGTGATGGACACTGGCTGCTGAGTACTCTTGGACGGAGATTGCGTCGGTGTGGCCGACCGCCACAAGGAGCGGTGTGTCGCCGAACCCCATTAGCGTGATCAAGTGGGAGCTCGTGCCATCTTCTTCTTGATGGGTCCGCCGAGGATCTTTCGGATGATGATCGCTCCTCTTGCACCGCTACTTCCTTCACTTAGGCGCCTCGGAGAGGTACTCGGCGCCGCCACCTTCAAGACCGCTTCAGTTGCACGACCGCTTTACTCGCACCGCCACAATAGATTGTTGGGGCTCTCGCCACACAAAGATTGTTGGGGCTCGCCGCCCAAAGATCGTCTTCTTTCGCCATGGCGCCACCTGGAGTGTACGCCATGCCCACAGCTGAGTCCGCGGGTCGTCCTGACGTGGTGACAGGTACTTTGCTTGTGGATTCGTTTGATGCTTTAGTCCTTTTTGATTCAGGGGCTACCTTTTCGTTTGTCTCGACGGCGTTTGCTAGGAGAGCGAACTTGAGTATCGATGGATTTCTCATCGGTGTTAGTTAGCTCTCCTCGAGGAAATATTGCGAGCTCTACTATTTGTCCTGGGTGTTCTATTGTCATTGATGGAGAGAAGTTCACGGCGAACCTGATAGTTATTCAAATGGAGCCGTTCGACGTTATCTTGGGCATGGATTGGTTGCACTTTTATCGAGCCGTGATATCCTATTTCAGAGAACACTCTCTGCGCACTCGCCCTGGGAGACTTTGACCTTCAGGAGTGCGCCCGCGCTCTCTTTGAGATACGGATGGCTTTTCCGGTCGTGCAAGATGAAAATCGGGCTTCTCTTAGCTCTTCCGAGAAACCGGCGTGGCTTCGCAGATTGAGGAGATTCGGTGGTTAGTGATTACCGGATGTGTTCCAGTGAGCTTGGGTTTGCCACGCGCGAGACGTGGAGTTTCGCATTGATCTTGTTCCGGGTACTCGTCCTATCTCGATGTCTCCATATCGACTGGCACGTCCATTTCAGGACGAGTTGAAGAAGCAGTTGGACGATTTGTTGGCTAAAGGTTTGATCAGGCGTAGTGTATCGCCATGGGGAGCTCCTGTTCTATTCACAGAGAAGAAGGATGGGAGTTGGCGCATGTGTGTTGATTACCGTGCGCTTAATGCAGTCACAATCAAGAACAAATATCCATTGCCCCGCATTGAGGACTTGTTTGATCGGTTAAATAGAGCTCAAGTATTCTCCAAGATCGATCTCCAGTCAGGGTATAATCAAATCCAAGTGCGTGGCGAGGATGTAGAAAGACGACTTTCTCCACGGTATGGGCATTATGAATTCAAAGTTATGTCTTTGGATCGACTAATGCACTGCTGCTTTTATGGAGACCATGAATAACATGTTACACGAGTATCTAGATGACTTCGTGGTGGTGTTCATTGATGATATTCTTATCTATTCCAAGACTAATGAGGATCATGAGCGTCACTTGAGGCTAGTCTTAGAGACTTTGAGAGAGCACAAGTTCTATGCTAAGTTTAAGAAATGTGAGTTCTGGATTTCAGAAGTGAGTTTTCTTGGTCATGTGATAAATCCTCAAGGCATTGCTGTTGATCCTAGTAAGGTCTCTACAGTGGTGGATTGGAAGAGGCCGACTAATGTGAAGGAGGTGAGGAGTTTCTTGGGCTTGGTGGTTATTATCGGCGTTTTGTGCAGATTTCTATCATCGCCAAACCGATGTCTCACTTACTCGTAAAGGTGTGAGATTCCGGTGGATCGATGAGTGTGGCGCAGTTTACGCACTTTGAAAGAGAGGTTGGTGACCTCTCCTATTCTCACTCTTCCCGAGCCAGAAAGCGGTTCACGATCTTTTGGATCGTCTCGAGTGGGTCTTGGTTGTGTGCTTATGCAAGACGGTAAGGTGATTGCTTATGCATCAAGACAGTTAAAGAAGCACGAGCAGAATTATTCCACTCATGACTTAGAGTTGGCTGCGGTTGTCTTTGCTCTCAAAATTTGGAGGCATTATCTATACGGCGAGCCTTGTGATATTTTCACAGATCACAAGAGCCTCAAGTATATCTTCACTCAGAAGGATCTGAATTTAAGGCAAAGGAGGTGGTTAGAGTTGATCAAGGACTATGATCTTACTATTCCGTATCATCCAGGCAAGGCCAATGTAGTTGCTGATGCTCTTAGTCGCAAGGCGACTCCCGCTACTCTAGATTGCCTCATTGCTGATTTTGATCGTATGGGAATATCTTATTGTTATGCGGGCACATCACATGTTGAGACACAGTTGATTCTTGAGTCAGCTATTCCAGACCGTGTACGGGAAGCACAATAGAGTGATCGGTTATTATAAGAGGTTAGGAAGCGTCTGGATGAGGGCAAAGAGGGTGATTTTAGCATGGACGATTCTGGTGCTTTGAGGTTTAAAGGCCGCCTTTGCGTGCCGCAAAAGGCGGAGGTCAAGGATGATATCTTGAGGGAGGCACATCGCACCGCATAATCGCTCATCTGGTGAGACTAAGATGTATCAAGATTTGAAACAGAATTTTTGGTGGAAAAGGATGAAGATGGACATTGCTAATTATGTGGCTTCTTGTGGTGTTTGTCAGCAAGTGAAAGCTGAACACAAGTGTCCTGCAGGGTTGTTGCAGCCTTTGGAGGTTCCCCAATGGCCTTGGGATGATATCTCTATGGACTTTGTGGTGGCGTTACCTCGTACGCCGCGAGGGAAGGATGCAGTTTGGGTAGTGGTGGATCGATTTAGCAAGTCTGCGCACTTCATTCCTATTCGCACGACAAATTCAGCAAGTGATCTAGCTCCTATTTATGTGCGTGAAATAGTAAGACTGCATGGTGTGCCAAAGACCATCATTTCTGATAGAGACGCGAAGTTTGTCTCCAAGTTCTGGGAGAGTCTACAGAGTGCATTGGGCACACAGCTCCGCCTTAGTACAGCGTTTCACCCACAGACAGATGGGCAGTCAGAGCGTACTATTCAGACTTTAGAGGACATGTTGCGGTCTTGCGTTTTGTCTTGGAAAGGTAGCTGGGAGGACCAGTTGCCACTTGCAGAGTTTGCTTATAATAATAGTTACCATTCCAGTATTAGAGCCGCGCCATTTGAGGTTCTCTATGGGCGGAAGTGCAGATCGCCACTTTGTTGGGATGCGGTTGGAGAGAAGGCAATTTTGGATCCGGACTGGATTCAGAAGACCGTTGAGCGTGTGGCCATAGTGAGGCAGAATCTGCTAGACTCAGAGCGCATGTAAAAGCTATCTTGATGTGAGGCGTGACTTGGAGTTTGCGGTGGGTGACCAGGTGCTCTTGAGAGTGTCTCCCACAAAAGGTATTGTCCGATTCGGTACCAAAGGAAAGCTTAGCCCGAGGTACGTTGGACCATTCCCGATTATTGCAAGAATTGGGAAGTTAGCTTACCGCCTGGACCTTCCTGAGTCCATGCGTGGAGTTCTAATGTGTTTCATGTCTCAATGCCGAGAAAGTTTTTGAGGACCCTCAAGATGAGGTTTCATTGGAGCGTGACTATTGAGCAAGACCTCACGGTTGAGTCGCGTCCGGGCGCATCCTAGAAAAGTCTGAGCGAGTCTTTGAGGCACAAGGCGTTAGTATCGTCAAGGTTTGTGGACACATCAGTCCGAGAGAGAAGCGACTTGGGAGTTGGAGTCTCGCATGCGCGAGCAATACCCAGAGTTGTTCACGTCGGGTACGTGTTATTTTGTTGTTTAATTTCAGCAGTGTAGTTTTTCCTTGAGTAGAACAGCGAGTAGAATTCGGGGTCGAATTCTGTTAAGGGGGGTAGAATGTAATATTCTGAAGATAATAATAATAATAATAATAATAATAATAATAATAATAATAATAATAATAATAATAATAATAATAACGTCTTTAAGGGCTTGTGCGTAATTAAATAAAGAGGATACGTGAAAATAGGATATTTCAGAGTTTTTTTAAGAGCTATATAAATCGTGGGAGTGGAGTTCTAGAAACCCTAGCCGTATTTTCTTTTTCTCCACCTAGCCGCCGCTCTGTTCTCTTTTCTTGTTTCCTGTGTATCGCCTATCGCGTGTACGCACCGCCATCTGCCCGTGCAGTGACGTCCGCCGTCTTGAGGAGTCGCCCATTTGCCACGCAGCGCCACCTCTACCGCGTCGTTGCCCGTCCGCGTAAAAGCTTGCGTACCGGCGCCGCTATCGCGGCCAAATTTTTCTTTCCCGGCTGCAGCACCCGAGTGCGCGGAGGTTCGCTCATGTTCTTTTTTCAGTTGCTAATGCTAGTTCTAGCAATTAATTAAGAGGATTGCGATTAGTAGTCGACTATCTATTAGTGCATTGCTAGGCTTGATCTAATGGAATCTGCATGAGTTTTTGGCACGTAGCCAGGTATGCATGCAACAACTAGCAGTAGTAATTAATTTAGTAGTGCAATCGGTTGGAATTTAGTAGTTAACTATTTTGGTATGTGGGCTCTTCTTTGCATGCGTGTGTGTGGCACGCATGTACCACCGAAGCAAGGGCATGTATCAAGAAAGATTAGTACAACAGCGACTGGGTAAAGATCGGTAAAAAAAAATAGTTCATGGGTTTGCCGCTTTTCATCGTAGGTAACAATCTGGTTATTTTCTCTTTGTTTTGTTCATTTAGTTATAGATTAGAATTGAGATTAATTCGAGAGGTTTTATAATTTTCTAGTCGAGGGGCCGATGAATGAGTCTGTTTAGCCTGCTGTTCTGTTGAACGATTTATTCGGATAACTTAATGGTGAATTTTGGGAATGTAATCTACTAGTTAATTGTAGGTAATTTCGATATGTTTCTATAGCATATTTAATCATATCAATCGGACAAGTAGAATTCGAGATATGAATTTTGGAAGACTGCTGTCTTTGTGGTTGTCGTCTTTCGGCGCTGTTTTGGTAGACTGCAGATTAAAAATAGTAATTGGACTAATTAGAGTTTTTGATCTACATGAAAGATGTAGATAATTGTCTAAGGGTTCTGTAGAATCTAAGAACTCGAATTTTGGTTGGGTAAAACAAAAGTTATGAATTTAGTACGACCCGCTGTCCCGGTCGACAGATCGGTTTTCTCGGGCTAAAACGGAGGGTTAGATGATTTAATTAGGAGACTTGGTAATCTAATAAAATATAGAGAATTTTTTGTAGAATACAGAACTGGGTGGTTGGTCGTGATCGGACTTTTGAGTCGAAAGTTACGCTCTTTTTAGTAACAGGACAGCTAGGGGTGACTATTCGGTACCAGAGAAACGTGGTATATTTGGGGACGGGTAGTAGCGATGTCTATTGATTGCTATTCTTGATGCTGTAGTTTGTATTGAAATTTGAATATTTGATGTAGGAGAGGCGTCGTGCTTGTTGCCATCTTCTAGTCAAACCGTGCGTCGCAACTAGTAAAGGTAAGTGCATGGTAGACAGCGATCAATGATTGTTCACTGTTTTCTTTACCTTCTATTACCATTATTGTTGTGCTTTTATTTTATTTAATTGCAAACAATGGAATGGTATGGTTATATCTTTGATGACAATCATGAGGCAAAGTTGGATATGATGAATATGATGGAGTTTGTATTTTTCATACATAAGCATCTTTGCATATGAGCAGGTGATCATGAATGATCACAACTCCACGAGAGTGGAGGAGGTCCCCGATCCTTGTGGAGGAACGGGCTTGAGAGTGAATGTTGTCGCGAGCATTCACTCATGCTATACCTGATATCTGTGAAAGAAGTGCATGTGGACATGTAGATTAGAGTTGCATTAATATATGAGATTAATGGGTGTGAAACAAAGAGAAGATAACAACATGTTAATATTAATAGAAGTACATGTGATGATAATGAAGTTATTGAATGCTGTTGATTTATTATTGTTCGTTGTATATTGATGTGTTTGTTGAGTCGTGGACTCACCCTTGCTCTTTGTTGTCTTTAGGTGATCTTCGAGGACTTGGTCGAGAGCGAGTAGAGCACATGGATTAGATCCATACTTCAATCACATGATCATTTTCCATAAAAACCTTTTTATTCAATGTAGGATTACTCTAGGCCATGTTAGAGGTTGAATAAAGTTTAGTACAACGTTTTGGACTAGACTATTTGTTTCAATGATTTGGATTCATTGGTTGATGCTATTTTGGATTATTTACCTGGTTATATTTCCCCTTGCTTATTTATTATCGCTTGATCCATAATTATGCATGTTCTTTTGTGATCCAGGGATATGTCCATTGATATCTTCTTGCTGAAATTTTATAGTGTGTCGATAATTATTAGTTTAGAGAGTAGTTTAGTGGCATTCCAGGCTCAGTGTTGGGCTGGGGTGTTACAGTCAAAGTCATGAGTTTCATTGCATATGTATTGCATGATGCATGTTTTGACTAACATGGGTCAAGTTGTGAAGAACTTATTCCCGGATTTAGTTTACTTGTCTATTGTTGTGCAGGTTGCTTGGTGGTCAACGACGGTAAATGGCGAGGATGATCGGGACTAGGCTTGGAGAGCTGGGGTCCAGAACGATCGACGAAGCCGCGTGAGATCAATGAACTCAAGCGTGGTGCAAGATGGACAAGGGTGACCTATTGGCTAATCTGCGGCGCAAGATAGCGCAAGGTGTAGCTAATTAAGTCAAGAGGAGATAAACACGGCGCATTAAAATGCGTGCGTGTGTGACCCGTTTGTTTTGGGCCTTAACGGGAGCCCAATTGAGTCAAACTTCTAGAAGGTCTAAGCCTCCACTATATATAGAGGAGGGTGGTGGCTGCACCCCCGGCTCTAGTTTTGGCTTCGTCTCTTTTTAGTTGGAAACCCTAATTTTGCTTAGGGAGAGCTTTTGTGGAGGCTAGGTTTTTAGAGAGTGTGATGTGATTTTTGTGCTCTTAGATTGAGAATTGTCCTCCATTGATGGAGTAGCTGTAAGCCAAAATCATATCAAATCAATCTAGAGAAAGTTTGATCAATGTCTTGTCTCTTTGCGTTCTTTCTCTATATTTGATGATTTTGAGTATTTCTTTAATCTGTGCATTTTTTATTGAATTCTTCATGTGATCTAGCTTGCTGTGACATGTGGGAACATATCTAGGATCATCTTGATCATCAATCACCCACAAACAAGATTTTGGATCTAGTTTTTGTTTTGACCCGGTTTTGAACACTTCTTCAATCAAACAGAAAATGATCATTATTCTTCCATGAATTATCACAATCTTCGATTGGAATAGGTTCCTGACATCATAGAGAAGGTGTGTTCCAAGTTTCATCGAGTTTGGAGTTGTAGATCAAAAGTTCCATCTATTTGCAACTTTGTCATCAGGCTGTTTTGATCTGTTCTTCAGGCCTACGGTCAGACCGCCCAAGGCCACCGGTCAGACCGCCAGGTCAGCGGTCAGACCACCATTGATCCAGCGGTCCGACCACCAGTGCACTGAATTGCTTTAGTCTTTGTTGATTTTGTCGTATTGCTTAGGGGTTTAAATTGGATTCAATATTAATTTTCTGCTATACTGATATATTGATCTTCATAGCTTATTGGAGTAAAATCTTATTGAATCAATTATTTGTCAAAAAGTTAGCGTGCTCCTATTCACCCCCCCTCTAGTCACCTTTTCAGTCCAACACTAAGTTACCCATATACCTTTCTTGGAAGATGACGATGTTGATGTTGAGTAGTTTCATAGCACAAGTGATCATTGCAACAGATGGCACAGGATCGAGTTTCTCCTACTGCAAAAGCTTATGTTGCTAGATTTCCCCTATACTATCAGAGCTTCATTTGTTATTATATCACTGGGAAGGTAATCAATATTCCAAATCCAAGTAGTAAATATCATGTTATAGTGAATTTAAGCATCCCATATCGAAATCAACATCACAAACAAAACTATGCTCGACACTCAGCAATTCAGCATCCATCATATAGAGGCAGTGGCAGCTAGGGTTTGGGCCGCCGCCGCCGCCGCCGACAGTAGGGGAGGGAGCCGGAGGAGGAGGCGCCGGGGGGAGGGAGCCTAAGGAGGAGGCATCGCCGCATCGGGGGAGGAGGGACCGAGGGAGTCAAGGGAGGAGGCGTCACATCAGGGGACGAGGGAGTCGAGGGAGGAGGCGCGGTGGCGGCGCGAGCTGGTGGAGGATGAGGGAGTCGGAGGTGAGGCAGAGGTGCCGGGGGAGGGAGGAGGGCGGCGAGGCGGCCAGATCTGGGCGGATGGGGGAGATGAGGCAGAGACGCCGGTGGAGGGAGCGGGAGAAGGAGGAGGGGCCTTGTCGGGGGAGGAGGGAGCCGGAGGCGCCGAGGAGGAGGAGGAGGAGGAGGAGGAGGAGAAGGAGGCAGGCTGGCGGGGGAGCGTGGGAGGGAGCCTAGTGGGCAGGCCGGGGGGGGGTGCGGGAGGAGGGAGCTGAGTTGGGTTTTATGGAGTGGCATTCGTCGGGTAATTACCCCCGAACTTCGAGAGTAATTTCAGAACAGAGGCTGCGGGAAGCCGCGGAAGCTCTCCACAGGCAGCTTCCAGCTTCCACGCGTTGTAATACAAAGCCGATTTGGAGAAAAGCAGATGTGAAAAGTGTCCTGTTTATGATGACTTCTGGCATTTTCGGACGAAAGCCGAAAGCTGAAGCTGTCCTGTTAGACCATGTGGCTAGGTCTAAAATAATTTAGCTGATAAATAATTGACAATGTTATTTACTGATGTTATTTTGAGGCGTGTGTGTGGAGTTATGTTGGTCAAGTTGGGAAGAACTTGTGCCGAAAAAATATGTTGTTTTGGTCTTTGCATTTGCAGGGTAACTCGGAGGCGATCGTGGTCTACAGCGGTGACCGGGAAATGGCTTGGTGCAAAGTTATGGTCCAGAGGGTCGAGGATGCTGGAGGAGGCGGTTGAGCTCGAGTTGGAGCGCGTGGAGATTAAAGATGGATGATGCGTGTTGGAGCTACAAAGATGTGGGTCGGATGCTACGACATGTGACAATTTTAGAGTGTCTAAAATAGGATATTGTGTAATAAGATGTTAAGCTCACGTATTGGACCTTAGAACTAGTGGGTCGTACGTGGATGATTAGGGTTTGAACATTGTACGGGTATAAAAGGTGATTAACACCGTTTGTCATATATATATATATATATATATATATATATATATATATATATATATATATGAATAGGGTTTTAGTTTTGCGCCAGCAGTTGTAGGTTTTTTTTTTGGGTGTCCTCGAATTTTTGGGGGGTGAGGATAGTCGCTGGCGGCGGACGTGAGGACTAGGCGTGGGCTGTGCTCCTAGCAGCTGCATAGATTTATTCGACATAGGCTAGCAGCGGCTGTGCACTTGAAGGTGATGTGTGCTTTGATGGCTGTGACTTGCGACGTGAAGTAGAGACCTTTTTGCATTGAGTTCATTAAAATAATCGTACTGTTGGTTGCTGGGTGTTTGCTTGTGCGTCTTGCTGTGGCTTGAACTTTTTCCATCACGTGAGATTTTGTGGCAAGCATTAGGGGAGGCCGGCACTTCTTTTCACGTATGAGCTTTTGCTGTTACGTGAGGTAGATGAGTTTGCTATTGATGTGATCAAAGGGTGTAGTAGAAAAATTTAAGAATCGCGCGGCTGTAGACTTGAGGTGATGGGGCGACATAACTTCATGGCGTGAAGAGAAAAAGCTGTTTTTTGTTCCTGTTTTAAAGAGGTAGTGTCACACAAACTTGATGATTCAGCAATTAGATTCAATTAAAGCGGATCTTTTATTGAAGTCTTCTACAATCATTCACCCTTCCTTCCTCTCTGATTGTCATTAACAATCCTACACGTTCCAAACAGACGACGAGGGCAACGTGCCAGTTAAAAGGGAAAAAACAACGTTAATGGAGGAGATCCTCGCCTTGGCGTGGGCCCACTGGCCGTATACTTGTCACACCCGGACCGACGCCTGCCCTCGCTGGGCCATCACGCCGTGTCCCACGCACCCTCACCGAACAATCGCCATTGTGGCCGTGCTGCGCGTCATCGACGACACCTGCTTGCACCTGCAATGTCGGCGCGGCAATCTGCACAGCAAGGATACCCGTGGCAAGGTTCTCCCTGTAGTTTGGTTACGCTTCGCGTTTAGATGCTATTTAGTTTTGTGAGTAAGAACAAGCCTGCTAGCTTTTTGGTTTCAGGAGGGGGAAGGACCAGCCATGCTTTAAGATTTGTACATGCCACGTGTCCTCTTTGTAGAGAGGGTGATAAACAACCTCCGTGGCACCGCCGTGTAATTCTTTTGCTGAGTGACCACCCGTTCGGTGAAAAAAACTAAGTGATAATTTCGATGAAAAATATGTTGAACATATAAGCATTTTTCGAATTACTATAATCCAGAAATATACTAGATGAATCATAGACAATACTCTAGCCTTTTCCATAAAGCAAGTAATCATGAACACCATAGTCATATGAATTTTCAGAAGAACATAAACTAGCATTCCTATCTCAGTGTTCAGATTAGCAATAGATAATAAAGCTAACCAAGCAATAAGTATGAGATAGACATACCCAGATCCAGTGGAATAAGTAGCAGCAGCAGAAGTCCTAGTGAGGTCGTCGTTCGCCATTGCGTAGTGGTAGTAGTCGTGCAGTTGATATGGATGAAGCAGAGGATCGGATGATGACGAAGTAGCGATCGGATGAAGACGAAGCAGCGAGCAGTCGCGCAAACGCTCCCCAAAAACCTTATTCGTCCTTGCTCGTGCAAGCCTTCAAGGACGGGGGTTCCAGAGACCTGCTCTCCCGGTTCGACAGTACACGCGCCTTGTAGGATGGGGATTGCCAGATACAACAGCCACAGACTGAGAATGCTTTCTTAGTCTCTCGTGGGAGTCAATTGGAGGAGATCTTTTCACGAACAGTTCTCTGTCCTTGTAATAGCAAAAAAAAACGAAGAGGCAGAGACCAGAGGAAACGGTTGCCATGAACCAGTGCAAACCGTATCCATAACTCACTGGTAACTGAACCGTTACTGCCAGCCGTTCATTAATGCCATTACTTCGAGTCGGTGCGTTTCGATTTTCAAATAGATAAAAAAAAACGCGCCCGCGCCCGACGTGCCTGCGCGCACGCGCGCACACACACACACACACACACACACACACGGCACGGCACGGCTCGGCGAGGCGAGGCGAGTGAGCGCGCGCGTGTGTTGGCTTTCTCCAATTCCAAATGGGGCTACCACGTGCCACCTTATAAAGTGGTGTAACTCCCCTTCAACTCTCCATGTGGGACTAATCAATTTTAGCATGTGCACATGACCCTTTGAGATTCTCTAGGAATTAATTAGAAATAAAATTGGGCCCAGCCCGTAATAATTCCTACAATCCCCCACCAGATCTCAAAGATACATGTCAAATGCCTTGATCCACAATATTATTTTAATATACCAGTGTTTCGATGAAGACCAAATAAGGTTGAACATCCATCTAGAACAGAAGCTACACTTATCCACAACTGCACAATGTACTAAGCCTTGAATTGGCAGTTTTGTGTGAATAAGTTTCACTTAAGTCCTTAACTGATACTAGGCTGTCAAGCATCCCTGCGGGTTGGAGCATATAAGTCATACTCCTGGCCTATTCATGAGCTTCCTAGAGATTACCCTATCTCATAGACTGTGACTAGCAGTCGGGCTCATATAGGTGTGTTCTTTCAATACTGCTCTGTAGGACAACATCTTTGCTTAAACAAGCCATAGAACACATTAAGATAGAAATCAACCTGCCATACAGATTTAGGAGAGAATTGCATCTCCAATGCAGTGGGTCTGTAAAAGTACTCTCCTCCTAATTAACCAATAGCTTGTTTCGCCAATCCTACTTCACGGGATCTCCGATTACATAGTATGGGTTGCCACTATGGTATAACTCACGTGGGTCTCAAACCCATCTCCCTCGATGCATTGTCTATCACATTCCGTGATAAACCCTTTGTGAAGGGATCTGCCAGATTCTTAGCTGTTTGGATATAATCCAAAGCTATTACTCCGGAGTTTCTCATTTTCCTAACAGACTTCAGTCTCCTCTTCACATGTCTTGATGCTTTCATATCATCCTTTGAACTGTTCACCTTAACAATCACAGTTTGATTGTCACAGTTCATCAGAATAGCCGGTACCGGTTTTTCAACCACCGAAAAAATCATCAAGAGCTCACGAAGCCATTCAGCTTCAACAGTGACAATATCTAATGTTGTGAATTTGCTTCCATTGTTGACCTCGTTAAGATGGTCTGCTTGCAAGACTTCCATGAAACAGCGCCACCTCCCAGTGTGAAGACATATCCACTTGTGGCCTTAATCTCATCAGCATCAGATATCCAGTTTGAATCGCTATAACCCTCCAGTACCCTGGGATACCCGGTATATTGAATGCCATAGCTCATAGTACCCTTTAGATAGTGCATTACCCCTCTCAAGAGCATGCCAATGATCATCTCCCGGATTGGAAATAAAATGGCTTAGTTTGCTCACAGCAAACGAGATGTCAGGCCTGATACCGCTAGCTAAATACATGAGTAAACCAATTATCTGAGAATATCTCAATTGGTCTATGGCTATTCTCCGATTCTTCCTAAGCAATACGCTAGGATCATAAAGTGTTGGAGAGGATTGACGGTCGTTATAACCAAATCGACTTAGAACCTTCTCCACATAATGATTTTGCAACAATGTAATCCCACCATCACCACCTCTCAACAGCTTGATGTTCAAGATAACATCAGCTACTCCCAGATCTTTCATCTCAAAATTCTGAGACAAGAAATCCTTGACCTCCTTAATCACATTAAGGCTGGTCCTAAAGATCAGTATGTCATCAACATACAGACATAGAATGACTCCCTCGCCCCCACTATGGCGATAATACACACATATGTCAACTTCATTCACAATAAAGCCTGCAGATGTTAAAATTATGTCGAACTTTTCATGCCATTGCTTAGGTGCTTGTTTAAAACCATACAAAGATTTCAACAACTTACACACATTTCCTTCTTGACCATTTACTACAAATCCATCTGGCTGTTCCATGTAAATTTTATCGTCTAACTCTCCATTTAGGAAAGCTGTCTTAACGTCCATCTGATGAACGAGAAGACCGTGTGAGGCAGCCAAAGATAGTAGTACTCGAATAGTGGTCAATCTAGCTACAGGTGAATAAGCATCAAAGAAATCATGCCTTTTGGGTATAACTCTTGGCCACAAGCCATGCCTTGTACTTCTCGATAGTACCATCATGCCTAAGCTTCTTTTTGAACACCTACTTACATCTTACAGGTTTATAACCATAAGGACGCTCAGTGATCTCCCAAGTTCCATTAGAAATAATATAATCCATTTCACTACGTACTACTTCCTTCCAGTATTCCGCATCTGGAGAAGCATATGTTTCAGAAATGGTACTTGGAGTATCATTCACAAGGTGCACAATGAAATCAGGACCAAAAGACTTTGCAGTCATTTGTCTTTTACTCTTCCTCAGAGTTTCATTGTCTTCCTCCTCAGGAATTTGCTCAAAATATACAATGTCTTCCTTAGAGTTTCATTGTCTTTCTTTCAGCAACCCCGTTTGACTGTGGTGAATAGGGATGCGTACTCTCATGGATTATACCATGTTCCTCACGGAATAAATCGAACTCATTAGAAAAGTACTCGTCGCCACGATCAGACCTAACACTTTTGATTTTTCTTTCAAGTTGGTTCTCAGCTTCTGCCTTATAGATTTTAGCAGAACCTAGTGGAGTCATCAATCAAAGTCGTTAATGCTATTACATCGAGTCGGTGCGTTTAGATTTTCGAATAGATAAAGAAAAACGCAGCGCATTCGACGCGGTTCAGCGCTGACGCAAGACACGCCTGACACACGCTCGGCTCGGCTCGGCTCGGTGAGGCGAGCGAGCGCACGCGCGTGTTGGATTTCTCTAATTCCATAAGGGGGCTACCATGTGCCACCTTATAAAGTGGTGTAACTCCCCTTCAACTCTCTATGTGAGACTAATCAATTTTGGCATGTGCACATGAGCCTTTGAGATTCTCCAAGAATTAATTAGAAATAAAACTGTGCCCAACCCGTAATAATTCCTACAAAATCCCCAAGAAAAATTGACGATGTAGCCCTAGGGCATGGAGTGTCAGAGTTCCCTTCAAAATTTTAACGTAAGACCTCAAAGTGTGGTGTGCTAGACAAATCAAAAAGGAAGAAGAAGAAGCAGCAGCTCTCGCCTAGTCAGTCACCTACACAGACACAGCGAAGCTCAACGTCAAAAGGATACCAGCAAAATCAAGCCATTCATCGACACGACCTCAAGATGAAAGCGATATGTCGATTATTCGGCGTGTAAAAGCCACAAACGGAGAGACAATGAAACCAACAAATTCCTTTCGATTAGCACTGTGAGTCTCTGAGAATTCAGAAAATTTCAGAACTGAAACCAGCACGAACCGTATCCCAAGTTTCGCCATGCGTGTAGCAAGCCCATGAGGACCAAGCTGGAGCCCAGCCCACTAAACCGGTAAACCCTAACGACTCTCTCTCCCTCCCTCCTCCTCTCTCTCTCTCTCTCTCTCTCACGCGCCCCTCCTTCCCCCAAACGGCCAAACCCCAACTCCGCGGGCGACCCACCCACGAAACAGCAACGCGCAGCCATGGCCATGGCGGAGGAAGCAGCCGCCGCCGCCAGCTACGAGGTGGATCTGGGCAACCTCATGGCCTACGATCCGTCGCACCACCTCGCCGCCGCCCCCTCCTCCTCCTCCTCCTCCAGCAGGAAGGAGCTGAGGGAGGAGTGCCTGCGGAAGGGGACGGAGCTGGCGCAGGCGGTTGCCGACGCGGTCTTCGCGCTGCCGCCCAGCGAGGATCGCGAAGGCCCCATCGTCCGCCTCCCGCCTCCCACCACCCGCCTCCCCCGCGAGAAGCATCTGCCGAAGCCCAAGCCTCCTACCAAGTGGGAGCAGTTTGCAAAGATGAAAGGTGAAGTTTTTTTTTACTATTCTTTCTGGATTCTTTGTTTCAAGTGTACTTTTTTTTCGTTCTTTCGATTGGACGAATGGATATAGTTACACAGTACTGACATACTTGCAGGGATCAAGAAGCGGAAGAAGAATAAGCGCGAGTGGGACGAGCAAACTAACACCTGGAAGCGAACATATGGCTATGACCGTGTGAACGACGACAAGGACGTCCCGATCATCGAAGCGAAAGCAACGGATGGTTAGTGATTTATCTTCTCGACAACTTGTTCTGCAGCAAGAAGAGCAACAGTTTCGGGTTTCTTTTCCATTGATTAGCCTATTACAATAATCCCTTTCTACAACATAACTGAATGCCTAATTAACGAATCACAGGCTTCTGCTTGTGCACACCGATTCAATCCTGCATTCGTTGATGCCAGTGGATTATGTGGCCTGGTTATATGGTATACTAGTTCTAGTACCTACAATCGCTCTGTAACATGCTAGCGATTTTAATGTCTGGTGCACAATTGCACAAAGGGCTTTAGTTGACATCCTTTGCAAAGGTGTTGGTTGGTTTTTATTGAATGTGTTTTCCAAAAGATACTAGTTCATAGCACTATTTCTATCATCAAGTTTAGTTTTTTGTTATTTTTAGGAGCTTCAGTTTCTCTGCCATGGCTGTGCTTATTTAGAGACCACATCTTCTTGGTTGTTGTTTAGTAATTATGTCTACGACATCTCTAGTGCAACATGATTTCAGTTGATGCGCTTAAGATGGATATTTTTGTAGTTCAAGACTGACTGGATCTGACAAGTCCTCATTGTCTATGCTATTCATTCAGAAATATGTGTCCCCTAAACCTTGTCTGTCAATACTATACGCTTTTAATCAACTATTGGCTTTGTTACAGAGCCTGGTGTTGATCCTTTTGCTCAGAGAAGGGATGAGAAGAAGCAGTGGGTTGAGAAACAAGAAAAGAACAGACTAGAGAACTTAAAGAGAGCAGCAAAAGTTGGTGCTTTGCCAAGGTTGTTATTCTTTCCTAGTAACCAATGTTTATATATATTTTATATCAGTATATATTGGATTTCTTTTTTTATATCAGTATATATTGGATATATATGGTACATTAGTACTTCTGTCTCATTCTAATAGCTTTCCTTATATTTGTATGTGCAGTCATATACAGCTTGCTGCTACAGCTTTGCCCATCACAGGAACTAAAGCCGATCTACCTAAAAAATCTAGAAAAGAAGATCTTGAAGGTGTTGCTGGCATGGCTTCATCAGCAACAGCAAGTGGTGGGAAGTTTGATGAAAAGTTGCCTGGTGAGAAACCTCCAAAGCACACTGGCAAGCATCGAAAGGTTTTTTATCTGACTCATTTGCCTTCTCTGAACCTATGTGCCTTCATGGGCTATATTGCGCATTAGCTGAATTGTTTTGTTTCTGTAGTTCCTCCCTGTTGTTGAAGGGAAAGGGATGGGCAACCGGGAGAAGCAGCAAAATGACAAAATCCTGAACACCCTACTCGCCAAAAGCTCCGGGGAACAGATTGATGTTGGCAAGGCAAGCTCTTCAATTTCATACATCAAATGGTTTGTTTCGTGTGCCATCTTTGGTGGTGGTGCCCCTTGTTTGATTGGGTGAACTAACAGTTTCTGTATGTAATTTTTGAAACCAGGCAATCACAATGTACAAGGTGAAGAAGGAAAAGCAAAGAAGGAAAGACAAAGAGAACATGTCCTCTGCATCAAATAAGCTGAAGCCCCAGAAGAAACCTCACAAGAAATCATCGAAGAAAAAGGCTTAATTAGGTCCACATCTCTATTGTGACTTGCTGTAGGAGGCGAGCGCAGTTTTGAAGCCTCAAGGAGATTTGGCAAATTTTGATATGGTTTTTGACCGGTTTAATTCTGTGAACGTTAGACATTTTATTCTTTCAATTGCTGGTCATGACACAAGAACCGGAATGTTGTGACAACATAGATGTCCTGATATGCACGACTGGATGTGTTATATATTTTTCGAAAGATGGTTGGGAATGGTTGTGGGGAAGTTTGTCATCAATCTGAAGGAAAGAATAGCTCCCTTATCTAAGAATACATATGTTGGTTGTAAACAGAACTTAAACTTTTAATTAGATTGTGAGTTGTGAACTTGTGACTGTTTTGCTTTCCTGGGTAGGTAGTATTACATGGATCTCTTTTGTATATGATAGTTACCTGGATCCAAGTTGGTGTGGCACAGCCTTCTAGCAATTTTCTAGTGAGGTTGTTTTATTTAAACCTGATGCGTTTTAGTGTATATTGTGGAGAGAGTGTGAAACATTCCTATGAATTCATACTTGAAACGATAATGTTGCAATAAAGGGGTGCAGTTTCGTCTCTGTGGACGTAATAGTGTGGCTACGTGGATATGCTTCTAATCTCAGTGTAGTGTTTAGCAAAACCCTTGTTTTCAGAAAATTTATACTATTGCTAGGCTCAAGAGGCCAGACTGGCCATGGGGGCGGTTTGAACGGCTAGTGTCAGTGGTTTGATCGGCTAAGGGCACGATGGTCAAACTGGCCACATGAGGCGGTTTGTGTCGGGACCCAAAATTTCAGTTCAGGACCCTCTGTATTTAATGCACTAGCTCAGGATCACGCTAGTGCACACAGTGTTAACAAAGATGAAAATCGATCCATACAAGCGAATAGTAACATAAACGAATAACTTTGATTAATAAATAATGGTTTTGACCTTAAGGTCGAGTTACAATTACTGAGCCACGCAGGGCTAACAGAGAAAATAAACGACAGCGGAAACGAAAAAGGTAGTGGTACCCCATCGATTCACCACAGGCAACCGACTGGGATCAAGACCTCACGATTAAGCACCTTCGATGTACTCGTCCTCGAATCTTTGGTGAAGACTCCTCCTGCTTGATTCGTCAAAACAAGCGTGAGTACACACCGCACTCGCAAGCCACACCACGTAGATGCAAAATGTATATATTTGGCTTTTTACAAGGGAAGGCATTTTGTGGCTCTTTTGCATAAATGCAACCTTTGCAATTTAATACGATTAATAGTTCGAAAACAGGTAAAACCAATAGACAATAATAAGCTTAACAAGTTATTTCACAAAGACACACACAACCTAACAGGTTATTCACATAGCTAGATGATTTAATCACATAGCTCCCTTCCCACAGCTTTATGAAAACATCTACCCCTAGTGTGAAATCCCGAGCATTGTACATGACCATGACGCAGCTATTGAATAGATTAAGTTACACTCTGCAGAGGTTTGTACACTTTACCCACAAGATACACTTAGTGTAGCTAACACTAAGCATAACAAAGCAATTCAGATACCTTATCTTACTATGCGGACTGTCTTAAAGCAGGCATGTGGTCGCATGCAGAAGCTCAGTTCAATGACGCACATGGTGAGGTCCTTAATTGACCAAGGCAAGACTTCCCACTAACCAAACCACATAGACACACAGATTAGTATTAATCACACACGATCCACACAGTCCACCCTTTCACACAAGATCCACCCCTTGCCTCACCCAAATTCTTTTACCACCTCGGTTGATTTAAGTGCATCATATGCCACAAAGACACATAGTACACACGTTTGTTCATATAGTTTCATATTCACTTAGTCAATTTATAACAAAGCAGATACATGACAAGTGATTCGTGGCATGGCTAAGCAATCTAATACGCAACTAACCAACCCACGTTGGTGCTACCATATTTACCAACTAAATACCAACTAAGGTGACAAGGAATCAGGACATAGCAATTAACAAGGATGGCATAACAATGTAGGATTAACTACTGCACCCAAAAGCTTTTAAATAAATACTTGAATTAAGATGCAGAATTTGAATTAAAATACTTTTATAAACTGGAAGCAAAATGGTCAAGGGTATAGCTTGCCTTGGAATAGGTTCAAGTGCTGGTCTTGGTCTTGGAAAGCTCCTTCTTCCTCAAACCTTCCAGAAGTATCGTCGAAGTCTACCCGTAACGAAGCAACCAACAAGAAAATAAATAACAGAAGTAAATAACTCTGATAAAAATAATTAAAAATCTCCAATAAATAGATCTTGATTTTATACAAATTTAGAAATTTGAATGGATGGATTTGGAGTTAGGATGCAAAAGTTATAAGGTTTCAAAGTTTGAATCAAAAGAAAACCCTAAAAATAGGATTTACTGGAATTCCGAATTATTTTTCAATAGAAAAATCGGATTATTGCGCAAGCATGACATCAGCGGAGGATTTTCCCGGAATTAAAATAATTAAAGAAATAACTGACATGTGGGACCCACATGTCGCTGACCCTACCACGTGGACTAAGTCCACCGAGCCCTCTGAGTTGAATCGGTGTTGGCGTGGCGCGCGCGCGCTGGCGCCGACACGGCGCCACGTGGCTGCCACGCATGCGCCACGAGGCGAAAAACGGTGAGTGGAGGGTGACGTGGACGGCGGCGAGGGCGGCAAGACGGAACCAAGGGTTCCGTGAACAGTAGCTCTCCGGTGAGGTGGGTGGTACCATGGGTAGAGGGCGCCAAGGCCGAACCTGGGGTGTGCTCCCCCTGCTCCAGACGAGCGAGGCGGCGGCGGCGAGGCTTTGGCGGAGGAGGGGTACGGCTCGGCGGCGGCGTTAGAGGGCTCCTCCGGCCGACGCGAGGTTAGCACCGGCCAGCGGCGTCACGGCGAATCCAACGGTGGCGGCTACGACGACGCAGAGCGACTGAGGTGGCGCAATCGAAGCTCCAAGCCCTCGGTGTCGTGGCGGGTTATTCTCGATTCCGCGAACACAGGCGAGAGAGAGAGTGGGTGGCGGCTTTGGGAGGGTGACGCGAGGGCGCCGGGGCTCTCCTTTATAGGGCCCGGGAGGTCCGGCGGCGTGCGTGGAGGTCGTGGGCGGCGGTTGCGGCCTGCCGCGCATACCCGCGGAGAAGAAGGAAGAAGGGTGGGGTTCGTGGCGGCGGGGCGCGAGTCGTGCGCGCACACGCGGAGGATCGGGAGGTTGAGACGCCGCCGCTGGCTCGGCGTTGACCGCCAATGGCGATATGGCGCGGCGCGTCTGCCATGAGAAGAACGCGGGCGAGAGCGGTGGGCCCACTTTGGCGGTGAGACGGGGAGGCGAGCGCGCGTCGGGCGAGATCGCCGCCCGATCCCGATCGGACGGCCACGAGAGATGGGCGAGATGAGCGATGTTAGGCCGAGAGATTCGCCCAACGACTATTGGGGATTTAATTTAGTTTTTCCTTTTAGAAAATAGCAGAAATTCAAATAAGCAATGGAAAATAGCAAATTAACTTGGAAAGATTCTAGAAAATTCTAGAAAATATAACCAAGCTCATAGAATCCAAATAAAATAATTTTGGTAATTGTTAATGTTGGGATTAAGCTCATTAAATCGGTTTGTCCTTAAAGTCCATATTAAGCTTTTAAATTAAAATTCAAATAAATCCAAATGGTGAATTTTCTTAATACCATTGTTTAAAAGATTTTAAAGCTCAAAATTGGGATGTTACAAACCTTCCCCTTAATGGAATCTCGACCCGAGATTCAAAGCTAGCTAGAGAAAAGGCTAGGGAACTCGGCTTTCAACTCTTCTTCACGCTCCCACGCTGTTTCTCCTTCCGAGTGGTTACTCCTTTCGACTTTGCGTAAACGAACGGTCTTGCTTTCGTGCGGCGCTCTGCGACATCCATAATCTTGACCGGCCGCTCTTTGTAGGTGAGGTCTTCTTTTAGTTCAATCGAATCCAGCGGTGCTTGTTCTTCCGCACACGAAGACACTTCTTCACCGTGAGACGTGAAAGACATTGTGTACTCGCTAGCGATTGTGGCGCTCTAATCGATAAGCCACTTCTCCACGACGCTCCAAAATCTTGAACGGACCAACATACCGAGGGGCAAGTTTCCCTTTGGCGTGGAACCTTTTCACACCTCCGAGGGGCGAATCAAGATACACAAAATCTTCGACTCAAAATCGAGATCACGACGACGGTTGTCAGATAACTCTTCCGCCTCGATCGAGCTATCTTTAATCTCTCTCGATCATTGACACTTGCTCTTCTCGCTTCTTGAATAATATCCGACCAAAGATCAGACGCTCGGTTTCGACTAGTTCAACGGGTTCTACAGCACGACCATACAAGGCTTCAAATGGTGACATTTGTAGAGCGCTTGATAATCGTTGTTGTACGAGAATTTCGCATATGGTAAACTCTTATCCCAACGAAAGCATTTGCCAACAACACAGCTCTCAACATATCCTCCAATATCCGATTAACCCTTTCACCATCCATCCGTGCGGGGTGATACGCAGATCGAAATTCGTGTGAGTCCCTAAGGCTTCATGTAAACTCGCCAAAATCGGAGGTGAACCGAGATCCTCGATCCGACACAATCTTCTTAGGCACACCATGCAAAATGACGATCTTCGACATGTACACCGCAGACGATCTTCCGAGTAAGTGGTTTTGACTGTAAGAAATGGGCAACTTTAGTCGACGATCCACTATTACCCAAATCGAATCGTAATCGATTGAGTCTTGGTAACCCAAGAATGAAATCCATTCCGATTTCTTCCCACTTCCATTCTCGAATCTTCAAAGGTTGCAATGCACTGGCTGGCCTCGATGCTCGCTTTAACTTTTGACACACGTCGCACAAGGCAACGAACTCGCGATTTCGCTTGATTTGGCCACCAAAACTTATTCTTAACATCCCGTACATCTTAGTACTACGTGGTGAATCGAATATTTTGAGTCATGGGCCTCCTTCAAAATTAGTTGTCTCAATCCATCAATATCCGGGACGCAGATACGCCCATTAATCCACAAGATGTCTTGATCATCTACCGTGAAGTCCTTGAACTTCCTTCATCATCTTCTCCTTGATGTCTGAGAACTCGAGTCCTTCTACTGAGCTTCGCGAATCGCTTCTCCAAAGTAGATTGCACTTCCAGATTTGCCATGAATCCTTTAGATACTACTTCTAGCTTCACACGGAATTCCTCTTGAAGTTCTCGAACAAAGCTCTTTCACTTCCAAGGCATTGCGGTGGCTTTACTACCAAAGCGCCTGCGAACGACATTGGCTTTACCAGATGGTAATGGATTCCAAGGTTATAATCCTTTATCAATTCTAGCCATCTTCTCTCGCATCATATTCAGATCCGATCGAGTGAAAATATATTTCAAGCTCTTATGATCAGATATACCTCGCAATGACGATCGATGAGGTAATGACGCCAAATCTTCAAGGCATGCACTCTGCGGCTAACTCCATATCATGGGTGGATAGTTCTCTTCATGCGGCCTTAATCGCCTTGACGATAAGCGGCACGCTCTTCCTTCTTGCATCGGGACACATCCTAATCCTTGACGTGAAGCATCGCAATAGATATCGAAATCCTTGCGAATATCCGCAAAATCGAAGATCGGGTGAAGTCAAACATTTCTTCAATTCTTGAAAACTTTCTTCACAGTAGGGGTCCAGTAAACTTTTTCTTTCTTCAACAATTGCGTAAGAGGTTTAGCAATTGATGAGAATCCTTCAATGAAACGACGATAGTATCCCGCCAATCCCAAGAAACTACGAACTGAAAGTGAGGTCTTGGGTCGTTCCCATTGTAGTCTCGCTTAACTTTACTTATTGTCCACGGCTACTCCCGCATTTGCCATCACATGACCAAGAAAATCCACTTCCTTTTCCGTAAATCACACTTGCTAAACTTAGCATACAACCGATGTTCTCTCGAGCTTCTCTAGAATTAATCTCAAATGTTCGGCATGTTGTTCTTCCGACTTTGAGTAGACCAAAATATCATCGATGAATACAACTACAAACTTGTCCAGATACTCCATGAATACCTTATTCATCATGTTCATGAAGTAAGCGGGGCATTGGTCGACCAAAGGACATGACTAGGAACTCATAATGTCCGCACTGCTGAGAAAGCGGTCTTTGGTATATCCTTGGGATGATCTTCAATCGATGGTAACCTCGATCGCAGTCGATCTTCGAGAACACTCGGCTCCTTTCATTTGATCAAATAGATCATCTATCCGGCAATGGATACTTATTCTTAATAGTGACTTCATTGAGAGACCGTAGTCGATGCACATTCTCATGCTTCCATCCTTCTTTTGACGAACAAAACTGGCGCTCCCCATGGCGATTTAACTAGGCCTCACAAAACCTTTCTCCAAAAGTTCTTCTACTTGCTTCTTCATTTCTACTAGCTCATCTACCGGCATCCGATAAGGTCTCTTTGAGAGTGGTGTTGTCCCGGCACTAGATCAATGACAAACTCGATGTCACGATCCGGTGGCATTCTGGTAACTCTTCCGAAACACATCCGATACTCTTTGACAATGGCACATCTTCCAACGCGACGTCTTGTGCTATTGACTAGCGTATGTCCATTACGCATCGAGGTAGATAGGAACTCCACTTTGTTTCCTTTGGTATCCTCGATTGTAACGGCTCTTCGCCACAATCTAGCACGGCTTTGTGCTTGGTTAACCAATCCATGCCAAGGATGACATCTATGGTTTGGGTGTCTAGAATAACCAAAGTTAGCTAGAAACTCAACTCCACTATGAGTAACTTAGCCCCTAAACAACCCATATTAGAACTTAGCTCTGCCGGTGGTGACTGGACCGACAGAGTACGCTTAAGGTGCATAACTTCCAATTTATTTTGGTTGCAAAAACTCGAAACAAACGAATGCGAAGCTCGTAATCAAATGTAATCAGGGTGTATCGAATTTACTAGAACTTACCCAAGACAACTTCGGTGCTTCCGGCTCCTTCCAAAGTGACGTGATTAACACGACCTCGACCACCGATCGAGGCGCTCTCCCGTTGATCGTTCCACGAGAAACTCCTTGGTTGTTCTGCATCGGGTCTTGGCGGTGTTGCTCCAAGGTTGAAGCGAATCGGAGTGATAGTTCCTTTGAGGACACCGACAGCGAAATGCCCCGGCCGACGGCAATGGTAACACACTCTTGGTTCATTCTCGACGATTGTTGTTTCTGGGGTGGGGTTGGTGGTGTAGGGTTACGAGAATCTTGAACAAAAGGACGAGGTGTCAAGGCGGTGCGGTGTTCAAAGAACTCGTGGCGGGAAACGATTAAACCGCGTGGCACTATCCTTGCCCTCTCTTTGTTGTGGTGGTGGCTTCTCTTTGAATCATCCTACGCTATGCGGTAATCCTCCGACTCCTTGCGCTTGTCCTCCATAACCAACGCCTTGTTAATCAACTCTCGAAACGGGAAGGTGTGGGCAAGCGATTGACTTGTAGTCCCGAGTTCGCACCCTTCAAGAATCGACTCTGGCGAGACACAGCCAAGAGCGACGTCTTCGGAGCATAGCGAGCTAGTTGAGAAAACTTGTTCGTGTCATCAGCGACATACCCCTTGCTTGAGAGCGCGGAACTCGCCCTTCTTCGATCCATAATGCCTTCAGTACATGATATCTTGGCGAAAAGCTCACTGAGAACTCTTCCGTGTGATATTCTGCGGTGCTCCATGCGCTGCTTGAAGTTTTCCCACCACTCGCCAGCCTATGCCTCCAACCGATGGGTGGCATACAAAACCTTCTCATGATCGCTGCATTGGGTGATCGCAGCCTTCCTCTCAATCACGCCAAGCCAATCATCGCCTTCATGGCGAGACATGTCCGAGAAAGTTGGCGGACGGGTCCTCATGAATTCACCAATTTGGATGGTCCCCGATGACTATGAGCAACCGGGCTCCTCCCTCGATGATGGTTGTGGTTGTGGTTGTTGTTCATGGCTCGCATCCGTTCATCATGGTGTACATCATCTGCGTCTGGCCGCCATGAAGGCTCCAAAGTTTCGTAAGTCAATAGGAGGTGCTTGGGGTGGTACTGCCCCGTAGTGGTTTGCTCATTGCCTTCGATCCTTGGGCTCCGCCCACTTGCGCAGATGGCGAGTCCGAACCATCCGTGAAGTTCCATGGGTTAGATAAGGTAGAGAGCACAAGGTGAGTTAAGAACTAGATAGGGATAGATTAAACCCAACAAACACACTCAAGAAACTTCAATGAAATAATCTTCATTAATAACTTAATAGCATGGTCGCAACAAATGCCTAAGGGCCTTTGCACCATACTTGCACACAGAAAATGAAGCAAACCTAAGCACACAAGCTACCGCCTAAAGGGCGACTCAAAAGGAAATCGCTAAGCTCGACTAAACTGGAACTTAGACAAACTACTCGAGAAAGCCTCCAAATCCACGGCGACGCCCCGCCTCGTGTAGACTCAAATGAGCCGGCATCCTCGCGAATCGATTCTCGATGCCTCGGATCGTGCAAGCGAGAGCATGCGTCGGTGCAGTGCGTGTGGCTCCTCCATTGTGCAACCCCATCGATCCTCTAGAATCTCCTCCGGTCTTCCTCGGCTTCTTCGCTCTTAGGATCTTCCTTTGATCATCTTCGAGCTCATGTCGACCGTAGAGAGCTTGCTCTAGGACGGCGATCCTTTCCTCGGCTTCCTCCCAGCTCGATAGGCGCACCTCGGCTCGGTGGCGGCCATCTCCAGCCGACTCCTCTGGGTAGGCGTGGAACTGCAAGATGCACCACGTGGCATGGCCTTCTCCGCTTGTAGACGGAAAGCGCAGAACATCTCCCCGGCGACTCGGGATGATAGCGAAGACGGTGTGTGGCGGCTCAACAGTAAATGTGGCGTACTTCGAGCATGGCCACCGTGGCGACTCTGGATTCCTTGTGTGAAGGTGATCCTCCCGACCGAGATGTACAAAGGTCGGTGCGCTCTAGTGTTCCTCCTGGCGATTGTCGACGGCAGACTATACCACGATCACGTCCGCTGACTATGTACTCACCGCCACGGACATCGCAAGGCGATCGAAGCCTCAAGTGTCCGCAATAGCTTCCATACTGCGGCAAGTCCTCCGTTGCTATCTCAGAAGGTCTCGAAGGTAAGGCATCTGTCAAGACAGACGGGAGGTAAGAACCACGTTAAAACAAATGGGAGAGTAAAGAAATTATAGCAATATATGAGTCAAGAGAGATATAAGAGGAGTTAAGCAATTCATTTAGTCTTGCAAGTTAAATTTTCTTTTAGAAAATAATTTGAACACTCGAACGACCAATCTAACTAAGGTCTAGACGTACGAACAAGATGGCTCGATACCACTTTGTCGGGACCCAAAATTTCATTCAGACCCTTCAGGTTTAATGCACTAGCCCAGATCACGCTTAGTGCACACAAGTGTTAACAAAGATGGAAATCGATCCATACAAGCTTAATAGTAACATAAACGAATAACTTTGATTAATAAATAATGGTTTTGACCTTAAGGTCGAAGTTACAATTATCGAGCCACGCAGGCTAACAGAGAAAATAAACGATACAAATGAAACGAAAAGGTAGTGGCACCCCATCGATTCACCACAGTGCAACCGATCGATCAAGACCTCACGATTAAGCACCTTCGATGTACTCGCCCTCGAATCTTTGGTGAAGACTCCTCCTCCGCTTGATTCGTCAAAACAAGCGTGAGTACACACCGCACTCGCAAGCCACACCACGAGATGCAAAATGTATATATGCCTTGGCTTTTACAAGGGAAGGCATTTTGTGGCTCTTTTGCATAAATGCAACCTTTGCAATTTAATACGATTAATAGATCGAAAGCAGTAAAACCAATAGACAATAATAAGCTTAACAAGTTATTTCACAAAGACACACACAACCTAACAAAGTTATTCACATAGCTAGATGATTTAATCACATAGCTCCCATCCCGCATGCTTTATGAAAACATCTACCCCTAGTGTGAAATCCCGAGCATTGTCCATGATCATGACGCGCTATTCGAATAGATTAAGTTACACTCTGCAGAGGTTTGTACACTTTACCCACAAGATACACTTAGTGTAGCTAACACTAAGCATAACAAAGCAATTCAGATACCTTATCTTACTATGCCGCATCTGTCTTAAAACAGCATGTGGTCGCACAGAAGCTCAGTTCAATGACGCACATGGTGAGGTCCTTAATTGACCAAGGCAAGACTTCCACCTAACCAAACCACATAGACACACAGATTAGTATTAATCACACATCCACACACATCCACCCTTTCACACAAGATTCACCCCTTGCCTCACCCAAATCCTTTTACCACCTCGTTGATTTAAGTGCATCATATGCCACAAAGACACATAGTACACACAGCTTGTTTCATAGTTTCATATTCACTTAGTCAATTTATAACAAAGAAGATACATGACAAGTGATTCATGGCATGGCTAAGCAATCTAATACGCAACTAACCAACCCACGTTGGTGCTACCATATTTACCAACTAAATACCAACTAAGGTGACAAGGAATCGGGACATAGCAATTAACAAGGATGGCATAACAATGTAGGATTACTCATCGCACCCAAAAGCTTTTAAATAAATACTTGAATTAAGATGCAGAATTTGAATTAAAATATTTTATAAAGCTGGAAGCAAAATGGTCAAGGGTATAGCTTGCCTTGGAATAGGTTCAAGTGCTGGTCTTGGTCTTGAAAGCTCCTTCTTCCTCAAACCTTCCGTAAGTATCGTCAAGTCTACCCGTAACGGCAACCAACAAGAAAATAAATAACAGAAGTAAATAACTCTGATAAAAATAATTAAAAATCTCCAATAAATAGATCTTGATTTTATACAAATTTAGAAATTTGAATGGATGGATTTGGAGTTAGGATGCAAAAGTTATAAGGTTTCAAAGTTTGAATCAAAAGAAAACCCTAAAAATAGGATTTACTGGAATTCCGAATTATTTTTCAATAGAAAAATTGGATTATTACGCAAGCATGACGTCAGCGGAGGATTTTTCCAGAATTAAAATAATTAAAGAAATAACTGACATGTGGGACCCACATGTCGCTGACCCGACCACGTGGACTAAGTCCACCGAGCCTCTGAGTTGAATCGGTCTTTGGCGTGGCGCACCCGTATGCGTGGCGCCGACACGCGCCACGTGGCTGCCACGCATGCGCCACGAGGCAAAAGCGGTGAGTGGAGGTGACGTGGACGCGGGAGGGCGGCGCAAGACGGAACCAAGGGTTCCGTGACAATGAGCTCTCCGGTGAGGGTGGGTGGTACCAGCGGGTAGAGGGCGCCAGCGCGAACCTAGGGGTGTGCTCCCCGGTGCTCCAGGACGAGCGAGGCGGCCGGCGGCGAGGCTTTGGCGGAGGAGGGGGTACGGGCTCGACGGCGACAGCGTTAGAGGGCTCCTCCGGCGAATGCGAGGTGAGCACCAGCTTCGCGGCGTCACGGCGAATCCAACGGTGGCGGCTACGACGACGCAGGAGCGACGGAGGCGGCGCAATCGAAGCTCCAAGCCCTCGGTGTCGGCGGCGGGGAATTCTCGATTCCGGCGAACACAGGGCGAGAGAGAGGGAGTGGGTGGCGGCTTTGGGAGGGGTGACGCGAGGGGCGCCCGGGGCTCTCCTTTATAGGGCCTGGGGAGGTCCGAAGCGGCGTGGCGGCGTGGAGGTCGTGGGCGGCGGTTGCGGCCTCGCGCATACCCCGGAGAAGAAGGAAGAAGGGTGGGGTTCGTGGCGGCGGTGGGCGCGAGTCGTCTGCGCGCACACGCGGAGGATCGGGAGGTTGAGACGCCACGCTGGCTTCGGCGTTGACCGCCAATGGCGGTTCTGAAGGCCCGTCCATGTGAGAAGAACGCGGCGAGGACGAAGGCGGTGGGGCCCACCTGGCAGTGAGACGGAGGCGAGAGGCGTAGGCGCGCGGCGTAGATCGCCGCCCGATCCGATCGGACGGCCACGGAGAGATGGGCAGATGAGCGATGTTGGTAGGAGAGATTCGGCCCAACGACTGTTTGGGGATTTAATTTAGTTTTTCCTTTTTAGAAAATAGCAGAAATTCAAATAAGCAATGGAAAATAGCAAATTAACTTGGAAAGATTCCAGAAAATTCTAGGAAATATAACCAAGCTCATAGAATCCAAATAAAATAATTTTGGTAATTGTTAATGTTGGGATTAAGCTCATTAAATCGGTTTGTCCTTAAAGTCCATATTAAGCTTTTTAAATTAAAATTCAAATAAATCCAAATGGTGAATTTTCTTAATACCATTGTTTAAAAGATTTTTAAAGCTCTGAAAATTGGGATGTTACAGTTTGCTTGGCCAAAAAAGTCAACTTTCAAATTTTGAGAAATGTGATCAACCACTTATGTACGAGTGTTACGAGGTGTGTTTGCACCAAGTTTTATGGGAAATAGAGCTTCGAGGCAAAATGTCTAGAGAGAGACTTTCCATGTCCTTGGGAAAATTTCGAGCAAATCGACCACTTGTGGTCCGATCGGTTAGGGGCGATCAAAGGAAAATTTCGAGCAATCGACCGACTTATGGATCGATCGGTTAGGGGCGATCAAACCGCCATGGGCGCCAGTTTGACCGACCATGACTTGTTCATGCGCCGGGATGGCGGTGTACTCCGTGAAATTGACCAAAGTCATGAGTTTTAATGCATATGTGTTGCATGATACATGTTTTAGCTAACGTGGGTCAAGCTGCGAAGAACTTGTGCCCAAAAACGATTTCTTAGTCTATTGTTATGCAAGTAGCTCCGAGTCAATGACAGTCAACAGTGAAGATAATCGGGACTAGGCTAGGAGAGCTGAGGTCTAGAACGATCAAAGATGTCGGGTGAAGTCATTGGACTTGAGCATAGTGCAAGATGGAAGGTGACCGAATAGGAAGTTGGGTGCGACTGGTTGCATCAAGCAACGCGGGGGTCGGTGCAAGTGTCATAGTAGTTTCGGTGTGAGCCGAATGAGAGAGACTTGTCGACATGAAGAAAGTCATTGATCAACCTACATGTGGAGAAGTATGAGATTGCTTCATGACGATTGGACTCGGTCTTTGGAGAAGGATTGACGTTCAGATCGGCGATGGGCGCCTGTCTTCACCAAAATACCGGGTTGGTAACATTTGGAGAAACTGCGGCGCAAGACGACACAAGCATAGATGGTTTAGGTCAAGTGAAGATAAATATCACAAAGAGACGAATTAAGGAAGCCTAGTTTGTCATCCACTTTGAGAAGCGTGCGTGGGTGTAGATCTGTTTGTGTGTGGGTTTAACGGGTGATCGATAAGGTTTTCTCTCTTGATCTAGTCTCCACTATAAAAGGGAGAGGTGCAGGATTTGTGCCTCTTGAGCCTTCCCACGTAGAAACCCTAATTTGTAATTTGGGAAAACATAGAGTAGAGGAGGCTAGGGCTTGAGAGAAATGGATTGATTGAGTGCTCAAGTGTTGAGTTTTTGTCCCCATAGTGAAGTGGTTGTAAACCAATAATGTCTTGAATCAATCTAAACAAGATGAGTTCTCTCTTGTTCTTGCTCTCTCTTTGATGCTTTATGGGATTTTGTGTGTTCCTTTGGTTTCCTTATATCTTTTGTTTGTGATCTAGATTGCTAGGACGTGTGAGAATCCATCTAGAGTCATCTTGATCACCATCCACCCATGAGTAAGTTGTTAGATCAAAATTTGAATTTCCTCCGTTCTTGTGCCTTCTTGATCTCATGCAAAAAAAATGTATGAAACCTTAGCCTTGATGAGCTATGGTTAAAATTTCAGATGATTAGGATCACTGTATCAATAGTTAGGTCACTTTGTGATCTTCGCAGGTTGATGCCCAAGCATTAGAGGTTAGACCGGCCGTGTGCTGGGTTGTGGGGTTTTGCCTCGGGTTCATCGGTTTCAATGCAAGACTTCCATTGTGCTTGTGTTTCTGATCTTGCTAGCTTCTATAGCTACTAAAGAGAAGAATCGAAAAAGAGTAGTGATCTTATTCACACTTCTGGTCGTCGTTCCGGTCCAACAGGCTGCAACATTGCAAGCCACTCAGCAATGGCAAATTTGTTGTCAGCGTGAGCCCAATATGCTAATATGTTTATGCAGCAAGGGGACTAGTTTTTTGGAATCCTTAACCCGAGCTGCTGCTGATTAATTAACCATGTGTTATGCTACAACGTTAGAATTATCAGTCATACAACGAAATGGATCCTCTGCATTGAAGGTTTCAACGCGGATAATCTACAGTACTCTACATTTAGGCCTAGTAATGGGTTGAGTTGAAATTTGTGAAGCGTGTTGGTTTTCAATTTGGGTTGGTTTTGGATGGGTGGAAATGGATTGATGCAGCTAACGGGTTGGTTTGGTTTGGGTTTGCATTGAAAACGGGTTGGTTTGGTTTGGTATGGATTCTAAAAATGCAAGTTCGTATGGGTTGATTGGTATGGGTGGTGGGATGTGTATGGATCAATGCATTCACGGTAGGAGGTGTCCTTTTTTTGAGTCGTCCATGGGCCACGAGAATGTGCATGTCAGTGGTGGCTGAAGAATCTAGACCCACCATTATGAGTTAATAGAGTATTTTGGTAATTAATGATAATCGTCATGTGGACTAACATTTTTCATGAGTTGGTAAAACAGGTTGAGTCAGCTGATGATGAAGACTTATGATGTCATCATGTGTTGACGAACATCAAGACAAGATCATGAAGTGAAGAAGATCATCATGTGTTGATGATATTGAAGTTAAGATCCTAGAGTTGGAGTGAAGATGTTCGTCATCAAGTGATCACTCCAAGATGGGTGCTCAAGGTAAACGTATGATAGCATTGGCTAAGAATTTGTTTCTTAGTCATTTTACCAGTTACGGTGTTTGGTGTGAAGATCGGATTCCTAGTATAGGTCGCCGTATTATTAAGAGAGGTCTTGACTAGTAGCTTGAGTTTGTCATGTGTTGATAGCTCTTAACGCTTGCTCTAGCTCATTTTGGCATGTTGCAAATATTTGCGAATGTGTTTTACAAAAAAAAAGGCTCATGCGTAATCCTCGCATCATGTGACTATAGTTTACAAATGTGTGTTTGCAAATGATTTAAGTTTAAGTACAAAGTTCCTTGTGGTATGATTCTAAAAGTTAGCAAATGTGTTCTACATCTTGTTGAGAATTGTACCCTCACACCTTGTTTGCATCACTCATCAATTTGCAATGTGTTTTTGCACATTTGAATTGAAATGTTTTGCAAAATCAGTTTTGTTATCTTTGGCCAGACTGAACGCAGTGGTTTACCCGGACTGACCGAACCCTCGGTCTGAGTCAGGCGGTCAGCTTTTTCCAGAGAGTCCCTTCTCTATATTGGTAACTCGGACTGACCGGGCCTCCGGGTCATTCGTGTGGTCAGCTTTTTCCAGAGAGGGTCATTTTTATGACTTGCTACTGATTTTGTCAGACCCGGGAGTAACACCCAGAATCCTCTGTGCATTTCTGAACTAGTCCCATGATCAGTAGCTAGTTCACACAGTAAACAAATATGGTAACATCCATAATTCTCATAACTTTAATAATAATCAATAGAATTTATTACAAAAGAGACTTACAAGCCAACAATAAACAAACACAGCAGAAGACGAAGAAGTAGTGGAGTCCAGTTGATCTGCCACAGGCAATCGACTGGGTAGCGGCCTAGTCGTCGAGATCAACACTGGTAGCGAAGTCCTTCTCCCCTGAAATCTATTTGCATGAAGCAAGGGTGAGCACAACTACCGTGGTCGCAAGTCACACCCAATAACAGAGTTAATGCATACATGGATATATCAAAGAAAGGCTTATTGGTTGAATTTGCATAAAGCAATATTTTCTTTAAATATTTGTTACTAAGTTCCAAAGCAGTTATTCTATAACTAAAGTTCATTTTTATAAATTCTCAAGTTTTATAGTAGGATAACCTCTATATGAAACATGGTGATGGATACCCTCCTATCACATTGCTAACCGCCCAATTTTACCACAAGGATTAACCATCCTCAAATCATTTGCAAAAATCATTTTAAAACAAAATCAAAGTCTAACTTTGAGTGGCTTTGCTCAGCATGTCCATGACCGTGGACACGGCTATTCGAATAGTTTTACACTCTGTAGAGGTGGTACAACTTTACCCACAAGAGATAATCAACTTTTAATGTCCGTCTGACACACTTTCGTAGGTGTGCGACTAAGTGATTATCACGAGGCCTTTACAATGCGTCATTCCAAAATAGTCATACCCGCTAAGGTTTCACTTCCTTTGGATTAACCATCCGCCAGAAGCCCCCTCTTGCGTCGCTAAGGTTTCACTTCTATTGGGTTAACCACCCACCGGAAATCCCCTCTTGCGCCAAGTGGGAATACTGTCTAACCGACACCCACACACCAAAATGGCACAACTAACAATGGAACGTTGCAAATTATTCAGCCTAGCATGTCCCATTCCAGACTTGTGGTAGTACGGTGGAGCTTTGCAAGATGCGGCTCGAAGACCGGTCCTTAACTGACTTGGGCGACTTCCAAAATAACCCCTGCGCCTCAACCCTACCCGGATTGAGCCCGTGCATAAACCTGCACCCACCAAGCATCCACTTCGCCCTAGTCCAAACCATCATTTTATTTTATTTTATTTTTCAAATCATTTGTAAACTTCCATGACACACCAATGCCATAGATACAATTTAAACAATTATTTGATTTTTGGCTGTAAATTCCCAAATCAAATATTTCAGGTCCAAGCATGGCTAAGCATTATTTTTTTTGTCCAAAATGTTCTAGTTCATACTATTGCATAAACCAGTTTTTGTCTAAGGTGTCAAGGTATGTTTGATTCAATAACAAAGTTGGCTATACAATGGTAATGGGAATAACTATAATTTAGAAACAGGTATTTAAATTACTTGAATAGAAATAAGCATGTAATAATAATTTCAAACAGAATTTAAATAATTTGAAATAATGGGATCAAATATGATTAAAGGTATAACTTGCCTTGTTTGGTTAATCGATGTTCTCAAACGGCGTCGAAATCCGGTTGTTCGAAGTCGTCGAAATCTATACGTGTAAACGATCCATATTCAAATTACATTCAAATGAAATCCAAATAAAATTCAAAAATTATAAGATAAATACTGGAAGGAAAATATCGACTTTATATGAAAATAGGAATTTGAATCGACGGAATCGGAGTTCGTATGAGGGAGAGCGAAATTCCGAAAGGATTAAATGGGAGAGTGAATAGTAGTTTGCATGGCACTATTCATTCTCATGCAATGCATGTGAATAGTGCAACGCCAAGGAGGAATTGGCCGCGACGGCGAGAGGAAGGGAGAGGTGACCGGCGAACAACAAAAATAGAACCCCGACGAGATACTCTACCTGATGGTACCAGTTCGGCCGGCGACGACTAGTGGCGGCGGCGACGCGCAAATAGAATAAACAACACAAATAACATAAATACTAAAAATTACAAAATAAATACTGAAAAATAAAGGATGATTTTAGATGATTTTACGAGAATGAATTAATGGATTCGGAGTTTGCAATAGAGAGGAACGATTTTTCGAATGAAATTTCACATCTAATTAAATTGCTACAGTGCTATGACTAACAAGCATGCACTGTACTTCTTCCTTCTTGCTTCGGCTCAACAGAGAGCAAAAAAAGTCCATGGCGCCGGGTGGGGGAAAAGGAAAAGTGGCCGGCAAGTTACCAAAATGGGTTGTTCACCTCGAGACGAAGACGATGGAGGAGGCGGCGTGGTCGAAGATGGCCGGCGACGGCGGCGGTGGAGCACAGGAGCCGTCGGCCATGGAGGTGGGCGGCTGCTCCGGCGATCTTTCGACGAAGCGATGGTATGCACGCGTAGAGTACGACGTCGCGGTGCCGGTAGTGGTGACGACAGTGGCGAAGCTCCACCGGAGGCGACGCAAGAGACGAACGGCGAACGAACTTCAAATCGCAAGTGTGGCCAAACCATGGGGAGAGAGGAGGAGAGGTTTTGGGGGTGAGTTGAGGGTGGAGAGGAGCTCCTGGTGGTCACTTTATATAGGGGAGGAGGTGCTTGAATCGACATGAAATCGTCAGAGCAAACGCTTCAGTTTCGGGTTCAAATAAAGAACGAAGAAACTGAAAAACTGCACTCAATTCAAAGGGATAAACGGCCAATTGATGGTGTAGAAATGTAAATGAGGTTAGTGCGGACGTTTTGGTTCAGACGGCATTGAATTTGGTGCTTCTTGTTCAAAGAAATGAAGAGAGAGGTGAAAGCGGCCATTAATGCCATTGGAGCTCACGGTCGTGGTGGTGCGGCCGGTAGGGATGGCGGCGGCAGTGGCTGGCGGCCGGGGAAGGGGCGGCGGGTTGAGGGGCGGCCGGCGGGGTGGTCGGCGGCAAGGAATGGTGGCTGCCATTTGCTATCCATGGAAAAGAAGCAAGTTACAGAGAGCATGCAGTTCGGCTGGAGGTAGAAGATGAAGTGAAGGAAGAGATAAAACGAAGGATAGGGAGTTGTATTCAATGAAATGCAAATGGCCACATGGTAGAACATGGCTGGAGAAGGGGGGGGATGGGTGACCGAATGGGAACCCATTTTCTGATTTTTCATTTTTATTTTAAAATTGAAAATTCCTTTAAGCCACAAATTGAATACACTTTAGAATATAGTAAATAGAGTTAAAAAATTCTAGAAAAATTCACAAAAATTCCTAGAATCATTTTGAACTTAATAAAAATAATTCTAACTTAAATTTGGCTTTTATTTTTGATTTTATTTTCTAGAAAATAGGAAAAACCTTTTTAAAAACCAGAAAATTCCAAAAATTAATTAAAATTTTATTTTTCACTTTAAATCCTAGAAAAACCAATGAAACTCAATAAAATTTCTTTTTGACTTTAAAACCAATAAATTAAATAATTAATTTTTTTTCCCTTTCAACAGCGAAAACTCTTTTTAGGTTACATAAAATCGAGAAAATCTTCGATTGTCAGAAAATACAACAAAATATTAACTTTATTTATTTTTATTTTGGTAGCAGAACTTTGAGATGTTAGAAATTTCTCCTTGCCAGACTGGCCACTGTGCTTTCACCGGTCAGACCAGAACCCTGGACTGACCGGCTCGATCAGCTTTTTCTAGTAGCATGTTTCTTTTGGTTTGAAAATCTTTGAACCCGGTCTGACCGGACAATGAGTGGGCGGATTGATCAGACCTGGCATAACGGACAGACTGTGTAGCATTGATTACTGCAGAAGTTATCGTCACACATTAATCCGGTCTGACTGCCTTTATGCCTACAGTTTGACCGGCCTTGTTGACTTTTGCACAGATTCTCCTCCAACGACTTGTGTTTATGTGTGAGTGTATAAATACCCCTTATGGCCGGTTGTAGGACTAATGCTTCTGCCATATTCGTTTCCCTTGAGCAAAGAACAAGCCCTCCCCTCTCTTTTTTTTGCATATGTTGCACTTAGTGAGCTTAGAGAGCAAAATCCTAATGCATGTGTTGAATTAGGTGTTGGATTTTGTATTCATTGAGCTTAGACACTTGATTCGTTCAAGTGAGCGTTTCAAACTTGTTACTCTTGGTGTTTACTGGTATCTAGATAGTTTGGAGGAGTTGCACCGATGATCTTCTCAAAGAACATTGTGAAAAGACCCAGGCGGTTGTGAGTGGTTTGGTGCTCGCACTACTACAAAACAGGCCATAGAAGACGCCTCATCACAGACGGTTCTTTGAAACTGTCTGTGATAAAATAATCACAGATAGTTCCAAAACGAACCTTCTGTGATATTAACTATCACAGATGGTTTTGTATAACCGTCTGTGATAGTGAGAGTATCACAGACGGTTCTTGGTTAGAACCATCTGTGATACATCTCCATCACATTATTTCTGGATTTCCTCGTTCAGACAGTCTTGTGAGCTTCGACGCCTCTCTTTTTCTCTGGACTTCCTTGTTCAGTCAGTCTGGTGAGCTTGGACCTCTCTTTTTCATGTCAAATAATTTCTTAAACCTCACTGATGCTTTCCCCTCTGTTAATGAAGCTTTGATCGCAGAGGATCTTCTGATTCAACCTTCTTCTCCATTTTTGGCTACCACAGCCATTTTCTAGCTAGCGGCTGACTCGGTGAGTTCCCTGATGATTCCTTCGGTCTCTACCATCCTCAGGATGCTTGGAAGCTAATGCACACCTTCTTGTAGCATTTCCATTGCCGTAGCACACTGTCAACGGGAGCCTCCTTCGCGCCGCCGCTGCTCAAGGATGTCAAGCTGCTCTAGTCATCCTCTAGTGTCTCCAAAGCCTCGGGCGAGCTCCTAGTAGTTCATTGAAGCTTAAGCATGTGTTATATTAGAGGATTAGCTATCATAGCTTAGGTTTCAAGTTAGAGTTAGCCGATAATGGCGCCGCCCCGGGCAACCAAGCCGCCGCTGCTCCGGTGACCTTTGGTCCTCGAGCTACTAGCGATAGAATCACAATAGCATCCTGAAGATGATACACTCACTCACCTACCCCAGTTAAGACCAAATCTGGGTTGATTAGGACAGAGTAATGATTAGAGTAGTTGAGTTAATTAAGTCTCTGTTAGATGAGTCAGAACTTTATTAATAGATGAGTCACTAACATGTGGACTCCACATTCAGATTAATGAAATCCAGATGAAAATAAAGAAATGCACTTTTAGTTATGAGGAAATACATTTCCGCAGTTGGAAAGTATGAACCTCAATGAGTCCGACTCTTTTTTATTAGACGTCAATCGTACTATTTTACTTATTATATTTCTTTTTGAAAAATCAATTATGCACGCATGTATGTCGATATGAAATTGTTATGTTAGGGATAGTGGTAGATGTAAATCCGATTCGATGCATGAATATCCTTTATGTTCGTCGTGAGCTCTGAGGGTAACAATATGTACATAATCCTTTATATTTGCTCTAGGTTAATCACTAATAAATTTTAGTATGTTTGGTTAATAGTTAGGGTACTTGTGGTTTATTAATATAATTTAACATTAATTAATTTGTTATGTGTATATGTGTAGATGCATCGAAACTGGATGTATGTTGAGAACCGTGTGAGTGAAGAGTATATTAATGGCATGTTGGCTTTTAGAAGAGCCGCTGAGCAGGATATGTTGAAGAAAGGGATAAAATTTATGTACTGTCCATGCATTTATTGCGGTAATATGAAAATGTTTAACAACCCGGCGCAGATCGAAGCTCACTTAATACGAAGGGGTTTCAAAAAAGGATATACATGTTGGACCAATCACGGTGAAGAGCAGATTATACCAGAAGACAGTAATGACGACATCGCCGAGGAAGTCAACGATATGCAGGACGTGGAATGTGCTTTTGGTGAGGATAGGTCGTATGATGACAATCTGGATTAGATGCTACGCGATGTAGAAGGGAACTACGGTGAGAGATAGTTTTGTAAATTCGAGGTCTTAATGGAGGACTCGGGAAAACCTTTGTTCCCTAGCTGCAAGCCGGAGTACACACGGTTTTTCACCGTTCTTGAACTACTAAAATTGAAGGCAAGCAATGGTTGGCCCGACAAGAGTTTTACGGTGTTGTTAGGTCTCTTAGCTGACATCCTTCCGGAGGGAAACGTATTGCCCACCACGACCTACCAAGTCAAGAAGGTTCTTTGTCCATTGGGAATGGAAGTGGAAAGAATACATGCATGTCCGAACGATTGTATCCTCTACCGTAAAGAGTATGCAGACATGCATGTATATCCCATTTGCAAAGCATCCCGATACAAGGTTAAGAATACTACTAAGGCGAAGTAAGGATTTCCTGCTAAGATGTTGTGGTATCTGCTTGTGATCCCACGTTTGAAGCGTTTATTTGCGAACCGAAAGGAGGAAAGATTGATGCGTTGGCACTCGGAGGAGTGTAAGAAAGATGGAAAGCTCAGACACCCTGCTGATTCTGCCTAGTGGAGAAACTTCGATCAGAGCTTTAAAGAGTTCGGTGCGGAACCAAGGAACATAAGGTTAGGGTTGAGTACAGACGGAATGAGTCCTTTCGGTAACATGAGCGTACATAGCACTGCCCGTGAATCTATGTATGTACAACCTTCCTCCTTGGCTGTGTATGAAGCGAAAATACATTTTGATGTCACTACTTATCCAAGGGCCGAAGCAACCTGAGAACGATATTGATGTGTACCTAGCACCATTGCTGGAAGAGATCTTGTGACACTTTGGAATGAAGGGGTACAAGTATGGGATGCGTACAAACGAGAGAACTTCACTTTACACGCCATGTTATTCTGCACCATCAATGATTTTCGTGCCCTTGGTAACCTGTCGGGGTTCAATACAAAAGGAGACAAAGCCTGTCCGCACTTCTTAGATGGTACCGAGAGTGTATGGCTGAACAACTCGCGCAAAACTATGTATATGCGTCATCGTAGGTTCTTTCCCAGAATTCACCCATACCGCAAGATGAAGAAACAATTCGACGGAAATAAGGAGGGCGGTTCAGCTCCAAAGGCTTTTAGAGGGAAAGAGGTCGATGATATGGTTAAGGATATCGATGTTGTGCTTGGGAAGGGACGTAAATTAAGGACCCCCCAGAAAAACATCTGGAAGAAGCGGTCAATTTTTTTGGGACTTGCCTTATTGGGAGCACTTAGAAGTTCGCCACTGCATCGACGTCATGCACGTGGAGAAGAATGTATGTGATAGCTTGATTGGTCTCTTACTGAACATTAGTGGCAAAACAAAAGAAGATGCTAACACACGGCGTGACTTGGTTGATATGAACATAAGAACCGAGTTAGCACCGAAAAAGACTGATAAAGGATGAACGTACCTTCCCCCAGCTTGCTACATTTTGTCCAAGGCCGAGAGAAATGAACTGTGTCAAAGCTTTCATGGTGCGAAAGTTCCGTCCGGTTATTCCGCCAATATTAAGAAAGTTGTTTCCATGAAAGATTTGAAATTAATTGTTTTGAAGTATCATGATTGTCATGTGCTGATGACACAAATGCTTCCTGTTGCAATTAGGAGTATCTTGCCGAACAAGGTCCGAGTGGCAATCTTTAGGCTGTGTTATTTCTTTAACTCAATTGCTCAGAAGGTCATCGATCCCAAAGGACTCGACGCTCTGCAGGCCGAGGTGGTCACGACTCCATGTCATCTTGAGATGTATTTCCCTCCGTCATTTTTCGATACCATGGTCCATCTCATTGTTCACCTTGTGAAAGAGATAAAGATATGTAGCCCTGTGTTCCTACGTCATATGTACCCTTTCGAGAGATAAATGGGAATTCTGAAGTCCTACGTACGGAATCGATCTCGGCCGGAGGGTAGTATCATCGAAGGTTATGCAACCGAAGAGGTCATTGAGTTCTGCGTCGACTACATGGCTCAGGTGGAACCGATAGGTGTGCCTCTATCTCGTCATGAGGGCGCATCGAGGTATCGGGACCATCGGAAGGAAAGCAATCACTCTCGATCTAGATACGTACGCGCAGACCCATTTCACGTTCTTGCAACACATGCCCCAAGTGTCCCCGTACATCGACGAGCACAAAGACATGGTACGCCAATAGAATCCAGACCGGTCGGAGGTTTGGATCACGAGAGAGCACAACCGTCGGTTCAACGAATGGTTAAAGGTTAAAACAGACGAAGACGACGACCGAATTTCAGGAGAAAACTGCGGCGCGCAGAGCTCTTCAGGCACAAAACACTCACCTCCACAAACTCGGCACCGCTGGGTACGCGAGTAAAGCCACGCAGTGGGCGGCGGAGGATGAGACCGCTACCAGACTATTCACTGAGATCTCAAACGAGCGCGCTCGAGCCTGGTTAAGAGCGAGGGCATCAGCCACGTCTTTGGGCGGAATCTCTTTCACAAACCGGGCAGACGAGGCAGTGTCCCAATGCCTGGTAAATATGTCGAACCACTTAGTTTTTAATAAGTCCATAACTTTACGGGCTCTATAATAACATGATTGCCCTCTTGCAGGTAGCATTGACTTCTGTATGTTCCCAAGGTTCCTTCCAAGTAGACAGGGAGAAGGACGTACTATCTACGGCCCTGGGAAACAAGGAGCACCCTGGTCGCACGCGAGGCATTGGGGTTTACGTACCTTGGAGGGATGGATTCCGACACGACTCCGACACATATAGGAGTAGGAAGTGATCCAAGAACCAGCACGACGGCCGGTTGGAACATATGCTTACTGAAAAATTTCAAGCACAAATAACAATCTTACAAAACCAAGTAAATCAACTCCTCCAGGCGCAAGCCGCCCCTGTTAATTTGGGAGCAAGTCCTCCTCAACATCGGAGTAGCGTCGCGTCCACACATAATTCTGGACATGACGACGTTCAATTACCGATCGACGACATCGAGGTAATGTACGTCTCTGGAATGCTCCAAAGATAGACCTATAGGACGCACTAGCTAATTGTGTATCGTTTTGTAGGAGCCGATGCCTTGCAAGCTCCAAGTGAGGATGGTCGGGTCCATTCCTATTGAGGCTTGGCGGGGTATGGTGTATCCATTCCAGGAAAGGGCAGTGCAGCACGGTGCCCAGCTGACGCAGGGTTACGCCAGGGTCCACGTGAACATGGTACATGATAATTTTATGGCCATCCCATTGAGGATTCGCCCAAACGAAGAAATCAGAACACTAGGGGATGCCATGTACACTTTTATCCAGTGGTCCAAGAAGGACATCGCCCTGGACCCTACACTGACGCCATATCGACACGACCCTGCCTCTGCAATAGGACCCTCGATGAGTCCGCCTCAACCTTAGCTTCAGAAGGCCGCCTCATCGGTTCCAGTAGAGAATACGCCGAAGGGACAAGAAAAATATGTCACTATATCGGTCCCTGAGTCGTCTCACGGGAAGACGGGACGCAGGCAACTCGTTTAGGCGAAATCGATATTGAAGAACATTCAGGCGCCTGCCAAGCCCGGGAAATATTCTCTCGGAAGTCCGTTGGTCTCCAACACAGAACTACACGGCTCAGGACTAGCTTGTCAATCTTTGCATGACTGGTACATGCGCAAGACTCGAGAGGAGGGGGACCATACTGGAATCATCGTCAGATACAAGAGGGAGCATTTTCTCCACGAGCCGGGCCACTTCGTCGTGGGCTTTGACGACTTATTCGACCTATACAACCTCAATGCCCTCGACGCATCACTTCTACGATGCTGGACACTGTAAGTGTGTACAATCAAGTTCTACACTCACGTGATACCGATAAATATCACAACTCATTGCTTATCTACAGATACATTATGAAATGTGCCCGTCGACTCAAAGAACCGGTGGGTTTCCTCGACCCACACGTGATCTCTGAGCATACTATCAACCAAGACGCATCCTACGTCGAGAATTACATAAAAAATGGGATTGCTTTCTCTGGACGACAAGGAGTACATAATGGTGTCCTACAAACAGAAGTAAGTCTTCACTACTTGTTATACAAATTTCGTTTGAACATAGGTTTATGACTATAGCGACATACATGAGTAGGTTCCACTGGATTCTTCTAATCATTGTACCAAAGAGGAACATGGTATTATACCTTGATTCTCTACTGAACAAAAACCAAGACTTCACCCATCTTAAAGGAATACTCGACAGGTATGTTCATTTCCTCCGCACATTATAACTCTATTACAGTCTTCCTTCGTTTGAAATGGATGCGGATAACTTTTTGGAATCATGTAGGTCGTTCATCGGCATACAAGGGATCGAGCGCCACACTGACTCACATGATGTGGTTTCTGGTACACGCTACAACACAATAATCATATATCATACTTTGTAATATTGCATCTCGAACTGACTATACCTATATATGTAATTCTATTTTTGCAGTGCCGCCAGCAAAAACGAGTCACCTATGCGCATTCTACGTATGCCATCATATGCGGCTATTGATTGGTTCTAGGAGGCTCGATCCCCAGGTTTGTCAATCTCGCAATAATTAATTTCTAATTATAAATTTAAATATATGTGCTTACTACTTTACTCCTGCTGTCGACAGGTCTTAGATATAGAGTTAAATGCACTTGACATGAAAGAGGTCACGTACGTTCGAGGGGCGCTCTGCAGCTTCATCAAGGCGACATCGTTAACCCCGACAGAGAGTTTCACGCCGTCGACACCGATGAATGAACTCCGAACAATTCATTCAATATTGTAATTAAATTTGTAACTCTACTAACAATACTTGAAATATTCTTTTGCAGTTGATTTTCAGCTAAATGATCACTTTCAGTTGTCAGATTCATCTGTGATGTACCTGTTTCTACTTGTTTGTTTTTAGAGGGCATGGCTAGCAATTCCTGAGGCTAGCAAAAAATATGACAAAAATTAGTTAGGTACAAAGAACTATCACACATGATTTTTAACAAAAACCGTATGTGAAGGTCCACTATCACAAACGGTTGCAAGCAAGAACCGTCTGTGATATACCACTATCACAGACGATTCTTGGTTGCAACCGTCTGTGATACATTTATATCACAGACAGTTTTTAAATACAACCGTCTGTGATAAGCAACCGTCTGTGATACATTTATATCACAGACGATTTTTAAATACAACCGTCTGTGATAAGCGGTTTGTCACAGACGGTTATATTTAAAAACCGTCTGTGATATATATGTATCACAGACGGTTGCAACCAAGAACCGTCTGTGATAGTGGTATATCATAGAAGGTTCTTGGTTACAACCGTCTGTGATAGTGGTAGTGGTATATCACAGACGGTTCTTGGTTGCAACCGTCTGTGATAGTGGACCTTCACAGATGGTTTTTTAAAAAAAACCGTCTGTGATGAGCCTTATCATAGACGGTTGAAAAACCGTCTGTGATAACCGATTGTCATCACAGATGTACAATTTCAGACGGTTCAAAAACCGTCTGTGATGACGGTTCGAACCGTCTGTGATGACATTTTGTGTAGTAGTGTTGCCATCTCCGGAGTGGAGGAAGAGCAACCCCGAGTGGATTCAATGTGTATGCTTAATTTGAAGAGTCGGTCCAATTAGTTTGGGCTTACCTCAACGTGGATTAGGGGAAACCAGCAAGTTTTCGATCACCGCAGAAAAAAAGTTCAAGTGTTCTTATTGTTTGCATTCGTGAGATTTACCTTTTTCCAATTTACATTTATAGAATTAAATTGCTTACTTGTTTCCTTAGAATTGCATTCTTTGTCTTAATCTTAGCTTGTTGGTGCACTAAATCTAAACTAGTTGATTTAGGTTTTAATTGAGCAAACTCGAGTTGATTCACAATTCCGTATAAAACTCAATTTTAGCCCACCCTCCCCCCCCCCCCCGCCCCCCCCGCTTATTTACCCACCTCTAATCGACCTCCTCGATGCTGTTTTTGGTCTTGGCAACCTCGGGGCGCCAGAGCTGGTGCTGGAGGAGCTCTGTAACATCCCAAAATTTAAATCTTGGTTAAAAATAAAAGTTAAATATTTTTGTTGAATTTTTATATTTTAAAAAGATTTTCTCTATTTATTTTAAAGGCAAAATAATTTATTTGCAAATATAAATACCATTGTTATGTTGGGAATATTTTATTTAAGTCCAAAATATCTCCGGGGACTTCTGCGAATTTTTCTATAATTTTTGGGTTTTATTTGCTATTTTCTAAAGGCTTAAGTAATTTGTTGCAATTTCTGGAATTTCTAATCAATTTTAAAAATCAAAAATTCTTTCTCTCTCCTCGTTGACATGCAGACCCCGAATGTCAGTCACTCACCCTGTCCCACCTCTCTCTTACTCTCGCTCACCGATAGCCTAGGCCCGCCAGTCAACCGATCCTGCCTCCTTCCCAAGCGAGCGCTCTGCCCGTGCCAGCGCTGCTGTCACCAGCGCGCACCACCTCGCCTCTCCTGCGTGCGCCACGTTGAGCCCAACCTCTACGCCCGCGTGCCCATTCCCCTTGCCCATGCGCTGCAGCTCGCGCCCTCGTCACCTGCCCGCGCCGCTCACCACCCGCTCGGGCGTCGCCCACCCTATGCCGCAAACCACCTTCACCCCCTATTTTAAAGCCAGTCGGACCTCCTTCTCCATCCTTCCTCTACCCTCCTCCACCATTCCCCACCCTCTCTTCCTCTCCCCGCGCCCGGAACTCACCCGAGCCGCCAAGCCTCCTTCTCCCCCAACTCTGGCCGGAGCGCTTCTTCCTCGATCTCCCTCTCTAGTCATTCTTCCACCGAGCCACCTATGTCATGGTGTGCCCCTGAAGGTCCTCCACCCCTTACCCGAGTTTCCCCTCCCATCTCCCATCCACCTCGCCAGAATCAGCGTTTTTGCCTCGCTGGCCGAAGCTTCTCTCCCCGCCTTTCTAGTCTCCGTCGACCACACCTGCCATCTTTGACACCACCTATGGCATCACCTCTCCATGTTTTACTTTTTGCTCTCACTCTCTTCGCTAGAAGATCATCGGAGTGCCGCCGCCCTCTAGCGTTGTGTGCTTCCAGTGTGCCACCGCCGCCTTTTGCCACGTCACCGCCGCTATCAACCATCTCCCACCACGCCATCACCGCCAATGGGACCCCCATTCCAGTTCCATTTTAGCCCTTTCCACTCGCCGCCTTCCATCCCCTCGCTGGCGTCGGCGCCATGGCCGAGCCGCCCCGAGCTCCCCTGTCTGTCTCTGCGTATTTGCCCTCTGTGTGTTGTCCCGTGAGTCAATGACAGGGTGACCACGCTTGTCATGCCATGATTCATTCCTTTCGTTCTCTGTTGTCTCACTTGCCAGTGGTCCCTTGTTGTCATCCACACATTTTTCTTTTATCTGTAAATTTGGAATCAGAACAGTTATTTCGGATAATTCCCTTTCCTTTTTTTCTATCAATTCATGCGATGTCAAACTTCCAGACATACGTTCCCCCTCATACGAACTCCGATTCCATCGATTATTATTCATATTTTCATCCAAATTCAGTACCTTTCTTTTGGATCTAATTTGATAATTTTTAGATTTTATTTGGATTTATCTTTATTTATTCAGCTCGTTTTTGCGTATAGGTTTCGACGACTCCAGGGAACCCGAATTATTTGAAGAGTTAGATCCTCAATCTTTTGAGCAACCCAAGTTACACCCTTTGATTATATTTGAGTTAAGTATTTTAAATTTTTTAAATTCTATTTTGAATTATTACTGCATGCTTATTTATATTTATTTATTTAAACTAATGTTTTAAATTGTAGTTATGCCTAGATCCTTTGTACCGCCAATCTTGACATTGAACCCAACATACCTTGACACGTTAGATGAAAGTTGAGTTTATGCAATAGTATGAACTAGAATATTTTGGGAAAAAAAATATGCTAAGCAATGCTTAGACTTAAAATATTTGATTTGGGAATTTACAGCCAAAAATCAAATGTTGTTAAAAATTGTATCCATGACATTGGTTTGTCATGGATGTTTACAAATGCTTTGAAAACTTAAATAAAAGGAAAAACTAGTTTGTACTTGGGCGAAATGGATAGTTGGTGGGTGTAGATTTATGTACAGGCTCAATTCGGGAGTGGTTGAGGCCCAGGGGTTAATTTTGGAAGTCACCCAAGTCGGTTAAGAACCTCTTCGAGCCGCATCTTGCAAAGCCCCATTGTACTAACACATATCCTGAGTGGGCAGGTCTAGGCTAAATAATTTGCAACATTCCACCGTGGTTGCGCCATCTGGTCATGTTAGTGTCTGAGTGTCCTATTTTTATTTATTCCCACCTAGTGCAAGAGGGGGGCTTTCGGCGGTGAGTACAAAGGAAGCGAAACCTTAGCGGGTATAACTACGTTGGGATGACGCATTGTAAAGGCCTAGTGATATTTTCTTAGTCATACACCTTCGGAAGCGTGTCCTGGCCAACATATAAAGTAAATTATCTCTTGTGGGTAAAGTTGTACAACCTCTACAAAGTGTAAAACTATTCGAATAGCCGTGTCCACGGTTATGGACACGCTGAGCAAAGCCACTCAAAGTTAGACTTTGGTTTTGATTTCAAAAGGTTTTATCAGATGATTTTTGGATTGTTTATCCAATTAGGAAATTGGGCAGTTAGTCATATGATAGGAGGGTATCCTTCACCATAAATGTATGGAGGTTATCCTACTATAAAATTTAGAATTTAGAAAATAAATTTTAATTATAGAATAACTGCTTTGGAACATGGTACAAATATTTAAAGAAAATATTATTTTATGTAAAATCAACACTAAAAGCCTTTCTTTGATATATCTCTGCATGCATTATAATCTGTTATTGAGTATAACTTGCGGAGTACATTCATTTGTACTCACATTGCTTAATAAAAATGTTGTTTAGAGGAGAGAACCTTACAACTGATGAAGATCTCAACGACAAGGTCGCGTTCTACCGATTGTGCAGTGGCGGTTAGCTGGGCTCTACTACGTCTTCTTCATCTTCTGATGTGTTCTTTATTGTTGGCTGGTAAGCCTTTTTGGTAATAAACTCATATGCTTATTAATAAATTGTGCGACTTATGGATGTTACCATACCTGTTTACTATGTGAATTAGCCACTGATCATAGGACTAGTTCAGAGTACACAGAGGATCTAGGATCCTTCGCTTCCAGGTCCAACAAGCTCAACAACTCTAAGTCGGGCTTCGAGTCCATCGAGATCTCCGACCTCAAGAAGCGCATACGGAAGGACCAGATCCTGCTCATGAAACTTGAGGGCCGCGGTGGCCCAAGTATCGTGGTGGCGTGTCAAACCCGGGATTCTCTGTGTTTCATACACTAGTACATGAATAGCTAGTATACACAGTCAAACAAAAGTGTTAGCAAAATTATATCACACATTTATTAATTGATAATCATAGTTTATTACAAAATCAGGCCCAAGGCCAAATATAAAGAAACAGTGGAAGCAAATTAAATAGGTAGGCCACATGATTCGCCACAGGCAATCATCTGGGGCGTAGCCTAGTCATCCTGAATAAATTTTACTCAGCAAGAGTGAGCACAACAACCGTGCTCGCAAGTTACATCCAATTAACAGAATATAATGCATGCTGAATAATGTCAAAGGGAAAAGTGTATTGTTATTTTGCACAAAGCAGCATTTTCATGTTTAAATACTTTTACTAAGTTCAAGGAAATTCTTTAATCGATTACTAAAATCATATTTTTAAATTTGTAATTTTATATTGGAAAACTTCCAGTCAAGAATGGTGAAGGATACCCTCATATCACATGGTTAACTGCCCAATTTTACCACAAGGATTAACCATCCCAAAACATTTACTAAATCATTTTAAAAAATCAAAACCAAATTCTAACTTGGAATGACTTTGCTCAACATGTCCATGACCGTGGACACGGCTATTCGAATAGTTTTACACTCTGCAGAGGTTGTACAACTTTACCCACACAACACGACCTCTCTAGTTTCTTTGGCATCCGTTAGTACCACTGCTCACTACCTTAGGTAAGCAGTCTAAAGCATGTGTCAAGGCCTTTACAATACTCTACTCCAAGGTTATTATGCTTGCTAAGGTTTCACCTCTATTGGGTTAACCACCCACCGGAAGCCCCCTCTTGCACCAAGTGGGACTACTGTCTAACCAACACCCACACATCAACATGGCATAAACAATAATGAGGTATTATGTGGATATCATGGGGATATGTTCCAGATCAATAAACAACAATGAGGTATTATGTGGATATCATGGGGATATGTTCCAGATCTTAGGATGATGTGACAATTGGCAATGGTGTTTACGGTTTGTCGTTTCACGAGTTTTCGACAAAGCTTCGTGCATTTCGAGGCGGGCGGTCCGACCGCCATAGCATGGCGGTCCGACCGGTCCTAAATCGTCGGACCGCCATGTGCGCGGTCGGACCGACCGTGACCTAAAAGTGGTCAAACGAGTGGGCCAAAAATAGGTGTTGTAGTCAAGTGAGGGGATCCCAATGCACTTGGTCTCATGATTTTTGGAGTCTCCAGTAAGAAGTTCTATTCATTTTAAGTTTCCAGAAGGTTTCGGAATTTCAGGGTATGAATTTCGGCTAAGTCACAGAGCGTCCGACCGCTCATTGGAGAGCGGTCCGACCGCCGGAGGGCGGTCCGACCGCTCACCTGAGCGGCCGACCGTTTCTACTTGAACGTCCGCCAACTTCGTGGCGATATTGTTTTGTTAGGTCAAAGTCATTGATATCATGGCATATGGTGTGCATGATGCATGTTTTGACTAACATGGGTCAAGTTGTGAAGAACTTGTTCCCGAATTCGTGTTTGCTTGTCTATGGTTGTGTAGGTTGCTTGGTGGTCAACGACGGTCAACGGCGAGGAGGATCGGGACTAGACTTGGAGAGTTGAGGTCCAGAACGATCGACGATGCCGGGTGAGGTCAACGACTCAAGCGTAACACAAGATGGACAGGGGTGACCTATTGGCAAATCCATGGTGCATGGTGAAGCGGTTTAGGTCAAAAGGTTAAAGACGGCGCTTTGCGAAGCGTGCATGTGTGACCCGTTTGTTAGTGGGCCTTAACGAGAGCCCAATTGTGTCAAACCCTAGAGAGTTCTAGGCCTCCACTATAAATAGGAGGAGGTGGGAGCTGCACCCTCTCTCGCTGTTTTTCACCTCTTTTGTTGTTTTCAAACCCTAATTGGCTTAGGGGGAGTTGAGGTGGAGGCTAGGGCTTTTCATGGTTTGAGGTGAATTTCGTGATCTTGGATTGACCACTGATCCATGATGGTGTGGGTGTAATCCAGCAACGATCACGTTCTTAATCTATGCAAGGTTTGATTGAGATAAGTCTCTTTTCGTTCTTGCTTTCAATTTTGTGATTTTAGGACTTTCTTTGATCCGCGAGTTTATGATTGATTCTTTCACGTAAATTAGCTTGCTGTGATATGTGTGAATCTATCTAGAATCATCTTGATCATCAATCACTCACGAACAAGCATTAGGATCAAGTTTTCGTTCTTGCGGTTTTAGACCTTCGTTATTCAATTGACAATCTGCTTAGGATCTATCAAGAATTATCATAATACTCGATTGGAATAGGTCCTCAATAGCATAGAGAAGGTGTGTGCAAAGTTTTCGTAAAGTTTGGAGTTGAGAATCAAAAGTTTGACCTAATTGCAACTTCGTCATCGGCTGATTTTACTGTTTCAGATCGGTTTCGAGCGGCCGGCCGATCGCCCATCATCACCGGTCGATCGATTTTGGAGCGGTCCGACCTTGAGATAACAATGGTCGACGCCTGCAATCGTCCAACCGACCGGGTCCAGAGGTCGATCACTGTGCTTTGTGATTCTGTAATCTTAGTTGATTTTGGTTGTTTTGCTTAGGGGATTTAATTGGATTCAATACTAGTCTTCCGCTGTACTGGTATATTGATCTTCATAGCTTCATCATAGCTATTGGAGTGAAATTGTGTTGAATTCATATTTTGTAAAAAAGTGAGCGTGCTCCTATTCACCCCCCCCCCTCTAGTCGCCTTTTTGGTCCAACATATTACAAATTATTTAGTCTAGTCCTGCCCACACAGGACATGTGGTAGTACCATGGAGCTTAGCAAGATGCTGCTCGAAGACCGGTCCTTAACTAACCCGGGCAACATTCCACAACCCTAGACTCGATCATGAAAATGGATCAACCTTGTGCATTGACTTGCACTAAATCAATCATCCACTTTGCCCAAGTCTAAACTATTTTAATTTAATTTGCAAGTAAAAGTATTTTCTAAAATTTCTGTGGTAAGACAATACCATAGACTAAATTTGAATAATTTTGGCTATACTCTCCAAATTCAAGATTTTGGTCGAAGAATTGTCTAAGCATATCATTTTGAAATTTTATTTTACTATAGAGACAAAGGAAATACTGTTCAAACATCAATATTGGCCATACAAAAGGAATAGTGTAACTAGAACGTTAAAATATGAATTTAAAATAACTGAATAGAAATATGCATACAATAATAATTTAAAACAGAATTTAAATAATTTAAAAATAATAGGGTCAATATGGTCAAAGGCATAATTTGCCTTGCTCGAATTCTTCTTCAACTACCTCAAATTCTTCGAAGTCGTCGAAATCTATACGCGAAAATATAATAAGATCAAACAAATACAAATAAACTATAAATTAAATAATTTTAGTTCTGGAAGATAGATATTGAATTTATATAGATTTAGGAACAAGAATCGACGGATTCGAAGTTCGTATGAAGGAGAACGAACATCCGAAAGTTTGGATATCACAAGAACAGATAGAATTCTCAGCATTGTTCACCTCTGAGTACTGTTCATCATCTGAGTATTGCTCTCCTCCGAGTACTGTTCACTTCTGAGATTGTTCATGGTTCAAGTATTGTTCATCACGAAGGAAACTACGAACACCTAGTTGAAGGAACTACAACTACCTAGTCGAAAGGAAGCTACAACTATGTAGTCGAAGGAAGGTTACGACAACCTTGGGCAGTAGCGGCGGCACTCGACTACAAGATCATCAACGCTACGCGCCACGACAGGCTACACGAAGGTGTGCAAAAAGAAGAGGAGATGACGCTGAACCTTATGCGATACCTTACGGCGGTGAAGCACAACGGAGTGGCTGGCGGCGAGAAGGTTTGGCGACAGCGGGGTACATGTTCCGGTGGCAACGGTGCTCCGATGGTCCTTCGGCGAAGAAGAAGTGTGCCCGAGGTAGAACATGATGCGACGAAGCTCCTGGTGTAGAGGACAACACCAGAGATCAATAGACGGTAGTGCAATCAGTGGTGCTAGCGCAGGCGGCGAAGAAGCTTCGGCTTTGATTCCGATGGATGGAAACAGGTAGCGTGGTCGTGGTGGCGGGGAATGAAGTAAGGGGTGAAATGTGAAGGTCGTGGCCCTTTTTATAGGGCAAGGAATAGCCGGAACGTCGAATACGTATGCGGGAGTTATTGGCCGATGCGGCGGCGATGAGTAAAGCGAGTAAAGATGGAGAAACGGTCGATTGAGTGCGGCAGTGAGTGAAAGGTTATCGTGGTAAATATTGGGCACGATCTCGAATGGAAACGAACGCATCAATGCGCTTTACGACAGGGTTTGACAGCGCTCTAGTTCGGACAGAGGAAGACGAAGGAGAGGTCGAAGATGATAGGTAGAGTCAGGGTGGGGGAGAGAGAGAGAGAGAGAGAGAGAGAGGAAAGGCTGGTCAACGGCGCGGCTGACGAGGAAGAAACGACCGTGGGCCGGGAAGGATTCGGTCCAACCACTGTTTCCATATTTTCAAAAGATTAGCAATTAAAGTCATTCAATTAATTTATTTAGGCTTTAGAAAATAGTAAATAAAGTCCAAAAATCATGGAAAAATACAGAAATTCCCTGAGTCATTTTGAACTTAAATAAAATATTTCTAACTCAAATTGGTAATTAATTTTTGCAAATAGTTTATTTGACGGAGGCCTCCAACGCGCGTGGGTTCGTGTACAACATCATCTACAAGGCCGACGTGCCCATGTCCGGCTTCTCTGACAACCTCCGCGGCTGGTGGAAGTGCTTTGCTCAAGCACGCAGAGATTTCTCTTCTCTACCTCCCTAGCAAGCTTCTCCAGCCTCTTGAGCATCCATGCATACATGGCATCCATCTACGATGCCTGCCCGGTCGCAGTGCCCACGACCCCTTCCAACCTCCCCGGACCAAACCCATCCAACATCCCCTCCACTGCCTTCTACTCTCCAATGTTGTGACCTCCCGGCAGAGATGACGGTTGAGTCAGCAGCCACGGCATGGGCGACTCTGAGAAGGAGGTAGTGCTGGTCCCTAACCCGGGCAGCGTTGATGACAGGTGAGGTCGGGACGAGGCGGGATCCAACAAGTAGGAAGGCGCGGTAGTAGAAGAAGTGGGTGGAGAGGTTGGGGGAGGAGGGGGCAAGGAGCAAGAGGAGGGTGGGTGAGGGGTAGGTTTTTCGAGAGGGAGTGGGAGAGGGAGAGCTCGTGAATGGAGGGGCGGAGTGGCTAGTAAGGGAGGCTGGTGGAAGCAACCGAGGTGATCGGAGAGTGTGGATGGGTGGGTGGAGAGGGAGAGGGAGAGGGAGGGGCTGGGGGGAGGCAGGGGGTTGGGGGGAGGCATGAGTCTCGGCCGAAGAGGAGGTCATCGTAGTCGCCGGTGGCGACTGTGCAACGGCGGAGGAGCGCGGCATAGGATATGGAGAGCTTCTCTAGAGGGGCCATCGGTGGTGTGGAAAAAGTTGTGGTGTTTTTCAGTGTCATTTCTAGTCCATTACTCTGTGCTAGCATAGTATAGGTGTATAGGGTAGCATACAACTTCTTCTGCTCAACTGCATCATCCACATGCATGGGTTGAACTAGGTGGATTGGAGATGAGCTGAAATAGGTTGGGAAAATGGGTTGAACCCATATCAGGGAAATGGTTTGAGTTGGTTTGGATTGAATTTTCACGTGGGTTGGTTTGGATTGGGCCCTAGGTGATGCGAAGTGGTGTGGTTTGGGTTGAGAGTGAAGTTTGTTGTTGTAGGTCAGATTGGAATTGAGTTGGTCTCCCACCAATTACCAGACCTATCTACATTAGAAAGCGGTCTCCACTGTCCGGTAAAAAAACATTATCCTGGCCCATCGTACAGATACAATGTGATGATTGTTTATTCACGCACACACCTCGCAACTCACCAAGTTGTTTGAATTGCTTTTCATTTTTTTCTTTTCCTTGCCAAAACTGCAATGGAAGTCGTCGCCGATTTTTTTCTTTTGTCCATAAAGTCGTTGGTGATAGCCAAATGGGCCGTGCCAGCCAGGCCGACCCGAGGCACGGCATGACCCACGCTGTTTATGAGCCATGCCATGCTTGGGCTGCACCCCTGGAACGTGGGCCGACTCGGTACGGCACGAACAATGTCAGGCCGTGCTAGGCACGGCAAGAAGCCGACACGAGCCGTTTGGCCTGTGTGTGGAGAGGGCGAGGCGGTGAGCCGACGAGGGAGGCACGAGGAGGGCGAGGCGACGTCGACGCGCCGGATGGAGAAGGGTGGCGAAGGGGGGCACGGGCGCAGCGACAAGGAGGAGAGGAGGAGGGCGGGACGGCGTTGGCAACTGGCATGAACGGAGGAGAAGGCGAGGTGGCGGGCTCGAGGCGGGAAGGAGCCGGGAGGAGAAGGGAGTAGGGGTAGGGGAAGAGGAAGAGGCTAAGTGGGCCGTGAACAGTCTGTCGGGCCGGCACAGCACGAGTGGCCTTCGAGTTGTGCTTGAGCCGCCACCCATAAACGGGTGGTCGTGCGGCTCATTTGGCCATGTGTGAAAGTAGTCGTCAAAATTATTCAATGGATGATATTTGCATGGTACTACTCAGATGTCTATTTGCACTTAGATATGTCGTGACTAGAGGTGGGCATTGGGCTAGGTGCATGCTGGCGGCCCACCAAACTTAAACCGCATCGTCTGTCTTGCGGCTCGGCCGGTCAACCCGCCGTGCCGTTCGTGCCGCCCACCGCCTCTTCGGCGGACCGAGCATGACCCAAAGCCCGTCGTGCTGGGGTCGTGCCATGCCAGCCCAAGCCTAACCCTAAATAACTATAGACGGCAGAGGCGGCGATGGCGGCGGCGACCGCCATCTTCATTCCTCTCGTACCCGTATCATTAAAAAACCTAGTTAAAATTGAGTTAATTGGTAAAAACATGGGCACATAAATATTTCGGGGAAAAATTGAATTTTTTTTGATATTTTACAGATACAATGTTACTACCTCGTTGAAAACCTTACACCCTAGAGTGGTGTTCCCTGAGTAAGGAAAAGAGCACAGTAAAAACATGCGTACATACTAACTACGCATCAATGTCGAGATCGTTCGTGCATTCGAGGTTAGTGTACGCCTGCACAATCTCAAGATCCTCTAGTTGATGTTGTTGCCGCTCTTTAGCCAATTCCCAGTCCTTGGCGCATGTGATTGCCTCCACCATCCTAGGCGTGAGGCATGATTTTCTTTCTTCAATTATTCTCCCTGCCACGCTGAACGTTGCTTCTGAAGAGACAATGAACACCGGTACCAACAGAACATCCCGTGCGAAATGTGACAACACAGAAAATATCCGTTTGTTGTTCTTCCACCACTTGAGCAAGTCTATCTTTCCACCGGAAAGATCAGGATCGATGTTTGCAAAATCATGCTCTAGGTAGTAGTTTAGCTCTGAGACAGAATTCCACAAGGGGGTTGTCTGAGACTGAGAGGATGAAGAACTGCACTTGCCCTTTAGTTTCTTCCACAAGTGGGATGTGAAGCTTTTTTTTTCTTGTTGCGTCTGCTGTGAGGCCTCCGATTTCACGCTGCTGCCGAATTTGTCATGATACATGCAGAAAATATGAAAAAGCTAATCTTTGACATGTGCGAAAGCTTCCGAGTAATCAAAACCGAGGCATTCACCTATTCCCTCCATACCAATCTGCAAACATGGCAACTTTTTCGTATGATCAAAAATGATAGCAAAGTAATACACGTGTGAAATAGAACCAACATATTTAATAATTTTTTCCTCCATTATTGCGACAGCATGACCTAAAAGAGGATCATTCCTAGATTTTGCAATCTGATCTGTAATTAACCAAATAAATTTTATAACTAAGGGAGAGATAGAGTAATAAACACTAGATAACATCTTTGTTGCTTTATAAAAAGGTTTTAAAAACTCTCAAAAATGACTGGCAATCTGTCAATCTGAATTAGTAACTACCAATTCATTATTTTGAGAGTTAGCATTGACAAAAACGGATATAACATGTTCGTACCCTTGTAACTTCTTTAACATGATATAGGTCGAGTTCCACCTCACCTTCATGTCAAGGCTGAATTTTCTTGTCTTCTTCCCATTGGCCGCGCAGTACTCCGCAAACCTGGCTATCACTTGTGGGGAATTTGTGAGGTAGCGAATGGCGTCGCGGACACTGTTCAAAAATCCGCCAATCGTTTGCATACCATCTTGAACAACAAGGTTCAAGATATGGCATACGCATCTCTGGTGGAGAACATAACCACCAATATACGTCTGCAATCTTGGGGTGAGGATGTTCATAGCAGCCGTGTCTGCTGATGCGTTATCAAGAGTTATAGAAGCAATCTTATTATCTATCTTAAAATCATCAAGTACGTGTAGTATACGCTCGGTAATGGCCTCTCCCGTGTGTGATTCGTTAATTACCTTAAACCCTATGACTCTCTTGTTTAGCTTGTTATTGTCGTTTAAATAATGGGCCACAACAATAAGGTAGGCACTTCTCTGGTGTGATGATGTCCAAATGTCTGAAGTTATAGCAAAAGAGAACTGAACTTGTAGAAATAGTTCTTTTAGCTCTGCTAGTTCTTTATGATACATCCGTAAAATATCAGATGTAGTGGTTCTCCTACTAACATGTTGGTATTGTGGACAAAAGCCGCGTTGGATCATTCTTTCGAAAGCGCGACTTTCACCAATCCTAACCAGTTGATCTTCCGCAATAATATATCTAGCAATTTACTCACGGACAGAAAGCGGGTTGTATACCCAAGTACTTACAGAGCCATTGGCCTCGAAGTTTCGCTGCATTTGTACTCCTCCCCCTCGGTTCTGCGCCCCGATCTTGCGCAAGCATGCTTTGTAGTGCCGGTTCAAGTGGCCTGTCCCTGCAGCTGCACGAGCAGTTAATTTAGCTTGGCAATAATTACATATTGCAATATCCACCGTTTGGCCGTCTTGAATTTCCTGGCTCTAGGTCATGTGCTTCCAACAATTCGCACTTCTTCCAGACCCGCCAATGTTGCCGTCCGTGGACGCAGGAGAGAACTTTGGAGCCCCCATTGGCTCCAGACCGCCCTGGTACTACACGAAACCCTCCATACCGTCCATATAACGGTCATCCATGCTGTAGTCTCCCATGTTTGGCGAGAACTGGTGAGCATCAATGGGAGTCGGAGCCGGAGGACTAGGGGAGCGGCGGCGAGAGCTTACACTAAGTCGACCTGCTGCCCTTTTGTGCTCCGGCTCCTCGGTAACATATTGCTCGGGAGCTCCTTGGTGCTCCGACTCCTTGGTAGCATAATGGATGGATGGTGAATAAATGGAGTAGATAGATGTTGAAGAAATAAGGAGAGTAAATGGATGATGAAGAAATAAGAGTGGATGAATGGTGAATAAATGAGAGTGTATGTATGGTGAAGAAATGAGGACAACGAATGCTTGGTGAGAGTTAATTTTCATAGGCACGGTGAGTTGCTCCTGAACGTTGCTCAACGTTCTCCCGCACGTTGCTCACAACGGTCACTCACACCTTTTTCCCCCGATTCCCTCTGCTTGTCTCCCACTCCCTCGATTGGAACGAAAGCCAAACCGAATCTATTCTTTTCTCCCCACCTTATCTCCTCCCCTTATCTCTCCCCTACCTGACCTTATCTCCCCGCCCCGGTATTATCTCCCTCCCTCCCCCCGACCTTATCTCCCTCGGCCCCCCAGCTCTCTCTCTCTCCCCCTTATCTCCCCACCCAGGCGGCTCTTCCCCTCATCTCCCCCTCCCAGATTGCTACGGTCCTGCCTCAACTCGGCTCCTGGAGTCTCCTCCAGCCCTCCGGCCTCTGGTCCCCTGCGTCGCCATCGCCTGTCGCTCGACTCCCTACCAGCCGCCTCCGGTTGCGGCTTGCTAGCCTGTGCGTCGCCCCTTACCACCACTACCATGGCCCGCGGGAGGCGACGAGGAGGCGACGGCGGGAGGCGCGAGGAGACAGGCGGCTGCGGGAGGCGACAAGGAGGTGACGAGACCGCAGGAGGCGACGAGGCCAAGGCGGGAGTCGCGAGGAGGCGGCAGCGAGAGGTGACGAGGCTGAGGTGGGACCGTGGGAGGCGAGCCTCCATCTCCTCGAGCTCGCGCAAGCCGCTACCACCCTAGTTGGTGAGCATTGCCGTTGGATGTGCTGGAGATGGCGGCGGGAGGCGATGCGGCCGCCAGCGACCGTGTTGAGCATGCTTGCGTGCCAACCGTGCCTTGATCGCCGTCGCGTCGCCGTCCATCGTCTTTGTCTTCCCAAGCCCAATGACCGGGCGTGCCACCGGCCACCACATAAGCGTGCGAGCCATGCCGAGCCATTGGGTTTGGCGCACGCGAATAGCCGACCCAAGTCCCACCTCCAGTCGCGACACACAGAGTGGACTGCATTGTCAACAACAATAATAACAAATAATTAGTTGCAGAGTAAATTACACCTGTAATCTTCAGATTTACTCCTCGCTGACATGCGGGCCATGCTCGGTTACGGTTCTTCCAGTTAACCCGCGCAAACCCCAAGGACGGATTCCAAAATCTCCCCACCCGCGCCACGGAATCTTCCCATTCCCGCGGACCAGAGCCTCGGTCCCACCTGTCAGACACCCGAAACCCACATAATTATCATTTATCTCTCCCCGCAGCGCCCCCACGACGAAGACCATTCCACAGCCCAGCAACCTACTCAACCTGCTCCCCTCGTCGCGCGTGCGCGGCGGCGGCGCGGCCGTTGACTCCATGACAGGCGACGGCGGCGATACCTCGCCGCGACGCCGGCCCCTCACGGTGCTCCCCCTCGTCGCGCTCATCTTCTACGACGTCTCGGGGGGTCCGTTCGGCATCGAGGACTCGGTCCGGACCGGCGGTGGCGCACTGCTGCCGCTCCTCGGCTTCCTCGTCCTCCCGGCGCTCTGGTCGCTCCCGGAGGCGCTCGTCACCGCAGAGCTCGCCTCCGCCTTCCCTACCAACGCTGGCTACGTCGCCTGGGTCTCCGCCGCGTTCGGTCCCGCGGCGGCGTTCCTCGTCGGCTTCTCCAAGTGGGCCTCCGGCACGCTCGACAACGCGCTCTACCCAGTGCTCTTCCTTGACTACCTCCGCTCCGGTGGGCTCGCCCTCCCGCCGCCGCTCCGCTTGCTCGCGGTGCTGGCCCTCACCGCGGTGCTCACCTACCTCAACTTCCGCGGCCTCCACCTCGTCGGCCTCTCCGCGCTGGCCCTCACCGCCTTCTCCCTCTCCCCGTTCCTCGTCCTCGCCGTGCTCGCCGTGCCCAAGATCCGCCCCTCCCGCTGGCTCGCCATCAATCCCGGCGCCGTTGACCCGCGCGGGTACTTCAACTCCATGTTTTGGAACCTCAACTACTGGGACAAGGCGAGCACGCTCGCCGGCGAGGTGGACGAACCAAGAAAAACCTTCCCCAAGGCGGTGTTCGGCGCGGTGGGGCTCGTCGTAGGCGCGTACCTCATCCCGCTCCTCGCCAGCACCGGCGCGCTCCCGCCGGAGACGGCGGCCGAGTGGACGGACGGGTTCTTCTCCGAGGTCGGGCAGAGGATCGGCGGGCCCTGGCTGCGCGTGTGGATCCAGGCCGCCGCCGCCATGTCCAACATGGGGCTCTTCGAAGCCGAGATGAGCAGCGACTCCTTCCAGCTCCTCGGCATGGCCGAGATGGGCATGATCCCCGCCATCTTCGCCCGTAGGTGAGAAGTTTATCCACTTGCGCAGCAAAGTGTGAAATCTTTGAGCGAAAAATCTAATCTTTTGGCATTATACGCAGGTCGCGGCACGGGACGCCAACGTACAGCATCATGTGCTCGGCAACGGGGGTGGTGATTCTCTCCTTCATGAGCTTCCAGGAGATTATCGAGTTCCTCAACTTCCTCTACGGGCTCGGGATGCTCGCCGTGTTCGCCGCCTTCGTCAAGCTGCGCGTCAAGGACCCGGACCTGCCCAGGCCGTACCGGATCCCCATCGGCGCCGCGGGGGCCGCCGCCATGTGTGTCCCGCCCGTGGCGCTCATCACCACCGTCATGTGCCTCGCGTCGGCCAGGACGCTCGTCGTCAGCGCCGTCGTGGCCGTCGCCGGGGTCGCCATGTACTACGGCATCGAGCGCATGAAGAGGAGCGGCTGGGTCGAGTTCCTAGCGCCAGTGCCACCTGACAGCTTCCATGGATCATCGGCTGCTGCGTCTGACAACGACGTCAAGTATGTCCGCGCCGGGCTCCTCGACGACGAGCCCATCGAGGAAGTGCCCAGCAAGGTCGTGTAGGGCGCGCAGAAATATTATACATTGCGATTTGTACTTTGCACAGGCGTACACCAGGATGGAAGATATGGAGTAAATTAATTACCCTGCCGGTCATTGAACTTGTAGGGTTGATTCATCTGGATCGCTAAACGGATACTGTGAAAATGGTCTGTCTCCGCAGAATTTGATTTTTTTTATACATTTTAAAATTTTATTTACAACTCCATTATATATATATATATATATATATATATATATATATATATATATATATATATTACAGTAAAATATTTATGTAATTTTAGTTCTTAGTTACTGTAATTATTTTTAAAAGTTTTAATAATTCATATTTCCATCGTATGATTCAAAATCTCACATGTATTTTGAGAGGTTGAGCAAAAAAAAAATTTATATATCAATAAAATACGACAATGTGGTGAACATGTTATATTAGAAGAAAAATCATAATAAATTGGACTCAATTCATCGTATGAAAAAGCGCAAATCTCGAAGCATATCAGAATTTTTAAATCATAAGTACTAAGTAGTAACACGCGCGCCTATTTTTAAATCAATTAGGAATAAGTCCATTCTTCGTCCCTCAACTATACCCGATGATTAATTTTGGTCCCTGAACTTAAATCCGGATATAACGCACCTCAAACTTTCCATCGCAAGACCGTCGTGTCCATCGCGTGCGTGAGGCGGTTTGGGCCGCGTGGCATCCCACGTGGCGCGTCGAGCCTCGCCGCGACTCGGACCGGGTCTGTCATATGCCCCGATCAAGGTCGCCTCGCGCTCGGTCGCTCTCTCTCCTCTCTCTCGCTCTCGCTCTCGCTCTCTCTCGGCGGCTAGGGTTTGTTGGCCGTGGCGACTAGGGTTAAGTAGTTTGGTGGCCGGCGCGACCCAAGATACCGCCCCGGTGCGCCTCGCTGCCACGCCGCATTGTCCTCCCCGACGAGCAATCTGCAGAGCCCCCTCCCGAGCTCCCGCATGCAGATTTCCCCTCATTGGAGGCTGCGCCATGGCCGACAGGGAGCTCGGCCCTTGGTCTGGCAACAAGAAATCCCGGATCAGCGGATAGGATGCGGTGGTGAACAGGACAGGGCTAAAGGTGAGTTCTTCAATCCTAGATCGGCACAATTACTCGGTTGTTTGTGGAGCTACTTGATTAGTGTTGTTCTTAGAGTAATGGTTGGTGTTATTTTGCATGTAGGTATATCACGGTGGTGATTTCTTGCAGTTACTCTGATTTAGCAATGGATAATTTGGACAAGCTAGTGTTAGGTTCCATTTGATGGGGATTTCTTTGATGATGGGAAGAGATTGCATTATTGCGGAGGAAGAGGCGGCATGTCTTACATAGATCGGGATAAGTTGTCGCTCTAGGAGGTCAAGGCCATTTGAAGGACCATTGTGAGGATGTGGAGTTGGTACTCATGCCTTTGGCGGTTTCTGGGAAAGCATTGAAGGCTGGATTGAGGGCGCTAACAAATGATGAGGCTTTGCGGACCATGGTCGATTGTATCAGCGATGGGGTGTTGTGGATATATTTGTTGAGGCGGTGGGAGTTGATGATGATGTTGGCTCGGATGGTGATGGTGTTGGTGACAAAGGAGATGAAGGCGGTGATTGGGAAGATGAGAGTGAAGCTTGGATGCACCAGATGATGATGAGGAATTAGATGCTTCCAAGGAGGTGGAGGTGATTGAGGTGTCACCGGTAGATATTGCAAAGGATATTGCACATAGCGGAAGTTCTACAATACATTGCACGATATGAAGGGAAGGCAAAGGTCGACTACAAGACTTGCAAAGTGACTACTGAGAAGAGGTACAAAATTTGGGCATTTGGTGGCCATTGATGAGTCAAGGGACAAGGAGGAGGCGATGGCGGTGACACTTCTTACTTTTCCGAGAGTGAGAAGAGGACATCTATGAGGAAGGTGGCGGTGATGGTGAGCTCTGAGGAGGAAACCCAAGTACCCTAGGTATGACCCCAAAGCAAGTCTCCCTACTTTTAGCTTGGGCATGGGTTTTAGCTGCAAGGGGGACTTCATTCAAGCTGTTAGGCAGTATGGAGTAGAGAGGAGACATGTTATTAATTTTTGCAAGAATGACAACAAAGGGTTAGGGCTCAATGTGAGTGGGCCAAATGTCCTTGGTTTATCTTGTTGTCAAATAATGATGGGACGAGAAGGATGGATAGTGAGTAGTTTCAAGGATGAGCACACATGCCCCCAAGAAGGGACAACAAACTTGTCACTTCGGAGAATATTGAAAAGTTTGAGAGTGCCATAATGGGAAACCCAACTGGAAGCTTGAGCACTTGAAGCAAGCAAGACAGGAACAAATGCATGCGGATGTGAGCATAGCTAAGTGCAAAAGAGCTAAGTCCATTGTAATGCAGAAGGTATTAGACTCCAAGAAGGGAGAGTATGGTAGGGTCTTTGACTACCAAATGGAGCTTCTTAGGAGCAATCCAGGTAGCACAGTAGTGGTTAAGCTGCATCCAGATGCCCCAGAAGCTGTTTTTCACAGAATGTATATTTGTTTGGATGCTTGCAAAAGAGGTTTCTTAGCTGGGTGTAGGAAAGTGATAGGTTTAGATGGTTGTTTCTTCAAAGGTCCAACCAATGGGGAGCTAATTTGTGCAATGGGAAGAGATGCAAACAATCAGATGTACCCCATAGCATGGGCTGTGGTAGAGAAGGAAACTAATGAGTCATGGGACTGGTTCTGTGGGATTTTCTTCAAAGATATAGAAATTGGAGATGGCGAAGGATGGGTAATCATCTCAGATCAGAAAGTAAGTCACATTAGTGTTTATTCATCCAATTTGTCATATGCAGTACTTAACTTCTGTTTGTTTGTTGCAGGGCCTACTAAATGCTGTTCAGTATTGGGTACCCAAGGCTGAGCATAGGATGTGTGCAAGACACATCTATGCCAACTTCAGGAAGACTTACAAGAACAAGGCTTGGCAGAAGAAGTTCTGGTTGTGTGCCAAATCTCCATGTGTCAATCTTTTCAACTACCATTGGGCAAGGCTTGCAAAGGATACCCCTGAAGGTGCTAATGCAATCATGAGGACAGATCCACAACATTGGAGCAGGGCATGGTTCAAGTTGGGATCATGCTGTGAATCTGTGGACAACAACATGTGTGAATCATTCAATCATGCCATAGTTGAGTCAAGGTACCTCCTATCATCAAGCATGTTTGAGTGGATAAGGAGGAAAGTGATGGTTAGAATCCATACCAACAAAAGCAAAGGCAGAGAAGTGGGCAGTGTGACATGCCCCAATATTACAGAAGAAAATGAAGGTCTACATCAATGAGTCGGTTTTACGTCATCTTGTGTACAATGGTCGAGAATGGTTTTGAGGTCACACATAGAGATCATAGGTTCTCGTGAACTTGGATAGTAGAACTTGTTCATGCGAGATATTGGCAAGCTATGCGGTTTGTCTTGCCCACATGCCATTGCATGCATCAATTGGAGGAGCAGTTCCTTGATGACTACATAGCACCATGTTACTCCATTGCAGTACAACAAGACTTATGAGCACTTTGCTTGCAACTGTTGAGGCATGACTTGTTGGCCCACATCGGAGAGACCAAGACCAAGGCAACCAAATATGGAGAAAATGCCTAGGAGGCCAAAGAAAGATAGGAAGAGAGAGCAAGATGAGAAGCCTAAAGGAATAAGACTGTCCAAGATTGGCACATTCATTAGGTGCGAGCTTTGCAAAGGAATTAGCCATAACGAGTCTAGGCTGTGAGAGGAGACATGGCCAATCAGGCAAACATCGAGCCCACCGGGATCAACAAGGTCATTGTGCAAGTGTTGGCAATTCTACACCAAGCTGGTCTGTTCACTGGTACAAAATTCATTCCTTCATTTCATGCATTTCCTAAGTTGGTACAAAATTACATAGTTTAAGCACCTTTCACATTGCAGGTTGTGATTCCTCCACCACAACAGAGCTGTTCTAGCATGACCAAGAGAAAGACCAGGTCTAATTCAGTGAACACACCACCTCCATCAATAAAGAGTTGCACTGGGGTAGGAGTATTGTACTCAGAGAGGACAGGCACAACTATTCAGAATGTAGGTGCATTCCAAAATTTCCATATCTTCATTTATATTCTTTGCACTTGCAAACTACAAACCTCTAACTCAACATGGTGGTTCTGCTACAGCCTGGTATGCCAGATCAGAGGATCATCAAAACCTCTGCTACTGCTAAAGTCACTACACAACATGGTGGTTCTGGCACTATGAACTTGGAGGCAAGTGTGGCGTCTGCGAGTGCAAAATCAAGTGTGAACATCCAGGTAACTTCGGGTTCTGCCTCTGGTCAAGCTGCGGCCAAGAACCGACCTTTCAAAATAGGAAGAAGTGAGTCCAACCAAGAAGAAGCAAAGTTATAGTTCAAAGCTTGCAAAGCTTTTGGGTATCCCAACTAATGAGTGATGTTCTAATGGATTTGCCAGACAGTTATGCTGTTAGTGTTATGTAATCTTTTGAACTTGTGCCTTGTGGGGTGTGATTATCTTTATTAGTGTTATGTAATCTTTTCAACTTGTGCCTTGTGGTCCGGCGATTCACGGCAGTCACTTAGTGTTATGTAATCTTTTCAACTTGTGCCTTGTGGGTGATAAGCGTGTTTATTTACGAGAACCAATCGATATGTTGTTTATTTATGAGAACCAATCTCATTTGTTTATTTATGAGCACCAATCTCGACTTGCTTATAATTGAACACATGATCCTTGGTTACGTTAGTGTTGATGTTTACATGGATTGAACATCTTACAATGCATTCCAGTTCTGTTGGGACAATGCATTCACAGTTACATTAGGACAATGCGGACAATGATTCCGAGTTCTATTGATGTTTACATGGATTGAACAATGCATTCGAGTTACATTGGGACAATGCATTCTCGTTACTGTAAGACAATGCACAGACAATGATTCGAGTTACATTGATGTTTACATGGATTGAACATCTTACAATGCATTCACAGTTACATTAGGACAATGCAGGACGAGTTAAAGAGCATCGAACTTGTTTCAATCACTGTCCCCTAGTATCATTTCATCGAGTTTACATTTCATCCGGTATTAGAGAGCATCGATTCGAGCGATTATCTTTGTTAGGTTCAATCATGGTACCTTGTTGACAAGCATCGATATTCTGAGCATCAATCGAATGGACAATTTGAGCAACACAGTTCCATTACATAATAGATTGCGGCACGGGTTCAATTACATTCCCTAATCGAATTCTAACTACCATCATTGCAAAACAACAAGCAAGACAAAAAAAGTCTCCTCTCTTTCTCCAAATTGTGCTACCCTACCAGTGAGTCCAACAAGCTGCTACATCACGTTCTCCATGCCGGACTCGGCCACACTCAAATCTTGTTCATTGTTACGGTTCCTTAACGCCCTAAGCTCATGGTTCTCCTTCCTCAACGCCCTAACGATTGTCGCGCAAGTCGGTACTACCCGCCTCAAGAAGGGGTTGGTTCATCATCGTACCATGCCCAAAACTTGCGACCTCGACCTTCAATTAAGATTCACAAATAAGCGAGCCTCCACAAACCAAAATAACGACAAATTGGTGAAGATTACTTACCAGAGCTCGCATGCATGTCATGTACCTCCGTCTGCGGGTTAGAGTCGCTCCACGAGATCCACCGACCACCTTCTCCCCGCAATGGCAATGGACCGTTGGGCGTACTCGATGGTCGCTCTCTGTATGGAATCGGCGGTGGAAGCCCCATAAAGCTGTCGACGGAGGGTGCGGTACATCTTGCCGACCTTGAGCTTCCTCCAGCGGGTAACGAACTCGAGCTCCCTAAGGCCGCCATGGCGCACCTCAGGGAGAAATCTGCTGCGGGAGCTCGGGAGGGGCTCTGCAGATTGCTTGTCGGGAGGGCGATCGGCGTGCGCGAGACGGGCGGGGAAGGTATCTTGGGTCGTGGCGGCCACCAAACTACAAACCCTAGTCGCCACGGCCGCCAAACCCTAGTCGCCGCCGTGAGAGAGAGAGAGCGAGAGCGAGAGTGAGCGAGAGGGAGCGACCGAGTCCGAGGGCGACCGGGTCAGGGAATTTGACAGGACCCAGTCGAGTCGTGCGAGGTCGACTCAGCGCCAGCGTGGATGCCACGTCGGCCCAAACCGCCGTCAAGACGCATGCGGAGGACACGATTTGCCCGGTATGTAAAGTTTGAGGTGCGTTATATCCGGTATTTAAGTTCAGGGACCAAAATTAATCATCGGGTATAGTTGGGGGACGAAGTATGGACTTATTCCAATCAATTATTCGACATAACCGACGACAATGTAAAATAATCAAGAAGTAGCGATCAATATGCTTACCATTGGTGCTCATTTTTTATGCTTTACTCACCCCATATTATTACCATTTATCTCAGTATTTGTGCTAAATTATGCCATTTGGCAACTACCCCTAACGAAATACGGAGATACGTTCTATTTCACTTTTTTCGCAGGAAATTGGCTAAAAGAGTCAATAAAGAGCTTCCTTGGGAAAATGTGCAAAAATGAGCTTCATCAAATGATAAATTAGAGGTTACCATGACATCCGCCTCATCGAGCCGATCGAAATGCATATATTATTTGCTCAAATCAGAGGTCAAACATAAAAGTTACGAAAGCCGAAAGCTGTTAGAGCCCGGCCTGCCAGGATCTTGTGCCGCTCGGCGCTGGGCCTACACCGACTGGCTCTTAGGCCCCGAGAAACCCTTTGCGGCCCAAATTGCTTTGATCAATTTATTTGATGCTTATGATACTTTATTGCTTTGATCAGTCCATTTAATATTGTGTTATTTTGTTAATTTCCGCAATCAACTTATCATTTGCTAGACTGAAACATGGTATTTGGATTTAGTCAACGATCTATATCAAATAGTGCAGAGCTTGCTACATTTAGATTAGCCTTATCATGTGACAGGTGAACCAGTGAAAAAGGTAGTATTATCTGTAGGGTGAGAGCGATTTTAGCCTAGTACCAATTCATAGTATATTTGTTGATTTACGTGTAAGTGAACCTAGTCTACATGAAGATATGGTTAGTCTTAGTAGAACCTTAGTGATTTCTATTTTAGAGTAATTTAGTTATTTATATTAAATCTTTCATACAACATTCTTGTTAGTAATAATTGTCAGTCTTAGTTGTAATCTCAACTGTTCCCTGAGATCGATAATTGGATACTCAAGTGAAACACTACAACCGATCCGTAAGCTTGCAGTTATCATTGTATGTGCATAGATCACGTCAACACCTACCAAAATAAAGGAACTAAGGACGAAACTATGAACAAAAGATGGCCGAATTGGCAAAATACATTATCCAACCTCAATAGCCTAAAAAGAAGAGAACAAAATATCTTAGAATTCTCAAGTAAAAATAAGTAGAATGATAAAAATAAGTAGTTAAGTAAATAAATTAACTTTAGTACTAATGTTCTTTCAAGTTAATGAAGCGTGGACCACATCATCATAGACCACATCATCATTATCGATGAACCACAACATCATTAGCGATCAACCTGAGCCACGTGCTCGTGTCGCAGCCTGAGACGACTCCGGAGTGAACAATTTTTAGACTAGAGAGTGCATATGTTGTATATATTAGTTGATCCTTACTAAATTATTTTTTTGAACCCGGTGTCCTATGACACCGAGTAATCCCATTTGCTTCCGCCCCTGCTGCTGCTGGGGCTAGGTGGTGGCGACGTAGAGCTTGGGAGGCAGCCTCGGTGTGTAGCTTGGGATTGCGGGGAAGCGACAGCGAGGACCTCAGCTACGGCGGCATGGATCTTGGTAGCGGAGTTGTGTTTTGAGGAGGAGATGCCAGTTATTTTTTAATTTTTTATTTACCATACACTCATTTTCATATGATTGACGTGGCGCTGCTACGTGTGCAATGGATGCCCCTAGTGAACCACTTAATACACTTTACTAACCCAATTATGCATTTTTGAAGTACCATGATCCAGATAAACCAACGCTGCAAGTTCAATGTCTGGCAGTGTAACATACTATACATGCCGTTTGTTGTACAGTAGGTCCAGACATTCAATGAATACATCTTGTCATATACCATTCAGAATACAGCTAGCCGTGAAGCTCCTCATGTGATTTTCAGCTGGTAGCGTAGCACAATTCAGAACAGCGCAGCAATTGCTGCTGGAATCTGAACCCAGGAAGGAACAATACCTCAACTTGTCATAGTTTGTAGCTGTTTGGGATTCATTGCAGGATTGTGAGCTCTTGATGCGGAGCAATGGGTTAAGCAGTGGTTGTGTTTCCTCAGTAAAAAGTACAGAAAGATTGCGTTGAGTTGCAGGAGAGTGGGTTTCCCACATATGCATGGACCTACATGCACTATCTGTACCACAAAATATGCTTTCAGATTGGTGGTGCACAACTATGTATCCGTACTGTGTACATGTATGCAAACTGTGCCCCGCTGTATACAAGCAACCAACCCTGCCGAATCTTGGACTGATTTGGTTATATTACGCACGAAAATTCTAAAAATAGCCTATGTAATCTCAAAATTCCAAATCTAGCCTTCTGTACCCACCTGTTGTGGTCGGGCAGCGGCGGTGACTCTTTGCCGTCTCCCGAAGGCGGCGAGTGCCACCCCGACCGTTCGCGTGGGCGCGTGGCGGCCGCGCGGGTGCGGCCGCCGGTTCGGCCGGACGGCTGCGCGTGGGAAGCACTTTCTGCCGTCGGGGACGGCGAAATGCCGCCACGCCCGCGCCGAGGCCGGCGCAGCGGGCGGACGGCGGAGAAGTTGCTCCCACCCGCCACGCCGGGTCTTGTGCTGCCGTGTCGCCGAGCCCGGCCGGCCTCTGCCCGCGTGCGTGCGTGCCCCAACTAGGCGCTTGTTGCTTGCGTGCATAAGAAGGCGCATACTCATTTGAAGGTCGTTTGCGAGCTAGCGAGCGAGAAGGTTAGCGCTAGTGAGCGAGAGAAGCAAACAATTCCCAGAAGAGGAGGGAGAAGCGAGGCCGTATAAAAGGTATGTGGCATTCGCATCCAGCTGTAGTTGTAGTTAGTTTTAGCAATGTGATTATGATGTAATTAGATAAATTATAGCAACTGAGTAGTTATAATTTTGCAGTGAGTGTATTTTGACTTAGTGTTGGACGCAAAATTGAAAAGCAAGTGTGATTAGCAAGTAATTAGAAGACTTCGGTAGTTAGCATTGCGATTAAGTAGTAATTAGTTGACTTAGCAGACTTATTGTTGTTAGTGTTGTCAATTTTATGTCGGTAATAAAATTTTGTACTGTCACGGACCTGATCATAAAATATCAAAATATTCAGAGGTCATTCGGCGAAGTAGAAGTAGAATTGAAATAAGTCGCCGACGGTCGGGACCCGAGAGCGTTGTCTATGTACTTTAAGGGCATATTAACCTTGGTCTATGCACTATCACGATGAGACAGCGCCAATGACAAGCGGGCCCCACTGTCGAGAAGTTTTATTTCGGAAATTAAATGACAAATAATTCTATGTAGTAGACCCCGCATGTCATTGCTATAAGCTAGGTCTAACTTGAGTATGGAAACTTAAAAATGCTTTGGGAAAATCTGAAATGATTTATTTTTGTACTGTAAATTCGAGTTAGTTAAAAAAAATTCATAAATATTTTAAGTGAACTCCAAATTTAGTGAAATCAATTTTGTTATTTTTTTTACTTTAACTTGGAATAGGTTTGACACTTTGTAGTACCCCAGAAAATTTTAAATTTTTTTATTGTAGAAATGAAATTAACTTCAACCTTTCATGGATAGAAAAATCATATGAACTCCATTTGGAATGAATAAATTTACGTTGATCTCAAAATTTTATTCCAATTGCTCATGTAAACCACGTAATTTTTGGGTTGAGTAGTATTGTGCAATTTTTTCGCGAAATATTTAAACACAAATTCGACTGAACCTGCAACCAGTAATTTTTGTGTTAAGTAGTACGTTGAATTACGAAGAAATTATAGAAGTGTCAGGAAGTTGCTCATGTGTTAGGTAGTTCATGGCGGAGATTCAAGATCTGTTCGTGTTCCACGGGGACGGTCTCGTACGTGAAGGACCGTACGGTGCGGACCTGTCAAGTTGCGACCGCACCGTGATCCGGACGCCGTCTCTGAAGGACATGGGCCTCTCGGAGCTAAGGCGGTGCGTGCGTTCCGCGTTCGATCGCGCCACTGGAAGGAAGAAGCTGTGCATCGAGGTGGTGTATCCCTCGGTTGCGGGTGGTGCAGGCGAGACCGTTTGGCAACTTATGAAGGTCACATGTGACGCTTCATGGGCCAATTACATGGGGGTTGTTTGCAACCCCGCTGCTGTGATATATGCGCGGCCGATGGTCTACGTTCAGTTCGTGGAGAGGACGGGGACATCCGGCATAGGTGGTTTCGATGAAGGCTGGTGGAGAAGAACTGCGTTGGTCTCGGTGTTGGAGGAGACGGCAAAGGCGTGGGCGATGGAGACACGAGGAGGCGTGCTATCAATTTCGAGCCCAACGAAGGCGAGAGAGATGGTGGGCGGCTGTATTGATTGTCACGAGTACCGCCAACGGTGGGCGAGGTGGAAGCGTGGAGGGCGTGGAAACAACTAGTTCGGAAGGCGGCGAAGGCGGAGAAGGCGGTGCGGGAGGAAATGCGGTTGGTGATTTTGTGACCGCGACATTGCTTACGTCCCTCACGATTGGACGGCGTTACAGCGACATCGGCGGATTACGCCACATCGGGGGGCTGAGTGGGGGTTCAATGATGACACCCTGCTGCTAGGGCAGCGCTTCCCTGACAAGAGCGCCGCCCAGCATGCTATTGCTAAATACGCCGTTAATATCGGTCGGATGTATCGGGTACAGAGGTCCAACCCCGACACCTACATCGTCAGGTGTGTTGATGAATCCTGCGCTGGCAAGGTCCGTGAGCAGCGGTTCATGGCTGTTGGCATGGGTTTTCGGATAACGGTGCTGAAGGACCACACATGCGAGTTAGCTGAGCCGCTTCACAGGCACCGCAACATGACCTCCTCGTATGTTGCCAACCTAATAGGCCACCTCGTCACTGCAGATGTGTCCATTTCGTCAAACCTCCTCCTGGTACAGGTTGCCAATATTGTGGGTTCCCGGTCAGCTACAAGACGGCATGGCAGGCGAAACGCAAGGTCGTCGAGCGAATGTTCGGCACATTCAAAGAGGCCTACAACCTAGTACCAAGATTGCTGCATCAAATCGTAGAATGTAATCCCGGGACTCGGCGAATGCCGTGGTAGGGGCAGCGGCTGGAGGGTCTGCGAGAGTTGGGGAATTCACACGATGGGTTAACTCGCACGCTTTGACATGGAGAAATGGTCCCTATTGCACGACACCGATGGTGCGAGGTACGGGATCATGACGACCAACATGTCAGAGGTGTACAACGGTGTCTGCTCCCTGCCGATCACGGCGATCGTGGAGGAGAGCTAGAACCGTACCATCGGATGCCGTTAATCGTGAGCCATGATGGCCAAGAAGCATCTAGAGGATGGTAAGCAATTATACGAAGTAATGCATGCCTACATGGAGAAAAAGATCAGCAAGGCGCGATCGCACGCCACTCGTACCATGGATGGCGTCAGGCAGAAGTTCGAGATACGGCTCAGGGAGAAGTGCGTGATGGGCCACGCTAGAGAGGATCGTAGCGGTCTACGATTGGTGAAGAAGCGTTGTGCACTGCAACAAGCGCGGCTTCGCACAAACCATGCTCCCATGTGTACGCGGCGGCGTGCGGCGTGGCGGCGATCTTGGGCGTTATATCTCCGAGTACTACGATATCCACCACCTCTATGCCACTTGGGGTGCCGAGTTCCATTAAATGCACGGGTGGACACGCACTACAGAGACCTCTGGCCGGGGCAGGTGAAGTGGGTGCCCAACGACACACTGAAACACCCCGGCCGTGGAAGACGCCGATCCACGACGCATCCGAGCGATATGGGCGACGACCGGCGTGGCAGCGGGTTCGCCGGCCCGTTGTAGATCGTGCAAGACGATGAAGCACTCCATCGCATTGCTCAAGCAGACAAGCAAAGCGATGCCGTAGCGAGCAAGATATAATTACTAAGTCGTGATGTCGTTTGCTTATTTTAATGCCTTGGATGGGATGTGTTGCTGTTAATATATGCCTTTATTTACGGATGGAATGTTATGTCGTCTTGGTCTTTTGTTAACTCATTATGGTTATATGGGGTTGTTTTCTTTTTTTGTCGTATATTTTGCCTTGTTTTCCTGTGCCACACAATATGTTTTACAAGCGTACTAACATGTTTTACCCTATCGACAGGAGATGGCGCAGGCTCCAGTTGACGATGCGTACGAGCTGCTCGACCCACGCTGGGATGGGGGGCACCGTTGCCGGGCGTGGTCCGCCGGCGGCGGCCCTCGAGCTCGTGCTTTGGCGCCCCTGAGAGAGGTGGCCTTAACGAAGCGGTGCGCCCGCGGTGCGCGGACACCGCCTCTGCCCTTGCCCGCATGTTGGACACCCCGCACGCGTTGCAGTTTGACGCGGTACTCCTCTCTACGCTTGTGGACCGGTGGAGACCGGAGACTCATACATTCCACTTCCGGTGGGGTGAGATGACCATTACTCTCGAGGATGTGGCAATGCTTACAGGTCTGCCGGTGCATGGCCTTCCAGTAGTGCCACCTACGAGGGCAGTAGACTGGAAGGTGCGTTTGGCCGACAGATTCGGCCTCACGATTCCTGCAAACATGTCCGATGTCCCACATTCCTGGCTGCGGGAGTTCATGACCTGCCCCGTGGACGCGACAGCGGAGGCAGTCAGGACACACCTCATCGCGTACCTTATGTTCCTATTCGGATGGATCTTGTTCCCTATGACACAGGGAGACTGCGTGTACGCCAGCTATATCCATCTGGCAGAGTCTCTGGCGGACGCCTGGCTCGACGAGGTTCCACAGTACAGTTGGGCTTCTGTGGTGCTCTGCGCCACTTACCGAGGGTTGTGCGATACCACTCAGCGCACTACGGGCAGGGAGCCAGTCCTGGCGGTTTGCTACACCCTGCTACAGTTGTGATCATGGGAGCACTTTCCAGATGGTCGTCCTTATTTCCGCAGCACCGTGCACCCATACCCGTTGATCGTCGGCGTACAAACAGCGCTCGGCGACCACCCCCACGACGGTCCTACAATGGGAACACGTTGGACACGTAGAACCTAGGGTGGTCGAGGAGAGACCGAGGCGCGCGTCTGCAGAGTTCCATAACCTTTTCGAGACTCTGCACGAGACCGAGATCATCTGGTGGCCATGGACAGGACAGTTCTTTGCAGACACGGCCCCCTACGGATTATCGACGCAGTGCACTGAGGACGATCCACTCTGGATGATGACCTACCACTTGGTCTTCTCGCACATGGTCGAGCCGTACAATCCACAATGGTCATGAGACGATTCGGCTGTATCGGCGGGTGCCACCGCCACGGACAACCTCTCACAGCGAAGGCCCACCGGTATGTCATTTTTTGGGTGTCATTTTAGTTGTATGCCTGCCTTACATTTTCTGACATAAAATTCACTTGCAGGCAAACGAGGAAAGGGCGCAAGAGCGGCGGCGAGGCGAACATAGCGTACCGTGGGCGAGGCGTGGAGCGAAGGGTTTCGGCGGGCGTGGTGCACGAGGCACGCGTCTACTCCATCGGGCGTGCAGCTGCGTACTTGCGGTGGTACATTCCACGCGCAGTGCGCGCTTATCGGGCCAGCGGCTCGGCGTCGATGGTCGACATGCGAGGACATCGTATTAGTGGCGGACCCTCGCAAGACGCCACGACGAGGCGGTAAACCATTCTTCATGCAATTTCCAGCAGGCAACACGCTTCACACTTACTCCGTGTTTTCTTGCTTTACTACCGCATGGATCGTATACAACGCGAGGGTGCTGAAATTCTACGGCGTGGGAACAACAACACCTTCGATCGTCTCCTAGCCGCAATGCGCGCCATGACCGACGACGCGAGGGCTGCGATTAGAGCCCTGACTTGTGGTCGTCACAGCGATGTGCACGCACAGCATCGCGGACGCGGAGGGCACCCTCCACCCCCTCCGCCCTCGGCACCTCTGTCGGCACCACCCTCCGCACGCCCATCTTACTCCGGGAGTCGTCGGAGCTACGGTCGGTCGGCCCGACCGCCTCGAAGCCACATGTGTATGTCATCTCTCAGTCTATTCTTGTCGTCAATAACTTTGCATGCACTCATTTTCAGACGTACCTGACATTACCCTTTCTTCTAGCAGCAAGTACAAGGGGATAGCAGTTTGATGCAACCATCATCATCACAGAGGGAGGCGAACACATGACTTCTTCGTCGGCGCGACAGTTTTCCACTGCAGACACTGACCCTAACTCGCCGCAGCGCAGAGACGAGTGGTTGGGCTCATTGACGCACGACGTTTAGTCCCGATTGCGGGAGCGTGACCCGTGGTTTGGTGATACGTATGGAGGGTACACCATGCAGCACTACAGCTCAGACTGGCCAGGAGGATCCTCCTCAGCACAACAACCTACTCAGGTACGCGTGAACGTAGTTACAACTATTTTCTCGGTGCATAAAACCAAGGACTAATTCACCCAGTATCCTTCCCTGCAGCAAGAGCACCAGTGGGTTGACGAGATACTCAGGTCTGAGCTGGACCCCCACGCTGAGATCACCGCAGCTTCGCCTCCCAGGCAGCACCCCTACTACGGCCTTCGAGACGGGCGCCACTCCCTGACAGTTCACCTTCCACGAGGATCAACTCGCCGTCGGCAAGGCGAGCGACGACGATGCACCTAGCTAATGTCATGGCCGTGAAAAGGTGTTATGTAATGTCATTGTGCATTCTGCCTTTCTGATTTATGTAATATCCATGTGCATTACGTTACTGTGATTTATGTACAAAAAATGTTCTTCGAAATATTCAGTACAAACGACAACTGTACCTCCCGATTTTAATTTACTAAACCGTAAAGACATAGCATAATCTTGCCTCATGATACATCCTCGCCCCTTGCCTCATGGACGAAATTTTATTCAACCCAATTGCAATTTACCCGTAGGCTATATATATGGATGTTTTGGCTACGATTCCCCTCACTCTTCACTTCCTCCTCTCCTTTCTTGCAGTCTTGGTTTGCCATCGTTTGCCTATACACAGGGATGTCTACGGCCTTGTTAAACTTCCGACTGAGCAGGCAATTAGAAACACTACGGCATCACTTGATTTGCCCTCGTTGCACGGATCCAGTGAATGTGTTCACCTCCCAAACGCCAACCAATCCACCCCGAGTGTTCATGAAGTATTCAAATCTTACGGTAACTTCTGCCTGATCATCCCCAATGAATTTCTTTCTAGAGCAGTATATTTTTCACTTACGATTGTAATTCTTTCTCTGAGAACACAACATGTCGGTTCTGGGTGAAATGATGAAGCGATCGGAGGTTCGAGATATTGTAATGCAAATTGCAGCCTTGCAAGAGGACACCCGTCGTGTGGCTGCATTTCGTCAAGTGCCTCGACCATCGGATCAACTGATGGAAAATACGGATAATGTTCTTAAAAGACTGGATGAAAGGATGGAAAGGGTTGAGAAATCGCTTCAGAAATTAGTTAATATAGCTAGTTTTGTTGTTTTGCTTCTATTATTTTTGTTCTTGCCAAGTAGATTGTAATATCTACTCTTTATCTATGCATCCCTGCACTACATGATGCATGCCTTTACGACGTTGTTGTACTCCTTTGTAATGATGTATGCATCTGTCTAATTCCGGTATGAATACTTTGTGTGCGAATTAATCAAACCCTAATTTTGAAATCCTACATTCCAAATTTTAGAGACCTAAATCTGTCCGGTTGCAGACAATTTCATAATACTTACACCCACGCATCACCAGCTTTTCAGATCGAAATGACAGCACTCTGCAAAGTAGGACATGACAACACTCTGCCTCGCCAGCTTTTCAGACCGAAATGACCGCACTCTGCAAAGTAGGACGTCACAACACTCTGCCTCGCCAGCTTTTCAGACCGAAATGACCGTACTCTACAAAGTAGAACGATACAACACTCTGCCTCGCCAGCTTTTCAAACCAAAATGACATCACTCTCAGAAGAAGGACGTGACAACACTCTGCCTCGCCGGCTTTTCAGACCGAAATGACAGCACTCTACCTCGCCAGCTTTTCAGACCGAAATGACAGCACTCTGCAAAGTAGGACGTGACAACACTCTGCCTCGCCAGCTTTTTAGACCAAAATGACAGCACTCTGCAAAGTAGGACGTGACAACACTCTGCCTCGCCAGCTTTTCAGACCGAAATGGCCGCACTCTGCAAGGTAGGACGTGACAACACTCTACCACGCCGGCTACTCACGTCAATTTAAACTCCTAATGAATTAAAATTTTCACCTAAATTCATATTAAATCATCATCTCTCTATTGTGATATTTTCATGAATTTTTGAGTATTTTGGATTTTCTCAGTTTTCTTGTTGTTTATTCGATAACGTGTTTTTCTTTAAAATCCGAGCCGACCGAAGCAAACGAGTACCCATCTGAGAGCAAACAATTGGCCTTTCAGCAAGGTGCAAGCATCAGTTTTTACTTTTATTCTTGCATACATATTGATCCCAGTATTTTCTACTTTAGTGTTTTGAAATGCAAATATTACTTGCGTGCATGCTATTTTCGAGTATCAATACTTTGTGAAGTCAAGTTAACTATATCCCAATTGTTGTAGGTTCACCTTGAATTCTCTTTTACAGATATGCCTAAGTTAGTTGTGTGTGATATTACTTACTGTTGGCGTTTATATTTAGCCATGCAAGTCAGTAGTCGCGTAGTTTGGTTGACGGGGTTATCTCATCAATCCTGGGAGACATTGAATAATTGTATTTATGTTTTCAGTTCAGATCTTCAAATTTGATTATGGAGTCTAAATTTTGTTCTTTAAAAATGGATTTAGATCTGGACAAGTGGCTAGTAGTGAGGGTGCCTTCGTGCACGAATTGGGTATTGTGGAAAGACTTGCCGGATCATCAAGAACCGAACTTTGGGTACATCATTCCAACTATCACTCGTATTTCCATATCACGGTGTATGGACGCCGCTTAGTCAAGTAAGGGGAAGGTTGTATTGAGTTGAAACATAGGTGGTGTGAGGACATGTGACCGTGAAATCTCATGCTTCTTAGGAACCTAATGTAAGGATATAATGTGCAAGTGAGCGCTATTTTTATTTTGATGTTGGGCGGTCGACCCACATGCTAACTCCTTACATTGGCCCCTCCGATACAACTTGCATGCCCGGTTAGTTAGTTGGCGGTATAGCTAGCATTAAGCAAGATTTTATCATGCATAGATGTTTCACTTCAATATGGGTTTCTTGCTGAAAAATACGAAGTCTTGATTTCCCCGGCCGACACACCAAAGGAAGTGTGTTATTATCCGGAGGCTTATGGGCTGATCAAGTTGTGTGGTATCCGGAGGCTTACGGGCTGATCAAGTTGTGTGGGTAAAGATGTACGCCCCTGCAGGGTTATAACCTATTCGAATAGCCGTGTCCAAGGTTATGGACATCACTTGGGTCTTGACTGACATCATTGTTAGACTCCAAATTAAAACTTCACATGGGACAACTTGGTATCGATATGACGAGTGTGTCATGAGTTTAGTTTATCAAAGTGGGGATGCCACTTTGATATATTGTTTGATATATGTTTACCTTTATGCCATTTAACCTTCTTTTGATAAACAATCTATTGCTAAAACTATTTTCTTAAACTAGGATATTTAGCTTGAGTAATGTTGCGTTTATGAAAAAACTAGAACCACTGTAACCTCTCTTTGATCAACCACTAGCATGTATAAATTTTTCTCTGTGTAAGTCTTGTAACAACAACTTTGTACTATAACGGATTGTCCATTTGTTCAGGTGAGAAAGATTATAACATAGATCATTTCGTTAGCGCCCGATTTGGTGTATGAACGACTAAGCGCTATTCGGCCACCACTCATTTGCCTTTGGGAAGGGCACACATTGCTGGAGTTTTTGTTCTTAATGCTTTACTTTCCGCTGCATACTTATGTTAATAGTTAAATTTGGCCGGTCAGCCCCTGCTGTAACTAACGGACATAAGTCTTTGTCTTGTATGACATTTGTAATATATTTGTATACCTTGTGTATGACTGTGATCAATGTTGATTGAGATATATGCGTGTTTGCCTTGATCCTTGGGAGCTAACACGAGACATATATCCGAAGATTTGAAATGCTACTTGACTCATGTAAGTTTGGTCTCGAACTGCTATGGTCGGCACAATTACATGGGTTAAGTTGGATTTCAGAACTTGGAGGCCTAGAGTTGTTTACATGATCTGGAAGACTATAATCCTATGTAAATAATTCAGGGTCCCCACAAATCAACAAATGCGGTCGTATCGCTGTACAAAACTGGTACTACCGCACTCACTGTTCAATGGTTGTCTGTTGTTCATTTAATGCTTATGAACTAGTTGTTACATAAAGGTGTGGTACTACCTTACTCACAAGGTTCGATACTACAGCATGGCGGTAGTACCGCTCGGCTCAATTGGTACAATCGATTTTTAGAGGATAAAAGAATCCAAAAAATATGCTCTCTGAAAATTACATACCGCCATGTAAACATCGGTCCTACCGCACTACGGTAGTTCCGCCTCAAAGATGTGATCATACCATTTTTCAAGGGAGAAGAAAACTCCAAAAAACATGCTCTCTGGAAAACTCCAAAAAACATGCTCTCTGGAAATTATGTACTGCCAACTAGAATTCAGTCCTACCGCTCTGCGGTAGTATCGCTCATCAATTGCGATCATACCGATTTTACTGAACTATTTTCAAATGCAATTCTAAATGCAACGCATGACACCTGGTTGATCAAAATGGCACAAAATTAAGTCCTCAATCTACTAGCAATGATTCCTCTTTATAGTACGACATCTAGCCTATTAATTCAGTCTTTTCACCAAACACCGATACCAGTAAAACCTGTAAAAGGGTCCTTAGATTATATAATATCTTTGTCTTGAGCCAAGTCGATCTTTTCATCATCTTTTCATTTGTCATTTTCATGTCATCATTCAAAATCCGGGACTGAGCCTTTAGAACGACTTAGCACACATATTAGTCCCATAACAGATTGTAAATCACTTTTAAGGGCCTGGATGTTTTCAAGTAACTGTGCAACTAGAATCAACAGCGAAAGTTTGAAACACTCTAGAAGATTCTGGATGAGCGGATCTAAACACATAGAAGGGAGGTAGCGAAAAAGGCTACTACAAGCGCTGACTAGGCCCTCGAAGTATTACCACAACTACCCATAGATGGTCCTAGTGTGGCGAGGAATATGGGGGCATAGCTGAAATGCTTTTCGAACTGGAATGAGCACAAGTTTAAGGAGAAGTGGTCACTGCTACATGATAGGGATGACGATGAGGGCATCCCTAACACTTATACATCTTCTCCTATTGTTGGTGATGCGCATACTGATCTACAAGCTATAAGTGAAGCTACAAGTAATACAAGTGCAGAAGTGCATGTTGGTCCACTGACTAGAGCAGGAGCTAAACATCTAAATCAATAAGTGCTTTTGTTTCTTAATGAGTCTTCTATTTTCATTATTTAGAATTGATACTACCTCATGCAAATGCTTTGTGCATTCTCATGTTCGAACATTATTAAGCCTTTGGAACCGAGAGGGAGGAGAGGGGGGCTGGAGCAAAAGCAATGGAGCAGAAGCCCGTGGGGGTCAAGCAAGGGGAGAGAATCCCAAGGATCCAAGTCAAATTCAGAGCTTCCACAAGCCCAACCAATTTAAAACTCAGAATCAACTCAGAATTCAATTCAGAGTCGGTTCGGGATAGCCTAACAGGGTTGCAATAAAAGTCCAAAACTTTCACACACAGAGTCTGATTGGGGTGTTCTTGGGTTTGTTGGAAAGCTTATTCAAAGTTCCATTCAATGGATAAGGCCCCAGCCTAAGAAACCCCACATTCGCGCCGCAATGACCAAAGAAATCCTACGGGAGTCAATTTAGGTTTTCCTTTTGTGTGCTTTTGAGTCCAATCCGTGTACGGATGAGTTGGAATCGGTTTACATATCTTGTGGCCAGCCCTAGGGTCATTTATACTCTTGTATTTTGTGCCTTTTGTCTTAGACCAGTTTATGCATAAGATTGAAACATGGCTATTGCTTGTTCTTTTGAAATGAGAGTTCATGCGAGGACTTTGAAAGAGGACTAGGCAATCCATTGTTTCATTCTGCAATTCAAGGTCAAGTAGTCATTCCATTAGGAATTGGGGACTTGGCGTTCGTCGCTCGTGGTCTCGCGACGAACAACTATCCGATGTGTTTTGGGCGTTTTACAAAGAGTTGAGGGTTCGTGCAAGGCCGCGAGTGTTCAGCTAGCGACATCGTCTACTTCGCATCAACTATCCACGATTTCTCACTGAGAAGATCGGGCCTCCCCCCGTATCATATGGTATCAGATTCTAGGTTTACTCGGTGAGAATTTCTTTACCCGTAGTTATATTTGTTTTCTGTCCTATAGTTAATAAAATTGAAAATTCAACACCAAAACCGTAGTTTAATATATTATTTCTTATGAGTTTGGCTAAGTTTTCGCCCATTAGAGTTTTGTTTACCGTGATGATCTTGTGTTTCCTTTTCATAGCTTCATCTTGTCTCCACATAAACCCTCGAAAATTATTTATTGTTTCCCTCAATTAGCACCCAAAAAGTGTAATCTGATCTGCCTTGTTTTGGAGTTCGACTCGGTTTGGGCTACCTTAGACGCCACTTGCTGTGGGAGGAAGAGCAGGTCAACAAGTTTTCTTTCGAGTTAGTGGAGTGGGTTTCAGACTCTTTGGTTGTTGTCACAATTGAACTCCAAGCCGAAAGGAGTCGTTCCCTTTTCCTTTGGTGGGACTAGAGTCTAAATCAAAGTCTAGCCAAACCCTAATTCGAGTTGGTACTTGGTGGTGCTATCTCTCTCAGATTGGTTGTTTTTCAAACCCTAGCCGCACCTCATCCGAGTTCCTTCTTTGTCCGGTTTTGGCCGATATGCGTTCCTTGAGCATCACATAAATTCATTCATCTTTGAGACTAGCTTTTGATATTGCACTAGGGATGCTCATTACAATTGATTACACCTTCAGTTGTGAGGTTTGCACACACAAGCGTGTAGCACTTCGGCCTTTGAGTAGAAAAGAAGAAAAGACAACCACATAAAAAAGCCACGACTTTGAAAAAATAAAACTTTTGCATATGACCTCGAATGGGGTGATTCTTGATCCGTTGGAAGGAAATGAGAAAATCTGATGAAAAAGACAAGTCCGAGCAATGCGGAGATTTAATCATATCGTCGCCCGGGCAGGCTGCCTTGAAACATTGACCCCAAAAAAACATCGTTTAGGGCCTCAAAGCGGGCCCATAAACCCGAAAAATTCAAGTTTCTCGAATTAACTCAAAATTGTGAGCCCTTTTACAAGTGATTCTAAGGTTCCCGTGAAGTGCATCCTTTTGAGCTTCGGTCCATGTTTATTCAGTTGTGTAGTCATTTTGCTTTGAGCAATCTTGCCCAACTATATTCAATTGCAATTGGCTAGCGTCTCTCTTAGTACTTGGTGCAAAACGAGTTTGTTTCATCTCAATTTTTGATTGATTCTCACTAGCTCATTCTTTTGTTTGCATTAAGTCTCATTTATTTTTGCGTTTGCATTGATATACTTCGCTTAAACCTATTGGATCAGCACATAGGCAAAAGACACTAGCTTGGATCATTACTTAGCTTTACAATAACTTGAATATCAATTTACATAGGTTACACACATACCTTACCAAGATCCACCTACACCTGTTTGTGTACTCCCTTGCTCTAGGTTACGCGCTTACATTACCTGGTTGAGGTCGTTCGCTACCATAAGTGTCATTTTGTCGTCCTTGATTCTCTTTCAAACGGTAAGCTTATCTTGTTTGAAGGATAGTGACTTGCGAGTGTAGAGAGAGAGATTTTTTTACTAACTCGGATATAATCTCGTTTGCTTTTTGTGAGTTGTTGTCATGTCAGGTTACGAGGAGGAGCCACCTAATCCGAAGGCACCGGTTACGTGGTTGGAGTACACTCATTTGCGCGAGATGCTGCAAAAGCAGGTTCATGATGGTGACAATGGCATGCGCGATGAGCTTAGGGAGTTTCAAACTGGACTGAACACCCTCGGGGAGGAGGTCACGCAACTGCGTATGGACATCAACAACAACATTCTGGAAACTGTGTGCCATGTTCGCACAACACAATGTTCGTGGAGGTGCGCAAGTTGACAACACAAGTGTCCATGGTCCTCCAGCGGTTTTGCCCAATGAGACCGCAGAGGAGTGTGCTATTCGCGTGGACGAGGAGCGACGACAGCGCCAGGCGCATCGCATCGAAGTGCCGCCACACGCTGGCATGGTAGCCGTGGCACGCCCTCAGGCACATGAGGGTGGTCGAGGCAACGGCGGCCACAATGGGGGCCAGGCTAAGGGAGCACCACTGGGTGCCCACAGAGGAGGTGTGCACAGTGCACCTCGTAGCTGGGATGGTGAGGCCGAGCTCTAGGGTGACAATGATTTCGCCGTCAACGACTACGACGGCCTACAACCCCACCACTGCAACGACATGCATCGCTGTCAACACGACGACGTCGATGATTTTATCGCTAGGCCCAAATTTACGGTTCCTATATTTTTCAGGTGGTACTAATGTGGAAGAGTACCTCACTTGGGAGCTAAAAATTGATAAGCTGTTTCGGATGAACAACTACTCCGATGAGAAGAAGCTCTTACTTGCGTCCAATGGTTCGGATGATTGTGCCACACATTGGTGGGAACAGTTTGTTCGTAAGCGTATAGAGCACCATGAGTTACTAGTTATTACTTAGGAGCAGATGAAGCAGCATCTGCGGGCACATTTTGTACCTCGTCACTACAAGCGTTCTCTATATGAAAAGTTGATAGGGCTGCAATAAGGTTTGAAATCAATTGATGAATATCATAAGGAGATGGAGTCGTCATGATACATGTAGATGTCGCGAGAATGAAGAAGCGGACAATGGCGAGATTTCTTCTTGGCATGAATTATCTTTATCAAGCACATTGTCAATCACCATCCCTACAATGATCGATCGAATTGCTACACCAAGCACAGAAGCCGCGCCAAGTGATTGAAGATGCACGATTCTTTGCCGTTCATGCTCTTGACTAGTTTGGGACGATCATATAACAATAGCAATCCGTAGAGAACAATTGATGTGTAGTTCCACAAGTAAGAAGCCGAAGAGTACACCATCACCGGTGTGTCGATCAGCGGCGCCTACTGCTACTGCAACCTCTTCTATGGGGTCAACAGGTCGTTCACGTGACATCATTTGCCACAAGTGCAAGGGCGTTGACCATTTTCAGAGGGACTGCCCTAATGTTAGAACTATGCTTATCACAGAGGAGGGCGGTTATATCTTGACAAGTGATGGCGAGTCACCTGATGCACAGCCAGTCTTGCACACTGATGACATCAAACAATGTGAGTGTGATCCAAAGTTTCCAAGCACTGAGCAGTATTCCATTGTTTGTACGCCCAAGGTGCTTACTGTGATGCCATCGTCGTCACTCGAACAGTGGTGCAATTTATTTCAGACTTGGGCAAAGCTTGATCAGGGTAAAGTGTGCAAAGTGATTATTGATAGCGGGAGTTATCAAAATTTGGCCAATAAGGACATGTGTAATAAGTTGGGTTTGAAGTATTTGCCACATCCACGTCCGTATCATGTGCAATGGTTGAGTGACAAAGAGGAAGTGAAGGTGCACTATATGAGTGCGTGTGGCGTTTTCTATTGGGAAGTACAACGATACTTTGGATTGTGATGTTGGGCCCATGGAAGTGTGTCACTTCTTCATTGGGATGGCCATGGCAATATGACCGTTCTGCTATGCACGACGGGCGTACAAATCGCTACACTTTTAGATGGAACAATATAGAGATTATCTTGAAACCGCTTACACCACAACAGATTGTGAACTCTTCAATGCAGAAAATTGAGATACACATGGAGAGTGCATGAAGCGAGCAAATCATTCAAGAAACATGACGGAGAGAAGAACTTGGTTATGTTAGTTACCAAATTAGAGATGCGAATTCGCAAGGATCCCAATTTGGTGCACTTTGTATACATACAAAGACACATTGCTTCGACTAATGACTTAACTTCTCTTCCTAGTGATATTGCTTGTGTTTTGCGAGAATTTGACGTCTTTCCGGTGGAGGTACCAGCTGGGCTCCCACCAATCCGTGGGATCGAACATAAGGATAGACTTGATTGCAGGAGTGTCGCTGCCGAACCAACCACCGTACCGCACCAACCCCGAAGAAACAAAGGAAATTCAGAAACAAGTACAAAAGCTTCTATCCAAAGGGTACGTTCGTGAAAGGTTAAGCCCTTATGTTGTTCCTGTTATTTTAGTTCCTAAGAAAGATGGTTCATGGCGTATGTGCGTAGATTGTAGAGCGATTAATAATATCACTATTCGATATCGTCATCCTATACCTCGCTTAGATGATATGCTAGACGAATTGAGTGGTGTTGTTAATTTATCTAAAATAGACTTGGGTAGTAGTTACCATCAAATAAGGATGCATGAAGGGGATGAGTGGAAAATGGCCTTTAAAACAAAATTTCATTTGTATGAGTGATTGGTGTCAATGATGATAAGATTGGCAAGGAATTCTACCCCTTCTATGGTCACTTTAACTTTTAGATAACCTTGGTTCGTACTCATTTTCGAACTGGGTGATTGGACCAACAAGACATTTTACGAGTCAAAACCTCTAATTGATGCCTTGCGGCAAAACTCCGAGAAACAAACAAATGCGAAGCTCCAGAATCAAACAAAATAGTAGCAAGTGCTAAATTTACTCTGAACTTACCCGGACGACGTGCAGGGTTGTCAGAAACTTCCTCCACCGTGACATGGTTCACACGGCCTCCCAAGAGGTGAGGAGTCTTGGCGGTCTGGTGAAAATCGAGGTGTTCCACGTCTGCTCCCGGCATGAGGTTAGCTCCCAAGTTGAATCAGACGGTGATAGACCTTATACGTCAGGCATTTCTTTGGCGTAGTGCCCCAATTGCTAACAATTAAAACAAGTGACCCCTCTGACATGATTGCTATTTCTTGGCTTTGGTTCTTTGGTGTTGTTGAAGGCTGCAGAACTTTGGGATAGCTAGGAGGGTGCTATTGCGGGGCTCACAATGTAACAGTGGAGCTACATGGGCGGGATCTTTGCACATTCATTCAGCTCTCTGTGGGTGACTCGATGGGCACCATCTTTGCATCATCTTCCTCTTGCGAGATTCCTCAAGCTTACGACGGGACTCCTCTCGAGCATAGCCTTGTTCACTAGGTCTTTGAAAATCTGCATAATCATTTCCAATGACTTGAACCTTCAAGCTAGGGTTGAGTCCTCGCTTGAAAGCGCTTATAACGTGCATCATCGTGGCAGCGTCCTCTTGAGCATAACGAGACGGTGAGTAAACTTATTAAGGTACTCACCTACTATCATGTTTCTTTGTTGCATTTCATGAAACTTGTTTTCTTCATCTCCACCTTTCCATCAGGAATATGAGAGTGGCGGAAGGCTTCTGAAAATTCAGCCCAAGTGATGTTCTCGGGGTTCTCAAGAGGCGGTCGATGAGTTCTCCCACCATTATTATCGGCGCCCCGGGTGTCACACAACCCGAGACCCTCTGTGCATACAGAGCTAGTCCCATGATCGATAGCTAGCTTCATACAGTTGCAACAATGATGTTATCATAACCATTGAACAACGAACTAATGAAGCAGATAAAGTAATATTAGTTAACAGCAAAGGACCTTATGGTCAAGTTCTTACAAAAGTCGCCTCACAGGGCTTAGCAACAACAGAGTATCTGGCAGCGGAAATCTCAAAATACGTGGAGCCCAATCGACATGCCCACAGGCAATCGAGTGGAGGACGTGACCTAGTTCGCGAAGTCTTCAAAGTAGCCTTCCTCATAGTACTCAACTTTGTCCTAATTCTTCTTTGAATTTGATCAACAAAGGGCATAAAGCGTGAGTACATAAAGTACTCGACAAAGTCGTAGAGAAATGTATGCACATAGTATTCATGCAAGGCTTAAACAAGAATGGCTTTATGGCTAATTTGCAGAAAGCAAGTTTAACAGTAAATACAATAATTAGATTGCAAGCGGATTTTAAAAGAATAATACATAGATAGCAGAGTTCTTTTGAATCAAGCGGTGAACATCCCGTTCACTTCCCAACCATTCAACCAAACCTTTCCATCGAACCAAACCACATTTTTGAAAATGCTACCCCTTGCGAAATCACGGGCATGTCCGTGCAGGGGACACGGCTATTGAATAGATTTTAACACTCTGCAGAGGTTGTATAGCTTTACCCACAAGACACGAATTCTCTAGTTTGTTTGGCATCCGTCGATACCACCGCTCACTTCCTTAGGTGAGCGATCTAGAGCACGCGTGACAAGGCCTTTACAAAGTTCCATTTTGCCTCGGTTACGCGCTAAGGTTTCGCCATCACGACCCCTCTTGCACCAATAATCACCACAACAGAACCGACTCAAAAATTTCCTAATTAGTTGGCGAGTCAGTCCCATAGGACTTGTGGTTGCCGAGGTGGCCTGGATCAATGACTTGCAAAGTTAAGTCCTTAGTTGGTCGCTCAGACAAGACCTTCCACATCCCAATGTGCATCACACACCCACCTTAACTCCTACCACAAGCCCGAGCATAAATCATTTTGTTCATTCCCAACCAAATGGCAATCCCGCCATGGCTCAACACATTTAATTACGGTGGCATCACACCACAATTCCATAGTTCCATTAGTCAAATTTCATTATTCATTGAACATGTGATCGAAAGTCTCGGGTAACTAAAGCAAGACTAAGCAATACTACGCTCCCAAGTTGGTATACAATCATGTCCAACTAGTAATAACCAACCTAAGGTGTCCAAGGATATATGTCAATCAAGGAGACATTTCATTTTCAATTTATCAAGGAGGCATAATGGCAATTTGGTAATTATCTACTCCCAAAACCATTTTTAATAAATCTAGCCATGCATGATAATTTAAAACAATATACATTTATAAAATGGGTTCGACATGGTCAAAGGCCTACGACTTGCCTTCGTTGACGAGAGCGGGTCTTGATTGTCGGTCGAAGAGATCTTCGAAAGCAGGAATCTACGTGCGAGAATAGCAACAATAAATAAAACAGCACCAAATGAACTCCAAAATTACAAAACCAGAACCAAATGAAAGGGCTGAATTTATAGGAATTTAGAAATTTGGATCACCCAAATCGAGATTCGGATGTGAAAGTTATGGACGAATGAAGTTGGAAAATCACATGAAATAATAGAATTAGGGTTTTCTAAGATTTCGGAATTATTTTCACCGAAAATTCCGATTCGCTGTCAGTATGCAGCAGCGCACGCTGCTGCCACCACAGTGCGCCACGTCGCCAGAAGTGCCGACGCGTATGCCCGATCGAGTCTTGACGCAGCGCCACATCGGCGATCAGGCCCGCGAGAGAAAGCGGGAGAACGAGAGAGAGGGGATGGGCGGCCTTCGGGCGGTGGATGCCGGCGAGGAGGAGTTGAGGTGGAGGGAGCTTGAGGCGACGAGGTGGGGCGGTGGCAGGCTCGGCCGGCGGATCCGTCTCCGGAAGCGGCAGGCGTCGAGAGGCGCGCGAGAAATGGCGGGCGAGGCGGTAGGAGAAGAAAAGAGGAGAAGGGGAAAAGAAGGGGGCACGGCTTTATAGCCAAAGGAGAGTGCGGGGCTCGGCGCGGCGGAAGGAGACAAGGAGGGAGGCAGGCGGAGGCGGGAGGTCCTGAGCGGAGGCGTGCTGCCGCGCAGAGCTTGGACAGCGCGGCCACTGGGAAGAGCGAGAGCGGAAAGGCGCGAGGCGAGCGTTAGCCGGCGGCGGCAGTGGGACCGAGGCGGGCGGCGAGAATCACGGCGGCGGCGCTCACAAGGCGAGCAGGAGAGAGAGAGGAAGAAGAACGAGGCGAGGCGGGCGAGAAGCGCCGTCCGATTCGTCGGACGGTGGGGAGAGGGGAGGCGCGGAGCCAGTGAGGGCGCGCGGATGAAGATCCGGCGGCGGGCGATGGGTGGCGCGGCGCGTCAGGCGGCCGGATCGCGTCCGGCAGGCGAGGCGGTGTGGCGGCGCGCGAAGTGGGCAGAGGCGCTTGGTGAGGCGGCGCGGAAGTGGGCAGCGGGCGTGGGCGGTGAGAGGCGATGGTGGGCGAAGAGATTCGGCCCTAAGCAATAAGGAGGATTTTGGAGATTTTGAATTGAAATTCAAACAAATCAAAAGGCAAATTAGAAAATAGCAAATAGAGTCCAAAAATTCTAGAAAAATTCACAGAAATTCCTTGAATTATTCTGGACTTAATAAAAATACTTTTAACTTTAATTTTTCTTTTTCTTTTGCAAATAAAATAATTTTTAATTTTGGGTAAAATGAAAACCATTTCTAAAACCCAATAAATCCAAGAAAACACTTAAAATAATAATTTTGATTTTAAATACCAGAAAACACCATTAAACCAACTTTAATTTATTTGAAGTTTGATTAATTCATACTAAACCACAAAATTGATTTGAAATTCCAAATTAAGCTTTTGGCAAATAGAAGCAAATGGTTCTCTTTTAAAATTTTGAAAATCTCTGAAAAAGCGGGACGCTACAATTATGCGGTGATACCTTCAAGCTGGTGTGTGGCATACATAACCTTCTCATGATCGTCACAATGGGTGATGGCGAGCTTCTTTTGATGAGAGCGCGACGATCGTCTACATCCAAAGGGGCGGAGGAGCAAGAGAAATTAGGTGGATGGGTTCTCATGAACTCTACTAGTCTTGACTGAGGAAAAGCTGGTGGTGGAGGTGGTAGTGGTATGGCAGCTGCTTGATTGTTTCGGTTCAGCACTGTGAGCAAAGCAGTAGTAGTCTGGTTCTGCTGGTTCATCATTTGGTTCATGTTGTGCATCATTGCGTGCAGGCTACCATGGCCCGACCCAAACCACGATGCACCTGGCGGTCGGGGAAGGTGGTGCATTTCCATTCAGGGGCTCATCCTGACTTGTGGAGTTGCGGGTCTGAACCATCTGCAACAGATCTTCTCGGTTTAATAGACGAGGAGAAGATTGCATAATAAATGAGAGGGAAAAGCATGAAGATGAGCGAGAAACACGGGAGGAAGATAGAAGAACCTAACTGAGGAAAAAGTTGGTTTAACCCAACGAACAAATAGCCAAAAAGTTATTAAGAGGCAATAAAAAAGGTGACACTTACTAAAAAGACCTATTACGCGGACTAAGCGTTACTATAACTAAGGAGGATGACTACCAATTTAACTTGTATAGATGGTCGACTCAAAACAAACGGCAGATCTTGATCTCCTAGGGCATCTGTCACTTGATCACAAAGGGCTCGGTCCTATAGAGATTTCAGAGGTAAGGAGGTCCACTTAAATTTGAAAACCAAGTTTCAGAAAAGATAAGCTGAAAGAACTCAAGAATGATATAAGATGATAAGATAATAGGATGAGAAAATAATATAATAAGATAAGATAGACTAGAATAAGGCGAGAGTAGAATATATATTAAATCAATTGGTTGATTTAATTTAGAAAATAACATTTGAACTTTTGACTAAAACGACCAAGCTAACTATGGTTAAGTCCTACAGTCGATATGGCTCTGATACCATCTCTTGTCGGGACCCCAGGTATGCAACCCCGAGAGCCTATGTGTTTTCCGAACTAGTCCCAGATCAGTAGCTAACTCACACAGTTGCAACAATAGCATTATCATATCCATACAACAAAGGAGCTAATGTAGCAGATAAAGTAATATTAATTAGCAACAAAAGGACCTTACGGTCAAGTCTTACAAAGGTCGCCACACAGGGTTTAACAGCAAAATTCCAAAACATCTCGTGGAGGCCAATCGACATGCCCACAGCAATCGAGTGGAGGGACGCGAGCTAGTTATAAAGTCTTCAAAGTAGCCTTCCTCGTAGAACTTGGTGTTCCCTGGTTCTTCCGCGGGGACTAATCAACAAGTGGCGTATAGCCGTGAATACATAAAGTACTCAACAAGTCGTAGGGAAATGTATACAACTAGTATTCATGCAAGGTTTGAACAAGGATAGCTTTATGGCTATTTTGCAGAAAGCAATATTGACAGTAAATACAGTAAGTAGATTGCAAAGCATTATTTAAAAGATTAATACATAAGTAATAAAGTTCTTTGAAATAAATAATGAACATCACGTTCACTTCCCAACCATTCCAACCAAACCATTCAATCGATCCATTCCAACATTTTTGTGAAAATCTAACCTTTGCGTGAAATCACCGGGCATGTCCACAACCATGGACACGGCTATTCGAATAGTTTTACACTCTGTAGAGGTTGTACAACTTTTTCCACAACACACAACTTCTCTAGTTTGTTTGGCATCCGTTGATACCACCGCTCACTACCTTAGGTAAGTAGTATAGAGCACGTGACAAGGCCTTTACAAAGTTCCATTTTGACTCGGTTCTGCTCGCTAAGGATTCGCCTTCCCGGCCCCCTCTTGCGCCGCTCATCAACCCAAACAGAACCGACTTAAAATTTTGCTAATTAGTTGGCTAGGTCCACCCCATAATAGACTTGTGGTTGCACGGTATCTGTTGGACCGAAAAGGTGACTAGAGGGGGGATGAATAGGAGCACGCTCACTTTTTCACAAATTATGAATTCAATACAATTTTACTCCAATAGCTATGAGGAAGCTATGAATATCAATATACCAGTAGAGCGGAAGACTAGTATTGAATTCAATTTAATCCCCTAAGCAATATGACAAAAACCACAAAGATCAAAGCAATACAATGTACTGGCGGTCTGACATCTGGCATGGAGCGGTCGGACCAATTTCCTGGCGGTCGAACCGCTGTTATACCGGCGGTCGGACCTCTGCCAAATCGGTCGGACCGGTGGTGTGGGGCGGTCGGACCGCTGGGCTCCAGAACAGTAAAAACAGCCCGATGACGAAATTGCAAATAGATCTAACTTTTGATTCTCAACTCCAAACTTGATGAAACTTGGTACACACCTTCTCTATGATATTGAGGACCTATTCCAATCAACAATTATGATAATTCTTGGCTAGATCCTGATCAATTGCCGTTTGAGTAAGAGAAGGTCTAAAACCGGGTAAAAGCGAAAACTTGATACTAATACTTGCTCGTGGGTGATTGATGATCAAGTTGATCCTAGATGGGTTCCCACATGTCACAGCAAGCTTTACCACATGAAGAAATCAATCAAAACTTCGCGGATCAATGTAAGCCCTAAAAGCACGAAATTGAAAGCAAGAACGAAAAGAGAGTTATCTCAAGCAAACCTTGCATAGATTAAATTCGTGATTGATGCTGGATTACACCCACTCCATCAAGGAACAGTGGTCAATCCAAGATCACGAAAATCACAAACCATTAAGAGCCCTAGCCTCCACCTCAACTCCCCCTAAGCCAATTAGGGTTTTGAAACATAAAAGAGGCGAGAGAGAGGTGGTGCAGCCACCACCTCCTCCTATTTATAGTGGAGGCCTAGAACTTGTAGGGTTTGACTCTATTGGGCTCCCGTTAAGGCCCACTAACAAACGGGTCACACACGCATGCGCTTTCGCAAGCAACGTCTTTAACCTTTTGACCTAAACAGCTTCACCTAGCGTCATCTTGCGCCTCAGATTTGCTAATAGGTCACCCTTGTCCATCTTGCGTCACGCTTGATTCATTGACCTCACCCGGCATCGTCGATCGTTCTGGACCTCAACTCTCCAAGTCTAGTCCCGATCATCCTCGCCGTTGACCGTCGTTGACCACCAAGCAACCTGCACAACCATAGACAAGCAAACACGAATTCGGGAACAAGTTCTTCACAGCTTGATCCATGTTAGCCAAAACATGCATCATGCAATACATATGCCATGACACCAATGAACTTGACCTAACAAAACAACATCACCACGAAGTTGGCTGACGTTCATAAGTGAAAATCGGTCCGACCGCTCCCTGTGAGCCGGTCGGACCGCCACAAGGGACTTAACCGAATTTCAAGCCCTGAAATTCCGAAACCTTTTGAAAATTTAAAACGAATAGAACTTTTGCTTGGAGGCTCCAAAAATTATGAGACCAAGTGCATTGGGATCCCCTCACTTGCCTACATACTCTATTTTTGGCCCAAAGACATTCGACACTCTTTGGTCACGGTACGGTTCGATCACGCACATGGTCGGTCCGACCGATTTGGGACCGGTCGGACCGCCATTCTATGGCCGGTCGGACCGCCCCTGTCCAGAAAGCCTGAACTTTGTCGAAAACCCTGTGAAACGACAAACCAAAAATGTCATTGCCAATTGTCACATCATCCTAAGATCTGGAGTATATCCCCATGATATCCACAATCTCCCCCTTGATGAACACATTGGCAATAATCCAGAAAGTGTAATTTGGAGGTTTGAAAAGTAAAGTACTTTCGTTTTCGCACAAAGGCACAACTTGGTCCATAAGCAAGAAAAAACAATGTAAATGACCAAGCTGGCATCAGAATAGTATAGGCATGTGAGATAAGACAAAAGAAAGCATAAAAACTTTGATTTCCATAAAAGAGTCAAAATTCTCACATGAGGTCCATATGAAAGAACAATTGTTCAATTGACCAATGATCATTGTGAGGATAAATGAATGCAATTCAAGTTCAGAATATTCAATAAGACAATAAGAATGCAACTCAAGAGCTCCCCCTCACTATGATCCTCAAATTTCATAAACTTTCAAATTTTCAGTTTCTCCCCCTTTTTATCATTTTTATATATCATCTCCCTCTTTGTAAAACACTGATATATATCTCCAAAGATTTCTCCCCCTATGCATAGCAATAAAACATTTTAACACATCTTCTCATTAACACATCTTCTCCCCCTTTGACAATGGAGTCATCAAGGAATCACGCCTTCCTCTCATCCAGAGATAACAAGTAGAGAATAAAGAAAGAAGCAAAACAAAAGAAGCATAAGAAGGAGTATGCACGAAGTGCAATGAAGTGGCTTCATTTTTGTATGTTTCAATTTTTGATTACAAGAAGCTTTGGAGATTACCCAAAAGAGCTAGCCAGCATTTCTAATATTGCACAAACAACATATCAAGCCTGACAGCGCTAGCAAGATCATGGTAAGACATATATATCAAAGCTAAGCACAAAGGCTCAAAAGTAAAGCAATAGATTTGATCAATTTAAGCAAAACTTCAAATTCAGTAAGTTCATCAAAAGGGATCCTAAAATGAAATTGGCCATGTCAAAATGTCAAAGTGAGATCAAAAATCTAACAAAGACCACATTAAGAGTCAATCAGGTCCTGTATTGAATCATTTTGCTCAGTATTTCTTAAAAGCCCATTTGTCAACAGTTTTCTCATATGTATTGAATATTGAAGTTGACTAATGATCTAACTTAGTGGCAAGATCCTGGACTAGGAGCCATCCACAAACTCATCCTAAGCTTCGACCAAAAGTTGATTAAAGGTATATCTTAGTAAAGAAGATCCTGGACTAGTAGCCATCCACAAACTCTATATAAGCTTCTACCTGGGCGATAAATCTTGAGGTTCATGTCATTTCTGACAAGAAGTCCCCATGAGATCGTCTGGATCATCAAACTATCTCCAAGTTCATGTCTTTGACAAGCAGTCTCGTAAGAGTAGTTTGGCATATTTTAAGCAAAAGACAATCTTTATTTTTCATTTTTCACAGGAGCAGTTTTAGAACCTCAAGAACACAAAAAGCTCAAGTAATGGTCAATTTTAGATTAAAAAGCTAACAAAGCAATTCTGACCGGGCCAATGTCACAAAAGGAGCACTAATTGCGCAACTCGCTAAAACATCTACAAATTACAATTTTTAGTTCGAGTTGTTTTAAGGTTCTAGCTCATATAGCAAAGACTTAGCTACACATGTAAAAGCATGATAATTCTAGCAAGTCAAAGAACTAGACATGACATTGAGCAAGAATTGAAATACTAAAGCTCCAAAGGGTAATAGGCAAAGCTTCATCAATCTTGAAAGATAAGCAGAAAAACTTATATTAAAATGCATCTTTTTGAGTATGACTTGATTTTTCATACCATTTGTTGAATTTTTCATATGAATGCAATATGATACAATGAGATGCAATAAAAGCCTAAAAACCTGAAAAGTTCGAAAAGATCAAAAAGTTCAGAAAAGAACAAGATAAGATCAAAAGAACAAGGTAAGATCAGAAAAGATCGAACTCCCCCTCAAACCAACCCAAAAGGATAAATTACCCCTAACTCGCTTCTCAAGGTGGCAAACCTAGTTGGGTCTAAAGGTTTGGTAAGGATAAAAGGAAAAGACAAGAGAAGTGCCTAGTGGGTGACAAGCGCTTGAGGTACTCTTCCTATCTAGCCGACAGCCCGAACAATCAGAATAAGAAAAACTCCCGAATGGACAAAGATGAAGAACAGGAATACCAAATCCCATACAAAGAGAGTAGAGTGTAAATACATGAATATGAGCTTAAAGACCTGGCGATGGGAAGTTCTCGGAGATGCTTGAAACCCGTCGACCGCGTGAAGGAGGTGATCCATCTTGAGTCTCCGGTAATATGATGTGAATAGCCGGAGTCGACACAGCACGTACCCTTCCTCTTTCCGCGGTAATCCTGAAAATCAAGGCCACGGAAGAACAGCGTGTCTCGATCATGAGGTTAGTTAAACAAGACTTGGGAACCCGATCTTGAGACACACGTCTGCGAGTAGTATGCAAAGCAGAAGTGTTATCCTTGATTCTATTTGCATTCCTATCATGAGTAATGGTCACACGAACATGAGAATTATCCTGTCTAGGAACATGCTGATAAGCATGTGAAACAAATCCTAACCCAGGTTTATTCTTTTCAAAATGACCATGTCTCATAAAAACTTTAGGTTGAGTGGATGAAATACTAGCAAAAATTTTCTTATCATTTTTCAACCTACGCCAACAAAATTCAATCAAATGCCCACTTTTCTTGCAATAAGTCCAATGGTACTTGGTACCACTAGAAGAAGTACCCTTATAATTAACACAAGGTTGGGCAAAACCTGCAGATTTAAAAGATATTTTTCAGGTTGGATTTTGAATTCAATTAAACATTTTTCCAAGACTTGAATGACTTTTGGCTTTGAATTGTCTTGAAAAGAATTGAATCCTAAACCCTGCTTCTCATAAGGAGTTTTAGACTTGTTAAGAATCATGTTTAACTGTATCTTACCTTTAGAAAAATTTTCTAACGTATCATGAAGGTAAGCATTTTATTTTCTCAAATTAACACAAGCATCACAAGTTTTATCCATAGATTTCTCCTTATATAAAGCAATTTTAAGCTTAAGAGCGGAACAAGAAACACAAATAGTAGTTCCAATATTATCCTTAAGCTTAGCATATTTGACACTAGCAGCTTCTAAGATATCTTTGATTTCACGTTCTTTTTCTAAGTATGAAGTGCAAGGGCCAGAATCAATCACATCAGAAGTAATCAATTTGCTAGATTCTAAACATTTTTCACAAGGAGCAGTTTTAATTTCATTTAGCTCAGATCTAGCATTCTCAAGTTGTCGCACAGAAATATTATGAGCAGATTGCAATTTGGCAATTTCTGAATGCATAGCATGACAAGATAAACATTCATCAGGTTCAAGAGTCTTAGCATTTTTAAGTTCTACTTTCAGTTTGCCAATCTTTGACTCTAATTTCTTATTTTTTGTCATGACAAATTCTAGCGCTTCATCTTGACTAAGCAATTGCTCAACTATAGAATCATATTTAGCGAAAGCTCATCATAAGAGGGAGGTACCTCATCATCATCAATGTAAATCGCTGTCGACCATGAAGCACATGCAGTGAAGTCCTTGGTCTTCCCTTTCTTTTGTCTTGAGGATCTCCTCCTCCTTGTCCTTCTCGCCCGGAGTCCACATCGCTCAAGGATTGATCCTCAAAGCGGCAAGAACCGGTGGCGGCCTTCACAAGCTTATTAGCCTCATACCTTGATTTGTTGAATGGAGGCTTCTTCCAAGTCGGCTTTCCCTCCTTATGATTGCTCTTACCATTGACTTGGGGCAATTTGCGCGGATATGATTGAGCTCACCACATTAGTAGCATGTCACGGACCACCTCTCTTTTGTTTCTCACATTATTGTAGGCCGTGTGAATTTTTTAGCAAGAAGGGCTAACTCAAACTCAGAGATACTCTCAAGCTCCTCTTCATGAATAGCGGATAAACAAGCAAATGAAATTCCATAAGAACATTCAAAAGAACCATCAGAAACCTTTTTGAGAGGATCTGCTACCAAAGCTAAATTATCTTTCTTGGGATGATCAACTCTTTTAATTTCATGAGTCTTCCATGCTGGCTTTCCTTCCTTATGATTGCTCTTACCTTCGACTTGGGGCAATTTGCTGGATATGATTGAGCTCACCACATTCATAGCATGTCACTTGGACCACCTCTCTTTTGTTTCTCACATTATTGTAGGCCGTGTGAATTTTTTAGCTAGAAGAGCTAACTCTGTTTGAGAATACTTTCAAGCTCCTCTTCATGAATAGCGGATAAACAAGCAAATGAAAATCCGAAGAAGATTCAAAAGAGTCATCAAAAGCCTTTTTGAGAGGATGCGCTACCAAAGCTAAATTATCTTTCTTGGGATGATCAACTCTTTTAATTTCATGAGTCTTGAGTTTACTATAAAGCAATTCTAAAGTAAGACTTGAAAGATCAACATTTTCCTCTATAGCAAGTAGCCTTCATCTCCCATTCCTTGGTGTTGATTGCACCAAGAGATGGGTGGCATTTTCAGATTGAGAATATTCAATATCAACGACTTTCATTTGATTAATTACTTTATTAAAGCGATGAAAATGTCATCGATGCTCTCTCCAGTATGCATCTCGAATTTGTTGTATCCACGCTTGCAAACTGTTTGGCGCACTTTCTTAATTTGGGACGAACCCTCATGATAGGTTTCGAGGGTGTTCCAAATCTGTGTGTGATGCAAGATTGCAAATGCGGTCATATTCTTGTCTACCAAGTGCACCATATAAAAGATTCTTGGCCTTGTTATTGTTAGCCAAAAGAATTGCGAAGCGTGAGTTGCAACCTCGGGAATAATGGCGAGGATTGAACAACGTCCCATATTCTTTGGTCCTTCGCTTTCAAGGAAGACTCGCATACGATTCTTCCAATAGGCATAGTCGTGCCCATCGAAGATATACGGTTTTGTAGAGAACCTTTCCATCACCAAAGTTCAGTGACCGGTTAAGATCAAGATTGAACTAACAGGCTCGATACCACTGTTGGACCGAAAAGGCGACTAGAGGGGGTGAATAGGAGCACGCTCACTTTTCACAAATTATGAATTCAATACAATTTTACTCCAATAGCTATGAGGAAGCTATGAAGATCAATATACCAGTAGAGCGGAAGACTAGTATTGAATTCAATTTAATCCCCTCAGCAATATGACAAAAACCACAAAGATCAAAGCAATACAATGTACTGGCGGTCTGAACTCTAGCCTGGAGCGGTCGGACCGATTTTCTGGCGGTTGGACCTCTGCCAAATCGGTCGGACCGCTGGGCTCCAGAACAGTAAAAACAGCCCGATGACGAAGTTGTAAATAGATCTAACTTTTGATTCTCAACTCCAAACTTGATGAAACTTGGTACACACCTTCTCTATGATATTAAGGACCTATTCCAATCAACAATTATGATAATTCTTGGCTAGATCCTGATCAATTGCCGTTTGAGTAAGAGAAGGTCTAAAACCGGGTAAAAGCGAAAACTTGATCCTAATGCTTGCTCGTGGGTGATTGATGATCAAGTTGATCCTATATGGGTTCCCACATGTCACAGCAAGCTTTACCATATGAAGAAATCAATCAAAACTTCGCGGATCAATGAAAGCCCTAAAATCACGAAATTGAAAGTAAGAACGAAAAGAGAGTTATCTCAAGCAAACCTTGCATAGATTAAATTCGTGATTGATATTGGATTACACCCACTCCATCAAGAAACAGTGGTCAATCCAAGATCACGAAAATCACCTCAAACCATCAAGAGCCCTAGCCTCCACCTCAACTCCCCCTAAGCCAATTAGGGTTTTGAAACATAAAAGAGGCGAGAGAGAGGTGGTGCAGCCACCACCTCCTCCTATTTATAGTGGAGGCCTAGAACTTGTAGGGTTTGACTCTATTGGGCTCCCGTTAAGGCCCACTAACAAACGGGTCACACACGCACGCTTCGCAAAGCGACGTCTTTAACCTTTTGACCTAAGCGACTTCACTAGCGCCATCTTGCGCCTCAGATTTGCTAATAGGTCACCCTTGTCCATCTTGCGTCACGCTTGAGTCATTGACCTCACCCGGCATCGTCGATCGTTCTGGACCTCAACTCTCCAAGTCTAGTCCCGATCATCCTCGCCGTTGACCGTCGTTGACCACCAAGCAACCTGCACAACCATAGACAAGCAAACATGAATTCGGATACAAGTTCTTCACAACTTCACCCATGTTAGTCAAAACATGCATCATGCAATACATATGCCATGACAACAATGAACTTGACCTAACAAAACAACATCACCACGAAGTTGGCTGACGTTCATAAGTGGAAATCGGTCAACCGCTCCACTGTGGCGGTCGGACTACCGCCGGTCGGACCGCTCCTCGTGAGTCGGTCGGACCGCCCACAAATATAACCAATTTCAAGCCACGAAATTCGAAACCTTCGGAAATTTAAAACGAATAGAACTTTTGCTTGGAGGCTCCAAAAATTATGAGACCAAGTGCATTGGGATCCCCTCACTTGCCTACATACTCTATTTTTGGCCCAGCACATTCTGACACTCTTTGGTCACGGCCGGTTCGACCGACGCACATGGCCGGTCCGACCGATTTGGGACCGGTCGGACCGCCATTCTATGGCCGGTCGGAACGCCTATCGAGCTTTGAACTTTGTCGAAAACCCTGTAAAACGACAAACCAAAAATGCCATTGCCAATTGTCACATCATCCTAATATCTGGAGCATATCCCCATGATATCCACAGTATGGTCAAGATGAATGGCGACAAAGTTAAGTACTTAGTGGTTGCTCGGCGAGACTACCTCGTCCCAGCGTGCTTCCGCACCCACCTTCACCACAGCCCTCGCATGAGAGCATAAATCATTTTTGGTTCAACGACCAAATGACAACTCTTGCCATGGTATAATATCTTTTAACAACTGTGGCCACACCACAATTCCATATTTCCTTCAGTAAAGTTTAAACATTCTTTGAGTATGTGATCATGAATGCCATCGGGTAACTAAAGCATGGCTAAGAATAATACGATACCCATGTTGGTAGTACAATCATATCCAACTAATAATTAACCATCCTATGGTGTCCAAGGATTTATATCATTCAAGGGAACATGTCATTCTCAATTTATCAAGGAGGCATAATGGCAATTAGGTAATTAACTATTCAAAACTATTTTTATACAACTAGCCATGCATCGATATAAAATAATATAATTTTGTAAAATGGAGTACGACATGATCAAAGGTCCATGACTTGCCTTCGTTGAAGAGTTGTGATCGTCGATTCTGGGTCTAAGAATTATTCCCAAACGTCGAAATCTATACGTGTAAAAAGAACAAAATAAATAAAACAATACCAAATAAAATCCAAAAATTACAAAACTAGAACCAATTGAAAGATACTGATTTTAGATGAATATAGAAATTTCAATCACTCTAATCTGAGCTCGGATGAAGAAGATATGGCCTTTGAAAGTTTGAAATCACATAAAATGGTGAAAATCAGAATTTTTAGAATTTTGGAATCACTTTTCTAAAGGAAAATCAGTTTATTGCGTCATCTTGGCGTCGATGACCGGATTTTAATTTTCAAAAGAAAAGGGTGATCCAGCGATAGGTGGGCCCACATCTGTATGGGCGGTGTCCACGGGAGGGCGCCGGTCCATGGTGGACCGGGCGCATGAAACAACGTCCTTGCGCGCGGCCGGTGCAAGCGCGCGACAGTGCTAACGCGGCGGCCACACAAGCTCTAGGGCGGAGGTGGCACCGAGGTGGCGATGAGGTGGGCAGCCACGTCGGCGGCAGAGCGGCCTTCGAGGGCCGGCTGGAGGGGAGCGGGCGAGCGAGGGCACACGCTTTCGACGGCCTCGCGCCAATGGTTGGTGGCGGACGAGGCGGCGGCGGTATGGCGGTCGAAGGCGGTGGGGGCACTCCGGTGGTGGTTCGATGAGGAGGAGACGCGCACGGGGTGGCTCTCATCCTTGCGATGTCAGAGGCGGGGACGACAGCGCTGGAGGAGGCTCGGTGGCGGCGCTAGAGTCGGTGGCGCGAAGTTCGACCAGCAACGAGGAAGCTCAAATTGCGGCCGGAGGAGAGTGAGAGAGAGAGAGGGGGAAGCGGGGGGGAAAGCAGGAGGCGACCAAGGCGCTCTCAATGCTTCATTTATAGCGGAGGAGGGCGAGGCGAGGCGGCGGCGAGCCGCGTGCGTGCTCTGGCGGTGTCGGCTGAAATCAAGGAAAAGGGGGCGCGAAGGCGGGGCGGAGGAGCGGCCATGGGACGCGACGGCCGTAGACGAGGTGACGGGCCCGAGGTGGAAGCAGGGCGACGAGAAACGCGGAGGAGAACCGGAGATGGGGCGGGGCGCCAGGCTTGTGAGGCTCTGAGGAGGGGATGAGCAGAGCACGGGTCGACAGGCGGGCTCGGTCTGTCATGGAGGAGAGCAGGCGCGAGCTTGAGTGAAGGAGGGCCGTTTGATTTTGATCGGACGATCAACAAGAGAGGAAGGCGCGGGTGGCTCTAGCGGGAGCGGTGGCGACAGTGGGCCCCATCGGTCGATGAAAGGGGGGCGTGCAGCCATGGCCGGTCGGCCGGAGGAATAGGAAGCGGTGGAAAGATTCGGCCCATGAACAGGAGAAGGGATTTTTAATCATTTTCGATTTTCAAAAAATACAACCAATCAAAAGACTTTTTAGAAAATAGTAAATAAAGTCCAAAAAATCTTGAAAAATACACATTAATTCCTTGAATTATTTGTAACTTAGTAAAATATTTTTAACTTTAATTTATCTTTAAATTTGTAAAATATTTTTAACTTTAATTTATCTTTAAATTTTGCAAATAAAATATTTTGATTTTAGGGAAATTATAATAACCCTTTTTAAATTTCATAAAATTCAAGAAAATAATTAAAATAATAATTTTGACTTTAAATACCAAAAAACTCAACTAAGACAAATTTGACTTAATTCATATTAAATTATTTTTATTTTCTGAAACTCCGAGTTAAACTTTAGCAATAAAAGCAAATGGTTATTTTTATATAAAAAAAATCAAAAACTCTGAAAATTAGGATGTTACAAATACTCTACTTCGCCATGATCACCATTTACATGAAGGAGAAGAGCAAGAAGGGTGAGATGCACTAGACATTCAAGTTGGGCACAAGGAGCTTCATTTGAGATCTTGTGTAGGAAAAGGGCGCCCAGGACAAACCGCGAGAGAATCAACCACGGGTGCACGCTAGTTGCGTATGCACTTGCAACAAGCTTCTTCTGCATAGGCCTTTCTCACATGTCATGGTCGCATGTTCGACGGTGGCGTAGCATCCCGGCCAGTACCTCTCTGGCTATTTCAACAAGGAGAGGTGATGCAAACCTGGAGTACAGAGATGTATGATTACAGTGTGATTGGCCATTTCACTGGTCATCCGACCTAGGAGCAACTTATCTGGACCGTAGATATTGATATGCTGAAGTAAAGGTTGGCCGACAATAGGTACAACGCATCAGGAACGACATGGACGAAGCAAAGGCTAGGCGTCATACAAATAAATGTTCCATTTGTAGGGAGTGCAGGCACATTTTAAGAAATACCTTACGAAATCCATAGGGCCGAAAGAGACATCGGCAATCCGGGCGTCGCCACGGGGACTTCATCTAACCACCCGCTCGAGGCGGTCACGTGGCGGACGTTGAGGTCACGACAACTGGAAAGGTTCATCCTGTTAAAATATGTGGTGTCCAATGCTTTATAATATCACTTTAATTTATCAAAAAACTAGGTGATGACGTTGTGGTGAATAGTTTATAATGTTAATGTGATTTGTCCACAAAATATATGACAACGTTGCGCTGAATATTACATAATTTTATTGTGATTTGTCGACAAAAGATGTTATGATATTTTGTTAAATATTATATAATATCAGTGTGATTTATCGATAAAATATATTATAACGTTGTACTGAATATTTTATAATATCATTGTGAATTATCCACAAAATATATATATGAAAATAGTCAGTAAAAAAGCGATCTGCAAAGTCTCTATCATGGCAATTCATTGGCGACGAGAGCACTCTCTATACTGTTGAAGCCCCCTGTTACATGGCATACGAGGCTCAATCAACTTTCTTCAACTTGATGCGCACTGCTACAGTCCCTAGATAAATAAATTATGAGGTTCTTGAAAGGATGTCAGTATACTACAGCTCAGCAACCAAAAAAACTGAAGCGGTTTGATAAGATAATATCACAGGTATGCTCAAAATAACATTTCGCGAATGAGCTTTTTTTTCGAGAACACGTAACGCGTGCGTTTTCATTCAGCGGAGGAGAGAACAAAGTACAGCCCGACCTAGTCCATTAGCTAAACAGAGATCGGAAAACATAGCACATTGTTCGGAATTAGATTGCATGTTTTATAACTACCACTGCATCACCTAAGAACAGTGAGAGAAACCACAGCGGAGAAGGATCCTGAGTAAACAGCATTTTGCGATTAGATAAACAGTAATATAAAGTGTACCGTGGTAAAAGCGAATATGTGCTACAGTGGTTTTACCACGGCAAAAATATTGTAGTAATTGATCTGCACATTCGATTTTCGATCGGACGATGGAGATCGCTCTTAATATAATACTATGTTGCTGTAGATTCTCTGCATTGATAACTTCAATACAGAAGATCTCGATTCAGCGGAAAAACCTTAACTTGCATCATATTACTATTTGGTATGGTGCCTCAACTTGTCTGTTTTCTACTTTTCTTGTCTACCCATTCAACCTTGCGACTTACGCAGATAGTCAAATGCTACAAAATGTTCATACAAATTAGCGTACCACGGGGTTGTTTAGTTCATGACTCGACTCTAATAAACCAAGTTAAAATTTAGCATAGCCAAAATTTAACAAAATAAACGTTGTTTGGATTGCGGCCATGCCAAATTTTGGCGTTACCAAAATTTTAGTAAACGATTTCCTCACCCTCGGATTGCCCGCGCGTGACATTAAATTTCGTTGGCGTTATCAATATTTTGTTGGCATTACTAAATATTAATAGCGAACCAAACCATAGCCAATTTTCATTAGCGTTACCAAAATTTAGTTTAATTTACGTTGGTAACAAACCAAATATGCTCATAATAGGATCAACGCCAAATACTTCCAGCGAAGAAAAGGATATGTTTCTTACGTCTTATTTGTTTTATTGTCTTAAAAAAAGTTTTAAAAAATACACAAATCTGACCATAAAATATAGAGCTGTGGAACGAGATCCTTTACATTAAAGGACTAAATGCAGATAATAAACAATCCTCTGAATTACGATCATACCTCAACCATCATGTTGAAATTTAACGATTCAAATCCAGCGCTACAACACCTATCTACCGTCCACACAGTACTCATTGTGACAGGCTCATTTACTGTAGACACGGCTCCCCTGCAGTATAGCCGAGTATGCGGTTCCAAGAAGGTCCAGCAAGACATTTGTATTTCGTCACGTGCGACCAGAGCCAGCACGTGTCAGCCTGACCCCAATAACCAAACCCGACGCCTGTCCCATTCACTTCGTCCTGACATGAGCCCCCACCTGTCAGCCAGATCAGCCCCGCAGCAATGCTCCGGTGAGGTGTAATCGCGCACGAGCCCCCGGTGACACTATTGTTCGTCGCGACCAAGCAATAATTTGGGGGGGAACACCCGATTGCGGCGGCCGCAAAACATTTTTTTTTTCCATTTTGTTTTTACGAATTTACCTTTAGTCATTCGACTTCGAATCGGCAATTTGATATCTCCGGTCGAGGTTAGTCTCTTGCAGTCTTCCCCCAATCCGAATTTGGTACTGTTTTATGCTATTTTCCCCCGGATTTGGTTCGAGTTCCCCCCCTCGGCCCCAAATTCGATGTTAGCTTGCTTCCGATCGGCGATTACTTGTTTCTCTTTGCTCAAAAACTGATTTCGAACTCGATTTCTTAAGCTCTTTGCTGCGTCTTGGATCACGGAGCAATCCTTGTCCTGGATTGCTGTGTTCTTGGGCCACGAAGCAAATCTCTGTGCTAAAATTGTTGCTTCTTGGTCTGATTCCGCAGATGGGTTCTTGGAACATTGCTTAAAGATCACTTCTTGCTGCGAGCCCTGCGAGGATTGCTGGAGCCCCTGGGTGTTCGGCAGCATCTAGGGTTTGCTCACCCAGATCTGTTCCATCGGCTTCGCGTAGCTGCTGCATTTGGCGCGGTTGCCAGGATGCAGCCTTCCAAGAAGCTTGCTCGCGTTGACACGATGGAGCTGAAGACGCAGCTGGTCAAGAAGCTCGGCCACCACCGCGCGGAGCTCTACTTCCACAGCCTAAAGAAGTTCTTGGGCTGTCAGCTCAGCAAGAGTGAGTTTGACAAGATCTGTGTGGCGGCATTGGGGAAAGAGAACATTAAGCTTCACAATTTCCTCATCCGGTCGATCCTCGGCAATGCTTGTATGTTGGTTGGCCCGCCGAGCAGGCAGGCGGCCACCGGGAACTCGCAGACTAGCACTGTGTCGAATGGGCCACTGGCCAACGATGTGCCGCTGGCGGGGAGAGTGCGGCCGGTGGCTAACAGGGACAAGAGGTTTGCTGATAAGCCAAGTCCACTTGGAAAGTCGCCTCTTGGTCATCCAGGGGCTGGGGAGTTTGTGTCCGTGGAGGACGGCGAGGAGGTTGACCAGGCCAGGGGCAGCCCGGTGTGTGTGCAGAGTCGAAGTCCGATTAGGGCTCCGTTGGGAGTCCCAAAGTCTCAGAATTCTCAGCCTTCTATGTCTCATCCTTCAGAGGTGTGCTACAATAATGGTGAATTGCCGGATACTAAGTCCTTGTCGAAGCTACTTGAGCATAAATTGAAAGCCGAAGGCCTTAGTGTGCCCAGAGAGTGTGCTGATGTGCTGAACTCTGGGCTGAATGCACACTTAAGTCAGCTGCTGAAGTCTTGTTTGGGTGTTGCGAAAGCAAGGGGAAACACGACGAGGACACACCAATCAAATGGGAGTGTTGCTGCTGCTGTAAATGGTGGGCTGAATCGTGGCTTTTCTTCAGATTTAGGCTGTTCCTACCAAGCTTCATTGCTAGATCTATGGACAGCAGTACAGTCTAATGCTCAGTTACTGGGATGCGACTTTGCCAGGCAGCACGAGAAGATTGCTTCTTACCTTCATGACAGATAAATGACATAAGCTAGTTTTCTCATATAATTTAGCAACTCTTATGTTGGCCAGTGTAGGCAATCCATTACCATTAATTGTGCTGTAGAAACTACAGCTAATTAGGCTGAGGTGAGGTAGATTTTTACTGCCATAGGGGATAGGGCTGAGTGGTACCTCCAGTGTTTGGTCAGGATGATACATCTCAGGATTCAGTACATGATAGTGAACTTTCATTACTTGTGATTATTCACAAAAATAAAATGACTCTGGCAATGTGCATTTGCTTCTTTCGCTGCTTACCTATATTACTGTTTTCTACCTTTGCAGGTTCTGTTGCTAACAGACCAACATAATTAGGTTCTGTTGCTTGGATTTGTTTCTGTTGGATAATTTGGATTTGCCATATTTCCGCTACTGAGGAACAAATTTTCTTTTCCAACTTTTTTACGTGTGGCCACAATCTTTGCTTCTTATTCCTTCGATTGCAAAGCAGCATTCTTGTTACCTGGTTACTCAAGTTGATCCTTCTGCTCCAGAGTTTGGACTGGTTTCTCTACTTTTGTATGATATGTATAGCTCTAGCATTGCATGGGAACCAGCATATCAGCATATACCCACAAAATTTGCGTTTCTGCATCTGACATCTCTATATGCCTCCATATCTTTAGCATTGCATGGGAACCAGCATATCTGCATATACCCACAAAATCAGCACTTTTCCCCCTGACCTTGATGCTGTCTGATTCACTACCACGCTACATGTGTTTGCTGAATCAATCACCTATTCCTCTTATGTCGAATAGCTCATCAAAATTCAGACATCTCCAGCGTCTGAATGTTGGTTTCTTAGGGAAAATAAATTAATACTGCCGAAAAACTGCCGGGGTGGAGTCGGCAGTCGGTACTTGCATGGGCCCTTCCTTCGAATAGCATAAGCTGACACCGAGCATATGCGTCGTCGCAATCACAAGATGGAATCGATCGATCTCTCCGAATCGCGACGACGACGAGGACAAGGAGATTCACTCGCGAGACGAAGTGGTGTGGATCGACCGACCTGTCGCTTGGTCGCCACAATTATTGGCCACAACAACATGGCAGTAACATCGATCGAATCTGAGCAGGTCACAGCGAAAGATCGACACATATGTGAAGTCAAAAACTCGAAAGATTGCGACGGGGAATAATGAAAACGGGTTCTTCGTTCGCGCACACCATGCATGTCCGAACGACATGAAGCACCATATCAGGAGTACCACCAGTAGTATCATCATGCTTATTTTTCTTCTTGCACGCATTCCTTTCACCAACAATGAGCAGAGCGCAGCTTGTATCTTTCTTCAAAGTGCTTTTATTCAATCAACTCACGAAAAAGACGTGATAAATACTAGGCCCTGGAAAAACATAGCAAATCCGCATAGTGTACTTCCTGTAAAAAAAAAAGAAGAAAGAAAATGAAACAAAGCACTCTATCATACGCACGTCCATCTCACATGCAAAGAATTATGTTTCCATGCACAAAGAGCAACCAAAAATAGCTAACAAAAAAGTTCAATTCAGATTCATAGGCCCCAAGAAACCAGAAAAGAAAACGAATTTCAGAGTTGAGTCCTCGAGAAACTAAACTCCATGGAAAAGAATAGTAGTAGAAGTAGAGAAAAGATCAGGAGAGGGAAACAAAGGTGAGAAAAGGAGGGGAACAAGAGGCCTAGAGAATGTGCACGCTTTAGGGCTACAAATGTTAATGTGAGGTCATCGCCACCATGACCATCGCGTCTTTTGAGATCCCCGTGTCAATTCTTTTCTACGCCTACCTGTTTTATCCCCTTCCTTCCTTCCCTCCTTTTTGCCACGGAAAGAGCGAAGAAGAAGAAAATTCACTGCTACTACGGCTCTTGTTCCCTTCTCCTTTCGGTGCTCTGCGGCTCAGGAGGCGAGCGTGCATGGCAGGTTGCTGTCGGCTCGAGGGCGAGCTCCAACCTCGAGGAGAAGGTGAATTCCAATTCCAATTCTAATTTGCGTTTTTGCATTTTATTTATTTATTTAAAGATGACTGATTACAGCGTGAGTTTGTGCTTTACCATAATGTTAGTTGTGTTATGTCTTATGTAGTCATACTAGTTTTGCATCCAGAGTTCTCGTAGAGCAGATCAGGTTAAAGGGTCCATGGACAGTGACGGAGTCAGAATTTGATAGAGCCTCGGATCTAAAATTAAAAAGCTATAAGTCTATAACTAACTTTAAATACTATCAACACTGAGGTATAACAAAAGTACAATACAAATACACAATTGAAATAAAATTTGAATTCGACGTTTAACGATACGACAAAATAGATAAAAATATAGTAAAAAAAGAATATAACATACCACTAATACAAGGTAATTTTTGCTTAATTAACAAAGATTTGGTACATTCGATCCTATCATAACTTCATCAACAATAGTACGAGAACCTAAACTAAGGGGATGGGGGAGTTTTACCTCAAGATAGCAGTAAATCAATACCATCAGTATTCAGTAGCACCCATCTCCATCACAGCACTCATATATGAGCATCTATTGTCATAAATCAAAATCATCACAGCATCAAAAGATCAATCATGCTCAACAAGAAACAAAAATTGAAGAAACAGAAAAAGGGAGGGAGGGGAACTAGAGGGGGTTGGGGCCTTGGGGGCACGGGCGTTGGCGGCGCCGGGCGAGCCGAGAACGAGTGGCACGGGACTGGAGGCGGGCCGTTGGAGCGGGCGGTAGCAATGGAGGCTGTGCCACACAATGAGCCGGGAGGCTGCTGAGTGGGAGCGACCAAAGGAAGCGCGAAAGGCGTCGGGCGGAGGCAGCGGAGATCGAGAGGGGAGAGGTGAGGAGCCGAGCCGGGAGCAGGCCGAGTAGGCTGGCCGCGCGCGGGCGTAGACGCAGTAGGGCGAGCAAGAGCCGGAGTGGCGGGAGGAGGCACCGGGGAGAGGGCCAGTGTGATGGGTCGAGGTGAGGTGGGAGAGGCCGGACGCGAGCTCGGCCGCTCCAGCGAGCAGAGAGAGCTGAGGCCGGCGGCGGCCGCAGGCGCAGCGGCCGGCGCATAGCGCTTCGCGCCACCGCCCGACCATTGAGGTGACGGCTGACAGAGCGGCGATGCGCGCGACGCCGGCGAAGCGCCACGGCCGCCCGGCCACGTGGTGACGGCGACAGAGCGGGCGACGCGAGCGCCAGCGAGATCTGGAACCAACGCGTCGGCCGCGAGGAAGCGGGAACCGAAAGCAACAGATCGTCCGGCGGCTAGAGGGCGAACTGCAGAGGCCGATCCAGAGAGGCCGAGACGCACCGACGCCGGCGCAGATCTGGAACCAGCAAGCAAGCCGGGCGAGAGCTGGAACTGCCGCGACGGCCGCCGGGCGCATGCATTGATCTGGCGCTAGAAGGAGGAGGCCGGCCGTGGCTGCTGGTGTGGGGCGCGGAAGGCGCGAGTGCCCGGAGGCCCTGGGGAGCACCAGAGCTCAGAGGTGCCGGGGGGCGGGGGGAGCTGGGGAGAACGGGGGGCGGGGGGGGGAGAAATGTAGGGAGGGTCGGCGGGGGGAGCCAGGGGGGCCGGCCTCCGGGGGTGGGCGTGGGAACGGGGGGATGAGGGAGAAATGGGAGGCGGAGCGGGCGAGAAATGTGGGGGTCGCCGGGGGTGGCGGGTCCGGGAATGGGGGAACAGGGTCATTGGATCTCGGGCGTCCTACGGGGGAGTTAGGGGCAGTTGGGCATTTGTCTCGGGCCGGCCTATAAGGTTCGAGCCTTTCTACTGTGTATTATTTTTTTGATATACATACTGAAATTTTTTCCATTAGTATTTTTTCTAGGCCTCGGGCCGTTGCTCAACCGAACCGAGGCCTAGATCCGCCCCTGTCCATGGAGAGACCTAGCTAGTTCCAATTATCCTATGGAAAATGCCTCACACACAAATTATTTGTAGTATAAGTACATTACATATGTATTCGAAGATGATCGTAGTAGCGCTGACAGGTCAACAAGTATAACAACACCTTGTCAAGAATATTGGTTCATAAACTCATCATTTCCATCCCAAAATATAGTAGTGCTATAAAGATCCCATAAGTTAAAAAATAACATCGGTGTGTCACTGATATGTGACCCCATGATCTACCTATCGTCTTTCATTTGGATGTTATTTTTTAATGTGTAGATATTTGCAATGTTATTAAGCAAATTTTCATAGCAAGAGTTATAGCATAGAGCAATGATTTTTTTTATCAGCTTTTCTTAGGTGCTGACAAATGACAAATATATAGGTAGACTCTCGCTCACCCCTTACGTGATGATCATGGCGGGAAGTTTTTTTTTTCGCTCTCCCAAGTTAGTGCCATTTTTATCTTTCTTTCATTCCCCTCCATTTCTTTAGCCTGAACTAGCTGTTAGAGTGGTTCAGTGGCACAGGCTTCCAAGGAACTGAAATGATGAGAACGCTGCGACTTTGAGGAGAGTGTGGGGGGGAGACAGAATGGAGACTGCAGCCTGAATTTTTACAAACACCGATGTACTTTTTTCTCTGAAAAGTTCAGCACTGAATTTTAGCTAACGCCTTAGCGCGTCCGAGTGCAGCCAGCGTGCATGTCCCTGCTGATTACTTTATCATTGCCACCAGGTTAATTCCTGTGTTGTTTATTTGCTCTGTGCTACTACTTTACTGATTACTAGATCCCGCATGCATGGTGCTGTGGGTTAGACTTGAACCCTGCCAAATCATTCAGGCCGAAATGGCCTAAACATTAGAGGTCAGAGCAGGTTTTGCCAGGCAACCATCAGGTATACAATGTTGGTGGGTTAATATTAGAATCTAAATAATGAATCTTGTTAGAGTTGGATCTAAATTTGAATTAGAGTTGGATTCAACTTTTAGACTATAAATAAACGGTATGGAGATGCTACGAGAAAACACACAATTATTCTTGAAATTTCTACATAGTATCAGAGCTAAATCCTAATCCGTAAACTTACCTCAGATTCAATCCGCCGTCGCTGCTCGAGTCGCGCCATCCATATCCACCGCCGCTCTGGTCACGCCTTCCAGATCCACCGCGGTATGTCCTCCGCTCGGGCAGCGTCGCGACCTCGTGGGCATGCGGGCCGCCGCTGCTGCCGCCGTCGTCGTGCGGCCGAGCTACACAGTGACAGTCGCTCGGGAGCACGAGGGCCTCCACCGCGCCTCGCGGGCATGAGTGGGAACCTGTCACCTCCTCTAGGAGGCGTTGGTTAGTGCCGCCAAGGAGGAAGAAGGGAGAAAAGGAATGTAGAGGAAGAGAAGCCTTGTTTGTCGACAGAGGAAGAAAACAAATTCGACAGAGAGAAAACAAATTCGACAGAGGGAGAAAAGAGTTGCCGCCTTGTCGACCAAAGAGAGAATAAGGGAGAATAAGTTCTCTGTTCGGGAAGAAGCTATTGTGGGGTAAATTCCTTTCCCGAGCCTAACAGAATATGCGAGAGATATGATAACCCCAAAAGAATTGAAGGTTTATCAGTGAAGACGCTTTGGGAAACAGGGAGAGAAGCAGAGGGACAAGCAGTTAGCAACCAGGCCACCACCACAGAGTTGATGGTATTCTATACCCTCCAATCCATGCTCGCCTTGTCTGCATGCTCAACACAAGTCTACTGCATGTAGTGCTCCGCCCCCTTCGTCCTCAGAATCAGCTGAGCCCTTCTATATCAACTCAGATAATTCTTGCTTCCTTCCAACTTTACATTATTTGGCATCAGCTTCAGCTTTAATTCAGATGACCCTGTAGCAGCCCTCGAACCTAACATACCCGTCACTAAGAGGTCTTGTAACATGCTTCTTATGTCACCTTGCATGACCAGCAAGGAAGTTGTTTAGCCAACGAGGAAGTAGTCTCAACAACTTCCTCGTTGGTGACACTAGGTGACCATTTAATTCTGTTGGGGCTATCACATCTCTCGCATATTCCGCTAGATTTGGGCACGGAATTGACCCCATAATGACATCAAAAAAAACATTTGATGTTGCAGCTCTGCAAGATTTGGGTAATCGTGATGTCAGTTATCGAGGTTCGACAAAACGTTCATGTGTGGAGGCTGTCGTGACCGTGGGAGATATGTGCGTCATATCTTGGTAGTGATTGACATTGATCCAGCTGTTTGAGAAGATGACCCCTGAGGAGGAAGACGCAATGAGGGTGGTAAAAGAAAGGAGGAAGACAGTTGTTGAGGATACTTCCTCGCTGGTCCGCAAGGTGACATGAGAAGCATGTTACATGACCTATTAGCGGTGGGTATGATAGGTCCAAGGGTTGTTACAGGGTCATTTGAATTAAAGCTGGAGCTGATGCCAAATGATGTAAAGTTGAAATGGAGCAAGAATTATCTGAGTTGGTTTAGAAGGGCTCAGCTAATTTTGAGGACGAAGGGGGTGGAGCACTACCTGCAAGAGACTTGTATTGGGCCTACAGACAAGACAAGTATGGATTAGAGGATGTGGAATACCACCAACTCTGTGGTGGTGGCTTGGTTGCTAATTTCGATATCTCCATCCATCGCTCGAATGGTGGAGATGATGCAGAATGCACCAGCGATGTGGAAGACGCTGAGTAACAAGTTCTCTAGGGTAGAAAAATCAGATGATGGTGGAGGTCTAGGGCAAGGTAGAGGCTCTGAAACAGGAGAAGACTGTCTAGGAGTATATGTGCTAGTGAATTGCAGCAGCTGTGGGCAGATTTAGATCACTATGATCCACTCCAGTTAACATATGTCGGCGATATTGAGGTTGGCAGGGTGTGGCTGCAATGCAGATGGGTTACACACTTTCTGAAGGGACCAAACCCAAAGTTTAAGAGCAGAAGGGCTGCCATATTTCACTTAGTAAACTTGCCTACTATAGAGGAGGCTATTTCGGCTATAGTGCAAAACAAGATTTGACTACGAGTAATGGGGAACAACAACCTGGTCAGATTTCCGCATAAGTCATACCATATGATAGGGAGTGCTACAACTGTGGGATGAAAGGACATATGAATCGTTCTTGTCCTTCTCCACAGTATGGATGTCGAGGTGGAGGTCGTGGTGGTTGTGCAGGCCGAGTTGGAGATTATCAAGCCCGAGGTGGAGATCGTGGTGGTCGTGGAAATGGAGGTCGAGGAAGGGGCCAAGTTGGCCCTAGTGCTAATATGGTCAAGACAGTGGAAATCACGTCTGTTACTCTGACAGGTGAGCAAGCTATGCAGTGGGAGAAGTGGCAATAGGGAAAGGCATTGGAGACTTCTCAAGATTCCACCTCCTTTGGTAACTTTGCCAATTACGCCCACGTGGGTATAGGTACTCAGGCACATGCACTTGCATCCACATATAATCACTCTCATATTGATTGGATCATAGATTCAGGGACATCTAAGCATGTCACGGGTTCACTTAGTACATTTGCATCTTACACTCCATATACTCATTCTGAAATTGTCCAAACAGCTGATAGAACATCGCAGCTTATGCAGGGTGTAGGATCTGTAGAGTGCACAACATCTATTGCTCTATCCTTAGTTTTGCATGTTCTCTCCTTTCCAGTCAATCTTCTTTCAGTTAGTTCTGTGGATTTTATGGGGATATGCTCCAGATCTTAGGATGATGTGACAATTGGCAATGGCGTTTACGGTTTGTCGTTTCACGCGTTTTCGACAAAGTTCTGAGCTTCTTGCTCTCGGCGGTCCGACGGTCCTGCTGCGGCGGTCCGACCGGTCCCATATCGGTCGGACCAGGCCATCTGGGCGATCGGACCGGCGATGACCAAAAGTGTTCAAATCGAGTGGGCCAAAAATAGGTGTTGTAGACAAGTAAGGGGATCCCAATGCACTTGGTCTCATAATTTTGGAGTCTCAGAAGAAGTTCTATTGGTTTAAGTTTCGAAGGTTTCGGTTTTGGGAGCTTGAATTTCAGCTAAGTCTAAGGCGGTCGCTCACTGTGGAGCGGTCCGACCGCCATGAAGCGATCCGACAAGCTCACTGGAGCGGTCGGACCGGTAACTACTGAGCGTCGGCCAACCGTGGCGATGTTGTTTTGTTAGGTCAAAGTCATTGGTTTCATGGCATATGATTTGCATGATGCATGTTTTGACTAACATGGGTCAAGTTGTGAAGAACTTGTTCCCGAATCGTGTTTTCTTGTGCGTGGTTGTGCGGTGGCTTGGTGGTCAACGACGGTCAGCGGCGAGGAGAATCGGGACTAGAATTGAAGAGTTGAGGTCGAGCGATCGGCGATGCCGGGTGGGGTCAACGACTCAAGCGTGACACAAGATGGACAATGGTGACCTATTGGCAAATCAATGACGCATGGTGAAGCGGTTTAGGTCAAAAGGTTAAAGACGGCGCTTCGCGAAGCGTGCGTATGTGACCCGTTTGTTAGTGGGCCTTAACGGGAGCCCAATTAAGTCAAACCCTAAGAGTTTTAGGCCTCCACTATAAATAGGAGTAGATGGTGGCTGCACCTCGAGCTCTCTCTCGCCTTTTTATGTTTCAAAACCCTAATTGTCTTTAGGGGAGTTGAGGTGGAGGATAGGGCTCTTGATGGTTTGTGGTGAATTTCGTGATCCTTGATTGTCTACTGATCCATGATGGTGTGGATGTAATCCAGCTTCAATCACGAAATCAATCTATGCAAGGTTTGCTTGAGATAAGTCTCTTTTTGTTCTTGCTTTCAATTTGGTGATTTTAGGGCTTTCCTTGATCCGCGAGTTTGTGATTGATTCTTTCACGTGAATTAGCTTGCTGTGATATGTGTGAATCTATCTAGCATCATCTTGATCATCAATCTCTCACGAACAAGCTTTAGGATCAAGTTTTCGTTCTTGCCCGGTTTTAGACCTTACGTTAATCAATTGGCAATTGCTCAAGATCGTTCCAAGAATTATCATAATATTCAATTGGAATAGGTCCTCAATAGCATATAGAAGGTGTGTGCAAAGTTTCATAAAGATTAGAGTTGAGAATCAAAAGTTTCACCTAATTGCAAGTTCGGACAAGCTATTATGGAAGAATAGTTAGAAGTAGAAAAGATCAGGAGAGTAAATAGGTGAAAATGGGAACAAGAGGCCTAGAGAATTGCACGCTTTAGGGCTACAAATTTAATGTGAGGTCTGCCACCGCATCCGTTTTTGAGATCCGTGTCAACTCTTTGTAGACACCTATTTTATCCATCCTTCCTAATCTCTTTGCCACGAAATGACGAATGGAAAAAATTCACTGAACACGGCTTCTAACCATTCTCCTTTCGGGTTCGCCCAGGAGGCGAGGTGCATGGCAGGTTGCTGTCGGCTCGAGGGCGAGCTCCAACCTCGAGGAGAAGGTGAATTCCAATTCCAATTTAATTTGCGTTTTTGCATTTTATTTATTTATTTAAAGATGATTGATTACAGCGTGAGTTTGTGCTTTACCATAATGTTAGTTGTGTTATGTCTTATGTAGTCATACTAGTTTTGCATCCAGAGTTCTGAGAAGCAGGTCGAAGTTAAAGGGTCCATGGACAACAAGGTAGAGTCAAGATTTGATAGAGCCTCGGATCTAAAATTAAAAAGCTATAAGTCTATAACTAACTTTAAATACTATCAACACCGAGGTATAACAAAAGTACAATACAAATACACAATTGAAATAAAATTTGAATTCACGCTTAACAATACGACAAAATAGATAAAAATATAGTAAAAAAGAATATAACATACCACTAATACAAGGTAATTTTTGCTTAATTAACAAAGATTTGGTACATTCGATCCTATCATAACTTCATCAACAATAGTACGAGAACCTAAACTAAGGATGGGGAGTTTTACCTCAAGATAGCAAAGAAATCAATAAATAGATTCAAGAGCACCCATCTCCATCACGAAGACTCATATATGAGCATCTATTGTCGTAAATCAAAATCATCACAAAGATCAAAAGATCAATCATGCTCAACAAGAAACAAAAATTGAAGAACAGTAAAAAGGGAGGAGGGAACTAGAGGGGTTGGGGCCTTGGGGGCACGAAGGCTTAGGCAATGACAGCAGCCGAGAATCGAGTGGCACGGATCGAGGCGGCTGTGGAGCGATGGTAGCAACTGAGGCTGCCGTACTAGAAGACGAAGTGCCCGTGAGGGGAGCAAAGGAGACGCGAAGGCGCTGAGGCCGAGGCGGCGCAGATCGAGGGAGCTGAGGGAGCCGAGCCGGGAGCAGCTGGAGGCAATGGTCAGCAGCCGAGCGAGGACGCGGGCAAGCGAGCAAGAGCCGGAGGGCGGAGGAGGCACGTGGAGAGGCCATGCAAGGGGTCGAGTGGTGGGGGAGCAAGGACGCTGGCTCGACCGCCAGCAGAGCTGAGGAGCTCGAACGCGGCAAGCACGCAGCGGCGCAGCGCTTAAAGCGCCCACCGCCACTGTGGTGACGGCCGACAGAGCGGCGAGCGCCGACGCCGGGCGCAGCGCCACCGCCCCATGTGGTGACGGCCGACAAGAGGGCGACGCCAGACGCGGTGATCTCGAACCGACGCGCCGACGCCGGCGAGGAAGCTGGAACCGAAGCAAGACAGATGCGCCCCTGCGCCGAGGGTAGAACCGCAGAGGCCGATCAGAGGGGCTGAGACGCGCGCCCGGCGCAGATCGAACCGCGCCCGACGCGGCGAGGAGCTGAACCGAGGACGGCCGGGCGCACGCATTGATCTCGGGCGCTAGAAGGGAAGGGAGCGCCTGTGGCCGGTGCCGGGGCGGAGCCGGGAGAACGGGGCGGGGAGAAATGTAGGAGGGTGCTGGGGAGCTGGGGGGCCTCGGGTGGGCGTGGAACGGGGATGAGGGAGAAATGGGAGGCGAGCGGCGAGAAATGGGGTCGCTGGGGTGGCGGGTCCGGGAATGGGGGAACGGGTTGCGATCTCGGCCGCCTTACGCCGGGAGTTAGGGCGTTGGCACTGTCTGGCCGCCTATAAGGTTCGAGCCTTTCACTGTATTATTTTTGATATACATACTGAAATTTTTTCCATTAGTATTTTTTCTAGGCCTCGGGCCGTTGCTCAACCGAACCGAGGCCTAGATCCGCCCCTGTCCATGGAGAGACCTAGCTAGTTCCAATTATCCTATGGAAAATGCCTCACACACAAATTATTCGTAGTATAAGTGCATTACATATGTATTCAAGATGATCGTAGTAGCGCCGACAGTCAACAAGTATAACAACACCTTGTCAAGAATATTGGTTCATAAACTCATCATTTCCATCCCAAAATATAGTAGTGCTATAAAGATCCCATAAGTTAAAAAATAACATCGGTGTGTCACTGATATGTGACCCCATGATCTACCTATCGTCTTTCATTTGGATGTTATTTTTTAATGTGTAGATATTTGCAATGTTATTAAGCAAATTTTCATAGCAAGAGTTATAGCATAGAGCAATGATTTTTTTATCGCTTTTCTTAGGTGTGACAAATGACAAATATATAGGTAGACTCTCGCTCACCCTTACGTGATGATCATGGCATGGAAGTTTTTTTTCGCTCTCCCAAGTTAGTGCCATTTTTATCTTTCTTTCATTCCCCTCCATTTCTTTAGCCTGAACTAGCTGTTAGAGTGGTTCAGTGGCACAGGCTTCCAAGGAACAGAAATGATGAGAACGCTGCGACTTTGAGAAATTTGGACAAATCTAGCCCGAGATCATCAAAATTCCAAATATAGCCTCCTACCACGAAAATTCCAAATATAGCCCTCGGGTGACCTGCGCCGGGACAAGAAGAGTCACTCTGCTGCCCCGCGGCACAGAAGAAGGTGCTGCGTCGGGGACCGCAAGAGTGGCCTGCATGGTCCCACGCAATAGTTTTTTTAAAAAATTATTAAATAATTTTTTTGGAGGAATTTTAAATATAGCAAATGAGCTCAAAAAATTTTAAATTTTTTGTGGAGACTCCTGCACAGTTTTCGTATTTGTGTAATTTTTTCAAAATTTTATCCTTTCTGATTTTTTCACAAAAATTCATTTAAGTATACTATTTGTATGAATTTTTAATATTTCGATCAAGGCCGATCACGGTGGTCACCTATTCATGCAAAGACAAAGCCGACCCATGGACAGCTTCAAGTCTCATTTTAATTTAAACATTGCTCATAACCGAATGTTAAATGAAATCAAGGATAGTACTTCGTTTGTATACTTTAGACGGTGTCTCAAGATCGATTCCTAAATCTTGTTTATCTAATCCCAAAGATTGAGACACATCGCTTTTACTCCTTGATTTTTAGGATTACCGCGAAAGGGAAGAACACGTGGTTCGTTGACTGGATGTTCACGCCACATGACCGAACTCAAAATGGTTCACCTCTTTCACGCGAGCAACAGTGATGACTTCATCACCTTTGGAGATGATACACAAGGGCTAATTGAAGGAACAAGATCAATTAGGTAAACAACAAATTCATTCTAAAAGATGTCGCCTTGTGACAAGCTTAGGTATAATCTTCTTTCTGCTTTCACTTGATGATGGCTATGAGACTGCTTTTAAGAAAAATGCTTGTCGTGGTGCTTGATTCTACCGGTGAGCTTGTGTTTGGAATCTCTAGAGTTGGTAGAATTTTTGAGCCGATTTTCGTAATCTCTTGTCGGATCTCTTAAATGTTTGCTTACATCTTCTTCGATTTCGCTTTGGCATCGACGCTTGGGGCACATTGGTTTTGATCATCTCGACACGAGTTAGCAACCTTGATCTCATGAGAGGCTTGCCCAAACTCAAAGTCACAAGATGTCAGAGGCGCTCGTAGGCATGGCAAACAAGTTGCCGCCACACCCTTCTCAGGATATGGTTATGACCGACTGACTGTGACAGCTGCTTCATATGGATACTGCTGGTCCCGCTAGAGTCCCACAATGGGGAAAATGGTATATTCTTGTCATAGTCGATGATCTTTCTAGATATACTTGGGTGTTCTTTCTTACTTCAAAAGATGAAGCTTTTGGTTATTTTCATGACCTTGTTCTTCGCTTGGCTTCGAGCTTCCCGTGCTTTGAGAGCGATTCAGTGATAATGGCACGGAGTTCAAAAATGCTTTTTGCTTCTTTTGTGCCGAGGTATTGAGCATCGCTTCTTCTCCACACGCCCTCAACAAAATGGCGTGGTGGAAAGGAAGAATAGAACCTTGGTCGAAATGGCTAGGACGATGCTAGATGAGTATAGCACACCGAGGAGATTTTGGGTCGTTATTGCTACATGCCATATTGCAAATCGTGTCTTTTGAGACCTTCTTTAGGCAAGACTCTTATGAGCTTCGCTTTGGTAGAAAACCCTCTGCTTCGCATTTTCGAGTTTTTGGATCAAAATATTTTATTCTTAAGACAGCAACTTAGATAAATTTGAATCAAGAACTTTGATGGGGTATTTCGGTTATCCCGCCATTCGAGGGGTTTTCGAGTTTTTAATATCGAGACTAACATTATTCAGAGACTTGTAATGTCACTTTTGATGAGACTAGCCCGAGCTAGATCAATTGCTACGATGATTTACAGTGATGAGTATTTTTGTGGAGGAAGATGAGGACGGCTAATGTCATTCCTCATCCGCCGCCGAGGCGCCATATTGATACAAGAACTCGCTACGCCTACTTCACCTTCGCTTGAGGCTCCCGCAGATCATCATCATCGCAGACTCGTGAGGTCGAAGAAACGACATCTCACCCGCGCCCACTTCACATTCAGAGACAAAGATCCTCCTAATGATAATAGGTAATCTACATGAGCGAGTCACTCGCCTGTGTATAATGATTCAAATCTCTACCTCAATCGGCTTTGTTGCTTCTTTTGAACCCGCGATATATCACATGCTTTATCCGATTCTAGCGGTAAATGCCATGCATGAGGAGTTAGAGAATTTTGAAAGAAACAAAGTTTGGAACCTAGTAGAACCTCCTAGTGGTCATAATGTTATAGGAACCGCTGGGTATTTAAGAATAAACAAGGTGAGGATGGTTCTGTGGTTAGAAATAAAGCGATTGGTAGCTCAGTGGTTTCAAAGTTGAGGGGTTAGATTTTGATGAGACATTTGCTCCTCTGCTAGACTAGAAGCCATTCGATTTTGCTTGCATTTGCTGATCAAAAGGTTTTAAATTATATCGATGGATGTTAAAAGTGCCTTTTAAATGGTTTCATAGATGAGGAAGTGATGTTAAGCAACCCCGGTTTTGAGGATCCTAAATATCCAAATCGTTTTCAAGCTATCTAAAGCATTATATGGTCTTAAACAAGCCCTAGAGCCGTATGATAGACTTAAGACCTTCTTGCTTAAAAATAATTTTGAGATGGGTAAAGTGGATAAAACTCTATTTATTCTTAGCTGATAATGACTCTTGCTCAAATTTATGTGGATGATATTATCTTGGTGGATCTCTAATGCAATATTCACTTTGTCGAAACTATGTCCTAGGAATTTGAGATGAGTATGATGGGAGAGCTTAATTACTTTTGGGACTTCAAATCAAGCAATGCAAGGAAGGAACTTTCATCCATCGACGAGACACTAAAGATCTACTCAACGCTTCAACATGGGTGAAGAAAACAAATTTCCAACCCATGGCAACTTCATGTTGGATCAAGATAGAAGGAGAGTCGGATCAGCGATACCGCTGAATGATCGCACCTTCATGATGAGGCATCGACCGGACATTCACTTCACGGATGCCTTTGTGCAAGATTTCAGGCTCAGAGAACTTCCCATCGTAATCAGACGCATATTACATTACACTCTACCCATTATATGGCATTTGGTATTCTCGCTTACTTTGTCCATTAGAGGTTTTTCGATTCGATTTTGAGTCGTTGATAGGAAGAGTAACTCGCACCGTCACTTCCTAGGCACTCTCTTGTATTGTCTTCTGAAAGAATCCTTTCTTCCACAATCCATCACAAGGAGTATGTATACATGCTATTGAAGAGCGAATATTTAAAACGCCACTTTAAAGATTATGGGTTAAACTTGCTATTGCCTTTCGGTAACACTTGCTATTAAATGGCTAAAAACCACACGCAACTCTACGACTAAGCACAACAATTTTACTTCCTTAAGATCATGTTGAAAAAGGTGATATTCAATCCACTCTATTCAAGCTCAATTGGCAGTTATATTATTACAAGCCTTTAGATCAAACCCATTTTCCTCCAAGAAGCGGAAAAATCATAATTAATTATGGGATTGGTTTGAGGGATTAATCCCATTTTATCTTTAAGTAATTTGAATTTTATTGTTCTTTTCAACAATTTTTGATATTTACGATTTCGACCTTCAATAGGCTTTAATTGCATCTCATTTGTCATATTGCATTCATATAGAAACTCCATCAAGTGGTTACAACAAATGGTACAAAATCCAAAAGATCATCAATATAAGATTCTTCGTTATCTAAAAATTGAGAAGGTACCTATTACCCATGGTGGTCGATTCAATTCTTGCTCAATGTCTTCCTAATCTTTGATGCTAGAATTATCATGTTTTACATGTGTAGCTAAGTCTTGCTATATTGAAAAACTTAAACAATCAAACGAGAAATTGCAATTTGTGGATTCCTAAAGACGTAATTAGTGCTCCTCCTCTCATTGCCCCCTTCTTAATTCCTTCTTCCCTCTTTTCTAAAATTGACCATTACTTGAGCTTTTGTGTTCTTGCTTCTAAAAGCGCTCTGTGAAATGAAAATCAAGATTGTCTTATGCTTAAATTGTGCCAAGGATCTTCGGAGGTGGCTTGTGAATGGATGAACTTGGAGATAGGTTGATGAACAAGGAGGATCTCATGGGGACCGCTTGTCAATGGACATGAAACCAAGATTTGTCGGCTAGGGTTTAGTGAGAAAGACTTTGGGCTCCTAGTCCGGGACTCTTTACTAAGATATACCTTAAACCATTTTGTCGAAAAATAGGACCTTTGAAAAGACAAATTCTAATTTTTGTTACTCCCTTAGAACTTATCAATCCAATTTACTTTTGGGGTATTATTGACAAATCGCCTCAGTAACCATTTTATATTATGATTCAATTTGGACTTGATTGAATCTTTACTTGGTCTCTTTTATCTTAATCTCATTGATCGTAAGAACAAATTGCAATTTCACTTTAGGAACCAACGGTGATATTGTGAATAAGCATTCTTAATGATCAATTATTCCTGCAAACTTTTGAGCTTTGTGCTTATTTGGTATGATATATTCTTTGATGTCCTTCTAGAATAAATAGGTTGAAATTCCTTTATTAATATTAGAGAAACTAGCTTGTTCTTTTGGGTAAACTTCAAAGTTACTTGTAACCAAAAAATTGTAAATACAAATTTAGCATCATTGCACTTCAACTATTTTCCTTTTATTTTATTTCCCTCCATGGTTCAATTCTTTCTGTTATTCACCGATGAGAGAAGGCCGATCTATGAATCCATTGTCAGGGCAAGATGTGATAAATGAAAAGGATTTTGGAGGAGACTGTAATATTTTTGCTACGTATTTGGAGAAGATGTCTTTATGAGAAGATTGGACGAAACTTCCCATATTTCATCACATGAAATCATGAAACCTAATTTGAAACCTTACGTTAATTTTGAGACCTAAACCTTATTTGTTGAGATAATTTTAGAGCATATAAAATTCTGTAAAATTACACAATCAAGTAAACTATGTAAGGAGCCGGAAAAAATTATAATGTTTTGACCTCATTTTCTATATTAAAAATTCATACAAATAGTATACTTAAATGAATTTTTGTGAAAAATCAGAAAGGATAAAATTTTGAAAAAATTACACAAATAAGAAAACTGTGCAGGAGTCTCCACAAAAAATTTAAAATTTTTGAGCTCATTTGCTATATTTAAAATTCCTCCAAAAAAATTATTTAATAATTTTTTAAAAGTCTATAGCGTGGGACCGCAGCAGCCACCTGCTGCGGTCCCCGACGGCAGCACCTTGCTGCTGCCGTCGGGGACGGCAGCAGGTGACCTTGCTGTCCCCGAGCGCTAGCAGTCACCCGAGGGCTATATTTGGAATTTTCGTAGTAGGGGCTATATTTGGAATTTTGATGATCTATGGGGCTAGATTTGTCCAAATTTCCGACTTTGAGGAGAGTGTGGGGAGATGTAGATGGAGACTGCAGCCTGAATTTTACAAACACCGATGTACTTTTTCTCCTAAAAGTTCAAGATCAATTTTAGCTAACGCTTTAAGCGCGTCCGAAAGTCGCACAGTGCATGTCCTCGCTGACATTCTTTATCATTGCCACCAGGTTAATTCTGTGTTGTTTATTTGCTCGGAGCACGAGGGCCTCCACCGCGCCTCGGCATGAGCTGGGAACCGTCACCTCCTCTAGGGAGTGCGTTGGTTGGTGCCGCCAAGGAGGAAGAAGGGAGAAAAGGAATGTAGAGGAAGAGAAGCCTTGTTTGTCGACGAGGAAGAAAACAAATTCGACAAAGAGAAAAGAAATCGACAAAGGAGAGAAAGAGTTGTCGCTTTGTCGACCAAAGAGAGAATAAGGAGAATAAGTTCTTTGTTCGGGAAGAAGAAGTTATTGTGGGGTAAATTCCTTTCCGAGCCTAACAGAATATGCGAGAGATATGATAACCCCAAAAGAATTGAAGGTTTATCGGTGAAGACACTTTGGGAAAGCAGGAGAGAAGCAGAGGACAAGTAGATTGCAGAGGCACCACCACGAGTTGATGGTATTCCATACCCTCCAATCCATGCTCGCCTTGTCTACATGCTCAACACAAGTCTCGCATGTAGTGCTCGCTCTTCGTCCTCGAATCACTGAGCCCTTCTAGATCAACTCGATAATTCTTGCTTCCTTCCAACTTTACATTATTTGGCATCAGCTTCAGCTTTAATTCAGATGACCCTGTAGCAGCCCTCGAACCTAACATACCCGTCACTAAGAGGTCTTGTAACATGCTTCTTATGTCACCTTGCGTGACCAGCAAGGAAGTTGTTGAGCCAACGAGGAAGTAGTCTCAACAACTTCCTCGTTGGTGACACTAGGTGACCATTTAATCTGTTGGGCTATCACATCTCTCGCATATTCCGCTAGGCTTGGGCACGGAATTGACCCCATAATGACATCAAAAAAACATTTGATGTTGCAGCTCTGCAAGATTTGGGTAATCGTGATGTCAGTTATCGAGGTTCGATAAAACGTTCATGTGTGGAGGCTGTCGTGACCGTGGGAGATATGTGCGTCATATCTTGGTAGTGATTGACATTGATCCAGCTGTTTGAGAAGATGACCCCTGAGGAGGAAGGCGCAATGAGGGTGGTAAAAGAAAGGAGGAAGACAGTTGTTGAGGATACTTCCTCACCGGTCCAAGGTGACATGAGAAGTATGTTACATGACCTCTTAGCGGTGGGTATGATAGGTCCAGAGGGTTATTCTGAGGTCATTTGAATTAAAGTGAGCTGATGCTAAATGATGTAAAGTTGAAATGGAGCAAGAATTATCCGAGTTGGTTTAGAAGGGCTCGTGATTTTGAGGACGAAGAGGGTGGAGCACTACCCGCAAGAGACGCCATCTGAAGTGATCGGACCGCGATGACCAAAAGTGTTCAAATCGAGTGGGCCAAAAATAGGTGTTGTAGACAAGTAAGGGATCCCAATGCACTTGGTCTCATAATTTTGGAGTCTCCAGAAGAAGTTCTATTGGATTTAAGTTTCGAAGGTTTGGTTTTGGGAGCTTGAATTTCGCTAAGTCTAAAGGCGGTCCGACCGCTCACGTGGAGCGGTCCGACCAGGCCATGAAATGATCCGACCGCTCACTTGAGCGGCGACCAGAACTACTTGAACGTCGGCCAACCGTGGCGATGTTGTTTTGTTAGGTCAAAGTCATTGGTTTCATGGCATATGATTTGCATGATGCATGTTTTGACTAACATGGGTCAAGTTGTGAAGAACTTGTTCCCGAATACGTGTTTTCTTGTGCGTGGTTGTGCGGGTGGCTTGGTGGTCAACGACGGTCAACGGCGAGAGAATCGGGACTAGACTTGAAGAGTTGAGGTCCGTAACGATCGACGATGCGGGTGGGTCAACGACTCAAGCGTGACACAAGATGGACAATGGTGACCTATTGGCAAATCCATGACGCATGGTGAAGCGGTTTAGGTCAAAAGGTTAAAGACGGTCGCGAAGCGTGCGTATGTGACCCGCTTGTTAGTGGGCCTTAACGGAGCCCAATTAAGTCAAACCCTAAGAGTTTTAGGCCTCCACTATAAATAGGAGTAGATGGTGGCTGCACCTCGAGCTCTCTCTCGCCTTTTTATGTTTCAAAACCCTAATTGTCTTTAGGGGAGTTGAGGTGGAGGCTAGGGCTCTTGATGGTTTGTGGTGAATTTCGTGATCCTTGATTGTCTACTGATCCATGATGGTGTGGATGTAATCCACTTCAATCACGAAATCAATCTATGCAAGGTTTGCTTGAGATAAGTCTCTTTTCGTTCTTGCTTTCAATTTGGTGATTTTAGGGCTTTCCTTGATCCGCGAGTTTGTGATTGATTCTTTCACGTGAATTAGCTTGCTGTGATATGTGTGAATCTATCTAGCATCATCTTGATCATCAATCTCTCACGAACAAGCTTTAGGATCAAGTTTTCGTTCTTGCCGGTTTTAGACCTTCGTTAATCAATTGGCAATTGCTCAAGATCGCTCCAAGAATTATCATAATATTCAATTGGAATAGGTCCTCAATAGCATATAGAAGGTGTGTGCAAAGTTTCATAAAGATTAGAGTTGAGAATCAAAAGTTTCACCTAATTGCAAGTTCGTCATCGGTGATTTTCTTTATGCGGATCGGTTCGAGTCGGCCGGTCGATCGCCATCATCACCGGTCCGACCGATTTTGAGCGGTCCGACCGCAAAGACAACGCCGGTCGGACCGCTTGACAATCGGTCCGACCGGTTGAGTATAACGTCGACCGCTTGCGTCTTTGAGTCTTGGTAATCTTAGTTGATTTTGTTTATATTGTTTAGGGGTTTAATTGAATTCAATACTAGTCTTCCGCTGTACTGGTACATTGATCTTCATAGCTTTCTAATAGCTACTGGAGTTAAATTGTATTGAGTTCATAATTTGTGAAAAAGTGAGCGTGCTCCTATTCACCCCCCCCCTCTAGTCGCCTTTACGGTCCAACAAGTTCTATCATTGACTAATTCAAATGCACTATTATATTTGATGAGGATTCGTGTTTGTTCTAAGAGAAGATAACCGGGAAGAAGATTAAGACTGGAATAAGGCGTAATGGGCTATGGTACATTGATCAGGTTGATGCAACATTGACTGTGACTGCAGGAGTTGAGGGAGAAATTTTGTTACATCATCGTCGCTTGGGACATCCGTCATTTGACAGTTTAAGTCAGCTATAACCTAATTTGTTCAATAAAGTAGATAAGAGTAAACTTGTGTGTGGTGCTTGTGAGTTTGGAAAGCATACACTGTCTACATATAGTAGCATTGGTCTTCAGAGTTATGAACCTTTTATATTGATACATTCTGATGTTTGGGTTCCATGCTCAATTACTTCTGTGAGTGGTTTTAAGTGGCTTGTCATATTTATTAATTGTTATACTCGTATGACTTGGATTTATATGATGAAGCATGTGGGTGAGGTCCTTGGTGTTTTCATGACTTAGTAGGATGATTGCTACTCAGTTTGATGCAAAGATTCGAATTCTTTGAACAGGCAATGGAACTGAGTATGTTAACAAGGAGTTTGCAGCGTATCTCTCAGAGAAGGGGATACTTCATCAAACTACTTGTCCATGAACCCCACCTCAGAATGGAGTGGCTGAACAGAAGAATCAATATTTGTTGGAGGTAGCATGTTCACTCATGTTTCAGATGAATGTGCCGAAGGGATTGTGGAGCGAGGCAGTGATGATGACAGTTTATCTCATCAATTGCATTTCATCTCGAATACATGGGATGAAGTTTCCAGCTAAACTTCTTTTGGGTCAGTTGGAGTTCAAGGTGCCTCCCAAGGTACTTTGTACGAGATCACTGATCAGCGGTTGGCAAGCTGGATCCGCAGGCATTGAAGTGCATCTTTATAGGTTATTCATCAAGTTAGAAGGCTATAGATACTGGAACCCGGTTGAGCAAAGGTTGTTCGTGAGTATGGATGTGACATTCCAGGAGTTTGAGCTGTACTACATAAGTGAAGGTACTCTTGAGGAGTTTTTGGAGGAGTTCTTTCCTATTACTGAGGGTGACTGTCGAGACAGGGAGAATGATAATCAACAAGAAGAAGTCATTGTGGGGTCAATTCCGTGCCCGAGCCTAATGGAATATGCGAGAGATGTGATAACCCCAAAAGAATTGAAGGTTCATGAGCGAAGACGCTTTGGAAAACAGGGGAGAAGCAGAGGGACAAGCAGTCAGCACCTGAGCCACCAACAGAGCTGGCAGAGATGCAACCTAAACAACCACAGCCAGAACAACTGGGCTTACTAGTTGATCCAGTCCCAAATCCCTTCTCAAATGTCTCTCCATCAAGTTCCTTGCCTCCCCTTGGGACGACTGGCATATTCCTTTTAATCACTCCCTTCTAGAGTTACCACTTGCACAACATAGGGAAACTAGAGCCAATGCCATAAAGCCTCCAGTTTGGTATGGCTTTGAACATGACATTGCAAATTTTATCTCATATTCTTATATCTCACCTGTATACAAATCATTCATTGCATCTCTTCAAATAGTGCATTCTCCAAAGGATTGACGAACTACTAAGTAAGATCCTAAGTGGAATGATGCTATGAAGTAGGAGCTTAGTGCACTTCAGAAGAACAAGACATGGAATCTCGTTCCACTTTCAGTAGGAAAAAGGGTAGTAGGATGCAATGGGTGTTTATGATTAAGCAAACTCCTGAAGGCAAGATAGAGAGATATAAGACACAGTTAGTTGCAAAAGTTTATAGTCAAACATATGAAATAGACTATAATGAGATATTTGTACCAGTAGTGAAGACAAACATGATAAGAACATTAATCTCCTATACAACTAACTTTGGATGGCCCCTACATCAGTTGGATGTGAAGAATGCTTTTCTACATGGTGATTTACAAGAGGAGGTATACAAGGAGATCCCTCTAGACTTTGAGAATAGACAGATTGATAGGAAGGTGTGTAAACTCAAGAAGTCTTTATACGGTCTGAAGTAGTCTCCAAGTGTGTGGTTTGATAGATTCAGACGTGCAGTCTGTAGTATGGACTATTAGTGCAATGGAGATCATACTGTGTTTTATAGGAATAGAGGATCGCATATCACTATATTGGCAGTCTATGTTGATGATATTGTGCTCACTAGAGATAATGCTGAGGAAATCAAGTCCTTGAAGAAAAGACTGGAAGAGGCATTTGAGGTGAAAGATCTTGGAGCTCTTCGATACTTTCTTGGGATCGAGATTGCCCATTCTTCAAAGGGTATAGTTCTCTCCCAGAGAATGTATGTCCTTGATCTGCTGGCAGAAATAGGTATGCTTGGGTGTTGCCCCATTGATTCATCCTATTGATAGGAATCACAAGCTATGTGCTGAGTCGGGAGATCCAGTTGACAAGAAAGCTTATCAAAGGTTTGTTGGACGTCTCATCTATGTGTCATACTAGACCTGATATTTCATATGCAGTGAGTGTGGTTAGTCGATATATGTATGATTCCAGAACAAGACACATGTATGATGTCTATCGAATCTTGCGGTATTTGAATAGTAGCCCTGGGAAAGGTCTTTGGTTCAGTTAGAATCAACACCTGAATGTGGAAGGGTGTTGCTATGCAGATTGGGCGAGTAGTGTGGACACTACTACACAAAACCTCATCATAGACGGTTTTTTGAACCGTTTGAATTTATGTGTCTGTGATAACACACGATTATCACAGACGTTTTCAAACCGTCTGTGAAAAAAGGTATCACAGACGGTTCTTGTTCAGAACCGTATGTGATAGTTTTTTCTATTGCAAAAAAAAACAAATTTTGAATGTTTCATAGTTGGTACCATCACATTTTATGTGACCATTCCATCTTCCGAGACTCTTGAAAATACATGAAAAAGGTATCACTCCCATACACAAACCTTCCTAATCTCCCCCTTACGGCCTGTGAGTACCCCGATGCTGCCCATCTTGACCATGGCGTCGGCGAAGAGGGTGCTGAGGAGGCCCGAGTAGGAGTCAACGAAGTCGACGGTGGAGGTGTCGTTGTAGAGCACGGCGTCGGAGGCGATGACGGCGAAGCCATTGCGGATGTGAGCCACTGCACCTATTTACCATTTACGTACGTGCACCCATAGGTTAGCTACCATGATCGATCGAGTCATCAAGGAAGAAGAAGATTGTTTGCTTACAGCTGAGGAGGACGAGGTCCTTGTCGTGGAGGCCTGCGGCGGCGAACTTGGACCGAAGCACATCGACGGAGACGAAGTCCAGCAGCATGTCGGCACCCCGCAGGTTCGACACCCTCCCCAGCACATCCCGCCTCGACTCGGCTATTATTTATAAGCACAGTGTCAAAATATTTTGCCTCCCGCGCACGCGTTCAAAATTTTTCGAACTCCCGCGTTGCGATCACAGACGGTTTCATACAAAAACCGTCTGTGATGACATATCACAGACGGTTCATATCATGAACCGTCTGTGATAAGTATCTCATCACAGACGGTTCTTAATACAAACAGTCTGTGATGAGATACTCTTTGATTTTACCATGGCTTGGAATTCATTGATTTTACTATAGAATTCCAAGCCATAGTAAAATCACAAACGGTTCTTAAAGTTCTATTTACAAACCGTATGTGATAATTCTGTATCACAGACGGTTCTTACGGAACCGTCTGTGATAACTACAACACAGACGGTTCACCGTCTGTGATGAGGCGTCTAGTATAGCTTGTTTTGTAGTAGTAGGATGACATAAGGTCTACCTCTGGATATTACATCTTTATGGGAGGTAACCTTGTGTCATGAAGGAGCAAGAAACAAGTACTTGTGGCTCGATCTACTATAGAGACAGAGTACAGAGCAATGACGTTGAGTGTGAATGAAATGATATGGATTAAAGGTTTATTGTCTGAGCTTTGGGTATAGAGGAATAATCTCTTGGTGTTGCATTGTGATAATAAATCTGCAATTAACATTGCTAACAACTCAGTTCAGCATGATCATACCAAGCACATTGAGATTGATAGGTTTTTCATCGAGAAAAAGCTTGATGGCAGGATATTGAAGTTGGAGTATGTCAAGTTTGGTGAACAGTTGGCTGACTGTTTCACTAAAGGGTTCGGTTCTAGCAAAGGTGCTACAATATGTAACAAGATAGGAATGATTAATATCTTCAGCCCATCTTGAGGAGAAGTGTTGGTAAGTTAGTATTAGGATCTAAATAACGAGTCGTGTTAGAGTCGGATCTAACATTGTATTAGAGTCGGATTCAACTTTTAAACTATAAATGAAGAGTGTGAGATCCTACGGGGAAAACACATAATTATTCCCAAAATTTCTACATATAACAGTTCCTGTCAGTTAACAACAAGCATCAGATAATCATAGCAAACTTTGATGTGAGCTCGAAAATGATCTCTTGTGATGTGTCAAATGAATCCCGTTAGGCTAAAGTTTCTGAACAAGTTTAATTATAACCATGCATGCAGCTAGAAAAGAGCCCTCTCCTTTTCAGTACAGAAATGCTGTGCTAGCTAGCAATGCTTTTGAGATGTTACACACACTGCAATCTGACTAGTGCATTGTGCATCGATCAGTTGCTTTTCTGAGAAAACAATCGATGAGCCGGCCTCCCTTTTCTGTCTTGAAAATCATGGAGTAATTGGAAACACAGAGGCTAAAACCCCTGACAAAAGTAGCTTTTCCCCCATGGGGGAGAGCTAGCTTGCTCCCCCTTTAGCACTTAAGAAGTATGCAAAGGGAGATGAGGTGACTCTCCCCTACCCACAAAGCTTCTACTGCTTCAATTTCTTGCCTTTTGGCCATAAAAGATTATTAGTACTAATTACTTAATTTTGGGGTGCATTGAGCTAGTGCTAATCAGTGAGTAATTGTTAATAGTAAAAGCAGTAACAATTATAACAACAGTAATTGTTTATAGTAGTCGGTAGCCCTCTATAAAATCAAAATGCATTGGTGAGAGACACGAAAAGAGAACAAGTATGTTTAACGGGAAGTTATTTTATCTATCCTTAAAAGCCTTTGCGCTAGGAAGAAGACTACAAGAAAGCAGGAGCAGGAGACTCTGTCTCTCTCTCTGGGCCCACCACATCGTACGGCTGCGCCTCCCTCCACCGGCAAAGCGTGCACCAATGTCTTGTCTCTTGGACTATCCAGCCCCTTGCTTGGTGATTTTTTAAAAAATAATATTATTTTTAAAAGAATTGTAAAAAATAGTTAATTTTTTATTTACAAAAATAGGCTACTACCACTATTTAAAATGATGAAATTTTCCCATCGCAATTCCAAATGGCGACAGGCCCTGTCGCCACAGAGACAGGGTCCTATCACCACTCCAACTGGCAACAGGGATTTCGCAAGTCCCTGAATTTTTTAATATTAAAATATAGGGAAACCACTATTTCAAATGGCGACAGGGATCCCACAAGTCCTTATCGTCATCCCAAATGATGGCACAATTTACCTCATAAAAGACTCTAAAATTCTGGCATAACTCACTTTTATTCAATAAAAAAAAGAGAAAGAGGGATGAAAGGGAGAGGAGCAGAGAAGAGTAGAGGGGAGGAGAGAAGCTAGTGAAGCGCTGCTCGTCTGGTCGTCCACCTTTCAGGTATTTTTTTAGATATACGGTTACATAGTGCAGTATGTTGTACATAATCTTTTTCACTGCGTAGTTTAGTTTTAGATATGTGGTTAATCATGAAAATCTTGTTTATGGTGTATTTCGTCAAATATGTCGGACGCCACCAATTTCAAAATTTATTACGGCCAGAAGACTATTCTTGAGGGTCCCGATGGGATTGATTTACGTTATTTCTAATCGGCGATCGTGACCCTAACAAGACCAGAGCAGCATACATGGGGCATTGTGATGCGGTGGTTGTTCCGCGTATTCGATTTGGACCATGTTGTGTATTATACGAGATTGAGTTGTCTTGCCAACCGAGCACCCTAGGGCACATATTGGAAGTTAGTGCAGCTCAAGGGAACAAGGTCATGACAGTCATATGTACGCAGGGCGAGGGAGAAACAATGAGATTTGGTCCTTCTGCCCTATGCATATGCCAAGCCCACTCCTGCATCGGTGGGTGAACAAGGGGTGGTGATCTTAGAAGAAGAAGTCGGGGACTCGAGGCACAGCACGGCTCACACAATGGCCGAAAGTTTGGGAGTTTCTGATACTATCGACGAAGACACTATGTAAAGAGCTCCTTCAATCAAGCAAGCTAGGGGCTTGCTGATGAAGGTAAGGAGTTGGAAGCCTAGTCCAAAATATGGATCTCGAAGACCAGGACTACATGGCATTATCAGAAGATAAAGGATCCAATGACAAGGATGTTGTGGAGCAGCAGACGGTTCCATCCGAGTAGAACACATACCAGTTTGACAACCTTGTCGTTAACGAAGGCTCCCGTGTGCCGTGGGAGTACGACCAGAGCAAGGTCAAGCAAGGAGCTATGTACAAATGCAAGGAGGCCGTGCAAGAGGCGGTCTCAAGATGCTACGCGTGAAGTGTGACATAGAGAGATGCCCTTGGTGAGTGCACGTATTTTAGCTTAAGTAGGACACCTATTGGAAATGCTCTATAGTGGTCCCTCGCACATGTGTTGTCGTTGAGTTAGTGCAGTCCCACAAGAACCTGTCATCAGGCTTCATCACAAACATCATGTATAGTGAGATTATGAATAATCTAGATTTTGAGTCACAATCCATCATTCAGGAGATTGAGGCAAGGTTCCAGTACATAATCAGCTATGCCAAGGTGTGGAAGGCAAAACAGAAGACATTGGAATCAAGATTCGGTACATTCGAGTACTCCTACCACAACCTCCTCGGCCAACTCTGAGTCCTACAAGATAGGAATCCCGGCACTCATGTTGGCATTCAAGATTACACGCATCCGAAGTGGGGCAATAAGAGGGTACTAAAGCGAGCATTCTTCGTCTTTGGTCCATGTACTAATGCATTCCGATACTGATTGCAATAGTGACGGATGGGAACAATCAAGTTCTTCCCGTGGCATTCACATTCGTTGAAAGCGAGAATACGGACAACTAGTTGTGGTGCTTAAGGAATTTGAGGATTTCTATTGTATAGGGCAATCCTAACGTATGAATCATACATGATTGGTACGTGGGCCTACTGAGTGCAATAACTCAGTTACAACAAGGAGAGAACGAACCACTTACATGGGTGGATCTACAGAGCAGGTGGTGCATGAAGCACTTGGGTGCAAACTTCTACAAGCAGTTCCACAACAAGGACTCGATAAACCCGTTCAAACTGCTATGCAACCAGTACCAACAGCAAAAGTTTGACGCACTTTTGAAGATTCTGGATGAGCGGACCAAGACGCACAGAAGGGAAGCAGCAAAAAAAAGCCGCTAAAAGCACTGAGCAGACCCAAGTATTGCTACAACTACCCACAGATAATCCTAGTGTGGCGACAAAGATGGGGGCACAGGTGAAATGCTTCTCGGACTGGATTGAGCACAAGTCTAAGGAGAAGTGGTCACTGCTACATGACAGAGGTGGTGCTCGATATGGTGTCATGACAACCAATCTAGCTGAGGTTTATAATTGGGTCATCTGTTGCACTGTAATTCGTATTGTGGAGACAATTCTCCGCGATACCATAAATTACTGTGTTGACAGAAACAACTACGCGTCGCTCACCATGACAAATGACAGAGTACTATACTCTGCCATGATCACCAAGTAAATGGAGGAGAAGAGCACGAAGGGTGAGATGCACCGGGTATTCAAGATTGGCACAAGGGAGCTTCACTTCGAGATACTGTGCAGAGATAAAGGACACAACGGGACGAACCGTAAGAGGATCACCCACGAGTGCACGCTACACCACGCTAGTTACGTATGCACTTGCAACAAGCATCTTCTTCTACATAGACCCTGCTCACATGTCATGGCCGCATGTATGACGGTGGCGCAACATCCCGGCCAGTACCTCTCTGATTATTTGAACAAGGAGGTGATGCAAACTTGGAGTGCAGAGTTATATGATTACGGTATGGTTGGCCATTTCACTGGTCATCCGACTTGGGAGCAACTTATCTGTGCCGCGGACATTGATATGATGAAAGGAAAGGTTGGTCGGTGATAGGTACAATATATCAGGAACGACATAGACGAAGAAGAAGCCGGGCGTTGTACGAAGAAGTGCTCCATTTGTAGCGAGTCTGGGCACACCTTCAAGAAATACCCTACGAGAAATCCATAGGATGAAGGAGACATCGTCAGTCCGGACGGCGCCGCAGGGACTTCATCCGACCGCCCCACTCGAAGCGGTCGACATGGTAGACGTTAAGGTCGCGACCACGGGAAATATTCGTCTTGTTGAAATATGTGGTACTCAATGCTTTGTAATCTCATTTTGATTTGTTGAAAAATTAGGTGATGACATTGTGTTGAATGTTTTGTAATATTAGTATGATTTATCGATAAAATATGTGAGGACGTTGCGCTGAATGTTCTGTAATATCATTGTGATTTATCGACAAAAAATGTGATGGCGTTATGCTAAATGTTTTGTAATATCATTGTGATTTGCTCACAAAATATGTGGTCAGAAATGGACAGTAAAAAAATAGGCAGGGGTCCCTGTCACCAGTTGAAATGACGACATGATGCTATCGCTAGTTGGAGTGGCGATAGGCCTCTATCGCTATTTCAACTGGCGACGAAGATCTCTTTGCACTGTTTTAGGCTCTATCGCCATTTCCTAGGCTATTGTCGCCGTTTAGAATGGTGATAGGAAATTTTTTTGAAATGACGACAGTAGTCTAGTTTTGTTTTTTTTTTAATAAATTGACTATTTATTTTTATAATTTTTTTTTAAAATAATATTATTTCAAAAAAAAAATCCTTGCTTGATTAGGTTTTTGTTATTTCACTATAGGTCTCCCTGACTAACCACTAGAGCAAGCAAATTACCTGCACGTTGCAATTCTTTCTGCGTCTTCTGATGCTGCAATGGCACAATCACTTCTTAGTAGCAGCATCCTTAAGTAATTTAGCTGATGAAGCAATGGGCCTTAATTAAAATATGCAAACCCAGCTGTGTGCAGACATGCATGCTTGATGCTTCCTCTCAAAGGGATGTCTGCATCAGCCTTCGCTTCTTTAGTTTCTGTCTGCTTGTTTGGTTTTCTCGCAATGCAAACACACAACAACTGTACTTCCCATTCCAGCTCTAAAAAACAGTCTTGTGATTTGTCAGAAGGCGTCAACAGTGAGACAGGAACCTGCTGCCCTTATCTCCTCCCCAAGATATGTGTTGGTCATCCCTTTGGATAGATATATACTAGATCCTAGCAACATTGCAGTGCAAATATCAGAATGTGCAATGCATGTGGTGGCAATAATGCAGGTAGCGCACACATGTACAGAATTAGCCTCATCACTCGTCATCAGGTCATGCACATTTGGATGGCCCTTTGCTTGTTTTCAGTGACAACTGACAGCTCCAGCTTACTAGGTAGCTAGTTACTTGCACACACATACACACACAAACCAAACCAGTAGTAGTACTAATTAAACAATAGCACAAAGTAATATGTTGCTGAAGCAATGCATGCATGGTACATGCATAGTGTGCACTTGTGCAATGATCATAGCACACCATGCATGCCACCACACACAAAGTGTACTGTTTGAAATGCACTCTTCCTGGATAGTACCAGTACTAGTTGTAGTAGCAGCTGGTGGTGGGGCCCATGGGAGGAAGATTAAACTAGACTCCTGCAGTGTTGTCTGCTCTGGGAGGGGCACTGCTTGGCCTCATGCAACTGAGTGCCATTGGCCAGGCCACTGGGTCTCTTGCTTGGCATGCCAGAAAGGAGGGGGGGCCAAAGTAAAATATGTCTCTACCTAGTGTCCTAGTGTCTAGTGGGAGGCACCATGGCATTGGAGGCAGTGTTTATAAATCAGCACCTCACCTCCCTGCCACTGCCATTCCCAGTTTCAGCATCACAGCACCTGCTGTTTCGCCCTTCTATCTTGTTTGTCCCATGCAAGTTGGGTGTACAACTGACCGAAGAAGAAGGCTAGAGAAGGGAGGAGTGAGGAAGAGACAACACACAAGTATTTTGTGGTTCTTGGAAGGATACAGGTCAGTTACTTCTCTGTGGTTGAATACTGGTCTGAAATGTAGTTTACCTCTATCAGAGATTGTTCTGATGGCAATGGCATCATCATGAATCATGATCAGAATTCCTGCTTTGAGAAATATAGATGCTTCAATCTGCTATTCTGTTGCTACTACTTCTCCTGGTTATTACTCTATGATCGACGCACTTCATCATATGTGAAGTCTGAAGTCTTTGTTCGACATTTCAGCAGGGTACAGAATTTGATCGTCTGAATAATCAAGCTAAGTGGTTTAACTGAATTAGAGGATGAGGATGGACAAGCATGTGAGGCAACGTGACATGGAGGTCATGAAGATGGCCATGCTCAAGCATGAAGAGACCTTCAGACAACAGGTAGCTCACTTCCCACATACATGCACATACAGCACAGCTCAACTCAATCTTCCTCAGTTCTTCACCAATGGAAATCCTTGCGTCCTATGAACTGCTTACTGATCATCACCTTGCACATGTACTTTTCCTCAGGTTCATGAGTTGCATCGCCTGTACCGCATCCAGAGGCAGCTGATGAGCGACCTGAGCCGATCCGAGCTGAACTCCCGCGGGCAGCAGCGGCGCAGCAAGCAGCCGCGACGGGCTCTGAACCTGCAGCTCCCGCCGACGAGTACATCGTCAGCGCCGACGAGGACGACGGCACGGAGCTGGAGCTGACGCTCGCCGTCGGCGGGAGGATTTGCGCCGGCGCTCGCAAGAACGGCAGCAAGCAAGATGGCAACAACAACGCCGGCTCCTCCCCCTTCGCGTCCGACTGCTCCGGCACGAGCCTGTCGTCGCTGTCGTCGACCGAGTACTCCGAGGGGCCACTTCTCCACGCGCCGCCACCGTGCCAAAGAGCGATGGCGTTTGATCTCGGAGTGGGAGAGGCGATGAAGCAGTCGCCATGGCTGGTGCAGTGCCAGTACCTGAGCCTGAGGATGACATGAACATGAAGTTGTTCATCCATGATCACATTGTACTAGTTTGTGTTGCGTTGTAGAAGAAACAGTCGCAACTAGTTTTTCTTTTCTTTTTTCTGCTTCTTTTGGTGTCTTGCGTGTACTACTCCCTCTTAATTAACTTATTATCAGCTGGTACTATTCTATGTTAATTCACTTATTATCGGCTGGCATTGGTGCATAATCGATGTTGTGTCGTCGGCAAACAAAACTCTCGACTCACAAATAATAAATAATAGACAATAACACAAAGACGTAGTCTCAGCAGTGAAAAAAAATTAGCAAAATTTTGCGATTACCGTGATAACAAGACTTACCGGTGGGGGCTAGTAGAACTACAAACCGGCATTAAAATTTTTGGTTTGGATGAATTTTGTCAAAAAAATCGAATTTGCTTGAATTTTGTCCGAATTTGATTTTTTTTAAAAAAAAATCCAAAAAATTCAAATTGTTTTTGAAAATTTCGGCCGAAATTGACCGAAATTTTCGGTTACCGGCGGTAACCGGCGTTATCACCACCCTCTGATTTTTTTTTCAACCGGTAATGTGAACCCTGACTCTCAGCTAGGCGTGGGAAAAAAAACTCAAAGCTCGTTGAAAGCATCTAGGCCCCTAAAAATTGTATTTTGGTAATTAATGACTTTATGTGAATATGGGACTAACATGTTTGTTGAAGTGATTACAAGGCATAGTCCCAAATGACAAAGTGAAACCAAGGAGCTGCATGTCAAAGAATGTTGAGAAGATGGAGTTGATCTCAAAGACAAGGTACAAATAGACTAGGACCCCTTTTAATTTTACCGGTCTTTGGAGTATGGAGGAAGACCGGATTATAGGATAAATATCGTACTATTAAGGGGGAGCTTGTCTAGTAGCTTGAAAGCATCTCATTATGCCTTTGGATCAACTTAGGATCATGCATGTTCTTTTGGTTTGGTTTAAAAAGAAAAATCTTTTTCTCAGAACATAATCGGAAGTTCCGGCATGTATATCGCATGGAACTTCATTTGTCGCGGTTCTCGAAAAAGCTGCGGCTTGATTTTTCCAGAGAGCATCCATTTAAGGGACTTAGCCGATTTTTCAAGTGCGGAAGTTCCGCAATGATATGAGCGAAGTTCCGATTAATCGGTTGTTCGAAATTTGCGATCGAATTTTTCCGAGAGCATCCTTTTTGGGACTTAGCCAAATTCTCAAGCGCGGAAGTTCCGCAATGAAATGAGCGGAAGTTCCGATTAATCGTTGTTCGAATTATGCGCGATCGGTTTTTTCGAGAGCACCTTTTTGGGACTTAGCCGTTTTCACGAGTGCGGTAGTTCCGCTGTGTAAAAGCGGATCTTCCGATTAATCGGAAGAACCGAAATCTATTTGGCGGAAGTTCCGCATATAAATCCAACGGCTAGTTTAGAGCATTTAATGCTTTGTAATGACCGTTACAGTGCACTCGAGTGAAGGGCGGAAGTTCCGCACTTTGTACGGCGGAAGTTCCGATTTCCCTGAGTTTTGCCTGATTTTGCATAACGGTCATATTTGGTTGTTGGGGGTATAAATACACCCCCACCAGCTCAAGGACGTGTTGTTGAGCATTCATTCAATTCATTTGAGCCTTGAGCACTCCTCTCACTCCTCATTTACTCTCTTTGCACACATTTGTGAGGTAGTGAGCAAGAACAAGAGCATTGCATTCTTAGTTGATCCATTGGCTCTTGATTGTCGTCAAGTGAAGTTCAAGTTCTATTCTCTTGGTGCTTGTCGGCACCTAGACGACTTGGCGAAGGTCGCTCGGTGATCTCTTCAAAGAAGCTTGTGAAGAGACCCGTTGCCGTTTGTGATTGGTCGGTGTTCACCAACTCCGGAGAGGAGGAAGAACAACCAAGTGATCGAGGGTAGGCTTAATTTGTGGAGCCGGCTTGAGTGGTCAAGCTTCCTCAACGTGGACTAGTGAAGATCGACAAATCTTCGATACCACGGAAAAACCCCTTGTCCTTGTGCGGTTAATTCTTGTCTTTACTTATTGCACTTATTTTGTAGCTCATAGATTGTGTTAAATATCTTTGATTAGAGTATCTTGCTATTTTCGGTAATTTGATTAAGAAAATTTAGAAACCTCCTATTCACCCCCCTCTAGTCGGTTATCCTTGATCCTACAAGTGGTATCAGAGCTTGGACTCTCTATTTTTAGACTTAACCGTCTAAGAGAGAAAGGATGGCTAGCGAGGGAATGTCTATAGGCAAGGCTCCTCTATTTGATGGATCAAATTATTCTTATTGGAAAATTAGAATGTCAATCTACTTAAAGGCCATGAGCCCAAGCGTATGGAGAATTGTAAGTGAAGGTTTCGTTATGCCACTTGATCCCACACACCCCACGGATCAAGGCGAGCGAAATTCTCACCTCAATGCTCAAGCAATGAATGCTCTCTTTGGAGCTTTAAACGCGGATGAGTTCAATCGCGTGAGCAACCTTGAAACTGCTCACGAGATATGGACCACGCTCTCTGAAATTCATGAGGGCACATCCACGGTTAAAGAAGCCAAATTGCATAGGCTTAGGATCAAATATGAGACATTTACAATGTTGCCTCAAGAGAGTATCACCGAAATGTACTCTAGACTCAACAACATTGTAAATGAGCTCAAGGGTCTTGGTACTAATTTGCTTGATATTGATGTAGTGCGCAAGATGCTTAGGGCTCTTCCCGACAAGTACGAAATGTTGGTGACATTGTTTCTCAACTCTCCGAGTTGCCAAGAATGACACCAACCGGGCTTTTGGGAAACCTCATCACAAATGAGCTCTACAAGAAAGACAAAGAAGAGCTCATGGAGTCCACTTCTTCAAGAAAGAAAGTTACCGCTTTTAAGGCAAAAGCGGAATCAAGCGATGAAGAAGATGAGGATGAAGACTCCGAGGAAGAGTTTGCCCTCCTTGTGAGGAGGATGAAGAAGTTCATGAGGAGACGGCCTCATAGAAGCTTCAATTTCGATAAGATTGCAAAAGGGCAATCATCCAATGAGAAGAAGCGCTATAGCAACATTCGTTGCTATGAGTGTGATGAGAAGGGGCACATTGCCTCTCATTGCCCAACCAAGAAGGATGACAAAGGTAAGTCATCAAAGAAGAAGGAATTCAATGGTAAGAAGAAGCTTTTCAAGAAGCTTCACAAGGATGGCAAGAATGAAGCTCATATCGGAGAATGGGACTCCGACAAGGAGTTTTCGGATTCCGACTCCGACTCCGATATTGAGGGGTCCTCCAAGAAGAGAGGACTTGTTGGTATTGCTATCAAGGAGGCTCCATCGTTATTTTCTACTCCCACTTGCCTCATGGCAAAAGGAGAAAAGGTAAAATCTCTTGATAGTGAAGAACCCTCCTATGATGAGCTTATGGATATGCTTGAAGAATTAAATGAATATCTTGGAAAGGAAAAAGCTAAATTTAGAGTCTTAAAGAAAGAGCATATATCTTTAAAAAACTCTTATGATGAATTAAAGGATGCTCATGATTTGCTTGTCCAAGATAAGTCTTACACTAGCATTGGTATTGCTTGCGATATTCAAGAAAAAATGCCTAGTGTAAACATTGCTAGAACTAGCATATCCACCTCGTGCGATGATTTGCTTGCTATACCATGTAGCTCAAGTGTTGATTCTAAAATTGAAAATGCTAAATCTTGTGATAAGCTATTTGTAGAAAATAGTGAGCTAAAGGAGCAAGTCACCAAGCTAAGTAAGAGCTTGGAAAGGTGTTTCAAGGGTAAAGCTACCCTTGACAAGCTTTTGAGTGAGCAAAGGTGCTCATTCAATAAGGAAGGACTTGGGTACGTGCCCAAGAAAGGTAAGAAACCGGTAAACAAGCCCATGAGGTTTGTTAATCAAAATGGCAAGTTTTGCCAAAAATGCCGGGAAATAGGACATGTTCAACAAAAGTGTCCTATTGGTAAGGTTTCATCAATTGACTTGTTTGATTCTTGTTATATGCTCAAAAAGGCCAAAGATGGAAAAGTGTTTGCTAGGTTTGTTGGCACCTCAATTTTAGGTGTTAAAAAGAATGCTATTTGGGTGCCCAAATCTTTGATAACTAACCTCCAAGGACCCAAACAAATATGGGTACCTAAAAGAACTTGATCTCTTTTGTAGGTGAACTACAAGACCGGTGGAAGACATTGGGTGCTTGATAGTGGATGCACTCAACACATGACCGGAGACCGGAAAATGTTCACCTCATTTGAGAACGGGAGCGGAAATGAAAAGATCACTTTTGGTGACAATAGCAAAGGAAAGGTAATTGGCTTAGGTAAAATTGCTATCTCAAATGACCTTTCCATTTCAAATGTATCTTTAGTAGAAACATTGAATTTCAATTTGCTATCCGTTGCTCAATTATGTGATTTTGGATTAACTTGCTCTTTCTCTAATAAGGAGGTTACTATTTTTAAAGAAAAAGAAAAAGAAATGATTTTCAAAGGTTTTAGATTCGGCAATCTTTATTTGGTTGATTTCTCCTCAAATGAATCTTGTTTGAAAACGTGTTTGATTGCAAAAACTTCAATGGGTTGGTTATGGCATAGAAGATTAGGTCATGTGGGAATGATTCAACTTAAAAAGCTTTTCAAACATGACTTAGTGGTTGGCTTGAAGGATGTGAAGTTTGAGAAAAATAGACTTTGTAGTGCTTGCCAAGCCGGAAAGCAAGTTGCTAACTCTCATCCTTCCAAAAGTATCATGTCAACTTCTAGGCCATTAGAGCTCTTACATATGAATTTGTTCGGGCCAACAACCTATAAGAGCATTGGGGGCAATAGCTATTGTTTAGTCGTTGTAGATGATTACTCTAGATATATATGGGTATTCTTCTTATATGACAAAGGTGAAGTCTCCAAGATTTTTAAAAGTTTTGCAAAAAGGGCTCAAAATGAATTTGATTTTATAATAAAGAAAATCCGTAGTGATAATGGTTCCGAGTTCAAAAACACTAATATTGAAGATTATTGTGATGAACTTAGAATAAAGCATGAGTTTTCCACTACCTACACTCCGGAGCAAAATGGAGTAGTAGAAAGGAAAAATCGTACATTAATAGAAATGGCTAGGACAATGCTTGATGAGTATAATACTTCCGATCGCTTTTGGGCGGAAGCCATTAATACCGCTTGTCATGCCATAAACCGTCTTTATTTGCATAGACTTTTGAAAAAGACTTCCTATGAACTCCTTGTTGGAAGAAAACCAACATCTCTTACTTTAGAGTATTTGGGTGCAAATGCTATATCTTAAGAAAGGGTGTTCGACTTTCTAAATTTGCTAGTCGATTGTGATGTTGGTTTTACGCTAGGTTATTCTTCAAATAGCAAAGCATATCGTGTCTTTAACAAAACAAGTGGTATTGTTGAAGAAAGGCACGATGTACAATTTAATGAAACTAACGGCTCTCAAGAAGAGCAAGAAGATCTTGATGATGTAGGTAATGGAGCTCTTATGGAAGCAATGAAGAATATGCAAATTGGGGACATTAAGCCTAAAGAAGATCAAAGTGAACCATCATCATCCATGAGAGTTGAGCCACCTACCTCTTCCGTGACAAATGAAATTAATCAAAATCAAGAAGATGTCAAGGAAGGTGATCAATCATTTAATCTACCTCAAAGGATCCACAACGCAATAGCCAAAGACCACCCAATAGACCAAATATTGGGTGAAGTAAGCAAAGGTGTCCAAACTCGCTCGTATTGCTTCTTTTGTGAACATTACTCTTTTGTTTCCTCTTTGGAACCAAAGCGTATAGATGAAGCACTAGAAGATCCGGATTGGGTGAATGCTATGCATGAGGAGCTAAATAACTTCGCTGAAATGATGTTTGGACAATGGTGGAAAGACCCGAGGAGCATAATGTTATTGGCACAAAATGGGTCTTCGGAATAAACAAGATGAAAATGGAGTTGTGGTAAGAAACAAGGCAATGTTAGTTGCTCAAGGATATACTCAAGTTGAGGGTTTAGATTATGATGAAACATTTGCACCGTAGCAAGACTTGAGTCTATTCGCATTTTACTTGCTTTTGCATCATGCTTTGATATTAAATTATTTCAAATGGATGTTAAAAGTGCTTTCCTAAATGGCAAAATATCCGAACTTGTTTTTGTTGAACAACCTCCGGTTTTGAAGATCCCAAAATCCAAATCATGTGTATAAACTCTCAAAGGCGCTATATGGTTTAAAACAAGCTCCTAGAGCATGGTATGAGCGCCTTGAAATTTTCTACTCTCTAAGGGATTCAAAATCGGAAAGGTTGATACAACTTTGTTTACCAAAATTATTGATGGTGATTTCTTTGTTTGTCAAATTTATGTTGATGATATAATTTTGGTTCCACTAATCAAGATTTTTGCAAAGAATTTGGTGATATGATGTCTAGGAGTTTGAGATGTCAATGATAGGAGAACTCGGTTTCTTTCTTGGACTTCAAATCAAACAACTCAATGACGGGGTCTTCATAAGCCAATCCAAGTATGTGAAGGACTTACTCAAAAGATTTGGCATGGATGACGCAAAGCCCATCAAGACTCCCATGGCTACAAATGGACATCTTGATCTAAGCGAAGGAGGTAAATCTGTTGATTTAAAGCTTTATAGGTCTATGATTGGTAGTTTGCTTTATCTTACCGCATCTAGGCCCGATATTATGTTTAAGCGTTTGCATGTGTGCACGTTTTCAATCGGCTCCAAAAGAATGTCATTTAATGGTGTCAAAAGAATATTAAGATATTTAAAGCATTCCTCAAGTATTGGCCTTTGGTATCCAAAAGGTGCTAAATTTGATTTAATTGGATATTCTGATTCGGATTATGCGGGTTGTAAAGTGGATAGAAAAAGCACCTCGGGAAGTTGTCAATTCTTAGGTAGATCCTTAGTGTCATGGTCTTCTAAGAAACAAAACTCATTGCCCTTTCCACCGCCAAGCGAATATGTTTCGCAGTAGTTGTTGTGCACAATTGCTTTGGATGAGGCAAACATTGATGGACTATGGAATATCATTTGATAAAATGCCTCTTTTGTGTGATAATGATAGTGCAGTGAAAATAGCCAACAACCATGTCCAACATTCAAGAACCAAGCATATAGATATCCGCCATCATTTTCTTAGAGATCATGTGTGCAAGGGAGATATTGAAATTAGCCACATTTGCTTTGAAAATCAATTAGCGATATCTTTACCAAACCTTTAGATGAAGGCCGCTTTTGCCTATTGAGGAATGAGTTAAATGTCATTGACTATTCAAATGTCGCTTGAACTCTTGTCACATGCACTTTGGGTCTTAGTTGTATTTTTATCTATTTTAAGATGTTTTTACTCGATTTTCGCTTCAAATGTGATATTTTAGTAAGTGGCTCCTCATCCCTATTTAAGGAGGGCGCACCTCTAGTTTTCGGATTTTGTTTAGTTAAAAGTTAGCCTTGTTGCAACCGTGTATTGGCTTGTGTCGACTAGACCAACCATAATACCGCTTTAAATCCCAATTTTAATATTTCAATCTTTATTTGCAATTTCAGATTGCTTTATCTTGTTCTTGCGTGCTTCTTGGTGTATGCGGAATCGACCTTCGTGGTCGGTCTCACGGTATTCGTGCATGGTTGATAACGACTTGTCGATCGATTCGGCGATTGCGTGGTTTTCGACCTTGCGTGTTCATAGCCGGATCGTCGAGTTGGCGGCGCCTCAGGACTTATCGTTCTCATCGAAGATCGGGCCAACAAATCAAACCTCGGGTTCATCACATCCCATACTAGGCATGTGGTCATCGTAACACTTCGAGTTCAATAGCGCACAAAGTTAAGTCCTTAACTAATCAAGGCAAGACTTCTAATTTCTAACTATGCCACAAAGATTACCATTCCCATTCACAAAACTCCACCCTGTCACTTAGTATCCACCACTTGCATCAGTCCAAATCCTTTCCCACCTTGTTGGTTAAGTGCAACATATGCTATTACAAAGTAATAACACATAGCACATAGTTTTACACAAAGTTCTATAGTTACTTAGTCAAGTTCAAATTTACCTTTCAGATGATATGTGTGACTCGTAGAATGGTTAAGCAATACTATTCATCTAAGCATCTCACGTTGGTGCTATGATAATACCAACTAATAATCAACCAAGCTAAGGTGGCAAAAGATCATGGCATTACAATTATCAATGTATCCATAAACAATTAGGATTAATAACTACACCCAAAAGTATTTAAATAAATACTTAAAGTAGAATGCAGTACTTTGAATCAAATTAGCTTTGAAAACTGGGTTCAACATGATCAAAGGTATAACTTGCCTTGGAATAGATCTTGGTACTGATCCTGGCCATGGTGAGCTCCTTCTTTCTCGAAATTTCCCAAAGTATCAACGTCTACTGGCAAATGAAGCAAATAAACAAAAAAACTAGAGAGGAAAACAAACTCCAAAATTAAATAAAATACCAAAAAATAGAGCTCAAATTTAGATGAATTTAGGAATTTGAATGGGCTCAATCGGAGTTCGTATGAAGAAGATATGGCCTCTGGAAGATCTAAACCTAAGAAAATGTGAGGACCCCCGGGTTAATCCCGTAAGATCGAGGTAATCACGATCTTAAGAAAGTAACTCTGGGCCTCAAGTAAATAAATTCCAAGTTAACTCCACCTAAGTGGCAGCCCAACCGAAACTAGAGCCCCGATGATCATGCGCGCTGCTCCTCTGCGAGCACGCATGATGACCGATTCTCCAACGGTTCAAGCACACACTTAAATAAGTTAAAAGGGAATTCATCACAGCGAGAATGAGACCACGTTGGCTCCCAAGATCAGAGACCAACGTGCCCTCAAACTCACCTTCAACATGGGTCACATCCATACAACATTCATATATTAATGGCTCAAAAGACATACATCGATAATAGTCAAGTTTACAGCTATTACAAGGGGCCGACCGGCCAAATTCTAATAAGGTCATAAAGTAGCAGCAGAAGCATTATAAATAAACCAAAAATCTAGTATGGTATGCCCATAACCCACGGCAACCGATGGGGTTAAATGATAGCACTACTCGTCGTGCCACCTAAATCGATCTTCAGAGCTCAATGGGCTCAAAATCGTCCTCACTGAAAAGAAAAACAAAAGGCCGACCAACATGCGCTGAGTACAAGTGCACTGCAAGTCTTACGCAAAGAAAAAAATAGTTATACATATTGGGCAATCAAGGGATAGCATTAGTGGTTCTAGTTTTGCAGAAAACACAACATCTTACATTCCTAGACCATCTAGTTTTCAAAGCCAAGTTACAAATCATTTATTCAAACGAAAAGTTTCACAAGACATAGATAATGTAATAAATCAAACAATACCAAAGTGGCTGTCCATTTTGATAAACTAAAGCACACGAACATCCCATTCGTGTCGTGAACCAATTTATAACCATGTCAACTTTTAACTTTTGAGACTAACGATGAAGCATACTTAAACCAAGTGTTGTCCATAACCGTGGACACGGCTATTCGAATAGATTATCTCTGCAGAGGTGTACTACTTTACCCACATGACTCGACTAGCCCATAAGCCTCCTGGATGCCTCCGAAAATAACACACTTCCTTAGGTATGTCGTAGGGAAAATCGAGATCATCATTTTTAACAAGAAAATCCTATTGAGTCGACCACCCATGTGAGATGAATCCCAACTTAGACATGAGCATATAGCACACGCTAAGCGCACACATGTTGTCTTGAGGGGTCAGTGAGGTAGTTAGTATGTTGTTTTTCCTCAACATAAGTAATCGTGCTCATTAAGCACAATATATATCACACTGGGTTCCTAAGGAACATAGGATTTCACGGCCTTCATGTAGGATTTCACTCTATATATCCTCACACCACTGCGTACAAACCAATAAAATCTTCCCTTACTTAACCGTGACGGTACCCATATCCCGCATGTGATAGTACGCTCGGTACTTGGAGTGTAACGTCCATGGCTCGGTCCTTAATGGTCCGCATAAGACAACCACAAACCCGAGTCTCGTGCATAAAAAGACCCACACTACAACCACTTGTCCGACCCAAAAGCCATTTCACATAACCAAAATTTAACTCAATAACCAAAAGTAATAATCTGCATAAAAAGAAAAGTAAGAGTTGTTATAGTTTCCACAATTGACGAGCTAGTCCCGCAATTGATCTATCAGTTATCTAGACTCGCAATGGCTAAGCATTCAACTCACAACAATCTTATCATCACAATATCTATCTTAAGCATATGTATATGGGAAAATCAGGATAACCAGCAAGTATAGGATATAACTAATCAACTCACAACATAATGGTATACCAAAAACTTATGCAGCAATATCATTGCATTTCAAACACTAGTGTAATAAACGGATTAATATGATGCAAAAGAAAGTTCAAATGATGCTTGCCTTTCTGGAAGAGTAGTTGTTCACTCTTGGCATAAGAATCTACGTTGATTTCTCGGTATCTAAAGAACTAAATATCGATAAACATTGAGAAAAGGCATAAAATGCAAGATGCTCAAAAAGGTGTTAGATTTCTATAGTGGTTATATGCTGATTTTATATGAATTTAGGTGCAAGAATTATTCCATTTGCACTTAGTATGTGAAAGTTATGGCCGTTTGAATTTTGTATGTCCAAAATGCATTTAATTTAATTTAGAGTTTTGGCAAATATTTGTAGAGCAGTGATGAGAGCAATGAATATATAGATAAATAGACCACATTATTATGAGTCCACTGCAAATTGGTTCACCTCATAAGGAGCTTCTATGCAAAAGTTATGAATTTTCAAAGTTATAACAATTTTTCTATTGTAAAGATAATCCATTAAATGCTCATTTTCCAAAACTATATTCTCTGCTATAGATAAAAATGTGCAACTTATTTTGAAATAAATTTCATCAAAAATGAAAATTATCAAGACCTGGTTTCATCCAAAATGGAGTTAACATGAAATAGTTATGCATTTAAAGTTAATGATATTTTTCATTTATAAATAAATACATTCTGATTTTCTTAAATGGATTTATACTTTTCTTACCGAGGCTCACCTATCCATCTCGACATGTGGGGCCGACCAGTGCCATTTCTTATTTACCCACGGGATTCTATTTTCCCGACAAGTGGGCCCTCCTGCGATGACGGGTCTCTATCAGATCAAGACGTGGACCGCTAGTCCACGTCAGCTCCAGTTGATGACGTGCATTTAAGTGGCGAGCCCACTGTCCGATGCATTTAACCATTCCGCTTCGTGCATGGGACCCACAAGTAATAGACTCATTTATTCTTTAAGACGACCATTAAATACTTAACTCAATCATTAGCGATTAAAGACGTTGATTAGCCTTAATGGCGTTGCTACGTTGTCGAAGCATCCGACAACCGAGCTCGCCGCGGTGGATTGCCGCGATTCGCTCTAGGCGTTGCAGGCGAGGATGGGTGCACATTAACACTGCGCATCTAGGGGTGGTGGTGGCGACCCGAGGTGGCTCAGCGGTGGCTCATCGGAGAGGAGCGCGCAACAATACGACAAAAGTGTAGCAGGCTAGTTAACGCTCGAGACGGTTCAAACGCGGTGCTCGAGCATCTAGAAACTCTGGGAGCTACGAGTGTTGGAGAGAAGAGTGGATGACCGAGTGGCTTGGCGATGGTGAGGTCCACGCGGCGATGCGGTTCAACGTGGAGAAGCACGCGAGCAACCAGAAAACATGGAAGCTTCGGATAGCTCAAAGATCCCTAGGGTGTGCTCTAGTAGCTGGGAATTGATAAATTCCTTACCAGATCAAAGTGTGAGACGAAGAGTTTGGATTTGGTGAAAATGAACCAACCTTCGATTTCACAAGCTCCTCGTGCATTGCCAAAATTGGGTGAGGGAACTCATACTGAGCTCAAAGATATGATGTGACGACGAGTTAGCAAGTATCTTACTGAGGCGAAGATAGCACTGAGTTGTCCCCGGGTGCAAGCTCTGGGCGTGAACCGGAGCCGAGGAAGACACGGTTGTGTTCCGGGAGCTACAAGGCGAGGTAAGGTCTCGAATTAGCCAAAATGGAAACTCCATTGGTTGGGAGTAAAGGGACTGGAAGTCGAAGCTTACCCGAGAGTCGGCATGCGAGCCCTTCTTCACTGGTGCCGAGAGGAAGAATGGCCGAGATTGGAGTGTACGTGGTGCCTTAAGCCAGACGCGATGGAGCGAGGCGGCGTTAGCTAAGCTCGGTCTCTGCTCGGTTTGGCGGTGCGAACACGACGGGATCGGAGCTCGAGAGAACGCGCGGGCTGCGGCTTTCGCGCGAGCGCCACAGGAGAAGACCGGTCCGACAGTGGGACCCGATGGACACGACTCTAAACGGCGATCGCGAGTGCGTGCGTCTCGGAAAATACCAAAAATTGGATTTTCTGGAATTTCATAATTACTTTTCTACTGAAAAATTAGATTATGACATCAGCAATGATTTTCTAAATTAAAAATAAATATGGGAAAAAGGCTCTGAGACTGACATGTGGGACCCACAGTCTATGGACCAAGTCCACAGAATTGGCTCATGGTCTATGGGCTCATGGGTTCACGGAACAGTGGAGATATGACAATGGGGCTCACATGGCATAGACTAAGTTCACGGTGGATTGGGTTCGCAAGATCTGGATCTAGGTTAGGGTTGCGAGGTGGCACATAAGCGCTGATGTGACCGTGACTGGACAGACACGTGCGCCCACGAGTTCATGTGGCAAGTGAGGTGGCATGACACGTGCGCTCACGAGTTGATGTGGCAGGTGAGGTGAGGTGACATGGCGACAAGATGACGGTGAGGCTCGGGTTCGTCCAGCAACGACGAACAGCAGCGCTTCGCCGGTGGCGGATGCACGCACTGGGTAGAATAGGTTATTGTACACATGTTGGTACTGGTATTGGCATGGGAGGTTGTCGGAGTTGGCCAAAATCGGCGACAAAGCGGCAGAGTAAGTGCGTTTGTTGTCGGCGACGAACACCAGTGGTGTCTCGTGGTCTGGTGTCTCGTGGTCATGAATGGGTGCTGGAGGTAGCTTTGGTGACGGCGAAGACGATGGCGTGCTCGACGACGATGAGGTGACAAAGACGACGGCACAATTTGAAGAAAACGAGCGACGGCGGCGGAACCCTAAAACTTCCAATGCAGTAGCACTAGAGCTTGAGGGCTGCGGTGGCTTGGGGTTTCGGGATCAAGGCGAGAAAGCGAACCCAGGGGTCCTATTTACAGGTTGAGGGCATGCTGGATTTGGAAATCCCCAAATCGAGTTCGTTTCGGTCATGAGATAAACTCGAAGATTGAAAAGGATACGAGATTTGATTTCGTTTGATTTGGATGCGGGGAGATAAGGAAGTCAAACGACATGGTTTGCGTAAGATTTTCTTGTTAGAAATATCGTTGCCGGATGGAGCTTCGAGAAGGCAGCCATGGCAGTCGAGGGCGACTCGGACGCGGCGATGACGATGCGAGGAGGACGAAGGCGGTGGGACCCAGCAGAGAACAGAAAGCAGGGCAAGGCATGCGAAGCGGGACGACACAGAAGAAAGGCCGAGCGATCGGGCCGCATGTAACCGGCCAAGGGAGAATACATATGGGTTTCGGCCCGACACTGTTTCTGAGATTATTAATAGATTTTACTTTTTAGAAAATACAGAAAATACAAATGGCAAATATAAAATAGCAAATGAACTCGAAAAAATTGTAGAAAAATATGGAAAATATATCCAAACACATAGAACCCAAATAAAATAGTTTTGATAATTGTTGATGTTGACATTAATTATATTAAGTCTATACTAAGCTTTATTAAAATTCAAATAAAATCTCAAGGGTGAATTTTCCAACTACTAACTATTTAAAAGGTTTTTAAAGCTCAAAAAATTGGGATGTTACAAGTGACCTCATTAGCACCAAGTCTACCGAGCATATTGTTAAGGAGCAAAATATTGTCTTGAATATTGGTCTTCGTTGTCTTCATTTCCTCCTGATTATGAGTCGAAGATTCTGGGAGTCGTTTTATTTTGACTACTTGCTCTAAAAAACGAGTATAGCTAGTCAGAAAATATCTCTTAAAGGCTAGTAAACAAAACTGGTAGTGGGTAAAGGTAGTACCTACTATATGAGAATCAAGCTTCTTCACCTCGTTATCGTGGGAGACAACATCCTTTGTGTGCTGCTCCTCCAATGTCTCTATTTTATTTTATTTTTCTTTATCAATACGGGTGAGCTCGTTGATAACCACGATCTTTGAATCGGTCTCGGTTTTGAATTTGCCCATATCGATCTCTTTTTCTTTAAAGGAAAAGAGTTAGAGAAATAAAAGAAAGTCATTGAATTGAACAGTTTTGAGTACAAATCTTACTGTTTTTTCATTCTACAACTCGTAAGCTGCAGAATTTTGCTCCTAGAGGTTCTTCAGCATGTCTTATTTTTCTTCTCTTAGCTTCTACATCTCAAATTTTTTGTAGTCGAGTGCATCAGCCAAGGTTTTTTCGTCGCTTTTAAACCTACAAAGGTTAAAATAGACATGATAACTGAACAAGTAGTCGAAGGAAAAAAGACTATCTGTAACAATAACTTACAATCTCACTGTCTGCTCGCAGAGTTCAGCTTTTTGTTGTCTAAACAACATAAGTTGTATATGTTGTTCACCAATACTGACAACTTGTTCGATAACTCTCTGGATAAAGGTAAAAATGATGAGAAAAAGAAACACCTAGATATACGAATATTTGTTATCAAGTACTTACATTAATAGATGCCCGAGCAAAATGGGCATACGTTGTCTTGGAATCTTCAAGCTCATGAAGCTCGTTGTCCCTGTCCCACTATATTCTTTGAAGACGCTCATCATCAAAGATATGTACGCTATTAGGAATATCCTTAGGGTGTGGAACCCGGTCACAGGACCTGAATGAAGAAGATCCCACAACAGGTGGTCCAAAGAAAGCTAAGAAGAGGTCGAAAGAGTATTCTACGTCTTCTTCATTGTCGACAGTAGATGCGACTCCTCCTCGAGAGCCTGGAGGAATATCTTCTTCCACAACCCCCTTCCCGGCACAGCAGTCAGAGGTTCCTCCTCCATCTTGGTCGAATGCTTCTAGTGATCGTAGGACCAAATCCCTTATCCGATTATTGATATCCTCAATAATCGGCTTGATCAACATTACAACCGGATTGTCCGCCATCTTCGCCTCTACTTCTATAACCACCTTAGTGATTGCAGCTGCATTAGCGGCAATGACTTCCTCCATTGCCACCACAGGGACAGCGGTTGATTCCTCGACCACTTCTGTTGTTATCCCTTCGACTGTAAGAGAAACAATTGTTATCTTTATGACTACAGGAGAAATAATCGCAGCCTCGACGTAAGCATCCTCAATGGAGAAGGTGACTAAAATTACAAAGAGAAAATAAAGCATATCAAATTGTAGAAATTAAAGGTAAATGCTATTTTACACTTTTAGTTTTACATACCTTGGCTTTCTGGAGATAATCTTGAATCCAGAAGAAACCTTCCCCAAGGAGGATTTCTTTTTCTTTTTCTCTTCGGCCACCCTAATTTTTGTGGCACCTTTAGCCTCTGGAAGGCTTTTAGTGCCACGAGATTGAGTGGACTAGGGTTCTTTGACCACATCTAGTTGAAAGTTTTGTTGACGGGTTGGGACCTCCACGACCATGTCTGGTCGTAGGTCTTGATCGAGAGCTACAGCTACCAAAGCTTCCTACCCCTCTTGATGGTCAAAACTTGTTTCGGTCTCCTGAGGGATAGCACTTGCCTCGACTATAGGCTCTGCTATTGCAGAAGTATCCTTCACAAAAGATATAAAGCTTTTCTAGTTCTCTTTTTTCTAATTGCTTGAGAAAGCCACGAGAAGTAGAAACTGAAAAGGTCTTGTTGTCATAGTAGAATGGTACATTAGCTTTAGGGGCTTTGTGCTTAAGCACTTCGACCACTCCTCTTTTCTTTGTAGCGATCACGTCTGCAAAGAATTTACTAAAGGGGCTGGTCGGAGGGGGAGCAGAGCTTGAGCCTTCGCCCGTCTTGTTGGCGGCCTTTAGAAGACAACGCCTTTTGGTCAAAGAAACTCTGTTGTCCTCTAACCCTACCTGACAGCCCTCAATTCGACCTCTTGGTAGTCTCGACGGTCTGTCATGCCCACTTTCTGTAAAAGTTAGAAAATGAAAATTACTCAATGGTTTAATTATACGACCATAGAACCCTAAAGAAGAAATTAATTTTTGATTACCTTTAGGCGTTCTTTCCTTTCCTCTGCAGACACAACCGCTAGGATTCGAGGAACCCCTGAATGTGGGTGTTGGAGCTTTTTCACAAACGAGTTTGACTCGAGTGTCAATCTCTTTTTCTGAGAGATCTACAACTGCAAAGAAAATAATCAACAATCAAGCTCGAAATTAACCAAAAATAGCCAGGCTAATTGTTTCTTTACTTCTTTTGAAATTCCTGGTTGGGTCAGAAGTCCCCGAGTACATCCACATGGAGTGTGCTCGATTCTTTAGAGGACTGATGATGTGCGTGATGAAGTCCCTCACCACGTGTCATCCTATAAGCCCATCTTCCTTCAAGTATTTTATGGCTTGAATGTAGAGGGCGATCCGGTCGAGGTTGCTTGGAGTCGAGTCCTAGGAGATACTCTTCTTTGCAGACTAACTTGTGAAGAAGAGGCTGTCTTCCCTGGACATTTCCAATAGAATAATCTCTTCTTCCATCCCGTCCATGACGACCGGATGAACATCTAAATGTATTCATTCGACTTCCCATCGTGGAGCTTCAGACCATAGCTACCTACAATTCTGCTGACCTTGCTCATCTCGTAGTAATACTGGAAGATCTCCAAATCTGGGTGAATTCCTAGGTAGGCTTCGCATAAGTATTCGAGCACGCTCAACATTACGATGGAATTGGGACCAAGGTTCACCAATTCCAACCCCAAAGTGTTCAAGTATAAGCATGAAGAAAGAGAGAACGGGCAATCGAAAGCCACATTCGCAGTATGATTGGAATACTGGAATATTGCCCTCTTCACCCGGGGGCCAATGCCGTCCTTTAACTTCGGTTCACTTCACATAAGGAATGTTGTATTGTATTACATTTAGCTTGTTCTTGTGTTGTTGACGAGTAATATGATTTGTCTAATGAAGGGACAGTGTCTTGTTTGCTCAGAAATATTGAAGAGTTTGCAAACGCTCTGGGAAATTCAGCTGTTACTAGGAAGTTAGTTCCGTTGTCTTTTTCATACTAGGCCGAATATGTGCTGTAAAGTGTATTTTCCTAAGAATTATACTATTATCAAGCAGGCAGCATATGTGCATGACAATGATAGTTCTCTGTAACAGCTAATTTGCGGCACGGATGAGTTGTGGGCTTTAGTTCAAATGATTAGGGCCAAACTTTAAGGGGGCCTGAACTATTCTGCAAACTTGTGAAAGTACTAGTCTCTGCGGTTGCTAATTTGCTAGTGTGTTTATTTGCCAAGGAAGCTGCTATTTGTTTAGTGTCAGTCATTGTTTTGAACCTAGCTCTATTATTAGGAGATGAAATGTTGGCCCCTATAGCAGCCTAAGGAAAATCAGTTGATTTGTGTAGAATCCTCTGCATGTCATGAGTTGGCCACTATTTCAGTATTTCTTATGTATCATTGATCTGTCTCCAAGCATGCAACAACTCATTTTCAAGGCAGAGATTAGTGCAGTATTGTTTTCCATGTTTTCTGTTATGATGGTGATAGTTGTGAGATATTATTTAGTAATTATGCTTTGTTTCTAACATCTGTTATTTATAAAACCTGGGTCAGGAACTTGTTCCAGGAAAGCAAAGAGACGCTGCTAATCTTGTGGGATCTGCTGGAAACATAATAGGACATATAGGGGGTATGTGCTCCAGCTCAAGGCTAAACCGCAGTGTATCAGATCATGGACGGCTTCCTGATGCTGTTCAGCAGGCTAGGGAAAGGCTTCTTCAAAGGCTTAATAGTGTGGACTTATCAGGAAGAAAGTCCGCATCAACTCTTAGCACATTCTTCCAGAGCAAAATTTGAGCTATATCTCTACTATTTAAAAATTAGAGTTGACGGTCGTCCGTCCTCCCTATTAAAGAGATATATTAGAGATAAGAATTTATCTTTTGTATTTCTAGGGTATATCCCTTTGTGCCATATATATATTGCTCATTGGGTCTCTTTAATATACACACAATATTCATAACATATCAGAGCGTCGTGCGGCGCGTCGGGTGGAGCATCAAGTGGCCTCTCGTCGTCTAGGCTCATCCCCGCTAGTGCTCTTCTCGGCCTCCTTGATTGCCGAGATGTCCGACTCGATGAAGTCACGCCCTCGCCGATGGCGCGCATATACGCCGCCGCCGTCTCCTCGGGAGCTCGCCATTGGAACCCCGTGCACGATGTTGAACAGCCACGACGTTCATCAGCCCTACTCGCGCCGCTCGAGCCGGGTCCACACGCCGCCGTCCAGATCCGCTTTGATCGGGCCCTGTCGCCCGAACCGCGCCCCCACCTGGGATCTGCCGCCATCGCCGGGCTTCTGCATCGCAGCGGCGGCATCAGCGGCCGCCGACGCCACGACCGCCGCAATGCGCGTGGAGTCACGGTGGCGTGGGTGGTCACGTCCCGCCGCGATGGAGGTGCTCATGGCGCCGCAGAGGGATGGAGCAGCGATCCGCTCATCGCCTCCGCTGATCACTCCTTTCCCTTCTCCATGACGCGATCCGAGAAGCCCGACGCGAGGGGCGAGGTGATTGTCAGTCGCGGCCGCTGTCGGTGGAAGCAAGTGGACTAATGGTTGAGCTGAGTTGAAGCCGTGACGCGATGTGCTTTGTGCTCCAGGAGATGGTCCATAGTCCCATTGCGTGGACCGAGTCTACCCGGTGTCCATTCTCTGTTCGCAAGTTCTGCTACGCAACTGGGCGCCGCTTCTTCGGCTCATCCACCTCCACATTTTTCCACTGTTAGAGAGTATTGCTGCTAGTTATATTTGAGTCCTTCCTTTTTGTGTTGTTTCTTCTGTTGCGTCCATTCAAATCCATATCACTCTATCTTTGAGTTCGTTTAAGCCATGCGAGTCCACAAATTTATTGTCAGTCATACAAGCATAGGAATTACCTTATGTATGGCAGCAATCGCCACTCCCGCCTTCTTTCTGAGCCGCGCGCAGATCGTAGAAGTCATTATGATACCACCGCTTCTCTTTTAGCCGCCGCCCCAAGCTTCTAAGGCCGCCGACATCTTGGGCTTCAATCTGCGCTATCATGCTTTCACCTATTCCTATTCGGGTTGATTTGACAACTCTCTTTATTCATATCAGTTTCATCATCTTCTTCGTCGTGTTGCCGCGGTCGACTTTCTCAGCCTCTGCACCTTGTGCTTTATGGGTTGTTGCACGACCCGGATGAGGGAAGATCTTTTTATACTCGACATATTTCCAAGAGTTGCATGCTACAATGACATTATCAAGACTCGAACATTTTTATTTTTCATATTTTAGTGTCAATCATCTTCAAATGCAATGTTATTGTATACACCTTGCATTTGCGAGGGGTGTTAGATATATATTTGAGATAAAATATGTTTTTTGTATTTCCTTATCTGTATATGGTATATCTCTTTGTACCCTATATATATTGACCATTGGACCTCTTCAATATACACACAATATTCATAACACTCCCTACCTTTTCTGGTGCCCGTTGGATCGACGAGCGGGTCACAGACAGCCCAGATCACGTCGTTGAGCACGGTTGACGATCCGATATGATAAGACTATGATTTTTTTAACCCGTAGCAAAGTATGAGCATTGAACTAGTCCAATCTACATGTGCGCATGTTTTTCCATTGTTGCAGGCAAAAGACATCAACCTCAGAAACCATCTGGGCTGGAGTAGCTCATCCTGCTGACCTTGGTGTCTCCATCCCTGCAGATAGCATACTGGGTAGTCCAACCAGTTGCTTTTAGTCCAGCGTATCCATTGGTGCCTGCCAAGTGCAAAAAAACTCGGTAGAGTCTTTCGGCCACGCAGACAAGTGTATGCCTATCGCACTATGTTCCGAATCCGTCCATAAGCTGCAAGAACCAGCCTTGTGAAGGACCTCTAGTGGAGTGTTCTATATGCCTGGAGATATGTGGAGATGCATATGGGCTCATCCAGCTGCGCTGCAAGCACGTCTTCCACTCAGCTTGCCTAGAGCGATGGCTGCGGTCTCGCAGCGATTTCCCCTACTACAGGGTCAGCGTACTCCTAACTGTTAGAGATATATGTATAGTTATTAGATATATATGTATAGTTATGTTATTCCCCATTGTTATGGGGGTTATTTGCGTATTTACCTCCTGTACTTGTCTATATATACTGGCCCATTGGCCATCTGAGAATACAAGTTGCTATTCTAACATGGTATCAGAGCCCATTAGGGTTACTTCTCTCGGACGCACAACTTGTCCTCTGCCCTAGCCGCCGCCAACGGCTTCCCTCCTCTGTCCTAGCCGCCGCTCGGGCTTCCCTCTCCGTCGACGCTACCTTCCCTCTCCATCGACGCTGCCGGCTTCCTCCTCAAGCGCCTCCTCAGCAATCTCCGTCGACGCTGCCGCCGCCTCCTCACGCGCCTTCTCCTCAGCCGCCTCTCTGCCGCTGGTCGAGGGGAGGAAGAGGCAAGGCAAGGCAAGGAGCCCGGGCGACCGAAGAGGCATGAGGATGCTGCCAGCAACGCGGACGCTGACGCCGCCGCCGCCGACTCATCCCCGAAGCTGCCGACTCTTCTCTGATCAACCGTCGCCGCCAGTCTCCCCTGTTGACGCCTCATCCCCAACGCCGTCGGCTCTTTTCTGATCAGCTGTCGCCGCCGTCTTCACTACCGCCGTCGACGCCGCCACCCGAGCGGCAGCAAGGGGGGGAACCCTAGTTCCCTCCCCCACGCGCGTCGTTCAGGCCGAGCGGCCCATTAAAACGAAGTCGGCTTCAGCCATTTTAATGGGTTTCGGCCCATGAGTGAGTAAAAAAACGTCGATCTAACCGTCGCGCCGTCCAACGCCACCTGTTAGACTATGTTGCCTTGGTCGCCACGCCGTCCAGCGCCGCCTACCAATGGGTATCGTTTCCCTCCCTCGCTGCCCGGTGATCTTCGATGGTGTTAATTACACCGACTTCGTGTCTCATATGCGCATCCACATGAGTGGTCTTTGTCTCTAGGGCATTCTCTCTGGCAATGTCACCTGCCCGCCTTGTCCTACTCCTCCGACAGAGCCTACGCTCGTTTGCCGCCGCTTCAACAAATGACAAGGTCATTGCCGAGGCTGGTGGCCTTACTGATGAGAAGGCTGTCTCTGCCTACCAAGAGGCTCTGGATTCCTATATGGATCGATTGACCGCCTACACTCAGTGGTACGACGATGATACTCTGATCGCCGCCTTCATCGCCAGTTGTCCACCCTCGCTTTTCTCGAGGTTGTGGGACTCTTCTACCGTCCGGATGTGGACCCACCTTCGCCGCCACGAACCCTCCGGATATGCCCTCTACCTATCAGTGGTTCGTGATGAGCACTCTCTTCAGTAGGGTGATGCTACTGTTGACGCCTTCACGCTGTAGACTCACCGCCTAGCGCCACCGACTCTCTTCGCACCGCCGCTATCGCCCTGCTCGCGGCCGCCCGGCCAGACGCGGCCGACCGAGTTTCAACGCGGTTCACGGTTCCTTACTCGCTTCGCCCCGAAGTTCGAGCAGAGGCGTGCCCAACTACTTGCACGCCACCTCGCTACTCTTTCGGAGGCTCTTACCGAGATACGTGCGCAGGAGACTCGTTTGTTGTGCCGGTCCGATGCCACTCCCCTCCGTGCTCGCCGCCATCCACCTACTACACCGATCGCTTCCACGCCTGAGCATCGCTTCCTCCCGGCCGCCACAGTGGTGGTGGCCGCCCCATCCGCGGTAGCCGCCCCGCCGCTCCCATCGCGACAAGGTCGGGCCACGTTGAGTCGATGCTATAAGAAGCGTTGGCATCTTTCACGCCGCTCTTCTCCTAGCACCGCACCGGTGCTTTACATCGACGTCAGATCGACTCTTCAGCAGTTCTCTCATCGAGCAAGAGATAGCCGACTTCGACGCTCGCTGCCGCTTGTGTTCTCCTCGACGGTGTTCCGCAGTTCTGCCATCGACTCTTCAGGCAATGAGAAACCACCTCCGACACAGTCAGGTACCTCCTCATGGATTCTTAATTCTGGAGCATCCTTTCACATGACTTCGATTCTTCCACTCGTATTTTATTACACCTCTTGATTCCCTATCAATGTTCTTACTGCTGCTGGTACCTCTCTTTCTGTCTCTGGTCGAGGACCTCTTAGCAACTCATTCTTTCATGTTCCTTCTGTTGCTCAAGTTCCTCGCCTAACCATGCAGCTTCTTTCTTCTGGGCAGATTACTGACCTTGATTGTCGGGTCATCTTTGACTCTGACTCTTGTTGTGTTCAGGACCGCACACGGGGCTTTTGTTGGTTCGACCTCCGCTTTGACTCACACAGCCTCTCGGGAGCTTGACTAGCTTCACCTTCCTTCCGCCACCGCCGCCGCCAGCCTCCGCTCACACTCCGCCTACCGCTCTCTTTCCAAAGAGTGGCATCACCGCCTTGGTCATCTGTGTGGATCTCACTCACATCTTTAGTTCGTCGTGGTCTTCGAGGTCCGCCTCAGAGACATGTCTTATATTGTCGTAATGTAAGTTAAGGAAACAAATTCAGCTTCCCTATTCTCATAGTGAGTCGTTGTCTCAATGGCCCATCGATATTATATCATTTTATAGATGACTTCTCTCGCCACACTTGGATATATTTTATGTCTTCTCGTAGTGAGGCCTTGTCTATCTATAAACAATTTGGCACTATAGTTCGTACACAGTTTTCCACTCCTATTCGTATCTTTCGTGGCCGACTCACGTGGCGAGTACCTCTCAAGCACTGCGCAGCTTCCTTGCTACAGAGAACCTCGTCGCTTCTTTTATCCCGTGCTCATGCTCAGAATGGTATCCCTGAGCGCAAACATCGTCACCTCCTTGAGACGGCTTATACCTTGATGATTGCCGCCTCTATTCCACCTCACTCTTGGGCCGATGCCGTTTCCACTGCCACCTATCTTGTCAGCATTCAGCCCTCTTCTGCTCTTCAATGTGAGATCCCTGTTGAGCGTCTATGTGGTCTTCTTACAGCACTACTCGCCCTTCGCCCTGCTTGGTTTGCGCTTGCACGTTCTCTCAAGACCTCAAGAACACACCAAACTGACTGCTCAGTCTGCTGAGTGTGTTTTTCTGGGATACAGTGCCGAGTACAAGGGCTATCGGTGCTGGGACCCTGTTGGTCGACGGATGCGGATTTCTCGAGATATGACTTTCGACGAGTCTCGTCCCATCTACTCACGTCCTGCCACTCCTTCGGTTTTATCTGTGGAGTCCTTGTGTTTTTTGAATTTTTTAGATACATCTATCTCTGTCTTGCCCTTATCCACCCTTCTCACTGATTCTCCACATATACCTTCTGAGGCCTCTCCGCCATTGTCGCCGCCGCCTTCCTCCCCGCGCTCCTGCTCCTCCCACTCTCTTTTTACTCGTCGACTCAGATTGAGTTTCTTCCGGATGATCCATCTTCCCCTGATGTTTCATCTTCTCCTCGTGCTCCATCTTCCCCTGATGGGTCATCATCTCCTCGCATGCCTTCGTGATCGCCACCGATTCGCCCCCGCCTGCTTTTGGTTTTGCTGGTGCAAACTACCTATGAGCATGTCTCCCTACGGATGTCATATCACCCCGAGTGGCAGCATGCCATGGCCAAGAGATTGCTACTCGAGCGTTGCCGGGTACTTGGGATCTTGTTCCTTTTCCATCTCACTCTCGCCCATCACATGTAAGTGGGTCTATAAGATTAAGACTCGCCTTTTAACCTTCACAACATCAAAATCAACTAAAGTCGATGGCTCTCTTGAGTACTATAAGGCGCTTGCATGATTCAACTCAATATAGTAATCTTTGACAACTTTGCATCCTTGTTTAATGCCTCCACGTGTCGTAGTAGTTCCCGCTCATAATAGGATGGAACAAATTTCTCTCATGATGCTTTTAAATGCACTCAAGATGTAATAAATGTCCACCTAGTTGTTGCCACCAACTAAAGGCATAGTCCGTGTATTGTAAGGCTTCGTGATCGATCACAAAGATATAAGTGAAAATCAAAACAACTCACACAAAGATATTGGAACGATTGAGCTATGTAAGATATAAGTGAAGAACAAAATAGCCCAAGTTATAGAAAGACCTGCTAGTTGCAAATAATGTTTTGGATATTTAACAATTGAATTCTGCAAGTTTATGGTTCTTACTACCTTGAGCATGTCTCCCACCTTTTGACTTTGAACAATTGGATGCAGCCCTAAGCAACGATTTAGCTAGTCAAGTGGAGGCATGCCATGGATCAAGAAACTAAAGATGGACAAAATTGCTACTCTCGAGCGTCACCGAGTCAACTGAGGTACTCGATGCGGGTGGATCTTGACTCTCCTTTTCCATCTCACTCGTCCATCACATGTAAGTGGGTCTATAAGATTAAGACTCGCGAGAGCATGAGTGGTCGTGACTGAGTTGACGATGTCTGTGGTCAATGCTACTGGCTTCTCGGCTAGTGATCATGATCATGCTCTTTTTGTCCACACTTCGTCTCGTGGTTAGACTCTTCTTCTTCTATATGTTGATGATATGATCATCAGGAGATGATTCAGTACATTGCTTTTGTCAAGGCTCGTCGAGTGGCGTTTCTTATGTCGGATCTTGGTCCTCTTCTTTACTTCCTTGAGATTGAGGTTACTTCCACTCTAGATGGTTTCTTTATGTCCCAAGAGAAGTATATTCGAGATCTTCTTGATCGCGCCTCTCTAAGCGATCACGTACTATTGAGACTCCTATGGAGCTCAACGTTCATCTCCGCCCTCGATGGCGAGCCTCTTTACGATCCGACTCACTATCGTCATCTTGTTGAGAGTCTTGTCTACCTTCTTGTCTTACTCGTCCGGATATCACTTATCCAGTCCACATTACGAGTCGTTCGTCTCGCTCCCACTCGAGTCCACTCTGACCATATTCTTGAGTTCTGCGATACCTTCATGGGACTATCTCTCACCGTCTCTTCTTTTCACACTCCAACTCGTTCTGACTTGAGTTTATTCGGATGCTACTTGGGCCGTGATCCATTTGATCTTGTCTATCTCTCTCTTGTGTTTTTCTTGGTGGTTCTCTCATTGCACGGAAGGCGAAGAAAGCAGATGCAGATATCCGTTCAAGTCAGGTGAGTTACTGAACTATGGCTCTCTTGTGAAGATTACCTAGTGCGGTGGTTACTTGAGGATTTTGGTGTTTCGGTACTACACCAACTCCTATCTTGTCAAAGCATCAGTGCTATTAGTATTACGCGTGACCCTGTGAAGCATGAGCTCACCAAGTTTATTGGTGTTGATGCTTCCTTCATGAGGTCTTGTGTGCATGATCAGGTGATTGCTCTTCAGGATGTACCTTCAAGCTTTAGATAGCGGATTTCTTCACGAAGGCCCGGACTCGAGCACAACACGGCCTACTCTCCAAACTCGGTGTTGTTGATCCACCTGAGTTTGAGGGGGGTGTTAGAGATATATGTATAGTTGTGTTATTCTCCATTGTTATGAGGGGTTATTTGCATATTTAACTTCTGTACTTGTCTATATATACTAGCCCATTAGCTCTCTAAAAATACAAGTTGCTATTCTAACACTAACAACGGACGAATGACACCAAGTCCAATGTTACAGAACAAATCTTTGCCTTAACTATGTCACTGCTTACCTGTTCTTCTGGTACTAAGTTTTCCCTCAGTGAATGAGGTGTGCGGCTTCAGAAATTAGCATTTTATCTACCGTCTTACTTACTGGTTGTTGCAGCTGAATGTTGCTCGCTGCACATATCATGAGAGAAGAAGCAATAAGCTAGCCCCGGCTCCATGAAAACTTTTGCTCTTCATGTTCTGCAATCTGCAGTGTGTGATGATGTTCTAGACTTCTAGTAGTACCCATTTAGCTGAACATTACAAGTTGTTCTGTGGCGCATCATTGTTTCTATTCCTATTTGCAAGCATCTCTCAGGAGAAATGTAATTCAGAGACAGCATCAATACCTGACGAATTCAGTGAGCAAAGCTCTCGTCCTGATCAGAAGAATCGCCTCATCCTGAACCTGAAGAAGCTGCCAATAAAATTCATTAATTTATTCGACATCTCTGTCACCCACTGTTAGTATACCTGTCTGAGTTCTCTCTGTACGTGTCCATCTCTCGCCTATACTTATCTCCGTATTTATACGGGCGTAGAAAAGTTGGTGGGCTTGGCTTGTCCCGTGATGACGTGACAGGTCAACCCGTACGCCACAGCGACTGTCAAGACCCGATCCCCATCCGATGCGGATGCGTTGACCTGTGCTTACCCGGTCGTCCCAGGGCGACGGCAACCGTCCACGTGTCCGTCGGGCCGAATCCGACGGTGAGTGGCCGCCACTGCATTTTAATGGAACTTGCCCAACCGCCAACTGCCGGCTGCCGGGTCAGGAGAAGCATTAGGGAAAGCTTCGCTTTGGAGCGCCTAACAATAGGCAAGGATTGATCGAGCGAATTGGGTTGTTTGGTCCAAAGAAGCGAGCGAATCCGCGCGGTTTGGATGATAGGAAGGGGAAAGCTTCGATCTTGTGGATATATTTCGTGAAATTTTGAAGGAGGAGAAAGCTAAGATCTTGGCGAGGAATTTTGAGTTGTGAGGGAGGAGAAAGCTACCATCTTGGGGAGCAATTCGGGGTCGTAAGGGAGAGGGGGAGAGGTGTACGATGCTGCGGTGGTTGGCGCGACCTGCAGAGCGGTGCCTGGGGCGCGGCGGAGGCGGGGATGGGCTGCTGTGGCACGCGGACCTGAAGCCGCACGCGTCCGGGGAGTACTCCATCGCCGTGGCGCAGGCCAACGCTAAGCTGGAGGACCAGGGCCAGGTGGTGACCTCGACGGCGGCCACCTTCGTCGGCGTGTACGACGGCCACGGCGGCCCGAGGCCTCACGCTTCCTCTCCTCTCTGTTGGAAATTTCCTTTTACCTTTGCTCTGTCTCTACTCTCGTTCCAGAGATAATCACTTGACTTCGGTTCTTTATGTGAAGCACAACCCTCCTGCTTCCTGTATGCTACGAACAAGCACAAAGTAGAGCCTCTCTGTTATCTGTCTTCACGTGATGTCTTTTCTTCTCTCTTCTTAATACTTCTTACATTGCACTTATCCTGTTGCTAAGACTGCGTCCCCCTTTAAATAGGCTGAGTACATGGACTTACTCATGGACTAAACAACGTATTCGAAATAGAAACGGACTCGGTCTCTACAAGGAAACAAAATAGAAAACGGAAACTTCTAAACAAGATTAACTCTAACAATCACCCCCTTAATCTTGTTTCTTCACCTTGATCACGCTGATCTTCTTTCTCATCTGAACTTCCAAGTCTTCCTCTTTTACCTGCCCTTCCGTGTGCCTTTCCTTCCTGGGCTGATACCGCCCTATGGCCTGTTCTTGTTTCATCCTGAGCTATGCACAAACCAACGCTTACCGCGTCTCGCACCTGGATTGAACTCGTCCTTCCTTGCGCCCTCTGGGCTAGAGCACTGCTCCCATGACCGTCTGGCTTTGCAGTTACACGTGAGCCTCTCGCCTCTCTCTTGGACCAAGTCGCCCACTTCCCGCGTTCATCTTAGCGAGGCTACACGCCTCTCCCTCTGCTTGTGCTTGCATGCCGATGGGGTCCATGGTTTTGACCGAGCAGCTGGTTCCTCCAGACAGCGCATGTGTGTGGGACTTCAGTCCTCTTGAGTGCCCTGCGCCTTCCGCGTCTGTCTGCACCCCAGAGGCTCACTTTCTTGCGCCTCTGCGCCAAGCTGCGTCCGTCCTTGGGTCTGTCATGTCCTTGGTGATGAGATCAACAATGCACGAAACCTCCTGTCCTTGCTCTACTCCCGGTTCCACTCGGCTCCTTCACTGTCCTTAGAAACCGGTTTACAAGCTTTGGAAATTTTATATAACCGGTTGGGGATCTCTTCACCTTCATCACAGATCTTTGTTCTTGTTATAGACACGCAGAACTCATCTCGTAGCACCACCCACCCGTTCCGCTAGCTGCGAGGCCAGTATGTTGTTACGACTTGGTATATAATATATTCGATCGGCATCCTCGATCACCGTTCTTGCATTGCAATAGCATTGATCCTTTGCCTCTTATTTGCCAGTGGGCCGTCGCCAAATTTGACTTTGCACGAAACCTTCCCATCAAGCTCATGGAACATGGAGCGATCTCCGTCATGTGATTACTTGCTCCATTGTCTAAGTACCACTCATCGGTATGATCATGGTTTCCTCCCTCGGTCGTAGTTCAGAACTACGTTCTCCTCGTTCAACATCACCATGGTGGCGCTGGTTGACACATAAGGAGAAGCGGGCGGCTCGTAGTCTTCAATAGCTCGGGTGAGGTTTGCCTCCTCGTTCTTCTTCTTGTTTTGGCAATCGAAGCATAGTGCCCATATTTGTCGTGATTGAAGCACTTTATGTGGCTGCGGCACTCCGGCAGCGTAGTGTACGTATTTATCACATTTAAAACACTTGATATGTGATTTGTCACGGATCTGTCACCATCGTCTTGCCTAGCCCAATCTTCACGTTCTCCTCGTCGTCTTGCTCATACCTGCGTCCCGTCCACCATTGCGGTTCTTTGCTATCTGCGAGGAGCATAGGATTTACCCTTGTTGTTCGACGAAGAGTCGCGCCATCCTTCTTCGTCGCGCGCCACTCGGCTGAGTGAGCGAGGAGTTGGCCGTCGCCCTTGTGTTTCCGCCGGATGTCCGCGACGCGTCGCTCTTCATAAGTCTTGATCGTCCCACGGCTTCCTCGAATGGCATTTTGTCGAAATCGTAGAAGCTGCTCGATCCGGCGATCACACTCGAATCGATCCGACGCGGTGTCGAATAGCTTCTTCACCAATGCGGCATCGTCGGCGTCGCCCTAAGTTGGCGTGCAGCGGACATGCCATTGAGTCTTCGCGTCTTGGTCGAGTTTCTCCCTCCTTCAGCGCATGATGTCGAGTCATTCTTCAGCGTCTGCAGCGCGCATTCTTGACACGATCGCGCAATGAACCTTGTCTTAAGACAATCCCAAACCTCCTTTGCGTTTTCTTCCTTGCTACGCATTAGGAGGTCCTCGGGGCGCTTGGAAGAGGTGCGACCTCGCCTTCTTGTCCTTCTTGGCGTCGGCGGCGCCCAACCGCCGGCTCGATTGCTTCCCAGCGCCTTGATCCTCCATCATCGCTTGCACCGAATCACCCGGCACATGTAGTTTGTCGCCGTCAGTTGCGGATCTGGAGCGACCACGCTGCTCTCCGCGCCTCCTCCACGAGAGCGATCGACATTGGCTCGATACCAATTGTTGGAAATTTCCTTTTACCTTTGCTCTGTCTCTACTCGTTCGGAGATAATCACTTGACTTGGTTCTTTATGTGAAGCACAACCCTCCTGCTTCTGTATGCTACGAACAAGCACAAAGTAGAGCCTCTCTTATCTGTCTTCACGTGATGTCTTTTCTTCTCTCTTCTTAATACTTCTTACATTGCACTTATCCTGTTGCTAAGACTGCGTCCCCCTTTAAATAGGCTGAGTACATGGACTTACTCATGGACTAAACAACGTATTGAAATAAAAGCGGACTCGGTCTCTACAAGGAAACAAAATAAGCGGAAACTTCTAAACAAGATTAACTCTAACACTCTCGCCTCTTCCCGCACCTCCACAGTTAGTACTCCACTCAATTAACTCCATTTACTTGCCTCAGTAAAACCATAATCTGTTGCTATATGAGGTTGCTTGATTGTTTAATGTTACCAAGGATTTTCTGTTAGGTTTAGCTTAGACTTCGAGTAGTTTGCTAATTTATATTACTTAACTAAATCCTCCATGAAGTTTTTGCACTTGTTTGTCAAAGTAACCAGGTCACTGAGTTTGATCCAGTTCTCATGGATGGTTTCCTATTATGATTGTCCATTTTGCATGCTTGATCAGCCATTTACTCATTTAGATTCTTTGCTTATGTTTTCTATTCTGATTGCCCCAATTGGTGAAGGATTCAACCTGTATTCATCGGAATATTTTTTGTTATTTAGTCATTTTGACTAAGGCTGTTGTCTTAGTTCAATCAAGTTATCTGCTAACCATCAAGATGGCTAAACGTATTTATGCTCTGATCGAAGCAGAATTTGCGTTGGAGCAAGGCGGCATGTCCACAGACGCAATCCAGAAGGCATTCCATGCTACAGAAGAGGAGTTCTTGCACCTAGTGAAGGGGTCATGGCTCAAACGGCCACAGATTGCTTCAGTTGGCTCATGCTGCCTCGTCGGAGCAATTGCTGATAACATTCTGTATGTCGCCAACTTAGGGGACTCAAGAGCTGTCCTTGGCCGTAGGGGACCTAATGGCCGGGAGGTAGTAGCCGAGAGGCTATCGAATGACCACAATGTCGCCGAGGAGGAGGTAAGAAAGGAGCTTACTGAGCAGCATCCCGATGATTCACATATAGTTGTCTACACCAGGGGAGTTTGGCGGATTAAAGGCATCATTCAGGTACCTATCATAAAATCCTGTTCATTTGTATCCTTCTAGTATATGCCATGCTATTCTCAATCATGTTTTACAACCACTAAGTGGCTGGCTGCTGCTACAAAGCTTCATTTCAGACACTTTGGTCTCCAAAATTTGTTAGTAGTTATTTAACATGTCATGAACATGCAACAATTTGCCAACCGTAATCACATTAAATCCTGTTAATTGGATCCTTCTAGGATATGCCATGCTATTTCAATCATATTTTACAAAGCTTCATTTCAGACACTTTGGTCTCCAAAATTTGTTAGTAGTTATCTAACATGTCATAAACAAGCAAGACATGTTCTTAACGTGGATACATGTCATATTCCAAACAAACCCAGAGAGCCTCAAGAAGACAATCTGCCTCAGTTTCCTACAATTCAAAAGTGTTTGTAGCTATGGTATAACCATAAGTGAAGCCTGATACTAATTTAGCAAATCTACATCATTGAGTTCATATGATACGACTCTCATGGACCTCACTTGATGAAATATTCTTCAGCTATTTATCATGGAACTCATAATAGCTTCTTTAAAATCCATCCTGAAATTGGTTAAGACATAAAAGATTCTAGCAAAATTACATACTGATGTTCTTGCATCTCATCTGCTAGCTTTGTCATGATGCCCTGAATTTGTTACTCGGATAAAGGCAATATTCTTGTTTCCTCGATAAAAATTAGATGTCGCTTTCATTTCGTGTTCAATGTACATGGATGCATCTGTTCTCGATATCATTACTCAGATTTGGGTGTTCTTTTTGTAAAGCACTCCTTGTATCCAATACGACCATAGGAATATATTCTGTCCGAAAATGCCAGCAAGTAGAATTACTTGTGTAGTGTGGCTAACCCATATGCTAAAGCTATGCACGTGTAAAGTTTCTCCTTTTTGTATTATCTAAAGCCTGACGTTAGTCGATCTAGGTGAATATTACATTATCTAAGAAAAAAGATGCCACCGGTTGCTTGCATTCATAATCGTCAGTATCTGCTTTATCATGTTTCTTAAAACTTTTCAAGTAATTCAACACAAACCTGCTTTCATGCATTAACAGTTATGAGCACGTTGGCAACATATGGAAATCATTTGTTTGATTCTTTCAGGTTTCCAGATCAATTGGGGATGTCTACCTGAAAAGGCCTGAGTTTGCCAGAGACCCTATATTCCGGCAATGTGTCTGTCCTATTCCACTGAAGCGGCCCGTCATGACGGCTGAACCATCCATCAAAGTACACCAGCTGAGGATTTCGTGCCTTTTTCTTTTAGCAGGCATTGGTGTTTTCTTCTTGTTGCCCTGCCTGCTACTGCTAGAGTAGAGTCCTACTGATGCTGTAATCTTTTGTGAAGTCCCAAGACCCAACGGTTATATCTAGAAGATGCAGCATGAGGAAAATCCAATTTGAAAATTTTGAGGAAACTCTGTAGTGGGATGTGTTAGATATGACTTATATAGGGTGTTTTTTGCATATTTTTATGTACATGTAACTTGTATATGTTGGCCTAGAAGCCTATTGGAATAGACAAGGGTTATTCCAACAGGATGATTAAAGTAAACTCAGAGTTTATCAGGGCACAGTAATGAATCATGATAATGATCATAGTGGATTGGAAAAATGACACAAGTCCAGTAATTGAGTTAAATTTTCGGAACAGCGTTATGAGCCAGATTCCATGTAAACATGTCTTTAGCCCCAAAAAAAATAGAATCAAAATCCACCATTTGCCAGTTTGGATAGAATATGACTGGCCACCATCAGGATCCAAACAGAGGTGATCGAGACATTGAGACAAGGGAGAGTCATTTTCTGATTCCAGAATTGGCAGCATCTTAGATATCCTAGAATAATTGTTCATTGAGAAAAATCTTTCCAAACATTCCAAACAGACCCTAACAAGGTATGAGTAGTTTTCATGGCCTGGCCCTGGTCCATCCATCTCCAGGATCTAGCAGGAGCACACTACAACAAATTGCCAACTGTAATCACATTAACACCTTCCAACAACACTGTGCATTGGACAAAATTCAAGACACTGCCAGCAAATTTGTTAGGCTGGTTCGGTACTGGTTGCCCTCACTACCTCCCTAGGGTTGTTCTTGTTATTTCTTAGAACAGGCAGTTGTGGCTAATCCCCACACAAATTAAGGTCCTGGTCAGTGCTCACACCACGTCTCTAATAAAAACAACACCAACCAAATAACCACACAGATAGTGCTCACACCACGTCTCTAATAAAAACAACACCAACCAAATAACCACACAGATTCAAGAGAATGCCTTCTGAGGTCAATGTAAAGAGCTGTAAACCTCTCTAAAGTCTGGACCATAACAATCACCACAAGATTCACAACACTAAGAACGCTCTACGTGCAGACATTTCTTTAGAACACACAAAATTACAAGCTTAAAGAGGCAGTCGCCGAAGGGCAGCGCGCAAGGAAAGAATCGTTCCAAAGCAACAGTAATAAATTAACGACAGTCATGGAAAGGAAGAGGTAGAAGTAACAATGTGCTGCAGATGCAGATAATTCAGAACACAGTGGCGTACAAGTCCAAGCAAAAGTAGTAGGAAGTGGTAGTAGAAATGATAAATAGCTGCTCCAGCTTCCCCAACATCGCAAGCACTCTACACCTCTCTCTCTCTCTCTCTACACAGCAGCAACGGTAGTGATAATAACAGTGGCAGTGGCAGTGGCAGTGGCAGGCTGACAGGTGGCCCCACCCACCATCCTCCTCAGCCGGCTCAGAACAAGACCGGGCCCACCGTCAGCGTCAGCGTCAGCGACAGCGTCAGCAGCGCCAGCAGCGCCGCGCCACCCTTTGCCTTGTTGCTCCGCCCCGCGTCGCTCTGCAAGGGGACCCACGTCGCAGTCAGAGGAGTGAAATTAAATCAGCCACGTACGGGAAATACCAAACGGGCAAGGGGAGGCAGTAGGCCACCACTCGGGTCGCTCCACGTGTCCTCGGCACGGAGATTTTCTGCGGAATTATTTGCGCGCTACCCAAACGGCATTACTCGCGCGGAGCCCACGAAGCATCGAGAGGGTGCCGTCGCACGCGCGGGGCCATGTGACCTTTTTGACCGGACATGCGCTCGCTGACTGGTGGGTCCCGCGCGTTAATCTTCGTGCGGGCGCGAGGCGGAGGCCCATCAAATCCGGTTTAGCGCGCGGAGTTTGGAATCCGGACGGCCCAGATTCATCTAACGCGTGTACGTGGAGTAATGGTGTAGGGATACGTACCGACATGTCGGCGGCGGAGGGGCCGGGTCCCGGGGCGAGGCCGCCGGTGACCGGAGACGACGCGGCGGCGAGGGGGGACCCGGCGGGGGGCAGGTGCTTCTTCCTGGGCTTCTTGCTGGGCGCGGGCGCCGGCGCCGGGGCGAGGGCCGGAGGGGGCAATGTAGGCGCGGGGGCTAGCGCCGGGGGAGATATAGCCGGCGCGGTCACCGGAGGGGGAAATGTGGGCGGGGCGCTGACGGGCGCGGGCGCCGGGGGAGGCAGCACCGGCGCGGGCGCCGGGGGCGGCAGTGTGGGCGGCGGGGAGCTGACCGGGGAGGGCGTCGGAGGAGGCAATGTGGGCGGAGGGGTCGCCGGGGAGGGGGAGTGGGAGTGGGTGGCGGGCGAGGCGGCCGGGGAGGTGAGCTTGGTGCCGGAGTGGGAGGGGGACGCCGCGGGGGCGGTGGAGATGTGGTGGTTCTTGGACGAGGAAGGGCCTGGTGCTGAGGTGGTAGGGGAGGCAGCATTGGAGGAGGAGGGGGAGTGGGCGGCGCCGGAGGGCGCGGCTGCCGGAGACTGGGAGGAGACCGCGGAGGCGGCGAGGAGGAGGATGATGAGAGGGAGGAGGCGAGCCATGGGAGGCAGGGTGGTGGTAAGCTTGAGTCTGCGTGTGTGAGAGGAGTGTGTAGTGCAGGAGAAGAAGAGCAGAGAGCAAGCTCACTGGGCACTGGCACTACTACTAGTACTGGCTAAGCTTGTGTGGTGAGTCAAGTCACTTCTTCACTAGCGAATGACCAGTGAGTGGTGAGTAGCACTGAGCAAGTGAGCAGAGAGAGAGAGAGACACTTGCGGCTGATCACACTCAGAGAGAGGTCTAGACTGCAGGGCTTTTAACACGATAGTTTTCTAAAATTCTGGTTTACTGGCCAATGCAGGAAAGGAAGAGTGAGATTAGGATGCCAAGTGATTCCTCACAAAAGAGATGCTAATGGCTAATGAGGTTCTACTTTGCCTTTAGCTTTCTCTCTTTTCCCATCTTTGTTTGTCTTAAGTGCCAAGGAATGCCAAGATGCGGATGAAGTCGGAAATTTTTTTAATAATACATTCTAAAAATAGAATTACAGGAATAAATGGCTATTTAATAAAATTACAAAAAAGCTTATGTCGCTAATTGAATTGACGATAGACCGGCGGGAACCTGTCAAAGGTCCCTGTCACCATTCTAAATGGTGGCAGAGGCTTAAGTCGACATTTGAATGGCGAAAAGTTCGTGTCATCATTTGAATTGACGACAAGAGTTGCTTTTTTTGTAGAGAATGCAGAGCTGGCCTTAGATTCTTTTGGTGCCAACCTACGTGTCATTTCGGTGGGGTCTACTCGTTTGTTTAGTCTATACAATGTGTAGGGTGTCACGATACTGAGTCCCGCACAAGGTTAGTCGTACACGCAACAACAAATGAGATCTAAAATGGACACAAGCATAATGATAGTCATACAAAAAAAATTTACATAATATAGGTCATACATCTAGTCACGGGTCCTCTTTGTTGTGGTCATTCGAGCGTTTCCAGATTGAACGACCACAGGGCGTCATCACGATTGGGAGGAGGGACACCGCAATTGCGAAGAGGCCCGTGACTAGATGTACGACCCATATTATGTAAATATTAATTTTTACACGACTGGCATTATGTTTGTATCTATTTTCGATCTCATGTATTGTTATTTGTACGTACGACTAACCCTGTACATGACTCAGTATCGCGACTTCCCACACATTGTGTAGACCAAACAAACGAGTAGATCCCATCGAAATGACGAGTACGTTGGCGCTAACAAAATCCAAGACCAGCTCTACATTTTCTGTAGAAAAAACAGCAAAAAAAAAAACTGCTCTTACCGTCATTTCAATTGGTGACGGAACCTTTCGCTATTTCAAATTGTGACTTAAAGTCTCTGTCGCTATTTCAAATGACGACAGAGGCTTTTGTCATTGTATTGCTGGCAACATGGCTTTTGTCATCATTCCAAATGACGATTTATTTTTATAATTCTATTTTAAAAATGTATTATTAAAAAAATCGATGAAGTTGCAGTAGACAGGAAAGAAGAAAGAAATAAAAGGGTGGTTGTTGCCTTGTTGGGCCTTGGAACAAGCCGCACCACAAGCAGACTTTGCTAGGATCAGAGAACACTGCAGCTTGTCCTTGTACGCCCATTAAGGATGGGCCTTTGTTAGCCCAATGTTACTAACATCTCTACGATTTCACCGTCCAAACTGAGCCCAGGACAATAAATGTCGATTTTTTTATTTCCCTCCCATGCCTCTTGCGGTGCCCTCTTTCATCCCCTCTTCTTCTTCTCCTCCTCCTTTTAGTTATAATCCTTTTCTCCTTTTTCCCAATCAAAATTTATAGCAGTTCTATTACAAATTGCAACTGAGAAATGTATTACACACACACACACACACAATTGTTTTTTGTGTGCCAGTGTTAGAAAGCTCACCGGCACATGCACTTCCTGAAAATATAGTTCTGACAAAACTTATCGCCGTTCAGTCTCGTATTTTGACATTGTAAAATCAGGCATTGATCATTTTGCTGCAGCGATCTCTTCTTCCTTCGCTCTCTTCCCAGTGATGATCCCTTCCTCCAGTGGAGAGGAGCATCACTCGTCTCAAATCCATCACAAACGGATGAACTGAACGGGATCCAACTCCCAGACACTTTTCAAGATGCGCGCGTCCAGCCGAGCCTTGCCACAGCCTGGGTACTGAACTGCCTGCTGATCAATAGCAAGCAGATCTGCACGAATGCATTGCATCTACTGCGAGAACAGTAGGAAAAGCAACCCATCTTTTGTATGGTAGACTACTAGTAGTAGCTGCTGCATAGGATACTGCAGGAACAATGCTAGTGCTGTCCAGTTGCAAGAGAATCTGTTCTTGTTCCCACCGAATTCTTCCGTATTGGATCCGTTTTTTTTTTCTTCCAGCACCACCGACCATTTTCGCCTAAAGTGCTATCCAATTTCAGAAATTTTTTAAAATGATATTTAAAAAAAATTACAAAATTAAATAATTGGCCCAAAAAATAACAAAAATGGACTTCTGCCGCCAGTTGAACTGGTGATAAAAAATAACAAAAATGGACTAACGACAGGTACTCTGCCCTCCACCTATTGCCAGTCCAGATTGGTGACAATAAGTTGAATTAGCGACAGGAACCCAGCTATAAAACCCTGAAAATTCAGTCCAAAACTCATTTTAATTCTAGAAAGAAAAAAAACAGAAAGAGAGGAGGAGATGGAGAGAAGAAATGTAGCGAAGCTCTGTCATTTCGTCGCAGAGGAGATATAGAAGGAGCATCGGATTCGATCGGTCATCTTGTAGGTATATATTTTTTAAACTTTGTGCATTATGTCAAAACATTGTCGGTTAATAAACAAAAATAGTGATATAGAATTTAGTAGATTAGATAAATGTAGTCTAATTATGTAGTACATCATTTGAGCTGTGTACGAGGTAGGTAAAGCATAATGTAAATTATATCGGTTTTATTTAGCTTCCCATTTGTGTGCGGTAATTATATTGTTAATACTGAAAATTAATTTTTAAGTAGGAAAATAGCATAATACGTTTTAAAATTGAAAGGAAACTTGTAGCAGCTAATTAGGGTAGCTAGAGCATAATCGAATTAATCGCAGCTTAATTTAGCTCCCTATTTGTGCACGGTAATTATATTGTTAATATTAGGAACTAATTTATAACCCGAAAAATAGCATGACACGTTTTAAAATTACAAAGAAAATCCGGAGCAGCTAATTAGGCTAGGTAGATTATAATCAAAATAATCTCAGCTTCATTTAGCTCTGTAGCGTAATCACAACTTTATGACTTGTCGCATAAATTTAGTTTCTATTTGTGGTTAGTAATTAGTTTGCTAATATCACTTTCTATTAACTTATTACATATTTCGTAGTCTTTACAATGCATGCACTGAATTTTCAGGTAATACGAACCCAAACTACGCTGCTCAGTGGCTCTACGAGTTACTTGACCCGGTGATTGACCTACATCACCGTAGCCGCCTCAGTACCATCCTCCCCAGGAGGGCGAGACGCCTATTGAGCTTGGCGTGTTGCGGCTGCACATGCCCATCAGGGCCTGGAGGTTGCACCCAAGCTGGGTGCCGAGGTACGTGCCATTTGTGATCTTCATGTAGTCATTTGTGGCCTGACTACTACGTGTGGACTATGTTCATTCGTAACTTGACCCGACACAGGTTGAGAGCGGCAGGCCTCCTTCTGCTGGCACGGATGGTGGAGGCGACGTGGGAGGACGACCAGGATGGCGGTCCTGGTCGTACGTCTAGTCATTTTCCATACAACTGGGCCCTACTGACGGCATTAGTCCATCGTTGGAGGCCGGAGACGCACATGTTTCACCTCCCATGCGGGGAGATGGCGCCGACGCTACAAGATGTGTGCTTCCTGACCGCGTTGCCCTGCACAGGCTTCCCCATGGCGGCGTGTGAGATCTCGCCCACGTGGCGCATGGAGTTCCTGGCGAGGTTCAAGGATGTCTTTGCCGTCGGTAGCGATTACACGAGTTTAGCGACACCGACGGCCGACGCTGAGATGGATTTGTCAGTTCTACGTAAGTCTTCGTAACTATTATCCTCTCGCATCAATTCATTTGTGAACCTTGCTGACATGTATATGTCTTCTTGCAGTCCGAGCGTCTCGCGGATGACACACCCGACGAGACGGTGAGGAGCCACTTCGAGACCTACCTGCCAAGGCTGTTTGGGTGGGTCATGTTTCTGGGGTTCCACGGTGATAGCGTCGACAAGCACTACATCTGCTACGCACGTGAGCTCCCAGACTGGTCGGTAGAGGAGATCGACTCGCTGGGGTCGATCGTCTTTGTCGCGACGTATCGCAAGACAGGTGACGCGTGTCGCCGGTCCCAGGACAGATCCATCCTCTCCAGATGCCCGCTACTTCTCCAATTGTGGTCCTTCGAGCGCTTCCAGATCAAACGTCAACAGTTGGACTTGGGAGCGTACACGGTCAACCTGTACGCCGAGGACGATGACGTGGACCGGCCCACTATGGGCACGATGTGGTGCCGCTGACGGGTTAGTTTCGTGAACATTTATTATTTTCTCGTAATGCAATCACAATTTCGTGTGCTAAGTGTTCCTTTGGTCTATTCCACATGTGACATACACACCGATCACCACGCAGGGGTCGTACCCATTCTACGTCACGATGTTCGACTAGTTGACGGATGACTGTGCCATCTAGAGACTGTACACGTAGGAGAGGGTGTCTGCACGCATGCCCAGAGGATTGTCCAGTTTGTGCACGTGAGACTACGTGTACTGGTACACGCGGAGGGCCTTGGTGCACGAGGTCTTCGTGAAGCGATGCAGGTGGCGCGGGTCATGCGCCGATTCGATGCAACAATGGTGGTCCCGATCCCTTAAGCGCGTGTGTGCAGCCCACATCCATGGGTTAGTCAGCGCTTTAATTATTTAATACAATCTAAATTACATACGTACCAAATAATTATCTTACCGTCCACAGCTACACTAGGAAGGGAGTACGTGGTACTACCACTTGGGCGGATAGGATGTTCCCTTGGGTTGAGGGCTGGCTCAACGTCTACACTGACGTTGTCTTGGAGGATGCTCCCTACAACCCCGGGGAGTACGACGAGTACATGGAGTGGTACAGCAGTCGGACGAGGCTTCGCTGCTTCCGGGTCGTGGTCGACCCACCACAACACAAGGCTGCGACATCCGACACGTACCCCACACAGCCGGACTCTGCATTCCACTGCGTGGTACGTATTCAGCAGTCGGTACTTCATATTTAATTAGCTAGATTTAGGTTTTCAACTTGTTGATTACGTGTGCAGGTGGATCTACACCGGGAGGTCCTCAAGTTGACAGGCTTGATCCAGCTGTTGTCGCTTGGGGAGGAGGTCAGAGGGATCTTACAACGCAATGTGGAGAAGGCGAGGTGAGGGATCTAGATCGCGACTTGTCGCAGGCCGAGGGACTCGGTGGACCCACCAGTGCGTCTACGAGGGGGCAGCTCACAACCACGGTGTAGTATCAAGGATAACCGACTTGAGGGGGTGAATAGGAGGTTTCTAAAAATTCTAAACTAAATTACACAATTAAGCAAGATGTACTAAGCAAAGCTATATATCACAAGATATATGCTACAAAATTAATTGCAATAAGAAAAGATAAGAAATAACCGCAAAAGAGACAATGAGGTTTTTTTTCCATGGTATCAAAGATTTGTCGATCTTCACTAGTCCACGTTGAGGAAGCTTGACTCGATCAAGCCGGCTCCACAAATTAAGCCTTCCCTCGTAATCACTTGGTTGTTCTTCCTCCTCTCCGGAGTTGGTGAACACCGACCAATCACAACTAGCGCCGGGCCTCTTCACAAACTTCTTGAAGAGATCACCGTGCAACCTCCGCCAAGCCGTATAGGTGCCGACAAGCACCAAAAAAATAGACCTTGACCTTCGCTTGACGGCAACCAAGAGCCAAAGGATCAACTAGAATGCAATGCTCTAGGTTTTGCTCACAACCTCACAAATTTGTGCAAAGAGAATAAATGAGGAGCGAGGAGAGTGCTCTAAGCTCAAGTGTATTGAATGAATGCTCAGCAACTTACTCCTTGAGCTGGTGGGGGTGCATTTATACCCCTCACAACCAAATATGACTGTTACATGAAGAATCCAGAAATTTTCAGGGAAATCGGAAGTTCCGCCATGTACCATGCTGAACTTCCACCCTTGCATCGAGTGTACTGTAACGGTCATTACAGTGGCATTAAATGCTCTGATTATAGTTGTTGGATTTATGTGCGGAACTTTCGCCAACTAAATTTCGGTTCGTTCGATAATCGGAAGTTCCGCTCATATCATGGCGGAACTACCGCACTTGCGAAAAATGGCAAAGTCCCCAAAAGGGTACTCTCTGGAAAAACATTCCGCAAGAAGTTCAGAGCTACCGATAATCGGAATTTCCGCTCATATCATGGTGGAACTACCGCTCTTATAAAAAATGGCTAAGTCCCCAAAAGGGGTACTCTCTGGAAAAAACGTTCCGCGCACAAATTCGAGCTTCCGTGGTGCGGTAGTTCCGCTCCCATCATGGCGGTACTTCTGCACTTCCAAAAATCGGCTAAGTCCAGAAAAAGGGTAATCTCTGGAAAAAAAACATTCCGCGAATTTTTTGGAAGATCCGCCGAGCGGAAGTTCCGCAGATATAACACCGGAACTTCTGATTAAGTACTGAAAAGATGGTTTTGATTTTAAAACCAGAACAAGAGAGCATGCATGATCCTAAGTTGATCCAAGGGCATAATGAAGTGCTTTCAAGCCACCAGACAAGCCCCCCTTAATAGTACGGTATTTACCCTAAAATCCGGTCTTCTACCATACTCCAAAGACCGGTAAAATTTAAACGGGGTCCTAGACTATTTGTACCTTACCCTTGAGACAAACTCCATCTTCTTGACATCCTTTGACATGCAGCTCCTTGATTTGACTTTGTCATTTAGGACTAAACCTTGTAATCACTTCAACAAACATATTAGTCCCATATTCACATAATGTCATTAATTACCAAAACATATTTTTAGGGGCCTAGATGCTTTCACACAGGCTCCTCCCCTGGACATGGTGGGCGGGTCCTCGTGGCACCATGGTGGGAGCTCCTCGGGATAGTTTGCAGGTGAGCATGACACATTCACTTTCGCTTCTTTATTTCGAACCCCACTAGTTACTAACGACAATCTTCTCTTGTAGGTCCCCAGTTCCACCAATATAGGGGGTAGGAGTACGCGGAGTCATCTGCGGCTACCTTCGTGCCCCTAGGTATGACTACCTTGCCTGATTTCGTAACATCCTATTTCGTGGTTTTCCTATGATTGCATGTGTAACGTAATGTTTTTACAGGTCGTGCACCGAGTTAGGACAAAGTGGACTTGTCGTACAATGAGATATTCGCCGAGGACTTCTACTTACCCTAGGAACAAGCCTCCGCGAGGGCTTCTCAGCTTCTTGGTGTGCCGGAGTCGACCCTACTGACGTCGGACCTCGACATCGCGACACCATCTCTGGCTCACGCCCGTCGGGTACGTCGGCCACCTGATCCTTTGACGTACTCGAATCAGTGCCGGGCGCGGCCTAGGGCGACGTGCGGGGTACGCCCCAATAAGTGCCGCTAGTAGATGTTATGTAAATATTAATTTTTGTACAACTATAGTAATGGCAATACAGTGTTTCATTATCTCTTTTTGGTGTGCACACCCCGCACCACCCTCTCTCTACACCTTGCGACATGACCCAATAAGTACTATTCATTTTGAGTACTGTTCATTTCGAGTACTGTTCAGCTTTGCGCAGAGACGTGACCCAACGAGTCAGTTTTGCCTAAAGACATGACCCAATGAGACAGCTTTGCTCAGCGACGTGACCCAATGAGTCAACTTTGTGCAGAGACGTGACCCAACGAGTCAGTCTCACGAACATGAATTTCCGTCAACCGAATTACAATTCAGCTGCGTACGTAGGGCCACCTCGGCCTATAAGTACTACCCATTCGATGATGGATTATTCTACATCAACACTTCAACACAATCTCACTAAGATGGAGAAACAATGGGAAGAGATCCGTAAACTTGCAAGACGTGCTATGGCCCTAGACGAACAAAGGGTGCATGCTAGGAGGGCACCTACCAGCAATGATGCCGCCCCTCGAAGCAGCAATCCCATCCAGAACATGCCAACCGAGCCTTCACCGCAGGGGTCGCCCGAGGGGGAGACGTCGCCTCTCTGTTGGTGCAGAGATCCATGCAAATTCTTCAAGTCCAAGCAGTGACTCAGCCTGAGCTTGCGTTACTGGGATTGCGCGAACTACTCTTCGGACTATCCCGACCGCCGTTGGAACACGAGCAGCTATCGACAGCCGGTAAGGACCAGTTACAGTATGTTCACCCACCATTACCTTTTCAAAGTACGCACTAACAATCTCTCCTGTCAACCGGTAGTCCCCGAATCCGCTATGTGGCTACTGCAAGTGGATCGACCAAGAGATCCACCCACGCGACAAGTGGCGTATGGACTACAAGGAGTGGGATGCGAAAAGGGCCCACGAGATCTGAGAGAAGGAGCGTCGCAACGATGAGCAAAATGAGCACATCCGTCGGGAGACGAAAGCTCATCTCGAGGCGTGTAGCTGCAGGGAGCGCGAGGCTCACAAGAGGGAGTGTGAGAAAAAGAGAAAAATAACGACCAAGGCTAGGGAGGCCAGTGAAGAGTACAACATCAAACTCGCAAGGAAAGGTAAATGGCCCCGGTCCACACAGTAGGTTGGGCCATTCCATAGTACCCGCCATGTTTTTTACTATCTCCTAAAAGCATGTATACTTACATGGTACGGATGCTTGTGTCCTAGTGTACCATAGTAGTAGCGAGGATGACTAAAGCAATTAGCCGAACCAGCGTACCATGTGACCACGTGTAACGTTTTAATGTATTTCTGGTTCCTTGCCTCGCACTTTACCTTTGGTCCATGGAGTAAATTGATCGAAGTCAAGATCGTGTAAATGTGAACAGACGACAGAGGGAAAAGTACAACCCCAACTCCTCCCACAAGTTGGTAAGGAAGATAAAATCATACGAATTTACCATTACTCAAAACTACGACATATCACACTAATATTACATAATATTGAGCAAAATGTCATAACATTTAGTTTTTTACAAATGAAAGTGATATTCCAGAACATTGATAATCATATATTACAGCTATCCGTGCTTTACCGTGGTAGTGGCCTCAAAATCTCCCATGTGGATTGCCTCGAGTCGGGCGGCCGGATGAGGTCCTCTTGGCGACGTCTTGAGGATTTCTCGTTGGGCATTTCTTGAAGCTGTGCCCACACTTCCTGAATGGATCACTTCTTCGTACGACATCCGATATCTGCTTCGTCCATGTCGTTCCTAATGCGTCATACCTGTCGCCGGTCGACCTTTCCCATCAACCTTTGAATGTCTGCGGCCTAGATTAGTTGCTCCCAGGTTAGATGGCTAGTGAAATGGAAAACCACATCGTAACCATACATCTCGCACTCCATGTTTGCATCACTGGCTCCTTGTTGAAGTAATAAGAAAGATACTGCCCAGGATGTTGTGCCACTATAGAACATGTGTCCATAACATGAGAGCAGGACCTATGCAGAAGAAGAGGCTTGTTGCAAGTGCATACACAACTAGCGCAGCGTAGCGTGGACTCGTGGGTAATCCTCTCGTAGTTCGTCCCGCGACATCCTTTATCCCTGCACACTATCTCGAAGTGAAGCCCCCTTGTGTCTATCTTGAATACGCGATGCATCTCACCCTTCTTGATCTTCTCCTCCATGTACTTGGTGGTCATGGCGGAGTAGATTACTTTATCATTTGCATAGCGAGCGACACGTTGTTGTTTCTGTCAACAAAATAGTTTATCCTACCGCGGAGAATTTCCTCCACAATACCAACCAAAGGGAGGCACCATACGCCGCACATGACCCAGTTGTAAACCTCAGCTAGATTGGTTGTTATGACACCATATCGAGCACCACCTCTGCCATACAGCAGCAACCACTTCTCTTTAGACTCGTGCTCAATCCAGTCCGAGAAGCATTCGACCCGCGCCCTCGTCCTACTCGTAAGACTGGGACCATTTGTGGGTAGCTGTGGCAATACTTCGGGGGCCTGGTTAGTGCTTGGGGTAGCCCTTTTCGCTGCCTCCCTTCTGTGCGTCTGGGTTCGCTCATTCAGAATCTTTCAAAGTGCTTCGAACTTTCGTTCTTTGGTTCGGTTGCCTGTACCGCTGAACAGTTCACGAGTCCTTGTTGTGGAACTGCCTGTAGATGTTTGCCCCCAAGTGCCTCATGCACCACCTGCTCTGCAGATTTGCCCATGCAAGTGGTTCGTTATCTCCTTATTGTAGCTGTGTTATTGCACTGAGCAAACCGACATGCCAATCATGAATGGTGCATATGTTTGGATGGCACTGTACAACAGAAATCCTCATATTCTTCAGGAACCATAACCAGCTGTCCGTGTTCTCGTTTTCAATGAAAGCGAATGCCACGGGAAGAACTTGATTGTTGTCGTCCGTCGCTATTGCGGTTAGTATCTGATCCTTGTACTTTTTAGTCAGGAATGTACCATCTGCGCATTGATGCATAGACCAAAGGTGAAGAATGCTTGCTGTAGTACCCTCTTATCGGCCCACTTCGGATGTGTGGCGTCTTGAATGTCGACACGAGTGCCGGGATTCCTATCTTGTATGACTCGGAGTATCCCAGGGAGGTTGTGGTAGGAATCCTCGAACGTGCTGAATCTTGACTTCACTGCCTTCTGTTTTGCCCTCCAAGCCTTGGCATAGCTGATTGTGTACTAGAACCTTACCTCAATTGCACGAATGATGGATCGTGGCTCAAAATCAAGATTATCCACGATCTCACTGTATATGAGGTTGGCGATGAAGCTTGATGACAGGTTCCTGTAGGACAACACTAACTCAGCGACGACGCATGTGTGCGGGACCACTATAGAGCACTTTCAGTAGGTGTCCCACTTCGACTAAAATGCATGTACTCGCTAGTGGCATCCCTCTATTTTGTACTTCGCGTTGTAGCATCTTGGGTCAGACTTGACGACTGTGAATGTACGTCGCACTGATAATGCCCAGAATTTGACCGCCCCCTGCACGGCCTCCTTGCATTTGTACATAGCTCCTTATCTGACCTCGCTCTGGTCATACTCCCATGACACATGTGAACCTTCGTCGAGAACAAGGTTGTCGAATTGGTATATTTTCCACTCGGATAGAACCACCAGCCGGTCCACATCATCCTCGTTGTCAGACCCTTTATCTTCTGACAATGCATTGTAGTCCTGGGATTCCTGATCTATCATTTGCACTATAGCTTCCAGCTCCTCACTCTCGTTAGCTAGCCTACTGGCCTACATGACTGAAAGGGCTACTTCTCCAGGGTCTTCGTCGACAGCATCAGCAACTCCGGGAGCTTCGGGCACTGTGTGTGCCGAGCTGTGGTTGAAGTCACCGACTTCTTCTTGGGCATCATCACCCCCTTCTTGTTTAGCCGCAGATGCGAGAATGGGTCTAGCATATGCCTGGGCCAGAAGGACAAAATCTCACTCTCCCTCCCTCGTCACGCGTAGATATAACTGCCATAATTTTGTTCCCTTCAGTTGCACTAACTCCAAATATATGGGTTGTGTTGCTCGAGGCAAGGCAACTCAATCTCGATTATACACATCATGATCCACTTGGAATGTGTGAAACAACCTCCGCATCACAACGCCCCATGTACGCCCCTCTGCTCTTGGCAAGGGCACGGTCGCCGATTGGAAATAACGCAGATCAATCCCTCCGGGATCCTCCAGAATAGTCCCGAGACTGTAGTAAATTTTGAAATTGATGACGTCCGATATGATTGACGCACTGCATCATCAAGAACATTTCCACGATTAACCACATATCTGAAACAAGACTACTCAATCATACATCCAAAACTATGTAATTCATTCGGTTCGAAAAAAATTACCTCACAGATAGGCAATCAGACGAGCAGCACTTTGCTAGCTTCTGTCCTACCTTCTACTCCTCTCCCTTTCCTCTTTCTCTTTTTTCGAATACAAATGAGTCTTGTGCCAAATTTTAGGGTTTCTTGGAACTTTTATAGGGAAAGAGTCTCTGTCGCCAGTTGAACTGGCGATAGGAAGTTGGACCGGCGACAGATGGAGGGAAGGGTACCTATCGCTGGTTGAAATAGCGGCGGAGCCACATCGCAAGTTCAACCAAAGAACAGAACCCATTTTATTTTTTTGGGGGCGACTATTTATTTTTATAATTTTCTTTAAAAGTATTATTTTTTTTAAAAAAATCTCCAATTTCAAGCCCTCAACTTCCCACTCATACATTCATACTCCAACACACTCTATCATATCAGGACTTCACCAAAGATGCAATATGGACTTGATCTCGATACCATGTTAAGTTTCATGCATCGCTAAAGTCATCCTAAGGCTTAACCACTTAACCAGATAGGGAAAGGCGGGCTCTTCGGTCATATTTCTAGACTCTTTATTATTAATTCTTCCTTCAGCTCATACTATTCATTACATGTACAAACCAAATTCATCTAAAAATTTAAACTGATCAGGAAAGACAAATAATTTACTTATAATCAATACTCTCCATCATGTGTAGGCTACCTCAGATCTAAGACGTGGAATATAAGTGAACTATAATTATTTTTATTTAATCGCGTTAACTGGGTCTTAAACTCAATATCTCTTGGTTTTGATACTATATTGAGTTGTATGCACCAATCAGTTCATCAAAAAAGTTAAGCTAATAAGAAAAAATAAATAATTCACTTATACTTTAACACATACAACCGACACCAAGAGAGACACCGAGAGAGATGTTCAGCCTCTGCCCTAGCTTGGTGCAACGCCATGATGATTTCTTCTGTGTCTTCTCGCACGTCTTCCATAATAACACCTGAGACATTCCCACACTCTTAAGGCCAACTCTGCATAACTTCCCTCCCTGCACTTTACAGCCAAATGCCTGCAGAATTCAGCTTCGCTTTTAGCCTTGTGACCCCAATGCCAAATGCCTGCAGTAGAGTAAGCTCAGATCATTCTGCACAAGTAGTAGTAATTTCTTTCTCCCCTCACCACCAACCCTTATCTTGGACTTTCAGATGCCATGCCATGCCATACCAAGGAATGGAATGGAATATATTACTGAACAAAGTACCCTGCAATTGCACTAGAGGAGTAAAGGTGGCAACTTTTCTGGGCCTTGGCAACCTTTTCTTCTACTCTTTCTTGATCGATACTTTGCCTTTAGTCACCAAGTCAAAAGAGAGAGCAAATGCATCGCGTCGCATTGCATTCCCTACAGCTCCATGATTGATCGGATTGATTTGGTGTTCAAAGTCCAAGTCTAAAAGGGCTCTCTGTTCTTAACAAACCTTGGAGTGCTTCTGTGACTGGTGTGGTCCTTAACTCCTTAAGAACACAGCATCAGAAAAGCTGCAAAAAAATTGCTGGATTCATGCGTGTTTGATTGGTTTCAGTAATGCATGGATCAGATCGGATTGGGAGATCCTTTTTTTCCCCACATTTTTCTTCGGTTCTGGGGACGTAGGTCCGGTTAAACCGTGTGGAAATGAACCATCAATATACGGCAACAATAATTTGATGCGCTGTTCGATTCTAGTATGGGCTCTTTCAAGCAGTAGGAGGGTGATTAGTATGGGTTCGAGCCATCTAATCAGCGTTTGGATGCACAACATCGACTACAAGCTTTCAATTGGAAGCTGATAGCGTCGCACGATCTCAGTTTGACACATGTGGTTCACCCCCAATTGATCGAACGGCTCAAATCGTGAGTTCACCCTCAGCATATCTCGAAAAAAAAAATCTCCATGTACTTACGCAAAGCTCCAATCTACAAGAATTTGGTACCAATAGGTAGGTGAGGGAGCCGGGAGTAGGACTTGAGAGTACTAGTCAGATTTTTTTTCTTTAATTTGGACATTGGTCTCTTCTTCCCAAGAACACACAGCCCTAAGAATAAAACTATTCCTTACAGGAAGAAAGGGCATCAATGTCAATGGCATAAGGGCAGTAGCATGGTGCTGAAGTTTCTGAGGGATGGAGCACAAAGAGAGATCAAAGTGGCAAAGTTAATTCCACCTCACAAGAAAGAAATACTCTGCACCTGAGGTGAACACATTGGGACCATGCCATCATATTAATGAATCATACTCCCCAACATACTGCAAACTTAAGTAGTAGAATGCAAGCTGGGAAAAAACTACATTAATGTAGCATTATAGTACTCACAATTTAACATTCAAAAGCTAATATCATTACTTTAGCATGCAAAAGGGGGGAATGAGTGCACAACAACAAAAAAAATCAATCCATGGTATTCATAGAAGTTTTGGCTTACTTCAACTTCTGTAGAATGCAACCACCATCTCATACTAAATAAGAGAGATGTGAAGGGAAAGGGAAAACAACCTAACCCATGATACCCTAACAAAGAGCAACAACCATTCAGAGCTTCCATTTTCCCCTAAAAGTTAGTTTGACCAGAGACTATCACCAGCCAAAGCACACTGGACTGCTAATCAGACACGACGATGATGAAATCACTCTCAATTGCTGACGAAAAATCCTTCTTCCTCGCTGGGCTCTGACAACTAGTATTGCTATAAGAGAAAGAGCAGCACCACCACCATGATCCTTATCATGTGGTTGGATGGAGAACACCCCTAGTTCTTCCTCCATAAGGCACTGACAAAAAAAAAGCCAGAAAGTTACGAACACTACCTACTACCATATCTCTGAATGAGATCAGAAAGGATTCTTCACACAAGCCTCCTCAGGGATACGGAAGACCATGTGAATGCCTTAAGCTTCCTATTTACAGAGGACATTTGGAACTGCAAAGCTCCAAATCCTCTTTCAGCCCTTTCTTTCTACCCTACATTCATCAAAATGAGTCAGTAGCACCGCAAGAAGCAAGTATGAACAGACTACAAATCACTTGCAATCTCGCTGCAGGGCTCCGCTCCACGCAATGTTATCATCTGCCTTCTCCAACGCAGCAACCTTAGAACGATGGCACGGGAGAAGAGTACCAACCTTGCTCTTCTCACTGTGCGGGAGCTCAACAGTCTCACTGATAGATCCAGACTTGATATCAGTGGGAGGGATGAAGCAATCCATGGAGAGGCCGGGAACATTGAAGGCAACCTCCTCGATGCTCCATGCCTCCTCCATGCGAGTCTTGGTGTGACTCATGGCAACATCTCCGAAACGGAAAAGGGTCACAGCTGAGCGCCCGGAATGTGCAATCATTATCCCCTCCACTGGCCGGTAGTCCTCAATGAAGGAATTGATGGTAGACTCCCAGTAAACCGCATCCCCTCCGGTTGTGGACTGAATTCGGGTAAGGTGCGAATCCTCAAGATGGACAAGAAGCCCGGTCTTCTGGCTGAAATACCCAAAGAGAACATGCCGGATGATCTCGGCAAGGCCCTCGCTGCGCGCTCTTAGTGTCTCAGGATCTGCACATAGCTTCAGAATGAAGCAATCCTCCCCATTCACCTTCCTCTCACCAATGCAGCGAGCGCCAGCAAACATGCTCGTCGTGGTCAAAGGATCCAGGCCCTGGAGAGACAAGGAACAACAAACTTGTCAGTCAAAACTTTAGCTTCTTGCACTGTGGTAGGGGTATTGAGACAACACGACCTACAGACAAGGTGGTGAAACTGGTGCTGCCGTTATACCTGAAGTGCGCGGCGGAGAGGGCGGACAGGGCCCTTGGCAGAATGTGCGCCAAGCCATGGGGTGTGGCGCCAGACGAGCTTGCCGTTGCATCCGGCGTGCACCTTGCTACCGCCGACGGCCAGTTCAATGTACCACATCTCCGGGGCCATCTGCCACAGCACGAACCGGCCAGGCTCGGCACGCGCTGACACGCGGTTCCTCACGACACGGCCAGCTGTCTCAAACTCGGTAGCCACCATGCGCACCTTGCCCATGGCGTACGCATTTCGGACGGACGAGAGCAGCCTCTGCCCGCCGGAGGCAGCCAAATACTGCTGCAGAATGTACTGCGCCGACGAAGTCTCCTGCGTAGAACACATGACGACCTCACTGTTAGACAGCTATAATGCTATAATAAAGAACCAAATTTACTGCAAACAGCTCATTTACCACGCGGCTTTTAAGGTTAATCTTTCTTTACCGAAAATAGTTCCTCCAAAAAAAAAAAAAACCGCAAGCGGACACTGTCAGTTAATGAAGGAAACCATTTTTACAGCGGTAATGTGTTCAGACATCCATTTTGAAGCAAAATCTATGAAGTCGCCTGAACACATCGCATCAAGAACCCATTTTTATAGTGTTTCCCCTAAGGAACCAACAGGTTTTCTTGAGCACATATCAGAGAAAACACCAAAGAACAGTTCCCACAGCAGACAGGATGACCAAATCATTAATTCCATAAAAAAGGAGGAACATTTAGCAACCAAGAACTCAAATCTAGACACCAAGACTACAAAAGGCACGATTTTTTCACTAGCAAATTTCACCAAAACACTGGATTGAGCTCAATCTAGAGCAAGATAATGAACAAGCAAGCTAAGAAGTAGCGAGCTCTTACAATGGGGGTGTCCTTGATGCTGAGGTGCGGGAGCGGCTCAGCGGCGCAGACATGCACGGGCGCGAGCGGCGCGCCCATGACCCCAAGAAGCAGCCTCAGGTCGTTCCGGCGCACCGCGCTCCCGGCGCCGCCGCCGGTCGCCACGACCGCCGCCGCCCCGGCCGACGGCGCGCGCGCGAGCTGGCCGCGCACCCACCGACCCCATCCCTCCCGCCGCGCGCGCGCGCCGTCGCCGGCCTCCGGATCCGGGCCCTCCATGAGCGGCGCGAGCATCAACCCGCCCCCGCGTACCGCAGCGCCGCCGCCACCTCCGCCGCGGCGGCCGCAGACCTCCGCCGCGCCCGCGCCGGCGACAGCCCGCGCGCCACCTCCTCCCGCAGCGCCGAGAAGAAGCCCTGCTTCTTGTCCATGGCAGGCAGGAGCCTGTTCGCAAATACCAGAAACCTCAAGCCCCCCTACACAAGCTTCAGGCCGGTCAGGAGCTTGTGTTTGCCACAAAGGATGGCCGACGTGGAGCGGGGTGCGAATATATACGAAGCCGATGGGGCTGGGTGGAAAAAGGTAGGGAGCAGAATGGAGGCGCCGAGTGTGTGAGCCCCTGACTGAGACTGCGAGGGGTTATACAGTTAACTTATCAGTGGGCGAGCTGCTGCTTCCCGTCACCTCCCGCAGTGAGGTTACCTCCCTTCTTCTATTTGGCTATTTGTTTTTGGGATTTTACTTTCGCATAGTTTGTTTCTTTTTCTTTTAAAATAAATAAAATTATTTTGAGGGTTGCAAACCGACCGCAATCCAAACAACATTTATTTTGCGAAATATTGGATTTGACTAAGTTTTTGTTATACTAAATTTTAACTTGATTTATTAGGGCCACGGAACCAAATGGCATAATGGTAATATTGTCTATAAGATAATTGATGGAACGTTGGATTGCTTAGCGGTATTGTTGAAAATCTAGTCAATTTTCGGTATATTTTAATCCAAAAATTAAGCATATAAAACATGACAAACAAGAGCATGAGTGATTCAACAATGATGTATTCATATTCGCTAATGAACAGGATAACAGCAGATCCTATTAACATATTCATAGCGCACAGAAACAAATACATCAGATAAGTTCTCAGGGTATACCCTCGGGCGGGGCCAGTGTCGGTGACACCGGATGCGCCGTTACCATCAGTCGACATGATGGCCTATTCGATGTAGTCGATTGAGGCGTGATGCAGGAAGATGTTCGCCGTGCAGTATCGCGAGCAGTTCACCACCAGGATGAAGACGAAGTCACAGAATGAGCGATCGCTAATCGCGCCCCCAAAACTTGATCGCCGTCTACCCGGCGGTACTCGGGCACGGAGTTTCGAGGCCTACTGCCTGAGCCTTCGCGCGCAAGGTTCGAACCGAGATTGCGAGAGCAAGCAACAACCAAGTATTCTCGTGTCTAGAGAGCCTTTCTTTTATTCTCCTCCTCGAATAAGAAAAGCGAAGAGACTAGTAGCTGCGGTCATTAGTCACTAGCAATCGCCTCCATTACTCAAAGTAGCTCGCAGCCATAATTCATCGTAATCGCACTGCTATGCGCTACTATTCGTTAATGATATTTACTGCGAGTCAGTGCGTTTCGATTTTCGAGTAGATAAAGAAAAACGAGCCCACACCCGACACGCGTACACACCCACACCCACCGCACCGCGTGGCGCGGCGAGCGAGCGAGCGCGCGCGTGTACAGGCTCTCTCCAATTGCACAAGGGGGTTACCACATTCCACCTTTTAAAGTGGTGTAACTCCCATTCAATTCTCCATATGGGACTAATCAATTTTTCATGTGGGCCTAGGAATTTCATTTGATTAATTGCTAAATTAAAATAGTCCAAGCCCAATTAATCCAACAGGTATACGTGGATCTTGTTGGAATTAAATGGGCTAAGCCCATATTATAATATTCAACTTAATTCCTGGTAAATCTCAAAAGCCCATATGCTTGTGCTAAATTGTTTAGTCCCATATGGACAATTGAAGGGGAGTTTCACATGTTTATAAGGTGGAACGTGAGACCTCTTCTTGTGGAATTGGAGAGAGCTAAGAGACAACACACGCTGCGCTCGCTCGCCGCTCGCGTCGAGCCGAGCCGAGCCGAGCCGAGCCGAGCCGAGCCGTGCGTGCGTGCGTGTGCGTGTGCGTGCAGCGTGTGCACACAGCGCGTCAGCGGCGCGATTTTCTTTATCTATTCAAAATCGAAATGCTCGACATTGATGGCGCATCGTTGGTCTCTAGTCTCTTCTTTGGTTGGTTGGTTCTTCCACAATCTGATTCCACGATCTATTTGTTGTTGTCTCGGCACTCTCCATCCCGCGAGACGCGTGTACGGCCGCACCGGAGAAGCGAGCCTCCGGAACCCTCATCCTCGAAGGCTTGCACGAGCGAGGACGAATAAGGTTTTGGGAGCGTTCGCGCATCGCTCCATTCACGTCTACATCATCAACGCTCTGCTACATTCTACATCCACCACTACCACTACGTCATGATTTAACGACGCAATCACCAAGAACACTCGCACCTTCCTCCGAAACAGGTATGCCTATATCTTTCTTGTTAATTGTTTTGCTTTAATGTTAATTGTTGTCTTGAACACTGAGATAGAATTGCTAGCTTCTGTTCTTTTAGAATCTGAATCTGGCATTCCTATAGTGTTCTTTGTGATCTGCTTTATGCATATGTTTCATCTATTATATTTCTGGATTAAAATAATTCGAAAAATGCTTATATACTCAACAGATCTTGTTTTGGATAAAGCTACAAAGATGATAAATTGGTATATTCAACTACTTACATTTGTTTACTGTATATACTCGTTGTAGAAGAATATTCATGTGATGTCAAAATGAAATGTAAACAATCTCAGCGTACGTATATCATCGAATCCTGTCAATATTTGCAGATAGATACAAAACAACATGAACTATGTTTCAAGTTTGCTTTTTTAGTCGTAGAAAGCGATGCAAGGTTGGCTTCACATTTTCCCCTCGAGAATCAACGCCAGCAATCAATTCTTATGTTATACTTTTTCTCTACTCTCAAATACATGTCATTCTAGCTTTCAAAATTTATTTCTAAATACATGTCATTTCACGATTTTAACTATTCATACAAGGCTTGAACAAAAATAACTTTATGTTTAATTTTCAGAAAGCGGTATTGATATTAAATACAATAGTTAGATTGTAAAGTATAATTCAACTAGTGAACACCATGTTCACTTCCCAACCATCAACCACATCCAAATCGCTTCACAACCAAACTATTCTATTTTTTTAATGAAAATTTACCCCTTGTGTGAAATCACCAGACATTGATTATAACTAGGGATACGGCTATTTGAATAGTTTTTTTTAATACTCTGCACATGTTGTACAGCTTGACCCACAAGAGATAATCATCTTATACTATCAGACATTTCACGTTTCCGAAGGCGTATGACTAAGTGATTATCACAAGCCCTTTACAAAGCTATATTTGCCCTGATTCTGTTCACTAAGGATTCGCCACATCGGCCCCTTCTTGCGCCACTTATCAACTCAAACAGAACCGAAACAAAACATTGCTAATTAGTTGGTCAGATCCACCCCATAAATAGATTTTTGGTTGTACGGTGAGGGCTAGATCAATGACGTACAAAGTTAAATCCTTAGTGTCTACTCAGGCAAGACAACCATATCCCAAAATCATCCCTTTTACTCCACGACCACTCGCCCGAGTATAAATCATTTATGGTGCAATCCCGAACAAATGACAATCCCTGCCATGACACAACAACTTTTAATATTAGTTCCCGCGCCACAATTCCATATTTCATTAAGTCAAGTTTATCATCATTGAATCATGTGATCGAGAGACCATCGTGTCACTAAAGTATGACTGAGCATATTACGCACCTATGTTGGTATTACAATAATGTCCAACTAAGATTACCCAACCTATGATGTCCAAGTGTACATGTCAACATGTCATTCACAATTATTCAAGGAGTCATATTGTCGAGTAGGTATTTAACTATTCCTGGAAACAATTAATATAAAAATAGCAATGCATGCTGATATAAAATAATATACTTTTTATAAAATGGGTACAATATGATCGAAGACCTACGACTTGCCTTCGTTGAAGAGTTGAGACCCTTCGGTCGTCGGTCCAAGAATTCTTCAGAAATGCTGGAATCTATACGTGCGAAAGAGCCAAATAATTAAAATAGTTCCAAATAAAATCCAAAAATTATCAAACTAGAACCAAATGAAAGACAATGAATTTAGATAAATTTAGAAATTTGAATCATTTGACTCGGAGCTTGTACGAAGGAGAAGGAGCTCTCGAAAGCTTGAAAACACATAAAATGAAGAAAATTAAGATTTTTGGATTTTTTTAAAGAAAAAGGCTAGAGGCACTGACAGGTGGGCCTCGAGGCTTTGTGGACTGGGTCCACGAGTGAGCACCAGTTCACAGTGGACCCAGCTTGGGGAAACAGTGGCTCGGCCACGTGAGCGCGCACAAGGGCTTTGACAGGGTAGCCACGTTAGCGAAGGAGGCAACATGGCGTCTAAGTGGCGAGGAGGTGGCCGTGAGGTGGCGGCCACGTCAGCAAACGGCGACGGCGGCTCGGGCACAGTGCTCGTCGGCGCTAGGCACCATGGCGAGCGGCGGCGAGGGTAGCTACGGAGAGAGGGGAGCGAGGCGAAGCGAGTGCACACGATTTCGACGACGGGACGTAAGGAGGTGGCCAATGGTAACGAAGAGAGTGGCGGCAAGATGCGGCTTGCGGCGGCGCTTGGGCTCCGGTGACTCTTTGGCGGCGAGGAGGTGCACACCAGGTCGACCGCGATCTTGCGAAGAGGAAGGCGAGGGCTCCCTAGTGCTCCATTTATAGAGGGACGAGGAGGACCGGGCGACAAGATGAAGCGACAGGATTTTCAGCGACATGGCATGGGCGGCTCTGGACGTCTGTGCGCTCTGGCGTGATGAGGGTAGATGAGGCGGAGAAAAGGAGGGGAAGAGGCGCGACGGAGGTGATTGCATTTAATGCGCACGTCGCAGAGGGAAAAGGGGTGAGATTCGCACCGGAGGCGACGACTTTCGTCGCGGCAGTAACGCATGAGAGCGCTGGCGGCATGGGTGAGCAACAGGAGGGAGACGAAGGTGAGCAGGGGGCCTGACAGTGGGACCACGGGCGAGAGAAGTGTGCAGGCGGAGAAGGTCGGCGTGGGGACGGGCGTCAAAGGTGCCAAGGTGCGGGAATAGGAACGAGCCGACGGGAATTCGGCCCAAACTGTGAAATGGGATTTTAAATGATTTTTGAATTACAGAAATTGAGAAAAGGTAAATAGGTTTTTATAAAATATTAAATAAAGTTCACAAATTCTAGAAAAATACACAGAAATTCCTTGAATTAATTTAAACTTAATAAAATTATTTATAACTTTAAGTTATCTTTTAATTTTGTAAATAAATTATTTTTAATTTTTGGGAAAAAAGGAAAAAAAAACTTTTTTTAAATCCAGAAAATCCAAGAAAAGACTTTAAATACCAAAAAAACTCAATTAAACTAAATTTGAATTAATTAAAGTTTGATGAATTCATATTAAATTATTTTTGTTTTCTAAAATTTTCAATTAAGCTTTAGCAATAAAATCAAATGGTTATTTTTGTTCAAAAATTTCAAAGAGGCCTGAAAATTGGGATGTTACACTTTCGTAGCTATGCCGTGATGGATGTGCAAAAACCTAGAATCTAGGGGTGCAATTGGAGCGGATATAGGCAGATATCGCTCGTTATGTATCATGTTCTGTTTTTTTCTCTAAGAGTTAGAGTTAGGCACAGATCATGATGGACACTCATTTCTCCCTTCCGTATTCACTCCGCAAATATTCGGTCGGTCAGACGGACAGAAACAGGAGCGGATCCAAGAAATTGGGTCACCGATGTCACCACATATTGATCTCACTTGGGCAATTAGGGGCACCTCCTGCATATATAGAGCATCACCTTTGATTATGCTGAGGTGGTTAGGGTCACAAGACCCCAATGGATAGAAAATATTGGCTCCTTTTGCACCCCCACACAGAACATTAGGTAGTAGATGTGCAATCAGAGTGAACACAAATAGATATCACTCATCTCGTATCATATTCCGTATTTTTTTCGGAGTCGGAGTTGAACACAGACAACACTGAATACTCATATCCCTCTTCCAGTCGATCAAACAAAAATTATCCTCTCCGTTTACGACCTATGTATATCTATCTCTAGCCTGGTACTGAGGTGAGAGGTGACCATAGCCACTAGCCAGCCCTGCTACGGTGGTCCCCGCCACGCCATGACGGCGCTGTTAGCGAAGCTTCTGATGTTGGGACGGAAAAACCGACCCACCGTTAAACGCACGTGATACGCACGCAGGCACTGGCACACCCGGATCTTTTGCTCCCGTGCAGCCACTCCTAAGTCCTAATCCTACTTGCTTATATTAGATTCAAAGCGCTTTAATTAGCTTTAATAAGTGCTCGTAATTAGCTTTGCTCCTCTTTAATCACTCAAAGCTAAAAGTGGCCAGGTCGTCATCATCTTCTTTTTTCTCTTTCACGGAATTAGGGCGTTTCATGAACACGGATTCGTAGTGTGAAACGGCAGTTCTCCTGCCTGTTCCGCAAAAGATCTCCAAACAAGGTACATGAGCTGTTAAAGTCAAATTAAGCAACTAATCACTGTACTTAATACTCCTAGACAGCAGTAATGTACTGTAATAATGCATTAATCAATCGAGATATATAATGTTCATATATTAGTAAATTACATGAGGGCGTCTGATCGAGATATATAAACAAAACTTTTACTCCCGCCATTAATGGCGGACACCGATGACATATTTTTAGTGACCTCGAAATGCGTCCAAATAAGATTAAAAATTCTTCTAAATTGTCGTGGTTGTCTACTAACAGGTGGGACCAATGCGCGTGCGGTGGAATTCATCCGACCCACCGGCCGGTTGGAATTCCCAATAACCCTGTAAGATTTTGTTTGGTACACACTTGGAGATATCGTATTTGATTTTGAATACACGACTTTACGACGTGGTGTTTGGCGTGGGTTAATTATGGATTTGATTATTTCAGGGGGTTATCACTTAGCCGTGAGGGCAATCTCCATCAAGAAGGTCGGCGTGCGTGCGTGCGACATGGTTAATTGCTCCCTTTGGTTGGTGATGTTAACTAATCACGCTCAAGGGCATGATGAGAGTACAGTTCTTGGATCTAATTTTTGGTACAAGACCTAGATAGCCAAGCTAGTAGGAAGCCATTTGTTTGGGAAAATTAGGTTGTGGACTTCCATTAGTTAGTAAGAGATCAGTGCGCATTAATACCTAAATATGATCGGTTAATTAATTAATTTGATACGGTTGACCCTGGAAATTTAAAAATTGATGATTTGTAAGGGCTCACAATGTAGTATTTTTCATGTGCTAGTTTGTAGAATAACAAATTATAAAATGTGGCATCGAGATTTGGGCTATTGATAGAGGAAAGGAGCATGATAGGGCCACTAGGGAATTAAATTAGTGGCCAATAAATAGGTAGTCACGGTAATCCCTTCTTTAATTTCTTATATAATATAGCTAGCTAGCTCCCCATTCTCCGAGCATTTCAATCAAATCTCTCTCTCATATATTGTCTTGTCAAATTAATTGGCTAATTGTTTACATGCCATCCGCATGACTGCATACACCAAAAGCCATGAAAATCTATGGAAAAAGAGGAAGAGGCAGATGCCATATATTTTCATTGACACACTCGATTCATGCTGTTTTTTTCCTTTCTTATAATACAATCGAACGGGACTTCAACTAGTTAAATTGACTGACATCAGCAATGTCAGAACACACAATAACTCATGTGGTTGTATTGGTGTCTAGTGTCCATGATCAACCCAAGCTTCTTTCACCCTCACACCATTGATGGCCATCTGCATCAGATTTTGGGTCGCCCTCACACCATTGATTACTAACAATGGCACCGGTTGTAATGCTCAAGAGTGTTGGGGGGCCACTAGCTAGCTTAGCCCAGGAGCATGCATGGATCAAACCATGATTAAGCTAGCTCTTGGCATGACAGCTCCATTAACCCTACACACAAATGTAATCTCCAAATTATATATATATCGGCAACCGACACTACTACAAAACAGGCCATAGAAGACGGTTCCAAGACGAACCGTCTGTCATATGTCACTATCACAGACGGTTCGTGGTTAGAACCGTCCGTGATGTTCTAACCACGAACCGTCTGTGATACCGAGAATATCACAGACGGTTCTAACCACGAACCGTCTGTGATGAGTATCTCATCACAGACGGTTTGTGTATAAAACCGTCTTCGAATTTACCATGGCTAGGAAAATTCCAAACCATGGTAAAACCCTAAAATCACAGACGGTTTTATACACAAACCGTCTGTGATGAGACGCTTATCACAGACGATTCGTGATACGAACCGTCTGTGATATGTCATCACAGACGGTTTTTGTATAAAACCGTCTGTGATACTTTTGTTTCGTTCAGTGGGAAAACGAAAATTTGCACTTAATGGCGGGCTCCCGAAAATCTCTCTATGTTAACAGAGTCATTCATTTCCTCCTTTGCTATCTCCATCTCCTCCTTTGCCATCTCCATCTCCTCCTCTGCCATTTCTCATCTGGCCTCCCCCGAGCTCGTCGCCCGCTGCCTCCTCCACCTCGCCCATCCTCATCGTTGTCGGCCTCCCACGACCTCGTCGTCGTCGGCCTCCCACGACCTCGTCGCCTCCGGCCTCCTCTACTTCGTCACCCCGTCCTCCCCTGAGTTCATCGCCTGCGGCCTCCTCCACCTTGCCCCGGCCTCATCGTCGCCGGCCTCCCATGACCTCGTCACCCCAGCCTCCCACGACCTCACTCTCTCTACTCCCCACTTTTGCTCTGTGATGTGGATTACTACTATGATGTGTTAGTGCTCTATGAATGGATTGAGTTGATGCTACTGTGATGTGGGTGATGCATGCCGTGTTGTTTTTAGTGCTCTATGAATGGATTGAGTTGATGCTACTCTGATGCTATGGCTATTGTGGGAAAGCTAGCGAAAAGTTCAATCCGAAAATCAATATCAGATTCATTCGCGAGGCTCGCGAGGCTCCAAACGAAGTGAAAATCCATTTTCATTTTTTTCTATAGAAAAAACTATCACAGACGGTTCTAAACAAGAACCGTCTTTGATAGTTACTATCACAGACGGTTCTTGTTTAGAACCGTCTGTGATAGCCTTTTTCATAGATGGTTCGAAAATCGTTTGTGATGACCTCGTGTCATCACAGACACAAAAAATCAGACGGTTCAAAAACCGTCTGTGATGATGGTTTAGAACCGTCTATGATGAGCTTTTCTGTAGTAGTGCGAAAAGTTGTGGACCAAATTCATACAAGGAGTAGGGGCTGCTCGATCGTGGTACACGATGAGATATCAATAAAGAGATAGAGGATGTCGGGACTACATCTTGTCTCTTCAATCTACTTTTGTGTTTTTGATAGTTGGCAATGGCGACCACAACTATACCAGATTTAAATTCGCCATATTTCTCGCAAAACTAGCTCCAAACTCCTAAATGCAAGGAAATTGGCACTTACGATGCAATCGTATTTTATTCACTACACAAAAGGGTCATCATGGACAGTTCTAGGCCGTCATCATAGACGGTTTCTGAACCGTCTGATTTTATATGTTTGTGATAACAGACGATTATCACAAACAATTTTTAATCCGTCTGTGATAAGTAACAACACAGACGATTTTTGGTAGAAACCATCTGTGAAGGCCTACTATCACAGACGGCTTTTAATAACAGCTTCATGTGATATCCGACATATCATAGACAATTTTTAGTAAAAATAACCGTCTGTGATATCCGATATATCACAGACGGTTGTTGGTGGTAGCCATCTGTGGTTGTAGACATCACAAACGGTTGTTGGTGGTAGCACTACTACAGAGAGGTTCATCACAGACGGCTCCAAACTGTCATCACAGACAGTTTTTGAACCGTCTGAATTTACGTGTATGTGATAACAAGCGGTTATCACAGACGATCTGTGAGCCGTCTGTGATAAGTCACAACACAGACAGTTTTTTTTGAAACCGTCTGTGAAGACCTACTATCACAGACGGTTTCCACTAACAACCATCTGTGACATGTCCGATATCACATACAGTTATTTTTAATAACTATCTGTGATATGTCTCCAATCACATATGGTTAGTAAAAAGCACCGTCTGTGATATCCGACATATCACATGCGGTTGTTGGTGGAAACCGTCAGTGATAGTAGGCCTTCACAGACAGTTTCGACCCAAAAAATCGTCCGTGATAGTTCCTTATGCCTATCAATTTTTTTTAATTTTCTGCAAGCCTCGGGAATTGCTAGCCATGCCCTCTGAAAACAAGCAAGCAGAAAATAGATGAATCACAAATGAATCAATTATTGACAACTCAAAGTGATCATTTACAACTTAAAATCAATTACAAAAGAAAATTACAACTTAAAATCAATTACAAAAGAAAATATTCAAGTATTGTCACTAGAGTTACAATTGAATTACAACTACTCAAAGTGAATTACAATTGAATCAATTGTTTGAAGGTCGCTCAATGTGTTGTGAGTGAAACTCTCATTGGCGTTAATGATTTCCGTCTTGATGAAACCGCGGAGCATCCCTTGAACCTGGTTAAAGATGCGATTCACTTGGAGGTCAACAAGTGATGAAACACTGCTATGGTTGGCCAAAGGACCAAAATTTACAATTGTGACATGGCAAGGATACGACATAAATGAGTACACGTTTTATACGGCAGCTCAGGATAGGAAGAGCATAGTCCAGAACAGCGGTGTCCGCATAGATGCATTTCACGAGGGGTTCAATACCGCGGGGGCACGCGGGTTGAACTCGTACTATGGGTTCGTAGAGGAGATTTGGGAGCTCGACTATGTACTTTTCAAGATCCCCCTGTTTCGATGTTATTAGATTAAACTTCCACAGGGCGTGAAGGTCGACAAGTACGACGTCACTACTGTGGACCTCAAACGTGTCGGATACAAGAACGAACCACTCGTACTCGCTAAGCAAGTTGTTCAAGTTTTTATGTAACTGACCGCAAATAAGAACCGCCACGTAGTTCTTCATGGGAAAAGAAGGATTGTCGGAGTTGAGAATGTCGTGGATGAGGAAGAGTACAATCAATTTGACGAGTTGCCTCCTTTCGAGACTAAGATCGATCGAGGAATAACCAAGTGAGGAAGCTAGCTATATGCGAGTCGATCATCATGAAGGACTATATTTCAATTAAGCATGTATTACATTGTAATTTGATGTTAACATGGAAATGCGTCACGTGTTATGGACCAGTGCTAAATCGGTCAGACTGCCATGTGTTGGGCGGTCCGACCGATTTCCCTTTGAAATGATTCTCTGTGCGGTAGTTTCGTCGTTTATAAACATAACTACCGGTGTGCAGAAGTTCTGAAGTTCTTGCGGAACGTTTATTCCAGAGAAGCATATTTTTGGTGTGGGTCAATTTGTGAGGACCCTCGGGTTATTTCCATAAGACTGAGGTTTACTTGGTCTTAAGGAAATAACTCTGGGCCTCAAGTAAATGAATTCCACCTTAACTCCATCCAAGTCAATTCGAAGGTTACGCACCTTAAAAAGGTAATATTAATACAAGTCCAAAACAGTTGAGTTTGACTCATTTTGAGTTCCCAAGATTTAGTTATGCATTTACAAAGTTATCAACAATTTCATTTGTAACAATAAAGATTTTAAAAGTGTATTTTCCAAAATAATACTCTCTGGTACAGAGACATGATTGAAACCAATTTTAATATTAAGTTTATCAAAAATGAAAAGTATCAGAAGCGGTTTCATCCATTTTGGAGTTGAAATGAATTAGTTATGATTTTTCGAAGTTAACATATTTAACAGTGTGCAAATTAATACTTTCTCGGATTTTATAAAGCGATTAATACTTTTCTCACCGAGCTTCGAGCTAGCATCGACATCGCCAAGGGCGCGCAGCGATAGCGCACCTCCACGCGAGCGGCAGATGGGCCCGATGCACGGCCCGCGCGGAGCGCACGCGTGATTCAAAGGCGGCGATTGTGAGCCGTTGGATCAAGATCCAATGGTTCACAGCCACGGGTGCGTTTCGAACGGTCTGAACGGCCTATCGAATCTCGACTGTTCATTTGGCATCGCACAGCTAAGATTCGCGGCGCGTTTCGGACGGTCCGAACGGCCCACTAAATCAGAGCCGTCGATTATACATACAACGGTCAGAGGCGATCCAAGTTATACGCGTCTGAAACGGACGGTCCGAACGTTTGAATGAAGGTGGGCCGTTGATCTAAAGATAAACGGCTCACAGCGAAAGAACTTTCGAACGGTCCAAACGGCCTATCGAATCTCGACCGTTCATTTGGCATCGCACGGCTAAGATTCGCGGTGCGTTTCGGACGGTCCGAACGGCCCACTAAATCAGAGCCGTGGATTATACATCCAACGGTCAGAAACGATCCAAGTTATACGCGTCTGAAACGAACGGTCCGAACGTTTGAATGAAGGTGGGCCGTTGATATAAAGATAGACGACTCACAGCGAAAGAACTTTCGAACGGTCCGAACGGTCTATCGAATCTTGATCGTTCATTTGGCATCGCACAGGTAAGATTCGCGGCGCGTTTCGGACGGTCCGAACGACCCACTAAATCAGAACCGTCGATTATACATCCAACGGTCAGAAACGATCCAAGTTATACGGCGTCAAAACGGACGGTCCGAACGCTTGAATGAAGGTGGGCGCTGATCTAAAGATATACGGCCACAATAAAGAACTTTGGAACGGTCCGAACGCTCACGCGAACTCGGTCGTTGATATAAAGATCGACGGCCCGATCGGCCCAATCAAAGAACGGCTCATAAGATCTGCTCCCGTGGAAGATCCAACGGTTAAGATTTCATGGTGGATCGAATGGTCCGAACGCCCAATGCATCCGCCCGCTCGCTGAGATCTCGACGGCTCTACATATGTGTGTAAATTGTTCACATCACGCACGGTTCTATTACTACAACGTCGTGATGACTAACCTCGCTGCGGTTCTAGTAATGAACCGCTCGTGATATCAACATATCGCTGACGGTCCGATTACATAACCATCGTGATATTAAAATTAGGTTTCTCTGTTAAGTCATCACGCAGGCGATTTCATAATGTAATCGTTTATGATAGTTAACATCACATACGGTTTATTTATGGAACCGCTCGTGATATCGGCTATATAAGTGCCCGACTCGAACGGTTGTGCACTCTTCTCGCTTTAGTCTTTTCCACGCCTCCCAGTCTCGCCTCGGTCTCCTCCACTAACGCCACCTCAGTCCTCGCGCCTCCCTTTGTCCACGCCTCGGCCAGCGCCGCCTCCCTTCGTCCGCCCTCCCTCGCCCAGCATCGCCCGCCTGCCGCCCGCCGCCTGCCGGCCACCGGTGAGTTTCCCCACGCCGCCCCTTCTATGCCGTGAGGCCAGAGGGTTTCTGTGCCCCGCCCTGCCGAGCCACCCTGAGTTTCCCGCTTCCCCTTCTCCGCTGCCGTGAGGCGAGGGTTTCCTCGGCCGCCCCTGCCGACCACGAGGGTTTATGTACCAGCTGAGTTTATTTTACCCCTTTAGATGTTTTACTCTGCGCCTGCTTTTGTTTGAAATGTTTTGGCTTTTGTTTGAAATGGGTGGGGTTAAATTTCACTACTAGATGTACATGTAAGTTATATTTGTACAAATAGATTTGTACAGAGATCTATATTTAGTTTGTTTACACAATAAGATGCTGTGTATTTGCACAATTAGACATGCATGTATACTTGCATTAATGTATTTCGATGGCATCTTTGTGTTGGCAAATCTATCTTTTCCTACTTGAAAAATACTAGAAAGACATCTCATTGACTGCTTTAGCTTTGGAATTGGAATTGACTGCTTAGGTAGCAGAGTAGGCTCTACTTTTTTCGCTTTGTATAGACTCTACATGGTAAAAATAATGTTGTACATGGCGGTGCTAATTAAACAATATTTTTATTGACGCTCCATTCCATTCTCCACTTAGAAAACTGTATGACCAATTCTAATTCTAGTTTGGTGCCAAACAGTTCCTTGAAAACAAGCAAGTATCCAAATACAGTTAGCCGCCCTCCTCTGGCATCTCCGTTCCACACCAGTTATGGATGAGGGATGGAAGTGTTCCCATGTTGTGGCATAGCAGCAGTAGCACATTAGCATCCAGAGGAAATTAGCGAGTCTGGTTTTGTTAGGGAGTAGGTTTTCACGCAACAGCAGCAGGTGTTTACGCCAGGAGAAGCTTCGGCAGCAACAGGAGTCTAGGAGGGTTTCGGAGAGGAGAATTAGGAAAGCTACACAGTTTCTATCAAGCAAGAAATAAATTTCCTCTTCTAGTTTCTGTCTTGACCCCTCTAATTTCTCTCCATCCTACCTCTGTTATCTTTCCGTCAAGACGGCTCCCGCACACAGGAAGAGACCATGCCCTCCTGTACCTCATCCATATAATCTACGAAGCAAACACGCCCACACAACCCACTAGATTGGTAATAAGACATAATCTATTCATTGCCATCCCTTGATGGTTAACATACCATTTACCTCATTTTGTTTTGATCGGTTTTGGTGTAATGATTTATTCCAGAAATTGTTAGGGTGAGGTGATTATTGCTTCTCTTTGTTTCTTTATGGTATGCACTACTACAAAACAGGGCTGAGATGGCAATCGTTGATTCTTTTGCAATTCGCCTGCTGAGAGCACTCAAAATCATGCAATATCTCAACTATATGTTAAAACTGCACTGTTTGCAATATTTCCTTCTCCTTTGCAGTTTTTTTTGTGCAATTTCATATATTTTATTTACTACGTATCATATATTTAGGTTCAATGGGTAACTTCTATTTGTTTATGTAATCATTGCATACGTAACTTATATAGATAGCAAGTAAGTTTAGATGGCAGAGGCACTGCGTCTTCGCCGCCGCCCGTGACATCGCCAAATGCGCCAGATCTCCGATCAAGGTGGTACGCAGGTGAGAAGGCAGAGGAATCTCCAAATTGCCCTCGGACCGCAAGACGATCACGGAGGTCAGTGACGTCGGGATCCGCTGAGTCCCAAGAAAGCAGCTGCGAGATTCCGGACCGTCTGCGGGGTACTTGCAAGGGAACGGGTCTCCATCACCACCCCAACACGAAGTCTCGACGGATGTACAGAGAGACCGGTTGTGGATGAACTTTCGCCTCGCTCACTTTCCCCGGCGTACTGTGCACGCGTGTGCGATGGCACGCGCTGCTGGCGATGTCTCACGCGTGGAGGACCTTCAAGAGCCTGCTTGTCACGCAGTACGTGAACATGGGTTGGACGCCCTTCACGACGTATCAATCTTTGTCGCGGGATACATGGGACGCTCGCGCGAGATGAAGACGATGGCGAATTTGGGAGCAAAGTGCGCGCATGAGCTATCCAGCACAAAACACTCACCCCACGGACTCGGCACCGCTGGGTACGCGGGTAAAGCCACGCAGTGGGCGGCGGAGGAGGACGAGACTGCTACACGATCGTTTGCTGAGATCTCAGACGAGCGCGCTCGAGCCTGGTTAAGAGCGAGGATATCAGCCACGTCTTCGGGCGGCATCTCTTTCACAAACCCGGCAGGCGAGGCAGTGTCTCAACGCCTGGTAAATTTCTCGAACCACTTAATTGTTAATAAGTCCATAACTTCATGATGTCTACAATAACATGATGTCCTCTTACAGGAAGCATTGACTTCCGCATCTCCCCAAGGTTCCTTCGAAGTAGACAGGGAGAAGGATGTATTATCTACGGCCCTGAAAAACAAGGAGCACCCGGGTCGCACGCGAGGCGTTGGGGTTTACGTACTTTGGAGGGATGGATTCCCACACAACTCCGACACATATAGGAGTAGGAAGAGATCCAAGGACCAGCACGACGCTCGGTTGGAACATGTGATTATTCAAAATTTCAAGAACAAATAACAAACTTGCAGAACCAAGTAAATCAACTCATGCAGGCGCAAGCCACCCCTGTTAATTTGGGAGCAAGTCCTGCCGACATCGGAGTAGCGCCGCGTCCACACATAATTCGGACATGACGACGCAATTACCGATCGACGACATCGAGGTAATGTACATATCTCGAATGCTCCAAAGATAGACCTATAGGACGCTTTAGCTAATTGTGTACCGTTTTGTAGGGGTCGACGCCCTGCAAGCTCCAAGTGAGGATGGTTGGGTGATTCCTATTGAGGCTGGGCGGGGTATGGTGTATCCATACCAGAAGGGAAGGCAAAGACGGTACCACCGGTGGCGCAGGTTACGCCAGGGTGCAGGTGGACATGGTACATGATAATTTCATGGCCATCCCGATGGAGATTCCCCCGAACGAAGAAATCAGAACACTAGAGGATGCCACACACACTTTTATCCAGTGGCCCAAGAAGGACATCGTGACCGACCCTTCAAGAACGCGATATCGACATTAAGGGGACCTCGCTCTCCAATAGGATCCTCGATGAGTCCGCCTCAACCAAAGCTTCAGAAGGCCGCCACATCGCTTCCCGTCGAGAAGACGGCGAAGGGACAAAAAAATCGTGTCACCATATCGGTCCCTGAGGTGTCTCACGGGATAACTTTTTTGAATCATGTAGGGCGTTCATCGGCTATGTTGCCGAGGGAGGTTTACACAAGGGAACGAGCGCCACACTGACTCACAGAATGCGATTTCCAGTACGCGCTATAACATAATAATCATATATCATACTCCGTAATATTGCGTCTCGAACTGACTGTACATATATATGTAATTCTATTTTTGCAGTGCCGCCAGCAAAAACGAGATCACCTATGCGCATTCTACGTATGCCATCATATGCAGCTATTGATTGCTTCTAGGACGCACGATCCCCAGGTTTGTCAATCTCGTAATAATTATCTCCTAATTATAAATTTAAATATATATGATTACTACTTTACTCCTGCTAGCGACAGGGCTTGAACATAGAGTTAAATGCACCCGAGATGGACCAGGTCATGCACATTCGAGGGGAGCTCTGTGGCTTCATCAAGGCAGACATAGTTAACACCACCGGAGAGTTTCACGCCGTCGACACCGATGAACGACCTCGAAACAATTGATTCAATATTGTAATTCACTTTGACTGGTTGAAATTCAATTTGTAACTATAGCGACAATATATACTTGAAACATTCTTTTGTAATTGATTTTGAGTTAAATGATCACTTTGAGTTGTCAACAATTATCTGTGATATGTTTCTGCTTGTTAGTTTTAAGAGGGCATGGCTAGCAATTCCTGAGCTAGCTGAAAATACGATAAAAATTAATTATGTCTAAAGACTTATCACAGACGGTTCTAACCACGAACCGTCTGTGATAATACAAAATCACAGACGGATCCTTTTCAACCGTCTGTGATAACCGCCTGTTATCACAGATATAAAATTTCAGACGGTTCAAAAACCGTATGTGATGACTGTTACAAACCGTCTGTGATGAGCTTTTCTGTAGTAGTGTTCCAAAGGAATCGTCTGTAATGAGTACAACACAGACGGTTCCAAAGGAACCGTCTTTGTTGAAGTGTTTAGGATAGTCTGTTTTGTACCAGTGAAAGCCTATAAATACGGAGATGAATCCTCTGTATTAATTGAGTGGTTCAATGCACTAGATCTACAGGGCCACGTGTTAGAAGTCGATCTCTGCTGGCTGATCGAAAAGCAAACTCGCTGTAATGTTTTCACTACAGCGAAAACTGCCCCTACAATATTGGCTCCCGTCACTGCCAAGTGCTGTCCATACACTCATGGATCACTGTTTATACAGTAATCAGAGTATCTGTATCCGTATCCTATAAATACTCCCAAAATACACAACACATCAATCAGTACAACATCCCCCGTAGGTACCCCAAATTGAGGGGGCACACAGACAGGAGTAGGTACCCCATTAGTTACCCGAACTTATATATAGATGATGTACTCTCCGACACTCATACGTGGAATCCACGCCACGCATAAAAAAAAAACGTGATACAAATGCTCCTCAAACACACACGGACAGTCGTGCAAAGCTACAGCATGTGAACTGACATATATTGAGGGTATGTTTGGACCATCAAATTCCCGGAAATGTAAGACTATATGCAAATATGCACTATTGAGTCCTTCCACACTGCTCCTCCGAGATTCATGCTTTTATCCCGTACCTCCCCCTCCCTGGCTCGGTGCCAGCACCAGACCACCACGACGAACCGCTGCCCACCAAAAACCTAGCCCACACTGCCGCCTGCTCGCCGAAAACCCCGCTAGATGGAAACCTCGCACGCCGGAAACCTTGCCCGCACGGCCACCCGTCCGCCATGAGAGGTTTTCGGTGCGGGCCGCGAGGTTTCCGGTAGACGGCTCGAGCGAGGAGGGAGGTGGTGCGGCTCGAGGGAGGAAGGGCCAGGGAGGTGGCGCGGCTCAAGTGAGGTCACAGCGGCGCAGGGGCACGCGGGAGAGAGAGAGAGAGAGAGAGAGAGGGAGGGAGGGGGGAGGAAGAGGGAGAAGAAGTGCCATGAATTTCGGAGTAAAATGGAGGGGAGGACAGTGGGTGTAGATGCATGTGCACATAGGATGTCCACACTCATGGAATATCGTAGGAAACTACACGAGTCTTGCAAGTATATTGGCCAGGAAAATTTGTTAACACAACTCATGTATATTTACAGCCACACACTACTACACAAAATATCATCACAGACGGTTCTAAACCATCATTACAGACGATTTTTGAACTGTTTGAATTTTTGTGTCTGTGATGACATGAGGTCATCACAGACGGTTTTTGAACCGCTCGTGAAAAGGCTATCACGAGCGGTTCTATTCACGAATCGCTGTTACTATCACGCATATCGTGAATAGAACAAATGCGTGATAGTCTATTTTCACAGACGGTTCTTGTTTAGAACCGTCTGTGATAGTTTTTCTATTGCAAAAAAAAAAGGTTTTCACTTCGTTTGAAGCCCCCCGAGCCTCGCGAATGAATTTGATATGGATTTTCGGATTGAACTTTTCGTTAGCTTTCCCATAATAGCCACAAAGATCACAAAGACATCAACTCAATGCATTCACAGAGCACTAAAAACAACACGGCATCACCCACATCACAGTAGTATCAACTCAATCCATTCACAGAGTACTAACACATCACAGTAGTAATCTACATTACAGAGCAAAAGGGGGAGTAGAGAGAGTGAGGTCGTGGAAGGCTGGGGCGACGACGAGGCCGGGGCGAGGTGGAGGAGGCCGCGGGCGACGAGCTCAGGGGAGGACGGGGCGACGAAGTAGAGGAGGCCGGGGCGACGAGTTCGTGGGAGGCTGCCGCCGACGAGGTCGTGGGAGGCCGGCCATGACGAGGCTTGGGCGAGGTGGAGGAGGCCGCGGGCGACGAGCCCGGGGGAGGACGGAGCGCAAGGTCAGGGCGAGACGGAGATGGCAGAGGAGGAGATGGAGATGGCAAAGGAGGAGATGGAGGACTCTGTTAATATAAAGAGATTTTCGACAGCCCGCCCATTAAGTGCAAATTTTCATTTTCCCGCCCAACAAAACAAAAGTATTATAGACGGTTTTATACAAAAACTGTTTGTGATTATATATCACAGACGGTTCGTATCATGAACCGTCTGTCATAAGCGTCGCATCATAGACGATTCTTAATACGAACCGTCTGTGATGAGATACTCATCACAGACAGTTTTTGTATAAAATCGTGTGTGATTTTAGATTTTACCATGGCGTAGAATTTTTCTTACTCTTCGAATTTTTACTCTCTGATTTTACCATGGCAACCAATACTCTGCCATGGCAAAAATCCAAGTTATGAAAAATCTAAAATCACAAACGGTTCTAACCACGAACCGTCTGTGATATTCTCTCGATCGGTTCGCTGGTTAGAACAAATGCATGAAGTATCCTGACGGTTCTAACTATGAACCTATGCGTGATATTCTCGATATCACATACGGTTCGTGGTTAGAACCGCTCGTGATACTTGATGAGACGTCTTGATAGGCGCTTCTGCTTTTTGTAGTAGTGGTATTTGTGGGCAAGCACACTAGGTAGACCATGCATGTAGTGTCACTATCATACATGTCTGGGTTTCAAAGAACCGTCTGTGATGAGACGTTTTCTATAACCTGTTTTGTAGTAGTGATATTTGTGGGCAAGCACACTAGGTAGACCATGCATGTAGTGTCACCATTCATACATCGAAGCCTTATATGCATGCATGGCTTGCCAAATTGCCATGGTGCCTCTTTGTTTCCATTGCTAGGTAGGGGTTTAAACTTGACATGGCCATGCACTTGATAAATTTGTTGGATAACGTACATGTACAGGGAGTAATGAAGGGTTGACCTAACGGTTTAACCTTTTAGATGGGATGAAGATGAACTATATATCATCTATATATGTCACTAATTAAGAGTTGTCTTGGACACAGTGGATCTTCTAAATAGATTTATATATATATATATATAAAAGGGGTTTTAGCGATAGTTTTGTATAAAAAAGGGGGAGTTTTATTCTCCTGTGTGTTGTTAGGATCTCTCGCATTTAATGAATAATCTAGCCAGAGGATAATTAATTAGATGCAGATACAGGTTAAGCTTGTTGCAGGTACGAAATTTTAATGTAGAAGAAAGAAACTTAATTTGTTAGTACCTTACGGTTACAAAAATCTACCCGACTTGGTACGATTACTGGTGCTTTGCTTTTAAGACGTACGCTCGGCTGTTAATTTGTACCGGCTAAGTACCGTGCATGCGTCGTACCTTTGGCTATATATAGGTACTAGCGCTGAGAAAGTAGGGTTTGCATGTATTAATTAACTTCACCGACAACCTAGCTAGTGTTCTTTTTTTTTTGTGGCCATGTTCATGCAACAAAATCAAACTCCAAATGTTATGTTTCACCTTGATTCACGAGTGTAAAACTCAGTTAGTTTTTCGACAACGGTAAAACTCAGTTATTGAGTTAGCCAAATGATCTAAATCGGTCAAAATCGATTAATTTTTTTAATCTACTTTAATTTGATATTTTTATAAATTTAAAATCCAAAAAATTTAAATTTAATTGGAAAATTCCAGTCCGAAATTGACGGTCAGACCGGTTCTAATTTTTTTTAACCCAAACCGTGCCCATGACTTCACGTAGCTAGGCCAGTAGCATCGTTGCTGCTAATCTCGTCTACATGTTTTATTAATTCATCGTAAACGTACGTGTACGTACGCTCGAGGGTTGTTCGATCGACATATATGAGTACTACTACTAGCTTGTACCGGCACACGTACTTAATTAGTTGAACGCGTGTGCTCCTGATTGGTTAAAGATCTTGCAGGCCAGGATCATATCAATGCAGCAAAGGTCGGTGCTGAAAACTCCGAGTTATTAACCAACTAGTATGTGCAATTTATGTACCTCTCAAGAGCTAAAGATCGACACAGCAGGGCAGGCCTGTAGGACCTGAAAGAGCAGGGTTTGTTGAATATATTTTGACTTTGTTTTTCTTGTAGAATTAATTCTGAGTCAGCCAGTCCAAGTTAGTAGTTAGTTCTCCCTCTCTTATAAGTCTATGGTCCGATCTTTTGAAAGGTACTGATAAGTCGATTGTGGAGAACTCGACGTTGATGATCCAAAGGCTCTGACCAGAATAGATCAAACTTCCTGCAATCACTACACCACTGCTCCGATGGTTATCAATCGTGCCGAACGCGGTTGACCTCGCCAAGAAGGCTATCTCCTGCATGCGAATCGAGAACACAAGCAAGAAAGTAGAAGATGCAATCTGATATTGTATTACGAATATAAATGAAGCACACAATGTGGGGTTCCTCAACCGAACTTGCGGCGAGACTGCTAAGCAGAATAATCTCAAAAAAAAACCCACGTTAAACTATGACGGCTACTGTGTATATATATAGGGGGACGTGAGGAGGTCGACCTAGCGTTGTGCGGCCGCCGAAAGAGGCGTACACAACCTGGACTCCGACCTCGACACGCTTACAAGACCATATTAGGCCAAAATGGTGACGCAACACCTTATTTACTATTCAGATTGCGTATCTCTGGTCGAAAACCTGGTCGTAGGACTGGTCCGGGGGTGGTCTTGAGGAGTCCATGTTATCTCTGGTCGTAAGCCTTCTTGAAGTGGTCATAGACCATGCGGAACTGGTCGTAGACCTTCTTGAACTGGTCGTAGTCCTAGATTCCTAAGTACAAGTAAATCATCTCCGTTAGGCAGTATCATAGAGTTCTCAAATAATACACTCAGCCCTAAAAACTAATTTACCTGATAAATAAGTTGACGAGCACGGGCTCGAGTAATTGGACCTTGCACATGAGGAGTGTTCGTATCAGTAGAAGTGATGTCCTCATCACTCTCTGTATATAGAGGCATCTGGAAATTAATTTAATCCTCGTGTGTATACACTACCATTTATATATGAAAGAAGTTTGTATGACCTCATGAAGTATAGTGATCTGGCTGCTTAACCCCATGAAGTAAAAAAAATTTGGCTATCCTAGACCCAGTCATTCTAAAACCGGTGCAAATAACCCCCTACTTTGGTTTTAGAGGTGGTTTTGCCACCACGGCTGATGACATGGTGGTGACGTGGCGATTACTCATCGATAAAACATACATATATTCTTTACGCGATAGGACTCACGTGTCATTGAGTACTACCTTTCTTCCTCCTCTCTTCTTCCCATCCCCTCTCTTCAATCTTCATCCTCCACCCAAGCCACCTCCTACGGTCACCACATCACCATGGCATCCTCACAGTCGCGGCGCTACCTCTCGTTCCTCGTCACCTCCCACGCCAAACTCCTCCCTTCTGACCTCTCCCTCTTTCTCCCGTTCCTTGTCGCTTCCTACACCAAACTCCTCCCTCCCGAACTTGCCCTCAACGGCGGAGGTGGAGGTGAGGACAGCAGCATGATGCTAAATGGAGGCAACATCGATGACCGAGAGCAGCCCCAGTGGTGACTCGATGATGAGGAAGCCTCCATCAAAGAACCTACCTCAGCACCAGCGCAGCGGCCTCCTCGAGCAGGCCGCGGGGGTAGAGCGACGTGGCTACCATCATGAGGTTGTCACTGGGCACTCAGAAGTGTGCGCGGAGAGTAGCCCACCGGAGTGCGCCCCGCGTCATTCTGCAGCTGGGGTCGGGGACGGTGGTGGCGAAGCGGTCGTGCTCGGTGAGGCCGATGGCAAGCGGGAGGTCATAGCCGGCCAGGTGGAGGTAGCTAGCAATGGTCCCCTTGTCCCACTGCTCCTCCTTGGTCCTCTCATTAGTGGCTACAGAAAGCTAGAGCGCATGGGCTATCGCTCACTCGATGACTTCCTCGCCATCGCCGGTGGTGCGCCGCCGCTCACAGTGCACCATGTAGCGGATGGAGAGCCGAAGTTGGAGTTATCGGCATTGGGGTCGTCGTCGTCGAGGGAGGTGACACGCCAGATGCGAAGGAGGTCGAGGGAGGTGTGGAGTAGGTCAAGGCGGATTGCGCGTGGGTCCGTGATGAACATGGTCTTGGTGGCCAGGATGGGGTTGTCCAAGAAGAGCACGAGGGCGATGTTGCTGGAGGAATCGTCAAGTTGCACGACCTCGATGTTGTTGACGAGCTACTCGAGTAGGCTAGCGATAGAAAGGTGGTACTTCTTGTTGTGCCGCACGCTGATCCAGTTCATGTCGTAGAAGTGCCACCCGACCTCGTAGGTGTAGATCTCCGATCGCTTCGCCTCCCACCTTGCCGACCTAGCCGCCCATGTGGCGCAACCACCCTAACCCAGTGCCACGTAAGCAAAACCACCCCAAAATAGTTATGGGAGTTAAGTACCCTGATTTTGCAACTTCATGAGGTTAAATAGCAAGCTTTTTAAATCAGAGGGTTTAGTGGCCGCACAACCAAACTTTAGAGGGTCATATTGACTTCTTCTTTTATATAATCCACTGCGCTGAAGGCCAATCAATTACTACATTAGTCGATTTTGCGATTGTACGTGCATATAAACTCTTCATATATCAATGTGTTGCACTTGTTGGGAAACCATGGGCTTTGCCCAGCAGCTGGCCCATGGATGGGCACCCCATCTAAAATCTTAGCAGGGTCTGTAGACTATAAATAGGGGGAAGCTATTCATTGTAAAAGGCCGATTGCTTAAAGAAGGAATAAAGAAGAAGAATACCCCCTACACCTTTGTATCTCTGTGTGTTCAATCTACTATTTGTTATTGCATTATTTGATATGATTCTACATTTGTCTATGAGGTGATCATTCGGACTGGACTCGCTAGTGACGGTTCCTAAACATGTTATCAGCACAATCGACTCCGGCCTACTCTACTCGAATCGAAAGGTAACCGTCGTAGCACGAAACTCGTACATCGAATCGTATTTTCTATATCGCTTTCAATTCCACACTTGTCACTTTCTAGATTGTTTTCTACGGTGCAAATCCACTTTAATCTACCATGAGCCGACTTCAAGTCGCCAGCTAAGCTGATCGGTACATTGCATGAAAGTGAGGATGTTGATTGCACTGTAGATCGACGCATGAATAATGAACAGTGAACTGTAGATTGATACATGGACAGTAAAAAAGAAAAAAACGGCGGTGCAACCCCATACAGCCGCGCCGCCACCGGTCCATAGCATGGCCGCACCACCCCTTGTCAGCCTTGCATGACCATCGCACGGCCACCGAGCGCCGCCCCCGCACGGGCCCTCCCGTCCTGGAGCCGCGCCACCGGCGACCACCAGCCCCTGGACGGGCGAGCAACACAGTGAAGCAAAGAAAGAAAAAGGGGGTGGCATTAGCATCGCACGGACGTACCGCTGCCAAGCGGCACTCGCGCACTGCTATCGGCTCCTACACGAGGCACCGTGTGTCGCCGATCCGGCTCGCACCGCGACGCGCGACGAGCCGGTCACCCGCACGACTGCGGCCGCCATCGCCACCTCGTGCACCGCGCACTACACCTCGCCGCCTAACGATACCTTGTCGGCCTCTGCGCCACCAAGTCGCGTGACGTCACCGAACACGCTTCGCCTCCCACACGCCGCCGCCGCAGCCCTACGGCCTGCGTGAACCCTCGACTTTATCGTCCCTCCGCACATCGCAAGCACCACCGCCCAAAGCATTGTGCCTCTGCGCGCGCAAGACGGCCCCTAACACCGCGTGTGCTCTCAAGACGTCGCCAACACCGCCGCCTTAGCATCAAGGCCCATGTTGTGGCCACTGAGCCGCCGCCACCACCATGGGGAATAGGGAAAGAGAAAACCTACACCCTTGGCCATTTTTTATCGGGTTGGCTTTTGGGCCGAATCGGGCTGAAGAAAAGAAAACGCCTTACCCAAGGAGATTCTGGTAGAAAAGAAAAAAATGAAAATCCCAAAAGTTTGCAAATAAACCACCGTAGTTTTGAAAATTATGAGGTTTTTTACTGGTAAGTAATTTTTGCAAAAAACCCCCTGGATTTGCAAAAATTTACAGTAGATTATGTTTTTATACATTCTTGTAGAATAACCCCTCAAAAATTAGAAAATTGTGTGAATTTTTTTTTTCTCAGAATTGAAAATTAGCGCTTTAGCCCTCGAAAATTACACAATTCATCGAAAATTCATATTCCAGTAGAAAAGGGTCTCGAGAATTTAAATTTTGTATCATTTTGAGCATTTGAAGCGTGTTTAACTTTGTTATTATTATTTCTATGCAATTTTATATATTTTATTTATTGTTTTGATTATCTGTGATTGTTTATATAGCTTTTAGTCACTGGAAATAGTAGTAAATCATGATAAATGCATAGAAAAATATAGGATAACGAACTGGAAGTTTGAAGAGCAATATGAGAATTTTGCAACCATTTTATGCAAATTACAAGTAATAATCTTATGAACTCTTTGTATGAATATGAAGATGACTGGCATCACGAACCAAGAGTTCGAAGAACTGGCCCAACCTGGCCAGAATTTGTATTTGTACAGTCTTCAACTATGTGATAAGGTAATCACAGATAAGTAGAAGATTGAGAAGACTCTCTCGAACTTTCACCCGAATGCGGTGTAATCCGCACGTAACTATCGTTAAGACGACTACAAGTAGTATGCCGAATTGATTGACATCATGCGAGTTGAGGAAGCTCAAGATGATGTTCTAAGGAAGAACTACATCTCACAGTCGCCTAGTAGCAATGTTGGCCATGAAACCAATGCTTGCAGCTACAAGGTGAAGAAGCCTCTCATAAAGGAGAGGGGCAAGACAGGTAAGGTCGTGGGTCGCACGTTATTAATGCTTTTCAGTCTAAGAAGAAGGGCAAATGACAGCATGAGGCACACCTCGCCATTGCAGGAACAAAGGATCCACAACCATTAGTTGTACTCATGGTGTTGACAACCCAATAGCAACCCCCACAACCCCTCCTTTGGACATCGCAGCGGTCGCAGCCGCAGTTGCCCAAGAGGAGAAGATCGCCATGGAGATGATTCAGGTAGAAGTTTCTACATACTTGCTGATTCGATCCAGTGCACACATTGCACTTAGATCTTTTTACAGTCACTTGCATTTTGAGATTGTGATAGAGCATTGAATTAATTTATTCTTTGAATAATGGTTGCTATCCTCTAGGATAGCAAAACCATTAAATTCTTATGATGGGTCCTGCAAGTCTTATGTTTTCTCGTATTTATAATAGCAAGTTATGTTCTGGTACTTTAAGTATCAGAACACGTGTGGCGCCCTATGGAGGAAGTATGCTTAGCGGATAGCGACACAACAAATTTCATCTTGAGAGTGATGATTTTTTAATCGATTGACAATAATGCTGGTAGTCTTACGACAATCGCAGACAGCGATACTTGTATAATAGGCTCAGGAAGGGCCACAATTATACTCCTGATGGGCATAACTTTGGTCATTCAAGAAGCCTTATTGTACTCAGAATCGACTAGAACTCTCAAAGACATTCACACTAACTGTTTCCACGTAGAGACTGAAGAAGAGTATGATAAGGAATACCTGCTCATTACAAAGCGTGAAAAAAGTGGAAAAGGGTATTAGAATAACCTCCTTCATATGAAACTGAGCTATAATATACTAATATTAAGGCACCCGCAACCCGAACTGCTATGAAAACTTTATTTAGAAGCTCTGAACTTTTATATCCCTGGCAAGATAGATTAGGTCGCCCAGGTCTTAGGATGATGAGAAATATAATTAACAATTCACAGGGACATAATATCGATGTAAAAAAAATTTTGAATCAAAAAGATTTTGTGTGCTCCGCATGTGCCACCGGGAAATTAATTACTAAACCTTCTGCTCTGAAAGCGAAGGATGAAGTCCCTACATTCTTGGACCGTATCCAGAAAAATATTTATGGTCCTATACAGCCCCTATCAGGGCCATCTAGGTATTTTGTGGTGCTCATTGATGCTTTCTCGAAATGGTTACACATATGTTTATTACCTATTAGAAACTATGCTTTTACAAAGCTAGTCTTGCAGATAATTAAAATTGAAAAATAATGTCCCAGATCATCATGTGAAGTCCACTAGAATGGACAACGCCGAAAAATTTACTTCAAAGGCATTTGATGATTATTGTAGGAAAATAGGAATTAAAGTTGAGCACATCCAGAATGGACCAGCAGATTTTGTAGAATTGTAATTTACCAACTGCATGTTGGGGACACACAGTCCTGCACGCAGCAACTCTCATTAATCTTTAGACCGTCGACATATAACATCCATTCACCTATGCAACTAGCGCAAGGGTCAGCACCAAAAATTTCTCATCTTCGAAGATTTGGTTGCAAGGTTTATGTACCAATACCTCCGCCGCAACGAACTACAATGGGTATTCCCTGAAAGTCTAGGATGTACGTTGGTTATGAGACATCATCCATTATAAGATCTTTGGACCCCATGACTGGAGATTTGTATGCAGCTCACTTCACTAATAGCATATTTGATGGGGATAGTTTTCCGTCATTAGGGAGTGGAAATTAACCCCTTGATGAAAAATGTTAGAAAATAACATGGTTAGGCATGGAAATCCATCCACATGACCCGCGCACTAGTGAAGCAAATAGAGAAGTCCAGAAGATAATTGAAGTCTAGAAGATAATTAATTTGCAAGCATTAGCGAATCATCTGCTTGACCACTTTAGTGATTTGAAGAGCGTGACCAAGTCGTATTTGCCTGCATGCAATGCACTGGAGAGGGTTGAAATACCGAAGAAAGAAAAAGGTATCCCTAATCCCGTCCTGAGGTCTCAGAAAGGACGAGAACTTCCTCCCCTCAAATCCGAAGTAACAGGGGACACATAGTGAAAATGATACAAATGATTTGACACAACCAATCACCGAAGTTCCCCAGAACCAGAAGGGGAGCCAGTTGAGACCTGACACCATTATGGAACCTTCAGGAAAGACATACCGGATTTTAACATTCCCACAGAGGGAGACATCAGTATGGATGTGTGCGCGCACATCGGAGCTGAAAAACTAAAGGGACTTACCTCCGTAATTGGAAGTAGCGGTAAGCAAGTAGAAGTAGTAGAAGAATCGCTCCATGAAGAAATAGCTATAAATTATGTGACCACAGGAGAATCTATGAATAGGACAACTAATGTTCATATTTATTTTGCAAAGAAAATTGCCAAAATCATCGATCTTGATCCAGAGCCTGCATCGCTCGCTGAATGTAAGAAAAGATCGGACCGAGAAGATTGAAAGAAGACAATAGAAATAGAATTATTGTCTCTGAATAAAAGAGAGACATTTGAGCCCGTAAGCCGCACGCCTCCCCATGTGCACCCCGTAGGGCACAAGTGGATATTTGTTCGAAAGAGAAATAAAAATTAACAAGGCTCGTTGCACAAGGTTTCATTCAATGTACAGGTGTTGATTATGAATAAACCTGTTCCCTGGTCATGGGCGGAATTCCCTTTAGATACTTAATCTCAATGACAGTAAACTTGAATTTAGAAATGAAATTGATGGATGTGGTAACTGCATACCTTTATGAAAAATTAGATTCAAACATTTATATGAAGGTACCTGAATGTATCCATGTTCTGAACCAAGATAGAGAAAATAGAAATTTGTACAGTGTCGAAGTCAGAAAGTCAATGTACATAGTTACGCAATTAGGCAAGATGTGGTATAACCGCTTGAAGCAACTTTCTATGCAAGAAAGGCTACATGAACAATGAGAATAATTTCTGTGTATTTATACAATGATCTCAGGATGGATTTTGTATAATCTCAGTGTATGTAGATGATCTGAATATCATTGGAACCTTGGAAGGTATTAAGAAAGCAAGCTCTTACCTGGAGTCGGAGTTCGAAATGAAAGATTTGGGTAAAACCAAAGATTGCCTAGGCTTGCAGCTTGAGCATGCCCCTGAAGGGTTATTAGTGCATTAGCCAGTCTACACTAAAAAGGTATTAGAAAGGTTCGGCTTTGAAAATGCATACCCTTCGAAAGTGCCAATGGTCGAGAGATCTTTACAGCAAGACAAGGATCTGTACAGACCTAAAGAAGAGGGGGAGAAAGTTCTGGGACCGGAATTCTCATACTTAAGTGCAATAAAAGCACTCATATACTTAGCAAACTGTACTAGATCGGATATTGCATTTGCCATGAACCTATTAGCAAGGTATAGTGCAGAACCTACCAAAGACATTGGTAGGGAATAAAGGATATCTTCCGATACCTCAAAGGAAGACAAGACATTGGTCTATTCTACAGAAAGAACCAAGACATGTCTATGAATGGCTATGCAGATGCCGGGTACCAGTCAGACCCGCATACAGCTAAGTTGCAAACATGATATGTATTTCTATGTGGTGGAACTGCAATTCCATGGAAATCGTCTAAGCAAAGTCTTGTATCAACTTCGACGAACTACTCGGAAATCATAGTATTGTACGAGGCCTCATGAGAATGTGTTTGACTTCGGCGGATGATTCACCATATCCAACCGTCGTGTGGATTGAATACCGCGTAAACCCCCCTATTATCTATGAATATAATGTAGCTTGTGTGGCATAAGTACTGATGGGTTATGTGAAGAGTTATCTCACAAAACATATCAACCCCAAGTCCTTCTATGTACATGAATCACAAAAGATAGACAAAATTAAAGTACTGCATACTAAGATGGATGAAATTAAAGTACTGTATACTAAGTCATGTGAATATCTTGTAGATTTATTCACTAAGTCACTTTCAGCGTCTAGCTTTGAAAATGCATACGTGGAATTGGAATAATGAGACTTAGAGAAGTGCATAACTCAGGCGGAGAATCTTCACGAACTTATTATTGAAACTTGATCATGAAGAAGATCGAGTACCTAAAGAATAAATCCTGGAGATTAAATGAAATTGGGTGGATTGTACTCTTTTTCCCTTGACGAGTTTTCCTAAAGTTTCGCGGCTACGGTTTTTAACAAGGCAATTTGTGCAACACAGCAGAACGTGTATAATGTACTCTTACTTTAAATTTTTTCCACTAGGTTTTTATGAAGTTTTGACAAGACATGAACACGTGAGGATGGGTGCCCACGGGGGAGTGCTGGGAAACAATGGGCTTGGCCCAACAGCCGGCTCATGGTGGGCGCCCCATCTAAAACTCTAGCAAGGTCTGTAGATTATAAATACGGGGTGCTAGTCATTGCAAAAGGTTGATGAAGGACCGAAATGGCAACAGAGGGGGGGTGAATGGTACCTTAAAATTAAGAACTCCCCTTTACTGTATTTAAGCAATTTCTACAAAGCCCTCTTAAGAAGAGTAAAACCAAATCAGAGAACTAAAACAAGTTTGATGCATTCATCAAAAATCGGAAGCTTCGATTCTACCGTGATGAGTTCCACTCCGTAGTTCGGGATCGATGCGGAAGTTCCGCCTGCGGTAGTTCCGCCGTGGACAATCGGAAGTTCCGATTGTCCTGACCGAAGAACAGTGCGCTCGGGTTTTTCCCAAAAATCCGAAATACTAAATCTTGAATGCTCTTCTCAGGTCAAGTTTCACAGAACATCATCCTAAACAACATCTTGACCTTATGGAGAAGAATCGCAAACAAAGATTCAATAATCAAGGCAAAAACGGATTTCTTGAAGAAGGGGCAAGAAAGACCAAAACCCACAATAAATGAGATTTTCAGATTCTTAGCTCATGAAACTTTGAGGATGTAATAGCAATATCAAAACGACTCTAGATATCAAGTTTCATGCTATTTCATAAGACGAATCAAAAGATACATCAAAACCCTAAATATTTAAACTGAACAGGAAAGGAACAAGAGAGGCATAAACAAGTAATCAAAAACCTCAGAGTTTCATTGATAGAAGTCTAGAGATTACAGAGGAAACACAGAGGAATGATTACAAAGATTTTCAATTCATTCTCTCCAAACCAACAAACTCTCAAAAAGCAAAACACACCCTTTTGCTAGAGCTAACCCTAATTTTCTCTCAAAGTCTAACCCTAACACCAGGGGTTCAGCTCTATTTATAGCCTTTGCCTAATGGGCCTCCAACCCATTAAGCCCGCTACACCCGAACGGAACCGCCTTCACTTGTGCCGCTTTGCGAAAATACCATTTCGCCCCTTGCGCACCTTCTGGAAGCCTCCGTGCGCCTCGCTGTCCTTGACTCGCAACCACCTCAAGATTCACGCCGTCTTGACACATCCCGACCGTTCGACCTCAGCGCGCTGCGCCTAGTCCGACCACCTCGTGTCTCGCCACGACTTCGCCTCGATGTCCTGCGGTCAACACGCACAAAAACACATCACATAGCATTGCACAATATCATAGCATCAACATTTGTATAAGACTCAAACTCATACAAAATCAAAATCACAAATTAACCTTCTCGCACGATTCGACACAATCGGAAGTTCGCGATTTACCACAATGAAGTTCCGATTTCTAACGTCCGCACTTGTCAGATTATCGGAAGTTCCGCTCTTACCATTGCGGAACTTCCGATCTTCGGAACATCCGCATTCCCAGATCTTCAAATCCGATTTTCGTCTCAGAGGAACACTCAACGTCAGTATTATCGGACACTCCGCTACCCCAGGTGCGGAAGTTCCGATTACTTCAATCGAACTCAATTCCCAGGTTAATCGGAAGTTCCTATTTCCAACGCCGGTAGTTCCGATTATCGGAACTTCCGCTCCATACACAGCGGTAATTCGATTATCCTGTTTCAGCACAGAAACAGTCCAAACCGAAAAACTCAACTCTCAACCTATTCAACACGCTGTCGAATACTCATCACTCACAAAGGAGGACCTCTCACATGGTCTCTCAATCTCCCCCTTGATGAGTATATTGACAATCACCGAAAAAGCATAAGATGAGTTTAAGTTTAAAGTCAACCAAGGTCTAAAAAAGAGTAGTTAAGCTCAAGACCATGTTGACAAAAGAGAAAGACTTGAGATGAGATGAAAGAGCAATTTTCGCACAAAACTCAAGGCTTTTCTCCAGAAGGCTTTTTCTCTCCAAAATCTTTTCTCCAGAAGGCTTTTTCTCTCCAAAATTCTCCCCCTTTGGCAATAAAATTATCAAGATGTAGAAAAGGGAGGAAAAGACTATATGATGTTCATTTTAAGCATTAGGAGCCATGTAGATTATCCAAAATGACTATTAGAGTATTACACCAAGTCATAACACATTAGAAAGCTATCAAGAGCATGACAATTGATGTATAGAATAGCTAAGACAGAAAATCCATAATTTGATTAATGATCCAATTCTTTAGCAAGTCAAATAAACCAAGATTGAAGTCTAGCTAAAGGTATCCAAGGATGAGACAAGCCATGTCAAATAATCTAAGTTGAACCAAGAAGACTCATATTGAACAATTTAGGGTGCTACCAGTTGAAGAAGGACTCATTTAATCCAGAACTTGGTCTTTTTAATGATAAGCAATTTTAGCACATTTTTCTTTTTTCGAAGCTCTTTATGGTTTTATCTCGATAAAGCAAGCTCTGGACTAGGTGCCATCCACAAGCGCCTCCTAAGCTTCAACCAATTTTTCAAATCTTAGCCATGTGCTAGATCCCAAGCCTTATGCGACCACTCCAAGCAATGACTTAAGGAGGTGATCTTAGGTCATCCAAGGCTCCCCGAGTTCATGCCTAGTGCAATGGCAAGCGATCTCATGAGAAAGATTTGGTGAGATCGGTTTTTCGCACAAAAGATATCATTTTGCTTTTGAAGTTTTTAGACCAATGATTAAAGATAAGTCATATTTCTTAACAAAGCGACATAGCTTTCTCAAACTCAATAGAGATTCAAGACTCAACTCACCTACTTGACATGGCGAGAATCATAAAAGGATAGCTTCAACGGACTAGTCTCAAGATCTATTAAGACAAGTTTTGAATTCAAGTTTAGCATTTTTAATCTCCTTAGCATGGCAAAGACTAAACTACACATAAAAAGTCATGATAAATCTAGCGGTTTAGCATAAATCATGGCAAGATGTAACACATTGAAAGCAGATCATAAGGGATAATAGACAAGGCTCCATATGATTATATTACAATGTATGATGAAATGCACGAAAAACCGAGATCCTCTTGAATGAAATGCATCTTTTAATTGAGTTGAGTTATGACAAGTTAAGAACTGGAATATCCAAGATAAACTCCCCGAACCAAAGGAACAAAAGCGAGAATCGATAAGAAAAATGAAAAAGCGATCCTTAGAGCATAGAAAGATATAGAGAATACAATCACTCAGGTGGTTCTTATCTACCCCATATGATTCGGGACTATCGGTGATCGACTAACACACTAAGGAGCAAACATCTTGTCGCTGTCTACTCAAGGGTGGCCCGACCCTTGCTAGAACCTATAAGAAGTGAGTAAGCTCTACTTAGAGAGAGAAGAGATAGCTAATAAGCGACATCCTAGAAGCACAAGATAAGAATTATCGACAGAGCAACTCGGCAAGAGAACCATTCTAACCTATCTTTGGAAGGACTTGACCCAAAATATTAAAAGAAATGCAACTGACAGAGTAAGCATAATTAAAGTATAATACAATAGTAAAACTCAAGCTCCCTCACAACAAATCGTAAGGACAAACCACCCCAAGCTCTCTCCATGAGTGAAAACCGAGAACTGCCCGGAGGCTTAGTGAAGATATCACCAGCGGTGCTCACTCTCCTGGCTGGAGCACAATGTCACCCTTCTCTACATGGTCTCTAAGAAAGTGATATCGATATCAATATGCTTGGTCCGAGAATGTTGCTTTGGGTTCTTGGCAATGCAAATCGCAGACGTGTTATCACAAAAGAGTGGAACACGATCGATTGATAACCCAAAGTCTGCAGGTCGAGACCATCCAAAGCACTTGGCTACAAAGAATCGGCTGCGAAAGAACGCACTCGGCCTCTGCAGTGGAGTGTGCAACACCGGATTGCTTCCTTGACGACCAGGAGACAAGAGAAGTGCCAATGAATTGGCAAGTGCCAGAAGTGCTCTTCCTATCTATCCTACAGCCAGCGAAATCTGCATCGGAGAAGGCTCTAAGAGATAGACAAGAAGAGGAAGAGTACCAGATACCATAGTCAATGGTAGCTCGAAGGTACCGAAAGATGCGCTTCACCGCTGACGGTGAGATCGCGAGGAGAAGCTCGAACCGAGCACAAAGACACACAGAGAAATGTATGTACGGTCTCGAGGTCGTGAGGTACAAGAGAGAGCCAATCATGCTCCTGAACTCCTTTTGGTCAACAGGTTCGCCGTCTTCATCTGGATCCAGAGCTGCTGTAGATGCCATCGGAGTTGATACAGGCTTTCCATCATTCATGTCAAAGCGCTTCAGGAGGTCTCGAGTGTACTTGCCTTGATGAAGAAAAGTACCTTCCCTAGTCTGTTTGATTTGGAAGCCAAGGAAGAAGCTCAACTCGCCCATCATGCTCATTTCAAATTCGAGCTCATAACTTGTAAAACCGAGACACGAGTATGTGAGGAGCCGCCAAAGATGATGTCGTCCACATAGATCCGGACGAGCGAAGATCGGTGCCAAGGCGGCGGATGAACAAGGTCTTGTCTATTTTACCCATTTCAAAACCATGACTCAGCAGATAGGATTTAAGCCTTTCATACCAAGCTCTGGGAGCCTGCTTGAGTCCATACAAGGCTTTGGAAAGCCTGTAGACATGGTTAGGGTATTTGGGGTTCTCGAAACACGAGGTCGTCGACATAGACTTCTTCCTCAATAAGGCCATTGAGGAAGGCACTCTTGACATCCATCTGGTAAAGCTTGAAACCCTTAGAAGCCGCAAAGGCAAGCGAGATTCTAATGGCTTCAAGTCTAGCTCTGAGGGCAAAGGTCTCTTGAAATCTAGACCCTCAACTTGAGAGTACCCCTGAGCTATCAGCCTAGCCTTGTTTCGAATGACTAACCCATCTTCATTTTGCTTATTCTTGAACACCCATTTGGTCCCAATGATATTGTGACCTTGAGGGGGCTCAACAATGGACCAGACCTTGTTTCTTTCAAAGTTTTTCAACTCCTCATGCATGGCGTTTGTCCAAGACTCGTCAGATAGAGCATGACAAATGTCTTTGGGCTCAAATGAGGCGACGAAAGCAGAATGGAGACAAAAGAGAGACAACCCAGCTTTGGAACGTGTGACACGCTCAAAGAGGTCTCCAATGATCTGCTCTGAAGGATGGTCCTTTTGAATGTGTCTAGGAGGTCCAGGGTGAGATGAAGAAGTGGCCTCTACCTCATGAGCAGATGAGATAGGAACAGAGCCACTAGCTTCAGAAGAAGCAGAAGGTAATGGCTGATCTCCTCGAGGTGCAGTGGAAGAAGGCACCTCAAGAGGAGGAGGAAGAACTGGATCGGTTAGACACCCCTCATCTCCGTCTTCCTCATCGTCCACAAAGATGGACTCAGACTGCTCTAGAGAACCTGAGATATCAGGCCTAGTCCCCGGACTGGCCTCATCGAAGGTCACCTCACAGGTTTCTATCAATTTGCTAGACTCGCAGTTCCAGACTCTATAGGCACGAGAAGAAGTCGAGTAACCCAGAAAGATCCCATCACAAGATCGTGACTCGAACTTATCTAGGTTCCCAGACTTCAGAATAAAACACTTGCAACCAAACACACGAAAATGCGAGACGCTGGGTTTTCGCCCATATCTCAACTCATAAGAAGTGCGATGCAAGAGTGCAGAAGAAAGATCTGTTAGAAACATGACAAGCGTAGCAATTGCCTCACCCAAAACTTCCTAGGTGTAGAGTATTCATCAAGCATCGCCCGGCCATCTCGACCAAGGTGCGGTTCTTCCTCTCCACAACGCCATTCGTTGGGGGCGTATGGAGACGAGGCGGTGCTCTACACTGTCTCACCACAAAACTCTCAAAGTAGGAATTCTTGAACTCGGTGCCATTATCGGTCGAATTGCTCGTAATGCACCGGGAGCTCAATAGAAAGCCTACTAAAAGACCACGAAAAGAGTAAGCGTCTCATCCTTGAGGCTAAGAAAAACACCCAAGAGTACCTCGAGAAGTCATCGACCACAACAAGAATATACCACTTCCCTCCTGATCGCACTCGAAATTTGGACCAAGCTGTATCCATATGGGCGGTTGTCTGGTGCGTCGATCATTGTCCTTGTATTGGAGAGTGAGAAGCGGCAACCATCTTGCCGTCTTGGCAGGAGAGCAAACTAGATCCTTGACCATCTTGAGTTTTGGCAAACCACGAATGAGATCGTGGGCGTGACTCGTGTCAAATGATCAAAGCCTATATGACCTAGTCTCCTATGCCGAAGGTCAAATCACGGATTGAAGCAATTAAACAGGAGAGGATCACGAAGACTCGGAAAAATCAGCACAAAAGATCCTCCCATATCGAGAAATCCATAAACTAGGCTACAGAAGAATCAAGAATTTTGCAATTGTTTTCTTAAAGCTCACCTCAAAACCGTCATCAGTGGTGAGAGGCGAAAGTAGATTATCTGCAGACTTACTTACTAAGGCAACATCTTTTAAAATAAAAGAATCATTAATGCTCACTTTGTACCTTTAGCGATGACGCGCCCAAATGAAGCATCTCGGAAGGTGATCGTCTCATCACCGGAGCACGGGCTAGGAAGAAAACCAACGAGAATCTCGGTCATATGGCGAGAACAACCGAGTCTACAATCCATACCTTTCCCTTCGGCCCGCGACCACGAGTCAAGCAGAGTAAAGTCTCGATCTTGGGGTGAATCAGCGGTGATTTTGGCACCCAATCTTGAGTAACACGTCGAACATATGAAGTAGTCAAGCAAGACCGACCTCTATCTACCCTACGCTCTGTCACTCAACAAGTCGGAAGGTGCGTATGCGGACTGAAGTCATTCTTGAATCCGACCGCTATGGAAGAGCGAGTCGAATTCTTGCAACATGTCGATCACGCCGTGAGTAGCCATCTCGAAGGGAAACCGAGATCTACCCTCAAAGCGACGGACGTCACGACCGAAGGGAGCATGAGGACGAAAATCGAAAACTTCGAAAAACCAAGTCCTCGATCTCGCCTAAATCATCGGTTGTACCAAACCTAGGCCTCGTGTTGGTCTTGGGTGCACTCATAGTCCGGGCGACCATGAATGTACCTAATGAGACTCAACACGATCTCTACGCGATCTTGGCGCTACCAAGCAATGATCAACTAAATATCCATCCTTCGGCGAAGGTGCAATGATACCATATACGAGGGCGAAGGCTGCAGTGGAATCACCTTCTTCGTCGAAATCCTTTGAACAAAACCCACGACTTAAAATTGATTTTCTCGACCTGGGCTTAGTTTTGATCACACATGGTGCTATGGTTTTGAGCACGACAGGTGGATGCTTCCTCATATCCTCATGGATATCATATCCTAGACCCTGATTAAATCTGCAAATCTTAGATTTGTCTAGAATGAGATTGAGCTTCTTCTTGCCTCCTACAAACCTCTCGAGAGTGTTCATAAGATACTGACACTCCCGAAAGAGAGAGGTGCAAGAAAAGCAGGGGGAAGAAGGAACAAAGCAGAAGGTAAGGGAGCGGGAGAAGAACCAACAAATAGAGGAAGGATTGGCTTGTGCATGCAGTAGACTTTGGGGGACAGTCCATCTAGCTAGCAGATTGGTTCACGTTGCTAGGCGTCTCTACCAAACCCTTAGACTTCTTCCCAGCACACACAATACAAGCAGATGATTGTGTCTCTAGAAGGTCCTTAGTTAGCTTCACACATTTTTCATCCAAAGCAACCAAATCACATTTTAGTTTATTACATTGATTGCATGGTGAGCTAACAAGGTCCTTAGAAGCATACTGAGCCAATTTGTTATTGTGATCAATCATTTCTTGAAACTACTTGGATCTGATTCTAGTTCGTGATTAACTTGGGACAGTTTAAACAAGAAACAATAGGCTCTAGTAGCGCAGACTTGAATTGACAATTTTGTGATCCGCCTGCTTTAGGTTCATCTTGAGATTATTACAATTTTCACAAGTCTCAGCGAGATCAAGCAACATGGTATAAAGACCTCTAAGCGAATTGTCCTTAACCTCACATGAGGTGCAAGCGATAGCCTCAACAAGTAGTAGATGAAGGAGGTGCTACCCTACTCATCTCTAATTCAAACAAGAAGGCTAATGTTCTCTACTTTAATCATGTCAAGTTCGGAGGATACACTATCATGCAAGGTCCTTAGTTTTTCATGTCATCAAACAAAGCACAACATGTGTCACAATCATCACGGGAGGGAGCGGATGTAAGTAAAGTAAGCTCCGTGATAGTCTAGCTACTTCCTTCTCCAACTCAAAGACACTTAGCCCTAGACTTAGCATGAAATCTACCTAGCTTAAGAAAGGCATCATTAAGTGGTCGTAAGTGGGACTAACCTCATCTGAGTCGAGTCTGACTCACTTGTCGCTCGATTCGCCCCGACGGCCATGAAGCACATGGGAGAAGTTGCCGTCGTCCTTGGGATCATGATCGTCCTTCCCATCATCGTTACTCCACCCTCCACCTCATTTGGTGTCCGGTTCGTCGAGGCGGTGAGGACGCGATGGAACAGCCTTCTTTGCCTTCCCAAAGTTGCGAAACTTCTTCTTGCCTTGGTCAGTCTTTGAGGGCTTCGTGTTGCGGTTCTTGTCGATGTAGTCGTTCTTGCTCGGACCGCCATAGTCACCTTTACCCTTCCCGGCTTGGGACGGTTTGCTCGGATGTGGTTGGGGCCACCACACTCGAAACAAATCACAGGACCTCCTCTTTTTCATCCCTCCTCCTCTTGTAAGCATGGGAAAACTTAGAGCTAGGAGGGCTAGCTATTCATCCTCAAGTCGCTCTAGCGATCATCGTTATGTCACGAGAGCGACTAGGAGAACCCGCGATCGACTCGAAGAAGATCAGAGGTGGGATCGGTGACTAAAGCCATCGATCGTGATTTCGACCTTCGAGAGACAATGTCAATCTCGTGAGTCTTGAGACACGAGTAAAGCGCATCAAGAGTCAGGGTCGAGAGGTCCGTGCTATCCTTGATGGTAGTCACTTTCATCTCCCAAACACGAAGATCGAGTGCGAAAGCATCATCGGCGTTATCCGAAGTCGGGTATGTAAGACCAACCGCTCGGAGGTTGCTCAAAATCTTATGAAACCGCGAAAAACACTTGTCAAGAGATTCACCAGAAAGCATCTCAAATTTACTGTATTCACGCTTGAACTGGTCTTGTCGAACCGTCTTAATCTGGGTGGTGCCCTCATGGTATGCATCGAGGGTCACCCGGATGTAAAGCGTAAGTCAAATGAGAAATGCGATCAAACTCACTTCTACTCAAACCATGAATGATGATGTTCCTAGCCTTAGCATTGGCCTCAACATCAGGCATGTTTCCCACATTGATATTTTCATCGGCAGGAACTGCAAATCTCACCTTCACCTTTCTCCAGATGGCATACCCCTGAGCCTGGATGTATGTTTCCATTCGGCTCTTCCAGAAGGGGTAATCCATGCCATCAAAGACTGGAGGCTTGGTGGAATACTTGTCCGTTGCCATGGCTCAACCGTAGGTTAAGATCTATAAAGAAGAGCTAACCGCTCGATACCAATTGAAGGACCGAAATGGCAACAGAGGGGGGGGGGTGAATGGTGCCTTAAAATTAAGAACTCCCCTTTACTGTATTTAAGCAATTTCTACAAAGCCCTCTTAAGAAGAGTAAAACAAAATCGAGAACTAAAACAAGTTTGATGCATTTCGTCAAAAATCGGAAGCTCGATTCTACCGTGATAGTTCCGCACTCCGTAGAGTTCGGGATCGGTGCGGAAGTTCGCTCATGATAATTCACTGTGGACAATCGGAAGTTCGATTGTCCCGATCAAGAACGATCGCTCGGGTTTTCCCAAAATCAAATACTAAATCTTGAATGCTCTTCTCAGGTCAAGTTTCACAGACATCATCCTAAACAACATCTTGACCTTATGGAGAAGAATCGCAAACAAAGATTCAATAATCAAGGCAAAACGGATTTCTTGAAGAAGGGCAAGAAAGACCAAAACCCACAATAAATGAGATTTTGATTCTTAGCTCATGAAACTTTGAGGATGTAATAGCAATATCAAAACGACTCTAGATATCAAGTTTCATGCTATTTCATAAGACGAATCAAAAGATACATCAAAACCCTAAATATTTAAACCGAGCAGAAAGGAACAAGAGAGGCATAAACAAGTAATCAAAACCTCGAGTTTCATTGATAGAAGTCTAGAGATTACAGGGAAACACAGAGGAATGATTACAAAGATTTTCAATTCATTCTCTCCAAACCAACAAACTCTCAAAAGCAAAACATACCCTTTTGCTAGAGCTAACCTAATTTTCTCTTAAAGTCTAACCCTAACACGTGGGTTCACTCTATTTATAGCCTTTGCCTAATGGGCCTCCAACCCATTAAGCCCGCTACACCGAACGGAACCACCTTCACTTGTGCCGCTTGCGAAAATACCATTTCGCCTTGCGCACCTTCGGAAGCCTCCGTGACGCCTCGCTTTCCTTGACTCGCAACCACCTCAAGATTCACGCCGTCTTGACACATCCCGACCGTTCGACCTCAACGCGCCGCGCCTAGTCCGATCACCTCGTGTCTCGCCACGACTTCGTCTCAATGTCCTGCGATCAACACGGACAAAAACACATCACATAGCATTGCACAATATCATAGCATCAACATTTGTATAAGACTCAAACTCATACAAAATCAAAATCACAAATTAACCTTCTCTCGCAGCGATTCTGGACACAATCGGAAGTTCGCGCTTACCACAAATGAAGTTCCGATTTCTAACGTCCGCGACTTGTCGATTATCTAAGTTCGCGCTTACCATTGCGGAACTTCCGATCTTCTAACATCCGCATTCCCGCATTTTCAAATCCGATTTTCGTCTCGAGGAACACTCAGCGTCGGTATTATCGGACACTCGCTACCCCAGTGCGGAAGTTCCGATTACTTCAACCGAACTCAATTCCCTGTGTTAATCGGAAGTTCCTATTTCCAACGCCGGTAGTTAGATTATCGGAACTTCGCTCCATACGGTAGTTCGAGATTATCTGTTCAAAGACGAAGCTTGATCCAAACCGAAAAACTACTCTCTCAACCTATTCAACACGCTGTCGAATACTCATCACTCACAAAGGAGGACCTCTCACATGGTCTCTCAGTTGATCACTTGAAGAAGGAATAAAAAAAAGAATACCTCTTACACATTTATCTCTGTGTGTGTTTAATCTACTATTTATTCTTGCATTGTTTAATGTGATTCTACATTTATTTATAAAGTGGTGGTTCGAACCGAACCCGCTAGCGACGGATCTCAACAACACCTACCTTGCCGAAATTAAGCTGTGGATTTGAGGTGCATCCAATCGATCACCTCTCTCTCTCTCTCCTGTGTGGTATATATCATATGTGAGAGATATGTACCGTACGGGTGTTGTTAGCATGGTCCCTCCCTGCAGGGACCATGCATCAATGGATGCATCTAGAGAGAGAAACATGCACACAGATACATACAGTGTCGCAAATTCGTTACACACTCTCTCTCTCTCTCTCTCCCGACCGCCGTACGCCGGTCGATCGCCGCGGATTCGCGTCTCTTGTCCTCTGTCGCGGACTCCAAGCTGTGATGCGTTGGACACTCGCTGCATCGACCTGCCAATTCAATCACTCCATCGGTTATATGCATAGCTGTTAGGCTTAATCATGTTGCTGTTGGTAATCTCTTCTGTTCGTCTCTTTGGGCTTCCGGGCGTGTGCGTGTGTTGATCTCCTGGTTTTGCTGATCGCGTGTTCAACCTGCGTGGGTTCTTGTCTTTATCACCGGTTCGTGTGCGAGCTAGTGAACATATTCACATAAAATTAGTGGTTAAAGTTGTATATTGTCGACAGTATCGATGGTTCAAATCGTAGTATATTCTTGAAAATAGGAAGTAGTGATACATATATGCTACATAGGATTCCGCATGAAATAAAATGACTTTGATAAATAGCTAGCCATTTTTACTTGCAGCATGGAAGGAGGTTTTCCACTGAGCCAAATTTATATATCCCTGAATTTTTCATGTAAATAATATATATTGGGGATACATATTTTCATTGTTCCTTAAAGTTGAAGGTAGCAGCTAGAACTTTTTTAAAATGATTTAATCTATTTTTAAATAAAGATAACATCTCTCTAACTTTATTTCTAATTCTGATCCTTTGATCACGCCACAACGCGCGATGTGATAAAAATACTCTGTCACGCCACGTATCACAGCGTGTTCAAATCTTCCACTATAGCCCTTCGAGCCGAAACGCGTCCGTTTTGGGGCTAAATCCTATCACGCCAAGAGAGGTAGTGTGACAGCACTTTTGCCACGCCGATGTCCGTGACGTCACAATGTGCTTTTGCTACGTCATGGATTGTGGTGTGGCTAAATAAGTCAAAATTGAAAATAAAGTTAGAGAATGATTATATAATTATAGAACTTTATTAAATTATAAAAAAAGTTCTAGCAACTAGCAAGCTGCATGATCGGCCCTGGCAGGTTTGGTAGCATTCATGCACTTAGAGCTACAATGAATAATAAATAGTACATACCACCGATTGAATACAGACCAGATTATTAATTACAAAGCAGCACGGATGGTCCCCTCAAAATTTGTTGGACCTCTTCAAATGATTCATACGGTTTGTCGTTCTTAAATTCTTCATCAGAATAAATACATGCATAAATACGTGCGTACTTCACTAGCTCGCCGGCCGGCCGGATACGCTAAAGACTCAATTGGAATTTATACAATTCACTGCAACAGAGTACGTAATCTATATAAACTCATCCCCCATCGTGAAATGAACAGTACAGTCTTTAGTGGCAATATAGCTAGATACCTCCTCCTATCAATGCCTAAGTCACCGTCAAACCACCGTAACCCGGCGAACACCTCCTGCCGCTGTCACCTCGCATCGCCGCCGCTGACGGCATTGCCCCCTCCTCCGAATCTGGTGGCCCACCTCCTCCCGCCAACCGAGATTCCTCGGAGATATCGCCATCCCGCCTTCCTACGTCCCCGTGGTCGGCGGAGCCACCGCCACCTCCCACCCTTCCTCTATAGCCGGGGATTCATATAACTCGTCGGAGCTGGAGATAGAGGTGGACAGGAGCACAAATCGCGATGCAGATCTAAAGATAAGAAGTTCGACTGATTTCCTTGGAAAATTTAGCTGAGTGTTGTTTAGAGATCCTGATTTTTTTAATAATATTTTTCTTCCGTCAAGTGCAGCTCAAACATACACGTGTCAAGATGCATATAACGTGCAACAGCTGCTCCCTACTCCAAATTGAGTGTACTTGGGACTGTGCATCCATCGTACCATGCACGCTCACCTGTACTTTCAATTCTTTTATTCTTTTTGACGAAAAAGTAGAAAAATGTCTATTTGTGACTATTGTATTGTAATGGTTGTCAAGTTACGATATAACGCCTGAGGCGTCTAGTTAAGAAAAAAAAAAAAGGGAAAGGGAAAAAAGATCTAGAACATCTAAAATGGTAAAAAAAATACAAAAATAACAATCACCATGACAACAAACAAACTTAAAAGTAACTACAACACCCAAGGAACTTGTAATAGCAACTGACTCCACTGAGGTATGGTACTCCATATTTGGGTTTATTCCTGAATGACCAGTAGCTTATGTACTATCGAATTCGGTTTTGTATCGATGTCGATTTGTCTTCCATATTTTGAAATACTCGTTGATTTCTTATAATCCATAGTGAATGTGCACATGCTGCGAAACAAATGGGCCAAATGTCCCTATAAGTAGCTACTTTTACTGATATTTTTTGTGCAAATTCCAGTATATCATGAGACGAGAAAGCTTCCGTTGCTAGTCCTAGATTTGCACTTTCAATTCTGTACTTGGGACTGCCACATCCTGCTGAACTACGTGCATACCATGGAGCAACTTAACTAGCAGTTGTAGGAGCACACATATACGTAGCTAGGATAACGCCAGTCTCTACCACCAGCTAATTCCAACTTGAGAGTTACTCAACCCTATTCCTAGCACACATGCAGGCATGTGCCAGCCAGCCTCCAAATTGAAGTGCAGTACTGTACTGTGCCTCAGAATTAATGAGCTCGCGACACAATTCACTGCGCCCAAGCAGCAGCCGGCCGGCCGGACCACGCTGCTAGCTAGCTAGCTAGGGTTTGGCCGCACGAGAAGGTACAAATGCTGGCTGCTCCATGGACCATATGGTCTTCGTCCTTCCCCCTCCCGGGTCCAACCATCGAGATGGCCTCGCACGCACGGCACCATATGCATCAGCTGCAAAATATATATGTAATCGATCGATCCATCCATTCGATTCGATTGCGTTCGATTAAAGCCATGTCAACCGAAGCAGCCTAGCTAGCTCGTTAGGTTGCAGAGACTGGGAATTCCCACTGATTATTTGGTGTGTTCAAATTATAACGGTGCATTTTAATTAGTTATATGTAATGTGAAGTGCATGTTGAAATCCCATGGCGAGGACAACCCTGATTTAAATATAAAGATTTGGGTTTCTAAAAATACTTGAAGGAAAATATGTAGTTACATTTGCTAATTACCCCATGCCACCTGCTTTTTAAGTAAGCCGGAGTTTCCAAATTAGCTGGGGTCCAGCTTTAATTACCGCTCTTTCTGAAGTTTATTTTATTTAGAAATTAAGCCGCTCTTTCTGATAAGTTAGTACTAGCTCCGATTTTTTAAGATGTAAAACATAGACCAAGCCGAGATCACTCAGCACAACATGGCATGTACATACATGGCTCACCTTAACAGTGTATGAATTCATACAACAACAGTGTACATGTACACATATTAGCTCTGATGACAACAAAGCTCTTCCAACTCAGAACACAGTTTGGTGACCACCGATCGGCTGACTGGCCCAAACTAAGCGGAAAGGCAAGAACTGTGTATATAGTACGCATACTGTGAGTTCCCGAGTTTATCGGAAAAATAATATGAAAGCATAATCTAAACAAATACATTTGATTGCCGTTGACACAACCAATGTATAAGAATACAATGAAAATGGGGATGTATAGATTACCGTAGAGATTCTAGATTGATTGAATGATCATATTACAGAACACATGGGCCACCCCTTCATAGCTATTGAAGGGGTGGCCCTCGCGTTCTGTAATATGATCATTCGATCAATCGGGAATCTCTGTGATAATCTAGGCATCCCCATTCTGATTGTATTATTACACATTCATTGTGTCTACAGCAATAAAGGTCTCACTTATATTGTGCTCTCATATTATTTTCCGATAAGCTCGATAGGGGACCCCTGTGTCCCGGTCATCGGTAGTTGGCTCTGGAAGGAGGGTGCCATCAACTCGAAGATCATTGTTGTGATGTTCTTGCGTCCTCACCAATGGGCGAGGAGAACACCTTCGATCTTGTCGACTACGCTGACCTCATGGACGAGGACTACACCCCTGAGGAGGAATGCAAATGCGATTTCTTCCTCGATTACGTTTCCAAGGGAGAATCTTCGCCGCCTTCAACTCAACCCATTGGAAGTGAGACGTCGAGTACGCTGATGCCGTCCCCAAGCAATTCTTAGGGCGAGTATATCACCACTTCTGTCTCAACTGGAGAGACAAGTCACCACGATGCCAGTACTATGGAGGCTTATGATGATCTCGCTAACGGTGTCAATGATGAGATCTTGGAGGAATCATCTCGAGAACATATACTTCAAGATCGCGACTACTATCCCTCCTTTGATGAGTATGGGGCATTCTCATCCTCTGTTTGTGTAATACCCCGACCTGCATGTAGTGCCACCCATGTGGCTCATATGGAGTTGTGTGGTGGAATTAGTCCCATATTACTTATCTAAAGTGAGATGTAGTACTATAGAATGCCTGTTGGATCCAAACATAGTAGCTCTGGGTTAACCGATTTACGCGAAGCGAAGACGAAAGTATAAGTATGGTGCTATGTGAGCATTGGTCCCACTACTACAGAAAAGATCTTCATAGATGGTTCAAAAACGTAATACAGACGGTTTCGTGAGCCATCTGAGTTTATGGGTCAGTAATGACATGAGGTCATCACAGACAGTTCAAAAACTGTTTGTGATGTAGACTATCACAGACGGTTATTAACTCAGAACCGTCTGTGATAGCTGATGTATTACATACGGTTTCATCTACAAACCGTCTATGATAGTTGTTGTATCACAGATGATTTGTAGATTAAACCGTCTGTGATGACTCTTCTCTACAAAGTCTCCAAGCAGTGGTTTCTTGTGCCTTTAAAACTGGCTTCATATATATATATATATATATATATATATATATATATATATATATGTATATGTATGTATATGTATATGTATATGTATGTATATGTATATGTATATGTATGTATATGTATATGTATATGTATGTATATATATATATGTATGTATGTATTGTTCGTAGTCCCACAACCACTTTCGGGGGGTCGTCTACGTAGCATGAGGAGGATAAGACAGTAGCCACGGGCAACTTCAAAAGCATGGTAGTCAGGAGAGCATGTGGACATCCAATTACCTAGATGTTGTCGACAGGTAATTGGACGTCGCTATATTCAAAAAATGGCGTGGACGCGCAGGTACTCTGACTGGGAAGTAGCATCATGTATCAGCTTGTCAAGTTATCAAGTTCTATGGCTGGTTGCTAATACATGATGCCACTTTCCAGTCGGAGTACCTGTGCGTCCACGCCATTTTCTGAACATAGCGACGTCCAATTACCTGTCAACGGCATCCACATAATTGGATATCCACGTGCTGGGGAGGGAAAGGGATAGAGAGTAAAGGGGAGTAGTTACCCCAGTGCAACCGGTAAATCGACCACCGGCAGTAGCTCACCACATCCATCTCATGCATGTATGCATAAGCAACAACAACCCACATCTGTAAACAAGTCAAACATAAACCCAAAAACTGAAGCAACAAAGAATTAAAATTTTTGTATGTGTAAAGACTGATGTTTTGCCCCATCTAAACCACATCCCATGAACCAACATTATACACAGAGAACCCACCCATATCATCCAACCATCACATAACACCCACCATAGTCCACATCATTTATCACCCACATCACAGAGTAAGGAGAGAGAAAGGGATATATAGAGAGGAAAGAGGAGTAGTTACCCCGGTGCAACCGGCAAATAGACCACTGGTAGTAGCTCACCACATCCATCTCCTGCATGCATGCATAAGAAACAACAACCCACATCAGTAAATAAATTAAACTCAAACCAAAAAACTGAAGCAACAGAGAATGCAGAGGTAGCCAGAGGAGGTCAGTGGAGAGGTAGCCGTGGGAGGTCAGTGGAGAGGTCGAAGAGGGGAAGGCAGATCTGGCGGTGGGGAGGTTGATTTTGCTAGGGGGAAGTCGATTGGAACGGCGGTCGCGGCGGCGTCACCGTAGTTGTGTCACGACGGTGACACTGCGTAAGACACTCTTATCGTAAGAGTGTCTTGCGCAGTGAACCGTGGTGTCACAATCGGCAGCGACAGGAAGAAGGGTGGCGTTAGAAGGAGTTTCGACTACAGGTGGTCGAAAAGAGGTTTTGACTACCTAGTCGGAAGGAGCTTTTGACTACCTAGTCGGAAGGAAGTTTCGACTACAGGTGGTCAGAAGGAGGCTTCCACTATCTAGTCAGAAGGAGGTTCGACTACAGCTGGTTGGAAGGAGGTTTTGACTACTTGGTCGGAAGGAGATTTCGACTACAGGTGACCGGTAGGAGGCTTCGACTACCTCGTCGGAAGGAGGCTCAACTACAAGTGGTCAGAAGGAGATTTTGATTGCCTGGTGGGAAGTAGGTTCGACTACAGGTGGTCGGAAGGAAGCTTCGACTACCTGGTCGGAAGGAGGCTTCAACCACAGCCTAAAGAGGCAGCGCGGTGAAGTTTAGCGGCGGGGCTCTTGGGCTCAATGGCTCGCCAGCACTACGTGCTACGGTGAGCGGCGGTGAAGGTAGCAACAGGGAGAGGGGAGCGAGGCAAACCCAAGTCTCACGGTTTCAGCGGCGAGGCTCGACGGAGTGACCGACGGCGAGAGGAAGAGCGATGGTGAGATCCGGCTTACGGCGGCGCTAGATCTCCGACGATGCTTCGGTGGCGAGGAGGTTCGTACGAGGTCGAACGTGCCCTTGCGAAGCCAATGAAGGTGATCACGACGACGGAGGGGCTTCAACGGCAGTGCTAGAGGTGGAGGCGCGAGCTCTGGCCGACGGCGACGAAACTCGAAGCACGGCGGAACGAGGGTGAGAGAGAGACAGGGAGACTTGAGGGGGAAGAAAGAGGGGAACGAGGTGGTCCTCGTGCTCCATTTATAGACGAAGGAGGTGGATCGGGTGATAATATGGAGCGGCGGGATTCGCGGCTGCGCGTCATGGGCGGCTCTGGACGTCTCGTATGCTCCGGCGTGACGGGGGCAGGTGGGGGGGAGAAGATGGGGCAGAGTAGAGGGCAGGCGAGGTCAACAGGAGTAGGTGAGGAGGAGACCGGGCGGCATGAAGGGTGCCCTGCGCTGACTAACGGACGGCCTGGGCGCCGCGGAGAAGAAGGAGACCAGGCGAGGCGGAGGCTGACAGGTGGGACACGCCGGGAACAGAGAGAGGGGGCGCGGAGTGGAGCGGGCCAGCGCGCGGAGAACGGGCTGACGGGAATTCGGCCCAAACAGAGAAAGAGAATTTTCAAATATTTTTTATTTACAAAAATCGATAAAAAGACATAGGTTTTTAGAAAATAGTAAATAAAGTCCAAAAATTCTAGAAAAACAAACTAAAATTATTTGAATTAATTTGAACTTAATAAAATTATTTATAACTTTAATTTGTCCTTTAATTTTTCAAATAAATTATTTTTAATTTTAGGGAAAATGGAAAAACCCTTTTTAAATCCAAAAAATTCAAGAAATTTTTTTAAAATAATATTTTGACTTTAATACCAGAAAACCCAATTAAACCAATTTTTGAATTAATTAAAGTTTGGTTTAGTCATTTAAATTGATTTTAATTTCCAAAATTTCAAGTTAAGCATTAACAACTCAACGAAAATCAAATGGTTATTTTTATTTTAAAATTTTTCAAAAAAACCCTAAAAATTGGGCTATTACATAGAGCTTGCACCAACATCTGTTATGAGATGCTTCTTTGATATCGTCTGTTTAGAAAACATAAATTAGACAAAAGTAAAATCACTTCTTATGTCTGGCTATTCTTGTGAATACTTGCCACTTTGCGATCTTTCCTAAGTAATATGGTAGCCCTAATCAATCTTGTGGTTGCGCTTCTAAATCGATTGGTTCCTTATCTAGAACCTAATCCTTTAAGAGGACTTGGGCTCTAGCAAGAACCTCATCATCCGAAAAAGCTGCAATATAATGAAAGATTACTTTACTTCAACTGTGAAAAAAATTTCGATTAAAAAGGGAAATGGATTGTTACCATTTTTTAGGATGTGTCATAATCACAAGATAATATTTTATCTCTTTTGGATGGGAAAGATCTTATTCTTGAGGAAGCCATAGACGACTTTTCGTCCAATTAGACCTCTCCTTACCAGGTTGTTAATCACTAGGACCACAATCTTCTCATCATCGGAAAGCTTGATCTCCTTGTCAGTAACTCGGCTTTTTTATGACCATTCCAGTGGTGCATTTTGAATGTAAGTAATCCCACTCTCCTTCGGAACAGTAGAATAAAACCATTCTTTGCTCTATGTTTGGTTGACATCTTTGGTAGCCACGAAGGGAAATACCCTCTTGTTGGCATCTTAAAATTTAAAGTAAAAAGTGTCTACTGCACCAACACCTTTCTTATTGCGAATGATTTAGTAATAAAACATAAACAGACGCAGACTAGGGGCTATTCCTTAAAACACCTCAAACATGTGGGTGAAAATGCCAAGTACCATAACTGAATTTGGTACAAGATGAACTAATTCTATTCCATAATGATTAAGAACTTCAATCAAGAAATCACTCACGGGTAAACAAAGGCCTGCCCGAAGATAAGGCACAAAGAGTACCGTAAAACTAGCCGGAGGGCATAGCTCACTCTCCCTCCCCGGCGCACGCCACTCGATAAGTGCCTTCTCTGGTAGATGTCCGTTTTGCTCTAATCCTTTGAGCTCCTCCGCAGACAGTATTGACAATTTACATCCCGCCATTGTCTTGGTTCAATGGTGGACTGAGAAATTCTTCCTTTCGAAGGTTTGTGGAGGACAAAAGGCTCTCAGTGAATGGGGAAAGTGAAAACAACTGGGGTAAAAACGTGCCCAAGGTGAGGTAAAAGATCCATATATATACTCTTGGTACATTTAAAACCCACTTCTTTCAAGACGTAACAACTGCACCTCGACCAGTGGTGACATGACAACTCACGTCCGGTCAAGGAGGTTGTTCCGCACGTCAGAGACGTGTAAGAAAAAGCAGTTGAAAAGTTTTTTCTCTTTTCCCAAAGTTATCATCATCCCATAACCATCGCGAGTGGAAAAGTACAAAACCTCTTAACATAGAAATTACCTCGATACATGCTTCGAGAAGAGTTCACTTGATTATCATGATTTTTTTTCTAACCAATCCCTTGGAGACTTTAATCCATATAGCAAATTGACTGTTTGACCACCTTAAATAAAGGTGGTCGAAAAGTCAATTTGGTCCGTGGATGTCATCTGTTGTATGCTCCAACCATAGGGGGGAGTGCCAAAGCAACATGAGTTCGTACTCATGAAAAACTTTGAGGGTAGAAAATCTCATCTCTCTCTAAACAATTGCAATTCACCATCTATTCGGATCATAAAAGTCTAGAGATGAGGACGGTAAGAAATTGCGAGAATGATGAAGATGGGGAATTTCTGAAGGAATTTTTTTTCTCCCCTTCGGGTGGTTATTTATAGACCAGTAACTTACGGTAGAATTAAATAAACCAGATAAAACTCTAACAGGTTTTATCATAATTTTTTCCTAATAAATCATTGAAGACCATAACATAATCATCCTTCGAGAATTGTTTTCATAAATGTACATGGCTGACGCTCCTGCTTCTTAAGGAAAATAGTTATTTACAACTCAAGTGAAACTATCTTCTTGATCAAGTCTAGTTCCAATCAAAATCCCTTCAAGTAAGTTATTTCCACTTGAAGTTGAGGAGCTAGCTGACGAGGATTGTTGACTAGTTAATTATCCGAGTATATCTTTATTTGTTTATTTATAAATAAGCCAGGTTTTCTACTGGGTCTAAATTAGCTTTCTGGGCACAAGATCAATTAAACGGTCAGAAGGTGGGCCGGAAAATCCTTTCTTTGACCATTCTCAAGACCTCTCCTGGACGACTGGTTGGACCTCCTCTATATGTTTCTTCGGACTACTCCAAGACCACTCCAAGACCTCTCCCCCGTAGAGGGGGTCATCGAAAGCGGTTATCCATATGTGGTTAATAATAACTACATATGGAGAGAAGATATTGGTTGTTATATTCAAAGATATAACGGTCATCACGAAGGGACACAACGATTAACTTGAAGGAATGCGACCATTGGCGTGAAGAGGCGCCACTGCAGCAAACTGCCGACGTTTTGTAGACTATAAGAACCTGTCCTATATGCATTTGTAATCAAGATCCCTATCCAGACCCTAATCCGCGTTTATTTACAATCATTCTCCCTGTAATAAGAGCATACCTTTTGCAATATACATGACTGTTTTGAGTCATTTGGCGAATAGATAGCAATCTCCATTTCCTTTTTATAATTTTGTTTGTCCGTTATTTGACGAGAATTCCAGACGTCGACAAACGTGCGTGAATAAGAGACGTCTTTAGCGATATTACCTGCAAACTCTTCAATAGCTGTAAATGGGTAGCCCCCATATTCTATAATACGGTTATTCGAATCGAGAAGTTCTGCGATAATCTAGGCATCCACATTCTCATTGTATGCTTATATATTCATTGTGTCCAGGCAATAAAAATCTTCGTTTAGAATGTGCTTTTATGTTATTTCTCGGGAACCTGTGTGCCAATCGACACATCAATTTATCATTCATTAATTCATTCGTACACATACATAGGAGTACTGTGCGCACGATCAATTAATTCACATGGGCAATGCTATGTCTAGTTAAAGTGAGCGCACGTACTGTATAGACTCATACAGATATTAATATGTAATTCAGTGCTAAGGTGCTAATACTAATATTAACCGTTGGATATGAATTGAACAACCAAGATTAATACGGGCTCCCACCTCTAAACAATTTAATCACTTTTTGCATACTCTCACCTTAAATGTACCTTCATTAATGCGTCTTCATTAAACATCATGCATACTCCCACCTCCAACGATCAAGATCAAAATTCAACGGTTAAGATTGGTATTAGCACTTTAGCATTGAATTACACATTAGCACTAGATACATTATATATATATATATATATATATATATATATATATATTGGTGTTGTTACAGTAAATTATTAAGCCAGTGAAAGGCAAATTAAAGGGATCATCGCTAAATCATCCAAGTGCATGCGTGCTGCACTGTGTGCAGGTCACCGAGTGAGAAGTGAGATCTAGATCTAGAGAGAGAGCCGGTGGGGGTGGGGGTGGGGGCAGCTCAGGTGTGTGCATTTATGAAAAGATAGGCGCCATGCATGCAGCAGGTACGCTCGGTCATGTGGGCATGTTCCTAACAAGGCATGCGCTACTGTTCGGTTCCTTCAGCCCGGGCTTTTCCCAGTCCTCACAGAGCCTCTCGTGTCAATGGTAGTTGCTGAACAGTTCCATGAAGTGTTTTTATAGCAAAAGTGATATATAAAATGTAGCAAAAACACTGTAGTAATTGGTTCGATTCTTCGATTTTCGTTCAGACGGTGGAGTTCACTTTTAGTGTTGTGCCACCGTTGATCCTCTCCAATCCCCACTCATGCCCGCATTGCATGGTGCTTGCAGTGGAAGCAAGTCGAAGGGAGAAACAGGAAAGGTCAGATGGATCGGTCCGGTCCCTGCACGCATGCATAGTTACTGCACCTAAGCTAGCATATATAGCACCCAAGTGGATTTCACTGAATCTAGACCGTTGCCTATGTTCTATATATGGTATCGATAGTACTGCCACTCGATCACCCTTTCTCCTTTCCCCAAGCACTCTTCGCATCACAACCTCCCCGTACGTTCAGGTTCAGATCTGAAGATGCGATCGAGTAAATAAAGGCATGGATGCCCTGCATCGTATGGTGTTGAATGTGTGGCATCTTCCGGCGGCGGGAAGCAAATTTGCTGGGAGAGGACCTCACATCTTCCGGCGGCGGGAAGCAAATTTGCTGGGAGAGGATCTCACACATGAGGTTCCGCTCCCTCCACCGTCCATCCCACCGGACATAGTAGCTATAGTACAGTACTATATGTCCATGCAGTGCAGCAGAGGCAACTGATGGTGACAGACTGCAGCAGCTGCATGATCTTCAGAACTCGATTAGGAGAGGAGTGAAAGGGAAGGGAAGCCTGTCGTGATGTAGTACACGATAGGCCGGGAGTGATCGATCGTTCGGTTAGTAAAACAGGGTGAAACGTAAGGTGGCCGGCCGGCTAACGATTATCTGCATCCACTGGATTCGTTTTGCTAGGATCGATCGATTTTACTGCATGCATGGCATTGGCAGGGAGCAATCCTAGCTGGTTAATCATTCTTTTGGTTGGTTCGGTGGGTGTTGATGATCAAGAGTGAGAGTGAAGCTAGCTATTGCCATGATCGATCAAGTGGACATAGGAAACTACGTACTCCATCTGTTCTTTTTTTAACTTCATGTCTTCGAATCCGTTTCATCAAATCTTTTAAAGTTTGACCATCAATAGATTTAAAACTATTTAGATTTGGCTATATAAAAACTACACCAATAGATTCGTCGTTAAAAATAATTTTATAACTTTATTACTACATCTTAATGTAAAGTTACAAGAAAAAATAACAGTTAAAGTCGCATCTCAAGAACAGTAGCTAAGGATAACTGCACTTCCACTGTAGACCTGTGATTATAATACACCAAGTGGAAAAGATACAAAGTTTACGTAATTAACAATCATCAGCAGAGCCAAAACCAACCAAACAAAGCTAGTTAGCATTGGGATTCGCGACACACACATGCATGCAGTGCTGATCCATGTTTGATTGCTAGATTGAAGCCGTGCTACTGATCACGGTACAATCTGGTCACCACATAGATCACGGTACACACAGACAAATGCCGGCTGGATGCGACGGGGAGAAGCGACAAGGTCAACATAAGAAACTGTAGCCGATGCATATGCAAAGCCTAACCAGCAGACTCGTCTCCTAGCTAGCTTCACTCCAACGAATTTTTAGCGGTATTGCCATATTTTCGTACCGTATATACAAAAATAGTAGCCCACGGCCCGGCACATGTCCCGTTAAGGGTTAACTCGGAATTAGTGTTATGGTTTAAGCAGATTTCTGTAATTTTTTGTAAAAAATTTGAAATATAGCAAATGATTTCAAAAAATTATAAAATTTTACGTAGAGCCTCCCAACACAGCGTATTTGGTTGCGTAAATTTACCATAATTGTATTCGTTCAGAATTTTTCTCGTATTTTCTTAAACGTGTACTGTTTTGGCGAGGTCAAAAAAATCAACAGTAGTCGTGTCATGTGTTGTGCCTCCCATCACTAGAAATGAGAACCCCCCCCCTCTATCATCCTTGCCATGTGACATGTGTTGTTCCTCCCATCACCTGAAATAAGGCCCTCCCTCTATCATGCTTTCTTTTCCACCGAAAGCTTCACCAAAACCAAGCAATCTTTTCGTCCCGTCACTTCCATGTATTCATATGCTTATTAAAACCGTTCGCGCGAGTAAGTATTCCCTTACGGCTATAAATTAGCGAGCGAACGAGCGCGATTTCATTTCGCAGTCGCTCGCTTACTCGCTCATTCTCTTGTTATGTCGATTATATTTTTTGGGGCATTTCTATGTTATTTACCGCCGCCATTCGCAGATAATTTGTATCTCCGTCGTTTAATCCTTGAGGCCTCGTTAATTAGTTATGAAATATTTAGTCGTAACTTACGGTGGATGCGTACTTAAGTAGTTGTAATTTTGCAGGCATTTACTTGGCTTAATATTGTTAGTCCCATGTAATTAGCGTTATGAGATTTTTGTAGAAAAATATTTACAACACTGCTAGGTATTCGTGCAACTGATTATTTTGTGCTAGTTCATAATGACATGCAAGTTATTCTAGTATTCATGCACATGCTGGCCAAAATAATGACAACATGCACTGCTAGTTACCATCAAAGCAATTACTTGCTATGTACTCAAGTATGCATGCACCATGCAATGAACATACACATATGTATTTTTTTTAGCAAAGGGAACTAACAGGTTAACGTTTGTAATTATTGAGGCGAGGTTAATAGTTATAAAATAATTAATGTGTCTTAATTAATCAGTTTTAAACAATTAGAAATAATGATAGCATGCACTGCTAGTTATTAATGCAACTAATTATTTTGTGCTAGTTATTTCATGGTCATTATCAATCTTCTCACTAATATTCTGTATATTTCATGTGTTGCAAGGCATGTCTCTACCGGCACTTCTTGAACACTTCTATGATGAGGACCACTGGTGCAAGCTGTGGATCGCCGGTGACGCCGATGGCCCTTCGCCCCTACTGCTTCGGCGGGGAGGGATTCCTGGGAGCTGGACGATCGCTACGTCCCGATCCTCCAGGACATGGGCTTGTTGCCCCTTGCGAGGCTGGTATCCCTCGGACGTTGTTTCATCCTAAACGCCAGCCTACTATCAGCACTTGTCGACAGGTGGAGGCCCGAGACACACACATTCCACTTTCGGTGGGGTGAGATAACGGTCACTCTGCAGGACGTCTCGCTCTTGACCGGTCTTCCTATCCGGGGTGAGCCACTTGTTCCGGACCCTCTGTCGGCGCACTGGAAGGCTATGCTGGAGCAGCGGTTATGTCAACCTCTCCCGGAGGGTACACGTGGCTTCCCCAAGACTTGGCTGGGACAGTTCAGTGATTGCCCCCAGGGTGCACCTGACGAGGTCATTAGGACGCACCTCGTTGCTTACCTTCTTTAGCTCCTTGGTTGGGTCCTGTTTCCAACCACATAGGGCGATTAGTGCTACCCCAGCTACGTCCACCTCGCCGAGCCGTTGATTGACGCGGGGGCTAGGCCGATGCCCAGTATAGGTGGGGGTCAGACGTCGTTTGCACCACATATCGGGGTTTATGTGACTCTTCGCGGTGCGACACCGGTGGTACCCCTAGCCTGGCCATCTGCTACGTGCTCCAACAGCTGTGGAGTTCGGAGCACTTCCTGGTTGGGCGGTCATCCATCGAGAGAGCGGTGCACCCGTACGCCCCCCCCCAATTCGACGCGATAGATGGGCCCACCATGGGCTCACGGTGGACTGCTGGCCATCTACGCTGGGCCAAGGACAGGCTGGTGATGTGCTACTCGTTGTACCACAGCGAGTTCGAGTTGTTGCACGAGAGCGACATCATCTGGTGTCCATGGTATCTAGATTTCATGTGCACGGTAGCGCCACACAAGTTGTCTGTGCAATGCACCCAAGATATCAAGTTATAGATGACGACCTGCCACCTGGTGTTCGCACATATGGTGGAGCCTTACACGTCGTAGCTCGTAATGTGATAGTTTGTTCGGTACCAGGTCGTGCCCCCCAGGATGGCAGGCTCCTACAGCGAGCCGTACACTAGTGAGTCAAACTTTATCCGAGTAATGTTTACGATTCTTACATCTTATTTTCTAATATCAATACTTCTGGAAATGCATGCAATCGAGGGCAGGTGGGCATATTAAGGACTGGCGCCCGGTCCAACAACAGTGGACTACAGCATGGACGGATAGGGCGCACTTGGATATCTTAATTGAGTGGTGTTTGTATGACCTTGAGATGTACGGTGCGTACTTGGAGTGGTCGCGCCACGGATGTGCGCAAAACTCACCATTCCTCCACCGGAGCCCGGAGCGGGTGACATCAGAGACGCACCGGGAGAGCCTCAGCTGCATGTACGACTGTCACAGCACTTCGCTGCGTGACGACACCGTAAGACACTTACAACCTCTAGTCATTTCATTCACAACATCCGTACTCTTCGTTAATGAACCTGTTACATATGTCACTACAGTTGAAGTGGGCGCAGAGCGTCCATAGCGCATCGGAGGCCGCCATAGCGCGTCCAGACACTACACTGACGGGATATAATTTTTTTTTTGAAGCACACCTCAACGGAGATGAAGAAGATAATATAGAACTTGAGCTGTGGTCGTTCGACGGACGACATCCTGCGCATCGGGCACCAAATGGGGGTCGTGCTAACCTGCTAGGTCACCATGACCTAGCGATTCCGTTCGGCGTCGTAGCATTCTCCGTCGCTCATCTGCGGCCCAGAGCGGCAGGGAGGTAAGTTATGTACAAATCTAAGTTCTATTTTCCAGTTATGACGAACTTTCCGTTAACATCATGTCATTCTCCCACTGTAGGTCTGTCGGAATGCATCACTTCTACCGTCTGTGTTCGGTACACAAACTAGCGCTCCCCGTCGGTCATCTTTACTGCACATCCGGGAGGTACGAGATACTTAGTTCACATCCAGAGTGTTTATCTGTGCTGACATCATTCTGTCTTGCATCCTTCAGTTGACCGTGGGGTTACGGCCAGTTCACATCGACTAATGATGATACGAGCCTCCTAGGTCCTAGTAGGGAGCAGTACATGTTAGGGTCAGGGTCTGGACCATGGCAGGCAGGGTTTGGAGCGTACACAGGGTAGAGCTCCTCCAGGTTCGCTGCCCTACCGTACGTCCAAGGCTAGAGCTCCTCCGGGTGGGCTGTCACATCATATGTCCAAGGCCAGAGCTATCTGCCCAACCGGAGTTGCAGGCACCGTACCCCGGGAGTGAATTTTTTGAGTTTGTCGCTCATGGCTTTTTCGGAGGTGTCCCCCAGGTCGGCACCACTCATCAGGATGACATGTATGCTTACCAGACTCTGCATGCCCAAACTCAACCGACTGGTCCACCTCCACCCACTCAACGGTCTTCATACCCCCTCCGAACCGACACGCAGCCTCCGGACCGGCTAACATATCCCACGGGACATGCTCGACGCAAATCAAGGCCGCGCACGAGGATGCAGCCACAGTAGGCAGAGAGCAGTGGCTCAGACGATGGGCCATATTGCATCCCGTGTTATGCAATTATGTTTTGGGATATTTGTATTCATAATTTATTTTGCTATATTTGTACATGTATCTTGGTTGTTATGTGTGTACTCCTGCGCCATATTGTATATCGACATGTCCAATGAAGTTATAATGCAGCTTTTTTTCCATACATTCCAAGTCACATGAAATCATGAACCCTAATTTTCGAAACCTAAAATCATAATCTTCGCAACCAAAATTCTTTATTTTTTAGACATATAAAATTGTTGAAATATTACACAATCAAATCCACTGGGTGAGGAGCCTTAAAAAATCATATTTTTTTTGAACTCATTTTCTACATTACAAATTTGTACAAACAATACACGTTTTAGAAAATGCGAGAAAAATCCTGAAGGAATAAAATTATGATAAATTTACACAAGCAAGTACACTGTGTTGGGGAGACTCTATGTAAAATTTTATAATTTTTTGAACTCGTTTGCTATATTTTAAAATTTCTACAAAAATAATCAAAACCCGCTTAAAACCTAACTCTAATTCTAACTTAACCTGTAACGGGACACGTGGCTGCCATGGGTGCCGTGCAACACCACCGCACGGCGACCGTACGGACAGGGGCTTAATTTTTTTAAAAAAATCAGACAACCATTTATGTCATTACAGTGTAAAAAACGTGTTAATACCGGCAAAAAAATCTCAATAGGCTGTGTGATCTTCGGCTGTGATTGGACCGACAGACACGTAGGATGTGTTTCGTTGACTATATGGCCTCGGATCAATGTGGGATGCAGAATCTATTTGGGAAGACTTTTTTTGGTTGTCCGTATGCAAAAAGCAGACAGGCTCGTAGGAATGCATGATTCCCACTGGGTGGCGTTTGGTAGGAAAGTTGTCGAGATTCAATCATGGATAATTTTGTTTAGTTTCTGTGTTTGGTACCATCATCTAGAAATTAGTATAGCAAATAAATATCACAGACGTAGCTAGATTCCGATGGTATGTGAGAATATGATTACTTTTGAAATAGGTAGCTATTTTAAATTACTGTCTCATAGGACTTTTCCCGTGATCTAGATCAAAAGGACTCAATACTCCAAGCTACTCCATCCATCTAAGTGAGTAAATTCTTCTTTAGTTACATCAATTTAATCTTTTTATATACTTTCTTGATCTGAAAGTTTTGATGTCAAACCCTGTCTAGTTTTTTCTTCCTCCTTTATATCTTGTATCTTCCTGCCATGCGTCTTCAGGGGAGACGATTCTGCACGTTTTTCTTGTATTTTCGACGTCGTCTCCACGGGAGCCGATGCGGTGATCTTCTGAAGCGGAGGTTGAGGTGGAGTCATTGAGGGTTCTATTGAAGAACCATGGTCGCGTTCCAATCGTGGCACTGCAGGGTCTAGGGCGATGTCCCTCTTGGGCTACTGGACAAAAGTGTGTACGGCATCCCCTAGTATTATGATGTCTTCGTCTAGAGGCTTCTCCAGCGAGACAGCCTTGAAATTGTCATGTAACATGTCCACCTACACCTTGGCGTAACCCTGCGCTAGCTGGGCACCGTGCAACACTATCCCTTCTTGGCATGAAAACACCATCCCCTGCCCAACCTCAATATAAATGGACCCAACCAGTCTCGCTTGGAGCTTGCAGGGCGTGGGGTCCTACAAAACGATACACAAATAGCTAAGACGTCCTACATGTCTATCTTTGGAGTATTCCAGATATGTATATTACATGGATGTCGTCGATAGGTAATTGGGCGTCGCCATGTTTAGAAAGTTGTGTGGACACGTAGCTATTCCAACGTTGAGGGGGGGCTGGCTCCAAAAATAATTGGGCGGCTTGCGACTGGTTGATGATTTGATTCATTTGTTCCTACAATGATGTTATCTGTCCTCAAAATTCTACACTAATCTCTGCACGAATCTCCTCTTTCATCTATTCCTCGCGCTCGGCCTTAGATCTCTTCTAACTCCTATATATCTCGTAGTCATGTGGGAATCCCTGCCTCCAAGGTACGTTAACCCCAAGGCCTCATGTGCAATCCAGTGCTCCTTGTTTCCCAGGGCCGTGGATAGCGTATCCCTCTCCCTGGCTGCTTCGAAGGAGCCTTAGGAAGACTGGGTTCTCAATGTTTGCTGCAAGAAGTCATCATGTTATTTTAGACTCTGCGAAGTTATGGACTTATTAACAACTAGGTAGTTCGATATATCTTACCAGACGTTGGAACACTTCCTCATCTACTGGGTTTTTTAAAGAGATAGCGCTCAAGTCGTGCTTGATGACCTTCCTCTTAACCAGTTTCGGGCACGCTCGTCTGTGATCCATGCAAATGGTGAGGAGGCCTCCCACCGGTTTGTCTCCTCGTCCTCCCTCATCCATTGCAGGATTTTTCCCGCATACCTAGTGGTGCTGCGTCTGTGGGGGTGATTGTTTTTTATCCAAAAGGCCTTATGCACCACACTTTGTAGCAGAAATTCAGTCGTCGTCTTCATCCGCACAAAGACATCCCATATATCCACCGACACGAATTGATACTTCGTGAAGGGAGTTTGATCCTTATTAACATACTCGTGACAAGTGTGCTCCTGAAGGTCTTCCACGCTTTTCCGATCGTGAGCAACGCTTGCCATCGCATGAGTCCCTGGACTTCTGCTGGGATCTCGAACAAGCTTGAAATTTCAACCCACAACTGTTCTTTCGGTTGGTCCGTAAGAGACTTCTAGCTTGGTATGGTGATGGAGACACATTCCCTTCCAACTATCCCGCAGGTAGTATGAAATGTTGCCGCTGCTTTCATGGGATGCAGTGGGACCCCAACATCAGTGACCTCCCTGATGGTAATTCGGCCCTTAAGCCTTTTTTATATTCCTCTCCCATCTCACTTAGGTACCCCTTTTTTTGGAGCCCCAAACGCATTCGGCGAAGGCATCGCACAATCCATCGGAGCCCCAGACGCATTCAGCAACGGCAACAAAGACTACGCGGACGCCATCTCTCGAGATACACACCCAAAGAACTAAATTTGTAGGATTCCAATGACTAAAATTTTAGTTTGTATTTTCATGGAACACATTAAATATAGAAAAATATATAGGTAATATACGCATATATTTTCTGAATTGTTGTAAATAAAACTATGTTAGCAAATATTCATAATTAACTCCAACATAATTAATAATTATTAATGCTCTACTGATTATGTCAAGAATTATCTCAAATAGCAAAGTTAGTTCCAGTCAACAAAAGGTTATACAATTAACAGTGCACAAGAATTACTTGATTAAAACATACACCAATCAGCAGGTTGAGGATTAATCACTTGATAGAATAAACAGATCACAAATTTCAGCAACGTGGGCCACTCGGCTAACAGGAAAAGGCCAATTTACAAACAGAGAAACAACAGGATTTGAATAACATGATCATATCAATCATAGCCGAAAACAGAATGCAACAAAGCCAAACTATTAGATATAATCTGACAACAGTAAGCAATCCTAGCAGCTCAAGTCTGATTTGTTATCAATTTAATTTCACAATATGATAAAATCATCACTAAGCAGTAAACTAAACCCACAGCAGTACAATGCAATATCTCCTAATACTAGAATTAATCCTATTTCATATTTATACTAGCGTAGCACATATATGTAAAGTAAAGCACTCATATAAACAGAAACAACTCACAAAGAAGATGGCAATCAAAGCCACTAAATAGAACCAGACAAGGCACATCGAAAGACGCTGTCTCAAAAAACCAAGCGTCGAATACTAGGAATAAAAGTGCAATAAACCATGAGGTACAAGGAAATACCTACAAGCGTGGAGGGTGGGAGAGTAGTAGGGCGGCGTCGGGGAGTAGAAGGGCATCATCGGGGAGCAGCAGGGACCGACGGTGTCAGGGAGATGGATGCGCAGAAGCAGCACGGACAAGTGGCATCAGGGAGCAGCAGGGACCAGCGGATACAGGAAGAAGGGTGGCATCGGCATCGGGGCTGGGGAGAAGGCGCGTCATAGGTGTCGGGGTCAGGGAAGGGGCGGCGTCGATGTCGGGGAGAAGGCGCGGCGACGGGGAGAAAGGGAAGGGGCACGCGAGTGAGGAGTTAAAGGTGCCGGGAAGGGGAATGTGTGAGTGAGGAGTAATGGCCAAAACCCTATCAGGGTCTTACTAATAAAGGGATATCACAGACTATTCTATAATAGAACTGTGTGTGATAAATATGTTACAGAGGGTTTGTTCCACTAAACCGTTTGTGATAGTTCCTTTTATAGCAAAAAAATATTCTTTTTTCGTCTAGCCGCAGGAAATGCTAGCCGTGACCTCTGAAAACAAGAAAGCAGATACAATCGCAGATGGGATAATTTCTTAATTACTGAATCAATTACAATAGAATCATTTCTTAATTACATACCGAGTTTCTTAATTACAAGGAAACAATTTTCAAATATGTGTTCACCGTGTGGGGTCATTCCACTTTGTTATTTCCTCTTTTTAAAAATAGCCCTTCACGATGATCGACGCTCATATAGCTAGCTTCCTCACTGGTTTCTTCCCCGAGCATGATGTCGTCTCCGAAAGGAGGCAACTTGTCAAATTAATTGTACTCTTCCTCACCCACGACATTCTCAACTCACAATCCTTCTTTTTTTCATGAAGAACTATGTGGCGTTTCTTATTTGCCGGGCCTGTTACATAAATTTTTGAATAACTTGTGTAACAAGTAGGAATGGTTCATGCTTGTATCCGACATGTTCAAGGTCTACAGTAGTGACGCCATACTTGTCGACCTTCACGCCCTATGAAAATTTGAACTAATGGCACCGAAGCAGGGGGATCTTGAAAAGTACATAATCTAGCTTCCAAATCTCCTCTACGAACTCATAGTACCCATGTTTCTGAAACGCATCTATGAACATCGATGTTCTAGACTATACTCTTTCTATCCTGAGCTATTGTATTTTATAACCGTCTATAATACATATCACAGACGGTTTCACTACTACAAAAGGGGATATACTGGATGCGTCATCACAGACGGTTTCCTGGAACTATCAGTATTAAATACAATCACGGACGGTTTTAGTTTAGCGCACGTCTGTGATACTGGCTACAGACTAGCTACGGTAAAAACCATCTGTGAAGATGTAATATCACAAACGGTTCTTAACAATAATCGTCTGTGATAATTCACAGATGATTCTTAACAAGAACGGTCTATGATAATTTTGTATCACGGACGGTTTGTTGTTGGAATTGTCTGTGATATGAACAGAGTCTATTTTGGATACAACTACAGGAAACCAGCTACTTCACGATCACGACCTCCCGCGCTCCATGACCACGACCTCCTGCACTCCACGACCACAACCTCCTACAACCTCCCGCGCTCGACGACCACGACCTCCTGCGCTCCACGACCGCGGGAAGAAGGGGGCCAAATAAAAAAATTCTAAGATTGTCCCTACTTTTGCTGGCGTGCGAACATTTTTTGGCTATAGAATTATCACAAGCGATTTAGTAGGATAAATCGTCTGTGATATATGTAGCACAGACGATTCTAAGTCGCCAAGATATTTCGCCCCGCGCATGCGTCCAAAATTTTCCCCACCCGCGCTGAGCATCACAGACGGTTCCATAATAGAACTATCTGTGATACTTATCACATACCGTTCTTAAATATAATGGTCTGTGATATGCTCGCTTATCACAGATGGTCCTGGAATAGAACCGATGTGGTATGATAGCTTATCACAGACGGTTCTTTAAGAGAACTGACTGTGATATGCATTTATAAGTAGGGCCCTGCTAGGGTTTGCGTCCTTACTCCTCAGCGCCCTTACTTCCCGTGTTCCTCCCGAGCCTCCTCTCTCCGCGTCGTCGTCCCTGTGCCATCCTCCTCCCCTACGTCATCGTCATCCCCGAGCCTCCTCTCTCTGCAACGTCGTCCCCGCGTTGTACTCCTCCCCTAAGCCGCCGTCATCCCTACGCCTCCTCCTCCCAACGCGGTGTCCTCCATCTGTGACCCCCAACCTCGTCCCCATGCCGGTGTCCTCCCTCTGCCACGCCTACCACGACGTCACCGCCCCTGACCTCAACGACACCTCGCTCCCCCGACCTCGACTCCCTCTTCGTCCACACCTCCCATCAATGTATGAGCTCACCCATTTGGATTGTGCAAGTATAAGTTTCAAATTGTGCTAATTTGATTAACTCTAGCACTGGGAGATATTGCTTAGTAATGTTGTGGGAGGTACGAGCTCGCCGCTTTGGATTCTCTAATATTGTGTTATGTTATTCATGCTCATCAGATCACTCTGTTTCATTATGTTGTTGATGTCTTGTCATTTTGCTCCATTCTGTTGGTAGCCTGTGTTCACTGTGATTATTGTTCAGTCATTGTTTATATTCCTATCAATTGAAATATTATGTAGTTGGTTCAATTGAAATATTGACAGTGAACTCTCAATTGATGATTTATTTTGTTGTGAAGTTCTATCTTTTGAGCATTTTATGGATATCATGGGGATATGCTCATGATCTTATGATGATGTTACAATTAGCAATGGCATAGAAGGTTTGTCAAATCACGTATTTTCGGCAAAATTCAGGTGCTGTCAGGTCACTGGCGGTCAGACCGGCTAAGAATAAGCGGTCCGACCGGCCAGTGGTGGTCCGACCGGCTAGGAGCGGCGGTCCGACCGGTCTGGAGCGGTCGGACCGACCACCTCGAGTGGTCGGACCGGCCATTGTGAAAATTTTATTTTGGAGTTGGGCCAAAAATAGAGGGTGTAGGCAAGAGGGGATTCTCCTACACTTGGCCACATAATTTTGATCTATTCGTTTGAAATTTCCAGACAGGTCTCGGATTTCCAGTGTGGAAATTTGGCTAAGTCCCTAGATGGGCGGTCAGACCGGCTCATGGGTGGCGGTCAGACCGGCCCATGGATGGCGGTCTGACCGGTTTTCACTTATTCATCGACCATCTTGGTGGCGATATTTGTTTGTTAGGTCAAGTTCATGGTTTTCAGTGCATATATGTTGCATGATGCATGTTTTGACTAACGTGGGTCAAGTTGTGAAGAACTTGTTCCCAAAATTGATTTCTTGGTCTATTGTTGTGCAGGTGGCTTGGAGGTCAACGACAGTCAATGGCGAGGATGATCGGGACTAAGCTTGGAGAGCTGAGGTTCAAAACGATCGAGGATGCTGGGTGAAATCGATAAATTCAAGCATGGCGCAAAATGGACAAGGATAACCGAACAGGAAGTTTGGTGTGACGGGTTGCATCAAGCGGCGCAGGGGTCGGTGCAAGTGCCATGTGGTTTCGTTGGGAGCCGGATGGGAGAGACTTGCCGACATGAAGAGAGCCGTTGGTCAACCTACACGTGGCGAAGTATGGGAGTGCTTCATGAAGATTGGACTCGGTCTTCGGAGAAGGATCGAGAAGGGGTATTTTGGTAACTTCACCAAGATACCACCTTGATTGCCTTTGGCTAAACCGCAGCGCAAGACGACGTAAAGAGAAGTAGTTTAGGTCGAGAGAGGATGAAGACGGCGCTTTGAAATACATGCGTAAGTGAAACCCGTTTGTGTCTGGGCTTAACGGGTACCCATTAAGGAATACCTTTCTAGAAGCTAGCCTCCACTATAAATAGGGGAGGGTGCTGGTTGTACACCCCACCTCTTTTGTTTTATTGTTGGAAACCCTAGTTTTGGTGTTTAGGGAGAATAGTGGAGAGGTTGGATTTCTATAGTTTGGATTGATTATGTGCTCATGGGTTGGGCATTCATCCTCCAAGATGGAGTGGCTGTAAACCAACATCTATCTCAAATCAATCCAAGCAAGATTTCTCAAAGTTGAGTCTTTTATGTTATTGCTCTCTAATTTGTGATTTTGGGCCTTTCTTTGATCCACATCTTTTCTTTTGGTTTCTGGCATGGATCTTGTTTGCTATGACATGTGGGAACTCATCTTGGATCATCTTGATCATCTATAATCCACGAGTAAGTTTTTTGATCATATTTTCGTTTTGAATCAGTTTTGAAGCAACCTTCACTCAAACGGAAAAATGTCAGAACTTTGGGAAAGATCTTCACGATCTTTGATTGGAATAGGTTCCTAGCATCATTGAGAATGTGTGTTTCAAATTTTGTGGAGTTTGTAGTTATAGATCAATAGTTAGACTAATTTATGATTTTGAGTTCGGGCTAATTTTATTATCATTGGGCTGGAGGTTAGACCGCCCATCTGAAAGCTCAGACCGCCCCATGTAAAAGTCGACTGGCCAATCTGAGAGGTCAGACCGCCCAATTTATTTCAGATTGAGTTTTCATGATTTTGGTTGTTTTGCTTCGGGGTTTTGATTGAATTCAATACAAGTTTTCCTCTATGCTTATACATTGATCTTTATAGCTCTCATAGCTATTGGAGTGAAAATCTTGTTGAATCCGATCTTGGTGAAAAAGAGATCATGCTCCTATTAACCCCTCTAGTCATCATTTTGGTCCAACACATTTTATCCTGATTGATGCAGTATTGATTTGTTCATCTTGTAGTAATATTATTTATTGATGCAGTACTGATTTGTTAATCTTACGAGATAGCAAGTAAGCAAGATGGCATCCGCACCGTCTTCGCCGTCGTCATTCGACATTGCCGAATGTGTCTGGATCTTCAAGGAAAGTGGTACCTAAGCGACACACCAGAGGAATATCAAAAATGCATGTGGGCTGAATGACCATCATGGTCATCATTACATCTGGGGTCCCTCTGCTTCCCAAGAAAGCAGCGACACCATTCCGGACCACCTGCGGTATACTTGGAAGGGACGGGTCCCCATTACCACGCAGAAATAGAAGGATCTGACGGCTGTAGAGAAAGCGTAGTTGTGGACATAAATTACAACGTCATTTGAGATCCCACCAGAATTCTACGAATAAGTGCGACGGCAGGCGTTCCTTGCGATGGGACATGCTTGCAAGACCTTCAAGAGAAAGCTTTTCACAGAGTAGGTGAATAAGGATTGGACATCATGCACGAAGTATAGTTTCATGTCGTCGGATACATGGAACGCCTTTGTGCGGATGAAGACGTTGGATGAATTTCAGCAGCAAAGTGTGGCGCACAAGTCTATATAGGCACAAAATATTCACCCCCACAGACTCGGCAATCCAGTTGGAAGTCTCCACGCCATTTGCCTGGATGACAGACGAGCGCGCCCAAAACAAGTTAAGAGCGAGGGCCTCAACCATATCGTCGGGCGCCATCTCTTTCACAAACCCAGCAGACGATGGAGTGTCCCAACGCCTCGTAAGATATGTTGAATTACCTAGTTGTTAATAAGTCCATAACTTCGTAGGGTCTAAAATAACATGATGGTCTCTTGCAGCAAATATTGAGTACCCAATCTTTCCAAGGCTCCTTTGAAGCAGTCGGGGGGAAGGGTATACTATCCACAGCTGTGGGAAACAAGGAGCACCTGGGTCGCACACGAAGCCTTGGGGTTTACGTACCTTGGAACCATGGATTCCTACACGACTCCGAGGCGTATAGGAGTCGAAAGAGATTCAAGGCCGAGCACGAGGAACAGTGGAAAGCGGAGTTTACTGCACAATTTCAAGCACAGATAACATCATTGTAGGAATAAATGAATCAACTCATCAACCGGTCGCAAGACACTCCCGTGATTTTGGAAGCGGTCCCCTCAACATCGGAGTAGCGTCGCGTCCACGCTTGCATTTTCTGAACTTGGCAACGCCTAATTACCTGTTGATCTCATCCAAGTAATGTACATCTCTGGAATGCTCCAAAGATAGATTTGTAGAACGCCTTAGCTAATTGTGTATCGTTTTGTAGGTACCCATGCCCTGCAGGCTCCAAGTGAGTCTGATTGGGTCCATTTCTATTGAGGCTGGGCAGGGAGTGGTGTTTCCATGCTAGGAAGGGATAGTGGTGCACGGTGTCCAGCTGGCGCAGGGATACACCAAGGTCCAGGTGGACATGGTACATGATAATTTAATGGCTGTCCCGCTGGAGAAGCGCTCGAACGACGACATCATAACACTAGAGGATGTCTTGCATACTTTTGTCCAGTGGCCCAAGAGGGACATCGCCCAGGACCCTGTAGTGCCGCGATCTCCACACGACCATGCCTCGATGACTCCACCTCAACCCCTACTTCAGAAGGCCTCCATATCCCTTACCGTGGAGACGGCGCCTGTGGAGACGGCGCCGAAGAAGCAAGAAAAGTGTGTCGAGTCGTCTTTCAGGAAGACCAATAGCATGCGAAGCACTAAGGGCATATCGAAGAAGATTAAGGCACCTCATAAACCCGGGATGTTCTCCCTCGGAATATCATTGGTCTCCGGCACAACATTACGCCATATTGGTTTGGCTTACTAGAGTTTGTATGCCTGGTACATGCAGAAGACCGACGAGGCGAGGGAAGACCGACCTACTGGATTCACCGTCAGCTACACGGACAACCATTTCCACCATAAGCCGGGCTACTTCGTCGTGGGTTTCGAAGACTTATTTGATCTATTCAACCTAGACGCCTCCGATGCCACACTTCTACGATGTTGGACACTGTAAGTGTATACAATCAAGTTCTACATTCACGCAATACCGATAAAAATCATAACTCATTGCCTATGTATAGATACATGATGCAACAAGCCGGTGATCACGACAGCCGGTGGTTTCCTCGACCCACATTTGATCTCTAAGCAATACATTATCGAAGACGCATCCTACGTCGAGAAGTACATAACGAATGAATTGCTTAGGTAAGTGCTTCACTACTTGCTATACAAATTTTATTTGTTCTTTATACGCAACACGAACTTCGGTTTAATGACTGAGTAGGTTCCACTGGATCCTTTTAGTCATTGTACCAAAGTGGAACAAGGTAATATACCTTGATTCCCTAGTCAATAAGAACCACGACTTCACTCTTGTGCAAAAAGTACTCGACAGGTATACTCATTTCTTCCATACGTAACTCTATTATAGTCTTCCTTTGTTTAAAATGTCCGATGATAACTTTTTGGAATCATGTAGGTCGTTTAGCGCCTATGTTGTCCAGGGGGGTACACAAGGAACCGGGCGCCACACTGCGACACATGATGCAATTTCCAATACCCGCTAAACACAATAACACTATATCACACTTCGCAACCTGGCCTCTCGAACTGACTATACCTATATCACATATCACACTTCTATTTTTCAATGCCACCAGCAACTACAACAAAGCAACGTATGTGCATTCTACGTTTGTCGTCATATGCAGGAAATCACGAGTGCTAAGACAAAGGATCCAGAGGTTTGTTAGTCAATCTCACGATAATTATTTTATAATTATGAATTTAAATATATGTGCTTACTACTTTATTCTTTCTAGCAACAGGGCATGAAAATACCAGAAAGTGTCTTCCATCTGGACTTACTCATGGATGTTCGAGGACTGCTCGCCGCCTTCATCATGGGAGAGATCATTAAACAAAATGGAGAGTTTCACCCCGACGACACCGATTTATTGTAATTCACTTTGAGTTGTAATCAAATCACTTTGTAAATTATATTGAGTTTGTAAATCACTTTGAGTTGCTCTATATCAAATCAATTATGGTATATCTATTTTCTGCTTGCTTGTTTTCAGAGGGCATGGCTAGCATTACCTGAGGTTAGCTAAAAACTAAAATATTTAGGTATAGAACAAACTATCATATACGATTTTGTGGAATAAACCGTCTGTGAATACATACTATCACAAACGGCTATTTTTACTAACTATATATATATATAATCATAGACGGCTACTACTTACAACCGTCTGTGATATATATCCAATCACATACGGTTACCACTAACACACATCTGTAATATATATCCAATCACAGACGGCTACCACCAACAACCGTCTGTGATATGTCGAATATCACAGACGGCTACTATCATAAACCGTCTGTGATGTCCTACATATCACAGACGGTTTTTGGTGGAAACTGTCTGTAATAGTAGGCCTTCACAGACAGTTTCAATAAATAACCGTATGTGATATCCCACATAGCACAGACGGTTTTTGGTGAAAACCGTCTGTGATAGTAGGCCTTCACATACGGTTTTAACAAAAAACCGTCTGTGTTGTGACTTTTCATAGACACCTCACAAACCGTCTGTGATAACCACCTGTTATCACAGACACATAGATTCAGGCAGTTCAAAAACCGTATGTGATGACGGTTTGGATCCATCTGTGATGACCCTCTCTGTAGTAGTGGTTGTTCCACTAAACTGCCTGTAATAGTTCCTTCTATAGCTAAAAAATATTCTATTTTTCGGCTAGCCTGAGGAGTTAATATGTATGACTTGTTTTTCACATATATACAAGATAGTAAGATAAGCACGTTAGTAGGATAAACACGTTATTCAGTAAACATGTTCAACATAGATAGTAACTTGAACTCCAAACTATTTTTTATCATTTTTTGTATTTACATATGACCAAACAGCGTGGCCAGTTGCTTCTTACAGAAGATTTTTAAAAAGTAGAAATAATAAAAGATCAAGTTTTTCTAGAGGCCCAAGTAGCCTGCTATCTCCGTTATCAAAACTTCGTAGGCGACGTCATCGGCATCTGAGGGTTTAGGATCAGCGTAGGAAACCTGTAACACTTCCAACCATTGATGCGATCGTTCGATAGTCGCCCAAAGACGCTCCGACTCAAGAACCAAGTAGAAATGCACCCATAGGTTCTCTTCTCTTGCTTGAGGGGTCGCGGCTTGGTCGACTAGGTCACCCGCCGCCTTGATGACGCATTCCAAGCGACGGTAATGCTCCTAGAGACAACGTCGTTGTGGAGGACTACGTCGATGGCGAGGTTAACTCACTGGAAGATGCAAACCACCCGGAAGACACGGGGAGGAGGTCGTCAAGACGGCAGAACGTCGCCGCCACACGTCTTGGCAAGCATAACCTCCGTCGGAGGAGGAGGACATTATTAGCGCAGTGTTCTTCGCGGCTTCCACCAACAGTCTGGCTGGCAAAGTGCTCGTACATGATGGCTAGGTAGGCCATCAATGCTGGTGTCAGTGGAGAAGAGTGGGGAACTATTTCGTTTGTGCTTGAGAGTAGAGCGATGTGAGGATTCATCTTCGATGGCGGATGATCATTCTTATAAAACAAAGAGTAACGACGGTGCGCGAGACGAAGGGACGCATCGTGCGGGAGCCGAAGCGGTATTGATACATATCACAGACACTTCCAACCACAAATTGTCTGTGATACGTTACTATCACAGATGGTTCTTGTTTCCCAGACGATTCTATTGAAAAGCCGTCTGTGATAATTACGCGTCACAAACGGTTCTAGCTAGCACTAGTAGCATAGACGGTCGAGCTTGTAAGACCATCTGTGATAATTACAACACTGACGGTTATAGGAAACCGTCTGTGATGAGGTGTACAGTATAATCCTTTTTGTAGCAGTGATTGTATCATCCATGTGTAATTTTGTTTCTTCATTTTCTTTTTGTTTTTTTTACATCTGCTTTTGATTTATATCTTTATCAAAAGATGTAATCTGTACTTATTGACTAGTGTCCATAATTTGTAGATGGACAGCATGGAGAATCCCAACTTGCCATTGATGATATCTATTATGGTTTCTTACATGTCTCTGTCTATGCATGGCATAGTAAAGTGCTACATGTAATTGCCAGGCATGCTACGCTTCTCTTGCCGGGGGCAAGCATACAAATGGTTGGTACCTATATACATGCTACAGGAGAGCCTACCGCACAAAACATGGAAATTTTCTCTCCATAACAGATTCTAATGTTACACACCAAACAACTTAATCACCTGTACCAAACATAGGAATCCTGATATTCCCTGCTATCTCATTCCCATTGTTAGGATTTACCCGAATCCTGATATTCCCGTCAGTCTATTTTTCTTGAAACCAAACGCACCCCAAGAGCTAGGCCAGCTGGATACGCGACAGGCGAGCTTCCCTCCTCAGCCAAGCCCAACCAATTGCATGATTAAGTGTTATTAGCGTACTACTATAGCGTTTTAAGACAAATTAAGGGTTTGTTAACAATTATTAATTCTTTGAACCTTCACAACATGCATCTAGCATCTCCAATGCAACACAACCAAATAGTGTCCCTAAAGATGCAGACTAACCACAACCGCAATCAAACAACCCACACTCGCATTCCAAAGAGGCTGACTTGGCCAGGATAGGAACGTCCAAGTAACCAAAGAGACCCGTAGCTAACTAGGGTTGGTAATAAGAGTAGTAGTAGTACTACACGAAGTACGGAAGTACGTACGCACGCACTGGTACTCTCAAAGTTACCATCTCAGCGGAAAGAAGCGCCAAACTGTTTAGGTTCCTTTAGCCCGACTGTGGTGCTTCATAGTAAAAACTTAGCGGTCCGGAATGGGTCGGAATAGAATATTGTAAAAATCTTGTTATAATATTTTCTACTCAATTGGTTATATCTTATGAGTAAAGATGTACAACCTCTTTGCAGAGTGTTAAAATTGTTCGAATAGTCGTGTCTCCTGTTATGGACAATACTCGGTGATTTCACACGAAGTATATAGTTTTCATAAAGTTTTTTGACGGTGGAACGGTTGAAAAGCAAGCAGGTAGTTCACTTTATGTTTCAATGAAATTGTTTACTTTAGTTATTATATCTTTTCAAATATGTTTTACAATCTATTTACTGTATTTGCAATCAATACTTGATTCTGCACACACAAAAACATATGGTTATTCATTTATTCAAGTCTTGCATGAATATATAATTACATATTGTTTCATATGACTTGCTGAGTATTTTTTGTACTCACGGCTATATACATTGTTGCTTAGTTAAAGAATGACAAGTTAATCAATAGTTCTACGAAGAGTAGTACTACGAAGACTTTGCGAGCTCGGATGCACTTCTCAATCGATTATCTGTGGGCATGTCGAATGACCACCGCAAGTTATTTTATTTTTGTTGTACGAGTTTTTTTTATCTCTTAAGCCATGCGTAGCAAGTTAATTAAGTAAGTTTTAACCATAAGGTCTGGTTGTTACTATTTAATAAAAATTGCTACTTTCTTAATTATTTCGTTGAATGATTGATATTTCATCGATGTTGTTATTGTGTGCAATAGTCTGATCCTATACTAGTGCAGAATATATAGAGGATTTCGGATTTGGTAATCTAGTCCCGGCAACATGAAGTAGTAGTAGACATGTTCAAACATCGAGCTAGGCCTGAAAAGCCCGGCCCCGAACGGGTAGGCCCGAGCTCGACCCGAAAAATGACTTTTCCCATTAAAAATATCATGTCAATTTTTTGAAATAAAAAGTAATATTTAATTCATTTCAAGAATAAAAAAGACTGTTATTTTTATTACATTTCAACGGGTTTTCGGACGGAAATAAAATCCCGGGCCGGGCTATCCATGAACAGATCTGAGTAGTAGTACTATACGAATGCAGTGCAGCGAGACTAGCCGGCCTCCGTCCTCGTCTTCCCTGGGCTCGGCGACTGCGGACGTCCAGCGAGGTGTCCCGTGGACGTAATTACCTGAGCAAACTGCATCGCGCAAAGCCTACTTGAAAGCCCAACAAGTTGTCCCGGAGTAAACGAGTCCAACCAACCCAAGCCCTTCACGCATCCCTTCCGCTCCTCGGTTTGGCCTCCGCATCCGCCGCCGCGCGGCGCGCGCCAACTCTCCGAGGCAAGGCCCTCGGCCGCTCCCACGGCGCTTCTCAGGTGCGTCGTCGGCGGGCGGTGGCGCGTGACATACAGCGCTCCGTGCCTTGAATTCTCTAGCTGTGGAGGGTTAGTGCCTGGCAGCGTAGGCTGAGCAGTGAGCACAGAGAAGAGAGCTGAGAAAGAACAGCATAGTTAGGAACATATATGCACATCTGTTCAGTTGATCTATTCGTTTACGACCGAAATGCAGCATGGACAGTGGCGGAGCTTGAGCTGATACTAAGGAGGTGCTGGCCATGGGCGACAATCTCCTACTTCAAACAATACGTATGTTTAAATCCTACTATTTCCCTTAGGAAATATGGGAAATGTTGGGGTGGCCATGGCCCAGGTTAGCCTGCATTATCCTCCACCCCAGTATGGAGGGCACACAACATTAGTGAGTTTACTTTGCAAGATGATCACATTCAGAGATGAGCATCCTCATTGGCTCACTGTGTAGATAGATAGAAACATTCTCATGTACATAGGATGTGTTGGGTAATCTGCATAATCGTATCTAGAGATGCAGGAAACGACTGTTTGGTTGCCTGCATGTTGGTTTGGGCATAGCTCTAGTAATACAATATTCCACACCAAGCTGGGCCCAAGAGGAACGACTGAATCAACCTTCGCTCCCGAGCAGTCCCGTGCACGCGGGATGCGCGAGCCGTGCAGGCATGGAATCGGGTCACCCTCCTTCTCACTTCTTGTCTGCGCCTTCCCTTCTCTCAATCCCCTCTCATCTCCTCGTGTCGCTCCCAATGCTACCACCTCGCTCCACTGTCTCCATGCTCGATCGCTTTTCGTGACGCAACTCGACTTGACCACCACGCACTCTCAACCATCTGCTTCTCCGCCATGGAGGATGTTCCCATCCAGGGTCCCGTTACCAGCAGCGCGCGGCGGCAATGGGAGCAGAGTATTGATTGGATGGAACAACCACAGCAGCGCACGGCTAGGGAACAACCACAGGAGCTACAGCGGCTGCAGGGGCTGAGCGACGATGGGGTGGCAGCGGCTCGTGAGTTCACGGGCAAGCAACCATTATCACAGAGTTCACCTGCACGGGGCGACAATAAGGTTTCCGGGACAGCGCATCTGCCCGACCGCTCTCTACACAGCATCCTTCAACTACTCACTTCACTGTGACAACCACGATCTACACTGCTTTGATCTCTACTTTGAGTCTGAACTCTTACGACTACTCGCAGAGCTGCATCATATCGGGACCCAAAAATGTAATTCTAGACTCCGTGTATTCTGAACTAGTCCAGGATCACACTAGTGCACACAGTGTCAACATAGATTAATATCGATCCACACTAGACGAAAGTATGAGTACACAACCGTACTCGCAAGTCATACCACAGAATGCAATTTATAGATGATGGCTTATTCCAAAGGAATGACTTGTATGGTTATTTTGCATAAAGCAACATTTGCAATTGAATACAAATAATAGATTGAAAAATATGTTTAAAATAAATAGACAATAGTAGTTTGACAGTTGTTTTCACAAAGATACAAAGTCTAATCAATTTATTTCACATAGCCATATGACTTAGATCACACAACTCTCTTCCCAAATATTTTTATGAAAATCTAACCCTCGTGTAAAATCCCCCAGCATATCCATAACCGCAGACGCGGCTATTCGAATAGATTGTTTAACACACTATAAAAATTGTACACTTTACCCACAAGATACAATCAGTATAGCTAGCACTAATCATAACAAAACCTTTCAGATACTTCATCTCAAGCATTGACACTCTCGGTATACTTTACCATCGTCCAACCCCATACACAGCGCTTGGCACGACACACACTGTTGGACAGGGAAGTGGTGAACCGTTCCGCGATGTGAGTCGCCACTGAGACTGAAACACACCTCCACCCATCACTGGGATGCTAACCTACAACCTAAGTTGTCAATGTCAAGACTCCATAACTTACTAAGTTAGGCCCATCCCATCAGACATGTGGTTGTACGGAAGGCCCAGTTCAATGGCGCACAAAGCCAAGTCCTTAATTGACTAAGGCAAAACTTCTATTTTCTAACTATACCACAAAGATTATCATTATCATTCACAAAGCTCCACTATATCACTTAGTATCCACCAATTGCCTCAGTCCAAATCCTTTCCCACCCTAATTTTTAAGTGCAACACATGCTATCACAAAGCATAACACATAGCACACAATTTTACACTAAGTTTTATAGCCACTTAGTCAACTTTATAATTGCAACTCGAATTATATGTGTGACTCGTAGCATGGCTAAGCAATACTATTCGTCTAACCAACCCATGTTGGTGCTATCATAATACCAACTAATAATGAACCAACCTAGGGTGACAAAATATCATAGCAATACAATAGGCAAGGTAGGTATAATCAAATGGGTGATTAGCTAAACCCCAAGCATTTAAATAAATACTTAAAGTAGAATGCAGTACATTGAATCAAAGTAGTTTTCTAAACTGGGTTCAATATGATCAAAGGTATAACTTGCCTTGAAATAAATCCGGGTACTGGTCTTGGTCTTTGTGAACTCCTTCAAAATTCCCCGAAGTATCAACGTCTACTCGCAAATGAAATAAATAAATAAAAATAGAGAGAAAAACTAACTCAAAAAATTAAATAAAAAATCTCAAAAGATAGGGCTCGAATTTAGATGAATTTAGGAATTTGAATGGGCTCAAACGGAGTTCGGATGAAGAAGGTATGGCTTCTGGAAGTTCTAAATCTAAAGAATATACTCAAAAAGAAATTTGAGTACTGTACACCAAGCATTGTACATCGAGTACTGTACACCGAGCACTATACATCGAGTATTGTACACCGCTTTCGACTACGCGTACTCGAATGGAGTTTCGATCGTATGGTCGGAAGGTTTCGACTGAATGGTCGTAGGAGGCTACGACTACCTGATCGTGAAAGACTACGACTACCTGGTCGTAGAGAGATTATGACTATCTAGTTGTGAAAACCTACAACTATATGGTCGTAGAAGATTAACACTATCTGGTCGTGGAAAGATCCTACGGTTCACGGATTCACGGAACAGAGATTTGGCTGGTGAACCCAACATGGCATAGACACAGAGTATGATGGACTGGGTTTACAATAGATCGGATCTGGTTTAGAGTTGTGGCGTGCTGATGTAACATCCTGGCTATGCGAAAGCCAAGATATTACCTAAAGTCTAACTCCAAGCAATGCTATGAATTAATTTCAAGAACCTTTCAACTAATAACATAAAAAGCAACAGCTAATAGAATGAATATATGAATTGAATCATAATTCAACAACATTTCAAAACTCTAATTATCCAATTATATTGAATCATTTATGAAAATTTATCATTAGATTATACGAAGATTCTTAGGCAATTACTAATTCAACCATATCATAATGAAGGATAACATCAACCATCAAACTCTATTTATTACAATCAAATATTTATCAAATGAGAGGTAATGACAAGTTCATCGAATTAAAAAGTGAATAATGTGAAGTGATTGAAGTGATCCGTGACTAATCCCTCCCAAGAATGCCGTCCTCATTGTTTACCTAAATAAATAAACACGGCAAGAATGAGTTCACGACTCAGCAAGTACAACGGAATAATATAAACAACAATGAATAAGAACCTGACAGTGACAATACAGAATAAGAATGTAGAATGGCAGAAATCATATGAATGAATGAAATGTATGACCTCCTCTTCTGCTTATACAGGTATAGCTAGTGAACACCCGTCGATGTTCACTCATGCCCGCATTATCCAAAATACGGGGATCCAAGGCCCGTTTGAAGAATGTTTTATAACGGGATCCACTTTGCCCACATTGGAATGGTGGGTCTTACATACACATATTAGAATGATGGGTCTTTACATCCCACTCCTGTGGGTGAAATATAAACAGTGAATAAATGAATGAATTCATGGATATGAAAGACATAATCTTAAGAAGCATGGATTAACATCCATGAAAAGAAACAAGAATTATTGGAATTAATCGAAATCCATAGAACTTGTTGGGTGAAATCTCTGATTCAGCTTTTAACTTAATCTTGGACCGAAAAGGCGACTAGAGGGGGGTGAATAGACACGTGAAAGAATCAATCACAAACTCGCGGATCAAAGAAAGCCCTAAAATCACGAAATTGAAGGCAAGAACGAAAAGAGACTTATCTCAAGCAAACCTTGCATAGATTGATTTCGTGATTGATCTTGGATTACATCCACACCATCATAGATCGATGGACAATCAAAGATCACGAAATTCACCACAAACCATCAAGAGCCCTAGCCTCCACCTCAACTCCCCTAAAGACAATTAGGTTTTGAAACATAAAAAGGCGAGAGGGAGAGAGAGAGGGAGAGGTGCAGCCACCATCTCTTCCTATTTATAGTGGAGGCCTAAAACTCTTAGGGTTTGACTCTCTTGGGCTCCCGTTAAGGCCCACTAACAAACGGGTCACACACGCACGCTTCTCAAAGCGCCGTCTTTAACCTTTTGACCTAAATTGCTTCACCATGCATCATGGATTTGCCAATAGGTCACCCTTGTCCATCTTGTGTCACGCTTGAGTCGTTGACCTCACCCGAATTAATAAACGATTCGGGAACAAGTTCTTCACAACTTGACCCATGTTAGCTAACATTCGATACCAAACTCTCTCAACATCGACAAAGTCGGATGAGCCGGCCGGACCGCCTTGGGACTTAGCCAAAAGAAATCAACGTAACTTTTAGACCATAACTCCGAATTGGGTGATATTTAAACCTATAGAAAACTGAGAACGAGCCCCACAATTATCTATGAGATGAAATACTCCAATTTGGACTCTATCTATGCGAAACCTGACAAACAAACAGATTGCATATTTCTGAACCTACGCGCAACAGCAGAACGAAAATCTAATCATAAAAACTAAAGATCAAACAGGCCTCAACGGTGGGGGATCATCGTTACCCCTTGAATAAGTGGCCGAGGTTTGCTGAAGATCTCACACGAGGAGCTCCGCCTTCCCGGCCCTCCTGCCTCTCTCTCCTTCGATTGGCGCAGCCCGGCTTCTCCCTTCTGCAGCCCCGGACAGCAGCGAGGAGTGGGCACAAATGGAGGAGAGTCGCACCGGGGAGCTGCTGGTCTAGGAGGATGACGCCTTGGGAGAGAGGAGGTGCGCAAGGGGGGAAGGGGAGAGGGCGGTGAGGCGGCTCAAGGGGTGGGAGGAGGGGCGGCTAGGGGTGAGCGAAGGGGTCAACTAGGGTTTAGGGGGGAGGGGCACCCCCCTTGGCCGGCCCCCCACATGGGCCGTGGCCCAAGGCCTAGGTTGGCCGTTTTTCGCAAAAACCCCTTGCAACTCCTGAAAATTAAAATTTTCAATTTAATTCTTTCTCCCGAATACTCTTCTAATCGCCCGAATAAACTTCGGGTTATTACAGCAGATGTAGCTGATCAAGTAGACACACAGACGGTTCGAGCTGATGTGGCGGTTGAGGCGGCGGACACATGCGTCTACGAGTATATGTGGCATGACACATCTGCTCACGAGTATACGTGGCTGGACACAGTGGCACGACAAGACGACAGCGAGACTCGGGTTAGACCAACAACGACGAACGGTGGTGCTTCATCAGCGACGGATGTGCGCACTGCGTAGAACAGGCTATTGCGCACATACCTGTACTGGTATTGACACGGAAGGTCACCGGAGTTGGCTGAAATCGGTGACGAAACGGCAGAGCAGATGGGGCTGTTGTCGGTGACAAACACCGGTGACATCTCGTGGTCGTGTAGGGGTAATGGAGATAGCTCTGGTGAATGCGAAGACGACGGAGTGGTCGACGACAACGAGGCGACGAAGACGACGACGAAATCTGAAGAAACGAGTGGCGGCGGTGGAAATCCTAAAACTTGCAATGCGATAGCGCTAAAGCTCGATGGGTGCAGCGGCTTGGGCTTCGGGATCAGGGTAAGAATGTGAACCAGGGGTCCTATTTAGAGACTCCCGGCGTACCGAATTTGGAAATCCCCAAATCGAGTCCAAAACGAACACAATGCAATCTCGGGGATAGCGAGGGATACGGGATACCACTTTAACGGAAACGGGTGTGGGAGAGATAGAGATAAGATCCTACGTGTTTTCTAGATAGGGTTTAGCTGGAGATATCTCGTGGTCGTATGCGGCATCGAGCTCCAACAATGGCGGAAGCGGTCGAAGGCGACGACTCCGCGAGGAAGATAACGGGAAGTGGCTACGACCACCTGAGAAGCGGGGCCCACCTGGCAGAGGGACAAGGGAGCGGCACGTGGCACACGAGCGGCCTGGAAGGGGAGAAAAGGTCGGGAAGGAATGGGCTTCAACCCGACACTCTTATGAGATTTTAAATAGATTTTTCTTTTTAGAAATTACAAAAAAGGAAAATAGCAAATGGAAAATAAAAAATGAACTCAGAAATTTTTTAGAAAGAACTAAAAAAATATCCAAGCACATAGAACCCCAAAAAAATAGTTTTGATAATTGTTGATGTCGTCATTAATCATATTAAATTATTTTGATACTGAAAGTCCATGTTAAGCTTTATTAAAATTCAAATAAAATCTAAAGGTTGAATTTTCCAACTACTAACTATTTAAAAGATTTTTAAAAATCAAAAATTAGGATGTTACACATCATCAACAACCTACTATGCTTCGAGACTGCACTGCTTCCTGTTCTTCATCGAGCCCTATCGTGAGTTGGTCGTACGACCATATTATTCTGTTATAATTATATTTTTTAGTACTACAACCAGATTATTCTGCTATAATCAAATTATCGAGTATGTTTAGAAGTGCAATGAGTTGCCTACTATTGATATCTCTTTACGCATCTCTAGTTATCTGTGATCTTTGTCTCATAATAAAATCTAGAATTAAAATGTTGTCTATATTCCCAACAATTCAGAAACCTTATTGTGGATATTTTTATGATCTAGCAATGGCTAGTGCTTCTGATGCTATGAAATCTGATAGGTTTTCTGGTTAACTTTCGTAGATGGCAGACAAGGGTTAAGTTTTGGCTTATGTCTTTGAGGCTGTGGTGGGTAATCCGACCACAGTATCCATTTACAATTGAACAGACCATGAAGTTTGACACAGATAACAACACCGCCCTTAGATGCATACTGACGATACTAGCCGACCAGCTCTATGATGTGTACATAGAGTTCAAGTCCACCACAGAGTTGTGGGATGCACTCGAGCACAAATATACCGAAGCTGAGGCTGGTCGTTGGCTCTATATGTGTGAGCAATTCTTCGACTTCAGTATGGATGATGCGAAATCGATAGTTGCACACGCTCATGAGCTTCAGCTACTGGTTGGAGAGATTGCGCATCTAGGAGGTCGTTTAGTTTGATCAGATACGGACTAGTCATTTGGAGATACAAGCTGGTCGTAGACTGGTCGAACATAATCACTAAGTGGTCGAAATCTGGTCATAAGGAGTTACTAATTGGTCGATACTATATATGAACTGGTCGTATAGAGATACGAGCTGGTCGTTAGTGACAAGAACCTGGTCGTAGATCATATTGTTGCCAAACTTCCTACTTCATGGCGGAATTTTGCCACTGGCTTAAAGCACAAGAGGGAAGATATATCTATTGAGGATCTCATTGCTGCTCTTGATGTGGAAGAAAAGGCAAAAGTAAAAGATGCACCCAGCATGACCAGTCAGAACAGTCAGATCAATGCTATGAGAGAGCGGGCTTGTTCCGCATAAGTACTTTAGAGTATTGTCATAGTTTGAATATTGCAACCGAGTGCTCGAAACCAAAGACCGGAATGGTCAAAACTGAGTGGTCGAAACTAAGTGATCGAAACTCAGTGGTCAAAACTTGAAACTTAGTCGTCGAAACTGAGTAGTCAAGTACCTCATGAATGATGTGTCAAACACTCTTTCATAGGCTTATGTATTACCTGATGCTAAGTATTGGAAAGAGGCAGTCCATAGCGAGATGGATTCCATCATGGCTAACGGGACTTAGGAGATCACTGATTGTCCTATTGGGTGTAAACATGTTGAATGCAAGTGGATCTTTAAAAAGAAAATAAGGCATGACGGTACTATTGATAAGTACAAGGCAAGACTTGTGGCCAAGGGTTATATCCAGAAAGAAGGTGGGGATTATTTTGATACTTACTCTCCTATTGCCAAATTGGCCACCATTCGAGTGCTCATTGCATCAGCTTCTTCCCATAGTCTATATATTCATCAAATGGATGTGAAGACAGCTTTCCTTAATGGAGAGTTAGAGGAAGAAATCTATATGGAGCAACCAGTTGGTTTTGTGATTTCTGGACAGGAAAGTAAGGTATGCAAATTAATCAAATCCTTGTATGGTCTAAAGCAAGCACATAAATAATAGCATGAGAAATTTGATAAAACTTTAACTTCTGCTGGTTTTGCTGTGAGTGAGGAAGATAAGTGTGTGTATTATTGTTATGGTGGGGGTCAAGGAGTGATTTTGCGTTTGTATGTCAATGACATACTTATATTTGGGACTAACACTGTAGTTATTGACTAGGTCAAATCTTTCTTATCTAGATATTTTGATATGAAAGACCTAGGAGAGGCAGATGTTATTCTAAATATCAAATTGATCAAAAATGATGATGGGATCACTTTGAACCAATCCCATTTTGTTGGGAAAATTATGAGCCGGATCGGTTTTGATAACTATAAGATTTCTCTAACTCCTTATGATGCTAGTTAGGCTTCTAAAGAATAAGGGATTAGGCAATGATCAATTGAGATATTTATAAATTATTGAGTCCCTTATGTATCTATCTAGTGCCACAAGACCAGACATATCATTTGCTGTGAGCAAATTAAGTCGGTTTACTTTTTACCCAGGAGATGGTCACTAGAAGACACTTGAGAGAGTGTTGCGCTACTTGAGAGGCACAACCTTATATGGAATTTACTATACCGGGTATCCATATGTATTTGAAGGATATAGTTATTCAAATTGGATCTCAAATGCAGATGAGATCAAAGCTACTAGTGGTTATGTCTTTACCGTAGGAGGGGCTGTAGTTTCATGGAGGTCGTGTAAACAGGCCACATTGTGAGGTTAACCATGGAAGTAGAACTTGTAGCACTAGACACAGCTACTATTGAGGTTGAATTGCTAAGAGAGCCTCTGTTGGAGTTACCACTGGTTGAGAAACCAATACCAGCAATCCTAACGTACTATGATAATCAAACGGTGTTGATTAAGGTTACAAGTACTAAGGATAACATGAAGTCCTCCAGACATGTGAAGCGTATGCTTAAATCTATTAGAAAACTAAGGAACTCCGAAGTGATTACTATGAATTATATTCGCACCGAGAAAAAATTGGTAGACCCTTTCACAAAGAGGCTAGCACGGAAGGCGATTTCCGTTGCGTCTATGGATATGGGAATGAGGCCCATTGGAGTTACAACTCAACAGTAACTCATACCTTTTTGATCGGAGATCCCATGACTTAGGCAATGGCAAAAACAAGCTGATGTTTGAACAAGAGAGTACATTATAATAATATGTGTACATGTGTCCTAATAGACAAGGTACTCTCAACTGTATAGAAGTATGGCTAAAAGCCTTAATGTATTCTAGTGTCCAATGAGACAAAAAGGTATTATCCTACAGGATACCTAAAATGAATGCACCTACTTGAGCTTAACTATGAGGTCACAGTTCACAAGAATAGGGCATTCTCTAGAAAGCTCATCAGCAGATAAGGCAGCAAGACCAAATAATGCTCCGTTTAGGCTTGGTTCTTTGACAGCCTAGTATCAGTTGAGATTTCAAGTGAAATCTAATCACGAAAGACTGTGAATTCAAGGCATAGTCCATTCATCAGTTGTGAGAAGATGAATCTTGTTATTCTATGTGCAAGTTCAACCCGTACGGGACTTACACTGAAAGATCGGTATATCAACAACTCTTCAGCACAATAATTGTGGATATCGTGAGGATATGTGCACGATCTCAGGATGATGAGTCAATTAGCAATGGCGTTGTTGGTTTGCAAAATCTCGCGTTTTCGGGTTTGCTCCAAATTTGTCAAGCCATTTGGCCAGTCGACCGGTTGTCTTAGGCGGTCGACCGCCTGTGGAAGCATCCGGCCGACCATGGTGGCGGTCCGAGGCCATCTAATGAGATTTGGGTTTTGGAGTGGGCCAAAAATAGGTTGTGTAGGCAAGTGAGGAGTCTCACGGATGTGGTCCCATCATTTTTGGAGCTCCCGGTCAAAGTTCTATTCGTTTGAAATTTCGAAGGTTTGAATTTCTCGCTTGAATTTTGACTAAGTCCTTTGGACCGTCCGATCTGCTAGTTGTAGGAGCGGTCCGCCAGGCATGAAATCGGTCGGGACCGCCCCGTAAGATGATCAGACCGTGATCACTTGGAGGTGAGCCAAGTGTTGCATTGAGCTTGTTCTGAGTGTGTTATTATATGAACTTCAATGCTTTATTGATGTATATTGCATTGCGGAACTAACGTAGGTCAGGTTGTGAAGAACTTGTTCCTAAGCGGTTTGTTTGTCTATTGTCATGCGGTGGCTTGCAGGTCAACGACGTCAACGGTGAGTGGATCGGGACTACGCTTGGAGAGCTGAGGTCCAGAACGATCAGGGATACCGGGTGAGGTCGTGTGACACAAGCTTGATGCAGGATGGACAAGATAGATCGAACGGGTGGTTCGATACAGCTGGTTGGATCAGGCGGTGCGGGTATCGGTGCGAGTCTCTGGGAGGCTCCGATGGGATTCGGACAAGAGAGGCTTGGCGACGCGATGAGAACCGCTGATCAACCTACACGTGGAGAAGCAGGCGATTGCTTCAAGAGTTATTTGTGTGTGGGTCCCATGTGTAAGTGACCCCAAAAAGGAAACCCTAGCTCTCTAGTATAAATAGGAAAGGGGGAGATGGAAAACATAAGCAAGCATTCATTTAGCTCCCTTCTTCCTTTTTCTAGGGTTTGGAGTGTGCTCCTTGTTGAGCTCTTGCCCTCCTTGGTGGAGAGGCTTTGTAAGCATCTATTGTGAGTGAACAATCTTGTGATGCTTAATTGAAAGATCAATTGGTCCCTTTGTGCTCTTCTCTCTTTTGGATGTTTTTGGTGCTTCCTTGATTCAAAGGTTCATGCTCGGTCTCTTGGCCCACTTTATCTTGCTTTGATGTGTGGGATTACTCCTAGAGTCATCTAGTTTATCAAACCCCCACAAGCAAGTCTTGAATCAAGTTTTTCTCATTTCTAGGGTTTGTGCGTTTTGGTAAAATCTCGAGAGATCGATTCTCGAAGTGGATCGACGGATCGTCGCTAGAAATAGGTCTCCAATATCATTAGGGAGGTGTGCTAGAAATTTGGTCAAGTTTTATTGGTTGAATCAAAAGTTGGATCAAATTTCGTTTTGGATTTGGGTGGAGTTTTTGATCTTGGACTCTACCGTCCGGCCAAAGCCTTTCAACGGCGGTTCGACCGCCGTGTATATCAGACCATTGGTTTGCCGGTCGAGAAACATCCACCGGTCCGACCGCTAGTTAGTTGCTTGGTCGGACATTTGGTTGACCGTCGGTCCGACCGCCTGCGTGGTAGCCGGTCGGACGCCCGATGACCTGATGAAGAACAGTGAGTTCTTTTCTCCAATTGTGTCGTGTGGTTGAGGGGTTTATCAAATCCAACACAAGGCTTCCGTTGTGTTCTTACTGATCTTCTTAGCTTTCATAGCTAAAGGAGTAAAGTTCGTGTTGGTTTTTGATTTAGGCGAAAAAGTTTTGAAAGCGCCTATTCACCCCCTAGTCGCCTTTCCGGTCCTACAATAATCTTTATCATTTCTTTTTGCTACTTGCTTTGAAATTGGTGGGGATTGTTGGAATTGGGCCTATTTGTGTAAAGGTCCATTCATTCCTAAAATTTCAAAGCATGCAAATCCTTATACCAAAAATCTTAGACCAGGGTGGTCAAAGTTTTAGACCAGAAGTCTTAGACTAGAGTAGTAAAAGTCTTAGACCAGGGGTCTAAGCCAGTGTGGTCGAAAGCATAAATCGGTATGGTCAAAGCCTTAGACCAATATGGTCGAAGGCAAAGACCAGTGTGGTCGTAATAATGTGATCGAAGACATAGACATGTATGGTCAAAGCCTTAGACCAGTATGGTCAAAGCCTTAGACCAATATGATCGAAAACATAGACTAATATGGTTGAAATAATCTGGTCGAAGTCATAGACCATTGTGGTCGAAGGCATAGGCCGGTATGGTCGAAATAATCTGGTCGAAGCCATAGACCATTATGGTTAAAGGCATATACTAATGTGGTTCAAAAATAGTGGTCGGATCCTTAGACCAGCGTGGTCATAATATACTGGTCGAAGTTGTAGACGAGAGGTCGAAGCTGTAGACCAGTGTACAATCAGAATCAATAAACACTACTTAATGACCATTAATTAGTTTTGAATTAGCAGTCACCAGTAGTTTATTATGACAATTACTAGAGAGTAATTATCTCAGTCATAAATAGGATCTGCAGACATCCAGACAAAAGTTGACTATTCATTCCATTGTTCCATCTTCCTCTCTGATCAACTGTGCTGAAGAATTGAACTGTCGAACCAAGCCGTCTCTTCTTCTCGGCATGCACCGAGAAGGAGGGTGAGTGGTTATCTCCGAACCATTGTCGTAGAGTTCACCTACACCGGGCGGCAATAAGATTTCTGGGCAGTACATCTACGCGACCGCTCTCTACACTGCATCCTTCGACTACTCGCTTCACTACAACAACCGCGATCTGCACTGCTTCGATCTCTGTTTCGAGTATGCACTCTTACGACTACTCGCTGCGCTGCATCATAATCGTAAGAGTGCATACTCAAAAATATGATTATAACAGAATAATCTGGTCGTACGACCAACTCGCTGCGCTGCACTATTTCCTGTTCTTCATCGAGCCCTATCGTGAGTTGGTCGTACAACCAGATTATTCTGTTATAATCGTATTTTTGAGTACTACGACCAGATTATTATGCTATAATCATATTGTTGAGTATGTTTAGAAGTGCAATGAGTTGCCTGCTATTGATATCGTTTTATGCATCTCTAGTTATTTGTGATCTTTATCTCATAATAAAATCTAGAATTAAAATATTATCTATATTTTCAACAATCCACCCCTCTCTAAGTTTTGTTGGAAAAATCTCTTGCTCTGTGGTTAGGGATTTGATCTCTCTCTCTCTTTCAAGATCTGATATTTCTGTCGGATTTCATTTTCTTGTGATGGATTCATGTTCGTGTTATTTATTATCCATGATGCGGTAAACTTATGATGGAGATAGACAGATCCAGTGGAGATCACTAGTTGGTCAAGAATAAGCCACGAATTGTTCAATGAGGTACGAAGAATGTAATTTCCAATCGTTTATTTTTCACTAGTAAAATTTTTACCTAATCCTGTTGTAAGACCATTGTACTTATGCATGCTTGTTGAACTTGGATTTTCAAGAATATATATACTAACTACAAGCTTCAGGCGAGAGTATCTAGTTATTTTACTTTGCATGGATGCTTTGGCACCAATTTAGATCTTTGTTTGGCTCCAGTGAGAATGGTTGTGTGGCACCAAATCAAAGAAATTTGTGCGACCAAATAAAGGTAAAACAAGTTTCTGAAGATTGCATCATAGTTCTTCAGTTTGCGATCTTCTGAAGGAATTTTTGTTTGATTCCTGAATGGTAGGACCAAGGATGGACTACTTGGGACCTGAGTGGTGGTGATGAAGAGCAAGTTTCAAAATTTTAGTTCTTTGTTCTATGCTTGATGGATACTTGAATGGTTATACTGCATTGGCAGTTGTGTCACTTGAATGCTGGGAAGGCAATCAATAGTCCAGGACACATAATTTAAGAAAACAGGGTTAACTCTAATAAAAACAATGATATCATAAAAGCATTACTTAGGTGTGTCTTTATGTCTTGTTATTCTGTAAATCTACCATGTTTGACAACTATATTGCTTGTTACAATTCATGTCAGCCAAAGCTTCCTTGTAATGTACATTTTCTTCATAATATAAATGTTTATTTTATCTTGAGTGAAGTTTCACACTTTTGGAGCACGTTTGAATGAATAAATGTTGATTCATGTCAACATGTGGCCATTGTGGTTTGAATCTAGTTTTTGTTGCAACATTTCTGATAGTTGTAGATTGACATTGGTTTGCCCGATCTCAGTGACCCAACCAGCCAAAGTGATTTCTCTGTGCATCCGTGTTGTGTGGAAACTACGGCTTGATTGTTAATCTTTAGCGTTAACTCTATCGATTGCTCAATAGTTTGGGAGTGAAGTCGTATCTTTAGTTATTTTTTCATCCAACTCAAACATTGTACCAAGGGGATATTCTCACAACCCACTAGAAGAGGTGAGCACACTCTCATATGCATGCAACCAAACAACCCATGTTGCATCCAGTCATGCATCCACTCTCCTGATGCAACCAATCAAATAACATCTCAGCACAGTTTGGCCCAACAGGAACAAACAACCAAACAACTCATCGTTGCATCCACTCAGCCTGACTAGGTTTACCCTGGATGACCCATACGGACCAGGCTAGGGACGTGCAGGCAACCAAACACACCCATAAGAAAATACATTGCTTTTCTTGACTTTTTTGCTGATTTATTCTGTTGCGATCGGTAATTACAGACGTAGCGCCCGCCATGAAGAAATTACAAATTTGACACCACGTTCGCACGGTGACCGTCCGAACTTGGCTCGTCCATCCCGTGGCCTGCCGTTTTCGCCACGTCAGCAAAAATGCCAGACAACCACGTTAGCCACATCCGTTTGTTTGGTAAATTGCAGCTTTTTGGTGGACTTGCATCTACAGGGTCAGTTTCTTTATCTCAATCTGCATCTACACATTTTGTTTGTGGAACATAAGGCATAAACAAAAAACATAACATGGATTTGTACATAACTTACCTCCCCACCGATCTGGCCTGCGGATGACTGATGGGGAGCGCTACAACGCCGACCGGTCTCACTGGGTTGTGATGACCTAGCAGGTGAGCACAGTCCCCCCTCTTGCTGCCCAATGCATAGGATGTCGTCCGTCGAACGACCGCATCTCATGTTCTTTATTATATTCTTTGACTCTGCAAAGATGTACTTCAACATGCTCAGCAGCCCCGGTATTGTGAGCTGCGGATGGCGGTCTCCGATGCGCTTGTGATGCGCTTCACCCACTCCAACTGAAGTGAGAAACAAATCAGGTTCAGTAATGAAGGGTACAAATATCATCAATAAAATGACCAGAGGTTGTAAGTGTCTTACGATGTAGTCACGCCGCGAAGAGCTGTGTCGATCGAACAAGTGGTTGAGGCTCTCCTGGTGCGTCACATGCTCTGGACGCTCTGGCGGAGGACAGGTGAGTTTGGTGCGCAACCGTGGTACGTATCACTACATGTACTCACTGTATATTCATATGTCGTACGATCGCTGCTCCATCAAGATCTCGAGTTGCGTCGTCTCCATCCAAGCCATAATCCACTCGTGCTGGACCTTGATTGCATGTATTTCAAAAGGATTGATGTTAGAATATAGGATATAGGTATGAAGTGTAAACATACTCGGACGGGAGTTAGACTCACAAGTGGATGACTCGCTGCAGCATCCTGCTGTCGGGAGGGGGCACGACCTGGTACAAAAAAACATCCGCATTACGCACTGCGGCATGTAAGGCTCCACCATATGTAGCGGTGCCTAGGCGGCCGACTAGGCGAGCACTGCAGAGTAGCCGGCAGCAGGTTACAAGTAGAAGGCAGCAACCGACAGCAGGTTGAAAAGCTGCATAAGATCCCAAAGTCCAACTACACATGCCAAAAGGTAGACAGCAAACACGTAGAAAAATATAGAAGGTTGCGCTGCACATTCTCCAACAACTCTGCAATCCCCACATGGCCACATCTCTCTGGTCATCTCTTTTCTACACGTCTTCCAAACCAGAGTCCCTTTCTCCTCACTTCATCCTCGCATGAAGACATCTCTAGCCCTGTGGGTCGCATCGGCAGCGGTGGCCAGGCGGCAATGGTAATGGCAGCCAGGTGGCATCGGTAGCGGCGACGGCGATAGTTAGGTTAGCCCGATCCTCTCTCTTCCTCTGTTCCTCATCCATCTCCCCTCTCCCCTCTAATCTCCTCTCCCCTCTCACCTCACGCCGCCTCGCCTAGAGCCGTCGCGCGCCACTGAGGACCGGCTTTGACTGCCTAGCCTGTCCAAGGTGGCCCTCCCACCTAGCCCACCGCCTTGAGCGAAATCGCGACGGCAGCTCCCCGTCGAACGCCTAGGAGGCGCCTAGTCGACTCCCAGACTCGATTTCTAGAACCTTGGTTGTCGTGCAACGACTCAAACTTGTTGTTCCACAACAAGTAGCACCTCGTCGGTCTGTCCTTCGCCCAGCGTAGGCTGCCTGCGGTCCACCGGTAGTCCATGGTGGGCCCGCCTATCGGGTCCTGCAACTCGGGGTACGGGTGCACTACTCTATGGAAGGACGGCCGCCCAACAGGGAAGTGCTCCTAACTCCACAGCTGCAGGAGCAGGTAGCAACAGGAAAGGTTGGGTTTAACACCAGTGTCACACCTCGAAGCGCCACACAACCCCCTGTATGTGACACAAAAGATGGCTGATCCCCAGCTGTACTAAGGCATCGCCCCAGCCTTCGCATCAGCCAAAGACTTGGTAATGCGGACGAAGCTGGGGTACACCCAATTGCCATGTGACGTGGGAAAGATGACCGAACCAAAGAGATATAGAAGGTAAGTGACGAGGTGCGTCCAAATAACCTCGTCGGGTGCATCCTCCGGACACTGGCTGAAAAGCCTCAGTTAAGTCCAAGGGACGCCACGGGCACTGTCCCGCACAGGTATGTCGAACCTGTTCCCCAACCTGGCCTTCCAGCCAGTGGACGGCCTGGAACAAGCGGCTCACCCCGGATCGGGAGACCGGTCAGGAATAAGACGTCCTAGAAGGTGACCGTCATCTCACCCCACCGAAAGTGGAACGTGTGCATCTCGGGCCTCCACCGGTCGACAAGTCCCGGAGACCGTGACGGCAACAAGTTGTCTTCGAGCGGGTGCCATCCGCCTCCCGCGCCCAACGGAGACCGTAGAAGGATTTGAAGCTCGGTAGATTTATTACCACATGTTACGGCAACAAGCCCGTGTCTCAGAGGATGTGGGCAAGCGCTTCACTACGGTGATATCCAGCGATCCCAATGCTATATTATGTTTCTTTGCATGGTTACCACAGTTAGGTGGAGGGCCATCCGCCTCCCGTCGACCACGACTTGATGTCTTTCAGAAGGTTTCTTCAAGTTTGATTCTCATCGTAGAAGGAGGCCCTTCCTTTTATGCTAGAAATTTTGAAGCTCCGGTAGAAGCATAGCTTGCAAGATATGGAAGAGACAGACTATTAGTGAAAAAAAATGATGATGACGATATATTACTAGAAATTTTAAATTACGCATAAATACGGAGAACGTGTTAACGTAATGACATCTACATTAGTCACGGCTGAATTAATGATCCTCCTCTGATTCATTCACCAATTGCCAGCCCTCCAACAATCGCTCGGTGCTCAAGCGGGAGAAGCTCACTAGCTCCGATGTGCAGAGGCTGTCCTCGTTGAAGCGATGGGGACGCTGATCTTGCCCACCTGATCGTACCGTTCTACGATATTTCGCAAGAGTCTCTAGATATGATGATTTTGCGTGTTGTTTCGTATTCATCCCCATTCTCCATGGCAGATTTGAGAACGAATTCCCAGCATCAAAATATCAGGACCACAATATACATCATCGGTAAGGTTTGGATGATCACATCCAGAGATGTGCATCAGTGTCCAGATGGAAATGGTCTCATGTACAAATGAAAAATACATTGCTTTCTTCCACTCTACTGCTTTCTTCCACTCTATGCTTAGTCCATAGACAACAAAAGTTAGAAAAGAAAAGAATGCAAAGCTGTTCAACAACATCAAAAGTTCATTTCTCTTGTATGTTTTGCTTCCAGGGGCAGTCAGGGATTAACAAAAAAAATATGAAATGAAGGCAACAGCAGTTGCAGTTCTTCTCAACAACTAGCCCTTTCGGTGTCACTGTACAGTGAGACCTCCAGTCTCCTCCAAAGAGTACCGTGTATTCTCTATACTTTTGAGACGTTATGATCTTGTAAAAGAGCAAAATTGGTTATCTTTGTCATGACAGACTCTTGCGTATCGTTAAGATGATCCGGTTGGGCAGCTCAGTACCCCGCAGAGTGAGATACAGTACAAACGAAGCATAGACAAGTACTGCCACGCAGAGAATTGAACCAGACAATGGACCTCGTATTTCAGAAGAGAAGAAATCCAACAAGAGATAGCCGTTGATTGTGATCAATAGTGTGGCTACTGTCCAGGTTAAAGCCTGCATAAAAATGCCAGAATTGATTAAAATATATCCCTCATCGGCATCAATATCCATAAATTTACAGTTCTGGACAATATTTAATGAGGGGATGATACCGTCAACGGACGATTTGACCATGCCATAAAACAAAAGGTGCAGAATACTGAAAAAAAACAAGACAGGAATTAAATCTGGAGTGAATGATGACTTACTTGTGTGTTAGGACCTATTTTAAATACTCCCATAAGTTGCTCCTTGGATACCAAGGTTATCAGTGGAATCAGTGCAAACGGGATCTGAATTGATTGAAGCACATTGAGCCACTCATTTAGAACATCCAGTGCAGAATCAGATGTACCGAAGAAGAGAGCGACAATTATAGTTGGCACAATTGCAAAGCTTCGGGTGATCAATGCCCTGGTCCATTTTTTCAACCGCAGATTCAGAAATCCACCCATTATAAACTGTCCAGCATAAGTTCCTGTTATGGTACTACTCTGTCCGGCAGCTAATAGCCCAATCCCCCAAATGTAAAGGATAGGGAAAAATCCTCCACCAAACTTCTCTTGTAGATACTGTCCAGCGTTTTCGAGGCCAATATTGCCAGCTTCTTTAGTGCCATAGAAGCCTTTTGCGAAAACAGTTGTGGCAAAGAGATTTATCATGAAGGATACAACCAATGCGATGGTTGACTCTATTGAATAGTATCTCAGCGCTTCACGTACTTCGTATTCCTTGTTTGGGTCTATTTTTCTGGACTGCACAAGCGCTGAATGGAGGAATACATTGTGGGGCATGATAACACAGCCAACAACCCCAACTGCTTGTCTTATTGTCCTAGAGCTCAATTTTGGAACCAAAATACCTGTTGATAAAATCATGTATGATCAATAGATAAGAGTCTATGAGACAATTTGCAGCATCAAAAGCTGATCAGTGAGATCCTTACCAATTAACAGGTCCTTCCCACTGGGCTTGGTATCAGTGAACATCCATGCAAAGGAGAAGGCCATCGTTGCAATTAGAAATGCAAATACGGCTTCTAGTTTCCTCACCCCATAGTTTTCAAGATAAAGAAAAATGAAGCTGACAAAAAGCAACATCAAGGTAAGGTGATGATCCAAATAATGATAGTTACATAGCTGTCACAACTTTGACTATTAATGAACATACTACAGGCACTTCAGTAAACATGTTCCTAAGCAGGGATTGAAAAACCGGAACCGGCCGGAATCCCGGCCGGCGGCCGGTAACGGTAACCAGCCGGTTACCGGTTTTCTCGGAGAAAACTCGGTCGAATTTCGTTTAAATTTGCTTAAAAATCAACCAAAATTCAAAATTCAAAATTTGAATTTGTAAACTGGAAAACCGGCGGGATTTCAAATGTAAACGGTTACGGCGGTAACGGCGGTTACCGGCCGGGATTTCTATCCTTGTTCCTAAGTATAGTGATGTTAGCACCTGTCATGGTCGGCATTACATATAAGCGACTTAGGCCAAGGGCAACCGACGGGCCCAAGGTGCCTGATGTGCTACAGTAGCCAGACCCGGGACATTTGGAGCACAAGGATTGGACAACAACCGAATTAGTTAAGATATGATTTGATTACATATCAATCCCTTAATGATAGAAAGTTATGATTTGATCAGATATCAATCCCTTAAGGATAGAAAATTATGATTTGATTAAGATTCCAATCTCTTAAAGATGGAATTAGTTATTTGTTTCCAATATTGCTTATACGGCCTATATAAGGCTAAGCATTGTTATCAATTCAGCAAGCAAGAATTAGCAAACTCTTCCATGTCTCCTTGTTTCCTCGGTCGCGGTGCTCGGGTGGTCGAGGGACCTGGGCCTCGACCTTCTGCCCGCCGGCGGCAGCTATCAGTCACCCGGCCGTGACAGCACCTTCCAGGTGGAAAGCACAAGGAAGAAATTCACACAGACAACATCAGTTTTGCTAATATTCTAAACAAATTAGGTTATAATATTCTAAACCTATTATAAGCAAAGCAGGGACCATCTAGAAAACTCTGGAACAATATTTTTTTTATTAAAAAAATCCTAACATCATGGCATCTCCAACTTTTATCAAAAGCAGAAAAGGTCCCATCAAAGAATTGCATTAGAATTAAGCAATGACTAAGGAACATGCATTTGGACACCATGTAGCTAGCATCTAATTCTTGTGAAATAAAATATAGTATGTAGATGTACAGCAGCATCAATTCATTGTTCAAAAGGCCAGCACAAAACTTCGTATTGAACTCCCTGAGGACAAACAAAAAAATCATACAGACCACTCCTGCCACAATTTTTCAGGAAAAAGGTAGAACAACAATTCGGAGAACAGAATCTACAGGAGAAAAAGTAGAAAAACGATTCGGAGAACAGAATCTAACACGAAAAATTGAAGATAAGTTGGCAGAAAACATCACATCATTAAGTAATCAGTAGTCAGAAAATCTGAATATTTAGTAGAACAGGGTTAATATTTATCCATGCTTAAAAGCTGAATACTAGAATTTCACATTGTCCGTAACCACCACTCTAGTTTAAAGTTTCTAAAAGGAAACTGGGGTGCCTGTGAACCATGTTTTGATATATTTTTTTCTATTAAAAAACTTGACAAATAAAAAAAGGAAAAAGTCAATTTGACACCCCCAAACTCCAAAAGTCTAGAAATCAACCCTGAAACTCTTAAAACAGTTCACTCCCCCCCCCCACCCAAAACCACCCTGGTTTCGCTGACACCATAGTCTGCAAGGTATAGCTTCGCTGACGTGTCAAATGGTCCCGCTGTCATTCCAGGGCCACATCAGCCCCATACTCCAGCTCAGTGCACTCCTATGCGCGCGCGGCCTCACCATCACCGTCCTCCACACCGACTTCAATGCTCACGACCCCGCGCGCCACCCGAAGCTCGCCTTTGTCCCCACCCACGAGGCGCTCCCCGACGAGGCTACCTCCCTCGACGCCAACATCGTCACACAGCTCCTAGCCCTGAACGCTGCCTGCGAGGTGCCCTTCCGGGAAGGCCCTCGCGTCGCTGCTGCGCGACCAAGAACCATCGGACGTCGCCTACGCAATTGTCGACGGACAGTGCTACACGGCGCTAGGCGCAGCCAGGGGACTCGGTCCCACGTTCGTCCCCCGCAGCCGCAAGCCCTCTCATTCCCCACGTTCCCCACTCCTTTGCCCCTCCCTGGACTCATCTCAGCACGTGGAGAGAGGGGGGGAGCGGACAACAACATAGTCCAGGAGGACATCAGAGAGCAACATCGCCTTGACTTCCCTTACAAACGCCTCCAATCAACTTGACGAAAATTGCTACCGGCTCACTGAATTGTTTCATCTTCTCCGCGTCCGGCTATGGGCCACAAACCCCTGTGGGATCTCCCAAAAATATTGGCGTCACGTCGTGTTCCTGCTTGTAAACTTAATTGCCCCTCAATCAATTTCAGGTTAACACCGGTGTCTGCGAGCGAGATTGAGCGTGGTCTGGCCGCCCATGGTCGAGAGGAGCGCGTCGGGGCACTCAGCGACGATGATGCCCTCAACGAGCGACGGCGTCATGGAGCCGATGTAGGTGTGGTGGGCGAGGCTTGGGTCGGTCATGATGGTGGCCGGGTTAGAGTTGACGAGCACCACCTGGTAGCCCTCCTCGGCGAGCGCCTTGCACGCTTGCGTGCCTGAGTAGTCGAACTCGCACGCCTGCCTGATCGTGATGGGGTCCGCACAGAGAATCATGATCTTCTTCATGCCGGCAAACTTGCCAGCCTTTGTCGGCGCCGCGGTGACGATGGAATCTTGGGCGGTGGCGCTTGCTCCGTCAGGGGGGAGGCGAAGGCAAAGGCTCGGGCGGGTGGAGAGCATGCGACGGGAGAGGCCGTGGTGGTGACGCGGGAAGGAGAGGTGGGAGCGGGGGAGGAGGGTGTGGGAGGGGGAGGGGCGGAGCTGGGACGGGGAGGATTGGGAGGTGGCCACGGCGGAGGCGGCGAGGAGGTGTGGGAGAAGGTTGGGGGAGAGGCGACGGTGAGGTGGGGGATAGAAGGGGAAGGGATAGGGAGGTAGGGCTCCCTGACCAGTTGCCATGGCATCCTAAAACGAGCTCACGTGTCAAAAACCGTGCCATGTCGGCGCCACGTCGAATAAAACCAAGGTGGAATGGTTTCAAGGGTATAGAGTGAACGGTTTTAAGAGTTTGAGGGTGTCAAATGTCTGGTTTTGTAGTTCAAGGTTGATTTCCATACTTTCAAAAGAGTTGAGGGGTCAAATGGACTTTTATTGATGGAGGCCAGAAATCAAATGGCATAACAAAGTTGTCTGATCTTTTCACCTTACCGGTTCAGAATATTCCAATTTCTCCATTAGCTACGTAGAATGAATCTAATTTCAAACTTGAAACTTTTATTACTTTTATTCGTACCTTTTTGTGAACTCTTATGTCAAAGCAGGTAAACTGTCTGCAACCTTCCTATCCCATAGGGCATCATGAATTTAAAGTGGATCAAATGTATAGCATCAATTGTCACTGATTCACTGATAATATAACCTCAACTAAAAAACCAAGCATTCCTCCGTCGAGTTCTCAAACTATCGTGAAACTACGTCAACATTAACAATAACAAACTGAGATCTAACACCTTAGCTAACACCCAAACCCCACACAAATCCTCCTAATGATCCAATATCCAAGTTGAAACAGTCAGTAGCAACAACTAGGTCTACAAGCTGAAATCTTCTCTTTTGTTTTCTTTTTTGGAAAATTTCATTTGGTGGCGACATCTCCAATGCTGATATAAAAAGCTCTACTCTTTTGGAACTATGCTGAGCAGCCACAGAAGCGTGTTCCCCGCGGCGGCTCACACCAATTGATGCCAGCCACGCGAAAGCTCCGATAATTCAAGAACAGGAGCCGAAAGACATTAAACAAACAAAAATTCCGGACTCACCAATCCAAGGCGGTGATGAGGACGCCGGCCCAGAGCGGCAGGTACCCCCTGCTGAGGATCTTGATTGCGATGGCGCTTCCTATGACCTCCTGGATGTCGGCGCCGACCATGGCGACCTCGGCCATGAGCCAGAGCGCGCGGCGCGCCCAGTCGGGGTACTCGTCGCGGCAGAGCTCGGCGAGGTGCCGGCCCGTGGCGACCCCGAGGCGCGCGGCGAGTAGCTGCACCAGGAGCCCCATGGCCGTGGCCCACATGAGCAGCCACAGAAGCGTGTCCCCCGCGGCGGCGCCGGCCTGGAGGTCGCCCTCGAGGTTGCCCGGGTCCAGGAACGCGATGCTCATCAGGAACCCGGGCCCCGTGAACAGCCACAGCTTCCGCCAAGAGAAGGGCGGGGCCGCCGCGGAGGAGGAGAGCGCCGCCTCCAATTCAACGTCGGCGTCGGGGTCGTCGGAGATGGACACGATGACCTTCTCAGCCGCCTCGTACGCGCGCTCCTCGACGTCCTCGTCGTCGCAGTCGCCGGGCGCGGAGGCAGGGAGGAGGGCGCGCGCCTCCTCGTCGGCCCTGGCCGTGGCGGCGTGGGCGGCGTCGTGCCCGGGGTCTCCGGCTTCGGCGCCGGCGCCGGAGTGGGTGGCCATCGAGATGCGTAACGACGCGGACGGGGAGGTGCGGCCTTCACAAGGAACGTGGTCTGCACGTGCCCGCCTCTTCTACGGATGCCTTGTGACTCCTATCAGTCTCGTCTCTTTTGGGCTCGCCCTTGTCTAGTTAATATATAGGTTAGTGCTGGCTTTGGTGATTGTCAGTCCTCGTCCGTTTCATAGTGGAATTTCTCTTAGTTCTGGTAATTTATTTGTAGCCCACGGCTGCGTGTAATTTGTTTCATTCCTTCAATATGTGTTAATTTTAAATTGTGTTTGCTTGAAATGTTATAAACAGTCTAAGGGTGTTTGGTTTGTGTCCCCAAGTAGCCAAACCAAAATTCAGGGTATAACTAAAACTTTGGTAAAGCAAACATGTTTGGATTAAAATCATGTCAATAGCTAAAAAGGTTGCCAAATTTTTTTGGCAAAATTGGCTACATAACATTACAATTTCATGTCATTGGCTGTTGGACATCTCAATTTCATATCTTTGCAAAAAAAAAAAAAACTATAATTTTGTGACTCTTTGTTGTAGGACACTAAGGCTATTATTATATCATTTTTATGGCTAATGAGGGAGAGAAGGTTGGTGAGTTATCGATTTTACCCTTCAAGTCGCTTGGCCCCATCAATAGGCCAACATGTCATATTCCTCTTTTTCCTCCTCCCCTTCCTCCTCGACCTTCTCTTCTCCCACCGCCACATGCTTAAGCAAACCTCCTCTTCCTCCTCGCTTGCTCCTCCTCCCACCCCACCCCACCCGGGTCCCCACGTCACCCGATGCCGCAAAGCAGGAGGCCATGGGTGCCTCCTCTAGCCTCTGCCGCTGTGACAACTACTACCCCCACCCCCACACACACCACTACTCTAGCCAGCCACTTCCCCCTCCACCACCACACCACAACCACCACCAATTGTCACCTCTTCACCTTCGAAGCCTCTATTCAAAAAAATCGGTCGGCGGAGAAGAAGATGCACAACCAACGTCGTTGCTTGCTCTGCTCATGCCACCACTGCTATAGTTACCTGTGGGCGAGCTCCTCTACCTGCGCCCCCGTCCTCATCTCTCTCCTCCTTCCTCTCTCTTCCTTTCTCCCTATTCTCTGTTGTATGCCTCTACGCCTTCTTCTTCCTCGCGACCGCCGCCCTTCCCCCACCTATTCTAGCCGTCGTCGTCTGCCTTGTCACCTCATGTCGCAAAAAATGGGTTTCCCATGTCTGGGAATGTGCCATGCTTCCATTTGCACCGTCGTTCCTCTACTAGAGTACCATTGTCGCTACGTCCTAGCTCTGCTACCATCCTGCATCGCAAGGAAGGAGGAGAATAAAGGCAAAGAAGTCTTTTTCCATAATTTCTCTCCTAATCAGACAAATACATTGTCTTAATGAGTATAGTGTTGTACAACAAAAGTGCTATAAATTTTTTTCACAAATACACAAAATTTGAATATTCAATAGCCAATGACAGTATGACACGGAATTGTAATGTCCTGTAGCCAATTTTATTGAATATCTTTAGTTGTGAGTATGGCGCGCGGCCCCACATGCTATGTAATTTTTTTTGCACCACAATAGGTAGTCCTTTTTTTTTGCTAATTAAATTATAAGAAATAAAACGGATAAGTCGGATACATGGTCAAGTAGTTATATGCGTTCAAAGCTTGCTAATCAAACACTGGTAGCATTAAGTGCAATCAATCACCTTGTGCCATGTCAGCAAAGAAGGCGGCAGGTACCGTTCCACCACAAAACAGCCAGCATTTTGGCAACTTTTGTACTGTTGTCACCAAAATTTCATTTGTATGTCAAATGTTGGCACCAATCCAAATGGTGGTCAAATTCTACCAAATTTTGGCTTGGTTGAGTAGGGTAGCAAACTGAACAGTCTCTCTAAATTGTAGTAACGGAATCTGGCGACAATACAACCACTGTATGAAATATTACTAGAAAGCATGAAAGCAACGTATAAATAGTCCCACATGGAGATAGCCTTCACACAGAATCCCACTATAAGGCCGTAGCTCTGTGGTGGAATACCAAATGGCGTTTTCTATGCGTTGACGGATTATTAGCCGCCATTTAAGAAAACTAAAGGTTGGATCCGAAGAATTTTGAAGTACATTATATTGCTAAAGGGAGCGGTAGTAAAAATTAAATCTAATGGTATTTTCAATAGTTAAAGATAACATTGTCTCTATCATATGTTACATCATTTTTAGAGATAATATCTCCAATATATAGTCTCTAACACACTCTCCAACATTTATATTTTATAATTTTCCTTTGAAACGGGTACACATATCAACTAGAGTAGATTAATGTATCATATCTTGTTTCGCGTGTACGATAATTTCTTCAGGAAGAGACGACATGTGCTCTCTCTCCTCCCCCTCTCCCCTCTACGTAGAATTTTGTTGACGTGGCATAGCTAAGAAATGATAATAAATACATTATTGGAGATGCCCTAACATTTAGTTTCTTAAAGATGTTATAGATTTTTCGATCTAGTTCTTTTTTTCGTGGGTATTATGGACTTTTCCCTAGACCTAACCCTAACCCATCTTCTATCGCAGAACCTTGCGCGGCTGCCTCGTCTTGTGCGTTGTCGCGCCACCAGCGTGCACCTTCGCTACACTGCCGTCGAGGAAGGAGATGGAACGGACCGTTCGCCGCTCACGTGGGAAACGCCATCAGTGATGCCCTCCGTGGACGCTACCACCGCAGCAGCCGCCATTGACCATCACTCGCTCGAATTGCACTGCGTTTCTGGTGCATCGTGTCCTGTCGTACTCCGATCTCTTTTTTTAACAAGGCAATAAACTCAGCTTTTATATAAAGCTAATAACCAGTTTTACAATCAAAATTCAAAACAAACCACGCTAGGGATACCAGCTATCTAAAAAAGACAAGTCCACCCGAAGCAGGACAACTGAACCAAAAATAGGAAAACTGAACCAACTTCTAACAACCAAAGTTAACACATCACAGCCTAAAGAAAACACCAGCCAATCGTTCCCTAATGCACAGAAGTTCATCACACACTTCTTCACCGAAGACAGTACATCTTCATTAAAACGATCAGCTTCTTTGGTTAGAATTCACCACCACTGCAAACATGATACAAATTTGAACATAACTTCAGATGGTTGTTTAGAGAAAGTCTTCTCAATCGCAACTTTGTTCCTGGCTTTCCAAAGCGTCAAAACCAAAGCTGAAAAACTGAATAAACCAATATGGTAATCAACACCCCATTTATCAAGCCACCATGGAAGGAGGTCATCTAGTGAATCTGGAACTCTATCCCACACTAAAATCTCTTTAATGCGCAGGCAAGCAAATCTAGCCCGAACACATCGAAATAAGACATGATTAGCATCCTCTGCAACCCCGCATAGAAGACAATTAGCCTCTCCTTTCCACCTTTTTAATCTGAGTTGGTCTGCTGTTTGAATCCTATTATGATAAGTCAGCCAAAGGAAAATTTTAACTTTGAGATAAATTCTACTTGACCACAGCCTTTGAAGTTTCTTACAAGTGACCCCCCACCCAAAAAAAAAGCCACATGCCTGTACAAAAGATTTAACAGTGAAACTGACCAGACTTCTCTAAACACCACCTTATCCTATCTCTGTCCCTTTTAAGATCAACACCATTAATGATCTTTTTTTTAAAAAAAAATCCTCCCACAGGTCTTTCTCCTCTTTTCCAAAATTCCTGACAAAGTTGATATTCTAAACCCCATTCTCCCAGCAGTTAGCTACATAGATATCAGGATTTGAACAAATATTGAACCACCTTACAAACCTAACTTTCAGTGGACAATTTCCTATCCAAACATCTTTCCAAAAAGAGACCAAAAAGCCCATCCCCTAACTGATGATTCACACCCCAGTAGAACAAAAACTTTGTTTTATGGAGACTTCTCCAAAACTAGGACCCTCTAAGAGAATTAGAATCTTTGAACCCACCTCTAGGAAAGGATCGTACACCAATCTCTTGTGAATGAATGATGTAAATGACAGTCGTCGTCCTCCTTTTTCTATTTTTCCATGTTATCTTTGATAACCAGTAATCGTGTGCAAATTGGATCTTTTTCAAACTATTTCAAGGTGTTTGATGCCTCACACTCTGACCTTTAGGTAGGGATTACCATAGCAATTAGCAAATATGTTATAAAGTATATTCACTTGATGTTCATGACATCGATGGACACTTCATTCTCCTGTACTTTTGCTGTAACAGTCAACATTGTCATACCACAAACCTTTTACCCATTATTAAGATCCTTTCGCCTTCGATATTCGGCTAATCAATTTACCTCAGTTGCCCTGTGTTTAATGATTGTTCTGACTTGTAGCCAACATTTTTCTCCATCTATTCAGGGAACACTGACTGTCATCCCTCATCAGGGACTGATTCATAGACTACAAGATTCCTGATGGAATGCCTGCAAATTGAAGGTGGTCTTGGCAACAATCCTACAAGCAAGGTATGTTCTATAATTTAGCCTGCCTCTCAATTTTGCATAATAATGGAACCATTTGATTTACCGAGGAATACGCTCTGAAGATCATACAGGAAACAAACGAATCATGAGAGAAATTGGCGAAAAGGCGTATCTAGGCTGAAGAACTGCCATTAGCAAGCTGTTATTTGCGATAAGTATATGCTTCTCTATTCAGAGAACTTAGTTGTGAGCCTGTGTATATCAGTAGACTCTTTGTTCAATGAATAAATGCGATTTTATCAGATCATTTGCTTTTAAAAAATCCTTTCGTTCTTATTCTTCTGACGATCAGATGAAAGATTCAAAAAACTGTGCACAATCCAGAGGCAAATTAACCAGCCTGTGGATTTCACCAGGGAAAAGTCGGCGGTACAAAATTTATGAATGTGAGGTCAAAGCATAGAGGTTGCTACTTGAAACAACAGATGTGAAGAAAAGTATAAGATTATATAGTCCATTGCTTGAACAAAAGGCTCACAACCAGATTATCAATTATCCGTAACTACTACAGCCACATTTTTCTCATTTACAGTCATGAGAAGAAAAGTCTACGAAAATTACTTGAACATCACTTGCAATCTGATTTGAGACATGTGCAGATTCTCAGCGTTTCTAATACTGTCACTATCTAGTTCTCCAAAACGCGATTGCTGTGGTTCCTCCTTGTGCTGAGCGAACAACTTCTCCTCTCGAGTTCGTTTCTTCTCCAAGGCTTCCTCATCCAACTCTTGCCTGGGCGAGCACTCGGTAGAGCAAAGCTAGTAAGGCCCCGGCTTCAGTCCAGCGTTGTCCAATGGTGGGATGTAGATGGGGCCCTCGTTGAGCTGCAGCACTGATCGGCGTCGTCGCCGTGCTTCACCTGTGACGGCACAGAGGTTTAGCTCGGACTCTCGCCCTCTCACCGTCTCTACCTCTCAATGCGCAGCGCCGTCACGCCGCCGCGCCGCAGCCACCCACTGCTCAATGCGCACCCCGAATTTTACGTGAACTATGGCTGCGAGCGAACTCAGGCGGAGATTACTCGGCGCCCATGCGTCTCCTTCCAAACAAAATGCATGGTTACAATTTTAGCGGTCTTCAACTGAAGGGAAGTATAACTAAATTCTAACAATTTATATTAGATGTTTATATTAGGATTTGTGATAGTAGAAGCAGCCATGAGCACTTTCTTTTTGCAATTACAAACAAGACGCACGTACAAACACCACACACGCACGCAGATGTGCGTGTCTTTTTAACACACGTCTAAACTGAAGAAGGTCGGAGATAATCCACAAATCTCATAAAAATTCTATTGAAACGCACTCGCGTGTGCGTAAAGGTCGGTATCAGGATTTGAACCTAATGGGTGTAGTTGTATACCCACAACTCCACTGTCACACCAAAAAGTGATTCCTAGCAACCAAGAGCACTTAATATATGGTTGGTAGGCTATGCATGAGACTTATGATATGTGATACCCAACAAAATAATTTCTCAAAAGTTCCAAATCGTGTGCTCTAGCCAGTCGATTTCATTTAGTCCCCCCCCCCTCCCCCTCCCCGGGACATGGTGGGGTCGACCTTACCGCACGGGGCCATGGGGATCCGGTAAAATTATTTATATATTGTACATTTTTTAGTATGAAATATGTATTCTTCTCTCATATCCAGTGTGTAGCTTGCAAATTTCATATCTTTCTAATGCAATTGAGTATGATCGTGAAACTTTAAGGGGTTACAGGATACCATCTCTCACACACATGATATTATTTTCCGATAATTTGTTTAAAAAATTTACGGGTGGTTTCGACATAGTTTACACAGAAAGGGTGGCGGCAAGAACCTGTTTGCAAACAGGTTTTTGACCATTCATTTTTCGAGGAGTTGTGCCATGTCACGGAGGACCTCGTGCCTAGCCCCAAATACGCTCCTTTTCCTGTCTGTCCATGTCCTGATGTCGAATCATACACGCCTATCTTTCTCATCCCTATTTTTTCGTTGACCCTACCTATGGAGCATGGAATTCGAGATGGACGGCTGGGGTGCAACGGAGGGATAGTGAGCATCATGTGCTTGCCCAAAAGCCCAATGGCACTCTGCGGATGGTCCGAGATGCTACTACGTCACATCTGTAATAGATTTTAAATAAATATATATAAATTTTAAATTTGAAAAATTAACATACATAAGGTAACGATCTCTACATCTAAAAGTTGCACGCATAATTCGCGTCCTATCAACAAGCCACAAAATTTTTAATCACAAACCACATACGTGGGTGATCTAATTGTCCACGAAAGATCTTTATAGTAATATATACATTTATGCTTATAGCTATCTACCAAAAAAAGATCATATCAACTCAAAAAGTTGAGAGGTAAGTGATAGACTCACCATCACCACCATCAAGTGCTTTTTTTTATAATAATAGTAAAGATTCTTACCAAACCAAAGTGTATTACCTTTATCTTTTTCTTTATTTTTTGATCTCCGCTACAACAAAACTTTTCCGTTTCGTTCCTCTATGTGTAGATCAAATTTATATATATGAAATTTTGCTGCGCGATAGATTGATTTTTTTTCAATGCTATCAAAATGTATCACAATTTTACAGTCTTTTGTACCGTATCTTAAGAGGATGCACGGAAAGCACCATAAGCCCGCGGGAAGTACCGGGATGCGTCCTCCACATATGGTCATTTGTATGCATAAAAATTTACAGGTGCACATGTGCAAAACAAAGCGTGATAGGCATGGACATGCCGATCGTTCCGTTCCAGGAGCACTGCATCAAAATTTGGTTGGCCGGTTGGTTTTCCACCAAAGGCAGATGATAATTGTAGCGTTTCTCCTTTCAAGTGTAGCTGCAAAAGCTAGAGCAGTCTCACCTGATACTACGGGACACGTATCCTTTGATATTGCACAACAATGTTATGCACTACAGTAGTATAATTTTGGTTTGCAGCCGTTGAATGAAAAAATGAAGGCTAAGACTGCGCGAGGCGTCGCGATGCAGTGAAATCACTGTAGTAAATACTGTAGTTGCTCTAGTCCGTTCTTTCTGAATCTAACAGCCCAGATCGTCGCAATGTTACAACACTGTTGCTCTCTATTATTTCCTTTGTAATGTAAGAGAATCTGAATCCGATGCAACCGATTGTGGTTCGGGAGGTTGGGGACACGGGCACGGAAGGGCTGGCTGGCCGGCTGATCCTTGTCAGGAGCCAAGGAGGAACCCAATTCCTTTTCATCTCCCAAATCTCTGCTATAAGAATGAGGAAACGGAGCATAATTTTGAGCTTATCTATGCTAGACGGGAGGCTAATTGCGCGGCGCATCTTTGTGCTAAGCAAGCTTCTCCATATAGTAGCCGGTGTGTTTGGCTTAATCAAACACCAGACTTTAATTTTGATGTCATGTATCAACCATGTCTTGTGATCCTCTTGCTGAGTAATTAATGTATGATCCTAGTTTCTTCTGACAAGAAGAAGAAGAAGAATGATGCAAGAACATAGACGCAATATTCGTATCCAAAATCAGGAAGCGCCGGTCCCGTGTCCCAGGTTTTCCGACCAGACAATCTAAATTTTTTCCTCCTCTAATTCCTACGATAATTAAACTGTTTCATATGATAATTTTATAAAATTCCTGAATTCCAAAGGGGACCTAAATCGGTGTATATGATGTGCCACATTTCGTTATGTTGACCAGTGAATAGACTAACTAGGAGTCATACACTTGCAAGTTCATTGACACACCAAGCATCCAACAAATAACCAACTTCTATTCTACTCGTTTGACCCGGCAACGTGGTAACGTGCTAAACCAATATAGCCTAAATGCTTAGTTAATCGTTTTTTTTTCAAGAGACTACACGAATTTGTCGCGATGTTTCCTTTTCTTATGGGGAGTGGCAAGATTACGTGTACCTATGTAGATAGGTCTTAGGTGAAGACCCAGCATAATTGAGGGGAACGTATCTAGTGCTAATGAGTAATTCAGTGTTAAGGTGTTAATACTAATTTTAATCGTTGGATCTGAATTAAACAACCAAGATTAATGCGGACTCCCACCTCTAAATTATTTAATCACTTTGCATGCTCCCACCTTCATTAATGCGTCTTCATTAAACACCATGCATACTTCCACCTCCAACGGTCAAGATCCAGATCCAACGGTCAAGATTGTATTAGCACTAGATACGTTCCCATACTTAAGTGCCAACATATCTATACTAATACGAAAAGAGGAAGTTTTTCTTTGCTACATTTACCCCATATTTGTGTACACAAAACAATCCTAACCCTTGGATCGTTGCATCGAATAACCTAGATTCGTTTCATATCCTATTTAATACCATAATTATCAATTAATTACCTACTAACCCCTCTCAAAACAATTACCTACTAATCTTACTAATAATCGCGTTACCATTAAGGATTTAAGGGGGCGTCCGTTATTTTTTTAATCTTGCGGCCCGCGTTAGTTTTATTATTGTGATTTCCTCCGTCCCTTTAATTTTTTATTAATCATTTATCTATACTAATATAAAAAAGAGGGAGTTTTTCTTTGCTACATCCACACCATGTTTGTGTACACAAAACAATTCTAACCCTTGGATCGTCGCATCGAATGACACGGATTCATTTCATATCATGCCGGATTTAATACCACACCAATTAATTACCTACTAACCCCTCTCAAAACAATTACCTACTAATCTCACTAATAATCAAGTCACCATTAAGGATTTAAACCATTAAATGTTTTTATCTTGTGGCCCATATTAGTTTTACTATCATGATTTCCTTCATCCATTTGATATTTGTATTAATCATTTAATTGTCCTAATCACACCATTAATGAGGTTGTTATTCCTGTTGTGGAGTACACATACCTGTGCGCATATTCCAAAATTTCTATCGAACGTGCCTTCACTAACATCATCATGTTGGAAATATGTCTTAGAGGTAATCATATAGAGATGATGATATTTCATTATGTTCATGATTTTGATAATATGTCATCGTGTTCCTTGAATGAATCATCAGTTATAGATCAATAAGTATGTGACTTGTTGGTGGAACACTTTATCTTATATGATGTCATTCTAAATGTATCCCTGATCAGATGTCACTAGTCGTAACACCAATGACTTTACGATCAACACATGTATTGATTGATGATCATGTTTCACTGATCATGGATATGGGGATATCGAATCAATAATGTGAGCACATGTTAGAGAATATGGAGTTGGATAGACTCATCATTGAGATACTATCGAGATTGTTATGAATCTATGTGTCATTAGTTGGTCTCAAGTAAGGATGATGTATAATCCTTAGACCTGAGATCAGCATGGTTCCTACATGTGTAATAGCACTCTTAGGGGTTGCCAAACGCTACTCGTAACTGGGTAGTTATAAAGGTAGCTTTCGGGTATGCTATGAAACATGTGGAGGGATGTGACTGGTCTAGATGATATTTGCCCCTCCTATCATAACAGGAGAGATGTCTCTGGGCCCCTCGTGGTGATCGGATAAAGAAAGTGTATGGTCATACCACTAGTGGTCGAAGTGTCGACTATATGAAGTTATCCGACACTCGATCGAGAAAGTATTGAACAGTCCATGGATGACACATCTTCTCACCTGAGTTCAACCAGACATCGTGAGGCAAAGGGAGAATGCATGAGTAGGTCGCTTAGTTCGATCAGTTACGGACTAGTCGTATGGAGATACGTACTGGTCGTAGATTAGTCGAACGTAATCACATAATAGTAAGGACCTGGTCGTAAGGAGTTACGAACTAGTCGTGACCAAATACAATCTGGTCGTATAGAGATACGAACTGATCGTAAGTGATGAGGACCTAGTCATAGATCGTATTACATCAAGGTTCGTCCTCTATTCTATGTGTATTTGGGAATCATTATGTGCTGCTAGGTACCGCTAACGACTGGTGGTCAGAAAGAAGTTTTCGACACTACTACAGAAAAGCTCATCACAGACGGTTCGTAGCGGTCATCATGCACGGTTTTGAACCGTCGAAATTTTATGTCCGTGATAAAGCGGTTATCACAGACGATTGAAAACCGTCGTAATAACTCTTATCACCGACGGTTCCAACCACGAACAAATCGTGATTACGTAGTATCACGAGCGGTTCGTGGTGATTTAGAGAGTCACGCAGGCGCTTCTAACCACGAATAAATGCGTGATACTACATAATCACTGAGCGGTTCGTGGTTAGAACCGTCTCGTGATAAATCTTTAGACCTAATTAATTTTTATCGTATTTTCAGCTAGCCTCAGGAATTGCTAGCCATGCCCTCTGAAAACTAGCAAGCAGAAACATATCACAGATAATTATTGACAACTCAAAGTGATGATTTAACTCAAAATCAATTACAAAAGAATGTTTCAAGTATATATTGTCACTAGAGTTACAAATTGAATTACAACCAGTCAAAGTGAATTACAATATTGAATCAATTGTTTCGAGGTCGTTTATCGGTGTCGACGGCGTGAAACTCTCCGGTGGTGTTAACTATGTCTGCCTTGATGAAGACGCGGAGCTCCCCTCGAACGTGCGTGATCTGGTCCATCTTGAGTGCATTTAACTCTATGTTCAAGCCCTGTCGCTAGCAAGAGTAAAGTAGTAAGCACATATATTTAAATTTATAATTAGGAAATAATTATTACGAGATTGACAAACCTGGGGATCGTGCGTCCTAGAAGAATTCAATAGCTGCATATGATGGTATACGTAGAATGCGCATAGGTGATCTCGTTTTTGCTGGCGGCACTGCAAAAATAGAATTACATATACATGTACAGTCAGTTCGAGACACAATATTACGGAGTATGATATATGATTATTGTGTTGTAGCGCGTATCGGAAATCGCATCCTGTGAGTCAGTGTGGCGCTCGTTCCCTTGTATATACCTCCCTCGGCAACATAGCAGATGCGGTCCGAGGGCAATTTGGAGATTCCTCTACCTTCTCGCCTGCGTTCCACCTTGATCGGAGATCCAGACGCATTTGGCAACGTCGCTGACGGCGGCGAAGACGGTGCCTCTGCCATCTCGCTTACTTGCTATCTATATAAGTTACGTATGCAATGATTACATAAACAAATAGAAGTTACCCATTGGACCTAAATATATGATACATAGTAAATAAAATATATGAAATTGCACAAAAAAACTGCAAAGGAGAAGGAAATATTGCAAACAGTGCAGTTTTAACATATAGCTGAAATATTGCATGATTTTGAGTGCTCTCAGCAGGCGAGTTGCAAAAGAATCAACGATTGCCATCTCAGCCCTATTTTGTGGTAGTGCCATACCATAAAGAAACAAAGAGAAGCAATAATTACCTCACCCTAACAATTTCTGGAATAAATCATTACACCAAAACTGATCAAAACAGAATGAGATAAATGATATGTTAACCATCAAGGGATGGCAATGAATAGATTATGTCTTATTACCAATCTAGTGAGTTGTGTGGGCGTGTTTGCTTCGTAGGTTATATGGATGAGGTACAGGAGGGCATGGCCTCTTCCTGTGTGCAGGAGCCATCTTGACGGAAAGATAACAGGGGTAGGATGGAGAGAAATTAGAGGGGTCAAGACAGAAACTAGAAGAGGAAATTTATTTCTTGCTTGATAGAAACTGTGTAGCTTTCCTAATTCTCCTCTCCGAAACCCTCCTGGACACCTGTTGCTGCCGAAGCTTCTCCTGGCGTAAACACCTGCTGCTGTTGCATGAAAACTTACTCCCTAACAAAACCATACTCGCTAACTTCCTCTGGATGCTAACGTACTACTGCTGCTATGCCACAACATGGGAACACTTCCATCCCTCATCCATAACTGGTGTGGAACGGAGATGCCAGAGGAGGGCGGCTAACCGTATTTGGATACTTGCTTGTTTTCAAGGAACTGTTTGGCACCAAACTAGAATTAGAATTGGTCATACCAGATTTGCTAAGTGGAGAATGGAATGGAACGTCAATAAAAAATATTGTTTCATTAGCACTATCATGTACATCATTATTTTTACCATGTAGAGTCTATACAAAACTGAAAAAAGTAGAGCCTACTACTGCTACCTAAACAGTCAATTCCAATTCCAAAGCTAAAACAGTCAATGAGATGTCTTTCTAGTATTTTTCAAGTAGGAAAATGATAGATTTGCCAACACAAAGAACGCCATCAGAATACATTAATGCAAGTATACATGCATGTCTAATTGTGCAAATACACATGCATCTTATTGTGTAAACAAACTAAATATAGATCTCTGTACAAATCTATTTGTGCAAATATAACTTACATGTACATCTAGTAGTGAAATTTAACCATACCACCCATTTCAAACAAAAGCACTGCAGAGTAAAACATCTAAAGGGGTAAAAATACCACATAAACCCTCGGGTGGTCGGTAGGGCAGGCGACACGAGGAAACCCTCGCTCTCACGGCGGAGAAGGGGAAGCGGAAACTCACCGGGTGGTCGGCAGGCGGGGTGACGAGGGAAACCCTCGCTCTCACGCAGCAAAGAAGGGGCGCGGGAAACTCACTGGGTGGTCGGCAGGGGCGGAGGCGGCGCTCGTCGGAGGTAGGGACGAAGGGAGGCGGCGTTGGTCGGAGGTGGCGTCAGTGGAGGAGACCGAGGGCAGCGTTGGGCTGGTGGAAAAAGACCAAGGTAGAAGAGTGCACAACCGTTCGAGTCGGGCACTTATATAACTGGATATCACAGACGGATCTATGATAGAACCGTCTTCCATAAACAAACCGTCTGTGATGTTAACTATCACAGACGGTTCTGTTATGAAATCGTCTGTGATGACTTAACAGAGAAACCCTAATTTTAATATCACAGACGGTTCATTACTAGAACCGTCTGTGAGGTTAGCCATCACAGACGGTATATTAATAGAACCGTCTGTGATGTGAACAGACACACACATATGTAGAGCCGTCAGATCTCAACGAACGGGCCAGATGCATTGGGTCGTTCGGACCATTCCTATCCACCATGAGATCTTAACCGTTGGATCTTCCACGGGCAAAATAGATCTTATGAGCCGTTCTTTGATTGGGCCGATCGGACCGTCGATCTTTAGATCAACGACCCAGGTTCGCGTGAACGTTCGGACCGTTCGAAAGTTATTTCGCTGTGAGCCGTCTATCTTTAGATCAACGGTCCACCTTCATTCAAACGTTCGGACCGTCCGTTTCAGACGCGTATAACTTGGATCGTTTCTGACTGTTGGATGTATAATCGACGGCTCTGATTTAGTGGGCTGTTCGGACCGTTCGAAACGCACCGCAAATCTTAGCCGTGCGGTGCCAAATGAATGGTCAAGATTCGATAGGCCGTTCGGACCGTCTGAAACGCGCCCGTGGCTGTGAACCATTGGATCTTGATCCAACGGCTCCTGTCGCCGCCTTTGAATCACGCTGCGCTACGCGGTGGGCCGTGCATCGGGCCCATCTGCCGCGGCGGTGCGTGGAGTCGCTCTTGCCGCCCACCTTGGCGATGTCGATAGCTAGCGAAGCTTCGGTGAGAAAAGTATTAATCGCTTTATAAAATCCGAGAAAGTATTAATTTGCACATTGTTAAATATGTTAACTTCGAAAAATCATAACTAATTCATTTCAACTCCAAAATGGATGAAACCACTTCTGATACTTTTCATTTTTGATAAACTTAATATTAAAATTGGTTTCAAGCATGTCTCTGTACCAGAGAGTACTAGTTTGGAAAATACACTTTTAAAATCTTTATTGTTACAAAGGAAATTACTGATAACTTTTTAAATGCATAACTAAATCTTGGGAACTCAAAATGAGTCAAACTCAACTGTTTTGGACTTGTATTAATCTTACCTTTTTAAGGTGCATAACCTTCGAATTGATTTGGATGGAGTTAAGGTGGAATTCATTTACTTGAGGCCCAGAGTTATTTCCTTAAGACCAAGTAAACCTCGGTCTTATGGAAATAACCCGGGGGTCCTCACAAATTGACCCACACCAAAAATATGCTTCTCTGGAATAAACGTTCCGCAAGAACTTCAGAACTTCTGCACACCGGTAGTTTTGTTTATCAACGGCGGAACTACCGCACAAATAATCATGTTAAAGGGAAATCGGTCGGACCGCCCAACACATGGCAGTCTGACCGATTTAGCACTGGTCCATAACACGTGACGCGTTTCCATGTTAACATCAAATTACAATGGAATACATGCTTAATTGAAATATAGTCCTTCATGATGATCGACGCGCATATAGCTAGCTTCCTCACTGGGTTCTTCATCCAGTCTGATGCTGTCTCCGAAAGGAGGCAACTCGTCAAATTGATTGTACTCTTACTCATCCACGACATTCTTAACTCCGACAATCCTTCTTTTCCCATGAAGAACTACGTGGCGGTTCTTATTTGCTGGGTCCGTTACATAAAAAACTTGCTCAGCGAGTACGAATGGTTCGTCCTTGTATCCGACACATTTGAGGTCCACAGTAGTGACGCCGTACTTGTCGACCTTCACGCCCTGCGGAAGTTTAACCCAATGACATCGAAACAGGGGGATCTTGAAAAGTACATAGTCGAGCTCCCAATTCTCCTCTACGAACCCATAGTACGAGTTCAACCCGCGTGCCCCCGTGGTATTGAACCCCTCGTGAAATGCATTTATGCGGACACCGCTGTTCTGGACTGTGCTCTTCCTATCCTGAGCTACCGTATAAAACGTGTACCCATTTATGTCGTATCCTTGCCATGTCACAATTGTAAATTTTGGTCCTTTGGCCAACCATAGCAGCGTTTCATCACTTGATGACATCCAAGTGAATCGCATCTTTAACCATTCGTTGAACCGACGGTTGTGCTCTCTCGTTATCCAAACCTCCGACCGGTCTGGATTCTGTTGGCGTACTATGTCTTTGTGCTCGTCGATGTACGGGGACACTTGGGTCATGTGTTGCAAGACCGTGAAATGGGCCTGCGCGTATGTATCTAGATCGGGAGTGATTGCTTTCCTCCCGATGGTCCCGATACCCTCCAGTCTCCCCTCGTGACGAGATAGAGGCACACCTATCGGTTCCACCTGAGCCATGTAGTCCACGCAGAACTCAATGACCTCTTCGGTTGCATAACCTTCGATGATCTTGCTCTCCCGTGAGATCGATTCCGTCGTAGGACTTCGTAATTCCCATGTATCTCTCGAAAGGGTACATATGGCGTAGGAACACAGGGCCGCATATCTTTATCTCTTTCACAAGGTGAACAATGAGATGGACCATGATATCAAAAAATAACAGAGGGAAATACATCTCAAGATGACATAGAGTCGTCACCACCTCGGCCTGCAGAGCGTCGAGTTCTTCGGGATCGATGACCTTTTGAGCAATTAAGTTAAAGAAATAACACAGCCTAAAGATTGCCACTCGGACCTTGTTTGGTAAGATACTCCTAATTGCAACAGAAAACATCTGTGTCATCAGCACATGATAATCATGAGACTTCATACCAATTAATTTCAAATCTTTCATGGAAACAAGTTTCTTAATATTGGCAGAGTAACCGGACGGAACTTTCACACCATGCAAGCTTTGACACAGTTCATTTCTCTCGGCCTTGGACAAAGTGTAGCAAGCTGGGGGAAGGTACGTTCGTCCTTTATCGGTCTCTTTCGGTGCTAACTCGGTTCTTATGTTCATATCAACCAAGTCACACCGTGCGTTAACACCGTCTTTTGTTTTGCCACTAATGTTCAGTAAGAGACCAATCAAGCTATCACATACATTCTTCTCCACGTGCATGACGTCGATGCAGTGGCGAACTTCTAAGTGCTCCCAATAAGACAAGTCCTAAAAAATTGACCGCTTCTTCCAGATGTTTTTCTGAGGGGTCCTTAATTTACGTCCCTTTCCAAGCAGAACATCGATATCCTTAACCATATCATAGACCTCTTTCCTCTAAAAGCCCTTGAGTGAACCGTCCTCCTTATTTCCGTCGAATTGTTTCTTCATCTTGCGGTATGGGTGAATCTCGAGAAGGAACCTACGGTGGACGCATATATACGATTTGCGTGAGTTGTTGACCATACACTCTCGATACCATCTAAGCGGTCATGATGAGCTTTGACTCCTTTTGTACTGAACCCCGACATGTTACCAAGGGCAGAAAAATCATTGATGGTGCAGAATAACATGGCGCGTAAAGTGAAGTTCTCTCGTTTGTACGCATCCCATACTTGTACCCCTTCGTTCCAAAGTGTCACAAGATCTTCCAAACAATGGTGCTAGGTACACATCAATATCGTTCCTGTGTTGCTTCGCCCTTGGATAAGTAGTGATATTAAAATGTATTTCCGCTTCATACACGACCAAGGAGGAAGGTTGTACATACATAGATTCACGGGCGGTGCTATATGGTCACGCTCATGTTACCGAAAGGATTCATTCCGTCCGTACTCAACCCTAACCTTATGTTCCTCGGTTCAAGACCGAACTCTTCAAGCTCGATTGAAGTTTCTCCTTTGGCGTAATCGCAGGTGTCTGAGTTTCCTATCTTTCTTACGCTCCTCCGAGTGCCAACGCATCAATCTTGCGTCCTTTCGGTTCGCAAATAAACGCTTCAAACGTGGGATCACAGGCAGATACCACAACATCTTAGCAAGAGGTCCTTGCTTCGCCTTAGCAGTATTCTTAAGCTTGTATCGGGATGCTTTGCACACGGGACATACATGCATGTCTACATACTCTTTACGGTAGAGGATACAATCATTCGGACATGCATGTATTCTTTCTACTTCTATTCCCAATGGACAAATAACCTTCTTAGCTTGGTAGGTCGTGCTGGGCAACACGTTTCCCTCCGGAAGGATGTCAGCTAAGAGACCTAACAACGTCGTAAAACTTTTGTCGGACCAACCATTGCTTGCCTTCAATTTCAGCAGTTCAAGCACGGTTGACAACCTTGTGTATTCCGACTTGCAGCCAGGGAACAAAGGTTTTCCCAAGTCCTCCATTAAGCCCTTGAATTTACAAAACTCTCTCTCACCGTAGTTCCCTTCTGCATCGCGTAGCATCTGATCCAGATTGTCATCATGCGATCTATCCTCATCAAAAGCACATTCCATACCCTGCATATCGTTGACTTCCTCGGCGATGTCGTCATTACTGACTTCCGGTATAATCTGCTCTTCACCACGACTGCTCCAACATATATATCCTTTTTTGAAACCCCTTCGTATTAAGTGAGCTTCGATCTGCGCCGAGTTGTTAAATATTTTTATATTACTGCAATCAATGCATGGACAGTACATAAATTTTATCCCCTTCTTCAACATATCCTGCTCGGCAACTCTTCTAAAAGCAAACACGCCATTAATATGCTCTTCATTCACACGGTTCTCAATGTACATCTAGTTTCGGTCCATCTACACGTATACGCATGTAATAAATTAATTAGTGTTAAATTATATTAATAAACCGCAAGTACCCTTCATAATGACCAAACACATTAGTGATTAGTCTAGAGCAAATATAAAGGGTTACAAATCGTTACACATTAGTGATTAGTCTAGAGTAAAAATAAAGGGTTACAGATCGTTACCCTTCTCTCCAAGGTGGCGCAATGTGGGAGGAGGCAGCAGAGGTGCCGCAATGGGGGAGGAGGAGGCAGGGGTAACAGCTCAAAACGGGGGAGGAGGCAGCAGCAGCAGCAGGGTGGCGGCGCCTCAAATGGAATGGAAAGGGGGCCTGTCGGGAGCATCTACTTATAGTGCTTGTATATAAGAACCGCCTGTAGGGTCACACACTTAAAGGGCTAGAATTTGTTTTGGATGATGATCCGAATTCATATAGACCACGAGTTCCTAATGGACCTCAAGGTCGAGACCCATCATGGATGCCTATATAAAGAGGGGCGGTGGCATGGGGTGCAAAGAAGGAGGATCTTTGGAAGAACTCCCAAGACCCTAATAGCCACGCCTTCTCAACTATGCTGTCGGTGCTAGCATTCCAGCGCGTGGTGATCCTGCCTCGTACGTGTGGATACTTCGGAGGTATTGTTGTGAAGCATCAGTACTAGGACGATCCGCAACTCGTGACGATCATCGGAGTCGGAGGAGAAGTCGCGTGGTGAGTACAACCACTCGGAAGAGCAGACACGCGGCGGATACGACCACTCGAAGGAGGAGACATATCATGAGTCTGACTACGACTGTATCAACACGCTACGACGACTCTACTTCCGCTATGAGTCAGCGCGTCTAGCGGTAATATCGTGATCTATTACTAGCGGTGGTTCCTTAGTTGCGCGGTAATTTTTTGTTTGTGCTATCGTAGCCTTGCCCGCAACCCAACACATCGTACTCCCCTCACCTCCTTGCACCACCTCGGCTCCATGCACCTCGCCACTAGCTACCAATCCCGACTTCTCGCCTGAGTTGCATGCATCATTGCGGGTTGTATCACCGTTGCCCTCGCCGACTATTGTCGTCATGGCCCGAGGTTTCCTCCATCGCTTGCGTCGTCTACCTCTCCTGCGGGTGAGAACCACGTGACCAACACCTAGCTATGATGAGAGGCACGATACTACTAACCAATAATTTTCTTTTCATCTCATCATATATGTTTCTTTGCAATGGTAGTGGGATCAGGTCAGATCTCACGACAAGGTCTCATCAGGGAGACGACCACCAATGACAGCCCCCCCTCAATTCTTGGCTTCCTCTTCTCCTTAATTGGCAGTGATGCAGTGATGGCGTCAACTGAAGGCAAGTGGTGCAGAAGTGGACACCAAAACTGTTTTGTGTTAGCATAAACTTGACATTAAAAAACATTATTATGTTTACACGATATAATATTGATTTGCCATGAAACCTCATTAAACTAAACAAAATACTTATCATAACATGAAATGTCATGTTTTGTAATCTTGCACATGTACATTGTTCCTTTTCGAGACTTTGAATTTGGGGATTGTATTGCTTTTCAACCACTGAATTGTTGAGTTATTTGAAACAATTTCATTTCCAGTGGGGCCTACATATATAAATTTTCCACGTATGCACTGATTTATGATATAAATTGGGTTTGGCTATGTCTTATATTGTTCATTTTAACATGACTATGTGATGTCTTCTTTTAACATGCAAGATGAAATTATTTGTGTAGGTTAAAAATTATGCACTATTGACTTTGCTTGAATTTTCCAAGCAGGGTGTTTGAAATTTGGATGGTACTGTACTACGATGTATATGGTTTGTATGTTTCTTGTGCTTGAAATATGTTTGATTTAATTTTCATTAGTCGCGACATGTGCTTTGCATGAGCACGATTACTAGTTCTTGCTCTATCCCGATGAATGACGCATTCAAGAAAATTAATAACCATGAAAAAACATCTTTTTAACATGTTAACCTCTGAGCAAAATCGATAATGTTAGTTCACTTAAGCTCAAGGCATGTTTTGGTGTTGTAGTTTCTAAAAAACATAATATTAAAAACAACAGATTTATAACTACCATTTCGGTGATACCACATTTTTTAGGAACCACAGTTCTTTATAGTTTTTATAGGAACCATGATGTGTTTGGATGTTGCAGTATTTTGTGTGGTAATTTTTTTTTAAAAAAATGTCTCCTAGATAATCAGACTTTGTAGGTCAGTATTGTATATATAGTGTACTTCTCCCCATATGCACCTCTCACGAGTGTGAAATGCCGCATATATAATAAATGAATATGTATTAGTTAGAGATAAAGCAATACTACTCTAAAGATTGCCACTCGGATCTTGTTTGGCAAGATACTCCTAATTGCAACAGGAATCATCTGTGTACATGACAATCATGAGACTTCATACCAATTAATTACAAATCTTTCATGGAAACAAGTTTCTTAATATTGGCGGAGTAACCGGACAGAACTTTCACACCATGCAAGCTTTGACACAGTTCATTTCTCTCGTCCTTCGACAAAGTATAGCAAGCTGGGGGAAGGTACGTTCGTCCTTTATCGGTCTCTTTCGGTGCTAACTCGGTTCTTATGTTCATATCAACCAAGTCACGCCGTGAGTTAACACCATCTTTTGTTTTGCCACTAATGTTCGGTAAGAGACCAATCAAGCTATCACATACATTCTTCTTCACGTGCATGATGTCGATGCAGTGGCAAACTTCTAAGTGCTCCCAATAAGGCAAGTCCCAAAAAATTGACCGCTTCTTCCAGATGTTTTTCTGAGGGGTCCTTAATTTACGTCCCTTTCCAAGCACAACATCGATATCCTTAACCATATCATAGACCTCTTTCCCTCTAAAAGCCCTTGGAGCCGAACCGTACTTCTTATTTCCGTCGAATTGTTTCTTCATCTTGCGGTATGGGTGAATCCTGGGAAGGAACCTACGGTGGCGATATATACGCTTTTGCGTGAGTTGTTCACCATACACTCTCGGTACCATCTAAGCGGTCGAGATGAGCTTTGACTCCTTTTGTAATCGAACCCGACAGTTACCAATGTCGGAAAATCATTGATGGTGCGAGAATAACATGGCGCGTAAAGTGAAGTTCTCTCGTTTGTACGCATCCCATACTTGTACCCCTTCGTTCCAAAGTGTCACAAGATCTTCCAGCAATGGTGCTAGGTATACATCAATATCGTTTCGAGGTTGCTTCGGCCCTTGGATAAGTAGTGACATCAAAATATATTTTTGCTTCATACACAGCCAAGGAGGAAGGTTGTACATACATAGATTCACGGGTCAGGTGCTATGTCACGCTCATGTTACCGAAAGGATTCATTCCGTCAGTACTCAACCCTAACCTTATGTTCCTCGGTTCAAGATGAACTCTTGAAACTCCGATCAAGTTTCTCCATGGGCGAATCGCAGGTGTCCGAGCTTCCCATCTTTCTTACGCTCCTCCGAGTGCTAACGCATCAATCTTGCCTCCTTTCGGTTCGTAAATAAACGCTTCAAACGTGGGATCACAGTGGATACCACAACATCTTAGCGAAGAGGTCCTTGCTTCGCTTTAGCAGTATTCTTACGCTTGTATCGGGATGCTTTGCACACGGGACATACATGCATGTCTGCATACTCTTTATGGTAGAGGATACAATCGTTCGGACATGCATGTATTCTTTCTACTTCCATTCCCAATGGACAAATAACCTTCTTAGCTTGGTAGGTCGTGCTGGGCAACACGTTTCCCTCTGGAAGGATGTCAGCTAAGAGACCTAACAACGCCGTAAAACTCTTGTCGGACCAACCATTGCTTGCCTTCAATTTCAGCAGTTCAAGCACGGTTGACAAACTTATGTATTCTGGCTTGCAGCCAGGGAACAAAGGTTTCCCCGAGTCCTCCATTAAGCCCTCAAATTTACAAAACTCTCTCTCACCGTAGTTCCCTTCTGCATCGCGTAGCATCTGATCCATATTGTCATCATGCGACCTATCCTCATCAAAAGTACATTCCATACCCTGCATATCGTTGACTTCCTCGGCTATGTCGTCATTACTGACTTTCGGTATAATCTGCTCTTCACCGTGACTGCTCCAACATGTATATCCTTTTTTGAAACCCTTCAGATTAAGTGAGCTTCGATCTGCGCGGGTTGTTAAATATTTTCATATTACCGCAATCGATGCATGGACAAGACATAAATTTTATCCCTTCTTCAACATACCACCTTTCTGGCTCTTCTAAAAGCAAACACGCCATTAATATACTCTTCACTCACACGGTTCTCAATGTACATCCAGTTTTAGTCCATCTACACGTATACACACGTAACAAATTAATTAGTGTTAAATTATATTAATAAACCGCAAGTACCCTTCATAATGACCAAACACATTAGTGATTAGTCTAGAGCAAATATAAAGGGTTACAGATCGTTACACATTAGTGATTAGTCTAGAGTAAAAATAAAGGGTTACAGATCGTTACCCTTCTCTCCAAGGTGGCGCAATGTGGGAGGAGGCAGCAGAGGTGCCGCAATGGGGGGAGGAGGGGGTGTGACTCAAAACGGGGAGGAGGCAAGAAGAAGAAGCAGGTGGTGGCACCTCAAATGGAATGGAAAGGGGGCATGTCGGGTGCATCTACTTATAGTGCTTGTATATCACAGACGGTTCGTATAAAGAACCGTACGCGATACTTATTTATCACAGACGGTTCCGGGGTGTCTAGTATAGCATGTTTTGTAGTAGTGTATTGATTTGCCATGAAACCTCATTAAACTAAACAAAATACTTATCATAACATGAAATGTCATGTTTTGTAATCTTGCACATGTACATTGTTCCTTTTCGAGACTTTGAATTTGGGGATTGTATTGCTTTTCAACCACTGAATTGTTGAGTTATTTGAAACAATTTCATTTTCAGTGGGGCCTACATATATAAATTTTCCACGTATGCACTGATTTATTATATAAATTGGGTTTGGCTATGTCTTATATTGTTCATTTTAACATGACTATGTGATGTCTTCTTTTAACATGCAAGATGAAATTATTTGTGTAGGTTAAAAATTATGCACTATTGACTTTGCTTGAATTTTCCAAGTAGGGTGTTTGAAATTTGGATGGTACTGTACTATGATGTATATGGTTTGTATGTTTCTTGTGCTTGAAATATGTTTGATTTAATTTATATTAGTCGCGGCACGTGCTTTGCATGAGCACGATTACTAGTTCTTGCTCTATCCCGATGAATGACACATTCAAGAAAATTAATAACCATGAAAAAAAACATCTTTTTAACATGTTAACCTCTGAGCAAATTCGATAATGTTAGTTCACTTAAGCTCAAGGCATGTTTTGGTGTTGTAGTTTCTAAAAACCATAATATTAAAAACAACAGATTTATAACTACCATTTCGGTGATACCACATTTTTTAGGAACCACAGTTCTTTATAGTTTTTATAGGAACCATGATGTGTTTGGATGTTGCAGTATTTTGTGTGGTAACTTTTTTAAAAAAAATGTCTCCTAGATAATCAAACTTTGTAGGTCAGTATTGTATATATAGTGTACTTCTCCCCATATGCACCTCTCACGAGTGTGAAATGCCGCATATATAATAAATGAATATGTATTAGTTAGAGATAAAGCAATACTACTTGTACATGCATATCATATCTATTAGCTCGTATTAGACTGATTACTAGTATATCTATAAGCTAATAGTTCAAAGAAAAGACCATCAAAGACACTGCTTCCTCACATAACTTTTTTTTTCTTGAATGCTCTTGAGACTGGGAACTACATCTACAATTTCAAATTCCATAGTTACCAATTTTACCATTATGTGGGAATTTCTTGAAGCGGAAGAGTAGAGATGGTGATGAATTGACTCTTGTTACTTGAAATCCATAATTGTCTTATTGTATGTGGTAGAGAAGCATGCATTTGGGAGAGATGCATGTGTCTCTTCGGTTTAGAAAAAAAGAGGTCCTTGGTAGTTGGCGGAGTTTCCAAAACTCTAAAGAAACCATAGTTTTCGAAATACCATGGCCATGGCTTTCAAAGCTACAGTGTTTGTTACACCCTAGCACCTCATGGTTTTTTGAAACAACAGTATTTTCTAAAACTATGGTATTCTTCCAAAACTTAACGTAATCTCTTGACCAAATGTGGGTAAGCGACAAGAATAACTGGACACACTAATGTGATGGTGTATGAAAGGTGCAATTCACGTGATCCCATAACAGAATAGTTCGTACTATTTCGGACAAAAATCCAACTACAAGTATGCGTGTATACGGTCCTTGAAAAAAGTATACGTATACACAGTGACAGAGCCAGGATTCAGCGAAGTCTCGGGAAAAAAAACTAAGCGACTATAACTAACACAAAAAACTATTCACACCGAGGTATAACAAAAGTACAAGACAAATACACAATTGAAATGATATTTGAGTTCCATGTTTAACGATACAAAAATAGATAAAATATGGCAAACAAATATAGCGTAGTCGAGCGATACAAAAGTTAATATCTAATTAACAAAGATTTGGTTCACCTCGAGCCTATCATATCTTCATCAACAATAGTACAAGAACCTGAACCTGCAAATACATCTCGCTCAATATAGCATATGAGACTTCTTCAAATTCTAGTCATACTAGAAATGAGATCAATGTATTTTTGTAGTGTACGTTTTTGTTTTGTTTTCCTGGTCTATTGAAATACAATACTTTTGGATTAACATGGAGATTCAGACATTACTTATTATTATTGCATTTTGTTATCTTGTCTCGTGCCTTGTTACAATGGTACATAAACAACAAAAGGAAAACATCAACATTCATTCACTGCATTGTAGAACATCATAAGTGCCATTTTCTTAGTAGTACTCCAAATTCTATCACTAAGTCAGCAATTCTTTCCAAAGGAGAGCAACAAGATGCACAAAATAAAATTTTGAGTGTAGAATCATTTATGCAAAAGGAATAGCAACTATGTTGACACTAGTGAGATGTCCTTTCGCATTCATATGAATATTTATACCTATAAATCCTAACGAAATAACTAAAATATAAAAAGGTTGTATTAGTTGACAGCACGATTAAATCATAATTGTACAAAACACAACATAATGTGCCCCGTTTAGAACCTAATCCACAGAAGAAAGCCCAAGCCCTTCTAATCCTGATAGTTTTTACGAAACATTTGAATAGAACATCTCAGTGCACCACAGAGGTCACAATTGTTATCTTCTCCTTTATCAAGTATACTCCGGAACTATGTGATGAAAGGTAGAAACATACCTCTATCTACGTTGTCAACATCATTACATTTGACAAAACTCTAACCAAATAACTTTTTTCCTTTCATAGATATGAATGTTTTTCAAGGGAGTTATCATGCCAAACTACTTTGACAAGGTCTGACAACTATTTTTTTCATCTACTTAACTGACCACCAAAAAATCTTGCCACAAGATCCTATATCACCTGCTTTTATGCCTCTTATCATTAGCATTTTGCATTCATCAATAGTATTTTTTTACTACTTATTGCTTCAAAAGACAAGTCATAATGAAGCAACTTGCAAGGGATTCTTTAACTGAAGGAAACATGAGCTCTGATCAATGATTAGGAAGATGGAGAGATGACCATCATTTTCTTCTTTCCTTCACAATAAATTAGTCCATCTAACTTTACCAAGTTACCCAAAACAAACAACAAACACATAGTGGATAAAAAATACCTTTAAGTAGATCGAGGGAGCCAAAGGGGCGTTGAGGAGTGGGGTTGGTGCCGGCGGGGTGAGTGAGGGACGAGGGGAGTGGGGGTGGAGCGGCGCCGACAATCGAGGCCTCAAGGGAGTGGGGAGCTAGAGGGGCGCTGGAGGGAGCGACGCTGGTGGGTCAAGCGAGGAGCCAAGGACCGAGGGGAGTCGGGGCGGAGCGACGCTGGCACGAGCGAGGATCGAGGGGGAGCCGGAGCGGCTGCCGAGGAGTGGGGGGCGGTGAGTCCGCGAGAGAGGAACCATGGAGGGAGGATGTGGGCGTAGGGTTCGAGCGAGGGGGGGGGGGGGGCAAGTCTGGGAGGAAGGAGCCATAGAGGGAGGATGAAATGTGAGTGTAGGGTTGCTTCGGCTGGCTAGGCCTAGGCCGCAAGCCTCGGGCCATACCACCGTGGGTTAAAAAAATATTGGTATATACCATTGAGGTACCATTACTATTACCTTCAGACCTTGGGTTGTTGCCCTACCGGCCCCAAACCCTTCTCCGTCCTTTTGTATACAAAGTGTCAAAAAATAGTTATGTATATACGGTATGAATACCTGACTGACACACAATACACGGACCACACGGTGCACCGGGTAGAAACGACGCCACGGTCCACGCGAGACCACACGTGGGAAGGCTTGAGCGTGTCCACGCGTTACGGTCCGCGGGGCCCGCATGGCAGAGACACCAGCGTGGCGTTTATCCGGTTCCAGCTAAGCCCACGACCAACCAAACACCAAACCCCGCAGGGCGAACATAAAACGAAAAAAAATCTCGCCGCCGGTGACGGCCACGCCACATGCCGATCTCCGCCGGCCTCCGCGCGCCGCAGCACGGGGCCTCCGCCTCCGTATACGGGCAGAGCATCCGCCGCGTTCCTCCCCCGGCGGCTTCGGTTGTGGCGGTAGCGGCGGCGGGCGGCGTTCGGAGCAGGAGGCTCGCGGGGGTCGGGGTGGTGGCGGCCTCCGCGGCGTCGCCCGACGAGCTCCACGCCCGGGGGAGGCCCCTCCACGGGTCCTCCGAGGTGAGCAGAGCTGCTCCTCCAAGGGGCGGTGTGCTTATTCGTTCTCGCTGATAACAAAATCTGCGCGTGTCTATTAGTAATCTACTAATCTGTATGCAATCAGGGCTCTGGAAGATTAGGCATCGCAAAGTAGTGAAATCTTAATTGAGCACACGGTATGGTGCGTTAATTAGCGTGGGGAGTGATGGGGAGATTTGTATTGAATTTAGTGAATTACTAACAAAGAGTTATTGTTATTTCTGTTGATTTGAGATGGAATCGTTGAGTTTTTCAGTAACTCCGAGCTGGGTTTAGAGAACTTTTGTCAGTTTTGTTGGGATCTTTGTTACTAGTTACTACTTAGCTTGGCGAAATGTTTGTTTGAGACGAGCAACATGCCAACATCTCAACTGAAATAATTTAGTGAGGACTGGATGCTGGTTTATCTCGTTGATTGATCCGGCCTTGTGAAGCCAGTGCTCTTTGGATGGTTCTGATTGGTAGTCCATATGAATTCTGCTGTTAAACCAGTTCCTGGAACTGCATGTTTCAGTCTAAACTTGAGGATGCTCAAGGTATGCCGGGTCATCTGTTTTCAGGTTCAGTGTATGCTATTTATATAGCTGGCTGTGTTTGCAGCAGCTCGTAGGATGCTCTGAACTCTGTTTTATTTTGGTTAACATTAATGAATTTGGGGGACCCTGTCCCACTTTTTTATATTAAATTACTAAATTACTAAATTAGTCAAGGATTAAAAGGCGGCAAGTCGTCAATTTGCATTCTAGACTAGTATACTTGCTTGGGGTCAAAGCTCTTTACTTGTGTTATCCTCTTCTGAATGTTAACGTTAGCCCAAAGCTTCCCGACCAGGTTTTTGAGTTTTGATGTATATGTTAATGTTGCAAACTTAAATTTGCACTGGAATATTCTAGGAGTTGGTACCGCAATAGTACATGTAGTCTAGTGACTGCACTGATGTGCAAATACACTATGTCTTCTCATTGGAGTGTTTGTTGAATTGAATATTAATATCAACTCTTAATGGTCTTGAGCAGCACATAAATTTACTAAAAAAATGATTTATAACTGTTTGAATGTGCACCATGTATTAGTTGGCTCGTTGGTGGTGGATGGCTGTGACCGTGAAGTAATCCTTTAATCAGGTGAAATTATAAGCAGCTTGCCTAATTACCTGTAGATTGAAGTGTCTCCAGACAAGTGTGAGGGAGTTATTTAACGAAGGATATATGCTTGCGAGCCTTCACCGACAAACTTACCTAGATAGCATTAGCATCTTTTGGTCCTATTGAGTTACTGTATTGCTACTATTCGTTATCATGATGCGCCTGTATTGTTTGCAGAAATCTGCACTTTGGAACTTGATAAAAGATGTAGAACCTTTGGATCTAAGTATAGTCCAGAAAGATGTTCCTCCTGAAACTGTGGATGCAATGAAGAGGACTGTTTCGGGCATGTTGGGCCTGCTTCCATCTGATCGGTTCCGTGTTGTCGTAGAGGCCCTTTGGGACCCATTCTTCAAGTTATTGGTATCTTCAATAATGACAGGGTATGCTTTTCTACTGAAACATAGTTAATCCACTGTATTGATTATAGTTGAATTTGGTTGGTCAAAAGAAGTCACATCTAAGCATGATCGCCTTTTGCCATTGTGTGCATATGAAAGTAGCAAACAACTTGATGTGGAATCTAGGTCAATGCATTAAGATAAAGAATGATGTGAGATGGACTGTAGAAGCACTCCACTAGTGGTAGCTTTCTGTAGTATAGCTCTTGTCTGTATTATCTATGCGTAGGAAATAGAAATGCTATGTCACTGCACTTTGGCCAGTGTGCTGCGCTTTGATTTATATATGTGATACATCAAAGCATGTTTTGAGGGTGTGAATTGTGAAATCCAAATCTTTTTGTATAACTTCTTTGCCTACGGGATTCTAGTGTACAAAGTATGAAACTTGTTTTTTTATAGTACTATTATGAATATTGTGTGTATATTCAGGAGTACCCAATGAGCAATATATATAGGGAGTACAAAGGGTATGCCATATACAGATAATGACACCATATACAAATAAGGAATACAAAAAGACTCCTATTCTAACACCTCCCTCAAACTCATGGTGGATCACACATACTGAGTTTGGAGAGAAAATACAAATATCGTACCCTAGTCTGTGGCTTCATGAAGAAGTCAGTAACTTGTAACTCTGAGGGCACAAACTGTAAAGCAAGTACTCCCTTCTGCACCTGTGAGCGAGTGTATGAAGCATTCACACTAATGTGCTTGGTGAGCTCATGCTTCATTGGATCCTAGGCAATACTAATAGCACGTGTACTATCAGACAAAAGAGTCGTAGATCCCATCACAGGCACTATAAAATCTGCAAGTAACCACCTCAGCCAAGTAACCTTTGCCGTCACTGCTTCTATAGCTCTCTACTCAGCCTCTGCACTCGAACAGAAAACTACAGTTTGCTTCTTTGTCTTCTAGGCAATCAGGGAGGATCTAAGAAAAACACAGTAAGCAGAAAAAGAACGACGATAAGAAGGATTACTAGCTCAGGTCGCATCGGAGTACGCCTGAAGCTGTAGTGAGATGGAGCTAGGGAAAAACAAATGACGAGAGATAGTCCCACGCAAATAGCGAAGAACACGAAGAAGGTGACTGTAATGTAGATGGGTAGGATGGGACATGAACTGACTCAAGATATGAACAACATAAGTAGTATCAGGACGAGTGCTCACAAGGTACACCAAACTCCCAACAAGATGATAATATCGAGTAGGATTCTCAAGAAGATCACCATCAGTGACACGAAGTTGGAGGGATAGCTCCATGGGAGTCTCAGCAGTGCGAGTGTCAGTCAGACCAGATCAGCCAAGAAGATCCTGGACATACTTCTGCTGGGAGAGGTAATAGCCCTCAGGCATGGAAGAGACCTTAATTCCAAGGAAGTACATAAGAGAACTAAGACCAGTCATCAAAAGCTGCTCGCTGAGATGCTTCTTCACCTACGTGATGAATGAGGAATCATCACAGTGATGAGCATACCATCAACATACAAAAGAAGCAGTGTTCTACCCCGAGGCGAGACATGGACAAAAAGAGCAGGATCGTGGGAACTGACAGCAGTAATCACTGAGGTAAAACACGCAAAGTAGGCACGAGGAGCCTATTTGAGGCCATTAAGAGCACGACGAACACGACAGACGTGCCCATCAGGAACAAAATACCCAGATAGTGGCTGCATGCAGACCTCCTCATGCAAAACACCATTAAGAAAATCATTCTTAACATCCAGCTGAGAGATAGACCACCGGCAAATAGAGGCAACCGCAACAAGAGTGCGAACAGTGGTCATATGGGCAACAGGGGCAAAAGTCTCATCGTAGTCATGACCAGTACTCTGCTGAAAGCCACGAACCACAAGGCGAGCCTTGTAGCGCTCGATAGTACCATTAGATTGAGTCTTAATCTTGTATATCCACTTGCACTTGATCGGACGAGCACGTACAGATGTCGGTACAATATCCTAAGTCTCCGTTCGTCGAAGAGCATCAAACTCCTCTACCATAGCGAGCTGCCACTCAGAATGAGGAGCAGCCTCACGATAATAACTATGCTCAGTGATAGAGAGAGCATTAGCTATCGGAAAAAATCTAAGACGATCAGGAGTTCGAAGGGATGTTCGGTCACGAAGAACGTAACGAGGAGCATCATCAGGAGGATCATATGTAGGTGTCGGCAAGATATCGAGAGAGGAGATTGGTGAAGGACGAGGACGCCTGGAGTAGTGAATACTAGAGAACCGAGACGGTGGTACTGCAGGAACAAGAGGTGGTGTTGCATGGGGCAGCATCGGAGGTGGAGGTACAAAGGAACTACCGGAGATAGACCAGGAGAAGATTGTGATAGTGGAGAAATGGGTGAAGAGTCAGAAACAGATAACCATGATATTGACTCAACGGTGGAAACAAGAGAAGTGGCCGAATCTCGATAGAAGAAAGGTCGAGATTCGTCAAAAACAACGTCTCGTGAAATCCTGATCCGTCGAGCAGAAGGATCATAGTAGCGATAACCCTTATGCTCAGAACTGTAACTAAGAAACACACACTCAACCGACTGGGCCGATAGTTTAGTGCACTCACGAGGCTGCAACAGAACAAAACAAGTACAACTAAAAACACGAAGGTGAATGTACTGGGGGGCTCTACAGTAGAGGCGCTCTATAGGACTGACATCCTTAAGAGCAGTGGAAGGCTGCATATTGATGAGATATGCAGCCGTAGAAACAACCTCAATCCATAACTGTGGTGGAACGTGAGAGGCAAGGAGAAGAGTGCGGGCAGTCTCAATCAGATAACGATGTTTTCGCTCAGCAACCCCATTCCGAGCATGGGCACCAGGACAAGAAGACTGATAAAGAGTGCCCTGTTCAAAAGAAACTGTCTAAACGTTTTTTTCGCACCGCACAACGCTGATAGTCATGCTCGAAGTTCTTGCAATAATTGCACTGAATCCCAGTTGGTGCAAAAACAGGAGCAGAAACAGACATATGAGGAGGGATTGTTGTCGAAGCAGAAGGGGTAGTAAGCACAGTCGGAACAAACTGTGTTGCTAACCCGCGGCGAAGCTCCTCAACACGAAGTGTCGAAAGAGCCTCGGTGACTGTCGGTCGTGGTGAGCGGTTCAACAGTTGAGCCCTGACAGGCTCAAAGTTGGGCGAAGACCGCAGATGAAGTCACAAAGGCGAAGGCGACCACGATTCACCTTCTGCACTTTATGACACTCCTGGCAGAGCAGAGAAGCCAGCTCGTTCAGCTGACGCCAGAGGTTGACTAGGGCTCGGAAGAAGTCGTCGACAGAGGAGTCCTCCTGGCGAAGTGTCTCCAACTCACGCTGAAGCGAAAAAAACTGAACATCGCTGCTCTACTGGTATCACTCGCGCAAGTACTCTCAGATCTGACGAGTGGCACGCAGACCAACAATGTCTGGCTGGATGGAGTCGTCGACGCTGACCATCAGGATGGCTCGAACACAGGCCTCATCAGCACACCAACGCTTAAAAGCGTCTATGACATACTGAAAAACCTCATCAGCAGCATCAACAACAGCAATAGCGGCCTCCGCCTCCTTCTTGGAGGTCTCATCTTCAGCAGGAGGGACAGAAGTAGGCTGTCTGGGGGAAGGTTGAACCGGCGACGGCGGACAAGGTCGGGCACCAGTAACATATCCCCAGAGGCGGAGATCATCAAGCATGAGCTCCATGAGTGAAGACCATAACCTGTAATTCGTCCCATTAAGCTTTGTTCTCGAGAATGAGATCGCAGTTGATGGACGGAAGCCATTGGTAGGCGGCACTAGACGGCGTGGCGACCAAGACAACGAAGTCTAACAGGCAGCGCTAGACGGCGCGGCGGTTAGATCGATGTACTGTTTTTTGTTTTTTTACTCTTTTTTTCTCGGCCTACTTTTCTCAAGCAACTGGGCTGGCTCACACTCACAGCCCATAGCCCAGAGGACACGCACACAGACACGGGGACACACGCACACGGGGGACTTAGGGTCCCCACCAAGCGGCGGTGGTGGCGACGGTAGCAGCGGGAGCGGCGGTGGTAGCGACGGTAGCAATGGGAGGACTTAGGTTCCCCACCAAGCGGTGGTGGCGTCGAAGGCGTGAGGCGGCGGAATCCGGCGGCGGCCGCGACGCCCCACAAATCGTGAGGACGAGCGTGGGCGGTGGTGGCCCCAATCACTCAGGCAGAGCTGGGTCGGCGGACCGGGGCAGATGGCGTCGCGTTGGGTGGTCGGCGGATCGGCGATGGCCTCGCGTCGGTAGAAAGCAGTGAAGACGGTAGCGGCGTCGGTGGCCGAGCGGTGGCCCGATTGGGTGGCGGTGGATGGCGGCATCAGCGTGAAATGTCGGGCTCGGCGGCGTCTCGGGCAACGCCAAGCTCGGGCTCGGGGCTGGACCGGCAGTGTCGATGTCGGGGCGGCAGGGTGCAGCGTCGTGTCGGGGAGCGGCGGCGGTGGCGGCCTTGGCCTTCGACGAAGACGTGGCAGCGGAAGAGCTAGGTTAGTGTCATAGCTCTGATACCATGTTATGAATATTGTATGTATATTCAAGAGGGGCTAATGGACAATATATATAGAGAGTACAAGGGCTATGCTATATACAGATAAGGAATACAAAAGGACTTCTATTCTAACAAGTACAACCTTGTCTACTAGTACATCTGTCACGCATAATCTGTAAATCATGCTTGAACTCACGTCAGACATCGTCACTTATATTCAACCTTCCTCTGTAGCTAATAGCTGTTCTTCCTCGCCCTTTCACTTGTTATTACTTATTAAGGGACTGCAATTTTTCGTAATTTCGAAAAGGACAGATGCGAATAAGTTGCTAACTACCTGCTTGACACTCATCTAAAGTAAACCTGATTCTTCAAAACTTCAGCTTGAAACACTGGCCTGCTTGATGGCAATCAACTTCCCTTCATGTGATAATTCTGGTCATCTTCATTGTTACCTTAACTATAAGAAAACACCATTCGGTTGTTGTTACAGTGAGATGCAGCAGTTTGTTTTACTCACTTAACTTCAATGCTACGAAGAAAGTCTGGACCACATCCTGTCTCCTGCTAGTTTTAGTTTGCTTGTGTGCGCATTTGGTTAGTAGGTGTCTACTTGACGCACATGTTTGCATGTTCCAGATAAAATTATTACCTTAAGTTACTTTGTCTCTATTCCAGGTATACTCTATGCAATGCTGAATATATGCTCTGTCTGGAAAGAATCCTGGAGTTTTCTGAAGAAGAAACTGAATGCCAGAAAAGAGACAGCACTGAAGATATTCATAATGGCATCAATTTGGGAAGGCCTGTGACATTTTTCGGATTATCAGAAGACGATGACTTGACCAATGAACCAGAAAAGATAGATGAAAAATTATTGGATGAGAATATGGGTGGACTAGATAACTTAAATACTGAAGCAAAAGAACACATTTTCCGGTTGCAGTCTCGCTTGGATTCCATAGAAAGGGTAACATCTATCTCATCCCTGATTGGGCAGTCCAGATGATTGTTAATAGCCTTCATCTCACTGTTAGATGACTGCTCTGTGTTTGTGAACTGCGCTGCATATTAGCTGTCAAAGTTGGCCTACCTAATATCCTCAGTAGGGAAAAAAATCCTGGCCGGTTACCGCCGGTAACCGAATTTACCGGTGTGGACTGGGTGAGCAGTAACCGCCCAGGAAATTTAAAATTTAAAATTAAAATTTGAATTTTTGAATGCATAATGAACTTTCGAGGTTGGTGTAGGCCTATTTTGTGCTAGATTACGTATTGTATGAGCTAAATATGCTTGAATTATTGTTTCTGGCCGGTTTGCACTTCATATGAGCTAAATATGTTAGATTACGTATTGTATGAGCTAAATATGGCAGATTACGTATTGTATGAGCTAAATATGAACTAAATATGCCAGATTACGTATTGTATGAGCTAATATGCACTTCATTAAACACTTTCTAATTCAAAATTCGTCAATTCAAAATTCCGGCCGGTTTTTCTGGTTTTTTTTGGCCAATTTTTCTGTTGACGGTTTTCAAAATCGGCAATTCAAATTTCAGTTTTTGAAATTCGTCCGGTTTTCCTCCGTAATTTCCGGTAACCGGCCGGTTACCGTTACCAGCCGCGACCGGGATTTCAATCGGTAGCGGTTTTTGGATCCTTGATCCTCATAGGAAACTTCATGATCCATTATTTGCACAAATACTATTTTGTGTCAATAATGTCTGCTTAGCGCAAGATAACTAGTTTCTGTAATACTCGAGTCCATCTTACATTTTTTTTTAACGAAAGTTAATCCCCATTGCTGCTCTTTATAATATTTGCAGACTTAAGCTTCCACTTGTCAACCACTGCTGGAGAATTTTAATTGGATGCTTATTCTATTTTTAATCTTGCAGGAGCTACATGAACTCAAGAGGAAAAATTCTTCCTTGCAAATGCAACAGTTTACTGGAGAAGAAAAAAATGAGTTGTTGGACTACTTGAGATCGTTATCACCTGAGAAGGTTTGTTCTGTTTCCAACCTTTTCCATTCCAGTAGTAATATATTTTCTCTTGTTTCTATTCGGTGAACAAATCAACAATAGCAAATAAAATTTGATGAACTTTTCAGGTTTCCTGGGTACCACTTCTGTTTTTAATTTGAGATGCTAACTATTTTGGACAGGTTGTTGAACTATCGGAGCCTTCCTGCCCTGGTGTGCAAGAAGCTATTCATTCCGTGGTACATGGTCTGGTAGTAACTCTCTCCCCCAAAATGCACACGAAAGCCCCTCCGCCATCAGAGAACATGGCTGGTGGAACCCTAAATTTTGGAGAGGAGGACGATGACTTTGCTGAGCTCGTGGAGGACGTGTCGCTCCCATTCCAGCCCCTGATATCTATTCCTCGGGATCATCTCGCACGTCTCTTATTCTGGTAATACGAGTGGATTGAGAAGGTTCTTTACCTGTGTTGCCTATTAGTATGTCGGATCATCTGAGTTTGTTATGGTTGTTCAGGTGCATTCTGCTGGGCCATTACATCCGAGGCCTGGAGTGCCGGCTAGAGCTGACGCAGCTCCTGACAGTCTCCAGTGATGTGCGATCGTAGTTTCCCAGGTGACAACAAAACTCATGCTTGGCGAAGCTTTTACCGGTCTGGAGATAATGGAAACGCTCTGGCATCTGAGCTGATCCAAAGTCGAGGCAGTTCCTTAGCATTTGCCGTCGGATATATAAGAAAGAGAAGGGGCGAGGACCAGGGGATGGTCGGAGTTCATACATACTCGCCGGCTCCTGATGCTGTCGCTGCAAAAGCTCGAACGGTTTGCCTGTGGAGCGCGAGTACCTGCGAAGGCGGTGAGTGGTTGTCATATATCGTTCCGTGGTTGTTCCTTTTTGGCTTCCTGTGGATTGTGCTTTGCACATACCGTGGCGTCATACTTATTTCTTCACTAGTGAAGTTGTGGTGGTAGTAACCAACCCCTGTTACCCTGTGTAATCTGTAATCTTTGGCTGCTGTATGTTGTACCTTGTTTGTATAGTTGAACCGCATCGATCAAAGGGTTTGTTTGGTTGTGACTTGCAAGGGCATCCGTTGGCGTGTGGTGAGTGCAGGGCGTGTTTGGACTGTCGAATACGTACTTTTGCCTTTAGCCGTGGACTGATGGGCCGAGTGGGCTCCGTGCTGGAATTCCGAAGGCCCAATGGCGCTTCAGACTTGAGAGACGCGCCTCAGAATTTACAGATTTCGTTTCTTAAACCGCCCGCCTCTTGCCACCTCGGATCCAAATCCAAATCCAAATCCAAATTCGAATCAGATGAGAATTCAGTGGCAGTGCTGAAGCAAACACAGCCGCGGCTTCTTCTCTTCATCCCTCCCATTCGAATTCGCGTTTTGGCGGCCACCTTCCCTCCCATTTCTCTCTCCAATACTCTCTACTTAACCACCTCCGCCTCCGCCTCGTCGCCCCGCACCCCCCCAAATCCAAACCGAAACCCTACCGCTCCACTCGAATCCCGCCGACGATGGCCGACAAGGAGAACGCCGCCCCCGCGGGGCCCCGGCTCACCCGCGCCGCAGCGAAGCGCGCGGCAGCGGCCGCCGCTTCCGGCGCCGGCAAGCGGAAGCGGGTGGCGCTCAGCGACCTCCCCACCCTCTCCAACGCCGTCATCCTCAGACCGCATTCCCACCCCATCAAACCCGACAAGCCCGCCGCGGACGAGGAGGCCCATAAGCTCGCCGTCGAGGAGCCCGTCGACAGCAGCAGCTCCGCGTCCACCTCGCCCACCGCCGCGGACAAGCCCGGCGGCGACCCCCAGCTCTGCGGGGCCTACGCCTCCGACATCTACACCTACCTCCGCTCCATGGAGGTACGTGCTCTTCGATTCGTTCTTCACCTCGTAGTATTAGTGGCGGTTGATTCGTTCGTGTTGGGTTCGGGATCGAGCGATCCGATGATGGGTTCCTTCGGATGGGCGTTTGTGGGTGTAGGTGGAGGCGCGGCGGCGGCCGGCGGCGGACTACATCGAGGCGGTGCAGGTGGACGTGACGGCCAACATGCGCGCCATCCTCGTCGACTGGCTCGTCGAGGTCGCCGAGGAGTACAAGCTCCTCGCCGACACGCTCTACCTTACCGTCTCCTACCTCGACCGCTTCCTCTCCGCCAACCCGTTCGGACGCAACAAGCTGCAGCTCCTTGGCGTCGCCGCCATGCTCATCGCAGCGTAAGCGCCACCATCTCCCATCGTTTTTGCTTTGCCGCTGTTTTGGGAATTGAAATGGCTTCTCCAAGGGTTGAAGAATTGGGGGTTTTGATCGGGTTGGCTTGGGTGGTCGCAGGAAGTACGAGGAGATCAGCCCTCCGCACGTGGAGGACTTCTGCTACATCACCGACAACACCTACACCATGCAGGAGGTTGTCAAGATGGAGGGCGACATACTCAAGCTCCTCAAGTTCGAGATGGGCAATCCTACCATCAAGACGTTCCTGAGGTGGCACAATGACCCGAAAGCTCATAATCTTCTGTCAATCCTTGCATCCGATCTGAATCTGTAGCTAAATGAATCTTTGTGCTTTTCCTTTGTTTTGCTAATTTCAGGCGGTTCACGAGATCTGGCCAAGAGGACAAAAAGGTGACCATTAATCCTTGTAATTCATCGTATTTCACTCATTTAATTCTTGCTCTATTGCTTCATAGGTGCATTGATGTCTGATGTTATTCTTGTGATACTTGTTGCAGCGCTCTGGCTTGTTATTGGAGTTCCTAGGGAGTTATCTTGCTGAGCTTAGTCTACTAGACTACAACTGTCTTCGGTTCTTACCGTCAGTGGTTGCTGCTTCAGCTTTGTTTGTTGCTAGGCTGACCATTGATCCAGACACCAATCCTTGGGTAAGAGCTAAGATGTACATTCTCGAAGTCTGAAATGTTGCTATTGGATGTTTTGAGTTCTCAAGGCTAAAACTACCCTGTATGTTTATGTGGTTGTAGAGCACGAAGATGCAGAATCTGACAGGCTACAAGGTGTCTGAACTGAAGGATTGCATCACGGCCATACATGACTTGCAGCTCAATAGAAAGGGTTCATCCTTAACGGCAATTCGAGACAAGTACAAGCAACACAGGGTATGCACACCTCCTACAGTCATGTAACCTTCCTCAGATTATTGTCGTAATGGTAGTGTTGGTCTAAATCTGCAATCATTTGGAACAGTTCAAGTGTGTATCAACGTTGCTTCCTCCTGTTGAGATCCCTGCATCATACTTCCAAGACTTAACAGAGTAGCTGTTTTTGGACTGCACCGCTGTAAAGCTAACGACTCTAAGCTCTCCTTGAGCTCCCGGAGATAAGGGAGAATTACAGTTGCAGAGCAGGTTCTCAGTGAACTAGTCAAGGGTGCTGGAAGCTATATTTAGATGGTGGGTTTTTAAGCCTAAGCATGAGCTTTTGGAGTTCACTAGTGTGAGACCAGGCATTCTCTTGTTTTGTAGAATTGTACTTCTGTATTATATCTTAGAACATGGTGCCTTGGTCTGTTGGGCCACAAATTTGTAATGTTCGATATGCTGATCCATTGCCTTTGCTGATCCCTTTTTTTATAACACTTTCTGCACCTACTTTTCTGTTAATGGGTAGAATAAGTAATGGGTCTAAATAACACTGCTTCCGTGAATAATTATGCTCAACATGATGCTTGTTTGTGCCATTTAACGTGGCCATCTTGATTGATTTTAAGTGTGATATTCTTTGTTGAATGAAAATGCTAGAGGTCTGGACCACGGTAATGAATGGTCAACACATTTACATAACCTATATGGCGGGAGCTTCTGAATGACTATGGCTAGAAATTTGATGGCACTCTAAATTTACTCATATGGAGATATTCGAAACATGAAGACTGAGCAATATGCAAACTGGAATACTGATGTCAGATGGATGTTTGTTGGTTCCCTCCAGCCTGCAGCACATAATTATCTGCTCACTGTAATTTAATACTGATTATTGGGATAATGTGTTATGTCCTCTAGTTGGTCCGATTGTCCAAATGAACAGACGGATTTTTGACAATATAATCTTAAACAATGTCTCTTGATGGATACCTAAAAATATAGTTGCTATGGACCTGATAAGATTGCCATAGTTTGCTTCGGACCTTTGTGTCAGCAATTGTGCTGTGGAGCGATGTCAACTATCAGTTTCAATTGTCACTTATTTCTGTGTATAACTGTATATGAAGCCTTGAACATGCTTTTCATTTACCAAATGCATCTGGATTTTGGACTAACAATAGTCACTGTGCAATACTTGCAAGACATCTTAATTCTTCTTTGAAGGCAACTATTGCAGCTGGGCTAACTTCCTGCTATTTTTCTTCCTCTGTTATAAATGGTGACTTGCGACTATTCTTGCTGATGCCACTATTTGTTATAAACGGTGAGTACTAATATTGTGCGGAATACTGTACTCTAATTTTGTATGTAATTCAGATGCCATGTTTGTTGTGATAAACTAGTATGTAACATAACTTAAGTTGGATGAACTTTGCTGTTGTGTACCGCTCTTTCCAACTTCAGGTTTCTCTGCTTGGTTCTTAATTTGCACCCTTTTTTTCTAAGAAAATTTTCTGAGCTTTTCTTAGCTATGTGTTATTTTGATCTGCATGAGAATTGATATTATCTCTGTCCAATTATTATACTCGAGTGCTAGGTTAACGAAAATGAAAACCGACAAAACATTGTAATAAGACTGATAAGACATGATATATGCTGCTTGTTAGGAAGTGCAGATGTCAACTAGACTTGTGATCACTCTAAATTTCTAGCTACAAAAATATTGCAGTAATTCCACCATGAATTCAAAAAGAACAATAGTATCTTCAAAGTTCAGTACCACCATATGATTTTCATCTGATGGTGAGCTGAACCTGATTGATCACTTCTTCATACCAATTTATTCAGAAGGACAAACTTGAGGAGGAACTTGTGTACCGGTCAAAGTTGGTACATCAACCTATCAAAGCCTGAGATTCAAGTCTATCTTACTTTGTTCTGATGGTTGGTCTGAAGGTTGTGTTCTCAATCTGAAGCTTCCAGGCCATGTCGAATTCGGCACCTCCTTGCAGGCAATTGCCGCCCAGGTCATGCCACCTTCATGAAATCTTGCTGCCGTCCTGATCTGTGCTTGTTGGTTTGACTTCTGAATCACCGAGCTCGGGTTAACTCTCAGGGACTGCACAAAGGAGGCGTGCGCCTCGAGGGGCAGCCCCATCACCATCCTCTGCGCATGGTAGGAGCGCTTCACGGCGCTGCGCTCCCGCTTGTGGGCGTTCTGATGGCCACCCAGTGCCTGTGAGCTGAAAAACTTTCTCATGCAGAAGTTACATGAGAACACCTTGTGTGGAGCAGAAGGCTTGGGCTCACACTCCGAGCAGTTTGCTGCCGCTTCCGGCGATCCGTTCGCGCCCAGCGTGAGGTTCAGCCATGTCGCGCCACCGTCTTGCTCACCGGTAAGCTGCTCTGAGCTCTCCTTGTTCACTGACGCCTCGTCTGTTTGTTCCATCTCCTACCATGAAAGTGTTTCTTGGTTCTTCCTCTAGGTTTGCTTGCAGCTCATGTATGGTTCATCTCTTCTAGCTTGCAGTTTCCTTTATAAAGGAGGACGAGGTAGGAAGGCGCAGGGGAATTTTTTTGGGGTAATAATTGAGGCTTTGTGAGGAATCAGGAGGTAAAGAGCTTTGTCTGGAGTTAGTGGACATCCATCTTTAGTTGCTTATCTCTTCTTTCATACCTGGCCCATGCATATATTGTAGTGGTGCTACCTGCTACGTATCCCAGGGGCATGGCAAATAGGCAATGCATGCTCCTGTCATCTTTTCCTGTACTTGGCATAACGATTTGATATTTTGCTTCACACCATATATAGAACTTGTTGCTGTGTGCACTCCTATTCTTTTTCTAAAAGAAGAAAACAAGAATCGCATTACAAGGCATGAAATTTCCGTGATAAGCTTTCTTCCATTTGCAAGTATGCATCACACAGGTGCCCATTTGACTATTCGCCGGGGGTTGATGAAAGCGATTTTCCATTAACAAAGCCATGTTGTTAGAATGATCTCCCGTGGAGGCATTTGGCCCAACGGCCAAATGCCTTGCGCCCTGATCGGGGGCATTCAGCCCATTCATGGCTGTTGGGCCCCTGTTGCACTGCGCTATATAAAGAGAGGGTGGGGGCCGGTGGCACGCATCACAAGGTTGAACGGAGCCACAAACCCCACCCGGACAATAACCCTAATCCGATCTAAGAGGCGCGAACCAAGAACGGACTCCCATCGCCGACTCCATCGATCCGATCGACCATCGTAGTCCTCGCCTCCGCCAGCCACGCCGAGGGACGGATCGACCACCGCCGCCACCCACCGACGGATCGACCACCGCCGCCTCGACTACCGCAACCCACCATGGCCAACCCTTCCTCTTCATCTACATCCGAAGCGGTAACTTCTCTTCACTCGGTTTCTAACCCGATCCATCAAACAAGAACCAGATCCAAAGCAATCAAAAGACCAAGAGAGATCTAACCCTAGATCAACAATGGTATCGAGCCATCTAGGCTCGGATCCGGATGGCAAAAGAAAACACGGAGAAGATCCAAAAGAAAAGGAACCCAAACCCTAACCCTAACCCTAAAAGATTCAAAGAAGGACTAGATCTAAGGGCGCGGTACTTACCGGCCGTGAGGACCATCGGACGAGCAGCAGGCCGCCGGCTCCAATCGCCCGGGCCGCCAAAGCTCAAGATCGCCTGGCCCCGACGGGTAAAGCGGCCGACACGGAGCCGCTGACGGCGGCAAGGCTCCTCGAGGGAACGCGACGCCGGCGAGAGGGCTCGCGGGCGGCGCGGTTCATCCTTTCTCCGTCGCTCTCTCTCCGAAGTTCGCCTCGGTTTTTCCGCCGAGGCGGCGAGAGAGAAGGGAGAGGAAGAAATGATTTAGGGTTTGAGGCCATGCACGGTGGGTTTTGTTCATCCAAACGCCCGAGCCGTCGGATCAAAATCAAAGGTCGAGATCGAGCGACGCGAACGTAAACGCAGCGGACGTTGGATTTCACCGTCGGATGCGAATCCGACGGTTGAAAATGCGTCATGAAAAACCTAAACACAGAGGTAGCCGCGAAGGGTCGACAAGAACGGACGCCGTGGGCAAGCACGATAACAGTCGAAATGGCGTTTTTGAACAGTAACTCGACCGGTTTTGAATAGTAATTTCGGCCGGTTTTGAACAGTAAATCCCGAAATTGATTTAATTTATTTTCAGAAGTAATTTTGAGTGAATTTCAATAGAAGAATTGTATAAAATCTCTGTAAATTTTACACCAACGTGTTATTATTTCCAGAGATTAATTGTGTATAGTTATAATGCTTCTGAATATTGAATTATTTTAGAATAATTACAGTTTCCGCTGCAAAAGTTAATGTTGATTAATCCTTTTAATTAAATTCGAACCAACGAGAGAATTTAATTTTTAAGAATTTAATTGTGAATTATGATATTGTTATTTTCTGACCAAAGTTGATAATAACAGTATTATAATTTTAATTGATGATGTTTTTTATGCATTGTTTCTATTTCTGCCCAACGGTGATATAGATTTAATGTATAGATAAAATTGTTTTAATTGTATGTCGTATTTTTGGCCAACGTTGGAAATGAGGCATATAATTTTAATGTTACGTTCTCACTCCATTTGATCTATATTTTCAGGAGGATACAACTTGATGAGTTGTATCAGAGAAATACCCACTCTCAAAGGAGATAATTATGGAGAGTGGAAGAAAAAGATAGACTTAGCGTTTATCTTAGCTGAGGTGGACTGGTCCTCACTCAAGACGACCCACCGAGCCTATGGCACCGGTGAGGATCAAAATGAGGATGATACTTGGCGAAAAGACATAGAGATCATGCTCCCTTACGGATGTCTTATGACCTAGAGCATAAGAATGGACCACACCAACAAGAAATGTATGGTCGTGATAAAGAATCTGATTGAGCCCACAATTGTGGGCTCAATCATGACTATGATTCTTGTCACACGAATACCTTGATAAAATAAAGAGTCGTTCTTGGCTCTTCAAAGACATATGCAACACACGGTGATTAAACGACTTGTGTGAGAGAGGTATTCGGTGGTGGGATAAGAGAACACATATTGAGGATGAGCAACTTGGCATCCAAGCTCAAACCAATGGATTTGGCACTCAAGGATGAGTTCCTTATTCACTTGATTTTTGCTTCATTGCCAGAACAGTTTGACACTTTTGTTGTCAATTACAATATGCAGCCCGATAAATGGGACTTAGAAAAATGCATAGCTATGTGTGTTCAAGAGGAGGAAAGATTTAAATCCTCACATGGTGGATCTATCAACTATGTGAAGGATAACAAGAAAAAGAACTTCCACAGTACCTCCTTCTCAAGAAACAAGGAAAAGCATCTTGTCCATCAACCTCAACAGAATAAATTTCCTGTAAACAAAGATCAGTGTCTTCATTGCAAGAAGACAGGACACTACAAGAAGAACTGTCCTGATTACTTAAAGATGATCATGGCAAAGAAAGGTGAGAATATTATTACATTTATAAATGAATGCTTATATGTACAATATTCGAAATCCACTTGGTGGATTGACTCAGGAGCAACTGTTCATGTTGCTAATTCCTTACAGGGATTCCGTTCGACGAGGACTACGCAAAGAAACGAAAGATGCATTAAAGTCGCAAATGGAGTCCAAGCAGAAGTTGAAGCTGTTGGCGATCTTTCATTAGAGTTAGCTAATGGCTCCAATCTTTACTTAGAGATGTTCTTTTGTTCCTCTTCTGAGAGGAATTTGATTAGCGTTTCCAATTTGGACAAAGATGGTTATGATTGTAATTTTGGAAATGGCAAGTGCGAAATATTATTTAATAAAGAATGTGTTGGTCTTGCCATATTACAAAATGAGCTTTATTTGTTATCATTGTGTGATGATGTGAATGTCGTATGCGATAATGAGAACGTCGCGTGCGAGAAAGTGACTGAATCCTCGTCTACGAATGTAAACAGAAAACGAAAGAGAACTCATAATGAATCGTCGAAATTATGGCATCGTTTGGGCCATATTTCGAGGGGAGAATAGAAATACTAGTTAAGAATGAAATTCTTCCTCTATTAGAGTTCTCGACTTAGAACAATGCAGAGAATGCATTAAAGGAAAATATGTAAAGAAAATTAAGAAAGGCGCAAAAAGAAGCACAGAGTTCTACAAATTGTTCACACAGACATTTGTGGTCCTTTTCCTGTGAAAAGTGTGGATGGTTATGATTCGTTCATAACATTCACAGATGACTACTCCCGTTATGGATATATTTATCCAATCAAAGAAAGAAATGAAGCCTTGGATAAATTCAAGATATTTAAGGTGAAGTTGAAAACCAACACGATTTAAAGATTAAGATAGTTCGATCGATGCGTGGGGAGTACTACTATCGACATACCCCATATGGACAAGTTCTGGACCTTTGCGAGGTTCTTACAGAAAATGGCATAGTAGCCCAATATTCTACACCAGGCGAACCTCAAAAAATGGAGTAGTGAAAGACATAAACTGCACTCGATGGATATGGTGCGAAGCATGATGAGCTACTCCACACTCCCATTGAGTTTATGGATGGAGGCGTTAAAATGACCATTCATATTCTCAATAGAGTGCCTAGTAAGTCGGTGCCCAAAACACCGCACGAGTTGTGGATGTGAAGAGTTCCTCACTAAACCACTTGCGTGTGTGGGGGAGTCTGCCGAGGCTAAAGTATTTAACCCAAACCTTGGGAAGCTAGATCCCAAAATGAAGTTGCCATTTCATTGGCTACCCGAAAAGTCAAAAGGTTTTCGTTTCTCTTGTCGCACGGATATACAAAGTTTGTAGAAACGAGACACATTGTCTTCTTAGAGGATGAAATGATGAGGGGAGCATGGTAGCTCGAGAGATTGATCTTGAAGAGAAGCGGGTATATGTGCCCACTCCAATGATTCAAGAGCCACTCTTCTCACTACCTGCTGTCGCTGCACCGACGGTACAAGATACTGTGGTGCCAGCACCTGTTATTGTTTCTCCTGTGGCAACAATGAATGAAAATGAGGAACCTGTTCTTCAGGATCCTATAGAATCCATTGCCACAAATGAGGGAGCAACAATGACCTCAAATGAAGATGTACCAAATATGGAGGCCCCAAGGAGGTCTCAAAGAGTAAGAAGATCAGCTATTTCTGATGATTATCAGATTTATCATACAGAAGAATTTCAAATGGAGGATGACCCCACCTCGTTTGAAGAAGCCATGAGAAGCGAAAATTCTTCAAAATGGCTTAAGGCCATGGAAGAGGAAATGAGGTCCATGAAGACTAATAAAGTCTGGGACTTGGAAATTATTCCTAAAGGAGCCAAAACAAGAGGTCATAAATGGGTCTACAAAACAAAGCTCGACTCCCAAGGGAATGTAGAAAGATACAAAGCGCGACTTGTGGCAAAAGGATTTACACAAAGAGAAGGGATTGATTACAATGAGACATTTTCTCCAGTCTCATGCAAAGATTCCTTCGTAATCATAATGGCATTAGTAGCACATTATGATTTAGAGTTACATCGATGGATGTAAAGACGGCATTTCTTAATGGGGATTTGGAGGAAAATGTTTACATGGCACAACCGAAAGGTTTTGTCGTGGAAGGAAATGAAAGAATGGGATGCCGCCTAAAGAAATCAATTTATGGGTTAAAGCAAGCTTCAAGACAAGTGGTACTTGAAGTTTGACAAAGATCAATAAGAAAATTTGGGTTTAAAGAGAATGTAGAAGACAATCGTGTCTATACAAAGTTTAAAGACGGAAATTTATCTTCCTAATCTGTATGTGGATGATATCCTACTAGCTAGTAGTGATGTCATGCACATCGAGACGAAGAGATTTTGTCCTCAAACTTTGACATGAAAGATCTTGGTGAAGCTTCATTCGTTCTAGGGATCAAATTCACCGGATAGAAACAAAGGGATATTGGGACTATCACAAAAGACATATATAGATAAAGTCTTAAAGAAATTTGGGATGCATAAATGTAGTCCTTCACTGCACCTATAGTCAAGGGCGGACAGATATGGGGATTTTCAATGCCCCAGAACCAAGATGAGATCGATCAAATGAAAGCGGTTCCATATGCTTCAAATTGCCTAAGCTTACAAGATGCTCAAGTGTGCACACATACGACTTAGCTTTTGTTACCGGGTTATTTGGCGATTCGAGCAATCTGGAATAGAACATTGGAAATTGATAAAGAAAGTCTTGCGTTATTTGCAAGGAACAAAAGGCCTCATGATGACATACTGAAGATCGATTTACTCCATATAGTGGGGTATCTGATTCGATTTTGCGGGAGATGATAGAAAGTCGACATCCGGATATGTCTTCACTCTCATTTGGAGGAGCTATATCGTGGAAAGCTCAAAGCAAACCGTCACTACATCGTCCACAATGTATGCCGAGTTTGTAGCATGTTATGAGGCTACAGGCGGTGAACGGCTTAAGAAGTTCATACCGGTTTAAAAGTGGTTGACGACATCAATAGACCACTTAAGTTGTACTGCGATAATGAACCAAAGAGAATGTATGCCCACAACAATAAGTCAAGTGGTGCTTGCCAAACACATTGACATAAAGTACTATGTTGTGAAAGATAAAGTTCGGGATCAAATTATAAGTCTTGAGCATATAAGTACCTGAAAGATGTTAGCGGATCCGCTTACTAAAGGCTTACCACCCAACGTGTTCAGAGAACATATAGTAAGCATGGGTTTAAGGGAAAGCCTATGATTCCTGGACTAAAAGATGGCCCAAAAGATTAAAGTGACTATTTCAGAACAGGGAGGTGCATTGTAGCTGTTGAATCTATCGGCGATTGACCGTGACGATGAGACATGTTCTATACACTAATCTGTGATGGAATAAGTAAAGTCAAAAAGCAATTAAAAGATAAAATATAGAATGAGATCAAGGGGGAGAATGTTAGAATGATCTCCCGTAGAGGCATTTGGCCCAACGGCCAAATGCCTCGCTACTGATCGGGGCATTCACCCATTCATGGTCATGGGCCCTGTTGCGCATGCGCTATATAAAGAGAGGGTGGGGGCCGGTGGCACGCATCACAAGGTTGAACGGAGCCACAAACCCCACCCGGACAATAACCCTAATCCGATCTAAGAGGGGGCGCAGCCAGCAACGGGACTCCCCATCGCCGACTCCACCGATCCGATCGACTACTGCCGTCCTCGCCTCCGCGCCGGCCACGCCCGAGGGACGGGATCGACCACCGCCGCCACCACCGACGGGATCGACCACCGCCGCCTCGACTACCGCAACCCACCATGGCCAACCCTTCCTCTTCATCTACATCCGACGGTAACTCTCTCTCTCACTCTCGGTTTCTCTCGAACCCGATCCATCAAACAAGAACCCAAATCCAAAGCAATCAAAAGACCAAGAGAGATCTAACCCTAGATCAACACATGTATCTTGAGGATTGTGGTTGAGTCTAATCGGGAAACCCCAGAGTTTCAGGCCCTAGAATGATGATTAGGTTAGGCCATAAGAAGCAACCCTATAATCTTGTCTTGTTCATTGCTGTTGAGCACTGTGTGATAGATAGTAGATACTGTTGTAATTAATAGTTAATAGTAATTTACAATCTTTTCATTCTCCCCTATCTATAGTATAGCTACCTTTTCTGCAAACTAACTGCTTGCACTAAAATTATAATGGTTAGGTCAGAAGTCAGAACTCACAATAAACAATATCAATAGGCACCAACAGCAATACTACTGATTTCATCACTATACTTACTTTCTTAGGGTATTATTCAAGGATAGTGCTGAAAAAACATATATCCTTTTTGTGTTTCTCTTATCAATATTATAACTATCTGATCTGAAAAGTGAGAACTAACAACTAAAGTGAGAACGGTGAGGACGTTACTATTGTTTTAGGCATCGTGTTATCCCTTCAAGAGCCAATAATTGAGTTATGTACTATACAAATATTGTGGCCATATGCTATTAGCTTGTTAGGCATCACATTTGTTTGCTTTAGTGGGAGACTGTTGCTGTCACAAGTGCACTGAAAGAGGACCACCTGTACTCTTTAGGTATCCTTTTGTGGGAAGATGGAAGCTGAGTTCTTGCCATCTTGCTTTCCTTTGTTTGTGCAAGTGTGATGATGATGATGATGATGATGATGATGATGCTTTATTGGGATGGGTAGAGCTTACATTCGATACTGAGTCAACTTGATCAAGATAGAAAAAGGAGAGGCACCTAGCTTCCTTCCACATAGGTAACCAAATCTGAAGGGGGCAGTATCAACATGCGTCGCCTTCAGTAAGATATGCAGATCGATGTGCATTTTCCTATCACAATTTATCAGGGACCCATTGGTATCTAGTTCTTTCGTTTGTTCACCGTCCTTCCGTTTCACTTGATCATTACTAGGTGGGGGTCCTTATCTTTGTTCTTGATCACTGCTTTTCTCTGGCCTAAACAGGAACACGTCGTTTAATGGATTCTATAGGATCCTCAAGAACAGTTCCTCATTCTCATTCAATGTTGCCACAGAGGAACAACAACAAAAAGCTAGCACCACAAGATCTTGTACCGCTTTGGCAAATGACAAAGCAGTAGTGAGAAGAGTGGCTCTTGAATCATCTGAGTGGGCACATATACCCGCTTCTCTTCAAGATCAATCTCTCGAGCTACCACGCCTCATCATTTCATCCTCTAAGAAGAGCAAGTGTCTCGCTTCTACAAACTTTGTATATCCGTCTCGACAAGAGAAACGAAACCTTTTGACTTTTCAGGGTAGCCAATGAAATGGCAACTTACCTTTGGGATCTAGCTTCCCAAGGTTTGGGTTAAATACTTTAGCCTCAGTAGACTCCCCACACACGTAAGTGGTTTAGTGAGGGAACTCTTCCTCGTCCACAACTCGCACGGTGTTTTGGGCACCGATTTATTAGGCACTCTATTGAGAATATGAATGGCGTTTTTAACGCCCATCCATAAACTCAATGGGAGTGTGAGTAGCTCATCATGCCGCACCATATCCATCGTGGTACGGTATGCGTCTTTCAATTACTCCATTTTTGCCGAGGTTCGCCGGTGTAGAATATCGCTACTATGCCATTTTCCGTAAGAACCTCGCAAAAGGTCCAGAACTTGTCCATATGGGGTATGTCGTCAGTAGTACTCCCCACGCATCGATCGAACTATCTTAATCTTTAAATCGTGTTGGTTTTCAACTTCAAATTTTTAAATATCTTGAATTTATCCAAGGCTTCATTTCTTTCTTTGATTGGATAAATATATCCATAACGGAGTAGTCATCTCGTGAATGTTATGAACGAGTCATAACCATCCACACTTTTCACAGAAAAGGACCACAAATGTCGTGTGAACAATTTGTAGAACTCCTGCGGCTTCTTTTTGCGCCTTTCTTTATTTTCTTTACATATTTTCCTTTAATGCATTCTCTGCATTGTTCTAAGTCCGAGAACTCTAATAGAGGAAGAATTTCATTCTTAACTAGTCTTTCTATTCTCCTCGAATATGGCCTAAACGACAAGGCTATAATTTCGACGATTCATTATGAGTTCTCTTCGCTTTCGCTTACGTTAGACGAGGATTCAATCACTTTCGCACGCCGACGCTCTCATTATCGCATACGACATTCACATCATCACACAATGATAATAATAAAGCTCATTTTGTAATATGGCAAGACCAACACATTCTTTATTAAATATTATTTCGCACTTGCCATTTCCAAAATTACAATCATAACCATCTTTATCCAAATTGGAAACACTAATCAAATTCCTCTCGTAAAGAGGAACAAAAGAACATCTCTAAGTAAAAGATTGGAGCCATTAGCTAACTCTAATGAAAGATCGCCAATGCCTTCAACTTCCGCTTGACTCCATTTATGCACTTTAATGCATCTTTCGCTTTTCATGTAGTCCTCGTCGAACGGAATCCTCAGAAGGAATTAGCAACATGAACAGTTGTTCTGAGTCAATCCACCAAGTGGATTTGAATATTGTACATACAAGCATTCATTTATGAATGTAATAATGTTCTCACCTTTCTTTGCCATGATCATCTTTAAGTAATCGGGATGCTTCTTCTTGTAGTGTCCTCGCCTTCTTGCAAATGAAGACACCGATCTTTGTCTACAAAGAAATTTGTTCTCATTGAGGTTGATGGATGATGCTTTTCCCTTGTTTCTTGAGAAGGAGGTACTTTGGAAGTTCTTTTTCTTGTTATCCTTCACATAGTTGATAGATCCACCATGTGAGGATTTAAACCTTTCCTCCTCTTGAACACACATAGCTATGCATTTTCTAAGTCCCATTTATCTAAGTCAGATATTGTAATTGACAACAAAAGTGTCAAACTGCTCGCAATGAAGCAAAAATCAAGTGAATAAGGAACTCGCCCTGAGTGCCAAATCCATTGGTTTGAGCTTGGATGCCAAGTTGCTCATCCTCAATATGTGTTCTCTTATCCCACCACCGTAATATTTCTCGTCACAAGTCGCTTAATCACCGTGTTGCATATGTCTTTGAAGAGCCAAGAACTCGACTCTTTATTTTATCAAGGTATTCTCGTGATAAGAACATAGTCATGATTGAGCCCACAATTGTGGGCTCAATCGTGATTTTTATCACACCATACATTTCTTGTTGGTGGGTCCATTTCTTATGCTCTAGGTCATAAGACATCCGTAAGGGAGCATGATCTCTCTGCCTTTTCTCGCCAAGCAGATCATCCTCATTTTGACCCCTCACCGTGCCGAGGCTCAGTGGTCGTGGTCAGAGTGAGGACCCATCCACCTCACCTAAGATAAACGCTAAGTCTATCTTTTTCTTCCACTCCATAATTATCACCTGAGAGTGGGTATTTTCGATACAACTCATCAAGTTGTACCCTCTCGAAAAATTTAGATCAAATATAGTGAGAACGTAACATTAAAATTATATGCCTTATTTCCAACGTTGGTCAAAAATACGACATACAACTAAAACAATTTTATCTATACATTAAATCTATATCACCGTTGGGCAGAAATAGAAACAATGCATAAAACATCATCAATTAAAAAATTATAATACTGTTATTATCAACTTTGGTCAGAAAATAACAATATCATAATTCACAATAAATTTTAAAATTAAATTCTCTCGTTGGTTCGAATTTAATTAAAAGAATTATCTATATTGAACTTTTGCAGCGGAAACTGTAATTATTCTAAAATAATTCAATATTCAGAAGCATAATAACTATACACAATTAATCTCTGGAAATAATAACACGTTGGTGTAAAATTTACAGAGATTTTATACAATTCTTCTATTGAAATTCACTCAAAAATACTTCTGAAAATTAAATTAAATTCAATTTCGGGATTTACTGTTCAAACCGCCGATATATCGCGGTAAAACCGGTTTTGGTCTGGCCCAAATGTTCGCCCATTGACATCATGCGGCCAACTTACAATAATGGCCCCTGCAGCCTCACCAGCGCTGCCACGACGCCGCGGAGACGGTCGACCCACCGCAGCGCCGGGAAGAAGTCCCCGACGCTGGGCGCGCCGCTGACCGAGAAGGTCTCCTCGACTATCTCCTGGAACCGGCGCACGTCGCCGGCGTGCCGGCGCGCCGTCACCGCGCGCAGCATCACGTTGAGCACCAGCTCGAAGAGCCTGGGTCGGAGAGTGATCGCCGAGCGGCCGGACCCATCGCCAGCGTCGGTGTCGGCGTCGTGGATCAGGTTCTCGACGAGGGACGCGACCTCGGCTCGGCGGTCGGCGGCGAGCGCGGCGAGGCGGGACCCCGAGAAGAGCTCGACGGCGAGGAACTGGCGGAGGCCACGCCAGTGGGCGCTGTGGGAGGACCACACGACCGTGGTGTGCCCGTACCCGAGGATCTCCCCGGCGAGCAGCCGCGGCCGGCCCGCCAGCGCGGCGTCGTGCGCCGTGAAGCACTCCTCGGCCGCGGCGTGCGTCGACACGAGGAGCGCCCGGCGTGCGCCCAGTCGCAGCGACAGTAGCGGCGCCGCGCACGACTGGCCCCCGCCGTGCTGCCCCGCGGCGAGCGCGGCCAGCGAGCGGTGCAGCGGCTTCTTGAGCAGGTGGAGGTGGCCGAGCAGCGGGAGCGACGGCGGGCTCGGCGCGCCGCTCCCATCCACCCACCGCCTCAACCAAACAAGAACGGCGACGACACCGGCGCCGAGGACGAGGAGTGGTGGGAGAACGTCGCCACTGGCCATGCCCGCGGTCGCGTGAATGGCTGGCATTACCATTGCCAAACGCAAGGGCCTTACTGTAACACGTAGCAGGCAGCTAGTACGTTCCTGTGCTAGGAATCGTTGTCAGTGAGGGTCCATAACGATTCCATACGCGAGAAACGGAATCAATCGTCTGCACATGCGATGCGCGGACTCTGTCCATGCACATCTGGACAAACGGTGAACGGATTTCACGGCTGATCTGGAAGGTGATGGACGACGGACAGAGGCGCCTAAGAAAAGAAAAGAAAATGTTCATCGTCGTCGTCCGGCTACAGTTCCCCTCTTGATCGAGATATTCGAGATTGCACGTTGCAGACAAATGCACCTCGGGCACGACATCACCTCATGATCTGTCGTCCCTTCTCCTCTACTCAGAGTGTGGACCGTCCCATGTGGCGAGGTTGAACGGCCGCACTAGCTCCCCCTCCAGCCGGACCCCCAGAACGGCCTATGATCTAATCGATGATATGCCAAATTGTTAATGCTTAGATAGATTACCACCAATAGCCAAGTGCGCACATGTGATAATTGGTCATAGAAGGTAATCGGTTCTCACTGCAAGTAAAAATTGATTATTTGTATATGACTTAGAAAATGCTGACCACCTAGCGAATAGCGAGTGGTGGTCGGCGTAGCAGAGATGTAGAGCAACTGCGGGTGCAGAGATACGGAATTGAGAGCACGGCATCCAGCGAAGTGATGGCTGTGGTGAGTCTTACAACACGAGGGCTGCTTAGGGCTAGCTTGGTCCATACCACTCTAGCTAACACTTAGTCCTGGACTCGTCACTCCTCTTTCCTTCTCCGCCGCCACCCCGCCCATACGTAGGATCGAGCACAAACGAACCATGGCTATCGATCATTTCCAATATTGAATCTGGAGTCCGAAATTAATGTTTCGCAAACGTTGCGTATAAGCTCGATTTAAAAATGTGGGCTGATTGATCCACTGTGAACCACTGCTCTAATATGGCGCTCTAGTATGCTATATTTTCATCTGCTCTTCAGGAGAAAAACCCTCAGATGCGCGAGTCGAAAAATTTACTTGGCTTGATTGCAAAATATACTATACCTTGCATGCATGCAAAGCAAGCCCATCTATTTTGGGGTCTCAGTAGGCTCTAACATTATGGCCTCAACAATAAACATTATTTATCTATATATTTAACATAAATCTAACAAAGCTGATGACTTTTTTGTTTGATACATGTTGGCTCGATCGAGATTGCTTGCTACACTCTCTACTGAGTTCCATGCATCAAAATTACCTAAAAGTTTAAACTGATGAAAAAAGATGAAAGAAATTCGCTTATACTTCAACACTCACTTATTGCCAGTAGATGCAGACCAATGTGGACTGGACCAGGCCAAGAGGAAGAACTGACACGCGAAGCAACACGTAATGTCTTCTAAAGTATCTTGAGCACGGACTCCATCACTTGCCGAGGTCGGTACATGGCGACGAGAGGCACGGCCATGGGCATGGTGAGCCCCGACCCCTCACTCATGTCCACCTGCTCCTCCCCCATCCTCTCCCACTCGAAGCACTGCACCATGATCCCCAGCGTCACCCCTACCGTCCTCATGGCAAGCCCCTCGCCGGGGCACTTCCGCCGCCCCATCCCGAACGGCATCATCCACCTGCCGCCGCCCTCCCCGTCCGTCGTCTTCCCACCCTCGAACCTCTCCGGCGCGAACCTCTCCGGGTCCTCCCACGCGGTCGGGTCCCGCTGCATGGAGTACACGTCGACCATCACCATCGTCCCGCGCGCGACGGCGTGGCCGGCGACGATGCAGTCGCGGGACGCCTCGTGCGGGACGAGGTGCGGGGCGAGCGGGTACAATCGAAGCGTCTCAGCGATGACGTGCCCGAGGTAGGGGAGGCCGACGAGGTCGGACTCCAGGAGCAGGCGGGACGTGCCCACGACGGAGTCGATCTCGGCCGCCGCCCTCTTGAGCGCCGCCGGGTTGTTGAGCAGGAGAGCCATCGCCCACTCGATCGTGCTCGATGACGTGTCCGTTCCGGCTTGCAGCAGGCTCTATGCAAATTCACACATTTTGCAAAAAAATTAGTTTGCATACATATTGGTTAATAGTCACTACCAATAAAGTACAACTAAAAATTAGTTCCACAGTTTACATGCATACGTATACACACAATGTCATTATATGCGTGTGTGACTTATACAATGAATAGCTTCACGTCTTTAGAAAGGGCTAGTGCACCTGTTTAGTAGTAGTAGAATTATCTTTTGCCATTTTTAAGGGTACATACTGTAATACCTTGAATTTTTTAATCGGGTATTTATAAAAAATTTCGGAAGGAGAGAAACCAGTTAAATAATAAAATTTCAGTGGGTTAGAGGAGGTTTTCGCATAATCCCACCAACCTAGGCCGCAGGCCACGGCCTAGGAGGCCCAATGAGAGCCGGCTATAGAGGCCCAAGGCCCATGAGTGGGCTGGCAGCCCATTAGAAGGCAAGGGGGTACCAAATCCTAGCACTGTTTGCTACAGTAGCTGCTATGGTACAATAGTGCATGCTACAGTACCTCCCTCTCCCTGGTGCTGCGCATCGCCTGTTGCTCCACCTCCCCACGCCGTCGTCTCCTGGAGCCGCCGCTTCCTCCGTCGGTGGTCGGTTGAGCGAGGAAAAGGAGAGAGGAAGGAGCACACCCGCATGAGATCTTCATCGAGCCTCGGCCACACCTTCAAGGGGTAACGATGATCTTTCCACTGGTTGAGGCCGGTTTGATTTGTAGTTTTTACCGATTAGATTTTCGTTGTGGTGTTGCGTGTAGGTTCAGAAATCTACAGTTTTCCTGTGCATTAGTTTCATATAGTTAGAAGTCGAATCGGGGGATTTCGTCTCCTAGAGATTTGTAGGGCTCCTTCTTATCTTTCCATGGGCGTAAAGACCACCCAAATCGGAGTTGTGGTCTAGAAGTTACATTGATTTATTTGCGACTGTACAGAAAGTCTGACGAAGGTTAATAGTTACTTTGATTAGCAAATATGATTTAGTTAGGGACCGATTCAAAGATTTCACCCAACGTGAATGTTGTGGAAAATTCATTAAGATTTCCATATTAGTAGAGAACTTGAATTTTGGTTGAGCCAATCAAAAGTTATGGAGTTTTTCCCACTGCAGTAATTTCTGACTAACAGATTGTAGATGCATAAACTTCATCTGATCATTAGACACAGAAGTTTGTGGAATTGGGGAGTCTTTCCAACTAGTTTATCGTAGAAAATTTTGTTATGTTTCCAGAAAGTCTAAGATCACGCCTTTCCAAATTTCTTAGCAAAAGTTATGAAGGTTTTAATACTGTTGTCCAGTGCAACCTTCCGCTAGACTGTCGTGAAATTCGAGTAGAACCAATATTTAAACCCTGGGTTTTGGGAAGACAAGTTATAGCGGTGCGAGTAGTGTCTTCTTTTCACATCATTCTTATGTTAGTGATTCAATTGTGTAGGAGAAGAGGCTTCGGGATTAGGGGTATCATCCTTGCCTCCTTACTCGTCGTAGCGCGAATGACAAATACAATTGAATTGTGTTGATTGATATGTGTTCTCCTGGTTTGTTGAACGTGTAATGGATAGTTTTGCTATTTACTTGTTCACCTTTATAATTGATATACCATGGTTCTTTGATATAATGTTTACGTTCGTTGCACTCCTTCATTCATGCAACCACTATTCAAGTTTCACCCACGGGAGTGGGTAGTGAAGCCCCATCATTCCAATATGGGCAAGTACATTGAAAAATATATTGACTGATATTTGTTTGAACTGCTTGATGCTCATGTTAGGATTAAGTTCTATGGATTGCGAGTAATTCCAATAATTCTTGTTTCTTTTCAAAGATGCTAATCCATACTTCTTAAGATTATGTCTTTTAAATCCATGAATTCATCCATTCATTCGTTCACTGTTCATGTTTCACCCAAGGGAGTGGGATGTGAAGATCCATCATTCCAATATGAGCATGTAAGATCCACCATTTTAATGTGGGTAAATTGGATCCCTGTTATGAAACGTTCTTCACACGGGCCTTGGATCCCCGTATTTTGGATAATGCGGGCATGAGTGAACATCGACGTGTGTTGACTAGCTATACTGGTATAAGAGAAGAGGAGATCATGCATTTCATTCATTCATATGATTTCTACTATTCCATGTTCTTACTCTATATATTGTGACTGTCATGTTCTTATTCATTGTTGTTCATACTATTCTGTTGTACTTGCTGAGTCGTGGACTCATTCTTACTTTATTGTTATTTTTTTAGGTGACTATTAATGATGTTTCATTCGGGAAGGGGTAGCACACTTGGAATCACAATCTACACTCATTTATTTGATTCATTGGACATGAGATATGATAAACTTTTATTTTAGCATGATGACTTATATTTAGGACATGATGGTATTGAATAACCTTAGATGCTTGGTTTACGTTAATCTTGGTTTATTATCTTGCTATGTTCCTAGGACTAATTTATCTACGATTGTTATAGTATCATGCTTGTGTTGTTGTGACCCGTGGATGGGTATTATCATTGATATGCTTGATGTAATTTTATAGTAAGTTGCTGTAAATTAGATGGTTAGAGTAGCTTAGTGGCATTCCAGGCTCAATGTTGGGCTGGGGTGTTACACGTACAATGGTATAGATAACTATTGTCTACAGTGATCCTCTATATCATCTATACACAACGCTAAAGACAGCTCCTACAATGAGTTATCTTTTTACATGTCTCTATGGACAGCTGCTCTATGTACAATATATCTTGTTTATCGTGTTATAGTCGATATCATTTCGTATTCTATGTGCATGAGAGAGACGACTCAATTCTCTATGCCCCCCTTCTTTCATCAATATCATTTCGTATTCTACGTGGTAAAACTTATAGACAACTGATGTCATACTATTGTGCATGCTCTAAGGCTTAGCGAGCCATAAGTTGTTGGATCAAATCCCGAAAATTTCTGGATAAACCCATCTGGTGTGTAGTTGGTGGAACTCAAAACTCTAGCCACCAATTAACAGGCACAAGTAGAGTAAATTATGGATTGCTTTGAGCTAGTACCAGTACTACGACTCAAAACCATATTTAAACTTGTACTAGATGTCACCATACTAAAAAAAAAGCACTAAATTATTGTCACTAATAAATTAGCTAATACTATATGGCCAGTGCTGTACACATCGGCCTCATCTCGCGGTGATGAGATGCATGCATGGGCGACACCTCGGCACCGTCCGATTCTAAATCAACGGCTGGTAGTACGCTCGCACATGTACGCAACCGATTCATGTCTCAGTAATGTAGAATAGTCGGTGCAGGTGCAACCACCGCGTGATGCATGCATATTGCTGGCGTATTCACTCACCAGGCAGACGGTGCGGATGACCACGTCGTCGTACAACTCCGGTGACCGCTCCTGCTGCCGGAGCAGGTCGCCGATCACCGTCCTCGGCGTCGTCTCCGAGGCGACGCCGTCACGGCGGTGGAGGCGCCTGTACTCGTCGATGAGGCCCTGGCCAAACTCGCGGCGCTTCTTGGTGAGGCCGGCGAGCCTCCTCTTCACCCTCCCGAAGTCCAGCAGCCGCAGCACCGGAAGGAAGTCTTGCCGGTTCGCCGCCCCCGCCGCTGCGAACCCCGCCTCCGTCATCGCCTTGAACCGGAGCACCTCGTCCTCTGGCATGCGCTTGCCGGCGACCATGGCCATGATCACGTTGACCACGAATTCGAACGCCGTCGACTTCACGCTGACCTCGCCGGGCCCAGCGCGCCAGAGCTTCCCTGCCATGGAGCGCGCCTCGGCGTCACGCGCGCCGGCCGTCGACGTGAGGCGGTGCGTGCAGAGCGCGTACACGGTGGCGATGCGGCGGAGGTGGCGCCAGAGCGGGCCGTAGCTGGCGGTTACGATGCCGGGGCAGTCGCCGGTGAGCAGCTGCCGTGACGCGAGCCCCGGGCGGTCCGCGAGCGCGACGTCGTGGACGGTGAAGCACTCGTCGGCGACGGCCGGGGATGAGACGAGGAGCACCGGCCTGGCGCCGAACCGGAGAAGGAGGAGGCCGGCGCCGTCGCGGCCGCCGTAGCGGGCGGCGAGAGCGGCGAGGGAGCGGTGCAGCGGCTTCTTGAGGAGGTGGAGGTGGCCGATGACGGGGAGGGCGGGTGGGCTTGGGATACTCTTGCCATGACCATGGCTATTAGGGTTCTTGCGAGGTGGAGTGGAGGAGAGCAAGTGTAGGAGTAGCCATGTGAAGAGGAGGAGAAGAAGAGAGGCTAAGAGAAATGGTTGTGAGATCTCCATGGATTAGGTGTATGCTTTGCATGGAGTTCACAATATCTTGGTATTTATGTAATGTAGGGTTTCTAACCATGGATCACGCCTTCATGGTTGATGGTTGCATGTAGCATGTATTGCTGACCATTGACTTTAAGAGATGGGATCTCTGTGTATCCAAAATAATAAAACTTATGGGATTGATCTATATAATACTAGTCGTCCACTAGCCATCTGAGATCCAGCAAGATCCGGTTTAATTAAAAAGTACATGTAACATTGCTTGCGTGTGCATGTAACAAGCAATATGTAAGTACGGCACACTATTTGAACGCCTCATTTTGGTTAGATTGTGACTTGTGAGTACATGTATGTAATATCGAAAACCCAATTTGACCATGTACTAAGGTTATAAGATATTGCATTTTCTAAACTATGTTGAATTAGAGCCTGAAGGTACTATTTGGATTCCAGAAGTAAGTCAAGTTTTTGTCCATGGGATCAACATTCAACAACTAAAGCAGACGCGCGTACCTTCAAGTATACCTAATTATTGGAAAATTCGACCGACTTCAAAAAAAAGGCGCATGGTATATAGTTGTTCATATTCGTCAAGTAATTTTTATTTATCGAGCCCTCAATCTAAACCGTATGTTTTTGTTGAACCCAAGATATAAACCGCCAATCACACAATTTGTTTTTGAAACCAAGGTAATTAAGAGCTCTGTCATTCATTTCAAGTAGAAGATAAATATGTAGTTCTTCGATGAACTGGTAGTTACATATGCCATTGATGGTGTCCTCATGCGTATGCTGAGCTGAGTTGGGTCTTCAGTGTGAGGTAAAGGATCCATCAGTAGATCAATCGTGTCACCACTTTTGCCTTTTAATCGGCAGGAATGTTTACTTGCAAAAAGATGTAGCACTTGAGTCTTGATAAAGTAGAATAGCAGTCGTGCACTACTAGCTAGAAAACAAAAGAAAGAAAGTGTTGGAACCCATGACAGCATTTTGCACGAGAGAATCATAATAGTAAACACACAAGAGACACGATAATTTCTTGGGAGCTAGCCAAATCACAACGGTTTCGTCTTAATAAGAAGTTTCTTTCTTTTATTATAATTAGGGTCACAAAAGATTAACAATATACACAACAGAAAGAAAGAGGACCCTAGCACTCACAGGTCACAAAATTGTGCAAGTCTAGCCGCGGAGTTCACTGTAGAGTCAGCTCGATTGCAACTTATCCTATCTATCTATCCATCTATCTATCGCCTGATATTGTTTCTGAACGTTAACCACGGAGGAATTGTTGAAAAAGCAGAGCATGAATCGCAGCTTCTTAGCGAGGGAAACGTGCAAGATGCAGAACTGCAGAACCTACGGAGAAGTGAACACGACCAATTATGTGGATGCAGAACAGCAGATCGGCCTCACGATCAGGCGGATCACGTACCGCTGGTTTGATTTGATACTTGTTAGGAAACCTAGGCCCAACCCTTGCAGACTTGTCTATGATGGATTCCTCATCTATCTCTATACTATATATAGGAAGGAACCATGAATTATTGTACGTGTTTTTTAAAAAGAAATAAAGAGAAGAAAAAAATCTCTCTTTATTTCTGTATTTGATCTACTATTCACTTCAAGTGAAAGATAAATACATAGACCCAACGGGCAACACCAAACCAATCACACGGTTTAGCCGGCAAAACCATACAAATATATAGTTCTTCGATGAACTGGTAGTTACATATGCCATTGATGGTGTCCTCATGCGTATGCTGAGCTGAGTTGGGTCTTCAGTGTGAGGTAAAGGATCCATCCGTAGATCAATCGTGTCAACACTTTTGCCTTTTAATCGGCAGGAATGTTTACTAGCAAAAAGATGTAGCACTTGAGTCTTGATAAAGTAGAATAGCAGCCGTGCACTACTAGCTAGAAAACAAAAGAAAGAAAGTCTTGAACCGGTTACAGTTTTTTTGGACGAGAGAATAATTATAACAAGCACACAAGAGACACGATAGTTTATTTACGAGACATGATAGTTTATTTACGAGGTTCGATAAAGTCTAAGTCCTCAAGAGACGAATCGCGACGGCTTCGTCTGTATAAAGAATTTTTTTTTTTTATAATTAGGGTTACAAGAGATCGGTAGAGAAAGAAAGAGGAACATAGCACTCACAAGTCACAGAGTCGTGCAAGTCTAGCCGCGGAACTGTGGAGTCAGCACGATTGCAACTTATCCTATCTATCTATCTATCGTCTGATATTGTTTCTGAATGTTAATCACAGAGGAATTGCAGGGATCCAGGGCCTGTATGAAGAACGTTTCATACGGGGATCCAAATCTGCCCACATTGGAATGGTGAGTCTTACGTGCTCATACTGGAATTGATGGGTCTTTAATTTCCGCTCCCGTGGAAGAAATATGAACAAATGAATGAATGGAATGAAACAAGAATAATGAAAGACATCATCTCTTTCAACATGGATTAACGGATATGAAAGGACATGAAGCATTGAATGTAATCCTGGATCATAGAAATAACAGTATGAATACAAGCACTCATCATTCATCAACATAAAGAATTTCAATGTACTTGCCTTCCGCTCTGTGAAGCGTTATGAGGCAAGACGGAAGCTGCTACACTCGAATTTCCCCCTCCTACACCAATTAAATATATTTGAATGAGGAACCACGTGAACATAACCTCGCTCGAACCATCTAATCACAGTATCCTAACCCAAGGATCACAAAGTCGATCTACTCACATAAACTAATATTCTAACAGGACAACAATCTGGACATCAAGTGCAAAATAAATCATAACTAATGATTTGAGACTCGAAATGGAGTGCTCTCAGATCCTATGGAAAGATAACGAACATATATACAAAAGCCTAGTTGGCGAGATCTACCAATTCGGCCAAAAGAATATGCTAACAGGTAGATAAAAGTATAAGACAGATTCTGTCTAGACGAAAAAGACAGCAGTAAAGAACAGATCACAACTTTTAATCTACAACTCGGTTAGGGTGCTCTTTATCATTCTGGAAAGGTTATAAAAATGTCTACAATAACCTAGTGGTGTGAAAACCCTGAATCTTCCATTATCATAATCATAATTTAAAAGATATCTTGACAGTTCAATCTCGTCAGGAAATCAGGATAGTATGGAAAGATCAGACCATAACTTTTGATTCGTATGTCAGAATTAGGTGTTCTTGGCGGCTACGAAAAGCTAAGAACAATATATAAATATATCTAGGAGATGGAAATATAAAATTTGGCATCTAGGAAGCCGAAATCGGCCGCGCAACCTACTGGACAAAACTGAAAATCTAACGGCAGCAATTTGATCCAATCAATCTAATCGAGTTCGCATCAAACAGCGAAGCAAGATCTTCATTACCCTTGAAGAATCGCAGGAAGAGGATGATCAATCTCCTGAAGAACCTCCCCTTCCACCTTCTTCCTTCCTTCTTTTGGCCGGCCAACAAGGTAGCAGCTCCAACGGGAGGGTCGGTTGGAGATGAGGGCAGGAGGAGGTGGCTTGGTGACGACCTTGGAGGGTGGCACCAGGGAGATGAGGCACTAGGGAGGGAGAGGAAACGGGTGGCGGCTGCCCTTGGGGAGATGGAGGCGAAAGAGGTGAGGGGGATTTGTGGCAGCTAGGGTTGGGAGGAGGGAAGGGTGGCGCCTCCCCCCTTCCATATGGCCGCCCCCCTCTTGGGCCTTCTGGGCTGCGGCCTATGGCGCAAGTTGGCGGAGTTTCACTGAAAAGTCCCTTTTTAATTCCATTATTCGCTGGTTGAATACTTCGTTTTAGGATAAATTTGAAATTGAATAAAGTTCTCTCTAATCGACTTTCGGGATATTACAACCTGCAATAAATGCTTCTGAACAAGCTATTACTGATAAGTGCGGTACTACCTTCGTTGATCATGCGGTAGTTCCGCTCTCTGGTACTTCCCATCACATAGGGCGGTACGACCGCTTCCCTTCGTGGTCCAAAACTGGTCCTTACTGGAAATATCGTACTGCTATCTATATTTAGGAATATCCGGGCTACGGTAGTTCCGCTCAAGATGCGGTCATACCGCGATGTGGTAGTTTCGCCAAGAAAACTCCGGAACTACCATTCACCAGGTGAGTAACCGAGATAAAAATGTGTCGTTCTGTAAAAAATGTACTGGCAACAAGATTTAGGTATGACTGGGTTGTAGTAGTACCTCACCACTATCCCGGTCATACCGCAGTGCGGTAGTACCGCCAACAAAACGTCGGTACTATCGATTTTTTGAGAAAAAAACAGTTGGCTTTCAAAAACAAACTTTAAATGCATGCATGATCCTAGATTGATCCAGATTGCATAAGAACATGTTTTCAAGCTACTAGTCACAATCGCTCTATTTTCTTTGCATTGCCATTTCCATGTTGTCTTCCATAATCCGGGACTAGGTCTTTAAAACAACTTGGCACACACATTAGTTCCATAAACACAATTGCAAATAATTGAAAGTGATATGAGTATATATGAACTACACATTTTTTATATACTCAAAGGATATGTTTCAAAACAGAGATCTCTAATATATGTAGATAAATAAATATGGATCAATACTAATGAAACCACAAAACATAGAGTGAACTCCCCTTAAATGTGTGCATACACGAATGTATAATAAAAACATATGCACATATTCAAGTCAGACTTTTAGTGGAGTTCAGCCTATATTTTGGATCCGAGGAACGCAACAAGATATAAGAATATGATGTCGAGTGCATACCTTCATGATTTTCATTTTTTCATCCAAATAAGACTACACAATATGTATATCAATAGAAGTGTTAGTCTTACATATAGATTTGTCAATAATTACCAAAATACTCCATTAACTCATAATGGCGGGTCTAGATTATTCAATCTCCCCCTTTTTGGTGATTGATGACAAATCATTTATCAATAATTATATTTGTATATAAATCATCATAAGATAAGAATTTAAGCTATTTGAACTATATCGATGAATGTCTCCATGCAATTAAAAGTTTCAAACATTATGCATATGAGAATGGCAAGTTTATGCACATGATGCATATAGGAGGTTATGTGTATGATTGAGATGCTCCTCCTCAAGACATGCATGAAATAAGTTGAAAACATAAGAGAGAATCCAAATAGAAATATATTGATCATATAAACATTCTCCCCCTTTTGGCATTAAACACAAAAATCCAAAATAAATCAAAGCCAACATGGAGGTTTTGTAAAACAATGAGCTTGGCAATTGAAATAATTTTATTGTGATCATTGAAATATTCTTCCCCTTTTGAAGTAAGGTTTTGTTTTCAATATATGTGAGGAAAACAAAAATAGGTCACAAACTCCACTTTTATAGCCAAAAGAGCAAAACAACTCGAAATGAGGCCATATTTGAGTTTAACTAACGTAAATGATATTTGGAACACATTCAAATAATCTCCTTATTGAAATCTCTCTAATAAACATTTTTCATGAAGATACCATACTCATTTTCTCAAAAACCAAAGAGATGTGTGCATTAAATTTTTTAATGCATTGGAAAAAGTTGGAAACAAGCTCAGAAAAATATGAGATAAATCATGGATCTAGTCCTTGTAAATACACACACTTTTTTTTGGGAGGCTCAACAAAATATCAACTATTTTGAAGATTTGAAAATCACAATGTTTCAGAATAACTGAAAGTTTCAGGTTTTTAGATTTTGATATTTCATTTAAGCTTTGAAAGATAGCTGAAAATAGGTTAAAACAGTTCCAATAAATCTGAGAAAATTTGGCATAGAATATTAATTATAGAGAATAAAAAGTCATCATTGTATTGTCCACAAATTATGAATCCATTTGGAGATAAAAAAAAAATCACAAATCAGCTCAAAACATGCAAAAGTCTAAATTTTCAGCAAGTTGATCAAAGAGAGAAAAAGTTAAAACTTTTTCAAATCAAGTCAAAATTCTTTCAAATTTGGCAGAAACAAACTTTGGACTCCTAAGAAACTTTTCCAAGAAGAATTTTTGAAAAAGGAGCCTCCATTCAGAAGATATGCCAAAATGAGCTTTGAAGGTATGATTTTGCTTAAAGTGAATAAAAAAGTAAAACTTTTTGAAATGAACTCCAAAAGTTTTAAAATTTTCCAGAATTTAACTTTAGACTATTTAAAAAAATTCAAAAATAAGTTAAAAAAAGGGATTTTGTTTTAAAAGATAAGGAAAAATGCACTTTTTAGACAAGAAAAGAGAATGATTTTGCATTAAATGTTCAAAATGCAAACCAATTTGAATTCCATGGAGTTTTTTTTTACTTCATTGGCTTTGTGTGAGTGAAAAATACTATTTTAAGCCAAGATACACAAAGAAATCCGGTTCAAATAGCGAAACTCACTATATGTAAGAATAAGTCATTTTGGGTTAAAACTAGTTTTTCGGTGAATTTCAAATGAATATAACTTTTCGATGATTGGTCTTTTGTAAAACCTTTGAACTAGAGAAATGTTTGAAAAGACCAACCCTATGAGTTTTGTATTGACAATTTTTTCAAAAACTCAATAGATTTTGATTTACGGAAATATGTCATTTAAATTAAAAAACAAGATCATACAAGATCATTTTAAGGCCAAATTTGATATTTATTTTCTAAAATAGGAATTTTTTACTTCAAATGCATTCGAAAATTTTTAAATACATATTTAATTACTTTTATCTAGTTTTCATAAATTTGAGCCTTTGAAGCTCGATTTTTCACTTTGGACAAAAGAAGCTATTTAGAAAGGCTAAACTTGCATCATTGATAATCTGTTACGGGGGTAGATTGTAATACCCCGAAAGTGAATCAGCTTTTCGGAAGAAGTCTCGGGAGATGGAGTGAAACAAAAATCCAGAATTATCTTTTTCATGGGGGGGTTTGGCGTTTTCGACGGCAACTGGCTCGGCGCGCACCAGAGGGGCCCATGATGGGGGCCGGCCATGAGGGGGTTTCCCCTCCCTAAACCCTAGCCCCACTCCCCTCTCTCCCCACCTGATAAGGGGATACCCGATCTTCTCGGTGAGGAACCGTGGATAAATAATATGAAGTAGACGATGTCGCTAGGTGAACACTCGCACCAATGCACGAACCCTCAACTCTTCGGAATACGCCTAAAACACACCGGATAGTTGATCGTCGCGAGGCCACGAACGACGATCGCCAAGTCCCCAATTCCCAATGGAACGACGGCTTGACATTGAATTGCAGAACGAATCAATGGATCGCCTAGTCCTCTCTCAAAGTCCTCGCATGAACTCTGGTTTCGAAAGAACAAGCAATAGCTATGTTTCTATTCTTATGCATAAACTGGTCTGAGTTTACAATAGGGGTCTAACACTTAATATATAGTGTCATTCTCCTCCTCATGGTTGGCCAAGAGGCCCTACTCCTACTCTAATTCGGAATTAGAACTCCTACTCCAATTCCGACTAAATCTAAAACAAAAAGGAAACTCTAATTTTACAACTGTTATATTGTTTTGGTCATATCTTTTGCAACAGGAGGACTTTCGGAGCAAGGGGATCCATTGGATCGGGCTTGAAGTTATCTTTCCAACAAGCTCAAGAACACCCAAATCGGACTCCGTTTGTGAAAGTTATGACCGTTTTACTCCGGACTATTATGCTGATTCCGAATCCGAATTTGATTTCGAGTTGATTCCGAATTTGATTTCGGTTGGGGTTGTGGGAGATCTGAATTGGACTTGAAAATCTTATCCAAAACTTGAGCTTTAAGTTCTTGGGCTTCTTCCCCTTTTGCTCTCCCATCACACGGGCTTCTTTCCTCCTTGATCAGCCGCATGGGCTGCTTGACTTTCTCCTTCCCAACCGCTTTGACCTTCTAGTTCTTCATCACTATGCAACAAATATGGTTACCCTCCTCCTTGTGCTCCTCTATTGCTTTGGCTCCGGCCTCCCTCTTAGTTCCATAAACTTTAAGCTTGTCGAACCTGAGAATGCACAAAGTATTGCTTTTACGTAGTGTCCAATTCTCACGGAAAATGTGCTACACAAAGAAAACAACGTATATGCATGATATATGTATTTATCATCCAAACAAATTCCGTGTAGCGCATGATGATTTGCTGAACATGTACTAAACAAAGAGAACAACATATATACATGATATATGTATGAATCAATTGTTGTGCCATTCGCGTTGTTTTGCACAAAATAAGTAACATAAGTGCAACCATAGGATGTATTTGATATATACATTGCGGTACCTTCATTCACATCATTCTGCCTCCCATGAGAAAAAGTCATACTTGACATTTCTAAGCACATGGACAAAATATAAAAGGGATGAGCTAGATCAAGTTGTTCAAATTTAGGGGAGAAAATTCTTAGTGCCTTCCATGCTTCAACTACACTACTCTGTTTACTGGTACAGGATAAATAAGTAGGCATCATGTTGTGTTCTAAACAATAGGCACTTGTATTCAACTCCATCTCAAAGTGACCGTGACATTGCTCAATAGATGCTTTGTGCAAAACATGTAATTTAAAATCAGCAAAATTATCACAAGCAATGCACATTCGATAAACATAGAACTTGTCAAATTGAACGTATATGTGTAGGCAGAAGGACTAACTAGTGATTTTAAACATGAAACATCAATAAGGTTTTCAATCACACTTCAATAGATGCCTTGTGCAAAACATGTAATTTAAAATCAGCAAAATTATCACAAGCAATGCACATTCGATAAACATTGAACTTGTCAAATTGAACGTATATATGTAGGCAGAAGGACTAACTAGTGATTTTAAACATGAAACATCAATAAGGTTTTCAATCACACTAGATAGTTCTCTAGGATCATCGAACATGATATAGTATAAAGAGTCATTAAGAGATATGCTAGTAGGAACATTCTTATAAGTAATCAATTGCACATTATGTAAATTGAGCGAAGAAATTTTAAAACATAGAATATTCAAAGGAACACTAGAGTTCTCACTCTTACGTACCTCGGCATGATAAATATTCAATTCAACACCATTATTGTTACCTTTAACGTCCTCCTCTATTATTGCAGGTGTTGTAGGTATCAAATTGTCATCGTGAAACCACGGGGTAGCAAGCATTCCATCCACAACCATGGTTATCTCCGCATCTTTTACTTCCAACGGTGCTGGTTGTTGAACAGTCAACTCATCTTCTTTAATATCAACCCGCACAATGTGAGAAACAACACTACAAGTAGCGAGGAAATCGTGAATTTCAGCAGTAACGTCACTTTGGCTATCATCTACTTCCCTCTTTTCTGTTGGTGTATCTCTCTCACACTCAATGGAGATGCTCTCAACCTCACATATGGTGGAATCACACAGCTCACTCTTTTTATCATTCTCACTCAATTTGGCTTTGGCTATGTGGCTCTCATTCTCACATGGATTTGGATACATCGCATCCATCAAAGATTGTGGGTCAGCAACGGAGCAATCACGAGTAACCACAATCTCTTCATGAAGCAATGGAGCAATACTACATGAAGCCAGGACCGAAGGGAAAATCCCATGCTCGGTCTTCTTCTCTTGTCTCACACAAGTGGACTTCAAACCTTGTCGCGGCCCTGTCAACTTTTCCACTAGGGAACGCTTGTAGTGGTAAGGTACAAAATGTGCACGCAAATGCTGTTTCATCTGCTCCCAGGTGATAATCGGCAATTCATGGCGCTCCATACGCTTACGAACAAATCGCTCCCACCAATGTGTGGCATAATCAACCAATCCATTGGATGCAAGTAAGAGCTTCCTCTCTGTAGGACCGTAAAGGCGACTAGAGGGGGGTGAATAGGCGCTTTCTCGATTTTTCACCTTAATCAAATTCAACACGCACTTTTCTCCTTTAGCTATGAAAGCTAAGAAGATCAAGAACGCATGAGGAAGCCTTGTGCTGAATTCAATTACCCCTTAACCACACATATATGGAGAATTGATCTCGATTGTCGGCGGTCGGACCGGCCTCAATTGGCGGTCTGATTGTCGGACCGGCGGTGTAAAATCGGTCAGACCGATTTAGTCCAGAGGCAACACACAATGCCCAAATCCAAAACAAAAATTGGTCCAACTTTTGATTCAACCAATGAAACTTGACCAAATTTGGAGCACACCTCCCTAAGGAAATCTAAGACCTATTTCTAGCGACGATCGTCCAGATCCACTTCGAAGAAACGATCTCTCAAGGTTTTACTAAAGAAGTGTTCCAAAACCTAGAAATATAAAAATCTTGATCCAAGACTTGCTTGTGGGGGATTGATGATATAGATGATTCTAGGAGTATTCCCATACATCAAAGCAAGATAAAATCGGTCAAGAGACCAAGCATAAACACTTGGATCAAGGAAGCACCAAAATCATCAAAAGAGAGAGGAACACAAAAGAGACTTCACCCTTAAGCAAACATCAATAGATTGATTGATTCAATATGTTGCTTACAAAGTCACTCACTCAAGGAGGACAAGAGCTCAATCCAAGAGCACACTCAAATCTCCTCTCCTCTCCTCTTCTCTCCTAACCCTAACCCTAGAAATGGTATTTGCAAATGAGGGCTTAAGTGCTTCCCGGGGTTTTTCCATTTCCCCCCTTTCTATTTATAGGAGAGGCTAGGGTTTCTCTAATGGGCTCCCATTAAGGCCCAACACAAATGGGATCCACACACACATCAATCTGTTGAAGCAATCGCCTGCATCACCACGTGTAGGTTGATCAGCGGCCCTCATCATGTCGGCAAGTCTCTCCCATCCGAATCCGATCGGAACCTCCAAGACACTTGCAACGACCCCCGCACCTCTAGATCCAACCAGCTGCAAAGAACTGCCCGTTCGATCCATCTTGTCCATTCTGCATCCTGCTTGAGTCACACGACCTCACCCGGCATCCATGATCATTCTGGACCTCAGCTCTCCAAGCGTAGTCCCGATCCACCTCACCGTTGACGTCGTTGACCTGCAAGCCACCTGCACAGCAATAAACAAACAAATCGTCTCCGGGAATAAGTTCTTCACAACTTGACCCACGTTAGCTCAACAATGCAATATGCAACAATAAAGCATTGAAACTCATGCATTAAACACAACGAAGACACATCAATGCCAAAATGGCCGAAGTCCAAGTGGAAGCCGGTCTGACCGCCCCACCAAGCCGGTCGGACCGATTTCGGTCGGACCGATTCGACCGACCGACCCCAAAAGACTTAGCCAAATTTCAACTCGGAAATCCGCAAGCTCTCTGGAATTTTCAAACTGATAGAACTTTTGACTGGGAGCTTCAAAAATTATGTGATCACATCCAAAAGACTCCCCTCTCATGCCTACACAACCTATTTTTGGCATAGCCCCAAACTCCATCATAAACTATGGCCGGTCGAACCGGCAAGCATCGCCGGTCGGACTGCCACACGGTCGGTCTGATTGGCGACATAGCCGGTCGAACCGCCAATGACCTGACAGCACAGAAGTTTGCCGAAAATGCGAGATTTGACAAACCAACAACGCCATTGCCAATTGACTCATCACTCTAAGATCATGCACATATCCTGACGATATCCACACTCTCATTGGAATAGTTGTGCATCCGAAATAGCGTATCAATTTCAAGCTCCCAATTAAGGTATTCTTCCACATCTGCACTACCTGAAAATATAGGGATAGGAAATTTGGGCTTAGTGACAAAATCCTTACGATGCACGTTGGGTTGGTTGAACATGGCGCGCAGCTTCAAGAAGTTGTTGTTGATGTCCGTACGTAACTGCGTAACCTCCTCCCCGAGGTTGTTCAATTTATACCGAACGACCCCAAGCTCATCGCGCACACCATTATCACGATCAAGAAGTTGCTTTTGTAGCATCCTGCGCAAGAGAGTATACTCCATCCATGTAACCGATAGATCCTCTTGATGACTTGACATGGCAACAACTCACAAATAGCAAACACGATTATATCATGGTTAGTAAAACAAAAGGTGCTCTCTCTACGCTCACAACTCACTGTCATGCAAACAAGACAAGCTTACCATTCCAAAGTGAATCAAGGACGGCAAAAACGACACTTGTGGCAGCGAACGAACCTCAACCCGGTAATATAAGAGCGTAACCAAGAGCAAAGGGTAGTACACGAACGGGTGTAGGTGGAGCTTGGTAAGGTATGTGTATAACCTATGCAAACTGATATTCAAGTTGTTGTAATGTTAAGTAATGATCCAAGCTAGATTCTTTTGCCTATGTGCTGATCCAATGGGTTTAAGTGAAAAGATGAACGCACACGCAAAGACAAATGTGACTCAATGCAAACAAAGGAATGAGCTAGCGAGACGGGATCTGAAAATGAGATCAAGCTAGTTCGTTTTGCACCAAGTACAAAGAGAGACGCTAGCCAATTGCAATTAAAAATAGTAGGGCACAAGATTGCTCAAAGAAGAAAAAAAATATGACTACACAATCTAAAAAAATGATGGGCTGGTACTGTAGCAACCAATAAAATGCATGATATTGTAGCAATCGACAAAAGAATTATTTTTTTTCTTCCTCTTTTCTTTCTCAAAAATTGTGTTTTTGCTCTTAGTTTTTTTTATACTCTTTTTTTTCTCAATGCCGTGGCTCTTGCTATTGTGCGGCTGCCTTTTTTTTCTCTCTTCTTTTCTCAATGGCCGAAAGTGTTTTGCTACCCTTGTAAGTGCATAAGCCCAACAATTTAGCAAGGTGTAAACAATGTTCAATGAGCAGCCCTAATACAATATCAAAAGCTAGTCTCACAAGATGAAAGGATATAAGTGAAGCTTCTCAAGAATTGCAGTACTTAAGAAACTTGTAGGCTCGAACACACATAGAAGACTGCCGAATTTGGATTTGACCAAAACAGTAAAGTTTGAGATCTCGTTGTAAGGTTTCCAACGAATCAAAGAGCACTTCAATCAGAGTTCGGACGCAAAAAGTTACGACCGATTTACAAAACTGTGTACCAATTGAACTCGGATTTAACAAAAATTGAGTCACAGACTGAATTTGATTTTTGGATTTTTTTGGTTTTTTTAAGGAAACAAAAAACAAGGTACGCAAAGGAAACACTTAGATCAACACTAAACAAAAAATTCTAATGGACTAAAACCTAACAAAACTCACAAGAAATAACAGATTGAAACTAGGGTTTGGAATTTTTGTGTTGCAATTTTTGGTTTAATGGGCTATAGGACAGAAAAACGATCCTAAACTAAGGGTAAAATAGCTCTCACCGAATAAACCTAGAATCTGATACCATATGATACGGGGGATGTCCGATCTTCTCGGTGAGGAACCGTGGATAAATAATGTGAAGTAGACGATGTTGCTAGCTGAACACTCGCGCCAATGCACGAACCCTCAACTCTTCGGAATACGCCCAAAATACACCGGATAGTTGATCGTCGCGAGACCACGAACGACGATCGCCAAGTCCCCAATTCCCAATGGAACGTCGTCTTGACATTGAATTGCAGAACGAATCAATGGATCACCTAGTCCTCTCTCAAAGTCCTCGCATGAACTCTGGTTTCGAAAGAACAAACAATAGCTATGTTTCTATTCTTATGCATAAACTGGTATGAGGTTATAATGGGGGTCTAACCCTTAATATATAGTGTCCTTATCATCCTCATGGCTGGCCAAGAGGCCCTACTCCTACTCTAATTCGGAATTGGAACTCCTACTCCAATTCCAACTAAATCTAAAACAAAAAGGAAACTCTAATTTTACAACCGTCATATTTTTTTGGTCATATATTTTTACACAGGAGGAATTTCAGAGTGATGGAGGATCCATTGGATTAGTCTTTCCCTTTTGCTCTCCCATCACCTCCTCCTTGTGCTGACCTCTATTGCTTTGGCTCACTATTCAACAAATATGGTTACCTCTTGGTTCCAAAAACTTTAAGCTTGTCGAACCTGAGAATGCACAAAGTATTGCTTTTACGTACGTAGTGTCCAATTCTCACGGAAAACACAAAGAAACTTGTTAAGAAATAATTGCACATGTTGTTTGAGACGTGTAGCTCTTGCTTCATAAATAGCTTCATAAGTAGTCGGGATATCCTCATCACCACCTCTCCCCCAAGCCGCCACCCCCTCGTCCTTGGTGCGTCACCCCCTGTCCCCCTCCCCTTCCCTAGCGCCTCCACCACCCCTCTCTGGTCTAGCACTCGCCGGGGACACGCCGAGTAAGTTCATCTCCGAGGGTAAGTCCCCGAGCTTCAATAGAGTGGTTTTATATTTTCGTTGATCTGTTGCGCAAAGATCCAAAATCTGTAGGCGTTCTTGTGCGTCTGTTTTCGTGCAGTTAGAGGTCGAATTTGGAAATCTTGTCTCTTAGAAAGTTGTAGTGCTCATTCATAGTTTTCCATAGGGGCAAAGATCCCTCGATTTGGAGTTACGGTTTAGAATTTATGATAGTTTTTTTGCGACTGTCCAGAAGGGCTGACGAGAATTACCAGTCACATTGTCTGGCCAATATGACTTACTTAGAAACCGAATCAGAAAGTTCACCAAATACTAATTTTGTAGGCAATCTAGTAAGATTTTCATATTAGTAAAGAACACGATTTTTAGTGGTGTTAATCAAAAGTTATGGCTTTTACTTTCAATGCTTCATGTTCCTTTGATATCCGTTAATCCATGTTGAAAGAGATGATGTCTTTCATTATTCATGTTTCATTCCATTCATTCATTTGTTCATATTTCTTCCACGGGAGTGGAAAATAAAGACCCATAAATTCCAGTATGGGCATGTAAGACCCACCATTCCAATGTGGACAGATTTGGACACCCGTATGAAACGTTCTTCATACGGGATTTGGATCCCCGTATTTCGTTAAATGCGGGTTTAATTGAACACCGACGGGTGTGTCACTAAATATACTGGTATACGCATGAGTGCAGTCCTTTCATTTCATTCATTCCATTCATTCATATGTTCCTGTCAGTTCTATGTTCACATTCTTAATTATACTATATTGTTCATGTTCAATGCAGTTCAAATTATTCTTTGTACTTGCTGAGTCTCGGACTCATTCTTACTTTGTTTGTTTATTTTTAGGTGATCGTTGATGATGACTCTATTGGGAGCAAGTAGACACACACTATCCATTCACTTCACCACACTTCATTTTCAATAATAAGACTTGGTTATGTCTTTCATTCGTTAATTGATGAACTGTAATAAATAAAGTTAGATGTGGTTGATAATTCTCTCCATGTTATGGTTGCTTAAGTACTGCTTGTGGTCCTTGATCACCCCTTGGATATAGTCATTTGGATTCAGTCTTTATTCCTGCATTTGTTTAATTATATGTTGATCTCTATGTCATTAGATGAGTTATTGTTTTAAATTCTTCTGAATTATGGTTGTATGTTAGATCCTTTAGGTAACATTTTGGCTTCTAAATATGTAACACCTCAGCCTAACACTGAGCCTGGAATGCCACTAAACTACTCTCTAAACTAATGATTATTGACACCCTATAAAATTTCAACAAGAAAACATAAATGGACGTATCCCTGGATCACAAAAGAGCATGTATAATTATAAATCAAGCAAGAGTAAATAAGCAAGGGGAAATATAACCAAGTAAACAATCTAAGATAGCACCAACTACTGAATCCAAATCGTTGAAATAAATAATCTAATCCAAAATGTGACCCAAACTTTATTCAGGCGCTAATATGTCCAAGAGTAATCCAACATTGAATGAAAAGGTTCTTATGTCAAATGATCATGTGATTGAAGTATGGATCTAGTCCATGTGCTCTACTCGCGCTCAGACACGGCACCCTCGAAGATCACCTAAAGACAACAAAAGAGCAAGGGTGAGTCCACGACTCAGCAAATACATCAATATACAACGAACAATAATAAATCAACATCATTCAATAACTTCATTATCATCATAGGTACTTCTATTAATATTATCATGCTGTTATCTTCTCTTTGTTTCACACCCATTAATCTCATAAATCAATGCAACTCTAATCTACATGTCCACATGCACTTCTTTATGCGATATCGCAGATAGCATGAGTGAATGCTCGCGACAACATTCACTCTCAAGCCCGTTCCTCCACAAGGATCGGGGACCTCCTCCACTCCCGTAGAGTTGTGATCATTCATGATCACCCGCTCATATGCAAAGATGCTTATGTATGAAAAATGCAAACTCCATCATATACATCATATCCAACTTTTCCTCATGATTGCCAACAAGATATAAACATACCATTCCATTGTCTGCAATTAAATAAAATAAAAGCACAACAATAATGGTAATAGAAGATAAAGAAAACAGTGATCAATCATTGATCGTTGTCTACCATGCACTTGCCTTTACTAGTTGCGACGCACGATTTGACTAGAAGATGGCAACAAGCACGATGCCTCTCCTACATTAAATACACAAATTTCAAAACAAGCTACAGCATCAAGAATAGCAATCAATCGACATCGTTCCTACACGTCCCCAAATCTACCACACTTCTCCGGTACCGAAAAGTCACCCCTAGCTGTCCTGTTACTAAAAAGAGCGTAACTTTCGACTCAAAAGTACGATCACGATAAACCACCCAGTTCTGGATTCTACACAAAATTCTCCTCATTTTCTTAGATTACTAAGACTTCTAATTAAATCACCTAACCCTCCGTTATTAACCCATAAGATCGATCTGTCAGCTTCGGGACAGCGGGTCTTACTAAATTCATAACTTTTGTTTTGTCTAACCAAAATTCGAGTTCTTGGATTCTACAGAACCCTTAGACAATTATCTACATCTTTCATGTAGATCAAAAACTCTAATTAGTCCAATTACTATTTTTAATTTGCAGTCTACCAAAACAGCACCGAAAGACGACAACCACAAAGACAGCAGTCTTCCAAAATTCATATCTCGAATTCTACTTGTCCGCTCGACATGATTAAATATGCTATAGAAAGATATCGAAATTATATACAATTAACTAGTAGATGATATTTCCAAAATCCGCCATTAAGGTACCCAAATAAATCGTTCAACAGAACATCAGGCTAAACAGATCTATTAATCGTCCCCTCGATTAGAAATTCTAAAACCTTTCTAATTAAATTAGCAAAACAGAGATAAAAAATAGATCATTACCCGGAGACCGCGACGATGAACACCGATCTCCTGCACGATTCCCCTCTCTCTCTCTCCTCCTTTCCTTCTCTCTCCCTCTACTGATCAACACAACAAATACACATACCAATGAGGAAGCAAGTTATCTAGTAGCTAGGAGATAGCACGTGCATGCATGAAGTATTCATGTGCAGCGGAGGGAAAATAATACCAGCCTGTAACCATGCACGGATGTGTACTTGCGTGTGGGCACACACACTGTCAACTGGGCAGTGATCTCACGCGGCAGGAGGGCACACAAGGAAGCTAGCACGCACGCAGGCGCTCGCCAACGCGGCAAGTACTTGCAGCAGCGATCACGGTAGAGAAACGACAGGCGGCCGGGCGCTCGATGGGTGGCGCCTGCGCATTGGCCGACGTCAACACGCACGGGCAGGAGACCATCCAACCCACACGCGCACGGAAACAGAAGCAAGGCGCTGGCGATATCTGCTGGCGGCGCCCGGGGAAAAAAAGCAAGACGGCGGCTAGGGTGGAATAATAAAAAACTGCTAGGGTTTCTAGAACCAATGCTCCCCACGATCCTTTTATACCTCGCACAGTCTAACCCCTCTGCAAAACTCTAAATTATTTTATTTTCACGTATCTAATTTATTTAATTACGCACAGGCCTTTAAGAGAGTATTATTATTTTTTTTATTTTTTTAGAATATTACAAAATAGCCAGGGTGTTACAGAAATTAGATACCACTTTGAAGGAATAAGATGATATCATGAAAAGATGAATCTCATACCGAGGTCAAGATGATCAAGAGAGACTACCACTTTTAGAAAGAATACCATTTTTATGATAAACACATCACAATACAATCAAAATGGCATATGGAGTCAATAAAGTACTTGAGGGTAGCTAGCGAATATAACAAGGATCAACTTGATCAAAGGAAGCAACCAAAGTAGGTTTAAAATTGCATGGAATGAAATGACTGTCTTGGTAGAGAAATAGTAGTACCGACATGCAAATGGCAGTAGTACCAAGATATGGAAGTACCGTATTTCAATGGCCAGTTGTACCGCAATGCGGTAGTACCTTCGTTAAGCCGCCGGTAGTTCCATTTTTTTAGAACTTCAAGGATAGATCTTGGAATTAACAAAAATTCAAATGATCCTTAGTTTTGCACTCAAATAAATATCATTGAGGATCATTATGCATTGAAGAGACTAAAGAATATCTAAGAACATAGCTTTTTATGAATTAAGCTTTTGTTTTCGCAAATGAAACTTCTTCAAATGAGAAAAACTAAGCATATGAAGGAATTTAAAGCATCCAATTTCATATATGAGTCATGAATACCATTCTGGACCTATTTATCTAAATAAATTTGGCTCAAATGGCAAAACTACTTAAGTGCTAGAGAGTGAGCTCTTAGGTCAAACTAGTATTTTGCATGAGTTTCAAAATCAAATAACTTTTGCTAGATTGAACTTTTGGAAATCTTATGAATACCAAAAAGGTTTATAATAGCCAACTCTAGGATATTACTTTTGGGATGATTTTCAAATTCCTTTTAGGATAGATTTTACACAAAAATCTAGTTTATATCAAAAACAAGATACTATTATCTAGAATTTTTGCTAGAAACCAGTTTTCGTTTAAAATAGGTTTTTCTTGAGCCAAAACCTTTGGAAAACCTTTGAATAGCATTTGTATACATTTTACAACTAGGTTTTCAAAAGATTACTAATAGTTATGAAATTTTCACTTTTCGCTAAAAGGCTCAATTTTGAAAATCATTACTAGCACTTAATTTATTTTGGCACACTTAGGGATGTGATATACATGATTATGATTTAGCACTCCCCCTTAATGTACAACTCACCATATTGCTCAAGATTGTAATAATAAAGTTTTTTTGAACAAGAGTAAGAACACCCTTTTTATAAGATTTTCATGGAATGCAACTTACACAAGGCATAAGGGCTAGATACTTCAATGTAAGTACTTGTTACCAAAATGACATTGGTGCTTGATATGAAATGATCGTCCTTAAGCTTAGCTCCAGTTTTGCATATGGTGGAATTCACCTCTTCATGTGTGAGCCAAACCTCCAATGCCTTTCTAAGTACCTATTTATCATTTAAGCACTTTGTGGAACCCAAACTCGGTTGGGTCCTTGAATGTTAGCCATAAGAGATTTGGGCACCCAAATGGCTCTAGCAATAATCTTAGGTGAACTAACAATTCTGGCAACCACATTGTCATTTTTATCATTCCTAAACAAATAATGATCATTATAGATAATAGGCTTAGTAGTGATACGTTTGGGACAATCCTTACTAAAATATCCATTCTCTCGGCAATTGTAGCAAGTTGGGTTTTTACTTCCCTTTTGTCCTCTTTACTTGCTCCTTGCCGGTTGCCTCTTCTTTGATGGTATTTGCTTGTCATTTATCTTGTTTGGGCACACTGAGGCTTTGTGGCCCATCTCATTGCATCCAAAACTCTTAACATATTTTTTCGTGTGTCTTGCATTGTGCCTTGTCTTGCTATTTTTTCTTTTCTTGGGAGTCAATCCAATTTCACTCTTATCTTGCAAGCATGTTTTCTTGATCAATATGTCATCGAGAGTGGCCTTCTCTTTGTAGCTTCTTTTCAAGTCATTTTTTAATGTTGTGACTTGGGCCTTAAGCTCTTTGTTTTCCGCTGCAATATTGGTGTCATAAGACATAGAAGAAACATGAGCATCTATTTTTGAGCAAGAAGACATGTCAAACAAATCATCACAAGAAGTGGATATGCTAACCTTAGATGAAATGTAAGAGCTAGGAGCTATACATGACATGTCATCTAGTAAATTACATGTAATACCTATATCCACTTTAGACTTATTGAGCTCATTTAGGAGCAGAGTTTCATGTTCATATTTTAGAACATCATAATTATTTTGAAGTGAGACATACTCTTTCTTCAAAACTTTGAATTTTGATTTCTTCTTTCCTAAATACTCATTAAGCTCCTCAAGCATATCCATCAACTCATCATATGAGGGTTCATCATTATTTACCTCTTTATTACCTTTAGCCATAAAGCAATGATGTGATGTAGATGGGATTGAGATCTCATCGTTGTCGGAGCTAGAGATTGAGCATTCTTCTCCCGACATTTATTTTTCTATGCAATCATAATTGGTTGAGGTGGACCTTTCATAATTATCATGAAGATAAGTCCACATCTCATGAACGTTCTTGAGATTGTATATGGCATCGAATATCTCTATACTCAAAGCACTAAATAAGGCGTTAGATGCTTGAGTGTCGAGATGTGGCAAGAGGATCCTTTGGAGGAGAAAATCACATATCTACAATCCGCTAAATTTTAGGGCTCATGACCTTAAAATAACAAGACATGCGGATTTTTCAAATACCATAATTCATGCCATCGAATAGAGGTGTCTTACCAAGATGCACTATATCACTAGTCGTCATCCTTTACTCTAATAAAATGAGAGACCAAGCTCTGATACCACTTGTAAAATCTTTTGGCTAACACCGAGTTTTATGCAGAATTGTAAATCAATTCGGTTTTGCTCAATAAAAATATAAATAAACTAGTCTTTACTAATTGCACAAACAATATACACTATTGATAATGATAGCAATCATTCAAATACATGAAAGCAATTTAATACAAGGAATGTAAATTGCACAAAGTAAAACACAATAGAAAAAACCACAATGACATAATGATGTTTTAACGTGGTGTTCGGAGAATTGCTGGTCTCCCCTAATCCACATTGAGGTAAGCCCAAACTAATTGGACCGGCTCCACGAATTAAGCCAAACACCTCAATTCCACTAGTGGTAGCTCTTTCCCGCTCCGGGTAGGTGAGCTCCAACCTTCACAACACGTCGAGGCTTCTCACAAGCTTCTTGAGAAGGTCACCGGTCCACGATGCCTCCACGTCGTCTAGGTGTCGGCAAACATCAAGAGTGACAAGCCAAGCCCCTTGCTTGACTCTCACCACGTGCAACAAATGCACAAGCTCTAGTGGATACAAAATTCACCTCAAGATGCAGCACATGCAACTAGAGACCTCTCTCCTTGCTCACAAGGTGCAACACATGCACAATTGAGAGGAGAACTTCACACTAGCTCAAGTGTGTCTAATTTCAGCACAGACAACACTCGGTAAAAAGGTCATAACTTTTAACTCCGATGTTGGAATTGAGTGATCTTGAACTCTATGTAAAGCTTATTCAGAGGGCTACATAACCCACCTATTTTATTGATCTTAAACATATTTCATAAAATAAAAAAGCACAACTCCAAGGAGCCACTGTCATAGTCTAAGTCCAAAGAAATAGCAACAAGCAATCTTAGACCATGCCAAGAGAAAATGCATGAATCCCAACAATTTGTAAAACACATTTGTAAACTTAGATCATGCCACAAGGAGCAGGTACATGGACTTCAACCATTTGTAAAACATATTTGCAAAATATAGTCACATGCTATAAGGATTAGATGCATGAGCCTCGGCTATTTGTAAAATGCATTCGCAAATAATAGCATCATGACACGGAGAGCTAGAGCAAACAAGATTGAGCTATCAACACATGATGAGACTCAATCTACTAGACAAGACCCCTCTAAATAGTACACCAATCCTATACTAGCAATCCAGTCTTCCAACCAAACACCAAGAGCGGTAAAAGACTAGGAACACATCCTTAACCCTAGCTAGTCATACCTTTGCTTTGAGCATTTTCTTGAAGCTTGATGACGCGCATCTTCACTTCAAGTCCGGGTCATCGTCTTGACATGCATCAACCCATGATCCATCCTTTACTTGACCTCCATCAACACATGATGGGTCTTCTCTTGACTTGATCATCAACTCATGATCATCTCCTATTCGAAATATTGATATGCATCAACATATGATGCATCCTCTTCTTGAACCTTGACTTGATGACGATCAACTCATGATGCCATTCAAAGTCTCCATTACCATGGAACATAATCTATTCATCCAACTCATAGAAAATGTTAGTCCCCACAATGGTTAACATTAATTACCAAGATATACCTATAATAAATACTTCTTAACAAGCTATTACTGATAGGTGCGGTACTACCTTCGTTGATCATGCGGTAGTTCCGCTCTCTGGTACTTCCCATCACATAGGGCGGTACGACTGTAATACCCCGGCCTGCTCGTAGCGTGGCCCATGTGGCCCATCAGGAGTTGTGTGGTGGGATTAGTCCCACATTGCTTGTCTCAAGTGAGTTGTAGTGGTATATAATGCTGTTGATCCAAACGTAGCACCTCCGGGTTAACCTTTACACGGCGAGGACGAAAGTGTAAGTGAGGTGCTATATGTATGAGTCCGCCCACGGTGCTTGGGCATTGAGCCGATTTTGGGTCGGTGTTACGATGGTATCGAGCATCAACCTCGCAGACGCGCGCTGCGGATGTGGGCGGGCATATGGCGATGGCGCATGTGGGCCCGGAGTGGACACATGGCATGGCATATGTGCCAAGACCGACGCACGGACGTGTACCGAGGGGTGGTTCAGGCATTTGCCGCAGATGTATGTATCCGAGGGCGTCGACCCTTAAGGGGTGAATGTAATACCCTACCGCTCAGAAGCGTGGCCTATGTGGCCCATCGGGAGTTGTGTGGTGGGATTAGTCCCACATTGCTTGTCTCAAGTGAGTTGTAGTGGTATATAATGCCTGTTGGATCCAAACGTAGCACCTCTGGGTTAACCCTTTTACACGAAGCGAGGACGAAAGTGTAAGTGAGGTGCTATATGTGGCGGGTCCGCCCCACGGTGGGCTGGGCATTGAGCCGATTTTGGGTCAGGGTGTTACAACGACCGCTTCCCTTCGTGGTCCAAAACTGGTCCTTACTGGAAATATCGTACTACTATCTATATTTAGGAATATCCGGGCTACGGTAGTTCCGCTCAAGATGCGGTCATACCGCGATGTGGTAGTTTCGCCAAGAAAACTCCGGAACTACCATTCACCAGGTGAGTAACCGAGATAAAAACGTGTCGTTCTGTAAAAAACGTACTGGCAACAAGATTTAGGTATGACTGGGTTGTAGTAGTACCTCACCACTATCCCGGTCATACCGCAGTGCGGTAGTACCGCCAACAAAACGTCGGTACTATCGATTTTTTGAGAAAAATACAGTTGGCTTTAAAAAACAAACTCTAAATGCATGCATGATCCTAGATTGATCCAGATTGCACAAGAACATGTTTTCAAGCTACTATTCACAATCCCTCTATTGTTTTTGCATTGTCATTTCCATGTTGTCTTCCATAATCCGAACTAGGCCTTTAAAACAACTTGGCACACACATTAGTTCCATAAACACAATTACAAATAATTGAAAGCGATATGAGTATATATGAACTACACATGTTTTATATACTCAAAGGATATGTTTCAAAGTAGAGATCTCTAATATATGTAGATAAATAAATGTGGATCAATACTAATGAAACCACAAAACATAGAGTGAACTCCCCTTAAATGTGTGCATACACGAATGTATAATAAAAACTTATGCACATATTCAAGTTAGATTTTTAGTGGAGTTCAGCCTATATTTTGGATCCGAGGAATGCAACATGATATAAGAATATGATGTCGAGTGCATACCTTCATGATTATCACATTTTCATCCAAATAAGACTACACAATAGGTATATCAATAGAAGTGTTAGTCTCACATACAGATTTATCATTAATTATCAAAATACTCCATCAACTCATAATGGCGGGTCTAGATTCTTCAAGTGCATGTTCCAAAGGATTGGCGAGCTGCTAAGCAAGATCCTAAGTGGAAGGATGCCATGAAGGAGGAACTTAGTGCATTTCAGGAGAACAAGACATGAGATCTTGTTCCACTTCTAGCAGGAAAAAATGCAGTAGGATGCAAATAGGTGTTTACGATTAAGCAAACTCCTAAAGGCAAGATAGAGAGATACAAGGCACAGTTGGTTGTAAAAGGTTATAGTCAAACATATGTGATAGACTATGATGAGACATTTGCACTCGTGGCAAAGATGGGCATAATAAGAACGTCGATCTCCTGTGCAACTAACTTCGGACGACCCCTACATCAGTTGAATGTGAAGAATTATTTTCTACATGGTGATTTACAAGAGGAGGTACACATGGAGATTCTTTCAGGATTTGAGAACAAGCAGACTGAGAGGAAGGTGTGTAAACTCAAGAAGTCTTTATACGGTCTGGCGCAGTCTCCAAGAGCGTGGTTTGATAGATTCAGGCATGCGGTCTATAGTATGGACTATTCTCAGTGCAATGAAGATCATATTGTGTTTTATAGGCATAGGGAATCACATATCACCATATTGGTAGTCTATGTTGATGATATTTTAATTTTTGGATAGGATGCCGAGGAAATCGAGTCCTTGAAGAAAAAACTGGGATATGTATTTGAGGTGAAAGATCTTGGAACTTTTCGATACTTTCTTGGGATTGAGATTGCTTGTTCTTCAAATGGTATTGTTCTCTCCCAAAGGAAGTATGTCCTTGATCTGCTGGAAGAAATAGGTTTACTTGGGTGAAACCCTATTGCTTCACCTATTGATAGGAATCACAAGCTATGTGCTGAGTTAGGAGATCCAATTGATAAGAAAGCTTATCAAAGACTTGTTGGGTGTCTCATCTTTTTGTGTCATACAAGACCTGATATTTCATATGCAGTGAGTGTGGTTAGTCGATATGTGCATGATCTTAGAACAGGACACATGGATGTTTTCTATCGAGTCCTGCGGTATTTGAAGAGTAGCCTTAGGAAAGGCCTTTGGTTCAGGAAGAATCAACATCTGAATGTTGAAGGGTATTGCGATGCTGATTGGGCGAGCAACATGGATGACATGAGGTCTACCGAGAAGCAAGAAGTTGGAGGTTGTGGCTCGGTCTACTGCAGAGGTAGAGTACAGAGCAATGTCATTGAGTGTGAGTGAAATGATATGGGTGAATGGTTTATTGTCTGAGCTTCAAGTATGGAGGAATACATGGGTGGAACTAGAATGAAAATGATCGGGGTTCACCACTTCACTATACATATAACAACATATATAATTTTCAAGCAACACTATACTAAATAGTAATTTATACGACAAACATTGATAAAATGCATCATTTAGCCTCAATGGCCAATAAAAAGAGAACGAATTGACTAAAATTTTTGAAGTAAAATAGTATAATGATAAAATAAATATAAATATATTACCTTTTAGTATATACATTTTTTCAAGTTCATGGAGCGACGAACCACACCATTAGTAGCACTATCTAACGCTTTCCTTTTCAGAAACTTTTCCATAAATTTATATACCACTTGCTGATTATTTGAAAACTTTTTCATAAAATATAAGAATCATGATATGTTCAACAGTTAAAGAACAATATATTAGAAATATATGTCTAGGAGTAGGAACATACTTACTTGACATTATAGCAAAAAAAACTCCTAGGTCAAATCCAAAGCATGGTCCAGCATGAGCACATCGATGATGGATATCACTTGCAGTTTTGCCTCCGATTTGCAATGAACTAGGCCAGATTTTGAAAAACCCAAATTTAGTCTCTTTGCTTGAAAGAAATCGGAAGAACTGAAGATGTGAGACATACCCCATGCCGATTCCACGATTCGTGACTTAGTCCTTCCGATGGGTGACTGGGAGAGGGACACCACGACCGGTGTGGGCTACGGCCAAGGCATCTCTCCAGAATCCGCACCGGCGGCTGCGGCCACCGTCCACCGACCAGGCGAGGTGAGGAAAATTGAGAACCGCGGGGGCTGAGAGGGAGAAGAATATATGCAGATTCCACAGCCACGCGACACAATCACACGAGACGTGACTGGAAATCACACGTGCGACTGCTAGTGCTGGGCTACTGGTTTTGATGCTGCAGACATGTGGGTGCTACTGGGTTGTGTTGACTGCTCATGTCAACTGGGCCGCACTAGTGGGTCACCTATTCGTCTTGGCCCAACCGTGACTAGTGGGAGCCGAGCAATGATACTACAAGAGACCGAAGGTTGGGATGAACCAGGGTGCACAACTTTTGAGCTAGGGGATGCACGCATAGTATATACATGATAATATCTGCTAATTTTTTTGGGGACCCGTTGTCCTATGGCACTAGGTGGGCCCAATTGGCTTTGCCTCTGGAGGAATAATATCTTGGTGTTGTATTGTGATAATAAATCTGTAATCAACATTGCTAACAATCTAGTACAGTATGATTGTAGCAAGCATGTTGAGATTGAGATTCTTCATCAAGGAGAAGCTCGATGGTAGGATGCTAAAGTTAGAGTATGTCAAATCTGGTGAACAAGACTGTTTCACTAAATGGTTAAGTCCTAACGAGTGTTCTACAATATGTAACAAGATAGACATGATTAATATCTTATACCTAGTTTGAGAGGGAGGGTTGGAGAGTTTGTGTTAGAGTCTAATATAGAAGTTATGTTAGAGTCAGATTGTATCTTGAGACTAAATAAGGGATATGGGGATCCTGTGGGATAACACATAATTTTTCCCAAATTCCACGGATACATAGCAGTACAGGTGTGTTCCTTCTTGTGTTCTTACACTGTAAAGCGAAATTTTAGACATACATTGTTGTATTGTCGTTTGTTGTGCATTTTTTTTTGCTTACGAAGAGTTTGTTGTGCATATTTGAACATAATGCATTACTCCTTCAATGTTGGGTTGGCAATGCAAACCTCTTGTTTATTGTGTTGTACCTTCAAAATTTTCAACATCTTTTCTTAATAAAATATTTAACTGCTTGTATATGTGGATGTTGTTTTGCTTCATAGTACGCAGTATACGAGATTGTATGCCACTTGGAGAGTGCGATAAGGAGAAGCTGCTTCATCTCTATTTTCAGTTAAGCTCTACTTGCCATTTCTTTGGCAGCTCAGAGTATATATATTGCCATATAAACCTTGACGTCAAAAGTTGAGTATTTTCTAAGTGCAAAAAGATGCAAATCGTGTGGAATCGATCCTGATGTCGTAGCCTATTATCTATATTGTGTTATACCCAACTATATGATTAGATCATTTGATAAGTTCATACTCTGCAGTCACTGTGACTTTGGAACTGTCTTGCCATCCTAAATTAAGTATTCCTTTTATTTGTTTCCTTTTTGTTTATGCTTCTCAATGTTGACTCAACAGAGATTTGCTTGCATCAGTTAAACATATGTATGATCACAACCGAGGTATTATTCACATTGTCCTGCATGATGTCCTGGAAGAGCAGCAAGATAATGTATTATTCACTGTAATAAATGATGTCAGAATCAATAGACTTCAGTCTCAGATCAACTTGCTTCTTTTTTTTTTGGTTGAAAAAAGATTATGTGATTGGTTGCCACTTGGAGAGAAAACAAAGGTGGTGTTGTGGTAATCTATCTTAAGTAAGCATGTTACCTGTATAGTGGGGTGTGTCATCTCTATCAACATTCTTGTGCCATTTGGCTCCCCTGTTGTCTGTTCATAGGAAATGTAGAAGGTTGATGATCCAATGTGGTAAGTGGAAACTGGAAACCCATGCCAATATAATCCATAGCAACATTATTGTGCCATTTGTCTTCCTTGTTCATAGGAAGAGTGTAATAGATCCTAATCTATTTATTTATATTTTATTTATGAGGTGAAGAGTGTAGAATTCGTAATGCATCATGAGTGACGACATGCTGATGATATTTTGTTCCTGGAAAGTTGTACGGACGATCATACTCATTCCCACTTGATACCTCTATTAGTAGCTAATTACTTGCTTTGCTCTAGGTCACTGTCGTTTACTCATTAAAACTTGTGGACATATGCTTACATATTTTCTTGGTCACACAGCATGCATGAAAAGGCATTGTGATGTAGACATAATGATATCTAAAGCGAATGCATGGTATTAGATGCCCTCTAATTTCTATGTTCTTGGTCAAGATCCATGGAACTCCCAGTTTGCAATCGCTAGCTAGCTTGGCCTTGTCACACCATAGGATCACTTGCTAGACTTGACCATGACTGAAAAGATGGGCATTTAAAAAGGACGATGAGAAGCTAGGTCAAGTGGCCAAGAACAGCAATATGAACACAAATATTTCTCCTCTCAACCATGTAAGCAAGAGCTAGTGATTGGGGGGGGCATGTATCCGAAAACAATGGACATGTTATAGGACAAAATATTATCATCTTAACTGTGTTAAGAAATAATACTGGTAACACGTACGTGTAACCGTACGTGTAGTCAGTAGAACTCGAACCGTGCTACGTATATCTGCATATATACGGCGACAACAGTGCTACATGTACTGAATTTGTATGAACATATAGTAGATACACGGAAATATATACGTGAGTGAGACATTAAGGGCATATACTAGGAAGATACTTAATTTTGCAATATTTTCTCAGGAGAAAAGGGGATGTGGACAGGGGGCATTGGAGACACCGTCTTCGTCATGCATGACGAGCGCCATCAGACGAGAAGAAAAACAATTAGCAGCCGGTTTAACCAGGGGATTAAGAAAGCAATTAATGTGTAGGCAACCCGGCCTAGGGAATCGTGATACCACAATTTGGCGTACGCCTACCTTGTTAGTACCCCGTGTCTGCTGAAATACGCGTACAGACTCGGTCGTGCGTACCATACCAGCTAGAGGAACAAATGGTATTTGCAAAAGCAAATCCAATGGATTTACCCCAAACTCATATTTAATTTGGTTTTTTTTTCCTTCCTTTCCGAGAGTGAGAACAAATGATTTGTCTTAGCACCTGAGAGTTTTAAGATGCAAACCAAGGAAGAGATTTCGCGGGTCGAAATCTCGAAAAATCAAAATTTTCATGTGCTGATCAAGTGTTTGGATCGTTCACAATTGGCCTCACTTACAGCTTCTTCTTTTTTTTCCCCACAATTAACCCGGCTTGTTAAGATTGTTTTCTTGCTATATCTGTGAGTGTGTGAGACATTAACTCCATGTAACTTTCTGGTAGTACAAAACGAGATCATCAATTCCCCTTTTAGCCCCATCGCATGCATGGACGTCGCAACACAAGAATAAAATGGCAAGTTGGGTAGCTATTTGATCAATTCAAGCCCTGACCAAATATAATATGAGCCATGTTTACATCATCCTAAAAAGGTCCCTGATTAGCACGTAAGACACGGGCTAATCGCCAAAAGGTGGTATCTGGATGTTGCCGACCTGGTCAAAGGCAGCGGTATGTATGAACTGGGCAGGGTCCCTTTCCTGCATTTTTCCTTTGCTTCTCTCCTTAATCACTCCGGTGAAAATGACAAAACACCAGATTCATCCGTGGAAAACGAAGCATCATAATCGAGAAATACTTTCTGCAACATTTGCTTTGCAATATGATGCTGCTAGTTGTGGTCGTAGTGTCGAGTATGTGTACCCATATTGTGACCTAGCTAGCTAGCTTAATTGTTTGTTCCTCTTTATTTTGTGTGTGCCCATATGTGTTTCTTTCTTTGTGATAGATGGATCATCTTGATCTGTACACAGCATATGAGTGTAGCACGCTGAAAAGAAATAGCTTAGATACATGAACTAACACAAAACCTAATCATTTACAGTACTTTACTTTGCTGCAAGATGTTAGGATCTCAATTTTAGTCTAGGATTACAAGATACTGTAGGTCCAATTACCCCACTTGAAATGTGGGAATCTTTTCATGTTCGGGAGTGAAACGTTCCATATAAAATTTATATGAAATTCTGGTGTTCTAACCAGGTCTCATTCTTGTCTGTATCCTAGAAACCAGAGGTGGGTATTGGGCATGTGTGTCATGGCTCGGCCCGTCACCTGGCTGCCGGTCGGCCGACCCACCTCATCGTGCCAGACGTGCACGCCCAAAGCCCGCCCCGAGTCGCCTGTCACCTAAGCCCGACCCACGGTAACTATAAGCGGATGCGGAGGCGGCGATGGCGGCAGTGTGGAGCCCGTCCTGGAGTCGTGCCGTGTCAGCCCAAGCCCAGCCTTAAGTAACTATAGACGGCGGAGGCGGCGATGGCGGCATCTTCATTCCTCTCGTGCTCGTCTCATGAAAAGTTAAAATTGAATTAATTGCGTAAAAACCAGGGCACATAAATATTTCAGGAAAAAGTGATTTTTTCTTGATATTTTTCAGATACAATGTTACAACCTCGTTAAAAACCTTACGCCCCAGAGTGGGGTACCCCGAGTAGGAAAAGAGTACAGTAACAACATGCGTACATATTAACTACTCATCAATGTCGAGATCGTTCATGCGTTCGAGGTCAGCATACGCCTGCACGATCTCAAGATCCTCCAGTTGATGTTGTTACCGTTCTTTAGCCAATTTCCCGCCTTAACGCATGTGATTACCTCCACCATCCTAGGCATGAGGGATGATCTTCTATCTTTAATTATTCTCCTTACCATGCTGAACGTTGCTTCTGAAGAGACAGTGGACACCGGCACCAGCAACACATCCCGTGCGAAATGTGACAGCACAGAAAATATCCGCTTGTTGTTCTTCCACCACTGGAGTAAGTCTATCTTTCCACCGGAAAGATCATGATCGATGTTTGCAAAATCATGCTCCAAGGGTTGGTTTAGCTCTGAGACAGAATTCTATAAGGGGGTTGCCTGAGACTGAGAGGACGAAGAACTGGACTTGCCCTTTAGCTTCTTCCATAGGTGAGATGTCAAGCTTTTCTTTCCTTATTGCATCTGCTGTGAGGCCTCCGATCTCGCGTTACTGCTGAATTTGTCATGATACATGCGAAAAACACGAAAAAGCTCCTCTTTGACATGTGTGAAAGCTTCCGAGTAATCAAGACCAAGGCATTCACCTATTCCCTCCATACCGATCCGCAAACCTGACAACTTTTTCTTAGGATCGAAAATAATAGCAAAGCAATACACATGTGAAATAGAACTGAAATATTTAATAAAATTTTCCTCCATTAGTGCGACAGCATGACCTAAAAGAGGATCCTCCCTAGATTTGGCAATCTTGTCTGCAATTAACTAAATAAATTCTATAACTAAAGAAGCGGTAGGGTAATAAACAACTTATAATATCTTTGTTGCTTTATAAAAAGGTCTTAAAAACTCTAAAAAATTACTAGCAATATGCCAATCTGAATTAGTAATTACCAATTAATTATTTTGAGAGTTAGCATTGACAAAAACAGATGTGACATGTTCGTACCCTTGTAACTTCTTTAACATGATGTATGTCGAGTTCCACCTCACCTTCATGTCAAGACCGAATTTTCTTGGCTCCTTCCCATTGGCTGCACAGTACTCTGTGAACCTGGCTACCACTTGTGGATAATTTATCAGGTAGCGAATGGCGTTGTGGACACTATTCAAATATCCACCAATCGCTTGCATACCGTCTTGAACAACAAGGTTCAAGATATAGCATACGCATCTCTGATGGAGAACATAACCACCAATATACGTATGCAATCTTGGGGTGAGGATGTTCATAGCAGTCATGTTCGCTGATGTGTTATCAAGAGTTATAGAAGTAATCTTATTATCTATCTTAAAATCATCAAGTACGTGTAGTATACGCTCAACAATGGCCTCTCCTGTGTGTGATTCGTTAATTATCTTAAACCCTATGACTCTCTTATTTAGCTTGTAATTGTCGTCTAAATAATGAGCTACAACACTAAGGTAGGCACTTCTCTGGTGTGATGATGTCCAAATGTTTGAAGTTATAGCAAAAGAGAACTGAACTAGTAGGAATTATTATTTTAGCTCTGCTAGTTCCTTATGATATATCCGTAAAATATCAAATGTAGTGGTTCTCCTACTAACATGTTGGTACTGTGGGCAAAAAACCGTGTTGGACCATTCTTTTGAACGTGCGACTTTTACCCATCCTAATCGGTTGATGTTCCGCAATAATATATCTAGCAATTTCCTCACGGGTAGAAAGCAGGTTATATACCCAAGTACTTACAGAGCCATCGGCCTCGAAGTTTAGCTCTGGAGTCTCCATTGGCTCCGGACCGCTCTAGTACTCCTCATAGCCCTCTGTACCATCCATATGACGATCATCTATGCTGTAGTCTCCCATACTTGGCGAGAACAAGCGAGCATCAACGGGAGTCGGAGCCGGAGGAGGACTAGGGAAGCGGCGGCCAGAGCTTATACTAAGTCGCCCTGCTACCCTTTTCGTGCTACGACTCCTCGGTAGCATACCGCTTGGGAGCTCCTTGGTGCTTCGACTCCTTGGTAGCATAATGGATGGATAGATGGTGAATAAATGGGGAGAGTAGATAGATGTTGAAGAAATAAAGAGAGTAGATGGATGATGAAAAAATGAAAGTTGATGGATGGTGAATAAATGAGAGTGTATGTATGGTGAAGAAATGAGGACAATGAGTTGATTTTTGTAGCCACGGTGAGCACGGCGAATGCTTGGTGAGAGTTGATTTTTATAGGCATGGTGAGTTGCTCTTGAACGTTGAGCTTCCGAATGTTGAGCTTCCGAACGTTGCCTCCCCTCTATCTTTTCCCCGATTCCCTCTCCCTATCTCTCTCGATCTGAATGAAAGCAAAACAATGAGTCGTGTCAACGTCCACGATCCTCTCTTCCTTCCTAATCCCCATTAGGTCGTACGCCCATCTATCAAAATTTTACTTTTGTCATGTCACCTCTCATCTCTCCTTTCACTGCTTACCACTGTGTATTCCATCTCTAGTCATTTCATTTTCACATCTCCCCATCCCACTAGCTCGGTTCCCCCAAATCACAAGTCCCCACTACGCACTCCACCTACCGGACTCTATTGCGCCGTGCGCACTGCCCCAACTCCCCAAGCCTTATCCCCACCCCATCATCCCCACCTACCAGCCAAGCCCATGAGGCCACTCGCCCCCAAATCCCTAGTCCTCCATCCCCACCAGGGCCACTAGGCCACCACATGGCCGACAGTGCGGGAGGCGGTTGGCTAAGAGACGCGAGAGCCAAGGCAGGAGGTAGAGCGGAGGAGGCAGCGGTGAGAGGCGAGGAGGCGTGCGGAGTGGCGAGGCGAAGGAGGCGTGGTAGAGCAGCGAGGTGGAGGAGGCGAGGTGGAGCGGCCCTCACCGCCCGTGGCCTGCTTCCCGGCGGCTCGGTTCGATGGTGCCGCCGGCCTGTTCTCCTCCCCTACTCCCTATGCAGCTCGGCCTCCGGTTGCTATCGTCGCTCCAACAGCCCGGCCCGCGTTGCTCCCCTCGGCCTCGGGCTCGCACGCCCGGTTCTCGCCGCCGCTCTGGCCTGGCGCGGCCTCGCCTCGCGCCTTACTCGGCCGCCGGCCGCCTCGGTCCTCCGTGCATGGCACATGGCAGTGCCCGCGCTTCACCTCCCTCCCTGGCTCTCCTCTTCTCCCATTCCCTTTATTTCTCTTCTTACTTCTTGTTGTGTTTTGGTTTTACAGATGTTGTTTGATTTATCTTTTGATGTCAAATTGTTGATGTATGATGGATGCATTCGGAGGTTATTGCTATTGATGGTATTGTATTTTGGTTTTCTGATGGATGCATTCGAGCTCCGGGAGGAGGCGGGCGGCAGAGCGGCGAGCGGCCGACGACGCGTCGGGCATCGGCGTGTCGGCCGCCCGAGCACAAGACGCCACACCAAGCCGCGCCGTGTCGCCTGTCGTGCCGTCTTCCCAAGCCCGGCCCAACCCGCCGTCCGTGATGTGCCAGCCCGGCCCGCCACGTGGCGTGCTTGGGCTGTGCTTAGGTCGTACCGAGCCGACCGGGCCTCGGGCGGACACAGAATGGCCCAGCCCGACTCCCACCTCTGCTAGAAACTAGGTAAAACATATAAAATAGTGTTCAAATGTCATATAGTAGTCACTACTTTTGAGGTACAGTAATCCTGCCACTATTCTACGATTCTACTCTTCCTATCATCTCAACACAAAATGATCCTGCCAAAAGCAGTCCCAATCCTAACAACCTCGCTCCTATCAGTAAAAACAACAAAAGTTTTAGCATAGAAATGTAAGTGTATCAATATTACACTAGTACAATACCATGTATGTCATACACCTATGCCACTTCCCGGTCATGGGCGAGAGGGGCGACCGCTCAGGCCCCGGACCCAGAGGAGACCCATCCTGTATGTACGTAAGAGTGATCCATTAGGTTCACTGGCATCAGGCCTGCTACGGCCCGGTTCTCGCCGCTGCCTCCTGGCGCGGCCCTCGCCTCAGCCCTACGTGCATCGGCTCGACCTTCGGCCGCCGGCCGCCTCGGTCCTCCGTGCATGGCACATAGCAGTGCCCGTGCTTCACCTCCCTCCCTGGCTCTCCTCTTCTCCCCTTCCCTTTCTTTCTCTTCTTACTTCCTGTTGTGTTTTGGTTTTACAGATGTTGTTTGATTTATCTTTTGATGTCAAATGGTTGATGTATGATGGATGCATTTGGAGGTTGTTGCTATTGATGGCGCATTTGGAGCTGGTTTCGATGGATGCGAGAGCTGGGCGGAAGGAGGCGAGTGGCGACGCCGGCGTGTCGGGCGTCTTTGGGCATCTTTGGCGTGTCGATCCGGCCCGAGCACGACATGCCACATCAAGCCATGCCGTGTCGCCCGTCGTGCCGTCTTCCCAGGCCCAGCCCGCCCGCTATCCGTGATGTGCCAGCCCGGCCCGCCACGTGACGTGCCTGGGCTGTGCTTGGGTCGTGCCGAGCCGGCCGGGCCTCGGACGGACACAGAATGGCCCAGCTCGACTCCCACCTCTTCTAGAAACTAGGTAAAACATATAAAATAGTGTTCAAATGTTATATAGTAGTCACTACTTTTGAGGTACAGTAATCCTGCCACTATTCTAGGATTCTACTCTTCCTATCATCTCAACACAAAATGATCCACACAAAATGATCCTGCCAAAAGCAGTCCCAATCCTAACAACCTCACTCCTATCAGTAAAAACAACAAAAGTTTTAGCATAGAAATGTAAGTGTATCAATATTACACTAGTACAATACCATGTATGTCATACACCTATGCCACTTCCCGGTCATGGGCGAGAGGGGCGACCGCTCAGGCCCCGGACCCAGAGGAGACCCATCCCGTATGTACGTAAGAGTGATCCATTAATTGTAAAGATCCAATATGTAGTCTTATAATACTGTATTAGTAGTACTTAGAGTCTTAGTGTTTTGTAGAACGTACATAAATCAAGCCTTCCTCGCAAACAGTGACATATATCTATGCTCCTTCCGTTGGTTTTACATTTAAAAAAAATGTAAACGGTAGGGGAGGCCCCTACAACAAATATATTAAAATAAAATATAAGGAAATATTTACCAAAGTTTTAGGGAATAGTTTTAGGAAAAAAAATCTTAAGAGATTCCTTCACTCGATGCATGTGAAGAGTGATCTAGTTGTTTTTCATTAATTCTTCGTGTCACGATTGTGTAGTCCCTGGAAATGCCAGTTCATGATGATTTTTTAGAGGGCTAGTTTATGATATCTGTACTACTCTTTTGAATGTCTTTGTTGGTGAGAACGTCTATTCCAGTTACAAAGAAAGAAATCATGAATATTTATTTATTAGTCATAGAAAAATTCTATAAATTCTCATTCTAATCGTGGAAAGAACAAAATAATTTAATATTTGAAAGTTGCATATCTCATGTGCGATCATCTTATTCAATTAAACTTTTGGTTTACTTAAGTTTTAAACTCGAGATTTGTATTAGTTCTAAATACTAAATCTTTTTTATGCTCAGGCCGTTTGGAACACTGGAATTTCTCCAGATTTATGTAGAAAATTGAACCGTCTCATATGGAATTTTTGCATTCCAAACATGCTCTTAATATGTAGCATTTGTGGATGCGTAAGTTCACAACTAACAATTTGTATTAAACACATTTTTCTAAAAAAATATTGCATTTGTTCAAAAAAAAAAGGACCTTTTATTTCGGTTTCACCCTGGGCCCACCAAATGTCAGGAACGGGCTTGCATACACCTGTCAAGGACTAGGCCAACACAACCACACCCTCATTATTAGCTAAGCAAATATCACTTCTCTCAGTAAAGAGAATACCCCTGTCGCCGCCGCTGCCGCCGCCACCGGATCCACCTCATTGGAACCCGACTTCGCCGGTGCCACCAGATGTCGATCGTGTTGGTGTCCACCCGTTCACCTGCGCCACCAATATATATATATATATATATATATATATATATATATATATATATAGAGAGAGAGAGAGAGACACCCCTCTATTCTGTTCTTGAATCGATTTTTTGTTTGTTTTATAGATCTGGTTGATATGTACCAAAAAATTTGGATCATCGTTTCTTATGAATTGCTATTCCAATTTGTTTTTTTCCCAAATCTGATGAAGAGGGGATCCACATCAGCTTCTCATTGTGTTTGTTGTTCCAATTTTTGAACAAGAAAAACCGATCGAACAAAAAAAACTCTTGTACCGCAATTCTCTTGTAAAATTTTTTGGTGAATTTCGTGCAATTTCTTGGATTCGAAAATGAGCAGAGATGAATATGATCTGAATCTTGAAGATGAAATAAAAAACATCATTACTTTTGGTTTGTGAAATTTCTTGTTTCCGATCCGAGACGAGAGAGAGAGGAGAGCGAGTAGGTGGAGAGAGGAGTGAGAGAGAGAGAGGAGAGGAGAGGTTCAGTGGAGAGAGACAGGAGAGAGATACATATTTCAATTTTTTGGTAGTATTTTCCTCTCCCATGTCCACCAATCTTGAACCAAAATGTGCGGTGAGGATAGTGCATGTGGTCACGTGTACAAGTGGAATTGCTTTTTCGTCGGGACTTGGATTTACAAACTCAAAATTATTTGTGTATTCTGAACTAGTCCCAAGATCAGTAGCTAGCTCACACAGTGAAACATCGATTAAATACCATTCATTCAACTATTTAATTAAAAAGGTAGCAAAATAACAAAGAGTAATAACTGGATCTTATGGTCAATGTTTACTTAATTTGCCACGTAGAACTTAAGAAACAAATAAAACTCTTGTGGCGGAAAAGAAGCTTAGGGTGGCCATTCGACATGCCCACAAGCAATCGAGTGGAGATCGCATTATAGTTCATAAAGTCTTCAAAGAACCCCTCTTCGTAGAACTCTTGAGTAGCTTGACCTTCTTCAACTGATCAGTAAAGTTTAAACCCGTGAGTACGTAAAGTACTCAGTAAGTCGTAGGGAACAATATGTGATTAATATTCATGCAAGGCTTGATCAAAGGAATGAAAATATGGTTCTTTTGTATAAAACAGGTATTGACAGTAAGTAGATTGTAAAATAAAATTTAAAAAATAATAAATAAAGAGAATAAATAATTTCTTTGAACAACTAGTGAATCTCTCGTTCACTTTCCAACCAAACCACCAAGTGAATATCCTATCCACCAAGTGAACATCATATTTACCAAGTGAACATCCCATTCACATTTCAACCATTTTTTTAAATAAAATTCCACCACTCGTGTGAAATCCCCGAGCATTGTCCATAACTGGTGACGTGGTTGTTTAAACAGTTTTAACTCTACAAATGTTGTACAACTTTACTCACAAGAAATAAATCAACTTAAAATGTAGGTCGCACACTTCGTAGGTACGCGACTAAGTGATTATCACAATGCCTTTACAAAGCTCAATCTCAACCCAATTCTACCAGCAAATGTTTCAACACTGAATGTCATCACGACTAGATAGGGCCCCCTCTTGCGCCATTGTGAATATCCATCCTGGAACTCACGCTTCCAAAAACAGAACTAGAGTTGAGACAATACTAATTAATTAGCTAGGTCCATTCCATATTTGATATGTGGTTGTACGATATGACCCAGTTCAATGATGCACAAGATTAAGTCCTTGAAAAGTATTCATGCGAGTCTACCTCATCCCAAAAGTGCTAACTGCGCTCCTCTTTACTGCACGATCACTTGCCTGAGCGTAAAACCATTTTGTTTAACCAAACTAATGACAATCCCTGCTATGGCACAAAATTTTATAAAAGTGGCATCGCACCACAACTTGTACAATAGTAGCATCACACAACAGTTGCACAACAGTGGCATCAAACCATAATTTCATATCTCATTAAGTCAAATTTAACATTAGTGAACATGTGACACGAGTCCATCGTATAACTAAGTATGGCTAAGCATATCTATGATAGCCCATGTTGGTGATACAAATATATCCAACTAATAATAACCATTCTATGGTGACAAATGATTTACAGTATTCAACTAATCAATGGTGACATAATGACAAATATGTGATTAACTACTCCCAAAAGCAATCGATATAAAAGTTGCATGCAATTTGATATAAAACAAGATACATTTGAAAATATAGGTTCAATATGATCAATGAATTATAACTTGTCTTGGCCTTGCTTAGTTACTACACTTTGGTCTTCAAATCACACTCCTGCTCCTTGAAAAAGATCATCTAAACGAGGAAGACACAACACACGAAACAGAAATAAATCTAAAAGGAATTTAAATAAAATCCAAAAACAACAAAACCAACTCTAAAAGAAAGAGTTCGATTTTAAAAAAATTAGGAACTTGAACGGGCTAAATCGGAGTTCGAATGAAGGAGGACGGGCTCTCGGAATATTTAAATCTAAGAAAAAAAAAAGAGAAAACACTATTTTGGGCTTTTGAAATTTTCTTTCAAAAGGAAATCCCGGATTACTGCATCAGCATGACATCAGCAAGAAAATTGAATTTTGGCCAGAGTTAAATTTCTAAAGGAAAAGAAATTTAATACGCTAACAAGTGGACCCATAGTGATGTAGGCGAGGTGCTCGATCTTTCGACGAGATTGATAACTATCGATTTTGGTGGAGGTGACTCTCGCGTTCCAACTACAATCGTACGACGACGCTTACGCCTTAGTAATCGTTGAACTAACTCCGAGATGTTATTGACCTTGTGGAAGCGCGATCAACCTGAACACGAAATTCAATCCCTGCGAGCAATCGAAGAACTAGCAAGAATAAAATGTAAGTAATCTGATATTGTGAATAAGATTGTAGTGTAGATGGTATTGAAAAACAAAGGTGGGACCCCGAAGGCTGTCTTGACAGGTGGTCGTCCGACACAATTGAAGAACATAAGTTTGCACAATGGCTAAACCAAAACTCAACGAAATCCAAGTTCTAGCAAAGGGAGGTGGCAGATCCTATATGGGGAGACGACCAGGGGTGGTGGCCAGGGAAGTGGACACATGTCTCTAGGGTTACAAGGCCCATAGGCCTAAGTGGAGGTGGCGCAGCTCCCTTTTGACTCGGGCATATAAATAGATACGAACTGTTTTGATGATTGTAGCTGGTTCGGATGGAATTTGAAGATGGGGTTGGATCCGTTGGAAAGTAGACTTGATAAGCTTTCCATGAAGTCTAAGAACGTCCCAAACGGAGTCCGTATGAAGAAGTTACGGCCGTTTAAACTTAGTACTATCGTGGTAGTCCAAATCCAAATCCAGAACGAGCCCAACTCGAACTCTTGCTTGACTCGAACCCAAAGTGACATGGTGACCTCCATTATGCCCTCCATGCATGTCCATGACTTCACATGCCTCTCCTTCGTCCTTTCCCATGTTCCTAAGCATAATTAAATCACTTGTATTAGGTATCGGTCTATTCTCAGTAATATATAAACCCATGAACAAATTCACATGGTAATTAAGTTGGCGAGTACAAGCTCAAGTAAGTGGTCTTTGTAATACTTGTTGTGGATGAGTTATGTGTGTAGGCATGGTTGTACCCATAATGTCCTCATCACATAATTTATAGACTAGGTCCACGGAAGAAGGTCTACGACACATGGTGAACCAGGTTCACATAATAGGGTCTGCCAGGTGGGGTCCACGTGTCCACGACACAGTCCACCGTGGACTAAATCTATGCGTCTGAGTCTCGGGGCTAACACGTGGGATTGCCACGCGGTTGCTGACAAGGACGACATGGGGCGTAGAAGCTGAGTTGGCACTCGGGTAGAGGCGAGGTGGTAGCTGATGTCGGCGGCAACGATGACGAAACTCCGGTGACGGCGAGGTAGCGGGTTCTCGGGGTCGGTGAGGTGTGCAACATGTAGAACGCGACGAAGTGAACTCATTTGTGGCGACGGAGTGGGCAAAAGCTCACTAGCAGTGACACAATCCGGCGACGAAGAGCTCCAACAAACGACGGCTTCTCAATGTCGATTCGGCGAGATGGCGACAAAATCAGCGAAGGCGGCTAGGGCTTTTGAGGGAGGAGATCGACACGAAGATCTTGACATGGGCGAGGCGCTTATAAAGGCCCAGGCGATAGTGTTTGTGGTGAGGAAGGCAACGACGCCGTGCGGAAGACGGACTCCGTGTCCGGGAGGAAGACAATGGTGGCAACGGCTAATGGGCGGGACCGAGCTGGCAGGGTTTGCAGCTCGGGCTGGCAAACGCGGGAACAAGTCGAGCGATTGGACCTAGGAAGAAAAGAATGGACCGAAGGCAAGAGAGAGATTGTGCCGAAAGGAAAAGGATTAGGCCCAAAAGATTTTTTTGGAAAAAGAAATGGTTTATGATTTCCCGAAAAGAGATAGCGAATAGACTCCAAAAATTCCAACAAAATTTCAGAAAATACTCTGGAACTCAAATAAAATGGTTTTGAATTTAATTGAAGTTTGGATTATGCACATTAAATGATTTTAATTTATGAAAAATCAAATTAAGCTTGAACTTAAACAAGAAAAATTAAAATGGTTATTTTTTATTTTTGAAAGGCTTAAAAAAGACTCCAAATTTAGGATGTTACATTTTTAAATTAATGAATTAAGTAAAGATCCTATATCTCTCACTAGATTACCGTGTGTCCCTCCATAATCCATATGTTGAGCACCAAAATTAAAAATACCAATCTGTTGTCATCATCATCAACAACAACACAACAAAAAAAATTTAGATTATATACAAATACATAATAATAGACAATACACAAATGGGCTAGATAGCACAACACAAGCAACAAAAAACCTCCTCCTCACTTGTCTCCACACCCTCCTCTCCACCCTTACATATACTCATCATCCCTTCACCTCCCAACTCCACACCAAGCTGAGCTCCAAGCCTCCGTCCATGGCGAGAAAGCGCAAGGCCTCCGATGACATCGACGCCAATGACGTCCCCAACCCACTGCCGCCTCCGGCGCAGCCACCGTTAGCGTCGACGGACGCTTGGACGTCGGATAGCATGGCCACGGTGGTGGCCGCGCAGCAGCAGCGGGGGAGGAAGCGGTTCGTCGGCGTGAGGCAGCGGCCGTCGGGGAGGTGGGTGGCGGAGATCAAGGACACCATCCAGAAGATCCGCGTGTGGCTAGGCACTTTCGACACCGCCGAGGAGGCCGCCCGCGCCTACGACGAGGCCGCCTGCCTCCTCCGCGGCGCCAACACGCGCACCAACTTCTGGCAAGCGTCGGTGGCGGTGGCGCCGGCGCCGGCGCTGCCGTCCAAGGTCACCAACCTTCTCCTACTCCGCCTCAAGGCCCGCAACCAGCAGCTCCTCAACGCCAGTGCGGCGCCGCAAGAAGGTGCGCTGCTGCAACAGCAGCAGAGGCAGCGGCCGTCGTGCCAAGAAGCGTACGGCCATGGCCATGACGAGGAGTGCAGCTTCCAAGTCGATGACTTCTTGAGCTACGACTACGAGTGCAACAATTTGCAACGTATGGAGGAGGAGGAGCTTGACTTCCAGTTCATGGACGCGCACGCCGCGTCGACGCCGGAGGGAGGCGAGGGCGGGATCTGCTCGCCGTTCGAGGTGGTGGCGGCGGAGCTCGGTCCCACCGCTGCGGAGGCTGACGACGGCGAGCCGGCAACGGTGGTGCAGGAGGTGATGAGGAGAATGGACTACGAGAGGAAGATCTCCGCGTCGCTGTACGCGCTCAGCGGCGTGTCCGAGTGCCTCAGGATGCGCCTCGGCGGCGGCGCCGCCGTGCGGGAGCAGCTCTCCGGCCTAAGGAAGGCGTGCCGGAAGAAGCAGCAAGTGGTTGTGCAGCAGCAGCAAGAACAAGAAGAACCAGCTGCTTCTGCTGCTGCTGCAGTAGAGGATGGTAAGGCTGCACATCAAGAGGAGTGTTCAGGCAGCAGCAGCAACAACCTGTCGGAGACAGCAAGCTCGTCGTCCGAGGCGAGCGGCGACGTGCTGATGTGGAGCTCCCTGGACTTGGCTCCCATCTGCTTCCTGACATAGTTTGATCAGCTTGTGGTTGAGTTCATCGTAGCAGCTAGATTGTGTGTGGTAGTCATTTGTTACATGGCTCAGATGAGAAGCCTGGTCATAACTTGCTTACCAATTTGTTTTGCTCAACAGCATAATAAGTTATCATCTCATAAACATCAGAAATTATAGAAGCTGAAATGCTTGATGTTTTCATTCACGAAAAACTGCAGTGGTGTGACATCCCGTTTTCAGACGGTAAATAGTGCCTCCGTTTTTTTTTTAGTTTTTGTCCGTCTGCCGTTTTGTCGCTTAAATTTTGAAAAATCTGAGCTTCCTCTAAGCTCGGATTTATGTTTCAAACCTATCCTCAAATTCCAAATACAAAATTCGATTCGAAATCACCATTTCCAGATTTTGGCCCCCTCCCAAAATCTTGCCTCCCCTTATTTCGATTGGGCCAGACTAAATATTTCCGGCCCATTTCATTTTCTCTCCCCCAATTCCACGGCCCAGCCCCTTCCCTGTTTTTTCCCCTTTTTCTTGTGCATTGCCCCGGCCCGATGTTTCCCCGGCCCACCACCTCTTGGCCCGGCCCGCTCCTTGCTTTCCCTCCGGCTCGGCCCGCTCGCTCCTTCCCCTCTCCTTATTCCTCACCCAGCCGCATTGACCTCGCCTTCTCCCCCTTTCTTCTCCCATGTGCGCCGCCGACCCCTTCTTCTCCCCTCCCCCTCCTCCCGATCTCCGTCGGCCCACTACGCCGCCCCACCTCTCTGCCGCCCCCCTCCCACTGCTCCCTGCGCCGCCCCACAACGTGTTGCCTCGGCCGCCCCTTCTCGCCGCCCCACCTCCCATGCCGCGCCCCACCTCCACTCGCCCGCTGCGGCGCCATCCCTGCAGCTCCGCCCCACCCCGCACGTCACCCCACCTGCCCCGGTGAGCGCCACCGCCCGGTCCAAGAGGCGAAGCACCCTGGTCTGAGCCGCGCGTCGTCCTTCGTCAACACCTGCTCCGCCTGCGCCTGCATCCCATCATCCTCGCAGCCATGGGCGCCCACTTCGTCGCCATGCCGCCACCTCCTCCCAGCGTCATCACCTCCACCGGCTCCCCTCTCCACCGGCTATAAGTAGCCCGGTGCTCCCTCCACTTCTTCCCCGTCCACTTCCCTCTCCCTGGTGAGTCTCTCCAGCTCAACCGCCTGGGTTCGGCTTCTCCTCCCTCTCCGGCCGAATCACCGTTTCTACCCCGCCGCCTCCATCGCAGCCCCGGCTCAACCGCCGGCACCCGGAGCACCCCCTAGGCGTCCCCAGTGCTCCCCAACCACCGACCGCAGCACCCCGCCTCCCGAGGACCACTGCCGCCGTACTCCTCCCCGTGCCGCCCTCAGCTCCCGTCGCCGGCCGGCTCCGTCGCTTCTCTGCCTCCACCAGTAGCCCAGTGAGATTCCCTTCCTCGCCCGGTGCCGGCGCGCGCTTCTTTTCCCTTCCTCCTCCGGCCATGCCATCGCCACCGCCAAGCCCGACGCGCCACCACCGCCCCTATCCGGTCTTTGCTCGGCCCCAACGTCACCACCCTCGGCATCCCCTCCCCTCCAGCATTCCATTTTGGCCACCTCCGGCACCCCTCCGGCCTCCACCTGCTGCCGGCAGCCATCACCCGAAGCTCTTTCCCTGCTCCCTTGCTCTCCCTCCCTCCGCCTCTGATTGTGGCCCCCTGTGCAGTGCAGTGCGGTCGAACCATGGCAGTGGCAGTGATTTGTAATCTAGCTTATGAAATCATCAGTGTTTGTGTTCTAGCATTTTGATTAATCTATGTGCTAATCTGGAAATGAAATCTCAGTGGCAACATTAGAGTTTGTTTGGCTGCAATATGTGATCTGGCAAGTGAAACCTGTATTTGGTCTGGTAGCAGGATGTTTAGCAAGTAATTGGAGTAGCCTGGCAATTGAGAATTTATGCAATAGGGTAGTAGGATATTTTGCTGGTAGTAAATTGAATTGTTGATTGTGATCCTAATTGTTAGGAGATAGCTATGATCTTCAGTAGCAGTAATATCTAATTGTTTTGCTAATCAATTGATAGATGTTGGTTAGTGCTTCATCAGTGGATCAGTGATTGTTGATTGTAGGTTTAATTTCTCCTCCAGAGTAGTGACTTTTGGTAGTAATTTGAGTATTAGTGTTGTTCGGCAATAGAGCTAACAATTGATGATAATCTGTGTTCTGAACTGGCATTAGAGAATTGTGGTCTGGCAATTAAATCCATGTTGGTAATCTGGCAATTAGATAGTTGGTAGCGAAATCTATGTTTGTTAAGCAATTGAAATCGATGTGTATTATTCGACAACCGAGATTGGTGTTGATTTGTCATTTGAGAATTTATGTTGCTCTTGTATCTAGATTTGGTGTAGAGCTTATAGTTAAATTGTTTTTCACCCGTAGGAGCATAATCTTGTAGCCTTCCAAATCCGCAATAGAGTATCCCTGCAAAAGCCCTTAGACCTTACCCTCCTTTGTATTCTCCTCCGGCAGAATTTCTCTGTCATTCCTCCTTTCGCTCAACTGGTCGTTTGACTCTGTCAAACATCCCAGCATCGCTCAATCCCCTCTCTCAAGCTCGTCCTCCATGATCTTATTTAGGCTCTTGTGTTTTATTGGTCTTTTGAGTTCTTTGGATTTATTTGGTTTTTCGATCGTTGTTGCGTAATTAGAAATCGAAGTTTAGAAGAAACGACAACTCGAGCAGGATCAAGACCCAAGCAAAGATGCCAACCAAGATTTCGAACCCCTGTTCAAGCAGGCTTTGAGCAAGATTAAGGCCACGGTAAAATAGCCCAGGCGAGTCAACACTTTGATCATGTTGATCCTACATTCAATGCAAATTATGTTCTTTTAAAATATCAAATTGCATGCTTTAATTTCCTATGCAAATGTATGTCAAACACCCTAAGGTAGTAAAATGTCTATTTGATGATTAAATAATTATTACACCATGTCCTTGATAATTGAACTTCCAAAATCCTTGTCACCTTAGTAAATATCTGGTAACCTACTAGTTATAGGTCGTACTTAAACGCCACACCAGTCTTGTTTAAGTACCATGGTATTACTACCACAAATCATCATTCTTTAAATCGTAACAATTGTTTTGGGCAGTTATTGGGGATAATGACTTAATTGGTTGTGATAATTTATTTTCTACTTCTCCAAAACCCTAAAAACTTGCTAATACCCTATCTGGGCGGATGGAAGGATGGTGGGTGCCGTCGAGCACGAGAATGGTTGGTATGTGGTATGAACCGTCCAGATAATCTTAAGGACTTAATCCTATGATGTCCTCCAATTGTAAAACAGTACAACCACAAGTCTATAATGGTGTCGACCTGGTTAACTAATTGGTGTCCACCTGTACGCGCTGCACCATTGGGGGACTCCCCTTCGCCATGAGCCCACGAGGCTACGGGTTAGGGTATGTGACTTGCGGGACCCTAGGCGTAAGTCGTATGGCGCAAGAGGGGGTCTGGGCAAGTAGTTGTCGGGTCCCATGAGAACGAAACCCTACTCAGGTGAAACCTTAGCGATTGTGGCAAATACCGAGGGATGCCTTGTAAAGGCCTTGTGATAATCTCCACTTGATTCACATGTCTAAGGAAACGTGTGTATTTATCAAGATGATTATCTCTTGTGGGTAAAGATGTACAATCTCTGCAGAGAATAAAACTGTTCGAACAGTCATGCCAATGATCACGGGCGGGCATGCAGAGCTTACAAGAGTTAGTTCTATTTCAAAACTTTTGTGGATGGGTTGAAAAATGTGTGGGGCTCACCTAGCCCTTGATTTGGATTTTCCCTGGGTATTCTTACCCAGTGTTGGTAATAGGTGGGTATGACCACCATAAAAAATAAGCATGAAGGTGGAGGTAGCCTCTGCTGTTATTAATTATTGCACAATTAATCTCTTTAAAAATGCAATTTGGTTAAAAAGCTAAGTGATATGATTTTTTAATATCTGTATTTATAAATGTTGCTTTACGTAAATAAAAGAACCATAGCCATCCTTGTGAAGCCTTGCACCCCCCCTATTACATCTATTGTGTTGGCCAGCGAGCACGGTAGTTGTGCTCATCCTTGCTCTTTTCCCCAAACCCTCAGAAACAGGAACTCTGGAGCTTTCGACTACTACAAGAATCCAGATGTCTGAAGACCCAGGAGTCATTGAAGCGTAGTTTAGTCCTTAGCCGTTCTAATCTCATTCCAGTCTAGCTGACTCCGTCGGTTCTTGTGTGCCTTCTATATTGCCCGAAGTTTTCGGATAATATCGGGCGGACATGGGTTCCCTAGTCACTTGCCTGTGGAGAGATGTGTCCTCACCTCTTTGCTTCCGTTGTTGGTTCCGCTATCTTTTGTAATATATTCATTTGGCCTGTTCGGCCTTTATTGTAAAAATTGGTCCGAAACGGTCTATGTAAACTCTGATGTGTAAATTAATGAATGGAATGATTCTACGCCATGTATGATTTGATTCAGCAATATGCCTGTGAAGTGTTATCTACTGATCCAGGGAATAGCACAGTACTTTCACAGAGGAATCTGGATAGAGAAATCCGGATCCCCACAAGGGGAAGATCCGCTGACAAATGGAGCCACTGAACTTCTTGCATGCGCTCGAGCCCACCTGTCAGTCATTGACAAAATTGCGCAAGAAATTTTGAAACAACGTAAAGTTCATGCATAACACAAGTCGTTTTGAGAAAGATTACTTGAAAGAACAGAAATAAACTTCAATAAGCAACCCAAAATACTGATAGAGCGATTCAGCAGAATAGAGTGAGTGGCCCATGATCATCATTTCATCACAGCTTTATTGCCAACAGAAATAGTATCGAACCCTTAATTTGTTTTCTGTACAACGGCACACGATGCACACATGTATTAGTAGTCTCGAACAGCTCAAACGCAGAACTCTGCAGATGTAGCAAACAAAACCCCGTACTCCTGTCTCAGAATCACTACATCACGTGATTGGTTTGTTAATCTTTAGTTGCTGACAAAATTGGGCGAACCGCCTCCGTGAAATCTTCATGAAACCTCTGCTCTGAAAACCTTTGAGCACGCATTCGTGCTACTGCTGCCATTTCTTGCCTCTCTGGCTCCGGCATCCTCAAGACCTTGACAATTGCCTCCGCGTATTCTTCATTCTCAGAGGCTAGAAATCCTGTCCGATGGCCGTCCTCATCTAGCACAATGTCCATCATTGGTCCTGCGGATTTATGAGCTGCAGAAAGTACGGGGTGTTATGTTTCCATGATTAATTTACATATCAAGGTTATAAATTATAATTTATAAGCCAGTCTTCTTGGTTGGTGACCTTAGAAATCCAACTGCTGGATGACTAGCCCCATGACTTTGGTGTTTTGTTCATGGCTTTAGAAATCCATCTTGACCTTTACATTTTACCCCCAAAGAGTTGCAATGTGGAATGCACTTAAATTTGGATTTCTTGTTCAGAGCAAACAAAAATAGCAATGTTTTTCAAATAATTGCAATTAGTAAACTCTTGAACTAAACACCTATCCTGCCTGCACTATCAAACCATGCTGAGCAGCTGTGAGGAAAATAAAGTTGAGGCCATCAACAAAAGAGATCCAGGCAGTTACTTACCAATTGGAATAGCACCAGCTGCCATGTACTCAACAACACTAATTCCAAAATGCTCATCACTCATTGAATGAAGCCCAGCAATGGCACCACCTAGAAGCTGTACCAGGTCCCTGTTACATCCATGAATATACCTGTTAATTACTAGAAAAACGTGCATCGTGAGAAGTTTTAAGTAGTAGTTTGAACGCAGGACCTGTAAGAGATATCCTTATGGAACTCCACAAGCTCATCTATGTGTAGCTCTGTGGATCTGTCCTTGAGCTTTTGTAATCTTTCCAGATCCTCTGTATTCCGGCAGCTACCAACAAATTGAAGCTTCGGCTTGGGAAAGTCCGGATCTAGCTTTTGAAGTGCAAGTGCAAATGCCTCCAGCTGAAGACCATGGGCCTGGGGACAGCAGAGAGCAAAAAGGGCACATTGTACTATAGTGAGCGAAAGGTAAGCTCTTGCACTAGAATTTGATGCAACAGTAAGTTGACATACCTTTTCAGGACGGAACTGTGCAACTGATATAAGAATAGGAGGTGCTGTTTGTCTTTCCAGGGGAAGCATCTGTTTTATTCAACAAATATTTCTGATGAGTACCAACCAAATAATCTTCATTTAATTGCATATTAGGTTATCATGAAAATGAATGCAGAAGTAATTTTAATAAATTCCTTGTTTCCATAATGTGATCGCATGATCACGGCGCAGAATTTATTGGGATTGATGAGAAAAATATATGAACATACATGGTTGGAATCAGGACATACCTGCAGGGCAGAAGTATCGCATGGAGGGTATACCCTCTTAGTACGCTCTGGGATGTTCCAAATATTTACGATATGGGACCTCGTCCATGAGGAATTCACCATCACAAGATGTGCACATGAACCCACCAAACCATATAACCAACTGAATATGGTATAGTAGAGGATTTTGCATCGGGACAGCCAAATGCTACAGCCAAAGCAGTACCCAGTTAGTCTTCATGGTTGATGGTTGATACCATTATAAAAGAAAAAAAAACATTCATATATAGGGCAAGAAAGACAGGTTAAAAACTAATGTACAGGGTACAGCTATAACATCTACAAAGCACTTTTAGGTTGCCAAAAATCAAATTGAGTACAAGGGCTATGCCATATACAAATGTTGTACCGTAGTCTGTGGCTTCGTGAAGAAGTCAACAACCTGTAACTCTGAGGGCATAAACTGTAAAGCAAATAGTCCCTCCTGCACATGTGAGCGAGTGTATGAAGTATCCACACCAATGTGTTTGGTAAGCTCATGCTTCACTGGGTCCCGAGCAATACTGATAGCACCTGTACTGTAAGGAAAAAGAGTCGTAGGTCGTACCACAGACACTCCAAAATCTGCAAGTAACCACCTTAGCCAAGTAACCTCTGCTGTCATTGCTGCGATAACTCTCAACTCAGCCTCTGCACTTGAACGGGAAGCTGCAGTCTACTTCTTTGTCTTCTAGACAATCAAGGTGGAGCCAATAAAAACACAGTAAGAAGAAAGAGAATGACGATCAGAAGGATCACTAGCTCAGGTCGCATCGAAGTACGCCTGAAGCTGTAGTGAGGTAGAGCTAGAAAAAACAAACGACAAGAGATAATCCTACGCAAATAGCGAAGAACACGAAGAAGGTGACTGTGGTGTAGATGGGTAGGACGAGCCATGAACCGACTCAAGATATGAACAACATAAGCAATATCAAGACAAGTGCTCACAAGGTACACCAAACTCCCAACAAGATGACGATATCGAGTAGCATCCTCAAGAAGATCACCATGGGAGTCTCGGCAGTGCGAGTGTCAGTCAGCCCAGATCGGGCAAGAAGATCCTGGACATATTTCTGTTGGGAGAGGTAGTAGCCCTCATGTATGGAAGAGACCTCAATCCCAAGGAAGTACGTAAGAGAACCAAGATCAATCATCAAAAACTGCTCACTAAGATACTTCTTCACATACGTGACGAATGAGGAATCATCGCCGGTGATGAGTATATCATTAACGTACAGAAGAAGCAGTGTCCTATCCGAGGTGAGACATGGACAAAAAGAGCAGAATCGTGGGAACTGACAGTGAAACCGACAGCAGTAATCATTGAGGAAAACGCGCAAACCAGGCACGAGGAGCCTGTTTGAGGCCATAAAAAGCATGACAAAGAAGACAGATGTGCCCATCGGGAACATCATACCCAAGTGATGGCTGCATGTAGACCTCTGTAGGACTGGAAAGGCGACTGAGGGGGGGGTGAATAGGCGCTTTCAAAACTTTCTCGCCTAGATCAAAACCAACACGAACTTTACTCCTTTAGCTATGAAAGCTAAGAAGATCAGTAAGCACACAGCGGAAACCTTGTGCTGAATTCGATAACCCCCGACAACCACACGACACAAATGTGGAGACTTAATCTCAAAGGGTTGATCTGGGCACAGGCGGTCGACCGGCTACCACGGCGGTCGGACCGGCGTTCAACCCGCGATCGGCCGGCAACTAAGCGGCGGTCGGACGGTGGACAATGATTCGACCCGGCGGGACAATGATCGAATATCTGATGATCGGACCGCCGTTACAAGACCGGTCGGACGGTTCGATCCGATCTTGAAAATCCACCCCAAATCCAAAGCGAAATTTGATCCAACTTTTGATTCAACCAATGAAACTTGACCAAATTTCGAGCACACCTCCTAGTGATATTGGAGACCTATTTCTAGCGACGATCCTTGGATCCACTTCGCGAAACGATCTCTCAAGGATTTAAACAAGAAGTGCACAAACCCTAGAAATATGAAAAACTTTGATTCAAGACTTGCTTGTGGGGATTGATGGTCTAGATGATTCTAGGAGTATTCCCACACATCAAAGCAAGACAAAATGGGTCAAGAGACCAAGCAAAAACCCTTGAATCAAGGAAGCACCAAATTCATTCAAATGAGAGAAGAACACAAAGAGGAGACAAATGATCTCTCAAGCAAGCATCACAAGATTGATTGATCTCACAAGATGCTTACAAAGCCACTCCAACTAGGAGGACAAGAGCTCACCCAAGGAGCATACAATCTCTCCCTCTCTTCCTCTCCAAACCCTAACCCTAGAAAAGCAAGGGGAGAAAACAAATGAATGCCTCAAAGGTTTTCCTTCTCCCCCTTTCCTATTTATACTAGAGAGGACTAGAGTTTCACATTTGGGGCCCACTCACACATGGGACCCATACACTCAAATCTGTTGAAGCAATCGCCGCTTCACCACGTGTAGGTTGATCACGGTTCTCATCGGCGCCAAGCCTCTCTTGTCCGAATCCCATCGGAACCTCCGAGACTCGCATCGATATCGCGCTTTGATCCAACCAAATGCCGAACCACCCGTTCGATCCATCTTGCCCATCTCGCACCATGCTTGAGTCACACGACCACCCAGTATCCACGATCGTTACGGACCTCGGCTCTCCAAGCGTAGTCGATCCACTCACCGTTGGCGTCGTTGACACGCAAAGCCACCGCACAAACAATAGACAAACAAATCGTTTAGGAACAAGTTCTTCACAACTTGACCCACGTTAGTTCCACAATGCAATATGCAACAATAAAGCATTGATAACCAAGCGTTAAACACAATCAACATGCATCAATGCGAACTTGGCACACCTCCAAGTCACTGCCGGTCGACCCAGCCTCACAAGGCCGGTCAAGCCGATATCAGCAGTTGGACCGCTCCCTGGCAATGGTCGGACCGGTCAAAAGACAACCAAAAATCTAGCTTGAAAATCCAAACCTTCCGAATTTTCAACTCAATAGAACTTTTGTTGGGAGCTCCAAAATGATGGGACCACATCCGGAGACTCCCCTCACTTGCCTACACAACCTATTTTTGGATTAGCTCAAAATCCAAAGTTAGGTCGAGCCGGTCCGACAAGCCACCATTGCCGATCCCGATAGTCCCCAGGCGGTCGACCGCCCAGCTCCACCGGTCCGGACCGCACGTGGTCCGACAAAGAAGAAGCAAACCCCGAAACGCGAGATTTTGCAAACCAACAAAGCCATTGCCAATTGACTCATCATCCGAGATCGTGCACATATCCTCACGATATCCACAATCTCCCCTTGATGAACACATTGGCAATTTCAAAAAATGTGGTTTTCAAATTGAAAAGTAAAAATCGTCGTTTTCGCATAAAGGCACAACTTGGTCCATAAGCAAGAAAAAGCTTAGAAGCGACCAAGTCGGCTTGTAATAGTGAAGGCAAGTGAGATAAGGCATTGAGCGCACAAAAGATTCAAATTCAGAAGATGGCCAAAAATCTCACTAAGGTCCATATGAAAGACAATAAGTTCTATTTGACCTTTGATCATTGTGAGTCTTCTTGAATTGCAATTCAAATCGAGAAAAAGGCAATAAAACCAGAGACTCAACTCACTATGATCACAAATTTTCAAAAGGTTCACAAAAATTTTTTTGTGTGTGTGTGTGTGTTCTTTTATGCATGAAACCTTATGTGAACCAAAAGCTCCAAGCAAACATTTTCTTCAATCCTTCTCCCCTTTGACAATGAATTCATCAAGATGCATGAGAGAAGAACGAGCATGAAGAAATGACTTTATTTGAAATTTAGCAAAAGGAGCCATGACCACTATCTATGTAGGCAAGTACAAGACATATACCAAGCCATATAAAGAGTAGAAGCTTATTCAATCATGGCAAAACATGTCTTGCAAAGCTAACACCAAGATAGCGAAATCGAGATTAAGTAATTAAAACCATGAAAGGTTGCTCAATGTCATAGATTCACTAAAAGCAACCAAAAGTGAGACAAGCCATGTCTATAAGCAAAAAGAGACTCAAAACAAGAAGCGAGGCATTTTGAGCATCAAGAGTATTCTTTTGAAGCAAAACTCAAGCACTTAGCATTTTGAGCATTTTCCTAAAGGATTTTTTTCTTGTGCTAGATCTCAAGCCTTGCGACCATCTCAAGCGATAAGCTTAAAAGAGTGGTCTAGGTCATCCAAAACTCCCCGAGTTCATGCCTAGTGCAATGGCAAGCCGTCTCATGAGAAAGGATTGGTGAGATCGGTTTTCGCACAGAAAATCTCATTTTCATTTGCTTGACTTAAGAAGATAAAAGCTCATTTATCATCTCAAAATAAGTTCAAGACTCAATTAAACTTGTAAGACATGGCAAGAATCATAAGAGGATCACTAGAGCAAAACTAGTCACAAGATCCAACAAGACATGATTCGATTCAATTTGCTCACGAGATATAAAGCTAGCAAGGGAAAAGCTAAGCCAAAACACGAAGAGCCAAAAGAAGTCTAGCAAGCTATCACTTGATATGACAAGGTACGTAAGATGAAATCAAGTCATACAAGGATAATAATCAAAGCTCCACAATTTTTATTATGCAATGCAAGACATTTGAAATAAAAATGCATTATGATACAATGAATGCAAAAGAGCAAATTCCTCAAAACATCCATGCCTCGATCTTTGGGATTTGAGATAAAAGTTCTAGGAGTCGATCTTGAGATGGATGAGGCACAGGAATAGCAAAAGGAGCGAGAGAAAATGATTAGGCACAAAATCATAAGGCGCCCATGAGCACCACTGGACCTCTCCAAAGCGATCTACCAAAAGGCCGATACTCCCCTGTCTAGGTGCTACCCGTGGTCTATCCTCACGATATCCAAGACCAAACTGCTGCCTGGACCCACCAAAAGAGTCAACAGAATTCTCTACAAACCTAGGCCTATAAGTGATACGATGAATAGGCTGCCCGGCACTAGAGACTACAGCTGAAGAAGAGACTCCTCTAATGGATCTCAAAGTGCTCACTCTCTCTTTCCTCTCAATTTTTGCTCTCCGGAAGCAAAACTCAACAGTGTGGCCCTCTTTCTTGCAGAAGGTGCAATGGTACTTGACCTTTTGAGGGGTCCGTACTGGTGAGACAGAAGCACCATTCTTGCTAGAAAGAGATTGAGCAGAACCTACAGCTTTAGGAACAACCTTTGAAGTCAAAGAAGATTCTTGCTCAACTAAGCCACTTTTCACAACTCTAGCAATCTTTGGTGGGAGATTCTTGGAAAGCTCTAGGGACTTAAAGTCTAGGCCACTGTTTTTCACACTCACCTTGGATTGGTCTAGAATCAAGTTGAGCTTCTTTTTCCCACTAGAAAACTTCTCAAGAGTCATTTTGAGGTAATCGTTCTCTTTTGCCAAAACTTCACAATTGGAGCACTTTTTAGAATCGATTGCCTCAACATGTTTGCTCTTAAGAAGATCCACTTCCACTTTAAGAGCCTCACAAGACACACAATAGGACTCTCCAATCCTATTCAACTGCTCCTTAAATTTGACTCTAAAAGCCTCTTGTATCTTACCAATAGCATTTTCAATTTCAGCATGCAACATACAAGAGGAAGAATCAATAACTTTCTTGGAAGCAGTAAGAGACATAGATATTTCAATTTTAGCTTTCTCTTCAAGAGTCTTGTTTAAAGCTTCAATCTCAATTGTAAGCTTAGGGCAATTTTCACAAGAGGCAATTCTAGAATAAGCAACCATTTAGGTCATCTCTTGCATTTTAATTGATTATTCTTACAATGAGAACAAGTGTGACTAGCATCAAATTTTGCAATTCTTTTAAAGAGCTATCCAGTTTCAATTCTAGCAAAGCACGTTTGAGCAATTTAATGGAGTAGCTTCTAGAGCGGTCACATCAAGCGGAATGGCATTCATGCAAATGTAACTAGACTTGAGAGATTCTAGTTCGGAAAGAGCATTTTCAATTGATCTTCAACAGAGGAATGAGCATTATTCAAGCTTGACAATTCATTAAGCAAGCTAGAGCATGAATCACGAAATCATCGAGATTAATGGATTTGAGCCTAACCACTTCTAGGTTCAAATTATCAATCATAGTATCTGTTTCTTGATCACTTTAACTTGCTTATGCAATTTTGTTAAACAAGCACTAACGCCCTTTTCATGTCGAAGTGAAGGGCATACCTCATCGGGATCTGAAAGGATCCTCATTTGTTGGAGGAGTAGGCGTATGCGTGGTGTTCTTAGCCATAAAGCACATGCTGTGAAATCACGTGCCTTCTTCTTACCACGGAGTCACTCTTGTCGTCCTCAGACTCAGAGTCCACATCTTCCATGCTCACATCCTCTAGAGCTTCAAGGACTCGGTGACAAACTTGCGATAGTTTGTCTTCTTGGACTTAGCATCCTCGCTTGAGGATGCCTTTGTGACTCCTTCTCCTCCTTGCCCTTGACTTGGGGCATCTAGAGCGAGCGTGGTTGAGCTCACCACACTCGAAGCATGTGATAGGTCCACCTCTCCTCCTACTCCTCACATTATTGTAGGCTCTCGTGAATTTTGTGGATAGGAGGGCTAAGTCATCCTCGGGTAGTCTCTCAAGTTGCTCATCGCTCAAGGAATGCAAAGCAGACAAAGAAAATCCAGATGAGCTAACATTAAAGGAATCAGCATATCTACCCTTAGATTGATCGATCACTAAAGCCATTGGCTCTGTCGTGGGGAGACGCGAGATAAAATCAATCTCATGCGTCTTCAACCTCGAGTAAAGCTTATCCATGGTAAGCTCACTCATGGTGATGTTATCATTTATGGCAGTGATCTTCATTCCCCAGACCTTCACATCCAAAGCACCCAAAAGCTGGCGTGCATTTTCTGACTCAGAAAAGACAAGATCAACAGCGCGGAGATCATGAAGAATTTTAGAGAATCTTCCCCACAGCTCATCCAAAGACTCACCAGGTCTTTGTTCGATCTTGGAGTATGCTTTCTTAAGCTGGTTCTGTCTCACTTCCTTGATCGCGATGGACCCTCGTGATAATCACAAAGAGTCGCCAGATCTCATGAGCGACGACAAGTGAGCAACACGCTCAAACTCCGATCGACTAAGGCCTTGAATCAAGAAATTCCGAGCCCTGCTGTTGTTCTCCACATCTGGAGTGATCAAATTGTCATCGGCTGGCACGACATAAGGGTTTTTCACCTTAAGCCAAATCGCGTGCCCTTGAGCCTCGATGTAGGCCTCCATTCGGCCTTCCAATATGCAAAATCAACTCCATCAAAAACATGTGGCTGATTGAATATCGCTCGATCGCCATGGCTCCAAAGACCGGTTAAGATCTATAGACAAGAGCTAACAAGCTCGATACCACTTGTAGGACCGTAGAAGCGATCGAGGGGGTGAATAGGCGCTTTCAAAACTTTCTCGCCTAGATCAAAACCAACACGAACTTTACTCCTTTAGCTATGAAAGCTAAGAAGATCGATAAGCACACAATGGAAACCTTGTCAATTCGATAACCCCGACAACCACACGACACAAATGTGGAGACTTAATCTCAAAGGGTTGATCTGGCACAGCGGTCGGGCCAAGCTACGCGGCGATCGGACCGGCGTTCAACCGTGATCGGCCAAGCAACTAAGCGGCGGTCGGACCGGTGGGCAATGGTTCGACCGGCGGGACAATGATGCGAATATCTGGCGATCGGACCGCCGTTACAAGACCGGTCGGACCGGTTCGACCGATCTTGAAAATCCACCCCAAATCCAAAACGAAATTTGATCCAACTTTTGATTCAACCAATGAAACTTGACCAAATTTGAGCACACCTCCTAGTGATATTGGAGACCTATTTCTAGCGGCGATCCTTGGATCCAGCCAGAAACGATCTCTCAAGGATTTAAACAAGAAGTGCACAAACCCTAGAAATATGAAAAACTTTGATTCAAGACTTGCTTGTGGGGATTGATGGTCTAGATGATTCTAGGAGTATTCCCACACATCAAAGCAAGACAAAATGGGTCAAGAGACCAAGCAAAACCCTTGAATCAAGGAAGCACCAAATTCATTCAAATGAGAGAAGAACACAAAGAGGAGACAAATGATCTCTCAAGCAAGCATCACAAGATTGATTGATCTCACAAGATGCTTACAAAGCCACTCCAACTAGGAGGACAAGAGCTCACCCAAGGAGCATACAATCTCTCCCTCTCTTCCTCTCCAAACCCTAACCCTAGAAAAGCAAGGGGAGAAAACAAATGAATGCCTCAAAGGTTTTCCTTCTCCCCCTTTCCTATTTATACTAGAGAGGACTAGAGTTTCACATTTGGGGCCCACTCACATGGGACCCATACACTCAAATCTGTTGAAGCAATCGCACGCTTCACCACGTGTAGGTTGATCGGGTTCTCATCGACGCCAAGCCTCTCTTGTCCGAATCCCCGGAACCTCCCGAGACTCGCATCGATATCCGCACCGCTGATCCAACCGGTTGCCGAACCACCCGTTCGATCCATCTTGCCCATCTCGCACCATGCTTGAGTCACACGACCACCCGGTATCCCCGATCGTTACGGACCTCGGCTCTCCAAGCGTAGTCGATCCACTCACCGTTGACGTCGTTGACACGCAAGCCACCGCACTGACAATAGACAAACAAATCGTTTCGGGAACAAGTTCTTCACAACTTGACCCACGTTAGTTCCACAATGCAATATGCAACAATAAAGCATTGATAACCAAGCGTTAAACACAATCAACATGCATCAATGCGAACTTGGCACACCTCCAAGTCATCTTGGGTCGATCAGCCTCACAAGGCGGTCCGACCGATATCGGCCGATTGGACCGCTCCCACAATGGTCGGACCGGTCAAAAGACTTAGCTAAAAATCTGGCTTGAAAATCCAAACCTTCGGAATTTTCAACTCAATAGAACTTTGTTGGGAGCTCCAAAATGATGGGACCACATCCAGAGACTCCTCACTTGCCTACACAACCTATTTTTGGATTAGCTCCAAATCCAAAGTTAGGTCAGCCGGTCCGCCCGCCACCATTCTTGTCCCGCCAGTCCACCAGGCGGTCGGCCGCCCAGCTCCACCGGTCCGACACTTTGTGGTGCGACGGAAGAAGCAAACCCCGAAAACGCGAGATTTTGCAAACCAACAAAGCCATTGCCAATTGACTCATCATCCTGAGATCGTGCACATATCCTCACGATATCCACAACCTCCTCATGCAAAAACAGCATTAAGAAAATCATTTTTAACATCCAGTTGAGAGATAGACCACCGGCGAACAGAAGCAACTGCAACAAGAGTGCGAATAGTGATCATATAGGCAACAAGGGAAAAAGTCTCAGTCACGACTGTACTCCTGCTAAAAGCCGTGAGCCACACGGCGAGTCTTGTAGCGCTCGATAGTACCATCAGACCGAGTCTTAATCTTGTACACCCACTTGCATGTGATCGGACGAGCATGCACAGGTGTCGGTACAATATCTCAAGTCTCCGTACATCGAAGAGCATCAAGCTCCTCTGCCATAGCGAGCTGCCACTCAAAATAAGGAGCAGCCTCACGATAAGAACTAGGCTTAGTAACAGAGAGAACATGAGCTATCGGAGCAAATCCAAGACGATCAAGAGGTCGAAGGGATGTCCGATCACGAAGGACGTAACGAGGGGCATCATTAGGAGAATCAGATGTAGGTGCCGGCAAGATACCAGGAGAGGAGACTGGTGAAGGACAAGGACGCCTGGAGTAGTGAATACCAGAGAACCGAGACGGTGGTGCTACAGGAATAAGAGGCGGTGCTGCAGGAGGCAGCATCGAAGGTAGAGGTAAAGAAGGAACCACTAGAGACAGACCAGGAGAAGACTGTGATAGTGAAGAAATGGGTGAAAAGTCAAAAAGAGACAACTATGAAATCGACTCAATAGTGGAAACAGGAGAAGGAGCCGAATCTTGATAGAAGAAAGCTCGAGATTCGTCAAAGACAACGTCTCGTGAAATCCTGATCCGTCGAGCAAAAGGATCATAGCAGCGATAACCCTTATGCTCAGAACTATAACCAAGAAACACACACTCAACTGACTGGTCCAATAGTTTAGTGCGCTCACGAGGCTACAACTGACCAAAACAAACACAACCAAAAACACAAAGGTGAGTGTATTGGGGGGCTCGAGAGTAAAGACGCTCTATGGGACTAACACCCTTAAGAGCAATGGAAGGCTGCATATTGATGAGATATGTAGTCGTAGAAACAGCCTCAACCCAAAACTGTGGTGGAACGTGAGAGGCAAGGAGAAGAGTGCGGACAGTCTCAATCAGATGATGATATTTGCACTCAGTAATCCCATTCTGAGCATGGGCACCAAGACAAGAAGACTGGTAAAGAGTGCCTTGCTCAGAAAGAAACTGTCTAAACGCGCTAGAACAGTACTCGCCAACAGAATCACAGCGAAAAGTACGGATGAGAGAATCAAACTGAGTACGAACCATCGTTGCAAAGCTACGATAGATTGCAAGAAACTGACCACGATTAGACATAGGGAAAATCCATGTAAAACAGGAAAAATCATCAATGAAGATCACATAAAGTTCATGCCCGCCTTTATAGATAATAGGCGCAGGTCCCTATATATCTGAATGAACTAAGTCAAAAGAACAAAAAGACAAGGATTCACAAGAATGATAAGGAAGCTGGAGCTGCTTGCCCAGCTTACAACCCTGACAAAACATTACCGTGTCAACAGTAACCCGTCCAAGAACACCTTGACGAACTAATGAAGAAAGACGGGACCCATACAAATGAACTAAACGGTGATGCCACTGTGCAAAAATGCCAGAGGTGGTGGCAACAATGGCGGTGGAAGTAGACATAGAGGTGACAAGAGCAACTGAAGTGGACGGAAGGTGGAGGCGATCAAAGATGTAGAAACCCTGACGATCCCTACGACGCCGGCCAATCCCAAGTACCGTCCCTATCTGTCGATCCTGGATGAAACAGGTGTGAGAGTCAAAACCAACCCTACAGCCAAGATCGGTGAGCTGGCCCACCGAGAGAAGCTGTATGGTAAACTGGGGAACATGGGAAACAGTTGGAACAGAAAAGTCAGTGGACAAAAGAGTGCCCTGACAGCTGATAGATAGAGGAGTACCATCAGCTATCTGAACAGAGATAGGAAAAACAGGAGGTCCTACTGAAGTGAGAGATGTGGAGTCCGGTGTTATGTGGAAAGAGGCACCAGAATCCAAAACCCAAGAAGTACCTAGAGGAGACGTCTAAACTAGACTAGCGAACATCGCCGAGTGTGAGAGAGTCTTTGAAGTAGAGCATGGCGAGCTTTGAAGTAGAGCTGTGAGCGAATCTGCCAAGTAGAGCTGATGAAGCTGAACAGAGTCACCTCACTGAGAAGGTCCTGAAGTGCTGGTATGTCCTCCCGGTGAGGAGTTAGGGCCTCCCTGCCCCCACCCCGCTTGGATCTTCTACCTCCACGCGCCTTGTTTTGTTTTTTTCGCACCGCACAATGCTGGTAGTCGTGCCCGAAGTTCTTGCAATAATTGTACTGAACACCAGTTGGTGCAAAAACAGGAGCAGAAACATACACCAAAGGAGGGACTGTAGTCAAAGCAGAAGGAGTAGCAAACATAGTTGGAACAAACTGTGCTGCTAACCCACGGCAAAGCTCCTCAGTACGAAGTGTCGAAAGAGCCTCGATGACTGTCGGTCGTGGTAAGCGGCTCAACAGTTGAGCCCTGACAGGCTCAAACTCTTGGCGAAGACGGCAGACGAAGTCATAAAAGCGAAGGCGATCACGATATGCCTTCTGCACTTTATGACACTCCTGGCAGAGCAGAGAAGCCTGCTCGTCCATCTGGCGCTAGAGACTAGCCAGGGCTCGAAAGAAGTCGTTGACGGAGGAGTCCTCTTGGCGAAGTGTCTCCAACTCACGTTGAAGCGAAAAGAACTGAGCATCGTTGCTTTGCTGGTATCGCTCGCGCAAGTACTCCCAAATCTGACGAGTGGCACGTACACCAACAATGTTTGGCTGGATGAAGTCGTCGACGCTGACCACCAGGATGGCTCGAACACGGGCCTCATTAGCACATCAGCGCTCAAAAGCATATATGGCATACTGAAAAGCCTCATCAGCAGCAGCAATAGCGTCCTTTGCCTCCTTCTTGGCGGCCTCATCTTTTGCAGGAGGTGCAGAAGTAGGCTGTCTGGGAGAAGGCTGAACAGGCGACGGCGGACAAGGTCAAGCACCAGTAACATGTCCCCAGAGGCGGAGACCATCGAGCGTGATCTCCATAAGTGAAGACCACAACCTGTAGTTCGTCCCATTAAGCTTTGTTCCCGATAATGGGATCGCAGCTGATGGAACGGAAGCCATTGGTAGGTGGTGCTGGACGGCGCGACGACCAAGACAACAAAGTCTAACATGCGGCGCTGGATGGCGCGACGGTTAGATCTACGTACTGATTTTTTTCTTTCTCGGGATATTGGGTCGGCTTACACTAAAAGCCCACAGCCCAGCACACGCAATACACGCACACACGCGCGCACACGGGGGAACTTAGGGTACCCCCCTATCGAGCGGCGGTGAAGCGGCGAGCACAGAGTAGAGTCAGCAGCCCCACCAATCGCTCGGGTGCCGCATCGGGTAGAAGCGGCGAAGGCGAAAACGATTTCAATGGTTGAGCGGCGGCTCGATTTGGGTGGCGGCTCGACCGGGGCAGACGGCGTCGGCGGCGGAGACGTCGGGCTCGGGCGACATCGAGCGGCGTAAGCTCGAGGTCGGCGACGTCTGGCGGCGAGGGTGCGGCGTCAAGCGGGGGAGCGGCTACGCGGCGCGCCTTCGACGACAACGTGGCAGCGGAAGAGCTAGGTTAGTACCCTAGCTCTGATACTATATTATAAATATTGTGTGTATATTCAAGAGAGCCCAACAGGCAATATATATAGGGAGTAAAAGGGGCATACCATATACAGATAAGGACACCATATACAGATAAGGACTCCTATTATAACAGAATGCACCATGGTTTACTGAATTACACATATTGGTAGTCCAATAAGAAGAATTGAAGTTAAGCACTCTGTGTAGTGCATACCTTTCAGCGATACGAGAGTTGTTATTATACATAGAACTGCACTGCTTAACACGTTCAACCATATCAGAACTGACTGTCGGATAATGAGTGTAGCAGATCACCTTGCAACCAAATAGCCAAGCCAGTGGATATGTAAAAGCATAGCCACTTGTATCAAAGTAAAACTGCGGGGTAAATTTATTAAGAGCCTCCCATGCAAGATAAACTGAGCCAAGACTTTGCCCAATCATTGTGAAGTGGGGATACATGCTTGCTTCGATCCACTTTCTCTTATTCAAGTGAACGACCTGAAAATGCAAGCCAGACAATTTTATACTAATACCAATATGTCACATCTGTTAAAAAATGATTTTTCCCCAAATACTATAGGCAAGTGCAATAGTATGCGGCGATGCGCTCATATGAAACACAAAAGGTAGCATGCATTTCTCCCATTTCAGGAAGTTAATATAAGCTGCACACTCTAGTTATACTAAACAAACATCGGAACATCCCCTAAATCTCTCTACAAGGCACTGCACTCAATTTGCATCTCCAATTATGATGGAAAACTTCAGATACAACCGCCTTTTCTAACTAGAATTCAGCATCATCATTGCTTCCTTTCACTATCATTCTAACAGTACAGCTTATAAACCACCAAGGATTTGACTAGAAAGACACACACTTTTCGGATGAGCAGTGTCCGGCTAAAGCTGCCAACTACCACAATCCAAATTTTAATATAAAATGGATGGTATAATAGACTAACAACAATTATCAATAAAAATTATAGCCCAACCAAATTCAATAAAATCAAACAAATCGTATCACATTCTTTGTTTTAGAAATGGGGATAACAGACCAAGCTCTAGGAAGCAAGGGTCATACTTTCTAAGCAAACAATCATACTTTCTAAGCAAACAAATAAGACCTTCCCCAAAGATACGAGCTTAATCAAAACTAGCTTTTAGTTAGTCATTAGCTATTATCTGCAAAAACAGCTACTAATCAAAGACTGATCGAGGTAAATTGAGAAAACAACAGCAGCTATAAGCCTAAAACAAATCAAAATTCAACTTTTACACAGTTAGAAACCACAAAGCGCTATACTCCTAACTAATAGAATCATAATTCAACTCAATGCGCGACGTATTAGAATCCTAATTCAACTCGACTCAACTTTTAACCCGACAGAACTTGCAAAGCAGCAAAAATAGTCAAACCAACCCATCCAGATCAGATTTACAAGAAACAACTTATCAGAAGTAAACCAAACTAAATTTGCAGGAAACCAAGCAGCTAGGACCGCCCCTGAGATCCAATTTTACTACAAAAGTCCTTCACGCACACCCGATCGGGCCGTACCTGCGGCGGGCGTAGGAGACGGACACCGAACCGGTCGATTGCGCGGGCGGCGAGGCCATCGGGCGAGGCGTCGGCGTCCCCGGTGAAGACGGCGCAGGGGAGGCCGGGGCAGAGCTCCTGCACGGCGCGAACCGCGCACCAGAGCACGCGCTCCCCGCCGCCGCCGTCGTTGGTGTAGGGGTGGAAGAACGCCGCCGCGGAGGCGGGCGCTGGGCGGCGGAGGAGGGGCCGGAGCGCGAGGGCGAGGAGGGTGGAGAGGAAGGTGAGGAGGCCGGCCAAGATCGCCATGGGCGCGATGCGATCTCTCGGTAGGGCCCGCCGCCCGAGAAGGGCGGGTGGCTATGGGTTGTGGGAATTTTGGCGGGCTATATTTTGGCGGGCTAGGCCCATGGGCCGAGCGAATTCGGATCCACGGCAACAAAAGGCAAGACAGTCAGTTTCTCTGAATTTTGGATACTATAGACCCGAGTTCCAAATCTAACCCTTTTAGACATGAATTTTTAAATTTGGCCCCCTGCGCCATGTGTTGTGACCGGGAACGCAGAAAGCCGCTCGCTGCTTTGCGGTAACGCAAAGAAAGTTCTTCTTGCACCTCCGTCTCGCAGCTTAGCTTTCGCCGCGGTCCGCATCAGCAGCGACATCTTTATTCGCCCCACACCGCAGTGACCCGCCATCGCGCCCCACACCGCAAAGATCCAATTGTTGCGGCCCACACCGTAGCAGCCCGCCCTCCCACGTTGCACATCAGTTCCCCATGCAACGCGATAAAATTAAGAGATTCTTCTCCTCTCCATTCGACGCGATAATTTTTCTCGTTGAACCAGAGAAGCAGAGAGAAAGCGAAGCAGAGAGGAAGAGAAGTGAGCTCTGAAGCAGTCCAGAGTTGCAGATCTCGCTGTTGCGGAAGTTATTCATCGTGTTTTACGCTCCAAGAAAAGGTAATTATGATCGACATGTGCAATTCCTATAATTTTAGCAATGTGATTAGCACGTAATTAGCTGAATAGTAGCTTCTTATTATAGCCAAGCAGTAGTTTTGGTTGTGTAGTCGGCGCATGTCCTTGCTAGACTTAGAAGAATTAGTGTTGTTAGTGTGGTACATTTGTATTCAGTGTGGAACTTGTTGTTACTAAGCCAAATGGTAGTTTTCAAATATTGAACAACTTAGAACCTATTGTCAAAACGATTTAAATGAAAACAATTGCTAGTACATGTAACAGTAGATTTCCTATATTTTTTAAGAAAATTGTAGAGTACATAAAATAATGAAGAAATGACACGGTGATGTGCATAGTGCCATGAACTTAAACATAAAATTAAAAAATATTCTGAGGTTGTTAAACGTGTGATTGAAAGGTGCATGATACGCGATAGAAATACAATTGAAAACATGTAGTCTGAAAAGACGGTGTAAAGTGAGATTGACAAAATTAGTAGAAGAATTAAATTGAAAAAACCCACAAATATAATTGGAAATAAATTTTAGGACAATTTGGAAGCTGTTGTCAGACCGATTTAAATGAAAACAATGTCTAGTAGCATAACAGTAGATTTTCTATATTTTTCGAGAAAAATATAGAGTACATTAAATTATGAACAAATTACCCAGTGATCTGCATAGTATCATGAACTTGAAAATAAAAATTTAAAATATTTCGTGGTCATTTAACATGTGATTCAAATGTGCATGACACGCGATAGAAATACAATTGAAAACATAGAGTCCGAAAAGATGGTGTACAATAGCAGTTGCTAAATGGTACGAGCACTGCTGTTAATTGGTTCCATATGCTCGGAGCTAAGGCTGTGCGTGCGGTCAGCGTTCGATCGCGCCACTGCAAGGATGAAACTACACATCGAGGTGGTGTATGCCTCAGTGGTGAGTGGTGTATTGGAGACCGGTTTTCAACTTATGAAGGTGATAAGTGTCTCTTCATAGGCCAATTACATGGAGGTCGTTTGCAACTCTGCTGCTGTGATCTATGCACAGCCGATGGTCTAGGTTTAGTTTGTGGAGAGGACGGGGACATCCAACGTGGGTGGTTCTGATGAGGCTGCAGGTGAGGAGAAGCATGTGTTGGCCTCCGGTGCTGGAGGAGACGCGTGCAAGGAAGTGGGCGATGGAGACCTAAGGAGACGTGCCGATAATTTTGAGCCCAACGAAGGAGTACATAAATGGTAGGCAACTCGTATTGATTGCCACGAGTACCTAGCCGACCAGGCGAAAGAGGTGGAAAGCGAGGAGGAGGATATGGCAACAAACAGTTCCAAAGATGAGGAAGACAGAGAAGATGCTACGGGAGGTGCAGTTGGTGGTCTTGTGACCACCGATAATGCTTACCTCCCCTCAAGATTGGACGACGTCGCAACGGCATCTCTTGTTGTGCCACAGCCAGAGGGGGCCGAGTGGGGCTTCAATGAAGACATCCTGCTCCTATGGCAGCGCTTCCTTAACAAAAGCGTCGCCCAGCATGCTATTGCCAGATACGCCGTTGACATTGGTCGGGTATATCGGGTGCAGAGGTCCAACCCCGACACCTACATCGTTAAGTGTGTTGATGAATCATGTGATGGCAAGGTCAGTGCACAGCGGTTCACAACCGCGACTGTGGGCTTCTGGATAACCGTGCTGAAGGACCACACATGCGAGCTAGTTGAGCCCTTCATAGGCACTGCAACATGATGTCCTCGTATGTTGCCAGCCTGATAAGCCACCTCGTCGTTGGAGATGTTTTTGTTTCGCCAAAGCTTCTAATGGCGGATGTTGCCAATATGATGGGGTTCCAGGTCAGCTACAAGAAGGCATGGTGGGTGAAACGGAAGGTCGTGGAGCGAATGTTCGGGACATTCGAAGAGGGTTACAACCTAGCCCCAAGAATGCTACATCAAATCGCAGAATCAAATCCAGGGACATACATAAACAAGCTTGACCGGGTGCATCCGATGAAGGGGTCCAATTGTTTTGTTCTTGACAGGGTCTTATGGGCCTTTCATCAGGCGATCGAAGGGTTCAAACATTATCGTCTCGTGCTGATGATGGACGACACATTCCTATCTGGGAAGTACAAGGGTACCATCCTCACCGCAGTTGCAACCGATGCGAACGACCAGTTACTCCCCATGGCCTTTGCAATTATTGAGAGAGAGAACACCGTTAACTGGCTGTGCTTCCTGTCCAATGTGAAGCAAACAGTGGTCCAAGACTGCCCAGATGTGTGTGTCATCTCGGACCGCGATGCTGGGTTGTTGTCCATGTTAACCACGATGCAAAACAGGACGCAGCCGCCGTTCTAGTGGAACGATGTCAGGAGCCGTTGGTGCATGAGACATCTCGCTGTGAACTTCCACACAGGTTTCAGAGCAAGGACCTGATGAAGATGTTCAAGAAGCTCTGCATGCAGAACCAAAGGCAGAAGTTTGATGCGGTGTAGAGACAGCTCGACGAGGAGACCGGGAAGCATTTAAGGAACTCAAAGGACACCGAGGCAGGGGTAGCAGTAGGAGGGTCCACGAGAGTTGGGGAGTTCACCCAGTAGGTTAACTCGCACGCAAACGACTTGGAGAAATGGTCTATGCTGCATGACACCGGTGGTGCAAGGTACGGAATCATGACGACCAACATGTCCGAGGTGTACAATAGTGTCCTCAAGGGTGTCCGATCCCTGCTGATCACTGCGATCGTGGTGGAGAGCTAGAACTGTACCGTCTGGTACTTTGTTAACAAAGCCCTGATGACCAAGAAGCATCTAGAGGATGAAAAGTAATTCTAAGAAGTAATGCACGTGTACATGGAGAAGAAGATCAACGAGGCTCGTTCCCACGTTGCTCGTACCATGGATGGCGTCAGGCAGAAGTTCGAGATCCATCTCAGGGAGAAGTACATCATGGGCCACACTAGAGGGGATCGGAAGTAGGTCTGCACGATTAGTGGCGAAGCGTCATGCCCCTGCAACAAGCTACAGCTTCTCCACAAACCATGCTCCCATGTGTACGCGGCGTGGTGCCAGGCCATGGAGCATTACATCTTCGAGTACTACAACATCCACCACCTATATGGCACTTGGAGTGCCGAGTTTCATTGGTATGGCCTGGACATGCACTACAAGGAGCTCTGGCCGGGGCAGGTGAAGTGGGTGTCGAACGACGCACTGAAGTAGAATGGTCGTGGAAGACACCAGTCACGACGCATCTGAAACAACATGGACGACAGCCAACACGAGCAACGGGTTCGCTGCCCTAGATGCAAATTTTGCAAGACGATTGGGCACTACATCAGCCGCTGCCCAAACAAACCTAGCACAAGCTGCGAACCATAGCAACCAAGATATAATTACAATGTCGTGATGTTGCATGCTTATTTTAATGCCTTGTGTGAGTTCTATTATTGTATGAGTTACGTTGTGTACGGCCCTAATGTTATGTTGTATGGGTCATAGTTAATGCATTATGGTCATATCTACTATTATGTTGTATGGGTGTGTGTATGGTGTTAATCACGACTGTATTGTGTTTATGTTTTAATTACATTCAAGAATGGTACACACGACTTGATCTCCTGTCATATGTTTCGCTTTGTTTGTGTGTGCTGTACATCCTGGTTTCTCTGCGCATTAACATGTTGTTTCACTCTCGGCAGGAGATGGTGCAGCCGCTAGTTGACACCGCGTATGAGCTCCTCGACGCACGCTGGGATGGGCGACACCGATGCCTAGTGTGGTCGTCCGGCGTCGGCCCTCTGAGCCTGGTCCTGAGGTGCCCCAGAGAGAGATGGCCTCTGGATGAGTGGTATGTCTCAAGACTACGGGACACTGGTCTCTTGCCCATTGCCCGCATGTTAGACCTACCGCACGTGTTCTAGTTTGACGTGACAATCCTATATGTGCTCGTGGACCGTTGGAAACCGAAGACTCATACCTTCCACTTTCAGTGGTGGAGATGACAGTAACTCTAGAGGATGCAGCTATGCTTACAGGTTTGCCACTGCGTGGTCTTCTAGTAGTGCCACCTCCCGGGCAAGTAGTCTGGAAGGCGTGTATGACTGACATATTCGGTCACCCGATCCCTGATAATATGTCGGGTGTGCAACATTCCTAATTATGGCAGTACATGACCTGCCTCGTGCATGCAACTGTGGAGGCAATGAGGACACACTTCGTTGTGTACCTTTTGTACCTATTCGATTGGATCTTGTTTCCGACGACTCAGGGAGACTGCGTGTACCCTAGCTACATTCATCTCGCAGAGTCTTTGGCGAACGTCTGGCCCGATGCCATAGTACAGTTGGGGGTCCGCAGTGCTTTGCGCCACTTACCGAGGGTTTTGCGATGCCTCTCAGCATAGCACTGGCGGGGAGCTAGGCCTCGTGGTATGCTACACCCTGCTGTAGTTATGGTCATGGGAGCACTTCCTGATTAGCCTGCCATATTTCCGGAGCACCGTGCACCCTTACCAGTTGAGCACCGAGCTTTACAATCACAGCGGAGGCGATGACCCTGTCGATGGGCCTATAATGGGTACATGTTGGACACGTGGTACGCTAGGGTAGTCCAGGGAGAAACCGAGGCGTGTGTACCCTGAGTTTCATAATCTATTCCAGACTCTGCTGCATAAGGACGAGTTCATCTAGTGGCCATGGACTGAACAGTTCCTTGCAGACATGCCCCCCTACGGATTGTCCTCGCAGTGCACTCAGGACGAGATGCATTGGTTGACGACCCACCACTTGGTCTTCTCTGACATGTTGAGTCGTACAACCCACAGCGGGTCATGAGACAGTTCGGCCTTTACAAGTAGGTGCCACCGATGCCGGGATGACCTCTCACAGCGAAGGCCCAATGGGTCATGCACGATGACATTGTACTAGCAGGTCCCGACCGTCACCAGGCGGCACGCCACGATGAGATGGTAAAACATTATTCGTACAATTTTTGTCCGGCAACACATTTCTAACTTGCTATCGTTTTCTTTGCAGTACTACCACCTTGATTGTATCCAGCGCGAGGGTGCTGATGTCCTACATCGTGGTATTAATAACACCTTTGATCGCCTACTACGCACGGTACGCACCATGACCGACGACGCGAGGGCTGCAATGAGGACCATAACTTGTGGTCGCCATAGCGATGTTCACGTACAACATCGCTGTTGGGACCAAAAAATGCAATTCTTGACCCTCTGTGTATAATGCACTAGTTCAGGACCACGCTAGTGCACACAGTATCAACATAGATGAATATCGATCCACACAGGACGAATAATAGCATAAATGAGTAATTTGAATAACATAATGGCTTTGACCTTATGGTCGGGTTTACATTTATTAAGCCTTAAAGGTTGGCAACAAATGAAATAGTAGCATTGGATCAAAATTAAACTCCAGCGGAATCCTATCAATTCACCACAGGCAACCGACTGGGATTAAGACCATAACGATTAACACCTTTGTAGAACTCCTCAAATGGAGGCGAAGACTCCTCCACTTCTGTTGAATGTTTGCAGAAAGCATGAGTATACAACTACACTCGCAAGTCATACCACAGAACGCAATGTATAGATGATAGCTTATTCCAATGGAATGACTTCTGTGGTTACTTTGTATAAAGCAACATTTGCAATTGAATACAATTAATAGATTGAAAATTTAATTTAAAAACAATTAAATAATAATGTTTAACATCTATTTTCACAAAGGACACAAAGCCTAATCAAATTCTTTCACACAACCATATGGATTAAGACACATAGTTGTCCCTTCCCAAATATTTTATGAAAATATAACCCTTGTGTGAAATCCTCGAGCATGTCCATGACCGCGGACGCGGCTATTCGAATAGATTGATTAACACTCTGCAGAGGTTGTACACTTTACCCACACGATATAATTAGTGTAGCTAGCACTAATCATAACAAAACCTTTCAGAAACTTCATCTCAAGTATTGACACTCCCGATGTGCTTTATCGACGTCCAATCGATACACACAGCGCTTGGCACGACATACACCATTGGATAGGGAAGAGGCGAAACCGTCCCGCGATGTGAGAATCACACCTCCAGCCCGGCACACAGCCTAACCTATCAGCCTGAGTAATCAATGTCAAGACTCCATAACCTACTAAGTTAGGCCCGTCCGATACCAAGCATGTGGTCGTATAGTAAGGCTCAGTTCAATGGCGCACAAAGTTATGTCATTAATTGACCAAGGCAAGACTTCCAATTTTTACTAAATGTCACACAGACCAATGTTCCCATGCACACCACAGGTAGCGGAACAAAATTAAATTCCAATGAAATCCCATCAATTCACCACAGGCAACCGAATGGGATCAAGACCTTAACGATCAGCACCTTCGTAGAACTCCTCAAATGTAAGTAATGACTCCTCCACTTCTGTTGAATGTTTGAAGCAAGCATGAGTGCACAACCGTACTCATAATTCATACCTACAAAATTCAATTTATAGATGATGGCTTATTCCAAAAGAATTGCTTTTGTGGTTATTTTGCATAAAGCAACATTTGCAATTGAATATGAATAATATATTGAAAATAATATTTAAAACAAATAAATAATAATAATTTGACATTGGTTTTCGCAAAGGACACACAGTCTAAACAAGTTATTCACACAGCCATACGACTTAAATCACACAGCTCTCTTTCCAAATGTTTTATAAAAATCTACCCCTCGTGTGAAATCCCCGAGCATGTCCATAACCGCGGACGCGGCTATTTGAATAGATTGATTAACACTCTGCAGATGTTGTACACATTACCCACATGATATAATCAGTGTAGGTAGCACTAATCATAACAAAATATTTCAAAAACTTCATCTCAAACATTGACACTCCCGATGTGCTTTACCACCGTCCAATTTATGTACACAGTTCTTGGTACGACACACACCGTTAGACAGGAAAGTGGCGAACTGTCCCTCAATGTGAGAATCACACCTGCACCTTAGCACATAGCCTAACCAACAACCTGAGTTGTCAATGTTAAGACTCCATAGCATACTAAGTTAGGTCCGTCCCATCTGGCATGTGGTTGTACGGAAGGTCCAGTTCAATGACGCACAAAGTTATGTTCTTAATTGGCCAAGGTAGGACTTTCAATTTCTAATTAATGTCACACAGACTAAAATTCTCATGCACACAGCTTCCACTATATCACACAGTATCCACCACTTGCCTCTGTCTAAATCTTTTCCCTCTGTTGGTTAAGTGCAACGTATGCCATCAACGAGTAATAGCACACAGCGTACATAATTTTATCACACAGTTCCAAAATCACTTAGTCAAGTTTATATTTGCAACTCACATGAGATGATGACTTGTAGCATGGCTAAGCAATCTACTCATATCTAACTAACCCACGTTGGTGCTATGATAATACCAACTAAAAATGAACCAACCTAGAGTGACAAAAATCATGTCATAACAATAGACAAGGTGGATGTAACAAATTGGATTAATAACTAAACCTAAAAGCCTTTAAATAAACATTTAAAGTAAAATGCAATAATTTGAATCAAAGTATTTTGAAAACTTGGTGCAATATGATCAAAGGTATAACTTGCCATGGAATAGGTCTAGGTACTGGTCTTGATCTTAGTGCACTCCTTCAAAACTCCCCAATGAATCAATGTCTCCTCGTAAACGAAAGTCCCCAATGAATCAATGTCTCCTCGTAAATGAAATAAATAAATAAAATAAATAAATAACAGAGATAAAATAAACTCCAAAAATTATATAAAAATCTCTCATAAATAGATCTCGAATTTAGATGAATTTAGGAATTTGAATGGGCTCAATAGGAGTTCGGATGAAAAAGATATGACCATTGGAAGATCAAAACTAAAGAAATAACCTAAATTGGAAATTTAGAATATCCGAATTATTTTTCTGATGAAAAATCTGAATTATGACATCAGCTGATGTCAGCACACTATTTTGGAATTAAAATAAATCCCAGGAAAAAGCTATAGTGGCTGACATGTGGGACCTAAGGTATATAGACCGAGTCTACGAAACTGATCTATTGGTCCACGGGCTCACTAGTCTACGGGAACAGTGCACCTGACAACGGGGTCCATTGTCATAGGAATGAGTCACGATGGATTGGGTTTATGGAAGATTGAAACTGGGGTGTGGGCTGGACTTCACATGTGTGCGTTGACTGGCGGCTGATGTGGACGCCACGTAGATGACACATAGATGCAGGAGGCTGAGCTGGCACAGACATGGACGACGGTGGGGCAGGCGACACTTGGATTCCGATGGTCGTTGGCGAACGGCGGTGCTTCACCGGCGGCGAAGGGTACCGGCAGGTAGAGAAGACTATTGCGACGTCGTTGAGGTGCTCACGGGTGGAAGAAGATGACGGGTTTGGTAGGCGGCGAGGTTTGAGCGGAGAAGAAGCTTCAGCTATTGTCGACGACGAGCTCCAGTGATGCTCCGGCTGCGGGGAAGGGTTCTTGAGGTAGCCCAGACGACGGCAGACTCGGCAGAGCTGTCGACGTCAACGAGGCGGTGACGCAATTCGAAAAACAAAAAGCTTTGGCCGAAAACCTGAAACTTGGATTGCGGTGACGCTAGGGTTCTTAGGATGATGAGGGCGGGGGCTTCGGGTTTCGGAGGCAAGGGCGATCCTCGGGGTGGCTTTTATAGGGCGAGGGCACGGCTAGGATGGTGTAACGGCGACGGAGTCCTTCTTGGAACCGTGAATAGATAACGAGTTTGAGAGGGATTCGGAAGGGATACGAGCTCGATTCGGTTACGGTAGAGATAGGGCTTCTAGAATATGGGGTCCACGCGAAGAATTGAGTCTGTTTGAGTTGTTGACGGATGAAGCTCGAGAGAGCTGCAATGGAGGAAGAAGGCGTGCGCAAGGACGACAACACGAGGTGAACGATGACTCGACATGTGGGCCCCACCTGTCGATGATAGCAGCGCGATGTGCGGCTAGCGGGCTGGTGCAGGAAGAAAGGCCGAGCCGAGCGGTTGGGCCGCACATCGATGGGCCGGGTAGGAATAGGGTTTGGGTTTCAGCCCAAGCATTGTTCTGAGATTTTAAATAGATTTTCTATTTTAAAAATATCAGAAAATGTAAATGGCAACTAGAAAATAGCACATGCACTCAGAAAAATTCTAGAATATATATCCAAGCACATAGAACCCAAATAAAATAGTTTTGATAATTGTTGATGTTGGAATTAATCATATTAAATTGTTTTGATGCTAAAAGTCCATATTAAGATTTAATTAAAATTCAAATAAAATCCAAATGGTGAGTTTTTCAACTACTAACTAATAAAAGATTTTTAAAAGCTCAGAAAATTGGGATGTTACAATCGTGGACACCGAGGACACCCTCCAACCCCACCACCTTCAGCACCTCCAAGCGCACCTCCCTTGGCACCACCCTCCTCACGTCCTCGTACTCCAGGAGTCGTCGGAGCTACGGTTGCTCAGCCTCGACGTGCCTCGGGCCACAGGTTGTCCATGCACTCCTTTCGAACGTATCTGACATTACCATTTGTTCATGCAACACTCGCGAGGACACATCACTCTCCTTCAACCGTCGTCGTCACGGAGGGGGCAAAGGAGAAGACTTCCTCATCAGGGTGATGCTGTTCCACTGTAGATAGTGACCCTAACTCACCGCAGCGCCGGGACGACGAGTTAGGCTCATTGGCACACGGCGTTCTATCGCACGTGCGGGAGCGCAATCAGTGGTTCGACGAGACGTACCAAGCGTACATCGTGCAACATTACGGTGTAGATTGGCCAGGAGGATCCTTGTTGACACAACCATATACTCAGGTACACTATAACATAGTTATAGCAATTTTCCTGTTCGACGAAACCAAGGACTAACTCACCCAGTACCCTTCCCGCCGGATGAGCACCACTGGGTCGACTATATACTCCGGCCTCAACCAAACACCCACACTGAGATCACCGCAACGACGCCTCCAACACAGTGCCCCTACTACGGCTTCTGAGACGTACACCGCTTCCCTGACAGGTTCAGCTTCCTTGAGGATCAGCTGCACCATCGGGGCAAGCGACGGGAGGATGTACCATAAGTAATGCCATATCAGTATAATGCATGTTATGTAATGTGATTGTGCATTGTGCCATTGTGATTTATGTAATGTCATTGTGCATTATGACATTATGATTTATGGACACAAAATGACAACTATACATCCCGATTTTAATGTACTGAATCGAAAAGACCTGACGCAACGCTGCCACATGATTCCTTCTCGGGGTTGCTGCCTCGCGGACGCGAATTTCCTTTAACCCAATAACAATTCAGCCGCTTGCAATATATGGATGCTTTGTCTACCATTCACCTCACCTCACTCTTCACTTCCTCTTCTCCTTTCTTCTAGTCTTAAACGAGATGTCTTCGTCCTCATATAACTTTAGAGTGAGTAGACAATTAGAATCGCTACGGCAGCACCTAGTTTCACCCTCGTTGCAGGGATCCGGTGAATGTGTTCACCTCGCATACGCCAATGAATCCATCCCGAGTGTTCATGAAGCATTCAAATCTTACGGTAACTTGTGCCTAATTGTCCCGAATGAATTCCATTTGAAACAGCATGTTGTTTTTTTCGCTTGAAGCTGCAATTCTTTTTTAGACCACAACATGTCAATTTTGGCAGTAGGCTGATGAAGCAGTCCCAGTGGTTCGAGATATTGTAATGCAAATTGGTATCATGCAAGAAGACTCCTGTGGTGTTGCTGCATTTTGTCTAGTGGCTCGACCCTCTGATCCACCAATGCAAAATGAACATAATATACTTAAAAGACTGGATGAAAGGATGAAAAGAGTTGAGAAAATGCTTCAGAAATTAGTTAAGATATTTAGTTTTACGGTCTTTCTTCTATTATTTGTTGCTCTTGCCAAGTAGAAGTTTAGTTGTAATGAGATTGTAATGTCCACTCTTTATCTATGTCTTGCAGTCCTTTGTATCATGTATGTCTCTATCTAATTCCGTTTTGAATACTTTGTGTGGGAATTCATGAAACCCTTACTTCCAAAACCTAAAATTCAAATTTTGGAGACCTAAATCTTTAATGTTCGAGATAATTTCAGAACACTTACTTTTCAGAACGACAAGACCACACCACTTCTCTCTGCAAAGCAGGACGTGACCACTCTTTGCAAAGTAAGACGTGACAACACTCTGTCTCACCTGCTTTTCATACCGAAAAGACAGGACTCTACAAAGCAGGACATGACTTCTCTCTGCAAAGCAGGACGTGACCACTCTCTACAAAGTAAGACGTGACAACACTCTACCTCGCCTACTTTTCAGATCGAAAAGATAAGACTCTGCAAAGCAGGACATGACTTATCTCTACAAAGTAAGACGTGATAACACTCTGCCTCGCCTGCTTTTCAGACCAAAAAGATAGGACTATGCAAAGCAGGATTTGTCCTCTCTCTGCAAAGTAAGACGTGACAACACTATGCCTCCTCGGCTTTTCAGACCAAAAAGAGTAGACTCTACAAAGCAGGACATTATCACTCTTTGCAAAGTAAGACGTGACTGTAGGATCGTGGGAAGATGAATCCAGTTTTTTGGAGCAACTAATACACATACCTTTTCCTAGCAACTAGTCTCTTCCCTTGAGAACTCTCTGGTCACTCCGAGGACACGGGGTCCAACCTCTTACTGTCTAGCCTTCTTTTGCTACGATAGTTGGCGTCACCCATGGGGACCGGCAGGAAAGTCACAAAGCATAGCTCCTCGAAAATCTACGCCCAAAGTCTCAGCGGCCGAGGCTGCCGCACCCCAAGGGCCAACCGAAGCAGGACCTCCAAGGCGACTGCGGCCATCGCCCAAGCCACGGAGGAAGAGCGCGAACAATTCCACGCACGAGAACATTATCGAAGGTGACACCCATCATACCGAGGCATGCGTGGAACATTATCAAAGGTGACACCCATCATACCGAGGCCCCCCAGAACCTCCCGGCAGGCCCACAGCACGGGGCGGTAGGCATAACGTGGGAGGCATACATAGCCCTCCAGCGGGAGCTGGCGAACCTCCGTCGGGAGATGCTCGATCTCCGGCGGCTAGGGGGAGGGTCCCTCGCAGCTCCACTCAGGCTCGCACAAACCCGGCAGAGAGAGTCCCTCGTGCACCGCGCCCGTTTTCCAGCTCAATGCCGGGGACCCCAACTCCCCCTTAAGCGTCGGGCTGGATACAGCTCGTTGGTCCCATGGCTTTAAAATTCTAGAGGTCAGGCCCTTCGAGGGGTGCACGGAACCCTAGGAGTTCTTCGTGTATACGAAATAGCCATCGAGGTAGCCGGGGGGACGATACAACAAAAGCAAAAAAGCATCACTCTGAGACTCAAGGGCATGGCGCTGACATGATTTTTCACCATCCCGCCCCACTCCATATACGCGTGGGTGCAGTTGCGAGACCTGGTGTGCAACAACTTCCTGAGAAATTACACAGAGCCAAAAGATGCGGGGTACTTGTTCGCAATAAAGCAGGCACTGGGCGAGTCCCTCCGCAGCTTCTTCAAGATGTTCGTGGAGGTAAAGTGCTAGGTGAAAGAGGTCAACGAAACCACCATTATAAACACAGCAACTTACGAACTCCAAAAGGGCCTCTGTTAGAAAGACTAGCCCGTAAGCCCATTCGCTCAGTGGCAGAGCTCTTTGATAAGATGGAGGAGTATGCCCAGGCAGAGGAAGATAGCGCCCGGCGAGCGGAGACCCCGACCCTCGCTACCCCAGCTCCAACACCAAGCGGGACACTCAGAAAGAAGGGACCCATGGCCACTGCGGTAGGGGCACCAGCCAAACCACGGGCCAATGATTACCGCAAGAAAGGGCAGAACGTCTACCATGTAGACGGAGGGCATCTCCCTGAAGGGGCGAAGCAAGGAGGCAGAAGAGGTCGCAGTCACAGCCAGGGTCGCGAGCCAAATGGTGGAAGACAACCGAAGACCCGAGGTGGTGCTGGGGGCACCCGACTCTTTTGTGATCTACACGGTGAAGGGTCTCACACGACCCGGGAGTGTCGCACCATCGCGACCATGCAGGATTACATGAACTGCGACCAGCAACCGGCCGATCGCGAAGACAGGAGGGGACCAAGCAACCAGCTACCCGCCCGCCATCAAAGCCCCGCATAGAGGGAACCCACCTAGAGTATCATCAAAGGATTATAAACATGATCGTCAGATGTTCATCATCTGGCATGTCATAAAAAAGACAACGACATGCGTACACCCGGCAAATCCACCATGTTGTGATGTACCCCACCTCCAGCCCACCTCCCTATGCCAAAATACCAATCACCTTTGGCCCCAAGGACGCTTGTTGTATCTATTTTCCACAACAGGATCCCCTCGTCATTTCTGCCAACATCGCGGACTTCGAGGTCAGACACGTCCTCGTGGACGGAGGAAGCTCTGCGAACCTGCTGTTCGCAGACGCTTTTGACAAAATGATGATCCCTCGGGACCGCCTGTAACCCCCTAGGCATCCCCTTGGTGGGCTCCGGGGGTAGACCCGTGACGGCCCTAGGTCAGATCAACCTAGCCGTCACATTCCGCGACGACTTCGCTTCCCAGACCGAAATCGTCACATTCGGCGTCGTCCAGATGCCTTACCAATACAAAACCATCCTCGGCCGAGCCACGCTGAACACCATTGGCACCATAGCCCACCATAATTACTTGTGTATGAAGATCCCCACACTCGGGGGCATAGTTACGGTGCGGGGAGATCAAGACCTAGCAAGACACACAAAGCTAGATGCACTCTCACCAGCCCGCCACGTCCATGTGGTCAAAGCAGACGCAGGTGTGCGGGCTGGCACCGCCTCGACAAAATGGGCGCCGAAGGCTAAACCAAAAGGCCAGCTCCGGTGGGTCCCTCTCACTGAAGCATCCCTGTAGAGGATGGTGGCCCTCGGAGCCGAGCTCATGACCGCAACATGGGACGCCATGCTCCAGGTACTCTGCAGCAATGCAGATGTCTTCGTCTGGGGCCCTGAGGACATCCCCGGCGTTGCACAGAAGACCATTGAGCACCGCCTCGCCTTACAAAGCGATGAGTCACCCAAGAAGCAAAAGTTGTGTCGCATGTCGTTGGAACAGCTGGAGGCAGCAAAAAAGGAGATCACCAAACTCTTGAAAGCAGGGGTTATTCATGAAATTAAGCACTCCGAGTGGCTGGCAAACCATGTCCTCATGCATAAAAGCACAGGCAAGTGGCGCATGTGCGCCGACTTCACTGACCTCAGCAAGGCATTGCTAAAAGGATGACTTCCCTCTACCTCCATCGACCAAATCGTGGACGCCACTTCGGGCTGCGAGCTTATGAGCTTCCTCGACGCCTACCCTGGGTATCATTAAATATTCATGGCTAAGGAAGACGAACCCAAAATGGCCTTCATCACCCCCTTGGCACCTATTGCTACACCTGCATGCCCTTAGGCCTAAAGAATGCGAGCGCAACATTTACCCGACTCATCACAAAGGTGCTAGCCGACCAACTCAGCCGCAACGCAGAAGCATACGTGGATGACATAGTGATCAAGAGTAGACTCGAGGCCTCGCACATGGCGGACCTGCAGGAAACATTCACCAACCTACGGGCGGAGGGGATCAAGCTCAACCCCGAGAAGTGCGCCTTCGGCGTGAAGGCAGGCAAACTCCTAGGGTTCCTCGTGTTCGAAAGGGGCATCGAGGCCAACAGTGAAAAAATAAAAGCCATCCAAGAGATGGTGTCCCCTCGCAGTGCCCGAGAGGTCCAAAAGTTGACAGGACGCCTTGCAACCCTCAACCGGTTCCTATCCCGCTCGGCGGAGCGAGCCCTACCATTCTTCAAGACACTTCAGGGGGCGGAGCCATTCAGATGGACCGAAGAGTGCCAGCAGGTGTTCTAGGAACTTAAGCAATACCTCACCCAACTGCCAAACCTAACAAGCCCGAACCTGACAGCTCCTCTACCTCAGACCTCCTCGTCCTCGTCGGCCACAAGACAAGACTGCAGGGAAGACAATGGGCAATACCTAGTGTATTACATCTCGGAGGCCCTTCTAGGGGCCAAGGCCCGATACACAAAGCTAGAATTGGCATACGCCCTGCTCATGGCACACGCCGTCATAATCCCTTTGTCCTACCCGCTAGCACTGATGCTACAGAACAAGGACGCCTCGGGCCGCATAGCCAAGTGGGCGGCCAAGTTGGCGCCCCTTGACATCACCTTCACAGCACGCACAACCATCAAGTCGCAGGCCTTAGCCGACTTCGTCACCAAGTGGACCCCACAAACTAAAGAGCAACCGCCAAGCAAGGTCGAAACGCCATGGATAATATACACCGATGGATCATGCTGCGTAGCAGGGGTCGGCACCGCGGCCATCTTGGCCGCCCCGGACGGGCGGAGCGTCTCCCACGTTGCCCGCCTCAACTTCCTAACAAGAAACAACGCTCCAGAATACGAGGCATTGCTGCTAGTCCTGCGAAAGGCAAAAGCACTGGGTGTGAAACGCATAATCATCAAAAGCAATTCCCAACTCATTGCAGGGCACTTTGACAAGTTGTTTACAACAAGGGATCCAGAAATGTCAAGATATCTATTAGCGGTTCGGGCCAAAGCCAAACACTTCCTTAGCATCACAGTTCAAAACATCTCACAAAGCAGCAACGAGGTGGCGGATAGACTTGCAAAGCTAGCCATATCCGACGAATGCCCTCCGTCGGAGGTGCTCTACGGAATACTACAGGCCCGTCAATTGCCCAAGAAGTGCAAGAGGCTGCCCCAGAAGGGAAAGGGTGTAAGATCGAGGAGGCCGACTAGAGGGGGGGTGAATAGGCGGTTTTAAAATCTTTTTCTTAAAACCAAGTTTTATGCGGAATTATAAATCAATTCAGTTTTGCACAATTAAAGCCTAAATCAACTAGTCTTTGCTAAGTGCACCAACAATATGTACTATTGATAATGATAGCAATCATTCAAAGACATGAAAGCAATTTAATACAAGGAATGTAAATAACACAAAGTAAAACACAATAGAACAAACCACAATGACACAATGATGTTTTACCGTGGTGTTTAGAAACTTGCCGGTCTCCCTTAATCCACGTTGAGGTAAGCCCAAACTAATTGGACCGGCTCCACAAATTAAGACAAACACCTCAATTACAACAGTAGTGCCTCTTTCCCGCTCTGGGTAGGTGAGCTCCAACCTTCACAACACGCCGGGCCTTCTCCGAAGCTTCTTGATAAGATCACCAGTTCACGACGCCTCCAGGCCGTTTAGGTGTCGGCAAACACCAAGAGTAACAAGGCAAGCCCATTGCTTTACTCTCACCACATACAACGAATGCACACGCTCAAATGGATATGAAATCCACCTCTAGATGCAACACATGCAACTAGAGACCTCTTTTCTTGCTCACAAGGTGCAACACATGCACAATTGAGATGAGAACCTCACACTAGCTCAAGTGAGTGAAATGGGATGCCAAAGAATGTCTCTCAACTGGCCAAAGGGGTATTTATAGCCCCCACAACAAAAACTAGCCGTTAGGAGCAGAAAACAACAAACTCAGCAAAATGCGGTCGTACCGCAATACAAATGCTGGTACTATCGATTTTTGCTCAACGGTCGGAAATGGTGCATTGAATGCTAAAAAATTAGACGTTAAAATTTTTAATACGGTAGTACCGTAGTGCAATGGGCGGTACTACCGTTCTGCGGTAGTACCTCTCTTCTCGGGCGGTACTACCGTAGTCCAATTTCAACATAGACGACACTCGGTAAAAAGGTCATAACTTTTGACTTTGATGTTAGAATCGAGTGATCTTAGGCTCTTTGGAAAGCTTATTCAGAGGGCTACACAACCCACCTATTTAATTGATTTCAAACACATTTGATCAAATCAAAAGCACAACTCCAAAGATCCACTACCTACCATCATCAGCCGAAACAAGTCCTCTCCTCAATTAGCGCCACCACTCCGCATTCCCGTGAAGTGCTCTGGGCAAAGCACCTCCCCGGTGGCCGAAACACCCCCTGGGCACTATAAACACCCCCTACACCTGTCCATTCATCATCTTATTCCACCACTCCACCATCCATTCCGTTAGTTGCACACACTCCATTGTGTAGCGCAGGTGATGCCGGAGTCATTAGTGTTGAGTAACCGTCGCTGGCGAGTCCAGTCCGAGCGAGTACCTCGTATACAATATTCAAAATTGTAAGAATGAATCAAGAACACGAGACACAACAATAGATTGAACACAGAGATATGAGGGGACTTCAGGATCTGCTTTATTGCTTCTCAATCGACACGTTACAATGAGGGGGCTCCCTCCTTTATATAGGCATCAGGGGTTGGATGAGGAGTCCAATTGGGCCAGGACTCTCCGGTCCTGGGCCCGGTTTCTTAACACTCCGACTTAAACACTCATCGACATATTCATATATCGTCAAAACTCCATAAAAACCCAGTGGTAAAAATTAGAGAAAGAGTACATGAAAAGCGTTCCGCTGTGTTGCACGAATTGCCACATTAAAAACCTTAGCCGAGAAACTTCAGGAAAACTCGTCAAGGGAAAAAGAGTACAATTCACCCAATTTCATTTAATCTCCAGGATTTATTCTTTGGGTACTCGATCTTTGTGATTAAGATTCAATAATGAGTTCGTGAAGATTCTCCCCCTGAATTCTGCACTTCTCTAAGTCTTATCATTCAATTCCACATATGCATCTTTCAAAGCTAGATGCTGGAAGCGACATAGTGAATAAATCTGTATGATTTTCACATGACTTAGTATGCAGTACTTTAATTTCGTCCATCCTTTGCAATTCATGAGCATAGCGAGAACTTGGGGTTGATATACTTTGTGAGGGGACTCTTCACATAACTCATTTGCTCTTGTGCTACACAAGCTGTATTATCTTCATAGATAATAGTGGGGGTTTGCGCGGTATTCAATCCACATGACTACTGGATGTGGTGAATCATCCGCTGAATCCAAGCACATTCTTGTGAGGTGTGAGGACCCCAGTTTATTAAGCTTGCAATGCTTAGTCACCAATTGACCCTAGCATCACAACCAAAATAACTCGTGTCTTCGAGATATGTATACTTCCCAGAAATGCAGTATACACACCCCTTTACAAAATTCATGCATCAATTCCATTCAAGACATAGAACCAAAGCAACACTAGACAAATCAAAAGACATACATAGTAGAGTTATTACAAAAGGGAGGTCGACCGACCAAAAGACATACAATTAACTAATTAGATAGCGAAAGTGAAATACCATAAGATGGCGATAAACAAAAGAGCCAATTAGTGTGCCTTTACCCACAAGGCAACCAACCGGACCGCCAAGCTAGTCGTCAAACCCGCAGCACATCTCACAAAAGTGAGGCCCTTGGGGCTCACCTTCCTCCTCTGCAACAAATAGTTAAGCAAAGCAAATGAGTACAAAAATTGTGCTCCGCAAGACTTACGTGTAGAGTAACGGGCCTATATAAATAGCTACATGCAAGCTTATTTAAGTGGAGCAGACTCTAGACTCATTTTCAGCATAAAGCAAGTTTTCATTTGCAATAATGTAATAGATTGAAAGCAATTTTACAATATGATTTTATTTGATAAAAACAGCAATATACAAGTAACAATAATATCAAGACATCCTGGAAGTAGCTAACCCAATAGCCACCACAACAATAGTATGAATTCCTCATTCATACCACCCACATCAAGTTTTAATTAAGAATTCCAAAATGTTGAGTCTAACTCCTGCAAATCCAAACCCAAGCGTGTTCATAACCTAGGATGAAGCTATTTGAATAGTTTATACCCTGCAGGGGTGTACCAATGTACCCACACGTCAGACCTCCTTTTCGCCATGCAATAGAGCACACTTCCTTAGGTATGCCGGCAAGGCTAAGTCCTACGAGACGTTTTCAATATTATGTATTAACTACGAGTCGCCCGTATGGATAGAAACCCATACGTTGTGTCGGAGTCATCGTAAAGCCTCGGTCAACTACCCCTCACGGGTAAAGCCTTGGACAACTACGATGCCCCTCGAGGTGGAGAACCTACCCGGAACTCCACCACCGCACACCCAACAACAAAACACAATTCCTTTTTCACACAACACACAAACCACCTCCTGCGACCCAGAGCTAACACACGCCAAAGTACGGAGGAGGCCCAGGGGAACTTACCGGAGTCAGTGGTGGAGGCGGAGGAGGTCTGTGTCGGGCCGGCGACGTGGGTCGGTGGCGGCATGACGAGGGCGCCGTGGGGGTGATGCTTCGGTGGGGAAAAGCCCCGAGGGGAGGTGGCGGTAGCTCGGCAAAGGTGAGAAGGTTCTCCAGCGGGAGTTAATCGGCTAGAGATGCATCGGGTAAGGAGGGGCGGCCGAGGCTGCGGTGTTCACCGGCTTCGGGGAAAACCAAGCCGACGGTGAGTGCTGAGGAAAAAATAGCCAAATTAATTAGGGGGATTGGAAACGAAGATCCCGGAACAAAATTTGACAGGAGTAGAGATGAAGAAGGAGCGCCGTGTTGGCCAGTATGGGGAAAGGGGTCGTCGGTCAGCCGGAGATGGGCGCGGAGCCTGGAGGCCGGCGCTGATGGACGAGTTGGAAGGAGGTAGCGGCGGGGCCATAGGGGTCGGGCCCAGGCCGAGCAAAAGGGAGTAGCCGTGGGGAAGCACCAGGGAAGGAAAGGGTGGCGCGGTGGCGGAGGCAAGGCGGCGGAGCCGGCCGGAGCGGCTTGGCCTTCGGTGGAGAAGGGGAATGGGAAGGGGAGAATAGCGGCTGGGAGCAGAGGTTTGGTTGGGAGGAAGAGATAGGTAGGGGGAGGGAGGAGTTTCGGCTGGTGTGAGCTCTGGGAAAGGGCAGTAGGACGGTGATGCACTCGGTGTAATGGATTGCTGAGGGAGAAGAAGGGGGAGGGAAAAAGAAGAAGCAGAGTGCGGTGGGCGGCGTGGCGAAGCTGGGGAGACGTGGCACTCATGCGCGATGCAATGTCCGCGTGGAGCTAGGCAGGGTGTCGTGGAAGGGAAGAACTACCGGTGGGCAGGTAAGAAGGAGAGAGGTGAGGAGGACGGTTGAACCGGTCGGGTGCAGTCGGATGGCAACAAGTCGAGCCCGAGGAATTGTAAGTAGGTAGCAAAAAGGGTTCTCCAAAATGGCTGAGATGGTTAGGTAATTTCTAGACGTAGTAAAATATCTCCAGAAATTATAAGATTTTTAGAGAAACTTTTTGACATAGATTATATTGTTGTGTAATTTTTGGTAGGATTTTTCCTGATATATATTTTTATCTATAATTCTTTTAAGTTTCTGTTCTGGTGTTTGACATTTGATTTTCTTGGTTTGACTGGTTGTTTTAACCTAGTAAATGATTTCTAAAAATTGTGCAATTTTTAGGGCGAGTCTCTAATATGTTCCAGAACCTAGGAAAAATATTTCCAGGCACTGTCCACTTGATTTGTTTATATTTTAATTTCAAATTCAATTTAAGCAAGCAAATAAAATGGAAACCAACTAACTTCCAATAAATGCCAGAAATCCAGCCAAACATACCAAAGAATATCGAATCCAATTGAAATATTTCCCACACTAGAACTTATTTGCTGCAACAAAATATTTTAAACAGATCGAAATTTCATAATTGTACAGTAGATGCTTAACTAATCCAACTGATTAATTTTGGGCTGTTACGTGAGGCCTCGTATAGTGCTATGATCTGCGAGTGGTTCGTTGAAGTTGATACAAGACTTTGATTAGACGATTTTCATGGAATTGCAATTCCACCAAATAGGAATACATAGCCTATTTGTGACTTGGCTATATGTGGGTCCTACAGGAACCCGACATCTACATAGCCATTTATACACAGGTCTTGGTTCTTTCTGTAGAACAGACCAAGTTCTTTGCTTTCTTGGAGGTAACGAAAGATGTCCATTATTTTCTGCCAATGCCTTTGGTAGGCTCTGTACTATACTTTGCTAATATGTTTATAGCAAATGCAATGTCTGATCTAGTACAGTTTGCTAAATACATGAGTGCTCCTACTGCACTTAGGTACGGAAATTTCGGTCCCAGGACTTCCTCCCCCTCTTCTTTAGGTTTGTACTGGTTCTTGTCTTATTGTAAGGATCTCCCAACCATTTGCACTTTCGAAGGATATGCCTTTTCAAAACCGAACCTTTCCAACACTTTCTGAGTGTAGGTTGGCTGATGTACTAGAATCCCTTCCGGGGTATGCCCAAGCTGCAAGCCTAGGCAGTATTTGGTTTGACCCAAATCTTTTATTTCGAACTCCAACTCCAGGTAAGAGCTTGCTTTCTTAATACCTTACAGGGTTCCAATGATATTCATATCATCTTCATACACTGAGATTATACAAAATCCATCATGGGATTGTCGTATAAATACACAGGGATAATTCTCACTGTTCGTGTAGCCTTTCTTGCATAGAGAGTCGCTTCAAGCGATTATACCACATTTTGCCTGATTGCTTCAGTCTATACAGTGACTTTCTGAGTTGCACACTGTATAAATTTCTATTTGCTCTGTCTTAGTTCGGGACAGGGATACATCCAGGTATCTTCATATAAATATCAAATCAAATTTTCATAAAGGTATGTTGTTACCACATCCATCAATTTTACTTTTAACTTCAAGTTCACTGCCATTGAGATAAATATCTAAAGGTAATTCTGCCCATGAACGGGGAATAGGTTTCTTCATAACAATCTACTGGACGTTGAGTGAAACCTTGTGCAACGAGCCTTGCTTCTTTCATTTCTTTTCGAACAAATACCGATTTATGCCCTACAGGATGCACATGGGGAGGTGTGTGGCTTACAGGCCCAAACACCTCTCTTTTATTCAGAGAGAACAATTTAGTTTCTATTGCCTTCTTCCAATCTTCTCAATCTGATCTTTTCTTACATTCAGCTAGCAATGCAGGCTCTAGATCAAGACCGATGATTGTGTCAATTTTCTTTGCAAAGTAAATATCGACATTGACTATTGGCTTATTCATAGATTCTCCCGAGGTCATAAAGTTTATAACTATTTCTTCAAGGGGCGATATTTCCAATCCTTGTACTTGTCTTACCGCTGCTTTCAATTGCGGGGCAAGTCCTTTTAGTTTTTCAGCTCCGATGTGTGCCCACACATCCATGCTGATGTCTCCCTTCATGGGGTGTTCAATTCTGGTATGTCTTTTCAGAAGGTGCCATACTGGTGCCAGGTCTCAACTGGCTCCCCTTCTGGTTCTAGGGAACTTTGGTGATCAGCTGGTCAAGTCCTTCTTGTCCTTTTTCACCAGGTGTCCCCGGTTACTTCGGATTTGAGGGGCCGGAGTTCTCGTCCTTTCAGTGACCTTAGGACGGGATTAGGGATATCTTCATCGATATTTCAACCCTCTCTGGTGCATTGTGTGCAGGCATATGCGACTTGGTCACGCTCTTCAAATCACTAAAGTGGTTAGATAGTTGATTCGCTAATGCTTGCAAATCAATTATCTTCTAGACTGCAATTGTCTTCTAGACTTCAATTATCTTCTGGATTTCTCTATTTGCTTTACTAGTGCACGTGACATGTGCATTGATTTCAATTATCTTCTGGACTTCAATTGTCTTCTAGACTTCAATTATTTTAAGGACTTCTCTATTTCTCGACATTTTTCATCAAGGTTTGATTTCCTCCCCCTAATGACAAGAAATAATTCTCATCTAATATGATATCAGCGAAGCGGGCTGCATGCAAATCTCCAGTCGTGGGGTCCAAATACCTAATTATGGATGTTGTCTCATAACCAACGTATATCCTAGACTTTTGGAGAGTGTCCATTTCAGTTCGCTGTGGTGGTGGTATAGGTACATAAACCTTGCAATGAAACCTTCAAAGATGAGAAATTTTCGGTGTTGACCATTACGCTAGTTTCATAGGTGAATGGACGTTATATGCCGGTGGTCTAAAATTGATGAGAGTTGCTGCGTGCAGGACTGCGTGTCCCCAACATGTAGTTGGTAAATAACAATTCTGCAAGTCCATTCTAGGTGTAGACATGTGATACGGGATGCTCAACTTTAATTCTCATTTTCACACAATAATCATCAAATGCCCTCGAAGTAAATTCTCTGGTGTTGTCCATTCTAGTGGACTTCACATGATGATCAGGGAAATTATTCTTAATGTTAATTATCTGCGAGATTAGCTTTGCAGAAGCATGGTTTCTCGTAGACAATAAACAATCGTGCGACCGTTTTGTGGAAGCATCGATGAGCACCATAAGATACCTAAATTGCCCTGACAGGTGTTGTATAGGACCGCGAATGTCTCCCTTGATACGGTCTAGGAATATAGGGATTTCATCCTTCGCTTTCAAAGCAAAAGGTCTAGTAATTAATCTCGGTGGCACATGCGGGGCACACAAAATCTTCCTGATTCGGGAATTTCTTTACATCGATATTATGTCCCTGTGAATTGTTAATGATTTTTCTCATTATCCTAAGACCTAGGTTGCATAATCTATCATGCCAGAGATAGAAGAGATTTAGAGCTTCAAATACAATTTTCAGGGCAGTATAGGCTGCAGATGCCTTAATATTACTATAGTATAGCCCAGTTTCAAATGAAGGAAGTCGTTCTAATACCATTTTTCTAATGTCTTCATGCTTTGTAATGAGCATGTATTCCTTACTATGCTCTTCTTTGGTCTCTATGTGGAAACTGTTAGCGCTAATATCCTTGAGAGTTCTAGTCGATTATGGGTACAACAAGGCTTCTTTAATGGCCAAAGTTGTGTCTGTCAGTAGTATAATTGTGGCCCTTCTCGAGCCTATTATACAAGTATCACTGCCTACGATTGTCGTAAGGCTACAAGCATTCTTACCGATCGACTGAAATTTTTGTCTCTCTCAAGGTGGTATTTATTGTGCCGCTACCTGATAAGCACACTTCCTCCATAGGCGCTACGCATGTTCTAATATAATGTACTTTATTAATATATAGTAGAAATCAAGCAACACATAAATAAAATACTTTAGATATCAGAACGGAACTTGCTGTAATAAATATGGGAATATAAGTCTTGCGGTACTCATTATAAGAATTCTAATGCTTAGCTCTCCTAGAGCTTACAACCATTATTCAAAGAATAAATTAATTCAATGTTCAGGGTGTAAGCTCTAGCCGACCCGACCGCCTGCCGACGCCCGCCGCAACCTTGGTAGCACTAACATCCATCGCAGAGCATCGGGAGGGGGGGTAGAGAGTAGGGCAAGGGTTTACCAAAGAGCGACGCAGTCATTGCAGCATGGACATTATCACCACCGGTAGCCTTTCCATCACCCACCATGCATCAACCCAATCCACCTCGACTTGTAGCAAGCCCACATCCAACAACCAGTTCATGCATCATTCATTAAGCAACATTAGTAAAATAACACCAAATCAAATCAAGTAGGATAAAGAGAGGAGGGGGCTGCACTGGGAGCAGCCGAGTACGCAAGCCAGGCGGTGGCGCCAGGAAGAGGCCGAGTCGAGGCCTAGGGGAGGAGGCGCCCGGGTAGAGAGGGAGCGCCGGAGGGAGAGCTGATGCGGTGCTGGCCGCCAGGCCGCGCTGAGAGAGGGGAGCCAGAGGGAGCGAAGCGACAGCTGGGAACCACGAGGCGGCAAGCCGGGCCAAGGCGTCGTCTGCCGGATGCGACTGCAGGTGGAAGAGGCGGCAAGCCGGAGGCGGCTTCGGTGGGCCGACGGCCAGGGAGCCGGGCCGGAGGCAAGCCAGGAGGAGGCACCATGGAGGAGTGAAGGAAGAGATGGGAAAGGAGAGGAGGAGCCTGGGGCTTGTGTCGGTAGAAAGAAATGAAGTGGGGGAAGAAACCTGGGTGGGTCAGCCGGTTAGATAGGGTCGAGAGAGAGAGAGGGTAGGAAAGGAAGTGAAGAGGTAGAAAAGAAAATTGTATAGAAATTTTCTGTGAAATTAGAAGTGGGTAGAGAGTACGAGTACTATTTTATTTTAGTACGTTAAAACGCGGGTTTTCGCACCTAGATTCTAGAGCCGTTAGACCATAGAATGACCATAGTTGGGGAGTGCTAACCTAACAGAGGTTTCAAAAAAATGTTAATAAATTTAAAATCCGCTAACGAAAAGAATCATCTGACTATTGTACACCTAGTAGCACCCAATTTCCACTAAGTATTTACTTATTTATTTATTATTCACAACGTCGTATAAATTGCAGCAGACGAACCAACGCAGGCAGGTGTATCTGATTCCGTATCCGTCGATGGCAACCTTTTCTACAATTCTGAAGGCAAGCTATTCTCTTGAACATAAATATAGTTATATTAAATGTAAACCATATATTCCTCTATCATATATGTATTGCATCAAAACTATTAATCAAAATTAAATCGGATTAAGATGAAACTAAGAAGATAAGGAAAGAGATGAGAAAGAGGAAAGAGATAAGAATTACTAGGTTGGTAAAGGGGGCCTGGGAAGGGGAAACACGACGACGATGATGATGATGAGGTAAGAGGTGGGACCCCTTTACATATGGTTAAAATATAAAGACCAACAAAATTCTTACTCGGTCAGATGTCGTAAATTCAGTACTAACGATTTTCCTGTTTCGACAGGCAGAAAATGTTACCTTGTTACATAATTATGTTCTCCACAACGGGTTACATTGAAGTATTGGGCACGGAAGAGAGCCGCCCCAAGGTGAAGTGTTGGGCACAGACGAGAGCCGCCCCAACCAACATTACTGGAACTCGGTGTATGACGAGATCAGCACCGTGACTAAATCAGCACCGACGGAAGGTGATGGGTGGAGACTTAATCACATAACCTGGAAAACATACTATATTATGAACTTGAACCCGCATCAAAGGAAATACTAGGGACATGTCTTATTTAGAGTTCAGAATAGCTATGGGTAAAGTGGTACAAAGCATGCGCAGTGCTATATCAAATCATGAATACATGCCAGTCTTCTGGATTTGAGTCTACAGGAAACGCCAGGGGTGTCCTCTATTCGAGTGACAAGTAATGTTTTCAGTATTAAAATCTGTCATTTAATATTTTTACGAGTTGTTATTTTAAGAAAAGAGATGGTATAGAAAATGTGATAATGAACAGAGATAAGTCATACAGTGCATCTTTTGCTATTAATGCTTGCTGAGTACTTTTGTACTCAATCTTGTTAGTATTCTTTTTTTATAGATCCTAGTCCCGCCGGGAATTATCCCGAGTGGGACGAAGGACATGCAGATATCGAAGAGGCCGCAGGAGGCGGGTGCGCTGACTACGAGGATTAAGGCGAGATGGGAAACTTGTTCGACGCGTGGGACGAGTAGACGACCAGAAGAGATTTGCCGGCAAGCGAGGGGACTTAGTCCTATTTATCAGTTGTAAATTACTACTTGCAAAGACCATAGCATTGCGTGGCTACTATTGTAATAAAAATATACAATTTCTTTCTTATTATTCTGCTGCATAACTCTGGTAAAAGCTTACTATTTGTTAGAGCAGTGTTCTACTGAGCAAACGAATAGTAATTCGCATGCCTAAGTGTGATTACCCCTGAGGTAATCACACGGAACGTCACATGCACGCACTACTACACAAAAGTACATCACAGACGGTTCGGAACCGTCCTCACAGACGGTTTTTGAACCGTCTGTGTAACATCCTGTTTTTGTTTAAGGATTCAAAAATCAAATTTGGAATTCAATTTGCAAAAATCAAAGTCGGATTCAAAATCCCCAAACCCTAACCCTAATTTCCCCACTTACCTGCTGGCCGGCCCGGCCAGTTCCTCGGCGCCTCCGCGCGCCGGGTCCCCGCCGCCTCGCGCCCGCCCTCGATGCGCCGCCCCAGCGCCCGCGCCAAACTCCGCCGTTGTGCCTCGGCCTCCCGTCCCGTCCGTCCGTCCGCGCCCGCCTGCCGGACCCCTTCTCCTCCTCCCGCGCCCGCCCGCTTTTCTTCCCGCTCCGTCCCTCGCGCCCGGCCTGCTCCTCGCCTCGGCTATAAAAGCCGAGACGCCCCCCTCCTCCTTCCCTTCCTCCCCTCCGCCCCTTCACCTCCTCGCTCCGCGCCCAGAGCCATCGCGCCGTCGCGTCTTCAACCCGGCCCCGCTCCTTCTTCTTCGCCCCGGCGCCTCCTCGCCGCCTGCGTCGTTGCCCTCGCCTCCGCGTCGGCCTCCGCCTCGATCGCCGGCGCCTCTTCGTCTCGACTCGGTGCCCCGCCTCCGCTCCGCTTCCTTCGCGCCGCCGCCATGCGCCGCTGCCCGCCCCGACGCTCCCTCTCCCTCCCCTCTTCTCTCGCTCTTCGAACGCGCCTTGGCGACGTTGCGTTCGGCCGAACGGTCGCCGCTTTAACTCCGCGCCGCTTGGGCCGACAGTGGGCCCGCCGCCTGTCTTGCCGACGCGAGGTGGGCCTCTAGCCGCTGTGTGCGCTTGCGAGCAGCGTGGACTCGATCCACGAGCACGCGTGCCGTGGGCCGATCGAGCACACGACACGTGTCGTGCTGAGGTTTTTCCGATTTTCAATTTACATTTAATTGATAAATCGGTTAAAAACTTCCAAAATTCATATCTTTTTCTGTATAACTCCAAAAATTGTGAAACCAATTTCTAAAATTTTCTAAAATCGAGATCTTTCTAATGGTACTGGTCTTGTTCATTTTGGAGTTCATTATTTATTGAGTTAGTATTTATTTGCTCTCTTTGCCGTTGTGTCTTTTTCCGGTACTTTCGACCGATTAGGATTCGACGACGCCGGAGACCTCCCCTTCGACCAAGCTCAAGATCTCCAGGACCCCTCCGCCTTTAACCAAGGCGAGTCAATGCTTTGATCATTCCGAACCTACATTTTATGCAAACTATGTTTATTTAAAATAGCAAAGTTGCATGCTTTAATTTTGTAAACAATGATATGTTAAAGCTTAAGGTAGTTAAATACCCATTTGTTGATTAATTACTTATTAAGCCATCCTTTGATAATTGAACCCAGTATTCCTTGTCACCCTAGTAATTATTTGGTAATACTAGTATAGGTTGTACTTAGCGACATGCTAGTCTTGCTTAAATCTGGGACAATAAATGTCCGATCATCATCCTTTAAACATGAAAAATGATTTTGGGGTCATTGGATGTAGATGGTGGTGTGTTGCGTTAATTGGTTTTCCTCCCAAAACCCTAAACAACTTGCTAGTACCACATCCGGGCGGATGGAAAGAATGGTGGGTGCGGACGTATACGAGAATGATTGGTATGTGGTATGAACCGTCGGATGAATTAAGGACTTAATCTTGTCATGACCTCCTGTGTAAAACAAGTACAACCGCAAGTCTGCAAAGTGCAACTTGGCCTAGTAAAACTTTCAAACCTTGAATGTCGTCTCGCATGGTGGGAAAGAGGGAATGTGCAAGCGGCAGGACGTATGCTGACTTGAATGGGACACCGAACACGGTGAAGTTTGCGATCGGCGAGGGGTAGGTTGACTCTCCACTCAACTGCCCCAGTCGCTGAGGTGAACATCCCGCACAACGTATGGGCGTAACCCCATATAGGTGAGATGACGGAAGAGGCAAGATAGTTTGAAATGTTACTGTGACGATCGCTCAACTACATGACTAAGGAATCATGTGGAGAAACGAGTATGATTATCTCTTGTGGGTACAGTGTACAACCTCTGCAGAGTCTAAACTGTTTAAACAGCCGCGCCTTCGGTCAAAGGCAGACATGGGAACTTAACCTGAGTTAGTTCTATTTCAAAAATCTTTGTGGGTGGAATGGAAATGTGTTGGGCTCATCCAGCCCTTGTTTTGAATTTCCCTGGGTAGCCTTATCCAGTGTTGATAATTGGTGGACGTAACCATTATCCAAATTAAGCATAAGGTGGAGGTAACCTTCGCTGTTATTTAATATTGCACTTAATCTCTTTAAATGAAAATGCAATCTGTTTAAAATGCTAAGTCATAGGACTTTGTAATTATGGTAGTTTAAAATGTTGCTTTAGCAAATAAAAGAACCTGAGCCATCCTTGTTAAGCCTTGCATGTATAATATTGCATCCTGCGTGTTGGCTCGCGAGCACGGTAGTTGTGCTCACTCTCGCTCCTCCCCCAAACCCTCCAGATGATGCGGAGCAAGGAGACTACGCGTACTACGAGGAACCTGAGGACGATGGCCACGGGAACCCCGAAGAGTAGCGTAGATTCTGTAGTGTAGGTCTCGCCCCAGTCTCGTGGACTCTTTGGTACTTGCGTACAACCCATATTACCCATGCTTTGGATAATATCGGTGCGTCGTCGGTCAGTCCCTGATCGCTTACTGTGGAGAGATGAGTCCCATCCTCCCTTTTGTTTCCGCTGCTTTTGAGTATTGTAATCCATTTGGCCTGGTGGCCCTTATGAAAAACTTGACCCGACGTGGTCTATGTCACTATGATGTTTGTTTAATTAAAATATCTTAATTTGCGCCTTGTATGATGTGATTCGGCATTGAGTCTGTGAGTGCTACCTACTGATCCAGGGAGTAGCACGGTATTGTTCCTGAGAGGATCAGGGATTAGAAAATCCGGGTCCGACAGAGTGGTATCGAGCATACATCGTAGGATCTTTCGTAGACTGGTCGAGCCTAAGGACTTGAGTCTTATTTTAAAATATATGAAAAGCTTTCGTCAAATATAATGTATTTATTGCTTTTACTCATCACTCCTAGTTACGTACTTACCCTTAAATTCATTATGTTTCTTGACTTTTCCCTGTTTCAAAATTTGTAGATGGCCAACTCCCGACGGCCCCTGGGACCACTTGTTCCCATGGGGAGCATGGCGGCGACTCTGTTGGCGTCCTCCGTCGGCTTATGCAAGATATCTTGGCTTCACGCGCCTCCGCTCTTGAGGCCGCATGGAAGGTCATGGGCCGTGAGTGCCGGTCGATGGAGGTTTTCCTCACGCCGGGATTGGCGAGTTCCTCCCCACACCTTCGTCGCCGAGGCACCCGGCCTTGGCGTCATGGGCGCCGTCCGAGGATGCCGCCCGAGTCGCTTCCACCACTTTGTCTTTGGATGCACGGGGATCTTTTGCGCGACTCACCGTTCGCTACCACCCGTTCCTCCCGGCGGAGGGCAGGTCCCGAGGTCTTCGACCGGCCGTCGGCAGCGACCCCGCTGACCCACGGTGCGGCTTACGCGGGCTATGTCCGCCACCATCCGCACCGCCATGGGCGAATCGAGCGACTCGGATGCTCCTTACGGCGGCTACGCTCACTCGACACTCTCTGCAACAACATGTTGCGAGCGACGAGGCTTACTTTGTTGCGACCCAGAGAGGGACGCCGCGTTGCGAGCTTGCTCGCTCACCGCCGCCACGGCGATCACCGCTCCAGCTCCTCCACTGGCCGCCTCCGGCCGGGCGCTTGACCGACCACTCCGCCCGAGGAGCCCGCGCCGGATGACGCGCGCAGAGCGTCACGGCGCCGCCGCGGCCGCCGCCCGACCGGAGAGCCCGATGGCCGCGCGATCTCGGCCGTTCCGCTCCGTCTCTCGATCGCCCACCATCGGCGCGTCGCTCGCTCTACTTCACCGGACTTGACCGAGTCGTTCCGCTCCATTCGCCAGAAAGCGCACCGCTGTGGTAGCGAGTTTCCCATGGAGGAGTAGTTAGCTTAGATTAGCTAGCTGTGCTTGCTTTAGCAGTCTTTTGGTTGCAAGCAGCCTTTTGTTTCTTCGTTTTTAGGCGATGTGTGTGTATCTTGTGTCATGACTTAGCTTAGCTTGTAGGCTTTGTTTCAGGAGTCATGTAACACCTAACCCCCCCTTTTTATTATTGAATGCAGTAACTTTTGGCTTTGTATCGTTTGAGTTGATCTTATGGTTGGTTTATTGTTCCTTGTGTGTGCCTTAGAGGGCTGAAAACCCTCATATACTTCCTCTTTGTGCTAAGCTTGTTGTTCTTGAGATGCCTCCAAGAAGAGCCGCCTGATCAGTGGAGCCTTTGCAACCGCCGAGGGCGAGGTCGTGGCAGTCTGGTCGTGGCAGGACAAGATCTGCCACCACCACCGCTGACCAACCCCTCCATGGCTCAAGTGATGTTTATTGACGCTTGATTCTCCAGAGCCACCTTTCGCCGATCGTGACAGGACACGGCGACGCCTTCAAGTGGCGATTTCCTCGAACGAGGCCTCTCACATTTGCCTTCGCAAATGAGCCCTGAAGCGTAAGGCGGCTCGAGACACGGAAAAGAAGCTTCGACTTGCTCGATGCTCGATGGGGATAAGGTGGACTTCGCGCCCACGATTAAAAGGAGCCGCCGCGCTTGGTGGGAAAACTACCTCATTGCTCGAGGTGGTGATGGCTCGATGGAAGAAGCAGGAGAAGAAGCAAAGAACCTCGAGAACCCGTAACCAACCCGACCCGCTCTCGATGAAGAAATGGTGAGTTACCTCAAGAAGAAGTCGAACCGCGCAGCGGACCATTCCTTGGCGGAATTCAAGACCGCCGGGACAAACCGTGCCCAGGTACTATGAGGTTGAAGAAAAGCGAGTTGAGCTCTCAAGCGGGGCGGATGTCGGTGAACGAGTATTTGACCAGATTCAACCAACTCGCCCGCTATGCCCCCAATGACATAGCAGTGGAGGAAGAGAAGATCGATCGCTTTGTGGAAGGCATGCGAGAAGAGATGAGAGGTCAGCTCATCCTTCATGACTTCTCCAGTTTTCATCATCTGGTCAACAAGGCCCTACTCCTGGAGAATGAGCGAAGGCGCAGAAGTCAACCGTAGAGAAAGATGGCATCCCAAAGGCGCGGGAATTTCCCCAGAGGTCCACCTTCGAGGCGATTCGTCCTTCAAACCACCGCGACTTTTCACCAAGAGGTCGGCTCGGCCCGCGTCCCGAGGAAGTGGTTTCGTGTCCTTCGCCCATTGGGCCACTCCGCCCTTGTCAACCCATCAGCCCACCTCCACTGTTTCAGCTGTGGAGAGAAAGGACACTTCGCCAATAGGTGCCCTAATCGTCAGACCGCTGCTGCCAGGTTCAACCCAGGAGCTGCCCAGACCCAAGGCCAAGGTCCGAGTCAAAGCAAAAGTCTTCAGACTTCTCAGGCATCCCGGTCTACCCCGACACCAAACCGTGGCGAGTGAACCATGTCACGGTGAGGAGGCTCGGGGCGCCTCGGGAGTGCTTATGGAGTGCGTTTCTGTTAATTGATGCCGCGCAAGTTTTGTTTGATTCGGAGCTTGCACTCTTTTGTTTCGAGAAAGTTTGTTGAAAGGCTTAAGTTGCCATCCTTTAAGTTAAAGAAACCCGTGGTCTTGAGTTCACAGGGGGACCTCTATTGCTACCTCAATAAGCCCCGAGTAGAGATTGATTTGGGAAGTGCTGGATTCCTCGCAAACCTTCTTGTGCTAGAGTCTCAAACTCTGGATATCATCCTAGGGATGGATTGGTTGGCAGAATACCAAGGGTTAATAGATTGTGCCAACAGAGAAGTGGTGCTCACCAAGGATCCAGGAACCGTTGTGAAGGTTAGAGTGGATCGTTCCTCTCCTTTGGATCGAGAAATCCACCACCTGGAAAAGTTGTCCTTAGAGACAACCCCTGTAGTCCAAGCTTACCCCGATGTCTTCCCAGGAGAATTGCCAGGCATGCCACCGGACCGAGATATCGAGTTCGTAATCAACCTGAAGCCAGGGACTGCCCCGATTGCTAAGAGACCATACAGAATGGCCGCTAAAGAATTGGAAGAGCTCAGGAAGCAGATGGAAGACCTGCAACTCAAAGGTTTCATCAGGTCTAGCTCATCTCCCTGGGGTTCCCAGTCCTTTTTGTGAAGAAGAAGGACGGAACCGTCAGACTGTGTGTGGACTATAGAAACCTTAATGAGGTAACCATCAAGAACAAGTACCCGTTGCCACGCATTGATGACCTGTTTGATCAGCTGGCAGGATCCACGGTGTTCTCAAAGATCGACCTGAGGTCAGGATACCATCAGCTTAAGATCAGGGCTGAGGATATCCCAAAAACGACTTTTACCTCCGATGCGGCTGTTCGAGTATACCGTCATGTCGTTTGGCTTGACCAATGCGCCGGCCTACTTCATGAACCTCATGAATAAGGTATTTATGGATTACTTGGATAAATTCGTTGTCGTATTCATTGACGACATTCTAATTTACTCAAGACACATGAAAAACATCTTGAGCATCTTCTTTGGTCCTCGAGAAGCTCAAAGGACATCAGCTGTATGCCAAGTACAGCAAGTGTGAGTTTTGGCTCCAAGAGATTAGTTTCCTCGGGCATGTTGTGTCCGCAGGAGGAGTTGCGGTGGACCCGTCAAAAGTACAAGGTGTTTTGGATTGGAAGCAACCAACCTCGGCGAAGTCGCGTAGTTTTCTCGGATTGGCGGGTACTACCGGCGCTTCATTGAAGGGTTCTCCAAGTTGTCGGACCAATGACCCACTGCTCAAGAAGGAAAAGAAGTATGAATGGATGAAGCACGTGAAAAGAGTTTCCGGAGTTAAAGGAAAAGTTAACCCTTTGCTCAGTTTTAGTCTTGCCGGACATGGGCAAGGACTTTGAAGTTTATTGTGATGCTTCGCGCCAAGGTCTTGGCTGCGTACTCATGCAAGAAGGAAAAGTCGTAGCCTATGCGTCCAGACAACTCCGTCCTCATGAAGATAATTATCCAACTCATGATTTGGAGTTAGCAGCAGTAGTGCATGCCCTAAAGATCTGGAGGCACTACCTGATTGGAAATCATTGCAACATCTTCACCGATCACAAGAGCCTCAAGTACATTTTCACCCAGTCAGACCTCAACCTCCGTCAGAGAAGATGGTTAGAATTGATCAAGGACTATGATTTGGATGTACACTATCACCCTGGGAAGGCTAATGTAGTTGCTGATGCATTAAGCCACAAGTCCTACTGCAATAATGTAATGGTTCAAGAACATCAACCGGAGCTCTACAAGGAATTTGAGGCGCTCAACCTGTGTTTGATAGAACAAGACACCAGAGACGCTGTGGAAACATATCCAACCTTGGAAGGGCAAATCAAGGCCGCCCAAGAAGGACATCCCGGAGTCCAGAAGTTTAAGCAACTCATGGCCCAAGGAAAAGCTCCTAAGATGATCGAAGATCAGCAAGGAATCCTTTGGTTTGGGAAACGTCTCTTTGTTCCCCACCAGAAGGAACTCAAGGATTTGATCCTGAAAGAAGCTCATAGCTCAGCTTACACCCTGCACCCCGGCAGCACCAAGATGTATCAAGACATGAAGATTCTGTATTGGTGGCCCTGGATGAAAAGAGACATCGCCGAGTTTGTAGCTTGTTGTGATGTGTGCCAGCGAATCAAAGCGGAGCACCAAAGGCCCGCAGGATTGCTTCAACCGCTGCAGATCCCTCAGTGGAAGTGGGAAGAGATTGGAATGGATTTCATTACAGGTTTCCCTCGAACCAAGTCCGGATGTGACTCAGTATGGGTTATAGTGGATAGATTGACTAAAGTCGCCCATTTCATTCCAGTGAAGACAACTTACAAGGGAGACAAGTTAGCAGAGTTGTATATGGCTCGCATTGTGTGCCTACATGGAGTACCCAAGAGGATAGTCTCGGATCGAGGTTCTCAGTTCACCTCGCACTTTTGGGCTAGTCTGCAGGATGCCCTTGGAACCCACCTTGCTTTCAGTACAGCTTATCACCCTCAGACTGATGGTCAGACGGAAAGAACAAATCAGATTCTAGAAGACATGCTTCGGGCTTGTGTTTTGGAATTCACCGTAGACTGGGAGAAATGTCTACCGTATGCCGAGTTTGCATACAACAACAGTTATCAGTCTAGTCTGAAGATGTCCCCGTTTGAAGCACTCTATGGAAGAAAATGCAGAACTCCTCTGCATTGGTCAGAATCAGGTGAAGGTTATGTTTTCGGACCGGATACTCTCAAGCAAGCAGAAGAGAAAGTTCGACTAATCAGGGATCGCCTTCAAGCAGCTCAGTCCAGACAAAAGAGTTATGCTGACAACCGTCGAAGGGAATTGACCTTTGAAGTTGGAGATGTTGTGTATCTCAAGGTATCCCCGCTTCGTGGAACTCGAAGGTTCAAGGTTAAAGGGAAGCTCGCCCCAAGGTTCATAGGCCCGTTTCCTATCACTGCTAAGCGTGGAGAAGTCGCCTATCAGCTGGAGCTACCAGAAGGTCTGTCAGACGTTCACAATGTGTTTCACGTCTCTCAGCTCAAGAAATGTCTCAGAGTACCTGAAGAGCAAACTCCAGTTGAAGCCATCGCCCTTCAGAAGGATCTAACCTATCCAGAGCATCCGATCAAGATCCTCGACGTCGTTGAGAAGCAAACAAGACGTCAGATCATCCGCCTGTGCAAAGTTCAGTGGAGCAACCACTCAGCTAAAGAAGCCACTTGGGAGCGCGAAGATCACCTGAAGCAGGAGTTCCGTCCTGCTTTTCGGCGATTCGAATCTCGGGTCGAGATTCTTTTAAGGAGGTAGGTTTGTAACATCTGCTTTTGTTTAAGGATTCAAAATCAAATTTGGAATTCAATTTGCAAAAATCAAAGTCGGATTCAAAATCCCCAAACCCTAACCTAATTTCCCCCTTACCTCGCGGGCCCGGCCCGGCCAGTTCCTCGGCGCCTCCGCGCGCCCGGTCCCCGCCGCCTCGCGCCCGCCCGCCTCGATCGCCGCCCCGCGCCCGTAGCGCCGACTCCGCCGTTGCGCCTCGGCCTCCCGTCCCGTCCGTCCGTCCGCGCGCGCCTTCCGGACCCTTCTCCCTCCTCCCGCGCCCGCTGCTGCTTTTCTTCCGCTCCCGTCCCGCCGCGCCGGCTTTGCCCTCCTCGCCTCGGCTATAAAGCCGAGCGCCCCTCCTCCTTCCCTTCCTCCCCCTCCGCCCTTCACCTCTCGCTCCGCGCCGAGCAGCTGTCGCCGCTGTCTTCGTCTTCAACCGGCCCCGCTCCTTCTTCTTGACCCGGCGCCTCCTCCGCCGCCTCGTCGTTGCCCTCGCCTCGCCTCGGCCTCCGCCTCGATCGCCAGCGCCTCTTCCGTCTCGGCTCGGCGCGCCCGCCTCCCTTCTTCCGCCGCCCGCGCCCCGCGTGCGCCGCCTCCGCCCCAGCGCTCCCTCTCCCTCCCCTCTCTCTCGCTCGCTCGTGCGGAGAACGCGAGGCGTTCGGCGAGCAGAAGTCGCCGCTTTAACCCAGCGCCCGGCCTGGCCGGCGAGTGGGGCCCGCCGCCTGTCTTGTTGACGGGTGGGCCCCTAGCCCATTGTCTGCGCGGCGCGAGCGCGTGGACTCGATCCACGAGCACGATGCCGTGGACCGAGCACAGTGACGACACGTGTCGTATGAGGCTTTTTCGATTTTCGAATTTACATTTAATTGATAAATCGGTTAAAAACTTCAAAATTCATATCTTTTACGTATAACTCCAAAAATTGTGAAACCAATTTCTAAAATTTTCTAAAATCGAGATCTTTCTAATGGTACTGGTCTTGTTCATTTTGGAGTTCATTATTTATTGAGTTAGTATTTATTTGCTCTCTTTGCCGTTGTGTCTTTTTCCGGTACTTTCGACCGATTAGGATTCGACGAGCGGAGACCTCCCTTCGACCAAGCTCAAGATCTCCAGGACCCCTCCGCCTTTAACCAAGGCGAGTCAATGCTTTGATCATTCCGAACCTACATTTTATGCAAACTATGTTTATTTAAAATAGCAAAGTTGCATGCTTTAATTTTGTAAACAATGATATGTTAAAGCTTAAGGTAGTTAAATACCCATTTGTTGATTAATTACTTATTAAGCCATCCTTTGATAATTGAACCCAGTATTCCTTGTCACCCTAGTAATTATTTGGTAATACTAGTATAGGTTGTACTTAAGCGACATGCTAGTCTTGCTTAAATCACAGGGACAATAAATGTCCCGATCATCATCCTTTAAACATGAAAAATGGTTTTGGCGGTCATTGGATGTAGATGGTGGTGTGTTGCGTTAATTGGTTTTCTCCCCAAAACCCTAAACAACTTGCTAGTACCACATGCGGACGGATGGAAAGAATAGTGGGTGCGGACGTATACGAGAATGATTGGTATGTGGTATGAACCGTCGGATGAATTAAGGACTTAATCTTGTCATGACCTCCTGTGTAAAACAAGTACAACCGCAAGTCTGCAAAGTGCAACTTGGCCTAGTAAAACTTTCAAACCTTGAATGTCGTCTCGCATGGTGGGAAAGAGGGAATGTGCAAGCGGCAGGACGTATGCTGACTTGAATGGGACACCGAACACGGTGAAGTTTGCGGTCGGCGAGGGTAGGTTGACTCTCCACTCAAGCGCCCGATCATTGAGGTGAACATCCGCTGGCGTATGGGCGTAACCCCATATAGGTGAGATGACGGAAGAGGCAAGATAGTTTGAAGCGTTCTTTGTGACGATCGCTCAACTACATGACTAAGGAATCATGTGGAGAAGCGAGTATGATTATCTCTTGTGGAGTGCGATGTACAACCTCTGCGAGTCTAAAGCTGTTTTAAGCAATAGCGCCTTGGTCAAAAGCGGACATGGGAACTTAACTTTGAGTTAGTTCTATTTCAAAAATCTTTGTGGGTGGAATGGAAATGTGTTGGGCTCATCCAGCCCTTGTTTTGAATTTCCCTGGGTAGCCTTATCCAGTGTTGATAATTGGTGGACGTAACCATTATCCAAATTAAGCATAAGGTGGAGGTAACCTTCGCTGTTATTTAATATTGCACTTAATCTCTTTAAATGAAAATGCAATCATTTAAAATGCTAAGTCATAGGACTTTGTAATTATGGTAGTTTAAAATGTTGCTTTAGCAAATAAAAGAACTGAGCCATCCTTGTTAAGCCTTGCATGTATAATATTGCATCTGCGTGTTGGCTCATGAGCACGCAGTAGTTGTGCTCACTCTCGCTCCTCCCCAAACCCTCCGGATGATGCGGAGCAAGGAGACTACGCGTACTACGAGGAACCTGAGGACGATGGCCACGGGAACCCCGAAGAGTAGCGTAGATTCTGTAGTGTAGGTCTCGCCCCAGTCTCGTGGACTCTTTGGTACTTGCGTACAACCCATATTACCCATGCTTTGGATAATATCGGTCGTACGTCGGTCACCCCAGTCGCTTGCCTGTGGAGAGATGAGTCCCATCCTCCCTTTTGTTTCCGCTGCTTTTGAGTATTGTAATCCATTTGGCCTGGTGGCCCTTATGAAAAACTTGACCCGACGTGGTCTATGTCACTATGATGTTTGTTTAATTAAAATATCTTAATTTGCGCCTTGTATGATGTGATTCAGCATTGAGTCTGTGAGTGCTACCTACTGATCCAGGGAGTAGCACAGTATTGTTCACAGAGGATCCGGGATTAGAAAATCCGGGTCTGACAGTCTGTGATAAGGCTCAACACATACGGTTTTTAATTGCAACCGTCTATGAAGGACCACTATCACAAACAGTTTCAACCAAGAACCGTCTGTGATACGTAGTGTATCACGGACGGTTCTATTTACAAACCGTTTGTGATATGTCGGATATCGCAGACAGTTTGTAAATAGAACCGTCCGTGATATACTATATATCATAGACGGTTCTTGATTGAAACCGTCTGTGATAGTGGCCCTTCACAGATGGTTTTTGTTGAAACCATCTGTGACAGTAACGTTCCCAGATGGTTCCAACCGAAAACCGTCTGTGATAGTTCTTTATACCTAATTAATTTTTTTTTTGATTTTCGGCTAGCCTCAGGAATTGCTAACCATGCCTTCTGAAAACTAGCAAGAAGAAAACAGATACATCACAGATGAATCAATTGTTGACAACTCAAAGTGATCATTTAAAAGTCAAAATCAATTACAAAAGATTATATTCAAGTATTGTTGCTAGATTTACAATTGAATTACAACAACTCAAAGTGATCAATTACAATTGAATTAATAGTTTCAAGGTCGTTCAGCGGTGTCGACGGAGTGCAACTCTCTGTCGGCGTTAACAATCTCCGTCTTGATGAAGGCGCAGAGTGCCCCTCGAACCTCCGAGAGATGTTTCATAACGAGTGCATCTAAATCTATGTTCAAGCCCTGTCGCTGGAAGGAGTAAAGTAGTAAGCATATATATATATTTAAATTTATAATTAGAAAATAATTATTGCGAGATTGATAAACCTCGGGGTCCTTCATCTTAGCACTCATCATTTGTTGCATATGATGGCAAACGTAGTATGCACATAGGTGATCTTGTTTTTGCTGGCGGCACAACAAAAATAGAATTACATATATAGATACAGTCAGTTCAAGACGTATTATTACGAAGTATGATATAGGATTATTGTGTTGTAGCGTGTACCAGAAATCGCCTCCTGTGTTGCAGTGTGGTGCTTGATCTGTTGTATGTCCCTCCCTCGGCAACATGGGTGATGAACGACCTGCATAATTTCAAAAAATTATCCTCGGCCATTTGAAAAGAAGGAAGACTACAATAGAGTTATGTATGGAGGAAATGCGCATACCTGTCGAGTATTCTTTTCACAAGGGTGAAGTCGTGGTTTTTGTTGAGTAGGTAATCAATGTATATTACCTTATTCCTCTTTGGTATAATGACTAAAAAGGTCTAGTGGAACCTACTCATGTATGTCACTATAGTCATAAAACTAAGTTCGTGCTGCGTATAAAGTACAAATGAAATTTGTATAGCAAGTAGTGAATCATTTACTTCTGATTGTATGGCTCTTTCGTGCATGCCTATGGTAATTAAAGTGGAGAATATAGCACATGTCATGACATTAGTTTACTTAAGATTCAAACACTATATAGAGTACATGTTCAAATGCTATGCACTTACCCAAATGTCGACTTTCCAACGAATAACTCCTCTTCTGTAGAGATCCGATGCCACACATGGCTTAAAATTTTTAATGTTGTACAGACGACTGTTCGCTAACCTTAGAGGCCCAATATACCGATGTTGCATGCTTCCTAATGATATCCTCCTCAATCCCAATCTCTTCTGACTACATATATTGTATATGTAGTATAGCAAAACCTTTTGTCAAGCCATGGCACACATCATTTAGGATTTTAAAAATGAGTAGCAGTACATAATACATCATTCAAATTGTAAAGAACCTCATCAAAAAAACCATCTTCTAAAATTTATCATGCAAGCAAAAACTAATGAGCTAATTAAGAATAATATATCCTGACCTTCATAGTGTATCCATACTTCAATTCAAGAACAATTGAACTGGATTTCTTGTTGGGAATTTCATATTATTGTGGCAAATAGTGTAAGATATAAGGCAATAGACATACCTTGGAGGTGGCTTGTGGTCGGGAGAAGGGCTTGGATGGCGAAGACGTACTTTGGGGATGGCTTTGGGAGGAGGAGGCCGGCGGTATCGAGTCGGGAAAAGGGGTGTCGGGGAGGCGGGGAGCAGCAGGCGTCGAGGTCGGGAGAGAGGGGGTTGCCGACTCGTCGTCGGTCGGGCAGCAGGTCGGCGTCGGGGAGGAGGCTTCAGGCGTCGGGGAGCAGGTCGGAGACGAACGAGCAGGCTAAGGCGCTGGGGAGGTGAAGGAGCGAGAGTAAGGCAAAGTGATGAGTAAGGGTGCACAAACCCTATCGATTCCCTCTTAAATAAAGAGATATCACAGACGGTTCTATTTGAAGGGTAACGCGGCAAAACTACGAGGAAAGAGATAATAATTACTAGGTTGGTAAAGGGGGCCTGGGCAGGGGAAACGCGACGATGATGATGATGATGAGGTAAGAGGTGAGACCCCTTTACATATGGTTAAAATATAAATACCAACAAAACTCTTACTCGGTCAGATGTCGTAAATTCAGTACCAACAATTTTCCTGTTTCGACGGGCAGAAAATGTTACCTTGTTACATAATTATGTTCTCCACAACGGATTACATTGAAGTATTTGGCACGGAAGAGAGCCGCCCCAAGGTGAAGTGTTGGGCACAAATGAGAGCCGCCCCAAGGTGAAGTGTTGGGCACAAACGAGAGCCGCCCCAACCAACATTACTGGAACTTGGTGTATGACGAGATCAGCACCGTGACTAAATCAGCACCGACGGAAGGTGATGGGTGGAGACTTAATCACATAACCTGAAAAACATATTGTATTATGAACTTGAACCCGCATCAAAGGAAATTCTAGGGACATGTCTCATTTAGAGTTCAAAATAGCTATGGGTAAAGTGGTACAAAGCCTGCGCAGTGCTATATCAAATCATGAATACATGCCAGTCTTCTGGATTGGAGTCCACAGGAAACGCCAGGGGTATGTCCTATATTCGAGTGACAAGTAGTGTTTTCAGTATTAAAATATGTCATTTAATATTTTTACGAGTTGTTATTTTCAGAAAAGAGATGGTATAGAAAATGTGATAATGAAAAGAGATAAGTCATGCAGTGCATCTTTTGCTATTAATGTTTACTGAGTACTTTTGTACTCAACCTTGTTAGTATTCTTTTTTTGTAGATCCTAGTCCCGCCGGGAATTATCCCGAGTGGGACGAAGGACATGCAGATATCGAAGAGGCCGCAGAAGGCGGGGGTGTTGACTACGAGGATTAGGGCGAGATGGGAAACTTGTTCGACGCGTGGGACGAGTAGACGACCAGAAGAGCTTTGCCGGCAAGCGAGGGGACTTAGTCCTATTTATCAGTTGTAAATTACCACTTGTAAATACCATAGCCTTGCGTGGCTACTATTGTAATAAAAATATACAATTTTTTTCTTATTATTCTGCTGCATAACTCTGGTAAAAGTTTACTATTTGTTAGAGCAGTGTTCTACTGAGCAAACAAATAGTAATTCGCATGCCTAAGTGTGATTACCCCTGAGGTAATCACACGGGGCGTCACATGCACGCACTACTACACAAAAGTACATCACAGACGGTTCGGAACCGTCATCACAGACGGTTTTTGAGCCGTCTGTGATAAGGCTCAACACAGACGGTTTTTAGTTGAAACCGTCTGTGGCAAAAACCGTCTGTGATAAGGCTCAACACAGACGGTTTTTAGTTGAAACCGTCTGTGAAGGACCACTATCATAGACGATTCCAGTGTATCACAGACGGTTCTATTTACAAACCGTTTGTGATATGTCGGATATCACAGACAGTTTGTAAATAGAATCGTTTGTGATACACTACGTATCATAGACGGTTCTTGGTTGAAACCGTCTGTGATAGTGGCCCTTCACAGACGGTTTTTGTATAAACCATCTGTGATAGTAACGTTCCCAGATGGTTCCAACTGAAAACCGTCCGTGATAGTTCTTTATACCTAATTAATTTTTTTTGATTTTCGGCTAGCCTCAGGAATTGCTAACCATTCCTTCTGAAAACCAGCAAGAAGAAAACAGATACATCACAGATGAATCAATTGTTGACAACTCAAAGTAATCATTTAAAAGTCAAAATCAATTACAAAAGATTATGTTTAAGTATTGTCGCTAGATTTACAATTGAATTACAACTACTCAAAGTGATCAATTACAATTGAATTAATAGTTTCAAGGTCGTTCAGCGGTGTCGACGGAGTGCAACTCTCTGTCAGCGTTAACAATCTCCGTCTTGATGAAGGCGCAGAGTGCCCATTGAACCTCCGAGAGCTCTTTCATAACGAGTGCATCTAAATCTATATTCAAACCTTGTTGCTAGAAGGAGTCAAGTAGTAAGCATATATATATATATATTTAAATTTATAATTAGAAAATAATTATTGCGAGATTGACAAACCTCGGGGTCCTTCATCTTAGCACTCATCATTTGTTGCATATGATGGCAAACGTAGTATGCACATAGGTGATCTTGTTTTTGCTGGCGGCACAACAAAAATAGAATTACATATATAGATGTAGTCAGTTCAGGACGTATTATTACGAAGTATGATATAGGATTATTGTGTTGTAGCGTGTACCGGAAATTGCCTCCTGTGTTGCAGTGTGGTGCTTGATCTGTTGTATGTCCTTTCCTCGGCAACATGGGTGATGAATGACCTGCATAATTCCAAAAATTTATCCTTGGCCATTTGAAAAGAAGGAAGACTACAATAGAGTTATGTATGGAGTAAATGAGCATACCTGTCGAGTATTCCTTTCACAAGAGTGAAGTCGTGGTTTTTGTTGAGTGGGTAATCAATGTATATTACCTTATTCCTCTTTGGTATAATGACTAAAAGGGTCTAGTGAAACCTACTCATGTATGTCACTATAGTCATAAACCTAAGTTCGTGCTGCGTATAAAGTACAAATGAAATTTGTATAGCAAGTAGTGAAGCACTTACTTCTGGTTGTATGGCTCTTTCGTGCATACCTATGGTAATTAAAGTGGAGAATATATCACATGTTATGACATTAGTTTACTTAAGATTCAAACACTATATAGAGTACATGTTCAAATGCTATGCACTTACCCAAATGTCGACTTTCCAACGAATAACTCCTCTTCTGTAGAGATCCGATGCCACACATAGCTTAAAATTTTTAATGCTGTACAGACGACTGTTCGCTAACCTTAGAGGCCAAATATACCGATGTTGCATGCTTCCTAATGATATCCTCCTCAATACAGAAAAGAGGCAGAATGTAAGGGATTTGTGAGTAATGAAAATAAAACTATTTTTCAGCAACCTCAAAGTTCAAACCAAGACCCTTGATCACAACAAATCTGAAACACTTATGCAGTGAAGAACTAGTTGCATATAATATTTGTCGCACACAGATAACCATCCAAGCTACAGACTACAAGGTACATGAAATGCATTTTTTTTAATCTCAAAGATGGCAACGACACGGTATATTGTATATGTAGTATAGCAAAACCTTTTGTCAAGCCATGGCACACATCATTTAGGATTTTAAAAATGAGTAGCAGTACATAATACATCATTCAAATTGTAAAGAACCTCATCAAAAAAACCATCTTCTAAAATTTATCATGCAAGCAAAAACTAATGAGCTAATTAAGAATAATATATCCTGACCTTCATAGTGTATCCATAGAAGTGAGGAGTCCAATAGCAGTGAGATGACAATGGTTGTACATGCACAATTGTACAAATCAGTAACACATACATCACTTAAAAAGGCAATAAAAGCTTCCATGGACCAGAAATGCATATTACCATGAAACAAAAATATCTCACAGCTTCATTCCATATATCAACAACATAAAGCTAGGAAACCTTTCCATCATTGATTCTAGGTAGCATCTCTTACGGTCCAGCTATAACCCATTAAAAAATATGCTAACATGGACAACCAACCTTATTGGACGAATCAATTTAGGAACGGGGCACGCTAGGCTGAATCTCGGATAGAGCACACTGAGGTAGCCTGAATTTAGGGATAAAGCACACCAAGCTACCGATGGCATATGTGAAATATTCCTCCAAAACACTAACCTGACTTTGTTTCTCTTATAGCTGAACTTCAATTCAAGAACAATTGAACTGGATTTCTTGTTGGGAATTTCATATTATTGTGGCAAATAGTGTAAGATATAAGGCAATAGACATACCTTGGAGGTGGCTTTAGGGTCGGGGAGAAGGGGCTTCGGATGGCGAAGACGTACTTTGGGGGATGGCTTCGGGGGAGGAGGAGGCCGAGCGGTATCGAGGTCAGGGAAAAGGGGTGTTGGGGAGGCGGGGAGCAGCAGGGGCGTCGGGGTCGGGGAGAGAGGGGGTTGCCGACTCGTCGTCGGTCGGGCAGCAGTTCGGCGTCGGGGAGGAGGCTTCAGGCGTCGGGGAGCAGGTCGGAGACGAACGAGCAGGCTAAGGCGCTGGGGAGGTGAAGGAGCGAGAGTAAGGCAAAGTGATGAGTAAGGGTGCACAAACCCTATCGATTCCCTCTTAAATAAAGAGATATCACAGACGGTTCTATTTGAAGGGTAACGCGGCAAAACTACGATAGCATAAACAAAATTTTCGCGCTACCAAGGAACCACCGCAAGTAATAGATCATGATATTACCGCTAGATGCACCGACTCGTAGCGGAAGTAGAGTCGTTGCAGCGAGTTGATGCAGTCGTAGTCGTACTCACGACGTGTCTCCTCCTTCGAGTAGTCGTACTCGTCGCACGTCTGCTCCTCCGAGTGGTCGTACTCGTCGCGTGACTTCTCCTCCGACTCCGATGAACGTCACAAGTTTCGGATCGTCTCAGTGCTGATGCTTCGCAACAACACCTCTGAGGTATCCACACGTACGGGGTAGGATCACCACGTGCTGGAGTGCTAGCACCGGAAGCGTGGTTGAGAAGGCGTGGCTATTAAGGTTTCGGGAGTTCTTCCAAAGATCATCCTCTCTTCTTTTCACCCCATGCCACCGCCCCTCTTTATATAGGCATCCATGATGGGTCTCGACCTGGAGGCCCATTATGAACTCGTGGCCTATACAAATTCGGATCACTATCCAAAACAGATTCTTGCCCTTTAAGTGTGCGACCCCACAGGTTCATGTGTAATTGGTTATGACTCGAAAACTCTTTTTCGATCACTAGTCGTTAGCGGTACCTAGCAGCACATAACGATTCCTAAATACACATAGAATATATCAGACGAACCTTGATGTAATATGATCTATGATTAGGTCCTCATCACTTACGATCAGTTCGTATCTCCATACGAACAGATCGTATTAGGTTCCGACCAGTTCGTAACTCCTTACGACCAATGCTATTACACATGTAGGGAACCATGCTAATCTCAGGTCTAAGGATTATACATCATCATTACTTGAGACCAACTAATGACACAAAGATTCATAACAATCTCAATAGTATCTCAATGATGAGTCTATCCAACACCATGCTCTCTAACATGTGCTCACATTATTGATTCGATATCTCCATATCCATGACCGGTGAAACCAGGTCATCAATCAATACATGTGCTAGTCATAGAGTCACTAGTGTTCCGACCAGTGACTTTCGACCATGGATACTTTTAGAATGACATCACATAAGTTAAAGAGTTCCACCAACAAGTCACATACTTATTGATCTATAACAAATGATTCATTCAAGGAACATAATAACATATTATCAAAAACATGAACATAATGAAATATCATCATCTCTATGATTGGCTCTAGGACATATTTTCAACACTATTATGGAACCGTCTATGATAAGTCATCACCGACGGTTCCATAACAGAACCGTCTGCGATAATATAAGTCATCACAGATGGTTCTTGTTAAGAACCGTCACGTGATAAAATAATCGCATACGATTCTGAACAAAAATCATCTGTGATAATCTAAGTTATCACTGACTGTCTGCCTGTCGGTGATGACTTAGATTATCACAGACGATTTTTGTTCAGAATCGTATGTGATTATTTTATTACGGTGTCTTCTATATATAATCTGTTTTACAGTAGTGACATGCTATTATCTTTAATTCACGACAAAGCCTTGTTTCTCGATTTTCTTGAATTGCCTTGAGATGCTGGTTATTGTGGGTTGATGCTGTGCCCATGTACCATGGCAGGGTGAATGACCAGGCCCTGACAATAGTTTGGTAGGAGTAAAATCCCGAAAATTGCCTATAATCACTCACCAATAGTTGGCCTAATTATTTTAATTTCCAAGACCACTAATTAGAAACCATGGTGGTACTCACTCCTAGTCCTAGACCTCCTACCTGTTACTTGGGCTCTGGCTATCTACCCACTTTTGGTTGTACAAATTAATGTGTGGTTGCATTGGTGCATGCATGTGTGGTCAGCACCAACTATCTGTTAATCAAACTTCTTCTAGGAAAGTTAGGTAAGATCTACATACTTATTAATTTGATATCCCTAGTTTATTAAGGTTTATCCGTGGAAATTGCGATACCCACGTATACTCGGAGGTGAAATTCTACGACGAATCCGTGCACTTCCGGATCGATCCCTATCACCGGTATCGTGTCCATCACCCTCGCCCTTGCTCAAGACCACCCACTCCCGGTGGCCATAGCGGCTGGCTATATATACACAGAGAGGATTAATACCTTCTAATCACAGGTGTAATTACTTACACCTCTAATATACTACCTAGATTTTTTTTAATATACTTCTTTATCACTTTGGATATATTTATATACTAATTATAAGATAACCCAATGCGAATCACACGAAAAAAATTACAAGAGGGTCCATAGTTTTTAGCATATTTTGTAAATACCTTTATATTCGCACATGAAAATAAATATATCTAAAAAATGATACATACTACCCCTGAAAATGTATAAATATCATCTAAATCGTCTTATATACTTGTATACTACATATACATATTCTCGGTTAACTACTCACGAGAGTAGAAAAAAAAGTCCTCTCTCTCTCTATATATATATATATACAAAAATCACTTTGTAATCTTACTCTAAATACATTAAAAAAACAAATTTAAAAACCAAATATGAGACATATGGGCCTAGTTACAATAACAATTCCATCACAAACAGCCATTAGATGATGAGGCGTTCATATGGCTAAGAACAAGAGAGTAGCTAGAGACAAATCTTCAGTTCACCGTGGGGTTCACCTATGCTCTTATCCTTGCCAACCCAAGAGAGCAGCACTCCCAGCCAACCATTCGTTTCATTACTCACTGGCTCTCTCTCTCTCTCTCTCTCTCTCTCTCTCTCTCTCTCCACCCATCTCTCCCAATACCATCTCTCCCAATGCGAGGCTGTCCACCGACAATGAGAAGCCCTCCCCACCAGCGTCCGCAGACGGCATGTGCAACCTCTTCTGCTTCGCTGCCAGCCTCCGCTGCCTCCTCATGGCCATCGACACAATCGGTGCCCTCATCCATGGCTACTCCCTCCGTGTCATCCTCCTCTTCTTCGCTGACAGTCTCCGTTGGCTACTCATTAAAATGGTTTGGTCAACGATGAGTTAATCTAATCTTCTATTGCAATTCTGGAGATACACTCTAAAATAGTTGCTTTCACTTTAAATGGGATTCCATCGAAAATGGTAGAGAATACATCTTACGAAATATGAACCAGAAAGAGTCTTAGATTGTATTTTCTCAGGGTATAAGACTTGTGAGGTATATATCAAACGTTTGACGTCTAATAAACTCACACATAAGTCCGATAATTGTTTTTTGTGGGGTATTATAAGGAAACTAAATGATGTTATTTTTATAATCAGGTTGATAATAAAGTATTTGTTGCCCGTAATGGTGTCTTCATAGAGAAAGAGTTTCTTTCTAAAGTACTCAGTGGGAGTAAGGTACAACTCAAAGAAATTCAGGAACCATGTGAAAATGTTTCAACTTCTACTGAACCTCTACAGAATGAATAAAGTGTTGTTGAACCTGTAGCTGGGGCATCAGCCACACGTAGATCAAAAAGGCCACATCAATTGCCTATAAGGTATGAACATTATATTTTATTATTGAATAATGATGAGCCTAAAACTTATACGAAAACAATGGTGGACCCAGACTCTGAGACCTCGAAGTTGGAACATTTGTTTTGATAAAATGGTCAAAGGGTTTAACTTATCAAGAACGAATAAGAACCTTGTGTTTGCAAGAATATTAGTGGGAGCAAGTTTGTGTTTCTGATTTTGTATGCAGATGATATATTACTGGTCGGAAATGATATTCTTATGCTTGAATCTGTTAAAACTTCATTATAAAAATAGCTTCTCAATGGAAGATTTAGGTGATGCAGCATATATTCTTGGTATAAGGATCTATAGAGATAGACATAAAAGGCTAATTGAATTAAGCCGGGATATGTACATAGACAAGATGTTGAAACGGTTCAACATGCAAGATTCCAAGAGAGGTTTCTTGCCTATGGCACATGACATTAATCTTAGTAAGAGTCAGTGTCCTACTACCACTGATGAGCGAGATAAAATGAGTAGAATTCCATATGCTTCGGCTATTGGATCTATCATGTATGCTATGTTGTGTACACAACTAGATATGTCGTATGCTCTAAGTGTTACGAGCAGATATCAGTCGGATACAGGTGTAGGTCACTAGATAGCAGTCAAGAATATCATTTAGTACTTGAGAAGGACTATTGATGCATTCCTTGTGTATGGTGGTGAGGAAGAGCTGGTCATTAATGGTTACACCTATACTAGCTTCCAAACCGACAAAGATGATTTCATATCGCAATCAGCGTGGTCGAAGTCTTAGACCAGGGTGATCGAAGTCTTAGACCAAGAAGTCTTAGACCAGAGTTTGTGTAAGATATACAAAGTACACACGAATTTGATCTATTGACAAAGTCTCTCCCGCAACCTAAGCATGAGGCGCACACAAGAGCAATGGGTATAAAATACATATATGATTGACTCTACTGAGTGGGAGACTGTTAGTGATATAACCTAAATGCAATCATAGAGATGATTGTATCACGTCTATGTTTATGAGTTATTGAATAAGTGTTATTCTATTCCTTGAATGAATCATCCGTTATAAAGATTAACGAGTATGTGACTCGTTGGTAAAACTCTTTTAACTTATGATGATGTCGTTCTAATAGCATCCCAGGTCGGATGTCACTGGTCGGAACACTAGTGACTCTATCGACTAGCACATGTATTGATTGATGACCATGTTTCACCGGTCATAGATATAGGGATATCGAATCAATAATGTGAACACATGTTAGAGAACATAGTGTTAGATTGACCCACCTTGAGACGCTGCTGAGATTGTTATGATTTTATGTGTCATCAGTTGGTCTCAAGCAATGATGATATATAATCCTCATACTTGGGATCAGCATGGTTTCCTACATGTGTAAGAGTATATTTTGGGGTTGCCAAACGCTACTCCGTAACTGGGTAGTTATAAAGGTAGCTTTTAGGTATATTTTGAAACATGCGGAGGAATGTGACTGATCGGATATGGGATTTGCCCCTCCTAACATAACAGGAGAGATATCTCTAGGTCCCTCGTTGTGGTCGGATAAAGGAAGTGCATGGCCATGCCACTAGTGATCGAAGAGTTCGAACACATGAAGTTATCTAACACTTAATTGAGAAAGTATTGAACAGTCCATGGATAACACAACACCTCACCTTGAATTCAACCAGATAACGTGAGGCAAAAGAGAATACATGACTTGGTATTTCAGTTCGATCATATACATACTAGTCGTATGGAGATACGAATTGGTCGTAGGCTGGTCGAGCATGATCACTAAGTGGTTGAAACCTGGTCGTAAGGAGTTACGAACTGGTCTAGACTAAATATGATCTGGTCAAATAGAGATACGAGCTGGTCGTAGGTGAAGGGTTACAGGTAAGCGCTACGATAGCACAAAACAAAAATTTACCATGCAAAAAGGAACCTCTGCAAGTAATAGATCACGAGATTACCGCTAGACGCGCCGACTCGAAGCGGAAGTAGAGCCGATGTAGCGAATAGATGCGGTCGTAGTCGTACTTGCCGCGCAACTGCTCCTCCGAGTAGTCGTACTCGCTTCGCGTCTGCTCCTCTGAGTAGTCGAACTCGCCTCGCAACTTCTCCTCCTGCTCCGGTGATCGTCACGAGTTGCGGATCGTCCTAGTGCTGATGCTTCGCAACAGCACCTCCGAGGTATCCACACATACAGGGTAGGAACACCGCGCATTGGTGTGCTAGCACTGGCAACGTGGTTGAGGATGGCGTGGCTATTAGGGTTTCGGGAGTTGTTCAAAAACCGTGCTTCACCCTATGCCACCGCCTCTCTTTATATAGGCATCCATGATGGGTCTCTTACTCAAGGCCCATTAGGAACTTATATCCTATACGAATTCGGATCACCATCTAAATCAAATCCCTAGCCCCTTAAGTGTGCGACCCTACAGGTTCTTGTGCGATTGGTTGTGACTCAGAAACTCTTTTCCGACCACTAGTCGTTAGCGGCACCTAGCAGCACGTAACGATTCCCAAGTACACAAAGAATATATCGGACGAACCTTAACGTAATATGATCTATGATCAGGTCCCCATCAATTACGATCAGTTCGTATCTCTATACAACCAGTCTGTGATTACGTTCGACCAGTCTACGACCAGATCACATCTCCGTACGACCAGTCCGTAGCTGATCGAACTAAGTGACCTACTCATGCATTCTCTCTTTGCCTCACGATGTCTAGTTGAACCCCAGGTGAGATATGGTGTCATCCATGGACTGTTCAATACTTTCTCGATCGAGTGTCAGATAACTTCATGTGGTCGACACTTCGACCACTAGTGGCATGGCTATGCACTTTCTTTATCCGATCACCACGAGGGGTCCAGAGACATCTCTCCTGTTATGCAAGGAGGGGCAAATCCCATCTCGACCAGTCACATCCCTCTGCATGTTTCATAGCATACCCGAAAGCTACCTTTATAACTACCCAGTTACGAGTAGCGTTTGGCAAACCCTAAGAGTGCTATTACACATGTATGGAACCATGCTGTTCTCAGGTTAAGGATTATACATCATCATTACTTGAGACCAACTAATGACACATAGATTCATAACAATCTCAATAGTGTCTCAATGATGGGTCTATCCAGCTCCATGTTCTCTAACATGTGCTCACATTATTGATTCGATATCTCTATATCTATGACCGGTGAAACATGGCCATCAATCAATACATGTGCTGGTCGTAGAGTCACGGTTGTTCCGACCAGTGACATTCGACCAGGGATACATTTAGAATGATATCATATAAGTTAATGAGTTTCACCAACAAGTCACATACTCATTGATCTATAACCAATGATTTATTCAAGGAACAAGATAACATATTATCCAATATCATGAACATAAGGAAATACAATCATCTTTATGATTGCCTCTAGGGCATATTTCCAACAGTAGGCTGGTCGAAACATAATCGTGAGGAGTTACGAACTGGTTGAGACTATATATGAACTAGCCGTATAGAGATACGAGCTGGTCATTCGTGATAATGACCTAGTTGTAGATCATATTGCATTAAGATTTGTCTGATATAATTCGCGTGTATTCGGGAATCGTTATGTTATGCTAGGAGCCGCTAACGACTCGTAATCGGAAAGGAGTTTCTGAGTCACAACCGATTACGCATGAACCTAACAGGCCACACACTTAAAGGGTTGGAACAAACCAGTACGGATACAATTCGTCAAACGTGTTCAGATAGGATCTGTCACTGGCACTATATAAAGAGATTTTTGAGGCTATTGGGGCAAGGATGAGGAGATGAGACACACAACAAGAGTTGACGTAAGTTGCTCCAAACCCTAGCCGCCATCTTCTTGAGTGAGTCTTCCCGTGCGACTTGGTGCTAGCACATCGGCGTACAGTGTTCCTTCCCCGGACTGTGGATACCATGGAGGCGCTACTGTGATTGATGTCGCACTTGAGGACGATCCACGACCTTGGCGAGGAACTCGATTGGTTCCTAGAAGAAACAATCGACTATAAGAACGACGAGGATGATCTAGTACGAGGGCGATCGACTACGTTGGACGATCGACTACGGTGAACGATCGACTAGGTCCACTACATCGATGTGCTCTTTGTTGGACCAGGCTACTCAAACTCTTCTTCCGCTGCACTATGAGTCTGGTGGTAACGATCTGTGATCTCTTACTTGTATGACATCCTGATTTACATGGTAGAATTTTTTAATTGTCAGCTAGCGTAGCCTACCGTATCCCTTCAGTTTACCAACCGTGATTGATTGTCGCTTCGTCGTCTCTCCCCCATGTCTCCTCATCTGTTGTGCAGTCCCTCTGGTGTACTCCACCGAACTTCCTCCACACAGTCCTTCCTCTACTTCTTCGCAAAGACCAGTGCGTGATTCACATTCGACTCCCTACTGTTGCCTTCTCTGATCGTTGCACTATCGGCTTCTCCCCTACTTCTTTGTTGATACCAGTGCATGATTCACGCTAGACTCCCTACCCTCGATTCCCTGGTCACTACACCGTCGACTTCTCCCGTTCGTTCACATCAGCATTCCTACTTCAATGACTACCTCAACGGTAGAAAACTCTACCACTGGCTTTTTGCATGGCACTTCTTGTCAGTTTCTACTCTAGCTTGAGCACACCTCATCGACTTCTTCTCCAGCTTGAGTGTCAGGACTCGGATTTACACATATGAATCCCTCTGTGTATTTTGAATTAGTCCCAGATTAGTATCTAGTTCACATAGGAAACATCGATGAAATACCATCTATTTATGATTTAACTAAAAGATCTCAAATAACAAATAGTAATACTAACTAGACCTTATGGTCAATATTTATTTAACTTGCCACGCAGGGCTAAAGAAACAAATAAACATACAGTGAAACGAAAAAACTTAGAAAGGCTAATCAACATGCCTATAGGCAATCGAGTGGAGAACGCATCCTAATTCACAAAGTCTTCATAGTACTCATCGAAGAACTCTTGAGTAGCTTGATACTCTTCAATTGAGCAGTAAAGTTTTAAGTCATGAGTACATAAAGTACTCAACAAGGAACGTAAATAAAATAGCTTTTAATTAAATTGAAGTTTAAATTAATCACATTAAATTGTTTTAATTTCTAAAAAATTAAATTAAGCTTTGACTTAACCAAAAAAAATCATATGGTTACTTTTGTTTTTAAAAGCTTCGAAAACAAACCAAAATTTGGGATGTTACACTAAGCGTTTGCGATGCACCCACTCCAACCACGGGGATGTTAGAGAACATGTCTTGTATGGCAAGATTATTAGAGATAAAATAGAATAAATTAAGATTTGTATATGATATGGTTCATTCCATTTCTTTAGTATCTTTGTTATTGTTCTTTCTATATCTCTAGTAGATTATCTTCTATGTGCCCTCTAAGGCTAAACCAAGACACGTCCTTCAAGGCTCAGGCAATACAATATTTTTATTAAAATTGCGTTGGCCGGTTCTTGAACTCGACCTTTTGGCTCTAATCCCATCTTGAGTTGTATACACCAACTAGTTTATCCAAAAGCTTAACCTGATGAGGAAAGGTGGGCAGTATATTTGAACATATATGACTACGCATATATTAGTTGATATGATATTACTGTTATAAGAAATATCTCCCTTATCTAAAGGGGAAATAATTGGTGAGCTCTCAGAGCCCCCATGTCATCATTTTGGCAAAACCCCCTCGCGTTTCTCGAAATCTCGGTGATACCCCGATGGAATCAGCGGGCTAGGGTTTTTGCATTCGCATATTTTGTACAAAGGCCTCGTGTTTCTTGAAATTCTGCTGAGGTCCTGGATCCTTCAGACCGTCCGATCAGCGCCAAGGGGCAGATTCGATCGTCCGAGCACACGCTCCTCTCCCTACCTCCTGTCTCAATACCCTAGCATCACGTAGGCTGCCGCCACCTCGCTCTCGCCCTCACCCTCCTCTATCCTCCCTCCCCTCACCCTTGCCATCGCCATTGCCCCGCCTCCTACCTCCCGCCTCGCGCCTCCTCCATTTCGATCTCTCCATCACCAGAGCTAGCCTCGCCCCCGCCACCTTCTCTTGTTCCTCCGCCCTGGCCTCCTTCCCTTCCTACTAAAACCCTAGTATTCAATACAACGTGGCAAAGTTCAATAGTTAGTACACGTGGCGGGCCGATCTGGCACGACACAAACGACCGAGCTAGGCCGGACCTGAGGATGGGCCCGCCACAAAAATGGCACAACATGGCCAGTTGGGTCATGCTTGGCCCAACCCGGCACAAAAGCGGCACAACGAGGGTGACGAGGGAGGCATGCGTGCTTGGCCTGGCCCGGCACGAAAACGGCACAACGGGGGGCGACGAGGCGGACACGTAGGCGAGGCGCACAATCCACTCCCTCGTTAGCAATGGCCGAGGCGGGCTAAGGCGGCGAGCACGGGGCTGAGGTGCACGGCGGCCCAAGGCCCGTGGTCCCGACTCCCAACTCTAGACGAGAGTTTAGAGCATGCATATGTCTTTTTTTTATCCGTGGCAAGTTGGGGCGCCCAAGCACTCAACTATGTATGTCAACTAGAATATTGTAGTTATTTCACCAACTAAACACGCTTTCTGCGTAGGTCCTCTACCAGCTTTCCCAGCTTCCGTACGTATACACTACTAGAAAGCGTTAATTTCTCGAGTGTCCGAAACACTCGGGAAAATACCAAAAACACTCGATATATCTATTCCCGAAGGTCGGCCATTGGGAAAAAACACTCGGGATAGTTTAGTCGGGTAAAAATTGATTTCCCAAGTGTTACACTCGGGAAAAATAACTTTTTCGAGTGTAAATCTGAACACTCGGGAAACAATATAACACTTGGGAAAAAAAATACATTTCCCGAGTGTAAATCAGAACACTCGGGAAACATCCAACACTCGAGAAAAATAACTTCCCCGAGTGTAAATCTGAACACTCGGGAAACATACAACACTCAGGAGAATAAGTGCCACAACGGGTTTAGCCACCGTAACGGAATACTTTTACCTAGTATTGATACTCGAGAAACACTCAGGAAAGTAGGAAAAGTGACACCCACTGATTATTAGTAGTATAGCACTAAAACACACTATCCGTATCCCAAATTTATTATATGCTACATATAAAAAAGTGAAGAACAATCCATCTGCAGTAGTATAGCAATGCAAACTTCACCACTTTATCATTAAAAAGAACATATATTTTTACAACATACGAATAAATTGTTAATACATACAGGTTGAAACACATATTTTGATGACATATAAAATGAATTGTTAGCACATACAAGTTTACAAAATGGCGATGCTTTCTTTTCATCAACAATCAACAAACAAACGATACAAAATCTACACCTCAAAATGTATGCATCACCTTGTACAAAAAAGAAAAAAAGAATGCAGAAGTCCAATGAACCACCTAGCAGATTCAGGTGTTTCCAGGGCATCCGTTGCTCCTCTCTACAGCTGACAAAACCGAAGATTGAAATACTCAAGGTGAAAAAAACATTGAGTATAATGTCAACAACCGGTGCTTTCAAGTCTCTATGAGATGGAAATCAAATAAAGTGTAATGGAATTTAGAAAATGGGACATGAACACAAAATTATGCTCACCTGTACAGTGCATGTTCGAAACATCATATCAAGTCCATGGGAACCAACTTTAGGCATGTAATTCCTCATAATTTCGTATATTCCCTACAAAGCAACAAAATGTACCATCAAATTTCATAGGAAAGTGAGTAACATTTTATAAGGTAAGTGTATGCATAACTTGCAAGAGGGTGTGTGTACAAGACTAGAATGTGAGTTATCTGTTATTTTTGTTCCAAGTGCACAATACATTTGCTCCCTATTTTTAGGGTGGTAGGGGGGTGCTCAATAGTCAATACGTTTGTTGTTCTTCTTTTTTTTTGAGGGGGTGCTCCATACATTTACTGTGGAGGTTTGCCATGCATATTGTTGTGCCAAGCAAGGAGAGATGCACTAAAAGGAAGCATTTCTAGTGATATCATTCTCTCATGGAAGTAGCTATACTAATGGTAGAAATCACAAGAAGTATGTTCTTGGATTTGGAGCTTCATTCCTCTGCAACTAACTGTAAGATCGAGGTGGCCGACTAGAGGGGGGTGAATAGGCGGTTTTAAAAACTTTATCGGGCTAAACCAATATATAAATGCGGAAGCTAATAGCGAATTGGTTTTGCACAATTAAAACCTAAATCAACTAGGCTCAACTAAGTGCACCAACAATATGAACACAATACAATATGAGCAATCATACAAGATATATAAGCAATTAAAGCAAGAAAGTAAATTTCTCAAAGTAAAGCACAAGTAAACACAAGATGACACGATTATGTTTTACCGTGGTGTTCGGAGACTTGCCGGTCTCCCCTAATCCACGTTGAGGTAAGCCCAACCCGCGTTGGACCGGCTCCTCAAATGAGCACACACCTCCGAGGTAAGTCCAACACTTGGACCGGTTCCAAACCGAACCAACACCTCGCTCAACTATGGTTACTCTTCCTCCACTCCGGAGATGGCGAGCACCAAACCACTCACAACCGTCGGGCCTTCTCACAAGCTTCTTGAGAAGGTCACCGAGCACGACGCCTCCACGCCGTCTAGGTGTCGGCAAACACCAAGAGTAACAAATCCGAACTTTCACTTGAACTAATCAAGTGTCAATGCTCACGTGGATACACAATCCACTACCTAAGGCAACACATGCACTTAGGGTTTGCTCTCTAATCTCACCAAGTGCAACACATGCACAAAAGAGAATAGAGACTTGCTCTTAGCTCAAAGAATGAGTGTATCACTTAACAATAGCACGACAACTTCTCCCAACCGCCAAGGTGTCTATATATAGCCCACACACAAAAACTAGCCGTGGGGAGAAGATTCCATCAAAACGACCAGGGCGGTCGACCGCCAACCAATGGCGGTCGGACGCCCATGCGCCAACGGCTAGAAAAGTAGCCGTTGGGCCTTTTGGCGATCGACCGCCATGCAGCGGCCGGTCGGACCGCCCGATATCGGTCCGATCCGCCCGTCTTTGGCGGTCCGACCGCCCGTCGCGAATTGGCTAAGTCCCAAAAGGGAGCTCTGGAAAACCGTTCGCTCGAACTCCGAACTTCCTCACCGGAAGTTCCGATTTTACAACAATGAACTTCCGCACAAGGAAATCGGTTCAAGTATAATCGGTCGACCGCCAGAGTACACCGGTCGGACCGATTTGCCACGATCCGACCGGTGACCCCCGATCCGACCGGCAGGTTCACGAATCCAACTCAATTTCTCTACTTCAAATGGCAAAACACATTAGCACATTTGAATGCAATCTTCGACAAGGTTTCAAAGATGATATTCTCAGTAGGTTACAAAACACATTTGCTAACCCTTAGAATACTCATCACAAGGAATAAGGTACATGGACTTACACCATTTGCAAAACGCATTTGCAAACTTAAGTCACATGCTACAAGGGTTATGCATGAGCCTCGATTATTTGCAAAACACATTCGCAAATAAATAGCATCGTGCCTAGATGAGCTAGAGCAAATATAATGAGCTATCAACACATGACTAACTCAAACTACTAGTTAAGACCCCTCTTAATAGTACGGCAACCTATACTAGCAATCCGGTCTTCCAACCAAACACCAAGACCGGTAAAAGACTAGGAACACATCCTTAGCCCTAGCTAGTCATACCTTTGCCTTGCATCTTCTTGAAACTTGATGACGCACATCAACACTTCAAGTCCGGGTCTTTAACTTTGACAATCATCAACACATGATGATTTCTTCACTTCGGGATCTTGACTTGAACATCATCAACACATGATGATTTTTCCATCCCGAGTCTTCACATGCATCAACACATGATGCATTCCTTCACTTGACCTCCATCAACACATGATGATTGGTCTTCTCTTGTCTTGATGATCAACTCATGATCATTTCTTCTTGATAAGCATCAACTCATGATGCATCATTTACACCAAGCTCTTGACTTGATGATCAACTCATGATCATCCCAAGTCTTCATCATCTGGAACATAACTGTATATCCAACTCATGGAAAATGTTAGTTCCACAATGTGATCATCATTAATTACCACACCATACCATTAACTCATAATGGTGGGACAAGATACCTCAATCTTTCCCTCTTTGGTAATTGATGATAACCACTTAAATTTTCATAAATTTAATGATGATAAATGAGAGAACAATTGAGTATATAAACTACACAAGTTATATATACTCTAACATGAGTATACAAGAACTACACAAGTTCTATATACTCATAACATGAGTATATACGAACTATACAAGTTTTGTATACTCAAAGGTTTTGTTTCAACGTAAAGATCCTTAGTATATGTGGAAAATGGAATATGGATCAATACTAATGAAACCACAAAGTATAGGATAAAACTCCCCCTAAATGTGTGCATACACAAATGTGTAATAAGGTCATATGCACATATTCAAGTTTAACTTAAGATTGAGTTCAATCCTATATTTTGGATCCGAGAAATGCAACAATATATAAGATTGAGATGTCGATTGCATACCTCGTTGTATTTCACCTTTATATCCAAATGAGACTACACAAAGATAATACTTGATAAAAGAGTTAGTCTCATATTTGGATTTGTCATTAATCACCAAAACAATCCATTAACTCATAATGGCGGGTCTAGATCTTTCACTAACTAGATTGGATTTTAAATGAAAGTAACAAGGCCATTAACAGTCTAGCAATACTGCATACTTCAAAAAAAAATTAAAGTTTTACAAGGTTTCAAGACAGGATTACCTTCGACATCATTGTATATCACTCAGTGCCCACTTTGGCTGAAAACCACTCCCAAGAAAACCTATTCACATTTCCTCTCCAGCTGCTTTGACCTACAAGAAAAGACAAGTGTTGAAATCATAATGTAGAACTGCGTAGGCTTATGCAAAAACTGTACAATATTTTATAATCAAATAAAGCATACAAATTCATGAGGCCAATCAAATCCAAAACATCAACATTAAAACTAGTTGTTATCATGATCCCCCAGATCTGCTCAGGAGTTATTAATCTGCTCAGGAGTAAACCTATACGAACAAACAACAAAGAGACAGGATCATATATCTGTACATAGTGATCATAATTTGTTTCTTTTCTTCTTTTTTTCTTTTATTGAAACCTATCACATAGTTTGTTTCTAATGAACTAGAGCTAATGCCTTTTATCTTCTCGCATAGCGCATTGGACGTTGAATCTAGTAACATATCACATAATAAGAATCAATCTTAACCACCGTCCAAATAGTGTCTTACGTGCTTGTTGAGATAAGCTATTTTACCTGCATAAGCAGGGGTTGAATATCAAAAGAAAAACGCAGTCAAGTGCTAGTGTGATCAGCTTCCTCTCGCTAAGGTATGGAGTATGGACAAATTAGGGCATCAAAAAATTATCAGTTCCTTCTCAAGGGTATAGGGTGGCACCACCAAGCACAATCCCTTCTCCTTGTTCATCCTCCCCAACTTGATCATCTGGATAATAGACGCTCAGACCCAACAATAAATGCAATGAGGCAAATGAAATTAATAAGTGATCTGTATATTTACCAGTAACATCTTCACCATCTCCAGCATCAGTAAGAGATGAATCAAGTTCCACCTGAAATGTGCACGATTAGTAAATTAAAGCAAACTACGTAAAGCAATTATTAGTCCATAGAACATTTGCAATCAATCGTTGATAGCCTAAGAAACTCACATGTTTCTTCTTCTTTTTCATGCCTGCAAAGCTTGGCTCGCCAGACTCTGTGACTAAAAAACAAAACAAATGAATATTTTTTAAAAATGGGCCCATGGATTAGTGATTCTTTTTTTACAGCATACTAGGCCAACCTGCCAAGCTCTCTGTAGTCTCTGCCAACTTATCCACTTCATCAGATGAATCTTGGATCACAACCTTCTTCTTCTTCTTCTTCTTGGTCGGATCAAAAGGAGTAAGCTACAAAACATTATAAACATCATCAACAAGCTCACACAGGAAAACAGAAAATACAAGCATGACAAGTCAAATTTATGAATCACTGAGAAGGGAGGAAGATGACAACCATTATTCACACACAGATTAAATACCATAGTCCACCATGCAGTAAGCCATTAATTTCAGCATCAAGCAAAGTCATGGACTTACATTTTAAAATTTTAATGTTAGTCCTTTGCTACCTGCCTGCCTATGATGACCCCCTGACACATGCATGATAACAGTACATGTTCTCTTCAAAATTAAAATACTTGCGGATCCAATCCATGAATCTACTTACACCCATTCATTTATGCGACACATGACCCCACTTTGCCGTATATATCCCAAGGCATCCCACTACCAGCATATTCAGACATTACAAGTCCTAATGTCCTAGGCTGCTAGAGCATCATGTATTGCTGTTCAATGCTATACGGCTTCAAATACTATGCTAAACTCATAAGTATCTCGTGCATGAAACATATCAGAAGACTCAAAAGTTAAATAATGTGCGTTTAACGGACTCATTACTGCCTAGTAGAACGAACCCATGCAATCCTTACATTTAGCTACTCACAAAACACTAATGAAGGGTATCCCTCGACCACCAGCAGCTTAATCCGCTCTTGCAGATTTCACAATTTCAACCCATGTGCACAAATCAAACAACCCATAGTTGCATATTCATGCCCAAACTACCGAAGAAACCACGCAAATTACCCATCCCATCGGCAGATTATTCAACACCCAAATCGAATCGAATCGGATGTGCAGTGCGAGAAAAAAACAAAATGGAAGAGAGTGCTTCACCTCAGAGACCTCCTCCTTCCTCTCCATCTACTCGTCGTCCGCCATGGCGACGCTAGCCTTCTTCACCCGCTCCTCCTCCTCTTTTCCCAGCGCGACAGGCGACATGAGAGGCGACACGAGAGGCGGCGCGTCGGCTGGAAACCTGGACGGGCAGGTCACGCACGAGCCGGATCAGATCGGGTCGCGGAAGCGATCGAAGGAGGAGTAGGCAAAATTTTCCCCCTAGGGTAAAAAGAGGGTTTCGAACTCTTACGAGGGCAGCGCGAGAGAGGTGGCGGCGGTGGGACTCCGGGTAGGGTTTCTGAGCACCTTACTACTTTAGGCTTTAGCCTTCTCTGTGACTGAGCGCGCAGGCACGGGCGCAGTCGGAGGTGGCGGCGCAGGGAGTCGAGAGCCGAGCGCAGGAAGAGGCGGCACCAGGAGCAGACCACGACCGAAGGGAGCTCCAAGAGAAGAAGCCATGGAGGAAGGAGCCGGGGAGGATGGAGGAGGACGGCGGTGCCAGAGGAGGGAGTTGGGGAGGATGGAGGAGGAGGACGGCGGCGCCAGAGGAGGGAGGAGGCGGGCGAGGAAGGAGGAGGGAAGGTGTGCTAGGCGCCGTGGGGGGGGGAGGGATAAGGAGGCGGCTACGGGAATTGGGGAGATAAGGAGGCGGCAGCTGCTGGGATTGGGGATGTAGGGTTAGTAGCAAAAAAACGTGCGGCGGGAAAAAGGGTAGGGAACTAAATTTTTGCTCCCAAGTATTTCCGTTTTTATACACTCGAGAATATACTCTTTATCCCGAGAGTTATACGAAACACTCGGAAAATATATTTTTTACCGAGTGTTGACTTCCTATCCCGAGTGTCCTATTAAACACTCGGGATCTACCCGAGTGTTTTTGTCGAGACACTCGGGAAATATATAGGCACTCGGGAACTAAGTGGTTTCTGGTAGTGATAATCTCAAGTAGCAATTTATTTAGCATTGGACAACAATTTCTGGGTACACCAAAATGCTTTGACATTGAGAAGTCTGCATTGGCACGTAATTTTGATACGTATGTTAATTAGAAGATCAAGTCAATAACTTCTACGATGGTACATACATACGTACTTTGATAGCAATATCATATATATGTTTGTACACGTACGATAGCTAAATCTGACTAAAGTTTGAAAATTGCTATTTTATTCTTTACATAAATCTATATTCCAACCAAGCGATGTATCTGAATTCAAGCCTGGTCAGCTTGCATGACTAAGTATGCGTGGTATGTCGAGTTAAAAAAAAAGAGCATGAATATCACTAATGTCGTTGTATACCTCGTCTCACTGTTGATGACTAAACTTCGATTTCTATTAATGGTGGGTTGGATGTGATATTTATTTATGAATTTTCCACTATAATGCACTCGCCATATGCCTTACCCGGGACCCTCTGTCAGAAACAAAAGTCTACATGATATCAACTTCATTGATTATGTCAATCCAGCACTACTGATATAAAATCTTGTGCTTATCCTATTTGAATCATCTTATATTCCATTTGAAATTGACATTTTTCAAATAAGTTTGAATATATATGTCCATTTGCAATGTCAACAGTTTGACCCTGATCGATCTTGTTGGTTCTCCGACGTGTTATATGTAGGGCTACCCTCTTTGTAACACATGCTCATACATAACACGTACACCAACGAAAAGTACAGTGCAAGATCACGTAAGATCATAATGGTGAGACCATTGGTCTTTCTTGTGCTCTTGTGCTGCTCCCTGACGTTCACCACATGCTCCGGCCTCCGCCTCGAGCTCACCCACGTCGACGCGAAGGCGAACTGCACCATGGCGGAGCGCCTGCGCCGTGCCACCGAGCGCACCCATCGCCGTCTGGCTTCCATGGGCGGGGTGGCGGCGCCCGTGCGCTGGGCGGAGACGCAGTACATCGCCGAGTACCGCATCGGCGACCCGCCGCAGCGGGCCCAGGCCATCGTCGACACCGGCAGCAACCTCATCTGGACGCAGTGCATGACCTGCCGCCCCAGGTGCTTCGGCCAGATCCTCCCCTACTACAACTACACCAGGTCGCGCACCGTCCGCCCCGTGCCGTGCAACGACACCATGTGCCTCGGCAGCCCCGAGACCCAGTGCATGCGCGACGGCGCCGCGTGCGCCGTCCTGGCAAGCTACGGAGCAGGGGACGTCGCGGGAGTCCTCGGCACCGAGGTGTTCACGTTCCGGTCGGAGAAGGTGAGGCTCGCCTTCGGGTGCGTCACCGAGACCAAGATCCGGCCGGGGAGCCTCGACGGCGCGTCCGGAATCATCGGGCTCGGCAGGGGCGCGCTGTCGCTGGTCTCCCAGCTCGGCGACACCAAGTTCTCCTACTGCCTCAACCCCTACTTCCGCGACACCGTCAACCCGAGCCACCTGTTCGTCGGGGCGTCGGCCGGCCTGAGCGGCGACACGCCGGTGACGTCCGTGCCGTTCGTCAAGAACCCTAAGGAGGACCCCTTTAACACGTACTACTACCTGCCCCTCGTCGGGATGACTGTGGGAAGCGTCAAGCTGGCCGTCCCCGCCGCGGCGTTCGACATGCAGAAGGTCGCGCCGGGGGTGTGGGCCGGCGGCGCGGTGATCGACTCCGGCTCCCCGTTCACACACCTCGTGGACGTCGCGTACCGTGCCCTGAGGCAGGAGCTGGCACGGCAGCTGGGCGCTAGCCTCGTGCGCCCGCCGGCCGACGCCGGCGACGTGGTGGAGCTGTGCGTGGAGCTCGGGGACGTCGGGAGGCGGGTACCGCCGCTGGCGCTGCACTTCGGCGGCGGCGGGGACGTGGTGCTGCCGCCGGCGAACTACTGGGCGCCCGTGGACAGGGCCACGGCGTGCATGGTGGTGTTCAGCTCGGCGCGGGCGAACGCGACGCTGCCGATGAACGAGACGAGCCTCATCGGCAACTTCATGCAGCAGGACATGCACCTGCTCTACGACCTCGGCAACGGCGTGCTGTCCTTCCAGCCGGCGAACTGCAGCTCCGCATGATACGTGCACGTACGTGTTGTGTGCGCGCACATGCGTGTGACGTCCCGTGTATACTACACGCGGAATTGTTAAAAAATTATCGCATGTTTTTTAGAAAAAATAATCGACTTTCTGATCTTACAATTTTGCTTAAAGATTTGTGCTTCGCCGCAACATCATCTTCTCCGGTGGTGGCGGCGGCGGCAGCGGTGGCGAGTTAGGGCTGGGCTTCGCCGGATTAGGGCTAGGGTTCACCGGGTTAGGTTTTGGGTTCATCGGGGTCTAGCTATAGAGGGAGGGAAGGGCGGTGGAGGTACGGCGGTGGCGGAGGGTCAGCAAGGCGGCGGTGGCGTCCCCGGCCGCGGGTCAGAGGAGGGTGATGGGTGGTGGAGGTCGGCGGGGTAACGAGAATCGACTAGAAATTAAGAGGCGGGGGTGGCGATGGCGGATCCGGCGGCGGTAGCTGCCGGAAATGGGGAAGAAGGTGGCAGTTGGAGAGGCACGGGAGGAGCAGGGGCAGCGTGGAGGAGCTCCGCTTGTCGCCGAGGCGGCGGCGCTACGGATCAAGTCGATCGAGAGATCAATTGAGGAAGGGAAGGAGATGAGGTAGATACATGGAAAGGGAGGATCGGGTCCACTGGATTTTGATCCTAGCGAGAAAACTGACTGTTTTTCACCCCTAAAAACTGTCACACGTGAGAAATTCGACTGTTTTCCTTAAAAAATATACTACAGTTTTTAGCAATTCCGTACTGTGTTATAGCTTACCAGTAAGTGATCACCATCGTTTTGCTAATTACGAGGCACCTGATATGTTTTAGAAGCAGGTCATTGCCGATATTGCCCTCCAAGAAACTCTGCTCTGTAGAGAGAACTCTATACGCATACGTCTGTCCTCTCAGTATAACAAAGAGGTGCACGTGCATACACCTTACGTATCACACATTTTATAAAAGTTAAGGCATCTTCAACAGTAGATACATCACTCATCTTTTCCTGTCATCACCTAAAATCCTAACTAGAGGAGAGAGAATGGATCATCTCTCGTGCAAGAGACAACCTGTGCACACAATGAAGGGTGTTGTGGTGAAAACCATAAAATTGATCTTTACTATTATAAAAAGACTTGATGATGACGATAAGTCTACCATTTACCACCTTCACTCCCCCACCTTTTGAGTTAATATTATCTTTTGTCGATAGATGTGTGTATATATATCCAAAAGTTACGTGAAGAATGCTCCGTGAATAATTAAATTATTTGTGCTTGTGATTTATAATAAGGTTATATGTGGTTTATTGATTAGATGCAAATTATGTACAAAACTTTTGTTTGTACAATAATTACCTTATAGATATTGGTTTTTTAAGTTAATAACTTATATTATGTTTAGTTGAAAACCGTTGCAAGGCATGAGCACTCAGCTAGTAAAAAACAGTTATTGGTTGATGATAGAGATAAATTATTGGAGATGTTTTCTCTATGCGAGGTGGAGTACTTAGAGAGAACCTTAATTAAGAGACAAACTATTGAGGATGATCATTTCCTCATCCACTGTTTGTCAACACTGATATTACGCATTTACCCAACTAACCACCGAGATTAATTGGACACGCATCACTCGGAGAGCAAAGGATATTGGATAAAACGAAGCCAAGATAATGTACACCGGAATTACAAGCCAAATGAAAATAAAAGGAATTGACAAAATTAAAGTCAAAGATGCGTGACACCGTGTGAAGAAGAAAAGAGATGCATGAGACAACTTTAATATCTCCAAGCACGCAGACGACGACTCCCCAGACCGACGAGCTCCGCCGGCCGTTTGCTCGGCCATGGCGTCGTTCGAGTCGACGGCGAGCTGGTTGAGGTGGAATGCGTGGCCCATCCGCCGGCTCACCAATGCATCCACCTCCTTCCCGGCGCGCCAAATTGCGTCGACGTACTCCAGCTGTGGATCACGCAGCATGTCGCCGTCGGCGATGTTGACCAGTACCAGCGGCAATGGCGCACCGCCCAGTGGAGGCGCGGCCTCGCCCATGCGGCAGATGGGTGTTTTATATAGGGAAATATATCTAGTGCTAATAGGTAATTCAGTACTAAGGTGTTATACTAATCTTGACCGTTGGATCTGAATTGAACAACCAAGATTAATACGGGCTCCCACCTCTAAACAATTTAATCACTTTGCATGCTCTCACCTTCAATGCACATTCATTAATGCGTCTTCATTAAACACCATGCATGCTCCCACCTTCAACGGTCAAGATCCAGATCTAACGGTCAAGATTGGTATTAGCACTTTATCACTGAATTACCCATTAACACTAGATACATTCCCTTTATATAGCTGCATGCTAGTAGTGCTTAGTGCCGACTTATCGGGAGGCATGTAGTAACAAGTGCTTGACCGTGTGCGTGTGTAATCTGTAGTTGCATTAGTCGTTGCGCACGTTGAGAGGTAGCGCCAATAATGGATCAGGCGTTAGGCACCTGACGCACCATAGCATTTCTATCAGTTTATGTAGTATGTTGGTCTGTTGAGTCTTTTGAGCGAGAGAATAACAGAAAGAAACAAAGTAGCATTAGACAGTAGCAGTGCTACGTGAGGTCTCTTTGTGCACTCATCTTCGCCGTGTGCTCACTGTTCTTCCTCATCGTCCATTGTGTGAGTGTGAGAGCTCGAGAGTGATCTCGTGTGAGTTGAGTCCACGAGTTCAACTTGAGTAATCCCAACACTCTCCAGCCCGAGCCTGAGCAGCACCATGTCAGCCACGGTGACAGTCCCAGAGCCCTGGCTTCGCCAATCCGATTCAGGCAGCCACTTGGTGTGCCATGTTGGCGCCCGAGCTATCGCCGATGAGGAACACACGCAAGAAGTCGGCGGCAACGCGCAGCCGAGACACCGGCTTAGATGCTGGCTCCGCCGGCGCCTTGCATTGGGCCAAGCCAATGACTGGAGCCAGCCGACGGCCACGTTCTCGGCATCTATGGTGGCTGGAAGACGGTGCTCTAGGGCGAGGGGATCTAGTTTATGATCTATTTATTTTTGTTGTGCGTACAACTAACCTTGTGTGGGAGTAAGCATCGTGACACCCCACACATTGTGTAGACTAAACAAACGTGTACACCCCATACTCGTTCTAGACTTTAGCACCGAAATGGCAATCGATGTCAGCGGGTACTCACACTGACGGGAGTGAAGAAAAGTTGGCGCCAAATCTCCTGCCAAGGCCAGCTCTATAAAAACTCATCCAACCCACTGAACTCCGTCTCCTTCTCTTTCATCTAGTTGCACTTGTCCCACTCCTCCACTCAACGCGATGTCTCAGCCGTCTCAACTCTATAAACATTGGCGAATGCAAGGCAAGTCAATTGCCCAAACTGTGATGTCCAAACAAATATCCTCTACTCTAACACCAAAGAGAACAGGGACGTGTGTTCTACAAGTGACCATATTTCTTGGTGAGTTTGATTTCTAGAAATGTTGGTATTTGGATTTTTTTGTTTGTTTTGTCGCTTCTTTTGACTATCCAGTGTGGAATTTAGGCCGGCAGATGCCAGTACTTTTAGTGGGCGGACTCTATTGGTGTCGTGGTGGAAAGGGTAGTTGAACATCCATTTGTAGCTCCATCTGGTCCAATGGTGAACATGTCATCTGCCTGATAGGATTCTTGACCATCTGAAGTGGCTGGAGAGGCTTATGTATGTGTATCCTTCTGGTAGTTTATGCAATATGTATAAAGTAGTTTTCATTATCGCAGAAGGGGATTCATGTATCCAGGATGTTGTATGCTTATGTTGTGCCAGATTTGTATGAATTGCAAGCGATGTTTAACTTTTAGCTACTAGTTTAACTTTTAGCTACTAGATTTGTATGAACATAACATGCAAAGGGACATATGGATGTATTCAGCATATATCCAGAAAATTACAGTACCACAACATGGCAACATCATAAGTCTGAGTACTATATGTTGTATAACATTACAGTACCAAAATGAAACTAAGTTATGAAGTTATCTTCAATTCACATTACAATACCATAATGAAATTAAGCTATCAAGTTAGGTTCAATTCACATTAAAATAGCATAATATTGAAGGGATACGGGTAGGCTACGTTAGCTGATAATTCAAAAATTCTACCATGTAAACCAGGATGCCATGCAAGCAAGAGATTATAGATCGTTACCACCAAACGCGCAGTGCAACGGAAGAAGAGTTGGAGCAGCCTGGTCCAACGAATAGCGCATCGATGTAGTGGTCATGGGCAATCATTCACTGTAGTTGATCGTCCTCGTAGCCGATCGTCCAGCGTCCGATTGCTTTCCTTGCAAAGTCGTGGATCGTCCTTGAGCGCAACAGCAATAGCAGTAGCGCATCTATGGTATCCACATGTCTTGGGCAGGAACACCATACGCCGATGTGCTAGCACCAAGTCACACGAGATGGCTCTCTCAAGAAGATGACGGCTAGGGTTCGAAGTAACTCACGTCAACTCTTGACGTGTCTCTGTCTCGTCTACTCTTTTCTTATCCCCAATAGCCTCAAGCATCTCATTATATAGTGCTTGTGACTGATCCTATCTGAACATGTTTGACGAATCATATCCGTACTGGTTTGTTCCAACCCGTTAAGTGTGTAACCCTGTAGGTTCATGCGTAGCTCGGTTGTGACTCAGAAACTTTTTCCGAGCACGAGTCGTTAGTGGTACCTAACATGACATAATGATTCCCTAATACACACAAATTATATCGGATGAACCTTAAAGCAATATGATCTACGACCAGCTCATATTTGATCTCGACGAGTTCGTAACTCCTTATGACCAGATTTCGACCACTTAGTGATCATGTTCGACCAGCCTACGACTAGCTCGTATCTCCATACGACTAGTCCGTATCTGATTGAACTAAAAGACCTGCTTATGTATTCTCCCTTTGCCTCGCGATATCTGGTTGAACTCCAGGTGAGATGTAATTTCATCCATGGACTGTTCGATACTTTATCGATCGAGTATCGGATCACTTGATATGGTTGAACTCTTCGACCACTAGTGGCATGGTCACACACTTTCTTTATCCGACCACATCGAGGGGCCTAGAGACATCTCTCTTGTTATGTTAGGAGGGGTAAATCTCATATCCGACTAGTCACATTCCTCCGCATGTTTCATAGCATACTCGAAAGCTACCTATGCAACTACCCAGTTACGAGTAGCGTTTAGCAACTCCAAAGTGTACTCTAACACATGTAGGAAACCATGTTGATCTCAGGTCTAAGGATTATATATCATCATTGCCTGAGACCAACTGATGATACATGAAATCATAACAATCTCAGCAATGTCTCAAGGTGGGTCAATCCAACACCATGTTCTCTAACATGTATTCACATTATTGGTTTGATATCCCTATATCCATTACCAATGAAACATAGTCATCAATCAATACATGTGCTGGTCGATAGGATAACTGGTGCTCCGACCAGTGACATTCGACAAGGGATACATTTAGAACAACATCGTATAAGTTAAAAGAGCTTCACCAACAAGTCACATACTTGTTAACCTTTTAACATATGATTCATTCAAGGAACAGAATAATATTTATTCAATAACTCATAAACATAGACGTGATACAATCATATCTATGATTGCCTCTAGGGCATATCACCAACAAATATTACAATGTACCTTCATTCCAACCTTTAGCACCTTTTCACACCGAATTGACCAAACCCTGCCACGCCACCTTTTTAGACTAAATGGACAACCCGAACAAGCTTTTCTCAGCGAGTAGACATCACTCACCAGCTATCCCACCTTTTTAGACCAAAATGACTGCACCCTGCCACGTCACTTTTTCAGACCAAATTGACCACACCCTGCCTGGCGCCTTTTCAAACCGAAACGACAACCCAGATCGGCTTTTCTCAGTGAGTAGACATCACTCGCCAGTCATCCCACATTTTCAGACCGAAATGACCACAACTTGTCACACCACCTTTTCAGACCGAATTGACCATATCCTACCACGCCACCTTTTCATACTGAAACGACAACCCGGATCGGCTTTACTCAGTGAGTAGACATCACTCACCAATCATCCCACCTTTTCAGACCGAAATTGATGAGGATATACATGGCATATACATCTATTTGTGCAAGAGAGGGGGAGTGGGAAGTCGGCCTAAGAGGAAGAAACAAGACCAATCCAATTTCAATCAGAATGGTGCTCACTATTCTGTTCACAAAATTCATGAAGGTTTGTGCACTAATTTTGAGGTTTAAAATGTGCAACAAGTTTATATTTAGAAAGACTACCAAGTCTAGTTTCCAATAGATCAAACGACATGTGATTTTGAGCTTTCTTCGCAAAGTTATGGTAACTTCACTGGAGGTTGCACAGGATGTCAAAGCATCATGAGAGGATTGCTAAACTACGGGAGTATGTGGCTTGTGGGGCACCTATGGGTGATCTCCTACTATCCTAAGACTTTTCAAAGGTTTTAAAAGGGTGCCCTTATCTTGTTTATCATGGATTTAATCTGTTTCAAACAAGAACATTGAAGATAGAAATGTTTGAAGTCAATTCGGATTGAACTCATCACCGCTAGCAAAGTCTAGTTTAAAAAAGCTATATCTTTTGCAAACAAACTGCGATTTGAGTATTCTTGGATTTGTTGGAAAGCTAACTTCAAGCCCCACATAAAGGATCAAGTCTTATCTTTATATTACATACGTGTGCACCACAACATTCAAAATAATCCAATGGCGGATATTCCAGGCTTTCCTTTCTTTGAGTCCAGGTTATCTAGAGAGTTGTTTCTTGTCTTAGGTGTCTTATAAGGGCTATATAAGCCATTCTAAATATCTATGTAACTCAGACTCGATATTATGAATTAAAATACACATTTGTATTTTAGCTTTTAACTACTTCCATGATGAAGGTATCGTCGTTATCTAGGCTATGCGCCTATTCTTACAAGCCTTCGACACAACCAAGTTCTTGAGGGGAATTGGGCATTCATTATTATCTTTGATTCTACGCCGAGAAGATCATGGTCTCCGTATCAGAAATAACCACACCCTGTCACGCAACCTTTTGAGATCGAATTGATCACACCCTATCATGCTACCTTTTAAGACTGAAATGACAACCTCGACAAACTTTTTTTAGTGATTAGATATCACTCACTAGCCATCTCACCTATTCATACATCAATGACCACACCCTGTCACGCCATATTTTCAAACCAAAGTGATCACACCCATCATTTGCCATTAGTAACCCCCTCAATGCTACCCCTAGCCGTTTATAAAAATGGGGTACACTCCACCACCACAACAAACACTCCACTCCAACTAGTTTCGCACAATAGAGAGAAAGGAAAGAGAAGAAAGCTAGAGGAAATCAATGCATCGGGCTTAAGAGATTCAAGCTATGGGGAAATGTTGCGGAAGTGGCTTGTCGGGAAGGCAGGAACCTACCCAGATCGTTCGATAAAGGATCCACCTGTACGACTAGAGTTTTCACACCCGCAATGCGACTGTGGTAACTCGACGCATATCATTTAGTCCACACACCCGGCGACCGCCGCCCGGGCGTACTACACGTGCTTGGAGTATGAAGTAGTTTATGCAATATGTATGAAGTAGTTTTCGTTGTCAACAGATGGGCATTCGTGTATCCAAGATGTTGTATGCTTATGTTGTGCCAGATTTGTATGAATTGCAAGAGATTTGTAACTTTCAGCTAGTAGATTTGTATGAACATAACATGATAAGGGACAATTGCATTACAGTATTTAGCATAGATCCAAAAAATTACAGTACCACAACATGGCAACATCATAAGTCTGAGTACTGTTGTATAACATTATAGTACTAAAATGAAACTAAGTTATGAAGTTATGTTCAATTCACATTACAATGCCAATTAAGCTATCAAGCTAGGTGATGAGGACATCCCTACCATGGATATAACCGTGCCTACACACACAACTCAACCACAACCAGTACAAGGACCTCTTACCCGAGCTCGTGCTCGCCAACTTAATTATCAGGTGAATTCGTTCCTAGGATTATATACTACCGAGAATAGACCGCTACCTAATGCAAGTGATTTAACCACTTAGTGATCATGTTCGACCAGCCTACGACTAGCTCGTATCTCCATACAACTAGTCCGTATCTGATCGAACTAAAAGACCTGCTTATGTATTCTCCCTTTGCCCCGCGATATTTGGTTGAACTCCAGGTGAGATGTAATGTCATCCATGGACTGTTCGATACTTTATCGATAGAGTATCGGATAACTTGATATGGTTGAACTCTTCGACCACTAGTGGCATGGTCACACACTTTCTTTATTCGACCACATCGAGGGGCCCAGAGACATCTCTCCTGTTATGTTAGGAGGGGTAAATCTCATATCCGACTAGTCACATTCCTCCACATGTTTCATAGCATACTCGAAAGCTACCTATGCAACTACCCAGTTACGAGTAGCGTTTAGCAAATCCAAAGTGCACTCTAACACATGTAGGAAACCATGTTGATCTCAGGTCTAAGGATTATATATCATCATTGCTTGAGATCAACTGATGATACATTAAATCATAACAATCTCAGCAATGTCTCAAGGTGGGTCAATCCAACACCATGTTCTCTAACATGTATTCACATTATTGATTTGATATCCCTATATCCATTACCGGTGAAATATAGTCATCAATCAATACATGTGCCAGTCGATAGGATCACTGGTGCTCCGACCAGTGACATTCGACCAGGGATACATTTAGAACAACATCGTATAAATTAAAAGAGTTTCACCAACAAGTCACATACTTGTTAACCTTTTAACCGATGATTCATTCAAGGAACAGGATAATATTTATTCAATAACTCATAAACATAGACGTGATACAATCATATCTATGATTGCCTCTAGGGCATATCACCAACAAATATTACAATGTACCTTCATTCCAACCTTTAGCACCTTTTCACACCGAATTGACCAAACCCTGCCACGCCACCTTTTTAGACTAAATGGACAACCCGAACAAGCTTTTCTCAGCGAGTAGATATCACTCACCAGCTATCCCACCTTTTTAGACCAAAATTATTGCACCCTGCCACGTCACTTTTTCAGACCAAATTGACCACACCCTGCCTGGCGCCTTTTCAAACCGAAACGACAACCCAGATCGGCTTTTCTCAGTGAGTAGACATCACCCGCCAGTCATCCCATATTTTCAAGCCGAAATGACCACAACTTGTCACACCACCTTTTCAGACCGAATTGACCATATCCTACCACACCACCTTTTCATACCGAAACGACAACCCGAATCGGCTTTACTCAGTGAGTAGATATCACTCACCAATCATCCCACCTTTTCAGACCGAAATTGATGAGGATATACATGGCATATACATCTATTTGTGCAAGAGAGGGGGAGTGGGAAGTTGGCCTAAGAGGAAGAAACAAGACCAATCTAGTTTCAATCAGAATGGTGCTCACTATTCTGTTCACAAAATTCATGAAGGTTTGTGCACTAATTTTGAGGTTTAAAATGTGCAACAAGTTTATATTTAGAAAGACTACCAAGTCTAGTTTCCAACCGATCAAACGACATGTGATTTTGAGCTTTCTTCGCAAAGTTATGGTAACTTCATTGGAGGTTGCACAGGATGTCAAAGCATCATGCGAGGATTGCTAAACTACGGGAGTCTGTGGCTTGTGGGGCACCTATGGGTGATCTCCTACTATCCTAAGACTTTTCAAAGGTTTTAAAGGGGTGCCCTTATCTTGTTTATCATGGATTTAATCTGTTTCAAACAAGAACATTGAAGATAGAAATGTTTGAAGTCAATTCGGATTGAACTCATCACCGCCAGCAAAGTCTAGTTTAAAAAAGCTATATCTTTTGCAAACAAACTCCGATTTGAGTATTCTTGGACTTGTTGGAAAGCTAACTTCAAGCCCCACATAAAGGATCAAGTCTTATCTTTATATTACATACGTGTGCACCACAACATTCAAAATAATCCAATGGCGGATATTCCAGGCTTTCCTTTCTTTGAGTCCAGGTTATCTAGAGAGTTGTTTCTTGTCTTTAGGTGTCTTATAAGGGCTATATAAGCCATTCTAAATATCCATGTAACTCAGACTCGATATTATGAATTAAAATACACATTTGTGTTTTAGCTTTTAACTACTTCCATGATGAAGGTATCGTCGTTATCTAGGCTATGCGCCTATTCTTACAAGCCTTCGACACAACCAAGTTCTTGAGGGGAATTGGACATTCATTATTATCTTTGATCCTACGCCGAGAAGATCGTGGTCTCCGTATCAGAAATAACCAAACCCTGTCACGCAACCTTTTGAGATCGAATTGATCACACCCTATCATGCTACCTTTTAAGACTGAAATGACAACCTCGACCAACTTTTTTTGGTGATTAGATATCACTCACTAGCCATCTCACCTATTCAGACATCAATGACCACACCCTGTCACGCCATATTTTCAAACCAAAGTGATCGCACCCATCATTTGCCATTATTAACGCCCTCAACGCTACCCCTAGCCGTTTATAAAAATGGGGTACACTCCACTAGGTTCAATTCACATCAAAATAGTCCGCTTGTTGTATAACATTAATATTACATTGTACCTTCATTCTAGCATTAGCACCTTTTCGGACCGAATTGACCACACCCTACCACACCACCTTTTTAGGATGGATGGACAACCCGAACAAGCTTTTCTCAGCGAGTAGACATCACTCACTAACCATCCCACCTTTTTAGACCAAAATGATCGCACCCTACCACGTGACCTTTTAAGATCGAATTGACTACACCCTGCCATGTCACCTTTTTAGACCAAAACGACAACCCAGACCGGCTTTTATCAGTGAGTAGACATCACTCATCAGTCATCCCACCTTTTCAGACCAAAATGACCACACCATGCCATGCCACATTTTCAGATAATCTCACACACACATCGATTTTTCACATTGTACATTGCATTTCACACATTGCTAACTTTATCCGTGCATAATGGCAGTTGGAGGAGCGTTGCTTTTTCTTCCAATGGATCAATGGCCCTGACAAGTACAAAAGGGCATTCATCCCATAGAAATACATGTTGAACTATGCGCTACCACTCGAGATCGCCCACTGTAGGAAACCTTACATACCCGAGAGCAGGGAAGACAATGGAAAGGCACCGATGGAGGGCCCCCCCCCCCTAGCACGCTGAGGACGATCGGGCCGAACGTGCGACGGTCAAGAAGAAGGCACCCATGGTCCATGTGGATCCTGCTAAGCGGGTGGCTACTCCTCATGAGCTATTGGAAGCACCCGCAGATCTACAGGACACAAAGGAAAAGCACCGATGGGTCCTCAAGACTAACTTCTTACCGATCCACCAATTTTTTCGATTCCAAAAGGACGCGCATGTATACTAGGCGTAGATCGGGTTGATGATTCGTGCATGTAGTCGTCTATACCGTATAACTAGCGGCACAAACAAATGCACTAACTAACCCTCCGCACCATGTAATTCGCACCTACATTACAAAGTCTTCTTTCTTTCGTAGTTGAAATCTCATCTTTTAAATTTAATTCCCAAACTATTCTCCATTTAATACTTCATTCTCTTTTTCAAAATAAATCGGTTGTGCAAAACACTACACTCGTAACAATAACGCATGCAAGGGATTTATCCACGCAGCCAACAAACTCCGGCTTCTTTAGGCACTACAAGAAATTACCAAATAACTTAGTAAAGTCCTATAAAATTTGAATCTGCATTCTATCAAAATTTATTTCAATTTTTCTGCCAACTTTTTTCAAGTCTTGTCGCTATTTGGTTTGGTGAAAAGATCCTATCATCAATTGGTTTGGCGACTGGAATGTGTCGCCATTTGAAGTGACAATTTGCTCTATGTCGCCATTTAAAATGGCTACATAGACATTTAATACTGTTTGATTGGCGATATTGGCATATCGCCATTTGAAATGGCGATAGAAGCCCCTTTTAATTTTATTAAATGACTATTTATTTTTGTAATTCTATTAAAAATTATATTATTTTTTTAAAAAAATCAATGAATCACAACCATATGGTAGCATTCTTCTTCTTTTTTCGAGGGGCTTCACACCCATATGTTAGTTTAGTTAAATTTGCGAAGAAATTATTATGGTCAATCAAATCAAATATTACATGAATGGAATGGATTAATTGAGAGTGTTGCTAGCTCATGCTATAGCAGTTTCATGGGGTTTCATAAGGTTTCATCGGATTTCAACTTTCATGATGTTTCAAGTTTCAGGTTTCACGAGGTTTGAAGATGCACTCATAGGAAGTTGCTAGCCCACGCTATATACTGTTGGAATGGATTTCAACCGTATAACAGTTTCCTTGAGTTTCATGAGGTTTTAGTTGAAACTCCATGAAACTTCAATGAAACCCCAAGTTTCAAAAACTTCAACTTCAATGAAATTTAGATTCAAACTGAAGCTTCGATGAAACCTCAATATTCAAAATGGAAGTTTCAACCATCGAATCATAAACTTAAAGATTTAGAGGTGGGTTTCAAGAAGTTTCAAAAAATTTAGTAGGTTTCAAGTTTCATGGATGTTTAAGCAGGTTTTAAGGAGTTTTGAATATAAACCTAAAATTTTGCAAGCTATGGTTAAAATTGAGTGATTGTCCGCCGCCTCTATCGTGCCCTCCTTGACCTCCACCATTTGGCCTACGTCGCAGTCTCGGCTGTCACCCGTGCATGCATCTGTCGAAGCCTCCACCGGTCGATTCGCTCCTCGGCGTCCGCTGCCTCCGCACACACTCCTTAGTTGCCGTCGACAAGCCTGCATACGTCGTAGCCGTGGCCACCGCATGGCACTACTTACCCATTTGCTTCGCCATGAGCCGGGCATGCTCGCCGCCGCACACCGGCCGTTGCTGTTCGCGCCTACTCGCCATCGGTCCCGCACACGACACCCACTCACTGTCACCGCACAACGGCAGTTGCTGTCGTGCCCGCTCGTAACTCTTGCACGCTGGCCACCGCTGCTAACGAATCGAGGGAGAGGGAGCGGGGAGGGGAGCGAGATGCGAACGCATGAGAGGTACACAAGAAAGGAAATTTGTGATGAATGTGCGTAAAGCAAACATAGAATCGGACAGCTCTTGTACATTGCGCAGGGGCAAAGCAACGATGGATTGTTATTCCGTTGGACGAGATTAAACACTACAGCGTTTTCTAGCTTTTCAATTAATTAATGTACAAGCTAGAGATATGCACGGTAGTGTAAACCCCCATCGTTGACATCGTGCCTAACTTGACAATATAGTAGATTTTTCGTTTCTTTATATAGCCACCAAAAACTTATAAAAGATGCCGTTAATGACCAAACATTACAATAAATAGACGAGTTTACTGTTAAGCAAAACCAAAACGAAGGCAGCAACGAGACCATCGCCACTGCTATGACACCGAATGCCTTGTGTTCCGCGAAGGCGTCGACTTGGTCTCCTCCAGATTGACGGAGCCGGGGCTCTCTGATGTGTCGGAGCTGCTGTTCTCCACGCTGCTCGCCTTGCCGGACCAGAGCTTGCTAAGTATCTTCTTCGGCATCAGTGCCCCCTTCGCGGCCTTACCGGCGGCGCTCTTGATCTCGTCGCCGCTGCCGTTCTTGTTGGTGTCGCTGCCGCCACCGCTGCTCCTCCCGCTGCCGCAGCCACTCTTGTTGGCCAAGCTCGTCGACCGGAAGGAGTTGACGTCGCTGGACGTTGGCACGCCGCCCCATTGATCGTCCTCGGTTGTCGTCGTCGTGGTCGTCGCGGCTGACCTGGAACTGCCGTAGGAGTTGCCATGATCTCTGGGGAGGACAGAGCGCACGGAGGATGGGAGTTCAGCTGCTGCATCGCCACCAGCAGAGCCTGCTGATGCCCGGACTTGCTCGAAGAAGAGGACCTGCACGACCACTCGCAGAGGAAGTCGCTCGTTCTGTACAGCGTGCATGCTCGCGTCGGAGGACAGCTTCTTGCAGTCCATCAGTCCGCATAGCCTCTTCTTCTCACTCTTTGATAGGCTCGGATGCTCCTGTACATGTGACAGTGACAAGGAGATCAAAATTCTGAACACCAACATATAATTAAAGGACAGTGTGTAGTTTAGTAGTTACCCACTAAAAACAGAGATCTGTATATATATGTATATATACCTTCAGATACATGTCAATGGCGCGGTAAAGTGCATCATGCACCGGTCGGGATGCGAGGGGTACCATTTCAACAAGTGCAATGAACTTTGAAAGAGGAAGGTTGGGGTCCTTTGCGATCTCAGCCAGATAACCGTCGATCAACCTTGCAACCGCCAGTTTTGAAGTGCTGGAGACAGAAGACAGGTTATCGGCATCCGTACCTTCTTCATCATCTTGTAGTTTTGTGTTGGCACTGTCGCTGTGCTGCACCATGAACTCCTCCAATATTGTTGAGATCAGGTCTACATTGTACATAGCATTTCCGTTAGAAATCGCAGGTATCAGAAGATCAGAAACTGAAGCTTCATCCAACTGCGTGCCTATTCTCTTGATCAAGTCACCACGGAAGGCCTCATCGGACTCCAGCAAGCATGTTGCTCTCAGCAGCTTAAGAAGGAAACCACACGAAACCGAACCTGAACCTTTCTCAGTTGGCAACAGAGAAACGATGGTTTCTAGAGCTGCACAATGCCTTGTACAATCAAGTCCATTGCTTACAGCATTGTCTAGGGAGCTGAACAACCGTCTGTATGCATAGGCTCTCAGTGCTTCTCCAATTACCTCGCTGGTTGTTCTCCCCTTAGCCTTGATGGCCAAGATCACCTTCTTGTACAAGCACATCTCGAGGTCGCAAAGGTCCTCCACCCACCAGTCTTTCGGTACCATCTGCTGCTTCCTTCCACCATTCCAATGTGAATCGAGACCATTCTCGGATGGAAGCTTCTTTCTGTTGTAGGTGTATGACCACTCAACTTCTGATGGATCAATGGAAGCTTTGGACGCGATAGAATCAACACAGTGGTTGATGACCTTCAAGTTCTCTGACCAAGGCAGAAGTGACTTTGTTGTCTGCAGCACGATGATCGAGTCCTTCCAGGTGCGGAATATGCTTGAAGACAGGAACACGTCGACTTTGTAGATGAGGTTTCCTTTGTCAATTGTCTCAAACATTTCAAGATACTCAGCAGCACAGCGGGCCGCGAGGACGTTGTATGCGTTGAGTGTGACAATCATACCGTAGCAGAACTTGGCACAAATTTCAAATGCTGCAGGTCCACCAGGGATGTCAGAGATGTCTACTTCATCGTTGCTTTCCTCATTTGTTGATGCCGCCAATGTTTGCAAGCGGCAACTCTTCGACAAAAGAGGGAACTGCATGTAATTTGAACAAGAACATGAGTACTCCCTTTTATCAGTCACAAGCTCACAATTAATCACCTTGTTGGAGAGTTCATGTTAGATCTAAATAACGGGTTGTATCGTAGTTCTTTGAGGCTATAAATAAAAGGTGCGGGATCCTACGGGATACACACAACAATTATTCCCAAACAAATCAACATGGTATCAGAGCCACTGTGTCCATCCATCACCAAACTCTAACGCTAGCCCTCGTGTACCTTAGCCACCGCCGCTGCCACCGTCACCGCCGTTCCCCCTCTCCCTTTGCACCGGACGAATCCGGACAGCCGCCACCCAGCCGTCTTTGTTGCTTGTGGCTCGCGGTGTGCGGGCGGGCCGCCACTTAGGTCGCTGGCTGCTGCCGCACCGCCGCCACTCAAGTAGTGTGGGCCGCCGCCGCTGCTCAGATCGCGTGGGCCGCCGCCACCGCTCGGGTCACACAGATCTCCTCGTCGCACAGGCTACACTGGAAGCCACCACCGCGACCCGCCGAGGAGGAGCAAGAGCTCTCGCCCGATTCGGGAGAAGAAGCTCTCGGAGAAGAGAAACCGAGGGATGCGCTCGGGAGAAGAAAAGGGCAAGGCAGAAGCTCGGGGACGCGATCGGGAGAAGAAACCGAGGGAGGTTGGGTTCGGTGGGAAAAAAGAAAAGGTCAGTTCGGTTTTTTAAAAAAAGTGTTATGTTACAGATCTGCATGCTTTGGATAACCGTGAAGGCGGTCATCGAGATCCAGCAGAACGTTGATGTGTGAAGAATTGTCGTGATCGTGGGAGATATGCGTGGTATATCTTGATAGTGATTGACATTGCTCTAGTTGTTTGAGAGGATGACCCCTGAGGAAATTGAGGTTGCGAGGAAAGAGGAAGAAGCCGCAATGAAGGTGGTAGAAGAGAACAGGAAGGCAGTTGTTGAGACTACTTCCCCACTAGTAACTCAAGGTGACATAAGAAGCACATTACAGGACCTCTTCACGGCAGGTATGATAGGTCCGAGGGCTGGTGTAGGGTCATCTAACTTAAAGCTTGAGTTGATGCCAAATGATGTAAAGTTGGACGGAAATAAGAATTATCCGAGTTGGTCTAGAAGAGACCAGCTAATTCTGAGGACGAAAGGGGTGGAGCACTACGTGCGGGGGACTTGTGTTGAGCCTGTAGACAAGGCGAGCATTGATTAGAGGATTTGGAACACCACCAATTCTATGGTGGTATCTTGGTTGCTAACTTCGATGTCTCCATCCATCGCTCAAATGGTGGAGATGATACAAAGTGCACCGGCAATGTGGAAAACGCTAAGCAAAATGTACTCTGGGGCAGGAAATGTGATGATGATGGTGGAAGTCTAGGGCACGGTGGAGGCCCTAAAACAGGAGGAGAAGACCGTTCAAGAGTATGCTAGTGAACTACAGCAACTGTGGGCAGATTTAGATCACTATGATTCACTGCAGTTGACATGTGCTGGTGATATTGAGGCTGATAAGGTGTGGCTGCAACACAGACGGGTTACACATTTTCTAAAGGGACTGGATCCAAAGTTTGAGAGTAGAAGGGCTGCCATGTTTCACTTGGCAAACTTGCCTACCATGGAGGAGGCTATTTCGACTATAGTGCAGGAGGAAGTTCGACTACGAGTAGTGGGGCAACAACCTGGTCAGATCTGCGTACATCATACCTGATGATAGGGAGTGCTACAACTGTAGGATGAGGGGACATCTGATCTATGTTTGTCGTTCTCCATAGTATGGAGGTCGAGATGGAGGTCGTGGTGGTCGTGGAGGCCGAGGTGGAGATCGTGGTGATCGTGGAGGTGGAGGTCGAGGAAGGGGCCGAGTTGGCCCCAGGGCTAATGTGGCCCTGACAGAGAAAAATACATCTGTTACTCTGACAGGTTAGCAAGTTATGTAGTGGGAGAAGTGGCAGCAAGGAAAGGCATTGGAGACTTCTTATGACTCCACCTTCTTTGGTAGCTTTGCAAAGTACGCCCACATGGGTGAAGGTACTCACGCACATGCACTTGCATCCACATATAAGCACTCTCGTATTGATTGGATCATAGATTCAGTGGCATCCAAGCATGTCACGGGTTCACTTAGTGCGTTCTCATCTTACACTCCATATACTCATTCTGAAACTGTCCAAACAGCTGATGGAACCTCCTAGCCTATTCAGGGTGTAGGATCCATAGAGTGCACACCATCTGTTGCTCTATCCTCTATTTTGCATATTCACTCCTTTCCAGTCAACCTTCTTTTAGTCAGTTCTATCATTGACCAATTCAAATGTACTGTCACATTTGATGAGGATTCGTGTTTGTTACAGGATAAGAAATCTGGGAAGAGGATTAGGACTGGAATAAGGTGTAATGGGTTGTGGTACATTGATCGAGTTGATGCGGCATTGGTTGTGGCTATAGGAGGAATCGAGGGAGAAGTCTTATTACATCATCGTCGCTTAGGACATCTATCATTTGAGAATTTAAGTCAGTTATACCATGATTTGTTCAAAAAGGTAGACAAAACTAAACTTGTGTGTGATGCTTGTGAGTTTGGAAAGCATACACGGTCTACATATAGTAGTATTGGTCTTCGGAGTTATGAACCTTTTATATTAATACATTCGGATGTGTGGGGTCCGTGCTAAGTTACTTCTTTGAGTGATTTTAAGTGGTTTATCATATTTATTGATTGTTATACTCGTATGACTTGGATTTATACGATGAAACACAAGAGCGAGACCCTTCGATATTTTCAAGACTTCCATAGGATGGTTGCCACTCAGTTTGATGCAAAGGTTAGTATTCTTCGATCAGATAATGGAACTGAGTATGTCAATAAGGAGTTTGCAGCATATCCCTCGGATGAGGGGATACTTCATGAGACTACTTGTCCAGGAACCCCACCTCGGAATGGAGTGACTGAAAAGAAGAATCGCCATTTGTTGGAGGTAGCACGTTCACTCATGTTTCAGATGAATGTGCTAAAAGGATTATGGAGCGAGGCAGTAATGACGGCAGTGTATCTCATCAATCGCATGCCATCTCGAATACTCGGGATGAGGTCTCCAGCAGAACTTCTTTTTGGTCAGCGGGAGTTCAAGGTGCCTCCTAAGGTGTTTGGCTGTGTGTGTTTTGTCCAAGATCACCTACCAGTGGTTGGCAAGCTGGATCCACAGGTATTGAAATGCATCTTTATAGGCTATTCATCAAGTCAGAAGGGCTATAGATGCTGGAACCCAGTTAACGAAAGTTGTTCGTGAGTATGGATGTGACATTCTGGGAGTTTGAGCCTTACTACATTAGTGGAGGTACTCTTGATCAGTTTTGGAGTTATCTCCTATCACTGAGGGTGACAGTCGTGAGGGGGAGCACAAGGAGAGTCAACAAGAAGAAGAAGTCATTGTGGGGACAATTCTATACCCAAATTTGTGCCCAAACCTAATATGCGAGAGATCCAAAAGAATTGAAGGTTTATCAGCGAAGACATTTTCGAAAACAGGGGAGAGGAAAAGAGACAAGCAGTCAATACTTGAGCCACCAACGGCGAAACTTTCTGAACAGCCGGCATTGCCACAGCCTGAACAGTCGTCTGAACAGCTAGCCTTGCCAGTTGATCTAGTCTCAAATCCTTCCTCAGCTCTCTCTCCATCAAGTTCCTTGCCTCCCCTTGGGGCGAGTGGTAATGTTCATTCTAATCACTCCCATCTAGAGTTACAACTTGCACAACGTAGGGAAACTAGAGCTAATGCAGGAAAGCCTCCAGTCCGATATGGCTTTGAGCATGACATTGCAAATTTCATCTCATATTCCTATCTCTCACCTGCATACAAAGCATTCATTGCATCTCTTCAGACCGTGCATATTCCAAAGGATTAGCGAGTTGCTAAGTAGGATCCTAAGTGGAAGGGTGCCATGAAGGAGGAACTTAGTGCACTTCAGAACAACAAGACTTGGGATCTTGTTCCACTTCTAGTAGGAAAAAGGGCAGTAGGATGCAAATGAGTGTTTACAATTAAGCAAACTCCTAAAGGCAAGATAAAGAGATACAAGGCACAGTTGGTTGCAAAAGTATATAGTCAAACATATGGGATAGACTATGATGAGACCTTTGCACCGGTGGCAAAGATGAGCACGGTAAGAACGTTGATCTCCTTTACAACAAACCTCGGATGGCCTCTACATCAGTTGGATGTGAAGAATGCTTTTCTATATGGTGATTTACAAGAGGAGATGGAGATTCCTCCAAGCTTTGAGAACAGGCTGGCTGAGAGGAAGGTGTGTAAACTCAAGAAGTCTTTATACGGTCTAAAGCAGTCTCCAAGGGCGTTGTTTGATAGATTCAGGCGTGTAATCTGTAATATGGGCTATTCTCAGTGCAATAGAGATCATACTGTATTTTATAGGCATAGAGGATCACATATCACCATATTGGCAGTCTATGTTGATGATATTGTGATTACTGGAGATGATGCCGAGGAAATCAAGTCTTTGAAGAAAAAACTGGGAGAGACATTTGACGTGAAAGATCTTGGACCTCTTCGATACTTTCTTGGGATTGAGATTGCCCATTATTCGAATGGTATAGTTCTCTCCTAGAGAAAGTATGTCCTTGGTCTGATGGTAGAAACAGGTATGCTTGGGTGTCGCTGAAAGATCTAGACCTGCCATTATGAGTTAATGGAGTGTTTTGGTGATTAATGACAAATCTAATTGTGAGACTAACTCTCTTATTTAGTATTATCATGTGTAGTCTCATTTGGATATAAAGGTGAAATTCAACAAGGTATGCTTTCGACTTGATCTTATATATATTATTGCATTCCTCGGATCCAAAATATAGGAAGAACTCCACCATAAGTATATCTTGAATATGTGTATATGTTTTCTTTACACATATGTGTATACACACATTTAGGGGGAGCTCATTCTATATTTTGTGGTTTCATTAGTATTGATCCATATTCCGTCTTCCACATATATTTGGGATCTTTACTTTGAAACATATCCGTATGAGTATACAAAACTTATGTAGTCTTTGTAAACTTATGTTTTGAGTATACAAAACTTGTGTAGTTTTTATATACTTATGTTTTGAGTATATAGAACTTGTGTAGTTCTTGTATACTCATGTTTCGAATATATAAAACTTGTGTAGTTTTGTATATTCATGATTTGAGTATATAGAACTTATGTAGTTCTCGTATACTCAAGTTTTAAGTATGTAGAACTTGTGTAGTTCTCGCATACTCATGTTGTGAGTATGTATATATGACTTGTGTAGTTTATATATACTCATAATGTGTTACTTTTATCTAAATCAATTTATGTGTGATTGAAATGGTTATCATCAATTACCAAAGAGGAAAAGATAGAGGTATCTTGTCCCACCATTATGTGTTAATGGTATGGTGTGGTAATTAATGATAATTATATTGTGGAACTAACATTTTCCATGAGTTGGATGTATAGGTTATGTTCTAGGATGATGAAGACTTGGGATGATCATGAGTTGATCATCAAGTCAAGATTCAAGTGAAGAATGCATCATGTGTTGATGCATATGAAGATTTGAAGTAAAGGTTGCATCATGTGTTGATGCACATCAAGTTAAGAGAAGACCCATCATGCGTTGATGGAGGTTAAAAAGAAGGAATGCATCATGTGTTGATGCATGTCAAGACTCGGGATGAAGAAATCATCATGTGTTGATAATGTTCAAGACAAAATCACGAAATGAAGAAGATCATCATGTGTTGATGATTGTCAAGTCAATGACCCGGACTTGAAGTGTTGATGTGCGTCATCAAGCTTCAAGAAGATGCAAGGCAAAGGTATGACTAGCTAGGGTTAAGGATGTGTTCCTAGTATTTTACCGGTCTTGGTGTTTGGTTGGAAGACCGGATTGCTAGTATAGAATTGCTGTACTATTAAGAGGGGTCTTGACTAGTAGCATGAGTTAGTCATGTGTTGATAGCTCATTATGTTTGCTCTAGCTCATCTATGCATGAAGCTATTATTTGCGAATGTGTTTTGCAAATGATTGATGCTCATGCATTTAATCTTTGTAGCATGGGACTATAGTTTGCAAATGTGTTTTGCAAATGGTTGAAGTCCATGCACCTTAGCCTTGTGGCATGATGTTGTTATTTGCGAATGTGTTTTGCAAATAGTTGAAACTCATGTTGGATTTCTTGTAGCATGTGACTTAGGTTTGCAAATGTATTTTGCAAATGGTGTAAGTCCATGTACCTTATTCCTTGTGGTATGATTCTAAAGTTGGCAAATGTGTTTTGCAACTTGTTGGGAATCTTGCTTGTGATCCTTGTTGGCATGGGTTATCAATTGGCAAATATGTTTTGCAATTGGAGTTGTTGAAAAAAGCCATTTGCTACTTTGTCAGGATAATCGGAAGTTCGGTCTGTTAACTGCGGAACTACCGTAGGCCGGAAGGTCCGAAATCCGACGGAATATTTTTTTCCAGAGAAGCACCCTTTTTGGGACTTAGCCGATTTCTGGAAGCGCGGAAGTACCGCCATGTTGGGAGCGGAACTACCGCACTGCGGAAGTTCGGAATTTGGCGCGACGCGTTTTTGCAGAGGGTGCCATGTGTTGGACCTGAGTGCAAGTGGAAGTACCGCCCTTAGAAACGGAACTTCCGGAAGTGCGAAAGTACCGCGTGTTGAACGGCGGAAGTTCCGGATTTCATTTCCAACGGCTAGTTTCTCGTCTGATATAGCAGTTACTGTGCTTGTCGCTGAGGTGCGGAAGTTCCGTGCTTTGTACTGCGGAAGTTCCACATTTGCTGATTTTTCACCAGATTCTCTCCCAACGGCTAGTTTTTGTGTGTGGGCTATATATAGCCACCTTGTCCAGTTGGGAATGGTTGCTGAAGTTATTGTTGAGTTCCATACTCATTCTTTGAGCTAAGAGTAAGCCTCTATTCTCTTTTGTGCATGTGTTGCACTTGGTGAGATTAAAGAGTAAACCCTAAGTGCATGTGTTGCCTTAGGTAGTGGATTGTGTATCCACTTGAGCGTTGACACTTGATTAGTTCAAGTGAGAGTTGAGATTTATTTCTCTTGGTGTTTACCGACACCTAGACGGCGTGGAGGCGTCGTGCCCGGTGATCTTCTCAAGAAGCTTGTGAGAAGACCCGGCGTTTTGTGAGTGGTTTGGTGCTCGCCATCTCCGGAGTGGAGGAAGAGCAACCATAGTGGAGCGAGGTGTTGGTTCGGTTTGGAACCGGTCCAAGTGGTTGGACTTACCTCGGAGGTGTTGGCTTAATTAGTGGAGCCGGTCCAACGTGGTTGGGCTTACCTCAACGTGGATTAGGGGAGACCGGCAAGTCGCCGAACACCACGGTAAAACATAATCGTGTCATCTTGTTTTATCTTGTGCTTTACTTTGAGCAATTTACATTACATGCTTTAATTGTTTATATATCATTGTGTGATTGCTTCCTTATATTGTTGGTGCACTTAGTTGAGCCTAGTTGATTTATGTTTTAATTGTGCAAAACCAATTCGTTATTAGCTTCGCATTATATATTGCTTTTAGAGCCGAAAGAATTTTTAAAACCGCTTATTCACCCCCTCTAGTCGGCCACCTCGATCTTACAGTCGCCCTATTGCTTCACCTATTGATAGGAATCACAAGCTATGTGCTGAATCGGGAGATCCAGTTGACAAGGAAGCTTATCAGAGACTTGTTGGGTGCCTCATCTATTTGTGTCATACAAGACCTGATATTTCATATGCAGTGAGTGTGGTTAGTCGATATATGCATGATCCCAGAACATGACACATGGATATTGTCTATCGAATCCTGCGATATTTGAAGAATAGCCCTGGGAAAGGCCTTTGGTTGAGGAAGAATCCACATCTGAATGTGGAAGGGTATTGCGATGCTGATTGGGCGAGCAGTGTGGAAGACAGGAGATCTACCTCTAGATATTGCATCTTTGTGGGAGATAACCTTGTGTCACGGAGAAGCAAAAAGCAGGAGGTTGTGGTTCGGTCTACTGTAGAAACAGAGTACAAAGCAATGACGTTGAGTGTGACTGAAATGATATGGATGAAGGGTTTACTATCCGAGCTTCAAATATGGAGGAATAATCCCTTGGTGTTGCATGGTGACAATAAATCTGCAATCAACATTGCTAACAACCCAGTTCAACATGATCGTACCAAGCACATTGAGATTGATAGGTTTTTTATCAAGGAAAAGCTCGATGGCAGAATATTGAAGTTGAAGTATGTCAAGTTTGGTAAACAGTTGGCTGTGTGTTTTACTAAAATGTTAGCTCCTAGTGAGGGTACTACAATATGTAACAAGATGGGTATGTTTGATATCTTCGGCCCATCTTGAGGGGGAGTGTTGGAGAGTTCATGTTAGATTTAAATAACGAGTTATATTAGAGTCGGATTCTACTCTGAGGCTATAAATAAAGGATGTGGGATCCTACGGATACACACAACAATTATTCCCAAACAAATCAACACACCTAAATTAGATTGATTTAATCAAGGGAAAAATTGTAATGTATATGGATCAGCTGTCACCAACTCTATTAAAGCATATGCCAAAACAGAAACACATGCAAAAAAAAAAAAAAATTGATGTCAACAGAATGTATCGGGATCTACAGGAGTATATGCTAAAAAAGGACATCAGAGATATTAAAGTTATCAATTACTTCCGAGATTCAAGTCGCAGTTTGGCTATGTTAAGAGTTAAGACTAGTGATAGGAAGGGCTCAAAGAAATATTAAAATGTTCAGTCAAAGGGACTTGAAATTGAAACTGTGAAGCAAAACTAATGGGAAGGAACATTTTAATAGAAGAACAAACAAAAAATAAATAAAAACTTAGATAAGTTTAGGTGCACGTAAACCTTGGTTAAAATAAAGCAGGAATCTTGCATGCTTAAGAGTTAAGGCTGTATTTACTAATAAAATGATGTAAGGCTGTAAACCTGTACAAATAGAAGAGTGAATTTGTACCTTGTGAAGATAAAACTTGAGATCTCCTACAGTGATAACAATGTCCGTTGCCAGCTCAGTTGCAACAAACCTGAAAGAAAATTTTATCATGGACACATTCAACTTTAGCATCACATCAACATAATACAAGTGGAGGAAAGACACAATACAGAAGTGTAAAGCATAGAAGATCGACAAACTAGTTTGGAATTTCCCTTTAAATAATGTTAAGTACTTAAAGCATTGAACTTCTGTAGATTGCTTTGCGTGATTTTTTTTTTTTAACGACAGCTGTGTAGACGAATATCATTGGAAAAGTTTCCAGGCATGAGCATCTTGAAGATTTTCCAGTACAGAAATGTCCTGTCATTATTTTGTGAAAATTGAACATCCAGCAACTGTCAGACAAATAGTTTATGTTGCACCATGAAGACTCATGCAAAGCTACACCAGAAGTGGTAATGGGGTTAATGATAATGAGAGTGGATGATAAACTAGTTTTGATTCATATAACTGGGACCACAATAATTGTTGGGACAAATGGTCACAGAAGATATATGGAGGGTGAAAAGCTTGTCTTGGAGAAAAGGGACATGAAAAGAAAAGATCCCTAGAATCCGAACCATCCAATATGCATGTACAAGGTAAAGATGAAATGACATAAGAAATCAAATCTCCACCAACTGAATCGGCTAAGAGTAACAAAAGGAGTGACAGAATGTTAGCCTAAATAAAGCACCAAGGGCAAAGCAATAAAGCGAAGAAAGCAAAATTCAAAGAAAGTAGCCCTGTGTATGACACGTATAACTAATCAAACTGCTAAGTGGTCCAAGGAAAGTGATTTGACAACAAATTGATTGTGCAAAAGGTTAGGGAAATTACAGAATTTCATTTTCAAAGTGGACCACAGTTCCACCAACCAACCCATGTATCTGATAGATGAACACTAAACAAGCTAGGAAAAAAAAGATACAAGGAATTTGGCACACGCTCTTAAGTATACAGAAAGCTTAAGAAGAGATGATGTATACTATAAAGGAGATCAATTGTATCGAGAGCCTTTTGAGCGCCATCATGAGATCCACTGCTTAACACCACAAGTACTCATTTTCACAAAGATCTTTTTGGTATCAATCATTGTCAAATGAAAAAAAAACAATACAAACTTCACTCCGAATGTTTTTAGAGTCGACCCTGATACTAGATATACCATCACCAGAAACTAGAAAAAATAAAATTGTTAGTCTAGCATTAATAAGATCAAACATTCAAACTTCTCTGACATGTAGTACAAAACTATTCCCAAACAAAATCTAGAATTGTAATTAGTGGTTCAGTTTCCAACTAATACTCATAATATTTGGCATAATATTTGGGAGACAAACATAAAGATTTAGCTTTCAATAGACCATTTAGAAGTTAACTAACAATCCCATCTCAGCATAGATTACAGAGAAACAACATCAACTGCAGCACCTCACTTACTTTACCTCAAACACAAAGTTGCAGAAGTGGGCATCACTTATCGCCCACATAGCTAAAGGCCATTCTTACATGTGGCCAGCTAACGGTATGATTGCGTTTTAGTTCATTATAAGTAGATCAATAGCATCACTACATTCATTTGCGTTTTAGTTCATGGTACAATTATAAGTAGATGTCTGATAGCTTTTGCCAGATAGAGAACTGAGATTCACATTAAAGTACACTCTGATCAGAAAAATGAACGTGCATCCACTTCTATATTGCACAAATGGATCACATCATCCCTACACAAGATCTCTATTCACTACGACTCATAGACTATGATTCCACACAATAAAAACTTGAGGTCAAATGAATCAAATCAATCGAAAAGTTACTAAATGAGAAGTGAAACAAAGTACATCTTATTATCTGGAAAAATCTGGACAAGAACAAGTAAGGATTATTTCACCTGATATTGTTCCCCTCTGTCTGAAAGACATCTGGCTTTGATCCAAGCTTCATATACTTCATCTTGACACACTGAGAATTAACCTGAATCACCTCTCTTATTTTCTCTTTTTGCTCTCACCCTTTTCCTTTCCTTTTGGCCTCACCAATTACCACCAAATCAGACCAAGAAGCACCAAGTGACAAGATCCCTAAAAACTATTAACCCCAACACACCAGGATGAAGCCAGTGGCCACGAGCATGTGAATATTTACTCCAAAGTCCAAGGGACAAGATCAACTATTAGCTGTGAAGATCTAGGCCTTGGTGTTCCCCTTGCTCCATGGCATAGCCCGGCCAAGAAACCAAGTAGGCTCTATCTAGATTGGTAAACTATTCAACAAATCTTGTCAAGCTCTGGGTCCAACAAAGCACAATGCCAGGAAACTGAGAACTCCTCCAAGTTGGATCACACACATAGCAAGCAGCACCTGCAAAGCACAAGGGCAGCATCTTGGGGTGAGGGGACAGTGGGAATCATTGCTGAGGTAATGGGGGAGGGGGACAGTGGGTGTAGGGAGACCATGGGAACAAGCAGTAGTGAGGCTGGAATCTTATCAGGTTGCAGTGGAGAAAACCACATGAATGGCAAATAAAAATCAAAGCAGGAACTTTTTTAAAGGAATTTGCACATGAAGGCAGTCAAACTGGGAGTAAACAAAGAATTGCAAGCTACAGAGACCACAGGTTGGCGTAAACGGTTGCTTTTATTGGACCAAAATAAGATTGAAGTGTATTAAAAAAAAGGAAGGTGGTAAAATTTCAAGTGCTTTGATCAGTTGGTTCTTATTTTGAGTTTTTAGTGGATAAACGAGAAAAAACTTCACTCTGACACTGTGATTCAAGAAATGGAACAGAAGTATGAAATGTATATAGAGATGAATTTACAAGATGATGTATATTGGGATGGTTTTAAGGTAGATAGCGGGCTCAAATTTACATTAGGAAACTGGGAAATGGCTATACAAAATCATCAATCCAAGAAAATATAGCATAAAAAAACAGATGTTTTTTCTCAAGGAAAATAAACAACCAAACTAAAATGAAGAACTAATGAACGTCTGGTGCCAATCAAACATACTGCCCCACAGGTTAGACAAGAGTGATTGAACTGAATCACATTCCAAGAGAAGCACAACTCAACTCCATATGAGGTCTGAACTCTGAACAACTCAATGCAGAAATGAGAGGAAAGGAGATACAAGAAGCTTACCAACCACCTCCTTTGTCTCCCTCTCTCTCTCTCTCTCTCTCTCTCTCTCTCTCTCTCTCTGCCTTCTCTGCGGAAGAGCTGCAAGAACTGCCCCAGGAGAGAGAACAGCGCAAGATCACACGGACACGCACGCACAGAGGGACAAGAGCTAGTGGAAGAAGAAGAAATCAAGCAGATATCTTTGTGCTTCGGCTCCTGTATGTGTTCCCGGGACAGACAAGCTTCGCTGCTACTCCAATGCAAGGAGTAATGGAGTTAGTTTGGCTTAAAAGCTACTGAGGGTGGGGGTGGCATTGGGTGGGGGGCAGTGAATGGACTGTTCTATCCTCACAGATATGGTCTCTCTCTCTCTCTCTAATTTGCATGGATGCGAATGACGATTCCGTTATTTTCCCTTTCTTTTCTCTCTTTTTACCGGTTTGTTTGTTTATTTGGTAATACTTTTCCTTCCATTTTGGGTCCTTTGGCAGCAGAAGAAAGCATATACTCTTTGTAGTCAGATTATTCTCTGAAGAAAGAAAAAGAAACATAAATCCCTTTAAGTCTACATGCTGGAAAAAAAACGTGGCAAAATTTGCACGCATATCGCATCAATTATTTTCAGAGAAAGGCCCATGCTGCGACCGATGAAATTTCATGTCGGGTATGTGCCTCATATTTCGCCTTCAAGCGACAGTGAAGGTTAGGAGCCATGACACTGCATCCATAATTGGGTTGTATGAGATGAGACATACTCCAGTGTAATGAAGTCGGCCATGCTCATCAATGGCCAAGATTGCCAGCAACGCCGAAAGAAAATTTCATGAGACCTTATCACATTTATATTCTTATTAGACATCATCAATCTCATGATATGTGATTAAAAAAACCTTCTAACTCTTTGCATAGACACCTGTTATGATTTGAAATAGATCCACGTAAACGCATAAAGATGACAGGATCTCGTATGATTTATTTTCGGCATTATGCAGATATGCAGAGCAAATGGAGAGCTTTCCTTGATGATCTTGTTCACTGGTGAATAAGACGGGGTTGGGTCGGGTTCATTCACGATACTCGAATGAAATCCGACCCTGGTATAACAAATATTCAAGTTCAGGAAATTAGGAGTGAAGGTTAAGAATAGGATATCAGTCGAAGCACCTGATGTAATGTTGACGAAATTTCTGCCAAAAGATCATGTTGGATCAGTTCTCTTCACTCTTTTGACCAAACTATATTTGTTTACATCTTCAATGTCTTTGGTCTTTACAGTGCCATTTGAGCACCGGCCTTTCCTCCTTTTTAACCCTCCTATCTATCCAGTTCATGTCCCTAGGTTTGACTAGAAATGAAAATAACTTGACTTCTGATACAAAACTTAATTTTATTTTCAAATACAGTTAACTATGATGGTACAGTCATACTACTAAGCAAAACCTAATAGAAATCAGAAGAAATTCGCAAAATATATATAGCATCTTTGCGGACAGAATTATGTATTATGGCTGGTCCTTCTGATGTCAGTCGGGATCACTTGACCTCAGAAAATACATGAAAAAATAAGTCCAACGGTGCTTAAGAAGATCGCGTCATATACATCGTCTCCTAAGCGTTTCCCAATGATGGTGCTTCCTTTTCTTAAGTATAGTACACTTGTGGTCTACTGCTAATGCAAAGGGGCACACTGACATACATTAAAATATTGTCTTTGCTGAACGATAAAAAATGGCATGGTAAAATTGCTAAAGTAACCATGTACTATTTCTACAGTACTAATACAGAGAACTGTTTACCCAATATTCTCTACGGTAGAGATTCCGGTCCGTGTAGTCTTACCTAAGGCTATCTCACTTCACCTTTCTTGGTTCCCTCCCCAAAATCTAATATACTTTTCTCTATTGCTTTTTTTCCCTGATATATTTTAGGGAAATGCAATGTTGCACCTTACGTTTTGCAATATCACATATTAGATACAAATAAGAGGTGCTATACATACGAAATCATCACTAATACTCCTCTTTTACATGAATTTTTGGCCATATTGGCAAGTTTTGGAAGCGTATTTACAGGAATGACTCCTTTCGAGAAATTTTTTTGCAAATGTAGACATGCCGCACGGTCATCGTGCGGCAGCAAACCCCCGACCGCCACATCGCTTTCCCCACACGGCCGCCGTGCGGTAGCGTTGCCGCACAGCCACCGTGCGGTGATGCCCCCAGCCCGCCACGTGTCCGCTAGGTTTGCAATTAGGGTTTAACTGAAATTAGGTTTAAACTTCAACGATGTTTGTAGGAATTTTAAAATATAGCAAACGAGTTCAAAAAATTATGAAATTTTATGTGAAGACACGGCGTACTTGCTTGTGTAAATTTGCTATAATTTTATTCGTTCAGAAATTTTCTCACAATTTCATAAACGTGTACTGTTTGTACGAATTTATAAATGTAGAAAATAAGCTCTAAAAATTATTAAAAAAATTGAAGGCTCCTCAATTATTGGACTTGATTGTGTAATGTTTCGACAATTTCATATGTGTTCTAGAATTATCTCAGAAATTTAGGATTTAGGTTGCGAAAATTTGGATTTTAGGTGTTGGAAATTAGGATTTCATGATTTCATGTGCTTTGAATGTATGGGAAAAAAATCAGTATTGCAACTCCATTGGAAATGTCGATATACAATATGGTGCAGGAGTACACACATAACAACCAAAATACGCATACAAATATAGTAAAACAAATTATGAATACGAATATCCCAAAACATAATCGCATAACACGTGACACAATATGACTCACTCATCTGAGCCACTGCTCTCTGCCTGCTACGGCTGCATTCGTGTGCACAGCCTTGTCTTGCATTGAGCATATCCCATGGGATACGTAAGCCGGTCTGGAGGCTATGTGTCGGATCGGAAGGGGTACGGAGAGCGTTGAGTAGGCAGAGGTGGAGTAGTAGGCTTAGTCTGGCCCAGCAGAGTCTAATAATCGTACATGTCCTGATGAGGCATGCCAACCCGAGGGACACCTCCGAAGAGGTCATGAGCGATGGACTCGAAAAAAATCACTCCCGGGATACGGTGCCTGCAACTCCAGCTACGCGGATGAGCTCTAGCCTTGGACGTATGGTGGGACAGCGAACTCGGAGGAGCTCTGTCCTCTGTACGCTCCAAACCCTACCTACCATGGTCCAAACCCTGATGACATGTACTGTTCCCTAGTAGGAGCTGGGAGGCCCGTCCCCTCCTCATCAGTCGACGTGAACTGGCCGTTACCCCTACGATCAATTGAAGTCTACAAGACGTAACGATGTTAGTACAGATAAACACTCGGGACGTGAACTGAGAATTTCATACCTTCCAGATGTGCAGTGCAGATGACCGACTGGGAGCACTAGTCTGTGTACCGAACACGGACGGTAGAAGTGATTCACCCCGACGGACTTGCGGCGGGAGAACAACATGATGTTAGCGCAACGTAAGGCATAACCAAAAAATACAACATAGATTTGTACATAACTTACCTCCCTGCCGATCTGGCCCGCGGATGACTAACGGGGAATGCTACAACGCCGACCGGATTCGCTAGGTCATGTGACCTAGCAGGTGAGCACGCCGCCCCCCACTTGGTGCCTAATGTGGAGGACGTCGTCTGTCGAACGACCGCAGCTCAAGTTCTTTATTATCTTCTTCATCTCTGCCGACATGTGCTTCAAAAAAAATTATATCCCGCTGGTGTTGTGTCTGGACACGCTATGGCGGCCTCCGATGCGCTATGGACACGCTACGCCTGCTCCAACTGTAGTGACATACGTAATAGGTTCATTAACGAAGAGTATGAATGTCGTCAATGAAACGACCAGAGGTTGTAAGTGTCTTACGGTGTTGTCATGCCGTGAAGCGCTATAATGATCTTATGCACAGCGGAGGCTCTTCTGGTGTGTCTCCGATGTCACCTGCTCGGGCGCTCCGGTTGAGGAATGGTGAGTCTGACGCCCGTCGTGGCACGTACCACTCCAAGTACGCACCGTAAGCCTTATGGTCGTACGGACGCCGCTCACTCCCGACATCCATGTGTGCCATGACTATCCATGTCGTAGTCCACTCCTACTAGACCGGGTGTTAGTCCTGAATATGCTCACCCATCCTCGATTGTCTGCATTTCCGGAAGGATTTGTGTTAAAAAAGAAAACGTAAGGACTGTAAACATTAGTCGGATGAAGTTTAACTCACAGGTGTACGGCTTGCTGCAGGAGCCTACTGTCCGGGGAGGCACGACCTGGTATGCACCAAACTGTCTCATTACGCGCTGTGGCGTGTAAGGCTCCGCCATATGTGCGAATACCAGGTGGCAGTCCAAACTCCATAACCTGATGTCCTGGGTGCATTGCACGGACAGCCCGTGTAATGCTATTATGCGCACAAAATCTGCATACCATGGACACTAGATGATGTTGCTCTCGTACAACGACTCAAACTCATTGTGGTACAACGAGTAGTACCTCGTCGACCTGTCCTTGGCCCAGCGCAGACGGCCAGCAGTCCACCGTGAGCCCATGGTGGGCCTATCTAGCGTGTCGATAAGGGGCGGGCTTACAGGTGCACCACTCTCTCGATGGTCAGCCGCCCAACCGGGAAGTGCTCTCAGCTCCACAGCTGTAGGAGCATGTAGCAGCCGGCCAGGCTAGGGGTACCACCGGTGCCGTGCCGCAAAGCGTCACACAACCCCTGGTATGTGGTGCAAAGGACAGCTGACCCTAGCTATATTGAGGCATCGACCCAGCCTTCGTGTCATCCAATGACTCGGTGAGGCGGACGTAGCTGGAGTAGCACCAATCTTCCTATGTGGTTGGAAACAGGACCCAACCAAAGAGATGAAGAAGGTAAGCAACGAGATGCGTCCTAACGACCTCGTCAGGTGCACCCTGCGGTCAATCACTGAACTGCCTCAGCCAAGTCTAGTGGACGCCACGTGCACCCTCCAGGAGAAGTTGGTCGAACCGCTGCTCCAACATGGCCTTCTAGTGCACCAGTCGAGGGCCCGGAACAAGTGGCTCACCTTGAATCTGGAGACCGGTCAAGAGTGAGACGTCCTGCAGGGTGACCGTCATCTCACCCTACCGAAAGTAGAAGGTGTGTGTCTCAGGCCTCCACCTATCAAGTGTCGACAGCAGGCTAGCATCTAGGATGAATCAGCGTCCGAGGGACACCAGCCTCACAAGGGACAACAAGCCCGTGTCCCGGAGAATCGGGACGTAGCGATCATCCAGATCCCAGGAATCCCTCCCCGCCCGAAGCTGTAGGGGCGAAGGGCTATCGGCGTCATCGGCAATCCACAGCTTGCACCGGTGGTTCTCATCATAGAAGTGTTTCAGAAGCGACGGTAGAGACATGGCTTGCAACACATGAAATAGACGAAATATAAGTGAGAAGATTGATAATGACCATAAAATAACTAGCACAAAATAATTAGTTGCATGAATAACTAGCAGTGCGTGTTGTTAATATTTTCGCACAAAAAACTCATATCGCTAATTACATAGGACTAACAACGTTAAACTAAATTACAACTACTTAAGTACGCATCCACCGTAAAATTATGACTAATTACTTGGTAACTAATTAACAAGCCCTCAAGAATTAAACAACAGGGATACAAATTACCTACGAATGACGGCGGTCAATAGCGCTGAAATGTCCCTGAAAATACAATTGACAGAGCGAGTGTGCGAGCGAAAGAGCGAGTGAACGAGTGACTGCAAAATGAAATCACGCTCGTTCGCTTGCTAATTTATAGCTAGGAGTGATTCCTTCCCCCACGTGCGATCGATTTTAATTTGCATACGGCAAACAAAGATTAGACGTGGGAGACATCGTGAATAGATGGAGGTGACGGGATGACAAGATTGTTTGCTTTCGGTGGAAAAGAAAGGCATATGGAGGGAGGGCCTCATTGGGATGTTTATCTGCACAACACATGGTACAATTTTTTGTTGATTTTTTGTTCTCGCCAAAACAGTACATGTTTATGAAATTACAAGAAAAAATTTGAATAAATAAAATTATGGTAAATTTACACAAGCAAATACGTTGTGTTGGGAGACTCCACATAACATTTCATATTATTTTGAACTCATTTGCTATAGTTTAAAATTCCTACAAACATCGTCGAAGTTTAAACCCTAATTTCAGTTAAACCCTAATTGCAAACCTAGGGCGTCACCGCACGGCGGCCGTGCGGGAGAGGGCGACATGGCGGCTAGGGGTTTGCTGCCGCACGATGGCCATGCGGCATGTGTCTACATTTGCATGAAAAAAAATCGAATAAGTCATTCTTGTAAATACGCTTCCAATACTTGCCAATATGGCCAAAATCCCTTTTACTCCACTGCCACGTGGGTTTGCGGTCAAGGTGCATTTCAAGGTGGCCCCGCATGGCGGTGGAAGTGGAGGGTGCGTGTAATCAATGGCATGAAATTGTTTGTACGCAGAGCAATTCCGATAAATAATACTTCCTCCACCACGCTGGCCACCTTGAAATGTAGTAGCAAATACATACATTGAGCTACATTGTGCAGTACTAGCAAATACTGGATAGTTGAGGTGGCAGTGATGAAATGAAACAAAACACAAAGTACACAATGTTAGGCTGCAACTTTTAATCTGTCACACTGTGAAGTGTGAACCTTGACACATGGTGCTGACTCCCCCACCTTGTGATAGGGAATCTGCTCATTGTTAAGAGGGCATGCCTTGTACTAGGCTTCTTTTTTTCTTACACATTTGCCTCTCTCTCGAGTCTTTTCATTTCTTCTGTGCTGCTGGATTTGGAGATCATGAACTGTACATGTAGGAGTACTGTTAAGTCCATCATCTCCTAAACGTTTCCCAATGATGATGGTACATGTAGGATTCTTGCATGCATTTGGATTGGCTCACAAGTCCCAGTGGCCAATATTTTGTCTGCCCTGCAAAAATCAACTCATAGATCTGAAGATCCATCAGCATATTTTGCAGGTTAGCTGGCTTGGCAATCCCCAATGGCGGTATGTATAGATGGTGGCTGACCAACCGACCAAACAAGCGATCTGCATCCTCGGTCATCAGTTCAACCTTTGTAGAGATTTTTATTCGTCTGTCATCAATTCAAACTACACTACATAGAGATTTGTTGTTCGACGCACATAATTTGTATGGGAGATCAGAGGCTAAGTCCCTGTTTGGAAGGCAGGAATTTCTTTGTCTGGATTTTTGTAGGAATTGAACTGGTTTCTGCACTACAACCGAACCACATGGCTCTAGTGTTCATCACTCATGCATGCAGTTTGGACTGAATTGCGGAGGCTATGAAGGCAGGCAGTGGTGTCAATCGAATCCGAATTATCTGTTTTATCCGACATCTGAATCCGGTTGGTAGCGAATATGGTTTAGATTTTTTTTTCATCCGATTAACACTTTCTCCACTATTCGTGTTCGTATTCGCATTCGCATAAAAAATATGGATACAAATATAGTATAAACTTTTGTCATCCGAAATGTTATTTTATCTGCACTATTTGTATTCGTATTCGAATTCGAATTCAATAAAACAAAATGCATATTTTATTACAGTCTGGCTAATTAGTTTGATAAGTATTTGTATTTATTTAAAAAATATAAATACAAAAAAACTGTTATTTAATTTGTATTCGATCCCCTACCAGCAGGAGCCCCCAAAGCCAGCAAAGGGGGTGTCCTATGAGGGAGAAAGCAGTGGCCTACACCCTGCATGGACTGTACTGAGCTCATCTGCTCCCTGCGCTCCATAGTGCTGCTCAGAGGATGTGTCCATGTTGAGCATGGCAGCCATTCCCTACCCACTTTCTTTTGTCCAGCCATGGCTCAATCAGATTTGTCCTCCAAAAGGACTGATCTGAGCAGGTTAACCATCCACTGTCATGTCAATGGCACAATGGGAGATGAGATGAGATGATGGCAAGAAAGAGACTGGAGTACTGATAATTATAGTACAGTGTGTGGTTAAGTGACAGGACTTTGGCATGCATCAATTGGCAGCTTAAAGTCAAAGTGAGATTTGGATCCCACTCCCTGTCATTGTGTTCATTTGGGACCATGGGTTAGGCAACTAAATAAAGCTAGCACTGTGCTTGTGCATGCCCTAATTTGGCCTGGATCTTGACTTGCCAAAGACTCAAGAATCACTGATTAGTTCTTTCTTGACCTAATCAGTCAAATGCAAACTTGGAGTGTGCTTGTCAATCGTTTTGTGCTAGATCAAATTGATTTTTTTTTTCTTCTGAAAATTAACTAGCTGTCACTGGCTCACATGCTCATATGCTTGATGCCTGGAACTCAGAGAGACCAACCAACTGATCACCATGCCCATGACTTGGCAAGTTGGCGTGTGTATACATACGCTTTCTCCCTCAAGGTTCATGTATGGGCATATCATCAATTGATCAGCATCCATAAGCATGCATTGAACTCTAGTAAGATGTGAGGCAACTATTCTTAATTTCTGATCTGCATGTAGTATTTTTCTTGTCATTTCATATAAAGATGCATTGCACTTGGTTTATGGTAATGTATCCAATCAGGAATCAGCATAAATCTACTCCAGTCTCTCAACTCTAGGGACAGAGCTTTTGTTACACCCGTATATATATACATGATGCAATAATTTTGCCACATGGCTTCTAGCTAGGGACATCAAGAAAGATTCACATCCAATCTTCCATCATGGTCTCCTCTTGCAAGATGTCTGGTGTTTCATTTGCCTTTAGTTTGGCCCCTACTCTGCTGAGCCTGGACAGGCACACTGTGCATGCATGTTAATGGATGGATCTTTCGAAAAGTCCAGTGAGAACAGTGCCCAGGTTGGATTTTGCTGGGGTTCCTTGAAGCAATTAATCTAGATTTGATCATTATTCCCAAAGGAAAGAAAAAGTTTGATCTAGAATCTAGATGCATGCATGCATGTGTTGCTGAGTTGTTCCTGGCCCTACATGGAGAGGTGAATATCGATCATGTCACACATCCATCACTTATTCCCTCTTTTATCTTTTTGCTAACCAAACCACATGCATTGTAGATTCTGCAAAACATTAACCACCCATCTCGGGTGCATCTCAACTAGGATTGGATGATGGTATAACCTTTTTTTTTTCTTTTCTTGCCCATGAACCATCAACTAGTGTTCTTTCCTTTCTAGTAGTACACTACTTATCCAGAAATGTTCTGAGAATTTCTTTTTACAAGTGTTATATTCGGATACCTTTTTCTTATGCACAACAGTCTCTAGATTGAGTCAAAGTTGCGAGATACATCATAAGAGTGCGTGGTATCAAAAACGAAGTAGATGAATCTCGTAGAGAAAACCAAAATAACGATGTCAAAACAATCACGGCGAGAGAGAAAGATTTGACCGACCAAGCCGACCGCAAATTTCTTAAGCACAACCTCTTGCTTTAGATGAGTTGGTTTCTGACTTATGTTCTCCATGACCACCCCTCATGGCTTTATATAGTGCCCCCTAGTTCTCTTCCAAAGAGAAGTCAGAATCCTAATCCTATTAGGATTCATATAGAAATACTTGTATCACACATCTTCAAGTCCTAGTTAATTAGGATATGAGTCATTGTACATAACAATCTCTACCTTGTCTCTTATCCGTTGAAGTCACCGTGCTCCTCAAAGAACTCGCTCCAAGTCAGCTCCACCTTTTTTTGTTTTTGTTTTCGTCCCACCTTTGGGAGTGCTCACCACAGGGGATCATGCACATCACCGTGATGTGTATGTCACTATCTGAGCTATCCTGCTCGGATCCTCTACCTAAGATATCCTTCTTTGTGTAGTTTGGTTAATAACACCTTATGTTCCTGTAGCCCTCCATGTCATAGGTTTGTATCGCCTTCAAGCTCCACCTGCTCGTAAGTACTGCGTGGTTGGTCCCATCATGTCTTCCTTCTTCTAACAGCTCGCACCTTCGCCTTTGCGTCTATTAGATTTTACAACCGTCTTTACAATTCCGCATATAACTGCAGATAAGATCTGAGTACCTACCATTGACAACACGGTTTCCTTCTTCTAGCCAGGATTTTTATCAGACCCCGCATTGGTTTCTCTCCCCTTATGATTACCCATCAATCGGTATACTCCATTGATCTAGATATTTTCCATGGTCACATGATCTAGATATTTTCCATGGTCACATGTTCTTTGCATGTAACTCGCATGAATCCACCTCGAAGTGATACCTCACAGCTTTTGAGCCCAAGCAACTCCATAGATATTAGATTCTTCTTTAAGCTGTGAACATACCGAACTCCCGTCAATGTGCGATATGATTCATCATACATCTCCAAAGCAACAGTTTCCACCCCAGTGACTGCATACTCCTTTCAATCTGCTAAGTGAACAGTTCTATTTGGCATAGAGATTATTCGTCAAATATCTCCCTCGCCAAACATATATGAAGCAACAACCTGAATATAATATATATCCATGAGAAGTACCTGATTGACTGACGATAAATATGTTTGAATCATCATTTGTTATTGCCACTTAGCATGCACCTCTCATTTACTTTAAACTTGAACAATCCTTTATCATATGACATTACTCATCACATAGATAGCATACATGTGTTCCCTTGCTCTTATCATTCTTCTTCCTGTGACTTTTTATTTTGCCTACAACACTTATGGCAGCCAATGCTTGATCACCCAAGGATGAAGATTTTCATGACTTCTTTAAGGACTCTGCCTCCAATAGATATATCACTGCCTCATTGAAGTTGAGAGTATTTTATCCGATGAGAATATTCATCATCAATTGCTCCCATAATGATGATAGAGATGATGCCAATATGAAAACATTATTGTTCTTCTCAAATTTCTCATCCACACTAGTCAGTTGTATGATGAGCTTGTTGAAGATATTGATATAGTTAACGAACCATGTGGCTTACTCCATGCGCAACCTGTACAGTTGCCACTTCAGCAACCGCCGGTTTGTCAGCGACTTTTCCATATAAAATTCTTCCAAGTCGCACCATAATTTCTCTACTGAATTTTCCTTGATCACCGAATACTTTGCTTTATCAGAGAGACATAGACGGATTGTACTAACAGCCTTCCCCCACCCCACCCCCCTCCTCATTCTTCAATGGACGTCGTTTCCAGTTTGTCCCCTTCAAGAGCGTCGATTAACCCTTACTGGACAAGGACATCTTTCACCACACATTGTCACACAGTGAAATTTCCTCCTGTAAGATCGAGAAGGCCGACTAGAGGGGAGTGAATAGTTTTTTAAAATTCTTTTGGCTAAAACCGATTTCTAATGCGGAAGCTAACAACAAATTGGTTTTGCACAATTAAAACCTAAGTCAACTAGTCTTTACTAAGTGCACCAACAAAACTAAGGCTATTGATAATGACAGCAAACAAACAAATATATGTGAGTAATTTAATTCTATAAATATAAAATGCAATAGAGTAAAGCACAAGAAGGCAAACCATAATGACACAAGGATGTTTTACCATGGTGCTCGGAGACTTGCCGGTTTCCACTAATCCAAGTTGAGGTAAGCCCAACCACGTTGGACCAGCTCCACAAATTGAGCCAACACCTCCGAGGTAAGTCCAACCACTTGGACCGGTTCACAACTCGAACCGACACCTCGATCCACTCGGGGTTGCCCTTCCTCCACTCCGGAGATGACGAGCACCAAACCACTCACAACCGCCCAAATATTCTCACGACCTTCTTGAGAAGATCACCGACACAACTCCTCCAAGCTGTCTAGGTGTCGAAAACACCAAGAGTAACAAGTCAGAGATGCTCACTTGAATGGATCAAGTGTCTAAGCTCAATAGATACACAAGCCACTACGTAATGCAACACATGCACTTAGAGTTTGCTCTCTAAGTTCACTAAGTGCAACACGTGCACAAAATAGAGTAGAGGGCTTGCTCTTTACTCAAAGGAAAAATATGGCACCAGCAACCTTCCTCACAACCGGTCACAAGAGGTATATATACCCACACAAGGAGAACTAGCAGTTGGAGGAAAGTTATAGAAAAATAGGAAGAACCCGGTCTGACTACCAACTAATGGTCGGTCAAACCACCCAAGCTCCAACGGCTATAAAAATAGCCGTTGGATACACTACCGGGTCAACCACCCACATAAGGGTCGGTGAGACTGGACAGATCAAGCGGCACGGGGGTCGGTGCAAGTGTCATGGTGGTTTCGATGGGAGCCGGATGGGAGAGACTTGCCGACATGAAGAGAACCGTTGATCAACCTACACGTGGCGAAGCATGAGATTACTTCATAAATATTGGACTCAGTCTTTGGAGAAGGATCGAGGAGGGGTATTTTGGTAATTTCACCATGATATCGCCTTGATTACTTTTGGTTAAACCGTGGCGCAAGACGACGCAAGCAGAAGTGGTTTAGGTCAAGAGAAGATGAAGACAACACTTTGAAATGCGTACGTAAGTGAAACCCATTTGTATGTGGGCTTAACGGATGCCCATTAGGGAATGCCTTCTAGAAGCTAGCCTCCACTATAAATAGGGGGGTGCTGGTTGTGCACCCTTGAACCTCTTGTGGTTTTTTGTTGAAACACTAGTTTTGGTGTTTAGGGAGCATAGTGGAGAGGTTAGGTTTCTAGATATTGGATTGATTGTGTGCTCAAGTGTGAAGTATTTATCCTCCATGATGGAGTGGCTGTAAACCAACATCTTTCTCAAATCAATCTAAGCAAGATTCCTCAAGATGGACTTCTTCTTGTTCTTGCTCTCTATTTTGTGATTTTGAGGCTTTCTTTGATCCTTCAGTTTTCTTTTGATTTCTGGCCTAGATCTTGCTTGCTGTGACATGTGGGAACTTATCTAGGATTATCTTGATCATCTATAATCCACGAGCAAGTTTTTGGATTATTTTTTTTGTTTTGACTCGGTTTTGAAGTAACCTTCACCCAAACGGAAAAAGGGTCAGAACTTTTGCAAAGATCTTTGCGGTCTTTGATTGGAATTGTTTTCTGACATTCTAGAGAAGGTATGTTCCAAGTTTCGTGAAGTTTGGAGTTGTGAATCAAAAGTTAGACCTATTTGTGATTTCATTTTCGGGCTGATTTTACTGTTTTTCAGGCTGAAGGTCAGACTGGCCCCATAACTGCGATCAGACCGGCCAGGCGGTCAGACTGGACCCAAGGTGGCGGTCAGACCGCCCAACTCATTGCAGGTTGAGTTTTTGGTTGTTTTGCTTCGGGGTATTGATTGGATTCAATACAAGACTTCCGCTATGTTTGTACATTGATCTTCATAGCTCTCATAGCTATTAGAGTGAAAATCGTGTTGAATCCAATTTTGGTGAAAATGATATCATGCTCCTATTCACCCCCCCCCTCTAGTCGTTGTTTCGGTCCAACATATACTTTGCTACATTCCAGGCACACCAATGTATCTCATCATTATTCCCACTGTAACACCCCAGCCCAACATGAGACTGGGATGCTACTAAAATAACAATATCACAAATACAAATCTAAGACACTACAAAAAAATTCGGCAGAACTTCTTTTGTATAACTAAGTTTACCGGAGATTCCAATAGATGCTTATAAAATTATCACTATTTCAACATCCAAAGTTCATCGAAGCATTCATAAATAATCTACTCAGCTAAAACATAAGCAAGCATAAATAAAATTTACCACTCTCATTATTACAAATAAACCAATGCATTCAAGTATAGCCAAAGTTAATCCTTAAGCAGTTTGCTTGTTATAAAGGTACGGTCTAAATGATAATTATCTTTTCAAGAATATGTGGTAGTGAGTGCAATCAAAGCAACCCTACTCCCTCCCATACATGCCGTCCGCAAACGAGGTACCTAAAAATACAACATCAGCAAGAGTGAGTCCAAGACTCAGCAAAGTACAAATAGCAAGACAATAGCCAACACAACTGTAATTAACAACATCCATCCACATAACCCAATAAGAAATATGTCTCATGCTTATGCGATGCAAACTGTTCAAATGCACTTTTCTTTCTCTCTTTTGCATATACCGGTATTGCGGAGTGTGCATCCGTCGATGCGTACCCATGCCTGTGCCTTATAGCACAGGGACCTTAGCCCATACTCCACAAGTATGGGGACCCAAAAGCCCATCATATTCATGACGGGGACCTCAATTAATGCTTGGTCACCACGTGACCATGCCTCCAATATGATATCATGATGCACATGGTCAATTCTTTAAATCATCATGCATACATGAAACTTACGCATACTTCTAGCATTTACGGGCATTATTGTCCATAACATTCGAGCATCCATGATTAACATAATATACTCATAGCATAGTACACATAAACAAATGATCACACACAATTTACCACTACTGTACTTGCCTTAACCACGAGAGAACGAGGCATGCATGAATGAGTGCTCTGCACCGGTCCACCACACGAATAATAGTTATAACACATGCTAAGACACAGCAATGGATCAAAACAACCTATATAACAACAACCATGGACTTGCAAAACTCCTAACTCGATCCAGGCCCCAAACTCCTAACGTCGATCTGTCCCTCGGTGGACAGTCAACTTGAAAAATCCATATCTATTAGTACAGGGGTCCAAATAAGATGTTCTTAGACTTTCTGGAAAGATAATTAAATTCTCCAACTAAGTATAGTTGGTGAGCCTTGCTGAATCGGCGAAGTAATACCCCTACCAGGCCAATTAAAAAAATATCAACTTCACATCGGGTTTTCTGGACAGAGTACTAAAACCACCATGACTTTTGCTACGCAACTCGGAATGGGGTGATCGTAGACTATCTGAAATCATAAAAAAACCAGCTACAATAGTCTAGTTGGACAAGTCGCCTGATTCGGCCTCCTACTAATTCTTATATTCAGGTAAAGTTTTTTTAAGTTTTCTGTCTCTGCAATCTAACAGTTAGCAAAACAGCGACGGTAAAAAATTCATAACGTTTGATTGACAACTCTAAAAATTATGTTCTTTATCATCTTGGAAATCTTTCTGACTCCTCTACAATATTTATGTTGGGTAGATTTTCTAATTCGGCTTATAAAAAATTCATAATAACCAGACAATGCAATCTGCCACAACTCGTCAGCTCTCCTAGTCAGTCGCGGTAAAACTACCATAACTACTAAACCGTTGGTCCAAATCAGGTGATCTTGGTGCCCAAAGAAATCTAAAACCGAGATCTACAACTTTCTAAAAGGTGATCAGGTCAGAAAATAAACGTAACATACCCAAATATGACGAGGCGACCGCACAGCAGGGAGAGGTGGGGAGAGGCGGCGGCTCAAAGTGGGGAGGAGGAGGGAGAGTGGGGAGTTTAGGGTTTGGGGGTGGGAACCCCCCTCCCTTTTTTGGCCGGCCACCACATGGGCCCCTCCTGGTCTGCGGCCCAGGCCCAAGTTGTCGAGGATTTACGGAAAACCCCTTCTCTTTTCAGGAATTTCTACTCATTTAATTGTCTTTTCTCCTCCCGGCTAATTTCTAATTACCCGATTCAATTCCGGGGTATTACACCCACTTCTAGGGAAAAAGGAAGCTCTCATGATCCTATTAATAATGCTAGAAAGAGGGAGAATACCACTTACTCTTCCACGAACAAAATGGTTTCCCTCATCACAAAACTCATCCACTTGAGTGAGAGCAAGAGGTTCCTAAAGATGTACTTTATCCCTCTAGAATCTCCCAAACTCAAAGCACTCAAAAAATCATCCCTTGAAGCTTCTAGCTTAACTTGTCCAGTCATCCAATCAAGATGGTCATGATCAAGGGACACATACACTGTAGCATAAAATTGACGAATGGCCTTGGCATGAAAATTGCATCTCAAAGAATCCAAGCTCACATTCCAAAATAGATCATACAGACCATTATAAGTTGGATTCTATCCTAGGTAGCTCCACTTCACAAATCTATGATTGGTAAATTTCTCCTGGCAAAAATGATCAGATAAACATCTTGCTGAAATAAAGTATGAAACATACCCATAGTAGCATTTCTTGGAAAGCGGAACTGATTGATATGCCTTAGTAATGTGCACTTTTTGCTTTCAATCCTTACATGTCAAGTCCAATAAACTAAGATTGATCAGGAGCATCATCCTCATCCTCATCAATATTTGACTCATTATGATTCTCATCATTGTTGTTATTGTTGTCACTATTGTTCCCACTCTCTTCTTCTTCTGCAATCTCAGCTTCATTTTCATCCTCAATCGGAGCTTTTCCCTTTGATGAAGAGGGAGGAGCAGCCGAACGACTAACAGTCTACTTGTGCGGCATTGTTACTGTGAAAGGAGTACAAGAGATGTCAAGGGAGTTCAAAGAATAAATTAATAGATATTCACAGTGCCATTTCTGTCACTCCTCATCACGAGCGATCGAGGCCATTGCTATGGCGGTCGAGCGCCAAGATGGCGATCGACCGCCTTGATGACAAAGGGAGCAATCTGATTTTAGGATGAACCCAAAAATTGCAAATTCTTTGTGCAATGGCATAGTGAATAGTTGTTAATATAATCCTAATCTACTTGCATGTCAAAGATTTCCACCAATTTGAATTAGTGTAAGCACATTCATGTCAAACCCTAGATAATTAGAAAAATTCACAATGGGGGCAATTTGCAAGTAGAGAGAGAGAGAGATTTACCAGCCTAGATGAAAAGGAAGAACAAGGAGATGAATCCTTGAAGAAATTGATGATCAAATAGCCGGATTTTGAGAGAACACCTTCACCTAGGTTTTCATATTTTGATGAGATGAATCAACCATAATGAAAACCAAGTCAAAGAATGAGGAGAGGAGATGAAGGTAAAACCCTAGATTACCTTAGAGTGCCAAGACGATGGCCGGAGATGAGGGGCAGAGGAAAAAGGAAAGAGGGAACTCAAGACTTCGGGTGAGGAAGAAAGTAACCAAAGTGAGAAAAACATTTCGGGTTTGGAAGTATAAAGGACTTCACGTAATACCGGTCTGACCTCTGGGCATAGGCAACCCGACCGCCTGGGACGGCCGGTCAGACCAGTTGAGACTAAAACTGTCAGCAGGTTCAATTCTGGATTTTGGAGAAAAGAATGAAATATTGTATTTTGCTCCAAAAATTCACACGATCAATCAAATAAATATATTTCGAGCATTTTCAACATATATAGCCCTTTAAAAATCCAATTCTTAAATAGTTTTTATGAATTAAGCATTTGTTTTCACAAATGAAACTTTATTTTATGAAACTTCTTCAAATGTGTCAAATTGAGCATATGATGAAATTTAAAGCATCCATTTTCATATATGAGTCATTAATACCATTATGGACCTATTCATGTGAATAAATTTGGTTCAAATGGCAAAACTCACTTAAGTGCTAAAAAGCGACCACTTAGGTCAAAATAGTATTTTGAATGAGTTTCAAAAGCAAATAACTTTTGCTAGGTTGGATTTTTGGAAATCTTTTCAAAACTAAAAAGGTTTAGAATAGGCAACTCTAGGATATTCATTTTTGGGATTATTTTCAAATTTCTTTTAGAATGAATTTTACACAAAAATCTAGTTTATGTCAAAAATAAGATAATAAACTTCTAATTTTTGGTTAGAAACTCCATTTTACTTCAAGTAAGTTTGTCTAAAACCAAAACCTTTGAAGAACCTTTGAAATGCATTTGTGTACATATTTCAAATAGTTTTTCAAATATATACTAATAATTTCAAAAATTTAACTTTTGGCTAAATGGCTCAATTTTGAAAAATCCATACTAGCACTTAATCAATTAGGGCACACTTAGGGATGTGGTATACGTGATTATGATTTAGCACTCCTCCTTAATGTGCCACCTACCATCTTGCTTAGGATTTCAATAATGGAGTTTTTAGACAAGAGCAAGAACACCCCTTTGAAAAAAAATTCATGGAATGCAACATATACAAGACATAAGGGGCTAGATATTTCAATGTAAATACTTGTTACCGAAATAGCATTGGCTTATGTGTTCGTACCCAAAAATACAATTCTGGACCCTCTGTGTATAATGCTCGGATGCGACTCCAAACACAAAAAGGAAGTCCGAAACTCACTTTGGGTGCATGGCGGCTTTAAGTCGTTTCATCGCATCGACTAGGAGAAAAGGACTACCTTTCTTTAAACTTCTCGGGAGACATGAAGGTTTTGAGTGGTCGAACGAGGCAAACATTGCCTTTGAGGATGTCAAGAGGTATCTTTCGAGTGCTCCTGTTCTGGTTTCTCCAAAGCCAGAAGAGACGCTCTTAATTTACCTAGCTGCCACGCCACAGGCAAAGACAAGCGCGATCTTGGTCGTAGAACGTGAAAACGCATACACGACCGGTTTACTACGTGTTAAGTTTTACACGGGCCTAAGGAGCGTTACCCTCGGTCCAAAAACTTCGTATGCCCTCCTCATGTCTTCGAGGAAATGCGGCATTATTTTCAGCGCACAAAATAGTTGGTTGCCCGAGTTTCCTTTGGGAGCAATCCTCCATAATAAGGAAGCAATGGACGCATGGCAAAATGGTCAGTCGAACTTGGGGAGTTCGACCTCCATTTCGTGTCCCGAACGGCCATAAAATCCCAGATCTTGGCAGACTTTGTCGCCGAATGGACAAATCTGAACTGTTCAGATCCCGATCTGATTCCCACGACCGATGGATGATGTACTTTGACGGGTCACTCACTTTAAGTGGCTCGAAATTTGGGTGGTCTGGTATCTCCTAGGAGAAACCTTAAAGTATGCCATACAATTAAACTTTCGGGCCACTAACAATGTGGCGAATCACGAAGGTTTGCTAGGCGGCATACGAGTGCGAAGCACTCTCGATTCGTCGACTACTCGTAAGAGGAGACTCTCAACTAGTCGTGAATCAAATTGGGAAAGAGTACCAGTGCTCTAACTCAACAATGGCTCGGTACTTATCAGAAGTACGTAAGCTAGAAAAACATTTTTTAGGTTTCGAGGTACAATTTATCCTCGAAAGGATAATTTCTCATGAGACCAACTTGCTCGGATGGCTTCTTCCCGATCCATAGTACCAAAAGGAGTTTTCTTGGAGCAACTCCAAAAACCGTCTCTGGTCGAAGAACCAGAGGCACCTCCTCTTGAGATGGCCTCATTAGATTACGAGGATACCTGGATGACTCCCATCTACGAGTATCTTTGCAAGGGTTCCGTAGCCGAAGATGATCTTGAGGCAGATCGATTATCCCGAAAAGCCAAAATGTATACTTTGGTTGAAGGAGTCCTCTATAAACGAGGAACCCAAGGGATACTCATGCGATGCATTCCGCAAAATGAAGGAATAACACTCCTTCACGATATTCACAGTGGCATCTGTGGGACGCATGCTTCCTACAGAACATTAGTTGGTAAAGCCTTTCGACAAGGTTTTCTTGGCCTACACCACGCACGATGCTAAAGAGGTGGTTAAAAAGTGTGTCAAATGCCAATTTCATGGTAGCGGATACACCAACCGGCTCAAGCATTACAAACAATACCTCTTTCTTGGCCTTTTGCGACCTGGGGGCTTGATATCCTAGGACCGTTTCCCAAAGCTCCAGGAGGTTTCGAATTCCTTTTTGTGGCTATTGACACGTTCACAAAATGGATCGAAGTGAACTCATGAATAGGATAACAACTAAGCGACAAAAGGTTCATGATGAGAAGCGTAATTAGTCGATTTGGAGTACCAAGTCGGATAATTACGCATAATGGTAAACAATTACAAGTGCAAAATTTGAGAATTTTGCGACGAGTTGGGTACCAAGTTATGCTATATGCTTTGCACATCCCCAAAGTAATGGGGCGGTTGAGCGTGCAAGCGGCCAAATAATGCGAGGAATTAAAACTCGAGTCTTGACCCGACTTGTTAAGCGCTCGGGGCTTGGGTACAAGAATTACCTTCCATATTATGGGCGATTCAGACAACCACCAATCGAGCAACAGAGAAACACCATTTTTCTAGTGTTCGGGTCGAAGCCATGCTTCCTCCGAGCTAAAATTGCGGTCAACACGAGTTGAAACCTTCAACAACTCGGACCAGAACAACTTCGGCAGATGACATTAACCTACTCAAGAGAGGAGAAACCTAGCCTTAATTCGTTCGGCGGTCTACCAACAAGCCTGCTGCAGATACTATGATCGAAGGTCCAACCTCGCGACCTTCTTTGTAGGTGACTTGGTATTGAGGCTCGCCAATCCAAGTCTAACTGAATAAACTTTCCCTAAATGGGAAGGTCCTTACACGATGGTCGAAGTAACTTTCGGCGTGGTCGATCACGACTAGCAATGGAAGATGGACAGTTCTCTCAAACTCTTGGAACATCGACCGATTCATAAATTCTATGTGTGACCGATTTCTCAAGCAATAAAAGTCCGAGTTCTTTCTACCTCTTTTTGCCTTATTTTCGAGTAGTGCTTTTTAATCTTTCGACTATGATATGAGAACACCGATTTTCTTTACACCGGCGGCGAGAAACGTCATCCGGACGAAACTTCTCTCTCTGCATGTGGTTACGCCCACTAGAAGGAATTTCAAGCATTGACTCGTTACTCATTTTCTTTGCCCGACAAAGAGAGCGGGTTCTATCCGATCGAAATGTTCTCAAAGCCAACTCTCTCAATCTTAGTCTATTTTTTGATCAATTCAAAAATATTCTAAGTAGAGTACACTTTCTTACATTTGTTCGACCACCTTTGATGTACTCGATTTGTTTTAAGCGGTGAAGGAAGAGACACACCTAGTCGAAGTCTTTCCTCTCTGCATGTGGTCACGCCCACTAGAAGGAAACTTCCTAAGCCGCTCGTCTCCTACTTTTGCTCTTTGGAAAAGACTTATCGAAGTCCACCAAAAAGGACGAGCGAATTACTAAAGTCCTCTAAGGCGTCTGTTTAACTCAAGTTCTTGTTCTTGGTTCAATTAAACTAGTCGGAAATGAAAACATCACCTAGTCGAAGCCTTTCCTTTTACACGTGGTCACGCCCACTAGAAGGAACTTCCTAGTGATGAGTCGTTTTAACTCTTTCGACCATGCTTGACACCGTAACAAAAGCTATAAGTTAAATAAACCTCTCTTTGTTTTCGAAACCCCATTTTAAACACTATTTATTTAGATTGTCTAAACAATCTAAACAAATAGTCGGGGCTAGGATAAAGTTATTAATTTGACTTCAATTCTTAGTCTTTCGTTCGTTTATTATCTTTTGAGTTACTAACTACTCGACAAGATGATTTTCGTGAAATGAAGCGGATCATATATTACTCATTAACAAAAATTATGCGCCTTACAAGGTAGTTACAAGATTACTCAAGGGGAGAGCCTAGTTGCATTTCCTCCACCTTTTACCAATCGATCGCATTTCCTCAATCGACGACTTGCCTCGATTCGGAGACGATCGAAGTCGGCTTCAATTGGTTTAACATTAATGGGGTCTTGAGCTTTAAGTTTCGCCAAAGCGTAACTACTGCGACTTGATTCGCTTCCTTATCGATTCACTTGATTAGTCTTGAGTGGTCACCATTTCTTGCAATTTTCCGACTTGTTCCCCAATGGTACTTGTGTGAGGCTATGGTATCTTCTCGAGGAGTTTTTCCCTCGAATGTAGCTCATTAAGCACATTGTTCAGAGAGTGATGTTGCCTTGAAGACTAGTCTTCATCGACTCCATCTCTGTTGGGTACAAGTCGAAGCCTCATGAAGCTTCTTGTTTTCACCACTTGTTACGAAAAGAATAATATCGGTCAAACAAAGATATACTTCTAGAGGAAGATAACACAAAGATAATTATAGGTAAAAGCTTTTCTTACCTACTAATTGAGAATCCAATTTCTTGACCTCTTCTCGATGGGAAGCAATAGTTTGACATGCTTTTGCTCCCATGCTCGATGTCCTCTGCATTCATCTTAGCAATGCGACGGACTCATTGCGATTAAGGTCTTTGCTTGGATTTCACCTCGAGGCTTCTCAATTGGGCGACAATTTCGAACAAGAAATTGGCATTAGAAAAGGAAGATACTCAAAAGAATAACAGTAAAGATTTACTTACACGTTAATCGAGTTCTAAAACTCTCGAGTTCTTGATCCTTATTCGCAGTAATGCGGAAAACTCTGAATAACCAAAGATTTTTCTTGAACTTGATGCCGAGCTTAGCATCTCTTTTTCTTTATCTGGAGAAGAAAGGAGGGTCGAGTAAAGGTTAAAGACCAAAAGCGTCTTAAGTTCGAACTTATTTTTATTTTTTCTGCAATCTTTTAGATCAGAGACAGTCTCTCGAAGTCTATCAGAGAACTAATACTTCATTCCTTAGCCTCCTCGACTCCTCTTTTTCACAATGAGTGAGTCACTAAGGTCTTCGGTATCCACCGTTTAACCTACAAAAAGCAGAGCGAAGATAAACATCGGTGAATGGTTGTGAATACTTCTACAACCACCGACCTAGTCGTAAGTTTTTCTGCGACTAAGATATGGTTGTAAGTCTTTCTCGACCACTACCGGTCGTAAATAGTCGTAAGTTCTTTTCGATCGATGCTTCGTCATGAGTTTCTTCCATGACTATTCTCGTGAAACTTTTTACAGTATTTAAGTCAAAACAACTATGAATTATAAGTGACTTACCACCTCTCGCCTCTCTGCAGAGTAGTTCTTTCTCTTGTCTTAGCTCTAAAAGTTGTCGATGATACTCACCGACAATGACAATTTGCTCGAGCTTTACGCAAAAGAAAGCAAAGTGAGAAGGGAAGGAAAGCCACATATATAAGTATTCGAAGATACTTACATTCATAGTCGTTCTAGCAAAAATCGAATATACAAGGTCCGGTCTTCGTGACTTATCTATCCTCGCGACTTTGTCCCACCACACCTTCTCGAGGCGCTCGTTGTCAAAAGTATTATCCGTATTGGGAATATCTTTGGGATGGGGACTCGGTCACGAGATTTGTGCGAAGACCCTACGATGGAGGCAGCCCAAAGAAGTCACCACGAAGTTGAAATTTTCTCCTTACGGTTCGTGATTTCTCTTTGGGTAGGGGAAGGAACGCCTCCTCGATTTCCTTCCCAGGCGGTCGCAGTGGTCACCACCTTGACCAGAGGCTTCCACAGTGCCTCTGTTGTTTCTACGACTTGATGGTCGTGGCGGCCACCTCAACGAGAATACCGCTACCTCAAGAGTCGTGAAGTTACGACTTCAGCAGATGTGGAGACACTGGGAGTCTCGACTTCATCGGCCACCGGGCCAAGGGTGATGCTTGACCACCTCGTTGCTACCTCTCCGATGGTGAAGGGATAGCAATGGACTTCTCGTGAAGCATTCCCGGGTGAAGAAGTCTGATGAAATAAAGAAAAGCAAATCGGGTTGTGAAAAGAAAAAGGTAAATGTCCTTCTTACACTTGGTACATTTCACATACTCGCACTCTGGTCTTAACCAGAATTTTGGAGCAATCCTCCCAGCGGAGGACCTCTTCTTCTCCACGACCACGCCCGGTCGAGGTTCAACAATTGGCTCGGCCACGATCACGCCGGTCGTAGAGTTGGAGCGAGGACCGTGGCTCGGTTCCTCGATTCTCTGGATGGGACGAGATCGGTCTCGACCATTCCGATAAAGATCGCCCTCATTGCGAGTTGTGCCGATCTTGCATCCTCCTTCATAAAGACATAAAATCTTTCCAGTTCTCCCTTTCCGGTTGCTTAATAAAACTAGGAGTGGCACCATTGCGAAAGATTCCGTGTCATAATAGAAGGGTACCTTAGCCTTGCGAGGTTTGCGCTTAAGAGGTTCAGTTGCTTCAACCTCCTCGGCCCGGCCACTGCGACCTCGCTCAGATACAACTACATTTGCCGCAGTCTTGTAGAGGTTTGGTCGAAGACCGAACTCGAACTTGCTCCCCCTTGTCGCAGATTTTACAAGTCGGCGTCTCTTGAGGGAGGAGCCGAGTCTTTGTCTTCGACAACCCAAATACTAATAGTCATCGAGCGACTTCTTCGTCGTCTGGCGATTTTCCATGCCTACTTTACGTAAAGCAAAGCGAAAAAGAAGAATCACTAATTAGTCGTAAGTTTTTCTACGACTAGTACCAAGTCGTAAGTTTTTCTCGACTTTTTCTTGATTGTAAGATATTCTCGATCACCATTAGTCGTAAGTATCTTCTACGACTATAAAGTCCTAAAGAGAGAATCAGATTTTTGATTACCTTTAGGCGCTCTATCCTTTCATCTGCGGACAAAACCGCAATGACTTGAGAACCACCCCTCGGAGTGGCGGGGACTTTCACGGATGAGTCGACTGAGTCAACCTCGGCTGTGAAAGATCCGTAAGCAGATAAAAATATTAGACAAAGTTGAGAAAGACCAAGCGAGAGTTAAGTCAACAATTGCTTACCCTCCTCGTAGTCTCGGTGGGGTCTCCTCTTCCAGTACCTCCACATAGGAGATGCTCGTTTCTTCAGAGGACTAATTCGGGTGATGATGAAATCTTTCACCACATGCCATCCGGTCACCCTTCTTCCTTCAAGTCCTTAATGGCTTGAATATAAGGGCTAATCCGCTAATATCTTCGAGGTTGAATCCCATGAAGATTTCTTTTCAATGACTTTTTCCCACGAAAGAAAGGTGTCTTGAGGTGACCTTCCGGAGAACCACCTCTTCCTCCGGCCCGCCACGAAGACCGGGTAAAGCTCTGAATGTACTCCTTCGACTTGAGTCGTGGAGCTTGATCCGCGACTTCCGGCAATTCGGTTTGTCGAGCCATCCCATAATAATATTGGAACGGCTCGAGATCCATGGGAATCCCTGTGTATGCCTCGCACAGATACGAACACACTCAACATGGTAATGGAATTGGGACCTAAGTTCACGGTTCCACCCCAAAGTGTTCGAGTACTCATTGTAAGAAAGGGGTGGGCGGTAATCAAGGCCGCACTCACAATACGCTTGGAAGACGGATTTGCCCATTTTCCCCGATGGCGATCTTTGCCGATAGCGGAATCCACTTCACGAGCCTTCTCAGGATCTTCCGACATCGACCAAGATTTTGATCTTAGCGCATCCATCTCCGATTCCTCCCATTCGAAACTCTCTTGGCCATTTCGCCGAAGCAAGAAGTTTTTTTGATTGGGTTGGCGGCGAGAAGATGAAACCTAGTCGAGGACGAAGAAAGCAAGAGCTCAAGAACGGCGGAGTGATTGGGGAAAAGTAAAACCCAAGTCTACCTCTGGTAAGTTTTATAATCAAGACGATCTCCGCCGCCGGAAACCGTCTCGCCTATAGGTGCTGAGGAGTTGGTTGTACCGCCGGAACCGCTTCATCGGACAAGTCCGTGAGAGCGGTTGCAATTCCCAGATGGTCTGCATTCGAGAAAAATTAGGTGCGTATTGTCACCCCAAGCGAAATTACATTCTTGACCAAGTATTTACGGTCGAAGGAAATATCAATCGGAAAGGCTTTTCTCCGATTTCTACTACGACCACCGACGGTCGTAGGGGTTTCTGACTTTTGATAGTCGTAAGCAATCTTCACGATTGCAATCGCCGAACCGTCTCATCAACAGATCTGTAGAGATTGTTTGCAATTCCCAGATGGCTGCTCGGGAAAGTTAGGTTCGTTTCATCACCTCTAAGTAAAATTACTTTCTTGACCAAATCTTTACGGTCAAAGGAAGTATCAATCGGAAGAGTTTTTCCTTCGACTATCTTTCTACGACATGTTCATGGTCGTAAGTCCATTCTGAAACCTTTACCAAGTAAGTTACTTTCACTTAAAAGTGGGGGCTAGATGGCGAGGATCTAATAATCCTCATTTTATCTTTTATCTATAATTCTTATTATGGGTAAATATGATGTCACATAGTCCCTGAAGTACCCCTTATATCTATAAGGAGAGGCCTAACAAGTGATTGTAAGTTCTTCTACAATCACCCCCATAGTCGTAAGCCTTGCTACGACTATATCATGGTCGTAAGTCCTTCTACGACCACTACATAGTCGTAAGTCCTTCTACGACCACTACATAGTCGTAAGTTCTTCTACGACTGCTACCTAGTCGTAAGTCCCTCTACGACCAGGAAAACTACGACCACCTTATAATCAAACCTACAGACGAGTAGGTCCAATTGATTAAGGAATCCGAACGGTCTACACGCACTATTATTCCGCGTATTAATGGTGTGTAAATACCCCATTATCTCTGGAAGATAATTGCCAGATGGCGTGAAGAAGTCAAGGCGCCGGTAATTACTGCCATCATGCGCCCGTTACTACATTAATTAGGCACATCTCCCGCAGGGCAAAACGGCTACTTCTTCACGACTATATAAGGGCATCAAACAGAGAGACAAGGGGGACAGAGAAGAAAAACGGCAAACAAGGGCTAGTCAAGTAGAAACACAAGCACTATTCTCTGTAATAGTTTTAGTCCTTTGCTAGATCATCAACAATACCATACACACAGGATTAGGGTTATTATTCTCTCCGGAGAAGGCCTGAACCTGTCTAAACATCCCGTGTCAATCCACTCTGCGTGATCTCATCCTTAGGAGACCCCCCGAATCAAATAATCTTTACGTAAGATCGGTTCTAATACACCGACAACAATGTTAGGCTGCAACTTTTAATCTGTCACACTGTGAAGTGTGAACCTTGACACATGGTGCTGACTCCCCCACCTTGTGATAGGGAATCTGCTCATTGTTAAGAGGGCATGCCTTGTACTAGGCTTCTTTTTTTCTTACACATTTGCCTCTCTCTCGAGTCTTTTCATTTCTTTTGTGCTGCTGGATTTGGAGATCATAAACTGTACATGTAGGAGTACTGTTAAGTCCATCATCTCCTAAACGTTTCCCAATGATGATGGTACATGTAGGATTCTTGCATGCATTTGGATTGGCTCACAAGTCCCAGTGGCCAATATTTTGTCTGCCCTGCAAAAATCAACTCATAGATCTGAAGATCCATCAGCATATTTTGCAGGTTAGCTGGCTTGGCAATCCCCAATGGTGGTATGTATAGATGGTGGCTGACCAACCGACCAAGCAAGCGATCTGCATCCTCGGTCATCAGTTCAACCTTTGTAGAGATTTTTATTCGTCTGTCATCAATTCAAACTACACTACATAGAGATTTGTTGTTCGACGCACATAATTTGTATGGGAGATCAGAGGCCAAGTCCCTGTTTGGAAGGAAGGAATTTCTTTGTCTGGATTTTTGTAGGAATTGAACTGGTTTCTGCACTACAACCGAACCACATGGCTCTAGTGTTCATCACTCATGCATGCAGTTTGGACTGAATTGCAGAGGCCATGAACCTACAAACAGGCAGTGGTGTCAATCGAATCCGAATTATCTGTTTTATCCGACATCTGAATCCGGTTGGTAGCGAATATGGTTTAGATTTTTTTTCATCCGATTAACACTTTCTCCCCTATTCGTGTTCGTATTTGCATTCGCATTCGCATAAAAAATATGGATACAAATATAGTATAAACTTTTGTCATCCGAAATGTTATTTTATCTACACTATTTGTATTTGTATTCGAATTCGATAAAACAAAATACATATTTTATTACAGTCTGGCTAATTAGTTTGATAAGTATTTGTATTTATTTAAAAAATATATATACAAAAAAATTATTATTTAATTCGTATTCGATCCCCTACCAGCAGGAGCCCCCAAAGCCAGCAAAGGGGGTGTCCTATGAGGGAGAAAGCAGTGGCCTACACCCTGCATGGACTGTACTGAGCTCATCTGCTCCCTGCGCTCCATAGTGCTGCTCAGAGGATGTGTCCATGTTGAGCATGGCAGCCATTCCCTACCCACTTTCTTTTGTCCAGCCATGGCTCAATCAGATTTGTCCTCCAAAAGGACTGATCTGAGCAGGTTAACCATCCACTGTCATGTCAATGGCACAATGGGAGATGAGATGAGATGATGGCAAGAAAGAGACTGGAGTACTGATAATTATAGTACAGTGTGTGGTTAAGTGACAGGACTTTGGCATGCATCAATTGGCAGCTTAAAGTCAAAGTGAGATTTGGATCCCACTCCCTGTCATTGTGTTCATTTGGGACCATGGGTTAGGCAACTAAATAAAGCTAGCACTGTGCTTGTGCATGCCCTAATTTGGCCTGGATCTTGACTTGCCAAAGACCCAAGAATCACTGATTAGTTCTTTCTTGACCTAATCAGTCAAATGCAAACTTGGAGTGTGCTTGTCAATCGTTTTGTGCTAGATCAAATTGATTTTTTTTTCTTCTGAAAATTAACTAGCTGTCACTGGCTCACATGCTCATATGCTTGATGCCTGGAACTCAGAGAGACCAACCAACTGATCACCATGCCCATGACTTGGCAAGTTCGCGTGTGTATACATACGCTTTCTCCCTCAAGGTTCATGTATGGGCATATCATCAATTGATCAGCATCCATAAGCATGCATTGAACTCTAGTAAGATGTGAGGCAACTATTCTTAATTTCTGATCTGCATGTAGTATTTTTCTTATCATTTCATATAAAGATGCATTGCACTTAGTTTATGGTAATGTATCCAATCAGGAATCAGCATAAATCTACTCCAGTCTCTCAACTCTAGTGACAGAGCTTTTGTTACACCCGTATATATATACATGATGCAATAATTTTGCCACATGGCTTCTAGCTAGGGACATCAAGAAAGATTCACATCCAATCTTCCATCATGGTCTCCTCTTGCAAGATGTCTGGTGTTTCATTTGCCTTTAGTTTGGCCCCTACTCTGCTGAGCCTGGACAGGCACACTGTGCATGCATGTTAATGGATGGATCTTTCGAAAAGTCCAGTGAGAACAGTGCCCAGGTTGGATTTTGCTGGGGTTCCTTGAAGCAATTAATCTAGATTTGATCATTATTCCCAAAGGAAAGAAAAAGTTTGATCTAGAATCTAGATGCATGCATGCATGTGTGGCTGAGTTGTTCCTGGCCCTACATGGAGAGGTGAATATCGATCATGTCACACATCCATCACTTATTCCCTCTTTTATCTTTTTGCTAACCAAACCACATGCATTGTAGATTCTGCAAAACATTAACCACCCATCTCGGGTGCATCTCAACTAGGATTGGATGATGGTATAACCTTTTTTTTTTTCTTTTCTTGCCCATGAACCAAAAACTAGTGTTCTTTCCTTTCTAGTAGTACACTACTTATCCATAAATGTTCTGAGAATTTCTTTTTACAAGTGTTATATTCTGATAGCTTTTTCTTATGCACAACAGCCTCTAGATTGAGTCAGAGTTGCGAGATATGTCATAAGAGTGTGTGGTATCAAAAACGAAGTAGATGAATCTCGTAGAGAAAACCAAAATAACGATGTCAAAACAATCACAGCGAGAGAGAAAGATTTGACCGACCAAGCCAACCGTAAATTTCTTATGCACAACCTCTTGCTTTATATGAGTTGGTTTCTGGCTTATGTTCTCCATGACCACCCCTCATGGCTTTATATAGTGCCCCCTAGTTCTCTTCCAAAGAGAAGTCAGAATCTGTCGGACCCGGATTTTCTAATCCCGAATTCTCTGCGAATAACTGTGTTATTCCCTGGATCAGTAGATAGCACTCACAGATACATCACTGAATCATTTCATACATGGCGTAAAACCATACTATACAATAATTTAACACATCAGAGTTTACATAGACCGCATCGGGTCAAGTTTTACAATAAGGGCCGAACAGGCCAAATGATTACATTACAAAAGTAGCGGAAGCGACAACGGAAGCAAAAAAAAAGTGAGGGCACATCTCTCCACAGGCAAGCGACTGGGGAAACCTGTGTACATCCGATATTACCCGAAAACTCAGATAATATAGGATGCACATAAGTACCAGCGGAGTCAGCTAGACTGGGGCGAGACTAGAACAACTCAGGACTAAACTAGGCTTCAAGAACTCCTGAGTCTTCAGACATCTGGTTCCTCGTAGAAGTCGTAATCTCCAATATTTCACCTTACGAGGGTTTGGGAAAGAGCGAGAATGAGCACAACTACAGTGCTCATGAGCCAACACTGAATGCAATAGTATACATGCAAGGCTTAACAAGGATGGCTCAGGTTCTTTTATTTGCTAAAGCAATATTTTCAATTATCATAATTACAAAGTCCTATGACTTAGCATTTTACACAACTTGCATTTTTATTAAAGAGAATAAGTGCAATATTAAATAACAGTAGAGGTTACCTCCACCTCATGCCTAATTTTGATAGCGGTTACATCCACTGATTATCAACACTGGGTAAGGCTACCCAGGAAAATCCAAAACAAGGGCTAGATGAGCCCACCACATTTTTAATCCACCCACAAAGGTTTTTTTGAAATAGAACTAACTCAGGTTAAGTTCCATGTCCGCTTTTGATTGTAGGCGCGGTGCTTTAAGCAGTTTAGACTCTGCAGAGGTTGTACACTGCATCCACAAGAGATAATCATACTCGTTACCCCACATGATTTCTTAGTCATGTAGTTGAGCGATCGTCACAGTAACGTTTCAAACTACCTTGCCCCTTCAGTCATCTCACCCCTATGGCCAATTCCATAAGTTGTGCGGGATGCTTACCACAACGATTAGCGCAGCTAGCCCCGGCCACAATGACTAGCGCAGCTGATAACTTCACCGTTTTCGGTGTCCCATTCAAGCTAGCATACGTCATGCCGCTTGCACACTTCTAAACACCAGTTGTGGGATGACATTCAGGGTTCAATAATTTTACTAAGCCAAGTTGCACTTTGCAGACTTGCGGTTGTACTTGTTTTACACAGGAGGTCATGACAAGATTAAGTCCTTAATTCATCTGGACGGTTCATACCACATTCCAACCATTCTTGTGCTACATCCGTACCCACCACTCTTTCCATCCGTCCAGATGTGGTACTAGCAAGTTGTTTAGGGTTTTGGGAAGGAAAACCAATTAACGCAACACATCAGTCATCTACATCCAATGACTGCCCAAAACTATTTTTCATGTTTAAAAGATGATGATTGGGATATTTATTGTCCCGGTACTTAAGCAAGACTAGCATGTCGCTTAAGTACAACCTATACTAGTATTTATCATATATTTACTAGGGTGACAAAGAATACTGGATTCAATTATCAAAGGATGGCTTAATAAGTAATTAATCAGCAAATGGGTATTTAACTACCTTAAGCTTTAACATACTTTTGATTACAGAAGTAAAGCATGCAACTTTGATATTTTAAATAAACATAGTTTGCATAAAATGTAGGCTCAGAATGATCAAAGTATTGACTCGCCTTGGTTAAAGCGTGAGGTCTTAGTATTCTTGAGCTTGGTCGAAGTTGAGGTCTCCTGCGTCTTGAACCCTAATCGGACGAAAGTACCGAAAAAAGACACAACAGCAAAGAGAGCAAATAAATACCAAACTCATAATAAATGAACTCCAAAATGAACAAGACTAGTGCCATTAGCAAGATCTTGATTTTAGAAAATTTTGGAAACTGGTTTCATAATTTTTGGAGTTATAAAGATAAAGATATAAATTTTTGAAGCTTTTCAATGAAATTTTAATTGAAAACAAAAATCAGAAAACCCATATTTCCTCGTGCCGACACGTGGCGTGCATTGTGCTCGGTCCACGGGCACTGTGCTCGTGGACCGAGTCCACGCACTGACGCCGCTGAGTCCACGACATCTTGTTCGCCCACCCGCCGAGGGCAGGCCTGTGCAGGTGGGGCCCACCTGTCAGCCGACGCGGTGATAAAAACGACCTCGCTTTCTCCGCGCCCGCGAGAGAGAGAGGGAGAGGGAGCTGCGGGGGAGGGAGAGGGAGAGGCGAGGGGGGGCGCACGGCTGCAGCCAGAGGTGGGAGGGGAACCGGAGGCGGAGACCAGAGCGGAGGATGGCTTGTTGGTGGAGGAGGTGAAACCGAGGCAAGGGCAGAGGAAGGCGGCAGGCGGCGGGCTCGGCTGACGGAGGAAGGGAGCGAGGCTGGGCGGGCTGGAGGCGGAAGCGGCGCCGGGAGGAGGAGGCGAGGGCGGCGGGAACGGCTCAACGAAGCGGCGATCAAGGTGGAGGAAGGAAGCGAGGTGGGGGAGGGGAAGAAGAGGAGGAGGCCGGGGCTACTTATAGCCGGCAGAGGGCGAGGAGAGGGGCTCGGGCGCTCGCGGTCTCGAGGCGGCCAGAGGTGGGGAGGGCGCTGGTTGGCGAGGAGGGCGGTGATGGGACTGGGCAAGGAGAGAGCGGCGTGAGCGGAGGCGTCTGTGGCGTGGGCGAGGGACGGGTCTTGGCCGTCAGCGATGTAAGGGAGAGCAGTAGCTGGGGTTGGGAGAGGCGGTGGTGTCTTCTTTGGTGGCAAGGGGGAAGCAACGATTAGCTAGATCAGGCGGTGGCGTGTGCATGGGACGACAAGAGCAACACGCAAACCGAGGTAAGAACGAAGAACTGGAGATTGCTTTAAAATTTTTTTTGCAAACTTTTGATTTTGAAATTCTTGCAAAAACAAGATGTTATAGAATCCTAATCCTATTAGGATTCATATAGAAATCCTTGTATCACACATCTTCAAGTCCTAGTTAATTAGGATATGAGTCATTGTACATAACAATCTCTACCTTGTCTCTTATCCGTTGAAGTCACCGTGCTCCTCAAAGAACTCGCTCCAAGTCAGCTCCACCTTTTTATGTTTTTTTTCATCCCACCTTTGGGAGTGCTCACCACAGGGGATCATGCACATCACCGTGATGTGTATGTCAGTATATGAGCTATCCTGCTCAGATCCTCCACCTAAGATATCCTTCTTTGTGTAGTTTGGTTAATCACACCTTATGTTCCTGTAGCCCTCCATGTCATAGGTTTGTATCGCCTTCAAGCTCCACTTGCTCGTCAGTACTGCGTGGTTGGTCCCATCATGTCTTCCTTCTTCTAACAGCTCGCACCTTCGCCTTTGCGTCTATTAGATTTTACAACCATCTTTACAATTCCACATATAACTGCAGATAAGATCTAAGTACCTACCATTGACAACACGGTTTCCTTCTTCTAGCCAGCATTCTGATTTTTGCGGGCTGTCGGCTCGATAGGAAGAGTACCTCAGGCACTTGTCACTTCTTAGGCACTTCTCTTGTCTCTTGGTCTTCTAGGAAGCAGTGCTCTGTTGCACAATCTACTGCAGAAGCTGAATATGTAGCTCCCGCTAGTTGTTATTGTCAGATTTTATAGATGGTGTCTAGTCTTAAGGACTATGGGTTAACTTTTGATAGTATTCCTCTTCTCTGTGATAACACTTCAGCCATTAATATTGCTAAGAACCATGTACAACATTCTAGGACCAAGCACATGGATATTCGTCATTACTTCCTTAGAGAACATGTAGAGAAGGGTGATATTGTGCTAAAATTTATGGAGTCTGAGGCTCAGTTAGCCGATATCTTCACCAAGCCTTTAGACTAAACTAGGTTTGCCACCTTGAGGAGTGAGTTAGGAGTAATTTATCCCTATGCGTTGGTTTGAGGGGGGGGGGGTTGGTTCCTTTCTGAGCTTACCTTGTTCATCTGATCTTTCCTTGATCTGTTTCTGAAACTGTTGATCTTTTTTATCTTTTTAGGTTTTTAAGTTTTTTTTCTTGCATCTCATTGTATTTTATTGCATTCATATAAAAATTACAAAAAAAAAACATGCATTGTAATATAAGCTTTACTACTTGTCCTTTAAAATTGATAAAGCTTTGCTTATTACTCTCTTGAGTTTTAGTATTCAATTCTTGCTCAATACCATGTCTAGTTCTTTGACTTGCTAGAATTATCATGCTTTCACATGTGTAGCTAAGTCTTTGCTAAATGAGGTAGAACTTTAAGACAACTTAAACTATAAAAAAAATGTGCAATTTGTGGATCTTTTAGCTAGTTGCACAATTAGTGATCCTTTTGTGACATTGGCCCTGTCAGAATTGCTTTGTTAGCTCTTGAATATAGAATTGAACATCTCTTGAGCTTCTTGTTCTCTTGTGAATCTAAAAATCCCTTATGCAAAATGAAAAATTAATTTTCAAGATCCTAATGTGACTAAATTGTGTCAAACTATTCTCACGAGACTACTTGTCAAAGTCATAAACTTAGAAATAGTTTGATGATCCAGACGGTCTCATAGGGACTGCTTGTCACAATTGACATGAACCTCAAGATTTATCGCCCTTTTTGAAGCTTAGAAAGAGATTGTGGATGGCAACTAGTCCAGGATCTTCTTCACTACGATAGACCGTTAATCACCTTGGTCGAAGCTTAGGAAGAGTTTATGGATGGCTCCTAATCCAGGATCTTCTTCACTAAGATAGACCATTAATCAACTTCAATATTTATTGCAAATGATAAACTGTTGTAAAAAAAATGGGTGTTTGAGGTCTTTGTTAGCTTCTTGATCTCACATTGACATTCTGACATGGCCATTATCACTTTAGGACCTCTGTTGATGAACTTGCTAAATTTGAAGCATTGCTTAAATTGTTACAATTCATCACTTTATCTTGAGCCTTCTAGCTTAGCTTTGCTATATATTTTTTAACATGATCTTGCTAGCTCTTTCAGGCTGGGTATGTATTGAGTAATAGTAGAAATGCTAGCTTGTTCTTTTGGGTAATCTCCAAAGCTTCTTCTACTAAAATTTAAAAAATACAAAAAAATAAAGTCACTCCATTGCATTTCATGCATGCTTTTTCTTATGCTTCTTCCTCACTTCTGCATTTATTATCTCTCGATGAGAGGAAGACGTGATTCCTTGATGACTCCATTGTCAAAGAGGGAGAAGATATTGCAAAAATGTTAAAAGGGGGAGCTATTTGGAGAAAATAGGAGAAATGAAATTTTTTGGAAAAATGATGATCGTAGTGAGGGAGAGTATGTATTTTGAATTCTTGTGATCTTATTGCCATTTCTGAACTTGAATTGCAATTCTTGGAATCTCACAATGATCAAAAGTCAATTTGAACAATTGTTCTTTCGTTTGGATCTTCAGTGAGATTTTTTACTCTTCTTTGGAAATTGAAGTTTTCTCGCTTTCTTTTGCCCTATCTCGCTTTATTTTGCCCTATCTCGCTTGCATATACTAATCTGAAGCCAACTTGGTCATTTCCATTGTGTTCTCTTGCTTTTGGACCAAGTTGTGCATTTGCGCAAAAACGTTAAGTATTTTCGTTTTCAAACCTTAAACTTACATTTTTGGGAAATTGACAATGTGTTCATCAAGGGGAGATTGTAGATATCATAGGGATATTCTCATGATCTTAAGATGATATTATAATTGGCAATGGCGTTAAAGGTTTATCGAATCATGCGTTTTTGACAAAAATTCAGGTGCTGTCAAGTCTCTGACGGTCACACCGGCTTCGGGGTAGCGGTCAGACAGGCCAAAGGGTAGCGGTCAGACCGGCCAATGGGCATCGGTATGACCGGCCCATGGCCAGCGGTCAGACCGGCCAATGGGTGGTGGTCTGACCGGTTTTGACTTGTTCGTCGGCCAGTGTGGTGACAATGTTTGTTTGTTAGGTCAAGTTTATGGATTTTAGTGCATATGTGTTGCATGATGCGTGTTTTGACTAACGTGGGTCAAGATGTAAAGAACTTGTTCTCGGAATCGATTTCTTTGTCTATTGTTGTGCAGGACGCTTGGAGGTCAACAGTGAGGATAATCGGGACTAGGCTTGGAGAGCTGAGGTTCAGAATGATCGAGGATGCCGGGTGAAGTCAGTGGACTCAAGCAAGGCACAAAATGAACAAGGATGACTGAAGGGGAAGCTCGATGCAACGGGTTGTATCAAGCGGCACAGGGGTCCATGCAAGTGTCATGGTGGTTTCGATGGGAACCGGATGGGAGAGACTTGCCGACATGAAGAGAGCCGTTGATCAACCTACACATGGCGAAGCATGGGATTACTTCATAAATATTGGACTCGGTCTTTGGAGAAGGATCGAGGAGGGGTATTTTGGTAATTTCACCAAGATATCGCCTTGATTACTTTTGGTTAAACTGTGGCACAAGACGTCGCAAGCAGAAGTGGTTTAGATCAAGAGAAGATGAAGACGACACTTTGAAATGCGTACGTAAGTGAAACCCATTTGTATGTGGGCTTAACGGATGCCCATTAGGGAATACCTTCTAGAAGCTAGCCTCCACTATAAATAGGGGAGGGGGCTAGTTGTGCACACTTGAACCTCTTGTGGTTTTTTTGTTGAAACAATAGTTTTGGTGTTTATGGAGAATAGTGGAGAGGTGAGGTTTCTAGAGATTGGATTGATTGTGTGCTCAAGTGTTAAGTATTTATCCTCCATGATGGAGTGGCTGTAAACCAACATCTATCTCAAATCAATCCAAGTAAGATTCCTCAAGATGGTCTTCTTCTTGTTCTTGCTCTCTATTTTGTGATTTTAAGGCTTTCTTTGATCCTTCAGTTTTCTTTTTGTTTCTGGACTAGATCTTGCTTGATGTGACATGTGGGAACTCATCTATGATTATCTTGATCATCTATAACCCACGAGCAAGTTTTTGGATCATGTTTTTGTTTTGACTCGATTTTGAAGTAACCTTCACTCAAACGGAAAAAGGGTCAGAACTTTGGCAAAGATCTTTGCGGTCTTTGATTGGAATAGTTTTCTGACATTCTAGAGAAGGTATGTTCCAAGTTTCGTGAAGTTTGGAGTTGTGAATCAAAAGTTATACCTATTTGTGATTTCGTTTTCGGGCTGATTTTACTATTTTTCAAGCTAAAGGTCAAACCGGCCCCATAATCGCGATCGACCGCCAAAGTGGTCGATGGACAAGGTGGCGGTCGGACCGCCAACTCATCTGAGTTGAGTTTTGGTTGTTTTGCTTCGAGGTATTAATTGGATTCAATACAAGTCTTCCGCTATGTTTGTACATTGATCTTCATAGCTAATAGAGTGAAAATCGTGTTGAATCTGATTTTGGTGAAAATGATATCGTGCTCCTATTCAACCCCCCCCCCCTAGTCGTCGTTTCGGTCCAACATATACTTTGCTACATTCCAGGCATACCAATGTATCTCATCTTTATTCCCACTTCTAGGGAAAAAGGAAGCTCTCATGATCCTATTAATAATGCTGGAAAGAGGGAGAATACCACTTACTCTTCCACGAACAAAATGGTTTCCTTCATCACAAAACTCATCCACTTGAGTGAGAGCAAGAGGTTCCTGAAGATGTACTTTTATCCCTCTAGAATCTCCCAAACTCAAAGCACTCAAAAAATCATCCCTTGAAGCTTCTAGCTTAACTTGTCCAGTCATCCAATCAAGATGGTCATGATCAAGGGACACATACACTGTAGCATAAAATTGACGAATGGCCTTGGCATGAAAATTGCATCTCAAAGAATCCAAGCTCACATTCGAAAATAGATCATACAGACCATTATAAGTTGGATTCTATCCTAGGTAGCTCCACTTCACAAATCTATGATTGGTAAATTTCTTCCTGGCAAAAATGATCTGATAAACATCTTGCTGAAATAAAGTATGAAACATACCCATAGTAGCATTTCTTGGAAAGCGGAACTGATTGATATGCCTTAGTAATGTGCACTTTTTGCTTTTAATCCTTACATGTCAAGTCCAATAAACTAAGATTGATTAGGAGCATCATCCTCATCCTGATCAATATTTGACTCATTATGATTCTCATCACTGTTGTTATTGTTGTCACTATTGTTCCCACTCTCTTCTTCTTCTGCAATCTCAGCTTCATTTTCATCCTCAATCGGAGCTTTGATCTCAGCTAGTGCACACAGTATCAACATAGATGACTATCGATCCACACAAGATGATTAATAGAATAAACGACTAATTTTAATAGAAAATAATAGTTTTGACCTTATCCAGTGAAATCTCATCAATTCACCACAGGTAACAAACTGGGATCAAGACCCTAATGATCAGCACCTTCGTAGAACTCCTCCTCAAATGCTGGTGATGACTTCTCCACTTCTGTTGAATGTTTGAAGCAAGCATAAGTACACAATCGTACTCGCAAGTCATACCACATAATACAATTTATAGATAATGGCTTCTTCCAAAGGAATGACTTCTGTGGTTTTTTGCATAAAGCAATATTTGCAATTCAATATGAATAATAGATTGAAAACAATATTTAAAACAAATAAATAATAATAATTTGACATTGGTTTTCACAAAGAACACAAAGTCTAAACAAGTTATTCACATAGCCATATAACTTAGATCACACAGCTCCCTTCGTAAATGTTTTATGAAAATCCACCCCTCGTGTGAAATCCCCGAGCATGTCCATGACCGCGGATGCGGCTATTCGAATAGATTGATAAGCACTTTGCAGACAGCGCACACAATTTTATCACATGTCATCAACGAGTAATAGCACACAGCGTACACAATTTTATCACACAGTTCCATAATCACTTAGTTAAGTTTATATTTGCAACTCACACGGGATGATGACTCGTAGCATGGCTAAGCAATCTACTCGTATCTAACCAACCCACGTTGGTGCTACGATAATACCATCTAATAATGAACCAACATAGGGTGACAAAGATCATGGCATAATAATAAACAAGGTGGATGTAATAAACTGGATCCATAACTAAACCCAAAAACATTTAAATAAATACTTAAAGTAGAATGTAGTACATTGAAAAAAAAAGTAGTTTTAAAAACTGGGTTCAACATGATCAAAGGTATAACTTGCCTTGGAATAGGTCTAGGTACTGATCTTTATCTTGAGGGTTGGGTTTCGGCCCAAACACTGTTATGAGATTTTAAATTAGTTTTTCTTTTTAGAAAATACCAAAAAATCCAAATGGCAATTAAAAAAATAGCAAATGAACTCAAAAAAATTCTAGAAAATATATCCAAGCACATAGAATCCAAATAAAATAGTTTTGACAATTATTGATGTTGGGATTAATCATATTAAATTATTTTGGTACATAAAAGTCCAAGTTAAGCTTTTGGATTAAAATTCAAATAAATCCAAATGGTGAATTTTCAACTACTAACTAACAAAAGATTTTTAAAAGCTCAGAAAATTAGGATGTTACATTATGATATGAAGTGATCATTCTCAAGCTTGGTTCCAATTTTGCACATGGTGGAATCCACCCCTTCATGTGTGAGACAAGCCTCCAACGCCTCTCCAAGTACATGTTTATTATTTAAGCACCTTTTAGTACCCAAACTTGGTTGGGTTCTTGAATGTTAGTCACAAGAGGTTTGGGAACCAAAACGGCCCTAGCAATAATATTAGGTGAACTAGCACATCTGGCAAACACATTGATATTTTTATCCTTCCTAAGCAAATAATAATCATTATAGATAATAGGCTTAGGAGTGATACATTTGGGACAATCCTTACTACAATATCTATTTTCCCAGCAATTGTAGCAAGTTTGACCTTTTCTTCCGTCCTTTGTCTTTTTGTCTTGCTTGTTGTAGGCTTGCCTCTTTTTTGAATGTCTTGACTTGACATCTATTTGATTTGGGCACACCGATGCGTTGTGACCCTTCTTATTGCATCCAAAGCACTTGACATTCTTCGTGTGTCTTGCATTATGCCTTGTCTTGCTATTCTCCTTCTTCTTGGGAGTGAAGCCAATTCCACTCTTGTCTTGCAAGCTCCTTTGCCTGCTCAATATGTCATCGAGGGTGGTCTTCCCTTTGATGCTTCTTTCCAGGTTATTTTTCAATTTTATGACTTGGGCTTTGAGCTCTTTGTTTTCCTCTATAAGGTTAGTATCACAAGATATAGAGGAAATAGAAGCGTCTATTTTTTAGAAACAATGCATATCAAGTAAATCATCACACGAAGTGGATATACCAACCTTAGATGTAATGCAAGGGTTAGCAACTACACATATCATATCATCTAATAAATCACACGTTATGCCTATATCCACTTTGGACTTATTGAGCTCATTTTGGAGGAGAGTTTCATGTTCATCTTTTAGAACATCATAATTATTTTGAAGTGAGACATACTCTTTCTTCAAAACATTGAATTTTGATTTCTCCTTTCCTAAATACACATTAAGCTCCTTAAGAATACCATCAACTCATCATATGAGGGCTCATCATTATTTACCTCTTTATTACCGTTAGCCATAAAGCAATGAGGTGATGTAGATAGAGTTGAGATCACATCGTTGTCGGAGCTAGAGATTGAGCATTCTTCTCTCGACATCCATTCTTCTATGCAATCATCATTGATTGAGGTGGACCTTTCATAATTATCTTGAAGATAGGTTCACATCTCATGAACGTTCTTGCGATTGCGTATGGCATCGAATATCTTTGTACTCAAAGTACTAAATAAAATGTTAGTAAATTAAGCATCGAGATGTGAGTATTTTTCTTCCTCGACAGTTGGAGAAAGAGGATCCTATAGAGGAGAAAAGACCATATCTACAATTCGCCAAATTTTAAGGCTCGTGGCCTTAAAATAACAAGACATGCGGATTTTCTGATATCCTAATTCGTGCCATTGAATAGAGTTGTATTGCCAAGGTGCACTATATCACTAGTCGCCATCCTTTACTCTCTAGGCGGCGAAGCCTAATAAATAAGAGACCAAGCTCTGATACCACTTGTAAGATCGAGAAGGCCGACTAAAGGGGGTGAATAGGCGGTTTTTTAAAATTCTTTTGGCTAACAACAAATCGGTTTTGCACAATTAAAACCTAAATCAACTAGTTTTTACTAAGTGCACCAACAAATCTAAGACTATTGATAATGATAGCAAACAAACGAATACATATGAGCAATCTAATTCTATAAATGTAAATTGCAATAGAGTAAAGCATATGAAGGTAAGCCATAATGACACAAGGATGTTTTACCGTGGTATTCGAAGACTTGTCGGTCTCCCCTAATCCACGTTAATGTAAGCCCAACCACGTTGGATCGGCTCCACAAATTGAGCCAACACCTCTGAGGTAAGTTCAACCACTTGAACCGGTTCACAACTCGAACCAACATCTCGATCCACTCGAGGATGCTCTTCCTCCACTCCGGAGATGGCGAGCACCAAACCACTCACAACCGCCCGGGTCTTATCACAACCTTCTTGAGAAGATCACCGACGCAACTCCTCCAAGCCGTCTAGGTGTCAGTAAACACCAATAGTAACAAGTCAGAGACGCTCACTTGAACGAATCAAGTGTCTAAGCTCAATGGATACACAATCCACTACCTAATACAACAGATGCACTTAGAGTTTGCTCTATAAGCTCACTTGGTGCAACACATGCACAAAAGAGAATAGAGGGCTAGAAGTTGGAGGAAAGTTCCAGAAAAACAGGGAGAAACTGGTCTAACCGCTAACTAATAGCTGGTCAAACCGTCCAAGCTCCAACGGCTATACAACTAGTTGTTGGATACATTGCTGGGTCAACCACCCTCACAAGGGTCGGACAAGCCCGGTCAGACCGCCAAAGGGGCAGTCGGACCGCTCAACAGAACAAAGAGTTATTCTAGAAAAACATCTTCTCTGGAAAAAGCTGATCGGGTCACTTAACCCAGAGGTCCGATCAGACCGGCCAACACATGGTGGTCAGAACGACACCCTACCGGTCAGACCGACTGACATGGACGGTCATACCACCCACTGCCAACAAGGCTGAAAACAGATATTGCACTTCACTTTAACTCAATTTGCAAAACACATTTGCCAATTGACGCAAGATGCCCACAAGGGATGAAGGCAAGATTCTCAACAAGTTGCAAAACTCATTTGCCAACTTTTAGAATCAAATCCACAAGGAGTAAGGTACATAGACTTAAACCTTTTGCAAAACACATTCGCAAACTAAAGTCACATGCTACAAGGATTATACGTGAGTCTCGACCATTTGCAAAACACATTCGCAAATATTGGCAACATGCTAACGAGAGCTAGAGCAAGCAAGACTAGCTATCAACACATGACACACTCAAGCTACTAGTCAAGACCCTTCTTAATAGTACGACAACCTATGCTAGCAATCCGGTCTCCCAATCAAACACTGAGACCAGTAAAAGACTAGAAACACATCCTTAGTCCTACCTAGTCTTACCTTTGTCTTGCACATTCACATGAAGCTTGATGGCGCACATCTTCACTTCAAGTCCGAGTCATTGTCTTGATATGCATCCACCCAAGATGCATCCTTCACTTGATCTTCATCAACACATGATGGATCTTCTCTTGATTTGATGATCAACTCGTGATCATCTCTTCTTCAGGATCTTGATGTGTATCAACACATGATGCATCCTCTTCTTGAACTTTGACTTGATGTCAATCAACTCATGATGTCATTCCAAGTCACCATCATTATGGAACATAATATAATTACCCAACTCATGAAAAATGTTAGCTCCACAATGTGATAGCCATTAATTATCAAAACATACCATTAATTGATGACAACCACCACAATTACAAATAATTGAATATGAAGTAATATGAGTATATATTAACTACAAAAGTTTTATATATACTCAAAGTAGAGATATTCAATATAGGTTGATAAAAGAATATGAATTAGTATAACATGGAGTGAACTCCCTCTAAATGTGTGCATACACGAATGTGTAATAAAAATATATGCACATATTCAAGTTAAACTTTTAGTGGAGTTCAACCTATATTTTAGATCCGAGGAGTGCAACAAGATATAAGAATATTATATCGAATGCATACCTCTATGATTTTTTACATTTTCATCAAATGATACTAAATAATATCATAGTTAACAAACGAGTTAGTATTATATTTAGAGTTGTCAGTAATCAGCAAAATATTCCATTAACTCATAATGGTCGGTCTAGATTCTTCACCACTCCAATGTAAAATTTCTCTACGTGATTCCACATTGTCAACATCAATCTTGATTTTGTTCTACCTGACACTTGCCAACGTTTTCGCAAATCAGATTAATATGGTATCGACTCTGATACCAGTCGTTATATTCTGATATCCCACCTTGTGCGCAGCAACCCCCAGATGTGTGCACAGTAGCAAGAACGAAGTAGATGAATTCCGTAGAGATAACTGAAATAACAACGCCAAAAATAATCACGATGAGAGAGAAAGATTTGACGAAGCCGACCACAAGTTCCTAAAGTACAACATCAAAAGAGTACATTTTCACTCTATCACAACCCTCTCGAACCTTTTAGGATTCTTGGATCCTTACCATATACAATAATCTGGTACAAAATAATAACCTAGCATCTAATCTTCTCATGCACCTCTTGCTTTGGATGAGTTATTATGACTTGTGTTCTCTATGACCACCGTACCCCCTCATAGGTTTATATAGTGCTCCTAATTTTGTTGTAAATAGAAGTTAAAATCCTAATCCTATTAAGATTCATATAGAAATTCTTGTAACATACATTTCTAAATCTTAGTTGATTAGGATACCAGTCACCGTACTCAACAAAGAGATTCGATACATTGAAGACAAAGAGTTGTGAATTGTAGAATGGATAAATGTGGAGATCAAAGTGAAGGGCCTCTTTCTGGAGCTATCGCTTTCACTAATCTAGTCCAAACAGTAGTTAGGTTGCTACATGTGGTCCATCATATAAAGAGTTCTGAACTAATCTGATTCAAGAAACTGCCGCTTGACATATGTCACATATCCTTGACATATTAACCGACATTGAAGCATCAGGTCAAAAGCTAGTGTAAGGTACTTTGGAAATTGATGTACTCCAATCCTTTCATTGACTTTTTTTCAAATCTTAAATCTATAAGTACTCTCTCAATTGCAACATCAACCAAGACTAAGTGTCTAACCAGTTTGACCAGGTATGATTGTCTTGCTGAATTACCTAACCAACCACGTGTTGCGATCCTATATTATTTTATATTATATTATATGATATTACACTACTAGGAGCTTTTTTCCCCAACATCTCCTACTAGGCTCCGTTTTGTATCACAAGAACTTTTATTTTTTTTCCTATTTTTGGATATAATAACTAAACAAAAGCAATTTTATCCATAAAACAAAAAACTTACTGAAATAGGTATTTATGGACACTGTGAACTACTGGGCAACTTTCTCTTTTTTTTCCTTACAGTTAACACAATAGTAAACCACAATTAACTTTACCTTCCACATTTATAGTAACAATACGTTTTTACTCGTAGCCGAAAGGAGGAGCATCCAAAAGGTACCCAAGATGGACTAGAAATGATGTATACCACATAGGATGCCACTAATATAAATCTTAAGCACATCCATTTAGATGATTAAACAAAAGACAATAAAGGACGGTTAAAACCTACTTGTGTAATGCTATAATTAATTTAACAAGGAACTGAGCCTAGCCCAAGTTCAAATCCTGGCGAATTTAGATGTCTATTTTCTTCTCAAATTTTTTTTTATAAAAAATACCTAGTTTGTTTTTTTAATAATTAATTTAACAAGACCATGGGAAAGGGTTTAATTAGTTTAGACTAGCGTAGTTGACATCATGTGATAGGCAGCATTGTGGTGTACTAGTATACTAAGATGTGAGTTAAAATAGTCATGGAACGTGCATGCCGGTGTACTACTACTACATGCTTGCTACCTCGATCTCAATTAGGTTATTTTTCCCCACGGTGTGGCCTCTTAGGATTCTTCCGAAGAAAATACTACGACACATCCATATCAAACCCTTTCGATCTTACGACACATGTTGAAATAAATCAACCACCTCTTTGTATATACATAAGTCATTATTTAAAAGGAGTCCAAATAAAGATATAAAGATAAGGAGGCCTCAAAGGATTTATTTCCGGACTCTCTCTCTCTCTACCGGATGAAGCGTGTATAATTAATGTAGTCATAGACTTTTGCTATGTATTAATGCGGTGAGAGAGAGAGAGAGAGAGAGAGATTGGACCTTTTTTAAGAGAGGAGAGAGATTGGACTTGATAGTGTTGAGAAACCGTCGTTGTAAGTCTAGTGCGAACGATTACCTCGTAGATAAATGTAGAATCATATCAAACAATGCAAGAATAAATAGTAGATTGAACACACATAGAGACAAAGGTATAAAGAGTATTCTTCTTCTTTATTCCTTCTTTAAGCGATCAGCCTTTTATAATGACTAGCACCATTATTTATAGTCTACAGACCCTGTTAGAATTTTAGATGGAGCACCCACCCATGGGCCGACCTGCATGGGCCAAGCCTATGGTTTCCCAACACTCCCCATTAGGTATCCATCCTCACATGTTCATACTTCGTCAAAACTCCATAAAAACTCAGTGAAAATTTTTTAGAGAAAGAGTACATGATACAAGTTCTGCTACGTTGCACGAATTGCCACATTAAAAACCTTAGCCGGGAAACTTCAGGAAAACTCATGAAGGAAAAAAGAGTAAAATCTACCCAATTTCATTTAATCTCCAGGATTTACTCTTTGGGCACTTGATCTTCGTGATTAAGTTTCAATAATGAGTTCGTGAAGATTCCCCCTGAATTCTGCACTTCTCTAAGTCTCATCATTCCAATTCCATGTATGCATCTTTCAAAGCTAGACGCTAGAAGTGACTTATTGAATAAATCTGCAAGATTTTCACATGACTTAGTATGCAGTACTTTAATTTTGTTAATCTTTTGCAATTCATGAGTATATAAGAACTTGGGAGTGATATGCTTTGTGATATGACTCTTCATATAACACATCTGTACTTACGCAACACAAGCTGCATTATATTCATAGATAATAGTGGGGGTTTACGTGATATTCAATCCACATGACTGCTAGATATGGTGAATCATCCACCGAAGCCAAGCACATTCTCGTGAGGGCTCGTACAGTGCTATGATTTTCGAGTGGTTCGTCGAAGTCGATACAAGACTTTTCTTAAAAAAATTTCCATTGAATTACAGTTCCACCACATAGGAATACATAGTTTGTTTGTGACTTGACTGTATGCGGGTCCTACAGGTGCCCAGCATCTGCATAACCATTCATAGACAGGTGTTGGTTCTTTCTGTAGAACAGACAAAGGTCTTTGCTTCCTTTGAGGTATCGAAAGATGTCATTCATTCCCTATCAATGCCTTTTTGTAGGTTCTGCACTATACCTTGTTAATAGGTTCACAGTAAATACAATGTCCGGTTTAGTATAGTTTGCTAAATACATAAGTGCTCCTATTACACTTAAGTATGGTTTGAGACCTTCTTTAGGCAAGACTCCTTATGAGCTTCGTTTTGGTAGAAAACCCTCACATTTCGCATTTTGAGTTTTGGATCAAAATGTTTTATTCTTAAGACAGACAACTTAGATAAATTTGAATCAAGAACTTTTGATGGGTTATTTCAGGTTATCCTGCTCATTCGAGGGTTTCGAGTTTTAATCTCGAGACTAACATTATTCGGGAGACTTGTAATGTCACTTTTGATGAGACTAGCCACAGGGCTAGATCAATTGCTGAGATGATTTCTGGTGACAGAGAGCATTTTGTGGAGGAAGATGAGGACGAAGCAAATGTCATTCCTCATCTGCTTCTGCTGAGCGCCCATATTGATACAAGAACACCTACGTCTACTTCACCTTGATTGAGGCTCTCTTGCATCATCATCATCGAGTACTGCGGAGGTCGAGAAACGACATCTCACTCCGGCGCTCCACCGCATTCAGAGCGGCATCCTCGGAGCGGATAATAGGTAATCTACATGAGCGAGTCACTCGCTCCGGTATAATGATCCAAATCTCTACTCTCATTCGGCTTTTGTTGCTTCTTTTGAACCCGCGATATATCACATGCTTTATCGATTCTATTGGGTAAATGCCATGCATGAGGAGTTAGAGAATTTTGAAAGAAACAAAGTTTGGAACCTAGTAGAACCTCCTAGTGGTCATAATGTTATAGGAACCCGTTGGGTGTTTAAGAATAAACAAGGTGAGGATGGTTCGTGGTTAGAAATAAGGCCGATTGGTAGCTCGGGGTTTGACCAAGTTGAGGTTAGATTTTGATGAGACATTTGCTCTGTTGCTAGACTAGAAGCCATTCGCATTACTTGCATTTCTTTGCATCAAAAGGTTTTAAATTATATCGGATGGATGTTAAAAGTGCCTTTTAAATGGTTTCATAGATGAGGAAGTGTATGTTAAGCAACCCCTGGTTTTGAGGATCCTAAATATCCAAATCGTGTTTTCAAGCTATCTAAAGCATTATATGGTCTTAAACAAGCCCCTAGAGCTGGTATGATAGACTTAAGACCTTCTTGCTTAAAAATAATTTTGAGATGGGTAAAGTGGATAAAACTCTATTTATTCTTAGGCGTGAAATGACTTCTTGCTTGCTCAAATTTACGTGGATGATATTATTTTGGTGGTTCCTCTAATGCTCTTGTTTCGACTTTTACGACACTATGTCGGGAATTTGAGATGAGTATGATGGGAGAGCTTAATTACTTTTGGGACTTCAAATCAAGCAATGCAAGGAAGGAACTTTCATCCATCGGACGAAGTACACTAAAGATCTTCTCAAGCGCTTCAACATGGGTGATGCAAGCCAATTTCCACTCCCATGGCAACCGGTATTTTGGATCCGATGATGAAGGAGAAGTCGTGGATCAACGCAGTACCGCATGACATGATCGGCTCCCTTACGTATTTGTGGCCTCGAGACCGGACATTCACTTCACGGTATGTCTTTGTGCAAGATTTGAGCGTCTCAGAGAACTTCCCATCGCTGGCCGTTAAGCGCATATTCGGTATTTACACTCTACCCTCTTATATGGCATTTGGTATTCCTGCTCTTCAGCTTTGTCCATTAGAGGTTTTTCAGATTCTGATTTTGCGGGCTGTCGGTTAGATAGGAAGAGTACCTCAGGCACCTGTCACTTCCTAGGCACTTCTCTTGTATCTTGGTCTTCTAGAAGCGGTCTTACATTGCACAATCCTTCTTGAAGCGGAGTATGTAGTCTTTGCTAGTTCTTTGTGCTGATTTTGTGGATGGCGTCCACTTTGAAAGATTATGGGTTAAACTTTGCTAGTGTTCCTCTTTTACGTGATAACATACGCTATTAATATTGCTAAAAACCCGATTGCAACATTCTAGGACTAAGCACATAGACATTCGCTTTCACTTCCTTAAAGATCATGTTGAAAAGGTGATATTGTGATGCACTTCGTAGAGTCAGAAGCTCAATTGGCGGATATTCTTACCAAGCCTTTAGATCAAACCAGTTTTCAACCTTGAGAAGTGAGTTGGGGTAATTTATCCCTATGGGTTGGTTTGAGGGGAGTTTGATCTTTTCTTATCTTTTCTTGTTCTTTTGATCTTTTATTGTTCTTTTTGAACTTAGTGATCTTTTGAACTTTTTAGGTTTTAGGCTTTTTAATTGCATCTCATTGTGTCATATTGCATTCATATGAAAAATACAACAAGTGGTTACAACAAGTGGTATGAAAAATCCAAAAAGATGCATTGTAATATAAGATTTTACGCTTATCTTTTAAAATTGATGAAGCTTTGCCTATTACCCTTTAGAGCTTTTGTATTTCAATTCTTGCTCAATGTCATGTCTAGTTCTTTGACTTGCTAGAATTATCATGCTTTTACATGTGTAGCTAAGTCTTTGCTATATGAGCTAGAATCTTTTAAACAACTCAAACTAAGAAATTGCAATTTGTGGATGTTTTAGCGAGTTGCGCAATTAGTGCTCCTCTTGTGACATTGGCCCTGTCAGAATTGCTTTGTTAGCTCTTTGATCTAAAATTGACCATTACTTGAGCTTTTGTGTTCTTGAGATTCTAAAAATGCTCTTGTGAAAAATGAAAATCAAGATTGTCTTATGCTTAAATTGTGCCAAACTATTCTTACGAGGCCTTGTCAAATGACATGAACTTGGAGATAGTTTGATGAACGAACGATCTCATGGGGATTGCTTGTCGAAATGACATGAACCTCAAGATTTGTCGCCCGGTAGAAGCTTAGAAAGAGTTTGTGGATGGCTCCTAGTCGGGATCTTCTTTACTAAGATATACCTTTAATCAACTTTTGGTGAAGCTTAGGATGAGTTTGTGGATGGCTCCTAGTCCGAGGATCTTGTCACTAAGTTAGATCATTAGTCAACTTCAATATTCAATGCAAATGAAAAAATGTTGACAAATGGCGTTTACAAAATATTGAGCAAAATGATTCAATCGGGACTTGATTGACTCTTAATGTGGTCTTTGTTAGATTTTTGATCTCACTTTGACATTTGACATGGCCAATTTCACTTTAGGATCCTGTTGATGAACTTCTGAATTTGAGCGTTGCTTAAATTGATCAAATTCTTGTTTTACTTTTGAGCCTTGTGCTTAGCTTTGATATATATGTCTTACCATGATCTTGCTAGTATTGTCGGGCTTGATATCTTTGTTTGTGCAATATTAGAGATACTAGCTTGTTCTTTTGGGTAATCTCAAAGCTTCTTGTAATCAAAATTGAAAAATACAAAAATTGAAGCCACTCCATTGCACTTCATGCATATTCCTCTTTATGCTTCTTTTGTTTACGCTTCTTTCTTTATTCTCTATTTGTTATCCCTGGATGAGAGGAAGGCGTGATTCCTTGATGAATCCATTGTCAAAGGGGAGAAGATGTGTTAAATAAAAGATATTTCTTTGGGAGAAGATGTGTAATATTTCTTTGCTACTCTTATTTGGAGAAGATGTGTTAATGAGAAGATTGGGGAGAAGTTTATACAAAGGGAGCGAAAATTTGAAATTTGATGATCATAGTGAGGGGAGTTCTTGAGTTGCATTCTTATTGTCTTATTGAATATTACGAACTTGAATTGCATTCTTTTATCCTCACAATGATCATAGGTTAATTGAACAATTGTTCTTTCATATGGACCTTATGTGAGAATTTTGACCCTTTCGGAAATCAAAGTTTTTATGCTTACTTTTGCCTTGTCTCACATGCCTATACTATTCGATGCCGGCTTGGTCATTTACATTGCTTTTTCTTGCTTATGGACCAAGTTGTGCCTTTGTCGAAAACCGCGAGTAAACTTCGTTTTCAAACCTCTTACTTACATTTTTCGGATAATTGCCAATGTGTTCATCAAGGGGAGATTGTGGATTTCATGGGGATATGCTCGGATCTTAGGATGATGTGACAATTGGCAATGGCATACGGTTTGTCGTTTCACGCGTTTTTGACAAAGTTACTGAGCAAGTCGATACAAGACTTTGCTTAAAAAATTTCCATTGAATTACAGTTCCACCACATATGAATACATAGTTTGTTTGTGACTTGACTGTATGCGGGTCCTACAGGTGCCCAGCATCTGCATAACCATTCATAGACAGGTGTTGGTTCTTTCTGTAGAACAGACAAAGGTCTTTGCTTCCTTTGAGGTATCGAAAGATGGCATTCATTCCCTATCAATGCCTTTTTGTAGGTTCTGCACTATACCTTGTTAATAGGTTCACAGCAAACACAATGTCCGGTTTAGTATAGTTTGCTAAATACATAAGTGCTCCTATTACACTTAAGTATGGGAATTCCAGTCCCATGACTTCCCCCTCTTCTCTAGGTCTGTACGAATCCTTGTCTTGCTGCAAAATTTTTCTGACCATTGGCACTTTCGAAGGGTATGTCTTTTCAAAGTCGAACCTTTCTAACACCTTTTGAGTGTAGGCTAACTGATGTACTAATATCCCTTCAGAGGTATGCTCAAGCTGCAAGCCTAGGCAATATTTGGTTTTACCCGAATATTTCATTTCGAACTCCGACTCCAGGTAAGAGTTTGCTTCCTTAATTTCTTTCAAAGTTCCAATGACATTCAGATCATCTTCATACACTAGGATTATACAAAATACATCTTGGGATCGTCGTATAAATACATAGATACAATCCACATTGTTCGTGTAGCCTTTACAATCCACATTGTTCGTGTAGCCTTTCTTACATAGAAAGTCGCTTGAAGCGATTATACCACATCCTGTCTGATTGCTTAAGTCCATGCAGTAACTTTTGAGTTTCACACTGTATAGATTTCTATTTGCTCTATCTTGGTTCGGGACAGGGATACATTTAGGTACCTTCATATAAATGTCTGAATCTAAATTTTTATAAAGGTACGCAGTTACCATATCCATCAATTTCATTTCTAAATTCAAGTTTACTGCCATTGACATTAAATATCTAAAGCTAGTTCCGCCCAAGACCAGGGAATAGGTTTTTTCATAATCAACTCCTGAACATTGAGTGAAACCTTGTGCAACGAGCCTTACTTATTTTCATTGATCTTTCGAACAAGTACTCACTTATGCCCTACGGAGTGCACATGGGGAGGCGTGTGGCCTACAGGCCCAAACACATCTATTTTATTCAGAGATAACAATTCAGTTTCTATTACCTTCTTCCAATTTTCTCAATCTGATCTTTTCTTACATTCAGCGAGCGATGCAAGCTTTGGATCAAGATCAATGATTGTGGCAATTTTCTTTGCAAAGTAAATATCGATATTGGTTGTTGTCATATTCAAAGATTCTCTTGTGGTTACATTGTTTATAGCTATTTCTTCATGGAGTGATTCTTTTAATGCTTCTACTTGCTCCCCGCTGTTTCCAATTACGGAGGCAAGTTCCTTTAGTTTTTCAACTCCGATGTGTGCGCACACATGCATGTTGAAATCTCCCTTCGTGGGAATATTCAAATCCGGTATGCCTTTTCTGAACGTTCCATACTAGTGCGCGGGTCATGTGCATGGATTCCCGAGGCTTGCCACGTTATTTCCCAGTATTTTTCATCAAGGGGTTGATTCCTCCCCCCAATAACGGGAAATAATCCTCATCAAATAAGCTATCAGCGAAGCGCGCTGCATGCAAATCTCTTGTCATGGGGTCCAAATACCTGATTATGGATGTTGTCTCATAACCAACGTATATCCCATACTTTCGGAGAGAGTCTATTGCATTTTGTTGCGATGGTGGTATAGGTATATAAATTTGCAACCAAATCTGTGAAGATGAGAAATTTTTAGTGCTAACCCTTGCGCTAGTTGCATAGGTGAATGGCTGTTATTTACCAATAGTGTAAAATTGATGAGAGCTGTTGTGTGCAGGACTGCGTGTCTCCAACATGTAGTTGATAAATTACAATTCTACTAGTCCATTCTAGGTGTGGACATGTGGTACAGAATGCTCCACTTTAATTCCCATTGACATGTAATAATCATCAAATGCCTTCGAGGTAAATTCTCCAGCGTTGTCTATTCTGATGGACTTTACATGATGACCAGGGAAATTATTTGCGAGATTAGTTTTGCAAAAACATGGTTTCTCATAGACAATAAATATATGTGCGACCATTTCGAGTAAGCATCGATGAGCACCATAAAATACATAAATGGCCCTGACAGGGGTTGTATATGACCGCAAATGTCTCCTGGATATGGTCCAGGAATGCAGGGATTTTATCCTTCACTTTCAGAGCTGAAGGTCTCATAATTAATTTTTCGGTGGCACATGTGGGGCACACAAAATTTTCCTGATTTGGAAAATTCTTTACATCGATATTATCTCCCTATGGATTGTTAATTATATTTATCATCATTCTAAGACCTGGGTGGCCTAATCTACCATGCCAGAGATAGAAATATTCAGAGATTCTAAATACTATTTTCAGGACAGTATAGGCTACATGTGTCTTAATATTAGTGTAGTATAGACCAGTTTCATATGAAGGAAGTCGTTCTAATGCCATTTCTCACTTTCTTCAAGTTTTGTAATGAGTAGATATTCCTTACCACTAGGGGTCGATAACGAGCTGACTCGGCTCGGCTCGGTAAAGCTCGTTAAGAAAACGAGCTCGGCTCGGCTCGACTCGTTAAGATAACGAGCAGAATACCAGGCTTGGCTCGGCTCGTTAAAAAACTCAAACTCGGCTCGTTAGGCTCGTTATCAATAAACATAGTGAAAATCTTAAAATGTCATGAAATTTTCAGAAAGCACATGTAAAGAACAAATCATCCATGTGTATCACAAAAAAACATTTATATCATTGCAGATCCATGTAGATGCAGACATGCCATATCAATAAACATCCATAGCATTCCAGTCTTCCAAATCCATACATGCAGATCCATGCAGTCTAGACTACAGATCAATAAACATCCATATCAAGTAATAAACATGCATACAGATCCATGAACCTAAAACATACATGCAAAGCATTCCAGATCCAGATGACCTGATCCATCAACCATGCATTGCATGCAGTCCAGATACATGCAATCCACTCCAGATGAATAAACAAGCATGCAAAGCAATAAACATCCACGCAGATAATTAAACATCCATGTCGTCCATATCAATAAACGAGCTAAACGAGTTAACGGGCAACTCGCGAGCCAGCTCGGCTCGGCTCGCTCGTTAAGGGACCGAGTTCAAGCCGAGCCCTTAACAAGCCGAGCTGGCTCGCGATTTTCGAGTTTTTTTCCACCCCTATTTACCACACTCTTCTTCAGTCTCTACGTGGAAACCGTTAGCGCGAATATCCCTGAGAGTTCTAATCGATTCTGGGTACAACAAGGCTTCTTTAATGACCAAAGTTGTGCTCATCGGGAGCATAATTATGGCCCTTTCTGAGCCTATTATATAAGTATCGCTGCCTGCGATTGTCGTAAGACTACCAGCATCCTTGTTGATCGACTGAAAAAATCGTCTCTCTCAAGATGGTATTCGTTATGCCGCCATCCGCTAAGCGCACTTCCTCCATAGGAAGCTACATGTGTTATGATACTTCAAGAACCAGAACATAACTTGCTATTATAAATACGGGAAAAATAAGACTTGTTGGGCTCATCATAAGAATTTAATGATTTTGCTCTCCTAGAGCTTACAATCATTATACAAAAAATAAATTAATTCAATGTTTCGTCACAATCACAAACTGTAAGTGACCATAAAAAGATCTAAGTACAATGCGTACACTAGATCGAATTAGCGAAATATGTAAAAATTTCTGTCTGAATCTACTCCATGGCGATCTTCTACTCTTGGGCAACTATGGATACGGCCGCTGCGATGTCTAAAGGAGGGTGATGGGGCTGCTATTGGGTTGTCCATATCCATGAGTGCATCTAATGGTTGTGGATGATTTGTGCCTGCAATGGCAAGGTGTGCCTCATGATGTCTTTTGCCCTTCTTCTTAGACTGGAAAGCATCAATAATGTGCGACCCATGATCTTACTCTTCATGCCCTCGCCTTTGTGAGAGACTTTTTCACCTTGTAGTTGCTAGCATTGGATTCATGGTCAACATTGCTACTAAGTAGCTGTGATATATAGTTCTTCTTCACAACATCATCTTGAGCTTTCGCAACTTGCATGATGTCAATCAATTCGACATACTCCTTGTAGCTAGCCGTCTTGATGATAGTTGCGTGCGGATTGCACCGCATTATAGTGAAAGGTAGAGAGAGCCTTCTTAATCTTTTGCTCATTCGTGATTACCTTACCACAGAGTTAAAGACTGGTATAAATTCTGATCATGTTGGGCAATCTCTTGAACTCTCAGTTCGTGATGCCAGTCATCTACATATTTCATGCAAAGAGTTCATAAGGTTACTACTGGTAATTTGCATAAAATGGTTGCAAAATTCTCATATTGCTCTTCGAACTCTCAGTTCGTGATCCCGTATTTTTCTATGCATTTTCATGATTCACTGCTATTTTCAGTGATTAAAAACAATATAAAGAATCATAGATAATTAAAATAGTAAATACAATATATAAATTGCATACAAATAATAATAACAAAATTAAACATGTTTCAAATGCTCAAATGGTTCAAAATTTGAATCCGTGAGGTTATTTTCTACTGAAATATGAATTTTCGGTGAATTCTACAATTTTCATTGGATAAACCACTAAATTTCAATTCTGAGAATTTTTTACGCGCAATTTTTTCAATTTTCAGAAGGTTTTTCACAAAATTTTCTTATCTGTGAAATTTTATCGTAATTTTCAGAACTCCAAGGGTCTTTTGCATATTTTAATATTTTTTCCTTTTTCTCCCTTTTTTTCAGCCGGACCACCCCTTTTTTCGAACCGATTTCTGGGCCAGGTTCTCACGGCCCAGTTGGCCTTTCCCCAGCCCACACCACCAGCCCACTTCGGCTCATGACAACACCGGCTTGCCCCGCTACTTCAAAACTAGGAGCTAGGGCTTCCCTAGCTCCATTGCTATTTGGTGGCGGCGAACAAAAAAAACACCACAAGCGTAGGCGGCCGATGCGACGGAGCGCCGCGGTGGGCGATCGGGCGCGAGGAAGTCTGCATGAGCGGCGGCGGCTTCAGCGGAGCGGCGGAGTGGCTCATGCGGTGGGCGGCTAAGCGCCGCGCGACGGCTCGCGATGTCGTGCTACGAGCGCCACGATGGACGGGTGGCACGACGGCGCGGCTTCCAACCAATGCCGCAGCGTGAACAGCGCGGATCCGGCGACGCGCGCGGGCGCGGCACCGGCAAAGACGTCGCGGCGCATGTGGAGGAGCCAACGGTGGCGGAGTTGCTTTGGCGGTGCGTGTAAGCGCGGCACCGGCAGAGTGTCGCGCACGAGCGGGAGGGCGGCGGCCGACCGAACGCTGGCGATGCGCGCATGGGGCCATGCTGCGGCGGTGAGCGCGCGACGGCCGCGAGGACCGCGGCGGGCGAGGCGGCGCCAACGGCAATGCATGCGGCGCTTAGCGGCGGTTCGTTTCGTGCGGTGTGACTTGGCGGCGTGGCGCCATGGCGCCGTGTGAGGCGGCATGCGGGCGGCGGTGGCGTGGCTCAAGCCGCGGCGGCACATGCGGCGCGCGGTGGCGGTGGGCCACGTGCTAGTGGCTGGGGGCAAATCGGCGGCGGTGCGGCCGTACGAGGCTGTGTCGGTTGGGTTTTTTCCTCTTTAGTGTTCATTCATGAATTGTGCAATCATCATCTACTCTTTTTATGTCATCTACCGATTGGCTTGACCGGCGACTTCAAGTCAGCTCGTGGTAGATTGGAATGGATTTTCAATCTACAATCCACAGTGCAATCATCATCGACTTACAACCCAATCGTCGGCAACTTCAAGCCGTCGGTAGATTAGAGCGGATTTGCACTTTCAATCTACAATCCACAGTGCAATCATCATCTACGAGTGTCATGCTATAATGTTTCCCTTTCGATCGTGGTAGAGTAGGTCTAGGCCGGAGTCGATCGTGCTGATAATGTGTTGTGGAACTGTCGCTGGTGAGTCCAGTCCGAATGATCACCTCGTAGACAAACGTAGAATCATATCAAATAATGTAAGAACAAATAGTAGATTGAACACACAAAGAGACAAAGGTGTAGGTATTCTCATTTTTTATTTTTTTCTTTCAACGATCAGTCTTTTACAATAATTCGCACCTTTTATTTATAGCTTACACTTCCTACTAAAATTTTGGATGAAACGTTAGCCCAAACTTATGGTTTCCCGACAGATGGTATATATTGCTTTAGAAAACTCGGAAACGAACGTCCTCGCTCCCACAGCCAGGTCACCAGGCGGCCTTTTTAAAAAAACTGATAGTATTTTTTTTAGTACCCAAAAAACTGATAGTATGTGGGAGTATATTGCTACTCGATCACCAGTTTCTTTAGCCCATAAGGTCCCTATGATGAAGACTCTACAACTTCGCACAATTCCAAACCCAACGAACAGGCCCAGCCCACTAAAGAACTGGATCTCGGAAAAAAAATTCGCAGCACGGTCCAGTCCAAAAGTATTCTTTGCTGAATTTGGCACGGCCACAGGGCCATTTCGCCAAGGTTTTTTTCCATTTATTCCGCGGTGTATTTGCCAATTTGCAAATGTGACTCTGCTTGTACGATTTTTGTAAATATCGCCACATCACCACATATGTATTTCCAGTTGCCCCTAACCCGGAGAGACTTTGTCCGCACGGTCACCGTCCGGACTCGCTACATGTCGCCCCACAGGGCACGTGGAGGCGGTTTGTTTGAGCGGTGCCTGTGCGGACGGGCTACGTTCCGGGCAGTGATCATATGAACACGAAACCAGGCGGTGGCCGTGTGAACACAGTTATGTCAAGACGGTGGTCGCGCAAATACAATATATGTCGACATATCCAACTCCATCCATAGAATATGCTACATCGAACACCTGCTCCCCGCATGTTTATCTAAATAAGGAGGAAACTTGCCAAACCTCCCCAGCACAGTTTCTGAATAATCAAGTGTTCTTCAGGTGGACGTTTTATCCCTCTTAAAAAAGAGTGTGGGAACGAATCATCAGCTTAAACACATGCAAGAAGCTTCCATGAAAAAACGTGGCAAGAAAAAGCGTTGCAGGGTAACACCTTAAGTTTTGGACTGATGGCGCGAGACTAGTGTACCAACTAACGTGTCATGACTCGCCACCCGACCCGGTCGAGTTGTGCTAGCTTCCTCGAGCGTTCCTTGATTTTATTTCATTCTTGTTTAATTAAGTGCTCATGCCAACAATTGGATAGTGTTTTGTGGCATATCATTGTCGATTTTCTAGTTGGCAGCCAGAGAATTTGGTTTCCACAGACTAGTCAATTAAGGAATCACATCCTTTCCCATTGCATTGGCAGTGGTAGAGGAGCACGCCATAGTGACATTACGATAATTTGAGTTATCCGGCTTAAGAAAGACGGTTTGGAGCAATTGCTACAGTGATATAGTATTTACTGCAGTGTTGTTTATAGTGTTTGCTGTAGTGCAGGATGAATTTCGTATGTTTTTTTTTCTAATTCAACGGTCTACGGTGATAATAATACCGTACCATTGTTCCTTGATGTTAAAGGATTTGTACTGCATGTATATCCATGAATCACGGTCCCGTGATATATGGGTGACGGTACGTGCCTTAAAGAATTAAGATGACTTCAATTAAACCCCAACAGTTAACTAATGTAAACCAATTACTTGGCCTTAATTACGTATATCCTGCTGTCTCTCGGTACTAGAAAAAAAATTAATACTGGATGTTTCATCACAGATGGTTGATCGAAATCGTCAGTATTAAATGTAATCATAGACAGTTTTAGTTTAGTGGTCATTTGTGTTATTGGCTGCGCTAAAAACCGTCTGTGGAGATGTAATATCACAGACAGTTCATGTTAAAAACCGTCTCACAGACGGTTCTAAACAAGAACCATCTATGATATTATTAAATTCACATACATATATTTATTGAAACCGTCTGTAATGAGAACCACGACTGCATAAGAAATAACAGTGGGCATGCATGCATGATCTGATGATCAATAGAGAAGCACATATTACAATCAACAGAAGTACTTCATGTCTTGACGTGTAACTTCCGATCAACAGAAGAAAGCAGAAGTATACTTCGGTACGTCTTGATCGGAAGTTACACATCGTAGACAGTGAAGTGCTCACTTGATCGTAGAGATATGTTATTCTTCTACCAATGAGAAGAAGAAAAATGAAAGTATGAAAAGATAGAAAGTTTGTGAGTGAATATTTTTCTTAGATAGTTCTCTGGTGGTTATTTATAGGCCAACAACTTGTGGCAAAAAAAATATTAAACAAATAAAGACAGAAGTCCGACATATATAATTTATTAGAATCTGTTCCGAATAAATCGTTGGTAACCAAAGCATCAACGTCTTTACAACTCAGGCCTCATCACATATGGTTTTTAATAATAAATGTTCATCACAGGGGATAATGTTATATGATCAATAGGTTTGTTACCTATTTTTGTTTTCTCCTCACGCATCTTGAGACAAAATCTTCATTGGTCATAGGTGTCTATTTCATATTCTTTGTGACCAAGCTCCTTGATTTGCAAAGTCCTCTTTTTGACCCTACTTTATTTGGGTGATTAATGCCAAAAGGGGGAGAATGTTTATATCAATATTCTTTTATTTGGATGCTTGATATGTTTAATATGCCAAAGGGGGAGAATGCATTGAATATATAAGCATATCATTCTCATATTCATAATGTTTGAAGCTTTAAATTTCATCTAGTGACATGCATAGACATAGTTCAATAGCTTAAATTATTATCTTATGTCTATTTATATCCAAATATTGTTATTGATAAAGGATTTATCATCAATCACCAAAAAGGGGGAGATTGAAGGATCTAGACTTGCCATTATGAGTTAATGGAGTGTTTTGGTGATTAATGATAAATCTATTTGTAAGACTATCATTTCTATTGTTATATCTAGTGTGTAGTCTCATTTGGATATAAAGTTAAAATTCAACGATGTATAGATTCCACATCATATTTCTTATATATTGTTGCATTCCTCAGATCCAAAATATAGGTTGAACTCCATTATAAGTCTAACTTGTATATGTGCATATGTTCCTATTTACACAATTGTGTATGCACACATTTAGAGGGAGTTCAATCTATATTTTGTGGTTTCATTAGTATTGATTCATATTTCGTTCTCCACGTATATTTGGGATCTTTACTTTGAAACATATCCTTGAGTATATATAAAAATTGTGTAGTTCGTATATACTCATTTGTTCTCTCATTTATCTATCTTCAATTATGTGAAATTGAAGTGATTATCATCAATTACCAAAGAGGGAAAGATTGAAGTATCTTGTCCCACCATTATGAGTTAATGGTATAATGTGGTAATTAATGATAATCATATTGTGGAACTAACTTTTTCCATAAGTTGGATGAATAGGTTATGTTCCATGGTGATGAAGACTTGTGATGACATCATGAGTTGATCGTCATCAAGTCAAGGTTTAAGAAGAAAATGCATCATGTGTTGATGCGTATAAATAGCTTAAAGAAAAGAAAATCATCATGTGTCGATGATGTTCAAGACTTGGAGTGAAGGATGCATCATGTGTTGATGCATATCAAGACTCGGCATGGAGTGTGTCATCATGAGTTGATGAGCATTGAGTCAAGATCCCGAAGTAAAAGAAATCATCATGTGTTGATGTTCAAGACAAGATCCTAAAGTGAAGGAGATCATCATGTGTTGATGATTATCAAAGTCAAGAACCCGGACTTGAAGTGAAGATGTGCATCATCAAGCTTCAAGAAGTTGCTTAAGGCAAAAGTATGACTAGCTAGGGCTAAGGATGTGTTCCTAGTCTTTTACCAGTCTTGGTGTTTGGTTGGAAGATCGGATTGCTAGTATAGGTTGTTGTACTATTAAGAGGGGTCTTGACTAATAGAACGAGTTAGTCATGTGTTGATAGCTCATTGTGCTTGCTCTAGCTCATCTATGTATGATGCTATTTTTGCGAATGTGTTTTGCAAATAGCCTAGGCTCATGCATTTAATCCTTATAGCATGGGACTATAATTTGCAAATGGTTAAAGTCCATACACCTTCGCCTTGTAGCATGATACTATTATTTGCGAATGTGTTTTGCAAATAGTTGATGCTCATGCATGATTCTTGTAGCATGTGACTTGAGTTTGCAAATGTGTTTTGCAAATGGTTTAACTCTATCTATCTTATTCCTTGTGGCGTGATTCTAAAAGTTGGCAAATGTATTTTGCAACTTGTTGAGAATATTACCTTTAACTCTTGTTTGAATCGCAAGTCAATTTGCAAATGTGTTTTACAAATTGAGCCTCTCTAAGGAATATCAGTAGTTTCGACGTTAAGACAGCGGAACAACCGCTGTGCGATAGTACCGGCATGTTGGGAGCGGAACTACCACAACCCGGATGGACCGAAAATCCGATGGTACGTTTTTTACAGAGAGACACCTTTTTGAGTTCTATTGTTCTCTTGGAAGTGCGGTAGTTCCGGCGTTGGTAGAGCAGAACTACCGCGGCTCGGTTATACCGGAAGATGGTGTGGTACATTTTTTTCTAGTAGGTGCCATATGTTGGACCTAAGTGGAAGCGGTAGTACCGCTCTTCAGAAAAGGAACGACCGAGTGCGAAACTACTGCGAGATGAATGGCGGTAATACCGCGCTGCACTTTTCAACGTCTACTTTTTCGTCTGATATAACCGTTATTGTGCTTGTCGTGTAGGTGTGGTAGTACCGGCCATTGAACGGTGGTAGTACCGGCCTTGGCTGATTTTTCAGCAAATTCTTTCCAATGGCTAGTTTTTATGTGTGGGCTATAAATACCCACCTTGGACGGCCTTGGACATGGTTGCTGGTATCATTATTCATTCCTTGAGTAAAGAGTAAGGCTCTCATCTCTTATGTGCATGTGTTGCACTTAGTGAGTTTGGAGAGTAAACCCTAAGTGCATGTGTTGCCTTAGGTAGTGGATTGTGTATCCACTTGTGCTTATATACTTGATTAGTTCAAGTGAGAGTTAAGATTTATTACTCTTGGTGTTTGCCGACACCTAGACATCGTGGAGGCGTCGTGGACCGGTGATCTTCTCAAGAAGCTTATGAGAAGGCCGGTGTGGTTGTGAGTGGTTTGGTGCTCACCATCTCCGGAGTGGAGGAAGAGCAACCCGAGTGGATCGAGGTGTTGGTTTGTGTTGGAACCGGTCCAAGTGGTTGGACTTACCTCGTAGATGTTGGCTTAATTTGTGGAGCCGGTCCAATTCTTTGGGCTTACCTCAACGTGGATTAGGGGAGACCGGCAAGTCTCCGAATACCACGGTACAACAACATTGTATCATCTTGATTAGTTCTTTGTGTTTTACTTTATGCAATTTACCTTCATAGAATTTAATTAATTACTTGTATTTGGTTAATTGCTTATATTCAATTGTATTCATATTGTTGGTCCACTTAGTCAAGCCTAGTTGATTTAGGTTTTAATTGTGTAAAACTAAATTGTTATTAGCTTCCGTATTAAAATTAGTTTTAGCCAAAGAAGTTTTTAAAACCGCTTGTTCAACACCCCCCTCTAGTCGGCCTCCTCGATCTTGGAAGTGGTATCAGAGCTTGGTCTCTCATTTATTAGACTTAACCATCTAGACAGTAAAGGATGGCCACTAGTGATATAGTGCCTTGGTCAAACTGGTAATTCATTTGGTCAAAATCTAGAATTTAAAACTCATCACTGTTCATCGGGCTCAAGCCATTCACTGTTGAACCGACCGAGCCCGACGCATCACTTGATTCAGCCGCGCCGCTTCGCTCGTCCTCTGCGGAAGCCGTCCGATCCCGATCCAACGCTCCAGGCCGCCGACCTTGTGCCGTTCCCCTCTTCCACCGACTAGTGGGCCTGCCCTCGCGCACCGTCTTCAACCTCGGCCGGGCGCTCAGGAGTTGAACTCCACGCGGCATCCATGCGCTGCCATCCCTCGTGACAACCCTGCCACCACCACCCACTTTGGCCACTACCTTGGTGCCTCGAGGACCGCCTGAGTCCCTATTACCTCCCGTGACCACCCAGTGTCACTCTCCTCCCCTCACTTCACCCCATTTCTTCCTCTTCACCTCTGCCGCACTCACCATCCCGCCACGCTAGTGATCCCCATTGTCGGCTGTCCAAGTCGCAGTGTTCACACCCCTCCAGGAGCCGAAGCCCTCAACCAATTTCGGCTTTGGTCCACCGGAGCACCGTGCCTGCGTTTTCTTCCCCGCGACCGGCCAACATCGTCTCCAGCGCTGCCGCATCTTCTCCAATGAGCCCAGGCTCGATTCTCTCCACCATGAGCATCCTCGTACATCCCTTTACTCTCCCCAACCACTCACTGGCTCTCTCGTTCACTCCAGGTCGCCGCCACCGTTGAACCTTCGTGCACCACTACCGGTTGTCGCCGTCAGCACAACTCCGGTCACCTCGGCTCCCTCTGGACACTCCGGTAAGACCCAATCACCTCCCTTATGCTCATGCTTCCACTAGTTTTCCCCTGGGGAAGCTTCTGCGTCGAGTCTCCTTAGCACCCGTACGCGCCTCCTCCGCTCAACTTTGCCGCCGGCGAGCCACCGTGCCCCTCCGCCGGTAGCGACCCTCCGAAGATAGCAGCAATCCCCGGCAACCCATTTTAACTTACTCCGGGCCTCGTGCTCCGCTGTCTTGCCTTGTTGCCCAGGGCCTCTCCTCCTCGAAAAGCCGTAGCGCCGCCGTCGCCATCACCGTCGCCGAGTCAGCAACGAGCTTCTCCTGTTCCCTTCAGCGTTCAGGTAGCTTCCCAGTAGCCCTTAGATGCTCAGGCACCCGCTGGATGGACACTGCGGAGCTTCGTTTTGTGTTTTTGTCGTTGTCGTATTCTCGCCGCCGCTCCTCCGACGAGCCGCGGCAGGCCACCTCCGGTGTCGCCGCCGCCTCCATGGGTGCGCATGGCTATTGTGCAGGCGCCCGTATCCTTGGATCACGCCGCCGTGGTCGAGATCGCCGGCAATCCACTGGCGAAGCGAGCTCAGTCGTGTCAGGCCGTCCGACACGACTGTAGCAATGCCATTAGGCGCTATCCCGTGATTAAACACTAATCCGTGATTATTGTTATTAATTATGTCTTAAAGAAATAAATGAGCCTATGACATGCGGGCCCCGCTCACAGAAATCAGAGAGTTTAGAAGCGGCTGACCGGTGGGCCACTCCACTTAAAAGCCCTAGTACTGTGCGGTGAGCGATGAACCTTTCCCCATAGACCAGGAGTCCATGCACTATTCTGTGAACCGTGTGTATGACGTATGGGACCCACATGTCAGTGGTAAATTAAATCGGAAGTAAAAATGAAAAATGACACTATTCTCTGGGCCCCTCCTGTCATCGGCTGTAGAGTAGCCGGGGTATAAAAAAGTATTGTATGTTTATATAATTTCCGAAATGCTTTAATTGTGAATTAGAAAATTTATTTAACTTCAAAAATGCATAACTAATTCATTTTAACTCCAAAAATAGTAAAATCATTTTTGTTATTTTTTCATTTTAATTAACTTTATTATAAAATAGGTTTTAACATTGTCCCTGTCACAGAAAACATATTTTGTGGTGAGTGCTTCAAAAGGGAATTATTAATACATTATAAATTGCTTTTAACTATGAAAATTCATAACTAATTCATAAAAACTCCAAATGAGATGAACCGAATTATTTTGGTCTTGTAAAAATATTCTCTATCCATTTTTGTAATCCTCATTTCCACCACTACTCCAGAAAATTTCGCAAAAACTTTAGATGCGGTGAACAGTGACAGTTTCTTATTTATTTGGATTTTTAAAAAACTGACTTTCGAACTGTCATAACTTTTGTATAGAGCATCCAAATCAATTGATTCTTATTGTTTAATTCACCTAAAATCATGCTCTACCTTCTGCGAATTTTTCTTGATTTTTGGATGAATTTGAATTTCTGGGTCTTTTTGTGCTTTCGACTTCGCTCCTCTGTAGTAAGAGGGTTCTGAGAAGGCTAAGTTCATAAATGTCCTATTACGATATTATTAATATGTATGGATGCGCTCCTCCGCAGAGGTAGCTATTCATAGAGGCCCTTAAATTGTTATCCCCTGCCACAAAATATAAGCTATTAATATCGCTGGTGAAATAGAGCCCGGTGATTTATTTATGCTCTTTTATTGTCTTTTCGGGTCATGCTTAGAATTACTTAGCTACCGGTAGAATTGGGCGGTTATCGACTTAGTCGGTAACTTTGATCACACAAATTATTTTATTACTCTTTGTTCAGTACCTTGTGCTAAATTTCTATGAAAACTAAAAGTACAAATAAAATAATTTAGACTTGGGCAAGTGGTTGGATGGTGGGATATTGGGTGTGTGAATGTCTTGCCCAGGTCAACAAGGACCGAACATCTTGTTTCACCAAAACCAAGCATTTTTGCGTGCTAACCACATGAGAGGGATATGGGACCTCTCTTGACTTAGTACTTTGGCATGTATTAGCTCCAGGTCGCAGGAGGTGGTTTGTGTGTTGTGTGAAAAAAAGAACTGTGTGTTGTTGTTGGGTGTGCGGTGATGAAGTTCCGGGTAGGTTCTCCACCTCGAGGGGCATCGTAGTTGTTCAAGGCTTTACCCGTGAGGGGTAGTTGACCGAGGTTTTACGATGACTCCGACACAACGTATGGGTTTCTATCCATACGGGCGACTCGTAGTTAATACATAATATTAGAAATGTATCGTAGGACTTAGCTGTGCCAGTATACCAAAGCAAGTATGCTAAATCATGTGGCAAAAAAGTGGTCTGGCGTGTGGGTACATTGGTACACCCCTGCAGGGTATGGACACGCTTGGAATTAGATTTGCAGGAGTTAGACTCAACATTTTGGAATTCTTAAATTAAAACTTGATGTTGGTGGTATGAATGGGGAATTCGTACTATTGTTGTGGTGGCTATTAGGTTAACTACTTTCAGGATATCTTGTTATTATTGTTACTTGTATATCATTGTTTTATCAAATAAAATCATATTGTAAAATTGCTTTCAATCTATTACATTATTGCAAATGAAAACTTGCTTCATGCCGAAAATGAGTCTAGAGCCTGCTCCACTTAAATAAGCTTGTATGTAGCTATTTATATAGGCTTGTTACTCTACACGTAAGTCTTACAGAGTACAATTTTTGTACTCATTTACTTTGCTTAACTATTTGTTGCAGAGGAGGAATGTGAGCCCCAAGGGCCTCACTTTTGTAAGATGTGCTGCGGGTTTGACGACTAGCTTGGCGGTCCGGTTGGCTGCCTTGTGGGTAAAGGCACACTAATTGGCTTTTTTTGTTTATCGCCATCTTATGGCATTTCGCTTCCGCTGTCTAATTGGTTAATTGTATGTCTTTTGGACGATCGGCCTCCCTTTTGTAATAACTCTACTATGTATGTATTTTGATTTATTAAGTGTTGCTTTGGTTCTATGTCTTGAATGGAATTGATGCATGAATTTTGTAAAGGGATGTGTAAACTGCATTTCTGGGAAGTATACATATCTCGAAGACACAAGTTATTTTGTTTGTGATACTAGGGTCAATTGATGACTAAGCATTGCAAGCTTAATAAACCGGGGTCCTCACAGTTTTTCTCCTCCATTGGATCATCTTGCTCCAACCATTGAGGAAGAGAAATACTTACATCTCGACGCTCAAGTAATTAACGCTTTATTTAGTACTTTGAGTGTAGAGGTGTTCAATGAAGTGTGCAATCTCAAAAGCGCTCATGAGATGTGGACACAAATTCAAGACAATTATGAAATGTCCACCACTATAAGTGATGATTGCACAAAAGAATGGACGTCGGAAGAAGAATGCTCAACTTTCTAGCTCCGACAATGATGAGTCCATAAGCCCCTCTACATCAACTCATTGCTTTATAGCTAAAGGTAACAATAAGGTAAATGAAAATGATGAACCTTCATATGATGTGTTGATGGACATGCTAGAAGAGCTTAATGAATACCTTGGCAAGGAGAAGTCAAAATTCAAGGTCTTGAAGAAAGAATTTCTTTCTCTCAAGGATTCTTATGAAGAGCTAAAAGAAGCTCATGAGACTATCCTTCTCAAGGATCTCAATAAGTCCAAGGTGGATATAGGCATTACATGTAATTTATTAGATGATATGCCATGTATAGCTTCTAACTCTTGTATTTCATATAAGGTTAGCACATCCACCTCTTGTGATGATTTGCTAGATATGCCTTGTTGCTCAACATTATATGCTTCTATTTCCTCTATGTCGTGTGACACTAACATTGTAGAGGAAAACAAAGAGCTCAAGGCCTAGCAAGAAGCTACAAAGGGAAGGCTACTCTCGATGAAATATTGAGCAAACAAAAATACTTGCAAGATAAGAGTGGTATTGGCTTCACTTCCATGAAAAAGGAGAATAGCAAGACAAGGCACAATGCAAGACACACGAAGAATGTCAAGTGTCTTAGTTGCAACAAGAAGGGCCACAATGCCTCCGTGTGCCCTAATCAAATGGATGTCAAGACAAGACATTCAAAAATGAGGCAAGTGACAAGAAGCAAGAAATGAAGACAAATAAGAGAAGCAAAAGCCCAACTTGCTACAATTGCCGGGAAAATGGATACATTGGTAAACAATGTCCCAAAGGTATCACTCCTAGGCTCATTATTTATAATAATGATTATTTGTGTAACACCCTGACCCAAATTCGGCTCAATGCCCAGCCCACCGTGGGGTGGACCCGCACACACATAGCACCTCACTTACACTTTCGTCCTCGCTTCGTGTAAAAGGGTTAACCCGGAGGTGCTACGTTTGGATCCAACAGGCATTATATACTACTATAACTCACTTGAGACAAGCAATGTGGGACTAATCCCACCACACAACTCCTCATGGGCCACATGGGCCACTCTATGAGCGGTAGGGTATTACACTCACCCCCTTAGGGTGGCGCCCTCGGCGACATCGCATCTGCGACAAATGCCAGAACCACCCCTCGGTACACGTCCGTGCGTCCGGTCTTGGCACATATGCCATGCTATGTGTCCACTCCGGCCCACATCGCCATCGCCATATGCCCGTTCCCCTCCCCCGCGCCGCCGTGCGTGAGTTGATGCTCGATACCATCGTAACACCACGACCCAAATTCAGCTCAATGCCCAGCCCACCGTGGGGTGGACCCGCACACACATAGCACCTCACTTACACTTTCGTCCTCGCTTCGTGTAAAAGGGTTAACCCGGAGGTGCTACGTTTGGATCCAACAGGCATTATATACTCCTCATGGGCCACATGGGCCACGCTATGAGCAGACCGGGGTATTACAATTTGCTTAGGAGGATATTAATGGCGATGTGTTTGCTAGGAATGTTAGCTGACATAAAATTATTGCTAGGGCCATTTGGGTGCCCAAATCTATTGTGACTAACATTCGTGGACCCAACCAAGTATTGGGTACCAAAATGTGATTAAATGCTTAATAGGTACTTGGAGAGGTATTGGAGGCTTGGCTTATGCATATAAAGGTGGAATCCATCATATATCAAAATTAGAGCCAAGTTTGAGGATAATCATTTCATATAAAAAACCAATGCCATCTCGGTAACAAGTATTTACATTGAAGTATCTAGCCCTTTAAGCCTTGTGTAGGTTGCATTTCATGAAAATCATATTAAAAATGGTATTCTTGCTCTTGTTCATAATCTTCATAATTAAAATCTTGAGCAAGGTGGTAGTGGCACATTAAGGGGGAGTACTAAGTCATATACATGTATATCGCATCCCTAAGTATGCCCAAATTGATTAAGTGCTAGTATTATTTTTCAAAATTGAGCCTTTTAGTCAAAAGTTGAAATTTTCATAACTATTAGTGATTCTTTAAAAAAATTAGTTGTAAAATGTATACAAATGCTTTTCAAAGGCTTTCCAAAGGTTTTGGTTCAAGAAAAACCTATTTCAAGTGAAAATGAATTTCTAGCCAAAATTCTAGATCAAAGCATCTTGTTTTAAACCAAAACTATATTTTTGTGTAAAATCTATTCTAAAAAGAACTTGAAAATATTCCCAAAAGGAAAATCATAGAGTTGACTATTCTAAACATTTTTGGTATTCAAAAGATTTTTAAAAGACCAACCTAGCGAAAGTTATTTGATTTTGAAACTCGTCCAAAATCCTATTTTGACCTAAGTGATCACAATCTAGCACTTAAGTGGGTTTTACCATATGAGCCAAAATTATTCACATGAATAGGTCTATAATGGTATTAATGACTCATACATGAAATTGAATGCTTTAAATCTCTTCATTTGCTCAATTTGAATCTTTTGAAGATGTTTCACAAAAATGAGGTTTCATTTGCAAAAAAAGTTTAATTCATAAAAATTTTGTTCTAAAATAGACATTAGTCTCTTCAATGCATAATGACCCTGAAAGATATTTATTTGAGTGCAAAACTAGGGATTATTTGCATATCTCTCAATTCCAAGATCAATTTTTGAAGTTCCAGAAAAATCGAAACTATCGGCGGTATAACAACGGTACGACCGCGTTGCGGTACTACCGGATGTTAAATGGCGGTACTTTCGCATTCCGGTACAACCGTCTGTTGCACATCGGTAGTACCGATTTCTCTGTTAAGACAGCCATTTCATTCTATTCAATTCTAAACCTACTTTGGCTACTTCCTTTGGTCAAGTTGATCCTTGATATATGTAACACCCCAACCCATCAAGGGGCCTGGAATGCTACTAAATAAACATGATAACCATTAAACATATGGCATAGCTCTAAATTTCGGTAGAACCTCCTTTGTATAACTAAGTATACAGGAGGTTCCAACAGATACATATATTATTATCAATATCTCAACATCCAAAGTTCATCAAAACATTCATAAATAATCTATTTAGCTAAAGCATAAGCAAGCATAATTAAAACTTATCACTCTCATTATTACAAATAACCCAATGCATTCAAGCATAGCCAAAATTAATCCTTAAACAGTTTACTTATTATTAAGGTACGACTTAAATGATAATCATCTTTAAAAGAATGTGTGGTAGTGAGTGCATCCAAAGCAATTCTACTCCCTCCCATGCATGTCGTTCTTGCAAGTGGTACCTAAAAGCACAACAAAAGCAAGAGGTGAGTCCAAAGACTCAAGAAATAAATATAATAAATGGCATATTCGTTGCGGTACTGGTTGGATCAGCGGTGCGAAGTCGGTGCAAGTCCCTGGGAGGTTCCGATGGGATTCGGACGGGAGAGACTTGCCGACATGATGAGAGCCGCTGATCAACCTACACGTGGTGAAGCAGGCGATTGCTTCAACAGATGTGTGTGAGTGGGTCCCATGTGTGTGTGGGCCTTCATGCGAGCCCATAAGTGAAACCCTAGGCCTCTCCTATAAATAGAAAGGGGGAGATGGAAAAAAAAACCCCAAGCACTTTGAAGCCCTCATTTGCTAAATCCCTTGTTAGAGTTAGGGTTTGGAGATGAGAGGAGAGGAGAGGAAGATTGTGTGTGCTCTTTGATTGAGCGCTTGTCCTCCTTGAGGGAGTGGCTTTGACAAGCATCATATTGAATCAATCAATCCATGGATGCTTGCTCATTGATGAAGTCTCATTTGCTTTCTTCTCTCTTTTGATGATTGTGGTGCTTCCTTAATCCGATTGATTTTGGTTGGTCTCTTGACCTCATTTACCTTGCTTTGATGTGTGGGAATACTCCTAGAACCATCTAGATCTTCAATCCCCCACAAGCAAGTTGTGGATCAAGTTTTTCATATTTCTAGGGTTTGAGCACTTCTTTGGTAAAACCTAAGGAGATCGTTTATTTGAAGTGGATCTGACCGAACGTCGCTAGAAATAGGACTCAGATATCCTCAGGGAGGTGTGCTCCAAATTTAGTCAAGTTTCATTGGTTGAATCAAAAGTTGGACCAATTTTCGGTTTGGATTTGGGCTTTGTCCATTGCCTCTGGACTAAATCGGTTCGACCGATTTTCTGACGCCGGTCAGACCGCCTGACAGTCAGACCGCCAATTGCTTGCCGGTCCGACCGCCAGGCAATCAGACCGCTAGCTCTACAGCGGTCCGACCGGTCCAGTGAGATCAACTCTCCTTGTTTGAGTCTTGTGGTTAAGGGGGTTATCGAATTCAGCACAAGGCTTCCTCTGTGCGTTTACTGATCTTCTTAGCTTTCATAGCTAAAGGAGAAAAGTTCGTGTTGAATTTGATTAAGGCGAAAAATCGAGAAAGCGTCTATTCACCCCCCTCTAGTCGCCTTTACGGTCCTACAACAATATACAAGCATGTAACTCATCAACTATTCGTCACAAAACCACGTATCAATCACTTTACACATGCATGCTATGCAATATGCTCAACATGATCTTTCTCCTTCTCTTTCCTTTTTGCATTTTACCAGTAATGCAAAGTGTGCATCCGTCGATGCACACCCATGCCTGTAACATCTGGTACAGGGACCATTGCCCATACTCCACGTGCATGGGGACATATGTCCATGCTCTTCAAGCATGGGGACCTTTAGCCCGTCATTAACATGACGGGGACCTCAAGAGTTGCTTGGTCATCACATGACCAAGACTTTAGTAAACCAACATAATGCATATGTATGAATTCTCAAAGTAATACAAACATGCATCCATAACAACATTGCATATGAATAACATATTCTTACTCCAAAATCTCATAGCCATAGACAAACAACCTTGAATAACACGTAATTCATACCTCTAGCAACCATGAACAATACCAATTATGACATCATCATAAACATGAACACACAAGTACTCATAATATAAATCCAACATTGCCATTCAATAATATATATTATATTCATCATTATACTTGCCTTTTTCCGCTACGGCGCGCGAAGAAGCAAAGATGGTGCCTCTACTCCGGGACTCCGCCTCCTACACAAGAATAGTGCTAACAGTTAATACGCTGAAAAGTGGACTCCGTTTACACCCCTTAACCCCACTCCTCAAGACCTAGGGTTCGAATAAGGGTTATACTCAATTCTCCCGACGGTCTAGCAGTAAGTCCCACGGAACAGCAGTACTAGAAATATCATAACTTTCACTATGAAACTCAGAACAGGGTGATCTTAGTCTCTATGGAATCATGACAAAAACTTCTACAAAAACCTAGTTGGGAAAGTCCTGAGGTTCGGCCTCCTACTATTTCTTATATTCAGGTAAATTTCTGTCTCTGCAATCTGACAGTCAGCGAAACCGCGGCGGTAAAAATTCTATAACTTTTGATTTCCAACTCTAAAAATTGTTTTCTTTATCAACATGAAAATATTACTGAATTCTCTACAATATTCATTTTGGGTGGATTTTCTGATTCGGCCTCTAAATAATTCATACTGGCCAGACAAGACAATCTGTAAATTCTCGTCAGCTCTCCTGGACAGTCACGGTAAAACTACCATAACTCCTAAACCGTAAGTCTAAATCAGGTGATCTCGGTGCCCAAAGAAAGCTAAAACCGATAGCTCCAACTTTCTAAGAGGCGGTCAGATCATAAAACATATAGATCGTACCCAAAACTGACAATCAACAGCATTGTACAAATCCGATCTGCTACCTCCACTTGGCCGGCCCTCCAACGGTGGTCTCCTCGCCTTTCCTCCAATGGACCACAGCAAGGATCTTTGCCGGGGAGGGAGGTGGTGCTGCTGGGGAGGTGGTGGCGCAGAGGAGGTGCAAGGGGGAGAGAAGGGTGGCGGCTATGGGGGAAGGGGGAGGCGCACAAGTGAGAGGGAGAGGGAAGGAGAGGGTGGCGGCTAGGGTTTGGGGGGAGAGCACCCTCCTTGGCCAGCCCCCCTTTGGGCCACATGGGCCGTGGCCTAAGGCCCAGGTTGTTCAAAATTTATGGAAACCCCCTTGTGATCACTGAAAATTATGATTCCTATTTAATTCTTTCTTCCGAATATTCTTCTAATCGTCCCGAACAAATTTCGGGTTATTACAATATATTTGCTAGCTACCTCAAATACATTCTTGACTCTATATGCCATTTTGATCACATTGTGATATTTTATCATAAAATGGTATTCTTTCTAAAACCGCCTATTCACCCCCCCCTCGATCTTACAGTGGCTTATGGAGGGCAGTGGATGCTCATGAGGCTTTGTTGGTTTGCTTGGTTGTGGGATGAACTGGGAGCTTATTCTTGGGTTTTGCTCTTTGCCCTTGGTTACCTTCGTCTGGGAGAGGAAGTGGGTGAGATGTTGTGGCTGTTGTGTGGCTAGTGAGGCTTTCTCTTGGCTAGGGATGGCAATCTTGCCCAACAACCCGTGTACCCACGAGCAAAAACCCTAGTAGAGGTGGGTATGTTATTCATTTATTGCCCATGGGCATGTTCATGCGGGGCAAACTCTGCCCAATGGGTAAACGAGCATGGGTATGTGAGAACTCCACCCATACCTGTTCCACCCGATTACCCACCATCTCCTACTGACAGGTGGTTCACATTTAAAAAACCCTAACCTGCCCCTCGCCTCCCCACCTCGTCCACCACACGCAGGCACAGCCGCCACCAATTGAGTTGAGAGCCCCAACCACCTGACCTCCCACCCCTCTCCTTCCAAGTTCACCTCAATCCCAGAAAGAGAAGTAGCGCAATGGCATCCATCATCATGCAGGTCGTCGTGATCCTCCTCGACGTCATCGCCTTTGGCCTCGCCGTCGCCGCCGAGCAGCGCCGCAGCAAGGAAAGCCCGTCGCTAGCACCCTCCTCCCAAATCTTTCCTTCCTTCCTCCTACTTTTCTTGCCCAGTTAACGCCAATGAAATGCTACTGTAGGTGACCATCACAGCGACATGGCCAAGGAGTACGACTACTACATCTACAACTCTGACATCGCCACTGGCTATGGCATCGCCGTGTAGGTCGTCGTCATGCTCGCCAACCGCTGCTTCTACTGCGGCCGTGGCCTCAAGCCTGGGAGCTCACGCGCATGCGCCCTCATCCTCTTCTCATGGTACTAATCGAGTGTGCCTTAATTGTTATCCAATAATGATTAAATTCCTTTTCCCCATTTTCCTGCTCTACTCCTCGAGATCTTGCATTGTTTTTTTTTCTCTCTCTCTCTCCTTTCGTCATCTTCTTGATCTGGGTCAATGGTAGTCTTAATTGCTACAACAATTTGAACGAGATCTACATTTCCTTATGGTTTGAAGTTTGAACTGATGCTTCACTGCTTCAATTTAGATCCGTTTGCTACTGGGTGATGTAGGATTGGATGTTGTGGTTTGAACTCGTCTTGTGCAATAGAGCTTTCATTTGGACTTTACTGATGGTGATGTGAGATTAAAAGTCCAATTATGAGAATTATTTATGTTAGATTGCTATTAATTTAGAGCTAAGAACTACTTTACTATAGTGGTTCTGCCCACTTCTTAGCTAATTTACTGGTCCTAGCCAGGATTTACGTTGTCCATTCTTGCCAAGGTTGGTCCTTTGAAAACAGTTTGGGGTAGTCCATGATGCATTCTTCGCGGGTAAACGGGCATACCCGTGGGCGACGGGTGCCCACGGGTGACGGGTATGGGCGAGGTTCTTCGCATATCGTCCTTTGCGGGTATACCCTTGGAGGAAAATCAGGGTCGTAAGCATGGGTATGGGCAAGCACTACATGTGCCTAGTGCGCCCGATTGTCATCCCTACTCTTGGCTGTGAGGTGAAATGAAATGCTTATGTGGGGGAGGCTTTGGCTGGGAGAAAGAAATGTAATGGCTTGTGAGGGTTATGTGTTGGCTTGTGAGGAGAAAGGACTTAAGACTGATGGGATCTTTGGCTGTGTATTTTCCTATCCTATGCATTCCAATACTACCCTTGCTCTATCCATATCTCTCTCACAAGCACTATTTGGTTATTGACCAATGGTTAATTTATCACTCTGGGACGAGGTCTTCTACAATGATGTAAGGATTATACTTTAAAATCATCTGTGATTTGTATTTACCACAGACGGTTATAATTTAGAACCGTCTGTGATGTACTGACCCTATTTATATTCAGACCCTAGGGTTTGCGACTCTAGGATTTGCGTTCACGCCTCCCACCCAAATGATTAAGATTCTCCTCCCCCGTCGCCACCTCCTCCTTGAGCCCGGCGCTCCTCCTCCTTGATTTACTTTACTAAGTGTACTGTGCTAGTTGTATTTCAATCTGTCTTGACTAGCACTGGGAGACTTGGTATTGTGTTGGGCTCTCGTAATTGCTTGATGAGGATAATTGTCTTAATATGAATTAAATGTGATAGCAATATCATACTTGGGCTATTTGGATTGCTTCTCATTATCAATTTGTACTAAGCAGCTAGTCCTGATTTTTTTTTTTGTTTCTAGTGGAAACTGGACATAATTTGTGTTTGCTAGTTTACTAATAGCAGATTGGCTATTTGTTGGATCGAAAAGGCGACTAGAGGGGGGTGAATAGGAGCACGCTCACTTTTTTACAAATAATAGATTCAACACAAATTTCACTCCAGTGGCTATGGAAGCTATGAAGATCAATATACCAATACAGCGGAAGACTAGTATTGAATCCAACCTAACCCCCGAAGCAAAACAACGAAAGATCAACACAAGCTAAAACAAATCTCGGCATAGGCGGTCGGATCATTGGGTCAATGGCGGTCGACCGATGACCTCGCTGGTTCGACTATGACTCGCCGGCCTATTCGATCGCGGCACCAAGAATGTAATGAAAGCCCTGATGACGAAGTTGCAAATAGATGAAACTTTTGATCTACAACTCCAAACTTGATGAAACTTGGAACACACATTCTCTATGATGTCAGGAACCTATTCCAATCGAAGATTGTGATAATTCTTAGAAGAATAATGATCCTTTTACGTTTGATTGAAGAAGGGTTCAAAACCGAGTCAAAACGAAAACTAGATCCAAAATCTTGCTCGTGGGTGATTGATGATCAAGATAATCCTAGATATGTTCCCACATGTCACATCAAGCTAGATCACGTAAAGAATTCAATCAAAAACTCGCGGATCAAAGAAAGACTCAAAATCATCAAATATAGAGAAAGAACGCAAAGAGACAAGACATTGATCAAACTTTCTTTAGATTGATTTGATATGATTTGGGCTTACAGCCACTCCATCAATGGAGGACAATGCTCAATCCAAGAGCACGAAAATCACATCAAACTCTCTAAAACCCTAGCCTCCACAAAAGCTCTCCCTAAGCAAATTATGGTTTCAAATAGCAAAAGAGACGAAATGAGGGTGCAGCCACCTCCCTCCCCTATTTATAGTGGAGGCTTAGACCTTCTAGAAGTTTGACTCAATTGGTCTCCCGTTAAGGCCCAAAACAAACGGGTCACACACGCACGTATTTTAATGCGCTGTCTTTATCTCCTCTTGACCTAATTAGCTACATCTTGCGCCATCTTGCACCGCGGATTAGCCAATAGGTCACCCTTGTCCATCTTGTGTCACGCTTGAGTTCATTGACCTCACCCGGCATCGTCGATCGTTCTGGACCTCAGCTCTCCAAACCTAGTCCCGATCATCCTCGTCGTCGACCGTCGTTGACCACCAAGCAACCTGCACAACAATAGACCAGTAAACCGAATTTGGGAACAAGTTCTTCACAACTTGACCCATGTTAGTCAAAACATGCATCATGCAACATATATGCCCTAAAACTCAAGACTTTGACCTAACAACCGAACATCGCCGCCACGACGGGCGACGATATAAGTGAAAACCGGTCAGACCGCCAGTTGGGGCTTAGCCGATTTTAACCATTGAAATTCCGAAACCTACTGGAATTTTCAATCCAATAGAACTTTTGACTGGAGACTCTAAAAATTATAGGACCAGGTGCAATAAAATCTCCTCTCTTGCCTACACCCTCTATTTTTTGCCCAGCTCAAAACACAATTTCTGAAGTTGGCGGTCCGATCACGCTATGAGTCGGTCCGACCGCCTTAGGCTTCGGCCTCGATCGCCGCTAGGCTTGGCCGATCGCTCAAGCCTCGACAAAGATGCTTCTTTGTCGAAAACACGCAAAACGATAAACTGTTAACGCCATTGCCAATTGTCACATCATCCTAAGATCTAGAGCATATCCCCATGATATCCACACTATTTTATTGAGATTAGTGATTCTGCCCAGTATTTGAGATTAGTGATTCTGTTCAGTTTTCATTTAACTGGTTACTAATTGGCTAATCTGATAATAGAGCATTTCTGCACACCGTTAATTGAATGACCTTCTAATGACTGAAAGTTTAAAAGTACTATTTTAGAAGTTATTTCTTGACATTCCAGTGAAGCATTATTCAAGCTCAAAAGTTTGATTTATTGTTATCACATTTAATTGATAAAGAATATTGGCAAGTATCGAGAAGGCCAAGATTACATCTTGTGCAACTCTAAATCTGAAAACAATCATAAACATTCAAAACTGAGCAATATATTGTTTTCATATGGTTGCTTATCTTATCTTTTGAGCATTTTATCTTGGTTAATTGACTTATAGAAATTACATGTTTATATGTCATCTTGGTCAATTATTTCTCTGAACCTGGAGCCCTCCTCCCCTGAGCCCAGCCTGCCTCCTCCCTTGCATCCCAGGGTCCTATCAATAGTCCTACCAATATTCCATTTATATATATATAGCCGATTTTAAAGGCACAAGCAGCCACTGCTTGAGATTTCATAGAGAAGTAACTATCACAGACGGTTTAATGTGATACATAAGCTATCACAGACGGTTCCAGCTACAAACCGTCTGTGATAGTCAACTATCACAGACGTTTCTGCGTTAATAAGCATCTGTGTTCAAAAATCATCTGTAATGACCTCATGTTATTACTGACCCATAAACTCAGACGGCTCACGAAACCGTCTGTGCTGACGTTTTTGAATCATCTGTAATTACCTTTTCTGTAGTAGTGTCTACTATACAAACCTAACTAACCATTAAGGAACTCATGACCGAAGTAACAATTTTTTTTTTCTAAAATGACACTGATTCAACGAAATAGCAAAAATAGCCCACCACAAACGAATTGGCGAAAATAGCACCCGTGTCATGCTCAAAGTCCACGACTGTTGGTCTACCATGTGCCCACTGCGCGGTGGGCCATGTGCGGCCTCCCATTGCCTGTATCCCCTTGCACGCCCCACCGCGTGGCAGGGGTGATCCGGACTGTAGGAGCGCAGTAGGAGGCATGTGTCACCCGCTGATATGTCTATAATTTTTGCACTTTTTGCTTCGAATGGCACTTGTTTTGCTATTGCGATGTGAAATAGTATCAATTAAGCAAAAAAAAAAAAAAACTCTATGCGCGTTACAGGCCACAGGGAGTTGACCACCGCCCAGCTCATTTTACACGCGGAAAGTATCTTAAATAAGACCAAGTCGAACTCAACAACTAATTAACTAGTAGGGTGCCCGTTGATGTTAGTTTATACTCGCTCAAGCCGTCGGTCGAGTGCTAATTAATCTCTAGCCTGGATCGGCGCGCGTGTCCCGACACAGCTAGGTCTTTTCTTCCGGCAACCAACCAATGCATGCAAGAAAACGACTTGGAACAGATTCGTACATATCCAGTACCGGTCACTGAATTGTAGGTAGCAGCTAATTCCTTCCAGGTTACTACCATCATCATCTCCGATGGTAGCTAATTAATTAAGCTACAAAATCAACCTATTATACGTACACGTGCTTGAGTGTACACACAAGCTACGTGTGTGCGTACGTGTATCTCTTGACCGGCCACTGGCAATCAAGCTGTCAGACACGGCAAGCAACAGCCTTGTCTCACTCCAACATATTCGACAGACATGTGCTTAATTATTTATGATACATGCACGGATGAGTACACCAATAATCCAAGCAATGAAAGAATCGATCTTTGATTGATTCTAGCTGATGACCAGGGGGAGAGAAGAAGATTACAATGAACAATGAGCAACCAATGAATTGAACCGTAATGCCTAATGTACACAAACTAATCATCACCATGTGTCTAGTCTAGGTACAAGCAATTATTTACGCAGGTAATTATTTTGACTAAGTAGGTAATTATTTACGCCGGGATCATGAGCCTCGGCTTCTTGGAGGCGAGGGGGCTGAGCACCTCCTCCTCCTCGGCCTCGGCCGTGCACCGCTCCGCGATGTCCGGCAGCGCCGGCAGGTTCAGGTCGAAACCCCGGCCCGTGCTTGTTGGGGCGGCGGCCTTGGATCCGATGGTGCCGTCGTAGTGGCGCCGCTTGTGCCCGCCCAGCGCCTGCCCCGTCGGGAACGTCTTCCTGCACACGTTGCACTCGTGCAGCTTGCTGCCGGGCCCCGACGAGGACACGGCGGACGAGGACGGCGCCGTCGCCTGCGGCTCCTCTGCGCCGGCGGGGGGCGCGGGCGGCTTCCGGTGGCTGGCCTTGTGTCCGCCGAGCGCCTGGTAGGACGCGAACGCCTTGCCGCAGACGGAGCACCTGTGCTCCGCTGCGGCCGGCTCGGGAACGCGGTCGCGGTGGCCGCGCGCCAGCATGAGGAGGCAGAGCGCAAGGTACTCCTCGGTGGGCTCGAGCGCGCGCTGTCTTCTGGACCGCTTCCGCTTCCGCTTCGCCCACCCCTCCACGTGCTGCGCCGTCGACTCCTCCTCGCTACCCGCCGCCGCCACCGTCTCCCTGCTCGGCGGCGACGGCATCACCGCCGCTTCAAGAACAGCTTCCACTGCCATGTCGATCGAGCTATTAATCTTTCTTGAACACTTGAACAACTGCGGAGAATAGTAGTAGCAGCAGCAACCAGCAAGTAGTGGGCAACAAGGCGAAGAAGGCGAAGAAGGAGGCGGCGGCTCAAGAGAGGAAGAGAAGAGGAGAGCAGTGTTAGTAAGTAGAAGAGTAGGGCAAGGGGAGTTGCTTTATATGGGAGACGACGAGATCACAAGGAGAGGTGTGTGACCCTGTGATTGATCGATGGAGAAGAAAGAAAAGAGTCTTGGGGTCAAACACTCTCCAAATGGATGGATCGATGCTTCCGATGGAGTGGAGATATGAGGGGAGAGAGAGCAGTGATAGGGTTGGTTAGTTCTGGATTCTGTGTGGAAGATCGAAGCTTGGGCAGCAAGAGAGAGAGAGAGAGAGATGGAAAATTAAGCATGGAATGGTACGGGGGAAGACAGGCGGCGCGCGGTCCAAATGCCAACTGACCGGCCACCAAATGGATATGGATGTGTGTGTGGGTGACGTGTGCAGGGTGTGTGTGCTGACGTCAAGGCCTTCAGGGGTGAAGCGGTATGGATGGTCCAAATGCTTCGTCTTCACGTACTGGATCGAAGAGGGATCATCGCCTGACAGACGTTGAAGGAAATTTAAGTAAGATTTACACGGGAATTGATTGTGCTATCACCAAGATCGTACCCCCGTTGCAAGAATTTATGTATGTTGTTTATGTTAAACAATATAATTTGTTGGTAGAAAACTCAAACCAATCACACAGAGAGAAAGAATGTAGGACAATCCAATATTTCTATTCATATGCGTGTCTTTGTATACGGGGTTCTCGTATTTATAGCCAAATGATTAAACTCTTTAAGTGACAGTTTAGTCTTTTACCTATAATTAGATTTCGTAACACTCTCCCTTGGGTAATACGTAACGATATGCAAATGTTTCACTAAAAATTCCTTTCAAAAATCCATCGCAAGAAAAGGAATAGACTAAAATCGGTGCAATTGTTCAAAAATGCGACCTATGCTTTACAAGGGTAAAAACTACCTTGGGGATACTGGGGAATTAGTCGCTAGTCGCTAGTGCGTGATGGGCAGCAGCACGGTCTTTTTTTGCGTACGGCTTGACGGCGTTGAACAGCGACGGCTAATTGCGGGTACTTTTGACTTTCACCTTTGGTCGACTAGCACCCGATGCAGAGGAGAGGACGCAACTGCAACTGCGCTAGCAGCTGACGAGACGAACGAGTAGGATGCGGTGTTATGTAGCGAGGTCAACGGTCCGATTAATTGCTCTAAGATTAACCAGTAAATTAAACTTGTTTTTTTTTAAGAGTACACGCGCACGCCGTAGGTGAGTCCTCAACGCACGTCTAGTCTAGGACAAAGGTTTAGACTCCACAGAGCGCGGGTACACACCTTTGATCACTGAACATACCATGTGCGTGTGTACTATTTCTAAAACCACATAAAGGTTTGTTTGAATATATTATGATCCGACTCAATCCATTTAAATTAACTCGGAATTTAAAATAAAATCTCTTTTAATCAGAAAGAAATAATTTTAATCGTTCATATCCAAATAAACCCTAGACGGTGAGATGCACTGGTTCGAGCCGAGCCAACCGAGTGTTTCCTCAATTAAAACCACCAGAAGTTAACCCGCGCTAAATGGCGCGGATGTGACTCTTTACAGGTTTTATGAGGTTATTGTATTTTTTCCATGTTCGTTGTCGTTTGTGAGCTTCACAAATCGATCATTTTGTAAAAAGATTATTTCTGTAAAAGTGGGTATGTTAGTCTTAAGCATCAAAAGGAAGGTAACATGAAACACACCTGTAGTATTTTTTTCGTAAAAGAAGCAATTCAAATTATGGCATAAGAAGTATAATTTTTTGAACCAAATCTATCATACAAATAGGTTTCAATTTACGGCAATGAGACTGGATCGACAACAGGTAAGACTATACACATTTTTTAAAATATTATTGTTCAAGAAATAAATTTAAGAACATAGTGTAACAGTGTAAGAGGACAAAGTTAACATGATTGACAGCTGAAGATCACACAGTACAATATAGCTAAAAGGTAGCAAAAACACAGTGACAAAATGAGTTTGTTATAGACCATAAAACAATTTGCAATACAACAGAGAACGTTAATGAAACGCTCATCCGCATAAGATTAAAATTGGATTATATATTGTAAAGTTGGAATAGTGAAACCATGCAAAAGGGAATTTAGAAAGGATACAACAACTTTAACATAGGGGTATTGAATAATTGACTGCAGCATCAGGTAACCAAGGAACTAATTTTTATTAGCAGTAAAACGGTAAGACCAAACCGGTCATAATGTATATATTTTAGTAAATAAGAAGCAAAGAAACATTTACAATGGGAAAAGAAGAAAGGACGCCATCTTTTGCATGCATCATTCAGCTTGCAAGAAGATTTTCCCAGAGGAAATTCTCAAGAAAAGAATATGTGCAACAATGTTACTGCACGACTCAGACCAACCTATTCTTCGCAGAAGAGCTTGAGAGCTCTGCAGTTCAAAGCAAAGGAATCACATATGACGGTTAAAGATAGTTTTCAAATATCAACGATAGATTTCAATTTGATAGAATACCTCAAGGCGATCTGTTTGAAGCCGCTAACATGCTGCTAAAATGGAAGCCACCACTCCTGATCTACCTAGCTCAAGCAACTCATTAATTTTAGGACAAAGTTCCTCCCAGATTTGCTTCATCTGCTGAGAAACAAAATAACTCTATTGATAAAGCACTATCAATTCATCAAACCGTAGCTGACAGATTTATGGTTGACAAACGATTGGAAATGGAACCAAATAAAATATATGCTTTAAGGCCCCTATCCCATATATGTAGAAGCTGCAAAATGAAAGTATCCAGAGCTAAGCAAATAATAGCAAGATGCTCCAAACTTGCTAGCTCTATGTTCCAGCTTCATGTTGTACGAATTGGCGATACATTTTTTTGATTCTGTAACACCCCAGCCCAACACTGAGCCTAGAATGCCACCACACTACACTTTAAACTAATAATTAATGACACACTATAAAATTACATCAAGAAGTCATCAATAATCATATCAATGGATCAAACGATAATGAATAATCAGGTAGAATAAAACCAGGTAAATATTCTAAAACAGCATCAACCAATGAACCCAAATTAATAAGGCAAATAGTCTAGTCCAAAAGATGTCCTAAACTTTATTCAATAACTAACATGTCCATGTGTAAACCAATATTGAATGAATGATTATCATGGCGAATGATCATGTGTTCCATGTGCTCTACTCGCTCTCGCCACGGATCCTCAAGATCACCTAAAAACAACAATAGAGCAAGGGTGAGTCCACGACTCAGCAAACACATTCATAAACAACGAGCAATAATAAATCAACAGCATTCAATAACTTCATTATCATCACATGCACTTCCATTCACATTCTCATTCATTAATCTCAAATATCAATGCAACTCTAATCTATATGTCCACATGCACTTCTTTCACAGATATCGCAGATAGCGTGAGTGAATGCTCGCGACAACATTCACTCTCAAGCCCGTTCCTCCAAAAGGATCGGGGACCTCCTCCACTCCCGTGGAGTTGTGATCCATCATGATCACCTTCTCTTATGCAAAGATGCTTATGAATGCAAACATGCAAACTCCATCATAAACATCATATCCAACTTTTCATCATGCTCATCAACAAGGATATAAACATACCAATTATTTGTTTGCAATTAAACAGAATAAAAGCACAACAATAATGGTACTGAAAGTTAAAGAATCACAGTGATCAATCATTGACCGCTGTTTACCATGCACTTGCCTTTACTAGTTGCGACGCACGATTTGATTAGAAGACGGCAACAAGCACGACGCCTCTCCTATATTAAATACACCAACTTCAATACAAAGTACAGCAACAAGAATAGCAATCAAAATGCTTCGCCCTACACGCCCCAAATATAACACGTTACGCCAGTACCGACTAGTTACCTATAGCTGACCGGTTACTAAAAAGAGCGTAACTATTGACTCAAAAGTCCGATCACCACAAACCACCCCATTCTGGATTCTTCATAACATTATCCACATTTTCTTAGATTACGAAGACTTCTAATTAAATCATCTAACCCTCCGTATTTAGCCCAGAAAGTCGGTATGTCCGCTTCGGAACAGCAGCCTTACTAAATTCATAACTTTTGTTTTACTCAACCAAAATACGCGTTTTCAGATTCTACAGAACCATTGGACAATTATCTACATCTTTCATGTAGATCAAAAATTCTAATTAAGCCATTTACTATTTTTAATTTACAGTCTACCAAAACAGCGCCGAAAGACGATAACCCTAAAAACAGCGGCCTTTTCAAAATCATATCTCGAAATCTACTTATCCGATTGACATGATAAAATATGCTATAGAAAGATATCGAAATTATCTACAATTAACTAGTAGATGGTATTTTCAAATTTCGCCATTACGATACCCGAATAAATCGTACAACATAACAGCAGCTAAACAGATCTATTAATCGATTTCTTCCGACTAAAACATCAAATTAATTTTTCCTTAATGTTCGACCAAACATTCTAGTCTCAAGTGCAAGCAATCGCTACGGACCCACCAGTTTCAACTCTACATCTTCCATCTGTATAATATGCAATTTTTCTCTAATCACAACTCTTAACTCAAATTTAAAGTAATTAATTAATTTCCCAACTCACATGCACTTGCATGGCAGATGGCCCTCCGTTGGTTAACCAATCCAAGCAAGACAACCAATTGAAATATCCAATCTTAGTCTTAATGAGCAAGGAACCAGAAAGAGAAAGAAAACCAAGTCTTACGCACCTACAAAAAAACCGCCTACAGAGGTTCGGTTGGTGGCCTCTACTGGAAGAAGTAGCCCAGAAAAACAACGATCAAGCAGAGTTTCCAGCCGTCCCGCAAGCAACACAGAAGAATCATTGTGGCAAAGGCAAAGGTGCTCAAGGTCAGCTCACGCTAGCAGCGACAAAGAAAGCGACAAAGAAAGCGACAAAGCAGAATCGGGCGGCTCGGCAGCGCAGTCCTCGGCCAAGAAGATAGCAGCAGCAGCAGCGCTAGCTACTCGGCGGAGGCGGTCGGCAGATCAGCCATGCCTCACACGCGGCGCCAAAGAAAACAAAACAGCGCCATCCATGCGGCCAAGAAATCAAGAAAGACGGCAGTCATGCAGGAAATTGTCGAGAAGAAAAAGACACGGCTAATTTGGAAGGAAATTGGCTAGGTTTTTTTCTAGAAAATCAAATTCACTTATATAGCTCCAAAAAGATCCAAAATTCTATTTTCCCAAATCTTTTATTTAATTACACCAGGCCCTTAAAACGTTTTTAATTAATTATTTATCGATACTATTTAATTAATTACTCTCCAACATTAGACGCGATTATTAAAATTAATATTATTTTCGTGGTATCACATTCTACCTCTTAACGGAATTCGACCGAATTCTACTCGCTCTACTCAAAGAAAAGCGACCGCTGAAATTAAACAACAAAACAACACGCACTGACGTGAACAACTCCGGTATTGCTCGCGCATGCGAGACTCCAACTCCCAAGTCGCCTCTCTCGATCGAAGGCCCACAAGACCTTGACGATACCAACGCCTTGTGCCTCAAAGCACTCGCTCCGACCTCTCCAGAATGCGCGCCGGACGCGACTCAACTGTGAGGTCTTGCTCAATAGTCAACGGCTCTAAGAAAACCTTGTAATCCTGATCTCTCAAATACTACCTTGACATCGGGTTATACAAAATGTTGTGTGCCCTGCGCATGGACACGAGACGGTCCTAACGATACGCTGCCTTCCAAAAATCTCCACAACTTCCGAAACAACCTAATGTAACTTGGGCCAAACTTCGTTTTGGTACCAAACCACACAATCTGTACATAACACACTGAACTCCTGTCCTGTCTCCCAATCAACCACTTCACATTTGCAAGGAGTACCTCCTTTAACCAGGAACGCACAACCAAACTAGTTTCAAACAAACTCATTTATAAATAGAACCCAACTCAAAACAAAGGATTCTCATCGCAATCACGCGCTACCAACTCCCCATCGAATAGTCAAATCCGTAATCAAAGATTCATCACAAAAACCTTTCCATTTTCCAAATAGGCTGTTTGCAAATAAACACCACGTAAGCCAAGAAAGAAAACATTCGAATGCCAAAATCAATCACCTTTTTTTTTCCTAAATTAGAAAGAATCACATGCCAACGTAAAGCCAACTCAAATTGTAAATGACCTCTGTCATACACACGGCTCAAACAAGAATCAAGAGGGCATTTCACTACCCGAGGAATCAATTTTTTTTTCAATTTTTCTTTAGGAATAAACTCTCTCAAATCATAGGATTTCAAATCATCACACTAACTCATTCCTCTTAACTGGTACTCTCAAAGCGGTGCTCAACCTGAGAGCAACAACCGCGCCCAATTAGAGAGACTCTACTAACCCATACAAAGATACTATAGTCCCCTCCTCTACCAAAGAAACTATTTTGACAAATGATTCCCAACACCTCAAATAAAATCTACACCCACAATCACATCACCTCAATCTTTTAAGGATAATCAACTTGAAATTCTCTACCACACACACCGATTTAAAACCAAAGGATCCTATCAATGATCATCATACTATTTGGAATCCACTTTTGTTCTACTACTTCTACACATGATCATTGGGCAACCAAGGTTCTAGCATAAAACACATGCTCAATTTCAACAGCCAGGACTCCTAAAGTGACTTCTGGTATACTTGATAGAAGTCCGCATATTCGCTGTCTAGAATTCCCACAATCCAAACAATATCCTCAATCATTAATATCAACCATCATCACTAATCAATTGATCGCCCAAAACGATTTACTTCACTAATATTGGACCTCAATAAACCACACCATTCAATTTCACCTACATATCCTTGCAAAGTATACCATCACAATATCCCAACTATTCGATAAATCCAATACTCCACCATCATGAACAAATATTCTTGGATCACTATTCACGATAGGTTCTACTAATTGTAACAATATAATCAGTTTTGTCCCAACGACCATAATTCCTTTTAGATCCAATTCTCTATGGGATTTATATCATGAAATGAATTCATCCTCTAATGTTCCTCAATTAACTTGCAAACACGTGGTCTCACAACATCATAAACTTGACCACTATTAACCAGTTCCCAATATACACTCTTTAAGGTTTTGTAAAACAAATCGACTATTCCTTTCTCGAAAGAAGAGACAAATAAAAAGATTTTTTTTTTTTAAGGCCAAATCACATTAATCACTTAAGAACCAATAAAGCTTTCCGACTCGTCACTTGCTCAAACCAATTTCATCTACTAAATAAATCATGAACTCCAAAAGTTCATGAATTCAAAACTCCAAACCTTTCATTTAAACGATATTACGAAGACGATCAAATTACATTCTTTCTAAAAGAATCATCACCATACGGCCACAATCCCTTATGCATAATCTTACTAACATTAAGAATAATACACTCTTAACATGATTCATTATCGTCAACTCTTCCAGTAATAAGCCCCGAAAAGTTCACCAAATTGTTCCGTACTACTTTACCATCACATCTTCAAAAAATGAGATTATTCCAAAACCATACAACCTCACTACAACAACTATTTTATATTAGAAGGAATCCACTCACAAATTAAAAGGTTTTATCAAAACCCTTTCATCACGGATATGCTATTGTTTGACTATTCCACAATTATCTAGGTATACGCCACCTATTAAATCCCACCAGCTCAACTCTTAGTGATGCTCGACACCAAACTTTAACACTCAGCAATTGCACTCCAACCATTGTTGTTATCAACTAGCTTTCTTATGATGTCTAGCTGCTACCTATTTTCATTTGCGAATCACTTGAATATTTACCAACACATATCCAGTTGTTCCTCCTCACATTTAGTTTTCAACAAAATCACCCTAAATCTTCAAAAGTCAAAATCTTCTCTCGATCAAAAGTCTCAACAACACTATAATCAAATTCATCGTGTCATTCTATAATGAAGAACTATCCAGAACCCCTCCTGTAAATTCTAGATCCACTGGTATTCAATCCCTTCAACCTTTTGTACACAATTCCAATAATTGATCATACTAAGGTATATGTAAAGCTATCAACCAAACATGATCACCAAGTGTCTACAGTAAAGATAACACCACAAATAATATCTATTAAGGCAATAACCTAGCATCTCCTCAAGTTTCCCTTTACCCACAATTAGATTAATCCATTGGTACCAAATCCAATAAATTCAACAAACCAATCAATTTTAATGTCCAAGCCAGTTCATCAACGTTCCATACTTCTTAATAACTCTTATGACCCCAATTAGGTATGGACATACTCTTAGTCACTACTCAACTCGTAATTACTCTATGACAATATCAAATTAATCAACTTCAATTCTAAGGATTTGGGTTAAGACCAATCATGCATCACGCTACAGATCCAACCTGATACTCATACCTTATCAATGAACTTCTATGTTTACCACCTCTAGCTTAAGCATAACAAGTCAACGCAAAAGGATTTTAACTCTTTCGTAAAAAAATAGGCATTAAACTTCAAAGACTAAATAATCCAAAAGAAATACATAAAGCCAAAGTTTTCACATGTTAAAGAACTTGCAATAGAAAACTTTCAAGATCCGTAATACCAAGTGAATAAATAAGTCATATTTTCCAATAGGAAGGCGGAACTCCCGCGAAAAGATCAATCTTGTCGTTAATCGATGTTCACACAAAGCAACAATAGATCAACAAATATGAGAACAAGTAATGGCTTTATGGAACCAAAGAAGACCAATGAAATATCACCCACAGTATTGTAAACACTATCTCAAGGAAAATTCATCAACCGCAACTATAACCGTAATTGCCCAAAATTCAAGCTCAAGGAAGAGAACAACTTTTATAAAGAAACTCACACCCAATACCTATAACCACCTGTAATCAAAGTAGCTACCCTCTATTCCCATACCACGAATGGTGGTGTAACCCGTAAAACCAGACCACAACCACGATCTCAATCGCCTCGAGAGGGGCCCCACGTAACCACGCCCGCTGCCCCGACCTCCACGCATCGTGGCCACCACGACCACGCCATCTATCCCTCGACATAGCTATCAATCACAATCAACATTATATAATGAGTTCAAAGCTCAAAATAAACTCATGCATCAATGAACAACATAACGTAAGCGTAAAACGATGATCGTACCTCTCTCTAACCTACTGTGCACTAGTGTGTCAAATTTTAGGTTAGTTAACCATTAGCAAATTTTAGTTGATTTACTAATCTAAAACAAATTTTAACAATTTTAGTTTGCCTAAGTTGTTAATCTATTCACCACGGACCTAAAGCCCGCTCGATACCAATCAGAACACCCCAAATACCAACACTGAGCCTAGAATGCCACCACACTACACTTTAAACTAATAATTAATGACACACTATAAAATTACATCAAGAAGTCATCAATAATCATATCAATGGATCAAACGATAATGAATAATCGTAGAATAAAACCGTAAATATTCTAAAACAGCATCAACCAATGAACCCAAATTAATAAGGCAAATAGTCTAGTCCAAAAGATGTCCTAAACTTTATTCAATAACTAACATGTCCATGTGTAAACCAATATTGAATGAATGATTATCATGGCGAATGATCATGTGTTCCATGTGCTCTACTCGCTCTCGCCACGGCATCCTCAAGATCACCTAAAAACAACAATAGAGCAAGGGTGAGTCCACGACTCAGCAAACACATTCATAAACAACGAGCAATAATAAATCAACAGCATTCAATAACTTCATTATCATCACATGCACTTCCATTCACATTCTCATTCATTAATCTCAAATATCAATGCAACTCTAATCTATATGTCCACATGCACTTCTTTCACAGATATCAGATAGCGTGAGTGAATGCTCGCGACAACATTCACTCTCAAGCCCGCTCCTCCAAAAGGATCGGGACCTCCTCCACTCCGTGGAGTTGTGATCCATCATGATCACCTTCTCTTATGCAAAGATGCTTATGAATGCAAACATGCAAACTCCATCATAAACATCATATCCAACTTTTCATCATGCTCATCAACAAGGATATAAACATACCAATTATTTGTTTGCAATTAAACAGAATAAAAGCACAACAATAATGGTACTGAAAGTTAAAGAATCACAGTGATCAATCATTGACCGCTGTTTACCATGCACTTGCCTTTACTAGTTGCGACGCACGATTTGATTAGAAGACGGCAACAAGCACGACGCCTCTCCTATATTAAATACACCAACTTCAATACAAAGTACAGCAACAAGAATAGCAATCAAAATGCTTCGCTCCTACACGTCCCCAAATATAACACGTTACGCCAGTACCGACTAGTTACCTATAGCTGACCGGTTACTAAAAAGAGCGTAACTATTGACTCAAAAGTCCGATCACCACAAACCACCCCATTCTGGATTCTTCATAACATTATCCACATTTTCTTAGATTACGAAGACTTCTAATTAAATCATCTAACCCTCCGTATTTAGCCCAGAAAGTCGGTATGTCCGCTTCGGAACAGCAGCCTTACTAAATTCATAACTTTTGTTTTACTCAACCAAAATACGCGTTTTCAGATTCTACAGAACCATTGGACAATTATCTACATCTTTCATGTAGATCAAAAATTCTAATTAAGCCATTTACTATTTTTAATTTACAGTCTACCAAAACAGCGCCGAAAGACGATAACCCTAAAAACAGCGGCCTTTTCAAAATCATATCTCGAAATCTACTTATCCGATTGACATGATAAAATATGCTATAGAAAGATATCGAAATTATCTACAATTAACTAGTAGATGGTATTTTCAAATTTCGCCATTACGATACCCGAATAAATCGTACAACATAACAGCAGCTAAACAGATCTATTAATCGATTTCTTCCCGACTAAAACATCAAATTAATTTTTCCTTAATGTTCCGACCAAACATTCTAGTCTGCGTGCAAGCACTGCTACGGACCCACCAGTTTCAACTCTACATCTTCCACTGTACAATATGCAATTTTTCTCTAATCACAACTCTTAACTCAGCCTAAAGTAATTAATTAATTTCCCAACTCACATGCACTTGCATGGCAGATGGCCCTCCCGTTGGTTAACCAATCCAAGCAGTACACCCGAATTGAAATATCCAATCTTAGTCTTGGCTGAGCAAGGAACCAGGAAAGAGAAAGAAAAACCAAGTCTTACGCACCTACAAAAAAAACTGGCCGGCAGAGGTTCTGGTGGCCTGGCTCTAAAGAAGAAGTAGAAAAACAACGATCAAGAAGCATAGAGTTTCCAGCGGTCCCGCGGCAACACGTAAGAATCGTGTGCAGCAGTCACGTGCTCAAGGCGGTCGCTCACGCAAGCAGCGACAAAGAAAGCGACAAAGCGAGAATCGAGCGGCTCGGCAGCGCAGTCCTCGCCAAGAAGACAGTCGCAGCAGCGCTAGCTACTCGCGCGGAGGCGCTACAGATCGCCCATGCCTCACACGCGCGCTAAAGAAAACAAAAAGCGCCATCCATGCGCCAAGAAATCAAGAAAGACAGCAATACAGGAAATTCTTTGGAGAAGAAAAAAAGACAGGCAGTGGTGGAAGGAAATTGGCTAGGGTTTTTTCTAGAAAATCAAATTCACTTATATAGCTCCAAAAAGATCCAAAATTCTATTTTCCCAAATCTTTTATTTAATTACACCTGTGCCCTTAAAACGTTTTTAATTAATTATTTATCGATACTATTTAATTAATTACTCTCCGAACATTAGGACGCGATTATTAAAATTAATATTATTTTCAGGGTATCACAGATTCCTGCAAATATAAAACCGTTTCTAATAAGGAAAATAAAAAATATAGAAAGAAGATGGAAGAAATGAAATACACTTGTAACTGAATCTAACTGAGAACCGCAAGTCTAAGGAACATACAATGGCCAAGATACTGGCCTTTGGTACTTCTAGGGAAACATGCAAACAAAATAGCAGAGCATAATTCAAATAAAAATACATATTACGTAGTAGAATGATGTCAACACTAAAAAAACAATTTGCGCTCGGATCTCTCTGATGTCAGTGTGAAAGCATCTAGGCCCCTAAAAATTGTATTTTGGTAATTAATAACATTATGTGAATATGGGACTAACATGTTTGTTGAAGTGATTACAAGGCATAGTCCCAAATGACAAAGTGAAACCAAGGAGCTGCATGTCAAAAATTGTTGAGAAGATGGAGTTGATCTTAAAGACAAGGTACAAATAGACTAGGACCCCTTTGAATTTTACCGGTCTTTGGAGTATGGAGGAAGACCGGATTATAGAATAAATGTCGTACTATTAAGGGGGAGCTTGTCTAGTAGCTTGAAAGCATCTCATTATGCCTTTGGATCAACTTAGGATCATGCATGTTCTTTTGGTTTGGTTTAAAAAGAAAATTCTTTTTCTCAGAACACAATCGGAAGTTCCGGCATGTGAACTGCGGAACTTCCGCTGTGCGGTTGCTCAAATATGTGCGGCTTGATTTTTTCCAGAGAGCATCCGTTTTAGGGACTTAGCCGATTTCTCAAGCGCGGAAGTTCCGCAATGAAACGAGCGGAAGTTCCGATTAATCGGTTGCTCCGAAATATGTGCGGCTTGATTTTTCCAGAGAGCATCCGTTTTAGGGACTTAGCCGATTTTCAAGCGCGGAAGTTCCGCAATGAAACGAGCGGAAGTTCGATTAATCGTTGCTCAAAAATGTGCGGTTGATTTTTTCCGAAAGCACCCTTTTAGGACTTAGCCGTTTTCGCGAGCGCGTAGTTCCATTTGTGTAAAAGCGGATCTTCCGATTGTCGGAAGAACCGAATCTTGTTGGCGGAAGTTCCGCACATAAATCCAACGGCTAGTTCGAGCATTTAATGCTCATCGTAATGACCGCTATAAAGGCACTCGAGTGAAGTGCGGAAGTTCCGCACTTTGTACTGCGGAAGTTCCGATTTCTCTGAGTTTTGCCTGATTTTTTGCATAACGGTCATATTTGGTTGTGGTGGGTATAAATACACCCCCACCAGCTCAAGGACGTGTTGTTGAGCATTCATTCAATTCATTTGAGCCTTGAGCACTCCTCTCACTCCTCATTTACTCTCTTTGCACACTTTTGTGAGGTAGTGAGTAAGAACAAGAGCATTGCATTATTAGTTGATCCTTTGGCTCTTGTTTGCCGTCAAGTGAAGGTCAAGTTCTATTCTCTTGGTGCTTGTCGGCACCTAGACGACTTGGCGGAGGTTGCTCGGTGATCTCTTCAAAGAAGCTTGTGAAGAGACCTGCTGTTGCTTGTGATTGGTTGGTGTTCACCAACTCCGAGAGGAGGAAGAACAACCTAGTGATCGAGGGTAGGCTTAATTTGTGGAGCCGGCTTGAGTGATCAAGCTTCCTCAACGTGGACTAGTGAAGATCGACAAATCTTCGACACCACGGGAAAAACCCCCTTGTCCTTGTGTGTTTAATTCTTGTCTTTACTTATTGCACTTATTTTTGTAGCTCATAGATTGTGATAAATATCTTTGATTAGAGTATCTTGCTAATTTGGGTAATTTGATCAAGAAAATTTAGAAACCTCCTATTCACCCCCCTCTAGTCGGTTATCCTTGATCCTACAAGTGGTATCGAGCTTGACTCTCTATTTTTAGACTTAACCGCCTAGGAGAGAAAGGATGGCTAGCGAGGGAATGTCTATAGGCAAGGCTCCTCTATTTGTGGATCAAATTATTCTTATTGGAAAATTAGAATGTCAATCTATTTAAAGGCCATGAGCCCAAGCGTATGGAGAATTGTAAGTGAAGGTTTCGTTATGCCACTTGATCCCACACACCCCACGGATCAAGACGAACGAAATTCTCACCTCAATGCTCAAGCAATGAATGCTCTCTTTGGAGCTTTAAACGCGATGAGTTCAATCGCGTGAGCAACCTTGAAACCGCCACGAGATATGGACCACGCCTCTCAAATTCATGAGGGCACATCCACGGTTAAAGAAGCCAAATTGCATAGGCTTAGGATCAAATATGAGACATTTACAATGTTGCCTCAAGAGAGTATCACGAAATGTACTCTAGACTCAACAACATTGTAAATGAGCTCAAGGGTCTTGGTACTAATTTGCTTGATATTGATGTAGTCGCAAGATGCTTAGGGCTCTTCCCGACAAGTACGAAATGTTGGTGACATTGTTTCTCAACTCTCCCGAGTTGCCAAGAATGACACCAACCGGGCTTTTGGGAAACCTCATCACAAATGAGCTCTACAAGAAAGACAAAGAAGAGCTCATGGAGTCCACTTCTTCAAGAAAGAAAGTTACCGCTTTTAAGGCAAAAGCGGAATCAAGCGATGAAGAAGATGAGGATGAAGACTCGAGGAAGAGTTTGCCCTCCTTGTGAGGAGGATGAAGAAGTTCATGAGGAGACGGCCTCATAGAAGCTTCAATTTTGATAAGATTGCAAAAGGGCAATCATCCAATGAGAAGAAGCGCTATAGCAACATTCGTTGCTATGAGTGTGATGAGAAGGGGCACATTGCCTCTCATTGCCCAACCAAGAAGGATGACAAGGGTAAGTCATCAAAGAAGAAAGAATTCAATGGTAAGAAGAAGCTTTTCAAGAAGCTTCACAAGGATGGCAAGAATGAAGCCCATATAGGAGAATGGGACTCCGACAAGGAGTTTTCGGATTCGACTCGACTGATATTGAGGGTCCTCCAAGAAGAGAGGACTTGTTGGTATTGCTATCAAGGAGGCTCCATCGCTATTTTCTACTCCCACTTGCCTCATGGCAAAAGGAGAAAAGGTAAAATCTCTTGATAGTGAAGAACCCTCCTATGATGAGCTTATGGATATGCTTGAAGAATTAAATGAATATCTTGGAAAGGAAAAGGCTAAGTTTAGAGTCTTAAAGAAAGAGCATATATTTTTAAAAAACTCTTATGATGAATTAAAAGATGCTCATGATTTGCTTGTCCAAGATAAGTCTTACACTAGCATTGGTATTGCTTGCGATATTCAAGAAAAAATGCCTAGTGTAAACGTTGCTAGAACTAGCATATCCACTTCTTGCGATGATTTGCTTGCTATACCATGTAGCTCAAGTGTTGATTCTAAAATTGAAAATGCTAAATCTTGTGATAAGCTATTTGTAGAAAATAGTGAGCTAAAGGAGCAAGTCACCAAGCTAAGTAAGAGCTTGGAAAGATGTTTCAAGGGTAAAGCTACTCTTGACAAGCTTTTAAGTGAGCAAAGGTGCTCATTCAATAAGGAAGGACTTGGGTACGTGCCCAAGAAAGGTAAGAAACCGGTAAACAAGCCTGTGAGGTTTGTTAATCAAAATGGCAAGTTTTGCCAAAAATGCCGGGAAATAGGACATGTTCAACAAAAGTATCCTATTGGTAAGGTTTCATCAATTGGCTTGTTTGATTCTTGTTATATGCTCAAAAAGGCCAAAGATGGGAAAGTGATTGCTAGGTTTGTTGGCACCTCAATTCTAGGTGTTAAGAAGAATGCCATTTGGGTACCCAAATCTTTGATAACTAACCTACAAGGACCCAAACAAATATGGGTACCTAAAAGAACTTGATTTCTTTTGTAGGTGAACTACAAGACCGGTGGAAGGCATTGGGTGCTTGATAGTGGTTGCACTCAACATATGACCGGAGATCGGAAAATGTTCACCTCATTTGAAAATGGGAGCGGTAATGAAAAGATCACGTTTGGTGACAATAGCAAAGGAAAGGTAATTGGCTTAGGTAAAATTGCTATCTCAAATGACCTTTCCATTTCAAATGTATCTTTAGTAGAAACATTGAATTTCAATTTGCTATCCGTTGCTCAATTATGTGATCTTGGATTAACTTGCTCTTTCTCTAAAAGGAGGTTACTATTTTTAAAGAAAAGAAAATGAAATGATTTTCAAAGGTTTTAGATTCGGCAATCTTTATTTGGTTGATTTCTCCTCAAATGAATCTTGTTTGAAAACGTGTTTGATTGCAAAAACTTCAATGGGTTGGTTATGGCATAGAAGATTAGGTCATGTGGGAATGATTCAACTTAAAAAGCTTTTCAAACATGACTTAGTGGTTGGCTTGAAGGATGTGAAGTTTGAGAAAATAGACTTTGTAGTGCTTGCAAGCGGAAAGCAAGTGGCTAACTCTCATCCTTCCAAAAGTATCATGTCAACTTCTAGGCCATTAGAGCTCTTACATATGGATTTGTTCGGGCCAACAACCTATAAGAGCATTGGGGGCAATAGCTATTGTTTAGTCGTTGTAGATGATTACTCTAGATATACATGGGTATTCTTCTTATATGACAAAGGTGAAGCCTCCAAGATTTTTAAAAGTTTTACAAAAAGGGCTCAAAATGAATTTGATTTCAAAATAAAGAAAATACGTAGTGATAATGGTTCCGAGTTCAAAAACACTAATATTGAATATTATTGTGATGAACTTGGAATAAAGCATGAGTTTTCCACTACCTACACTCCGGAGCAAAATGGAGTTGTAGAAAGGAAAAATCGTACATTAATAGAAATGGCTAGGACAATGCTTGATGAGTATAATACTTCCGATCGCTTTTGGGCGGAAGCCATTAATACCGCTTGTCATGCCATAAATCGTCTTTATTTGCATAGACTTTTGAAAAAGACTTCCTATGAACTCCTTATTGGAAGAAAACCGAACATCTCTTACTTTAGAGTATTTGGTTGCAAATGCTATATCTTAAGAAAGGGTGTTCGACTTTCTAAATTTGCAAGTCGGTGTGATGTCGGTTTTCTACTAGGTTATTCTTCAAATAGCAAAGCATATCGTGTCTTTAACAAAACTAGTGGTATTGTTGAAGAAAAACACGATGTACAATTTGATGAGACTAACGGCTCTCAAGAAGAGCAAGAAGATTTTGATGATGTAGGTAATGGAGCTCTTATGGAAGCAATGAAGAATATGCAAATTGGGGACATTAAGCCTAAAGAAGATCAAAATGAACCATCATCGTCCATGAGAGTTGAGCCACCTACCTCTTCCGTGACAAATGAAATTAATCAAAATCAAGAAGATGTCAAGGAAGGTGATCAATCATTTAATCTACCTCAAAGAATCCACAACGCAATAGCTAAAGACCATCCAATAGACCAAATATTGGGTGAAGTAAGCAAAGGTGTCCAAACTCGCTCTCGTATTGCTTCTTTTTGTGAACATTACTCTTTTGTTTCCTCTTTGGAACCAAAGCGTATAGTTGAAGCACTAGAAGATCCGGATTGGGTGAATGCTATGCATGAGGAGCTAAATAACTTCGCCCGAAATGATGTTTGGACAATGGTGGAAAGACCCGAGGAGCATAATGTTATTGGCACAAAATGGGTCTTTCGAAATAAACAAGATGAACATGGAGTTGTGGTAAGAAACAAGGCAAGGTTAGTTGCTCAAGGATATACTCAAGTTGAGGGTTTAGATTATGATGAAACATTTGCACCCGTAGCAAGACTTGAGTCTATTCGTATTTTACTTGCTTTTGCATCATGCTTTGATATTAAATTATTTCAAATGGATGTTAAAAGTGCTTTCTTAAATGGCAAAATATATGAACTTGTTTTTGTTGAACAACCTCCGGGTTTTGAAGATCCAAAAATCCTAATCATGTGTATAAACTCTCAAAGGCGCTATATGGTTTAAAGCAAGCTCCTAGAGCATGGTATGAGCGCCTTCGAGATTTTCTACTCTCTAAGGGATTCAAAATCGAAAGGTTGATACAACTTTGTTTACTAAAATTATTGATGGTGATTTCTTTGTTTGTCAAATTTATGTTGATGATATAATTTTTTGTTCCACTAATCAAGATTTTTGCAAAGAATTTGGTGATATGATGTCTAGCGAGTTTGAGATGTCAATGATAGGAGAACTCGCTTTCTTCCTTGGACTTCAAATCAAACAACTCAATGATGGGGTCTTCATAAGCCAATCCAAGTATGTGAAGGACTTACTCAAAAGATTTGGCATGGATGACGCAAAGCCCATCAAGACTCCCATGGCTACAAATGGACATCTTGATCTAAACGAAGAAGGTAAATCTGATTTAAAGCTTTATAGGTCTATGATTGGTAGTTTGCTTTATCTTACCGCATCTAGGCCCGATATTATGTTTAGCGCTTGCATGTGTGCACGTTTTCAATCGGCTCCAAAAGAATGTCATTTAATGGCGGTCAAAAGAATATTAAGATATTTAAAGCATTCCTCAAGTATTGGGCTTTGGTATCCAAAAGGTGCTAAATTTGATTTGATTGGATATTCGGATTCGGATTATGCGGGTTGTAAAGTGGATAGAAAAAGCACCTCGTGAGTTGTCAATTCTTAGGTAGATCCTTAGTGTCATGGTCTTCCAAGAAACAAAACTCGTTGTTCTTTCCACCGCCGGCCGAATATGTTTCGCAGTAGTTGTTGTGCACAATTGCTTTGGATGAGGCAAACATTGATGGACTATAGAATAACTTTTGATAAAATGCCTCTTTGTGTGATAATGATAGTGCAAAGTGAAAATAGCCAACAACCCTGTCCAACATTCAAGAACCAAGCATATAGATATCCGCCATCATTTTCTTAGAGATCATGTGTGCAAGGGAGATATTGAAATTAGCCACATTTGCACTGAAAATCAATTAGCAGATATCTTTACCAAACCTTTAGATGAAGGCCGCTTTTGCCTATTGAGGAATGAGTTAAATGTCATTGACTATTCAAATGTCGCTTGAACTCTTGTCACATGCACTTTGGGTCTTAGTTGCATTTTTGTCTATTTTAAGATGCTTTTACTCAAATTTTCGCTCCAAATGTGATATTTTAGTAAAAATTACTTTATTATATAGACATTAGTCTTTTCATTGCATAATAATCTGAATGATACTTGGTTGAGTGCAAAACTAAGGATTATTTGCAAAATCTTCAAATTCAACTTCTTCTTCCCTGAAGTGTCAGGATAATCGGAACTTCCGGCCCTCCAGGCGCGGAACTTCCGGTGTCCGGAACTTCCGCTGTTGTGTTGCGGAACTTCCGTTTTTCAGCCTCTTCCGAAGCGTCAGGATAATCGGAACTTCCGGCCCTCCAGGCGCGGAACTTCATTGTTGTATCTTGGAACTTCCGCTTCCGTGAGTCGAGAAGCATTTATTGCCTGCGGTTCCTCCGGTTTTTATTCACCTCTTCAGCCGCCGGTTATTTCTCCCGAAGGCCCCCTCTTCTCTCCAAAACTCTACCAAAGAACTTTGATCTTTTCTTCGATTTCTCTTCAATCTCGACCGATCAATCTCTTCCCCAGGGTTCAATCACTCCCTTGATCAAGGTATTTCCAATTCCTTTCTTGGATTTTCACCTCTTATGAACCCTAGGTCAAGTTTTTGGGGAAAGTCAAATGTAGATGAAATCTGTGGTAGATTCTTGGGCAAACTAGTTTATTCAGTATTGTATGATGTTTATGCATCGATTCCATGGACTCGATCCATCAAAATACTGAAAAATCAAAAATTTTCATTGCCCTAGAGTCGGCTCAGGATAATCGGAACTTCCGCCGTTGAAAAGCGCGGAACTTCCGCTATGTAGTTCCGCGTTGAACTCGCATGAGCTCCGATTGTCCCGATGTAAATGTAAAATCACATTTCCATTTGATTCAACCTTTGACACTTCATCCATTATTGTTCTTGAAGATGCCTAGGATGAAGGTCTCGTCAGAAGTGCTATTCGGATGTACAAGCATCTTCTTCAAGAAATGAGGAAGAAAGTGAGGACCAAAGAGAGTCTTCTGAAAATTCAGAAAGTGAAGAAAGTGCATCAGAAGAAGGGTCAGAATCTGATGAGGAGTTAGGTGAACCGGAAGAAATGGAAATTGATCTTAAGTCTCTCACAGCAGACGATTATACGCTTCTTCGGACTAAAGATCAATACTCTCTTCCTGGAAATAGTGATGACCTCGATTTCATACAAAGTTTCAAAGACAAGTCTATGATCTTTCTATGGACCAAACAAACCCTTTGCTGATCACAAGTATGTTAATTGGTCCTACCTCAACGGGCTTGACAAATATGAGGGTACCTACAGGCTATTTCAGCGAGCTGGGATTCACAACTTTGTGGCAATAAAATGCAATTATAGTGATGAGATCATCCGACAGTTCTATGCCACAGTGTGCATTCCTCCTGATTTTTCTCAGCTCACTTGGATGACAGGGACAGTGAGATATTCTTGCACAAAGCGTGCCTTTGAAAATGCACTAAATATCCAAATGCTTAATATGAGCAAATCTATGATGGAACAGTTCTCCCTCTTTCACTTGGATCAATTCTATGACACTACGTAGATTTATCCTCGTAAGATAACAGGCTTCTTCCTATTCCCAGCTTGGTAAATAGGATCATTAATCATACTATGTTACCAAAGAGCGGGAATTATGATGCTATTAGAGGACATGTCTGGAATATTTTGGAATGCATCATGCATGGAAGAAAGTTTGATGTAGTGGATGTCATCATAAGGGAGATAGCAGGAACAAAGAATGATCGAGTCAAACGGATAAACTTTGCACCTTATATTATGGCTTTGATCATTCGACAGATCGATATAATGGAGCTTTACCTTCAAAGACATAAAGCCTATAAACCAAGAGAAGGTCCTCCAATTCGCCAATCTTAGGCGTGCTCCACAGAAGAACCAAGCCGCACCTCCCGCCTTCTTTGCTCCTCCACAAGGTCAAGCCACTATGGATCGATTTATGCCACCTTGTTGGAGATGAGGGCATCCCAGATACCTTCCGTGCAATGACCTCTTCTAGACTGGATGCATTTGAGGCGACCACTTTTTCCAGATCGATGCTTTCCAGAGGCGACCACTTCGTGCTCGACGCCCACCTCGCTAGTCTTAACGCGCCACCAGATTCGCAGAGCGCTCGCCACTGCTCGGTTTGACGGCGTCGCCTTCGTTCTCCTCTCCCGTGGTCCTCCAGTGATCCTCCTATCGCTCCACCGGTTGATCTTCCTGTTCCTCCAGTTGATCCTCCACAAGATCCTCCTGCGGAGTGACCCTTTTGGCCCTTGATGCCAAAGGGGGAGAGGAGTGTGTTAGTGAGAGAGAGTTTGTGGTGTTTAAAGGGAAAACTTATCTATTATGCTTATTGTAATATATTGTGTCATTATGACTATGGCTTGTAATGACTTTGTTTGACAACTTGATGCTTATGATAATATATTGTGTTATCTTATATTTTTGTTGTTCTTGGATCTTTGATTAATGATGAATGACCTTGTGATGTGAATGCTCTATCTTTATTGTCATTTGTTCTCTTCCAAGTAACAACGCTCAACAGAAACTCCGCCGAAATTTCCTGAAAATCCAAACATGTGCTTTACATTATCTTCTACTCAATATGCACATGTTAAGGGGGAGCTTTCTGTGTCAAACCAACTATCTCTCACAACTTTATTGTGTTGTCATCAATTACCAAAAAGGGGGAGATTGAAAGCATCTAGGCCCCTAAAAATTGTATTTTGGTAATTAATGACATTATGTGAATATGGGACTAACATGTTTGTTGAAGTGATTACAAGGCATAGTCCCAAATGACAAAGTGAAACCAAGGAGCTGCATGTCAAAAATTGTTGAGAAGATGGAGTTGATCTTAAAGACAAGGTACAAATAGACTAGGACCCCTTTGAATTTTACCGGTCTTTGGAGTATGGAGGAAGACCGGATTATAGAATAAATGTCATACTATTAAGGGGGAGCTTGTCTAGTAGCTTGAAAGCATCTCATTATGCCTTTGGATCAACTTAGGATCATGCATGTTCTTTTGGTTTGGTTTAAAAAGAAAATTCTTTTTCTCAGAACACAATCGGAAGTTCCGGCATGTGAACTGCGGAACTTCCGCTGTGCGGTTGCTCCGAAATATGTGCGGCTTGATTTTTTCCAGAGAGCATCCGTTTTAGGGACTTAGCCGATTTCTCAAGCGCGGAAGTTCCGCAATGAAACGAGCGGAAGTTCCGATTAATCGGTTGCTCCGAAATATGTGCGGCTTGATTTTTCCAGAGAGCATCCGTTTTAGGGACTTAGCCGATTTCTCAAGCGCGGAAGTTCCGCAATGAAACGAGCGGAAGTTCCGATTAATCGGTTGCTCCGAAAAATGTGCGGTTGATTTTTTCCAGAGAGCACCCTTTTTAGGGACTTAGCCGTTTTCGCGAGTGCGGTAGTTCCGCTGTGTAAAAAGCGGATCTTCCGATTAATCGGAAGAACCGAAATCTTGTTGGCGGAAGTTCCGCACATAAATCCAACGGCTAGTTCAGAGCATTTAATGCTCACTTTGTAATGAAATTATAATCTTTGTCGGGACCGGTGTCACACAACCCCGAGACCCTCTGGCATACCAAGCTAGTCCCATGATCAAGAGCTAGCTTGCATAGTTGCAACAATGATGCATTCATAACCATTCAACAACGAACTAATGAAGCAAACAAAGTAATATTAATTAAAACAAAGAAAGACCTTATGGTCAAGGTTCTTACAAAAGTCGCCTCACGTGGCTTAGCAACAACAGAGTATCTTGCAATGAAATCTCAAAATACGTGGAGACCAATCGACATGCCCACAGCAATCGAGTGGTGGACTTAACCTAGTTCGAAGTCTTCAAAGTAGCCTTCATCATAGAACTCAACATTTCTGGTTCTTCTCATTGGACCGATCAACAAAGGGCATAAAGCCGTGAGTACATAAAGTACTCAAGAAGTCGAGAGAAATGTATGCACATAGTATTCATGCCAGCTTAAACAAGGATAGTTTTATGGTTAATTTGCGTAAAGCAAGTTTAACAATAAATACAATAATTAAATGGCAAAGCGAGATTTCAAAAGAATAATACATAGATAACCAAGTTCTTTTGAATTAAGCAAAGTGAACATCCTGCTCACTTCCCAACCATTCCAACCAAACGCTTCCATCGAACCAAACCACATTTTTGAAAATGCTACCCCTTGCGCGAAATCACTGTGCATGTCCGTAATCGGGACACGGCTATTGAATAGATTTTTGACACTCTGCAGAGGTTGTACAGCTTTACCCACAAGACACGAATTCTCTAGTTTGTTTGGCATCCGTCGATACCACCGCTCACTTCCTTTGGTGAGTAGTCTAGAGCACGTGACAAGGCTTTTACAAAGTTCCATTTTGCCTCGGTTACGCGCTAAGGTTTCGCCATCCTGACCCCTCTTGCGCCAATAAAGCACCACACAGTAACCGACCCAAAACTTTCCTAATTAATTGGCCAGGTCCGTCCCATACCGGACTTATGGTTGCACGAGGTGACCCAGATCAATGACTTGCAAAGTTAAGTCCTTAGTTGACTGCTCAGACAAGTCTACCACAACCCAATGTGCATTACGCACCCACTCTAGCTCCCTACCTCAAGCCCGAGCATAAAACATTTTTGTTCATACCTGGCCAAATGGCAATCCGCCATGGCACAACATCTTTAAATAAAAGTGGCCTCACACCACTGCTCCATAGTTCCATTAGTCAAATTTCAATAATCATTGAACATGTGATCGAAAGTATCGGGTAACTAAAGCATGTCTAAGCAATAATACGCTCCCAAGTTGGTAATACAATTATGTCCAACTAGTATTAACCATCCTATGGTGTCCAAGGATATATGTCATTCAAGGAGACATTTCATTTTCAATTTATCAAGGAGGCATAATGGCAATTTGGTAATTATCTACTCCCAAAACCATTTTTAATAAAACTAGCCATGCATGTTAATTTAATACAATATACATTTGTAAAATGGGTTCAACATGGTCAAAGGCCTACGACTTGCCTTCGTTGACGAGGAGAGGTCTTGATCGTTTGTCGAAGAAATCTTCCGAAACGCCGGAATCTACACGTGCGAGAATAGCAACAAATAAATAAAACAGCACCAAATGAACTCCAAAAATTACAAAACCAGTACCAAATGAAAGAGGATGAATTTATATGAATTTAGAAATTTGGATCACCCAAATCGGAGTTCGGATGTGAAAGTTATAGCCAAAAGAAGTTGAAAATCACATAAAATGATGGATTTTAGGGTTTTCGGATTTTCCGGAATTAATTTTCTACTGGAAATTCCGACTTTGACGTCAGCGCACACGCAATCGCACACGTGGCTGCCACGCGGTTGAAAGGGCTGACGCTGGCCGACCCCACGACCGACGCGCCACGTCACGCTCGGGCATGGTCGAGAGAGAGAGAGAGAGAGAGAGCGGGAGAGAGAGAGACGCTGGTGGCGGCGGCGGCGGTGAGCTGGGAGACGACGGCGCCGGGCGGGAGAAGGCGGAGACGCGGAGACGGCGGCGCCAAGGCGGCCGAGGAGGAAGGGAAGAAGAAGGAGGGCGGCGGAGAACGGCCGAGAGAGAGAGAGGGAAAAGAGAGGGAGAGGAAGAGGCGCGGCGGTTTATAAGAGCCGCGCTGGAAAAGCAATGAGCGGCGATGGGACGGCGCGGCGACGGACGGCGCGCGGCGTGGCGGACGCGGGCGAGGCGCGAGAGGCGACGGACGGCGACGGCGCAGCCGGATTCGCGGCGGGATCGCGCGCAGCGCGGCCGTGGGAGAGAGAGAGCGGCGGCGCGTCGGGGACGATGAACAGGCGCCGTCCGATTCCGATCGGACGGTGCGGAGCGAGGGAGGCGCGGGAGAACGAGAGCCGTCCGATTTCGATCGGACGGTGGGGAGATGAACGGGCGCGGGCGACGCGAGATGAAGTGAGCGCCGTCCGATTTCAATCGGACGGTTGGAAGAGGGAGGGGCGCGGGCGCGCGGAGGGCGTCGGATCGCGATCCAACGGCGGAGAAGAGAGGTGAGCTTGGCGAGAAACGAGGCGCCGTCGATTCCGACGGACGGTGGGAAGATGGAGGCGCGGCGAACGGGAGCGCGGATCTCGATCCAACGGTGGCGAGCGAGGAGGCGCGGGCGAGCATGAGCGGACGCGGAGCGGGCGCATGAGAAACAGTGATTGGGCGGGAGAGATTCGCCCAAAACCGAAAAGGGAATTTTAAATAGCTTTTAATTTTCAGAAATTCAAATAAAACAAAAGGCAAATTAGAAAATAGCAAATAGACTCCAAAAATTCTAGAAAAATTCACAGAAATTACTTGAATTATTCTTGACTTAATAAAAATACTTTTAACTTTAAATTTCCTTTTATTTTGCAAATAAATTAATTTTTAATTTCGGATAAAACAAAAATCAATTTCTAAAATCCAATAAATCCAAGAAAATTCTTAAAATAATAATTTTGATTTTAAATTCAGAAAACTCAATCAAACCAACTTGAATTTAATTGAAGTTTGATTAACTCATATTAATCATGCAATTGAATTCAAATTTCAAAATTAAACTTTGGGCAAAAGAAACAAATGGTTCTCTTTTAAAATTTTTCAAAAACTCAGAAAACGGACGCTACAAACCTACCCCTCTTAAAGGGAATCTCGACCCTAGATTCAGCCGACTAGAGAATAGGTGGGAAACTCACCTTCAAGTCATCTTCTCGTTCCTGTGTTGCTTCTTCTTGGTGTGGTTGCTCCATCGACTTTGCGTAAACGGATGATCTTGCTTCTTGTCACTCGCTCTGCTACTTCCAAGATCTTGATGGGATGCTCCTTGTAGGTGAGGTCTTCTTGCAGGACAATTGATTCCATTGGCATCTGCTCTTCGGGCACACGCAAACACTTCTTCAACTGCGACACGTGAAAGACATTATGCACATCCGATACCGAGGCGGGAGCTCCAACTGTAAGCGACTTCTCCTCTTCTGCTAGAACTCGAAAGGTCCGATGTACCTTGGTGCAAGCTTTCCACTTACTCAAACGACGATCCTTTGAGAGGCGACACCTTTAGGTACACATGATCACCAGTGCAAAAGCTAGATCTCGACAGTTATCAAGATAACTCTTCTCACTCGGTCTGTCTTTGTTTTCACCTTTCTCGATTGATCGAACTTGCTCTTGGCTTTTTCCAAAATATCTGGCCCAAACACTTGTCTTTCACCTACTTCATTCCAATACAAGGGTGTTCGCATTTTCTTCCATAAAGAGCTTCAAACGGAGACATCCGAGGCTTGACTGTAACTATTGTTGTAGGAAAACTCGCATAAGGTAGCATTTGATCCCAACTAGTTCGATTTGCTAAGGCACAAGCCCTTAACATATCTTCTAGGATTTGATTTACTCTTTTCTCTCATCCATCCGTCTGGGATGATAAGTCAGATCAAATTTAGATTAGTACCCAAAAAACTTTGTGCAACTTCGCCAAAATCTTGAGGTGAATGGGTTCCTCGATCCGACACGATCTTCTTGGCACTCCATCTTCGGGCACACTATCTTTGCCATGTACAATTCTCGCGATCTATCACGGTGTAAGTAGTCTTGATGGGAGAAAGTGAGCAACTTTGGTTAGACGATCCACAATTACCCGGATAGAATCATATCCCGACCTTGTCCTTGGCAAACCAAAGGATAAAATCCATGCCAATTTCTTCCCATTTCCATTCGTGCACTTTCAAGGGTTGCAGGAGTCCAAGAGGTCTTTGATGCTCGGCTTTTACTCATTGACGGACATCACACCGAGCTACATACTCGGCAATCTCACGCTTCATGCTAGGCCACCAATACATTTCTTTAAGGTCTTGGTACATCTTTGTGCTTCCAGGTGAATGGAGTACAAAGTTTCATGGGCTTCCTTGAGTATCACCGCTAAGCTCTTTCTGATCTGGAACACAAATTCGCTTGTCAAACCAAATGGTGCCTTGCTCATCTTCTGAAAATCTCAGGGCTTTACCCTTCTTCATGTTGCTCTTGATTTCCTTAATATTGGCATCTTCAACTTGAGCTTCCTTGATCCGATTCCGCAAAGTGGGTTGAACTTCTAGGCGCCTAGATAACCTTCCTCAACCAACTCTAACTTGAGCTTGGGAACTCTTCATGAAGGGTGGTGATTTTCCTCGATCGATGTGGTATTGCAATAGACTTTTCTCGCTCAAGGCATCCGCCACAACATTAGCTTTGCCTGGGTGGTAATGGATTCCAATATCATAATCCTTGATTAACTCTAACCACCTTCTTTGCCTCATATTAAGATCAGCCTGAGTGAAAATGTACTTCAAACTCTTATGGTCCGTGTAGACTTCACAGCGATTACCAATAAGGTAATGACGCCATATCTTCAAAGCATGCACTACTACAGCCTAACTCCAAGTCATGAGTGGGGTAATTCACTTCATGAGGCCTCAATTGACGGAAGCATAGGCTACTACCTTCCTTTCTTGCATCAGACACAACCAAGTCCTTGCCGGATGCATCACGAAAATCTCAAAATCCTTAGGACATCCGCAAAATCAACACCGAGCCGTTGTCAACCGCTTCTTCAACTCTTGAAAACCTTGCTCACAATCTATTGTCCAAGCAAATTTCCTTTCTTTCTTCAACAGCTGAGTGAGGGGTCTTGCTATCTTGGAGAATCCTTCTATGAACCGACGATAGTATCCCGCCATTCCAAGAAAACTTCGACTGAGGCATCGACTTGGGTGACTCCCAATTAAGCACATCCTTAACCTTGCTAGGGTTATGAGACTCCTTCCGCAGACATGACATGCCCCAAGAAAGTAACTTCTTTCATCCAAAACTCACACTTGCTGAATTTAGCATAGAGTTGATGATCTCTAAGCTTATTCAGGACCAAACGGAGGTGCTCTTCATGCTCTTCTTCACTCTTGGAATACACCAAAATATCGTCGATGAAGACAATGACGAACTTATCCAAATACTCCATGAATACTTTATTCATCAAGTTCATAAAGTAGCGAGGGCATTGGTCAATCCAAACGACATGACCGTGAACTCATACCCATACCGGGTTGAGAAAGCTGTCTTGGGAATGTCTTCTGGACGAATCTTCAACTGGTGGTATCCTGACCTCAAGTCTATTTTGGAGAACACACCGGCTCCTTTTAACTGATCAAACAAATCATCGATCCTGGGCAGAGGGTACTTGTTCTTGATGGTGACCTCATTGAGAGCTCGGTAATCCACACACATCCGTTGGGTACCATCCTTCTTTGCAACAAAGATCTTTAGGGCTCCCAAGGTGAAGAACTTGGCCTGACAAAACCTTTCTCTTGCATTTCTTCAATTTGCTTCTTGATTCAACCAAATCATTGTGAGTAATCAGAGGGTCTCTTGAAAATAGGTGCAGTTCTGGAACAAGATTGATGACAAACTCCAAGTCTCGGTCTGGCGGCATTCCAGGTAGGTCATCGTGAAAGATATCCAAAATTCTCGACCACTGGCACTTCTTCCAAAGACACAACAGCGCTGCAGACTAAAGCTCCGGCTAGCTTCTCCGGGAGGCTTCAAACTTTACCTTGGTTCCATCCGGACTGACCAAAGTGATGCTTCTACCACCACAATCCAAGAGGGCTTGGTGATTGGCAAGCCAATCCATTCCCAAAATCACATCAAGAGACTTGGTGTCTATGATGATGAGATTGGCAAGGAATTCTACCCTTCTATGGTCACTTTAACCTTAGGGCAACCTTGGTTCGTACTCAATTCAACCGGAGATCGAACCAACAAAACACTTTTAAGAGGCAAAACTTCCAACCTGGTGCCTTTCGGCAAAACTCAGAAACAAACGAATGCGAAGCTCGTAATCAAACAAAGCAGTGGCAGTCTTTGAATTGACAAGGAACTTACCCAAAGACGACGTCCGGGCATGCTCGGGCTTCCTCCACAGTGGTGTGGTTCACACGACCTCTTCCAAACGGCCGAGGAGACTTGGTGGTGCAGATGGAGTCCGAGGGGCTCCAGCGCGACTCTCGGAGTGGGGTCTGGTTGGAGTAGCTCCCATGTTGAAACGAGCAGGAGAAGGGCCTTGCCTCTGCGCGCGCTATTGGCGAAGTGCCCGGTGATGACACTTAAAGGTGTGATCCCGGCCGCAGGTTGCCACTTCTTGGGCTGCCGTTGTTCCGGAGCTATTGAAGTCGCGGGTTACCGGAATGGCCGGGCGAGGTCTCGCTGAGGGCTCAATGTGACAGTGGAGCAACACGGCGGAGGCGGCACATTCATTCGACTCTGGGAGTGAGACCGATGGGCACCATCGCATCATCTTTCTCTTGCGGGATTCTTCAAGCTCACGGCGGGATTCCTCGATGAGCATGGCCTTGTTCACCAGGTGCTGGAAATCTGCATAATCATTCCCAATGACTTGCACCTTCAAACTGGGGTTGAGTCCTCTCTTGAAGCGCTTCTGGCGGGCATCATCTGTGGCAACGTCCTCTGGGGCATAACGGGACAACTGAGTGAATCTGTTAAGATACTCACTCACTGACGTGTTGCCTTGCTGCAGCTCACGGAACTCATTCTTCTTCATTTCCACCTTTCCATCAGGGATATGGGAGTGGCGGAAAGCTCCTGAAAACTCGGCCCAAGTGATACTCTCGGGGTTTCCATGGGCGGCACAATAGTTCTCCCACCATTCTGCAGCGGTACCTTCAAGCTGGTGGGTGGCATACAGAACCTTCTCGCGATCATCACAACGGGTGATAGCGAGCTTCTTTTCCATGGAACGTAACCAGTCATCTGCGTCCAATGGCTCCGAGGAGCTGGAGAAAGTGGGCGGATGGGTCCTCAAAAACTCGCCACCTAGGCGAGGAAACAGGGGTGGGCGGCGTGGGCGTGGCGGTACCGCTTGATCGCTCGATTCATCATTGCGGCGTGGCGCGAAGCAGTGCAGTTCTGGCGATTCATCATCTGAGTCATATTCTGCATCAAAGAGCTCATCAGCTGCGTCTGGGCTGCCATGAACTGACTCAAGCCCGGATCTGCACCGCGGCACAGGAAGACGGGCATCGGCGCTTGAGTCTCATCACGGCTTATGAGTTGCGGTGCGAACCATCTGCGACAAAGCTTCACTGTGTTTAATAGACGAGAAGAAGAAAGCAATTTAGATGCGAGGGAAAGCATTTAGATGAGCGAGAAACAAGGGGGATAGATGGATCAACCTAATGCAGACAAAGTTGGTTTTACCCAACGAACGGATAGCCGGAAAGCTATCAAGAAGCAAACCCAAAAAGGGACACTTAAGCACAAAAGCACTATTACGCAGACTAGACGATACTAAAACTAGGGAGGCACTACCAATCTAATCTTTACGAGGGTCAACTTGGAGCAATTGCGGATCTCGAACTTCCAAAACTTCCATTGCTTGATCTTGAAGGGCTCGATCCTAGGGATAATCCAGAGGTGAGGAGTCAATTTAAATTTGAAAACCAAGTTCGTAAAAGATAAGATAAAAGAACTCAAGAATGATATAAGAGGGTAAGATGGTAAGATAAGAATAGAATAAGATAAGAAAGAACAGAATAAGATGAGAGAAGAATTTCTAGTCAAGTTAATTGCTTGGTTTGATTTAGAAAATATATTTTGAATCTTTGACTAAGACGATCAATCTAACTAAAGGTTACGTCCTACAGTCGATATGGCTCTGATACCATCTCTTGTCGGGACCCCGGGTGTCACACAACCCCGAGACCCTCTGTGCATACCAAGCTAGTCCCATGATCAGTAGCTAGCTTGCACAGTTGCAACAATGATGCATTCATAACCATTCAACAACGAACTAATGAAGCAAACAAAGTAATATTAATTAAAACAGCAAAGACCTTATGGTCAAGGTTCTTACAAAAGTCGCCTCACAGGGCTTAGCAACAACAGAGTATCTTGCAGCGGAAATCTCAAAAATACGTGGAGACCAATCGACATGCCCACAGGCAATCGAGTGGTGGACGCAACCTAGTTCGCGAAGTCTTCAAAGTAGCCTTCATCATAGAACTCAACATTTCTGGTTCTTCATTGACCGATCAACAAAGGGCATAAAGCCGTGAGTACATAAAGTACTCAGCAAGTCGTAGAGAAATGTATGCACATAGTATTCATGCCAGGCTTAAACAAGGATAGTTTTATGGTTAATTTGCAGAAAGCAAGTTTAACAGTAAATACAATAATTAAATGGCAAAGCAGGATTTCAAAAGAATAATACATAGATAACCAAGTTCTTTTGAATTAAACAGTGAACATCCCGTTCACTTCCCAACCATTCCAACCAAACGCTTCCATCGAACCAAACCACATTTTTGAAAATGCTACCCTTGCGCGAAATCACTGTGCATGTCCGTAATCGGGACACGGCTATTCGAATAGATTTTTGACACTCTGCAGAGGTTGTACAGCTTTACCCACAAGACACGAATTCTCTAGTTTGTTTGGCATCCGTCGATACCACCGCTCACTTCCTTTGGTGAGTAGTCTAGAGCACGTGACAAGGCTTTTACAAAGTTCCATTTTGCCTCGGTTACGCGCTAAGGTTTCGCCATCACACCCCTCTTGCGCCTAATAAGCGACCACAATGTAACCGACCCAAAACTTTCCTAATTAATTGGCGGTCCGTCCCATACCGGACTTATGGTTGCACGAGGTGACCTGGATCAATGACTTGCAAAGTTAAGTCCTTAGTTGACTGCTCAGACAAGTCTACCACAACCCAATGTGCATTACGCACCCACTCTAGCTCCCTACCTCAAGCCCGAGCATAAAACATTTTTGTTCATACCCGGCCAAATGGCAATCCCTGCCATGGCACAACATCTTTAAATAAAAGTGGCCTCACACCACTGTTCCATAGTTCCATTAGTCAAATTTCAATAATCATTGAACATGTGATCGAAAGTACATGTAACTAAAGCATGTCTAAGCAATATACGCTCCCAAGTTGGTAATACAATTATGTCCAACTAGTATTAACCATCCTATGGTGTCCAAGGATATATGTCATTCAAGGAGACATTTCATTTTCAATTTATCAAGGAGGCATAATGGCAATTTGGTAATTATCTACTCCCAAAACCATTTTTAATAAAACTAGCCATGCATGTTAATTTAATACAATATACATTTGTAAAATGGGTTCAACATGGTCAAAGGCCTACGACTTGCCTTCGTTGACGAGGAGAGGGTCTTGATCGTCGGTCAAGAAATCTTCCAAAGCAGGAATCTACACGCGAGAATAGCAACAAATAAATAAAACAGCACCAAATGAACTCCAAAAATTACAAAACCAGTACCAAATGAAAGAGGATGAATTTATATGAATTTAGAAATTTGGATCACCCAAATCGGAGTTCGGATGTGAAAGTTATAGCCAAAAGAAGTTGAAAATCACATAAAATGATGGATTTTAGGGTTTTCGGATTTTCCGGAATTAATTTTCTACTGGAAATTCCGACTTTGACGTCAGCGCACACGCAATCGCACACGTGGCTGCCACGCGGTTGAAAGGGGACGACTTGGGCCGACCCGGCCACGACGCGGCCACGGCTCGGGCCATGGTCGAGAGAGAGAGAGAGAGAGAGAGGCGGAGAGAGAGAGCGTGGAGAGTGGGCTTGGCCGTGAGCTGGGAGACGACGGCAACCGGGCTTGGGAGAAAGCGAGACGCGAGGAGACGGCGGCAAGCCAAGGCAGCCGAGGCGGGAAGAAGAAGGAGGGGCGGCGAGAAGCACGGCGAGAGAGAGAGAGGAAAAAGAGGGGAGAGGAAGAGCGCGGCGGTTTTATAAGCCTTCATGGCAATGAGCGTGAGCGGGCGATGGGACAGCCTTGGCGACGGACGGCGCGGCGTGGCGGACGCCTTGAGGCGCGGAGAAAGCGGCAGGGACAGCGCGCAGACGGCTACCGGATTCGCGTGGCGGGATTGGCGGCGGCAAGGCGCGCCGTCGGGGAGAGAGAGAGCGCGCGTCGGGGGCGATGAACAGCGCCGTCCGATTCGATCGGACGGTGCGGAGCGAGGAGGCGGGAGAAGCGAGAGCCGTCCGATTTCGACGGACGGGGAGATGAACGAAGCGCGGCGGCGCGAGATGAAGTGAGCGCCGTCCGATTTCAATCGGACGGTTGGAAGAGGGAGGCGCGCGCGCGGAGGGCGTCGGATCGCGATCCAACGGCGGAGAAGAGAGGTGGCCTTGGCGAGGAAGCGAAGGCGCCGTCCGATTCGTCGGACGGTGGGAAGATGGAGGCGCAGGCGAACGGGAGCGCGGATCTCGATCCAACGGTCGAGAGCGAGGAGGCGCGAGCGCTTGATGAGCGGGGGCGAGGAGCGGGCCGGCGCGAGAAAACAGTGATTGGGCCGGGAGAGATTCGGCCCAAAACCGAAAAGGGATTTTTAAATAGCTTTTAATTTTCAGAAATTCAAATAAAACAAAAGGCAAATTAGAAAATAGCAAATAGACTCCAAAAATTCTAGAAAAATTCACAGAAATTACTTGAATTATTCTTGACTTAATAAAAATACTTTTAACTTTAAATTTCCTTTTTATTTTGCAAATAAATTAATTTTTAATTTCGGATAAAACAAAAATCAATTTCTAAAATCCAATAAATCCAAGAAAATTCTTAAAATAATAATTTTGATTTTAAATTCCAGAAAACTCAATCAAACCAACTTGAATTTAATTGAAGTTTGATTAACTCATATTAATCATGCAACTGAATTCTGAAATTTCAAAATTAAACTTTGGGCAAAAAGAAACAAATGGTTCTCTTTTAAAATTTTTCAAAAACTCCGAAAAACGGGACGCTACAAGTGCACTCGAGTGAAGTGCGGAAGTTCCGCACTTTGTACTGCGGAAGTTCCAATTTCTCTGAGTTTTGCCTGATTTTCTGCATAACGGTCATATTTGGTTGTGGGGGTATAAATACACCCCCACCAGCTCAAGGATGTGTTGTTGAGCATTCATTCAATTCATTTGAGCCTTGAGCACTCCTCTCACTCCTCATTTACTCTCTTTGCACACTTTTGTGAGGTAGTGAGTAAGAACAAGAGCATTGCATTATTAGTTGATCCTTTGGCTCTTGTTTGCCGTCAAGTGAAGGTCAAGTTCTATTCTCTTGGTGCTTGTCGGCACCTAGACGACTTGGCGGAGGTTGCTCGGTGATCTCTTCAAAGAAGCTTGTGAAGAGACCCGTTGCCGTTTGTGATTGGTTGGTGTTCACCAACTCCGGAGAGGAGGAAGAACAACCTAGTGATCGAGGGTAGGCTTAATTTGTGGAGCCGGCTTGAGTGATCAAGCTTCCTCAACGTGGACTAGTGAAGATCGACAAATCTTCGACACCACGGGAAAAACCCCCTTGTCCTTGTGTGTTTAATTCTTGTCTTTACTTATTGCACTTATTTTTGTAGCTCATAGATTGTGATAAATATCTTTGATTAGAGTATCTTGCTAATTTGGGTAATTTGATCAAGAAAATTTAGAAACCTCCTATTCACCCCCCTCTAGTCGGTTATCCTTGATCCTACACAGTGCTCATAAACTGATTACACCTTATAAAAAAAATACATACCATGCATTATCCGTAGATGGAACAACCTATAGTGGCATCGCAGACCTAAGGAGTTGGTACTTCCAGGGAAACATGCAAACAAAATAGCAAATCAGAACTCAAAGAAAAATACATACTATGCAGTAGAATGATGTCAGCGACAAAAAAATGATCTGCGCTCGGATTTATCTGATGGCAATTGTCATAAATTGACTGCGGCTTATAAAAAATACATAACATGCATTATCCTAAAATGGAACAACCTAAGGAAGACATGTGGACCTCTCTGATGTAAACTATGTGGTAAAACACGTGAAGGCGCAAGGAAAACTTCTAAGCCACGATAAGAAATACATAACATAGCAGTTTATTTTTCAGTCGAGAAAGGCGTGTTTTTAGGATGATCATCATGAAACTGACTTGGTGAGTACTTAGCATAGTGAAGTAGAAGGAAATAATTAATGAGAAGCACAATAACCATCTTTGCTGTATGGGAGGTAGGATGAGAGCTAGGATATCTATAATTAAAGGTAGATGTAAATAACAAAGGTTCTACTAAGCAAATCTATTGGAGTATAGTCAGTACAGCAATGCTAAAGGGGAAGGGAAAAAGCTAAACACTTTTAATGGTGACGGTGGCATTAAAGATATTGTTAAAGAGAATTCATAAATACCAATTTATGAGGTTTTCCTGAGGATGACCAACACTAGTAGTACCGTATATGTATAGTATGAATTAAAATAATAGTATAACAATATAGATCGCTGTTCTAGTATTTTTTGGAGGGGATAAGACTGAATTACATTAATGAAAGCTTAGGTGAAGGTGTATGTACAGATCTCTATATGTCTAAGGTGATAGTTAACATGTTTGAAAATGAAAGCTGCAACAATTAAGGGATTTCTTCAATGTCAGTGATGGAGTAGTCCGAAATAAAATAACATCATAATGTTATAGTTTGTTGTTCTAATATTTAGGCACAATTTGGAAAGAGGCACTAATAGATCGCGGAAAGAGTGGGTCCATAATGATATATCTACTCTCCTGCGGTTTAAATGCTAACAGTAAGTAAGAATTGACTGAAGCAATCGAAATATGGAATCTGAAAATATCTCTCTTACTGAAAACACATGTACATAAATCCAAGATACAGAAATGCAGAATGTAATATGTAATATGTAACTTTTTTTAGGTCTTAAAAAAACACTTATTCACATGTGTGGTGATCCTCCTTGAATCACGTGGAAAAAACAGTAGTTTGCCAAGCGTTACATATAAAATAATAATATGGCGCAAAAAACCATTTAGGTAAGACATATCATCAATCGTAACACAAGTTACTATTTCATTTTTGAAAAACAGATGGTGAATTGGTGATACATCCAATAGTAGCAATTTAAGCTGTGCATGAAATACATCACCTCCTCGAACGCAGAGGGTTCGGGCCGACGTGGCCGCGCGTTCCCAGCGAGTGCACCTGTTTGGATCGGCGGCGCGAGCTGCATTCGCGATCGAACGGCACGAAGCACGGAGACGCTTAACGGCAAAGGGGCGCGCGGAGATCGGACGATTGCCGTTTTCCGGGCGACGTAGCCACCGCCGGAGGCCTCCCTTTCTTCCCTCCTTTAACTATGGGAATTATTATATATATATGCCATAACGGAAGAACAAAAAAAAGCTGGGCCCAAACGGCTCATTCCCAATTTTGGGTGGGCCGTCAACGAATCTAGGCCGCGGCGCGCGCAGACCAGCGTACCAGTAGCATTTCACTCTCCCACACACACTCTATCCGATTTTCGTCTTCTTTTTTTTTCCGGTTTCAGGCAGTAGTCTATTGTTTTTTTTTTGCGAGAAGTTGTACAAACTTACTACCAGTGGCGGATCCAGAACGAAAATGACCGGGGGTCCCCACTCCCGGTACATATCATGCGTGTTTAATTATCAAGTAATGTTGTACTTAATAGCAATGTGTTCAGTAATTCAACATGACTAGATAAAATAGTAACGATCCAATTGCTTACCAAAATGAAGCCTTACAAGTAGTATTGTACTATTGGTTAATTGCAGCAAAGTAGATAATGATGAATAAAGGTCCAACTCATGAACAAAAGACGGCCGGCATCGGCAAAACACAACAACCGACCTTGATAGCCTACAAAAAAAAGGGAATAAATATTTAGTAAAATTTTATGTAAAAAAATCATGTAATGATCGAATAAAGATAAGTACATTACATTTTATGCCTTGTTCCGACGCTCTCTCAAGTTTTGGAAGCGGCGAATTACAGTATCGTTGGTAATTCTCCCTACTTCGTGTTTCTCCACATAGCAAATAAGGCTATCACGCAAGAAGTCATCACCAATGCGATTGCGCAAACATGTTTTTACAACTTTCATAGCTGAAAAACATCTCTCAACAGTAGCAGTGGCAACAGGTAAAACTAGTGCTAGCTTCAAAAGGCGATAAAACCAAATGATACAAATATGTTTCCTTGTCTCCACCATTTTTTTAGATAGCTCACTAATAGTCTCTATGTTAGAGAATCTATCATCCACTTGCACATCGGTAATGTAGAGGCGAATATGATGGCTAAGGTCCCTCAATTCTCCATCATCAAAATCACTGGGATAAAGTTTAGCTTGACTCATCAAATGCTCTAAATTGAAATCGTGAAATGATTCTCTTGGACTCAAAGCAGCCGAGCAAATGAGCAATTCAGAGGTTTTCTTATTGAAGCGACTATGGAGCTCTTGAAGTAGCCAATCAAGAACATCATTAAAACAATCCACTTAATAATGATGCTTGTTGGTAATTCCAATTTTTTGGCATGGCTTCTTTGGATTCACATATGCTTCTCCCATTTCCAATTTGGAAATGTCATGCTTCTCACAGAAGGCATATACTTCACCTAGAACAGATTCCCATTCATGCCTCCTAAGTTCATCCAAATGGCTTTCGGTTGATTTCACACATTTAATGGCACTCACAATGTCTTGATCCTTCCGTTGTAGAGTTAATGATAAGGTGTTTGTGATTATCAAGATAGTCAACATAAGCTGCAAATAAAACACAAAATCAAAGGACTGGAAATAAACTAGAAGACCCCATGCTTGCCTTCTATTTTTGTCATCCATGTCTTCTTTTTCCACATATTCTAACACTTTGACAACTGTTGAAAACAAATCAACCAAACTCTTAAGAGTCCTGTAGTGAGAACTCCAACGAGTGTCTCCGGGTCTTTGAAGACACAACTCTTGATTTAACCATATCCTAGTTTTAAGTAGTCCACAGCCTAAGGCATCATGCACTCGTTCTCGGTTGATATATCTAATCATGTCCCTTCTCTGGGAAGATCCACCCACCACATTCAATAACATAGAAATCATATCAAAAAATTTACCAATGCCTTTATGCTTTCTTACAACAGCCATAACAACTAACTGAAGTTGGTGAGCAAAACAATGAACATAATATGCTGAGCTATTTTCTCTCATAATCAATGATTGCAAGCCATTGAACTCAACTCGCATATTGCTCGCACCATCATATCCTTGGCCTCTAACTTGTTTCAAGCTTAGCTTATATTCTGCGAATAAAGAATCAATATATTATTTGAGGTACAAAGAAGTTGTCTCTTTCACATGAACAAGGTCAACAAATCTCTCTTTAACAATTCCATATTTATCAACATATCTCAAGACCACCGCCATTTGTTCTTTTCAAGCCACATCCCTGGACTCATCAATTAGCAAGCAAAACACATCATGTCCAATTTCTTCAAGAATAGAATGCAATATTTCCTTTGCAAAACAATGTAATATGTCCTTTTGAATGTTTGGAGACACAATCATATTATTACCAGGAGCATTGTTGCCCACAACCTTGCCTACAGATGGATTCTGTTCTGCTGTATAAGCATGAAATTCCTTAAAATTTCCTTTATTGGAGGACTCCTCAGACTCATCATGGCCTCGGAAAGGCAATCCTTGTTTCAATAATATTCTAGCAACATCAATTGAGGCTTTTAGTCGAGTATAATAAGCAGTCTTAGCAGCATTACTTTGGTTATTCAAGGCAACGTAAATGTGTTGGTCTTGTGTCAACAAAGCATCACAATTTCTCTTTGCTTGGTTGTGAATACTATTGACATCTCCTACATGCTCCTTTAGTCTAAATTTTTTTGTTCCAACTAGACCAACCAGTTGACACAAATGCATCATACCCAGCTTCCTTATTGTTGCGGCCTCTAAACAAGAAACAACAAAAACAATATGCTTTATATTTGGACTCACTATACTCAAACCAACTCCCAAACTCATCAAACCATTCAGGATTAAACCATCTATTTTTACCTCCAATCGATGTATATGGAAAATCATAAGTGCGAGGTTGGCAAGGCCCATTATCCAAGTACTTTCTTCTTACCACATCCTTTTGATTAGGAAGGTACTCCTCTATTCTTTTTCTTTTGCCCGGATCGAATTGAATCTCCTCTTCCGAATTGATCTCTTCTGATGGTGAATTTCCTGCATTAGTGACATCATTTTGTTCATGTGATGGGGTATTATTATCCTCCTACGGTGGTGCTTCCTTTTAAGAAACCTTTCCATAAATTTACCTGTCATTTGTCAATTATTGAATATCCCATTAGATATTTGTACTGCTAAATAATAGATGCACGCATGATAGATACATAATTTTGTTCATTAACAATATCAAATTGCAAGGCTTACTTGACATTGTTCTTAAATATTCAGTTGGTCACATAGATCACTCACAAGTTGCAATTTCGCTTCCAATTTGTCACGGGGGTATTCCAAATACTATCACAATTGAAAACCATAACCCTATAATTTAGGAAAAATTAATAAATGATCAACAAATTGAATTTCTAAAACACAAAATTAGTTATTGGACTTGAGATAAATCAGAATTATTTAGGGAAATCGGACTCACCGAGGACTGCCCCCTGCGTGGCAGCGTGGCTGCGTCCGGGACTTCAAGGTTTAGGCGTCGAGGGAGTCGAGCACCAGCGGAGGCTGCGGAGCGTGGCCTACTTGCGGCCGGCCCAGGCGCCCAGCCGAACAAACGATTTGGCGAAGGAACGGCTGTCGGTGGTAACTGGCGAAGGAATAGGCATTGGACAACGAACAGTCGCAGACTCGCGAGACGAACAAACCGACGAGGCGATCAGGCGGCGAAGAGAATAAAGAAAAGTAGACGGTGTGCTGTATGCATGTGCTCAGTGCGATTGTGCTGTGTGAATCGGTCAATGTGATGTGGGCCATGTGCTTGTGATGTGCGTGATAATGTGATGGACTGATGGTCATTGGTATTTGGTATGTGGGCCATGTGCTTGTGCTGTGCAATAACGTGATGGTCTGACTGATGGACTCCTGGACATTGATTGATGGTGATGTGATGTGCCTTATGGCTCGGCTGGGCCTGGGCCTCGGCAAATCGGCTGGCCGGCGCGCTGTGGAATGGATTAAGAAGTTGGGGTGTCCTCTCGTATTGAGTTAGGGTTGTCCACACTATATATACATCGTTATTTCTAAAGAAAAATGATTTTTAGACCCGGTGTCCTGTGAACCCTGCTAAGCTACAGTGAATCCTCCCTACTAGCATCTATATCTACAAACGAAGCAGGTGCTACAGATGAGCGCTGCCTAAATAAAATACCTGATGCATATCACTATGATTGTTGGAGCAACCATTAACACCCCTGCTCCTCCTCGCCCTGAGGCTACGCCGCGGGGAGCTCCTGACAATAGTTATTAAATCTGGTCCGCTCGTTGGTTGGACCGGTGGGTCGGTAGGATCATACGTTTTATTAAAATATATTTTAATATGTACATCATGTAAAAAATACATATGTGAACATAAAATGTTAATCTTCTATAAATATGCAGTCCGGTCTGGGTTTAATAACTATGTGTGGCGAAGCTAAGCAGAGAACAGAGAGAACTTGCCGGTTGGAATGAGAGAATGAGAAAGATGAAACTATTATGTGTAGCTGCCAATTTCACAAGGGAACATGCACTTCGTTTTGTTTTGAAAAGCTCTTTCATTTCAGGGTTTTCTTATCTTTTGGCATCATGAGAAAAACTCGGCCGGGTCAACGAAAACCCAACCGAGTCGACCGGGTTTTTCGGGTCAATTACATCTCTGGTCATGTGAGTGTGATCGGTCCGGCAAAGCCTTTGAGTCCGGATTTTTGCGATTCAACCACCAGGCTGGTCCGGGTTTTATAACTATGCTCTTGATGGACCCTCTCGCTCGAGGGATACGTCCTCGACACTACTCTAGTACAAGGGGCCATCACAAGGACCCTACACCCATCATATTCTTAGGTCGGGACACACCGACCTAAGAATATGCTCTCATGCATGGGGTCTACCCGTCCGATGCCCACAGGTGCAGTGCAACCAAAGCCTGATTAGATGATACACAAATCGTAGGGTTATGGTTGTACCTAGAAATGACAATAATACCCCTAGCTTGTACTTCTAGCTTAGTTATGTTCATGAGGGGTATTTTTCATCTTTTGTATAGGCTCCAAGAGCCTATTAATACTCTATGCATCTCTTGTTTGTAACTTGAGCTCTCTTGACCATTAAAAAACACATTCAAACTAGTGAGTCCTTGGGATCCTCCTCCTAGAGGAACCCCATTAGCTCACCAATTGGAATAGGGTGATCCTCTCGGACCGCGAACCTGCATAGATCCCTATCTCATTATCACTCTTGTGGACGCCGGCTCGTCAAACGGTCGACGTCCACCCCCTCACTTGTGTTTTGGTTTTACACCTACAATAATTATATAAATGATATTTAAAAAAAAATAGTCAGAGCTCTGCCATTCAATCTAGGAGAGATGAAAGGTTCAATGATTTACAAATAAGTTAAAAGCCCAATATGATGTGAATGAATCGTGCCAACTTTCCCTTCAGATTATTCTAGCTATCTTCGGTCTCCTTTGCTCGGTTTAATTTGTATGTTGGTTGCTGTCGAATGTGACTCCCACCTTCATCTCTATGTCTCTAATGTGAAAGAGTTTTTGGCTAAAATTGCATGGCGTGCAGAATAGCAAATCTAGCTCCCTCCGCGCATCAAAACCAAAAATGGCGTCGCGGGCCGTGGGGACGCGTCACCTCGCCTCATCCGCACTCCTAGGGGCCAGAGCCGTCTTGTCCGTGCCCCTGGGGTCGGACCTCCTTTGATCTGTTTGCCAAGGGCAAAGACAGCCCCTCCCCCTGTGCTGTGCTGTTATTTCATGTGTTTTTTTGGAATAAAATTTGCTTGATTTTATGTGATAATATGGCTCACATAACGTATACAATTTAATTACACATCGGCTACAATATAGCTCACTCGTCTAAGCCACACTCTACTCGTTGTGTCTGCATTCTTGCATTGAGCATGTCTTGTGGGGTACGTGAATCTGTCCGGAGAGCGCGTCTCTATTCGGAGAATGTAGGGAGACCGTTGAGTGGGCGAAGGTGCTTCATCAAGCTGACTCTAGCCAAGCTGAATCTATCCAACATCAATGTAGTTCAGTCGAGTCAAGCCAAACTGGTTGCCACCTGCAATCATATCAGTAATGAACGGCTCCATGAATCCACCCCGGAGCCACGACCCCCCAGGTACAATGTATGAATGGCCCTCGGTGCAGAGGATCTCTGTCCTCGACCATACGATGTACCAATGGGCACAGGTGAGGTGGAGCTCTGGCCTTGGTATGGTACTTTTTACTGGCCACGGTTCTGATGAGCATAGACTAGGGGCACCCTAGGTGGTATGCTCCAAATCCTAGCACCGTGTAATTCTCCCTGGCACTATCTGGGATGACCACATCTTCATCGGTTGATTCGTCATCATGGCTACGCCCAACTGAAGGCTGCAAGATGGAATTATGTCCACACAACGTAAGGCAAAATCAATAATCAGGACCTAAGATGAACATGACTTACCTCCTAATCTGCAGTGTGGATGACCTACGGGGAGTGCTAGGATAGCCACCAGTCTGACTAGGCCATGCGGATGTTCAGCGTAATAGTGATTCATCCTGACGGACGTGCGACTGGAAGATTGCATGATGTTTGCATAACCAAAGGAAAAATAAGCAATCAGGACATCAATTGAACATAACTTACCTCCGTGATCCGAAGTGTGAATGACCAACGGGGAGTGCTAGGACGATTGCCAGTCTCACTAGGTTGCGCTGACCTAGGAGGTCAGCTAGGTTGGTCCACTCGGTAAGCAACTTGAAGCACGTCGTCTCTCGACCGACCGCAGCTCATGTTCTTGATGATTTGCTTAGACTCCTCGTAGATGGACTTGAGAGTCCCGAAAAGCCCCATAATTAGCGATGTGATCGCGGCTGCGGCGGGTGGATCCGAATGAGTGTGAGATCCATTGGACCAGGTCGAAGTGAAGTGATAGACAAGAGTTGTTCAGTAACAAATAGTAAAAATACCATCCTTGAAGCAAGCATACGTTGTAATTGTTTCAAAGTGTCATCACGCCACGAAGCTCCGTGTCAATCGAATGAGTGTTGAAGCCTGTCCTGGTGCATAACATGCTCCGGACGCTCTAGCGGATGACGAGTGAGTCTGGTGCGCGTCCGTGGTACGTACCACTCAATGTAGTCACAGTAAGTCCCAATGTTGTACGACCGCTGATCTTGTAGAACCTCAATGTGCGCCATCTCCGCCCAAGCCGTAGTCCATTGATGTTGTAATGCCTGCCAGTTTTCAGAATGTCAGCCCAACCTCAATTGCCTGCATTCGGAAATGGTTTATGTGAGAAGAACGGATATAGGTGGCTACTGTAAATATTACTTGAATGGAGTTGCACTCACAGGTGGACATATTGAGCATCCTCCCGTTGGGAGGGGGCACAACCTGATAAAAGATCGAACTGTTACATTACACACTGCGGCGCATAAAGCTCCCTACCATATGGGGGAAAAACAAGGTGGCAGGTGGTCGCCCAAAACCCGACGTCCTGTGTGCATTGCACGGATAATCCGTGTGGCGTTACCGTATCCACGAACTGTGGGCTCCAGAGACCATATGATGTTGTCATTGTGCAACGTCTTGCACTCATTGTGGGGGGTAGCACCTCGCCGGTCTGTCTCTGGCCTAGCATAACTTACGAGTAGTCCACTGGGTGCGCATAGTGAGCTCATCTATCGGGTTGTGGAACTTGACGTACGGGTGCACTGCAATTCCGAAGGTGGGCCTCCCAATAGTGAAGCCCTCCCAACTTTCCACAACTACAGCAGAACGTAGCACACGACAATAACCAGTTTCACACCGGTGCCGCGTTGCGAAGCATCACACAACCCCCTGTACGTGGTGCAAAAGACAACTGATCAGAAGCTATAATGGGGCATCTCCCAGGCTCGTTGTCAACCAAAGACTCGGCGATGTGGACAAAGCTAGGGTACACCCAATCACCTTGTGTGGTGGGAAACAAGGCCCAACTGAAAAGATACAAAAAGTACGCGACGAGGTGCGTCCTAACAACTTTGTTCGGTTCATTCTTAGGGCATCGACTGAAATACCTAAGCCATGTACAAGGGACATCACGGGCCTTGTCTAGGACAACCAGGGATAACTTGCACCAAGCGGGCCTTCCAATCCGCCAACGGACGAGGTGGAACAAGGCGTATATTGTGATCGGCAGACTAGTCAAGAATGAGACATCCTGTAACATGACCGTCATCTCTCCTCACCGAAAATGGAAGGTGTGCATCTCAGGTCTCTATCTGTCAACAAGTGCCGACATAAGACTCCCATCCAGGGTGAAGTAGCGGTCAACATGGAGCATCCTTGCAAAGGGCAACAAGTCTGTATCCCGAAGAAGTGGGACATAGCAAGGGTTAAGCTCCTAGTAATTCTTCTATGACCTTAGCACAATGGATAGAGGACCATCCCCATCCCCATCCTTGGTGATCCACTACTTGCTAGGGTAATGTTCATTGTAGAATGATTCGAGTAGCTCCGGTAGAAATATGACTTGCAAGATATTAAATGTCGAGTTGGTTCGGAACAAATAGGATGCCAACATATATGGAAATGACACATTAAAATGAAACGAAGTACATAAAGACGCAAATATTACAATATGTACATTAACATAAAATGATGACAAACTAATTAGGGCTAATTAATTATGACTAACTAACTACTACTAATTAATTATAATTGATTTAATTATGACTAATTAAATATGACTAATTAATTATAACCAATTTAATTATGACTAATTAATTATAACCAATTTAATTACACTAATTAATTATAACTAAATTAATTGTGACTAAATTAAATATGTCTAATTAATCACGACTTTAATAACTCCCAATAATTAATTACGACTAAATAAATTATGATTTAATTAAATATGACTAATTAATTATGAATAGTTAATTACGGGAAAAATACCTCTACTCAATGATCTTGCCTTGAAGGATATTTTTTTTCTACTAATACAACCGCTAAACACAGCTCTAAACACTCTCCAATCAGCAATGCAAAACAAAAAACTTCGGGTGAAACGACAATCTTCCTTCACTCCCTCCTATCTATCTCTCTGCTTGCGGTGCTTGAGAGCCAAGAGAGATGGCCCATGCTTTTTATAGACGCGGGATGGAGTTGTTTCGGCCGGGTGGAGGGAGCTGCGACGGGACCCGGGGGCAACGACGGGATGTGGCACTGGCACGGGAGAATTCGATTCCGGACGGGTGGAGGGAGCAGCGACGGGACTGGACGTGGGAGCATGATGGGATGGGCGCGTGGTGCGGAGATCGGAAGGCGTCCGTGCCCCGAAGGCACGACCTCGGGTGTGGACAACAAGGGGTCTAGGCCCCAGGGGCACGAACGAGCCGCTCTGGCCACCTGGGGCGCGAACAACAACAGGTGTCGCGTCTTTGTGACTCTGCGATGTTATTTTTGGGCTTGATGTGCGAAGGAGGCTAAATTTACTATTTTGTATGCCAAAAATGCTACTTTAGCCTAAAACTCATCATCATCCATTCAATAGCCAGCTCAAGTCAACATCTAAACCGCACTGGCTATTACCATGTAATCTAGTTGGTTAATGTTTTCCAGCCAGCCAGTCCTGTCCTGTCCTGGGCTGGGCTTAAATTCAACTGGCTATTCAAATTACCACCCTTAATTCCTGAACGGAAGGGCCTCCTCTCGCACCCTCTACGTCATCCGGAAAAGGTGGGCCGTCGGATTGCTCGGTCTTGCGCCGCCGCTTCTCCCCTCGCTACTTCCCCTCCGCCTCCTGTCCCCTCCATCTCCCTCCTCCACCGCAGCCTCCCTCCCCCGCCGCTGCCGCTCTCGCTGCCGCTCCCTCCCTCTTCGTCCCTCCCGCCCGCTCGGTCTACCTCCCCCACCATTACTGCTCCCCCCACCTCTTCGGTCTCCCTCCCCAGCCGACGCCTTGGCACCTTCCCTCCCTTCCATCCCTCGCCTTGCGCCCGCTTATGCCACCGCCTCCGGTGCCACCGACTGCCTTGCGTCGCGCCTCCTGCCCTCCGGCGTCCTCTTTGCCCCACGCCTGTGGCCCCCTCGCGAGCCCCTGTTCCCCTCCCTCTCCCTCTCTAGGGCTGTCGCCCCCGCGCAGTCGCCGGTTATCCTCGGCCTCCCCCTCGCAGCGGCAGCGTCCCCGGTGTCCAGCGGCAAGACAGTAGCATAGTCTCGCCCGCTCGGCGACGATCCCTCCCGTGTTCCAGGCCAGGTATGCTGCTTTCCTCTATGCTATATCCTTCCTTATTCAAGGTACTTTTCCTTCATATACCGACTTTTGGATTCGATTACTGTCAGCCAACAAAGAGACATCTAGCTCAGCGCCTTCACAATTTGGATGGAAAAATGGATGAACAAGCGGAGGTCTCCAAAACTATTAGGAATGAGTTTCGTTGATTTATGATGATGTTAGTCCTGAGCAGTGATACGATGACATGTTAGATGGTTCACACATGGGACCTTCTCAGGTTTGTGATCGTTGTTTCGTTCCTTTTTTGACATCAGGTCTGATCAACACCTTCAGATATTTATGCCTGATTCATTATTAGATTGTGTCTCTATTTCTGTGGTTCATCTGGAAAGGTGGATTAGGATTTTCTTTACTAGTGCTGGTCATAGTTCATGGTCATAGTTCATGGCCCGTTCGCCTTTACCTAATTTAGTTTGGTTCACACTGATGTGCTTGATATGCCCATGTTATACACGCATATTCATCGCTGTCTCACTTTCGCCCTAAAAAAATTCGCTCTCAGCTTTCGCACAAGGAACACACACCTTATGAATAACAACATGTTGAAGGTAGCGTGCTATCTGAGAAAGCTGCGCAGCCTCTTCCAGCTAAAAGGTTGGTCCATTGCATTGCTCCTCTCACAAACTGTATTACACGTTTGTTCAGTTGCTTCCTTTCATCTCCTTCGGCATAACAATACAACCAAATCTAGCCTGCAGATCTGCGTCGATTGTCGGACAGTCAGCGCTTGATTCACCCGCTAAAAAAGGCTTCGGTGACTAAAACGGATAAGGAGTGATACTGACGCTCTCGCCAAGACATCAGCAATTCAGGTGTAGTGATTGATCACCGATTCGACACAACATATATGTTACGCTACCCATCACGCCTTACAGCTCTCCTACCGTTGCTAAACAGATTTCTCCGGCACCACATGCTACAACGCGTACCTAGCCAGCAACAACTCAAGATTTTGCTCTACATAACCACCTATTACTATCTAGCTTCTGTAGCCAGTACGTGTTGTGTTTTGGTACTCGTGCTGCTGCAATTCAGAATTGATATGTAAATACTATGGTTTCGCTTATACTCCTCGGTTCTGTGACCAGCACAGCGATACATGCACTCTGCTGATCCAATCTTCGCACTACGTTTTCGAAACCGAACATATGCTCTGTTGTATATATACTTTAGAGTCTGTTTGCCTTTACTGTTTAGACCGTGTTTTTTTTTCTTCTTCACTGCACCGCTAGCTTGTGTGCGCTTATGTTTGACCAAACTCCATGTGCCTTGTGTGGCAGCCAGTAAACAACACTTGAAATGACTGTTAAAGGCAATAGGCCACAATCTGGTGCATATCCTGGTTGCAATTAGAACCATTAACTGTGGTGTATCCCAGGTGATTACTTCTGTCCGTAAACCATATAATGTCACCATGGAACCAATAATAACTTAGTAGGCACATTCACAAGCATAAGCAAAGTGATATTCCCTTAAATGGTATATGATTTTATTAACATGGACCTTTTTTTTACAAGCACAAGACGATAGTTTTTTCCCCAGAAATATGGATTGCTGATTATTATATGCACCTTTAGTTTTGCACAGATATAGATTGTGCGCTATGCTACATCAGATCCTAATGCTCCAAACGAAGTAGCTTCCGTTGCATCACAGAAATTAATTGACAGAGGTTTGGACCATAGTCGTCTAGGAAAAACTTATTTGATTCATTGTAAAGGAAATGCTTCTATTATCTATCACGTCTCCCTTTATGATTGTCCCAGTCCATAAATTTTGAAAAATATGATTGTACTCTTCTTTGACTATTAGCTTGAAGAATAGACAGTTAGCAACTCTACGCCTCAGTGACAATGTTGTGTGCCCGAAATCCCTTATAAGCTATCATCACGTCTTAGAAGTTTTTCTTGTAGCTTCACGTGTCTTACCACATAGCTTACACCAAAGAAGTCCACATGTCTTCCCTAGGTTGTTCCGTTTTCGGATAATGCATAATATGTATTTTTTTATTAGCTACAATCAATTTATGAGCACTGACATCAGAGAAATCCGAGCTCAAATCAATTTATGAACACTGACATCATTCTATTGCATAGTATGTTTTTTTTTGTTAATTCTGATTTGGTATTTTTTGCACAGAGTAGCGCATAATACTTTGTCCAACGAAATCCGCCAAGACAGATAGAAGTGTTTTTTATTCTTTGCAGATGAAGACAGATATAAGGTTAGTTTTTCATTTTACTATACTAATCTCCAATCGACCAACCTTTAGGAATTTGAGCTCGGATTTTTCATTGCGTCTTAAAAGCTCGCTATACCGGTAGCAATCGCTTGAGCTTGCGATCGTACCTGACTTTTGCGCTTCTATTGTACCTTCTTTGTTTTTGCTTGCAGTGGAGACACCGTCCCTATATCACATCACGTTCGCAAGAGCCTATTTACTGACCACACATCAACAGAGCACACTGCCAATCCGCAGGTAAAGGTGAAACTATTATATGCAGGTAGAACTCTTGATCATATGCTATCTAAAACCCCCAGTCGCATGTTTCCATAGTAAATAGCTCTTCAGTTCTGCAACTGCTATTCAGCCCATCCATGTTTGTACAGACATATCCATATGTGTTTCCTTTTTCTCACTCAATGTAGTTTACAAGATATGTTTCAGTGCTATTGTCGTTATTTACAGTGAAATGCCACCTACAGCTGCACAGACAAACAAAACAACCTACCTTGCGTGTACAGAAAAAACGCATACTCCGTCACCTTAGAGATCTGTTTTCCGTTCGCCTTTACCTAATTTAGTTTGGTTCACACTGATGTGCTTGATATGCCCATGTTATACACGCATATTCATCGCTGTCTCACTTTCGCCCTAAAAAAATTCGCTCTCAGCTTTCGCACAAGGAACACACACCTTATGAATAACAACATGTTGAAGGTAGCGTGCTATCTGAGAAAGCTGCGCAGCCTCTTCCAGCTAAAAGGTTGGTCCATTGCATTGCTCCTCTCACAAACTGTATTACACGTTTGTTCAGTTGCTTCCTTTCATCTCCTTCGGCATAACAATACAACCAAATCTAGCCTGCAGATCTGCGTCGATTGTCGGACAGTCAGCGCTTGATTCACCCGCTAAAAAAGGCTTCGGTGACTAAAACGGATAAGGAGTGATACTGACGCTCTCGCCAAGACATCAGCAATTCAGGTGTAGTGATTGATCACCGATTCGACACAACATATATGTTACGCTACCCATCACGCCTTACACCTCTCCTACCGTTGCTAAACAGATTTCTCCGGCACCACATGCTACAACGCGTACCTAGCCAGCAACAACTCAAGATTTTGCTCTACATAACCCACCTATTACTATCTAGCTTCTGTAGCACAGATGACACCACGTAACCTTGCCCAAAGAGTCATCACCCCGTACCATAATTTCAAAGTCCTTTCCTAGTTTTTTATTTTATTTTATTTTATTAGCATGCTCATATACCAAATAAAAAAGGATTGATTTTGAACAGTACCAGTAGTATAGTTTGTAAACAGATGTAGTTAGTTAGTGTGTATTTTTCATTTCTCTCTCGTTTTGTGATGTCACGGTCAGACTGTCGATACGGGAACCATGTGTATAAATTGCATTGCAAGACTCTGTCGTACTTTTAGTTTAGTTTGATATGGTAAGCGAGGAAAATAACGTTATCTTTGATTGTTGAAATTAAAGTACATGAGTTACATATATATGATCGGAAAAAATACTCGATTTGAAGATGATCGGAGAAAACTCTAACTGGTAGCCGATCAGATGATCGGTGACACGACTTAAACTATGGATTGCACATCCCTAGGAGAGATTATGGAGATGAGATCATCTCCCAGGGGCGGTGTGGCGGAAGCTGTGAAGGCGGCAGCTCAGGAGCGGTACCGCTCTGATAACATGTAAGTGAGGAAAGTAACACTATCTTTAATTGTTGAAATCAGAGTACACGAGTTACACATATATAAACTATAACTATCATGTGATTTGTGTACAACTATCATGTATGTAGCAAGTCGAGGCACCATCCTATCTAACATATATGATATATGGTTGTACGATTGTCATGAATTAAACCCAATCATTAGTCTCAAGAAAAATAACGCTAATTTATTGTTCTTTCTCAGCACAAATAAACTATTAAGTTAATTGCCCGGGGCCCAATACATATGTACAGTCACCTCACTACCCGGTCGGTGCCGACTTCACTCCTGCGAATTAAAACCATATTGTACTATTTTTTATGCCTATTTACACCGATTGCAAGAAAATCATTTATCTGGGATAAAAATATATTGAAAATAAAAGCTTTAGCTATGAAGGAACATGCTCCTGTCTGGTGTGCTAGCAGCTGCACTTTTTGCCTCTCTGTTTCTTTCCAAGCCTACATAGCAAATGGCCAAATTTCACAACTCATGTGATCTGGCAAGCACAAGGTTAGGTTTCCCCAATCAAAGAGTAACAAAATTAAAATAACCTCATAAGTTAATGATTTGCGAGCAGTGAAGTGCCAGGATCATGGGATCTTGATTACATTTTTTACTCTAATCATACCGTTTGTTTGTCAAGCAAACCTTTGAACAGTTTAGTATGCAGCAAGTCGTCAACCGTTTTAGGGCAAACACGCTAAAGAAATGAGCAGTGGTGTTTAAGAGTTCCTGAAAGCCCATGCTTATGTTGTCATAAAATAATAACGGCACCTTGTGATCTTCTACAACAGCAGTTTGTGCATGATGTTATGATGCTCTTTAAAAGATGTAGTGATGTATATATACACGCAGGTTCTTCAATTCAGCAAAGGCGGCAGTTTTTGCTTTTCTAGCGTTAAGTTGTCAAATGAAGTGTACCCTTTAATTATGTTGTCCATGTGGAAAGTATAGATGGCAATCAATTGCTAAAATCTACACAAGTAGGAGTATAGCAGAAGCGGCTTTCTCTTCAAGCCAAATTGACAGACAAGCGACAAAAAGATATGCCTGAGTAGACTAGAGCAGACCAAACAAAGTCATGGCTTCCGCATGATTTTTCAGATCCATATCACGTATTCTAATACTAATATTATAGTATATCATAATCTAATTTAAGCTGAATGTTAAGAGAAATGATCAAATTCATTTCTATTCATGTAAAATGCGTTGACACCATTGCTTGTTTTCTGCTAGCACAGATGACGGAGGAAGCAGCGTGGAACTGAAGGCGCAGAAGAACCTCACCAGTGAGTCACCACCCAGACCACCACTGAGCAATTTTAATGCTAAGACACTCTTCCCATCCTCGGAATCTGTTGCATTCAATACAACTTTCAAAAAAAAAAATTTTAATGCACTCATAGCTAGATCCATCCAAAGCTCTTTCTCCAAGCCCCAGCAACAAACACTGTTTACCCTCCAACGGTGGAACACCTCTCTCCACAGGCTCACAGTCACAGCTCACAAGTTTTGCGCTTGCTTGTGTAATTAGTGGAGTGCTCTGAAAGAATTAGGCAAAAAGAAAGAAAGTGGAGATAAGTGTGGCAATAAAGGTGAAGTCTTCAAGTTTGCAATCTTTTTCCTTGTTCCCACAAGGTTACAAATCTTCTGTTTGTCCTGTTGCCACCGCCGCTGGTTATCTAGAGAGGGCCATAGAAAGGAGATAAGAAGAAACGAAGAAAATAAAAATAAAGGTGAAGACTTTTACCGATTGTTTGCACATATTTTTCCCTCTGCATTTCCTGGAAAATTTTGTGCTTTGTGGGAGGTGGGAAAGAGACCAGGAGCTTGAGCTTCTGAATTTTGTAAGTTTTCCTCTCTATTTTGCGGCTATTCACTCGGTTTTTTTTTCTGGTAATAGCCAAATTCCCCTTATTTTATTGTGTTGATTGTGAGGTGTTTGGCTTTCTAATTCTTTCATCCTTTTCACTGCATTTCTTTGGAGATTGTTCTACAAGCATGCAGCAATCTCTGAAGTGGAGCTCTCCACAACCATTTCGTAGTGTTTCTTGCCTGTCCCTTTCTTGCCAATGGTTGTATAAAAAATAAAGATGAATCAACAAAAGTCTAGTATTTTATTCCTCAAGATTTGCATCTTCACTATGAATCTCCCAAGAAATCTGTATCTTCTTCCATGGAGTTCCTTGCTACTTGTCACTCAGCCCAAGTCTAGGTCTATTCTTGTAAACTTGGTGAAGTCTTGTCTTCTTTTCTCTGTGTAGTCTTCTGAAAAGTTGACATTTTTTCCCTTCCAAAGAAAAAGAAAATTGCAACCTAACCTTTGGAGTGTTACTCTCATCAGCGGTTTCTTTGCCCGTTCGCTTCTCATTAATTGCTCAAAACTATATCTTATTTATTGGTGTAAAATACACCCAAATCTGTGTAATCAATGTGAAGCTTCCATTGGCATAAAAAGGGGGAAAAGGTCAAGCCTTTAAGCTTCTAATTGTTTCTTGTGTGCAGCAGTCTGGTCCAAGGAGGAGCGAGCATTCTTGAGTTGTTGATCCAATGGGGGAGACGAACCAGCCTCCGCCGCCGCCGGTGGCCGTGCCTCCGCCGATGGTGATGCAGCCCATGATGAATCCGCCCGTCGGCGCCGGCGCCATCCACCCACCCCACGAGCAGTTCCACCATCTCGCCTACTGCGTCCATTCGAATCCTTCTTGGAGTATGGAATCCTTGCCTCCTTTTACCCCTTTGCATATTTGTTTGATTGTATTAGAGCGAGGAAATTCAATGCTTTCGCGTGTACGTTGGTAACATTCGTTCTGTTATTGTACATGTATTTTTATTTTTTCCCCTCAAGAAATTCGTTGCCTTTAGGGGGCAAATTTTAGTGGCACCTGTTGGGTTTTATCTAGGTTTTCAGTTCGGCTTTGTGAGCTCCCCCGGTTATAGTTGAGTTAATTGATGTATTTATTGTGTGAATACCCCCTGTTATGTTTGAAGAGATTATGGCATTTATCGGTGCATGCTTTGTTAAACTGTAATTTGTAAAGAGTTGTGGCTATTATCCTCAATATAAACTCTGATAGGAATGGTAGGATGATCTGTTAGATATGAATCTGCGTGACTTGAACCACTCTATCTAGTGCAATAAAGGTTGTTATTTGGCCACGTTGACCAAGTTTTGAAAAAAAAAGAACTGCATGAGTCCTAAATTCCTAATTCTTAAAGAAATTGAGGAGCTATTTTGTACCTAGCAGTTAGATGCTGCATCTGCTGTAGTATTTGCGGAGTTCTCTATTGAAAATTATAGACACTATCTTGGATATTCAGAACATGTACAATGCAGGTGCTTAGAGAGCTACTTAGCAAATAAAAACTGATTTTTCTTGCCAAGTAGGATAGGTAAGGTGCTTATTTTGTAGCATCGATGTTTGATTAGGCACCGATGCTTAAGAGATGCTTATGTATATAACAATATATAATTAATAGATAGTACAATCATCTGAACACCTACAAAAGAGATGCTTGCATTGGAGAAAATGACTTTTACATAGGTGCTTGATGACGTGTTTATACTATCTTTCTTTAAGCACTCGTATATAAGCATCTCACATTGTACATGCCCTTCGGTATGAAACATAGAACTGAAAATTGAACGGATCCTAGATATGACTAGGATATGTAAAGCTTGTGCACTAAGTTACTATTGTTGCCTTCGTCTTCAGTTCAGGTGGCAGCACTTGCATTCCTTCACTATCTTGTGATGTTGGGTTCTACCGTCATGCTTGCATCAGCTATCGTTCCTGCAATGGGCGGTAATTCTGTAAGTTTTTTTTTATGCATAACATTTTATCACACATAAGTATAATTTCCCTTTGAAGATTTAGTGTTGATTTTTCTTGCTTTTGTGCTTGTTGCTAATAGGGGGATAAGGCTCGTGTTATTCAATCATTCCTGTTTATGAGTGGCATTAATACACTGCTCCAAACACTTATGGGAACACGACTTCCAACTATAATGAATGCCTCCTTTGCATTTGTTGTCCCGGTGCTATCAATAGCGAGAGACTTTGATCCAAATGACTTTGCAAGTAATCACAAGGTAGAGTGGCGCACATTTCCTCAATCTTAAACACTTTTTTGGTTGGAACTGGATGTTTATCCATGCTCCTTGTTGTGTTTTGGAAATTTTTGTTTAAAGCATGATCAATTTTGTTAGAATTCAATTAAATATTTTTTTTTGTGTTGTAATACAAATACTTATAACCTATTAGGACTTTTGCAGAGATTTGTTCACACAATGAGAGCAACTCAAGGGGCTCTGATTGTTGCTTCTATCCTCAACATGATTCTTGGATACAGCACAATATGGGGGGCATATGCTAAGTACACATCTTATAGAACTTGCTCTTAGACTGCAATAGCAGTCCTTTGATGCTAGATTTTTCAAGCTATTAACATTTACATGATTTTCTTTGCAGGAAATTTAGTCCAGTAATAATGACCCCTGTTGTTTGCGTCATTGGTCTCGGACTATTTGGACTTGGCTTTCCCCAGGTACCATTCCTATATTTTTTACAGCAAGACTTAGCAGTTCAGAAAAAGAGACAAAAATAAAATAAAGGAATCTTGTAATGTTTGATTTGTCATAGGTTGGAAAATGTGTGGAGATTGGGCTGCCAATGCTAATTTTGGCGGTTGTTGTGCAACAGGTAACAAGTAACGACTTAATCTCTGTAAATATATTTTGAGGGAAATATCTGTCAATTGTCCTCCTATTAATGATATGTTACCAAGCTAGCTAGGAAACCAATTATTTAATGTGTTGTATGCAGTATGTGCCACATTACTTCAGGCATATCCATGAGCGAATCACCTTCTTGTTTGAGAGGTATTCGTTGCTTCTTTGTATCGGCATTGTGTGGGCCTTTGCAGCTATCCTTACTTCTGCTGGTGCATACAACCATGTTTCACTCAAGACGCAGCAGCACTGCCGCACTGATAGGTCTTATCTCATGTCATCTGCACCATGGTATGGTTCTAAATGATGTTTCTTATGAACAGATTTTAAGAACTGTAAATGTTTCAATAAGCCATTTTTATCTACTCATTGCATGCATGTGCTTTTAGGATCAAAATACCATACCCCTTCCAATGGGGTACACCAATCTTCACTGCAGGTCATTCATTTGGAATGATGGGTGCTGTACTTGTTTCAGCTTTTGAGGTCAAGACTAAGGCCCGATGCTATTATCAGATGACTTATTATTTGTTCTCTTTTTTTGTGCGTATTCTTGTCTGTAGTGTCTAATTTTGTTATCTCATGTAGTCAACTGGTGCACATTTTGCAACCGCACGTCTAGCCGGTGCTACACCACCTCCAGCTCATGTCCTTAGTCGAAGTATTGGCTTGCAGGTGAGTGTTATTCCAGAAATTTTCTTACCAGGGCTAGTGTTCTTAATTCTTAGTTCTTGCACCATGTTATTCCAGTGTACATTGCCGACATAAATGAAAAATCTTGTTTGTATCTAAAATGGATTCAGAAACAACTCTTCTGCTAATTAATCTCACAAGTAATAAATGAGACATGAAATATGGTTCTTCGTAAATACTCTGAATGATTTCCATTTGTTACTCACCAAAAAGTTTTGACTGGATGGATCTGTTGGAGAGCTCCTACTTTAAGTCCTTGCGTTCTAATGTGATTATTTATTAAAATGTTTGTATACAGGGCATTGGGATGTTCCTGGAAGGCATCTTTGGTGCTCCAGCTGGTTCATCCGTATCAGTGTAAGGGAATATCAGCTTTTGTCCCCTATCTATGGGGTGGTTATTCTAGAACAGTTTCATGAACTTGGAATCTCCTCCTAACTTCCTGAATTTTTGTGTTAAATTTGTATGCTTCAAACCTCAATGCATGGTACATCAGAAATTATACTAGTGTTGACTAGAGTTTGTATAATGTATACCTACATTTTAGCTAAGGGGGTCAAACATTCTAGCTAGGTGCATCAACAAACTTCATTGTGGTATACTTTCCTACAGCTGATCAGTAACCAACTATTAGTAACCATGGTGCTATAAAAGCCGTGCAATTTTCTTTCCATGACATAGAGAGACCCCTCACAAAAACTAATCGAATGTAAAATTCACCCGTTCACTTTAGGACTTGTGCAGCTTTCTTTTGTTCACTTATTAATGAGTTTTGATTTCCAGAAAGAAATGATGATGGTGAAATACTATTTTTTCCATTTTAATTGTGGAACCTGCAATTCGTGCACCCCTTTGCAAATAAATAAATAAACAAAGAGTGTCCTCTTGAGGCAGGTATGGACATATGATAGATATTCACGCTGGTCCATTTTGTTTAGAACTTACCAAACAAAATGTAGGCTCGAAGCTGTGGCTAAGGATTCCACTGTAGGTCTGCCTTGAGATTAGTGAAGATAAGGGGCAATGGTGCTGAAGGAGGATAGGGATTAGGGTTTGGCACCTAGTGTACAAACTGTGGGGCATCCCTCGCCGTTGCGGTCTCCCGGTTCCCTACCCACACCCTCAGCGCGTCGTCCACTTCCTGGTGCACCCTCGCGGCACTAGCCTGCTCCCTCGAAGCCGCTCCCGCTGCCGGCTCTCAGCTCCCTGGCTGTGCCCTCGACACACCACGTGCAGCCTGCTCCGTGGCTGCACCCTTGAAGCCACCTCACTGCATTGGACTTGCGATGCGCCACACTGGACTCCATCGAGGCATCGACCAAGCCACTTCACTCTTTACTGTGGGTCTTGTATACATGTGTTCGATTACTTGGACAGTCAATTGGGCCACCAGTGGGCCTTAATCAATTACTTGGATGCTATTGCTAGCCAGCCGATCCAAGTTCCTTCACTCATCATCATCTTCGATCGCTGATTGCTGATTGCTGCTTGCCATGGCTGTTGCGTGCTTGGGACAAATGCTGAGGCACCTAGGGGTAGATCCCTAGTTGCCTTCGGCCTACCCGGGGCAACTATCCTGGTTTGCTCTGGTGCTGGCTCCGCCCCTATCCCTGAATACGCAAATGGCCTTGGGAGACTCAGCTAACCCAATGTTTTGACCCAACCACCCAAGTTAGGCTGGGGTTAGCATGATTTTGGCTTGAATACGGGTTTACCTTGCGCTGGCCAAGTGCATATGGTGTGGCCAGGGGAGCAGAACCACCCTGGAGAAAGTTCAGTAGCCCAACCTAGCTTGGCCGCAGCCTGAGTATTGCTCATGTCCAGGGAGACAGAAAAGATGGGTATGGAATTAGAGAGGGAGGAGGTTTTATGTGTGGTGGGCACTGTATGAATTAATCACTTACAACTGGACCATAGATAACTTGACAGTTGCTGCTTAAACAATGCAATAAATTTGTGTAGAGAGCACGACAGCCAGTCTCTTATTGACAAACGCCTCCATGGTTAGCGATACTATACCGGTGCACTTTTATCACATTGCATCCAAATAAGATTCAGTTGATTGTTTCTAAAGACAAATGTTTCTGCAGAATTACTTATGCTATGCCCTTGTGAACTGAAAGCACTCCTTGCCATTATATTCAATGCAGTGAAAACATTGGGCTTCTTGGACTAACGAAAGTTGGAAGTAGGAGAGTGATCCAGATATCAACTGGATTTATGATATTCTTCTCCATATTTGGTAGTCTTCTGTTCATGTCTTTGGTTGCCAAAGGGAAATAATTTTTTGGCTCAAATTTGGGAACTTTTATTTTTGCAGGGAAGTTTGGGGCCTTCTTTGCGTCGATTCCATTGCCAATATTCGCAGCAATTTACTGCATCTTGTTTGGCATCGTAGGTGAGTTCAACTTCCTTTTTGGGCCCTTGTATAGATAGTCAAGAGTAAAAACTTGGTACAGTTTTGTTGTTTTATAGCCTAATCAGTGTATTTTGTTGATATCAGCTGCTGTGGGAGTCTCGTACATGCAATTTGCGAACACGAACTCGATGAGGAATATCTACATCATTGGACTATCATTGTTCCTTGGCATCTCGATCCCTCAATATTTCAACGAGTATACTTCTTCTGCTGGCCGTGGACCTGCCCGAACAAATGCAGGATGGGTATATTCTGCAATCCTTTTACATGGCATGGCATGCTACTATATGTGCAATTCTTTATAGCAAGCTTACAATGCCTTGTACCAGCTGTATATGTCGTTATATTCTGTGCCTTGGTGTACTGTAATTAGATGCATGAATTCTGACTTCTAAATCGTTTGTTTATGTTTCTGTTATTGCAGTTCAATGACATAATAAACACAGTGTTCGCTTCTGGCCCAACGGTGGCATTGATTGTCGCATCTGTCCTGGATAACACATTGGAGGTCACGGGCCACGAGTCTGACCGAGGGCTCTCGTGGTTCATGCCATTCCTGCACCGTCGGAAAGGTTACTCGGATCCTAGAAACGAGGAGTTCTACAGCTACCCGATCAGGCTACATGACTTCATCCCGAGCCGGTTTCTCTGACTCTAGAGGAGTGCTGTGACCTGTTCTGCTGTGCATGTAAATCTCTTTGTTCTTGTTAGTTCTTACTCCTGTGACCTGTGGTGATTGGCGCTGTCACAGTTTCTATTTAGTGGGTTTGGTACAAGAATGCTTAGGACTCTGCTTTTATCCCCCCCGTTTTTTGGCCAAGGGTTTGGTTATATGGTGATGTAGAGTTTTATGTTCAGGTGCATGTTTTGGGGAAATTGCTAAAGAATGGTACCTCATTTGTTAATTACTGAGTCAGGGTGTTGATGAATATTCAGTGCATGCATTGGTTTATTATAACTTGTAAGTACACCAGATGGCCTTTTCGTCTGCATTTTATGCTCAAAATCGAGACGGATAAAATTTGTCACGAAGGTTTTGTAAGAGATGTTCAGAACTGTCACCTGGTTTGATCTCAGCCTTCTATGGCTCGATCTGATGGCTCCAAAGATGCCGAATGGCTGGATGGCCATCTTCGTCCTGGTCTGAACAGCAGTGGTGGGTGCATATCGAACCGGACTGTGCCTGCCGGTCATGAATAATTAATTGCATGAGATCAGATAGTATATTCCTGTGTGATATTGTGATCTCATTTGGTCTATAAAAGTGCAGATGGAGGAGCGCGAGTGCTACAAGCTGAGAGATGAACACTCCTTTTTTTGGACAGAAAAGAGAGATGAACAGTCATGGAGGCCACTCCAGTGGCTCGCTATGATAGGCTTGGAAGGCACCGGGAGCTCTCGTGTTGCGCTTGTGTGTGACGTACTGCATCTGCCAGGATGCTGTATAGTGCTGGACTTTGCAACTGAGAATCGCTAGAATTATATAGTCCTTGTGCTAGCGGTTTACATTTGTGGAAGAAGCTGCTGTAGGCAAGTTCCGGGATAAGCTGCAAGCTGATTATAGTAAGTTTTTTAAAGAAAAAGTAATTTCATTAAAGAAGGAAAAGAAAACCCAAAGAAAAAGGGTTCCATTACAACCAAAGTAACATGAAGAAGCAGGATGGAAGAGAAGGCGGCCTTTCAGTTGAAGCTCTCTACTGCAAAACTTGATCTGAGTAGATTGCTTATGTAATGTGGAGTGTTCTTTTGATGGTACCTACCCTAGCAAAAGCACGCAAGAATGCTGGTTTTAACTATTTCTCTGAAGAGTTGCCTAGTGACATTGGGGTCGTCAGAAATCTACTGAACGTTGCTGTTCTAGTTTAGTGAATAATATCTGCAGTTTTCTCTCTTTTGTCGCTTGTAACGCCGAGGCTCTTGCTTGCAAAGCCGGCAACCACGGCGTACTAGTTGTATATATGTGTGTGAATTTCGCTTTCCAATAAAGCGCGCGGGGCCTCGGGACCTTTCGTCTGGAAAAAGATAGTCCTTGTGTTCGTAATGGATAATTGCATAGTATCAAATAGTAAATTATCTATCGCATAGTAATGGATAATTGCATAGTAGCAAATAGGATTATATCTCTTTTGGTCCATAAATGTGGCAATGGCTAAGCAAATGTCCTACAAGCTTAAGAGTGAGCTGGAGGCCACTCCAGCTGCTTGCCAATGGTAGGCCTCGGAGGCATCCTGATTTTTCTAAGATTGTGAGTTCTTTGGTCGCCATTTTGCCTACCAGAGTTTCAGTCGAAAAACATGGGCACAAATGACATGGATGCAACTGGTTACTGCACAGGCGAGCGTTCCTTTCGGCTGAAGCTGCGGATCTAATCCCTTCGAGGCCTAAAATTTCCGGTTAAGTCGTAGAGGTGATTAAGATTTCGGATTCGCTAATTTTTAGTTGACTAAAATTTTGTTATCTATCAACCATCTACAATTGCACAGTATTAAACCTAAAATTACAATACTAAGTGATGTGCAATTTTTGCACAACTCTATTGTAACTTTTAGTCTTTTTTTTGTATTTATAAGGTTTACCTAGATTTATTTTTGTCTAGTTTAGATTTTTTTTGTATTTGTAGGGTTCACCAACATTTACTTTTTCTAGTTTAGAATTTTTTTTGTCTCAACACAGAAACTTGTGGTATCTATTGGATCAAAATCGAAAGGTAACTGATGAATAAAAAAATTCCAATCACCTGAAGCATAAACGCTCCCTTAGTATTCAACTTGTAAAAGAATTCACCATACAAGCTATGCAAAATAAGGAAGTGGGACATACTCCCCGATGCTTTACACATCACTCCACAGCACGTCTGAATCCTGTGACCTGTAGTGACTGCACTGTCACAGTTTCTACTTTCTAGTTGGATGATGTTGATGAACTTGCTAATTGATATGCATTGCATTGGCTTATTTTAGGTACATAGGATGGATTTCGGTACTTGATCTGCCATTTGATTGAAAATAGAAGTCGCTCAAACTCTAGGACGGGGTTAAAATTTGGCAATGAATTGCTCAAAAGATGTTCAGAATCGTCACCCGGTTTGATCTTAGCTTCATGTGGCTTGATCCGTGGCTTCAAAGGTACCTAAAGGCATGGACATTGAACTGGTGAGTTGAACAGTTGATTTAACCATTTTAGTGGTGGGTGCACATTGAACTCGACTGCAGGTCTTGAATAGCTGAATGGAATCAGACAATACATTCGTTCTCTTTTTTGCTTCATAAAAAGAGCAGATGAAGGAGAACAATGCGCAAGAGCTACAAGCTGAGAAAGATAAACTTCTTTTTTTGATGGGAAGAGAGATGAACAGTTCATGCAGGCCAATCTAGTGGCGTGCTATGGTAGGCATGGGAGGCATCAGGAGCTCTCGGGTTACATGGTAGTGGTGAAGTAAGATACTGCCTCATCCTCATCATTTTTGCCTACGAAAGTTTGAGCTGGGAGACGAGTTAAACAACTTTATTTTTTAAAAAAAGCAGAGACAAGCCGAGTTAAACATGGTGGATGAGTTATAAATACATTTATAGCGTATTCAGTAACTAATTGTTGCGTCTTGCAGGACCTTCATGCTCTTCGTTTTGCAGCTTGGAGCTGAGTTTGGTCCGTCTTTAATCATCCAGATTTCAAACACCTTGAATCGTTCCTGTATTCTGAAATACGAAAATCACTAGCTGCCCTGGGGCTTTCTATATTATTCAGTACTTTGTTTCCTGATTACCGAAGAGGCCTAAGGTTTTCTGTTGCCGTAAGAACCGCTTATGTACATCTGTGCTGTTGTGACATGCAGTGATTGGCGTTGTCACAGTTTCCCAGTCTCAAGTCTGAACCTTGAACTGGACTAGTAAACATGAGGTCTCTACTGTTCCCCATTGAATGGACGGATACACATGCATACAAATAGTAGGTGCACGTTGAACTGGACTGGACTTCAGTTGTTGAATAATTTCGTACATTCTTTTGGTCCATTAATGAGCGGATGAAGGAACATTTGATGGAGGCAGAGGCCACTCCTAGTGGGTTGCTATGGTTGGGCCTAGGAGGCACCGGGAGTCTTGTGTTTCAGGAAAGTAAGTTCTTGCCTCACTATTTTGCCTCAATTTCAGTCAATAGTCAGACTTAAATAGTTCAACTTGGTGGATGTGTACTTGCATCCTGCTGGTCCTGAGATGAACTGTAACACCCGGGCTGCTTTTAGTGTGGTTCTTCTAGAATTATGTGCTGAGATTAGTCTTAGCATTATTTATCTAAAGTAAGTTGTAGTTATATATAATATATATTGGGTTCAAGCGTAGTACTTATGGGTTAATATTTTTATACGAAGCGAGTGCGAAATTTTAAGTGATGTGTTATGTGTACGCAGATCCGTCCCATGATGAGTTGGACATTGAGGGAATTTTAGACCAGAATGTTATAGATGGTTCAAACTTTATTGCACAGGCGTGTGTGGACTCAGAGTGGACACACGACATGGCATATTTACAGGCATTGAACGCACGGATGTGTACTGATAGGTGATTCTGGATATTTATCGTGTATTTGGTGTGTCGCCAAGAGCGTTAGCTATTGGGAGGGAGTGGATGTAATACCTCGGTCTGCTCGTAGTACGATTCATGTGAAGTTGTGTGGTGGGATTAGTCTCACATTGTTTATGTAAAATAAGTTGTAATAATATATAATATCCGTTGGAAATGTAGTACCTCTGAATTAATTATTTTACATGAAATAAGGACAATAGTATAAATAAGGTGTTATACGTGTGTAGATCCGCCTTCACAGCGGGCTATACATTGAACGGATTTTAACTCAGAGGGTGTTAAACGAATGCCTGCCAAGCATGTTTGAGCACATTGTGATTTCGGTTGATCTGGGTCCATCGTAAATCTGCGGGAGCTATCACTTCCATGAGTTCTCCCTCCCCCTTTCCCCTCCATTCCTCCTCAAGAGAAAAGTATTTTCTGCGCGGGAGACCGATGTACTTGTGTGGCCGCCCGGCGGGTTTGCGTGGCCGCCGGTGGGTGCCCCTGGCGGCTAGCGGCGGGGTGTGGATGGCAGGGCTTTTGGTCGGACGGAGGCGGGGCACGGCGTGCTGGAGCGGCGGAGACGGCGAGTCCGGCTCCTGCTCTCCGCGATACGTTCGGTCAAAGACGCTCAATGCTCCGCGTTTCCCTCTGAAGATTTATATCAGGTTGCGAGGGTGCTCAATTTGGAAGCTACTACAAGCTCTCTGCTTCCCGTAACGGATTGCTATCAGATGAAGGTACATAAAAAGATTACACATAGCTTAGCGTGGTGCTCTGAATGAGAGTAAAAAGACTCTTTAGTTTGTCAGGTCTGAATCCGGACTCTGGATTCTTTCTTCAAAATCGGAGCCCTGACGTGTCCTCCTCATAAGGTGCCATTGTTACATGACATGGTGACAATCTGGCTGCCTGGCTTCTCGAGGCAAGTTTATTTATTTTTAGATAATGGCAGGGGAAATCTCTCTTGGTCTCTATATTTGAGGATATATATAGCCCAAATTTTATTACAAATACCAAAGAATTCTTAATCAGGCGAAACAATAGCCATATAAACTATAATGATGCAGCAAAACAAACGTCGTAAAACATAAACCAACGATAAAATAAAAGCCGTAAAAACAATAAACATCCTTCTGAAGAGAAACCATGACATAAAAGTGTTTCAAACATCTCGAAGTTTATTACACAGCTTCCACACATTCTTGTTGAAGATTTCCCTTGTAATGACCTCCAATGCTTTGCTCCCAGCTACTAAGGTCTTACTTCTTCCTTGGCATTGCAAAGTTGACTAAGAGTGGATCCAATGAATGCATCTGAATATAACATGTAGAGGATGGCCAATAATTTTTTTATCGAAAATGATATCATTATGACATAACTATATAGACCAGCAAAGCGTCGCCGCCCCCACCAAAATAGTTGCTTTTGAATTCAAATTAAGACTTAATAACCAGTTCCCAAAGATACTGCGAATAGTATTAGGTCTATTATGATTAAAAAGCAATTTGGACTATGCGCCAAGCAAAACGGGAAAAGTAATAATAAAAAACAAATGTTTTATGATCTATTTTTAATCACAAAAACAACAATTTGTGTCACCTCTCCAGTTCTATTTTAATAAATTATCCTTGGTTAGAGTAACTCTTCTACAAAGATACTACAAGAAATTTTTTTTTATCTTAAGAGGTACTTTAACTTCCCATAACTTTTGACATCGAAAAAGACAATTGGTATCACCCAAAACATCATACATAGATTTGACGGAAAATTGTTCCAACGAACCGTATCCTTATCTATGGTAAGATGAGCATTGACTATTCTCACCATAAGATTATTGAAAGTAAGAAAATTTGATCCAACAATTGCTCTCCTAAAACTCAATATTAAAGGCGTAGTTCCTAAAACATCTGTAGCCAAAGCCTGTTTCTTCTAGGCTACCTCAAACAAAGTTGGATAAAGTTCATAAAGAGGTCGATACCCAACCCAAATGTCCTTCCAAAATCTGATTTGTTTCCTATCCCCAAGATTAAAAGAACAACATTGAATAAAACTATTCTTTACCTTCATCAATCCCTTCCAAAAATGGGAATCCCCAGGTTTACTCTCAACTTGAGATACAGACTTATCATTCAAATATTTTTTTCTAAGCAATTGCTGCCAAACTCCTTCCTCATTCAAAAGTTTAAACAACCATTTAGCCAAAAGACACTTATTTTTTTATCTCGAGATGTTGAATTCCCAGGCGACCTTGTTCTTTGGGCCTACAAAGAATATTCTATTTAGCCAACCTATACCTTTTTTTATGGTTGTCACTCTGCCAATAAAATATGGACCTAAAAAAAATCTAATCTTTTAAGGACCCCTTTGGGCATCTCAAAGAAAGAAAGCATAAACATAGGAAGGCCACTCAAAATCGAATTTATCAGTAACAATCTACCACTAGTAGATAATTTTTTCCTTTTCCAATTGCTCAACCTTTTTTCGAAGCGAAAAGAACCCCTATCACATCCAAATAACTCTAGGTATTGAGATTCAATTTTTTTTGCTTCTCTAAAGCAAAAGAGTTCACTTTTATGAAAATCAATCTTTAAATCAAAAGTTTCTCAAACCCATTGACATGACCCTCATTCTTAGCCCTTCCAATCAAAATAGCTAACATATCCGCAACAATATTAAAAAAAAATTGGAGACAAAGGGTCCCCTTGCCTAAGTCCTTTCTTGGTTTGGAAATAAGACCCAATGCTATCATTAATCTTAATCCCCACACTACCCTCTGCAACGAATTTGTCAATCCAAGCACACCAACTTGGAAAGAAACCCTTCATTCTAAGAGTTTGTTGTAGAAAAGACCATTTGACCTTTTCATACGCCTTTTCAAAATCAATCTTAAAAATGATACCATCTAATTTCTTTTTATGAAGCTCATAGATTGTTTCATGTAAAACAACTACCCCTTCCATAATATTTCTCCCTGGTATAAAGGCCGTTTGAGATGATCGAACAACCTTTTGGGCAATGCCCATGAGACGATTAGTACCTACCTTAGTAAAAAATTTCAAACTCACATCTTCTTTTTTTTTAAAGTAAAGATATGACCCCAAAATTGAGCCTAGAAAGAGGTAAATAGCCTCTATGAAAATATTGAAAGAGAGCAATCAAATTATTTTTAATAATGTTCCAAAAAAACTTGATAAAATTCATCTGGAAAGCCATATGGACCCGGAGCTTTATTATGCTCCATTTGAAAAATTACATCTTTCACTTCCTTTCCAGTAAACTCAGCAGTAAGATAATTATTTTCAAAGTCGAAACTTGAGGTATATCATTCGTGATAGTCTCAATCATGGAAAAATGATTGCTATCAGGAGGTCCAAAAATACCTTCATAATAATTCGTGATGTACTGCTTTAAATGAACCTCACCCGAAATAACACCCTCCTAAATGAACCTCACCCGAAATAACACCCTCCTCCTATTCCAACCGGAAAATTTATTGTTTCCTATGCTTACCATTGGCTATCAAATGAAAATATCGAGTATTACTATCCCCTTCAAGCAAATGCTTCGATTTAGCCTGTTGATACCATTTGATTTCTTCCTCTCGCAGTAAATGGGCAAGACACTCATTAGAATTGTGCTTAGGATTAATTTCAAAATTAGATAACCTTGTAGACTCAGCTTTCTTATCAAGATTATCAATTATATTCAAAAGATATTTTTTCTCTAACTTATATGCACCACTAGTATTTTTAACCCACTCTTTGAGAAATTGTCTAAGCGCTCTAATTTTGCTTTGCCATTGTTCAATTGTAGAATTATCAATATTATTTTGTTGCCACACCTGATCCACCAGATCAAAAACCCAACCCTCTTAAGCCAGCCCAACTCAAATTTAAATAGATGTTGGTTCCCAATATCAGAGGCAGCCCTAGTGTTAAGAACAATGGGCGTATGGTCAGAAAGAACACGTTCCAAAGCATTTACAGTGGTCAAAGGGTATTTCTGTTCCCAATCCGTACTCACAAGGATTCTATCAAGTTTTTCAAAAGTAGGATTATCCAAATTATTTGCCTATGTAAATTGTCTATCCGAAAGCATAAGTTCTCTTAAGTTTAGGATCTCAACAACTGCATTAAAAAGAAAAAGATAATGCCAATCAAAATTATCATTATTTTTTTCCTCGTCGTGCCTTATGATATTAAAATCACCACCAATTCGTGAATAGAACCGTCTGTGATAGTCTATTTTCATGGGGTCTAGTTTTGCATGGCGACACACAACAACACAAATCTCACCGTCATCACCACATAGTGAACCGCTCGAATTTAATTCATCGGTTTTTGAACCGTCTGTGAAAAAACCATGGTTCTTGTTTAGAACCGTCTGTGATAGCTTTTTCTATTGCAAAAAAACGACGCACGGTTTTCACTTTTCTATTGCAAAAAATGAATATGGGAGCGAGCCTCCCGAGCCCCGCGAATGAATTTGATATGGATTTTCGGATTGAACTTTTCATTAGCTTTCCCACAATAGCCACAACATCACAGTAGCATCAACTCAATCCATTCACATAGCACTAAAAACAACACGACATCACCTACATCACAGTAGCATCAATTTAATCTATTCACATAGTACTAACACATCACAGTAGTAATCCACATCACAGAGCAAAAGGGGGAGTAGAGAGAGTGAGGTCGTGGGAGGCTGGGGCGACGAGGTCGAGGGAGGCCGGCGACGACGAGACCGGGGCTAGGTGGAGGAGGCCGCGGGCGACGAGCTCAGGGGAGGATGGGGCGACGAAGTAGAGGAGGCCGGGGGCGACGAGGTCGTGGGAGGCCGACGACGACGAGGTTGGGCGAGGTGGAGGAGGCCGAGGGCGACGAGCTCAGGGGAGGCCGGAGCGCAAGGTCAGAGTGAGACGGAGACGACAGAGGAGAATTGGCAGAGGATGATATGGAGATGGCAAAGGAGGAGATGGAGAGCTCTGTTAATATAAAGAGATTGTAGGTAGCCCCCCATTAAGTGCAAATTTTTTTTCCCGCCCAACAAAATAAAAGTATCATAGATGACATCACAGACAGTTCGTATCATGAACCGTCTGTGATAGGCGTCTCATCACAGATGGTTCTTAATACAAACCGTCTGTGATGAGATACTCATCACAGACGGTGTTTTTTTGTATAAAACCGTCTGTGATTTTAAATTTTACCATGGCTTGGAATTTTTCTTACTCTCTGATTTTACCATGGCAGTCAATACTCTGCCGTGGTAGGATTTGGACAGCTAATTCTCGCGGCACACAATCCTCTGCCGTGGTAGCCAATCCTCTCAGTATCATAGACGGTTCGTCTTGGAACCGTCTGTGATTATTTTATCACAGACGGTTTCAAAGAACCGTTTGTGATGAGGTATAATCACAGACGGTTTCAAAGAACCGTTTGTGATGAGGTGTCTTCTATAGTTTGTAAACCGTCTGTGATGAGGTGTCTTCTATAGTTTGTTTTGTAGTTGTGAAACTGTCTGTGATGATATCTTCTATAGTCTGTTTTGTAGCAGTGACACATCCATATAATGGTATTGGCAGGTGCACATTGGGCTTCGATCAGGTGTTAAATAATTGCATCAAATCATGTAGTACATTCTTTTGGACGTGTATACAATGGTATTGGTAGGTGCACATGGGCTTCAAGTGTTAAAGTTCTTGACCTGGCGAGGTGTCATTTGTATACATGTGGTGGTGGTGCTTATCTGATGGTGATGGGTCCATTAAATCCGAGTGAAATAATATGCCAACGGCCATCAACCTTGGAAGCAAATTCTCTACGATTAGCACCACGAGGTACAAGAAACAGCGTACTGGAGTTCCAATGTAGGACTGTGCTTTGGGAGAGGATCGCTAAAGAATAAGCATGAATTTGTTAATTACTGAGGCAGTGAGCGAGGTTGATGGACTTTCAGTACATGCATTGGTTTGTTAATTACCGAAAGGCACGACCGACTATATATCTGCTTAATGGATTTAACTGATGAATTGAGCAACTTAAAAGTTAAAAACCTGCAAGCTCAACATTGCACGGACAGATATACACGTCCATGCATTGGTTTGTTAATTACCAAATGGAAGACTATCAGTCTCAACATTGAACGGGCAGATACACGGCCATGCAGTGGTTATAGGTGTACAGTGAACTACACTGAGATGTTGAATGAATGCTTGGAACCAGATATATAGTACATTTCTTTTTTTTTCTTCCTTTCTTTCTGTTTTTGCAAGGAAGATAGTACATTTCATAGCAGGACATGTAGAATCTCCTCTGGCCGATAAAAGAGAGATAAAGAGCCCTCTGAGCTGAGAGAGACAGAGAAGTCATGGTGAGTGCTGGATGTAAAACTCTAGCTAGCGGTTTGGCTATGGCAAGGCTAGGCGCATTGTGAATCTATTATTTTATTAAAGTAGTGTCAACAGAAGTCACTATATTCGCTATTAAAGACTAGAAATTTACACATTAATTAGTGCAAAAAGAAAAAGATCTACACTGTTGATCGTGGTGGGTCTAGATTAAAAGAACGAGTTCGTATCAAGTACAATAAAACTAAAATTTAGAGTAAAAATAAAATAAATTCAGCAATTTGCTTTCTATACGAATTCCTAATTAAAAGAGTCAATATCAAGTACTATAAAACTGAAATTCAAAATAAAAATAAAACAAAATTAGCAATTCCACAAATTCCTAAGTAATTCTCTAAATAATTATAATTCAAAATAAAAAATAAACAAAAGTTGGCAATTACATTTGTATACGAAATCCAACAAAAAAAATCTGAATAAAAAAGTAAAATAACTTAGCAATTTGATTTCGATACGAATTCCAAATTTATAATTTGGAATAAAAATAACCAACCAAAAAAAATCAATAATGGGCAATTAGATTTGTATACAAAACCAACCAAAAATTAACTAAAATTTAGAATAAAAATAAAATAAAATAAGCAATTTGATTTCAATACGAATTCTAAAGTAAAATCCCTAAATAAATGTAATTTGGAATAAAAATTAAAGAAAAATTAGCAATTGGATCCAGATACAAATTCCAAGAAAAAAGAACTAAAATTTGGAATAAAAAATAAAAGAAAATTTGCTATTTTATTTTCGTACGAATTCCAAAGTAAAATATCCAAATAACTAAAATTTGGAATAAATTAAATAAATATGGCAATTTGATTTGTACATGAACTCCAATAAAAATAACTAAAATATTGAATAAAAATAAATATTAGAACGAGGATGATACGAATGGTGTCGAGGAGACACAAAAGAAGCCACCACATTCATTCTCAAGGTCATGTGTTTCTATTATTGCTTTCCACGAATAAAAGTAAAAAAATAACTAAAATTTTGAATAAAAATACAAGTTATAACGAGGATAACACAAATGGTATCAGAGGAGTCCACGAATAGGGGCATGCGGCTACATGATTTATGCATGATGAAGAGTTATTAGTTTCTAAGAACCCCAATAACTTATTATTCTCAATGAATTTATTCCATCAAAGCACATACATCAATTACTTTCACCGAGTTGTAATTTCCTTCATACTTCTATTGTCATTTTTAATGTTTAGAATATCTTAAAAATCTAAATAGCCTACAAGATACATAAATATTTTCCCAAACATTTGTATTAAACTTTGAAATAAATTTAGCCGCACAAATACGCGGGCCAACCTGCTGGCTTGTACATAATTAAGGTGATGACAATTAATTCTATCGCCTAATTATTTTCGATGCTTATCTGATGATGATGGATCCGTTGAAGCCATTGGAGAGGATACATGAAATCATCAACACCAAGAGTGCAAGAAGCAATACACACACACACACACACACACACACACACACTGGACTTCAAAAAAGGGGCCTGATTGAAATTTGGCACTGAAATTACTTGAGAGATGGATTCCGGCTCTTTGCCGAGTGCCTCGTGCATCGGGCAAAGGCTCCTTCTCTCTCGAGAAAGCTTTGCCGAGCGCGACACTCCAAAAAGCACTCGAAAAAAATTTATCGCTGGCAACCTTTGCCGAGTGCCTTTGTCGGGCACTATTTAAGTTTTGCCGAGGCCGAGTCAAGACTCGGCAAAGAAAAGGCACACATTCAAGTGGACTGCAGATCGATGTTGAATAAGTGCCAACCAGACAGTACAAGACTCGCAAAGATTTTTCAATTTTTTTGAAAATTTCTTTGCCGAGAGTTGATGGTGGCACTCGCAAAGATGGAAAACCGGGTTTCAGCGCCATATTCTCAGCTTTGCCGAAAGTGCCATGACCATGGCATTCGGCAAAGGGTCCTTTGCCGAGTGTTGCACTCGCAAAGTGACCCAAACTCTGCTTTTTTATTTATTTTTACATTCCATCACGACAAACAAATCCATCCAAACATATATCACATCCATCACATATATATCTCATCCATCACATATTTATCACATCCATCACATATATCACATATATAACAATAAGTGCTCAAGTCCATCCAAACAAATCCACAAGTTCATCACAGTCGACAAGTGCATCACAAGTATATCACAAGTCCATCACCAAGTGAACAACAAATGAAAATACAACTACCATTCATCTCGAAGGTGGCCACCGCGATCGTGGTGAAGGAAAAGCTCTATCATTCGAGGCGCATGAGGTGGATTATTCAACCCGCTGATTGAGGTCGCACAAAGGAGAAGAGATTGCATGTGAGACAAGATTACATTAGATACCTAATCTAGGAAGGTAGAGGTCATACAAGCAAAGCACAAGCGAAAGCAAAAAACTTTCATACTCACAGGAGTAGCTGCAGCTGCAGGACGCGGAGGCGGAGGTGGAGCCAACAGCCCAGCTTGCACAGCAAAGCCCGTATGTTGCCCAAGACCTTGTAGGAACTCCGTAATGTTCGCCACCTCTGCGTGCGGGCTGCGCTCGGCTGCTCGGCCTCCGGTGGCCGACATCCTCTCGCTTTCGGCCTCCGGCTCCCGACGTTGCCTCATTTCTTGTTCCGGTGGCCTGCAATATTTCACTCCAATGTTTCAGTAATGCAAAGCTAATAAATGTGTGTAAAGATCAATGTACGACGAGTAAAACAGGAATAACCTCGAGTGCGTCGACCGGTCTTTGTGTGGCAATGCCGCGGGCGTATGGTCGCTCTCGCCGTGTTCGTGCTCGGATCCGGGAGAGATGGAGTAGAGGCCGTGTCGATGAGGCCGCCGCCAAGCCGTAATCGCCCATGCTTCTTGCCTTGTCCCACCTCATGACGATCTCTCCATCAAAGTCCCGGTGCTCGAATCATGGTCCGCCCATGGACCGACCTTGCCGCCGACGACGTACTCACTGATGCGGGTGTAGACGCTCGGGTTCGTGTACGCCTGGGGCGGGTCCTCCAGGTTGAAGGAGACGTCGGACGTCGCCTTGCCCTTGTGGGCCATACACCATGCCCGAAGTCCGAGCAAGGTCGACCACTATGTGACGCCGATCGCGAGAAAGACAAACAAGATAATTAGAAATCGTGCGTAATTGAGCGTCACAATAGATAAATGAATTCGTGTACCCATGCTTGTTTGTATGCGGAGAGGTCATGCGGTCGCCTTGATGGTGTCTTTGGACCTTGCATCATCAAACGACGGCCCGCATCACTGTGCATCCGAGATACTCCTCCGTGAACCACTTGTCCACGATCATCGCCAAAGACTCGGGATACGATTAGCACCACCAGGGAATCATCTACACGCCATCAAGTATTTGACATATAAGAAGATCAAATTAAACGTGACTTAATCTCAAAACGAATCAATATTAATGTTCTTCATCTACCTCAAGGTACCGGTCCGGATCGTCATGTTTCTTGCGTCTTTCTTGGTGACCTTCTCTCCAAGCTTCGACCCGTGGTAGGTTACGATGGCTCGGATGCGCACCTCGTGATGCATGTCGGTGATGAGTTTTTACGAGCTTTGGTAGCCACCGTCCGCTCGCCTCAAATCCTCATCGCATCCGAAATAAGTCCGCATACAAACGCGATGTATCCATTCATTATTTCAAGAAAAGTCCAATGAATGCGATGTATTGAGCAATGTTGTGCGAGGAGACTTACCCAAAACTCCGCCTTCACCGCGCCACCTTGTTGGGGTACTCAGATCGGGCCGACGGCGTAGTGGTCAAACGAGTAGGTCGGCCCGTCTTCCCGCAGACGTGACAATGCCGGGTAGTGTTGCTCGCATTGAATACCCAGATGCCATTGGCGGAGCGTGCGCTACCACCGACACAACCACCCAGTTCTGCACAAGTGATTAAGAAAATTATTAGTTTCTCTTTTTTCAACATATCATATGAAGTAGTGGTGACAACATCTAAAGTTACTTACTTTTGCCCTTCGGGGCGAATCACTGGGCGTCGGTGAGGATGCAGAACCTGAGGGAGGCTCGCGGGACCTCGCAAGTAGACACTCGAAGAGGAAGAGGAGGAAGCGGAACCGTGCCTACCGCCTCGTCGCCGTCGTCGTCCAACTCGCCCACGGTGCCACCTCCTCCTCCAAAGACCTCCTCACGCGGCGTGGGAGGAGACGGCCCCCTCCTGCGGCCGGCGGTCCTCTTCCTCCTCCTCCTAACCGACCCCTCCGCCTCCTCCTCCGCAGTGTGTGGTCTCTGGTAAAGCGAGGACACGTCCCTACGACGGTCGCCCACCATCTTTGTTCACTCACCTGCAATTAAAAAGAATAAGCAAGACGTAATTAGAAATAGATGCAAAATGAACAAAACATAATTACAAAAACATAGTAATACATGTATTAGAAATAGATGCAAAATGAACAAAACATAATTACAAAAACATAGTATTACATGTATTAGAAATAATCTTCATGATTGGGATTATGGATCATAGGTCTCGTCATCACTATCAACATTGTCCAAATCATCAACACTATCCGAAGGAGGAATGTTGTCTTCATTGTCATTGCCTAAACGTAATCGCCAAGCATTTGTAAGTCCTTCACATTTCGCACCTCGTCTCCAGCGTCCTCGTCATCAACCCTTTCATTGTCTACTTTCATTCCTATCGCCGGTTAAGTCTATCTCAAACCTCCCTTGTAGCCCTCTTCTTGAAAGAACTCTCCATCATATGTGTTTGGGTTGAAGTTGTAATCTTCATCGTTTGGGGGATGTAGTTTACCGTGTGGCGATACCTTGTGCACAATAGCCCAACCCTTAAGATGCTCTTTGTCTTGGCACGCGTATGGCGATAATAAACCCGGACGGCCTGTTGAGCCACAATGTAGACATCTTTTCTTGATAGACGGAATCTCGTCGAATCTCGACTAGCCCAAGCTTAGGGTTCGCCTCGTTACTCTAGGATGAAACCAAAGGGCATTTGAATATGACAGATTAAGAGGTTTGGAACCATAAAATGGAAGTTCGTAGATTTCTTCAATTCTTCCATAATAGTCGAGGCCATCAGTGCCGGGCGTAAAAACTCCGATGTTTGTGGTTTTTCGATTGGGCCGACTCTGCTCGTAGCTTGTCGTGTGAAAACGATATCCATTCACGCCATAACCGTAAATGACTTGACCCTAACGACACGTACCGCTTGCACCGTCTCAACTCGTCACTTATAGACGATCGGTTTGGGGCCGCAAGCTCAAGCAGATAGATCGTTATATTATTCGAACGCACGATCAACTTGGAATGTCGAACTAAGCACGAGCTAAATTGGACAAGACCTTCGCTTTGAACCAAGAAATAAAATCGGGCTCCTCGGTCCCACACCCCGTGAAAGAAGGGTATCGGTTTCTGTGGGGTAGGATCCCTTGATTCATGCCAGATTGACGAAGAAATTCCTGCACTAACGAGAAACAAGGGGTTGGACGAAGAAACAAGGAGTGACGGCGTATTGAAACAAGTTCGTTGAAAACTTACCCAATGAACTACCGCACTCGACAAGGTTGGTTAACACATATAGCATGATATCGCGCCACTCTTCATTTTTCAATTGCTTAGTGGTCGATGCACTTGCGCCCGAAGTTGCCCTTGGAAAAGGCCGAGGTTCGATTCATTTTCGCCAAGATTGTAACGAGGGGTGGATTATAAACGCTAGGAAGGTTCTCGGTGTAGTATTTCTCGTGAAGTTTGACACCTCCTCCGTAATGTATGCCTCGCAATGGAAGCCTCAATTTTGGCTTTATTTCTATATTTTTGCGAAGAGTCTTCGACATCTCTCGATTGGATAGCACCAACTAAGATCGCACGGCCCCCATACGTGCCTCATACGGAGGTGCACAATCAAATGTTTGCATCGCCAAGAAAAGCGGGTGGAAAGATCTTCTCCAACTTACGAGCAACACGGTGCCACTTTTTCCAAGTTATCAATGACGGTCCGAGATAGCTCCTTGGCACAAAGCTGCTGGAAGAAATAGCTCAACTCTGCCAGCACTTGCCAGACATGCTCAGGGACATAGCCTCGAACTCTGCCAGCACTTGCCAGACATGATACGAAAAGAGGGGTTTCCAAAACTTGCAAAAAACAACGGCACGATGGCCGACAACCACATATACAACCACAACCACAACTACACCGCCACAACCACCACACCACCTCCACCACCACCACCACCACCACCACCACTCCACCACCGTCAACCGCCACGACCACCACGACCACCACCACCACCGTCAACCACCACCACCACTGCACAGCAAGAACCTAGGGAGGGGAAGGGAAGGCCATACCTACGTCGCCGGTCTTTGGCGGGACGGTCGCCGTCTGAGCCGCCAAGCAGTGGAAGCGGCGGCCGGCGGCGGGAGGGAGGGCGACGACGCGGTCGGGGCGGGGGCCGCGCGGGAGGAGGAGTAGTGGCGCAAGGCGCTGTAGAGGCGGCGCGGCACATGGTGGCGCCCGGCGCGCTGGGCGCATGGGCGAGGCGATGGCGCTGGCGCAGGCAGTGTGGCGCGGGTGTGCGCGTGTGTGTGCGTGTGCGCTCTAGGTCATAATGAGAAAGTTTGCCGAGTGCAGAGATCCCAGACTCGCAAACAATTTTAATTTTTTTTTTTTAATTTCTTTGCCGAGTGTCGGATCAGAGGGCACTCGCAAAGAGCCAAGTTCGCATATGATGGAGAGTTCTTTTTTAAAAAAATAACAAACCCCTTGCCGAAAGTGCCACCGGTGTGTGGCACTCGGCAAAGACACCCTTTGTTCAAAGTGTCGCTCCTCGCAGCTCTGCAGAACGTTTCTTTTTTTTTTATTTTGGCCTCCAAATTTTTGTGCAGCCCTCCTCAGTGACAGTACTCTATGTTAGGATTTGGTACATTTTGTGGCTTTTGTTATATTTAGTTAATTTATTTCATTTACTATAATTATTTCGAAAAATGCAAATTTGAACTGCACGTGCATCGAATAATGGAATTTAATGATTCAAAAAATGATAGTCATGTTATTGAGTGTAGTGTGAGGTAGTATCAGAGCGGACTGAAATTTGAACATCTTGTTGTGAAACATGATCAGTGAACTGCTTGGCGAAGTGTTTTAAATTCTATAAAAGCAAACAAAGTCTGAAAATTATGAAACTTGTGGAGATGTCATGATATCATATGTGGAGGCTGTGATAAAATTTTGAGAAGGTTTCGTGCACGTTGTCAAATACGATGCTTTCAAACCAGGACATCTCCATCTGGGATATAAGTATCACATGTGGAGATGTCCTGGTTTGTAAGCATCGTACGTGACAACGTGCACGAAACCTTCTCAAATTTTTTTCACAGCCTCCACATATGATATCATGACATCTCCACAAGTTTCATAATTTTCGGACTTTGTTTGCTTTTTATAGAATTTAAAACACTTCACCACGGCTCACTGGTCATGTTTCACAACAAGATGTTCAAATTTCGGTCCGCTCTCGGATACTACCACACTATACTCAATAACATGACTATCATTTTTGAATCATTAAATTCCATTATTCGATGCATCGCAGCGCTCAAATTTGCATTTTTCAAATAATTATAGTAAATAAAATAAATTAACTAAATATAACAAAAGACACAAAATGTACCAAATCCTAACATAGAGTACCTGTAATCAGAGGAGGGTCGCACAAAAAATTTGGAGGCCAAAATAAAAAATAAAAAAGAAACGTTTGCCGAGTGCCAGGGCACGCACTCGGCAAAGGGTGTCTTTGCCGAGCGCCGGATGCCTCGCACTCGGCAAAGATTTATTTTGCCGAGTGCCAAACGGCTACGCAAGCAAAACTTGACGTCGGGCGGAGTCGTTACCTCAGCCGCTTTGCCGAGTGCCCTCCTTTGCCGAGTGCACCGCACTCGCAAAGCGCGCGCTATCGAGTGTTATCCTTGCCGAGTGCATGGCACTCGGCAAGTTTTTTGCCGAGCGCGCACTCGCAAAATAGCTACTTGCCGAGTGCCCGATATTTGGCACTCGGTAAAGAGTTTTGCACTCGGCAAAGAAGCTGAGTCCGGTAATTGAGAGATGTACAGACTGTCACCAAATTGGCTAATATATTCTCTCTTGAGAGATGGCTTCGAATTTTAAACCAAAAGGCACGTCCATCAACTTCCTGGTTTGGAATAATGGACTGAACGGCTTATTTAACATGCAGGCCATGGCACTGCACTGCTTGGTTCACATTCAAGTGGACTGCGCAGATGTTGAATAAGTGCATGGAATCAGACAGTACAATTAAGAGCTCTACGTTGAGAGATAGAGAACGTACTCATGTTGAGTGCTGGTTCATATATGGATGTGAAACTACAGTGGCTACTGGCTTGGCTATGGCAGGCTAGGCCTGGGAGGCATCGACCGTTCGTGTTACCAGGTTGGCAACCAAGACGTGTTCTTTCCTCGCCATTTGGCCTCCCCGAGTTTAAGCTGAAAAAACTACAGTGGCTACTGGCTTGGCTATGGTTTATATATATCTTCACTTATCATACAAAAAGCCCTAAGGTTTTTCGATTGCCAACTTGAAAGTGATGAACCTGTATCGATTCCAAATGAAACTTGTTCAAGATCTTTTGACGCCGTTGGTATTGTAATATCCTTTGACAACCATTATTTCAATATAATGGTCTCTACCTTTTTTACGTAAAAAATAAAAATAAATGAAACTACCGTTTGCCAGATGTACATGCCTGCATCTCCAGTTTGCATATCTGAATCAGAGGTTTCTGCAAAACTAGACCAGATGAGATCCCATTTGTATATAACGTGATGACAATCTGGTTGCCTAATTTCTGGAGAGAGATAAATTCAGAAATGTCGCCTGATTTGATATCAGGTTTCCGTGGCTCGATTAGACGGCTCTAATGATAACATGAGGCAGGAGGACCATCTACTTCCTCGTCTGAACTTCAAACTGAACTGAATAATTGATTAAACTTTTACAGCCTCGATTGAATGGAGATATACACGTCCATTCAATGGTAGATGCACAATGAAACGGACAGCCAGCACAGGCAGAATAATGGCATGAGAACAAACAGTACATCCTCGTCTGATCTCTCTTGGCCCATAAAAGAGAAGACGAAGGAGCAGGAATGCTACAAGTTGAGAGATGAACAGGTCATGGAAGCTACTCCAGTGGCTCGCTATGGACTACAATAGGCTTGGGAGACATCAGGAGCTCTCGTGTTACGGAATCAAGATACAGTAAGTTCTTGCCTCACCAATTTGCACTCAAAGTTTCAGCTAAAAGTCGACTTAAAGATGGTGTCGGTGTGTTTATGGTAGTAGTCACTCATTGTTGCATCTCGCAGGGTCATCATTATACTCACCAACACGCTCTGGCTTGCCAGCCAGTGGGCTGGGGATATCTGAGTCACGCTGCACTTGACACCTGAGGAAGCATATTGTCACACTTCAAGGAAACTGCACAAACTTTCGCTGCCTAATTTTTGGGTGTTTTATCTGATACTTCTGATTGTGATGGAGAAACCAGCCTCTGAATTTCCAGGTTCTAACTTCTAACAATGGCATGGAGCCAAACAAGAATATCAAGAGTAAGAAGGTTGGTTTCTGACCAAAACTGTAGTGATGACCGATCTCCTCTCAAGCATCCATGAATGCAAGTCGGCAACCAGGCGAGGCCTACATACATACATCCAGGGTGTGGTCTGCGTACCACGACTCAAGCGACGGCGTAGAGGAGGCGGCGCACCTGGCGACGAGGTCGGTGGGACGCGCGGCGCGGTGTGCTGGGGCGGCGGCGACAGCGAGTCCGACGGCTTCCACCCGCTCTCGGTCTCCGTGATCCGTTGGATCATACCTGTGCGGCTCAGATCGAGTAGGAAAACGTAGTGGAGGAGCTTTTTCCCAAAGGACCCTCGTAATATACTGTGCTGTGGTCGCCGGGACCGCCGGGTTCCTCATCCATTATCTCGTGAGGTTTCCGTTCCCTCAGACCCGATCTCCGCGTCTACGGTGCCTCCGCTTGCGCTGCCCAGCCCGATGCCCACTCCACCTCCCACATCGTCGGCGAAGTTCGACTCCCCAAGGGCCAAGGTGTAGCCTTTTCTTGGCGTACCGTTCGGCTCTTGGTTTCCCGTTCGCCGGTGATGTGTTCGTGGTGGTTTTGATTCTGCACTACAGCACATGGACAAGGTGTTCTGGAATCTGGAGTAGGGCTATTCCTTAGTTTCCATGCTTCAAATGGTGAAAACTATATATCCTGTAAAATTTATGCTTATTCTGTAATCCTCATGAGATCTTATCTGTCAGTAGTGATTACACAATGTCGCAATTACAGATTCTTCTGAACTTGGCAGGAACATCTCCCATCTTCAAGTGGACATTCAACTACTATTTGGTCACAATCATGGAGATCACCGCACCGGTGAGCCGCCGTGACGTCGCGTTGGCACAACGCTGACAGCTACTCCCTGCTCCGAGCTCGTCATGGCCCACGCCGGCACGCCCAACCTAGTTCACCGCGCCGGCCACGCCTTCCTCACGGAGTTGCCCACATGCATATACTATATAGTAGATTTTCTTGCAAAATTTTTGGGGGTTCATGTGTACCCCATCAACCTCTTTCAGCTCCGCCACTAGGATCCGGATATTTCTTAAAAATCAGCGCCCTAACATGACCTGATAAGGTACCATTGTTTCATGACGTGATGGCAATTTGGCTGTCTAATCTCTTGAGGCATGTTCATGGTTGTCACGTAATTTGATCTCATGATCTTTCCCTTGATCGGAAACTTCTGAAGATAAGAAAAGGCCATCTACTTCCTGGTCCAAACCTTGAACTGAACAGATGGCTAAACATGAGGTCTATTTCTGTTACCCAATGTAGGTGCACATTGAACTGGACTGGACTGGACAATTGCAGCAAATCAAGTTGTACATTCTTTAATTTGGTCCATAAAAGAGCGGATGAAGGAGCAGAAATGCTACAAGATGAGATATCAACTTCTCATCGAAGCAGAGGCCACTCCAGTGGGTTGCTATGGTTGGCATCGGGTGTTCTCTTGTCATGAGTAAGTACGGTAAGTTCTTGCGGCACCATTTTGTCTTAATTTCAATCAAGATTTGACTTTATGGTTAAACTTTGTGGATGTGTTACAGTACCCAATTGTTCCCTCCCGCATATTGCAGTTGCTTAATGTTATCCATCTCAAACGAAAGTTTGGGCACATTTGGGATTTCGATTGAGATGGGTCCATCAAAATTCCACAGGAGCTAACACATGTGGAAATATATTGTTTAACCTGAGAGGGAACTAGACACAAAAAATCTTTCTCCAAATAATTTTGAAATTTCCTGCATTTTTCTTTAATCATCCAAATACATTCTCGGGACATTTTTTTTGTTCTGGAATATGCATTCGATGTTGTTTGATGCTAATGCTTTCTATTGCTGTAATGTAAAGCACCGTGTATGTTATGTATGCTGCTGTGAACTGCAATGATTGGCAAGAATGTGTAGGATTTCGACTTTCTTTCTTTTTACGTTTGGGCTGACCATTGGTTACATGATGATGCTCTAGAGTTATATGTCCGGGTGTATGTCACCTAATTTCATCTCGGCCTTCCAATGCCCGATCGGACGGCCCTGAAGACACCGAAAGGCCTGGCCATTAACTTTGCTGGTTTGAACTGATGAACTGAAGAGACGATTAAACATTAGACAGCGACACACACCCATCCAGTGGTAGGTGCAAATTGAACAAGACAGTGCAGGTGCCAAATAATTGAATGGAATCAGATAGTACATTCCATGGCAGGATGCAATCTCTTTTGGTCTATAAAGAGATGGGAATTAAGAGCTCTCATGGTGCGTGCAGGTTTTCGTATGGATGTGAAACTCAAAATGCAACGCCCAGGCCGCTTGGCTATGGTAGGCGACTAGCCGTGGGAGTCAATACAGTAAGTTATTGCCTTGCCATTCTGAAGATATGAACACAAACGTCATGCAAGTCCTGACAGTAACAAGTTACTGCATTTCGCAGGTACCTCCAATTTCTCTCCAAATTTTGTGCAATTACTATGTCTGAGTAGGTTACTTCTTGAAATCTTTCCGAGCTGAGATGATCAGATAAAAAAAGTTGATCTTGTTAGGAATAACAACTTGTATTCTCAGAGGACCAACGAGCCAGTATATATATAGGAGGTGAATATGCAAATAACCCCACATAACAATAGAGAATAATACAACTATACATATATCTCTAACACCCCCCTCAAATTCATGGTGGATCAACAACACTGAGTTTGAAGAGGTAGAAGCCGTGTTGTGCTTGAGTCTGAGTCTTCGTGAAGAAATCCGCTATCTGAAGCTTGAAAGGCACATACTGAAGAGCAATCACCTGATCATGCACACAAGACCTCATGAAGGAAGCATCAACACCAATATGCTTGGTGAGCTCATGCTTCAGTGGTCACTGCATACTGATAGCACATGTGTATTGTCTGACAAGAGAGGAGTGAGTGTAGTGACAGAAACACCAAAATCCTCAAGTAACCACTGTAGCCAAGTAATCTCTGCTGTCAAGAGAGCTATAGCTCGTAACTCAGCCTCTGCACTCGAACGGATATCTGCGATGCTTCTTAGTCTTCTAGGCAATAAGAGAACCACCAAGAAAAACACGAGAGAGAGATAGACCGTGATCGGAGGATCACGCCCAAGTAGCATCCGAATAAGCCCAAATCAGAACGAGTGAGTGTGGGAAGAAAAGGCGGCGAGAGATAGTCCCACGAAGGTATCGCAGAACTCAAGAAGATGGTCGTAATAGTGGATTTGAGTCAAGGGAGCAGCAAGAGACGAATTGACTCGAATGTGGATCGGATAAGTGATATCCAGACGATTGAGGGAGCAATTAAGAAGATCTTGAATATAATTGGGAAGGTAGACAAGACTCCCAACAAGATGAGGATAACGAGTCGGATCAGAAAGAGGCTCGCCATCAGAGGGCCGGAGATGAACGCTGAGCTCCATGGGAGTCTCAGCAGTGACCATAGAGGAGAAGCGCTCAAACCAAGCACGAGGGGCTTGTTTAAGGCCATAGAGAGAGCGTCGAAGACGACAGACCATGCCCTAAAGAACAGAATACCTAGGTAGCGGATGCATGTAGACCTCCTCACACAACTCGCCATTAAGAAAGGCATTCTTGACATCAAGCTGAGAAACAACCCAATGGAGAACAGACGCCACCGAAAGAAGAATGCGGACAGTGGTCATGTGGGCCACATGAGTAAAAGTCTCGTCGTAGTCACGACCATATTCCTGCTGGAAGCCATGAGCAACAAGACGCGCCTTATAGCGCTCAAGAGAGCCATCGAGCGAGTCTTAATCTTATAGACCCACTTACACGTGATGGGACGAGAGTAAGATGGAAAAGGAACAAGATCCCAAGTACCAGTACGCTCGAGGGCAGCAATCTCCTCAAGGTGAGTAACAACATCCCGGTAGGAGACAGGCTCATGGGTAGCCGCACCAGCAAAACCAAAACGGGAAGGAGGCCGAATCGACTGACGATCGCGGAGAGCGTAGCGAGGAGATGATGACCCATCAGGGGAAGATGGAGCATCAGGAGAAGATGAAACATTAGGAGAAGATGGCTCATCTGGAAGATCCTCAATATGAGGTCGGCGAGTGTAGAAGAGAGTGGAAGGAACCTGAGGAGCCACATGAGACGAAGCAGGTGGCGACAACAGCGGAGAGGCCTCAGGAGGTATATGTGGAGACTCAGTGGGATGGGTGGACGAGGGCAAGACAGAGATGAGTGTATCTGGAAAAGTAAAAAAGATAGGGACTCCACAGAGGAAGCCGAAGGAGAGGCAGGATGTGGGTAGAAGGGACAGGACTCGTCAAAAATCACATCCCGAGAAATCCGCATCCGTCGATCAACAGGGTCCCAGCACCGAAAGCCCTTGTGCTCGGCACTGTATCCTAGAAAGACACACTCAATAGACTGAGCAGTCAGTTTGGTGCGTTCTCGAGGTGCGAGAAGAACGTAGAAAACGCAGTCAAACAGACGAAGGACATAGTAGTCTAGAAGACCACAGAGACGCTCAATAGGGATCTCACCCTAAAGAGAAGAAGATGGCTGAATGTTGACGAGATAGGTGACAGTGGAAACGGCCTCGGCCCAAAAGTGAGGTGGAACAGAGTTTTGAACCATTTTTTACATTTTTGCAATATTGATTGAACTATTCGACATATGAATCAGTTCTTATGTCCGTATGTATACACGCGCACACTAGTACATCGAATTTTTGGCAAATAAAGCACGTTTTCAAACCGTATTTGCAAAAATGACCACGCGCGAGCTGTATTTACAGATATACCATCATTGCCCGCATGGCTGCCGTGCGGCAATGCACCCGCCGCCGTCACGTGGCCTCCCCCAGCCAGCCCGTCGCCACGTCAACCCGTTGCCACATAGCGGTCGTGCGACAATGCACCTGCCGCCGCCATGTGGCACTGTAGCATTTTTTTATTTAAAATCATTTATGCATAATTTTGTAGGAATTTTACAATATAAAAATGGGCTCTAAAATTTTTGAACTTTTTTGTGGAGCCTCTTAACCCAGTGTACTTGTGTAATTTTCTTAAAATTTAATTCAGAAAAAATTAATCCGTTCTGAATTTATCTTGAAAAAAGGAAAAAGGAAAAATTGCTTCTGGCCGTGTAGCAACCATGTGCTACAATGTGGTTGCCACACGACCAATGTGCAGCAATCAGTGTAGCAATTTTGTTTTTTTTAGAAAATCATTTATGTATACTTTTTGGTAAAAAATTTAAATATAGAAAATGAGCTCTAAAAATTATGAATTTTTTGTTGAGTCTTCTGACAAAGTGTACTTCCTTGTGTAATTTTTTGAAAATTTAATACGTTCTAAATTTTTCTTCAAAATTCATTTAATTATATTGTTTGTAGGAATTTTTTAATATAGAAAATAACGTCCAAACATTATGAATTTTTTCATGGCTCCTTACACTGTGGACTTGATTGTGTAATATTTTTCAGAACTTCATATGTTTTAAAAATATCTAAAAATCAATGGTTTATGTTTCAAAATTAGAGTTTTAGGTTTCAAAAATTAGGGTTTTATAATTTCATGTGACTTGAAATGTGTAATGTTTAGTACTATATGGACCACTCTAGGTGCAGTAATCGCTACATAGCAGTAGTGACATAATTTGAATTCCTACCAATAATATACTTAAATGAATTTTTAAGAAAAATTCAGAACGTATAAACTTTTGAAAAAAATTACACAAGTAGGTACATTGTGTCATGAGGCTCCACAAAATATTTTATATTTTTTAGAGCCCATTTGCTATATTGAAAAATTCATATAAAAATTATGTATGAATGATTTTTTTAAAAAGAAAAATACTACAATGCCACGTGGCGGCGGCAGGTGTGATACCGCACGACCGCTGCGGCAGAATGGGTCGACGTGGCGGCGGTGTAGGTGGCGAGTCCACGTGGGCGGCAGTACGCGTTGCCACCACGGCCGGCGACGACAACGCTACCGATGTGGCGATGGGAGGCGTTGCTGCACGGCAGCCATGCGGCAACGGTGCTATATCTGATAATACAGCTCGCGTGTGATCATTTCAGCTAATACTGATTGAAAATATGCTATATCTGCTAAAAATTCTAGTACATCGAGCATGCACCACCCCATGTACTGATGTACATGTAGTGCAACCTTATTTTGCCTGACCTGACTCCTGAGCTGCGTGGAAAATTAGAGCCCTAACTTGACCTGATAAGGTGCCATTGCACATAGACGCGCACACTAGTAAATAGAATTTTTGGCAGATATAGCATGTTTTCAAACCATATTCCGTTGCCGTCATGACCGTCGTGCGGCAACGCACCCGCCACCGCCATGTGGCTCGCAGACGACCTGTTGTCAAGACGGCATGCCAGCCGCAGCAGCATCCGCCACGCCATGTGGCATCAGAGCATTTTTTCCTTTAAAAATTATTTATGCATAATTTTTGTAGGAATTTTTTAATATAGCAAATGGGCTCTAAAAAAGTAATTTTTTTTGTAGAGCTTCTTAACCCAGTAAGTGTACTTACTTGTGTAATATTTTCAAAATTTAATTCATAAAAAATTAATCTATTTTAAAATTTTCTTTTAAAAAAGGAAAAAATGATACAGCGGTAGGCACACGGTGGCCGTGTGGCAACCATGTGCTACAGTGTTTTTGCCACACGGCCACCATGCGGCAACTACTGTAGCATTTTTTAGAAAATTATTTATGTATATTTTTAAAATATATTTTTAAATATAGAAAATAACTTCTAAAAATTATGAAATTTTTTGTAGAGTTTTATGACAAAGAGTACTTGCTCGTGTAATTTTTGAAAAATTTAATCCATTCTTAATTTTTCTCCAAAATTCATTTAATTATACTATTTGTATGAATTTTTTAATATAGAAAATAATGTCCAAACATTATGATTTTTTAAGGCTCTTTACGCTATGGACTTGATTGTGTAATATTTTTTATAATTTTATATATTTTAAAATTATCTCAAAAATTAAGAGTTTAGGACTCGAAAACTAGAGTTTTAGGTTTCAGAAATTATAGTTTTATGATTTCATGTGACTTGGAATGTGTGAAGTTTAGTACCACATGGACCACTCTAGGTGCCGTAATCGCTATAGCAGTTGTGGTAGAATTTGAATTCCTTCCAACAGTATACTTAAATGAATTTTTGAGAAAAATTAGAACATATAAACTTTTACAAAATTATACAAGCAAGTACACTGTGTCATGATGCTCCACAAGAAATTTTAAATTTTTGAAGCTCATTTGTTATTTTGAAAAATTCCTATAAAATTATGCATAAATTTTTTAAAAAGGAAAAATGCTACAGTGCCACATGGCAGCAGCAGTGTGTTGCCGCACGGCCGTGCGGCAATGAGCTGACGTAGCGGCAGGCTGGCTGGGGGAGGCCACGTGACGGCGGCGGGTGCGTTGTCGCACGGTGGCCATGCAGCAACATGCTAATATGGCGCGTGGGGAGGTGTTGCCGCACGGTTCGTGTGGTCATTTCTAAAAATGCTGTTTGAAAACATGTTATATCTGCTAAAAACTCTGGTACAATGAGCATGCACCACCCCATGTACTGATGTAGATGTAATGCAGCCTTATTTTGCATGACCTGAATCCTGAGCTTAGTGGAAAATTAGAGCCCTAACTTGACCTGATAATGTGCCATTGCACATAACGTGACGACAATTTGGTTGCCTAATTTCTGGAGAGGTCTTCACGATTGTCGCCTAATTTCGCCTAATTTCTGGAGGAGTGCCTTTTTTTCCCCTGTTTTGCCTGTGCAGCTTGATCAAATCGTACTGTTTTTGGCTCTTTACCGTCAAAACAAAACATAAATCATCCCGGCTTTCTGTGGCGCAATCGGACGGCTCCGAAGGTACCTAAAGGCATGTCCATCTATTTCCTAGTTTAAACATTTACGGTTCCGATTGAATGGAGATATGCGCGTCCATGAAGTGGTTGGTGCACAATGAATTATACTGGAGTGCAGATATATATAAACCACTTCATGGAATCACATAGTACATTCTTGGTATTGTGATCTCTTTCGGTCATTTAGTACATATAAAAGAGCAGATGTAGGTGCGAAAGTGCTACAAATTGAAAGAAACTGTTCATGGAGCCGGAGGTCACTCTTGTCGCCATGGTAGGACTGGGAGGCACCGGGAACTCTTGCGCTACCGGAACCAGAGAAGGTATTGTCATCCATTCGACAGGTAGAGACATCTTTACCTAGCTTCTTCCGTTAAAACAAATAAAGTTCTTCTTTTGCCGTTTCTTATATTCAGGAGTCGATCGACTAAAACGTGCTGAATTTGTTGCCTCTTGAATGGTCATCCAAAAATTCCCACATAGTAGAGTTTTAGTACCTTGCGATTTTGATCCATCCTGCCGACTCCAGTGAAGAATCAGAATACTCTTCAAGAGGTGATACAAATGATAGGGTTCAAATCTGGAAGGAAGCTGTGTGAATACACTCTCTTCCTCCAAATAATTTTTGAATTTCATGTATTTTTCTCTAATAACCCCAAGACCATCTTAAAGATTTGAGCCATTCCTATATTTTGAAATATTCATTTGATAGTATTCGACACTAATGTATATATAATGTACTTTGGTTGAGAAAATAAAAGATATTAACAATTTACGTATCTAGTGCTAATGGGTAATTCAGTGCTAAGATGTTAATACCAATCTTGACCGTTGGATATGAATTGAACAACCAAGATTAATACGGGCTCCTACCTCTAAACCATTTAATCACTTTGCATGCTCCCACCTTCAATGCACATTCATTAATGCGTCTTCATTAAACACCATGCATGCTCCCACCTCCAACGGTTAAGATTGGTATTAGCACCTTAGTACTGAATTACCTATTAGCACTAGATACGATACGTTCATATATATATATATGTGTGTGTGTGTGTGTGTGTGTGTGTAATTAAGGTGGTGGTGCTTATCTGATGGTGATGGATCCATTGAAGCCGAGTAAAAATAATATGTCAACAACCATCAACCTTTCTCTTCAAACACTGAAGAGGAGGCCGGCCATCAAGTCATCAGCACCAGGAGTACAAGAAACAGCATACTGGACTTCCAATGTAGGACTGTGCTTTGGGGAAGGATTGCTACAGAATAAGCATGGATTTGTTAATCACTGAGGTGGTGAGGTTGATGGACTTTCAATACATGCATTGGTTTGCTAATTACCGAAAGGCACGTCTATCTGCTTGCTGGTTTAACTGATGAATTGAGCAACTTAAAAGTTAAACCTGCAGGCTCAACATTGAATGATCGACAGATATACACGTCCATGCAGTGGTTGTAAATGCACATTGAAGTGATCAACTAATTAACTACACATGACATGTCGAATGAATGCATGGAATCAGGTAGTAAATTTCATTTTTCTCTTTCTTTCTTTTTTGCAAGGAAGATATATAGTACGTTTCATAGCAGGATATGCAGAATCTCCTCTAGCCTATAAAAGAGAGATGGCAAGTACTCTGAGCTGACAGAGAGAGGGAAGTCATGGTGAGCGCTGGAGCTAAAGCTCTAGCTAGTGGCTTGGCTATGGTAGGCCTAGGAGGCATCGGGAGATCTTCTACTAGGCATCGAGGCCCGGAAACACGCAAGAGGCTGTCGTGCTCGGCCAATAAGTTTGCTGGGGGCAGAAAGTGCTTGCTGCGTTGCTTAGAGCTAAATGCGCGAAACTAAGCTATACGTTGTCTCCGATGAAGTGTTTTTTTTTTTTCAAGTCATCAAAAGAGTCGGGATTCGAATTTATAAAAGAGTTCACGATAGTAGCTGTGCAAAACAAACAAGTCCAGCCCTTACGATGTTGAAATATGTAACTTATCTATACATAGGAACCAATCACCGGAATCACCGAATGATTAGTGTTACGTAATCCAGCCATTTATGGCTCCTGTAATTATGGTTGTGTATAGATATAACAGAAGCCAAGAGGCCACGTGTTGCATGGTGTGCCGAACCAATTCTTCTTTCTTGTACATTTACATGGTAACAGAGCCATTGCTCAACAACGACAAAATAGTTTCCGCTACAAATGGTTCGGCATCTTCGGCGAACGCCAATGCACCCAACATTGGTGCTCTTCCTGCCCTGTCCATGAACCTCCTCAGTGTCAAGCTGACAGGTAGGAACTTAACTATCTCCTGTGGAAAGCACAGGTGATGCCTCTTCTCCGAAGTCATCGGCTTCTCGACTACATTGATGGATCCATCCTGGCGCCTCCAAAGATGAGTGCGCCCACAGTTGATGGAGACCAGCCGACGTCAAACCCGACATATCAACATTGGCTTCGGCAGGACCAGATGGTCCTCAGCGCCTAGCGTGCGTCTCTTACCGAGGACACTCTGGCGTAGGTCATTCTCTTCACCACAGCTCGTGGGGTATGGATTACTCTCGAGACTATGTTCTCGACCCATTCTAGAGCCCAAGTTATGCAAATTCGCATGGAGATGGCAACGTTCCGCAAGAAAGATCTCTCTATGGCGGGAATACTTCAACAAGATGAAGATGCTTGCCGACACCTTGGCCTCGACAGGTCACTCGATGAAAGACGAAGAGGTGACTACCTACCTCCTCATCGGCCTGGATAGTGACTACGACTCACTTGTCACGTCGGTGACCATGAGGGTGGAATCGATGTCTCTCAGCGACCTCTACTCCAACTTGATCTCCTTCGAGATGCACAAGGAGCGTAATGGAAACTACACCTATTCGGGCTCTAGCTCGGGTTCCTCGGCCAACTTTATCTCATGGGATAAAGGGGGTCGCAGCAAGGGAGGACAAGGAGGAGGTCACCGTGGCAAGAACTTTGGCCAGCGCAATGGCCAGGGTGACCGCGGGCTCAATGATCTAGGGAAGGTCAAACCAACCTGCCAGGTCTATGGCAAGGTGGGTCATGTCATCGCAAAATGATATCAACGATTCAATTTTGCGTTCCAGCCGGAGGACAAAAAATGGCATCGTTGGCTGCAGCATCTACATTGTCGTCATATGGTGTTGACCCCAACTGGTATACTGATACTCGGGCAACACACCATATTACGAGTGAGCTTGATAAGCTCACGACTAGGGAAAGGTACAATGGCGGCGCTCGTGTTCAGACGGTCGATGGGACATGTATGGCTATCCTTCATTGTGGTCAATCCATTCTATCCACTCCCATTAAATCTCTTCAGCTAAAGAACATTCTCCATGTTCTGCATGCTTCTCAAAATTTACTCTCTGTGCATCGTCTTGCTGTCGATAAACAATGCTTTCCTTGAATTCCATCCCAATCATTTTTTTGTGAAGGATCCAGTTACAAAGAAAGTTCTGCACGACAAATGTGAGAAAGGACTTTACCGCCCACTTGAACCGCTGCCTGCACAAGCCATGTCCGTCATCTCGTGTCGTTTAACAAGTTTTAGCCTCAAATAAACTATCTTCTGTGTCTAGGTCAAGGAATAATCATTTTTGTAATGCGTGTCAAGAAGGCAAGAGTCATCAATTGTCGTTCCCTAGATCGTCAAGTGTTTCTGCTGCACCACTTGAACTTGTATTCTCTGATGTCTAGGGGCTGGCTCATCGGTCTATAGGAGGAAACAAATACTATGTCTCATTTATCAATGATTATAGCAAGTTTGTGTGGATTTATTTCCTCAAGAATAAATCTGACGTCTTTCTCATTTTCCTTGAATTTCAGTCACATGTTGAACGACTCCTTAATAATAAAAATCCCATGTGTCCAATCTGATTGGGGTGGTGAATACCAAAAGCTAAATCAATTTTTTCAACAGCAAGGTATTGCCCACCATGTCTCTTGCCCTCATACACATAAGCAAAATGGGGCGGCTGAATGAAAGCATAGACACAGTGTTGATATGGGTCTCTCCCTTCTGTCCCAAGCGTCTATGCCGCTACACTTTTGGGATGAAGCATTCTTGTCGGCGTGTTATCTTATTAATCGCCTTCCTAGTAGAGTCATTGGAGATTTGTCTCTCCTTGAAAAGCTTCATGGAACCAAACCCGATTACACATTTCTTCGCACTTTTTGTTGCGCTTGTTGGCCAAATCTGCGTCCATACAACACTAAAAAATTTCAGTTTTGCTCAGCTCAGTGCGTGTTTGTACGTTCACTATAGCAATCTCCGCAAAGGATATAAATGCCTGCATGTGTTTACTAGCATGTTTTCTCGTTCTCCACAAACTCACACATTCCTTTGTCTCCACAAATTTATGAACAATCCATCCTGTAATTATCTCTTGATCACATGAAGGACAGTATTTGTTTTGCCTGTGGACACTAATATGCGTGCAAGAAATCATCAAGTGGAGCAGCCACAAAATATTAAGCATGCATGGAGATAGCATTGTTGCCTTGCCGTACGCACCAAATATGCGTTCAGGTGCTGTTGATGCCGTTGACACAGCATCCTCCAGCTCTCAATCCCTGAAATTTAGCAACGCATTGAATGCCCCAGGATTTGGTGCTGTCGACATGGCATTGGGATCCTCAGGCATGAAATCTGGACATTCCATGCGCACTCATCTTCAGGAAGATGTGAGTAGGCCCAAATAGTTGACTGATGGTACATTGTTCTACCGCACAGACCGACGAGCATTCTTATGCACTACTGAGCCCACCTCTCATGAAGATGTGTTGCAACTTCGCGAGTGGAAGCATGCCATGAAACAGGAGTTTGAAGCTCTTTTTAAAAAATGAGACATGGGGCTGGTTTCTCCTGTGTACTTAAATTGAAGAGGAAGCTAGGCCGATGGCTCCATTGATCGCTTCAAGGCATGACTGGTTGCAAAAGGTTTCAAGCAGCATTTTGGTCTTGATTACGGTGACACGCACGTTTAGTCCTGTTGTAAAATCGGTTACTGTGCGACTTGTTCTGTCCGTTGTTGTTTCTCGCGGATGGTGTCTCCGACAACTAGATGTTCAGAATGCCTTCCTTTGTGGCGTACTTGAAGAAGAAGTATACATGAAGAAACCTTCGGGTTTTGTAAATCCTCGGTTCCCACATTATCTATGCAAGCTTGATACGACCATAAGTACTACCAAAGCATTGGTTTGCATCCCTAAATTCCAATCTAATGCTAGAACTCAAATTGGTGTCATTGGTGTTGTTTTGCAACAAAAGGTAAAATAAAATGTTATGAAGGCTGAGAGGGTGGATGGGGATGCTGGTCAACGAGAGGGAACATGCTCTTGGGATAAAACCCTAGCGCATGCGGGCAGTCAAGAAAGACATATGGTGACATGGCAGCAAGGATTGCATTGGCATCGAAGGAAGCATCAAGGGCATGGAGCAAGTTCGCGTAAGAAGTTAGGAGAAGGAAAGCCCACAACGCAAGGGAAACCGAGAGGGAGACTTGATCATGCATGGGGAGGACGCCGAAAACATGGCACGTGGGTTGGTTCAATTTGGATTCAATTCGGACAGCCAATTGGTGTTTAATATTTTTTTATTCCAAAATTAGAGTAGTTTAAATTTTGAATTAACGTAGGAGTTTGCAATAGGGTTTGGTTCGGCTACTGTTCACGCACTATTCATCAAATCAGACGCTGTTTACAGACTCGGATTACTTTTCATCTAACTCAGATTACTATTCATCAGTGAGTACTATTCATCCAGGTTTATTTGTGCTTGCGTGGGAGGCTATATAAACTCCCATGGCTGCACCATGTAGGTGGATAAGTTATGATTTAGATAATAAAAATCAGAAAAGTCGTTTTGACGCATATCGTGTGTTCATGAGTTGTGAGATGAGTTGAGGAGATTGAGGAGAAAGATTGAGAGGGAGATCAGGATATCCATCTCTTGCTTCAGAGCACTGTTCACCAGAGGATACTACTTGTAATTCAATCTATTAGATTTGTTTGTGAGTGCATTGATTTTCTTACAATTCAATTCATCGAATTGGGTTATAAGATTGCTACTGATCTTCTAGTGATACTATGAAAGATTGGGCCAACAATCGGGATCCGTCTAATCAGCTAGTTGGGTCCTTATCAGGTGGTATCAGAGCTTCAGTTGCTCACGATACTTGTTGCTGCGAAGATCAAGGGTCGACATGGCCGACATGAAGGAGATGAAGCTGGTCATGCAATTTAGCTATACTATAGATCAATGTGAGGAGGATCCAATTCATGAACCAAGCTATACATTCTTCAATCGGTGTCGAGTGGGGAACATAGATTGTGCTATGATGATAGATATGGGAAGCTTGACAAATGCGGCAAACCAAACACTTGTGGACAGATTGGGGTTGGTCACAAAGCCACATCTGGAGCCATATCTGTTGCTTTGGAGGTTCAAGCACATTCCGATCACAAAACAAGTGGAGGTAAAATTTCTTTGGACGGGTATACTGCTATTGTTACTTGTGACATGATTCCTATGCATATGCAAGCATGTTCGTTGGTTATTGGTTGAAAGATAGAACATATACTGAGTTGCATCACGTCCCATCATGCGTTACTATTTTCCCTGGAGAGGAACGCGAAAGGAGATTGCATCTTGGTCCTCATTAAGGTACTTTGAAGATAGACAACGACGAGACAAGGTCCAAGAAGACATTAACGAGCAACATCAAATGCTAAAGGCAAAAAAAACGGGAAGAAGAACGGTTAGCTGAGGAAGAAAAGAAGAAATTAGAATTGGCGGCCCTTCTTTCTACCAAAAAACAGCAAGAGGATGAGTCCTCTCATGATGACAAAACCTCCAGCGAGGTACCGCAAGGCGGTCTTTGTATGCTAACCAAGACGGTTCGAGTTGACAACACTTCAATTGTCGCAACAGGGCAGCGAACCAACGTGTTCAAATCTGAGTGCAAAATCAGTTGCAAAGTTTGCAAGCTTATCATTGATGGTGGAAGCTACAACAACATCATTAGCAAGAATTTGGTACAAGCTTTGAGGTTGACAATATGGCGACATCCTGAACCGTATTATGCACAATGGTTACATAATATGGGTAAGCTGAAAATCACACATCGTGGCAAAGTTTATTTTCAGTGGGAGACTATAACGACAAGGTGGAGTGTGATGTGGTGCCTATGCACGCATGTCACTTGCTGTTGGGGCGTCCGTGGCAGTATGGTCGCAATGCTACTCACCACAGGAGGTCCAACAAGTACTCTTTGGTGCATCGGGGAAGATCATATACCCTGTGTCCTATGCCAGAGAGTGCTATTCATGTTGAGGAGATCATCGCTAAAAAGGCGATCGTGAAGACTACCCCGGCGAAGATTCCTGAGGTTACACAAAAGACGATGACGTCTTTTCTTGAAGAAAGGGAGGATGATACGGCCATAAGTACTACTAAAGCATTGGTTTGCATCCCTAAATTGCAAACTAATAATAGAACTCAAATTGGTGTCGTTGGTGTTGTTTTGCAACAAAAGGTAAAACAAAACGTTATGAAGGTTGAGAGGGTGGATGGGGATGCTGGCCAACTAGAGGGAACATGCTCTCGGGATAAAACCCTAGCGCATATAGGCAGTCAAGAAAGACATATGGTGACATGGCAGCAAGGATTGCATTGGCGTCAAAGGAAACATCAAGGGCATGAAACAAGTTCGCGCAAGAAGTTAGGAGAAGGAAAGCCCACAACGTAAGGGAAACCGAGAGGGAGACTTGTCCATGCATGGGGAGGACGCCGGGAACATGGCACGTGGGTTGGTTCAATTTGGATTCAATTCGGACAGCCAATTAGTGTTTAATATTTTAATTCCGAAATTAGCGTAGTTTAAATTTAAAATTAACGTAGGAGTTTGCAATAGGGTTTGGTTCGGATACTATTTAAGCACTGTTCATCGAATCAGACACTGTTCACAGACTCAGATTACTGTTCATCCGACTTAGATTACTATTCATTCATGAGTACTGTTCATCCAGGTCTATTTGTGCTTGCGTGGGAGGCTATATAAACCCCCCATGGCCGCACCATGTAGGTGGACAAGTTATGATTTAGATAATAAAAATTAGAAAAACCGTTTTGGTGCATATCGTGTGTTCATGAGTTGTGAGACGAGTTAAAGAGATCGAGGGAGAAAGATTGAGTGGGAGATCAAGATATCCATATCTTGCTTCGGAGCATTGTTCACGGGGGAGTACTGTTCACCAGATGATACTACTTGCAATTCAATCTATTAGATTGGTTTGTGAGTGCATTGATTTTCTTGCAATTCAATTCATCGAATTGGGTTGTGAGATTGATACTGATCTTCCAGTGGTACTGTGAAAGATTGGGCCAACAATCAGGATCCGTCTAATCGGTTAGTTGGATCCTTATCAAAGCTCAAGAAAGCCTTGTACGGGCTGAAGCAAGCTCCCCGTGCATGGTATTCTCGATTGAGCTCCAAGCTGCAGGATCTAGGTTGCATTGCCTCCAAGGTTGACACATCCTTGTTTATCTACAATCATTCCGAGCTGACTATCTTTATGCTCATCTATGTTGATGATATAATTGTGGCCAGTTCATCTGCATCTGCAATTGCCAATTTGCTTCTCCAACTGCAAGCTGAGTTTGCTATCAAGGATCTTGGGGATCTTCATTATTTTCTTGGCATTGAGGTAAAGAAATCGCCAGGAGGGGTTATTCTATCTCAACAAAAAATACATTAACGATTTACTTCAACGTGCCAATATGGTAAACTGTAAGTCCGTGACAACGCCAATGTCAGCCACTGAGAAGCTTGCCAAGGATAGTGGGCAGTTACTCTCTGCTGATGAAAGCACAAGATATAGAACTCTTGTTGGTGCCCTTCAGTATCTGACACTCACACGACCTGATATTGCCTTTTCTATCAATCGTGTTTGTTAATTTCTACATTCACCTAAAACAACACACTTCTCAGCAGTTAAGAGGATAATTCGTTATCTCAAGGCCACAGCTAGCACAGGGTTGGCCGTGCGCAAGCCCACATCGACGTTGCTTAGCACATTCTCGGATGCTAATTGGGCCAGCTGTAGTGATGATAGAAGGTCTACAGGCGGGTTTGTAGTCTTCTTTGGTTCGAACATGATTTCATGGAGTTCCAGGAAATAGGAAACAACGGCAATATCCAGCACAGAGTCCGAATACAAGGCCTTACCAAATGGCACAGTAGAAACAATTTGGATTCAGTCGCTTCTTGGAGAACTTGGTATATTCCTATCAAGACCATCAGTTCTTTGGTGTGATAACTTAGGTGTGACCTACTTGTCAGTGAACCCAGTATTTCATGCCCGTACAAAGCATATAGAAGTTGACTTCCACTTTGTACGAGAGCGTGTGGTAGCTAAGGCTCTAGAGATTTGATTCATCTCATCAAAGGATCAATCTGTAGATGTGTTTACAAAACCACTAGTAGAGGCACCCTTCACTGCTATACGGAGCAATCTCAACCTTGTGGCTATCGGTTAAGATTGAGGAGGAATGTTGAAATAGGTAACTTGTCTATATATAGGAACCAATCACCAGAATCGACTCACCGGTGATTAGTGTTATGTAATTCAGCCATTTATGGCTCCTGTAATTATGGTTGTGTATAGATATAACAGAAGCCAAGATGCCACGTATTGGTGTGCCGAACCAATTCTTGTTCCTCTGTATTCTTGTGCATTTACATGCAGGAGCCATCAATGGTTGGATTACATAACACTAACCACCGGTGATTTTGGTGATTGGTTCCTATGTATAGACAAGTTACCTATTTCAGCAGTTGAAATGTTCCGTGAAAGGTTGGAGAACTTTTATAGATTCCAAAATTTAGTTTGGTTCATATTGGTAACAAACAAAATATGCCCTAAATTTTTTGTTTGGTTCATATTGGTGACAAACCAAACATCCAGTTTTGTTTGGTTTGCTACAAAATATTTTGATCATGCCAAAATTTGCTACACTTCCATGCAGTGGTAGGTGCACAATGAACTGGGCTGCAGTTGCTGAATATAATTGCACGGAGTCAAACAGTACATCCTTGTGCGGTATCATGATTCTTTCGGTATATAAAAGAGCAGGTGAGGGTGCAGAAGTGCTGCCAGCTGAGAGCTGAACAGTTCATGGAGGCCACTCCTGCGGCTTTGCCTTTGAAAGTTCAGCTAGAACTAAAAGTCGACTCTGACATCGTGAATGTGTAAATAGTAACCAATTGCATCTTGTTTGTTTTGTTTTGTCCTTTGTTTTGTCCTACAAAAGAAAAGACAAGGGCTCTAAGCTGAGAGGTAGAGAACTCATGCTGAGTGCTGGTTCATGAATGGATGTAAAACTCCAGTGGCTTGGCTATGGTAGGCCTAGGAGGCATTGGGAGTTTTTGTGTTACAGGATTATTCCAAGGGACTATGGAAGGATATATACAATCGCCTTAATTTGGCGCATAAAAGAGATGACAAGAGCTCTGATCTGAGAGAGGGCACTCATATCCAGTGATGGTTCATATGGACGTGAAACTCCAGCGGCTTGGAACTGTAAGCTCTTGCCTCCATTTTGCCTCCCTGAATTTCAATGATAAAACATCAACACAAATGGCATGGAAGTCTTGTAGTTACTGGATGTTGCATCTTGCAGGTTCTCTCAATTCTTCATTGTGGCTGAGAATGATGATCAGAACGAGTGCCTGCAACATTGCTGTAGAGCTAATGCATGAAAGCTAGACGTTGTTTCCAGCGAAGTTGTAGTACTTCGCTGGAGTACAGTCAAGACTCAAGATTCGATATTATAAAAGAATTCACCACAGTAAATATGTAAAATAAACAAGTCCAATCTTTAATGAATTGGACTGGAGTTAACATGTTCAAAGTAAACTGCTCGAACGCAATCTCTTTCTCCAAATAATCCTGAGACTTCTGTATATATATTTCACTTACCATACAAACACCCTCCTTACGAAACTTTCTTACATTTTGGAATATGGATTTAATTGGGCATGTCATTCAGTTTATACGTTTCTTCCTGATTTCTAAAGAGTAGAGAGAGTGAGAGACCCTAAGGTTTTCGATTGCCAACTCAAAAAGATTCCAAAAGAAACCATCGTATATTTGTCCGTCTGATGTACATGTTGTGCATCTTCAGTTTGTCAGATCTGAATCCATTGATTTATGCCAAACTAGAGCCCTAACTTGACCAGATGAGGTGCCATTTGTACAAAACTTGATGACAATTTGGTTGCCTAATTTCTGGAGTGATATTGAGAATTGTCACCTAATGTGATCTCAGCTTTCTGTGGCTCGATCGGATGGCTTTAATGGTACCGAAAGTCATGGCCATCTGCATCCACTTCCCTGTCTGAACTTCAAACTGAATCGAACAATTGATAAAACGATATACATGTCCATGCAGTGGTAAGCGCACAATGAACTGGACGGTAGATGCTGAACAATTGCGTGGAATCAAGTAGTATATCCTTATGCAATATCGTTATCTTTTTTGGTCCATAAAAGAGCAGGCGAAGGATTTGAAGTGCTGCAAACTTAGAGATGAACAGTTCATGGAGACCACTCTAGTGGGCATTGCCGCGTTGCTATGGTAGGCTTGGGAGGCATCGGGAGGAGTTTTTGGCCGATATGGCACTGGTGTTGGGTGTAATAGCAACATTAGTCTTCTCCCTGTAATAAAAATAACATCATGGAACTACCGACGGTCAACATCTAGCGAAGTCTGATCCTTATAGAATCAGACTCCACCTCCATCGAGTCGAGGGGGCGAACTTCGAAATCCGACTCTAAAGGCCGAACCTAACGCATACATACCCCTGGAGGACGGAGTGGCCGCATCCGTGCCCCAGGGGCGGACCTCCTCGTATGTGCCAGTGCCTGGACACCCTGTCCTTTGCAATTGCACTAGCCTACCCACTTACGTTTTTTCTGTCCACTTATGTGCTCTGTTCAACTTTTCAGATTGACTAGTGCCTACTCACATCAGTGGACAGCTGCTAAACAATTTTCTTTCTTTTGCTGAGGAGAAATTTGCTGCTTAAATATTTGACCCAGAAAGAAATCATAAAACAAAATAAAATCAGGTGCGTCTCACTGACCCTGTATTTTATTTATTATATGAAGATATTCTCATCCAATGTTATACAAGATGGAGGTACACACTGAAGAGTGCGGGGTTTCTAAGGACTCGTGGTGCGGCGGGCAGAGGCAAGGTGCGGGGCGGCGAGGCACGGATCGCTGGCTGGAAGGAGAGAGGAGGAGGAGAGGAGAAGGGGGGAGAGAGGGAAGGGGATTTTTATTTTTGAAAAAATGAGTATGAATCTTAGAACACTTTAACGGCGATGGTAGTGCGTAAGATCACATGTACTTGTGGCTTTGATTTATCCGTTGTTTCTATATACTCTTTGGAATTTTGGTATAAATATTTGATGATGTTATCCAAATACTTTTTATTTTTTCCCTGATTTGTAAAGATGCCAGATATTTTTTCTATTGACAATTTTAAAGGTATTTTTTAGTGCATACTTAAAAGTTTGGGGACTTTGATTGGAGATGAGAGAGAGAAGTAGATCCTAACAATTTGTACTCATGCCTGCATGGCTGCATGGCTGCGTGCGCACAAAGCACATGCACCACTCCATGTGCATCTGGTACGGCTCTACTTTGTCAGATTAAGATCCGGGGATTTCCCCAACTTGTAAACAGAGAGTCCGATCATCCATATGTCTGAATAAATTTGGATTTTATTCGGAGTCTGAAACCAGGTATTTAGGATTTTTCTTGGAGTTTTTACCGGATACAGAAACATTTATCCGATAGTGTCTGGTAAACACTATTTTGGATATCAGGTAAACTCTAGCCAAGTGGCCAGGAGAGAGAAATCTGCCCACGAGGATTTCCAGTTTTTTTATAGAAAAATATGGGAAATCCAAATAAACTAAGAAAAATAACAAATGAATTCAGAAAAATTCAAGAAAATTTACAAAAATACTTTGGAACATAAGGAACTTAAATAAAAAATACTTTTGAATTTAATGGATGTTTGATTTATTCATATTAAACCATTTTCATTTCTGAAAATTCTATTTAAGCTTTGTTAAATTCTAAAAAAGCATGAAAAATTTATAAAACCTTATTTTAAATAAAATATTTTGAAAAACTAAAAAATTGGGATGCTATAGACATGTTATCAGTCAACGTTCTGTGCATGTTGTAGGCTTTGTATATGTTGTATCTATCCTATTATGTAGTTGACTAGTTACATTTTGGACATCTTTTGTACTACTATGACTATGGCTTGCTACTTGCTACTACTTCTATAACTAGCCGCCATGATAGTGTGATCTAGTTAAATTTGCTTGTTGAATTACTAATGTAGTTGCATTTTGGACGTGTAGTATGGTTGATTGATCTTTATATGTGTGACATATATGGTTTCTGACTAAATATTCATGACTGAGACAATCTGTATTCGGTTCGGTATGTATTCGCTCCGTATTTGTGACCGAGACTACCACATTCGTATTCATATCCGACATTGTAAGTGTCAGACTCTGATTCAGAGAAAAAATATGGATCGAATAGGATACAGGATAAGCGATATTCGTCCGTATCCACTTCGATTGCACCCCTAGCCCTAAGTCCTTTACCTGATAAGGTGTCATTTGTACATAAGGTGATGACAATTGTGCTGCCTAATTTTGGATGCTTATATGAAGATGATGGACGCATTGAAGCCTGTTAAAATTATACTCCTCCAATGAACATAACCATCTTCTTCAACCATTTGAGGGGAGAAGGGGTCGTGGTCATCAACATCAGGAGTGCAAGAAATGGGTGCTTCCCAATTGTAATGGTGTTTGTATCTTTGTATCGTTGTTCTCCTACTTTATTAATACTAGTCATGTACCCGTATGTTGCAACGGAAAATCAATTTTTACATAGAATATGTTGTTGCAGTTCACCAATCTCTTTATTGTCATTCATAAGTTAAAACTTCCATGTCTTACAACAGAGCTAAGAAGGTTTTCTTACTGCAGATTTGACTAAACAACCATGCAAAATAAATTTAGTATGTCAAACATATTCAGATGGCGAAAACATGCAATTAGTATGTTAAACATATTCAGATGACTAAACAACCATGCATGCAATCCTCATGTATCAAGCAACCTTGAAGCACATTACTCTATAGCAATCCCGGACTCTTGTCATTTCAAAATCTTACATACATCAAGCAAACCATAATTCGAAAGTTGAAACATTTATCATATTTATTGCACGGCACGGGTGGCATGATCAACTGTTGAAACCCCGGCACTTGAAAATGGATGAAACATACATGATTTGTCCCACCGGTGAGTCGACCATCTCTGAAAGATATGCTCTGCACTGAATGGCAGCTGGAGCCCTAAAACTTTGAGCAGATTGGATGCTTCAAATCCAAATGATATCTTGAACTTGGGGGTGCATCAAACTTCGCAGTCCAAGCTCCTTTTAAATAAAGTGCATTACCAAAAACTAGCCTGGTAGTATGGTCAACAGAACTTGGAGGGAGAAGTTCTTTGACGAGACATGCTATAAAATTTTATACATTCCATTACAACCAAGTTTTGTAACTTCAGCTAAAAGCATTAGATCAGAAAGTGAATAAGGACAACTAAGTAGTTACCAAGACCAACGGCCTGAAACTTATGATTCTGGGAGATATTTATGTGAGTCAACTGTGTCAAAGCAAAATAAAGGCCAACAACATCTATAAACCCAATTAGGATTTTCATTGATTTATGCAAATGGAAACAATTGGTAGATTAGATGAACACTTATTATCACTCAATACATTTTGTAACAACTACAACATTACTCAAAGATGTATTAATATATGTGATTTCACGTGATGCACTGGCACATACCATCAAATAATCAGATGTGATGCGCTGGCACAAGTCTTGCCAAGTGTGATACACTGGCACAAATCAAAGTACAGATGGACTGATCCTTGGCACTAAAAAATTAATAACTACAGCTAAAACTTTCTTATATACTAACTGCTTGATTGTTCTATTGAAGCTAGATGCACAACAAGGGCGAAAATAAATATTGTTTGCCAAGAAAAGGGTGAGTGAGATCCTCACCAATGCCTCAAAGATTGAAACAACAGAACAAACCCACTCCAAACCTGAACAAAGAAAATTCAATTCAAAAATTAGTAAAGGAATTATGTAATTAGCAACAATAAAATTACAATTGAGTGATCAATACCTCGTCTATGTAGTTAGAACTTCTCTGCAGACGATGTTTTTTGTGAAGGTCCCACGAGTCTTCCTAGACTTGCGCTGCTTATCCTTCTCCTTATCCGCGATGGCGAGTATCTTGATGTTGCTTTTGGCGATGGCTCTAGACAACGCAACATACAGCTATCCGTGAGAGAACACCAAATCAGGGAGGTAGACACCGACGTTTGGGATGCTCTGCCCCTGTGCCTTGTTGATTGTCATCGTGAAGCTGAGCCTGGCGGGAAATTGCTTTCTCTTGAATTGAAACAGGAACATATCGTCGTCAGAGAGGCATAGAGGTATCCGAGGTAGGAACACCCTCTTCCTGGCGTGCTGGCCCAACATGATCTCGGCATCTATCGCATTCTTCTAGAACCCACGTACCAACAACCTTGTCCCGTTGCATAGTCCATTAGAGAGGTCAATGTTCCGCAGTAGTATCACAGGACAGTTATTCTTGAGTTTGAGTACATGCGGAGGCAGCCCATTAAGGGTCAGGTTGTTTAGGAATTCGGGGAGTAGCTGTGGGGATCGTCCTTCGCTCGATCAAAGCTATGGTACACCATCTCCTCCCGCGAAATAGGTTAATCATCTTCATATTGATCCTATTGACGTACTCATTCCGGGTCGACGGGATGGCCCGAGATGTGATATAGTTTGGGTCTGAAAGGTTCTCATCAACACACTTTGTATGAGTTTATTGAGGTTGACGTCCTTCCCAGTATGCGGCATGTAGATCTCGTTTGGAAGCCGTAAGCAGCCATCCTCATTGGTCTCCACGGTGCTGTTCCCGACCCGAAGTAGGAACTCTACGAACTCAAGATCGCTCTGGGTCCTCATGTTACGGACGAGCCTGAGCTGACGCATGCATTCCCATAGGTATGAGTTACGCAATGTCGCGCCGGTTATTTGTGGCCTCGTCCCCTTGCGAACAACCGAAAGAACTTGCCGAATGGTACATCGCGTCGGCCCATGATGTCATGCATGCTACTGTCTAGGGCCTCGACCGCCTGCCGCTTTGTCATTGAGGCTTCATCCCATATGATCAACAACGCCCGCTGAAGCAGTTTAGCAGTCCTGCTTTGCTTCGTGAAGCTACAAACCACCCATCATCAATGTTGAGTGGGATCTTAAACCTCGAGTGCACTGTCCTGCCTCCAGGCATGATGGAGGCAGCAACGCCAGACGTCGTGGTTGCCACTGCTATCTTGCCCTCGACTCGGACCTTTGCGAGCAATGCTATATACAGGAATGTCTTTCCAATGCCACCCGGGCCATCTACGAAGAAGACGCCTCTGTCGCCGCTATCAACCACAGATAATATCTCATCATACGCAACCCTATGCTTGGGGTTGAGGGAGGATGATTGAGACGCATGCTCAGGGTCTAACTCGATTGTTGACTCCTCAAAGATCTCCCTGGCCTCTCCTCTGGTGATGTTGTGCGACTCATCGATAGCGGGGAGAAGGAACGATGTTATGTCCTTCTCCATCTACTGGAGCATATTTCGGATATCCAACATCACCATTTGCTCGACAGTGCGTGGGCATGCGTGGGATCGACGGTAGTCGTCCGACATTCCCTCGAGGTGCCTGTCCTAGAGCCCACACACATCACTTGGCTCACAGAAGACCAATATAGTCGCGAACAACCTTCGGAGCGAGGATGGCATTTGGAACAGCTCGGCCTCATTAAGGCACTCTTCCAGGGTGCTGTTGGCCTCGATAAGTCCCCTCTTTTTAGCGGCTTCACGGAAGAACGGGTAGACTACACTGGTCACTGTCCTGAGGTCTTCAAAGGAAGTGGCTCCAGGCATGTGGTTTAGGAGCATCCTGAGATAGTACTGCCCTCCCTCGTTTGGATGGGCCGACATGATTCTGCCAACTTGTGTGCGTTCTTTCCCGTCTTCCATTTCTTCTGCATGGTTGCTACACAAATACCGCCAGAAAATCCATGTACAGGATGCATTGAGCTTTCTTGTTTGTCCAGTTCAGCGTGTTTGGGAGATGCAGTGAGTATGGATGCATAGCGACGATTCTTGTTTGTCCAGTTCAGTGTCCAGTACAGGATGCATCGAGCCAGAAAATCTCCGTAGGTATGGACCTTTCAACGCCGTGCCTAGCGACGACATCTTGAAGATCCTGTCCTACGTGGAACGAGACCATGTGCATGTGTGGGAGATGCAGTTGCATCTGCAACACGGGTGGGGAGACCTTGCTTAGGTAAAAGCTATAGATCCTCCACAGAGCTTCCGGTGGCTTAACCCACCTCGCGTCCCTGAACTTAATCTCGTCGATGTCGTCGTTGCTATCAGGCTCATCAAGAGAAATAGATGCACGGTCATGCCCCTTGTAAATGTACTTGAAAAGGTACTTCACGGCCTTTATGCTCGAGCAGATCTCCACATTGATGTGGCAATTTTATTTCCTCAGGAGGTAAGGATTGTACGACACAACCCACTTGTTGTCAAGCATCCACCCTCGAACCTTTGCACGACGGCCGTCATCCCGTCTCCTGTACACGGGGTACGAGTCCTTGTCCTGTAGGGTAACTACATTGAAAGGGCGCAGATAGTAGTTTTTGTAAGCACCGTCCGACATGCACATGTTCTTGGGATTTAAGACTCCACATGGGCTATGCATCATATGCTTGACGACCATCTCATATAGCTCCTGGTACTTGTTCTTGTCCAGGAGTTCGGCGGCGATGAGGTAGTCGTACTGCTCGGGACACGTGAGCTTGTACCCTCCCTTCATGATCAAAAGGAAGTGAACGTGCGGGAGACCCCTCTTCTGGAACTCGATGACATAGACATAAGCAGCTACTGTGCCAAGGATGTGCCTCATGAGTAATTGTTCCTTGAGGTCCTCTAGTTTGGATCTAAATACCCGAACGATAAGATGAGGGCAGTCCTGTGGAGTCTGTCCAAGCTCTAGCTCGCGCGTTATCTCTTCCCAGTTGGTATTGCAGGTCATTGTTAGGAAGATGTCCAGCTTCCCATACTTCCGCACCAAGTCCATAGCATCCATGAATCTTTGCTTCATATCTCTGCCACCCCCGATGAATGATGTCGGAAGCACAGTCCTTTTGCCCATAGCATTCGCACGACTCTCTCCAGACTTTATGCTATCAACCATGCCTTGGTACAGGTCGGCATGTATCTCCGTTTGGTGACCCCTGATGTAGTCCAGCATTAAACTCTCCACCTTAATGTTCATGTCAACCATGCACTACTGGAACAGGCGTTTGCCGTACAGTATGATGTTAAATATATTACGACACATCTAAAATTTATAGCAGTAGTAGTCTCTTACAAATACGCACAATCGACTATTTGAATCTACGCACAAGAAGGGGCCATAAAATGTTAGGCAACTGTTGATAGTAGTAGGATAACAAGAACAACCAAATGCCACGTTACCGCAATACTAACCTGAACCCTCATCATTGTTGTTTTCATTGTTGTTGTCACTTGCCTTGATTATAGCTTCCATGGGCACGCCATATCACGGGATCTCTGGATGCTAGCTGAGCTCCCCTCCCGGGAAGAAGAGTGGATACGACAGGGGGTTGTAGCATCCGTAGTATGGCTTGATATTATATTTCTCATTATTGTTACCATAAAGGATTACATTGGAATTGAATTCTCTACGTAGCTCATTCCCCTCGACCCACATGGCGTCCACCTCCGACGTTATTGGCCTGTTGTAGACCTGTTGGTCCATATTTAGGTCAGTGTTCGGTGAGACATGAATTCCTCAAGGTCTTCGGCCTGGCCCGGGCTACGAAAAGTTTGAGAGTAGGGGTTGTCTCGAAGGATGTCGACTAGCTCCTAATGACTTCCTAATCCAGGCTAGGAGAGTGGCGGAACCGATGATTTAGACTTGGGTCGTCGTCGTAGAAATAAAGCTCCAAATGATTCGGACTAGAGTCACTTGAACCAAACGAATGCACGTTGTGGTAAATCTGCCCGTGAGCCCGGAACGTGTACACTCCTGACCTCATGTTGGTGTAGTTCTCGTCGAGGCTCACATCGAGGGTGGTGAAGGAGAAGTGATCGTTGAAGAATCTAATGTTGTCCCAAAAATGCCTAGCATAAGAATATGTGCTCGACCAGAGCCTCTGGAGTTCAGGGGGTGGCTCCGGGTCAAACAGCCTGATTTGACCGTTCGACAATAGAACCCCTTCGTCTCGTACTGGAACCTCTTCGCGCCACATTTGTCACAGTCGCCATATGCTTTAGCACATGCGTGCTATCTGGTATGTTGCTATACACACGATCGTAAGGATCTTGGACGTTAGAGCCTACGACGGAGGCATCTACTAGCTCATCAAAGTATGCGTCCTCCATTGCGTCATCACCTGGACGGGCTTAGAGTGAATGGGTTATGATAGGTGTTGTATGGCGCAGATAGAACAGACAAATGGTGTTGGAAATGCCTCTATCGGCGAACATGTAATACTCGTCATCTATGTCCTCTTCAAGGATGGTTTTCAGACCACCTAACATTTGCATGAGTATGGATTAATCACGGTTCTTTTTCTTCTTCAGAAAAAAAGTTAAATATAAGTGTAGACGTTACCATCATCTGTAATAAATAACTGTGTTGGGGGATCCACAGTAGCGAAGGTGAGCAAAGTCGATGATGAATTTGTCGCTGATGAATGCGAGTTCGATGATGGATTGACCACCGTTGAAGCACCCGGCTCTGGGCATTGCATTGCAATTAATTCGGCGCATGGGGTGTCTCTCCTAGCCGTGTTGCTTGCATTAAGTTTATTTCGCAGCGCTTGCCTCTCCTCGGGAGTTATTCTTTGCCATGCTGCTCTTCGGTGGGTATTTATCTCACCTCTCTCCTCGGTTGTTAAACTTTGGCTACGTGCCCTTCGGCGAGCATTAATCTCTTGCCTTTGTTTAGTTGTTAAACTTTGACGATGTGCTCTATCACGTTCTCACCTTGCTAGCCTTTGTTCTGGTGTCAGAGCTGCATACCTAGCATTATGTCAATCACGCCTTGATTGTATTTTTCTTGTGTAAGGGTTCCATGCCTCGCATTCTGTCCAGCACATCTTGCCGCACTTTGCTCTGGTGTAATGCAAATATCTGCTTGACCTCGACTTGGTTGTCTTTTCTTTAGTGTCATGGTAGCAGAACTTGCCATCACATCATGGTCATACTTCCTACCTAAAGTGTATAACACATGTATAATAATTAACTAATAAGAGGTGCAACAATGTGTGTATCATTAGAACATACATGCAAAAAAATATTTGTACCATTTGAGCAATCGCCTTGTAGCAATACACCTGTTGTGAAGGTACTTTGAGATGGAAATGTATATGGCGTAGGCGTTTGATTAGGCTCATCTCCATCGTCTGACGAAGAAGAACTTTGGTATGCAGCGTTGGATGCCTTACGTATAAACAACCCAGTAGGGGCTAGTGGCATATTACTGGTGTGTGGTCTCTTTGGAGCATGATGTGCATCCACCACTGTTAAAATGATAGATAAAAAAGAAAGCACACATATTTTCATGTATAGTATCACGCGAATGGAATAATATAGGCAATATTAAAAGGGTGGGCAACATAGCAACCTTTTTTCCTTTTTGTGATTATTAGTTTGGATGATTCGGCATCTTTGCAACCCTAAAAAAAGGATCACGGTTTAGATCCATATGCAATGTTTGTAAGTTATGTTTTCTTCATTTGTTACCACTGTGAATAATTCCTAATTGTAATTGCATTAGTTTTTAGGAAGAATCTATATGCTAAACGTACTTGATTGACCAACATTCGATTAATAAGGCTGGCATCAATGAAAAATTGTAATGAAATAATTGAAGGTCTCAAGCCAATCTTATATATGTATAATGACACTATAGTTTTCAAAAAGATTTTCAACTTGTGCATCACAGTAAATTTTTCTCCTAATAAAAAGACACTAAAAATGGGAAATACTGAACAATACTATGTTCTCTCTCCATAAAAGATAATATCCCTAGTCCAGGGATGGTGGAGCAGTAATGCAGCAATGCATCATCACACTCAGTGGTACAGTGCATCAAGCAATGAATCAACACAGTACAAGAGTTTGATCACCATCTATGTTATTGGTTCATTCTTATAGTACTTTTGTTAGACACCTAAAAATCTTCTCAAATAAAACTTTTTCCTATTTTGTACTATTCTTATAATATTATGACAGAACAAAAAATGTCCTTGTGCAGTGTAGAATTGAGATACACCCCAAAGTTGGATAATGTAAATAAAAAAGTTAAGTGAGTGCTAGTGAAGAAAAAGAAGCAAGCTATTGTAAACGATTATGCCATTTCAACAGTAAGCAAGAAATTTGAGATAAAATAGACAAAGAAACTCAAATCACCTAGTAGTGAATAATCAGGAATCATTTGTGCCAAGTATTACATAATAATTTTAGCCTTTCACCGATTTAGTGTTTTGCATTGCATAAGAGTATAAGACATCCAACAAATGTACCAAGACTTCATCGTGGTAATTTGAGAATATAGGACACACAGAAAATACAATAGGGAATTATGAAAAGGGACTAAATTTACAATAGTCTCCAACCAAACGTTGTTACATAAACATACACAAACATGCCAATAAAACAAATGTACTTATGAACGCAATAATAAAACATGTCCAATATCTAATTACATCACTAATCTTCTTAGCAACATCTCTACTAATACTAATCCCAAAGGCGTCGATGAGTAGCACTCGTAACCACCACAAATGTTGCTTACACCACATGAGCTAGGTATTCTCTCCTCTTCTTGATAAATCTTCTAATGAATATGAGATCAAATGCTCCTGCCATCAAGGGGTGTCGAAAGTCTACAATAATAATTTTGTGCCGTGTATTAGAAAAACCAAATTGAAAATTTTTGTATGGAGTCATCTCTTACTACAACGATCACTCACTTTGAAGCGCATGTGTTGTGGGAAGATCCGGGGCGAATGCAAGTTTTGTGTACTGGGTAGTCTCAACACACCCTATTATGAAGTTCAACATGTTAGGAGTACAATTTATGTAGCACAATATTGCCTCTAGTATGTAATATTTTGTAGGAAAAATGAATCGAATACCGTGCTTGTTGTCCTTTTTCAACATAGTTGCAAGAACGACATGACGACATGCCTCAGCGGCTGACCAACTGAGCATATGTTGGGTTAAATGCTCATCCCAAACTTGAACAACTATGATATTAAATCTACAATTTGAACATAGAAAATATATAATTATTATACACCAATCTTAGTACTAATATTAATAGATTGATAACAAATCGTACTTCGATGAAAATAGAAATACATTATGTGTACTCTCTATTGGCTATACGGCGTGGAAAGGATTGTTGGTGGTCAAGATCACCAACATGCACAACCACTCCAACTATATCTGCACGAATTATTGTAAGTTAATTTGTTGCTACCAAAATCTCATTTATTATCCTTTAGTACATATGAAGTTCAAACCATACCTACAAAACTTTTATTTGGTCGTGCATACACATCTTGAAATGGCATGCAACGCTTTAGATAGAGCGGAAAATCCATCAACACCGCAGAAGGTTCAACAGTTGAGCGGTTGGGCGGTTGGTGAACAAACACTCATAAGAGGATTGAATGTTTCGAAAATGAATTTCCTCGTAGTTAGGCTGGAACTCAACACGATGAATGTTGTATTTGGACCCTTCATTGAGTGCTATGTTAAACCTATGAACATTTTTTCCCTAAACAAAAGCTTCAATTTTGGATCCCTTTAAGTGCAAAATAAACCAAGTTAGCTTGTGGTACTAATGATATTTTTAGGAGTTTAGTTAAATGCAAGACTTACAGTCGCATCCATTAAGATAAATCGAAGCGTTTCACCATCATCTTCAACAAGATATTTTGCCTCTACTCGAACACAAATGCTCTAGCATCTATCACATCCCCAAACTCAATGTCGTCGAATTCCTTGAATCTATAATAAAGGAGCATATTAATAGTTTCTATTGTTTTCCTATTTAAAAGGATGTGGCATTTAAGGAAAACTCACATAGGCACCACTGGGCTTTCGGAAAACATCGCGTACGTTCTCTTCTGCATTCGGTTAATTGGTGCCATTGAGCTACATAATCATTCATAAAATAAATATTTTAGGAACCTTACCATAATTTTTTTTTCATGGTGGCAGGAGCAAGCATGTATCACAATCAGTCAATCATATAGAACTAATAGAATTGTAAAGACAACAACACTCTTGATACTAAGGAACCAAACCAATTTGAAAATAAAATGACTTAAATCATGTGTAGTATCCTAGAGTTGTTTGATCTGATTGAAAGATCCCAATAGGGCCCCATCAGGTGCAGCTATGTATGTAGGTTGTACAATTGTACTACAAGGACATGAAGATATTGATGAACTTTTATTGTTTGTGATGCGCTCTTTTCTGCAGAAATTCCAAAACAGTGACACAATTAATGCCACCAAGCACTTCAACTGCACAATTGCAGATGTGAAGCATATACTGGCAAAGTATACATCGGCTAAAGAAGCCGAGAAGAGAATAGAAGAGCTGAAAGAAGAAGGAAAGCCATTGCCAAAGATGTGCAAATAGTTGCATGTAAGATCGAGGAGGCCGGCTAGAGGGGGGTGAATAGGCGGTTTTAAAATTCTTTTGACTAAAACTAATTTATAATGCGGAAGCTAATAACAATTTAGTTTTGCACAATTAAAGGCTAAATCAACTAGTCTTTACTAAGTGCACCAACAATATACAACAAATGAAGACTAGCAAGCATAAAAAGATATATAAACAATTAATGCAAGTAATGTAAATTGCATAAAAAAAGAACAAACCATAATAGACACAATGATGTTTTTACCGTGGTGTTGGGAGACTTGCCGGTCTCCCCTAGTCCATGTTGAGGTAAGCTCAAACGAATTGGACCGGCTCCACAAATTAAGCCAACACCTCTGAGGTAAGTCCAACCACTTGGACCAGTGATTCCAACACGAACCAACACCTCGATCCATTCGAGTTGCTCTTCCCCCACTCCGGAGATGGCGAGCACCAAACCACTCACAACCATGCTGGGCCTTCTCACAAGCTTCTTGAGAAGATCGCCGGTCCACGACGCTTCCACGCCATCTAGGTGTCGGCAAACACCAAGAGTAATAAGTCTACGACTTTCACTTGAACTAATCAAGTGTCTAAACTCAGTGGATACACAATCCATTACCTAAGGCAACACATGCACTTAGGGTTTGCTCTCCAAGCTCACTAAGTGCAACACATGCAGATAAGAGATGAGAGGGCTTGCTCTTTGCTCAATATATATGGTTCCAGCAACCTATTCCACAACCGGCTAAGGTGGGTATTTATAGCCCACACACAAAAACTAGCCATTGGAAGAAAACCTGCTAAAAAATCAGCATGAGCGGTACTACCGCCGTTCAACGACCGGTACTACCACACTCCACGACAAGCACAGTAACGACTATATTAGAAAGAAACTAGCCGTTTGGAAAGTGCGGAGCGGTACTACCATCGTTCATCTTGCGGTAGTTCCGCACTCCGGTCATTCCGCTTTTGAAGGGCGGTACTACCGTTTTCACTTAGGTTCAACACATGGCACCTACTGGAAATAACGTACCGCCGTTCATCTTCTGGAATTACCGAGCTATGGTAGTTTCGCTCCCAACACGCCGGTACTACCGCACTTCCAAGAGAGTAAAACAAACTCAAAAAACCGTCTCTCTGGAAAACACGTACCGCCGGATTTTCGGTCCATCCGGGTTGCGGTTGTTCCGCCTCCAACACTCCGGTACTACCGCACTTCCAAGAGAGCAAAACAAACTCAAAAAGTGTCTCTCTGGAAAGTACGTACCGCCAGATTTTGGTCCATCCGGGTTGCGGTAGTTCCGCCACAAGAACTCCGGTACTATCGCTGAGCCGTAGTTCCACCGACATAACGTTGGTACTACCGATCTTCTTGAGAAAATAGCATTGGCTTTCACAACAACCTCAATTGGAAAAACACATTTGCCAATTGATGAGCTATGCTAACAAGGATCAAATGCAAGATTATTAACAAGTTGCAAAACATATTTCCCAATTTTTAGAATCACACCACAAGGAATAAGGTACATGGACTTAAACCATTTGCAAAACACATTTGCAAACTAAAGTCTCATGCTACAAGGATCATGCATGAGCATCAACTATTTGCAAAATATATTCGCAAATAATAGCATCATGCCACAAGGCGAAGGTGCATAGACTTCAACCATTTGCAAAACACATTTGCAAATTATAGTCCCATGTTACAAAAGAGTTAATGCATGAGCTTCAACTATTTGTAAAATGCATTTGCAAATAATAGCACTATGCATAGATGAGCTAGAGCGAGCACAACAAGCTATCAACATATGACTAACTCAAACTACTAGTCAAGACCCCTCTTAATTGTATGGCATCATATACTAGCAATCCGATCTTCCAACCAAACACCAAGACCGGTAAAAGACTAGGAACACATCGTTAGCCCTAGCTAGTCATATCTTTGCCATAAGCATCTTCTTGAAGCTTGATGACGCACATCTTTACTTCAAGACTGGGTCCTTGACTTTGATAATCATCAACACATGATGATTTTCTTTACTTCGAGATCTTGACTCGATGCTCATCAACTCATGATGACATCCTTCACCCCAAGTCTTGATATGTATCACACATGATGGGTCTTCTCTTGACTTGATGATCAACTCATGATATCATCCAAAGTCTTCATCAACTTGGAACATAACCTAATCATCCAACTCATGGAGAATGTTAGTTCCACAATATTATTATCATTAATTACCACACTATACCATTAACTTATAACGGTGGGAAAGATACTTCAATCTTTCACTCTTTGGTAATTGATAATAACCACTTTAATTTCACATAATTGAATGTAGATAAATGAGAGAACAAATGAGTATATATGAACTACACAAGTTTTATATACTCAAAGATATGTTTCAAAGTAAAGATCCTTAATGTATGTGGAAAATGGAATATGGATCAATACTAATGAAACCACAAAATATAGAGTGAACTCCCCCCTAAATGTGTACATATACGAATGTGTAATAAGAACATATGCACATATTCAAGTTAAACTTATGGTTGAGTTCAATACATATTTTGGATCCGAGGAATGCAATAGTATATAAGAACAAGATGTCGAATGCATACCTCCATGATTTTCACCTTTATAGCCAAATGAGACTGCATACTAGATATAACAATAGAAGTGTTAGTCTCACAAATAGATTTATCATTAATTACTAGAACACTCCATTAACTCAAAATGGTGGTTCTAGATCCTTCACCGCGGCATCAGTGATCATGGTCCTAGATGCTACAGTGGTTGTAGATGCTACAATGGTCATATATGCTACGGTGATCGTATATGCTACATTGTCATGGTCGAAGAAGCTGCAGCTGACGACAAGACGATGCTTCGTGGTCAAAGCTTCGAGTCGAGAAGACGTGGTCAAAGATATAGTAAAGAAGCTCAGAAGAGAATAGAAAAGCTAAAAGAATAAGGAAAGCCATTGCCAACGACGTGCAAAGGGCCGTAGCATCAATGATCGCGGTCGTAGATGCTACAGTGGTCGTAGATGTTACAGTGGTCGTAGGTTCTACAATGTCATAGATGCTATAGTGTCATGGTCAAAGAAGCTGTAGCAGACGACGAGACGATGCTTCATGGTCGAAGCATCGAGTCGAGAAGACGTGGTTGAAGATATAGTAAAGAAGACTAGAAGAGAATAGAAAACCTGAAAGAGGAAAGCCATTGCCAACGATGTGCAAAGGGCCATAGCATCAGTGATCGTGGTCGTAGATGCTACAGTGGTAGTAGATGCTACAATGGTTGTAGGTTTTACAGTGGTCGTGGGTGGTGCAGTGGTTGTAGGTTCTACAGTGGTCGTAGATGGTACAGTGGTTGTAGGTGGTACATTGGTTGTAGATGGTAAAGTGGTCGTAGGTGGTACATTGGTTGTAGATGGTAAAGTGGTCGTAGGTTGTAAAGTGATCGTAGGTGGCACAATGGTCGTAGGGGGTATAGTGGTCGTAGAAAATACAGTATCGTAGAAGATACAATGGTCGTAGAAGCTACAGTGTCATGGTCGAAGAAGCTGCAACAGATGACGACACGATGTTTCGTGGTCGAAGCATCGAGTCGAGAAGACGTGGTCGAATATCTAGTAAAGAAGCCCATGAGAGAATAGAAAAGCTGCAGGAGAAAAGCCATTGCCAACGACGGGCAAAGGGCTGCAACATCAGTGATCGTGGTCGTAGAAGCTACAGTGGTCGTAGATGGCACAATGGTCATAGGTGGCACAGTGGTAGTAGAAGATACAATGTCGTAGAAGCTACAGTGATCGTAGAAGCTATAGTGGTCTTAGGTGGTACAGTGGTCGTAGGTGTACAGTGTCATAGAAGCTACAGTGTCATGATCGAAGAAGCTGCAGCAGACAACGAGACGATGCTTCATGGTCAAAGCATCGAGTCGAGAAGACATAGTCGAAGCGATGAGTCAAAGTGTCGTGGTCGAAGAAGCACTACACTTGTAAGAGTACTGTAGTAGTTGGAACACCCGAATGAAGTGTACTCGTAAGAGTACTGTAGCAGTCGGAATGGCCGAATGAAGCGGTAGTCTGAGTCAATAAGTTGGCCGAGTCTTTTGGATCGTGGAGAGATTCCAGTAGGTTGTGGTATGAGAATAGGCCCTAGTGGAGTTAGTGGGTGCGTGGAGTACTGGTCGTGTGACCTTATGTATGCATGAGGCTTATTTAAGCCGAGTATTTTCCTATTAAAATAATAAAGAAACAATAGATTGAGTGATTCAATCCCAAGGAGCCTCTTCTCTGCGTGTGTTTATCCAGAGAGACCAGTGAGTGGTTTCCAGAGAGACCACAGTCACAGCCAATTGCTCTGGAGCCACGACCTCTTGCAAACAGAGATGAGAAGTTTGTGTGGCCCTGGATGGGTGTTCTAGTTAATGTGCATACTGAATGGAAGGATTGGCACCAAGTTGGAGAGAGTGGAAATCGTTTGAAGGAGCAACTATTACGCTTTTGCCCATTGAAGGTCATTCCTTTATGGAATTTTAGAGGTCATACAGGGAATGCTATTGTCGAGTTTGCAAAAGATTGGAATGGTTTCATAAATGCACTTGCCTTTGAAAATTACTTCGAGGCAGAAGGATATGGTAAAAGGGGCTAGAAGCAAAAACAGAATGAGCGATCAAAACTTTTTGGATGTGTTGCAATGGATAATTGGGAAGCACTTAAGAACAAAATGGTCACTTGAAAACTATCAATGATTTTGAGAATGAAGGAACACACACTTAAGAACAAAATGGTCACTTGAAAACTATCAAAGATCTTGAGAATGAAGGAACACGTAAAACTGGCAAACTTGTAGCTAATTTAGCTAACCAAATTGAGGTAAAGTACAGGTATTTACAGGAGCTTGAATTTAGATACAATGAGAGAACATATCATTTGAGAAGATGATGGGGCAAAGGGAACAACTCCTCCAGTCATTTAATGAGAACAATGCTGGTCAAAAGGCATAGGATGATATCTTCTACAGAGTACCGACATCGATAAATTAAAAGAGAACCAAGGGGCATTCATATCTAACAACAGCAATACATTATTAACCAAACATCTGAATAAAAACATCATTGACCAAAGCGTAGAATTTACCAGGTTTTCGATAATAGCACCAAGTCCTTCTGCAAGTACTGACAAAAGGGCCAATACCAGCACCAGATGTAGCAAGATCAACCTGCATGTAGAAAAGAGAGATCCCTTAAGAAACAGAATACAGAAGCTTATCTCTGATGTAATTTTCCCCTTTATGTTTTCACATATTTTTTATTTCGGTAAGCCTCAATTCATGCCTGCACATTCTTGTCATTTGTATTTGTTTTGCGTGGGCATAAGATCCAATAGATATAGTTTTGACTACTACAACAAAATTGATTTCTCAAAACATGCTTCATTCTAAAAGAAAGATACACAATTTCATCTAAGCTATGAAAAGTTTGCCAAGGAACTATATATGTACATTATCATCTTCAGAGATCATACAGATAGCTCAAATAGAGACAAAAAACATGCCCCTGTCACATGTATAGTTGTGGGTCTGAAGTAGTGGACATACATCACATGACACATACATAACCTCTTAAGAATAAAAGTTAGTGAGTTGACATTGGCTCTGAAATAGATATGGCCAATACATTGTTACTATCTGTCGGGACCCAAATATGCAAATCTGGACCCTCTGTGTATTCTGCACTAGTCCAGGATCACGCTAGTGCACACAGTGTCAACATTGATGAAATATCACATCCATACAACGAATATAAGAATAAACGAGTACTTTAAATAACAAATAACTGTTGGGACTTTATGGTCGAGTTTTACATTTATTAAGCCATGCAAGGCTGACAATAAAGAATAAACTGCAGCGGAAACGAAATAAACTCCGGTAGGCTCCCATCAATTTACCACAAGCAACTGACTGGGATCAAGACCCTAACGCTCAACCTTCGTAGAACTCTTCTTCAAAAGCAGGCGACGACTCCTCCACTTCTGTTGATTTGTTTAGCAAGAGTGAGTACACACCGTACTCGCAAGTCATACTACAGAATGCAATTTATAGATGATGGCTTATTCCAAAGGAATGGCTTCTGTGGTTATTTTGCAGAAATGCAACATTTGCAATTGAATACAAATAATAGATTGAAAACATGATTCAAAAAAATAGACAATAATAAGTTAACAATTGATTTCACAAAGGACACACAGTCTAGTCAAGTTATTCACACAGCTGCACAAGTTATCTCACACAGCTGACCCTTCCCAATTGTTTTATGAAAATCTACCCCTCGTGTGAAATTCCCGAGCATGTCCATAACCGAGGACGCGGCTATTCGAATAGGTTGATTTAAACACTCTGCAGAGTTTGTACACTTTACCCACACGATACAATCAGTGTAGCGATCACTGACCATAACAAAACCTTTCAGAAACTTCATCTCAAACAATGACACTCTGGTGTGCTTTATGCTAGTCAATTTGTACACACACCCTTGGAGCGACACACACCATTGGGCGGGGATGCGGCGAACCGTCCGCGATGTGACATATCACACCTCCGACCCATCACACGGCTTAAATACAACCTGAGTTGTCAATGTCAAGACTCCATAACTTACTAAGTCGGGCCCGGCCCATACTAGGCATGTGGTAAATGCAGTGAAGGCCCAGTTCAATGGCGCACAAAGTTAAGTCCTTAATTGACCAAGGTAAGACTTCCGATTTAACCCAAATCACAAAGTTTAATAAGCACACGGCTCCACCATTCACAGAATCCAGCACTTGCCTCGGTCTAAATCTTTTCCCACCCTGTTGATTAAATGCAACACATGCCATCAACGAGTAACAAAGACACAAAGCACACACGGTTTCATCACATAGTTCCATAATCACTTAGTCAAGTTTATAATTGCAACTCTCACATGAAATGATGACTCGTGGCATGGCTAAGCAGTCTAATCGTATCTAACCAACCCACGTTGGTGCTACGATAATACCAACTAATAATTAACCAACCTAGGGTGACAAAAGATCATGGCATATAATAGACAAGGTGGATATAACAAATTGGATTAATATCTATCCCAAAAGCATTTAAATAAATAATTGAAATAGAATGCAATACATTGAAACAAAGTATTTGAAAACTGGGTTCAAAATGATCAAAGGTATAACTTACCTTGGAATAGGTCTAGATATTGGTCTTGGTCTTGAGGTGCTCCTTCTTCTGTAAAATTCCCCGAAGTATCGACGTCTACTCGCAAACGAGACAAAAGAAACAAAACAAATAAATAACAGAGGCAAAACAACCTCCAAAAATCAAATAAAATTCATCATTAAATAGATCTTAATTTTATATGAATTTATAAATTTGAATGGGCTCAATCGGAGTTCGGATGCAAAAGATATGGGCTTTGGAAGATTGAAAAATCAAATAAACGCTAATTTGGATTTTATTGAATTTCCCAAATTATTTTTATAAAGGAAAATCGAATTATTGCGCAATGCTTGCGTCGTAGAATTTTCGAGAAAAGAAATATATTTAAAACCGTCTTGGCAGTGGGCCCCACTGTCGAGTCCTTCGCTCACGGTGAATCGGGTTCACCGAGCCACGGGAGATTTAGCCCGGTGGACTGAGCCACGCGGCGCTGATGTGGCGGCCACGCAGGCGACACGCAAGCGCACGAGGTGATGTGCGCACACATGGGCGACCACGGAGGCGAGCGCCGGCGGCACTCCGGCGACCACGGATCTGGCGGATGGCGGCGGCTCAGCGGTGGCGGAGGTGCGCTTTGGACTCGATCGCGACTGGCGATCCTCGTGGCGTGGTCGCTACTCGCGGAGATGACCGAGAATGGCGGCGGCGACACGAGGAGCGGGCGGAAATGCGCGGCCGATGGCGCGCGGCGGTAGGGCTTCCCCAGGCAACAGCGCGCGCATAGGGTTGCCCTTGGCGAGGCGAACTCAGGGGTGGGCTTAGTGGCGGCTGAAGCTCACCGGTGGCTGCGCAATCCGGCGAAGAAGCTCACGGCGGCGCTGAGGTTCGAGCTCCGATTCCGGCGAAACGACGACGATCTAGGGTTAGCGGCTGTGGGGAAAAGGCGGCGGGGGTGGATGCGATCCTCGTGACACGGGCGCGGCTTTAAATAGGGCCGAGAAACCCTAGAATCCAAGTCGGTGACGGCGGCGGCGCGCGGGAGAATCGGAACGAAGTCCCGATCGGAGACGATGAACAGTGTTTCGGTGGGACCCACTTGTCAGCGGCGGTGGCTCGGACGAAGGGGTGTGGCAAAAGACGACGCCTCGGCGGCGGTCCCACCTGGCAGAGAGCGAGGTGGCGAGTGCAGCGCGTGCGATGGAAATCAACGGTGGAGACGAAGCGCGGCGAACGAGCGGCGAGATCAGCGAGGCGGCCACGCGGCGACAATCCAACGGGTCAAGGCGGCGAGATCGCGGGCGAGCGGCAGCCGGGCGATGCTGATCCAACGGCTGGGAGTGAGCGGGCTGGAATAGTGTTGGGCTTCGGCCCAGCACTGTTCCGAAGGATTTAAAATAGATTTTTCTTTTTAATAAATCCAAAAAATGCAATTAGCAATTAGAAAATAGCAAATGACTTTGGAAAAATTCCAAAAAATTCTATAAAATATATCCAAGCATATAGAATCTAAATAAAATAGTTTTGACAATTGTTGATGTTGGGATTAAGCACATTAAATCAATTTGTCCTTAAAGTCCATATTAAGCTTTTTAAATTAATATTCAAATAAATCCAAATGGTGAATTTTCTTGCTACCATTATTTAAAAGATTTTTTTAAAACTCTGAAATTTGGGATGTTACACTATCTCATGGAACCTCAACATAGACCAAAATTACAATACACACAAGGTATTCCACCAAATACCGCTAATTGTGTAGCCTGTACCCATAAATCTCAAGGAGTGTGATGAAGTCATGATCTCTACTATGCATTAGTATTAGTTAGAGCACTACAACAAAATGGATTTCACAAAACATGCTTCGTTCTAAAAGAAAGATACACAATTTCATCTAAGCTATGTAAAGTTTGCGAGGGCACTATATGTGTACATTATCATCTTCAGAGATCATATAGATAGCTCAAATGGAGACATATGTGAATGCTTTGATCTCTGAATGACCAAAAGGTGACTAACCAGAAGGTGATGCTGGCGTGCTAGGTCGTAGCCTTTCTTCTGTGTCTTGACGACCTGACCTCAAGCTCAATGAGGATAACTTGATCTACCTAATTGATTCAGTGGCCGAAAGAAGCAAAAGATGCAAGCATGAAGATGAAGATTAGATCATACAGATAGCTCAAATGGAGACATGTGAATGCTTTGATCTCTAAATAACCAGAAGGTGACTAACCAGAAGGTGATGCTGGCGTGCTGGGTCGTAGCCTTTCTTATGTGTCTTAACAATTTGACCTCAAGCTTAATGAGGATGACTTGATCTACCTAATTGATTCAGTGACCGAAAAGCAAAAAATGCAAGCATGAAGATGAAGATTACATATAGAGAGAAAGATAGAGGGGAGCAAAGCGAATTATTTACCCGGTTCTTGTGGAAGAGGAAGTGGAGGAAGGAGGTAATGTGGAAGAGTAACTATCTTTTGTATGTTGGAAGGAGGCAACCGCTAGAGCATCTTGGACTGCAATGCAACCGTCGTGCATTCAACATCATGGGTGGGGGGCATGGCTCTGTCTTTTTGGTGGTTGCCGAGTGAGTTGACGGTGGTTGCCTAGCACGCAACATCGTGGGGTGGGTGGGCACCGCCCGCCGCTCGGGTGCACCGCCCGTCCTCGTCCCCTTGCGTCGCCGCCGCGTCCTCGTCCCCTTCCATTCCAACCCCCCCTCACTCGAACAACTTCCTCCTCCTCCTTCTCCTCGGTGTATCCGTCACATCCAGATCCGGCGTGGGTGCTCACCCAAGCAGTGCGGGTGGGGAGCAGCTTCCTCCTCGTCATCCTCCTCCTCGGCGTCCCCGTCACAGCTAGATCAGCGCGAGTAGGGAGAGGCGGGCGGCGCGGGTAGGGAGAGGTGGGCGGCGTGGGTTGATCCAGCACGCAGTGAGGCGGGGCGGTGTTGGCGAGGTGAGGGAGGGAGGGCAGCGCGAGAGCGGGCGGCAGGCTACACAGGTGGGTAGGGGCGCGTGAGAGTCGGGAGCGTCAAGCGTGAGAGTGAGATAGGGTCGTGCGAGCTGATCGAGACGGCGGTGTACCGATCAAGATGGTCGATCGGACGGACGCGAACGATGGTGGGAGGACGACGATCACAAACTCCAATATTTAAGTAGTAGAGATAATGGAGAGCTCTCCTGACTGTTTGATTAAAAAGGGAAATGGGTGAGAGCAACATGGCTCTTGCAAATTGCACACCAAGAAGTCCTTTTCTACAAAACCATCTTCCTAACATAAAAATTCCGTAACTCCCGCTGACAGATGGACCGATGAGCACGATGGGATTAACGTTGAGCATGTTCGGACCCACTTGTCAGTGAGCATTGCGAAATTTTCTGATACGCCCCAAATGCCATTGCCACCTTGTTGTGTGTTTCCCATCCAAAATCCAGGGAAGCGCATGTTGTGGATGGCGCTCGAGGAAATCATGCACGTGGGTGTAACTCAAACTCACGTAGGGATGAAAACAGTTCAGATAGTTTCTGACTGATCCATATTATTTTTTAATACGGATGCTACCGGTTTAGATATTTATCGAATAATGTCGGATCAGAAACGAATACGAATTATTTTTTGTCGGAAAAGAATCCGAATTTGATAGCGCACTTTCTGTCAAATACGAACACGACTTCGGATATCCGAAGATACTGTTTAAGGTTGTATGTGCATTGTCTTCTGACAACCATAACTTTCTCGTTCGAAATCCAAATTTGTCAAATGAGTATGCAAAATTGTAACTCTAGATGATATCTACAACTTCGTATTTGTGAATATTTTTATTTGAGTCAATTTAATATCCCAAAAATATGTCCAAATGTTTGAATAGTATTTTGAACACCCAATATTTCTCCAGATTTTGCTCAAACATGACTCTTTTCATCATTCTTCTTTCTTGGGAGTCCCAAAATACAATCATTATGCATATAAATAAATATTAATAAACCGTTATTTTATAATGAATTATGCAATATTTACGAGGTAGTCAATAGATATCGAGTAACAAAAATGGTAAATAAAGCATATAAGGGAGAGCGTATTGAGCTATTATTCATTAAAAACATGTCAGGGAGTGGATGTAAATATGTGCATACATACTATATTGACGAATATTTTGATTCATATAAACTAATTATTTGTTTCAGCTACTGCAATGCGAACAATTTAAGGGGTTTTCATGTTCCGAGAAATATTAGTTATTGTATTCGTTTCGATTCGTATCCGCTCCGTATTTGTATTCAATATTTTTGTATCCGTATCCGTATCCATACGTAGGATATTCGGATTTGTATTCGCACCTAGGAAAAAAAAATAGAAATAGCAAAGCAATTATCCGCATGGGCAGCCAGTGTTCTTATGGTTTATGAGAATTGATGCAGACCAAGGATGTGAGATTGTCTACGAAATATATACATTCAATTCCCCTATCCGTTTGCCACGGTTTGGAGGAACTCGGCGTCCAGATCCCTTCTTCCTCGGCGAGTTTTGTCCAGAAAGTGTGTTGGGCCAGGGATCTTATTTGGTGCTGTGTTCAGGAAAGAGGAGAGAGAACGGGCCATTGTTTGCTTGTGCTGTTGCTGTTGCCGAAAGAGGAGGGGAGAAACAACTAGTACTTGTTGCTGATCAGGCCAAGAGAAGAAGATTATTGCCGCTGATGATTTGAAGTACCGTGAAGATCGGGCCACCCTTGCGCATCGATTAGACGTCGATCCGTGTCATTTTCAACTACAGAATCGGTCACTTTGTGATGTGCAGACTGACCCATGTATCTGCCAAGAGATGTCCGAAAGGAAGCATCTCTTGTTTGTGTGCACAACAGTGCTATGCTGGCTAGCTCTCAGTTGCACTTGGATATGTTTGTTTGATGCTATTTGCAATTGTTGACGTTTAGAGCAGACTATTAACCTATTCATGGACGGCCCGGCCCAAATTTTGTCTGTTTTTCAGGCACAGGTCTTGATTTTCTCCTCAAAAGCTCAGTCCAAAGGCCCAAATTTGTCTGTTTTTCGGGCACAGGTGTTGATTTTCGCCTCAAAAGCTCAGTCCAAAGGCCGAAAAAGCACGACAATGACAATGATAATGACAATGAAAATAGATGTATATTGGTGAGCCGACAATGACAAGAATCTATTGGACACTTGTGGCCACCTTTTTTTTTCTTCAAGAATTCAGCACGTGAGCTTCTACATGTTGCTTGACATATTAGGCCTCTTCTGATGACCACGTCATTGCAGGAGCTTCTTATCTGATTGCTGCATTATTTGCATCCTTCTTGCGGAAATATCTCTTCAACAGAACTAAGATCAGATGCAATGAATCATATAATCATATGTAGTATTTAACTCTGATAGGAAACACTTGTCAGAGAGTCCTGTAGGTGCATCATGCATGTGAGTAATGAGGATGTAATGGTACAAACAACCACTGCTAGATCCAGCATGTGGCTTTTCTTCAGGGTCAAAGTTTATCAACTTTTAAGTAAGAGTCAGACTTGCAGGGAAGACTCTGAAAATTAGTGGAGGCATATTCAGTAATCTTTGAAACCCTTTCTCATGGTAATGCAAGCTTGTGTGTGTCCACTCTTTAAGCACGGACGTGTTATCTACTCCAATTTGCAACGCAGATCGCTTGTGGCGTTGTCCAGAAAGAAGATGTCGGTCACATCCTACGCAATATATTCTTCGATACCACATCATCATCATCATCAACGATGGTAGGCAATTTGGCACAAAGGCTTAATTGGCGTTCAGAGTTTTACATGATAAATTCTGAATCTTTTGATCCATTTTCATCATGAGCATCAACTTGTTTGGAGAATGCATTGTAGAATTGTATGTATAACCATGTAGGCGTGATGTCTGAACTTTGACCTGCACATGAGACGAGACGAGATCTTTCTTCCATTCTTTTTATTCCAAGAGGACATCACCAATATAAAGTTAATGCACAAAAGGATTCTTGGGGCTATATTTGCTCCAAGTTAATTTCCATGTTTCAACACTGTTTTACTACAAATCTCGTGCTAGAGTACTGGAGGTCTCGATTAAGCACCCATGAATTGGACTTGAACAAAAGTGAACACGATATGTTTGTGCTTTAACAAGTCCACCGTGTGAATGTCACCATGTCAGTGGTTAGTGTGAAACCTCAAGTGCTTGACTTACAAGACAAAATGACCTTCGACTGAGAGAGGGGCGGGGGGATGAATCCTGAAGCTGACACATTAAGCCAAGCACTCCCCCTGATAGGATAGATTTATCGATCGCACAGTGACTTCGACATCGCTTGATAGATAAGTCGCACTCGCACCGCACCACTCCCTCGAAAATATTCTGCACCACCCGTCGTAATTGGATCGTGCTTGGGACCACGCGAGCAACTAATCGCGACCTGAGCGATGACAGCGGATGCCATGAACGCGATCTCGAGAGAGAGTAGATCTCCATTACCGCACGAGGCCTTCAGAAACAAACAAAATCATTTGGCCCAGAAAAGCGACGGGTTAAGAAGAGAAGAGTACGAATTCTACTTGCCATCTGCTTCCCCTTCATAAAAGCAGCAGGAATCGCCCTCGTGTTCACTGCCATGTATGCTCGGCTGCCTCAACATGCCAGGACACAAACAGTTAACACTGTAACACACATACATACGTACATACATACACAACAGATGGCACTCCCAGATGGTAATCACATCAATCTTGTTGTAGCAATGGGGTAATTGCTGCAAACCAACAGCTCCTTCCTTCTTCTTGACGCTCTCCATTTCGATCGTGATCTTGTTCAAGGGCAGAGGCAGACTTTGTCTGCAATTCAGCTGCAGACAAGCTAAATAAGATGGATGGAAATTCAGTATATTCTCTCTCTACCGTCGATCCTCTGGCGTGCGATTTCCATCGTCGGCGCCGGTGTTGTAGTGCTAAATACACATAAATACATAGCAACTGTTAATGTAGTTCACTCACATCTAGCTCGGGTCCTGCCTCCTAATTTCTTATCCTTGTGGAGATCGATCTAGCTATCGCGAATCTACAATCTTCAGCAATGTCTACATGGCTATCGTTTCTTGTGTGGTTGATATTGGAGTGTATATATTTTAGTAAGGTCAAGGACCTGCCGGTCTCCGGTCCAAATCTTTGACCAGGTTCATTGAAGGGAATCGAAAGAAAGAAACAGAGGTGATTTAATGAAATCAATTTGGGGACAGACAGGGACGGTTGGGTGGGTGCTACTGCCCAGTGGATCGATGGCATATTCGAATTGAAAGGCGAAAACAATGCACACATTTAGCATGTGTTCATCGGCTTCTGTTCGGCCCGGCCATCGCTGTTCGGCTAGTTGACATCCGTGGCAATGGTCGGTTGGTAACAGCAATTACGGCCATGATTATCCGGATGAATGCAGCCACAACCACGGTACATACAGTAGCGCCTCCAATTGTTCTAAAATGGAAAATATGGCCTCCAAGATACACCATTTTGACCCATAATTTCTGAGCGCTTTTATAGTGCACTCAATTATTTTTATCAAATAGTTTAGATTACTTAGGACGTAGTTATATTATACCTAGCAGTATGAGTAATAGAATCCAAGAGAGATATGGTTGTAATTATCCATGTGAAAATCACGACACGGTATTAATATTTTGAATCCTAATTGGAAAAGTACATAATACACTTACAAAAAAAATATAAATACAAAGAAAAAAAATCTATTATACCATTAACAAATCAATAAGCATATTTGCTACCGTAATAAGGGTAATTAGCTGATTTCGTCCTTGGCTCTTTGCTATTTCAGTACTCTCTTCGGTTAAAAAGAAGTCGTTTTGAACATTGACACGTCTCTAAAATACAACTTTGACCACTTATATCCATTGTAATATATTTATAAACCTAATAAAAATATAATATTATAAAAGTATTTTTCAAGACAAATATAGATGTATCATTTACATGTGCTCACTCTAAATATTTTTAAAAATATAGAAGCACGGTAATAGGCTAAATATTTTGAATAAGGAATCTTGATTGAGTTGAGAAAGGGACGGATTAGAATAGACAGCTACTCGTTTTCGGGCATCTCATAAAATAATAATCGAAGAGTCAGTCCATACATACCCATGCATGGGATCACCATTGGTAGCTTTGATTACTTGGTCAAAGCCCATAGCAAGTTTGTTGGTGCTAATTTAATTGCTCAAGTACTGTAGTCTGACATAACTACAGTACTTGAGCAATTATAGCCTAATCTTCTCTTTTTGCATGCTACTTAGTAGCGAGGTAGACCATATGGCTATCTTGTTCTTCTCAAGAATTTTGAGGAGATGCTGATCAGTTTCGGCCAAAGTTGCATTCCAAGCAAGGGATGGCTGGGTGAGGAGGAAAGCTTAGCCACCAAAATTACCCCATTTGCATTTCAGGCTAATTGGGATAGGCCTAGCCTGGCCGCCTTGGTGCCATATTAAGGTGAGGAGACTATACAATTACATGTTGGACAGTCTAGCTGTTAGAATCGACAGGCAGATAATAAAGTAGATCAAGAATAAAGAGATGTTAATTTTTATGTAGAAACCCTTTCGAGGGAAAACAGAGAGACGCCGTAGATGCGTAGTGCTATTGTGCACCCATCCCTGCCCTTGGCCGAAGCCGTCGTGACCCGAATCGCTGGCAATCCGCCGGCGAGGGAAGCTCGGTTGTTGTCGGGCCGTTCGGCACACTGTAGCAATGCTATTAAGGCTAATCAGTGTTATTAATTGCTAATGATTGAGTTAAATATTTAGTGGCTGTCATAAGGAATAAATGAGTCTATGGCATGTGGGACCCATAAACAGAAAACAATGTTTAAATGACGTTTAAGTCTGAGATTGACAGGTGGGCCTAAGTCTTAAGTGCACAGTCTTGGACCACGTGAACCAGCTCATGGACTCGCGGTTCACGCACTGTTTCGTAGACCGAGTCCGCTGACGAGCGGGCCCCGCTTGTCAGTTGGAAATTAAAATCCAGGGGTAAAAGAAAAATAGCACTGTTGATTGGGCCCCGCAGGTCAGTGACTGTGGCTAGCGTGTAGCTCAGTAAGAAAACTATAAATGATTTTAGAAAATCCGAAATCCAATTATTTACACACTAAAAAAATGTGATTAATTTCAAAAATGCATAACTAATTCATCTTAACTCCAAATTAGATGAAACCAGTGCTGATAATTTTCATTCTTGATGAACTTTAGTCCAAAATAGGTTTTAAACAAGTCTCTATAGCAGAGAGCATAGTTATGGAAAATGATCCATAAATCTATTATTTGTTGCAATAAAAAAGGATGGTAACTTTAAAAATTCATAACTAATGCATAAAAACTCCAAATGAGATGAACCAAGCTGCATTGAACTCATATTATTATTCTCTATTTATCTCAATAATCCTTTGTCTCCCCGCTATTCTACAAATTTTGACCAAAACGTTAAAGTGAATAAATTGCATTTTCGGGAAGGTTGAAATGCAAACTACTATAACTCTCACATACTAAATGCAAATGGAATGATTATTTCACCTAAATTAATATAAAATTAACATCTAGCTATTGTAGGAATCTCATGCATTTTTTTAGCATTTTGCATTTCGTGACTTTTCTCGATGTTTATTCGGTGTTATCTTTATATAGATTCCGAAGCACTTTTATTGACTCGTACACCACCGAGAGCGAACAACTTGATTACGAGCAAGGTAAGCATCATTTGAACTTTCTTTTTACATCATATTGCTCCAATTTTGGTTAGTTAGATGCAACGATAATTGCTTGCATGCTAAATTCTGTTATGTCGCTATTTTTGTGATGTGTAGTTAGTTACGTCCTATCCATGAGGTTATCCTTGAATTATATCTAGTACATACATGCTTAAGTTAGGTTGTGTGAAATGTATTGTTTGGGGTTGTTTAGCCATGCAAATCTAGTGCGGTAGTTTGATTGTCGGGAATAACCCGACAATTATGGGAGACACCACCTTCTTATTGTCTTTCTATTCCAGATCCTCGTATCTGTTTCTAAAGTTAAATTTTGTCATTTTAAAAACAGTTTTGGGTCTGGACAAGTGGTTGCTAGTGAGAGTGCCTTCGTGCACGAGATCAGGTATGTGGTTGACTTGTTCGGACCGCGCCATGGGCTGCCATTCCAAGTAACTATCGTGCCGCCGCACGCGGGGTGGGAGCCGCTTGGTCAAGTAGGGAGAAGGTTGTATTGGTTTGGGTTCCTAGTGGTTTCAGGTTATGAGGACATTTGTGTTCGATCATTTGTTTGTAGGAGCCGATGTAATTTTCTATAGTGTGCATGGGAGCACCAATTTTGATTATTTACATTGCATCGGTATATCCAACATAACTTGCGAGCCCGCTTAGAAAATGCTATTAGTCGTTTGTACTAAGTTAGGGGTTCATCATGCAAGGGGAACCTGACCTAATATCGTACTTCTTACCAAAAAGTACCAAATCTCGACGTCCCCAGCCGACACACCATGGGAAGTGTGTTTAATCCGGTGGCTTATGGGCTAGTTGAGTCGTGTGGGTAAAGTAGTACACCTCTGCAGAGATCAAACTATTCGCATAGCCGTGTCCACGGTTATGGACAGCACTTGGTTTGGGAAGACATCATCACTAGTCTTTTCTATTAAAATTTGATGGTTACAATTTGGTATTCGGCACGAACGAGTGTTCATGTATTTTAGTTTATCAAAGTGGCCTGCCACTTTGGTATTTGTTTGTTCAATTGTTTACAAATGTATCACTATATTACATGCTATACCCTACTTCAAATCTGATTTTCAAATGGCAATTGAAAAACTAGTATGTGTAGGTTGAAAATTGTTGCGTTTTAAAAAAAAAAGAGCCACTAATGCTATCCTTTGATTGCCCAATATGCATAACTAATTTTTCCTTTGTATAAGACTTGCAAGTACCATTGTACTCAACCAGTTTGTCTACTGGTTTCAGGTGAGGAGGACATCGAGCCCATCGAGCTCGTTAGTGTCGATTTAGGTGACACTGATGAGTAGTGTTATTATCTAACCCCTAGTTGATTGCCATGGGTTATGGGGCACACCATGCTGGACCTTTTGGTTTATTTACTTTGCTTCCGCTGCTACTTATTGTTCTTAGTTGAATTTGGCCGGTCATCCGTTATGTAATAGTTGTAGACTTAACTATTATGTTGTATGTCTTTTGGATTATCAATGTATGAATATTGTATGTTTATGATTGATGTTGTTGAGGGTATGTGCATGTTGGTTGCTGATCTTGGGAGCCAACACGAGACGCATACCCACTGTTTTGAAATCCATTTTAACTCGTTTGAGTTTGGACTTGGACTGTGGGAGAACTGGTCACTATGTAGTGCTCGCAGAGGAGCAGTGTGCATGATCACCGGAGCTCTAGTTTCAGTCGAGGCCTTTCACTTGGATAGAGTTAAGGTGGAATTCATTCACTTGAGGCCAGAGTTATTTCCATAAGACCGGGAAGGCCTCGGTCTTATGGAAATAATCCGGGGGTCCTCACAATTGAAATGGGCAACGAACGTGGCACTGATACCACTTGATATAAATCGATAGGAAAAGAACAAAGTAGATCAAGAACAGGGAGACATCGATTTTTTACATGAAAAACTCTTTCGGAGAAAAACCACAGGCGCACGACGATGATCTTCACTATATCAGAAAAAATGTTTACAAAACGTAGGGATTTTCATGAGTCATTAAATCTTCTTGTGCGGCTTATAAGAGGGTATATATGGTGGCATAAAACTGACTCAAGCGAAGAAGGAAACAAATCGAGAAAGAAGACGAATCCATACCACGGGGGGCTCAATTACTATAGTTTGACATAACTACAGTACTTGAGCAATTATAGCCTAATCTTCTCCTTGGATACTACTAGTAGCGAGGTGGTCCATATGGCTATCTTGTTATTCTCAAGAATTTTGAGGAGATGTTGATCAAGTTTCAACCAAGTTGCATTCCAAGCAAGTGATGGCTGGGTGAGGAGGAAGGGCAGTGCTTAGCCACCAAAATTACCCCATTTGCCTTTCAGGATGATTGGGATAGGCCTAGCCTGGCCGCCTTGGTACCACCATGCGACACCATCACTAAAATTGGGTTAAGCTGATAATTAAGGTGAGGGACGATACAATCGCATATTGGACAGTCTAGCTGTTAGAAATCGACAAACAAATAACAAAGTAGATTAAGAACAGGAAGATACCGATTTTTACGTGAAAAATCCTTTTGGGGACTACTGCCATAACAAATCTTAAAGACATAAAACACATTGTTCCAAAATACACAAAAATAGTTAATAAGATACCCGAAAGCCCTAAAGCTCCCCCTAAATATTTCAACATAGTCTTCATTTCTTCTTTCTTCTCCCCCTTTGGTATCAAGAACCAAAAGGGATTAGTCTTGAGGAGGAGTGATGAGGCGGCGGTGATTAAAGCGAGCTGGAGTAGACAAGGACTGTTAAAGGGAGTGAACTTGATCGGTCAAAGCGGCAATTCTACTGTTTGTCTCTCTTTGGGCTTCCTCCAACCTTTGCTGATTTTGTTCCAGACATTGCTGCGACTCTCAAATTTCCATCATAACTGAAAGAAGTGAAGCTTGATCTTTCGTAGCTGCTGCTGGAGGTGCTGTTGGAGCATGAGGAGGTATAGCTGCAGGCACTGGAGCTCCTTCCCTAGGCTTGTAAGCCTTGTGCACTCCGGGCCTTGCTCCTTTAAACCGAGTCACCCTTAAGATAAATGCCATAATATATGGCGCAAAATATATTCTTTCGACTCTATCATTCTTAGAGGCATTGATCTCTCTTATGATCACATCAACTACATCAAATTTATATCATTCATGATATTATCAATGATGTTCCAGGCATACCCTCGAATGGCATCAAAATTTTCACTCTTAGGAAAGAATGTGTGGTTGATTATCCTGTTGACCAAACTGGGCAAAGGGAGAAGGTCTCCAATCCTACCAGGCACAAAGTTGACATCTTCATCATAAAACTACCTATAAGCTGGAATCCTTAGGGCTTCTCTGTACAATTTTTCTTGGGTCCCCATATAAGTTCTCACAGCTCTTTCAAAATCAACCTTGGAGGCTTGATATTTGTGGTTTCCCGTCATCCATATCAAATGATCAAAAGATTCTAACACATGCGCTGTGTCATAGAATTATCTTACGATTTCCTCATTGTAATCATACTTCAAGACCACAAGGTCATGCAGACCGACATTCTGAAATAACATATAGGCTCCATCATATTTATCAAGTGAGTTCAAGTGAGCCCAATCCACATATTTGTGATTAGTGAATTGTCGATGTGGACTGTAGAGATTTGCAAATACTTCTTGTTGAAATCTTATATGGAATCTCACATCCGTTGAATTGCTACGCTTCTCAGACTGATTGACCTGTCGAAGAAGAGCATATTTCTCACTTAGAATCAGCATGAGGTCAACTTGAGGCTCTTTAGCCGTGCCCATCTCCTCATCGCTAGCAGTCGCTTCTTGTGAGCATCCATCAATGTTCCCATCATCGCTTCTGTCTCTGAGTCGGTCACTCCCCTTGGAGATCTTCTTGCCGCTACCTTCCATGTAGGTCTCTTTTGGCGAGAAGGTCCAACGCTTGAAGCTGGAGGATCATAAAGCTCTTGGGGATCTCCATCGGGAGTGGATCCATTGCGAAGAGAGGTTGTCTCCTCGATTGGCACGATTGCTAAGATAAAACGAGACGATTAGAATAGGTTTTTATGCAAAAGAGAATGATTAAATCAATTCTACTCTTTTGGAACGGTAGTTCCGCTGTTGATATCACAGTATTATCGCAAGTTAGTAGTACCAGCGTCCACGGGACGGTAGTACCACAGTTCTAGATAGATTAGGGTCCTCCTTCGATTTTAATTTTTAACTAGTGTTTGACATGAATGAATCCATTGAATTGACATAATAAGTCATCAAATACTAATTACTACTAATTTTTGAGAGAAATTGACTTAATCATGCATATTTTTACTCAAACCATAGAAAAATACAGATCCCAGAAGTAGATGAGAAAGGAAAGAATCACGAGAAATACCTCAGGGATCAGAAGAGATTCGATCACAGGAGATGTTTCCAACAAATGGATTCAAGAAGGCTCCAAAGAACCGAGAGATTTAGAGGAGGAGTTCTTGGAGGTGAAGCACGGGAGAGAGAAAGGTCGGGAGAGAAGGTCGGTGGAATGGCCGATTTGGAGGAGAGAGAGATTAAAACCCCTTGCGAGGGCATTTAATGCAACTCACTAACCAACACTGTAGTACCACAATTTTATGTCGGTATTACCGAGATTCGGTAGTACCGTATTTTAATGCCGGTAGTACTGGTGATCCTCGACCACGTTGGTTTTCGATTGTGTCTTCGACCATGTTTTTGACCACGACGTTCGACCACGACGTTCGACCACAACGTTCGATCATGATGTTCGACCATGAAGCTCGACCATGTTTTCGACCACATTTTTTAGTACGCTTTTCGAGTACGCTTTTGAGTACGTCTTCGAGTACATTTTTGAGTGCGTTTTTCAACCACGTTTTTTATTTGGTCTCTGGTGAATTCTTTGGCAACCCTCCCAGAAGAACGGTGGTACCACTATATACGAGCGGTATTACCGGGCAGCGGTAGTACCGGTGTTAAAACGCGATATTACCGTTTTTCCTTAAAATTTCAAAACATTACCCAGAATGCAAATGATCATTTATAATAAACACTAAACAAATAATTTGGAGGATCATTATGTATGAGATAGATAGCAGAAACTCATATGAATAAAGTTTTTAGTCAAATAGATATTTTAAGAAAGATTTTGAAACTATTTTCACAAATACATCAAAAGCGCCGAATATAAGCAAGTTTTCATGGAGCATAAGTTTCAAGCAACATTTGAATGATCTATGATATTTAACTCATTCCTCAAATAGCAAAAGCGAGTTTCATCTAGTGGATTGGTGAAGATATCAACTAGTTGGTCTTCAGTCCGGATGTGGCTAATGACAATATCTCCCTTGCTCACATGATCTCTCAAGAAGTGGTGGTGTATATCTAAATGCTTGGTTCTTGAGTGTTAGACCGGGTTATTGGCTATCTTCACGTTACTATCATTATCAGACAAAAGAGACATTTTATTGAATTTGATACCATAATTCATCAAAGTTTGCCTCATCTATAATAATTGTGCACAATAACTACCCGTGGAAACATATTCGACTTGGCGGTGGAAAGGGCTATGAAATTTTGTTTCTTGGAAGACCATGAAACTAAAAACCTTTCTAACAATTGACAACTTCCGGAGGTGCTCTTTCTATCCACTTTACGACCCGCATAATCAGAATCCGAATATCCAATTAAATCAAATTTAGCACCTTTAGGATACCAAAAGCCAATGCTAGAGGAATGCTTTAAATATCTTAGAATTCTTTTTACGGGCATCAAATGGCACTCTTTTGGAGATAATTGAAAACGTGCACACATGCAAACACCAAACATGATATCGGGCCAAGATGTGGTTAGATAAAGTAAACGAACAATCATGGATCTATAAAGCTTTAAATCTACCAGTTTACCTCCCTCATGGAGATCAACATGTCCATTTGTCTCCATAGGAGTCTTGATGGGTTTTGCGTATTCCATGCCAAACTACTTGAATAAATCCTACACATACTTTATTTGGCTTATTAATGCCCCATCTTTGAGTTGCTTGATTTGAAGTCTAAGAAAATAGCTTAGCTTTCCGATCATTGACATTTCAAACTCCCTAGACATCATATTACCAAACTCCTTGCAAAAGTCTTGGTTAGTAGACCCAAATATGATATCATCAACATAAATTTGACATACAAAAAAATCAGCATCAATAATCTTGATAAATAATACTGTATCAATATTCCCAATTTTGAATCCTTTTGAGAGTCAAAAATCTCGAAGGAGCTCATACCATGCTCTAGGAGCTTGTTTTAAGTCATATAGCGCATTGGAGAGTTTATATACATGATTAGGATTATGAAATTCTTCAAAATCCAGAGGTTGTTCAACATATACAAGTTCGGTTATTTTTCCTTAAAAACACTTTTAACATTCATTTGAAATACTTTAATATCAAAACTTGATGCAAAGGAAATTAATATGCAAATAGACTCAAGTCTAGCTACGCGTGCAAAAGTTTTATCATAATCCAAATCCTCAACTTGAGTATACCCATGAGCGACTAACATTGCCTTGTTTCTTACCACAACTCCATTTTCATCTTGTTTATTACGGAACACCCATTTTGTGCCCATTACGTTGTGCTCCTTGGGTGTCCCCACCATTGTCTAAACATCATTTCGGATGAAGTTGTTTAGCTCTTCATGCATTGCATTCACCGAATCTGGATCATCTAGTGCATCATCTACATGCTTTGGCTCAATAAAAGAAATAAAAGAATAATATTCACAAAACGAAGTTGCACGGGAGCGAGTTTGAACGCCCTTACTCACGTCACCCAATATTTGATCTATTGGATGATCCTTTGCAATCGCATTGTGTATCTTCGGTGGTAGTGTTGAAGGTTGATCTTTTTTGTCCTTCAAATCAATTGCTTGTATGTTGCTTGTTGTGGAAGAGGTAGGAGCTGGAACTTGTTTTGATGAAGGTGATTCACTTGTGTCTTCCTTTGGTATGATGTCTCCAATTTGCGTCTTCTCCATTGCTTGCCTTAATCCTTCATCACCTACATCATTTAAATTCTCTTGCCCTTCTTGAGAGCGATTAGTCTCATCAAATTGGACATCGCACGTCTCTTCAACTAAACTGGAGTTTTTGTTGAAGACACGATAAGCTATACTACTAGAATAATAACCAAGAAAGAAACCTTCATCACATCGACTTTGAAATTTAGAGAGCCGGACACCCTTTCTTAAGATATAGCATTCGCAACCAAATACTTTAAAGTAGGAAATGTTCGGTTTTCTTTCAATTAGAAGCTCATATGAAGTCTTTTTCAAAAGTCGATGCAAATAAAGGCGATTTATGGTATGACAAGCGGTGTTAATAGCTTCCGACCAAAAATTATCGAAAGTATCATATTCATCAAGCATTGTCCTAGCCATCTCAATTAATGTTCGATTTTTCCTCTCTACAACTCCATTTTGCTCCGGGGTGTAGGTAGTGGAAAGCTCGTTCTTTATTCCAAATTCATCCCAAAAATCTTCAATTTTAGTGTTTTTGAATTCGGAACCATTGTCACTATGGATTTTCTTTATATTGAAATCAAATCCATTTTGAGACCTTTTTGCAAAACTTTTGAAAATATCGGAGGCTTCGACTTTGTCATGTAAGAAGAATACCCATGTATATCTCGAGTAATCATGTAATACCCCATAGTTGTTCGATGAAGAATAAATAAATTAGGGAGAAGGATCAATTAGCAAAATGATTTAACAGATGTTTAGGGGAGATTTTTGCAAAAGTTAGACAACCTGGGCCGGGGCTTTTAGCCCACTTGATTTTGGCCCAAGGTGGGAGGGAGGGGGCAGCCGGCCACAAGGTGGGAGGGGGCAAAACCTAGCCGCCACTCCCACCTCCCCTTGGCCGCCACCCCCACTCTCCTTTGGCCGCCTCCCCTGTCCTCCCTCCAGCAGTGCCGCCTCCTCCCATTAGCACCTCCCCTGCTGGTGAAGCCCCTGCTGCCGGTGAAGAAAGCCATGGTGGCTGCCGACCAAGAGGAAGGAGAAGGGAGCACAACCGGGGTTTTGATCGGCCAAGATGAGGAGGAAGGGGAAGGAGAAGAGGGGAAGATTTTTCGGGAGGTGGATCAACGTCTCCTTGCTGGTCTACAAGGGTAACGAGAGACCCCATCGCTGTTTGATTGCGTTAGAGTTGTCGATTCAATGGTTTTAGTAGTATTGTTTAATCTCTGTCAGTAGATTGATTCGGTACAGAACATTGTGACTCGGTTTTGGGTGTCTTAGAGGCAGAATTGGAGGTATTCGCCTTCTGGAGAATTGTTCCTGGTTTCATTAGCTTTCTTTTGGCACCTGGATCACGAATTTTCACCCAGTAGATTAAAAGTTATGACTGTTTTAGTACGTACTGCTCAGTCTGTCAGAAATTCTGGGTATAGTCGGTTGCACCTAGGTTTTGATCTAGTTAGATTCAGAATCAGGTCGGCCACCCAACTAGGTTTTTGAAGATAATTTCACCATGTTTCCAGGATGATAAAGATCACTTTATTTGGATCAGTGGTTTAAAAGTTAGAGCCTTTTCTTTAGGGCTGTTCTGATTTCTGGGCAGACTGCAGTTATAGTTTTTCATTGGATGGTTAGACCTCTGTGTTGGCCGAATTAGAGTTTACCACCAACTAGAGTTTTATAGCCAGTTAAGTTAAAAAAAGATGAGCACTGGTTTCAGGTCTTTTGGACTTACGGTTAATTATTGGTGAATTTTCTAGTAAAACTGCCAGATTAGGGATATTTGGAATGTTTGGGTAAATTGATCAAATTGAACCTTTTGTTTGGTAGATTTGGCTAGAGATTGTGGGAGGACACGTGTAGCAATGCCTTTCTCGTTTATCCTCATTTCGATTATTTTACATTGTAGGCGGTGAAGCGGTGAGTGGAGGGGTATCTCAATTACCTCCCAACCCGTTGCAGCGCGGCAGGCAAGTAACTTGTATAATATGATTGATGCATTATGTGATGTGTGAATGAATGATTATATTTGTTCGTATTTGTAGATGAATGTCATGTGTATCTTTTCATGTATGAGTACTATACAATGTTTCCATGGAATCACATCATGACATGCATAATTACATTTGTAAGACCCATCAATTCCAGTATGGGCATTTGAAAATCCCATCAATTCCAGAATGGGTACGTGAGTCCACCATTCCAATGTGGACCACGTTACGTGAGTCCACCATTCCAATGTGGGCCACGTTGGACGATTGTATGAAACGTTCTTCATACGATTACTTTAAGTGAACACCGACGGTGTTTCACTCGCTATACCCAGATATATCTTTGCGATATGTCCAATTCCTTCAATGCATCATTCAACTTCATCCATTCATAAAGTTGTTTCAATCAATGTTCAAATTATGAAAGTGATTTATTGTTCATGGAATGTTTGATTGTTACATACAATTACTTATTTGAGTCTTTGGCTCATTCTTGCTTTGTTGTTTTATTTAGGTAAATGACAAGGAAGAACGGTTTTCATGGTGGGTAGAACAACATGATGCACTCACTACCATAATCCAAAACATTTGAGAATTTAATATTGTCCTCGATCTATACCTGGTGTTGAATTGTAATAAGCCAACTTGGCCTTATTTACCATATCTTTCTGAATTGTTTATTTCTATTCCGTTGATTAAACTTGATGATGAATACTTGTTCCCGTATAATCTTAATACTTGCTTCACCTTTTCATGCGTCTTGATGTTAATCTTTTAATGAGTAGTGGTTGTAGGTGACATCTTGACTTCCTTATAGTCAGGGTGTTACAGTTGGTATCAGAGCCAGGTTTTAGGTCCGTGGTAATTAAGTTATTAAAATGACACACTGTGCACAGTAGGTGGGGTTTGGGAAATCCATTGTTTCCGCATTTCTAGTGATGTTGTTCATTATGTTGTATGGTATAGAACTGCTTCTGTACTATCTTTCTTGTTATTAATCTATGACGTGATGCGATATCCTATATATCTATGAATTATTCTATGATTGTCATGAGATGATCCTATATATTCATAATTGATTGCATTAGTTATGCGTATCGGTAGCGGACGTCGAGCAGCAAAGTTCGTGGTTGTCGCCCCGGTTTTGCTGAGCTACACCACTGTTCGTGTTGTAATAGTAGAGAAGTTCTTACCCCTGTTCCATAGTTCTGTGTTGAGCCTGAGCTCATTGATGAAGTTGTTGTCCTTCTCAAGTTTGTATCTGGTTTTCTGGTTGTAGTTTCTGATAGATCGTGAATTTCTTTTGAATGGAGGGTTATAATGAAGTGGGCAATCTCTAATAGATTTCTGATCGTTCTTTGAAATAATGATTGTTCTTTCTACTATTGTGATATTTCTGCTCCACGTGAGCGTAGTTAAATTGCAAGATTTACCTTTTCACGGAAGTTCTGCTTTTACCTGTTGGAAAATTCAACCCGTGTGTTCGCTGGGGTTTGGGCATTGGCAGATTTCTTTTGCAAGTTCTTTATCAAGTGCACAATGATCTTGCATATTTCTTTTTGGGATGCTTTAGACAGTGGTTCTCTTCCTTGATTTCTGATTTTGACCAATTCTTGTCCGGTGGTAGTTGATGAATTCCTCTTAGGTTCATGTTTCATGGTAGTTGATGAGATCCAATAGGTCTTTAATGGTTCTCTGAAAATATTATTGTTTTTCAGTTGTTGAATTTCTCTTATTTAAAATGATCTTCGACGGTTGGCAATATTGATATTTCCATGTTTGTTCCTTCCTTCTCATTGGAAAGTAATGACTCGTTTACTCGTTTGATAGTTTGTATAATGAGAGTTTTCTGTTACAAGTTCGTTAACCCGAGGAAGCATTGGCTCCATGTATTTCTTTTGGATCATTCCACTTCTTGAAGTTTAACGCATCTCTTTTCTGAGGATTAGTGTTAAAACCCTTTTTGGGGTGCCTTGTGGTGATTAAGTCGGAGATGGTAATCAAACAAATTGGTTGGCTACGGGTTCCTATTGGTCCCTAGATGTTTTTCAAAACAATTCTTGTCTTTCTGATTGCTGAGCTCTCTTTGCTACTTGTACACGATATTATTGACAAGATTATTCTTTTTGTAAGGGTCCTATCTCACTTGTTGATTAAGGGACACGTTAACCGCTTGGTATTTTGGGGAACGGGAATTAGCTTTTACAAAGTTTGTCGAAGAAAGTCTTGACTCTACTCGTTTCTTTCGGAGTAGTTGGAATGTTGGAGTTTAGAACCTCTCTTGAAAAAAAAAATGTCGAAACCCTTTTCTAATGTTATGGTGGAGACGTGTGAGAGGTTTGTTTCAGCTTTGTGGTATTCGTACTAAGTTTCCTTTCTAGAATAAGTTGTTATTAGAATTCCATTTGATGCTGAAAAATTTCTATAACACGATTTGCCATGTTCCTTTAGATGGTTTATTGATATGATCAGTAATGTGATGGCAATGTTGATTCCTTTATAAAGAAAGAAAGTTGTCCGCCTTTCGTAATATTTCTAAGATGATCAAAGTTCCAGTTTTGTGTTCATGCTCTTTTGAGGAATTCAAGTTCTTTGTGGTAAACATAGTTTGTCGAGTAAAGCGATATGTTGAAAAAAAAATTTATAATAGTTCTTCCATGATGCGGGTGTTTTGATCTTGAATACCCGTTTGTTCCTAATGGTTAAGGTCGGATATTCTTTTTTTTTTGTGAGACCCATGTTTTCAACTGTGGACTTCCCATATGTTTTCTGAGTTCGTTGCCTAATTGGTTTTCCCCTGAGTTCTGTGTTCCTTGCGAGTGGTAGGTGATTTTTCCGTTGGTGAAGATCGTTTCTATTTGCCTCTTCTTTCGAGAAGGAATCAACCCATTCATTCCACGTGGGTCTTCCGAAATATTTTCTAAGTGTTGTTATGGGTTTGATGTTAATACCTGTAGTAAATTGATCGCCTTTGGTGACATCGTTCAAATAAAAATATTTCAAGTTTAGCTTTCACGGTACCTTGGAGTTCGTGAATCAACTGGTGACTGAAATTATTTTGGGTAACTTGAGGAATTGGATTAACCTATTGTTTCTTAAAGATTTCGTGTGATTTAGTCCGAAAGGTTCCTTGGTTTGAGTTCGCAAAGTGAGGTTGCAATAAAAGAATATTTTTGTTGATCTCTTCGAGACGAAGTTAATCCGTTTGCTTTCCGTGAAATCCTGTAAAGGGAAATGTTTCGAGTTTTGTGGCTGAGAATATTTGGATCTCGTGTTTCCTAAGTAGATGAACTGTTTCGAGCAAGCTGGCCTGTTGAAGGATCTTATCGATTCTTAATTAAATCTTGTGGTTATTTGAAGCGTCCCTAAATTGTTGCTCTTTCCGCTCAAGAGATGGCGAATTTCAAACGTAATATCTTTCTTTCGAGTCGTCTGTTATTTGCTATTCTCTTTTGAGGGATGTGTGCATCCAATTATGAACTCAGTTTTTGTTTTCCAAGATCACCTTTATTAGAATATTTCTTTTGGTTTCCTGCTCGCCGTGTTGAGCAATGTCTTTCTGTGTGAATAAACTTATCTTTGTTCGTCTCTTCCTTTTGAGAAAGGATCACAGTTTTGGGTTGCAAAGTGTTTGCAAAGGGTAAGTTTGGCAACTGTTTGGTGGTAGATGAGTAATCGTAGCGGTGATATTTTACTACCAAGTTATTGGAGGAGTAGTAGAATGTAGAATGGTTTTGATCTGTATCTCTTGGGGAAAAATTAATTCACATGGAATGTTTGGTTTCGAAGTAAGTTTGAAAAGTGTTACGACTGAGTAGAACCTATGGTATAGTGAAACTTCAGAACTTCAGTTCATGATTGAATGGTCGGTGATTATCGAAGGTATGGAAACTATGATTACTTCTATAGAGCAACGCAATTGGATAATGATGCGAGATTTGGTGAGAAATTTCTAAGTATGCAATTGAGTGAGTATGTTAGAATTGGGGAAAATGTTGGAGAGTCAATCCGTTGATTTCCCTATATGTTATAATTGAAATTTGTGGTAGAGATCTTGGAGGTTAAATTTGGGTTTGCATTGTTATGCTAGACCTTTGGTCACACAATGATTATGTGTAGAGAAAGTGGAATAATGGAGTTTCCTGATCAGTATAATGATAATTGATAGAACCCTTTTTGATGTAGTACATGATTGTGCGGGTTAAGGATTCTGAGTTGTTGTTCTTGGAAATTGGAGGTAATGTGATGGTGTGGAGCCTATTCTGTGGTGCCTTGAACGCCTTCTATTAAATCGATTCTGGTTAGTAGAATGAATTGTCTAGAGTATTCAGTGGATTCAAAATAGCCTCTCCACAATTGTGTGGATGATGTCCTTCGGTTTGATCATAATTGAGGATGTTTAACTAAGAGGTTTAAACGCAGGTGGTATGCGATGAATTCGAATTTCAAGGTTCGAGAGAAATTTTATTCCTAGAAGAGAGAAATTGAGGAAAATGATGTTTCATCGGATAATGAGGCGTTTTCTTGATTCTCGTTTGAGTTTTGTGGTTGACCGGTGTTTTCTGCAAATTGAGTCGGCATTGTGTGGGCATGTTTGATTTCTTCCAATTCTGATAAACCACAAGAAGTATTTGATTTGGCATTCGAGTGATTTCTTCTTTGGTTGTTGTGGTGTTCTCTTGTAAACTGCTTATAAAAAAAACATACAAAGATTTGTTTCCGAGATGAATTGTCAAATTTGGGGATTTATTCTTTTAGCGGAGAGTTAGCATTACGTGGTTGCGATGAGGACTCTCTATTTCCAATTGGATTCTCTTCGTTCCTGAAACTTGCAGAAATTGGGAAGTTAGCATATCGTTTTGCCCGTCTCTGGTTCATTCGCGAAATACACAACGTCTGTTGTGTTCTGGGTTGAGTGAGCAGCTGAGTCATTCAAAGTTTGAGATTTAGTAAAAGACGTTGACCGTCAAGTAATGTCTTACCTTCGATCCTCCTCTATTGAGTGAACTTAGAAATTGCAGGTTGAGCGTTAGGTCAGTCATCGTTTTACGTTTTCGTGTTGTGGTTTCTCTACTCCGAGAGAGAGGCCACTTCAGGGCTAGAGTCTCGCATGTGCGAGTAGTATTTAGACCTGTTCGTTTCTGATATGTGCTAATTTGTTGAATGCAATTCCGTGATATTGATAATCGTGTATTCGTTTCGTTGGTAGAATTCGGGGTCGAATTCCATGTAAGGGGGGTAGAGTGTAATACCCCATAGTTGTTCGATGAAGAATAAATAAATTAGGGAGAAGGATCAATTAGCAAAATGATTTAACAGATGTTTAGGGGAGATTTTTGCAAAAGTTAGACAACTGGGTAGGGCTTTTAGCCCACTTGATTTTGGCCCAAGGTGGGAGGAGAGGGCACAGGCCACAAGGTGGGAGGGGCAAAACCTAGCCGCCACTCCCACCTCCCCTTGGCCGCCACCCCCACTCTCCTTTGGCCGCCTCCCCTGTCCTCCCTCCAGCAGTGCCGCCTCCTCCCATTAGCACCTCCCCTGCTGGTGAAGCCCCTGCTGCCGGTGAAGAAAGCCATGGTGGCTGCCGACCAAGAGGAAGGAGAAGGGAGCACAACCGGGGTTTTGATCGCCAAGATGAGGAGGAAGGGAAGGAGAAGAGGGAAGATTTTCGGAGGTGGATCAACGTCTCCTTGCTGGTCTACAAGGGTAACGAGACCCCATCGCTGTTTGATTGCGTTAGAGTTGTCGATTCAATGGTTTTAGTAGTATTGTTTAATCTCTGTCAGTAGATTGATTCGGTACAGAACATTGTGACTCGGTTTTGGGTGTCTTAGAGGCAGAATTGGAGGTATTCGCCTTCTGGAGAATTGTTCCTGGTTTCATTAGCTTTCTTTTGGCACCTGGATCACGAATTTTCACCCAGTAGATTAAAAGTTATGACTGTTTTAGTACGTACTGCTCAGTCTGTCAGAAATTCTGGGTATAGTCGGTTGCACCTAGGTTTTGATCTAGTTAGATTCAGAATCAGGTCGGCCACCCAACTAGGTTTTTGAAGATAATTTCACCATGTTTCCAGGATGATAAAGATCACTTTATTTGGATCAGTGGTTTAAAAGTTAGAGCCTTTTCTTTAGGGCTGTTCTGATTTCTGGGCAGACTGCAGTTATAGTTTTTCATTGGATGGTTAGACCTCTGTGTTGGCCGAATTAGAGTTTACCACCAACTAGAGTTTTATAGCCAGTTAAGTTAAAAAAAGATGAGCACTGGTTTCAGGTCTTTTGGACTTACGGTTAATTATTGGTGAATTTTCTAGTAAAACTGCCAGATTAGGGATATTTGGAATGTTTGGGTAAATTGATCAAATTGAACCTTTTGTTTGGTAGATTTGGCTAGAGATTGTGGGAGGACACGTGTAGCAATGCCTTTCTCGTTTATCCTCATTTCGATTATTTTACATTGTAGGCGGTGAAGCGGTGAGTGGAGGGTATCTCAATTACCTCCCAACCCGTTCTGTGTATGCGCAGTAAGTAACTTGTATAATATGATTGATGCATTATGTGATGTGTGAATGAATGATTATATTTGTTCGTATTTGTAGATGAATGCCATGTGTATCTTTTCATGTATGAGTACTATACAATGTTTCCATGGAATCACATCATGACATGCATAATTACATTTGTAAGACCCATCAATTCCAAAGATGGGCATTTGAAAATCCCATCAATTCGGAATGGGTACGTGAGTCCACCATTCCAATGTGGACCACGTTACGTGAGTCCACCATTCCAATGTGGGCCACGTTGGACGATTGTATGAAACGTTCTTCATACGATTACTTTAAGTGAACACCGACGGTGTTTCACTCGCTATACCGTATATATTCGCGATATGTCCAATTCCTTCAATGCATCATTCAACTTCATCCATTCATAAAGTTGTTTCCAGTCAATGTTCAAATTATGAAAGTGATTTATTGTTCATGGAATGTTTGATTGTTACATACAATTACTTGCTGAGTCTTTGGCTCATTCTTGCTTTGTTGTTTTATTTAGGTAAATGACAAGGAAGAACGGTTTTCATGGTGGGTAGAACAACATGATGCACTCACTACCATAATCCAAAACATTTGAGAATTTAATATTGTCCTCGATCTATACCTGGTGTTGAATTGTAATAAGCCAACTTGGCCTTATTTACCATATCTTTCTGAATTGTTTATTTCCATTCCGTTGATTAAACTTGATGATGAATACTTGTTCCCGTATAATCTTAATACTTGCTTCACCTTTTCATGCGTCTTGATGTTAATCTTTTAATGAGTAGTGGTTGTAGGTGACATCTTGACTTCCTTATAGTCAGGGTGTTACAAATCATCTACAGTGACTAAATAATAACTATTGCATCGATGCTCTTATAGGTTGTTAGCCCAAACAAATCCATATGTAAGAGCTCTAATGACCTAGAAGTTGATATGATACTTTTGAAAATATGAGAATTTACAACTTGCTTTCCGGCTTGGCAAGAGCAACATAATCTATTTTTCTCAAACTTCATGTCCTTCAAGCCAACTACTAAGTTATGTTTGAAAAGCTTTTTCAGTTCAATCATGCCCACATGACCTAGCCTTCTATGCCATAACCAACCGAAATAAGTTTTTGCAATTAAACAATTTTTTAGACAATAATCACTAGAAGAAAAATCAACTAAATAAATATTTTCAAATCAAAATCTTCCAAAACAAGGTAGTTAGAATCGCGATCCTGCTCTTAGAGTCTTACAATTCTACGAACTCACGACAGCTTGTTGATCCAAATCGCACCGTGAAACGGAATCAGGTAGAATCGTGGTGGAATTGCGATCCAAATAGTAGAATCGTGTAGAATCGTATAGAATCGTAGAGTAGAGTCGTGGTAGAGTCGTTTGGGCAAAAAAATTTATAATTTTTTTGCAATTTTATTTTATTTTTTTAGAGGTCAGGGTTTGCTGTTATTTTGTTTTAGAGTAAAATTTGTTGGTATTAATTTTTGAGAATGAAACTATAAATAAACAAGGAGCATACAAAATATTATATCAGTGTGGTAATACTAGTACAAATATCTGTACTATGACATGAGGAATCTTGAGTTTGATAATGACAAGCTATTTTTATTCCTGGAGTAAGTCTAGCTACTTTTAAGGGACATGCAAGTGTTACAATTAGGTATTGATTTACAAACGTTGTGAAAATTTCTCATGTAATTGTTGTAAAGTGATCATAGTCATTGGTTGTTCTCCTGTAGTTTAGAACTATATCATCTATCATGTCGGTACCATTATGCTTTTCTGTTGTGCTATAAAAAGTGTTTTGTCCTTTTTCGGTTATAAGTAAATGGTAAACCATACAATAATCATACAAACTTATAGTATAGATGTTAAATATGTGTATTTTTACAATGTTGTAGAATCACTGATTCTACTATTCGATACTACGATTCGATCCTACCAGAGGCAAATCGATGCAACTTAGGATCTCGACTCTGACTACCTTGCTTTGAAAACCAATTCATTTCCTTTTTCTTTCGAAATGATTACTCATCTCTAGAGAATGAGCAAGTTAAACCAAGATCACATAATTGAGCAACGGATAGCAAATTAAAATTTAATGTTTCTACAAGAGGTACATTTGAAATAAAAAGGTCATTTGAGATAGCGATTTTACCCAAACCAAGAACCTTCCCTTTGCTATTGTCTCCAAAAGTGATTTTTTTTTTCATTACTCTCATTTTCAAAGGTGGTGAACATTTTTCGGTCTCTGGTCATGTGTTGAGTGCAACCGCTATCAAGCACCCAATGCCTTCCACCGGTCTTGTAATTCACCTACAAAAGATAATCAAGTGCCAATAAATATAACAACAACTTTCTCATCCTTAGTTTTCTTAAGCATATAGTAAGATTCATATAAACCTACAGATGAAGTCTTACCAATAGGACAACTTTGTTGCAAATGTCCTATTTTCCAGCACTTATAGCAATATTTACCATTTTTCTTAACAAACTTGGCAGGCTTATTAACCGATTTCTTACCCTTCTTGGGCACATACCCAAGTTCTTCTTTGTTGAATGAGTACCTTTGCTCACTCAAAAACTTGTCAAGAGTGGCCTTGCCCTTGAAGCACCATTCTAAACTTTTGCTTAGCTTGGTTACTTGCTTCTTTTGCTCATTGTTTTCAACAACAAGCTTTGATCACAAAACTTAATATTTTCATGATTGGAGTCAATGTTAGAGCAACATGGCATGGCAAGTAAATCATCACATGAACTATATGTACTAGTTTTAAAATTTTCTACACTAAGCATCTTATCAAGAATATCGCATGTAATTCCAACACTAGTGCACATCTTGCTTCAATTTTTCTTGGATAAGCAAGTTATGAGCTTCCTTTAACTCCATATAAGAGTCTTTGTGAAACTTGTTGAAAAGCTTCTTCTTGCTATTAAATTGTTTCTTCTTGGATGATTAGCCCTTGTCATCCTTCTTGTTAGGGCAGTGAGAGGCAGTGTGCCCCTTCTCATTACACCCATAGCAACGGATGTTGCTATAGCGCTTACTGTCGTTGTAGGAGCATGTCTTCTTGGCTTTTTCCTGACAAGCGCTTCGGTATGGGCATTTTTTCATGAATTTCTCAATTCTTCTCACGAGGAGAGCCAATTCCTCCTCTGAGTCATCCTCATCATCTTCGGACTCCTCACTTGACATCGCTTTGGCTTTGAAGGTGGTGACTTTCTTGCCCTTGGAGGAGGATTGCTCCAAAAGTTCCTCCTTATCCTTCTTGTACAACTCATTGGTTATAAGGTTGCCCAAGAGTTGTGTTGTCTTCATCCTCGTCAACTCACGAGAGTTGAGAAAGAGTGTCACCAAGGTCTCATATTTCTCTAGTATGACCTTAAGCATTTTTCTCACAATATCAACATCGGTTAGTGGCGTGCCTAGGCCTTTCAGTTTATTTATAGTGTTGTTGAGGCGAGATTATATTTCTTTTATATCATCATGAGGAAACATTATAAATATCTCATACTTAATCCAGAGCCTATGCAATTTGGCCTCTTTGGCCGTCGATGTTTCTTCATGGATTTTCGAGAGGGTAGTCCAAATATCATGAGCGGTTTCCAAATTTCTCACTCTATTGAACTCATCTGCGTTCAAAGCACCAAAAAGAGCGTTCATTGCTTGAGCATCTAAATGAGCATTACACCCCTCAAGTTCCGTGGGATATAGTGAATCAAGAGGCATAATGTAACCCTCATTTACAATTTTCCATATGCTCGGACTTATGGCATTTAAATAAATTGACATCCTAATTTTTCAATATGCGTAATTTGAGCCATCAAATAGAAGCTTCTTTCCTATAGCAATTCCCTCACTAGCCATCATTTTCTCTCTTAAACGGTTAAGTCCAAATCAATGAGAGACCAAGCTCTGATACCACTTGTAGGATCAAGAATAACCGACTAGAGGGGGTGAATAGGAGGTTTTAAAAAACTTTACCTAATTATAATTTTTATCTCAATTAAGAGCTAGACAAAACTAGATACGATTCTAGCTAGGCAATTCTACACAAGTAAAATACTAGAATTGTAAATGCGGAAGAGTAAAGATAAGAAATTGAACCACCATAGAGACAATGGAGTTTTCCCGTGGTATCGAAGACTTGCCAGTCTTCACTAGTCCACGTTGAAGAAGCTTGAACAAATCAGGTCGGTTCCACGAATTAAGCCTCACCCTCGATCACTATAGCTGCTCTTCCTCCGCTCCGGAGTTGGTGAGCACCACACCAATCACAACCCTCGTAGGGTCACTTCACAAGCTTCTTGAAGTGATCACCGCGCAACTTCTCTAAGCCATCTAGGTGCTGGCAAGCACCAAGAGTAATAAATCACAGCTCTTGCTTAAAGACTACTAAGTGCCAAAAGATCAACTAATGAATGCTATGCACTTGACTAGCTCTCAACTACCTCAAAGAGTGAATTGAATGCAAATGAGTAGAAGAGAGAGCACCAAAGCCTCAAGAGTATTCAATATGGCCAAAGGTTTCTGCCATGGTGAAGGTGGGGGTGTATTTATAGCCTCAACAACAAAACTAGCCGTTACGATCACATTCTTGGAAAAATCTGGATTTGCGGTAGTACCGCTGTTGAAACCCGGTACTACCGATCTTCAGCTCAACAGTCAAAACAGTAGCATTTAATGCTCTGAATAAGCCATTACACATAATGTTGTGGTACCGTCGCCAACTACAAATTAGTACTACCGCATCGCGGTCGTACCGCTCGGCTAGAACGGATCTACCGTTTTTCAGAGCTCAAAAATTCACAAAAACACCTTCTCTGGAAAACTCGTACCGCCTAGTAAACTTCGGTACTACCGTGCCATGGTATTACCACTTAGGGATTTACGGTCATACCAATCCAAGGGAGGTCAAAACTCCCAAAAACACGCTATCTATAATATACATAACGCCATATATATTTCGGTACTACCGACCTGCGGTAGTACCGCAATTGAAATATGATTGTTTTTCAGAGAGTAGCAAACCACTCGAAAACACGCTCTCTAGAAAATACGTACCACCATATAAATATCGGTACTACCGACATACGATAGTACCACTTATAGACAGCAGTCATACTGATTAGCAAAATATTTTTTCCGAAGCTCAAATCAAGACAATGCATGAACCCTAGTTGATCATAATGGCGCAAAAATAGTTCCTCGGGCTACTAGCCATGACCCCTCTTTATAATACAATATTTATCATATAAATCTGATCTTTTCTCCAAACACGAGATCGGTAAAAACTCCAAAAGGGTCCTTAAGCTATTTAATACCTTTTGTCTTGATCCATGCTAATCTTTTACCATATTCGTCTTGCCAATGACCTTATCATCAAATATTCATCAGAATTTAACCTATAACACAACTTGGCACATATGTTAGTACTTTAACATAATGTTGTCATTAGTTACCAAAACCAACTATGAGGGCCTAGATACTTACATTGGAGGAGTCAACTTTTGCTCTGGAGGAGTTCTTCGACGACGTTGATCGTTAGGTCTTGTTCCTAGTTGGTTGCCTGTGGTAAGTGATGGGTTTCGCTGAAGTTGCTTTTCTTTCCGCTGCTGATATTTCTCTTTATTTGCTTAAGCCCCGCGTGGCTGAATAAGTAAACTCGGCCATAAGATCAAAACCCTTATATGTTTATCAACTTTAGTCATTTATTCATTTTTAATCGCTGGTATGGAATGATGTTCATCGATGTTACCACTGTGTGCACTAGCGTGATCCTGAATTAATGAAGTATATACAGAGGGTCCGGAGTTGCATATCCGAGTCCCGACATGGTACGACAAAGTAGTTTGTTGACCGAAGCAACAATGTGTTGCTCTCTAAGACAAATGACAAGAGTATTGTACTCGCCATAATCACCATGTACATGAACGAGAAGAGCAAGAAGGTTGAGATGTACATGGTATTCAGGATGGGCACAAGGGAACTTCGCTTTGAGGTACTTTGTAGGGAGAAAGGACACCGCAGGATGAACAACGAGAGGATCATCCACGAGTACGTAAAACATATTGATACGACAAAGGGTGTCCCAACCTTTCGATGAGAAGGATAATTTGATTTGAGGAAACAACTCTCACGATTCAGCTACCAATCGTACACAACCAATAGACCCGGCAATCACGAAGATCAATTCCTGTAAGTAATCAAAGAACAATATCACTGTTGCACTCATCGAATAAGAGGACAAAGTATAAAGTAGCATAAGCTAAACTTCAATCTAACAAAACCCGAATTGTAGCAAAGGGGGCGGCGGCTCCTATAAGAGGAGTTGCGGCCAAGGAGGTGGATAGGGGAGTCCTAGGGTTTGGTACAGCCAGGGAGGATGTCGTGCCAACCTAGGCTTGGCCCAGTACGATTACAAGGTCCAAATTGGCCCAAATAGGTTTTGCATCACCTTCTTTTAATGATTGCAACACATAGACAACGAATCTAAAAATAGGGCTAGATCCGTTGGAAAGGCATTGTCGTAAGATTTCCATCAAGTACCGTGCACCTCAGACGGAGTCCATATGTGACTTCTATGCATGTTTAAAGTTGGTGCTGTCTTTAGAGGCCGAATTGGATTCCAAAACGTGTTCTACCGGATCTCTTGCTTGACTTGTAACCAAAGTGACGTGGTGACCCTGAGGAAGAGTTAGGAAAGGCGTTGACTTGATCTTGATGTGCGGGTCTGCTTCACTTTAGGTGGATGTTTAACCCGAGAGCGAAGGATTCCAGATTCTCTGTGTTTTATACACTAGTCCAGGAACAGCTAGTGTACACAGTCTGTAATATTCTGAAAATAATAATAATAGCAATACTAATAATAAATTAATTAGTTAAAGAATCTAGGGCTTGTGCGTAATTAAAGAATTTAGTAAACGTGAAAATAGGATATTTCAGAGTTTTTATGAGCTATATAAATAAATTGTGGGAATTCTTGAAACCCTAGTAGTTTATTTCTTTTTCCACCGCGCCTCCACATTTTTCCCATGCCGCCCGCCACCAATTCTCCCGCCATTTGTCGCGTGGTCTTTGCGCTGCGCCGATCATTGCGTGCCGAGTGCCCTCCTGCGCTGAATTTGCTGCGCGTTCTTCGCTGCGCTCGCCGATCCGGCCATTTCTTCTTTGCGTTCTTCGCGTGCTCACGCCGCCGCGAGGCCGCCGCTTCCTCGTTGCCGCGCGGATCGCCGCCAGGCCGCCGCTTCCGCTGGCCGCGTGGACTGCCGCCGAGGCTGCTGCTTCCCTGCTGGCCGCGTGGACGTCGCCCGAGCCGAACGTTGCTGCTGCTGTTCTTTGACACGACGTCGCGTGGAGGTCAGTTTGTGTGTATGTGACGTTCCTGCATGCAAACAATTAGCAATAGAAATTAACTAGCGTTTGCAAATTGCTTTGTGCGATATCTGAGTAGACTTGATCTGTCGCTTTATTTCCTCTCTGTTTTCTTGATTTAATTAGAGATTAGAATAGAGATTAGAGAGCGGTTTTAGAAATTTTTAGTCGAGGTTAACCTGCTGTTCTGTGTACGATTTATTCGGGTATCTTAATGGCGAATTTTGGAAATGTCATCTACTAGTTAATTGTAGATAATTTCGATATCTTTCTATAGCATATTTAATCATGTCAATCGGAAAAGTATAATTCGAGTTATGAATTTTGGAAGACTGCTGTCTTTACGGTTGTAAATCTTTCGCGCTGTTTTGGTAGACTGCGGATTAAAAATAGTAAATAGACTAATTAGAGTTTTTGATCTACATGAAAGCTATAGATAATTGTCCAATGGTTCTGTAGAATCTAAGAACACGCATTTTGGTTGGGTAAAACAAAAGTTATGAATTTAGTAAGACCGCTGTTCCGAAGCGGACAGATCGGCTTTCTGGGCTAAATACGGAGGGTTAGATGATTTAATTAGAAGACTGTGTAATCTAAGAAAATGTGGATAATTTTATGAAGAATCCAGAATGGGGTGGTTTGTGGTGATCGGACTTTCGAGTCAAAAGTTACGCTCTTTTTAGTAACAGGACAGCTATGGGTAACTATTCGGTACCGGAGTAACGTGGTATATTTGGGGACGTGTAGGAGCGATACCGATTGATTGTTGTTCTTATGATGTTGTAGCTTGTATTGAAATTTGTGTATTTAATATAGGAGAGGCGTCGTACTTGTTGCCATCTTCGAGCCAAACCGTGCGTCGCAACTAGTGAAGGCAAGTGCATGGTAGACAGCGATCATTGATCGATCACTGTTTTCTTTATCTTCTATTACCATTATTGTTGTGCTTTTATTCTGTTTAATTGCAAACAAATAATTGGTATGTTTATATCTTTGTTGACAAGCATGATGGAAAGTTGGATATGACGTTTATGATGGAGTTTTGCATATTTTGCATACATAAGCATCTTTGCATATGAGCAGGTGATCATGAATGATCACAACTCCACGGGAGTGGAGGAGGTCCCCGATCCTTATGGAGGAACGGGCTTGAGAGTGAATGTTGTCGCGAGCATTCACTCATGCTATACCGGTATACGCGAAAGAAGTGCATGTGGACATGTAGATTAGATTTGCATTGATACATGAGATTAATGGATGAGAATATTAATAGAAGTACCTGTGATGTTAATGAAGTTATTGAATGCTGTTGATTTATTATTGTTCGTTGTTTATGGATGCGTTTGCTGAGTCGTGGACTCACCCTTGCTCTATTGTTGTCTTTAGGTGATCTTCGAGGACGCCGTAACTGAGAGCGATTAGAGCACATGGACAATACATGATCATTTGCTATAAGAATCTTTTCATTCACAATTGGTTTACTCTTGGACATGTTAGAGGTTGAATAAAGTTTAGGACAACGTTTGGACTAGACTATTTGTTTTATTAATTTGGATTCATTGGTTGATGCTATTTTGGATTGTTTACCTGGTTTTATTCCGCTTGATTATTTATTATCGTTTGAACCATAATTATGCATGTTCTTTTGTGATCCTTGGATATGTTTATTGTTGTTTTCCTGCTGTAATATTATAGTGTGTCGTTAATTATTAGTCTAGAGAGTAGTGTGGTGGCATTCTAGGCTCAGTGTTGGGCTGGGGTGTTACAGTTGGTATCAGAGCGGGCTTTAGGTCCGTGGTGAATAGATTAACAACTTAGGAAAATTAAAATTGTTAAAATTTGTTTTAGTTTAGTAAATCAACTAAAATTTGCTAATGGTTAACTAACCTAAAATTTGACACACTAGTGCACAGTAGGTTAGAGAGAGGTACGAATATAGTTTTACGCTTCCGTTATGTTGTTTATTGATGCATGAGTTTATTTTGATCTTTGAACTCATTGTGTATTGTTGATTGTGGTTGATAGCTATGCCGAGGGGTAGAGGACGTGGTCGTGGTGGCCGCGGTCGTGGAGGTCGGGCCGCGGACGAGGGTCCGTGGAGCCACCTCCGTGTGAGATGAGTCGATGAGTCGAGGGGTTCTTGTTGACCCACCTCCGGTTGGGGTCCAGGATGAGACCCCCGCTTTGCTGAGAGAGTTGGTGGTAGAGATCTGTGCTCTTCGTCAACAGCGCCGGCCCTGTTCTTCGCGCATCTGTTGTTGCTCTGTCGCACATCCACCGGTTCGAGGCGGATGTCACCGAGAGTGGATGGGGTTGAGGTTGGATCCATTTGTGGTCTGCACACCGGTCCAAGCAGCGGACTGGTTGCGCTACATGGAGAGGCAGTTTGGAGCATTGGAGATGTCTTCACATCAAAGGGTCCATTTTGTAGCCTTTCAGCTGAAAGGGCAAGCAAATATTTGGTGGGAGGGCGTGTTTTCTTCGAGGACCGCCGCTCAAGGTCCAGCCACTTGGGAGGATTTTGTTGATCAGTTCAAGGAAAGTTCTACCCCTACTCTTTTGTTGAGAAGATGGAGGTTGCCTTGACGACCTTTGCTCGGGGAAGAGGTCTATTCTTGAGTATGAGGTGAGTTCAACAACTTGGTTCGCTTTGTCCCTTCAAGAGTAACGATGATCTTCGAAAGCCAAGAGGTTCCGTCTGGGTCTCACCTCGAGTACCGACATGTGTTGGGAGCTACTCCACTCCGTGATTACACTCTGTTGTGGAGCAAGCTAGGGGCATGGAGTTGGAGATGCACTCACAAAGGGGCGGCAAGCCTCGGTGGATCGGTAGCTTCGTGGTGACCGAAGAGGAGCTCTAGTGAGAGAAGTGGGTCATGCGACACCCGCCAAGAAATTCAAGGAGGACCGCGATCTTTCGAGTCTAGCGATCGAGGCGTTTCCTTCTTGGCGCCTCGCCCTTTGCGGTACTCGGCTCTTCGTCTGTCCCGAGGCGGGCATGCTTTGCTTTAAGTGCGGTGATGGACACCGTCTTCGCCGAGTGCACTTGGACGGAGATTGCCGTCGGTGTGGACGGCCGGGTCACAAGGAGCGGGTGTGTCGCCGAACCCGCTAAGCGTGATCAAGTGGGAGCTCGTGCCATCTTCTTCTTGATGGGTCCTGCCGAGGATCTTTCCGGATGATGATCGCTCCTCCAATACGCCATTTCCTTCACTTGGCGCCTCAAGAGGGTACTCATCGGTACCGCCACCTTCGCACCGCTTCAGTTGCACGACCGCCTTACTCGCACCGCCACGCCAGATTGTCGGGCTCGCCGCCCGCCGCCGTCTTCTTCGCCATGGCGCCACAGAGTGTACGTCATGCCCACAATGAGTCCGCGGGTCGCCCCGACGTGGTGATGTGTACTTTGCTTGTGGATTCGTTGGATGCTTTAGTCCTTTTGATTCAGGGCTACCTTTTCGTTTGTGTCGACGGCGTTTGCTAGGAGAGCGAACTTGAGTATGCGATGGATTTCTCAATCGGTGTTGGTTAGTTCTCCGGGGTATTATTGCTAGCTCTCATCGTTTGTCCCGGTGTTCTATTGTTATTGATGGAGAGAAGTTCACGGCGAATTTGATAGTTATTCAAATGGAGCCGCTCGACGTTATCTTGGGTATGGATTGGTTGCACTCTTATCGAGCCGTGATATCCTCATTTCAGAGAATGTCTGCGTGCGCACCCGTGGGGAGACTTTGACTTTTCAGAGTGCGCCGCGCGCTCTCTTTCGATGTTGGCCGGATCGTTCCGGTCGCGGCGATGAAATCGGACTTCTCTTAGCTCTTGCGAGAGACCGAGTGTGGCTTCGCAGATTGAGGAGATTCGATGGTTAGTGATTATCCGGATGTGTTTCCTACCGAGCTTAGGGCTTGCCACCTGCGCGAGACGTGGAGTTTCGCATTGATCTTGTTCCGGGTACTCGTCCCATCTCGATGTCTCCATATCGATTAGCACGTCCATTTCAGGACGAGTTGAAGAAGCAATTGGATGATTTGTTGGCTAAAGGTTTGATCAGGCGTAGTGTATCGCCGTGGGGAGCTCCTGTTCTATTCACAGAGAAGAAGGATGGGAGTTGGCGCATGTGTATTGATTACCGCGCGCTTAATGCGGTCACAATCAAGAACAAATATCCATTGCCCCGCATTGAGGACTTGTTTGATCGGTTGAATGGAGCTCAAGTGTTCTCCAAGATTGATCTTCAGTCAGGATATAATCAAATCCGTGTGCGTGAGCAGGATGTAGAGAAGACTGCTTTCTCCACCAGGTATGGGCATTATGAGTATAAAGTTATGTCTTTTGGATTGACTAATGCACCTGCCATTTTTATGGAGACCATGAACAACATGTTGCACGAGTATCTAGATGACTTCGTGGTGGTGTTCATTGATGATATTCTTATCTATTCCAAGACCAATGAGGATCATGAGCGTCATTTGAGGCTGGTTTTAGATACTTTGAGAGACCACAAGTTCTATGCTAAGTTGAAGAAGTGTGAGTTCTGGATTTCAGAAGTGGGTTTTCTGGGTCATGTGATTAACCCTCAGGGCATTGCTGTTGATCCTAGCAAGGTCTCCACAGTGGTGGATTGGAAGAGGCCGACTAATATGAAGGAGGTGGGGAGTTTCCTGGGTTTGGCTGGTTATTATCGGCGTTTTGTGCAGGATTTCTCTATCATTGCCAAGCCGATGTCTCAGCTTACTCAGAAAGGTGTGAGATTCCAGTGGATTGATGAGTGTGAGCGCAGTTTCTGCATTTTGAAGGACAGGTTGGTGACCTCTCCTATTCTCACTCTTCCCGAGCCAGGGAAGCGGTTCACAGTCTTTTCAGATGCGTCTCGAGTGGGTCTTGGTTGTGTTCTTATGCAAGACGGTAAGGTAATTGCTTATGCGTCGAGGCAGCTAAAGAAGCACGAGCAGAATTATCCCACTCATGATTTGGAGTTGGCTGCGGTTGTTTTTGCTCTCAAGATTTGGAGGCATTATCTATACGGCGAGCCTTGTGATATTTTCACAGATCACAAGAGTCTCAAGTATATATTCACTCAGAAGGATCTGAATTTGAGGCAAAGGAGGTGGTTGGAGTTGATCAAGGATTATGATCTCACTATTCAGTATCATCCAGGCAAGGTCAATGTTGTTGCAGATGCTCTTAGTCGTAAGGCGACTCCCGCTACCCTAGATTGCCTCATCGCTGATTTTGATCGCATGGGAATATCTTATTGTTATGCGGGCACGACACATGTTGAGACACAGTTGATTCTTGAGTCAGCTATTCCAGACCGTGTGCGGGAAGCACAACAGAGTGACCGGCTATTACAGGAGGTTAGGAAGCGTCTGGATGAGGGTAAAGAGGGTGATTTTAGCATGGACGATTCTGGTACTTTGAGGTTTAAAGGCCGCCTTTGCGTGCCACAAAAGGCAGAGGTCAAAGATGATATCTTAAGGGAGGCACATCGCACTCCGTACATTGTTCATCCTGGTGAGACTAAGATGTATCGAGATCTGAAACAGAATTTTTGGTGGAAAAGAATGAAGGTGGAAATTGTTAATTATGTGGCTTCTTGCGGTGTTTGTCAGCAAGTGAAAGCGGAGCACAAGCGTCCTGCAGGGTTGTTGCAGCCTTTGGAGGTTCCCCAGTGGCCTTGGGACGATATCTCTATGGACTTTGTGGTGGCGTTGCCTCGTTCGCCGCGAGGGAAGGATGCAGTTTGGGTAGTGGTGGATCGATTCAGCAAATCTGCACACTTCATTCCTATTCGCACGACAAATTCAGTGAGTGATCTAGCTCCTATTTATGTGCGTGAGATAGTAAGACTGCATGGTGTGCCAAAGACTATCATTTTCGCGAGGACGCGAAGTTTGTCTCCAAGTTCTGGGAGAGTCTGCAGAGTGCATTGGGCACACAGCTCCGCGTGAGTACAGCGTTTCACCCACAGACAGATGGGCAGTCAGAGCGGACTATTCAGACTTTGGAGGACATGTTGCGATCTTGCGTTCTATCTTGGAAGGGTAGTTGGGAGGACCAGTTGCCACTTGCAGAGTTTACTTATAATAATAGTTACCATTCCAAGATTAGAGCGCGCCATTTGAGGTTCTCTATGGGCGGAAGTGCGATCGCCACTTTCTTTGGGATGCAGATGAGAGAAGGCGATTTGGGTCCGAATCGGATTCAAGACCGTTGAGCGTGTGGCCATGGTGAGGCAGAATCTGTTAGCAGCTCAGAGCAGATAGAAAAGTTATGCTGATATGAGGAGGCGTGACTTGGAGTTTGCGGTGGGTGACCAGGTGCTCTTGAGAGTGTCTCCCATTAAAGGTATTGTTCGGTTCGGTACCAAAGGGAAGCTTAGCCCGAGGTACGTTGGACCGCTCCCGATTATTGCAAGAATTGGGAAGTTAGCCTACCGCTGGACTCGCTCGAGTCCATGCGTGGAGTTCACAATGTGTTTCACGCCTCGATCGAGAAAGTTTTGAGAGATCCGAGCATAAGATTTCATTAGAGCCGTTGACTATTGAGCAAGACCTCACAGTTGAGTCGCGTCCGGCGTGCATTCTGGAGAGGTCGGAGCGAGTGCTGAGGCACAAGACGTTGGTATACGTCAAGGTGCTTTGGACGCATCAGTCCGAGAGAGAGGCGACTTGGGAGTTGGAGTCTCGCATGCGCGAGCAATACCCGGAGTTGTTCACGTCGGGTATGTGTTATTTTGTTGTTTAATTTCAAGCATGCGCTTTTTCTTTGAGTAGAACGCGATGTAGAATTCGGTCGAATTAGTTAATGGGTAGAATGTAATATTCTGAAAATAATAATAATAGCAATACTAATAATAAATTAATTAGTTAAAGAATCTAGGGCTTGTGCGTAATTAAAGAATTTAGTAAACGTGAAAATAGGATATTTCAGAGTTTTTATGAGCTATATAAATAAATTGTGGGAATTCTTGAAACCCTAGTAGTTTATTTCTTTTTCCACCGCGCCTCCACATTTTTCCGTCCTGCGCCGCCGCCACCAATTCTCTCGCCGCATTTGGCGCGCGTGGTCGCTGCGCCTTCGCCGACGCTGCTGCGTGCCGAGTGCCCTCCTGCGCCTGAATTTGCTTTGCGTTGTCTTTGCGCTCGCCGATCGCCGCCATTTGCTTTGCGTTCTTTGCCGCCCACGCTGCCGCGAGGTCGCCGCTTCCTCGCTGTCGCGCGGATCGCCGCCGAGGTCGCCGCTTCCCGCCGGCGCGTGGATCGCCGCCGAGGCCGCCGCTTCCTCGCTGCCGCGTGGACGTCGCCCGAGCCGAACGTTGCTGCTGCTGTTCTTTGACACGACGTCGCGTGGAGGTCAGTTTGTGTGTATGTGACGTTCCTGCATGCAAACAATTAGCAATAGAAATTAACTAGCGTTTGCAAATTGCTTTGTGCGTATACGAGTAGACTTGATCTGTCGTTTTATTTCCTCTCTGTTTTCTTGATTTAATTAGAGATTAGAATAGAGATTAGAGAGTGGTTTTAGAAATTTTTAGTCGAGGTTAACCTGCTGTTCTGTGTACGATTTATTCGGGTATCTTAATGGCGAATTTTGGAAATGTCATCTACTAGTTAATTGTAGATAATTTCGATATCTTTCTATAGCATATTTAATCATGTCAATCGGAAAAGTATAATTCGAGTTATGAATTTTGGAAGACTGCTGTCTTTACGGTTGTCGTCTTTCGGCGCTGTTTTGGTAGACTGCGGATTAAAAATAGTAAATAGACTAATTAGAGTTTTTGATCTACATGAAAGCTGTAGATAATTGTCCAATGGTTCTGTAGAATCTAAGAACACGCATTTTGGTTGGGTAAAACAAAAGTTATGAATTTAGTAAGACCGCTGTTCCGAAGCGGACAGATCGGCTTTCTGGGCTAAATACGGAGGGTTAGATGATTTAATTAGAAGACTGTGTAATCTAAGAAAATGTGGATAATTTTATGAAGAATCCAGAATGGGGTGGTTTGTGGTGATCGGACTTTCGAGTCAAAAGTTACGCTCTTTTTAGTAACAGGACAGCTATGGGTAACTATTCGGTACCGGAGTAACGTGGTATATTTGGGGACGTGTAGGAGCGATACCGATTGATTGTTGTTCTTATGATGCTGTAGCTTGTATTGAAATTTGTGTATTTAATATAGGAGAGGCGTCGTACTTGTTGCCATCTTCGAGCCAAACCGTGCGTCGCAACTAGTGAAGGCAAGTGCATGGTAGACAATGATCATTGATCGATCAACGTTTTCTTTATCTTCTATTACCATTATTGTTGTGCTTTTATTCTGTTTAATTGCAAACAAATAATTGGTATGTTTATATCTTTGTTGACAAGCATGATGGAAAGTTGGATATGACGTTTATGATGGAGTTTTGCATATTTTGCATACATAAGCATCTTTGATATGAGCAGTGATCATGAATGATCACAACTCCACGGAGTGGAGGAGGTCCCGATCCTTATGGAGGAACGGGCTTGAGAGTGAATGTTGTCGCGAGCATTCACTCATGCTATACCGTATACTGTGAAAGAAGTGCATGTGGACATGTAGATTAGATTTGCATTGATACATGAGATTAATGGATGAGAATATTAATAGAAGTACCGTGATGTTAATGAAGTTATTGAATCTTTGTTGATTTATTATTGTTCGTTGTTTATGGATGCGTTTGCTGAGTCGTGGACTCACCCTTGCTCTATTGTTGTCTTTAGGTGATCTTCGAGGACGCCGTAACTGAGAGCGATTAGAGCACATGGATAATACATGATCATTTGCCATAAGAATCTTTTCATTCACAATTGGTTTACTCTTGGACATGTTAGAGGTTGAATAAAGTTTAGGACAACGTTTGGACTAGACTATTTGTTTTATTAATTTGGATTCATTGGTTGATGCTATTTTGGATTGTTTACCTGGTTTTATTCCGCTTGATTATTTATTATCGTTTGAACCATAATTATGCATGTTCTTTTGTGATCCTTGGATATGTTTATTGTTGTTTTCCTGCTGTAATATTATAGTGTGTCGTTAATTATTAGTCTAGAGAGTAGTGTGGTGGCATTCTAGGCTCAGTGTTGGGCTGGGGTGTTACACAGTCAAACAACAAGGGTAGCGTAACCATAATACGTGATTCATTGCTAATAATTTAAGTTTGTTATAAAAGGGGCATAAGGCCAACAAGAGAAATACAGCGGAAGCAAAAGCAATAAGGAAGACCACACGATTCGCCATAGGCAATCGTCTAGGGGCGCAGCCTAGTCGCCCAAGTTCTCATCCACCACGTAGCACTCTTCTCTTGCTCAATAATTTATTAAGCAAGTGTGAGCACAACCAACCATGATCCGTAAGTTACACCCAATAACAGATTTTAATGCATTCAAGGATTCATCAAAGGAGGGCTCGTATGGTTCAGTTTGCATAAAGTGACGTTTTCCATTCAAATATTCGTACTAAGTTCTAAACCAGTTTATTATATAACTAAAATTCATTTTCTAAATATCAAAATTTATAGTGAAATAACATTCATTAATGAGTGGTGAAGTATACCTTCCTATCACATAGCATACCACCCAATTTCCAGATTGGATAAAACTATTTAAAATCATTTAATAAAGTCTTTTAAAATCAAACTAAATTGTAACTTTGAGTGGCTTTGCTAAGCATGTCCATGACCGTGGACACGACTATTCGAATAGTTATGAACACTCTGTAGAGATTGTACAACTTTAACCACACAACACGACTTCTCTAGTTTATTTGACATATGTCGATACCACTGCTCACTACCTTAGGTAAGCAGTCTAGAGCACGCATCAACACCTTTACAATGCACCATCCCACTGTAGTCCCACCTCGCTAAGGTTTCGCTTCCTTTGGATTGAAACTCACCGGATTTAAGCCCCCTCTTGCGCCATGTGGTAATGTATAAAAGTAGGTCATAAAGACACCCACCCAACCGGATGGCACAACTATATTGAAATATTACAAATTATTTAGCCAGGTCCCGCCCACACAAGACATCTGGGAGTACGATAGGGCTTAGAAATATGCAACTCGAAGACCGGTCCTTAACTGACTTAGGCAATTTTCCAAAATAACCATTGTGCCCATTTAAATCATAGATGAACTTTTGGCTAAATTTTCCAAATTGAACATTTTTTGTCTAATCTTTGATTAAGTATAAACTTTTGCAACGTGTCTAGTTCATACTAATGTACCAACTAGATTTTAACTATAGCATCAAGGTATGGCTACTTCAACAGTAACATTTGGCTATACAAAGGAATTGGGAATAACTACAATTTCAAAACAGGCATTTAAATAACTTGAATATAAATACGCATGCAATAATAATTTAAAATAGACTTTAAATCATTTGAAATACTAGAATTCAAATATGATCAAAGATGTAACTTTCCTTGCTCAAAAGCTTGAGGATCTACTTCTTCGAAATATTCGGGTTCCCATAGTTGTCAAAATCTATTCGAGAAAACAAAGCAAAATCAAATAAAACTCAAATAAATTCAAACAAACTCCAAATTGAATAATTCTAGTATAGACAGCTAGATCTTGCTTTAAGATGAATTTAGAAATTTGAATCACTCGAATCGGAGCTTGAACGAAGGAGAACGGGCTCCCGAAAGTTTTGAAATCGCAAGGTTGGAAGGAGGTTCGACCGGTCGGAAGGTTTTGACCACCTGGTCGAAGGAGGTTCTACTGGTCAAAAGGAGGTTTCGACAACTTGGTCGAAAGGGGGTTTCGACTACCTAGTCAAATGAGGTTTCGACTAGTCGGAAGGCTTCGACTACCTGGTCGAAAGGAGGTTCAACTGGTCGAAAAGAGGTTTCGACTACCTGGTTGAAAGGAGGTTTCGATTAGTTGGAAGGCTTCGACTACCTGGTTGAAAGGAGGTTCGACTAGTCGGGAGGCTTCTACTACCTGGTCAAAGGAGGTTTGACTGGTCGGAAGGAGGTTTCGACTACCTAGGCGGCAGCGACAGCGGGCGAGGTAAGGGAGCACCACGTAGAACACAGAATCACGAGACAAAGCCGGGGATGTGGTCGATGGTGGCGGGGCTTCACCACAGGCGGCGCAATCACCGGCGGCGATTGCTTCGGCCGAAGCACGTTGAGCTCAAAAATCTGGCAAACGAAGGCGAGAGAGAGCGAGAGTGAGAAATGGGAGAAAAGAGAGAGGATGGCAGAGGGTTCCCGGTGCTCCTATTTATAGAGGCTAAGGAGGAGAGAGGGAGGAGTTCGACGGTATGGGCATCCAACGGGAGGAAGACGCCTGGGAGGTGAGGTCGGCAGGTGGGGCCGCCTGTCGACGAGGGCGAGGCGGAGAAATGAGGGGCGGATCGGGAGGCGGGAATAGGAAAGGTGTAACACCCTGGCTATGCGAAAGCCAGGATGTTACCTAAGCCTCTACCATTGATCAACAACTTTAAGGAACTATAATACACTAACATTTAAAAGCCAACTAAGATTTACTTCAAACGGCATCTAGCATAATAAACAACCTAATTTCAGCAATAAACAATCAACATTTGAATTCGAACATGATACTTCACATGTTTTCGGCAAATTTTCAGGGATCATCGGTCTCAGCGTCCGACCGCCAAGCGGCGGATCGACCGATTCAAGGCGGTCGGCCCGACCGCCATAGCGGCGGTCGGACCGGCCAACTTCAAAAAGTGTGGATTGAGATGGGCCAAAAATAGAGGGTGTAGGCAAGAGAGGAGATTCTATTGCACCTGGTCCCATTGATTATGGAGTCTCCAGTCAAAAGTTCTATTTGATTGAAAATTCCAGTAGGTTTCGGTTTTTCATAGAGGAAATTTGGCTAAGTCATTACTGGCGGTCTGAACGGCCAGGGTGGGCGGTCAGACCGGCCCTGGGGGCGGTCTGACCGGTTTTCACTTGGATCGTCGCCCGTCGTGGCGGCGATATTTGGTTGTTAGGTCAAAGTCATGAGATTCAGGGCATATATGTCGCATGATGTATGTTTTGACTAACATGGGTCAAGTTGTGAAGAATTTGTTCCCAAATTCGGTTTACTTGTCTATTCTTATGCAGGTTGTTTGGTGGTCAACGACGGTCAACGGCGAGGATGATCGGGACTAGGCTTGGAGAGCTGAGGTCCAGAACGATCGACGATGCCAGGTGAGGTCAATGTACTCAAGCGTGGTGCAACATGGACAAGGGTGACTTATTGGCTAATCCGAGGCGCAAGATGGCGTAAGGTGTAGCTAATTAGGTCAAGAGGAGCTAAAGACGGCGCATTAAAATGCGTGCGTGCGTGATCCGTTTGTTTTGGGCCTTCATTAATGAGTGGTGTTAAAGACGGCACATTAAAATACGTGCGTGTGTGACCCGTTTGTTTTGAGCCCAATTGAGTCAAACTTCTAGAAGGTCTAAGCTTCCACTATAAATAGGGAAGGGAGGTGGCTGCACCTCCTCTTCGTCTCTTTTGCTATTTGAAACTCTAATTTTCTTAGGGAGAGCTTTTGTGGAGGCTAGGGTTCTAGAGATTTTGATTTGATTTTCATGCACTTGGATTGAGCATTGTCCTCCATTGATGGAGTGGCTGTAAGCCCATATCATATCAAATCAATCTAGAGAAAATTTGATCATGTCTTGTCTCTTTGCGTTCTTTCTCTATATTAGATGATTTTGAGTCTTTCTTTGATCCGCGAGTTTTTGATTGAATTATTCACGTGATCTAGTTTGCTGTGACATGTGGGAACATACTTAGGATCATCTTGATCATTAATCACCCACGAGCAAGATTTTGGATCAATTTTTCGTTTTGACCCGGTTTTGAACCCTTCTTCAATCAAATTGTAAAGGATCATTATTCTTCCAAGAATTATCATAATCTTCGATTGGAATATATTCCTGACATCATAGAGAAGGTGTGTTCCAAGTTTCGTCAAGTTTGGAGTTGTAGATCAAAAGTTTCATCTATTTGCAACTTCGACATCGGGTTGTTTGTGTTCTATTCTTCAGGCCGACGGTCAGACCGGCCAAGGCAACCGGTCAGACCGGCAGGCAATCGGTCAGACCTCCATTGACCCAACGGTCCGACCGCTAGTGCATTGAATTGCTTTAGTCCTTATTGATTTTGTCGTATTGCTTAGGGGTTTAAATTAGTTTCAATATTAGTCTTTCACTGTACTGATATATTGATCTTCATAGCTTCCATAACTGCTGGAGTAAAATATTATTGAATCAATTATTTGTAAAAAAGTGAGTGTGCTCCAATTCACCCCCCTCTAGTCACCTTTTCGGTCCAACAATGACAGTCCAAACTCTTAAGTGCGGAATAATAGCAAATGTCTATTTAAATGGTGCGTGCAACCGTGTGCCTACTCCCTCCTATAAATGTCGTCATCATGGTTCACCTAAAGCAAGAAACACAACAAGGGTGAGTCCATTACTCAGCAAGTACAAAAGAATACTTTGAACATAACAGGTACAATTCATCAAGCGTATAGTGAACCAACATATGAAATAGAAATAACACATGAATGAATGAATGTGCATACCTTCTCTTCTGCTCATACCGGTATAGCTAGTGAACACCCGTCGTTGTTCACTTATGCCCGCATTCTACAAAACGCGGGGATCCAAAGCCCATTTGAGAATATTTCAAAACGGGGATCCAAATTGCCCACATTGGATAGGTGGGTCTTACATGCCCATGTTGAAATGATGGGACTTCGCTACCTACTCCCGTGGGTGTAACAAGAACAATACTTGCATGCATGAAAGAATCAGATGAATAAAGAAATAACATTAGCAGAACCATAGTAATCCGATACTACTATGAATACGTACATATCATCATTATTCATCATATAATCATCAAGTAGGGGGAAACACATATCAATCACAAACATACAGTTGTACTTATCTTTTCCGCTACGACGTGCGGGGAGGCAAGGACAATGCCCCTAAATCCAGAACTCCGCCTCCTACACAAGATTATCGCTAACAATAAGAACACTGAGGAAAATAGACTCCATTCATACCCCTAAACCCGATTGCCCGAAACCTAGGTTTCGAATAAGGGTTCTACTCAATTTTCCCAACTGTCTAGCAGAAGGTCCCACGGGATAGCAGTACTAAAATCATCATATCTTTTACTACAAAACTCAGAACGGAGTGATCTTGGACTCTATGGAAACATGACAAAATTGTCTATGATAATCTAGTTGGCAAGGTCCTCTGATTCGGCATTCTAATAATTCTAATGATCAGGTGAAGTTTCTGTTCCTTCAATCTATCAATCAGAAATGCAGCGGTAGTATAAAATCCATAACTTTTGATTGAAACAACTAAAAATCGCGTTCTTTACCAATATGAAAATCTTACTAGATTGTCTACAAAATTCGTGTTGGGTGAACTTTCTGATTCGGTCTCTAATTAAGTCATATTGGCCAAACAAGGTAACTGCTAATTCTCGTTAGCCCTTCTGGACAGTCACAAAGAAACTATCATAACTTCTAAACCATAACTCCAAATCGAGTAATCTTTATGCCTATAGAAAGCTAAGGACGAGCACTACAACTTTCTAAGAGACTCTAATTCAGACTTTAACTCGACGCAATCTGATAATCAATCCGATGGTAGAAATCTGACCTGATTGGCGCTCTGGATCACAGCGACGAGGATGCGCCAATGGGAAGTTATCTCGTCGGGAAAAATGCGGAACCAGCGGGGAAGACGACCTTAGAGAGGGGCTATGCCAGGGGAGAAAGGGGAGAGGAGGGGGCGGCTGCTGTGGAGAAGGGGATGGCGCACAAGGGGGGAGGGGCTGGCGGCTGGGTGGGGAGTGGGGAGAGAGAGGGAATGAGGCTAGGGTTTAGGAGAGGGAATCCCCCTTATGGCCGCCCCCCTTTGGGCCCCTCTTGGCCGCTGCCCAGGGCCTAGGTGTAGGATCAAGGGTAACCGACTAGAGGGGGTGAATAGGAGGTTTCTAAAAATTCTAGACCAAATTATACAATTAAGCTAGATGAACTAAACAATACTATCTATCACAAGATATATGCTACAAAATTAATTGCAATAAATAAAGATAAGAAATATCCGCAATGGAGACAATGAAGTTTTTCCCGTGGTATCGAAGATTTGTCGATCCTCACTAGTCCACATTGAGGAAGCTTGACTCAATCAAGCCGGCTCCACAAATTAAGCCTTCCCTCGAAATCACTTGGTTGTTCTTCCTCCTCTCCGGAGTTGGTGAACACCGAACCAATCACAAATGGCGCCGGGTCTATTCACAATCTTCTTGAAGAGATCACCACACAAACCTCCGCCAAGCCATCTAGGTGTCGACAAACACCAAGAGAATAGACCTTGATCTTCGCTTGACGGCAACCAAGAGCCAATGGAACAACTAAAATGAAATGCTCTAGGTTTTGCTCACAACCTCACAATTTAATGCAAAGAGAGTAAATGAGGAGTGAAGAGAGTGCTCTAAGCTCAAGTGTATTGAATGAATGCTCAGCACACTATCCTTGAGCTGATGGGGGTGTATTTATGAAGGACCGAAATGGCAACAGAGGGGGGGTGAATGGTGCCTAAAAATTAAGAACTCCCCTTTACTGTATTTAAAACAAGTCTACAAAGCCCTCTGGATCTCTTAAGAAAAGTGATTTTTAACCGATTGTCCTGACCGAAGAACAGTGCGCTCGGGTTTTTTTTCCAAAAATCCAAACTACTTAATCTTGAATGCTCTTCTCAGGTCAAGTTTTACAGGACATCATCCTAAACACCATCTTGACCTTATGGAGAAGAATCGCAACCAAAGATTCAATAATCGAACCAAAAACGGATTTCTTGAAGAAGGGGCAAGAAAGACCAAAACCAATGATAAGCGAGATTCTCAGATTCTTAGAGCATGAAACTTTGAGGAAGTAATAGCAATACAAAAACGATTCTAGATATGAAGTTTCATGCTATCTTATAAAACAAATCAAAAGATATGCCAAAACACTAGATATTCAACATGAACAGAGAGAGAGAGAGAGTTGCAAAATCAAGTAATCGAAACCTCAGATTTCATTGAATTGAAACATGGATTACAGAGGTAACACAAAGAGGAATGATTACAATAGGTTTCAGTTCATCAACTCCACAACTCAAAAAGCAAAACACACCCTTTTGATGGAGCTAACCCTAATTTTCTCTCTCAAGGTCTAACCCTAACTCCAGAGTTCTCCCCTATTTATAGCCTTTGCTAATGGGCCTCCAACCCATTAAGCCCGCTACACCCGAACGGAACCGCCTCCACTTTTGCCGCTTTGCGAAAAGACCCTTTCGCCCTTGCGCACCTTTCCGAAGCCTCCGACACCTTGTTGTGCACGACTGCAACCGCTTCAAGATTCGCGCCGTCTTGACACATCCCGACCGTTCGACCTCAACGCCTCCTGCGCTTAGTCCGTCCACGTGTCTCGCCACGACTCCATCTTGATGCCTGCAATCAACATGCATAAAAACACATCACATAGCATTGCACAATAATATAGCATCAACATTTGTATAAGACTCAAACTCATACAAGATCAAAATCCACAAAAAATCTTCTCGCGAGCTTCGACACAATCGAAGTTCCAGATTACCACAATGAAGTTCCGATTTCGAACATCCGCATTTGTCAGAATATCGGAAGTTCCGCTCAACATCTGCGGTACTTCCGATATCCTAACAACCGACTTCCCATATATTTAATTCGATTTGATATCTCAGAGAACACTTAATGTCGAAATATCGGACACTCCGCTACCCTTGTGCGGAAGTTCCGATTTCCTTCAATGAAAGCAAAACCGGATAAATCGGAAGATCCTATTTCCAACACCGTAGTTCGATTAATCGAACTTCCGCTCCATACACAATGTAGTTCCGATTTCGACTCGGCCATTTAAGTACCAAACGAAAACCTCAACTCTCAATCTAATCAACACACTTGTCAAATACTCATCACTCAGAGTGGAGGACCTCTCACATGGTCTCTCAATCTCCCCTTGATGAGTATATTGACAATTACCGAAAAAGCATAAGATGAGTTTGAGATTACAGTCAACCAAGGTCTCAACAAGAGTAATTAAGCACAAGACCAAGTTGACACAAGGAAAAAGACTTGAGATGAGATGAAAGAGCAATTTTCGCACAAAACTACAAAACTCAAGGCTTTTCTTCAGAAGGCTTTTTCTCACAATCATTCTCCCCCTTTGGCAATAAAATCATCAATATGTAGAAAAGGGAAGAAAAGATTATATGATGTTCATTTTAAGCATTAGGAGCCATGTAGATTATCCAAAATGACTATTAGAGAATGCTATCAAGATCATGACAATCGATGTATAGAAGAGCTAAGACAGAAACTCCATAATCTGATTAATGATCCAGTTCTTTAGCAGGTCAAATAAGTCAAGATTGAAGTCTAGCTAAAGATATCCAAAAAAGATACAAGCCATGTCAAGTAATCTAAGTTGAACCAAGAAGACTCATAATGAACAGTGTAGAGTGCTATCAGTTGAAGAGGGACTCATTTTATCCAGAACTTGGTCTCTTTGATGATAAGCAATTTTAGCACATTTTTCTTTTTCTGAAGACTTTTTATTTTAAGGCTCTTTAAGGTTTTATCTCAGTAAAGCAAGCTCTGCACTAGGTGCCATCCACAACTGCCTCCTGAGCTTCAACCATTTTTTTTAGCCATGTGCTAGATCCCAAGCCTTATGCGACCACTCAAGCAATGAGACTTAAGGAGGTGATCTTAGGTCATCCAAGGCTCCCCGAGTTCATGCCTAGTGCAATGGCAAGCCGTCTCATGAGAAAGATTTGGTGAGATCGGTTTTTCGCACAAAAGAGATCATTTTTGCTTTTGAAGTTTTTAGACCAGTGATTAGAGATAAGTCATGTTTCTTAACAAACTGACAAAGCTTACTCAAAAGTTCAAAAGAGATTCAGGACTCAACTCAGCCTACTTGACATGGCGAAAATCATAAAAGGATAGTTTTAACCAGACTAGTCTCAAGAGCTATCATGACAAGATTTTAATTCAAGTTTAGCATTTTTAAATACCTTAGCATGGCAAAGACTAAACTACACATAAAAAGTCATGATAGATCTAGCAGTTTAGCATAAATCATGGCAAGATGTAAAAAGTGAAAACAGATCATAAGGGATAATAAACAAAGCTCCATTTGATTATTATGCAATGCTTGATGAAATACACAAAAATCCAGATTCCCTTCAGAATGAGATGCATCTTTTAATTCAGGTTGAGTTATGACACAATTAAGAATATGGAATAACCAAGAATAACTCCCCCTGAACCAAAGGAACAAAAACGAGAATCTGATAAGTAAAACAGAAAAGGCAGTCCTTTAGAGCATAGAAAAGATATAGAGAAAACTATCGCTCAGACAGGTTCTTATCTACCCCATATGATTCTAGGACTAACAGCTGATCAATTCATACACTAAGGAGCAAACACTGTCCCTGTCTACCCAAGGGTGGCCCGACCCCTGCTAGAACCTATAAGAAGTGAGTAAGCTCTACTTAGAGAAGGAAGAACCAGCTAATAAGCAGCATCCTAGAAGCACAAGACAAGAAGTAGCAGTCAAAGCAATTTGGCAAGAGAACCATTCTAACCTATGCTGGAAGGACTTCGACCCAAAATATTAAAAGAAATGCAACCAGAAAGGAGTAAGCGTATAATATGATATAATATAATATAATACAGTAGTAGCACAAAGCTCCCCTCACAGCAGTCCATAAGGACAAACCACCCCAAGCTCTCCCCGCAGAGCTGAAAACCGAGAGCTGTCCAGAGGCTTAGTGAAGATATCAGCCAACTGGTGCTCACTCTCCACAAACTGGAGCACAATGTCACCCTTCTCTACATGGTCTCTAAGAAAGTGATATCTGATATCAATATGCTTGGTCCGAGAATGTTGCCTTCGGGTTCTTGGCAATGCAAATCGCAGCGTGTTATCACGGAAGAGTGGAACGCAATGATAGATAGCCGAAATCCTCGCAGGTCGAGACCATCCAAAGCACTTGGCTACAGCAACTGGCTGCAGCAACGTACTCGGCCTCTGCAGTGGACTGCGCAACACCGGATTGCTTCCTCGACGACCAGGAGACAAGAGAAGTGCCAATGAATTGACAAGTGCCAGAAGTGCTCTTCCTATCTATCCTACAGCCAGCGAAATCTGCATCGGAGAAGGCTCTAAGAGATAGACAAGAAGAGGAGGAGTACCAGATACCATAGTCAATGGTAGCTCGAAGGTACCGAAAGATGCGCTTCACCGCCTGACGGTGAGATACGCGAGGAGAAGCCTGAAACCGAGCACAAAGACACACAGAAAAGTGTATGTCTGGTCTCGAGGCTGTGAGGTACAAGAGAGAGCCAATCATGCTCCTAAAATCCTTTTGGTCAACAGGTTCGCCGTCTTCATCTGGATCCAGAGCAGCTGTAGATGCCATTGGAGTTGATACTGGCTTTCCATCATTCATGTCGAAACGCTTCAGGAGGTCTCGAGTGTATTTGCCTTGATGAAGAAAGGTACCCTCCCGAGTCTGTTTGATTTGGAAGCCAAGGAAGAAGCTCAACTCGCCCATCATGCTCATTTCAAACTCCGAGCTCATGACATCTAAAAGCGGGAAGCGAGCATGCGAGGAGCCGCCAAAGATAATGTCATCCACGTAGATCTGGACGAGCACAAGATCAGTGCCAAGACGGCGATGAACAAGGTTTTGTCAATTTTACCCATCTCAAAACCATGGCTCGTGAGATAGGACTTAAGCCTTTCATACCAAGCTCGGGAGCTCGCTTGAGTCCATACAAAGCTTTGGAAAGCTGTAGACATGGTTAGGGTATTTGGGGTTCTCGAAACCAGAGGTCAGTCGACATAGACTTCTTCCTCAATAAGGCCATTGAGGAAGGCACTCTTGACATCCATCGGTAAAGCTTGAAACCCTTAGAAGTCGCAAAGGCAAGCGTGATTCTAATGGCTTCAAGTCTAGCTACTGAGGGCAAAAGTCTCTTGAAATCTAGACCTCAACTTGAGAGTACCCACGAGCTACGGCCTAGCCTTGTTTCAATAACTAACCCATCTTCACTTTGCTTGTTCTTGAACACCCATTTGGTCCCAATGATATTGTGACCTTGAGGGGCTCAACAAGGGACGAGACCTTGTTCCTTTCAAAGTTTTCCAATTCCTCGTGCATGGCGTTAGTCCATGACTCATCAGAAAGAGCATGACAAACGTCTTTGGGCTCAAACGAGGCAACAAAGGCAGAATGGAGAGAATAGAGACATGCCGCTTTTGAGCAGTGACTCGCTCATAGAGATCTCCAATTATCTGCTCTCAAGGATGGTCCTTTGAATGTGTCTTGGAGGTCCAGGTGAGATGAAGAAGTGGCCTCTACCTCATTAGCATTTGAGATAGGACAGAGCCACTAGCTTCGTAAGAAGCGAAGGTAAGGGCGATCTCCTCGAGGCGCAGTGGAAGAAGGCACCTCAAGAGGAGGAGGAAGAACTGGGTCGTAGACAACCTTCATCTCCGTCTTCCTCTTCGCCCACAAAGATGGACTCGATCGCTCTAAAGAACTCGAGATATCGTGCCTAGTCCCTGACCGCCTCATCGAAGGTCACCTCACTGAGTCTCTAACAATTTACTAGACTCGCAGCCTGCACTCTATAGGCACGAGAAGAAGTCGAGTAACCCATAAAGATCCCATCACATGATCGTGACTCGAACTTATCTAGGTTCCCAGACTTCAGAATAAAACACTTGCAACCAAACACACGAAAATGCGAGACGTTTGGTTTTCGCCCATATCTCAACTCATAAGAAGTGCGATGCAAGAGTGCCCAAGAAAACTCATAGAAACATGACAAGCAAAGAGCAATTGCCTCAGCCCAAAACTTCCTAGGTGTAGAGTACTCATCAAGCATCGTCCTGGCCATCTCGACCAAGGTACGGTTCTTCCTCTCCACAACGCCATTTTGTTGGGGGACGTATGGAGACGAGAACTGGTGCTCTACACCTGTCTCACCACAAAAACTCTCAAAGTAGGAATTCTTGAACTCGGTGCCATTATCAGTGCGAATTGCTCGTAATGCACCTGGGAGCTCAACAGAAAGCCTACTAAAAAGACCACGAAAAAGAGTAAACGTCTCATCCTTCGAGGCTAAGAAGAACACCCAAGAATACCTCGAGAAGTCATCGACCACGACAAGTACGTACCACTTCCTCCCATCGATCATTGCACTCTAGCCGGTCCCATCGTGTCCATATGGAGCGATTGACAGTGCATCTGTCATAGTCATCAGAATCGGAGGATGTGAAGAAGCAACCATTTTGCCTTGCGTCTTAAGCAAGGAGCACAAACAAGATCCTTGACCATTTTGAGTTTCGGCAAACCACGAATGAGATCGTGGCCGCTAACTCGGGTCAGATGATCAAATCCTATATGACCAAGTCTCCTATGCCAGAAAGTCAAATCACGGGATTCAGAAGCAATTAAACAACGGAGAGGATCACCAGAAGATCCAGAAAAATCAGCACGAAAGATCCTCCCATATCGAGAAATCCCGCAAACTAGACTACCCGAAGAATCAAGAATTTTGCAATTGTTTTTATTAAAACTCACCTCAAACCGTCATCAGAAGTCGAGAGATCGAAAGCGATTATCTCGCAGCTTACTTACTAAGGCAACATCTTTTAAAATAAAAGAATCATTAATGCTCACAGTACCTTTAGCGATGACGCGCCCAAATGAAGCATCTCCAAGGTGATCGTCTCATCACCGGAGCGCGGCTAGGAAGAAAACCAACGAGACTCACCGGTCATATGGCGTGAACAACCGAGTCTACAATCCGCACCTTTCCTTCCCGGCCGGCGACCACGAGTCAAACAGAGTAAAGTCTCGAGATGGGGTGAATCAACAGTGATTTTGGCACCCAATCACCGAGTAACACGGCGAATGATGAAGTAGTCAAGCAAGACCGACCTCTATCTACCCTACGCCTCGTCACTCAACAAGTCAAAGATCTCACTGTTCTTTGGATCCGATCGCTATGGAAGAGCGAGTGAAGTGCGATAATATCTTCGATCTCGCATGAGTAGCTATCTCGAAAGAAAAGCGAGATCTACCCTCGGGACGGCGAAAGTTACGACCGAAGGGAGCATGAGGACGAAACTCGAAAACTCGGAAAAACCAAGTCCTCGATCTCGCCCAAAATCATCGGATGGAACAAACCTAGACCTCGTGTTGGTCTTAGGTGCACTCAAGATCCGGGTCGACCACGAATGTGCCTAAGAGACTCAACACGGTCTCTACGCGATCTTGGCGCGCTCAAGCAATGATCAACTAAATGTCCATCTTTACGCGAAGGTGCAATGATACTTCGCCTTACGAGAGGTCAAGCCGCAGTGGAATCACCTTGTCGCCGAAATCCTTTGAACAAAACCCACGACTTAAAATTGACTTTCTCGATCCCGGGCATAGTTTTGATCACACCGTGCTATTGTTTTGAGCACGACGGTGGATGCTTCCTCATATCCTCCTGGATATCATATCCTAGACCCTGATAAAATCTGCAAATTTTAGATTTGTCTAGAATGAGATTGAGCTTCTTCTTGCCTCCTACAAACCTCTCGAGGGTGTTCATAAGATACCGACACTCCAAAAGAGAGGTGCAAGAAGAGCAGGGGAAGAAGGGACAGCAGAAGGTAAGGGAGCGTAAGAAGAACCAACAACGGAGGAATGATTGGCTTGTGCACGACACACCGACTTTGGGGGACAAATTCCTATCGCTAGCAGATTGGTTCACGTTGCTAGGCGTCTCTACCAAACCCTTAGACTTCTTCCCAAAGACACACAATACAAGCAGATGATTGTGTCTCTAGAAGGTCCTTAGTTAGCTTCACACATTTTTCATCCAAAGCAATCAAATCACATTTTAGTTTATTACATTGCTTGCAGGGTGAGCTAACAAGGTCCTTAGAAGCATCTTGAGCCAATTTGTTATGTGATCAATCATTTCTTGAAACCGCTTAGATACTGATTCTAATTCATTGATTAACTTAGGATAGTTTAAACAAGAAACAATAGGCTCTAGTAGCGCGACTTGAAATTCAACAATTTTGTGATCCGCCTGCTTTAGGTTCATCTTGAGATTATTACAATTTTCACAAGTTTCAGGCAGATCAAGTAGCATGGTATAAAGACCTCTAAACGAATTGTCCTTAACCTCACATGAGGTGCAAGCATTAGCCTCAACAAGAGTGGATGAAGGAGGTGCTATCCTACTCATCTCTAATTCAAGAAGAAGGCTAATGTTCTCTACCTTAATCATGTCAAGTTCAGAGGACACACTATCATGTAAGGTCCTTAGTTTTTCCATATCATCAATCAAAGCACAAAGATGTGTCACATTCATCACGGGAGGGAGCGGATGTAAGTAAAGTGAGCTCCGTGATAGTCTAGCTACTTCCTTCTCCAACCCAAAGACACTTAGCCCTAGACTTAGCATGGAATCTACCTAGCTTAAGAAAAGCATCATTGTTGGTCATAAGTGGGACTAACCTCATCTGAGTCGGAGTACACCTCATTGTCGCTCGATTCGCCTCGAGGGCCATGAAGCACATGCCGAGAAGTTGTCGCCGTCCTTGGGATCATGATCGCCCTTCCCATCATCGTCGCTCCATCCCTCCACCTCGGCTGGTGTCCGGTTAAATCGAGGCGGTGAGGACGCGATGGAGCAGCCTTCTTTGCCTTCCCAAAGTTGCGGAACTTCTTCTTGCCTTGATCAGGTGCTGAGGGCTTCGTGTTGCGGTTCTTGTCGATGTAGTCGTTCTTGCTTGGACCGCCATAGTCACCTTTGCCCTTCCCAAGCTTGGGACAGTTTGCTCGGATGTGGTTGGGGCCACCACACTCGAAACAAATCACAGGACCTCCTCTTTTACCATCCCTCCTCCTCTTGTAAGCATGGGAAAACTTCCGAGCTAGGAGGGCTAGTCGCTCATCCTCAAGTCGCTCTAAGCGATCATCGCTATGTCACAGAGAGCAACTAGGAGAACCCACGTATCGACTCAGAAGAAGATCCAGAAGTGGGATCAGTGACTAAAGCCATCGACTGTGACTTCGACCTTCGAGAGACAATGTCAATCTCGTGAGTCTTGAGACGCGAGTACAGCGCATCAAGAGTCAGGGTCGAGAGGTCCGTGCTATCTTTGATGGTAGTCACTTTCATCTCCCAAACACGAAGATCAAGTGCAGAAAGCATCTGTCGAGCGTTATCCGAGTCGGGGTATGTAAGACCGACCGCTCGGAGGTTGCTCAAAATCTTGTGAAAACGCGAAAAGCACTCGTCAAGAGATTCACCAAAGAAGCATCTCAAATTTCATCAGATTCACGCTTGAACTGGTCTTGTCGAACCGTCTTAATCTGAGTGGTGCCCTCATGGTATGCATCGAGGGTCACCCAGATGTCATAAGCAGAAATCAAATGAGAAATGCGATCAAACTCATACGCTCAAACCACGAATGATTATGTTCCTTGCCTTAGCATTTGCCTCAACATCGCCATGTTTCCAAAGATTGATGTTCTCATCGGCAGAGAACGACAAATCTAACCTTCACCTTTCTCCAGATGGCATACCCCTGAGCCTGGATGTAAGTTTCCATTCGGCTCTTCCAGAAGGGTAATCGGACCATCAAAAAGCGGAGGCTTGGTGGAATACTTGTCCGTTGCCATGGCTCAACCGACCGTTAAGATCTATCAAGAAGAGCTAACCGGCTCTGATACCAATTGAAGGACCGAAATGGCAACAGAGGGGGGGTGAATGGTGCCTAAAAATTAAGAACTCCCCTTTACTGTATTTAAAACAAGTCTACAAAGCCCTCTGGATCTCTTAAGAAAAGTGAAGCAAAATCGAGAATGAAAACAACCTTGAGATCGTTTCGTCCGAATCGGAAGGTCCGATTCTACCCGGCGGTAGTTCCGCACTCCGGTAGTTCCGGGATCTGTGCGGAAGTTCCGCCTGCGGTAGTTCCGGGATCTGTGCGGAAGTTTCGCCTGCGGTAGTTCCGCCGTGGACAATCGGAAGTTCCGATTGTCCTGACCGAAGAACAGTGCGCTCGGGTTTTTTTTCCAAAAATCCAAACTACTTAATCTTGAATGCTCTTCTCAGGTCAAGTTTTACAGGACATCATCCTAAACACCATCTTGACCTTATGGAGAAGAATCGCAACCAAAGATTCAATAATCGAACCAAAAACGGATTTCTTGAAGAAGGGGCAAGAAAGACCAAAACCAATGATAAGCGAGATTCTCAGATTCTTAGAGCATGAAACTTTGAGGAAGTAATAGCAATACCAAAACGATTCTAGATATGAAGTTTCATGCTATCTTATAAAACAAATCAAAAGATATGCCAAAACCCTAGATATTCAACATGAACAGAGAGAGAGAGAGTTGCAAAATCAAGTAATCGAAACCTCGATTTCATTGAATTGAAACATGGATTCAGAGGTAACACAAAGAGGAATGATTACAATAGGTTTCAGCCATCAACTCCACAACTCAAAAGCAAAACACACCCTTTTGATGGAGCTAACCCTAATTTTCTCTCTCAAGGTCTAACCCTAACTCCGAGTTCTCCCTATTTATAGCCTTTGCTAATGGGCCTCCAACCCATTAAGCCCGCTACACCAACGTAACCGCCTCCACTTTTGCCGCTTGCGAAAAGACCCTTTCGCCCTTGCGCACCTTCTAGAAGCCTCCGTACACCTTGTTGTGCACGACTGCAACCGCTTCAAGATTCGCACCGTCTTGACACATCCCGACTGCTCGACCTCAACGCCTCCGCGCTTAGTCAGGTCCACGTGTCTCGCCACGACTCCATCTTGATGCCTGCATCAACATGCACAAAAACACATCACATAGCATTGCACAATAACATAGCATCAACATTTGTATAAGACTCAAACTCATACAAGATCAAAATCCACAAAAAATCTTCTCGCGCGATTCGGACACAATCGAAGTTCCAGATTACTACGGCGGAAGTTCCGATTTTAACATCCGCACTTGTCAGAATATCGGAAGTTCCGCGCCAACATTGCGGTACTTCGATATCCTAACAACCGACTTCCAGATATTTAATTCGATTTGATATCTCGAGAACACTTAATGTCGAAATATCGGACACTCCGCTACCCTTGTGCGGAAGTTCCGATTTCTTCACCGAGAGCAAAACCGGATAAATCGGAAGATCCTATTTTCAACACCAGAGTTCGATTAATGGAACTTCCGCTCCATACACATGGTAGTTCCGATTTCCGACTCACCGTAAAGCAGTCAAACCGAAACCTCAACTCTCAATCTAATCAACACACTTGTCAAATACTCATCACTCAGAGTGGAGGACCTCTCACATGGTCTCTCAATTTATACCCCCCACAACCAATAGTAGCTATTGGAGGAAAATTTCTGAAATTTTCAGGACAATCGGTAGTTCCGCCGTGTAAAGGCCGGAACTACCGCACCTCCATCGAGTGCACAGCAACGGCTCTTACAGGGGTATTAAATGCTCTGAAATAGCTGTTGGATTTTTTGGTGCGGAACTACCGCCAACTAATTTGCGGTATTTGTTGCGGTACTACCGCTCTTCATTGAAGCTCAAGAAATCATCCTTTCTGAAAAAAAAACGTTCCGCGCAACATTTAGAACTTCCGCGGTGCGGTAGTTCCGCTCATATCATGGCGGTACTACCGCTCTTCAGGAAAATCAAAGATGTACAGAAAATGGTACTCTCTGGAAAAATCATTCCTTGCATAACATCAGAACTTCCACGGTGCGGTAGTTCTGCTCATTTCATGGCGGTACTACCGCTTTTCCAGAAAATAAAAGATGTACAGAAAATGGTACTATCTGGAAAAATCATTCCGCACAACATGTCCGGAAGTTCCGCCCAGCGGTAGTTCCACATCCATAATGCCGGAACTACCGATTATGTACTGAAAAAATTGATTTGAGTTTAAAACCAGAACAAGAGTGCATGCATGATCCTAGTTTGATCCAAAGGCATAATGATGTGCTTCCAAGCTACTAGTTAAGATCCTCCTTAATAGTACGACATCTATCCTAAAATTCGGTCTTCCAACATGCTCCTAAGACCGGTAAAATTTAAAAGGGGTCCTAGACTATTTTATACCTTGCCTTTGAAATAAACTCCATCTTTTGACATCCTTTGACATGCAACTCCTTATTTTGACTTTGTCATTTAGGACTAACATTGCAATCACTCAACAAACATATTAGTCCCATATTCACATATTGTCATTAATTACCTAAACATATTTTTAGGGGCCTCGATGCTTTCACCAAGTTGTCGAAAATATGCTGAAAACCACCCAATGAAAGGACAATTCTGGATTTTTGTTTCACTCCCTCTCTCGAGACTTCTTCCGAAAAGCCGATTCACTTTCAGGATATTACAAAAGGGCCATGGGAGTATTCGGCACGAAGCATTTTCTGGAATTTTGAAGATATTTGAATTACAGATATTGAAATAATTCATCTAGGCTTTTAGAAAATAGTAAATAAAGTCCAAAAATTCTAGAAGAATACACATAAATTCCTTGAATCATTTTCAACTGAATAAAATTATTTCCAACTCAACATTGGTAATTAATTTTGCAAATAACTTATTTTCACTTTTAAAATAATTAGGGTAAAACTTTTAAAATTCCTAAAAATTCCAGAAATATAATTAAATTTTATTTTTAACTGGAAATAAAATTTGGGTTGTTTAGTGGACCCCAAACACGAGCGCGTAGTGTTGATGCATTCCTCCTTGTATAGCTGCATAGATATACATTTTCATCATTAGGTAGCATCATGTTCTCATTTAAAACAAATTGAAGCTGAAGAAAAGAATTCACCGTTTGTTCAATCTTAGGAGCTATAGTCGTATGCATTTGTGGCAGGGTCACATCACGTATGCTCGCATATTCTTCCATACGTTTCGTCGTGCTAGTTGCATATGCACTTGCAACAAGCCACTTCTTCTCCATAGGCCATGCTCATATGTGATGGTTGTCTGCATGTTCGACAGTGGCGCAACATCCCTACCAATACCTTTCTAAATATTTCATCCAGAAAGAAGTGATGCAAACCTGGAATGTAAAGCTGTATGGTTATGGGCGTGGTTGGCTATTTCATCGGCCATCCTAACTGGGAGCACCTGATCTAGGCCGCAGATATTGATAGGCTGAAGGGAAAGGTTGACTGGCGGCAAAGACAACGTATCAGGAATGACATGGACGAAGCAGAAGTCGGGCATCGTATGAAGAAGTGCTCTATTTGTAGAGAGTCTTACATACCTTCAAGAATTACCATGCGAAAAATGAACAACATGAAGGAGAGGTCGGTAGTCCAGATGGCGCCGCGGGGACCACATCCAACCGCCCCACTCGAGGCGAGCGCTGTGGAGGTCGATATGGCGGACGTTGAGGTCGTGGTCACTCGATGGTTTATCTTATCAAAATATGTTGCTCTGAATGTTTTGCTTACTATCACTGTGATTTGTCGTGAAACTATGTGATGACGTCTATCCTATTTAGTTGTTTTGTTCGATGTACTGATGTTTTCTCGTGCATCGAGTTATTATGTGTAACATATGTACTACTGCAAATATTGTTTATTATTACTTTCTGTTTCTGTTTCTGTTTCTTATTTTGTCGTGCATCTAATTATAATATGTAACTTATGTTTGTTGTTACTCCCAGTTTTCTTTTGGAAAAAAAATCCCAGATCTTGTCGTTATTTCAATTGGCGATAGTATCATGTCACCAATCCAATTAGCAAGTTAAGTCTTTTCACACTATTCTAATGGCGACATGTCCATTTCACCATTTCAAATGGCGACAGTAACACATTTTTGTAATTGTTTTTTGACTATTTATTTTTATAATTCTTTATTAAAACAGTATTATTTAAAAAATTCATCAAATATGTGGATTCATACTACGAAGCTGAAGTCGTATTCTTAGTTGATTGTCTGTGGCAACTCATGGAGACCAATTTTGTTTATTTATCTTCCGCTGCTATTTACTCTCTGAACTCATCGGCCTGTCGGGTTAATATGTAAGAAGTTGACCCTAAGACCTATTTATGTATGTTTTTTGTAATATTAAGAACTATTTTACTTACACGCATGTATAAATGTGATATTCGTTGATAATTATACTGTGTCAACTAGTTGCTGATCATACGACTAGTTCGATATACTAGATACAAATCTGGGCCAAACATGGACATGAGGCCTGCCCTTGACTAGGCCTTGTGTACTATAGTGTAGAGAATTTTTGGCATTTCTGACCTCCTGATGTTCTTTATTTTCAAAACTAGCCCCTTCCGCCATAATTCGCATATTTAGCCATTGTACAGTGCACCTACCCCCGTTCCTGGGCACGGCAGGGGACCTACCCCCGGCCCCGAGCGCGGTAGGGCATCGAACCACCTCCTCCGTTGCGTCATTTGGGCAATGCATGAATCGTCATAGCCAGACGTGTGGAACGCCCTTACACCTCTCGAGGATAGGTTGCCCGAAGCGATGGCCGAGACGCGCCTTCCAGTCCGGCGATCTCGGAGAGGGAACAACTGCAAGGCCTCTCAAAGGCAGGTCAGTCAAGAAGCTGACGTCCTACAGTGTCACGGTCATCTCCCCTCACCAAAAGTGGAACGTGTGGGTCTCTGACCGCCAACAATCAACCAGGGTGAAAAGAAGGGAGGCATCAATCAGGAGGTTATGCCCCATGTTCAGCATGGGGCGAACGCAATCAGCCCAGATTGACGAAGCCTCCTAACATACCGGTCGTCCAATGGCCAGTTTCCCCTCGGTCCCCGTGTCACCAGGGTTGGCGACCTATCACCACCGATCCAAGAGTGACATCGATGCTGGACGTCCCATGCCTCCTCAAGTAGGGGTGGTAGATTACATGCCATTACTACAAATAGAGAACAACTCTTAATTAGTGAATTCATTTAGGTGGTAGATTACATGTCATTGCTGCAAATACATTACATGGCAGATTGACAATAATTATGCATGTAACAATTGTGACTAATATAATACACGTGCATTATTAAGTAAGTACTTAACGCTAAAAATTGCAATAACAAAAGTATTAAATATCGTAGGCGAGCGTACGAACGATCGAATTTGTTTAGCTAATCTAATCAGAACGAGAGCTTCAGCTTATGAAAAATCGTCGGCCGCGCGATCCCTTAAATAGACACAAAATGTACACAGCGAAAGACTCGACGAGACACGACGCGACGTAAAGGAAGGAAAAAATGAAAACCGGAATGAACCAAAATAGTATTCGGTGCACTACACCAGGCTACCACGCTTGGGAATGGTAGGTGCACTGTGCAGTAGTTAACTGTACAAATTATTACAAAAAAAGGGACTGATTTTGAAAATAAAGAAGATCATTGGACAAGAAAATTATAACAAAAGGGGACTTGTTTTGTAAATAAAGGAGATCATTGGACAAGAAATGCCAAAAAAATTCCGAGGTAGACACGGCGGAGTGGGCCGCTGGGTCCTCCTGGCTACCGCCGGTGTCAGTGACGCACTCGAGCTATCGGCGAGATGGCGACCCTCACCGCAGACGGTTGACCCGCCAAGCTGCCGTGCCGCACTGTCTCGTCTCCTATAATTGTTCTCCTCCCCCTCCTCCTCCCCCTCCTCTTCCATGGCGATGGCGACCTCTCACTTGCTCACCTAAACGCAAGCAAGCAAGCAAGCTCACGCGAGCACGCACTCGCCCTAGCAAGAAGGGAGGGATAAGGGGACTGGGAGGGAGGAGTAGCTGGGCGGCCGCCAGCCCGCCAGGATCCAAGAAGTGGCGTGAGCGGCGACCATGGAGCGGCTCCTCTTCGACGAGCTGGCCGGGGAGGCGGTCCGGGAGCTGCTGCGGGCGGTGCGGGGGACGTTTCTGTGCCGCTCCACCGCCGAGCGCCTGCGCCGGAACGTCGAGCCGCTGCTCCCGCTCGTGCAGAACCACCACGCGGGGCACCGGAGCACGGGAGAGCTTGCGGAGCTCGCCGCGCAGCTCAGGGAGGCGCTCGACCTAGCGCGCCGCGCCGCCGCCGCGCCGCGCTGGAACGTGTACCGCTCCGCGCAGCTCGCGCGCCGGATGGAGGCGGCCGACCGCGGCATCGCGCGCTGGCTGGCGCGCCACGCGCCGGCGCACGTGCTCGACGGCGTGCGGTGCCTGCGCGACGAGTCCGACGCGCGGATCGGGCGGCTCGAGCGCCGCGTCGAGGAGGTCGCGGCCGCCGCTGCGGCGCAGACTGCCCCGTTGCTGCCCGCCATGTCCCTCCCCGTCGCGCTGCTGCCGCCTCCCAAGGCCATGGCGATGGCGATGGAGGTGCCGCCCAAGTCCATGGGGATGGCGATGGATGTGGAGCTCCCAGAAGAGGAGGACGACGGGGTGGTGGGCGGCGGCGTCAAGGTGGGCAAGGAGAAGGTGAAGGAGATGGTGATGAGCGGCGGCGGCGGGTGGTCGGTGGTCGGCATCTGCGGCATGGGCGGCAGCGGCAAGACCACACTCGCCATGGAAATCTTCAGGGATCAAAAGGTCCGAGGTAAGAACATGGATCAAATCCTAACCATCTCGTCTCATACGATTCTTTTGGCATCTTTTTGTTCAGTGCTTCCAAATCTTTTCTGCAAAGTTTGCATCTTTGTGCAGAATTAGTCGATCCTTTCTTGCAAAGATTGCATCTCTTCTTGAATTTTTGGGGGTAAAAATTAGGGCATCTTTGGTTGTTGATTTGCGTGTTGTCATATAATTTGGTAAAGTTGAGGTTGGTACATTCGTTTTGTTCTTCACCACTTTTGTCAAAATTGGGGCTTTGACCAACTTAGTGCAACGTGTACGATTGTAATGGGATTTGATTGCTGACGGAGCACACAATTACTCCAAACTGCCTAACTTTACCAGATACTGTGGAAATTTGGTCCAAATTGAGCAGCTTCACTATTGTTCATGGTGATCACTTTTTTTTTTCTTAAATCAAGAGTTTTTTTGGGGGGGGGGGTGGGGTATATGCTTGCCGGTTAATAAACTGCTCATGAGTCTAGCCAGATATGTTTAACAAAGGGCGGCCCCTAAGGCCTTAACAACTTAATGCTAGTAAACACTCTTCTAAATTCAGATCCAATTAACTTTTTTTTTAATCATTCCAAGAGTACCAATTTTCAATCGAAATTTGATCATTGTTTTATGCAAATCTAATATTATCATCTGTAAGTGCAAAGGCAATTGGAATTAGTTATGCTGGTGAAGCTGATATAGCTCAAGCCATAAATTGTGTTCATAGTGCCAACATCTTTGTTTTTAATGAAGATCGCAGTAAAAGTTAATGCAATTCTCGTGATCTTTGAGAACTAAGAATGCCTATTGTCTGAATTTGAGTGACTGCTGTCCCAATCCTTTTTTTAGACGTGTTTTAATTCTTAATCGATATCAACTCAGCAACTACTCTCTGAACGTTGCGCTAATATCTTTGTTTCTCATCAAGATCTGTTCTCAAGATAATACATCCTCAAGTCGATTTCGTACTAGCTCCTTTCATAATTGATCTCAAAATTTAGCAAGCTTTCTTGTTTTCGTAGTGCTGACATATCTGTTTCTTTGTTTAGCCTACTTCAACGATAGGATCTTCTTTGAGACGGTCTCGCAATCCGCAAATTTGGAGACCATCAAGATGAAGCTGTGGGAGCAGATCAGCAGCAACTTTGTGCTTGGTGCGTACAACCAGATCCCAGAATGGCAGCTCAAGTTAGGGCCAAGGGACCGAGGACCGGTCCTTGTTATACTTGATGATGTGTGGTCTCTCTCACAGCTCGAGGAGCTCGTCTTCAAGTTCCCTGTGTGCAAGACTCTTGTCGTATCGAGGTTCAAGTTCCCCACATTAATCACCCGGACTTACGAAATGCAGTTACTCGGTGAGGAGGAGGCTTTATCTGTCTTCTGCCGTTCTGCCTTCGATCAGGAGTGTGTTCCTCATACTGCTGACAAGAAATTGGTTAAGCAGGTTGCTGCAGAGTGCAGAGGGCTTCCTCTAGCTCTGAAGGTTATCGGTGCATCGTTGCGGGATCAGCCTCCTATGATATGGTTGAGCGCGAAGAACCGCTTGTCACGAGGAGAGTCTATATCTGATTCTCATGAGACCAAACTCCTGGAGAGAATGGCGGCAAGCATTGAGTGCTTATCAGGAAAGGTTAGAGAATGTTTCCTTGATCTGGGTTGCTTCCCAGAGGATAAGAAGATCCCTCTTGATGTGTTGATCAACATTTGGATGGAGATACATGATCTTGATGAGCCAGATGCTTTTGCTATCTTAGTTGAGCTATCGAACAAGAACCTTCTTACCCTAGTTAATGATGCACAGTACGTATGCCATATATGTTCTTGAAATCTTTCGAGGATTCACATCACAAGAACAGGTTTGACTCTTTGATGCTCTTTTTGTAGGAACAAAGCTGGAGATTTGTACAGTAGCTATCATGACTACTCAGTGACACAACATGATGTGTTGAGGGATCTGGCACTTCACATGAACGGCCGTGACTCTCTGAACAAACGGAGGCGGTTAGTGATGCCAAGAAGGGAAGAATCACTTCCGAGGGATTGGCAGAGGAATAAGGACATTCCATTTGAAGCTCAGATAGTCTCCATTCATACAGGTGATATATTGGCCACTCACTGTTCCTCACTTTGGTTATTTGTTGCCTGTAATTTGCCATATTTCTGAAAGTTGATCCTACTGAAATTTGAGAAGTAATGGTAGAAGGGCCATTGTAGGAACAAATATGACATAATGATACTTCTTTGCATGACATTGCAAGGTTTGACTTGATCTGGTGATCTTTATTTCCTGAAAACCACCTGTTGTTGTACTGAGCTGATGTTTAGTTTTTCAGCAAAACGTAGCATCATTCGTAAAATTCCATTTTACATCAAGTATTACAGGAAACTTACAGGAACATGCATCTATAATTTTCTTGCCGGATGTTTCCCCGACTTAAAGTTCTAGAAGTACTTGTGATCTGTGCCCTTGGACAAAATGATCTGACCAACTGATTTCAAACTTCAGGTGATATGAAAGAATCTGACTGGTTCCAGATGAGCTTCCCCAAGGCAGAAGTGCTCATCCTCAACTTCGCCTCAAGTGTATACTACCTTCCACCATTCATCACAACTATGCATAATCTGAAAGTCCTGGTGCTGATCAACTATGGCACCACCAGCACAACCCTTGACAATCTGTGTGCCTTCACCACGCTCAATGACCTGAGGAGCCTCTGCCTGGAGAAGATTACATTCCCACCACTGCCAAAAAGCACAATCCCGCTGAAGAACCTGCGCAAGATCTCCCTTGTCCTTTGTGAGCTGAACAACAGACTAAGAGGATCAAAGATGGACCTCTCGACTACGTTCCCGCGCTTATCCAACCTCACCATTGACCATTGCATAGATCTGAAGGAGCTGCCATCTAGTATATGCGAAATCAGCTCCCTGGAAAGCATCTCCATTTCAAACTGCCATGACCTCACAGAGCTGCCATACGAGCTGGGCATGCTGCACTGCCTGAGCATTCTACGTGTGTACGCCTGCCCGGCCTTGTGGAGGCTCCCACCGTCAGTATGCAGCCTGAAGAGACTGAAATACCTTGACATATCTCAGTGCATTAACCTAACAGACCTCCCGGAGGAGCTTGGTCACTTGACAAGCTTGGAGAAGATCGACATGCGGGAATGCTCACGGTTGAGGAGCCTCCCGAGGTCATCCTCGTCACTGAAGTCCCTTGGGCATGTCGTGTGTGATGAGGAGACGGCATTGCTATGGAGGGAAGCTGAGCAGGTCATCCCAGACCTCCGGGTGCAGGTAGCCGAAGAGTGTTATAACCTAGACTGGCTTGTAGATTAATCTCCTTAGATGCTTCGGTTCCTAACTCTGTTGAAAGAAGTTCAGAATCCGTGACTCTCTTGTACATGCTCTGCTGTTCTTGTCGAAACCGAAGACTGTAGCGTAGTTCCGGCAAAACACGTTTGTGTTTCCGAGTTGTATACGCTTCAGACTTCTTGGTGTCCAAGTTGTAAACTTCCTTGTCTGTACATCCTGATGAGTATAAATACACAAGAACCCCGGGGGTTCTCTTGAGGCAATCTCTTGTATTTTTACAAACTCACCATGTATAAATGATGTGTATATTTTTCCCTGTATGATGCAGGATGGGTAATCAATCCTCTGTACAATTTTGACATGTTCAATGTTCATGCATTTTTTTTCTTATAGAAGAAAAGAAATACAACGCCAACCCAAAAATGGTAGACACCACTTAAGCATCGAAAATGTTCATGCAATTGAGTCTTCAGAACGGCCAAAGCCTGACTCATGGCTCCAATGTAGAACTGCACACAAATAGTAGAATCATACAGCTAATAGAGAATTTCTCTTTACACGAAGTGCATTTACATACATAGGATACACATACATTACAACAAGCAATATAGCATTTCTGTCTCTCGGGTTAAGAGAATAGACACCAAGGTTCTAAACAGTAGTTCTCAATAGGAAGAACAGTTTTACACGGCAACATCCGGCACTATTTAAATTGTTGCACTACACACATACTACACAATCAGCTGCAGTAGCAACAATACAACATGGCTCATCAGACTTGACTCAAGCGGTATCGGCAACAGAACCTGTGACCTAGCCTGAACACAAATCTTTTCTGGAGCTCCAGCTGCTCTTGACCATCTGCACCTTGACAGACTGATTCACAAGGTGGAGGACCGCAAGTACAGTTTCTTCGCAAATGTTCGCTTGACTACATGGCATGTACTATTTCGCCACTGCTCTCGATGTCGAGATCAAGGTCTGAGTTCAGATCCTCCGGATACGTTAGTGATAGGAACTTTGTTATATTTTTTATCTACTTTTCGTATTTGCTTTATTTGTATATGATATACACTTTATATATATTGTCTATTGAGCTTTTAAATACATACATATAATATTTATAATATGGTATAAAAAAAAGATTATGGTTAAGAGTTTCTATAGCTACCGTCATCGTTGCCGGTGCTCCCGGGAGGAGCTATCTTCACTCCCGGGGGGCCTTTGGTGCTTGACTTCACCTCGAAGGATCTAGCTCTCTGGGCCGCTTCTCAAGTGGGCCTTTCACCACACGCTCGGTCTCGTCTTCGTCGCTGTCTATCTCATGTACGTGGACGACCTCTTGGCCACCGCCCGGAGGGAGTTCTTGCGGATCTACCACCCGAGCCGCACCTCGTACGATGAGTTTGGGGAGGAGCTCCTCTGCTTCGAGTCAGTTTGAGAGGAAGATAGATAGAGGAGTTGAAGAGGTTTCTTGGCCTCTGCGTCCGGTTGGCTCATGCCAATTAAAGGCAGCACCTTTGAATCTCTCTCTCTCTACTACCCCTTACTATTTCTACAGATTGGTGCCTACTCGTGGTTGGGTTGGATGCCGGTTCCTGGAGGAGCTCTTTCCATTCGATTGGCGTTGGAAAGGTGCCTCTTTTCCTGCGTCTATATGCATAATTCCGGTTTCTACTTTAGCTTCTCTAGCTCCATCTTCTTACAGCTTCTTCTACTGTTAAAGTTTGCTGCTGCTAGTTGTTTGAGGTTTTTCTTTCTTTGTATCGTTGCTTCCGTTGCGTCCATCCACGTCCGTAAATCTTTATCTTAAAGTTCGTCTAAACCATACGAGTCCACTAGAAGCATAAGAATTTCTTTCGCATGACAGCAACCGCCACTCTTTTCTTCGAGCCGCTACAGATCGTATAAATCTTTATGATGTCGTCGCTTCTCTCTTAGCCACCGCCCCGAACTTCTAAAGCCGCTGCGCTTCTTCCGCACTACGCCTCCGTTGCGCTTCTTGTGCACTGCGCCGCCGCTGTCTTAGACTTCGATCTGCGCCACCATGCTCCTATTTATTCCTTTTCGGCTTGATTTGATAGTTTTTTCTATTTTTATCGATTTCATCATCTTCTTTGTATTGTCGTAGTCGACTTTGCTCCCACACCTTGTGCTTTATGGGCTGTTGCACGACCCCGGATAAGAGGATATTTTTATCGATATATTTTCCAAGAGCTGGTTGCTACGATAACATTATCAAGACTCATACTTTGAATTTTTCCTAATTTAGTGTCAACCATTTCCAAATACAATGCTATTGCATATGCTTTGGGCAAAACCTGCAGATCTAAAGACAACCTTAGATGACTTAGGGGGTTCTACCTCAAACAGGCCACTCTTAACAACTCTTGCAATCTTAGGTGGATGGTTCTTGGAATGCTCTAGGGAATTAAAACCTGGGCCACTATTCTTCATACTCACTTTAGATTGGTCAAGAATCATGTTGAGGTTCTTCTTCCCACTAGAAAACCTCTCAAGAGTCACTTTGAGGTAATCATTCTATTTGGCTAAATCCTCACATATAATGCACTTTCTTGACTTAATTGCCTCCTCATACTTACTTTTAAGAAGAGCTACTTCAACTTTCAAAGTCTCACAAGACACACAATAGGAATCTCTAATCCTATTCAACTGCTCCTTAAATTTAACTCTAAAAGCCTCTTGTATCTTATCAACAATGGTTTCAACTTCAGCATGCAAGACACAACAGGTAGAGTCGATAACTTTCTTGGAAGCAGTAATGGTCATAGATTTTTTTAATTTTAGCTTTTTCTTCTAGTGTCTTGTTTAGAGCTTCGATTTCAGTTGTGAGCTTAGGACAATTTTCACATGATGCAGATTTAGAGTACATAACCATTTATGTCATCTCTTTTATTTTAATACTATTATTCTTACAATGAGAGCAAGTATGATTAGCATCAAATTTCTGCAAATCTTTCATAGCACTATCCAATTTTAATTCAAGCAAGGCACAATTAGATCAAGATAAAGGGATAGCATCTATAGCAGTCTCATCAAGAGAAATGGTATTCATGCAAACATGACTAGACTTGAGAGATTCTATTTTATCATGAGCATCTTTCAATTGATTCACAACAGAGGAATGAGTAGCTTTTAAGCTTGTCAATTCATTGAGCAAGCTAGTGCAGGAAGCACAAATATCATCAAGATTAATGGATTTGAGCATAACAACTTTTAGGTTCAAGTTATCAATCATAGTGTCATGTTTCTTAATCAATTTAGCTTGCTTATGCAGTTTCTATTCAGCAAGAACCAAAGCACGTTTCATATCAGCAAGTGAAAGGCATACCTCATCGGGATCGCTGAAAGGATCGTCGTCGTTGGAGGAGTCGATGTTGTGGCTATCCTTGGCCATGAAACACATGCCGTGAAGTCCTGAGCCTTCTTCTTGCCACGGGAGTCATCCTCGTCGTCCTCTGTCTCCGAGTCCACATCGCTCATGTTTACATTCTCAAGAGCGGTAAGGACCCGGCTGATGAACTTGCGATAGTTTGTCTTCTTGGGTTTCGCATCCCACGCTTGAGGAAGCCTCCGAGAGTCCTTCTCCTCCTTGCCCTTCAGCTTGGGGCACCTGGAGCGAATGTGGTTTGGCTCACCACACTCAAAGCATGTGACCGGGCCACCTCTCCCTCTGTTCCTCACCTTATTGTAAACTCTCGAGAATTTGGTGGATAGGAGGGCTAAATCATTCTCAGGTAGTTTCTCTAGTTGCTCATCGCTCAAAGAATGCAAAGCTGATAAGGAAAAACCAGATGAGCTAAGATCTAAAGAATCAGATGAACTACCCTTAGATGAGTCGACCACTAAAGCCATCGACTCTGTCTTGGGGAGACGCGGGATGAAATCAATCTCATGTGTCTTCAACCTCGAGTATAGCTTATCCATGGTAAGCTCACTCATGACAGTGTTGTCATTGATGGATGTGATCTTCATTCCCCAGACCTTCACATCAAGAGCATGCGTTCTTAGACTCAGAGAAAACAAGGTCAACAGCTCAAAGATCATGAAGAATCTTAGATAACCTTCCCCACAGCTCATCTAAAGACTCACCAGGCCTTTGCTCGATCTTGGAGTATATTTTCTTGAGCTAGTTCTGTCTCACTTCCTTGATCGCAGTGGAGCCCTTGTGGTAATCACAGAGAGTCCACCAGATCTCATGAGCAGACCTCAAATGAGCAACACGCTCAAACTCAGATCGGCTAAGGCCTTGGATCAGAAATTTTCAAGCCTTGCTATTTGCCTCCACATCTGGAGTGATCACAGCGTCATCGGCTCACACGACATAAGGATTTTTGACCTTAAGCCAAATTGCGAGCCCTTGAGCCTCGATGTAGGCCTGCATGCGGGCCTTCCAGTAAGCAAAATCAACTCCATCGAAAATATATGGTTTGGTCGAATACTTGTCAGTCGCCATGGCTCCAAAGACCGGTTAAGATCTATGAGAAGAGCTAACCGGGCTCTGATACCACTTGTAGGATCGGAAAGACGATTAGAGGGGGGTGAATAGACGCTTTCTTAATTTTTGCCTTAATCAAATTCAACACGAACTTTTCTTCAATAGCTATGAGAGCTAAGAAGATTAGTAAATGCACAGAGGAAGCCTTGTGCTGAATCCGATCAACCCCTTAAGCAAAAGACCCAAAATATGGAGATTAAGCTCAATGGGGCGGTCAGACCAGTGGACAAATGGCGGTCTGACTGCCTGGCGATCGAACCGCCGTTGTGCAATCGGTCTGACCGATTTGGTCCAGAACCACTGCAGACCACCCGAAACCAAAACGAAAATCGGTCAAACTTTTGATTTATCCGATGAAACTTGACCAAATTTGGAACACACCTCCCTAAGGATATCTGGAATCTATTCCTAGCAACGATTGTCCAGATCCATGTCAAAGTTTTGACCTTTTTAAGTTTTACCAAAGGAGGGTTCAAAACCTAGCAAAACAAAAAACTTGATTCAAATCTTGCTCGTGAGGGATTGATGATCTAGATGATCCTAGGAGTATTCCCACACATCATAGCAAGGTAAAAGAGGTCAAGAGACCAACAAAAAACAACCAGATCAAGGAAGCACCAAAATCATCAAAAGAGAGGAAAACACGAGAGGCCTCATCATTGAACAAACATCCATAGATTGATTCAAGACGTTGCTTGTTAAAGCCACTCCCTCAAGGAGGACAAGAGCTCAATCTAAGAGCACACACACAAATCACCTCTCTAGAACCTAGCCTCTCCTCTCCTCTCCAAACCCTAACCAAAACTAGGGTTTTTACAAATGGAGTGCTTGGGGGCTATTTTCCAACCCCCCCTCTATTTATAGTGAGGCCTAAGTGCTAGAGGAGTTCACATAATGGGCTCCCGTTAAGGCCCAATACAAACGGGACACACAACACACGTATTACAGTTGAAGCAATCGCCTGCTTCGTCACGTGTAGGTTGATCAGCAACTCTCATCATGTCGGCAAGTCTCTCGTCCGAATCCCATCGGAACCTCCAAGGCACTTGCACCGACCCCGCGTCGCTTGATCCAACCAGCTGGAAAAAAACGCCCGTTCAAACCATCTTGTCCATTCTGCACCATGCTTGAGTCACACGACTTCACCCGGTATCCATGATCATTCTGGACCTCAGCTCTCCAAGTTTAGTCCCGATCCTCCTCGCTGTTGACCGTCGTTGACCTGCAAGTCACCTGCACAGCAATAACCCAAGAAATCATTTCGAGAACAAGTTCTTCACAACTTGACCCACGTTAGCTCAACCATGCAATATGCAATATTAAAGCATTGAAACTCATGCACTAGACATAAACAAAATACAATGCCACCAAGAAGGCCGACGAACAAGTGGAAACCGGTCTGACCTCCATACCTGGCCAGTCTGACCGATCTCCAACCGGTTTGACCGATTTGTATGAGCCGGTTAGACCGCCCAAAATGACTTAGCCAAAATTCCATCATGAAAATCCGAAACTCTCTGGAATTTTTAACTGAATAGAACTTTTGATTGGAAGATCCAAAAATTATGAAACCAAGTGTAAGAGACTCCCCTTTCTTGCTTACACACGCTATTTTTGCCTAGCCCTAAACTCCACCAAAGGTTCTGGCCGGTCGGACCGCCGCACATAGCCGGTCGAGTTGCCACACGGCCGGTCAGACCGCCAGTGCTGCCAGTCGGACCGATACACGGGCGGTCTGACCGCCAGTGCCGCCAGTCTGACCGCCTGAGGTCTGAACATCATAGGAGCTTTTCGAAAATGTGAGATTCGTCAAACCAACAACGCCATTGCCAATTGACTCATCATCCTAAGATCATGCACATATCCCCACGATATCCACACCTTATATATGTTTTGTATTGTCTTATATGTATATAACATACATTTCTTGTACATCATCAGAATACATACACACAATATTCATAACAAGTATCATCCTCAAAGTCAAGGCTGTCAGTTAAGAACTGGTTGATTCCAGGAGTGCCAGCGGCTGGTATGTTGCCTCTGCCAGTATCTGCATTATCTCGTTGACGTTCAACATTGGCTGGTCAGGCTCCTCCATCATCCATAAGATCAGCTGGGAGGTTCTCCAGGAACCATGGGTGGTTATTTTATCTCAGGCATCGTGATCTCAAAGCTAAACAAGTGACACTGTGTGACAATGGTTTAGCAATGAAAATCCTTGAGATAAAGTCTCGGCCCGATACTTCCTTGATAACTCTGAACCCTAACCCATCCTTCCACTCAGAACAGTGCGCTCCATATAAATTCCCGTACGCCGCCTCTCGGTTCCAAATCCTCCCACCCAGTCGTCCCCAATGTCGCCACCCTCACGCTCGCCGCTCCTCCCTTGCACACGCTGCCGCTCCCCTTCCCTCCCTCCCAGCTCCCAGCCACCCAAGCCGGCGCTGCTCCTTGGGCCCCACGTCACTACCCCAACTCCGATTCACCCACTGCTGGTGCACCGACGGTTCCCATAATTCTGAGATCAGATCCTCCACTAATGCTCCTCCTCCTGTCTTCCTTGCCTTCATCTTCATCTCTTCTTGCTTCTTCTTGTTGGATTTGAAAGAGACTTCTTGGTCTTGGTGATGAGCTGAGAGACTCTGACTTCTTGGTTCTAGTACGTTGTGGAAGAGACTGGGAAATGGGAAGAGAGAGAGAGAGAGAGAGGTAATGTGTGGCTCAGTGTGATCTGTTGGGTTGGCAAGAAAGGATGAGATAGGAGTGGGCCGTGTTGATACTATGTAGCAGTGGGCAACATGGATCGTATTGGATTATAAATACTACCAAATGCTGTAGCGTTTTGAGTCAATAAATGAAATAGGTCACAGCCGGCAGATGAAAACTAAACCAACACATTAGATCTTCCCTTATTTTCCACCTTATCTATTCGTCCCCCCTCCTCTCTCTCTCTCTCTCTCTCTCTCTCTCAACATCACTTCCTCCAGTCAAGGTTGCCAAAGAGGACAAGGGAGGTTTTGCGGCCGAAGGAGCTGGAGGTGGGGGCGATTTCGGGGACGGGGGAGGTTTTGCTGCCGGAGGAGCCGACGGTGGGGGGTGATTTCGGGGACGAAGGAGAAGCCGGCGGCTGATGAGGACATCAACCCTCTGGATACGACCGCTACTCTGCGTCATGGTACAAGGAAGATTCTCACGTCACTTTTTGTCCAAGCCAAGTAACAGTTCAAGTTGGACACGTTCTAGAATCCAATTCGGCCTCCAGAGACAACACCGAATTTAAACGGTCATAAAATTCGCATACGGACTCCGTTTGAGGTGCACGATTACTTGATAGAAAGCTTATCTCGTCCTATTTCCAACGGATCTAGCCCCACCTCCAAATTCCTTTTGAGCGCGTCACAATCGCCAAAATAGTACGGCGTTGTTTCTGAGTTTGAGACAGGAGGGTGCTGCGCTACCTCCACTTGGACCCATGGGCCTTGTAACCTTAGAGGCATGCATCCACCCCGTCCGCCACCCCCGTCACCATCATATATTCTCATGTGTGTGACACTTTAGAATTGATATTTTATTTAGTTATAAGTTAGCTACAATGCAACTTGGTGTTTTGGCTTGTGTCAACTAGACCAACTATAATATCATTTTTGGAATCCCACCTTATTGAGTACTTCAATCCTATTTGTAATTTCATATTGCTTATTATCTTGTTCTTACTTGTTCTTCGATTGCATGTAGGAATAGACCTTCGTGGTCATGTCGATCGTGCTTCTAGCAAGGTTGATAACAATCACGGAGTTGGTTTAGTGATTACCAGACATATTGGTCGTGTACGATTGGTAGTCGAATCGTGAGAGTCATCTCCACCAAATCGATTTATCCTTCTCATCGAAATATAAGAACACCCATTGTCGCATCAGCGGCGGGGCGGTGTCGCTGCCGGAGGAGGAGCCGGGGCAGTACGGTTGCAACCGGAGGAGGCGGCGAGGGCGGTTTCGTTGCCAGGGTAGGAGTCAGTGGAGGTACGGTTGCTGTCGGAGGAGGCGGCGGGGGCGTCTTGTTGCAGGACAGAGGAGTATAGATGAGCTGAGGTCACTGTTGAAACTTCTCTTATACAAAAAAAGATAAAACTTCATGAAACATGTGATGAAACTTGATGAAACACGTTGTCACTATTGAAAACTTGTCCTATACAAAAAGATGAAACTTTATGAAACTTCGTGATACTTGTGATGAAACTAAATGAAACTTGATAAAACTATATAAAAGTAGATGAAACACGATGTCACTATTGAAAACTTGTCTTCATACAAAAAGATGAAACTCTATGAGACTTGGGATGAAACTTTATGAAACACATATGTCTTATGAAACTATATGAAACTTGATGAAACACGATTTCACGGTTGAAAACTTGTCCTAGACAAAAAGATAAAATTTTATCAAACTTCATGAAACTTGAGATGAAACTTAATGAAACGACATGGAACTCGGTGAAACTTTCTCTACACAATATGGAGAAACAATGAAACTTAATGAAACATATTCCAAAATAACTTAATGAAACATGTTCCAAAATAACTTTATGAAACTATATGAAACTTGATGAGATACGATGTCACTGTTGAAAACTTATCCCATAAAAAAGATAAAACTTTATGAAACTCCATGAGACTTGGGATGAAACTGTAATACCCTGGCCTGCTCGTAGTGTGGCCTATGTGGTCCATGAGGAGTTGTGTGGTGGGATTAGTCCCACATTGCTTATTTCAAGTGAGTTGTAGTAGTATATAATGCATGTTGGATCCAAACGTAGCACCACCGGGTAAACCCTTTTACATGAAGCAAGTGTAATACCCTGGCTATTCAGAAGCCAAGATGCTACCTAAAGGATCTAACATGTACCTAAAATAAACAACAAAGCAAGAATGAGTCGAAACTCAGCAAGTACCATACATGATAAATCAAGCATAGAGTGGACAAGCCATCTACAACCGAAATATGAACAATTCTCGAAACACATACATGAATGAATGGAATGAAAGAATGCATTGAAGGAATGGATTGCTCATCAGCTTATACCGGTATAGCGAGTGACACACCCGTCGGTGTTCACTTAAGCCCGAACTTAACAAAGTTCGGGGATCCCAAATACCGTATGAAGAATATTTTATACGGGTGTCCAATATTGCCCACATTGGAGTGGTAGGACTTACATGCCCATACTGGAGTTGATGGGTCTTTCAATTTCCACTCCTGTGGTCAAAACGAAACGATGCGTGTATGGAATGAATCACATGCATTGAATCTTTATCACATAAGAATGAACATACTACGTTGCATAGGAACATGAATAGCAAGTCTCGCAATACATCCACGCACAATCAACAACATTCCATATGAAAAGACAAAGTACTTCTTCCGCGCTGTGACGTGTTAGGAGGCAATGAAGGTGCCCCTCCACTCACCGCCTCACCGCCTACACAAACATATATTTGGAATAAGGATAACAAGGTATGACATAGGTACAATTGTCCTACCATAACACTCTAACTATCTAACACAATCAACGGGTTCAAACTGACTATTAAACTATTCAGCCTCCTGACCACCCTACTGGACAGCAGTACGAAAAAAATCATAATTAAAGATCTGTAACTCTGAATGATGTGAAATCAGTGCTCAATGAATCTTAACGAACCATGCTATGAAACTCTAGTTGGCAGGATTCGCTAAATCTGCAAAAACAATCGGCTAAAAAGCAGTTGAAATCGTATGACAGACATCTGTCCAGACAATCGATCAGCAGCAAAGAACATGGCATAACTTTCATTCTACAAATCCAATGGAGGTGTTCTTTATTAATCTGAAAATATTATTAAAAATGCTACAATAAATTAAATGCCTAGAGGTCCTGAATCTTACATTAACAAGGTCAAAACTAAGGAATAAACAGGCAGTTCCTTCTCGTCGGACAGACAGAACAGCACGCAAAGAATAACTCATATCTCATAAATCGTAAGACAGAATCTCGTGATCTCGGTGGCTATGGAAATATAAAAACTAGGGCTACAAAACTATAGAAGACGAAAATATTTGATTCTGCTTCTAAGATGGCGAAACTGGGCGCACAACCTACTAAATTTGTTCTGGAATCTAACAGACAGCATGTCAGTTTAATCTTAACTATCAATCCTTCCTCCAAATAGTATCAAACAACGATGTAATCTTTTTGTTACCCTTGAAGACCTACAGGGAGGTGATGACGGCACTTGGGGAAGACGATCTCCCTTCCCCTCACCCTCTTCTTCCTCTCTTCCTCCACTTGGCTGGCCACCGTACGCGATACACGCCGCCCGGGGACAGCAACGGGAGGAATCGGCCGGAGCGCTCGACGTCGGGTGAGGAGGATCACCACCACCAGGGAGGGGCGGCAGTGGGGGAGGTGGGAATCTGGAGGGGAGGCCGGCGGTTTGGAGGTGGGGAGAGGAGGAGTGGCGGCTAGGGTTTGGGGGGAGGCGCCCCCCTTTTTGGCCAGCTCCCCCCTTCCCTCTTGGGCCTTCTGGGTCGCAGCCCGTGGCCCAGGTTGGCGAAGAAAGGCGTAACCCCGCCGAATTGGAAATTTTTGCATTTGTGTTTTTCCCCCTCCAGCTTCTTTCTATTTACCTAATTCTATTCCGGAGTATTACAACGAGAACGAAAAGTGTAAGTGGGGTGCTTTGTGTGGACGGGTCTGCCCCACGGTAGGCTGGGCATTGAGCCAATTTTGGGTCAGGGTGTTACAAATGGTACCAGAGTATCAACCTTCGCTGCACGGGCTCGTGCGAAACAGGTGCGCGGGCATATGGCGCATGGCACATGTGGGCCGGAGTGGACACATGGCATGGCATATGTGCCGGAACTGGACGCACGGACATGTACCGAGGGGTGGTTCTGGGCATTTGCCATGCATGCGGTATGCTGCTGAGGGCGTCAGCCCTTAAGGGGGTGAATATAATACCCCCGGCCTGCTCGTAGTGTGACCTATATAGCCCATGAGGAGTTGTGTGGTGGGATTAGTCCCACATTGCTTATTTCAAGTGAGTTGTAGTAGTATATAATGCCTGTTGGATCCAAACGTAGCACCTCTGGGTTAACCCTTTTACATGAAGCGAGTACGAAAAGTATAAGTGGGGTGCTATGTGTGAGCGGATCCGCCCCGTGGTGGGCTGGGTATTGAGCCAATTTTGTGTCAGGGTGTTACAGAAACTTCATAAAACTTAATGAAATTGCATGAAACTTAGTGAAACTTGCTCTACAAAATATGGAGAAATAATGATACTTGATGAAACATATCTCAAAATAACTGAATAAGACTGGTTAAAATTTGATGAGACACGATGTCACTATTGCGCATAGGAGAATGATGAGGGGACGAAGTGGGGAACCCGGGGACGAGATAGCGCGCGCTCCCACTCGCACATAGGAAGATGAAGGGAGTGGATAGGGGGAGCCGGCAGGCGCGCTCCCACGCGCACAGAAGAGGATGAAGGGGGGAGGACGCGGCAAGCCAGCTGGGAGCTAGCGCGCGCGGAGGAAAAAGGGGAGGGCAGGGGAGGCCGGCGTGCGGAGGATGAAGAGGAGCTAGAGCGGCACGCGGCGGAGGAAGGGGGGAGCCGGTGGGGAGATAGAGAGCGCAAATGGAAAGGAGGAAGCCGAGGGGAAGCCGGAGGAGGAAGCTGCACGCGATTAGAACTTGCACATCCTACGGTTGGATGATATACCATCGGGATAACACTTAACGGTATAGCGTATCGTAGCAACGCCCAATTGGATTTGGCTTCTACCTTCTTCATCAATATTAAGGTTTTCCTATCTCATAGGCCATTAGTAATTTGTATATTTTTGGAATTTATTATTATTATTATATAAAAATAGTATGGTACTCATGGGAGTATATACTCACTTCTCATATATCACTTAAATCGTATAATGATACTTATTTATCTATTTGAGCATACTCTAATAACGATTATAAGATACCCCAAAGTAAGTTCAATAAAAAAATTCATTAAAGTCCATTTTTCTATTAAATTTGTGTGTGTGTGTGTGAAAGTGTATATAGCAAAAATATAGAGCTTCAATGGAATTTTTAGTCTTCAAGTCACATTGAAGTATCTTATAATTAGTATTTAAATATACTAAAAGTTATAAAGAAGTATAATATATTCGTTTAAATAGTATATTAGAATTGTGAATATGTACTCCCAGGAGTACAGAAAAGTCTTCCTAGTATCGGTGTTTTTGGAGAAATGGTGTATTGTGTATCCGTATCTGTATCCGTATTGTGCGTATCTGGGCAACATAGGAATTGAGCACTGAACACCCAATATTTTCTGCAAATTGAACTCCGTATTTAGCTGAACTGCAACATGTGGACCTGCAAAGCTGAATGGTTGGCAAGATACCTGAATTGTTGTTCTGAAATTCTTAGGATCTTCTGGATTCTCGAAAGGGTAGGCACCTGACCAACATCACGTAAAGGGTAGGCACCAGACAACATCACGTACAGGGTTACACCACATGACCACGCATCAGCAATATCCAGCCAAAGACAAATTATTAGTAATTGAGCTAATACATGCATTGTATAAAGGGTTACTCCACAAGACCATACACCACTCATGTCATCGAAAGATGGATGACACATTTACAACACAAACAGCTTCTATTGTCGAGCAAAATGCATGAAGTTAGGCAGCAGATGGTAACAGAGTATGCAGGAGACAGCTTAAAGAACAAAGGGTATGTATAATACCTTGCCATCGTATTCTTTCTTCAGTAAACTTCAGGAGCAATGTATGCCGGAGCTCCAACAGTTGATTTTGGTTGTGAATGAAGAACTGATGACTGTAAAATAAGAAAAAATGGATTGGAAATCAGGTAATAATCAAGTATCCAGCACAAGTTCTCTTTGTTATCAGTTAGCGCACTGCTACAGTATTGTAAGTCATTGTGTTTGTCGAGATTCTAGAAATGATCTACAATTCTACATCCAGACCATCCATCACATGATCAAGTAATCAGGCACCAGATTAAGAGCATAAGATAATCAACTAGGCAACGTTAATACCTTTGAATAACCAAAGTCACATACCTTGAGGCGAGGAGCGGTACTTCCATCCGGCAGTGTGTTCTCGAGCTTTAAGTCGGTACTTCCATCCAGCAGTGTGTTCTTGGTTGACAAATGGCGAGAACATAAGTCACGGAACAGAATAATTTTAGATGCACAGAAAACTAATTAGAAGGGAGAATCAACAAGTAAAATTTTGGAAACAAAAAAGATACCATGGAATGGCAGTAGCTAACTCCAGATATCAGCTGCTGGAAAAAGAAGCGAGCCTGAAGTGAACATACACCAAAATTCAGAATTAGCCAATACAACAGTAGTATACAACTCTTGATGCAGAAGATACAGTCAGACTATCAAGCAAGAGAGACTTCATCTTAGCAGCGTTCACTGCAGCGCACCCCCTGCACCTGACAGCCCGGTGCGGCTCCCCCACGGGCGGCCCTTCCTGCTAGAGAAAGGCCGGAAGCTCACCGTCAATGACGTCAAGGCCATCCTCGATTTGCTCTGCTACCATGAGAGTGCCCCACATGGCCTTCCTGCAGGGTCCTCAACTATAGCGTCGCGTCCAAGGAGGGGAGGGTCCTTGCCAGGTTCACGCCGATGAAGTCGTTAGCCGCTCGTACTCCGACCTTGGAGATGGCTGGATCGTCTACACCACCAGCACTATCCGGTGAGTTGGATACTACATCACATCCCTACGGCGCCGTGAAGACATGGAGTCCAGGCTATCCCCCCTGTCTGGAAAACGCCCGCACGGCGGTCGCCGGCGTGTGCTTCCAGTCTACGAAGGTGTGCATGGCATCCTCTTTTGCTCGCTAAAGATATAGTATTTATAAAACTTCAACTTATCGATGTTTTGATCATCAAGGAGCCTTTTACATAACTTCATTATGTTAATTTCACTCATATACTCCAAACGCATAAAGTTCAATAGTATTAGAATTAGATGATTTATTTGAGGCGACAACAGTATTATCTGAAATTGTAGTACCTTACAGCAGGGGCGAATCCATCGAGTAGGCTTCATCAGGCTGAAACCTACCCTCCACCGGTGCCCGAAACACACCCTCCCCCCCCCCCCCCCGAACCTCCGGCACCGAGGCGCTACCCTGCCATGGCGGCGTGACCTGCGTCTGCGTTGACTGCGTCCAAGAAGAAGAAGAAGCAGGAGGGAGGAGCAACCCGAGAGGCGAAAGGGACGGGACTACGGGAGAAAAGGTAGGAGGCCAAAGCAGCGGAGCGCCGAAGCCCAGGCCCAACCCACGTCCGCCCACGTCCCCACTCCCCACCAGTCTGACACGACAGTCCCTTCTCTCATTTCCCTGTTCCTGTCTCCCAAAATTCCCAAGATCGGAAAATCCCCAGTAGATTCCCCAAATCCTCAATGGATAGTGAGGAGAAGCTCTACTCACCTGAGGCCTGGGGCTGGTCGCTGCTGCTTGTAGCAGGGGGTTTAGCTATGGTTTTACCCGCGGTGGCCATGGAGCCATGGAGGGGGAGGAGATAGGCCTCGTCCTAGCCCGTGCGGCCATGCCTCCGACCTCCGCTCCAGGCTCCAGCCTCCAAGATTTCCACCTGCATCGCCGCGGGCACGACAGTTGACTGGTCGCCGCCGCAGAGCGACGCCGAGGCGGCGGTGAAGCGGTTGGGTGCCAGGGAGGAGGAAGTGGAGAGCCTGGTCGGAATCAACGATGCGCTCGAGCGGTAGCTCGCCTCCCAGCAGGTCCGATTCTTGGGGCTCTTATCTTGTAATGGGTCGAGTTCTGTTCATTCGACAAACATGGGTTGTTTTCTTCTTCTTGACGCTCTGCTAGTCTGCTGTTGTGTGTGGTAAATCGGTAATGGTAAAGTTATTAGTCCTTGTTCTGTGATACTAATGGTGTGGTCTATATGGTAAGTTGGGGTTAATATAGTACCTTCTTTTTGTCTTCCTTTTCTTTTGTTCTGTTATTAATCGTGAAGCACTAAATCTAGGTGTGCTTAACATTAGGAGAAGTGAGAAATTTAATAGATGTCGTGATATTTCAAAACTTGCTCAATTGATGGTTACAACAAAGAAAGATAGAACTATTACATTGGTATATCACCTCATCGAGCTGACATTGGTCCTTCCAGTGGCAACTATCAATTGAGAGAATATTTTCGGCAATGAATATTATCAAAATAGATTTACGCAACAAGGTATCGGATGAGTGATTGAATGATTTGATGGTGTGCTACACCGAGCAAGACATATTTAGATCCATTGATGATGATACAATCATCAAATCCTTTCAAAGCATGAAATCTCACATAATGAAGTTGTCTCATGAAAGTTGTGATTCAAGCTAGTGCTTTAGAGGTTCATGATCATTTAAGTATAATTTGCTATTGCATGACTAATTTTTCTAATTTTGATATACAAGTTGTTACCCACTGAACCATATTACTAATTTTTCCAAAACGAGACGAGCCGAGCATACTGTTCACCCGAGCCCAAACGAGCCTGGCTCAAGTCGGCTCGGCTCGGCTCGTTTCCACCCCTACCGACAATCGATTGGTTTTTTTTTGTTACTCTGTCACTCTTGTTGATGAATGAAGATGACTTGATGTTTATCAATTAATCAGTGTCCTGCATAGACAGTAATCTAGACTATCTAGTTTTGTATTTTGTGTAGTGATGAATTTTACAATTTGTATCACTAATTTTGCTAATTTTGATATACAAATAATATATCGCTACTCACTAGAAGTATACTTATATGTTTTAGGGACGCGTTTTTCATTAGCGATATATTTTTATTTTTATTTTTATTTGTTTATTTTCTATTTATGTATGAATTTGAATTGCATAATACTACAAAAATATGTTTATATCAATTTAGCTTAATCCTTCGAGCCTACCCTCTATTTTTATCCTAACTTCGCCACTGCCTTACAGATGATATAAGTTGACAACTTTTATATCACCTTTCATCACAACAAGAGAGTCTTTGGAGATCTTCGTAACTCCACCCCTACATGAATACTTGTACCCTTTAGCATCAAGAGTACTCAACGAGATAAGATTTCTCTTCAAACCCGAAATGTGCCGAACATGCGAAAAAGTTCTTATGGTGCCGTCAAATATCTTTGTAACACCCTGACCCAAAATCGGCTCAATGCCCAGCCCACCGTGGGGCGGACCCGCCTACACATAGCATCTCACTTACACTTTCGTCCTCGCTTCGTGTAAAAGGGTTAACCCGGAGGTGCTACGTTTGGATCCAACAGGCATTATATACTACTACAACTCACTTGAGACAAGCAATGTGGGACTAATCCCACCACACAACTCCTCATGGGCCACATGGGCCACGCTATGAGCAGGCCGGGGTATTACACTCACCCCCCCCATTAAGGGCTGACGCCCTCGGCAGCATATCGCATACGCGGCAAATGCCCAGAACCACCCCTCGGTACACATCCGTGCGTCCAATGCCGGCACATATACCATGCCATGTGTCCACTCCGGGCCCACATGCGCCATGCGTCATATGCCGCGCCCTGTCCCCGCGCGCGCTGCAATAAGGTTGATGCTCGATACCATCTCGTAACACCCGACCCAAAATCGGCTCAATGCCCGGCCACCGTGGGGCGGACCGCCACACATAGCACCTCACTTACACTTTCGTCCTCGCTTCGTGTAAAAGGGTTAACCCGGAGGTGCTACGTTTGGATCCAACAGGCATTATATACTACTACAACTCACTTGAGACAAGCAATGTGGGACTAATTCCACCACACAACTCCTCATGGGCCACGCTATGAGCAGGCCGGGGTTCACATGATCATTTGTCATAAGAACCTTTTCACTCAATGTTGGATTATTCTTGGACATGTTAGAGGCTGAATAAAGTTTAGGTCACATTTTGGACTAGATTATTTATTTCAATGATTTGGATTCAGTAGTTGGTGCTATCCTGCATTGTTTATCTGGTTATATTTCCCCTTGCTTATTTACTATTGCTTGATTCATAATTATGCATGCTCATTTGTGATCCAAGGATATGTCCATTGATGTTTTCTTGCTGAAACTTTATAGTGTGTCGATAATTATTAGTTTAGAGAGTAGTTTAGTGGCATTTCATGCTCAGTGTTGGGCTGGGGTGTTACAATCTTGATCTAAATAGAACCAATGTCTGCAATTTTGCATGGTGGATTACCACCCATCAACAAAGAACAACTTGGTGTTGTTCATAATTTACGAACCAATCTCGGTTCGAACATATGTGGAAAGTGTAGATTGTATTAAGAATCCACTCATCACTGATTTTAGAATTACTAGTAAAGACAACGAGAACATCTCTATCAGAATCTTGCTTAGTAACAATGGTGGATTTAGCACCATCCTCTTGTTGATCCTTCTTGAAATTGTTATTCCTTTTCTCTTTTTTGTTTAACTACCAACACTCAGATATGTCGTTTCCATCTTTCTTGCAATACTTGCACGACTTGTACCTGCCTCAAGATTTCAATTTGTCTTTGTAATTTCTGCTCAAGCTTTTGCCTTTTGAATCGCCATTAGAACTCCTCTCGTGTTGTCTGTCGCGGACAACTAGGCATTCTTCTTCTGAATTTGAAATTTTGTTTCGAACCATGAGTTTCATCTTTTTCTTCGCATGCAGTGCTTCGTAGACTTCATTAAGTGTAACAGTATCTCGGCTATATATAATAATATCTCTGAACGTAGAGTGTGAAGTAGGCAGTGAGCATAAAATAATAAAACATAAATCTTCATCATCATATTTTACCTCCATAGACTCGAGATCTGAGACGACTTCTTTGAACGTTGTCAGCTAGTTCAATAATGACCTACCTTCTGCTATCTTGTACGAATAAATCTTCTACTTCAAATTCATCTTACTAGTAAGATCTTTGGTCATGGAAATCTGCTCCAGTCTCAACCGTAATGCAGGAGCGGTCTTCTTCTTCAAAACCTCCTGCAGAATATTATTTGATAGATGAACATGAATCTAAGATAATGACTTACGATCTTTTCTTTACTTCTCCTCAAGTGCCATGCAGCGAACATCTTGTTGATCCTTAATAAAGCATCATGCAAATTGAGTAGTGCAAGAACAGCTTGCATCTTGACCTGGCATAGAGAAAACATTGTGTCTCGGTCCAGAAGTGAAAGAGCATACTTAAAACATTGTGTCTCGATCCAAAAGCAAAAGAGCATACTCTAACGTTGTCATGCAGAAGAAACCGTAGTTTTGTTAGTACAATACTTGAGTTTGATGTTGAACAATTTTTTTTGCGATTTTCTTTCTTGGCTCTGCTCTGGTCGTGTGTGCGGCATCTTTTGTAGATGGATGGCAGGTCGAGTGCTCTACGTGACTCCACTTTGACTTCAACTCGGACAAGGACTTGGCGCAAAGAAACGTGCGGCCTCCACTTTGAATTTGACGAACGACTGCAGATCAATACGTCGATTTGCCAAGCCACCGAGACCACGACAAGATGTTGTGACTATGTTAACCTGGTGTTATATGGGCTCTGATACCACTTGTTGTAAATAATGAACATAAAATAGGAACGTAAGACACAAATTTTACGTGAAAACCCTTTCGAGAAAAACCACAAGCACACGAAGGCAATATCGCTATATGAGGAAATGCTTATAATGAAGTTCTTGATATTCCCTATGTACTATATGGATTTATTTATAGTGGTACATGACAGACTTCCTGTAGGAGTAAAATTCTGAGTTGAAATAGGAAATGAAATTTGTATCACACTCAAACTCAACATCTGCTTTATTCGACCTTAATTCCTGCTTGCTTCTTGTAGGAACAAAGGTATGGCCTTGGTTTTATCTGTGGTGTGGAGGCCTATCACTACACATATACGACATGCTACCATGTTAATTTTATGGCCTCTACCACATCATCCCTTGAGCACATGTTCTTCTTCACTCAATTTTGGGAGCCATCTCGTTTTTAACTTGATAATTCAAAGTCGTCCTTCAGCTGCGCTCCACACAATACATATCGTGGTAGGTCCTTGTTCCTCCTTGTTTTGATTTTTTTTTGAGTTTTTGGTAAAAAAAATTACACATTTTTAAAGCAAAAAAATAAAATAGTCCTCAATGAACAAAATGGTAAAAATAGCACCCGCTACCACGCGAAACATCACGGCAGGTATAACGTCCCAAAATTTGAGTTTTTAAAAATCTTTTGTGTGGATTATGTCCTTGAAAAAATTCACCAATTTTCCTTGGATTCATAAAGCTTAAATGGGAATTTCCAAATTTAAAATTATCTCATTTGATTAATGTAAACTTCAATTAAATAAAAAAAACAGTGTTATTTAGGTTCGTTGTGTTCCAAGGAATTTTCCTAGATTTTCATGGATTTTCCTAGTTTATTTGGTATTTATTTCGGCTCGTTTGGATTTTCAGCCATTTTCTAAATTCTAAAATCATTTCTAATTTCCAAAATCCTTCGTGGGCCGAATTGGCTTAGCCCACTCACTCAATCCTCTCTCTCTCTCCCGAATTCCACGGCCTAGCCCGGTTTCCCATCCCCGCTTTCACCCTGTCCCACTACCCTTCTCCTGCCCGGCCCAACACCGCAACTGCTCCAGGCCACTCCGCTTTGCGCCCTAGCCCACCTGCCAGCCTTGATCCACCCAGGCCCGCTTGCCAGTTGCTACTGTCACCACTTGCGTGCACACGCATGAGCTACACGAACACGCTGGCATCGTCACTCGGTGTTCATGCCCCACACGGCTCCCGAGGGCCATAAAATAGCCTGGGGATCCTCGCTTTCCACGTCTCTCGCTCTGCGCCCCTAGTGCCCTAGCCACCCTCGCCGGAATTGTCGTTTAGCTCCGCTACCCTCGGCTGTCTTCTCCATGCCGGCGTCGCGCCTTCGTCGTCGTTCTACGCCGTCGAAGCTCCTCGGACTGTTCCATCCACATCATTGGTTGTGCCTCGACGTCCTCTACCTATTGCGCCCACCAGCTTGAGTTCTCAAGCACCTAGCCACCGACGACATCTCCTTCTTCTCCACCTCTAGCCGCGGCTGCAACGGCCAAAACACCTTCATCGCGTTCTCCGCTTCCTCGGTGAGTCCCTCTCGTTTTAGATCGTGTTACCATGTGTTCTACCCCCTAATCTACTCATACCCTCTCTTGATTCCAAGTTTCGTCCTCTATGCACCGAGATCCAAGTCTTCTCTCCCATCTCCGGCCGTCGTCATTCGCTGCTCGATTGTGCAGCCGCCGGTGAGCTCCGACGCTCATCAACCACGCCGTCTCCTTCACTACTTCGTGTTCTACCCCGTGCTCACCCTCCCATCCCTTATGCATCCTCCCACGCCATCGCCGTCGAGTAACCCGTCACTACTGCTGCTTTCCTGCTCGTCGTCGGCGATTGCCGTTAATCCTCGCCGTTGTGATCGCGTCACCACCTTCACCTTTGCCCCACTCTCTATTTTACCCCTCCCCTCTCGCCGATGTGCCTGCTAGCTCCAGCGGGCCATTGGGCTTAGTGTGCCGCTGCCCTCGCCAGTGACGTGTCACCACCCACGTCGATGCCACCTCATCGCCTCGTCACCTCACCGTCCTTCATGTCCGCCATGCCACGCCGCGTGGCAATCACGTAGACGCCTACATGTTAACCCGAAACCCCATCCCTCTCAATAACGTGTGGCCCCACTCACCAGTGTCACGTCATTGTCTCATCGGTCACCACATCACTGCCACGTCCCTGCCACCTCATCTCCCCCATCCTAGTCAGCACACACATGGAAACCTGTACCCATCTCCCATTCTCTCTATGATGTGCGGGTCCCACACCTCATCCACTCCTAAACCCTAGACCCACCTCTCACTTACATGTGGACCCCACATGTCATCCACACAACCTAACCCTAGATCCTTTTCTCTCTCCCTTTTCCTTTTTTGGTATTTTTTCCCCGATCAAACATCCGAGAGCTCGTTCTTCCTCATACAAACTCTGATTGAACTCATTCAAGTTTCTAAATTCATCTAAAATCAAGATCTACCTTCTAGTACCATTCAATTTCAATTTGGAGTTTATTTTATTTATCCTTGAATTTTGTTTGTTTTTGTATTCTCTCTCGTTAGACATTGACGTTTCGGAATCACTAGAAGGAGCTGAAAGTCAAGGAAGTCGAAGATCGAAGATAAAGAACAACAATATCGTTATAGCAAGGCAAGTTGTGCTTTGATTATATTGCATCCAGATTTTCAAAATTACTTTATTCCAAAGTATTGCATGCTAATTCAATTATTAAATGTATTACTATCTTAGGATTAGCTATGCAACCTATTTGATTATTCCCACTTGATAATTGTATTACCATTATTATTAGTCACCCTAGCTTGATTAATTAATAGTTGGTATTATCATAGCACCAATGTGGATTTATTAGACACGATTAGTGCGCTAAGCCTTGCAACGGGTCACTAATATCATTTTGAATTGCAAATCTATACTTGACTAAATGATTATGAAATGTCTTTGTGAAAAAATGTGTGTTGTATGTTTACACCTGTTGATGACATGTGTTGCACTTAATCAGTAGGGTGGGAAAAGATTTAAATTGAGGCGAGTGCAACGAATTGTGATATGGTGGAGCTGTGTGATTGGAAAATTTGAATCTTGATAACTTAGTTAGAAATTGGCAGTCTCGTCTTGGTCAATTAAAGACTTGACTTTGTGCACCATTAAACTGAGTCTTACTGTACAACCACATGCTTGGTATGTACATCAGGATGGGTCATTGTTGAGATGAAATTTCTAAAAGACTTTGTTGTGATATTCTCTAATCAAGTTGATTGCATCTTGTAGGTAAAGTGTACAACCTCTGTAGAGTGTTAACAATATATTCAAATAGACACGTCAGCGGTCATAAACATGCTCGAGGATTTCACACGAGAGGGTAGATTTTTATAAAATAATTGAGAGGGACAACTATGTGAAAGAATTGATTAGGCTATGTGAGCTTTGTGGAAATACTTGTTAAATTATTATTATTATTTGTTTTTAATTATAATTTCAATGTATTATTCGTATTCAACTGCAAATGTTGCTTTTATGCAAAAGAACCATAGATGACATATCCTTTGGAATAAGTTATCATCTATAATTGCATTCTGTGGTACAACTTATTGAGTACTCCATGTACCCACCCTTACTATAAACAATGTCGTTCGGTTGAAAAAGACTACATCAGTTCATCATTGGTCAACTTCAAGGCTCGTGGAGGACTAGGTTGTGCTACCCCAGTCGATTGCATGTGAGCATATGGATGAGATTCACTAAAATTATTATGTTTCTTTCCGCTGCAGCTTATTTGAGATATTCGCCTTCTGATGCATTAATGGTAAGCTTTGATAATTATTGTTAATTCCTACTTATTAGTTATATTTACGTATGGAATGATATTTTATCGATATTGCCACTGTGTGCACTAGTGTGATCCTAGACTAGTGCAGTATACACAGTGTCCATATTTGTATATTTGGGTTTCAACAGCAAGACACCTTCCGCGCTTCCCGTGCGCGGCAGGGGCCCACCACACACGCCTGTGAACAATATTTTGCATTGTTACTATAGTACCATCAATAGCATTTTCGTTCACTGTGTGAACAGTGCTTATACTGTTGTTGCAGTTTTGACATCATTTTGCTCACTGTTTGAACAGTTTTTTTTTCCTATCGCGCACGGAAAGTGCGGAAGTTGGTCTGAACAGTTTTTTTTTTTCCTATCGTGTACGGATGTTTTCGTATAGTAGATATGTCATTTTTGCTATTTATTTCACGAAAGATTGTGTTTGCTACTCCGTTCCAAATTTAAAAAAAAGGCCAAATGAGATTTTTCTTTCAAGTAGTACGGGCATCCACGTAGGTGCAGCGGCACAACCCTGAACTGCACGCATGTAAACTCGAGGGTTACTGTATTTTGGGTGCAGATTTTCTTGTATCGAGCAAGTGGGTGGATCTAGTTTAATTTGCAAGTAATATGGGCATATGGCAAAAGGAATCCAGTGGTTCTAGTAACCTTGCAATATACTCTTGCAGCAATTAATGTTTTCCTGTTCAACATCTGACTTGCTAATTGACAAGGAACAGTGACAACTCTGTCAGTATGGCCTGTTTCGAGGCTGTAACGGTGCCTATTATCTTACTACATATCAATGCTTTTGCTAATTAGGTCATTTTTGCTGGTTTGCAACCACAGATTTTCAATGGGTATAAATAATTTCAACTATGTCATAGTAGCTTTATTTAGCACATATGTGTACTCAATGGATTTGCATTTGCCCTTGGCCCCTCCTCCTCTTAAGATTTGGCTCAAGCTCCCCGAGTTTAACAAAATTGCATTTCAACCCAGCCCAACCCACTTTCGATCTAACCGGTTGAGTTCTTGACATGGACGGCGGCCCACCTGCAGCCGCACACATCATGCGGAAAAGGATGGGTGCAGCGCGAGTGCCGTCCAATGGAGATCTCAGCGGATCTGATCATGTCCATCTTTTCCTCCTCTTCTTCTTCTTTTCCATGCATCTTTGGATCGTTTTCCTCTGAAAGCGAAGAGGAATGAAAGTTGAAAAGATCCTTCCATGTTCGACAAAGCAAAGAGAATGTACTAGCATTGAAATGATCATTCTAGTAGGCAGTAGCTATTCTTGTGCTCCTCTGAAATGTTGTTCTTGCAACAAAAACAGGGGAGGGGGGATTGGGGGATTCGTGTCTGTGCAGAATTTTTCCAGCAAGCAAACGTGTGATATTTTTCCTGAAGGCAAAACTGCTCTGCGGGGTTGCTTGGTTCATAGCATAACGAATCGAGTTATAGCCAAAACTTGGTAAAATAAGCGTTGTTTGGATTGTGGTCAAACCAAATTTTATCGTTACTAAAATTTTGGTGTAAAGTTCTTGCCTTCGAATTGTCCGTGTGTGATAGAGGGATTATTTGTTTTATGGTCAAAATGGGCCAAGCTAAAATTTTGGCATAACCAAAACCTAGGTAAAACAAAATGAAAAACGTTGTAGTTCCTTGGTTCATGGCCCCAATGAACAAAACCAAAAAATTGGTATAGACAAAACTTGGACAAAAACCAAAATTTGGCAAAAAGAAATTGTTTGGATTGCGGTAAGTAAAATTTTGGTGTTACTAAAATTTTGGTGAGTGGTTTCTTCGCCCTTGGATTACTCATGTGATATTGAATTTCGTTGGCATTACCAATTTTTGTTGGTATTATCAAATATTTGTAGCAAATCAAACAATAACCCATTTTCATTGGCGTTACCAAAATTTAATTTTGTTTAGGTAGCAAACCAAATAGCCCGTGAATTTTGTTAGTGTTACGAATTATTTCTTAACATTAATAAATATTAGTTGCAAACCAAATCAAATAATAACTAATTTTCATCGATATCACTGAAATTTAATTTAGTTCACGTCAGTAACAAACCTAATCCGTAAACATCTTCCCTTTATGTTGCGTGTGTTCCTGTTTGGTAATGGCAAGATATTCTTCTCGAGAACTGCACTAGCTGCTCCAGAAAGTCCAGAGAGAGAGAGAGAGAGACTTGGAGAGCGGGGCATTCTGAATTCTGATTCTGATTCTCCTGAATTCGCGTAAAAGCCAACACAACAGTGTCCCTAAAGTTGAGATCCAAGAAAAATATGAACAGAAAGAAAGAAGAAAAAAGGTGTGGTCCATGTCCATCATCAAGCTTGGTGGCTAGAATAATCTCTGCAACCACGCAAGATTGTGAATCAGCAAATCAAAAGGAATTTCCTTTTTTCTCGGACAAATGAGTTTATCCAGGTGCTAACCAAGTCATATTTGCAACGCAAGAATCAAACAGAATGTTTGATTGAACACCGTAAAAAGCAGTTCATTTCGCGTAAGAATCGGGAAAAATTCCACGTCCAGGCCTAACTTTTATGTTCAAACTCAAATCCATATTGGTAGGAAAATAGGGAGTAATTCTGTGGTAACTTACAACCAAGTTTCAGTTGAAATTTTGAAGTTTCAGCTATGCATATCTCCTTTACCTTTTAGGAAATTTTTGAGTGTAGCTTGGTAAATATTCCTCTTTCCCGAAGTGGTGGCCCCCTCTATGCGGCGATTCGATGATCCTGTCTGACTAACAGCCCGCCACGTCAGCATGCTAGAGAGAGACCGACACAAGCAAACGTGAGTGTCCACTAAAGGAAATTTACTGGACCCATTGGTTGTTGGATTAGTCCTCTAAAAAATGATCCAACGGCTGATGAAGAGGATTTCATGGTGCTGTCCTCCTCTATCATATTTTTTTCCATTGTTAACCTCATGGATTCTCTCTTCTTTTCCCCATAGGTAGAATCTCTTGCTCCTTCAAAAAATTTAGGAAAACAATACAAAATTACGAGTTTTAAAGAATCATCTTAGGTAGTACTAATTTGTTATTTAGTTAATAAACGACTTTGGTTACTGTAGTCTATCTGCCTGGTTATATATATATATATATATATATATATATATATATATATATATATATATATATATATATATATATATATATGATAATACCTCTTTATCTATTTGAGTATACTCAATGATGATTATAAGATACTCCAAAGTGAGTTCGTGAAAAATTCATGAAAGTCCACTTTTATAAAAATTTGTGTGTATACTTTTGTTTATATATGAAAAGGTATATGACAAAATAAAGGACTCAATGAAAAATTTTCAATCAAATTGCATCGAGTATCTTATAATTGGTATTTAAGTATACTAAAATGATAAAGAAGTATAATATATTTATTTAAGTGGTATACCTGACTCATGCGATTTTTTGGGGCAACTGACGCGAAAAATTTGCATACAGGGGGGAATTCCATATACCTATCTATCAATGAACACTAAACTTCACAGAATTTTACCTAAATTTGCTCACATGTATGGAGTCCTGACCCAAATTGTTGGTCAAAGTGCGTACCTACTAATTTGGAAGGAAAGAAAAATGAGTCGTTTCTATCTTGATTTGCAGACATTTGGTCCGGTGCAACTACTACAACTTTGCTTTTTGTGCAGTTAGTTGGCATTGTTTGATCCTTTTTCTTTAAGACTCTGCATGGCAATTAACAAAAAGATGACGGCATGGACTTAAGTGTAACCCCTTCACTTAATTAACTAGGGCCAATAAGTGAGGACAAGTCCATGTACACATCACACAAACAAAGTTGGGAACTGCGATACTTTTAAACTAACAGCATGATCCAATACATATGTGAACGTCCATAAATAAATTTTAAAAAAAAGGAAGGTGCAAGAACAAGTGCCTCGCTACAACGCTACCAAAGATTCAACAACTCGCCAACAAAAGTCCAATCACACACCCAAAAGAAACTCTGCAAGATAAAAAATATGTGGATTAGTGCATCATATAACATAAAAATATATTCACATTCAACTATTGAAGAGAATGAAGCATACCACTAATGTGCTAATGACGCCTACAAGGCAAACACATTTTCCAAAACTTCATGCCTCGAAAACAGTTGGGAAATGGTAACATCGTCAAGCGATTTGAATATCTCCCGCTCGGTGTAGCACACTATCAAATTATTGAACCAATCGTTGGCAATCTTATTGCGCAATTTAGACGATAATTTCCATTGCCGAAAAGATTTGATACCGACAATAACAATGCTAACCCAATGGGTTTGTAAACCAACAGAAAAAACCATATGTTTTCAGTTTCAACCATCTTTGTAGGTCTGGTGCCCTGTGTCGGGACCCTAGACCAATGGATCCGAGCTCTCTGTGTATTCTGAACTAGTCCCATGATCAATAGCTAGCCCATTCAGTTTGTAACATTGATGAAATCATATTCATAGAACAAAATATCTAAGAAGCAGATAAATTAATATTACTTAGCAACAAAAAAACCTTATAGTCAAGGTTTACGGAGTTTGCCACGCATGGCTAAATATAACAGAGTAAACTTGCAGTGAAATAAAACAAACTCGTGGTATCCATCCGACATACCCACAGGCAATCGAGTGGAGAACGCGACCTAGTTCGCATAGTCTTCAAAATATTCCTCCTCGTAGAACGCTGTGTTCCCTGGTTCTTCTGTGTGGACTAATCAACAAATGATATATAGCCGTGACTACATAGAGTACTCAGCAAGTCGTATGTAAATAGTATTTATGCAAGGCTTGAACAATGATAACTTCATGGCTATTTTGCATAAAGCAGTATTGACAGTAAATATAATAAATAGATTAAAGAGCATAATTTAAAAGATTAAATACATAAGTAAACAAGTTCTTTTGAAACAACTAGTGAACACCCCGTTTACTTCCCAACCAACAACTAGATCGCTTCCCAACCAAACCATTCCAACATTTTATGAAAATTTACCCCTCGTGTGAAATCACCAGGCATTGTCCATAACTGGGGACACGGCTATTCGAATAGTTTTAACACTCTACGAAGGTTATACATATTGACCCACAAGAGATAATCATCTTCATAAGACACGTGTTTCCTTAGACATGTGAATCCAGGAAAGACTATCATAAGGTTTTTATAAAGTTCTGTTTTGACTCGGTTCTGCTCGCTAAGGATTCGCCATTCTGGGCCCCTCTTGCGCCGCTCATCAACCCAAACAAAACTGACTCAGAATATTGCTAATTAGTTGGCCAGGTAAAGAAACTAGACCCGCCATTATGAGTTAATAGAGTATTTTGGTGATTAATGATAAATCTATTTGTGGGACTAATGAGTTAATAGAGTATTTTGGTGATCAATGATAAATCTATTTGTGGGACTAACACTTTGATTGTTATATCTATTGTTTAGTCTACATTGGAAAATATGAAAAAATCAAATAGGTATGCATTCGACATCATATTCATAAATCTTGTTACATTCCTCGAATTCAAAATAGAGGTTGAACTCCACTAAAAGTCTAACTTGACTATGTGCATATGTTTTTATTACACATTCATGTATGCACACATTGAGAGGGAGTTTTCTCTATGTTTTGTGGTTTTATTAGTATTAATTTATATTTGTTTATCCAATTATATTAAGGATCTCTACTTTTCAACATATCCATTGAGTATATAAAACTTGTATAGTTTATATATACTAATATTGCTTTATATTCAATTATTTGTAATTGTGATGGTTGTCATCAATTACCAAAGAGGGAAATATTAAAGTATCTTGACCCACCATTATGTGTTAATACTATGTTGTGGTAATTAATGATAATCACATTATGGAACTAATATTTTCCATGAGTTGGTGAAATAGGTTGAGTTCCATCATGATGATGACTTGGGATGACATCATGAGTTGATCGTCATCAAGTCAAGTTTCAAGAAGATGATGCATCATGTGCTTATGCATATCAAAAACTCGAAAAGAAAATCATCATGTGTTGATGATATTCAAGCTAAGAGTTTGGAATAGAGGATGCATCATGAGTTAATGCAAATCAAGATCCCGAGGAGAAGATGATCATGAGTTGATTATCAAGTCAAGAAAAGATCCATCATGTGTTGATGGATGTCTAGTAGAGGATGCATCATGGGTTGATGCATGTTAAGTCAAGAACCCAGACTTGAAGTAAAGATGTGTGTCATCAAGCTTTAAGTGAATGTGCAATGTAAAGGTATAACTAGCTAGGCTAAGGATGTATTCCTAGTTTTTTTATCGGTCTTGATGTTTGGTTAGAGACCGGATTGCTAGTATAGGTTGTTGTACTATTAAGAGGGGTCTTGACTAGTAGCTTGAGTTAGTCATGCGTTGATAGCTCGTCTTGCTTGCCCTAGCTTTAGTTTGCATATTGCTGATATTTAAGAATGTGTTTTGCAAATGATCGTGGCTCATACATAATCCTTGTAGCATGTGACTTTCATTTGCGAATGTGTTTTGCAAATGGTTTAAATTCATGCACATTATTCCTTGTGGTGTTGATTCTAAAAGTTGACAAATGTATTTTGTAACTTATTGAGAATCTTATCCCCATCCCTTGTGTGCATCTTGCGTTGATTGGCAAATGTGTTTTACAAATTGAGTTGAAACAAGGTGTGCAATTTGTTTTACAGCCTTGTTGACAATGCAGTCTGATCGCCCATGTTAGCCGGTCTGATCGGTAGGGTGTCGGTCTAACCGCCATCTTCATCAAAAGGAAATGCTCATGTCAAGGATGAATATGAAAAAGAGGTTGAAAAAGAAGAAGAGACAAGTGACAGGAATGATAACAACTATGAAGAATCAAACCGTGATGAGAATGAGGATGAGGATGATTCCCGAGATCAAAGTAAATTTGTTGGAATTGATGTGGCAAGATTGAAGAGTGAAAAGTACACCATTCTGAGGCACATAAATCAATTCAGATTTCCAAAAAAAATGCCACCATGAGTATCTTCCACTCTCTTTCAGCAAGATGTTTATCAGATCATATATGCCAAGAAGAAGTTTGTTAATCATATATTTGTGAAGTAGAGTTACTTGGGACAGAATCCAGTATACAATGGTCTTTATCGTCTATTTCGGAATGTGAGCTTAGATTCATTGGTTTCATTAAGATGCAACTTTCATGCCTAGGCGATTCGCCAATTTTATACAACTGTGTATGTATCCCTCGACCATAACCATCTCATTTGGATGACGGGATAGCAGCAGCTCAAAGTTACTAAGGATGAGTTTCTGAGTGCTTTGAGTTTGGGAGATTCAAGGGGAATCAAAGTACATCTGCAAGAACCTCTCGCTCCCACTCAGGTGGATGAGTTCTATGATCAAAGTAATCATTTGGTGCATGGAAGAGTAAGTGGTCTTCTCCCTCTTCCTAACGTCACTAATAGGATCATGAAAGTATCATTCTTTCCTAGGAGTGAAAATAATGATGAAATACATGGGTGTGCATAGAATTTAGTGAAGTATATCATGGATGGCACTAGAATTGATGTGATGGATTTGATCATAAGAGATATTGTTACATCTAAAGGAGATAAGGCAAAGAGTATCTATTTTGCTCCTTACATTAGGAAGCTTATTCAAGGTAAGATCGATTTTGATAATCCTTATGACATGGAGCACAAAGAGTACAAACGTAGAGATGCTCCTCAGGTCCCTCCTCCACCTCAAAGGTATGGATTGCTTTCTCATGGACATCCGGGACAGCAGGCTCCTCAGGAGCAAGATCCTATCTTGACAGCTCTTACACGTCATCAATCGAGCATCGATCGCATGAACACAATGTTTGATCAAATGCATGCAGTTCAGGTTGAGACTGGAGCCATGGTAGAAGGATTGAACGTGGGATTTGATGAAATTGACTCGAAGGTCACACATTTGGATGAGAGGCTCACAGAGTTTTAGCATCAACAGGCGCCTCTTGTGTTTCAGAGGTTTGGGCACGGTCGTTGTCCTCCTTCCCTCACTCAGCGTGATGATCATTCATCCAGGTCAGAGGCTCCTCGATGCTTCGACAGACAGTTCCAGGAATTCTCCAGAAAAGCCAAAATCTACACGTGCGAAAAGAGCCAAATAAATATAATAATTCTAAATAAAATCCAAAAATTAACAAACTAGAACAAAACAAAAGGTACTGAATTTATAAGAATTTAGGAACAAGAATTATTCGATTTGGAGTTCGAATGCGAAAGATATAGCCTAAACCATATCTGTCAGAAGAGAAAATCCAACAATTAGGGTTTTGGTTACTGTTCAACGGTTCGACTACACGTGGTCGGAAGGAGGTTTCGACTACACGTGGTCAGAAGAAAGTTTCGACTACACGTGGTCGGAAGGAGGTTTCAACCACCTAGTTGGAAGGAGGCTTCGACCACCTGGTCGGAAGGAGGCTTCGACTACAGCCGGAAGCGACAGCACAGCGAAGTCTAATGGCGGGGCTCTTCGGGCCTGATGGCTCACTGGCGCTACGCGCCACGGCGAGCGACGGTAAAGGTAGCAACGGGGGGAGGGGAGCGAGGTAAACCCAAGGTGCACAGTTTCAGCAGCGAGCTCGACGGAGTGACCGGTGGCAAGAGGAAGAGCGGTGGTGAGATCTGGCTTGTGGCAGTGCTAGAGCTCCGGCGACGCTTTGGTGGCGAGGAGCTATGCACGAGGTAGAACATACCCTTGCGAAGCCAACAAAGGCGACCACGATGGCGGAGGTGCTTCAATGGCGGCGCTAGAGGCGAAGGCACGAGCTCGGCCGAGCGGCTGTGAAGCTCAAATATCGGTGAGGAGGGTGCGAGATAGAGGGGGAGAGTTGGAGGAAAGCAAGAGGGGGTGAGGGGGTTCCTGGTGCTCCTCTTTATAGGAGAGGCGGAAGTGTAGGGGCGAAGCTCGACGGCAAGGGCGCGGGACGGTTCGGCCGAGACAGGGGTGACACGTCAGGGACAAGATGCAAGCAAGTGGGAAGGAGAAAGAACAGAGGGGGTGGGTGCGGCGAAAGACGAATAATTAAATGTGTAGCTGCCGAGGGAAAAAAGGGGCGGGATTCGCGCTGGAGAAGACGACTTTCATCACGGCGATGACGCGGGCGAGCGCTGGTGGCATGGGCGCGGCGAAGAAGACGGTGACCAAGCTAGGAGGAGGCTGACAGGCGGGACCCATCTGTCGGCGAGGGTGAAAGCAGGAGGAGGTGGAGCGGACCGGCGTGCGGGGAACGGGCCTGCGGAATGGGTCGAGCCTCCAGGAATAGGAACGGGCCAGAGAGAATTCGGCCCAAACAGAGAAAGGGATTTAAAGAAAATACAACAAATTAAAAAGGCTTTTAAAAAATAGTAAATAAAGTTCAAAAATTCTAGAAAAATACACAGAAATTCCTTGAGTTATTTGGAACTTAATAAAATTATTTACAACTTTAAGTTGTCTTTCAATTTTACAAATAAATTATTTTTAATTTTGGGGGAAAAGGAAAACCCCTTTTTAAAATTCAGAAAATCCAAAAAAAACTTTAAATAAAAATTTTTACTTTAAATACCAGAAAACTCAATTCAACCAAATTTAAATTAATTAAAGTTTAATTAATTTTTATTAAATTATTTTTATTTTCTGAAATCTCTCGTTAAGCCCTGGAAAAGAATCTTAAGTGAGTGCCCCATGGCAATTGAGATGTTACACCCTGTCATGTTCTCGTGAGAATCTTAAGTGAGTGCCCCGTGGCAACACCTTCACACAAAAGGAGGAATTTGGATGGCATCTCCAAGCTCTTATGGCCCAACCAAAAGAAAGGGATTAGGATTTGATCTCACCTCACCTTCGTTAATAAATCATGGTTAAGATTGAATAAGATAATAATCTCTTGCATAATGCAATGTGGAGAGAGAGAGAGAGAGAGAGAGAGAATAAAGAAGACAAGATGTGCAAGTCTTCGTAGTAATCTAATCTCCGGGGATCTCACAGATTCTTCTGCCCTTCAAATTGGTCTTAGTTTTTTTTTCTACTCTCTCTCTCTCTCTCTCTCTCTCTCTCCGTGTGTTTTTCATGCGAAAATTGCAACCAAGTCAAATTGTGTCTCTTGGAACCATGGAGGGCCAATTGGTGAATCAATTGCTCTGGTCCACATTTTCAGCTTACAAATGTTCCATTTGGTCCTCGAATGCTTCCCTATGGACCCTGGTCAATATTGGCACCAACTTGAATAGTAGTAGTAAGGGTCCAATATTGGCACCAACTTGAATAGTAGTAGTAGTACTACTACTGGTACTCTAATAAAAATATCTTCAATAATGTATTTATTATAGTCTATTAGATATGTCGTATCAACAAAATCCTACGTAAAAGAGATGGGAAAGAGAGAGAGCACATATCGTCTCTTTCTGAAGAGACTGTCGTGCACGCGAAACAAGATATGATATATTAATATACTTTAGTTAACATATGAGCCCGTTTCAAAAGAAAACTATAAAATACTAATGTTGGACAATGTATTAGATAGTATATATTGAAGATATTATCTTTAAAAATAATATAGCATATGTTAAAGGTAAAATTATCTAACTATTGGAGATACCCTTAACTAAAAAGGTGATGCTTTGTTGATGTAAGTATCTTCGGAGAGATTAAAAAAAGGTTGCTGACCAAATCCAGCCAACAGCAAACAGCGTACATTCCTACATGGTAAGACGAAGCATTGCGCTGGTAAAATTCAGCGGAGAAATATAATTTTTAAAGTAGCAGTATCAGTATACTACTCCCTCCGTCTAATTTGTTTTGCACATAGATCAATGAGCCATTGAAAATGACTGGACTATCCCTAATCATTATAGCTAAGTACTATATTCAATGCACGCGTACAGGGAATACAAAGTAAATCTGAATATTTATTAGGGATATATAAGGAACAACACACTTATTTATTTTACATTGGAATATGAAACACGCTCTATATTGTGGATAAGACCATTAAAAATATACCTTATATTTTTAGACGGGGTAGTAGTCTGTACTCGTTGCTGAAAAAAAAAGACTCCATACAACCTTGGAAAATGCAACTTTGTTCGTTACAACTTACAAGCTACAAGAGTGACTGTTGCAAAGAATTTTGGGATTGTCTATCCATCGTTCACATGATTTTTTTGTTCCAAATCAATCAGATTTTTGGCCATCAGATCTTCATCGAACGCTCCAGATCAATCCTACCATTTGTTATATATGCCTCCTACACCCAACCCTAGCACCACCTCCCCACCTTCTGTCATCCCCAGCCCCCACCGTCACCCGTGCACCTCCTAACGGAAGTCGATTCTCGTCGCCCCCATGTGGCTCCGCCGCCTGCCGCCGAGTCCAACCACACCGGCCTCCCTCAAAATCCAGGCCCCGGTGACCCCTAAACCCTAGCCTGGTAAACCCAAGCTCTAATCTGACGAACCCCGCACTAACTCATCGTCACCGTCGCTGCCACCGGAGAAGATGACCACACCAACCGGATCACGAATCTTAAGGTCATAAATATGAATGATTTGCACAAAAAAAATTATCATTCCACATATGTATAGCAATTCTGAAGAGTGTTTAATTTTTCTTCCAAATACCCCCCTGACAGATTTCATAGCTTACAAATACACCCACAAAACAGCCTTCCAGTCCTATGAGTGCCGGGGAAGATGGCCATGCCTTTAGGGGACATCTAAAGTGGCCACATCTTTGCTTGAAGTGCACTTCACAGCTAGCAGAGCATTTGACAAACACCATCACAAAGTTAACTGATCTATAGTGGCCACGATCATATTGAGCTGGAGATACGATAAGGATCTCGATAGGCGCAGGACGTTTGGTGATAACCTAGTACAGCATCGACTCGAGCTAATGGAGTACACCACTTTCTTGCCTATCATCAGATTGCGCGTATGCTTGGTTGCTCAGAATCATTGTAAAGACCATTCTAGCTAGGGAGAGAGAATTTGCTCAGAATCAATGTAAAGACGTACAAATTGGAAAATAACATCTAATGTGAAGATAATTGGTGGATTATAAGGTTATATATCATTGATATACGGATGTTATTTTTTAACTTGTGAGATAATTGTAGTGTTTCTTTGCAAATTGCCCTTTCTAGCAAAGCGGTGATCATCTCCTCTTACTGCGGCTCTGGTCCCCAAGGGAAGAAGGAATCTCTCCCCTTATCACCAACAACAACAGGGTAGGAAGTCATGTTTTCACTATGCAAGTGCGTGATACACGCATGCCCTCCCTCCCTTTCTACCAAAAGCTACGGTTCATGGAAAGGGTTGCAGTGGCCCATGAACAATGGCCTCTACCACTTGTCCACTTCCATGATCCATGATCCATCCACACTTCCACAGGGACCATGGATGAGGATGAGAGAGGGGATGAAGAGACTCTACCCTTCGCCGTTCCATCAAATCGTCTAATTGGAAATCAACGTAACATTATAACGATGGCGTGTGAGAAAATCCATCTGGTAGAGGGTCTAATTCGGATGTGTTAGGGTCTCGGAATAGTTCATGTGAGAATCTCGCCATGATCATTTTGAGGACGTCGCGCACAATAACCGCAACAAGTGACCAAAACACGTAGTGCAACAAATAAAGAACAATCGTGCAACAATTCACGACAACCACTCCAACAAGCAAGTAGCTTCAGCTAAAAAATTAATAGATCTTTGCAACAAGTAAATTCTTATTGCAACAAATGAAAAGGTCTATTGCAACAATGAAAACCTATTTCTCCAACATCACCGACCTGGCCACACCGCTGCTCGCCAAGAGCAACTCTCAACTAGTGCCTTGTGCACCCGGCCGCAGATCAAGCAGGGGCGAGGCCTGCTCACGTCGTCACCTCCTTGCTAGCCATCCACCGGTCCTCCGATGAGGATGGTGCCAGGAGGAGGAGGCTGGGGAACAACGCGATGGAAAACAACGATGGTTTGCGGTGGTGCGAGCGTGCTTGTCGTAGCAGTGCACCAAGGGGTGCCCCGCACCCTAGGATCGTCAGGAGTACCGGGGTGCCGCGGGGATACTGTGCATGTGTAGACCTAGTCTGTATAACGCATTTAGATAAATGTGCCGAAATACCTCTCTCTCTCTCTCTCCCCCATACTGGGAGGGCAAGAAGTTAAATGTCCCTTCTTGCCCTCCTATATATAGAGCCCCAAGGGCATGTACAAGGGGGGGAACCCTCATTTGGGCACATGAGCAACACACTCATACATACTCTGGTTTTGGCTCCTCTCCCTTCGGTCCTCTCTCAAGATAAAAAGGGTACCCTGTACCCACTGTCTAGTTTTTTGCTATGATAGTTGGCGCCGTCCGTGTGGATCGAACAAGAAGCTATACAAAAAGAGCCAAACCACCTTTTCTCATCACATGAAGCCCTCCGAGAGAAGGCACTTCCTCAATCGAAGCCCCCACATCACCTTCGGCCCACCCGAAGCCCCCCAAGCACAGGCATTTCCTCAAGCTGAAGGCTCACATCACCTTCGGCCCACCTTCGCTACCCTGCCGAAGCACAACCCGACGCATGCACTTCTCCAAGCAGGAGCTTCGCTAGCTCTGCATCCGGCGGTTCCCCCTTCGCTGGCTCCGCTCCGGCCTCGGGTAGCCTCCGCGGCTCCCCCTTCGCTGGAACCTCCTCCGACCTCGGGCAGCCTCCAGCGGCTCCCCATTCGCTGGCTCCGCTCCGTCCTTGGGTCGCCTCCGGTGGCTCCGCCTTCGCTAGAGCCTCCTCCGGCGGTTCCCCTTCGCTAGCTCCGCTCCGGCCTCCGGCGGCTCCCCCTTCGCTGGAACCTCCTCCGTCCTCGGGCTGCCTCCGGCTCCCCTTCACGGAACCTCCTCCGCCTCGGGCCGCCTCCGGTGGCTCCTCCCCTTCGCTAGAGCCTCCTCGGGCGCCTCCGTGGCTGCCTCCCTCGCTAGAGCCTCATCCGGCCGAAGCTGCCTCCGGTGGCCCCTTTTTGGCTCGCTCGGCCGCCACCGCCGGTGGCTCCCCATTCGCTAGAGCCTCCTCCGGCCTCGAGCTGCCTCCGGCGGTTCCCCCTTCGCTGGCTCTGCTCCAGCCTTGGGCCACCTCCGGTGACTCCCCCTTCGCTGGAGCCTCCTCCGGCCTCGGGCCGCCGCCAGAGCCCTCCACCACCGCGCGGCATCGAACCACTTCGGCACCCCCTCGAGGGCCCTCGGCGCTCCGCCTCCAGCGCAGCCGCACCTCTTCGATTGCCCGGGGTGGCCCTCGAGCCCCGGTGCACACTAACTCACTCTCCGGAGCGTGAAGGGTATAAACACACCTCGCAAGCTATGGCCTCGGTGTATAAGCCCACCACAGTGGCAACAGAGACACCGCGCATGGCCCCGAGCCCTGGTGCACACTAACTCACTCTCCGGAGCGTGAAGTGTATAAATACACCTCGCAGGCTATGGCCTCGGTGTATAAGCCCACCACAGTGGCAACAAAGACACCACGCATGGCCCCGAGCCCCGGTGCACACTAAATCACTCTCCGGAGCGTGAAATGTATAAATACACCTCGCAGGCTACGACCTCAGTGTATAAGCCCACCACAGTGACAACAAAGACACCCCACATGGCCCCGAGCCTCGGTGCACGCTAACTCACCCTCGTAGGTGTGAAGGGTATAAAACAAGACGCGCTCAGACAAGCAAAAACGCTAGTCCCGAAGGCCCCACCTCGGCGACTAGGGAGTCTCCCGCCTCGAGGGCCTCGCCTCGGCGGTGAGACGTTGCACATCGTGCTCAATCGCGCTAAACCCTAGTCCCGAAGGCCCAGCCTCGGCGACTAGGGAGTCTCCCGCCTCTAGAGCCTCACCTCGGTGGTGAGACGTCGCACATCGTGCTCAATCTCGCTAAACCCTAGTTCCGAAGGCCCCGTCTCGGCGACTAGGGAGTCTCCCGCCTCGAGGGCCTCACCTCAGCGGTGAGACATCGCACATCGCACCCAATCGCGCCAAACCCTAGTCTCGAAGGCCCTGCCTCGGCGACTAGGGAGTCTCCCGCCTCGAGGGCCTCGCCTCGGCGTTGAGACGTCACACATCGCGCTCAATCACGCCAAACTATAGTCCCGAAGGCCCCGCCTCGACGACTACTCAATCGCGCAAAACCCTAGTCCCGAAGGCCCCGCCTCGGCGACTAGGGAGTTTCCCGCCTCGAGGGCCTCTCCTCGGTAGTGAGACGTCGCACATCGCGCTCAATCGCGCAAAACCTAGTTCAAAAGGCCCCGCTTCGGCGACTAGGGAGTCTCCCATATCGAGGCCTCGCCTCACAGATCGCAAGTCGGGGGATGGCGTTCGGCTTCGCCTCCCCCTCGCTTGCAATGCGCTCCCAAAGCGATCTTAATCAAAAAGAGCATAGGGACGGCGATCGGCTTCGCCTCCACCTCGAAGTTAGGGGGCAGCGTTCGGTTTCGCCTCCCCCTCGCTTGCAATGGGCTCCCAAAGAGAGCCCAATCAAAAAAAGTAGAGGGGACGGCAATCGGCTTCGCCTCCCCCTCGCTTGCAATGTGCTCCCAAAGCGAGCCCAATCAAAAAGAGTATAGGGGACGGCGATCGGCTTCACCTCCACCTCGAAGTTGGGGGTAGCGTTCGGCTTCGCCTCCCCCTCGCTTGCAATGGGCTCCCAAAGCGAGCCCAATCAAAAAAGGTAGAGGGGACGGCGATCGGCTTCGCCTCCACCTCGAAGATGGGGGCAGGGTTCGGCTTCGCCCCTCCTCGCTTGCAATGGGCTCCCAAAGCGAACCCCGCTCCGGCCTCGGGATGTCTCCGGCGGCTCCCCCTTCGCTGGCCCCGCTCCGGCCTCGGGCAGCCTCCGGTGGATCCCCCTTCGCTGGAACCTCCTCCAGCCTCGGGCAGCCCCCGGCGGCTCCCCCTTCGCTGGCTCCACTCGGCCTCGGCAGCCTCCGACGGCTCCCCCTTCACTGGAACCTCCTCCGGCCTTGGGCCGCCTCCGGTGGCTCCCCCTTCGCTGGAGCGTCCTCCGGCCTCGGGCTTCACAATGCCATTGCAGCACCCCTATTCTCATCGGAGCGAACGTTTGAGTAGCTACAACCAACGCAATCGCTCAACACCAAGTGGCTCAATGGCGGTGTGGCTAGGCAGAACTCGCTAGTGGCTAGCTACGCGGAGCTCACCGAAGTAGATAGTGTGGATGCCCGGCAACTAACTTGAGGGAGCTGCAGTGGAAGAAGTTTTAGGGACACGAGTGATAAATGATGGATTGGGAGGCGATGCAACCGATGTAACTGGACGCGAGCTTGCAAGTGGACTTTGGGAGGATAAAATTTTGCGTCCACTGCAACATATTGTGAACGAATATGTGCAGTGGCCAGTGGAGGCCTGTCGTATCGAATGCTAGGTCCATAGTATTACCCTATTAATCCACACTACGAGTTTGATTTTATAAAGACTTAGTTGCGAGTAAGGGAGATGCCCTAATCAGATTGGACCCACCAATTCGAACAATCAATACGGCCTACATGCATTTAGCTAAATAAAATAAACACATTGGTGCCAAGCGCCGCTGCATGCCGCACCACCTTTAGATCATAAGCCAACGCTCTAGACCGATGACAAGACGGTGGATTAGCAAATTTTCTTGTGCCTCACTATACACTACAAAGATTCAATCTAAACCGTGAATTTTATGATGACAAAAATCATAATCTTGTCCCTCTCCAGAGATACCATTACCAAGTGCGTTGAAAATGGCTAGACTCATTGTACCACGACAAGCTCTAAGTAAGATGAGTTGGATACCTTGAAGCCACGGCAAAGAATCCAATGCAAGGGAAGGAGAATCTTATTGATGGATCGATCGATCCGGTGTAAATGCATACGAAATTATGGATACGATGACTATTATTCACGGCCTTGACTTTTGTATGGGCCATCACGATACGACAGTATTCCAAAATGACATTTGTGTCGCACTCAAAACCCACATTAGAGGACCTACCGGCCATGTGACGGTTGTACGGGAGCCGACAGGCCACCTGTCGCAAGCTAGTCGTGCGGTAGGTGGTCAGCGCATGTCACCAACCACGCGTCCACGCTACACAGATGATCATCACAGACAGCTCCAAACCGTCATCACAGATCACAGAAGGTTTTTAAACTGTCTGAATTTATGTGTATGTGATAACAAGCAGTTATCACAAACGGTTTATAAGCTGTCTGTAATAAGTCACAACATAGACGATTTTTTTTTGAAATCGTCTGGGAAGACCTACTATCACAGACGGTTTTCACCAACAACCGTCTTTGATATGTAATATCACAGATGGTTAGTAAAAAGCACCGTCTGTGATATATGACATATCACATACGGTTGTTGGTGGAAACCGTCTGTGATAGTAGGCCTTCACAGACGGCTTCGACCCGACTAGAAGGGGGTGAATATGAGGTTTCTAAAATTCTTCTACTAATTAATAATTTTCAAGAAGATTATCTTAACAAACCTTCCTAGCACAAATGTAATGAAAGAACTACTAAGCCTTTTAAGATAATTATGAACTTATGTTAAAACTAGATACAATTCTAAATAGGCAATTCTACATAACTAAATTACTATAAATGTAAATGCGAAAGTGGTAAAGACAAGAATAAACCACAATAAAGACAATGGAGTTTTTCCCGTGGTATCGAAGACTTGTCGATCTTCACTAGTCCACGTTGAAGAAGCTTGAACGAATCAAGTCAGCTCCACGTATTAAGCCTTGACCCTCGATCACTATCGTTGCTCTTCCTCCGTTCTAGAGATGCTGAGCAAGCAACTACTTCAGAATCCCTGCTGGGTTACTTCACAAGCTTCTTTGGAGTGATCACCGCGCAACTTCTTCTCCAAGCCGTCCAGGTGCTGGCAAGCACCAACTAATTGTCGCGTTTGCTTGATGACAATCAAGTGCCAAAGTTATCAACTAATGATGCAATGCACTTGAATAGCTCTCAACTACCTCAAAATATGAATTCAATACAAATGAGTAGGAGAGAGCACCAAAACCTCAAGTCAAAGCAGCCAGCCTATTGTTGGTCTCAGTCTGAAAATTTCGCTGATCTCTTTGTATCTCCAAAATGACTAACTATATCTGAGATAGAGTGAATTCTTCTTCAGCCAGAGCATTCTCTTGAACTTGACGGGGTATAGCTGCAAGAACTAGACCCCCATCTCTTAGCTTATATGACTTATGAACTCCTGGACGTCCACCTTGAAACTGAATCTTCGTCATGATGAGAGCCATGATATAGAAAGCAAAATAGATTCTATTAATCCTGTTATTCTTGGAAGAACCAATCCCTCTTATGATAAGATAAACAACAACAAACTTTCTTCCATTCATGACATTATCTTTGATGTTCCAAGCATGTCCTCGAATGACATCAAAATTTCCACTCTTGGGAAAGAAAGTGTGATTGATCAAGCTAGGCAAAGGGAGAATACCTCTAATTTTCCGGACACAAAATTTACGTTCTCATCATAGAACTGACACCATGCTTGAATTATGAGTGCTCATCTGTCACAGATCTTTGGTTGTAATCCGAAGTACGTCCCAAGTGCTTGCTCAAAGTTAGCTTTGGAGGCTTGAAGCCTTTGAGTGCCTGACATCCAAACCAAGTAATCAAAATCTAGAGAGACATAGGCAGTAGCATAGAACTGTCGAATTAGATCTTCATTGTAGTCACACTTTAATCCAACTATATCTTCCAAACTAGCTTGTTGGAATAGACGATAAGCCCCAGCAAAACGATCAATCTTCTCCAAATGTGCCCAATCTATATATCTATGATCAGCAAATTGACGGTGATGACTGTAAAGTTGATCATAAACCTGCTGCTGGAATATGGTGTGAAACCTTGAGTCTGTTGAACTAGCAGGTTTCTCAAACTGATTTGCATGACGGAGAATTGCATAGTCATCACTCGATATTTGTGTTAAATCCACATCTGGCTCTTCGGCCTCTTCCATTTTCTCATCATCATCCTCTTCATATACACTTACTTCCTCATCATATTCACTTTCTTCTTCACTATCACTCGGGGTTGCTTTGAAGACTGCCCTTGCTCCTTTCTTCTTGTTGATACATAAATATTTCTGTCTCAGAAGCACTGTCCTCGCTTCGTGATCTCAAAGGTGCTGTCCTTCGAGGAGCTGCTTTGCAACAAGACGATCTAGTACTCAAGGTTGGAGGGTCAAGTCTTTCCTCCGGATCTCCATCGGGAGTGGCACTCTTTCGAAGAGCGGTTTTGGTTTTTGGCATGGTTGCTAAGATAAGAGAAAGCAATTATGACTATTATGAATAGGACTGAGTGAAACAGTATGATAGAATCAAATTTTTGTTCTGCAAGAGCGGTAGTACCACAGTATAACACAGGTATTACCAATCATCGGTAGTACCACAGTTCACAGGCGGTATTACCGACAAACGGTAATACCACATATCATAGGCGGTATTACCACAATTACATAACTTCTTTAGGGCTTTGATCGATTTTACATTAGGCAAGTATTTGACATGAATTAAATCATGGAATAGACTTCAAATGTCACCAAATACTAGTTCTAAGCAATTTGCCCAAAAATAATTGATTAAATCATACACGTTGGACTCAAACCCTAGAAATGAGATAAATACCAAAACTTTGAGAAAAGAGATGAAGCAACGGCAAATACCTTAAGTGATGGATGAGATGTGATCACTAGAACCAATCATAATCAAAGATTCAACAAAAAGACCACAAAACTGAAGGATTTTTGTGGAGGTTTTGTGGAGAGGTGAAGAGAAGAGATAGGCAAAAGCTTCGGTGGTTCTGAGAAGAATGGGTGGTTACACCGCATGAGGGAGGAGGCCAGGAGATAAGGCTTCAGTTGTAACCGCTGTTGGAACCTCCAGTCATATGCGGCAATACTGCTGTTGAGGTGCGGTATTACCGGAGGTAAACCATAGTATTACCATTTTGCCTGACAAAAGCTAAAGCTGAATAGAAAAAGCAAATGATCCTTGATTCAATCACTCAAATAAATATTTCTAGGATCATTGTGCATGGGATAGATAAAATAAACTTTAATGAATATAGTTTTTAAGGAATTAGAGAGTTTCTGGCAGACTTTGAAATTGTTTTCACAAATATGTCAAGAAAACCAAATGAAAGCAATTTTCACAAGGCATGAGTTTCAAGCAACATTAGAATGATCTATGATATTAAACTCATTCCTCAACTTGCAAAGACGGCTTTCATCTAATGGTTTGGACAAGATATCGGCTAATTGGTCATCGGCCCTTATGTGGCAAATTTTGATATCTCCTTTGTCTATATGATCTCTCAAGAAATGATGTCGGATATCTATATGCTTGGTTCTTGAGTGTTGGATCGGATTATTTGCATTCTTCACGGCACTATCATTGCCACACAAAAGAGGTATATTTTTAAATTTTATTCCATAATCCATTAAATTTTGCCTCATCCATAGCAATTGAGCACAACAACTTCCCGCAGAGACATATTCGGCTTCGGCGGTGGATAGGGCTACGAAATTTTTATTTCTTGGAAGACCATGACACTAAGGATCTTTCTAAGAATTAACAACTACCCGAGATGTTTTTTGAATCCACTTTGCAACCCGCATAATCAAAATCCGAATATCCAATTAAATCAAAATTTACACCTTTGGGATACCATAAGCCAATGCTAGATGAATGCTTTAAATATCTTATAATTCTTTTCACAGCCACCAAATGGTACTCTTCTGGTGATACTTGAAATCGTGTACACATACAAACACTAAATATGATATCGGGCCTAGATGCGGTAAGATAAAGCAAACTATCAATCATAGATCTATAAAGCATTAAATCTGTCGGTTTACCTCCCTCATTAGGGTCGAGATGACAGTTGGTGGCCATGGGACTCTTGATGGGCTTTGCATCTTTCATGCCAAAATCAAATCTTTACCATACTTCGTTTGGCTTACGAAGGTTCCATCCTTGAGTTGCTTGATTTGAAGTCTAAGAAAATAGCTAAGATCTCCGATCATCGACATTTCAAATTCCCTAGACATTATATCACCAAATTCATTGCAAAAATCTTGATTAGTAGACCTGAATATAATATCATCGACATAAATTTGACAAACAAAGAAATCATCATTTAAGACTTTTGCAAACAAAGTTTAGTTAATTTTGCCAATTTTGAATACTTTTAAAACTAGAAAATCTCTAAGGTGTTGGAAATTGTTTAAGACCATAGAGCTGCTTAGAGAGTTTATAGACATGATTAAGATTCTTAGGATCTTCAAAACCAGGTGGTTGCTCAATAAAAATAAGTTCGGATATTTTTCCATTTAGAATGGCACTTTTGACATCCATTTGAAATAATTTAACATCAAAACTTGATACAAAAGCAAGTAATATCCGAATTGACTCAAGTCTAGCTACGGGAGTGAAAGTTTCACTGAAATCCAAACCTTCGACTTGGGAGAATCCTTGAGCAACCAATCTTGCTTTGTTTCTTACGATCATCCCAGTTTCATCTATCTTATTCCTAAAGACCCACTTTGTAGCAATAACGTTGTGTTCCTTGGGTCTCTCCACCAATACCCAAACATTATTCTGGATGAAGCTATTGAGTTCTTCATGCATGGCATTTACCCACTCCAGATCATTGAGTGCTTCATCTACATATTTTTGCTCAAGAGAATAGACAAAAGAGTCATGTTCACAAAAAGAAACAACACGATATCGAGTTTGAACACCCTTACTCACATCACCCAATATTTGATCTATTAGATGATCCTTTGTTATTGCATTACGAATTCTTGGTGGTAAGTTGGATGCTTGATAATCTTACTTGATGTCCTCTTCGTCAATGTCAACTTGATTTATTATGGAAGAACTGGGAGATTCGACTTGAATGCAAGATGACGGGACGTTTGGATCTTCTTTTGGCTTGATGTCTTCAATTTGCATATTCTTCATTACTCCCCTCAAAGCTTCATTTCCTATATTATCCAAATCCCCTTGCTCTTCTTAAGAGCCGTTACTTTCATCAAATTGAATATCATGTCTTTCTTCAACCAAACCGGTATTTTTTGTTAAATACATGATAAGCTTTGTTATTTGATGAATACCCAATCAAAAAACCAACATCACATCAACTTGCAAATTTTGAAAAACGAATGTTTTTCTCAAAATTTAATATTTGAAATCAAATACACAAAAATATGAAATATTTGGTTTTCTTCCAACAAGAAGCTCATAAGAAGTCTTTTTCAACAGACGATGCAAATAAAGATGATTTATGGCATGACAAGCGGTATTGATTGCTTCCACCCAAAAGCTATTGGAAGTATTATATTCATCAAGTATTGTCCTAGCCATTTCAATTAATGTTCAATTTTTTCTTTCTACAACTCCATTTTGCTCCGGAGTGTATGTTGTGAAAAATTCATGCTTTGTACCAAGTTCATCACAAAAATATTCAATTTAATGTTCTTGAACTCGGAACCGTTATCACTACGAATTTTCTTAATTTTGAAATCAAATTCATTTTGAGCCCCTTTTGAAAAACTTTTAAAAATGCAGAGGTTTCGGCTTTGTCCTTTAGGAAGAATACCCACGCATATCTAGAGTAATCGTCCACAATAAATAAACAATAGCTATTACCCCGACACTCTTATAGGTTGACGGCCTAAACAAATCCATGTGTAAGAGTTCCAATGGTCTAGAAATTGACATGATACTTTTAGAAGGATGGGAATTTGCAACTTATTTTCCGGCTTGACAAGCACTACAAAGTCTATTCTTCTCAAACCTCATATCTTTCAAGCCAACAATTAAATCATGTTTAAAAACTTTTAAGTTGAATCATACCAACATGAGCTAGCCTTCTATGCCAAAGCCAACCCAAAGAAGTTTTTGCAATCAAACATGTTTTCAAGCATGAATCATTTGAACAAAAATCAACTAGATAAAGATTTCAAAATCTAAATCCTTTGAAAGCAAAATAGTTATTATTTTTTATTAAAAATGGAAACACCATCTTGAGAGAATGAACAAGTTAAGTCAAGATCACATATTTGAGCAACAGATAACAAATTGAAATTTAGTGATTCAACTAAAAATACATTAGAAATGAAAAGGTCATTTGAGATAGCGATTTTACCCTATCCTATTACATTTCCTTTGTTATTGTCACCAAAAGTGATCTTTTTATTTCCTATTCCATTCTCGAATGTGAACATCTTTCTATCACCAGTTATGTGTTGAGTGCATCCACTATCAAGCACCCAATATTTTCTACTGGTTTTGTAGTTCACCTACAAAATAAGAATTAAACTCTTTTAGGTACCTAAATTTGTTTGGGTCCTTCGAGGTTAGTGAGCAAGGTTCTGGGCACCTAAATGGTATTCTTTTTTGCGTCTAAAATTGAAGTGCCAATAAACTTTGCTACTACATTACCATCTTTAGATTTTCTAAGCATGTAACATGAATCATAAGTGCCATAAGGCTTAGCAACAGAACATGCATTTTGTAAATGACCAACACTAATATATTTCTTGCAATATTTTTCATTTTCTCTTACAAATCTTATGGGCTTGTAAATTGGCTTCTAACCTTTCTTGGAAATAAACCCAAGTCCTTCCTTGTTGAATAAGCATCTTTGCTCATTCAATAGCTTGTCAAGGGTTGCTTTCCCTTGAAGCATCTTTTCAAACTTTTGCTCAATTTTGTAACTTGCCCTTTTAATTCATGATTTTCAACAATGAGCAGTGGATTACATGTATTAGCTATATTAGCAATAGAATCAATTTTAGAGCAACATGACATGGATAACAAATCATCACATTATGTAGAAGTGCGTCCAATATAGCTTGTTTTGTAGCAGTACCAGTTCATGACAGGTGTCCTAACGGTTCAAGTGAGGCCGCCACATGAAGGGATCCTAGATCGGTGTGGGAGTGATTGGACTAGGTGAGGAGGATTGGGCTAACGGAGGCTAGTAGGTGTGAGAGTGATTGGACTATGAGGAGGATTGGGCTAGAAAGAAAGCCACTGCTGCAGGTTTTAAGCACGACATAGGTAGCATTTTTATTAATTTCACAAGAGCGAGCTATTTTACTATTTTATTTCCGAACATGGCAAAAAAAACACCTCCAATGTCCCAACCTTGCGTCCAAAGGCATGTGGGGTCTCATCAGAATCTCCACAGATCCGAAGCCAATCATAATCATATACACCGTGTAGAAACGGGTGCGTGTGTTTTCCTCTGCTTTTGGGTTAGGTTTGATTTTTGGTCCGCCCTTTCGTGGGACTAAAAGTCCAGTGCAAGAATCTGGTCACGTTTATCTTGATCATTTTCCTTGTAGAAAGAAGGAAGTGCTTGTGGAACTCACCCCAGTAAATCCAGCTCATTAACTTAGGCCGAAATTTTCGAACAAAAAAAAAGCTCCATCTTCTTCTTTTTTTTTATCAAACAGCGGTAGCAATCTGAAGGTAACAGGTGCTTAGAATTAAATCGCCGTTGATCTAGTTTTTTTTAGTGGCCATTTCTGACTTGTTTTAAAGGGAAAAAAAAAAAATCCCCTCCGTATCTGATCTCTCTCTCTCTCTCTCTCTCTCTCGTGTCTATCTAAGTGGCCCACTCGTTACATGGAATCCTTATCCCTCGCCAATAATTACTCTCACAGCTCCTTCAGCAGAGGGAATCTTAATTTGGTGTGTCAGTCACACACTCTAGATGCCTAAAACCACCCCTGCCACGTGGAGGAAGGCAATTGGTTGGGAGGAGGAGCAATCTTGTGTTAAATCTTGGGAGGAGGAGGATGGTACTGCACGCCATGGATGATCTATCCTGCACCACTGACCAATCGCCATCATGTCATCCAGTGAGAGAAGAGAAGAAAAAATGAGACTACAATGATGACTGTACCGGTGATTTTTTTTTATGTCTAGGGAGAGTAATTAGGCAGTTACTATTAGTGAACTTTGTGTACTAACTGTACTATGTGATTACAATAACTTTGGTGTCCAGGTACAGATCTTTTTCAGATTTGACAAGAGTCTGGTTCTTGAGAATTGCATTGGCGAGATTGAAGAGAATAGACAGGCAATCCTCTCGCTTTCGTGGGATGATGCCATCGAGATATACCTAATCTCTCTCATTTAATATCTTAATTAAATTCCGTTTCAACATGTCTACGACGGAGTACTAAGAGTAAACTAGGATTGTCATTCCTAAACAACTACTATGACTCTCTAACAAAATTGAACTCGCACGTATGTAATTAATAAAATGTCATGTAAGTGAAGGCATCGTGTTAGCTAAGGTCAATATTAGGTAGATTTGCTAGGTTAAAAGAGCGTTGGACTTCCATGACCCAAGTGTATTAGATCACACTCAAAAAGTTGGAAGATTAACACAACTCTTAAGACATTCCACGCACTCAACAACATTCCCTTATTTAGTTTGGTTGGTCGATTCAACATTTCAACCCAAGAGAGAGGCAGTATAAATACGAGGAAAACAATAGCATTAAAAGAAGAAATGACCATGTATCACTCTTTATCCCTTGACACCGACTCCTCACTAACTCCCCTGGATTTCGACACAGAAGAAGAAGCCGGGACACGACGATTTCTTTAGTAGGGCACAAACCTCATGGCTAACGACAACAAGGGAAAGGGAATCTACCAGCCATGAACCCACCTTGGCCCCTTGATATTTCACGATATTGCATAGCAGTCGCCGGCATCGGTAAAACCCGTCCAAATTTATCATCCTCCTTCGACGAGCTTCGCTGCTGTAATACCCTGATCTGCTCGTTATGCGGTCCATGTGGACCATGGCTAAGGGGGAAAGTACAACCATTTTTTTTCATAAATGCATAACTATCTAAAAATGGAAATTTGTGCAACAATCACAGTGTCTAGGTCGAATAACATGAATTGTGAGGGGGTGGGTTGTACAAGAGGGGAAGCATAGGAAGAGAAAAGATTCCGGAGTCGGGGCACCGCGGGCACGTGGGAGGCGGTATCTAGACGCCCCTTCGCTATTACGCGACGAAACGCCTCTGCTCCTGCCCCCCCAACCCAACCACGCACCCGTCCACCACCACCACCACCTTTTCTCCGACTCCCCACCCCTCCCTCTGCCAATTTACCATCCTGCCCCTGACATCCAGATCAGGCCTGTCAGTTACTGAGTACTAATTACACTTTTGAAACAGTTTTTAGCTAAATAGCAGTTAGATACTACTGACATGGCAAAAGGAGGTAGGAAACAAAGATGATTTTTTTAATTACTTTTCTTTTTACCTCCATGCGTATAGAAAGAAAGTAAAGGAACTGAAGAAAACTACAACTAGTACAGGAGAAGAGAAGCTAGTAGTATCTTCCACGGCCGGTTCTACTGTGTTGCTTCGGAAATGACCATTGTGCCCTCCGGTCCACCTGAACCGGCTACGCAGAACCTCTCTCCTCCCCCTCCGGTATAAACGCAAGAACAGCACGCAAACAAGAACAGCACCATTCCCGGTTCCACCGTCTCTTCCAAATTCGGGTGAGGAATCGCGCAGCTCTGGATCGGCGGCGTCGATGGGGTCGTCGGTGCAGAAGGAGGCCGTCGGCGACGTGGACCTGCGGCTGCTGGCGGCGAGGACGGTGACGGACTCGCTGAGGGCGGCCTTGTCCAGATCGAGCGCGGGGGAGAAGGCCGCGCGGTTCGAGGAGTGCATCCGGAGCCTCGAGGCCGAGAAGGCCAAGATGGAGGTGTTCCGCCGCGAGCTCCCCATCAGCGTCCACCTCATAGGCGACGGTGCGTGGCTGCGTTGCGTGCGCTTCTTCGTCGATCAGCTCATGATTTATCGCCAAAAGGGGGAAAATCGCGGCTTTTAGTTTCCGGGTGGTTTTATCGAGCTTCTTTTTGTTGGTTTCAGTGATTGAGTGGCTGAAAGATGAGGTGGAGCAGCACCGGCGGCCGGCGCCGGAGATGTTCGCCCTGGCGCCAGCGCCGGCGGCGAAGAGGAAGGCGGAGGAGAAGGTAGGGGGCGTCAAGACGGAGGTGGACGCGAACGACAAGAGGAGCTGGATGAGCTCGGCGCAGCTCTGGAGCTGCGGGAGCTACAACAGCACGAGCAACAGTAATGGCGGCAGCGTCAAAAAACAGGCACAAAAGGTAGGGGGAGGACATGAAATAGAACAGAGGAAAAGATGGATTTTTTGGGGAGGGGGTGGGTTGAAATTTTGTTGAACAAAGATTTTTTTGGGGTTTCGTAATCTGTGCTTAAATCATGCAACTAGTTCAAGAAAGGTTCTTTTGGAAAGGAAGAAAAGTAATGTCAAGAACTGAAAATACAGACATTGAGCTGATTTGTTCAAGAAAGAAGGGGAATTTACGTGACACTGAAAAACAAGCAAACTTTACAGCTCGTCTGACCAATAAAAATCGGCCAATTTTACGGTAGCAGCTAGAAAAAGGAGCGTAGAATATATTTTTTTGGGGAGGTGTGGGGGGTGGAATTTACATCATAAACCCGAGAATGGGGCTGTCTCACGATGTTTTAGCTCATTTGTTTTCCTAGAAGATGTCAAATATTTGTTCAAGCTTATAAATTTTGTGTTCCCATGCCAAGAAAAAGCCTGGTCTCTTTTGCTCATGTATGTCAAGCAGATTAGCTTAATATATGCCAACTCAGATATATATTTGCCTGTATTTCTAAATCGTGTTGTAAATTTCAATCCATCAGGTGTCCAATGTATTCATGTCACTGAACGGCTTGCCGACGTTTGCAAAATCACCCGAGAAACCGGAGAAGGCCGCCATGCCACCTGTCCCAGACCTGTCCCTCTCATCCCCGGCGATTGACACCCCCTGCCCCGCAGCTGCTCCGAGCGCCAACAGCAGTGCCATCACGGACGCCGGAGCGCAACTCCAGCAGCCGGTGCAACGGAAGGCCAGGAGGTGCTGGTCACCGGAGCTGCACCGTCGGTTCGTCGCCGCGCTCCATCGCCTCGGCGGCCCGCAAGGTGGGGATCGTCCAATCCGATTGTGCCATCGCATTGTTTGTTGGTTGGTCGACTGAACAATTAACAACACTTTGGTTCTTGATTGGTGTGCTGATTTTGGCTTGCTCCGATTGATGTTGATGCAGCTGCCACTCCGAAGCAGATCAGGGAGCTGATGAAGGTGGATGGGCTCACAAATGATGAGGTCAAGAGCCACCTGCAGGTTTGTTCTCAACTTCTTGTGTTACCAACCATCTTCTGATCTAATTATTGCAGTCCATACACCACACACCTGCTAGCTACTGGATCAATCAGGGTTCAGCATTGGAATGTGACCAGAAATGTTCAACCACTACTCCTGCAGAAATACAGGCTGCACACGCGGCGAGCGTCCGACGGCGACCAGCAGGCGGCGGGCCTGTGGCCCCCGCCGGAGCAGTACACCACATCTCAGCACAGCACGTCGCAGTCCGGCTCGCCTCAGGGCCCCCTGCGGCTCACCGGGTCGAGCCGTGGCGCGGTGTCTGTGACCGCCGGAGACAGCTGCGAGGGCGGGGAGGAGGGGAGGAGGAGGACGGCAAGTCGGAGAGCTACAGCTGGGAGATGGAGAACGGAGCAAAAGCATCGTCATCATCTTGAACATCATATGCAGGTGCAGCTAGCACAGGAACACACTGAGGATTGAGGCTTTTTTTGTACAGTTATTGAGAGGTGCTTTTTTGAGGAGGAATGTGTACTGAGAGTAGCAAGTAGCTGAACTGATGTGGGTAATTGAGCTGTTCTTGTAGGGAGAGGGGTTACATGACATTGTATAATCTTTGGGTTAAATCGCGACTGCCTGCGAGGAGGATTGCTTGCTACTTTGGTACTTAATGACATTCAAATTTGATCTCTCCTGTTCTTGCCATCTATGCAGACTTGATTCTTGTGTGGCATGCATGTGCTGTTGCTTGGACTCTTGGAGATACAGGGGCTGTTTGCTTGGGGCCGAAACATAACAAAAAAATCTAGTCAAAATCAAATATTAACAAAAAAAAAATGTTGTTTAGATCGTGGTTTTCTCGCCTTCGGATTGCCTATGTGATATTTGATTTTATTAACATTATCAAAATTTTAGTAACAAATTAAATAACAATTAATTTTTATTGACGTTATCAATATTTGGTTTGTATATGTTCATGTGCTAATGCCAATTAAATTTCTTGGAGGCGTCGGTGGTGATTCGCGCGCAAGTGGTGTATTTTCTGCTGATTAGATGGTACCTGATGGTGGTTTATGAACTTTGGGCCGTGATTTGCCGTGCAAGTCGTAACACCGTACAGATTTGTTTATTTTAGGCGGGAATCGAATCGGCGAGAGATATGATGAACCAGCTTCTCTCAGATTCCATCTCCGGAAAAGTTCAAAGACACCTCTGACTGCAAGAGTAGGAGAATTTTTCTACTACTTCATGCACCTTTGAGACATCTCTCTCAAGGTTTTTGCGCTCGAGTCGTTGCAGATTCGATCTGTTTGTCATCCCCAGTGCAAGATTCAATAGACTGGTGGTACTCCCACTATTACACGAAAAGTATTCATAAATGTTCAAAAATATTATCCTAAGCGGTTTCGTGAGTCGTTTGAGTTTATGGATTAGTAATGACACGATGTTATAAATCTATAACAGATTGGTCTAAACAAGAACATTCAAGGTTTGATAATTTTACCCAAATCCCCATTCAAGTTTTTGTTTTCACGGAAGGTCATGATTTAATCCCTTCTATCATCAGATACCAACCATTCTTAGTGAAGACCTCCATTTGTGGTCGAGATATGGTATTAGTAAGTTTTGATTCAAGATGTAAAACAAACTAATCTACTTGATCTACCCCAATCGTCCTCGTTAAAGAAGAGTGAGCTATTGATTGAGAGAGGGAGAGAGAAAGAGAGAGAGAGAGAGAGTATCTTTTAATTATTTTTTTAATTATCAAAAGAGCATATAAAAACTATTGTTCAACAATTGATTTGTTTAACTCTAAATTTGATTTTTTTTTTGCAATAGAAAAAATATCACAAACAGTTTTTATTAAAAGGCCCTCTGTGATAGTATATTTTCACAGATCGTTCTAAAAAAATAATTAAAAGATACTCTCTCTCTCTGTGTGTTTCTCTCTCCCTCTCTCAAACAATGGCTCACTCTCTGACGAGGACGAGGTCGAGTAGATGCGTCCATCTTGAACCGAATCGGCCTCCCTTGTCGACGAGGAAGGAGGAGGCGAAAGGCGGGGAAGGTGCTCACTAAGAATGAAATCATGACAGATAGAGGGACTAAATCAGAGAGAAGGAAAGAGAATGAGGATTTCGGGCAAAACTTTGTGCTCACTGAGGCCAAGATAGGGTCCGGAAGAGGTAAGAAAACAAGTCCACTTTCGATCCTTGGATTTGACAGATCAAGCAGTATTGGTCGAGCCGCATGTAAGATCGAGGAGGCCGACTAGAGGGGAGCGAATAGGCGGTTTTAAAACTCTTTTGGCTAAAACCGAGTTTATGTGCAGAAGAGTAAATCAAATTAGATTTACACAATTAAAATCTAAATCAAGTAGTCTCACTAAATGCACCAACAACTTAAGTCTATGTTAATGATAGTAAACATATAAAGATATATAGGTAATTTATTTCTAGGAATGTAAATTACACAAAGTAAATTACTAGAGAGCAAACCACAATGACATACGGATATTTTACTGTAGTGTTCGGAGACTTACGGTCTCCTCTAAGCCACGTTGAGGTAAGCCCAAAATAATTGGGCCAACTCCACGAATTAAGCCAAGCACCTCAATTCCACTAGTGGTAGCTCTTTCCGGCTCCGGGTAGGTGAGCTTCAACATTCACAACACGCCGGGTCTTTTCACAATCTTCTTGAAGAGATCACCGGATACGACTCCTCCAACGCCGTCTAGGAGTCGGCAAACTCCAAGAGTAATAAGTCAAGCCTCTTGCTTGACTCTTACCGCGTGCAACGAATGCACAAGCTCAAGTGGATACAAAATCCAACTCTAGATGCAACACATGCAACTAGAGACATCTCTCCTTGCTCACAAGGTGCAACACATGCACATTTGAGAGGAGAAACTCACACTAGCTCAATAGAATGAAATGTAGTGCCAAAGATTGTTTCACAACCGGCTAAAGGGGTATTTACAGCCCTCACCACAAAACTTAGCCGTTGGAACAAACTTTCTAAAAAAAATAGGATTTTTGGTAGTACCGCCGTTGAAACCCGGTACTACCGATTGTTCGCTCAACGGTCAAAACAGTAGCATTTAATGCTCTGAACTAGCCGTTACCCATAAAGTTGCAGTGCTATCGCCAACTAAAAATCGGTACTGCCACAGCGTAGTAGAACCGCTCGGCCAGAACGGAACTACCGTTTTCCAGAGCTCAAGAAATCTCAGAAAACACATTCTCTAGAGAAAAACATGCTGCCATGTAAACATCGGTACTACCGCACGCCGGTAGTACCGCTTAGATCATGCAGTCATACCGTTTCTCAAGGGAGATCAAAACTCCCAAAAACACACTCTCTGAAATTTACGTGTCGTCATCTATATTTCAGTACAACCGACCTACGGTAGTACCGCACTTCAAATGCGGTCGTACCGATTTTCACAGAAGATCAAAACACTCAAAACACACTCTCTGTAATTTTCATACCGCCATCTTTATTTCGGTACTACCGACCTGCGGTATTACCGCAGTTCAAATGCGGTCGTACCGATTTTTAGAGAAGATAAAAAACACTTGAAAACATTCTCTCGAGAAAATTCATACCGTTATGTAAACTTCGGTATTACCAATACCGGCCTATGGTAATACCGCGCAATACTTGTGGTCATACCGAAATTGCTAAACAGATTTCCAGAGGAAAAACAAATGCAATGCATGAACCCTAACAATTTACAAAACATATTTGCAAACTTAGATCATACCACAAGGAGTATGCACATGGACTTCAACCATTTGCAAAGTATAGTCACGTGCTATAAGGATTAGACTCATGAGTCTCAACTATTTGCAAAATACATTCCCAAATAATAGCATCATACCATGGTAAGTTAGAGCAAGCGAAATTGAGCTATCAACATATGATGAGACTCAAACTACTATACAAGAGCTCTCTTAATAGTACGGTAACCTATACTAGCAATCTGGTCTCTAACCAAACACCAAGACCAGTTAAAAAACTAGAAACACATCCTTAGTCCTAGCTAGTCATACCTTTGCCTTGAGTATCCTCTTGAAGCTCGATGGCGCACATCTTCACTTCAAGTCCGGGTCATTGTCTTGATATGTACTAACTCATGATGCATCCTTCACTCCATTTCCATCAACACACGATGGTTTTCTTTACTCCAATTTCTTGACTTGGATATGCATCAACCCATGATGCATTCTCTTCTTAAATCATGACTTGATGGTAATCAACTCATGATGTCATCCAAAGTCTCCATCATCATGGGACTCAACCTATTTCACCAACTCATGGAAAATATTAGTCAACATGACGATTGTCATTAATTGCCAAAATATGACATTAACTCATAATGATGGGTCAAGAAACTTCAGCGCAGCGCCCCACTCACCAGAGGCGCCGTGAAACAGCAGGCTGCAGACGCGTGTCAGCCTCCTGCGCAGACATGGAGCTCCTGCGCGTCCCTCCTCCTCCTCGTCGGCTATGTCTCCTCGCAGAACCGCACCAGGGAATCGAGGATGGTCACTGGTGCTCGGCGTGGGGAGGGGAGATGGAGAGACTGATGGAAGACAAGGCAATAGTGGGTATAATATATAAGGACAGAGCCAAAACATTTCGCCCCCTGCGCAAGCGTTCAAAAATTTCCGCGAATCACAGACAGTTTCAAACAAAAAGCATCTATGATGAACTAATATCACAGACGGTCCATATTAAAAACCGTCTGTGATTCTATATTTTTACTATGACTTGAAATGGCTAACTATGTGATTTTACTATGACTTGAAATGGCTAACTCTGTGATACAAACGACATACAAACCGTCTGTGATACTGCACAAACGATTCTTAATACGAATCGTCTGTGATAAATATCTCATCACTTACGGTTCTTAACGTATTGTCTGTGATTACCATCATTATGTTCTAGGTATATAATAGAAAAAAAAATTCCGGGCATCTTCAGTCTTCATTGACACCATCATTATGTTCTGGTTCAGTATGGATAACACACGGTTTGCTACTTTCACTTGTGTGCATTCAATTTCTACTTAAGGCAATAGTGCATTGGTTAGGATCTAACGCAACACAACCATATCTGCACGTATTTGTTTCCGTAAATATAAAATCTTTATCATTATTGCATCATGTATGGTCAATGCTTATCATATCTTCTTGTGGATTATATATTAAAGTTGACAAGCTGTCAAACTCAAATTGATCTACTCAGTGCAGATTATGGAATCAATGTTCAAAATTACGAAGCATGTCCTGAAGCCCAAGGATCAAGTGTGTTGGCTGTTGAGTGTTGACTGCAGACGAGAAACACGCTCACAGGTATGTTGCATAGCTTGCTGATGCTACTTCAGAACTTATGGACATTTGTGTTGTCGTGATATGGTCAAGGTTAAAAAAAACGCTAGGTGCTAGTCAGGCGGCAGACCGGCTACTACCACCTAGCTAGTCTAGGCGCCGCCAACGCGGCCGATTTGATTTGAGTGCAGTCCGGAAGAAGAGGAGAAAAGAGCCGAAAAAGAGGTTATCTTAACTGCCCAGTCCAACAGTAAATTCTAGCCCATCAGGCCCAAGTTGCTGCATCTCTTCTCCCCCAACACTACTGTTGCTACCCTTAGGTTTTCATGCCGCCGCCTCCTCCTAGCCCCTTGAGTGCCACCACTCAACTCCACCCCACTGTCTCGACAGCGTCGCCTTCGACATCGGCACCACCCTCCAGCAAGCCCTTCCCCACCGCTACCACCTCCTCCTCTCCTTTCTTTGGCTACACCTCCCCCGTTGCCCCCCCCCCCCACACACACACACACGCTGCTGCCGCCGCTCGACGTTGGCGAGGCTCGCCTAACGCCCCCCCTCATGGCGGTGTCAGACGCCTCGCCTCCTCCACCTCTCGGTATCGCCCTCCAGCGAGCCTTTCCCCCCTCGTCCCCTTCAGCTACCGTTACCCGCCAAAACCGCCTTGGACTAGCTTTGATCGCATAGCCGGTTCTAGGCGACCAACCCACTGACTTCGTCGAAGTCGTGATGGCAGGGCACTGCTGCCGCTGGTGCCGATTTCTGGAACCTTCGTTACGGTTTTCACAAAATTGTAGGCAGTTAAAATTTGCTAATTCATTAGTTATCTTGGCTATCAGTTGGCGCGTTTATGAATTGGTGCTTGTTTTGTATTGTATCAAGTTTCCTAGTTGGAATTGGCGTATTGCCGATTAATCTATTTTCGTAAGAAAATTTAATTCATGACCTTCCAAGTAACTCTACATGTTTCATGTCGTGTTTACTTAGCTTTAGTTCAAAAAAAAAAATTAGAGCCGTAATTCAAAAGATATATATCCATATGTTTTGTTGGTTTTGTTGTTGTCTCCATTTCATAGAGACCATTGGTGGTTTCAGAGAAGCGCCACGTAGACTGCACTTTGACCCGAAAACTGCGACTATAATCCCTCAGCATTAATAAGACAATGAAAAGCTGGATTTTAACAAAGCATTTCCATTTCCATTGTTCAAGAAAGCTGCTGTAACGCAACGCCCCAGCTTTCATTGGGTGCACGCTGTTGTTTTTTTTAAATAGAATTGTCACTTTTCATCTAGGAATTTAGTTCTTATCTGGAAGGTCGACTCCATGTTGTCATAAGATTAGAAATCTAATCTTGGATGTATTTGTTTGGGAACTTGGGCTGGGCCATCCAGCTTTGGCTGATGTGGACTCCTCATCCTTCTTTAGTCTATTTATAAGGGGTTCAAACGATTTTACGTACTTTTGACATAAGAGAAATAAAGATAGAGGAGTCCCCCATCTTTGTGTCTATTTTATTTATGTACTTGTGTGCGTGCTATTCATCTTCCTCTACGGCGGAGATCATCGGTCCGGACTCATCGATGATGGTTGCATAATACGTTATCAGAACGACTACGCTCTCCGGCCTACTCCTAGGCTACCTTTACACGGATTGATAAGGTAATCATCGATGAACGATGACACCATTTTGTAGATTGAATCGCTTTCTAGATTGCTTTAATTATGTACAATTTCTGTGGAAAGAGCAAGAAAAGAAAAGAAATCGGTGTACGCAGCCCGCCGACGCTCGCACGCATACGAGCTACACTCCTGCAAGAGGCGCGACGTCGCCGCCAGCCCTGCTCGCCTCTTGCACGAGGCGCATCGCCGTCGCTCTTGCATGAGCGTCGCGCGCGGCAGTAGGCTCCGCTCGCCTCCCGCATGAGGTGCGCCGTCGTTTCTCCTGCACGCCTGCGCACCGTCAGGAGTCTTGTGTTGCGACTGCCATGTCACGCTGCACCTCCATGCCCAAGCCGGTCACCTCGCGTCGTGTAGGACCGCAAAGGCGACTAGGGGGGGTGAATAGGCGCTTTCTCAAATTTCTCGCCTTAATCAAATTCAACACGAACTTTACTCCTTTAGCTATGAAAGCTAAGAAGATCAGTAAGCGCACAGAAGAAGCCTTGTGCTGAATTCGATAACCCCCTTAACCACAAGACACAAATGTGGAGAATTGATCTCACCGGGCCGGTTCAGGCACCGCGGTCCGACCGACTACCAAAGGCGGTCCGACCGATTTGAATCGGTTCGACCGCCGTTAATCGGCGATCTGAATGCGCCACCGACCGCCAGATAAAAATCGGTCTGACCGATTTAGTCCAGAACCGAAACACAACACCCAAATCCAAAACGAAATTTGGTCCAACTTTTGATTCAATCAATGAAACTTGACCAAATTTGGAGCACACCTCCCTAAGGATATTAGAGACCTATTTCTAGCGACGATCCTCCAGATCCACTTCACAGAATCGATCTCTGACGATTTTACCAAAGAAGTGCACAAACCCTAGAAATATGAAAATCTTAATTCAAGATTTGCTTGTGGGAGGTTGATGATCTAGATGATTCTAGGAATATTCCCACACATCAAAGCAAGATAAAATCGGTCAAGAGACCAAGCATAAACACTTGAATCAAGAAAGCACCAAACTCATCAAAAAGAGAGAAGAACACAAAGGAGACAATCGATCTCTTAAGCAAGCATCACAAGATTGATTGATCCCAAAAGATGCTTACAAAGCCACTCCCTCAAGGAGGACAAGAGCTCAACAAAGAGCACACACACAACCTTCCTCTCCTCTCCTCTCTTCTCCAAACCCTAACCCTAGAAAAAGATGAAGGGGGCCAAATAAGTGCTTCAAGGGGTTTTACATCTCCCCCCTTTCTATTTATAGGAGAGCTAGGTTTTCACATATGAGACCCACACACACATGGGACCCACTCACACACATCTGTTGAAGCAATCGCCTGCTTCACCACGTGTAGGTTGATCAGCGGCTCTCATCACGTCGGCCAGTCTCTCCCGTCCGAATCTCATCGGAACCTCCCAGAGACTTGCACCGACTTCCGCACCGCCTGATCCAACCAGCTGCAACGAACTACCCGTTCGATCCATCTTTCCCATTCTGCACCATGCTTGAGTCACACAACCTCACCCGGCATCCATGATCGCTCGGACCTCACCTCTCAAGCGTAGTCCCGATCCACTCACCGCTGACGTCGTTGACACGCAAGCCACCGCGCAAAGAATAGACAAACAAATCATCTCCGGGAATAAGTTCTTCACAACTTGACCCACGTTAGTTCCACAATGCAATATGCAACAATAAAGCATTGACATCCATACATTAAACACATCCAAATCACATCAATGCCAAAATGGCTAACCTCCGAGTGATCGGCGGTCTGACCGCCCCACACGGCTGGTCCGACCGATTTCAGGCCGGTCGGACCGATTCCACAACGGCGGTCGAACCGCCCGAAATGACTTAGCCAGAATTTCATCTTGAAAATCCGAAACCTTCTGGAATTTTCAAATTAATAGAACTTTTAACTGGGAGCTCCAAAAATAATGTGACCACATCCAGGAGACTCCCCTCACTTGCCTACACAACCTATTTTTGGCTCAGCTCCAAAAACCACTTTGAGGCAAGAACGGTCGGACCGGCAACCACGGCCGGTCGGACCTCTCCACGGGCGGTCTGATCGCCCACGTCACCAGTCAGACCGCCTGTGGTCTGACAGAACTGAAGCAAAACCGAAAACGCGAGATTTTACAAACCAACAAAGCCATTGCCAATTGACTCATCATTCTAAGATCGTGCACATATCCTCACGATATCCATACATCGCGTCCACTTCCTCGGCCTGGAGCTGTCGTCGCGCTTAGATCCACGCGCATAATGAGCTATCGCCACCCTTTGGGAACAGGGTAGGGGAAACCCTATCCCCTCCCCTGCGCATTCGTTTTTACTAGGTCAGTTTGGGCCGAATTGGGCTAAGAAAATGGCCTGGCACAAGGAAATTCAGGGAGAAGGAAAAAATGGTCCCGCGGAGTTCTAAAAATTACGGGAGGGGCCTCTGAATTTTACGAATAGGACCCTAATTTTTCTGAAATTACGTGGATAATTTCTCAGAATTGAAAATTAGCATATAAGCTCTTGGAAATGGTAGAATTCATCAAAATTCATATTCAAGCATAAAATGATCTCAGGAATTCAATTTTGAATCTTTCTGTAGCATTTGAAGCATGTTTAGCAATGTTGTTATTATTTTCTATGCTTTTCAGTATTTGTAATTTCTTAAATTGCCTTTGATTACTGAAATTAGCAGTAAAATTATCAAAAAAAAATGCGTAGAAAATTTTGGAGTATTATGAGAGTATTTTGTACCATTATCCTATTTATTTTATGTATTTTACCTGCAGTAATTTTATATATTTCTAGCATGCACATGTAGATTTTACACGTCGTCAACGCTTTTCAGGCTCAAAAGAAGGGCGGCAAACAGCAACATGAAACCCACTTTGCCTTCGCTGAGGGGGAGGACTCGCAGGAGCCGCCTGCACCAATGGAGGTTGACTCCACTCTTGCCGCCGCACCCCCCTGATATTGCAGCAACTGTCGTCACGATTTCCCAAGAAGAACATCTCCCCCTAAGAAGATAGCACCAGAAGTCTCAGACTTCTTGGTGGACTTAGTCATATCCATTCCTACTCTGCCTGAGGGAGAATTGTGTACTTTAGCTTCTCGAACGACTTCTTTAGTGTAGTCCACAAGGCTAGCGTGCTCTTTTATGCTATGTACTCAAACTTGAGTGTGAGGCAGAGGTGCCGCCTGAGAAAATGGAGTGTCTGATCATTTTCCTGAAGGGTGAGTTTGGAATCCTTCGATGCACCAATCCCAATGGCAGCATGGAGCTTCTTGGCTCCAAATACAATCTCGGCGTTGGAAGCAAAAGTCAAGTAGTTTTGGTCATGCTAAGCCAGCTCATCAACTCCCAGTAAAATTACTGCTAATTTCAGAAATACACATGTAGGTAAAATGCATGAAATAAATTGGATAATGGTACAAAATATTCGTAATGCTCTAGAATTTTCTACGTATTTTTTGATAATTTTACTCCTAATTTCAGTGATCAAAGGTAATTTAAGCAATTTCAATTAATCAAAATAAAAATAAATACAAAAATAATAACAATAGTGCTAAACATTCTAAGAAAGATTCAAAATTTAATTCTTGAAGTCCTTTTATACTGGAGTATGGATTTCGATGAATTTTGCAATTTCTAAAGGCTTGTCCGCTAATTTTCAATTATGAGAACTTGTTCGTGAAATTTTAGAAAAACCAGGGTCCTATCTGTAAAATTTGGAGCCCCCTCCCCCTAAATTTTAGAACAAGAGCTCTTTTTTTTCTTCTCCCTGAGTTTCCTTATGTCGGGTCATTTTCTTGGCCCAATCCAAACCGCCTAGTAAAAAAAGAATGTGCAGGGGAGGGGATAGGGTTTCCCCTGCCCTACTCCCCAATGGTCTTGGCGGCTCCTTATGCACGTGGAGCTAGGCACAATGGCGGCTGCAGGCTGGGGAAGCGCCGCGTGGCGGGCGCGGGGTGGCTGGCTTGGGCGCAAAGTCACTGCGCTACATGGCGTGTCTGTAATAAGACTCCGACAGTGCGCAAGGGAGTGACGCGCGTGTGCCTCGCGCAGAGGCAAGTGGGGCCGGCTGCGGCATGCGGCGCTCATGCAGGAGCGACAACGGCGTGCCTTGTGCAGGAGGCAAGCAGGGCCGGCTCATATGCGTGCGAGCGCCAGCGGGCTTCGTACAACGATTTTTATTTTATTTTCTTGCTCTTTCCACGATGCAATCAACAATCTCTCTTTTAATCAATCATTCGATCGACATTGTGCTGGCGACTACATATTGGCTCACAGAGATTAGAGAAAATTTGCACCGTGAAAATCATAAAACCATTCTAGAATGCGAAAATTGCACGGAATAAAAGCAATCTAGAAAATGGTTCAATCTACAAAACGGTGTCATCGTTCATCGATGATTACCTTCTCAATCCATGTAAGGAGGCATCAGAGTAGGCCGGAGAGCGTAGTCGTACTGATAACATATTATGCAACCACCGTCGGCGAGTCCGGTTCGATGATATCACCGTTGCAGAGGAAGATGAATCGTACACGAACAAGTACAGAAATAAAATAGACAAGGAGGTGGGGAAACTCTTTATTCTTTTTTATTTCTCTTCTGTCAAAAGTACGTACAACAAATTAGAACTCCTTGTAAATAGAGTTGAGAAGGACGAGGAGTCTACCAGGCCGAGGCCGGACGGCCCAGCCCTAAGTTTCCCGAGAGATAAGGCAGCGCGTTGACGGACTTGTAGCGCTCCAAAAGCCCTCAGTTTCATTGGTTGAATCAAAAGTTGGAGCAATATACCTGCATTCATAAAGAGTTATCCTATCATTCAGTTTGCGAGGTATATGAAAAGGGAAAGATGTAGCAAGATACTACAAGGCTTGACTATTTTGGAATTGGTCTCAGGTGCATTGGTGTTAAAATGCAGAAATGCTAGAATTTGGATTTAGGGTTTGTTTGTCATTTTGTTTTCACTATTCGGTGTGGTTTTTAGGCCGGCGGTTGCTAGTACTTTTAGTGGGCGGACTCTATTGGTGTCGTGGTCGAAAGAGCAGTTGAACGTCCGTGTGTAGTTTCGTATGGTCTAATTGTGAATATGTCACTTGCAGACGAACACTTTTACAATATTCTTAGCCAGTCGGCGGTTGCCGGTACTTTCAGTGGGCGAACTCTATTGGTGTCATGGTCGAAAGAGCAGTTGAACGTCCGTGTGTAGTTTCATATGGTCTAATTGTGAACATGTCACTTGCAGACGAACACTTTTACAATATTCTTAGCCACTTGAAGTGGCTGAGAAACTTATGTGTGTGTGTATTTCTGGTAGTGTGTTCAATATGTATTAAGTAGTGGTGGTTGTCTGCATAAGGGATTCATGTATGAATGATGTGGTATGCTTTTTATGAATTGCAAGAAGTCTTTAACTTTTGGCAATTGGCTCTGTGTGAACGTAACATGACAAGGGATTCACGTATGAACTTCGGTATTACACTTCTATATATTGAGAAGACAACACACTATGACGCTACCTTTTAAGACATAAATAACATCTCTGTGCCACGGAACCTTCTCAGAACGAAAAGGCCGCACACTGTCACGCCACACACTCCCACCTTTGCAGACTGAAAAGACGTCACACTATGGCGCTACCTTTTAAGACAGAATTGACCGCACACTGTCAGGGCACGCACTGCCACCATTGCGAACCGAGAGGACAGCACACCCAGACGCTACCTTTTTAGACCGAAATGACCAAACTCTATCACGACACCTTTTCAGAACGAAAAGACAACACTAGACCACGCCACATTTTCAGTCCGAAAAGACCCTACACTGTCAGCCCACGCACTTTCACCTTTACAGACCAAAAGATAACACACTACGACGCTAATTTTTCAGACCAAAATGACTACACTCTGCCACGACACCTTTTCATACTGAAAAGACAATACACCGTGACGCTACCTTTTCAGGCCAAAATGACCACACTATGTCACGACACTTTTTCATACCGAAAAGACAACACACTGCGACACTGCATTTTCGTACCAAAATGATCACTCTCTGCCACGTCAACTTTTCAGACTGAAAAGATAACAAACTACGACGCTACCTTTTCATACCGACATGACCCCACTCTGCCATGCCACCTTTTCAAATCGATGTCAGACAACACTACACCATATCCAACACTTTACTACACCACCATACCCTGCGACCCTATTCGCTCATAAAAGGAGGGAGAAGAAAGCTGGAGGACAACACTACAACACCATACCCAACACCCCACTCCAACTTGGTTCGCACAACAGAGAGGAAGGAGATGTTAGACTCATCGCCGAACTTCTACGCGAAGATGCTGCGGCACCCCGATTGTTCTATGAAGGATGCGCCGGTACCACCGGAGTTCTCACACCCACAATGTGTGTGAAGAACCGGCGAAGACCATTCAGTCCACACACCTGGCGACCACCGCCCAGGCGTGCTACATGTGCGGGAACATCCTCGTAGGCCAATCTATAGATTTTTCACATGTTACGTTGCATTCCACATATCCTTTACTTCATGGGCGCATAATGACAGCCAGAGATGCGATGCAACTTCTTCCGATGGATCGACGGCCCGGACATATACGATAGGGCATTCATCGAGCAGAAGTGCATGTTCAACTACGTGAAGTGAGCCGAGACATTCGAACGCTGGAAACCTTACTTACCCGACTAGTGGTGGAAAAGAGCTTGTTAGTAGGGCTCATTGGCTTGGTTCAAAATTGCTCTAATTATACTCGTTAATGGGTAAAACATTGAAATGAGTCAATTTCAAATGAATTTGGATTTCGTTCTGGCTCGGCTATATAGCTCGGTTCTAAAAATACTTCCAAAATATAAATAAAATGACATTAAATCAAATTGTGTCAGTTTCAGGAAAAGCTCGATAAGACGAGTATCTGGCTCTATATCCACCCCTATACCCGACCCTATTGAAAAGACACTGAAGAAGCCCAGGAAAGATGGGTGGTGGTGGAGGACTCCTGAATAGGAAGCTGAGTACGACTGGGCCGAGCGCGCGACAAACAAGGGGAAAACTCCTGCTAGTGAGACCGGTAGCTGTCTTAGCGCTCCCCATCGCCCGGGTGCACTCCATATTGAAGAGGTAAATTAGGTTCAATTTGGCCGCAGAACACGACTGACTTGGAGACTGGCCGTTGTCGTGGGTAGTCCAGAGACAAGGGAAAAGGATCAATGAGCCACCATGACTAATTAACTACGTTCCAATAAACCTTTTTGTCGATTCCAACAAGGCAGGTGTATTTCGTTTGTTGATTAGTACATATGTCATTTCTAATGCACGTGACTGAACCCAGCGCGCCATGTAATTAATAAATAAATTATGATGTCTTTCAAACTTAAATATATTTTCCCAACGGAATCGGTTATACGAACAATACAATTGGGACAACAACGCGCATGGTAACCCTAAACTCAAATATTTATTTCATAAGGGGTTGTTTGTGTTATTGTGCCACTGATATCGCATTTTTACCTCAAATTTCGTTATCTTCTTTAATTTTGGACTCCAAACTATGTGGACACTTAAAGAAATCACCAAAAAAATCCCTGAAAATTGGTAAATTTTTAGGCTGAATTCTGTACACACAAATTTTAAAAAGCCCCCTTACCGCCAGTTGAATTGGTGACATGCCTCTATCGCCAATTGGAATGGTGACAAGACCATGTCGCCAATTCAAGCTGGCAAAGAGGGCCTATCAGTTGTCATGTCGCCAATAATGGGACAAGAGCCTAGTTTTGCAATTGTTTTTTCGACTATTTAATTTTGTAATTTATTATTAAATTAATATTGTTTTTTAAAAAATTAGTTATTCTCAAGCTAATCTGAGGTACAAGCCTCTAATGATGATACTTATAGTTATAGCCCGTGGAAGCATGCAAGTACTCCGATTGATTATGAACCCGTGACACACAAAGATGATGCAAAAAAAATAGAACGGTGCATGTGCTACAAGTGGTAAATATGTTTGTGATTGGGGCTTGAGATAGATGATTTTTTTAAAAAAAATAATTTAAAAATAATTATAAAAATAAATAGTCAAAAAAGTACAAATATTGGTGCATGTCGCTATTCCCATTGGCGACAGACATCTACTTATTGCCTGTTGCAGTTCAATTCGCGACTGGGCAGTGGCTATATAAACCCCCCAAAATTAGGGGAAACGTCATTTTAATTCTGGGAAAAAAAAAGAAGAGTGCGGAGGAGAGGGTATAAAAGACCTAGCAAAGCTCTGCCGGTTCGTAACGGAGCAACACAACACAACAGATATGGTCGCATCGAAACCTTGTATGTTAGTAAATAAAAATAACGACATAGAATTCAATGTATTAGATAATTTTAGTTGTACTGCTCTTTAATGTAGTACGTCATTTTAGCTGTGTACGGTATGTCATTAGATAATTTTTACTAATGCCGAAAATACTCTTTAAACCAGGAAAATAGGAGGTCACCTCTAAAAATAAAAAGTTATACATTAAAATTTTTTAAAAAATTGCAGAGTAGCTAAATATGGTATGTTAATCCCAACTTAATTTTTGTTTTCATTTGTGCACAGTAAATATTCAGTTAATGTCGAAAATACTTTTAGAACTAGGAAAATAACAAGACACCTCTAAAATTCTCTAAGAAATCCAGAGTAGACACATAGGGCATGTAGAGTTGAATTAAAATATTGTGAACTTATTTTTTATTTCCATTTGTACACGGTAAATATTTTGTAAATACTAGAAATACTTTCCAAACAAGAAAAGTAGCAGGATACTTGTAAAAAAAACTATAAAAATTGTCGAGTAGCTAAATAGGGTATGTACACCAGAGTTTAATCAAAATAATCCCAACTTAATTTTGATATCCATTTGTGCACGTTAAATATTCTGTTAATGTCGGACGAACTTTTTAAACTAGGAAAATAGTTAGACACCTCAAAACAATTTATATAAAATCCAGAGATGGTACAAAGGGTATGCAGACGTGAAATAAAATATTGTAAACTTATTTATTATTTTTATTTGTACACGATAAATATTTCATAAATGCTGGAGACACTTTTTAAGTAATGAACGTAGCAAGTTACATATTTAAATTGAATTAATTAGGTATGTCGCTTCTTATTACTTTTTGTATATATTTCTTAGTTTTTACAATGTATGCACTGAATTTTCAGGTATGATGTACCCATAGTACGCTACGTAGTGGTTGTATGAGGTGCTTGACCCGGTCATTGACGCGCATCATCATAGCCGCCTCAGTACCATCCTCCCCAGGAGGGCAAGGTGGCGATTGAACTTGGTGCACTGCGGCTGCGCACGCCCACGGGCGTGGAGGGTGGACCCATGTTGAGTTCCGAGGTACGTTCAGTTGCGACCTTTGTGTACTCAATTGCATCCTGACTACTATGGGTGGACTAACATTTATTCTTAAACTTTTTGACGCAGTTTGAGGGAGGCAAGCCTCCTTCCATTGACGAAGATGGTTGAGGCAACATGGAAGAACGACCAGGACCGTGTGGGCGGTGGTTGTACATCCAGACACTTTCCGTACGACTAGTGCCTCCTGACAGCACTGGTTAAATAGTGGAGGCTGGAGGCTGGAGACGTACACGTTTCACCTCCTGTGTGGGGAGATGGCGCCGACACTTTAGGATGTAACCTTCCTGATAGGGTTGCCCTGCTTGGGCTTCCCCTCGCTGCGCACGACATCTCGACCACGTGGCGCACGGAGGTGTTGGACCCACCTGTGCGTGGACGGAAGGTGAGCCACGATGCATCATGCCCCACAGCTCCTCACCCGGACGTGGCGGGCAGATCCTCGTGGCACCGTGCTGGGAGTACCCCAACACAGTTCGTAGGTCAGCATGACACACTCACGTTTGGTTGTTTATTTCAAACTCCAATAGTTACTAATGGTAATTTTCTCTGGCAGGTCCTGAGTACCACCCGTACACACGGCATGAGTATGCAGAGACGTCCGCTACCTTCGTACACCGAGGTATGTATTTCTTGTTTACACGCATGCAAAACGTATTATCTCGGTATATCTGTCATGTTTACATGCATAACTTACTGTTTCACAGCTCACACACCCCTTTGGGAGGAGGAGCTAGTGTCACAGGAGGAGTCACGCTCGGGGGACTACGATTTCGACCTGGGTGGTGGTGGGCCTTCGTGCGGCGAGAGCAGTTAGGTCTCCGTTGGGGCTTCACAGCTGTACGGTACGCACGGAGCGACCCAGCCGACGCCGGACCTTCTCACGACACCCCCTCATGCTACTCGCGCCGGTAGGGTGTCTCGGCCACCTGAGCCTTTGACCTACTCGTACCAGCACCCGCGGGTGCCTCGAACGAGGCCAGGAGCCACGTGTGGGGTATGCCCCAAGAGGGCCCACGAGTAGATACTTGTTGTTGTAAATATCAGTCATACTATGTAAATATAAATTTATGTACAACTTACATTATGGTAGTGTTGTGTTCTCATACTATTTGTTCTTGTATCCACGGGTGACCACATGAGGGAGTCAGCATCGCGACACCCCTTCGTTTTGGACCTTAAGGACGCACCGGGCGACGCTACCTTATTAGACTGACAAGACAACACTATGCAAAATCACCTTTTCAGATCGAAAATACTACTCTCTGTCACGCCCTCTTTTCAGGCCGAAAGAGACTGTACCCTGTCACGCCACACACTGCAACTTTTGTAGACCGAGATAACAACACACTGTGACCCTACTTTATCAGACCGACAAGGCCACGCTATGCCACACCATTTTTCGACTGAAAAGACCACACTCGACCATGCCCCTTTTAGGATCAAATAACCCATTATAAAAGGAGGGAGGAGAGAAGTAGAGGAGAAGAGATCTGCAGGATAACACTACACCACCACACCCAACACTTGACAAAAGCTCGGTTCACACAACTATGAAGAGGAGATGTCGGGCTCGTCAGCAAACTTCTACGCGAAGATCCTGCGCAAGCGCAAATGGCTTGCCGAGAGTGCTAAATCCTACCTGGATTGTTCTATGAAGGATTCGCCGGTACCATCGGAGTTCCCATGCCCGCAATATGCGCAAAGAACCGGCAAAGATCATCCAGTCCACACACCCAGCGACGGCTGCCGGGACGTACTACGTGCGGTCATCACCTCGTAAGTGAATCTTGCACACACATAGATTTTTCATATCTTGAGTTTTATTCCACAAATCTCTCACTACATACACGCATAATGGCGTAGAAGATGCAATGTAACTTCTTCCAATGGATCGACGGTCCGAACATGTACGATAGGACGTTCATCGAGTAGAAGTAAATGTTGAACTATGCGATGCGAGCCGAAACCTTCAAATGTTGGAAACCCTATGTACCCGATCCAACTGAAAAGGCACCGGAGGAGCCTAGGAAAGCAGGGTGGTGGAGGAGGATCCTCAAACAAGAAGCTGAGTACGATTGGGCGGCGCACGACGCACAAGGGGAAGGCTTCTGCTAGTGACACTGACGCTCGTCCTAGCGCTCCCCGTCGCCCAGGTGCAGTATGGATCGATGAGGTAATTTATATTTAGTATGCATCCTAAATATTAACTTGGCCCTACATTGTGCTATCCTAACATCATTCAATCGTCCAGCCCGTCTCACAGAACATGGCTGACTTCGAGACTGGTTAACGCAGCAGATGGTCCAGAGACAAGGGCAAGGGACTGATGGGCCACCAGGGATGATCAATTTCATTCCAATCAATATTTTTTTGGATTCAAAAAAGGTGCGCATGTATCGTAAGTGTATTTCGGTTTGCTCATTCGTGCATGTTATCGTTTCTAATGTACGTAATCAAACCGAGCGCACTATGTATTTCACAATTAAATTATGAAGTATTTCGAACTTAAATCTCTTTTCCTATATATTTTGACTATTATATATTACATAATATTTTTTCGGAGGAATTGGTTCCACGAACAATACAATCGGGACAACGACGCGCATGGCAACCCGAAGCCCAAATATTTTTTTCATTTCGCTTCGAAGCAGGCTATTTGTGTTATTGCGCCGCCGAACTCGTGTCCAAATTTCGTCGCCGATCTCGCATTCTCTACTTCACATTTTGTTATCTTCTCTAATTTCGGATACTGAACTACACAGACACTACAGGGTATTACTAAAAAACTTCATAAAATGCACTTAATCTTTAGGCACGATTCTCTAGACATAAATTTGAAAAATAAATAAATATAGGGCCATGTCTAGGTCTAGAAAAATAGCTCGAGGCTCGTGAGCCGGCTCGGCTCGTATCAGGCTCGAGCGAGCTTGGCTCGGGCTCGGTCAATTTTCGAGCCGAGCCAAGCCCAACTTTTGGCTCAGTCAAATTTCGAGCCGAGCTCGAGCCGGCTCGCGAGCCACTCGTTTTCACTCCCTTCGGTCTATGGCTTCCCTTATATTTTCCTTCCTCCTCCCCCATGGCCTCCTCCTCCCCACATACTCCCGCCACCTTCCCTCCTCACCCGCCTCGCCTCCTACGCCTCGAGCCCAACTCGCTATCTCCCCCTCGCCCTCCTCGCCCCTATGCCCAACTCCACCTCCATGCCCGCTCGTCGCCTCCCCCTCGCAGCCTCGCCCTCGCCCTCACCCCGTGTGGATATCGTGGGATATGTGCATGATCTTAGAGTGATGAGTCAATTGGCAATGGCGTTGTTGGTTTGTCAAATCTCGTGTTTTCGGCAAACTTCTGTGCTATCAGGTCATTGGCGGTCCGACCGGCTATGTCGCCGGCCAGACCGGCCGTGTGGTAGTCCGACCGGCGATGCTTGCCGGTCCGACTGGCCATAGTTTATGATGGAGTTTGGGGCTAGGCCAAAAATAGGTTGTGTAGGCATGAGAGTGGAGTCTTCTGGATGTGGTCACATAATTTTTGGAGCCCCTAGTCAAAAGTTCTATCAGTTTGAAAATTCCAGAGAGCTTGCGGATTTCCGAGTTGAAATTTGGCTAAGTCTTTTTGGCGGTCGGATCATTGCTCGAATCGGTCCGACCGGCTTGGTGGGACGGTCAGACCGGTTTCCACTTGGACTTCGGTCATTTTGGCATTGATGTGTTTTCGTTGTGTTTAATGCATGAGTTTCAATACTTTATTGTTGTATATTGCATTGTTGAGCTAACGTGGGTCAAGTTGTGAAGAACTTGTTCCTGGAGACGATTTGTTTGTCTATTGCTGTGCAAGTGGCTTGCAGATCAACGACGTCAACGGTGAGGTGGATCGGGACTACGCTTGGAGAGCTGAGGTCCAGAACGATCATGGATGCCGGGTGAGGTCGTGTGACTCAAGCAGGGTGCAGAATGGACAAGATGGATCGAACGGGCAGTTCGTTACAGCTGGTTGGATCTAGCGGCGCGGGGGTCGGTACAAGTGCCTTGGAGGTTCCGATGGGATTCGGACGGGAGAGACTTGCCGACATGATGAGGGCCGCTGATCAACCTACACGTGGTGAAGCAGGCGATTGCTTCAACAGATTGATGTGTCTGTGGGGGTCCCATTTGTGTTGGGCCTTAATGGGAGCCCATGTAAGAAACCCTAGACTCTCCTATAACTAGAAAGGGGGGAGATGGAAAAACCTCCCAAGCACTTAAGCCCTCATTTGCAAAAACCATTTCTAGGGTTAGGGTTAGGAGAGGAGAGGAGAGGAGATTTGAGTGTGCTCTTGGATTGAGCTCTTGTCCTCCTTGAGGGAGTGGCTTTGTAAGCAACATATTGAATCAATCAATCTATTGATGTTTGCTTAAGGGTGAAGTCTCTTTTGTGTTCCTCTCTCTTTTGATGATTTTGGTGCTTCCTTGATCCAAGTGTTTATGCTTGGTCTCTTGACCGATTTTATCTTGCTATGATGTGTGGAAATACTCCTAGAATCATCTAGATCATCAATCCCCCACAAGCAAGTCTTGGATCAAGATTTTCATATTTCTAGGTTTTGGAATACTTCTTTGATAAAACCTTAAGAGATCGATTCTTTTAAGTGGATCTGGACGATCGTCGCTAGAAATAGGTCTTAGATATCCTTAGGGAGGTGTGCTCCAAATTTGGTCAAGTTTCATTGGTTGAATCAAAAGTTAGACCAATTTTCATTTTGGATTTGGGCATTGCACATTACCTCTGGACTAAATCGGTCTGACCGATTTTACACCGTCGGTCCGACCGGCGACAATCGATCGCTTGATTGAGGCGGTCCAACCGCCAGACGATTAGGCCAAGAAGACACCGGTCCGACCGCCCAGTGAGATCAATTCTCCATATTTGTGTATTGTGGTTAAAGGGGGTAATTGAATTCAGCACAATGCTTCCTCTGTGCGTTTACTGATCTTCTTAGCTTTCATAGCTAAAGGAGAAAAGTTCGTGTTGAATTTGATTAAGGCGAAAAATCGAGAAAGCGCCTACTCACCCCCCTCTAGTCGCCTTTACGGTCCTACACCCCGCTCGTCGCCTCCCCCTCGCCCTCCTCGCCCAGCTCCACGCCCCCAAACTCCGCCGCCCGCCTCCCAAACTCCTACCACCTCCTCGCCCGCCTCGCCGCCTCTCCACCTCGCCCGCTCGCCCGGCCCCATCTCCTCCTCGCCCGCTGCCGCTTGAGCACCGCCCGCCTCCCGCCCCGTTCCCCTCCGCCTCCCTCGTCTTCGAGACTCCAACCGCCTCCCCTCCATCTCCCTCGTCTCCGACCGCCTCCCCGCCGACCTCCGCGACAAGTCGACGACATTGAGCCTGCCTCTCCAGTCTCCACGAGGGACATCGGTGTGGGCGGCGCGCTGTGTGGAGCTGCGGGTGGTGGCCCTCTACTCCGCTCCCGGTGCCGGCGACGACGTCGATGCAGAAGACGCCAAGTGGGAGGGCGCGGTGAACCGGCGGTGGTGCCAAGACACCAAGCTCGCGAACCCGTTCGAGCCAGCTCGAGCCCAGTTCAGAGCCGAGTCAAGCTTCTCTCCCAGCTCGTTACCGAAACGAGCCGAGCCGAGCCGGCTCGAGCCAGGCTCGTTTGGGCTCGGATGAACAGTACTGTTTTGATTGACGACTGGGATTCTGTCGCCAATTGAAGCCTGCCATCATTCCAATTGGTGACAAATACATATTTTTGTAATATATTTTTTGACTATTTATTTTTGTAATTATCTTTTAAATTAATATTTTTTAAAATAAGAATTCTGAGATGGATTGCCGTCGATGATGATGATGTCATGCTGACTCTAGCCGCTGAAGTGACTCTCTAGCCGGATCGGCCTACGAATGGAACTCGGCCCAGCCTCACATAACTAGGGAGGAGCCCACATGTCAAGGCCCATTGGTCCTCTCGATTCCCCCGTTCTTCTGCTCGCCCACTGGGGGAGCCGCCGCTTCTTGCTGTTCTTCTCCGGCGGCGGCCACTGATTGCTCCACCGCGCGACCTCCGTAACCCCGCGAACCATATAGAATCCTCCGAGAGGCACGAGGGAGAGAGATGAGGGAGGTCGTGACGGTGCAGGTCGGCGCCTTCGCCAACTTCGTCGGTGCCCACTTCTGGAACTTCCAGGTCCCGCAATATCCTGAATTTTGAGTTCTACCCTGTCCGTACAACGTTGTAGCTCTAGAACTCGACCCCGCTTCTTTTGCTGCTCCTCAGGATGAGCTTCTCGGGCTCGCCGACGACCCCGGCGCCGACCCTACCTTCAAGGCCGCGGCGCTCGACATGGACGTCCTGTACCGCGCCGGCGAGACGCACCAGGTGGGGGCGCTGACCGCTTGTCCCAAAAGATGCATCTTTTCCATTATAGGCTGCCTATCTCGGATCCTTTGACTTACGCTGCTCAATTTCGTCAGGGCGTCTCCACCTACTTCCCCCGTTTGGTATCTGTTGGTTCTAGAGGTGATTTTCTTCTGTTATTACTTTCTTAATGTGCTGCAATTCTGAGTTCACTCCTAGTATAGCAATCTACTCAAGCTTACTGGGTTTAAGCGTGCTATGTAGCAATCCTCCTTTGTGGAGAAGTGTAACTTACCTGTTATTTTTGTTAGTGATAGTATGCATTACCTAGTGATATCACTTGCAGGGTCTCTTGGTTCTTTAAGTTCCTCTGGTACTCTGGGTCTGAGCAGCACTGCTGGGGATCAGCTTGATGTCGTTACATGGCAAGTGGCGTTCTAACTTCTCTAGAATTCGTCTCCATGTTTGATTTGCTTACTATGTCCGTCGTGCATAATTGGTTGTCGTATTTGTCATGTATATGAGCTAAAGAGAAGCAAGCGGTTGTTTTAGTGTGGTTTTGGATTGCTTGTGCAATTGGGCTACCCGAAGATTAATAACTTTGGATAAATATAACTTGTTGTAACTCTGACCAAGGTAGAAAACGTATTTGCATTGCCAAAGCAAGCACATATGAGAATATAGCACTTAACTGTATATATGTTTGCTTGAAAAAATTCTAGGAAATTGTTGCAGCCTGTAGGAGCAATGAACTGCTCTTAGCCTCTAATATGATTATTTTGGAGATTGTAATGATGCATACACTCATCCAGCTGCTCTGAAAATTGCTGCATGGCATCAATTTACTCTTTTCATGGAATATCATTCAGCTTTTGGTTGTCATGGGCCTCATGGCTTGTTGATAGCCATGCTTCTGTATAAATCATGCTTTGAGTGAGCAACTACTTACGAGTTAACTCCAGTTGAAGGTTGTTAAAATCGTGATTCTGAATCGGATCGGAGATACTCCGGTGGGATCGTATTTGAGGATCGAATCGTAGAATCTAAGATTCTACCTGATTCTACCAAAAATACATTTTTTTCAACGTGTCATGTATTCCAAGAGTGATATGAGTGTTTATTTGGTCATTTGACATCCAATTTGATTAATTAATGTCTAAATCGTAGTTTAGATTCCATGTCATTCAGAGCTACAACTAAAATACTGATTTTAACAACCTTGCTATTACCTTAACATTTTACCTAAAAAGTAAAATAATTAAAATAATTTTTATTATTCCAAACCTCTAAATATTAATGTCTAACCTGCTAATTACTTAGTACTTATCATACAACTTGAATTGAGGGATATGACACAACTAAACACCTAAATCTTTGATAATTTAAGGTGATACATGATTCTACACGATTCTACCACGATTCTATCCGATTCTACGACTAGGAGTGTGATTCTACCACGATTCTACTAGGTGCGATTTGGATCGTATTGGTGTTGTAGGATTGTAGAATCGTACGATTCTACGACTAGAGTCGCAATTTTAACAACCTTGCTCCAGTTAGAGAGCACCTACCTTTGAAATAATGTGTCAGGCTCATAGAGTAATTTGATGAGCCAATCCCAATTAATGTAGGTCTGGAAATGTAACAAGATCGGTATCAAAACCTCATGGGAGGAACTTGTTTCTGCAAAGCTTAGCTGAAGAAGAGCAGAACACAAGCACTAGCAGTGGTGGGAATAACTCCCAGAAAAATGTTGAAGATAAGGACCTGGTCGAATGCCTAGAGAATGGTGTTAACTTTTGGACTGATTATTCGAAGGTTCAGTATCACCCTCAGAGCTTGTATGAGTTGCATGGGTCATGGACAGACTTTGACAAGTTTGATAATTATGGGACTGCAAGGGAGGTAGTTTCAGAATGGTCTCACATAGAGGAGATGAATGAGAGGCTAAGGTTCTTTGCTGAAGAATGCGACCATATTCAGGTCCTATCTTTTCCCCAATATACTATCAGTGAACACTCTATTTACAGTTATACTACGGTCCATGTTCACTTATGCAATCAGTGATTTGTGTAGGTGAGGTCTTAAAATTTGAAATTAATTAATTCATAATTTACTACAGGGCATCCAGTTTATTGTGGATGATTCAGGAGGGTTTTCCGGTGTAGCTGCACAGTATTTGGAGAACATTGCAGATGATTACACAAGCACACCTGTATTGATTTATTGTGTGAGGGATCCAGTCACCTATGTATCATCCAGGAATCAAAGGGAGTCCATTACAAGATCTTTGCATGATGCCGTTTCATTTTCAAAACTTTCATCCTTTTGCAATCTGATGGTTCCAATAGGACTGCCTTCTCTAAGTAGAAGTATGCTTTCATTTACCTGACTATCACATTCAATTTTGTGTTTTTCTGAAAATTTTCCATTCTAGCATGTTTAGGTGATCTGTGATTACATGCGTTCCCTAAACAGATATGAAGATACTCATTTGCTGTGCTGTTATTATTTTGTAATTGTGTGAGACTTCTTTCCAGTAGCTTAGTATCGCTGTTGTTTATTTTCATGTGCATCGATCTTATGTTGAAAACATTGCACTTGATTTTAGTTTCTATTAAATATCAACTCATTTACTCACCTATACATACTGCTGTATATATATGTGTGTGTGAATGTAGCGGCCATCCTAGTATAAAACAGCTTTACTAGCATATGTATATTTACTTCTTTTGACATTATCCATACGAAATTATTTTCATGGGCATACGACAGCTTATTCTGAATTGTTCTCCTAGTATAAAGCAGCTTTACTAGCATATGTCTATTTACTTCTTCTCACATTACCCATACAAAATTATTTTCCTGTGCACGCAAAAGCTCATTCTGAATTGTCCAGGTAACAATTTTCATGTAACTTCATTTCATCAGGTTACCTCTCACCTTTGCTTTCTATACAAGATGAGAAACCGTTCCACTCCAGTGCCATTTGTGCTGCAGCAATACATTCAGTCACTGTTCCATTTAGACTACAAAACGTCGGCCCGGCTTCAAACTTAGCACATTCATCCGGTAAAATTGATATTGGTGAACTTGTGCACATATTATCTGATCAAGGTAGGCAGAACATGGTTACTGCTCTGGATGTAGCAATGCCTGCCCCTTCTTTGACAGGTACACCATCGATTCCCTGCTTGATCTGACTTGAATGAAATTTTTAATCTTGCCTGCTAACAGCATACTCCTAATTTTCCAGATAGAAATGATCTGGGGAACATACAGAAGAACCTGCACTCTTTGACCCCTGAAATCTGTGACGAAGACAAAGATCCTTATTCTGTTGAATCGTTGGTGGTTCATGGAGCTCTGGATGCAGGTTTGCCTTATCTTGTGCCTTGGGATCCATTTTATTCTTATTGTCTGTCATGCTGCTGGAGTTCTTTTCTTCTAGTGTTACTTATTAGCTAACATTTCGCAATATTCAAGGCATGGTTAAATTTTGCTTGTACATTTACATCTAGAACTAGAAGTACAAATACTTAATGTAAATTTGTTGATACAGGAGGGCAAAGGGCTTCAATATCACAAGTGAAGGACTGTGTGTGTTCAGCTTATGAGGGCAGAGTCACAAAGCCAAAGTTCTCTCATCTCTCAGTATCACTCTGCCCCCTCCCTATACCCCTCCCGTTTCCATCCATCTTCAGGAGCAACATAGGCCGGCACGGCGAGATCCTCAGCAACCATTCCGAAGGAACTTGGGCGAAGGGTTCACTCCACATCGAGTCGATACCGATGGCAGCACGCCTAAGATCGAGCAACGCCATCTCGCCTTTCATAGAGAGACGGTCGCTAAGCCTTCAGAAGCACGGCGTGGCCAGGGGCGTGGTCGGGTCTCAGGTCCTCCGCGACTGGGGATTCGAGAAGGAGGAGGTCGAGGACATGGGAGAGCAGCTGTCGAAGATGCTCCACTCGTTCTATCCCGAGACCGAGTTGACATCGGATTCCGACTAGTCGGACCCTTCTTGCGAGTTTATCGCGAGAATCAGCTCACTTTTGTTCCGTGGAACTTGTGGTAGAGCTGTTACAGGATGTTTCGTTGGTTTTGAAAACTTGTGATCTGTCCAATGAATGCGGATCAAGTTTTGAAACTAGAGATGAGATCTGAGAGTATGTGATGCAAGTCTCCATGGATGTTGCTGGCGTGTGAGTGCTCTGTGCGCATGTGCGTTCATTTGAGCACGGATTGCATCATGTGACATGCAACTGTTGTGACATTCTGCTATGTTTCAGGTCTGACCCAGATCAACCAGATCCCCATTTTTTTTCTTCTTTTCTTCCTCTTTTGTGGTTCTTGGAATCCTCGGCTCAAGTTTTGTTCATCTCCCCTGCAAATCTCAGCAGAAGATACCAAACTACGCACGCCGAGACGTCTGAACTTGGATAACTCTAAACGTGTGCTACAAAGTTGAAAAGCACTCTGATCAGCCTTTACAGAGCACAACAGTTACCCTGCTTCACCATCTACTAGCCTGAGTCTGACTGACGCATGGACGTCCCTACACACGCATGATCCACATCGCACTTGCAGTGAGTTTTTTTTTTTTGAGAGGGCACTCGCAGAGAAGAGAAGGGAAGGTATGGGGATTTTTTTTTTGAAATAGTATTAATTTAAAAGATAATTACAAAAATAATTAGTCTATTTTTTTTAACAAAATTAGGCTCCCATCGCCATTCCAATTAGCGACAGGGAGCTCAATAGTACATAGAACTTCTGTCGCCAGTTGAATTTGCGATAATTCAAATAGCGATAGGGATCTTTAATTTTTTAATATTAAAATTTAGAAAACCATCATTTCAAATGGCGATAAGGATCCCGCAAGTCCATATCCCTATTCCAAATGGCGACACAATCTCCTCTATAAAAGACACTTGAAACTCTAAAATTCGGGGAAAACTCACTTTTATTTAGAAAAAAGAGAAAGATGGGAGGAGTAAAGGGAAGGAGAGAAGCTAGCGAAGTCTCGCCTATCCCCGCCCACCTTTAAGGTAATTTTTTAACCGAATGGATTACATAGTTTTAGATGTACGGTAACGTAGTATAGTATATTGTACATAATCCTTTTCGGTAGGTAGTCTTGTTTTAGATATGTAGTTAATCATGTAAATCTTGTTTACGGTGTAGTACATTAAATATGTCGGATGCCACCAACTTCAAAATTTACTACGGTTAGGGGACTGTTCTTGAGGGTCCCGAGGGGATTGATTTGCGTTATTTCCAATCGGCGACAGCATCCCTAAAAAGACCAGAGTAGCGTACATGGGCGTTATGATGCTCTGGTAGTTTCACTCATTCGATTTGGACTATGCTGTGTATAATTTGGGATTGAGTTACCTTGCCCCCAACCAATATGGAGCACATATTGGGAGTTAGTGTAGTTCAAGGGAACAAGGTCATGACAGTCATATGTATGCATGGCGAGGGAGGAAAGGTGTGATTTGGTCCTTCTAGCCCAAGCATATGCCAAGCCCACTTCTGCAACGGCGGCTAAACAAGAAAGGAGTGGTGACGCCGAAGAAGAAGTCGGGGACTCCAGCCACACCGGCGCCGCACGAATGGTCAAGGTCCAGGGGTAGTCGATCCTGTTGATGAAGACCACGTGGAAGGAGCTCCTTCGGTCAGGCAAGCTAGTGGGCTTGCTGACGAGGGTGAGGAGCAGGAAGCCCTAGTACAAAGGATAGATCTCGAAGACCAAAACTACATGGCATTGTCGGAAGATAAAGGATCCGACGACGAGGATGATGTGGACCACAGACGATTCCATCCGAGTGGTCACACATACCGCCGACAACCTCGTCGTTAACGAAGGTTCCGCGCGCCGGGAGTATGACCAAAGTGAGATCAGGCAAGGAGCTATTCACAGTCGTCAAGTCTAACCCTAGATGCTACGACGTGAAGTGTGAAATAGAGGGATGCCCTTTGCGAGTGCACACATTTCAGCCTAAGTAGGACACCTACTAGAAATACTCTATAGTGGTTCCTCACACATGTGTCGTCGCTGAGTTAGTGCAATCCCATAAGAACCTGTCATCAGGCTTCATCGCTAACCTCATGTACGATGAGATCGTGGATAATCTAGATTTTGAACCATGATCCATCATTCGGACAATTGAGGCAATGTTTCAGTACACAATCAGCTATGTCAAGGCGTGGAGGCAAAAATAGAAGGCATTAGAATCAAAGTTCGGTACATTCGAGGACTCCTACCACTTATGTCGACATTCAAGATTTCAAGCATCCCAAGTGGGCCAATAAGAGGGTACTGAAGTGAGCATTCTTTGTTTTTGGTCCATGCATTAATGCATTCCGGTACTGTCGTCCAATCTTGTGCGTGAATGACACATTCTTAACTGGAAAGTACAAGGGCTAGATACTGACTACAATAGCGACGGACGAGAACAATCAAGTTCTTCCAGTAGTATTCGCTTTCGTTGAAAGCGATAACACGAATAGCTGGTTGTGGTTCTTGATGAATTTAAGGATTTCTATTATACAGGCCGCCCTAACGTGATCGTCATATATGATCTAAGATGCGCCTACCGAGTGCAATAACTCAGACGTCTGAACTTGGATAACTCTAAACGTGTGCTACAAAGTTGAAAAGCACTCTGATCAGCCTTTACAGAGCACAACAGTTACCCTGCTTCACCATCTACTAGCCTGAGTCTGACTGACGCATGGACGTCCCTACACACGCATGATCCACATCGCACTTGCAGTGAGTTTTTTTTTTTTTTTTTGAGAGGGCACTCGCAGAGAAGAGAAGGGAAGGTATGGGGATTTTTTTGAAATAGTATTAATTTAAAAGATAATTACAAAAATAATTAGTCTATTTTTTTTTAACAAAATTAGGCTCCCATCGCCATTCCAATTAGCGACAGGGAGCTCAATAGTACATAGAACTCCTGTCGCCAGTTGAATTTGCGATAATTCAAATAGCGATAGGGATCTTTAATTTTTTAATATTAAAATTTAGAAAACCATCATTTCAAATGGCGATAAGGATCCCGCAAGTCCATATCCCTATTCCAAATGGCGACACAATCTCCTCTATAAAAGACACTTGAAACTCTAAAATTCGGGGAAAACTCACTTTTATTTAGAAAAAAGAGAAAGATGGGAGGAGTAGAGGGAAGGAGAGAAGCTAGCGAAGTGCTGCCTATCCGGTCGCCCACCTTTAAGGTAATTTTTTAACCGAATGGATTACATAGTTTTAGATGTACGGTAACGTAGTATAGTATATTGTACATAATCCTTTTCGGTAGGTAGTCTTGTTTTAGATATGTAGTTAATCATGTAAATCTTGTTTACGGTGTAGTACATTAAATATGTCGGATGCCACCAACTTCAAAATTTACTACGGTTAGGGGACTGTTCTTGAGGGTCCCGAGGGGATTGATTTGCGTTATTTCCAATCGGCGACAGCATCCCTAAAAAGACCAGAGTAGCGTACATGGGCGTTATGATGCTCTGGTAGTTTCACTCATTCGATTTGGACTATGCTGTGTATAATTTGGGATTGAGTTACCTTGCCCCCAACCAATATGGAGCACATATTGGGAGTTAGTCTAGTTCAAGGGAACAAGGTCATGACAGTCATATGTATGCATGGCGAGGGAGGAAAGGTGTGATTTGGTCCTTCTAGCCCAAGCATATGCCAAGCCCACTTCTGCATCGGCGGCTAAACAAGAAAGGAGTGGTGACGCCGAAGAAGAAGTCGGGGACTCCAGCCACAGCCCGGCGCACGCAATGGCTGAAGGTCCAGGGGTAGTCGATCCTGTTGATGAAGACCACGTGGAAGGAGCTCCTTCAGTCAGGCAAGCTAGTGGGCTTGCTGACGAGGGTGAGGAGCAGGAAGCCCTAGTACAAAGGATAGATCTCGAAGACCAAAACTACATGGCATTGTCAGAAGATAAAGGATCCGACGACGAGGATGATGTGGACCAGCAGACGATTCCATCTGAGTGGTCACAAATACCAGTTCGACAACCTCGTCGTTAACGAAGGTTCCCGCGTGCCGTGGGAGTACGACCAAAGTGAGATCAGGCAAGGAGCTATTCACAGTCGTCAAGTCTAACCCTAGATGCTACGACGTGAAGTGCGAAATAGAGGGATGCCCTTTGCGAGTGCACACATTTCAGCATAAGTAGGACACCTACTAGAAATACTCTATAGTGGTTCCTCACACATGTGTCGTCGCTGAGTTAGTGCAATCCCATAAGAACCTGTCATCAGGCTTCATCGCTAACCTCATGTACGATGAGATCGTGGATAATCTAGATTTTGAACCATGATCCATCATTCGGACAATTGAGGCAATGTTTCAGTACACAATCAGCTATGTCAAGGCGTGGAGGGAAAAATAGAAGGCATTAGAATCAAAGTTCGGTACATTCGAGGACTCCTACCACTTATGTCGACATTCAAGATTTCAAGCATCCCAAGTGGGCCAATAAGAGGGTACTGAAGTGAGCATTCTTTGTTTTTGGTCCATGCATTAATGCATTCCGGTACTGTCGTCCAATCTTGTGCGTGAATGACACATTCTTAACTGGAAAGTACAAGGGCTAGATACTGACTACAATAGCGATGGACGAGAACAATCAAGTTTTTCCAGTAGTATTCGCTTTCGTTGAAAGCGATAACACGAATAGCTGGTTGTGGTTCTTGATGAATTTAAGGATTTCTATTATACAGGGCCGTCCTAACGTATGCGTCATATATGATCGGCATGCGGGCCTACCGAGTGCAATAACTCAGCTACAACAATGAGAGAATGAACCACTTCCATGAGCGGATATACAAAGCAAATGGTGCATGAGGCACTTGGGTGCAAACTTCTACAAGTAATTCTGCAATAAGGACTTGATGAACTTGTTCAAGCGGCTATGCAACCAGAACCAGCAGCAAAAGTTTGAAGCACTCTAAAAAATTCTAGATGAGTAGACCCAGACGCACAGAAGGAAGGTAGCGAAAAAGGTCGCCCCAAGCGTTGACCAGGCCCCCGAAGCATTGCCACATCTACCCATGAATTGTCCTAGTGTGGCGAGGAAGACGGGGGTGCAGGTGAAATACTTCTCGGACTGGATTGAGCACAAGCCTAAGGAGAAGTCGTTGCTGCTACATAACAGGGGTGGTGCACGATATGATGTCATGACAACTAATCTAGCCGAGGTATATAACTGGGTCATACGCGACGTCAAGTGCCTCCCTTTGGTTGGTATTGTAGAGGCAATTCTCTGCGGTACAACAAATTACTTTATTGACAGAAGCAACAATGTGTCGCTCGACATGGCAAATGACATAGTATTCTACCCCGTCATGATCACCAAGTACATGGAGAAGGAGAGCAAGAAGGGTGAGATGCTCCGAGCATTTAAGATGGACACAAGGGAGCTTCGCTTTGAGATAATGTGTAGGGATAAAGAATCCTGCAGGACGAACCGCGAGAGGATCACCCACGAGTGCACGCTACGCCGCACTAGTTACGTAAGCACTTGCAACAAGCCCCTTCTTTTGCATAGGCGCTGCTTCCATGTTATGGCCGTATGTTCGACAGTGGCACCGCATCCCGACTAGTACCTCTCTAACCATCTCAACAAGGAGGAGGTGATGCAAACCTGAAGTGCAGAGATGTATGGTTACACCGTGGTTGACCATTTCACTGGTCATTCGTCTTGGGAGCAACTTATATGGACCGCGGACATTAATAAGCTGAAGAGAAATGTTGGCCGGCGACAAGTACGACACATCAGGAACGACATGGACGAAGCAGAAACCAGACGTCGTACGAAGCAGTGCTCCATTTGCAGGGAGTTTGGGCACACTTTCAAGAAATTCCCTACGACAAATCCACAGGACGAAAGAAACATCGGCAGTTCGGACGTCACCGCGAAGACCTCATCCGACCGCCCCACTCGAGGCGGTCCACATGGCGGACGTTGAGGTATGTGGTGCCCAATGCTTTGTAATATCACTTTGATTTGTCAAAAACTAGGTGTTATTCTGTGGTACTGAATGTTATGTAATATCAGTGTGATTTGTCCATAAAGTGTGTGACGACGTTGCACTGAATGTTATGTAATATCATTGTGATTTATCGATAAAAGATGTTATGACAATATGCTGAATGCTATGTAATGTTATTGTGATTTGCCAACAAAAAATATGCTAGGAAATAGTCAGTACAAATTGTGATTTATCGATAAAAAATGTTATGATGGTGTGCTGAATGTTACATAATATCAGTGTGATTTGCCGATAAAATATGTGCTCAGAAATATTCAGTACAAAAAAGTGGAGATGATCCCTATCGCCAGTTGAATTGGCGAATACTGTTGAGCTCTCTGTCGCCAATTGAAATTATGATATACACCTAATTTTATAAAAAAAATCGACAATTTTTTTTGTAATTATCTTTTAAATTAATATATATTTTTTTAAAAAAAATCCCGCGTTTCTCGCTCGCACGGCGGTCGTTTCTAACGTTCTCGTTGCGCTGAAGAGTCGGTGCAATACTGCAATCAACCAAAGTTTCAAAGTCTTAGTCGCAAAGTTTTTTTTTCCCCTTCTTTTCCCTTTTTGTGTGCTTCCGTGAGACATCTCTCTTCGGTGGCTTTTGCTTTCACGGCCATATCTTTGCGTAGTCTCATTTCCTGGTCTTTGGGGGTGATAGATGACCTGGAGATTATAATGCGCTTGACACTGCTTGATCTGCCTATAAGAACATGGCATTTGGCATCAATGATTAGTGGCGAGCTTCACATGGCCGTGAGATAGGCTTTTAGACTTAAGGAAATGGACCGGAAGGGCAGAAAAACAGGACCGGCTGGGGTGCGAACTTATTTATTTATTTATTAATCAACTTAATTTTTAATTTGTTTTTATTATTAATCTCTCGCTAATTTTATTTTTTATTTTGATCTTTTTTTTGTCACGCTACCACTCGTAGTGTGGTTAAATTCTATCATTACACCATTAGTGACATGACAGTGTTGTTTAGCCACGTCACCGTGGTGGAGTGATAATAAGTACTATTTATGTAGACTTATCCTATGACGTGATAGTGTTGTGTTGCCACACTATGGATGATGGTACGAGCAAAAATGTCAAATTTGGAACTAAAATTGACGAAAGATCAGTAATAAAAATAAATTAATAAAAAAAAAGTTCATGCAGTGCAGAGCAGATACTGAAAAGAAGGAAGAAATGGACACGAGCGAGACATGTAGCGACTTTAGGGAGCGATCCAGATATTAAGGATGGGTGGGTTTTTCTTGTTGTTTGATTCAAAACTTGTATCCATTAATTCATGTGTGTGTTCGTGTTCCACGACTTTTATGCTTTATTGCGTCCATGTATATATTTTTTTTGGGGTTTTGAAACAAAAGAATATCTAGCTTCCTTTTGGCCTTTTCATAACCGGTGGACGGACGTTTGTTAGGTAAAGGTGCTTGTTTTTCTTTCTTTCTTTGTTCCTGAAAACATGGGTTTATTTTCTAGTGGTCAAAAAAAGATTTTCGATGGATAAAACTTGTCATATACTTGTCCATTTATTTATTAAAAAAGTGACACTACATCGCGCACGGTCAAACTAGGCAACTTTGATATTGTATCAACTATACAGTTACATGAAAAATAATATTATACCTTTATTAGTTTCCGCAGAGAGGTAAACCTGAATAAAGAAAAGAAGAAATAGTAAATTTTGACGAATGGGAAGAAAAATGGCATGGTACCAATATACTAGAGCCGAAAATGCTAACATATTTCTACTAACAAACGGGACAATTGTTGGAATTAATACGGATTTGGTCTAAATTTTAACTCTAATTAATTCCTGAAAAACCTCAAAGGCTCATATGCACGTGCTAAAACTGTTTAGTCCCACATGGAGTATTAATGGGAGTTACACCACTTTATAAGATGGATCGTGGTAACCCCCTTGTGGAATTGGAGAGAGTCAACACGCGCGCGCTCGCTCGCTCGCCGAGCCGAGCCGTGCCGTGCGGTGTGCGCGCATTTTTCTTTATCTATTCGGAAATCGAAACACATGCGACTGAGACGGACTTCTCTACCGTTTTGCTGCTTTCTCTGGCGATCTCCATCCCGGCGAGGCTCGTGTACGGTCGAATCGGGAGAGCAGGCCTCCGGAACCCCGTCCTTTTGAAGGCTTACACGAGCGAGGACAAATAAAATTTTTGGGGAGTGTTCGCGCGACTGCTCGCTGCTTCGTCATCATCTGCTTCATCTACATCTACGCCATGGCGAACGACAATCTCGTCAACACTTCTGCTGCTGCTGCTGCTCCTTCAACTGGTTCTGGGTATATCAATCTAATCCTTGTACTTTGTTTATCTTTAATTAATGTTATTGTTTTGAACATTGAGATAGAAATGCTAGTTTCTGTTCTGTTAGAAATTGGTATGACTATGGTGTTCATATTTATCTGTCTTATGCAAAAGGCTAGAATATTGTTCATGATTCATCTAGTATATTTCTGGATTTAAGTAATTCGAAAAATACTTATATTTTCAACAACAAGTACCATTTTGTTGCCAATAAAAGAACAACAACTCCATCTTCCTCCCTGAATCTTATAAGGCGTCCACGCATTTTGGGATTCAAAGTTTGTCAACTTTGATCAACAATTGGCCCAACAATATATGGATTATGTGATACGAAAGTAATATCGTTGGATTCGTATTTGAAACACTTTATTATGATTATGCTTTTGCAGCTATGAACAAAGCATCGTAGAAAATAAAGTTCAACTTGGTATACACAAAGTCGGACCGTGCTTTATAAAAAAAACAAAAACAACAGTGTGTGCTAGACGGCTAGACGACACATTCATCATGTTGGCATATGCATTTTCTCATGTAAGGACATATACAATGGTACAGACAGCTGATGTGTATAACAACTCTTTATGTCACATGTAGACAACGCTAAAGACAATTTATACAATAAGTTCTTTGATGTATCGTTCTGTAATGTAGATAATACACAATTTTGTAATGTTTTTTTGATTACTATGATACAATTATACGAGATTGTATCGTAGATAGTTTTTAAAAAATTATTTTATCTAAATTAATTTAGATTCTACGTGACTCTAATTCACTACCGTGACTGTTTGCTTGCCCCCGAGACTAAGACTAGTAGTACGGGTAGAGAGACCTGGTGATTATTGGGGAGCAGAATATCGGACGGAACCTGTCTCGCCTTTGACTTTCCGCCCCCGACACACCTTTCCCCACTCCCCGTGTCGGAATCCGGCGCAAACGCGTTGTTTACTAGTACACGACGGACACCGCCGCCGCATCAATCGGGAAGCCCATCCAGAAGTACCAACTCGCCCGCTCGGCTCTGCTGCTCCATTCGCAGTTCTGTCCCGTCCATGCGTGCGCGGGGTTGCCTGGGATTGGGGTTTCAGCTGAGCTGAGCGAGGAAGAGTCGAATCCGAGCGAGAGGGATGGAGAGCTACCTGGAGGAGAACTTCGGGGGCGTCAAGGCCAAGAACTCGTCGGAGGATGCGCTGCGGCGCTGGCGCAAGCTCTGCAGCGTCGTCAAGAACCCCAAGCGGCGGTTCCGCTTCACCGCCAACCTCGACAAGCGCGGCGAGGCGGAGGCCATCAAGCACGCCAACCACGTACCTGCGCCCTTCCTCTCCCCTCTCCTCTCATCCTCCTCCTCCGCCGCCTCCGCCGCCGCCTCTCCTGCTCAATTATGAGGGCGTGCGGGAGGGAAGGGGTGGATCCAAGGGGCTTTCGCGCTGGGATCCGCGGCGGTTATGGGATCTGGAGCCGGGTATAGTTAGCGCGTCGGGAGTTTGTAGGGTTTACGCCGAGTGAGATCGTGTCACATCAGCGCACTAGATCCAGCGGAGCTCGAGAGGGTGCGGTGTTGCATGGCGTGGGAGTGTGGAGTGCGAGAGGGGGGTTTCAAGTGAATTACCAATTTTTTGGGTGTCTGGTTGGATCATTTCGGGTGTTAATTAGAGTTGGGGTTTGTGGGATCAGTGGCGGGGGCATAGTACCAATTGTGAGTGTATGGACGATTGATGTTGAGCTAGGAGAGATCATTGGTACTTACCTAGTTTGACATGCCCTTGCTACAACATGCCATCTTTGCACTGTGTGTTTAGCAGCAAAACCCATTTTTAGATATTGCGAGTTAGTAGTAGCCTTGGTTTAGCAACCCACTGGGAGTGGCTACTTTCAAATCCCTTTTAGCATACTTGGTATGCCATAAACCTTCTGTAGTTTTCTTAACCCCACGGCGCAACCGCATAGCTTTGCATTCCGAAATGGACCATGAAGCATGAAGTGTTTAAACTTGGAAATTTAGGGTGCTGGTGTTGCTGCCCGCATACTACACACTAGCTTCTTTTCTACGCTTATTTTAAGAGGTTACTGAAATTCATACTATGGATGTGTGACAGGAGAAGCTGCGGGTTGCTGTGCTGGTGTCGAAAGCTGCACTTCAGTTTATACATGGTAATAATTGATTGTTTTGTATTATGACTTCATGTTTTTGCTGTGTATTTTGAGCATTTCTAGTATATTTTCATCTTAGCATACTGCTGACAAACACATATACTCAGGCCTTTCACTTCGAAGTGAGTATCTTGTCCCTGAAGAAGTCAAGGCTGCAGGGTTTCAGATATGTGCTGATGAACTGGGCTCCATTGTTGAGGATCATGATTGTAAGAAGTTGATCACCCATGGTGGAGTTACTGGAATAGCAGACAAGCTTGCAACATCGCCAACGGATGGGCTAAGTACAGCTGAGGACAGCATTAAGCGCAGGCAAAACATATATGGAATAAACAAATTCACAGAATGTGAGGCCCGCAGTTTTTGGGTGTTTGTGTGGGAAGCACTTCAAGACACAACTCTCATAATTCTTGCTGTCTGTGCCCTTGTATCGTTGGTTGTTGGCATTGCGATGGAAGGATGGCCAAAAGGTGCTCATGACGGTCTCGGAATTGTTGCAAGTATCCTGTTGGTTGTGTTTGTTACTGCTACAAGCGACTATCGGCAGTCTCTGCAATTCAAGGACCTGGACAAGGAGAAAAAGAAAATTCAAGTACAAGTTACAAGGAATGGTTTCAGACAAAGACTATCAATATATGATCTTCTTCCTGGAGATGTTGTCCATCTAGCAATTGGTGATCAGGTTCCTGCAGATGGGCTCTTCATTTATGGGTTCTCTCTATTGATTAATGAATCCAGCCTAACTGGCGAGAGTGAACCTGTTGTTGTAAATGAAGATAACCCTTTTCTTTTGTCGGGGACCAAAGTTCAAGATGGGTCATGCAAGATGCTGGTTACAACAGTTGGAATGCGAACCCAATGGGGAAAACTTATGGCTACTCTGAGTGAAGGTGGGGATGATGAAACCCCACTGCAGGTCAAGCTTAATGGAGTTGCAACTATTATAGGCAAGATTGGTCTATTTTTCGCGGTCATAACTTTCACTGTCCTGTCTCAAGGGTTAATCAGCAAGAAGTACCATGAGGGGTTACTTTTAAGCTGGTCAGGAGACGATGCACTGGAGATGTTGGAGCATTTTGCTATTGCAGTTACTATTGTTGTTGTTGCTGTTCCTGAGGGATTGCCCTTAGCAGTCACATTGAGCCTTGCATTTGCAATGAAGAAAATGATGAATGACAAGGCGCTGGTTCGCCACTTAGCTGCATGTGAAACTATGGGCTCAGCTACTACCATCTGCAGCGACAAGACAGGAACACTGACAACCAATCATATGACTGTTGTCAAGGCCTGCATTTGTGGAAACATCAAGAAAGTTAACAATCCTCAGAATGCATCTAAGTTGTGTTCTGAACTTCCTGAAATTGTTGTCAAAACTCTTCTGGAGTCTATATTTAACAATACAGGTGGTGAGGTTGTGATTAACGAAGATGGAAAATATCAGATCCTGGGTACCCCAACAGAGACAGCTTTATTGGAGTTTGCATTGTCACTGGGTGGAGATTTTAAGGCAAAGCGTGATGAAACTAAGATTGTGAAAGTGGAACCTTTTAATTCAACAAAAAAGAGGATGTGTGTAATTCTTGAGCTTCCTGGAGGAGGGTGCCGTGCACATTGTAAAGGTGCTTCAGAAATAGTCTTGGCTGCTTGTGATAGGTTCATAGATGAGACTGGTGGCGTTACTCCTCTTGATAAAACAACCGCAGACAAGCTCAATGGTATTATTGAAAGTTTTGCCAGTGAAGCTCTTAGGACATTGTGCCTTGCTTATAGGGAAATGGAAGAAGGCTTTGCCATTGAAGAGCAAATACCGGTGCATGGGTACACATGCATTGGCATTGTTGGTATTAAAGATCCTGTTCGACCAGGTGTGAGGGAGTCTGTTGCAACTTGCCGGTCTGCTGGAATTATGGTGAGAATGGTCACAGGTGACAACATAAATACGGCAAAGGCGATTGCTCGTGAATGTGGTATACTCACCGAAGATGGTCTGGCTATTGAGGGACCGGAGTTCAGAGAGAAAAGTCTTGAAGAACTCCTTGAGCTGATTCCAAAAATCCAGGTTCGTGTGTATATAATATCTTATTGACTTTTAAAAGTTTACCATAGATCTACAAGTCTCATCTCCTGGTAATTCTGTGTATTAAAGGTAATGGCCCGATCATCACCACTTGACAAGCATACACTTGTAAAGCATTTGCGCACAACATTCAATGAAGTTGTTGCTGTTACTGGTGATGGCACAAATGATGCTCCTGCGCTGCATGAAGCAGATATTGGACTTGCAATGGGCATTGCCGGGACTGAGGTGATAATGCTTAATCATTAAAGAGACCAAACCAATAAGTGCTATTAATTTGCTAGCAGATATATCATGACATGTCATGTTACGTAATACATGCAATAACACAATTTATTGAGCCTTACTGGACCTGAATATTGCTAATTTGATATCATATCCTGCTATTCTGATTCATAACATCCAGTAAACCTAATGCAAGCTTATCAGGTGGCCAAAGAGAGTGCTGATGTCATCATTCTGGACGACAACTTCTCTACAATTGTTACTGTTGCCAAATGGGGACGCTCTGTTTACATCAACATTCAAAAGTTTGTGCAGTTTCAGCTGACTGTTAATATTGTGGCGTTACTAGTTAACTTCTCCTCAGCTTGCTTTACAGGTATACCTCACAGCATTGATGACTCTGTTAACTTCAGATATCCCCGTCTGATTATTTACACATGCAATTCCAGGAAATGCACCACTGACAGCTGTTCAGCTTCTTTGGGTCAACATGATCATGGACACCCTTGGCGCGCTTGCGTTAGCCACCGAACCACCTAATGGTGACTTGATGAAGAGAGAGCCAGTGGGAAGAACAGGGAAATTCATCACAAATGTAATGTGGAGGAACATTTTGGGGCAGTCTTTCTACCAAATTGTTGTCATGTGGTATCTCCAGATGCAAGGGAAAAACTTGTTTGGGCTTGGAGGCTCTGACAGTGCTGATGTTGTGCTAAATACAATTATTTTCAACTCATTCGTCTTCTGCCAGGTATATCTACAGCTACAAATCCTCTGTTTTTCGCTAGTGATATGGTTGCTAGGGGGTAACCTGAGGGAAGACAAAGCATTAGAGAGAGTCATTTTCTATCATTTAGTATAGCACTTGAAGGGGATGAAAAAAACAGAAAAGGATGAAGTGGGATTAGGAGATTATTTGTTATTTCCATAGGCTTCAAATTTCTCTCCCAAGGTGGGGACAATGATGTTGTGATTTTGCTCTTTGTTGACAAGTCGAGACTGTTTTTCTCACATTGTCGGATTTGCAAATGCACCCTGACTTTTTTTAGTGCTTCGTACATTTGGTTGTAGCACACACCGGGGCAGCTTCATTATTTTCTCTTACAATTTGTCACGATTTTGAAAAACCTGAGCGAATTTTAAAAGTAGAGTGCAGTATATAGTCTAATATACTTAGGTGGAAGAGGGGTAGGTAAGGGGCCTAGTCCCAACAGGCAGGCCTGTTTTGTCAAAGGTCCAAAATAATAGTTTACTTCTTTTAGCTGCCAGCTTGGACTGTTACTGATCTGTGTTATATGATACTTCAGGTGTTCAATGAGATAAGCTCCAGGGAGATGGAGAAGATCAACGTGCTCAAGGGCATGCTGAAGAACTACGTCTTTATGAGCGTCCTCACCAGCACGGTCATCTTCCAGCTCATCATGGTCCAGTTCCTGGGCGAGTTTGCCAACACGACGCCTCTCACCAAGCTCCAGTGGCTCGCCAGCGTGCTCCTAGGCCTCGCTGGGATGCCCATCGCTGCGGCCGTCAAACTGATCCCTGTTGGATCCTCGTGATGAAGACGGTGCCTGCAATGCACGATTTCCAGCTGACCTAGTCCATACCGTGTGGAGCTGAACTCTGTGCAGCGTCTTTTGGAAATGCACGGGGAGCAAGATTGGGAACAACTGCACTTGACAAGTTTTGTAGACTATGAATGTGGCATACTGCATCATATTGTAAGAACCATTTGTGTTTGACCAATGGCTCAGGCTCAGCTCGTTAGTGTAGCAGAATTGCAAGACTGTTGTTTGGATTGTTGTGGATCAATGAACAGAAACATACCCTTGATTTCTTCCTTCTTTGGATGGTTGGTTTGAACAGAGATCGAGTTGAGCACTTGTTAATCAACCGTGTCTTGAATATGAATGTCGAATGGATACGGACGATCTCGAACAATGGATATGGACGATCTTGAACAATCGGATATGCGTATACGTTTTGTGTAACAAGATTATTAGAGATAGAATAAAATTAATTATGATTTGTATCAGATTCTTTCCTCATGTTAGAATCTTTGCCCAAGCACGCGTTGACTTCAACGAGCATCGTCAGTTCGTCACCGCCGCTCCTTCTATGCTGCCGCCATTGTCTCTTTCAACGGCTCCCGACCGCAACTCACTCTGCCGGCGTTCGCCATTACCGAGTTGGTTCGCTCGGTCCAATCTGTTTTACTTTTGTTTCCTTCTCTGCTCTTTCCGTGGTCAAGCCACATCTATCGTCTTTCTCTGCTGGCCATCTTGCTTATCTCTCTCTTATCTCTCTCTTTGTCGAATACACGCTCCTATGCATATGCCACCATCCATGCATATGCTCTCCTCGATTATTTTTGATCTACCACTTTTTCCTTTGACCCAATCTTCTACTATGTATCATTCCTTTACTCCTGCCCTCTCTAGCCATACGTGATCCACATCGCTTGCATGCTGCATGTATGCATGCTACGTCTCTTCTTCCATTCTTTTGCTGCCAGATACTGCTATCTTTAATCTACTACTTTGCTCTCCGGATCTTTCCATCCATAACTCACATCCATGCGTCACCCCTATGCAAGCATGCCCACATGTTGATTAATCTCCTCTCTCTTGTTCATAGGCAATCCACTTTGTTGTTGTTCCCTGCTGTTCTCAAAGGCCAATGGTGAGCACTGAGCAATGCCTTGCCTGCACTGTCAGGATCCAGATTTGCAACCTGGAACCCCTGTGTATACAACAATAGCCCCTAAATATGTAGCCAGTGCACACAGCTACATTATTGAATATCAAACACATATCTTGCAAACATTGTTGCAGATTGAGGCCTCCTCAGGTGTGAGATTCCCAGCGGCTTGAAGGTTTAGTTGATTCAGTTGGGCCTCCTCAGGTGCATTGCTCGACGTATTGTCATTTCCCCACCGTAGCGACAGCAGCCCCTTCCTTGGAGTAGATGAATGGGAGAAAATTTGCTTAAAGGTGGGCTAAAGACATGGAGAAGATCAAAAGAGTAGATAGAGACCTTGTTCTTCTAGATAACTCGTAGACTTTGAAGTGCTTGCTTCTCCGCATTGTTGTCTTAAAAAATATCCTAGGGTTGAATGGTTGTGTCATCTGCTTGCCTTACGACATCCACAAATTTCCTTATGACATCATCCAAACCTAAGGATTTAGTACGTATCAACTCATTGTCCAAGCTACATGACGTGATTTCCACTTGTCTAATACTTGTTCAACTCAGACATTTGTTTCTGTCTTGTCCTAATTTTGTATGCTTGTTTTGTCAGTCTTGACGTCTGGTGGCGCTTTCAACAAGGAATAAGGAGGAATAACATAAGATAAGGAAAGGATTGTGGGGATAAGGTAATTAAACCCATTTTTCTTTAAAATTCGATATAGCACACGCAAGAAGCCAGAGAGGCTCAAATAAATCACACAAATAGTTAAAACAAGATTTTTTCCATAACTTTGAAATACGACGTCCTTGGGCAAATAGGCAGTGTACAAGATCCAACTAAAATATCATGATAATACAATGTCTACCGTCGGGGATACACACATGAGGACGCACGGTTCATCCCACAAATGATGATTCAAAGACTGTCTTATCCTCAGGAGCTATCACGTTCCTGAACTTAAGCTTTTGAAGCAGGGGTAAGGGAACAAGAAACCAATTACCTTTAAAATCAAAAGGTATAAAGGAGAGCATCCAGAAGTGATTGGATCGGTAGTAATACTCATATTACTATTTTGGGTAATAGAGGTCTTAGAACAAAAATGATTTTCAAATATCGGTTTTGGAACCCTGAACTTGAAATTTTAGTTTTTAGGATGAAGTTTTCGTAAAGAACTCGTGAAGAATATGGGTCTTAAAATTTGGTTTTGAAAACAAGTTTTTGTAAATGGGTTTGGACAAATAACTACCGGGACAAGGCTCCAGGGTAAATTTTTAAAGTAAGTTTTTTCTTAAAGGAATTTTTGAAACTTGGTTTTTAAGGCAATAAGTTTTAGAAACATAGCATTTTAAAATAAAACCTATAGGTTGAATTTTGACAGAAACTTTTGGGAAAAAACTTTTTGAAAATAAATTCCGTCGATGTACTATTTGGATCACAGAAATGGATTTTTGAATTGAAATCGTAAGGGTTTATTTTTCAAATAAGCTTTGTGAATTTGTCCCAAAATAAAATTTCAAGGTATCTCCAAAAAGGGGTTTTAAGGATAGTTTTAGAAATATAGAGTTTTCGAAATAAGGTAATGTAGTGATGAAAATAAAAGCTGCCAAGATCATATAAGTAAGAGAGAGCCATCTTAGGAGGGATGAGATGTACCAACCCTAAAATTTAAAGTAATCTAAATAGCAATAAACAGTAATAAGCAGTAAAATTGTGGGCTAATCGTGAACACATGTCAAATCAATACAATACAAGATTTTATTATCAAAGTTTATACAAGGACTACTAAAGCAAAAGTACAACATTAATACAACTCTGAATTAATTACAAGAATTCTTTACATCTAAGTAAGAATAAAAATTACAACATTGATTAAAGTTACAAATGAACTTCTGCGTGCTTGGTAGCCTGGAATCCTTTTTTTTATCTTCTGTCCGTGTATTGCCAGAAGCGTAGAACCTTCCTCGGCCAATCCAAAACCTTGTCCACATTTCCATTGGTAGCAAAAACCAAAAGACCGAAATCCAACCAAGACTAATAAAAATGGAGTTAGAGTAAAGAAGAAATGTCGTCAGAAAATGTGGAGCTCACAGAGGTTCCTAGACTATCCGGGGCCAGTCGGCATCCTCTCACTAGGGTTGGTTTCATCATTAGGCAATTAGGAAAATCCAACGCCCACATTTTTCGACTTACCTCAATCACAAAAAATCCAACAAATAGTGCTCTATGGACCAATGGTCCATTCCTTTTACCCAACAGAACAGCCAGCCAAGAGAGAAGTGAGGATAAGGAGAGGGTGTTTTGGGCAATGGACAGTAGGGAGAGAGAGAAGCAAAACAGACAGCCATAGTCGAAGCCACCACAAGCCCCACATAAAATCCCTTAGCACCCACAGCCAAGTCACTTACTCCCTTCTACACTCACCCAAACTAGCATCAAGCAAGCAAGCCAAAGCCAGCTCTAGAAAGCACCCACAGCCACAATGGAGGTTAAGGAAGAAAAGCAGGAGGCAAGAAGCCAGAAGGTGAAGGAAGGCACGAGACAACCAAGACCACCAGTGGATCGACCACGACAACCATTGGACCGACCAAACCATCAACCAACCAGTGATTCCCTGACTAACCAACCGTCAGGTAAGCCTACCATTTTAGCCATTCCCCATACCATCCCTTTTAGAACCATCACACACAACACTCGCACTGCACAAAGCTACAACCGACAAGGCAAGGTGACCAAAAGAAAAGCACCCTGCCTCAGTCGGCTTGTTACCACACTGCAAGGGGCAAACCCGCTAGAGCCACTGAGCACCCTTGGAAGCGAGGATGAGCTCCCCAGCGCAAACCCCCACCCCGAGTCCCGTCACAACAACCCTAGCTAGCTACTCGAGCATGCATGGTAAGAATAGAACAAGAATCTAAAACAAAACTTGACAAGTTATAAAAGGGAAGGGAAGTAATACATGTTAAGGACTAAAGCCGAAGCCATGGAACAATGCCCAGGAAGCATGTATCATAGAAGCCACAGAGCCACCACCAAAGCCTCCACCATTGCCAGAACAAACCAAGCCACCACATTACCATCATAAAGCCTCAAGCTACCACTATAGTCACCATTCCTCATCAAGTCTAGCAAACCAAAGCCCACCATCCCCAGAATGCCACCACTAAGCCATTACAAGCAACCATCCATCATCAAGCACATGAAAGCCCCAAGCAACCACCATTCATTCCCAAAACCACCACCAAAGCTCACCATGCCCAGAACATCACCAAAGCCACCATCCGTACCCATGTCCAGGAACACAAAGCCACCCAAACCCTAACATTTCAAAAAACACACCAGGCCACCACAAGCCATCACCACCGAAGCTCACCATGCCCAGACACCATGCCACCCCAAAGCTTGAGGAACCAAGCCCTCATGCCCACACTGAAATCTCCTCCAACACCCCAATAGTATCACAAATCGACCACCAATCAAATTGGGGACAAATCGATAACGAGAATAAGCAGTAAGAGTAGAAGGTATAGAGGGAACCGCCATAGTAGCCAAGCAATTAGCAACTGAGGTGGTAGGGAGAACCGGCGAGGGAGGCGACCATGAGCCCCAGAAAGCCACCGAGAGAGGTGGCCATAGTGGGTGCCGAAGCACACTTGAGAGGCTCCAGAACCAGGAGGCGTGAATCCGAAGGAGAACCGGCGAAAGGGAGCGGCAGGAGGACTGCAGCGCACCCGGGCGGCGCCAGATTCGGAAGGGAGGAGGAGACCCATTGCGGAGAAGAAGGGAGAAGAAGAGGCGTAAGAGAGCGAGAGTGTTGTGTGCTTGTGCTGTGTGTTATGTGTTGTGCAGTGTTGAGTGTCGAGTGTGTTGTTGTAAGATCGAGGTGGCCGACTAGAGGGGGGTGAATAGACGGTTTTTTAAAAAACTTTCGCGCTAAACCAATATATAAATGCGAAAGCTAATAGCTCTAGGTGTCGGCAAACACCAAGAGTAACAAATCCGAACTTTCACTTGAACTAATCAAGTGTCAACGCTCACGTGGATACACAATCCACTACCTAAGGCAACACATGCACTTAGGGTTTACTCTCTAATCTCACCAAGTGCAACACATGCACAAAAGAGAATAGAGGCTTGCTCTTAGCTCAAAGAATGAGTATATCACTTAACAATAGTACCAGCAACCTCTCCCAACCGGCCAAGGTGGCTATATATAGCCCACACACAAAAACTAGCCGTTGGGAGACAAACCCCTGAAAAATCAGGGAAATCGGAAGTTCCGCCATGTAAAGGCCGGAACTACCGCATGTGAGAGAAAAGCACAGCAACGGCTATGTCAGACGAGAAACTAGCCATTTGATTTTTAGTGCGGAACTACCACCAACCAAGTTGCGGAAGTTCCGATCTTCGGAAGTTCCGCTCAACACATTTCGGAAGTTCCGCTCAACACATAGCGGAACTACCGCACATCCAAACTTTGGCTAAGTCCCAAAATGGTGCTTCTCTGGAAAAAACGAACCGCAAGAATTTCGGAGCAACCAATAATCGGAACTTCCGCTCATACCATAGCGGAACTTCCGCACCTCGAGAAATCGGCTAAGTCCCTAAACCGGATGCTCTCTGGGAAAAACGTTCCGCTGGAAATCGGACCGTCCGGCCTGCGGAACTTCCGCAGTTACACAACCGGAACTTCCGATTATCCTGAGAGAAAACAGCAATGGATTTTTCAACAACTTCAATTGCAAAACACATTTACCAATTGATAAGCCATGCCAACAAGGATCACAAGCAAGATTCCCAACAAGTTGCAAAACACATTTGCCAACTTTTGGAATCATACCACAAGGAAAAAGGTACATGGACTTACACCATTTGCAAAACAAATTTGCAAACTTAAGTCACATGCTACAAGAAATCAAACATGAGCATCAACTATTTGCAAAACACATTCGCAAATAACAGCATCATTCCATAAGACTAAAGTGCATGGACTTCAACCATTTGCAAAACACATTTGCAAAGTATAGTCCCATGCAACAAAGATTAAATGCATGAGCCTCGGTTATTTGCAAAACACATTCGCAAATGATAGCTCCATGCATAGATGAGCTAGAGCAAACACAATGAGCTATCAACACATGACTAACTCATGCTACTAGTCAAGACCCCTCTTAATAGTACGTCAATCCTATACTAGCAATCCGGTCTATCAACCAAACACCGAGACCGGTAAAAGACTAGGAACACATCCTTAGCCCTAGCTAGTCATACCTTTGCCTTGCATCTTCTTGAAGCTTGATGACGCACATCAACACTTCAAGTCCGGGTCTTTGACTTTGACAATCATCAACACATGATGATTTCTTCACTTCGGGATCTTGTCTTGAACATCATCAACACATGACGATTTCTCCATCCCGAGTCTTCACGTGCATAAACACATGATGTATTCCTTCACTTGACTTCCATCAACACATGATGGTTCTTCTCTTGTCTTGACGATCAACTCATGATGCATCATTTACACCAAGCTCTTGACTTGATGATCAACTCATGATCATCCCAAGTCTTCATCATCCTGGAACATAACCTATATATCCAACTCATGGAAAATGTTAGTTCCACAATGTGATCATCATTAATTACCACACCATACCATTAGCTCATATTGGTGGGACAAGATACCTCAATCTTTCCCTCTTTGGTAATTGATGATAACCACTTAATTTCTCATAAATTTAATGATGATAAATGAGAGAACAAATGAGTATATATAAACTACACAAGTTATATATACTCTAACATGAGTATACAAGAACTACACAAGTTTTGTATACTCAAACGGATTTGTTTCAAAGTAAAGATCCCAAATATATGTGGAGAATGGAATATGAATCAATACTAATGAAACCACAAAGTATAGGATAAAACTCCCCCTAAATGTGTGCATACACAAATGTGTAATAAGATCATATGCACATATTCAAGTTTCATAATGGCGGGTCTAGATCTTTCAGTTGTGTGTGTGTGTGTTGTGTGTGTTGTGTAGTGTGTGTGTGTTGTGTGTTGTGTGTAGGGTAGTGTGAGTGTGTGTAGTGTTTTGCATAGTGTGTGAATGTTGAGCGCGTGTAGTGTTTTGTGCATTGCGTAAGAGCGGGTATCGTTAGATTTAGAACCGTCTAACTTGTGAAAATCCAGGGACCCAGATAAAAGTAGGTCGTAGGACAATAGGAAACACCAACCTAACTGGGATCCAAAAAAATTAATCAAATTAAAATATGCTAAAAAATGGGGACAACAAATTAATGCAAGCATAGTATCATCCAAACAACTAAGTAATTACATATATGTCTGTCAGATAATTGCGTAAGTGTAATGGTGATCCAGATCCGTTGATGCAGAGCTTTACTACGAATACGAAAGCAAGCATATTCTCTTGAACATCAACATAGTTATATTAAATGTAAAAGTTACCTTTCTATATCATTATATATATGTGCATTAAAACTATCTCTCAAAAATCAAATCGGATAAAAGAGATAAAGAGAAAAGAGATGAAGCATGAGAAAAGAGCAGTACAACTGAGATGAGCAGCTATGTTGTAAGAGAACTATTAGGATGGTAAGGGGGGGCCCTTGGCAGGAAAGAGAAGGAAGATGTGGGACCTTTTACATACAGATAATATATAATGACCAAAACTCCCACTCGGATAAGGGGCCGTATTTAAGTGCCAACCATTTTCTCGTCTTCGGCGGGCAAAAATGCTACCTTGTTATGTTGTTATACTCTCCACATCGGGTAAGTAATATAATGTGTGAGTGGTGGAGGAACTCAGGACTAGTAGCGCAAGTCCAGAAGTGAGGGATCCAAGCAGCATATATTAGCGCAGGTGGAGTGTTGGGTGAAGTGATAACCAGCCCAACCCACATTATTGGAACACGGTGGAGGACTGGGTGAGCGTCCCAAGACACTGACGAAAAATAGATGGGTGGAGACTTAATCACGTAACATGGAAAACGTTCCGTACTCTGAACTTGACACCACATTAAGGAAAATGCGGGAGACCTAGCTTAAAGAGGGATCAGAGTTGCTATGGGTAAAGTGGTACAAGCCACGCAGTGCTAAATAAAATCATGAATTCATGTCTATCTCCAGGATTGGGTGCTACGGTGACCGCTAGGGGTCTATCTTCTCACCGAGTGATAAGTAGTCTTTTTCAGAATTAAAACTTGCCACTTAAAGTTTGGTAAATTATTTTTCAAAGAAAAAGATGAGTTAGAAAATATGATAGACAACAGAGAGGAATCATACAGTGCATCCTTGCTAATAATGCCTGCTGAGTACACTAGTACTCATTCTTTCTATTATTTCCTTTGTTAGATAATACACGGATTACCCCGAGTGTGATGAAGGATACACAGGTGCCGAGGAGGCCGCTGGAGGCGAGGGCGCTTACTATGAGGACCGGGGTGAGGTGGACACCTTATTCGGTGAATGGGACGAGTAGACGATCGGTGGAGCCGGGCAGGCAAGTGAGGGGATCTGCCCCTTTTACAGTTGTAATGAAGTACTTGTATTAAGGACCATAGCCTTGCGTGGCTATCTGCTATAATAAAGTATAATTTCTATCTTATTGTTCTGATGCGTTAACTTTGATAAGGCTTATTATTTGTTGGAGCGGTGTCCTACCGGGCAGACGAATAATTATCCGTTTGCCTATGTGTGATTACCCTCGGGGTAATAATATCGGGGCACCACAGATGAGAATGAGCAATATTACTTAAATTTTCCCAAAGCTTTTGTAGCTGAAAATAGATTTTGAAAAATTCTAGTCATGAAACTAACGACCATGCTTACTAAGGTCACGACCTATAGTCGATATGGCTCTAGTACCAACTCTACCGAGACCTAGATTTGCAATCCGGAACCCTCTGTGTATATAATACTAGTCCCTGGATCAGTAGCTAGTGCACATAGTTACATCATTAAATATCAAACACATATCTTACAAGCGTAAAGCTATTACATAATATTAAACAATACGTAAATAGACCTTACGACTTTTGACTTACAGAATGATCGACCAGACCAAATACCTTTAAAGAACATTAGTGGAAACATAATCAATAACGCAATAGTGGGACCCTCAGGATATGCCCACAGACAATCGATTGGGGCTCGCAACCTAGTTCTTGGCCTCCTCGATTCCTAGTCTTGTTGAACACGATGGAGCGCCCATGGAGCCTTCCTTTTTTCACTTACTGAATGATAATATTGAGCAAGTGTGAGTACACATCCACACTTCGCGAGCCAACACATAGAATGCAGTTATAATAGATGCAAGGCTGATCAAAGGAATGGCTTGAGGTTCTTTCATTTGCACAAAGGCACTATTGAAATAGATTAAGTAGTAGGAAAGTCCTGAGACCTATCATTTTAACTAACACAAGTTTTGATGAAATTGAGTGTAGTTATAAAATACTAGTGAAGGCTCCAACTTCTGCATATTATAAGGTGGCTCTAACCACCCAATACTATATTTTCCTCGGGCTACAACCCACAATTTTCACTGGCTACCACCAGGACAATTCGATACCTCGAGCTACAACTCGACCTTTTCACAGGCTACAGCCAAGACAAATCAAGCCACAGGCTACAACCCGCGCCTTCCGCTGGCTCCAACCAGGACAAATCAAATCCTCGAGCTACAACCCAACATTTCATCCCAGTCACAAATTATTTTATAAAAGTTGAGCCTAACCAAACAAGTTCTTGCACATCACCCATGATCGTGGGCATGACTACCCAGATAGTTTTCACTCTACAGAGGTAGTACAACTTTACCCATAAGAGACAATCATCTTATAATGTTAACACGCTACCGTAGGCGTGAGGCTAAGAAAATTATTACAAGGCCTTTACAATGCCCTACCCCAACACAGGTACACCCACTAAGGTTTTATCCATCGTGGGATACAACCCTCTGGAGGCCCCCTCTTGCGCCGTGTGGTTTCCATGTGGCTACAACCACTCCACATTGTACTGGATAGTGAAAGTAACACTGAGGTGAAGCAAATTAATTGGCCAGGTCGTACCCATTATAGACTTGTTGTTGCACTATTAGTGCCCAAGAGGTCATCACAAGATTCAGTCCTTAATTGACTTGGGTGGTGCTTTCACATTACCCACTCTCATGCTCTTATCGGCACCCGCCTGACTTACCATCCGCCCAAGTCTAAAATAGTTTTTGAGTTTTCATTTTGAAAATCCTTTCTAGGTTCAACATACCAACCAGGCTCCAACACCGGCTTCCCAAATCTAGTTTTGAAGTTTGAATAATGTCGGGGCAAATTAATGCCCATATGTCAATGTATCTAAATAAGGCTAGGCATAACACTTAGATACAGACTTAATAACTAATTAAGTATACTGTTATTCCTAGGGAGACAAAAGGTGGTGTCCAAGTTCAAGGAATGGAATTTAATAGCTCACTTAACATAAAGATATTAACTACAAGCTAAGATAATATAATTGTAAAAAAAGCATAGCAGTGTAATTTTATAATTTAAAATAATACAATTTGCATTCAAAATATAGGTGCAAAATGATCAAAATATTGACTCGTCTTACTCAATGTTTTGATAACCTTGGTCTTATTCTTGATTTGGCTCGAATTACTCCTCCAGAACTTTGAACTCTAATTATGCAAAAATATGGTGGGATGCACGAACGTCTAAAAACAAACAAATGAAACCAAATAAACTCAAGGAAAATAAATGTAACATCCCTATTTTCAGAGCTTGAAAATCTTTTAAATATTGGTAGCAAGAAAATTCATCATTTGGATTTATTTGAATATTAATTTAAAAAAAGCTTAATATGGACTTTAAGGACAAATTGATTTAATGTGCTTAATCCCAACATCAACAATTGTCAAAATTATTTTATTTAGATTCTACATGCTTGGATATATTTTGTAGAATTTTCTGGAAATTTTCCAAAGTCATTTGCTATTTTCTAATTGCTATTTGCATTTTCTGGATTTATTTAAAAGAAAAACCTATTTTAAATCCTTGAATAGCGATCTTGGGCAAGCCAAAGACTATTCCGGCCGCGCCAAATTTATATCGCCCGGCCGCGCTCTCGTCCGTTGGATGCTCGACGCGTGCCCTCATCTCCGATCGGACGCACGCGCTCAACCCCGCCTTGACCCGCTGGATCTCCGCCGCGTGTTCCCCTTCGCGCGATCGCACGCTCGCGCCCTCGCCCCGCCCTCGCTCGCTCCCAACCCTTGGATCCCGATCGTCCGGTTGCCGCTTCGCCCGCGCCGCGCCTCGCCTTCTCTCTCTGTCGTGTGGGCCCGCCGAGGTCGTCGTCTCCGACACGATCTTCTTCCCCCGCTTTCTCGCCTGTCCGCCATTTTCGCCCGAAGGAGCTCGTCCGAAAAACGCGCAACGGCCGCTGATTTCTCGCGCCAACCCCACCAATCTGTAGCCCCAGCTATTCCGTATCCATCCCCAACCGAATTAACCTTCAAATCTCGCTCTATCTCCTAAAACCCGGAAGATCCCGGGCGTGACCGAGACGGACTCAATTGGGGGTTTCCATCTCAGTCGCTCCCGAGCCCTATAAGTACACCCTAGGGTTCCCCTCGTCCTCCGCATCCCATAGCAACCGCCTGTCGATCTCTCGCTCCGAGCCCCCACATTAGCCCAAAATCGAACTTCGCCGCCTCGGTTTCGCCGTTTGCACCGCCGTCGCCGCTCTGCCGTCATCGATCGCCTCCTTGGGCTCGGTGTCGCTCAGCCACCTCGGTAGCGCTTTCTCGTCATTGAGTCCCACCGTCGCCGCCGTCCGACAAAGCCGTGACCTCGCCTCCGCTTCTTCTCCCACCCGGTCGCCGCCGTCACTTTCATTCTTTGGTAAGGTCAAGACTAGGTGCGCATAAGCGCAAGGATTGCTCTGGTACCCTTGGTCGCCGGCGACTTCGCCGCCGATCCGGTGATACCCTTGGTCCCCGTGCGCGCCGTCGGCCATGACTCGTCGCCGCCGCGTCGGTCTCTCGCGCCTCTCGCTTACTCGTGTGCACGCGTGGCGCCAGATCAGCGCCAGCAGCGTGCTGCGTGGTCGGCTGCGCGCCGACTTTGCCTCGGCTCGGTGGACCCAAATCCATCGTGAGCCGAGAGGTCGACGATGGGTCCCACTCACAAGACGGATTTTAATTAAATCCTTTTTCCTACCGACGCAAGCATTGCGCAATAATTCGATTTTCCTTTATAAAATTAATTCGGAAATTCGAGAAAATCCAATTTAGGGTTTTATTGATTTTCCAATCTTCCAAAGCCCATATCTTTTGCAGAAGTCCAATTGAGCCCATTCAAATTTGTAAATTCATATAAAATTAAGATCTATTTAATGGTGAATTTTATTTAATTTTTGGAGTTTGTTTTGCCTCTGTTATTTATTTGTTTTATTTCTTTTGTCTCGTTTCATGAGTAGGCGTCGATACTTGGGAATTTTGCGGAAGAAGGAGCACCTCAAGACCAAGACCAATATCTAGATCTATTCCAAGGCAAGTTATACCTTTGATCATTTTGAACCCGTTTTCAAAATACTTTGTTTCAATGTATTGCATTCTATTTCAAGTATTTATTTAAATGCTTTTGGGTGTAGTTATTAAATCCAAATTGTTATGCCACCTTGTCTATTGTATGCCATGATCTTTTGTCACCCTAGGTTGATTAATAACTAGTTGGTATTATTGTAGCACCAACGTGGGTTGGTTAGATACGATTAGGCGCTTAGCCATGCCACGAGTCATCATTTCATGTGAGAGTTGCAATTATAAATTTGACTAAGTGATTATGGGCGTGTGATGAATCTGTGTGTCTTTGTGTGCTATTACTCGTTGATGGCATGTGTTGCACTTAATCAACAGGGTGGGAAAAGATTTAGACTGAGGCAAGTGGTGGATTCTGTGTGAATGGTGGAGCTGTGTGCTTATTAAACTTTGTGATTTGGGTAAAACTGGAAGTCTTGCCTTAGTCAATTAAGGACTTAACTTTGTGCGCCATTGAACTGGGCCTTCTGCATGCGACCACATGCCTAGTATGGGCTGGGCCTGACTTAGTAAGTTATGGAGTCTTAACATTGACCACTCAGGTTGTATTTAAGCTATGTGATGGGCTGGAGGTGTGATATGTCACATCGCGGGACGGTTCGCTGCATCCCTGTCCAATGGTGTGTGTCGTTCCAAGGGCTGTGTGTACAAATTGATGCGATAAAGCACACCAGAGTGTCATTGTTTGAGATGAAGTCTCTGAAAGGTTTTGTTGTGATCAACTCTGATCCGGTTGGTTTCATCGTGTGGGTAAAGTGTACAACCTCTGCAGAGTGTTTAAATCAATCTATTCGAATAGCCGCGTCCTCGGTTATGGACATGCTCGGGAATTTCACACGAGGGGTAGATTTTCATAAAAACAATTGGGAAGGGTCAGCTGTGTGAGATAACTTGTTCAGCTGTGTGAATAACTTGATTAGACTGTGTGTCCTTTGTGAAATCAATTGTTAAATTATTATTGTCTATTTGTTTTGAATTACGCTTTCAATCTATTATTTGTATTCAATTGCAAATGTTGCATTTCTGCAAAATAACCACAGAAGCCATTCCTTTGGAATAAGTCATCATGTATAAATGCATTACGTGGTATGACTTGCGAGTACGGTGTGTACTCACTCTTGCTAAATAAATCAGCGAAGTGGAGGAGTCGTCACCGCTTTTGAAGAGGAGTTCTACGAAGGTTGAGCGTTAGGGTCTTGATCGATCGGTTACTGTGGTAAATTGATGGGAGCCACCGAGTTTATTTCGTTTCATTGCAGTTTATTTCTTTATTGTCACCTTGCATGGCTTAATAAATGTAAACTCGACCGTAAGGTCCCAATGATTATTTGTTATTTAAAGTACTCGTTTATTCTTATATTCGTTGTATGGATGTGATATTTCATCAATGTTGACCTTTGTGTGCACTAGCGTGATCCTGGACTAGTGCCGAATACACAGAGGGTCCGATTTGCATATTTGGGTCCCGACGGAGGTGGTATCGAGCCATCTTGTGTAGGTCTTGACCCTAGTTAGATTGGCCGTTCTTAGTGAGTCCAAACTATTTTCTAAAGCAAAATTAACTTGCAAGATTAATTGAATTCCTTAACTCATCTCATGTCTCTCTTGACTCAACTATTGCTGAAATTCTTTCTCTCCATTGTTTTAAAGTTGTTTTCATATCCTTGTCCATCTTGACAGATGCCTCGTCTTGAGTTATGGAGAGCGCAAGGAGGACTTGCCACGAGCTTTGGAAGTTGCTACAAGTACTTGGAGGTTCGATCGTCCATTGTACCGTGGCGGTGCTTGGATTGTGAACGGTAGAGATCGTGGAGTAATCGCCATTTGACCATCTACGCCAGTGCGAACACTAAGGCAAGCAAACCATCGAACATCTCTCGAAGGAGTATTTGGATTGAAGCAATCCAGAGTCTTCGCGCCTTGCCATCCCGAGGATCGCAACATCTACTCGAGAGCTTCGTGACACGTTTTCCGTTATCATCCCGCACTCCGACGTGGATCTTTTGCACGTTTCCGTCTACGGAAGGAGAAGACAACGCCACCGTCGTGCATCTCGCCCGATTCGCCATTGCTCGGGAGGAATCGTTGGAGTTAGCCGCCACAGAGTGGAGTGTACCTATGAGACTCTTGAGAGTCAAGAAAGGATCGCCATATTAGAAGAAACTCTTTATGGGCGACACGAAGAAGACACGAAGAGGAAGACCGGAAGAAGCTAATGGACCGGTGAACAAGAAGAGCCCGCAGAGGCAAGCAGAACCAAGAAGACTGCACGAGGACACTGCTCCTATTGCACCATCCGGGACATCGGGATCGGTTTGCAAGGATGCCACTCACTTTCAGTCTACAAGAAAGGGAGCACCGTCAAGGTGCGGAGGCTATTTGATTGAGTAGTCTGTTCGCGTTGTTTGAGCTTAGCCGCTTTATGTCTTGAGTCGCCCTTTAGGCGGTAGATTGGTGTGCTTAAGTTCGTCCTTATTTTTGTGTGCAAGTATGAGTGCAAAGGCCCTTAGGCATTTGTTGCAAGCCATACTATTATCTTAATCAATATAAGAGTTTGATTGAGCTTTCTTAAAATATGTTGTTGGGTTTTACCTACCCCGCTTAGTTCTACAACTTATCTCGTGCTTGCTACCTTATCTAACCCTTGGAGATTCACGGATGGTTCGGACTCGTCAAGGCTGCGCAAGTGGTTACGATACTCGAAGATCGAAGGACATGAACAAATCCTCGAAGTAGTTCCACCACAAGCACCTTGATCGATCTGCGAATTTTGGAGCATTCATGGCTCAGACCGGTGATGTACACCATGATGAATCGGATGCAAGCTATGAATAATCGAACAACAACAATCAACATCACAATGGAGCCCGGTTGCTCATGGTCACAATGGATCATCCAAGTTGGCGGAGTTTATGAGGACCCGTCCACCAACCTTTTCTGGACATGTCTCACCAGTAGAAGCTGATGATTGGCTTCGTGTTATTGAGAGGAAACTGCTGATCACTCAATGCAGCGATCATGAAAAAGTTCTGTACGCCTCTCATCAGATGGAAGGCATTGCCGCCGAATGGTGGGAAAACTTTTGTGCAGCGCATGGAACGCCGCAAGATATTACTTGGGAAGAGTTCACTGCTCGCCGCGATATCATGTACCAGAAGGAATCATGGATCTAAAGAAGGATGAATTCCGTGCTCTCAAGCAAGGAGGATTGTCAGTGACTGATTACCTCAACAAGTTCTCTCAACTTGCTCGATATGCTGCAGAAGATGTCGCCACTGACAAGGCTCGTCAGAGTCGTTTTCTGAAGGGATTGAACACTGGACTTCAAGTCAACTTGATCGCCCACACCTTTCCTGATTTTCAAGAGTTGATCAACAAGGCTTTGATTCTAGAGGATAAGCGTAAGGAATTGGAAGATCATCGTAAGCGCAGAATGGCTCAGCAAGGAAGTCACCAACCCCAGCTAAGGGCAAGAATGATTCCACCGCAGTTTAGCCGTTTTCCACCACGAGTGCGCGGACCACCGCACCAACTTCAAGCACCTCGCCCGATTGCTCGAATTTCCGCAACCGCACGATCAACCCCAATCCGATAAGCAACCCACGAATACAACGAGTTTGCTTTACACCGTCGGCCGGGTATTTCGCCAACCGATGTCCGCAGAATGGGACTATCACTCGAAGACGCTTCAACCTTGGGAATACACGGCCAAAACGCCGGTACAAGGCAACCATCAAGGAACTTCTCAAGCTACCGGTCAATCCGAGGAGCACCGCCATCGGTGGTCGAGGTCGTGTCAACCACGTCACTCTGGAAGGAGCTCAAGAAGCACCGACGTTGTAATCGGGTAAGTTCCTAGTAAATTCAAGACACGCATCGATTCTGCTTGATTACGGAGCTTCGCATTCGCTTGTTTCGGAATTTTGCAACTAAGAACAAATTGGAAGTTATGCATCTTAAGCATACTGTTAGTCCGATACCGAGCAGAGCTAAGTTCTAAAGTTGGATGTTTAGGAGCTAGGCTACTCATAGTTGGAGTTGAGTTTCTAGCCAACCTAATAGTTCTAGACACTCGCACCATAGATGTCATCCTTGGTATGGATTGGTTATCCAAACATAAAGCAATGCTAGATTGTGGTCAAGAGCCGTGACAATTGAGGATACCACAGAAAGAAAGTTGAATTCCTAGCCACCTCGAGACGTGATGGACATTTGGTAGTCAACGATGCGAAGACGTTTCTTTGGAAGACGTACTGTAGTCGAGATTACCGGATGTATTTCGGAAGAATTACCGGGAATGCCACGGACCGTGACATTGAATTTGTCATCGATCTAGTGCCGTGGAACAAGCACCAATTTCCAAGAGACCCTATCGGATGCGGTCGATGAACTTGTGGAAATGAAGAAGCGATAGAAGAACTCATGGAGAAAGGTTTTGTAAGACCTAGTTCGCCGCCATGGGAGCACCGCTTTGTTCGTCAAGAAGAAAGATGGAAGTATGAGAATGTGTATCGATTATCGTTCTAAACGAAGTCACCATCAAGAATAAGTACCCATTACCCCGAATAGATGATTTGTTCGACCGGATGAAAGGAGCCGAGTATTCTCTAAGATCGATCTGCGATCAAGGTTACCATCGATTAAAGATTTGTCCTAAGGATGTACCAAAGACCGCTTTCTCAACCCGGTATGGACATTATGAATTTCTAGTCATGTCTTTTGGATTGACTAATGCCCTCGCCTATTTCATGAACATGATGAACAAAGTATTCATGGAATATTTGGATAAGTTCGTGGTAGTATTCATTGATGATATTTTGGTATACTCAAAGTCGGAAGAAGAACATACAGGACATTTGAGATTAATCCTAGAGAAGCTCAGAGAACATCGCTTGTATGCCAAGTTCAAGCAAGTGTGACTTTTGGAAGAAGAAAGTTGATTTTCTCGGTCATGTGATGACAATAGAAGGAGTAGCAGATTGACCGGGAAGGTTAAAGGCGTAATGAATTGGGAGCGACCCAAGACGGTTACTCAAATTCGTAGTTTCTTGGGAATGGCGAGGATACTATCGTCGTTTCATTGAAGGGTTCTCAACGATTGCTAAACCTCTTACGCAATTGTTGAAGAAAGAGAAGAAGTTTATTTGGACTGACTTGTGAAGAGAGTTTTCAAGAATTGAAGAAACGTTTGACTTCAAATTTCAGTGTTAGTTTTTGGGATATTAGTAAGGATTTTGATATCTCACCGTGATGCTTCGCGTCAAGGATTAGGATGTGTCCTTATGCAAGAAGGAAGAGGCGCCGCTATGCGTCAAGGCAATTAAGGCCTCATGAAGAGAACTATCCTACCCATGATTTGGAGCTAGTCAGTAGTGCATGCCTTGAAGATTTGGCGTCATTATCTCATCCAGAATGTGAAGTCTACAGATCATAAGAGCACAGTACATTTTCACTCGACCGATTTGAACATGAGGCAGAGAAGATGGTGGAATTAATAAAGGATTATAATCTTGGAATCCATTACCATCTGGTAAGGCCAATGTAGTTGCAGATGCACCGAGTCGTAAGAGCTCTTGCAATGCTCGAAGCAAAGAGTTGTGTTGAGAACTTGGGAGGAATTCGAAGCTACTGACTAGAAGTTGTTCGGAAGGATTTGTGGCCACCTAGAAGTGCAATCTACTCGGAGAAAGCAGTTCGTGAAGCGCAACCCAAGGATTACGAGTTTCTTGATCTCAAGAAGAAGATGTCGGAAGGAAAATTTAAAGACTTCACCATAGATGATCGGGATATATTGTGGATCAATGGGCGATCGTGTGCGGATATGGATGGATTAAGACAGTGATTACGAAGGAAGCCCATGACTCTAAGTATTCGATTCACCTCGAAGTACTAAGATGTATCGGGATGTTAAGAGTAAGTTTTGGTGGCCAAACTTAAAGCGAGGCGTGCGAGTTCGTTGCTTTATGCGGCGTGTGTCGAAAGTAAAGGCGAGAACATCGAGACCGGCAGGTTTGCTACAACCGTGAAGATACCGAATGGAAGTGGGAAGAGATCGGTATGGATTTCATTACGGTTTACCCAAGACTCAATCGGTTATGATTCGATTTGGGTAATAGTGGATCGCTTAACTAAGGTTGCCCATTTCTACCGATTAAGACCACTTACTCAGGAGACCGCTTGGCGGAATTGTATATGTCAAAAATCGTCAGTCTGCACGGTGTGCCTAAGAAGATAGTGTCAGATCGAGGATCTCAATTCACCTCTCGTTTTTGGCAGAGTCTACATGAAGCCCTGGGAACTCATCTGAATTTTAGTACTGCTTATCATCCACAGACAGATGGACAGACTGAAAGAGTCAATCAGATATTAGAAGATATGTTGAGAGCCTGTGCCTTAGCAAATGCTACCGGTTGGGATAAAAGTTTGTCGTATGCGAATTCTCGTACAACAACGGTTATCAAGCCGCTTTGAGATGTCACCATTTGAAGCTCTGTACGGTCGTGCCTGCAGAACTCCGTTGAATTGGTCAGAGACAGCTGAACGTGTAGTGTTCGGGCCAGATATTATTCAGGAAGCCGAAGAACAAGTTGCTATGATCAGAGAAAGACTAAAGATAGCCCAGTCCAGGCAAAAGAGTTATGCCGATAATCGTCGTCGTGACCTCAGCTTTGAACCAGAGGATTTTGTGTATCTTCGAGTTACTCCGCTCAGAGGTGTTAAGAGATTCCACACCAAAGGGAAGCTTGCTCCAAGGTATGTGGGTCCATTCAAGATTTTGGAACGCCGTGGAGAAGTTGCGTACCAGTTGGAGCTACCACAGTCGTTAGCAGGAGTGCATGATGTCTTTCATGTCTCTCAGCTGAAGAAGTGTCTTCGTGTGCCAGAAGAGCAGACCCCGTTGGAGTCAATTGAACTGAAGGAGGATCTCACGTACAAAGAGCGACTGTCGAGATTTTGGATGTCGCAGAGCGCCGCACTGAAGCAAGACGTTCGTTTACGCAAAGTCCGGTGGAGTAACCACTCGGAAGGAGAAGCAACGTGGGAGCGTGAAGAAGAGTTAAAAGCCGAGTTCCTAGCCTTTTCTCTAGCTAGCCAGGAATCTCGGGGCGAGATTCGTTTAAGGGGAGGTTTGTAACATCCCTATTTTGAGCTTGAAAATCTTTTAAATATTGGTAGCAAGAAAATTCATCATTTGGATTTATTTGAATATTAATTTAAAAAGCTTAATATGGACTTTAAGGACAAATTGATTTAATGTGCTTAATCCCAACATCAACAATTGTCAAAATTATTTTATTTAGATTCTACATGCTTGGATATATTTTGTAGAATTTTCGAAATTTTCCAAAGTCATTTGCTATTTTCTAATTGCTATTTGCATTTTCGGATTTATTTAAAAGAAAAACCTATTTTAAATCCTTGAAGCGATCTTGGGCGAAGCCCAAGACTATTCCACCGCGCTTGACCATATCGCCGGCCGCGCTCGTCTGTTGGATGCTCGACGCGTGCCCTCATCTCCGTCGGACGCGCGCTCAACCCGCCTTGACATTGGATCTCCGCCGCGTGTTCCTCGCCGCGATCGCGCGCTCGCGCCCTCGCCCGCCTCTTCGCTCCCAACCCTTGGATCCCGATCGTCGGTTGCCGCCGCCGCGCCGCTCTCGCCTTCTCTCTCATCGTGTGGGCCCGCTGAGGTCGTCGTCTCGACACGATCTTCTTCCCGCTTCTCGCTTTGTCGCCATTTTCGCCGAGGAGCTCGTCCAAAAAGCGCGAACTTGCCGCTGATTTCTCGCGCCAACCCCACCAATCAGAGCCCAGCTATTCAGTATCCATCCCCAACCGAATTAACCTTCAAATCTCGCTCTATCTCCTAAAACCGGAAGATCCGAGCGTGGACCGAGACGGACTCCAATTGGGGGTTTCCATCTCAGTCGCTCCCGAGCCCTATAAGTACACCCTAGGGTTCCCCCTCGTCCTCCGCATCCCATAGCAGCCGCCCCGTCTGATCTCTCGCTCCAGAGCCCCCACATTAGCCCAAAATCCGAACTTCCGCCGCCTCTGGTTTTTCGTTTGCTTGCACCGCCATTGCGTCGCTGTTCTGCCGTCATCATCGCCTCCTTGGGCTCGGTGTCGCTCAGGCCACCTCAGGCGCGCTTTCTCGTCGATGGAGTCCCACTGTCGCCGCCGTCCGACAAAAGCCGTGACCTCGCCTCCGCTTCTCCACCGCCGGTCGCCGCCGTCACTTTCATTCTTTGGTAAGGTCAAGACTAGGTGCGCAATAGCGCAAGGATTGCTCGTACCCTTGGTCACCGGCGACTTCGCCGCCGATCGCCGGTGATACCCTTGGTCCCTCGCGCCGCCGCCGGGCCATGACTCGTCGGCGCCGCGTCGATCTCTCGCGCCTCTCTGCCGCCTCGTGTAACGCGCGTGGCGCCAGATCAGCGCCGGCCAAGCGTGCTGCGTGGTCCAAACTCATCGCGCCCGGCTTTGTTTCGGCTCGGTGGACCCGATCCGTGGAGCCGAGAGGTCGATGATGGGTCCCACCTGTCAGGACGGATTTTAATTAAATCCTTTTTCCCGGCTGACGCAAGCATTGCGCAATAATTCGATTTTCCTTTATAAAATTAATTCGGGAAATTCGAGAAAATCCAATTTAGGGTTTTATTGATTTTCCAATCTTCCAAAGCCCATATCTTTTGCATCCGAAGTCCAATTGAGCCCATTCAAATTTGTAAATTCATATAAAATTAAGATCTATTTAATGGTGAATTTTATTTAATTTTGGAGTTTGTTTTGCCTCTGTTATTTATTTGTTTTATTTCTTTTGTCTCGTTTTGCAGTAGGCGTCGATACTTCGGGGAATTTTGCAGAAGAAGGAGCACCTCAAGACCAAGACCAATATCTAGATCTATTCCAAGGCAAGTTATACCTTTGATCATTTTGAACCCAGTTTTCAAAATACTTTGTTTCAATGTATTGCATTCTATTTCAAGTATTTATTTAAATGCTTTTGGGTGTAGTTATTAAATCCAAATTGTTATGCCACCTTGTCTATTGTATGCCATGATCTTTTGTCACCCTAGGTTGATTAATAACTAGTTGGTATTATTGTAGCACCAACGTGGGTTGGTTAGATACGATTAGACTGCTTAGCCATGCCACGAGTCATCATTTCATGTGAGAGTTGCAATTATAAATTTGACTAAGTGATTATGGAACGTGTGATGAATCTGTGTGTCTTTGTGTGCTATTACTCGTTGATGGCATGTGTTGCACTTAATCAACGAGGTGGGAAAAGATTTAGGCGAGGCAAGTGGTGGATTACGTGTGAATGGTGGAGTGTGTGCTTATTAAACTTTGTGATTTGGGTAAAGCGAAGTCTTGCCTTAGTCAATTAAGGACTTAACTTTGTGCGCCATTGAACTGGGCCTTACTGTACGACCACATGCCTAGTATGGGCTGGGCCTGACTTAGTAAGTTATGGAGTCTTAACATTGACCACTCAGGTTGTATTTAAGCTATGTGATGGGCTGGAGGTGTGATATGTCACATCGCGGGACGGTTCGCTGCATCCCTGTCCAATGGTGTGTGTCGTTCCAAGGGCTGTGTGTACAAATTGGACGGCAGTAAAGCACACCAGGAGTGTCATTGTTTGAGATGAAGTCTCTGAAAGGTTTTGTTGTGATCAACTCTGATCCGGTTGGTTTCATCGTGTGGGTAAAGTGTACAACCTCTGCAGAGTGTTTAAATCAATCTATTCGAATAGCCGCGTCCTCGGTTATGGACATGCTCAGAATTTCACACGAGGGTAGATTTTCATAAAACAATTGGGAAGGGTCATTTGTGTGAGATAACTTGTTCATTTGTGTGAATAACTTGATTAGGCTGTGTCCTTTGTGAAATCAATTGTTAAATTATTATTGTCTATTTGTTTTGAATTACGCTTTCAATCTATTATTTGTATTCAATTGCAAATGTTGCATTTCGCAAAATAACCACGTAAGTCATTCCTTTGGAATAAGTCATCATGTATAAATGCATTACGTGGTATGACTTGCGAGTGCGGTGTGTACTCACTCTTGCTAAATAAATCAATGTAGTGGAGGAGTCGTCTTTGCTTTTGAAGAGGAGTTCTACGAAGGTTGAGCGTTAGGGTCTTGATCGATCGGTTGCTCGTGGTAAATTGATGGGAGCCTCACGGAGTTTATTTCGTTTCATTGCAGTTTATTTCTTTATTGTCGACCTTGCATGGCTTAATAAATGTAAAACTCGACCGTAAGGTCCCAACAGTTATTTGTTATTTAAAGTACTCGTTTATTCTTATATTCGTTGTATGGATGTGATATTTCATCAATGTTGACACTGTGTGCACTAGCGTGATCCTGGACTAGTGCCGAATACACAGAGGGTCCAGATTTGCATATTTGGGTCCCGACAATAAATAGATCCAAAATAATTCATACAACTCAAATAAATCCCAAATTTCATACATTTGACTTAAAGGTATAGATTTAGGATTTGGGATCATTTGATTCAGAGTTAGGACGAGAGAGAACGGGTTATCAGAATGTTCACTGGTGGAAAATTTTAGATGAGAGAGAGAGAGATAGAGTATTTTCAGGAATACCCCACTCAGATCGTTTAGATGGGATAGATCAGGGTAGCTGGTGGAATCTGCCGATCCTTATTTATTTTACAAATTGTTCTTCTATTAGAAGCAGCTAGTGGTGGGTGATAGATGGAGTCAACTTGACCTTGAATTATTGTTAAATTAGTATTGGTCCATTGAGAAAGCATCACCACAACTCGCACATGAGGCCTAGTTTATTTAATAATTTCTTTTATTATTATTTTCTATTTATCAAGGAAGTTCCATTAAAATCATGTGAGCCCTATGAATAGTTGCAAGGGGCCACATGCGATAGATATAATTTTAACTAACCCATGAGGTCTATTTTATTTAATGTTTTCTCTTATCAGTTTCTCTTTATCAAGGAAGTTCCATGAATGATAGGTGCGAATTATTGGTAGGTGCGAGGGTTCATATGCAATTGATATAATTTTAACTAACTAGATAAATTCTAGATACACATAATTTTATTCTAACATAATTTTTAATTAACCTTGTATTTTTAATTTAAAACTAATGACACACTATGCAGCTTTAATTAACATTATTAAAATTAAATAATCCTAATGACATAATTTGTGCGGGGCCACCAAGTATTGAAATATAAGCAAGATCATTAATTCTAACTTGATCCCTAATTAAAGTTCCCATTTTTAAACAAAATTCTAATTGCACACTGATGATAATGAATTAATATCTAGTTGTTTGAATTAATCAATAATTACTTAATTAAAAATGTAATGCTAATTGAAATATCCATTTATCTACTTAACCTACTAATTATAATGAGCCATTTGATTAACCTATTATCATCATCATTATTATTACAACAATGGCCTAGGGTCCACTCTCATTGAGATAACTATACTAAATATATGACTTATAATTAAATTTTTTCTTTAAATTTAACTACTAATGGCACACTAATTAACATCTAATTACCTAAATTAATCATCTTAAATTAACCACTAATTAAATTTATTATTTAAATTATCATTAGCATTATTTCTAAACTAATCACCGTTTGGTCCACCTTCAATATACATACACACACACATAGAGAGAAAGAGAGGAGGGGATAGCAGAGGAAGAGAAACAGAGGCGGCCATGGGCGATATGGAGGGCATCGTGCCGGTGGAGGAGGCGACAACGGCAATGAGTGAGGCTAAAAATTGAACCAGGGAGGGGATAGGACCCTAAGGTTGGTGGTGGTGCGGCTCAGGGGGTTTGATGTTGTGCGCTCACAAGAGATAATCATGTTATATTGTTCACTCACACACTTTCGAATATGTGCGTATAAGAGATTATCACAAGGCCTTTACAATGCATCATCCCACCGTTGTCTCGCCTCGCTAAGGTTTCGCTTCCTTTGGATTGAACCATCCGCCGGATTTGAGCCCCAGCTTGCGCCATGTGAAAATACATAAAAGTAGGTTATAAAGACACCTATGCAACCAGATGGCACAACCACTATAGAATGTTGTAAATTATTTAGCCTAGTCCTGCCCATTCAGGACATGTGATAGTACGTTGGGGCTGAGCCAAATGCGGCTCGAAGACCAGTCCTAAACTGACTTGGACGACTTTCCAAAATAACCCATGGGCCTCGATCGTAGAAATGATTCGATCCCGTGCATCAACGTGCATCATCCAAACATCTATTTCACCCAAATCCAAACCAATTTTTATTTTATTTTTCCAAGTTAAATCCATTTCTAAAATTTCCATGGTAAAAGCAATACTATAGTATCATGTTAAATCATAGTTGATCATTTGGCTAAATTCCTCAAATTAAATATTTTTGGTCTAAGCTTTGTCTAAGCATAAAGTCTTTCAACAAAAATATCTTGTTAATACTATTGTATTAACTAGAGCTTTATCTAAGGCGACAAGGGGTGAGGGTTTTGATATCCAAGAATTATCAATTCCAAGACCAGTAAATGAACCTTCAATATTGTAATCATAATTCAATAATCTAATCTCCAGCAAGTATATAATCCTATAATCTAATATCAATTAGTCCAATATCAGTATTGACGAGGATCTAATAATCCTCATTTTATCTTTTATCTATAATTCTTATTATGGGTAAATATGATGTCACATAGTCCCCAGAAGTACCCCTTATATCTATAATGGAGAGGTCTACCAAGTGATTGTAAGATCTTCTACAATCACCCCTATAGTCGTAAGTCTTGCTACGACTATATCATGGTCGTAAGTCTTTCTACGACCACTACATGGTCGTAAGTCTTTCTACGACCACTACATAGTCGCAAATCCTTCTATGACTGCTACCTGGTCGTAAGTCCTTCTACGACCAGGTAAACTACGACCACCTTATAATCAAACCTACAGGCGAGTGGGTCCAATTGATTAAGGAATCCGAGCAGTGCGCACGCACTACTATCCCGCGTAGTAATTGTGCTTAAATACCCCATTATCTTTGAATGATAATTGCGGACGGCGTGGAGAAGCCAATGCGCGGTAATTATCGCCATCACACGCCCATTCTTGGCTCAATTAAAGCGCCTCTTCGCAGGGCAAAACGGCTACTCCTTCACGACTATATAAGGACATCAAGGGCGAGTAGAGAAGGGAGTTCAATTTTCTGTAATAGTCTTAGCTTCTTACTCGATCATCAAGAAGACCACACCACACAGGATTAGGGTTATTATTCTCTCCGGAGAAGGCTGAACTGTCTAAACATCCCGTGTCAACTACTCTGCGTGATTTCATCTCTAGGAGACCCCCCGAATCAAATAATCTTTACGTAAGATCGGTTCTAATACACCGACAGTTGGCGCCGACCGTGGGGATCTTCCGGTAATCTCTTGTCAACATACTCTCTTTTTCCAATCTCATGCAATCATGGCAGGAGAATGGAACGAGGAGAACTGGTTTGACTTGGCAGACACGCAGACGTCGACATGGATGCGGTTTGACTACGAGCCGAGTGATGCATCCGCCGATGGTGATGTTGCCTCCGAGATTATTCTCCAGAAACCATCCCATTAATGGAGTTGAGGAGGGATCCTTATCCCCCACAACAATACGTCCAACAGAGGAGCCAATTCCCTCAAAGGACAAGGGTCAATCCGACCAGAACCGCTCCCAGGAGGACTCACAACACGACGAGAGTTTTTTCTCCAAGTGTTCAAGTCCCCTTAAGGTGGTCCGACTTGGTAAGTCAACTTCTGGGAGCCACCATTCCAGGACTCCACCAGCATCTGGTGATCCTCTCTCGTGGTAACTCCAGAGAGGTGGGATCAAGCATGCTTTTCACCAAATCGACCGTCTCCCGCAGATCTCATTTGCGAACGGAGGCGATTATAACCCGGAGTTCCCTACGGAGGGGATTACTCCAAGTCGCCAGATGGTGTCTCGAGCACTCCTCAGCGGGAGGCCTCGGCGCAAGTGAGAATCATCAAGCGGAGGTCTTCGTCCTTCCCCAAATCGGTCGACCTCATGGAGGTCGAGATAAGAACACTCCCGAAGATCACACACTGCGCCCCTCGTGGTAATGGCAAGGGCACCACCGCTTGGAGAGAGAACCAACACTGATGAACGCGAGGAAATCCTCGACATTCTCGCACTCCACTAAGAAGGCCTCAAAGACGATGAGGAGGATTTTGATGTAGTCGAAGAAAGAAAATTGCGATCGTAAGAACTCCGCTGGCGCATTCAATATCACGGAGGAGGTACAAGAACTCCGGGAAAAGCTACTCATTACGGGTATCAATGTCTTAAGATGCCAGTCCCAAAGGAGTGATCACCATTGGTGTGACAAAAGATGGCGTATAGTCTGCGGCCGTCGATCCTCGAGATGGTTGGTCAAATACCAACTCGAGATGAAAGTCGACCTTCGACTAGCAAGTCGAAGCCTAAAAAGTCGCACCAAAGCCGAACGACCAAGTCAAAGAGGTTCCTCACGGGCGCAGAAGAGCCCTCAAGACTGTTCGATCGGGAGACTTCCGACCCCAAATAGGAAGAGCGCCCTCATTACCTTCCTCCGAGCTAACGCAGATGTCTTTGCGTGGCAAGCATCCGACATGCCCGAGTCCCGGGGAGGTGATCGAGCACGAGGCTAGCTTTACGGCGATAAAGTACTGTAAAACAAAAATTACGGAGATTTGCCCACGATCGGCGAGATGTTATTAAATCGAATTGGATAAGCTACTTAAGCGGGCTTTATAAGAGAAGTCAACCACCCGAGTGGTTGGCTAACCTGTAATGGTCAAAAAGTCAAGCGGCAAATGGCGATGTGCGTGGACTTTCTTGATCTTAATAAAGCTTGTCCAAAGATGATTTCCTTTACCTCGTGTCGATCGGTTGGTTGATTCTCTGCGCAGTTGTGAGATATTAAGTTTTTAGATGCATATTACGGATACCACGGATCAATATGTGTTTAAGCGATGAAGAAAAGACCGCATTCATTACTCCATTTGGTACCTTTTGCTATGTCAAAATGCCATTTGGTCTAAGAATGCGGTGCTTCTTTTCAACGCCTAATGCAATCGACTTTTTCATCTCGGTTAGGCCGAATTTGGAAGCCTATGTTGATGATCTAGTCGTAAAAAGCATTAAGAGACTTAATCATATCAGCGACCTACAAGAAACATTCGACAACCTCGAAAGCACCGCTTAAAACTCAATCGAGAGAAGTGTGTTTTGGAATTTCTTCAGAAAATTGCTTGGATTCCTAGTATCCGAGCGAGGAATCAAGCAAATCTGAAAAAATAAAGGCCATCCTCGGATCGTCCTCCAAACACAAAAAGGAAGTCGAAACTCACTTTGGGTGCATGGCGGCTTTAAGTCGTTTCATTGCGACTAGGAGAAAAGGACTACCTTTCTTTAAACTTCTCGGGAGACATGAAGGTTTTGAGTGGTCGAATGAGGCAAGCGCGCTTTGAGGATGTCAAGAGGTATCTTTCGAGTGCTCTGTTCGGTTTCTCCAAAGCGGAAGAGGCGCTCTTAATTTACCTATTTGCCACGCCACAGCAAAAGCGCGATACTAGTCGTAGAGCGTGAAAGCATACAGCGACCGGTTTACTACGTTAGCGAAGTTTTACGGGCCTAAGGGCGTTACCCTCGGTCCAAAAATTCTATATGCCCTCCTCATGTCTTGAGAAGCTGCGGCATTATTTTGAGCGCACAAAATAGTCATGCTGTCCGAGTTTCCTTTGGGAGCAATCCTCCATAATAAGGAAACAATGGGACGCATGGCAAAATGGTCGATCGAACTTGGGAGTTCGACCTCCATTCGTGTCCCGAACGGCCATAAAATCCCAGATCTTGGCGGACTTTGTCGCCGAATGGACAAATCTGAACACATTCGAGGATCCCGATCGATTCCCACGACTAGTGGATGATGTACTTTGACGGGTCACTTACTTTAAGTGGCTCGGGTGAGGTGGTCTGGTATCTCCTCTGGAGAAACCTTAAAGTATGCCATACAATTAAACTTTCGGCCACTAATAATGTGGCGATGCGAAGGTTTGCTAGGCGGCATACAGTGCAAAGCACTCTCAATTCGTCGACTACTCGTGAGAGAGACTCTCAACTAGTCGTAAATCAAGTCGGGAAAGAGTACGGTGCTCTAGCTCGACAATGTCTCAATACTTATCGGAAGTTCGCAAGCTAGAAAAGCATTTTTAGGTTTCGAGGTACAATTCATCCTCGAAAGGATAATTTCTCATGAGACCAACTTGCTCGGATGGCTTCTTCCCGATCTACGGTACCAAAGGGGTTTTCTTGGAGCAACTCCAAAAGGCGTCTCAGTCGAAAAACCGAGACACCTCCTATTGAGATGGCCTCATTAGACTACGAGGATACGGATGACTCCCATCTACGAGTATCTTTACAAGGGTTCCGTGCGAAGATGATCTTGAGGCGATCGATTATCGAAAAGCCAAAATGTATACTTTGGTTGAAGGAGTCCTCTATAAGCGAGGAACCCAAGGGATACTCATGCGATGCATTCATAAAGCGAAGGAATAACACTCCTTCATGATATACACAGTGGCATCGTGGGACGCATGCTTCCTACAAAACATTGGTTGGTAAAGCCTTTCGACAAGGTTTTCTTGGCCTCTGACACTGCGATGCTATGGAAGTGGTTAAAAAGTGTGTCGATGCCAATTCCATGGTGACAGATACACCAACCAGCTCAAGCCTTACAAACAATACCTCTTTCTTGGCCTTTTGCGACACTGGGGCTTTATATCCTAGGACCATTTCCCAAAGCTCCGGAGGTTTGAATTCCTTTTGTGGCTATTGACACGTTCACAAAATGGATCAAGTGAACTCATGAATCAGGATAACAGCAGGCGACAAAAGGTTCATGATGAGAAGCGTAATTAGTCGATTTGGAGTTAAGTGGGATAATTACGAACAATGGTAAACAATTCGCAAGTGCAAAATTTGGGAATTTTGCGACGAGTTGGGTACCAAGCTATGCTATGCTTCATTGCACATCCCCAAAGCAATGGGGCGGTCGAGCGTGCAAGCGGCCAAATAATGCGAGAATTAAAACTCGAGTCTTGACCGACTTGTTAGCGCTCGGGGCTTGGGTACAAAATTACCCTCCATATTATGGGCGGTTAAATGCGACCACGATCGAGCAACGGGAGAAACACCATTTTCTAGTTTTGGGCGAAGCCATGCTTCCTCCGGAGCTAAAATGCGGTCGACACGAGTTGAAACCTTCAACAACTCGGACCGGGAACAACCGAGTAGATGACATTAACCTACTCGAGAGGAGAAACCTAGCCTTAATCCGTTCGGCGGTCTACCAACAAGCCTGTGAGATACTATAATCGTAAGGTCCACCTCGCGGCCTTCTTGTAGGTGACTTAGTATTGAGGCTCGCCAATCCAAGTCTAATCGGAATAAACTTTCCCTAAATGGGAAGGTCCTTACGATGGTCGAAGTAACTTTCGGCGGGTCGATCGACTAGCAATGGAAGATGGACGAGTTCTCTCAAACTCTTGGAACATCGACCGATTCACATAAATTCTATGTGTGACCGTTTCTCGAGCAATAAAAGTCCGAGTTCTTTCTACCTCTTTTTGCCTTATTTTTGAGTAGTGCTTTTTAATCTTTCGACTATGATATGCAAACACCAGTTTTCTTTACCTTTGGCGAAAAGCGAGAAACGTCATCTGGTCGAAACTTCTCCTGTCTACATGTGGTTCTGCCCACTAGAAGGAATTTTCTAGCATCGACTCGTTACTCATTTTTACTGCCAATACAAAGAGCTCGGGTTCTATCTAGTCGTAATGTTCTCAAAGCCAACTCTCTCAATCTTAGTCTATTTTTTCAAGAAATTCAAAAATATTCTAAGTAGAGTGCACTTTCTTACATTTGTTCGACCACCTTTGGTGTACTCGATTTGTTTTAACTGGTCCGAAGGAAGACACACACCTAGTCAAGTCTTTCCTCTCTGCATGTGGTCCTGCCCACTAGAAGGAAACTTCCTAGTGTCGCTCAGTCTCCTACTTTTTGCTACTGGAAAAGACTTATCGAATCCATCAGAAAAGGGCGAACGAATTATTAAAGTCCTCTAGACGTTTGCTTAACTCAAGTTGCTGTTCTTGGTTTGATTAAACTAGTCGGAGATGGTAACATCACCTAGTCGAAGCCTTTTCTCTCTGCACGTGGTCCTGCCCACTAGAAGGAACTTCCTAGTGTCGAGTCGTTTCTACTCTTTTCGACCAGTGTTTGACAACCGTAACAAAAGCTATAAGTTAAATAAACCTCTCTTTGTTTTCAGAAACCCCATTTTAAACACTATTTATTTAGATTGTCTAAACAATCTAAGCAAATAGTCGGGGCTAGGATAAAGTTATTAATTTGACTTCAATTCTTAGTCTTTCATTCGTTTATTATCTTTTGAGTTACTAACTACTCGACAAGATGATTTTCGTGAAATGAGGCGGATCATATATTACTCATCAACAAAATTATGCGCCTTACAAAGTAGTTACAAGATTACTCGAAGGGGAGAGCCTAGTGCATTTCCTCGCCACCTTTTTACCAATCGTGCATTTCCTCAATCAGACGACTTGCCTCGATTCGGAGATGTCAAGTCGGCTTCGATTGGTTTTACATTAAGGCGGGGTCTTGAGCTTTAAGTTTCGCTAAAGCGTAACTTACAGCACTTCAATCGCCTCCTTATTGATTGACTTGATTAGCCTTGAGTGGTCACCATTTCTTGCAACTTTCCGACTTGTTCCCCAATAGTACTTATGTGGCGGCTATAGTATCTTCTCGGGAGTTTTTCCTCGAATGTAGCTCACTAAGCACATTGTTGGGAGAATGATGTTGCCTTGAAGACTGGTCTTCATCGACTCCATCTCTGTTGGGTACAAGTCGAAGCCTCGTAAGCTTCTTGTTTCGACCACTTGTTACAAAAGAATAATACAGGTCAAACAAAAATATACTTCTAGAAAAATAACACAAAGATAATTGTAGGTAAAGCATTTCTTACCTACTAATTGAGAATCAATTTCTTGACCTCTTCTCGATGGGAAGCAACGGTTTGACATGCTTTTGCCCCCATGCTCGATGTCCTCTGCATTCATCTTAGCAATGCGACGGACTCATTGCGATTAAGGTCTTTGCTTGGATTTGACCTCGAGGCTTCTCAATTGGGCGACAATTTACGAACAAGAAATTGGCATTAGAAAAGGAAAATACTCAAAAGGATAACAGTAAAGATTTACTTACATTAATTGAGTTCTAAGACACTCGAGTTCTTGATCCTTATTCGCGTAATCTGGAAAACTCTGAATGACCAAAGCTTTTCTTGAACTTGATGCGGAGCTTCCGCATCTCTTTTCTTTATCCGGAGAAGAAAGGAGAGTCGGTAAAGGTTAAAGATCAAAATCAGTCTTAAGTTCAGAACTTCTTGTTTATTTTTCCTGCAATCTTTTAGATGAGAGCAGTCTCTCGAAGTCTATCAGAGAGGACTAATACTTCGTTCCTTAGCCTCCTCGACTCTTCTTTTTCATAGTCGGTGAGTCACTAAGGTCTTCGTATCCTTGTTTAACCTACAAAGAACAGAGGCGAAGATAAACATCAGTAGAATGGTTGTAAGTACTTCTACAACTACCAACCTAGTCGTAAGTTTTTCTCGACTACGATATGGTTGTAAGTCTTTCTCGACCACTACACGTTGTAAGTAGTCGAAAGCTTTTACGACTAGTACTTTGTCATGAGTTTCTTCCATGATTATTCTCGTAAAACATTATCACGAGTATTTAAGTCGAAAACAATTATGAATGATAAGTGACTTACCATCTCTCGCCTCATGAGTAGTTCTTTCTCTGTCTTAGCTCTAAAAGTTGTCGATGATACTCACCGACAACAACAATTTGCTCTAAAGCTTTACGCAAAAGAAAGCAGTGAGAAGAGAAGGAAAGTCACATATATAAGTATTTTGAAGATACTTACATTCATAGTCGTCCTAGCAAACATCGAATATACAAGGTCAGGGTTCTGCGGCTTATCTATCCTCGCGACTTTGTCCCACCACACCTTCTCGAGGCGCTCGTTATCAAAAGTATTCTCCGTATTGGGAATATCTTTGGGATGGGGACTCGGTCACGAGATCTGTGTGAGAGGACCCTACGACGGAGGCAGCCCAAAGAAGTCACCACGAAGTTGAAATTTTCTCCTTACGTTTGTGATTTCTCTTTGGGTAGGGAAGGAACGCCTCTACGATTTCCTTCCCAGGCGGTCTGTGGTGGTCACCACCTTGACCAGAGGCTTCCAGTTGCCTCTGTTGTTTCTACGACCTCGATGGTCGTGGCGGCCACCTCAACGAAGAATACCGCTACTTCAAGGGTCGTGAGTTCGACCTCAACAGATGTGGGAGTCACTGCAGGAGTCTCGACTTCATCGGCCACACAGGTCAAGGGTGATGCTTGACCACCTCCATTGATACCTCTCCGGTGAATGAAGGGATAGCAATGGACTTCTCGTGAAGCATTCCGAGTGAAGGAGTCTGGTGAAATAAAGAAAAGCAAATCGAGGTTGTGAAAAGAAAAAGGTAAATATTGTTCTTACACTTTAGTACATTTCACATACCCTGCACCTGGTCTTAACCAGAATTTTGGAGCAATCCTCCCTACGGAGGACCTCTTCTTCTCCACGACCACGCCCGGTCGAGGTTCAATAATTAGCCCGGCTACGACCACGTGCAGTCGTAGAGTTTGAAACGAGGATCGTGGCTCGGTTTCTGATCCTCCGGATGGGCGAGATCGGCCTCGACCATTCGAAGCAACAACGCCCTCGATTGCGAGTTGTCTTGTGTGACATCGTCCTTCATAAAGACATAAAATCTTTCCAGTTCTCCTTTCCGGTTGCTTAATAAAACTAGGAGTGGCACCGATTGCGAAAGATTAGTGTCATAATAGAAGGTACCTTAGCCTTGCGAGGTTTGCGCTTAAGAGGTTCACCGCTTCAACCTCCTCGGCCCGATAGGCTGCGGCCTCGGCTTCAGATATGACTCAAATTGCCGCAGTACCATGTAGAGGGTGCGGTCGAAAGACGAGCTTGAGCTTGCTCCCTTTGTCGGCAGATTTTACAAGTCGGCGTCTTTTCGAGGAGGAGCAGAGCCTTTGTCTTTCGACAACCCGGCGCCAATAGTCATCGAGCGACTTCTTCGTCGTCCGGCGATTTTCCATGCCTACTTTACGTAAAGCAAAGCGAGAAAAGAAGAATCACTAATTAGTCGTAAGTTTTTCTCGACTAGTACCAAGTCGTAAGTTTTTCTCGACTTTTTCTTGATCGTAAGATATTCTCGATCACCATTAGTCGTAAGTATCTTCTCGACTATAAAGTCCTAAAGAAAGAATCGATTTTTGATTACCTTTAGGCGCTCTATCCTTTCATCTGCGGACAAAGCCGCAATGACTTGAGGAACCGCCCCTCGGGTGGCGGGGACTTCTCCGAGATGAGTCGACTCTGGAGTCAACCTCGGCTGTGAAAGATGCGTAAAGCAGATAAAAATATTAGACAAGGTTGAGAAAGACCAAACCGAGAGCTAAGTCGACAATTACTTACCCTCCTCGTAGTCTCGGTGGGGTCTCCTCTTCCGAGTACCTCCACATAGGAGATGCTCGTTTCTTGAGAGGACTAATTGGCGTGTGATGAAATCCTTCACCACATGCCATCCAGTCGACCCTTCTTCCTTCAAGTCCATAATAGCTTGAATATAAGGACTAATCCTACTGATATCTTGAGGTTGAGTCCCATGAAGATTTCTTTCAGCGACCTTCCCGAAAGAAAGGTCGTCTTGAGGTGACCTTCGGAGAACCACCTCTTCCTCGGCCCGACCACGAAGGCCGGGTAAAACTCGAATATACTCCTTCGACTTCGAGTCGTGGAGCTTGAACCATGACTTCCGGCGATTCCGGTTTGTCGAGCCATCCCATAATAATATTGAAACAAACTCGAGATCCATGGAATCCCAGTGCACGCCTCGCATGATATACGAACACGCTCAACATGGTAATGGAATTGGGACCTAAGTTCACGGTTCCACCCCAAAGTGTTCGAGTACTCATCAGAAGAAAGGGGTGGGCAGGCAATCGAAGGCCGCACTCACAATACGCTTGGAAGACGGGGATTTGCCCATTTTCCCCCGATGGCCAGTGCTGCCCGATAGCTGGAATCCACTTCACCAGAGCCTTCTCTGGAATCTTCCCGGCATCGACCAAGATCTTGATCTTAGCCGCATCCATCTCCGATTCCTCCCATTCAGAAACTCTCTTGGCCATTTCGCTCAGAAGCAAGAAGTTTTTGGTTGGCGGCGGAGAAGATGAAACCTAGTCGAGGATGGAGAAAGCAAGAGCTCGAAGAACAGCGGAGTGATTTGGGGGAAAAGTAAAAATCCAAGTCTACCTCCTGGTAAGTTTTTATAACCACACGATCTCCGCCGCTTCGGAAACCGTCTCGGCTATAGGTCTATGATAGATGGTTGTACCGCTTCGGGAACCGCTTCATCGGACAAGTCTATGAGAGCCGGTTGCAATTCCCCAGATGGTCCGTTCGAGAAAAAATAGGTGCGTATTGTCACCTCCAAGCAAAATTACATTCTTGACCAAGTCTTTCTAGTCGAAGGAAGTATCAATCGGAAGAGTTTTTTCTCCGATTCCCCTACTACGACCACCAGACGGTCGTAGGGGTTTTATGACTTTTGATAGTCGTAAGCAACCTTCGACCAAGCAAATTTCGGTCAAGCGGCACTCAAATGTCGAAGAGTTTTTCCTTCGACTATCATTCTCGACATTCTCATGGTCGTAAGTCCATTTCTGAAACCTTTACCAAGTAAGTTATTTTCACTTGAAGCTTGGGGGCTAGATGACGAGGATCTAATAATCCTCATTTTATCTTTTATCTATAATTCTTATTATGGGTAAATATGATGTCACATAGTCCCGTAAGTACCCTTATCTATAAGGGAGAAGCCCAACAAGTGATTGTAAGTTCTTCTACAATCACCCCATAGTCGTAAGTCTTGCTACGACTATATCATGGTCGTAAGTCCTTCTACGACCACTACATAGTCGTAAGTCCTTCTACATTGTTGCACGTCGTAAGTCCTTTTACGATTGCTACAGTCGTAAGTTCTTCTACGACCAGATAAACTTCGACCACCTTATAATCAAACCTACAGGCGAGTGGGTCCAATTGATTAAGGAATCCGAACAGTCTACACGCACTATTATTCCGCTTATTAATGGTGTGTAATTACCTATTATCTCGGAAGATAATAGCGCGACGGCGTGAAGAAGTCGAGGCGCCGTAATTCTGCCATCATGCGCGTTCACGGGATTAATTAGGCGCATCTCCGAGGACAAAACGGCTACTTCTTCACGACTATATAAGGGCATCAATCAGAGGGATAGGGAGAGCGAACAAGAGCTAGTCAAGTAGAAACACAAGTACTATTCTCTGTAATAGTCTTAGTCTTTTACTTGATCATCAAGAATACCATACACACAGGATTAGGGTTATTATTCTCTCCGGAGAAGGCCTGAACCTGTCTAAACATCCCGTGTCAACTACTCTGCGTGATTTCATCTCTAGGAGACCCCCCGAATCAAATAATCTTTACGTAAGATCGGTTCTAATACACCGACAAGTTTCTTGATTATTCGCCACTGATGTATTGGCTGCTTTCACCTCGTTATCCTGTTATTGATATTTGGATAGATGCATATTGAATCTTATTCCGTAAAATGTTCATATGTTGTATCCTTAGGTGGCATCTTGGCTTTCGAATAGCCAGGGTGTTACAGTCATCACATGATTCAGTCCTTAATTGACTTGGGTGGTGCTTTCACATTACCCACTCTCATGCTCTTATCGGCACCCACCTGACTTACCATCCGCCCAAGTCTAAAATAGTTTTTGAGTTTTCATTTTGAAAATCCTTTCTAGGTTCAACATACTAACCAGGCTCCAACACCAGCTTCCCAAATCTAGTTTTGAAGTTTGAATAATGTCGGGGCAAATTAATGCCCATATATCAATGTATCTAAATAAGGCTAAGCATAACACTTAGATATGGACTTAATAACTAATTAAGTATACCGTTATTCCTAGGGAGACAAAAGGTGGTGTCCAAATGTTTTGATAACCTTGGTCTTGTTCTTGCTTTGGCTCGAATTACTCCTCCAGAACTTTGAACTCTAATTATGCAAAAATATGGTGGGATGCACGAACGTCTAAAAACAAACAAATGAAACCAAGTAAACTCAAGGCAAATAAATAGATCCAAAATAATTCATACAACTCAAATAAATCCCAAATTTCATACATTTGGCATAAAGGTATAGATTTTGAATTTAGATAGATTTAGGATTTGGGATCATTTGATTCAGAGTTAGGACTAGAGAGAACGGGTTATCAGAATGTTCACCGGTGGAAAATTTTAGATGAGAGAGAGAGAGATAGAGTATTTTCAGGAATACCCCTCTCGGATTGTTTAGATGGGATAGATCAGGGTAGCTGGTGGAATCTGCTGATCCTTATTTATTTTACGAATTGTTCTTCTATTAGAAGCAGCTAGTGGTGGGTGATAGATGGAGTCAACTTGACCTTGAATTATTGTTAAATTAGTATTGGTCCATTGAGAAAGCATCACCACAACTCGCACATGAGGCCTAGTTTATTTAATAATTTCTTTTGTTATTATTTTCTATTTATCAAGGAAGTTCCATTAAAATCATGTGAGCCCTATGAATAGTTGCAAGGGGCCACATGCGATAGATATAATTTTAACTAACCCATGAGGTCTATTTTATTTAATATTTTCTCTTATCAGTTTCTATTTATCAAGGAAGTTCCATGAATGATAGATGCGAATTATTGGTAGGTGCGAGGGTTCATATGCAATTGATATAATTTTAACTAACTACATAAATTCTAGATACACATAATTTTATTCTAACATAATTTTTTAATTAACCTTGTATTTTTAATTAAAAACTAATGACACACTATGCAGCTTTATTTAACATTATTAAAATTAAACAATCCTAATGACATAATTTGTGCGGGGCCACCAAGTATTGAAATATAAGCAAGATCATTAATTCTAACTTGATCCCTAATTAAAGTTCCCATTTTTAAACAAAATTCTAATTGCACACTAATGATAATGAATTAATATCTAGTTGTTTGAATTAATCAATAATTACTTAATTAAAAATGTAATGCTAATTGAAATATCCATTTATCTACTTAACCTACTAATTATAATGAGCCATTTGATTAACCTATTATCATCATCATTATTATTACAACAATGGCCTAGGGTCCACTCTCATTGAGATAACTATACTAAATATATGACTTATAATTAAACTTTTTCTTTAAATTTAACTACTAATGGCACACTAATTAACATCTAATTACCTAAATTAATCATCTTAAATTAACCACTAATTAAATTTATTATTTAAATTATCATTAGCATTATTTCTAAACTAATCACCGTTTGGTCCACCTTCAATATACATACACACACACACATAGAGAGAAAGAGAGGAGGGGATAGCAGAGGAAGAGAAACAGAGGCGGCCATGGGCGATATGGAGGGCATCGTGCCGGTGGAGGAGGCGACAACGGCAACGAGTGAGGCTAAAAATTGAATCGGGGAGGGGATATGACCCTAAGGTTGGTGGTGGTGCGGCTCAAGGAGTTTGATGTTGTGCGCTCACAAGAGATAATCATTTTATATTGTCCACTCACACACTTTCGAATATGTGCGTATAAGAGATTATCACAAGGCCTTTACAATGCATCATCCCACCGTTGTCTCGCCTTGCTAAGGTTTCGCTTCCTTTGGATTGAACCATCCGCCGGATTTGAGCCCCAGCTTGCGCCATGTGAAAATACATAAAAGTAGGTTATAAAGACACCTATGCAACCAGATGGCACAACCACTATAGAATGTTGTCAATTATTTAGCCTAGTCCTTAACCCTAAAGCCCATTCAGGACATGTGATAGTACGTTGGGGCTGAGCCAGATGCGGCTCGAAGACCAGTCCTTAACTGACTTGGACGACTTTTCAAAATAACCCATGGGCCTCGATCGTAGAAATGATTCGATTCCGTGCATCAACGTGCATCATCCAAACATCTATTTTGCCCAAGTCCAAACCAATTTTTATTTTATTTTTCCAAGTTAAATCAATTTCTAAAATTTCCATGGTAAAAGCAATACCATAGTATCATGTTAAATCATAGTTGATCATTTGGCTAAATTTCTCAAATTAAATATTTTTGGTCTAAGCTTTGTCTAAGCATAAAGTCTTTCAACAAAAACATATTGTTAATACTATTGTATTAACTAGAGCTTTATCTAAGGCGACAAGGGGTGAGGGTTTTGATATCCAAGAATTATCAATTCCAAGACCGGTAAATGAACCTTCAATATTGTAATCATAATTCAATAATCTAATCTCCAGCAAGTATATAATCCTATAATCTAATATCAATTAGTCCAATATCAGTATATTTTTATGATCCGACTCCCATCGCTCCAACATTCAACAATACTCTAATTCTATAATCTGACATCCATCAATCCATTATTTCTCAATAAATCATTTATAATAATTCAACATCCATCAATCCAATCTCCAATCAATAATCTATTTCTAATAATTCAACATCCATCAATCCAATGATTATGTAAATCCTATAATCCAATTTCTGGCAATCCGATAACCAATAATTATCTATTTCTATAATCCAACCTCCGATAATCCAATATCGGCAATAATCCACTTCTAGAATTCAATATCCAACAATCCGATATCCAACATTAATCTACTTCTAGAATCCGATATCCAACAATCATGTATTTCTAATAATCCAATATTCAATGATAGTGTATTCGTCCAATCCAATATCTAACATTAATGTGGTCCTATAATCTAATATCCAACATTAACGTAGTCCCATAATCCAATATTCAACGATTATACATTTCTATAATCCAACACCCATTAATTATGTGATCCCATGATCCGCTATCCACTAATAAGGTATTCTTATAATTAAATGTCCAACAGTCTGGTATCCATCAATAATCTATTTCTATCATCCATATCCAATATCCCACAATAATCCACTTCTATCATCAAACATCCATCAACAATTTACTTTTATCATCCAAATTCTAATCAATATAATGCTATAATTCACCCTCCAACAATACAATGCTATAATTCACTCTTCGACAATTCTATCTTTTCAATATTGGTCAATAGTCTATTCCTATAATCTGAACTCCAACAAATGTATTTCTATCATCCAACAATAATATATTTCTAATAATCCAATCATGATATAATACTATGATCCAACAATGTTGTATCAGATAATCCAATCTCCAATAATTATATGATCTTATAATCCAACAATAATCCAATTCTATGATCTAATCTCCTACAACAATGTATTTCAACAATCCGATATTCAACAATCACCCAACTTTTTCATTTCTAATTTTCAAAATATATCTCACGCAGAGTGATTCTCCCTACCATATATCTTGACAATAAATGGCTATACAAGTGGAATTAGGGATAACTATAAAGCTTAAAATATGAATTTAAATTACTTGAATATAAATACGCATGCAATAATAATTTAAAATAGAATTTAAATAATTTAAAATAATGAGATTCAAATATGATCAAATGATGTAACTTTCCTTGCTTATTTAGTTGTTCTTTAACGGCGTCAAAATCCGGCTATGTGAAGTCATCGAAATCTACACAACGAAAACAAGCTAAATTCAAATAAACTCCTAATTAAATAATTTTGGTTTTGAGATGTATATATTGAATTTAGATAAATTTAGAAATTTGAATCACTTGAATCGGAGCTCAGACGAAGGAGAACATGCTCTCGAAAGTTTTAAAATACATGAAGTGGTGAAATTGGAGATTTTTAGAATTTTTGGAATTAATTTTTAAAGAAAATCAATTATTGCATCATGATGATGTCGGCAGGGGAATTATGGATTTTGGCCAGAATTATTTTTCAAAGGAAAAAGGTCAAGCCACTAACATGTGGGCCCAGGTATTGTGGAACGGGTCCACCAAAATGGGCTTGGTCCATGGTGGATCGGCCCATGGAACAGTGTTAGCTACACAAGCATGACACGCAAGCATACATGCGGGCTTGTGCGGTGAGGTGGCCATGACATGGCAGTGACGTGGTGCTGCCACGTCAGCACAACACCGGAGGCTCTTGGGTGCCGAGGCTTGCCAGTGCTACGCGTCGTGGCGAGGTCCGGTGAGGGCACCAGAGGAGAAAGGGAAATAAGGCGAGTTCAGGGCTCTCCTCTGTGGCGCTAGGGTGCGAAGGGAACGTTAGCGGCGAGAATAAAGAGCGGCGGCGGCGGCGAGATGCGGTTGGAGGCAACGCTAGGGCTCTGGTGGAGCTCCAGCGAGGAAAAGAGAAGCACCGGGTAGAACACGGCCTTGTGATGCCGTTGGTGAAGACCACGGTAGAGGAGAACCTTTGCCAGCGGTGCAATCGCCTGTGGGAGGAGCTTCGGTCAGCGGGCTTGAAGATCGAAGATCTGGCGAAAGAGGGCAAGGGAGAAGGGGTGAGTCGGGGGGCAAAGATAGAGGAGGTGGAGCGGCGCACGGTGCTCTCTTTTATAGGGTAAGGAGTGGAGAGAGGAAGGAGATTGATGGAATGGGCACATGGCGACGCTGATTGGAGCGTGATATGGGCGTCGTGCGTTCTAAAGCAACAGGGGCAGGGTGAGGAAAACGGGAGGAATGGGCGTGGTGGAAGACCGAGCATTTAATGTGCACATTCATGGGGTAGAAGAAGGGAGGAAATCGCGGACGTGACGGAGCTCGCGTCAGTGGCAATGGCGACATGGGCGCGCACGGGGAAGAAAAGGGGGATCTCTTGTCTTTCCGCAGGTGATTGGATTTGTTCAATTAATGATTGAGTCCACGTATCGATAATCGCATCTGTGATGTGTGGCCGAGCTCAAGAGAAATACCCCTCGCTTAATAGCGGAAGGAATCGCTACCCTCCCCGCACTTCCCGGTCATTATCTCCCACTCGCGCGCGTCCGTGTGTCCCGCAAATTTCTTCGCCTGTGCCGGCCTCGCGCGTGCGTAACCGTTCGATCGCACCGACAGCCCTCTCGTGCAGGATCGAGGCCTCCCGGCTCTGCTCCCATCCCTTCCCCTCCCTCGACTCCCTCCCCGCCGCAATTACTCTTCCCAGCGTCACCTCCACCTCGCCCGTGTCACCCCCTCGCTGCCCACGCCCACGCCTGCCTCCTCCCCCTCGACCGCGTCTGCGAAACCGGACCCCCTCCCCCGACTCCTCCCCGCCGCCATCCTCCCCTTCCCTCGGGCTGCCCCCTTCCCTCTACTCCTGGTGTCACCTCTTCCCCTTCACCCACGCCCTCGCAGCTCCCATCCTCCCCTTTGCCCACGCTCCCCTTCGCCCGCGACGGCTCCCCACCCCCATTGTCCCCTCCACCCCTTTGCCCATGCCGGCTCCCTCTCGCCGCCCGTATCCTCCCCTTCACCCGCGCCACCCCATCCCTTTCACTCCCGGCGCTGCCTCCTCCACTTCATCCATGCCCTCACAGCTCCCCGCCCCCTTTGCCCACGCTGCAGCCGCCCCCTCCTCCCAGCTCGTTTTAAGTGATTCTCCCTAGCTTTTAATTTATCGTTCTTTTAATGTTGCTAGATGGTGAGGGAGATCACCTACTTCCCGAGCGGCGTCATGGTGAGGACGGAGGACAACAAGGTCTACATGGCCGACTATGTCATGGTCCCTGTCAACCTCGGCGTCCTACAAACCGATCTCATACGGTTCAAGCCACAATTACCCGTCAGTTCTTGTTCCCTCAAACTTAAGGACATGTGTAGTGCATTTCTTGTTTTTTTGCGATATAGTGCCTTTTTCTTACTTCTCTAGATCTTTGGTATTTTTTTAGAGTGTTAAAGCTTAGAATAAAAACACTACCGTATATTTAGTGCGTGAGTCAGGCATGGAAGATCGTCTCGATCTACCAATTCAACATGGAGGTGTACACCAAGATCTTCCTAGAGTTCCCCGAGAAATTCTGGCCTGAAGACTCCGGCATAGAGTTCTTCCTCTACGCGAGTGGCAGGAGGGGATAATACCCAGTCCGGCAGGTAAAAACTGCTTCCAATGGCCGACCGTTGTTCACAATGATCACAAAACGTGAACAAAAAACCGTAATCAAAGAAGCTTTGTATTATCGGTTACATTAATTTGGAAGAGCATGTTGGAAATAATCAAACCTTTGCTAGGAAAACTGAGATGTAGCGCCGGAAGAACTGGACATCATGGCATCGTGGGTGTCCGTGAGAAGTGGCGATGCGTCGAGTGTGCATGGAGTCCAGAATACCCGGTCAATGCATGAGCTAGCAACGGTGTGCTGCATGGAGCAGAGTTGTAGGAGTTAAAATAGGATCTTGGAAGGTAGCTAGTATCTTTAAATAGTTGTTGTGAGTCTTGTACCGAGTGAGAGTTACGGAATAACAAAGAAAGAGTAGAGCAAGAGGCTGCGGTTGTGCAGCACCAACTACTTTGTCATTTTTGTCACTCTCCCGTGCGTGTGTGTGTGTGTGTTGCCCATCTGATTTCCAACATTTGGTAGTGTGTGTGTTTCTTGTGTGATTTCTAACAATTGGTATCAGAGCTTGATTAGTTCGAGATCATGGCGGCAAACAAAATTTGGGTTGGTGTCGCCCGATGTCCGATCTTGACTAGGGACAACTCACGCATCTTGGTGTATCAAAATGAAGGTCTTAAATGCAGGCTCAAGGTGTGCAGGACGCCGTCGAGACCATGGCCAGGCATGGCCGTGGAGACCAAGAAGGACAAGATGGCGGCGGCCATCTACCAAGGGATACCCAGGGCGTGTTGCTTGTCATCGCCGAGAAGCGACGGCGAAAGATCGTGGAATACGCTCAAGACCATGTACACAGGAGGCTGTCCGGGTGAGGAGCGCGAAGGTGCAAGCGCTCAAGTCGGAGTTTGATCTACTCGCATGAAGGAGACGGACTCTGTCGACGAGTTCGCTATGAAGATTTCCTCAATAACCGGCAAGGTGCGAGGCCTCGGTGAGGCGATGGAGAGAATTACATCGTCAAGAAGTTCCTTGGTCGATCTGGGAGAAGTTCTTGCCAATTGTCTCTACAATTGAGCGGTTCGGGGACATTGAGATAATGTCCTTCGAGGAGGCGATCGGCGGCTCAAAACTCATGAAGAGAAGTTGCACTGCACCACATGCAAGGTGAGAATGAGCAAGGACGCTTGTTGCTCACTTATCTTGAATGGCGAGCAAGAGGCGGGAAAGGCGGAGGCGGGAGTCTTCGTTACCCACGACGATGTCGCCCCTAGTGAGAGGGGAGGCCGCGGTGGCTGGGGTAGTCGCCAGGAGGGCGAGGGTCGCAATTCCAAGACGAAGCGCGACAAGAGCCACATCAAGTGTTTCAATTGCAATGACTACGGGCACTATGCATCCGAGTGCTGCAAGCCAAAGCGTGACCAGTGGGGATCGGTGAACCTCATGTGTGCAGGAAGATGAACCGACTTTACTTTAGTTGAGTCTAGAGTAGAAGGAATGTTAGCAAATAATCTAGACTTAGTCTTTTGCTTTAGTATATTTGCATGAATGTATGGTGCAACAGGTGGTGTGCCTAAGATTGTACCAAGTAGTATCGCACAGAGTTATTCTAGGTGCAGGAGAACCGGAGAGTCCGGAGTAGCGGGGAGCCACTTGAACCTGCGGATTGATCCTAGATAACAGGTGCAGAAAATAATTACCGATGGCAAGTAGCCAGGATGGACGGGTCATCAGTCATGAGTTACATGTAATAGGAGTAAAAGATTTGGCATAGCAAAGTCTTGATTAGGGGGGAGATTGTTGGAAATAATCAAACCTTTGCTAGGAAAACTGAGATGTAGCGCCGGAAGAACTGGACATCATGGCATCGTGGGTGTCCGTGAGAAGTGGCGATGCGTCGAGTGTGCATGGAGTCCAGAATACCCGGTCAATGCATGAGCTAGCAACGGTGTGCTGCATGGAGCAGAGTTGTAGGAGTTAAAATAGGATCTTGGAAGGTAGCTAGTATCTTTAAATAGTTGTTGTGAGTCTTGTACCGAGTGAGAGTTACGGAATAACAAAGAAAGAGTAGAGCAAGAGGCTGCGGTTGTGCAGCACCAACTACTTTGTCATTTTTGTCACTCTCCCGTGCGTGTGTGTGTGTGTGTTGCCCATCTGATTTCCAACATTTGGTAGTGTGTGTGTTTCTTGTGTGATTTCTAACAGAGCATATATGCATTACATTAACTGACATGTGCTGATTTGATAATATGTATGGGTTTCAGCAATTTGAGGAACAGTATCCAAGATCAATTGTGCTTCTTGTGACCATCACGGACGACGACGAGTCCAGGAGGATTGAGCAACAGTCTGATAACCAGACCAAGGCAGGAGCTGTGGAGGTGCTGAGGAAGATGTTCCCTGGGAAGGCTGTCCCAGATGCGACAGACATTCTTGTCCCAAGGTGGTGGTCTAACAGGTTCTTCAAGGGCACCTTCTCTAGCTGAACCATCGACATGAACCGCTATGAATATGACATTATCATGGTACAGTCCAAACTCTCTTCAGAAAAATTTAATTCAACCTGAACAAATGACTATCAAATTGTTGACAGATATCTTCTTGAATCAATATTCAGTACTTTATTTCTAATGCAGGTTCTCTTGCATTGGTTCTCCCAAAATTAATGTGCTTCTAAACTTCACGATAAACTGATTATTTCCTATTTCTAACCCGTAATTAAGGCTCCTGTTGGGAGAGTTTATTTCACTGGTGAGCACACGATCGAACACTACAATGGCTATGTCCATGGAGCGTATCTTGCTAGTAAAATGTTCTTTCATGCTCTAAATTGTTAGTTTTTTTCTTGGATATGAGGTCCTGATTCATAAGCGATACTTGTTTCTAGGTATTGACTCTGCAGACATCTTGATCAACTGTACCAAGAAAAATATGTACAAGTACCATGTCCAGGCAAAGTATGACTAAGTTAAATACAAAGGTATCGTTTTTCTCCCCTAATTTTGCATCCTCTTTTGTATATTTTCCCAATGCTTAATATAGGCATGACATTTTTCTCTGTCACAGGTTCTACCCATTGAGTGAACAAAAACCTACTACCAGATGTTGCTCTCTATGGATTTGTTGAAGGTTTGTTAAGGAAAAGACATCAGCTTACATTAGTCACTATGATCTTCATCTCCCTGAGACGATTGTCAGGGGGACGTCAACTTCTCTTCAATATTTCAGGGCGTTGGCACTAGAGCAGGTAATTAACCACGTTACTGAACCAAATGTTCAAAGTATCAAGGACCTCTACTTAACCAAGTGCGGTCATTTTCCCATGTGAAGGAAGTCATTACAAGGAAGAAGGAGGCTGGGATCACCCCTGACACCGATATATATACCTATATGAAGGTAAACACTGACCTTTTTGGTATTTGTTGCCCTTTTCTGAGTGTGTTGATTTTAAAAAAATTTCCCTGATCATATTGAAACAAGACTGAAAACACCACCTGTTCTACTAACATAATTCTTCACTCCTATTGATTCTTAAAAAAAGAGAAAAAAAACCCAATCCATTTTATTTGAACCATTTACAATTTAGCTACACTTTTTTTTAGGTTGTGTCTGTGGAAGGTATGGACAGGAGCATGCAGACGGACTACATTATGAAGTTAGTTGTTGTTCAGAGAAGAACGCTCTGGATACAACAAATTTTTCTGTAACACCCTGGCTATTTGGAAGTCAAGATGTTATCGAAAGGATTAACATACAACTAAATTACGGGAGAATTTGAACTTAAACTCGTCTAAGTACATAAAGGGACCAACTTTAATAGTAGCATGGCAGGAATAAAGACTGAATTCATCTAACAGAATCAAGAAATAATTGAAGTGATCCACTAGCATCATTTAACAAGAAAACATAATGTGGAAAGAAATATCATGCAGTAGAAAACTTATTTATTACAGTTCCTCGATTAACAACTGAAAGACATACTCGACACTACTGTGTGATACGTGCAGTCTATTCCCTCCCAATAGAGTTATCATCAACGATCACTTAAATAAATAAAGAAAACAAGAATGAGTGGAAACTCAGTAAGTACAATAAACAATTGAACATTCAAGGTTATGAACTATTCAATCTCAATACAAAGGATGAACTTATCTCTGAACACTTATGAGTATGAATGGAATGAATGGCTGCATTGAAGGGAAATGACTCACACATGCTCATACCGGTAGAGCGAGTGACACACCCGTCAGTGCTCATTTAAGCTCGTACTTAACAAAGTCCGGGATTCAATCACTGTATGAAGAACGTTTCATACGAGTGTCCGAAATTGTCCACATTAGAATGGTGGGGTCTTACGTGCCCATACTGGAATTGATGTGTCTTAACAATTCCACTCCCGTGGACGGAATACGAACAATGCAAGAATGGAATGAATATATGCAATGGGTGTCACCTCTTTCAATCACATGGATTATCAACTAAGAACGAATATATGTCATGAAGTATGAATCATGGATCATTGAAATAGCATCGCATCAACAACTTTCAACTGTATAACATGAAGTATGAACATGGATCATGTCTTAACACATTGTACTTGCCTTCCGCGATGTGACGAACTAGGAGGCAACGAAGGTGATCCTGCACTCTTCGCCTACACAAATGTGTATTCAAACATAAGAACACATGATATGATGATACTACCGGCGATCTACAATACCCCCTTGACTACCCATTACAACGGATAGACCCGAATTGAAAACATACAATTCAGCCACTTGAAACCATACTGGACAGCAGTACGAGAAAAATCATAATTAAAGATCTGTAACTCAGAATGACACGAAACCAGTGCCCAATGAATCTTAACGAACCTGAATACGAAACTCTAGTTGACAAGATTCGCTAACTCTGCCAAAATATTCTGTTAACCAACAGTTGAAAATGAATGACAGACATCTGTCCAGACAACAGATCAGTAGTAAAGAACATGACATAACTTTCAATCTACAGATCCAATGGAGGTGATTTTTATTAATTTGGAAAGATTATTAAACATGCTACAATAACCTAGTTGGGTAGAAGTTCTGAATCTTACACTAACAGGGTCAAAACTTATGAGCAAAAAGACAGTTCCTTCTCGTCAGACAGACAGAACAGCGCGCAAAGAATAATTCATATCTCTTAAACCGTAAGGTGGAATCTTGTGATCTCGGTGGCCATGGAAAGATAAAAAAATCAGGGCTACAAATCTCTAGGAGACGAAAATACCAGATTCTGCTTCTAAGACGCCGAAACTGAACGCACAACCTACTGTACAGATTGGATCTAATAACAGAGGCAAAACTATCCCAACAATCGAATCGATTTCTCATCTTTCAAGAATCAAACAGCGAGGGGAAGCCATTGTTACCCTTGTAGAACCTCAAGAAGGACGTGGATCGACTCCCCGAAAGAATTCCCCTCTTCTCCTTCTCCCTATCTTCAATGGCCGGCACACTAGAGAGACGAACGGCTGGTGGCGACGGCGGAAGGAGGCGGCTTCGGGGAAGATCTTGGGGAGAGGCACCAGGGGAACACCAAGGCTGCACCACAGGGAGGGAGGCGGCTCCAATGGCAGCAAGGAGGCTGGTTGGTGGAGGAGGAGGGTGGCGGCTCAAGGGAGGGAGTGGGGAGGGAAAGGGGAGAGGGGGGAAGGGAGAGGGTGGGGCGGCTAGTGTTAGGGCGCAGGGCACCCCCCTTGGCCGGCCCCCCTCTTGGGCTGCGGGCCAAGACCCCCCTGAAAAACTGAAAACTCCGACTTTCTGATTATCTCATCCCGAATTCTTTTCTTCTTTTCCGATTAAATTTCTGGGTATTACATTCTACCCCTTTAAACAGAATTCGACCCCGAATTCTATATGTCATTCTACTCGAAGGACAACAACAAATAGCACGTACCTGACATGAACAATTCTGAATTTCGATTGCGCAAGTGGGACTCTAGCTCTCAAGTGGCCTCCCTCCCGGACTAGCGAGACCACAACACAAAGACGTAAAACGACGTCTGACCTATTTCTCAACCGGAGCTTTATAGGTACACTCGTCAGAAGAGAATCGAAGTTGATTCCTAACTCGATGGTCAACGTCTTTAACTAAATCTCGAACTTTGAATGGCCCAACTGCTCACTCAGCACCAGAACACAACAGCCGATTCGTACTTCGTATATGTACCTGAGACGGACAAAACTATATGTCAACCTCTTAATTTCTGCAACTTTCGGAAACAAAGAGAATACAACTGGAAATAGCGAGTCCTCATCGCATCTACGCAATGCTAACTCTTCACCAAAAGGTTAAATCCCAAATTTGAAAATTCAACACGAAAATATTTTTTTTTTCTAAATAGGCAGTTTATGAATAAACACCACGACAGCCAACGACGGAATCACTCGAATGTCCAAACCAAATACTTCTTTTGGTTTGTCTAAATTGGAAAGAATCAAAACATGTCAAAACAGTGCCAACCCAAAATTGTGGAAGACATCAGTCAACAACACAAAGATCAAGCGTGAATAAAGAAAATGCTTCTCAGTTTCTCTTTTAGGAATAAAGTTTCTCTCAAACCTTGAAATTCGAATGCATCGCATACCAACTGAGCATAAACCTCTTAGTTAAACATCCTCAAATTATGTTCAAACTCAAGTACATCATCCACACCATTGTGGAGAGGTTATATTGAATCTACCGAATACTCTAGGTAACTCATTCTACTAACCAAAATCGATTTGATAGAAGGCGTTCAAAGCACCACAGAATAGGTCCCACACAATCACATTACCTCTAATTTTCAAGAACAACAACTCGGAATCCTTAGCACGCACGTTCATAAACTACATCAGAAGGGTTCTATCAATTATCATTCCACTGCTTAGGAAACTATGTTATTTCACTCTCTCTACACACAATCATTGTGTGACCAAAGGTCTAGCATAAAAATGTAAAGCCCAGATTTAACCTCCAAGACCTCAATAACAAATTTCAATTACAACAAATAGGGAAATCATCGGATTGAATCTTCAACATTCCCACAATTCTAACATACTCACTTATTGACAACCTCATAAATTACCCACATAATCTCGCAATATTATCCAATTGCGTTACTCTATAAAAATTAATCAAGGTCTCCATACCTTCGATAATCCCCAATTGCGTTAATTAAGGAAGAGAACGACTTTCTATAGTAATCCAAAAGAAATATGCAAGGTCAATGCACACTTAATAAAGAACTTGCAAACGAAACCTTCCAATGTCCGAAATTCCGAGCGAACCAATGAGTTAAATTTTTCAACAGGGGTAAAGAAGAACTTCCGTGAAAAGATAAATATTACAATTTAACTATGCTCACGTAGAGCAGAAATATCACAACAATCGAAAGAACAGTAATTGTTTCAAAGAACTATCAGAGACCCACTGGAGTTTGCCCACTTCATTATAACCCCCCCATTTTAAAACAAATTCATGAACCACAAGAAACTACAACCAGGAAACCAGATACAAGCCCGAGAAAGACAAAAAAATTCATCAATGAGCTCCTACTCAACACAGAACTTATGGAACAGGGGAAGAACTTCTCTAATTTCATACCACGAACAGTGGTGTAGCCTGGCAAAACCCAGGAGAACAACCACGAACTCAACTGCTCAACGTCCGCTACCAATACGCATAACCAATGTATTCAATTATGAATATATATAGGATCATCTCATGACAATTATAGAATAAATTCATAGATATAGGATATCACATCATATCATAGATTAACACATCATAGCACAAAATAATTCAACAACGACTCATTAATCGAGTCACAACAATTGAAATGCGGAAGCAACAGTTTACCCAACCCTTTTCTAGTGTGCACGGTGTATCAATTTAATATGTTTGAATGAACCACGGACCTAAAGCCCGCTCTGATACCAACTGTAACACCCTGGCTATTCGGAAGCCAAGATGTTACCTAAAGGACTAACATACAGCCAAATTGCGGGAGAATTTGAACTTAAACTCGTCTAAGTACATAAAGGGACCAACTTTAATAGTAGCATGGTAGGAATAAAGACTGAATTCATCTAACAGAATCAAGAAATAATTGAAGTGATCCACTAGCATTATTTAACAAGAAAACATAATGTGGAGAGAAATATCATGCAGTAGAAAACTTATTTATTACAGTTCTTCAATTAACAACTGAAAGACATACTCGACACTATTAATGAAAGTAAAATGTAGTGAACTGTGTGATACGTGCAGTCTATTCCCTCCCAATAGAGTTATCATCAACGATCACCTAAATAAATAAAGAAAACAAGAATGAGTCGAAACTCAGTAAGTACAGTAAACAATTGAACATTCAAGGTTATGAACTATTCAATCTCAATACAAAGGATGAACTTATCTCTGAACACTTATGAGTATGAATGGAATGAATGGTTGCATTGAAGGGAAATGACTCACACATGCTCATACTGGTATAGCGAGTGGTATAGCGAGTGACACAGCCGTATAACAAAGTCAGGATCCTCACGTAATATTCATAAGCTCCAAACGATCACAAAAACGAAACTTGAAGTATTCTCATTTAAGCGATAATTAACATCAATCTCACAACTATAATTAGAAAACACCTAGAAAGACTCATGCGAAAAGAATAGTCGAATCTTTCTCAAAAGAAGAGGCACATGAAAACGATTTTCGCCAACTATAAAAATCATTTATCACTCGCACTGAATACAGGACCAAAGGGAAAACCAATTAGGCGAAGAGCTCCGAAAACATATCTGAAGTCCACAGTTGAGGCACGAGGAGAAGATCAAACTTCAAATGAGAAGAAGATACTGACTTTGAAAGTTAGAGATTTCAATGTGGCAAAGGCATAAGGTTTCAATAATATTAGCATGCCAAGAAAATATGTAGATCTAGCACTTATGTAAAATCATCAAATAGATGTTTATGAGGAGAACACTCCAACTACTCCAAAAGAAATGAGCTGAGTAAAAAATTTCTTCAATGAACTTTGTGAAAGATAATTCCCATTTTTCAAAATACCAAATGGATAACCATGTCACCTTTATCCACAAGAGAGTTAGGACTAACATAAAAGAGGACGATCTTACCATTAATAACGTTTACAAGTAGCAAAGAGCTCAGCAGTTAGAAAGACAAGAATTGTTTTAGAAAACAGATAGGGACCAATAGAACTCGTAGCAAACCATCTTGTTTGATTACAATATCCGACTTAACCATATTAAGGCACCACAAAAAGGTTTTAACATGTTTCTTCAGAAAGGAGATGCATTAAACTTCAACATGCAGAATGATCTAAAAAAAATTCATGAAGTCAAAGCTTTACTGTAACACCCTGGCTATTCGGAAGCCAAGATATCACTCATGTTAACGAACTTGCAACGGAAAACTCCCATTATCCAAACTATCAAACGAGTAAATGAGTCGCTCGTTTCCAATGAGAAATAAGAAACAACCATGGAAATATCAATATTGCCAATTGATGAAGATCACCAGTAGTAAAAGCAACTCAACAGTCGAAAAACAATATTGGTTTCAGAGAACCATTAAAGACCTATTGAAACTCATCTACCATGAATCATGAACCCAAGAGACATTCATCAACCACCACCGGACAAGAATTTGTCAAATTCAGAAATTAAGGAAGAGAACGACTTTCTATAGTAATCCAAAAGAAATATGCAAGGTCAATGCACACTTAATAAAGAACTTGCAAACGAAACCTTCCAATGTCCGAAATTCCGAGCGAACCAATGAGTTAAATTTTTCAACAGGGGTAAAGAAGAACTTCCGTGAAAAGATAAATATTGCAATTTAACTATGCTCACGTAGAGCAGAAATATCACAACAATCGAAAGAACAGTAATTGTTTCAAAGAACTATCAGAGACCCACTGGAGTTTGCTCACTTCATTATAACCCCCCATTTTAAAACAAATTCATGAACCACAAGAAACTACAACCAGGAAACCAGATACAAGTCCGAGAAAGACAAAAAAAATTCATCAATGAGCTCCTACTCAACACAGAACTTATGGAACAGGGGAAGAACTTCTCTAATTTCATACCACGAACAGTGGTGTAGCCTGGCAAAACCCAGGAGAACAACCACGAACTCAACTGCTCAACGTCCGCTACCAATACGCATAACCAATGTATTCAATTATGAATATATATAGGATCATCTCATGACAATTATAGAATAAATTCATAGATATAGGATATCACATCATATCATAGATTAACACATCATAGCACAAAATAATTCAACAACGACTCATTAATCGAGTCACAACAATTGAAATACGGAAGCAACAGTTTACCCAACCCTTTTCTAGTGTGCACGGTGTGTCAATTTAATATGTTTGAATGAACCACGGACCTAAAGCCCGCTCTGATACCAACTGTAACACCCTGGCTATTCGGAAGCCAAGATGTTACCTAAAGGACTAACATACAGCCAAATTGCGGGAGAATTTGAACTTAAACTCGTCTAAGTACATAAAGGGACCAACTTTAATAGTAGCATGGCAGGAATAAAGACTGAATTCATCTAACAGAATCAAGAAATAATTGAAGTGATCCACTAGCATTATTTAACAAGAAAACATAACGTAGAGAGAATTATCATGCAGTAGAAAACTTATTTATTACAGTTCCTCAATTAACAACTGAAAGACATACTCGACACTATTAATGAAAGTAAAATGTAGTGAACTGTGTGATACACGCAGTCTATTCTCTCCCAATAGAGTCATCATCAACGATCACCTAAATAAATAAAGAAAACAAGAATGGGTCGAAACTCAGCAAGTACAGTAAACAATTGAACATTCAAGGTTATGAACAATTCAATCTCAATTCAAAGGATGAACTTATCTCTGAACACTTATGAGTATGAATGGAATGAATGGCTGCATTGAAGGGAAATGACTCACACATGCTCATACCGGTATAGCAAGTGACACACCTGTCGGTGCTCACTTAAGCCCGTACTTAACAAAGTCCAGGGATTCAATCACCGTATGAAGAACGTTTCATACGGGTGTTCGAAATTGCCCACATTGGAATGGTGGGTCTTACGTGCCCATACTGGAATTGATGGATCTTAACAATTCCACTCCCGTGGACGGAACACGAACAATGCAAGAATGGAATGAATATATGCAATGAGTGTCACCTCTTTCAATCACATGGATTATCAACTAAGAACGAATATATGTCATGAAGTATGAATCATGGATCATTGAAATAGCATCGCATCAAAAACTTTCAACTGTATAACATGAAGTATGAACATGGATCATAGAAGAAACATCGCATTAACAACATTCAACAGAAATCAACATGTCTTAACACATTGTACTTGTCTTCCTCGATGTGACGTACTAGGAGGCAACGAAGGTGCTCCTGCACTCGCCGCCTACACGAATGCATATTCAAACATAAGAACACATGATATGATGATACTACCAGCGATCTACAATATCCCCTTGACTATCCATTACAACGGATAGACCCGAATTGAAAACATACAATTCAGCCACTTGATACCATACTGGACAGCAGTACGAGAAAAATCATAATTAAAGATCTGTAACTCGGAATGACGTGAAATCAGTGCCCAATGAATCTTAACGAACCATACTACGAAACTCTAGTTGACAAGATTCGCTAAATCTGCCAAAATATTCGACTAACCAACAGTTGAAAATGAATGACAGACATTTGTCCAGACAACAGATCAGTAGTAAAGAACATGGCATAACTTTCAATCTACAGATCCAATGGAGGTAATATTTATCAATTTGGAAAGATTATTAAACAGACTACAATAACCTAGTTTGGTGGAAGTTCTGAATCTTACACTAACAGGGTCAAAACTTAGGAACAAACAGACAGTTCCTTCTTGTCAGACAGACAGAACAGCGTACAAAGAATAATTCATATCTCTTAAACCGTAAGGAGGAATCTCGTGATCTCGGTGGCTATGGAAAGATAAAAACCAGGGCTACAAATCTCTAGGAGACGAAAATACCAGATTCTGCTTCTAAAACGTCGAAACTGGCGCACAACCTACTGTACAGATTGAATCTAATAACAGGGGCAAAACTATCCCAACAATCGAGTCGATTTCTCATCTTTCAAGAATCAAACAGCGAGGGGAAGCCATTGTTACCCTTGTAGAACCTCAAGAAGGACGTGGATCGACTCCCCGAAAGATTTCCCCTCTTCTCCTTCTCCCTATCTTCAATGGCCGGCCACACTACAGAGACGAACGGCCGGTGGCGACGGCGGGAGGAGGCGGCTTCGGGGAAGATCTTGGGGAGCGGTATCGGGGGAACACCAAGGCTGCACAACAGGGAGGGAGGCGGCTCCAATGGCAGCAAGGAGCGCCGGTTGGTGGAGGAGGAGGGTAGCGGCTCAAGGGAGGGAGTGGGGAGGGAAAGGGGAGAGGGGAGAGGGTGGGGCGGCTAGTGTTAGGGGGGAGGTCACCCCCCTTGGCCGGTCCTCCTCTTGGGCCTCTTGGGCTGCGGGCTAAGGCCCAGGTTGCCAGGAAAAAGCGGAAACCCCCCCCCCCCTGAAAAATTAAAACTCCGACTTTCTGATTATCTCCTTCTCCCGGATTCTTTTCTTCTTTTCCGATTAAATTTCTGAGTATTACATTTTCGCCTGTGCATAGTTCTTTCTTGCCACATAGATCATTGGACTTGACATATGTGCTGACATAATATTGGGAGATACCATACGAAGAGATATTTTAGGCGGTGAGAAGAAAAGACTAACTACGATTACTTCAGGATGGTTTTGTCTTGCATTGATTAAATTAAAAAAATATAGACTGTTCATGGACTGAGATGTGTTCCTGAGATTGGACAACTACGGTTGATAATTGGATAGTGCTACTATGCTACAATCACAAATAATTCAGGTGAGTGTTCTTCTATCTCTTACTTGAGTTTATAAATCAGTATTCACATTAACTAAATGTGCTACTGTAGACCGTAAACAAATACAGCTCTTGCGCATACTAATATTTAACATACTTGGTATAGTAAGTGTATTTGATAACTACCTTACCTCACATTTTTGCGTAGAACAACATTGAAATTCAAAATGGAGCATAATAAAGGAATAAAGCCACAAACCAATGCATATAAATAGGCAATTGAAGAACTTCTCTTGATCCGCCAAAAGTGCTTCAGAATGCTAAAAATATGTATGAACTACTAGACAATCACGTTGAGGATTGCCTGGTCCATGGCTATCGCTGAACAAATTATTATTACTTTGCTTCGTGTACTTGGTATTTTTAGTATGAATGGATATAATGGGATGATAGACTACTATATACACCATATTGGCTCTATAAATAATAGAAAGGGTCTATCATGATGTCATTTTCCTCTGTTTTGGCTTACCAAGTTGTTGACAGACATATAGCCATTGATACCAGCAGACTTCAATATAATTGAATTCTTTATTGTTTATATCCACCAGCAGTCTATTGTCATTTTCAGCTCGCGAAGAAGGGGAGGAGGCGGACGAAAGGTACATATGTTTGGTTATGTCAAAGAAGCCTAACGAGCAACCAGTCTAATCACGCTTCTTTCGAGGCCACTGTCATCCGACGTTCGAATCCCAAAACTAATGGGCATATTTATTTAATTTTGTAATGAGAGTGATACATGCTTTGATGTCTGTATTAGAGATTGCAGATAGATATATATTTTTAACTTTTCTTGTTCTTACTGGTTCTTGGAATCTAGCATAATATCATAGAACAGATTATGAATGAGCAACAATATCATCTTCCTTAGTCTATATCTTTTTCCATGGCATGTGTGTTGCCTTTGTATTTGGCCATCAGTTCATACGTGCTTGGAAAAAGTCTTTGTTCTAATATGTTGTTTGTTGATTGTATTCATCCATAGTAATGAGTTTTAACACTTTGTTTTGCTCCTAAGCCAATCAATTATACAAATCCAAAATCATTGAATGTATGTATATAGATACACACACACATCGTGTACGCTCTCTGCCGATTGAATTCTTTGTGTATAGTTTAAAACAACCTCTACTCTAAAATCATGCTGCAAACACCGGCGTGGCGTAGCGCGCAAATTCGTCCTAGTAGGATGTATGATCCATTCGAATGGATCATCATGGTTATGACCAAATGGACCCATCTCGTTGTTTGCACTCAACTTAGTACGGAGATAAGATGTAAACGCTGCCACAAAATCCAATACACGAGAGATTGTATGCTATATGAACAACAACGAAAAACACCATTTTATCATATATTTTACGGCGTATATAATTTTTAAGAAATATAGTACTAACCAGTAATGTATCTGGCAACTTTTAGTATCAATAATTCAACATAGCCAATGATAATGTACAATGATAAAGAAGTAGCGATCAAAATACTTATCAAAATAATGAAACTCACTAATAATATTAGTTAATTGTAGCAAAGTGAATGAACTAATGGCGAAATCGTGGACAAAAGATAGTCGACATTAGCAAAATATATTACCTTTTAGTATTTACGTTCTTTTAATTTCATAAAACGATGAACCACAACATCGTTGGTAACTTTCTTTAGTTCTTTTTCTTGTCGATAAATCATAGGATAGCAAATATATTTTCTTGTCTTCGGCATTTCTTGAGAAACCTAACCAATTGTCTGTATATTGAAGAATCTATCATTTACTCGCACATCGGTAATGTAGAGGTAAATGTGACGGTTAAGGCCTCTCAGTTCCCCATATTCAAAATTACTATAATAAAATTTAGTTAGATTCATCAAATTCTCTCAATTAAAATCGCGAAATATGTCTCTTAGAACTCGAAGCAACCGTGCGGCAGATCTCATCCATCGGGCCTTATTAAGCAACTGCCAAATGCAACTGCGCAAGGGTCGACGTGCTGGCCGGATGAGCAGGCTGGCTCAGCTACATGGGCCGCTCTGGCCTGACGGGACACCCAACAGTTCACTTCCCATACATACATGCACGCACACTTCCCTTGATTTAGCAGTACTAGCACTAGTACAGCACACAACATGCCATGGGACATGACTGGTCACTACTAGCACTTTCACCAACAGTTGGTACCCCTGTGCTCTTCTTCCATCTATCATATCTGTAGTCTGTAGTCTGTAGTCTGTACCCTACCTAAGAAATTCCAAGAAGCTACTTATACAGCTAGCTTGTAACTTCAGAAGAGTGAGGTGTTGGAACAGTCAGGGATCAGCAGGTCAGGTGAATTAAGCGAGGGCAATTAATTAGCCTGATGCTGATCAGGCATGTATTGGGCCGGCCGGACGGACGCTAGAACCGAGGCAGGCAATGCAGAAGAGAATGGTGATGCTGATGCCATGCCTCTGATGGAGTAGGACTGGCTGTCCCCGATCTCGAGGTTGACCAGCCAGCCAGCCAGCAGCCTGGCAAGTGCACGGGCTCATAATGCCCGAGTGCGAACAACCACCAAATGGCCAAAAAAAAAAACAAGCAAACACATGCATGTATGTATATATGCTCTCTAAGTAGTACTTGATTAACTTGATTAGTGCCACGTGTGCTCATCTCACTTGATTAACTGCGTGCTTTTGTTTAACTTAGCCTGCCCAGCTAGCGTGTGATTTTTCTCTGTATTTAATTTTACTCTCTTGTCTAGCTTCAGTGTTCAGGCTAAGCTGGCTTCAGACTAATTTACCTTTTACAATCTGGTGATTGCTGTATGATGCTGAAGATGCTTAGACTAATTAATCTTCCACAGTTGGTCCGAGTGACATCAAGGATGTTGCTTATAATGTGCCTGGCTTTACAATTTGATCCGAAATTAAAATTCAACGGGCCGGGTGGGATGCTCAAAGCGGTATAGTTAGTAATTACAGCATGGATGCAAATCAAGTCCTCAGCGTGCTATAAAATTTGTGCCTTTCATCTTTAGGGAGAACATTGGAGCACTTCCCTCCAGTGGAACTTACCATGAATTGGCCAAGATGAAAACTACATGAAGATAGAACCTACACAATTTACACACATTTTAACGTCAGGCTAGGGTGACTGAGAATGAGACCACACACACAAACAATCTCCCCATCTCTGCATACTACAAGACTAACTCCCAGCTATGCACAGGAGACAGTTTCATCACATTCACCAGCAGGCCAGCATAGAAAAACCAAAACAAGCAATAGAAAACAAAACCACATATGTTTCTTTGACCAGATCAGGAGTTGTGTCTTGCGTGTCCCTGTGTTGCTACTGTGTTGTGTGATGCATGAGAAGATATCTTTGTGTTGGCTTCTTTGTCTTTGTGCAGGCTTGTTTGTAGTCTTTAGACCACACCCCAGCAAATACTTGTTCTGCCTCTGCAGTGCAGTGCAGTGCAGTGCAGTGCTGCCTGTGAGCTAGCTAGGGCCACACCCTGCCATTGATGCAAGAAGGCCATCTTTGTTTCAGGCTTTCAGTTGAGACTCACAGCTGTACACATTCCAACTGCCATTCCCTCATCCCCTATCCCTTTGTAAAGGCTTTCCTTTCCATGTGCACCATTTACATTGAGTGAGGTTATCACGTCAGTACATACAAATATAATCGGAGATATTAGAGTTTAGATAAGACTTAAATCGTGTGCGACTTGGACTGTAATATTTGATACTATAAATAAAGGGTACGAAGATATCAAAAAGACATAATATTTCTGAAATTCTACAAACATTACGTGAGTCGGAAGTTGGAACAAAGTGAGAAATTTTGAGACTCGGTTTGGAACGCACGAAACATGACATTGACTCTAACTCGGTGTTTCTTTCGTATGAAATTCCTGTATGGTCGACTTTTTAATTCGGTTTATAGCACTTGTTAAAACAAATGGTGCTTTTGCTAGGCCAGGCAGCCGACCAGCCAGTTAGCTGCCCACTCACTTCTAGGTGGTAGTCCTTTGAACCAACAAAATTTTAACCAAGCTTTGTCTCCAAGCCTGTTTTTGACTGCATTGGTGACTGAGATGCTATGCAGTTTTTTAAAACCCTATCAGGATTGTGATGTCTGTTCATCCAACAACGAGTCATGAGCAATCTAGATTCAGAAGGCAGGCAATAGTATATTCTCTGTACACTTTGGGTGTAAGTTACCGGCCAGTTGTCCGTTGATTGCCGATTGCGTTAGAATATGAATTTTTTGTATTTTTTTACACGTCCTTGTATTTGTTTTTTTTTTTTTTTGGGAACAAAGCTCCATGGAACGAGTTATAGGTTGTGGTCTTCACTCATAGAGATTACACTCAGTGGTTTTCGTCTCTGGAGACATGTCACTGGTGCTCGACATTGTCCGTCGTCGCCGGTCCAGCCTCCTCCCATACAACCTACTTTTGCACCTCCTACAGAAGATTAGGCCGCCAAGAAGAAGGCAGAGGCCACTGTTGATGCTACTGACGCTGCTGATGAGGACTTTCAGTATGCCATAGATGCTTTTGAGCGTTAGTGTGCTGATGAGGCCCGTGTTCGAGCCATCCTGGTGGTCAACGTCGACGATTCCATCCAGCCAGACATTGTTGGTCTGCGTTCCACTTGTCAGATCTAAGATTCTTGCGCGAGCATGCTCTGCTGTTCAGTTCTTTTCACTTTAGCATGAGTTGGAGACGCTCGCCAGAGGACTCAGAACATCCCAAAATGAATTTTGTGAGAGGTTCCTCCGGTCGTCAAGCAAACTCCAGGGGATTTTGAATATGAAATCTCATAATTTTTTAAAAGGATTAGGGAAGATCAAATTCAAATCCTCATTCGACTCTAATCAAAAACCTCCTAAATAATTCTCCAAAATCACCCTTGGATTCAAATTTCAAACCTAGGGAGGCTTGGCAACACCTTGAATTATCTCATGATTTGAGTCGGAATTATTCGAGCCATTGTTGGAGGTCAAATTTGGTCAAACCACCTCCTCTCGGAATTTCTAGGGGATTAGGGTGTGAACCTCTGTTTTGTGAGAGGTTCCTCGCGTCGTCAAGAAACTCGATTAAAATTTCATAATTTTTGGAGCTTGCTTGCTACCTTAAATAATTCTCCAAAATCAGTATTCAAATTCAAACCCTAACAGGTTTTCAGCCTTTGTTCCTTGGGTTTGAGTCGGACTCGGGCTCGAGCCACTGGCGCGATCCAGCCCACCACCGGCACCAACTTTCGATCGTTCGGCGCTTAGTCGTGGCCGTTGGATCGGAGTCGTGTCACCGCCGAACCGACCAAATGTTAATCGATCGAACCGTCGTTGTGAACCGAACGATCGATCTTCAATCGGGCCGTCTGAATCGGCATCGAGCGGATCCTCGACCGATCGAACGATGGGATCGTTTCAATCGCTTCGATCTAGCCGTCGTTCGATTCAATCGGCGACCAACGAGTCGTCCTTCCTCTGTCCGCGCGTGAGCTCGCCATGGCGCCATAGAGGCGCGCACAGAGAAAAGCGATGGCGGCGATCCATCTATGTCCACCTTTAAACGGCTAGCTCGAGCGCATTAAATGCCTGTCGCGCTCATCCTCGAGGGCCATGACTCAAGCTGCTCCCATCGCTCTCAAGTGCTCTCATGGCGTTGTTGACCGACCGAAAAATCCGCCGTTGCTCTCCGCCATTGCTCTATTTAAACCCCATTGCTTCGCCCTTAGCTTCCTTTAGCACCGGCAACTCCAGCTAGCACTCACCCTCTTGCTCGATTGCAGTCCCTCGCACTCTCTTCGACCGACATTGTTGAGTGTGGAGCTTGGTGGAGGCGGCAATGGGGTTTTCTTCTTCAAGTCTTCGCCTCTCTGCTCTCCCTTTACTATTTGGAGCTTAACTCTCACGTGGTTTGGTTCTCTCTGTGCCTGTGTCGCCGTGGGCCTAGCGAGAACCTTACCACCGCTGTTCGGATACTGTCGCCGAGCACTCCGTGGGTCTCGGTCGTTCTTGGCTCAGTACTTTCGCATTGCCTTATAGGAAAGTAAGTGTGTTTCGTTGTCCTTTGGCATTGCCCGCTCGGCGAAGCTCCGGCCATACCTCTCGGCCGCACTCCATGGTCGCACTGCAGCCGGGTCGGAAGAAGCCGAACCGCAAAGAGTGCGAGGAGGCGCCTCGTGGTCGGACTTTTGACCGGTCGGTATGGCTTGGTCATTTCGACTAGATGCGGTGTTATGTTGGGTAAATGTGAAGTCTCGTAGTCCCCGAAGTGCCCTTATGCTTATAAGGAGAGGCTCTCGAAAGTGATTGTAAGTTCTCCTACAATCACCCCCATAGTCGTAAGTCTCACTACGGCTATGGCGTGGTCACACGCTCTTCTACGATTTGTATCTAGTCGAAGACTTGCTACGACTACGCCGTGGTCGTAAGTGCTTCTACCACTAGTACCTAGTCGTAAGTCCGTCTCACGACTAGTACCAGTAGATATCCGGTCGTGAATCCTTCCACGACCACTATCTGGTCGTAAATCCTTCTACGACTATGGTCCGGTCAGAGGTTACGCTACGACCACTACACCGGTCGTAAGACCTTCTTTGATCGTAGTTTTGGCATTAAGAATCCAAATCAATTGGTTCTTGTTGCTAAATTCTTTATAAATCAATTACCTTGCTTGATGAAGGTTTTGAAATTTTAGAAAAAGTTTGCTGTTGAGTCCTTGCATTTTATTCATTCTTATCGATTGCTTTTCGCTTTCTCGTTAGGAACCGAAGAGCACATCGACAATATTGTTGATCCCCAGCAACATCTTAACCCACAACAAGCAGGCAAGCAGTTTGATCATGTTAATCCTATTATTTTACAAGTCTAATATACTGATTTCCAACTCGTATGTATGCATTGCTATTTTGTGGTTAAATTATGGTTAGTATCCTATAGTTGCATAATCTGTAGGACTCGTTTATCCTCTACTACCATGAGCTTAGGTGATTTGTCGTGGTGAGTCCGATGGAGGGACTTGGATCACTTAGTAGTTTCCGATTGGAAAATGCTTAGCCATGCTTAGTTCGGTAGCTTTGGGCGACCACCGGCTTAGTCGATGGTCTTGATCACACAAAAACTATTATTCTTCCATTATGTCCAGCACTTTGTGCTTTGTTAATTTTGCAAATCAAAAACTAAAAAAATGAAAACGGATTTGGACTTGGGCATGATGGTATGTTGGTGTGGTGTTTTGGGTGTGATCGGAATGGTGCCCAGTCATCAAGGACCGAACATCTTGTTACACTAAACCAAGCACTATTTGCGTACTAACCACATGAGGGTTATATGGGACCCTCTTGACTTAGTACTTTGGCGTGTGTTATCTCCGAGTCGCAGGAGGAAAGGTTTTGTGTGTGTGTCGGGAAACATGGTATGTGTTCGGTGTGTGTGTTGGGTGTGCGGTGGTGGGGATTCTTTGGAAGGTTCTCCACCTCGAGGGGCGTCATAGCTTGTCCAAGGCTTTACCAGTGACGGGTAGTTGTCCGAGGTGGGCCACGACCCGACACAACGTATGGGTTTCTATCCATACAGGCGACTCAAGTTAATACATAATATTGGAAACGTCTCGTAGGACTTAGCCGTGCCTGGCATACCTAAGGCAAAGTGTGCTTAATCATGTGGCAAAAAGGCGGTCCGACATGTGGGTAAGTTGGAACACCTGCGAGGATAAAACTATTGAATAGCCTCGTCCTAGGTTATGGACACGCTTGGGAGGTCTTCCAAGAGTTAGACTACAACCTTTGTTTTCAAAATTAAAACTTGACATGGTTGGTATGAATGGGTAATTCATACTATTGTTGTGGTGACTATTGGGTTAGTCACCTCGTGATTGTTCTTTGCTCCTATCTCTTGTTATATTGTTGTCTTTTGCGACTATTTGAACATTAAAAACAGATTTGATTAACATTGCCTTCAATCTATTACATTATTACAAATGGAAAATTGCTTTATGCTAAAACTAAAACATACAGCCTCCACTTCTATGAGCTTGCATGTAGTTTATGTACAGGTTTGTTACACCATCTGTAAGTCTTGCGAGTACATTCGAAGTACTCACCGGCTTTTGCCGGCTGCTTTTGTTTGCAGGGGAAGGAGGTGAGCCCCAAGGGCCTCACTTCTGTGAGATGTGCTTCGGGTTTGGCGACTAGCTTGGCGGTCCGGTCGGTTGCCTTGTGGGTTAAAGGCACACTAATTGGCTCTTTTGTTGTAGCCATCTTATGACACTTTTGCTTCCGCTGTTTAATTATTGTTGTCTCTTTTATTGCTGGCCGGTTGGCCTCTCTTTTGTAATGACTCCGTTTAATATTATTAATACTTCTATTACATTACGTGTTTGGTTCTATGTGGATGAATGGAATTGATACATAAATTTTGTGATGAGGTGTGTATACTGTATTTCTGGGAAGTATACATGTCTCGAGTCTCGGATTATCTGCTTTGTGATGCTAGGACCGAATGGATGGTTAAGCATTACAAGCCGGATAAACCGGGGTCTCACAACTACTTTGTTGACGACTTCTTTCGAGCCTTGGCCAGTCTCTAGCGTCAGTTGGACGAGCTGACTCATCCACTCTGCCAAGAGTGTCATAAGGTGCAGAAGGCAGATCGTGACCACCTTCGCCTTTATGACTTCATCTACCGTCTTCGTCTAGAGTTTCAGCCTGTCAGGGCTCAGCTGCTGAGTTTCTCACGACGACTGATAGTCACCGAGACTCTTTCGACGCTTCGTGCTGGGGAGCTTTGTCGCGAGTTAGCAGCACAATTTGTTCCGTCTGTGCTTGCTACCCCTTCTTCTTCGACTACACCGATACCTTCTGCTTCGACTACAATCCCTCCTCAGGTATCTATTTCCGCTCCTATTTTTGTACCAGCTATGGTTCAGTGTAATTATTGAAAGAACTTCGGGCACGACTACCATAGTTGTGCGGTGCAAAAAAAGTAGAACAAAACGTGTGAGAGGTGGACGATCCAAGGGGGGCAGAGAGGCCCTTCCTCGACGGGAGGACAGGCCAACACGTCAGGACTTTCTTTGTGAGGTGAATCTATTCAGCAGTTCGACTAGACTCTACTTCAGCAACTCTCTCATAGCTCAGCAGGTTCTGCTAGAGACGTCTCCTCTAGATACTTCTTGGGTTATGGATTCTAGTGCCTCTTTCCACATGACCGGACTCCACATCTCTCATTTCAGTAGGTCCTCCTATTTTTTTTTCCTATCTCTATTCAGACAGTTGATGGTACTCCTCTATTTGTCAGCTGTCAGGGCACTCTTTTGTTCACTGATTTTTCTGTTCCAACTATTTTCCATGTTCACCAGCTTATCATGCAGCTTCTCTTGGTGGGTTAGCTTACCGATCTTGACTGTAGGGTTGGTTTTGACTTCCACTCCTATTTCGACCAGGATCGACAGTTAGGGACGGTACTTGGAACTGATCGGCACCGTAGGAATCATCAGGGTCTCTACATCTTTAACCGCATTCACCTTCTACCCCCTTCAATTACTCCTATCACCTCTACATTTACTTCTACCGCTGCCACCACTTCTGGAGTTTTTGTGCAGTGGCATCATCGTCTAGGTCACTTGTGTGGGCCTCGTTTTTCTTCATTAGTTCGTCAGTGTGTTCTTGGGCGTGTTACTGTTGATACGACCATGTTTATCAGTGTTATAAGCTGGACAAACAGCTACAACTTTCTTATCATTCTAGTGGGTTCTTGCCTTCTCGTCCTTTTAACTTAGTTCATTTTGGTTGTACCGTATGTATAATAGGTTGGTTATCTGTAGTTGGTCACCTTGACATTGTACAGTTGTTGATTAGTTCAAGAAAATCTTCTGAACATGTTGATTTGATCTGCTTGGATGGACTTGCAATATATTTGCTCCATTCTTCTTGACCAGGTCGATTGCTGAGGTCTTATAAATGATGAAAGGCTTGGACTGGATGCAAACCAATGTATGCTGACTCTAGGAATCAAGTCTGGGATAGGCGTCCGAATCCTAATAATGGCAGAGCTACTGGTGTATTTGTGTATGGTGTATTTTTCACGACGAGGTTGCCAGGATATATTGATCTTAGGTAGGATTGTTTTCGGGTTGATAGGATCGATCGGGATCGTAGGATCATATATAATAGGATTTTCAGCTACAAAATTATGACGATAAACATTATAAGCTCCAGTTTGCTATGTTTATGCTGTACTAACTGATTTAGAATCTTACCTAGGATCATGATGGGAATGGTCATGTACGTACTCATATATATAGGATCGTAGGATCCTAATGAACAAGCATGGATCGGCGTAATCTGCCATATTCCAAACCATGAAGTCTTAACATGTCAGCTCTACTGGGAGTACACGGAGGGATTAAGATGCTTTTCTAAGATAAAACATCATTTTCCCTGGATATTTAAGAATTTTATAGCTTAGGGGCTTATTTGCACCTAGCAGCTACCTGTACTTAAAACGTGGACTCTCAAGATGTTCTGAAAAGTAATTCCTCTCGACCTTGGGGCCATGCATGGTCTACCGCTGAATTATTTAAATGTAACAAATTAGTAGATGCTTTTATCTAACTGAACCAGCCAAACATGCCTAAAACCTTTCCATTTGTACTAGCTTGAGTTCCATCATCCATGCACTAGCCTAACACTGTTTGAGAATAGCAACACATATTTGTGGCCATGCTTCAACGCAAAGAAAGAAACCCTTTCATTTTTTATAGCAACATCGAAGTAAGAAAACTAAGCAACGAGGCCACATGAATGAGAGAGAGAGAGAGAGAGAGAGAGAGAGGGGCTTGGTTGCAGCAGCAGGCATGCAGAGATGGTGGTGCCTCAGAAAGTCACTCCATTGCCCATGGGGCATTTTCATTGCCTGAGTGCATGCATTGCAGGGGCAGAAGGGAAAGAGAAAAAAAGCTCTTTTTTACCAGCTGTAAGGCAGAGTGTGCAATGTAAGTCCTGCATTAGTTAGTGGATGAAGCCAGAAGACCAACTTTAGGGTTTACGGGTTAAGGGCAGTGCATGTAAAGATACCATCATTATTGTATCCAAGAAAGTAATGATATTTTGGCATGTGTTTGTTCATCTTTTGTGAATGAGCATCGTGGCACATTTGTAACCTTCTTCTAGTTCTTACCTTGACTAGTCCTAGTGGTGAAGCCAGACACCAAGGATTTTAATGGAGTTAGTATTTGTCAGAGTTGCCTTCATTGAAGAACGTGGAATTAATGGTTGTTTATCTGGACAGGCAACTTGGTCGTACGATATGCAAGTAGTGAGTGAATCTATTGGATTCACAGGTGCTAAATATGACATTTTACTAAGATTCTTGCATTAATCATCTCATCTCAAAATCTTAGTCAAGCAAGGAATGATAGGTATTCTACTCATGTAAAAAAAAGGTTAATATGGCGCAATCCCTTTTAGATAAGACTCATTCCTCAAGATCTTGCAACAACATGACCTTTACTTTCTAACACTGGCCTCTTGTTTGGCTCTTCAATTGAACCTTCCTTCTTGGTGTGCTCCACCAAGTGTTAGAAATATCAAGCTCAAGTAGTTCTCCCCCGACTAAATAAACTGGTTAAAAGTCACGTCCCCATTGCTAATCTTTAGGCACTTATTGATACAAAGTACTAATCTCCTGTATCTTGTACACTAATACCATCCATATGCAACACTTGTCGCTCTTCCAACAGCACATAGTGAAGGATGGTTTCCTCAACATGCACAATTATTACCAAAAGGATACATTGTACTTATCAATCATGGTTGACAAGAGCTTTCTTTACAGATCATCTCTTCTTTTACATTACTGTGGAATGCGATGAAACTCAACCCAAAACAATGCCATGTTCTTGTTTGCTCACTAATAATGGAAGCACTGACAGTGGGGATTGCCCTAATTTCATCACAGGGTGTGTCTTTGTGGAATCAAGCAAGTGCTAAGCTGGTTGCAATGTAAAAGGAAAAGCTGCCCTGGATTCTCCCTGCTAAAAGGGAGAGGAAGAGAGAAAAAAACATTGGCCCAGAACTGAATGAATGGCACTGAAAGTTTGCAGTTCCAGCGGAACTGATCAAGAAACCCACAGGGCACACTCAGGCATGCATACACAAAATGCAATCTGATTCCATTCTCAAGAACAGAAGAAGAGGTTACAGAAGTTACAACCACTGCACAAGGTTTGTTACAAACCAATGTAACCCATGCAAGTGAAGTGCAGCTGAGTGAAGCACCAATCCCCACTGATCACACATCCACAACCTTGCAGATATTTTTTTGGCCCTATAAACAATGACCAAACCCCCAACCTTTCAGTGTTACTACTTGTTTTGCAACTTCCTTGCACGCAAGTGATGCAAACAGCATCTCACCAAATGCAGTGCAATGCAATGCAACATGGCATATCAGATAGTGCAATTTTGGAGTAAAGTTCACAGAAAATGTGCTCCAATCGGGCACTGGCATTGGGGCTCAACTGAAGCTCTCCTCTCCTTAGGAAAGCTCAGCCCTTTTGTTTCATTTCTCCCCCCTCTCACAAACCAAACCAATCCAATCCAATCCAACAGCATTGCCAATGCCAACCATGGCAATGGCTCAAAGAACCTAGATTTTTTTTGGAAACATGTAAGTTTTAAAAAAAAAGGAGGAAAAGAAGGGGGAAAAAAAGGAAGATCCAAACCAAGCCCCCCTAGACATCTGGCTAAAATTGTGTGTCCCCGGTGGTGCTAGCTTCTCAACGGATGCCCGGCAGCTCCAGCCTGATCCGCTTATTCCTCGCCGCCACCACAGCCGTGAAGGCGGTGGTGTCAATAACATCATCAACAAGAACATAATCATATGTACTAGTGGCAACTTCACAGGAGTCTGAACATGGCAATGATCTCTTGTTGCTCCTCCTGTTCAAGTCCCCAACCATCATCCTGTAGCAGGCATGTACATGCTCCTGATCAAAGAAACAAACCACGCCAATTAATATACCAAAGTTGATCACATCTAATTCTCAGTTCGTCCAAATAGAACATTAGGATGATCAAAATGCAAATAAGTATTTAGCTATGCAAGCAAGTGACTAACCTTCTCAATAAGACAAGATGGGGATAGATTGGCCATCTTGGACTCCAATGCTTCTTTGGTCAGTAAAGCTCCATAGGATGCAGCCAAGATTGAAGCTGCAGCCACAGTGGATGGCCTGTAATCCAGCACACTACCATCTGCATAAACACAACAAAAATCAATGAAAGTAATGCAAGAAAGATCACTAGTTGTCAGAGAGAGAGAGAGAGAGAGAGAGAGAGAGAGAGAGAGCAGAGTGTAGACAGCTATGAATGAACCTTCAGCCGTGGCAAAGATGAACCCGATGGCCTTGAGGGCGACACGAGCAGCGTCATGGCCACCGCCGCCGCCGTCGTGCCGGTGGAGCCGAGAGGATAAACAGGGGAGGTAGTCGAAGGGCGTGACGGCGCCCATGCGCCAGCCGAGCGTGGACAGCACGAGCAGCTCCATCCGGCGGATGGAGGCGGAGCAGAACTCGTAGTCGCCGCCGGCGTCCAATTCCGACAGCGCCGGCACGCGGTACTCCTCCATCTTGGCCGCGACGGACACGCAGGCGATGGAGAGCAGCCGCGCCGCCCACGGCATCGCCGCCCTCTGGACACCAATGCATCCACACAACCACATCATCCGCGCGTTCCCAAGAAACAGAGAGGCTTAAAAAGGCGTGATTTTTTACGGTGGTGTGATGATTACATCGACGCGTCGCCGGAGGCAGAAGCGGTCGAAGTAGGCGATCGCCAGGTACGCCGTGCGGTGGCCGAACCCGAAGTACCCCCGCATCTGCAAATGCAATCGATTGCCAATCTAATGGCGTGAGTGATCGATCGACCCTTGCATCAAGAAAGTAACCGAGACAGAAGCAGAGCTCTAGCTATATATGGTGTGCTCAGTGCTCACTTCGAGGATCCATTTGACGGCGACGAGCCGCGCTTGCCCGAACCAGTCCTCGGAGGCGGCGGACGAGTAGTCGCCGTCGCCGTCGCCGTCGCCGCCGGAGTCGGAGGAGGAGCAGAAGCTGGTCTCCTTGGAGACCAGCTGCTCCATGTACTCATTGTCGTCATCCTCATCGTCGATGGTGGCGCCCGTATAGAACAATAAGAGGTCGCCGTCGTCGACTACGCCGTCCCCAAGATCGGCGCCGTCTTCTTGGCAAGTTAGCGAGAAGGCGCAGGCCGAGCAGTCCTCTGCTTCCTCCATCGGCATCTTCTTGCTTCGCCTCTCGTTACTGCTATTTAGTTAGCTACAGTGCCACCGACGCGTCAAGCAAGAACCATGAGTGAGAGGCGCGTGCTCTGATGGCACGGTGGTCGGCGGCGGCCGGCGTGGGAGAGTGGGAGTGGGAGTGGAAGCGAGATTGAGAAGACAAGAGAGCCTCCTCCCCTGTATTTAAGTGGCTCTCGTTTCATTAAACTTAATTATTTTAACCGCTCTTTTCCCTTTTACATCTTGCCATTTGCGCTGTTGGCTATTGCCTCCCTCGCCCAAAAAAAAAAAAAAACTACTGAGACTAGTACACCGGTACGTCTTTGCGTATCTGAAGTGCATCCGTGTATTTATGCATCTGTCAAGAATTTAATGGTGTCATTTACTCGGCCAAGACAGAGCTTAAAAAACATTATAGTCGTGTTCCTACTCTTTTTGTTGCCTATCACTGCACCTGATATTATCAGATGAAGAAAGCACTGTACTGAATTACTGAAAGGGTTTTGGTTATAACACCAAAAGTAAATATAAACAACATTGGGTAAATTGTACATTCAGCAATGCTCTAAAAACAGGTCTGCTAAACCGTACATAAGGAATGTGTGCCCATCCCGTTAATTACCGTATTAATCGGCCGGCCAAGGAGGCATAATCATCCAACTGTGTAATCACTACTGCAAGTTACTCCTCGAGTCACAAAAGAACGACGCTTTAGAATACGTAAAGTTAAACCATATCAATTTTGACTAAATATATTGTTTAAAACATTTATTTTGGATATATAAAATTGATATGAATGTCTGTTATGAAAAATACTTTTATAATATTGCATTTTGACAACTATTTTTGAATATATAATAAAAGAATTTAGTGGCCAAAATTCACCTTCTTTAACTTTGAAAAACAAAAAACATCACGCTTCTGTGACCAGAGTGAGTATATTTTTTAGAACACTGGTTAACAGTATGTAACTATGTATTATGCCATACACTCCATCTGACAAAGCATGCTTGCTCCTAACATTTTTCACACACACAAAAAAAATGTTATTGAACTGTAGACAAACCCTAGAATCTAATGATCTGGAAAAGGCAGGCTGCAGGCTACAATATAAAAAGGGATTCGCCGAGAGGGTAATCTCAACTACCTCCTAGCATGCATCATCTCCGCTAAAATTCTTAACGCAGCCAAGAAAATGCTACATTTCTTCAGCAGAATGTATTTAGGGTGAGACAAAATACCTGGTTAGGCTACTAATCCGTGTGGGCCCGGGCCCGGGCTCCAAATCCATCAGCAAAACAAAGCAATTTGTGACTGAGCAGAGACATAATACAGACATACCATGGTATCTACTCAAGAATCATGCAGCTACTCTATAGCATCTTATGACATAATGCTGGCTACTGACAAACGTCAAAATTAATCTCAACACCTGACACATTTAACCCTTGTGCAAGCAAAATCACAGCTATTTTTTTTACCATGGAATTAATCCTGCAATGTCCATAGACATTTTCTTGCTCGTGAACTAGGACATGCTGTCTGCAAAGTCGCTATCTTACTACATCCAGAAGTTATTGATGGTGGGGGCACATCATATATACACATATAAACATAATAAGTAATTAAATATATACACATATATGAGCTCACTTGAGACGAGGTTAGAAATGGCGGACAGTGAACAGAACGCACAATTCAAGGGCCAATGTTTTGGAGTACCGAAACAGTGCCAGTCCTACACGCATCGTCGCATGCCAAGATGCAATTTAGTACCAACCAACCCCAATTGCTAGCCATTTGAAAAACAAGGGAAAAGTCCAAGATTTGGACTGAACTCACTCAGATCAAGGAGGCAATGGACCACCGGCCTCTCATCCTTGTAGCTGCATTAAGTGATTCAGACGACGAGCGAAAAGTCGCGTCTGAAAACAAAAGGATGGATGGAGCACAGAAGGTTTAGATCGTCAGATCAGAATGTCAAGTTTTCAGATGCAAGACCTCTAGAAAAGATTTAAGTTTCAGACGAGGGAAACGAAAATAAACCCATTCATGAGAGTTTGATATGGAAATCGAGTCGTTTGGCAATTGACTGAAACATCAAAACCTTTAGGTATGATCGAATAACGGATTGTTTTAACTTGCATCAAGAATCAGATTCAGGAATGGAATTTAAAGATTCAAGAGCACCATGTTCTCATTAAGTTTCAGTGAACATGAACATATGGCATCCTTGAAATGATAATACCTCGGTCCGATCATTTGATCATTTTACTTTTAGCATCTAATATTGTTCATCAGAAATCATGTTGCAGCTGCAAGATCTGAAGAACATCACAGCAAAAAAAAGGTAGAGAATTCTCCAGGAATTGTAAACTTTACAATTGCCATGTTGATCTACTGCGACCGACGGTCCTGCATGTGGAACAGGCACACTGCATTTAAGATTGTACAAGCCATTCCATCCAACAATTTCTGCAATGGACAATTGTACATAGTACAGAGTACAAACCTGTCCTATTTAAACTATAAATTTCTTCGACATACATTTATGGATTGCAAGCCAGCAGATGTGTGTCACAAATCAAACAACCCAGGACACATCATATCAAATTTGCTACAGGCCCCTGCATAGCCCAGCCTTGAATTCAGGTTCCCCAGTCCCAGAGAGAGAGAGAGAGAGAGAGAGAGAGAGAGGCCATCATCTGTATGACTATATACCCTTACTCCCTTAGTATTGCATGCAGCATTCAAGAATCAGGCCACAAATGTTGACTTAACCCTCATCAGTCTTTCAAACTAGTAGGCAAACCTAATGCATATAAGATGATAAGAGCAGCAACTAGCAAGTAAACTAGAACTAGAGAGTTCTCCAAGTTGTCCCCACTTTGATGAAGCAAGGCTTCAAAAAGTATAGTGATGCTATCTACTAAGCCACGTAAGATCTTTCCCGGCTCAACAATGTTTTCTTTGACCAATGCCTCGAGCTTTTGCATCCAAGCACAAGATGATAAATAAATGAAGCTTAGGTTTGGTCATGTCAATGTCCCAAGGGGCCCTTCCCCCATCTCCCTATTTCAATGAAAGCAGGGGACTGTGCCAATCACTAGGGGACACAATGGGCCTTTGCTTGTGAGAATGAAGCAAGCAAAAGTGGGCATTAGGAGGTCTTGTCCACTAACCCACTAAAGCCACACAGTGGCTAAACTCTACTAGTGCCAAACCTGAGCATGCTAGTTGTAGCATTAGCTTAGGCTTAGCCTTTTTTGCGTCACCAAAACACCAGTGGTATTATAGTATGAACTATGATATGGAGCTAAGTAGAAGCAGCAATATCTGGTAGCCCTATTTGCTACCTTCTGTTTCCAGGCCTATTTGGGGGTCAGTCCTTGCTGCCCAAAGAACAAACAATTGCTTCTGAATCATCCAAGGAAAGCCTAGCACGGCCTCTGCTGTTTTATCACATAGTACCATTGCATTGTAATGGACAACAATACCCCAAGGACAGGTTGATTGGATAGCTCATGACAGATTGTGTGACACCCATGCTAAACAGATTTTGAAGCACGAGTTCAAAAGAAATTTTAGGTGGCAATTGCAACTATTAGCAACTACATGTCAGATGTGCTTAGCTTATGTACACTTCTCCAGCTTGTAAGAGTGTGTGTGTGTGTGTATATATATATATATATATATATAAATCGACAGACATGCAGTAGGAACTTTATGCCTTAGTAATAAAACTGGAAAAAAAACACCTAAATTTGAGTAAAGGGGAGACTAAAACCCAGGTGGTGGGATTGCTCGGTTCCTAGATTGTAAGAGTATAGAAGCAGGTTGAGAATACTGACTATTGGTTACCGCCGATAACTGGAAATCCTGGCATGACTGCATGGAGGCTACCTACCCAACTTGCAGTGATCTATGAACGATTTTCGCCGATTCTTAATCGATATTCCCATCATTCACTCTTAACTATGAACAATAAAAACATTTAATTTCTTTTGATAGTTTTCCCAAGTTCTGCCAGAATCCACGAGCATCAACTATCAGACGGTAGCCGGTCTGGTATCGGTTTTATAAACCCTGCTGCAACCATCTAAAATGAAAGCCGTCTAGGCCCTTGGGAACTTTAGGTATGCGCTTGTATTGCCATCATTGATGAAAAGCTGGATAAGTCCTTGCACGTAGGTTAAGATTATCAGCCAGGCTTTATGCCAACCCAATCAGATTAAAGTGGCTAACCAAAAGGTCTAATTTTTTACAAACTTTAACCTAATAATAAGATCGCTTCCCGGTGTTTGACCGGTATAAGGGTTCAGCAACACCAGGAAGAGCACATGCGTGCAAGCACGCACGCGATGCACTTATCTTTTGTTTCACAAGAAATGGTCTAATACACATGTATGTACACTCGTAATATACTGATCAGTAGACGAGACAACGCACCAAAAAGCAAAGGAAAAGACAGCCAAAGAATAGTAGAAAAGGACTTATTGTCTCAGAAAGCAAATATGTAAGAGTAACATGATAATGTAGTGAATGAATGTTGATAAGATAGTTATACAAAGCATAGTGCCGAGGGACCACTATACAATTTTGTAGTGTTCTTACCATTTTTTGCTGCAACTTCTTATATTCTATGTGATATATTATGTGTATACTTGTGTGCCATTTTGCATTGGTGATAAGACCAAGGACCAAGATGCAGTATTTATCTGTACAGAGTTAATTCCAAAAATTTCCTGTAAGGCATATGGCAAATGGAAGAATCAAGTACAACGGTGTAATAGATTATAACCATAGTGAGTACAAAGTTTTTTACACAGAACATACTTTCTCTAAATCATTGGATAAGTTCATTTGGTTACAATCTTTGCAGACAGAAAGGTTGGTACAGGAGATGAGAGTGAGACCAATCAGAATACTGTAATCACATGGAAGCCGGAAACCTTCAGCTATCCGATGTCTGCTGTCTGATATCAGTGGAAACCTGCTGGCAAGTGATGGTTTGCCTCATCACTATACAAATTTCAGACAGGTTTGAAGAGCAGGGAGGACTTGCAGATACACCAGGAATTGAGTCAAGAATATAATGTCTGGTAATTGTAAGGATATGGCAGAAGTCTGAATAAACCAGTGTCATACTGGATGAAAACACTATTATCCGAAGCAAGTTTGGTTTATGCCATGGCTTGTGAGGCCCAACTAAGAAGGAATCTCTGCTGGCTTTCTGGCACTACAAACAAAATAATATTAAGCATATGTGTCAGTATAAAACCAGCAACCAAATGTTACCATATGCACAAAATTTTGTGACTGAACAAGATTAAATCATGAAGTCAGAGGCTCTCTTACAATAAGTTTGGATTTCACTCAAATAGTAAGTTCAGTTTCCATCATCATTGTCTTCAAGCAGGTAGTCTTTTATTTGATCTCTGAAATAGAAGTCATCAACAGTTCACTGAATCAGTGCGCTAAAAGATGAACAGGACATGGCATGAACAAACGAATGGAGTAACTGCTCACATAGAAACAAGTGGTCACATTAAACTAAACATTATCCTAACAAAGAAGCTCTTATATCGATAGATTTAATGTTTTCATTTGTTAAACTACTGATAACATGCACTATAGCTACAAAGACAATGAAGCAGGCCATGAAGAAATTCACATAAACCTCACCTTAGCGAGCTATGACTGTCAGATGCAGTGTCCACTCTCTCAGTCCAGAACTTTGGTAGTAGTGAAAAGAAATGTTCATGCAAGTTTGCACTTGGTAGAATCTGGAAATGACAGCTTTCACAACAATGAGCAGTATAAAGATCATTTTTCTTCTGAGCCTTGTGCTTTGTGCTTTCCAAAGTCTGGAGTTCTGATTCACTGAATGGGCTTCCGCATATCAGACAAAGAATCTCAGAGAAAGTAGACTCGTCGCTATCAACATTCTGGAACTTCGGACGTAGCCGTGACGGTAGGAAATCGTGATAGCCATTTGCTGAGAACTTGTTGAAAGAGAATGGCTTAAGCTTCTGTGCTGTTCTTACAATGGTATGCTCTCGAGAAGGGTTTTCTTCCTGTAAATGGAAATAATAAAGTGTAAAGATTACAACTTGTGCTGGCCTCAACCACTGAACAAGAATATAGTTTGAGCTTCAGTTCAATTCGGAATAGGTGAATTCAAAGTTGGTATGTACTTGTCATCCAAGGAACGATCTTACTTACCCGTAGTCGTTCAACAAAAGATGCAACTAGGCTGTTGATGCCACTGCAAGGCCTATCAAGAAGTTTCTGCGTCCTTAAACTAAGCACGCAACCAGTTAGAATAAATGACATCGCTAGCACAATTCAACCAAAAAGTGAATGTTTTCTTCTTACCTATCAAGTTCACAGAGCAGGCTAAGTTCTTGGGCCAGGCAATCACGGAGTGGAAGAACCACAGGTACTTCCCACCGTGTATCAACATATTGAACATCAGCTGGTAAAGAATAACCTTGTCCCTGGATATAATTAGCAATTCAGCCATGCTCTTTAGGTTCTCTTATTTTCTTTTAAGAACTATGAATCATAGACCAAGTCACAGAGAAAACAACATAAGCTATACACCTTCACGGTTGCAGATAACACATGACATGCTATTGCAGAAGCACAAGATCCCAGCATAATCTTGGTGTACCCGTTTTCAAGTGCAATCTGAACAATATATCAACACGAAACGGTAACAATGACTTCAGTCACCAAATGAAAAGCTTGACACAATGGTGTGTAAATTGAATGACCATTTGCGACAAAAGCATGAGCAAGGACTGAAGTAACGGACCTTTTGCAACGAAAGCATGCACAAGCACTGAAGGAAATCCTCCCTCCCCGTGTCATCATCAATCATGCTGACTAGCTCCCTCAGCCTGCCTTCCCCATCCTTCGATTCCGGGGAGAACACATCCTCAAGTTGAGCGACGTGCATTGATTTATCGCCCGGCAAAAAACTCGACACAACTGACTTGATATCTTCAATTGCCAGCTCAATTTCGTCTTTAGGCTTCGACGAAAGAACACTCTCATCGACAAACGCCACCCCGACACCGAAGACCGGCAGGGCTTGTGAGTTGCTCGCGTCCCAGCTCTGGATCGCCTTGGACCGCATCTCGTCTATGAATTGCAGAGCCACCCTAGATTATAAAGATTAACACTTCAATTCAAAAGATCATAACGATAATTATGCGACGGAAGCAACTCCGAGCAGTGAAAATTACGAAAAAATTCTAAAAAGATATGGGGAAAAAGTGGGAGAAGTGAACCTGGAGGCGGGGCCGCCGGAGAAGGCGAGGAGGACGGAGTCGGTGGGCCGCACCATAGCGTTGCTCGTCACGGCGAGCTTGAACTTACCAAACAGGTGGGCACGGAAGCACTCCCGGCACATGCCGACGCCTCCGGCAACCGCTACGACGGCCGTGCCACCGCCGCCGCCGCCGCCGCCGCCGCCGCACTTGCCGCATGAGGCGGCGCCGTCGGCGAGGTAGAGGCGGCCCAGCCTCTCCGCCGGAGATTCCTCGGTGGCAGCGGAGGAGAAGCACTGGGGCCCGCAGCCTGCGCCGCCGCACGGGGAGGATGCGGCCGCCGCCATGGTGGGCGGGCTACAAGGTACGGACGGGCGCGTAGGTTCCAGGGGTTTGCGATCCACCACCCCCCCCCTCTTTTGTTACTTTTGTCTTTTCTTTTCATTTCTCCACATTTATTACATGGGCTTCGTTTTGGGCTATTGGGTCGGCCCAGTCTAGTCGTGTAATCTAAGCCGAATAGGCTGGATCCACCTATATAAATCCGAGTCTTTTTTTTTCTTCCGATTACACCACGTCCAGAAAGGCGGACTTGGAGGATCTGCTATCTCACATAATTCTTATTAAAGCGTACTCACGTGTGTATAAATGTAGATACTAATATTTGAATTTTAATAGGTGCAGTCGTACACTCAATGCTAAAAGTGTTGTTTGACATCATCTGTGTTCTATTCCATTGATGAGAATAAGTAGTACAAAAAGAGGTACATCGTGTAGTAGTAGAATAGAGCTAGAAAGTAGGATCGATTGTTGTGGTAGTCTACATGAGAGTTTACCGTTGGTAGTTGTCGAAAGAGAAGGCATGTAGCTGTGCAGGCATACAGACATGAGAAGCCTGTCTAACCCCCCGACGCAGCATTGAGCTCGCGGATGCTGAGGCTGGACTGGAACTCATTGAACATCGTCGTGGACAATCCTTTTGTGAAGACATCAGTGAGTTGGAACTGGTCGGAATATGAAGTATACGAACCTGTCCCAAAGCAATCTTTTCACGGACAAAATGGATGTCGATCTCGATGTGTTTGGTTCGCCGGTGTTGCACGGGGTTAGCTGATAGAAAAACTATGGAGACATTATCACAATAAAACCACAGTAGCCTGCTGAATCGGTCTTTGGAGCTCCTCAAGTAACTGTCGTAACCAACAAGTCTTAGCAACGGCATTTGCGATAGCGCGATATTTAGCCTCTGCGCTCGACCGAGAAACAGTCACCTGTCGCCTCGATGACCAAGAAATTAAATTGTCTCCCAAGAAAACACAGTAGCCAGATGTGGAGCGCCTCGTATCCGGGCAACAGGCCCAATCCGCATCCGAGTATGCAATGAGAGTATGTGGGGAGGAGGTGTTGATGTGAATCCCGTATGCAATGGTTCCCTTGAGATAGCGAAGAATACGTTTGACATGATGAAGGTGAGGCTCATTAGGATTATGCATAAATAAGCACACTTGCTTAACGGCGTAAGCTATATTAGGTCGAGTGAAGGTAAGGTATTGAAGAGCACCGATGATACTCCTATAGAAAGATGGATCTTGAACCGGTGTACCATTAGAAGATAGTTTGGAGTCTATGTTAGAAGGTGTTCTACAAGGCTTACGGTTAGACATGCCAGCCCGACGGAGAAGACCGAGAGTATATTGGCGTTGTGATAGGAAAAGACCCGAAGATGACCGAGAATCAGAACGTGAAGCTGTGAAACCCACGACGTAATAAGTTATGCAAAACGAGTGAACCAACCCCTAGGTGCTTGTTTAAGGCTATAAAGAGATTTCTTGAGACGACATACATGATCAGGATGGGAGGGGTCCTCAAAGCCCTGAGGTTGTTGACAGTATACCGTTTCTTGAAGTGAGCAATGCAAAAAAGCATTTTTCACATCAAGTTGGTGAAGTGGATAAGAGGAAGAGACAGCAAGACTAAGAAGTGCTGGGCTTAACTACAAGACTGAAGGTTTCATCGAAATTGACTCCATGCTGCTGAGAGTACCCGCGAACAACTCAACGGGCTATGTAACGGGCAAGTGAACCGTTAGAGTGAAATTTGTGGCGAAACACCCATTTTCCACTGATTATATTCATGCCGACAGGTCGTGGAACAAGAAGCCATGTCTTGTTTTGAATAAGAGCGTGAATTCCTCTCTCATGGCGTGCGCCCAGTTTGGGTCCTGTAGCGCAGTACGCGGAGAGGTTGGAAGAGGTGAAGAGATTTAGGCGCTGGTTTACCACGTGAAAACCAGATTTGGCTCGAGTGCGCATATGATGCATGTTGGTTGGTGGAGCAACAGGCACTGCATGATAGGGTAAAGGTAGAGATGTTGAGCCAGCAGATGCACGAGGTGGAGAAGGAGTGGAGGAAGAACAGTCAACAGCTGTTGGAGAGGGAGAAGCACCAAGGAATTGGTGGTGGCTCGGCACAGGGACGGGTGACGGGAAAAAAATTGGTGTTGATACGGTAGGTAAATCAATAGCGGGAGGTGGAGATGAACTGGAAATATTGGCAAAAGGAAAAGAGGTTTCACCAAACACCACATGACGTGATACAATGATACGTCAAGAATAGAAGTCTAAACATCTATATCCTTTGTGCTCTAGTGGATAACCTAGAAAGACACAAGGTAGGGAGCGAGGAGCTAGTTTATGTGGGGTTGTGGCTGTTTGTTGGGATAGCATAGACATCTAAAAACACGTAAGTGGTCATGGGATGGAGGAGAGGATAAGAGCACTTCATGAGGTGTAAGAAGGTGAAGTGGTTTGGTTGGACGGATATTGAGGAGAAAGCTAGCTGTGCGTAGGGCTTCGGCCCAAGAAGGTGGTGGCATATGTGCTTGGAGGAGAAGGGTGCGCATGATGTCAGTGATAGTGCGAAGAATGCGCTCTGCCTTTCCGTTTTGTTGGGAGGTGTAAGGGTAGAAAAATCTTGGAAGTATGTTGTGGGCTTGAAAGAATTCTCGATTGCGGGAGTTTATAAACTCCTTACCGTTGTCGCACTAAATAGATTTGATGGGCAGCCCAAATTGGGTAGTAACGAAATGCTAAAACTGAATGAAAATGGAGTGCACCTCGGATTTGCAGCGCAAAGGATAGGTCCACACATAGTGTGTGTAGTCATCTAAGATCACAATGTAGTACTCTAAACTGGAGAAGTTAGAAATAGGTGACGTCCAAAGATCACAATGTAATAATTCAAAAGGAGAAGTGCAGTTTGTTGATTGTGAAAAAAGGAAGATGAACATGTTTGCCATTTGACATGCCTCACAAATAGATGTGTCATGAGACTGCTTATTACAAGAAAAATTAAAGGTTCAAAGTAAATTGGAAAGTGTCGAATTATTTGGGTGACCAAAACGCCAATGCCAAAGATCGACAGTCGTGATGAAGGCCGATGGTGCAGAGGGTGTGACACCACACAAGGGATACAGATCCCCCACGCTATTGCACTAAAGAATCACTTCCTGAGTGTAAAGATCCTTCACAGAGAGACCAAAAGGATCAAATTCAGTGGAACAATTATTATCAATGGTAAAACGACGCACTGATATGAGATTCTTAATTAAGGAAGGTGCTACGAGGACGTTACGAAGATGCAACGGAGTAGCAGTAGTTGGAATAAAAGAATAGCCTGAGTGAGTAATAGGAAGAATGGAACGATTGCCTACATATACGGAGGAAAAGCATTTGCAGAATGGAAATGTGAAAGCATACTGGGATTGGACGTCATATGGGCTGAGGCTCCGGAATCGAACACACAGTCCGAGCCACCACCTCCTGCAGAGAAAGATTGTGAGGTGCATGCACAAGGCCGGACTGGTCGAACATTAAAGCTACTAGGCTGCTGCGGTGTCGACGACGGGTACTGAACAGGTGATGGCAGCAACGGTGACGATTGGTACAGAGGAGCGTAGGCTGTGTACGCTTGAGGTGGACACGGCTCAAGCACACCTGGTGCAGCTGAGGGATGAATGCCGCTGTTCCACGACACACCGAGAATCAGTGGAGGAGACCACGACATCTGCCAGGCCTGAACCATGTCGGTCCAGGGAGCAGCCATCGGGTGCCATTTAGTGCTTGGAGTCGAGGGTCCGCGATTGTTGTTGTAGCCCTTCGCCTTGCCCTTCTATTTGTCCTTCCAAGAGTTGGGTGCATGGTTGTCATTGTAGTTGTTGTTGCCTCCGGTGCCACTGCCTAGACTAGATGTCACATGAGGCTTGCTGGTGGAGATTAGTGTTGTGGGGTTGGAGGATTTTGTTGCTTGTTTGAGTTCTTCGAGCAGCAAAATGGAGTGGGCTTCGTGGAAAGCAGGGAACAGTGGAGCAGCGGAATCATGGACACTTGCACTGAAAATTTATCGCTAAGGACACGCAGAAGTGTTAGCACCAGTGTGCAATCAAAAATCGGGTTGTCGAGGTCACCGAGTGCATTTTCCAAAAGTTTTTAGCTGTTAACAGAAAGTAGATACTGTCATGTCGCCTTGGACGACACTACGTAGCTCTGCCTCGAGGTGAATGATACGTGGCAGCTGATTGTCTTGGAACAGGTTCTGCAGATCGCACTAGACGCCGTATGCTGTAGTGTTTGGCGACATCACCATCTGATAAAGATTGGATGATATATGAGTGTAAAGCCATTGAAGGATGGTGTAGTCGTCTTGGACCCAGATGGGATCATCATGCGCCGGGTTGGTGCCATCAACGTGATGACAAAGGAGCAGCGTCTGAGATGAACCAGGAAAAAATGCCGCCATTGAGAATAATTTGGTGTTTGGAGATCAAGAACGATGGGAATAAAGGATTTGATGTCGCCCATTAGCTGAGCAAAAGACGAAGGAGCTGACAGTGTATGAGAAAGGGAGGAGGTGGTACCGCCAGAGGTTGCCGCGACGGACGGTGAGCCAAACTCAGTCATGTTGGATCGAGTTAAGACTGCTCTAATACCTTGCTAAAAGTGTTGTTCGAAATCATCTCTGTTTTATTCCATTGATGAGAATAAGTAGTACAAGAAGAGGTATATCGTGTAGCAATAGAACAGAGCTAGAAAGTAGGATCGGTCGTTGTGGCCAAGTCTACATGAGAGTCCGTCGTTGGTAGTTGCTGAAAGAGAAGGCACGTAGCTGTGCAGGCATGTAGACGTGAGAAGTCTATCTAACACTCACAACTCCACCATCCACAGCGAGTGATTCAACATTCATTTTTCTTTTGCTTGTAAAAATTATAATGATTTTAGCATCTAACTTTATTGCGTTGGCAATTTCCTAATGCAATTTGTAGTGCGTGTCAACTCCATGAACGTGCTATTATTAATTAGTAGTTAATTAATTAATAATATTTCTTCTTCCCAAGGTCATGCGATGTGGAAAGGATATCAGCAATGAGAGTTACAAATATTTTATGATGACAATTCACATAGACATACGTCATATGTGTGGGGCAAAACATTTCCTTACATCATAATATGATTGAATTAATTGTTCTTTTGATTGAAGTGTAGTGCCTGAGTTTGGGGGCAATCCACCTACAACCATTATTGTATCCATGATTTGGCAGTTTAAAGCATTGCTCTTGCAACAGATCAGGGTTTGAAATGTTCTAAAGTGCAAGCAATAAGAGATGAGGTAATTGAACAAATCATCGCAATACAAGACATAATTACATTTGCCCTAAAGAGAACAAATAAGAATTTACAACTTTTCAAGATTTTGCATTTTATGCTAAATTCTAGAAAAAATATTGTATCTTGGTTTTACTAGTCCTCTAAAAGAGTGTGTCTTTTTGAAGTCAAAATCTTGCCCCATGCAAATTTTGGGGAGTAAACCGTCTCTTGAATCTTGATGTAAGTGGTGTGATACACAAATTCCCTTACTTTTCTTCACAAGTTTCAGGACCTGTTCCAGCATGCTACTACTGTACCTATGATCCTTCAGTAACTGTTGATGAGCTGTATAGCCACTTCCGAAATGGCTTATTATAAGAAATACATTGCATGGTTAGTGATAAACCCCTCAAGCTTAAACACTGTTATAAATAGTATTTGTATTAATCATGATGTCAATGAACTAATATATGTACATTTACAGGTATAACATATATGTAGATAACCCCTTATACAATAAGGGAAATACATAGATAATAATACATCTAACACCCCCTCAAACTTATGGTGGATCAACTACATGAAGTTTGAAGAGATAGAAACTATGCTGAACTCTAGTACGTGCATTGGTGAAGAAGTTCGCCAACTGAAGTTCTGAAGGCACATACTGAAGAGCAATAATCTAGTTGTACACCTGTGTCCACATGTAGAAAGCATCAACACTAATATGCTTTGTAAGCTCACGCTTTACCGAATTTGTAGCAATGTTAATAGCACATGTACTGTCAGACAAAAGAGGAGTGGGTGCTAAACAAACACCAAAATCCTTAAGTAACCATCGTAGCCAAGTAACCTCCGCAGTCAACAAAGCCATAGCTCGCAACTCAGCCTTAGCACTCGAATGAGAAACTATTGTCTGCTTCTTAGTCTTCCAAGCAAAGAGAGAACCACCGAGAAAAATACAATAAGCAGAGAGAGACCGACGATCAGAGTGAACACTAGCCCAGGTGGCATCAGAATATGCCTGGAGCTGTAAAGAGCTGGAGCGAGGGAAAAATAGACGACGAGTGATGGTTCCACGAAGATATCGTAGAACACGAAGAAGATGACTATAGTGAAACTGAGTTAGAGCAGAAACAAATTGACTCAAGATATGCGCAGGGTATGAAATGTTAGGACGAGTGACACCTAGATAAACAATACTCCCAACAAGGTGACGATAGCGAGTGGGATCAGTAAGAGAACCATTAGTGGGCCAAAGATGAACATTAAGCTCTATGGGTGTCTCAGCGGTGTGCTGATCAGTAAGAGAAGCACGATCAAGAAGATTTTGGATATACTTTTCTTGGGACTGATAGAAACCCTTGGGATGAGAAATAACCTCAACCCTAAGAAAGTAGCGAAGAGGACCCAGATCAGACATTAGAAACTGCTCATTAAGACGTTCCTTGACAAAATTGATATACTGAGAATCATCTCCAGTAATGATCATATCATCAATATATAAAAGGAGAAGCGTCCGACCACGAGGCGACGTGTGAATAAAAAGAGAAGAATCATGAACATTGGTAGAAAAACCAGCTGTAGTGATAACAGAAGAGAAACGATCAAACCAGTCACGAGGAGCTTGCTTAAGGCCATAAAGATATTGACGAAGGCGACAAACTATACTCTCAGAAATAGAATACCTTGGTAGTGGTTGCATATAAACCTGCTCAAGCAGCTCATCATTGAGAAAGACATTCTTGACATCAAGCTGAGGATGGACCATGCCGAACAGACGCCACAGCAAGAAGAGTACAAATGGTGGTCATGTGAGCCACATGAGCAAATATCTCATCATAATCACGACCATGCTCCTGCTGAAAACCACGTGCCACGAGATAAGTTTTGTAGCGCTCAAGAGAACTATCAGAGTGGGTCTTAACCTTGTAGACCAACTTGCACGTGATAGGAGTAACACACGCGGGAAGAGTGACAAGATCCCACGTGCTAGCACGCTCAAGGGCATCAATCTCCTCTGCCATCGCATACTGCCACTCCTAATGAACAGCAGCATCATGATAAGAAGTCTTTTCGACAAGAGCCGCTAAAAAAAGCACGCAAGAGGCCGAATAGATTGACAATCACGAAGAGCATATTTAGGAGGAGAGGCTGAAGAAGATGACCCATCAGAAGAAGATGACACATCAAAAGAATCATCAACTCGTGGATGACGAGTGTAGTAGAGAGGATAAGAAGGAACAAGGCTCGGAGGAGCCTCATGAGAGGGTGTCTGTGGCGAAGGAGATGGTGAAGGAGGCACCGGAGAGGCCAAAGGTTGTGATGGAGGTGTGGTGACTATGGGGGTGGTAGGAAAAGTCAAAAAAGAAAGTGGCTTGATAAGAGATGCTGAAGTGGTGGAAGGAGAAGTGATGAGGACATCCCTCCTTCGGATACACGCACTACACAAGACCCTCCAGATCTGGGTGCTGAACTACACGGTCCTATGACAAGAGCTAGAGCACGTCACTTAATCAATCAGGTAAAGTCGTTTCTAGGCCTGAGTGTATTATTTGAGAACTCTATGATGCTGCCTAATAGAGATGATTTACTTGTACTCAGGAATCTAGGATTACGACCAGTTCAAGAAGGTCCACGACTAGTTCCGCAGGGTCTACGACCACTACAAGAAGACCTACGACTAGTTGATTCGATTGGAGCAATCTACGACCAGAAAAGCGAGCACAGTACTCGTTGGACACAATCTACGACCAAAGATAGCATGGACTCCTCAAGACCACCCTAGGACCAGTCCTACGACCAGATCTTCGACCAGAAATACGCAACACAAGGTGCTGCGTCACCGTTTTGAAAACTAATAAGACTTTGTAAACGTGACGAGGTCGGAGTCCAGGTTGTGTACGCTTCATCCCACGGCCGCACAACCCTAGGTCGACCTCCTCACGTTTCCCTATATATACAGTAGCTGTCATAGTTTAGGGTGGGTTTTTCTTAGATTATTCGCGCCAATTGCGCTACGCGATTATCGGTTTGAGGAACCCCACTTGTAAACTTCATCCATATCCGCAATACAATTGATTGCATCTACCTTGTTCTTGTGAGTTGCTTCGATTGCTTGCGGGAACAATAACCTTCGTGGTAAGGTCGATCACGCAAGCGTGGTCGATAACGACAGCGCAAGGGTGTAGCGAATTGCGAGGTGACGATCTGTTGGTCGGAAGCCTCAAAGCGTCAACGTCCTCACGACGAACCAAATCGAACCTATCGGAAGATCGGGCCGCCGTGACTCATCAAGAAGGACGAGGGTAGAAAGGACGAGACTCATCAAAAGTGACGTCCCGAGAAACTTGCATCCGTCGACCAACAGATCCCAACAACGATAGCCCTTATGTTCAGTGCTATAGCCCAGAAAAACACACTACATGGATTGAGCGGTCAGCTTGGTACGCTCACGAGGTGCAAGAAAACATAGCACACACACACACACCCAAAGAGGCGAAGACTAGAATAATAAAGAGTCTTGCCACAGAGATGCTCAACTGGGGATCCCACCCTGAAGAGCAGAAGAACGTTGAATATTAATAAGGAAAGTGGTAGTAGAAGAGCCTCAGCTCAGAAGTGTGGTCGAATAACAGAAGCAAGCATAAGGGCACATTCTGTCTCAAGAAGATGACGATGCTTACGTTTATCCACACCATTTTAGGCATGAGCACCAAGGTAACAAAAGAGAGAGAGAGTGCTATGTTCAGCAAGAAAACTACGAAGGACTCTTGACAAGTATTTCCCAGCAGAATCAACATGAAAAACACAAATAAGAGAGTCAAACTGAGTACGGATCATGGTGGAAAAAATATTGTAGATGGATAGAACCTCACCACGAGATGACATAAAGTATATCCCTATGTGTCGAGAAAATTCATCAATAAAAATTATATACTATCGATGACCTCATTTCGAAACGAAAGGAGACGGATCCTATACATCAGAATGACAAGATCAAAAGGACGATGTGACACTAACTCACTAGAAGGATAGGGAAGTTGAAGTTGCTTATCAAACTTACAGACCTGACAATTTAGGGAAGTATCACCAGACAAAGATCCTAAAAGACCACGACGAAGTAAAGAAGATAGACGTGATCCGCAAAGATATCCCAAACGATGGTGCCACCGAGCAAAAGATGTAGTGAATGATGCATCAGAAGCGAAGGCGGTGGTGGAGGTGACAAGACTGGTAGGGGCAGTGGAAGGAAGATGAAGCCAGTCAAGCTTCCAGAGACGCCGTGATTTATAGCGGCGAGGGCCAGTACCAATAAGAGTCCCCATGCGCCGATCTTAAATAGAACAAGAATCAGAATTGAGAATAACACAACAACCATGATCGGTGAGCTGATCGACAGATATGAGTTGCATGATTAGTTTGGGAACATAAGAAACAACAGGAACATGATTTTTTTTTGAAAGAGTGCCTCGTCCTGCGACAAAGAAAGAGGTACCATCTACTGTCTGAATAGTGATAGAAGCAGCTAAAGTACCAATGGAAGTGAGACTGTTAGAATCAGATGTCATATGAAAGGAAGCACTAGAGTCAAGAATCCAAGGTGATATACATGAGGAAGAAGGAGTAGAAGGTGGTCTCTCACTAGAAGACTATGCAGCAGAACCAGTAGAACCAGACGGTGCAAAAGCAGCCATGCAACGTAGCAGTGTGAGAAACTCCCGAGAATCAGAAGCACCAGAGCTCCTCTAGGAGGAGAAACCGCAAGTGCCCTTCATATGATGGTCACCACGACGTAAATCCTTCTTCTTCTTGTTGCAATAGGTGCAGTTGAGTTCCCTACCAACATCAGCTGTCACTGGTGAAGACACAACTAGTGATGAAGTAGCTGTAGTAGGTGTAGAAGCTGGAGGAGCTGTTAGAACCGAAGGAAACGACTGGGACGACAACAGATCCGTAACAAAAAGGTGAATCTCCTCAGCACGAACAGCTGCAAGGGCTTCCAACAAAGTCACACGAGGGTGGAGCACCAGCAATTGAGCACGACTCTGCTCATACTCAGTCCGGAGATGGGTCAAAAAGTTGTAGATGTGACGAAGCTCTAGGTGAGACTGCTAACGTTGATAGCACTGACAAGTGTGGCAAATATCTGGTCCTAAAGAGTCAATCTGACACTATAACACAAACAATTGGGCATAAAACTCGTCTACAGTGGCATCTCCATGCTGTAACAACTGCTCCTAACACACAACAGAAAGATACAAGAAATCACTAAACGGCTTGTAGCGGTTGCGCAGATGTGTCCATATCAACTATGTTGAAGCCAAGCCAACTATATCCCTAGTGAGAAGTACTTCCATGCTAGCAACCAGAATAGCAGAAGCACGAGCATCCTCATCAATTCATATCTTGTGGGCAGCATACCGAGTCTGAAAAGTCTCCATGACATCCTCAAAAGCATCAGATGCCTCTTTACGAGTGTCTTTAGAAGCATCCTTGGGGACCACGGGCTTAACAGGTGGAATAGGGCGAGACGGACAAGGCAGTTCGCCAGTGAGAAAATCCCAAAGACGCTGACCACACATGTGGAGGCGCATGTGCTGAAACTTGTCCCGATAATTGAGACCATTGAAGATCACTGGACAACGAGGAATAGAAACAATGCCCGAAGAGGACGCCATTTTTTCTTCTTCCGGGCCGACCCAGTCACACTAAAAGTCCTTCGGCCCGCTGGCCGAATAACACGTGATGCACATAGTGGGGAGTAGGGTCCCCCCTGCACCTGCTCGAGTGGCAGAGACAGCGGGCGACTCCGGCGATGGCGGCTCTCCGACGACAGGCGGCGCCGGCGGCGCCCTCACGTGCGTTCGGCGGAGCCAAAAGTCGAAGTGGCGCTGAGTCGGTGAAGACAAAGCGAAGTTGGAGGAGGCACCAAGTCGGTGAAGACGAAGTGGAGTTGGAGAGGTGCGCAGACCGGGCTCGGGCTCAGGCGACAAAGGCGCAAGGCCATAGGCGGCGGCGGACGGCAACTCTCGCTAGCGGACCGGCCCAGGCGACAGAGGCACAAGGCCGCATGTGGTAGTGAACAAGGAAGAACCAACAGCGAAGGCGCGGACAACGAGCACGGTCGGCGACCGATGGAGAGCTGCTGTGCGGAGAAGAAATGGCGGCAGTAGTGGGCAAAAACCAGGCGATGGCGACTGCCAGAGAAAACAAACCAGCAGCGACGGTGGCTTGGCGAAGAAAAACTTTAGGTGTGCTTTGATACTTTGTTATGAATAACGCTTGTATTAATTATGAGACTAATAGGCCAATATATATACACGTATATCTATAACATATATACAGATAACCCTTATACAACAAGGAAAATACACAGATAATAATGCATCTAACAAACACAACTTGCATTCCCCACTTGAGGCAGTCGAATCATCTCTCAATGTTCAGATCAATTCCAATGTTCATCCCGTTGTACACAATTGGTGCATACATCCACATTTCATCGGAGCTCAGGAGCTGCAGAATTGGGAGGGGGTGATGGTCAATGGCATGTCGTCACAGAACAATTTGGATGATCTGAACTGAACTAAATTCTGCACATGCTCACCTTGATCTGAAGCTGCAGGAACTTCACATAGTGGACTGCCTCTTCCAGCATGGTGCTGATATCTACCTGCAAGATCAAGAAGCATTGTTGTTTTAGCCATTGGACCTTAGTATTTCACTCGTGTAACTGCTGTCGGTAGCATTTTTGTTCAGAAGCATACTTTCGTTCCATTGGGCACAAGGTTCTGCAGTATCTTAAGCCTCTCGTTGATCCTTTCCCTCCTTTTCTGCTTAAGCAAAGAACAGCATTAGTGTTTTACATTCAGTTATAGAAAAGATTAGTCCTTTGGATGGAAAAGATTTGATCATTTATAGTACCCTTGCATAGAGGCTCTGGGGATCAGTTGCTGCCCCGCGGCCAGCCCGAGCCTTGCCTTTCGGACTAGCACCAGCGTCTGCAGACTCCTGAGAAGCATTTGAATCATTGTCAGAAGTGCAACAGCTTGTTGTACTTCCATTCGTGATGGCAACACTGGCATCCTCCTCTACACTTTGCTTGGTCTTCTTCGGTCGCTTCGGTTGAGCCTTTCTTGCGCATTTCCGACTCTGCATTTATTAATCCATTTCAATCAGTATCTACATTAGCAATATGAATATCTTTCTGAAACATAACTGGTGAAAAGAATGATCAGTGATCATCAATACTTACTCTTGTTTGGCCATCAATTTCTTGTTCTACTGAGTGTTTTCTCTTGTTAGTAGCACCGATCGAATCAAGATCCTCGCGGCTCGATTCGCCATTCCAGTGTGAATTAAGGGAATGGTTTGGAATCACATCCAGAAACTCAGTTGCACCTTGCCCCTGGACCATGCTCAGGTCATCTTGTGCAATGGAGGAGCTGATACCCAGGGCCTCATTTGAGTCCCTCAAATAGTAGCCCACACACTCAGATGGAACAAGATCACTAGAATTGCTATCACTGCATGCACTGCTGTTAGGATTACAGTTATAGTAGCATGGATGGGAAGCCTGATCGGACCAAGGCAGCTCCTGGTGGCCTTCCTCACCATCGGGAGGGAAGGCGCCAATGATCTGCGCCATTATCTCCGACTCCTCGCCCTGCAACGGCATGTCGAACATGGTCCAGCCTACCTCAGCAATGAGTCCGCCGGCCTCCATTGTGATGTGAATTTAGGATTTGGTGATGAGAAATGATCTGTGGAGTGTGGATTGAGGTACTTGGTGGGCGAAGAGAAATGCACGACAGTACAGGTGCTTTTATACTGTTCAGAATTCAGAAAGGTTGCAGGAGACATCATCTGCAAAATAAATAAAAAATGTGACCATGATTAAATAAATGGTAGTCCACGCTTGGGCTGAAGTGTATGGTGATGAGTTGACTAGCAACAACCAAGGTATGTCCTGGAGATGTGAAGAACTGAAGATTACAAGATTAGAAAATTTTCAACTGCTAGTTGGTAGACAAGACAGTGGCTTATCCAAGATTACAGTTCCGTGGCCTGTCTGTGAGTGTGAAGGGATGTTCAATGATTTGAGACATTTTACTAATCATCGATTCATCAAGGACAGGCAAATAAAGTCTATGATATCTGAACCGGAATAGCAAGAGTTTACCTTCGCAAATAGAATAGAATAGGATGCATTGCAGAGAGTAATGTAGTTATATTGGTTGGAGAGATGGAATAAAGAAAAGTAGGAGATGCAAAGAGAGGCCTGCACGAACATGGTAGATTGGTGGAGGGAATCCGAACATTCTCAAGAACTCAAAGGGGATATGATCATACGAAAACTCCTCCGCGGGTAGATATTCGCCTTTTTCAATGTACGGATGTCGATCTGCAGATAGCTCTCACAGCCTCATTGACGTTCAATACTTGCAAGTACTCCAAAAAAGACTGGCATTCTGACATTTGACACAGAACAATTGCATCAATCCAGTAAACTTTTCTGAACTAAACTTACAACAAAAACAAGCGCCCAGTGGCGCACGTGAGAATGGAGGGGGTGAAAGTGGGACAAAGTTACCATGAGGTGAGTTAACAAATACACATTTAAATATTATGTGCGATTCAAATTGATACATAAATTATGAAGAACAAAGTTACAATGAAAAATACATTAAATGCAATATCTTAATAATGAATAGTGCATTTCGAAAGCCCAAAAATATGCACAAGTAGCAATATTAAGAACAAAATTACCTAGATTTGTGATACAAATAATGTCAGGGGTACTGGTGGGTACCAAAGGTGCAGCGAGCGGATCAGTGCTCTAGCCCCCTTGAGCCCCCATGGTAGATCCACCACTACTTGTGCCCACAGCATCAAAGAATGCAGCACTAAATGAAATATAGACCACCACAATACTAAAAAGGAACAAATCTATCCCATAGGTTGTCATCAGATGTTTTGTTAATTCTCACCTGTCTGAAGAAGCAATTGGATGATTTGCTTATTCGACGTAATGTGTCACCTTAGGGAGCTCATGTGTTGTTCATAGAAAAGAAATATGGTAGTCGGCGCATGTGTATTGTTTACCATGCTTTCAATAAGGTGACAATCAAAACAAATATCCTTTACCCCACATTGATGACTTGTTTCATCAGTTGAATGAAGCATATGTGTTTTCCAAGATTGACCTTCAATATGGATATAATCAAATCTGCGTTAGGGATGGCAATCGGGCGCGGTGGGTACGGGTAGTGCTCGCCCATACCCATACCCGCGACCCCGAATTCCCCCCACGGGCATACCCGCGAAGGACGATGGGCGAAAAACCTCGCCCATACCCATCGCCTCGGGCATGCCCGTTTACCCGCGAATAATGCATCGCCGCCCGCGGACATGCTTGTTACTCGTGAGCAATGCATACATCAAGTTCATCATAATTCACACATCAATGGTGCATCACACATTCAACAACTAATAAAGTTCATCACAATTAACATATCATGTTCAACAAGACAACTAATCAAGTTCAACAAATAAAATAAAAATACAAATTAACATAGTTCCTTACACATACGGGTAGGTTACGGGTAATCGGGCGAAGCGGGTACGGGTGGAGCTTACCCATGCCCATGCCCGTTTACTCAATGGGCAAGGAATTGTGCCCGTTTTCATACCCGTGGGCAAAAAAGACGCACATACCCGCCTCTATTAGGGTATTCGCCCGCAGGCACGCAGTAATCGGGCACAATTGCCATCCCTAATCTGCGTGCATGAACATGATATTGAAAAGACCGTTTTCTCCACGAGGTATGGGCATTATGAGTATAAAGTTCTGTCTTTCGGACTAACGAATGTCCCTGCTATTTTCATGGAGACGATGAATAACATGCTGCACAAGTATCTGGATGACTTTGTAGTGGTGTTCATCGATGATATTATCATCTATTCCAAGACTGAAGAGGATCATAAGTGACATTCGAGGCTTGTGCTAGAAACTCTGAGACAACACAAGTTCTATGCCAAGTTAAAGAAGTGTGAGTTGAATTTCATAAGTGGGCTTTCTAGGTCATGTGATTAATTTACTAGGTATTGTCGTTAATGATTAACTCGCTAGGTATTGCCGTTGATCCTGGCAATGTTTCTACAGTGGTGGACTGGAAGAGACCATCTAATGTCAAGGAAGTGATGGGTTTTAGGGGTTAGTAGGTTATTACCGGCGTTTCGTGAAAATTTCTCTATCATTGCTAAGAGAGGGGGCTTACCTTTAAAGGAGAATGGGGAGGGCTAGTTGAACCCTAAGCTAGCCGCCCCCACCCCCTCCCCTGTCATGCGCCCCTAGGCCCTCCCTCAGTGCCCTGCTGCTCCCCTATGCTATCGCCGACCACCTCCTAGTAGGCCGCCATCTCCCTGTGTTGTCACCTCCCTGCTGGCCTCCATCTACCTAGGCGACCACCTCCCTGTGTCACCTCCTCTGGTTGCAACCAGCTAGAAGAAAGGGGTAGGAGGAGGAAGGAAAGGGCAGGAAGAGAAGGGAAGAAGGAGCAGGAGAACGTGAAAGGGAAATAAAAGAAGGAAAAGTAGGGCAACGTGATCCATCCATGATCGCCGTTAGTTTTTCATGGGTAATGATATGATAATTCCTAGATTGATCCTAGAGTAATGATCATTCATGTGGTATATTGATTTGGTCGCAGGAGATAGGTCTCTCGTTATGCCATGTTCGTTAAACTGTGATGCATAATATTGCGAGGGGAATTAGGGGTACATCCACTCAGGATCATATTTTTGTCTGGTTAGGAATGTTGTAGGAAGTTTCCTTAGCTTTCCAGGTAGCTTTAGATCAATAAATTTGAATAAGTGAGTAAAACGATATGGCCTTGGGAGTATCGCTGTCCAGAAATCCGTTCTCAATGACAGAAGTCGTATAGATGGGTTAATCACATATACTATATGAAATAATTTAATTGTGAGGATAAATAGAATAAACTAGATATTTCTCATTAGATTCCAAAAATATTATGGTTTACTATTTTCCATGTTGTAGAAAAATAGATACAAATATGTGAAGTTGAATATTATGATAATTTATAGTATAGCCTTTGGGGTTGAAAACGGGAATCTAAACCACAAATTTAGAAGATTTGAATGACTAGAATATTGTGGGAATTTTTGTAGTTGCCATAAAGTATATATTTTACTATATTTGGAGTTCAGATATGAAAGTTGTAGTCGTTTGATCATCGCGATATCGGGTAGGTCGTCCGGTGAAGTTGAGTTAAGAGCGTCAGTTTTGCGTGTAGGTGCAATAGTATTTCATTTGATGTTTTGGTATTATTGTGGCATATTTTGAGTGTATCATTAATGGTTTTTCTAAGTAGCATTACCTCAAGAACATTGCCACAATTTCATCACCTGGTTTCTAGAGGCTAAAAGGTAAGTGCATAGTAGAGTGGTGAACAACAGGTTATTTTCCGTTATCTTTGATATTACATTTTCATGTTAATTATTTATGCTTTCGTTAAACTATTTACATTCCATGATATTGATGATGATGAGTTAATGAGATTATGACATGAGTTGCTGTTGATATGATGTGGTAAAGACATGGAGATAATGATGATGAATTATGCTAATGAATAATTAAAGATGTTACATCATTTACATTTATCATGATAAGAATGCATGAGTCAGGTCGGTGAGAAAGTCATGTAACTAGTCTGATGAGGTCGGTGAGAAAGGTACATGACTTGTTGGAGCGATCTAGATAAAATCCTACTTCGGTGAGGACTCCATGGGGTGGAGGATAGAGCGTGTCAATGATGAGTGAACACTCTACTATAAAGGTATCAACTGATTGAGTTACATATGAGCATAAGCATATTGTGCATTGCATACATGAGATGATGCGATTATTTGAGAATGAGCATAACAACAGTGAATTGATTAATGATGATATGATTGATTATGGTCGATAATATGCTATTTATAGTTTTATTATGTACTTGCTGAGTCTTGAACTTACTCTTGCTTTGTTGCTTATTTTAGATGACCTTTGATGGTGACATGTATGGGACGGGGTAGCTCACAAGCATCACATGCGAAACAATCATACATTCAATTTATGTTTAGACTGCTTCCATATAAATATAGAGACATTGGTTATTTCCTTTAGATTTTATTCATGGACTTAATTAATTTCTTAGTTTGAATGCTTGGGACTTGATGGTGATATTATTAGTCGGTTGATATTGTCTTATTTGATTACCTTGTGACTCGTGGATGTGTTTCATTCTTCACATGTTTGCTAGAATTTATTATTAATTAAGGTTTAAATTGGTAGCTAGTGTAGGTTAGTGACATTCTAGGCTCAGTGTTGGGTCGATGTGTTATAGTTCAGGGAGTGTTGCTTTGAGTTCGATATCGCATTTGCATCATTCTGGTTTCAGTGGCTAAACGTCAAGTGCATGGTAGAGCGATAGACATCAATTTGTTTGCCACTTGTCTTTACAATTAAATTGACATGATATATTTATATTTTATTCATGTTTATTACAATGTCATGATGATGATATGACCATGATTGTAATATGATGATAATGAAACATGTTAATGGATAATGAAAAATATTGCATCATTTGCATTCACATCATGAAATAAGTGTATTTGAGCCAGGTCGGTGACGAAGTCATATAACTAGTCCAGAGTGTATGAGCCAGGTCGGTGAAAAAATTATATGACTAATCCGGAGTGCTTTAGAGAATACCTACTTCGGTAGGCACTCCATGGAAGTGGAGGTTGGACCTCATATGAAAGAGGACAGGGCAAGAATAGTTCATCGACGGGTAGTATAACCAAGCATTGCATTAATAAAATAACAATGTTGTGATGATGAAAAACATGAATGATGATGATGAAGTAATACATGAATGATAAAATTAATATGTGTATATTTATTGTTTTATTATGTACTTGTTGAGTCTTAGACTCACCATTGCTTTGTTGTTGTTTTTAGGTAATTAATGAAGGCGACATGCATGTGATAGAAGTAGCACATATACATCACATGCTATCAATCATAAAGTTATCATTATTTAGTTGCTACATTTAAACCTAAAGGCTTGTTGTTTTCATCTAGACTAGATTAGTATACATGGATTTCACTATTTTAATGATAGTAACTTGAGTGTTTTAGTAATAGTTTATTTATTAGTATTGTTGCTAACCAATATTCTCGAGCGCATTGTTCGGGCGTTCTCAGGCGCGTGGCCTCAAACATTCTTGGGCACAAGATCCCAAGTTTGTAAGATCGAGGAGGCCGACTAGAGGGGGAGTGAATAGGCGGTTTAAAAATTCTCTTTGGCTAAAACTAATTTATAATGCGGAAGCTAATAACAATTGGTTTTGCACAATAAAAACCTAAATCAACTAGGCTTTACTAAGTACACGAACAATATGAATACAACTGAATGAGAGCAATTTTACAAAGATATATAAGCAATTAAAGCAAGTAATATAAATTGCTCAAAGTAAAGCACAAGATCAAACCACAATGGACACAATGATGTTTTACACTAGTGATCGAAAACTTGCCGGTCTCTCCTAGTTCACGTTGAGTTAAGCCCAAATGAATTGGACCGGCTCCACGAATTAAGCCAACACCTCCGAGGTAAGTCCAACCACTTGGACCGGTTCCAATATGAACCAACACCTCGCTCCACTCGGGTTGCTCTTCCTCCACTCCGGAGATGGTGAGCACCAAACCACTCACAACCACGCCAGCCTTCTCACAAGCTTCTTGAGAAGATCACCGGTCACGACGCCTCCACACCGTCTAGGTGTCGGCAAACACCAAGAGTAAAAAGACTCAACTTTCACTTAAACTAATCAAGGATCAAAGCTCAAGTGGATACACAATCCACTACCTAAGGCAACACATGCACTTAGGGTTTGCTCTGCAAGCTCACTAAGTACAACACATGCACAAAAGAGATGAGAGGCTTGCTCTTAGCTCAAGGAATAAATATGGCACTAGTAACAACAACAACAATTGCCTCCAACTAGCCAACGTGGGTATTTATACCCTACACACAAAAACTAGCCATTGGAGGAAAGATTCCATCGAATCAGAGAGGGGTCGGTCTGACCGCCAGCCAATGGCCGGTCTGACCGCCTATGCGTCAACGGCTATAAAAGTAGCCGTTGGACTCTCTACCGGTTTGACTGCCACCTGCCGACCGGTCGGGCTGCCGTTTACCGGTCAGACCACCAAGGGTGGGCGGTCAGACCCCAAGGAAAATAAGCACAATTCCGAAAAGATGCTTCTCTGGAAAAAGCATACCGCGAGGGACTCCGGTACTTCCGCTCTCCGGTAGCACCGTATTCTCAATGGCGGTACTACCGCACAGAAATTCAGCTCAAGGAGCAATCGGTCGGACCACCTAACACACTGGCGGTCTGACCGATATGCCACCGGTCAGACCGGCTGGTACTGGCGGTCAGACCGCCAGACTCCAGAGAAACTTTGCACTTTGCCAAACTCAAATTGCAAAACATATTTGCCAATTTGAGTGCAATCCAATCAAGATTTAAATGCGATATTCTCAACAAGTTGCAAAACACATTTGCCAACTTTTAAAATTAACACCACAAGGAATAAGGTACATAGACTTAAACCATTTGCAAACTAAAGTCACATGCTACAAGGGTTATGCATGACCCTCGACTATTTGCCAAACACATTCGCAAATAATAACATCGTGCCTAGATTTGCTAGATCAAACACAATGAGCTATCAACACATGACTAACTCAAACTACTAGTTAAGACCCCTCTTAATAGTACGATAACCTATACTAGCAATCCGTCTTCCAACCAAACACCAAGACCGGTGAAAGACTAGGAATACATTCGTAGCCCTAGCTAGTCGTACCTTTGCCTTGCATCTTCTTGAAGCTTGATGACATACATCAACACTTCAAGTCCGGACCACTGACTTGATAATCATCAACACATGATGATCTTTTTTACTTCGGGATCTTGTCTTGAACATCATCAACACATGATGATTTCACCATCCCGAGTCTTGATATGCATCAACACATGATGCATTCTTTCACTTGACCTCCATCAACACATGATGGGTCTTCTCTTGACTTGATGTGCATCAACACATGAAGCATCCTTTACTCCAAGTCTTGATATGCATCAACGCATGATGCATCCCTCATTAGACCTCCATCAACACATGATGGGTCTTCTCTTGACTTGATGATCAACTCATGATTATCTCCTCTTCTTGATACGCATCATCGACACACGATGATTCCTATTTCTTCAAGTTCTTCACATGCATCAACACATGATGCATCTTCTTCTAATCCATTGACTTGATGACAATCAACACATGATGTCATCCCAAGTCTTCATTACCCTGGAACATAACCTATTCATCCAACTCATAGAAAATGTTAGTTCCACAATATGATTATCATTAATTACCACACTATACCATTAACTCATAATGGTGGGACAAGATACTTCAATCTTTCCCTCTTTGGTAATTGATGATAACCACTTCAATTGCACATAAATTGAATGGAGATAATTTAATGTAACACAACATGAGTATATATGAACTACACAAGTTATATATACTCATGAGTATACAAGAACTACACAAGTTTTATATACTCACAACATGAGTATACAAGAACTACACAAGTTTTGTATACTCAAAAGGATACATTTCAAAGTAAAGATCCCAAATATATGTGGAAAATGGAATATAGATCAATACTAATAAAACCACAAAATATAGAGTGAACTCCCCCTAAATATGTGCATACACAAATGTGTAAATAGAAACATATGCACATATTCAAGTTCAACTTATGGTGGGGTTCAGCCTATATTTTGGATTCGAAGAATGCAACAATATATAAGAGTATAAAGTCGAATGCATACCTCGTTGAATTTCACCTTTATATCTAAATGAGACTACACACTAGATGTAACAATAAAATATTAGTCTCACAAATAGATTCATCATTAATCACCAAAATACTCCATTAACTTATAATGACGGGTCTAGATCCTTCAAATTTATGTGAACATTCATCCTTTATGCTTTTATTTTGTTATGCTTATTGAAAGACAACCCATCGTAGGTTTTATTCCATGCAAAGGTTGCTGGAATTATAAGTAGTTATACTTTAAATTAAGATTAAAAAAAATGTACAAGTGACATTCTAGGCTCAGTGTTGGACTAGAGCGTTAGAACGTGCATCATCAAAATCTAAGACACAATGTAGGTCTCGTTTTAGGTGTCAAGTTTGCGCAACACCCAACAAATCTGAATCTGTTGGAGATCTGATGCTGATATCCTCGTCAGTAGGAGGTGATCTACATATATCCAGCAATTACTAGCTACACATGACTCAGATTCACCACAATGTGCAAATCAGCTATACTTTTGTCATGTCCTGAAAAGGGTTTTCCTACCTCTCTTTGGTAAACAAGAACAACTAAGATGCTGACAAGGAAAATGATTTAAAGTGAACAAGATGAGGTTTGTTTATGGCCCATGATTCTTACCCTTTCGCTGTACGACAAAAAGCAAGGAATCATCAGTTGTTATGCGGCCAAATTGCATGTGTATGTATTACAAAAGACCTAAACAACCAACTAGGTTCATTAATAGCATGGAAATGAAGAACTTAATATAAGGTCATTACCAAATAAACACTTATGTTTATTTTCTGACTTCACAAAGTTCAACTTCATATCATGGGAAAGACAAATTGCTTATGAGATTACTCCCTTTCGAAGATCCTAAAATATATTCTATTCTTAGTATTTCTTAGCTTCTAAATTAAGTGCACAAACTGCAGAACTGTCACTAATAAATTACACTAAGGAAGAGCCTTGCTCTGGTATGCTTTTTTGAAGAACATCTGCATTTTAAGATGAGTGCAGTTGCTTTTAAATATAACTATACTTCTAGATCTAATAATATTTCTAGCATGCATTTTTTAAAACTTAAAGTAATATCATCATATTTACATCATTATAAAATTCAAGATGGGGAATACAATGGGAAGAAAGGTTTCACAAACAAATCAATATAGAAAATAACAAAATCTTGAAATTGAATATCCAAATTAACTTGTTAGTGTATATCCCTGCTTCCTGGTAAACAATTGTAGTAAATACTAAATATACAAGGAAGGAATTGTAGGAAGGCACGGGGTAACTTACCATGACAATATTAAGTGATCACAATACACATGATTCTAATTCACTAAATATATTATAGAAACTAAAAACAAAAAGTAGAATAAAAGAGTGATGATATTTTCTATCGCTTTCAATTGACAATACTAATGCCATATTGTTTATTGATTGACTTACACAAAACGTCAGTACGATATTATACTCATAAGTCAAGTTCTTCAAGGCTGTATTTTTGAAAGTTATTACCGGGAGAGGGGGGATTATGGCATTATACCCATGTGTAAGTACTAACTAGTAAAAGTTTTTTCTTATGGTCAACTAAACTAGTCAAACACAGATGTCGCTTTGACTGAACTATGTAGCTTCCAAAATATTTACATGCATTTGCATTACAAGAGCATCTCATATGCAGGTAGAAAAGTACCTCAGATACAAAGTCCATTCAGTCGAAAGATATCTGCTAAAAATCAGTTTATCAAAACCATGTATATATAACATTGTACACATGCAACCAGAGTAAAAGGAAAAGCAACATGCATATAAACTTCAATGCCACTTTGATGTTCAGTTAGCATGCTGATGAGAACTCCTGCTTGATCTTAGCACATAAACCCCATCGTTGTTGCCACAAGGAAAGAGAAATGAAAAAGAAAACATATACCTCTCTCTTTATAGCGCCTAGAATCGCCAAGCGTTCAGCGCATCCATGTCGCCTTGCTCATCGAGCTGTCTGATGGAGTTTAGCGCCTGCGATCATGCGCGCTCACCGCTTCTGTGTTGATTCCTTCGACACCTCCCTTGGATGTTCGTCTGATCGAGGTGTGTGCGGCTCGCAGCGCTCTAGAATTCGCCGCATTGTCTGTTGTGTGTTTCACGATCACTAGGTCATTCGTTGTGACGCATCAACGACATTTAATGCTCATCTTGTAAGCTGCGCCATGCGTTGGCTCTCGTGCGCGTTCAAGCAGCTCGTGGCTGCGTGCGCGAGGTGCTGTTGTATCGCCGCTGAGTGCCTGCCTGTTGTTTGCTGTTGTGTGATGGGCCGTATCGGCGCTGAGTTTATTTAATGGATGCACTGCTGCCTCAGAAATCCGCCTGCTCGCTTTCAATCAGGAGCTATTATTAAATCAACACGCTGCGCAATGCGGTCATGTAGTATCTTGTTTGTTTTTAGCCGAATGAACTGCCCAACATTGCATTTCTGAAACTAATTACACAACTATTACAGGGCCTAGGAATGGCACTCCCTCGCTGCTTCAGCTGGTTTTTCGTCCAATCGTGCCAAGACATGTGTTTGAGCCTGCGCGTTTCCTAGGGTGCGTTTGGTTGGTGGGATGAGGTTGAATGGAATGAGATGGTATAGGTAGGATGTGATCGTCCTGTATGGGATGTTACGATCATTCTGTTTGGTTGGTTGTATGAGATAATATATGATTTTGTTTGGTTGGTTGTATAGGATGGTTCTGGATGGTTCAAGATGTTGTTTGGTTTGGTGGATGAAGTTGTATATGATAACTCTATCACCAGAGGTGGTGAGTTCACCTCCCATAATTGTGAGAATTGAATTTAGAAATTGATTTGAATGCAAATTCAAATTTAGAAATAGTTTTGCACACAATTAACTTTTATATTTTTTGCTGATCCGAATTTGAGGCAAGGAAATTAATTTTGGCAATAGCATAACTCCACAGCTGGACAACCGGCAACCGATGTGAATGTGAACAGGTGAATGCCCCTTTGCAAACATTGGTTTGCAGAAATAACACCTCCATTTTATCTCGCTTCGAAATTTCATCACCCAAACAAATCGTTCAACTTCATTGTTTCATCACAAAACCGAGCAGCCAAACGTGAGGCTGATGTAATTGAGATATCTTGTACACCTTTAAAGAAAAAAGGGTCAAAATTGCCTACTAGAATTTGACAAAAATTCACTTGAAAATCTCGACTAGTTAACACGTAGTAATAAGAATTCAATTCACAAGTCAGATAAAAACATGAGGTATTTTCAGAACTATGTATGCATTGAGAGAATTGGAATCAAAGAATTCTCACATAAATGACCAGATGTTACACACAAAAATCATACTATTGATGAAAGGTAACCAAATCGAGATTTTTACAGTCTCGGCACTCTGTTGTACATACTTCCCATTGCCTCAGACTGCAACTCATCTCAAAAGCAAAAAAGAGCACACCAAGGCAACGTTCATACAAAAAATGCAAGCCTGACAACCAAACTGGTGGAGGGGTGGAAAAATTTCTTGTGCTTGCATTTTCAAAGTTAGCAGCCAATGCAGTGAATGCTGGAGATCTTCCCCTAACACGGGCATGTTCAGGGCTAAAGGATATGCTTCTGGAGCGCTGAGAACTGTCTTGATCAGTACTTCTTCCTGAATATGCAGGTATTCTTCACTGTGGTTTCTGACAACACATAAGAGTCAGCAGGAGATCTACATTGTAAATGCAAACACAAAGGTTCAGCAGTAGATGGTGACATGTTTATACACATGACTAAAGAAACACGTACAAATGTATGCACATCAATGAGCATGGAGAGCTACTATCGATAATCACCAGAAAGAAGCGAGTGACAGTGGTGTCTTGTAGAAAAAGTTGGCAAGAAATGCAGTATACAGATATGTCAACATGGCAGACTATCAAGGTCATTAGATTTTGGACATCTTACTATCACGGGAGAGATTTTCCATTAGGAAATCAAGCACAAGGAATTTCTGGTGCAGTAATAAGAATGTTAGTGAGAGACAAAAAAAGATATGGCTTCTAAAGTGCTTCTGACAAATAAATTATCACCTCTCCAATATCCAGAGCTTGTAATATCACTTTAACATATACCCGCTGGCCAACCCAAACAAAAATTTCCGAGTGACAAGCAAGAATGAAAACCTCTTGTCATCAGATCATCTTGAGTGATGTGGTATATTCTGACAGAATGTGTAGTTCATGATTACCTTTGGATAGGATACATGAAAAAAGATGGGCATCACTTTCAATTTCCCTTCCTATTTTCTGGCTTGAATACTCATATTTGCCTCCAACTAAGCTCCAAAACTGGTCTGTTTCTAACCCTACCTTTTGTGACCTGGACTGCAGATTTGGCTGTATAATGCAGAAAGGAAAAGTAGGAACAAAAACTTATGTCAATAATCGGATATAGCAATTCTCACGTTTACTAGAATATGCATCATAGAAAGACTGCAAGACATTTAGAGTGTTGTGGAATTAATATACAGTTTTACACTAACAATCTAACAAAAGCAATCTTACCTTAGTATATCTACTGCAGAAAAACATCCATTCCTCACTGGCTTGCTGCTCAGAGGACCATTCACGTGATTGGCAGCAAGAAAAAACAAAACCAATACTTCAACCAGAAAATGCATTATATATCTACTACGATTCACAAGACAAACTCATAGATAGGAACACATCACATACTATTTAGAAGCACATACATAGGTTTACCATACATCACATAGTATTTAGAAGCACATACATAGGTTTACCCTCATAGGTTCATATCATACACTACACAATACAATAAGAGTCAAAGTCATACCATCATGTAGGCACTACGTAGGTTTAGAAGCACATACATAGGTTTACAACCACATAGATAGGTCAACACACATAAGAGTCAAAGCCATACCATCATGTAAACAAAATAAGTCCTACTGCATTCAAGCAACACTCCTTCATAGATTATTGTTACTGATGTACCTAGCAACCCAGACCATCTTGTTTGAGAAGCTCAACTTGTTGAATGCCCGGGCAAGAGAAACATTCTCACACAAATAAGCAAAGTAGTGGGTGAGATGTGCTTCCTCAAATCCCGGAGATCCATCATATTGTCCCATAGATCTTCAGGAATATCAGTATCTGCAGTGCCCGCCTTCTCAATAGCCTTAGCAAGTCTTTCTATGCCAGTAGTCATGACGGAATACAAGTCTTCATCATTGGATATCTTGACCCTCTTCGGCGGTTTGCTTGCCGAGGAGTCACCCCCACATGTTCCAGACATGGTGACCTCCTCAACACTAGCATGTCCAGCGGCCCTTTTACCTTTATCCTCCGTTGGAGTCTTTGTGGTTTCGTCATCTGAAATTTCATTAACATCTGTACCAATAGGATCATTTGCTCCCTTTGCATACTTTTCGGTAGCCATGCTATTCCCAAATATAGTGGCCATCTCATGATAGTGCTCAAGGGGGGTGTTCATGTAACACCACAGCCCAACACTGAGCCTGGAAAGCCACCAAACTACTCTTATCATCTATTATACATCAACACACTGTGAAATTTCAGCAAGCATAACAACATTAAAACCCATCCACGGGTCGCATTAACACAAGCATAACACTATGACAATCATAAATAAATTAGACCTAGGAGCATAGCAAAATAATAAACCAAGATTAACATAAACCAAGTATCTATGGTTATTCAATACCATCATGTCCTAGATATAAATATTCATGTTATTCTAAAAGTTTCTCATGTCCAATGAATCAAATAATTGGGTGAAGTGCATGATTCCAAGTGCGCTAGCCCTTCCCGAGTAAAACGTCATCACTGGTCACCTAAAAACAACAATAGAGCAAGAATGAGTCCAAGACTCAAAGAATACATAATAAAGCCATAAACAATAGTTTATTAACCAAAATCAAAGTTATCATCATCATCCATTTAGTTAATGTCATTGTCATTCTCAAACAAACAAGCCATATTCCATATAGGTAAAGTTGCATAATTTAACAATTTACTTAGATATGCGAATGCACCAACATGCTCATGCTCATATGCATCTCATCACCGATCTGGGTATAGCGAGTGTTCACCCGTCGATGACACACTCTATTCTTCACTCCCGTGAAGTCCCCACCAAAGTAGGATTTTATCTAGAGCTCTCCTGACTAGTCATGTATCTTTCTCACCGACCTCACCGGAATAGTTACATGACTTTCTCACCGACTGCTCATGCAACCCATGTCATGATGAATGTAAATGATCGACATCTTTATTTATTCATCAACATAGTCCATCTCATTAACTCAATATCTACTCATTATCTCATTATCATAATCTCATTCACTCAAGGTCATCAATATCATGTATAAGAATAAGCTGAACGAAAGCATAATAAATAGCATGATAAGTAACATCAATGATCATGGTGAACAACCCATTGTTCACCACTCTACCATATACTTGCTTTCCGCTTGTGGACGAGTTAGGAGGCAACGACGAATTTCTCCACTCCCGCCCCACCGCCTACACAAATATTTATTCGAAATAAGAATAATAAGTTATGACGTGGGTACAAGCGTTTTACCATAACCCTCTATCTAATCAACATAACCAAAAACTCAAAATGACTAATTAACTAATCAGCCAATATCGGCCATTCTGATCAGCAGTACGAGAAAAATCGTAATTAAATATCTATAACTCCGAATGACTTGAAACCAGTGCTCAAATACTTTTAACGTAACAGGCTATGAAACTATAGTTGGTGGAATCCTTTGATTCGGCCAAAACAGTGGCCTAAACAACAGTTGAAAACACTAACAGATATCTGCCCAGATTTCAGAACAGCAGTAAAGAAAATGGCATAACTTTCACTCTACAGATCCAATTGATATGATCTTTATCAACTCGGAAAGATAATGTCAAGGGCTACAAAAACCTAGTTGGGTGGAAGTTCTGAATCTGACTCTAACTAGATCAAAACCGAGGGGCAAACCGACAGTTCCAAATTCTCAGGCAGACAGGACAGCGCGCGATTAAAAATTCATATCTCCTAAACCGTAAGGTGGAATCAAGTGATCTCAGTGCCAAAAGAAATATAACGACATCAGGAACAAAACTCTAGAAGACGAAAATACCAGATTCGGCCTCTAAGTAAATCATAATGGCCCGACAAGAAAATCTGCTAAATCACGTCAGCTCTCCTGGACAGTCGCGGTAAAACTTCCATATCTCCTAAACCGTAACTCCAAATCAGATGATCTTGGTGCCAAAAGAAAGCTAAGACCAAGGGCTACAACTTTCTAAGAGGTGAGAAGATCAGAAAACATACGTAACTTACCCAAATCTGACGAACAAAATTGCTGTACTACAGGGACGAGGGTGGCGGCCGGTTGGAGAGGGGGAGGAGGGGTGGCGGCTTGGGAGGGAAAAGGGAAGGGAAGGGTTTTAGGGTTTAGGGGAGAGATACCCCTTTGGCCAGCCCCTCATGGGCCACCTGGTGAGGCCCAGAGTCCCAGTTCTTGAAAAAAACAGAAAACCCCTCAAGAAAAAAACGATTCAGATTCTCCCATTAGCTCCTTCTTCTGAAACTTCTTCTAGTACGCCGATTTACTTTTGGGGTATTACAGTTCAAGTAGTCCGCATCACCGCGGTGATCCTAGATATGAAATGAGATATGAAACCAGGTATGATAGAAAAATTGGATTGTAAGATATGAAACTACGTATGATAGAAATTACCTTAACATGGCTAGTGTAATGGCCATGCTCAAGCCTGATAGTGCATGTGTTTTCATCCCAAAGAGCACCACTTAGGTTTAGGAGCTTGCCTATCTTTGCCCAAATTTTTTCCACCTCCTTAGGTGGTTTTGAACCTGATCTCCGGTCACATTTACTATTAGATGCTCATTTAAGGCCTTAGCACAATTGTTCAGATGGACTTTCTTGAAGCCAGTGCTCGTTTTACTGCCATTAGCCACAAGATTAGACAAGTAGGTCAACACAAATGCGGACATTGCATTTGTCCAGACAACCCCACCGCCAGTGTTACCCGCCATGTTATCCCCATGTTCGACTCCATTTCCTACAAACCACAGAAAGCAATGGAAATAATAGGTTTGCATGACAGGTTTGCATACAATTCATCCCAAATAATAGGTTTGCATGAGAGGTTCGCATACAATTCATCACATATAATAGGTTTACATGAGAGGTTCGCATATAATTGATCACAAATAATAGGTTCAAATTACATATTTAATGGTTTTCGTTGTTTTGAAGGGACTCCCACATTTGGTTCGCCATAGTCTGCCTCTGCTCAACCGTTGATCTATGGTTAATTGCTTGCTTTCTTGCTATCCTACGGGGGTTTGGTGTCCAGGAAGTCTCGGGTACAAGGAAATGATCACTTCCTTGTGAAAGAACCCGGTTGTGTAGGATGCAGGAGGCTATGACGACATCAACTTGAGTTGAGAAGGGGAAGAATGGAGTGGCATCATCGAGGACTTTGAACCTCCTCTTGAGTGATCCAAAGGAGCGCTCTACGCTCACTCGTAGAGAGGAGTGCCTAAGATTGAACAATTACTTTTCATTAAGGGGAGGATTGTTCCTCCATTCATTCAAGTGGTACCCCACACCGCAGAAAGGGGGGATGAACCCAGGTTTGGCTCCGTAACCAGCATCCACTAGGTAGAATTTCCCTAAAACATGAGGAACACATTTATGAAGATGCTATACTGCTATGTATGGACATATACTGCTACAAGGATGCTCTGTACCTTGAGGGACACATAGTCCATTCTCACGCTCTATTGCATCGGCTAACACCGTAGCATCGTGAGCAGTCCCCTCCCAACCAGCCAAGACGTATGTGAAACGAAGATCAAAGTCTACGACTGCCATGACATTTTGAGTAGGAATGACTTCCTACCACGAAATGTTGCCTCCATAGATGTACTAACGGAGGCCCTTATATGTGTACCATTAATGGCTCCAATACAATCCTATTTGGTGAAAATAATAATAATTAGTAACCCGCAAATGTTCCCAAAAATTCTCTAAGGTATACTAGTTAGCTATCATACCTTAAAAAATGGATCCCATCTAGGGTTCCCTGCAATTTTGCTTGGGTCTCCAAAGAAGGTGACCTAAGAAGATAATTTCATAGCTCACCTAAGGCATGTAAGACAAGTCGAAAATACCGGCTAACTGTTTCACCTGACCGAGTGAAATTAGTTCCAACTAGTCTATTTCTGAGGTTATGACCAATTGTGTTTAGGAACATGGTCACTTGCTCCTCAACACATACATGTATAGTGTCACGGAGCAAAGAACGCTCTCGCAAAACTTCGCACAACCGAAAGAAAGGAGCTCTCTTTGACCTAATTGTGTTGGTACATGTTGTGTCATCCTTCCAAATTTTTTATTCAGATAATCAATTCTAATCCTATCCCTTTCCTCGATTGGGCCATATGTAATACGGTCTCTCCTATTCCTTAGTCTAGACCGTACAAACAAAACTATCATGCAAGCAACCACGTATGTAGCAGCACCACTATGCAACATTTTTCTCCTTTTCAGCTTGCTGTTGTCCATCTACAATTCATGAGTATGACATAATTAGCACTAATGACTACAAATTTTGTAAACAATACAGCAAACAAGGTATTGACTAGTATTGGTTGTCAGTACCAAAATAACAGTTCATCATATTGCAAAATAGAAGCATGAATAAACCAATTATTCAATGGCATTTGTTCTCAAGTAATGAACAACATGCCATACCAACAAAGCAGCATGAATAAAACAATTTCTTCTGAACTGAATTACATCAATAAATCCCACAAGCAATATTTCATCTATCTGCAACATGCACAACCACGATAACAGTGGGATCTACCAATTTTCTTGTCAGTGGCAGTGTTCTGTTGATGGCATAACATGTTTTCTCAGTTTGCGACATGCACAACCACAAGACCAATCCTACTACATTATCAGATCAGTTATTACAGTATATGAAGCTACAAGGTTCGGTACTTGTGTTGACACCCAAAAAATCGACTGCAAGCACATACTACGTGACACATCTTTGGATCCAAACTTCTTCCAGAACGAAGAAACAAATTTGGTCCAATCTATCAAGAAACCCCACTTTATGTGCGCATAGCTGCAGATCAAAGCATCCAAATAAAGTGCAAATCATCTTAACCTGGGGCAATGCAAAGTGCATAGATACGAAGATATTCATTTATGAATGCTACATTTCATTGATCCAAGTCCAGTTGCGATTTGATGAATAATGCTCTAATTTCTGAAACCAATCATACTACATTATCAGGTCATACCGACCAGGGAGATTTGCGATTTGGATCCATACCTTCAATTACCGAGATGAGAGCAAGACCAGGGGAGGAAGAAGGAGCTGTCGGGTCAGATCCGGGAGAGGAGGCAGGAGCGGGTGCGCCAGATTCGAGGGGAGAGGAAGAAGGAGCATCCTTCCCTTGCCTGCGTCAAATCCACACCATGGGAGGCGATGTCGACGACGGGGCTCTGCGGAGGGAGAGGGGGGAGCCGAGGCGACCGGAGTGGATAGGAGAGGAGCCTTCGCGGGGCGAGAGAGCGCAGCGAGGCGAGGGAGTGAGCGCGACGGGGGAGAGATGCGCAGCGGGGGAGGGGAGGAGGAGCGCAGCGGGGCGAGGAAGTGAGTGGCGGGGAGAGGAGCGTGGCGGGGGAGGAGCGGGCGGGAGAATGGGGAGGGAGTGAGCGCGGCGGGGGAGAGGAGCGCAGCGGGGGAGGGGAGAGTGAGAGGGGCGAGGGAGTGAGCGCCGCGGCGGGGGAGAGGAGCGCAACGAGGGAAAGGAGAGTGAGCGCAGCGGGGATACGAGGGCTGAACCGCGTCGTTCGGACGATTTCGCCGAATGCGCTCGTACAGGATCTGCGGGGAATATGCTCGGGAATGGAACGACACGCTCCTAAACCAAACGATTCAATCCACTCAACTAAACAGCTGAACTCGTCCATTTCCCGAACCAATCGGTACTGAACCGTTCCATACACCCATCCAAACGGACCTAAGGCTCCCGCAACATGCTGCTTCTGTGCATGCCTCCATGCGCGTCACCCAGTGATTGGTGCACTTTTTGTGTGTGGGTGCTCACAGTTCAGCTTTGCCTAGACGCCTCGGTTCACGTGTGGTCCGATTCCCTTCATCTTCATCCCCCCGAACTCACTAGAGAGAGTCCTCCCGATTTTGTCTCCCCATTTCCTGCCCTTCGCATGCTCGTGTCGTCCACTCTGCCTGTGAACGAGGTTAGCTACCTCTCTGTCGTTCAGATCCTTGTCCCAACGCTTCACTGCTTCGATCGTATTCGTCGCTAGTCGTTGTGCCTCTTTTCATAGCTTTTCCCTTTGCTTCGCCACGATTCCCGTCGTGTTGTCGCCGCTTCGAATGTTGCTTCAGTGGATACCGTCGTCTTCCACTGATTTCTTCGTACCTTCGTCGTCCAGGTATGCGCTTTGTACCAACACTTCGTCATTTTCGTTGCATTCTACTCTAATCGTCTTGCTCTTTTCGTCGCTTTTTGCTTTTCTTTGCCACGATATCCCGCCGTCGTGCCATTGCTCTGCTTGGTGGTTCAATGGATACCGTTGTCTTCCCCTAATTTCTTGTTGCCTTTGTTGTCCAGGTATGCGTTCATACAAGAACGCCTTTTCTCCCCCTTTCTGCTGTCTTACCGATGCTGTCGATTCCAATCGTTTTGCATATTTTCCTCTCTTTTCTTTGCTTTGAAGCGCTTTCCAATCGTGGTGCCGCATGTACGGTTTTTGGGTTCAGTTCAAATCGGTGCCTTATCGGTGCAGTTCAAGAGGTCAGGCGCTTCTCTTCTTTGTGCATATTTGTTTCCATGTGCTTCTATGTGCTCGTGTGACTAATGAGGCATGGTTTTATCTTTTGACAACATTTCTTCGCTACCCTGTCATTTTCGTATGGCATATCTTAATCCATGGTTCAGCTAGCTTCTCCTGAGTTATCATACACACATATATTGTCATGGAACTGTAGGCCTGGAAAGTTGTCATCTTGTAATATCTCGATTATCATTAGTGATTGTAATAAGATTAGAGATAGAATTAAGGGAAAAAAGAGGAAAAAATTCAGAATTTGTGATTTCAAAAGTGTTTGCTCGCTAAAGTAAGAGAACATGGCCCATAGTCTTTCGACTCACGACATTTGGCCCATTAGGAGGCCAGTTTTAGGGAGAGGGGCAGCCAACCATAGTTCCCTCTCCCCTCCCTTACGCCCCCTCCTTCCCCAACCCTACCTGCCACCCCCTGTTCAGCACCTCCCCTCCTACGCAGTCTTCATCAAGTCGTCGATCAGAGCATCGAACGTTATCCGATCGGGCTCAAACTTGGTCAGTGTGTTCTTGACTTACTCTTCAATTTGTATGGTTGGATTGAGGATTAGTTGAGAGGAGCACCTATTTTGAGAGGGGTTTCGTCAGCTTGGATTACTGCAGTTTTAGCACAAAACAGTGTTGGTAGGTGATCTATTTGAGTAGTAAAATGACCACGGCTTGAACTGAAATTTTTATAGCTTGTATATAATTCGTGTAACTACATTTCTACCAATTTTAATGCAATACTTAGCTGTAGTTTGTGAGATCTAATTTAATAACCGAAGGAGATAGAACTATAGTTTCGAGTAGCAAATCGGTTTTCTGCTGATCATATTGCGCTGCAGTTTTGGGTTCTGTAATGGCAAAATTTGGATTTGTCATCTCCTAGAGATAAGTAGAGAATTAAAATAGCTTTCGATAGAGTTTTTGTGCATGATAATTGGATGGGTAGATAATTAGTTATGATTTTTACAATCCGACTGCCTGTTCAGTTCCTTGATTTTGGGTAGCATGCATGGTTATATAAATTAAAAATAGGAAAATGGACGAATTTGGAGTTTTGATATCCAGTAAATGTATACATGACTTTATAATGATTCCAGAAAGTCTAGGAACATATTTTTTGGACAAGTATAATAGGAGTTATGAAATTTTGAATTATGCCATTCAGTTTTGACTTTCTGTTGAAAACAGTCGAGGAAATATGTAAAGTTAGCAAAATTTTGTTGCAGAATAGAAAATTTCCTTAAATTTATTATGGTAACTAGATCCCTGTGGATTCCAGAATGTCTTAGATCATTGTTTGTGGATGAACCAATTAAAAGTTATAGAATTTCTAAGTCGATGTTACCGGAGATGATAGATCTGTCTTCGGAGTTAAAAACAAGGGTTTGGAAGAAATAATATGAACTTTTGATCACCGGAGAAATTGTGGGTATATGTGTGTAGATTCCAGAAAGTCTGAGTTCATAATTTTTAGAGCTATAGATCAAAAGTTATGATTCCTCTAAGGTGACTGTTCTATTTTGGACAGAATGGTGTTCGGGAAGGAATGATATCATTTTGGGTTACGATTATGAGTGGATATGTCTATTTAGTTTTATCGCAATATTGTGTGCTTTTGGGCGGTATTCTTAATAAGTTTTATGAATGCTAGGTGGTGGTGTGAAACTAGGGTTAGAGCCCTCTACTCGTCGTCACCCATCGCACGGTTTAGGCAAGTACAATTAGTGGGTAGTACATGTGGAAGGATATTCATGAATTGTTAATCATTTATGGATATGAATTTCTATTCATGATCTTGCTGCTGGTTTCCATATACTCATGTTGATTAAGTGTATAGACTCATTTTGCATCATACATTCATCCTTGAGACTTGGACTACATGGTAGCCAAGTAATGATATATTTGAGGTCCCCGTCATGTATCAGACGGGCAAGAGGTCCCTACACTCGTGGAGTTTGGGACTTGAGGTCCCCGTGCTAGAAGGCAAAGGCATGGGTATGCATCGACGGATGCATACTGCGATTACCAGTAAATGCAGAGATAAAAGAAATGTGCATTTATGGTATGTGCATTGCATAGCGGTTAAAGTTGAATGGTTATGGTATTATCGTGAATGACTGTATGTGAAAAGTTTTATTATTAATCAAAGTTTGCTTATGAGATTTGGTTTATTGTTTTGATTGTACTTTACTGAGTTATGAATTCACGCTTGTTGTTATGTTTTGTTTTACAAACAGCTTGTGAGGACGACATGCATGGGAAGACTAGAAACATTTGATGCACTCTCCACCACGTTAAACACCATGATTAATAAGTCAGTAACTTAAGTTTAATAGGAGGAACATACTAGAGAACATAATTTTTCATTATGATCATGTACACCCTTCAAGGTGTATTTGTTTTATTGTAATAAGAGTTGGATGGTGACTCCATGGTAACTTTTACGATTATATTTTAAAGTTGTTACATTATTATCTTACTAGAATATTTGTTAGTTGTTTGGTAATCTCTTTGACGGTCAAAATTCCAAAGGAGACTCAGCCAAAATAAGGAGAGAAAAAAAATCTTAGCTCAGTATTATGTTAGGTTATTTTTAGTAGCATTCCAAACTCATGTTGGGTTGGGGTGTTATACATCTATACCAAAGATAATGATTTGCCATACACAGTTGTCTGCTATGGCCTTCCCTACCTGATCCACTCAGAATGAAAAGGAACACCCAAAAAAAAATGGTGGAGTTTTGATGTACTCCCTTTTGTGGTTTATTTCGTCCTCATTTCGTTTCGTGGTCTTGCCCAACGTGCATCTGCTCCGATCAAGAGGTGAAACACACTTCTCTTTAAAAAATGGCGGAGTTTAAATGCAACCATGAATGGTCTGAAATTACTGATGCCCTGGGAACTGAACCGGAACAACATCCACATGATAGATCAGACATCCAATGTCATGTGTTCAGAACGAAGCTTAACGATTTATTTGGTCGTATTAAGAACATGTCTGTTTTTGGTCCTATTCATGCTGGTACGCCTGCGTATATTCAGATTTCATCCATCGTATTGCTCCTTTGTTTCTGTTAGGTAACTTATCCTATCCCTTTCTCACTTTTTTCAGCTATGCACACAATTGAATTCCAAAGGCGAGGTTGAAAATCTATAGAAAACTGTTGAAAGATGCCACCGGAAAACCCTTGCCAAAAAAAGTACGTGAATTGAATCTGTTGAAGAGTTTGTGTTGGAGTTAGACATCTCAATCCTATGAGATTCGGATAAGGATACGATGTTTAGTAAGAATCGGACTAGGGTATTGAAGCTATAAATAAAAGAGGTGTGATCCTACGAGATCAACACCACAGATTGTCAACATGGTATCAGAGCCATCCCCCACCCAACCCTAAACCTAATCAAGACTCACCTCGGGTCCGCCGCTCCGCAGCCATTGTCCAGATCCAATCTGGATCGGATCGCCGCCGTCCCCGCTCGGATCCTCTAGCTCCATGACGGATCCGGCGATCGCGTCCGCCGCCGGGTTATGTGGCGGCCGCCACACTCGGATCTCGCAGACGATCGCCGATGTCGATCAGCGCGGACGATCGCCGCTGCGTCGCCTTCGGGATTGCACGGGCCTCCGCCACGCTAGGTCGCTTGAGAAGGAGGGTAGTCGCCGCTATCATTGCCGCTCGGTCTCCTTGAGAAGGAGGAGAGGCCGAGGAGAAGGAGACGCCGCCGGGAGAAGAACCGATCGAAGAAGCGTCGCGTTGAGCTCGAGAGTAAACGCGACGCCGCTTCGACGCCGGAAAACGGAGAAGCAAGCGTCGGGTGGAAGGAAAAGAAAAAGCCGACGGACGAGGTAGATTCACCGAAAAAAGCCGACGGAACAAAGGAAACCAATGAGGCAAATTCATTGGGAAAATAAAAAGGCCGACAGAACAAAGGAAAACCAATGAGTAAAATTCAGCCAGAAAAAAAAGGAGGTATGTGCGCTATGTATTGATGCGTGAAGAAAATATTGAGATTCGATCAATATTAATGCGTGAAGACTTGCTGTGATCGTGGGAGATACGCGCATATCTTGATATTGATTGGCATCTCGGGTCGTTTGAGAAGATGACCCCGAGGAAATTGAGGTCGCAAGGAAGGCGCATCGAGACTACTTCCCGCTAGTAACTCAAGGTGACATAAGAAGCATGTTACAGGATCTCTTCGCAACAGGTATAATAGGCCCAAGAGCTAGTGCAGGGTCATCCGACTTAAAGCTAGAGCTGATGCCAAATGATGTAAAATTGGAAGGAAATAAGAATTACCTGAGTTGGTCTAGAAGGGCTCAGCTAATTCTGAGGACAAAGGGGGTGGAACACTATCTGCAAGAGACTTGTGTTGAGCCTGCAGACAAGATGAGCATTGATTGGAGAATGTGGAACACCACCAATTCTGTGGTGGTAGCTTGGTTGCTAACTTCGATGTCTCCATCCATAGCTCGGATGGTGGAGATGATGCAGAGTGCACCAGCAATGTGGAAGACACTAAGCAACATGTACTCCGGGGCAGGAAATGTGATGATGATGGTGGAAGTCCAAGGCAAGGTGGAGGCCCTGAAACAGGAGGAGAAGACCGTCCAGGAATATGCTAGTGAATTGCAGCAACTTTGGGCAGATTTAGACCATTATGATCCACTGCAGTTGTGACATGTTGTGGTGATATTGAGACGGTAGGGTGTGGTTGCAACGCAGCGAGTTACACACTTTCTAAAGGGACTAAATCCAAAGTTTGAGAGTAGGAGGGCTGCCATGTTTCACTTGGTAAAATTACCTACAATGGAAGAGGCTATTTCAGCTATGGTACAGGAGGAAGTTCGACTACGAGTAATGGGGGACAACAACCCGGTCAGGTCCGCATATGCCATACCTGATGATAGAGAGTGCTACAACTGTGGGATAAGAGGACATCTGATCCGTGCTTGTCCCTCTCCACAGTATGGAGGCCGAGGTGGAGGTCGTGGAGGTCGTGGAGGCCGAGGTGGAGATCGTGGTGGTCGTGGAGGCCGAGGAAGAGGCCGAGTTGGCCCCAGAGCTAACATAGCCCAGACAGAGGAGAACACGTCTGTCACTCTGACAGCGAACAAGCTATGCAAAGGGGAGAAGTGGCGCAAGGAAAGGCATTAGAGACTTCTCATGGTTCCACCGCTTTGGCAATTTTGCAAACTACGCCCACGTGGGAAGGTACTCGACACATGCACTTGCATCTACATATAAACACTCTCATATTGATTGGATCATAGATTGGGGCATCCAAACATGTCACGAGTTCACGTAGTGCTTTCACATCTTACACCCCATATACTCATTCGAAACCGTCCAAACAAGCAGATGGAACCGCCAAACTTATTCGTGGTGTTGGATCTATAGAATGTACACCATCCATTGCCCTGTCCACCGTTTTGCATGTTCCCTCCTTTCCAGTCAACCTTCTGTCAGTCAGTTCTATCATTGACCAATTCAAATGCACTGTCACATTTGATGGGGATTCGTGTTTGTTACAGGAGAAGAGAACTGGGAAGAGGATTGGGACCGAATAAGGCGAATGGGTCAGTGGTACATTGATCGAGTTGATGCGCATTGGTCGTGGCTATAGGAGGAATCGAGGAAGAAGTCTTATTACATCATCGTCGCTTGGGACACCTATCATTTGAGAGTTTAAGTCGGTTATACCCTGATTTATTCAAAAGGGTAGACAAGAGTAGGCTTGTGTGTGATGCTTGCGAGTTTGGAAAGCATACACGGTCTACATATAGTAGTATTGGTCTTCGGAGTTATGAACCCTTTATATTAATACACTCGGATGTTTGGGGTCCGTGCTCAGTTACTTCTGTGAGTGGTTTTAAGTGGTTTGTCACATTCATTGATTGCTATACTCGTATGACTTGGATTTATATGATGAAACACAAAAGCGAGGTCCTTCGATGTTTTCAGGACTTCCATAGGATGACCGCTACTCAGTTTAATGCAAAAGTTCGGATTCTTCGCTCAGATAATGGAACTGAGTATGTTAATAATGAGTTTACAACATATCTCTCAGAAAAAGGGATACTTCATCAGACTACTTGTCTAGGAACTCCATCTCAGAATGGAGTGGCTGAAAGGAAGAACCGACATTTATTAGAGGTAGCACGTTCACTCATGTTTCAGATGAATGTGCCAAAGGGATTATGGAGCGAGGCAGTAGTGACGACAGTATATCTCATCAATCGCATGCCATCTCGAATACTTGGGATGAAGTCTCCAGCGGAACTTCTTTTGGGTCAGCGGGAGTTCAAGGTGCCTCCCAAGGTATTTGGTTGTGTGTGCTTTGTGCGAGATCACCGACCAACAGTTGGCAAGCTGGATCCACAGGTATTGAAATGTATCTTCATAGGCTATTCATCAAGTCAGAAGGGCTATAGATGCTGGAACCCAGTTGAACGAAAGTTATTTGTGAGTATGGATGTAACATTCCGGGAGTTAGAACCTTACTACACGAGTAGAGGTAATCTTGATCAGTTTTTGGAATTCTCTCCTATCATTGAGGATGAAAGTCGAGAGGGGGAGAACAAGGAGAGTGTTAGTCAACAAGAAGAAGTTATTGTGGGGACAATTCCGTGCCCAAATCTAACAGAATATGCGAGAGATGTGATAACCAAAAAAGACTTAAAAGTTTATCAGCGAAGACGCTTCGGGAAACAGGGGGAGAAACCAAGAGACAAGCAGTCAACACCTGAGTCAACAACGGTTGAGTTTTTTGAACAACCGGCATTGCCACGGCTGATCAGTCTTCGAATGTACCACCTTGCCGGCTGATCCATCCCAAATCCCTCCTGGTCTCTCTCCATCAAGTTTCTTGCCTCCCCTTGGGGCGAATGGTAATATTGATTCTAACCATTCCCATCTAGAGTTACCACTTGCACAACGTAGGGAAACTAGAGCTAATGCAGGAAAGCCTCCAGTCCGGTATGGCTTTGAGCATGATATCGCGAAGTTCATCTCATATTCCCATATTTCACCTGCATACAAAACATTCATTGCATCTCTACAGACTATGCATGTTCCGAAGGATTGGCGAACTGCTAAGCAAGATCCTAAGTGGAAGAATGCCATGAAGGAGGAACTTAATGCACTTCAAAAGAACAAGACATGGGATCTTGTTCCACTTCCAGTAGGAAAAAGGGCAGTAGGATGCAAATGGGTGTTTACAATTAAGCAAACTCCTGAAGGCAAGATAGAGAGATACAAGGCACGGTTGGTTGCAAAAGGGTATAGTCAAACATATGGGATAGACTATGATGAGACCTTTGCGCCAGTGGCAAAAATGAGTACCAGAAGAACGTTGATCTCTGTGCAACTAATTTGGATGGCCTCTACATCGGTTGGATGTGAAGAATGCTTTTTTACATGGTGATCTACAAGAAGAGGTATACATGGAGATTCCTCCAGGCTTTGAAAATAGGCAGACTGAGAGAAAGGTATGTAAACTCAAGAAGTCTTTATACGGTCTGAAGCAGTCTCCAAGGGCATGGTTTGATAGATTCAGGCGTGCAGTCTGTAGTATGGGCTATTCTCAGTGCAACGGAGATCATACCGTGTTTTACAGGCATAAAGGATCGCATATCACTATATTAGCAGTCTATGTTAATGATATTGTGATTACTGGAGATGATGCTGAGGAAATCAAGTCCTTAAAGAAAAGATTGGGAGAGGCATTTGAGGTGAAAGATCTTGGACCTCTTCGATACTTTCTTGGGATTGAGATTGCCCGTTCTTCGAATGGTATAGTTCTCTCCCAGAGAAAGTATGTTCTTGATCTGCTGGAAGAAACAGGTATGCTTGGGTGCTGTCCTATTGCTTCACCTATTGATAGGAATCACAAGCTATGTGCTGAGTCGGGAGATCCAGTCAACAAGGAAGCTTATCAAAGGCTTGTTGGGCGTCTTATCTATTTGTGTCATACAAGACCTGACATTTCATATGCAGTGAGTGTGGTTAGTCGGTATATGCATGATCCTAGAACAGGACACATGGATGTTGTTTATCGAATCTTACTAGATTTGAAAAATAGCCCGAAAGGGCCTTTGGTTGTAAAAACCAACATCCGAATATGGAAGGGTATTGTGATCTTGATTGGGCAAGCAAATATGGATGACAGGAGGTCTACTCGGATATTGCATCTTTGTGGGAGGTAACCTTGTGTCATGGAGAAGCAAGAAGCAGGAGGTTGTGGCTCGGCTCATCGCAGAGGCAGAGTCTGAGCAATGGCGTTGAGTGTGAGTGAGATGATATGGATGAAGGGTCTATTGTCCGAGCTTCGAATATGGAGGAATAATCCCTTAGTATTGCATTGTGACAATAAACTGCAATCAATATTGCTAACAACCCAATTCAAAGATGATAAATCGAAGCACGTTGAGATTGATGATTCTTCATTAAGGAGAAGCTCGATGGTAGAATATTGAAGTTAGAGTATGTCAAGTCTGGTGAACAGTTGGCTGACTGTTTTACTAAAGGGTTAGGTCCTAGTGAGTGTTATACAATATGTAACAAGATGGGCATGATTGATATTTTCGGCCCATCTTGAGAGGGAGTGTTGAAGAGTTTGTGTTGGAGTTAGACATCTCAATCCTATGAGATTCGGATAAGGATACGATGTTTAGTAAGAATCGGACTAGGGTATTGAAGCTATAAATAAAAGAGGTGTGATCCTACGAGATCAACACCACAGATTGTCAACAGAATCCATCTCATATGATATGTTTTTCTGCTTAGCTATCGATCAAACTAAACGAGTGTTACCGTATACCATCTCCATTACAATCCAAACAAAGATCTTACAAGTTTCAGATAAACTGTCGTTTTTTTTCAGAACTAACATTATTCACTTGAAACATACACCAGAATCAGCTAATTGCCTGATAAATTCAATCGCCTTTCAGATAGCTACAGATTAACAAACACATCGGCGGCTTGCGGATTAGCTATACGTGCAGATTAGGTTACCTCTTTCCACTTAAGACAGTTTTCACAGTGCTTCTTTAGTTTAGCTGAAACTATACAACTTCTTTATACTCCATAGTTGTTACCATTGTTGCAATACAAGCTAAACATTGCTAGGCTAGACAATTACAATAGCACACAAACATTTTAGCTCAGTCATTATCATGACATCACGATTTTTCCGTCGTGATGTACTTCGTCTTTAACAACATGTTTTTACAGATATCTATTTTTTATTCCACAGCAGTTTCGTCATCACATTTGTTTTTTTTTTTTTTGATCTTTTACTCTCTTTGACACTTATCACTGGCACCATTTTGTTTGTACCCTTTTTTTTTGCAGAACAAACTGAGCATGTCTGCAGGGATATACAGACAATCAGTACCATGATACCATCTGAGCAAAGATATATCAAGACTTGATCACCAATATAGAATCCCAAAATACTATGCAGGTATCAATGGAACACATAATATTTTATCTTCGATATGAAGGTTGATGGGTAGACCAACTCCCACCACCACCCACACAAGAAAAACTCTTTTTTTTATAAGAATGAACATTCATCTGTTGATGCAAGATGCAAGGAAAAGAAGTCAAAGTAAACAGATGAGACTTTCAAAAGAAAATAGAACAAATTAGAAGTCAGATATAATATATAAATAGCTCAAGGCAAACATAAAGAGATAGGTAATCAACAAACTATTTCCTGAATCCATAACAACCTTGAAGTCAAACAAGACTCAGGCATCTTCGATTAAGACATTAAGAAGAAAGCATTTTTTTTTTGAAATGATGTTATTTTTTAAAAAAAATTACAAAATAAATAATCAATTTTTTTAACAAAATTAGGTTACTGTCGCCATTTGAAATGACAAAATTGTCCCATCATCATTCCAAATGGCGATAGAGACTGAATACTGCAAAGAGATCCATGTCGTTATTTCAAATGGCGATAGATAGAGCTCCCGTAAGTGGCCTAGGCAATGACAAGAGCCTAGAACCAGCATGGATCTCTCGCACTGTTCTAGACTCTGTCGCTATTCTCTAGGCTAATGTCACTATTTAGATTAAAGATCGTCATTGCCAGAGCAACAAATTTGACTTCGCAAGTTAAATCCTGAGGTTTTCAAGCCATAAATCGGTATGATCAACAGCATGAAATGGCCACATGCCAAATTAATAAGTTGATCTGGACAAAGAAGATAGCAAAAGGCAAAGCGGGGTAAGCACACATCAAACTACAAAAGCATAACTCTTGCCCGAAATATGATCAATGGTGACGGAAGAAAAGCATCCATGAGTGTTTCTAAAATTCTAAGTACCAGCACCACTGCCCCCCCCCCCACACACACACATAATCTCCTCAAATCAATGCAGAAGACCATCTCCAAACATCAACCACAAATGCGTCAGCGTTGTTTGGTAATCAAAAGTTGTACCAACGAAGCAGGAAAGTAATAACAACAGCAACAAACTCCAATATGGATCATCCTTGATTGACATGAATAATTTGCACTGTTTTTGGCAGAAATAAGCCACGTATTACAAGGACTAGCAATAAAAGTCTACATTCCCAAATAATCCGCGCGCTTACAAATTTAAAGATAGATTTTTATTGCGCAGCTCCAGATAGGAACTACCTAACATAGTAACATGGGATATCTTTGCTGCTTCCAGTATATTTCCAGAAAGGAAACATCAATGGGAACAACAACTCAAGAGGTCATAAGTTGTTCCATCCTGCCTAGTCCGCCTTTACAAGGACAAAAACTGGCCTGTCGCCCAACTTGTCCCGGCCCTGAAATACATGCCACAGTTAGCAATGTTAAGTCATTTCTAACTGAAATTCAGTTTTGCTTCTAGATGATAACTGTGATTCTTTAAGCTGCAAATTTCCTGACCAGTGACCTCTGAGATGGCCATTAATCTATTATTGAAAAATACAGATAAGCTTAGTCAAAGTCATAGTTACCACAAACACGGTTTGTCCAACTCGTGGTACTGCGAACACGAACCCCATACCCTAAACCGGTTCGGGTTCGGCGAATCCGGTTCGCGATTCGCTGGGTTTTATAGCAAACCTGGTAACTATGGTCAAAGTCTATTGCTATGAACTTGTCTGGTCATTACTTGCACACATTTCCTTTCTTGTAGCTAGTCTCAAGGCATAAGGTGCATTTTCCCCTTTGTATCCATGTCAGTGTGCATGAGCTATATGTAACCGATATCTAAAGATGTTCAACCAATTATTGGTGGTTCAGATTTAACTTCAGCAACTAGATACTTGTGTTATCCAACTGCATAAGGATGAAACGCGGAAAGAGCTTTATGGTGAAGACAACCTAGTATATTTAAGTGGAGAACAAGTGCGGAAAATTCTCCCTAGAATCACTTAACTTCCATTTTCTAGAGCATACAAGGTAAGGTAGCTAACCAAAATGTACCTTCAACTCTGGCAGTTCAATAACACAAGCACACTCAACCACCTCTGCTCCAACACGCTCTGCAAAGTAGCAAGGTGTAATTAAGTAAACCATAGGAAAGCAATCCATATCTCAGTTTTTTTTTTTTGGGGGGGGGGGGTGTCGGTGCAAATGTGCAATATTGTTTTAAAAGCTAGAACTATGAAAATTTTTGAATAGGAAGGAAATGGAACTTACGGTGATTAATAACCTTTTTCAAAATAGAGAAATGTGTCAGACATTGTCTACACAATAACAAAATAAGCATAAAACAGAATATGGGAGCTCACCAAGAAGTTTGACGGCTGCACAGAGGGTTCCACCTGTGGCAATAAGATCGTCCACAACAAGGGCCCGATCATTGAGCTCCACAGCTCCGACATGCATTTCTATTTTGTCGGTGCCATATTCCAGAGCATATTCTTCCACGATCACCTCACCTAGTATAAACATGGAAGATTGTTAGCTAATGCATCCAGCTTGAGCGCTGAAGTATAGCTGTTCAATAATAGCATCAGCTGCACATCAAACAACATGAAAACATACCAGGTAATTTTTTCGGCTTCCTTAATGGAACAAACTTTGCACCTATGGCTAATGCAATGGGGGACCAAAAATGAATCCCCTAGCTTCAACACCTGGTGTTGATGGCAAAAATATGAATAGTGAGTACAAGAGAACATATAAGGATCTCAATTGCATTATTTACAATACTGAATTTCCTTTATTATAGGCGCATCTAATGCCAAGAAAACATACTAATTAATTTCACATTACCAGCAACTACAGTGATCCCTTTGTCCTTGTACCGCTCGACGAAGAGGTCGATTGTGTCACGGAATGCCTCTGGATTGAGAAGCAACGTTGTGATATCCTGAAACAAAATCCCTGCACAAAGAAACAAAAAGGGTACATGATTAAAAGAAACAGGCAATTCCTACACACACAAGTAGAGTATTTTCCCAAACCAAGTAGAAAAAATGGCATCTCATTTTAAAAGCACGCTTGCCAGCTCCACGGTAACCTGTCCACTGTGGGGAAAATTAGGCTATGACCAGCCAAGTTCCCCGTGCAAGTCGCTGTTCACCAGCAGATAAGCAGCAGGTACTTTCCAATTGTATAAAAATAAATCGATAATATTCAGTAGATATTAGTGCCAGTGGAAAATAATTGCTAGTATTACATTATGCCGGTACTAACTACTGCTTCATCACAACAACTCTGGTTTACTTAATTTACAGCACCAGTAATACGCAGTAACACCAATTTACTCGCTCTAGTCAGTGTTAGGCAGCTAGCCCTCTTACGCGACACAGAGTTACCAAACCGCCGCCGCCGCTGCAGGAACGAGTGGCGAGCAGACGTCGGTCAGAGCCGCCGCCGCCACTAAGCATCAACCAGATCGACCCACCCAACCAAGCAAGCAACACGCCAACACCTACTAGGGTTCAACGCAGAGGGGGGGGGGGAGGCTCACCTGGCTTGGGGAAGTCGGGGATGACGCGGATGGTGGACGCGATCCGCGCCACGCGCCCGTCGGATGCCATCGCGACCACCCTCGCCGCCGCCCGCCTCCGGGGGATCCGAACCGCACGCTCGAGCTCGGAGCGCGCGCGCCGCCGGGCAGCTTGGGAGTCGGAGCCGACGCTGGTGAGGGGCAGCTGTACGGGGGGGAGGAGGCGAGAGGGGAGCAGTACGCTGTCGTTTTTATTTGCGCCTCGGCGCGACCGTCAATTACAACCGCGCGTCAGGCCGAACTCTCCGGCTGACACGTGGGTCAACGATAACGGTTGTCCCTACATGTCAGTTATACTGGGTAGTTAATAAAGCATTGTGATTGCGTCGGCAGCGTGTACCAATCCTTTTTTTCCGTTCGCCGCCGACCGCGGGCGTGGGCCCGGGGGGAGGGGCATGGTTCATGCCTCCACCATGTGGGCCCAGGGGGATGATGCACTGCGCGCCTGCTCGGGCCGGGCCAACCGTGGGTTTGTTGGTCGGATGACATGTGGGGCCACCGCCCCCAGACGCCAGCTAGGGCGGCTTGTCTCGTGCGTGAGCATCTCCCGGCTGAAAGCACGGTTGCATCAGCCGATTCTAATAACTTGGCCATGTTATTTATGTGGTTTATTTGGGTGGGAAATGCAACTTGCAATTCAGTCTAGGCGCCGCGCATTAGAAGTTGGTCTTTGTCGGCCGATCCAAAAGTAAAGTCTATATCAACTGTTATAGTATTTTGATACAATGTTATTTGATACAGTAAATATTTTCTTATTCTTATGATTTTTGCTACTAGACCTATTTAAACGACAGGTTGGGCTAGACTTCAAGCTAGGCCTGAAAAACTTGGCCTAGAATAGCCAGGCCTGAGCTTGGCTCGGCTCGAAAATCGAATTTACGATTTAAAATTATTATTTAATTCTTTTTTGGAATAAAAAACAAACAATATTTTATTCATTTCTAGAATAAAAAATAGAATTTCATTTTTTATAACCTTTACCGGGATTTTGAGTCGGAAATAGGTTGGGCTCAGACTGGGTCGCCCGTGATTAAGTCTATTTGCTACTATATCACTGCCGAGTATTGTTCATACACTCACAGATTACTGTTTACACAATAATCATCTGCATTACAACAGAGGATCCGGATCCGATTGTCAGACCTTAGTCAAACTTAGATTAACAAATGCTAGTATTTACCGAGACAAGGCCTCCATAGCTGTGACACTAGAGATTAGGGATGGCAATCGGGCGCGGCGGATACGGATAGTGCTCGCCCATACCCATGCCCGCGACCCCAAATTCCCCCCACGGGCATACCCGCGAAGGACGATGGGCGAAAAACCTCGCCCATACCCGTCGCCCGCGGGCATGCCCGTTTACCCACGAATAATGCATCGCTGCCTGCGGACATGCTCGTTACCCGTGAGCAATGCATATATCAAGTTCATCAGAATTCACACATCAATGGTGCATCACACATTCAACAACTAATAAAGTTCAGCACAATTTACATATCATGTTCAACAAGACAACTAATCAAGTTCAACAAATAAAAAAAAATACAAATTGCCATAGTTCCTTACACATGCGGGTAGGTTACAAGTAATCGGGCGAAGCGGGTACAGGTGGAGCTTACCCATACCCACGCCCGTTTACCCGATGGGCAAGGAATTGTGCCCGTTTTCATACCCATGGGCAAAGAAAGACGTCCATACCCGCCTCTATTAGGGTATTCTCCCACGGGCACGCAGGTAATCGGGCACAATTGTCATCCCTACTAGAGATTGTTGAGAAACTGTCGCTGGAGAGTCCAATCCGAACGATCACCTCATAGATACACATAGAATCACATCAAACAATGCAAGAACACAAGAACATAATAGTAGATTGAACACATAGATGTATGAGACTTCTTGGTTCTCTTTATTGCTATTGAAGTGATTAGTCTTTTACAATGACTAGTACCCCTATTTATAGGCTAGAGATCCTACTAGAGTTTGGGATGGGGCACTCATACATGGGCCAGCTGTTGGGCCAAGTCCATGGTTTTCCAACACTCCCCCTTGGGCACCCATCCTCATACGTTCATGCCTCGTCAAAACTCCATAAAAACCCAGTGGAAAATTTTGGATAAAGAGTACATGACACACGTTCTGCTGCGTTGCACGAATTGCCTTGTTAAAAATCTTAGCCGAGAAACTTCGGGAAAACTCATCAAGGGAAAAAGAGTACAATCCACTCAATTTTATTTATTCTCCAGGATTTACTCTTTGGGTACTCGATCTTTGTGATCAAGTTTCAATAATGAGTTCGTGAAGATTCCCCCCAGAATCATGCACGTCTTATCATTCCAATTCTACGTATGCATCCTTCAAAGCTAGACGCTGGAAGTGACTTAGTGAATAAATATATAAGATTTTCACATGACTTAGTATGCAGTACTTTATTTTGTTCATCTTTTACAATTCATGAGCATAGAAGAACTTGGAGTTGATATGCTTTGTGAGATGATTCTTCACATAATCCATCTGCACTTGTGCAACAGAAGCTGCATTATCTTCATAGATAATAGTGGGGGTTTGTGTGGTATTCAATCCACACGACTGCTGGATGTGGTGAATCATCCACTGAAGCCAAGAACATTCTCTCGAGGCTTCGTACATTACTATGATTTCTGAGTGGTTTGTCGAAGTAGATACAAGACTTTGCTTAGACGATTTCCATGGAATTGCAGTTCCACCATAGAGAAATACATAGCCTGTTTGCGACTTGGTTGTATGCAGGTCCGACAGATACCCGACATCTGCATAGCCATTCATAGACAAGTCTTGATTCTTTCTGTAGAACACTTAGCCTCCTTTGAGGTATCAGAAGATGTCCTTCATTCCTTGCCAATGCCTTTTGGTAGGTTCTGCATTATACCTTGCTAATAGATTCATGACAAATGCAATGTCCGATCTAGTACAGTTTGCTAAGTATATGAGTGCTTCTATTGCACTTAAGTATGGGAATTCTGGTCTCAGGACTTCCTCCCCCTCTGCTCTAGGTCTGTACGGATCCTTGTCTTGCTGCAAGGATCTTCCGACCATTGGCACTTTCGAAGGTATGCCTTTTCAAAGTCGAACCTTTTTAACAGCTTTTGAGTGTAGGTTGACTGATGTACTAATATCCCTACAGAGGTATGCTCAAGCTGCAAGCCTAGGTAATATTTGGTTTTACTCTAATCTTTCATTTTGAACTCCGACTCTCGGTAAGAGCTTACTTACTTAATTTCTTCCAAGGTTATGATGATATTCAGATCATCTTCATAAACTGAGATTATACAAAATCCATAATGAGATCATCGTATAATTACACAAATACAATTCTCATTGTTCGTGTATCCTTTCTTACATAGAAAGTCGATTCAAGCGATTATACCGCATCCTGCCTGATTGCTTAAGTCCGTGGAGTGACTTTCTGAGTTTCACACTGCACAGATTTATATTTGCTCTGTCTTGGTCTGGGACATGGATATATTCAGGTACCTTCATATAAATGCTTTAATCCAAATTTTGATAAATGTATGCAGTTACCATATCCATCAATTTTATTTCTAAATTCAAGTTAGCTGCCATTGAGATTAAATATCTAAAGGGTGGTTCTGCACATAACTGGAGAATAGGTTTCTTCATAATCATCTCCTGGACATTGAGTGAAACCTTGTGCAACGAGCCTTTTTTATATCTTACAACTTCATTGTTTTTATTTCTCTTTCGAACAAATACTCACTTATGCCCTACGTGGTGCATATGGGGAGGCGTGCGGCTTACAAGCTCAAACATCTCTATTTTATTCATAGATAATAATTCTGCTTCTATTGCCTTCTTCAAATTTTTCCAATATGATCTTTTCTTACGTTCAACAAGCGATACAGACTCTGGATCAAGATCAATGATTGTGGTAATTTTTTCCAAAATAAATATCGACATTGGCTGTTGTTTTATTCATAGATTCTCACGACATTCTACGCCGTACTTCCTTCCTTTTCTCTGAAGCACTGTCGGTTCGCCGGAGCCCCACACGTGATCCCTAAACAAACCATCAACCAAGATGCATCCTACGTCGTGAAATACATAACGACGGGATTGCTTGCTCAGGACGATAAGGACTACATAATGGTGCCCTACAACCAGAAGTAAGTGCTTCACTAATTGCTATACAAATTTTATTTTTACTTTATACGCAGCACGAACTTAGGTTTATGACTATATCGACATACATGAGTAGATTCCACTAGATCCTTTTAATCATTATACCAAAGAGGAACAATGTAATATACCTTGATTTCCTACTCAACAAAAACCACGACTTCACCCTTGTGAAAGGAATACTCGACAGGTATGCACATTTCCTCCATACATAACTCTATTGTAGTCTTCCTTCTTTTCAAATGGCCGAGGATAACTTTTTGGAATCATGCAGGTCGTTCATCACCTATATTACTGAGGGAGGGCCATACAACGGATTGAGCGCCACACTGCAACACAGGGCGCGATTTTCGATACGCGCTACAACACAATAATTCTATATCATACTTCGTAATAATGTGTCTCGAACTGACTGTACATATATACGTAATTCTATTTTTGTAGTGCCACCAGTAAAAACAAGATCACCAATGTGTATTCTACGTTTGCTATCATATGTGGCAAATGATGAGTGCTAAGATGAAGGATCCCGATGTTTGTCAATCTCGCAATAATTATTTGCTAATTATATATATATATATATATATATATATATATATATATATATATATATATATATATATATTACTTTACTCCTGCTAGCGATAGGGTTTGAACATAGATTTACATGCACTTGTTATGAAAGAGGTCTCGGAGGTTAGAGAGGCGCTCTGTGCCTTCATCAAGACGGAGATCGTTAACGCCGATGGAGAGTTTCACTCCGTCGACACCGCTAAACGATCTTGAAACTATTGATTCAATTGTAATTGATCACTTTGAGTAGTTGTAATTCAATTGTAAATCTAGCGATAATACTTGAACATAATCTTTTGTAATTGATTTTGAATTTTAAATGATCACTTTGAGTTGTCAACAATTGATTCATCCATGATGTGTCTGTTTTCTGCTTGCTAGTTTTCAGAGGGCATGACTAGCAATTACTGAGGCTAGCTGAAAATCAAAAAACAATTAGGTATATAGAACTATCACAGACGGTTTTTATTGGAACCGTATGGGAACGATACAATCACAGACGGTTTCAACAAAAACCGTCTATGAAGGGCCACTATCACAGATGGTTTCAACCAAGAACCGTCTGCGATACGTAGTATATCACAGACGGTTCTATTTACTAATCGTCTGTGATATGTAGGATATCACAGACAGTTCTAATTACAAACTGTTTGTGATAGTGGCCCTTCACAGACGGTTCTTGGTTGAAACCGTCTGTGATAGTGGTCCTTCACGGACGGTTTCAACTAAAAACCGTATGTGTTGAGCCTTATCACAGATGGTTCAAAAATCGTCTGTGATAACCAACTGTTATCACAGATATAAAAATTCAGACGATTCAAAAACCGTCTGTGATGACGGTTCCGAACCGTTTGTGGTGTACTTTTGTGTAGTAGTGTGTCCTCTATGGGCGGGACCTGTCTTAATTTTAGTTCTATCTTGGAAGTGTGAGTTACGGGGAACGTGCTCACAATGGCGCAAGAGGGGGCCTGTCTGGTCAGTTAGACATTCAGTGTTGAAACCTTAGCGGGCAGAACTGGATCAAGAAGGAGCTTTGTAAAGGTCTTGTCACATACTTTAGACTGCTTACCTAAGGTTGTGAGCAGTGGTATCGACGGATGCCAAATAAACTAGAGAAGTTGTGTCTTGTGGGTCAAGCTGTACAACCTCTGCAAAGTGTAAAACTATTCGAATAGTCGTGTCCGCGGTTATGGACATGCTCGGAGATTTCACACGAGAGATAGAGTTTCTTATAAAATATGTCGGAGTGTGAATGAGAAGTTGTAACATCCCAATTTTCAGAGCTTTAAAAATCTTTTAAATAGTGGTAGTGAGAAAATTCACCATTTGAATTTATTTGAATATCAATTTAAAAAGCTTAATATGGACTTTAAGGACAAATTGATTTAATGTGTTTAATCCCAACATCAACAATTGTCAAAATTATTTTATTTAGATTCTATATGCTTGGATATATTTTATAGAATTTTCTGGAATTTTTCCAAAGTCATTTGCTATTTTCTACTTGCTATTTGTATTTCCTGGATTTATTAAAAAGAAAAATCCATTTTAATCCTCGAATAAAGTCCGGGCGAAGCCCAAGACTATTCCGCCGCATTGACCCACTTCGCCTTCGCTCCTCACCGTTGGATCGCCATCGCTCGGTTGCCGCTTCGCCCACGCGCTTTCTCGCTCTCGCCGATCGGTGGGCCGCCGATGTCGCATCGGCGTCGTCGTCTCCACGGACTCTTCCGCGCCCGACTCGCCCTACTGCTACGCTGCCATGCGCCGTTTCGCCTCGGATTCGCCCTCCTCCGTCTATAAAAGGCCCCGACCCCACCAATCTCTTCGCCCGAACTCCTCCACTAAAACCCTAAGGCGCCGCCGCCGTCGCCGTTGCCGCATTTGCCGAAGTTCGCCGCGGCGCAACCCTTCGCCGCCGGATTCCGCCGCCTCCGGACCTTCGTTGTCCGTGTCGCCACGCCTCGTGATCGCAAAGCCGGAGCTACTCGGTGCCGCCGCGCGCCGCCCGAGGACACCTCCATCGCCGCTGTCGGACCGTCCGACAACGGAGCTCACCGCCGCCACATTCTTCGCCGCCGGTGAGCCGTTGCCGCCGAGCTCGCCGTCACCTCGGTAAGCCGCCGCCCTTGGCAACCCATTTTGTGCCATTGCCGGCGAAGTCGCCGCCGAACGCCGGCGAGCCCTCGGTTCCAGAGCGCCACCGCTTCGGCCGTGCGTCGTCAGCAGACACGCAAGCGCCCTGTCACCCTCTCGCGCTTGCGTGTCACTTGCGTGGCGGCCACTTGGCGTCCGCGTGGCCCAGTCCATCGGCTCCCAGATCCCGTGGCTCGGTGGACTCGATCCACCGTGGGCGAGCCAGCGACAGCGAGGCGCACTGTCGATCGTTTTTAATTATTTTTTTCGGTGGAAATTCATCGCTGACATCAGCCGACGTCATTAATCCGAATTTCCTTTATAAAAATAATTCGGGGAATTTAATAAAATCCAAATTAGGGTTTATTTGATTTTCCAATCTTCCAAAGCCCATATCTTTTGCATCCGAACTCCGATTGAGCCCATTCAAATTTGTAAATTCATATAAAATTAAGATCTATTTAATGGTGAATTTTATTTGATTTTTGGAGTTTGTTTTGCTTCTGTTATTTATTTGTGTTTGTTTATTTTGTCTCGTTTGGGAGTAGACGTCCATACTTCGGGGAATTTTGCAGAAGAAGGAGCACCTCAAGATCAAGACCAGTACTTTGAGCTATTCCAAGGCAAGTTATACCTTTGATCATATTGAACCCAGTTTTCAAAATACTTTGTTTCAATGTATTGCATTCTATTTCAAGTATTTATTTAAATGCTTTTGGGATAGTTATTAATCCAATTTGTTATACCACCTTGTCTATTGTATGCCATGATCTTTTGTCACCCTAGGTTGGTTCATTAATAGTTGGTATTATCGTAGCACCAACGTGGGTTGGTTAGATACGATTAGACTGCTTAGCCATGCCACGAGTCATCATTTCATGCGAGATGCAATTATAAACCTGACTAAGTGATTATGGAACTGTGTGATGAAACTGTGTGTGCTGTGTGCTGTTACTCGTCGATGGCATGTGTTGCACTTAATCAATAGGGTGGGAAAAGATTTGGACTGAGGCAAGTGGTGGATCTGTGTGAATGGTGGAACTGTGTGCTTTAAACTGTGATTTGGGTTAAAATTGGAAGTCTTGCCTTGGTCAATTAAGGACTTAACTTTGTGCGCCATTGAGCTGGGCCTTACTGTACGACCACATGCCTAGTATGGGCTGGGCCTAACTTAGTAAGTTATGGAGTCTTGACATTGACAACTCAGGTTGTATTTAAACTGTGTGATGGGCTGGAGGTGTGATATGTCGCATCGCGGGACGGTTCGCTGCATCCCTGTCCAACGGTGTGTGTCGATCCAAGGGCTGTGTGTACAAATTGGACGGCAGGAAAGCACATCGGGAGTGTCATTGTTTGATATGAAGTCTCTGAAGTGTGAATAACCTGATTAGGCTGTGTGTCCTTTGTGAAATCAATTGTTAACTTATTATTATTTTCTATTTGTTTTGAATTATGCTTTCAATCTATTATTTGTATTCAATTGCAAATGTTGCATTTCCGCAAAATAACCACAGAAGCCATTCCTTTGGAATAAGCCAAGATCTATAAATTGCATTTTGTGGTATGACTTGCAGTATGGTGTGTACTCACTCTTGCTAAACAAATCAATGAATGGAGGAGTCGTCACCGCTTTTGAAGAAGAGTTCTACGAAGGTTGATCGTTAGGGTCTTGATCCCGATCGGTTCGTGGTAAATTGATGGGAGCCCTTGGAGTTTATTTCGTTTCCGCTGCAGTTTATTTATTTATTGTCAACCTTGCATGGCTTAATAAATGTAAAACTCGACCGTAAGGTCCCAACAGATTATTTGTTATTTAAAGGTACTCGTTTATCCTTATATTCGTTGTATGGATGTGATATTTCATCGATGTTGACACGTGTGCACTAGCGTGATCTGGACTAGTGTAGAATACGGAGGGTCCAGATTTGCATATTTGGGTCCCGACAGAAGTTCACTTGATGAATATAATATTCGTTTGATGAACGACTAATTCACTTGGTGGTTGGTGTTGATTTGTGAATTAGGGATTCACTTATCATTGGTTTGGTTGAGAAGTAAATGGGAAGTCCACTGGTTGTTTCAAAGAAATTTTTACTTAGCTATTATCCTTTTCAACTATGCATTTCATTCTATTTATTGTATTTATCGTAAATGCTGCTTTCTGCAAAAGAACTATACAGCTAACCTTTGGCGAGCCTTGCATGAAAACTATTTGCATACATTTTCCTACAGCTTGTTTAGTGCTTTATGTACTCACAGCTTATGTCTTTGTTGATCAGTTGAAGAATACCAAGCTGCTCAAGAGTTTTTTTAGAAGGTGGACTATGAAGGTTTTGCGGATTATGATGCGTTCTCCACTCGATTGCCTATGTGCATGTCGATTGGCACTTTCAAGAGTTCTGTTCTGCTGCAAGAGTTTATTTGTTTCTTTAGTCCTGTGTGGCAAGTTAAGTAAATATTGATCATAAGGTCCAGTTATTATTACTAGTTGTTATTTTTTAGATCTTTTTAGTTAAATTGAATAAATGGATGGTATTTTATCACTGTTTCTTGTGTGAGCTAGCTACTATTCTGGAACTAGTATAGAATACATAGAGGGTTCCTGAGATGTATTTTCGGGTCCCAACAATTAATCTCTCTCTCCAAGTGATAACTACCTGGCGATGTGGGAACGTTACTTCTCCAACAGTAGTATTTGATAATTGCACTATCATCTGAAGCATTGATACGCCCTTTAGGCTGGATAAATTATTGCCCACTTCGAGCATGCTATAAAGGGAGAAATCACCAGACGGCGGAGGGAGAGAGAGAGGAAGAAAGACTTGGAGGATTTGATCGGCCCTTGTACCGTGGCAGTGCTTGGGTAGTGAACGGTCGAGATCGTGGAGTGATCTGCCATTTGACCGTCTACGCCAGGAAGGACACCAAGGCAAGCAAACCTCTGAACATCTCAGCTCGAAGGAGTGTTTGGATTGAAGCAATCCAGGAGTCTTCGCGCCTTGCCATCCTGAGGATCTGCAACATCTACTCTCGAGAACTTCGTGACACAGTTTTTCGTTACCATCCCCGCACATCCGACGTGGATCTTGCTGCACGTTTTCCGTCTACGGAGGGAGAAGGCAACGCCACCGTTGTGCATCTTGCCCAGTTCGCCGCTGCCCAGGAGGAATCATTGGAGTTAGCCGCTACAGAGCTGGAGTGTGCCTACGAGACTCTTCAGAGAGTTGAGGAGAGGATCGTCATACTGGAAGAAACCCTCTATGGACGGCACGATCACGACGAAGACACTGAAGAAGAAGACCCGGAAGAAGGCGATGGACCTATTTGAACTAGAAGAGCCAAGAGAGGCAAGCAGAGCGAGAAGAACCAAGAAGACTGCACAGAGACACTGCTCTGTTGCACCACCGGGACATCGGGATCGGTTGCTAGGATGCCACTCACTTTCGTGTCTACAAGAAAGGGAGCACCGTCAAGGCTACGGAGGCTATTTAATCGAGTAGTGCATTCGAGTTGTTTGAGCTATCTTCTTTTCTTTGTCTTCTCGTCAAGTCCCAACGCTGTGCGCACGTCCCATGCCGCCTGCCACCCCCATTCCACCCTCATGCCACCTGCTGCCCCATGCCCCGCCCTCACACACGTCGTTGCCACCCCCATGCCGCACCTTCGTCGTCACCCATCCCTGCCCACGTCGTGCAGCCCGGCCTATCATCCCTACTGTGCTTCCTCCACTCCTCCTTCTCTTTAAAAGCCAACCAGTAGCTCATCCTCCTCCTCCCTCTTCCTTCCTCCCTACTCCCACTCGTGTTCCTCGTCGAACCGTGTGCCGCCTTCACCTATATAAGTGAGCACCGCGTGCTCCCAACCTTCCTCTTCAAATCGCTGCCAACCCCACACTCTTACTCCACCCCGTTTGTCTGGATTTCGTCGGCGACCATGTGTTGTCGAAGCTCCTTCTCTGTCGGACTGCGTCGCCATCGAAGATACTCTGTCCGAGCCACCACCACCGTTGGAATCATTACTCCATGTTCTTCGCCATGCTCCCCTCGCTTTTCTACCTACCACCGCCACACCGGACCTCCTCCAGCGATGCCACCACCACCCTTTGGTTCGCCACATCCGTGGGATTCCATTTTGCCCTTTGCCCAGTGCCACCTTGACTCCCTTCGTCAGCGCCCATGCCAAGCCCGAGCTCCCAGTTCTGGCTCTGTGTTGACTCTGTGAAGAAGAAGCTTTGGGCTCACTTGCAATCATGGCCACTTGTCATTCCCCCTTGCTCTTCCATCTCTCTCACTCTCTAGCTAGTGGTCCCCTTTGCCATCTACACAAATCTTTGCTCTATAAAGCAAATACCATCACAACATGTTCTATTGACTTTCTCTCTCTCTTGAATTTATATCGTTTCATGTGAGCGTAAACTTCTGGATTTTCGTTCTCCCTCATACGAACTCCGAATTGTCGATTATTGTTTCTAAATTCATGTAAATTCAGCCTCTTTCTTTCGCTGATAATTTTTAGATTTTATTTGGATTTGTTATATTTATTTGGCTCTTTTCGCATGTGTAGATTTCGGCGTTTCTGAAGAATTCCTGGACCGTCTACCGAAGCACTTCAACCGTCTGTCGTAGCACTTCAAACCATCAACGAAGGCAAGTCGTAGACCTTTGATCATGTCATGCTTATTTTATAAAACTATATTGTTTATATCAACATGCATTGTTAGTTTTATAATAAATGCTTTCGGGAATAGTTAAATGTCTAATTGTCATTATGCCTCCTTGTATAATTATAAATGACATGTACTAGTCATGCTTTAGTTATACGATAGGATATTTATATATATTTCTCTACGACTTGCTGAGTATTTTATGTACTCGCGGCTATACGTCACTTGTTGATCAATCCCTGCAGAAGAACCAGGGAACACATAGTTCTACGAGGAGGAATATTTTGAAGACTATGCGAACTAGGTCGTGTTCTCCACTCGATTGTTTGTTGGCATATCGGATGGCTACCACAAGTTATTTATCTCCGCTGCAAGTGTACTATGTTATCTTTAGCCCTAAGTGGCAAACTTTGTAAGACTTGACTATAAGGTCCTTTTGCTATTAAGTATTATTAATTTGTCTGCTTCATTAGCTATTTTGTTTTATAGATATGATTTCATCGATGTTGCAACTGTGTGAGCTAGCTACTGATCTGAGACTAGTTTGGAATACACAGATGGCTCAGATTCAGTGATCTGGGGTCCTGACAAATATCAAAATTGGGGCATAAATTAATATATTTAGATTGCAACCATGAAAAAGTTTGTCAAATAAATAGCCAAAATACTTCTATTCGGGACTCTTAACATGTGAGACCATATATCATCTTGTATTTCACAACGTCGAAACATCGGTGGAACTTGTTTTGTTGATCTCGTGTCAACGAACACGATGGTTTAAATGGATTGCAAATCAAATACAAGGTTTATGAGATATTAATCATTTGAAGTTGTGTCATCAAACCCAAAAAAAAAAAAACACACACACACACACATTAGCGCTGCCAACCAGCCTTGCCACGTCGTAGCTGAGGGGCGCTCGGCCAAGCCAAAATCGGGGTGAGCTCGCCCGGATTGCACTAGCGAATTGGCGTTTAGTAGTATGTGTGTTACTAAATTTTGTAGGATAATACTAAATTTTGGTCCTAAACCAAATCATATCTAGATTTTAGGGGTATTACCAAATCTTGATTTGGCTCATCTGGTAAAAAAACCAAACAGACCCTTACTTTTGTTCGATCTGGACCACCAATGTTTGATCGGATGGTGTATGGAGACCGAGTTTGGATCGAGTCCAATTTTCGGTGGGAGAACTCAGTTGCCAAGGGAGGGTCGGGCCCCCGCCCACCCACATTCGAGCACTGCCAAAACCATCCATGGGACTGAGATCGTGCTCTGCGAATTTGGCTGTTTGGGAAGCCGAGACAGGTAACAGGATCCAGCCAAGGATCGGATCGATGGTCCAAGGATAAAGCTGAATCGATTACATCGAGTTTAGTTTCTCGAATACATACGCTGGATTTTGAAGAATTTGAAGCTCATTTTATTTCCTTGCTTTGTACTCGGTTAGTTCTGTAGTTTCCGGGGTACAACAGGGTGTATAAAAATATGGTAGTACTGTTTTATTGACCTGGTAGCACACATTTCAATTCATAGAGTCGTAAACAAAAAAAAAAAAAAAAAAGATAAGCAGACAGGGCACAGGGGCATAGGTCAAAAAAAAAATGATTTCATTGAATTTCATTGAATATACATCGTGCAAATAGATCAACAAATACAACATCAGCAATGGAGATTGTTGGGTTGTCATCCTCTCTTTCTCGCAGTTCGACTGTACTAGGAGATCCATGAAACCTATAGATAGGTGTTAGCTGATGACTAACGAGTACCAAACTAAGTATTATGTACACTTGTTTCGCCTGCATCGACTCAGCTGTATGATTGGAAAGACGAAATGCTCGGAGATCTGCACAGGCTTGGCGATCTGGAGCCCTTCTTCACCCCTTAGCTCAGAGAGGATGAATCGCTCCGGAGCTCGGATAATCGGGCTTTTTCATGCAATAGTTTGCACTGCAGAAGAAGTATCTTCAGCATCAGTAAGATGAAAAAACAGAGTGCGTATATTTGCCTCTTTGATGAGTACAAAAAAGTAACGGTTACTTGAAACTAAATAAGCTGCTGTGTTCACATGAAGTGGATCAAAACACAAAGCGGATAATTCACACACAAAAAAAAAACATTACTGCTGATTTCCCATCCTAATAAAGATGATTCAGTTAGCTCAATTTATAAAATGATTTCTGCAAGTTATTACCTCTAACTTAAGATCCTCAACTTCACTCTCCAAAGAAGCAATACGGCATTGGAGTTGATTTAAGGCTTCCAATGCTTTCAAAAGACTCGCATCAGATTCATGGTTTCTAACTCCAGCTACCTATAGCAACAGTAGGATCCATGTTTGATCATGTAATCTGGCAAACTCGCATCAACCACAAGATAATGTTGCTTCCAAGTAATTAAAAAAAAATCACACCTTCAGAATGCTGGTACATAAACTCGATAGATTTTCTGCAAGTTTGCTTCTATCTTGTTCGCTTTCCTGTATACAGGTAAACAAACAGAATATCAGTGCCTTTGTACCTGGCATAACTCTCGAGTCTTGACAGATGGAAACGAAGTAGACGCACCTCTAATTTCTTCCTCAAGAGCTCTTCCCCATCTATATGCTCATATGGATCTTTTCCATCTGAAACCCTGAAGTAGGCAAGCTCTTCCTTTGTACGGGTAACAATGGCCCCTAGCTGCTGCAGCTTTGCACTTAGCTCTTCATTCTGCTTTTTTAGCAGGATATTCTCTTCCTATTGAGTTGTAGAAAACACATGAAAGATTATCAGACAGGAAAACAGTAATGTTCAGAAATACCAAGGAAGTTTGAAAAGTAATCAATACCTTAGTTTTGACGTGGTGATTAATTCGCAGCTGAAGATTCTGTTGTCTGGTAAGCTTCTTTACTTCATCTTCAAGATTAAGAATGATAGTTTTGTAGTTTGCATTCTCAGCCTACAATATATCAGCCAATTAATATAAGAAAACTAAAATTTACCATAAAAGAGGGAAAGAAACATGTCGTTTCCTTTCCAACAGAAAAGTGATTGGACGTACCTTCAGCAAGTCAATTTCAGCTACCATAAAGTGTTCTTTTTGTCGTAATTTTTCTATAGTAATGCGAGCAGCTCCAAGTTCTGATTGTCTCTGGTTTATTTCATCAAGCCAGCTGTAGAACAGAAACATTGTTGTGACACGTCATATCACCTATTATTGATATTTAAAGATGTCATAGATGGAAAAGTGCCTACCTCTGCCTCTCTTCAATGAATTCATCAAGCTGCTTCTTCAACTTCGTGAGCTCATTGGACTGCTGAACACTTGGGGTATTAAATGCAATCCAAGAGGAAAGATAAGTTGCAGAAAAACTATTGCTACTGTGTAACTTACCTCTTTAGATTCTTGAGCTTGAGAAATAGCTGACTCTTTAGTGTCCATCTTTTGCTGGTTATCAACTAGTGCCTACAAAATGATACCATAGGCAAATGTTTATAAAATATTATTGGCCTAGACACATAATTGGAAATATTTATGAATGAGTGAAGTAAGGGAATTTGTATTCCTACCGCCCAAGTTGTCATGTTCATCTTAACCCCTAACATATCACGAATCACATCGTGTGTCATACTCTCTGTTGCAGCTAATCTCGCATTCAACATGAATACCTTCAAACATAAGAGAAAAAATAGATTGGTAAAATTATAAACAGATGAAACAAGAAAAGGTGGAAAGTTTTGAGAAATCTCACCTCCCTTTGCCGACTAGCTGCTATGCCCTCGAGTTCCACGATACGTTGCTTTGCAGCACTAAGTTCTTCATCTTTCTCAGAATTCATTTGTTGTACAAAACCCAATCCAATACATTTGAATGGGGAACCTGAACCCCGAGGTTTCAAGCTAATCTTCTCTGGTCTCATGGAGCAAGAATTTGCGGATGTGTTGTCAGTATTAACCTGTTGTGCCATGGCTTCTAGCTCCATGAACTAGTCAGATCATATTTCATTAGTGTTCTTGAAAACTGCTGATAACTTCAATTCTTGAAAATAAATCACAAAAAATTGCTGACCTTCTGCTTATATTCTCGTGCTGCTGCCTCAGCGTGAATGTTTAGCTCTGAGATATGCGCCTTGCACTGAGCAATCTATAAAGAAAAGACACGCAATACTGAAACCAACAATATTTGGACAAAACTTTTACGATAGTAAAATGGTTAGAAAATATATTGTTACCTCTGATTCCTTTTCAGCAACCTCCTTTTGAAGTATTCTCATACTCTCCTGAGCAGCCAGTAGCTCATTATGTATCTCTCTTGAGTGCCTGCAAGAGAAAGTCAAGGTGAGTGTTGTTGGGAATATAATTGTTGTATTGCAAGGGGCAATAGGGACTATATTTATAAGTACACAGCAGGTGCAATATGCAGAAAACACCCTAAAATAGGGAAGAATAACACAACATATAAATACATCTAACACCCCCCCCCCTTCAAACTCATGGTGGATCAACGATACTAAGTTTGGAGAGGAAAAGGTTGTGTTGAGCTCACGTCTGAGCCTTCGTGAAGAAGTCGGCTAACTGAAACTCCGAAGGCACGTACTGAAGACCCACGACCTGTGCCTGCACCTGCGATCTGATATAGGAAGCATCAACTCCAATATGCTTGGTGAGTTCATGTTTCACTGGATCTCGTGCAATACTGATCGCACAAGTGCTATCAGACAAAACTGGGGTCGGTATCGTTACAGAAACACCAAAATCCTAAAGGAATCACCGTAACTAAGTAACCTCAGCTATCAACTACACTATAGCCCTCAACTCAGCCTCAGCACTCGAGCGAGAAAGTGGCGTTTGCTTTTTGGTCTTCCAGGCAATCATAGACGATCCAAGGAAAACACATTAGGCAGAAAGACATCGACGATCGGAGTGATCACTTGCCCAAGCATCGCTTGATGCAATTTGGGCGAGAAAAGAAAAGGCGACGAGAAATGGTACCATGAAGACATCGAAGGACACGCAGAAGGTGACTGCAGTGAAGCTGAGTGGGAGCCAAAACAAAGTGACTGAGAATGTGAATAGGATGAGAGATGTCATGTCGAGCGATCCCAAGATAGACAAGACTACCAACAAGATGACGGTAACGAGTGGGATCCTCAAGGGACTCTCCATCAGTGAGTCAAAGGTGAACCCCAAGCTCCATGAGAGTATTCACTGTGCATTGATCAGTGAGACAAGCGCGAGCAAGAAGGTCCTGAATATACTTCTCTTGAGAGAGATAGTAGCCCTCAAACGTAAAAGTGACCTCAATCCCAAGGAAGTAGCGAAGTGGACCCATGTTAGACATCAAGAATTTATCACTGAGACGCTTCTTCACAAAGTCGATGAACTGAGGACCATCACCTGTGATGATCATATCATCAACATATAGAAGAAGAGTCCGACCACGAGGAGAGGTGTGAACAAAAAGAGCAGGGTCATGATCACCACATAGAAGAAGCGCTCAAATCAGACTCGATGAGCTTGCTTGAGACCATACCATAGAGAGAGCGACGAAGATGGCACACCATGCTGTCAGGGACAGAATACCCAAGAGGCGGCTGCATGTAGACCTCCTCATGCAGCTCACCATTGAGGAAGGCATTCTTGACATCCAGCTGAGAAATGGACCATCAAGTAACGAAACAAGCGCGGAAGGGTGCGAACAATGGTCATGTGAGCAACTGGCACAAAAGTCTCGTCGTAGTCACGACCATGCTCCAGCTGAAAACCACAGGTCACAAGACGAGCCTTGTAGCACTCAAGAAAACCATCGGAGCGAGTCATAATCTTGTAAACACACTTGCAAGTGATCGGAGTAACACAAGCAGGTAGGGGAACAAGATCCCATGTCCCGGTGCGCTCCAAGGTAGCAATCTCCTTAGCCATCGCCTGCTGCCACTCCGAATGAACAACAGCCTGACGGTAAGTCGTAGGCTCAACAAGAGCAGAGGCCGCAAAGCCGTAACGCTCAGGAGGCCTGATAGTCCGACGATCACGAAGATCATACCTTGGAGGCGAGGCTGGAGTGGGACCGAGCAAGGACGAGGGAGTGAAAGGAGTAGAAGGCGCAACTGGAGGAGTAGTAAGCCGTGAGTGGCGGGAGTAGTGCAGTGGAAAAGGAGATCTCAACAGGAGAGCTAGTAGGAACCTCCGGAGGAAGTGAGGAAACCGAAGGAAACGGGAGAGATGGTGGCGAAAGAGATTGTGGTGGAGGAGACGGTGGGGACGAAGATGAGGGTGGTAAGACTGGAACCGGAGAAGGCAAAGAATCAGGAAAAGTCAAGAAGGAAAGCGACTCAGTGGAAGTAGGCGGTGGCAAAGGAACAAGGATAGTAAGGACGAGACTCATTAAAAGTGACGTCACGAGAGATCCTCATTCGTCGAGGAATAGGATAATAGCAACGATGACCCTTATGCTCAGAGCTGTAGCCAAGGAAAACACACTCATCTGACTGAGTAGTCAGCTTAGTGCGCTCTCACGGTGGAAGAAGCACGTAGCAGACACAACCGAAACAACGAAGGTGAATGTATTGGGATGGTGAACCAGTGAAACGCTCAAAGGGTGCATCCTTGAGAGCGAAGAGGATGCCGATTGATAAGAAAGGCGTGAGAGGCGACTTGACCAAAAATGAGGTGGGACATGAGTAGTAAGCATGAGAGCACGAGCTGTCTCAAGGAGATGACGGTGCTTGCGCTCAGCGACACCATTCTAAGCATGAGCACCAGGACAAGAATATCGACCGAGAGTGCCACCTTCAAAGAAGAAAACGAAGCTTGCAACCCGTACAATGTAAAGTAGTGTCACTAGAAAGCAGAACCTAGAGCAACACTCAGACTAGCGACGAAAGATGAGAACCACCAATGTGACTAAACCGAGAAGTGCTTTGGACAAAAGTGGTGGAGGAAGAAGCGTAAGCCGAGGCGGTGGTATTGGCTAACTAGTGGTGAAGGCAGCGGAAGGAAGATGCAACAATCGAGCTCCCAAAGATGCCGAGAATCATAACACCTAGGACCGGCCCCAACCAAAAGCCCGTCGACGATCCTAAACACAACAAGAGTCAGAATCAAGAATGATACGACAACTATGATCAGTCATCTGACCAGCTGACATAAGCTGCATAGTAAGACTAGGAACATGAGATACAGTAGGAACACAAAAAGATGAAGTGGAAAGAGTGCCTCGTCCTGCAACAGGAAAAGATGTCTCATCTGCAGTCTGAACTGTGGGAGGAAGATCAGGTGATCTCACAGAGAAAAGATGAGTAGAGTCTTGTGTCATGTGAAAAGAGGCATCAGAATCCAGAATCTAAGGAGATGATATACCTAAAGGAGGTGGTGGCGCGGGACCAGAAGACCGAGCAAAGAAACTCGTGCGAGAGCGAAGCAAAGCAAGGCGTCGAAGCAGCGTGAGCATCTCCTGGTGTGTCTGCTCCAAGGAACTCTGGCATGAACCTAACTGGGAAGAGCCAGCTCCCCCACTCAAAGGGCAACCACTCCGGCGAGCCTTCTGCTTCTGGCGACAGTACTGGACAGTGTGCCTAGAACGATCACAGTAATCACAGTGAAGGCTGGTGGAAGTAGTAGCAGCAGCCACAGGGAAAGAGCCAGGCGTAAGCACTAGTGGTGGGGAGTGAACAACCAAGACTAAAGAGGACTGCTGGACAATGCCTGCCCTGCCGTGCGAAGATGAGCCTCCTCAGCTCGAATAGCAACGAGAGCCTCCAATGTGGAGGGAAGGGACTGTCTCATCAGCAACTGAGAGCGAGCCACCTCATACTCCAGACAAAGGCGGGTGAGAAACTCGCAGAGGCGACGAGTCTCCAAGTGAGCCTGCTGACGGACACAGCAGGTGCAGGGCCGGCAGACATCTGATGCCAAACCGTGGCCAACTGCTGGTAGAAGGCATCCACGGTGGCGTGTTGCTGCTGGAGAGACTGCTCCTCCCGAAGAGCAGAAAGGTACAAGGCCTCGCTCTTCGGCTCGTAGTGGACACGAAGACGATCCCACATCTCCTTGGTCGTAGACAAACCAAGCACATCGAATGCGTACTCGAGCTCAATCGCGCCACCGCGATGGCAGAGGCCATAGCATCCCCATCGTTCCACACCCCATTGGCATGGAGCTGCGTCTGATACTCCTCGAGCGCATCCTCAAAGGTGGCAACCGCAGTCCGCTGAACATCCTTAGTAGCATCAGCAGGGAAAACGGGCTCGGTTGGCGGGATGGAGCGGCGTGGGCAAGGTCGCTCGCCGGTGAGGTAGGCCCACAGGCGCTATCCCCGTAGGTGAATCCTCATATGCTTGGCGAACTCACGGTAGTTGGACGTTGAAGGCCCGTGACTCGAGGTTCCAGAGGTGCCATCTTGGGTGATGGCGGCGACGCCAGAGTGACACGATGCCATCCACGGCCGCTGGGAAGACATCGAGCCCCCTCGGTCCGGCGAGCGTCAACAGCGAGGTGCTCGACAACGGCGCCATGGCAGAGGTACTGACGGCGGCGGTCGGACCGAGTGGAGCGGCTCGGGACAACGTCAGCGGCTTCGGGCGGTGACAACCGGATTCGAGTAAGCGGCTCGAGACGACGCCAGCGACGTCGGCGAGGAGTCGCGAGCGAGGAGCTGGCGTCGAAGGAAAGCGGCCGGGCGAGAGACACAACCGGTGCGAGCTCACGCAGTAGCGCAGCTTGAGGGAAGAGAGCGCGGGCGGCGTCGGGGCGCCGGATCCGGCGAGAGGGCTCGGGGCGATCCGGCAACGCGTCGTGGAGCCAGCCCAGGTGGGAGAAGGCTCGGGAGGCGCCGGCGGCGACAAGGGGCAGGTCGGGTGAGAAGGCTCGGGAGGCAGGTGCGACATCGAGGAGGGGGGGCAAGGGGACACCAGCGGCGCCTCAGGGAAAATGGGACAGGCACCACACAAAAGAAAAGGGGAGAGGCGACGGGAAACAAGAGTTGGGCAGGAGAAACCCTAACCCTAACCTGTCTGATACTATGTTGGGAATAGACTTGTTGTATTGTAAGGGGCCAATAAGTCTATATATATAAGTACACAGCAAGTGCAATATGCCGAAAACACCCAAAAGTAGGGAAGAATAATACAACATATAAATACATCTAACAAGTGTTACCCTTACAGCTGTGAATTTGGTAACTGGTAAAATTCATAACCATGCAAACCTGGACGAGTCAGTTAAATCAGCCAGTCCATCTTCTACAGAGGTCCTTGCTTTCCCAGAGGATGGTACAGCTAGCATTTGTTGCCTAACTTTCTGCAGCTCCACCTCTAATTCTTCTCTCTGCATTCTTTGCCGCTCTGCTTCTTCCTTGATCATGTCCACCTTAAGGGAAGTAACCAATAATAATATCATTGTTGAGAAAGAAAGGTTACTGCAACAACTAATGAATCAACACTAAAATAGAAGAAAATGAACTGCTGCTCACCTTGTTTTCCAAAGCACATACAGTACTTTCGAGCTCCTCAATTGACCTCTCCAATAGCTTCACTTCTTCATCCTTCTCTTCAGCATATGTCTTCCTTTCCTCTGCTATCTGTAAAAGAGCAATAGAAGAGTTATACAGGAAAAATAACCGCAGTTATACAGGAAAAATAACCCAAGCGGTATTAAGGAGAAAAACAATAGTCAAGTAGGTTTCTGAGCACCTGTCGGGCTTCCGTAGCAATTGCTTCACTTTCTTCTGCCAGTGCCTGAGCCATCTCCAGCTTCTCTTTCAAGATAAGCACCTGAGAGTCACAGCATTGCTTTTCATCCGAAAGCTTTGAGAAGTCATCTTGCAAACTTTGAAAATAACTACTCCTTTCACCAAGCAAACTTCTCAGCCTAATAAGCTCTTCTTCAAGTCTTTCAGTGGCTTTAATTTTATCAGATAACTCCGCCTCTATAGTGTAACTGATTTCTTCAATATGGTTCAGCTGAGATCTCAATTCAGTGTTGTCCATAGAAACTACCTTTATCTCGTCAACCTTATTTGCTAGCTGCTCCTCTAGGGCAGAAACCTTTTCATTACTCTTCAAGATTTGAGCTTCTAGTAGTTGCCTTCCAGAAACAGCAACATCAAGTTCATGTGATTTAGAAGCAAGCTCTTGTTCTAATGAGACTAATGCTTCAGTCAACTCAATAAGTTCAGCTGCTTGATCTTTTGCAACAGATGCTGACTCCTGTAACAGGCTAAGATCAAATGACAAGCCCTTTGCCAGTTCATCTTTCCTAGCTAATTCAGACTGTAGAAAAGAGTTATGGGTGCTCAACTCCTCAACGGACATTTGAATGAAGTCTAACTCATTGGAGAACTTCATCACCATGTTTAATTGGTCATTAATGTACTTTTGTACTTGATCAGTAACATGTTCCAAACGGCCTTGAATGGTGGCAAATAATTTCTCGGCATCAATATTAGTAACCAGTTCAACCAACCTCTGTTCCTTGCACACAATATCCAGATTTTCATGTTTCAATGAATCATTCTTGGACCTCAAATCATTTTCTCTTGAGATTCCGATTTCAATGGCTTCGGCTTTCAACTCAAGCTCCTTACATATGATTGCATGGGAGCATTGCAACTCCATCAAAGCTTTGTTTTTTCCATCTAGATCCGTTTGCAAGGATCTAATGCTGGATTCAAGGAGCCAACTACATATCGAAGTTTTGGGTTTTCCTCGCTCATTGCATGTAGACTTTCCATAACTTCATCCTTGTTCCGCTTCAGGTCCTCCAAATCAATCCTTATCTTACTGTTCTCCTCATGTAAAGAATAAACTGCAACACTACCCAAATCCTGGTCAACTTTCCACAAAGTTGCTTCTGTCTTCAATACTTCAAGGACTTCAGTAAACATAAGTCTTTGTTTTTGCAGCTGTACTTTGTAATGCTCCAATTCTGAAGCCAAAGCAATGGACTCAATATCCTTTGCAATTGTATTGATTGTAACCAATTCATTGTGATAATGTACAAGCCAACTGCACAACTCAAATTCATTGCACCCTTTCATATCATTTAGAGGTATGGCATTGTTCACTTGAAGCAGACTCAAATCTTCGAGCATTGTGTCCTTTAACATTCCGTTGAGAAGCAAAGCTTCGTCCAATTGGTGGCGCAGCTCTTCCTTTTCTTTGTATTCAGCTGCCAAGGCACTCTTGTTGGTAGCATCGATCTCTTCAATCAAAACGGAAAGTTCACTATCGTGGAATTTGACCGTGTCAACATTGCTTCTTCTTGTGCTTGCAAATGCAGAATCTTCTTCTCGAAAGAATCTAATCTTGAGTTCAATTCAGTTGCTTCCTGTTCCTTCTTTGCAATACGACTGAAATTGTGGTTGATGTCGAGTAGTAACTTTCCTTTAAGAATACTACACATTTCCAGTTCATTCTTTGCTTTATCATTGTGCTCTCGCAGCTTAGATATCAAAGAATTAGATTCACAGATCCCACTCTGAAGGAAACCATTTTCTGCATTCAGCCCAGTAATTCTCTCCAACAAAATCCCCATGTGGCAGAGGTGCAACACAGAAACCGCACAATCTTTTCCAATTATCTCTAACCAGTTCTCCTCTAACCAAGTTCTTGCCAATTCTGCGAACTGCTGAAGCTTTGACTTCATCCATTCAACATCAGAAGAAACGAACTCAAGCTTCTCCGATAGCAAATTCTGCAGATGTCTAATGCCATCTTCCAGTTCAACAGCTAGCTCATTTGCTTCAAGCAGGCTTGATTGGAATTTATTTTCCATAACCTTGTAACTTTGTTCCTTCATATCCAGCAGCAACTTCAAACTACTGATCTCACTTAGTAAGTCATCCTTTTCAGCAACAAATGAAGCTTCCTTTTCTTTGTACTTTCCTACTTGGAGTTTGGCGTTTTCATTTGCTTGCACCAGTGCCTTGACCGTAGTGTCCGCGTCACTTACAGTTGTCTGCGCTTCTTCAAACTTCATTATAAGAGTAGAAGCCTCAAATGATTTCTGGACGGCAAGATCTTTTGCCTCTGAAACCTCAAGTTCAAGTGCCTGAAAGAATAACATAGTTAATATTTAAACATCTAGATTTGCATTCTTGCATCAAGAATATATAGGTAACGATCACAAATGATAGCAAAAAACAAAGATCAACCAACTCAAGAAAAATAACATAATTTTTCCATCCTCAAATGCTAACTCTTTGCAGCTGTTATATACATGAGAAATCTACAAAATTCATTGACCCCATCATGTCTTACAGGGCCAAAGCATACTAGTGCATTATGTCAACCAGGCCCACATTTACATAATACACTTCCGTCATTGGGTAAAAAAAATTGGAACTCATGGAAAGTCAGCAAAGAATGCTGAACAAGCCATAGGTCCCCTTGAGTTATTTGATAGTTTTATTATGTTTATGTCTAAACCATAAACCAAAATTTCTTTAAAGATAAACCTGGTAAGGGTGAGACATAAAGATAACTAAGTCTTAGTACCAATGTGACAATGCCAGATGGTCAAAAGAAGGCATGCAGCATTTTACTAAAAAATCTATAAAGCACCGTAAATCATCCTCCTATTAGCTTTTACTTATTGCACATTAAAACCACATCCCTACACGTGGAAGATAAGTATACAGCACTATAGAATTTTTCTAGTAAAATCCTTCTTACAGGAAAGAGAAACAATACTATTTTATTTTTTGGTAGGAAGAAACTAGTCTTATGTGAAGCTAAATTAGAAATCTAATTGAAAAAAAAATAAGAAGATAATTTGTTGTTCAGAAAAATCACCAAAACTGCGAAAAAACTTCAAAATAAGGCTGATGGCCTTTCAAATATTACCTCTTTTTCCTTATGCCATGAAATAAGTGATGCTGCAGCGTCATTATCCTTTTCTTGCATCTTTACCTCCAATTCTTTCAGCCTAGCTTCATAGCATTTTTCTTTATTGATTATCTCTGACTTCAATTGAAGGACCTCTCCACTTAGATCTTTAATAGTTCTTTCACTCTGGAAATGACATTCTTTCACATTTTCTCTTTCTTGCAGAAGGTTGGCCATTTGAGACTGCAGCATCTGCAATCCGTGAACTGCAGATTCCATTTCCTTACTAAGTTGGCAAAGGACCTCAGCATTGCGCTGCTCCCCAGCTTCAAAGGCTCCAAGCGTTTGAAGGTCAGCCTACAGCATGCAGTAAAATATGGTCATGCATTGAATGTTTAAAGACCGCCACTCTTAATTGATACAGAATGATTCATGTGAGAAACTTACTGACATAAAGAGTGGACTGTACGGTTCACCTTGATACCAAATAACAAGAGCATTAGCTTACCCGATCCTCCAAGTGCAAGTCTGAATCTTGACAAATGAACTCGTCATGGTCCACAGAAAGGGTTGACTGCAATGTATTGAATCCAACTCCAAACTCATGTACAATACCCTTTGCCTTCAGAACATCTGACAACATTCTTAACAAAACAGTACTTTCTTCATTTTTCAGTTTCTCAAAAGCCTGCTCCTTGTCCTGGGTCTGACTTAATAAATGAGCTAAGTGTTTCTTTGACTGGTCTAATTGTGACTCTAGCTGATGAATCACTTCTTCCATCCCCCTTTGTAAAGATATATAGTTTTGTTCAAGAACATCCTTCTGCACAAATGTTTCAATGGATTCATCTAACAAAAGCTTTATTCTCTGAAGTTCTTCGAGTTGCTGCTGGTTCACATGCCCTTGTTCAGTTACTTGTGATCTTAAAAGAGAAATATCTTTTTCTTGATCATTCTTTTCCTGTTGATGCACTTCATTTATGGCCTGCATTGCTCCTCTTAAGGACCTTAACTTCAAGTCCAAGTCACATCTTATATCATCTGCCTCTTTCAAACGGTTTTGAAGCTCCCCAAGTAACTCATCTCTTTCAGATATACCACAGCATATCTTATGGAATTGATCCTCAACCCATCTTCTTTGAGAAAAGGGCATGGATATAAAGGCAACCTGGTCAGAAGCTTCATCAAGAGCTGCATTTCCATCCACAAGAAAGCTTCCAATGTCAGCAGCTAATCTGTTCCAGTCATTAGTCAACAGCCCAATTTCCATTTCTTTTCCTCAATTAGTGCAGAAATGCTTTCATTCTCTTTCATCACCTCAGTTAGCCTATCATTCAACTGTTCTCTTTCCAGTTGAAGCTCATCTAGGCTTTGTTTGGCCAACAACTCATTTTTGTTACTAGCATCTAACTGCTGTTGGAGTGATATAAGCTCTTCTTGTAAGCACATAATCACCTCAGCTGTTTCAACCTCAACCTGTCTACGGACTTCATCCATTTCTTGCTCAGTAGAACTGTGAGATGCCTGATCTCTATGGTACCTTGTATTTAAGTTGCGTGCCTTTTCAAGTGAAGCTTGCATTCTTTTCAGCTTTATCTGCAAAGGTGAATCTTCATTTTCAAAACACTTCAAGAGTTGCATTCTGGGCTCTTCATTAGCCAAGCATTCCTGTCTATAGTGGATGTGAAGCTCATTATTTAACCTTGAGATTTCCATATCCCTTTTTTTTAGAAGCTTTATGCTGTGTTGATTATTCTCCTTCAGCCCATTTAATTCATTTATCAACATAATCTGCTGCGAGTCAAGAGCTTCAATAACAGATCTTGCATCATTTAGTTCACTTTCTATGACCTCACTCTGCGTGCAAGATTCAAGGATACGTAAATTTGCTGCTTTCAGCTCATCACCTAAACCAGTAGTTTTTTCCTCGACTTCTGCACGGGCTGTCCTCTCTTCCACAAGAATAGTTTTAAGTATGTCCAATTCCAGCTGCAGGTTTAATATATCTTCTGCGTTCCTCATGAAACCCTCATCAGAACAATACTCCATCTTTGCAGGAGCATGAGAATCACCCTGGTGTAATGTTGATGAAAAATTTTGTCCACATGATACAAAGCATAATGTTATATCCTCATTTTCCCCATTGCCACAATGGATAGCTTGATTGGTGTAGAACATAAGAACATAGATCAGTTCAGAATCTATTGTGCATACCTCAAATACATTAGAATATTCCACCTTCTTTGAGCTTTTGATGGTACTTAATTCTTTTTGAAGATCAGCTATTTCCCTGTGAAGTAACGTCCTTGCTTCAAGAACAGAAATTTCAACAAAGAAAAACTCATGCTAATGCTATTCTTGTTACTATGCAATTACCTTGTTAGTTTTTTATTTGATTCTAAGCAAACTTGCAGCTCACTCCTACAGGTTTCTAACTCTTGATTGGTCCTGTTCAACTGGACATGAAATGAGAGAGAGAGAGCAACATCAATTACTCAATATAACTATAAGCTACAGGATAAATTGATGCTCTGGAGGGCAAGAAGATACCTCCATACGTAAAGTCTCAGCATCATTTGCTAAACTAGAGCAATGCTGTTCTGTGTCCTGAAAATGTCAAAAAAAATTGAACAAAACTGTAGGAAAGATAAAAGTGGGCAGAAAAAATAAACAGGAATTCAACCTCAAACTTGGCCAAAACGCTATTTTGTTGATCAGTTTCAATCCTCCTTCAAGTAGTTGTGAGACCTGTCAACACAAGGAATGCTGCTTAAATGAAACCCGGGAAACTATACTTATTAGAATTACAACATGAAGGTTTCTATAAACCTGATTTCAAGGTTGGAAAGTTCGCTCAACAGAAGCTCCCTCTCCCCTTCATTATACAAGTGGTGGTACCTATAAATACACCAAAAACATTTTACTACAGTGCAACATATATTTGTGCATGTTGATCTAGACTAGATATACCTCTTGAGTTCGTTTGAGAGACGAATATTTTCTAGCGCAAAACGAATTACTTCTGGATTTTTGTCAACTCTTGCACGGAGCAACTCAATTTCTTGTGACAACGTTTTGTTTTCTTCCAGTAGATATGATTCTGCTGGCAATTTGTCATGAGCAAGAGCCTCCATCCGGTGAATCTTCTCATCTCGAAACTTCAGCGTCATCTTAGCGCACCTTGTATCCTCCTCTCTTTGACAAACCTAAGAACATATACCAAAAGCCATTACAGGATGTTCTCTTACAAAATTTTACAGAGTTGTTGTCCCCCAGAAAGTTACCAGTCGTTTCAACTGCTCAATTTCAGCTTCAAGTTGCTTGATGGTAGTTTCTGCCATTGATTCCCTCCGCAATGCTCCAGCTAGTGTTTCTTCCAGTGACCTCAACTGCAAAATAACCAACGGACACAGACAGATTTTAGTCTAATCCATGACTTCAAATATGGAAACAATCTTCCCTGATATCTAAAAACAATTGAACAAAGTCATGCAATCAAAGATGTTTGTCTTCATGTTGAATAATATAAAAACTGATTTGAATTTGGTACATGGTAATAATTAAACTGTTTAAAATAATATTAAAATAGATTAACTTGATCATCATACAATGTGTGAAACTACAAATTATGGGGTAAAATTGACTGAAATCTTGATGAAGACAGCTTACCTGCTTATTTGAAATTCTTAAATCTTGCAGAGATCTTGTGTTCTGGGCATTATTATCTTTCTCCTCATCCACACTCATGTTTGCAGTACCATCGTCAACATCACCTCCGGCTCTTTCAAAAATGTCACCAGTGAATGATAAAGATCTAGTGAAGCATTCCTGTCTATAGTGGATGTGAAGCTCATTATTTAACCTTGAGATTTCCATATCCCTTTTTTTAGAAGCTTTATGCTGTGTTGATTATTCTCCTTCAGCCCATTTAATTCATTTATCAACATAATCTGCTGCAGTCAAGAGCTTCAATAACAGATCTTGCATCATTTAGTTCACTTTCTATGACCTCACTCTGCGTGCAAGATTCAAGGATACGTAAATTTGCTGCTTTCAGCTCATCACCTAAACCAGTAGTTTTTTCCTCGACTTCTGCACGGGCTGTCCTCTCTTCCACAAGAATAGTTTTAAGTATGTCCAATTCCAGCTGCAGGTTTAATATATCTTCTGCGTTCCTCATGAAACCCTCATCAGAACAATACTCCATCTTTGCAGGAGCATGAGAATCACCCTGGTGTAATGTTGATGAAAAATTTTGTCCACATGATACAAAGCATAATGTTATATCCTCATTTTCCCCATTGCCACAATGGATAGCTTGATTGGTGTAGAACATAAGAACATAGATCAGTTCAGAATCTATTGTGCATACCTCAAATACATTAGAATATTCCACCTTCTTTGAGCTTTTGATGGTACTTAATTCTTTTTGAAGATCAGCTATTTCCCTGTGAAGTAACGTCCTTGCTTCAAGAACAGAAATTTCAACAAAGAAAAACTCATGCTAATGCTATTCTTGTTACTATGCAATTACCTTGTTAGTTTTTTATTTGATTCTAAGCAAACTTGCAGCTCACTCCTACAGGTTTCTAACTCTTGATTGGTCCTGTTCAACTGGACATGAAATGAGAGAGAGAGAGAGCAACATCAATTACTCAATATAACTATAAGCTACAGGATAAATTGATTCTCTGGAGGGCAAGAAGATACCTCCATACGTAAAGTCTCAGCATCATTTGCTAAACTAGAGCAATGCTGTTCTGTGTCCTGAAAATGTCAAAAAAAATTGAACAAAACTGTAGGAAAGATAAAAGTGGGAAGAAAAAATAAACAGGAATTCAACCTCAAACTTGGCCAAAACGCTATTTTGTTGATCAGTTTCAATCCTCCCTTCAAGTAGTTGTGAGACCTGTCAACACAAGGAATGCTGCTTAAATGAAACCCGGGAAACTATACTTATTAGAATTACAACATGAAGGTTTCTATAAACCTGATTTCGAAGGTTGGAAAGTTCGCTCAACAGAAGCTCCATCTCCCCTTCATTATACAAGTGGTGGTACCTATAAATACACCAAAAACATTTTACTACAGTGCAACATATATTTGTGCATGTTGATCTAGACTAGATATACCTCTTGAGTTCGTTTGAGAGACGAATATTTTCTAGCGCAAAACGAATTACTTCTGGATTTTTGTCAACTCTTGCACGGAGCAACTCAATTTCTTGTGACAACGTTTTGTTTTCTTCCAGTAGATATGATTCTGCTGGCAATTTGTCATGAGCAAGAGCCTCCATCCGTGAATCTTCTCATCTCGAAACTTCAGCGCATCTTAGCGCACCTTGTATCCTCCTCTCTTTGACAAACCTAAGAACATATACCAAAAGCCATTACAGGATGTTCTCTTACAAAATTTTACAGAGTTGTTGTCCCCAGAAAGTTACCAGTCGCTTCAACTGCTCAATTTCAGCTTCAAGTTGCTTGATGGTAGTTTCTGCCATTGATTCCTCCGCAATGCTCCAGCTAGTGTTTCTTCCAGTGACCTCAACTGCAAAATAACCAACGGACACAGACAGATTTTAGTCTAATCCATGACTTCAAATATGGAAACAATCTTCCCTGATATCTAAAAACAATTGAACAAAGTCATGCAATCAAAGATGTTTGTCTTCATGTTGAATAATATAAAAACTGATTTGAATTTGGTACATGGTAATAATTAAACTGTTTAAAATAATATTAAAATAGATTAACTTGATCATCATACAATGTGTGAAACTACAAATTATGGGGTAAAATTGACTGAAATCTTGATGAAGACAGCTTACCTGCTTATTTGAAATTCTTAAATCTTGCAGAGATCTTGTGTTCTGGGCATTATTATCTTTCTCCTCATCCACACTCATGTTTGCAGTACCATCGTCAACATCACCTCCGGCTCTTTCAAAAATGTCACCAGTGAATGATAAAGATCTAGTGACATGTTGATGCTTGAGGACAGCGAGCTCCTCCTGTTATAAGGACCTTCTTTTAGTTTAGGTCTTAGGATGATGTAACATAGATAGAACAAAACGTAGGACTAAAATTCTCCAGGCATCACCTTTAGGAGACGTATCTGATGTTGCAAAGCTAGCACATCTCCTGAAGTGTCTTCGTTCACAACCGCCTTTAAATTTGAAGTGGTGATAATTGCAAGAGGTTAGAAGCCTAAGATATTTGGGGGCTTGGGGGTTTACTAACTTAAGAAGCAAATACTTACATTGTTCTGAATGAGCCTTGCACGCTGAACAAACTTGAGGGTACTCAGTGTTTCGTTAGCAGAACTATGTAAAACACACAAAAAGGAGACATTAAGATACCTAACAAGATCCCATGCTTTGTTCAAGTTAGAGCAAAAGATTAGTCCAAAAATTCATTACCACACTGAAGGGCTGACATTTGCAATGATCATTGTTTTTGAGTTTCCACCAAGTGAATCCTGTGTAAAAAAAGAAGTAAAATGAATATAGACATGAAGGGAACACCGTAAGAACACAATAATATGATATTTGAAGGGTGTTACTTGGAGAAGAAACGTCAATCTTGAGTCCCTATAAGGAACATGCCTTTGCTTCCCATTCGTTAGATCAACTAAACTCATTATAACAAGACTGCAATGCACAATTCAGGAAAGTACTAATGGCTGAGCAATAGCACAGACAAATCTCTTGTCATATAAAAAGAATTCTTCATCTAAAAGTTTCGGTGTTAGACACGAACCCCAGTGTTGATAATGATTTGTTAATATTAGCAGCTTCCTTCAACCGCTCACCTTCAGCACCAGATGTCCTCTGCCTGTTTCACGTGGATGTCTCAAGGAATTGGGATTTCAGTAAGCACAATGAACTGTGAGACAAGTGACAATATTGTTTATCTACCTTTCTGACCCAGCAAGATCAACTAGATTCAGTCTTGCAAACCGTAAGTTAGATGTTGAATCGTTCTCCCACCTACTCTCGATAATACATGTGAAAACACTGTGGGATCGGCTGCTCTCACGATTCATATTTGTAGCAGCCACTTTCCTGTTCACAGAACCCTGAAGTAGGTTTTGGGCAAACACAATTGGTCAAAATACAATGACAATCTGTCAGAGGATATTCACAAGAAAAAGGATCCTAGAACAAAGGTATTTACCTGCATCAAAAGTTTTACGATGTCACTGACACAGCACACTTCCAGTTCGGTCAAATTTTCTACGAGACTCCATTCCTTATATCTTCCCGGAGCTGCACATTAGTGGTTTCATGCTTAGTACAAATAATGGTATCACGCTGAAAAGTCATATTACTTGAAGAAACAGCATCAAAGCTTACTGGAAGATTTGTGGATGAAGGATCAAGAAGATCTGTAATTTGTTCATTGTAAATTTCCAGGAAAGAACACTTGCAATTGTACTTAAGCTTCTCATCTCTCCTGCTCTCTTCTTCCTGCAATTTTGGGTTGAACACAAACAAATTTGAGATTTGTAGCATTATGAGATACTTGATCATCTAATCAGAAATAACTAATGTGTTGTGTATGTATGAAACTGCGAAAGAGAGGGAAATAGTTTCATTTTTTACCGCTCTGATTCTCGCAAACAAGAACTCAAAAATACGTGGTGTCATCCCACGGTCTGGACTAGGCCTCACTTCCAGCTCACTAATTTCGCCAAGCATTGTGTACGTCTTTCCACTTCCAGTCTGCACACAATTAAAGAGTTCAAGAGCATGAAAATAGTTCTTCATGACCAACAAATAAAACAAAAATGAAGTTGATAACAAATACCTGCCCGTAAGCAAAGACACAGCTGTTGTATCCAGCCATACAGTTCTCAACCATTGGTAAACCAGCAACTCGGAAAAGCACTTCCTGCAAATGCAAATTTAGCAGTTAATCACAATCCAAGAATAAGAATCAGAGCATGAATCAAATTGTTTTCAAACTGACCTGATTCACTGCTTCACAAGCAACATGGTCGAATGCAAAACGGGTTTCTGGCTGCCCAATCCATGTGATACTCTGCGCACTTTCTTGTTTCAAACATCGATTATAACCATTCAGGTTTTTCTCAGTGTTACTTAGAGGGCGCACACGGATAACAACCTGGAGAATAAATAAATCACAAACGTAAAGAACGTGTATGGTGAAATTGACTCTCTAACATGTGCATCGATTAAAAACTCAAAGCTCAAATGCATCCTGGCCTAGTTATAAATGCAAAAGAAAGAAATGAAAGGGATAAAAAAAAAACTCAACCGACTCATATGTCTGGGACATCTACATAATCATTAACTGAGGAACATTTCTAGGTGATACTCTACCAAATCAGAATAAAATTAGGACAAGAACCCATTTCCCATTTGATATGATGATATTTATTATTTAGTGTGCAAGATGAAATTCTGGCATGGTCAGCCATTACCCACAAAACTGTAATCTGAGACCTATGAGTAAACTATAACTCATGCTTTATATTTTGGAGGTTTTCCCCGTTTCATACGATGATATTTTCTATTTCCCAAACAATCAAAACTTTCAAAAGAACAGCAGCAAAATCGGCCGTAGTTCCAATTCACACCTGCACATTGTTCTCCATCCAGAACGAGGGGTCCTCCGGAGCTCAAAATGCGGCACCTCCGCGGAATTCACCACCGTCACCGGCATAAACGACACCGGCGTTCCCCTCGCCGCCATCGAGAACCCCAACCCTGCACCCCGGACACCACCGCTCATCGGCGGCCTCGACCCGCTCATCCCGACGCTGTACGACGGCTTCGTCACGCTCTTCGTCGGCGTGCTCTGCGTGGACCCGCCGTCGGAGGCCGCCGGCACGGCCGCCGCCGCCGCCGCCGCCGCGGCCTTCACGCGATGCGCACGGGGAGTAGTCATCACGCTGCACGGTGTCGCGCCCACCCTCGGCGGCAGGTCCTCGCCGCGGGGCGGGACCCACCCGAACCGGCTCCTCGCCGCCGCCTTCTCGGGAGTCCGGAACGGGAGCTTAGAGGGCGTCGGCGCCGGCGACTCCGGCTTCCGCTTCAATCCCGACGCCGGCGGCTGGATGGCGAGGAGAGGAGGCCGGGAGGCCGCCGCGTCGGAGTCCGCGGCGGCGGCGGTGACGGGTGCGGCATCCGAAGCGTCGGCCGGCGCGTTCTCGTCGTTGCCGGTTTCCGAGGCGGAAGCCTTCGCCGGAGTACGGCGCACAGCGCTGAGATCCCTCACCATTCTACATAGACACCACACCTCAAAACTTTCGAACCAAAAAAGTCCCCAAAAAAAACGAAGTTTTTCGGGGAGCTCGAGGAGGCACCTGAGCGCGGAAGGCGTGGAGGTGGAGGTGGTGGCGGCGGTGAGGAGGAGGATGGCGAGGCGGCGAATGGTGTGAAGCTGCCGCCGCCGCCGCCGCCGCCGCTCCTAGAAGCTTCTTCTGGAAGAGAGATCCATGTCAAGACAGCAGAAAATTTCAAATTTAAAAATCGATACTTGAGCGCAGGTCGGGTCGCATCCGAATCACCTGGTGGTGGAGCGGGAGGACCGAACCTAGGGTAGCCCGGCGAGCCGGCGGATCGGGAGCTGCTTCTGGTAATGTTCGTTCTAGAAGGTTCCAGAACTCTCAGTCTCTCTCTCGCTCGCTCAGTCTCTCTCTCGGGAGGAGGGGGGGTGGTATGCATTAGGTGCTCGATACGAGTGTGGGGCACAGTTTTAACGGGATTTGAATCGGCGTGGAGGCATTCGAAATGGACGGTTGAGATCGGATCGGATCACGGAGGGGTGCCCCGCGAGCACGGTTCGAATTTGAGGGAGCAACACGAGAGGTGGGGGGGAGGGGGTGGATTTTATGGACCGGTGCTACGTGGTTTCTAGGAGCGGTGGCTTCGAGCAGAACCGTCCATTCTAGGAGCGGTGGCTTCGATCGAAACACAGGTCGTTAACTCTGGATCGGTATCCTCCACTGTCAACCAAGCGGCACGAAGCCTTCACATGCCTCAAGGTATTTACATAGTAATCTCATAAATAAATAAATAAAACAGTTCAATTTCCAGAAAGATTCTCATGCTCCGAACATGCCAGGTAGTCTCTGGAAAACGAAGGGACCAAGGAAGCATTTGATGAGTTCCATTTATGGATGGGGGAGACTATTGATAGTTCTATTTCTCACTCCATTTCATCCCAAGCGTTTGTTTTCGTACAAACACGCCGCATATGTTCGTACAATTTGGTGACATACATACAGACAGCATACGTACAGTTCACATACTCCGTATGTAATTGCCCACAAGCGATGCGTATGCGCAGTGCTGTTAATTTGGGGAGCTGGAATTAATCTCCGGTGAAGAGGACGTGCTTCTAGGGGTAAATAATTCAAATTCAAATTCAAAATTTTCACACCGCCACCCTCATACATGTTGACCGGCAATTAATTAACTCCTTAAAAATTATAGCTTTACCATTTTCCGGCAACAGGCCCTGAAAAGACAGTAAATTAATCGCACCTCTTCTCCGTATCGACCAAGCAGTTTTGTAATTTTTGCGCTCCTATTTGAATTTCACAGATCTAATGTGTACGCACATGGGTTTGATTTCTTTGCCACCGCGTATATCACATCATCTTGGAATCTCTGGTATGAATCTTACGTGTGTCACGTTTGTTTAGCCTTTTTTTTCTTTGGTTTATAAGAAGGAAAAAAGTTTAAGCCTAAATAAAAGGATGAATTTTTCATCCAAGTTATAAAAAGCTTAAGCCATGTTAAGCTTAAAAGTCATAAGTCAAGGGAGAGGTGCTTTTTTGGCTTTTACGGAATAGAATATCCATTTGTCACTGAAGTTCACTAAAATTACCCACAAAATACTATTGTATATAAGGGGAAATCATTTCGTTTTTTTCTCTCTTCCTTCCTCCTCTCCACCCCACTTTCCCTTCGGTTCTTGTAGATGTCGGCTCCCGACGCCGCCTCCCTCCTCCCGACACCGCCGCCGCCGCTCCTCCCCCGACGCCGACGCGACACCGACGCCGCCGCTCCTCCCCAACTCCGCCACCGCTCCTCCTCCCGACACCACCACCGCCCCTCCTCAATGCCACCGCCTCCTCCCGACGCCACGCCTGGCCGCTCCCATCCACTCCTCGACGCACGCCGCCACCGCTCCTCCTCCCCGACGCCACCACCGCTCCTCCTCGATGCCACCGCCTCCTCCCGACGCCCACCGCTCCCCTCCCGCAACACCTAGGAAGATTTCGCGGAGATGATGAGATGACAACTCATGTGAGTGACTTTGGCCTAGGAAGACTTCGCGAAGATGTCGAGTCTGCTTCAATGGGGTGCTCGACGAGCTCCTTTGGATTGAGAGGAACAATCGGCTATGCTGCTCCAGGTTGGTCCCCTACATAACTGCTAGAATACAACACAGTGAGTTTAAAATAATTTAAAACTATTATGTCTTCTGTATTTTCAGAATATGCAATTGGTGGCCACATATCAACTTCTGGGGATGTTTATAGCTTCGGTGTTCTGCTCCTAGAGATGGTTACCAGAAAGAGGGCCCACTGATAATGTGTTTAAAGAAGGTCTCAGCATTGTCAATTTTGTGCAAATAAACTACCCAGGTCAAACAATGTAGATCATTGATGCACGTCTGCAGGAAGCTGATCCTTTGCAGAAAGCAACCAAAACTTCATGTGGTGGGAGAATGCATGGGTGTCTGTTATTGTGATGTTAGAGCAAGTGATACAACAAGAATCACCTAAACTGAAATTAATAGATGAATTGTTGTTGGTGTTATCCAATTAGTGTGTACTTTGTTGTGCATTCTCATCTGTAATTAACCGCAGGTCTCCCTAAATCCTCTGGATTTTGTCTAGTGCTACCTTGTGAAAATCCTTGTTTTATGCACTAAGAAACAATCGATGATGGAGACCAGAGTGTTTTTCGTGACAGTATTGCTACTTCTTTAATGGTATGCACGTACGAGCAAAATCTATTTTGTTTCATATGTACACTTGTATGTATCATCATATCTTCAAATATCATGCAAAGATAAGTTTAAATACATACTTTAAAAGGTTCTTTGAACCCTCAAGGGTAATTCAGACTTTTTATCCTTCACACACAACTCAATAAACCATGGGAGTGTTAAGTTGCTATTACAATAAATCATGGATGCATCATAGTAGTTGCTTAATTTTCGCAGACTTCGGACTAAGGCTCTGTTTGGGGAGCTATAGCTTTGCTGGAACCTTCCATGCAACTAATTTCATTTTGACTGTTGGGTCTCTAAACAACACATCATTTGAGTACGTTAGTTTTGTCATGAGAAGATCAATGGGTACACATCCTGGCGACTACATGTACAATAATAAACTTCCAAATATTCCTTGTTCTCTATATAATCTAACGATATAGTGACTAGTGACGACTAAATCTCAAGTAATTTTCTGTATTTCTACTCTGTTGTTGTTCTCTGCTACCATAGTACCACAATTACTACGGTTGGATATTCAAAGGGCTATTTTGGTAATTTCTCATTTTGATAAAAGAAGAAAGAGAAAATAAAGAGAAATTGGATGGGCCCTCTTGTCATTGAGGGGAGGAGAGGGATAAGGTTAGGAGATCTTATCTCTAATCGAATGAGAGAGGCTTTCGGTGCTGGGCTTTTGCCTTGTGGCGACGGCATGGGCGACCTAGTCAGGGCTCTGCTCGCCGCCAATCGCACGCTAGCCTGGTGGTAATTGCGACGTCTCTTCCTCCTCTTCAAAGGACAACTCCCTTCTTCTTCTTCTTCTTCTTCTTCTTACCGAAATCCAATGAGGATTTCCCCTTTTAATTTTGGTTCTTCTTCCCCTCCAATTGGGCTTCTATTTTGGGGCATTGGACCTCCTGCGCCATCGTGCTTGCCTCGGTCTTTGCTGAGGTGAGCTCCTGACCTCCCTCTTGTCTGCATTCGACTAGTTCCATCCTTGGGTCGTCTCCTCTTTGGGCGCTCGGTTTGTGATCTCGAACTTGCGCATTTTGGGGTGTGGTTTGGGAGGCTTTGTCTTGGCTTCGGTGAGGAAGAAGACTGTGATCTTGGTGCTTGGTGTTCTCGCTACATTTTGGTTGGTGCATTTCGGTTGTCTTGTGCGGCATTTCTTGTACCTCGACTTTGTAATTTGTGTGTCCTGGATTGGAAGATCGGCATTATATCTCCTCAACCTTGTCTAGTATTCCTGGCACAGCGAGGCAACTAGTTTTCTAAGTCAGCGCCTTTTGGCTTCCCTTGTCCAGATTTCTTCTCGTTGGCTTTGAGTGCCATCGGCTTTGTGAGTATCATTGTATTCTATTTTGCACATCACTTTGCATATATGTGATGTACTAGTTAAAATCTGAAATTGGTTTGATGCTAGTACTAGGAGATATTGCTAATGTTTCTGTTGGTTCGGTTTAATAGCTCGATGATGATCATTGTCAAGATCTGAGATTGAATTGATAACTAAAATTAGACTTGAGCCAACTTTTATTGCTTACTGTTGTCAATTTTATTTAGCAGTTTTGATACTTGCTATAGTTCAGTTGTGACTGGGAGGAGCTTGTTCATTTCTTTGTGATCTTTGTTGATCCTGAATGAACTTTCTGTACTGCGATCTTGTGTTTGCCGAACAACTTCAGTGCTAAATCTATAAGCCTTTTGCATTGTGCTATTCTATTTGCAGAAAAGTTTATGTGTTGAATTTGTGATTCCATTCGCACTGTTAAACATTTAATTCTCTGTTAACTGGAAGTTTAACTGCTGTTTATGAGATAAATCTTGACATATTAGTAAAGCATTAGTCTGAGCTCAAAGTCTGATTTGTAGTTGTTATATTTAATTTGTGAAGAGATATTGACATAAGTGCTGTGAAGGCCAAGATTATATCTTGAGCAACACGACATCTGAGAGCAATGAGCAAAATATTAAATCTGCGCATTATGCTTATTTTAATTGTTCACATGTTGTTTGTTTTGAGTATATTATCATGTTTAAATGACATGGAGGACTTACATATTTATATATGCTAATTTTGTCATTTAAATACTGCTGGAAATATGCTTTAATTATGGCATGTGGACCCATCTCTTTTCTATTATATTCTATTTATTCTTTTGTCTAATTGGGGAATTCTCAAAAGACCCTTGAAATATCAAACAGTCCCCACCAATTTATCAATTTGATAAAAGATGCTCAAAGTCTTGTTTAATATACAACTATTTGACGATGGGTACCTTGCGAGTTTGAACCCAAAGCCTAGCAACAAGGACTACGATTCTGCAAAGACAAAGGAGAACTACGCCTTGATCCAATGCTTTGGTGTGAGAATTTTCGTCCAAGTTACATTATGTACTGGGCGGCTTGCCCTTTTCCCTCTCGAGTTGGGACGTTACGGTCATGTCCATGTATCTAGTTCAAAAGTACTTAAGAAAGTATACCCTTATCTTACTTTGATCACGACCTCACGATCATCCTCAAGTAGGTGAATTCTTCAGGAAATCCTATAGGATGATTCCCGATACCATATATGTCTTGAATTCATTAAGAGCTATTGCTTAACCTCCCATACAGAAAGAGCACTACAACTAATGAGACCTTTAGATGTGCTCTATAATCCCACACAGTTTGTTATCCTAGAGCCTAGTTCACGAGATCTCTGATCTACTAGGATAGGTTACTACCAATGTGATCCTTTACACGTGTATGAGCCCCATTCCCTTTGATGCTACAAGGATGGCCTTCTACGCCAATCCTTTGGTGAAAGGATCGCCAAGTTCCTTTCGATTAAATGTATTCTACATAAATAACACATGTTTCTCTAGCATACCTTGCTAACTTAAGTCACCTTCTAATATGTTTTAAGGACTTTGTAGGATCATAAAGGCGACTAGAGGGTGAATAGGCGCTTTTCGATTTTTCGCTTTAATCAAATTCAACACGCACTTTTCTCCTTTAGCTATGAAAGCTAAGAAGATTAGTAAATGCACGAGTAAGCCTTATGTCAATTCGACACCCCTTTAACCACAAGACTCAATCATCGAGAATTGATCCACCGAGCGGTCGGACCGGTAGTGTCATGGTCCGATCGCTCAGGCTCTGGACCGGCGCCAATTCGGCTCGATCTGTCAGCGTCGAACTAGCGGTGAAAATCGGTCGACCTATTTAGTCCGAGGCAATGCACAATGCCCAAATCCAAATCGAAAATTGGTCCAACTTTTGATTCAACCAATGAAATTTGACCAAATTTAGAGCACACCTCTTAAGGATATCTAAGACCCATTTCTAGCAACGATCTTCCAGATCCACTTTAAAGAATCGATCTCTTAAGGTTTTACCAAAGAAGTGTTCCAAAACCTAGAAATATGAAAATCTTGATCCAAAACTTGCTTGTGGGGGATTGATGATCTAGATGATTCTAGGAGTATTCCCACACATCATAGCAATGTAAAATCGGTCAAGAGACCAAGCATAAACACCCGGATCAAGGAAGCATCATCAAAAGAGAGAAGAAGGCAAATAAGACTTCACCCTTGAGCAAACATCAATAGATTGATTGATTCAAGATGTTGCTTACAAAGCCACTCTCTCAAGGAGGACAAGAGCTCAATCCAAGAGCACACTCACAATTTCTCTCTAAACCCTAGAACCTCCTCTCCTCTCCAAACCCTAGAAAAGGTGGAGTTTCTCTAAATGAGGGCTTAAGTGCTTGGGGGCTTGGGGGTTTTTTTCCATCTCCCCCTTTCTATTTATAGGAGAGGCTAGGGTTTCTCTCATGGGCTCCCATTAAGGCCCAACACAAATGGGACTCACACACACACAAGTCTGTGAAGCAATCGCTGCCTTCACCACGTGTAGGTTGATCGGCCTCATCATGCTCAAGTCTCTCCGTCCAATCCCATCGAACCTCTAAGGCACTTGCATCGACCCCGCGCTGATCCAACTAGATGCAACGAACTACCCGCTCGATCCATCTTGTCCATTCTTCACCATGCTTGAGTCACACGGCCTACCGACATCCATGATCGCTCGACCTCAGCTCCAAGCGTAGTCCCGATCCACCTAACCGCTGACGCGTTGACCGCAAGCCACCGCGATGAATAGACAAAGAAATCGTCTCCGGAACAAGTTCTTCACAACTTGACCCACATTAGCTTAACAATGCAATATGCAACAATAAAGCATTGAAACTCATGCATTAAACAACATCAAACACAACAATGCCAAAATGACCAAGTCCAAGTGGAAGCCGTCGAGCCTCCATGCTGGTCGGACCGATTTCCCAGGTCGGACCGATTCCATAACCGGTCGGATCCTTCAAAAGACTTAGCCAAAATTCAACTTGGAAATCCGCAACCTCTCGAATTTTCCAACGATAGAACTTTTGATGGAGCTCCAAAATTATGTGACCACATCCGGAGACTCCTCTCATGCCTACACAACCTATTTTTGGCCTATCCCAAACTCCATCATCACAGTTTTTCAACGCGAGATTTGTCAAACCAACAACGCCATTGTCAATTGACTCATCACTCTAAGATCATGCACATATCCCCACGATATCCACAGACTTCATATTGTCCTTCCTACTCTTCCTTTAACGAACGATTTGGTTATAGCAGAGGTTAATATAGCTAAAATTAGTTCACTACTACACAAACCTCATCAGCGGTTCTACACGTCATCATCGCACTTTTGAACTCGTCATTTATGTACGATGATAACAGACGATCATCATGACGGTTTAAAACCGTCTGATAGTTATTATCGCAGTTCGAACAAAACCGTCAGAAATGATTATCCGATTCAACAAAACCGTCTGATGAGTCTATTTTCCGATGGTTCAACAAAACCGCTGGATATAATATCACGACGTTCAACAAAACCGCCGTGATAAAACCGTCTAAAATAGACTATCAGAGCTTCGAACAAAACCGTCTGATAGTCATTTTCGCGATTGTCAACAAAACCGCTCAGGATAATACTATCGCAACGGTTTTTGTTCGAACCGTCTCGTGATAGTTTTTCTATCGCAAAAAAATCGATTTTGAATGTTCGCATGATAGTCTTGATATGCAACATTGCTCGCAAAAATGAAATGGCGGACGAGAGGAAGATACATGCATACCTTCTTCCCAAGATGGCGTGGAGGGTGACGATGAGCTCCTCCTCCCGTGAAGTTCACGTGCTTGAGGTTCAACCTCGTAGTTGGTGTACCTCGCTGCGCTCTTGCCGCACCTCTTCAACCTCGAGCGCAGCATCCATGCACGCAAAAACACCATCGGTTCCTCCGATCTCATCACCAAAAGCCCATGCAGATGATACAAAGATGTAATGTACATGAAAACGCATGACTGCTCTTTGAGGAACGGAGGTCCATTTGCCGTGGGTGGAGGTCCATTGAGGCATGTGGCGGTGAACTTGGACCGAAGCACGCGAGAAGACGAAGTCCAAGAAGACTCGTGTCCCAGGTTCGACACCTCCCAGGACATTCCGATTTCGACTGCTATTATTTATAAGGCAGTAACTTATTTTGCTTCCGCGCGCGCTCAAAATTTTCGAACTCCTGCGAATCCGACGTTTATACAAAACCGTCTGATGATATCCGCATGTCTTAAGAAGAACCGTCGGATTAATTCATCCGCAGCTTCGCTTAAGAACCGCTGATTTTAGGTTTACCATGGCTTGAAATTTTCCTTATCATCCGCCGGAGCGTTTGGGACCAATCCATCGCGCGTGAGCATTGGCGCTTGCCCAATCTACTCACTCATCGCATCCGCGCGAGCATTGCTCCAAACCCTACCACGCACTCAATCCACTCATCGCAGAGCATTGCATGCCCAAATCCTACCACGCGAGCATTGCCCAAACCCTACCACTCAGAGCATTGCCGCCAAACCCTACCACTAGAGCATTGCGCAAACCCTACCACTAGCAGCAATCCACTATGCGGCAGAGCATTGCATGCCCAAACCCTACCACGCAGAGCATTGCTGCCAAACCCTACCACAAGAGCATTGCATGCCCAAACCCTACCATGGCGAGCATTGATGCCAAACCCTACCACATCAATCCATGCAGCGAGCATTGCTCGCAACCCTACCACTAGCAGCAATCCATCGCAGCGAGCATTGCCCGCCAAACCCTACCGCACGAGCATTGGTTGCCATGGTACAATCGAGAGTAAGAAAATTTTAAGCCATGGTAAAAATCCAAGCCATGGTAAAAATTTTAAGCCATGGTAAAAATCCAAGCCATGGTAAAACCTTAAAATCACGACGTTTAATTAAGAACCGTCAGTATATATCTGAGTTCTTAATTAGAACCCGCTGATATGAATCTATCACGATCGGTTACTAATAGAACTGTCAGGAATTATCACGACGGTTCTATTAGTAAACCGTCGTGATAGATTCATATCCGACATTGTCTAAATAAGAACCGTCGTGATAACTCCCATCGGCTATTTCAGTCGAAGACCCAACAGACGTTCCAAAAGAACCGCTCGTGATGGGCCGTCTCTATAGCCTCTTTTGTAGTAGTGGTTTTTCTAGCAGTAGGCGTAAAGGAGTTCTCTAATCCATTCGCTCTCATCGAGTCTAGAGCTACCATCTCAGCCTCCATGGTTGACTGTGTAAGGATAGTCTATTTAGAAGACTTCCACAAAGCAGTCTCACTTGCTAGAGTGAATACATAGCCACTCGTAGCCTTCATGTCATTCGAGTCATTGATCTAGTTAGAATCATGGATCCTTCCAAGGCTACTGGATGGCGAATAATGTATTCCCAAGTTAGAGGTCTCATTTAGGTACCTAAGTACCCTCTCTAGTGCTGTCCAATGATCATCTCCTGGATTAGACGTATAACGACTCAATCAGCTTATAACATATGAGATGTCAGGTCTCGTTGCACTAGTTAGATACATTAAGGATCCAATTATTTGATAATATTTAAGTGATCTTTTCCATGTCTAGTGTTTTTATGTAGCTTAAGATTTGGATCATAGGTGTGGTCACGATTTACACTATGAATCCAAATCTAGTTAGGACCTTGTCCACGTAATGGGATTGTGAAAGAATAATCCTTAATGTTTAAGATAACATTAGCTTCACCTGCATCTTTCATATCAAAATTTTGGGAGAGGAAAGATATTATTTTATTGATTGCATCCATGTTGGTCCCAAAAAGCAATATGTCATCCACGTAAAGACATAGATGACACCTTCGCCCCCACTAAACCGATAGTAGACACATTTATCAGCTTCGTTTACACAAAAGCTGACCGAGGTTATAGTACTATCAAATTTCTTGCGTCATTGCTTGGGAGCTTGCTTTAAGCCATACAAGGATTTAATCAATCGACATACTCTCCTCTTACCTTTACAAAACCATAAGGTTGTTTGCATATAAATCTCCTCATCCAACTGTCCATTTAGGAAAGTTGTCTTTACATCCATTTGATGTACTTGGAGTTTATATGTGGCAACTAGTGCTAAAAACACCCGAATTGTGGGTAAATGAGCCACAGGAGAGTATGTATCAAAATAGTCTTCACCCTCTTTTTGCGTGAAACCTTTAGTGACTAAACGGGCCTTGTACTTTTCTATAGTACCATCAGGTCTACGATTTATTTTGAAGATCCATTTGCATCCCACTGGCTTTATCCAGATGGGAGGTCCGTAACCTCCCACGTTCCGTTAGCTATGATGGAATCCATGTCACTGCGGGCTGCTTCCTTCCAGTAATCCACATCTGGAGATGCATATGCCTCTGAAAGGTTTCGTGGTTCATCATCCACAACATATGTGACATGACCATCGCCTAGAGATTTTTCAGTCCTCTGCCTCTTACTCCTCAACTCCAATTCTAGAGTGGTGTTATCCACACTAGGAAGAACAAAGTGTTCATTTGAACCATTAGGGTCAATAATTTCATTTGGTCTCATAGGAAATACATGTTCAAAGAATGTCGCATCACGAGATTCCCTCATTACATTTGTAGCGATGTCACTCACCTCAGATTTGACTACTAAAAATATATAAGCTATGCTATTTTTAGCATACCCTAGAAAGACGCAATCAACGATCTCAAAACCCAGCTTTATTTTCTTCAGTAACGACACATGCACTTTTGCAAGGCATACCGAAGTTTGAAGAAATGATAAGTTAGGTTTTCTCTATTTCCATCCTTCATAAGGTGTTTTATCTTGATTGTGAGGTGGAACTCTATTTAGGACATAGTTCGCTGTGAGAATTGCTTTATCCCACCAATAGTCCGACATACCTGAACTTTGTAGCATAGTATTAACCAAGTCACAAATAGTTCGCTTTCTTCCTTTCACTATTCCATTAGATTGGGGGTGAATATGGTGGAGCAATTTCATAAATTATTCTACTTTCTTGCGAATTGAGAAAATTCATTAGAGACATATTTACCACCTCATCCACCTTAACCTTTTATTTTATTTTCTAGTTGATTTTCAACTTTGGCTTTAAATATTTTAAAGTGTTCTAGTTCTTCATCTTTCGACTTAAGTACATTGGTTGCCATGGTACAATCGAGAGTAAGAAAAAATTTTAAGCCATGGTAAAAATCAAGCCATGGTAAAAATTTTAAGCCATAGTAAAAATCAAGCCATGGTAAAACCTAAAATCACAGACGGTTTAATTAAGAAGCGAAATGCGTATATACTGTCTGAGCATTCTTAGTAGGCAAAATGCGTGATATGAATCTATCACGCAGACGGTTTACTAATAGGCGAATGCGTGAATTATCCGACGGTTACATTAGTAAGCGTGCGTGATAATTCATATCACGAGCATTCTAAATAAACGTCATGCGTGATAAAATCCATCGGCTATTCGGTCGGAGCGGACCCAACGAGCCGGTTCCCAAAGAAATGTCTGTGATGGGCCGTCTGCTATAACCTCTTTTGTAGTAGTGGTTTTTCTAGCGGGGTGGCGAGAAAAGGTTCTCTAATCCATTCGCCTCTACAAACAGTCTAGAGCTACCATCTCGACCTCCATGGTTGGTGTGTAAGGATAGTCTATTTAGAAGACTTCCACAAGCAGTCTCACTTGCTAGAGTGAATACATAGCCACTCGTAGCCTTCATGTCATTGAGTCATTGATCTAGTTAGAATCCTTTGGATCCTTCAAGGCTATTTGGATGGCGAATAATGTATTCCCAAGTTAGAGGTCTCATTTAGGTACCTAAGTACCCTCTCTAGTCTTTGTCCAATGATCATCTCTGGATTAGGCGTATAACGACTCAATCGACATAACATATGAGATGTCGGTCTCGTTGCACTAGTTAGATACATTAAGGATCAATTATTTGATAATATTTAAGGTGATCTTTTCCATGTCTAGTGTTTTTATGTAGCTTAAGATTTGGATCATAGGGTGTGGTGGCGATTCTGATCTATGAATCCAAATCTAGTTAGGACCTTGTCCACGTAATGGGATTGTGAAAGAATAATCCTTAATGTTTAAGATAACATTAGCTTCACCCAGATCTTTCATATCAAAATTTTGGGAGAGGAAAGATATTATTTTATTGATTGCATCCATGTTGGTCCCAAAAAGCAATATGTCATCCACGTAAAGACATAGATGACACCTTAGCCCCCTTCATAGATAGTAGACACATTTATCAGCTTCGTTTACACAAAAGCTGACCGAGGTTATAGTACTATCAAATTTCTTGCGTCATTGCTTGGGAGCTTGCTTTAAGCCATACAAGGATTTAATCAATCGACATACTCTCCTCTTACCTTTACAAAACCATAAGGTTGTTTGCATATAAATCTCCTCATCCAACTGTCCATTTAGGAAAGTTGTCTTTACATCCATTTGATGTACTTGGAGTTTATATGTGGCAACTAGTGCTAAAAACACCCGAATTGTGGGTAAATGAGCCCGCGAGTATGTATCAAAATAGTCTTCACCCTCTTTTTGCGTGAAACCTTTAGTGACTAAGCGGGCCTTGTACTTTTCTATAGTACCATCGGTCTACGATTTATTTTGAAGATCATTTGCATCCCAGGCTTTATCCGGATGGGAGTCGTAACCTCCACGTTAAGTTAGCTATGATGGAATCCATGTCACTGCGGGCTGCTTCCTTCCAGTAATCCACATCTGGAGATGCATATGCCTCTGAAAGGTTTCGTGGTTCATCATCCACAACATATGTGACATGACCATCTTTAGAGATTTTTAGGTCCTCGCCTCTTACTCCTCAACTCCAATTCTAGAGTGGTGTTATCCACACTAGGAAGAACAAAGTGTTCATTTGAACCATTAGGGTCAATAATTTCATTTGGTCTCATAGGAAATACATGTTCAAAGAATGTCGCATCACGAGATTCCCTCATTACATTTGTAGCGATGTCACTCACCTCAGTTTGACTACTAAAAATATATAAGCTATGCTATTTTAGCATACCCTAGAAAAACATAATCAGCGATCTCAAAACCCGACTTTATTTTCTTGATGTGACACATGCACTTTTTGCAAGGCATACAAAGTTTGAAGAAATGATAAGTTAGGTTTTCTCTATTTCCATCCTTCATAAGGTGTTTTATCTTGATTGTGAGGTGGAACTCTATTTAGGACATAGTTATTTGTGAGAATTGCTTTATCCACCAATAGTCCAGACATACGAACTTTGTAGCATAGTATTAACCAAGTCACAAATAGTTCGTTTCTTCCTTTCGGCTATTCCATTAGATTGGGGGTGAATATGGTGGAGCAATTTCATAAATTATTCTACTTTCTTGCAATTGAGAAAATTCATTAGAGACATATTTACCACCTCGGTCCAGGCCTTAACCTTTTATTTTATTTTCTAGTTGATTTTCAACTTTGGCTTTAAATATTTTAAAGTGTTCTAGTTCTTCATCTTTCGACTTAAGTAAATATGTATAACAATACTTGGTCGCATCATCGAGGGTTAGAAAACAACGTTTGCTACCTTTAGTTAATATTCCATTCATTTGACAAGATCGAATGGATTAGCTCAAGTGGAGAGGTGCTTACGCCCTTCAGCGGTATGAAAAGGTTTTGGGGTTGCTTAGTTTGCACACACTTCACACTTTGAACCCTTATCATAATTATAGCTTGGAATTAAATTCATTTTGTTTAAGCAAGAGCAGTGGCTTGAAATTAACATTACATAATTGAGAATATCAAACATCATGAATTTTATTGCAATGGGAGACATTAAAAAAAATTACATTATTAAAATCGAGAATAGATAAGCGGAACATGCCTCCGCTATCAAAGCATTGCCCACAAAATTACCAAATTTGGTCAACACGACCTTATTGGACTCAAATCACGGGCTTTATTCCTTGAAATGAAGATAAACATGATTGATCGACTCATAAATGTCTAGTAGCTTGTATCAATCCACCAATCAATAGATGGATTTGCCATAAAGGCCTAAGGTATATACCCTTGAACTAGAGCTATCGATCGACATTCACTTGGTCTTTCGGCCTTTATGCCCGAAGCGATAGAAGGACCCTTACCTTTACAATTGTGGCAATGGTTGGCTTTGTTACCAACCACTGCGCACACAAAGCAGACAATATCCTCTTTCTTCTTCATTTTCTTTTCTTGCATCTTGATTTAGGGTTGATTCTTGAAATTCGGCTTCCCAGAGCCACCAGAACTCTTAACATCCACCTGATGAGCCTGAACTCGAGCCTTGCTTCTGTCACCCTGGGCTCTAGCTCGCTCTTCAACATTAATAGTTGCTAACAGCTTCTTGAGTGTCAAGCACTCCTTTATATGTCCACGAGTGGTCACAAAGTCAAGCCATGAAGGCGGTAACTTAGCCAAGATGATATTTACTTGAAAATTCTCTGGTTGGAGGCAGTCGTACTGATTTAAATCACGTACATAGAGTTGTAGCTCATGGAGCTGCTCCATCACCAACAACCCCTCTACCAACTTATAGTTCAAGTAGGTAGCAGTAATAAATGACTCATTTCTATTATCCCCTTCGGAATACTTCTCATCCAGTTCGTCCTAGAGTTGTTTAGCATAATTGAAGTTAACATATTGTTGGACAACGGTTTGATAATATTTGTTGTTGATAAGATTGCTAACAATAGAGTTAAGACCGAGTTGTTCGCATCCTCCACCGCTTCATTTGGTGGTTTCCAATGGGAACATCGAGGATTTGAAATGATCGAGAAAAGTCGAAGTCGATCAACCATAACTTAGTTTTAGCACGCCAATGTCTAAAGTTGGCACCATCGAACACTTCGACAACGACATCTGCGGTGAAGCCATTTCTTGAAATATAGGTTTTCTGATTTGTTCTAAATATTGCGGTATTAGCAAATATTCAGAATTAATTCCAACAACATTTAAATGGCAAAATTACCATATACATATGTAATTTCTGCAAGTCATTTAAAATGAATAATATGCTCAACACATACATTATGTGTACAAATAAAATCAGCATATAGCTAAGATTTGAAAGATTGTTTCTAGCTCTCAAAAGGCCAGTTGCACAAGATATAATCTTAGCCATAACAACACATAAGTCAATATCTCTCCACCAATCAATTTTGACAATTATAAAATATATATTGAGCTCAAACGACAGCTTTCCTAATATATCAAATTTATCTCAAAGTAGCAGATTAAACTTTCAGTCAACAGATTACCAAATAATCATCTAAGTAAATGAAATCACACAAACAACATATAAAGCATTCTATAAACGGAACATTAGATCAAATGCCTCTAAGATAATTCACAAATACATTTCAGCAATAAGCCTATTTGAGAATAGCAATTTAACTATCTCACAGAAGATCATTCAATTCACAGAACATACATAAGTAATCTTGATTCAGCTAGAACTGAAAAATAGAAAGTAAAAGCTACTAGTTATAACAGACCACAAAAAGCAATTTGATTTAGCTCAAGTCTGTTTCCAATTATCAATTTGATTTCAGATTTTAACAATCATCATCGAGCTAAACAAACCGAACCACATAATCACCAGCAATATCTTCCAGTACTAGAATTAATTCAAATTCAGAAGACTACTTGTAATATCCCGGAATCGAATCGGGAGAATTTAAAAGAAGCCGGGGACAAAAAGACAATTAAAGAAATGGAATTTCCTGTTGAGAGAGGGGGTTTTCATAAAATTTCGACAAAGTGGGCGTGGGCGACCGAGAGGCCCAGAGGGATGGCCGGCCTAGGGGCCGGCCAAGAGGCGCCCCAAACCCTAGCCGCCTCCCCCCACTCCCTCATTCCCTCCCCCAGCCGCCACCTTCTCCCTCCTCCCCTAGCGCCCCTTGCTACTCCTTGGCGCCGTCTCGCTGCTGTGGTGTCATCCCCGGTGATCCCCGGCGTTGCTCCCCAGGATCTCCTCCGAAGTCGCCTCCTCCCGCCGTCGCCCTTGGGTGCGTTCGTCGGCGATCTTGTGTTGAAGCCATTGGAGAGGGAAGAGAGGAGAAGGAGGAGATCTTGGAGAACGGATCAACATCATCCTACGGGTCTACAAGGGTACGACGAGTCTCACCCGCTGTTTGATATTGTGTGGAGGTAGAGCGAGCGATTAGTAGTGGCAATCTTCTTTGTCTGCGCAGTTTCGAGTAGATCCAATCTATTCAGTCATCTTGTGCTCCCTGTTTCGGCATCGTAGGAGCAGAATCTGGTATTTTCGTCTCCTAGAGTTTTGTAGACCTGGTTGTTATATTTCCATAGGCACTGAGATCATAAGATTCCGCTATACGGTTTAGGAGATATGAATTATTCTTTGCGCGTTGTTTGTCTATCGAGAAGAAGGCGTACATTTGTTCCTTAATTTTGACCTGTTAAATTGGGATTCAGAACTTCCACCCAACTAGATTATTGTAGCCTTGTTAATAATATTTCCAAATTGATAAATATCACCTCCATTGGATCGGTAGACTAAAAGTTATGATATTTTCCTTGTTGCGGTCTTGTGGTCTGGACAGACTCCTGTCTTACATTTTTAACTGCTGATTAACCATTTGTCTTGGCGAATCGATAAACCCGTCAACTAGAGTTTCGTATTTTTTGCGTTAAGTTTCAATGAGCCTTTGGTTTCATGTTGTTTGAGTTCGAGATAATTAATTATGATTTTTCTGGTACCGCTGTCCAGTAGGATGGGCAGGAGTCGATTAGTGTAATGCTAGTTTTAACTCTGTTGATTGCGTTGAATAGCCGAAGGGTTAATGTAGGCCTCTTGTAGCTATGTCAATCCATGTTATCCTTATTTCGAATAATTATTTGTGTAGGCGGTGAGTGCAGGTGCACCATTGTTGGCTCCTAACACGTCCACGTTGGAAGGCAAATACTTTGTCTTTTCTTATGGAATGTTGATGATTGCGTGTGGATGTATTGCTAGACTTTCTATTCATGTTCCTATGCAACTTAGTATATTCATTCTTATGTGATAAATATTCAATGCATGTTATTCATTCCATACACGCATCGTTTTCGTTTTGACCACGGGAGTGGAAATTGAAAGACCCATCAACTCCAATATGGGCATGTAAGTCCCACCACTCCAATGTGGGGCAATCTTGGACACCCGTATGAAATATTCTTCATATGGTATTTGGGTCCCTGGACTTTGTTAAATCTGGGCTTAAGTGAGCACCGGCAGGTGTATCACTCGTTATCTACAGTATAAATTGTTGAGCGATCCATTCCTTCAACGCATTCTTTCATTCCATTCATTCATGTATGTGTTACGGAAGTTGTTCATATGACGGTTGTATTTGGCTTGTCCACTTTATGTTTGATTTAACATGTTTAGTACTTGCTGAGTCTTTAGCTCATTCTTGCTTGTTTTATTTAATTTAGGTAAATGATGAAGAAGACAAGTCTTGTGAGGGATTAGTCCAGCACGATGCACGCCACTTATATCAAATCAGAATTCATTGATTATTTCAGTTTCATAATGACTATTTGATAAATGTCGAATTGTAATAAGCCAACTTGGTTTCGATTATCTTATTCTCATGATTTAAATATTTGTTTCCTATCTTTCCTTTGAATTTGTTACTTAGCATTTGTTTTGTATGAAGTATTGTTATATTTTCATTGCTATTCGTATAATTATGTTGGTTCCTAGTGTTTTGATTAAGATTGAGTGACATCTTGACTTTGAATAGTCGAGGTGTTACTGATTGGTTTGAAGCGGGCTTTAGGTCCGTGGTTAATACAAAAATATTAAATTGACATATTGTGCACAGTAGGAGGGTTTGAATAGTTTATTACTTCCGCATTTTCATTGATGTTGTTCACTTATTACTCGATGATGAATTGCTTCAACTTATATTCATGTTAAGTTAAATGTTTGGCTTTGTTTGTTGTGATGTTCTTAGATGGCAAGAGGTAGGTAGTGGCAGTGGTGATCCAGGACCCGTGGTGAGTGATCGTGGGCCTTGATCATTGTTTTTCGTCTTCATCGAATGGTTGGTGGTCTTTGCTCTGAGAGATTTCCTCAACTGTGCCTCCGGTCGCTGAGCCCTCATTCAGAATCTCCTGAGGGAGAACCAGCAACTCTGCCAGCAATTGCGGTGGCGTTCCCCTGCTTGCCCATTGTACTGTGAGAACACATTCTTTATGCGGTTCCACCCGAGACTAGGATGAGTCTCCGTGAGTGTATGTCGCCGCTGGACACCTTGACGGATTGGGTACTCTAGATCAGTGCCGATTGGTGAGATATATGGAGAGGCAGTTTGGGACTCTAGAGATGACCTGCGAGAAGCGCGGTTTGTATCCTTCGGTTGAAAGGCGGGCTAACATTTGGTGGGAAGGATTAACATGCGCTGGGACCCGTTGAGGGCGACCATAGGAGTTATTTGTGGAGCACTTTAGAGCAAAGTTCTATCCAGTTCCTTCATTAAGAAGATGGAGCATTCACGCTAACGTTTGTGCAAGGGAAGATGGCGATATCAAGTATGAGTGGGTTCAATAACCTAGTGCGCTTTGTACCGGTGATGGCGAATGATGATCGAGAGAAGGCTAAGAGGTTAAGCGGGGCCTCAACGAGTGTCGCCAAATTCTAGGAACAGCGAGTTGCGTGACTTGACTCGGTGGTCGGCGAGCGGAGGATGGGCGGAGAAAGATCCCTCTTGAGAGGTAGGGTCTTTGGTGGCCTGTTGTCCTTGGTGGTTCTAGCGGTGGTTAGAAGCGGAGTTTTGGCGGGGAGGTGGGTCTTCCCAACGACTTGCTCCCAGAAGGTTTCAAGGGGCGATACTCTCGGCACGTACAGCGATGGCGATCTTCCTCTTGGCGCCACGTTCATCGTCTTTACGCCCACCGATGCACCGTAGTCGTTTATTCCTCCCTGGCCAGTTCCTAGTTATCCTTCTTGAGTGTTGGTGCATCTTCGCTCCTGCACCAGGGGTCTCGCCATGCCCACCACTGAGACTATAGGCCGTCATGGGCGGTGACAAGTACTCTTCTAGTCGATTCGCATAACGCTTTAGTTCTATTTGATTCGGGGCTACTTATTCTTTTGTGTCCTCAGAGTTTGCTAGAAGAAGCGGGGTTGAGTTTGCAAAATATTTACGAGTGCATGGTAGTCGGCTCTGCAGGGGTCTTATTTCTAGCTCTCGGACTTGCCTGTTGTTCCATCATTATCGATGATGAGGTTTTCACCGCCAACTTGATGGTAATTGAGTTGTCACCATTTGATGTTATTACAGGTATGGTGGTTATTTCGATCTGCGTGCCAAGATCATTGTTTACGGAAGGCGGTGACTTTACAAGCCCGTCCGTTGAAGAGCTGGTATTTTAAGCGAGTGCTGCAAATCGATTCGTTGTTCATGTTGGCTAGTCTGTTTCCTAGTCGCAGAGCGTCAACCATTGGGTTGCTTTGGTCTCTCAACGAGAAGACCGATTCTTCACTACGTATCGAGGAGATTCCGGTTGTGAATGAGTTTTATGATATTTTTCTGTGGAGCTTCGGGAATGCCTCCGGTCGCGGAAAGTGGAGTTCGGATTGATCTTATTGCAGGAACTCGATCTATATCCATGTCTCCTTACCGTTTGGCTCGACCCTTTCAAGAGGAGTTGAAGAAGCGGTTGGGCGATCTTTAGTCAAGGGTATGATTCGACGTAGCGTTCAGCGATGAAGCGCGCTTTGTTCTTTACTAAGAAGAAAGATGGCGGTTGGTGAATGTGTGTGGACTATCGGTCTCTTAATCAGGCGTCTGTGAAGAATAAATATCATTTGCCCCGCATTGAGGATCTCTTCGACCAATTGAAGGGGCTAAAATATTTTCAAGATTGACCTCGATCGGGTTATAATCGATTGGGTTCGTGGCGGGATATTGAGAAGACGACTTTCTCTCGATGTATGGTCATTATGAGTATAAAGTTATGTCTTTTGGGCTAACGAATGCTCTGCGATTTTCATGGAAGCCATGAGCGATTATCTTTGAATCAATACCTTGATGATTTCGTTGTGGTATTCATTGGCGATATCTGATTTATTCCAAGGCGGAGAGGATCACACCCGACATCGAGGTTGGTACTTAGATGCGATTTTTTGGGTAATTTTGGACTCTAGATACAGCGAATCTACTACTAAAAAGCGGAAATTCTCACCGATGATAGCTGTAGCTCGATGCCACTTGATGAATCTCGGAGGTCTGATTTGGCCCGATCTTTCGATGAGAAGATAAATTCGGTAGAAAGTCGCTCAACTCTCACGATCCTAGCTACGAACTCGCAAGGCACGAAACCACGCAATCCTTTGAGCGCTTTCGATAAGTTGTTATCAGCGGTACGCGAATATTCGGATAACACGATCACGAAGATCAATTCCTGTATACACCAAAGAAGCGCGCAAGAACAAGGTAAAACGCAATCTAAATTGCAAATTTATGATTGAGTTCAAAGGTAAGATTCCACAGAGGTTCTTCTGATTGGTCTAATCGACACAAGCGAAGAACGAGAGTTTTCACATTGGAGAAACTAATCAAGCGAAATCCCGAGAAAACTAGAGGTGCGACCACCTTATATAGGGAAGGAAGCGTACATAGCTAACAAAATAGGGGTGGGACTATTCATGCACTATTCATAGATGTGTTACTATTACGTGTGAATAGTATGGGCTCCATTAGGTGGCCGCTAGCTTATGGTCAATCGATGCGATTACAAGTCCTAAATTTGTGATATAGCACCTTCTTTTGTTGATTTTGAAGTCCTGAAGGAATTTGGAGGTGAGACTAGATCCGTTGGAAGGTATCGAAATAAGCTTTCCATCAACATGAAGAACACCGAATCGGACTCCGTTTTCAAAAGTTATCGCGTTTAAAGTCGGTGTTGTCTTTAGAGGCGAATTGGATTCCAAAATATGTCCAGCTCGAACTCTTGCTTAGCTCGGACAAAAGTGATGTGATCTTTGCATAAATATACATTTTAATTATTAGGTAGCATCATATAGTTCATATAATATAAATACACTCCTAAAAGCGAGCTCACACGATAATTTAAGTGAAATGAGCGAGCTCTTGTATTTTGAATAGCAAGCATAGCAAATGTGGTTGTATCCATAGGGGTCATGTCCTCATCAAATAGACCAAGAAATTTTTTCTAGGCATAATTTCTTCGCAACTTGACCCATGTTAGCTAAAATATGCACTTAAATCTATAACTTTGGGAAAATCCAGGAAGTTCACTGCCCTCACCGCGCATGAACGACCTCTGGCTGGTCAGACCGCCACCCATGGCTGGTCTAATCACCCTCTGGTGGTCAGACCGCCTAAAGACTTAGCTAAATTTTCAGCCCTGGAAATATGCACATTCTCTGGAATTTTCAAACTCTATCTAATTTCGGCTTGAAACACCAATTTCAATGAGACCAAGTGCAAACACATTCTCTCGCCTACTTCCATAGGTGATTTTTGGTCGATTTCCAAAATTCACATTTTGGACTTATGGCTGGTCAGATCGCCGCTTGTGACCGGTCTGTCCACCACACATGTTGTGAGACGCCAAATTTGAAATTTGGAATCTTCTATGTTCACGGCACCAGCCCCTGGATCAGTATCCAGTGGCCACGGTTACATCATTGAATATCAAACACATATCACAAAAATGTAAAACTATTGAATAATAATAATCAAATATAAATATACCTTACGACTTTTGACTTTCAAAATGGCCGAACAGGCCAAATACCTTTAAAGAATAAGGAGAAGCGGAATTTAAAGTGATACACGTGGAACCCTCGCGATATACCCACAAGCAATCAAGCTGGGGCCCGACTTAGTTCTTGGCATTCTTGAACTCGGTCTTAATGAATGCTCATAAGTGCCCAAATAACTTTCTTTTATATTCTTGACTAATAATATAGGCGCGTGAGTACACAACAGTACTCATGAGCCAACACATGAAATGCAATTATATAATATGCAAGGTGATTAAAGGAATGGCTTGTGGTTCTTTTATTTGCATAAAGCCAGCGATTGAAATAGATTAAGTAGTAGCAAAACACGAGACCTAACAATTTTAACTAATATAGGTTTTAATAAAGTTTTGTTTTTGTTGTAAAATACTAGTGAAAGCTCAATCTCATATACCATTGGTGGCTCCATACACCCAATACTTATGTTCTTTCTCGAGTCACATCCCATACTTCACTTTGGTTCTCAACGAGTCGGCTCAAATCTCGTCTCAACACATCTTTTATTCCACCCACAAATTATTTTATGAAAATAAAAGCCAATTCAAGTAAGTTCTCAACACCAACCATGGTGTGAGTACGGCTATCAGATAGTTTTACACTTTGGAGTTCGCACACTTTACCCACAAAGAGACAATCAACTTATAATGTATGCCTTGACACACTTCTATAGGTGTGCGTCTAAGATGATTGTCACAAGGCCTTTACAACTCCCCACCTCAACGCAACCCCACCTGCTAGATATCACCTCCTTGGGTCGTGCCCCCAGGAGGTCTTCCACTTACGCCGTGTAGTTTTCGGTGTCTCCTATCTATACCCACGCCACATACCCACCAATGGTGAAGTTGCGATGAGGCGAACAAATTAGTCAGTCAGGTCGTACCCATTATAGACTTATGGTTGTACTGTTTTTACACGAGAAGGCTGTTACAAGCACTCGATCATTTATTGACTCAGGCGGTACTTCCCCGTACCCACTCTATCGTGCTCTCTACTAGCACTCGCCATGCTTTTCAATCGTCCGAGTCGAAATCTGTTTTTGGTTTTCCTTTTTGTTTTGAAACATTTTTTACTTCAACATACTAGCCAGGCTCCAACCTCGACTGTCCAAATCCAGTTTCAAGTTTTGAATGATGTCAAGACAAATCATCACCCACATATCAATGTATCTAAGCAAGACTAAGCATGACACTTGAATCTGAACTTAGTAACTAGAAAGTATAACATTAGTTGTAGAGTGGGGATAGTGTCCTAGTTCAAGGATGGAAAAGTTATACTCAATTATCATTAAGGTATTATTTATGAGCTAGATCAACATAGTTGTGTAAATCATATCAATGCAATTTTATAATTTAAAACAATATAAATGCATTTCAAAAGTCATGATCAATGTGTTGACTCGTCTTGCTCAATGTTTTGATAATCGCCTTGCTCAATATTATGATAATCTTGGTCTTGGTCTTGTTCTTGTTTTGTCTTGGACTCTTTGCTCGTCATGGCTCGATTCTAACTACATGAGAATCGATTGAACCCAAGAATGTCCGAAAGCATCCAAATAAAATCCAATAAATCCAAAGACATTCAAACAAAGGAAACACTTCAAATTAAAGTAAACATATCTAACGATATCTTGAAAGAAGGAAGCATTACAAATGAAGCTAAACCTACTTAGTGGAGTTGATGAAGGAAATACTTTAGACGAAGTATATCCAAGGAAGTTGATGAAGAAAATGCTTCAGACAAAGTATATCCAAATGAAGTTGTGGGAGAAATACTTCAAGCAGTGAAGTACATCTAGGGATATTTGGAATGAAGAAAACACTTGGACCAAAGTAGATAAATCAAACTCTATTTGTTTGGTCTAGTGGTAGGGTTTTGGGCGAAAGTCAGACTTATGGTTAGGTAACCATTTGATCCGGAGGGAGGCGAGAGGGGTCGGGCTCTCGGAAAGTCTGCTAGTGCAAGGAGTTATGACTCCAACGGGAGGGAGAGAATATTCATAGGAATATTCCTCATCAGTTACCTAGATGTGAAAGATCACCTTGCTTGGTAGGATTCTCTTATCCACCTTGGTCATGATTTGTATTTCTCTAGGGGCGGATAGCGATGGGTGATGGTTGGAGCCTATGTGATGTTGTTTGGTGGTTGTCTTATTATCACCCGGCAGGAACATACCAGCGCTACACGCAATGCCTAGTTGACTTAACAATTACTTTAGTTATTACTTTCTATTTATCGAGAAAGTTCCATGAAAGTCATGTGAGACTTATGCATAGGCTTGGGGTACGCATAGGGTAGACATAAGTCTCACTGATACATGTGGCCTAATTTACTTAATGATTCCTTTTATTATTATATATATATTTATCAAGGAAATTTCATGAGCCTTAGCTGGAACTTCCATGCATTGGCTAGACATCAGTATTACCTCCTTAGTGGTGTGTACGGGTTTGAGTCTCATCCTTGCAGTGATCTTTACTTAGTCTCATTACTTATGCGGCAGCTTGCACTAAAGTAACCTATTACACTAGGTTGACCCATAGCTACAACACATGCTAATGACTACATCTAGTAAGTAGATAACTTCTGATTACAAGGTTTATCGGTTCTTGTTTATTAATTCTTGTTTAGATCAAACCTATCGTCTTGATTATTATTACTAGTATGAAGTTGGGTCGTAGCTCTGAATTAACCTTCCTACTAGTCTTGATTATTATTACTAGTATGAAGTTAGGTCGTGGCTACCGTTAACCTTCCTAACTATCTAATAGTACTAATAATCTTAGCATATGATTGGCCAGTATTCTTCAATCATTGTCTAAATCCTATATATCATGACCTAGTACCATCCTTGGTTTATCTTTTAACTAAAGTTGTTACTCTAAACAGTTGGTGTGATCCCTTTGTTTATTTGGGTCTTTATAAATATATATCTTGATAAGGGGGCCCATCCGTCGTTTACTAATGAACAGTCCTAGGTATATGTGAGCTTGTATGCCTCGCTACAGGGTTACTACATGCTAAGATTTAACCTTAGACATGATGTGACTAGATCATGGTATGATAATGGCCTAGGGCCTACTAGTCATTGGATCACGTGTGTATGTATATGCCTAAACATGACTATATCATCTTAGGTTCTAACTATCTGAGTTGATCACTTTAGTTTTATCCTTTAGTTAGTTTACTTACTACACGATCTCTCGTTAAAGATTTGACCTAGGTCGCAAATGAAGAGTTCGACTAACTGCGTTATTCTAACTAACACTAACTGGTGTTGATCACTGGTTGCTTGAAATTGTGTTTTGTTTGCTAATGGTTTGTAACTGGTATAGTTAAGGAAGGTGTATGGTAATTGAAACCTACATCAATAATCCACCTTAATATTTGCTTAACACTAATCATGCAATTACCCATTGCCTTCTTGAGTTACCCCTAATTGCATTTGCCTTACACAATAAGTGGTAATACCCTTACTGACTATTGTTAATTCTCCTCTAATTACATAACTTACTAATTGAGTCAATTAACAATGTATTTGTTATTTGTAACACCCACTAACTAGTCACCATGCTACTGGCTCTACTTATCCTCCTAACCAAAGGGGCCCATTGTCATACATGCATACATACACATAGAGAGAGGACCACGGAGAGGGGAGGACCACTATCATACTCCAGACAGAGAGAGATGAGGGGGCCCACCTGTCATTGCCAGAGAGTGACAGAGGGAAGAGTGGGAGAAGCAGAGAAGGCACTAGGGGTTTGGGTGGCGCTTATCGCGATCAATGGAGATGGTGGCGATGGTTGGCAAGGTGAAAAATGGAGCAGGGAGAGGAGGTGGTTCGGTGGGGTGATGTCACTGCAAGCGATGGGCGGTGGTGGCGGGAGGCGGCCTGCGGCCGACCGTGGAGGAAAAGGGGTGGTGGCGCGAGGAGAAAGAAGGGAGAGAGGGGCACATGGGCATGAGGAGACTAAGGGGTCTCAAGAAGGGTTGTGGCCGTGGGGAGGTCCGAGGTGGTGCAGCGATGTGAGTCCACGACAGTGCGGGCGGTTCACCGTGGGGAGGTGGCCGGGTTTGGAAGAGAGGTGTGGGTGGTGGAAAGGTTAGGGAGGTGGATGGCTACTTTAGTAGGAGGAATTGAAGCATAGCTTCTTGGAGCAAGAAGTGCTGGTGATGGAGCGGTCTTGGCTAAAAGAGGAAGAATCGATCTGTGGCTCTTTGGTGGATGCAAGCCACAATCGGTTGAGGAAAGGGTCCTTGGGTGCTAGAACATGCCGTGGCGTGGGTGGTTCGGGAAGGAAATCATCGGTGTGGTTGGATCAGCGTGACTAAGGTGGCGGTAGTGTCGGTGGCGCCACTAGAGGGAGGAAGGTGGGCGTTCTGGGCTCTGGCGGGAGGAGGAATAAGAGGTGGGCGCGAGGATGCGGCGTAGAGGCGATCTTGGGCGCATGGTGGGGAGGCTAGAGCACACCTTTGGAGTGGCGTTGCGAGGAGGAGTGCGGTGGCGGAGACGGAGGAGGGTGACTCTCCAAGCTCTGGCGGCAGCGAGAAGAAGGTCGATTGGTGGGGGGTTTGGTGATATGGTGAGGAGGAGGCGACGCTCGGGGCCCTTATGAAGAGTGGGGGGCGATAAACCGACTCGTTGACAGCGAGACAGACGAGCGGGCAAGCGGCGCGTGTGATATCTTTGTTGTCTTGGCGACACATCCGCCATGACCACAACAAGCGGGAAGATGTGGCCTGATCGGGTGAGCAGTGGAAGGAGGAAGAGAGGTGGTGTGTGGGTGAGGAGGAAAAGAAAGAAAAGAAAGGAAAAGGAAAAGAAAGAGGAAGAGGAAGAAAAGGAGAAAAGGAAAAGAAAGAAGAAGGTATAGAAGGAAAAGGAAAAAAATGAGAAGTTGGGGTTTGGGCTAGGTGGTTTCGGTCTAGACCGCACTTTTGAGGTTTCAATTTATTTTCCTTTTCTTTTGTTTTTAAACTCAGTTTGAATTCAATTTTCTATTTTTGGGTTGAAGTTTCAATTAACAACTCAAAAAATTCAAACATCGATGAAGCATAACAAAATTTGTAAAAATCCCACATTTTTAAACAATTTCTAATGCATGGAATTTTGGGATGTTACACATGACCGATCGACCTCCTATGACTGATAGAAACACAAAGATTATAAAAAACGAGGATTTCTCCAAACACCTCGATGCTATAACTAATTGTTCAACACACTAAGATTATGATCATATCCCTATGATATCCACAAAATGGTTATATATCTGATAACTCTGTGAATGATGTTTAATCTTGGGGTCATTATTGTTGTAAATAAAGCGGGTTTAGCAAACATTCAGAATTAATTTCAGCATAATTAACAATAATTAAAGCATAATTCCAGCAGCACTTAAATGATAAAATTAACATATACACATGTAAATTCTCCAAGTCATTTAAATAGAATAATATGCTCAACACATAGATCATGTGGACAATTAAAACAAGCAAAATGTTAAGATTTAGAAGATTGTTTATTGCTCTTAGAAGGCTAGTTGCACAAGATACAATCTCGGCCATCACATCACTCATGTCAATATCTCTTCACCAATCAAATATGACAACTACAAAACAGATCTTGAGCTCAAACTAAAGCTTTCCTAATATGTCAAGTTTTATCTCAAAATAGCAGTTTCTACTTTCAGTCAACAAAGTATCATTTAATTATCAGTGTGAATGGAATCACAACATCAGCACACAATCTTTTTTGTAAACAAAATATCAGAGCAAATATTTCACAGAGGATCAACAAAATCACAGAATAAAATGATCAAACTTCTCAAAGCCAGAATTGAACTATAGAGAGTATAAAAGCTGCTAGATAAGACTGACAATAGTAAGCAATCTAATTTGCCTCAAGTTTGTTTTCAATTATCAATTAAATTTTAGATTTTGACAATCATCATCGAGCTATTTAAACCAAACCCACATAATCACTAGCAATATCTCTCAGTACTAGCATCAAATCAATTCCAGATTTAGACAAGTACAACACATATATGCAAAGTGATGTGCAAAATGGAATACAATGATACTCACAATGTCGATGGTAATCAAAACCACCGAGAAAAATCAGGACAAGGCACGCTAAGGGTGCTAACTTATAAAACCAATTGCCCCACTATGCCGCGGTGTGAGGATGTGGTCGTCGGAGATACTTCTTGTTCTTCATAATTTGGGCTGCTTGAAAGAACAAAGCCGAGGTACATGGGATATCATAAAGACCACTAACGAGGATGCTCATTTGAAAGCACCAATAGAGCACCAAAATCGAAGGAACCAAAGCCTTCTTCCTCCTCTGATCAATCGGGACCGATCACCAAGGTGATGAACCCACGTACAGTTACCACGAAACAACCCACGGTGAATGAGGCGCAAAGGAGCCGGTAGAATGTGCACACAAAGAGATCAAGAGCTCACTACCGATGGCGTGGGATCAACTCTGTTGGCACACAAGCTCAAATCCCTTCCAAATTGAATCCAAGTCGGTGAGAAGAAGAGCTAGCATTTTGGAAAGACTCAATGAATATTTTTGGTCTCCCAAGAAGAAGAAGCAGGCGACTTAAGAAGAGAGGAGAAGCCCTGTTGAAAGTATCTAGGCCCTAATAATGGTTTTGGTAATTAATGGTAATAACATATTAATGGACTAACTTGTTTGTTAAGATGTTTAAAGGTTAAGTTCAAAGATCAAATAATGATATGGAAATATAATGCAAAGGTGACAAAGATCGACTTGACTCAAGTAAAGGTATAATAGTTTCTAAAGATCATTTTATAGTATTTAACCGGTCTCGGTGTTTGGAGAATAGACCGGAATTGTAGGCTAGATGTCGTACTATAAAGAGGAATCAAAGCTACTAGCTTGAGAATATATTTATGTGTCATCTTGATCAACTAAGCGTCATGCATTACATTTATTCTTGCCTCTAGAAAATTGTTCAACAAAATCGGTATGAATATAAGTGATGAACGATATTACGGAAGTCGGTATCTACGAAATCGATTAGCGATATGAATTTTCCAAACAGTATGTCTTTGCACAAATTTCTCGAAACTCCAAAATCGATATGACCGCAAGTGGTGAGCGGTATTACCATAAGTCGTAATATCGAAATCCGATTAGCGGTATGAATTTTCAGAGAGTATGTTTTGCAAGATTTTTCGAGATCCCAAAATCGGTATGACCGCAAGTGATAAGCGGTATTACCGCAAAGTCTTATTGCGATATGTTTTTCTACAAAATATGTTTTTGGGAGATTTTCTCAAAATCGAAAATGGTATGACCGCATCTCTTGGCGGTATTACATAAGTTAAGTATCTGAGTTTTACTCGTGATGCGATTTTTCGAGAGGATGTTTTTCTTGTGATTTTGATTCTCTGAAAATCAGTAATCTGATATATAGAAGCGGTATTATGGCTATGAGTAATATCGGTTTATAGTTGGCGGTAGTACCATAACTTTTTATAACGACTATAATAGGCACATTAAATACTGTGATCGGCCGTTGGTTTTATTGCGATAATCTTGGACTTGAGCAGCGGTATTACCACAAATCTTGAATTTTAGGGAATCTTGTTCAAGCGGCTAGTTTTGTTGGTGGGGATTATAAATACCTCCACACATGCCTGTAGCTCAATACTTTTGAGCATATTCACTCTCATTGAATACCCTTGAGATCTTATACACTCTCTACTACTCATTTGCTTTGAATTCTCATTTTGATGTAGTTGAGAGCATTCAAGTGCATTGCATCATTAGTTGATCTTCTTGGTACTTGATTTTCTCAAGCAAAACACTTGGTTTATTACCCTTGGTGCTTAAGAACCTAGGCGCTTTGGAGGAACTTTGCAGTGAGCTCTTCAAAGAATATTGTGAAAAGTCCCAACAACGAATTGTGAAGTGGTTGCATGCTCACCATCTCCGGAGAGTAGGAAGTGCAACGATAGTGATCGAGGGTCAAGGCTTAATTCGTAGAGCCGACTTGATTCATTCAAATTTCCTCAATGTGGACTAGTGAAGGCGGCAAGTCTTGATACCATGGGAAAAACTTTATTGTCTTCATTGTGGTTTATTTCTTGTCTTTACTAATTTCGCATTTATATTTCTAGCTATTTACTTGTGTAGAATTAATTGGCTAAAATTGTATCTAGTATTGACTTTGTTTCATATTCGTCTTAAAAGCCTTAGTAGTTCTTATATTGTATTGGTTCTAGGAAGTCTTGTTAAAGCAATCTAGCCTAAAATTGTCAATTAGTTAAATAGTTTTAAAAACCTCCCAGTCGTCCCTCTCTAGTTGGTTATCCTTGATCCTACAAGTGGTATCAGAGCTTGGCCTCTGTAATTTTAGACTTAACCGTATAGGAGAGAAAGGATGGCTAGTGAGGGAATGTCAATAAACAAGGCTCCTTTATTTGATGGATCAAATTATGCTTATTGAAAAATTAGAATATCCATTTATTTAAAGGTCATGATCTCAATCATATGGAGAATTGTTAGTGAGGGTTTCGTTATAACACTTGATCCCACACACCCCACGGATATTGAGGAATGAAACTCCCACCTCAATGCTTAAGCGATGAATGATCTATTTGGAGCTTTAAATGCGGATGAGTTCAATTGAGTGAGCAATCTTGAAACCGCTCATGAGATATGACTATGCTCTCGGAAATTCATGAGGGCACATCCACGGTTAAAGAAGCTAAATTTCATAGGCTTCGGATTAAATATGAGACATTTACAATGTTGCCTCATGAAAACATCACCGAGATATATTATAGACTCAACAATATTGTAAATGAACTAAAAGGTCTTGGCACTAACACATGATGTTGATATTATCATAAGATGCTTAGGGATCTCTGGGATAAATCTGAGACATTGGTGGCGCTATTTCTTAACTCTCGAGTTGCCAAAAAATAACACAAACCGGACTTTTGGGTTACCTCATAAGCAATGAGTTGTACAAGAAAGACAAGGAAGAGCTTTTAGAATCATCTTCCTCAAAGAAGAAGATTGCCACTTTCAAGATAAAAATAGAATCAAGTGATGAAGAGGAGGATGAAGAAGAAGACACCGAAGAATAATTCACTCTCCTTGTTAGGAGATTGAAGAAATTTATGAGAATACATCCATATCAAAGCTTTAATTTTGACAAGAGCAAGAAAGAGCAATTCTCCAATGGCAACAAGCGCTATAGCAATATTTGTTGCCTCTCATTGCCCTAACAAGAAGGATGACAAGGGCAAGTCTTCAAAGAAGAAGGAATACAACAGCAAGAAGAAGATTTTTTAAAAGCTTCACAAAGATGGTAAGAATGAAGCTTATAATGGAGAATGGGACTCAAGTGATGAGTATTCCGATGATGACTCCTCCTCCAAGAAAAGAGGACTTGTCGGCATCGCCATCAAGGAAGTGTCATCGCTATTCTCCACTCCTAATTGCCTCATGGCAAAAGGAGATAAGGTAAAAGCCATTAATGGCAATGAATCTTTATATGATGAATTAATGGATATGCTTGAATATTTGAATGAATATCTTAGAAAAGAGAAGTTAAAATTTAAAGTATTGAAGAAAGAGTATATCTCTCTAAAAGACTCTTATGGGGCGCTAAAGTAGGCTCATGACTCTCTCCTTCTACAAGATATTAAAAAATATTATTCAAATGTTGGAATTACTTGCAATCTAATAAATGAGATGCCAAGGGTAGAAGTTGCTCCAAATGCTGTATCAATGCCTAGCACTTCTACATCATGTGATGATTTGTTATCCATGCCATGTTGTTATAAAATTGATTCAATTGCTAATATGGCTAATACATGTGATCCATTGCTCATCGTTGAAAATCATGAGTTAAAAGAGCAAGTCACAAAATTGAAGAAAGATGCTTCAAGGGAAAACCAACCCTTGATAAGCTATTAAGTGAGCAAAGATGCTCATTCAACAAGGAAGGACTTTGGTTTATTCCCAAGAAAGGTAAGAAGTCAATTTACAAGCCCGCAAGGTTTGTAAAAAAATGAGAAATATTCCAAAAAAATATCTTAATGTTGGTCATTTACAAAATACATGCTCTATTGCTAATGCTAAGTCGTATGACACTTATGATTCATGCTACATGTTTAGAAAATCTAAAAATGACAAAGTACTAGCAAAGTTTATTGGTACTTCAATTTTAGGCGCAAAAAAGCCATTTGGGTGCCAAAAACCTTGGTCACTAACCTCCAAGGATCCAAACAAATTTGGATACCTAAAAGAGCTTAATTCTTGTTTTCTAGGTGAACTACAAGACCGGTGGAAAATATTGGGTGCTTGATAGTGGATGCATTCAACACATGACCGGTGATAGAAATATGTTCACCACATTCGAGAATGGAGAAGGAAATGACAATATCACTTTTGGTGACAATAGCAAACGAAAGGTGATAGGATCAGGTAAAATCGTTATCTCAAATTACATTTCTATTTCTAATGTATCTTTAGTTGAATCACTAAATTTTAATTTGTTATCCGTTGCTCAAATATGTGATCTGGGCTTAACTTGCTCATTATCTCAAGATGATGTTTCTATTTTTAATGAAAATAATAACTATGTAGCCTTCAAAGGATTTAGATTTGGAAATCTTTATCTAGTTGATTTTTCTTCAAAAGACTCGTGCTTAAAAACACATTTGATTGCAAAAACTTCTTTGGGTTGGCTTTGACATAGAAGGCTAACTCATGTTGGTATGATTAACTTAAAAAGTTTTTCAAACATGATATAGTTGTTGGCTTGAAAGATGTCAAGTTTGAAAAGAATGGACTTTGTAGTGCTTGTCAGGCCGGGAAACAAGTCGCAAATTCTCATCCTTCCAAAAAGTATTATGTCAACTTCTAGACCATTGGAACTCTTACACATGGATTTATTTGGGCCGAAAACGTATAAGAGTATCGAGGGGTAATAGCTAGTGTTTAGTTATTGTGGATGATTACTCTAGATATACATGTATATTCTTCCTAAATGACAAAGCCAAAACCTCTGGTATTTTTAAAAGATTTGCAAAAAGGGCTCAAAATGAATTTGATTTAAAAATTAAGAAAATCCATAGTGATAATGGTTCCGAGTTCAAGAACACTAAAATTGAAGATTTTTGTGATGAACTTGGAATAAAGCATGAATTTTCCCCAACCTACACTTCGGAGCAAAATGGAGTTGTAGAAAACAAAAAATCAAACATTAATTGAAATGGCTAACATAAAACTTGATTAATATAATACTTTCAATAGTTTTTAGGCAAAAGCAATAAATACTGCTTGTCATGCCATAAATCGTCTTCTGAAAAGGACTTCTTATGAGCTTCTTATTAGAAGAAAACCAAGCATTTCATATTTTCGTGTATTTGGTTGCAAATGTCATATTTTAAGAAAAGGTGTTCGTCTTTCAAAATTTGAAAGTCGATGTGATGTTGGTTTCTTACTTGGATATTCATCAAATAGCAAAGCTTATCGTGCTTTTAACAAAAATACCGGTTTGGTTGAAGAAAGATATGATGTTCAATTTTATAAAACTAACAGCTCTCAAGAAGAGCAAGATAATTTGGATGATGTAGGTAATAAAACATTAAGGCAATCAATAAAGAATATGCAAATTATAGTCATCAAGGCAAAAAAAGATCCAAATGACCCATCATCTTCCACTCAAGTCGAACCTCCTGCCTATTTCACTACAAATCAAATTGAAATTGTTGAAGAGGACAACAAGGAAGATGATCAACCATCCAACTTACCACCAAGAATTCATAATGCAATAGCAAAGTATCATCTAATAGATTAAATATTGGGTGATGTGAATAAAGGCATTCAAACACGATCTCATGTTGCTTCTTTTTGTGAACATTACTCTTTTGTCTCTTCTCGTGAGCCAAAATATGTAGATGAAACACTTCATGATCTGGATTGGGTAAATGTCATGCATGAAGAACTCAATAACTTCATCCGGAACAATATTTAGACATTGGTGGAGAGATCCAAAGAACACAACGTTATTGGTACAAAATGAGTCTTTAGAAATAAGCAAGATGAAAGTAGAATAGTCGTGAGAAACAAAGTAAGATTGGTAGCTCAAGGATTTTCTCAAGTCGAAGGTTTGGATTTCTATGAAATTTTCGGTCCTGTAGCTAGACTTGAGTCAATTAGGATATTACTTGCTTTTGCATCTAATTTTGATATTAAATTATCTCAAATGAATGTCAAAAGTTGTAATATCCAGTATCGGTTGAGAGAATTTTATTCGGGTGAAAGAATTTATTCGAAAATCGGAAGTTTTGGGGGGAAAATTGAAACCACAGCCTCAGGCCAGTGGGCAGGACTGGCACAGCCAGTATGGTAGAGAAGGCGCGAGCCCAAGCCCATGCCCACCTCCCCATAACACTAGACCACCTCCCCATCCTTGAGCCGCCTCTTCCTCCCTTCAAGTCGCCACCCCTCTCCCCAAATCGATGCCACCTCCGCCCTAGCGCCGCCTCCTACCCTTGGTGCCGGCCTGGTGATCCCAGTCTTTGCTCCAAGATCTTCCCAGTAGTCTCCTCTGGCGGTTTTCTTCCCCGTGTTGGCGGCCATTAGAAGGAGGAAGAAGGAGGAGAGGAGTTCTTGGGAGGTTGAACACCATCTCCTGCTTGAGTCTACAAGGGTAGCGAGGAGTCTATTTCACTATTTGGATCTGATTTGATTAGTAGGATTGAATCAATTCATCTTTGTAAATTTCGAATCTGTTTAGTATCTTTGCCTGATTTAGATTTGGCTTCTTAGATGCCGATCTAGAGATTCTCATCTCCTAGATATTTGTAGCCGGTTATTATCTTTCCATAGCCGCCAAGATCACAGATTTAGATCCACGGTTCAAAAGTTCGACAGATTCTTTCCTCTTGTCTGAGAAATCGTGAGAATTGTCGATAAAGTTGTTTAATAAAATATGACTTAGTTAGATTGATTGATTTGTCACCCAAAACGATTTCTGTAGATAATTTTATCATATTTCCATATTGATAAAGAACACTTTAATTGGATTTATGGATTAAAATTTATGTTATGTTCTTATTTCTACATTACATTAAATGCAGACAGATTTACATCGACCATATTCACCTACTGTTTAGTTAAATATTTTTGCAGAATTAGAAAATTTTGTCAACTAGAGTTTCATAGGTTTGCTCGTTAAGTTTAGTTGGGCACTGGACTTATCTCGTTCTGATTCCCAGATCAGTAGATATGAATTTTTTTATGCCGCTGTCCAGAGTCGTTTCAGGTAGATGAATTGTCTTATTTCAGTTTTGGGTCTATTCGTTGTATTGGATAGTCAGGGGGTTATTATAGATCACCAGTAGCATTGTCATACCATATCGTCCTTATTTCAAGTACATATTTGTGTAGGCGGCGAGGCGGCGAGTGTAGGAGCACCATCGTTGCATCCTCACAGCGTCCTGACAGCGGAAGGCAAGTACAATGTATTAATATATATTGATTTCTGTTGAATGATTGTTGATATAATATTAATTTTAGGATCCGTTCATATTCCATGTTATATATTCCGTTCTTAATTGGTAATCCATGTGGAAGAAAGTGGTGACATTCATTGCATATGTTTCATTCCATTCATGCGTTGTTCATGTTCCGTCCACGGGAGTGGATTTGTAAAGACCCATCAACTCCGACACTTCACGAATCGATCACTGACGATTTTACCAAAGAAGTGCACAAACCCTAGAAATATGAAAATCTTGATTCAAGACTTGCTTGTGGGAGGTTGATGATTCTAGGAGTATTCCCACACATCAAAGCAAGATAAAAATGGTCAAGAGACCAAGCATAAACACATGAATCAAGGAAGCACCAAACTCATCAAAAAGAGAGAATAACACAAAGGAGACAATCGATCTCTTAAGCAAGAATCACAAGATTGATTGATCCCACAAGATGCTTACAAAGCCACTCCCTCAAGGAGGACAAGAGCTCACACAAGGAGCACACACAATCTCTCCCTCTCCTCTCCTCTCCTCTCCAAACCTTAACCCTAACAAGGGGTTTGCAAATGAGGGCTTCAAAGTGCTTAGGGGGTTTTACATCTCCCCCCTTTCTATTTATAGGTGAGGCCTAGGGTTTCACTTATGGGACCCACATACACATGGGACCCACACACACATCAATCAAGCAATCACCGCTTCACCACGTAGGCTGATCGTGGCTTTCATCATGTCCAAGACTCTCCCGTCCAATCCCATCGGAATCTCCCGAGACTTGCACTGACTGTCGGACCCCGGTGTCACACAACCCCGAGACCCTTCAGGCATACCAAGCTAGTCCCATGATCGGAGCTAGCTTGCAACATAAACAATGATGCATTCATAACCATTCAACGACGAACTAATGAAGCGTAAAAGTAATATTAATTAAAACAAAGAAAGACCTTATGGTCGAGGTTCTTACAAAAGTTGCCACAGGTTTTAACCACAACAGAGTATCCGACAAATGAAGTCTCAAAATACGTGGAGCCCAATCGACATGCCCACGGCAATCGAGTGGAGGACGGACCTAGATCGCAAGTCTTCAAAGTAGCTTTCATAGAACTCAACATTTCGGTTCTTCCATTGACTGATCAACAAAGGGCATAAAGCCGTGAGTACATAAAGTACTCAAAGAAGTCGGAGAAATGTATGCACATAGTATTCATGCCAGGCTTAAACAAGGATGGCTTTATGGTTAATTTGCGTAAGCAAGTTTAAAAAGAATACAATAATTAGATTGCAAAGCGTGATTTTAAAAGAATAATACATAGATAACCAAGTTCTTTTGAATCAAACGGGAACATCCCGCTCACTTCCCAACCATTCCAACCAAACGCTTCCAACGAACCAACCACATTTTTGAAAATACTACCTTGCAAATCACTGTCATGTCCGAATCGGGACACGGCTATTCAATAGATTTTTGACACTGCAGAGGTTGTATACCTTTACCCACAAGACACAAATTCTTAGTTTGTTTGGCATCCGCCGATACCACCGCCACTTCCTTTGGTGAGTAGTCTAGAGCACGTGACAAGGCTTTTACAAAGTTCCATTTTGCCTCTCGCCTCGCTAAGGTTTCGCCATCACTTCCCCTCTTGCGCCAATAAATACCACAAGAACCGACTCAAAACTTTCCTAATTAATTGGCGGTCCGTCCCATACCGGACTTATGGTTGCACGAGGTGACCCGATCAATGACTTGCAAAGTTAACTCCTTAGTTGGTCGCTTCAAGTCTACCACAACCCAATGTGCATTACGCACCCACTCTAGCTCCCTACCTCAAGCCCGAGCATAAATCATTTTTGTTCATTCCCAACCAAATGGCAATCCCTGCCATGGCACAACATCTTTTAATAAAAGTGGCCTCACACCACAATTCCATGGTTCCATTAGTCAAATTTCAATAATCATTGAACATGTGATCGAAAGATCGGGTAACTAGAGCATGTCTACAATATTACGCCCCAAGTTGGTAATACAACTATGTCCAACTAGTATTAACCATCCTAAGGTGTTCAAGGATATATGTCACTCAAGGAGATATTTCATTTTCAATTTATCAAGGAGGCATAATGGCAATTTGGGAATTATCTACTCCCAAAACCATTTTTAATAAAACTAGCCATGCATGATAATTTAATACAATATACATTTGTAAAATGGGTTCAACATGGTCAAAGGCCTACGACTTGCCTTCGTTGACGAGGAGAGGGTCTTCGGTCGTCGGGTCGAAGAAATCTTCCAAACGCAATCTACACGCGAGAATAGCAACAAATAAATAAAACAGCACCAAATGAACTCCAAAATTACAAAACCAGTACCAAATGAAAGAGGGTGAATTTATATGAATTTAGAAATTTGAATCACCCAAATCGGAGTTCGGATGTGAAAGTTATAGCCAAAAGAAGTTGAAAATCACATAAAATGATGAAATTAGGGTTTTCGGATTTTCGGATTTAATTTTCTATTGAAAAACCGGATTTTGACGTCAAAAGACACGCAATCACCACGCAGAGCCCACGCATGAAAAACGACGCGGGCCGACGGATACCGACTGCGCTTGGTTCGGCTCAGCAGAGAGAGAGAGGGAGAAAGAGAGAGAGAAGGGGAAGGGCCGGGTTGGGGAAGACGGCGGCGACGGAGTTCGAAGACGGCGACGGCGGAAGCTGGGAACGCGCGACGGCGCCGAGGAGAAGAAGAAGGAGGGGCCGGCGAAGCAAAGAGAGGGAGAGGAAGGAGAGAGAGAAGACGGAGGAAAATCCGACGGTTTAAAGACGGCCACGAAGGGGACGGACAGCGGCCGTGGCGGGCGCGGAGGCGGACGAGACGGCACGGCCGGACGCGACGGAGGCGCGGCGACGAGAACCGCGAGATTGCGGCGCGATTCGCGGACGTGGAGAGAGAACGACGCAAGGAGACGATGAACAGGAGCCTCGATTGCGACGGACGCTGGGAGCGAGGGAGACGCGGTGAAGAGCCGTCCGATTCGACGGACGGTGGGGAAGTCCAACGGGCGCGAATGGATGCGAAGCGGCGCCGTCCGATTCCGACGGACGCGGAAGAGGAAAGGGCGCGGCGGAGAAGCCGGTCCGATTCGACGGACGATTGAGAAGACGGAGGAGCGCGGAGGAAGATGACGGGCCCTCCGATTTGACGGACGGTGGGGAGCGGAAGAGACGCGGCGACGCGATGGCGTGGATCGTGATCCAACGCCAGAACGCGAGGGCGAGCCCATGACATGGACGCAGGACGCCGGATGGAGATCCAACCAGAAGCGAGGGGAGGGCGGAGCGGGTCGGAGTGGGCCGGAGGCGAACAGCGATGGGCCTAGGATTCGCCCACGCACAGAGAAAAGATTTAAAATCCATTTTGATTTTAGAAATTCAAATAAATCGAAAGGCAATTTAGAAAATAGCAAATAGATTCAAAAATTCTAGAAAAATTCACAGAAATTCCTTGAATTATTCTAGACTTAATAAAAATACTTTTAACTTTAAATTTTTTTCTTTTGCAATTAAATTAATTTTTAATTTGATAAAAGGAAAATAGATTTCTAAAATCCAATAAATCCAAGAAAATTTTAAAATAATAATTTTGATTTTAAATTTAGAAAACTCAATCAAACCAACTTTAATTTAATTGAAGTTTGATTAACTCATATTAAATCGCCAATGAATTTGAAATTTTCAAATTAAGCCTTTGGGCAAATAGCAAATGGTTCTCTTTTAAAATTTTCAAAACTCAAAAACGGACGCTACAAACCTACCCTCTTAAAGGGAATCTCAATTTAGATTCAGTCGACTAGAGAATAGGTGGGGAAACTCACCTTCAAGTCATCTTCTTCCTCCAAGTGGCTTCTTCTTCGGTGGTTGCTCCAATCGACCTTGCGTAAACGGATGATCTTGCTTTTGTCACCGCCTCGCTACTTCCAAGATCTTGATGGGATGCTCCTTGTAGGTGAGGTCTTCTGGCAATTGATTCCACGCATCCGCTTCGCACACGCAAACACTTTTTCAATCGCACACGGGAAGACATTATGCACATCTCGATACCGAGGCGGGAGGTCCAACCAAGCGATTCTCTCTTCGCTAGAATCGAAAGGTCCGATGTACCTTGGTGCAAGTTTCCACTTACTCAAACGACGCATCCCTTTGAGAGGCGACACCTTCAGGTACACATGATCACCAGTAAAGCTAGATCTCTGCGATTGCATCGATAACTCTTCCCGCCTGGTCTGGTGCTTTTCTCTCGATTGATCGACTTGTCTTCGGCTTTTTCCAAAATATCTGCCCAAACACTTGTCTTTCGCTACTTCATTCCAATACAACGGTTCTGATTTTCTTCCGAAAGGGCTTCAAATGGAGACATCTCGAGGCTTGACTGTAATCGTTGTTATAGGAAAACTCGGATAAGGTAGCATTTGATCCCAATCGGTTCGATTTGCTAAGGCACAAGCCTTAACATATCTTCTAGGATTTGATTTACTCTTTTCTCTCGCCCATCCGCTTGGGATGATAAGTCGATCAAATTTAGATTAGTACCCAAAACATCCGGCAACTTCGCCAAAATCTTGAGGTGAATCGATCCTCGATCCGACACGATCTTCTTCGACTCCATGCCGCACACTATCTTTGCCATGTACAATTTCGCCGCCTATCACCGAGTAAGTAGTCTTGACCGAGAAAGTGAGCAACTTTGTTAGACGATCCACAATTACCGGATAGAATCATATCCTCGACCTTGTCCTTGGCAAACCAAAGGATAAAATCCATGCCAATTTCTTCCCACTTCCATTCGTGCACTTTCAAGGGTTGCGGAGTCCAAGAGGTCTTTGATGCTCGGCTTAACTCACCGATGACATCACACCGAGCTACAAACCGCAATCTCACGCTCATGCTAGGCCACCAATACATTTCCTTAAGATCTTGGTACATCTTGGTGCTTCCAGGTGAATGGAATACAAAGTTTCATGGGCTTCCTTGAGTATCACCGCTAAGCTCTTTCTCGATTCGAACACGATTCGCTTGTCAAACCAAATGGTGCCTTGCTCATCTTCTCAAAATCTCGTGGCTTTACCCTTCTTCATGTTGCTCTTAATTTCCTTGATATTGGCATCTTCAACTTGAGCTTTTTGATCCGATTCCGCAAAGTGGGTTGAACTTCTAAGGCACCTAGATAACCTTCTTCAACCAACTCTATCTTGAGCTTCGTGAACTCTTCATGAAGGGTCCGGGATTTTCCTTGATCGATGTGGTATTGCAAGAGACTTTTTCGCCAAGGCATCTCGCCACAACATTAGCTTTGGCTCGGTGGTAATGAATTCCAATATCATAATCCTTGATTAACTCTAACCACCTTCTTTGCCTCATATTAAGATCACCGAGGAAAATGTACTTCAAGCTCTTATGGTCCAGATAGACTTCACAAATTACCAATAAGGTAATGACGCCATATCTTTAGAGCATGCACTACTCACTAACTCCAAGTCATGAGGGGTAATTCACTTCATGAGGCCTCAATCGACGGAAGCATAAGCTACTACCTTCCTTTCTTGCATCAGACACAACCAAGTCCTTGCCGGATGCATCACGAAAATCTCAAAATCCTTCCGACATCGGCAAAATCAACACCGAGCGTGGTCAACCGCTTCTTCAACTCTTGAAAACTTTGCTCACAACTGTGTCCAAGCAAATTTCTTTTCTTTCTTCAACAAATGAGTGAGGGTCTTGCTATCTTGGAGAATCCTTCATGAATCGCATAGTATCCCGCCATTCCAAGAAAACTTCCGACGAGGCAATCGACTTGGGTGACTCCAATTAACACATCCTTAACCTTGCTAGGGTTAATGATATCCTTCTCGCAGACATGACATGCCCCAAGAAAGTAACTTCTTTCATCCAAAACTCACACTTGCTGAATTTAGCATAGAGTTGATGATCTCTAAGCTTATTCAGACCAAACGGAGGTGCTCTTCATGCTCTTCTTCACTCTTGAATACACCAAAATATCGCCAATGAAGACAATGACGAACTTATCCAAATATCCATGAATACTTTATTCATCAAGTTCATAAAGTAAGCAGGGCATTGGTCAATCCAAAAGACATGACCGTGAACTCATACAACCCATACCGGGTTGAGAAAGCTGTCTTGGGGATGTCTTCCGACGAATCTTCAACCGTGGTATCCTCGACTCAAGTCTATTTTGGAGAACACACTCCTTTTCAACCGATCAAACAAATCATCGATCCCGGGCAGAGGGTACTTGTTCTTGATGGTGACCTCATTGAGGGCTCAGAATCCACACACATCCGTTGGTGCCATCCTTCTTGCAACAAAGATCACTAGGGCTCCCCAAGGTGAAGAACTTGGCCGGACAAAACCTTTCTCTTGCATTTCTTCAATTTGCTTCTTCGCCAACCAAATCATTGACAGCAACTGTAGGGTCTCTTGAAAATAGGTGCGCCTTAGAACAAGATGGGTGACAAACCCAAGTCTCGGCCCGTGGCATTCTGTAGGTCATCAGAAAGACATCCAAAACTCGACATCGCACTTCTTCCAAAGACACAACACCGCATCGCAGACTAAAGATCCAATAGCTTCTCCGGGAGGCTTCAAACTTTACCTTGGTTCCATCCGGATCACCAAAGTGATGCTTCTACACCACAACAAGAGGGCTTGGTGATTGGCAAGCCAATCCATTCCCAAAATCACATCAAGAGACTTGGTGTCTATGATGATGAGATTCAAGGAATTCTACCCTTCTATGGTCACTTTAACCTTAGGGCAACCTTGGTTCGACTCAATTCAACCGGAGACGAACCAACAAAACACTTTTAAGAGGCAAAACTTCCAATTGGTGCCTTTCAAAAAACTCCAGAAACAAACGAATGCAAGCCCGAATCAAACAAAATAAAAGGAATTGACAAGGAACTTACCAAGACGACGTCCGGGTCTTGCTTCTCCCAAAGGGTGGGTTCACACCTCTTCCAAAAGGCCGAGGAGACTTGAGGTGCTTGAGTTTGAGGGGCTCCACGGCGACTTCGGAGGGGGTCCCGCCGAGTGGTCCCATGTTGAAACGAACAGAGAAGGGCCTTGCCTTCGCACATCGCGGGCCCCAGATGGCACAAAGGGTGATCCCGCCCAGGTTGCCATTCCTTGGTTCCGTTGCCGAGCCGCTGAAACCGGGGTTACCGGAATCCGATGCCGCCTGGAATGTGAAGTGGAACAACACGGGAGGCGCATTCATTCGACTGAGGAACGGCACCTGCGCATCATCTTTCTTGGGGATTCTTCAAGTTCACCGGATTCTCGATGAGCATGGCCTTGTTCACCGGCCGGAAATCAATAGTCATTCCCAATGACTTGCACCTTCAAACGTTGAGTCCTCTTGAAGCGCTTCCGCATCCTGGCAACGCCTTCCGGGCATAACGGATAGCCGAGTGAATCTGAGGTATTCACCACCGACGTGTTTTGCCGCACCAAACTCATTCTTCCATTTCCACCTTTCCATCGTGGATATGGGAGTGGGGAAAGCTCAAAACTCGCCCAAGTGATACTTGGTTTCCATGGCGCAAAAGTTCTCCCACCATTCCGGGTACCTTCAAGCCGTGGGTGGCATAGTAACCTTCTCGCGATCATCACAACGGTGATAGCGAGCTTTTCCGGAACGAAACCATTCAACCCAATGGCCCGAGGAGCTAGAGAAAGTGGGCGGATGGGTCTCAAAAACTCGCCAACCGGAGAGGAAAACGGGGTGGAGCAGCGGGCGGCCCGCTTGATGTTCGAATTCATCATGGGGGAGGGCAAGCGTCGGGCCATTCATCATTCGATATTTCGATCAAAGAGCCATCACCGGTCCCGCCATGAACACTCAAACCCGGACGACCGGCCTGGGAAGACGGGCACGCGCTGAGTCTCATCTCGCTTATGGAGTTATTCCAACCATCCGACAAAGCTTCACCGTTTAATAGAAGAAGAAGAAAGCAATTTAGATGCGAGGGAAAAGCACGAGATGAGCGAGGAACAAGGAGATAGATGGATCAACCTAAGCGGACAAAATTGGTTTTACCAACTAAAATTTAAAAACCCGGGACAAAAACCCCCTTTAGGAAAAGCTAAAACAAAGGAATCCAATTTTTGGGGAACTTGGGAAAAAAACCTTCCAAAACTTCCATTGCTTGATCTTGAAGGGCTCGATCCTAGGGATAATCCAGAGATGAGGGTCAATTTAAATTTGAAAACCAAGTTCCTAAAAGATAAGATGAAAGAACTCAAGAATGATATAAGAGGGTAAGATGATAAGAAAAGAATAGAATAAGATAAGAAAGAAATGAATAAGATGAGAGAAGAATATCTAGTCAAGTTAATTGCTTGGTTTGATTTAGAAAATATCTTTGAATTTTTGACTAAGACGACCAATCTAACTAAAGGTGCCCCAACCGATATGGCTCGATACCATCTCTTGTCGGGACCCCGGGTGTCACACAACCCCGAGACCCTTCCTGGCATACCAAGCTAGTCCCATGATCGGAGCTAGCTTGCCAAATAAACAATGATGCATTCATAACCATTCAACGCATTTAACTAATGAAGGATAAAGTAATATTAATTAAAACAAAGAAAGACCTTATGGTCAGGTTCTTACAAAAGTTGCCACATGGCTTAACCACAACAGTATCCGAAATGAAGTCTCAAAATACGTGGAGCCCAATCGACATGCCCACAGCAATCGAGGGAGGACGGACCTAGATCGCAAGTCTTCAAAGTAGCTTTCTTCATAGAACTCAACATTTCCGTTCTTCCGACATCAACAAAGGGAAAAGCCGTGAGTACATAAAGTACTCAAGAAGTCGAGAGAAATGTATGCACATAGTATTCATGCCAGCTTAAACAAGGATGGCTTTATGGTTAATTTGCGTAAAGCAAAAAAAGAAATAAAAATTAGATTGCAAAGGTGATTTTAAAAGAAAATACAAAAACCAAGTTCTTTTGAATCAAAAAAGAACATCCGCTCACTTCCCAACCATTCCAACCAAACGTTCCAACGAACCCAACCACATTTTTGAAAATATACCCTTGCCGAAATCACGGCATGTCCGTAATCGGGACACCTATTCAATAGATTTTTGACACTGCAGGTTGTACCTTTACCCACAAGACACGAATTTCTAGTTTGTTTCATCCGTCGATACCACCGCCACTTTTTGGTGAGTAGTCAGAGCACGGACAAGGCTTTTTAAAAGTTCCATTTTGCCCTTTGCTTCGCAAGGTTTCGCCATCACTTCTCTTGGCCAATAAATGCCACAAAGAACCGACTCAAAACTTTCCTAATTAATTGGCCGTCCGCCCATACGGACTTATGGTTGCACGAGGTGACCCGATCAATGACTTGCAAAGTTAAGTCCTTAGTTGGTGCCGCATAAGTCTACCACAACCCAATGTGCATTACGACCCACTCTAGCTCCCTACCTCAAGCCCGAGCATAAATCATTTTGTTCATTCCCAACCAAATGGCAACCGCCATGGCACAACATCTTTTAATAAAAGTGGCCTCACACCACAATTCCATAGTTCCATTAGTCAAATTTCAATAATCATTGAACATGTGATCGAAAGTACCGGGTAACTAGAGCATGTCTAACAATATTACGCCCCAAGTTGGTAATACAACTATGTCCAACTAGTATTAACCATCCTAAGGTGTTCAAGGATATATGTCACCAAGGAGACATTTCATTTTCAATTTATCAAGGAGGCATAATGGCAATTTGGTAATTATCTACCCCAAAAACCATTTTTAATAAAACTAGCCATGCATGATAATTTAATACAATATACATTTGTAAAATGGGTTCAACATGGTCAAAGGCTACGACTTGCCTTCCTGACGAGGAGAGGGTCTTCGTTTGGTCAAGAAATCTTAAACCCAATCTACACGATAGAATAGCAACAAATAAATAAAAAGCACCAAATGAACTCCAAAAATTACAAAACCAGTACCAAATGAAAGAGGGTGAATTTATATGAATTTAGAAATTTGAATCACCCAAATCGGAGTTCGATGTGAAAAAGCCAAAAGAAGTTGAAAATCACATAAATGATGAAATTAGGGTTTTCGGATTTTGGATTTAATTTTCTATTGAAAACCGGATTTTGACGCTCCGGCACGAAAGGCGAAGAACACGGGGAAAAGGCCGCGCTGGGGCCGATGCGCTGCGGGTTTGCCCTGAGGAGAGAGAGGGAGAAAGAGAGAGAGAGGAAGGGGCGGGGGGAAGACGGAAGCACTGAGTCGAAGACGGCGGAAGCTTTGGGGAACCGGAAGGGCCGGAGGAGAAGAAGGGGAGGGCCGCGGAAGAAAGAGAGGGAGGAAGGAGAGAGAGAAGACGGAGGAAAATCCGACCTTAAAGCATTTACCCAAGGGGGAGGAACAAGGCGGGGGGCCGGAGGGGACGAGAGACGCCTCGACGCGACGGGAGGCGCCGCGGAACGGAACGGGCGGATTTGGCGGGTGATTCGCGGGACGTGGGAGAGAAAGACCCCGGGACGATGACAGGAGCCGATTGGACGACGCGGGAGCGAGAGCGGGTGACGAGCCGCCGATTGACGGACGGGGAAGTCCAACGGCGGGCGAACGGATGGAAAGGGCGCCCACCGATCCAACCAGTTGCACCGAACTATCCGTTCGATCCATCTTGCCTATTCTGCACCATGCTTGAGTCACACGACCTCACTCGGCATCCATGATCGTTCTGGACCTCAGGTCTCCAAGCGTAGTCCCGATCCACCTCACCGTTGACGTCGTTGACCTGCAAGCCACCTGCACAGCATATATAAGTTCATAACTCGTATTGTGATTGACTTGTTCATAACTTTGTATGATCAATTGTTTACTGTACTTGCTGAGTCTCTGGCTCATTCTTGCTTTGTTGTTTAATTTAGGTGATCAGTGATGATGGCTATCTTGGAGAGGGAGTAGACCCGCACTATTCACACATTTCATCTTACTCCAAACTCTATTAGTAATATTTGGTTATGTCATTCATTGGTTAAGCATTGAACTGTAATAAATTAACTTGGCTGCGATTGCTTTATACTCCCATGTTAAATGAGTTTTCTTTACTTAATTGGATTCAGTAAATGTTATTCTTTCAAATGAGTTTGGTGTAAATTCTTTCGCTTCATAGTTATATGTTAGGTTTTTAGTGGCATCTTGGCTTCCGAATAGCCAAGGTGTTACAATAGTGGTTTTCTAAATGAAAAAATATTTGAACTTTTTTTGTTGATCGACCACCCGATTTTGAAGATCCTAGGAATTCTAATCATGTCTATAAACACTCCAATACGCTATATGGTCTTAAACAAGCTCCTAGAGCATGGTATGAACGACTTAGAGATTTTATAGTTTCAAAAGGATTCAAAATTGGCAAAATTGATTCAACTCTATTTAGAAAAGTTTTAGACGATAATTTCTTTGTTTACCAAATTTATGTTGATGATATTATCTTCGGGTCTACTAATCAAGATTTTTTTAAAGAGTTTGGTGATATGATGTTTAGGGAATTTAAAATGTCAATGATCAGAGAGCTAACATATTTCCTTGGAATTCAAATCAAGCAACTCAATGATAGAACCTCGTAAGCCAAACAAAGTATGCTAAAGATTTGATCAAGAGATTTGGCATGGAAGATGCAAAACCCATCAAAACTCCTATGGCAACCAATGGTCAGCTCAACCTTAACAAGAGAGGTAAACTAGTAGATTTAAAACTTTATATATCTATAATTGGTAGTTTACTTTATCTTACTGCATCTAGGCCCGATATCATGTTTAGAGTTTGCATGTGTTCTCGATTTCAAGCATCACCAAAAGAGTACCATTTGGTGGCCATGAAAAGAATTATAATATATTTAAAGCATTCATCTAGCATTCGCTTGTGTATCCCAAATATGCAAAATTTGATTTAATTGAATATTCAGATTCTGATTATATGGGTTGCAAAGTGGATAGAAAAAGCACCTTGGATAGTTGTCAATTCTTATAAAGATCTTAGTGTCACGGTCATCCAAGAAATAAAATTCCGTAGCCCTATCCACCGCCGATGCCGAATTTGTTTCCACGAGAAATTGTTGTGCTCAATTACTATGGATGATGCAAACTTTGATATACTATGGAATAAAATTTGAAAATATACATCTTTTGTGTGACAATGATAGTGTCATAAAGATTGCAAATAATCTGGTCCAACACTCAAGAACCAAGCATATAGATATACGTCGCCTTCTCTTGACAGATCATGTGGGCAAAGGAGATATTAAATTTAGCCACATAAGGACCGATGATCAATTACTTGGTATCTTCACCAAACCATTAGATGAAAGCCGTTTTTGCCAGTTGACGAATGAGTTAAATGTCATAGACCATTCTAATGTTGCTTGAAACTCATGCCACATGAAAATTACTTTCATTTGGTTTTCTCGACATATTTGTAAAAACAATTTCAAAATCTATCTAAAACTCTCTAGTTCTCTAAAAACTATATTCATTGAAGTTTCCATTATCTATCTCATGCACAATGATCGTAGAATTATTTATTTGAGTGATTGAATCAAGGATCATTTGCATTTTCTATTCAGCTTCAGTTTTTATCAGGCAAAACGGTAATATCACGGCCATCGCCGGCAGACTACACGCCCGTGTAATACCGCTACCAACAATGCAGATTACCTCATATGGCTAGCGGTTACGACCGAAGCCTTATCCTTTGACCTTCTCTCCTTTGCGGTGTAACTGCTCCCTTTTCTTCAGAACCACTGAGCCTGTGCCTCTCTCCCCTTCTCTCCTCCAAGAAAACCACCTCTCAAATCTGTCAAGTTCTTGGAGTTTTGTTGAAAATTTTGATTGGGATTGATTCTAGTGATCACATATCATCCATCCCTCGAGGTATTTGCCTTTGTTTCATCTCTTTTCTCAAATTTTTGGCATTTATCTCATTTCTAGAGTTTGAGTCCAATGTGTATGATTTAATCAATTAGTTTTGGGCAAATGGGCAGAAACTGGTATTTGGGGACATATGAAGTATATTTCATGATTCAATTCATGGCAAATACTTGCCTATTGCAAGATCGATCAAAGCCCTAAATCAGTTCTGTATGCGGTAACATCGTGTAATACTCTGAAAAAAATAAATTAATATTAATAAAAACGTCTTAAGGGTCGGAGTGTAATTGAATTAATTAGTTAAAGAATTAAGGGCTTGTGCGTAATTAAAGAATTTAGTATTCATGGAAAATAGTATTTTCGGAATTTTTATGAGCTATATAAATAGATTTGTGGTTTTTCTAGAAACCCTAGCCTTTTAGTCTTTTTTCCACCGCGCCTCCACATTTTCTTTTTCCAAGCCGCGCGCGACTGATTGTTTTTCTCTGCGTTTCGCGCCACAGCCGCCGCTTCTTGCGCGTGCGTTGTCTTCTTGCGTTGGAGTCCTGCGTTGCCGTCTTGTGGCGCCGAACCGAAGCCGCCTGGCTGAGCCGCCGACAATGCTTCAAGCTCGCCGCCGCGTGGAAACGCCGAGCCGGTTACCGCCGAGGCGCCTGCGCGTGGACGCTGCCGCGTGGAGATTGCCGTCTTCGCCGAGCTTCGTCGCCCGATCGCCGATCGCGTGGAAGCTAACCGAGCCGCTAATCGCCGCCAAGTCTGCGTTGATCTCTGCCACGCTGCGATCGCTGCTTTTGTCAGACTCGACCGAGCCGACCGAAGGCTACGGTATCTTGAGGCCGTCTTCTCCGCCATTGCGATTTTTTCCGCCACGGATCTCGGTATTTGTTTTCCTCTGCTGCACTTTGTACTCTCTCTGTTTTTCTAGATTAATTAGAGATTTTAATCTAGATTATTTAGTGAGGTTTTATAATTTTCTAATAGAGAGGCCGATTAATGAGTTTGTTTAACCTGCTGTCCGTTGTACGATTTATTCAGGTATCGTAATGGCAAATTTTGGAAATCTCATCTACTAGTTAATTGTAGATAATTTCGATATCTTTCTTTAGCTTATTTAAACATGTCAATCGGACAAGTACAATTCGAGTTATGATTTTCGGAAGACCGCTGTTTTTACGGTTGTCGTCTTTCGGCGCTGTTTTGGTAGACTGTAGATTAAAAATAGTAAATAGCCTAATTAGAGTTTTTGATCTACATGAAAGTTGTAGATAATTGTCCAATGATTCTGTAGGATCTGAGAACACACATTTGGGTTGAGTAAAACAAAAGTTATGAAATTTGGAAGACCGCTGTTCCGAAGCGGACAGACCGACTTTCTGGGCTAAATACGGAGGGTTAGATGATTTAATTAGAAGTCTTCGTAATCTAAGAAAATGTGGAGAATTTTATAAAGAATCCAGAATGGGGTGGTTTGTGGTGATCGGACTTTCGAGTCAAAAGTTACGTTCGTTTTAGTACTAAGACCGCAATGGGTAACTTTTGAAGATCGAGTAACGTGGTATATTTGGGGACGTGTAGGAGCGATGTCGATTGATTGTTGTTCTTATGATGCGGTAGCTTGTATTGAGATTTGTGTATTTAATGTAGGAGAGGCGTCGTACTTGTTGCCATCTGCTAGCCAAATTGTGCGTCGCAACTAGTAAAGGCAAGTGCATGGTAGACAGCGATCAATGATCGATCACTGTTTTCTTTATCTTCTATTACCATTATTGTTGTGCTTTTATTTTATTTAATTGCAAACAATGAATTGGTATGGTTATATCGTTGTTGATAAACATGATGAAAAGTTGGATATGATGTTTATGATGGAGTTTGCATGTTTGCATTCATAAGCATCTTTGCATAAGAGAAGGTGATCATGATTGATCACAACTCCACGGGAGTGGAGGAGGTCCCCGATCCTTATGGAGGAACGGGCTTGAGAGTGAATGTTGTCGCGAGCATTCACTCACGCTATACCGGTATACGCGAAAGAAGTGCATGTGGACATGTATAATAGATTTGCATTGATACATGAGATTAATTGATGAGAATATTAATGGAAGTACCTGTGATGATAATGAAGTTATTGAATGCTGATGATTTATTATTGTTCGTTGTATATCGATGTGTTTGCTGAGTCGTGGACTCACCCTTGCTCTATTGTTGTCTTTAGGTGATCTTCGAGGATGCCGTAACTGAGAGCGAATAGAGCACATGGGCAACACATGATCATTCGCCATAATAATCTTTTCATTCAGAATTGGATTATACTTGGACATGTTAGAGATTGAATAAAGTTTAGGACATCATTTGGACTAGACTATTTGCTTTATTAATTTGGATTCATTGGTTGATGCTATTTTGGGATTATTTACCTGGTTATATTTCCCATTGCTTATTTATTATCACTTGATCCATATTTATGTATGACCTTTTTGTGATCCATTGATATGATTATCGTTATTTCCTTGCGGTAATTTTATAGTGTGTCGATTATTATTAGTTTAAAGAGTAGTTTGGTGGCATTCTAGGCTCAGTGTTGGGCTGGGGTGTTACACATCGCCCATGATCTACGGTACTACCGTTCGTCGGTAATACCACCCGTGAATTGCGGTACTACCGTTCATCGGTAATACCAGTGTTCTATTGCGGTACTATCACTCTTGCAGAACAAAACTTGGTACTATCATGTCGTTTCATTCAATCCTATTTGCTTTAGTCCTAATTGCTCTTATCTTATCTTAGCAACCATGCCAAGAAGCAAAACAGCTCTTCGAAAAGGTGCCACTCCAAATGGAGATTCGGAAGAAAGATATGATCCTACAACTTCAGGTGTTGGATCATCTCATCCAAGGACAGCAACTCGAAAGGCAACATCCCGAAAAGCTGCTTATGTGAGAACTCCAAGGGAGGATAGTGACTCTGAAGAATCTAGACCCGCCATTATGAGTTAATGGAGTGTTTTAGTGATTAATGATAAATCTAATTGTGAGACTAACATTTCTATTTCTATATCTAGTGTGTAGTCTCATTTGGATATAAAGATGAAATTCAACGAGGTATGCATTCGACTTACACTCTTATATAATGTTGCAATCCTCGGATCCAAAATATAGGTTGAACTCCACCATAAGTATATCTTGAATATGTCCATATGTTTTCTTTACACATATGTGTATGCACACATTTAGGGGGAGCTCATTCTATATTTTGTGGTTTCATTTGTATTGATCCATATTTCATGTTCCACATATATTTGGGATCCTTACTTTGAAACATATCCGTATGAGTATACAAAACTTGTGTAGTCTTTGTATACTTATGTTTTGAGTATATAGAACTTGTGTAGTTCGTGTATACTCATGTTTCGAATATATATAAAATTTGTGTAGTTTTTGTATATTGAAGTTTTGAGTATGTAGAACTTGTGTAGTTCTCGCATACTCATGTTGTGAGTATATATATATGACTTGTGTAGTTTATATATACTCATATCGTGTTACATTTATCAATTCAATTTATGTGCAATTGAAATGGTTATCATCAATTGCCAAAGAGGGAAAGATTGAAGTATCTTGTCCCACCATTATGTGTTAATGGTATGGTGTGATAATTAATGATAATCATATTGTGGAACTACTATTTTTTATGAGTTGGATGTATAGGTTATGTTCCAAGGTGATGAAGACTTGGAATGATCATGAGTTGATCATCATGTCAAGATTCAAGTAAAGGATGCATGATGCGTTGATGCATATCAAGACTTGAAGTAAAAGTTGCATCATGTGTTGATGCACATCAAGTCAAGAGAAGACTCATCATGTGTTGATGGAGGTCATGTAACATCTCAAATATGAATTTATGTTTCAAATGTAAGAAAATAAGAAGAAATTAAAACTTTTCTTGCATCTTGAAACCTTTGGTCATTTCTGTAATTCTTGTAAAGGAATTATGGAAATCAAAATCAAAGTCTTTAATTGACTCCAATCAAAAACCTCCTTAGCATAGATCTTGTGCCAAACCCATGGAAATATTTTTCCTGAGTTCTAGGGAGGCTTGGTAATACCTCTGAATTATCTCATGATTTTTAAAAATTATTTGATAATTTTTGGAGGCAAGTCAAGTTTGGTCAAACCATGATTTTCCCCTTCTGGAATTTCTGGAGAAAAATTCATTGCATGAAAATCTCTAAAAATTTTATGAGAGGTGTAACACCCTGGCTATTCGGAAGTCAAAATGTCACGCAAACCTATCAAACTACTAAGCATAGCATTAAAACTAGATTATCCAGATTCAATCAACATAAATTCCTAAGGAAAGACAATGAACGATCACTAGAATCATGGTAAAGAATGGATAAACGGTCATAATACCACGAACAGTCAAACGATACTAACATAGGATTATTACAATCTGGAACTTATTTCAACAATTTGACTTGGTGAATGGCAAGAATAATTGTTCGATTGGATAAAAGTGAAGTGTAGTGTGCCGAACTACCCCATTAAATCATCTTGTCGTCCTCCTCAATTACCTAATTAAAACATACAAAGCAAGGGTGAGTCGAAGACTCAGCAAGTACTAAACAAGAATAATCAAGCATGGAGTGGACAACACAATTCAGTTGAATTACGAACAATTATTGAAACACATACATGTACGTATGGAATGAATATATGAATGGATGAAATGTAAGAATGCATTGAAGGTATGGACTTATCGACTGCATATACCGGTATAGCGAGTGATACACCCGTTGGTGTTCACTTAAGCCCGTACTTCACAAAGTACGGGGACCCAATCACCGTATGAAGAACGTTTCATACGGGTGTCCAAGTTGCCACATTGGAATGGTGGTCAACACTACCCACATTGGAATGGTGGGTTTTCAAATGTCCATGCTGGAATTGATGGGTCTTTCAAATGCCCACACTGGAATTGATGGGACTTACCAAAAGAATCCACTTCCGTGGTTATAATGAATTTTATGAATGAACATGATGATTTCTCATGGTATGAATGAATAACACACATGTAACATCCCAATTTTTGAGAGTTTTTGAAAAATCTTCCATTTCAAAAACAACCATTTGTTTTTGTTGCTAAAAGCTTAATTGGGACTTTCAGAAAAAAAAAGTAGTTCAATTTGAATTAATCAAACTTCAATAAATAAAAATTGTCTGATTTGGTTTTCTAATTTTATCTAGTATTCATTTTTCCCTTCGTTCGGTTGTTTTCCCGTGGAGTTCTTTTTATTCCTTTTCAGTTTGCTTTTGTTTCAGAGTTATTTTAAAGCTTTTAAAACAAAATAAACTATTTTCATTTACTTGATTAAATGTGGAGCTTAAAATTTAATTTCCAAAGCAAAAGCATTTTAAACGATTAAATCAAACCTTACTCAAATTCAAAATGAGTTTATTGGATTTTCTGTGTTTTTGGATTTTATTCTTGTCGGCGTTGTTTCTTGCAACCTGGTCTGTTTTATTTCTTTTCTATCAACCCAAAAAATATTTTATTTGTTGTAAAATTTAATTTAAAGTATTTAATTTAAATTGGTGGTCTATTTTGAAGCTTTTAAAATAAAAATAAACGTTTGGATTTTCTCGGTTTAAATTTAAGTTTAAATTGAATTTTTAAGAAAAAAACATTTTAAGTGGCTAAAATAATTTCCAAGAAAATTCAAAACTATTTTATTTGGTCTATTCAAGTCCCAAGTTATTTTCTAAAATTTTCTTGAATTTTTGGATTTTTGGATTTTCCCGGATTCTCTTTATTCCCCTCCTTTTCTTTCTCTCTCCTCTCACTCCCCATGCCCTGGCGCATGCCGCCTGCTCTCGCGCGCCCCATGCTGCTGCTGCCACCCCATGCCCTGGCACTGCTGCCTCCTCGAGCCATGAGCGTCCTCACCAGTGCCTCGAGCCGTGAGCCCCATCCCTGGTACTGCTCCCGTGAGTCCCTTCCTCCAGCAGCCTCTCTCTCTCTCTCTCCTCCCTCTCTTTGCAAAACCGAGCAGCTCCTCCCCTTCCTCTCTAAAGCCAGCAGCTTCTTCTCCAGCTGCAGCGTTGCTCTCCCTCGGCCTGAGCTCCACCACCGAGCTGCCACTGCCGGCCAACCAATAGCTCTCCCCTCCACCCTGCAGCGCCACCTCCAACTCCCAGCCGAGCTTTCTTCCTTCCCTCCTCCTCTCTCAGGACTAGTAGCCGCCGGCGCATTGCCGCCATATCCATTGGCCGAACTCCTCCAGCGGCGGCACTCCCGCCGCTCTCCTCGCCTCGCCCGGTTCCCAGTGCTACCTTGCTCCGGCCCGGCTCGGCTCCCATGGCGCCTCCACCGGTTCCTGTGTGTTGCCGTGTGGTCCTTCTTCCCTCTCTCACAAGCTCAGCGCCGGCCATGCCATGCCGCCAAGGCGCTTAGGTCGCTCCTCACGACCACGCTCCTTCTCCCTTCCTCTCCAAAACAGCAGCTCTCCCTCCCAAGTCCCAACCGAAGCCTCCCCCACCAGCAGCTTCCCTGCCGAGCCTTCCTTCCCCAGCCGCTCTTCCTCTCCATGCATGCCCCTTGCCGTTTCCCCCCAGTCCCAGCCGAGCTCTCTCTCTCCTCCAGTGCACACCGAAAACCAGCAGCCCCCCTGACCTCCACTTCCTTCCCTCTCCTCCCCTTTCTTTCTTTCCAAAACCGAGCTCCCTTGTTCTGTATTCCGCCCATGCAATGCCTGAACTCCAACTTTTGCATGGAGCCTTCAAAGACTATAGCCCCACGGCAGCACCTTTACTCAGCCGGCAGCTCCCAGGCATGTCCATGTCTTGGCCAGCATGAGCTCCCTCTCCTCACCTCCAGTGCATGGCTACTTAAAGTGGCTACTGATGTGCACGCCATGCACATACTCATACTCATGCTCATGCACTCTTGCATGAAAACTAAGCACATGCAAACACATGCACGTGAAAAAAAGAGAGAAACAGCAAAACTTCTCTCCCTTGGTTCTCCCTCCTCGGCCATCCATTTCACGAGCCGACTGCGTCGCCGCGTGCCCCTCGGCATCCTCTTCTTATCCCTAGAATTCGCCGGTCTCTTTTTGCCGCGACAAAAATGTTCCACCGGGGGCCGAATTGTCTTCTGTCGTCGTTTTTGATGCCGTCTTTGATCTCCCGGTGATGTCGTCACTGCCGTTAGCTTTGCCTCGCGATGCTCTACGTTGTGCTACCTTCTTTTGCTCCGAAACATCATCGGGTCACCGGTGCCACTATTCCATATGCACTGTTTTGCGCGCCGCCGTTACACCGGTCCTCCGCCGGCGACGCGACCACCACCATTGGGTCCGCCTCGCTCCCGGGATTCCATTTTGCTAGTTCGCCAGCCGTCCCTCTCTTTCCCTCGCTGGTGGCATAATTTTTAACCCAGTCTATACTATTCATCTATGAGGATTTCTATTATTTCATGTGAAGGAAACTTCCGGATATTCGTTCTCCTTCATCCGGAATCCGATTCCGTCGATTCTTGGTTCTTAATTCATCTAAATTCAGCCCCTTCCTATCGCTACTATTTTTGTAATTTTTGGATTTTATTGGATTTGTTGTATTTATTTGGCTCTATTCGCACGTGTAGATTCTGGCGTTTCGAAATGATTCTTCGACCCGGCGACCGAAGACCCACTACTCGTCAACGAAGGCAAGTCGTAGGCCTTTGACCATGTTGAACCCATTTTTTACAAATGTATATTGTTTTAAATTATCATGCATGGCTAGTTTTATTAAAAATGATTTTGGGAGTAGATAATTACCAAATTGCCATTATGCCTCCTTGATAAAATGAAAATGAAATGTCTCCTTGAATGACATATGTCCTTGGACACCTTAGTTGGTTATTACTAGTTGGACATAATTGTATTACCAACTTGGGTGCGTATATTTGCTTAGTCTTGCTTTAGTTACCCGTGAGACTCACGATCACATGTTCATGATGAATGAAATTTGACTAATAGAACTATGGAATTGTGGTGTGATGCCACTGTAATTGAAATGTGTTGAGCCATGGCAGGGATTGCCATTTGGTCGGGAATGAACAAAAATGATTTATGCTCGGGCTTGAGGTAGGGAGTTAAGGTGGGTGTGTGATGCACATTGGGTTGTGGTAGACTTGTCTGAGCAGCCAACTAAGGACTTAACTTTACAAGTCATTGATCTGGGCCACCTCGTGCAACCACAAGTCCGGTATGGGACGGACCTGGCCAACTAATTAGGAAAGTTTTGAGTCGGTTCTGTTGTGGCTGATTATTGGCGCAAGAGGGGGCTGTGATGGCGAAACCTTAGCGGGCAGAACCGAGGCAAAATGGAACTTTGTAAAAGCCTTGTCACGTGCTCTAGACTGCTCACCTAAGGAAGTGAGCGGTGGTATCGACGGATGCCAAACAAACTAGAGAATTCGTGTCTTGTGGGTAAAGCTGTACAACCTCTGCAGAGTGTTAAAAATCTATTCGAATAGTCGTGTCCCTGATACGGACATGCACAGTGATTTCGCAAGGTAGCATTTTCAAAAATGTGGTTTGGTTCGATGGAATGGTTTGGTTGGAATGGTTGGGAAGTGAACGGGATGTTCACTGCTTGTTTCAAAAGAACTTGGTTATCTATGTATTATTCTTTTAAAATCCTGCTTGCAATCTAATTATTGTATTTACTGTTAAACTTGCTTTCTGCAAATCAACCATAAAGCCATCTTTGCTTAAGCCTGACATGAATACTATGTGCATACATTTCTCTACGACTTGCTGAGTACTTTATGTACTCACGGCTTTATGCCCTTTGTTGATCAGTCCCAGCAGAAGATTCAGGACATGTTGAGTACTATGAGGAAGGCTACTTTGAAGACTTCGCGAACTAGGTCACGTCCTCCACTCGATTGCCTGTGGGCATGTCGATTGGGCTCCACGTATTTTGAGATTTCATTTGCGGATACTCTGTGTTTTGCTAAGCCCTGTGAGGCGACTTTTGTAAGAACCTTGACCATAAGGTCTTTGCTGTTTTAATTAATATTACTTTGTCTGCTTCATTAGTTCGTTGTTGAATGGTTATGATAACATCATTGTTACAACTGTGCGAGCTAGCTACTGATCATGGGACTAGCTTGGTATGCACAGAGGGCCTCGGGGTTGTGTGACACCCGGGGTCCGACAAGAGATGGTATCAGAGCCATATCGACTGTAGGGCGTAACCTTTAGTTAGATTGGTCGTCTTAGCCAAAAATTCAAAAGATATTTTCTAAATCAAACCAAGCAATTAACTTGACTAGATATTCTTCTCTCATCTTATTCTATTCTTTCTCATCTTATTCTATTCTTTTCTTATCATCTTACCCTCTTATATCATTCTTGAGTTCTTTCATCTTATCTTTTCTGGAACTTGGTTTTCCAAATTTAAATTGACTCCCTTATCTCTGGATTATCCCTAGGATCGAGCCCTTCAAGATCAATCAAGAGAAGCCCTGGAAGATCAAGATCTGCTGGTTGTTCCAAGTCGACCCTCCATATAACTTAGATCGGTTGAGGCCCTCCTTAGTTTTAGTAACGATTAGCCGGCGTAATAGCACCTTTTTGCTTGAGTGTCGTATTTTTATTGCCTCTTAATAGCTCTTCGGCTATTTCATTCTTTGGGTTTAACCGACCTTTCCCCAGTTAGGATGCTTCTGTCTTTCTCCCTTGTTCTCTCTCGTCTATTATGCTTTTCCCTCGCACCTATTGTGCTTTCTCCCTCTCATCTATGAAACCTGTGAAGAATTATTGCAAAATGGTTCAAACATGTAAGTCCCTTGGAAGCTACTCTTGCTGGAAATAACCAATGTGTTTTGATGCCAACCTAGGTAGCTTTGGAGAATCATTGATAAGATCGATTTTGAGATTAACCGAGTATATGTAAGGTGTTATTGTGGATACCAGAGTACGATAATGGGTATGCCTTGATTATAAATGGCTTAAAGAATAGCATATTGATGGATTATATAAATCGTGGAGTAAAGTGATCAGGGAGGAAAATCTTGATTAATCATGAAGGATAAAAGAATCTGAAGTACTGATTTGATTATTAGGAGAAGTTGTATTTAAATTGAATCTTGAGCTGGTTATAATGTCGGTTGGATATTTGGAATTGAGAAATTGTGCAGAAGAGGCACATAGTAGAATGCGAAGAGAATTGGATTTTTCATATCGATTTATGATGTTAATGTTGGAAGAATTGGTTGGATCTTGGTTGGATTGTAGAAATACAAGATTACTAGATTGTAGAATTAAATTATTATTGATATGAGATTATGGGAGATTGGATTATAGAAAGGTATCTTGGATGAATTACAGAAATTGACCTTGATTGGATTATGGAAATATGATTGTGGAATTTGGGTTATAGAAATATAATTTGCTGGATGATAGAAGATAGAAATATATTATGATTGGATTTGGATAAAATGATTGCACGATTGTTCAAGATTGGGATTATAGGATTACCGATCCTTAATGTTAATTTCGGTGGATTAGGCTGAATCAAGAAGTATGGAATTAATTGAGTATATTGGTCACATTGGATTTAATTGGATATGATTGCATAAAGAGATTGGGATTTAAAAGAAATTTTTGTTGGATTATAGAGATATATCTTGATCGTATTATAGAATTGTGCAATTGTTGGATATTGGATTATGCGAGCAGATGATTGTTGGATAATGGAATTTGTGATTGACGGATATATTACTGATATCAGAGTTGGCCCAAAATAATTGTTGAATTGATGAATATCTTACAGATGTTGGAATGGGACTAAATAAATGTTGGATAGATGGTGATGAAATAATTGGTGGATTAAATTGACTTGGTGGATTACAAGCGGTCTCTTTGGAGGGATCTGTCATAAAGATATTAGATTGGTATAAATAAATCCCGGAGTGTTGCAATTGATAAATATGCTTGAGAAAATTTAGTTGATAATGTTGTGGATTTAGTCAAGAATTTTGGAGAAAACAATTGTGTGATTATAATCTTTGGAAGAATTTTGTTCCAGAAAGGGTAAAAAGAATTTGGCGTGATGTTGGAGTTTATCGGATTAAAAGATGTGCTTATTGCTAATGGATTTTGTGGATTCGTGTGGAAAAGAAATCATGCAGTCAAAGTGGTGAATCCATTGGATTATTTAAAACCGTAAATCGGAATCACGTGATCTTGGTGGCTATGGAAAGCTAAGAAGAATACCTACAACTTTCTGAGAGATGGACAGGACATAAAATGAACGCATCTTACCCAAAATCGACGCACAAGGCGGTGCACAGCAAGGGGGAAGGGGGGCGGCGGCTCCAAAGGGGGGAAGGGGAGAGAAATGTCGAGTTTAGGGTTTGGGGTGGGAACCCCCTTATGGCCGGCCACCACATGGGCCCCTCCTGGGCCGTGGCCTAGGCCTAGGTTGTCGAGAGTTTATGGAAAACCCCTTTTAATTTTCAGAAATTTCTACTCCTTTAATTGTCTTTTCTTTCCCCGGCTTCCATTCAAATTACTCGATTCGATTCTTTACTCTTTTCGTTTCCGGTGTATTACAAGAGGTTCCTCCTGCTGTCAGCAACCTCCAGTTAAAATTTCATAATTTTTGGAGCTTGTTTGCTACCTTAAACAATTCCTCAAAAATCAGATGTTTAAATTCAAACCCTAACGGGTTTTCACTGTTCATCGGGTTCGAATCAGACTCGGGCTCGAGCCACTTGATTTGGTTCAGTCAACTAAACGCACCGACTCGGTCGTTCGGGCGCCAGTGTTGTGAGTCGTTGGATCAACATCGAACGGCCCACGCTCGAGTGAACGTTCGGACCATCCAAGCGCGCTGATCCATTTGAACTGTTGGATTCTAAATCGAGGGTCCACAATCGCGTGAACGTTCGGACTATCCGAACGCCCCGCGCAACGTGAACCGTAGGATCCAAATCAACGGCCCTTGATCAAGCGAACGGTCAAATCGTTATTAATCATCCTGTTCTTTTGGAACCGTTCGATTTCAATCCAACGGCTGATACATCGTCTCCTTCCTCCGGTCAGCGCGTGAGTCTGAGTCCGTCCATGGCGTGAGCAGAGGAGAAAAACGCGGTGTGAAGTCACCTCCGTGGTCGACTTTAAACGGTTATTTCTGTGCGCATTTAATGCCCGTCGTGCTCCTCCCTCAGACGTCCATTGTTCAACTGCTCCCGTCGCTCTCTCGCGTTCTAATGGCAGTGTTGACCCGAGAGGGATATCGCCGTTGCCCACTACCATCCTCAGCTATTTAAACTCCATTGCTTCTCCATTGGCTTCCTTTAGCACTTCCGCAACTCCAGCTAGCACCCACAAGCTTGCTTGAGCTGCAGATCCTCGAAATTTCTTCGGCCGCCATTGTTGAGTTTGAAGCTTCGGTGAAGGCGGTGCAGTAGGGGTTTTCTTCTTCAAGTCTTTGCTCCCTCTGCTCCCCCTTTACTCCCTGAAGCTTAACCCTCACTCAATTTTGTTCAATTTGCTCAGGGCTTGACTGAATTTGGATTTCCCCCTTTTCGGTCGAAATCCGCATTTTTCCTCACCCGAGCAGTCTCGACCTTTCTCTGTGCATTCTTTGTGCTCAGGTAACTTCTTATTAGTCCCTAGTTGCTTGGCACCCGCTCCCTTGGACCGCAGCTGGGATCAAATGCGTTTTTCGTTTTCGGTCACTTTCGGTCACCTCGGTTATCTCCGGCTTGCCGGCGTTCTAGGCCACCGCAGTCGAAACCGTTGGTACCATTGGGTGCGCAAGAGTGCTAAGAACCCATTTTGGGCGTTTGCTCGCACCACCGCGGCCGGAGCCGCTGGCGGTGAGCCGTTCTTCCCCGTCATTCTGTCGGACGAAAACAGGGATGAGCGTTTGAACGTGAGTCGGTTTGGACCGTCGATCCTAAGATCTACGGCTCAGGATCGCGTGAAAGTTTGAATTTATCGCACGCTTTGATCTGTGGACTGTTGGATCCAAGATCAACGGTCCCGATTCGAGTCCGCATGGGTCGTTGGATCCAAGATCAACGACTCACGTGCGTATGAACGTTCGGACCGTCCGAGCGTCCGGATCCACGTGGACCGTTGGATCCAGATCCAACGGTTAACGTTTAGGGTTTAGGGGTCGCGCGCGCGCGATCCCAGGAACTTGGACCGTTGGATCCAAGATCAACGATCCAAGTTCGTCCACGTCATTTTAATTTATGGTTTTTCCCGAAAGGATTATTTTGTCAACTGAAAAATGTAGTAACTTGTAAAATGCTTAACTATTTCATTTTAATTCCTTTTCGGTTGATTCAAATTTTGTTAGTTATATTTTTAACTAAACTTTAATCTAAAAATGGTTCTAACCTCAGTATATCTCCAGAAAATTTTGCTTATGAATAGTAGTATTTTTTTTTATTTTTAGGGCTGAGCAAAATTGTTTTGCTCATATCTTTTGCATTAAGAATCCAAATTAATTAGTTCTTGTTGCTAAATTCCTTAGAAATCATGCTCTTGCTACTATAAAAATTTTAGAATATTTGGAGAGAGTTTGCTATTGAGCCTTTATATTTTCTTCGTTCTTATCGGTTCTTTTGCGCTTTCTCGTTAGGATCCGAAGAGCACGTTGACAATACAATTGATCCTCAGCAACATCTTGACCCATAGCAAACAGGCAAACAGTTTGATCATGTTAATCCCAGTATTTTTCGAGTCTAATATATTGATTTCAACTTGTATGTATGTATTGCTATTTTATTGTTAAATTATGGTTAGTATCCCATAGTTGCATAATCTGTAGGAATTGATTATCCTCTACTACTATGAGCCTAGGTTATTTGCTGTGATTTGAGTTCGATGGATGAACTTTCGTCACTTAGTAGATTGCGAATTGAAATTGCTTAGAAAAATGCTTAGTTTCGGTAGTAATGGGCGATCATCGATTTTAGTCGATGATCTTGATCACACCTCTAATTATTATTCCATTATGTCCAGCACTTTTATTTTGGTTATTTTGTAAAGTCAAAATCTAAAAATAAAACATTGATTTAGACTTGGGCAACTAGTTCGATGGTGGGTTATTGGGTTTGTGGATGTCTTGCCTAAGTCAACAAGGACCGAACATCTTGTGTCACACTCTCCAAGCATTTTTGCGTGCTAACCACGCGAGAGGGATATGGGACCTCTCTTGACTTTAGTACTTTGGCGTGTGTTATCTCCGAGTCACAGGAGGGGGATATGTGTGTTGTGTGAAAAAGGATATGTGTTCTTGTGTTGGGTGTGCGGTGGTGGAGATTCCGGGTAGGCTCTCCACCTCGAGGAGCATTGTAGTTGTCCAAGGCTTTACTCGAGACGGGTAGTTGATGAGGCTTTACAATGACTCGACACAACGCTTGGGTTTCTATCCATCCAGCTGGCTCATGATTAATGCACAATATTGGAAATGTCTCGTAGGACTTATGTGCTTAAGCATACCAAAAGAAGTGTGCTAATCATGTGGCAAAAGGCGATCAGCGTGTGGGTACATTGGTACACCTGCGCAGGTATAAAACTATTCAATAGCCTCGTCCTAGGTTATGGACACGCTTGGTTAGGTTTTGCAAGAGTTAGACTACAACCTTTTAAATTAAAAGTTTGACATGGTTGGTATGAATGGGTAATTCATGCTATTGTTGTGGTGACTAATGATTTAATCACTTCCAGGATTGTTGTTATCATCTATCTATTGTTATACTATTGTCCTGTACTGTTATTTGAACATTAAAAACAGTTTTGACAACTTGCTTTTAAATATACTACATTATTGCAAATAAACATTGCGTTGTGCTGAAAATCAAACATACAGCCTCCACTTAAATAAGCTTGCATGTAGCATATGTATAGGTATGTTACTCTACACGTAAGTCTTGCGGAGTACAATTTTGTACTCATTTGCTTTGCCTAACTATTTGTTGCAGAGGAGGAAGGTGAGCCCCAAGGGCCTCACTTTTGTGAAATGTGCTGTGGATTCGACGACTAGCTTGGCGGCTCGGTCGGTTGCCTTATGGGTTAAAGGCATACTGATTGGCTCTTTTGGTTTATGGCCATCTTATGGCACTTTTGCTTCCGCTGTTCAATTTCTGTATGTATATGTCATTTGGCCGGTCGGCATCTCTTTTGTAATAACAATCCTTTAGTTATGTTAACTTCTGGTTTGTTGCTTACTTCGGTTCTATGTGAATGAATGGAATTGATGCATGAATTTTGTAAAGGGGTATTTATACTGCACTTCTGGGAAGTATACATGTCTCGAGTCTCAGTTTATTCGATTTGTGATGCTAGGACCAAATGGATGGTTAAGCATTACAAGCCCGATAAACCGGGGTCTCACAGGTCAAGTGAAGGAATGCATCATGTGTTGATGCATGTCAAGACTCAGGATGAAGAAATCATCATGTGTTGATGATGTTCAAGAATAGATTCCGAATTGAAGAAATCATCATGTGTTGATGATTGTCAAAGTCAAGGACCCGAACTTGAAGTGTTGATGTGCGTCATCAAGTTTCAAGAAGATGCAATGCAAAGGTATGACTAACTAGAGCTAATGATGTGTTCCTAATCTTTTATCGGTCTTGGTGTTTAGTTGGAAGACCGGATTGCTAGTATAGGATTGCCGTATGAAGGACCGAAATGGCAACAGAGGGGGGGGGGTGAATGGTGCCTTAAAAATAAGATCCTCCCTTATCAAGTGTCCACACAGCAATCCAAAACCTTCTGATAAACAAGAGACGTGAAGTGAATCAAATCCAAAAGGTTTAAACAAAGCTGGTCGTTTCATCGGATATCGGAAGTTCGATTCTACCTAGCGGTAGTTCCAAGATCGCGTAGTTCCGCCGGTCGCGGAAGTTCCGCTCATGTAGTTCCGCCTTGTAGATAGCGGAAGTTCGATTGTCCTGACCAAGAACAAGACGATCGAAATTTCAAAAATCCAAAATACTCAAAGATTGTTGCTCTTCTCGGGTCAAGTCTTACAGACATCATCCTAAACAACATCTTGACCTCATTGAGAAGGAATCGCAGACAAAGATCCATTAATCAAAGCAAAAACGGATTTCTTGAATATTTGACAAGAGAGACCAAAAACTACAATTCGCAAGATACTTAGATTCTTGGCTCATGAAACTTTGAGGATATGTTAGCAATATCAGTAAGATTCTAGATATCAAGTTTCATGCCATCTCATAAGAGAAATCAAGAGTTTCACCAAAACCCTAGGTATTCAAGCCAAGAACAGAGAGAAGAAAAGATGCATATTCAAAGAACCAAACAAAGATTTCATTGCTCGAAATAAAGGATTACAGAGGTAAACAAAGAGGAATGATTACAAGAAGTTCAGTTCATCCTCTCAATCTCAACAACTAAAGCTATAAAGCAAAACAACCTCTCCAAAGGCTCTTTAGCTAAAGCTAACCCTAATTTTCTCTCTCAAAAAGTTTTAACCAAAATAACCAGGGGTTCACCTCTATTTATAGCCCTTGGCTAACGGGTCTCCAACCCGTTATGCCGGCTAAACCCTAACGGAGCCCGCTTCCACTTGTGCCGCTTTGCGAAATTACCCTTTCGCCCCTCGCACACCTTCTGGAAGGTCCCGCATTCCTTGTCGTCCACGACTCGCAACCGCCTCGAGTGCACGCCGTCTTCGACACACCTTGACCGTTCTGACCTCAACGCCGCCTGCGTCTAGTCCGGTCTCCACGTGTCTCGCCACGACTCCTTCTCGATGCCCTCCAACCAGTACAAACAAGAAACACATCACATAGCATTGCTCAAGATAATAGAATCATCATTTGCATTTAACTCAAATCAATTCACAACTCAAAATCAAAACTATGCCTTTCTGCACAGTTCTGCCCACAATCGGAAGTTCCGCATTTACCATGGCGGAAGTTCCGATTATCGGAACGTCCGCACTCCCAGTTTGGAAGTTCCGATTATCGTCAAATCAGAACACACTTGTCAGGTTTATCGGAAGTTCCAGTTTCCAGGAGCGGAAGTTCCGCACATTGACACACCAGACCACAATCGTCAGGATAATCGGAAGTTCCGTTTTACCAGGGCGGAAGTTCCGATTATCGGAACTTCCGCATTCCAAAACCGGAAGTTCCGCACAGTACAGAACCAACTTGGCAGCAGCGCAAACGCAATGAATCCAATCACAAACTTTTCAACACAGCGTCAAATACTCATCACTCGAAAGGGGACCCTACTCACATGGTCTCTCAATCTCCCCCTTGATGAGTATATTGACAAACACGAAAAAGCATACAAATGAGTTTGTGATAAAGACCAAACACGGTATAATCTAGGAAACAAGAAGGCTCAAGACCATGTTTGTCAAAGGAGAACGACTGAAGTTTGAAATGAAAGCGCAAATTTTTCTGCAATGCTCCAGAAGACTTTTTCTCTCCAAACTAACTTCTCCCCCTTTTAGCAATAAACACATCAAGATGTAGAAAAGGGAGGAAATGACTATATGATATTCATTTTAAGCATTAGGAGCCATGAAGATTATCCAAAATGACTATTCGAGTATTACACCAAGCCATAACACAAAAGAATGCTATCAGGATCATGACAATTGATGTATAGAATAGCTAAGACAAGAAATCCATAAACTAAGAATTGATCCAATTCTTTAGCATGTCAAATTAACCAAGATTGTAGTCTAGCTAAAGGTATCCAAGGATGATACAATCCATGTCAAATACTCTAAGTGGAACCAAGAGGCATAATATTGAACAGTTCAGAGTGCTAACAGTTTTAAGAACGACTCAATTGAACAAGTACTTGGTCTGTTCGAAGATAAGCAAATTTAGCACATTTTTCTTTTTCTGAAAATTCTTTATAGCTTTATCTTAGTAAAGCAAGTCCTGGACTAGGTGCCATCCACAACTGCCTCCTAAGCTTCAACTATTTTTCAAATCTTAACCATGTGCTAGATCTCAAGCCTTATGCGACCACTCCAAGCAACAGACTTAAGGAAGTGATCTTAGATCATTCAAGACTCCCCCTGAGTTCATGCCTAGTGCAATGGCAAGCAGTCTCATGAGAAAGAGTTGGTGAGATTAGTTTTTTCGCACAAAAGAGATCATTTTTACTTTTAAATTTTTAGACCAAAGATTTAAAGATAAGTCATGTTTCTTAAAGAATTGACATAGCTTAATCTAAAGTTCAATAGAGATTCAGGACTCAACTCAGCCTACTTGACATGGCGAGAATCATAAAAGGATAACTTCAACAGACTAGTCTCAAGACCTATCATGACAAGATTTTAGTTCAAGTTGAGCAATTTTAGTCACCTTATCATGGCAAAGACTAAACTACACATAAAAAGTCATGATAAATCTAGCAGATTAGCATAAATCATGGCAAGATGTAAAATAGTGAAAACAGATCATAAGGGATAATAAACAAGGCTCCATGTAATTTTATTATAATGCAGGATGAAAAACCAGATTACCTTCAGAATGAGAAGCATTTTTTTTAAAATTCAGGTTGAGTTATGACAAATTTAAGAACTAGAAGAAACAAGATGAACTCCCCCTGAATCAAAAAGACAAAAGCGAGAAACTGATAAGAGAAACAGAAAAGGCAGTCCTTAGAGCATAGATAAGATATAGAGAATACTATAGCTCGATCGATTCTTATCTTCCCATATGATTCGGGACTATCGGTGATCAACTAACACACTAAGGAGCAAACAACATCCTGTCTACCCAAGGGTGGCCCGACCCTCGCTAGAACCTATAAGAAGTGAGTAAGCTCAACTTAGAGAGAGGAGAAACAGCTAATAAGCAGCATCCTAGAAGCACAAGATAAGAACTAGCAGTCAAAGCAACTTGGTAAGAGAACCACTCTAACCTATGCTGGAAGGACTTAGACCCAAAGTACCCAAAAGAAATGCAAGCAGAAAGGAGTAATAGCATAGTTAAAATATAATACAGTAATAAAGCACAAGCTCCCCCTCACAACAGTCCATAAGGACAAACCACCCCAAGCTCTCCCCGCAGAGCTGAAAACCGAGAGCTGTCCAAAGGCTTGGTGAAGATATCACCAAGCGGTGTTCACTCTCCACAAACCGAGCACAATGTCACCCTTCTCTACATGGTCTCGAAGAAAGTGATATCTGATATCAATATGCTTGGTCCGAGAATGTTGCACTGGGTTCTTGGCAATGCAAATCGCAGACGTGTTATCACAAAAGAGTGGAACACGGTCGATTACTAACCCAAAGTCCTGCAAGGTCGAGACCATCCAAAGCACTTGGCTACGAAAGAATCGGCTGCAGAACGCGTGCTCGGCCTCTACGATTGGATGTGCAACACCGATCGCTTCCTCAAGACCAGGAGACAAGAGGCGTGCCAATGAATTGGCAAGTGCGAGGTGCTCTTCCTATCTATCCTCTGACAAATAAATCGTGATCGGAGAAGGCTCTAAGAGATAGACAAGAAGAGGAAGAGTACCAGATACCATAGTCAATGGTAGCTCGAAGGTACCGAAAGATGCGCTTCACCGCCTGGCGGTGAGATACGCGAGGAGAAGCCTGAAACCGAGCACAAAGACACACGGAGAAATGTATGTCTGGTCTCGAGGCTGTGAGGTACAGGAGAGAGCCTATCATGCTTCTGAACTCCTTTTGATCAACTGGCTCGCCGTCTTCATCTGGGTCAAGTGAGGCTGTAGAAGCCATTGGAGTTGACACTGGCTTGCCATCACTCATGTCAAAACATCTCAGGAGATCACGAGTGTACTTGCCTTGGTGCAGAAAAGTACCTTCCCGAGTCTGTTTGATTTGGAAGCCAAGGAAGAAACTCAACTCGCCCATCATGCTCATCTCAAACTATGAGCTCATGACATCCGAAAACTGAGAAACAAGAGCATGCGAGGAGCCGCCAAAGATAATGTCATCCACATAAATCTGGACAAGTAGAAGATCAGTGCCAAGACGGCGGATGAACAAGGTCTTGTCAATTTTACCCATCTCAAAATCATGACTCAACAGATAGGACTTAAGCCTTTCATACCAGGCTCGAGGAGCTTGCTTAAGTCCATAAAGAGCTTTTGAAAGCTTGAAGACATGATTATGGTACTTGGGGTTTTCGAAACCTGGGGGCTGTCTGACATAGACTTCTTCCTCAATAAGTCCATTAAGAAAGGCACTCTTGGCGTCCATTTGGTAAAGTTTGAAACCCTTAGAAGCTGCAAAGGCAAGCAAGATTCTAATAGCTTCAAGTCTGGCTACAGGGGCAAAAGTCTCCTCAAAATCGAGACCCTCAACCTGGGAGTAACCCTGAGCTACCAGTCTAGCCTTGTTTCGAATGACTACCCCATCTTCGCTTTGCTTGTTCTTGAATACCCACTTGGTCCCAATGATATTGTGACCTCGAGGGGGCTCAACAAGCGTCCAGGCCTTGTTCCTTTCAATGTTTTCCAATTCCTCATGCATGGCATTAACCCATGACTCATCAAAAAGAGCATGACAAACGTCTTTAGGCTCAAAAGAGGCAACAAAAGCAGAATGAAGACAGAAGAGAGACATGCCAGTTTTTGAACGAGTGACTCGCTCAAAAAGATCTCCAATGATCTGCTCTGAAGGATGGTCCTTTTGAATGTGTCTAGGAGGTCCAGGGTGAGAAGAAGAAGTGGCCTCTATCTCATGAGCAGATGAGATAGGGACAGAGTCACTAGCTTCAGAAGAAGCAGAAGGCAAAGGCTGGTCTCCTCGAGGTGCGGTGGAAGAAGGCACCTCAGGAGTAGGAGAAAGAACTGGATCAGGTAGACAACCCTCATCTCCGTCCTCCTCATCATCCACAAAGATGGACTCGGACTGCTCTAGAGAACCTGAGATATCAGGCCTAGTCCCCGGACTGGCCTCATCGAAGGTCACCTCACAGGTTTCTATCATTTTGCTAGACTCGCAGTTCCAGACTCTATAGGCACGAGAAGAAGTCGAGTAACCCAGAAAGATCCCATCACAAGATCGTGACTCGAACTTATCTAGGTTCCCAGACTTCAGAATAAAACACTTGCAACCAACACACGAAAATGCGAGACACGGGCTTTCGCCCATATCTCAACTCATAAGAAGTGCGATGCAAGAGTGCCCTAAGAAAAACTCTGTTTGAAACATGGCATGCAAAGGGCAATAGCCTCACCAAAACTTCCTAGGTGTAGAATATTCATTGAGCATTGTCCCGCCATCTCGACCAAAGTACGGTTCTTCCTCTCCACAACGCCATTTTTTGAGGACGTGAGAAGAGAAGCGGTGCTCTACACTGTCTCACCACGAAACTCTCAAAGTAGGAATTCTTGAACTCGGTGCCATTATCACTGCGAATTGCTCGTAATGCACAGGAGCTCAACAGAAAGCCTACTAAAAGACCACGAAAATGAGTAAGCGTCTCATACTTGAGGCTAAGAAAAACACCCAAGAGTACCTCGAGAAGTCATCGACCACGACAAGAACATACCACTTCCCTCCTGTGATGCACAGATTGAGCCGTGGGCCAATCAGTATCCATATGGAGCGGTTGTCACCGTGCATCAATCATTATTATCAGAATCGGAGAGTGAGAAGCGGCAACCATCTTGCCGTGCCGGCAAGGAGAGCAAACTAGATCCTTGAATATCTTGAGTTTCGGCAAACCACGAATGAGATCGTGGCCACTAACTCGGGTCAAATGATCAAATCCTATATGACCAAGTCTCCTATGCTAGAAGGTCAAATCACGGATTGAAGCAATTAAACACCGGAGAGGATCACCGGAAGACTCGGAAAAATCAAGACGAAAGATCCTCCCATAACGAAATCCATAAACCGGACTACAGAAGAATAAAAATTTTGCAATTGTTTTTCTTAAAACTCACCTCGAAATCGTCATCGGTGAGTCGAGAGATCAAAGCGATTATCTTGTAGCTTACTTACTAAGGCAACATCTTTTAGAATAAATGAATCATTAATGCGCACGATGCCTTTAGCAATAACGCGCCCAAACGAAGCATCTCCAAAGGTGATCGTCTCATCACCAGAGCACAGGCTAGGGAAGAAAACCAACGAAAATCTCCGGTCATATGGCGAGAACAACCAGAATCTACAAGCCAAACCTTTCCCTTCTCTCGCGCGGCGAACCTCATCGAGTCATTCAGAGCTCATTGTCACGACGCGTCGGTCCCGTTGGCCATGAAGCACATACCGATGAAGTCGTCACCGTCCTTGAGATCTTGATCATCCTTTCCCTCATTGTCGCTCCATCCCTCCACGTCGCTGAAGTTGAGGTCGTCGAAGGCCGTGAGGACGCGATGGAAGAGCTTCTTGGCCTTCCCAAAGTTGCAGAACTTCTTCTTGTCTTGAGCAGGTGCTGAGGGCTTCATGTTGCGGTTCTTGTCGATGTAGTCATTCTTGCTCGGACCGCTGTAGTCACCTTTGCCCTTCCCGGCTTAGGCGGTTTGCTCGGATGTGGTTGGGGCCACCACACTCGAAACAAATCACGGGTCCTCCTCTTCTTCCATCCCTCCTTCTCTTGAAAGCATGGAAAAACTTCCGAGCTAGGAGGGCTAGTTGTTCATCAGCAAGCTGCTCTAACTGATCATCAGTTATGTCACAGAGAGCAGCCAGGGAGAAACCGCAAAGAGAATTAGAAGAAGATCCAGAAGTGGGATCGGTGACTAAGGCCATCGACTGTGACTTCGACCTTCGAGAGACTATGTCAATCTCGTGAGTCTTGAGGCGTGAGTAAAGTGCGTCAAGAGTCAAAGTCGAGAGGTCCGTGGTATCCTTGATGGTAGTCACCTTCATCTCCCAAACGCGCAAATCAAGAGCTGCGAGCATCTGACGAGCATTGTCCGAGTCGGGGTATGTAAGACCGACCGCTCGGAGGTTACTCAAGATCTTGTGAAAACGCGCAAAGCACTCATCAAGGGACTCGCCAGCAAGTATTTCAAACTTGTTGTACTCTCGCTTGAACTGGTCCTGTCGAACTGTCTTGATCTGGGTGGTGCCCTCATGGTAGCGTCGAGGTCACCCGGATGTCAAAGCCGACGTCGGATGAGAGATGCGATCAAACTCGCCGGCTCAAACCTTGGATTATAATGTTCCTTGCCTTTGAATTGGCCTCAACATCGGGCATGTTTCCCATATTGATGTTTTCATCGGCAGAACAATGGCCCGACCTTCACCTTCCGCGGATGGCATACCCCGAGCACGGATGTATGTTTCCATTCGACTCTTCCGAAGGGGTAATCCGAGCCATCAAAGGCGGAGGCTTGGTGGAATACTTATTCTGCGCCATGGCTCACAGACCGGTTAAGATCTATCGAAAAGAGCTAACCGGCTCTGATACCAATTGAAGGACCGAAATGGCAACAGAGGGGGTGAATGGTGCCTTAAAAATAAGATCCTCCCTTATCAAGTGTCCACACAGCAATCCAAAACCTTCTGATAAACAAGAGACGTGAAGTGAATCAAATCCAAAAGGTTTAAACAAAACTGGGCTGTTCTGTCGGATATCGGAAGTTCCGATTCTACCTAGCGGTAGTTCCGCACTGCGGTAGTTCCGGCTTTCAGTGCGGAAGTTCCGCTCGCGGTAGTTCCGCCTTGTAGATAGCGGATGTTCGATTGTCTGACCAAGAACGAGACGTCTTCGAAATTTCCAAAAATCCGAAATACTCAAAGATTGTTGCTCTTCTCGGGTCAAGTCTTACAGGACATCATCCTAAACAACATCTTGACCTCATTGAGAAGGAATCGCAGACAAAGATCCATTAATCAAAGCAAAAACGGATTTCTTGAATATTTGACAAGAGAGACCAAAAACTACAATTCGCAAGATACTTAGATTCTTGGCTCATGAAACTTTGAGGATATGTTAGCAATATCAGTAAGATTCTAGATATCAAGTTTCATGCCATCTCATAAGAGAAATCAAGAGTTTCACCAAAACCCTAGGTATTCAAGCCAAGAACAGAGAGAAGAAAAGATGCATATTCAAAGAACCAAACAAAGATTTCATTGCTCGAAATAAAGGATTACAGAGGTAAACAAAGAGGAATGATTACAAGAAGTTCAGTTCATCCTCTCAATCTCAACAACTAAAGCTATAAAGCAAAACAACCTCTCCAAAGGCTCTTTAGCTAAAGCTAACCCTAATTTTCTGTCTCAAAAAGTTTTAACCAAAACAACTAGGGGTTCACCTCTATTTATAGCCCTTGGATAACGGGTCTCCAACCCGTTATGCCGGCTAAACCCTAACGGAGCCCGCTTCCACTTGTGCCGCTTTGCGAAATTACCCTTTCGCCCCTCGCACACCTTCTGGAAGGTCCCGCATTCCTTGTCGTCCACGACTCGCAACCACCTCGAGTGCACGCCGTCTTCGACACACCTTGACCGTTCTGACCTCAACGCCGCCTGCGTCTAGTCCGGTCTCCATGTGTCTCGCCACGACTCCGTCTCGATGCCCTGCAACCAGTACAAACAAGAAACACATCACATAGCATTGCTCAAGATAATAGAATCATCATTTGCATTTAACTCAAATCAATTCACAACTCAAAATCAAAACTATGTCTTTCTGCACAGTTCTGCCCACAATCAGAAGTTCCGCATTTACCATGGCGGAAGTTCCGATTATCGGAACGTCCGCACTCCCAGTTTGGAAGTTCCGATTATCGTCAAATCAGAACACACTTGTCATGTTTATCGGAAGTTCCGCGTTCCCAGGAGCGGAAGTTCCGCACATTGACACACCATACCACAATCGTCAGGATAATCGGAAGTTCCGTTTTACCAGGGCGGAAGTTCCGATTATCGGAACTTCCGCATTCCAAAACCGGAAGTTCCGCACAGTACAGAACCAACTTGGCAGCAGCGCAAATGCAATGAATTCAATCACAAACTTTTCAACACAGCGTCAAATACTCATCACTCGAAAGGGGACCCTACTCACATGGTCTCTCACCGTACTATTAAGAGGGGTCTTGACTAGTAGTATGAGTTAATCATGTGTTGATAGCTCATTGTGTTTGCTCTAGCTCATCTATGCATGGAGCTATTATTTGCGAATATGTTTTGCAAATAGCCGAGGCTCATGCATTTAATCTTTGTAGTATGGTACTATAGTTTGCAAATGTGTTTTGCAAATGGTTGAAGTCCATGCACCTTAGCCTTGTGGCATGATGCTATTATTTACGAATGTATTTTGTGAATAATTGATGCTCATGCATTTAATCCTTATAGCATGAGACTTAAGTTCGCAAATGTGTTTTGCAAATGGTGTAAGTCCATGTACCTTATTCCTTGTGGTATGATTTTAAAGTTGGCAAATATGTTTTACAACTTGTTAGGAATCTTGCTGTGATCCTTGTTGGCATGGCTTATCAATTGGCAAATTTATTTTGCAATTGGAATTGTTTGTGAAGCCATTACTGTTTCTGTCAGGATGATCGGTAGTTCCGATGTTATAACTGCGGAACTACCGCTTTGTGGTAGTACCGGCATGTTAAGAGCGGAACTACCACGGTCCGGATGAACCGAAATCCGGCGGTATGTTTTTTTCCAGAGAAGCACTATTTTTGGGACTTAGCCGATTTTCTGGAAGCGCGGTAGTACCGCCATGTTGGGAGTGGAACTACCGCACCGCGTAAGTTCTGATTTTGGCGCGATATATTTTTTCCAAAGGGTGCCATGTATTGGACCTGAGTGGAAGCGGAAGTACCGCCCATCAGAAATGGAACTTCTGATAATCGGAAATACCGCAAATTAGTTAGCGGAAGTTCCGCGCTGATTGTCCCAACGGCTAGTTTCTCGTCTGATATAGCCGTTACTGTGCTTGTCGCTGAAGTGCGGAAGTTCCGGCCGTATAACGGCGGTAGTTCCGCATATGCTGATTTTTCAACAGATTCTCTCCCAACGGCTAGTTTTTGTGTGTGGGTTATATATAGCCACCTTGGCCGGTTGGGAATGGTTGCTGATGTTATTGTTGAGTTCCATACTCATTCTTTGATCTAAGAGCAAGCCTCTCATCCTCTTATGTGCATGTGTTGCACTTAGTGAGCTTGGAGAGCAAACCCTAGGTGCGTGTGTTGTCTTAGGTAGTGGATTGTGTATCCACTTGAGCGTTGACACTTGATTAGTTCAAGTGAGAGTTGAGATTTGTTTATCTTGATGTTTGCCGACACCTAGATGGCGTGGAGGCGTCGTATCCGGTGATCTTCTCAAGAAGCTTGTGAGAAGGTCCGGCGTGTTGTTAGTGGTTTGGTGCTCGCCATCTCCGAAGTGGAGGAAGAGCAACCATAATGGAGCGAGGTGTTGGTTCGCGTTGGAACCGGTCCAAGTGGTTGGACTTACCTCAGAGGTGTTGGCTTAATTAGTGGAGCCGATCCAATTTGTTTGGGTTTACCTCAACGTGGATTAGGGGAGACCGGCAAGTCTCCGAACACCACGGTAAAACATAATCGTATTATCTTATTTTATCTTGTGCTTTACTTTGAACAATTTACTTTACATGCTTTAATTGCTTATATATCATTGTATGATTGCTCTCATTGTATTGTGTTCATATTGTTGGTGCACTTAGGGAAGTCTAGTTGATTTAGGTTTTACTTGTGCAAAACTAATTTGTTATTAGCTTCCGCATTATATATTGGTTTTAGCGCTAAAGTTTTTTAAAACCGTCTATTCACCACCCTGTAGTCAGCCACCTCGATCTTACAGACTCCCAGGCAGATGTCTTCTTATTATCTATGAGGGCAAAAGACAAAGTTAAATCCTCAAAGCAAGTGCAAGAAAGTGAAAGCGAAGAGGAAGAAAACAATCATGAAGAAAATGAAGAGGAATACTATGAGGAAGAAGAAGAGGATGAGGAAATGGCAGAGCTCGAAGAGCCTGATGTGGATCTAACTCAAATCTCAAGTGATGATTATGCAATTCTTTGTCACGCGAATCAGTTTGAAAAATCTGGTAGCTCAACAAACTCAAGGTTTCACACAAGATTCCAGTAGCAAGTTTATACTCAACTTTACAATCATCATTGTCAATTTGCTAATCATAGATATATAGATTGGGCACATTTGGAGAAGAATGATCATTTCACTGGAGCTTACCATCTATTTCAACAAGCCAGTCTGGAAGAGATAGTTGGACTAAAGTGTATTCGACAATTCTATGCTACTGTTTATGTCTCTCCAGAGTTCGATCTCTTGATACGGATGTCAGGAACTCAAAGGAACTCAAAGGTCCTGAGAAGGCCTGAACTGTCTAAACATCCGTGTCAACTACTCTGCGTGATTTCATCTCTAGGAGACCCCGAATCAAATAATCTTTACGTAAGATCGGTTCTAATACAACCGGTTGGCGCCGACCGGGGATCTTCCGTAATCTCTTGTCAACATACTCTTTTTCCAATCTCATGCAATCATGGCGGGAGAATGGAACGAGGAGAACCTGGTTTGACTTGGCAAATTACGCAGACGCCGACATGGATGCGGTTTCGACTACGAGCCGAAAGTGATGCATCCGCCGATGGTGATGTTGCCTCGGAGATTATTCTCGAAACCATCCCATTAATGGAGTTGAGGAGGATCCTTATCCCCACAACAATACGCCCAACAGAGGAGCCAATTCCCTCAAAGGACAAGGGTCAATCCGACGTAACCGCTCCCGGGAGGACTCACAACACGACGAGTTTTTCTCCAAGTGTTCAAGTCCCCTTAAGGCGGTCCGACTTGGTAAGTCAAGTTCAGGAGCCACCATTCCAGGACTCCACCAAAGATCTAGTGATCCTCTCTCGTGGTAACTCCGGAGAGGGTGGGATCAAGCATGCTTTTCCAAATTCGACCGCCTCCCGCAGATCTCATTTGCGAGCGGAGATGCTTATAACCCGAGTTCCCCTACCCGGAGGTGATTACTCCAAGTCGCAGATGGTGTCTCTCGAGCACTCCTCAAGCGGGAGGCCTCGGCGCAAGTGAGAATCATCAACTGGAGGTCTTCGCCCTTCCCAAATCGGTCGACCTCATGGAGGCCGAGATAAGAACACTCCCGAAGATCACACACGCGCCTCGTGGTAATGGCAAGGGCACCACCGTTGGTGAGAGAACCAACACTCGATGAACGCGAGGGAAATCCTCGACATTCTCGCACTCCACTAAGAAGGCCTCAAAGACACGATGAGGAGGATTTTGATGTCGTCGGAAGAAAGAAAATTGCGCCCGTAAGAACACGCTGGCGCATTCAACATCGATCGGAGGAGGTACAAGAACTCCGGGACATCAACGACTTGCTCGAGAATCCCGATCAAGAGCTTGCTCGAGCGCCGTGGTACGATCTCTTTGTTGAAGAGATTACGCAAAGACTTCAATGTGATGACAAGGCGGAGGTACCTCATCGACAACATTCGGTAGTCGTAGCAATCGACTTCCTCGGCTACGATCAATCGAATATTTCTCGTAGGAATCGACACGCCATAAGTCGAATCGATCCCTATTCAAAGAAATACATTTCGATCGGTGAAGATCAAGAAGCCCCTCGGAGTGATCATTCACCACTTCGACAAAGAAATTCTAGCGGTGGAGTACGAGGAGTATTCCCTCGTAGAACTAAGACCTACTACGTAGCAGTCACCTGTTCACAGGGCATCGTCAGATATCGATCACTGGTGACATTAACCCTTCTTTCCTACAAAGAAGGCGCTAAGAAGTGATTACCGGATCAGGGCATTTTCGCGACCTTGAGCGGTCACGCCACCTCATTTTTGGCCGGTGAACATGGAGAAATTTGATGGATCTCAAAATCCCATCGAATTTCTTCAGATCTATCTAACATTGTCCGAGCGGCGGGAGGAGGAGAGCATGTAATGGCGAATTACCTTCCGACTGTGCTCGAAGGATCCGCTCGATCGTGGTTATTAAACCAACCACTCGAGTCGATCTACTCTTGGCAACACCTCTGCGATCTTCTACAGGCGAATTTCCAAGGCACATACAACCATACGAAAAGAAGACGACTTGCACCGGATAAGCAGAACAACAACGAGACTTTGCGTCAATTCATCAAACGCTTTAGTCGGGTTCAGAACTCAATTCGGAAATTTCGATTCCTCCGTGATCGTGGCTTTTAAGCAAGGAGTCCGTAGTAGAAGGATAACGGAGGACATTGCTTTGAATCCTCCCAACACTGTTCCTGGAACTCTTCGAGATGGCCGATCGATATGCAATTGCTTCTGAGGCAGTCGAGTGGAACAACACTATCGATCGAGAAACATATACTCCTCGAGAGCCAGGTGAAGTTGGTAAGGATAAAAAAGCAAAAAAGTCCAAGAAGAAAATAAAAGTCAAAAACCACAAACCGGTGGTTCCAAGGAGGTTCGGCGTGAAAGATGGAGAGCCCCAAACCACCAAGTCGCACTCGATCAAGGCAAAGGTAAGCTACCCGATCGTAGGAACGACAAACCAAGGTGGTGTCCTTTTCATAAAAAGGAAGGACATGACCTCAAGAATCGCCGAAGTTTTCCAAAGAAAGCTCGAGGACTACTACAACTAAAGCACCACTCCCTACTCTCGGCGGGTGGGACATACGAGTGGCCAAAAGTCGTCGGATGATGAGGAGATGCTGCCCAAGATCCGCAACATACCGTTGAGCACATCTACGGAGGATCATCGGCATACGACTCCAAACGACAACTTAAAGCTGCCGGACGAGAGGTAAATTCTATACATACTCCTCTCGTCAATAAATTACCGAAGTGGTCGGAAGTTACCATCTCTTTTGAGAAGGATGACTGCCCAATCACTACGAAGTCGATCAGTCGATATCCGATTAGTGGTGAACCCACCATCAACAATCGTCGGGTCAATCGAGTGTTGGTTGATGGTGGCAGTTCTTTGAACATATTATTTACTAATGCCCTGGACGAGATGCAAGTACCCAGGACAAAGGTAAGGCCGGGACGATACTCCTTTCATGGAATCGTACCGGGGTCTTCAGCCAAACCTATTGGCCAAGTTTCTCTTCCTTTAACATTTGGCTCACCAAGTAATTTCAGGACAGAGAAAGTCTCCTTTGATGTGGTCGATTTCGATACGGCATATAACGCCATACTCGGACGACCAACTTTGGCAAAATTCTTAATGGCTACTCATTACGGGTATCAATGTCTTAAGATGCCAGGTCCCAAAGGAGTGATCACCATTCAGTGTGACAAAAAGATGGCGTATAGCTGCGACCGTCGATCCCTCGAGATGGTTGGTCAAATACCAACTCGAGATGAAAGTCAGCCTTCGACTAGCAAGTCGAAGCCTAAAGCTGCACCAAAGCCGAACGACCAAGTCAAAGAGGTTCCTCTGGACGCAGAAGAGCCCTCGAAGACTATTCGCATCGGGGAGACTTCCGACCCCAAATAGGAAAACACCCTCATTACCTTCCTCCGAGCTAACGCAGATGTCTTTGCGTGGCAAGCATCCGACATGCCCGGAGTCCCCAGGGAGGTGATCGAGCACAGGCTAGCTTTACGGCACGATAAAGTACTGTAAAACAAAATTACGGAGATTTGCCTCGATCGGCGAGATGCTATTAAATCGAGTTGGATAAGCTACTTAAGCGGGCTTTATAAGAGAAGTCAACCACCCAGAGTGGTTGGCTAACCCTGTAATGGTCAAAAAGTCAAACGGCAAATGGCGTATGTGCGTGGACTTTACTGATCTTAATAAAGCTTGTCCAAAAGATGATTTCCCTTTACCTCGTATCGATCAGCTGGTTGATTCTCTATCCGCAGTTGTGAGATATTAAGTTTTTAGATGCATATTCGGATACCACGGATCAATATGTGTTTAAACGATGAAGAAAAGACCGCATTCATTACTCCATTTGGTACCTTTTGCTATGTCAAAATGCCATTTGGTCTAAAGAATGCCGGTGCTTCTTTTCAACGCCTAATGCAATCGACTTTTTCATCTCAATTAGGCGGAATTTGGAAGCCTATGTTGATGATCTAGTCGTAAAAATCATTAAGAGACTTAATCATATCAGCGACCTACAAGAAACATTCGACAACCTCGTAAAGCACCGCTTAAAACTCAATCGAGAGAAGTGTGTTTTGGAATTTCTTCAGAAAATTGCTTGGATTCCTAGTATCCGAACGAGGAATCAAGCAAATCTGAAAATAAAGGCCATCCTCCGATCGTCCTCCAAACACAAAAAGGAAGTCGAGAAACTCACTTTGGGTGCATGGCGGCTTTAAGTCGTTTCATCGCACGACTAGGAGAAAAGGACTACCTTTCTTTAAACTTCTCGGGAGACATGAAGGTTTTGAGTGGTCGAATGAGGCAAAGCAGCGCCTTTGAGGATGTCAAGAGGTATCTTCGAGTGCTCTGCTCGTTTCTCCAAAGCGGAAGAGGCGCTCTTAATTTACTCGCCGCCACGCCACAGCAAAGAAGCGAGATTAGTCGTAGAGCGTGAAAACGCATAACGCCCGGTTTACTACGTTAGCGAAGTTTTACGGGCCTAAGGAGCGTTACCCTCAGTCCAAAACTTCTATATGCCCTCCTCATGTCTTCGAGAAGCTGCGGCATTATTTTCAGCGCACAAAATAGTCATGCTGCCGAGTTTCCTTTGGGAGCAATCCTCCATAATAAGGAAGCAATGGGACGCATGGCAAAATGGTCGATCGAACTTGGGGAGTTCGACCTCCATTTCGTGTCCCGAACGGCCATAAAATCGAGATCTTGGCGGACTTTGTCGCTGAATGGACAAATCTGAACCTGCTCAGATCCCCGAGACTGATTCCCACGACCACTGGATGATGTACTTTGACGGGTCACTTACTTTAAGTGGCTCGGTCGGGTGGTCTGGTATCTCCTCAGGAGAAACCTTAAAGTATGCCATACAATTAAACTTTCGGGCCACTAATAATGTGGCGGTACGAAGGTTTGCTAGGCGGCATACGAGCTGCGAAAGCACTCTCAATTAAATCGACTACTCGTGAGAGGAGACTCTCAACTAATCGTGAATCAAGTCGAAAGAGTACAAAGGTGCTCTCAGCTCGACAATGTCTCAATACTTATCGGAAGTTCGCAAGCTAGAAAAGCATTTTTAGGTTTCGAGGTACAATTCATCCTCGAAAGGATAATTTCCTCATGAGACCAACTTGCTCGGATGGCTTCTTCCGATCTACGGTACAAAGGGGTTTTCTTGGAGCAACTCCAAAAGCGTCTCGTCGAAGAACCGAGACACCTCCTATTGAGATGGCCTCATTAGACTACGAGGATATCGGATGACTCCCATCTACGAGTATCTTCGCAAGGGTTCGTGCAGAAGATGATCTTGAGGCGCATCGTTTATCCCGAAAAGCCAAAATGTATACTTTGGTCGAAGGAGTCCTCTACAAACGAGGAACCAAGGGATACTCATGCGATGCATTCCGCAAAACGAAGGAATAACACTCCTTCATGATATACAGTGGCATCTGTGGGACACATGCTTCCTCTGTAACCTTGGTTGGTAAAGCCTTTCGACAAGGTTTTCTTGGCCTCTGATACTGTATGATGCTAAAGAGGTGGTTAAAAGTGTGTCCAGTGCCAATTTCATGGTAGACAAATACACCAACCAGCTCAAGCATTACAGACAATACCTCTTTCTTGGCCTTTTGCGACACAGGGTCTCGATATCCTAGGACCGTTTCCCAAAGCTCGGGAGGTTTCAATTCCTTTTGTGGCTATTGACACGTTCACAAAATGGATTGAAGTTGAACTCAGAATCTGGGGATAACATCTAAGCGACAAAAGGTTCATGATGAGATGCGTAATTAGCCGATTTGGAGTTAAGTCGGATAATTACGCACAATGGTAAACAATTACGCAAGTGCAAAATTTTAGAAATTTTGCGGACGAGTTAGTACCAAATTATGCTATGCTTCATTGCACATCCCCAAAGCAACGGGCGGTCGAGCGTGCAAACGGCCAAATAATGCGAGGAATTAAAACCGAGTCTTGACACCTTATTAAGCGCTCGGGGCTTGGGTACAAGAATTACCCTCCGTGTTATGGGCGGTTAGACGACCACCAATCGAGCAACGGGAGAAACACCATTTTTCTAGTATTTGGAACGAAGCCATGCTTACTCGGAGCTAAAATTACGGTCGACACGAGTTGAAACTTTCAACAACTCGGATCAGAACAACTTCGAGCGATGACATTAACCTACTCAAGAAAGGAGAAACCTAGCCTTAATCCGTTGGCGGTCTACCAACAAGCCTGCGCAGATACTATGATCGTAGGTCCAACCTCGCGACCTTCAGAGGTGACTTGGTATTGAGGCTCGCCAATCCAAGTCTAATCGGAATAAACTTTCCCCAAATGGGAAGGTCCTTACGATGGTCGGTAACCCGGCGTGGTCGATCACGACTAGCGATGGAAGATGGACAGGTTCTCTCAAACTCTTGGAACATCGACCAGTTACGCAAATTCTATGTGTGACCAATTTCTCAGGCAATAAAAGTCCAGGTTCTTTCTACTTCTCTTGCCTTATTTTTTGAGTAGTGCTTTTTTAATCTTTCGACTATGATACAAAAACACCTAGTTTTCTTTATACTGGTCGAAAAACAAGTAACATCATCTAGTCGAAACTTCTCCTATCTGCATGTGGTTCTGCCCACTAGAAGGAATTTCCTAGCATCGACTGTTACTCATTTTTCAAACCAATACAAAGAGCTCGGGTTTTATCCGATTCGAAATGTTCTCGAGCCAACTCTCTCAATCTTAGTTTATTTTTTCAGTGATTTCCAAAAAATATTCTAAGTAGAGTACACTTGATATATTTATTCGACCACCTTTGATGTACTCGTTTCGTTTGGACTGGTCGAAGGAAGAGACACACCTAGTCGAAGTTTTTCCTCTCTGCATGTGGTCCTGCCCACTAGAAGGAACTTCCTAGCGCTGCTCAGTCTCCTACTTTTGCTACTGGAAAAGACTTATCGAGTCCATCAGAAAAGGGCTAACAATTATTAAAGTCCTCTAGACGCTTGCTTAACTCAAGTTCTTTGTTCTTGGTTTGATTAAACTAGTCGGAGATGGTAACATCACCTAGTCGAAACCTTTTCTCTCTGCACGTGGTCTTGCCCACTAGAAGGAACTTCCTAGTGTCGAGTCGTTTCTACTCTTTCGACCAAGTGCTTGACAACCATAACAAAAACTATAAGTTAAACAAACCTCTCTTTGTTTTCAGAAACCCCATTTCAAACACTATTTACTTAGATTGTCTAAACAATCTAAGCAAATAGTCGGGGGCTAGGATAAAGTTATTAATTTGACTTCAATTCTTTGTCTTTCATTCGTTTATTATCTTTTGAGTTACTAACTACTCGACAAGATGATTTTCAGGAAATAAGATGGATCATATATTACTCATCAACTGAAATTGTCTGCCTTACAAAGTAGTTACAAGATTACTCAAGGGGAGAGCCTAAGCGCATTTCCTCGCCACCTTTTTACCAATCGATTGCATTTCCTCAATCAGACGACTTGCCTCGATTGGAGACGATCGAAGTCGGCTCGATTGGTTTAACATTAGGCGGGGTCTTGAGCTTTAAGTTTCGCAAAGCGTAACTTATCGCAGCTTCGACCGCCTCCTTATTGATTGATTTTGATTAGTCTTGAGTGGTCACCATTTCTTGCAATTTTCCGACTTGTTCCCCAATGGTACTTGTGAGCAAAGCCTATGGTATCTTCTCGGAGTTTTTCCTCGAATGTAGCTCACTAAGCACATTGTTCAGAGAGTGATGTTGCCTTGAAGACTAGTCTTCATCAACTCCATCTCTGTTGGGTACAAGTCGAGGCCTCGCGAGTTTCTTGTTTTCACCACTTGTTACGAAAAGAATAAAATCGGTCAAACGAAAATAAACTTACGGAGGAAGATAACACAAAAATAATTATAGGTAAAAGCATTTCTTACCTACTAATTGAGAATCCAGTTTCTTAACCTCTTCTCGATGGGAAGCAATGGTTTTGATGTGCTTTTTCTCCCATGCTCGATGTCCTCTGCATTCATCTTAGCGATGCGGATGGACTCATTGTAGATCAAGGTTTTTCTTGGATTTGACCTCGAGGCTTCTCAATTGGACAAAGAATTTCGAACAAGAAATTGGCATTAGAAAAGGAAAATACTCAAAAGGATAATGTAAAGAATTACTTACATTAATTGAGTTCTAAGACCCTCGAGTTCTTGATCCTTATTCATGTAATACTGAAAACTCTGAATGACCAAAGCTTTTCTTGAACTTGATGCCGAGCTTCCGCATCTCTTTTCTTTATCCGGAGAAGAAAGGAGAGTCGGGTAAAGGTTAAAGATCAAAAGCAGTCTTAAGTTCAGAACTTACTGTTTATTTTTCCTGCAATCTTTTAGATGCAGAGACAGTCTCTCGAAGTCTATCCGAGAGGACTAATACTTCGTTCCTTAGCCTCCTCGACTCTTCTTTTTCATAGTCGAGTGAGTCAGCTAAGGTCTTCGTATCACTGTTTAACCTACAAAGAACAGGAACGAAGATAAACATCAGCCGAATGGTTGTAAGTACTTCTACAACTACTGACCTAGTCGTAAGTTTTCTACGACTACGATATGGTTGTAAGTCTTTCTACGACCACTACCTGGTTGTAAGTAGTCGTAAGCTTTTTACGACTAGTACTTTGTCATGAGTTTCTTCCATGACTATTCTCGTAAAACATTATACGAGTATTTAAGTCGAAAACAATTATGAATGATAAGTGACTTACCATCTCTCCTCGCACGAGTAGTTCTTTCTCTGTCTTAGCTCTAAAAGTTGTCGATGATACTCACCGACAACAAAGAATTTGCTCTAGAGCTTTAAAAAGAAAAGCAGTGAGAAGAGAAGGAAAGTCACATATATAAGTATTTTGAAGATACTTACATTCATAGTCGCCCTAGCAAACATCGAATATACAAGGTCAGGGTTCTGCAGACTTATCTATCCTCGCGACTTTGTCCCACCACACCTTCTCGAGGCGCGTTATCAAAAGTATTCTCCGTATTGGGAATATCTTTGGGATGGGGACTCGGTCACGAGATCTGAAGAGAGGACCCTACGACGGAGGCAGCCCAAAGAAGTCACCACGAAGTTGAAATTTTCTCCTTACGGTTCTCAGACTCTCCTTTGGGTAGGGAAGGAACGCCTCCTACAATTTCCTTCCCAGGCGGTGCACAAGTGGTCACCGCCTTGACTAGAGGCTTCCACAGTGCCCTTGTTGTTTCTCGACCTCGTGATCATAGCGGTCACCTCAGCGGTAATAACCGCTACTTCAAGGGTCGTAGCTACAACTTCGGCGAGATGTGGAGTCACTCGAGTCTCGACTTCATCGCCACTGGGCCAAGGGTGATGCTTGACCACCTCCATTGCCACCTCCTCGATGGTGAAGGGATGGCAATGGACTTCTCAGCGGAAGCATTCAGTGGACTTAAGAAGTCGATGAAATAAAGAAAAGCAAATCAGGTTGTGAAAAGAAAAAGGTAAATGTCGTTCTTACACTTTAGTAAATTTCACATACCTGCACACTGGTCTTAACCGGGAATTGTGGGGCAATCCTCCCAACGGAGGACCTTTTCTTCTCCACGACCACGTCCGTCGAGGTTCAACAATCGGCTCGATTCGACCACGTCAGTCGTAGAGTTTGACAGAACCGAGCTCGGTTTCCGTTTCTCTGGATGGCCAAATCGCCTCGACCATTCCAAAAGCAAGCGCCCTCGATTGCGAGTTGTCTTGATGCAAAGATCGCCCTTCATAAAAGACACAAAATCTTTCCAATTCTCCTTTTCCGGTTGCCTAACAAAACTAGGAGTGGCGAATCTGCGAAAGATTCTTTGTCATAATGAAGGATACCTTAGCCTTGCGAGGTTTGCGCTAAGAGATTCACCGCCTCAACCTCCTCGGCCGATAGTCTGCGGCCTCGGCAGATCTGACTACACAACGCGGTAGTCTTGTAGAGGGTGCAGTCGAAAGACGAGCTTGAGCTTGCTCCCCCTTTGTCGGCAGATTTTACAAGTCGACGTCTCTTGGAGGGAGGCCGAGCCTTTGTCTTTCGACAACCCGGCGCCAATAGTCATCGATGCGACTTCTTCGTCGTCCGACGATTTTCCATGCCTACTTTACGTAAAGCAAAGCAGAAAAGAAGAATGACTAATTAGTCGTAAGTTTTTCTACGACAAGTACCAAGTCGTAAGTTTTTCTACGACTCTTTCCTGATCGTAAGATATTCTACGATCATCTTTAGTCGTAAGTATCTTCTACGACTATAAAGTCCTAAAGAAAGAATCAACTTTTTGATTACCTTTAGGCGCTCTATCCTTTCATCTGCGGACAAAGCCGCAATGACTTGAGGAACCTCCCTCGGAGTGATGGAGACTTTCGCAGATGAGTCGACTCTAGAGTCAACCTCGGCTGTGAAAGATCATTTAAACAGATAAGAACATTAGACAAAGTTGAGAAAGACCAAACCGAGAGCTAAGTCGATAATTACTTACCCTCCTCGTAGTCTCTGGTGGGGTCTCCTCTTCCCGAGTACCTCCATATAGGAGATGCTCGTTTCTTCAGAGGACTAATTCGGCGTGTGATGAAATCCTTCACCACATGCCATCCGGTCAGCCCTTCTTCCTTCAAGTCCTTAATAGCTTGAATATAAGGGCTAATCCGGCTGATATCTTCAGGGGTTGAGTCCCATGAAGATTTCTTTTCGGCAGCCTTCCCCGCGAAAGAAAGGCTGTCTTCAGAGGTGACCTTCCAGTAGAACCACCTCTTCCTCCAGCCCGGCCACGAAGACCGGGTGAAACTCTGAATATACTCCTTCGACTTCGAGTCGTGGAGCTTCAGACCGCAGCTTTCGGCGATTCCGGTTTGTCGAGCCATCCCATAATAATATTGAAACACTCGAGATCCGCCGGAATCCCAGTGCGCCTACCATAGATATACGAACACACTCAACATGGTAATGGAATTGGGACCTAAGTTCACGGTTCCACCCCAAAGTGTTCGAGTACTCTGAAGAAAGGGGTGGGCGAGCAATCGAAGGCGCTCACAATACGCTTGGAAGGCGGAATTTGCCCATTTTCCCCGATGGCCAAGTGCGCCCGATCAGCCGAATCCACTTCACCGAGCCTTCTCGGAATCTTCCCATCGACCAAGATCTTGATCTTAGCGCATCCATCTCCGATTCCTCCCATTCGAAACTCTCTTGGCCATTTCGCTCGAATAAGAAGTTTTTAATTGGGTTAGCGGCGGAGAAAATGAAACCTAGTCGAGGATGGAGAAAGCAAGAGCTCAAGAACAATGGAGTGATTTGGGGAAAGGTAAAATCCAAGTCTACCTCATGGTAAGTTTTATAATCAAGACGATCTCGCCGCTTGAAACCGTCTCGGCTATAGGTCTATGAGAGATGGTTGTACGCGCCGGGAACCGCTTCATCGGACAAGTCTATGAGAGCGGTTGCAATTCCCTGATGGTCCGTTCGAGAAAAAATAGGTGCGTATTGTCACCTCCAAGCGAAATTACATTCTTGACCAAGTCTTTCTAGTCGAAGGAAGTATCAATAGGAAGAGTTTTTCTCGATTCCCTACTACGACCACCGGACGGTCGTAGGGTTTTTATGACTTTTGATAGTCGTAAGCAACCTTCTGACCAAGCAAATTCTGGTCAAAGCAAGACTCAAATGTCGAAGAGTTTTCCTTCGACTATCATTCTACGACATTCTCATGGTCGTAAGTCCATTCTGAAACCTTTACCAAGTAAGTTACTTTCACTTGACTACAAGCATCTAAAGGTCGTAAGTCTTTCTCGATTTTGCAAGCAACTGGGACATACTCTGGAACACAAGCAAAGATCTATGATAGAGGAGCACTCAGGATTCAGGTATGGCGTCAATTCTATGATGAGAATATGAATTTTGTGCCCGGGAAAATTGGAGGTCTTCTCCCTTTACCTAGCTTGATCAATCGCATTATCAATCACATTTTCTTTTCCAAGAGTGGAAATTTCGATGCCATTTAAGGAAATGCATGGAACATCATAGATAATATCATGAATAGAAAAAAGTTTGATGTTGTTGATCTTATCATAAGAGAGATTGGATCTTCCAAGACTGATAGGATTAAAAGAATTTATTTTGCTCCCTATATCATGGATCTTATTATGATAAAGATTCAGTTTTGAGGAGGATGTCCAGGAGTTCATAAGCCATATAAGCCAAGAGATGGAGGTCCAGTTCCTACAACAATACCCCCTCAAGTTCAAGAAAATGCTCCAACTCAAGAAGAAGTCACCTTATCTTAGATATACTCGATTATTTTGGAGATTAAAAATGATCAGCGAAGATTTCAATCTGAGACCAACAATCGGCTGGCTGCTTTGACCAAAAGCGTGAGTGCTCTAGAGCAGGCAGCTCAAGCGTCTTCTTTAGTAGCACATTCTTCGCCTGTTCACCACGGACATCTCCACCTCAAGAGTGATTCATTTTGGTCATTGATGCCAAAGGGGGAGAAGTTAAAGAAGAAGATTGAAAGATTAAGGGGGAGAGAAGAATAAATATCAATATTTATCTTATAGTATTAATATATATATTTGGACTTGGATGTGTTAATGTAATGACTTTATTTTGCTTAACGTACTTGGAACATGTGTGCTTGTAATAGCCTAGTTTAAACTTGATTGCAACATGTCTTTGATTCTATGCTATATATATGAAATGATGCTTATATGATGTTTATTTTTCTTGGTTATGAAATTCAAGCATCTTTTATCATGATTACTAACTTGTGCTTGAATATATCACATGTTCCTCATGGTTCAACAAATAGAGAAAACTCTGCTAAAATATTAAAATTCACAAATGTGCATAGCAATCACTTCTTTAATCTACATGCACATATTTAGGGGGGTTGTTTATTTGTTGATTGACATTGAATGCAATTATATCTTCATCTCTTTGAACTCCTTTCAAGAATTAATTACAAATCAAATGTCAAAACAAGAATATACAACTTGGTGTATATTCAAAATCTTTTATGTTTATTGGGTTGTCATCAATTACCAAAAAGGGAGAGATTGAAAGTATCTAGTCTCCTAATAATGGTTTTGGTAATTAATGGTAACAACATATTAAGGGACTAACTTGTGTGTTAAGATGTTTAAAGGTTAAGTCCCAAAGATCAAATAGCAATGCAAAGGTGATAAGGATCGACTTACTCAAGCAAAGGTATAATAGTATCTAAGGATCATTTTATAGTATTTAACCGGTCTTGGTATTTGGAGAGAAGACTGGATTTGTAGGCTAGATACGGTACTATAAAGAGGAATCATAGCTAGTAGCTTGAGGATCTATTTACGTGTCATCTTGATCAACTAAAAGTCATACATTGCATTTGTTCTTTCCTCGGGAAAATTGTTCAGCAAAATCGGTATGACTACAAGTGATGAGTGGTATTACCGCAAGTCAGTAATACATAAATTCAGTTGGCGGTGTGAATTTTTCAGAGAGTATCTCTTTGCAAGAAATTCTCGAAACTCCAAAATCGGTATAACTGCAAGTGATGAGCGGTATTACTGCAAGTTGGTAATATCGAAATCCAGTTGGCGGTATGAATTTTCCAGAGAGTATATTTTTGCAAGAGTTTATCGAAATCCCAAAATCGGTATGACCGCAAGTGATGAGCGGTATTATCGCAAGTCGGTAATACCGAAGTCTTGTTGCAGTATGTTTTTTTTTTCCAAAGAACATATTTTTTGGAGATTTTCTTGAAATCTGAAAATGGTATGACCGCATCTCTTGAGCGGTATTACCGTAAGTTGGTAATACCGAGTTTTACTTAGCGGTACGATTTTTCTAGAGATGATGTTTTTCTTGTGAGTTTGATTCTTTGGAAATCGGTAATACCGATATAGCCTATCAGTATTCCCGCTATGCGGTAAAACCGGTTTATAGTTGGCGGTAGTACCGCAACTTTTTTATAACGACTATAATAAGCGCATTAAATGCACAACAGTTGACCGTTGGTTTTCGACTACGGTAATACTGGACTTGAACGGCAATATTACCACAAATCCTGAATTTTTCAGAAATCTTGTTCAAACGGCTAGTTTTGTTGGTGGGGGTTATAAATACCTCCCCACTTGCATCTAGTTCAGAACTTTTGAGCATATTCACTATCATTGAATACCCTTGAGCTCTTATACACTCTTTACTACTCATTTGCTTTGAATTCCTATTTTAAGGTAGTTGAGAGCATTCAAGTACATTGCATAATTAGTTGATCTTGTTGGCACTTGATTTTCCTAAAGCAAAACACTTGGTTTATTACTCTTGGTGCTTGCCGGCACCTAGACAGCTTTAGAGAAAGTTTGCGCGGTGAGCTCTTCAAAGAAGATTGTGAAGAGTCTCGACAACAGATTGTGAAGTGGATGCATGCTCACCATCTTTGAAGAGTAGGAAGAGCAACGATAGTGATCGAGGGTCAAAGCTTAATTTGTGAAGCTGACTTGATTCGTTCAAGTTTCCTTAACGTGGACTAGTGAAGATCGGCAAGTCTTCGATACCATAGGAAAAACTTCATTGCCTTTATTGTGGTTTATTTCTTGTCTTTACTAATTCCACATTTACATTTCTAGCTATTTACTTGTGTAGAATTAATTAGCTAGAATTGTATCTAGTATTGACTTTGTTTCATATTCATCTTAAAAGGCTTAATAGTTCTTATATTGTATTTGTTCTAGAAAGTCTTGTTAAAGTAATCTAGCATAAAATTATTAATTAGTTAAAAAGTTTTAAAAACCTCCTATTCACCCCCCTCTAGTCGGTTAATCTTGACCCTACACATGCGGTGGCAGCCAACGGCCAGCGCTGAGGCGCACGGGCCGCCAGCGCCGCTCCCCTCTGAAATCGCGCCACGCCCGAGCGCAACAAGCGTCACATAGCGCAGTCGTGATTTTGGGGCTCTGTTTCTTTCTCCCACCGACTGGTGGGACCCACCTCCTTTTTTTTTTTTCTCAAAATGGGAAATTACCATTTAGATCCCAAAATATCCAACAATTATTTGGTTTTGCTCTAGCAGACTAGCACCATATTGTTCAAGGTAAACCTGGAATGCCGAAACTATCTAGCCTGCAGTGTCACTTAAGAGTTGTGTGGCAATGTTTATGTTCAGGGCTTACAAATTCTGCTCTTGACATTCGGTTTCTGCTTCTAGTACATTCACTCTGTTGCCTGGACAGGAAACTCAGAACTGCAGACGTGACATTGACGAAAAATTTTGGCCTGAAAGTGGGGAGGAAAACACACAGTTCATGTCAAAAAGGAACCTCCAGTCCATGATCAAGAAACGGCATCTTGCTTTTCTTTCACCGATCTGAGATTTGCAGGAACTAAAAAGATGCTTTCAAGTGCTTAACCCAACATCAGACTCACTCAAGTCAGTGCAGTGGGAGACTAAAATTACTGCTGCAAATTACACCACATGGCAACAGTATAAACAACAGGATTCAAACCCTTGTTTCTTCAACGCTTGCAACCAAACGCTCACGCCATCTCCAGACCTCGAGGCGTGCAAGCTGAATAATCTGCTGAAAAGGCTACCATTCCAAGACGACAAGCAACGAGCAAGCACTAAAGAAAAGCTTTAGAATGGTGGACACGGACTATGAGCAAACACAAGGCAACAAAAATAAGGGAGCACACACAAGTGCACAACTACACTACTAGGCACGGTCAACACTTAGAAATACTACTTTAACTGTAAACTACTGCTATTACTGTAGTACTTCGAACTGGAATTAACAATCTACTGCATCAGAATTTGTAGAATCGGCCAGTCCAATACTCCTAAGCTTGTAAAGGAGCAATCAGAAATATGCATGAAAATATTAGACTTACGAGGTTGCAATTAATATGCATTGAGTACACCCTTCTTCAAGTTGTTATTTGTGCTAGGCTCATTTATCAGTCGGTGTTATAACATGCTGTAAAAGATTTTTTTTACAGACACAACTTTTTTTACCTGCAGAAACCAAGGACTCATAATTTAAAGAGCTTGCAGCGTAGAGGGGAAGAAAACACCCTAAATCCATTCCAGCCTCTTCCTCCTGACATGCTCTCAAGTCTCAACTCAAACTACAAAACCTTGGTGTTTGGAAAGACTTGTGAGCTGAGCTGTGACACAAGTGGGTGGTCGCCCCATGCTAGGGTTCTCTAGTTTAGCCTACCTTGTTTTTACATGTTCTGTGGCTTTGCCCATGTCTTCATGCAACTGGCCATAGGAAAACAGAAAATAGTACAAGATTGGGAGCTACTAATGCTAGCTAGCTTGCATTAAGAAAATGAGTAGTTAGTTTTTCTTGGAGCTTTCCAGCAATTCTGCCTACAAAACCTGGTTGTACATTAGTTTTTCAGCATGGTTGGTTCAGAGTTCAGATCATGAATATAATTGATGTGCGCTTTCAGTTTCAGATCAATTTGTCAATGATTAGGTTAGTATTAGTACCGTCAATTGGCAATAAATTTGCAGCTAATCTTGTACCAAAGAGGGAATGGAATCTTAATCTGAATTGCTAGGGACAATTTTTTACATGGGTATCTGGAAATGAGATCTGTGCCCATGGCATTGCATGAGCTGACCTAGGAAGTCTTATCTGCTCACAGGCAAGCGATCAGATGCTCTCGATCCTGATCTATAGCTTTAACTCCTTGTTGTAGTACAGATTTATTTTAGGTATAGTAAAGGAATGAATAATTGGAAGATACAACAACGTGTACTAGGCTTTATTTATCTTAGTCCCTTGTCCTTGCCCCATGTTTGCAGTGAGTGGTCCTACTTTTGTCATCATAATAATTAGACAAACAAAGGGGCTGCATTTAATAACATTTGGGAATTCCACTTCAATACTGAAGCAAGAACAGTTAGAACCTTACCCCACCAAATGCTTGGAGATGGCTACGCAGACAAGATCAATCCTGAAAAATAGTACTCCCAAATTAAGAATAGATACTCTGGAATCCTGAAAAGTAGTACTACTTCTCAATTCAAAATGAATGTTCTGGCGCTCATACACCAATATTCAAAGTACAACATATGTGTTAGACCATATGAACAGGTCGTAAATTCTGTGATGATGAATAATTGATTTTTGAGTTGTATTGAAATTTACGTTTGTAAAAGTTTCAATTGTTGGAATATTCAGTTTGGATGGTCAGAACATGCCTTGTATCGGGTGGTCCAAATTGTGATACTCGATGATCCTTTCGCCACTAGGTTTCGACCGGATTACGAGTGTTACAACTCCAAGTACCGAGTACGAAGGATAGTCAGAGTTGTCCGAACGGAAGCTACAGTACCTGGTTAGTAGTCGGAAGTTACAGTGCTTGGTTGATGGTCGTAAGCTACAGTGCTTGATTGATGGTCGGAAGCTACAGTGCATGGTCGCTGGTTCTAAGCTATAGTACCTAGTTGATGGTTGTAAGCTACAGTACCTTGTCGATGGTCGAAGCTACAGTACATGGTCGATGGTCGAAAGCTACAGTGCATGTTCGATGGTCGGAAAGCTACAGTGTCTGATCGATAGTTGTAGGCTTCGCAATCGGTAGTAGTAAGCTTCGTTATTGGTTATCGTAAGCTTCACGGTAGGTAGTTGTAGGCTTCGAGTGCTTCAATTTTTGTAATCTTCGAGTACTCGTATCTGATCGCCCAGTGGTCTGACTGGCTTGTGCACATCGGTAAGACCAGTTTTTCCAGAGTGGTCTCGAGTTGTTTCTCTGAAAGCATAGAAATTAAGATCATGGATGATCTGATTCGTGTTTATTGATAGATGGGGGTATGATATGCGTGTGTGAACTGATATTGGTCAAGTTGGAGAACTTGTGTCGGAAAATATTTTTGGTCTTTGAATGTGCAGGTTGGGCGTGGAGACGATCATGATCGATGATGAGGAGGACCGGGACTAGGAGGGGGAAATCAGAGGTTCGGGCTGTCGAGGATGTCACGAGGTGGTCGGGCTTACGCTGGTGCTCGTGGAGATCAAATGTGGATGCATAGTGCGTGGAGAAGCTACGTGAGGTGCGGTCTTGAAGGCTTCGACGCGTGAAGACTTATGGAAGGTGCTCATAACCGGAAGGTTTAGAGATTTTGAAAAACCCGTGTTTGGAGGGGTTTTGGGTCCCTTGATTTTCAGAAACAGATATGATTTTGTGTCCGGATTATGAGGACACGGTTTAGAGCTCTAGCATATAAAGGGGGGAGATGGTTTTCGTAAGATGGCTTTTGGAGTTTTTGTGCTAAGATTTGAGGGGTGCCGTTAGGGCACTTTGTAGCCACAAAACATGTTTCAGAAATAAAGAATCAGATCTATTCAAAGAAAGATTTTTCATCACCGGCGGTGTGTTCTTCTGGACATCGTCTTCTACTAGTTCTCGTGTCGAGCGGTCTTCTATCATTTCTTGTGTCGAGCAGTCTTCGACGAGTTCTCGTTCGGAGCCGTCTTCGACTTGTTTTCGTTCCAAATAGTTCGTGACGCTCTCAAATCGTAGGACGAAAGAAATCCGATAGTCGAACTCTTTCGACTAGATGGTTGAAACTTTGACCAGATCGACTTCACCTTCTTCGATCACGTATTGTGTTGTTCACTTGGTCGTAGCCAACAAATCAGAGCAGATCAGACCACAACGACTAGGAGGGATCTCGCACGAGTACAATGTTTTCGGTCGTTGGTTCAATCCAACACAAGTCATACTCGTAATTTGATAAGAAAGTACTACAATCATTTGCCCAACCCTACGATATATTTTAGCATGATGCTATCTTGGCAGAATTAGGCTAATTATCCACATAATTCAGTAGGTTTTGGCACTTATAAGTATCAAATCAAACTATTTTTTAAGGCACAAAATCAAACTATTGATAATCATGTGCTATTTGAAACATTAGTTGATCAGATTATAAGAGTAGTTTGGAACCCAAAAATTTCACATAAGTTTATATTGAATAGCTCAATTCCCACAGAACCACGAAAATTTCCCGAGTTCTAGACAAGCCTAACTAATCTACCTCAGCTGCGCAGAACTTTCACTAGCATTTCACGATTTCTCCGTAGAGAGGTTTACTGAGCTGAGATATGTACAGTTTGGAGATTGCAACATTCTACATGCCGTGAACTGGACAAGACCAGATGAGGCCGACCAGAAGTGTTGCCATCAATCACAGCAGTCACAAGTCAGTGGCAGCAGTGCAGCATGGATAGGGAAAATAAAAAAAAGTTTCAGCCTTTTCGCGACAGCTCACGGTTTCACAAGGCTCATGTGGCCATTTGACTTTGTCCTGCCCACTGACACGCTGGATTATTTGTGCATGGGCAAGATGGGCAGTAGATCGAGTGATCATGGGTCACTGAGTCATGGCAAGTTGACAAGAGCAACAATCATAGATAGGTCCATTCCATGACATGATGCACTACAATTCATACTGCATGGCCAGATTGGATTTCTTTGCACTAAATATGAATAGTAAACAACAGTACGATTTGTTTATTTAGTTAAGAGCAAAAATAAAATAAAATTCAAATGCAAATATCATCCTGTTATCATTAAGGAGGGTCAGTATCAATTATTCAATGAGTATTTATCAACATTGAAAATTTGCAACTAAATTGGAAAGAACTTATTTGCTTTGGGGCCTATCCAAAATTTTGTTATCAGTCTGGTGACAATAAAGCATGCAGATTATCATAAAATAAAATAATATGAGTTTATTTTACTAAAATGCAATGAAAATAAAAATTATTATTATTTAAAAAAACATGAGGGCAGAGAGACAAGTCCACAAAATCAGTCAAGAAAATAATTATTGAGACAAAACTTTTGCTTTAGCCCCTTAAAAAAATCATGACCAAAAGTACCCAATAACACTGTATTAAAATGGGGGAAAAGTCAATGCCCAAACACTTGATTGCAACTACAGTACTTACAGCCCACTCTGTGAGCCCCAGGAAAAAAATAATAGTAAAGCCAATAATAAGGTACCAAACACTTTGTTTTTACTTGGTGGATAGTACTAAAGCACTCGGCTACACTAAAATAGTGCCAGTTCTTTACTCCAAAGTGAAGTAGAACAAAAACCAAACGAATAAAAAAGTTGGTGTTGTTGCTGCTAGTAGTTCTTGGAAATGAATGCAATCTCCTCGTGAAGCAATGCATTTAGTGGGCATTGAAACCATTTGCAAGGGGTTTGGTGAGAGGAGGGAGGGGGTGATTTCTGCATCTGAGCTTCATCCACTCTCATCCGTCCTTCAAGCTGTGTTGTTCTTGCTAGATTTCAAGAGCCATTCCATTTCTCCACTGGTCTGTTTGCGCATTTGATCTTGCTGCAAAGCCAAAAAAACGCGGGGTCAAATCTCATAAGTATTTCTTTGCTCTTTCTTTTATCCCTATGCTGTTTTCTTTAATTTGAGTTCTTGATCCTGCCAAAAGCAAAAGCCTTCACTTTTTGCTAGGAGGAGAGTCCAAAAGGAAAAGGTGTAGGGTGTGCTTGCATTTCAAACCCCCACCAATCCCTCCCCCTCCATTCTACTTCAAAGAAAGCTCCAATTTTTACCATCAAAGTCTGCGATTTCCGCACCTCCAAATCCACTTCTCCTCATTTCCCTGTGAGAAAACATCAGATTTCTGCTGCAAGAGCTCGACAGCCAGAAATGTTCGGTTTCTCACGCTTCTGATCCATACTGCACCCAGTTCTCCAAAGATCCGATTTTCCACCCAAAGCTGCAGTTTCTCGGCGCTTGTTGATAAAAAATCTCCCCATTTCCGACGAAAATCTCGGATTTTCAGTTCCACCAACTCCACTCCACTCCACTCGTTGATCCAAACCGCCGCGGAAAAGCTGCGATTTTTCCGCCCGCGAGCGCTGGTTTCTCGATCCAAGCACTCACGGGAGGCCCATGCATCTTTCCCTATGGAAGCCGCTCTCCCACTGCGCCGCCGTCCTCCTCGCCAAGAACCACCGGCGCCGTGGCGGCGGGGGTGGCGGCCATGGCAGCCACGGCCACCGTGACGACCCATCGTCGTTCCTACGGCAGCTGCGCGACGCGCTCGACGCGGCGTCGGAGGACGGTTCCCTCTGCCCGCCACCGGACGCCGCCGGCGCCGACGCGGACGCCGCCGTGTCCCGCTCCCGCTCCCTCGCGCGGTTGCGCGCGCAGCGTGACTTCCTCCGCGCCACAGCCCTGGCCGCCGCCGCCGGCCCGTTCCTCTCCCTCTCCGACCTCCCCCTCCTCCCCCACGCGATAGCCAGCTTCCTCTCCATGTACCCGGACTACGCCTCCACCTCCGACATCGACCGCCTCCGCTTGGACCATTACTCCCACCTCGACGCCCCCAGCGCCGGCAGGGTCTGCCTAGACTACTGCGGCTTCGGCCTCTTCGACTCCAGCTGGGATTCCTCCTCATCGTCGTTCACATTGTCCGAGCTCAATGCCAATTTGAGCAACCACGCGCTCTATGGTGGCGCAGAGCCCGGCACCGCCGAGAACGACATCAAGGAACGGATCTTGGAGTACTTGAATGTGCCGGCCAGTGAATATGCACTGGTGTTCACAGTGAGCCGAGGGTCAGCGTTCCGGCTGCTTGCTGAGTGCTACCCATTCGAGAGCAACCGGAGGCTGCTGACCATGTTCGACCATGAGAGTCAGTCAGTGAGCTGGATGGCTCACAGTGCGCGGGCGAAGGGAGCCAAGACACGCACCGCATGGTTCCGGTGGCCCACACTGAAGCTCTGCTCAACAGAGTTGCGGAAGGAGATTGTGGGTAAGAGGAGGGGGCGTCGACGGGATGCTGCTGTTGGGTTATTTGTGTTCCCTGTACAATCTCGGGTGACTGGCGCCAAGTACTCCTACCAGTGGATGGCACTGGCACAGCAGAATGGCTGGCATGTGATGCTTGACGCTGGTGCACTTGGTCCCAAGGACATGGACTCACTGGGGCTCTCGCTGTTCCGACCGGACTTCATTATAACCTCGTTCTACCGAGTGTTTGGCGCAGACCCAACTGGGTTTGGTTGCCTTATGATCAAGAAGTCGGTTATTGGGAGCTTGCAGGGTAGGAATGGGTGTAATGCTTCTGGGATGGTGAGGATTGTTCCAGTGTTTCCACAGTATCTGAGTGACTCCATTGATGGATTTGATGCATTGGACGGGCTCGAAGATGACTCTGGCATTCACAAAGATGAAAAACCAGCATCTGATGCCCGGAATGGCTCCCAGCTGCCAGCATTTTCGGGTGTGTACACTTCTGCTCAGGTCAGAGAGGCGTTTGAGAGTGACCCTGGTCGTGACAGCAGCTCGGATAGGGATGGGGCGAGCACCATCTTTGAAGAAACTGAAAGCATATCTGTTGGTGAGGTCATGAGAAGCCCAGCATTCAGTGAGGACTGCTCATCAGAGAATTCTTTCTGGGTTGATGTTGGCCAGAGCCCATTGGGGTCGGAGAAGTCTGGTCAGTTCAAGAAAGGGAAACTGGGATCACCATTACCGTCTTCTTGGTTCACTGGCAGAAAGAGTAACAAGAGGATGTCGCCGAACCTAGCATCCAGGATATCAAGAAGCCCACTTTATGATGGTCATGTGATTTCCTTTGATGCAGCTGTACTATCAGTCTCGCAAGATGTAGACTGCCTCAAGGAAGACCCTGAAGAAGAAATCTTTGAGAATGGTCGGAGAAATCATTTCAGGCAAGTTAGCAAAATCCAAGAGGAGCCAGAGGTTGAAGAGGTCGCATGCCAACGTGCTATCAACGGTGGTGCGGATCACAAAGAAAGTGCTATAAGGAGGGAGACTGAAGGGGAATTTCGGCTGCTGGGAGGGAGGGATGGAAACAGCAGGTTTGCTGGGGGTCGGCTCTTCGGTGTTGAAGAGATTGACGGAGCTATAAGCATGGGGCGTAGGGTTTCATTCAGCACTGAAGCTAATATGATTGCTGACAGGCTACATTGGGCTTCAGATGCTGCTGAAGCTTCTAGATATGCATTTCGTGATGATGATGATGGTTGTGTAAGTGATGGGTATAATGATGCTCAGGACTGGGGCAGGAGGGAACCAGAGATAATTTGCAGGCACATTGATCATGTTGATATGATGGGGCTCAACAGAACAACTCTTAGGTTAAGATACCTGATCAATTGGCTAGTAACTTCGCTGTTGCAGCTGAAGTTGCCAGACTCAAAAGATGCTGATGGAGTCCCTCTTGTCCACATTTATGGTCCAAAGATTAAGTACGAAAGGGGAGCGGCTGTTGCTTTCAATGTGAAGCACAGTGATGACACTTTCGTCAATGCCGAAGTTGTTCAGAAGATTGCCGAGAAAAATGGTGTATCTCTTGGCATCGGTTTTCTTAGCCATATAAAGGTAGATCTGAACCAGAAACGGTTAAATGGAGTACTAGATATACCCGAGGCTTCCTTTTATAAAAATGGTCGCAGAGACAGTAAAAAGGTGACTGTAAGAGTTGAAGTTGTGACTGCTTCTCTTGGCTTCCTTACTAATTTTGAAGATGTGTACAAGATGTGGGCATTTGTTGCCAAGTTTCTAGATCCTTCATTTCTGGAAAGTGAGAACCTCACCATTGCTGCTGACCACTCAGAAGGACAAACTCGAGCTTGATGTGTAATTTAGCAAACCAGAGAAGGAGAGGAAGGTGATTTTTCTCCTTTTGTTGATGCATATATTGCCTTATGTTTTCGAGGGGTAATTGGTAGTGGATTTAGCAGATTTGTTTATTCTTTGCCTAGTTCCTCGACATGTGACTTACTTTTGTTTCATGTAGAGTTTGCTCAAATATGTATGAGCAGCTCACCCGTAGAGCTTCTTTCCACTGACAATGTTTGTGAAGCAGCTCACTGGAAATGAAATAGTTGCTTTGTGATAAAACTTGGTTAGGAATGTGTTCATGATGCAGTTATTACATCGTATTCTCATCTGTGGTTCTTGCCTAAACATGCATCTTTATGTGTAGAACTGTAGATCCTTGATATTGTTGATAATTAATCAATGTTGCTCCATACATCTTTTTTGTTTGTGAGGTCCACAGATGATGTGGATTGTGGAGCATTTTTAGGTTCCAATTTTTCTTGCCATTTTATTCTAGTCAATCTGTTTAACCTGTTTATGTAATTTAGTGTAGAACTATCCAGTTGGATTTGAAGTTTGTGTCAGTATCAATTTTTTTCTTTTTTCGGCGAACATCAATCATGAATTGTCTGAGTCTGGTTTTGCCTCGGATGCTTTTTATATTAAGTTGTTTTGGCGAGATCACTAATAATCTGAAAATTGAATGCCTTCGATAACTTTGATCCGGGGAAGCATTAGAAATCACACACTGCTGTTTCTGCTGCTGTGAACATCTTTGTTCCATGTACTCCTGAAGTCTTTACCTGTCCTACATTGGTCCCACAACATACACATTCTTATGATCTTGTCTGAGATGGAGGTGCTCACATGGAGAAGGTCCTGTATAATCATTAATGTTCCCTTTGCACTAATAAACCAAAATTAGGAATATCCACTACAGATTTATTCGGTGCATGTCTTTTGACTGTCCAGGTAACTCTAGTTTTGATGGTCCCAATTTACTTTGTGTATGTCTTTTTTTATGGTCCCCACTCACTAGTAAACTAAAATCAGGAACTCCCATCATAGATCCACTCTGTGATATCATGAAATATCTTTTATGGTCCAGGGTAACACCAGTGCGATGGTCCCTTTCCCTTTGTGTTGGTAAACTAACATTGGGAACTCCTCACAAATCACAATCCTATCTGTGTTCCTCGTCAATGTTCAGTACAAGTTACTACGGTAATTGGTCATGTGCTCAAGTGCTTTGTAAAATTTTCATGCTTATAGAATGGTGATTTCATGAATTTTCCTTTTAAGTACAAATGGTAAAACATATGCTATATCTTTGATATGCAGAAAATAGTAAACTTCTGGTACACTGGGATCTAAAGTTATACAGCAAGCATACATCATTGTATTTAATAGAGCAAAAAAATCATTGCACATATGTTTACCCACCCTATCAACAAGTACATCATAAGGGAGATGAGAATATTAGGAGAGTGATTGGTTTTTTCATATATCTTTAATTGTATTTAACGTAACAAACATTATGCACTTGTGCTTGTGCGAACTTGATGGAATATGAAGATATCTAAATCTAGATTGCATTTTATTCAATACATTCAATATAGAATTGTTTAGTTTTGTTTGAAGCAGAGACAAGGTTGTCATACTTGATGTCTATGGCAGAAAGCCCTGGTTGATTCTTACCTGATTAGGCCTGGCTGATTCTGACATGTTCAGTGACCCTACTGCACTCAATTTGACATCCATGACAGCCAGAGGTGCAGGAAAATCTTTCCGAGGATACCGTAGTAGGGCGGTTTCACTGTCTTCATTGGACTAACAGAGCTCACCGATTTCAGTTCAAGTCTATTCCTCTCCTCCCCTTATTAATCAGTACTACCCCTTTGTTCATAGTGGGTTTTAATTCACATAGGTATATATATCTTGGAAGTGCTAAATGTGGGTACAATGACCAAAAAAAAAACTTGGAACTTTTGGGTTCCCCCAAATATCTGAAACTTTTGCACTACTGCCGTTGCCATTTCTTTGGAGTTGTGGCTACTGATATACTGCAAAATCGTGGTAATCTCTTGTTTTGGTCTCTGTTATTGTTTTTGCTATTCAGGTGTCAGCTGCACCACACGATAATGACAAAATCTCCTGGAGCATTCTTTAAATATTGTTGTTCTTCCCTGCCCCCTTAGACTTACTAAAGGAAGGAAATGATACTAGCATATGTCATCAGTATATTCCTTTCAGCTTTTGGTGCTCAAAGTCAAAAGTTTCCAACAGTAAGCCTGCCTATATGTATTCTTTTGTCTTCGGAAGCATTGTCTTGTGAAGCTTCTTGCAAAGGTAAGACTGTAAAGAGGCTTCCTGTCTTTCTAGATCTGTATATCATGCAATGACTGTCCTGCATGCAGGCATCCTTCAGTGCATAGCTTACTTCCTGTTGTCCTGGTAGGCTAATACATGATTTATTGGATATTCTAAATACGCATTCTGAGAAGAGGATTGAATGACAATACTTTATACTTCTACATAAGTGGCTCTCCTCTAGTTCTTTAAAGTACTTGTAGCTTTTGGGCTCCTTCTTTGAATATTAGACCTAAAAAAACGAGTGCCACGGGAGGTTGGCGGATCACTTGCAGTGTTTTTTTTTTTGTTCTAGTCGAGGCTAGCACTACCCCACAAATTCTTTTTTTTGGGGATACAAAAGGGCAGCACCTGCCCAACAATCACCGAATCCTAAATAGGGCTGATGTAGTGATGCTGACGTAGCTACGTGCCTTTCAATTGTGCATCAGGTGTATTCTCTTTATGTAACAGTCCGGCCCAGACCGGAATGCTATCATTATACAATATCTATTACAAATTTTGTGTAACCAATTTACCAACTAAACATACTACATCAAAAGTGGTTATCTAGGGAGTTTGGTTTGCATCAGTGTCTGTATGTGATATGGATGTGTTATTCCCTTTTCCCGATACGTGTTGTCACCGGCGTCCACCTAAACACCAATAAATAAACAAGGGTGATTTGAAGACTCAGCAAGCACATAATAAAACGATAAACACTGTCACGCGTCTAAACCATAATCTAGCCACGTTATTTTCCACATGCTTCAACACAAACATAAACATAACTAAATTATTATTTCCATTAGTGCAATGCATCATTATTCTATATGCTCATTTGCTCATCACATTGCTTATATCGATCTAGTTGAGTGAACACCCGTCGATGTTCACCTAGATCATGAGCCCGTCCTTATCGGCACAAGGATCTCTCCACTCCTATGGAGGCCTACCGAGGTAGGTCTTACATATCCACCCACGATGGATATTCCTATATCATCATATGAGTGCACATGATACAGATGCATATGTCCATTATCATTAACATGTTTCATCATTGTCATCATTAACAGGGTAGCCTCATTGATCACCATGTTCCATCATTATTGCCATCATCATGTAAGCATCATTATATCACGAAAATATCACATATTTCATAACATTTACAGGCTATAGCTCTATCATGCACTTGCCTGTTAACCAAGCGGAGTGGAGCAATGTGTGGATATCGTCGTTTCAGAACCTCCACCGAAACAGGCATTCAACTAAACTCGATACATTATAACAATACATGCACACATACGGATGACATTGTTCCTACGCGTAATCTGACACAAACAAACCCCTCACTGGGCACTATTCTGCTGACGCGGTGCCCGAATAACAATAAGTTAGGGATCACGTTGTCTAACCTTGCGAATAAAATTTATTGTGTGCCCCCCTAATTTCTTTCCCCTCTTTTTTTCTTCTTTTGTCCTGACCAAAGCCACCCTCAGCCTGGCCTTATCTCTTCACCTCCTTCTCTACTCTTGTTCTCCCTCTCTCCCTTGCTCCAACGGCACCACCATCGTGGCTCAAGCGCCGAGGGCGAGTTGGCCATGGGGTTGCCTCTGGTTGGGTTCACCGCCGGCGGCTCGCCTCCGGTCTTGGCCAGCCCTCCGCTCGGTCCCCTCTAACGAAGGTCGCGGCCATGGCGGCCCGAGCTTCGCTCGGCTCCCCTCTCACCTACGCGACGGCCCCTGTTCCTCCTCTAGCTCCCGGTCTCCACTCGTATGTGCGCGCGACAAGGCACTCAACGCCATCCCTAGGTGGCGCCGCCGTGCTTCCCCCGGCTCGCCTGCCGGCTTTGGCCAGCAGATCCGCTGCCTATGGCCGTGAATAGGCCCCTCCTACGAGCTCTACCCCGGGAAAGTCTACTCTGCTCCCCCCTTGTACTTTACGCATGACAGTTGTGCGAGCGTGATGGATAAAAATGGAGGGATGGGTAACCTACTTGGTTTGTCGGTTTAGAAGTGGGAAGTGGCGACAACGATGCTGGTGGAGGTTGTGACTTTGCTCTCACGCGCTCGATGATGTGGTCGGCTTTCTCTTGTCGGAGTTGGCCGAAGGTAGTCGTATGGGGTCCTCACCTCCCCCTTTGCCCTCCCCATCTCTTCGTACTCCTCTTCCCCAGCTCTCCTCCTCACTCCCCCTCTGTGGTTGCCATGGGCTCTGCAACCCTCCCGACTTTGCTTTTTGCCTTGGCTGTATGAGGTGAGGGAAGTGTAGTGTTGGCTCTTGGTTGGGGGAGGAAGTGAGCTGAGAAATGGAATGAAGAATGCGTGCCCTCTGTTGGGTGCCTCTTTGATGGGTGGCTTGCTTAAGTAGGGAGGAAAGAGTTGGCCTTATCCCTTGCTCCTTCTCTCTCCCTCCTGTTGGTTTGGTCAAGAGTGAGGCTCTACCTCATGGTCAAAAAGCCTGCGGTGTAAAAATAGCATTATGTATAACTCTCTCAGGTTATTGTTCTGCTGGGTTAAAACTCTTGGAAACTGGTCCAAAGGGCACTATTCGTTGGCTCTTCTACTACGGAAGGTAAGATGGTAAAATCGTGGGCGTTGGATTATCTACTGTCGAATGATGATGCCCACATAAGTGAGAGGCGCCGACCGGCCCTGGACAGTTTGGGAACCTCAATGAGCGATAATTCATTTGGTATTTCTAAAGCAGAAGGGTTCTGACAGAAAAACCCTTTTTATTCCTATTATTCTCCCTTGGATTGTTCTCAATTTCCGCTTTCCTTCTCTATTCCTTTCTACTGGCATTACATTCCACCCCTTAGCAGAATTCGACCCCGAATTCTGGCGTTCAACAATCCACACGAAAAAACAAAATGAAACAAACTATACATAAAAAATAACTCTAACTCGTACTTGTGAAGAACAACTCTGGGTACTTCTGGTTCATGCGAGACTCCAATTTCCAAATCGCTTCTCGCTCGGACTGATGTGACCAAAGCACCTTAATATACTTTATCGTTCTGTGCCTCAGCATCCTCTCCGATTCCTCCAAAATCTGAATTGGACTTGACTCGAAGGTGATGTCTTGCTTAAGGGACAACGGTTCTAGCACGATCTTATGCTCCGGATCTCTTAAGTATGTTCTCAACATAGAAACATGAAACACATTGTGCACTCCTCGCATGGACTCAAGAAGGTCCGGGCGGTATGCCAACTTTCCAATTCGTGCCAGAATCGGAAATGGCTCAATGTACTGCGTCCTAAGCTTCCATTTGGTACCAAATCACACTATTACTTTTGTGGGAGACACTCTTAGGAGCACCTGATCCCCCACTTTGAACTCTAAGTCGCGTCTTCTCACATCGCATAGCTTTTCTGCCTACTCTAGGCAGCTAGCAAATTCGGTCTAATCTCCGCCACTCGTTCCACTGTTTGTTGGACCCAATCCGGACCCAGAACAGCCTTCTCGCCTACGACATCCCAACAAAGTGGCGATCTACACTTCCGCCCATACAGAACCTCGAATGGCACCGCCCGAACACTGCAGTGGTAGCTGTTGTTGTAGGCAAACTCTGTGAGTGCCAAATAATCCTCTCAGCTATCTTTCTAGGACAGAACACATGACCTTAGTTTATCCTCTACTGTTTGAATGGTGCGCTCGGACTGCCCATCCATCTTCGGGTGGAAGCGGCATCGAACTGAAGTTTCGTGCCCAGAGCGCCTTGCAACCTTTGCCAAAACATGGAGACAAACTTGGCATCTCTGTCAAAAACTATCGCTTTGGGCACACCACGCAATCTCACTATCTCACGCACATAGATGGGTGTCAAATCACTTGTCGAATTCATCGTACTAATAGGGATGAAAGTGCATGAATTTACTAAATTGATCCACCACTACCCAAATTGCGTCCTTACCTCACTGGGTACGAGGTAGGACGACTATGAAATACATCGTAATGTCATCCCATGGCCACTGAGGAACATCTAACGGCTGCAATAGCCCAGCGAGACGCTTATGCTCAGACTTCACTTGCTGGTAAACCCCGCAAGACGCCACACATAACGAGCGACATCCACCTTCATTCTCTTCCACCAAAAGCTCTTTTTCAAATCCCGATACATCTTGATCTCGCCAGGATGTACCATGTACGGGGTACGATGAGCCTATCTCAATATATCATCCTTGACCTGAGCCTTTTGTGGCATGCAAAGGTGGCCCTTAAACCGCAATACGCTCGACTCAACTCATCAAGGCTAAAGTCCCCATTTTCCCCTTTATCAAGGCGCTTTCTCACTTGTTGAAGCAACCGATCATGTTGTTGCGCTTCTCTCACTAACTTTAGAATTGCCAATTCTAACAGCTGTTGCGTCTCAGCCGGTGTTGTACCAGCACGACAATAAAATTTTCCATTCGATCGAAGTCAACAATAAGACAACCTAGAGTGGAAGGTGTCGCCTTGCGACTAAGGGTGTCAGCAACCACATTCGCCTTGTCCGGATGGTACTGGATAGTGAGATCATAGTCCTTAATCAGTTCCAGCCACCTTCTTTGCCTCAAATTCAACTCCTCCTAGGTAGTAAAAATGTAACAAGACTCTATACAAGTAATACCTCCAAATATTTAGAGCAAAAACCACTGCGTCTACCTCTAAATCGTGAGTAGGGTAATTTTGCTCATGTTTCTTCAATTATCGTGATGCATATGCAATCATTTTACTGTCTTGCATGAGCACACAACCCAGACCCACTTGAGAAGCATCCTAGTAGACCGTGAAGTGCTTTCCTGACTCAGGGAGGGTGAGAACAGGGGCAGTGATTACATTTTCTTTCAAAGTACAAAAACTACGCTTGCATTCATCAGACTACTGGAATTTCACGCCCTTCCGCGTGAGCTGAGACATTGGCTATACAATAATTGTGAAGTCTTTTACAAAACACCGGTAGTAACCAGCTAAGCCCAAAAAAACATCTCACTTATTTGACATTAGTTGGCCTCTTCCGGTTCACTACAGTCGAAATCTTGGCTGGATCTATTAAAATACCTTCCTGGTTAATCACAAGACCACAGAAGCCCACTTCAGAAATCCGGAACTCGCGCTTCTTTAACTTGGCAAAGAACTGATTCTCCCTCAAAGTCTGAGGCACGAGTCTCAAATACCGCTCATGCTCTCCCTCCGTCTTAGAATAGATCAGGATATCATCGATGAACAAAACCACAAAGTCATCAAGATACTTATGCATCATACTGTTCATCATCTCCATAAAGACATCAGGGGCATTCGTTAGTCCAAAGAACATAACTTTTTACTTATAGTGCCCATACCTTGTAGAGAAAGCGGTCTTTTCTATATCTTGCTCCCGCACGCGAATATGATTATACCTAGATTGCAGATCAATCATGGAGAACACCTTGGCTCCCTTCAATTGATCAAACAAATCCTCGATACGAGGCAAAGTGTATTTATTCTTGATGGTCACTTGATTAAGAGCATGATAGTCTATGCACATGCGCCAACTCCGCCTTCTTCTTAGTGAATAGGATATGGGCTCCCCAAGGTGACACACTACGACGAATCAACCATTAGGACAATAATTCATCCAATTGCTTCTTCAATTCCTCCTGGAAAGGTCGTGCCAAATGGTACAGGGATAGAGAAATAGGTCGTGTGCCAGGAACAAGATCAATTCTAAACTCCACATCCCTTTCGGATGGCATACCCGGAAGCTCTTCAGAAAATACATCGGGATACTCACATATCAGTGGAATATCCCCAATGCGCAAAGGTGCGCTTAGCTTCTCCGCAAGTGCTAGAAGTGAACCAGACTTCACCATTCATCGGCCAGGGACCAGGCTGGCCAACACCAGAAGAGAACATGGAGGTGCATTCCTCTGAAAGATTATCTCTTCTCCGAAAGGAGCTTGCAAAGTGACAGTCCTCCAGAAGTAGGAAATCACGGCCCGATAGCGATGCAACCAGTCCATGTCAAGAATAACATCAAAAGGTTCTATCTGAATAACCATTAGGTTGGCAACAAAATCCTCACCATCTAATGAAACCACACATCCAAGACATACTGTGGAGCTAGCTATAATACCTCCAAGAGAACTAACTATAACAGACTGCGAGATCTGCTGCATACTCAACTTTGCTTTTCTAGCAAACTCGCGGGACATAAAGGAATAAGTAGCACCGGAGTCGAAAAGAACAATGGCATCACACGAATCTACTAACGGGGTTCCTGTTACCACGTCCGGTCGACCCGCGGACTCAAGCGGCAGGCAATGTGTAAACTCTTAATGGTGCTGAGGCGACCAGAGCCCTGACACTCTGCTAAGATGACAATGTAAATGGAGGCGGTGCAGCGTGCTGAACTGGAGCAATTGGTGTAGGGTGCCAGTAATATCTGGCGGGTGGTGCCTAGGAAAGAGATGGCTGCGGTGTAGGAGCAGCCACCAACATCTGGACAAACCCCTGAGGCGAAGCATTTGTCGATGACGCAGGTACCAGCTCCCACTTGATAATACTAGAGGGGTTCTGACGACAAACCCGCTCCATGTGGCCCGACCGACCACATTGCCAACACTCTCCCATCCAAGAACATTCGACAGCATGATGCCCAACACCACACTTGAAACAGATCATACCCTACCCTGGGATAGGACGATAGGCTAGGGTCGCTGACGAAGAACGAGTCACTGAAGAAGACGGCCTCAAATATTTGGACTTGGACGACTGCGGGGGACACCGCCCACTTGGACTTCTTGGGAGTAGGTCGCTGAAATGACCCACCCCTTTGCTAAAACTCCTCTTCTGGTCTCTACCAGAAGCGCTTGGACCACCAGAGGGTTACAGTCCTTTAGTGAACTGCATCTCCATCTCCATCTCTATCTCCATCCCTCTGGCCTGTTCTACCACTGGCCTAATGTCACGTGGCGCAATGGCTCCCATAACATGCTGAAACTCAGAGTTGAGCCCTCGGCGGAACCTTTTAGCCTTCTCCAGATCATTGCTCGCGACCGATGGTACGAAACGGATAAAATCGTTGAACCCCGCTTCGTACTCAGCTACGGTCTTCTTCCCTTGCACGAAGGTCGACAGGCAACCTCCATACCCTCCACAAAATATTACGGGTAGTACTTCGCCTTGAACTGCTCGACGAAGATCACCCAGGTAGCAGGACCCTGGGTAGGGGTCCTAGCTGAAATGACTCGGTTAGGTCCCCTACCGTAAGGAGCATCGGTAAGCTATCTCTCTACCGATGACTCCAACACAACGTATGAGTTTCTATCCATACAGGGCGACTCGTAGTTAATACATTATATTGAAAATGTATCGTAGGACTTAGCCTTGCATGCATACATAAGGAAGTGTGCTAAATAGCTTGGCAAAAGAGGCGGTCTGGCGTGTGGGTATATTGGTACACCCTTGCAGGGTATAAACTATTCGAATAACCTCGTCCTAAGTTATGGACACGCCTGGGATTGGACTTGTAGGAGTTAGACTTAACGTTTGGAATTTTAACTTTAAAACTTTATCGGTTGGCATTGAGAGTGGTCTCATGCTATGTTTGTGAACTGCGGGGCAACCACCTGTTGTTGTTTAGATGTTGTCTAATATTGTTTCCTCGCTGTTATTTAAAGTATCAAAAATGTTTACTCACTTGCCATTTCAATCTACTACTTATACTTCAAATGAAATGTTGCTTTATGCTGAAAATTGCTTAGTATAGTAGCCTTCCTTTGATACATGAATGCATCTAAATATTCTTTTGCTTGTAAGTCCTACGAGTACAACTTTGTACTCAACTTGGTTGCCGCAAATTTCAAAGGAGGTTGATCCCCAAGGGGTCAATCATTGTGAGATTGTCTACGAGGACGACGACTAGCTCGGTGGGCTTTTGGTCAGGTTGCCTTGTGGTTAAGGACAGCCGGTTGGCTTTCTTTTGTGCCATCTTATGGCTTTTGGTATTCCACTGCGTGCTTGACTTTTATTATTGCTATTTGGCCGGTCGGCCTTATGTATGAAAACTGAAGTTGTATAATGTTTATGTTGTAATCTTTTAAGACTATGGTATTGTAATATTGTTGTTGTATGGTTTTACTTTTGATATTATTTTGTGAGGTGTGTATGTACCACCCTTGGAAGGTACACAATACACCGAGGGCGGGATATTTGATTTGTAATGCTAGAACCAATCAAATAGTTAAGTATTACAAGTTAAATACCCCGGGTCCTCACAAGAGCGATAGCCTGTAAGTGCTATGAAATATGTGATGTTTACGTGGTATGATGATGTTTATATGATGATGGCTATAATGATAAAACGGGGTGAGCAATGAGGCTACCCTATTAATAATGGCGATGATGAACCATGTTAATGAAAATGGACATATGCATTCTGCATCATGGTAAGAATGCACGAGTTGGGTCGGTGAGAAAGTCATATAATTATTCCAGTGAGATCGGTGAGAAAGATACATGACTAATCCAGAGTGCTCTAGATAAAGTCTTACAATGTAAGAACCCCATCATAACGAAGATAGGAGAAGAGTGTGTCATCGACGGGTGAACACTCTGTGATACCGGTATCAGCTGATGAGATGCATATGAGCAAATGAGCATGTAGAATATTGGTGCATTACATTAATAGGAAGAGAATGATGGAAATAATGATATGGTTATGTTTGTGTGGCAGTGTTTATCGTTTCTATTATGTGCTTGCTGAGTCTTCAAACTTACCCTTGTTTATTTTGGTGTTTAGGTGAATGTCGAAGATGGAATGCATCGGGAAGGGAGAATAGCACATCCACGTCACATGCGGTTGCTACTGCAAATTATTTTCCCTAGATAATCACTTTTGTTGTAATATATATTTAGTTGGTAAATTCGCTGCGCAAAATTAATAATGGTTATGGTGTAGTGGTAGCATTCTGAGCCCAGAGGATGGGCCGAGGTGTTACAGTTAAAAAAACAATTCTCACAACGGACCTAACGTCCACTTTGATACCAACTGTAACACCTTGGCCCATCCTCTGGGCCCAGAATGCTACCGCTACACAATATCCATTACGAACTTTGCACAACTAATTTACCAACTAAACATACTACATCAAAAGTGGTTATCTAGGGAGTATGGTTTGCATCAGTGTCTGTATGTGACGTGGATGTGCTATTCCCCCTTCTCTTTGCATGTTGTCTTCAACGTTCACCAAACACCAATAAATAAACAAGGGTGGGTCCGAAGACTCAACAATCACATAATAGAAATGATAAACACTGCCACACGCCTAAACCAGAACCTAGCCGCGTTATTTTTCGCAAGTTGTTTGTAGATATATAGATAAGGGTTTGGTTGCAGCACAAGGCAATAACGTTCCTTGACTATTGTCGCTTTTTCCTTATTTCTTGGACATACTAAAAGGACGTAAGAATAGCATATCTCAGTAGATTCCCTGCAGCTTCTGGTGCTCAAAAGTCTAAATTCCCAACGGTAGTAAATATGTCATGCGTTACAAAAGGTTATTATTTCTACGCTAAATTGTTTTGACAGGATCACTGCTGAATGCTGGTGATCTGAAAAATGTGTGTCTTCGATAACTATGATGAGAAGAAGCATTAGAAATCACACTCTTTGCTCGATATATTCCTGAAGTCTTGGAATTAATATGGGCTAGGTCTAGTTTTAATTCTAATTAATTCATAGAAAATCTAAAAGGTCCGTATGCACGTGCTAAAATTGCTTAGTCCCATATGGAGAGTTGAAGGGGAGTTACACCACTTTATAAGATGGAACGTGGTAGCCCCCTTGTGGAATTGAAAGAGCAAACACACATGCGCTTGCTCGCTCGCCGTGCGGTGCGCGTGCGCGCATCGGGTGCGGGCGCGTTTTTCTTTTTATATTTGAAAATCGAAACGCACCGACTCGTTTTAATGGTATTAACAAACGGCTGGTAGTAACGATTCAATTACTAGTGAATAATGGCTGCGGTTAGCACGATTGATGGCAAATCAATGGCGACCGTTTCCTCTGGCCTCTTTGTTTTTGGCTATTAAAAGTTCGGATTATGGTTCTTCTCTGTTTTTGAATCTCTACGCAAGACTAAGACAGAACTCCTCCACCATTCTGTTGCTGGATCTAGCGATCTCCATCCCGGTGAGGCGCGTGTACGATTGAACCTGGAGAGTAGGCCTCGGAACTCTCGTCCATGAAGGCTTGCACGAGCGAGGACGAATAAGATTTTTGGGGAGCGTTCGCGCGACTGCTCGCTGCTTCGTTTTCATTCGATCCTCTGCTACGTCTACATCAACTGCGCGACTACTACCACGACGTCCACTACGCCACGACGAATGACGACCCCACCAGGACTTCTGCTGATGCTACTTCTTCCACTGGATCTGGGTATGCCTATCTCATACCTATTGCTTGGTTAGCTTTATTATCTGTTGTTGATCTGAACACTGATATAGGAATGCTAGTTTCTATTCTTCTAGAAATTTGTATGACTGTAGTGTTCTTGATTACATACTTTATGAAAAGGGCAAAAGTTATTTCCATGATTTATCTATCATATATCTGGATTAAAGTAATTCAAAAAATGCTCATATGTTTATCAATTCAAAAACCTTATTTTATGCATTTTTCGACATCTGGCTTTGCTGCTGCGCTCAAACCCTTTGAGTTCGATGGTGCGAATTACAAGAGGTGGCGCACCAAGATGATGCTTTGGCTAACTGCCATAAACGTTTTCCATGTGGCAAACGGCAAACCTGAAGGAACACTTACTCCTGAACAGGAGCAAGCGTTCGAGGCTGCTGATAACCTTTTTAAAGGTGCCGTGGTTAGTGTTCTTGGTGAGAAGTTAGTTGATGCATACATGGTGATTAAAACTAGAAAAGAGATGTGGGATGCACTCGAGGCCAAGTTTGGGGTCTCGGATGCAGGCAGTGAATTGTATCTTATTGAGCAATACCATGACTATAGAATGGTTGATGGTCGTTCTGTAGTTGAACAGGCTCATGAGATACAATTCATGACCACAGAACTTGAGCACTTCAAGTGTGTGTTACCGAACAAGTTTGTTGCGAGAGGCATTATTGCCAAGCTTCCTCCTTCTTGGAGGAATTTTGCTACTTCTCTGAAACACAAGAGACAAGAGTTTTCTGTTGAAAGTCTCACTGGGTCTCTTGATGTTGAGGAGAAGGCGAGGGTAAAAGATACACACACTAGAGGTAATAAGGGACATTCTAGTGCCAATGTGGTGCAGAAGAAGAATGACCAAACTCAAAAGTTCAAAGGCAAGGACAAGACTGCACAAACAACTAGCTTCAAGAAGAAAAAGAAGAACACAAAGGATGGCCTTTGTTTTGTGTGTGGCGAACCTGGTCATTGGGCCAAGGATTGCAGCCAACACAAGGGTGGAAAGAATCAGCAAGGGCAGAATTCTAAGTCTGCTAATGTTATTGTTGGTACCACTGAGACGGGAACTTCAGGGTATGCTAATTTACCTACTGTTCTTTCTGTATATCATTATACCGATTGGTGGATAGACACTGGTATTAATATACATGTGTATGCTGATATTTCATTGTTCTCTTCTTACCAGGTCACTCGGGATTCATCTGTTTTAATGGGGAACGTGTCACATGCCACTGTTCATGGTGTTGGTACGGTCGATCTGAAGTTTACTTCAGGAAAGATTGTGCAACTGAAGAACGTGCATCATGTGCCATCTATCAATAATAATCTTGTCAGCGGATCTCTTCTGTGTAGAGATGGCTTTAGACTGGTATTTGAGTCCAATAAATTTGTAGTGTCCAAGTGTGGACAATTTATTGGTAAAAGCTATGTGTGTGGAGGCTTGTTCCGCCTATCTCTTTCAGATTTGTGTAATAATGTTGTGAACCATGTTTGTAGTGGTAATGAGACTACTATTTGGCATTCATGATTTTGTGACATAAATTTTAGTTGCATGACGCAGTTAGCTAGTTTAGAGTTAATCCCGAAATTCACCCTTGCCAAAGGTTCTAAGTGTCAAGTTTGTGTGCAATCAAAGCAGCCTCGTAAGCCTCATAAGGTCGTGGAGGTAAGAAACTTAGCACCATTAGAACTTATACATTCAGATCTGTGTGAGATGAATGATGTGTTGACAAAAGGTGGTAATATATATTTCATGACTTTGATTGATGACTCCACTAGGTTCTGCTATGTGTATCTTTTGAAAACTAAAGATGAAGCTCTTCACTACTTTAAAATCTATAAGGCAGAACTTGAGAACCAACTTGAAAGGAAAATCAAAAGGGTTAGGTCTGATCGTGGCGGCGAGTACTTTTCTAATGAGTTCAATTTATTCTGTGAGGAACATGGTATAATCCATGAGAGGATGCCTCCCTATTCACCCCAGTCAAACAGGGTTGCTGAAAGAAAGAACCGCACTCTAACTGATTTGGTTAACGCCATGTCAGACACAACGGGTCTTTCCAAAGCATGGTAGGGGGAGGCTTTATTGACTTCATGTCATGTCCTAAATAGGGTTCCCACAAAAAATAAAGAGATAACCCCATATGAACAATGGGAGAAGAAAAGACTATCACTTTCATACTTGCGCACTTGGGATTGTTTGGCAAAAATCAATGTGCCAATTCTCAAAAAGCGTAAGCTTGGACCTAAAACCGTGGATTGCGTCTTTTTAGGCTATGCTCATCATAGCATTGGATATAGATTTCTAGTGGTGAAATCTGGAGTACCTGACGTGCATGTCAGTAGAATTATGGAGTCCAGAGATGCTACATTCTTTGAGGATATTTTTCTGATGAAAGATATGCCTAGTTCATCGAGTCAGGAGCCTGATACAACTCCTGAATCTGCCATTCCATTGGAATATTTTGAGCAAATTCCCGAGGAGAAAGACAATAAAACTCTGAGGAAGAGTAAAAGACAAAGGACTGCAAAGTCTTTTGGTCCTGATTTCATTGTGTACCTTGTGGATGATACTCCAAGTACCATTTATGAAGCATATGCTTCTCCAGATGCGGAATACTGGAAGGAAGCAGTACGTAGTGAAATAGATTTCATTATCTCTAATGGAACTTGGGAGATCACTGAGCGTCCTTATGATTGTAAACCTGTAGGATGTAAGTGGGTGTTCAAAAGGAAGTTTAGGCCTGATGGTACTATCGATAAGTACAAGGCACGGCTTGTGGCCAATGGTTATACCCAAAAGGAATGCGAAGATTTCTTTAATACTTATTCACCTGTGGCTAGATTGACTACTATTCGAGTACTACTATCTCTGGCTGCCTCACACGATCTTCTCGTTCATCAGATGGACGTTAAGACGGCTTTCCTAAAAGGAGAGTTGGACGAGAAAATTAACATGGAACAATCAGATGGATTTGTAGTAAATGGTCAAGAAGGAAAGGTGTGTAAGTTGATGAAATCTTTGTATGGTCTTAAACAAGCACCTAAGCAGTGGCATAAAAAGCTCGACAGAATTTTAACATCTGCAGGCTTTATTGTGAATGAAGCTGATAGATATGTGTATTATCGCCATGGTGGGGGCGAGAGAGTCATTCTATGTCTGTATGTTGATGACATACTTATCTTTGGGACCAGCCTTAATGTGATTAAGGATGTTAAGAATTTCTTCTCTCAGAATTTTGAGATGAAAGATCTAGGAGTAGCTGATGTTATATTGAACATCAAGCTGTTGAGAGGTGATGATGGTGGGATTACATTGTTGCAAACCCATTATGTGGAAAAGGTTCTGAATCGTTTTGGTTATAGCGACTGTAAATTCTCTCCAACACCTTATGATCCTAGCGTATTGCCTAGGAAGAATAGGAGAATAGCCAGAGACCAATTAAGATATTCTCAGATAATTGGTTCACTCATGTATTTAGCTAGCGGTGCCAGGCCTAACATCTCGTTTGCTGTGAGCAAACTAAGCCGTTTTGTTTTGAATCTAGGAGATGATCATTGGCATACTCTTGAGAGGGTAATGCGTTACATAAAGGGTACTATGAGTTATGGCATTCACTGTACCGGGTATCCCAGGGTACTGGAGGGTTATAGCGATTCAAACTGGATATCTGATGCTGATGAGATTAAGGCCACAAGTGGATATTTCTTTACACTTGGAGGTGGCGCTGTTTCATAGAAGTCTTGCAAGCATACCATCTTAACGAGGTCAACAATGGAAGCAGAACTCACAGCATTAGATACTGCCACTCTTGAAGCCGAATAGCTTCGTGAGCTCTTGATGGATTTACTGGTGGTTGAAAAATCGGTACCAGCTATTCTGATGAACCGTGGCAATCAGACTGTGATTGTCAAGGTGAACAGTTCTAAGAATAATATGAAGGCATTAAGACATGTGAAGAGGAGACTGAAGTCTGGCAGGAAAATGAGAAACTATGGAGTAATAGCTTTGGATTATATCCAAACAGCTAAGAATCTGGCAGATCCCTTCACAAAGGGTTTATCACGGAATGTGATAGACAATGCGTCGAGTGAGATGGGTTTGAGACCCACGTGAGTTATACCATAGTGGTAACCCATCCTATGTGATCGGAGATCTCGTGAAGTAGGATTGGCGAAACAAGCTATTGGTTAACTGGGAGGAGAGTATTTTATAAACCCATTCCATTGGAGATGCAATTCTCTCCTAAATCTGTATGGCATGTTGATTTTTATCTTAATATGTTATGTGGCTTATTTAAGTAAAGATGTTGTCCTACAGAGCAGTCTTGAAAGAACACACCTATATGAGCCCGATTGCTAGTCACAGTCTATGATATAGGGTAATCTCTAGGAAGCTCATGAATAGGCCAGGAATATGACTTATATGCTCCAACCCGCGGGGATGCCTAACATCCTAGTATCAGTTAAGAACTTAAATGAAACTTATTCACACAAAATTGCCAATTCAAGGCTTAGTCCATTGTGCGGTTGTGGATAAGTGTAGCTTCTGTTCTAGATGGATGTTCAATCTTAATCGGTCTCCATCGAAACACTGGTATATTAAAACAATACTGTGGATCAAGGTATTTGATATATGTCTTTGAGATCTTGTGGGGATTGTTGGAATTAATACGGGCTAGACCCAGTTTTAATTCTAATTAATTCCTAAAAAATCTCAAAAGCCCATGTGCACGTGCTAAAATTGCTTAGTCCCACATGGAGAGTTGAAGGGGAGTTACACCACTTTATAAGGTGGAACGTGGTAGCCCCCCTTGTGGAATTGGAGAGTGCCAACACGCACGCCGCTCGCTCGCCGCGCGAGTGCGCGTGCGAGCATCGGGTGCGGGCATATTTTTCTTTATCTATTCGAAAATCGAAACGCATCGACTCGTTTTAATGGCATTAACAAACGGCTGGTAGTAACGGTTCAGTTGCTAGTGAATAATGGATGCGGTTAGCACTGATTGATGGCAAATCAATGGCGACCGTTTCCTCTGGCCTCTTTGTTTTTTGCTATTAAAAGTTCGGATTCTAGTTCTTCTCTGTTTTCGACTCTCTACGCAAGACTAACACAGAACTCCTCCACCGTTTTGTTGCTGGATCTGGCGATCTCTATCCCGGTGAGGCGCGTGTATGGTTGAACCGGGAGAGCAGGCCTCCGGAACTCCCATCCTTGAAGGTTTGCACGAGCGAGGACGAATAAGGTTTTGGGGGAGCGTTCGCGTGACTGCTCGCTGCTTCGTTTTCATTCGATCCTCTGCTACGTCTACATCAACTGCGCGACTACTACCACGACGTCCACTACGCCATGAGGAACGACGACCCCACCAGGACTTCTGCTGTTGCTACTTCTTCCACTGGATCTGGGTATGCCTATCTCATACCTATTGCTTGGTTAGCTTTATTATCTGTTGTTGATCTGAACACTGAGATAGGAATGCTAGTTTCTGTTCTTCTAGAAATTTGTATGACTGTAGTGTTCTTGACTACATACTTTATGAAAAGGGCAAAAGTTCTTTCCATGATTTATCTACCATATATCTGGATTAAAGTAATTCGAAAAAGGGTCGTATGTTTATCATGAAGTCTTTACCTGTTCTAGTATTGATCCATAACAAAGACGTTCTTATGATCTTGTCTGAAATGGCGATAATCATACGAAGAAGAGCCTGTATAACCATTAATATTCCCTTTGTGCTAGTAAATTAAAATCAGGAGCGCCCGCTACAGTTTTTTTTTTTTCTGCTTCCTCTGCATGTCTTTCGAGTTTAGACGGTCCAGGTAACTCTTTATTATTATTATTATATATATATGAGAGCTAACAACTAACTTTGCGTATGACTTGATGGCCCAGGTAAATCTTATATTGATAGCCCCATTTTACTTTGTGTTTGTTTTTAATGGTTGGTTCGTATTGTACTAGTAATCTAAAATCAGTAACTTAACCATCATGGATCCACTCTGTTATATTATGATTTTATCTTTTATTGTCCAGACTCCAGGGTAACTCCAGTGCAATGGTCCCTTTGTGCTGGTAAATTATATAATCTGGAACTCAGCATAATTCATAACTCTGTGTTATTCAATGTTCAGTACAAGTTTCTCCAGTAACGGGTTATTTGAATTGCTCAACTTCTATGCTTAAACAAAGTTTTCATTTTTCTGAGCGAAAGGGGATATTTCCATATTATTATTTTTTACAATTGCTAAAATGTATGCTATTTTATATATTTGAAATGCAGATATAGCAAACATCGTTGCACTTATACTGATCCACCCTATCAAGGAGTACATCAAAAGGGAGAAGACAATGAATATCTGGAGAAAGTGATTAAATTTCCACTTACTTTAAATTTCATTTAATCTAGCAAACACCATCGCACTTATGCTTGTGACTTACCCGAGTGTAAAATCAATAATCACATTTTTTTTTTGTTCCTTCAAAAGATGTCTCTTGATTCGTATTAGAGTTTCTAGCCATTCTGTTTCTAGCTTTTCCTCTTTTCAGTAACACCTGTTTAGAATAATTACTATGCGAGACTGTACTTCTTGCCCTTTTTTGGAGGGTGTAAACGTAATATGCAGGTTTTGCCATCTCGAAACTGGTACCAAACTAACAACATCAGTGTTCCTTCCTTTCTTAGCTCGAATCCCGCACAAACTGTTCTACATTTTTTAATACAGTAGGAAATTTACTCACAATATGTGGTAGGTGCAAACATTGTGAGAGAAACTATCTTTTTTTAATTAAAAAAACATGCATGTAGTGGGTGTTCTTCATTATAAGATGAGCAGCCCTTGTGAAAGATGCAAGCAGTGGGATGACTTCTACTAATGGAATCACACCGATGAATCAAGACAAGTATTTCTTCAAGGCTATATTTGGAGATTTTCGACATGGAATGGTATGACAATTTAGCTACAGTATGGTCTTGGACCTCTTTATTGTTTGAACTCACTGAATTTTGCAACTAGTTTGTGCTATGATTGTCAATTGTATTCAATATGAGGCCAATGGGCCAATATATATACAAGAAGATGTTACAGATAAGGAAATCAAAATAATATCTAGAGTCCTATTCTATCTCTAATATATATCTCTAACACCCCCCTCAAACTCATGGTGGATCAACAACACTGAGTTTGGAGAGATAGAAGCCATGCTGTGCTCGAGTCTGGGCCTTCGTGAAGAAATCCGCTATCTCAAGCTCAAGGCACATATCAAGAGCAATCACCTGATCATGCACACAAGACCTCATGAAGGAAGCATCAACACCAATATGCTTGGTGAGCTCATGCTTCACAGGGTCACGGGCAATACTGATAGCTTTGTCTTGTCGACAAGAGAGGAGTCGGTGTATTATGTAACAGAAACACCAAAATCCTCAAGTAACCACCGTAGCCAAGTAATCTCTGCTGTCAAGAGAGCCATAGCACGCAACTCAGCCTCTGCACTCGAACGGGACACTGCGACTGCTTTCTTCGCCTTCCGTGCAATAAGCGAACCACCAAGAAAAACACGAAGAGAGATAGACCGCGATCGGAGGGATCACGCCCAAGTAGCATCCGAATAAACTGAAGTCATGAGCGGTGGAGCGTGGAAAGAAGAGACGGCGAGAGATAGTCCCACGAAGGTATCGCAGAACTCAAGAAGGTGGTGTAGTGGACTCGAGTGGGAGCGAAACAAACCGACTCGTAATGTGAATCGGATAAGTGATATCCGGACGAGTAACAAAGAAGGTAGACAAGACTCCCAACAAGGTGGCGATAGCGAGTCGGATCGTAAAGAGGCTCGCCATCGAGGGTCGGAGGTGAACATTGAGCTCCATAGGAGTCTCAACAGACGCTGATCGATGAGGGAGGCGCGATCAAGAAGATCTGAATATACTTCGCTTGGGACATAAAGAAACCATCGGAGTGGAAGTAACCTCAATCCCAAGGAAGTAACGAAGAGGACCAAGATCCGACATAAGGGCTGCGCTCACTAAGACGAGCCTTGACAAAGGCAATGTACTCGAGTCATCTCCGTAATGATCATATCATCGACATACGTAAGAAGAAGAGTCCGACCACGAGGCGAAGTGTGGACAAAGAGCGCAGGATCATGATCACTTTTTGAAAAGCCGCAGAAGCAGTGACCACAAAGGAGAAGCGCTCAAACCAGCACGAGGGCTTGCTTAAGGCCATAGAGAGAGCGGCGAAGGCGGCGGACCATGCCCTCGAGAGCAGAATACCCGGTGGCGGATGCATGTAGACCTCCTCACGCAACTCGCCATTAAGAAAGGCATTCTTGACATCAAGTCGAGAAATGCACAATGATGCAAGCAGACACCACCGAAAGAAGAGTGCGACAAAGTGGTCATGTGGGCCACAGAGCAAAAGTCTCGTCGTAGTCACGACCATGCTCTCTTTGGAAGCCACGAGCAACAAGATGCGCCTTATAGCGCTCAAGAGAGCCATCGAGCGAGTCTTAATCTTATAGACCCACTTACATGTGATGGGACGAGTGAGATGGAAAAGGAACAAGATCTCAAGTACCCGACGCTCGAGGCGGCAATCTCTCGGCCATGGCATGCGCCACTCGGGATGAGTAACAAGATCCCGGTAGGAGGCAGCTCACAAGTAGCCGCACCAAACAAAGGCAAAGCAGGCGGGGGCGAATCGATAGCGATCGCGGAGAGCGTAGCGAGGAGAAGACGGCCCATCGGGGAAGATGAAGCATCGAAGAAGATGAAACATCGGAGAAGTGGGCTCATCCGAAGATCCTCAATACGAGGTCGACGAGTGTAGACGAGTGTAGTGGGGAGCCCGAGGAGCCGCAGGAGATGAAGCGGCGGCGACAATGGCGGAGAGGCCACAGGAGAAATATGTGGAGACTCGGTGGGGACGGGTGGACGAGGCAAGGCAGAGATAGGTGTATCTAGAAAAGTCAAAAAAAGAGACTCCACAGAGGAAGCCAAGGAGAGACGGGACGTGGGTAGAAGGGACGAGACTGCGTCGAAAGTGACGCCCCGAGAAATCCGCATCCGTCGACCAACAGGATCCCAAAGACCGATAGCCCTTGTGCTCTCAGATCGTATCCCGTAAAGACACACTCAACAGATGAGCGGTCGGTTTGGTGCGTTCGAGGGCGAGAAGAACGTAGCAAACGCAACCAAAGCGAGCGAAGGGCGAGTAGTCGAGAGGAGACCACAGAGACGCTCAATAGGGATTGCGCCCTGAAGAGCAGAAGAAGGCTGGATGTTAACGAGATAGGTGGCAGTGGAAACAGCCTCCGCCCAAAAGTGAGGTGGGATAGAGGCGGCAATCATCAGAGCACGAGCCGACTCAAGAAGGTGACGATGCTTGCGCCAAGAACACCATTCGAGCATGAGCACCGGGACAAGAGGCGAGCGAGAGTGCCCCGCTCAAAGAAGGAAGCTGCGAGGTGATGAGAGAGGTACTCGCCAAACAGAGTCGACGAAAAACACGAATAGGAGTGGAGAAGCGTAATGCGAACCATGGTGGCAAACTGTTTATAGATGGACAAGACCTCACTACGAGAAGACATGAAATATATCCAAGTGTGGCGAGAGAAATCATCTATAAATATGATATAGTATCGATGACCCCCTTTCGAAACGAAGGGAGCCGGACCCCAAACATCAGAATGAACAAGATCAAAAGGACGCTGAGACACTGACTCACTATGATGATAAGGAAGCTGAATCTGTTTGCCTAACTTACAGCCCTGACAATCTAAAGAGACGTCTCCTGAGACAGATCCCAGAAGACCACGACGAACTAAGGACGACAGACGAGATCCACACAGATGGCCAAGACGGTGATGCCACTGCTGGAAAGAGCCTGTAGACGGAGTGGCAGAAGCGGAGAGACTGGCAGCGACGGTGTCAGCGGAAGGAAGGTGAAGCCAGTCAAGCTCCCAAAGACGCTGTGAGTCAAGACGTCGAGGGCCAGAACCAACCAGAGCTCCCGTGTGGCGGTCCTGAACACAACAAGAGTCAGAGTCGAGAATGACTCGATAACCAAGATCAGTAATCTGCCCAGCAGAAAGAAGCTGCATGGTAAGGCGAGGAACATGAGCAACAGAAGGAACATGGAAAGATGAGTTGCTTAGGGGTCCTCGACCAGAGACAGAAAGAGAGGTACCATCAGCAGTAAGAACACCGGGGAGATTCAAGAGGTGTAATGAAGGATGAGTAGAAAAATCAGAGTCATGTGAAAAGATGCTCCGAATCAAGAATCCACGGGAGGTCTTTGGTGTGGAGGTGGTGGTTTCGCGATGTTCAAGAGTCGATGAGCGTAACCGGCGTAACCCATCAAAGGAGAATCTGAAGTAGCAAGCAGGCGTCGAAATCTGGCTATCTCCTGCTCAGTGAGAGAAACTGCTGAATGAGTCGATGCAGACATCGATGTAGAAGCACCAGTGCCGGTGCTAGTAGAAGAACGACGTGAAAGATGCCGCTGCTTCTTATAGCACCGAACTCAATGTGGCCGACCTTGTCGCAAGAGAAGCGATGAGGACGGCAACCGCCGATTGAGGCGACCACCACCACCGTGGCGGGCACTTGGAGGAGGTAGTATCTTTCAAGCGTGGAGTAGCACCACGCAGGCGAATGGAAGCCATTGGTAGGCGGCACTGGACGGCACGGCGACCAAGGCAACGAAGTCTAACAGGCGGCGCTGGACGGCGCGACGGTTAGATCGACGTTTTTTTCTCTCTCTCTCTTTTTCTCTCTCTTTTTTTACGGCTGTTTTTTAACAGCCGCCCACGACAAAGTGAGCAACAGCAGGGGATTAGGGTTCCCCCTGCCGTGCTCCTCTGATGGCGGCGGAACTTGGGGCGGCGTCGGCGCGGCGGCTTCGGGCCTTGGGAAAGCGCGCCGTGCTTGGTTTGATGGCCCACACCTGGTGGTGCAGTGCAAAGCGACCGCGACGCCTTCTTGATGCCCTGCGGCAACTTCGGCGTCGGGTGTGCGGGTCGAGCGGAGAGGCGACGAGGCGACGGGCGACGGCGGTCGACGAGGCGGCGACGGCAAGTCGACGAGCCGGACGAGGTGGTGGCGGCGGCGACTCCTGGTGCGGCGGGTGTGCGGTCGAGCGGAGAGGCCGACGAGGCGACGGCGGCGGCTGGTCGACAGAGGCGGCGACGGCAAGTCGACGAGCCGGACCAGGGTGGCGGCGGCGGCGACTCCGGTACCTCCTAGCGAGCCGCGACGGGGCTGGACCAGGGCGGCAGCGGGGATCACACCGTCGCGCCCGATCGAATGCGGTCGATGAAGCGGCGGATCGGCGGTTTGGGCGGAGAGACCGACGAGGCGACGGTGATGAGATGATGTCGACGAAGCGACGAGACGAAGCGATTAGAGGTAACCCTAATGCTCTGATACCATGTTATGATTGTCAATTGTATTCAATATGAGGCCAATGGGTCAATATATATACAAGAAGATGTTACAGATAAGGAAATCAAAATAATATCTAGAGTCCTATTCTATCTCTAATATATATCTCTAATAGTTTGGACTCACTGTATTTTGCAATTGACATTGAAATTTGCAATTAGAAGTGAAGTGTAGCATGCATTTCTTCTGCAGACCATACCGGATAAATTTGCGCGAAATTTCAAAGGAGCAATCTCTGAAACCATCAAGCTAGAAGTGCGGAACGGTAGCTAGCATCTGCAACGTCCAAGTCACCAAGAATTCAGATAAGCTAGTCCTTGCCTCCTTGGCCATGGATGGGAAGTATTTGTTTCTGCCCATGACCTGAAGAACAGCGACTTCTTGGTGTTCAGATGCAGCGGAAGACTCACTTCAAGGTCCTAGTCCTCGATGCCAGCGGTTGTGAGAAATCATCGTCCTTCGTCTCATTGAGCTATCTGATTAACAACGCCGAGGCGAGGCAGGAAGATCTAGTTGAGCTCCCAGGAAGTGGTGATCATAATCATCCTACGCAATCGTTACGAAAAGAAGGACAAGTTTGGCCCACTTCTACACAAAAGGTCATTATAGATGGTTTCTGAACTGTTTGAATTTATATGGTTATCACAGATAATTTTTGAGCCATTTGTAATAATTTATAACACAGATGATTTTCTGATATAACCGTCTTTGAAGACATACTACACAGACGGCTTCTACAAAAAACCGTCTGTGATACGTCAGCTGAATATCACAGACGGTTGTTGGTGGTAGCCGTCTGTAATTGGATACATATCACAGACGGATAGTAAAAATAATCGTCTGTGATATCCGACATATCACAGACGGTTGTTGGTGGTAGCCATCTGTGATAGTATTAATTCACAGATGATTTATATCACGAAATTGTCTGTGATAGTTATATCACAAACAATTGTTGGTGGTAGTTGTCAATTCACAAACAATTTAAACCATAAAACCGTCTGTGATAGTTTGTTTTGTACCTTTTTTTCTGCTAGCCTCAGGAAATGCTAGTCATGCCCTCTGAAAATAAGTAAGCAGAAAACAGATAAATTACAATTGATTTGATATAAAACAACTCAAAGTGATTTAAAACTCAATATCAATTACAAAAGAATGTTCATGTATTGCTAGAGTTACAATTGAATTACCACTCAATGTAATAAATCGGTGTCACCGGAGTGAAACTCTCCATTCGAGTTAATGATCTCCCACTTGATGAAGGTGGCGAGCCAACCTCGAACGTCCGAGAGTTCGTCCAGATCGAATGTACTTGATTCGATTGCCATGCCCTGTCGCTAGGAATAAAGTAGTAAGCACATATATTTAAATTGATAATTGGAAAATAATTATTGCGAGATTGACTGATAAACCTTTGGATCCTTCGTCTTAGTACTCATGATTTCCTGCATATGACGACAAACGTAGAATGCACATACGTTGCCTTGTAGTTGTTGGTGGCACTGCAAAAATAGAATTACATATATAGATATAATCAGTTCGAGAGGTCAGGTTACGAAGTGTGATATAGGATTATTGTGTTGTAGCAGGTACCAGAAATTGCATCCTGTGTTGCAGTGTGGCGCTCGGTTCCTTGTGTATCCATCCCTCGACAACATAGGCGCTGAACGACCTACGTGATTCCAAAAAGTTATTCTCGAGCATTTCAAACGAAGAAAGACTACAATAGAGTTACATATGGTGGAAATGAGCATATCTGTCGAGTACTTTTTGCACAAGCGTGAAGTTGTGGTTCTTGTTGACTAGGGAATCAAGGTATATTACCGTATTGCACATTGGTACAATGACTAGAAGGATCCAGTGCCACCTACACATATATGTCGCTATAGTCATTAAACTTAAGTTCGTGTTGCGTATAAAATACAAATGAATTTTGTATAGCAAGTAGTGAAGCACTTACCCCTGGTTGTAGAGCGCTAATACGTAGTCTTTATCGCGGTGAGCAAGCAATCCCCTCGTTATATACTTCTCGACGTAGGATGCGTCTAGGGTGATGCATTGCTCAGAGATCAACTGTGGGTCGAGAAAACCCAGTGATTCTCGCGATTACCGAGCTTCTTGCACCATAAATCTATACATAAGTAATGAGTTATGACATTTATCAGTATTGCGTGAATGTAGAACTTGATTGTACACACTTACAGTGTGCAACATCGTAGAAGTGAGGCGTCGAGGGCGTCGAGGTTGAATAGTTTGAATGTCTTCGAAGATCACGACGAAGTAGCCCGACTTGTGGAGGAAATGGTTCTCCGTATAGCTAACGGTGAATCCAGTAGGCCGGTTTGTCATCATCTCACTGGTCTGCCGCATGTACCAGGCATGCAAAGTCACCCTCAAATTTCAACCAAAGGTTATCAAGAAGGTCAGACACCTATTACAATCGACGATTGGGAATATCAAAGCTAAGATTCCATGAATTTCATAGATGAAGGAAGGAGGTCACAAGAACAGAGCAAAACCTAAGATTGATACCAAAACTTACTCGTGGGTAGAAGATGATTAAGATGATCCTAGATACATTCCCACATGTCACAGCAAGCAAGATCACGACCAAAAACCAAAGGATCAACGAAAACTCAAAAATCACAAAAGAGATAGCAAGAACAAGAATATATTCATCTTGGGAAATCTTGCGTGGATTGATTCGGGATTGATGTTGGTTTACAGCCACTCCAACATGGAGGACAAAAGCTTCAACACTTGAGTACAAAATCAATGCAACTATCTAAAATCCTAACCTCTCCACTTCCCTTTCCTATCCCTAAATACAAACTAGGGTTTCTCTAATACAAGGGTTAGGAGGTGCACAATCCAGCACCCTCCCCTATTTATAGTGGAGACTAGCTTCTAGAAGAACATTCCTAATGGGCACCTGTTAAGCCCACACACAAACGGATTTCACTCACGCACGTATTTCAAAGCCTCGTCTTCATCTTCTCTTGACCTAAGCCACTTCTCCTTGCACTGTCTTGTGCCGTGGTTTAGCCAAAAACCATCAAGGTGGTATTTTGGTGAAGTTACCAAAATACCCCTTCTCGATCCTTCTCTAAAGACCGAGTCCAATCTTCATGAAGCAATCCCATGCTTCACCACGTGTAGGTTGATCAACAGCTCTTTTCATGTCGGCAAGTCTCTCTCATCTGGCTCCCACCGAAACCACCATGGCACTTGCACCGATCCCGGCGCCGCTTGATGCAACCCGTCGCACCGCACTTCCCGTTCGGTCATCCTTGTCCATTTTGCGCCATGCTTAAGTCCATCGACTTCACCAGACATTCTTGATCGTTATGAACCTCAGCTCTTCAAGCTTAGTCCCGATCATCCTCGTTGTTGACTGTTGTTGACCTCTAAGCCTCCTGCACAAAAATAAACCAAGAAATCGATTCCGGAATAAGTTCTTAGTAACTTGACCTACGTTAGTCAAAACATGCATCATGCAACACATATGCACTGAAACCCATAAACCTGACCTAATCAACAAACATCGCCGCCAAGCTGGCCGGTGAACAAGTCAAAACCGGTTAGACCGCCACCCATGGTCGATCGATCGCTTCTGGCCCCGATCGCCTTGACAAGGGACTTAGCCAAATTTTCTTCCTAGAAATCCGAAACCTCTTTGAAAATTTCAAAAGAATAAAACTTTTGACTCGAAACTCCAAAAATTATGAAACCAATAGCGAAGAAACCCTATCTTACCTACATCCTCTATTTTTTGCCTGATCCAAAATTCAACAAAACCTTTATGGCCAGTTAGACCGTCGTCTCTTGGTCGGTCCGACACCGACCTCTTGGCTAAAACCTGTGACCATGGAGATTGTCGTCGACCGCCTCTTGGCGACATAAACTGAATTTTGCTGAAAACGCGTGTTTCGATAAACCCTCAATACTATTGTCAATTGTAACATCATCTTAAGATCATGAACATATCCTTCGTGATATCCACATCCACTTTCACACCAACAGAAAGAGGAAAACCAGCACGTTGTCTCGAGGGTAGGGACAATTCGTCGGCGACAACGACGTTCGAGCAGGCAATATCTGCCTCTTTGAGCTGCTCAACAACACCATGACGTGCGCGACGAATGTCTATATCATTCGCCATGAACACCATGGCTGATGCTTGCTTACATTACATAGGATCTCTCTCTCTCCCTCTCTCAATGCTGTTGTTATTGTGATGGTGGCCGGTGCTTCCGTGTCTTGTTTTGCCTTGCCTCCCTACAAGTGCAGGACTGTGATGATACTCCCTGCCCAGGAGTCTTTCAGTACCAGTGTTTTTTTAAGGCACAGCGGCAGTTTATATATAAAGTTCAGTTGTAGCCTTGTAAATTGTGTAGACATGGGAAACATGTTGCAGTAATCTGCTTCAGGTATTGGAAAATCGCCGATTTTCGGTCAGATAATTGCTGATAATCGATTTATCGGTGGAGCCGGTAGAAATACAAATTGACCCCGAAAAACTCTGTTTGGATGAATTTTGTTTGAATTTGTTTTTTTTTCATTTAAAATCTGAAATTTTCAAAAAAAATTCCCCCACCCGTTAAATTTTCTTTTCCGGTAAAGAAAACCCTGATCTGCTCTCCTCTCATGCATTGTTGTGGCTTTTCGTACCATGTGTGGTGATGTAATATGTATTGTTTCCAAATATTCTGAAATGGTGTGTGGTGCCACTTTAGGTGGTATTTTAGCAGCTCAAAGTAGGCAATTAGCTGAGATTACACTAGTTTTACCCCCATGATTGTTTTGTCTGATAATCATCTTCTGACAGCATACTTCTTGAAACAACTGAGTGCTGCAAGCAGCTGAACAGAATGGTGTGTTGTGTTCAGTAACTTCAGTTCACAAATCAACAAAAGAAATAAATATTATGCACTGTTCAGTCCACTTACTACCAACTGTACCTCTCTCCAAGACGAGCACAAAACCGTCCTAATGCATGTACCAGAGGGATCCCACCTCTCAGTGACTAAGGTCTATGAACACTTGGCCCACTAGTCTATATTGAACTTGTAGGTGAAACCTCATTGAAGTTTGTAACCACTCCTCTCATCCTCATCAAAATACACACTCCCTCACGAACATCAACGAGAACAGATCACCTTCACCTCGGAGAATGCAAGAGGAGCAAGGCTACTAGGCTAGAACTCTCTCTCTCTCTCTCTCTCTCTCTCTCTGTGTACTCTAAAATGTTTGTACTGTGACACTGTTTTGTGGTTGCATGGCAGATGGCTCAGCAGGGATGTGAGAGTTGCAGGAAGTGGCAAGAGCACTACTACTGGGAGCACATGGATGTGAACAAGATTCGTTTCTTCAAGCTCATGACTGGAGATTTTGTTCAGGGCATTGTGAGTATCAACTACCCTGCATGTGCTCAGGCCATTGCTCAGGGCATCAGTTGTTAAAACCTGTGATGGTGACGGTGATCAATTCTGCTAGTTCTGTAACGCCAATGAAAGAACACTCTTTTTGTCCTAATATTGTAGACTTACTTATGTCTCATGGAGATTTTTTTCATTGTAGAATTATAGTGGAATTTGTATGTTAAAAGGTGTCTCAAAGAGAAGTATGACAACAAAAAAAATGCAAACTGCAAGCACCTAGCACCATGATATTTTGCTGCAAATCCCGTTTAAGTTACTGGTCACAGAATTCTTTATACGAGCAAAATAATCAATTTAGTTACACTATCATCGACTGAAGTTAGCCTAACCAAATGAGTCATCTGTTGTCATTTTAGAGCATACCAGAAAAGTTTGTGAACAATTTCAAGGGGCAGATCACCAATGGGTTCAACCTGAAAGCGCCCAGCGGTGAAACATGGCACGTCGGCGTAAACAAGATTGCAGATGAGATGTATCTCATGTCAGGATGGGATGATTTTGCCAAGGCTCATGAATTGAAGGAGAATGACCTCCTGCTGTTCACATGCAGTGGCAACTCCTCCTTTGAGGTCCTAATCTTTGATGCGAGTGGCTGCGAGAAACTATCTTCTCTTTTTGCCGACAAAACTGGTTCAAAAATGCGCAAACATTTCGACAATATGGTGGGTCAACAAGTTGAACAATACTCTCTGAGCGATTCTGATGATACTAGTATGCCGTCACAGCTGGTTGGGTCCCCTCACAAGGCCTCTACTTCAAAGAAATTTAGTGGAAAGACTAAACCAAAAGGTAGGAGATCTTGGCGTAGTCAGCTAACACATACACCTGAAACTATGCATCATCAAGAATGTTTTTTTCTTGATCATTTTCAATATATATAAGTTGACGAGCACACGGTACATTTTTCCACAGGGAAAGAGCCCGAATCTCCAAACAGTAGCAGCTATCATGTTAAGAATGAGGAAATAGAGGAGGAGAGTGATGACAGATATGCTGCCTCCAACTACTGCTACTCAAGGGTTGCTAATCGACTAATCGATGAGGAAAAAGAGGAAATAATCGGTTTGGGTTTGATCCAACCGGACAATCCTGCATTTGTGATTGTGCTGCAGATGAGCCATGTTCGGCACAGCAACAACTTTCTGGTCAGTTTAGTCGGTTATGTAGATTGATTGAAACGGTGTAATACGTCCATCAAGTATGTGCCTTTGTCAACTCTGGCAATATTTGCATGTAGCTGAGCATTTTGATTTGTTGCTAGAGTCGGAACCGAGCCTTTGTGCATTGCTTGCTACCTAAATGATCCGAATTGTATACTACAAGGACTGACTTATCACCAACTTTATGTATTGCCTGCTGCCATGGAGGGGTTAGTTTAATATCCTTCAATAGTAGTCCATGTTGATAATCTTCACAAGTATGTAATATATGTTTTCCTTGTTGTTTGCCATGTCTTTTTGGGTTGTGATTATGTTGTTTCAAAACCATTTGTCTCTATCTTAATACAAATGATACGCAACTCTGCTGCATATTCTCCAACGAAATACAACCTGTGTGTACTTCTGCCCAATCGCTACTACATAAAGTTAGCTAATAATAACTGTGTTGTATATGAATCTACTAGCTGGGTTTTTACTTGCTATATAGTGCTGACAAAATCAATGTTCTTGTGTAGATCATCCCCAGTGAATTTGCTGCTGAGCATCTTGAGAGAAGATCACACGACATCCTCCTGCGCAGACCAAGCAGAAAAGAAAAGTGGTACGTCAGGTACTACCATGCGAGCAGCACCAGAGGCTTCAAATGCCAGCGCTGGGTCAAGTTTGTCCGCGACAACAGGCTGCGCGAGGGCTACATCTGCGTCTTCGAGCTGATCAGAGGCGCGAGGAGGGTGACGATGACCGTCCATGTCGTCAGGAAGGTCGGCAAGCAGTTTGTTATAGTCGCCGGCTAAGTTCCTGCACCCTGATCTCCTACCTTTTGGTGTGTAATATGCAAATGTGCAAATGTGGTTTATGCAGTATATGTATGTGCAACTGAAAACTGAACCGGAAGTAGCTATTGTTGCCTCGCATTGCATGCAATGCAACTGCACTGTGACCTTGCAACATGGCTGCTAGCACAAGGTGTGAGCTGTGTGAATGTTTCTAAGCAAATGGTCAGTACCCTAAGATGGTGGCCTGTGCCTTGTTCTGTTCTCTCTGCAGGCTGCAGGTGCAGTACTCTGATATATGCTCTTCCAGGATTGTAGTTTCAGTGGCAAGTTCAGTAGAAGCTTGTGTGTAGACATGGTGAACAGGTGAAACTAGTTGCCGTAATCTGCTTCCCATGCATTGATGTGGCTGTTGTTTCATGTGTGATGATATTAAGTGTGCTGTTCCAGACTTTCTAAAATGGTGTATGCTCCCACTGTAAAATTTCAGCTAAGTTCGGTAGGTTTCAGGGATTTTGTGGATACCAAATCTTCTCTGTACTGTTGGTTTAATACAATTAATTGCGAATCCGAAGCAGCTCTAATTACGCAATTCTATGAGATTAAACTACTTTTACTTGATATTTGTTTGATAACACTGTTGGATCAGAACGGTAGCTAAAGAGGGTGAATAGGTGCATTAGTTTTTTCCGATCCTAATCGATTTCAACTTCTTCTCCTCAGTATCCTCGGTAACTATGGAAGCCGAAGCCACGAGGATAAGAGAACACAAGTATACCGGAAGCCTTACGTTGAAACCGATGAACCCGGAGATAGAACACCAAAACTTATCACAATGGTACAGGGGGCAGTCTGATCGTCAGGGGTGGCCAGTCTGACCGCCTGTCGCCTGGGAGTAACCCGAGAAGATCACGGGGCGATCTAGCTTTCTACTCGATGATCCAAATACTTTGAAACTTCAACCATAGCTTATCAAGAAGATCATAAACCTATTCTCGATCGAGGCCAAGGTTTCACGAATTTCTTGGATGAGTTCAAAAAAGCACAAGAACCGAGTAAATTCAAACTTTGATATAAAAGTTGCTCATGGGTAGATGATGATCAAGATGACCTTAGATGGATTTCCACACGTCCCAACAAGCTATATCATAGCAAGAACACTAATAAAACTAAGGGAACACACAAAATCCCAAAAGGTGTCAAAGAGATGGCAAGAAAAAGACATAACTCATTTTGGAGGAAATCTTGCTTAGATTAATTCAAGAGATTCTTGGTTTACAGTCACTCCACCATGAAGGACAAAAGCTCAACACTTGAGCACTCAATCAATCCATCTCCCTTAAACCCTAGCCTTTTCTACTCCACTTTTCCCAAATCATAAATTAAGGTTTCTACTTGGGAGGCTTAAGAAGCACAAATCCTGCATCTCTCCCTTTTATAGTGGAGGCTGGGTTAAGAGAGAAAATTTTATCAGGCACCCGTTAAGCCCATACAAAAACGGGTCTACACTCATGAACGCTTCTAAAAGCGGATGACGAACCGGCCTCCTGAATCCGTCTATTCGTGATCTTCACTTCACTTGACCTAAATCACCTTTTCTTGCACCATCTTACGCCGCGGTTTTACCAAAGGTTACCAACCCAGTTTTTTGGTGAAGATAACAAAACCCTTCTCAATCCTTCTCCAAAGACCGAGTCCAATCGTCGTGAAGCAATCACATGTTTCACCACGTGTTGATCAATGGCTCTCTTCATATCGGTAAATCTCTCCCATCCGGTTTCCACCGGAACCACCATGCCACTTGCACCAACCCCCGTGCTGCTTGATGCAACCAGACGCGCCGAATTTCCTGTTCGGTCATCCTTGCCCATCTTGCGCTATGCTTGAATCCAATAACTTCACCTAGCATCCTCGATCGTTCTAGGCCTCAACTCTCCCAATCATCCTCGTTGTTGATCGTTGTTGACTCCAAGCCTCATGCACAACAATAGATCAAAAAATCGATTACGGACACATATTAATCACAATTGGACCGACGTTAGTCAATACATGTATCATGCAACACATATGAACTGAAAACCACGACTTTGACCTAACCCACGAAGTTCATCGCCCGCAGCGCATGAACACACCATTTGGCCGGTCAAACCGCCAACTGGTGGCTGGTCAGACCGCTCAGAGACTTCGCCAAAAATTCAAGGGTCAAAATCTGCACCCTCCGTGTAAACTTACTTTGCTATCTACTTTTGGATCGATGCTCCAAAAATTATGAGACCAAGTGTAAATACACCCTCTCACTTGCCTATACTTTCTATTTTTTTTGGCCGATTTTCAAAATTTCACTTTTCATCTTTTTACTAGTCAAACCGCCACCCATGGCCGGTCAGACTGTTGGTCAGTTAGACCGCCACTAAGGCTAGTCTGACCTTCTGATGACTGAACAGCAGGCTGGAGTTCCTGCAAAACAAGGGTTTAGTTAGGGATTTTTACCCTATCGATTTTTGGCTATACCGGATTTACTGTGGTGGTTGATAGGAATACAAACTGACCCTAAAAAAATTGATTTTGATAAATTTTGTTCAACCCCCAATAATAATAATTTATATCAGTTAAAAATCCTGGTGAAGTAAACAACTCGAAGTATTGCCAATCGTTCGATACACTGGAACGAGGAGCGTATCCCGTGACATACAATTTTTTTCCGAGGAACAATACAGTAAATTTCTGTCAGTTCTTGAAACAACTTGGTGTGTTCAGTTCACAAGTGAACAGTCTTGTATACTGTTCGCTCCACTGACCAGCAACTTTACCTCACTCCAAGGCGAGGCAAACTTCAGCCCAATGCGTATACCACCGTGGCCCCACTTCTCAGTGATCAAGGCCTATGAACACTTGGTCTACTGTCTTCAGTGAGCACTTGTCAAATCTCACAGTAACCACTCCTCACCCTCATCAAACAGTGCCTCTCGTTAACGTCAAGGAGAAGAGATCATCACCTTCACCTCATCAGAGAAAGCAAGAAGAGCAAGGCAAGAACCCTTCTTCAAATATATACACTAGGCTCTCATCAGAGCTGTGACAATGTTACATGCTTGCATGGCAGATGGCTCAGAAGGGGTGTGAGAGTTGCAGCAAGTGGCAAGAGCACTGTTACCGGGAGCACATGGATGTGAGCAAGAATCGTTTCTTCAAGCTCATGACCGGAGATTTTGCCCAGGGCATTGTAAGTATCGACTATCCTGCCATTTTAATGGTTCTTCAGGTTGTGCATCATTTAGCTGTTAAAACTAAAAACTTGTGATTGTGTTGAGCACAAGTGACTGATCGAAAGGAAGACAAGTAATGAAAGGACACGCTTGTGGTCTTAATATTACGGATCTATGAATTCTGGGAGAACTTATTAGATTGGTGTTATATTATAAATTATGGAAAAGTGTACTCCAAAGAAGTATGGCTGCCAAAACGAGACAAATGTAAGCATCATAGTATTTAAATCCAGTTTCATGGCAGTTTTTTTAGATGACAGTCTTTGGTTGATTGTCAAAAAAATAATTGCATTAGTTTTTACAGTATCATCCTATGATATTTTGCCGAGATCCAATTCAAGTTACTAACTGGTCATGCAATTTCTCATGTCAACCGAATAAAGTTAGTTACACTATCATCCACTGAAGCTAACCTAATTATATGCGCCGTCTGTTTACTGTTTTCATCTTAGAGCATACCGGAGAAGTTTGTCAACGATTTCAACGGGCAGATCACCAAAGGGTGCAACCTCAAAGCACCGAGCGGCGAAACATGGCGTGTCGGTGTCTCCAAGATTGCCAATGAGCCGTTCTTCACATCTGGATGGGGTGATTTTGCCAAGGCTCATGAACTCCAGGAGAATGACCTCCTGTTCTTCACATGCAGTGGCAGTTATTCCTTTGATGTACTAATCTTTGATGCAAGCGGCTGCGAGAAAGTGTCGTGTTTTTTCACTAATAACAAGGCTTCTTACATGCGGCAACATTTCAACAACATAGTGGGTCAACAAGCTGAGCACTGCCTCTTAAGTGATTCTGAAGATACTAGCACGCCGTCGCAGCTGTTTGCGTCTCCTCACAAGGCATCTACTTCAAAGAAACTGAAAGGCAAGACTAGGACTAAACCAAGTAAGTAGTACAAGTGTGCAACTTTTCCTCACAATGCTCTTTAATTAGAGGTTTTGTTGTAGTCGGCTAATGCGTATGCTTGTAACCAGGGGAAAATCCCAGCCGTTCGGTAACTGGATTTCCCAGCGCCGACCGAATGAACAGTAAGAGCGGCCAGAAAATTTCAATTTTAAATTTGAATTTTTAACTTCTCTCATCATTTTCTATGTTGGTTTAGGCCTACTTTGTGCTAGATTACGTTTTGTATGAGCTAAGTATGCTTAAATTATTATTTTGGCGGTTTGCACTTCGTATGAGCTAAATATATTAGATTACGTATTGTATGAGCTAAATATGCTAAATTACGTATTGTATGAGCTAAATATGCACTTCATTAGACACTTTCTAATTTAAAATTCGTCAATTCAAAATTCCGGTCGGTTTTTCCGTTAACCGGCCGGTTACCGGTATCACCCGCCGAGCGGGATTTCAACCGGTTCCGGTTTTTTTGATCCCTGCTTGTAACCATGCACCTTCAAAAATCAAGAATGTGTTTTACTTGCTCGTTTTTAATATATGAGTTGATATACATAATGCACATTTTTCCACAGGGAAAGAGCCTGAATCTACAAACAGTAGCAACAATCAAGTAAAGGGTGAGGCGACTGCGGAAGAGGAGAGTGATGATGAACATGCTGACTTCAACTACTACTACTCGAGGTTTGCTAGTTACCTAACTGGCGAGGAACGAGAGGAAATATTCAGTTTGGTATCAACTCAATCAGGCAATCCTGTATATGTAGTCATCCTGCAGAAGTCCCATGTTCATCGCAAGAACATCCTGGTCAGTTTAATTGTTCCGCTATAGGATGAAAAATACTTGCATATAACTTCTATATTTGTCGATTTAGACCTTCAAACAAAATTTCCATGTAGTTCATCTTTCTTATTTGATAGGAAACAGATAAGTTCTCTTTGATCATAAATCTTACAAACACCTAAATATAGTCAGTGATACACTATGAGGGTTTCTGGATGCCAAGACTACTAGTCCAATCTCATGCTACTACTGGATGTAACCCTTACTGAACCAGTTAATGCTTTACACACAGATCATCCCCAGCAAGTTTGCAGCTGAGCATCTTGAGAGAAGATCACATGATATCCTGCTTCTTAGACCAAACAGAAAAGAGAAGTGGCACGTCAGGTACTACCACGCAAGCTTGACCCGAGGCTTCAACTGCCACCGCTGGATCAAGTTTGTTCGCGACAACGAGCTTCGTGACGGGTACATCTGCATCTTCGAGTTGATGAAAGGCGCGAGGAGGGCGACGATGACCGTCCATGTCATTGGGAAGGTTGATGGCCGGTTTGTTCTACTGGGCTAACTTCCTTTATCCCCCATGTCATTGGGAAGGTTGATGGCCGATCTGTTCTACTGGGCAAACTTCCTGTACCCTCCTTTGTTCATTATGTACTATGTAATCTGCAACTGTGGTCTCTGCAGTGTGTGTGCACCAGTGAGGATTCAGAACTGAGCTGGAAGTAGCTAGTGGTGCCTTGTATGATAAGTACACACTTTGTACCCTGAAGCTAACCTCTTGATGCAATGTCTCAACTAGAACCAGGCGTAAGCTTTACGAATGTTCCTTCTCTGCCTGATTCATCATCCATAAACAGTTCTGACATGCCTGCGAAAACACATTAGGAAAGAACCAAACGACATTTCAGAGGGCAGCAACTGGCTGGAAACCATTTGAGATGATTGGCAGTCTCGAGCAGCACTGATGAACGACAGTGATACACACAACAGTGGGTTTTGGATTTGTGTGCTCAGTAATGATTCCACGCAAACTGGAAACTCGAGTGACAAGGCATATTACATGCACATCTCATGCAGTGATTTTTTCTTCAAAAACAAAGACATCGATATCATATAACTCGGAAAATTGAAAGGGCGACACCAAAGCATCTCAGCGGGCAGTAGTGAGATAGTGCGCAAAAAAGAAGCTAAGTCCATAGTTACAGACCATGTCATATGACAGGAAAATTACTTATCGGTCTAGGCTAGGAATTTAGAGAGACGAGCTATTGCTGGAGATATTCTTCTAACTTTGCAGTTAAAAGATGAAACGCCAGAATAGCTTTCCAAAAGACGCATCCAAGAAGAGTTGTAACCTTTTCCAAAGGACAAATGAATCTACATGGTAACTTCAAGTACCTGCAAAATAATGGCACGGTATGGTCCGTAAGGCTTGGAAACTTTTACAGCTTTTAGTAACATGCAACGACTAATAAATGCAAGTAGACAAATTCAGACAAGCAGCTATTCTCCAAAATAAAAGGTTTGTAATGGGCAAAGCACAAAGGTCACCGAGATAACATGCTGTTGCTCAACTTCAACGATCAAGACAATATAACTTAGTGACAGCAGAGTTTAATAGATAGGTACCCCCCACCACCCCCAACAACATAAACAGAAGTTGAGAAAATGTATAGCACTGACTGAAAATCCATAGTTTTTCCTTTCATTGTTGACAGTAGACATTATCACAACGGGAAATGTTTGCCATCGACAAGGAAAGAGACTTTTTTGGTAGGAAAACGGTTACAGCTGGATAAGTAGTACATATTCAACAAAGGAAGAGCTTGACTAGGTTACATTGTTCTATTCTTATAGGTCTGGCAAGTACTGCATGAACTGTGGTTCATCATTAAAATGTGCTAGACGTTTCAAATCAAAGTACTAACTAACCGCTGCAATTGTGACAACTATTTCACCATGTTAAATTTTTACTGCCCATGCCTTGAGATCTTACAGGCTTCCAGGTTAGGATGATTGAGAAAATCAAGATTACCAAAAGAGAATACATGCTTCAAAATCAGCACCTTTGTCATGCTCTATACTGGCCTCTCTTGCATCACCCATCTTTTCCATTCCCTAACAAATCCCAATTGTACATATCCTGATTAACTGAAGTTTCAATATTGTAAAAACAATTGTTTCTGGCTAGTATACGCGAGTGCATATAGAGAGGACTGGGTGCACAAAGTAGCCAATTCAAATTTATTTAAAAAGTATTGCATTAAAAACAATAAGTGTATTAGAGAAATGTACTGTGGTTAAATATACATGCTATAGCATTACAAGATGTGTAGACAGGAACACACAAAGGTTAATCAAGAGTACACAAAGAGGGCAAAAAAAAAACTATTTCTTGACAGCAAGGCAAGTAGGCAACAAAGTCATATTGTCACAAGTCACAACTGATAACAATCAGGACATCACTTAATATTTATGATTTTCTTACCTTTCCAAGGTAATTCCTAATTTACACTTTCTCAAAAAACACTTATTATAAAAGAAATACAACACTGGGAAAAAGGAGGAGACCTACATCATTCTAGGACATAAGGTCCCCGTCAAGCTGTTGAGCCTCCAACATCAACCATCTTTCCCACTTTTCCCTATCAAATCCCAATTTTAATCTCCTTACATCAGTTCTCACTCAACTTTATCACAATTCACAAAAGTAGAAAATGAAGCACGGGAAATTCCAATTTGGCAATTGTAGCCGTAAATAACACCCAATGAAAGAATTCTTATTCCATGCTTCTTTCAAGTATTTCTCATTCCACGGTCCTAGAGTCAAATAACCATATAATGAACCAATTAGCTTAGATTCACACAAAATGCGCACATCCATTTCAAGCTAAAACAAGTTTGAATCTAATATCCCAAGAGAAACGATCAACTCCCAACATATTGTTGGGCGATGCATACGCAAGAACTAACAGAGAGGTCAACACTACAATACAAAATACACAGTGCACCATCTACCTAGGTAATTAGTGTGAAAGATGCAATCTTCAAAAACAGAATGATGCAGCACGACCACTAACACAGATAATATTAGCGATCCTGACAAGTGCGGCGGAAGGAGGTACCCTGGGAGAGCTCGCAGCAAGCCCGCGCGCTGGCCGCCGGATGCGCCGTCAGCCGCGCCAGCACCGCCGCCGCCGTCACCGGCGACCCCATCATCGCCGCCAGCGGTCTGCACACAAACCACACAACAACAGCCCCATCAGGACATCGGATCGCCACCCTAGGGTTCCCGCCTGAACAGGTAGGTCTACAGTGCGTTCGCTTACCGTGCGGCCGCGAGCGGGGGGAGGAGGAGGAGGAGTTGGCGAAGGCGGACGGGAGGCGGCGGGGCCGGGCGGCCATGGGAGGATGGGCGCGTAGGCCGCGCGCGGCAGAGGGCGCCGGGCGGCGGACGGCGGCGAGGACGGTGCGTGAAGCGGCGCCGCGCCACGCCATGGCTAGGGTTTCAAGGGAGGACGGGGTGGGGAAAGTGGCAGCGGGTGGGTTTATTAGGGCTTTAGAGGCGGAGGGAGGGGGTACTGGGCCGGGCTCATATGACAACTGTCCTAGGCCCATTGGAGTTGGGCCGTTTCTATGTCAAGATCGATTGTTGGGCTTTGATGGGCTCACGAATACATCCCATACCAACAAGGACAATTCGGCATCGCAGGCTCCAAAAGTAACGTTGCAACCATGATGGAGCATCGATCATTTTATCTTATCAAAATACATGTATGTATAGATATACACTCTACAGCTTAAATATATTATGAATCTAAATTGATTTTGTTCTAGATCCGACGCTGCTCTACTACTGTTTGCATTGCGTGGTAACCACCCTCCCCTCCGCTTGCAATCCTCTGATGAATTAATCATACCTCCCTTTCTATCTAGATCTCCCCCATCCAGCTTTGTCCCACATGGGGGTTGGCGCATCTTTTTCTTCTTTTATTCCTTGTATACATGCAAAAGGCCAGAAGCCCATGCTAGCTAGCTAGCTAGCTAGCTAGAGTGCCATTTTCAATCAAAACCACATTGTTAATTATTCACTTCCTCCCGATTGTTTCTTCCTCTCATCCTACTTTTGCAAATGCGTATCAGAGTGTAGACGGTAGATACTACTGCATAAAAGGTAATCACATACGGTTCAAAATCGTTATCATATATGATTTTCTGAACCGTCTGACTTTATGGGTCAATGATACTATGTAGTTATCACATATAGTTTTTGAACCGTCTATGAGAAAAGCTATCACAGACGGTTCTGAACAATAACCGTATGTGGTAATCAATTATCATAGACGGTTCTTGTTCAAAACCGTCTGTGAAAATAGACTATCACATACAGTTTTTTAGTAAAAATCGTCGGTGATAGTTTTTTGTATTTCAAAAAAAAAATCAAATTTTGAGTCAAACCAATCAATTGTTAAACATAGTTTCCATATGCTCTTTCGATAGTTTGCAAAAAGGTAATTAAAAGATACTCTCTCTATCTCAATCAATAACTCACTCTCTAACGAGGACAAAATCAGAGTGAGAAGGAAACCAGGATGAAGATTTGGGGGTAAAATTTCGTGCTCACCTGAGGCCAAGATGGGGGGCGGCCAAATCTGGCGGTACTGGTTGAGCCGCAACGCTCACTCACTGGAGGCGTCGTGAAACAGCAGACTGCGGACATGTGTCGGCCTCCTGTGGCAGGAGCTCCTGCGCGTCCCTCCTCGTCGGCGGCGGCGACTGCGTCTCCTCGCCGAACCGTGTCGAGGAATCGAGGGCGGTCGCCGGAGCTCGGCGTGGGGAGAGAAGAGGGGGACTGATTGAAGACAAGATGGGGTGGCTATAATATATAAGAATAACAACAAAATATTTCGCCTTCCGCGCACACGTTCAGAACCGTCTCTGATACTTCACATACGGTTTTCAACATTAACCATGTGTGATTTTACCATGACTTGAAATATCTTACTCTGTGATTTTACAATTATTTGCTGATTTTTTTGTGGTTTTACTATGACTTAAAATGCCCTACTCCCTGATTTTACTATGGTTTGAAATACCCTACTATGTGATTTTATCATAAATTGAAATGTCTTACTCCCTGAATTTACTATGGTTTTTAGCACAGCCAGTAACACAGACAGTCGCTAAATCAAAATTATTTGTGATTGTATTTAATACAGACAGTTTTGGTCAACCATCTATGATGAGACGTCTAGTATTAGTTTTTTTTTTAAGTAGTAGAGTTGTGACATTGTGCCTGTTGATGTAAATTTGGGACTGCTTAATTGGTACAATATATGTGGATTGTATGTATCCTAAAAGCGTTCTTATCAAAATAAATACCGGCGTGTGATGCATAGCTCAACCAGATTCGTCAGCTTGGTTGAAATTAAGCATTAACTATACTAAACTGATTACATTTCAACAGAGTTAACCTTTTTGGTTGAAGCATAAGGATTAGCTTAGATTTGGCCTTGAGACAATGCATGGTCCCGATCGAATCCAGTTCAGTGGTGCCACATATTTATGATCTTGTAGATCAAGCACCAAGACCTGGCTAGCTATATAGGAAACCTAGCAAGATGTTGACCACTAAGATCAAATCCAAGCACATATATATGCAAAAGAGGCTGTGAACAAACGTTAACCCTAGCTCAATCGTTGAAAAAAAAAAAAAACCTCCCATCTCAATCATGGGATTCCTCTCTACATCAAGATGCCGTAAGGGTTTGTTTGGAGCTTTTCCACGAGATAGCTCCTCCAAAGAAGTGTGAAGATATAACCTCGACGTGGATTTCTTAGTATCAACACATCCCGCAAAATCTGAATCAATAACCAACAACTTCAAGGTTATCAAGATGCTTATATGTGAGCATGAGATGCTTAGTAGCTTGCATATAACGCAAGACTTTCTTAACGGCCTTCCGCTGGTCCGGTCTGGATTTGACCGATATCGCCAAGCATTCCGGCACAAAAGCTAAGTCGTATGCAGCTTACTTGAGCATACATAATGCTTCCGATACCAAGCGTAAGGAACCGTCTTCATCCGATCGGTTTCATATTGGTTCCTTGGACATTGAAATGTCCCAAACTTATCGCCTTAACGATAGGAGCGGGTGAGCCGAGCATTTATGCATATTGTATCTCTTTAGTACTCTGTCAACGTATGCTTTTGAGATAAACTTAATACTCCTTTGGACTGTCGGTGAATTTCAATGCCAAGAACGAAGAGGCATCACCGAGATCCTTCATATCAAAATTGGATGAGAGAAATCTCTTGGTCTCAAACAAAGATATCCTTATCATTTGCTAGCCAATAAGATATCATCCACATAAAGCACTAAGATGGTGAATTTACTCCCTTGAACTTAACATATATGCGATTATCAACTTCATTTTCCTTAAATCCAAAATTCCTTATAACTTTATCAAATTTGAGGTACCACCGCTCGATGCTTGTTTTAAGCCATAAATAGATTTCTTAAGTCGACATCCCATATGCTCCTTGCCTTCCACGACAAAACCTTCGGTTGAGTCATGTAAACATTTTCTTGCAAATCGCCATTAAGGAATGCCGTCTTAACATCCATCTGATGTAACTCTAAATCATAATGAGCTACAAGTGCCATAACGATTCTGAACGAATCCTTAGTTGAGACAGAGAAAAAGTGTCATTATAATCAATCCCTCTCTCTGTGAGAAGCCTTTTGCTACGAGCCTTGCTTTGAACCTTCGATATTTCCTTAGAGTCATGCTTGGTTTTGTAGACCCATTTACATTCCATTGCTTTGACTCACAGAATTTCTACTAAGTCCCATACATCATTAGTGCTCATAGACTTTAGTTCATCCTTCATGGCATCAAGCCATTTAGGACAATATTCACTCACCATTGCTTCCTTATAAGAGGTGGGATCATCTACCTTCCCTATATCATTAATGTCCTCATTCATATAAACAACATAATCATTTGGGATGGCGATCTTCTCTCCCATTGTGATCTTCTAATAGGTTCAAGAACTATTGCGGGAGGTCACGAGGCGCAGGAGACCGCCGAGGCTCATCATTAGGTATGACATTAGGAATTTCAGAGACCCCAACAAAGGTGCATCAACGAAGATTTGGTCTTGGAGGTGCAACCACCAAGTGCTTGTGAATAAAAATCTCGGGATAAGCGGTGAAGGAACGTAAACCCGCTTCTCTTCAAGATCAATTTTCCTAGGCTCCGTGTCCTCATTATTTTCTAAGAACACAGATGTCTTGTTTCTACAAACTTAGTTGTTCTATCAGACAATAAAAACGATACCCTTTAGATCTTTCAGGTACCCTATAAAATGGCAACTTCTCGTCTTAGGGTCTAATTTTCCAATATGTGGATTAAATATCTTAGCTTCAAAGACAACAACCCCATACTCTTAAATATTTCAAACTCGGTTTTCTCCGGTCCATAATTCATAAGGTGTCTTAGGTATCGATTTATTGGGAACCCTATTAAGAATATGTGTGCTTGTCTTTAGTGCCTCCATCCATAAAACTGTGTGATAAACTAGAGTAGCTAAGCATGCTCGCACCATATCCATAAGTGTACGGTTGCGTCTCTCGGCTACCCCATTTTGCCGAGGTTCACCGGTGTAGAATATTGGGCAACAATGCCATTTTCTGAAGGAACTTAGCGAAAGGGCGTGAATTTGGCCATAAGGGCATGTCTCCCATAATATTCTCCCCACGGTCCGATCTTACCACTTTGATTCTTAGGTTGTGCTGATTTTCAACTTGACCTTAAATATCTTAAATTTATCAAGTGACTCGGATCGGTCCTTAATGGGAAAAATATAACCATAACGGAGAAATCATCGGTGAATGTAATGAAAGAATCAAAACCATCCACCGATGTCACAGAAAAGGACCACAAATATCGTATGAATTAACTCTAATAGTCCCGAGTGCGAGTTGCTCCCTTCTTTATTTTCTTTACGTATTTTCCTTTAATGCAATCAATGCAATTGGTCCGAGTCGAGAAATCTAATGGTTGGAGAATCTCTTCCTTAATGAGACGCTCCATTCTCCCCTTCAAATGTGGCCTAAACAGCAAGGCTACAGTTTCAAGAAGTCTCATTATACATTTTACGCATAGTATCACTCACATTCAAAGAAAACGGTGATTCATTAAGGAAAGCATATAAAGCTTGTCTTGTCTAACAAAGAAGACCAACATTATTTGAATTAAATGTGATAACACACTTATTGTTACCAAAATTACATTTGAATCCATCATCGTCCAATAAAGATATCAAATTAAATTCCTCCTAATAGAAGGAACAAAACTACATTATTAAGACGAAGTGTGAAGCCGCTATCTAAGACTAAGGAAACAGAACCAACCGATTCCACTTGGCTTCTTTTCCATCCGCGACTCTAAGACTTCGCGCCCCTTTCTTAGTGTTCTCACAGTATGGAATCCTCAGAAAGAGTTGGTAACGTGCACAGCTTGCACTGAGTCAATCCACCAAGATTTAAGGGAAAAATTAGTATAAAGGGTTTCATCAACAAAAGTTATAGAATCATTACCCTTCTTGGCGAGCCACTTTAGGAAACCAACACAATCCTTCCGAAATGTCCTGCTCCTTGCGTAGTGACATGCATTCCACTTGGTGCTTTAGCAGAAGCAACATTGGGCTTAGGTGTAGTTTGCACCTTAGGCCCCGATTTATCCGAATTAGGAGAGTAGTCAGCCTTTTCTTGGATTTGAAGTCCCCGAGAACTTCCTTTGCTAGGACCGCCAACTTGATTCACCAAATCTTTCTTTTCGCCCTAATCCTTTCTTCCTCCTCGACACACATGGCGATAAGATCGCTCATGCTCCATTTATCTTTCTCGAGTATTATAGTTTATCTTAAAAGGTGTACTCGGAAGGAAGAGAAGTCATTATGAAGTGGACTAGGAAACCATCGATATTTCCATGTCCATGCCCTTGAGTTTTCCAAACCATATCGGTCATCATCATAATGTGCTCTCTTATATACTTTGGACCCGTCATACTTAGTGGATAGAAGCCTCGGATTAATGTAATCGCATAAACCTTAGTGGAGCCTTTGAATTTCTCTCTCATCAAGCCGATACTCCTTAGCATTTTCGAACAGGATTGCTCCCGATTCCGATCGAGATAGAAGTCTTCATAATCATTAGTGATGACTGTTAGACCGCTCCCATTTTTCAAAGATTATTATCATATATTTTCTTTTTCTCATCGTAATCGTCCTCACCAATGATGGGAGAAATGGGAGCAGGCACTCTTAATGCATAATCAAGATCTAATACTCCAAGGACAACTGAAATTCTTTCTTTCCAAGCGGAAATTGTTCTCGTAAGTCGCTCAATGTTGTCAATTGTAGCGGCAACATTTGAAGCATTCATGGCTGAACATTAAAATACAGGAAAAGAATTAGAAATGGCATAAAAGTATTGCATGTCATTAACCCTACGTTGGTCCGATTAATAACATGCAAAATTACAGATTCTAGTTTATACCACCGTCAAGCGTAAATAAAAAGAACTATAACAATTATCGTGGCGACACATGACTACAAACAACGTTGGTTAGTATGTAATCATGTGTATACATAATGCCAAAATAAATCATAAAATTCTCTAATTAAAATATCTCGTTGGTTCAATTTTAATCAGAGACCGAATTTATACCGAAAACATTAGGAATTATCATTAATTAAAACAAGACACAAAATAAATAATAATCATAAAACTTAATCATAAAACCACTTTACAAAATGAAAAACTACTGTGCAGCATCACATAGTTGAGTAATCAGCATTAGATTAGACAGTAAACAAAATAAATAAATAAAACTTAATCCAAAAATCATTTTTGCAAAAAAAACGCCATTTGTACCTCGGTGGACTCGCCCGACTCAATTTTCTCGGTTTCTACCGCTAAGCATTATGGCGGCCCATTAGGGTTTGGCCCGTAAGGCGCTTAGAATGGTGACCGTCCGATCTCATCGGACGGCCGAAACAAAAGCGCATCGTTATTAGCCGGACGGAAGAAATGACGAGAGCCGCTCGATTTCATCGGACGGTCGACAGAGAAAATCGCGACGTATAAAAACGTTCGGCCGACGGGAAACCCTAACCCTAATCCATTTCCCCGTTCCTCCGAAAAAAATCGCGTTGGCGTCGGTGAAGCTCTCGCACAGGCGGAGAACGACAGCGACCACTGGCGGCATGAGCGGCGCGAAGAGATGGCGCCATAGCTTTTCTGCGGCGCAGCGTGCGATCGAGGTCGCGCAAGCCGTCAGCCGAGCTGAGCTACTGGTGGTGCCCTAGACCGGAGCGAGCTCCAGATCTACAAAAATGTAAGTATTCCACCGCCGCTACTCCAGATCTGAGTTTTTGAGGGTCGGGGCTTTTGATTTATTTAGGGTTTTTGACTGAGGATTGAATCCCCTCCTTCTAAGTGCTAAGCCGAGTCAATAGGACCTAGATCCGAGCGGGTAATCACGTGCTGAGGCTTAATCGGGTTCAAGGATGAACTAGGGTTGCTCTGATACCATTGTTTGCTTAATACTGAGACTAATACATAATCTAATGTCGTTAACCCTAGCTCAATCGTTGAACACTACGAACAAAAACTAAGATGCGGAAGCTTGAGTATTACCCGAACTTGAAGAAGCCATAGGAGCGACGGATCAGTCGATGTAGAGGTCGTTGCGTGTGCTGCCCTCGGGGTCGGCGCGGATCTGAGCGTCGGGGCTTCGGCTTGAGTCACCGGGAGGTAGTAGTGAAGACGATCCAGTGGCCGTCGGTCGATCCAGTGGCCGTCGGTCCTGTCTCGCGATGTCGTAGTTTAGGTCTTCGTTCTCCTCAGCACTTCGTTACAGATCGGGTGTGTATAGGGATGTTTCTGAGTTTTGAGTCTTAGCCAAAACCCTGCCGTTTCCCTCTGATTTTATCTAGCGCTAAGGAGACCGGGACCAAAACCAAATAGCAGTTGGAACCGCCCCCGATCAGGGCGCGATGGTGAGGCTTGCCCCGTGAGACTCGGTCTCGGCTGTTAGCCGAGATCAATCTAACATACATCACTACACGCTCCTGTCCCATAAAATACAAGCCTAGCTAGCAGGCTAAAATATATTCCCAAATGGCATCACTGTCCAATTGGAAAAAAGAACAGTCAATAAATGTGCGCTATGGAGAGAGAACACATATAACTCTATGATAATTAGACATCTATGTATATGTCATTTTCCCAAGAATGGATCGAGACATGGACTGGAAATCCCAATGCTTGTCCTTCTCGCTGTTGTTCTTCCTAGGTATCCCACATTATTCTTGCTCTTTCCAACAACAAAAAAAGAAAAGAAGAAAAAACTGCAGTCGTAAAGGAGATGAACATGCACCAAGCAGAAGTGGGGGTAGTTCTGTTGTACTCCATTGATATATAGTGCATTAGCTTTGCTTAATATGATCAACTTAGCATATATATATATTTTCTTTCGAAACCACGCTTCCGTATAAATTAATAAAGTAGTAGCGCGTGCATAGATATGCGGCCGACCTGATTATATATAATTGTTCTCAAATTAAGCTTGGCCTTTTAATTTAAACAACGGTAAAGCTAGCAATTACCCTCTTTGAAACATGACACGTGCGGTGGTAACTTGGTTTTTTTTTCATAAATTATCTTAGACTGTTCGGAAATACCTAAAGTAATCCTGGCAGTGGGCCAATAGATAGCTACAGTCGACCGTCCTGTGCACATAATCACATCTAAGTACGTACCTAGACAACCGGAATGTTCGTACATTAATTATTACGAGCATGGCTAGGCACATATTAGTTAATGTGTTTTGGAACTGATCAAGGCAACTCTAAGTCAGAGATAATTTCATCTTTAACATACATTATATCGTATTCAGAGACAATATCTTCAATATATAGTCTCTAACACACTCTTCAATATTGATATTTTATAATTTTTCTTTGAAACGGACTTATGTGTCAACCGAGTAGATTAGTGTATCATGTCTTATTTTACATTATCCTATCTTGTTTCGCGTGTATAACAAACTCTTCAGGAAGAGACGGCGTGTGCTCTCTCTCTCCCCTCTCTCCTCTAGTTAGGATTTTATTGATGTGGTATAGCTAAGAAACGATAATAAATACACTATTGAAGATGCCCTTAGCAAAGCATGTTCTCTCATCAAATTTATGTCGCATGTCCATATGTGCATGTTTGCTAGCTACGTAAATGTCTCCTAGTTTGGCCCATATATTTATGAATGGATCGATCGATGGTCATGTCCAGCTTGTCCTTCTCGATCTCTCCTTTTATTTGAACAAAAAAAAGCATCCATAAATAGTTTTTTTATCGAACGATACCTTTTAAGTCAAGCTAGGACAAGAAAAGGTCTTTACAGAGGGTTGAAATTTTTTATCACAGACGGTTTCGTGAGCCATCTGAGTTTATGGATCAGTAATGACATGAGATCATCGCATACAGTTTTTAAACTGTCTGTGATGCAAATTATCACAGACGATTATTAACTCAGAACCGTTTGTGATAGTTGACTATCACAGACGGTTTGTAGATGAAACCATCTGTGATAGTTCACTATCAGAGATAGTTTGTATATAAAAATTTAGATCGTGTCGCAGGAACCTTCCCTTGTATTTCCCTCCTTTAGCAAAGTACACGGCGAACGACCTACGTGATTCCAAGAAGTTAGCCTTAGCTATTGAAAAGGAAGGAAATACTAGAATAGAGTTATCTATGAAGGAAATGTGTTTACCCGTCAATTAATTGTCGAACAATTGTGAAGTCATGTGCGGCCCTCTTTAGGGAATCTAGGCATATTACCTCGTTCCATTTTGGTATAATTACAATTAGAATCCAGTGGAACCTACACAGGTATGTCGCCATGGTCATCAAACCTAAGTTTGTGTTGCTTATAAAGTACAAATCAACAAGTATAGCCACTAGGGTAGCACTTACTCCTGGTTGTAGGGCAAAAGTATGAATTCCTTGTCGCGGTGAACCAGCAATGACTCCATCATGTAATCCTCGATGAATTTTGCATTCTCTTTGATGGTTTGCAAGGAGACCAAGTGTGGGTCGAGGAAACCTACCAGTGAATTCCTTAACTCAGCTTCAGAAATCATGTATATATATATATATAATCAAGGAGTTATATATAACATTTATTGGTATTACACGAACATTGACCGTGATTGTACACACTTACAGTGTCCAGCATTGCATGAGTGAGGTGTTGAGGGCGTCGAGGTTGAAACGAAAGAACAAGTCCTCGAAGGTCACTGTGAAGACACGGTCTTGAACCACATGGTTAAGATTATCCTTCTTCAACTTGACGTTGACACCCGAGCGTCGTTGTCCATCCGTCTTGTTGGTCTGTTCCATGTACCATAGATGCAATCTCGTGCAAGACATTCCTACGGTAGGGTGGCGCTCTACTGTCTCGACCAACGGCTCATCTAGCATGAATTTCTGGGCCAACGGCAAGAAGGGGATATCAAAACATGAGTCGACCATCTTCGATTTGCCCTTGCGACCTCTCTTTTTAGAGGTCAACTTCACGAGAATCGACCGAGCATGAGGTGTAGATTCATCTGATGCATCGGGTCCTTGCCGCATCGGTGTAGGTAACTGATATGAAGGTAGCTCCGGTGCAGGTAATTCTGGTGCAGGTGGCTCCCGTGGACTTGACACCATTGCAGGATATTCCCATGAAGTTGACACCGGATCAGGTAGCTCCAGACAGATGTCCCTCTTAGGCCACTGGATAAATGTTCCAATGGCTTGTCCTAGAGTCACGACCTCATCGTTCGGGGAATCTGCAACGGACGACCGCTAAATTGGTATGAACACCGTCCACATTCACTTTTGTGAAATCCGGCGCTAGATTTACACCGTGCACCAAAGCCCCAGCACCGGATGGATATGCCTGGCCCCAAGCAGCATCTAGGGAAATGGAGGCATATCTCACTTAGAGCTAGCACTTTGTAGCCATCTGCATAACTATACAAAATTAGTTACTCCAATAGGCCTATCAATGGATCGAGCATTCCAGAGATAATAATTATAACCAGGATGTCATCACAGGAAATCTGTCATCGCCTTTTGGGGTAGGGTTGGATGCGCAGCTACTCGGAAGGTTGGGGGCTGGCTAGCACAGTAAGGGCAGGGCTTGCAGCTGATTTTCCCTAAGTCTTTCCTCAAGGCTCTCCATCTGCCGTCGCGTCTTATCTCTGACGCGACCAATGATCTCATCTCTGACACAATCATTGATGTCATCTCTGAGGGATTCAGAGATCTCCTCTCGTAGCTGTGCATCGCGCTCGGCTTTGGCTCTCTTCCTACTCCAGTATGCTTCGGAGTGCTCTGGGAATCCATATTTCCATGGAACATAAAGATCAAGGCCTCTCGTGCGACCTGGGTGCTTATTGTTTCCTAGGGTCGCGGAGAGTATATATCTCTCCCTGACTGTCTGGAATAAGCCTTGGGAAGATTATGCACTCAGCACTTCCTGCAATACCCTCATATGTCATTTCACTTCATATGAAGATATGGAGTAATTACAAACTATCTAGTTCGATATCTTACCAGGTGCTGGGACACCTCCTTGTCTGCGGGGTTTGGAAAGGAGATAGCCTCCGAAGACAGGGTAGATGACCTCACTCTTAGCCAGTTTTGGACGCGCTCATCAGGGATCCCGACAAATGGTGGGGAGGCATCCAAACGGTTTGCCTACTCGTCCTGATCCCTCCATGGCAGGTTTTTATCCGCATACCCAGTGTGCCGAGTCTGTGGGGGTGCGTGTTTTTTCTTAGATGGCCCTGTGCGCCGCATTTTCACTCCTAAAATCATATGTTGTCTTCTTCGCTGCAAATTCTTGCCAGTACTCTTCCAAGAACAGATACTTCTGGAAGGGCGTTAGATCCTTCTCCACTTATTTGTTGACAAGTGTGCTCTTGAAGTTCTTCCACACTTTGCACACCTGTAGCAACGTGTGTCATCACACAGAGTCCTGGTGTTGTTCCGGGATCTCAAACGATAAAAAAATATTCATCAGCAGCTCACCTTTCTGAGCTTTGGTTAACTCGTTCCACAAATCGTAGGTGATCTTGACCCATTCTCATGCAACTATTCTGATCGTTCTCTGGAATGTGGACACTACTCGGTGAGGATTGTCAGGGGTCCCAAAAGCATCGACCTCCATGATGGTAAATCGGCCCTTGGGCCTTTTCGATATTCCTATTCTTCTACCGCGCTTGGATATTCCACAGGACGGCGCATCAGACGTATGAGACGACGATAACGAAAAATGAGCGGAAGACATCTTAACAAAAAAGAGAAGTTCTAACACGTATGAACATATTATCACAAGACTCGATCTTTATGTGTATGGGTATACACACCAATTAATAAATAATTAGGATATGTAGGGAAGAAATTAGGACTAATAAAATGACATAATTGACATATAAACATGTGAATCCTCCATGCCATTTAAAATGAATAATATGCTAAACACAAACATCATGTGAACAAATAAAATCAACATAAAGCCAGGATTTAACATTTTGATATTGCTCTCAGATGTAGAGTTGTACAAGATTTAATCTTGGTCTTTCGCTACTTTAGTCTATACTCTTCATGAATTGAATTTGACAATATTAATTCAAACTTTGAGCTCTAAAATAGTGCTTTACTTATCTATCGATAGGATCTTTCAACAAAAGACAGCAGATAATACTTTCGGCCAACAGGAGATCAAAGCAAAATGATCACCAAAACAACACTCCAGTCAGCCAACAAAACTTGATCTGCTGACAGTATAAAAGATCACAATTTAATAAGTTCATCAATAAGCCCAAGTAACTGACAGAATAGAATGTATTATGAATTGCTAAGGATCACATAACTTGGAGATTCAACCCAATTAATCAACCGAAAGTAACAAACTAAATGCTAAAGATCAATCAACAGTAGTAAGTATTCTAATTAGAGCTCAAATTCAAACCCGATTATCAAAACAAATTCAATACAAGGCTATTATCATCATAGAGCATTCATCTTAAGCCCAACATACCACATTGCAATATATTCCAGTAGCATCGGTTACCTTTAGGCGTCGAGGAGAAGGACGAGCAGGGAGCACCGGAGCAGAAGGGCGCGGCGTCGAAGGGGAGGCGCGTCGAGCTCGGGGGGGGAGGAGGCGACTCGTGCTCGAGGGAGGGGAGGAGGCAAGCTCGGGGAGGAGGTTCGCCACGCTTGGGGGAGGAGAGGCGCGGGGAGGCGGTGGCTCGTGCTCGGGGAGGTGGCGGCGGGCTCAGGAGAGGAGGCGCGCTGGGCACGAGGAGGCGGCGACGACGAGCTCGGGGGAGGAGGGAGAGTTAGAGAAACTTAATCATTTGAGTGGGGGCACGGGCAAACCCTAGAGCCCAAATATAAATAGGGTTGGACATCACAGACAGGTTCTAAAGTAGAACTGTCGTGATAAATAATATCACAAACGGTTCCAATAAATAAATATCTATGATACATTGTGTATCACAGTATGTTTATAGATGAAACCGTCTGTGATATCTGATGTATCACAGACGGCTTATCCTAAGGAACCGTATATGATAGATCATGTATCACATACGATTTTTAGATGAAACTCTCGATGACATTCTTTTATATTGGTAAATCTAGTTATGTTTATTGGTTAGCCTCAGGAAATGCTAGCCATACCCTCTGAAACAACCGAATCACAACAAGTACATGTATACATCCAATTCACATTCATTCCGAAACACGCACATCCATTTCACAGTACAAATCAATTAACTCAAATGAACTAAAATTAACCATTCAGAACATATACACACATGTACTATTAAGTTCAATCTTATCCCAATCAAGTTCAATCTACACCGTGAAACTCCCCATATAACACATTCTCGACCCTTATGCAATACACACATTGTTCAATCTTTAAAAATTAGTCCTTCGTGATGATCGACGCGTATGTAGCTAGTTTCGTCATGTTGTTCTTCATCGATCCTTATGCCGTTTCTGAAAGGAGACAACTCGTCAAATTGATTGTATTCTTCCTCGTCCACTACATTCTCAACTCCGACAGTCCTCCTTTTTCCATGAAGAACTACGTGTCACTTCTTATTTGCCTGGTCGGTTACATAGAAGACTTGAACAACTTAGCTAGCCAGTATGAATGGTTCGTCTTTGTATTCGACACGTTCGAGGTCCACGGTAGTGACACCGTACTAGTCGACCTTCACCTATGAGAGATGGATCCAACGACACCGAAGCAGGGAGATCTTGAAAAGCATGTAGTCGAGCTCCCAAATCTACTCTATGAGCCCATAGTAGGAGCTCCTCAGCCCATCGGTACTGAACACATCTATGAGGACAACGTTGTTCCGGCTAGTGCTAATTATATCCTGAGCCTGCGTATAGATTATGTACCCATTTATGTCGTATCCTTGCCATGTCACAACTGTAAATGTTGTCCCTTTTGCCAACCATGTCAGCATATCGCTTGACGATCTCCTAGCAAGTCGCTACTTCAACCATTAGTTGAACCGACTGTTGTGCTGTCTCGTGATCCAAACATCCGGCCGCTCCGGATTCTGTTGCTGAAGCACGTCCTTATGTTGGTCGATATACGGGGACACTTCAGTCATCTGTTGTAAGACCGTGAATGGGCTTGAGCATATGCATCCATATCTGGAGTGATTGCTTTCCTTCCGATGGTCTCAATACCCTCGAGCCTTCCCTCATGGCGAGATCTAGGCACACCTATCGGTTTGACCTGAGCCATGTAATCAACGCAGAACTCAATGACTTCTTCGGTTGCATAACCTTCGACGATGCTACCCTTCGGTCGAGATAGATTTCGTACATATGACTTGATAATTCCCATAAATCTCTCGAACGGGTACATGCTACATAGGAGCACGGGCCCACACATCTTTATCTTCCTCACAATGTGAACAATGAGATGGACCATGATATTGAAAAATAATAGAGGGAAATACATCTCAAGATCATGTAGAGTCATCGCCACCTCATCCTGTAGAGCGTCTAGTCCTTCGGAATCGATGATCTTATGAGCAATTGTGTTAAAGAAATAACACATCATCATTATTGTCTCTCAGACCTTGATCGACAAAATACTTCAAATTACAATAGGGAGCATATGTGTCATCAGCACATAACAATCATGAGACTTCATACCAATTAACTTCAAATCTTCCCTCGAAACAAGTTTTATCATGTTGGCGGAGTAACCAGACGAAACTTTCACACCATGCAAGCACTAGCACAATTCATTTCTCTCGGCCTTGGATAGAGTGCAACAAACAGGGGAAGGTACATTCATCCTTTATCGATCTTTGTCGGTGCTATGTCAGGTCTGATATCCACATTAACCAAGTCAAGCCATGCGTTGACATCATCCTTTGTTTTGTTACGAATGTTCAGCAAGAAACCAATCAAGTTGTCACATATATTCTTCTCTACGTGCATGACGTCGATGCAGTGGCGAACTTCTAGGTGCTCCCAATAAGGTAAGTCTCAAAATATTGATCTCTTCTTCCAGATGTTCTTCTCATGGGTCCTCGATTTACGTTCCTTTCCGAGCACAACATCTAAATCCTTAACTATATAATAGACCTCTTTTCTACTTAAATGCTTTGGAGCTGAATTGTCCCCTTCCATCCGTTGAATTGTTTCTTCATCCTGCGGTATGGGTGAGCCCTCTTAAGGAACCTACGGTAATGCATGCACGCGGTTTTACACGAGTGTTTCAACCACACACTCTCGGTATCATCTAAGTAGAGAGTACAAGCTCTAGCCCCTTTTGTACTTTAGTCTTACAGGTTAGTAAGGGCGGGATAATCATTTATGGTACAGAACAACAAGGATCGTAAAGTGAAGTTCTCTCGTTTGTACGTATTCCATACCTGTACCCCTTCAATCCATAGTATTTTTACATCTTCCATCAATGGTGCCAGGTACACATCAATATCATTCTCAGGTTGCTTCGACCATTGGATAGGTATCGACAATAAAATATATTTCCACTTCATACACAACCAAGGAGGAAGGTTGTAGATACAGAGAGTCACGAGCCAAGTACTAGGTCGGCTTCTCATATTACCGAAAGGATCCATGCCATGTGTATTTAATCCAAACCTTATATTCATCGATTCCACACCGAAGTTTGCAAACCTCCTATCGATGTTTCTCCACTTTGGCGGAATCAGCAGGGTGTCTTAGCTTTCCGTCATTCTTACGCTCCTCCGAGTGCCAATGCAGCAGTTTTGCATCATTTGGGTTCGGAAAAAACCGCTTCAAACGAGGAATTATAGGAAGATACAATGCCCTTAGTAGGAGGTCCTTTCTTCATCTCGATTCCCTCGCCGTCATCTGATTGATTCTTACGCTTGTATCGGAATGCATTGCACACCGGACATAAATGCATGTTTGCATACTCGTTATGGTAGAGGATACAGTCGTTCGGATATGCATGTATTCTTTCCACTTCTATTCCCAATGTACAAAGAACCTTCTTGTCTTTGTAGGTGGTTTTGGGCAACTCGTTTCCCTCCAAAAGCATGTCCACTAAGACACCTAACAACGTCATGAAACTCTTGTCAGACCAACTGTTGATTGCCTTCAATTTCAGCAGTTCAAACACGGATGACAATCTTGTGTCACTACACCATAGCATAGTATTAAGGGCAATGCAACTGCCGGGAAAAACTGCTTTTCCCGGTAATTTATCTGCCGGGAATGTGTATTCCTGGCACTTATTGCTCGCCCGGTAGTGTCTTTGCGGAAAAATATTTCCCGGCAGATATGTGCATTCCCGGCAGTTAACTGCCCTAGAAAAGTCATTTTTCCCCGGCAGTTAGAGTTTCCCCGGCAATTAGAGTTTCCCCGGCAGTTATATGTATTGCCGGCAATTAACTTGTCATCGATTGCATGTTTTCCCGGCAGTTAAGTGCCCTAGATAAGTTTTTTTCACGGCAGTTAAGTGCCCTAGATAAGTTTTTTTCCCGGCAGTTAAGTGCCCTAGATACGTTTTTTCCCGGCAGTTAAAGCGCCTCGATTATCGCTTTTCCGTGATTAGACGCATTGCCTCGTGATTAAACTACCATCAATTGCCTTTTGCACCATTTAACCATAAGCAGCTCCATGGCTTATCAAGCACTTAACAACAATATCAAATGCTAGCTGCACCTAGCCATCCATACTCTTTCAAGCATACACAGAAGCTTAAAGTGAGTGATCAAGAGGAAATAAGCTATAATATTTGTAGGAAATGCCTACAGTCAGAAAGATGTCCATTGATGTTTAGGGATATAATTGTATGTTGGAGCTCTAACAAATGAATAAATTAAGTGAATTTAATAAAAAGTGCATTGAGATCTCCAAGTATCCTTATCATAATAAGATAACACCAATCTATTTTACATACCAAAATCTTGTAGTCAAAACAGTAACAGCTAAGTATCCTTATCATAATATGATAACACCAATCTATTTTACATACCCAAATATGCTTTTATTTGAGTAACACTCCAAGAAATGCGCTCTCCTCTAGATTCTTTAACCGCTTGCTCCAAGAGAGCACATGCTGCGATATGTGCTCCTGCTGATTGACCCATCAAGTAGATCCTGCAGGTTGGTGATAAATTAGTTTATTAATGTAGTGAAAGCTAAAAAGTGCTTAAACCTTGTAGTGCACTTAAAAGACAACATCAAATGTAGAGCAATTGTAGAGCCCAGACAGATGAATTGCAAGTCTTGACAAAAAATCATTAGTACAAATATTAGTTATGTTATTACTAGAATGCATGGGAATAATACTATCATCATTTAACTAAACACAGTTAGGCAAAACAAGAATGGTAAATAAAAGTGCACAAAGACACCTCAGAAATCAAATACAAAGATGGATTTTACTCACACTATGTCATCAGCAAACTGTACCAAGTACCATGCTTATAACTATACGAGAGAACTCATGCGGACATTGAAGATGGACCACAAGATCACCGGAAAAACATGGCGTCATAGGGTGATCCTTTGGCATATCATAAGTTCGGTGGAGATCACTACGTGTAAGCACCGACCGTGAAAGCACAAAGATTTGTGAGGTCACCGTTGAGAACACATCAACAATATTCAAAGTTTCAAAATTGCTAGAAAATAAATTTATGTTGTAAGCTTATGTTGTACCTAGGCAGATCCATCAATCTCTTATCCATAGCTATTATGTAATATCAAATTTCAAAAGTTACCTAAATTTCACAAACTATAAGAATAATTAGTCAAGAATACGTAGGAATGAACAAGTGTATGTTCAATGGGACAACAAAACTTTTAATTTTGTGTGAAAGTTCTAGTTTTTTTATGACTTGTGATTTGTGAAGCTTGCAAGCTTAGAAGTGAACAAGGACAACCATACATACATATGATGATTCTCGGAGGTCGCCTTGTATTTGTGTCCTAGATGCAAGTATCCGTCCAATCGCACAAAGATAAAAATGGTGTCCTTAGTTCATGCAAGAGAAGAAATGAATAATCGCATCCAAAATAAATGAAAATGAAATAAAATTAGAAGTATGCACCTCCCACAAGATGCTATCAAATGGGTTCTGCCGATCCAAGCAGACTTGGCTCAGTTCATCTAGCCCAATTCCAAGGTTAACAATAATCAAAGGACGTTTGATAGTCAAATTGATCTAGCGACTTAAAAGATGTCATGAATTGAGTGTGCGACAAGAAGAATATAGCATGTATAATGTTGAAACAAGACATGGAATTGAGTGTCGAATGCAATTGTTTTTTTAAAAAGATAGAGATGGAATCAAGTAATAGTTATGGTCCTACTTTCGCAAGAAAAAGTGTAACAAGAAGAAAAGGTAAAAGCAAGTATATATCGCTTAGTTCAATCCTATATATCACCACTATACTAGATCTACATATCAAAGTAGTTTCATTTTATCTTTAGTTGTAGTTCTCTAACCTAGTCTAGCGGACATCAAACACACCTTGAGCCTGAATATACCCAGAGTATGCGAGGGTGTTTCCCACTGTGCCCACCAAATGCCTCTTGCCAAGAATCAACAAGTGCGAATGTTGTCTCTCACTTGAATATCAGCCTGTAAAAATGGTCAAAAAAATGACAAAAAGAAACAGTGAAAGCACTTCAGAAGGAACCCCTAAAGATTTATGATGTATATGGTAATTCAAATGTATTAGTCACAGACTCAACAGTCAGTGTAGCATTCTGATAATTCAATGTGACTATAAGAGCAAAGATCTGATGAATATATACGAATGGGGAAAAAAGATCTTATCATGGAATTAAAAAAGGAATATTGCAAAAGAAACATATTGCTGTGAATTCCCCTTGTCATTAGTTTGTAGGATCTATGATTTACCCATGATCAATTCATCATTTAACACTTGTATGTTTCAGCAATTCATACATAAACCAATCTGTGCTGAATGTAAGTGTCATTTTGACTTTGGACGAATAGGAATGTAGACATCTTCAGAAACAGTGAATTACAACAATATATCTCACTGATCTGTTCATGTTGAATCAGATAATGACCTTCCCTACTGTTTCTCAGAAAAAAAGATCATGTATTTACCCCAAAAAAACAGAAAACGAATTTTAGCTGCATGCCCTACAGCTTAATGATTCAGAAAATTGTCATCCACTGCGAGTGGCATTTTTCTGAACCACAAGCTATAGAATGACATGTACTTAAAAGGTCATAAGAGAAAACATAAAACTAACCTTTTTCTTCACAATTTTTACCATTTCCTGGAGTATGTCAATCTCTATAACTTGAATATGCACATGATCCCCACAATTCTTTATTAGTGTCTCCAATAGCTGCAAACCAATTCCACAAAATCCTGAGGGATCTCTGTAATGAGTAAAGAATCACTCTGTCAAGTTACAAAATCCTGAGGGATCTCTGCTCAAATCACCACTTGGTCTACAAAACTACAACTCGCTTCCAGCAAACAAATAAAATGTGCTGGTGCCGATTAACTACCGGCCGTCTCCGACACCGACCAGCTCGACTCGACGGAATCTAGGCCCCCAAGTGTCCCATTGGCCATTGGCGCTGCTCCAACACAGGCAAAGAGATGACACTTCTAAAACCGCTAATCTCGCCTCCAATTATTGCGGTTTGGTCAGAGGTTTCGTTTCGCAATTAGTACAATTTACAAATCCTCTGGTCAATCATGCTCAAACATTGACACACACACACAAAAAGAGAGAGGAAATTCTTGCCTTGCAGGTCGCTGCACTCGGAGGTCACCTCGCCTGCGTCTGAGCTGGCGTGACAACGAGAACCGCACAATGAGAGGTGGGACGAAGGAGGGGCGGCACTGGGGAACTGGGAGGAAGGGTGGCGCTGGGACGAAGGAGGGGCGGCGCTGGGGAACTGGGAGGAAGGGCGGCGCTGGGAGGGTGGCGGCCGGGGAGGGAGGAGGCGCGGGAGGGTGGCGGCCGGGAGGACGGAGGCACGGGAGGAAGGGGGCGGCGCGGGGAGGAAGGGGTGGCGCTGGGAGGACGGGAGGTGCGGGAGGAAGGGGCAGAGCGGGAGGAAGGGCGGCGCTGGGAGGAAGGGAGGCGCTGGGACGGAAGGGGGGCGGGGAGGAAGGGGCGGAGCGGGGAGGAAGGGCGGCGCCGGGAGGACGGGAGGCGCGGGGAGGAAGGGGAGGAAGGGGCGGAGAGGTGAGGAAGGGCGGGCTGGGAGGGTGGCGGCCGGGAGGACAGAGGCGCAGGAGGGTGGGCTGGGAGGCGCGTGGAGGAGAGCCGCCGTGGGGAGATCGAAGAGGCAGCCGCGTGCGCGCCGGGAGGAGGTTAGAGGATGGTGGGGGTGGGGAGGGGGAAGAGATAAGGTGGAGAGAGACATGGCAGAAATATTTGGCGCTTCTTTTTCCCTGGCAGAAGCATTTGGCGCTATTTTTTTCATCTCCTGCTCAATATTTTTCCCGGCAGTTACGTTGACCTAGTTTATTTTTTCTACGGCAGATATGTTGTAGCTAAAATAATAATATACCCGGCAGATAAGTTGTTCTACATAATAGTTATTGCCGGCAGATAATAAGACCCGTAATATCTTCAACATTCCCGGCACATAATTTGCCTCTCACCTAATTCTTTCCCGGCAGATTATTGCCCTTAATACTATGTCATGGTGTAGTGTGTATTTCGGCTTGCAACCCGGGAACAAAGGTTTCTCTAAGTCCTCCATATTTCCTCTCATCACAGTTCTCTTATGCATCACGAAGCATCTGATCCAGATTGTCATCATGCAATCTATTCAAATCGGAACCACAATCGACATCATCCGGCGACATATCGTTGACTTCATCGGCGATGTCGTTATTACTACCTTCCTGCATAATTTGCTCTTCACCGTGACTGCTCCAACCTGTATATCCCTTTTTGAAACCCCTTCGAATCAAGTCTGCTTCGATCTGCGCTTGGTCCTTAAACATCTTCAGATTCTCGCAGTCAATGCAAGGACAGTACATATATTCCACCCCTTATTAAACATATCCTCCTTGGTAGCTCTTGTAGAAGTAGACGTGTCATTAATGTACTCTTGACTCACACGGTTGCCAGCGTACACCCAGCTTCGTTCCATCTACGCGACACATATAACAATTTGGTGTTAAATATTGAATTAATTAATTAGTATACTATAGATGCAACTTTTGATATGTCATTTGAAATATGTATTTCTAATGAACTAAAAAAACAACAATGCATTACAATAGGAGTGCGGTAATATGTATGTAATCAATGACAACAACACCAATAAAATCCAAACTTGGCCATGCACCCTAGGGCCAGTTTGTTCATCACAAACACATTATAGACAACCCACCCAACTTCAGATGACAAGAAGCCAACACTTGCAAAACAACACAAAAAACTAAATCTAAACCATCTTCAATTCTCTCTTCACCAAGCTAGATCTAGAATATAATGCAAGGAATAAATTACTAACCATCGATAGTCAAGATCAAATTACCAAGCTAGATCCACAATCACTCTCTTCCCAAATCCGCTGTCTCCTTTCCCCAAATTGCACCAAAGCCCCACCTCCAGCAGCAGTAGCGAGAACAAAGTTGGAATTTAAGATAGATCTGTGAGGGTCGGGTCTGTAATAAATGAGATTATCACAGATGGTTTTTAATACAAACCGTCTGTGATCTGGACGGGAAGTCATAGACGGTTCATGTTGAAAATCATTTGTGATATTAAGAAACAACACAGGTGGTTCATTGTCAGAACCGTCTGTGGTACTTCACAGACGGTTTTCAGCATGAACCGTCTGTGATATTACATCTTTACAGACGGTTTTTAGCGCAGCTAGTAACACAGACGGTCTCAAAACCAAAACCATCTGTGATTGCATGTAATACAGATAATTTTGGTCAACCGTCCGTGATGAGTCGTCCAGTCTTAGCCTTTTCATAGTAGTGAATATCAGACGTCTCATCACAGACGGTTTTTAAAAACCATCAATATTAAATACAATCACAGACGGTTTTAGTTTAGCGACCGTCTGTGTTACTGGTTGTGCTAAGAACCGTCTATAAAGTATCACAAACGGTTCATATTGAAGAACCATCTATGATATTAATAAATTCATAGACAATTATTTATTAGAATCGTCTGTAATGAGAAACAAATATTGTCTCCATGACTGCAGGAGAAATAACAATGGGCATCTAATTGATAGAAGCACATATTACAAAATGTTGCAAAAACCCTATATCTACATTCCTTCTACGACATTTCTTCTAACTGGTTAGTCGCGATTCCGACCCAGTTCGGGATTGATCTTTTCAAGTGGTCAAAGTTGATCTTCAAAAGAAGAAAGCAGAAGATCATATGTAATTCGGTAGGCACCTTAATTTGTTCGGTTTGTGTAAGTATTCCACCGTCTTTGATGTATAACTTCCAATCAATAGAAGAAAATAGAAGTACTTCGGTACGTTTTGATCGAAAGTTACACACCATAGATAGTGGAGTGCTCACCAGATCGTAGGGATATTATTCTACCAATGAGAACTTTAATAAGAAATAGAAGTAAGAAAAGATGGGAAGTTTGTGAGTGATTTTTTCTTAGTTCTATGATGGTTATTTATAAGGCAACAACTTGTGGTAAAAGATATATTAAACAAATAAAGACGGAAGTCCGACAGATAGGATTTATTAGAATCTACTCCTAATAAAACGTTGGTAACCAAAGCATCACCGTCTTTTGGGAATTGCATGCTTTTTATAAATACGTTTTATCTTTACAACTCAAGCTGGAGGCCTCATCACAGTCAGTTTTTAACAAGAACCGTCTGTGATTACATACATCACATGCGGTTTTTAAATATAACTGTCTGTGGTAATTCAATGCTTTGGCTCCCGCGTGATGTGTCTCTTCGTCTCACGCACCGACGTTATGATGCGTCTCTTCGTCTCGCAATAGCCTCTCGCGCAACGACGTTACGATGCATCACGTCATCTCGCGCACTAGTGTTACTCCTCTTGTTTTATAAGAATGGTCATCGCGCGCTATGGTGACGACGCACGGGGTTGATCAATAGTATGTACACAGCTAGCTAGCTGCTAGACATCAATCGCGCGCCATGGTGAGCACATGGAGCATGATGGCGAGGACCAAGGTGAGGAGGTCGGCAATCGCCATCGGTATTCCTCATGAAATCATCATGGACATCGTCGGCCGCGTGGCCGCGAGCTCTCCTCAGCCCATGGCTGACCTCTGCAGCCTACGATCCACGTACGTATTTGGCCTTTTAATTTTCTCTCATAGAGTAATTCTTGTATTATGATTATTCTGATGTCTTGAATTATGTACATATATTGGAGTTGCAAGGTCATGTACACGACATCCAAGGAGTGCGCCATGGGGAGGCGCATGGCGCTTGACCTGGAGGAGGCGATGAGTGGCTGGACAACGAGTGCTACCTCACCATCATCAACCACCGCCGACAACGGCAACCCAGATGCCTGCTTTATCGTCGGCCTCACGCTCGTCTTCGCGCACCAGACATGCAGCGCGGCCTCATGTGCCTCGACCGGGCGGCCGTCGTCGGCCACAAGGTTGTGGCCTACGTGCTCGGCCTCCTCCTCTACACGGCCAGCAAGGCGCCCAACGTTGGGAAGCACTACATCAGCCAGGTCGATGGCAGGTCGGCCGACGGCAGGTGCAAGACGACCAAGAGGACCAACTGGGAGTGCATGCGGGGCCGGAGGATCGCTGCGGACGCAGTCTGGCAGGCAACGTGGAAGAAGATGGCTGGGCCGCAGGGCCAGGAGTTGGCACTGCCGGGGGATGGCCACCGGTGCACGAGCACCGACTGCGGCTTGACAAAACGGTGGGACGACTACGTCGCCTTCTGTAGCGATGACTGTAGAATTAGACAGGAGTACGCCAAGTTCTTTGCACATGTGTAATTGAAGTACTACTTGTCGTAAAATCAATTGTTTTAGCTTAGTTTTAATTAACAAATATTCAGATATAATTCCTCGGCATTTTTGTCAATATTCTTCATTAATTAAATATGTCAATGTACTACAAATCAGACTTTAAGCTCAAACTAATGCTTTACTAATATGTGAATGTGCAATATATGGTCTAAATTTACATTTATGTATATGAGAATGTTTATTATCACGGACGGTTATTTATTGGAACCGTCTGTGATGTGTATTTATCATAGACGATTTTACTTTTAAAACCATATGTGATGTGTATTTATCATAGACGGATCTACTTTAGAACCGTCTGTGATGTACAACCCTATTTATATTCGAACTCTAGGGTTTACCCGCACCTCCCACTCAAATAATTAAGTTTCTCCTCCCTCGAGCCCGTCGCCGCCTCCTCCTCGAGCCCGACGCACCTCCTCTCCCGAGCCTGCTGCCTCCTCCCCAAGCACGAGCCGCCGCCTCCCCGAACTTGGCGGACCCCCTCCCCCAAGCCTGGCGCGCCTCCTCCCCTCTCCGAGCCCACCACCACCGTCCTCGACGCTGTCTCCTCCTCGATCCCGGCGCACCTCCTCCGTGATCCCACCTCCTCCCCTCCCAGAGCACGCGTCGCCTCCTCCTCGAGCCAGCGTGCCTCCTCTCTTGCTCTGAGGTGCACTCGGCCAGTGCATCCTTGGTGGTTCTTGACATCCCTTCGTGAGTTGTTTCTGTTTTTCATAATTGATTTACTTTACTAAGTGTGCTGTGCTAGTCGTATTTCAATCTATCTTGACTAGAACTGGGAGACTTGGTATTGTGTTGGGCTCTGGTAATTGCTTGATGAGGATAATTATCATATTATAAAATTGGTGTGATAGCAATATCAGACTTGGGCTATTTGGATTGCTTCTCGTTGTCAATTTGTACTGAGCAGTTAGATCTGATATTTTTTGTTTTCAGTTGAAACTGGACATAATTTGTGTTTGCTGGTTTACTGATAGAAAATTGGCTATTTTATTGAGATTAGTGATTCTGTTTAGTTTTCATTTAGCTGGTTACTAATTGGCTAATATGTTAATAGAGCATTTCTGCACAGTGTTAGTTGAATGACCTTCTAATAACTGAAAGTATAAAACTGTTGTTTTAGAAGTTATTTCTTAGCATTCCAGTGAAGCATTATTTGAGCTCAAAAGTCTAATTTATTGTTATCACATTTAATTGATAAAGAATATTGGCAAGTATCGAGAATGTAAAGATTACATTTTGTGCCACTCTACATCTAAAAGCAATAATAAACATTCAAAACTGAGCAATATGTTGCTTTCATATGGTTGCTTATCTTATCTTTTGGGTATTTTATCCTGGTTAATTGACTTACAGAAATTACATGTTTATATATTATTTTGGCCAATTAGTTCTTCGAACCCAGCGTGCCTCCTCTCTGACCCCGCCTCCTCCCTTGTGTATCACAAACGGCTCCTTAGGACAAACTGTCTGTGATACATCATCTATCATGACGGTTTCATCCACAAATCGTCTATGATACATTAGCTATCATAGACGATTTCATCTACAAACAGTCTGTAATAGTTAACTATCATAGACGATTATGAGTTAATAACTGTCTGTGATAGTCCGCATCACAGACGGTTCGAAAACCATCTGTGATGATCTTATGTCATTGCTGACTCATTAACTCAGATGGCTCACAAAATCGTATGTGATGATCTTTTCTATAGTGGTGACGTTAGAGAATGGTTTCATCTTGCTTTTGCAGAAAGGTGGTTTAGATAGACACCAGCCGGGCCTGCCAAAATTACTTTAGTTAACTTGTTGTAGTGCCAATGCATGTTAATTACTCCAAAAAAAGATATTAACATGCTAATTACTCCCAAAAAAATCTCTTACCATTCCTTCCCTGAAATTTTTCATCTCTTATATATGGTTCAGTCTTTTAATTCTAGCTAATCCCATTTCAGCATAGCTAGCTAGTATCAAATAGAGGATTAATGGATAATTAATTAAACCAGGGGTGTCTATATATGTATCAGGCGCCTGATTTTGTTACGGATAAGTCAAATTATCATCTATCAGATCAACATCCAAACCAGAAAATTTTATTTACCCTAACAACAGATCAGGCGCTTGATAGCAAAACCGTTTGACCCAAAGAGGATTTGGATGCATGGGGATGAAACTGAGTACTCTACCTCCAGTGCGGCTCTCTCTTCCTGTTCAGACGACAAAGGGAATCAGACTCTTATCATTGTCTTTTGTTTTTTAGCTCTTTACGTACGTAGGGAAAGTAGGGAAAATATATAAAACTGCAAGGCAGACACACTTGCTATGGTCCTGCTTTGTTTTGGGACCATTCAAGTTTAAAAAAAGGTGTTCAAACAGGCCATCATTGTGAATACCACCATATACATCACGTAGTACGTGTGTACGAGTGTCGTGTTGCTGCAATGCTGCTGGTTGGTGCAGCCATCGCGTCTGCGTCTCTCTCTCTCTCTCTCTCTCTCTCTCTCTCTCTCTATATATATATATATATATATATATATATATATATATATATATATATATGAAGCATTTTTCCTACTCCCGGGAGTAGTTACTCCCTATTTCGTATCTCACAACGTAGGGAGTATTTTGCGCAACCGAGAGTATGTATATGTAGTATACGAGTATATAAGACCACCTAGGTGGTATTCACACCTTTTCAGGGGTGGTATGTATAATTTTTTAGACATACTCCTTTTTAGTGCGAATATGAATGTATTTACAAAATATGCTAAAAACTATGGACTCTCTTACAAATTTTTCGTGTGGTTCGCATTGGATTATCTTATAATTAGTATATGAGTATACCCAAAGTGATAAAGGAGTATGTCAAGTTCTTTTAGGTGGTATATCAAAGTGGAGTAACTACACCGGAGTAGAAAGTATTAATCCATATATATATATATATATATATATATATATATATATATATATATATATATATATGAAGCCTTTTTCCTACTCACGGGAGTAGTTACTCCTATTTCATATCTCACAACGTAGGAAGTATTTTTGTAATCGAGAGTATGTATGTGTAGTATACAGTATATAAGACCACCTATGTGGTATTCACACCTTTTAGGGGTGGTATGTATAATTTTTTAGACATACTCCTTTTTAGTGCGAATATGAATGTATTTACAGAATATGCTAAAAACTATGGACTCTCTTACAATTTTTTTCGTGTGGTTCGCATTGGATTATCTTATAATTAGTATATGAGTATACCCAAAGTGATAAAGGAGTATGTCAAGTTCTCTTAGGTGGTATATCAAAGTGGGAGTATATATATATATATATATATATATATATATATATATATGAATGATTAATACTTTCTACTTTTGGATGTAATTACTCTCAAATTTAACATACTTTTTTATCACTTTGGGTATACTCATATGCTAATTATAAGATACTTCAATGCGAACCACACGAAAAATTTATAAGGGAGTCCATAGTTTTTAGCATATTTTGTAAATACCTTCATATTCGCACAAAAAAGTAGTATATCTAAAAAATTATACATACTACCCCTGAAAAGGTGTGAATACCGCTTAGATGATCTTATATACTCGTATACTACACATACATACTCTCGATTGCGCAAGATACCTCCTACGTTGTGAGATACGGAATATGGAGTAACTACTCCCGGGAGTAGGAAAAATGCAGCCTGTAATTATTCTACGTTGTGAGATACTTAATAGCTAATATATATATACATACACACGGTCTGAATAGCTATTCTGCGCGTGGGCTGCAGCCTGGGCCTAAAACACTCACGCAGCATCCAAAACGGCAGTAAACTCTCACACGTCTGGCAGTAACGATCTATGATCTCTTGCTTGTATGACATCCTAGTTTACATAATAGAATTTTTTTTAATTGCTAACTAGTGTAGCCTACTCGTATCCCTTCAGGAGAAACCTAACAACTCTTGAGTTCACTTTCAGAAAAAAAAATGTTCGGCTACATCTTCAGGACCTAACCTGGTCTGGGCTCTAAAATGGAAACGTCGGGCGAAGATTAAGTGGTGCACACTGGGTGATGATAATACACATTTCTTCCAGATTTCTTCCACCATCAACCACCGAAAAAATAACATCAAGGTTCTGGTCAAGGATGGACTTGAGCATTATGACAGTGTTTCAAAATTAAGGATTGCTACATAATACTTCAGAGATTTGTTTAGTGTGATAGTTCCATGGTCCCCAACAATTGACCTTACACGTCTTTATCAACAAGAGCAAAATTTACAGTCTCTTTAGACTCACTTCACCTGGGAAGAGATAGCAAATGAAATTATGCATTCTCCAAACAACAAAAGTCCAGGGCTAGATAGGTTTACCAATGAATTCTAAAACAAAATTCATGCATTTGTTAAAGCCTGAGCTATTACACGTCTTTGCGGATTTGCATGCCACTAATCTATATCTCACAGGGGTGAACACTTCTTATATCACCTTGTTACCAAAAATTGAGACACTTGTGCAAATAAATGATTTCAGGCCTATCTCGCTTCTACATAGTATACCCAAACTCATAAGCAAGGTCTTGGCCAACATACTGCAACCGAAAATAACAGATCTCATAGACCACATGCAATTCGACTTCATTAAAAAAGATCAATCACAAAGAACTTCTTACTAGCTTCAAAACTAGTCCAATGTGCATTGAGAAGGAAAAACCAATGATTGTGCTCAAGTTAGACTTCCACAAGTATTTTGACTCAATAAATTGGGGCTACCTTATGATGATACTACAACACCGAGACTTTGACAATAAATGGATCAACTGGGTTAACTATTCAGTGGGTGACCAAACTCACTACAAACGTGGAGTACGACAAGGAGATCCACTCTCTCCATATTTATTCATACTACTAGCAAACGTCCTACATAGAATATTGCAACAAGCTCACACAAATGGACTGATCTTACACCTCTTGGATGTACAACAGACTCCTCCAATATTGCAGTACGCAGACGACACCCTAATCTTAATCAAGGGTTCAACGCATATCGACGCGTGAGGATCGGCGATAAAAGTCCCGGTGTCAACTAATATGACAGTAAAACCCAATATCAAAGCGAATATCAGTAAAATCGGTAGTAAAACAAAGATCACAGATCACCTAAATCGGCATTAAAAGGATCGATACTACGTAATCGACGATAGAAACCAAAGAATCATCGGTACACCGCGGCCTGATCAGAGTGAAGAAGGTACTCCTGGGCACCGAAGCAGTAGTAACAAAACTACCGGTAGACTCGCACGTACCCAGCTAATTTTACTGTTGACTCACTTATTGTTTACCGTCCTCTTGCCCATTTACTTTTTTCCCTGCTGAATTACTGTAAATGCGTGAATTTTTACTGTCTTGGATGTGTATCTAATTTCTTAACCTATTGGCTAGTTTTATTTCACACCTAAATGAGTTTTACTGTAAGACAAACTTATCGATATGACCACTCGATCCCCGTTTGTTCGGACAAAAAAAATGCTCCCACATGTCTTTCCATGGCGCGAAGCAATAAAAAAACACGGGCAATCTCATGCGTCCTACTAAACGCGCTCTCCACGTAACCGGTTATAAGATCTACCCCCACCTCCCCCTCCCCACGTTCGTCCGGTCATTATCGCCTGACGACTCCCTTCCGACAACAATAACTACTGGATGTCAACCCCGTGGGCGCGAAGGAACCAGCTCAACGGTGCTCGTTCTCCACCGCGAGCGTCGGTCAGATCTTCCTCCAACGCATGCAGATTCCCCCTGACATTTACTGCCATGCCCGGCAGAACGGCGGACAACCCAAGTTTCTCTAAGCAGATGGCTACACCACTGGTAAACATTGTACCGCTGGCTGTAAGGCCCCCCACAACCGAGATACTCTCCTCCACACCTCGATCCTCGTGCCACCCCCGTTGTTTCCCCAAGCGAGATAAGGACACCCGACACGGATCGGATGTACACCCACGTATGTGTGTTTTATTGGTCCTTGCTCGCCATTTTTACTACCAGTATGTTGTCCATTTACTATGTTTTGCACTCGTCAATATTTGTTCTGCTATCTAGAGTCACTTATTTGTTTTATATTGTATATTACTGTATTTACTGTGTTTTGTTGATGTCAAGACGAGGACGTCCCTGACCATATGGTGCCCGAGGTCTGCATGAAGTTTGGTAATGAGAATGATGCTTATCAGTTCTACTGTCGATACGCGCGATGTGCTGCTTTTGGCGTCAGAAAGAGCATGAGCAGGAAAATGATCAAAGAGTTCTACTGCACTCTGGAGGGTAAACACGACTGCTATATGTCGGAGAAGGAGCGTGAACGTAGCAAGGCCTCCAAGAGGATTGGGTGCAGGACGTTTGTAAAGCTGCATAAGAGCCCGAAAGATGGTTCCGTATGCATCAAGCGGGTTGTGTTGGAGCACAACCATCCACAAGCTAGGACGTCGCATTTATGCATTCGCACAAGAACTTTGATCCCTCGTTGATGGAGCTTGTCGACGCAGGCTATTTTTCCTATTCGCGTTATTACTACTACAACAACTTACTATTTTTCCTATATTCTCTTTTTTTTTTTGTGTCATGTTATGTGTGTTTACTATTAGTTACCATCCATTGTACTAACTAAACTTAGAAAAGCTGTGAATACGCACGTTGATCACACCAACGACGTGAACAGCTTTCTTCAACTAGCACGCACTATGACGCGCGCACTCATTGATCGTGCAAGCGACAGGGGCAAAAGCTGCAAATACGTACACGTATGCATAAATTACGTTTGGATGCATGTATCTGATTGCTCCTGCAGGTCAATTGCTTCCATGCATCCCGTGTTTGCAGCCGAGCCGACCTACTTACCTGCACCTTTCTTCTTCGTGGCGCGCAAAAAGTATTCAAGCTAGAGATCATGATTATCACAGCCTTTTTTTTTTACCTCCGTGCATGGCAGCCGTGCATGTGGCGGCCGGCGTATGGTGCGATGGCAACCTGGGAGCAAGAGGCATGTACATATTCGTGGATGCCATTATGGCGCTATTGCCTTGCAGGAGAAAAGTGAGAGAAAATGTATTGGCGATGATCGAGACACGATCGAAATGATACAGTGAGTTGATGCGATGAGAATAAGATCGTATTACAACTTTATTTATAATTATCTAAAATGTGGTGGTTAATGCTGCTAGATGTGTCTTTTGTATTCACACACGCACGTTTCTTCTTCGTTGTATCTTGAACCGCTATGTCTCTTAGATAATTGTTGTAAGTTCCCGGACAAGGTAATATCTACTCTCACATTTGTTACATAGAAAAACTGTCATGTCCCGTAATGTATATATATTAATTCTTAAAATTTTGTTTGTTGTACGAGAGGATACGCGTCGTACAATTACGTGATTTCTCAAGCTGTTCTAACTCTATATCTTCCAGACAAAGATGTATCGGTGGTGCAGGGTGGCCGGGTGTACACTGACGGCGGTGGCACTACCAAATGGAGGAAGTGGCAATAGTCCGGCCACGATACATGTGAGCAATTGAGGTGACAGTATTGGCTGATCGATCAGAAGGGTCGGTGAGGCTGATAAGCAATGGAATTGTGCCACGAAGCAATAGTTCAACGGAGGATCTATTTTGTCTATTTGGGTCCAACGTACATCTACAACAATATCGGTTCGACAAAAGGTCTATTTGGGATGGGACTTGAGAGCATGCAGTGCTCTCATAGCAAACCCAGTTTTAAGAAGAAGATGATGTATGGTTTTTCATGTACTCTATTTTTATTTGTGCTCTAGCTTGTAAATACTACCATTTACATATATCATCAAATAGAGGATCTGGGTGGAATAGTGGTTTTCAAGCATGCTCTTGGTAGAAGGTCTAGAAGCATGAGGTTGTTGAATCGAAAATATCAGCGAGTGTTGGACCGAAATAACGACTAGAGACGGGTCAATATGAGTCCACTCTTTTTCACTTGCGTCATTCAACTTCCTTTTCACTTTAATAGCTATGGAAGTTATGAAAATCAAAAACTCAACCTCATAGCGGAAGACTTGAGTTGAAACCGAGAAAAGCATAGCACAACAGCCTCTGCCGGTCTGATCGTTGAGCCAAGGCTGGTCTGACAGTCGGCGCCTATCTAACCGTTGGTAAGGCCGGTCTAATTACTGCCTGAAGAACAGCACGACAAAGGATCCACAAATCGACCTAACTTTTGATCTAGTTATCCAAATCCCCTGAGATTTCAAACATAGCTCAACAAGAAGACCAAGAACCTATTCTAATCGATGATCGAGACGATCGTAGCCAAGGTTCTACGAATTTCTTGATTGAGAGAAAAACAAAGTCTCAAAACCATGGGGAAACCTAACTTTGATCTCAAAGCTTGCTCGTGGATAAAATATGATCAACATGATCTTAGATCAGATCCCACAAGTCCTACCAAAATGGCCAAGGTAAAATCCTTATAACACAAGAACCCAAAATCACCAAAGAGATAGTAAGAACAAGAGAAAACTCATCTTGATAAAAAAAATTGATTGTATTGATTATAGGGATTGTAGGTTTACAATGACTCCACCATGGAAGACAAAAAGCTCGCTGATAAGTATCCAATCTTTCAACACGTCTCTCTCAAACCCTAGCCTCCTCTATTTTCTCCGCTTTCTCCAAATATCAAATTAGGGTTACCAAGGCTTGGAGGTGCAAATTTTGCACCCTCATCTTTTATAGTGAAGGCTAAATCTAGAGAGAAAACACAAACATGTCTACACTCACGCAGTTTCTCAAAGCGAATGACGATCCGGGTCTCATCAATCTGTCTATTCGTGATCTTCTCATTTTCTTGACTTAAATTGCTTGTCCTTTGTGCCATCTGCGCCGTGCTTTCTTCAAGATCACCAACCCGGTATTTTGGCAAAGATATCAAAAATACCCTTCTCGATCCTTCTCAATGACTGAGTCCAATCGTTGCGAAGAAATATCATGCTTCGCCATATGTAGGTTCATTAACGGCTTTCCTCACACTGACAATCTGGCTCCCACCGGACCACCATAGCATTTGCATCAGCCCCAATCCACTTGATGCAACCCGTTGCACCAAACATCTCGTTCGATCGTTCTTGTCCATCTTGCGCCATGTTTGAGTCCAACAACTTCACCCGGCATCCTCGATCGTTTTGGACCTCAACTCTCACGTAGTTAAATCTAAGCGTCCCTGCACAATAATAGACTAATAAATCAAGTATAAGCACAAGTTCTTCGTAACTTGACCCACATTAACCTAAGCATGCATCATGCAATACCTATGCACTGAAACCCCATGACTTTGCCCAAATCCACATAGTTCGACACACTCAATGTGCACGAAACTCACTTTGGCCGGTCAAACCACCAGCCCTCGGTCGGTCTAACTGCCAACCAGTGGCCGGTCTGACCGCCAACCTCGGTAACATGGGACAAGTCAGACCACCCATTGGTCTGACCGCCAACATCCTACCGGTCAAACCGCTTCCCAATTCTCAAAACACCTCTCTCTGGACTTTTCGGCAAAACTCTATCTAGTTTCGCGTCCAGACTCCATTTTCAAAGGCACCTGGTGCAAAGACACCTCCAAACACCGCAACACAAATGTTTAGTCCGCAAACATCAAAATTACATATCACCGGTCTGACCATCACCCCTGGTTGGTCAGACCGCCTAGCAGGGCCGGTCAGACCGCCGACTCCCAGGCCGCAAAAAAGACATTTTGCCAAACCAAGTGGTTCTCTCCAAAACACCTCAACCCCGATACCAATTATTCAACACTAACATTAGGACCATACCACAAGGTCCCCGCGGTGAGCAAGAAAACGTGACCAACATAGAATTTGCAAACCTGCAGGTTTACATGGGGGAATGGGGATATATATAGCTAGTAACTGACATTGGCAAAAATAGAAGATCGATGTCTGGGAGTGGCATTTGGACAGGTGAGACGACAAGATAAATGGGAAAGATTAGAAAGGGATGGGCGTGTACATGGGGCTCACTAGCTCCAGATCTTTGCCAGGGAGATGCCATACCCCGGCATCCTTCCAACCTGCATATCCCTAAAAATGGCCGGCCCGGCGCACATACGCACGCATGAATGCATATACGCATTGTATGCTGGATCGATCTCCTCGATTGCTATCCGCATGCGTCGTCCTCTTTATAGGGCCCTACAATACATGGATCCAAGTTACTGGAGGCAGCCGGAGCTAGACTGGGTTAACTGCAATAATGCACACATTTAACCTGTCAAAAGTACATGTTCTGTATGTGTGTTTAAAATTTCTGAGCTGGGTAGGATCTTGTCATCACCTGGCTCCTTGGGAACCATTTGCACGCGGGATTTTCCTAGATTCTTGCGGGACCTGACCTGTAACCTCGATCCAATGGTATTCTCGGTGGCACTAAGCCATTATATATGCGCATAGTTTCTTACAATGTATTTATTATCTTCGATTTCGAATATAAGTCGTTTGAGAATTTATGTTGGTCATGTATTTTTAAGATTGGTCATCGATATATAAATAATTAACAAGTTTGCTAACATGGAAATTGATACTACTATATCTATCATGAAATGTAATTTCATAATGTATAATTATTTTTATTTTAAACAACATATTTTTAATATATATTGATGGTTAAAATGTCACCTTAAAGACCATAGCAACGTGCAAAACGACTTATATTTGGAATTAGGTGGAATGGTAAATAATTGGTGTGCATATATAATACGTGACACTTTATAGAATCGAGGCGCGGTGTTAATTTGTCTATGATTGACGAGTCTATGCTAAATATACAAGTCTAGCTATATATAGCAACAGTTAGACTTAAAGATAAATAATTCAACTGTGAAAAATATATACTCCCTCGAGTCATAGAAGAATATCATTTTGGACATCGACACGGTGCCCAAAACACAACGGTGACCACTAATTTCTATTACAACATATTTATGAAACTTAACGAAATTATATTCTTACAAAAGGTTTTTTGAGACATATATATATATTTATGTATTCAATCAAAATATTAAAAAAGATATAAATATCTAAGGTTTATAAAATTTAAGTGCACTTATCCAAAATGATATTATTTCGGAGCGGAACTCTAGCGATACCTAGCTAGTATAGCTAACTCCCCGATTTCCGAGGCGGTAGATGGATGGATATGGATTTCTCTCTTGCGCGCTCCATCCATGATCATCGATCACACAACCAAATTAAGCTAATTTAACACGACATGCATGCTCGCACCGCATCAGGTGCTGACCGCAGCCTCGAAATCCATTAACAAATTAATTAACCTCTCTTGTTCTTGTCTCGACTTCCGTTTATTTAATTTAATTATTTGAAGTTTCTTTTACTAACACCGGCCAGCACTCTGCTCAAAAAGTTCTTCCTCCTTGTCTTAACCTCGCAGATGCACATGCCAAAGCAAAGATCCCAGTAGATAATTAAAGTAAAATTAATTTTTCATGTATATCGATCGTATTGAAAATTGTCTAGGTATATATATTAGACAAGTACAATGCTGTTTAGAGAGAAGCTAAGCAAATAAAAATATTTTTTTGCCACGTAGGACAGATAAGATACTTATTTTGTTGTATCGATGCTTAATTAGGCACCAGTGTTTAACAAATGCTTAGATATATAACTATATATAATTAAAAAAGAATACAACCATCTAATCACTTACAAAAAGAGAAGTTTGCATTGGATGAAATGGATTTTTACATATGTATTTGATGATGCGGCTATATTCTCTCCTTAAGTACCTATGTATAAGCATCTTGCATTATACATACCAATCCATGTGCATTAGGTTACGAGATAGTATGCAAATATATACGACCAAATTCATGTGGAACTACAGTGGATAATTCAGCGATATCTAGCAACCTACATTATGTATGCGATGACTCAGCAATCAAATTTCTATACGGCCGTTAACACCTTTACTTTCTTTTTTTAAGAACAGGTAGGAGAACTGCCTAATATATTAATAAAGAAGATAGCATAAACAAACAAAGACGGGCAAGTTTAGAGATGAATCTTAATTACACAGGTGTGAAATGCTTCAAACACTTAGCTCCCGCGAGTGTCTAAGTTCTACCTTCTTCCTTAGTCTTTGCAACCAGATCCATGGGAGCGGTTGACCTGTTATTGAAGATTCTGCTGTTGCGTTCCTTCCTAATTTTCCAAGGTGGTGAGGATGACCACCATGGTCATCACCCTTTGTGTGAGTCCTCCCATACTATTAATCTTTATCCACCAATCTCCGATGCTCCAGCTATCGGCCCAATGGGATGGCCTAAGTGGTTCCCAGTCCAACCAATTGGCCAGCAAATCCCACACCTGTCTAGAATATCTACACGCATAGAAAAGGTGCAAGGCCATTTCTGGTATGTGTCTGCAAAGGAGGCGGATGTGTTGGTTTGACCAACCTCTCATTTGTAGTCTGTTCGAGGTCCAGAGACGGTTTTGAATGACTACCCACGCGAAGAACTTGCAAAAGGGGCAAATATGTTGGTTTGGTCAACCTCTCACTTGCAGTCTGTCTGAGGTCCAGAGATCGTCCTACTTTGGCCGCTAACTTCCTCACCTCACGTGAGAGCTGCACGTGGGAGCAGCGCTGATGGCTCAATGGCTGGCACTTGTCATGTCCTAGAGGGGCTCGATCGATTGACAGAAACAAAACCTAATCCTTCCATTCAAAAGTTAATCAATCAAATTAATCAGCTCTAGCTACTACAAAATAGGACATACTAGACATCTCATCATAGACGATTCCTTTGGAATCGCATGTGTTGTACTTATCACAAACGGTTCTTTTAGAACCTTCTGTGATACGTAATTATCACAGACGGTAGAACTGTCTGTGATAATTCATAGACGGTTCTTAAGAATAACCGTCTATCATAATCGCGTATATCACAGACAGTTATTATTAAAAACTATCTGTGAATTATCACAGACGGTTCTAAAAAATAACCGTTAGTGAAAGTGCAAACGTCACATATGGTTCTTAACAAAAACCGTCTGTGATATGCAGACATTAAATACCTAGTTGTCCCGACAGACCCCCCTGCCCTTGGCGCCTCTACCCCCTTCTTGTTTGAGCCGCCACCCCTACTGCCTCCTCCCCATTGCGCCACCTTAGAGAGGAGAAGGATGGGAAGGAAGGAGGCAGGAGGAGAAGGAAAGGGGGAAGCTAAAGAGAGGAGAAGGGAGGAGAAGGAGAGGAGGAAGAAAGGGAGGAGGATCTCGTGGGATATTTGGGATTTTCATCGTGGGTTCTGAGGGTAATGATCTATAACCCTTTATATTAGCCCTAGGTTAATCGCTAATCAATTTTAGTATGTTTAGTTAATAGGAAGAGTACTTGTGGTTTATTAATCTAATGCAACAATATTTTGTTATGTGCATAGCGTAGATGGACCAAAACTAGATGTACGGTGAGAACCGTGTGAGTGAAGAGTACATTAATGGCGTGTCTGCTTTTAGAAGAGCCGTCGAGCATGATATGTTGAGGAAGAAGATAAAATTTATGTATTGTCCATGCATTGATTGCGGTAACCTAAAGACATTTAACAACCCAGCACTGATCGAAGCGCACTTGATTCGAAGGGGTTTTAAAAAGGGGTATACAAGTTAGACTAGTCACGGTGAAGAGCAGATTATGCATGAAGTTAATAATAATGACATCGCCGAGGAGGTCAACGATATGCCGGATGTGGACTGTGCTTTTGATGAGGATAGGTCGCACAATGACAATCTGGATCAGATGCTGCGCGATGCAAAAGTGAACTACAGTGAGAGAGAGTTTGGTAAATTAGAGGGTTTAATGGAGGACTCGGGGAAACCTTTGTTCCCTGGCTGCAAGCCAGAATACACAAGGTTGTCATCCGTGTTTAAACTGCTGAAATTGAAGGCAAGCAATGGTTGGTCCGACAAGAGCTTCACGATGTTGTTAGGTCTCCTAGCGGACATCCTTCGAGAGGGAAACGTGTTGCCCAGCACCACCTACCAATCCAAGAATGTTCTTTGTCTATTGGGAATGGAAGTAGAAAGAATACATACATGTCCGAATAATTGTATCCTCTACTGTAAAGAGTATGCGAACATGCATGTATGTTCAGTGTGCAAAGCATCTCGATACAAGCGTAAGAATCCTGCTAAGGTGAAGAAAGGACCTCCTGCTAAGGTGAAGCAAGGACCTCCTGCTAAGGAGTTGTGGTATCTGCCTGTAATCCTACATTTGAATCGTTTATTTGCGAACCAAAAGGAAGCAAGATTGCTGCGTTGGCACTAGGACGAGCGTAAGAAAGATGGAGATGTAAGGCACCCTGCTGATTCTGCCCGGTGGAGAAACTTCGATCGGAGTTTCAAATAGCTCAGTGCAGAACCGAAGAACATAAGGTTAGGGTTGAGTGCAGATGGAATGAATCCTTTCAGTAACATAAGAAGCCGACATAGCAGCTGACCCATGAATCTATGTATGTACAACCTTCTTCCTTGGTTGTATATGAAGCAGAAGTATATTTTGATGTGTAACATGGTTCGGATGTTTGTGTCACAATGTACCGTAGTAGTAGCGAGGATAACTAAAGTAATTAGCCGAACCATCATGCCATGTAATCACGTGTAATGTGCTTCTGTTCGGTGCTTCCCCTGAGCCATCAAAGCAAGCCTATATTGCAAGTATGCCTCTTCTAGTGAAATCCCATAAATAACAATTCACACCGACAGTGGTTCCTCCATGTTTTAGGGTATCTTCATAATCACAACGAGCGTTCTCGGCACCTTCAATTTCATTATGTACAAACTTCACAAAGTAGTTTGCTTTAACTCCACCATACAGAAGTAATGTGACCATGATATTATTTCTTTTCAGTTTTCCTGTTTGTATTTTAAACCATTTGTATTTTATTGGAAATTTTAGAAAATTAAATTAATTTAAATGAATAAAAAATGTTCAAATATTTTTTTACAAATTTTTTTTTAACTTTTTTTTTTTTTTGTGGCCGTCACACAATGACGCGCAGAAAGGTGGGCTAGACCTCAACGCAGCATGCGCCATCGCCGTCCGTGATGGCGTGGTGAAGTGCACCACCCGCATGCATGCAAAGAAAAGGGAACGTGGTTAAATTAGGAATTTTGATACTACAGAGGTTATTTTTAGAATTTTAGTACTCTAAAAGAGCTATATATATATATATATATATATATATATATATATATATATATATATATATATATATATATCGATCATCTCAAGTAGCAATTCCGAGGCATTGTCAGTTAGTTAGGCTTGGATATGCCTTTCCATGTTTCTTCTTGCTGTTCTCGTCTTCTTCTCGGCTCCTGGCCCCTTTTCTTTTCTACTCAAATAATATACCTTTCACGTCAAAGCCCACTTCCCCAGTACATACTGTAGCCAGTTACTACTACAGTAGCATCAGCTACTGCCGCACTCACAGCACTTCTAATCCTCGCAACTCATTTATCCTGCTGCACTGTGGCACTGGCTATACACACTGCATGACAGGCTCAGCGTGAGTGTTGTGCATGTAGCTGCTACTGTTTGATTAGGGCACATAGCACATGTACGTGCGTACTACTTGTTGGGTAGATGGCTAGCTATAGTTGTAGCATTTCCTTTCTTTTTATTTTTCATTTCTGCATGTCTTTTACTGACAATGTGAGTACTCTAACCACTCTAACAAGTAGTGTGGCTGATCCAGAAGTATTACATATATATGTGTAGAGAATTGCTATATAACTTCTGATAATTTTTTAAAGTTAAAATTGTCACTTTTTTATTCGTTGGATGTGCTATAAGATTCGTGTTGTTGATGTGCTTTAAGAAAAAAAAACATAATAGCCGAATTTTCATTCGTCCGATATGCTTTAAGATTTGTATTTTTTTTTCTATCTGATGAATTGGGTCTGAATTTATTATGATTTTTTCTTCTAAACATAATGGGTTTACCATATTGACGTATTTTGTTGGTATATAATTCTATTTTTATGTCTTTGTTTTTGCTAAAGCTCTCAAAGTACATATGAAGAACATAACAGGTTCACCACATTGCCGTATTTTATTGGTATATAATTTTATTTGTTTTCTTTGTTTTGCACAAACTCTTAAAGTATATGTGAGATTTTGAATCATGTGATGGAAATATGAGTTATTAATACTTTCAAGAAGAATTACAGTGACCTAGAACTAAAATTACATAATTAATTTACTGTAATTTATGTATAATGGAGTTGTAAATGAACTTTCAGAATGTGACAGTTTTTTACAGAGAAAACAGTCAAATTATGTGTAGACATACTCATATATGTATTGTTTCATTTTTGCATGTATCTCTGTGCTTTGAAGCTGGAGCCCACCAAGAGTAACTTCTCTTAAGCTCAGTTTCCAGGAGAAACTAAGTTGCCCATGCACAAAGAGCATAACTTAGAATTGATGCAATGCGCAACGTGTTTGTGGAAATTCACTTGTACAAAAGTTTCAGCAGAATTAAATGAACAAAGCTAAATAAGGATTACTAAACCCACTTATCCAAAAAAAAACACAACACTCCTAAAGAGAGCATAAGTATCACACCATATACCCAAAAAAAAAAAATTAAGCCGCACTAGACTAACACATGCTAGCTAGCTACAGTATGGTCTCCAATTATATACATAAATATCATGACTCAACTAGCAACACTCTAGAGGAACAAACAAACATATTTATTAGTGGTGAGGCCCCTTGGTCAATTCAATGGAAATGCATGGTTAATTAAGTACATATATAGTGAGATCAGTGTTATAAAAAACGGTCGAAATGGCTGATTAATCACCCGTTTACACGGAGTCGCCAGGCAAAACGTTATGTATACATGAATCGAAGCGCATTTAACATTTGTGAACGCCAAATCGGCCGCGTTGTCCGATTAGTCGGCTGTTTCCGTATAATCGCCCGCATAATTCGTTTAATTGACCAAATTCGACCTTTTAGTCAAGTTAGAATTCAGCACTTTGAAACTATCCCAATAGCAGCCTAGTTATAATCATAATATACTGAAGCACAAAACACTTGATTCTGAGTAACTGATTCATATATAACCATCACAAAATCAGATCGTTGACAATGATTCAGAGTATCCGATTCTCTCGTGATTGTAGGTCATTTTGTGCACTTAAATTTAAAACTTTAGTTCTTTTAGCTGTCGTCTCGTCAGTGTGTTAAGTTAGTCTAATATATACGACAATACATGCTTTTAACGGTAGTTTATCCGTCTACAATTCCGGTTTTTACAACAGAGTGAGATACATGCCGTCCATAGTCAGATCCGTTAGAGCATGTCACACTCCAACCGCTTTCTGTCTCCTCTTTCCCATTTCATGAAAGGTAAGCATTTCATTCCACACATACTCTCTCTCCCTCTCTCGGCATTATTCCTCTGATTTCTTTAACTACACCTCTCTCTCACTCACTTTATTCGCCCCCCAAGTCCCCAACATGGTATATTGCCAATGCCATCTCTCTCTCCCTCCTCTGCTATCTCACCCTCCCTGCCTTTATAGTAGCATAGCCTCAAACACCCCTCCCTCCTCTCTCCTTTCCCCTCTCTCTCACTCAAAACACAAACCCCCGTACAAGAATGATATGGCACTCATGACCTAATCACACAAACCCACCTCCCCTCCTCCTTTTCTTGAAACCAACAAGAGCAAGCTCACACCTTTCCACCATTGTTACAACAAGATAGCATTACTACAATGAGCGCTACTACTGGTACTGTGGCTAGTACTCCTCAGACCACTACTGCAACGGCAAGGGCTCCTGATCTCTCTCTCCACATCAGCCCTCCGTCGCCGGACGCCGGCGGCGAGATGCCGGAGCCGAGGCTGCGGCTGGGGCTCGTCGACACGGCGGAGCCGAAGAGGGCCGACTCGATGCAGCACCACAGCCTGCACCAGCCGAACCAGACCCATGGATTCAAGAAGAGCTCGACTGCCAGCACCGGCGGCGGCCCGGTGGCACGAGGCGTCGCTGCGAGGCCGGCGGGCGGCCGGAAGAGGAGCGCGAGGGCTCCGAGGATGCGGTGGACCACCGCGCTGCACGCGCACTTCGTGCATGCCGTCGAACTCCTTGGTGGCCATGAGAGTATGTTTATATAAAACTCATGTATATATATATGCGTGGAGCATTAGTTAATTGCATTAGTTAATCATGCATATATACATAGTTCTATACTAGTAGATGTGAAGTCTTTGATGGGATGGGATGGTCTTGCCTTGTTATTTTCCTGGAGTTTTTTTTCTTCTGTTGGTGTTTCAAGAAGTGTTCTTGATTCTAAATGAATAAATGCTTAATTAGTAATGGTATATTATATTATAATCACATGAGGTGATTTTTGCCATCAGGGAGTCGCACGATGTTTCTTTTGTGGTTTTTCTCTTTCATTCTTCGCCGTTTTTTTGGAACAAAATTTTGTAGAGATAGCTTGTGTACACACTACTCCTTTACTTAGCACTAATCTGAATTTTAGGTCGATCAGTTGAATTTCTCTTACATTAAAAAAACAAGAGAATGTATATATGGATCGGATGCATCTTTCCCCCTTATACAATTAACGATCTCTCAGTAGTAGGGATTTCAAAACAATTATATTACATATATGACTTAGCTCTTTTCTTTCTTTCTTTCTTTCTTTCTTTCCTATTCCAAGAAGGTTTCGTCCTTTAGTTCCTTTTCTTTCATTGTCAAGTATGGAGTACCATACAATTAATAACATGGGTTTATACAAGCCTGTGAATTTATTAATCTTATCTATTTCCATCCATGCATGTGCATGCTCTTGGTTCTGAAACTTTCTTGCTTTGTTTTTTGTTATATCTTCTAGGAGCAACACCAAAGTCAGTCTTGGAACTGATGAATGTGAAGGATCTTACACTGGCTCATGTTAAGAGCCACCTGCAGGCAAGTAACTAGAGAGAGAGGCTTCGATCTCTCCTTTCACCTGCATCTGCATGCATGTATATGCTAGTTCCGCACAGACATTTTTCACTGCTAGTTTCTGAACACTCAAAAACAAAAGGATGTAGCTAGTTTGTTGACATGTTTCATACCGGCCTTCTTGTTGCTAATTGATATTTGATACCAAGTACCTCTTGTCGCCCTTTTTTGTCCTTGGTCTGGGCTAAATATATTTACACACCCCATAGTTAATTAGTTTAATTATATCTTTTGAGACTAAACCAAATGGCAACACAAAGAGACTAGCTAATCTGATATATCTTAATTTCCCTTTCTAATTTGCTCTGCTTTTCTTCTTGCATGCAGATGTATAGAACAGTGAAGGGCGCAGACAGATCATGTGTTGCAGGTAAAATACATATTGCCTGGATCTTAATATTTGAACCCTTTGAAATTCCATGGCCTGAGTTGGTTCAAGGTCATGTCGCACACAGTGCTGAATTATTGGCATGGGATGTGTATATATGTGACATCGCTCCTAGCCTGTGTTCCCCCATAAAGCACAGCCATAGAGCTTGTACCCTAGCTAGTGCTGTGTGTGGACTGTGTCCATATATACACATATGTTTGTATTTTGTAGTGTGATAGGACATATGCATATATGGTGTGTTTGCAGGCCATGGCCATACCCATACCAGAGAGATGGGCTTTCTGATGAGAGGAGGTGCTTTTGCTGGTGAAGTGGATGGCTTTGATGGGTTCAACAGCAACATGGTCAACACTACTTCCAATAATACTACTGCTAGGTGTGTACATTTGTGATCAAATTGAATATAGTACTTAAATATTACTAGTATTAATGTAGTATATATATGTGTGTGTGTGAGAGAGAGAGAGAGAGAGAATTAATAATGGTGTTTTGTTTCATCTCTTGGTCTTAATTTGTATCTGCAAGGGGCACAACCGGAGACAGCTTCTTTGCCGAGTGCCTGAGGCACTCGGCACAGGCTGATATACACTCGGCAAAGGTTTTGCCGAGTGCTACACTCGGCAAAGGGTGCTCGGTAAACAGTTTATCGGCAAAGACCCCTTTGCCGAGTGCATTTTATCGGGCACTCGGCAAAGGCTTTGCCGAGTGCTAACCGAATACTCGGCAAATAAAGTGGCCGAACGGCGAGTGTCACGTGCCGTTGTCTTTGCCGAAAGTGTCACCGGAGGACACTCGGCAAACATAATAATCATGCCGAGTGCCACCGGAGGACACTCGGCAAGCAAAGCCATGTTTGCCGAGTGCCACCGGGAGGACACTCGGCAAACATGCCATGTTTGCCGAGTGCCTGACCCGTGGCACTCGGCAAATGGGCGATGTTTGCCGAGTGCAATGGCCATTGCACTCGGCAAATCATGGTCACTTTGCCGAGTGTCATGGCCATTGCACTTCGGCAAAGTGGTCAAAATGACCTTTTTATTTGTTTTACATTCCATCCAAACAAATGAAGATATATATATAACAAACATCATCAACATCACATATATATCATCAACAAAGACATATATATCACCAACACCACATATATATCACAAACATCACATGTCTCGTTGTTTTTACATCCCATCCAAACAAACAGATATATATATATGACAAACATCATCAACATCACATATATATCATCAACAGCACATATATATCACCAACACCACATATATATCACAAACGTCACATGTCTCACAATATATCACAAATAACTTCACAAGTAATCCAAGTGCTCCATCATCTACAACCATAATTGCAAATAGAAATACCATTAACAACCACAAGTAGTATCACTAAGATGGCCTATGAGACTGATTTGGTGAAGGATTCATCAAGCATGAGGATCGCTCGATCCCGCCGATTGATTCTCGCACAAAGGAGAAGAGATTGCATGTGTGAGACAAGATAAATATATACCATACATGAATAAAACTTTCATACTCCACTAGGTTTGACCGTAAGCATGAATATACAAACTAAAACATTTATACTCACGGAGTAGAATAGTGAGGAGGTGGTGGTGGAGCGAATAGCGAAGGTGGCGGAGGTACACCGTAGCGGCGCCAAGACTTTGCATGTCTTCAAGAATCTCCGCCATCCTCCGCTGCTCAGCCTCCCGCTCGGCGTCCCGCTCGGCCTCCACCCTCTCCATCTTCGCCTGCATGTGCTCCCGTATCCTCCTCTCTTGTTCCAGGTGGGCCTACAATATATTCACCCCAATGTTACAATAATGCGAAGGAAATGTATGAAAAAACCAATGAACGCATTTAATAAACCAGAATAACCTCGAGTGCCTCCACCGGTGGTGTGAAGTGTCCGCCGAGGTCGTATGGTCGGGCTCGTGCTCGTCGCCGCTTGCTCGAACTGGAGAGGCGGGAGTAGCGACCGAGTCGATTGCGCCGTCGCCAATATAGTATCGCCCATGCTTCTTGCCTCCTCCCACCCTCATGACGACTTCTCCATCAAGGTCCTCGGTGCTCGGATCGTACTCTGGCCCATGGACCTCCCTTGCCATCGATGTGTACTCACTAAGGCGGTTGTGGGACGATCGCATTGTCAGACGCCTCGGGCCCGTCCTCCGGGTTGTAGTCGACGTCGGACGTCGCCTTGCCCTTGTGGGCCATAGCAAATGCCTTGAAGATGGAGCAAGGCTGGCCACCATGTGACGCCGACTGCAAGAAAAACAGCAAGATGATTAGAAATCATGCAGAATTGAGCGTTAGAATAAATAAATGAATTCACGTACCCATGTTTCGCGCAGATCCCCGAGGTTGCGGCTACCTTGATGGTGTGCTACACTGCATCATCAAACGCCGCCCGGCACAAGTTGTGCGTCTCCTCCACTCGCGTGAGCACCACTTGTGCACCATCTGCTCTCAAAGATCGGGATGCGCGGCGCACCAATAAGGAATCATCTACAGGCCATCAAGTACATGACATATCAGAAGATGAAATTATGCCTACTTAATCTCAAAAGGAATCAGTATTAATGGGAATCAGATAATGTTCAGATTTACTGCAGTGCATCGGTCCCGGTCACGCCATGGTTCTTGCGTCCCTTTGGTGACCTTCGCTCCAAGGACGGTCCGTGGTAAGTTACGACTACCGATGCGCGCCTCGTAATGCATGTCCACGACGAGTTTTTGCAAAGATTTGGTAGCCACCGCATCCGCCCTGGCCTCATGTCCGTCCTGGCATCTAAAGAAATCCTACATACAAACACGATGTATCCATTCATTATTTCAAGAATGTCCAATGAATACGATGTATTGAGCAATGTAGTGCGAGGAACACTTACCCACAGCTCTTGCTTCACCCGCCCGCCTTGTTGTTGAATACCTGCGGGCCCGATCTTCAAAGATCGGGGCGACGGCGAGTGGTCAAACGAGTAGGCCGCCCCGTCACTCCGGCGTACTCAACCAAAGCCGGAAGTGCTCCTTGCACGTAAGACCGAGGACGCCATTGACTTGGCGTGTGTGAGCACCTCCACTCGCCACAATCGCCCGGTTCCGCCCAAGTGATTAAGAAAAATTATTAATTTCTATTTTGATTTTCAACATATCATATAAAGTATCGATAACATCTAAAGCTACTTACTTTTCCCTCGGGTCGAATCGTGGCGTCTCTCACGAGGTATCGGTCGCCGAGGAGGCTCGCGGGACCTCGCAAGTAGACGCCGACGAACTAGAGGAAGCGGAACCCCTGCTGCCGCCTCCTCCTCGCATCCTCCTGCGCCCTCCTGCGCCTCCTCGTCGTACTCCTGCGCGTCCTCCTGCTTTGCCGTCGTCCTCTTGTGCGTCCTCCTGCGCCTCCTCGGCGTCCTCCTCCTCCTCACGCTGACGGGGCGGCGGCGACTCCCTCTGCGGCTGCTCCTCCTCGTATTTCTCCCGGTTCGGCGGTCCTTGTCCTTCTGGTACAAGGACGTTAGCTTCTCATCCCACCACCCACCATCTTTGTTCAATCACCTGCAATTAAAAAGAGTAAACCAATAAGCACAGATAAACAAGAAGTACTTAGAAAGAGATGCAAAATAAACAAAACGTAATTACAAAATAACATAGTATTACATGTATTAGAAATAATCTTCATGATCGGGATTAGTTGGATCATAAGTCTCATCATCACTATCAATCATGTCGAAATAATCAACACTATCCGAATGAGCAATGTTGCCATTGTCATTGTCTAAATGTAATCGCTCAAGCATTTGAAAGTCCTTCACATTGTGCACCTCATCTCCAGCGTCCTCTTCAATAACCGTTTCATTGTCTACTTCCATTCCGATCGCTTCGGTTAAGTCTATCTCAAACCTCCCTTCTAGTCCCTCTTCTTGAAAGAACTCTCCGTCATATGTGTTTGGGTCTAAGTTGTAATCTTCATCGTTTGGGATAGGCACTTTACCGTGTGGCGATACCCTGTGCACAATATCCCAACCCTTAAGATGCCTTATGGTTTGACACGCATATGGGAGATAATAAACTTGTGTGGCCTGTTGGGCCACAATATAGACATCGTCTCCTAGTAAGACGGAATCCTGTCGAATTTCGACTAGCCCAAGATTAGAATATGTCCGTCTCGTTACTTCAGGATCAAACCAATGGCATTTGAATATGACGGGATTAAAAGGTTTTGAACCATGAAACTTGAGTTCGTATATTTCTTCAATTCTTCCATAATACTCGACCTCATCAACGCCGGGCGTAAAAACTCCGGAACTTGTGGTTCTTCGACAATGACTCGCTCATAGCTTGTTGTGCGAAAGCGATATCCATTCACGTCATAACCAGAAAATGACCTGACCCTATAGGCAAAGCCATCGGCAACCTGTCTCAACTCGGCACACATAGACGCATCCCTCTGGCCCTGCAAGCTCAAGCAGGATACATCGTTATATTATTCGCACGTACGAGTAACTTGGAATGTCAAACTAAGTACGAGCTAAATTGGACGGTACCTTCCGCTTGAACCAAGAAATGAAATCGGGCATCCCATTTCCGCACTCGCCTAAGAAGGGTATCTACCGTGGGGTAGGATCCCTTGATTGACGCTTGTAATTCATGAAGAAATTCCCTGTACCAACGAGAAACAAGGGGTTGGATGCCAGAATAGTGACGACGTATTTAACAAGTTCGTTGAGAACTTACTGCATGTACGGTGCCACTTCGTCAAGGTTGGTCAACACGTATAGCATGATATGGCGCCACTCTTCATGATTCAAGGTCTTGGGGTCGATGCACTTGCGCCCGAAGTTGCCCTCGGAAAAGGCCGAGGTTCGATTCATTTTCGCCAAAGATTGTAACGAGGGGGTGGATTATGCACGCTAGGAGGTTGTTACCATAGTATGTTGTTGTGAAGTTCGCCACCTCCTCCGAATGTATGCCTCGCAATGGAAGCCTCGATTTTACATTTATTTCTACATTTCTTTCAAGAACCTTTAGACATCTCTCGATTGGATAGCACCAACGACCAGCACGGCCCCCATTCGTGCCTCGTGACGGAGGTGCAAAATCAAATGTCGCATCGGATTGAAGAAGCCGGTGGAAAGATCTTCTCCAACTTACGAGCAACACAGTGCCATTCTTTCCAAGTCGGCAATCACGGTCCGAGATAACTCCTTGGCACAAAGTGGCGAAAGAAATAGCTCAACTCGCCAAAGACTAGCCGGACATGCTCGTGGACATAGCCTCGAACCATCGCCGGAAGAAGCCGCTCAATCCATATGTGGTAGTCATGACTCTTCATCCCTAAGACTCGCATAGTAGATAAGTTCACTCCCTCCTCGATTAGTTGCATACCCATCAGGAACATTAACGTCTGGATCCATTCTAGTACTTCCTCCTTTGGGGCTTGCTCAAGACAAAATCGCCTTAGGCCTTCTCCATGTCTTGCCGCGACTAGGAGGCTTCATATGTTGGTTTGGTCTATCGCATATCGTTGCAAGATCCACTCTAGCCTTAACGTTGTCCTTTGACTTGTCAGTAATGTCCATGATTGTTGCCCAAAGTGCCTCGGCAACATTCTTTTGATGTGCATTACATCAATGTTGTGTGGAAGGAGAAGGTCATCAAAATAGGGAGCCGAGTCAAGCCCGACTTATGAGTCCACATATGTTGCTCACCATATCCCACAAAACCACCTTCTGGATTGACCACGAGACCATCTATCTGTTCACGAACCGCGGCACCAGTCATTATCGGTGGTGCAGGGTCTGTCACTACGACACCTTTCGTAAAGTTCTTGATGTCTCGTCTGAATGCATGGTCAAGAGGAGGAATTGCCGATGTTTGTCGAACGATGAATACTTGCCACCCTTCTGCAACCAAATGAACCTCAGACCTTCCTTGCATACTGGGCATGGGAACTTCCCGTGAACACACCAGGCGCAGAATATCCCATACGCCAAGAAGTCATGCAGGGAGTAGTGGTACCAAACATGCATTTTGAAGTTTTTCTTTGTAGCTCGGTCGTATGTCCATACCCCTTCCTCCCAAGCACGGACCAATTCATCAATCACAGGCTCCATGAACACACCCATATTATTCCCCGGGTGTCCAGGAATTATCAACGACAAGAATACGTTCTGTCGTTGAAAGCATACGCCGGGGGGGAGATTGAGGGGGATAACGAACACGGGCCAACATGTGTATGGGGCAGCCATCATTCCATAAGGATTGAACCCATCTGTTGCCATGGCAACACGTACATTACGAGCATCTTTAGCTTTCTCATGATGAATGCCATCAAAGTGGGTCCATGCTTCACCATCGGATGCATGTACCATCCTGTCAGGATTGTATCGTTTGCCATTTTTGTGCCATGTCATCTGTTTCGCGGATTCCTCGGTCATGTATAGCCGTTGGATCCTCGGTATGAACGGAAGGTGCCGTAGGATTGTCACGGGAATGTCAAGCTGCCTCTTCTGGCCATCACCAGAATCTACCTCTAGGAACCTAGATGATTTACACTTTGGACAGTACTTTGCTTCCACGTATTCATTCCTAAATAGGACGCACCCCTTCGGGCAAGCATGTATCTGCTCATACGGCATCTTAAGTGCACGAAGGAGTTTCTGTGACTCGTGCATGCTCTTTGGCAGAAGGTGACCCTCCGGAAGCGGCCGCCAATAATCGTCAACATACCATCGGCGTCTCGACTCAGGCTATACTGGGACTTTAACGCCATTATGCGTCCAATGGCATCCAGTTGAGAAACCTTTGTCTGGCCGTGAAGGGGTTTCTGTGCCGCGGCAAACATGTCGTAGAACGCCTTTGCGGTTGCCTCGCTCCTCCTCCGCACGCCCTTCAAATGAATCGCGGCCTCGTGATAGTCATTTAACATGTCCGCTACCCCGCATCGAGATCATAATCCTCGACGCGTGGTCTCACCACCTCCTCTCTCATACGATCGGCTTCACCATGGTAGACCCACCGGGTATAGTCTGCCGTAAATCCACTCTTCCAAAGATGTTCCCCCATGACCTTCTTCGTTTGTCTTTTCCTGTTTGCACATTTGCTGCAGGGACAGCAAATTTTACTCGCTCCTTTAGCAGCCACGCCAAATGCCCGTTCCAAGAAAGCATCGGTCTTGTCAATCCATTCATTGGTGACCTGACCCTGACTTGCGCGGCCCGTGTACATCCACTCACGGTCCTCCATCCTCTAACATATATAGCGCGAGTAATATAAACATCAATTGCATCTACACGACGCTCCTACTATCTAATAGGTGAGGATAGGTCCTAATCCATCGCGAGGATCCGTAGATGAGGTTACTTTCCATGCTCATTTCCTATTCGAGACGAATTTCAAGAAGATTTTCCTCGTTGTTCTCCAAATACACGTCCTGCCAGGGAGAGTGTGTATCCGGAGAACAACAGGGAGATGATGCCAAAACTCTGTCTCGGATCGGAGCAGACCATGGAAACTAACCCCACCTACGCATCCGCGGGCTGTCCAAAAAACGTGGACAATTCGAAACAGATACGGTTTTAGATATGGAAATATCTGCTTATTTCCAACCGTATCTCTTTCGAACGGAGACGCTTAATCGGGTTACGTGATCTACGACCATGATACGGAAAGAGGGTTATACCTAGAGTGGCGGTGGAGTCGGGCTAGGGGCCGTGGCGGGTCGGTGCGATGCAGGCGACACGGGCAGTGCAGACCAGCAGTGGCGAGGAAGGCGATCGGGTCGCCGAGGTACTCCGGCCCGCCCGACCGCTCTTCTCTGCGTAAAAGAAACATAAACTGTCAATACAAAATTTGGCAAGACCTCCTCGCACGGTGAGGTTTCCAAAACTGCAAGAAAACCAACGCACGATGGCCGACATGCACATGTGGAACTCTATCAAATAATAAGCACTCATCCCCTTAATATATAACAAGGTTCTAACACTATTTAATGTATACCCAAAGGATATAGAAGTTGGATAGGGAGATATTAATGGAACAAATAAAAAAGAATAGCAAAGAATTACCAAGAGTGCTAATTTTCCAATAACTATTATAACGAACTATGGTGCGAGAATCAAATACCAATAATAATTCTTATTTAGTTCAAATTGTGGTCACATATAGCTCTTGTTTCAAGATTTTTTTGCTAGCTATTGATTATATTTTGAGAAAACCAAATATTTAGAGAGTACTACCATATTGTTCATTGTTGAACTATTTGAAGATTCTATTTCACATTGTTCTGTGGCTCGTGGGTTGTGGCCTATGCATCATCGTAAAAGGGAAGGTTCTCACCACTTTGAAAAGATAAAACATCACTTATGGCTATCACTGTACTATAAGTTAGTAGCTGGTTCTTGATTACAGAGTTAGCATTTCCCCCCTTTGCATTCATTATTAATACTCATTTGCATTCTTAAGTAGCATCTCCAACCAAGAGAGTATCATATTTATCTAATGAGACTAACCCGAGGGTGAGTTGTTATGCCATACACAAGAAGCAAATAACACCAAGAAACAAAGAGATGCAAAAGATCCAAATCCTATACTACCCGAGTCTATCGTGCTCACCACGCCGAGATCCCGTTTCGAGACCGCCCAAATCCACGTGTTTGGGATCGCCGAGCTTGCCTCGAGTGCGAACCTACATCTATCTCGGATCCACGTGCCCGAGTGCGCGCCGAGATCCGCTCGAGTCCACCCAAATCACATATTTGGGATCGCTCGTGGTTCATTCTCGAGCACGCCCGAGATTTTGCTCCTGGTACGCCGAGCTACACGCCGAGTGCCACGGACCACTCGTCCGGAAAGCCGATATGCGTAAATGAGATAAGTCACGTGTACCGATATGCGTAAAGTCGATATGCGACCGACTATCGATGGGAGGTCGGGAGGCAAGGCACAATAGAGTTACTCCAATTCAATGAAAGAAACTTGGTATCCTTTCATATTCATTGAAATGTGAAGAAAAGTAGAAAAATAAGAGGGCGACTTATTCATGAAGTGATGAGTCCTCTTGAATAACACAATAACATATTAAGTGAGTTGCAAGGCGAATGACCAAATATACGGATATGCAATAGCATTTTGTTCTAGTTCTTCTGGTAGTCAAGAAAAAATACTAAACTTCAAATTAATGATTGCAAGAATTCCAATTTCAATACCTTGGTAGTCGACTCTTCAAAGCTTTTACTAGAGCATCAAATACTTGATCCCGGTAGGATGTATCTCGAAAACCTTGTGCTGTGATTGCCAAAACATAAAACACAATATGACATTTCACGAAAAGATGCTTTGAATATGAACATAAGACAAAACATGGCTATCATTTTGTTTCAGAATCTATCCTGTGCATATATTAAGAAAAGACGGTTCCCCAACCCATGTGTAATATATTAATGGTCACTTATATATCAATGCTAATAGAGGATGATTATACACATGATAATACAATAATTTTTCACCAAATAATAGAAATAGATGGGACAACTAGCATTCAATTTGTGCATATATGCATGTACGTCCTCATTTGTTTTGTAGAGAAAATCACAAATCCATCAGTACCACTAGCCAGTGAATATCTTGTAACGACCAATGAGGATGTATATATGTAGCAGCAGATCGTCAGAGCATGTATATCCTGCAAGCTTATTAAATGCACGATATACTTGAAGAGAGCAGAGTCATTGGTAAATAGGTTGCACATTGGTCCCCAACTTTGGAGACAAATCCATTTTAGATTCGAACTTTGGAGAGTCCATACATAATGCAAGAGAGACAGAGACAAGAGAACATTGCATTTTCTAAGTGCTACTTTTGCAAGGGATCACATCGATATCATCATTTTGTTTTGTCAGTCTCTAGATAGAATAATCACATGAAGTCGAGGGTGCTATGATCAGAACACCTAATTAATCAATATCACAGTAATATGCTTACCAGAGTAAGGAGAGGACCGCGTGGGGCGGGCGCGCGCATGGCGGCGACAGCGCGCGCGTGGCGTGGCGAGGCGCGTGGGGGGGCGAATGGGCGCGGCGGGCGGAGGCTCGTGGGGCGGCGGCGGAGCGCGGCGGCGGGCGGCGGGCGAGGCGCGTGGCGGCGGCGGGCGGCGCGGAAAGCGGCGTGGCGGCGGGCGGAGCTCGTGGCGGCGGAGCGGCGGCGGCGTGGCGTATGGCGCGGCGCGCGGGGCGAGGCGCGTGGGGCGGCGAGCGCGGCGCGCGTGGCGGCGGCGGCGCGGCGGCGGGGGCGCGGGCGGCGCGGGCGTGTGATGTTGCGTGTGTGCGGTGTTGCGTGTGAGCGGTTCGCCAGCGCTCGTTATATGTGGTCCGTTTGCCGAGTGCGGATCGGGACACTCGGCAAAGCCCTCTCTTGCCGAGTGTCGCCCACGAAACACTCGGCAAACAATTCATTTGCCGAAAGTGTCGCGCAAGGCACTTCAAGAAAGAGGATTTTAAATTAAAAATTTAAACTTATTTGCCGAGTGTCTTACCTAAAACACTCGGCAAATACGCCATTTGCCGAGTGTCATAATTTGACACTTTCGGCAAAGCGCATTTGCTAGCAAGTGTCATATTTGGACGCTCGGCAAAGTAGCATCTTTGCCGAGTGTCATTTTGTGACACTCGGCAAACCATATTTTTCCACTTTTGACCTCCAAACTTTTTCTGCAGTCCTCATACAATACCTGGTACTCCATGTTCCAATGTGGCACATTTCTCGGACTTGTTCTATATTCCTTTAATTTATTTCAATTAATTGAATTTTCTTGGATAATTCAAATTATAACTGCTAGTCATTCGAATAATGAAAAAAAAAATGAATGGAAAAATGATATTCATGTTATTTAGTATAATGTGAGGCCGTAACCAGGAACAGACCACCAATTTCGAACATCTTGTTCACGAAACATGACCACGAACTTGCGGTCGAATTGTTTTTAAATTGTATAAAAAGCAAACGAAGTCCGAAAATCATAAAACTTGTCAAGATGTCATGATATCATATGTGGAGGTCGTGATAAAAATTTGAGTAGGTTTCGCAAGTTGTCACGCACGATGCTTGCAAACGTAAGAATATCAGAAGAAGTTGTCACGTATTCTTCTGCTTTTTCTTCTGGTTTGCAAGCATCGTGACGTGACAACTTCGCGCGAAACCTACTCAAATTTTTATCACACCTCCACATATGATATCATGACATCTTGACAAGTTTTATGATTTTCTGACTTCGCTTGCTTTTTATACAATTTAAAACAATTCGACCGCAAGTTCGTGGTCATGTTTCGTGAACAAGATGTTCAAATTGGTGGTCCGCTCTGTTACGGCCTCACATTATACTAAATAACATGAATATCATTTTTCCATTCATTTTTTTATTATTCGAATGACTAGCGCTTATAATTTGAATTATCCAAGAAAATTCAATTAATTGAAATAAATTAAAGGAATATAGAACAAGTCCGAGAAATGTGCCACATTGGAACATGGAGTACCGATATTGTATGAGGACGCAGTAAAAGTTTGAGGTCAAAATGGAAAAAATATGGTTTGCCGAAGTGTCAGGGAGTCTGCAACTTTGCTGCATTTGGAGGGTATGGATGTGGTGTATGCATGCATTTACACCATTTGCCTTATTTTATACTCCTGCATGTAGATGCATGCCTTGTGTGATACAGGGATATGTGTGGAAAATCAATTGTGATGGCAGGATCGATCTAGAGGAATTTGACTGCATTATTTTAGTTGGTGTGTTCAGTTTGGACTATCTGTGATCCAGATTCCAGCTGTATCCTTTAGTAAAGGTTTTTTGGTTTTAATAGTGTATAATTGAGTAGTTAATTATTATAAGTCCAAGGAGAGGGTATGCATCATGCTTTGCAAAATCTTTAATGTGTCTGTGAATGTAGTAAATATTGTAGCATTTTGGAGTTTGTGGTTCTTTGAAGTAGGTAAGTTTCAGTTCATGAAACATGCAGGTCTGGTTTTAGATGTTTTTGGTCACTCTTTAATTTTAAATTTCTTTAATGAATTTTTTACTAGGAAATTAAGCAACTCAAATATTATTTTATAATAATTAATCTTATGACATGTTGCATATGAGTTAACCACATGAGTCTTGTCGCGACATAAAATTACAGCATAATATATCTGCAGATTAAAGTGCATGCAACTTCAGAAATTTTCAGCCATTGACAGGTTACTTATGTAGGCATGTGCTAAATTGAACATTTCAAAGCAATGACAGTTCGATGTGTGCTTTTTTATTAGGATCCCTATGAGCTAGCATGCAGCCTTTTCCTGCCTTTCGATCATTTCTTTAAGATGAGATGGAAATTTTCATCATACTTTAGTGAGTCACCTTGTCAGAATCGCGATCCTAAATCGGATCGGATGTTGTTCAACAGGATCGCAAATCGTTGGATCGACGTAGAATATAAGATTCTATATGATTCTTCAAAGAAACGTTTTTTTTAATCTGCCTTGTATTTTTAATATTTCTATATTTTTAAAACTATACTTTTAGATATTTTGTTTATCAAAATGTAGTGCAAACGAAAGATGATTTGTTATTTATGCAAATTATAATGGACATAAAGAAATGGAAAGTAAAAAATTACAATGTAAGGGACATGCAAATAATTATTTATAATAAATCACTAGAATTGGTAAAATCGGGTTGGATCGTACGGAAATTTTGATCACGATTCTATAATTTTTTTTGTTAGAATCATAGTAATATTAAGATTCTACCAAATTAGAACTCTATCATAAAATTGAATCGATCTAGTCAATATGGGTCATAGAAACATCGTGTAACTAGAATAAAGATTCTGACAACTATTGAGTCACCCATCATCAGCATCTTTCTCTCTCTACCTATCTATCTGACTCTCTTTTATCTTTATTTCGGCCTCTACATCTCTCTCAGAGAGCAAGCATGCCTAGGTGACAGTTCTGCATGTCTGCTGCACTGAGATATATATATAACACTTACACAATGCCTAATTAACCACTAGCTGTGGTGAGAACAAAATTGAGCATGCATGTAGTAGAACCCAGGTGCATGGTGGGGGGCATACATATTGAAAGAAAAATAAAGTCTTGCATGCAAACATTGTACTGAATGAGAGGGGTCATGATGAACAGGGAGACTTTTTTTTCTCCTCCTCTTAACTTGCAGTGTTCTGCTTCTGCATGGTTTTTCTGAGGGAGTGAGAGGTCCCTCCCTACCCAGCCAGGCAGCCCCAGCATGCAGCTGTTTGTGTTGTGGTTGATCATGCATGCATCAGATCCATATCAATTGTCCCTCTGCTGGGCCTATCAAGGTTGCACCAATGCTGGTGGAATCTTGCACAAAACAACTAGAACAAGACAAGGGCAACTCCATTGGCCTTGACCAGAAAAAACCTGCTCTCAGCTTGAATAGTGGCAAGCATGGACATGCCACTTGGCAGCACTAACACAGTTAGACTGATCGATGCCACCTCCTCTTCTCTCCGACCATCAGTCTCTCCTGGTAGGGATTCGATCATCTGCATTGAATCAGTCAATGTAGAGGATCTACACTAGCATAACATTAGGAGATTAGGAGTGTCTCCACCGTTCAATCGAAAACCGAAAGGACTAGGTCAATTGCTACATTGTTTCGCCGCGGTAAAATCGCTGCATTACAGATTTCATTGTTGCTACAGTATACTGCAGAGCTCTGTCCATCTCCTCACAGAATATTGTTCACACAATGGACCTATAACGCAGAGCATCTATAAGAGTCATATAATCTTGCTAGCCTAGCTGGCTAGATTCTCACACTTTAATCAGGATTTAATCATGTTAGTAATTTCAATTACATCTTATATGATCCTAGTGATTAGCTGCTCCATCAATTAGACCATTACATGTCAAATTAACTCTAGTTTTTGTACTGTTATTTGTACCGCAGGAGGTCGCAGTCACCAGGAGAGCAGCTGCAGGATCATCGTCATAATAATGCTTGGAGCCAGCAACCAGCTGCAAGGCTGCCATTGCCTTACCTCACTCCATCTGGATCTGAATCTGAATCTGATCGCCTCTTGATGGAGCAAAGCATGCAGGTATACGTACGAACGTTTTAACGGTTTAGGCAATAATTAACTAGCGTCACATTTTGTTCATCAATTTGGACAGAGCGGAGTTAATATTTGCCTGCCATAGATCGAGAGATGATGCATTCATACGGATAACAACCGCACATTTATATTATATACTAGCATAGCAAATATGACCGGCCGCATGATCAGAGGCTGCTCAATTAGAGTGTGGTTAAATGCTAGTACTGGTAACAGTAGTAGTATCATCTTAATTCCTCTTTAATTTTTACGTAAAAAACTGTCATATTTTGAAAGTTTATTTACAACTTCATTATACACAAATTACAGTAAATTATTTATGTAATTTTGATTCTTGGTCACTGTAATTATTCTTGAAATTAGTCATAATAACTCATATTTCCATCACATGATTCAAAATCTCACATGTACTTTGGGAGGTTGAGCAAAAATAAAGACAAAATAAAATTATATAACACGGCAATGTGGTGAACCCGTTATATTCTTCATATGTACTTTGAGAGGTTGAGCAAAAATAAAGATAAAAATAAAATTATATACCAACAAAATACGGTAATGTGGTAAACCCGTTATGTTTCGAAAAAAAATCATAATAAATTCGGACCCAAATCATCATATGGAAGAGAAAAAATGCAAATTTCAAAGCATATCTAACGAACAAAAAAGTGACAATTTTGACTTGAAAAAACCGTCGAAAGTTATATAGCAATACCATTTTTTTACTCTAAGCTTGTTTGGGAAGTTATATGTTCATCCATGTGGATGAACATATATTTTAATCCAACCAAACAAGACCTAAGAAATCAAGAAGGGTGTTTATTACAAGCTGACAAATCTTGATGGAACAATTAATTTGGTCTGTGATGAGTGCCTCAGGTTGTGTAACCTATCCGTCTTCCGGACGTCCAGTTCGACCATGGATGGCTTCCATAGTTCCATGACGTTCCCGACATATTCTTATATATATGCAGGAAGCTTTAGAAATGCGCATATTATATTTGTGACAAATTCGATGTACATAATTTACAAATGCATGAAGGGATGGGTCAGGGGAGGAGAACAAGATCACGAGGAAGCCGCTCGTCTTGAACAGGAGGACCATATCATGCAGGAGAAAGGAATATCAGCAGCAGCAGCAGCAGCACGCCATGAACATGCTGACATCGCCATCAGAAGGCCGACATCGAACACAAGCAGCAGCGACGACACGATCGCGAGCTCTGACTGGTTGGCGTTGCCGCAGCAGTACAGGCACAGCAATGGCGATGGCTGCGTGGATCATCATCGCCATCGTCATCAGTACGAGCAAGCTGCCGCGGCCATGGTGGTGAGCAGCATGAAGCCTCCGAGCCTGGAGATGAGCCTGGGGAGGCAGGGGTGGCAGATGGAGCAGTGCAGCGCCGAGTCCTCGGCGTCGGCCTCCAAAGAGCTAACCCTCCTCAAGTGCTTGTGAATCTAATTATAGTTATTATTCGTCAAATATTAAAGATCAATGCAATGCAAGCAAGAAAACAACGACCAGATCAAATCAAAGCTAGCTATCTAGTCTTCTTCTTGTTAGTCTTTTTCTTTTGATCCTTTTGATTGGATCTGGGTTTTGGTTCGGGTCCGAGAGAGAAACCGAGAGAGAGAGAGAGGTTAGGGTTACGGGTGTACCGTCCGATGAAGAAGAGGAAGGGTTGGCCATGGCTGCTTGCGGATGGTAGAGGCGGCGGTGGTCGATCCCGTCGGTGGAGGCGGCGGTGGTCGATCCCGTCGGTAGAGGCGGCGGTGGTCAATCCCGTCGCTGGAGGCGATCCTCTGGCGGCGGAGATCCGGCGGTGGTGCTTCCCGTCACTTGCTGCGCCACCCTTTAGGATCGGTCTAGGGTTTTGTCGGTTAGGGTTTGTGGCGGCACACGGTGAATCTCGTCGTCCGTGCCGCCCCGGCCCCCACCTCTCTTTTATAGCGCAGTGTGACGGGGGCCCATCAGCCTAGAGTTGGTGGCGCCCGATCGTATGCCAGATCAATATGGGAGGCATTTGGCCGTTGGGCCAAATGCCTCAGATGAGATCATTCTAACATTCTCCCCTTTGATCTCAATCTATGCTTTATCTTTATTTGCTTTTGACTTTACTCATTCCATCACATATTGGTGCATAGAACGTGTCTCATCATCACGGTCAATCGCCGATAGATTCAACAGCTACAATACACCTCCTTGTTCTGAAATAGTTACTTTAATCTTTTGGGCCATTTTTAGTCCAGAATCATAGGCTTTCCTTAAACCCATGCCGCTATATGTTCTCGAACACGTTGGGTGGTAAGCCTTTAGTAAGCGGATCCGCTAACATCTTTGCGGTACTTATATGCTCAAGACTTATAATTTGATCCCGAACTTTATCTTTCACAACATAGTACTTTATGTCAATGTGTTTGGCAAAGACCACTTGACTTATTGTTGTGGGCATACATTATCTGCGGGTTCATTATCGCAGACAACTTAAGTGGTCTATTGATGTCGTCAACCACTTTTAAACCGGGTATGAACTTCTTTAGCCGCTTCACCGCCTGTAGCCTCATAACATGCTACAAACTCGGCATACATTGTGGACGATGTAGTGACGGTTTGCTTTGAGCTTTTCCACGATATAGCTCCTCCAATGAGAGTGAACACATATCCGGATGTCGACTTTCTATCATCTCCGCAAAATCAAAATCAGATACCCCACTATATGGAGTAAATCGATCTTCAGATGTCATCATGAGGCCTTTTGTTCCTTGCAAATAACACAAGACTTTCTTTATCAATTTCCAATGTTCTATTCCAGGATTGCTCTGGAATCTGCTAAGTAACCCGGTAACAAAAGCTAAGTCAGGGCATGTGCACACTTGAGCATACTGTAAGCTTCCGACAGCTGAAGCATATGGAACCGCTTTCATTTGATCGATCTCATATCGGTTCTGGGCATTGAAAATCCCCATATCTGCCGCCCTTGACTATAGGTGCGGTGAAGGACTACATTTATGCATCTCAAATTTCTTTAAGACTTTCTCTATGTATGTCTTTTGTGATAGTCCCAATATCCCTTTGTTTCTATCCCGGTGAATTTCGATCCCTAGAACGAACGAAGCTTCACCAAGATCTTTCATATCAAAGTTTGAGGACAAAAACTTCTTTGTCTCCATTAGCAGACTGACATCACTACTAGCCAGTAGGATATCATCCACATACAGGATTAGGAAGATAAATTTCCCATCTTTAAACTTTGTATAGACACAGTTGTCCTCTACATTCTCTTTAAACCCAAATTTTCTTATTGTACTGTCAAACTTCAGGTACCACTGTCTTGAAGCTTGCTTTAACCCATAAATCGATTTCTTTAGGCGGCATCCCATTCTTTCATTTCCTTCCATGACAAAACCTTTTGGTTGTGCCATGTAAACATTTTCCTCCAAATCCCCATTAAGAAATGTCGTCTTTACATCCATCTGATGTAACTCTAAATCATAATGTGCTACTAATGCCATTATGATTCTGAAGGAATCTTTACATGAGACTGGAGAAAAGGTCTCATTGTAATCAATCCCTTCTCTTTGCGTAAAGCCTTTTGCCACAAGTCGCGCTTTGTATCTTTCTACATTCCCTTGGGAATCGAGCTTTGTTTTGTAGACCCATTTACAGCCTACTGTTTTGGCTCCTTTAGGAATAATTTCCAAGTCCCAGACTTTATTAGTCTTCATGGACCTCATTTCCTCTTCCATGGCTTCAAGCCATTTTGAGGAATTTTCGCTTCTCATGGTTTCTTCAAATGAGGTGGGATCATCCTCCATTTGAAATTCCTCTGATGATAAATCGATAATCATCGAAATAGCTGATCTTCTTACTCTTTGAGACCTCCTCGGGGCCTCCTCATTTGGTACATCTTCTGTTTGAGGCTGCTGTTGCTCCCCCTCATTTGTGGCAATGGGTTCTATAGGATCCTGAAGAACGGGTTCCTCATTCTCATTCATTGTTGCCACAGGAGAAACAATAACAGGTGCTGACACCACAGTGTCTTGTACCGTCGGTGCAGCGACAGCAGGTAGTGGGAAGAGTGGCTCTTGAATCATCGGAGTGGGCACATATACCCGCTTCTCTTCAAGATCAATCTCTCAAGCTACCATGCTCCCCCTCATCATTTCATCCTCTAAGAAGACAGCGTGTCTCGCTTCTATAAACTTTGTATATCCGTCTGGACAAGAGAAACGAAACCTTTTGACTTTTCGTGGTAGCCAATGAAATGGCAACTTACTGTTTTGGGATCTAGCTTCCCAATGTTTGGATTAAATACTTTAGCCTCAGCAGGACTCCCCCACACACGTAAGTGGTTTAGTGAGGGAACTCTTCCTGTCCACAACTCGTACGGTGTTTTGGGCACCGACTTACTAGGCACTCTATTGAGAATATGAATGGCGGTTTTCAACGCCTCCATCCATAAACTCAATGGGAGTGTGGAGTAGCTCATCATGCTTCGCACCATATCCATCGAGTAATGCAGTTTGCGTCTTTCAGCTACTCCATTTTGCTGAGGTTCGCCCGGTGTAGAATACTGGGCTACTATGCCATTTTCCTGTAAGAACCTCGCAAAAGGTCCAGGAACTTGTCCATATGGGGTATGTCGACCGTAGTACTCCCCCCCACGATCAGATCGAACTATCTTAATCTTTAAATCGTGTTGGTTTTCAACTTCAGCCTTAAATATCTTGAATTTATCCAAGGCTTCATTTCTTTCTTTGATTGGATAAATATATCCATAACGGGAGTAATCATCCGTGAATGTTATGAACGAGTCATATCCATCCACACTTTTCACAGGAAAAGGACCACAAATGTCTGTGTGAACAATTTGTAGAACTTCTGTGCTTCTTTTTGCATCTTTCTTAATTTTCTTTACATATTTTCCTTTAATGCATTCTCTGCGTTGTTCTAAGTCTAAGAACTCTAATAGAGGAAGAATTTCATTCTTAACTAGTCTTTCTATTCTCCCCCTCGAAATATGGCCTAAACGACAGTGCCATAATTTCGACGATTCATTATGAGTTCTCTTTCGTTTTCTATTTACATTCGTAGACGAGGATTCAATCACTTTCTCGCACGCGACGTTCCCATTATCGCATACGACATTCACATCATCACATAATGATAACAAATAAAGCTCATTTTGTAATATGGCAAGACCAACACATTCTTTATTAAATATTATTTCGCACTTGCCATTTCCAAAATTACAATCATAACCATCTTTGTCCAAATTTGAAACACTAATCAAATTCCTCTGTAAAGAGGGAACAAAAAGGACATCTCTAAGTAAAAGATTGGAGCCATTAGCTAACTCTAATGAAAGATCGCCAACGGCTTCAACTTCTGCTTGGACTCCATTTGCGACTTTAATGCATCTTTCGTTTCTTTGCGTAGTCCTCGTCGAACGGAATCCCTGTAAGGAATTAGCAACATGAACAGTTGCTCCTGAGTCAATCCACCAAGTGGATTTGGAATATTGTACATACAAGCATTCATTTATGAAGGTAATAATGTTCTCACCTTTCTTTGCCATTATCATCTTTAAGTAATCAGGACAGTTCTTCTTGTAGTGTCCGGTCTTCTTGCAGTGAAGACACTGATCTTTGTCTACAGCAAATTTATTCTGTTGAGGCTGATGGACAGAGGCTTTTCCCTTGTTCCTTGAGAAGGAGGTACTGTTGAAGTGCTTTTTCTTGTTATCCTTCACATAGTTGATAGATCCACCATGTGAGGATTTAATTCTTTCCTCCTCTTGAACACACATAGCTATGCACTTTTCTAAGTCCCATTTATCGGGCTGCATGTTGTAGTTGACAACAAAAGTGTCAAACTTTTCCGGCAAGGAAGCAAAAATCAAGTGAATAAGGAACTCATCCTTGAGAGCCAAATCCATTGGTTTAAGCTTGGATGCCAAGTTGCTCATCCTTAGTATGTGTTCTCTTATTCCACTGCCACCTCCAGAATACCTTTCTGTCACAAGCTGCTTAATCAGCTGTGTAGCATATGTCTTTGAAGAGCCAAGAACCGACTCTTTATTTTATCAAGGTATTCGTGACAAGTGTCATATCTCATGATTGAGCCCACAATTGCGTGCTCAATCGTGTTCTTTATCACGACCATACATTTCTTGTTGGCTGTGGTCCATTTCTTATGCTCTAGGTCATAAGACATCTGTAAAGGAGCGTGATCCCTCTGTCTTTTCTGCCAAGCAGTATCATCCTCATTTTGATCCCTCACTGGTGCCATAGGCTTAGTGAGTCGTGCTGTAGTGAGGACCCAGTCCACCTCAGCTAAGATAAACGCTAAGTCTATCTTTTTCTTCCACTCTTCATAATTATCTCCTTTGAGAGTGGGGATCTCTCTGATACAACCCATCAAGTTGTATCCTCCTGAAAATTTAGTTCAAATAAAGTGAGAACGAAACATGAAAATTATATGCCTTATTTCCAACGTTGGTCAAAATACGACATACAATTAAATCTATTATATCTATACATTAAATCTATATCACCGTTGGGCAGAAATAGAAACAATGCATAAAAACATCAATTAAAAAATTATAATACCGTTATTATCAACGTTGGTCAGGAAATAACAATATCATAATTTAATAATGAAAAACAATCAACATTAACTTTTGCAGCGGAAATTGTAATTATTCTAAAATAATTCATTCTCAGAAGCATTATAACTATATACTTTTAATCTCTGAAAAATAACACGTTGGTGCAAAAATTTACAGAGATTTTATTCAATTTTCTATCAAATTCACTCAAATAATACTTCTGAAAATAAATAAATTCAATTTTTCGAAAGTTATCGTTCATAACCTACGACGATCTTGTGCAAAACCGCAAATTTATCGTTCATTCGCCCGCTTCGGTGGCGGCTGCCCACGGCGGCCGCTTGGCCGCTGCCGCCGCTCGCTTCCGCTCGCGCAGCAGCTCGCCCCGGCTCGGGCCGCAAAGCGCCGTGACGCCGCTGCGCGCCTGGCTCGCGCCGATCTCGGTAGTTGATTTGCATCGGACGGCCGAGCGCTGCTGGCGGTGAACAAAACCAGCGCCAGCGCCGCCTCAAACCCTAAAATCATTTCTTCCTCTCCCTTCTCTCGCCGCTCAAGCGGAAGAACCGAGGCGACGACGCGGGCGCTGCGAGAGAGCAACGGAGAGAGGAAAACCGCGCCGTCGAGCGGCCCGTGTGTGCGCGCCTTTACCGCGTCCGGATCCGGCGCTTATACTTTGGCGGCGCCCGGCCGGTTTGGAGCCCGGCGAGCCCACGGCTCGCCCGATGGTCCTCACGGCCAGGTAAGTACCGCCGCCTTAGATCTAGGGTTTCCCCTTCTTAGGGTTTCGGGTTCTTTTCTATTGTTTTTTTTTTGGATCTTTGCCGTTCTATTACGGCTCTGATACCATTATTAGTCTTTTTCTTTTGATCCTTTTGATTGGATCTGGGTTTTGGTTCGGGTCCGAGAGAGAAACCGAGAGAGAGAGATTAGGTTACGTGTCATCGTCAGATGAAGAAGAGAAGGGTTGGCCATGGTCGCTATGGATGGTAGAGGCGGCGGTGGTCGATCCCGTCGGTGGAGGCGGCGGTGGTCGATCCCGTCGGTAGAGGCGGCGGTGGTCAATCCCGTCGCTGGAGGCGATCCTCTGGCGGCGGAGATCCGGCGGTGGTGCTTCCCGTCACTTGCTGCGCCACCCTTTAGGATCGGTCTAGGGTTTTGTCGGTTAGGGTTTGTGGCGGCACACGGTGAATCTCGTCGTCCGTGCCGCCCCGGCCCCCACCTCTCTTTTATAGCGCAGGTGTGTGGGGCCCATCACCTAGAGTTAATGAGCGCCCCGATCGTATGCAGATCAATGCGGGAGGTATTTGGCCGTTGGGCCAAATGCCTCAGATGAGATCATTCTAACACTTCTTCAACGGCCAAATGCCTCAGATGAGATCATTCTAACACTTCTTTCTTCTTTAGTTCTTCTTTTCCTCTTCTTCTTCTCGCTGTCAAGTTTCATGATTTGTCGCTTCTGATTCCTGTCTAGCTAATAGGTGATCGACTATTTAATTAAGGGAATGGCAAAACTCACAAGGGCTGTCACTCTATATTAAGAGGGATTTTTGGTGATAATAAAAGGGCTTAACTGATTAACTAGATTAGATCATATCTATTCAGGAAAAAAAAACAAAAACTAGATTAGGTTAGTTGCTAGCTCATGATGCGTGCCGTGTAACCACTGACATTGCTTGTGCGGAAGTTTCGGGAGACAAAACGACGATGAGTACGAAGAACAAGAAGAAATGAGGGAGAAATGGTACGCACTTCTATAAATATATACTCTCGCTTCTCATATATATTATTTAAATTATAAATTATGCCGTACATGTTTAATTACATTGTGCATCTGTGATCGATCGCGACGGTTGCAGATCATCATTGATTAACAGGGAAGGTACGTACGTGGCGTTCTAATTTGCTTATCCTCCCTCCTCTCTATCCTCCGTTCCCAGCCTACTTAGCGGGCACGGCACCGCGACTAACGGGTCTGCTGTGACAGCTTCTAGAAGTACGCACTTCCGAATCATATCATCTATCTATGCATTGTATAAATCGCCAACCTCATGTGTACAAAAAAAAATTTCGGAGGACAACTGAGCTGAAGAATGAATACTAACAGGATCTAAGGTGCTACAATTAGTGATGGATCTACAACAAAATCGATCAAGTGTTATCGTACATACCGTTACATATATATCTCTACTATTTAAAAAAGAATTGATGACGGTCCGTTCTCCCTCATGCGATGTGAGCCGTTGGATGTCGTTCTTTCTCGGTTTCTCCTGTGCGTACTGTTGACCACCCATAACCTACTCCCCACTCCCTCCACACCCCAACTGGCCAAGCTGATATACAAGAAGTTCAAAGATTCCATCGATCTTTCCAAGAACGGGTTGCCGACTGATCACTTGAATTGTAGACTAAGCACGACAACAGTTGACGAGATATGATTTTTTTAATCTATAGCAAAGCACGGGCATTAGACTAGTAGAATAAATAAGTATAAACTATATGGTGCACATATATTGATTTTGACAAGGTAAAACGATATTAAATCCGATGCTCCTTACACTTTCGAAGCTTCGCTTGAATCCGCTCATGACGACAATGAGTTTGCATGACTATACGATAATACAAGCATGTAACATACGGAGTGTGAGTATGCCAATAAGAAGATAAGATCGATCTTAGTTGGGTGAGGAGACACGATCGAGGAGATGGATGCTGATCGCTAGCTCGCTCTGGTGCCCGAAACAGCGAACCAGGCCGCCGGTTTCGGCTTTCACAAGGGCGGGAGGATGTCGGATTCTTCTGGGCCCTGTGATGATGGCGACCCGGTAGCAGCACTTCCGGATTTCAGATCCAACAAGCGCGTGGCGTGAGTCAGCAACAGCAAGCAACCCAAACCGTGGGCAAAGAGGCGACCGCTCGCCGTGTGGGGCCCGCGCCGCCGTCTCGTCTTCGTCTGGGAAGGAATCCGATCCTCTCCAGCTTGCCGCCCTATATAAAGCGTAGCCAAACTCGAAGGTCCAAGCTAGCTGCGCGCTCGTCCAGATCAACTGCATTGCCACTAATTAGCATAATAGCATCTGTCTGGTTCGTGCATCAGTTGGAGTTCAGTTCCGGTATACATCGGAGAATATATTGATTGGGATCAAGTCATCGTCATGTCATCGGCGGCGTCGGCGGCGCCCACCAACGTGGCCGGCGTTTGGTTCGGCGAGCTCTCTGCCGTGCTGCAGGGCAAGTGGGAGGTCATGATGAGCCATGACCGGCGGCGGCGGCAGATGGGAGCAGCCACTCATGGCAGGAAGAAGGCAACCGTGACGGACGCGGCGGCCAAGCCGGCCGGCGCCGGGAGGAGGGAGGAGGAGGACGGAGGGTGCGGTGGCGCCATGTCCGACACGACGGTCTACCTGCTGCTCGACCGGTTCGCGCCAAGCTGATATGATCGTCGCCGCCGGCCTGTATGACGAGATCGGCGCGTTTGTACATACACGCATACGAACGAAAGAAATGGCACGCTCTACTATATGACCATGTACCTACTTCCCCATGTGAATAGATGCCATCTTGCCTTGCTTGCTGCCAACTCTCTCTCTCCATCTCGGTTCTGTCCTGCAGCTATGGTTCTCGATCGGCATCCTATGCCAAGAACGATGGTTCATGTTCGCGTATCGGCTTTTCGTGGGTCGTGTACTCCCACAGTTTTCGTTTACTTACAATTTACGGTTCGTTCTTACAGTTTATGCTTCTTACGTAATTACTTTGCATTTTGCTGTTCCTAAAAACTTTCCTAAACTACCCCCTATCAATGCTAATGCTGGCTGTCTCCGTCACACTGTCACCTCGTTTAATCGTGCTTAAAGATATTATTGGATAACATTTTCATCATATGTTATCGTAAGTACAATCTATTTAATATGTATGCATTAATAATAAAAAATATCGAGAAAACGAAAACAGCGCTTGCGTCCACTCGTCGCCCATTCCGGAGGCCAGCGAAAATGCGTCAAGCACAGCACAACCTATACAAGAAATCGAGCATGTTGATGATCACCATGTAAAAGATATAATACATACAAGAATCAGAATTAGCCAACCCTCTTGCATCTCATTCTACTTGTAAATAACTAAACAACCAATACAAGCCGATGATCAGCTACGGAAGGAAGAAATCGGATACAACTCCAAAAAAAAAAAAGTTGTAGCGGTGGAGGAAACTATTTACACCTCTTCTTCACACAACAAAAGTAACGACGTCAGTGAGAGTAGGAGCTTGGCTCCTCGCTGTATATCGTCTCGCTGGAGCCGAACACAGGCTTCTCCTCTTCCCACTTGACGATCTCCCAGCCGTAGCGGATAGCCGAGCGGACCGACTCCTGGTCCAAGGCGTTCACGTAGGATACGTAGAGCTTCCGCTCTGTGAGCGAATGGAACAGCCTTTTGAACTTCACCGCCATGTAGTGCGCAGCCATCTGCGCCAGCGTTGCACCGGTGTGGCTGCTGCGAGCGCTTCTGCTGCTGCCGCTGACCAAGCTGCGGCTTAGCAGGGGAGTGAAGTCGTTGAACCAGTCACATGAAGTTAGCGGAGATTTGTCGATCTTCTGCTCTAGGAGATCAAACTTGGTGAGAAGTAGAAGGAAATCCATTTGCTCGAACGTCGGATGAAGGGTGATGCTCTCGAATAGCTCCCTGCTCTCTATCATCCTGTTGACAAGGGTGCCATTTGCCTCCTCGTAGTATTCATCATAGTCACTAACCGCAACACAGAAGATAACAAGCCTTACATCATCGAACATTTGCAGCCATTTACATTTCTTCCGCAATCCTTTATTGTTTATTCTGATCAGCTGGTACCTGAAAACAAAATAATATGTCTTGAAAATACATGAAAAAACCATCATGCCCATATATCAGAAGGAAAAACTAACGCTTACTCGCATACACAGAGATATGTCATTCTTATTAGAAAATTATATAAGGTCACACAGCAGATGCATAATACCTATGAAAGTTATAGAAAGACTTAAGTAATGCAGGTAATAGCAGACTACCACTGCCCTCTGAGTGACAGAACAACTGACCTTAGCAAGGTGTCTTGTGGATCAGGCCCATCAACACCTCGCCCATCCAAAGCCAACTGCGGGAAAGAGAACTCTGTAGATGCTAACCCATCTGAGGATGTTATCCCATCAGCGTAGAGGATATCCATATCAGAGAGCTCATATTCCGTTCGAGAAATATCACCAACCTGATCATCCCAAACAACGAAATTAAAGAAAAAACGATCACAATTGCGCGACCCAATAACTACTCAAACAATCCCGTCCTACATGAAACAGGAGTAGAAATGAAACATCGAACCAAGTACACTACCCCCACACACACACACAAAAAAACAATAGGACAACAATAGTACCCTGTCAAGAAAATAACTGGCAGCAGATGGAAGGAACGGCAGTTCACTTCTTCTATATGTAGCTTGAATAGCAGGATCTTTCCATAGTTCCTCAACCAGTGGCGCATATTCACAACTAGCTGCAGGGAAAATGTCTTCGAGATTACCTAAAGCCATGGCTTTTAGAATCCAATCTGAGAATGCTTTCAAGCGCGGAACAATGGAGTACTCAGTAACTTCATCACAGAACCCTGATCCACAATGGCCTGCAAAAACAAACAGAAGTTAGTTCCAACCAATACGGTTAAGAACATAAGAGTCTTTGGCTTGGTTCCATTGCTTTAGAAAAGCAAACAATTAGATGTCTCCTGAGTCCTCAGACTCCGGAAATGTGAATTACGCAGCAAAACAAATGGTGGATTAGCCAAGAGAATATAACTGTAAGAGTATGATCATACCAGAGCTAGAAGGCTCGTGTTGGCAGATTTTTCTTCTATCAGCTAAAAGTTCCTCTTCGAACCTTTCACGGCCTTCAAGTAGGACACCAAGGTAGTTGTATATGTTACTTTGTATGATAAGTTTGAGATCTTCGCACTCATCCAGAGAAAATGGTTTGTTCTTGTACAAGAACTTGGCCTGAGATTCGATAAATTCAAGATCAATTGCTACATCAATATTTCAAATGGCATGTAGTGCTGCGGAACTTCAATCACTGTATATGTGGAATGTAAATCTTGTGCTAGTGTTCCAATGCGAACAATTATAATTGGATGGTGGTTTTAATTCAGCTGATCAATGTATCTATTTGCACACATCAATATAATAGATGTCTGTAAACATTTGTACCTGCTTGAGAATGGTGCTTGTCCCTGATCCAACCAACAAAAACTTCTGGATTGTCCTTTGCTCCAAGTAGTCAGGGATAATTCGATTTATCACGTGAACAACTTCTTCACCACATTGATTAGTTGCTTTATTAGGTGTTGGCAGTGACAAGACAGGACTAAGCAGCTTCACTATAGGCTGGTGAAAAATGAAGATAGATTTAACTTTGGTTAGCTTCCTCCCAACAAATTACAAATTACAGGGCAACTACAAAAGATAAATCCCAGAGTTACCTTATCCCAAATCTTCCCTTTAACGGTTTTTTGGCCTTCCTCTTGGTAAGTCCCGTCAGCATTCACCCAAAAGTGAGGTTTCCCAGCACATTGAACTCCTGCCAACTGAAACCAAACAGAGTTAAAAGAAAAAATAACTCATGTATCTCAAAAGTAGGTAGGAGTATATGTCATTTCAAACCTTAAGCATTTGCAACTCAGGTTTTGTAATCTCTCGGCCATTTATCAAGATTCCGGTGTTCCCATTGCTCGCCTTTTGATCTAGAACACCTCCAACATTCTGGTTTGGACTTATTATGCAATGGGGCTTGTGTCCCTCCTGGAACATTTTCCAAGAAAAAGTTTGTCATTGGAGTTATCAATGATACATCATTAAGCATTTGTAAGAAGAAGCAAGCAAAATGAATCATGCAGCAACTGAAATTATGACTGAAATTGTGAAGTAGCGTGTTAAGGACAAAAGAGCGACATTTTCTTTTTTGCATTTCATCTTCCCTAACAATCCAAAGCCAACCCAAACTATGGCACCCAGACACCCACACTATCTCCTATGTACTGTGTTTTAATTGTTTTATGTATGTAATGTCATGCGGTCATGTTGGTACTTTCAGAAAGATTCCATGTAGTGGTTTTCATATAATGGCATGCACACGTCATGTGCCAGCCTTGATGTGCAACTTTGTGCTGTTCTAAACCAGCACAATCAAGAGTAGCAACTTCTCCTGATTTACGGACAGCTCCATCCGCCAGGATTCCTAGGACTTTGAATCTTTGATAACTGATTCGAACCATGATAAGACATTGCAATTGTGCTAATTCAACAAAGAAAGCCCCATCAATATTCTAAAACTAAACATTCCACAATATCAAGTTCAACAGCACTATCCTCCGGACCTTGCATCATGATTCCCAACAAAAATATATTATCTCTTGATTTCCATCAAATGCAGAACCTAGACACGTATGTCAGGTAGCTGTCCTTTAAAAACACAACAAAAGACCCTAAAGAAGTCATCTTCCAATTTCAAATGCGCGCATTGCCAAGAGTAATGACCAATGTTCCACCTTTAATAACCAATAGCCATAAATATAAACCTACACATACAACAAACTATACCAAATTACACCAGTTCTCCCATCAGAACCACAGATAGAAACCCAATCATTCAAATTATGCAATTGCAAAGCCAATAGCGCTATTCTCCTGAAGGCCAATAAATGCAAACTTCAGAACTCATGAAATTACATGATCACCAAATAACCAATTGCCTAAAAAGCAATCTTTACATCAAATTATAGGCTAGAATTAGAAAGATCAATCAATATATTATCCTTAATCGTGGACGAGTCTGCTAACCAAACCAAACGATCAGATTATTTCTAGTACAGAACTCAATGGCAGGCATACCGTAAAAATCAAATCGTTACGACTCACGTACCTTGCCCCAGAAGCCGGAGACCTTGTCGTACCAATAGAAGCCAGGCCGGAGCCTGGAAGGAGGGCACGGGCACCCCTGCAGCAGCACGAGCTCCTCTGGCGACAGCTTGGCCCCGTTCACGTACACGTCCTCCGGCCGGAGCTGGTTCGCGGAGCACTCCCGCTCGCTCCTCATGACGAGCTCCACCTCTGCCGCGCTGAGCAGCCGCCGCAGCACGCGGGAGCCTCGCCCCAGCGCGTCCCGCCTCGACTCGGCCACCGGCCGCCCGATGCAGGCCAGGCACTTGCGCCCCTCCGGCATGGACCCCATCGCCCGGAGCACGCACCCCGCGCAGTACCGCGCGCCGCAGGCGAGGCACACCTCCTTGTCCCCGCGGCCCCAGAAGCCACCCCGCTTCCCGCATCTGTAGCAGCCCCGGGTCTTGGCTCCCGTCCGGTGTTGCGCCGATTCGAAGTGTGCGGGGGAGAGGGAACCACTCGATCGGGCGGCGGCAGCGTGGGGCAGGGCCTCGCCGGCGGCTTCCTCCTCGTCGTCTTCGTCGTCGTCGTCAGAGGATTCGAGAAGGGAGCCGCTGGTCTCGGCGAAGGTTACGGTGGGCTGGTGGGGCTTCGGGGGCAGCTCTTGGTGATGGCGGGCGTCGGCGTCGTCATCCGCGTCCTCAGCGTCGGACGAGGAGGACGGGAGCTCGGCGGAGTGGTGCGCGGCGGCGTGGTGGTTCTCGATGACGGATGTGGGGGAATCCACCGCCGCGGCGCCGGGAGCGGGGGCGGGGGCGGCAGGGTGCCCGTGGATGGCCGAGCAGAGGGAGGAGGGGGTGAGCGGGCGGACGACGGGGAGCGGCGAGGCGGTCGGGGAGGAGGAGGAGAGCGAGGCAAACGGGATGCGGGAGAGGTCGAGCGGGATGGCGCGCGGGAGCGAGTAGGGGAGCGGCGGGCCATCGTACTCCGCCGCGAAGGAGTAGTCGCCGGCGCCGGAGGCCATGGCCGGAGGCGGCGGCGGGGAGGAAGAGGGGGGCTAGGGGTTGGGGGGAGGCATGGAGGTGGGAAACCCTAGGCGAGGGGAAAGGGGGAGAGGGGAGGGCTAGCTTTTTGGAGCATGCGCGAGCGAGATCAGGAGACGAGACGAAAGGGTGCGAGACGAGGTGGAGTCGTGGAGAGGGTGACCGACTGCTTTCCCCCTGCGCTGTGTCCATGGACCGGTAGAGAACCAGTGGCTGCCGCCTCCGGAATGGAATGCTTTTCTTCTTCTTGGGACATGCTGGTGGAGTTTTTGCTTTAATGACCCTGTTTGTGTGAGAAATAATAAATTTTAAAAAAAATTGAGATCAAAGTTTAAAATAACATTGTAGACTCATCAGTAGACAACATGTGTCTACATCCACGCTATAGGTGCACTAACTCCCTCGTCCCCTCTCTTGGAGATGGGACTTCGTCCTCGTCACCTCTCTAAGGAGAAGAGACTTCTCTAAGGAGTAGAGAAGTTGTAATTAATTGGTTGTAGTTAATTAATCATAATTGTTTAGTTATAATTATTTAATCGTAATTAATTAGTTGTAATTAATTGGTCATAATTATTTGGTCAAAATTAATTAGTCAAATTAATTTAATTAATTATTCTAAATTAATTAGTCCTAATCAATTTAATCGTAGTTAGGTGGCCATAATTAATTTAGTCATAGCTAACTATTCAATATTAATTAGTCATAGTTAGTTAGTCCTAATTATTTAATCATGATCAATTTACTTGTAATTAATTAGCAATATTAGAGGAGTCCTCGCGCTGGCGTGTGGACGAGAGAAGTCTCCTCCCAATGAGCGCGAACGAGGGACATGTGTTGAAGTCATACTTTGACTTTGCGCAGTCCTATGTTCTCGGTACGCTTCCGTACGATGAGAACACGTGTCGAAAATCCTATCTCCTAAATAGTGGGCAAGGACGTGTGTCGGAAGTGGGACGAGGAGGATCCATGCAACTGTGGCGCGAATGAGAACACAAGTCACCTGTCAACTAGTTCGCGGTGTCATTTTTGACTTTGATCTTGAAGGATACTAGATTTGTTATTTCGCATATAAACAGTGTCATTTAAGTCAAAAACTCCATGCTGGTGTAGTGCATAATCTCGGATTCTAGAACTGAATTTAGGAAGGTATTTAATGCATTTTCGTTGTGCTTTGTTCGTCTTACTTCCTGAATTTTGAGACCTAGACAATGTCTCATTTAGCAAATTGTCTTATATTTGAAATAGCTGACTTATTCATTGTCTAGCCCAGTTAGCTCGTTGTTTGTTAACTTTGGATTGGCCCTTGCATCGGCTTACTTAATAATGAAGTGGATTGTACCATTTTTCCTAGGATTTAAAAAAAAAACTGTGATCCTACTGTCCCGTTGCACACATAGCTACTAGTCGTGCTATGGGCTCGTGAATCTTATATAGTCAATGTATTCCGTACATACAAAGTTAAAAACTGCGAACTGGGCAGTAGATTTTGTTGGTACGTGCGTGGTGCGTTACCAAATTTTTTCTTAGTGTCTAGGTCAAATTTTAAATTTAAATTTAAATTTTGTGATATAATAGACTGATTTTGCGTCAATTCTATCAAAAAAAAATTAGAATTTGTACTGCCATTTCAAATGAGTTGGACTTGCACTGCCTCGAAGAATTTGGAGCTCCGTATTTGTTTTTAAATCGAAAAGCGCCGTACGGTCCCAGAAGGCCTCCTGGACCGTGTCCACCCAACAGCAGGAGCAGCACAGGAGAGAGACGCACGGGGATGGACCGGTCGCCTCCGAGGCTAGGCGAGGCTCTAGTAGAGAGGGAATTGACCGGTGGGCCCCGCTCCGGGCGAATCTTCCAGGTGGGCCCTGCAAAAGACTGACCAGACCAGACCCGACCAGGCCAGCCCACTGCCGACACGACCCGACCATTCCGATCTGACGCTGACCGGGGGGGCCCGCAACCGCCCGTACTGTTGCGGCAGGACAGGAGTGGAGTACGCTGCTCGCGCGAGATTTTCCTCTGCCGTTTTCAGTTTTGTCTTTTTGGCCAGCCTCGCGTCGTTGCCGCTGGCTGCCACCGGAGGAGACGGTGGGATTGATATTTTTTTTATTTTTTTAAATAATACTTTAAAGTTAACCAATCTCTAATTTTATTTTCAATTATTATCTTTGATCACGTTAAAACTCACGGTGTGGCCAAACCTACCACGCAAACAGTCGTGCGCACGCTGTACCAGAGAGTGGAGGGCATGCGTGCTCTTATTATCGTTGCCACGCCAGTACTTATAATGTGACAAACATATCTTGTCACGCCAACACGCGTAATATGGCAGAGGTGACTTTGAGGGTGCACCTTATTTATTAAATTTGCATATCGTATAAACCGAAAATTTCAACTTACATGGCTCGAAGGGGTTCTTAAAAAAAGAAATCTTACGATTGTTGCAAAAGATGCACTGACCATTTAGGTGGAAAGATGAACTTTTGCTCACGCGCATGACTACCAATTTGGGTGAAGTGGTTGGAGTACTTGCGATGCAAATTTGCATTAACATAAGTGAAATGCACCACATGGTCAATAAGTTGAAAGCATGACCGAACAACGGATCAAGAAATCTCACCACACCCTCATCGGTTATAAGGTGTGTGTGGTGGTCATTATCGTACTCCTAGATGAGCAACACGTACTGCAAGTGTTGAGGCATCCTACAATAGAAAAAATAAATTTGTTAGTAGACATGGAGTACAATACAATGAAGAAAATGCTATGGAGTTAACGTATTGAAGACAACAATTCTCACAATGACAACAGTTGTTACCTCAAGGGTGCAAGACACATCCTAATGGATACATGAGCGGCGTCGCCTTACCCTACGCTGTTGGAAAAAATTATTAATGTGTTTTGCTCTGGCGTGGTTGTGCTCATGATACTCCGAGTACCTGTTGGTTATGGTGTCGTCGTCCCAGTCCCCTAGGCTATGCATGCCCTTACCAGCCTGCTGTGAGTGATCCGTATTGTTACGAAGTCTTTTTAGGTTCACTCTATGGTTTCGGCCTCTATAACGCTCACCCCCTATCGATGTGCCCAACACTGCCCTAATGATGTAGATATGCAAAGTCGATCGTATTTGTCCACCTCCTAGTTGCATGACTCGTCCTTCGCAAGAGCAAAGTGTTTGTCAGCAGCCGCACCCCAACGGTTGCCCACATTTTATGCATCCCTTGCACGGCAGTAGGTCTTCCTAAATGAGTACTCCACGATGGCTGATACTCGCATAGCACGGATGTCCTTCAAAACATTGTTGAACACACCCGAGATGTTTATGGTCATCATACCATACCTACATCCACCTTCATCATATGCATGTGCCTATTTCCTCTTGTTATGTAAAATCTCGTACAACCACTTATTCCCTTGTTGGTTGGTCAGTCCCATCAACTCCATCAGCTTGCCCTTGAAGTTTATCTTCTCCGAACACCCGCACAACAACTTGAACTTTTTTGTGAGATATTCTCTACTCATTGCTTTAAAAAATTATCGCTAAGTGACGCATGCACCACTTATGCAGCACATCCGGGTGTCCATCATGTTTGCTCTTCACAGCGTTCATAATGCTGCGGTGTCTATCCGAGATGATGCAAACCTTCCATTCAGACTCAACAAGGCGTAGACAAATAATACCCATGAACCATTGCCAGCTTGCATTGTTGTCACTCTCAGTAAGTGTGAATGCTAGTGAAATCAGCTGGTCCTTCGCATCAATACCCATGGCGACCATCAAGGCGCTATAGTACTTCCCAGTTAGAAATGTGGTGTCAACTGATAAGACATGCCTGTAAAACTTGAATGTCTCTTTGCATTGCACAAAAGACCAATACACCCGTCCGAGAACATATTTCATAACTCATTCATCGAGTTTTGTTCGGTTCCCATGCTAAGGATAAAACTCTATGCCTAGGTTCTTGGCCTGCGTAGTGCTTAGGATCTGATGAAGCAACTCATAAGCCTCCTTCCAATCACTCCACAGTAACTACATCGTTCTCTACTTTGCCCTATAGGTTTTCATATACTTCACGCGGTGCTTATTGAACCCAAAATAGTCTCAATAAGGGTGGTGACAGTCACATCAGGGTCGACAACCACAACCCTAGTTATGCACCTTGCAATGAAATTAGCGGTCACCTGAATGTGCTCCCCGGACACTCATGTAGTCTCACAAGAGTGAGACTGCTCCACATTCCTTATTTTGCATTGCATGTCCCTAGTTTTTCGCCCTCAGACCTTCCATCTGCACTCCCTTTCGTACCTCACGATATGCCTCTTGTTCACATCGAATTGTTGTACTACAAAAGGATGACGGTGCCTCACGGCGTATTCCTGCAGCCAAACCTTCATATCCTGCATACTTGAAAACAACATGTCCTCGCGTATGACGTCATTCTCCAGGTCTGCAATGCCATCTCTGTTCTTCAACCCATTTGCACAGACAACGTTACCAACCTTCTGACACCCTCGAATGCATGTACCGATGGGGATCTCACCCATTACACTATGAAGAACCCGACCTTCCTCGGAGGAGAAAAGCGAAGCGGGCATTTCGTTTTCGGTCAAGATCCAACCCTCGTTGAACTCAACATCACAGATTGTTCCATTTTGGAACACCTCCTCGTCAAGCTCGTTGTTCAGCGCAACACCATTGAAATCAGTTACGGTGTCACTAACATGGTGTGACGATGGAATAGACACATAAGACAAATCCACCAACAGGGGAACATTACTGTTAAGACCGACGCCAATGACCTCTTCGGACAATTGTACCTCCATTGGCGGGCCTTGTGAAAGTTTCACAGCGGATTCAAGTTCCTCCATGATGTCGTTCACCATAGCCACATTCTTTTGCATATCCTCACCAACGATTGTCCTTTCCATCACAACCTCCAACGACCGCACCTGAGATGAGAGCACAACCTCTTTGTACGTATCCCAATCATCATCGCACGAGATTGACATCAATAAGGCGTGTACCTTTGAACCCAGCCTAGCATCACACCGCCCCTCTATTCCGACAACTACACCGGGCTCATCCCATCTAAGGGTCGACTTAATGCTCGTCACAAGAGTTCGGAAGTCTGGTGATTCTCGAACTATAAGTACAGTCACTTCCATGCTAATAAAGTTAACACCGCTACCCGTTTAGCTAACCGTCCCACCAGTAAAAATACGTACAACTTTATTCATCTACATCCAACAATACGAATAAAATATTGCAAAGTCAGTACTGCATACCATAAGTACCAACTATCACACATACTAATGATGAACAACTGTGCTCCAAAGTAGTACTAAACATTTCATATATGACTAATGCTGGCCGGTATACAACGAACACAAAATTCGTCAACTACTATTCCAAAAGGCCCGACAAACTGAGAAATGAATTTTTGAACTAAATAGACCTTTCCGAAAGAAAGGTTTTATTAATAAATCCCCACAAACTATATATTCCCATTTGACCCTTTTCGCCATGCCGTCACCTGGGGCGTGGCAAGCAAATTCCGCTCAAATATGCAATTTGGCCAAAACCCTAAAATGAAACTATAATGAAACTACAATGACATATCAAATTCCTCACAGTAATAACAAAACTATGATTTAATAGCCATATTTTCATCACAACTACATGAAACTACAATGACATATCCTATTTCATCTATAAATCATACTAACAACATCCAATTTCATCCACAAATCGCTAAAAATAACATGAACACAACAAAATATGCACACATTCAAGTTTGATTGTGTACTAATGCTATCCAATTCACTCGGAAGTGCAACAATTCAGACCAATTTCGCTCAAACATGCCATTCGAACAAAACCCTAAATCCCCTAATCTAACCGATTTTATCCTAAATAAATGGAGGGAATAGGTGAGATTACCTGGGGGAGGTTGGTGGCGGGAGGAGAGAGGGCGCACGGGAGGAAGAGAGGAGGATAGGGAAAAAATGAAGAATTCACTGGGCCGGCGGCACCTAAAGTCACCTCTGTCACGCCACGTGTGTTGGCTGCTTTGTCACACCATGACTACTGGTGTGCCAATGGCCATGCATGCCCTCCACGCTGGCACAACGTGCACACGACGGCTTGCGTGGCGAGTTTGATCACACCGAGGAATGTGACGTGACAGAATGATTTGATCACGTCGAGAAAAATAATGCGGCAGAATGGTTTAGCCACGCAGAGAAAAGTGACGTGACAGAATGGTTTAACCACGATGTGAGTTATGGCGTGACCGAAGGGATCAGAATTTAAAATAAAGTTAGCGAGAGATTTACTTTAAAATATTTTTACAAAGAATTAAATAATAATAATAATAATAATAATAATAATAATAAAAAGAGTGGGATTGATCGGATCAGATGCGCATGCGGATCCGGGGCCGTGCGAGGTCAGGATGAAGTGTGGGCCACGCCTGCCTTCCAGACGTATGATTCGGTGGGCCCGTGCAGTGCGTCACGGGGTGGAGCGGGGCAGTGAGAGGGATGGACACGGACTTGGACTTGGACTTGGACCAGGGAGTTCCGGTGGGCCCGGGAGTCGGTAATGTGGTGGGCCCCGCGGGGTATGGGCCGTGTCCTACAACAGCAGTTGTTTGTTGGGCCATAGCTAGCTCTCGAGTCTCGACTGAGGCCATGCGGCCCATTCAGTTACCTGGGCCTAATCATGGGCTGGGTAACACGCCGGCTGTTTTGCTTTACGGGCCATAATGGAGTAACATGCTCTCCCTCTCTCTCTAAAAAGAAAAGCGTGCTCTCCCTTTCTCTCTCAAGAAAAAAAGAAAAAGAAAATGCTTTCCCTTTATTCTAGATCTTGATGTGATTAGTTTGACTGCAACCATAGGCATTATCTATAGGATAGACATGCGATACGGTCGGGACTAGCCACCGTTTACCCAGACCTGTTCATGGGGCTGCCTGGTACGAGTCTGGCCTGAATTTTTCGGCCAAAGGTCCGACCCAAAAGTCCAAAAATAATAAAACTATTTTTTATTTTCAAAATAAATGAAATATTAGTTTTTATTATATAAAACAATTAAAACAATACTATCTTATTGAGAGAGAGAGAGAGAAAAAACAATTTTGAGTTAGGCTCAGACCTGTCCATTCAAAATACGAACAATTTTGAAATATTAGTTTTTATTATATAAAAAATTAAACCTGCGAGGCTCGTAGACACGGATTATCGTCTTATCGTCTGGCTACTGGTCGCCCTTTATTAGGACGAAAATCCGCCAACATACGTTGACAAACCAAATCACCCAAAAAGGAGCATTTTGTCCAACAAGAAAAAGAAAAGGAGTTGTCAAATACTTGGGGCTCCTACCTCGCACCTAATCAAATTGACTCGAGTGAAAGCTAACGGCAAGTGCGAAACAATACTAGCAGATGATCCTGTGATTACTAATAGATAAGTTGCTTCATCACAAAGAAGATGTCTTTCTCACAAAAGTCAGTCAGGAAATTTCAGAAGGCAGAAAGAAATCCTTTTCATGCCAACGCATAAAGCAGAAATCCTTTTCATGCCAACGCAGAAATCAGAAATCCATGTTCTTTCTTTCAAACATTTTGGAGCTGAACGAAAAAGGATAGCATATGTTGGCGGTGTGAACTGGCTATGTTAATGCTAAATTCGGAATCTTCTTGTTCACTGATTTGGAAAGAAGAAAAAAATGCAAGCTGGTAGGTACCAACCACCACCAGCAGCAGCAGCATTGTAATGCACAAGTTGCTTTGAGACATGGGCACCAGGCAATAGTGAAACTAGAAAATTTGTGCTGGAGATGCACTGTTGATGATAAAAAATAGAGCTATTAAATAATTATCAGTTGAAGGAATGTAAAAAAAGCCATGCATTATGAATATTGTATTCACATGATACTTAATATTCCCATATAATTAGTTGGGTTTCCCCTATCAATTGACTACTTTACACATTTAGTTGTGAAAACAACTTAAATAGTACATATGTCTTAAAATTTTGTAAGCAAAATATCTATTAGTTTTGAAGCATTGCATCATTGTGATGGTCACAATGGTGTAACCAAATAGAGAATTGGACACTTAATTTTTAGTTAGAAACTAAAAAAGTTCATAATAACTTTTAAAAAAAAACACTTTCTTACCATTCACATGGTGCCACACTTGTTGAGGAAAAAAATATTTCTACAAAATTTGAACAAAGGGTATGGAATATAATTTGCATTTAATTCTCTCAAGTACTATTAATTAAATCAAATCCAATTTCAATTGAAACTATATCTAAAAAAGGTATATAGATAATTTTCAAAAAAATAAAGGCACTCCGGTTACCTCCACCCATACCGCCAGCGTATATCCTATCCTGATCCTAGTTCAGAGACTGCAACATGTTTCAGTTCCAAAGTTTGGTGTTGGCAACACTACGTATTAGACAGTAGCAACAAACTAAGGCTCGGTTTGGAATGGAATAAAGCAAAGTAAACACAACATGATGCTAATTTGTTTGACCTGATTATCGTAAAAGGTTAGCACTGGACCCCCCCGACAGAGACTAATTAAGCAGACGCACAACGAACAAAACCCGACAAAAAAGAAAATGTCCGGCAAATTCAGCATCCGATGGGACTGAAAACGATGTGAACCATTGACACGGACCAACGAAGTTTCAAGAACGGAAAGTAGATAAGGACCTAGCAGCCAGCTAGCTTAGCCTATTTTCCGACATGGACCAACGAAGTCAGTACTGTAATATTATGTGTATATTTGAGAGGGTTTAATGCATAGCATAATATATATAGGGAATAAAAAAAAGTTGTTATATATAGATAAGAAAATACAAAAAAATCATATTCTAACACCTCTTCAAACTCATGATGGATCACACACATTGAGTTTAAAGAGAAAATATAAATGTTGTGCCCTAGTCTGTGGCTTCGTGAAGAAGTCAGCAACCTATAACTCTGATGGCACAAACTGTAAAGTAAGTATTCCCTCCTGCACATATGAGCTAGTGTATGAAGCATCCACACCAATGAAGCATCCACACCAATGTGTTTAGTGAGCTCATGTTTCACTGGTCCCAGGCAATACTAATATCACATGTACTGTTCGATAAAAGAATCGTACATCCCATCACAGACCCTTCAAGATCTGCAAGTAGCCTCCTCAACTAAGTAACCTCTGCTATCACTGCTGTCATAGATCTCAACTTAGCCTCTGCACTCGAACAGAAAACTGCAGTCAGCTTCTTAGTCTTCTAGGCAATCAGGGAGGAGTAAAGAAAAGCAAAGAAAGCAGAAAAAACGACGATCAGAAGGATCACTAGCTTAGGTCGCATCGGAGTACATCAAGCTGTAGTGAGGTAGAGCTAGGGAAAAACAAACGACGAGAGATAGTCCCACGCAAGTAGCGAAGAACATAAAGAAGGTGAATGCAGTAAAGATAGGTAGGACAAGTCATGAACTGACTCAAGATATGAACATCATAAGCAATATCAGGACGAGTGCTCACAAGGTACACAAAACTCCCAATAAGATAGCGATATCGAGTAGGATCCCCAAGAAGATCACCATTAGTAGCACAAAGCTGTAGGGATAGCTTCATAGGAGTCTCAGCGGTGCGAGTGTCAGTCAAACCAGACCGATCAAGAAGATATTGGACATACTTCTGCTGGGAGAGGAAGTAGCCCTCAGGCATACAAGAGGACTCAATCCCAAGAAAGTACGTAAGAAAACCAAGATCAGTCATAAAAAATTGCTCACTAAGATGCTTCTTCACATGCATGATGAATGAGGAATCATCACCAGTGATGAGCATATCCTCAACATACAGAAGAAGTAGTGTTCTACCGTAAGATGAGACATGAACAAAAAAAGGGATCATGAAAACTGACAGTGAAACCGACAACAATAATTGTTAAAGTAAAACGAGCAAACTAGACATAAGGAGGCTGTTTGAGACCATAAAGAGCACAACGAAAACGACAGACATATCTATCGGGAACAGAATACCCAGGTGTTGGCTGCATATAAACCACCTTATGCAAAACACAATTAAAGAAGATATTCTTAAAATCTATCTAAAAGATAAACCACTGACAAACAGAAGCAACTGTAATAAAAGTGTGAACATGGGCAAACACAAATAGCTACAGGCTAAGAACGATTTGTTTTCTAAGGCTTACGACACTTTAGGAGACTAACGATCGATACAGAAGCAAAAGGATAGGTGGTTCTAGGTATCGGTAGCTATCTTGCAGGCAGGAAACTGAAGACCGTACACGCACACATGCATGCATAGTGTCAGGCGATCAGATATTCAGATCAGGATGGAAGAGTAGAGACAAGGCAGATCTAGAGTAGGCCTGGTTAATACTCGCTGGATTAAGATATGCATGTTCAGTACTGGTGTACTACTACAAGATAATGAAATGGAATCTGGGGCGTGATCAGTTGCCGTGTACATGTGATCCTGAATAGATCAGTCTTGTAGTAATTGTCAGCAAGAACAGCGGTGCATAATTGTAAATGTCAGCTTCAGTTTTCCTGGTTTACAAATCGACAGGTAGATGTGTAAGTTCTGTGTGCGCGTTGTCAAGCAATAATGGTATGATTGTGTTGTGCGTGTGTGTTGAAGGTCAACAGATTAGCAGGGTTAAGCGGACAGACGTGTGCAATATCCCAATTTCTAGAGATTCAAAAATCTTTTTAAGTGGTTTAGTATCTCAAAAAAATTTATTAAATTTACATGAATTTAATCAAGTTTAAATGGATTTTCAGATGTCAAAATAATTTGATGTGACTAATCTGAACATCAATTAATTCAAAAACTATTTTATTTGAGTTCTTTGTGCTTGGAATATTTTTTTTTCCAGATTTTTCTGAGTTCATTTGCTAATTGGATTTACTGGTATTACTAAAGTAGAAAAGCTAATGAAAATCTCAGAATTTCCTATGGACCGAAACCCATTTCCTTGGCCCATTCTCTGTTATTTCCGGACCAAACCACTCACAGTCCATCTCCTTTCTCTCTCTCCGTGCACATACCTGACCCCACCAGTCAGCCTCTCTAGCACCTTTTGCTACACGTTTCCTCCCGAGCCTATATCTTTGACCAGCGGGTCCTACCGAAATACTATTCTTCGTCTCCATCACGGACTCTATCTCCAAGTTTATCGCGTGCACGCCTCGCCGTCGGCACCGACTCAGATACGCCCTCCCTGACCCTATTTAAGGGCCCGCACCGCGTCAAAATCTTTGCACCAACTCCCTCTTCAAACCCTAAAGCTGTTCCTCGGAGCACGCTGCCTTTTCGTCGAATCAAACCCTAGAAGCTAAGCACCGCCGAAGTCTTCCACACCGATTTTTATCGCCGTCGATGAGCCTTCGTCCACTTCGTCACCAAAAATGAGATCGTCGCTTCACGTTCTACACTAGGCACACTTTAGGGTCACTGAGAACACGCTGCGAGCCGCACCGCTCCACTACCTTGAGCCTCGCCGCCGCTTCTGTGGTCATCTCCGATGGAATCCAACAGCGTCACCGTGTTGCTTGTGTCGTGTTTACCTAAATCCCGACATTGGTTGTCGCCGGCGAGCCGCTGTTCGCCGAAATCCATAGGGACCCGAGCCACTGCCATCGTGTCGCCACATGTCCGCCACATCACCTGCCACCTCAGCGCATGTACTTGCATGTCGGCCGAGTTACCGCTAGCGTGTCCACCCAAACCCTAAAAACCAGATCCAATCTCAGAAGATCTAGTCTACCATGAGCCAAGTCTCTGTCGTTTGAGTCTCACTTGTCAGTTTCACTATGTTGTAGGCCCACGAGCCATAGACCCATAGATCAGATCCATGAACCTAGTCCATAGACACCTGGTCCCGCATGTTAGCCACTATTTCCATTTTTTGGATTTTCTTTTAATTTTGAATTTGTTGCTGACGTCAGGATGACACAATAATTCAGAATTTACAGTAGAAAGATAATTCAGGAAATTTGAAATAGTAATTCCTTTATCTTTTTCTTAGGGGTAGATCTTCCAAAAGCCTGTTCTTCCTCATACGAACTCCGATTGAGCCCATTCAAATTTTTGAATTCATATAAATTCAAGCTCCACCTTCCTGAGATTTTTATTTAATTTTTGGAGTTTGTTTATCTATCTATTATTTATTTATTTACTTTCGTTTACGAGTAGATGTTGATACTTCGGGAGTTTTTGAAGGAGTGGAAGTTGATCAAGCTCAAGATTAGTATCAAGACTTGTTCCAAGGCAAGTTGTACTTTTGACCATGTTGAACCTATTTTTTCAAAATTACCTTGATTCAAGTTATTACATTTTACTTTAAGTATTTATTTAAATACGAATAGTATGCTTAGCCATGCAACGAGTCATTTATATCATTTGAGTGCAAATATGAATTTGACTAAGTGATTATGGAATATATGTAAAACTGTGTGCAGTATGCTGTTACTCATTAATGACATGTGTTGCACTTAACCAACAGGGTGGGAAAGATTTAGATTGAGGTGAGTGGATAGAAATGTGTGATATAGTGGAACTATGTGATTGAGAAAATATGAATATGATAGTTAGAATTTCAGCAGTCTCGCCTCGGTCAATTAAGGACCTAACTTTGTGTGTCATTGAACTGAGCTACAAATGTACAACCATATACCTGATGGGATGGACCTAATTTAGTAAGCTATGAAATTTTAACATTGACTACTCAGCCATGTAGGATAGACCGTATGCCTGGGTGGAGGTGTGTACCGCTGTGGTAGGGTCACATCAAAGGACGGTTCACGCTTCCAGATCCAACTGTGTACGTCGTGCCAAAGCACTATGTCAGGGTTGGTACGACGGAAAACACATCCGGAGGGTCAATTGTCGAGATGAAGTTTCCGAAAGGTTTTGTTGTGATCAGCTCTGATCCAGTTGATTGCATATTGTGGGTAAAGTGTACAACCTCTGTAGGATATTAATCAATCTATTCTAATAGCCGCGTCCGCGGTCATGGATATACCCGGGGATTTCACACAAGGGTAGATTTTCATATAAAAAATAATTAGGAAGGGACAACTATGTGAGATAACTTGCGTAGCTGTGTGAAAGCAATTGTTTAGGTTACAGAAGTTTTGTGAAATTACTTGTTAAAATTATTATTGTTATTTGTTTCAAATTACTCTTTCAATATATTATTTGTTTCAATTGCAAATGTTACTTTATTGCAAAATAGTCAGAGAAGCTATTTCTTTTAAAATAAGCCATCATCTTTAATAGCATTTTGTTGTACAACTTACTGAGTACTCAGAGTACTCATTATTGCTGCAACCATTCAGCTGAAGTGGAGGAATCATCGCCTACTTTCGATGAGGAGCTTTGTGTGGATGACGATCATTAGGTCTTGATATCAGTCGGTTGCCTGTGACGAGTCGATCGGTATTTGCCGAAGTTGTTTATGTTCTGCTGTTGTTTCTTTATTTAGTGTCGGCCCTACGTGGCTTAATAATTGTAAACTCGACCATAAGGTCAAAACTGTCCTGTGTGGAATAATATTTATGTATGTTGACACCGTGTGCACTACCTGAAGGGATACGGGTAGACTACGCTAGCTGACAATTCAAAAAATCTACCACGTAAGCTAGGATGCTATACAAGTAAGAGATCACAGATCGTTACCACCAGACGCACAATGCAGCGGAAGAAGTTGGAGTAGCCTGGTCCAACGAAGAGCACATCGATGTAGTGGTCGTAGTCGATCGTTCACCATAGTCGATCGCTCACCATAGTCGATTGTTCACCATAGTTGATTGCCCAACGTAGTCGATCATCCTCGTAGTCGATCGTCCTCGTAGCCGATCGTCCTCGTAGTTGATCGTCTCCTCCAGCAACCAATCGATTTCCTTGCCAAGGTCATGGATCATCGTCGGAACACCGTACGCCGGTGTGCTAGCACCAAGTCGCACTGGAATGCTCTCTCAGGAAGATGGCGCCTATGGTTTGTAGAAACTCACATCAACTCTTGTCGTGTGTCTCGTCTCCTGTTCTCTCGATGTCCCAATAGCCTCAAGCATATCCTTATATAGTACTCATGACAGATCCTATCCAAACATATTTGACGAATCGTATCCGTACTGGTTTGTTCAAACCCTTTAAGTGTGTGACTTGTTAGGTTCATGCGTAATCGAGTGTGACTCGAAACTCCTTTCCGACCACGAATCGTTAGAGGCTCATAGCAGGACATAATGATTCCCAAATACACACGAATTATATCGGATAAATCTTAATGCAATCAATCTACGATCAGCTCCTTATCACTAAAGACCAGCTCGTATCTCTATACGACTAGATCATATTTAGTCTCGATTAGTTCGTAACTCCTTACAACCAGGTTACGACCACCCTATGACCAGCTCGTATCTCTATACGACCAGATTATATTTGGTCTCGATCAATTCGTAACTCCTCACGACTAGGTTTTGACCACTTAGTGATCATATTCGACCAACCTACGACCAACTCATATCTCCATACGACTAGTCTGTATCTGATCGAACTGAAATGTCTGCTCATGTATTCTCCTTTGCCTCACGATACCTGGTTGAACTCTAGCTGAGATGTTGTGTCATTCATGGACTGTTCAATACTTTCCGATCAAGTGATAGATAACTTCATGTGGTCGAACTCTTCGACCACTAGTGGTATGTTCATGTACTTTCTTTATCCAACCACATCGAAGGGTCCAGAGATATCTTCCTATTATGTTAGAAGGGTAAATCTCATATCCGACCAGTCACATTCCCCGCATGTTTCGCAGTATACCTGAAAGCTACCTTTATAACTACCCAGTTACAGAGCAGCGTTTGACAACCCCAAAGTACACTCCTATACATGTAGGAAACCTTGCTGATCTCAGGTTTAAGGATTATTTATCATCATTGCTTGAGACCAACTGATGACATATGAAATCATAACAATCTCAGCAGTATCTCAATGTGAGTTAATCCAACACCATGTTCTCTAACATTTGTTCACATTATTGATTCGATATCCCTATATTCATGATCGGTGAAACATAGTCATCAATCAATACATGTGTTGGTCGATAGGATCACTGGTATTCCGACCAGTGACATACGACCAAGGATACATTTAGAACGACATCATCATAAGTTAAAAGCGCTCCACCAACAAGTCACATACTTGGTAATCTTTATGGCTGATGATTTATTTAATGAACAGAATAACACTTATTCAATAACTCATAAACATATACGTGATACAATCATCTTTATGATTGCCTTTAGGCCATATCACCAACACTAGTGTGATCCTAGACTAGTGCATTATACACAGATGGTCCAAATTTGCATCTTTGAGTCCCGACAAAGGTGGTATCAGAGCCATACTGACTATAGTTCTTGACCTTAGTTAGATCAGCCGTTCTTAGGAAGTTCAAAACTATTTTCTAAGGAAAAAATTAACTTACAAGATTAATTAATTGCTTAGCTTCTCTTATCTCTTTCTTGACTCGTCCAAGTGCTGAAAATATTCTCTCCGCTGTTTTAATTTTATTCTTACCCCTTTTGCCTGTCTTTGATAGATGGCTCGACTTCATACCAATGGATAGTGTAACAGAGGTCTTGCTGCTGATTTGTGGAAGATTTTATAAGTACTTGGAGGATTTGAGACCACTCACCAAGGCACCAACTGGATGGTGAATGGTCAAAATCGTGGAGTTCTTTGCAGATTGACCATCTACGCCCAAAGGGATACCAGGGCCAGTCGTCCTCTGAACATCTCCGCTGGAGGATCATCTTCACCAAAGGGATCCAGGAGTCTTCATATCTTGCCATCCTGCGAATGTGCAACATCTATGCCAACGAGTTGCAGAGTACAATCTTCCGTCATCACCCCCGTACTGCCACCGTGGATTTTCCAGCCCGCTACCCGTTCACCGATGGAGAACCAAATGCTACCGTGGTGCACCTTACTCACTTCATCGCTACTCAAGGGGAAGCCTTTGAGACTACTGCCACAGAGCTACAGGGAGCCTACGAGACGTTGCAACTTGCAGAAGAAAGAATTGCAGAGCTAGAGGAAGCTTTGCACGTTTTGGAAGAGCCCGGAGAGCCAGAGGACCCCAAGGAGCCTGAAGAACCCGAGGAGCCAGAGCCGGTCGTGCGTGCACCTGAGCCACCAGTTCCTGTTGCGCCAGTTCCAAGATATCGGGATCAGTTCGTAAGGATGCCTGTACGTTTCCTAGTCTACAGTAGGAAAGAGCGCCGTTGTGGTTGTGAAGATTACCTCAACGATTGAATTAGCGAAGGTTTAGGATTACCCAGCTGAGACTCAGTATGTGAACCGCATCAGCTTAATATTAGGAGCGTCGTCTTTTAGACAGTAAATTTGTATGTTAGATTCATTTTCGTTTTTCTGTGTGCAGGACGAGGTACAAAAGCCCTTAGAGATTGTCCGTTGCCGAGTGTTTAAAGTCAACAGATTAGCAGGTTAAGCGGGCAGACGTGCGTCCCGACAACGTGCGTGCTTAATTCCCTAGAAATCAAGCAGTGCTCTGCTGAATCAACCAATTCCGTAGAGTTCACCTGGCCCATGGAACATGGATGGAGGTGGCTAGGGATCGAGTACTACTACTACTACCACTACTAGTACTAACTATTCTGAATTTTTTGAACTTTGGAGTATTTGATAGGAGTATTCTGATTTTGTTGAACTTTGGAGTATTCTGATACGCCAAAACCAGAGCAGGATTCCAATTTTTGCAAGCAGCCGCAAAACGAGGAAAAAAAGAAGCCGCAGTACTTTTCTTCTTCTTCTTTCTCACCGGCAGGATTACAATCACGATTGATGCAATAAAAAAGAAATTAAATCTGGTGTTTGGTTTAGCAAGTAGAGCAATGGCAATCTTCCGTGGCTTGTTTTGCACATAAGATGTGCCTCCAGATTCACCTCCCGGTGGAGCATAATAAAGTCGATCGAAAAGCCCCCAAGTTGCTGCTAAGCTCCTGAATCTCCCCAAGGATCGGCAAAACCTCGTCTCGCTGCACAGCTTGCTGAGAACCCATTTCGACAGTCACCTTGCCGAAGCCCTACTCGGTTGCCGGTTTAACTCCCATCTTGGCAAATATAACAGCTAATCAGCACGATTAACTGTATCTTGGATGGTGATTAAAGAAAAAACGCTTTCTTGGATGGTAATATTAAGAGAAATATTACGGTATGTTCAAGTAGTGATATATAACGGTAGTACAAATTAAACCTGACTATTGATTTGTTAATACTATAATAGACTTTTTGTGTTTATAATTTTTTTTACAAGACTATTATATTTTTTCCAATTAAGATTAAAAATATTACTCTTATATCGTATAACCCACGTAAAAGATTACAGTTCTACACTCGACATTAATATTGCGTCGTCACCGGCCGGCCGTCATCCGAAGACTGATCGCGACGAGCTCACGCCCAAACACATGGCGGGACAGTAATCAAACATGTACTGATGTGATTAATTGTCATGTCCAACTCGAGTCAAATTAAGATCTTAGGTGGCGTGCTTACGTACGTATACGTGCACTTAGCTCTTCAAATAGAAAATTGAAATACTATGTGTTAGGTAAACGAAAAAAAGAATCACCCCTTTTCAAGTTCGGAGAGAGTTATGACCTCCAAAAGGTTCACTGCACAGAAGAAAAGTGAAAAACCGACTCGAATTCAAAGCGTATTCCGAATCAAATTCAATGCCGGTTGTTTCCAATCCTATCACGTCCAAACCACAAATGTGTTGATATAGTAATGAGTAGTTAAATTTGGAGTTCGGGTGAATAAGTTAGAGTCGTTTTACTACTGGGACAACGGGTAGTGCGTCTGGTAATTTTGGGTTAATTGGGTCGGTTTGACGTAGACGTACGATGATGATAAGTGTATAGTGTGAGTGCTATGATGTTGTGATTCTGACATGTATCTTGCAATTTTTGTCCAGGGAGTGTGACCTCTAGTGCCTTACCGCCGCTTCGCTATGTAGCTCCAAGGGATAAAGTGGATCGATGTATTCTTTATCACTTATTACTATTATTTTATTTTATTTTATTTTATTGCAAACAATATGAGTGGTCATGATATTAATTGTATTGATGAAATCAAGAATGTTGTATGACAGTATTATTGATGAACTTATGTTAAATTGAGCATTTATACGTATCATTGCATGAAGCGAAGATGATCATATATCTACCTTGTTGGTAGAGACTCCACTCCTGAGGAGCTCCCCGATCTTTTTGGAGGACAAGTTTGAGAGTGAACATTGCGTGAGTGTTCATTCACGCTATACCGGTATACGCGAAAGGAGTTGCATGTGGACATATAGTGTAGAGACAACTTGCATTTAATGAAAAGGGAAGATTGAGGTGTAGAGACAACTTGCATTTAATGAAAAGGGAAGATTGAGAATTGAGTGTGAAATGAAAGATGGGTAAATAATTGATGTTGATGATGATATTGTTTACCGTTGATTAATCATTGTGCATCATTTATTATTATACTTACTGAGTTTTGGATTCACTGTTACTCTATTGTTATTTTTAGGTAACTGTTGATGATGTTGCACATGGAAAAGACTAGCACACTTAGAACCACATCGTACATTTAATACTTGAAATATTGCCATGAGACACTTTATTAGCACGATGATTTATAATTAGGACATGATAGTATTACTTAGGCTTAGATGATAGGTTGGAGTTGATTATCCATTTAATAGACTTTATGTGATTGGTTTGCATAATTCTTGATTTATTATCTTGCTATGCTTCCTAGGAAATAATTATATACGATTGTTATATCGTTATGCTTGTGTTAATATGACCTGTGGACGGGTTTTATCATTGATATACTTGCTATAATTGACTGATAATTGATGTTAAATTTGATAGTTAGTGTAGTTTAGAAGCTTATAGGAATTGCCTGTGCAATTACGCGGCTAGATATTACGATACAATAGTCTTTGTTATAGAACTCTAATATTTATAATTAAAAATATAATTATATTTGTTATATAACTCTAGCATCTATCTATACTTAGTCTGCACCGTTATAATTTGATCTCACCAAAAAAAAGGTTGTAAACACTTCTCTTTTTTACCAATTAATGGGAGGATTTTCTAGGAATTTTTTTGGCCTCGAAACGAAGGAGGAGGTGCTTGAATCTTAGCGGTTTTTTTTATTATAGATATGATATAGATGGTCGGCTTGCTTGCTAGCTGCTGCTTACATATTGCATCGATCGCCATGTTTGTTCCGGTCTCCCTGTAATTAACAAATGGCGAGCTACTAATCCACGTCACATGCAGCAAGGGATCTCCTCCTATTTAACTAGGTTTGTGTACACGTACGTCGCGTGGTCTATCCTTAATTAGCAGCTGTCATCGAAAGATCTTTCCATCGGTCATATCTAGGCAAAGCATGTTGTGTACTGCTAACATAAAACATTTTGAACAGCTAATCTAGCATGATACCCAGTCGTCAAATGCACTGTAAAAACAATAATTTAAAATTTAAAACAAAAAAACAAGAAGCACACAAAAATTTTATGTAAGAAAACTTTGCCAACTTCTTAAGTCCTTTTGTAATTATCATTCTTATTTAACCTGATGTAAAACTTTTGAGGATAATATTGTAAGTAATCTTGCAGCAATATATTACAGATTAAAAAAAAGCCTACAAAAATGCGGATGCAGTAATCATTAACAATTGCAGAGATAATGCATGACAGAACAAGAGAAAAAAAAAACTCACTTTGCTCTGTCCTTCCATAGCTCTTCGTTAAGCGCTTGCCGTTCCACTAAGAGCATGAAATCTGCAAAAATATACATACACACACAAAAATGAGTTTCTTGCTACGATGTTCCGGTGGCATGTTAATCCAAATATCAGTGCAAGATCTTGTACAAACATAATTCATTCAGAGAGTGTGTTACAAATTGAAGGCAAACATCACATTTTGGGTGATCGATGTAGCTCCTTGTGGCACAACTTGTGGCATGGATCAGCACCTAGCAAAGTGAACTAAGAAACAGAAAGGAAAAAAGGCACGACCACTTTCTGAGAGACACTAAGACACATTTTCTCCAAACAAAGTAGGATGTTTACCTCGGCCTCATGAATAGGGTGACCATGGGAAGAACAAACGGAAGCACTGAGGATGCAAGTGCGTTCCCACGCAGCTCAAGTAATGGCCATGTCCTATGCCATGCTTGCTACCCCCACAGACCCTGCAGGATAGATGGCTTCTTTACATATATGACGAGTTGTTTCGATGCATTGGAGACAAGGTGATGAACACAAATAGCTAACCTGTATCCACTAGACAAGACCTGAGAGAGAGCATAAGAATTGCAAACACATGTAAGGATTCATGTTCAGACTGTCCTGTATGGCCCTAGCAAGATCTTCATCGTTGTCTCCCTTATTATTGTTTCGCTCTGCGCAGAATTTTACGGCAATAGCGCGTAGTGAGGAAACAAACTAGGACTTTTTGGCATCCTCGGCAAGAGGTCCATTTCTTCAGTGCCATTTGTACGCGGATCTTCCTTCTGGAAATAGCAAAAAAAAGTCTTAAGAAACTGTTTGTTCCAAAATAGTACTACATAGCTTAATATAAGTGCCTCTATAAATGTTGGGTGAATTGGATGTGAACTGTGAAATGGTACTTCTTGAAGATATAAAAAGCAGAGAAAAAATGGCAGATTGTGGAAGAAGGGGGGAATCATCACCTTTGGTCTGATTGGTTCTTCTTGCCAGACATCACTAAACTGACATGAACATCACCTGATTAACCCTAATGGACAAAAAAATCCCACAGACATGGAGAGGATAATTGGCAAATAAAATAAACTAAGCTTGGATATTAATCTAACAATGCAAAAACGCGGTAAGGAATAAAGAAACACGGAAACACAGACAAAAGAATGTGCAGGACACAGGAAACAAATAAACATGGGAAAATGCGGAGCACGAGAGAGATGAAAAGGAAGATTTTGGTAGAAGAACTCGTAGACCAAATAGAAGAGAAATGTGACCACAAAGACCCTACAAAAGCTGAACCCGGCTAGATCTATGGAGAGAAAGCCGGCGGGAGGGCGGAGAAGGCCAACTGCCACCGAAAAAAAAACAAAAATCGAGAACACAACCTACCAAAATCAAGGCCACCTAGATCCATGGAGAGGGAGCTGACAAAAGACCGAAAAAAGCAAACCAACATTTTAGAAAACCCCAAATAGAGAGCACAATGATGAGAAGGGGCATAAACAAAATTCGATGTAATGTAACAAAAAGAAAGGCCACGAAAGAAGGCAAGAACATCATGGCGCCAAGGAGCCACTGAAACACGGGGATGAAGACGACAGAAAAAGCCAACCCGCATAGATCCATAAAAAGCGACTCGACATTCTCCACAACCAAAAAGAAAGGAGGCGTGTCGATGGTTTAGTATCAATCTTACGAATGAATGTTGGGGACTCTCTTTGAGTTAAACCACACAAAAAAGATATGGAAATTTTATACAGATTTAGGCTTTCTCCTTAGAGAATAATAATCCTACTACTGTGTTGTTGTATTGACTATGTTTTACAACAGGGAAGAAATCACTAGAACTAAGGCTTAATGACTTCTGTCTGTTAATCTTGTTGCTACTTATCTTGTGTTTGTTGTTCTTGTTCTCTATCTACCGACTTTACTCCTTATATACCACGTGAAGGGGTGGCAGTTGTTCCGTATCAAGAGGCGTCTCACTGTTTGATGAAATACACATGTTCAGTGATAGTTATTGTTAGAGACTAATCCACCCACGTCGCATTGCAGTTATGTCAGAAAAAGGCTTGTTGGAACGAAACGGCGACTAGATGGGGGTGAATAGGAGCACACTAACTTTTTCACAAATAATGGATCCAATAATATTTTACTCCAGTAGCTATGGAAGCTATGGAGATCAGTATATCAGTACAGCGGAAGACTAATATTGAATCCAATAAACACCCCTAAGCAAGACTACAAACGATCAAAACACAAGATAGCAACTATCGATCACGGCCGGTCGGATCACGGCCTTAGGCGGTTGGACCGATTTAGATCGGATCGCCGGTGGCTACGGGCGATCTCACCGCCAGCCTCCAAAACAGAAGAACAGCCCCGATGACGAAGATGAAAATAGATGCAACTTTTGATCTACTAATCCAAACTTGATGAAACTTGGAACACACCTTCTCTATGATATCAGAAACCCATTCCAATCGAAATTTATGATAATTCTTGAAAGAATAAAGATCCTTTTTCGTTTGATCAAAAAGGGTTCAAAACCGGGTCAAAATGAAAACTTGATCCAAGATCTTGTTCGTGGGTGATTGATGATCAAGATGATCCTAGATAGGTTTCCACACGTCACAGCAAGCTAGATCACGTGAAAAATTCAATAAAAAAAACTCAGATCAAATAAAGACCCAAAATCATCAAATAGAGAGAAAGAACGCAATGAGGCAAGACGCGATCAAACTTTCTCTAGATTAATTTGATATGATATGGGCTTACAGCCTCTCCATCAATGGAGGACAATGCTCAATCCAAGAGCACGAAAATCACATCAAACTCTCAAAACCCTAGCCTCCACCAAAGCTCTCTCTAAGAAAATTATGGTTTCCAAAATAGCAAAAAGGCCAAGTCGTGGTGCAGCCACCACCCTCTCCTATTTATAGTGAAGGCTTAGTCCTTCTAGATGTTTGATCCTATTGGGCTCCCGTTAAGGCCCAAAACAAACGGGACACATACGCACGCATTTTAAAGCGCCATCGTTATCTCCTCTTGACCTAACTAGCTACATCTAGCGTCATCTTGCGCCTCGGATTAGCTAATAGGTCTCCCTTGTCCATCTTGCACCACGCTTGAGTACATTGACCTCACCCGGCATCGTCGATCGTTCTAGACCTCAGCTCTCCAAGCCTAGTCCTGATCATCCTCGCCGTTGACCGTCGTTGACCACCAAGCAACCTGCACAACAATAGACAAGTAAACCGAATTTGGAAACAAGTTCTTCACAACTTGACCCATGTTAGTCAAAACATGCATCATGCACCATATATGCCCTAAAACTCATGACTTTGACCTAACAACCGCACAATACCGCCACGCCGGGCGACGAACCATGTGGAAACCGGTCAGACCGCCCCTAGGGCGGTCGACATGGTCGGCCGCCACACATGGGCGGTCCGACCGCCAAAGAATGACTTAACCGATTTTCAACCTCTGGGCTGAAACCTCATCGGAATTTTCAATCCAATAGAACTTTTGACTGAAGACTCTAAAAATTATGGGACCAAGTACAATAGAATCCCTCTCTTGCCTACACCCTCTATTTTTGGCCCAGCTCAAAATAACACATTTTAAGTTCACCGGTCCGGTCGCCGCCTATGGCCGGTCGGACCGATTTGGTACCGGTCTGACCGCCACGCTATGACCGGTCAGACCGGTTACTGCCTGACAGTTCTGAAACTTGTCGAAAACACATGAAACGACAAACCGCAAACGCCATTGCCAATTGTCACATCATCCTAAGATCTGGAGCATATCCCCATAATATTCACAAGGCTTAATACATACAGTTATCCTGGAGAATAACATCACATATTAATTACTATATGTGTTAAACGCAACACATAAGTGTCCCTAGTCGATTGAGCCCACATGTTTGTAGGTTTTTTTTGACCATAGGGTGGTCATAGTTGACCTGGTCATAGGAAATGTTACAACCATGAAGTGATCGCAGTAAGACTTACGATTATGAGGTGGTCGTAGAAAATCTTACGACCACTAGGTAGTCGTAGAAGAACTTACGACCATATAGAGTGATTGTAAAATGGTTTACGACCACTCTGCTAAGTTTCTCCCTTATTAATGATATTGTTATCTAATAAAAATTACAGATAAAATTTTAATTAATTAAGGATTATTAGATCCTCATCAACGTACAAAAAGAACACATCAATCAGTAACCATGGCCAAGAATTGGCGAAACAACGAAAGAGAAAGCGACCGAAAGAGGAGGTGAAGGAGTGGCTACCGTGACGAATTGATCAACACAAAGTGACCTAACCTCCCCCGTAGACAAAAAGAAAGGAAGAACAAAAAGAACATATCAATTCGTAACCACAGCAAAAGCCAATCCACGCAGATCCATAGAAAGCGACCCAGCGCCCCTCATATACCAAAAGAAAGGAGGCACAAAAAACCCAGATCAATCAGCAACCATAGGCAAAAACAACCGAAACCACAAAGAAGAAAGCGGCCGAAAGAGGAGGTGAAGGAGTGGTTGCAACGACGAATATATCCATACAAAGCGACACGGCCTCCCCCACAGGCAAAAGGAAATGGAGTGCAAAAAGAACAGATCAACTGGTAACCACAAGAACAGGCGAAACCGAGAGAAAGAAAGTGATCGGAAGAGAAGAGGCGAACGGGCGGCGGCGGCGATGAAGACCAAGATGGTGGCATTGGAGGAGACGATGGCGGGGCGAGGGTAGTTCAGGCGACAGCAGGATCAAAAGGGAGAGGCGAGGCGATGGCGAGGGTGAGAGGAGAAGGCCACAGGCGAGAGCGAGAAGAAGCGACCTATGCGATGCGAGGGCATTGGGAGAGGAGATAGGGCACGGGGTTTTGAGCGTGTATGCGGACGGCCGGATCTACCTCTTGTCGTCGATTGGGCGACCGGAAGCGTCGAGGGTCTCTGCGGACTTTAAAGAAATAAGAGTGGATTTTTTGAAAAGAGGCAGACACAAAATTGGAGACGGTAGGTTCGGCCAGGACGTCGACACGATTACAAAACGACAAGGGTTTTTTCACAAACTTGGGACGAGGGAGCTCCGAGAGGTCGACTACTCTTCCGCTATAAGAGATAGAATATGTGTACATAATATATATCATATGGTACGGATTTTAGCACTATATCATCATTTTATTTGCGTGCCTAGACTACAGGAGACAAATGACTGGGCTAGCTAGTAGCTACTCAATCAGCTGCGTGTTTGGAGTGCTATTAATTAATCGAAATTGCTAAAAAAAAATGTCGCATAATATTTTTTTTTGGAAAATAGTCAATTTCTGATCTTATAATTTTGCTTGAAGATTCATATTTCGGCCGGCAACATCATCTTCTCCGAAGATTTGGTAAATAATATTCGACTGTTTTTTTTTGTCAAAATAGTCGAATTTTCATCCATCTGATATTGTTTGAGATTTGCACTTCTTCTCATACAATGAATTGGGTCTGAATTTATTGTGATTTTTTAGACCATAACGGGTTCACCACATTATCGTATTTTGTTGGTATACAATTTTATTTTTTTTATCTTTATTTTTATATTTGTTTTTGCTAAATATCTCAAATTATATGTTAGATTTTGAATCAGGTAATGGAAATATGAGTTATTAAGACTTTCGACAATAATTACAGTGATCAATAACAAAAGTTATATACATAAATTCTTATAATTTATGTATAATGAAGTTATAAATGTACTATTGACTGATTGATTAATGCATGGCTAGTTAACTGACTGATCGATTAATTAATTAGATGTGACGATTAAGTCGTGATTGAATTTGCCTGCCCTTTACATATCCGGGCCATCCAATCGCAGCGAACGTCTTGGTATAGTAATGAGTAGTAAAATCGCTGCTTTATTTTCTGTATTTGGTAAAATCATCACTGTTCTCTACTGTATTTCTTGATAATAGACTGGGCAGGTAAACAAAGTCGGCCGATGCTCAGACGCGAGCTTCGCAATTACTATTCGCTTCGCTTCACTACAAGAGCACTGCGCGGTCCATTCAAAGCAATCAATAATATCGCTCGAAGCACACCGTACATGCATCCATACGTTGGGTCTTGAATCCATGCATGCCACGAACTGAAAACTGTGCAACGGTACATGCACGCAACCACGAAGAGCATTATAGCATGTACTGTAATATCATGTCAGCTGTATGTAAGTTTTATCGTATGAGACACGGGATGATGTGGATGAAAGAGGTGATGATAGATAATTAAGTCGTCTCTTGTGCGATAATCGATCTGAAGACGAAGAATAAGACATATTGTATATGAAGAAAATATATATAGATATATGTAGAAAGATAATATATTGTAGAAGCTGTCTATATATAGTATTATTCTTATATAATATAAATAGATACTACAAACAACAGTTATATATACCATTGTATATACTCTTGGAACTCAACGTGATAGTGGATAGTGGACTAGTTTTGTGATCGACGACGTGACAGCAAATGCCAAGTAATCGCACGAGGCCAATGGTGCAGCAAGCTAGAAAAGGAGGACTGAAATCCTCTACAGCAAAAAATCCAATGCAAAGGATCTAAAGTGCATGGCGTTAGGATATTAAGAGCGATCTCCACCTTTTGATAAAAAAAAATCAATGACTGAGATCAACAGATATACTATTTTGTTATAATAAATATTTCATTGTAGCTATGATACCACTATAGAGTATTATTTGTAGAATAATGTTCATAATGAATCTGCAAAGAATCCGTGTCTAGAAAAAGATGCCTTGATTTCTCTTGTGATCAGGTCACCTGCAACACACGGCCACGTATCCTAGGGCTATGAGGCCAGGTGTCCTTCCCAGTCGGGGCAACAAAAACCGGGACACTGACGGTTAGATGTACATTTAGGGGTGAAAAAAAGCTAGTTAGTGGGGTTTGTTGGTTCGATTCAAAATTGCTTTAATTAAATTTATTATTTGATTAAACATTGAAATGGGTTAATTTTGAATGAAATTGGATTTCACTCCACCTTAACTCGGCTTGTTAACTCGGTTATAAAAATACTTTTAAATTATAAATAAAATAATATTAAATTAAATTATGTTAATTTCATAAAAAGCTTGAGACTACTGCTTGGCTCAATATCCACCCCCTCCTAACATACTACAGATCGAACGAAAAGAAAAGGAGAAAAAAAAAAGGGAGACGGAAGAAATCATATGTGTCGATCAGTTATTGAACCTACGTACGTTTTGATGCACCAGGTGTAGTACCTAGGCTCGAGCGGTACGTAACCGTGCTGCGATTGGATTAAACTAGCTGCTTGTCCGCGCCATGGTGCGCCGAAAAAAAAAGATCCATGCTAGTGCTGGAGTCACGGTGGTGAGGTTCAAAATATAACTTATACATTACGATATTTAACAATTAAACTCTAACAATTCTTGATTAGCCTACGGTCCATATAACAACATCGCACAAGGAGAGAGATGTGGAGGGAGGAAGCTAAGCTTGGCGAAGGATTACGCGGCCGAAGTAATGAATGCGCAACGACGGAAGAAGTAAACGGGTATGCAAAGCCAAAAAAAAAAAACGTGCGGTCAGGAACAGGCGATGCACAGGATCCAGAATTTTTTTTTCGCGGCTGTACGCGTCCAGGTGAAAAAATTGGCAGGACAAGCATCGGCACTGCATGGATTATATACGTTTTGTTCCACTCGAAACCTGCGATGGCGAGCAAATGACCTCGAGGAAAGGTAACCCTGCGTAGCGATAGCCACTCGTTATACTTATACGTCCTAGACCTGCAATTCGACCGATTGGCGCGTTTGCGTTTGCGTGCTCAGTCCGTCGTTTCTGCTCATCTTCCGCGAACGTACTGCCAGAAGACGAGCAATCTCCCCCCGCCAAAAGAAGGCGGGGATGGCGAGTTGGCGACGTAAGGGCCGCGAAAACGCGCGCGTCGGTCCGGTTTGGAAGGCATGCGGCGGAAGAGGCGGATTTTGCCGACGCGTAGGCAACTGAAAATCTCTTTAACTTTCGGACGGTTTTCTAACCTTTGGATTTTGTGTCACGATTTGTGCACTGACGAGGCAATTAAGGACGACGGGGGAGAGGAAGCGGGGTGGCATCGGCCGAGGTGGAGGTGGAGGCCGGAAGGTGCGCGATTCGTCGGAGCAATTAATTTGACTACAACCGCAGGTTGGGGTATTGTCGATGATTTAGTATCAATCTTTCGAATGAATTTTGGGGATTTTTCTTGAGTTAGATTCACACAGAAAAAAAACACAGGAATTTAGACATGTTCGGACCTTCTCTTAGGAGAATAATAATCATACTCATGTGTTTGCTGTATTGACTATGTTTTTATATCTAGAAATAAATCACTAGAACTAGGGTTTAATGATTTATGTATGTTGTCTCCGATTGCTCTACTCTTGATGTTCACTGACTTTAGTCCTTATATAGCGCGCAAAGGGGTGGCAGTTGTTCCATGCCAAGAGGCACCCGAACGTTTGATGAAATACGCACGTTGATAGTAGTTATTGTCAGAGAGACCACACTTTACATCGTCTTGCAGTTACATCAAAGACAAATGCTTAATATGTACAATTATCTCGGAGAATAATAGTGCATACTAACTACTGTGTGTCTCAAACACAGCGCATAAGATTCACTAGTCGATTGAGCCCACATGTCTGCAGACTTTGTTAACTATAGGGTGGTCGTAGTTGACTCAGTCGTAGTAAAACCTACGACCATAAGGTAGTTGTATAAAGGCTTACGATCATGAGGTCGTAGGAAATCTTATGGCCACTAGTTAGTCATAGGAGTATTTACGACCATATATGGTGGTCTTAGAATGATTTACATCCACTCAGTTAAGTTTCCCCCCTTATGAATGATAAGAGGTATATTTATGAATAACATGGGGATATTACTATCTATAATACCAATTCCATATGAACAACTTAATCAATTGAAGATTATTAGATCCTCGTCAGGTGTCTAACAGATTCGGATTATCCGTTTTATCCAGTGTCCGTATTCGGATGGTAGCAAATGTGGCAAGCAAAAATGCATTCGAATTGCAAAACAAATATGAATCCAAATAGTATCCAGATTTTTTTTGTTGAATACGAATATGGTATGCAAAATAGGTGTCGAATCGAATACGAATCCGGATAACATTCGGATTCAGTGCAATAACAACTAGCTATTACGCATCTTTTGTATTTGATCCTCAAATTGGACATATTATATATGCATTTTGATTGTCTCGACGAGGCCGTCGTCATGGAGGACTCTAATTTTCCTTTTTTTTTTTTCATTTTAGCACATCCTCCAATAAAGTTTTTTGCATGCTCTTTTTAACCAAATTCAACATGTTTATAACCGATTTATTTACAATATCTCAAGAATTGGTCATTGTTAGTGGTAAAATAGAACCAATGATCAATTATTACATGATAAACCATAGGAAAAGGGGCATAAGTATTACTATAAAACTGGCGCTAACACGTTTAACTTCGTTATGCCATAGGATATTCGGATCCGACCGAATTCAGTAGGTATTCGATTCATATTCGTATTTGTTATAATATTTGATTCGTATTTGAGTATATTCAAATTCATATTCGTTTAAAAATATGAATACAAATATGAAAATAACACCATCCAATTTGTATTCCATCAGTTGACACCACAGGGTAGTCACGTACAACCGCGCTAGCGCAACCGTTTCAAAAAACACCAGCTTTTCACGATTTCATAGGCCCAGGCCATTGTTAGCATGCCCGGCGCCTTGCAGCCTTGCGAAAGATTTGGTGCCACCTTGTCTCGTCGCTGGTTGGTTTGGTTGATGTGGTGCGTCCATCGAATTTTTGGTAGATATATTACATTTTCAAACTGTATTTGCAGAAATGACCACGCGCAAACTGTATTTGCAGATATAACACCGTTGTCGCACGGCCGCCGTGCGGAAACATCTCCCCGCGCGCCACGTCAACGCACCCGCCGCCGCCACGCTGCCTCCCACAAACGACCGTCACACACATCACCATAGTCAAGACGACGGCCGTAAGGAACGCACTTGCCGCCGCCATGTTGCACTGTAGCATTTTTTTTCTTCTTTTTTTTAAAAAAAATTATTTATGCATAATTTTGGTTGGAATATTTCAATATATTAAATTGGCTCAAAAATTATGGTTTTTTGTGGAGTCTCATGACACAGTGTACTTGATTGTGTATTTTTTTCAAAAAGTTTATACGTTTGTATTTTTCTCAAAAAATCATTTAAGTATATTGTTGGTAGGAATTCAAATTCTGCCACTACTGCTATAGCGATTACTACACCTAGAGTGGTCCATGTGATACTAAACTTCACACTAAGTCATATGAAATCATGAAACCCTAATTTCTGAAACATAAAATTCTAATTTTCGAGACCTAAACCATTAATTTTTGAGATATTTTTAGAATATATAAAATTCTAAAAAATATTACACAATCAAGTCTCTGTGTAAGGAGCCTTTAAAAAATTTATAATGTCTGGACGTAATTTTCTATATTAAAAAAGTCATAAAATAGTATAATTAAATGAATTTTGGAGAAAAAAAATACGGTAGCCGTGCGGCAACCATACTGTAGCACATGGTTGTTGCATTGTGGCAACTACTGTAGTATTTTTTTTCTTCTTTTTTCTTTCTTTTTGGTGAGAATTCAGAATGGATTAAAAAAATTTGAATTAAATTTTTTAAAAATTACACAAACAAGTACATTTGGTCAAGAGGCTCCACAAAAAATTCAAATTTTTTAAGGTAATTTGCTATATTTAAAAATTCATACATAAATCATGCATAAATAATTTTTTTTTAAAAAAAAAATTTATTTATGCTATAGTAACCCAGTGGCGGTGGCAGGTGCATTACCGCGTGTAGCCATTTCTGTAAATACGATTTAAAAATTCCGCCCCATCCGTCGTCGTTTCCGATTGGGGAATCGCTCCGCGCATGCGCCGCCTAGCTGCTAGTGATCGACCGAGCGATCGAGTGGGCGCAGCATTTGCTTGCAGCAACAGTGGTGCGCGCTCGTGCTGTCTGCGATGGTTCAATTCACGGCACGCCACTGTCGTCGTTGGCCTGCACATGCGGCTACGTGTTGTCGGTGCGCGATGGAAAGGGGGTGAAAATGGCAAACATTATTCACGCATGGCATGCGGAATACTCGCTCTCGCTTGCTCGCGAGTACCAGCAGCTAGCAAGCACTCCGTATGATTGCGAATTTTTAAATATAGCAGGCTCTTTGCTTAATTCCGTCGAAGAGAACCTATATATTCTTGTTTTGAGAATCTCCTTTAAGTTGAGCCACTCGTTACCACATTAACATACAACTTCCGTCCAATCAATGATGCGCACGTGACACATGTTTACATCATAAATTGCCGCCGTCCTGATGTACCCTCCTAGCTGAGACAATATATCCGTCACATGTTACTTTTTCGTTTTTCAACTCGATTAATTTCCTCTCTCTCTCTCTCTCTCCAAACCTCACGTCTCTGTCTTCCAGGTCAATTGACATGTTACACCCACACTTTTTTTTATGTACATAAAATGGTAGAGAACTTGACCACTATATTGAAGTGGTTGTCAAAAGGTATTACAATACCAACAAATCAAGCAAAAAAAAAAGAAGAAGAGAAAATTGTACAAAATTAGAAGTAAAAAGGAGAGAGAAAACTACAGGAGTACCTTCATATGTGCATCAAAATTAGTAGAAATTTAACAGTATCGTACGTAACCGTGTCTCTCATCGACTGATATAACAGCGCGAGAGAGCTTAATCTGCACATGATCCAAATTAGTGAAAGGCAAGAATTGATTAGAGCAAATGTGCAGGCCGGTCAAACCAGCCAGGTGTACACTACGTCGGGAGGTTCCATATAAAATTTTATGATTTTTAAAACTTATTTGCTATATTTAAAAATTCGTACAAATAAGTACGAAACCTTAATTTCAGAAACATGACTAAACCCTAACAGACGACACGTGACGGCGTGCGGGAACCGTTGAGCGGGGTGATATGGCGGCCACGGCGGCCGTGTGGCAACGGGATGACGTTGCGGGCGGATAACGTTCTCCACACGACGGTTGTGCGACAACGATGCTAAATTTATAAATACGATATTGCTATGATCAATACTACAAATACAACTTTAAAAGTTACTATATGCCCCCAAAAATTCGACGATAGTGCGGTACACCGGAACGAGTTAGCTCAGTGCACTGCGGGGCCGGACACCATCAGCACTCCAATTCAGTCATTGTGCTGCGCTCTCCCCAAATCCCGCCACGTGTCCCGCCCCACCCATCAGCCGTCCTGCTGTCACAACGGCCCTTCCCCAACCGTACAACCGCCCCACGCCCACCCGCCTCTATATATACCCCTCCCCCCATCCGCAACCTCCTCTCATTTGAAACCTTCGCCGAAAGTCGATCTCCTCGTTTCCTTCTCCGTTTCGTCTTCTCTCTTCTCGATCCCATCGTCTCTCGCGAGGCAGCCGATTCGATCGCTCCAAAGTCGCAAGGACAAATCGAAATTTTTACCTCGAAGATTTGGTGATTACTGATTAGTAGTTGGTGTGTGTGTGACATGGGGAATCACAAGAAGTTGCTGCAGTTTCTGCGGCCGGACCTGGCGGTGGCAGCGGCCAAGTCGTCGGACGACGATGAGGACGGTGGGTCGCCGCTGCCTTCGCCGACGACCAGCGCGAGCGCGCACACGTCGGCCGCGGCGTCGCCGTGGATAAACCTCCCCGGGCTCGCCGTTGGTGGGATTGAGTTGGGCGGCGCGGCGGCGGGGTCGACGGGGCTACTAGGATCGCTCGTCAAGGAGGACGGCCACGTGTACTCACTCGCCGCGGCGGGGGACCTGCTGTACACCGGGACGGACTCCAAGAACGTGCGGGTGTGGAGGGACCGCCACGAGTTTGCCGGGTTCCGGTCCGGGAGTGGGCTCGTCAAGGCCATCGTTATCGCCGGCGATGGGAGGATTTACACGGGTCACCAGGACGGCAAGGTGCGCGTGTGGCGCGCGTCCGCGGACGACCCCGCGGTGCACAAGCGGGTCGGGTCGCTCCCGAGGTTCACGGACGTTTTGAGGAGCTCCGTCAAGCCGTCGCACTACGTCGAGACGCGGCGCCGGCACAGCGCCGTGTGGCTGCGGCACTTCGACGCCGTGTCGTGCCTCAGCCTGGACGCCGGCGCGGGCTTGCTCTACTCGGGCTCGTGGGACAAGACTTTCAAGGTGTGGAGAGTGTCGGACTCGCGGTGCCTGGAGTCGGTGCGAGCCCACGACGACGCCGTGAACACGGTGGCCGCGGCGGGGTTCGACGCGATGGTGTTCACCGGTTCGGCGGACGGGACGGTCAAGGTGTGGCGGCGGGAGGCCAGCAAGGGCGGCACCACAAGGCACGCAATGGAGTGGATGCTGCGCAAGGGCGAGAGCGCGGTGACCGCGATCGCCGTGGCGACGGAGGCGCGCGTGGTGTACGTCGGTTCGTCGGACGGGGCCGTGAGCCACTGGCAGTTTCGGCGAGGCACCGGGGCCGTAAGCACGCCGAGGAGTGGCGGGGCGCTGCGAGGGCACAAGATGGCCGTGCTCTGCCTCGCGGTGGCCGGGCGCGTCGTCGTGAGCGGCTCGGCCGACCGCACGATCTCCGTGTGGCGCCGTCAGGAGGGTGCTGAGCACGCCCGCCTCACCGTGCTCACTGGCCACACTGGGCCAGTCAAGTGCGTGGCCATGGACCAGGAGAACGACGCCCCCGGTGCGGATGGCCACTGCCGATGGGTGGTGTACAGCGGCAGCCTCGACGGGTCCGTCAAGGCTTGGAGCGTGTCCGACACGCCGGCGCATGTGTGGAAGGGCATGCCGTCGCCGCTGGGCGTGTGGACGCCGTACGCTGCGCCGGAGCTGAAGCGCATGAGCATCTCGGCACCCGTGCATTGTAAAGCGCACACGTGTGGCGTGTGAGAGACGAGTTTTTGCCTAAATAGCATTTTTGGAGACGCTTTTGATAGAAATGGCGGACGCAGCGCGGTATTTGCAAAAAAAAAAAAAAACACAATGGATGTGCTAGTAGTCGACATGTGTGCATTTCTGTACTTCCCGTGCCTGATATTATTCTCTTATGCTCGCTCGTCGCCTGGACTTGTCTCGCGCCAATGCGTGACCACCTCCGCATGCCTGTGGCCCGGACAAACCTCCTCCGCACGCGTGTCACCCGGACAACGTCGCCTCTGCACACCCCCGGCCAGACAAACCTCCTCTGCAAGCGCGTCGCCTCGGAAAACGCTGCCTCTGCACTCCCCCTCCCCCCTGGACAAGCCTTCGCCCGCTTGTCGCCCGGACATGGCTCTTCCCCCTAGCCCGGCTGCGCCACATTTCCCTCGTCCGCACCTCCACGACTATTGTCCACAAATTAACTAGTCGTAATTAATTTAGTGGTAATCAATAAATCGTAATTATTTCTGTCGTGATTTATTAGTGGTAATACATTAGTGCAAATGTAGTGGTCGAATTTACGTTGTCGTAATTAATTTATTGGTAAGTAGTTACTCATAGTTAATTTGTGGTAACTAAATAAACATAATTAATTATGATTAATTAGGTTTGTGCATAGTTAATCAGTCTTAATTAATTAATCGTTATTAATTCAACAAGAAATACTTAGATGTAATGAATTACTCGTGAGTAATTTATTGACTCGTAATCAACTTGTTACTAATTAATTATTTGTAATTGTTTCATGTGTATTCCTAAATTTTATCAAATTTATTTTTCGAATTTTATAATACAACTCCACATGAAATGTCTAAACTCTCGTGATTTCATGATTTTTTTGTGAACCTCGGTGTTTTTTAATTTCATGTTAGTCCGAAACTGGTTTACTCCGACAATACACACATAACATACAAAATATGCATACAAATATAGTACAATAAAAAACATAACATATATGTAGTATAATTACACATGGGATACAATATGGCTCACTCGTTTGAACCACTCTCTGCTAGCTACATCTGCGTCCGTGTGCGCTTGCTGGTTTTGCGTCAAGCATGTCTTATAGGATACACTAGCCAGTCCGAAGAACGCGTATCGGTTCGGAGGGGGTACCGAGACCGTTGAGTGGGCGAAGGTGCATCAGCAAGCCGACTCTGGCCCAGCTGAACCTGTCCAACGTCAATGTCGCCCAGCTGAGTCATGCCAAACTGGTTGCCACCTGCAATCATGTCATTAATAAAGGAATCAAGAAATCCACACCTAGATCGCCTGCCCCGAGATACGCTGTCTACAAGTCCCTTGGTGCGGAGGAGCTCTGGCCTTGAACGTGCAACATGCTCGACCCCAAAGGAGCTCTGCCTTTCGTAAGGTACACTATACTGGTTAACGTACGACAGGGGTGGGTGCCCTGGGTGCCACGGTCCAAACCCTGGCGCCGTGTATTGCTCCTTGGCAGGAGCTGGGAGGGCCGTATCCGCATTAGTTGACGGATGACCATCACCCCCACGGTCAACTGAAAGCTACAAGACAGAATGATGTTAGACAAAATAAATACTCACGACGTAAACTAAACATCTCGTACCACCCAGATGTGCAGTGCGGATGACCGAGGGGGAGCACCAGTCTAAGTACTAGATGTGGATGGCCGAAGTGATGCATCCCGACAGACGTGCGGCCGGAGAACGACATGATGTTAGCAGAACCTACGGCATAATAAAAAACAGAATATAAATTTGTACATAACTTACCTCCCCGCTGATCTGGAGCGCGGATGACCGACGGGGAGAGCTACGACACCCGTCGGTCTGACTAGGCCGTGTTGACCTAGCAGGTGAGCACGGTCACCCTACTCGATGCGCGGCGTATAGGACATCATCTCTTGAATGACCACATCCCATATTCTTTATTATATTCTTCGACTCCGCGAAGATATACTTCAAAGTGCTCAGAAGCCCCGGTACGGTGTGCTCTGGGCTGCGGATGGCTGTCTCCCATGCGTTTGGGATCAACTGCAGCCACTCTAACTGAAGTGACAGACAAAACTGGTTCAGTAACAATTAGTACAAATATCATCAATAAAAGAAACAAAGGTTGTAAGTGTTTTATGGTATCATCACGCTGTGAAGCGTAGTGTCGATCGAACGAGTGGCGGACGATTTCCTGGTGCATCAGCTGCTCGAGACGCTCTGGTGGAGGATGGGTAAGTCTGGTGTGCGACCGTGGTACGTACCACTTGATGTACTAACGGTACGTTCGTACGTCGTACGGTCGCTGCTCCTGCAGGATCTCGATGGGCGCCATCTCTATCCAAGCCGTAATCCACTCATGCTGGACTGCTTGTCCGTCCTCAGCATGTTGGCCCGCCGTCGATTGCATGTATTCGAGAAGGATTGATGTTAGAACAGCGGATGCAGGTATGATGTTGTAAGATCGAGGTGGCCGACTAGGAGGGGGGGTGAATAGGCGGTTTAAGAAAAATTCGCGCTAAAACCAATTGACAATGCGGAAGCTAATAACAAATTGGTTTTGCACAATTAAAACCTAAATCAACTAGGCTCAACTAAGTGCACCAACAATAAGACTACAAAACAATATGAGCAATCATACAATGATATATATGCAATTAAAACATGTAATGTAAATTGCTCAAGGTAAAGCACAAGATAAAGCAAGATGACACAATGATGTTTTACTGTAGTGTTCGGAGACTTGCCGGTCTCCCCTAATCCACGTTGAGGTAAGCCCAACCACGTTGGACCGGCTCCACTAATTAAGCTAACACCTCCGAGGTAAGTCCAACCACTTGGACCGGTTCCAAACCGAACCAACACCTCGCTCCACTATGATCACTCTTCCTCCACTCCGGAGATGGTGAGCACCAAACCACTCACAACACGCTGGGTTTTCTCATAAGCTTCTTGAGAAGATCACCACGCACGACGACTCCACACTGTCTAGGTGTCGGTAAACACCAAGAGTAACAAGACTCGACGTTCACTTAAACTAATCAAGTGTCAACACTCAAGTGGATACACAATCCATGACCTAAGGCAACATATGCACTTAGAGTTTACTCTCCAAGCTCACCAAGTGCAACACATGCACATAAGAGAGGAGAGGCTTGCTCTTAGCTTAAAGAATGAGTATGGAACTCAACATTAGCACCAGCAACTATTCCCACCCGGCCACGGTGGCTATATAGAGCCCACACACAAAAACTAACAGTTGGGAGAGAATCTGCTGAAAAATCAGCAAATGCGGAACTTCCGCTGTTCAAAGTCCAGAACTTCCGCACCTAAGCGACAAGCACAGCAATGACTATATCAGACGAGAAACTAGTCGTTGGAAAATAAATCTGAAACTACCGCCAACTAATTCGCGGTACTTCCGATTATCGGATGTTCCAATTCTGATGGGCGGTACTTCCGCTTCCACTCAGGTCCAACACATGGCACCTTCTGGAAAAAATGTACCTCGTCAAATCGGAACTTCAGCTGTGCGGTAGTTCCGCTCCCAACATGGCGGTACTTCCACGCTTCCAAAAATCGGCTAAGTCCCGAAAAGGATGCTTCTCTGGAAAAAAACGTTTCGCCGGATTTTGGACCTTCCGGCCTGCAGTAGTTCCGCAGTTATAACCTCGGAACTTCCGATTCTCCTGACAAAGCAGCAATGGCTTTCAAAACAATTTTAATTGTAAAACACATTTGCTAATTGATGAGCTATGCCTAACAAGGGTCAAAGGCAAGATTCCTAACAAGTTGCAAAACACATTTGTCAACTTTTAGAATCATATCACAAGGAATAAGGTACATGGACTTACACCATTTGCAAAACACATTTGCAAACCTAAGTCACATGCTACAAGAAATTAAACATGAGCTCAAACTATTTGCAAAACACATTCGCAAATAACAACATCATGCCACAAGGCTAAGGTGCATAGACTTCAACCATTTGCAAAATACATTTGCAAACTATAGTCCCATGCTACAAAGATTAAATGCATGAGCATCAATTAGTTGCAAAACACATTCGCAAATAATAGCTCCATGCATATATGAGTTAGAGCAAACACAATAAGCTATCAACACATGACTAACTCATGCTACTAGTCAAGACCCCTCTTAATAGTACAGCAATCCTATACTAGCAATCCGGTGTTCCAACCAAACACCAAGACCGGTAAAAGACTATGAACATATCCTTAGCTCTAGCTAGTCATACCTTTATCTTACATCTTCTTGAAGCTTGATGACGTACATCAACACTTCAACTCCGGGTCCTTAACTTTGACAATCATCAACACATGATGATTTCTTCACTTCGGGATCTTGTCTTGAACATCATCACCACATGATGATTTCTTCATCCCGAGTCTTGACATGCATCAACACATGATGCATTCTTCATTAAACCTCCATCAACACATGATGTGTCTTCTCTTGTCTTGATGATCAACTTATGATCATCTCCTCTTCTAGAACATCATCGACACACGATGATTATCTTTTTCTTCAAGCTCTTCATATGCATCAACACATGATGCATCCTTTACTTGAATCTTGACTTGATGATCAACTCATGATCATCCCCAGTCTTCATCATTCTGGAACATAACCTCTACATCCAACTCATGGAAAATGTTAGTTCCACAATATGATTATTATTAATTACCACACCATACCATTAACTCATAATGGTGGGACAAGATACCTCTATCTTTCCCTCTTTGGTAATTGATGATAATCATTTCAATCACACAAATTTGATTTAGATAAAAGTAACACGTTATGAGTATATATAAACTACACAAGTCATATATATACTCACAACACGAGTATGCGAGAACTACACAAGTTCTACATACTCAAAGCTTGAGTATACGAGAACTACGTAAGTTCTTTATACTCAAATCATGAATATACAAAACTACACAAGTTTTATATATTCGAAACATGAGTATACACGAACTACACAAGTTCTATATACTCAAAACATAAGTATACAAAGACTACACAAGTTTTGTATACTCATACGGATATGTTTCAAAGTAAGGATCCCAAATATATGTAGAACACGAAATATGGATCAATACAAATGAAACCACAAAATATAGAATGAGCTCCCCCTAAATGTGTGCATACACAAATATGTAAATAGAAATATATGCACATATTCAAGATAAACTTATGGTGGAGTTCAACCTATATTTTGGATTCGAGGAATGCAACATTATATAAGAGTACAAGTTGAATGCATACCTCGTTGAATTTCACCATTATATCCAAATGAGACTACACACTAGATATAGCAATAGAATTGTTAGTCTCACAATTAGATTTGTCATTAATCACCAAAGCACTCCATTAACTCATAATGGCGGGTCTAGATCCTTCAGATGTGTAAACATTATTCGGATGGAGTTGGACTCACAAGTGGACGGCTTGCTGTAGGATCCTGCCGTCGGGAAGGGGCACAAGATGGTACAAATTGAACTATCGCATTACACGTTGTGACGCGTAAGGCTCCACTATATGGGTAAACATCATGTGGTAGGTCGTCGCCCATAATCCAGTGTCTTGTGTGCATTGCATGGACAACCCATGTGGCGCTACTATGTTAACAAAATCTGGGTTCCATGGAGCTATGGAACGAGTAGCACCTCATCGGTCTGTCCTTGGCCCAGCATAACTAGACAGCGGCCCACCGGTACCCCATAGTGGGCCCGTCTATCGGGTCGTATAACTCGGGGTACGAGTTCACTACTTTTTCAAAGGAGGGCCGTCCAACAGGAAAGTACTCCCAACTCCACAGTTGTAGAAGCACGAAGTAAACAACAAGGCTCGGTTTCAGACAGGCATTGCACTGCAAAGTTTCACACAATCCACTGTATGTGGTGCGAAGGACAGCTGATCCCTAACAGTACTGAGGCATCACCCCAGCTTCTACGTCAGTCAAAGACTCGGCGATGCAAACAAAGCTTGGGTAGACCCAATCGCCCTGTGTGGTGGGAAACAAGACCAAACAAAAGAGATGAAGAAGGTAAGCGACAAGGTATGTCCTAACAACCTCGTCAGATGCGTCCTCCGGGCATTGCCTGAAATTCCTCAACCAAGTCTGAGGGACACCACGGGCACTTCCGGGACATCTATGTCGAATCGATGCCCCAACCGGGCCTTCTAGTCCGCCATCGGGCGGCCTGGAACAAGCGGCTCACCCCTGATCGGGAGACCTGTCAAGGATGAGACATCCTAGAGAGTGACCGTCATCTCACCCCACCGAATGTGGAGGGTGTGTGTCTCGGGTCTCCACCTGTCAACAAGTGTCGACATCAGACTGCCGCCCAGGGTGAAGTGGCGTCCGACCGCAAGCAGCCTCACAAAGGGCAATAAGTTCGTGCCCCGAAGGATTAGGATATAGCGAGCGTCAAGCTATCAGTAATTCCTCTTGGACAGAAGCACGAGGGGTGGAGGGCCATTCGCGTCCCCAATGATCCACGACTTGCACTGGTGATTCTCGTCATAGAAGTGTTCTAGAAGCTTCGGTAGAGGCATGGTTTGCAAGAGATGGAAGGGACAGATTATTAGTGAATAGATTGGTAATGACGATGAATTACTAATAATTAAAAAATACAACTAAATACAGATAACAAATTAATATACACTAATTAACTACAACCAAATTAATTACGACTAGTTAAGTACGACTAAATTAATTGTCGCTAAATTGATACGAGTGATTCAATACCTCCAAATTAATTAGGACTAATTAGTTACCACAAATAAATAATTACCACTTAATAATGACAACTACATTATCCAGGACTAAATTAATTACGATGAATTAAATAGCACTAAAATAATTACAAATAATTTAGTACCATAAATTAATTACAAAAAATTAATTACGACTTAATAAGGCCAGTAGATTAATTATGATATAATAAGGATACTAAATTAACTACGACTAATTAATTAATACTTAATGAACCACGACTAATTAATCCCAACTAATTATTTATGACTAATTAATTAACTAACACGAACTAATTATGACTAATTAATTCATAACTAATTAACTATGCCTAAATAATTATAACTAATTAATTACGTAAGACTAATTTAACTACGACTAATAAACTCACACAAATTTTATTACAAAAATTTGAAAATGACTAAATTAATTACGCCTACATAAGTATAACTAATTAACTACAAACATTTAACTATGGTAATTAATAAAGAAAGTACATACGAGAAAAAAAAAACTACATGCTAATATGATTGCTAATGATGATCGTAAGCAATGCTTAGTCGCCTACAAAAACGAATTCGACAGAACGAGCGAGAATGAGAAAGCGAACGAGCGAGGATGAGAGTTTGCTACCCGTCTCGCCGTCGCCTTGGAATTTATAGCCGTGACGGGAGGAATCAGATTCCCTCATGCGCGCGAGGCTTTGCATGCATGTATGCATAGACATGGATGGCGACATGAATAAAGCGCGAAAGTGATGGATGGCGATGGGGAGGAAGTGGTGGATGGTAACGGGGAATTCAGGGCAACGAGAACTGGCGTGTCGTGAACGGGCGAGGAGGGACCGACAGAGCCGGCCGGTTGGGCAACACACGGCTAGTCCGGGCGGTGGGTGTGCGAAGGAGACTTCTCCAGGCGACACATGTGCGGACATGGCTTGTCCGAGTGGTGAGCGTGCGGACAAGGCTTTGTCCAGGAGGTGGGCATGCGGAGGCGGTGCTGTCTTGGTAGTGTGAGTGCAGACGAGACACGTGTTGGGCGAAGAAGCAACCGGACGAGGAGCGCATGGATTTTGGCGCATTCGAGGTCACACCACACGAACAAACCCTCTCCGGGCTAGGGTGATTGAAATTACACACATGACGACACGAGTCTCGTCCGGAATGCCACATTTGGCAATACCGTGTGAGGAGAGCCACATTTGTAAATACTAGCCGGAATAGTGTCATTTAGGCCAAAAAGTCGTGAGGGAGTGGTAGTGGCCTAGGCTGTACATATACGCACGTAGGAATTAGAATTGTACACCGTATATACTTACGGTGCTGGGTAATTTGATTTGATTTGTTTTATTTGGAGGCCGCTAAAATGGACGGATGGATGGGGATGTGGTGGTGCTTTGGTCTGAGCGGCCGGTAGATGGTGTGAGATTTGGACGCGTCCAACTAAGCAGGGAAATGTTTTTAGTTGGGAGATGTGAACGTCTTTTTTGTGGTTTTGGTTTGTGTTGTTTTTGTAAGAAAAAGTTGTACAAAGTTTTTGCTTGTGAGGGAAGGAAAGAAGAGGAAATATGTCGTTCTGCTCTCGTTTCTTAGTCATGAATTATTTCAAGTGAATAGATTGTCGTAATTTCGGCACGTTGTCAGATCTCCAAACCCTTAATCACAATGAGCGTTTTTAGATGTTGGGTGGTATCACACTGTCACACTACGATTAGATTATTCAGCGTGGTGGGGCCGGTAGCGTTATTGAGCGCCTCAGCGTAGAATAACACCATGGACCGTGCGACACGCAACTCGCCAGCCCACGAGTCCACGACCCGTTCGCGCGGTCAACCGGACGCCTTCTTGGAAATGGCAGTGAATTTTTTTTGAATCGGAAGTTCCCAGTCACGAATAATTTTTACGGGTAATTTTATGATGATTAGATTAGTAATATAATATAAATCTCACAAAATAAAACCTCTCTGAGTATTTACTAAAAGAGATTGGCTGCATCGGTAAAAGAGATTTACTGCAACATCTATATATGACTTTACTGCTCTGTTTCTGAAAAAATAATAAACTTCACTTGTAGTTTATTGGCACATCCAGCTATGTGCAGATGAAACAATCGTAAAAAAAAAATGGTGATACGTGCAGCAGTAAAATTGCTACCACAATTACTTTCGACCTTGTTATAACGCGCACTAGACATGAGACGTCGCGCGTGAGTGATCGTGGGTTAGTGGGCCAAAATATCATGTTCGACGCTTCGTAGGGGTGGCTTGATCAGCGTGCGGTGGGCTCAGTGTGTGTGTGTATCTCGTAATTTCTATTGTTAAACTATCTCTAATGTGTTGTTTTAGCCGGTTCAAAGGAGGAGAGAGAATGGATTGAATTGATTCAATACATTTTAGAGGTCGATTCCAGCAAAAAAAATTATGGTACCAGACTCTACATAGGAGTCGATTCAAAGCATTAAACAACTCATATGAGCCCAGTTATGAGAGAGTGTGTGTGTGGTTGAGAGAGGATATTAGTTTTTTGTTTTTTTTATGTAATATGGGTCCCAGTTATTAGTAGGAATTGGTTCAACACATTGGAAAAAAACATAGCTCAGTTCCTTGAATGCTTACATGACATCTCTTTGAATCGACGTCGGTTCAATACACTAAAGATGCTCTTAGGGCATCTCCAATAGTGTATTTATTGTCGTCTCTTAGCTATGACACGTCAACAAAATTCTACATGGAGGTGAGAGAGCACATGTCGTCTCTTCCTGCAGAGACCGTCGTGCACGCAAAACAAGACATGATACAATAATCTACTCTAGTTGACATATAGGCCCGTTTCAAAGGAAAATTATAAAATATAAATGTTAGAGAGTGTGCTAAAGATTATATATTTGAGATATTGTCTCTAAAGATGATGTAGCATATGTTAAAGATAAGGTTATCTCTAACTATTAGAGATGCCATTGGGGTATCTCCAATAGTGTATTTATTGTTGTCTCTTAGCTGTGCCACGTCAACAAAATCCTACGTGGAGGAGAGAGAGCACATATCGTCTCTTCCTAAGGACATCTTCAATAGTTAAAGATAACCTTGTTTCTAACATATGCTACATCATCCTTAAAGAAAATATCTCAATTATATAGTCTCTAGAGTAGATATTTATATTTTATAATTTTTCTTTGAAACAGGTCAACATATCAACTAGAGTATATTAATATATCATATCTTGTTTCGCGTGCACGATAGTCTCTTCAAAAAGAGACGACATGTGCACTTGTAGCATCAAGGATAACCGACTAGAGGGGGGTGGATAGAATGTTTTTAAAACTAATTAATAATATTAAGAATTAAGCAAGATAGTTCTAACAAGGCTTCCTTGCATAATAAAGATGGTAAAACTATTGTGATACTTGACACAAAAAGAGCTGATGACAAAACTAGATACACACCTAGCTAAGCTAAACAAACACACTAGAAAAGCTTAGAAATGTAAATGCAAGATAGCTAAGACAAGAATTAACCACAATGAAGACAAGAATTTTTTCCCATGGTATTGAAGACTTATTGGTCTTCACTAGTCCACGTTGAGGAACCTTGAGCTAATCAAGCCAGCTCCACAAATTAAACCTTCCCTCGATTTCACTAGTTGTTGTTCTTCCTCCACTTCGGAGATGGCGAACACCCAACCAATCACAATTTTGGTGCCGGGCTTCTTCATAATCTTCTTGAAGAGATCACCGCGCAAACTCCCGCCAAGTACTACAGCTTCACTTTTCGGTCCAAAAGGGGTGGTTTCGGGAAAAAAAACGTACCGCTATCTATGCTTCGGAATATCCGGGTTGCTGTAGTTCCGCTTAAGATGCGGTCATATCGCGATGCAGTAGTTCCGCCAAGGAAACTCCGGAACTACCGTTCACCAGGTGAGCAATCGAGATAAAAATATGTCATTCTGTAAAAAATATACCGTTAATAAGATTTAGGTATGACCGGGTTGCGGTAGTACCGCACCACTATCCCGGCCATACCACAGTGCAATAGTACCGCCAACAAAACTTCGGTACTACCGATTATTATAAGAAAACACAGTTGGTTTTCAAAACAAACTCTAAATGCATACATGATCCTAGATTGATCCATATTGCATAAGAATATGTTATCAAGCTACGAGTCACGATCCCTCTTAATAGTACGGTATTTAACCTAAAATCCGGTCTGCCACCCTTTTCTCCTAAGACGATTGAAAGTAAAAAGGATCCTAGACTACTTGTACCTTGTCTTTGAACTATAATGATATTAATGTTGACCTTTTGCATGCATGTCCAGATTGTTGTATTCATTACTGAGAGCAAACATTGTAAATATTCAATAAATATATTAGTCTCATATTCATATATTGTTATTAATTACCAAATTAATTTTTAGGGTCCTAAATGCTTTCAGCTTTCTCTCCTCCCCTCTCTACTCCACGTAGGATTTTGTTGGCATAACATAGCCAAGAGACGACAATAAATACACTATTGGAGATGCCCTGAAGAGACTGTCGTGTATGCAAAATAAGACAGGATAAAGCGAAACAAGACATGATACATTAATCTACTCTACTTGACATATAGGTCTATTTCAAATAAAAATTATAAAATAAAAATATTAAAGAGTGTGTTAGAGACTATATGTTAGAAATATTGTCTCTAAAGATGATGTAGCATATGTTAGAGACAAAGGTTATCTTTAAGGGCATGTACAATGGTACATACAATTGTTGTTTATAATAACTCTATATGTCACCAGTAGACAAAATTAAAGAAAGCTCATACAATGGATTGTGGTGATACAGTCGGCTACAAGATTATAGACATCACACAATCTTTTAATGCTTTTCTTGTTTCTGGTGATATAGTCGGCTACATAATCATAAACAACACATTTCTCTCTTCTCATTCTTTTTCATCTACATTAGCTTAAATCTTACGTGACAAATACTATAAACAGCTTATATAAACCCATTGTACATGACCTAACTACTGAAGATACCTTCAGTTAACAACATTTAGCCTTCAAATGCACACCGAAAATGTTGCATTTATAAAAGCAGCTAGTTTGTCGATCTCATGAGCACGAGTAACAACCAGCTACCTACCACTATAATTAAGAGTTTAAATGACGTTTTGTGCTTTTGAAGCATCGATGAAATTAGTTGAGAAACTAAAGGACATTAGATCAGAAATTAAACCGCTTTGAAAACATCATTACAATTAGCCGGATCCGGATGCATGTGCCTTTCGCCACAATATATGGAGAGAAATGATCGAGCAACAACCGCCTCATTCAAATCGAGAAACATTGATTCCAGTTTGTATTCAACACAACGTTTTCGTTTCAGAAATTTCTCAAAATCCTGTTGCTTGTGACACATACTAAGTTCTCGTAATTAACTTTGCGGTGCTCAAATTTAAGAGGAGATTGATGGATTCGGATCCGCTGCAAGACAGGGCACTGCACCAAAATATACTGTAGTGACAAAAGTTGCTACAAAAGTAATGCACCTGTTGATCTCGGTCTTCAATTTTTTATCGAACGATAGAGATCGTAATGACATACATGGTAAATCTCTGTATTCTTTTCATTGAATACTTTAATTCTTCTTAGCTTTGCTTTCTGCACGTATCGAGATGAAGCCTTCAAAATCCTCGTGAAATTTTAGTTTTCTATTGCAACTCTTGCGCAATTTAGTTGGGTATTTTACCTACCGCGCCTATACATTTTGCATTCATAATCAAACGGTCACATGAAATTTCGTAGATATTTTGTCGCCATTTCTTGAGAAAACGCTGCAAATTTCGCAAACATTTGTTCATGCATAGCTACGCCATCGCATTTAATCGTGGGGACAAAGTCGTATTTTGTCGCTTGTAGCACTTGACGTGTGCTCTACTACGAACTCGTTGAAAAAAAAAAAAACGAGGACATCCAGAGAGAATCGAATTCGAATCACAAAGTTGTGTTTGACCATCCAAGGCCCAGTTTGTAACCCCCTTCAGTTTTTCCCCACCTAAATTAAGTTTGCAAAAAAAAAAAAACACGTGGTGTGTCGAAGAGATGCCAAACCTCTTTCCGCATCTGGTAATTTCACATTTGGTCAAACTCAGAACAAACTTAAATTGCTCGTCTTTCTTTCCTCTGAGAGGGGAAAAAATATTTTTGGTGACCTGCTTGTCTTTCTTTTCTTTGAGAGAGAAAAAGAACATTTCTGGTCTTTGATTAATTTGGTAATTAGGCAAGACAGTAGGGAAGATAAGACACCACTAGTTTAACCTCGTGGGCAGGCAGGCAGGAAGAGAGAAGTTAATTACCTCTCACTTTATTTACTCTCTCTCTCTTTAACTTGATTACCTGATAAAGTAAAATCAGCAGTCTACAATTCTTGTCACATAAGATTTTTTATGATATCGACGGGAGAGAAGGAGGAGAGAGATAGAAGCTATATAACAATAAACGGTCTATAAAGCTCTTGTAGACATCATTTTTGTTGTTCTATTCATGTTGTCTATAACCAATATATTTTATAGCCTCATTTTAGATAATTTAGAGATAATCTGTTATATAAATTATATTTATTTGTATTTATAAATGATATGAAATATACTAAAGACAACTATTGTTTATACTACTGTATATGATCTAATACTGCCGCAAGACTCGTGGGTTAAGGAACTGAAACCGGCGTGAACCTCGCAGTGGCAGACACGAGGCAAACCTTGTGTGTTTTTTCCCGGCAGCTCTACACGTACACAAAAAGAAAAAGAAAGGGAGAAGCATATGGCTTAGGCTTTGGGCTAGGCCGAATTTGGTCTTTAACTTGAAAAGGATCGGTCGGAGGCTGGCCAGGCTACGAAGCCCAACCACAAAGCTTAACAAGGGCCAAATTCTTTGAGCCTGAAGCTTGCCGTAAAGCATGAAATTTTTTTCTGACCGGTTGGCGACGAGATACTGTCATATATTATATTTTCCCTAGGAAAACTAGCGCCAAATGGGCCGGGTTAACCGGGCCGTTCTAAAGACACTGTAGATCTAATTCAGATACAACACAACTCACATTGTTCATAGGCCATGACGGCCCGACACGAGAGCTCGGACCGTGCCTGGGCTGACACCACGGTACGGTGGGCTGGCTCGACACGACACGAACAGTGTCAGATCGTGTCGAGCATAGCACGAGCACGAAAGGCCCGGCACGGCCCATGCGGCCTGAAGATGTAAGGTGAAACAAGGATTGGAAGTGTGGGAGAATTTTGACAGGGCAACCGAGCAAGACGCAGCGGGAAATGAGGTACCATATGCTATTTGTAAAATTATCACAATGAATTATCTGCAAAGTCTACATGTGGAACGAAACACTTGCAAAGACATGCTACAAGATGTAAGGTGAAACAAGGATTGGTGATGAGGCAGACGCATGTGAGACCCCGGTTTATCCGGCTTGTAATGCTTAACCATCCATTCGGTCCTAGCATCACAAAGCGGATAATCCGAGACTCGAGACATGTATACTTCCCAGTGCGATATACACACCTCATCACAAAATTTGTGTATCAATTCCATTCATCCACATAGAACCGAAACACAGAACAGAACAGGAGTATTAATAATATTAAATCGAGTCATTACAAAAGAGAGGCCAACCGGCCAACAATAAAAGAGACAACAATAATTAAACAGCGGAAGCAAAAGTGCCATAAGATGGCTACAACAAAAGAGCCAATCAGTGTGCCTTTAACCCACAAGGCAACCGCCAGGACCGCCAAGCTAGTCGCCAAACCGAAGCACATCTCACAAAAGTGAGGCCCTTGGGGCTCACCTTCTTCCCCCGCAAACAAAAGCGGTAGGCAAAAGCGGTGAGTACTTTGAATGTACTGCAAGACTTACATGTGGAATAACAAACCTGTACATATACTACATGCAAGCTTAAACAACAATAGGCTGTATGTTTCATTTTAGCATAAAGCGAGTTTTCATTTGCAATAATATAATAGATTGAAAGCAATTTAACAAATCTGTTTTTAATGTTTAAATAACCGAAAGCACAAAAATATAACAGGAGGTAAAGAACAACAACAATCCGGAAGTGACTAAACCATTAGTCACCACAACAATAGTATGAATTACCCATTCATACCAACCATGTCAAATTTTAATTTAAAAGGTTGAAGTCTAACTCTTGCAAAACCTAACCAAGCGTGTCCATAACCTAGGACGAGGCTATTCGAATAGTTTTATCCCTGCAGGGTGTACCATTTTACCCACACGCCTGATCGCCTTTTGCCAAGCTATTAAGCACACTTCCTTAGGTATCTTACACGGCTAAGTCCTACGAGACGTTTCCAATATTGTGAATTATTCGCGAGCCGCCTGTATGGATAGAAACCCATACGTTGTGTCGGGTCGTGGCCCGACCTCGGACAACTACCCCTCACGGGTAAAGCCTCGGACAAGCTGCGACGCCTCGAGGTGGAGAGTCCATCCGGAAACTCCACCACCGCACACCCAACACAAGAACACAATTCCTTTTTCACACAACACACACAACGCTCCTCCTGCGACTCGGAGATAACCCACGCCAAAGTACTAAGTCAAGAGAGGTCCCATATCCTCTCGCGTGGTTAGTACGTAAAAATGCTTGGAGAGTGTGACACAAGATGTTCGGTCCTTGTTGACTTAGGCAAGACAACCACAAACCCAATAACCCACCATCCAACCACTTGCCCAAGTCCAAATCAATTTTTCCATTTTCGAATTTTGACTTTACAAAATTAACAAAGCACAAAGTGCTGGACATAATGGAAGAATAATAATTTTGTGTGATCAAGACCATCGACTAAGTCGATGATCGCCCAAAGCTACCGAACTAGGCATGGCTAAGCACAAAGATTCGTATTCTACTAAGTGACAAGAGTTCATCCATCGAACTCTAATCGCGACAAATAACCTAGGCTCAAGTAGTAGAGAATAACCAACATCCTACAGATTATGCAACTATAGGATCAACTAACCATATTTTAACACAAAGTAGCAATGCATACATACGCTTGAATTCAAAATATTAAACTTGTAAAATAATAGGATTAACATGATCAAACCGCTTGCTCGCTTGTTGTGGGTCAAGATGTTCTTTGGGATCACTCTCGGTATCAATGCGCTCTTGGATCCTATCGAAAGAACCAAAAAGAACCAATAAGGCAAAAGAAACCGAAAAGATCCAACAGTCAACTTCAACAAAAAGCTCTCAAATTTTTACAGTAGAAAGAGCATGATTTTTATGAACTAATGCAACAAGAACCAATTGATTTGGATTCTTAATGCAAAAGATATGGCCAAAACCATTTTGCTCACTTTTATAAATCAAAATGCTACTATTCATTAGCGAAATTTTCGGAGCTATACTGAGTTTGAAAACATTTCTAAATTAAAGTCTAGTTAAAAACATAATCAACAAAATTTGAATCAACCGAAAAGGATTTGAAATGAATTAGTTATGCATTTTACAAGTTATCATATTTTTGGTTGACAAATAAATCCTTTCGGAAATCAGAATTAAAACGGCGTGGCGAGCGAGGCGTCGATCAAAGATCCGACGCCCGCGTTCGGTGCTAGCTGCGCGGATTCACACTTCCTAAGCGCCACCGTTGGATCGGATCCAGCGGTTCCACGTGGACCCGGGGCGTTGGGCGGTCCGAGCGTTCACACGCATAGGAGCCGTTGATCTTGGATCCAACGGTCCACGCGGATCGAACCTTTCGGACGGTCGAACGTTCATTCGATCCGGACCGTTGATCTTGGATCCAACGGTCCACCGATTAGGCGTGATTAATTCAAATCTAAGCGCAATCTTGGGCGTAGATCCAAAGATCGACGGTCCGCAACGACTCAAGTTCAACTTCAGCGATTTCGTCCGACAAAATTTGGCGGGAAGATTGGCTCGCCGGCGACTCTCTCGCATGGCGGTGCGAGCAAAAGCCTAAAATGAGTTCCTAACAACCTTGCGCACCCAAAGGTACCAACAATTTTGGCTGCGGCGGTCTAGAACGCCGGCAAGCCGGAGATGACCGAGAAGACTCAAAATGACCGAAAACGAAAAACGCAAATGAGCTCAGCTGCGGTCCAAGGGAGCGGGTGCCAAACAACTAAGGACTAATAAGGGGGGTACCTGAGCCCAAAGAAGGCACCGAGGAGAATCGAGCTGGCTCGGGTGAAGAAGAATAGCGATTTCTACCGACTTGGGGGAAATCCGAAATTGATCTGCTCTCTTCTGCCAAAAGCAAAATTGACAGAGGGTTAAAACTCAGTGAGAGGCTAAGAAGCCGAGGAATCAAGGGTTTTGAAAGAGAATGCGAACACCACTTTCATAGAAGGACAGAAGCTCCAACAATGGCGACCGAGAGCAAATTTCGAAATGGAGCTCGAGCAACGCACTAACAGTGGTGCTGGAGCTCAAGAGTGTTCAAAGGATGCTAAGGAAGCCACTGGGGGAGTTTTATAGCCGAAGGAGCAAGGAAGAAGCAGCGGAAGAAAAATGGTGGGGCTCGTGTTGAGGCCGATCGAGGCGACGGAGCAAGTGACAACAGGGCGCGGCGACTATGGAGGCGGCGGGACGGAAGCATTAAATGCGGAAGAGCCGTTGGCGAAAGGAGAAGTGACCCGACGCCACGCTCTGAAATTTCACCCTCATCGTTGACCATGGCGAGCGCGAGTGACGGAGGTAGACGATAGCCGCCACCGTTGGATTGAAATCGAGCGGTGAAAAGAACGGTCGATAATAACGATTCAAACGCTCACTCAATCTGGACCGTTGATTTGGATCCTACGGTCCGCGTTGCGCAAGGCGTTCGGACGGTCCGAACGTTGACGCGATCGTGAACCCTCGATTTAGAATCCAGCGGTTCAAATGGATCGGGCGTTCGGATGGTCCGAACGTTCACGCGATCGTGAGCCGTTCGATCTTGATCCAACGACTCACAACACTCGCGCCCGAACGTCCGAGCGGTGCGGTTAGTTGGTTGGACCAAATCAAGTGGCTCGAGCCGAGTCGATCCGAACGAGGAGCAGTGAAACCGGTTAGGGTTTGAATTTGAATAGCTGATTTTGGAGGAATTATTTGGGGTAGCAAACAAACCCCAAAAATTATGAAATTTTAAATGGAGATTGCTAACAGGATGATGAACCTTATATAAAATTTTCAGAGACTTTTATGCACTGCATTTTCTCTAAAAATTCCAGAAGGCTAATTTAGGAGTTTGACTAATGTTTGACTTGCCTCAAAAATTATCAAATAATTTCTGAAAATTATGAAATAATTACGAGGTGTTAAACATCACTCCTAGGTTCAATGAAAATTATTTCCAAAGGTTGGGCACAAGATTTTCATGAAGGAGACTTGTGTTGGTGTCCAAATGGCAATTTGATCTTTGATTCCACATAATTCCTTTACAAAAATTATGGAACCGATTACAAAAATCAAGATCAGAGAAAAGTTTTAATTTCTCCTCATTTTTATTACATTTGAAACACAAACCAATTTTGGGATGTTACAAAACCTCCCCTTACAAAAATCTCGTCCAGAGATTTGGCTCACTCAGAAAGAAAGATGGATAGTTCGCACGAGACGATCTTCCCTTTCCCAAGTAGCCTCATCCTCGAGTGGTTCGACCACGAACTTTAAGGAATTTGATGGCTTTATTCCTTGTTCTTCGTTCACCTCTTCAAGGATGCGAGCAGGTGCTCCTTGTAGGTCAAATCTTCACGAACATCAAGAGTTTCCAGCGAGCTTCCTCGTTGGAACACGGAGACACTTCTTTAGTTGGGACACATGGAAAACATCATGTACCCTTCAAGTGCAGTGGCAATTCCAACTTATAGGCAGCGGCTCCTTTCTTCTCGATAACACGGTAAGGCCCGAGCATATCGAGGAGCTAACTTGCCCTTGACGCCGAATCACGATGGCCCTTCAAAGGAGAGACTTTGAGATAAACAAATTCATTGGGCTCAAAGCTCAACTCGCGACGACGGCGATCCGCATAGCTCTTTTGCTGGATTGAGTGTGCGCAAACGATCACGAATAAGTTGGACTTGACTCTCGGCCTCATTGATCGAGTCGGGCCAAAGAAGAGTCTTTCACCCGTCTCAGACCGGTTTAACGGGTTTCGCACTTTCTCCGTATAAGGCCTCGAAGGTGACATGCCGAGGCGGCTCGAAAAGCTGTTGTTGTAGGAAAACTTCGGCAAAAGGCAAGCATTTCTCCCAATTCTTTCCATAGGAGAGGGCGCAAGCACGAAGCATGTCTTCCAACACTTGGTTGACCCTTTCGGTCGACCATCGGTTTGGGGGTGATATGCGGTGCTAAATGTGAGACAGGTTCCCATAGCCTCTTGCAAACACTTCCAAAACACAGCGGTGAAAAGCGCCATGATCCAAGCGATCGTCTTGATACACCATGCAAGCGACGATACGGGAAATATAGAGGTCCGCGAGTAGACTCACACTAAGGTTTGTCCGGCGAGAAAATGGGCTACCTTCGTCAATCGATCGATGACAACCGGATGGAATCCTTGCCCTTGGATGTTGGGGCGGCCGGTGATAAAATCCATCCCGATCGAATCCCACTTCCATTCGGGAATAGGCAAAGGTGGCGATCCCGCTGACGCCGATGCTCGGCCTTGACACGACGACACACGTCGCACTCGAGAACGAACCGCAATCTCCCTCTTCATTCGGGTCCACCAAAATCTCGGCGGAGATCTTGATACATCTTTGTGGCCCGGGATGAATAGACAAAGGCGAATCATGGGCCTCGCGGAGAATCAAATCCGCAGTTCCATGTCCTTTGGAACCACAAGGCGTTGTTCGAACCTTACAACACCATGCTCATCCTCGAGAAGCACTTGGTTGTTCCGTTCTTGACATTTTCCTTGATGCGACTTATTCCGACATCCGATTCTTTGGCGACCTTAATCCGATCTACCAAGGTTGGTTGCACAACCAAGGCAATGAGGAACCACGCTCAACCAAACCTAAGTTGAGCGCTGAAATTCCTCCGAAGGGTGGGTTGACATCCCTGGAGCAACAAGGCATTGCAATGCGCTGCGATCGAGCGCATCGGCAGCGACATTAGCCTTGCACGGATGGTAGTGAATACCCATGTCATAATCTTTGACCAACTCCAACCATCTCTTTTGCACGAGGTTCGGATCGGTTGGGTGAACAAATACTTTAGGCTTTTGTGATCCGAATACACTTCACAACGATTACCGATTAGGTAATGTCGCCAAATCTTAAGTGCATGAATCACGGACCAATTCCAAGTCATGGGTAGGATAGTTGAGTTCATGAGTCCTTAATTGCCTTGATGCATAGGCCACTACCTTGCCTTCTTGCATAAGGACACAACCGAGTCCTCGCGAGAAGCATCGCAAAGATATCGAAGCCTCGATGGATATCGGAAGGACGAGGGCGGGAGCGGTGGTCAAGCGCTTCTTAAGTACTTGGAAACTTTCCTCACAAGCATCGGACCACAAGAACTTCTTGTCCTTCTTGAGCAACTCGTCATCGGCCCGCGATCTTGGAGAAATTCTCGATAAAGCGGCGATAATATCCCGCTAAACCGAGAAAACTCCGCGCCGATTCATCAAGTAGGTGAACCCATGAAAGAACATCGTTGACCTTGCTAGGGTCAGCGGCTCGCCTCTCTTTGAAAGAATATGACCCAAGAAGGCCACTTCCTTCAACGAGCAGCACTTGCTGAACTTTGCATACAGCTGATGCTCACGAAGCTTGCCTAACACAAGCCTCAGATGCTCATCGTGTTCCTCATCGTCCTTGGAATAGATGAGAATATCATCGATGAAGACCACGACAAACTTATCCAAATACTCCATGAATACCGAATTCATGAGGTTCATGAACAAGCGGGAGCATTGGTTAAGCCAAATGACATGACGGTATACTCATACAAGCCGTAACGAGTAGAGAAAGCCGTCTTTGGAATATCCTCAGGTCGTATCCGAACTTGATGATATCCCATTCTCAAATCAATCTTGGAGAATACTCGAGCTCCAGTTAATTGATCAAAGAGATCATCAATGCGGGGCAATGGATACTTGTTCTTTACCGTTACCTCATTAAGCGGACGGTAATCAACGCACATGCGCAAAGTATTGTCCTTCTTCTTTACGAAGATTGCAGGACAACCCCACGGAGATGAGCTAGGGCGGATGAAACCTTTTTCTTGCAGCTCACTCGGTTGCTTCTTCAATTCCACCAACTCGTTCGGTGGCCTCCGATAGTGCCTCTTTGAAATCGGGCGATGCAGGAACCAACTCAATGACAAACTCGAGGTCTCGAATGGTGGCATCCTCGAAGTTCTTGGAAAGACATCGCGAAATCACGAACTATCGGGACTTCACCAATATCGAGGCGGGCTTCGCTCAAGCGCGAAAGATGCGGACCTAGCGGCCGGAAAGCGAACTGCTCGCCGAAAGGACTAGATAGAGAGCGCGCTGGGCACAATCGATGTGTCCCTTATCTTTGAGACAACCAATCCATGCCAAGAATTACATCTAGACTTCTTGAATGGAGGAGGATAAGATTCGCGAAGAATCTCACTCCTCGATCTCAATTGGAACATCCTACACTCAGTTGACTCTTAACTCCGAACCGGGAGAGCGAATGAGCAACGGGACCAACAATGGAGTAAAGAGGAGCTCACTAAAAGCAAAGACAAAGACTCGAAACAAAAGAATGAGATGCTCTGAATCAAACAAAGCAATGGCAGGACAAGAGTTAATGAAAGGGTACCCAAAGACGGCGTCGGGCGCCTCTGTGCCTCCTCTGCTGAGATGAGGTTGACGCGACCACTACCACGCCTTGGGTAGTAGGGACTATCTTCGGTCCGCAAAGAACCACCTCCTTGCCGCGTTCTCCATTAGGGGAGGGGTCGCTCTGTCTTCTTGGGGCAATTATTTGCATAATGCCCCTTGTCGTGGCGAAGAAGCGGTGACATCCGCGGTTGTCGCGGAGGCCTCTGGCCGACTTCGCGAGTGCACGTGATTGGGGCACGGACTGCGAAGGGCGAGGCGTCTTGGCGACCTCGGGAAGTCTTGAAGGTGAAGGCGGACCCCGAGGCGCCCAACACGAGCGGAAAGAGGCGGCTGCGCGACTTGTGGGCCTCCCACTTGCGCTGCGGGAATCCACAAGTGCTCTCCGCGTGCTGCTCGGCAGCGATGGCCTTGTCCACCAAGGCACGGAAATCGGAAAGTCAAGGATGGATAGCTTGTCCTGCGGCTCCTCGGACAAACCATCCTTGAACTTCTCTTGCTTGGCCTCATCGGTGGCCACCTCCTCCGAGCATAACGAGCCAAATGGTTAAACTCGCAGGTACTCTCGTGGTGAATGACGCCCTTGCCTGAGCGATAAGAATTCCTTCTTCTTCAGCTTCATCAAGCCGGAAGGAATGTGACTCCGACGGAAGGCAGTGCGAAACTCCTCCCAAGTGACGGTGTGACCGTCCGGCTGCATGGCGAGAAAGCTCTCCCACCAAGACAAAGTGCACCCTCCGGTGGTGCGATGCGAATAAGCGCCTTCGTGCTCACGGCGCTGCGCTATCTGCGGCTTGCGCTCAACGAGCGAAGCCAATCGTCTGCGTCAAGCGAGTCCTCGGACACGAGAAGCGAGGGGTGAGTGCGAAGAAACTCCGCTAGTCCCCACGCGGTGATGACCACTCCCTTGCCCGGATCGATGCACCGGTAGAGGCGGAAGTGTTGCGCGCGATGGCGTCGAAGAACCCTCATCTCTCTGCGGTTGCGCTCGATCTGAAGAAGGACCTCGGCCATGGTCGGAGGAGGAGGAAGATCCTCGTCCGGACCAGCTGACTGGCCTTGGCCGCTACGAGTGCGCCCGGCCATCCTGTTACACGAAATTTTGGTTAAAACTAGACTCAAAGATTAAAAAGAAGAAAGCGAAAAGCTAGCGACTAGGGAATGGAATATCACCCTAACAGAAAGCCAAAAACAGCAAATATATAAACTTTAAAAAGGCTTATGAAAAGACTCCAAAACGACAAGGAATCATAAAACCAAAGCTCAACTCCCAATTCAACTAGCAGTATTGAATGAGCAGTAATTGATTGAGAAGATAAAAACCGGAAGATTAAGGTAAGATCTAATACCACTTAAGATCAAGGCTAAATCGTGAAAATAGTGTTAGATACATAGCTAACTAGTATCACATCTTACCCTTCTTTAACCCCACAAGTTTTAGTTGATTAAACTCTCATTTTCTACCCATTAGAAACCATCGAGCTTCTTTGTCCAGGAAATTGAGGTTCTTTGTAGCGATTTAGCATCAAGCTTCGGTAGAAGTCTTCCATTCTAGAAACTTCAAAATCGGCACACTTCAATTTGCCAAGCTCAGCGGTCCCATCGAAACCATTGAGCTCATTGTCTCGAAATTGAAGCGTGTGGTCAGATTCGCATCAAGCCTCTAGCGAAACCTTGGTCCGAAACTTCAAAACCCTAAGCACTTCAATTTGCCAAACTCGGTGGTTCCCAAAACCCATTTAATCGATAACATTATCTTTGAAAAGGAGATGAGAGGAAAACAACTCTTAAAACTCAAATTAGAGTAAGATGAGAGGAGAAAGCTAAGATAGGTAAGGAATAAAATCGATAATTCCTTAAGCTTTCACAAATCATTTGATACTTTTGAAAATAAGATTTTCCAAAATATCCTAAAAGCGACCAACTTGGGTTACTACGGTCGGTATGGCTCGATACCAAACCTTTGTGAGACCCGGTTTATCAAACTTGTAATCTTAACCATCCATTCGGTCCTAGCATCACAAGCGGATAATCCGAGACTCGAGACATGTATACTTCCCAGTGCAAGATACACACCTCATCACAAAATTTGTGTATCAATTCCATTCATCCACATAGAACCAAACACGAGCGAGCAGGAGTATTAATAATATTAAATCGAGTCATTATAAAAGAGAGGCCAAGGCCAACAATAAAAGAGACAACAATAATTAAGCAGTGAAGCAAAAGTGCCATAAGATGGCTACAACAAAAGAGCCAATCGGTGTGCCTTTAACCCACAAGGCAACCGCCAGGACCGCCAAGCTAGTCGCCAAACCGAAGCACATCTCACAAAAGTGAGGCCCTTGGGGCTCACCTTCTTCCCCGCAAACAAAAGCGTAGGCAAAAGCCGGTGAGTACTTTGAATGTACTCACAAGACTTACATGTGGAATAACAAACCTGTACATATACTACATGCAAGCTTAAACAACAATAGGCTGTATGTTTCATTTTAGCATAAAGCGAGTTTTCATTTGCAATAATATAATAGATTGAAAGCAATTTAACAAATCTGTTTTTAATGTTTAAATAACCGAAAGCACAAAAATATAACAGGAGGTAAAGAACAACAACAATCCTGGAAGTGACTAAACCATTAGTCACCACAACAATAGTATGAATTACCCATTCATACCAACCATGTCAAATTTTAATTTAAAAGGTTGAAGTCTAACTCTTGCAAAACCTAACCAAGCGTGTCCATAACCTGGGGCGAGGCTATTCGAATAGTTTTATCCTGCAGGGTGTACCATTTTACCCACACGCCAGACCGCCTTTTTGCCAAGCTATTAAGCACACTTCCTTAGGTATGCCGGCACGGCTAAGTCCTACGAGACGTTTCCAATATTGTGAATTATTCGCGAGCCGCGTATGGATAGAAACCCATACGTTGTGTCGGGTCGTGGCCCGACCTCGGACAACTACCCCTCACGGGTAAAGCCTCGGACAAGCTGCGGCGCCTCGAGGTGGAGAGTCCATCCGGAAACTCCACCACCGCACACCCAACACAAGAACACAATTCCTTTTTCACACAACACACACAACGCTCCTCCTGCGACTCGGAGATAACCCACGCCAAAGTACTAAGTCAAGAGAGGTCCCATATCCTCTCGCGTGGTTAATCGTAAAAATGCTGGAGAGTGTGACACAAGATGTTCGGTCCTTGTTGACTTAGGCAAGACAACCACAAACCCAATAACCCACCATCCAACCACTTGCCCAAGTCCAAATCAATTTTTCCATTTTCGAATTTTGACTTTACAAAATTAACAAAGCACAAAGTCTTTGGACATAATGGAAGAATAATAATTTTTGTGTGATCAAGACCATCGACTAAGTCGATGATCGCGCAAAGCTACCGAACTAGGCATGGCTAAGCACAAAGATTCAGTATTCTACTAAGTGACAAGAGTTCATCCATCGAACTCTAATCGCGACAAATAACCTAGGCTCAAGTAGTAGAGAATAACCAACATCCTACAGATTATGCAACTATAGGATCAACTAACCATATTTTAACACAAAGTAGCAATGCATACATACAGTTGAATTCAAAATATTAAACTTGTAAAATAATAGGATTAACATGATCAAACCGCTTGCACGCTTGTTGTGGGTCAAGATGTTCTTTGGGGATCACTCTCGGTATCAATGCGCTCTTGGATCCTATCGAAAGAACCAAAAAGAACCAATAAGGCAAAAGAAACCGAAAAGATCCAACAGTCAACTTCAACAAAAAGCTCTCAAATTTTTACAGTAGAAAGAGCATGATTTTTATGAACTAATGCAACAAGAACCAATTGATTTGGATTCTTAATGCAAAAGATATGGCCAAAACCATTTTGCTCGACTTTTATAAATCAAAATGCTACTATTCATTAGCGAAATTTTCGGAGCTATACTGAGTTTGAAAACATTTCTAAATTAAAGTCTAGTTAAAAACATAATCAACAAAATTTGAATCAACCGAAAAGGATTTGAAATGAATTAGTTATGCATTTTACAAGTTATCATATTTTTGGTTGACAAATAAATCCTTTCGGAAATCAGAATTAAAGCAGCGTGGCGAGCGAGGCGTCGATCAAAGATCCGACGGCCCGCGTTCGATGCTTGCTGCGCAGCGCGGATTCACACTTCCTAAGCGCTCACCGTTGGATGCGGATCCAACGGTTCACGTGACCGGGGCGTTGGGCGGTCGAGCGTTCACACGCATAGGAGCCGTTGATCTTGGATCCAACGGTCCACGCGGATCGAACCTTTCGGACGGTCCGAACGTTCATTCAGATCCGGACCGTTGATCTTGGATCCAACGGTCCACTGATTAGGGCGTGATTAATTCAAATCTAAGCGCAATCTTGGGCCGTAGATCCAAAGATCGACGGTCGCAACGACTCAAGTTCAACTTCAACCGATTTCGTCCGACAAAATTTGACGGGAAGATTGGCTCGCCGCGGCGACTCTGGCATGGCGGTGCGAGCAAAAGCCTAAAATGAGTTCCTAACAACCTTGCGCACCCAAAGGTACCAACAATTTTGGCTGCGGCGGTCTAGAACGCCGGCAAGCCGGAGATGACCGAGAAGACTCAAAATGACCGAAAACGAAAAACGCAAATGAGCTCAGCTGCGGTCCAAGGGAGCGGGTGCCAAACAACTAAGGACTAATAAGGGGGGTACCTGAGCCCAAAGAAGGCACCGAGGAGAATCGAGCTGGCTCGGGTGAAGAAGAATAGCAGTTTCGGCCGACTTGGGGGAAATCCGAAATTGATCTGCTCTCTTCTGCCAAAAGCAAAATTGATGAGAGGTTAAAACTCGGTGAGAGGCTAAGAAGCTGAGGAATCAAGGGTTTTGAAAGAGAATGCCCGGAACACCACTTTCACCGAAGGACCCGAAGCTCCAACAATGGCGACCGAGAGCAAATTTCGAAATGGAGCTCGAGCAACGCACTAACAGTGGTGCTGGAGCTCAAGAGTGTTCAAAGGATGCTAAGGAAGCCACTGGGGGAGTTTTATAGCCGAAGGAGCAAGGAAGAAGCAACGGGAAGAAAAATGGTGGGGCTCTGTGTTGAGGCCGACTGAGGGCGACGGGAGCAAGTGACAACAGGGGCGACGGCGACTATGGAGGCGGCGGGACGGAAGCATTAAATGCGGAAGAGCCGTTGGCCGAAAGGAGAAGTGACCCGACGCTGCCACGCTCTGAAATTTCACCCACTACTGTTGACCATGGCGAGCGCGAGCGGACGGAGGTAGACGATAGCCGCCAGCCGTTGGATTGAAATCGAACGGCTGAAAAAGAACGGGTCGATAATAACGATTCAAACGCTCACTCAATCTGGACCGTTGATTTGGATCCTCACGGTCGCGCGTTATAAGGCGTTCGGACGGTCCGAACGTTGACGCGATCGTGAACCCTCGATTTAGAATCCAACGGTTCAAATGGATCGGCGCGTTCGGATGGTCCGAACGTTCACGCGATCGTGAGCCGTTCGATGCTTCGATCCAACGACTCACAACACTCGCGCCCGAACGTCCGAGCGGTGCAGTTAGTTGGTTGGACCAAATCAAGTGGCTCGAGCCCGAGTCGATCCGAACCCGAGGAACAGTGAAAACGGTTAGGGTTTGAATTTGAATAGCTGATTTTGGAGGAATTATTTGGGGTAGCAAACAAACCCCAAAAATTATGAAATTTTAAATGGAGATTGCTAACAGGATGATGAACCTTATATAAAATTTTCAGAGACTTTTATGCACTGCATTTTTCTCTAAAAATTCCAGAAGGCTAATTTAGGAGTTTGACTAATGTTTGACTTGCCTCAAAAAATTATCAAATAATTTCTGAAAATTATGAAATAATTCTGAGGTGTTAAACATCACTCCTAGGTTCAATGAAAATTATTTCCAAAGGTTGGGCACAAGATTTTCATGAAGGAGACTTGTGTTGGTGTCCAAATGGCAATTTGATCTTTGATTCCACATAATTCCTTTACAAAAATTATGGAACTGATTACAAAAATCAAGATCAGAGAAAAAGTTTTAATTTCTCCTCATTTTTATTACATTTGAAACACAAACCAATTTTGGGATGTTACAACGCAGCTGCAATACAACCCCGACGGTACAGTACATAGCTGGGACTACGATCCTCAGGTAGCCCACCAATCTCTCTATCGTTTAATTGCTTCTGAGGATTTACCTTTAGGCTTTGACGAGTCTGTTTCTTTCCACACTTACATTAGGAATGCTCATAATCCTAGAATTCTTCAGTTTATAGAAAGATAACTAAGGATTTAATAAAATACTACAATGAACGTCGTAATAAAATAAAAGAACTATTTACTATGTGTACATTATCAGTGGCCCTGACCTTGTACATATGGAGTGGTCGGGCTAGGAAGGATTACTTTAGTGTGGTTGCGCATTATATTAATGACGACTGGGTAATAGAGAAAATGATTATAGGTTTGAAATTAATTGATGTAGCACACACGAGTGAGAATATTACAAACTGTATTATAAAAGTCGTGGAAGACTTTGGTCTTACAGACAAAGTATTCTCAATTACTTTAGACAACGCCGCTTCAAACTCTAGGGTCATGGACATTCTTACTCTAGTGTTGAGTACATACGCCGATTCCTTCTTGCTACATCAACGACACGCTTGTCATATTATCAACATTATAGTCAAATATGGTTTGAAGAGGTTGAGTCCGTTTATTCAAACTATTCGCGATGCGATTTCTTTCTTGAATAATTCTAACGTAAGAATAGCACAATATAAGAACTTCTGCAGGGCGATTGGTGTACGTCCAAGAAAGTTTGGTTTGAACATGGAGGTAAGGTGGAACTCTACTTACCTCATGCTTAATAGTCTTTTACCATACAAGAGCATTTTTCAGTTTTTATTCAAACGTACTATCAAAGCGCTGATGGTAGTATACTATTGACTGAGCAACATTGGTTCGTTGCTGAAAAGACACTATGGTTTTTAGAAAAAAAATTATGGGGCTACTGTTGCTTTGTCCGATGTGTACTATCCAACATCTTCTATAATCGTGCATACTATTTTACAGATTGCTACTCAATTGAAAATGTATGAAAATAACATAGTTTTACACGATGCTATTGTTTCCATGAAATCTAAATACCTTAAATATTGGAGAACCTATATGCATTTGCATTTCTTTTAGATCATAGGGGGTAAACTTGATGCATTTGGTAATGTACTTGAACTTCTTAGTGATGCAACAGGGCCAGGCTACACTGACTATTTTGCAGAAGTTCGTTCTCGGTTATACGAGGTTTATCAAAAGTATGAAAATAAGTTTTGAGAGTCCGCTCGCAACGACCTCCAGTAACCCCGGCCTCAAGTAGCAAGACAAATATGTGGGGCAAGATTTTCGTACATCTTTCTCCAGGTCCAGATCTTCTTCTTCTAGTACTTCTACATCGCAGTCTGCTCAGCCAAGACCCAAAAGGAGTGGAGAACTATCCACCTATCTGGACAGCGATACGGTGGATTTCAACTCAGAAGGCTTCAAAATCTTGCAATTGTGGCAAGCACATAATTTAACATATCCCGTGCTATCCATACTTGCACGTGACGTGCTAACTGTTATTGTCTCGACGGTTTCCTCTGAGTATGCTTTCAGTCTCTTTGGAAGAAATATTGGAGGAGAGAAGAACAAGTCTCACAAGTGAGATGGTGTAGATACTTATATCTGTGAAGGACTAAGAATAAGCTAATTCACGAACACAACACTTTGTGAAAAATCTAGAGTTGTCAGAGGTGTTCAAAAATCTGTACTTAGACAATAACACCGACACATAGAATAAAAATGTATCATGCATGTAGAATTGTAGAGCTATATGTTGTACTCTTTTTTCATTTGCCAAAGTTTTCTCAATTTTAGTTTTTACTTGGCGAAAGTTTTAACGAGGCAGTCAGTTGGACATTAACAAAACTATTTATTATATTTTCAATATGATTGTTTCTTTTTTTTTCAATTTTCATGTCTACTTCTAAATTCTATATATTTTCCTTTTTTAATAGATTTTTTTTGTTCTCGCGGGTCAAACAGGCTAGACTTGGTCTGATGGGCCAAACATGCTCGTGCCGGCCCGGCATGTCACAAAGCTCGATCAGGCTGGGCTGGCTCCCCGATACGTGGGCTGGTCCGGCACGGTCCATCTAATAGTTGGGCCAGGCCGCTTATTGGGCCAGGTCTACGGTACACACTAAAATAGCTTTGGGTTTGTTGGATAGGGAGGGATTGGAACCAATCCTTTTGGATTGAAAGAGATTTTAGTTGAAATTCTGAATCAATCCGAATGGATTGTGTGAGATTATAATGTATCCAAACAAGACCTTAAGAGTTTGGACTTTTTACCTTCTAGCCAAAACCACGGACCCTCTTTGAAAACCATAGGTATATATAAGTTTACATAAAGCGTGTTTGGCCTAAGTATAAGCTTAGCCTTCAGCGGGCAGGCTCGAGCCTAACCTGGCCCGAATAAGCCAAGCCTGCCGAAATATCTATTTTCGGAATAAAATATTATTATTATATTTTTTGAATAGTATATTACTATTTAATTTATTTCTAGAATAAAATAACTAATATATATTGTTATTGTTATTTCTATCGAGCTTTTGGGGCCTCGGGCCGAAAATCAAGCCCCAACTTTGGGCCGCCCTGATCCGAGTCCAAAAAAAACCAGGCCGGGCTGCCATGAACACTCCTACTCACAAGCACTAGAGAATACTTCACTTGGCTTAAGAGGCTAAAACTAAAAATACACATCCGCCCCCGTCTATCACCTTGCCGGTAGTAGAGACTACCATTATTGTACCTTTAGCATCTCCGGTGCCACTTCAGCTTCGTAGGCTAGTCCTATCGCTTCCGATTCCATTTTTTTTTGTTGTCTTCACAGTGCTCCCATGGTCCTCTCTAGCTTTCTCTAGAGGATACATCGTTGCATGTACACCTACAAGATATTCATCCTTCCATCAAAATGACTATCATATGAGTGCAACCCCTAACATAGGCTAGAATTGCGAAGGCTCGGGGCAAATCGACGACGAATCACCGACACATCTTTTTACACTTAGATGCACTCATGTATGTGTAGAGATCGATATTAGGATTTGATAACTTAGTAGGTGGAGATATACACCCACTAGCTCTTTGACTCCATCGTCACCTTACTAAGAAGTGGTTCTCAATCACAAGTTCTTTTGTTCTAAACAAGTACTTACCAAATCAATAGCGAGGCATGTCCAATAGTATTACCCTTTGCTTGTACTAGTAGATGAACTTTGGCCACACCGATCCTCCTTATCCGGTCATCCTATCCCCTGTTTCCATTAGCTAAGACAGAGAGCCTCTTCTCATCGCGCAGCACGCAAAATCGCACATTGTCCCCTTCAGCGATGGAGGATTGTTGGGGCCATCTTGGGCCATGTCCCCCCTAGCGATCGTCGCATGCGATGTACGACATCCAGATTTGAGGTATTAACTGTCTTAGATACTAAAGAAGTTAATTAAATTTTGTGTGTGATGTAATTGGATGGAATACTGGACATACACAACTTTTTTGTGCTATGAGTAGTATTAAAGTAGATTGATGATGTTAGTATTTATTAAGAGCAGATCAGATGGTATGATTAAAATAGTATTAAAGTGTGGGTTCTTAAAATTAGTTTGTATTTCTCTGAGTTTTTAGAATTGTTTTAAGCATAAATCCTTTTCTTCTACGGTTTGTGATTTTGTGGGATGAAATTGAACAGCCATTCGCAGCGCCCCTCGAGATTTCGCTCGAGCTTCCGTCGCTGGTCCCCTCCCCAACCGCTCCAATCCGGACTCCCCCTTCCTCCTCTCCCCCGACTCACCTCACTCCTCGCAAAAACCCAACTCATCGCGAACCATCCTCCGCTTCGCCACCCATGAAGCCCTGGCTTAGCTAGGTAAGCCTCCGACTTCACCCCGGACCGATCGCCGATGGTCCTCGCGGAGGCGGCGCGCGCGCGGCTCCTGGCCGCGCTCCGGCCGTGGCTGGAGGCGGACCCGGGGGAGCTGCGGGTCGAGCTGGGGCTCCTCCGCTCCCGCGCCGTCGCGCGCGGCCTCGAGCTCGACGCCGCGGCGCTCAACGCCGCTGCTGCCCCGGACTCCTGGCCCGCCAGGGTCGACCGCGCAGCGGCCGCCGAGGTCGAGCTCGCCGTCTCGCCCTGGGGCGCCCCCGCACTCGACGCCGTCGTGCGCGGCGTGGACGTCTCCCTCACCCTCAGGTACAGCTTATGTCTCTCTTACTTCGCAGTGTATGTAAATGTACTAATGAAACAGTAGTTGTGGTACCTGCCAGACAGTGATAGTATAATTTCGCTCGAAGTTGTTAATTTTTCTACTCATTATGACATTATGTTCTTATTGTTGGCCCAAACCGAAGAAAACTCGGCTGATTCGCTCGACAGAACGTGGATTGACGGATGTAATGCGCTGGAGGCAAGCAATCATGAAAGCAAGAAGCGACAGAATAATTTTTGTTGCCGCATAGCAAGAAGTGTTTTCTCTTTTCTTCTTCTTTGACTCATATTTTACCAGCAGCACCAAGTGCTAGTTATATAGTCATCCATACAGACTTTAACTCGGACTCGGTTATCCTTCTACAACGAATCGGACACAAAAAAGGAAAACACAAAGATTATCTAACAATCACTCCCTAATCTTTGTATACTTACTTATATTTTGTGTACTGCCAGTTGGACTCAACTTCAACATGGCTCCCACACACTCGGCCGAAGACGGTGGCACAACTCAAACACGTCTTGGTCTCTGCCAGTTGGACTCGACTTCAACTTGGCTCACACTTACTTGTCCGGAGACGGTGACACAACTTGAACACGTCTTGGACTCTAACTCATTGAGGCAGTCGGTCTCAACTACGACTTGCACCCCAACTCATACTCACACTTCAAGTTGGTCACAACTTCAACTTGAGTAACACACGAACTCGACTCAGGATGACAGACACATCTCCTTGACGTCCCGAACTCAACACTACTTACTAAACTCAGGAGGGAAAACACATCTTCTCAACTTCCCGGACTCGACTCAGTATCACAACAGTGTTGGTTCATCATCGCTGAGAGCTTCAGCAAGAAGAGCTTTCTCCTTCTTCGGATTGTGGCATTCTGAAGCAAAGTGTCCAAAATCCTGACAATTATAACATCTCACCTTTGTCTTGTCAAATTTCCAATTCTTGCGGCCTCGGCTACCACCACCATTAGAATCGCCGGAAAAACCCTCGCTTTGCCTTCGATGATCGGGCCTCCCACTCGGCGCGAGTTAACGTGCAGTGCTCATCTTCGCCACTACCGATCCTCGATCCGTTCCTCGTGTGCCTTCAAACTACCGATCACCTCCTCAACCGTCATCACCTTGAGGTCGCTAAACCGCTTCAATGGCGGAGACGATTTGCAAAACTTTCCGTAAACCGCCCAAGGAACTTTCGACAATATAACTTTCTTCCATCTTGTCCCCAAAACTCGGATCGATTGACAATCGCCGCCAACCTCGCGAAGTCGCCGATCGACTCGTCTCTTTCATGCGCATTCCTCGAACTTGCTCTTGAGAGTCTCAGACTCGCGCTTCCTTGACACGATCATCACCAAGATGCATCGCTTCAACGTTTTCCACGCAGCTTTGGCCGCTCTTTTTCGCCAAGAGGAAGAGCGCTTCCTCGAGATGCCTCCATAGATCGCCGCCAAAGCCATCCGATCCTTGCGCACATCAACGTTGTCGCCCTCGACCGCCCCACACTCCCCGAGCGCATGTACACTTTCATCTTGATAGCCCATACCGCATAATTGCTTTTGGTGAGCATCGGATATTGCAATGAGACGCAGAATCCTCCTTCGCCATCACACCCGACGCCGCCTCGCTACGGTGACACAACTTCCGGAGAGCGGCATGATCTTGGGCACACACGGTCAAGAACTCGTGCTCGATACCAATTGTTGGCCCAAACCAAGAAAACTCTACTGATTCGCCGACGTAACGTGGATTGACGGATGTAATGCGCTGGAGGCAAGCAATCATGAAAGCAAGAAGCGGCAGAATAATTTTTGTTGCCGCATAGCAAGAAGTGTTTTCTCTTTTCTTCTTCTTTGACTCATATTTTACCAGCAGCACCAAGTGCTAGTTATATAGTCATCCATACAGACTTTAACTCGGACTCGGTTATCCTTCTACAACGAATCGGACACAAAAAAAGGAAAACACAAAGATTATCTAACACTTATGATATCTTATTGTGAAAAGGAAGACTTAGATGAATGAGTGACATAGCAGTTGTGTCTATTTTGAAGGGAGCCTGCGCCGAAGAAGCAACGGCCAGACCTCAAGGAATGGGTCTCCAAGGAGAGGAAGAGAGTAATTGCATCAATGGACCCTCAGGTACAAAATTCACGCTTGCATTATGTTCAACTACAAATGTTTTTGGGACCTATGTTTTGTAGAATGAAAAACATCTGCTGATCACGAAGCACTTGCGGTTAGATACATAGATTAGCCTCTCAACTCCCCCATTTACTTTAGAATCTTTCTGACTTGGGGAGTATGCGAGTACTTCCATATTTCCTGCCAATTATCTTTGATGGAGGTGAGAATACAAGATGCCTTAGTGCTGAGAACGCATACTCACACCACTACACCAGCATAATGCTGGAACAAAATGTAACTGCTGAAGCTAGAAAGTTAACATATGTACTTTGTGGTGATATCATTCCCGCTTTGTGTACTTGTGCATTACGGATAACTTAGATTACGTTAAGATATTGTTACGGAACTGTGGGATGTCATCCCCGCTTTGTGTACTTGTGCATTACTAATAACTTAGGTTACGTTAATTGGTTATTCAGTTAGGCCAGTTGCACTGCTGCATCCTTATTTTCTGTATGCAAAGTCCCTTCTGTATTACACACTGACACTTGCATCTCTACTTATGGTACTGTGATGCTTGCTTAAAAACTGATCAAAATCTGCGCCTTGTACTATTTGTTAGGGTGAAGTGTTGCATGAGATGATTGAAGGTGTAATTAGCTCCCTGGAAGATAAATTTACCTCAGTATTTTCCAGTGTACTTTTAAACTGTAGTAAGGTGCGGCTTGATGATGTCACGATACAAGTTCGATATCTTGATGACTCCCATGTTTTTATATTGAGGACAACCGACTTACAGTTTGGCGCTGAGCTTGTTTTTCGCAGCTCTCTGTTCAGAGGATTAGTTGGGTCTTCTATATCATCTAGAAAGAAGAATAATCTGTTTGTTAAATGTGCTCATTTTGAGTTTTTGCTGAAAGAGAATGATCGTGTAGATTGCACTGCATCTTTCACTGGCATATCTGCTTCTGTTAGATTAGATAATCTCCAACTTGCTGCTTTTGGCATTCATGTTCCGAATGCATGCTCGGAAATTTCACCAAAAGTTATTCCTTCATTGATGGTGATATTGGATATTACAAGCCAAAAGGAAGATTATGGGGTTAGGAGTGGCAGAGAGCTTTGGAAAATCGTCACACAAAAGCTTGACAACTCAATATTGCATCACAGATTTTCTTTAAGTAAGGCCTTAAGCTGTGCTGCTTTCTGGCAGCGCTATGTTCATGCTTATGTATTGTTACTATCATTAGTCGGATATCCCTCTGACAAAGTTATAAAAAGAAACTGCAGTAGGGTGTCAAGGAACAGGAAAATATGGGGAACTATTAGAGATCATTGGAAAACTGTTACTGAATTGGAGGGGAAAATTCCTGTAGAAGCTATTGCTAGAGCACGCCGTGCTGCACGTTCAAAACTAACTGTGTCACACTCACAGCAACTGAGCAAGCAAGAATCATCAAATGCACTTCTGGTTTCTTCCATATTGAAAATTCTCCCTCCCTTTTTATATTTATGGAGGTTTATTGTATTCATATGCTGGTCAGTGTGGAGAACTATAGGCTCTGGAAGCAAAGCATGTAGATCCTGCGCACATGTTTTTCCTGGTGCTTCTCATGATTCAGACATGGAGCTTCGACTCAGCATCCACCTTGGGGAACTCTCTGTAACCTTGTTACCTATTGCTGATCACTTCACTGGTACAAAAAGATTAAACAATGGGAACAGGACTTATCACATCGATTTACCTTCGACACATCTTGTAATAAAATCATCATGCTTACTTTACTCAGCGGGTTGCACCACACAATCATTGTTTTTTGTAGTTGGGGAAATGAAGACTTGCCTTTCTGGTGTCCCAAAGTTGTTACAAGCAGACAATAGCAACACTCCTAGGAGGAATTTATCTTTTGGAACAACAGAGTTTGCCAAAGACAATGATTCAAAGATAATCCTCTGGAGTGACGCTGCTAGTATGCACCCATTTTCTGGAAAACAGTCCAACAAATCTTTTTGCTGTAATGATGATCAGTCCACTGCCATTCTACAGAGTGATATGGAGGAATTATGGTCAAATTGGATGGTAGTTAGCACTTTATACAATGAATCAGGTGTGATGCATCATGAAACACCTTCAGTTATTTTTGAATTTAAATCATTTCTCGTTGATCCTTACAAAAGTACAAGTGGTTTCCAGCAATGTAGATTTACAGTTGGGAGGCTAAACCTTGAATTGGATCATTTATGTGCTTCATCAACTTATCTGCTGTATAGACAATTCATGCACTACAAACAGCTGGAAGAATTAGTTGAAAAATTAGCAGACCTTTCGAACAGTAGTGGTGCCTGTGTAACGCCTACAAGTGGAGTTGTTGATAAATTGAGATCATTCACTCAGAGAATGAAGATTGTGATGTCAGATGCTATTCCAGAAAATACCCTTCAGATTGCAGCACTGGTTGCTGGTCCTAGTATCCGGTTAATCCTTGATAAAAATAATTTGCCGCAAAACAGCAAATATAAGCACATGCCCCTGTTTTCTCAGATGAATAGCAAGTCCTGCATAGTTCTCAGTCTGGCGTTTGTGGAATGTGCTATGTGGCCAGTATCTCTATCTTCTCCAACTCCTCCGAGAGCTAATTCACATGTCAAAGAATCACAGAATACATTTGCTGGTGTGAAGGATCTGCAAGGGCCTCATCATCTAGCAACAGAAAGTAGTGCAAGACATGTTTTTCCAGGGGATGTTGTGTTAGATGCTTGCTTCAAATTTGATGGTTTAACTCTTCTGATAGATAATTTAGAGGCAAATCAGCATTCTCACATTTTTGGACCGATGTCAGCCAGTTTCCAGCTGTCAACAAGCAGGTAGCATTTTCAATCTTGCATTTTCATGGACTTGTGAATTTGAAAAGATTTTGGTTTATATTATCTAAACTTTTTTTTGGGTCTGGTATGAGAAATTGAGTCCTAAAGGTTGTCTAAAAGAGTCGTTCAGAATTGCATTCACTCCAAGAAGTTATAATGAATAGGGGAACTTGTAATTTTATTTTTTTAGCATTTTTAAAATGATTCCTTGACTCCAAGAAGTTAGCTGTTGTTGCGATGTGTGAACAGTAACTGTTGGTACTGTAGTGCCTTCATTTCCATACATGCTGATTGATTTCTTAGAATAAAGAATAGTTGGTTAGGTAGGTTATTTTGGTATTCCTTATATATCAAGTTATTATTAGAGATATGATCTTATCTGTTAGGAATGTTATTTTTAATAGTTCGAAAAATTAGATTGGATTGATAGGTTTCCTTATAGATTATTTTTTAGGTGTCAAGTCGGGTTATCCATATAAAACGGATAACATGTATCCATTATCAATCAAGTAAGAAATAAACAAAGTTAGTATCTAACTGGTTGGCTAAAGATCAGAGTCTCCTTGTTCGTCGGGAAGAGTTCCGACCGAGCTTGGAAGACGATCCCTCGCCTCCCTGGCTAATCAGGCCTTAGAGCCTCGCTACCTCGATAGGGAAGAGCCTTGTTAGCTGTTAGATGAGGGCGAATACCTTACCCTCGGTCCTCGGACCCGTACCCAACCAACCACCACAACAGTTGTGCCCTGAATTTGCATGATTCAATTGTATTTGGTTATATAACTTTTTAAGTTGATAGTCCTTTTTATATATCCACTTTCCAGGAAGTATGAACATTCCTTCTTTGTGGCCAGAAACGCTCTCTCAATAAACTTAAGTGGAGGAACTGTTGGTTGCATAGCTTTCTTCTACATGGATGAATTGTTTACCATTTGCCAGGTCTGTGCATGTGCAATATTTTAGTTTTTCAACATTATTGAATCTGAGGATAATTTATAGTTTTTTTCTTCCATTAAACATAGTAGCATATGATATTTATATGTGCTTATGAGGCTTTTCATATGCATAGTCATAGAGGAGCTGAATTGTGCATGACTTGGATGCACATACATCATACATGTCAGAATTCAAATTATGAACAAGAAATTAAAAACTCTTCCTATTTCCATCATTAATTTTTTTGTGCTAAGTATTCTACCCCTTATTATGTCTGTTTACTAAGTTTTCTTGATTATAATTATTGTGGTCATTAACACTATGCTAATTGCCATCAGCTTATCGAAAGCATACAGTTGGCGGCATTGAGTTCTGACTTGGTTAATGTTAAGTATTCCCAATATTTTATTGAAAGGCTAGCATCGTTTTGCAACAAAAATATGAAGGGGACTACAATTGATCTTGGTGTCAATCATATTGCCCAGGAAGAAACAGTTGACTCTCATACAGGACTCATGGTTCAAATGGAACTTGATTTGGAATCAACATACATCATCTTTAGTGCTTCACGGGATGGACTTTCCCCAAATCCTGCAGTGTTTTTCAACAGTGCCATAAACTACATCAGCAGCTCACCTGTATTTGAGGGCATAACAACACAGAAATTGCTTGACATATTAGCTTTAGGTGTTGGGTTTTGCATCAGAAATTCTTCTGTGAAACTTCTGCTTGATGGACAATGTACAGACATCCTTGTTAGTTTCTCTGGAATTCAGTCTGTGGTATTCGAGAATCAAGCACAGACGGGTATTTATGATGATATACTGCAGTACAGAACCATGCTTAGTAGCTCACCGTATAACAAGAATCAGTTCATTATTTCGGAATGCGTCTTTCATCTATGTGTTGGTCCCAATAAAGACAGCTTGACCGATGATAAATTGCAAGATGAATATAGAAGGGGTTGCATTTACGCTTCTTTGGGAATTTCCTATTTTATTGAAATTGAATTTACTGAGGTTTATATTGGAGACTACAGCATTCACAATTATTTAACTGAAGTCAATCAACCCAGCAAACAGAAAATCTCTCTGTTGATCCATGATGACCTTCAGATTGTCAAATTTAAAATCCAGGTTCACCACCCTTTTTTATATTTTTTGCTACTGCTTTTAGCTAAACATGATTTTTTATTGGCAATATCGACATTGTTTCTACAAGCTTTTAATGCTTGTGACATATCCTGAAATGAAGCACTCAATTTATTTCTGAGTTGTTCCTAAATAGCACCTTTTTTTTGTTGTTTTGATATTAAGACATTCTCTATAACTACAATTGGCAGGGTGGCTTGATCTTTCTGGAAACAATGTCTTTAGCTAAGTTTGTTTTGTGTTGTAAAGTTTACTTTTGGCTGCTTATGGATCTCCCATTGCGAGCAACTTCGAACTTAGTCAAAGATGCAGTAACTTCAATCTCTGCAGGAAGTGACTCTACTGTGACCAACAAATATACAGAGAGGGAGGTGACACCTGTGTCTTTTGGTGCTGATTCACAAAGTGAGGAATCCCAATTGAATGCTGTCAAATGTCTATATGTTGATATATCTCGGTTTTCTCTAACTCTTGCTGTTGCGGATGAATCCGGTAACTGAGCTTATATACTTTATTCTTAATTCAAATGTGCTGCCAATTAGAGAATTTAATCTTCTTCCCCTGCATTAGGTTCATACCAGGGATTAGCTCTTGAAGTTGATGCAAGTCTTCAACGATTGAATCTTGGCATGGAGATTTTGTTCGAAGTGAAGCGTATTTCGATCTCCAGTGTTAGTAGTATGCCCAAGAATGCCCATGAACAATTGAGAGATGTACCAGCACCCCGTTTCCGATCCAGCAAGTCTGTTGCTCTTCCATCTCAGTCTGAAATTCAAGAATATCTTCCATTGATAGAAGCAGATAATGTGCTTACTTATGATCGTGATGCTCCTTCAAGTTCAACTTCTACAATGGAAAGTTCAACAGACAACACATCACTAGGATTTGCTTTACATAATAGTTATATCCTAAGGCATTTCTCTACTTATCTTAAGATTGAGAAAAAAAAATTGGATGGAGATTCTAGTTTGATGCATTTAAGTGGTGATTGGTTTGGAAATGGTTCTGTTTCTGGTTTGGAGGTGGCAATGTCGCTTTCAAGCATTGAGGTGATCTCTCAATCTTATCTGTAGTCTTTTGGATAGTGGGTCATTATTGGTTGCTATTTTCGATAGTAGCCAGCTTTCTCTTTCCTGCTCTTCTTATGCTTCCTCTATAATTTATGTGCAACTACCAGTAAATACTATATAATGATATAGCTAGCTTCTTTAGCACCCTGTTCTAGACTCTGGACAAAATGATTTTGTTAGGTCTGGTCAAATGTGTGTTCAGAATTGGAGCTTAGTTGGCACAGTTACGCCTTCAGTACTTACTATTCCTATCCTATAGTTCCTGGGAGCATGTCATATGCTAGCACTCTTCTTTATAGCCATGTCCAGTTTGCCCTGTGTAACTATGAATACCATTTTAGAGCTTCCTTTCATCAAATTTACATCCTTTTGCCAACATGTGCCGTTTGCATCCAGTTCTGTGACAAATGCTCACTTTTGGATAAATAAAGAAGATTTCTTACAAGGAACATGGAAATGCATCCATCACATTGCAATATACAAAACGTACGATCATGCTATTCTGGAATTTAAGGCTATCCAGTTTAAATTTGATCCAGTCTACAACATATTTCCTTCTATAAATCAACTTTCTAAGTCTGCAGATGATCTCTTCATTACTTGCTCCATTTCATGGGGTGCTGAGCTCAGCTCAGAAGGAAATACAGACTGGTGGTGCCACTCACCAAGAACAGCTGGATAGTATAGACTATGCTATACCTGATGGTAATTATGCTTAATGACATCGACTAAATTCTTATGCACCTAAATTCACTGTGCTAACCCATGTGCTACTGCCGTAATAGGAGCAATCGTGGCTATACGGGATCTTGATCTACAGATGTATGTATCAGTCAAAAACACTGGAAGGAAGTATCAAGTGGTTGGCGCATACCATTATTCCCTTGCTGGTGCACACTCATTATTTAAGGTAATAGCTTCATACCTATACAGTGGAATGAATTTCTCACTAGTAATCATAGCAGCCACAAGGGATGCAGCAGCAAATGTGCATGGGTGTTAAAACTTAAAAGAATATCATTTTGACACTTTTTTTTCAGGTGAAATACCATAAGAGATGGAGATCAAACACACCATGTATTTCTCTTTTATCTTTATGTGCAAAGATTGATGAAGGCAAGGAACTGGCCCTTAGTTTCTCTCAAGGATCAGATTTGGTTGAAATTTCTTCCTTTGTTGACAAGCCTTGTTCACTTTGGAGCATATTTCCTCTCAGGTTTGATAGTTTTGAGGATGACAGTGATGATTGTAAATCTTGCAATGTTATTTCAAGAAGTTCTTACCATCTTGTCAACAAGAAAAACAATTATGGCATTGCATTTGTTGATGGCTTACTGGAATTTGTGAAAAAGCCAGGAAATCCATTTAAAGTGAAGGTTTTGGATGAATCTCTTTTTTCTGATGTTGGGAGGCTCATTCTTCCCAATATGAACTTGGACAATGACACTTATTTAGATGTGGAAGATGAGTTGCCTTTTGCTGTGAGGGATAGGTTGGAAACTGGTGCAAGTTCACAGCATATAACCATCAGTATTGATAAGATTGTTTTTACCATTACCCATGAAGTGTTTGATACTGGTAATGTTTTTCCACTAGTCCAAAACTGCATAAGTGATATCCATGTTGTCACACAAATATTCCAATCCAAGCTCAGGCTTCTAAGTTCATTCAAAGTCTCAGGGCAGTACTTCGATGCACGAAGAAATCTGTGGTAAGTGTTGTGCTAAATTATAAGTTGTCATTGTTATGTTGTCTAATTGCATTTTTAGTGGTTTCGTAGATGTTGGCTTGGAGATGAGACTGAGTTATTGCTATCTTACATACAGGGAGGAGCTTATCTCACCTATCAACTCCTATGTGTTCTTTCGATCTAGATTTTCCAACCAAGATACAGTTACTAGATATAGCAAGATGCCCCTTCGTTTCTTCTTTCATTTAAAGCAGGTGTGATTTTTTCTTTATTTTAATATGCTTGTTTTCTACCACATAAAATTGTTTGCTGTAACATAGTTCAGGCTCTCCTTCATTCTTGCAGGTGGATATGTTTATTAATGAGCTTTCAGTTGACATCCTTCTTTATTTGGCTGGAAAGTTAGATTTGATGGGTCCATATGATGTGAGAAGCTCAGCTATCTTTCCTAACTGCTGCAAGGTTTAAATTTGAACTTTTGTAGATATATATTTTAACATTATGTTAGAATTAAATTTCTTTTTTGACAAATGAATATGTGTTACATTGATCTTTATAATGACATGGCTGATAGCTTTTGAGCTTTTTCACCATATTTTTTACTTTTTTCTCTCCAGATGTGATGTGTTACATAATGCATTGATTCTTCTGACTTGTCCATTTTGTCACTGATGGTATGAGCATACCCATTACTTCTGCAGATAGAGAACAACTCAAGGCTGACACTCGTATGTCATTTTCAAAATAATGGGGATGCAATAATTCCTGGACAACAGTCAACTTCAGTTTTCTTGAGGTATGCTTATTTTGTTGGCTATATCGTTTCTATTCTTAGCATCTTAGAAAGGTATATGTTTTGTACATTTGTCACCAACGGAAGGCGTATGTCTAAAACAGTCCTCTGGGTGCTTTATCATAGAATGTTTTGTAGGTTTAGGAAGCTAGATGTAACATTTATAGTGCATGCATTTGGTTTGAGGGAAGACTTGAGAACCTCTTTTGTGCCAATTCTCAGAATATTCATTCAGTTCTTGGCCAAGTGCTTGTCGATGCCGCTATATAAACCATCACTGTTTCTGCAATGATGATTCTGGCCTTCACTCCATTTTTAATTGTTGAGACTTGAGAATGTTTTGACCATAGTTACCAAAAACACGGTTCGTCTGAGTCGCGGTACGGGATTCGGTCTCGTAGTTCACCACTTTTTCTTCCAATTTCCACCGCAAACATGAACCTCGTACCCTAAACCGGTTCGGGTTCGACGAATCTGGTTCGCGATTCGCGGGGTTTTATCGTGAATCCGGTAACAATGTTTTTGACTCTCAGTAACAATACGAATTAAGTAGTGCCTAAAAGACTTGTTTCATCTCATTGCATTGCTCCTCGAGTTTCTTTGTTGTTATGAATATTGTGTGTATACTCAAGAGGGCCCAATGGACAATATATATAGGGAGTACAAGGGGGTATGCCATATACAGATAAGGAATACAAAAGAGTCTTATTCTAACACCTCCCCTCAAACTCATGGTGGATCACACACACTGAGTTTGGAGAGAAAATACAAATGTTGCACCCTAGTCTGTGGCTTCGTGAAGAAGTCAGCAACCTGTAACTCTGAGGACACAAACTGTAAAGCAAGTACTCCCTCCTTCACCTGTGAGCGAGTGTATGAAGCATCCACACCAATGTGCTTGGTGAGCTCATGTTTCACTGGGTCCCGGGTAATGCTGATAGCACCTGTACTGTCAGACAAAAGAGTCGTAGGTCCCATCACAGACACTCCAAAATATGCAAGTAGCCAGATCAACCAAGTAACCCATGCTGTCACGGCTGTCATAGCTCTCAACTCAGCCTCTGCCCTCGAACAGGAAATGACAGCCTGCTTCTTTGTCTTCCAGGCAATCAGAGAGGAGCCAAGAAAAACACAGTAATCAGAAAGAGAACGACGATCAGAAGGATCACTAGTCCAGGTCGTATCGGAGTATGCCTGAAGCTGTAGTGAGGTAGAGATAGGGAAAAACAAACGACGAGAGATATTCCTACGCAAGTAGCGAAGAACACGAAGAAGGCGACTGTAGTGAAGATGGATAGGATGAGCCATGAACTGACTCCAGATATGAACTGCATAAGCAATATCAGGACGAGTGCTCACAAGGTACACCAAACTCCCAACAAGATGACGATATCGAGTAGGATCCTTAAGAAGATCACCATCAGTGGCACGAAGCTGGAGGGATAGCTCCATGGGAGTCTCAGCAGTGCGAGTATCAGTCAGACCAAACCGGTCAAGAAGATCCTGAACATGCTTCTGCTGAGAGAGGTAGTAGCCCTCAGGCATGGAAGCGACCTCAATTCCAAGGAAGTACGTAAGAGAACCAAGATCAGTTATAAAAAACTGCTCACTGAGATGCTTCTTCACATACGTGAGGAATGAGGAATCATCACTAGTGATGAGCATATCATCAACATACAGAAGAAGCAGTGTCCTACCCCTGGATGAGATATGGACAAAGAGAGCAGGATCGTGGGAACTGGCAGTGAAACCGACAGCAGTAATCACTGAGGTAAAACGCGCAAACCAAATACGAAGAGCATGTTTGAGGCCATAAAGAGCACGACGAAGACGACAGACGTGCCCATCGGGAACATAATACCTAGGTGGTGGTTGCATGTAGACCTCCTTATGCAAAACACCATTAAGAAAGACGATTCTTAACATCCAGTTGAGAAATAGACCACCGGCGAACAGAAGCAACCGCAACAAGAGCGCTAATAGTGGTCATATGGGCAACACGGGCAAAAGTCTCATCAGGCACGACCATACTCCTGCTGAAAACCGCGAGCCACGAGGCGAGCCTTGTAGCGCTCGATAGTACAATCAAACCGGTCTTAATCTTATACACCCACTTGCACGTGATCGGACGAGCATGCACAGGTGTCGGTACAATATCCCAAGTCTCCGTACGTCGAAGAGCATCAAGCTCCTCTGTCATAGCATGCTGCCACTCAGAGTGAGGTGCAGCCTCACGATAATAACTAGGCTCAGTGACATAGAGGGTATGAGCTATCGGAGCAAATCCAAGAAGATCAGGAGGGCGAAGGGATGTCCGGTCACAAAGAGCGTAACGAGGAGCATCATCAGGAGGATCAGATGTGGGTGTCGGCAAGATGCTAGGAGAGGAGACCGGTGAAGGACGAGGACGGCTGGAGTAGTGAATACCAGAGAACCGAGACGGTGATGCTGTAGGAACAAGAGGCGGTCTTTGCGGGAGGCGATGTCGGAGGCGAGGTACGAAGGAACCAGTGGAGATGGACTGGAAGGCGTGATAGTGGAGAAATGGGTGAAGAGTCAGAAAGAGAACCATGAAATCGACTCAACGGTGGAAACAAGAGCCAAATCTCGATAGAAGAAAGATCGAGATTCGTCAAAGACAACGTCTCGTGAGATCCTGATCCGTCGAGCAGAAGGATCATAACAGCGATAAACCTTATGCTCAGAACTATAACCAAGAAACACACACTGAACTAACTGAGATGATAGTTTGGTGCGCTTACGAGGCCGCAGCAGAACAAAACAGGTGTAGTCAAAAGCACGAAGGTGAGTGTACTGGGGGGCTCGAGAGTAGAGACGCTCTATAGGACTGACACCCTTAAGAGTAGTGGAATGCTGCATATTGATGAGATATGCAGCCGTAGAAACAGTCTTAGCCCAGAACTGTGGTGGAACGTGAGAGGCAAGAAGAAGAGTGCGAGCAGTTTCAATCAGATGATGTTTGCGCAGCAACCCCATTCTGAGCTTGGGCACTAGGACAAGAAGGCTGGTAAAGAGTGGCTTGCTCAGAAAGAAATTGTCTAAAAGCTCCTGAGCAGTACTCGCTAGCAGAATCACGGTGAAAAGTACGGACGAGAGAATCAAACTGAGTACGAACCATCGTTGCAAAGCTAGATAGATCGCAAGAAACTGACCACGATTAGACATAGGGAAAATCCATGTAAAACAGGAATAATCATCAATGAAGATCACATAAAGTTTATGCCCGCCTTTCCCCATACATTTGAATGAACTAAGTCAAAAGGACGAGAAGACAAGGACCCACTATAATGATAAAGAAGTTGTAGCTGCTTGCCCAGCTTACAACCTTGACAAAATATGGTCGTGTCAACAGTAACACGCCAAGAACATCCCGACGAAATAATGAAGAAAGACATGACCCACATAAGTGACCTAAACAGTGATACTACTGTGCAAAAATGCCAGAGGTGGTGGCAATAGTGGTGGTGGAAGTAGACGTAGAGGTGACAGGAGCAACTGAAGTGGACGGAAGGTGGAGGCGATCAAGGATGTAGAGACCCTAACGATCCCTACGGCACCGGCCAGTCCCAAGTACCATCCTTGTCTGTCGATCCTGGATGAAACATGTGTGAGTCAACCAACCCTACAGCCAAGATCGGTGAGCTGACCCACCGAGAGAAGCTACATGGTAACTGGTAAGCTAGGGAACATGGGAAACAACTGGAACAGAAAAGTAGTGGACAAAAGAGTGCCTTGACAGCTGACAGACAGAGGAGTACCGTCAGCTATCTGAACAGAGATAGGAAAAACAGGAGGTCCTACTGAAGTGAGAGATGTGGAGTTCGGTGTTATGTGGAAAGAGGCATCAGAATCTAGAACCCAAGAGTACCTGGAGTAGACGTCTGAGCTAGACTGACAGAACATGCTAAGCCGTGTGATTTGTTAAAGTAGAGCCCGATGTAATCGCTAAATGAGTCACCTCGGCGAGAAGGTCTCGACTTCTTGGGTCGCCCTCCCATCGAGGAAGGGCCTCCCTGCCCCCTGGATCGTCCAGCCCCATGCGTCTTGTTCTGTTTTTTTTTGCACCGCACAACGCTGATAGTCGTGCTGGAAGTCCGAGAGAACGATGAACCGGCGGCGGTAGACATGATCGAGCACTAGTAACATGTCCTTAGAGGCGGGGACCATCGAGCGTGATGCCCATGAGTGAAGACCACAACCGTAGTTCGTTCCATTAAGCTTTGTTCCCGAGAATGGGATCGCAGTTGATGGAACAAAAGCCATTGGTTGGCGGCGTTGGACGACGCGACGACCAAGACAACGAAGTCTAACAAGCGGCGCTGGACGGCGTAGCAGTTAGATCGACATACTGTTTATTTTTTTTCTTTGCGGACCGGTTTGGCTCACGCTAGAAAAGGCCTGCTAAGGCCACAGAAGAGAACGAGGCACGCGCGAGGGGGGACTAGGGTTCCCCCTTGCTGGCTGCAGCGGTTGTTGGTGCTCCGGTGACGGATGACGAAGAGACTCTGGTAGGATAGCCAGGCTCGGGCTCGGGCTCAGCGCCGGGCGATGGGCGATAGAGGCGCGGGAGACTCCGGCGGCGGCGCAGCGGCACCTGCAGCAAGAGAACCTCCGATGAACGGGCAACGACGACGGGCTCGGGTCAGTGCTGGCTCGGTGCGGCCGGGATTGAGCTCGGGTGAACAGCAAAGGCGCGGGAGGCTCTGGCGGCAGATCTGGCGACGGGAGGGCCTCTGTGCGGCCGGGCTTGGACTCGGGTGTTGCTCGACGTCGGACGACCGGGAGCACACGGCGGTGATCGGATGGTAGTGGAAGGAGAGCTAGGTTAGTGCCCTAGCTCTGATACCATGTTGTGAATATTGTGTGTATATTCAAGAGGGCATATTGGGCAATATATATAGGGAGTACAAGGGGTATGCCATATACAGATAAGGAATATAAGAGTCCTATTCTAACATCCGCCACTGTTTCTATTTTTGTCTTGCTTGTTGTGGCCAGGGAAAATTCTATCATTATTGGTGGGGTCCGATAAAATTTCATACCAGGCAAAACATTTTGGATTTATCTAATTTTCATCCAAATTCAATTTTAAATTCAAAATTTAGATAAATTTTGTCTTTACATATGAAAAATTCAAATTTGAACTAATAAATTCCGTTTGAAATTTTGTTGTAATATCCGGTAACCGACGGTTATCGGTTCTATTGGTGGAGTCCAAAAAAACCAAACGATTGTTGGAACAAGCCCAGGAGAAAGTTCACTCATAGCTCTCCCTCTCTTGGTGTTTCTTTGAAAACACACACACGAGGGGATGAAATCAAAAAAACACAACTCAGTTTTGGTGCTCAATTGCCGCACCCAAATCTTGACTCCTTTCTTTTATTCGGCTCTCGGTATTGAGCAAAGCAAACAGAACTTTCAACTACATCTGATAAACACCTCAACGCATGCACAGTTGTTAACTGACCGGTTCTCACGGCTCAACAGCCCAACTAACTCATGCCATGGACTCGGTCACTAACCGACTAACGCGTGTGCATGCACTCTCCATGCAAACTACATGCAACAGCAACGACTAGATAACATGAGGCCAACTAGATAACTCTACATGCAATACGGCAGACATGCATTGTCTAACTAAACACTGCTAATGAGAACGCTACTACTTTGTCAAGATTAAATCCAACAACGATATAGTTTTCCCTAGTTGTGGTTTGTCTATTTCGTTCTTGTTTGACTATCTTCTTTCATCTAGCTTGTGCTTTGAGATTCCACGCTGCTATGTTTCACACATTCCTTGTTTACACATCCTCCAGGCACTTAACATTTGAGGATAATCACCCATATGATCAAATTGTGGTTTCTATATCTTTATTCAAGGAAGGGGTATTTTCAACTGCTCCAATCAATATTTCTCTCCAGGAGTCTGGCATCTTTGCATGGAGAACCCGCGTATCATCTCTCAAAGGTATTATGTTCAGCAACTATATTCATCAACACAACAGGGTCAGTTTTTGTATTTGTGTTCTGAAAGTATTCTAGTTCCGAATCTTGTGTTGCTTGATCCAAAGATTCTATCTTCGAACACTTCTTTTTTTCGAAGACGATGATCACTTGAAGACTATTTATTTCAACTTCTGCAGGAAAATTTAGAACAAACTATGACGGAGTGGGCATTATTAAAATTAGGACGCGGCTAAGGTGCGACCAGTCGCGCTATGTGCGACTGCGCTACCACCCAGCCTTTCCTTTTCCGTCGATGTTAACACCTCCTCCTGATCTCCCTTTCCTTTTCCGTCGATGTGCGCTACATCTGCACAAGCCGTGTGATTTTCATGTGGAGGCATGTGTACAGATATTAGGTGGTAGTTTGGGTTCTGTACTTGTTTGTCGTTTTTGCTTGAAAATGTTAGGAAGATTGGAGAGAAGGATTTGTTATTCACAACAATGCATCTTATTCATTATTGAGAGGGTATATATACACATAGGGTTACAAGGACCTCATGGGCTACATAGGCCACATGGGGGGGGGGGAGTGTGTACACTTAACACCCCCTTCAAACTCAAGGTGGATCTGATGCAATGAGTTTGAGTAGATGTAACCGATATTGTTCTCGAGTCTGAGCTTTATTGAAGAAATCTTCAACTTGAAACTCTAAGGGTACATACTGTAGGTCGATGGTTGACTGCTGACATTAAGACTGTGTGAATGATGCATCAACACTAATGTGCTTTGTCAACTCATGTTTGCCGCTCGCTCGCCCCACCGCTAACTTCCTCCTCGATTGCCTTCCCGCCGCCGAGGCTCTGCGCGCCACGCATGTCCGGGGCAGCCGTCCTTTCGCACCACCCTCAGCCGCCGCCGTTCTCGCCGGAGCCATCGCTGTTCCTGATTGTCGTGGCCTCCACCTCAGTCGCCGCCGTCGTTCCCAGCCACCGCCGTCCCCGCGATTGGATCGAGCAGGCCACTCTGTTTTTTAATAGAAATCGAATTTGGTTTCTATAAAAACAGACTGTCCAAAAAAAATCAAAACAAAAAAAGTATTTTTTCACGTTGATCTAATCGCCGCGTCGTTCAGCGCGACCAGTTAGACTTTGTTGCCTTGGTCGTCGCGCCGCCTACCGATGGCTTCCGTTCCATCAGCTGCGATCCCATTCTCGGGAACAAAACTCCATGGGACGAACTACAGGTTGTGGTCCTCACTCATGGAGATGACACGATGGTCTCCGCCTCTGGGGACATGTCACTAGTGAACGACCTTCTCCGCCACCGCCGGTTCAGCCTCCTCCCAGGCAGCCTACTTCTGCACTTCTTGCCGGAGATGATGCCGTCAAGGAGGCAAAGGCTGCTACTGCTGCTGACGTTGCTGATGATGTTTTTTAGTATGCCATTGACGCTTTCGAGCGCTGGTGTGTTGAAGAGGCTCATGTTCGAGCCATCTTGGTGGTCAACGTCGACGACTCCATCTAGTCAAATATTGTTGGTCTGCGGTCTACTCGTCAGATCTGAGAGTACTTGAGCGAGCGATACAGCAGAGCAGCGATGCTCAGTTCTTTTCGCTTCAGCGTGAGTTGAAGATGCTTGCCAGGAGGACTCTTCTGTCGACAACTTCTACCGAGCCCTGGCCAGTCTCTTGCGCCAGCTGGACAAGATGGCTTCTCCGCTCTGCCAGGAGTATCATAAGGTGCAAAGGCGGATCGTGACCACCTTCGCCTTTATGACTTCGTTTGCTGTCTTCGCCCAGAGTTTGAGCCTGTCAGGGCTCAACTGCTGAGCCGCTCCACGACCGATAGTCACCGAGGCTCTTTCGACGCCTCGTGCTGAGGAGCTTCGCCGCGGGTTAGCAGCACAGTTTGTTTTGGCTGTGCTTGCTACCCCTTCTTCTTTGACTATAACGACGGCTTTTGCTCCGACTACAGTTCCTCCTCAGGTGTCTGTTTCTGCTCCTGTTTTTGCACCAACTGGGGTTCAGTGCAATTATTGCAAGAACTTCGGGCACGGCTACCAGAGTTGTGCGGTGCGAAAAAAGCGGAACAAAGCGCGTGGGGGTGGACGATCTAGGGGGCCGGGGTAGGGAAGCCCTTCTCAGCGAGGTGACTATGTTCCGCAGCTCTGCCTGGTTCTACTTCAGTAGCTCTCTCACAGCTCAGCAGGTTCTGTCACTCTAGCTCAGACGTCTCCTTCAGGTACTTCTTGGGTTTTGGATTCTGGTGCCTCTTTCCACATGACACCGGATTCCACATCTCTCACTTCAGTAGGACCTGCTATTTTTCCTATCTCTGTTCAGACAGCTGACGGTACTACTCTGTCTGTCGGCTGTCAAGGCACTCTTTTCTCCACTGACTTTTCTGTTCCAGTTGTTTTCCATGTTCCCCAGCTTACCACGCAGTTTCTCTCGGTTGGTCAGCTCACCAATCTCGGCTGTAAGGTTGGTTTTGACTTTCACACCTATTTTGTCCAGGACCAACAGACAGGGACGGTACTTGGGACTGGCCAACACCGTAGGGATTGTCAGGGTCTCTACATCCTTGGCCGCCTCCACCTCCCGTCCACTTCAGTTGCTCCTATCACCTCTACGTCTACCTCCACCGCCACTGCTACCAGCACCTTTGGAATTTTTGCGCAGTGACATCATCGTCTAGGTTACTTGTGTGGGTCTTACTTTTCTTCATTAGTTCGTCAAAGTGTTCTTGGACATGTTACTATTGACACGACCATGTTTTTTGTCAGGGTTGTAAGCTGGGCAAGCAGCTACAACTTCCTTATCATTCTAGCGAGTCCTTGTCTTCTCGTCCTTTTGACTTAGTTCACTCAAATGTATGGGGACTTGCCCTTATTATCTCTAAAGGCGGGTATAAGTTTTTTTGTGATCTTCATTGATGATTATTCCCGTTTTACATGGCTTTTCCCTATGTTTAATTGTGGTCAGTTTCTTGCGATCTATCATAGCTTTGCAACGATGGTTCATACTCAATTTGATTCTTTCATCCGTACTTTTCGTTGTGATTCTGCAGATGATTTCTTTCTGAACAGGGCACTCTTTACCAGTCTTCTTGCCCTAGTGCTCATGCTCAGAATAGTGTTGCTTGATGAATAAGTCCCTGTACTGTGGTCTTTGTGGGGTGGGCACTGTTCGAGATATAATTGTGTTGTGTTAGAGTAGGACTCTAGATTGGATTTGGTTTCCTTATCTGTAACATGCATTGTGTATATATAATGGCCAATTGGCCCCTGATAATATTGAGTTGCTATTCCAACATGGTATCAGAGCATTAGGGTTACCTCTAGGAGTCACGCCACATTTTCTTCTCGCCGTGCTTTTACGAATCTTTGCAACCGTCTGCCGTAAACCGTCGGCATCATCTCATCACATCAAAGCATACTCTACCGCCGCCATCGAGTCATTGCCGGCCTTGTCATCTTCTTTGCTGGCGACCACACTTCTGGCTCAGCCGGTGCGCACGCTACGCCGCCGCCGCCGGCCGCCGCTCATCTCTCAGCCGCCGCCTCCGGCGTCTTGCCGCTCCCCGCCGCCGCGCGTCCTCTGGTCGCTTCCTTCGCTTGACTCGGCCGCGCCGCATCTCTCGCCGTGGGATACCATCGGCCCATTGGCTACCGCTGCCGCTCGCCGCTGCCATGCAGCCGCCGCCTTCGCCGCGCCGAGCCGCTATCGCCGCCGCCCGATGCCGCCGCCGTGCCGCCGCCGTGAAGGCCTCCACCGCCGCCACTGCAGAGGAGAAACCTAGCTCTCCTCGCCTGCTTTACTGTTTGGGCGTTGGGCGGCACTGCGTTCGGTACGGCTTAAAAGAAAAAGAAAAAAAAAAAAAAGAAAAAGGAGCAAAACGCGTCGGTCTAATCGCTGCGCTGTCTAGCGCCGCTTATTAGACTACGTTATTTGGTCGCCGCGCGCCGGCCTATGGCCACCAATGGGTAGAGATACGTGCGAGAGGAGACTCGCTCGAGTGGTCTTGGTTCGATGCCACTCCCTTCGTGCTCGCCGTCCGCACACTGCTACATCGACTACTTCACGCCGAAGACATCGCTTCCTCCAATGGCCGCGGTGGTGGTGGCCGCTCCCATCTGGCGGTGGTCGCCTCGCCGCTCCCTCTGCGACAAGATCGGCCACATTGAGTCCCGGTGCTACAAGAAACAATGGCATATTTCACGCCGTTCTTCTCCTAGCACTGCACCGCAGATGCTTCTACATCGACGTGCGCGATCGACTACTTCGCGTTTTTTCTCACCGAGCGTGAGATAGCGGACTTCGACGATCGCTGCCGCTTGAGGTTCTTCCTCGACGGGTTATGCGAGTTCTGCGATTGACTCTTTGCACGCAGAAACCACCTCCTACGATCGGTACCTCCCGTGGATCCTTGATTCGGAGCATCCTTCCACATGACTACCGATTCTTCCACTCTATCTTTTGTTACACCTCTTGATTCCCTGTCGGTGTACTTACTGGCGATGGTACCTTTCTTTCTCTCTCAGTCGAGGACCTCTTAGCAACTCATCTTTTCATGTTCCTTCGTTGCTCATGTTCCTCGCCTAACCATGCGACTTCTTTCTGTGGGACAGACATCGACCTTGGTTATCGGGTCATTCTCGACTCGACTCTTGTTGTGTTCGGGACCGCCACAGGAGCTCGGTTGGTTACGGCCCTCGGCGCCTTGACTCACGGCGTCTCGGGAGCTTGACTGCTTCACCTTCCTTCACGCCCGTAGCCGCGGTCTCCGCTTGGCTACTCTCACCTGGGTTCTTTCAAAGAATGGCATCACCGCCTTGGTCATCTGTGGATCTGTCTGTCATCCTTAGTTCGCCGTGGTCTTCGGGATCCATCTCGGTGGCGTCTCTTTAGATTGTCGTACGTAAGTTAGGCAAGCAGATTGACTTCCTTATCCTCATAGTGAGTCGGTGTCTCGGCGTCCTTTGATCTTGTTCATTCGATGTTTGGGGTCCGCTCTTCGTTTGAAGGGGTCATCGATACTATATCATATTTATAGATGATTTCTCTCGCCACACTTGGATATATTTCATGTCTTCGTAGTGAGGTCTTGTCCATCTATAAACAGTTTGCCACCATGGTTCGCTTTACGATTCTCCACTCCTATTCGTGTTTTTCGTGGCTGACTCTACCGGGCGAGTACCTCTCTCATCACCTCACGCAGATTTCCTTGTCGAAAGGTGGCACTCTCGCTCGATTCTCTTGTCTGGTGCTCATGCTCGAGAATGGTGTTGCTTGGCGCAAGCATCGTCACCTTCTTGAATCACTCGTGCCTCGATGATTGCCGCCTATTCCACCTCGCTTTGGGCGGAGGTCGTTTCACCGCCACCTATCTCGCCAACATCCACCTTCTTCTCGCTCTTGTAGCGCAATCCCTATGAGCGCCTCTCGTGGTCTCCTCCCGACTACTCGCCCTTCGTGCATTTGCTTGCGTTTGCTACGTTCTCCTCGCCTCGAGAACGCACCAAACCGACCGCACCGTCTGTTGAGTGTGTCTTTACGGGATCTGATCGAGCACAAGGGCTATCCGGTCTTTGGGATCTGTTGGTCGACGGATCGCATTTCTCGGGACGCCACTTTCGACGAGTCTCGTCCCTTCTACCCACGTCCTGTCTCTCCTTGGCTTCCTCTGGAGTCTCTCGTCTTTTTGACTTTTCGGATACACCTATCTCTGTCTTGCCCTTGTCCACCCGTCCCATCGAGTCTCCACATATTTCTCCTGTGGCCTCTCCGCCATCGCCGCTTTGTTTCGTCTCCTGCGCTCCTCGTGCCCCCACTACACTCGTCTACACTCGCCGACCTCGTATTGAGGATCTTCCGGATGAGCCCACTCTCCCGATGTTTCATCTTCTTACGATGCTCCATCTTCCCCGATGGGCAGTCTTCTCCTCGCTACGCTCTCCGCGATCGCATCGATCCGCCCCTCGCCTGCTTTGCCTTTCTTTGGCGCAGACTACTTGTGAGCTCGCCTCCACGGGATGTCAGCATTACTCATCCGAGTGGCGAGATGCCATGGCCGAGGAGATTGCGCCCTCGAGCGTCGGTACTTGGGATCTTGTTCCTTTTGCATCTCGCTCTCGCCCCATCACATGTAAGTGGGTCTATAAGATTAAGACTCGCTCGATGGTCTCTTGAGCGCTATAAGGCGCGTCTTGTTGCTCGTGGCTTCCAAAGGAGCATGGTCGTGACTACGACGAGACTTTTGCCCTCGTGGCCCACATGACCACCGTCCGCGCTCTTCTTTGGTGGCGCCTGCTCGCCATGCGGGTCTGCTTCTCAACTTGATGTCAAGAATGCCTTTCTTAATGGCGAGTTGCGTGAGGAGGTCTCATGCATCCGCCACTTGGGTATTCTATTCCCGAGGGCATGATTTGTCGCCTTCGCCGCCGCTTCTATGGCCTTAAGCAAGCCCCTCGTGCTCGGTTTGAGCGCTTCTCCTCTCGTGGTCACTTCGCCTTTGGTTTTTCTGCAAGTGATCATGATCTGCGCTCTTTGTCCACACTTCGCCTCGTGGTGGACTCTTCTTCTTACGTATGTTGATGATATGATCATTACTAGGAGATGACTCGAGTACATTGCCTTTGTCAAGGCTCGTCTTAGTGAGCAGTTCCTTATGTCGGATCTTGGTCCTCTTCGTTACTTCCTTGGGATTGAGGTTACTTCCACTCCAGATGGTTTCTTTATGTCCCAAGAGAAGTATATTCAGGATCTTCTTGATCGCGCCTCCCTCACTGATCAGCGTCCTGTTGAGACTCCTATGGAGCTTAATGTTCACCTCCGACCCTCTGATGGCGAGCCTCTTCTCGATCCGACTCGCTATCGCCATCTTGTTGGGAGTCTTGTCTACCTTGTCATTACTCGTCCGAATATCACTTATCCGATTCACATTACGAGTCAGTTTGTTTCTGCTCCCACTCAGGTCCACTACAACCACCTTCTTCGAGTTCTGCGATACCTTCGTGGGACTATCTCTCGCCGTCTCTTCTTTCCACGCTCCAGCTCGTTACAGCTTCAGGCTTATTCGGATGCTACTTGGGCGGCCGATCCTCCGATCGCGGTCTATCTCTCGCCATCGTGTTTTTCTTGGTGGTTCGCTTATTGCCTGGAAGACGAAGAAACAGACTGCAGTGTCCCGTTCGAGTGCAGAGGCTGAGTTGCGAGCTATGGCTCTCTTGACAGCAGAGATTACTTGGCTACGGTGGTTACTTGAGGATTTTGGTGTTTACTACACCGACTCCTCTCTTGTCGACAAGACTGAGTGCTATCGATTGCAGTGACCACGTGAAGCATGAGCTCACCAAGCATATTGGTGTTGATGCTTCCTTCATGAGGTCTTGTGTGCATGATCAGGTGATTGCTCTTCAGTACGTGCCTTCAGAGCTTCAGATAGCGGATTTCTTCACGAAGGCCCAAACTCGAGCACAGCATGGCTTCTACCTCTCCAAACTCAGTGTTGTTGATCCACCATGAGTTTGAGGGGGGGTGTTAGAGATATAATTGTGTTGTGTTAGAGTAGGACTCTAGATTGGATTTGGTTTCCTTATCTGTAACATGCATTGTGTATATATAATGGCCAATTGGCCCCTGATAATATTGAGTTGCTATTCCAACAGGCACATGGTTCTTGTACAGCAGCTTTAGGACAGCTTTAGACTAGCATCTTAAACTAGCTTTAGGACAGCTTTAGACAAGCATCTTAGACTAGCTTTAGGACAGCTTTTGACTAGCATCTTAGACTAGCTTTAGGACAGCTTTTGACTGGCATCTTAGGACTAGCATCTTAGCATATGCTTGGCTGGGTAGCAGCCTATAAATTTGTATCCCCAACCCCTCAGGTTGGTATGGCATTGCGTGAGAAATAAACTAAGAAAATTGCCCCATCTCCAAGTGTCATCCTCTCCATGAGAGTAGGGATCTTGCTATCACCAACAGTAAGACTCCAGCGAGTAACAAGTGGTATCAGAGCCGTACTATCCTGTAGCCTGAGCATCTCCTGCTCATCTCCGTCTCCGGCCTCGCAGCTAGCCTTCACCAATAGCAAGAAGAGCTCATCGCTCCCCGCCACTCCTCTCCGAGACGGCAAGAGCTCGTCGGCAGCCCTCTCCACGCCGACGCCCCGCCCGAAGCGCCATGTCCGCAGGCGATCTCGGCCTTCCCGAGCCTCGAGCACGCTGGCGTCGTGAGACGGCCGAGCTCGCCGCGCAAGCAGGGCCGCGAAGCGAGCGGCGGCAGAGACGCTGCGCGGCAAGGAAAGAAGCGCAAGGGCGGGGTGAGCCGGGCAAGCAGCCAGCGAGGCGGAAGCGGCGGCGGCGTAGATGCGCGTGTGGCGGCAGAATGAGGTCAAGGGCTGCAAAGAATAAAGACTCCATATCCGCCGATGACAGCGCCAACGCGACTTGAGCCGCTAGAGAGGAGGCGAGGCGAGGACGAAGGGCAGCGCGATGGCGCGCCGCGCCACGCAGCGGCGCGGCAGTGACATGGCGCGGACGCGCGGTGGCGCCTCGAGGAGGCGCGACGGCGGCGGCAGACGGTCGACGGAGAGCGCGCCTTCACAGCGACGCGCTCTCTCCCGTGACGGCATCGTGGTCACCACGAGTACCAGTCGTCGTCAGGACGCCGGCCCGGCGGCGGTGGCCTACCCTCACCAAGACCAACTATGTCGAGTGGGTGCGGTGATGAGGGTAAAGCTCAGTGCGGCATATGCGGATGCAATCCGTGACTGGCGACATCGACTACAATCGATCGACGGCGCTGGATGCTCTCATCGCCGCAGCCCCGCCGAGATGCGCTTCGCACTAACAAGCGGATCGCCAAAGAGGTTGGGACGCCATCGCCTGAAGACGACGGCAGCGGCGACGCGCTACCGCAAGTCTACATTGCGGCGCCGCGACGGAAGGGAGCACCGCCTTCAAGCCAGCGAGGACGTGGATGACTTTGCTCCGCCTCAACACTCATTGCGTAAGCCGTGCGCCGGCGACGACACCTACGGCGCGCGAGAGAGCGTGGAAAAGCTCTTCCGCCGCGCCCCGAGAAGTACAAGCAGACGGCTCGCCGACGAGTCTCTGGCCGGACCTCTCCACGATGACGATCGAGGAGGCGCGGTCGCCTCAAGGTCGCGCGGCGATGAGCTGGCGCTCTCGGGACCCGTCACCATTGGCGGAAGCTCCTCCTCACTGGGAGCAGCTGGTCTGCCGGCCAAGGTGATGTAAAGAAGGGAGCCTTCTTCCACGACAGCGCATCGCAGTGGCAAGCGCGCAAGCCGCGCAAAGACGCCAGTGCGGAGTGCGAGGACGTGCCGAGGTGATGACCGTGGAGGCGCCAGGCGGCGCCATTGCAAGCAAATGCCGGCGACGAGACGACTCTTGCCACAATCGCGCAAGCTTGGTCATTGGGCCTGGATTGTCGGCACCACGACGCGGCCAGCCCACGTCGCGCGCAGGCAGGAGGAGGAGGAGCCGGCTCTGCTTCATTGCTCATGCGAGCATCGAACTACCTCCAGTGCACCGCCGCGATGGCTCTCTCCACCTTGACGAGCCAAAGCACATGCCCTCCTCGGCTACGGCCCGCAGAACGACAAGATCGACGGGTGGTGCCTCGACACGGCGCCACCCATCACATGACCGGCCGACGGAGTTCTTCGCCGAAGTTTGACTCTAGCGTCCGAGGCTCGTCTGTTTGGGACGCCCGCGTGGAAATCAAGGGCGCCCGCTCCGTCATCTTCACCACCGTGTCCGCGAGCACAGCCGCCACCGGCGTCTACTACATCCCCGACTGCGGAACTCCATCATCGACTTGGGACACTGGATGAGAACGCTCGCGTGTCGAGATCGAGCACGGTGCCGCGGATTTGGGATCTTCGCCGCGCTTCTTGCCAAGGTAACCAGAGGCGCAAATCGACTCTACATTCTTCACGGCGGTGGCACAACCCCTCTTTCGCCGCCGTCGGACGACGAGGCGTGGCGATGGCACGAGCGCTTTGGGCACCTTTCACTTCGAGGCCCCGGCGGCTCCTGCCACGGAAATGGTGCGAGGCCTGCCGCACCTTGACCATGTGGAGCAACTCGCGACGCTCTGCGTGTTGACGGCAGCAGGCGACTCTTTCCCGTGGGCGAAGTTTCCGAGCCAAGGAGAGGCTCGAGCTCGTGCGGGACTTGTGTGGCCGGTGACACCGCCACACCGGAGGACGACGCTACTTCCGCCGCCGTCGACGATCTCTCCCGCTACATGTGGGTGATGGTCCTCGGCAGCAAGGAGAGGTCGCGGACGCCATCAGCGCACGCGGTCGCCGGCGGAGGCGAGCGCGCGCAGCCGCGCGTCGGCCGCGCATGCATAACGGCGGTGAATTCACGGCGCCGGTCGCGTCGATCGCGCCGATGAGGGCATTCAGCGCCATTACTCCGCCACCGCATGCCCCGCAGCAGTAACGGTGTCGCCGAGCGGCGCAACCGTGACGGCTGGGGATGGCTCGCCCTCGCGCAGGGGATGCCATCTTCCGGGAGAGCGTGGTGACGGCCGCCTACATCCTCAACCGCCGCTTACCAAGGCGCCGGCAGGACGCCGTGACGAGGCTTGGCATGGACGCAAGCCGGGCGGTCTCCCACTTGCGGGTCTTCGCGCCTCGCGCTCGCCAAGGAGCTTGGTCACATCGTAAGCTCGACGGCAGGAGCACTCCGAGTGTTCATCGGCCACGCGGAGGGCTCGGCGCCTACCGCATCCTCGACCTGTCACACACAAGCGCCCGCATCTCGCGTGGACGTTGTGTTCGACGGCGGCGCAGGCCGACGCGGGACAAGGCGGTGGACGACGGTTCGACTTCGACTCGTGGACTTTGTTGTCGACTACGCCCACTTCGAGAGAGCCGGGAGCTAGCGGCTCGCCTTCACCGAGCTCGCTCCACCTCGACACCTTGCTCGCCACCGGCTCGGCGAGTGCTCCACCACCTTCGCCGACGGCCACGCCCACTCTTCACCACCGGCCACCCACGCCTCCCGCACCACCACCACTCCCGCACCGAGGCCACACCACCGGATCGCCCCCAATAGCCGGTCCACGACGAGCGGCAAGATGGTGGAGTTCGCACTCACTGCCTCACGACGAGGACCGCCGACGCCTACCACGACGACAAGCCTCTCGCGCTATCGCACCATGGACAACATCCTCGAAGCCGCATCATCTCGGATGGCGCGAAGACGATTTCGGAGGCGGAGTCGACTTGGCGGCGACGACGGCGAGCCCCGCTCCTTCACCGAGGCGGAGGAGACGCGGCGTGGCGTGTCGCGATGAAGCCGAGATGGACGCCGCAGCGGAACCGACGTGAGCCGGGCGGATCTTCCCGCCGGCCACCGCGCGATCACCCTTAAGTGGGTGTTCGCCGGCGGATGAAGCCGGCGCCATCGCTGCACAAGGCTCGCTTGGTGGCACGAGGCTTCGGCAGCAGAGGGGTCGACTTCGATGACGCCGCACTCCGTCGCGCGCGCATGGAGTCCGCTCGCCTTCTCCTCGCACTTGCGCCCAGAGGATTGACGCGCCCATCACATGGACGCCAAGTCCGCCTCCTCAACGGCGACTTGAAGGAGGAGGCCTACGTCCGTCACCACGGGATTCGTCATCCCGGCAAGGAGGGCAGGTTCTCGCCGCGCAAGGCCCTCTATGGCTTGGCGGCAGCACCACGAGCCCGAACGCTAAGCTGGACTCCACCCTCAAGCAAATGGGGTTCCAGCAGAAGCGCACACGCAGGCCGCGGTCTACCGGGCGGGCAAAGGCGCAACGCCTCACGCGGGCGCCTACGCCGACGACTGGTGATCACCGGCCCAAGGAGGCCGAGGTCGAGGCGCTCAAGGCGAGATGAAGACCGCTTCGGATGAGCGACTTGGGGCTCTCTCCTTCTACCGGGATCGAGGTCCACCAGACACCCAGATCTCCCTTCGCCGATCGCCACGCCAAGCGCACCGCCGAAGCCGTGGCGGGCTCACCGATCGCAACCCACCCCACACTCCATGGAGGAGAGGTCGCCGAGTCGTGAGAGCACGGCGGAGGAGGCGGACGCGACGCAATCTGGCGCATCGTCGGGCGCCTTCGCTACCTCGCCCACACGCCGCCCAGATTTGGCGTTCGCCGTCGGCCACGCCACGGTTCATGCAATGACCGACGACGAGCATCGCCAGTCGTGAAGAGGATCCTCCGCTACGCTGCGGGCACCTCCGACCACGGCTTGCACTACCCGAGGTGTCTTGCGGCGGCGCAGACTTCATCGGCACACGACATCGACCACGCAGACGACATTGACACGCAAGCAAGAGCACAAGCGGATTCTCTTCTTCCTCGGCAAGTGCCTCGTTAGTGGGCAATATCAAGCGGCCAGTGGTGGCCTCGTCCCACCGTGAGGTCGAGTACATAGCGGCTTCCACCGCTCGACCAGCGCCTGCTCGCTCGATCGCTTAGTGATCTCTCGGCAGAGACACGAAGCGGTGGCGCCGGGGTGGGCAAGAAGTCCGCCTCGCTCGCAAAGAACCCTGTTTTCCACGAACGAGCAAGCACATCCGGCGAAGTACCACTTCATCCGAGGTCGCTTGGATGAAGGCGAGATCAAGGCGAGCTACATCAACACCACGGATCACCTAAGGACCGCCACCAAGCCTCTTGGGAGGTCAAATTCTCGAGCTCGCTCTAGGATCGGATGGTTCAACTCTCTCACAAGACGACGACAAGACTTAGGGGAGAATGATGAATAAGTCCCCAGATCGTGGTCTTTGTGGGGTGGGCACATGGTTCTTGTACAAATGACTTTAGGACAGCTTTAGACTAGCATCTTAGACTAGCTTTAGGACACTTTAGACAAGCATCTTAGACTAGCTTTAGGACACTTTTGACTAGCATCTTAGACTAGCTTTAGGACAGCCTTTTGACTGGCATCTTAGGACTAGCATCTTAGCATATGCTTGGTCGGGTAGCGAGTTTATAAATTTGTATCCCCAACCCTCAAAGTTGGTATGGCATTGCGTGAGAAATAAACCAAGAAAATTGTCCCATCTCCAAGTGTCATCCTCTCCATGAGTAGGGATCTTGCTATCACCAACAAAGAAGACTCAATGAGTAACATTGCCGAGTGTAAATATCGTCATCCGATTGTGTTGGACCGAAAAGGCGACTAGAGGGACCCGGAGGATCGTGCTCGGGCTCTAGGAGAGCGCCAGACGGGATCCAGTAGTCAAAAGTATTCAAGAATCCAAGGTTACACTTGAATCCAAGATTAAAATTTGGTTAGAACATAGCGTTAGTATAGCAAATGAAGACAAATATAAAGCTAATTTTGCGAATCCAAGATTAAAAGGAGCGGACTCATCGTGAAACATGGTGGTAGATTTATTGGTTAGCATTTAGCAACATGCTTGCTCAGAGTGTAGTGTATTGTGTTCCACCTGTCGTGCTTATCATGATGTCCAATTAGACAAGATCTTGGATTTTTTCTCCGGTTAGTTTGTGATATAGTAACTTGGTGAAACCAAGTGACTTAAGACGTTTTTGTTTACAGGACCCAATTTGCAATTTATTGACTACATTTCTCCAAGCTATATTGTCTTTTAGTCATTCGAGCGCTTTCCAAAGACTACATCCAAAGGTTATAAGCTTTGCTATTCTTAAAATGAAGAAGGTATCAAGGTGTTGAAGTGGCTACCCAGTGTCTTGTGACAAGAAAATTCGATAGATACCCCGTAAATCAGAGATAAAGAGTTATGCCTCTAATTCTCTATGAGATTATCCATTGTACACTAATGAGATGTCAGATTAAACTTCTTAGGTGTTGTTGCTGTTTAGGGCGTCCTACACAAGAGAATTGCTTATAATTTTTTGTGAGCTTCTACCATGGAAATGGCCACGTGATGTTTCAATACATAGTACAGCTGTGCCTTGTCACTTAATTAAGGAATCTTGGAAATCCTTCTTAAATAACTAAAATTGCCTATAAAAGCAACTTCCAAATTGTGCCATCAAACTCAATTAAATTATTAACCATTAGATATTAAATATTTATGATTTGCTTTGATTAGACACATTAATATCTTTTAATTGTTTGATTCACTTTATATGTTAAAATAAAATATTATTCATGTAAAGTTTAGAGTTCCATTGCAACGCACGGGCATCCTACTAGTGGATTCAACAATTTCACTCCAGTAGTTATGGAAGCTATGAAGATCAGTATATCAGTACAACGGAGGACTAATATTGAATCCAATATAAACCCCTAAGCAATACGACAAAAACAACAAAGATTACAATAATCAATACATCGGCGGTCGGATCATTGCCTAATCAATGGTCGGACGATTTCACGGATCGGCCGTGGGACACGGCAATCGGCCGCGGGCCCGTAACGTAAAAATGTACCGATGACGAAGTTGCAAATAGATGAAACTTTTGATCTACAACTCCAAACTTGAAACTTGGAACACACCTTCTATATGATATCAGGAAGCTATTCCAATCGAATATTGTGATAATTCTTGGAAGAATAAAGATCATTTTCCGTTTGAGATGAGGAAGGTGCAAAACCGGGTCAAAACGAAAACTAGGTCAAAACTCTTGCTCGTGGGTGATTGATGATCAAGATGATCCTAGATAGATTCCCACATGTCACAGCAAGCTAGATCACGTGAAGAAACCAAGCAAAAACTCACGGATCAAAGAAAGATCCAAAATCATCAAATAGAGAGAAAGAACGAAATGAGACAAAACATTGATCAAACTTTCCTTTGATTGATTGATATGATATGGGCTTACGGCCTTCTCCATCAATGGAGGACAATGCTCAATCCGAGAGCACGAAAATCACATCAAACTATCAAGAACCCTAGCCTCCACAAAAGCTCTCCCTAAGAAATTATGGTTTACAAGAATTGCAAAAGAGACGAAGAGGTGCAGCCACCTCCCTCTCCTATTTATAGTGGAGGCTTAGACCTTCTACAAGTTTGAGTCTATTGGGCTCCCGTTAAGGCTCAAAACAAACGGGACATATACGCACGCATTTTAATGTGTCGTCTTTAACACCTCTTGACCTAACTAGCTACTCCTAGCGTCATCTTGCGCCTCGGATTAGCTAATAGGTCACCATTGTCCATCTTGCACCACGCTTGAGTACATTGACCTCACCCGGCATCGTCGATCGTTCTGGACCTCAGCTCTCCAAGCCTAGCCCCGATCATCATCGTCGTTGACCGTCGTTGACCACCAAGCAACCTGCACAACAATAGACAAGTAAACCGAATTTGGGAACAAGTTCTTCACAACTTGACCATGTTAGTCAAAACATGCATCATGCAACATATATGCCTTGAAACTCATGACTTTGACCTAACAACCGAATATTGTCGCCACGACGGGCGACGACCCAAGTGACAACCGTCGAGACCTCCCCAGGTCGGCCCGATCGACCCTCGGCCGGTTTGACCGCCACCTATTGGCCGGTCAGACCGCTAGTAAAGACTTAGCCGATTTTCAACCTCTGAAAACCGAAACCTACTAGAAATTTCAAACCAATAGAACTTTTTACTGGAGACTCCAAAATTATGAGACCAAGTGCAATAGAATCCTCTCTTGCCTGCTACCTCTATTTTTGGCCTAGCTTAATTCACCACTTTCTGACATTGCCGGTCCGATCGCCGCTAGTAGGGCCAAACCGATCCGGGATCACGCCCCGCCGGGCCGATCGATCGAGACTCGATAGTTCTGTTTCTTTGCCGAAAACACGTGAAACGATAAACCATTAACGCCATTGCCAATTGTCACATCATCCTAAGATCTGGAGCATATCCCCATGATATCCACAGGTTGAGACTGTCCGCACTCTTCTCCTTTCCTCTCACGTTCCATCATAGTTCTAGACTGATGCTGTTTCTACGGATGCATATCTCATCAATATGCAGTCTTCCACTGCTCTTAAGGGTGCCTGTCCTACAGAGCGTCTCTACTCTTGAGCCCCCCAGTACACACACCTTCGTGTTTTTAGCTGCACTTGTTTTGTTCTGTTGCTGCATCGTGAGCGCACCAATCTATCAACTCAGTCAGTTGAGTGTGTGTTTCTTGGTTATAGTTCTGAGCATAAGGGTTATCACTGCTATGGTCCTTTTGCTCGACGGATCAAGATCTCATGAGACATTATCAGTATTGTCCGTGACCCAGTGAAGCATGAGTCCACTAAGCACATTGGTGTGGATGCTTCATACACTCGCTCAAAGGTGCAGGATTGTATTAGATACAATCGTTTAAAGATTAAACAATGAACAAGTACACCAACGTAAGCATGTTCTCATCCGCATGCACGGTAACTAAAAAAAGGAGAAACCATGAGACTGGTTCGTATGGGAAAATAGGAAGATGAGGAGGCCCCGCATGGTAGGGGGAGAAAAGGAAAGAAGGAAGGTGAATAGAAAAAAGAAGCAAGGGGTAGGCATTAGCGTGCTGCATCATGCATCCGACAACACGCTCGTGAGGTCGCGCTAACGCGCGACTAAGCGTGGCGAAGCATTATCATTAAAATTAAGTGTATCTTGTTTACACATTTTGCTAATATTATTGATTTGTTCTTGTGGCGTACCTCAGCTGAAAAGGGATAATACATGTATTTTAAAAGAAAATTCTGATTTACGTGGCACCAATCCACCTTTATGCTAATGAGGTTTCTGTTTGGGAATTGGGATTATTTGTCATGCCTCTCTGAGTTGTGGCTTTACTATACAACTAAGGCAATAACTATTCCTGTGCTGTTGGATTCATCTTGTTTAGATGTCTGATCTGGCAGCCCATGTTCTAGGTTTCTAGCAATTACTTGCGTGTTTTATTTATTGTGCGGGGTGGTTTTTTCATGTAATCTTTTTGTTTCTCTGACCTTCATAGATTCAAGAAGCTTCTCTGGACCATTTGTTGTGGTCAAGGTTTCCCAGAATTCTGAGGTAGGAAAGCAAATGCTCTTGTATTTTATGTTACATAGTGATTACCGTATTCCGATTGTGTTTTCTCATAATTCATGTTGACTATTACAGGAAGGCTTATCCCTTTCAGTTCAACCTTTGTTGAGGATACATAATAAGAGCAACTTTCCCCTTGAACTTCGGTTTCAGAGGCCACACAAAGGTAATGAGGAAGCAGTGTTTGTCACAGTTGGAAGTGGAGATATGGTCGATGAAACTACTGGAACATTTGACGCTATGGATTTATCTGGAGGATCCAAAAGAGCATTGATGTCTGTAGCTCTTGGCAAGTAACTGTACCTTTTCTTGGCATGATGTTATCGTCTGTTATGCATGATCTAATAGCTACTGATTTACTGCATTGATGGATAAGGAAAATTTGTAGGAGCGAAGGGATAGAAAAGGTTTTTAACAACATAGATATAATTTGCTAAATTTCCTTCGGCCACATTATAATTGTATTGATTTGTGTCTTTCAGACATTACCTTCCATCTACCTTTCTTAAGATGAACTGTGCAGCGGTGTTGGTTGTACTTGTTAGCAATAGCACTATTTACCTCGGATAGTGGTAGTAACTGGAATTTATTTGCCTTACAGATTAGTGTGATACCCTGTATACCATTCTTAGTGAACTTTGTACTTATCCCATGGTCATCCTCTGTTTGGTACTTGTGCAAGAAATAGTTCCTATATCAATGCCTTTATGGGTAAATTATTTGGCACATTACTTCCCTTGCACGCATGTACATTCATACTTTTGGAGACACACAGAAAGAAATTTTCTGGAATTGGGAGGAGTTTCCCTCTCAAATTATCATCCTTTATGTATTTCCTAACTCATTTGTTCCTTATATGTTTATTTATTTTTGGATATGTAGTGTTCTTGTAGATGTTGCTCAAGTTAGTAGTCAATGCTCTAATATTCTAGTGTCGTTAAGTCTTGCACTCTATGTCCAACTCATAAACGAAATTCAGATATTGTTATTCCATATATATCTTGTGTTATATGTAGTTCAGTTCCTTGTGGTTGCAACTTGCAACCTTCTATTGAACAGCCAAATATGTTCTGTTTCTATTTATATAGTTTTGAAGAGGGCACTAATCTGACAATTGTTCAATCCATGGTTCTTGAATTTCAGGAAACTTTATGTTGTCAATTAGACCTGAGATTTCTGAACGCTCTGACAATTTTGGCCAGGCAACTTTAGTGAAATGGTCAGAAGACATAACCGGTGAAAAGGCAGTTTGCATATCTGGTGTTATAGAAAAGCTTAATTATAACCTAAGAAGAGCCTTCAGTATTGATTCCATGAAGTCTTCTTTCAGTTGTTTGAGTTGCCCTCTTTCTGTTGATGGTCAACATGTAACAGATCTTCATTTTTTAATTCATACTCTGGGTAGAGAGGTTCCTTTGCAGCCTACAAATAGCACTCGTGTATCTGACAGGAGTGCACCAGTGGCATTGCAGTTCCAGAGAGAAATTTTCATATACCCAACTGTTCAAGTTTATAACTTCTTGCAAACAGACATACACGTGCTTCTGACTGACTGTCAACCGGGTAATGTCTTATTTATGAACATTTAACTGTGTAAAACTGGATGTTCTTGTTGAAGGAAGCAAAAAAAAGTGATATGTTTACCGAGTCTTTTCTACTATAATGCAGAGAATATAAGAGAAGATAATTTTGGCATCATTGGCAAGCAGGCAACGATTACAAGTGGTTCAAGTGCTTATTTTTATGTGAATCCTGCCATGTTTAATTTTTCAGTCACACTAATTTCATATGGTTCAAAGTCCAAGGCAGTTAATAGTAGTGACTGGGTTAAGAGGATGCAAAAGCAGACAACTCGAGCTCAATTCCTTGATGTGGAGCTAGAATTTGTTCCTGGGAAGTTTCATACTTCTTTAAGATTATTACGGCAGGAGAAAGGATTGTTGGAGGTAGAATGACAATTTTGACACTGTTATGTTTTTTTCTTAATTAATTTTCCATTGATTTCTGGTGAAACTGCATGTCTTAAGAAATTACAAAGTTCGATGATATCAAAATGATGTAGCTGATCGTCAATCTCTTGGTTGTGTAGGTTGCTCTGTTCACAAGATATACACTGCATAATACCAGTGACTATCCCTTACTGTGCACAGCTTCCCATCAAAAATCACTACCTCTGTACGTAAATCTGAATAATTGGTAAACATGCTTACATAGTTGCTCATAGAATGCTGATTTATTGCAGGTCTGAAACTGGAAAAGACAATATTAATCTTCCTCCTCAGCATGGTTGTATTTTGCCCTCAATGTCAATGAGCTGCTGGTTTACAAAGTAAGCAATCACGTTGAATTTTGTTCATTGTTTGTTGCAAGGTAGTTCTTGATGGAATCCAGTAGAGCTGGCACGACATTCATTCAATTTCTATCTTTTATATCATTGAGTTTGTTTTAGCAAATTGTCAGTCGTTTCAATACTTAACATAATGTTTGATGTATTGCAACCTGCTGTGCTATCATAGAGCTAACTCAAACAACACTCTTTTGCAATAATATGTTGTGACTTGGGATTATAAAGAATCATGCAAATATATATTTGAAGGGGAATTCCCTATGGTGCTGCTGAATAAGCTATGCATTCCAACAAAAACAACAGAGAAATACCCCAATTCCAGAATTTACTTTAGTTCCTGGGTCCTGCAATCGATTGAGAAAACTGGAATTGGCTGGTTCCTGCCGGAATATTCTTCATAAACAGCCTTCATGGATTATCTGTTCATATGTGCCATGTGAACTTTTTTCTTGTCTCTTATTTAAGGTGTGAATGAATTAATTCATTTTAATTGATTGAGAAACATTGCCACATTGCTCTATGATTATTTTGGTCATGGAAATGAGAGAATGGGAAGTTAGGAAAGTGGTTTCATTTTGTTCATTTGTAGATATGTCTGCAAAATATGTTTAACTATGTAACATGACAAGCTGATATATCATATATGGCAGGTCAAGTAAACTGCGAATAAGCCTACATAATGAGAAAGGATCAGAAGCTTTCATTGATTTGGAAGCATTGTCTTGCTTCACTGAATTTTTTCTGGAGATCCATGGTAATATATTGCCTCATCGGATGGCAGCTTTTGGCATGTCTTTACAACCTGTTCTTTATGACTTTCCTGTGCCATCGCAAGTTATACAAATCGTTCCAAGATATGTTATTTCAAATGAGTCTGCTACTGCAGTTGCTGTTCGCCAATGTTTTGTTCAGGTGCTTCACCTTTTCTCTGACTATATTTAGTGTTGCATAATTGCAGTCTCTTCTGATACTCATGATTTTTGTTGTCAATTGACTAGGATGGCATAGATGGATTGACAATTGAAGCCAAACAGAGGGCTGCCTTGCAGACATGGAAACCTGAAAAAAAGCGAGAAGTAAACTACTTTGATTTGTTTGTTAAGAAGCACAGAAATGTATCTGAGGATTCTCACATTTTTATCCAGTTTTGTCCAAAAGAAACTGGATATAGTTGGTCCGGACCAATTTGTGTTTCATCAATTGGTCGTTTTTTCTTGAAATTTGGAAGATCAGAAGGCATGGTAACAGATGGGATTCAAAGAGACACTTTAAAAGATGGGAAGCTGAAACAGTTTGCTTCTGTTGATGTTGTTCAAGAGACTACTTCTTTTGTTCTACACTTCACTACGCCACCAAAGGTTACACTACCATATCGAATAGAGAATTGCTTGAATGAAGCATCTATCATGTATTTCCAGAAGGTATGTGTATATTTCTAAATTCTATTGATTATATCCTATCAACAGAACTAAAACTTATCGTGATATTAATATTATTGATAAAATCTTGAATTTTACTGGATTTTTCTAGGATTCAGTTGAATCGGATGTATTACACCCTCAAGAGTCGGAACAGTATGCATGGGATGACTTAAGTTTACCCCGCAAGTTGGTTGTGCGCATTGTTGGCAAGTTCTTATCTCCTAATTCACTAGAGTTATTACTCTGTTGAATAATGTATTATGTTGCTGGTTATTACTAATTATAAAATTGATTACCTGGAAGTGCATAAAAAAGCTGCGTTAAGCTCCACTGCTGAATATTACATGTCTCTGCAAAGCATGTATCCAAAACATCAATGTTCTACAAAGCACTAAGCTAGCTGTCACCCTCACCCCACTACTTAGCTCTTGAATGGTAAACAGATGTTTGTGGACCGCTTTTTTGGAAGTTGGTCGTATATTTACAAATGGGAGATATTAGTAATTTGTCATATCACATTGCGCACAATTTAAAATGAATAGATTACAATATTGATGATGACTACAAAGAAATATATTGGTGATGGTGTTTTGGCTTACTTAAACTAGTAAAGGAGACAAAAATGAACAGACTTCATCTAAGGACGGTGTGCATCACACTGATTCACTTGCAGTCCATGTGTGAATAGTTAGTAGTTAGGACTTAGGACGATATTGTTTGTGAGATGCCTCTAGAAATTCACATTAATTTCTGGTCGTAGAGGTCTTTCACTATTTAGTGATGTCTTTCCTGCCAAGTGTAGTAGCAACTTGTGAATAGACTTTCTTGTGTACTTGGCCCATGTAGTCTAGACTTAGGCCATGAGGCCCATTGTGTATGTATACATACCTCTTTTCATTGGGATATAACTCATTGATTGAGTTCATCATGGTATCAGAGCACGGGTGAAATGTTATGCCATTACTTACAATCCGGCACTGCCGCCACTAGGGAAAAATCAGAGCACGGGTGAAATGTTACGCCATTACTTACAATCCGGCACTGCCGCCACTAGGGAAAAAATTACCGTGAATCGCTGGATTCGCCGCCATCGTTGTTCTAGGGGTTGGGATCCAAAATCCCGGCCAATTTTCCCGGGTTTTGCAAGTTCAAATTTCAAATTTCAAAATTCGGCTGGTTTTTGTTAGACAAATATCGTGTTCACACCGACTGTTCGGTTCGGGATCGTGTTCACACCGACTGTTCGTTTCGGTCTCGTGTTCACACCGATCGCTTGATTCGGTCTCGTGTTCACACCGATCGCTTGGTTATATATATGTACCGCCTATTGGCCTCATCAAGTAATTCTAGTGCCATACGATTGCTTTCATGGTATCGACGCCTAGGTTTTTTTTCTCCTCCGCCCCTTTCTAACTGGCGCCCCCGCCACGCATCCTTCCCGCCTCATGCTCGCTCCGCTCCACCCGCCTTCTCTGCCGCCGATGCCGAGGCCGCCTCGAGGTTGAACGCACCGCGCCACCGCGGCCGAAGCGTGCCCGTGCTACCGAGGTCGAAGCCGCCTCGCGCGAAAAGCGCCGCCAAGACGCGGCTACTGGGCCGCCGCTCTGCAGCGCCCGAAGCCGCCGAGCGAGAGGCCGCGGCCGCGGCTCGAGAGCGCGATGCGCCGCCGCCTCGCTCGGGACGCCCTGCCGCGTGCCGCCAGCAGGAAGCGGCCGAGGCCGCCATCCCACCAGAAGATGACGCCGCCTCCTCTACCAGCGACGGTGGCGACGGTGGTTCTCCTCAGCTGCTCCGGGACGCTCTCCTGACGCACGAGGCCGCCGCCATCATCAACCTCCACGCCCAGGCCGTCGGCGTCCAGAACATCCACGCTCGCCCCCGCCGCCCTCGACATGGAGAATAACAACTACACCGTGGCGCCACGGATGCTCCTGGTTCTTGGGAAATTCTCCCTCCGGCGCCATGTTCTCACCGACGCCGCCGACCACACCTACCCCGACTGGGAGCGCATGGACTGCGTCGTCATCACGTGGCTCCTTGGTACAGTCTCTCTCGATCTCGAGGAGATTGTTCGGGACAACCATGCCACTGCCACTGCACGCTCCGTCTGGCTCGCCCTGGAGCACCAGTTCCTCGACAACCGCGAGCAGCACGCGCTCTACCTCGACGCCGCCTTCCGCCACTTCGTCCAGGGCGATCTCCCCATCACCGACTACTGCCGCAAGTTCAAGACCATGGCCGATGCCCTGGCGACGGCGAGGTCGCCATCGATCGACGCTTCGTCCTCAACGTCATCCGCGGCCTCAACGAGCGCTTCGCCTCCATCGGCATGCACCTTCAACGTGGGCGCCCGTTCCCCACCTTCCTGGAAGCCCGGATCGATCTGCTGCTTGAAGAACTCAACATGGCTCATCGCTCGGTGCCTTCCCCGACCGCCCTCCTTACTTACGGCGCTGGCGGTCCTGCTGGTCAGCAACCCAACAAGCCCACTGCACCACCGCGGCTAGACCTCCGGCGCCTCTCCTGGAAACGGCGGCAACTCCAGGAACTCCGGCAAGGGCGACAAGCGCGGCACGCGCGGCGGTGGCAAGGGCAAGGCGGCGATGCGCGCGCCGCGCTGGTCCGACTCTACTGCTTGAAAAGATCTCGCGCAGCTCCTCCAGCGGTCCATGGCCCGCCTTCTACAAGCCCCGGTCCGCTCCATCAAGATGTGGCACAGGAATCGTCCTCCCCGGCTCACGGCCGGTTTGCTCGTCTCCTCGACCCACGGGCCGTCGTCCGCGGCGCCCAAGGCCGTGGGTCGCCTCCCGGCTACTACTACCCCACGGTGGCATGCCATCTGGGGACGACAGGTCCGGCTTCCTTCAACACCGTGTCGGCCGACTCACCAAAGAACACGACCGGATCTTCGACACAGCGCCACCTCGCATATGACCTCCGACTTGGTACTCTTTCCCACACCTCTTCCCGTGCAGTATCCTCTTCCATCTTCCATTGTTGTGAAGCGGTGCTTTACTTCCCGTCACCTCCATCGGCACAGCTCATCTTCCGGTTCATTATGTCTTAATAATGTCCTTGTTTCTCCGGTCTTATTAAGAACCTAATTTCCGTCGCGTCGATTCGCCGACAACAATTGTTCTGTTGAATTTGACCTCTTTGGTTGTTCTGTGAAGGATCGCATTCCGGAGAGTGATCACCAGCGCAATAGCTCGGGCCGTTGTACCTCTTCGTCCTCCGCGCGTCATCACTTCTCGCGCTGCCTCGCCACCACCGCCTGGCCCACTCTATGGCATCGTCATCTCGGTCATCTGGATTTGAGACTCTGTCCAAACTTATGGCTTATAAGAAAGACATTAAAAATACTATATGTCATGCTTGTCACCAAGGCGTCATGTTCGTCTTCCTTTTCCGTGTCAAGCATCACGTGCTTCACATAGTTTTGAACTCATACATCGTGATTTATGGACCTCGCCAGTTCCTATTGTCTCGGATTCAAATATTATTTGGTCATCCTCGATGATTGCTCGCACTATATGTGGGCGTTCCCTTTACGCCTCAAGTCGACACCTTTTCGACTCTATCTAATTTCTTTGCTCTTGTTTCCACACGTTTGGCCGCACCATCCGATCGTCCAATGCGACAATGGGCGCGAGTTTGACAACTTCAGCGCCACACCTTCTTCCCGACCCACTGCGCTCACCTCCGAATGTCGTGCCCTTACACCTCGCTTTCGAATGGGAAGGTCGAAAGCGCCATCCGCTTCTCTCAACAATGTGGTTTGGTCCTCCTCTTCCAAGCTTTGTCTTCCTCCCCGGTATTGGGTCGAGGCATCGAACACCGCCACCATTCTACTCAACATCTTACCAACCAAACGCAGCTGCGCTCCGCACGCCTCATGAAGCCTTGCTAGGCTCTCCGCTCACAGATGACCATCTGCAAGCGTCTTGGTTGTCGTTGTTATCCCAACTTGACCGCCACCGCGCCCACAAACTTGCTCGCGCTCCACTTTGTGTGTCTTCCTTGGCTACTCGCCATCATAAAGGCTACCGCTGTCTAGACACCAACTCCAACAAGATCATCATATCTCGCCATGTGATCTTTGACGAGTCCTCCTTTCCTTTTGCCGAGCAGCCAGACACCCCATCCACCGCGGACTTCGAGTTTTTGGACACCTTTACTAATCCCGTTCCGGTGCCCATAGGCCCGACACGGTCTTTTTTACCTGCAGGATCACCATCACCGCATTCTCTGCCCGCACTGCCATGTGCGGCTGGGTCTCCAGCAGGCGCCTCATCTGCACTGCCACGTGCAGCAGTGTCCACCGGTGCGCCCTTGCCTGCTCCTGCCACGACGTCACACCAACCCTCGACTACGCGCCAAGACGACCACACGCATGCTTCAACATCCTCCACACGTACCACGTGCGGCTACCGGCGTCCCTGCGCCTCCTCGCGTTGCCAGTTTGCAAATCACCGGCTCGCGTCACCACTCAGGTGTACAGACGGCGCCCTCGCCCGTACTCCCGGTGCCTCCACCTGCGTCTCCGGCGCCTCGGTAAATCCTGCGTCCCTTCCAAAGCGCGATTGCCATTCCCCGTGGTCAATACACACTCCATGACCACTAGGGGCGAAACATGGCTTCCGGCAACTGCTGCGTACAAACACGCTGGCTGCCTCTCTGCTCCGAGGACATACCGGCCGCTTCTTGCCGACCGAATCAGGCTTATTGCCATGCTAGATGAGCATGCTGCCCTTCTCCAGAACAACACTTGGGATCTTGTTTCGCGCCGGGCGCGAATGTGGTGATCGGCAAGTGGATCTTCAAACACAAGTTTGGTCGATGGTTCATTGGGCGCTACAAAGCTCATTTGGGTCCTCCGCGCTTCACACGGCCAAGAGTTGATTTTTCGAAACCTTCACCCGTCGTCAAACCGGCTACCGTCGAATGTTGTCTCTCGCCGGCCTCTCCCGCAATCGCCTATTCGGCGGCTTGATGTAAAGAATGCCTTCCTCCATGGCAACATTGATGAGACAGTTTATTGCGGCGACCCTCCGGGTTCGAGAATTCCTCTCATCCAGATTACGTCTGCTGCGTCCGAACTGTTCTCTACGGTCTCAAGCAAGCGCCTCGAGCATGGTACGGCCGTTTTGCGGCTTACTTGGTGTCTCTCGGGTTCATGGAAACCAAGTCGACACCTCATTTCTTCGTGTTCCACCATGGTCTTTGAACTCATCTACTGCCGCTCTATGTGGATGACATCGTCCTCACACTTGTCGACCACACTCCTCCATCGCACCATCAACGCTGCGGCGAGGGTTCTCGATGAAAGACTTGGGTGATCTCCATCACTTCCTCGGGATGCGAGTTCGGTGGCGGTCGATGGCCTTTTTCTCGCAGACACCAAGATATGCAAGAGATTCTAGACCGCGGGCATGGTGAGTGTAAGCCTGCTCCGCCCGGTGGATACACATTCCAAGGTTTCAGCGTTGGATGGCACCCCCGTCAGTGACGCCACTGATTTCCGGAGTTTGGCTGGTGCTCTTCAGTATCTCACCTTCACACGTCCGGACATCTCCTACGCCGTCCAGCAGGTCTGCCTTCACATGCACGATCCTCGGGAGCCTCGCCTTGCCGCCTTGAAGCGTATCTGCGGTATATTCGTGGCACTCTACACCTTGGTACGCTTCGACCTTCAAAGATTCGATCCGTTGTCTACTCCGACGCTGACTGGGCCGGCTGTCCCGATACCCGCAAGTCCACCTCGGGCTATGCCGTGTTCCTCGGGGATAGCCTCGTCTCCTGGTCCTCCAAGCGCCAGAACACTGTCTCCAGGTCCAGCGCCGAAGCCGAGTACCGTGGTGTGGCTAATGCCGTGGCTGAGGCATCCTGGCTGCGCCAACTCTTATGTGAGCTCCACTCCCCCTGACAAGGCTACCTTGGTGTATTGCGACAACATCAGCGCCATCTACATGTCATCCAACCGGTTCGACCAACGCACCAAACATATTGAGATTGATCTTCACTTTGTTCGGGGCGTGTCGCCATTAGTCTTGTCCGCGTTCTTCATGTCCCGACATCATCCCAATATGCCGATATTTTCACCAAGGGATTGCCTACGTTTGTCTTTACCGAGTTTGGTCGGTTTGAGCGTCGTAAGTAGACGCCGATCGCGGGGCGTGTTAGACAAATATCGTGTTCACACCGATTATTGATTCGGGATCGTGTTCACACCGATCGCTCGTTCGGTCTCATGTTCACACCGACTGTTCGTTTCGGTCTCATGTTCACACCGACTGTTCGGTTCGGTCTCGTGTTCACACCGACTGTTCGGTTATATATATGTACCCTGCCTATTGGCCTCATCAAGTAATTCTAGTGCATACGATTGCTTTTAGTTTTTAATCAAATTCAAACGATTTTTATCCGATATTTTTCCGGTTCGTTACCGTTCTCGGCCGGCGGGAAATGCCTCGGGACCGGTAATGTGATCCCTGGCCGCCACCAACTCCAGCACCTTGTTTTTAATGTCTTCTATGTTTCTTTAGTGATAAATTTGTAACATTCTGATTGATTTTCCCCAGATACACCTGCATTGCGTGAAATTAAAATAGACAAAATCAGTCCATGGAAGCCATTCTTGAAGATGCGCCAAAATAGCAGGCTTAATCTGGATTTCTCCTTCAATAATGGGTTCAGTTCAAGAAAACAAGGATTTGATGAATCATTTGGATTGAGGGTATTTAAGATTGGCTATGAAGTGTATGCCGATGGTTTAACAAGAGTTCTACGGATATGTGAACATGCAGACAATCCGAATGCTGAGAAAATTCAACGGCCTATAGCAAATGTACAGCTCAAAATTTCTTACATGTGTATTCAACTTCTTGAGAAGGGCAAGGTTTGTTCTGTTCTGACTTCCACCTTTCACTTGAATTATGTTCATTCGTATTTAAAACTCAAAACTCTGATTCTTTTTATCTTTTCATGTTCGCCTTATTGAAGAGCGAGGGAAAAGTTCAATCACCATCTACAATCTTAACAGCAAGATTTCAGAATGTGTCTGCTGATTCAGTTATTACAGATAGATACAAGCATATCTCTGTTGCAATTTATGTAAGTAGTGACCTTTGTGAACTTTTATATTTTAATGCCAACTGTACATGCGACTAGATTAATTATTGGAGGGAACGAAACTTGCACTATTTTTTAAACACAAAAAACTTGCAGTCAGTAAATGTGGATGAAAAATGGGAAGGAGCTTCATTTGGGTCGATTCTTAGGAGGAACAAGCTTCAGGATGCTACTCTCAGCGAAAGTACCCTTCGAATAATCTTTGTACTGAGTTCAAGCAACTCCAGTGTCAAACAGGTCCAATACTGTTCCGTAATTCTACAGGTAATGAAAATGGTGTGCTTGCTTCTTGTTAACACCCAGAAGCCAGAACAGTCTGTTCTTAGAGTGTTTTTTATAGTTCGTTTATTTATTGTTCACTATTACAACGTTGCCATAATCACAAATTCTCTAACAAAAATAAGATATCACAGCCTATCGATATGAAGGTTGACGAGGAAACATTGATGAAGCTTGTACCATTTTGGAGAACATCTCTTGTTCCTCCTGGTACACCAAGTACACAATTTTATTTTAGACATTTTGAAGTACATCCAATTAAGGTGCCTTGCTCTTCTTTTTGTTTTGATTCTGTGATTTTGACGTGGTATTTTGCACCACTGATTGGGTTTTGCTTATGAATGCAATGGTCTAAAGATCATTGCAAGCTTTCGTCCTGGAAGTCCACACACAACTTATAGTTCTGCTCAAGAGGCTCTGAGAGCACTATTACATAGTGTTATAAAGGTACTTTTAAAGCAGCTTTCAAGTTATGTTAAAACAGCACCTTGTTGATTTTGGAAGGACCCTTGGTGGTTAATTTATATATTGTAGTCTTATAATCCTCATATTTTACGTTTTTATTTATTTTCTAGGTGCCTGAGATAAGCAACTCAGCGGTGGAGCTCAATGGTGTTCTCCTAAATCATGCTTTGGTTACATTCCGTGAGCTATTTCTAAAATGTGCCCAGCATTATTCATGGTACGTCAAAACTCTTATTTGTCTATGTAAAAACTATGACTGTACATTGTTTTCCCATTTCTTACCGGTGTTGTCTGTTGAATTTTGATTAACCAAGCTAATGACTAATCTTGAGTAATTGATAGGTACGTCTTGAGGGCAATCTATGTAACAAAGGGAAGCTCATTGCTTCCTCCATCATTTGCCTCGATTTTTGATGACTCTGCTTCATCTGTTCTTGATGTTTTCTTTGACCCTTCTGATGGCTCACTTAACCTCCCTGGGCTTACCATAGGTAAAATGTGTTCTGTGATCTTTGGAGAAAGACTTCGTGGTCATTATGTTGAGTCAATTTCTTTCAAACTAGATAACATTCTCTCTGGCAAATCCACAATTGGAGCACTAAAGCGACTTTTACTCATCAAAATGGTTTTGTCCTATTGTGAAAGATTTCTACTGCCATAGCTTGAACTGTGATGTTTATTTGAGATTTTGCCTGTCATTATTCTGCATGTTTATCCGAGGCATGAACTGTGATGTAATTTTGATCTACTTAGGCAGCTAACATTGCAATGTCTATTCTTTTGCATAAAAAAGAGACTAGTTTACCCTTGGATATAGAGTTCAACTATACTACTTTACTCATTTGTGGCTTGTGCAGGCATGTTTAAGTTTGTAAGCAAAAATATGAAATCGGGTGGTTTTTCTGGAACAAAGCGGTACCTTGGTGATCTTGGGAAAACTGTGAGCTTACATAACTTACTGGGTCAATAATGACTTCCAATGGATTAATGTAATGTTGGATCTTTTGTAGGTTAAAACTGCAAGTTCAAATGCTCTCTTTGCTGCTGTGACAGAAATTTCAGATAGTGTTGTGAGAGGAGCAGAAACAAATGGTTTAAATGGCATGGTATAGTCCACCTGTTTTGCATAGTGAACTCATGCCATTTTCCAATTTTCTCAATAAATCATATGTAATTACACAAGGCAATGGATTTATGCCTTGTAGTGATAAAATTATAAAGCAATTTTCCTCTTTTGTAGGTTACTGGCTTCCACCAAGGTGTCTTGAGGTTGGCAATGGAACCATCTGTGTTAGGGCAGGCTATAATGGAGGGTGGTCCAGACAGAAAGATCAAACTTGATCATAGTCCTGGTCTTGATGAGGTTCTGCCTACCTACTAGTATTGATTTTGAAGCTTGGAGCTTCTGTTCAAAACTTACCGAGACATGACTCTGTATTTTTACAACATATATTTTTAACATGCCCTCTGCCAATGTTCAGCTATACATCGAAGGGTACCTACAAGCTATGCTGGATGTCATGTATAAACAAGAATATCTTCGTGTCAGGGTGGTTGATGACCAGGTAACATTCTTGTAGCTGTTTGCTTTAGCTATGTTCTGCTGCATGTTATCATCAACTACTTTTGTTGTTTCAAGAGAGTGCATGTGCAGATAAATACCAGAGCTGCTTTCACACTTTAATACTGTAACTTTGCTTTTCCAGGTTATTCTAAAGAATCTGCCACCAAATAGCGCTCTCATAATCGAAATTGTGGAAAATGTGAAGAGCTTTCTTGTGAGCAAGGCATTGTTAAAAGGAGATGCTTCTACGATTCGGCCTTTGCGCCATCTGCGAAATGAGCCTGTGAGTTTCCTTTTTAACCCGAAACACGAAATCTTGAGGAAAGTGACTCTTATTTAGTGTCTGGCAACCGGGAGCCGGGATATGGAAAGGAGGAACACATCATAAAAATAGTTCGGCCTTCTTACTGCCTGGCAGGAGTGGAGGATTGCGCCGACGGTACTCACCCTGTGCGAGCACCTGTTCGTGAGCTTCGCCGTGCGTGTGCTGCACCGGGAAGCCACCAAGGCCATCGCCGGAGTCATGTCGAGAGGGAAGAAACCCACCGCAGGTGAGGGCGAAGGCGAAGGCGAGTCGTTGTCGTCATTCAGAGGAGCCCTGTCGAAGCACAGCAGGCTGTGGACCGTTGGGAGGTTCGCGGTTTCAGGCATGGTCGCCTACGTCGACGGCCGGCTGTGCCGACACATACCCAACCCCATCGCCAGGAGAATCGTGAGCGGGTTTCTCCTGAGCCTCATTGACAGGAGAGACAGCGAATAGGCAGGCAGGCAGGCGATCACTACCTTTTGCTCCTGCTCCATAGCACGGTGAACAGGCACGCACGCCGTACGAAGAAACGATGCATGCTAGTGCAAGCAATAGTTCCCTGCGATGTGTAGCTTTGTACATAAATTTTGACCGGGGCATAGGCTCATTTTGTCCACAGAAACACCTGGACAAGGTTAAAACCTTTTTTTTTTCTTTCTCACTCATCCTGTTGCATTTCGTTGTCATGGTTGGGGTAATACCCACTAATCCAGAGAAGCAGAGGGCACGCGGAAGGATGCGCCTCCAGAAGAGGTCGGATCGATGTGGTCAGCGTATCGTCTCCGCTGTTTGGTCGGCGGGAAAGATTCTCTCATCTTTCAGCAAGAGAGAATTGCAAACGCCACAACAGGAAGCCAGAGGACAGTGACTACACGTGCCAGCCATTTGCCACCGCCGACTCGCAAGGGATGGTGGAACCCACCCAGGCCCTTAATTTGAAAACTGGAATGCAATAATCGAATTGTACTTTTCTGTGGCCCTAATCGAAAGCCTTGATAGGAGGATGGGTCCTCTTAACTAAGGAAAGCAACTTTTCCTCTTCGGAAAAGTTAGAAAATGCTGCAGCGTTTTAATCTAATCCAATGGGATAACAAACAATCTATCATAGCTTTGCCCTTACGTGATGTACCAGAGCTGTTTATCCCCCCCCCCCCCATTCGCTAGCAGCTAAACCCTATCCCGGCCGATTTTCTCGAGTTTTGTAAATTCAAAATTTAAAATTTGAAATTCAGCTGGTTTTTAATCAAATTCAAATGATTTTTATCCGTTTTTTTTTCTGGTTTGAACAGTAATCGACCGGTTACCGTTCCCGGTCGGCCGGCGGGAAATGCCCTGGGACCGGGTTTTGGATCCCTGGCGGTGGCTCAATTTGTGCCAAAGCTTGCAAAATTCTAGGCTTATGTTTGAAACTCCTAGAAACTTAAACCTCTATGAAACTTGAAACCTACTCAAAAACTTTTCTGAAATTTAGCTTGCAAAATTCTAGGTTTATGTTTGAAACTCCTTGAAACCTGCTTAAACCTCCATGAAACTTGAAACCTACCTCTAAAGCTTTAAGTTTCTGATTTGATGATTGAAACTTTGAAGTTCCTGTTTTGAAAATTAAGGTTTCATTGAAGTTTCAGTTTCAATCTAAAGTTGCATTGAAGTTTTAAGTTTTTGAAACTTGAGATTTCATTAAAGTTTCATCGAAGTTTCATGGAGGTACAACTAAAACCTTATGAAGCTCAATGAAACTGTTATACGGTTGAAATGCATTCCAACGGTATAGTGTGGGCTAGCAACTCCCTATAAGTGAAACTTGAAACCTCATGAAACCATAAACTTGAAACGTCATGAAACTTGAAATCCAATAAACCTGAAACGTCACAAAACTTGAAATCCGATGAAACCTGATCAAACCCCATGAAACTACTATAGTGTTGGAATACAGAGCTTGCCAAATAGGTCGGGCCTACCTGGTCGGCACGAGACACGACACTGTAGGCACGGCACGGTCCGCACTGTTCATGGGCCGTGCCGGCCCGACACAAAAGCCCGGGTCGTGCCTGGGTGCCACCTCGCCACGGTGGGTTGGCGACCTGCAGCATGAACGGTGTCGGTATGCGAGTACCAGCATGGCCGGAGACCGGCTGACACCGTCGCGCCCGCCGGCGCCCGTGGAGAAAGAAGAAGCGGGGCGCGGGCCGTGCGGAGATTGGGAGGAAGAACGGTGGCGCCTAGTGGCGCGGAGGAGGCCGGAGTGGAGCGGAGCGCTGGACCGGGAAGGGAAGAAGGGCCGTTTGCGGACGAGGAGGCGAGGCGGTGCAGCGAGGAGGCGGCTCAACGACGAGGAGGCGAGTCGGCGTCGGCGTTGCGGATGAGGAGGCGAGGAGCGACGTTGATCGGCAACGGCTCGGAGAGCGAGGCGGCGGCGAGGCGGTGGGGCGGCGAGGAGGTGAGCGGCGGGCGGGGTGGCGAGGCGACGAGGAGGCAACGGCCGCGAGCCGTGCGGCCTTCGCACGCACGCTGCTTGTAAGTAAGCGGCCGACAGGGCCATGGCCCTGGGGGAGAAGAAGAAGGGACAGGGCGCGGGCAGATCGGGCAGGGGAGGGGCAGCCGGGCTCTGCCTAGGCACGACACGGCCCGAAAAAATCCAACCATTGTCGATTTTAGCTGTTTTTTATCGTTTTTGATCGTTGGGGTATTAAAAATAGCAAAAAATCCAAAAAAAAATCCCAAATGTTTTTCTATAAACAACCACCATACCCTCCTCTCATTCAGCACCCCTTCATTCTCTATCCTCTCTTTGAAATTGTGTTGTGCACATTCAAATCCGTGTTGAGCTAACTTGGCAAAATTCAAAAAATTATGCCAAAATTTGGAAATTTTAATTTTCGGTAGCAAGCCAGCGAAAGAGGTACAATACTATTTTTGTAATACTTTTATTGTTAGTTCTTGTTATACTAAGATGGAAGTAGTAATAGTGTTAGTTTCGATTTTGTAGTTTGCATTATGAACAGTCCTTACGATAGCTTTGCTCTAGGTGATTACAGACTTTCACCGGAGGAAATTGCGTCCATGGAGGCGGCTGCGACTGCCTCAAACCAACCGGAGGTTTCACTGGAGGAGCAAGGTGGAGTTCCGTCATCAGGCTCCACGACAGCATTAGGCTCCACGGGAACAAGAGCAAAGAGGTTGAGATCGTCTACATCGGTAGTGTGGGAGAATTTCGATAGGATAACCAAGCAAGACGCAGCGGAAAATGAGGTACCATATGCTATTTGTAAAATTTATCACCATGAATTGTCTACAAAGTTTACAGGTGGAACAGGTCACTTGCTTAGACATACTACAAGATGTCGAACCAAGCAAGGAATGGTGATGAGGAAAAAGCAGCTGCAATACAACTCCGACGGTATGGTATCTAGTTGGGACTACGATCCTCAGGTAGCTCGTCAATCTCTTTGTCGTTTAATTGCTTCTGAGGATTTACCGTTAGGCTTTGGCGAGTCTGTTTCTTTCCAAAATTACACTAGGACTGCGTATAATCCTATATTTTGTTTTTTTTCTAGACAAACAACAACTAGGGATCTAGTGAAATACTATAATGAATGTCGTAATAAAATAAAGAAACTATTTAGGATGTGCACATTTTTGGTGACCCTAACCTTGGACATATGGAGTGATCGGGCTAGGGAGGACTACCTTAATGTAGTTGTGCATTATGTTAATGACGACTGGGTAATGGAGAAAAGAATTATAGCTTTGAAATTGATTGATGTAGCACACACGGGGGAGAATATTGTGAACTGTATTATCAAAGTCGTGGAAGACTTTGGTCTTACAGACAAAATATTCGTAATTAATTTAGACAACGCCACTTCAAACTCTAGGGCCATGGACATTCTCACTCCAGTGTTAAGTACATATACTGATTCCTTCTTGCTACATCAACGATGCGCTTGTCATATTATTAACCTTATAGTCAAATGTGGTTTGAAGAGGTTGAATCCGTATATTAAAGCTTTTCGCGATGCTATTTCTTTATTGAATAATTCTAACGTAAGAATAGCACAATATAAGAACTTTTGCAGGGCGATGGGTGTACGTCCAAGAAAGTTCGGTTTGGACATGGAGGTAAGGTGGAACTCTACTTACCTCATGCTTAAGAATCTTTTACCATACAAGAGCATTTTTTCTATTTTTATTCAAACGCACTATCGTAGCACTGACGGTAGTATACTATTAACTGAGCAACATTGGTTCGTTGTTGAGAAGATACTGTCGTTGTTAGAAAAAAATTATGAGGCAACTGTTGCTTTGTCCACTGTTTACTATCTAACATCTCCTATCATTGTGTATACTATTTTACGGATTACTACTCAATTAAAAATGTATAAAAATAACTTAGTTTTATGTGATGTTGTTGTTTCCATGAAATCTAAATACCTTAAATATTGGAGAGAAATCCCTTATCTATATGCATTTGCATTTCTTTTAGATCCTAGGGCTAAAATTGATGCATTTGGTACTGTACTTGATCTTCTTACTGATGCTACGGGGCTAGACTATACTAACTATTTTGCAGAAGTTCATTCTCGGTTATACGAGGTTTACCAAAGGTATGAAAATAAGTTCCGGGGAGTCCGCTTGCAACGACCTCCAGTAGCCCCACCTCAAGTGGGAAGACAAATATGTGGGACGCGATCTTCAGTGCCTCTTCCTCCAGGTCTAGATCCAGGTCTTCTTCTTCTTCTACATCAACGCCTGCTCAGCCCAGACCCACAAAGAGCGGAGAACTATCCACCTATCTGGACAGCGATACGGTGGATTTTAACTCAGAAGGCTTCGACATTTTGCAATGGTGGCAAGTCCATAAGTTAACATATCTTGTGATATCCATACTTGCATGTGATGTATTAACTGTTACTGCCTCTACGGTTTCCTCCGAGTCTGCTTTCAGTCTTTCTGGAAGAATATTGGAGGAGAGAAGAACAAGTCTCACAAGTGAGATGGTGGAGATCCTTCTACCTATGAAGGGCTGAGAACAAGCTGATTAACGAACACAACAGTCTGTGGAAAATCTAGAGTTGTTGGAGGTGTTCAAAAATATGTACTTAGACAATGACACCGACACAAAAAAAATGATGTACCATGTATGTAGAATTGTAGAGCTATAGGCTGTACTCTTTTTTCTTTGCAAAGGTTTTCTCATTTTGAGTTTTTACTTGGCGAAGGTTTTAACGAGGCAGCCAGTTCGACATAAATAAAGCTCTTTATTATATTTTCAATATGATTGTCTTATATTTTTCAATTTCATGTCTACTTCTGAATTCTACACATTTTTTAAAAAAAATTCTGGATTTTTTTCATTCTAACGGGCTAAACGTGCTAAACAGGCCACACTTGGCCCGACGAGCTAAACGGGCTCGGGCTGGCTCGGCACGAATGCCCGACAGGCCGTGCCTGGGCCGCCACCTCGGCTCGTGGGCGGCCGGCACGACACAAATAGTAGTTGGGCCGGAATAGGCCGTGCCTAAACGGGCCCGTGCTGTGCTTGGGCAGTCGCCCATTTGGCCAGATCTGTTGGAATGCCCCAACTATATTTTAGTCCCACGTTCGCCAACAAATTATGAAATATATAATATCTGCATAAGAGGAAAGAGTGTTGCTAGCTCACGCTATAGCGTTGGAATGCATTAAGGGGTGCCAATTAAAAATATTTTGCTATTCTACATGAAAAAAATTAAGAACTATATATAAAAAAGGAATAAGTCCATTCTTCGTCCCTCAACTATACCCGATGATTAATTTTGGTCCCTGAACTTAAATACCGGATATAACGCACCTCAAACTTTCCATACTGGCAAATCGTATCCTCCCGCGTGAGGCGGTGGTTTGGGCCGACGTGGCATCCATATTTGCGCCGAGTCATTTGGATACGGATGGAGGAGAGCGGCGAAGAAATTCGGAGCGCAATAAGGTCTTTGGTTATGTACGTTAATTCGTCCTCCTTGATTTGCGCTAATTTGAAGAGAACAACATGATTGATTTTCCCTTCCTTTTCGGCCCGTGATCATCGTATTCCATTCCATTCCATTCCATTCCATCCCATCAGTATAGAAGATGGTCCGGCTGGGGAGATGTGCACCGCCGCTCCTGAGCTGAGCTGAAGGGGTAGAGCAGAGCAGACATGCTCTCGTATTTATTCTGTGGACGGATTTGCTTGCATTCATTTGCTTTCGAATATATTTGGTTAATCGGGCTCAGTTTCGAGTGGCACAAGACAAGCGCGTGTTAATCAGGCTGGGCATTTCGGTGTCATTCGTTGCTTCAGCTTGACTCAGTCGATCGATCCAGCGAAAATTATTATTCATTCATTGTTTCTAGAGTTTGTTACTGCTATTCTTCTTCTTGTCTTGTTCCCATTCAATTCCGGCTACAAATTAAAAGATGCATGCTATGATAGCCGCCGCCGCCCGATTCTCAAACGACTAGTAGTCGTCGTCGCCTCCCAAGTCGTCGAACCCGCCACCGCCGTACGAGTCCCTGGCCAGGTCCTCCTCCACCTTCTCCGCAACGCCTTCCTCGACCTTGTCCTCAAGGTAGCTCGCCCCTCCAGCCAGCGCCAGCCCGCCCACCACTCCAGCCGCCGCGCCCACCGCCAGCCCTGTCCCCATCCCCATCTTGCTCTTCTTCTTCGGATCCTCCACCACCGATCCGTACGCCGCAGGAGGAGCAGCAGCAGCGCCGTACGCCGGCTGTCGTCGATGCGGGCGGAGGGACGGCGTCGTCGATGCGGGCGGAGGGCGGGAGCGGGAGGACGAGCTTCTCGTCCCAGTCAGGGCTGTCGCCGTTGTCGAGGTCGACCTGGGTGGAGCACCTGGCGCCGTCGTCGACCCAGAGCACGGCGTAGGGCTTGAGGTCGCCGTTGCGCCCGATTGGCGTTCTTGAGGCGCGCTGCGAACCCACCGTCACCTCCACTCGTCATCGAGAACCCATCCAAGCTCGCGAGGCTTTCTTGCTCGCCGCTAATGGCGAATGCTCGCTTTGTCTCTTTGTCTTTGGTTGGGTTGTGGCGGTCTTAGAGGAGATGGTGAGATGCGAGAGGTATAAATAGCGGCGGCATCTGATGGCGTTGGGCCCCACATGCCGGTGGGCGTGGCGCTCTTGGGTTTCTTCCTCCTCGCATTTTTATCAAGGACTCCAAAATTACAAGTACGTCAGGGCGACAGCGTGGATGCCACGTCGGCCCAAACCGCCGTCGCACGCACGGAGGAACACGATTTGCCCAGTATGTAAAGTTTGAGGTGCGTTATATCCGGTATTTAAGTTCAGGGACCAAAATTAATCATCGGGTATAGTTGGGGGACGAAGAATGGACTTATTCCTATAAAAATTATCAATCATAAGGACCAGAGCTCCCATTAGTCCCCTTATCTCTATCCCTATTACCTGGGGTTACGCCGGCCATAGTCGCCCCGACATAATTGTTTGTTGGAAGTGTGTAGGGAGAACTTGAGTGTTTTGCTTTTACAAAGCACACTACGTGCGCACGGCTCCTTAGTGTTGAGTAACCGTCGCTGGCCAGTCCAGTCCGAACGGGTACCTCGTATACAATGATCAGAATCGTAAGAACGATGAAGAACACAAGAACACAACAGTAGAATGAACACAGAGATATGCGGGACTTCAGGGTCTGCTTTATTGCTTCGGATCAATTAGGGTTACAGGAGAGGGGTGACCTCTATTTATAGACTACGGGATGAGGAGTTCAATTGGGCCAGACTCTCCGAGTCTGGGCCAGTCGGGCCAGACTCTCTAGAGTCCCGGGCGATTCTTAACACTCCCCTTGAACACTCATCCAACATGTTCATGTCTCGTCAAAACTCCATAAAAACCAAAGTGGGAAAAATTTGGAGAAAGAGTACATGTCATGCGCTCATTGTGTTACATGAATTGCCTCATCAAAACCTTAGCGAGAAACTTGGGAAAAACTCGTAAGGGAAAAGAGTACAATCCACCCAATTTCATTTAATCTCCGGGATTTATTCTTTGGGTACTTGATCTTCGTGTTCAAGATTTAATAATGAGTTCGTGAAGATTCTCCCCCTGAATTCTGTACTTGTCTAAGTCTTATCATTCCAATTCCACGTATGCATCTTTCAAAACTAGGATTTGAAGTGACTTAGTGAATAAATCTGCAAGATTTTCACATGACTTAGTATGCTGAAGACCTTAATTTCGTCCATCTTTTGCATTTCATGAGCATAGAAGAACTTGGGATTGATATGCTTTGTAAGGGACTCTTCACATAACCCATCCGCACTTGGGCGACACATGTCGCATTATCTTCATAGATAATGGTAGGGGTTTGTGCGGTATCCAATCCACATGACTGCTGGATGTGGTGAATCATCCGTCGAAGCCAAGAACATTCTCGTGAGGCTTCGTATAGTGCTATGATTTCTGAGTGGTTCGTCGAAGTAGATACAAGACTTTGCTTAGACGATTTCCATGAAACTGCGGTTCCACCACACAGGAATACATAGCCTGTTTGTGATTTAGCTGTGTGCGGGTCTGACAGGTACCCAGCATCTGCGTAGCCAATCATGGTAAGGTCTTGGTTCTTTCTGTAGAATAGACCAAGATCTTTGCTTCCTTGGAGGTATCGGAAGACGTCTTTGATTCCTCGCCAATGCCTTTTGGTAGGTTACGTGATTATACCTTGCTAATAGGTTTACTGCAAATGCAATATCCGGTCTAGTACAGTTTGCTAGATACATGAGTGCTCCTATTGCACTCAGGTATGGGAATTCCGGTCCCAGGACTTCCTCCCCCTCTTCTTTAGGTGCAGACGGGTCCTTGTCTTGTTTGCAAGGATCTCCGACCATCGGCACTTTCGAAGGATATGCCTTTTCAAAACCAAACCTCTCCAACACTTTCTGAGTGTATGTTGAGTGATGTACTAGAATACCTTCAGGGGTATGCTCAAGCTGCGAGCCTAAGCGTGATTTGGTTTTACCCAAGTCTTTCATCTCGAACTCTGATTCCAGGTAAGAGCTTGCTTTCTTAATATCTTCCATGGTTCCGATGATATTCAGATCATCTACATATACTGAGATTATACAGAATCCATCCTGGGATCGCTGTATAAAAACACAGGGACAATCCTCATTGTTCGTGTAGCCTTTCTTGCAGAGAAAGTCACTTAAGCGATTATACCACATTCTGCCTGATTGCTTCAATCCATACAGTGACTTTCTGAGTTGCACACTGTACAGATTTCTATTTGCTCTGTCTTGGTTCGGGACAGGGATACCTTCCGGTACCTTCATGTAAATGTCCGAATCTAAGTTCCCATAAAGGTATGCAGTTACCACATCCATCAATTTCATTTCCAAATTCAAGTTTACTGCCATTGAGATTAAATATCTAAAGGTAGTTCCGCCCATGACCGGGGAATAAGTTTCATCATAATCGACTCCTGGTCGTTGGGTGAAACCTTGTGCAACAAGCCTTGCTTTATGTCTTACAACTTCATTATTTTCATTTCTCTTTCGAACAAATACCCACTTATGCCCTACTGGGTGCACATGGGGAGGCGTGCGGCTTACAGGCCCAAACACCTCTCTTTTATTCAGAGATATTAGTTCTGCTTCTATTGCCTTCTTCCAATCTTTCCAATCTGATCTTTTCTTACATTCAATGAGCGCTTGAGCTCGGATCAAGATCGATGATTGTGGCAATTTTCTTTGCAAAATAAATGTCGATATTGGTGTTGTTCTATTCATAGATTCTCCCGTGGTCACATAATTTATAGCTATTTCTTCATGGGCGATACTTCTAATGTTTCTACTTGCTTACATTGCTTTCGGATGCGGGGCAAGTCCTTTAGTTTTTCAACTCCGATGTGTGCGCACACATCCATGCCGATATCTCCTCCGTGGGAATATTCAAATCTGGTATGCCTTTTTTTGAAGGTTCCATACGGTGCAGTCTCAATTGGCTCCCTTTACGGTTATGGGAACTTGGTGATAGGTTGTTTCAAGTCCTTCTTATCCTTTTTCGCAAAGCGTCCCGGTTACTTGGAATTGAGGGCGAAGTTCTCGTCCTTTTATTCCGAGGCCTCGGGCGGGATTAGGATACCTTCAATTTTCTTTGGTATTTCAACCCTCTCCGGCGCATTGTGTGCAGGCACATGCGACTTGGTCACGCTTTTCAAATCACTAAAGTGGTCAGGGTAGTTGATTCGCTAATGCTTGCAAATTAATTATCTTCGGACTTCTCTATTTGTTTCACCGGGCGCTGGTCATGTGCATGGATTCCGTGGCTTGCCACGCCGATTCCGACATTTTTCATCAAGGGGTTGATTTCCTCCCCTAATGACGGAAACTATCCTCATCGAATATCTTTGTCGTGGCGGTCAGATGCAAATCTCCATCATTGGGTCCAGATACTTGATTATGGATGTTGTCTCATAACCAATGTATATCCCGGACTTTCGGAGAGGGCCCATTGCGATTATTGCGGTGGTGGTATAGGTACATAAACCTTGCAACCAAACCTTCAAGATGGGATATTTTGGTGTTGACCCTTGCGCTAGTTGCATAGGTGAATGGATGTTATATCTCGATGGTCGAAAATTGATGAGAGTTATGCGTGTAGGATTGCGTGTCCCCAACATGTAGTTGGCAAATTACAATTCGCAAGAGCGGTCGGGCAATGAATTTAATTCTTTTAATCAATGCTTCGCTAGTCCATTCAGGTGTGGACATGTGGTACAGAGTGCTCAACGGTAATTCCCATTGCCATACAATAATCATCAAAAGCCTTTGAAGTAAATTCTCGGCGTTGTCCATCCCGATGGACTTCACATGATGATCGGAAATTATTCTTAATCTTAATTATCTGCGAGATCGGCTTTGCAAAAGCGTGGTTTCTCGTAGATAGTAAGCATACGTCGACCATTTCGAGGAAGCATCGATGAGCACCATAAAGTACCTAAATGGCCTCGGCGAGGTGTATAGGACCAAGAATGTCTCCTGGATACGATCCAGAATGCAGGATTTCATCCTTTACTTTGAGTAGAGGGTCTAGTAATCATTTTCCGTTGGCACATGCAGGCACACGAAATCTTCGGATTCGGAAAATTCTTTACATTGATATTATGTCCCCGAGAATTAGTAATTATATTTCTCATCATTCTAAGACCGGGTGGCCTAATCTATCATGCCGAGATGAGAAAAGTTCGAGCTTCTAAAAATCGCTTTCATGACAAGATAGGTGCAGATGCCTTAATATGAGTGTAGTATAGCCCAGATTCATATGAAGGAAGTCTTTCTAATACCCTTTTTCCATTTTCCTCGCGCTTTGTAATGAGTAGGTATTCCTTACCATACTCTTCTTCAGTCTCTACGTGGAGACCGTTAGCGCGGATATCTTTAAAGCTTAAGAGAGTCCTAGTCGATTCCGGGTACAACAAGGCTTCTTCAATGACCAATGTTGTGCCCATCGGGAGTATAATTGTGGCTCTACCTGAGCCTATTACACAAGTATCGCTGCCTGCGATTGTTGTAAGACTACCAGCATTCTTGCTGATTGACTGAAAAAATTTTGTCTCTCTTAATATGGTATTCGTTGTGCCGCTGTCTGCTAAGCATACTTCCTCCATAGGGCGCCACACGCGTTCTGATATATATGAAATATTTATTAATATAGGGTAGCAAGCAACCATACATATAAAGTACTCCAAAACAGAACACAAATTGCCTTTATTAATACGAAAAAGTCATGCAGGACTCATAATAAGAATTTATTTCTTTGCTCTCCTAGAGCTTACAACCATTATGCAAGATTATTATTCTATTGCAACCAAAAACTGTAAATGACTATAAAACTAAGTGCAATGCGTGCACTAGATCGAATCAGCGAAGAATGAAGACACTTCTGCCTGGATCTGCGCTTCATTCATCTGCTCCTCGTTGGCAACTACAGCTGCTGCTGCTGTGATGTCCAAAGGAGGTGTGGTGGGAGCGGCCATCGGGATGTCCACATCCATGGGTACATTCCATGATTGTGGATCCCCTATGCCTGCAATGGCAAGGTGTGCCTCATGCTGTCCTTTGCCCTTCTTCTTGGCCTTGAATGCATCGATCACGTGTTGCGATTCATGGCAAACACGGGACCAATGACCCCAAGTGCCACATTTGTAGCAAATTTGGTCCTGTGACCATATGGCTTCCGTCGCGCTTCTTTTGTCCACCCTTCTTGGCTTGGGGTCTGCTTGGTTTTATGACCCATGACCTTACCCTTCCGCCTCTTTTCGTTGAGTGAGGCTTTCACCTGTAGCCGCTATGCGTTGACTTCAAGTCCAACTTTGCTACTAGGTGGCTGTGAGATGTAGTTCTTTCGGAGAACTTCATCTTGAGCTTCCGCAACTTGCATGATATCGATCAGTTCGGCATACTCCTTGTAGCCATCCTGCCGATAGTTGCGTGCGGATTGAACCGCGTTGGGGTGGAAGGTAGAGAGAGTTTTTTCTATCTTCTGCTCGTCTGTGGTTACTTTACCACATAGTTGAAGACTTGTACAAATTACATGCAATGTAGAATTGTACTCTCCCACGGTCTTGTAGTCGGCAAAAGCGCGATCGGTTCCAACTCGCTCCGCACGAGGAAGGATGGTGTACTTTAGCTTCTCAAACCGCTTCTTGAGTGCGGTCCATAAGGCTAGTGCGCTCTTTTCTGCCATGTACTCATTTTTGAGTGTTAGGCAGAGATGATGTCTGAGGAAATGAAGTGCTTGATCATTTCCCTCAGCAGTTGGAGCGACGTCCTTCAGGGTGTCAAGTCCAATAGCAGCACGGAGCTTCTTTGCTCCAAGTACAATCTCGACATCTGATGCCCAAGTCAGATAATTATGGCCATGCTGGGCCAGCTCTTCGAACTCCCGGTTCGTAATACCAGTCATCTGCATATTCATACAGAAAGTGTATAAGATTACTGCTGGTAATTTGCTAAAAAAAATGGTTGCAAAAATTCTTATAATGTTTTCGTATTTTTCTATGCATTCCATGATTTACTGCTATTTTCAGTGATTAAAAAAAATCACAAATAATCAAAACAGTAAATACAATAAATAAATTGCATAGAAATAATAATAACAAGGTAAAATATGCTTCAAATGCAAAAACCGATTCAAAATTTGAATTCCCGAGGCCCTTTTCTGCTGGAATACGAATTTTCGTAGTCTGTAATTTCTAGGGGTTAAAACGTGAAAATTTCAATTCGAGAAATTTTTCGCGTAATTCTGAAAACCGAGGACCTTTCGCAAAACGGCCCTTTTCTTCATTTTCTTTTTTTCTTTCGGTTATCTGGTAGGCCTTTTAGGCCTACCAGATAAACCGAATCTCCCGCACGGCTTTTTATCGTGGAACGGCCGCCCAAAAGGTCGGCCGCTTTGCTTGTGATAAAAATCGGCGGGGGACTCGGGGGGTTTCTACCCCGAAGTTCACTCAGTGGCGGCGGCTCCTTCATGGGAGCCGCCGCGCCTCTCTCTCGGCAAATGGCGGCTCCCATGGAGGAGCCACCGCAGCGGCGGCGGCTCTCGAGCCGCCAGGCTGTCTTGGGCGGCGGCTCCCATGGAGGGAGCCATCGCGGCGGCGGCGGCTCCCATGGAGGAGCCGCCGCTTCTTCTCTAGTGGCGGCGCGCGCTGAAGGCCGCCGCGCTCTTCTCATGGCGGCGGCGGCTCGCTTCTGGCGACGATCTCCGGCGATGCCATGCGAGCAGCGGCGGCGAGGCGGGCGTCGTGGCGGCTTCAAGCAGCATGGCATTCTTGGCCGGCGTCAAAAAATTTTGATTTCTTTGTTTGTATGTTTGTACTGCATGCATGTGATGATCGTACATGGGAAATCACTGTTCATCCAATGCAATTCGTGCAATTACCGGTCGGTGACTTCGAGTCGACTTGCGGTAGATTATAACGAATTTGCAATCTACGGTACAATCAACATCCGATCTTTCATGTAATCCACCGATCGGCATTGTGCCGGCGACTTCTAGTCTGCTCGCGGTGGATTAGAACGGATTTGCACCGCAGAAAAAACAATCTAGAAAGCAAATTTGCAGAATTGAAAGCAATCTAGAAAATACGATTCAATCTACGAGTGTCGTTCTTCGACGGTTACCTTCGATCGCGAGGAGAGTCGATCGTCTCGATAACGTGTTGAGTAACCGTTGGCGACCCAAATCCGACGGGTACCTCGTATACAATGATCAGAATCGTAAGAACGATGAAGAACACAAGAACACAACAGTAGAATGAACACAGAGATATGCGGGACTTCAGGGTCTGCTTTATTGCTTCGGATCAATTAGGGTTACAGGGAGAGGGGGGTGACCCTCTATTTATAGACTACGGGATGAGGAGTTCAATTGGGCCAGGACTCTCCGGAGTCATGGGCCCGTACTGGGCCAGGACTCTCCAGAGTCCTGGGCCCGGTTTCTTAACACTTAGCAGTTGATGTGATGTTCCCAAGGACCTTCATGCCGTTAACGGGTTTGCCCATTCATCTGTTAGGAGTAATAAATACAAGCCCATGAGTGTGTATCCAGTACACGTTTATTCTACATGGGTCGTATGTTGCATACAAAAAACCAATTCAATTCATACATTTACACGTAAATATTATATAAATTACATAACTTAAAATATGTTAATTTAGTTTTGATTTGTTGTAATTATTCAGCTTCTTAAATAAATTGCTACTCTTTACACAAAAATAAAAAATATAATGAGAATATCGTTTTATAAAAAACAGACAACACAACATTTTTGTATCAGAAATGCATATATTACCTCAACATTCCATACTTTGCCCCATATATATATACACACACACACGTAAATATTATATAAATTACATAACTTAAAATATGTTAATTTAGTTTTGATTTGTTGTAATTATTCATCTTCTTAAATAGATTGCTACTCTTTACACAAAAATAAAAAATATAATGAGAATATCGTTTTATAAAAACCAGACAACACAACATTTTTGTATCAGAAATGCATATATTACCTTAACATTCCATACTTTGCTGTATCTAGTGCTAATGGGTAATTCAGTGCTAAGGTGCTAATAGCAATCTTGACCGTTGGATCTGGATCTTGACCGTTGGAGGTGGGAGCATGCATGGTGTTTAATGAAGACGCATTAATGAAGGTGCATTGAAGGTGGGAGCATGCAAAGTGGTTAAATGGTTTAGAGGTGGGAGCCCGCATTAATCTTGGTTGTTTAATTCAGATCATACGGTTAAGATTGGTATTAGCACCTTAGCACTGAATTATCCATTAGCACTGAATTACCCATTAGCACTGATTAAATGATTTAGAGCTCCCACCTCTAAACCATTTAATCACTTTGCATGCTCACACCTTCAATGCACCTTTATGTGTCTTCATTAACACCATGCATGCTCCCACCTCTAACGGTCAAGATCCAAATGCTAATGGTTAATTCAGTGATAAGGTGTTAATACCAATCTTGACTGTTGGATCTGAATTGAACAACCGAGATTAATGCGGGCTCCCACCTCTAAACCATTTAATCACTTTGCATGCTCCCACCTTCAATGCACCTTCATTAATGCGTCTTTATTAAACACCCTGCATGCTCTCATACATGGTTTCATTCATAAGGTTCATTCATAAGGTTGATAACCTGGCACATTCATATAACACATGTGTATTTGCCTTGCAGTCTATTGGGAAAACAAAAATGTTAATCTATACGATGAGCAACTACTTTATTGTAGTCTAGAACCAAAATCAGTTCATTTACCTTAAATTTATATAAATATATAATACAAATTACATTTAAAAATATGTTGATTGTGTATATCTTATTAATAACATTTTATATGCTATGCATATCTAACTTTGCACAGTGTGAACAAAAATAAAATGTAGAGTTGGTTGAACAATTTGTACATACTAATTTTACGCTGAACTATCAATATTCAATTAATCTCAATGCGTAAATTGTAAGGGTTAACATTCATATGCAATTTTTTGGGGGATTCTTGGGAAATATTTAAACATAATAGATCATGTCTGATCGCATCGTGTACTGACACAAACACAAGATGCTGAAAAATAACAAAATAGCTTAACCAAAATCATAAACTACAGTTCAACACGCTTTCCTAACAACGCTGCTTGTAGATCGGTAACCGTGCCTCTCCTCGAATAATCGGCCTAGATCTCGCTCGCTCGCTCATCGAACTACAAACATCAAACATCAACAAAACCAAAAAAGCAGAACAAAGGACACGAAAAATGAAACATTAAACGACTAATAGTCGACCTGCAATCGCTTACCAATACGTAGTGCCACTTAAGGTCTTGTTTGGTTGAGCCCAAGCCCAAATATCTGCTTATCCACATGGATGAATCTGGATTTTAGTTCAAATTAACGGTCCATCCAGATGGATCCCGGTCAGGAATGAACCCCAAACAAACCCTAAGACTCGAAAATGAACTCTCTAGTCCTCTCCCCATCTCTTTGCTACCTCTCCCACTAAATGCACGTGACTGATGACAGATCGGCGTGACAACTAATGTGAATATTAGTTCCAAACAGATTCTAAAACTTAATGGGTCAGAAATACTTACCGTGTCATTACAAACGCCACATAAGCCTGATAGAACGTGAGCACAGGCGAATCCTAGCGCAGCATCAAACGGTCACAAATTCGAGGGCTCCAGATGTATAAAAAAACACCTGAGTGTTACTTAGCAAAATCCTTGCTTGTTTGGCACTCATCTTGGTCGCGAGGACATGTACACAAAAATACATGCTCTACTAGGACGCTTTGGAGACAAAGGAAATGCTTTTGACTATTGCAGCTCAGCCGCACATTAGCTACTCTCTCTTCTTGGTGATCCTGTAGCACAAGGTCTCGCTTGTTACATATTTTTCCTTTCTTTCTTCCTCTTCTTTTCACAACCAACATGCGAATGAACTATTTCCTTACCCTTGGTGAGACTGTAAGTGCCTAGACCATTAATACTATGCATTAGTACAAGTGGATGCCACCATGGATTAAAAAAACCAATCAGTTACCGTCGGTTATGGTAACCGATAGTAACCGGTCTTACCATTGGGGACTGGAAACAGAAAAATCGGATGGTTTTTCTTGGTTTAGGAAATTTAATTTTAGTTTTTGAATTTCAACAGGTTTTTAAGAAAATTCAAGCGGATTTCATCTGAACTTTTTCGATAATTCTGGTAACTGGTCAGTTACCGTTTCCGACCAGCGACCAGAAAATTTCCCAGTTCCAGTTTTTTTTTTTATCCCTGGATGCCACCGCTCCATTAACTTTCAACTTGAAATTTCAGAAGTTTCCAACTAAAAACTACCAGTCAACGAGCTGACTCGCTCGGTTCATTAAGCAAATAAACAGTAATTAACTAAATGCAATGACGAGGAAATCAACCATGCATATATAGGCATGAAGTCAGCCCAGCCAAGCGTGAACAACAACAATATACTATTATGCTTTGCCGGCGATGGGGCTGCCGACCGACCTAAGCCAAGCGTGATATCAGTATCCACCGGCCACCGCTAGAGCTGACGAAACGTATTGTAGCACTATAAGTTTAGGACGGCATGGTATGATATGATCCGTACTGTTTATAAATTGTATCATGTTTAGACTACTATCCTTGCACGGTGTGTCGGCCCGGTACGACATAAACCGTGTTGGACTAGCCAGACACGATATGAACAGTGTTTGGCTGTACCAGACACAACACGAGTCTGATCAGCCCGACACATTCCATTTGGTCTACTATGCATGAACTGATAAACATCATGCCATCAGCTCAGAAGTCAGAGAAACAATCAAATAAGCACAAAATCATTTCATCAGAAATCAAACTATCAAAGCATTCATCAGAATCAATCACAGTTCACGGTACCACACCATTCATTTAAAACACAAAATACGTCATTCATTTACAACACAAAATATGCCATCATCGGAATCAATCAAGAATTGGAGAGGAGACCGCGGGCGAAGGGGCACGGAGGGAGCCGGAAAGGAAGAAGGGGAGGGGAGGCGGTGTGAGCCGGCGCTGAGGAAGGAGGAGAGGAGGTGGTGCGGCGTTGAGAGAAGGACAAGTCGACGAGGACAAAGAGGGGGTGCCGGTGCAGCGTGGCTGCGTGGAGGTCGGCGGCTCGATAGACGAAGGGAGAGTGGTAGTGGTGTGGCCACGTGGGAGATGAAGGGGCAGGTGGCGTGGGGCATGGGAAGAAGAAAGGGAGAAGGCCGGGTAGGGGCAAGTGGCAGACCAGGCAGGTGGTAGGACGGGTAGGGGCACAGCAGATCTCGTGGGCTAAATGGGTCCGCTTTAACCCAACGAGCTAAATGGGCTTGTGCTGGCCCGATACAGCACGAACGACCGATAAACGTGTCTAGACCGTCACCTAAGTATGTGATGCCAATACAGTCTATCTAATAGCTGAACCGCAATAATTCATGCTGAAATCGTGGCGTACCACCCATTTGGTCAGTCTGTCCACCGCCTTTTCAATCTTGTTGTCTCGTTTTGCCGGCAAATCCAACCGAAAGTCCGCGTCAGGCGCAACGAGAACCCGAACTCGGGGCGCCGTTCCGTTCACGTTTCCCGTCCTACTCGGCGTTTCGCACCTGATTGCTGCCGCACTTGCCGCGTTCCTCTCGCTGCCGTCTCCCCTTCCTCCCTCCTCCACCACCAAATTCCAAATTGATCCGAGATAACTCGCTATTCTTCTCTCCCTCGCGATAGTAATCTGGTAATGTGCTTGGCGCTCGTCTTGGTCGCAAGACCAGCGCCAGCGTCTCCGCCGTTTGGCCTCATTGGTTGCGCCTCATCATCGGCGACCTCACCGCCGGCGTGGGGGCGGGACGCGGCAAGCCAGGCCTCCTTCCGCCGTAGGCGTCTTCTTGGATTGATTCCTTCTTTTCTTGGTAAGGAACCCTAGCTTGATTGGATGGATTTTGTTGTTCTAAGAGTAATTCGTTTCTGTTCTGTTCCGGGTGATCTTTTCTTGGTTTTCTTTGGCTGTGAGCAATCAAATCCATCCATCCATGGTTCGTTCGCTTAGGTTCTTCTTCTTCTGCAGCGCGTGCAAGATCGATCCCCCACTCTAAGTCGACCCCTGTTCTCATCTTTGGAATGGAAATGGTAATCACATATGAAAATTGTACATAGTGAGAAAATTTTCAGCTCAATTCAATACCTATTCGCTCGTCTTTTTTTTTCTTTTTGTTACAGGTGGCCGCTTTGCTCGATTATATCAAGAACAAATGGGCCCAGGGTCTAGATTAGGCGACTAAGCACTGGTTTTGTTCAAAGAGATGAATGATTCAACATTTGAAGATAGTCATACTTTAGCAATTACCATTCCAAAGCCAAGTGGAAGGAGGATGTAATTCGTGGTTCGCCTTCAAGCCTGTGCTACTTAAGGAGGAGCTTCCAGCACAACCACCATTCCTTTGCTTTGCGTCAAATGAATAACCAAGTTGGGTCCAACAACCAGAAGAATGTGAATGTGGTCTATCAAGATTTGACTAAAATTCTTGGTCTTAGTAGGTTTGACTCCGAGAACCTTTCTGATGTCTCGAGTACTGGTTTGCTAGTGAAATGTGCTATGGATCCGACAAATTCGGTGCATATGAGGACCATACCCTCTGAGAATGGAGTGAAACCAGCTGAAAATTCAGGTGATAATCTGCAAGATATGTCTTCTACCTGCGAAAGCCCACATGCTGGAAAAGTCAAGTTCATGTGTAGCTTTGGTGGGAAAATCTTGCCTAGGCCAAGTGATGGTAAGCTCAGATATGTAGGTGGAGAAACACGTCTCATCTCGATATTCAGAACCTTCTCATGGACGGAATTTGTGCAGAAAACTCTGACAATCTACAATCAGCCTCATATCATCAAGTATCAGCTTCCTGATGAGGATCTTGATGCACTGATATCTCTTTCGTGTGATGAGGATCTTCAGAATATGATGGAAGAATACTACAGTCTTGAAAAGGCCAATGGCTCACCTAGACTTAGGATATTTCTTGTCTCCCCAACTGAATGTGAGGATTCACCGTTAGATTCAAGAAGCTTAGAGAGTGAACCGGAATATCATTTTGTCGTTGCTGTGAACAATCTGGCACAACTGAAGCAGAGCATCAGTGGCAACAGTTTGATGAGCCAATTGAGCCCTCAGTTGGATAATTCTCCACTCCCTCGCAGAGACTCGCCTGTCTGTCAAACAGAGATAGAAAGTGGAGGTAAAGGTTTGGCTGGAACAACCCTAAATGAGTCCCCCCTCAGTTTTTTCTTGCTCCATACACACCACAAATGGTGGCTGAGTCGTCAGCAACTTCCTCCCCAAGCTTACGTCGGCAGAGGACTATGAAACAGTCTAGGATGCGACTGTCTGCGGATAAATCAACAATCAATCAAGAACGTGAGAACAAAAGTGAAGTTTGCAATGGATCAAATCTGAAAACCATGCTTCCAGACCATCAAGATAAGAAGCAAAACGATGCAGACACGAGTATTGGAATTGGATCTCCGACACACCATCTTCACATTCATAGGCTGGTGAAAGATTTCGCTATACCTCGAAATGAGAGTGACTTGAGTTCACATACCAACTACGGTATGTCTACTCCAATGGAAACATCCTTTTATTCTGAAAAGGTCTCCGTGAATGCAGAGAATGCAAGATGGGTATCTGGGATGCATGAGTACACTTGTAAAATTCAAGGCATGCCTCATGCCTTCTCCGATCCTTCGCTGAAAGATCGCACTGAGGTACTTGTATCCAATTTGTCATTAACTGCTGATTCCTACATAGCCCCATCATTTTCCCAGAAAATATGTCAAACTAATGAGCTAGAGAGAACAATAAGTGGGACTAGGCCAGATTTTGTATGTGTTAAGCCACCTGAGTTTGCTCAAACGGGTGAACCAAATTGCCTTGTTTCTAATCATATTGTTCAGCGGTATGATCAAGGAATTACTGGTGCAGCCAGTTTGGAGCCAGCAGTATATTACCAACAAGACAGTTTGTCTAGTAATGTCATACAAGGTCATGATGGTGGTCCTATTGTACAACAGCTGGATAATCTTTATCATCCAGAGAACAGCGCAGGTCCAAGTGTTGCCCCCCAGAGCATTTTTGTTGATACAAGGTTCAATTCGTACCACACACGTGGTGCAAGGATGTCCTCAGATGAGTTAGATGCTCTAGAAAGTTCAGTTCCAACATCGATGCTTGCGACTGATCATTCCCGTTCATATCTTCTTAATGGATGTTCTAATGGATCCCAAGCCGAGAATTCAGATCGTGGATCTCAAATGGACAAGCTGAATTCAGGATGTGTTGTTACAGATTATGGAACTGCTGGCTGTGTGCATGGGAATAATAAAGTTGCTCCAGCGCCCCATATACTGTTGCGTATAAACTCTTTCGAAGCTTTTTCCTCACAAAGATCAGTGGAAAATAGAGAATCCGGTGTATATCAAAACGGAGATTTGGACCAATCATCAATGCATAACTCTGGTTTGGCTACCTCTCCACTTATTGGACCGAGTGATGCTGATCTGAGTGTAAACTTGTATGGCAATGGCACCCTCTCCTTGCCCTCATCTCAGAATCCATTTCTGGATGGTGTTACAAGGAGAGAGGTTCCTGTTCTTGATCAGCACAATATCGCCTGCAGTGATGTAGGAGTAATTGGAATTGATCATGCCACCATCAATAATGAAAGCATGAAGCTAAAGGACAGAATGCATAGTAATGTTCAAATGGAGGCGCCTGTCATAGTTGAGGATGTGACTGATGATGTGCCTTCATGCATTCCATCATGCAGACCAGTTGTTCCTCAGGTTGAAGTGGCAGCTGAAAAACGGCAGCAGGTGATTATTTCATCACAGAAGGATGATGATGCTAGGAGCGATGGGCCAGAGTTAGCTAATGAGGTATAACCTATATTATATATTGAGCATGTTATTCATTCCATATGAATGGTTGAGCATATCATGTTTCTTGTTCCAAATATTAGGGCCATGATTATGAAGGAGCTGCAGATGGATCCATAAGTGATGCTACGATTGCTGAACTTGAAGCCAGCATGTATGGCTTGCAGGTGCAGTTTATACGCTCTACATTTGTTTAGCAATTATAGTACTCTTCTGAGAAAGATGTCTATTTGCTTCATAAAAGAACATATTCGTGCATTTTATCTATAACATGCAAGTCATAGAAGCATGTGGTTGTTTTGATTTGATGATCAGATTATAAGAAATGCTGACCTTGAGGAGCTACGTGAATTGGGATCCGGCACGTTCGGAACAGTATACCATGGAAAATGGCGAGGAACAGATGTTGCTATAAAACGTATTAAGAAAAGCTGTTTCGCAGGGAGATCATCTGAACAAGAGAAACTTGTGAGTAGTATTTCCATCACTCTTTTTTAGTCATTTGATTGCTTCACAATTTCAGTAACAACCTCACAGAAAAATATAGGTTATAACAGTAAGTTTTCTGCACATGAAGCTTGTTTGCTTTTGCGTGTTGCTACATGTTTAAGCATCCTGACTGGTAATATGATTGTTGGCATTGAAGACTTTTTTATTGAATGCATCCATTATTATTTTCTTTTGCTGGATGTGACGCCAGCCTTTTTTTTCTGCAGACCAAAGACTTTTGGAGGGAGGCGCAAATTCTTTCAAAGTTGCACCATCCAAATGTTGTTGCTTTCTATGGTGTGGTTCCTGATGGAACTGGAGGAACATTGGCAACTGTGACAGAATTCATGGTGAATGGATCACTAAGGAATGTTCTTTTAAGGAAGGACAAGTGAGTCCGTGTATGTTTCTGTTTGGTGCTTTCCATTCTCATGCTGCACAATGATGTGACTGTTTACTAGATCTCTGCAGAACACTTGATCATCGGAAAAAGCTCATCATTGCTATGGATGCGGCATTTGGGATGGAATATTTGCACTCCAAAAGCATAGTCCATTTTGATTTGAAATGCGACAACTTACTAGTTAATTTGAGAGATCCTCAGAGGCCAATCTGCAAGGTAGTTTTCGATCCACATATATTAGAAAGTTGTGTTTATTGCCAATAAACAGCAAAATTTTCACCTTGGTAGTTATGATGTCATTGGACTGTTTCATTAATAATTCGTAACTACTTATTCTCAGGTTGGAGACTTTGGATTGTCAAGAATTAAGCGCAACACTTTGGTTTCTGGTGGTGTACGGGGCACTCTTCCGTGGATGGCACCGGAGCTGTTGAATGGGAGCAGCAGCCGAGTATCTGAGAAGGTAAAGTCATTCATCAGACTCCAGGTCATTGTTTGCATGTACAACCATGCTGTGTCTGATATGTTTACGAACTAACAACTGGACACATGTAGGTGGATATGTTCTCTTTTGGGATAGCTTTATGGGAGATCTTGACTGGTGAGGAACCATACGCAAATATGCATTGCGGCGCTATCATAGGTATACCTAAACTAACCACCTCTTGTTTCATTACCTTTCAGTATTGATCCATTATCAAAAGACAGAATCCTTCATCAATTCATGCTCCAAAGTCATCTAAAAACATATTAACGTTAGTTTTGTTGAATCCTCCAAGTAACTTGCATGCTTTGTTGTGACAAGGGGGTATTGTCAACAACACTCTCCGGCCTCCGATTCCTGAAAACTGTGAGCCTGAATGGAGAAAACTGATGAAGCAATGTTGGTCGGCTGATCCCGATGCCCGCCCCTCGTTCACCGAGGTCACGGACAGGTTACGAGCCATGTCAGCAACGCTTCTGTCAAGGGGACAGACTGAGAGAAACAGATGAAGTTTATGCCATCCACCGGCAAAATATTTTGCCTGCAACGAGATGGATTCGCCCGTCGTTTGCCCACTGACCTGCAGGACTCCTATATGTGCATAGATAGAGTCTATACTATACTATACATGTATCTATTGGTCATGGTGTGTATTCTATTCTGATGTATTTATGCTTTCTGTTCATTTTTAACCATTTTTTAGGGTTTCTGAAGTAATTGGATGTATCTATCTGAGTTAACATGTACTGCAGGCTTCTTGAGGCCTCAGTCATGTTTCTTGCAATTTTTTGTATAGGTTGTGATGGTCTACTCAGGCTTTGTCTTTGGTTGTAAAGAAATGGGTCTGACACTTGTAACCATATAGCAGATGAACTGGCAAAATTATATTGACATGTTACTTTTGGAATTGAATAATAGATGGGATTTTTTTTTTCTTAACTGAACCATTGAGTTATCTCGTGTGGTGAAGTCTTATGCATAGTATGTACGCACAAAATTCATTCTAAAAGCTTTGTCCGATTTGCTACGCGTCCAGTGTAAACATCCTCTCTTTTTAAAAAAAAATAGTACATACATCAATTCAAGGCCATTTTTAATTTATTTTTTTCGAACGATTTTTAATTTAATCGCATATGATGAACCCTCAAGAATCCTTTTCGATACTGCTGCGCCTGATTTGTTGCCCAGCAGTGTCACTGTCCCTAGCTGTGTGTCTGAAGTCTTAACTGAAGCTGCCATTTTTCACAGGCAGCCCACGGGTTTGTGCACTCGCTAAAAACGTGTACCCCAGACACTTGGACCGTGGCTAAACCAGCAGCAGCAGCACACAGACTCCCTGAATAGGAGAGCCGGCTGAATTCAGTCAGACATGAGTACACAGTGACAAGGGGCACTCACAATTTCATATTCAAGTAGTCATCAGAGATCACCACCGACAGTGTCTCGGCCAGAACGGATAAGCTCGGCGCATCGAACTGTATACACAGCACCGAGCACATGCCTGCAAACTCTTGATTCGATTTTACTCCACATTTTTACTGCATCGTCATATCTACTGCAGGTTTGTTTTACTGCAACTAGTACTGCCTCATTATGTTTCTGGAGCTGATCCATGCTTGGACGGTGGGTTACCGTTTTACTGCGTCATTTACCTAGGTGAACTTTCTCTGCAAGTCCATGCTTGGACGGTGGGTTACCGCTGCTTACCAGTGCCACGTGGCCACGCCCTGTTAGAGAGAAAAAAAACCTGACAAAATGGTACCGAAATCATCGAGTGTAAGCGTATCACCTAGGTAAGCATTGTTCGGACCATAGTTTGTCTTTTATGTTATCTCTAAAGGCTTCTAGTAATTTATCTATAAAATTATTTATTTTTATCATGATTTTTTCCTTACATACTTATCATTTACGATAGTTTATGTATCAAGTTTGTCTCTTATATAAAGATAACATATTCTCTCTCATTACATCCTCTCTCCCCTAACTAGAATTTTGAGTGACATAGTATGTAAAAGATGGTTGAGGTGGCTACGGTTGGAGATGCCCTTAAGCATCTCTCTAGCCCGACCAAACTCAATTTTAAATTATGTGTTTTGTTTAGAAAGCCAAGGAGAGCTGGAGACTGGAGTGTGAAGTGGCTCCAAAAAACAAGGTAATTTTTTTCCAAGGGCTATTCTTGTAATATCACAATTTTTAGAGTTTTTTACAAAAATTAAAATAAAAATAATCATTTGATTTTCGTTGAGTTGTTAAAGCTTAACTTGAATTTTTGAAAATTAAAATCAATTTAAATGATTAAACCAAACTTCAATTAATTCAAAACTTGATTTATTTGGGTTTTATGGTATTTAAAGTCAAAAGGTTTATTTTAAATCTTTTCTTGGATTTTTGAGTTTTTAAAAGGGCTTTTCCTTTTCTTGAAAATTAAAAATAATTTATTTGCAAACTTAATTATCAATGTTAAGTAAGAAATATTTTATATAAGCCCATCATATATCTGAGAATTTATGTGAAATTTTTCATAATTGTGGGGGCTTTCAAACTTTATCTAAAAATTCGCTACCCTCTCAGCCTTTTGAAACCCTCTCGGTTTCGACCGCCCTTCGTTTTCGACCACACTCTCATTTTCGATGTCCTCTATTTTTTCACCACCCTCTTGGTTTCAACCAGACCCTCTCACCGGGTCTCTCTCTCTCTTCTCTGACTGACGGGTCCCACCTTCAGCCTCCTCTTTGTTTGTTACCGTCTTCATCGTTGCGCCCACACCGCTAGCGCTCGCATGCGTCACCGCCGTGATGAAAGTCATTGCCCCCGGTGTGATTCTCTCCCTCATTTTCCTCAACAGTGTGCACATTTTATTGCCCGTCTTTCACCGCACCCACCCCCTCTGTCCTTTCTCCTCTCCACCTGCTCCCGTTGTGTCGCCCTTGTCCAGTGTCGTCCGGAGCTCCACCCATGCCGCGAAGCTTCTCTACTACTACTCATTCTCCCTCTATAAATGGATTACCAGGACCCCCTCGTTCCCTCTTGCTTTCCCCTCAACTCTCCCTCTCGCCCTCATCTCGTTGTGCTTCGAGTTTCGCCACCTCCGGCTGGAGATCGCACCACCGCCTCTAGTGCCGCCGTTGAATCCCCTCTATCTTCGTGGTCGCCTTCGTTGGCTCGCAAGCCGGCGTTCAACCCCGTGCACACCCCCTCGTTGCCGAAGCGTCGCCAGAGCTTTAGCACCGCCGCAAGCCGGATCTTGTCACCGCTCTTCCTCTCGCTGTCGGTCACTCCGTCGAGCCTCGCCGCTAAAACTGTGCGCCTTGGGTTTGCCTCGCTCCCCTCTCCCCGTTGCTACCTTCACAACCGCTCACCGTGGCGTGTAGCGCCGGTGAGCCATCGGGCCCAAGAGCCCCGCCGCTAGACTTCACCGCACTGCCGCTTCAGGCGGTAGTCGAAACCTTTTTCCAATCAGGTAGTCGAAACCTCCTTCCGACCACCTGTAGTCGAAACCTCCTTCCGGTCAGGTGGTCGAAGCCTCCTTCCGACTAGGTGGCAGTTCTCCTTCGTCCGAGCTCCAATTCGAGTGATTCAAATTTCTAAATTCATATAAATTCAATACATTTCTTTTGGTTCTAGTTGGTAATTTTTGAAATTTATTTGAAATTATTTTTTATTTGGCTCTTTTGCACGAATATATTCTAGCGTTTTAAAGAGCTCTTGGACTCGACGACCGAAGCAACTAAAACCTTCAATGAAGGCAAGTCGTAGACCTTTTATCATGTCGTACCCATTTTATAAAAGTATATTATTTTATATCAACATACATTACTAGTTTTATAATAACTGCTTTCGAAAATAGTTAAAATCATATTCGATATTATGTCCCTTGAATAATTGCTTTTGATAAGTACCCTTGAATGACATAAATCCTTGGACACCATAGGAGGGGTTGTTATTAGTTGGATATTATTGTACTACCAACAGGGGGTGTATTATGCTTATCCATCCTTTAGCTATCTAATGGGGTTCATAATCACATGTGCATAAATAATTAAACTTGACCTAATGATATATGGAATTGGTGTGATGCCACGGTTGTGTAACTATGGTGGAAGGTCATAGTTGTGTCAATTGTGGTGTGATGTCATTCTTATAAAATCTTGTGCCATGGTATGGGCTATCATTGGCTTGGGTGAACAAAATGATTTATACTCGGGGCGAGTGATCGTGCAGTAAAGGGGTGGCAAGGCAATACGGGAGGCACATTTTGGGTGCACGAGAGGCATATGGATGAGGTAGTCTCGCATGAGTAGTCACTAAGGACTTAACTTTGTGTGCTATTGATCTAGGCCATACCGTACAACCACAAGTCTAATTATAGGGTGGACCAAGTCAACTAATTAGTAATATTTTGAGTCGATTCTATTTTGATAAGTGGCACAAGAGGGAGCCAGTGTGATGAATCATTAGTGAGAAGAACCGAGTCAAAACGGAGCTTTGTAAAAGCCTTGTGATAATCGTTTAGTCGCACACCTTCGAAAGTGTGTCAGACGGATATTATAAACTAATTATCTCTTGTGGATAAAGTTATACAACCTCTACAGAGTGTTAAAACTATTCGAATAGTCGTGTCCCCGGTTATGGACAATGTTTGGTGATTTCACACGAGGGGTGGATTTTCATAAAAATGTTGGAATGATTTGGTTGGAATGGGAGTGGTTAGTTTTGATTGATGATTGGGAAGTGAACATGGTGTTCACTAGTTGTTTCAAAGAACTTGTTTACTTATGTACTTAATCTTTTAAATTATGTTCTTCAATCTATTTATTGTATTTACTGTTAATACTACTTTTTTTTTTTTACAAAAATAGCCATAAAGCTATCTTTATCAAACCTTGTATGAATACTATTTACATAAATTTTTCTACAACTTGCCGAGTACTTTATGTACTCACGGCTATACGTTATTTGTTGATCATTCCCGTAGAAGAACTAGGGAACACATAGTTCTACGAGGAGCAATATTTTGAAGACTTTGCAAACTAGGATGTGTTCTTCACTCAATTGTATGTGGGCATATCGGATGTCTACTACGAGCTATTTCATTCCGCTGTAAGTTTAGTCTATTTTCTTAAACCCAACGTGGCAAACTCTGTAAAACTTGACCATATATCCTTTTACTAATAAATAATGTTATTTTATCTGTTTGTTAACGAGGCCCCTAGTTCATAAAAACTCCATCCCCACACAATTAGTCCACATTACCTAACACGCTGAGGGATAATAAATTCTTGTGTTGCTCTGCCATTTTTTTCTTCTTTTTCTGACAACGATTTGGTCGTGTCTCCGTTTCGGTGACTAATTAATTAAGTCGATCACTATCTAGCTAGCCGGTTAAATTACTTGTTCCCATCGTATATATAATATATGGTTTCAGTCTGAAATCCATCAAAGTGACGGTATTACCATGCTGATTATTACTTTATTTAGTAGGCAAGAGTAGTTACCAGGGATCCAAAAATCAGTCAACCCGAATTTATCGACAGAGGCCGGTAGGAATACAAATCAATTTTGATGGATTTTGTTAAAATCGAATTATCTTAAAATTTGTTTGAATCTAAATTTTTATTTTAAATAAAATCCGATTTTTTTTAAAAAAAAAGAAGAAAATTTCGGCTAAAATTAACCTAAATTTACCAATTTTCGATCTTATCGTCCTTACCGGCTACCTCGGTAAAAAAAGGGTTAAAAATCCCTAGTAGTTACTGGAATGTGCTCGACGAGTCATCTTCACCCATCAAGGAAGAGAAGAAGCAAACAAACGACCCTGACACGTGAAACCATGTCCTACAGCAACCTGTTTCAGGCTTTAACTCCTTTTGTTTTAAAATTTTTAATAACTAATAATTAAGCTCCTTGATTAACCGCCTATAAATACACTCCACCTTGCCACCTTTCTCTCCTCTCACTTGCTAATTGCAATCACACATTCACACTCACTCTCCACACAAACTCTCCCAAGGTCTCTCAAGAAAGAAGAAACAAGAAGCAGCCTAGCTTGTCACCCTTGCCGGTCATGGCGTCCGTGGTGTCCAAGAGCCCCCCGTCGCCGCCGGCGCACGGCGACGGCGACGGCAACGTGCAGGTCACGAGCTGCCTCTACCTGCACAGGCCGGAGCCCGGCGCGGGGGCGCTGGAGAAGGAGGCCGTGCTCCGCCGCATCCGCCACCGGAGGCGCGCCAACCGCCTCCGGGACACGCTGCACTCGCTGCTCCTGCAGACGGCGCCGGAGCCGGAGAAGGACGGCGAGCGCCCGGCCTGGCTCGACGACGCCTTCTCGTCGCCGTAGACGATGTCCAACCTCTCTACTCCGTGTACGTAGATCGATCATGGTGGATGCATCACGTTCAAGCATGGATGGCGACCAAGAACTGCAAATTAGTATAAGAACGCTTTGTTCCAGTATCTAGTACTAATTCAGTCTGTATGCATGGCACTTAATTATTGCAGGGATGCAAAGAAATATTTGTGCTTGCTTATGTTGAGATGATTTGGTGTTATTTACCAATCAAGTACAAGCAAATTAACCATGTCCCAATTAATGCCTCCATTTGTTGTATTCTCTCTTTTTTTGCTGCTAAATTGCTGCTTAGAATTAAACTAAGCTTCTTCTTGGTTGTCTACTTGAGAGGGCACTCACCAATGATATGATAAACAAGACGAAAAGTTGTTTCTTGAGCATGTGCTGTGCACCTGATTAAACACAAGTAGATCATCTGGTAGGTATGGTGCATATACAATCAAACACAACTTGCGCAAATGGCACATAAGAAGAAGAAAACATCCGTCCCTACTGGCACAGTTGCAATGGAAGGAGAAGACGCCAAAAGGATCAAGCAGCAGTGCAGCGCGTGCAGGGATTGAAAAACCGGAACCAGCCGGAATCCCGGCCGGCGGCCGGTAACGGTAACCGGCCGGTTACCGGTTTTCTTGGAGAAAACTCGGTCAAATTTCGTTTAAATTTGTTTAAAAATCAACCAAAATTCAAAATTCAAAATTCAAAATTTGAATTTGTAAACTCGGGAAAACCCGGCCGAGATTTCAAATCCCGGCCGCCACCGGTAAACCGGTTACCAGCCGGGATTTCTATCCTTGAGCGCGCACATGGTCAATACGCAAATCGGACACACAGATAGTCCTAACAACAATGTAAAATTTTCGGTATTGCTTTTATTCTTTCACGTGTCGACAAACACCTCCTGTTGGATTCAAGAGGATTACAGAAAGTATATATCTCCGAGAGGATTACAGAAAGTATATATCTCCGAGAGGATTACATACCGTAGCGCCAACAATCTCAATTTTTTTGTATAGAAACCTATCTTGTATCCCTGACCTTTTGAGCTCTACAAACAAAACAGAACCGTCGACGTAAAATGGGCTACGAGGGTCACACTAAAAGAATATGATGAATCAGTACAAAAAAATATGATGCTCTGCCGTTCATACTGTATGACTACTGGAATCCAGTAGCCTGTCTGCTTCTGAAGGCATATCAGATGACATTTCCAGATTTTGCTTGGCTGTCGTCTTGTTCCACTCATTCTCAACACGGAAAAAGACCCATTGAAACCGCCTCACTATTTCCAATGCTGCTATCGCAAACACCGTCAGGTAGTTGTGCCGAAGATGTGCCGAAAGCTTGTATGTCCATGTACAGCGGAGAACGAGATTGCTGCCTAACACCCAGTAATAAACCTGTAGAGCAATCACAAAAGGACTAGTGAGAAAGGTGTCAAGGTGGGATAACTAAAACCATGTATAAGTTCAAGTTTATACCCAGATCTGCCCATAAAGAAGATTAGTCCATGTACTTTGGTTTTTGAACATGAAAATCCTGGTTAAAATGCTGCAGGTATACAGGGATTAGCAGCAATTGAGATGTGTACACACATGTTGATGAAGTAGAAAAAAAATTATATAAAGACGCCACACCTCAAATCCCAATCTCGCTTTATATCCCAGTAGAAGGAATACAGTGAATTTATAACGCTAGAAATAAGCCAGAGGGGCCGGTAAAAGCTAATCCACTTGTCAGGGAACACATGATACTTGAGAGCTGATAAGAAAATCACCGGGACTGCTGTCGAGTACTTGAGTGCTGGATTTGGGACAAAATGTTGGTAAATGATTACATAAACAGGTATCAAACATACAGTCACAAATCTTAAGTGGTACTGTTTTCTAACATTTTAAACATGCAAGACATCCACAAAATAAATAGTCAGAGCTGCTGCAGGGTGAGTAAATACCGTTCAGAAGACAAGTCTTCTCCTTTGTATCCTTGTACTGTCGAAGACATTGGAAGAAACGGCACAAATAAGGGAATACGAGAACTAGAGGAATAGCTACAGAATGGCTACCACAGATTGAATCTGCTTCAAACCAAGCGATTGTCGCAACCTGTAAAATATCAAAACGACATGAGTTCTAGCAAAAAAATATATACAGTTGAACTAAGCCATTAGCATGTTATTTGCCAGTAAAACGGAGACTGCTGAGGACACTATGCACATAGCAAAAGGAAAATACAAGAAATTAACCTGACGATTGACCATGCGACAAACTGAACGTTCCAAATCTGAGAACACCTGTAGAGAAACAAAACAATTAAGTGAAATGGTAGAAATATCAAATATTAAGAATGTCAGTTCAGGACAGCACGCAAGTTAGGAACAGTTTTCTACAAAAGTAAGAAATAGTACACGTGATCACATAGTTAGGAGATATTCTTTTCTTACAAAAATCATATTACAATAAAGCCAAGATGAGAAACAGATAATCATATAATATTAAACAAGAAGTCATGTCCTACTGTCTCCAAACAGCGATAATGTAAACAAAACAATCCACAAACAATACTTTTAAATAACTTATTACATACCTTTGACATGGATGTAAAAATATCAGCCAAAAAGAAGTCAGGGAATGTGATTGCCTGCAGAACAAGGGCACAAGAAATCATTATAAATTTGATTTGACAGATTGCTGGCTACACAGCAAGGACAAACAGGTATATGCTAGCCACAACAGACCATAACATATTGTTTGTAACATAGTTAAAAGCAAAACCTATTGTACACATTACTAACAAATTGTACAACTTACTTGTAATGGAAATATTATACACCACACTGTCCTCAGAAAGTAAAAGCGTGACGATAAGTAAAACATATCAAAAGGAGAAAGGAGGATCATCAGAAGGATAGCATACAAAAGAACCTGCAAAGAGGCAGAAAGATGTCAATTTCACCACCGTGGATTTGAAGACATGTCAATTTCACCACCGTGGATTTGAAAAACAATGCATCAGTATAGAAGACACAGCATGATATTTTTGCTTTCAACTTGGGGAAGGAATAAGTGGATCATACATCATCCAGAACTTCATATTTACTTTAATATTGTTAAGAATGTAGTATATCCTCTCCCTCTCCTCTCTCTGCCCATGTAGCTCGTGTAGCTCACGAGGCCCATGTAATAAATGTCTATATATACCATCAATTAATGAATAAGTTGCACAGTTGTGAATAGCAAAACCCTAGTTTCCTTTTTATAATATGGTATCAGAGCGATCTCCAACGCTAATCCTATTTCCATAAGAATAAACAAGAAGATCCCATAGTCGTTGTGCTTTCTCCGCCGCCGCGGGCAAGCTCCTGCCCGGCGGCGCCGCCTCGTCGCCGCTGCTTCATGCATCTTCCTCTGCTTTTGTGCCAGATTTGTGCCTAAGAGCATCTTCCTTTGCCTCGTCGCCGGATCTGCGCCGAAGCTCCTCGTCGTGCCGCCTCTGCCTCGTCACCGGATCTGCGCCCGAGTGCATCTTCCTCTGCAACGTCGCCGAATCTACGCCCAAGAGCATCTTCCTCTGCCTCGTCGCCGAATCTGCGCCCGAGCTACTCGTCGTGCCACCTCTGCCTAGTCACACCTCTCTGGATCCGCGCAGCCAAGGCCGCCTCGTCTTCATCTCGTCGCGCCTCTCCGGAGCTGCACCGCCGGAGCCGCCTCATCTTTCATCTCAGGCCCAGCAGCACCCGGCTGTCCTCCTAGACACCTGTGCTCGAGGCACCACGCCGAGGTATTGCTTGACTTGTGTGATGGTGCTGACTGTTGATTGCTACTGTTCTAGTGTTGATTGCGAACCATTGTTGATTGCTTCTGCTCCAATGTTGATTGCTAGTACTACTGCTACTGCTCAGTGTTGATTGCTTGTTGCCCTATGGTTGGGATATATTCAAATGGCAAAATCTAACTCAATGTTTGGGGCAATTCATCTCTCGTGTTCACAAACATCAAACTCGATGGGTTGAATTACCAAGCATAGGCTTTCTCAGTCAAGATTACTCTTACGGGTTATTATGGTTTAACCTCTCATCTGACTGACGATCCTCCTGACCCGCAGAAGGTTAATGTTGAGGCAATAAAGGCTTGGCAGAAAGAGGATGATTGTGTCATGACCGGCCTTGTTCTGAGTGTTGGTGTTTCTTTGAGGATGAGTCTTGAGTATCATACTTCAGCCAAGCAGATGTGAACATACTTTGAGAAGAGATATGTTCAGTCCAATGGTGCTCTTCACTTCACGTTGCTCAAGAACCTTCATATTATCCAACAGCTCCAGGATCAGATAGTGGAGGGGTATTCCGTGCTTTCACTCATATCACTGACCCTCTAGAGTCTATGACACTGAAAGCTACCACTGCTTGCCAGTCTTGTGTTGCCAAAGATAAGTATGCTCAGCAGACGCTCATGTATCAGTTTGTGATGGGGCTTCGATAAGAGTTTAAGCCTGTTCGTAGTCAGTTACTCAATTATCCCACTCCACCGACTTTGACTGAGGTGCTCTCTAGTTTGATTGCAGAGGTGATTCGTCTTCATTCGCTTATGCCTACATCAGGATCTTCACCACATGTTGTCCTGAGTGTCTCACAGCGGTCTGGATCTACCAGAGCGACACCCACAGGAGTGTTGGTATGTTCTCACTGCAAGAGGACTGGTCATCTTGTTGACAACTGTTTCAGGTTACATCCGGATCAGCTTGTTGATTATCGTACTAGACATCCACCTGATCGTCGTCGTGGAGCACCCACTGGGCCTCCGAGATCACTTACTAGAGCAGTCACTGCTGCTACACCCACACCCACACCCACACCTACTGTGATTTCTGGATCAGTGTCTGCTATGACCTCAGTTGCACCTTCTGCTTCTAGCGCTGCTCATCTTTGGGTTTTGGACTCAAGTGCCTCCTTTCATGCTACATCGGACAGCTCTCAGCTTGTTGCTTGTAGGCCTGTGACTGATGCTGCATATGTTCACACTGCTGATGGTACACCTTGTTCTATCACCCATCAGGGCATTGTCTCTACATCTCGATTCTTTGTTCCTGATGTGTCTTTTGTTCCTTAGCTATCTATGAATCTTATTTATGTTTGTCAACTTACTGATACGAACTGTTTCATTGGATTTGATGATTCTCCTTGTTTCATTTTGGATCTGACGTCTGAGTAGAAGAGTGATTGGTTCTGACTATCGCCATAGAGGCTCTCCTAGTCTCTATGTCTTGGACACCTTACATGTTCCTTCCACCAGTACGTCAAAGGTCTTAGTGTCTTCGGCTGTCATCATCTCAGTCTCTTGTTGGTTCTTCTATTATGGTATTGGACCGATGAAGATGAAAGTCAAACAGCGAAGGTAAACTGGCAACGACGAAGTCGCCCTCGGTTTAAACTAGACTTGTTCCAGCCGAATCCACGGCTCTGACTAGTCGAAATACTTTTGAGGCAAAACTTATCTATTGTATTGACATCTGTAGCTTTTATGGATTAAGCTCCAGGGGTTTTCGGTAGACAGGAACCAAGAAACCGAATAGGAAATAAACCAACTTAGATTCTAACACGTTCTCTAAAGGAGAACCTAACTCATACTCTATCCTTGGAAGGAGGAACTAATTTAGCTATCTTTACTCGCGGTACAGAATCCACCTCCCCTCCTTCTGTTGCCGCTGGAGATAAGGAGGCCACTACTCTTCTGTTGCCATAACTGCAGTAGTGTCCGAATGCAACTCGACAAGTTCTGCCAAACCTGAGTTGGTTCCATTCTCTGCTGATTCCAAAATAGCTACTGCTTCTTCCCTTGAATCTCTCTCAACCGAATTAGATGTTGTTGGCTTGCGTCTTCTCCTCTGATAAGTCTTACCCACAAAAGCGTCCACAACATCTTCCTTCAGCAAGTGGCATCATAGACTTGGTCATCTTTGTGGAGCTCGCCTCACCACTCTAGTTCACCAGGGTTCTTTAGGTCATGTCACTGTTGAGTCTAGTTTTCATTGTACTGATTGTAAGCTAGGAAAATAGCTACAACTTTCGTATTATAGTAGCATCTCTCAATCCTCGTCCTTTTGATTTAGTGCATTCAGATGTATGGGGTTCATCTCCTTTTGCTTCGAAGGGTGGTCGTAGTTATTATGTCATATTTGTTGATGATCACTCTCGATATACTTGGATCTATTTTATGAAACATCGTTCTTAGTTGATTTCCATTTATCAGTCTTTTGTTAAGATGATCCATACACAGTTTTCTTCTTCCATTCGTGTCTTTCGCTCTGACTCTGATGGAGAGATCTTTCATCAGCCTTTCGTCAGTTCCTTTCTTCTGAGGTGCTCTTCCTCAACTCTCGTGTCCTGGTGCTCATACTCATAATGGTGTTGCTAAGCGCAAGTACCGTCACATCATTGAGACTACTCGTACTCTTCTAATCCCATCCTTTGTTCCCTCTCACTTCTAGAGGGAAGCGGACTCTATGTCAGTCTATCTGATCAACCGTCAGCCCTCTTCTAAGTTTCAAGGCAAGTGTCGTGGTGAGGTCATGTACAAAGCACCTTCTCGCTATGCTCATCTTCGTATCTTTAGTTGTGTATGCTATGTTCTTCTAGTACCTCGTGAGAGCACAAGCTGAGTGCTCAGTCAGTTTAGTATCTTTCTGGGCTATAGTCCTGAGCATAAGAGCTATTATTGCTACGATCCCTCAGCACGTCGCATTCGCATCTCTCGTGATGTGACCTTTGATGAGGATCGGTACTTCTTTTATCATCCTTCTACACATCCCACTTCTTCCCCAAAGATTCCACCTTTTTGTGTCTTCCTCCCATTCGTTCACCAGACTTGTCTTCTCCAGATACACCTTCTCCACTAGTTTCACCTTGTGTCTCCTCCACCAGCTTCTGACACTTCCACTTTTCCCTTTCACTATAGTCGTCGATAGAGAGTTCCTTCTGATCCTCAATCCTCTCCTCCACTTGACCCTCCAGCCAGTACCACCGATTCTGACGATCGTTCTACTACATCACGATATGCCTACATGATCGTTCTTCTATTCAAGCACCATAGAGATGGGGTTTTCTTATGCAGGTGCAGTAGCTGAGCCGAATACCTACCAAGAGACTACCAGTATACCTAAGTGACAATTGACTATGACAAAGGAGCTCACAGCATTAGAGTGTACATGCACTTGGGATCTTGTTCCGCTACCATCTGGATCTATTCCTATAACTTGCAAGTGGGTGTACAAAGTAAAGAACAAATCAGATGGTTCAATAGAGTGATACAAGGCTCGTCTTGTTGCGAGTGGTTTTCAGCAGGCTTATGGTTGAGATTATGACGAGACTTTTGCTCCGGTTGCTCATATGACCACAATACATACTCTTATTGTTGTTGCAGCGGTACGCACATTGACTATAACTCAGATGGATGTCAATAATACTTTTCTTCATGGTGATCTAAATGAGGTCTATATGTAACCACCACAAGGTGTTGCGGCTTCTACAAGCTATGTTTGTCGCCTTAGGTGTGTTTTATATGGTCTTAAGCAGGCTCCTCATGCTTGGTTTGAGCGGTTCAATTCCGTGATTCGAGCCGCTGGTTTCACACCATATGAGCATAACCCTACCCTATTTATTCACACATCTGAGCGGGGTCGTACTTTGCTTCTGCTATATATCGATGATATGCTTATCACAGGAGACGATATGGATTATGTTGTCTTTATGAAGATGAAATTGAGTGAACAGTTTATGATGTCCGATTTGGGACCATTGAGCTATTTTCTGGGGATTCAGGTTCATTCTGGTAGTGATGGCTACTATCTCTCTCAGCATCACTGTGTTCAGGATCTGCTTGCTCGTTCTGGTATGACTAATACACGCAATGTTTTCACACCCATGGAGCTTCATCTACAGCTTCAGCCTACAAGCGATGTACCACTGAAAGATTCTACTCGCTATGGTCAGCTTGTTAGGAGCCTTGTTTATCTCACTGTCATTAGGCCAGAAATTGCTCATGTTGTTCATGTACTCACTCAGTTTGTCAGTGCCCTCACCTCAGTCCACTATAGTCGTGTGCTGAGATACTTGAGGAAGTCTGTTCTATACCAGTTCGAGTCAGCTTCAGCTCCACGCTTACTCTGACTCTACTTGAACGAGTGATCCTGCTGATCGTTGATCTATCACTGGCTACTGTATCTCTCCTGGTACTTCGTTCATTGCCTGGAAGTCGAAGAAGCATACTGCAATGTCATGCTCTAGTACAGAGGCCGAGCTTCGAGCTCTTGCTGCTACTACCTCAGAGATCATTTAGCTTCGATGGCTCTTAATTGATTTCGGTGTCCATTGTGACAATCCTACACCTCTCTTTTGTGACAATACAAGTGTTATTCAGATTGCTAGTGATCCTGTCAAACATGAGCTGACAAAGCACATTGGTATTGATGCATCCTCCACACGATCTCATTATCAGCAGTCGACCATCGCCCTCAAGTATATTCCCTCAGAGCTTCAAGTCGCATGTTTCTTCACTAAAGCTTAGACTCGAGAACATTATCGACTTCATCTACTCAAACTCAATGCATTAGATCCTCCTGATCCACCTTGAGTTTGAAGGGGGTGTTAGAGTGATGTATATCCTCTCTCTCTCTCTCTCTCTGGCCATGTGGTCCATGTAGCCCACGAGACCCACGTAACAATGTCTATATATACTATCTCAATTAATGAATAAGCTGCACAGTTGTGAATAGAAAAACCCTAGTTTCATTTTTCTAACAAATATTACAAGCAGCCATCATTATGTGTACATGCATAATTGTTTGTCTTGCGCATACAGTATTATTGTACTAAAATCGTCCTTTTCCACTGAATGATTAAGGAAAATATATTTAACTTTGAGATAAATAAAAGCGCAAATGCAGCAACATTCAGTGCTAAATATGCCAGCAATATTTTCTCATTATTATACTGTTCCTTGTGAGAACTATGTAGATTCTTGCACGCATTTGATTATCGGTAAGCACTACCACAAATATAACCAAACAAATGTGTAGAACCCAAAAGGTCTCTTGAGCTCAAGCAGACAAGAAGAACAAAGCATGGAATGAAATACTTAATGGTCTAGATATTACACTGGTTGAGATGCAGCAAGAGACACCTCCCCATGTGAGTACAGATATAGGTAAGCTGTCATGCTTGTGGGAACAATTAAAGTCAGCCAAGTCGCACACTGTCAATGAAACAAAAATATGTGAGCGTTGCATTAGCAGAATAATATGCCAAACACAAGTAATATGAGAAGATATACAACACAGTGGCAACAGAAAAGAGCAAGGAAACATGCATAAATAACAAAAATAAAATGCATCTAGCCCAAGAAATCCTGATATAAGTTACACAAAAGAGAGGCAGGTTCAAAAGAGGACTGCTTAGCATTGGGATTTAGAAAATGCAACAGGCACATGTTATTCTCAAGAAGAAATCATAATGAGGCATGTTTGTTGAGCAACTACAGTAGGCATTACATATTGCATAGGAAAGCAAGATAAACATGCTTGCTCTTAGATATCTACAAGTATAGTTGCACCGCATACTATAATGGATTGACAACTATTTTTTTGCAAGCTTAGCACTCAACATCAACACGAATGTTGTAAAGGAAAATTTTAAATTTTTTCAGACAGTCATAACAGCAACTGTATGCCACAGACATACACATAATTAAGGAATGTATGCAGCAAACATCCCATCGAATGACTACTGCACATTGCCTATGGCTAGCCATGTCAGTATAAATGCATTTCAAAAGGAAAAAAGATTTTCGACAAATCCAAAATCAAATAAGTTTGGAAATGGAAAATGCAACAGAGAGTCATATAGGCATACCCTCCATATTTCTCGGTGTGATAAATGTGTTTGTGCAAGATCAAACACTCTTGCATAATTCACTGATGATTGTGCAAAGACCCACAAATTTACTCCCCATAACCAAATCATCAGGGCCTATAATTAAAACATTAGGCACAATTACATAGATGCACAGGGAGGGCCTTAATTTGTTGTCTTTTCTACAGGCAATGACCCTTGAGCATGTCACATGTACAGAAACAAAATAAACTCACCACAAGAAGAAGAGGGTTATAGTATAAGAAAGCCTCGTAAAGAAATAAGTCCCGCAGATCAGCACTCATTCTCATGACAGAGTCCCAACCTATCTGTAACCCCAAGAGAATAACTGAATTGCCACACAAGCGGCTCAGATCATAAATAAGAAGTCATGGGTAGATCATAGCAAGACTGACCTTGCAACAGCATAAGCCCCATAGGAGGAACAATATAGTCTGAAAATAGGGATAGGTTCGTCAGCAGTTTAAGAAGTGAAATTTAAATCATACAAATGCAGAATCAAGAGAACAGGATATTTTTGGCGCAATCGACTGCAGAACAATGAAGGAGCAACGAAACATATAAACATCAACATGTACAATTGTATAATCACATGCAAAAATACTTGCGTCTCTTAAAGGAAATTCAAGAGTAAATCATTGAAAAAACAAGCAGCAGCTCCAACAGGAAAATGGGAAATGGCAGTGCTAAGCGGCCATTCCATTTCCATCATCTGTATCAAAATTAGCAGGCATTTTCTGCAACATGTCTCGTGAAATGTCAACACTATCATCATAGTGTTCTGTCATGGACAAAGGCACGTTCTAGACTAGCAGAGTGTTAAGCATGGCATGAGCTTTACCCTTTTACACGGGATGGTGTAGGAGCCAGGTTTATGCATTAATTGCACATGAAAAGAGGGAGACATCAGATGTGTAGGTCAACACAACGTATATTACTCAAGTTAGTAGTACATCTGAAAGGCGGTCCTAATTCACTCCTTTTCAGGAACAGGTACAGCAGTTACAGACAATGCATATGATGCCGCGCGCATTGCAGTGCCTCAGAGGGCAAACTAAGCAAGGAGCTCTTGAAATCAATGGGTGCTCGTGTGAATGTACACCTCAAATTCATTCCATTCCATAGGACAAGAAGGAAAAAGGCAGGGTTAGAACTTAGAAAGCCAACCTACCTTAAACCGCCAAAGAAAGAGCGGCGAAGGCATGATTGCCACCGCGGGGATGGACGCGCCCTTCATCTCGCCGCCGGCCCCGAGTCTCTGCGCACGCACGCGCGCCTTCGTCTCCGCACGAATGCTATGCACAGGTTAATCGCACCACATTAGCAACAGGCAACGAAACCCGCGACCAATCCAAACACGGGCGCGCACGAATTACAAGGGTTCTGGATTAGGGGATCTCGCCGCTCTCCCACGAATCGGATTGGGGCAAAGCGAACCCAACCAACCAAGGTCCAAGGCGCGCGACGGCTTACCGAGAAACACCAGCCCGGATCTCCACTTGGACGCGGGAGATGCCGTCGAGGAGGGGGAGCGGTCGAGAGACTACGAGGCAAGCCCGTCCAGTTCTTCAGAGAGCTGGACAGAGAGAGTCCCGTCGGCTGAGGAGGAGGAGGAGGGAATGGCGAGGGCGGCGAGATCTGCGAGGGAGTCGGGGCGGATCCGATAGGGGGAGGAGTGGAAGGAGAAGCCGTGCGAGTGGGAGAAAGGGAGCGGAAGGTGAGGAGCCCGACGGCGAGTTTGACGTGTAAACAAACGGCCGCCTAACCCTCTCTCCTCCTCTATCTATTTGTTAAGAACTTGTCCGGTAGCCTAAATTTCTCATCTGTGAACCAGGAAAATAAAATAATTGTTTCAATATGTAACTAGCAGTAAAATAAAATTTCTCTGAACAAAGGTAAAACATAAACTCAGTTGATAACAAACACATCACGAAACAGTCTGATATAAAATAATACATTCAGAAAGTAATACAAGAATCAATCTCCAAAAATTACAATATTACAATATGAATCTTCAAAGTAACAAAACAGCATTGTTACACTCTCAATTGGATTACAAGAATCAATTACATCGGAGCAGATTATAGTTTACAACTCTGAATGCATTACAAAAGATTAAAATAACAACTCGCATTGCATTTCGCCGAATCCCTCTTTGAAATCTTGTCCGTCCATCGTTATCCAGTCAAACCGTTTTCCTCAACCCAATTTGAAATACTATTTACAACTCCATCGCCCGCCAACCAACCACAAGACAATTAGCAGTTCAAAAGTAATAAAGTAGAGTTAAAATAAAATGGATTGCCGTCAGAGTATCATAAGAGTCATCGTTGTTCCTAGATCGACCTAGATCAGTCAGTATCCTGAGTATTGAGGCTACTCATACCAACCTAGGTTAACCAACACCTTGATCCTTAAAATACCTAGACTAACCTAAGTAAATTGGTATCGTCTTATTTCTGTAGTTTTCATCACTCGGCGTTTATGAAAATCCAACACCGTAGAAATTTTGAAGTACAGTAGTTGAAACACCCTTTAGACCAAGGTCCTGGGCTCAATAGTTCAGGGGGAGGGGGAGTGGACAGAGTCATGCACAGGGTGGGGATTAGGTCGAGTCCAAGCCAGGCGAGAGAGAGAGAGAGAACATTTTTGTCCACAACTAGCAGCACCAGAGTCACAGCCGAACACAATCCCATTCCCCACCTCCCGATCCATCCATCCAGCCTTTGGAGGAGGAGGGCAAGACAGCAAGACCACAAGGCCAAGGGTGTCAAAGCGAGCACTAGGAGGAGGAGCAAGCTCAAGAGACCACAACCTTGGGAGGAGGTGACGACAGAGCCCACCTCAAGCCGACCACCACTGCACCGAATCAAGAAAGCAACAGATCAAAACCCACGCGAGTTCTTTCCCAAATCGAGCCGACAATCAACCGACAAGGTAGTCCACAACCCATTTTCCTCCTTACCATCATTTTCACATAACCAACCCATGTCCAGTGTCATACCTTTCACACTCACAAAACCATAGCAACCCATAGTAGCACTAACATCCATCACATAGCAAAGGGGGAAGTAGAGAGAGTAGAGCAATGGTGTACCTAAGGGCGACACAGCCATGGCAGCATAGACACTAGCACCATTGGTAGCCTCCCCATCACCCACCTTACATCAACCAACTAGCATCAGAGGAATGGATCAAGCCAACATGGAAAATCCGAAATAAAAAATATGAAACCAAGCAATTTTTAATAATTGATTTAATGAAAGAGGGGGAACCGGGACGGGGAGGAGCCAGAAGCGCGTGACGCCGGGCCAGAGGAGGCGCCGGAAGGAGCTCCAGCCAGAGTCGGAGCCGAGCGGGAGACGGTGGTGGCCGAATCGGGAAGCACTGGGCCACAGCGGAATAAGTGGAGCTGGGCTAGGCGAGTAGGCCAGAGGCGGCACGGAGACAGTGCAAAGTGAGCCGAATCAGGTGGTGCGAGCGCAGCTGGCCGAAAGCGACGAGGCCAGCCGAGCCGAGCGCAGGAGGCCCTAGGAGGCAAAGAATGGGCCGCCAAGTCGGCGGCAGGCAGGAGCGACCGGGATGCGAGCGCGGGACCAACAAGCCGGCGGCGCCAGGAGGAGCAGCGCCGTGGAGATCCGAGAAAGGAGGAGGCGCCACGGAGGAATGAAGGAAGATGTGAGGAAAAGAGAAGATGAGCCGGGGGCGTCGGCCGTGAGAGGATAAGGAGGAGAGAGAAATAGGAAAAGAAATAAAGGGAGAAAAGAAAAGAGAAAACTATGTATAAAAATTTTATAAAATTAAAAACAGGTAAAGAGGACGCGAACGTAGCATACCTATGATTTTTGGACGAATCGCCAGTAGCATGGATTTTTAAACAGAGTTGGAATATTTAGCAGTAGACTGATCAATATAAAAATGGAAAGCGAGGAAAAAAAAGGTGAAATAAAAGTAATAAAATTTCCACTGCGTTGGATAAATAATCTAATGCGTTACCCGCGATTTTCGATCAAATCGCCAAAGAAATAATTTTTTAAACCCCGTACAAGTAAATAACCGTAGATAGACCGGTTTAGAATAAAAATAGAAAATAGTATAAAATATTAATATGAAACTTTTTAAAATAAATAAACCACCAGTAGAACCCAATATATTAGGCAAATTGGCGTCAATAATAATTTTATCATGATTAAATAATTAAAATAAAACAACACCGAGTTATTTAGACAAGTAAACAAAGGCGTGTGTCGTTAAGTAAAACCCATTAGGCGTATTTGCGCGAATAAAATTTGATAGACTTAGTGACATACGAGTACGAGTTGTATTTTATTTTGGTATGTTAAAACGTGAGGTTTTGTAACATCGAGCCTAGAGCCATTAGACCATAGAATACCACAGTTGGGGAGTGCTAACCTAACGGGGTTCCAAAAAATATTATTAAATTAAAATCTGTTAACAAAATAAAAGTCACTAACTTAGGTATGAATAATATCACTCAAAAGCAACTAAGTATTTATTTATTTATTATTTGTGCCACCACATAATTACAGAGGATGAACCCACGTAGGGCGGAGTAGTTGATCCGGATTTCTTCGACGTCGACCTTTTCTACGACCACGAAGACAAGCTTGTCCCTTGAACATAAATATAGTTATATTAAATGTAAACTGTATATTGATGTACCATATATGTACTGCATGAAAACTATGTTTCAAAACTCAAATCGAATAAATGAGATGGTGAGAAAAGATAAGAGAATAGAGATGATGAATGAGATGAGAAATGAGTTAATATTAAGGCTGGTAAAGGGGGATGTGGCAGGATAGAGATGAGGGCAGAGGTAGGACACTTTTACATATGGTTATTATATAAGGACAAACAAAACTCTCACCTGGATAAGAAGTCGTATTTAAGTGCCAACCATTTTCCCGTTTCGACGGGCGGAAAATGCTACCTTGTTACGTGGCTATACTCTCCACATCGAGTAAGTAACTAGGTGTGAGTAAGATGGAGGAACCCAGAGCCGGTAAGCCAAGTTTGGGAGTGGGTGATCCAAGGTGCTATAGCACTAAGGTGGAGTGTTGGGTGCGAGGGTCCGGCCCAACCAACATTACGAGAACTCGGTGGAGGATTGGGTTAGCGCCCCAAGACACCGACAGAAAGTAATGGGTGGAGAAATTAATCACGTAACCTGGAAAACATTATGTACTTTGAACTCGAACCCGCATCAAAGGAAATGCAGGGGACTCAGCTCAGAGTAGTTATGGGTAAAGTGGTACAAGCCTACGCAGTACTAAATAAAAATCATGAATTCATGCATGTCTCCTGGATTTGAGGCTACGATGACTACTGGGAGGTCTATCTTCTTACCAAGTGACAAGTAGTATTTTTCAGTATTAAAATCTGTCACTTAAAGTTTTACGAGTTCTTTATTTTCAGAAAAGAAGTGACCTAGAACATGTGTTAAAGAACAAAGATGAGTCATCCAATGCATTTTTGCTATTAATACTTGCTGAGTACATTAGTACTCAACTTGTTATTATTCTCCTTTGTTAGATCCTAATCCGGCTGGAACTTATCCCGAGTGGGACGAAGGACATGCATGTGCAAATGAGACCGCAGGAGATGAGGACCCATACTGCGAGGAGCAGGGCGAGGTGGACGTCATATTCGGCATGTGGGACGAGTAGGCAATCAGTGGAGCAGGGCACACAAGCGAGGGGACGTGGTCTCGTTTTGCAGTTGTAAATTACTATTTGTAATAAGAACCATAGCTTTGTGTGGCTACTGCTGTAATAAAGATGTACAATTTCTATCTTATTGTTCCTCTGCGCTGACTCTGGTAATGGCATACTATTCGTGGGAGCGGTGTTATATCGGGCAGACAAATAGTTATCCGTATGTCTAAGTGTGATTACCCTTCGGGGTAATGACACAGGGCGCCGCGGCTGGTATCAGAGCAATAGGGTTAGGGCCACGCTAATAAAATAGAAACTATTGCAGAACTTAAGTATGACTTTTTCTCTTGCAATATGGCACTACGTACTCTATTAATCCTTGCCTCCATATCAATTTCCATTCCAACCCTCCTTTCAAAAGTATTATGTTAAAAAGCTCATCCTCATTAAAGTGACAACCTACTAACATAGAACCATTCCTTCGCAGGAGGTTTAGGTCAGTCTTTTGTCCGAGAGAGTACGGGGGGAACGTGTGCCTCGTCGTAGGAGTCGTGTTGTTATTTCCTGCTAATAATCTGGCAGGCTAGCCATTCAACCTAAGATAGATTATTCAAAAAATCTAAGTGAGGGTGTATCATCATAAGATTATAGACTTTAGTGCCTGGACTAGAGGCATGGAGTAGAATTCTGGTATGGACTCACTTTTCCAATTCTGGATAACTATGGACCATACCCATAGAAAACCTCATCTATTCGTCTGTATCACTAAATGAATATGTTAGCATTCTGAAAGAAAGAAAGTATACTTAAAGAAAACATATAAAGGCTGACGATGTAAAAGAATATGACTTATCCATTTCTGCGTATCAGATTTCCCCGAACGAGTGGTTCGTGGCACTCCGAGCGTGTAGCTCTGGTGTACCCAAGAGCGAAGTCCTAGGCGTACTCAGGAATGAACCCTGAGCAGTCCCAAATATGTGATTTAGGTGGACTCGAGCCAGATCTCGAGCGTGCCTAGGCGCGTGGATCTAGGGTAGTGTAGGTCGCACTCAGAGGCAAGCTCTGAGCAGTCTCAAACCTGTGGATTTGGACGGTCTTGAGAACGGGATCTCAAGTGTGACTGGGCACGAGAGACTTGGGTAGTATATGATTTGGATCTTTTTGCATCACTTTGTTTCTTGGTGTTATTTGCTTACTGTGTGTATGGATTAATACAACTCACCCGGGGGATAGCTTCTGCCAGATAAATACAATACCCTCTCTTCTACCACAAATTACTGCTAAAAAAGTGAAAAAAACTAGTACAACCAACATAAGGATTCATCAAAATATAAAATGCTACAAGTATCATCACTAATGTTGTTGGACCGGAAAGACGACTAGAGGGGGGTGAATAGGAGCACGCTCACTTTTTCACAAATACTGGATTCAACACAATTTCACTCCAGTAGCTATGGAAGCTATGAAGATCAGTATATCAGTACAGCGGAAGACTAATATTAAATATAATAAATACCCCTAAGCAATATTACAAAAGATCAAGCACAAGATAACAAATCGCAATGCATCGCCGGCCGATCATTGCTCAAAGGCGGTCGGACCGATTTGTCACGGCCTCGACCGTGGCTACGGACGGTCCGACCACTACCAAGAATGTAATGATCACTCGATGATTTAAGATGAAAATAGATGAAACTTTTGATCTACTAATCCAAACTTGATGAAACTTGGAACACACCTTCTCTATAATATCAAAAAGCTATTCCAATCGAAGATTGTGATAATTCTTGGAAGAATAAAGATCCTTTTCGATTTGATTGAAGAGAGGTTCAAAACCGGGTCAAAACAAAAACTTGATCCAAGATCTTGCTCGTGGGTGATTGATGATCAAGATGATCCTAGATAGGTTCCCACACGTCATAGCAAGCTAGATCACGTGAAGAATTCAATCACAAACTCGCGGATCAAAGAAAGACCCAAAATCATCAAATAGAGAGAAAGAACGCAATGAGACAAAACATTGATCAAACTTTCCTTTAATTGATTGATATGATCTGGGCTTACAGCCTCTCCATCAATGGAGGACAATGCTCAATCCAAGAGCACGAAAATTACATCAAAACATCAAGAACCCTAGCCTCCACAAAAGCTCGCCCTAAGAAAATTAGGGTTTGCAAAAATAGCAAAAGAGACGAAGCAGAGGTGCAGCAACATCCCTCCCCTATTTATAGTGGAGGCTTCGACCTTCTAGAAGTTTGACTCAATTGGGCTCCCGTTAAACTCAAAACAAACGGGACACATACGCACGCATTTTAAAGCGCCGTCTTTATCTCCTCTTGACCTAACTAGCTACACCTTGCGCCATCTCGCTCCTCGGATTAGCTAATAGTTCATCATTGTCCATCTTGCACCTCGCTTGAGCACATTGACCTCACCCGGCATCGTCAATCGTTCTGGATCTCGGCTCTCCAAGCCTAGTCCCGATCATCCTCGTCGTTGACCGTCGTTGACCATCAAGCAACCTGCACAACAATAGACAAATAAACCTAATTTGGGAATAAGTTCTTCACAACTTGACCCATGTTAATCAAAACATGCATCATGCAAAATATATGCCCTGAAACTCATGACTTTGACCTAACAATCGAATATCGCCGCCACGACGGGCGATTTAACCAGTGAAACCGGTCGATCGCCTGTGGCTTTCGATCGTCGGCCGCCCGACCGCCACCTATGGGCCGGTCTGACCGCCAGCAATGACTTAGCCGATTTTCAACCTCTGAAAACCGAAACCTACTGAAAATTTTAAACCAATAGAACTTTTGACTAGAGACTCTAAAAATTATGAGACCAAGTGCAATAGAATCCCCTCTCTTGCCTACACCTTCTATTTTTTTGCCCAGCTCAATTAAACACTTTTGAAGTTGGCCGGTCCGATCGCCACTGTGCCGGCCGTGGCCGCATGGATCTGTCTAATCACAAGACTGGCCTGGCCGATCGGTTATGGCCTCGACAAAGACCGAACTTTGCCGAAAACACGTGAAACGACAAACCGTAAACGTCATTGTCAATTGTCACATCATCCTAAGATCTGGAGCATATCCCCATGATATCCACAATCTCCCCCTTGATGAACACATTGGCAATAATCCAGAAAATGTAATTTGGGGGTTTGAAAAGTAAAATACTTTCGTTTTCGCAAAAAGGCACAATTTGGTCCATAAGCAAGAGAAAGCCATGGAAATGACCAAACTAGCATCAAAATAGCATAGGCATGTGAGATAAGGCAAAAGAAAGCATAAAAACTTTGATTTTCAGAAAAGAGTCAAAAATCTCACTTAAGGTCCATATGAAAGAACAATTGTTCAATTGACCTATGATCATTGTGATGATAAGTAAATGCAATTCAAGTTCAGAAAAGTCAATAAGACAATAAGAATGCAATTCAAAAACTCCCCCTCACTATGATCCTCAGATTTCAGAAAATTTTAAATTCTCCAAGTTCTCCCCCCTTTTATTATTTTTATATATCTTCTCCCCCTTTGTACAATAATGATATATCTTCCCCCCTCCCCAACATTGAAATATCTTCGCCCCCTTTGACAATGGAGTTATCAAGGAATCACGCCTTCCTCTCATCCAGAGATAACAAATGCAGAATGAAGAAAGAAACATAAGGAGTATGCATGAAGTGCAATGCAGTAGCTTCATTTTTTGTATTTTTTAATTTTTGATTACAAGAAGCTTTGGAGATTACCCAAAAGAACAAGCTAGCATATCTAATATTGCACAAACATCATATCAAGCCTAACACAGCTAGCAAGATCATGATAAGACATATATATCAAAGCTAAGCACGAAGGCTCAAAAATAAAGTAATAGATTTGATCAATTTAAGCAAAGCTTCAAATTCAGCAAATTCATCAACAGGGATCCTAAAGTGAAACTGGCCATGTCAAAATATCAAAGTGAGATAAAAAATCTAACAGAGACCACATTAAGAGTCAATCAGGTCCTGTATTGAATCATTTTGCTCAAATTTCTCAAACGCCCATTTGTCAACAGATTTCTCATTTGAACTGAATATTGAAGTTGACTAATGATCTAACTTAGTGACAAGATCTTACACTAGGAGCCATCCACAAACTCATCCTAAGCTTCGATCAGAAGTTGATTAAAGGTATATATTAGTGAAGAAGATCTTGGACTAGAAGCCATCCACAAATTTTTCCTAAGCTTCTACCAAAGCGACAAATCTTGAGGTTCATGTCATTTCTGACAAGCAGTCCCCATGAGACCGTCTGGATCATCAAACTATCTCCAAGTTCATGTCTTTGACAAGCAGTCTCGTCAGAATAGTTTGGCACAATTTAAGCATAAGACAATCTTGATTTTCATGTTACACAAGAGCAGTTTTAGAATCTCAAGAACACAAGAAGCTCAAGTAATGGTCAATTTTAGATTCAAGAGCTAACAAAGCAATTCTGACAGGGACAATATCACAAAAGGAGCACTAATTGCGTAACTAGCTAAAACATCCATAAATTGCAGTTTTTAGTTCGAGTTGTTTAGAATTCTAGCTCACACATTAAAGACTTATCTGTATATGTGAAAGCATGATAATTCTAGCAAATCAAAGAACTAGACATGACATTGAGCAAGAATTGAAATACTAAAGCTCCAAAGGGTAATAGGCAAAGCTTCATCAATTTTAAAAGACAAGCAGAACAACTTATATTACAATGCATCTTTTTTGTTACCACTTATTGGATTTTTCATACTACTTGTTGGGTTTTTCATATGAATGCAATATGATACAATGAGATGCAATAAAAGCCTAAAAACCTAAAAGGTTCAAAAAGATCAATAAGTTCAGAAAAAGAACAAGAAAAGATCAAAAGAACAAGGTAAGATCAGAAAAGGTCGAACTCCCCCCTCAAACCAACCCATAGGGATATATTACCCCTAACTCGCTTCTCAAGGTGGCAAACCTAGTTGTGTCTAAAGGCTTGGTGAGGATATCAGCCTGTTGAGCTTCGGACTCCACAAAGTGTAGCACAATATCACCTTTTTCAACATGGTCTCTAAGAAAATGATACCGAATACCTATGTGCTTGGTCCTAGAGTGTTGCACAGGATTTTTAGCAATGTTAATAGCAGAAGTGTTATCACAGAAAAGAGGAACACTAGCAAAATTTAACCCATAATCCTTAAGAGTAGTTACCATCCACAAAATTTGACTACAGCAACTAGCAGTAGCTACATATTCAGCTTCAGCAGTGGATTGCGCAACAGAAGACTATTTCCTAGAAGACCAAGATACAAGAGAAGTGCCTGAGGTACTATTCCTATCTAGCCAACAGCCCACAAAATCAGAATCTGAAAACCCCTGAATGGACAAAGATGAAGAACATGAATACCAAATGTCATACAGAAGGGTGAAGTGTAAATACCTGAATATGCGCTTAACGGCTTGGCGATGTGAAGATCTCGGAGACGCCTGAAACCTCGCACAGAGGCAGACCGTGAAGTGGATGTCCAGTCTCGAGGCCGTCAGTATGTAAGGAACCAATCATGTCATGCAGTACTCGCGTTGATCCACGGCTTTTCCTTCCTCATCTGGATCCAAAACAGTCTAAGTTGCCATGGGAGTGGAGATTGGCTTGCAGTCACCCATGTCAAAACATTTGAGCAAGTCCTTAGTGTACTTCGTCTGATGGATGAAGATCCCTTCCTTACATTGCTTGATTTGAAGCCCCAAAAAGTAATTGAGCTCTCTCATCATACTCATCTCAAATTCCCTAGACATAGTCTCAGAAAAGCTGAAAACAAGTGCATGAGAAGAACCACCAAAGATAATATCATCAACATAAATTTGAGCAAGCAGGAAGTCATTACCACGCCTAAGAATGAACGAAGTCTTGTCTACCTTACCCATCTCAAAATCATTCTTAAGCAGAAAGATCTTAAGTCTATCATACCAGGCTCTAGGGGCTTGTTTAAGACCATATAAGGCTTTGGATAGTTTGAACACATGATTTGGGTATTTGGGATTCTCAAAGCCTGGGGGTTGCTTAACATAAACTTCCTCCTCTATGAAACCATTTAAAAAGGCACTTTTAACATCCATCTGATATAATATAAAGCCCTTAGATACAGCAAATGTAAGCAGAATGCGAATGGCTTCTAGTCTAGCAACAGGAGCAAAAGTCTCATCAAAGTCTAACCCCTCAACTTGGCTAAAGCCCTGAGCTACCAACCTAGCCTTGTTTCTAATCACATAACCATCCTCATTTTGTTTATTTTTGAAGACCCACGGGTTCCTATAACATTATGGCCGCTAGGAGGCTGTACTAGGTTCCAAACTTTATTCCTCTCAAAATTCTCTAACTCATGTATGGCATTAACCCAGCTAGAATCCGATAAAGCATATGATATATTGCGGGGTTCAAAAGAAGCAACAAAAGCAAAATGAGAGTATAAGTTTGGATCATTATACCTGGAGCGAGTGACTCGCTCATGGAGATTACCTATTATCTGATCAGGAGGGTGCTGCCTTTGAATGTGAAGTGGTGCACCCGAAGAAGAAAGCATCTCTTCAACCTCCGCAGGTACTGCTGATGATGAAGATGCAGCAGGAGCCTCATCTGAAGGCGAAGTAGTCATAGCTGGTTCTTGTGCTGGAATAGGAGCGTCAATAGCAACAGGTGGAAGAACATCAAGTCCTTCATCATCTTCCTCTATGAATATGCTCTCTCACACGTGTATCACCCAAATATCCGATCTAACCTGTGGCTAGTCTCATCAAAAGTGGCATTTCATGTCTCCTGAACAAGGTTAGTTTCAACATTAAAACCCAAAACCCTCGATTGTGCAGGATAACCCAGAAATAAACCATCAAAAGTTCTTGATTCAAATTTATCTAGATTTCCTGTTTTGAGAATAAAACATTTAGATCCAAAGACTCGAAAGTGCGAGACAGAGGGTTTTCTACAAAATCGAAGCTCATAAGCAGTTTTGCCCAAAGAAAGTCTCACAAAGACACGATTAGCAATATGGCAAGCAGTAGCAACATCTTCTTCCCAAAATCTCCTCAGCGTGCTATACTCATCTAGCATCGTCCTAGCCATCTCGACCAGGGTCCTGTTCTTCCTTTCCACAACACCATTTTCTTGAGGGACGTGTGGAGAAGAAAACTGATGCTCAATTCCACGCTCAGCACAAAAAGAAGCAAATGAGGTATTCTTGAACTCTGTGCCATTGTCACTGCCGATCGCTATAAAAGCACTCGGAAGTTCAGAGGCCAAACGAAGAACAAGATCATGATAATAATCAAACTATGACACGTGTATCTAGAAAAATCATCGACTATGACAAGAATGCACTATTTTCCACCAACTGACCGAACTCTAGCAGGACCAACAGTATCCATATGAAGCAACTGTCCCAGTCCGTCAGTCGTGACCATAGTCACTGAAGGGTGTGAGGCGGCAACTTGCTTGTCATGCCTACAGGGTGCACAAACAACATTTTTGACAGCTTTGAGTTTGGGCAAACCTCTCATGAGCTCAAGGTTGCTAACTCGCGTCAGATGATCAAAACCAATGTGCCCCAAACGACGGTGCCAAAGCCAGAACTCAGAAGAAGATGATGAAATCTAGCATTTTAGAGAACCAGCAAGAGATTCAAAAAAGTCAACTCCAAAAATCCTAGCAACTCTAGTAATTCCAAAAATAAGCTCACCAATTGAATCAAGCACCCGACAAGCATTTTTTTAAATATAGTCTCATAGCCATCATCAAGAAGTCGAGACATAGAAAAGCAAATTAAACCTTAGCTTGTCCACAAGGGCGACGTCCTTGAGAATGAAACTGCTGCTCACCCCGACGATCATGTTCCTTCAATCGCCCTTGTTTCATCTCCAAAGGTGATGAAATCATCACCGTCGATCAAGTGAAAGAGGTGAACCATCTTGAGTCTCCGGTCATGTGACGTGAATACCAAGTCGACGAACCACGTGTCCTTCCTCTTCCGCAGAATCCCGAAAATCAAGGAATGAAGAACGATGTGTCTCAATATCGCGTTAGTTAAGCAAGACTTAAGAACCCAAGATCGAGACACACGTCATGAGTAGTATGCAAAGCAGAAGTGCTATCCTTGATTTTATTTGAAGTTCTGTTATGAGCAATGGTTAAAGTAACATGAGAGTTATCCTGTCTAGGAACATGATGATGAGCATGTGACACAAATCCTAAGCCATGTTTATTATTTTCTATGTTACCATGTTTCATAGAAGCTCTAGGTTGATTAGATGAAATTCTAGTAAAATTTTTCTTATCATTTTTCAACATACGCCAATAGAACTCAATCAAATGCCCATCCTTTTTGCAATAGGTGCAATGATACTTAATACCACTGGGAGAAGCACCCTTAGACTTAACAGATGGTTGGGCAATACCTATAGATTTAAAGATAGTTTTTGCAGTTGTGTTTTGAATTCAATTAACCCATTTTCCAAGACTTGAGTAATTTTTGGGTTAGAATTATTTTAAACATGATTGTATCCTAATCCTTGCTTCTTATAATGAGTTTTAGACTTGTCCAGAATCATGTTTAATTGTTTCTTACCTTTAGATAATTTTTCTAAGGTATCCTTAAGATAAATATTTTCTTCTTTAAGATTAACACATGATTCACATGTTTTACCCTTAATGGCTCTAGCATATTTTTCCTTATATAAAGCGGTTTCAAGTTTAAGAGCTGGACATGAAGCACATGTAGAAGACTCAATACTGTCATTAAGCTTTGCATATTTAGTTGTAGCTACTTCTAAGATATCTTTAACTTCATGTTCGCGTTCTAAGCAAAAAGTGCAAATGCTAGAATCAACCACACTAGAGAGTACCTTGGAAGCGCCCCGATCTTAGTCTCTCCAAGACCGGAAGAAACACTGTTGATTTACATGGCTGCAACGCCACAGGCTAGCAGCGGTGTATTGGTCGTAGAACGTAAAAACATTCAACGACCAGTATATTACGTAAGCGAAGTCTTACATGGACCAAAGGAAAGATATCCACAGGTACAAAAGTTGTTCTATGGTCTCCATATGGCTTCAAGGAAACTACAGACACTTTCACGCCCACAAAGTGGTCGCATTTTACAGATATCCCCTACGCCATGTCCTTTGAAACAGGAATCATCAGACTAATAGCAAATGGGCATTGAACTAGGACGCTCGATTCCATTTTATCTCACGAACGTACTATAAAGTCTCAAGCAATAGCAGAATTCATTGTCGAATGGACAAACCCAAAACCTAAGCAGGAACTCGAGTACGAGCACCACGACGAGTGGACAATGTACTTTGATGGTTCATTAATGCTTAAAGGATCTGGGGTCGAGTCGCCTTGATATCCCCATCAAGCGAACACATTAAGTACGTCATTCAGTTTAACTTTCCCGCTACTAATAATGTAGCGGAATATAAAGGTTTGCTGGCAGGACTTCGAGCAGCTCATTCGCTCGGGATTCGCAAATTGCTAGTGAAAGGCGATTCTCAACTAGTAGCAAATCAAGTAGAGAAAGAGTTTCAGTGCTCAAGTACCAAGATGTCGTCTTATCTGGCGGAAGTACGAAAATTCAAAAAGCACTTCTTCAGTTTTCAGATCCAACATATTCCTAGAAAGGAAAACTTTCTAGCAGATCAGTTGGCACAGATGGCCACCACTAGGTCAACCGTCCCGCCGGGAGTTTTTCTTGAGCAACTCGATTTACCCTCGGTAATCGAGCCTTCCGAGAACATCAATGGTTCATATCAGGTCAATCCAATTGATTCTGGTCACATAGATGCTCCATAGATCGGTGACGATCATGGTAGAGATTGGATGACATCGATCTACAATTATCTTCACCATGACCTAATCCCAGAAGATGGTGTAGAGGCTAATCGTATAGCACGAAAAGCCAAATCATACACTCTAATCGAACGTACATTGTATAAACGAGGATCTCATGGAGTGTTGATGAGATGCATATCTCACTCGGATAGCATTAAGTTGCTAACCGAAATTCATGGAGGAGTGTGGAGCACATCATTCCTACATAACACTGGTCGGTAAAGCCTTCAGACAAGGATACTTTAGGCCAACTGCCCTTCATGATGCAAAAGAGCTCAGAACGGCGCGATAATGTCGGGCTTATAGCCGATAAATACATCAGCCAGCACAAGCTCTGCAAATAATTCCTCTTTCTTGGCCTTTTGCAACCTGGGGACTAGACATTCTGGAACCTTTCCCAAGAGCACCCGGGGGCTTCGAATTCCTTTTCGTCATGATTGACACGTTTACAAAATGGATCGAAGCCGAGCCAGTTGTTAAAACTACAACTGAGGCTGCTAAGAGGTTCCTCACAAAAAAAATATGATTACACAATTTGGTGTACCCAGTCGTATAATCACGGACAATGGTACCCAGTTCTCCCGCGGTAATTTCTAGGAATTCTACAATGACCTTGGTATCAAAGTCCATTTCGCTTCAGTTGCTCATCCGCAGAGTAACGAAGCAGTTGAGTGTGTCAATGGTATCATAATGCAGGGGGTCAAATGCCGGGTATTCGACCAGTTAATAAAACGGTCAGGAGCTTGGGTTCAAGAACTTCCTTATGTTTTATGGGCTGTTCGTACGACGACCAGTCGTGCAACCGGTGAAACACCATTCTTTTTAGTCTATGGGGCCGAAGCCATGCTTCCTCCAGAACTAAAAATTCGTTCAGCTCGCACTGATTGTTTCGATGAAAACGATTAGGAAGAAAGCCGACTCGACGACGTTAATTTCCTTGAGGAACGACCACACCAAGCCTTACTGCGTTCAGCAATCTATCAACAAGCCATGCGAAGGTACCACAGTCGTAAGGTGCAACCTCGCAGTCTAGCTGTAGGTGATTTGGTTCTCAGAAAAATTCAGAGCCAAGCTAATCGCAACAAACTTTCTCCCAAGTGGGAAGGTTCTTATACTGTGGTCGAAGTTACCCGACTAGGTTCGGTACGATTAGCTATGTCAGACGGCAGGGTTTTGTCTAATTCTTGGAATATTGACCAACTGCGTAAGTTTTTCGTTTAGTTTCCATTTCTTTTCCATTCAGTTTAATAAATAATAAAATAATCCAAAAAGCAAGTGATGTTATTTATATGACATAGCCTAGCTCTGGTCGACTGCGGTTCATATGCTTAAGACTATGGAGATTATATTTCTTATTTTCAAAATTCTGTTCTACTCTTGTTTGGCTACTGGTCGGGACACGGAAAACTTACTAGTCGAAGTCTCTCCTTTTTCGCATGTGGTTCCGCCCACTGGAAGGAGCTTCCTAGCGACGGTCCTTTTCTCACGATCATCGCTGCCAGTCGGACTAGAGCATGAACACGTATTGCGAAATACATTATATATCTTCATTTCTTAGCAAGTTCATTCCGACCAGCATTGAGCACTGCATAGAAATAAAACCACTTCTCGTTTATTATCTATGTCTTTCCATATAATTTACTCTTGTCAAGAAAAATTATTTTTTTTCTTCCGACCATATATTGTCTTAGTAAGTACTTTGATTCCAAAAAAACGGATTTACAACTAGTCGAAACTTAACAATGGTTCCAACCAAAAAGGTTTCCTAGTATTTTCACGATCAATTTTTTTCAACAATCAGTACATACTTTTAAACAATGGTTGAGACTTAAGTTCATATTCTTGGCCTACTTCTTTTATAGTAAAGTTCTTCTACTATAAAATAGTCGGGGCTAGGTAATATATGATAAATCGACCGGATAAACAAAAATTCTTTTTTCATTGATAAGAGAAAGGTAAGTTTTTACACATTTTTTGCATTCTCTCTCTCTCTCTCTCTTTTGCAGGGTTTTTTACTACTAGAGATTGCCCTCCATTAGTCACTGCTGGATGGAGATCCGATCTCCATTTCTTCTGCAACCTTGTCTCCAAGAGGTTTAACTTCCCTGAGAAATTTGGTCTCCTCCTCAGGCAAACAGTTAAAATCCTCTTCAATAGCCTGAAGATTGGTAGAGGGGTCAGACGCCTTCAGTTTTGCCAAATCAAGACTAACTCCACTAGCAATAGACTCCTTTACGGACTGGGCGTAATTATCTCTTGTAGTTTTGAGCAAGCCCTTAAGGTCCTCCAAAAGATGACCAAGGTAATTTACCTTTTCCATTGGTTCACTTAAGGAAGGCAATGTTGATTCTGATCCCATATCAAAGATCATTTTGTTGAGTGCAGTAAATTATTCATCAAGGTTAAACATAACTGCTGCCCCTTTTTCTTGCTCAAATTCCAAAGCTTTTTGTGCTCTGCTTAATGCTTGATTTTGTTATGTATAAACAAAGTAAACATTAAGCAAGAAGGATTAAAAGAAAATACTAAGTCAAGTCTACGACTAAGTTACCTTCGGCCTTCTTCCTGGATTTTTAGGTATTTTTCATGCCTGGTCGTCAAGTTTTCGATCTACCGATTTTTAGCTTGAATTTCCTCTTCAAGCTTTATTCTTCTGGCTTTTTCAGCCAAAGCTTCTTCTTTTATTTTCTCCAAATCTATCAAATTTGATAAGGGAGAATAGTTAAAGGAAGAAAGGAAAGTTTTGAAGAAAGACAAATTAAGAAGAAAGTTCTTACTTTTAGTTCGTAGTGTTTTTACTCTAAATTCTTAATTCGATCGGTTAGTCCTCCGATCGCAGCAAAATTTTCAACCATATGCTGCATGGATAGCATTTTTTCTTTAAGTTTCTTGTGAACTTCAAGGAAAAATATAAAAATGGTTGAGGACACTTATTTGAATTGCCACATCATTATAATCGGCAAAAATCTTATCAGGATTCGCCTTTGTAAGGCGATCTGATACTCTCCTCCAAGCATCATCAAGCTCGTTATTCTCGATAAATCGAGGAGAGAAAGGGAACTTGTTAGTCTGGGAGGAGTTCTTTCGTGGTTGGAATCTGTTTGTGGATCCGCAGAGATGCCTACCTCACCGACGGAGTGATAATCATCACAGATTCAAATCGATTCCAACACCAAGCAGTGCTCTGGGCTTTTCTAACCACTTCCTCCCGTGATTTCTTGCTCGAGGAAAGCCCCGGCCTGAGGTGCCTCGATCACCGACTGCTGGAATAACCCGACGGAACGATCGAACTCCAACAGATCTCAAGAAAAGGAAAGGAAGTTCAAGATTGCCAATAATATAAAAGGTATGCGTTCATATGATAATTTCATTTACAACATACCCAGTTATCTTTTTTATCTTGACTCAAGCTACCGCTTAAAGTCCGTAGCGCTAGCTTTTCTTTTCTTTTCAACCAATTTTTTCAGTCTTGAACTGGTAGGGTTGGTTGTACCCTCTACATCCTTCAATGGACGATCAGATGTAATACTTTCAACCAACTGGTCGAGAGTAGAATCCCTGATCATTGGATCGAAAGGTGTAGGTTCATTGGTCACCAAAGCAGTTGCTTCAACGGCCCTTGGCAAATCTTGAGCAATCAGATGGGACTCAATGACTACCGCCTGATTCAACAAACAAAGTTAGTCGGGTGATGAACATATCTTTTCATCTAAGCAAAAAGTATTTCCTTCGGTTACATACCTCTACACGATCACTAGTGATCGTAAGGTTGGTCGGTTCGTCAATTGGCTCATAGGTCTCCGTGGCCTCATCAATTCTTAGACCAACCGACTACATATCAAAGAGGATTCTTAGGTAAACACCGATCGGAAAAGATTGTAAATGTGAAAAATAATTATCATACTTACCCAAATTCTCTCAGCACTCTCTTCAGCAGTAGTAACGGCTAAGATCAACGGGAAACTAGCCTTCTCATTAGGCTCTCCAGCGCAGATCATTCTGATCCGGCTTCTGATCTCATCATAAGACAAGGCTGTAATAAAAAGACAGGTCTTAGGATTATAAAAGTATTTAACCAGAAAGGTATGCTGGTCGGATTCTTACTGGAACTTACCTTCCCTAGAGTCATTGGTCGCATCATCACGACCAATATACCAGAGCATCGAATGAGTTTTGGCCTTCAAATGACTGATTCTCCGCATGGAGAAGTCCCTCACCACGTGCCAGGAGGTTAAACCTCTGACACTCAGGAGATGGATGGCTTCAACCCATCTCCCAATTCTCCGCTCTTTCTTCGAGGAGGAACGCCATTGCGGGTTTTTGATAGCCTTCTTATCGCTGTAATAAAGGCCATCATCCTGCGTAATCTTCATGTAAAACCAACTCTTCTTCCATGACGATCACGAAGATTTGGAGTACATGGGAATGTACTCATCTGCCTTCCCGTCATGGAAACGCAAAGTACACTCTCTAGGTGTACCAGTCGTCTTCTTCGTATTTACCAATCTGTAGTAGTATCGGAAGAGATCCAGGGTTGCTAGAATTCACAGGTACACTTCGCAGAGGTAGACAAAGATGCTGAGGTTGACTATAGCGTTGGGGGCCAGATTGATCAGTTCTACTCCATAATACTCTAAAACTTGGGAAAGAAATGAGTGAACCGAAGTCCAAGTCGATTCGATATATGCGAGAAATACCGTAATTTCTCCATCTTCACCACTTGGAGAATGTTCCCAAATGTCGATCTCCATAAGATCGACTTCATCGGTAGTAGCCCAACCTTTTTCAAACCTTCAAGTTTCTTCTCACTCAAATCGGAGATCGACCAGTTGGTGATAAGATCCGACATGGTGATTTCTTTCGGGTGAAGAATTCAAAGGTGATTGGAGATGGTTTCTTGAAAGATGAAGAGGAAAGTAAAAAGGCATAGAAACCCTAACACCCAATGCTAAGGGGCTTTTTATAGCCGCAACACTGTAACCGCTTCGGGAAAAGTCCAATAGACAAAAATCCCTTTTAACCAACGGATAAATAGTTCTTTTCAACTTATAAGGCAATTTCTCAACTTTAAAAATGAATACGGACCACCTCGAATACCCTGCCATTTAATGAGGGGTCCGCCGATACGATTGCATTGGGAGTAAGCGTCTATACGACCAATTCATTTAAAGTTCGGGGGCTAGCTGACGAGGATTAAAATATCTACTTATTATTTAATAGATAAAGAACCATACATCTTCGTGGTCGTAACCCCTAAGGCTAACGACCTCACTGGTCGTGAGGATTCCAGAGGTTACACAATATCTAACCTGGTTGGAGAAGGTTCCCAACCTTGTCTCCGATCAGTCAAAAGCTCACAAAGCTTTGAACTGATATCTAGATCTAGCATCAGATATATCCTCTACCGTGTGAAGAATGGAACATGTATCGTATATTCTATACTACGCGGCGATACGTAACTTTAAGACACATGAATGCGTTAATGGCTCATCGACATATAACTGCATAAATGTTGACACATTGTCAATCGACGCCTTCTCCGACAGACGCCGCTTCTCCAACAAAGCGCTCTCCCGAGACAATCGCCAACGCTTCATCAACTATATAAGGATGACTGCGAACCGAAGTGTAGGAGGTTGGAACAGTGAAGATAGATTGGGAAACACTCTCAGAGGAGCATTGTATTCCCGAGTTAGTCTTCAGTCTAGGTTACATACACCCATTGTAATAGCCAGTTCATAGTAATAAATAGCAGTCTCATTACTTTCCATGAGATACGTGCTATTTTTCTCTTTTTCTTCATACATTCATAAGATCGGCGATTTGATCGTCGACACCTCTCTTCTCCCGTCGGCGCTTCCTCTCCTCCCTTCGGTCTTTCCGTCACGCGAGTTGGAAACATTCGGGCAGATATTGGCCCTTGGTCGCGATAGCGTGGCGTGACTGGACTTTTGAATTTTAAGGGTTTAGGGAAGCGCTACTGGGGTCACGTGCTTGCCAGTCGCACGAAGGAAGCGCGACTGGCGTCACACGCCTGCCAGTCGCGGAAGGAAGCGCGATTGGGTGTTAGGCACTTGCCGGTGGCGATTCCCTCGCGCAACTAAGCGACGTGGCTCAACGTCGTCCGCTCATCGTGCGACTGAGTGTCGACATGCCTCAAATCACTGTCTCACCACGCAATCGGGCCTAGTCACCCGGTGGGCCGACGGTTGAAGGTTATTTTTGTAAAAAATAATAATAATAAAGCATAGGTTATTTTTACAAAATAATTAAAAATAGTTTTTTTGGAGAGAGAAAAATGGTTCTTAAGGTGCGGGTGGGCAGCGCCACGCAAGACGGTGGCGGATTGGTGCCAATGACAGGTAGGATCCCATCCAGGTACGCGACCCTGGCCCAGGAGTCAGCGAGATACGGTAGCTTCTCTCGTCGCTGCTGTGCGGGTGAGCGAAGCGCTCGGATGCGTAGTACGTCCGGTGCGGGCAGGTTATGCGGTTATCGTGATTCGTGGATGGCGGAGAGGTGGAGCCGTGGTGTCATTGGCGGGAGGCGGAGACTGATATGTGGGCCCGGCGACGGTGCGCTGCCTGCGATATGGCGAGGTCCGCTGATCCTTAATCGGCTGTTTGCTTTGTGGGTGTGAAACTAAACATGTTTAATTCTGTGTTGAGAATGCAGACGATGGTGTCGAATGCCTGGACTTGGATGGTCTCTCGCTCCCTCTATGTGCAAGTGTGCTCACCCCCAGTGTTTTGTGAGTGGCTACAAAGAGTGGTTGAGGCATGATGATGTGCATTATCGCCCGAGTAGACATGGATTAACAGTAAGATGCTACTGCAGGAGTATTCTATTGGCATGAGGTGGTAATATACAACAAAAGAAATTCTTCTACGTCGCAAATATTGGATGCTTTCATGCCGCGACTTTATTTAGAGACGGGGAGGGTAAACAGGAAGCAAGCCATGACCATGACCTTAGAGAAAGGTCATGAAAGCACTCAAAAGATAGAGATGGGTACCTGTACAATCCAGCCACTGGCTGTAAGGCCCACCAAACCTGCAACAAACAAGAAGATTGATGGCCTTGCTTCCCCAGGCCCAGAATAGATCGCTTCGTGGGAACCATGGTCCATGCTCCACCTCCTCCTCCTCTTCGTCGTCGTTAAGAATGCACGCATACGTTGCATGTTGATCTTCCTAGTTAATCTCAAGTCTGAATACACACACATATATAAAGCCTTTTGCTTCTCTCGGATGTAGTTACTCCCTATTTCGTATCTCACAACGTAGGAAGTATCTTGCGCAATCGATAGTATTTATGTGTAGTATACGAGTATATAAGGCCACTTATGTGGTATTTATACATTTTTAGAGATAGTATGTTTAATTTTTTAGACATACTCCTTTTTATACGTGAATATGAAGGTATTTATAAAATATACTAAAACTATGGACCCTCTTGCAATTTTTTCGTGTGATTCATATTGGAGTATCTTATAATTAGTATATGAGTGTACCCAAAGTGATAAAGGAGTATGTCAAATTCTTTTAGGTGGTTTATCAGAGATGAGAGTAACTACACCCGGGAGTGTGTGTGTGTGTGTGTGTGTATATATATATATATATCCTACTACAATTCCGAGTTTACCCCTCTCATCCCACGATAAACCGCCGCACGTATGAAAAAAGAATCGTCACCTCGCTTGTCTTCCCCTCCCCGCCCACCTCACGCCAAACCACCGCCCGCATGGAAAAATAACTATCGCCTCGCTTCTCTTCCCCTCCCCTCTCACCCCACGCCAAACTGCCGCTCCTCTCATTGCCCCGCACCTCTCTCGCGCTCGCCCTGAATCCTCACATCGCTCTTGCCCCACCCACGTCGCCCAACTCCTCCCCACCGCCGGCTCACTCCACTCCCTTGACCCTCACCCACCTCCCTCGCCGCCTCCGCCACTAGCCACAGCGCCCTCTCTCCCTCTTCTCCGTGCCTGATGCCGCCGGTGGTGGTGTAGTTCGAGAGCGAGGAGGTCACAGCGAGGTGGGGGCCGCCATGAGAGAAGCACCGCGGCCTCGGTGTGCACATCAACTTCGTTCGCTCTGTCACCCTAGACTCGTGGACCGAGGTGCAGCTCCGCAAGATGCAGGCCAGGGGCAACGACCGCCTCAACGCCTTCCTCACCGCGCAGGGTGTGCCCAAGGAGACGCCCCACGTCGCCAAGTACAACTCCAACACCGCCGCTGCATACCGAGACCGCATCTCCGCGCTCGTCGAAGGCAGGTCGTCGACCGACCCGCCCATCGTTAAGGACGTGCCTACGCCCACCAGGAAGCCACCCCTTCACGCCTCTGGTATGGGCAGCGGTGGCGACAACGGAGGATGAGATGACTGGAACGACGGCTTTCGGTTAGACATGAGGAGGAACCCATCGGCAGGGGTCGTTCGGCGTCACGGGAGCTGAGTCAGGGAGTCAGCTGCCGATGCAGCTCCTGGTCGCATCAATGGCCGGCGACGGCTCTTGGTGGTGGCAATGGCTAATACTACTGCACATGGCGATGGCATGCAAGATCCGCTCATCAGAGCATCTTGCCAGATCCCCCACTCATGTGACATGGCCACGCTGAAATGTATATCTCCTCTAATCATTCTTTCTCTTTCTCTCGTGTTAAGGTAGCAAGCTGTAATTGCAACTTCTTTTTCCCCCCTTTTGAGCTCGGTTGTAGTTGAAAGTTTTGTAAATCCCCACTTGAAAGCTCCCCCAATTGCAAGTTTTCATCCCTAATTTCAATGTTTTTTAATCCAATTTTCGCATATTTTTTGGGCTCGAGTTGAAAGCTTCAGAGTCCGAATTGAAAGTATACTAGTTGAGTGCCCGTGCTTTGCAACGGTAACCTCAATATTGCACTAAATAGTAAGCATGCACATGTAATACACATTTTCCCAATATATATTAATTCAAAATACGTTGGTCTCATTTCTGTTTCCATTTTCATTCAAAAATGATATTGGAAAAAAGCATGTTTCACTTCAACTTACAAGACATGACACAAACATTGGAGAAAAAAGTCTTGATAATGATGATGATGAATGAACATAAGTGCAAATGTTTGTTAATTCTCTATCAAAACCTGATATCTGAGTCAATGGCGAAGAAATATCTAGAGATAAAAATCATTGATCGGCCATCATGAGCTGCACTACTTGACTGACCATCAACATAACATGTGGGCATTGCTCAATGAAGCTAATAATACCCATAACTCAAGTGATTATGCCCTTCCTGATCTATCGGTTCAAATCACTGATTGAAACATGCCAATGTTGGGGTTCTATTCAGAAATTCCTACATCATTGCATGCTGCATCATCTCACACCAAAGGCTAAATTTATGTACCATCAACGGGCTGAATTGCCACCTAAGCTTCTCTCACTTGCACCCATGGACAGGAGATGACAAAATACATGTAACACTATTAATAATTGACATAAGATTGTAAAATTTTGTAACAATAACAGGGAAAGAAACACGGATTGACCATCGTATGTTTTGGTTAAAGCCCCAACAAAGGTCACTATTATGTATGAACTAATATATTTAGTGAGCTCCATCGACACAATTTTTCAAAGACTTCTGTAACCTAGTAGATTGCTACAATCATAACCAGTTGGAATTTGGAAGAAAGGAAAGAAATATAACCTCAATGAGATCTTTCTGAGAATGAGTAGCTATGCTAAATCTTGCAACATTCTATCACTTGGTCATTAAAATAAGGTAGTTGACATGCTAAGACTACTTACAGCAATAGGATAAATTATTTCTACATGCAAATTCATTGTAGACTAAAATGGTTTGAGTTATATTTCCTAAAAGAACTGAATATGAGACTTAATTCTGAAGCTTTTTCCAAGTCTTCTGACATTGGTGAGTACTGGGTGATTATTTCATCCCTGAAAGGAGGCAAATATGAACATGAAAATTAGCACAATAAGTAACTTATGATTGTTTAGAAGTTGAAGTACTAAAATAAAACCCACAATCAGTTGTATAAACTATAAAGATACAATGGCAATAATAACTAACAACTGATTCTTGATGCTTCCTAAGTGTATTAAGACAAAATATAATGGTATTAGACTTAGAGAGAATATTGAAGGCGTATACTTGCATTAGGCATTATATTATCAAACAGTGTTTTCTTGACGATGGTTCCCAAATGGCTAACCAGCTGGCAAGAAGATGTTGTGGACATCAACATTTGTTTGCCCCCCTTAAAAAATATTCTTAATTATATCATGATAGCTTGACATGTTCTGGAACACGCCAAATACCATGAAAAACTGACCATAAGTAACTTATGATTGTTTAGAAGTAGAAGTACTAAAATAAAACCCACAATAAGTTGTATAAACTATAAAGATACAGTGGCAATAATAACTAACAACTAATTCTTTATGCTTCCTAAGTGTATTAAGACAAAATATAATGGTATTAGACTTAAACAGAATATTGAAGGTGTATACTTGCATTAGGCATTCTATTATCAAACAGTGTTTCCTTGACGATGGTTCCCAAATGGCTAACCAGCTGGCAAGAAGATGTTGTGGACATCAACATTTGTTTGCCCCCCTTAAATAATATTCTTAATTATATCATGATAGCTTGACATGTTCTGGAACACGCCAAAGACTTATTATGCTTCAACAAGTTCAATGCTTACATGTGGGTGCAACCATTGAAGCAATCATGTGAGAGATCATAGTATCAACAAGTTCAATACCTACAGGGCATCGAGAAGAAAGAATTTCTCCAGACTGTAGTGCAAAACCATTAGAAGTAGAACCATTCGAATACATTTAAATTTAACATAGTTCCGACATGTTTCATCGTAGCATGGAAATTAGCATGACATAGTAAGGGAATCATATTATGTTGTAGTGGTGCCTTGGGCTATATTGCAAACATAACATTCGGTTGAGCTAGAGGAGGGGGGGATATGATGGAAATAGCAAGTCAATTTGACAATAACATCACTACCACAAGGCCAAGTATTCTAAATTTAATAGCAAGTTAGCAACCATACTGACATCCATCCGCAAAACCATACAAATTTTTGTTCTCTGGTAATTGAAGAAAATATTCAAAACAGAAGCCACATTCCTCACTGACACTGATATCCCCAGCAGTAATCTAAATTCTAAGGAAATCTAAAAAAAATGGACCACCTTTCTAAAAAAAAAAGACAGTAAAATGTATAGATAAGATGTGAATGATAGATATTTTTTTAAGGCAAAAGATGTAACAACAACTATGTTTTCCTCCTTTCACAAATTAGATTAACCATTAATTTTGGTTAATAACACTAATCCTACTAGATAATATAAGATCAAACATGTGTATATTGTCTTCCTACATTTAATTTCCAAAACCTAATTTTTGACAATACGATCAGACAAGTATACATGATAAATTGTGCTAATGAATGTACACGGAATCAGAGCACACAAACCTGAAGCAAGAGGCACTCTCCGACCTCGCAGGGGACTCCATGATATTGTCAGAAAGCGAATCGCCAACAGACAGCCCATTCAGGCTGGATGCCATTATCTACAAATTGCAATAGTCCATCCAATAATTAGCTGACAAAAGAATTCAGAACAGAGCGGCGATGAAGGGAACAAAGAATATACGACAATCCATCACCAAAAACTACGTTCGCAAGAATTCGAGCCAAAGGGTCACAAATCGAAACAAAAAATGATAGAAGATTAACAAAAAGAAACATGCGTAGCACCAAAATCGAGCCCCTAAACCGGGAAGAGGCTGAAAAAAGATCCCACGAGACAGAACCAATGACGCCCATTTCGCTTCGATCCAAAGAATTAAGGATCAGAGTCACTAATCGACACGACGAGAGGAGACCGTGAGAAGAAATCGTTCGCTCAGCTTTAAGGAAGCGAGAAACCGCCTAGATTCTGAACCAAAGAGCCACCATTCCCCCAAAACTCGGATCCAAGAACACCAAATCAAGAACGAACGGGCGATTCGGAGATGGACAAGAACCCACTACCTTTATTGTCCCGCAAAAGGGTTTCTCATCAGCAATCAAAACACAGGGGGATAGGAGATGTAGGAGGAGAGGAGAAGGAGGCGAGGGATCTGTCGCTGGAGGCGGCGGCGAGGAGGACGTAGGGGTCGGGGTCATGGTGGTGGTAAAAAAAACGGTGCGGAAGAGGGTGCGGCAGGAGAGGTGCCACTCCCGCAGGATGCATCGCCGGTACGTCGCCTCGTCCCACCAACGCACGTCTGTCCCTGCATGTGCCTGCACCATCGCCATCGCAGCCGCCATCTCCTCACGTTTCTTGCTCTTGGAACAGGGAACGGGGGAGAGGGGGAGGGAGAAGAACCTGGAGCACATCCGCCCTTGCGTGCGCCTTCTCCTTCCCCCGCGCCTCCATCCCGGACTACCATCTCATCGTCGCCCCCTTCCTTCTCCCCTTCTCCTTCCCCCGCGTCGCCGTCGTGGTAGATGGATGAGACGGCCTGGAGCACGGCGGGGAGGAGCGGGAGGTTGCGGAAGAGCAGGTTGAGTGCGCTGATGAGCGTCCTGGCCTGCTCCGTCGCGTCGCCGTTGGCCTCCTCGCGGACCACGGCGGGCGGGGGAGGGTAGATCCGGCATGCGGCATGTCGACGAGGTCGGGGCCGCAGGTGGGGAGAGGGAGGGGGAGGGGGAGGAAGGAAGGGAGCGGCGGTCGGAGAGAGGAGAGGGAGGTGTGGGGGGCGGCAGCCATGGGGAGGGGGTGGGAAGAGGGAGGGGGAGGGGAGGAAGGAAGGAAGGGAGAGGCTGGCCTGGGGCCATGGTGGGGAAAGGGAGAGGGAGGGGAGGAAGGAAGGGAGCGGGGAGTCGGGGCGGCGGGTGGGGAGAGGGAGAGGGAGAGGGAGGGGTAGGAAGGAAGGGAGCGGCGGGTCGGGGTTGCGGGTGGGGAGTGGGAGGAGGAAGGAAGGGAGCGGGCGGGTCGGGGCCGTGGGTGGGGAGAGGGAGAGGGAGGGGGAGAAGGAAGGAACGGAGCGGGCAACGTGCGCGAGTGGTGGTGGTGGGTGTGGGGCTGGGGGGGCAGGCGCATGAGTGAGTGGGGAGGGGAACGAACGGGGTAAACTGAGAATTATAGTAGTTAAGACAAGAATGATTGGAAAGCTTTTTAATCTGGTTTGAAAGCTTTGAATTCAACCTGTAGTTGTCAAAATCAAAGTTCAAATTAGGCGAATTTTTCAAGTTGAAAGTTTCTTCGTTAATAGAAAGTTGAGTTTGTGGAGTACAAAGTCGAATGGAATCACTGGTTACTTACGTTTTAACATTCTTTGTCTTAAACAGCAGGAGGCTTGTGTGTCATCAACATTCTAGCTTAGGATTAAGCACTACTGCTCAAACATCTTAGTAAGTTCTTTGATGAGCATAAATCTTATTTGGGTCCATCTTACTTGACAAGCCTTAATACTCAGTCATTTATTCCAGTTCAGTGCCATCTCCTCGGTCTAACTCAACTGAAGAAAATGGGTGTACATATTTTCATTTTATTTGTAGAATTGGCACATAGTCTGGCTCTATCATGCACTGAGACGTATGCAGAGTTGGATTCTATATGTTTTACTAGCTATTCTTGATTTGCAAAGTATGATGATCTTTATAGGTTTATGATGCATGGCATGTTGGCGCCATTCACAGCTGGCTGGCAGAGCAATGATTTGCATCCGCTGGTTATTGAGAGATATAAGGTTGTGACTCTCAATTCTGGCATTATATCATTTTACTTCTCATGAAATGTAGCATTGGATTTTATTTATTGGACAGATCTAGCACTCTGTAGTTCAAAAGCCTCTTCCTTGGTGTGCTTGTGATATGAAATTGCTAATGGATTGGTAGTTTGTTGGGACTTAATTCATTTTCTGCATGTTAGGATTATATTTCTTTGTTTTCTTTTGGTGGATAATTGTCCTAGGAGTCTAGGACTAAAGCTGAGATTGAAACATGTAACATGAGATCAAGTAGCTGGAATATTGTGGGCCTGAAGCTAGATACCACGTTAAGAGTTTTGCTTAAGTAGTTTTGTTGGAAACACATGATCTATTTTGTTGAGTGACCTGGTTGATAGACATACATATTAGGTCTCTGAGACTAGTAAAGGAATCATTGCTCTAATTTTTTAATGGGGAAAATGTTGGCCCTTAATGTGAAGTAAATGGTTAAATGCGATTTTCTTCCTTTTATTGTTACAGAAGTAAATTCATGAATAATCATTATCTATCATGAGCTGAAAGTTACCAAGAATAGACGAGAATGCTTATCTGGATTTCAAATTTGAACCTTTTACACTATTTTGAAGATAATCTTCTCAGTGATATAGAGTTTAGTCTAGGATAATGTCATCTTATGTTGTATCTTGCTAAATTAGGCCATGCCACTTAATTGATAGAATTCTCATTTTATTAGTGTGACCTGTTGTATGAGCTAACCTACTAATTGCATCCATGGTCTCAAATTAGTTTATATGTTAGATCCTAGATGGATTGGTTTGCTGACATGGGAAAGAGTTAGTCTAACCTTGTTAGGCTCGGTTAGTTGTCTATTATTGTTTCAAAATGATTGCTTTGCTAACCAAGATAATCACCATGATGTACATAATTCCCGCATTGTGCAAAGAGCTCCCCCACATGAACTCAGTCACTGGAAGCCTGTAATGGTCACAATTTGAGGGATTATGGCCATCTCTTTCTTATCTCTCTGCGGTTCCTCATGATACGGATGATTGAACCCTCCTAGGTCCTGATGAACCTCAGAGGTTCTGATTTGGCCCGATCTTTCGATAAGAAGATAAATTCGGTAGAAGTCACTCAACTCTCACGATCCTGGCTACGCACTCGCAAGGCGCGAAACCACGTAATCGCTGAACTGCTCGACAAGTTGTTATCAACCGTGCATGAATACCCGGATGACCTGATCACGAAGATTAATTCTTGCATACAGAAGAAGCATGCAAGAACAAGGTAAAAAGCAATCTGAATTGCAAATATATGATTGAGTTCAAAAGGTGGGATTCCGCAGAGGTTCTTTACGGTTGGTCTAGTCGATACAAACGAAGAACGAGAGTTTTCACAATGGAGAAACTAATCAAACGAAATATAAGGAAACTAGAGGGGTGCGACCTCCTTATATAGGGAAGTGGAAGCCGCACATAGCTAACAAAATAGGGGGTGGTACTATTGATAGTACCATTCATGGAGGGTTTACTGTTCATGTGAATAGTATGGGCTCCCTTGGGGTGCCGGCAAGCGTATGGGTCAATTCCAGTACGATTACAAAGCCTAAATTGACCCAAATAGGTGATATAATATCTTCTTTTGATGATTCCAAAGTACACAGAAGGAATTTGGAGGTGAGGCTAGATCCGTTGGAAAGGTCTCGGAATAAGCTTTCCAACAAGCCCAAGAACACCTGAATCGGACTCCGTTTACAAAAGTTGTGTGCGTTTAAAGTCGGTGTTGTCTCCGGAGGTCGAAATGGATTCCAAAATGTGTCCAGCTCGAACTCTTGCTTAGCTTGGACAAAAGGTGATATGATGCTGCATAAATATACATTTTCATCATTAGGTAGTATCATGTAGTTCATATAATATAAATACACTCCTAAAAATGAGCTCACCTGATAATTTAAGTGAAGCGTATGGGCTCTTGTAATTGGAATAGCAAGCATAGCAAATATGGTTGTATCCATAGGGGTCATGTTCTCATCATCCTCCCCTTGTTGAAAACAAAGCCATCCTCGGCTTTCGATAAACTGAAAATAGGGTAACAAATAAGCCAAGGTGTATGCATGGTACATGTATATGTCATCCGTTTTAACGGTTCTTCGTTGTTGCACAATTAATGTTATAAAACAACAGCGATTAGAAAAGCTCATTGTATTATTAGTCCAAGAATAATCATATATGTTAATGAGCAAAATTAAATTTCTCACACAACAATTATTGCAACTAGTTTTGCAAATGTAAGTGAACCATTTATACAATTCAAATCTCTGAAGTTGTAAACTTATAGTGGTAGCACATATGGGCAAATCTACAACCTTTGGAATCAAACAAAGTTCATCCATATAATCATATTTCAATTGAGCGTTAGCAAATTCATCTAGCAAGGGTGAAAAGACTTGAAAGTTCTTCCATACTTTAACATTATTATGCAGATTGTAAATACTAGATGGTGCAATAAGAGATGAACACATAGGCATTGGATGATCACTAAAGTTTATTTTCCTCTCATAATGAACAAGATTCGGTACACAAGAATTGTTGTTCAAAACAGTAAGCTTCAATTCATCTATGTGATCACAAGTTATGCATATTCGATACACATAAAATTGATTGTCTACACCATCATCTCCAATCAAATTAAACTTGTATCCAGGGGTGTACGCACTAGACAAGGATTTCAAACATGCGATTTCAAAAACTTTCTCCACAGCATGTGACAATTTCATCGGTAGCTCCAACATAATGTAACATAAAGAATCAGTAGGAGAAATTCTAGTCAAAACTTCTTTATGTCTAACCAATTCCACATGATCATTATATGTGATTGACTCATTATATGAATCGCTCAAAACAGTAGGAAATTCAATTATGTTATCACATGGTGTACTCAAGTCAACAGGTAAATCAACAAGTTTATCACATAGTGCACTAAAATCAATGCAGTCTAAATTCTCTTCATGAAACATGTGCAAATCAGAATTATTTTCCACTAAATTTTGCTCTGAAATAGCATAAACAGTGAACAATTGTAGTTCTTCACAAGCATACTCACCTTGAGTGATGATAGCACCATGATCTTTGCCTTTTTGGCTCTCCTTAGATGATGTAGGTGCATCCATCTCCTCATCTCCCTTCTCAACCAATGGAGTCGATGGTTCAATCTGGTCATTATCCTCTTCAGCATGGTTTTTAACTTCCTGCATGTTGCTAGTCACAGAAAAAGATACAAACACAAGTTTGTTCTTATATTTTCTAACATCAAGCATTCTCAATTTCTCCTTAATCTAACTTTCAACCTTACAGGCAAGTATAAACAAATGAGAGAGATAATTATATTCCTTGTGAACAAGAAGGTCCTGAATTTCTTGATTAAGCCCACTTAAGAATCTACTCTCTGTAGCTTCAGCATGTTCCTCTAAGCTACAACACAACAAACGATTTTTCAATTCATGATAGTATTCTCTTACTGTTCTACTACCTTATTTTAAACGTTGTAATTTAGCTAGCAACTAATCAACATGATATTTAGGAATAAATTCATCTCTCAAAAGTTTCTTTAATGCATTCCAAGTTTGAGGCACTCTTCGATGTCTACGTAAATACCTCCACCAATGCGTTGCATCCTCAACAAAAACACTAGTGGCAGCTCTAATCTTTTGCCTATCAGACCATTTATAATATTCAAATTCTTTATCTAAAGCTATCTCCCAGTCAACGTAGACATCAGGATCAAATTTACCAGCAAAGGATGGCAAAGTGATTTTAGTTTTACTGGACGTACTATCATGATCATATACCTCCCGTGGTGAAGAAGCTTGTCTCAAACGTGCATCTTTCTCGCAAACTTTCTTACGCTCCCATTCAATGGCTCGAAGAAGACATGGATCTAACTTGTAATTATCCCATGAACCTGCCATAGTTAGTAGAAAACAAATCACCATGATTCCAAGATGCATTGGTTTGCCGACATGGGAAAGAGTTAGTCTAACCTTGTCAGGCTCGGTTAGCTGTCTATTATTGTTTCAAAATGCTTGCTTTGCTAACCAAGATAATCACCATGATGTACATAATTCCCGCATTGTGCAAAGAGCCCCCCACATGAACTCAGTCACTGAAAGCCCGGAATGGTCACAATTTGAGGGATTATGACCATCTCTTTCTCATCTCTCTGCGGTTCCTCATGATACGGATGATTGAACCCTCCTAGGCCCTGATGAACCTCGGAGGTCCTGATTTGGCCTGATCTTTCGATGAGAAGATAAATTCGGTAGAAGTCGTTCAACTTTCACGATCCTGGCTACGAACTCGTAAGGCCCAAAACCACATAATCGCTGAACTGCTCGACAAGTCGTTATCAACCGTGCACGAATACCCGGATGATCTGATCACGAAGATCAATTCCTGCATACACCGAAGAAGCACGCAAGAACGAGGTAAAAAGCAATCTGAATTGCAAATATATGATTGAGTTCAAAAGGTGGGATTCCGCAGAGGTTCTTTATAGTTGGTCTAGTCGACACAAGCGAAGAACGAGAGTTTCCACAATGGAGAAACTAATCAAAGGAAATTCAAGGAAACTAGAGGGGTGCGACCTCCTTATATAGGGAAGTGGAAGACGCACATAGCTAACAAAATAGGGGTTGGTACTATTCATAGCACCATTCATGGAGGGGTTACTGTTTATGTGAACAGTATGGGCTCCCTTGGGATGCCGACTAGCGTATGGGCCAATCCCAGTACGACTACAAAGCCTAAATTAACCCAAATAGGTGATATAACACTTTTTTGACGATTCTAAAGTATACAGAAGGAATTTGGAAGTGAGGCTAGATCCGTTGGAAAGGTCTCGGAATAAGCTTTCCAACATGCCCAAGAACACCGAATCGGACTCCATTTGCAAAAGTTATGTGCGTTTAAAGTCGGTACTGTCTCCGAAGGCCGAATTGAATTCCAAAACGTGTCTAGCTCGAAATCTTGCTTAGATTGGACAAAAAGTGATATGATGCTGCATAAATATTGTGGATATCATAGGGATATGCTCAAGATCTTAGGATGATATGACAATTGGCAATGGCGTTAACGGTTTGTCGTTTCACGTATTTTCGACAAAGAAACAAAGCTGTTAGGCCATAACCGAATCGGCCGGCCAAGCCGTGATCAAACCGGTCCATGCGTGATCGACCGATCTTGGCGCAGATTGGACCGCCAGATACCAAAGGTTGTATTTTGAGCTGGGCCAAAATTATAGTGTTTAGGCAAGAGAGGGGATTCTATTGCACTTGGTCCCATAATTTTTGGAGTCTCCAGTCAAAAGTTCTATTGGTTTGAAAATTCCAGTAGGTTTTGGAATTTCAGAGGTTGAAATCGGCTAAGTCCCAACTGGCGGTCGGCCGGCGGGGTGGTGATCGAACCGACCTTAGGGGCGATCGGTAGGTTTTCACTTGGATCGTCGGCCTTCGTGGCGGCGATGTTCTGTTGTTAGGTCAAAGTCATGAGTTTCAGTGCATATGTATTGCATGATGCATGTTTTGACTAACATGAGTTAAGTTGTGAAGAACTTGTTCTCGGATTCGTTTTACTTGTCTATTGTTGTGCAGGTTGCTTGGTGGTCAACGACGGTCAACAGCGATGATAATCGGGACTAGGTTTGGAGAGCTGAGGTTCAGAACGATCGATGATGCCGGGTGAGGTCAATGAACTCAAGCGTAGTGCAAGATGGACAAGGGTGACCTATTGGCTAATCCGCGGTGCAAGATGACACAAGGTGTAGCTAATTAGGTCAAGAGGTGTTAAAGATGGCGCATTAAAATACGTGCGTATGTGACCCGTTTGTTTTGGGCCTTAACGGGAGCCCAATTTATTCAAACTTCTAGAAGGTCTAAGCTGGTTGCACCTCCTCTTCTTCTCTTTTTTATTAGAAACCCTAATTTGCTTAGGGAGAGTTTTTATGGAAGTTATGGTTCTTGAGAGTTTGATGTGATTTTTGTGCTCTTGGATTAAGCATTATCCTCCATTGATGGAATGGCTGTAAGCCCAAATCATATCAAATCAATCTAGAGAAAGTTTGATCAATGTCTTGTCTCTTTGTGTTCTTTCTTTATATTTGATGATTTTGAGTCTTTCTTTGATCCGCGAGTTTTTGCTTGAATTCTCCACGTGATCTAGCCTGTTGTGACATGTGGGAACATATCTAGAATCATCTTGATCATCAATCACCCGCGAGCAAGATTTTGTATCTAGTTTTCGTTTTGACTCGGTTTTGAACCCTTCTTCAATCAAACGGAAAAGGATCGTTATTATTCCAAGAATTGTCACAATCTTCTATTGGAATAGGTTCCTGACATCATAGAGAAGGTGTGTTCCAAGTTTTATCGAGTTTGGAGTTGTAGATCAAAAGTTTTATCTATTTGCAACTTCGTCATCTAGTTGTTTTGATCTGTTCTTCAGGCCGGCAGTCAGACCGCCCAAGGCCACCGGTCAGACCGCCAGGTCAGTGGTCAGACCGCCATTGACCCAGCGGTCTGACCACCAGCACTGAATTATTTTAGTCTTTGTTGATTTTGTCGTATTGCTTAGGGATTTAAATTGGATTCAATATTAATCTTCCGCTATACTGATATACTGATCTTCATAGCTTCCATAGCTACTGGAGTAAAATCGTATTGAATCAATTATTTATGAAAAAATGAGCGTGCTCCTATTCACCCCCTCTCTAATCGCTTTTTCGGTCCAACAAATATACATTTTCATCATTAGGTAGTATCATATAGTTCATATAATATAAACACACTCCTAAAAACGAGCTCACCTGATAATTTAAATGAAGAGTATGAGCTCTTGTAATTAGAATAGTAAGCATAGCAAATATGGTTGTATCCATAGGGGTCATGTTCTCATCAGGTCCCCCATCACTCTTCACCTTCATGGCTTCATCCATATCTTTTATTTACCTAATCTTTGTGTTTCATTCGAAAGCGTTAGTTTGTTTTGCAAAATCGTAAGAATAGATAACTTTTTTTTCCCTTGTGAGAGGTTTGTTCATTGAAGAAAATTTTATTGCTTGAGTAAAAATTTTGATGATCATGTTGATGCCTAAGCTTGGGTCAGAGAGGGGAGAATATGGGTTGTTTTGAAACTTTTAATGTCCCGTATAAAATGTGAAGTTCAATTTTTTATAGCCAAGGTGTGCAACACATAACAGAGCTTCATCATCTTAGTGTTTATTGTCAGTTTATATGCAAAGTGATTGATCGTTCATTTTGGGTAGCAGTAGTAGCAGTATATGCAAAGTGCTTATTGTCAGTGCTTACTAGGGACGTTTGACCTCCATTTCATCTCACGAACAACCATAAAGTCTCAGGCAATAGCAGAATTCATTGCCGAGTGGACAAACCCGGAATTTAAGCAAGGACCTGAGTACGAGCACCACGACGAGTGGATAATGTACTTTGACGGTTCCTTAATGCTTAAAGGATCGGGGGCTGGAATCGTCTTGATATCCCCTACCGGCGAACACATCAAGTATGCCATCCAGTTTAACTTTCCCGCTACAAACAATGTGGCGGAGTACGAAGGTTTGCTGGCAGGACTCCGAGCAGCTCGTTCGCTCGGGATTTGCAAATTGCTAGTGAAAGGCGATTCTCAACTAGTAGCGAATCAAGTAGGGAAAGAGTACCAATGCTCGAGTACCAAGATGTCTTCCTATCTGGCGGAAGTACGGAAATTCGAAAAGCACTTCTTCGGTTTTCAGATCCAACATATTCCTAGAAAGGAGAACTTTCTAGCGGATCGGTTGGCACGGATGACCTCTACTAGGTCAGCCGTCCCAGGGAGTTTTTCTCGAGCAACTCGATTCACCCTCGGTAGTCGAGCATTCGAGAACATCGATAGTTTACATCAGTCAATCCTATTGACTCGATAACTTAGATGATCCACGGATCGGTGACGATCAAGGTAGAGGCTGGATGACATCGATCTACAATTATCTTGACATGACCTAATTCACGAAGATGATGTAGAGGCCGATCGATAGCACGAAAGGCCAAATCATACACTCTAATCAAGCGTACCTTGTATAAGCGAGGATCTCATGGAGTGTTGATGAGATGCATATCTCAATCGGTGGCATTAGGTTGCTAACCAAAATTCATGAAGGAGTTTGTGGAGCACATCATTCCTCTGAGAACCTTGGTCGGTAAAACCTTGAGCAAGGATACTCTCGCCAACCGCCCTTCATGATGCAAAAGAGCTCGTGGACGGCGCGTACAATGTCGATTTCATAGCCGACAAGTACATCGGTGGCACAAGCTTTGCAAACAATCCATCTTTCTTGGCCTTTTGCAACTGGAGACTAGACATTCAGGGACCATTCCCAAGAGCACCCGGGGCTTAATTCTGTCGTCATGATTGACACGTTTACAAAATGGATTGAAGCCGAGCGGTTGTAAAATTCTGGTGAAGCCGCTAAGAGGTTCATAACAAAAAGCGTGATTACACAATTTGGTGTACCCAGTCGTATCATCACGGACAATGGTACCCAGTTCTCAAGCAGCAATTTCCAGGAGTTCTGCGAAGAACTAGGAACCAAGATCCATTTCGCCGGTGGCTCATCCACGAGCAATGGAGCGGTCGGCGTGCCAATGGTATCCTAATCTGAGGATAAAGCGCCGAGTATTCGACCGATTAATAAAGCGGTCGGGGCTTGGGTTCAAGAACTTCCTTCTGTTTTATGGGCTGCCCGGACCACGACCAGTCGTGCGATTGGTGAAACACCTTTCTTTTTAGTTTATGGGGCCGATGCTATGCTTCCTCCAGAATTAAAAATTGGCTCTGCTCGCACTGATTGTTTTAATTTAAGCAATCAGAAAGAACATCGACTACATCAATTTCCTTGAAGAACGACGAAACCAAGCTTTGATACGTTCGGTAATCTACCAACAAGCCATGCGAAGGTACTACAATCGTAAGGTGCAACCTCGCAACCTAGCTGTAGGTGATCTGGTTCTCAGAAAAATTCAGAGCCAAGCAGGGCGCAATAAACTTTCCCCTAAATGGGAAGGTCCTTACACTGTGGTCGAAGTTACCCGACCAGGCTCAATATGATTAGCCATGTCAGACGGCAGGGTTTTGTCAAATTCATGGAACATTGACCAATTGCGTAAGTTCTTTGTTTAATTTTTTCTTTTCATTTCATTTCATTTCGTTTAATTCCTTTAAATTTGATAATTAAATTTAGAGAAGCAAGTGATGTTATTTATATGACGTTGTCCAATCCTGGTCGACTGCGGTTCATATGCTCAGGATTATGAAATATATAATTTATGTTTCAAAATTCTATTCTACTCTTGTTGGCTACTGGTCGGGACACGGAAAGCCTCCTAGTCGAAGTCTCTCCTTTTTCGCACGTGGTTCCGCCCACTGGAAGGAGCTTCCTAGCGACGGTCCTTTTCCTACGATCCTCGTTGCCAGTCGGACTAAGAGCATGAATACGTCTTGCAAAATATATTTTATACCTTTATTTCCTAGCTAGGTTCATTCCGACCAGTATTGAGCATCGCATAGAAATAAAACCACTTCCTTACTTATAACATATGTTTTTCCCTCTTATCAAGGAGAATTCTTTATTTTTCCGACCATATGTTGTCTTAGTAAAGTACTTCGATCATTAAAAACAGATTTACAACTAGCCGAAACCTACACGGTTCCGACTATAAAGGTTTCCTAGTATTACCACGATCAGTTTTTTATCGATCAGTACATACTTACAAGTAATGGTTGAGATTTGAATTTATATTCTTGGCCTCAGGTAGTACTATTATATAGTAAAGATCTTCTACTATATAACAGTCAAGGGCTAGGTAAGATACAAATTCACAAGTCAACCGGATAAATAAAAGAATTTTTTCCATTTTGATAAGAGAAAGGTAAGTCTTTACATTATTTTCTCCTGCCTACATTTATAAACTACTAGAGAATGCCTATTTAACTACTGCTAGATGGAGATCCGATTTCCATCTCTTCTGCAACCCTCTCGCCTAGAGGTTTCATCTCTGCGAGGATTTGATTTGCCTCTGCGGGTAAGCAATTGAAATCCTCTTCGATGGCTTGAAGGTTAGTTGATGGGTCGGAAGCTTTCAGTTTTGCCAAAGCAAGATTGACTCCACAGGAAATAGACTCCTTAACGGAATGGGCATAATTCTCCCTAGTAGTCTTGAGCAGGACCTTGAGCTCTTCCAACAAAGAGCCTAGGTAGTTGACCTTCTCCATTGGGTCGCTCAAGGAGGGCAAGTTTGATCCCGCGCCCATATCAAAAAGCATTTTGTTTAGCGTGGTGATCTTCTCGTCCAGACTGAGCACGAGAGCTTCCCCCTTGTCTTGCTCAAATTCCAGAGCTTTTTTCGCTCTGGTCAATGCTTATTTTTGTTCTGCATAGACAAAGCAAGTATTAAGTAAAATGATTGGAAGGCACATTGAGTCAAGACTACGACCAATTACCTTCCTCTCTCTTTTTGAAATCATCCAAAAGCTTTTTATTGCTGGTCGTCAAGTCTTCGATCGACCGGTTCTTAGCCTGAAGTTCTTCTTTAAGCTTTATTCTTCTGGCCTTTTCAGCCAAAGCATCTTCTTTTATTTTCTCTAAATCTATCAAAAGAATTTTTGATAAGGGAGAATAAATAAAAGGAAAGTCTTAAACAGGAAAAAAGAAGAGGAACTCTTACTCTCTATTTCAGAGTGCTTTTCTTCTAATATCCTGACTCGCTCGGTTAGTCCTCCGACCGTAGCGAGGTTTTCGATCATATGCTGCACAAGTAGCATTTCTCCCATAAAATTTCTTGTAAACTTCAAGAAAAATTATAGAGAAGATTGAAGACACTTACCGGAATTACGGCATCATTGTAATCGGTAAATATTTTATCGGGCTCCGCCTGCGTTAGGCGATCCGATATTCTCTCCCAGTAATTCTCAAGCTCCTTGCTCACGGTAAATCGAGGAAAGAAAGGGAACTTGTTATCTTGGGAGGAGGTACCTCGAGAACTGTGGAAGTTCTGCGAAGTTTCTACCTCTGCGATGGCATATCTACCATCAAAGGATCTAGCTCGGGTTAGATCGAAGTTGGCTCGGGGCTTTCCGACCATTTCCTCCTCCAGGTTATTTCACGAGGAAAGCCTTGGTCGAACTACCCTCGACCACTTTGTCTCTTTGGGTTCGGTGGTGGAAGCAGCGGAACTCCAGCAGATCTGGACAAGAGGAAACAAAAAGGGGTTCAAATTCATCAGGGATTACGAGGTATGTTTTCATATAATTATTTATTTAAACATACCTGGTTGTCTTTTTTGTTTTAACCTTGTAGCCTTGCGGCTTGAAGTCCGTTGCGCTCGCTTTCTTTTCTTTTCAATCGGTTTCACGATTCGAAGCTGGTAGGTGCGGTTGCAACATGTACACTTCCCAGCAAGAATTCGGAAGCAATGTTCTCGACTATCTGGTCGAGAGCAAGGTCCCTGATTCCTGGATCAGAAAGTGTATTCTCACTAGTCTCTGGAACAGCTGTCTCATGAACAACTATACGAGACTCAGTGATTGCCGCCTGGATTAACAAACAAAGTTAATCAGGTGAAGAATATACTTCATCTTTCAGAAATTATTTCTTTCAGTTACTTACCTCAGCATGACCGCTGCCTTCAGCGATCGCAAGACTGGTCGGATAATCAATAGGCTCACACGTCTCCATAGCCTCATTGATCATAAGTCCGACCAACTACACATAAAGAGGATTAGAACTGATCGAAAATAACCGGAAAGATGAAAAGAAGTTAATACACTTACCCTAAGTCTTTCAGCCCTCTCTTCAACACTAGCAAGTGCTAGGATTTGAGGAAAGCTAGCCTTGTCATCGGGTTTGCGGCCTGAGATCATTTTGATCCTATTTACGGCGTCCTCGGAAGACAAGACTACGAATACAAATGAAAGGTCTTAGTTTTTGCGAAAATAATCAACTCGCAAAATAATCTGGTCGGGATTTTCTGAAAAATTACCTGGATCAGAATCCTTGGTAGCATCATCGCCACCAATATACGAGCATTGGCGTGCTCGGTCTTCAAGGACTAATCCTCCGAATGGAAAAATCCCTTACGACATGCCGGAGGTTAACCTCGACACTCGGAAGATGGATGACCTCAATCCATCTCCCAACTTTTCCTTCCTTCTTGAGGAGGAATGCTAACGTGAGTTTTCGACCGCCTTCTTACCACCGTATGTCTGGTAGTCTTCTCGCGTAACCTTCATGTAGAACCGGCTCTTCTTCCATGACGACCAAGAGGACTTGAGTACATACGAATGTACTCGTCGGCCTTGCCGTCATGAAGCCTTAGGGTACATTCCCGGGGATCTGGTCGTTTTATTCGTATTCGCCATCCGGTAGTAATACTTGAAGAGTTCCATCGTCGGTGGAATCCCCAAGTATGCTTCGCAGAGGTAGACGAAGATGCTCAGGTTTGCAATGGCGTTGGGAGCGGGTTGATCAACTCAATCTCATAAAACTCCGGCACTTGGGAGAGAAAAGAATGTCTTTGGAAGCTTGAGCTCGCACTCAACATACGCGAGGACACAGGATTTCTCCTCCTCGCCGCTTAGGCGATGCTCTCCAAAGCCGATCTCCAAGAGATCAAACTCCTGTCGGGTAGCAACCCAACCCTCTCCAAACTCTCCAATTTTCTCTCACTCAGATCGAAGATCGACCAGTTTGAGATGAGGTCCGACATGATGTTTTCCTTTTTTGGATGAAGAACTCAAGGAAGATTTTCTTGGAGATAGAGGCGTAAAGGTTTAAAACACTCAGCCTAGGTCGTTTTATAAGCACTTCACATGTGACCCTACGAGAAGTCCAGCGGGCAAATACCTTTTCGCTTTGGCGAGACGAAAGGTTTTTTCCTTTTCCAAAGCGGTTTCTCAACTTTAAAAATGAATACGAGACCACCTCGAGTCCCACGGCATTTAATGAGAGGTGCATCCGATATGATTGCATCGGAGAAGCGTGTCCGCACGACCAACATTCATTTAAAAGTTCGAGGGCTAGCTGTTGAGGATTAAAATATTCATATATTATCTTAATATATGATAAAGACCATACGTCTTCGTGGTCGTAACTTCTAAGACCACCGACCTAGCGGTCGTAGGTACTCTGAAATTATATAATAAATACTACGGTGGGACAAAGTTCCAAACCTAGTCCACGACGGTAAGTGCTCGTAAAGCTATGAGCAGCGTGCGGGTGAGTCCCGACCACGCCACTCACTATGTGATGAATGAACCACGTGTTTCATATTCGCATAATACAACACTATCCGGTTGATGGTGTAACGTTTCTTAAAACCATTAACCGCAGTAACGTTGACATCTTCACCAAGCGCCTCTGCGGTTGGTGGAGCAAATCAAACTACCGCCTTTTCCCGACCAGACGCGTCGCTCCCCAACGGATATCTCTTCATGGGATAACTGCCACCGCTTCATCAAGTACTTAAGGAGGAACATAGAAGGCCGGAAAGAGGAGACGAGGACACGAGACAACACATCACAAAACAGCCGATTAGAAAGCATTGAGAGGTCAAGACAAACATCAGCAACAGTCCTATAGAAGCACATCAAGCGAGATATAGCAAAGTGTTGTGTTTTTAGATACTCTCAGTGTCTATAATCGTGAGTTCATAGCAATAAAGAGTAAGTCAGATCCACTCCCAGGAGATACGCACATTTTTCCTCTTTTCATTTATATATTCATAAGATCGGCGATTTGATCGTCGACATAGTTGGAGTTAATGTTTTTATTTATTCGTGTGTGAAAGAAAATTGATATTTATTATTCGGTTTAGGACCCCATATGTTGATATGTATTACTGTCTTTTGAGGTTCCGTTGCAGCATACGAGCATCCTACTCTTATATATATATATATATATATATATATAAGATGTAGCAACAAGAGGCAGCAGGGCCTTGGCTCTCCTTATGATAGAAATTTTGTCGCTACATCTTTTTATGATCCATTAGTTCATACGCGGAATCAATGTAGCTAGACTGATATAGACATGTGTGCTTGACCTTACATGTATGTGTTCATATATCAATATCATAGCTAGCTCTCCAGACGATCTCTCACGCAACACGGGTTTGGTGCGTGGTGAAGGGGACACGATCTCTCACACATCACGGACAGAGACACGTCGAATGTATCTGAGCCAAGAAGCAATCGATCCTTGGGATGGATAAACAAATTAAACTCAAGGTGAATAATACAAGGGACATCTACGTGTGTCTATGCATTCTCTCGATCTTCTCATGTCAGGCTAACTGCAGATCGATCGACGCAGGAGCTGCGTGTGTTTACTGCTAGCTAAATGCCGTTTAAATCAGGTCAAGCTAGCACTGCTGCTGTTGCTAGCTATAGACTATAGTGCAAGCGAAGGTTAGGTCATTGGTACCTGTCAAATGTCGTCGGGTTAATTAATAGCAGGATGTGTTCTTGGAATTAACTGTTTGGCGAGCAATTGCCACTGCAGAGATTAGCATTAAATTTGAGAATTTGCCATTTGATGTCCCGTTGGCATCCGTGAGTCATGCATGGGCCCGGCCGCATGCATTCGATTTTGTTCTTTCTGAAATGGTCGCTCCAATGATGTGAGAAGACCAGTTGTTAATGGCTATTTCCCAGTATATTCAAATCAAAGGTAGATATGATCTTATGATGGTGAGAATCGAAATCATTATAAGGACTTGCCTTTCTTTCTTTGGTTCTACACTTCTTTTCCATGGACTACTCTTTGACCAGCAAATTAATAGAACGCGCTATTTTCCCCTTGATTTCCACACGGTTACCTGCACTTGGGCACGACTAGGCTCGAATGTCCGTCTCACGGCAGTACGAATTTGGGGAATACGGAAGCAGAGCTAAGGAGCACAGTGTGACACGGCCCATCAGTTCCATCTCTCCACCGCGGACTGATCCAAACTGAATGGACTAGATAAAGTGCTATAATACTAAAAAAATACAGTAAAATCACTACAGTAAATTTCGCCACAGCAGATATTTCACCGCTTGCATGGTATTTGGTACAGTACCACTGCCGATCTTTATTCATGCAGCCTGAAATCACTATTAATTTATACAGTGATTCTATGTAGTACAACGGGTGATCTGAATCCAGTTAAATGTGATGGTTTATTTGAACGAGTGTACGGTCCATAAGATCCAGTCCACGGACGTAATCGGAGTGCTAGCTAGAAAAGGTGACAGAGAATAAGCATATTCAAGGTTGCTTCCTTGACCATTTTGCCTTGACTAATAAAGCTACTTATCTAGCACCCCACACCCTGCTCCGTTCAATAAGCAACTGCACCATCAACTCTCTCTCTCTCTCGCTCTCTCGCGCGTTGTGCAGCACACAGGTTGCACTATAAGCTAGTGGTACAAACTAAGTGAAGCCTAGTACATGCACCACGAGATGCAGCGTCTCTTCTTCCTGCTCCTTTTCTTGTTCCCCCATGAAGCCTTCTCCGGCGGCGGGTGCAACCGGCGGTGTGGCGGCACCGTCGTGCCCTACCCTTTCGGCTTCTCCGCCGGTTGCCCCATCCAATTATACTGCAGCGCCACCACCTCCACCCCGTTCCTCGTAACCATGGCGGCCATGCTACCCATCCTCGACTTCAACTCCACCACCTCCACCCTCCGCGTGCCCCTCCAGCCCTTGTGCAACCGCACCGTCTCCGAAGCCAAGAGGTTACTCTCCGGCACAAACTACGGTGTTTCTTCCCGCACCGGCCTCCTCGTCCCAGGCGGTTGCCGCACGACTGATTCAAACTGCAGGGTCCCCTATAACATCATCGGCACCATGCTCCGCATGGGGCAGTGCGTCAACACCACGCTGACGTGCATCACGTCGACGCCGCGGAACGACACGACGGCGACGAGTGGATTGGACCTATTTCTGCAGTGGGACAAGGTGGACAGTTTTGGCTGTGACAACGTGCTGACAGCGGCGGTGTACGGGAGCGTGCAGGAGGCGATGTTGTCGCTGGAGTTCGGGGTGGCGGAGATGGGTTGGTGGGTCAACGGGACATGCGTCGGCGGCGGGAGAAGCCAATGCGCGGTGAACGCGACGTGCCACGACGTGGAGTATCCGAGTGGGGCGCGGGGTCACCGATGCGCGTGCGAGGCGAGGATGGCCGGCGACGGATACGCCGCCGGCGACGGATGCTACCCCGCAGCAGGTGAGTGCTTCTAAGTTTGTTGGCCCGCGCCACACGGTTTTGACCGCGGATGATCTCGAGCTTTGTTGTTGGGTGGGGCCGCTTGTGCCACGTCAGCGACACTCGTAAGTCGCCCCTGCGGTCAATCATGCGCGGGTTAACTAATCCCATGGTTCACTTCACACTAGCACCGCACGTTGACTGTTGGCTACTCATAAGTGGAGTGCTACTCCCTCCTGCTAATTATTTTTAATCGATTTAGATATCGACACGCTGTCAAAATACAATTTTAACTACTAATTTGTACTGTAATAGATTTTCACAACCTTAAGACTTTATAGAGCTTTAAACCTGAGATTTTTATAGAGCTTTAAACCTGAGATTTTCAAAGATGGTGAAAGGGGTTTGACTACAGGAATTGCTTGCCTGTAAGGTGCTTGTCATATTTTCACACGATGACACTGATGCTTATGGCAATACATGGCTGCATCAAACTCTTTGACCGCTGAACAAACTGTTTTTGTGAAAAATGAACCACGAATTCTTGAATTCAAGACATCGTGTTTGAAAACAAATTTTAGTAGGATTAGCTCAGGTGACCCCCAAAAAAAAACAATACACTATGTAGGGACTCATCTGTATTAAGAAAGAATAGACGAGTAGTAATAAACTGCTGAGAAATTTATATATGCAATTCCTACAAAAAAAAATATGTGTACAGCAGAGAACATGTCGTATATCATGTATGTATAGGACCCTACCAATTTGAGCTTGAGCCTGTCAGGATTATGTAGTCAAACAAATCTTATAAATGAACAGATTTTACTCCTGATCAGAAAACCAACCAACTGCTACCAACAAGCTGCCCCAATTTATGATACTGGTCAAGTAATGCATAAGCTAATTTGGTACTGATGCGACCTTTTTTTCACCATTTTTGCAGCTAAGCGGAGTTCCAAGTATTTCATAACTGCAGGTAAAAACAAAACTCTTCTGCTTGACTTTTACTTTTACTGCTTTGTTAACCTGTACATCTACTCCCATTACGTACACGCCATGGTTAAAAGTCAGACACTTCCGGTCAAGTCAGATTGTCGCACGGATATTTTTTCTGCCACCTACGTGGAATTGCGTGCGTGCGTGCACGCTGAGTTGCTGACCGCTGACTTGGGACTTAATTGGGAAAAATTTATACTTCCCTATTCTGTATGTCACAACGTAGGAATATCTTACGCAACTGAGAGTATATATTTATATTATACGTGTATATAAGATTATTTATATAATATTTACATCTTTTTAGGAGTGATATGTATAATTTTTTAGATATACTTATTTTTATGTGCGAATATGAAGGTATTCACAAAATATGCTAAAAACTATGAACTCTCTTGTAAATTTTTTAATGGGTTTTGCATTGGAGTATCTTATAATAAGTATATGAGTATACCCAAAGTAATAAATGAGCATATCAAGTTCTTTTAGGTTGTATATCAGAGGTGGAAGTAACTACTCCGGGAGTAGAAAGTATGTATGTGTGTGTGAGAAATGCTATATAACTTTCGAAAGTTTTTGGAAGCCAAAACTGTTACTTTTCTGTTCGCTAGATGTGTTATAAGATTCGTGTTGTTGATGTGCTCTAAGAAAAAAAAATCATAATAGTCAAATTTTCATTCGTCCGATATGCTTTGAGATTTGCACTTTTTTCAATCTGATGAATTGAGTCTGAATTTATTATGATTTTTTCTTCGAAACATAACAGGTTCACCACATTGACATATTTTGTTGGTATATAATTTTATTTTTTGTCTTTATTTTTCTCAACCTCTCAAAGTACATGTGAAGAACATAATAGGTTCATGCACATTGTCATATTTTGTTTGTATATAATTTTATTTTTTATCTTTATTTTTGCACAACCTCTCAAAGCACATGTGATATTTTGAATCATGTGATGGAAATATGAGTTATCAAGACTTTCAATAATAATTACTGTGATCAAGAACCAAAATTACATAAATAATTAACTGTAATTTATGTACAATGGAGTTGTAAATGAACTTTCAAAATCCGACAGTTGAATTTTATTAGAGATAATATATATATATAATTATATATATATATATATATATATATATATATGTGTGTGTGTGTGTGTGTGTGTGGGTGGGGGGGGGAGCCTTTTTCTTACTCCCGGGAGTAGTTACTCCCTATTCCATATCTCACACTATAGGGAGTATCTTGTGCAGTTGAGAGTATGTAAATGTAGTATACGAGTATATAATGCCACCTAGGAGGTGGTATTCATACATTTTCAGATGTGGTATGTATAATTTTTTAGATATACTCTTTTTTAGTGTGAATATGAAGGTATTTACAAAATATACTAAACACTATGAACTCTCTTACAAATTTTTCGTATGGTTTACTTTGGAGTATCTTATAATTAGTATATGAGTATACCCAAAGTGATAAAAGAGTATATCAAATTCTTTTAGGTGATATCTATATATATATATATATATATACTCTCTCTCTCTCTCTCTCCATTTTGCACCGAAGAATTCTACGTTTCTACTGATCTGTTTGACCAAGAGAAGATTCACTAAGAGACAATTGGATTCGAGAATAATAAGATTAAGTCTGTAGAGTAATTAATCAATAGAATTTCTTTAAACCAAATGAAATCACATAATGTCTGATTTGTCCAATTAACTTAACTGTCGCTATGAATGGCAGGTGTCTTGGCAGGCGTGGTGGCGGCGGTCGGCGTGCTCCTGCTCTGCTGGGTTCTGTGCCGGCGCTACGCCGCCGGCCACTCCGGCTCCCACCGGCTCGCGGCGATGCGGCTCCTCTCGGAGGCGGCATCGTCGAGCGGCGTGCCGGTTTACTCGTACCCCGAGGTGGCGCGCGCGACCAACTCCTTCTCCCACACGCACCGCCTCGGCACGGGAGCGTACGGCACCGTCTACGTCGGCAAGCTCCCCGCGAGCTCGCCGTCGCTCGTGGCCATCAAGCGCCTCCGGTACCGGCACGACGACGACGACGAGACGGCCGTGGCGCTACTCAACGAGATCAAGCTCATCTCGTCGCTGAGCCACCCCAACTTGGTCCGCCTACTCGGCTGCTGCCTCGACCGCGGCGAGCAGATCCTCGTCTACGAGTTCATGCCCAACGGCACGCTCTCCCACCACCTCCTCGGCGGCGGCGGCAGCCTCCCGTGGCGCGCGCGGCTCCGCGTCGCGGCGGAGATAGCCGCCTCCATCGCGTACCTCCACTCCATGCGGCCCCCAATCTTCCACCGCGACGTCAAGTCCAGCAACATCCTCCTCGACGGCGACCTCCGCCCGAAGCTCGCCGACTTCGGACTGTCCCGCGCCGTTCGGCTCGAGGCGTCGCACTCGCACGTCTCAACCGCGCCGCAGGGAACGCCGGGGTACGTCGACCCGGAGTACCACCAGAACTTCCACCTCTCCAACAAGAGCGACGTGTACAGCTTCGGCGTCGTGCTGCTCGAGCTCATCACCGCCTTGAAAGTCGTCGACTTCGGCCGGCCGGCGAGCGAGGTCAACCTCGCCTCCCTGGCGCTCGACCGCATCGGCAAGGGGAGGGTCAACGAGATCGTTGATCCGGCGCTCGGGGACTACGGCGAGGAGTGGGTCATGAAGTCGGTCCAGCATGTCAGCGAGCTCGCCTTTCGGTGCCTGGCGTTTCAGAAGGACGTCAGGCCGTGCATGAGCGAGGTGGCCGCCGAGCTCCGCCTGATCAGAGACGCCGCCCCCGCTTCTGGGCCTGAGCCCATGTCCAGGCTCGGACCTATGATCGGCGTCGAGATCGACGTGGGCTTCGACGGCCAGGTCATGGCAGTGAAGAAGGCCGGGTCGCCTGTCTCCGTGCAGGAGACGTGGGTCAGCGACCAGGGCTCGCCGTCGGCCAACGGTTCAGTGCCGCGATCTATGTAGCTAAGCTAGTTCTTGTACACAGAGGAAATGAAATGTAACTCAACTTTTTTTTTCTGGTGTGCCATTGTGTGTAGTTAAACCTACTCTGAAGCCTTAAGAGATTTTAAAGTGTTCCATTCCATTATGTCAACTACTTGTTCTATAGTTAAATGTAATATAACATGTTCTTACAATTAGCACAAGAACAACTCTCGTTGTTTAACACACAAGCAAGGAATGTGGTATTATGGTCTGACAATTGCAACAAGAACACAAGAGCGCAGGCTTGTCTCCCTCTGCAGCACATTGGCAGATACGAAGCATCAGCATCGGGAATAGCTATAGTTTTGTCAACGGGAATTGCTAAAAAACTGGCAACTTTTTTGGGTTAGGTTTTGGGTTCACCGAGCCCGGCTATAGAGGGAGGGAGGGGCGGCAAAGGCACATCGGTGGCGCCGCCGGCCGCGGGTCGGAGGAGGGCGGTGGAGGTCGGCGGGGTAGTGGGAATCGACTATAAATTCAGAGGCGGAGGTGGCGATGGTGGATCCGGTGGCTACCGCCGCCGGAGACGGGGAAGAAGGTGGCGACGGGGAGGCAAGCTGCGCCAGCGGAGGAAGAGGAAGGTGGTGGTGGGGGCCGACGGACCTCACCAGCACACCTGTGAGGCAGCGGGAGGTGGCGGCGCAAGGGTTCGATGGGCGGTGGTGGTGATGGAATTCCTGGTTCGATGGAAGAGGTGGGGACCGATAGATTAGTATTAGACACGGGGAGAAGGGAAGCCGTTAGATTTTGATCCAACGTACGAAAAATCGACTGGTTTTGAGGTTAAAAACAACCGACTGTTTTGTAGACAATCCACAGCCTACTACTGCATTGTTATTCCTTACAAGAGCACAAGACCAGCACATGATGCTATAAAATGCTGGAATCCAATCAAACACCTGACGACTGAAGGAACCACTCCAGAACAGCATCCTACAGTTGCCACGAGGGATTCAGAGAACATCTGAAGAAGAGTAGAGGATGTGCTACAAGATGGGAGTGCAACAAATGTGGCAAGATCACCTGGAACGGCTGCGGCAAACACGTCGTGTCTGTTTATGACAGTATTGAAAAGGGGAAGCACTGCACCTGCAAACCGTGGCCGGGTGTCGACGCAAAGGCAGAAGGATCCAATTCGATCTCGAAAGAAGGTTGAATGTCTTACTTAAACTTGTCATCTCTCTACATCTGAACTGACCATCTTGCTGAATTGATTCTTGTGGCTGATTTGCAGGTGAAGCGAAGGCTTGCATTCGTGCACACCGATCAGTAGTTTTGCCACTATTGGATTGAAGGAGCATGCACTTTTAAATAATGTCTGTCTCTGCTATCTGATTGTACCAGTTTCTGCTTCCTAATGGAAGTGTATTTTTACGAATCCAATAAAATATTCTGTAGTTAATTGAAATTGTTATTTTGCTGGAGATTCCAATCAGGGCTGAGATCTAGAGAGAGCTACAAAACTTCAGCAAACTCTTTGATAAAGGATTTATAAGCTATATCCATCAGTACTGTTTCATCGATTTCTCTTCCGTACGATGCCTTTTGTAATATCTCCTTAATGCTCCCAACACCATGATCCTTTATGCCACAGGGAACAATGAGTTGACATAGGGTTAAGTCAGTCAGTTGTGACATTTAGTGCTAGACCATGGTAAGCTATCCATCGTGAGATATGAATTCCTATTGCTGCAACTTTCCGATCCCCTAGAAAGGAAATAGAAGGGATATATTAACAAGTGGTTATAGCTCACTGTACCTTTAATTTTTCTGAACATTAGAAATATGTAAGAAATAAAGAAAACAACAACTGAAAACATGATAAAACACTTCATCATTTCCAAAGGATAGTAACATACCAACCCAAACACCAGTGAGACCTTCTATCCTTGATGCCTTCATAGAAAATGCAGAATGAAGGGCACAGATGATCACTTCTTCAAGTGACCTAAGGTACCAATGAAGATCCATTTTGTGATACCGCGAATTCAGAATCGGGTACATAACAAGCTAAGGAAACAAAGAAATGATTGTAAAAAGCACAGATATGCAGTGTTCATTCATAATAGCTACAAAAAGAATTTCATGAAGAAGTAAAGATCAAATATGCAGGATGAAGAAAGTCAGGATCTTTATTCTGACTTCAAAATGTCCAACGCTGAATCTACATCAAGTTTAACTTTCTTGAACTAGACAACCAAATTGGAAACTTTAAGCAAATAATGAAGAAACGTATCACCAGTATGCAAGGACATAATTGTGAGAGACACTTCTGGATATGAAATACCAAAACAAAAAAAATGTAACTGATACATACTTGTCCAGGGCCATGATACATCACTTCCCCACCACGGTCAATACGATGAACCTCAAAAGTTTAACATTGAAATGGAGGTAGTTCTCGCTGCTGTCAGTGCCCAATGTATAAGCCGGTGGATGTTGCAGAGCGACCAAGGTATCCGAGTGATCTTCGTCTGTGTCTAGCAACCCTTTCCTCCTCGTAACAATGGATTGCTGCAAGGCCCATGATTCCGCAAAAGGAACTATCTGCTGATGGAGATCAAAGCACTCGCACCTGTCCGAGTGATCAATTCCACCAGCCACGCATTGGAATTTGCTAGCACAATTTTACTACCCACAAGCTTCAATTCAGTTACTGGTTCTTGCAGAAAAGGAGGCTCCCTAAAACAGCGAAACTTTACTTTTCGTGGTGCAAATTGTTTTTCAGTAACCTTTATATAGAGCGGATTTGCTATTTCACATGCCTTTGAAATTTTGCAAAATCATAGTTGATTTTCTCACCTTCGGATCGGCGTGGAGATTCGTGCTCTGGCGAGATCGTATTCCTCCTCTCCAGCGCCCGACAGATTAGAGTTAGGGTTCACCTATTTATGGTTTAGGTTCAACGACGCCCCTAAGGCTTAGCAGGAGGTCGGGGTGGCGGTGGGCGGTGGAGGCGGCGACGGTGCATCGAGGCGGTGGTGGATCCGCCAGACATGAGCGAGGAGGAGGGTGGTGGGCGGGTTGGGACGCGGGGGGGTGACGATGACCAAAGTGGTTAGGAGGAGGTGGGAGGCGATGGCGGATCCGGTGGTGGTACCCGCCGTAGATGAGAAAGGAAGCGACATGAGGGGATCTCGCCGGCCGGAGAGGAGGAAGAAGGGTGGCGGCAGCAGGAATGGAAGGCGGGGAGGCAGGAGGAGACGCAGAAGGAGGTCGCCGGCACGCATCGCCAGCGCCGTCGATGCTGCAGGAGGTGGCACGATGCGGGGTTGGGGTGGTGGCTGGTTGTGGAGTGAGTGAGGGTTAGGGTTAGGATGGGGTGGGCATATAGGTGAGAGGGAGAGATGTGAGTCGTAAGATCTTGATCCACGGTGATTTGGCTAGATTTGTCAAATTTCCTATGTCTTTGAACAAAACAAAGCAATTTGGCTAGCTTTTTTAGTGGCTAGGTTTTACCTGTGCTGCATTAAAGAAGAAATGGGGCCTAAGCGCCCTCGTGAGTGAGCGCGCCGAGCTCGGCTCGAACGTGGGCAGGCAGGGGGCACACCGTCCCCTTTCGCCAACTAAGCTATGCTCAGCTCTCAATTGGACTAGTTTTGTGCTGATGATTATTTCAACTTCACAGCCAAAGCAACATGTTAAATAATCATATGAAAATACATCATTACTAGTTGGAATAATCGGTAAGGCACCGAATCAGTGCAGCCTTTGAAACAAACTAAAGCGACACTAAATTAGTCACCAGGTGTGTTCAGGGTACCTTCTATTGACGACGGCGACACCGGCCACCAGGGCCGCGTTTCTTGGCGTGGCAGTAGGACCGGACTAGAAGCCGGCAGTGAGGCCCAACCTTTCCCTCCAGGAGCGCGCTGAGGTTGTCAGATCCCGAGTGGAATATGACGAAATTTGGGATTGGAAACAATGCGAAAACGAAGAGAAAGCAGAAGAACCCTAAAAGCTACAAGAACTATAGTTTGGCATAATACTTTGGATGCCTTTCCCATTCCATTTTTTAGGTTTAAGAAGAGTACATAGCTGTAAAAGTAAAACAAGATTACATTCAGCTAAATTGGTTTCACTCGTGCTAAATACTGTTCACCGTAATCGACATTGTGTTGATGTAAACAATTAATACTCAAACTCATTCGGTGCGTTGATCTTCACTTAAAGGGACATCTAGTCTTCAAGACCGTTCAATCACATAACGCTTGATCCCTCAGTCTTTGTTCTTTCTGAACATAAGAAGCAGATTTCTCTGAATGTTTGAAGTTGGGACTCTGGTTTTGACAATTCTTCCCCCTCGACTCCACAATTGTCCTCAAGTGTGTGAATCTAGAAACCACGACTGGATGGTGTGAGAATAGAATTATGGGAAAGTACTCTTGATGAAATCAACATCCTCCCAAGATGCATTTTCGGGTGGTAGATTTATCCACTGAATAAGCCACTGTGTCACCAAAACATTGTTTCTGGGCATAGCTCTGCTTTCAATCACTTGCATTGACTCACTTTTGATTTTCCCGTCTTCTCCAACCAATGGTAAATCGGGACTAGGAATTGCATTTGGACCATAATGCTTCTTGAGCTGACTAATAAGAAAAACTGGGTGTATCCCTACACCCTGAGGTAGTTGCAATCTATAAGCCACCTTGCCAACTCTCTGCATAACCCGAAAAGGTCCATAAAACTTGCTAGTGAGTTTTAGTGCTTGTTTGAGGCCAAATACTGCTGTAATGTAGGGTTGCAACTTCAAATAGACCATATCTCCTTCGGCCAATTGTCTCTCAATCCTATTCAAATCAGCATATTTCCTCATCCTGGATTGAGCTTGTGCCAGATTGTCTTTCAATTGATTCAACATAGTATGTTTTTCGTACCACCATTCTGCCAAGGGTAACCGGGATATCCATTTCTTAGGTTTAAACATTGCCATGCATATCAAATAAGACTATACACACTGATTAACCCTCTCAGTTTGCCCATCTAATTGTGAGTGGTACTCTGTACTAAATCTCAACTGTACCTTCAAAGATTTGAATAATTTTAGCCAAAGCTTACTATTAAATATTCTATCTCTATCTGATACAATAGCCACTGGAAATCCATACAATTTGAAAATGTTATCTATGAAAGCCTAAGTAACTGTCTGAACCGAATAAGGATGGGATAATGGGACAAAGTGGGCATATTTTGTGAATCTATCAACTACTACAAGAATTTCCTCCTTCCCTTTTGAATTGGGCATACCTTCAATTAAATCCATAGAAATATGGGTCCATGCCATGTCAGGAATGGGCAGAGGTTCTAGTAGCCCTGGATACTGACAATGTTCAGCCTTTGAGCGCTGACAGACAGCACATTCTTGAACAAAGTTATTAATTTCCTTCTTCATTCCCACCCAGTAGAATAGGTTCTTTACTCTTTGATAGGTAGCTACCATTCCTGAATGTCCTCCAATAACTGAAGTGTAGAGTGAACTTATGATATTCTGCCTCAATTCCTTGTCATTGCCCACATATATCCTGCCTTTGTATCTGAGGACCCATGAGTGGTATGTGTAACCTGATAAAGGGTTAGGGGCTAAAGACAATTGTTCCATCAACTCCTTACAATGCATATCATTGACATAGCTACTCTCCACTATCTCCATCCAACTTGCACTTCCATTGCAATATCCATTGTTCTAGCTCCTTTTCTGAATAAGGCATCAGCAACCATGTTCTATTTTCCTTTCTTGTATTCTATAACATAATTGAATTTCAGTAATCTCAACATCAGCTTGTGTTGTATCCCTTCTGAGAGCTTTTGTTCAGTTATGAACTTCAAACTCTTTTGGTTTGTTTTAATTATCAATTGAGTTTCCAAGAAGTAATGCCTCCATCTTTTTAATGATTCTATAATAGGCATTGCTTCTATGTCATAAGTTGATAATGAAACTGATCTAACTCCTAGATTTTTGCTAAAATAGGCAATAGGCCTCCCTCTTTGCTTTAAAACTCCTCCAATACCAGTCCCACTAGCATCAGTTTCTAAGGTAAAAGCTTCTGAAAAATATGGCAGTGCCAATAATGGTGTTGTGGCCAGACTAGATTTCAGCTTCTCAAAAGCCTCATCCCGAGGTTCCTTCCAATCAAACCCTCCTTTCTTCAACATATCATGAAGTGGTCTGCAGATAATCCCATAATTCTTGATGAACCTCTTGTAATACCCTGCAGATAATCCCATAATTCTTGATGAACCTCCTGTAATAACCTATCATACCCAAAAAGCTCCTCAATTGGGAAACATCCAGAGGTTTAGGCCAGTCATTGACGACACTAATTTTACTAGGATCAGTGGCCACTCCCTGTTCTGAAATGATATGTCTCAAATATTCCACTTGGGAAGCAGCAATCACACATTCACTAAATTTTGCAAAAAGTTGGTGTTGTCTCAATAGGTCTAGTACAATAACAAGATGCTCTTTATGTTCCTTCTCTCCTTTGCTATATATAAGGATATCATCAAACAACACAATAATAAACTTTCTCAGATACTTGTGAAAGATATTGTTCATTAGAGACTAAAAAGTAGCTGGTGCATTAGTGAGGCCAAAGGGCATAACAAGATACTCATAGTGTCCCAAGTAAGTATTGAATGTAGTTTTGGTTATATCTCTTGTGTTCATCCTAATTTGGTGATAGCCAGACCTCAAGTCCAATTTGCTAAAAACTGCAACTCCATGCAACTCATCAAGTAGGTCTTCTATGACTGGTATGAGATACTTGTTTTTGATTGTTTGAGCATTTAATTTCCTATAATCAATACAAAACCTCCAACATCCATCTTTCTTTTTGACAAAGATAGCAGGAGATGCATCTGGGCTAGCACTAGGCCTGATAATTGAAGATTTTAATAGTATATGTATTTGTTTCTCCATCTCCTCCTTTTGATGGTGAGGAACCCTGTATGGTCTGACATTGGGTGGGTCTGATCCCTCTTTCACAGGTATAGTGTGGTCACAACTCCTCTCAGGAGGTAGCTCTTGTGGTTCTCTGAAAACATCTTCATAGGACTGAATCAGCATTTGATACTATGGTTTAACTTTTCTCAAGTCTTCCACTTCCTTCATGGCTTGAAGCTCTATCATGTACCCTGAAATTTCCTTAACAGATAACTTGTGAAGCTGTTTAGAATTCACTAGCCTTAAGGAATCAGATTGTGACTGATCATACAACTCTATGGTAGCAGATCCTTCTTTTGTAATTGTCAACTTCCTTGTTTTGAGATCTAGGCTGATGGGGCTGTGTTGATACATCCAGTCACACCCTAGCACTATATCATAACCTTTCAGCTTTAGAATCTTGAAGGAGTTGCAAAAACTCTCTCCATTAAGGTAATACATAGTCTCTGGTAAATGGGATCCAGTCAATAATAGTCATCCTCCAGCAACCACAACTTTCTGTAATGTATTACTTAAGATCACACCTGAAGTTTTAGTGGCAAACCTAAGGTCAATGAAGATATGAGTGCTTCCACTATCCAGTAAAGCTACTCCTCCCCACCCCCCATGGTGATTGACAAAGTATAAGTGGCCACTTGGTTTAGCCCTTGTACTGCTTGAGCTGATACTTGCATTTGCATCAATTGTTCTTCCAACTCTGGGCTAGGTGGAGCTTCTTTAGGAACCTATAGTGATTCTCCCTCTGCTTCAGTACTAGGCAGGGGTGCCTCTTCATTTTCTAAAACCATAAGGTTAACACTCTGATATTGTTTATACTTGTGACCCAAAAACCATTTTCCTCCACAATATCTACGTACTCCTGGAGTGAAAGAAGTTGGAGGTTTACCGACAATCTCCTTCTTAGGAGCATTGTGCCCTATTTGAGTTTTGTTCTTCATCAGATTAGCTGTGTAACCTCCTTTTTGATGACCAGTAGGGACTCCTTGCAATCCCCTCTTTGTCGCAGATCCAGATCCATTTTCCATATCCTTAGTCATCCAATAACATTCACGAAGTGTTTGAGGTTTCAGATGTTTCAAATAGTGTTTAATTTCATATGTCAACCCATTTACAAAGCACTTCACAAAGAAATGTTCATTCTGTATTGGAACTTCACTCTGGTATGAAGCCATCAATTCTTCAAACTTATCAATGTATTCAGAAATGTTGAGATTGTACTACTTGACAAAGTGGAAATTCTCTAGAACCTCATACCCACTATGTTGGGCAAATCTATCACATATCATCCTGCAGAAAGTTTGCCATGGGGGAGGATTCCACAATAGTCAAGTTCTTGTAATCCAATTATCAACCCTTCCCGCCATATACATTTGAGCCAGATCCAGCTTGGCCTCATCCGGAACATTAGCCGTAGCAAAGTAAATCTCCACTTGCCTAATCCATTCTAATGGGTAGGTACCATCAAACTTAGGGAAGTCTATCTTAGGTTCTCTTGCAATTATCTCATAAAAGTTGTTAATCCTTTCATTACCAGGATTAGGATTCCACTGTCTATCATAATAGGGATCTCTATCCTGATTCATGTGGTTCAATGAAGGAGAACTGGGTGTAACGGGAGGTGATGCATTCTGACCCCAAAAGACAGGTGCAGCCGAGTGCCCTGTTGGGGATGGGGTGGAATCACCTCTAGATAAGTTACATAAGTATTGAAATTAAGTCCATGGACACTATTTGCCTGTAAATGATTCAAAGTCCTCATTCTTCTCATCATCTCTGGATCGATTTCCGCCGATTGTGGGTCATCAGCGTGTACCCGATTCAGATCTCCATTTCTCTCTAGATTTTGTTGACCCCCCAGATGTGTCTCAGGAGCTCGGCTATGTAATCCCGAGAATCCTTGCAACATCGATTCCATACGGTTCATCTGGGTTTGTATGCTGCTCACCTAAGATTGTAAATCCCCAATTTGTTGTTGAACAGCTTCACCGTAATCGATTTCACTCATGCTAAATACTGTTCACCGTAATCGACCTTGTGTTGATGTAAACAGTTAATACTCAAACTCATTCGACGCGTCGATCCTCACTTAAAGGGACATCTAGTCTTCAAGACCGTCCGATCACATAGCGCGTCATCCTTCAGTCTTTGTTCTCTCTGAACATAAGAAGCATATTTCTCTGAATGTATGAAGCTGAGACTCTAGTTTTGACAGAGGTGTCCTTGGAGGCGGCAGGGAAGGGTAGGGAGTTGTGGGAGCAGCAGGAGCAGGAGAAGGCCAAGGCGACCATGGCGCCCTGTAGAGCCGGGCGGAATCACTCGTTGCTTGCGTGGGATTGGGTTCGTGTGCTGCGTGCGTCGCCCGCGGTGGCGCTGACTCGTCGAAGGCGCCCGAGCTCTCAACTTCTTGTTCGAGTCATAATTGACGGAGTTCCTAAAGAATTGTAATGTTTTTCATGGTGCGGAGATGCTTAAACGGACGATTGTTTTTAGAGAGAAAACGATTTTTTTATAGTTTTGCTAAATAACATTTGACTATTTTCTTTTGTCAAAATAGTCGAATTTTCATTCGTCTGATATGCTTTGAGAATTACATTTCTTCTCATCTGATGAATTGTGTCTGAATTTATTATAATTTTTTCTTCGGAATATAACAGGTTCACCACATCGCCGTATTTTGTTGGCATAAAAATTTTTCTTATCTTTGTTTTTCCTCAATCTCTCGTAGTATATGTTAGATTTTGAATGATGTGATGGAAATATGGGCTATTAAGATTTTCAAGAATAATTACATTGACCAAGAACACAAAAATACATAAATAAACCAATGTAATTTATGTGTAATGAAGTTGTGAATGAACTAAAATTTGACTGTTTTGAGCTGAAAAAACAGTTAAATCTTGTAGAGACAGACCCTTTTTACATGAGAAAAGGGGATTCAGATCCTCTACATCTACTGCAGAGGTTCATCGTGTAGATAGTACCCTGTAGTGTTACTGTTGTGATACCGTAGCGAAAAATACTGTAACTATTACTCTCATCCTTTTACTCAAAAATTTATCACAACTATTGATCTCATTCTTTTGTTTTGAATCAGACGGCATAAATCGCTTTCCCGTGCCATGCACCGTGGATCCATTTCCGAGAAAAAGAGGGTTTTGTCACAGGGGAGTCAAGAGCTGTGGATGTGTGGGTCGAGAAAACAACGTGCACGCGACCCAAATCAAAAGCATGGCACATGGGTGTCCTCTCTTCATCACTTGATCTCGTTAATGCTCACTAACAACGAGTGACGATTCCACTTCCTTCATGGCTTGAGCTCTATCATGTACCCAAATTTCTTTAACAGATAACTTGTGAAGCTGTTTAGAATTCACTAGCCTTAAGGAATCAGATTGTGACTGATCATACAACTCTATGGTAGCAGATCCTTCTTTTGTAATTGTCAACTTCCTTGTTTTGAGATCTAGGTGATGGGGCTGTGTTGATACATCCAGTCACACCCTAGCACTATATCATAACCTTTCAGCTTTAGAATCTTGAAGGAGTTGCAAAAACTCTCTCCATTAAGGTAATACATAGTCTCTGGTAAATGGGATCCAGTCAATAATAGTCATCCTCCAGCAACCACAACTTTCTGTAATGTATTACTCAAGATCACACCTGAAGTTTTAGTGGCAAACCAAGGTCAATGAAGATATGAGTGCTCCACTATCCATAAAGCTACTCCTCCCCCCCATGGTGATTGACAAAGTATAAGTGGCCACTTGGTTTAGCCCTTGTCTGCTTGAGTGATACTTGCATTTGCATCAATTGTTCTTCCACTCTGGGCTAGGTGGAGCTTCTTTAGGAACCTATAGTGATTCTCCCTCTGCTTCAGTACTAGGCAGGGGCGCCTCTTCATTTTCTAAAACCATAAGGTTAACACTCTGATATTGTTTATACTTGTGACCCAAAAACCATTTTCCTCCACAATATCTACGTACTCCTGGAGTGAAAGAAGTTGGAGGTTTACCGACAATCTCCTTCTTAGGAGCATTGTGCCCTATTTGAGTTTTGTTCTTCATCGATTATGTGTAACCTCCTTTTGATGACCAGTAGGGACTCCTTGCAATCCCCTCTTTGTCGCAGATCCAGATCCATTTTCCATATCCTTAGTCATCCGATAACATTCACGAAGTGTTTGAGGTTTCAGATGTTTCAAATAGTGTTTAATTTCATATGTCAACCCATTTACAAAGCACTTCACAAAGAAATGTTCATTCTGTATTGGAACTTCACTCTGGTATGAAGCCATCAATTCTTCAAACTTATCAATGTATTCAGAAATGTTGAGATTGTACTACTTGACAGAGTGGAAATTCTCTAGAACCTCATACACACTATGTTGGGCAAATCTATCACATATCATCCTGTAGAAAGTTTGCCATGGGGGAGGATTCCACAATAGTCAAGTTCTTCTAATCCAATTATCAACCCTTCCCACCATATACATTTGAGCCAAATCTAGCTTGGCCTCATCCGGAACATTAGCCGTAGCAAAGTAAATCTCCGCTTGCCTAATCCATTCCAATGGGTAGGTACCATCAAACTTAGGGAAGTCTATCTTAGGTTCTCTTGCAATTATCTCATAAAAGTTGTTAATCCTTTCATTACCAGGATTAGGATTCCACTGTCTATCATAATAGGGATCTCTATCCTGATTCATGTGGTTCAATGAAGGAGAACTGGGTGTAACGGGAGGTGATGCATTCGACCCCAAAAGACAGTGCAGTGAGTGCCTGTTGGGGATGGGGTGGAATCACCTCTAGATAAGTTACATAAGTATTGAAATTAAGTCCATGGACACTATTTGCCTGTAAATGATTCAAAGTCCTCATTCTTCTCATCATCTCGGATCGATTTCCCCGATTGTGGGTCATCACGTGTGCCGTTCAGATCTCCATTTCTCTCGATTTTGTTGACCCCAGATGTGTCTCAGGAGCTCGGCTATGTAATCCGAGAATCCTTGCAACATCGATTCCATACGTTCATCTGGGTTTGTATGCTGCTCACCTAAGATTGTAAATCCCCAATTTGTTGTTGAACAGCTTCACCGTAATCGATTTCACTCATGCTAAATACTGTTCACCGTAATCGACCTTGTGTTGATGTAAACAGTTAATACTCAAACTCATTCGACGCGTCGATCCTCACTTAAAGGGACATCTAGTCTTCAAGACCGTCCGATCACATAGCGCGTCATCCTTCAGTCTTTGTTCTCTCTGAACACAAGAAGCATATTTCTCTGAATGTATGAAGCTGAGACTCTAGTTCTGACAGAGGTGTCCTTGGAGGCGGCGGGGAAGGGTAGGGAGTTGAGGGAGCAGCAGGAGCAGGAGAAGGCCAAGGCGACCATGGCGCCCTGTAGAGCCGGGCGGAATCACTCGTGCTTGCGTGGGATTGGGTTCGTGTGCTGCGTCGTCGCCCGCGTGGCGCTGACTCGTCGAAGGCGCCCGAGCTCTCAACTTCTCGTTCGAGTCATAATTGACGGAGTTCCTAAAGAATTGTAATGTTTTTCATGGTGCGGAGATGCTTAAACGGACGATTGTTTTTAGAGAGAAAACGATTTTTTTTATAGTTTTGCTAAATAACATTTGACTATTTTCTTTTGTCAAAATAGTCGAATTTTCATTCGTCTGATATGCTTTGAGAATTGCATTTCTTCTCATCTGATGAATTGTGTCCGAATTTATTATAATTTTTTTTCCGGAACATAACAGGTTCACCACATCGCCGTATTTTGTTGGCATAGAATTTTATTTTTTTATCTTTATTTTTGCTCAATCTCTCGTAGTATATGTTAGATTTTGAATGATATGATGGAAATATGGGTTATTAAGATTTTCGAGAATAATTACATTGACCAAGAACACAAAAATACATAAATAAACTAATGTAATTTATGTGTAATAAAGTTGTGAATGAACTAAAATTTGACTGTTTTGAGCTGAAAAAACAGTTAAATCTTATAGAGACAGACCCTTTTTATATAAGAAAAGGGGATCCAAATCCTCTTCATCTACTGCAGAGGTTCATCGTGTGGATAGTACCATGTAGTGTTACTGTTGCGATACCGTAGCGAAAAATATTGTAACTAGTACTCTCGTCCTTTTACTCAAAAATTTATCACAGCTATTGATCTCATTCTTTTGTTTTGAATCAGACGGCATAAATCGCTTTCCTGTGCCATGCACCGTGGATCCATTTCCGAGAAAAAGAGGGTTTTGTCACAGGGGAGTCAAGAGCTGTGGATGTGTGGGTCGAGAAAACAACGTGCACGCGACCCAAATCAAAAACATGGCACATGGGTGTCCTCTCTTCATCACTTGATCTCGTTAATGCTCACTAACAACGAGTGACGATTTGGACCTGTGAACTGTGACGAAACCTGCAGCGTGCCTGCCTCGAGGTCGAGGGTTGAAATTTCAAACCAAAAACACACCAAGCCGAGTCCAGCAGAGTGACAGTGAGCCGAGCCGAGCCGCGCCGCGCAGGAAGCGACACCACTCCCTACTGGGCACACGTCCTCCCGCCATTAAAACCGCGGCAGGCCACGCATTTACCGCGCCATTACTGCGCACTCGTCTCCTCTGTCTCCACGCAGGCCCACACCGAGACAGACAGCGCAACAGATCCGATCCCCTCACCGGCCGCGAGGCGGAGCGAGCAAGAAGGTGATGGTTGCTTTTCTTGGAGTTGATCACCGGCTGAGCCGGTCCGGCGAGAGCAGCGCCTCGGGGTCCCCACACCGGAGCCGACTCGACGCCGCGGCCGCGAGGCGGAGCGAGCAAGAAGGTGATGGTTGCTTTTCTTGGAGTTGATCACCGGCTGAGCCGGTCCGGCGAGAGCAGCGCCTCGGGGTCCCCACACCGGAGCCGACTCGACGCCGCGGCCGCGCGGCTCCGCCTCGCCGCCGCGAGGATGGACGGGGGCTCCGATGCCAGCGACATGAAGAACCCGCCTCCGGGGACGGGGGCGCCGCCGCCTACTCCACCGCGGCGGCGAGCGAAGGGGGAGGACTTGCCGGCCGCGGAGCGGTACGAGCGGAAGGAGAAGACGCGGGCGGCGGCAGAGCCCCCGCCCCCGCCCCCGCCGCCGAACGGGGACGGCCAGCGCTTGCTCCAGAAGCTCCGGCCGCGGCCCCCGGCGCCCTCAGCACCGCTGCCCAGTCGGTAGCGCCATGGAGGGGAGCCCGTGGACGCGGCCTCCACGGCGAGTCTGCGCTCGAAGCCGAAGGAGAAGGACCGCTTGAGGAGGAAGTCCCTCGGGCTGACCTGGTCCGGGCTGGCCGGCGTGATCTCCGGTAAGGCGTCGGGGTCGGGGGCAAGCGGGGGCACGGGGTGGAAGAAGAGGAGATCGTCGAGGCTGGGGCGCACGCGGTGGGCGGCGCGGAGCGGGGAGGCGACGGGGGGCGGGAGCGCGACGGCGGCGCGACAGAGCGGGCAGGAGGCGTGCGCGCGAAGCCAGACGTCGATGCAGTCGGCGTGGAAGGCGTGTGCGCAGAGCGGCAGCGCGCGGAGCTCGTCGCCGTCGGCGAACTCCAGCAGGCACACGGCGCAGTCGCGGGCGCCTCCCGCGCGCGCCGTCTCCTTGAGGAACTGCGCCGACGGCAGCGACTTGATGGCCCCGTCGTCGAGCCCGTAGGGCGAGAAGGTGTGGTAGTAGTTGTCGTAGGTGGTGAACGACGCGAAGGAGTCGTCGGCGGGTGAGCCCGGGACCATGAGCAGCCTCCGCCGCCGCAGCCTTCGCCACCGCCGCCGCACAGTCCGGAACACGCGGCTCACCAGCCGCGCGTACAGCACCACCAGCAGCGCAGCCCCCACCACCGCCAGCATCGCGATGAGCGGCGGGCTCAGGCTGGACGTGGAGCCCCCGCCGCGCCGCCCGCCCGCGAACGCCCTCACCGCAGACGGCTCCGGCGCCGGCGCTGGCGCCGGTCCCGGCGACGCCACCGCGGCAGGAGAAGGTGGCGAGCTGGTACCATCCCGCATTGCCGCCGTCGGGGACGGCGCCGGCGGCCGGAGCGCGCGCATGGCGTTCTTGGCGCTGCGTTCCTACGTCCTCTCTCTCTCTCTCTGTCAGTGTGTACTAGGAGGAGGTGCGCACATGGCACGGCAAGAGAAGTGGCAGCGATGGGAAGAGGGAGTGGAAGTGAAGCTGAAGCAGCGGCGCATCATTGTTGCTCCTGCTCCACTTTGTTAGGGTGGCTGGGTGCAAGGCGGTGCACTGCAGTCTGCAGATGCATCGCTGCAACACCGGTTAGTGGGGTGGTTTACTATCTAATGCCAAATGCATTTACTACCACCACTACTAGCTTACTGCGTCCCTGCCCCACTGGAAGAAAATGTGATGGGAGGGCCTCACCGTGAGTGCCCCCATCGGCCGTTGTATCGCTTTGAGAGGGGTTCATCTCTAATAAATTTCCTTCCTACTCCATTGCATTGCATTGGATGTGATTTCCAGGTTTCCGTATTAATGTTGTTGTTTTGAGCGATAACTTCTCATCTTCAGTAATGTCAACATCACTACTTTAATCATTGTCTAACGATAAAAAGAATATTCTCGCACTACTGGTAACATCGTGCCCCTCATCAGTGATGGTATGTTCCTAGCTACCTAGTGGTTCCATATTGTCCACAACTGATCTTCAATGTAAGGTTTTATCTCCTCTCCGTCAGAGCTTTCTTATCATCGACCTTCTTTTGGCAATAACTTCCTCAACAACGCCGATGTGTACCACTCGTCACGGCTCTTGGCTCAATCGACTCTGACCTTTCTTTGAAACGGCCTCTGTGAGTAACACAATATTATTCTCGTCAAACAACTAAGGTGAGCAGCACGACATTGTGCTCATCTCAGCGTTGCCGCCTCGCCTGTTTGCTTCCCGGCGGGCGGTGGTCAATGTCTTCTTGCAAGACAAATCAACATCATTGCACTCTTTCGTGGTCTCTAACATTATTTATGTTATCATCGTTATAACTTTTATTTTTATAAAATTTCAGTTATTTTTTATCGGAGTTCATAAACAAATCAAATTGTAAATTTTATTTAATCTATTCCAAAATTTAACTATTTAGGATTTTACTTCCGAATTCGTATGAAAATCACATTGAGAATTTATTGATTTATTTTGTTGGAATTCATATACAAATCCAATTGCTTATTTTTATTTAATTTCAAATTTTACCATCGTCGATTGTGGTGGATCCAGATTATTTTATTTTATATTCTAAATTCTAGTTTTCTTAAAAATTTGTATATAAATTAAATTGCTAAATTTGTTTAATTTTTATTCTGAATTATATTTTTCTGGTATTTTAATTCGTATGGAAATTAAATTGCTTATTTTATTTTATTTTATTTTAATTTTTAGTTATTTTTAATTTGTACTTGACGTGAACTTTTTAAAAAATTTAGGCCCACACAATCGACGGTATAGATCTTTTTTCTTTTTCTACCTATTAACATAGGAGTTATAGCTCTTGAAAGCGAATATAGTAGTTTATTTTTCTATCACTTTAATAATATAATAGATATATTATGCAAAATGACTTCAGCTCTTGATTCGCCTTTGAAGGTTTTTTAAAGTAAATTTTATAAAACTTTAGGTTCACTGAAAATGACTTCAGCTCTTGATTTGCCCTTGAAGGTTTTTTAAAGTAAATTTTATAAAACTTTAGGTTTTGTGGTCAAGTCGTGGGAAACCACGTAATTTTTGGCACGTGGCACTTAACCCCATGAATTTTTTCGCAAAACCTCGACCCGAGCAAATCTGAACTACTCTTACATCAGGACCCACGCACATGACCACATGTCTCTCTTGCTTCTCCGCCTCTGCACGTGGACGTGGCACAACAAGTTGCTTAACTCTGCGCAACATGGTTCAATCCGTCGCTGCTGCCGTGCCTCTTCGTCTTCGTCGCCGCCGCCTGCGTCCTCTTCGTCGCTGTGTCCTATCTACGTCGAGAGCTCGGCCTATGTCCACCTGCCAGACACGAGGATCGCGTCCACGCTGGAGCGCAGCAACGAGCACATCGCGCGGCACGAGGAGGTGTGCCGGATCGGCACCGGCGTGGGGGTGCTCCCGGAGAGGGCGTACGGCGGCGCGCCGGGCTCCGATAGACCGAGATACGACACATCTGACAATACATAGGTTATATCCATGTCACTAAAATTCCAAATAACAGTAGGTGAAACTAAATAGACTAGAAGTTAATCTGTGGCATGTGTAGCATTTATATTATATTTTCTTCTTAAATTTTTAAACTAATATCGAGTCTAATTTAGATTGCACAAGTGCATTACATTTCATCTCTCAGCATGTTTAGACTTTGATCGTGTATTTCTTCCTTGTCTCTAGATTCTATCGCACCGTCCATGACTCAGTAAAACGTGCATATGCGTCGAATTCTACCAAACTTAATTTATCATCCATCATGCTCATGATTTGTGTTCCATTTTATTTTTATATAAAAAATTCTCATAAGAAAACTTCTATTTTTTATATAGTTTAAAGCGCCTATATCAATTATGTCTCTCGAGAGCCCTCGACTACTATAGCCCAATCGACTCGCCTCGGTGACAAGTTCGAGGACTAGCAAGAGCACTGCGTCGACACCGAGGTGATCTCCCCCACGAACGGGTTTTTGCCGATGCTCCACCGAACCGGCAACTCCACTCCCTTCCAGTTATTCATCGCATCTTTCCTCGCCAGCTGTGCTGCATACGCCTCCCAACTATTCATCACTTTCCTCCATCCTTCGCGGATCAGCACCTCTAGTCCTCGTCCACGCGCGGATCACCAACACCGTCCTGCGCGTGGCGGACCACTTAGTGATCACCAACTCATGTGTGGTCTCCATGCCGGCGCGATTTATTACCCGGCTCATGGCTCCGCCCGGCGCCGACCGACAGCGCCCATCCATCGCCAATTTGAGCCGCTCATGACGTGCTGTTTCGTAGTCCAATTTGAGCGCATTCGACAAAATCGCCATCACCCTATGCAGCGCCATGTCTGCTCGTTTAGGAAATGTTCCATCACCCTATGATATACATCTTGACTTAATTTTTCATGTTGCATTAGTGTCTATTTTACGTCATCTCGAGATCTTGTATAGCATTGAGATCCCAACCTTAGTGAATTATTTTGCATGACATTACAAACGCATCTAATAGTGAATTGCAAGTAGTGTAGTATTGATGGCTAGATAGTCTTTGTTAATTGGCTCTATAAATTATAGAAAAACTATTAGTTTTGGGCAACATCAAAAATATTTGTGCTCAAGGCTTTTCTTTTTTTCTAAATCATATTCCTCCATATGGTGCCAGGGGGTTTATATAGCCCAGCACAACAATTGACGCGAGGTTCCATGTACGAGTGCTCACTTGGCATGGAGGCGAGCATGCCGGCGCTAGGCGATGAATCGGTGCAAGCGCATGCGGACGGCGACAACATCAGGCCAAAAAACGTTTTTATGAATTTAAACTTTCTAGTTTTGGAATAAATATTAACACAGTGTGGCGATGCGGCAGATCCAACGAACCAATCCAATGCCATGTTCGGCGCTCCAGTGCATGGAAATCTCCCTTGGTTTCGCCTGTGCGGCTTTCTCTTAGCTCTTGCAGAACTTGTTCCATGACTGATGCTTTTCCGCCAATGCAACCGTTGCGCATACCACCATGTCTTTCTTGATTGCCGCGCTAGGTTTTATCGCAGACGCCTCTGCGTGGAACATCCCATCCCGTGATGGATTCCAGCATTTTGTTTTACCGTTGCAAGTGTGTAGATGAGGCGATCATCCTCCCTTCTTCAAGAAAAGACGCCCGCTTTGAACCGGAATCCGCTAGGCGTAGTCTTAGCGCGTCGTCTTTGTACTATGATCTCGTCGGCATGAATTCTCGGCTGACGGACGGGTATATGCTACCGATGCACCAAAAGTACTTGTTGAACTATTCGTATTATTTTATGTTGCATGGCTTTGTCCACGGATCAGATATAGTAGATGCTAAGTCGGAAGTTGCATGTTGGCCATGGCTGTGTGATAGTCTGCCAAAAAAATTTGACACGATGAGTAATGAAGTTCGCGGATTGTGTACATGCATGTGTTATTGGATCGATCATGTGTTAATGGTTAGTGCATGTAGCTTTGAGGATGCAAGCATGTACGTTGTGGCGTGAGACTAGCTCTAGATGTGTTCGGTTAGTTGAGAAGCTATGCATGTGAGATGAGTTGGTCCTCCTTCAAAGTAGCGCATGCATCTATCGGAGATAATGCATGGCGTGAGTTAGTCTTTGCGGTGTCAAGAATTACGACGATCCTACGGTGAGTCGACATGTCAAGATTAGGGGAATTGTTAGCTATAATCTTGACTTAATTGTTTTTTGCATGTAGCATTAGTGTTTATTTGTAATGTCATTTTCACTGCTTAGATTTTGGTTTCCAAATGTTCGAGTTCTTGAGAATCTCACGGTTGCGATGGCGGCATTCCGTCGGCCGTGAGATCGTGCAAGCGCGTGCGGACGGCAACTCCGAGGATTCGTCGGCGGGTGCCAAGCGCGTTTTGCGGTTGCGGGTGTGCGTCGGGTCTCATCGCTGGGGCAAACTCTGCGAAATGGGCACGCTTGGCTTTACTCAGGGAAGCGCCTGCTCTCCGTCATTGATCTGCTCGCTTTGTTGTAACCACTAAATGTCACTTGATTATAACATTTGCCATTTTGTAATCAAATTAACTAAACATTGTATTAATTGTAGAAAATCAATTAAACAATTATGTTGAATTCAATATGTATTAAACAAATTACTTATCTTTTTCAATTTTTCTAATTCTCAATCTATCTAAAAAGATATCAAAGCTTTTGTTTTTTTATTAAATATAATTTCTCATTGTCGCATGGGTTTAATGCCTCTAATACAACATTTTATTCCTCGAATATTAGGACGATGATATCTTTCTACATTCAGTGGTTCTTTCGGAAATAAAAAAACTTCTTTATAAATTAAATATTCAGTTTGGAAAAAATTTATCCCATTGGTTTGAATTGATCAAACAATCCTGCATGTTCGGCTCTTCCTGAGGAAATCTTTGTTTCCTTTTTAGGTTTCTTTCTAGTTCTGCAATTTTCATGCATTACTTTTTCCGCAAACCTCCCCACCACATGCTTCTTATTGCGCAGCTGTTTTTCCGGACTCTGCTCGTGGCGCACATCCCTACCCTCCAACATTTTGTTCCTTTGCATCTTGGTTTGTGGCGTCTCCTCCTTTCTTCAGAAAGGCCTCGCTTTGTAACCTCGAACCGGGGGTCTCACGACGCTTTGCAGACTCCCGGCAGAAGATTCCGGATGGACCGGTGTCTCCGAGCACCAAGCTGTGGCCTCCGGTCGACATTGCATCATTCCAGGCCAAAACAATACATGTGATAGCGGTACCTCCTTGTCTATATTCTCTAAAAAAACTTTAAATGAGTAATTTTGTTCACATATGTAACCATTTCATATAGTCGATGTGCAGTTTCACCCCAGCTTCACCAAACTGCTAAGAATGTACTTCACCTCAACAAAACTTAATTCCATTATTTTCTATTTGGTGGTTTCTTTAAATGAATTTCCTGAACTCTTGTAATAAAAGCCATCTTTGGTCCTCCAGAGTTTGTCACATGACACACTTCTGTTTGGTGAAAGGTGCATTAATTTCTCTTTCCCGCCAACGTTTCTTCACGTTCTGGCCTTACCTTCTTGTTTTAATGTCTCCTGGCCTGTCTGTCATCTTAAAGCTTATGGGCCAGAGTAAGCCTCTTCCTTCCGGAAAGATCGCTGGTACAACTCGTTATGTTCTTTCACAATACCAATCACCAGACATGCTCTCATCAGGAATCACGTACAAGTAAATGATACCCATCAAGAAATTTTACCTCCACTTGTTTGTGATGATGTGCTTGAACCTCCAAAGCAATGATATGCTGATGTGGCTTTGTCAACCAACCAAGTGTTGGCTTGCGTGTTGTCAAGCTCGTGCGATCATCGTGAGCATCTGTGTCGACCGACGTTCGAAGAAAGTGCGGATCGTACGAGTGTCCTCGCTCACTGACTAGCGGTACGTGATTAGCACCAACTCATGTCTCGTAGGCCGTGCGTACTGACCGATAACAGCATACGCGTGGAACATGCAGCTCTCACGGTGAGGAAATCGAGGCGTTTGGCGAAGGTGCACAAGTGCCGTGATGAGGCCCATCTTGCCATGCGCTAGGAGACGCACGCGAAGGTCCAAGGCTAGAGCGGAGCTAGCGCGGTGCTCGGAATAACCGTGGCGTGCTTGCCCGACGGTGACGGACGTGGATGACGAACCGACGCTACTCTGAAGCTCAGTTTGAACTATTCTTATTATTTTATGTTGCATGGCTTTGTTGCCGTATAGAGTTATAGTAGTAGGCTAAGTCGTAGAGAGTTGCATGTGTGGCGTCATGGCATAGTGGACGGATCGGCAGCAAAGTGAGCGGATTGACTGTCAAGTGAAGTCGGCGGTTGTGTGCACATGCATGTGTTATTGGATCAGTCATGTGTTAATGGTTAGTGCATGTAGCTTTGAGGATGCAAGCATGTACACGTTGCCGAGCGTGAGACTAGCTCTAGATGTGTTCGGGTTAGTTGAGAAGCTATGCATGTGAGATGAGTTGGTCCTCCTTCAAAGTAGCTGCATGCATCTATCGGAGATAATGCATGGCGTGAGTTAGTCTTTTGCGTGTGTCAAGAAGTTACGGACGATCCGCAACGGTGAGTCAGCATGTCAAGATTAGGGGGGAATTGTTAGCTATAATCTTGACTTAATTGTTTTTTTTGCATGTAGCATTAGTGTTTATTTGTAATGTCATTTTCAGTTTCTTGTGTGGCTTTGAGATGCCACACGTTGAGTGAGTTCAGTTTCTTGCATGGCATTGAGATGCCGCTTGTGCTTTGATGCAGCATTTGTGTGTATTGATGGCTTCAATTACTTGTTAATTAGCTAGTATAAATAAGAGAAGACAAGGAGAAAAGTTTTGCAATTTTGGGTAGCACCAAAAATATTTGTGTCATGCGTGCTCTTCTCTATTTCTCTGTGTTCCAGAGTGTTCGTGTGCGTGCGTCCAAGAATTCTCTTTGGGAGTAGTTCCAACAACCACGATTTCCTCCATCGGGATGAGCGACCGCACTTCTCACGCCACGGCTCGGCGACGACCGAGGATCGGCGAGAGGAAGGAGCAAGCGATTGCGATTTTGATCGATCTCGTTGCCACGACATTGAAAGCGACAAACTCTCCAACGTGTCCCTCGATTTCACGTTGGCGGCCAAATCGATCTTTCTTTTATGTGACACATCGTCGTATAAGTAGGCCCTAGATAGGCACGACGTCACACTCCACTTTGTCGTGATAGTCTCCTATCGAAAAACAAACTTTGACACGATGAGTAATTTTCGCCATCGACATTATGTAACCATTGTGCATAATACGGTTCGATGTCGCCAGTTGTCAACCCCAAAGCTTCCACCAAATCGTTGCTAATGATATTGTTGTAACTTCCACCATCAACAATAAGCTTGTAAATTTTGCCATTGATTTTGCACTCGATTTGAAAACGTTGGTTCGCCGCCCCTGTGAGAATGGAAGTGTTGTCAACTCGAACCGTCTTGGTCAAGATACAAAGACCATCTTGTGGTGCCTCACTAGTAGTTTTGTCATCATGGAACGACACCTCTTGCTGCTTTTGGGTAGAAAGAAGGGTCGCCAATTCTAATTTCTTCTGTTCTTCCTGGCCAACCGCTCTTCTTCACGTTTCTTGGCCTTTAGCCTTGTCGCCGCTCTTTAATGTCTCCTTGGGCCTTGTCTCGTCGTTGCCTATCTTCAAAGTACCTTGATGAGGACCAAGATGTAATGTCCTTCGTGTTCCTCTCCATGGAAAGGAGTACCGCATGACGGGCGTGATGCAACTCGATGTATGTGCCGCTCTTTCAACCAATATGCACCAATCACCAACGAACATGCTCTCATATGCATAGGAATCACGCCACAAGTAACAAAGCAGATACCCATCCAAAGAAAATTTTACCTCCACTTGTTTTGTGATCGAATGTGCTTGAACCTCCAAAGCAATAGATATGGCTCGATGTGGCTTTGTGATCAACCCCAACTGGCCCACAAGTGTTTGGCTTGCGGTGTTTGTCAAGCTTCCCGATCGATCATCATAGCACAATCTGTGTTCCCACTCGACACCGATTGAAGAATATGTAGCTCGGATCGTGGAGTGGATCCTCCTCACATTGATCTATAGTGTAGTCGAATTGCATGACCAACTTCATGTCCTTCGACGGCCATGTCGATACTTGATCTTCGTGAGCAACGCAAGTACCGTGAACAATCAAGCTCGATACCACCGATACGGATCCACCTAGTTGATTAGATGAATCTCGATTGTTGGCCCAATCTTTCACAGACACTCAAGATCGAGCAATCTCACAAACCAATTCGGTGAATTGAATTGTAAGAAAATCAATATACTCACAAACCAATCTAATAGATTGAATTGCAAGTAGTAGTACTCTGAAACAAGAGATAGATATCTTGATCTTTCTCTCAATCTTTCTCCCTCAATCTCTCCAACTCATATCACGACTCAAGAACACACGATATGCGCCAAAACGGCTTTTCTGATTTTTATTATCTAAATCATAACTTGTCCTCCATATGGTGCGGCCATGGGGGGTTTATATAGCCTCCCACGCAAGCACAAACCGAATTGCTACAGTAATCCGTACCGAATACTGTTCATGTGAACAGTAAGAGTCGGTACTGTTCACGTGAACAGTAATCCGAGTCGGTTACTGTTCACGTGAACAGTAAACCGAAAAAAAACTTTCTTTATTAGAATTTAAACTATTCTAGTTTTTGGAATAAAATATTAATCACCAATTGGCTGTTTGAATTGGATCCAAATCAACCAATCCACATGCCATGTTCTGGCCCTCTCCATGCATGGCGAAATCTCCTCTTGGTTTCCTTGTGTTCGGGCTTTCCTTCTCTTAGCTTCTTGCACGAACTTGTTCCATGCACTTGATGCTTCTTCTCACGCCAATGCAACCCTTGCTGCCATACCACCACATGTCTTTCTTGATTGCACGACGCCGCTAGGGTTTTATCCCGAGAGAACGCCCCGTCTCAGCACAAGATCCCCATCCACCCTATCGGCCTTCACAACATTTTGTTTTACCTTTTGCAATGCTTGGGTTGTAGATATGGCCGTATCACCCTATGCAACAGCGCCACTGGCTCGCTCGCCCGGATGTTCCCCGCCACTGTTAGTTATAATCTTGACTTAATTTTTTTCATGTTGCATTAGTGTTTATTTGTAACGTCATTTTCAGTTTCTTGTATAGCATTGAGATGCCGCACCTTTAGTGAGTTCAGTTTCTTGCATGACATTGAGATGCTGCTTGTGCTTTGATGCAGTATTTGTGAGTATTGATGGCTTCAGTTACTTGTTAATTGGCTAGTATAAATAAGAAAAGAAGAAAAGCTATATAGTTTTGGGCAACACCAAAAATATTTGTGTCTTGCGTGCTCTTCTTCCTTTCTCTGCGTTCCAGAGTGTTCATGTGCGTGCGTCTAAGCATTCTCTCTGGGAGTAGTTCCAACAATTGGTATCAGAGCGAGGTTCCATGTGAGGAGAGTGCTCACCCGGTGGCGCCGGTGGCAGGGCATGACGCGGCGTCGGCGAGCGCATGGAGATACGGTGCAAGGCGCAGTGGCCGCGAGGGCGACGAACATCACGGCCGAGAGCGGATTCGTGCGAGCGGGTGCCAAGACAGGCGGTTGCAGGTGCGGGTGTGAGCAGAGTGCGGGCACGCGCAAGGCCAACCCGATCGTGCGCGAGGCGCGGCGTGCATGTGAGTGCGTGGTGACCACAGCGCGCAGGCGGCGGCGTACGAGTGTGCGCGTGCGAGGACCAGCTGGCGGTGTAGCACCACGCAGTGGAGCTGGCGCACGTAGGCGACAACGCAACCGACATACAACGTGGAACATGCAGTTCCGCGGTGAGGAGAATCGGAGCGTTTGGGCGAAGGTGCACAGGTGCCGCTGATGAGCCAGCTACAGCACCATACGCTTAGGAGCACGACGACGAAGGTCCGCAAGGCCAGAGCGAGGCTAGCGCGGTGTGCCGGAATAGCACGTGACGAGCGCACCGACGGTGACGGACGTGGATGACGAACCGACGCTACTCTGAAGCTCAGTTGGAACTATTCTTATTATTTTATGTTGCATGGCTTTGTTGCCATATAGAGTTATAGCCATAGGCATGAGAGTTGGTGTGGCGTCATGGCATAGTGAGCGGATCGGCGACAAATGGCGGATTATTGTCAAGTGAAGCCGGCAGTTGTGTGCACATGCATGTGTTATTGGATCAGTCATGTGTTAATGGTTAGTGCATTTAGCTGTGAGGATGCAAGCATGTGCACGTTGCCGAGCGTGAGACTAGCTCTAGATGTGTTCGAGTTAGTTGAGAAGCTATGCATGTGAGATGAGTTGGTCCTTCTTCAAAGTAGCTGCATGCATCTAGCGGAGATAATGCATGGCGTGAGTTAGTCTTTTGCGTGTGTCAAGAAGTTACAGACGATCCGCAACGGTGAGTCAACATGTCAAGATTAGGGGGGAATTGTTAGCTATAATATTGACTTAATTGTTTTTTTTTGCATGTAGCATTAGTGTTTATTTGTAATGTCATTTTCAGTTTCTTGTGTGGCTTTGAGATGCCACACGTTGAGTGAGTTCAGTTTCTTGCATGGCATTGAGATGCCGCTTGTGCTTTGATGTAGCATTTGTGTGTATTGATGGCTTCAATTACTTGTTAATTGGCTAGTATAAATAAGAGAAGACAAGGAGAAAAGTTTTGCAATTTTGGGTAGCACCAAAAAATTTGTGTCATGCGTGCTCTTCTCTATTTCTCTGTGTTCCAGAGTGTTCGTGTGCGTGCGTCCAAGAATTCTCTTTGGGATTAGTTCCAACAACCACGATTTCCTCCATCGGGATGAGCGACCGCAGCTTCTCACGCCACGGCTCGAGGCGACAACCCGGGGATCAGCGAGAGGAAGGCGCAAGCAATGCACGATTTTGATCGATCTCATTGCCACGACATTGAAAACGACAAACTCTCCAACGTGTCCCTCGATTTCACGTTGGCGGCCAAATCGATCTTTCTTTTATGTGACACGTCGTTGTATAAGTAGGCCCTAGATGTGAGAGTTGATCAGATTTGCTAGGGGTGAGGTTTTGAGAAATTCCACTGCCATAATACTTGGGTTATGTGCTATGTGCCAAAAGGGAGCTGCTATCCCACGCTATACCGTTGGAAATACATTCCAACGGTATAGCAGTTTCATACAGTTTCATGAAGTTTCAGTTGCTTAAAAGTTTAGATCCCGAGTTTGAAGTTTCAACTATGTTTCAAAGTGTTTTATATTTCTAGAAGTTTCTAGAAGCTTCCAAAAAGCTTCAATAAGTTTCAGAGTTTGGAACTCAAGTTTCAATAAGTTTCAGATTTTAGAATTTAAGTTTCAATAAGTTTCAGACAGAGTTTCAAGAAGTTTCAACAAGTTCCATCAAGTCTCGTGAAAATATTTTAAAAGTTCCAGGTTCAGTGAGTTTTGTGTATTTCTACAAAATTTTCAAAAGATTCCAATAAAGTTTTAAGACTAAGTTTCAAACAAAAAGAGTTTCAAGAAGTTCCAACAAGTTTCAATAAGTTTCAATAAGTTTCAGATTTTGGGACTCAAGTTTCAAAAAGTTTCAGACAAAAAGTTTCAAGAAGTTCCAACATGTTTCAAAAAGTTTCAAACGGGTTTTCATAAGGTTTCAGTGTGTTTCAACAAATTTCGACAAGTTTCAAATCTGAAACTTGTAGTTTCGTTCAGTTTCAAACTTGAAACTTGATTAAAAATGAGTTTCAGAAGAATTTTAACCGAGTTTCAAAAAGACAAACTTCAAAGTTTCAACCAGTTTCACAAGAAAATAGTAAGTTTCATTCAAGTTTCAAAAGGGAACATCAAAACAAATTTCACGCAAGTTTTCAATACTTGCCTCCACCGATGGCTTGCTCACTATCGTGCCTCCTCGCACAATTGTAAGATCGAGGTGGCCGACTAGAGGGGGTGAATAGGCGGTTTTAGAAATCTTTAGCGCTAAAATCAATATATAATGCGGAAGCTAATAACAAATTGGTTTTGCACAATTAAAACCTAAATCAACTAGACTTCCCTAAGTGCACCAACAATATGAATACAATACAATATGAGCATTCATACAAAGATATATAAGCAATTGAAACAAGTAATGTAAATTGCTCAAAGTAAAGCACAAGACAAATCAAGATGGCACAATTATGTTTTACCATGGTGTTCGGAGACTTGCCGGTCTCCCCTAATCCACGTTGAGATAAGCCCAACCACGTTGGACCGGCTCTACTAATTAAGCCAACACCTCCGAGGTAACTCCAACCACTTGGACCGGTTACAACATGAACCAACACCTCGCTCCACTAAGGTTGCTTTTCCTCCACTCCGGAGATGGCGAGCACCAAACCACTCACAACATGCTGGGCCTTCTCACAAGCTTCTTGAGAAGATCACCGCACGACGCCTCCACAAGCAACCATCCCCAACCGCCAAGGTGAGTATTTATAGCACATACTCAAAAACTAGCCATTGGGAGAAAGATTCCCTCGAATCTATGCAGGGCCGGTCTGACCGCCAACTAATGGCCGGTCAGACCGCCGCCAAATCGGTCAGATCGCCAAGGCTGGCCGGTCCGACCGCCCGAGGAAAATCACCCTACACCAAAATGGTGCTTCTCTGGAATAAACGTATAGCGAGAACTCCGGTACTTCCACACACCGGTAGTACCGTTTATCAACGGTGGAACTACCGCGCAGAGAGTCCAATTCAAAGGAAATCGTTCGACCGCCCAACACATGGCGATTCGACCGTTTTGGCACCGGTCAGACCGGTGACCACTGGCGGTCTGACCGCCATACCACATAGGCCAAATATATTGGCTTTGCTTCAAATGGCAAATCACATTCGCCCATTTGAATGCATTTCCAACAAGGTTTCAAAGATGATATTCTCAACAAGTTGCAAAACACATTTGCCAACTTTTAGAATACTCATCACAAGGAATAAGGTACATGGATTGCAAAACACATTTGCAAACTTAAGCCACATGCTACAAGAAATCAAACATGAGCTTCAACTATTTGCAAAATACATTCGCAAATAACAGCATCATGCCACAAGGCTAAGGTGCATGGACTTCAACCATTTGCAAAATACATTTACAAACTATAGTCCCATGCTACAAGGATTAAATGCATGAGCATCAATCATTTGCGAAACACATTCGCAAACAATAGCTCCATGCATAGATGAGGTAGAGCAAACACAATGAGCTATCAACACATGACTAACTCATGCTACTAGTCAAGACCCCTCTTAATAGTACGTCAATCCTATACTAGCAATCCGGTCTTCCAACCAAACACCAAGACCGGTAAAAGACTAGGAACACATCCTTAGCCCTAGCTAGTCATACCTTTGCCTTGCATCTTCTTGAAGCTTGATGACGCACATCAACGCTTCAAATCCGGATCCTTGACTTTGACAATCATCAACACATGATGATCACTTTTTCTTCAAGTTCTTCTCTTAAACATGCATCAACTCATGATGCATTCTTCACTTGACCTCCATCAACACATGATGGGTCTTCTCTTGACTTGATGTGCATCAACACATGATGCATTCTTTTACTCCAAGTCTTGATATGCATCAACTCATGATGCATCCTTCATTAGACCTCCATCAACACATGATGGGTCTTCTCTTTGAACATCATCGATACACGATAATTTCCTTTTTCTTCAAGCTCTTCATATGCATCAACACATGATGTATTTTTCACTTCACCTTGACTCGATGACAATCAACTCATGATGTCATCCCAAGTCTTCATCACCCTAGAATATAACCTATACATCCAACTCATGAAAAATGTTAGTTCCACGCTATGATTATCATTAATTACCACACCATACCATTAACACATAATGGTGGGACAAGATACTTCAATCTTTCCCTCTTTGGTAATTGATGATAACCATTTCAATTGCACATAAATTGAATTTAGATAAAAGTTACACGTTATGAGTATATATAAACTATGAGTATATATAAACTACACAAGTCATATATATATATATATATATACTCACAACATGAGTATGCGAGAACTACACAAGTTCTACATACTGAAAACTTGAGTATACGAGAACTACACAAGTTTTATATATTCGAAACATGAGTATACAAGAACTACACAAGTTCTATATACTCACGACATAAGTATACAAAAACTACACAAGCTTTGTATACTCAAACGGATATGTTTCAAAGTAAAGATCCCAAATATATATGAAAAGGGAATATGGATCAATACTAATGAAACCACAAAATATAGAATGAGCTCCCCCTAAATGTGTGCATACACAAATGTGTAAAGAAAACATATGCACATATTCAAGATATACTTATGGTGGAGTTCAACCTATATTTTAGATCCGAGGAATGCAACATTATATAAGAGTGTAAGTCGAATGCATACCTCGTTGAATTTCACCTTTATATCCAAATGAGACTACACACTAGATATAGAAATATAATTGTTAGTCTCACAATTAGATTTTTCATTAATCACCAAAACACTCCATTAACTCATAATGGCGGGTCTAGATCCTTCAACGATTGTGCCCATCGTCGGGCCTTGGGTTCACATGCAGTTGCGCCCGACATGGTGTACGTGTGTAGCTAGGCGAACCACCGAGCCATTGCTGTCCTCCACCTCACCGCGCGTCCGCCAACTGTGAGCAGCATCATCTCCTCTACCTTGTCGTGAACCGTGCCGCCGCTGTCCTCCGTTGGCCGCAAGCCGCACCGCTGCTGGATCCGGCTGTCTGGCGTTGCGCTGCGGCCGAATCCAGCCTTCCGAGCCACGCCACCTGCCACTGGAGCCACTGGTGTTGGGAAATTCATCGAGAGATAGGGAGATAGAGATAGCATGGGAAAGAAGGAGGTGTGTAGTTGCGTGAGGTTGCAGCACCCGTGACACAAGCAAGAGTTGTGGATTGAGTGGTCCAGGAAAAGAGACGTGGATGCGCCAGATGTCGTCCAATGCTTTTGATCGGGTGGTCACGACCCATACTCCGTTGCTAACGCTTCGAACGCTATAGCGTTCTCTAGTTTTTCTCATGCCAAAACCCCTATGGTTATGTGCGATTTTGACCAAAGAAACCTAAGATTTTGCAAATTTTGCTTTAGATCGAGTGGTCACAACCTATACCGTTGCTAACGCTATAGCATTCTCTATTTTTTTTTCTCGTGCCAAAAACCCTGTGGTTATCTACAACTTTGACCAAAGAAACCTAGAATTTTGTGAAATTTACTCTTAAAAAAACAAAAATTGCCAAGAGCTCTCGCATTCACTAAAGAAGGGGATGGGCACCCTAGCCAGTCCTAGGATTCGAGCCCAGGTGGGTAGAGAGGTTAAACAGTCTCCCTACCACCAAGTCATTGGCATGTTCCCATTGCCTTTGAAGTTTCCAACTGCCAAATATAGACTATTGAGTTATGTTTTGATTAGGAGGAACAAATGTGAAAACAAATATGGGAAATGTTTGCTCTATCTCAAGAGTCTAGACATCCCACTGTTTCATGTGATATTGGTTTAAAGAAAAGTATCTGGATGGCAATATGCTTTGACGACACCCAAAATATCATAGCACTTGACACAATTTATTTTTCCTTTCATTTTATGAGGCAGTGTTGTCATATTCTTGTTTCTGCTCCACCTAGTTGGATATGCGTGGAAATTGCCTTGTGCCGAGAATGAGAACATTCTCAGCTTCATTTGCATCAGCCGCTACATGTGCAATGCACCCTGTGACCTGACTCGACATGGAATCTGCACCATTATGTTGTGCCGCACTCATCAGAGCTTGGAAGCCTGCATAACACTATTCTCCTTAATCTTGGTTCCTGACAAAAAGGCCTCGCTGGTTGTGTTGTGGACACATTTATTGGTGTGGATATCATGGGGATATGTTTCTGATCTTAGGATGATGTGACAATTGGCAATGGCGTTAAAGGTTTGTCGTTTCACGTATTTTTGGCAAAGAACCAGTGCTGTAAGACCGGCCACCTGGCGGTTTGACCGCCACTCGGCGGATCTGGATTCGCGATCCGCCCGCCATAGCGGCGGTTGGACCGGTCTAATGCAAAAAGTTGTGTTTTGAGCTGGGCCAAAAATAGAGGTTGTAGGCAAGAGAGGTGATTCTATATAGGCAGCCTAATGTAATTGAGAATCAATCAAGAAATATATTAGACTTACCTCATCAAGTTCGGCCAACGTTAGAGCCCTGTGCAACCAGCCGGCAGCAGCAGCCGCCGATCACATGGGCGACCGAAGCCTTCGCCATTTATCCCTCCTCAGCCGAAATCCTCCCCATCTTCTCACGCCATATCAACTTGGTATCAGATCCCTTCCCACCATCCTTCGCCATGGAAAGCAAAACCCTAGACGATGTATTCCAGCAACTCGCGGTCATGATGGCAGAAATCAGTGGCATCAAGGCACAATAAGCGTCTCACGACCATGTGATCGCCAATTGGAAGACTGGCGGCTCTACAGCATCACCGACGGCAACCAGTGGGCATGGCGGCAGCATCCACAGCCGAGGAAAGCCACCCGACCCCATGTCGTGCGACGATGACGACAAGCAAACGACTCCTTGCTTCCACAAACTTTCTTTTCTGACCTACAATGGCGAAGAAGACCCCCTACCATGGCTCAATCGGTGTGAGCAATTTTTTCAGGGGTAGAGAATCATGGAAGAAGAGAAGGTTTAGTTGGCATCCTACTACTTGATTGGCGTCGCACAACAGTGGTACTATCAACTCGAACGTGACGAGGGCATTCTATCATGGATACATTTTTTGGATTATATCAACATGATGTTTGGACCTCCCATCCGCAACAACTTCCTCGAGGAATTGGCACAACTTTGACGTACAACGATAGTAGATGCATCCCAAAGGAAGTTCATGGTACTTTTGTGTTGTGCGGAACCGCTTTCAGCACTACAACAAGTTCAACTCTTTACCGTCGGAATAGGGAAACCTTTGCAGACCGACGTCGAGCTCCAGCATCCTACTCATCCTCAGACTGCCATGAGTCCGGCTAGGGCGTACGAGCAACAACTTGAGTACTTGATGGTGGAGCCTAAGCCAACATTAACACCTCCCCCCTCGACACCACATTTCCTTTCGACACCCATGGCGGCCAAGTCCAGCACTCCGGTGTCGAGCGCCGCGGCTACTCCTACACCAGCGACCACAGCAGGTTCGGGCACGGTGACTACCCAGGCTTCACGATTTCGTTTCCTGTCCATTGAGGAGATGTCTGATCGTCGTACTAAGGGATTGTGTTACAACTTCCTGAGAAGTTCTTCCGGAACCATCGCTATTCCATGAAGGGCATATTCCTCCTAGAGCTTGATGACGCTGATGCAGAAGACGACGATGATGAACATGTGGAGATTTCCTTGCATGCTCTTATCGGCATCCGTACTGGTCGTACGATGCGCCTTCCAGTAGAGATCAATGGCTATGAATTGCTCGCCTTGGTGGATCCAAACTCGACCCACACCTTAGCCGTAGCACGTCGTCTTGGATTGTCGCCTACACCACGGCCTAGCATGGGAGTTACGGTTGCCAATGGCGACCGCGTGACCAGCTCCAGTATTTGCGCCAGCACACGCTTTACTATTCACCATGAAGAATTCTTCGCTAATTGCTATGTCATCCCACTGGATGGATTTGATGTCGTACTTGGTGTTCACTGGCTCGGAATCTTGGACCAGTTCTTTGGGACTTCATGAAGCTCACCATGTCCTTTTGGCGAGACGACCACCGCGTCACATGGATCGGTCTGGATGCACCGTTGGCCACTAGTCGAACATGTGCCATCACCTGGCAAGTGTTGATGACTGACCTCCTCGATGAATTTTCTGATGTCTTTGAGGAACCCCGGGGACTTCCACCTTGACGACATGATGATCATATCCATTTACTACCGGATATGGTTCCCGTCGTCGTTCGGTCCTACCGCTACCATCAACTGTTGAAGGACGAGATTGAGAAGCAGATTTCTCTATTTGTCGATTTCATCATCTTCTTCGTCATGTTGTCGTAGTCGACTTTGCTCCCGCACCTTGTGCTTTATGGGCTGTCGCACAACCCCAGATGAGAGATCTTTTATCGATATATTTTCCAAGAGCTGCATGCTATGATGACATTATCAAGATTGAATTTTGGATTTATCATATTTTAGTGTCAACCCTTTCCAAATGCAATGTTATTGCATACGTCTTGCATTTGAGGGGGGTGTTAGAGATATATTATAGATATGATTATGTTGTATTACTTATATGTCTTTTTTATTGCCTTATCTGTATATGGCATGCACCCTTTGTACACCTTATATATGTCTTCTATTGAGCCTCTTCAATATACACACAATATTCATAACAAGCACATCCACATTTTCATCTCCAGTTCTAGTTGTCAAAAAATAGGACAATACATGGTGTTTTTGCATGGACTATCAAGCTCTCCATGACAAGACCATCAAGGACAAATTTCCTACTCCGGTCATTGATGAGATTTTCGATGAGCTCAATGGTGCTTGTTTCTTCACCAAGCTGGATTTACGCAGTGGTTATCATCAAGTTTTGATGCACGGTCCTGATATTGAGAAGACGACTTTTCTCACACATTGTGGTCACTTCGAGTTCTTGGTCATGCCATTTGATCTTACCAATGCTCCGACCACTTTCCAAGCCCTTATGAACGACATTCTCAAACCTTTTATTCGTTGTTTTGTGTTTTTTTTCTTTGATGAAATTTTGGTCAATATTGCATCTTGGGCAGAACATCTTCAACAAGTTCGCACGGTTCTCCAACTTATGCGTCATCATCAACTAGCCCTCAAGAAGTCTAAGTGTCTCTTTGGTGAGGAGTTTGTGGCCTATCTCGGCTATATCATCTTCGGCCAAGGCGTAGCCATGGATAACGATAAGGTGGAGGTTGACTCCTCGCTCACTTAGCACGCTTCGTGGGTTTCTCGGCCTCACCGGTTACTATCGCAAGTTTATTAAGGAATATGGCTCGGTCACGGCTCCTCTCACCAAATTGCTCAAGAAAGAGGCATTTTCTTGTACGTCTGAAGCTGCTTTCGCGTTCGCCGCCTTAAAAGCCGCTCTTGTTTCTCTTGTTTCGGCTCTAGTGCTACATATTCCAGATTTCACCAAGTCCTTTACTTTGTATTGTGATGCCTCCAGAGCTGGCTTTGGTGCGGTCCTTCACCAAGGTGGTGGGCCCATTGCTTTCTTTAGTCGAGCGGTTGCGCCTCATCACGTCAAATTGGCCACATATGAACGTGAGTTGATTGGTCTAGTCAAAGTAGCTCGTCATTGGTGTCCATATCTTTGGGGTCATACATTTGTGGTTTGTACAGATCACTACAGTCTTAATTTTTTGCTTGATCAATGTCTCTCAACGATTCCATAGCATACCTGGGTGAGTAAACTCTTTGGCTATGATTTTTCGATTGAGTTTAGGCCTAGAAGACAAATTGTTGTTGCCGATGCATTATCACGTCGTGATGAAGAGACACCGACCGTCTGCGCCATCTCCAATCCACAATTTTCTTTCTTTTCAGCACTACAACATGAAGTTTCTTCGATTCCAGAATTGATTGTGTTGCGGGATCAAATTTGGGCTGGCAAAGCCAAACGGGATGGACTTTGGTTGACGGTTTGATCTTATACAAAGGACGTATTTTTCTCACTGAGTCTTCGCTTCTTTGGGCTGACGTATTGGGTAATGGTCACAGTATGGGTCATGAAGGCATTCAAAAGACTTTACATCGCTTTCGAGCCTCTTTCTTCAGTATTGGTGCTCACCGAAAGGTTCGGGACTATGTCAAAGGGTGTGTGGTTTGCCAGAATAATAAAACTGAACACTTACATCCTGCGGGTCTACTTCAGCCATTGATTGTGCCATCGGTGATTTAGGAAGATATTTCTATGGATTTCATCGAAGGGTTTCCAAAGGAGAGCGACAAAACCGTGGTGTTAACGGTCGTTGATCGTTTTTCCAAATACAATCACTTTATTCCTTTTGGGCATCCCTACACTACCAATTTTGTAGCCCGTGCTTTCTTTGACGATATTGTTCGTCTCCACGGGGTTCCATGTTCCATTGTGAGCGACCGCGATCCGGTTTTCACAAGTAATTTTTGGATTGAACTTTTTGACTTTTGGGTGTTAAGCTTCAAATGAGTTTGGCTTTTCATCCTCAGTCTGATGGACAATCTGAAGTGGTTAATCAAACCATCACTATGTACTTGTGGTGTTTGTCAGGTGACCGTCCTAAGCAGTGGCTGCAATGACTTCCTTGGGCCGAGTTTTGCTACAATACGTCCTACCAGACTTCTTTACAAACCACGCCCTTTCGAGTGGTTTATGGTCGCGATCCTCCAACTTTATTTACTTATCAGCCTAATACTGTCCGTGTGGTGGTAGTAGATCGCCAGATGCGTGATCATGGTGAGTTTCTTGTTGAAATTAGAGAATGTCTTCTTCAAGCTCAAGATCATATGAAGGAACACCATGATAAGCATCACAGAGCAGTCACCTTTGAGGTCATCAATTGGGTCTGGCTTCGTCTTCAACACCGTTCAATGTCTGGCATTAGATCTCCACCGTCCAAGTTAGCTACTCGTTTTTACGGGCCTTTTGTCATCCAAGAACATATTGGACCCATGGCTTATCGTCTTCATCTTCCACCTAAGGCGCATATCCGTAATGTTTTCCATGTTGCGCTTCTGAAACCGTACCAAGATCCAAGGCCTACGGGCATGGGGTGGTTGCCTGAGATTGTGCATGGTAAAGTTGTTCCCTCTCCATCATCTATTGTTCGGGCTCGACTGAATCGGGGCACGTGGGAGTTATTGGTTCAATGGGATGGCTCTCTGCAGCGGATGCTACATGGGAGTCTTTGGAATCTTTTCAGCAACAATGTCCTTTATTCCAACTCGAGGACGAGCTGTTTTGGGGTGAGGGAGGAAATGTTGTGGACCCATTTATTGGTAAGACATGCCAGCGACGCAAGCGCAAGACTTCCAAGAATTCGACAGATCAACCTTCGGCTCGAGTTACCGAAATCGAATTCAGTTCGGTTGCTATAGTTAATCCAGACAAGGCAATTGTGCCGGTTCGGGATTAATCTTTCAGGAAAGAGGGAAGGTTAAAGATAGAAAGAGATGAGTTACTATCTCCTTAAGAGATTGAATTAGATATTGAGTTAGAGTTCGACTTAGAGTTTGCATTAGTTTCCTTTTTGAATATGTGCTGTCCTGATTTCGGAACAAACCGAAATCCCTGCGCCTAGGCTATATAGACAGCCTAATGTAATTGAGAATCAATCAAGAAATATACTAGACTTACCTCATCTAGCCAACGTGAGAGCCCTGTGCAACCGGCCAGCAGCAGCGCCGCCGATCACAGGGGCGACCGAAGCCTTTGCCATTTATCCCTCCTGAGCCGAAATCCTCCCCATCTTCTCACGCCACATCAGGTTGGCCAGTGGCCTCTCGCTTTTGAGAAAGAACTAAGAATCAGGATAAAGCAGCGATATCAGTGCCCCTAGGTAGCTATAACTCTGCTTTGCAATGTTCTTTATGCTCCATAATTTCATCTCCTTGCATCATTACATAGCCTTACTCTCTTGTCTTTTTGACATACTGACAGATGAGGAGATGATTCTACTACCAGAACCAATTCCTTGCTTAATCTTGATCCAAGAGCACCATGAACAGTCCGATAGAAAGTTCAACATGACAGTTTATTCAGGGAAATATCAGATGCTCAGAGTTTCCATCAGAAAGGATCAAAATAAGCTGATATAACAGTTTTTTTTACTTGAAAAGTTCAGAACTTGACTACTCAGTTTATGCACTCGAACACTGACCTGTAACAACTGATGCATATGAAAGGATGTCACCAACTGGATCAACACTGAATCTAGCACTATCGACTGGCATCAGAAATCTGAACTTGCTCCATTTAGTTCAATTTGATTTTGCAGTTTTAGCAACAGATAACTTTCCTGCCATTTCAACTCTTTATTTCGCGCAGTTTGCGACATCGATTGATATGTAAGACTGTCACTTCGGTGATGAACTGATGACTGCCAGTTACAAGTTGGGCACTTTGTTCTTCAGATTAACCGAAGAATGTCGCCATGAACGTTAGTGCATCGATCCTGAGGCAATAATTTCAGCAATTTTTCCTCTGTTCATAGCCCTATTATATCCGTTGCAAATTCCTGCCTGCATGCACAAGTGATTCTTGTAGCACCCAAATCCCAGATAACAACAGTTTTTCGCGCTTTTGGGGACAATCCAATCTTATTCTCTTTTGTAATCGGGAATTTGTGCGCTCTTATCCTCTGCTCTTGCCACCATCAAGACAAGAATTGCAGGTGATGGTTAAAACTGAGGATTGGGTGTTTCTGAACTTGTTTAAAAGGGAAAAGGTGTGTAGGAAGTAGGATTAGAAGTTAAGAGAAGAACCGGAATAATTTGGCGTTGGAGGACAAGGAGGAACAAATGCCCGCACCAACACACAAAGAGAGATGTAGATGCTCTGTGTTTTTTCAGTGACAAACCGTCGTTGTAGTTGCAAATTGTGGATGCAGGTGTGCTACTCTACAGCTCTACTCCAAAGGCCTAGCCATATTATATACCAAAATCAAGTAATCGACATAATATTCTGCGAAATTTACCTTAATGCCAGTCTTGGTGTCGAGCTGACAGTATAGCACCGCTCTAATTTTTTTGGCAAGCACAGTTCCTCCTAAATCTATGGGATTTTTACAGAAAACTGTATGGTTTCTCTAGAATCCCTACGAGAACACTCCGTTACAAACGGCGCTCGAAATATTTTTAAACCGCAGTCACTAGTGGTGCATCTTTTCTCCCCTTCAGTAGACATATTTGACCATACATGATCATATCGAGTTTGATATTTCCATCCCCAAATTAGAGCAACCCCAAACATGTAAATAAATAAAAAGAGTAGAATATATTCCATTCCTACGACACCCTTCCTCTCCAAGCCTAAACCAAACCAACGAACTCAACAATATAAACCTTTCCTTCCCCGCCTTGTTGCCCGCCACACACAAAACACTCAAAAACACGAGGAAATAGTACCACCTCGGAATTCGGAAGGCGGCTGCAGGCCATGAGGTACGGCGAGGTGGTGCACTTCAGCCACCCGCAGCACCGCCTCCGGCTGGAGCACCTGGACACGCCGTTCCGGTGCGACGGCTGCCGCGAGGTGGGCATCGGCGCGCGCTTCCGGTGCCCCGTCCCGGGCTGCGACCACGACCTCCACCGCCAGTGCGCGCTCCCGCTGTCGCCGCCGCCGCCGCCGCTCCGTCACCCCTTCTACCCCAAGTGCACCTTCCACTTCCTCGCTCGGGCGCCCGGCCCCGCCGGCTCCCGCTACTGCAACGCCTGCTGCCGCGACGTCGCTGGCTTCGTCTACCACTGCCGGTCCTGCGGCTTCGACCTGCACCCCTGCTGCGCCACGCTCCCGCACGTCCTCGACGCGGCCGGCGCCGGCGCCGGCGTGCGGCTATACCTGCACCCCAAAGCCACCTCCGCGTGCCACCGGTGCGGCCACCGCGGCCGGAGCTGGACCTACCTGAGCCAGTGCAAGAGCTACAGCCTCCACGTGGCCTGCGTCATGGACATGCTCGTCGAGAGCTGGCACGGCGTCGGGCGCCGCAAGGGAGGAGTCAACGGCGGCGGGAATGTGTACGACGGAGCGGTGGTGGCGGGGAGCGGCGGGTACAGGGTGCCGGTGATAAGGGGCGCGGCGAAGAGCAGCCACGCGAGCAGGAGCGGGTCGTACTGGGGGAGGAAGGGCAAGGTGAAGCGCTGCTGCGAGATCGCCGGGTTCGCCGCGCAGGTGGTCATCTCAGCCGTGCTCGGCGACCCCACCGCGCTCATCGCCGGCGTCATCGGCTCGCTCATAGCGCGGTGACCTCTCGCCGCCGCCAGCCGCTTGCGCCAGTGGAGCAGAGGCATGGCATGGAACATGTACAGTAATCACTCCGTGTACGTAATTACACCTACGTGGCAATGCACGCAATAATATAACCGGCGTCCCCGGCAGTCATGCTGAGTGTCCCCACAAGTCAGTGAGTGGTTTTGCTTGCTACGGAGGACCGTCCGATCACGTTGCGCGGCCCGGATCGAGTAGAGAACAGTAGTGGATGGACGTTTTGTGAAAGGAACCTTGACATAAGTCAAATTAGATTGGGTAACAATACCATGCAGACGTCCGATGCGATCGGGCGCTCTCTCTAACTTTTCTATTCACTTCACTTTTTCTCACACGCTGCTCGGCTACTCCTGGGCATTCATTCCTCATCTAACTGCTATTCACTTAACTTTCCCCCGGCTGGCTCTATCCACCCACTCTTCATCCACCAAGCAGTAAGCATTCCTCAGCTTCTTTCACAGTTTCTCTCAGTCGTCTAAACAAAAGAAGTGAAACTGATGGCGCCATCGTGGCCGGACCTCCCGATGAAGATGCTCGGCCTCGTCCTCCTCCACCTGCGCTGCCTCGTCACTGCGGTCTGCCGCTCCGCCACGCGGCCCTCCGCCCCGTCCCCGTAGCTCCCGTGGCTCCTCCTCCCGTCCGCCGACGCGTCCTCTTTCATCAGCTTCCTTGCCGGGCCAGCACTTCCCGCTCCAGCGACATGAATTGGTATTTTTGTTTTATTGCAGCAAGTTCCAAATTGTTGCACTAAGTGTTTTTATTTGTTGCAATGTGATGTTGTAGCATGTTGCAACTAGATTACAAATTTGTTGCAGTGGGATTTGTGTTGTGTTTATGTGCAAACTGTGGGGATGAATTTGTTGCACAAGGATTTTTTTTGTGTGTGTGTTGCATGGTGATCGCATATGTTGCGCCTCATTGAAAAATTTGTTGCAAGTGTGTGATTGTTGCTTCTTTGAACTTATTTGACATGCTGCGACCGTTGAAAAAAATATTACGATCGTTGAAAAAAAATTGCACACTTTTTGTTCACAATAGGTGTTTCTAGATGCTCCACCTCTTCTTTTTTATAGTTAGTTCCTTTTTGTTGCGATGTCGAAAAAAATATTGCGACCATTGAAAAAAAAATGATGCGACCGTTGAAAAAAATATAGCAAAACCAACCCCTTTTACTTTTAAAAGCGTTCTTCCGCATATGAGATTTTTTGAGATGTAATCTTTTTTGAAATGCTGCATCTGGTTTCTTTGATATGTTGTATCCTCCCAGTCACCTCTTCTTTGACGAACAAGTCTTTTTTTGTTGCGAGTATTGGAAAAAAAATATTACACACGATGAAAAAAAATGTTGCGGCGGAGGTACTACTCCAAACGCTAGTTGCCCCCACTAGAATTTAGGGCCCCTGAGATTTGGATCGTGACCAGACGGCCGCAACCTGAGGATCAGGCATGTACGGAGGCCCATTAGGCTCGTAATAGGAAAAACCCAGTCGGCTAAAATTCCTTTCTCAATTTTGTCTTTCTCCTTTCCTTCCTTGTACTCCGCTCCGCTCCCCACCAAGAAGGGAAACGTATCCTCTGACAATATGTAGCAATGTCACAGTACTTGTCGGGACCGGATTTCTGAATCTGAACCCTTGTGTATTTCTACACTAGTCACATGATCAGTAGCTAGTGCATACAGTGAAAACATCATTGATAACAGGTCGAATCACGAAATAACATTAATAAACAAATGAGTACCGGCTTTATGGTCACTTATTACAAAAGAGGTCAAAAGTCCTTGAGTCTTACAGCAGCGGAAATAAAATGATAAACTCCATGTAGTAGCCCATCAAATTGCCAACTGACATTCGACTGGAGAGCGCAACCTAATACTCCGGGTGTCATTCATCAAAGCCACAGGCGAAATAGTCATAGTCATTCTCGGCGTCATCAAAGGCTTCTGAGATGTAGCATGTGAGTACATAAAGTACTCCGCGAGTCTTGGAAAATATGCATATGCATATGCATAGCTTTAACAATTAGACATATAGGTTTTTTTTTTGCACAAAGCAATATTTTAAGTTTAAGCAATTTTTCATAAAGCACATTTGACCAAAAAGTAATTTCAGTAATTAAATTAATTGTATCTCTAGTGGAGGTTTTAGCTACCAACCACTAGTATCAAGCCTCTAGCCACCAAGGTTTCAAAGACAGGGCTCTAGATTTCCAACTGGCTCTAGCTGTCAGAAAACTACCCGAGAGTCTCAACTGCTCCCGGTTTGCAAAATTTACTCTTTTGAAATCAAAACCAAAATCTACCATATGGAAATGCACCTTGCTCGCCCTTGACCATGGGCACGGCTATTTGAATAGTTTTACACTCTGCAGAGGTTGTACAGCTTGACCCACATAAGATAATCAGTTTATAATGTCCGTCTGACACACTTCCGAAGGTGTGAGACTAAACGATTATCACAAGGCTTTTATAATACTTTATCCTAACATTAGCCCGCCCGATGAGCTTAACCCCAAGTCATGGACGTCATTTACCATCGACTCGGAGCTCACCGTTGTGGGGGATAACCTGCCCGGACTTGGACGTCATTTACCAACGCCCGATGAAGCCCCAACAGACATGAACATCAATTACCATCGTCTGCACTACCCGGGTAACTTCTACCATCTACAGCCCGCGGGCGCAATGCTAAAATATAGTAAATTATTAAGTCATGTCCTAACCATTTAGGACATGTGGTTACACGATATTGCTCAGTTTGGATAATCACAAGCGTTAGTCCTTAATATGACTTGGGCGAAACTTAACATAATACAAGATCTCGTGTTCTAGCTGCACTCACCTGATCTTACCATCTACTCAAGTCTAAAATATATTTTCATCATTTTATTTTATTTTTCAAATAATGACATTACCTAATGTCTAGTATTTTCCAAATTCAAAGCATACAAATAATAAAGATTTTTCTTCCCCTAAAGGATAAACAAAACTAAACAACATGTCTAAACAATTCTACTGTATCAAACTATTCTGCAAAATTGTATTCAATAATGCAAAATTTATACGCTAGGGTTACAAAGGTGCAGGATATCAAATATCAAGGAAGACATTAACAAATTTTAGATTTTTAACTAGCAAGCTACAATTTAAATTTATCATTTAAATAAAATAGCATTGCGTAATAATTTAAAACTGAAAATATAATTTATAAATCATTGATTCAAAACGGTCAAAGGAGACTTGCCTTTGTTAACGTCGGTAAAAAGTTCTTGCTGCTAGTTGGAAACTTCTGCGGCGACGTCGGGTTCTACACACAAAACGAGATATATAAATAAATAAATACAAGTAAAATTTAAAAAAATATAAAATATATACTGGAAGAAATATTAGGATTTTATACGAATTTAGAAACTCAAATCACTGGATTCGGAGTTCGGACGACGGAGAACGAGCGATCGAAAGATCAAATCGAATGGAAATTCCTGAAAATTACAAAACGAGGGAATATTCCATGGAATCTTATTTTGACTGGAATTTGGTTTTAAATGAGTGAATGACGCGTGGGGCCCGGCTGCCATTGACTCAAGAAAAAGAATTAGAAAATCGAAAATAATGGGAACCACGTGATTCAAACTCAAGACCTCTGGTATCAAGGGGGGACTATCCTTCCTCAGGAAGCCAACCGAGCCAATGTGCTCGTGTGACAAAACTCAAAGCATAAATAAATGGAGCAAAGGAACAGAGAGAACTTCAACCAAACTGAACAAAGCAGAACGTCCAGGGAAGCTCCATCCATGGCAGCGGCGCCGGCAAGGGAGGCGGCGAGGTAACTGGCCAAGCATGAAAATGGAACCCTAAGGGGTCCCTCTACTCGTGGGTGGCGGCGGTTCGGCTGGTGAACCATGACGGCGGCGGCGTCATCTAGAGCGGCAACGGCGCATGGCCTCATGGCGGCGACGGTGGCCCAGAGGGAGAAAGGGTGAGCATGGGCATGGACTCGACCCAAGGATTGTGTAGGTACTGTTAGATTAGACGGAGGTGGCCCGAGGTGATGCCTCCACGCAACGAGCGGCATGAAACGAGCGACGACAACGACGACGAGCCACATTGAGTAATCCAACAAATTGAGATAGGGTTAAGGATGAGGAAGGTCTGGAACGCATCGTGACGTGGTTCACATGAAGAAAAACGTACTGAGGACGAAGATCGATCATTGGGAGCGAATTCGGCCCAGGAGGAGGAACGACAAAATTCATGCAGTTCGCTGCGTGAAACAAGGAATTTATTGAGGGCAATTGTTCACCGTGATCGGGAACACAAAGTGACGCGATTAAATGATTGAAAAACTCACCGGAATGAAGAATGCTCAAAACGGGTGAGAGGACCGACGTTCGGGAAAACAAGAAATTAGACATCGTCGGTGCTCCTATGGTTATGAGACTTGGAGGGGATGCAAAGGAGGTCTAAGAGCTACTAAGTACCAATTTATAGCTTCAACCAAGAAACGAATCGATGGGAACTCAATGAACTACGGGCAACGCCACCGTTGTGCATCTTGCCCAGTTCGCCGCTGCCCAGGAGGAATCTTTGGAGTTAGCCGCCACAGAGCTGGAGTGCGTCTACGAGACCCTTCAAAGAGCCGAGGAGAGGATCGTCATTCTGGAAGAAACTCTCTATGGACAACACGATCACGAGGAAGACACTGAAGAAGAAGACTCAGAAGAAGCCGATGAAATTTGAACGAAGAAAAGCAGAGGCACGGTGGCCGGAGGAACCAAAGAATACATGCACCGAGACGCTGCTCTGTTGCACCATCCCGGCATCGGGATCGGTTGCAAGGATGCCAGCTCATTTCCAAGTCTACCGCAGGCGGGAGCATTGTCAGGGCTACGGAGGCTATCTCATCGAGTAGTCCGTTCGAGTTTGTTTCAGGCTTAGCCAGTCATAGTTTATGAGTCGCCCTTTAGGCGGTAGTTTGTGTGCTTAGGTTCGTCCTTATTTTCTCGTGTGCAAATATGAGCTGCAGAGGCCCTTAGGGATTTGTTGTAAGCCATACTATTATCCTAATTAATATAAGAGTTTCAGTTGAGCTTTTTTAAAGTGTGTTGTTGGGTTTTACCTACCCCGCTTAGTTCTACAACTTATCTTGTGCTTGATACCTTATCTAACCTATGGATATTCACCAGATGGTTCAGACTCGTCAAGCTGCTCCAAGTGGTTCCGATACTCCAGTGTTAGAAGGCCAGGAGCAAACCCCCACAGAAGCAGTTCGACCACAAGCACCTTCAGTTGATCTACAAAAATTTGGAGCATTCATGGCAGCTCAGACTCAGCTGATGTATTCTATGATGAACCAGATGCAAGCTATGAGCAACCAGAACAACAACAATCAGCATCACAATGGAGCCCCAGTTGCTAATGGTCACAATGGATCATCCAAGTAGGTCGAGTTTATGAGGACCCGTCCACCAACTTTCTCTTGACATGTCTCGCCAGTGGAAGCTGATGATTGGCTTCGTGTTATTGAGAGGAAGCTGCTGATCACCCAATGCAGCGATCATGAGAAAGTTCTGTACGCCTCTCACCAAATAGAAGGCATTGCTGCCGAATGGTGGGAAAACTTCTGTGCAGCGTGTGGAACGATGCAAGATATTACTTGGAAAGAGTTCACAACTGCTTTTCGCCAGTATCATGTGCCAGAAGGAATCATGGATCTGAAGAAAAATGAATTCCGTGCTCTCAAGCAGGGAGGAATGTCAGTGATCGACTACCTCAACAAGTTCTCTCAACTTGCTCGGTATGCTGCAGAAGATGTCGCCACCGACAAGGCTCGCCAGAGTCGTTTTCTGAAAGGATTAAACACTGGACTTCAAGTTAACTTGATCGCCCACACCTTTCCTGATTTCCAAGAGATGGTCAACAAAGGTTTGATTCTTGAGGATAAGCGCAAAGAACTAGAGGATCATCGTAAGCGCGGAATGGCCCATCAAGGAAGTCACCAACCACGCTGAAGGCAAAAATGGTTCCACCGCAGTTTAGCCGTTTTCCACCACAGAATTCTATCAGACCACCTGCACCAACTTCAGCACCACGCCCAGTTGTCCAGAACTTTCACAACCTCGCACCAGTCAACCCCAATCCAGGAAGCAACCCACAAGTATACACAGAGTTTGTTTTACCAGTCGTCAGCCAGGACGCTTCGCCAACCGATGTCCGCAGAATGGGACTATTACTCCAGTACGCTTCAACCTTGGGAACACACCAGCCAAGACACCAGTTCAAGGCAACCATCAAGGAACTTCTCAAGCTACTGGTCAATCCGGAGGAGCACCGCAATCAGTGGTCAGAGGCCGTGTCAACCACGTCACTCTAGAAGGAGCCCAAGAAGCACCCAACGTTGTACTGGGTAAGTTTCTGGTAAATTCAGTACCTGCATCAGTTCTGTTTGATTCTGGAGCTTCACATTCGTTTGTTTCTGGAGTTTTTGCAACTAAGAACAAATTGGAAGTTATGCATCTTAAGCATACTCTGTTAGTCCAATCGCTTGGAGCAGAGCTAAGTTCTAAAGTGGGATGTTTAGGAGCTAAGTTACTCATAACTGGAGTTGAGTTTCTAGCTAACCTAATAGTTCTAGACACCCAGACCATAGATGTCATTCTTGGCATGTATTGGTTATCTAAACACAAAGCAGTGCTAGATTGTGGCCGAAGAGCCGTAACAATCGAGGATGTCAATGGAAGGAAAGTTGAATTTCTAGCCACCTCAGTACGTGATGGACATTTGGTAGTCAACAGTCTGAAGACAATTTCTTTGGAGGATATACATGTAGTCAAAGATTACCCAGATGTATTTTTGAAATAATTACTAGGAATGCCACCGGACCGTGACATCGAGTTTGTCATCGATCTAGTGCCAGGAACCGTGCTAATTTCTAAGAGACCCTATCGGATGTCATCCGATGAACTTGTGGAAATGAAGAAGCAGATAGAAGAACTACTGGAGATAGGTTTTGTTAGACCTAGTTCGTCGCCATAGGGAGCACCAGTTTTGTTTGTCAAGAAGAAATATGGAAGCGTGAGGATGTGCATCGATTATCGTTCTCTCAATGAAATCACCATCAAGAACAAGTACCCATTGCCCCGAATCGATGATTTGTTCGATCAGATGAAAGGAGCCGGAGTGTTCTCAAAGATCGATCTACGATCAGGATATCATCAGTTGAAGATTTGTCCTAAGGATATATCGAAGACTGCTTTCTCAACCCGGTATGGACATTATGAGTTTCTAGTCATGTCTTTTGGACTGACTAATGCTCCTGCCTATGTCATGAACATGATGAACAAGGTATTCATGGAATACTTGGACAAGTTTGTGGTAGTTTTCATTGATGATATTTTGGTATACTCCAAGTCAGAAGAAGAGCATGCTGAACATCTAAGGCTAATCCTAGAGAAACTCAGAGTGCATCAGTTGTATGCTAAGTTCAGCAAGTGTGACTTTTGGAAAAAAAGAAAGTTGATTTCCTCGGTCATGTGATGACAGCCGAAGGAGTAGCAGTTGACCCCGGAAAGGTTAAAGCTATAATGAATTGGGAGCAGCCCAAGACTGTTACCCAAATTTGTAGTTTCTTGGGAATGACAGGATACTATCGCCGTTTCATTGAAGGATTCTTAACTATTGCTAAGCCCCTTACGCAATTGTTGAAGAAGGAGAAGAAGTTTACTTGGACCCCAGCCTGTGAAGAGAGTTTTCAAGAATTGAAGAAACGTTTGACTACAGCCCCAGTGCTAGTTCTACCAGATATTCGTAAGGATTTTGATATCTATTGTGACGCCTGTAACATCCCAATTTTCAGAGCTTTAAAAATCTTTTAAATATTGGTAGCAAGAGAATTTACCATCTAGATTATTTGAATATTAATTTAAAAAGCTTAAATTGGACTTTAAGGACAAATTGATTTAATGTGCTTAATCCCAACATCAACAATTGTCAAAACTATTTTATTTAGATTCTATATGCTTGGTTATATTTTATAGAATTTTCTGGAATTTTTCCAAAGTCATTTGCTATTTTCTAATTGCTATTTGCATTTTCTGGATTTATTTAAAAGAAAAATCTATTTTAAATCCTTCGGAACAGTGCTGGGCCGAAGCCCAACACTATTCCAGCCCGCTCAATCCTAGCCGTTGGATCAACATCGCCCGGCTGCCGCCGCCGCGCTTTCGCCGCCTTGCCCGTTGGATTGTCGCGCGTGGCTTCGCCGATTGATCTCGCTCGTTCGCTCGCCGCTTCGCTCTGCGCCGTTGGATCGCCATCGACGCTTCGCTCGCCGCGCCTCGCTGCCCGCCAGTGGGACCGCGAACGAAGTCGTCGTCTCGCGCCGCTTTCTTTCTTCTCGCGCCGCGCCGCCTTCGCCATTGCCGGAGCTCAAGCCGCGTCCGACAAATGCGTATTCGTGGTCGATTCTTCGTGCCGACCCCACCAAATCATGTCTCCTGTTATTCCTTATCCGCTCCAAACCAAATCAAACCTCGAATCGGTTTCAATCTCGAAAATCTTTGAATTCAAAACCCGGCGTTTGGACCCGATTTGGGGTTTCAAATCTCGGCGTCTCGAGCCTATAAATACTCCCCTAGCACCGCTCGACCTCCGCAACCCTAAGCCGCCACTCGCCTCCCGATCGCCTAGCGCCCGTATTCCAAGTTTTAGGGTTTTCGCCGAGCTTCTTCTCCGGTGGATTGCGCCGTCGTCGTCGCCCTTGCTCCACCGGATCGCACCATTGTGATCGGCAAGTCTCGAGCTACCTCGTGCACCTTCTCGTCGCCGAGCATCGCGGCGCGCCGTCCGACAAAACCCGAGCTCTCCGCCGCTTCTTCCTCGCCACGGCCATCTCCATCAACCCTGTGTGCTCAAACCGGTGCCTATGTGTGCGCATTAACCTCCTCTACACGTTGGTACCACTCACCGCGGCGAAGAGCCGCTGTCACGGTGACCTATCGGTCCCGAGCGCCGCCGTTATCGCCCAACTCGGCGCCCGTCGCCACCGGTCTTTGGTGTGGCGGCCGCGTGGCGCCAGATCGCCAAGACACGCGCGTGCGTGTCTTGGCCCACCGCGCCAGATCTCTCCTCGCTTGGTGCGCTCGGTCCACCGTGAACCCGAGACCGATAAATGGGTCCCACTCGCGTAATTCTTTTAAATATAATTCTTTTTCCGGAAATTCTCGGCTGACGCAAGCATTGCGCAATAATTCGATTTTCCTTTATAAAAATAATTTGGGAAATTCGAGAAAATCCAAATTAGGGTTTAATTGATTTTCCAATCTTCCAAAGCCCATATCTTTTGCATCCGAAGTCCAATTGAGCCCATTCAAATTTGTAAATTCATATAAAATTAAGATCTATTTATTGGTGAATTTTATTTAATTTTTGGAGTTTGGTTTGCCTATGTTATTTATTTGTTTTGTTTCTTTTGTCTCGTTTGCGAGTAGACGTCGATACTTCGGGGAATTTTGCAGAAGAAGGAGCACCTCAAGACCAAGACCAATATCTAGATCTATTCCAAGGCAAGTTATACCTTTGATCATTTTGAACCCAGTTTTCAAAATACTTTGTTTCAATGTATTGCATTTTATTTCAAGTATTTATTTAAATGCTTTTGGGTGTAGTTATTAATCCAAATTGTTATGCCACCTTGTCTATTGTATGCCATGATCTTTTGTCACCCTAGTTTGATTAATTATTAGTTGGTATTATTGTAGCACCAACGTGGGTTGGTTAGATACGATTAGACTGCTTAGCCATGCCACGAGTCATCATTTCATGTGAGAGTTGCAATTATAAACTTGACTAAGTGATTATGGAACGTGTGATGAATCTGTGTGTCTTTGTGTCTTTGTTACTCGTTGATGGCATGTGTTGCACTTAATCAATGGTGGGAAAAGATTTAGACTCGAGGCAAGTGGTGGATTCTGTGTGAATGGTGGATCTGTGTGATATAAACTTTGTGATTTGGGTTAAAACTGGAAGTCTTGCCTTAGTCAATTAAGGACTTAACTTTGTGCGCCATTGAACTGGGCCTTACTGTACGACCACATGCCTAGTATGGGCTGGGCCTGACTTAGTAAGTTATGGAGTCTTGACATTGACAACTCAGGTTGTATTTAAGCTGTGTGATGGGTGGAGGTGTGATATGTCACATCGCGGACGGTTCATTGCATCCTCGTCCAATGGTGTGTGTCGTTCCAAGGGTCGTGTGTACAAATTGACTGGCAAGAAAGCACACCAGAGTGTCATTGCTTGAGATGAAGTCTCGAAAGGTTTTGTTGTGATCAACTCTGATCCGGTTGGTTTCATCGTGTGGGTAAAGTGTACAACCTCTGCAGAGTGTTTAAATCAATCTATTCGAATAGCCGCGTCCTCGGTTATGGACATGCTCGGGAATTTCACACGAGGGGTAGATTTTCATAAAACAAATGGGAAGGGTCAGCTGTGTGAGATAACTTGTTCAGTTGTGTGAAAGAACTTGATTAGACTGTGTGTCCTTTGTGAAATCAATTGTTAACTTATTATTGTCTATTTGTTTTGAATTATGCTTTCAATCTATTATTTGTATTCAATTGCAAATGTTGCATTTCTGCAAAATAACCACAGAAGCCATTTCTTTGGAATAAGCCATCATGTATAAATGCATTCTGTGGTATGACTTGCGAGTACGGTGTGTACTCACTCTTGCTAAACAAATCAACAGAAGTGGAGGAGTCGTCGCCTGCTTTTGAAGAAGAGTTCTCGAAGGTTGAACGTTAGGGTCTTGATCCCGATCGGTTGCTGTGGTAAATTGATGGGAGCCACCGAGTTTATTTCGTTTATTGCAGATTTATTTCTTTATTGTCGACCTTGCATGGCTTAATAAATGTAACACTCGACCATAAGGTCTCAACAGTTATTTGTTATTTAAATGTACTCGTTTATTCTTATATTTGTTGTATGGATGTGATATTTCATCAATGTTGACACTGTGTGCACTAGCGTGATCCTGGACTAGTGCAGAATACACAGAGGGTCCAGATTTGCATATTTGGGTCCCGACAACGCCTCACGCCAAGGATTAGGAAGTGTCCTTATGCAGGAAGGAAGAGCTGTCGCCTATGCGTCAGGGCAATTAAGGCCTCATCAGGAGAATTATCCTACCCATGATTTGGAATTAGCTGTCGTAGTGTATGCCTTGAAGATTTGGCGCCATTACCTCATCGGCAATCGCTGTGCAGTTTATACGGATCATAAGAGTCTGAATTACATTTTTACTCAGTCTGATTTGAACATGAGGCAGAGAAGATGGTTGAAATTAATAAAGGACTATAATCTTGGAATTGATTACCATCCTGGTAAAGCTAATGTAGTTGCAGATGCATTGAGTCGTAAAAGCTACTGCAATGCCTTGGAAGCAAAAGAGTTGTGTTCGGAACTTCAGGAGGAATTCCAGAATCTGAAGCTGGAAGTCGTAACTGAGGGATTTGTGGCCAATCTAGAAGTTCAGTCTACTCTAGAGAAGCAGATTCGTGAAGCCCAACCAAGGGATTCTGAGTTGTCTGATATCAAGAAGAAGATGGCAGAAGAAAAATTTAAAGACTTCACCATAGGTGAGCAAGACATATTGTGGGTCAATGGGCGTATCTGTGTACCAGATATTGATGGTTTGAGATAGCTAATTCTGAAGCAAGCCCACGATTCCAAGTATTCGATTCACCCTGGAAGTACCAAGATGTCAAGAATAAATTTTGGTGGTCAAACCTAAAACGAGACATCGCAGAGTTCGTGTAATACCCCAAAAGTAAATCGGCGTACTAGAAGAAGTTTCAGAAGAAGGAGCTAATGGGAAAATCTGAATCGTTTTTTCTTCAGGGGGTTTTCTGTGTTTTTCAAAGAACCTGGACTCTGGCCTCGGCCCAGGGTGGCCCATGAGGGGCTGGCCAAAGGGGGTATCTCTCCCCTAAACCCTAAAACCCTTCCCTTCCCTTTTCCTCCCCTGCCGCCACCCCTCCTCCCCCTCTCCAACCGGCCGCCACCCTCCTCCCTGCAGTGCAGCGTTTTTGTTCGTTAAATTTGGGTAAGTTCCGTACGTTTTCTGATCTTCTCACCTCTTAGAAAGTTGTAACCCTTGGTCTTAGCTTTCTTTTGGCACCGAGATCATCTGATTTGGAGTTACGGTTTAGGAGATATGGTAGTTTTACCGCGACTGTCCAGGAGAGCTGACGTGATTTGGCATATTTTCTTGTCGGGTCATTATGATTTATTTAGAGGCCGAATCTGGTATTTTCGTCTTCTAGAGTTTTGTTCCTGATGTCGTTATCTTTCTTTTGGCACCAAGATCACTAGATTCCGCCTTACGGTTTAGGAGATATGAATTTTTAATCGCGCGCTGTCCTGTCTACCTGAGAATTTGGAACTGTCGGTTTGCCCCTCGGTTTTGATCTAGTTAGAGTCAGATTCAGAACTTCCACCCAACTAGGTTTTTGTAGCCCTTGAAAGTATCTTTCTGAGTTGATAAAGATCATCTCAATTGGATCTGTAGAGTAAAAGTTATGCCGTGTTCTTTACTGCTGTGCTGTATTCTGGACAGATGTCTGTCAGTTGTTTTCAACGGTTGTTTAGACCACTGGTTTGACCGAATCAAAGAACCCCACCAACTAGAGTTTCGTAGCCTGTTACGTTAAAAGTATTTGAGCACTGGTTTCAAGTCATTCGGAGTTATAGATATTTAATTATGATTTTTCTCGTACTGCTGATCAGAAGGGCCGATATTGGCTGATTAGTTAATTCGTCATTTTGAGTTTTTGGTTACGTTGATTAGATAGAGGGTTATGGTAAAACGCTTGTAGCCACATCATGTCTTGTTATTCTTATTTCGAATAAATATTTGTGTAGGCGGTGGGGCAGGAGTGGAGAAATTCGTCGTTGCCTCCTAACTCGTCACGGTAGCGGAAGGCAAGTACATGGTAGAGTGGTGAACAATGGGTTGTTCACCATGATCATTGTTATTACTTATCATGCTATTTATTATGCTTTTGTTCAGCTTATTCTTATACATGATATTGATGTCCTTGAGTGAATGAGATTATGATAATGAGATTATGATATTGAGATAATGAGGAGGAGATATTGAGTTAATGAGATGGACTATGTTGATGAATAAATAAAGATGTCGCATCATTTACATTCATCATGATAGGGGTTGCATGAGCCAGGTCGGTGAGAAAGTCATGTAACTATTCCGGTGAGGTCGGTGAGAAAGATACATGACTAGTCCGGAGAGCTCTAGATAAAATCCTACTTTGGTGGGGACTTCACGGGAGTGAAGGATAGAGTGTGTCATCGACGGATGAACACTCCGCTATACCGGTATCAGCTGATGAGATGCATATGAGCATGAGCATGTTGGTGCATTCGCATATCTAAGTAAATTGTTAAATTATGCGACTTTACCTATATGGAATATGGCTTGTTTGTTTGAGAATGACAATGGCATTAACTAAATGGATGATGATGATAACTTTAATTATGGTTAATAAACTATTGTTTATGGCTTTATTATGTATTCTTTGAGTCTTGACTCATTCTTGCTCTATTGTTGTTTTTAGGTGACCAGTGTTGACGTTTTACTCGGGAAGGGCTAGCACACTTGGAATCATGCACTTCACCCAATTATTCGATTCATTGGACATGAGAAACTTTTAGAATAACATGAATATTTATGTCTAGGACATGATGGTATTGAATAACCATAGATGCTTGGTTTATGTTAATCTTGGTTAATTATTTTGCTATGCTCCTAGGTCTAATTTATCTATGATTGTCATAGTGTTATGCTTGTGTTAATGCGACCCGTGGATGGGTTTTAATGTTGTTATGCTTGCTGAAATTTTATAGTAAGTTGATGTAAATTAGATGGTTATAGTAGTTTAGTGGCATTCTAGGCTCAATGTTGGGCTTGGGTGTTACTGTTGGTATCGAGAGGGCTTGTGTCCGTGGTGAATAGATTAATAACTCAGTTAACCTAAAATTGCTAAAACTTGTTTTAGGACTTGTAAAATAAACCAAAATTTGATCATGGTTAATTAACTTAAAATTTTGACACACTGGTGCACAGTAGGATGGGAATGGGATGAGTATCGCATTTACGCTTCCGTTATGTTGTATTGATGATTTATGTTAGTAATTGGTTCTGACTACTTATGATTTAATTATGTGATTGCTATGGGTCATGATAGTCGAGAGGTAGAGATTGTGGCTGTGGCCATAGGCATGGCCAAGTTATATCACCGTTGGTTGTATGATAGTGGTGAAGTGTTTACATCGGGTAACTTAGTTACAGGTGTTGAGGATATGTTTCTTTAGAAAAGTTGTTTTCTTCCTTGAGTTTGAATTTGATTATTCCTGTTATAGTTGCGGTTGATGAATTTTCGTGGGTTAGTATTTACAATGCATTTGATGTATTTTCATTGGTCTTTGTTGGTTCTATTAAGTTATTATTTGTTATCCTGACTGTTGATCTGTTGTTGTTCCTTGTGAACGTCGTTAATTTGCAAGGTTGATCTTTTCACGAAAGATCTGTCTTTCTTGTTGGAAAAAAAAATAACTCATTTGTTAACTTGGTATTTTGGATAACGAAAGTTTTCTTTTTCAAGTCCTTAAACATGTGGAAGCTTTGACCCAATGTATTTCTTTTGAGTATTTTGAGTATTGAAGTTGAATGCTTCTCAGTTATAAAAGAAAATATTAAAACCCTTTAGCGATGTCTTGTTGTGGTTAAGTTAAAGGTTGTAATTAAATAAATTAATGGATGTGGTATGGGTTATCAAGTTGGGTCTGTAGTGTGGTGTATAATCAATCTTAACCAAGAACCTTGGAAGGAAAGTTGATTAACTTGATGGTGTCATGTGGTAGTTCTTGATGAACTATGATTAATAGTATGGCTATACCTAATTGGATTAAAAGGAGTTATTAAGAATTGTAGAACATTGATGACTGGTATGATCATTAAAATTATTTAGTTTTGCTAAACTTGTTGGATTAGTTGGTCTCAGTGGATTAATCTTACTGTGTGGGAAGGAAAAGTTGGGGAGATGCTAGATTATTACCATAGTGGATATTAGTATTGGAGTTATCTTATCTGTAGATACTAGATGATTTTATATTATGGAAGGAGTTTCTAGATAGTTATTTTAACTAGAATAATTGGACGAATTTGGTTGCAGAGTTGTGGAGACTTTTTGATCGATGGAAGGCTATGATTTTGGAAGTTTTGTCGGGATTTTGCACCGAAATATGAATATGAGGATGGACAGTTGAACATGTATTTGTGATTGTTCATGTGATTTGAAAAGGAAAGTAGTTAGCATCTAGATTTCTTGATAAAACCAGTTGATAGCAACAGTGGTTGGAGTGCAACAATTGTGTGTTGACGTTTGGTGTTGATCATCTATAAGAGTTGAACTGTGGGATTTAATTGGTGGCCTATGCTTTCATGATAGTGGAATTGTTAGACGATAGCATGTCCTTAATAAAAGGGTTTTGGTATAACATTTTGATTTGTGTAGTAGATCTCTGCTAAAATAAAGTTGTTGTTGTAGTAGTTTGTAAGCTTTTGGTGGACTCTCGATTTGAGGACGAGATGATAAAGTAGTATGAAACAATTTGGTGAGTTTTAGAGAGCTGTACAATGGAAGGGTAGACTATGATGAATTTTCGTTAACAGTGTATTATTCGGATGTTAGTAAGATTATCAAAGAATAGATTGGTAGTGTGTTGTCGATTCTTATAAAAGAACGTAATTTGATCGTCACTCGTGGTATCGCTCAAATGAAAATTTTCAAGTTTTGCATCCGTGATCTTTTGTAGTTCATGGTTTATGTAGTAGCTGGGATTGGATTGAGCAAGTGGCCTGTTGGAAAGCTTTATTGGTTCTTAAGTGATTCATGTGATTTGGTCTTACAACTTTCTTGTTTGAGTGGGCAACATGACGTTATAATAAAAAAAAATTATTTTTTTTTGTTAAAGAAAGAGTGAAGTAGAAGTATTCGAGATCGAAGTCAAGTTTTGTAACTCGCAGTTTACTTGAAGTGTGCCTAAACTTTCTATTTTTGCCCCATAGGAGTTTCTCGATTTTCAAAAGTGGTGCTTTGTTTTATTTGAGATTTTATATTCTCTTTTTGTGGGACTTGTGCCCTCAATTGTGGTCTCCGCTTTTGCTTTTCCGAGATCCTTGTTATTTGTCTATTTCTACCGGTCTTATGTTTGTTGCGAAAAGAAAATATTTTTTTTCCGGGTGCTGAAAAAAAAATATTTTATTTGCCACTTCATCAATTTGTTTTACAAAACCTTATGGGGTATACAGTGGCATCCGGTTAGTAGTGGTCAAGTATATGTTGATGTGAGACCTGATGTTGTAAGTTATTTCAAGAGCATTGGAGGAAGAATTGAGTTTGTGATATAAATCTTATAGAGAATTGGATCCAAAAGGAATGATGGTCATTGATGTAAAACTGATTATGTTGTTACAACTAGTAAAACCAATAGTGAATTGTAATTCAAGAACCCTTGTTCATGTCGGTGGAATATTGAAATATTCAAAAGTTTAGAACTTAGTCAATTAGTTAGAGTCTTGCGAATGTGTATGTTGCGGTCGTGTGGGTGAAATGGAATAGTGTGGTTTAGTGGGTTCAATTTTGGTGAAGCTAATCACATTAGGCAGTTACTTGATTAGTGAGGAATGTTGATATTAATGATTGAGGATATTGTTTGGATTCCAGGAATTTTAGTTATCCGATCAAAGAATTTCCTATCAAGTATACCGGAGTTCATTGTAAGAGTCTTAGAGGTTGAATCTGGGCTTTACATTTTTATGCTAGACCTTTGGTCACACAATGAGTGTGTGTAAAGAAAGTGGAATAATAGAGTTTCTGAAAGTGGAATGATCATTGATAGAACCTTTCGATGTAGTACATGAGCATGTGTCTTGAGGATTCGAGTTGTTCTTGAAAATTAGAGGTAATGTGATTGTGTGGGATCTATTTTGTGGCGCTTTGGGTGCCTTCAATCAAATTAATGTTGATTAGTAGAATGAGCTGCCTAGAGTAATTGGAGGATTCAATGGAGCCTCTTCACAATGGTGTTAATGATGTATTTTCAGTTTGAGCATAATTTGAGGATGTTCAATTAAAAGGTTTAAGCTCATGTGGTATGCGATGAATTCGAATTCCAAGGTTCGAGAGAAGTTTTGCTCTAAAGAGAAACCGAGGAAAAGAATGTTTCTGTTAGTGAAGCGTTTTCCTGATTTCGTTTGAGTTATGTGTTGTTAACTGTTGTTTTCCGCAATTTGAGTTGGTGTTGTGTTGGCATGTCTGATTCATTTTAATTCAGACAAACCAAAAGAAGTATTTGAGTTGGGTATTCGAGTGGTTTCTTCTTTGGCTGTCGTGGTGTACATTAAAACCGCCTATTTAGAAAATGGATTTGTTTTCGTGTTGAAATGTCAAATTTTGGGATTTAACCTTTTGGTGGAGAGTTAGCATTGCGTGGATGCGATGAGGACTCTCTAGTTCCAGTTGGATTCTCTTGGTTTCCGAAAATTTCAGAAATTTGGAAGTTGGCATATGGCGTTGACCGTCTCGAGTCCTAATGCGAAGTACGCATCGTTTGGTGTGCTCGAGTGTTAAGTGAGTAATCGAGCAATTCCAAGCTTGGGATATCGTTATTTCATTCGATTGCGCTTTCGGGAAGATCGGTGAGTAGATTCGGGTCGAATCTCGTTTAAGGGGGTAGAATGTAATACCCCAAAAGTAAATCGCGTACTAGAAGAAGTTTCGTAAGAAGGAGCTAATGGGAAAATCAATCGCTTTTTCTTGGGGTTTTGTGTTTTTCAAAGAACTCGACTCGGGCCTCACCTGTGGTGGCCCATGAGGGGCTGGCCAAAGGGGGTATCTCTCCCCTAAACCCTAAAACCCTTCCCCTTCCCTTTTCCCTCCCAAGCCGCCACCCTCCTCCCCCTCTCCAACCGGCCGCCACCCTCCTCCCTGCAGTGCAGCGCTTTTGTTCGTTAAATTTGGGTAAGTTCCGTACGTTTTCTGATCTTCTCACCTCTTAGAAAGTTGTAGCCCTTGGTCTTAGCTTTCTTTTGGCACCGAGATCATCTGATTTGGAGTTACGGTTTAGGAGATATGGTAGTTTTACCGCGACTGTCCAGGAGAGCTGACGTGATTTGGCATATTTTCTTGTCGGGTCATTATGATTTATTTAGAGGCCGAATCTGGTATTTTCGTCTTCTAGAGTTTTGTTCCTGATGTCGTTATCTTTCTTTTGGCACCGAGATCACTAGATTCCGCCTTACGGTTTAGGAGATATGAATTTTTAATCGCGCGCTGTCCTGTCTACCTGAGAATTTGGAACTGTCGGTTTGCCCCTCGGTTTTGATCTAGTTAGAGTCAGATTCAGAACTTCCACCCAACTAGGTTTTTGTAGCCCTTGAAAGTATCTTTCTGAGTTGATAAAGATCATCTCAATTGGATCTGTAGAGTAAAAGTTATGCCGTGTTCTTTACTGTTGTGCTGTATTCTGGACAGATGTCTGTCAGTTGTTTTCAACGGTTGTTTAGACCACTGGTTTGACCGAATCAAAGAACCCCACCAACTAGAGTTTCGTAGCCTGTTACGTTAAAAGTATTTGAGCACTGGTTTCAAGTCATTCGGAGTTATAGATATTTAATTATGATTTTTCTCGTACTGCTGATCAGAAGGGCCGATATTGGCTGATTAGTTAATTCGTCATTTTGAGTTTTTGGTTACGTTGATTAGATAGAGGGTTATGGTAAAACGCTTGTAGCCACATCATGTCTTGTTATTCTTATTTCGAATAAATATTTGTGTAGGCGGTGGGGTGGAGTGGAGAAATTCGTCGTTGCCTCCTAACTCGTCACGGTAGCGGAAGGCAAGTACATGGTAGAGTGGTGAACAATGGGTTGTTCACCATGATCATTGTTATTACTTATCATGCTATTTATTATGCTTTTGTTCAGCTTATTCTTATACATGATATTGATGTCCTTGAGTGAATGAGATTATGATAATGAGATTATGATATTGAGATAATGAGGAGGAGATATTGAGTTAATGAGATGGACTATGTTGATGAATAAATAAAGATGTCGCATCATTTACATTCATCATGATAGGGGTTGCATGAGCCAGGTCGGTGAGAAAGTCATGTAACTATTCCGGTGAGGTCGGTGAGAAAGATACATGACTAGTCCGGAGAGCTCTAGATAAAATCCTACTTTGGTGGGGACTTCACGGGAGTGAAGGATAGAGTGTGTCATCGACGGATGAACACTCCGCTATACCCCAGTATCACCGATGAGATGCATATGAGCATGAGCATGTTGGTGCATTCGCATATCTAAGTAAATTGTTAAATTATGCAACTTTACCTATATGGAATATGGCTTGTTTGTTTGAGAATGACAATGGCATTAACTAAATGGATGATGATGATAACTTTAATTATGGTTAATAAACTATTGTTTATGGCTTTATTATGTATTTGCTGAGTCTTGGACTCATTCTTGCTCTATTGTTGTTTTTAGGTGACCAGTGTTGACGTTTTACTCGGGAAGGGCTAGCACACTTGGAATCATGCACTTCACCCAATTATTCGATTCATTGGACATGAGAAACTTTTAGAATAACATGAATATTTATGTCTAGGACATGATGGTATTGAATAACCATAGATGCTTGGTTTATGTTAATCTTGGTTAATTATTTTGCTATGCTCCTAGGTCTAATTTATCTATGATTGTCATAGTGTTATGCTTGTGTTAATGCGACCCGTGGATGGGTTTTAATGTTGTTATGCTTGCTGAAATTTTATAGTAAGTTGATGTAAATTAGATGGTTATAGTAGTTTAGTGGCATTCTAGGCTCAATGTTGGGCTGGGGTGTTACAGTTGGTATCAGAGCGGGCTTCAGGTCCGTGGTGAATAGATTAATAACTCAGTTAACCTAAAATTGCTAAAACTTGTTTTAGGACTTGTAAAATAAACCAAAATTTGATCATGGTTAATTAACTTAAAATTTTGACACCTTTGGTGCGATGAGGATGGGAATGGGATGAGTATCGCATTTACGCTTCCGTTATGTTGTATTGATGATTTATGTTAGTAATTGGTTCTGACTACTTATGATTTAATTATGTGATTGCTATGGGTCATGATAGTCGAGAGGTAGAGATTGTGGCTGTGGCCATAGGCATGGCCAAGTTATATCACCGTTGGTTGTATGATAGTGGTGAAGTGTTTACATCGGGTAACTTAGTTACAGGTGTTGAGGATATGTTTCTTTAGAAAAGTTGTTTTCTTCCTTGAGTTTGAATTTGATTATTCCTGTTATAGTTGCGGTTGATGAATTTTCGTGGGTTAGTATTTACAATGCATTTGATGTATTTTCATTGGTCTTTGTTGGTTCTATTAAGTTATTATTTGTTATCCTGACTGTTGATCTGTTGTTGTTCCTTGTGAACGTCGTTAATTTGCAAGGTTGATCTTTTCACGAAAGATCTGTCTTTCTTGTTGGAAAAAAAAATAACTCATTTGTTAACTTGGTATTTTGGATAACGAAAGTTTTCTTTTTCAAGTCCTTAAACATGTGGAAGCTTTGACCCAATGTATTTCTTTTGAGTATTTTGAGTATTGAAGTTGAATGCTTCTAGGTTATAAAAGAAAATATTAAAACCCTTTAGCGATGTCTTGTTGTGGTTAAGTTAAAGGTTGTAATTAAATAAATTAATGGATGTGGTATGGGTTATCAAGTTGGAGTGCAGAGTGTGGTGTATAATCAATCTTAACCAAGAACCTTGGAAGGAAAGTTGATTAACTTGATGGTGTCATGTGGTAGTTCTTGATGAACTATGATTAATAGTATGGCTATACCTAATTGGATTAAAAGGAGTTATTAAGAATTGTAGAACATTGATGACTGGTATGATCATTAAAATTATTTAGTTTTGCTAAACTTGTTGGATTAGTTGGTCTCGGTGGATTAATCTTCTTGTGTGGGAAGGAAAAGTTGGGGAGATGCTAGATTATTACCATAGTGGATATTAGTATTGGAGTTATCTTATCTGTAGATACTAGATGATTTTATATTATGGAAGGAGTTTCTAGATAGTTATTTTAACTAGAATAATTGGACGAATTTGGTTGCAGAGTTGTTGAGACTTTTTGATCGATGGAAGGCTATGATTTTGGAAGTTTTGTCGGGATTTTGCACCGAAATATGAATATGAGGATGGACAGTTGAACATGTATTTGTGATTGTTCATGTGATTTGAAAAGGAAAGTAGTTAGCATCTAGATTTCTTGATAAAACCAGTTGATAGCAACAGTGGTTGGAGTGCAACAATTGTGTGTTGACGTTTGGTGTTGATCATCTATAAGAGTTGAACTGTGGGATTTAATTGGTGGCCTATGCTTTCATGATAGTGGAATTGTTAGACGATAGCATGTCCCTAATAAAAGGGTTTTGGTATAACATTTTGATTTGTGTAGTAGATCTCTGCTAAAATAAAGTTGTTGTTGTAGTAGTTTGTAAGCTTTTGGTGGACTCTCGATTTGAGGACGAGATGATAAAGTAGTATGAAACAATTTGGTGAGTTTTTAGAGAGCTGTACAATGGAAGGGTAGACTATGATGAATTTTCGTTAACAGTGTATTATTCTGGATGTTAGTAAGATTATCAGCAATAGATTGGTAGTGTGTTGTCGATTCTTATAAAAAGAACGTAATTTGATCGTCACTCGTGGTATCGCTCAAATGAAAATTTTCAAGTTTTGCATCCGTGATCTTTTGTAGTTCATGGTTTATGTAGTAGCTGGGATTGGATTGAGCAAGTGGCCTGTTGGAAAGCTTTATTGGTTCTTAAGTGATTCATGTGATTTGGTCTTACAACTTTCTTGTTTGAGTGGGCAACATGACGTTATAATAAAAAAAAATTATTTTTTTTTGTTAAAGAAAGAGTGAAGTAGAAGTATTCGAGATCGAAGTCAAGTTTTGTAACTCGCAGTTTACTTGAAGTGTGCCTAAACTTTCTATTTTTGCCCCATAGGAGTTTCGATTTTCAAAAGTGGTGCTTTGTTTTATTTGAGATTTTATATTCTCTTTTTGTGGGACTTGTGCCCTCAATTGTGGTCTCCGCTTTTGCTTTTCCGAGATCCTTGTTATTTGTCTATTTCTACCGGTCTTATGTTTGTTGCGAAAAGAAAATATTTTTTTCCGGGTTCTGAAAAAAAATATTTTATTTGCCACTTCATCAATTTGTTTTACAAAACCTTATGGGGTATACAGTGGCATCCGGTTAGTAGTGGTCAAGTATATGTTGATGTGAGACTGATGTTGTAAGTTATTTCAAGAGCATTGGAGGAAGAATTGAGTTTGTGATATAAATCTTATAGAGAATTGGATCCAAAAGGAATGATGGTCATTGATGTAAACTGATTATGTTGTTACAACTAGTAAAACCAATAGTGAATTGTAATTCAAGAACCCTTGTTCATGTCGGTGGAATATTGAAATATTCAAAAGTTTAGAACTTAGTCAATTAGTTAGAGTCTTGCGAATGTGTATGTTGCGTGTCGTGTGGGTGAAATGGAATAGTGTGGTTTAGTGGGTTCAATTTTGGTGAAGCTAATCACATTAGGCGATTACTTGATTAGTGAGGAATGTTGATATTAATGATTGAGGATATTGTTTGGATTCCGTGAATTTTAGTTATCCGATCAAAGAATTTCCTATCAAGTATACCGGAGTTCATTGTAAGAGTCTTAGAGGTTGAATCTGGCTTTACATTTTTATGCTAGACCTTTGGTCACACAATGAGTGTGTGTAAAGAAAGTGGAATAATAGAGTTTCTGAGCAAAGTGGAATGATCATTGATAGAACCTTTGCCTTCAATCAAATTAATGTTGATTAGTAGAATGAGTGCCTAGAGTAATTGGAGGATTCAATGGAGCCTCTTCACAATGGTGTTAATGATGTATTTTCAGTTTGAGCTATCTTGGCTTGAAATAGTATTTCTAACTCATACAAAGCTAACAAAGTGAAAAACTCTATGAAATCCAAATTGGTTTGCATTTTGGATCTTAAAAGCAAAATTACTCATTGGCATATCTTTTGATTGGAGACTCCTTTTCGAAAATTCTTCTTGGATAAGTTTCTCAGGAGTCTAAAGTTTATTTATGCCAAATTTGAAGGTATTTCGACTTGAATTGAAAAAGTTTTGACTTTTTCTCTCTTTGCTCAAAAGCTGAAATTTCAGATTTGTGCATGGTTTTGAGCAGATTTGTGAATTTTGTATCTTTAAATGGGTTCATAATTAGAGGAAGCTATAATAATGAAATTTGATCCTCTATAGTGGTTCTATGTTGTCAAAATTTCTCAAATTTATTGGAACCATTTTACCCATTTTCTCAGCTGTCTTTTGAGGCTCAAATGAATTGTCAAAATCTGAAAATCCTGAATTTTTCAGTTTTATGAAACTTTGTGATTTTCATATCTTTAAATTGGTTGACATTTGGTTAAGCCTACCAAAATGAAAATTGTGTGTATATTCCAGCACTAGCTCCATGATTAATTTCATATTTTTCTGAGCTTGGTTCCACATATTTTCAATATTGGCCATCTTTGATCTTCTCGTTTTGGAATTTGAAAATGTTCTTGAGAAGACTTCAAAGAAGGAGATTATTTGAATGTAGTTCAAATATCATTTCAAGTCGAATCATTTCAAGTGGTTCTCAATATTACGATTTAAAAGGGAAAATATTATGATCAATAGGTTTATAACCTATCTTTGTTTCTCCTCTCATATCTTGAGAACAAAATCTCCTTTGGTCATATAAGTTCAATTCATACTTTTTGTGACCAACCTCGATATTTGCTAGTGGTATCGATTTGCAAACCTCCCTTTGTGTCCTTTTTAGTGATTAATGCCAAAAGGGGGAGAATGTTTATATCAATACTCTTCCATTTGGATGTTTCATTTGTTTAAAATGCCAAAAGAGGGAGAATTGCCAAAAAGGGGGAGAATGCATTAAATGTATAGTATATCATTCTCATATGCATAATGATTGATGTTTTAAAATTTCACTTTATGGCATGCATAGACATAGTTCATTAACTTAAATTCTCTGTTATGTCTATTTATATCCAAATGTTGTTATTGATAATGGATTTGTCATCAATCACCAAAAAGGGGGAGATTGAAAGATCTAGACCCGCCATTATGAGTTAATGGATTGTTTTGGTGATTAATGACAAATCCAAATATGAGACTAACTCTTTTATCTAGTAATATCTTGTGTAGTCTCATTTGGATATAAAGGTGAAATTCAATGAGGTATGCAATCGACATCTTAATCTTATATATTGTTGCATTCCTCGAATCCAAAATATAGGTTGAACTCAACCATAAGTTAAACTTGAATATGTGCATATGTTCTTATTACACATTTGTGTATGCACACATTTAGGGGGAGTTTTATCCTATACTTTGTGGTTTCATTAGTATTGATCCATATTCCATTTTCCACACATATTGGGATCTTTACGTTGAAACAAAACCTTTTGAGTATACAACACTTGTGTAGTTCGTATATACTCATGTCATGAGTATATAGAACTTGTGTAGTTCTTGTATACTCATGTTAGAGTATATATAACTTGTGTAGTTTATATACTCAATTGTTCTCTCATTTATCATCATTAAATTTATGAGAATTTAAGTGGTTATCATCAATTACCAAAGAGGGAAAGATTGAGGTATCTTGTCCCACCATTATGAGTTAATGGTATGGTGTGGTAATTAGTGATGATCACATTGTGGAACTAACATTTTCCATGAGTTGGATATATAGGTTATGTTCCGTGATGATGAAGACATTGGGATGATCATGAGTTGATCATCAAGTCAAGAGCTTGTGTAAATGATGCATCATGAGTTGATGCTTATCAAGAAGAGATGATCATGAGTTGACCATCAAGACAAGAGAAGATCCATCATGTGTTGATGGAGGTCAAGTAAAGGAATGCATCATGCGTTGATGCAAGTGAAGAATCGGATGAAGAAATCATCATGAGTTGATGATTGTCAAAGTCGGGATGGAGAGATCATCATGTGTTGATGATGTTCAAGACAAGATCCCGAAGTGAAGAAATCATCATGAGTTGATGATCGTCAAAGTCAAGGACCGGACTTGAAGTGTTGATGTCGCCATCAAGCTTCAAGAAGATGCAAAGGCAAAGGTATGACTAGCTAGGGCTAAGGATGTGTTCCTAGTCTTTTACCGGTCTCTTGTTTGGTTGATAGACCGGATTGCTAGTATAGGTTTGCCGTACTATTAAGAGGATCTTGACTAGTAGTTTGAGTTAGTCATGTGTTGATAGCTCATTATATTTGCTCTAGCTCATCTATGCATGGAGCTATTATTTGCGAATGTGTTTTGCAAATAGCCGATGCTCATGCATTCAACCCTTGTAGCATGTGACTTAAGTTTGCAAATCGTTTTGCAAATGGTGTAAGTCCATGTACCTTTTTCCTTGTGGTATGATTCCAAAAGTTGGCAAATGTGTTTTGCAACTTGTTGGGAATCTTGCTTGTGACTCTTGTAGGCATGGCTTGTCAATTAGCAAATGTGTTTTGCAATTGAAGTTGTTGAAAAGCCATTTCGATTTCATCGGGAAAATCGGAAGTTCCGGTAGTTTAACGGCGGAAGTTCCGCACTCCGACGATCCGATTTTCAGCGGCTTGATTTTTCCAGAGCGGTGGTTTAGGACTTAGCCGATTTTCCAAGTGCGGAAGTTCCGAGTGTATTGAGCGGAACTTCCGATTTATCGGATGCTCAAATCCGGCGGTTGGTTTTTTCAGAGAAGCACCATTTTGGGGACTTAGCCAAAATTGAGTGCGGTAGTTCCGCTATGTGTTGAGCGGAACTTCCGAAGAATCGGAACTTCCGATATTTAGTTGGCGGTAGTTCCGGACTAAAATCAAACGGCTAGTTTTCTCGTCTGACATAGCCGTTACGGTGCCTTTTCTCTCTCCTGCGGTAGTTCCGGCATTTGTACGGCGGAACTTCCGATTGTCCTGATTTTTCAGGGATTTGTCTCCCAACGGCTAGTTTTTGTGTGTGGGCTATATATAGCCACCTTGGCGGTTGTGGGAGGTTCTCAAGTTGCTAAGAACTATTGTGAACTCTTTGTGAGCCTCTTGAGCTAAGAGCAAACCTCTATTCTCTTTTGTGCATGTGTTGCACTTGGTGAGATTAGAGAGCAAACCCTAAGTGCATGTGTTGCCTTAGGTAGTGGATTGAGTATCCACTTGAGCGTTGACACTTGATTAGTTCAAGTGATCGTTGAGACTTATTTCTCTTGGTGTTTGCCGACACCTAGACGGCGTGGAGGCGTCGTGCTCGGTGACCTTCTCAAGAAGCTTGTGAGAAGGCCCGACGGTTGTGAGTGGTTTGGTGCTCGCCATCTCCGGAGTGGAGGAAGAGCAACCATAGTGGAGCGAGGTGTTGGTTCGGTTTGGAACCGGTCCAAGTGTTGGACTTACCTCGGAGGTGTGTGCTCATTTGAGGAGCCGGTCCAACGTGGTTGGGCTTACCTCAACGTGGATTAGGGAGGACAGTCTCCAGAACACCACGGTAAAACATAAGTGTGTCCATCTTGTTTTTACTTGTGCTTTACTTTGAGCAATTTACATTCCTGCTTTAATTGCTTATATATCATTGTATGTTTGCTCTCTTGTATTGTCGGTGCACTTAGTTGAGCCTAGTTGATTTAGGTTTTAATTGTGCAAAACCAATTCGCTATTAGCTTCCGCATTTATATATTGGTTTAGCCCGATAGATTTTTAAAACCGCCTATTCACCCCCCTCTAGTCGGCCACCTCGATCTTACAACAGGTCAGGTGTCGGAGATCGTCCAACAAACCATGCGGCGTATGGAAATGTACCAGGAGCAAAGGAATTCACAAAGTCACACGATGACTTCATCCCCACGCTCCTCTCTCAGTAGGGGACAACATGGTCGAGCGGAGGACTAATCAACACCAAGACCCCCTCGTTGGTTCCGACCTGGAAATTATGAGGGAAGAAGGCTCTTCAGGACAACGACTCCTCCTCATCAAGAGGAATGACCGCTTAATTTAGATGATCTTAGGCATCATCTGAACCAAGCAGGTGGTCAAAGACGTTATCATAACGTCCACGATCAAATTGGGACACCAGATCCAAAGTATACAAATATGAGAAATCGATCCTCAATTGATTACAATCCAGCTCCATTTAAGAGAAGGCGCCACGATTCTATTACGGGCCACCAAGCATTTTCGGTAGGTCTCCAAGCAGTTCGTTGGTCGGATAGGTTCTGACCAGCTAATATAGAAAAGTTCAATGGGACTCAGAACCCATTAGAATTTTTTCAAATCTATACTACCGCCATCAAAGCTGTTGGTGGTAACGACAACGTGATGGCAAATTACTTGCCCACGGTCCTTGAAGGGTCTGCCTGCTCATGGTTTCTCAACCTACCGGGCGAATCTATTAAGAGATTCAATCAGGTTTGAAATTCTATCCCAGAGATCACAGAATCTTCTGTTATTCAGGCTTTTAAAGCAGTACTACAGAATCATTGGTTTACAGAGGATATTGCAATAAATCATCCACATAAAACCGTCGAACTTTTTGACATGGCAAACAAGTATGCGGTCGGTAGTGAAGTGGTCGAATGGTGCGATGCTATTGATCGAAATGATAAAAATCCACAGACAGGTCTGGAGAAACAAGAGAAGAAAAGCAAGAAGTCTCTCAAGAACAAGAATAATGCAAGCCCGATAACAAGAAAGTTCTTGCGATTCCCAAAAAGTTTACCAAGGGCAAGAGAGACTTCACTGGTCGGAACAAGGCTAAGGCTCTGACCAGCAATTACAAGAAAAATAAGAAGTGGTGTCTACTTCACCAGGCAGCAGGGCATGATTTGCACACCTGCCGGACCAGCCAAAAGAAACTGAAAGATTACTACTCAGGCAAAGGTCCCTTCCCCTCCATAACAGAACTCGAAGAACCAATATCTAAGAATGACAAATATGGCGACTAAGAGATGGAGTACCAAGAGCCACAACATACAGTCTATATGATTTTTGGTGGATCCTCATCGTACGAGTGAAGACGTCATCTGAAGGCCATAGAGCGGGAGGTGAACTTTGTTGAGTCTCCGATCACCGTCGAGCCACCCAAGTGGTCAGAAACTGTAATCCCATTCAGAAAAAAAGACTGCCCCATCCAGTCAAATCGACCAGGTAGCTTTCCTATCGTAGTTGAACCTACTATTAACAACTATAAAATTAATTGAGTCTTAATAGATGGAGATAGTTCTTTCAATATTTTATTTACAGGGGCGTAGGAAGAGATGCAGTTTCCCAAGTCTAAGGTAAAACCTGTGAAATATACCTTCCGCGGCATAGTTCCTGGTTCTACCGCCAAATCGATAGGACAACTATCCATACCGGTTACGTTCGGAAGACCCGGTAACTTTCGAAAGAAAAGGTTCCATTTGATGTGGTAGATTTCGAAACCGCATATAATGGAATCCTTAGTCGTTCAGCTTTAACAAAAATTTCTAATAGCCACGCACTACGGTTATCAAAGTTTAAAAATGCCAGGACCAAAGGGAGCCATCACAGTTCGACGAGATCGAAAAATGGCTTATGCATGTGATTGAAAATCCTTAAAAACTGGTGATGAACTTCCGACCAGAGAAACTGATCTGTCCACCATGCAGGTCAAACACTCAAGACTAAAGATAGCTCCAAAGCCTTCCGACCAGACCAAGAAGGTACCACTCGGCAAAGGCGTTCCTCTAGAAGGCACCAACGCACCATCTGGCTCAAGAAACGATGGTGTGTCCTCCCAAAATGTACTGGTCAGGGCAGGACTCGACCCCAAATAGGAAGAGTCGTTCATCTCCTTCCTCCGAGCACAGGCTAGCTCTCCAACTTGACAAAAAATTGATCAAACGAAAGCTAAGACATTTCGCATCCGATCAGAAGGAGGCAATCTGGTTGGAGATCGACAAGCTCCTAAAGGCTGGATTCATTCGTGAAGTCGACCACCCAGAGTGGCTCGCCAACCCTGTAACGGTTAGAAAAAGAAATGGGAAATGGCGAATATGTATTGACTTCACATATCCTAATAAAGCTTGTCTGAAAGATGACTTTCCCCTTCCACGCATTAATCAGCTTATAGACTCTACTTTCGGGTGTGAGTTGTTAAGTTTTTTAGATGCGTACTTAGGGTACCACAGATTAATATGAGTAAAAATGATGAAGAGAAAACTTTTTTCATCACTCCATATGGCACTTACATGGACCAAAAGAAAGATACTCACAGGTGCAAAAGTTGTTCTATGGTCTCCTTATGGCTTCAAGTAAACTAAGGTATTATTTTCAAGCCCATAAAGTGGTCTCACCAACCGGATATCCACTTGGTCAAGTTCTCAGAAACAGAGAATCATTAGGACGAATAGCAAAATGGGCGGTTGAGCTTGGGGCGTTCAACCTCCATTTCATCTCACGAACAACAATCAAGTACCAAGCAATAGCAGAATTCATTGCCGAGTGGACAAACCCTGAACCCACCTAAGGGCTCGAGTACGAACTCTATGACGAGTGGACAATGTACTTTGACGGTTTCTTAATGCTTAAAGGCTCGAGGGCTGGCATCCTAATATCCCCTATTGGAGAACATATCAAATACGTCATTTGACTAAACTTTCCTGCAATAAACAATGTGGCATAATGCGAAGGTTTACTGGCAGGACTCCGAGCAGCCAAAGCGCTCAGGATTTGCAAATTAATAGTGAAAGGCGATTCTCAACTAGTAGCGAATTAAGTCGAAAAAGAGTATCAATGCTCGAGTACCAAGATGCCATCTTATCTGGCGGAAGTATGAAAACTCAAAAAATACTTCTTCAATTTCTAGATTCAACACATTCCTAGAAAGGAAAACTTTATGGCATACTAGTTGGCACTAGTGGCCTCCACGTGGTCACTTGTCTCGCCCGGAGTTTTTCTCGAGCAACTCGATTTACCCTCGGTGGCTGAGCATTCCAAGAACATAGATGTTCCAATAGAGGTTGTACAAATCAATCCTGTGAACTTGGATGCTCCATAGGAGGTCGTCAAGCGTGACCCGGTAGAGATTGGATGAAGTTGATCTACAATTATCTTCAACATGACATTCCTGAAGAAGATGTAGAGGCTGATCGTATTGCTCGAAAAGCTAAATTATACACTATGATCGAACATAACTTGTATAAATGAGGATCCCACAGAGTATTGATGAGATGCATATCTCAAACAGATGGCATTGAGATGATATCCAATATTCACGGAGGAGTCTGTGGAGCACATCATTCCTACAGAACGTTGGTCGTTAAGTCCTTCAAGCAAGGATACTACTGGCCAACTGCCCTTTATGATGCAAAAGAGCTAGTGATGAAGTGCGTACAATGTCAATTTCACACTCGACAAGTACATCAGCCGACACAAGTTTTGCAAACAATACCTCTTTCTTGGCATTGTGTCACCTAGGGACAAGACATTCTGGGACCTTTCCCAAGAGCACCCGGGGGCTTCGAAGTCTTTTTCATCATGATTGACACGTTTACCAAATGAATAGAAGCTGCTAAGAGATTTCTCATAAAAATATGATCACACGATTTGGTGTACCTAGTCGTATAATCACAGATAACGGTGTACAGTTCTCTAGTAGAAATTTTTATGAATTCTGCAAGGATCTAGGCATCAAGTTACATTTCGCTTCTGTCGCTCACCAACAGAGCATCTGAGCAGTCTAAAGAGCCAATGAGATTATAATGCAAGGGGTGAAACGCCGAGTATTCGACTAGTTAATACAACAGTCGGAAGCTTGGATTCAAAAACTTCCTTTTGTATTATGGGTCATTGGAACCACGACTAGTCGAGCGACCGGTGAAACACCATTTTTTTCTTATTTCTGGTGCTAAAGCCATGCTTCCTCCAGAACTGAAAATAGACTCTGCTCGAACTGATTGTTACAACAAAAACGATCAAGAAGAACGACGACTCGACGACATCAATGTTCTTGATGAACGACGAAATCAAGCCCTAATACGATCTGCGGTCTACCAACAAGTTATGCGAAGATATCACATTCGTAAGGTGCAACCTCGCAGCCTAGCTATAGGTGATCTGGTTCTCAGAAAAATTCAGAGTCAGGCTAATCACAACATACTTTTTCCCAAATGAGAAGGTCCATACAATGTGGTCGAAATCATCAGACCTAGTTCGGTACGACTAGCTATGTTAGATGGGTGTGTTTTGTCAAACTCTTGGAATATTGACCAACTGTGTAAGTTCTTTGTATAATTGTATCTTTACATTATGCCAAATTTCAATAAAAATTTATCATTTCTATATTTTCTTTGATGAGTGATATTGTTTATATATTTGTACACGTACTCTGGTTGCCTACTATTGTTGTTTATGCTGGTCGGAGAAGACCAACTTCTCTCTGATATCCTTTAAAATGATCTCTGTTGCTCTCTGGCTCTGACATCTAAGTCAAAAGCCACAAGAAGCATAACACAAACAATTACATATAGTGATTTACATGGTTAAGATTTCAAAGACTACATTTCTTCACTTCAACATTCTGTTCTACTCTTATTTGGCTACTGGTCGGGTCACGGAAAGCCTCATAGTCGAAACCTCTCTTCTCCGCACGTGGTCCTGCCCACTGGAAGGAGCTTTCTAGCGACGATCTTTTTCCTACAGTCTTCGCTGCCCGTCGGACTTGCGCATGCGCACGTTTCACGGAGTGTTTCTAAAGTCTTTCGTTCTTAGCAATCATTATGACCATTTTTGGATACTACATATAAATAAGACCACTTATCGTTTATTGCATACATCCTAGCATATTTTCTTTCTCATCACGACAAGTCTTATCTTTTGACCATGTAATCTATTATTTGGTATTTCAACTATAGAAAATAGATCTACAACTAGTTAAAGTTACACACTGGTTCAGACCACAGTTGATTTTATAGTATTAATACGATCAGTTTTTCTCATATAATTAGCACATACTATCAATAGTGGTTGTAACTTTTACTCTTATTCTTCGCTTACTACTTCTTTAGTAAAGATCTTCTACTACACAAGCAGTCGGGGGCTAGAAAATATATGAATACTTTATGAGTAAAAAGGATAAACGAAAGACTTTTTTGATGAACGAAAGGTGAATTTTTTACATTCATATTCTCATATTACAATATTCTACTCTTTAGGGTCACCAGACTGATCGCTGCATGCTAGAGATCCGACGTCCATTTCTTCTACAACCTTATTTCTGAGAGGTGTCATTTCCTCGAAAAGTTTAGTTGTATAATCTCCCGAGCAGTTGAAGTCTTCCTCAATAGCTTGGAGATTTATGTTGGGGTCGGAAGCTTTTAGCTTTGCGAAAGAAAAACCGACTCCATTCTTGACAGCTTCAAATAAAATGTGTGCATGGTTCTCCCGAGTAGTTTTAAGCAAACTTTTGAGATCTTCGTGTTTTTAGCTAAGGAAGTTGATATTCTCTATGGGATCTCTTAAGTTGGGCAGTTGTGTTCACGATCTCATATCGAAGAGCATCTTATTGAGGGCATTTACCTTCTCTTCAAGATTATGCCCAAAATCTGCCTCCTTGCCGCGCTCAAACTCCAGAGTTTTTTTTCTATTTTCTTCAATACTTGAGTTTGCTCTGCACGAGTAGACCAAAGAATAAATACATATCATTAAAGATAATACACTGGTCAAGTTTACGACTGGTTAACTTCAACCATCTTCTCGAATGTCTCAAGGACATCCTTGTGACTGGTCGTCATATATTCGATCGACCGGTCTTTGTTTTGACAATCTACTTTAAACTTGGTTATTATGGCTTCTTTAGCCATAACCTCCTTTTTAAGCTTCTCTGAATCTATCAAATATGATAAAGAGATAAGTTAATCAACAGAGAGTGATCTAACTGGTAAATAAAAAGAGAAGAAGATATGAAAAGATGCTTACTTTCTAATTCAGAATTCTTTTGCTCCAAAACATTTATTCGCTGGGTCAGTCCTCCGACCGTAGCAAAATTCTCCACCAAATGCTACAAAAATAGCCGACTCTTTGAGTTTTTGACAAAGTTTACAGGGAAATGCTATTAAAAGTGGCCGTGGAAGCTTACATGCATTGTCATGTTATTATATTCGGCAAAAAATGGAATCAGAACACATCTTTGATTGACGTTTTGATATTCTTCCCTAAGCCTTATCGAGTTCTTTATTGTTGAAAACTTGAAAGGGACAAGGGAAAGTAACAAGAAGAGGATACTTTCCAACAAAGGTCAGAACCTATTGGAAATCCTCAAATACTACCACCTCCGTAGGTGGGGTTGGAGCCGCCACGGGTTCAAGAACAGACATTGGTTCTGTCACCATCTCGAGGGCTGGCTCGACCTTTCTCCTCAGAGGCCTTCTCTTGAGGGATGCACTGGTCGGAAGCGACCGGAACACCAGAGGATCTATAAGAAAAAAAAGAAAGAAGCTCAAGACTCTAGAAACACTAAAGGTAAGTATTTATATATATATCTTTTTCATGTATACATACTTTGTTTTCTTAATCTTGAACTTGAAGCGCCCTGAAGCTAAATCTGACACGCTCGCTTTTCTTTTCTTTACTCAGATTGCTAGAGTTGGTTAGACCCCTCACATCCACCGACAAGAGGTCGGAAGCAATATCCTGGACCAGCTGGTCGAGAATAAGATCGCCGACCATAGGGTTGGATTGTGTGGTCTCGTCGACCTCAAGAGCGATTGCTTCAGTAGCAACTGACGGGTTGTAAGCGACTACTTGGGAATACACAACAACCGCCTAATTAACAATCAAGTTAGTTAGGTCACAAAAATTCTTCACCTAGAATATACATTTCTGTTCGGTTACCTACCTCTGTAAGATCACCTTCTCGGGTGGTCGTAGGAGCAGTCAGAGTATCAGTCAGCTGACAACTCTCGGTGGCCTTATTGATCTTCAATCCGACCGACTAAACATTAAAGAGGATTTATGGTAAACCAATCGGAAAACACCTAAATGGTGAAAGATAGTTCATATCTTTGCCTTAAACCTCTCGGCTCTCTTTGTGGCAGAAACAATCGTTAAAATCCGGGGGAATCAGCCTTCTCATCGGGCTCCCCGGCGCAGATCATTCTGATCCAGGTTCTAACCTCATTAGCAGAAAGGGCTGCAAGAATGAACAAGAGACTTTAGAGTTACAAAAGTAATCAGCCAAGATAAACAAACCAATCAGAATCTTTTAGGACTTACCCTCCTTGGAATCTTTGGTCGCGTCGTCATGACCAATATACCATAGCATTGAATGTACTCAGGATTTTAGGGGGCTAATCCGACGTATAGAGAAATCTCTCACTACGTGCCAAGAACTTAAACCCGTGATACTAAGGTGTTAGATGGCTACAACCCATCTACCCGCCTTTCCTTCCTTCTTCACGGAGGAGTATCATTCCGGGTTCTCGATCGCCTTCTTACCGGTATAGTAGAGGATGTACTTTTGGGTAACATCATGTAGAACCAGTTGTTCTTCCATGACGACCATGAAGAATTTGAGTACATACAGAAGTACTCATCAGCTTTTTCTTCATGGAGGCACAAGGTTCATTCCCTAGGCGTCCCCATTGTCTTCCCCGACTTCGTCATCCTGTAGAAGTACTTGAAGAGCTCCAGGTCTGCACTAATTCCCAGGTACGCTTCACAGAGGTAGACGAAGACGTTAAGATTATTAATCGCATTGGGAGAAAGGTTCACCAATTCAATTCCATAATGCTCCAAGATTGTGGGGAGGAATGAATGAACCGAAAGCCTGAAACCACGTTTGATATATGCGAGAAAAACAGGGATTTCCCCATCTTCGCCGCTCAGAGAGTGCTCTCTAGCCGCCGATCTCCAAGAAATCATACTCTTATCTAGAAGCATCCCAATCTTCTCTAAGACTTCAAGCTTCTTTCTACTCAGAACAGAAACCGATAAGTTGGTAATCAAGCCCGACATGGTTAGGTATTGGATCAAAGAAAGAAAGGGGGTCGTGGGAGGTTGAAGGCAAAACTGGTCGAAGGAGTTCCTTCTCTCATAAGATTAAAATGGAAAGTAGGAGGCGCAAAAACCCTAAAGCCTTGCGTTGAGGGGATTTTATAGCCACAATTCCCTAACTACACTAGAGAATTACCCAAAAGTCCAACAGACAAAAAAGACTCTTCAGTTTTCAAGGTAGATGCTCAAGCTTTAAAATGAATACAGAACACCTCGAATGTCACAGCATTAAATGAGGGTCTGCCCAAGACGACTTCATAAAAAAAGTATTCACAGGCCCAATTCATTTAAAGTTCGGGGGCCAACTGACGAGTATTAAAATCTCTATGTATTACTTTAAATACATAAATAAAAGACCATATATCTTCGTGGTCGTAAACCCTAAGACTAACGACCCCCATGGTCGCGAGAGTTGTAAACCCTAATGCTAACGACCCCCGTGGTCATAAGAGTCGTAACCTCTCAAGCTAACGACCTCTGTGGTCGTTAGCGTTCCAGAGGTTACTTATAGGTACACTGGTCGGATGAGGTCATGTACATAGTCTCCGACCAGATGATTGCTCGTATAAGCAATGAACTGACATCTGATTCGGCTCGAAGCATATCTTTTACCGTGTGATGAATAGAGCACATGTCGTATTGGCTCCATACCACACGACGTTTCATGATCCTAGGACACAAACGATAAACTACCATTCGGTTTAGTGTCTAACAGACATTAAACTGCCAAATGGTTGATACTTCATCAACCGTCGCCTCGCTCTGACCAGTCGTGACACTCCCAAGTGGTGCCTATATCAGGATTAATTGCCACCACTTCATCAACTATTTAAGGAAGGGCGCGAACAGCGGAAAGGGGATCAAAGCCAATTCGGAAAATCAACAGACGATTGGATTTCATCTGAAGTATTAGCATAGCAAGTACTGCACTGAGTGTAACTAGGATTAGTCCACTACCTTGTCAAGGGTATCCCTTGTAAATGATCCAGTTCATAGCAATAAAGAGCAGTCCCATCATCTCCCAAGAACTCTTTGTCATTTTTCTATGTTTTATTTCTTAAGATCGGCGGCTCAATGTCGACACGAAGTCTCTTAGCATTAACGTTATAGATGGGCTCATCCTTAATATTCAAAACATACAATCCATTCAACAATGGAGTATGACCATAAATCATATCTTCAAAATAAATTGAACAAAAATTGTTCTTTATTCTGAACTCATAACATTTTGCTCCTAAACATGAAGCAAGAATAATATCTTTGCTTAAGGTAGGAACATAATAAGATTATTTAATTCCATAACTAATCCCCAAGGTTAAGCTAATGGTAAAGTGTCAACAGCTAATGCGGCAACTCTTACTCCATTGCGCACGCGAAGATCAACATCTCCTCTTGCCAAGCTTCTACTCCTTATCAGTCCCTGCATCGAATTGCAAATAAGAGCAACTGATTCGGTATCAAGTACCCAAGAACTGATCGGAGAAGAGGCAAGATTATTTTCTATAACATTTATACCTGAACTAGAAATTATTTTCTATAACATTTATACCTGAACTGGAAATCTTCCCTTGTTCATTTTCATCTCTACTAAGTAATTTTTGCAGTTTCTCTTCTAATGTCCAGTCTTATGATAATGGTAACATTCTGATTCAAGCTTAGGACCCTGCTTGAGCTTCTCGATCTTATTTTGAGTCTTTCCTTTCCCTTTTTTCTTTCCCTTTGACTTACTATTCTTCTTAAAGCTAGTAGTCTTTTGAACCATTATCACATGATTAGAACTTTTCTTGATACTCTCCTCATCACCTCTAAGCATGTCATGTAACTTGGTCATTGATTTTTCCATACCATTCAAATGAAAATTCAATATGACAGGCTCAAAGTCCGTAGAGAGCGATTGGAGAATCACATCAGTAGCCAACTCTTGGCTAAGGGGAAGACCAAGCTTTTCCAAACTCTCATTGTGACCAATCATTTTGATCACATGAGGACTGACGGGTTACCTTCTGATAGTCTACAAGAAAACAATACCTTAGAGGTGTTAAACCTCTCCACCCTTGCTTGATTCTGAAACATACCCTTCAGACCTACAATCATATTGTAAGCGTCTGTGGTCTCATATTGCTTTTGAAGCTCATAGTTCATAGTCACAAGTATTAGGCAGTGCACATTGACTGCGTCATTGCAATGCTTCTCGTAAGCATTCTTATCAGCACGAGGAGCATCGACACTCGGTTCTTCGATATTCCTTCTTTTCTTGTTTGAGAACATTTCTCAAATTACGAAACCAGTCAATGAAGTTTGTACCATTCAGTTTTTCTTTTTCAATAATAGATTGCAAGTTAAAGGTTGGTGAAGAAGAAGTGGTAGGTGCTATGATCTACAATAGAAATATATGCAAAGATTATGTACTATTTTTATGTAAGATCTTCTATTAGACACTCATATTGGTGGTCGTGTTCGACTAGTCTACGACCAGCTCGTATCTCCATACGACTAGGCTGAACCTGGTCGTATCACCATACAACTAGTCTGGACCTGGTCGTATCACCATATGACTAGTCTGGACCTGGTCGTATCACTATATGACTAGTCTGGATCTGGTCGTATCACTATATGACCAGTCCATACCTGGTCAAACTTGATCATCAACAGTCAATAAAAGATACTCCCGTTATATGTTCTAAACCATGTTTTCCTCAAACATCATATAGTGAGTTCAAGATCCATAAAATCATTAAGTTCTAGTGAGCTATGGCATCACTGCTAGAAACCTAGTGATTTTATGTAGGCAACCTCTTGCCAATCATATCATATATGACTCTTGTCTGTTGGACAACATCTCTATGCCTCAGCAACCAACAGTATCATGCCCCAAGTCCCAAAACTGTTTTGATAGCCTTGTTAAATATGTGTGTCTGACACCCACCCCATCTTATTAAGAGTTAATGGTATCCTACTATGGTAGATCCACCAATTAACAATCAAAATCTTGTTGGTCGCAGCAATTGAAAAGACATGAAATTAACTTAATTTTTCTTCATGGATATTATTCTACCGTGCTAAAATATCTAATGATCAAATAGCAAGACAGTAATAAATATTCACAGATAATCGTATTAAACCGTGAAATAGTATGACCCCTTATCATGACGATCTCCATCACCGTGTTTCATGTCCTTCGACCACCATGCTTGAAGTCTCCGACCGCATTCATTTACTAAGAAAATACTCCTAAGAGCTAGTAATGAACTGCAAACGATAATATCAAGCATCACACGTCGGTACACAGACCGTTATACAATAATATGTAGCTCGATGGCTATCTCACAGTATCACACGCAGGCTATGAAAAATCCATGCATGCATCACATACACAATGGGTCATACTATGCAAATCAATCCCTTCAAAAATGATTTATGCATAAAATCCAATTCTATCGGGCGACATGACATATAATGCCATATAACGCGACTACTATCACGGCGGTCATGCTAGCTGATTAGCGGGTGGGGTTTGAAGGGGCAGCGCTCTCATAAACTTTTTCTAGGATATCGATCTTATTCATGTAACCGAGCCTCGGATTAATCATATTAACCCTATTTCGAACCAAACTTATCACTGCCTTGATACGACCACGCACTGCGACATACTCCGATGACAGAATTCCGACCGGCAGGAGCATCATGCAAGACAGTCATAAACAAGTCAAGTAAATCATCTGGTGCTCTCAACTTATACCTCTTCTCAAACCCATCTACTACCATCGAAATCCGATCGATCTTATCGACCAGTGCCTAGATCGTTCCATCCATATGAACCGATCTAGGTTACCAGACCAAACCAGTAATAGATCCAATCTACTACTGTCATATATCAAGTATATGTAACCAATGTTGTTCAAAAACTCTGCAGGATGGCTCTGATACCACTGTTGGCATACAAGTAAGCTGTGCTAGCTGACAATTAAAAAATTCTACCACGTAAACCAGGATACCACTGTAAGCAAGAGATCACATATCGTTACCACCAGACGCGCAATGCAGCGGAATAAGAGTTAGAGCAGCCTGGTCCAATGAAGAGCGCGTCGATGTAGTAGTCGTAATCAATCATCCGACGTGGTCGATCGTCCAACGTAGTTGATCGTTCAACGTAGTTGATCGTCCTCGCAGTCGATCGTCCTCGCAGTTGATCGTCTAGCGTAATCATCGTCGATCGTCTCCTCCAGCAACCGATCGCTTTCCTTGCAAAGTTGCATATCATCCTCGAGCGCAACAGCAACCGCAGTAGCGCCTCTACGGTATCCACACGACCAGGGTAGGAATGTCGTACGTCGGTGTGCTAGCACCAAGTCGCACGAGAAGGCTCTCTCAAGAAGATGGCGGCTAGGGTGTAGTGGAGCAATCATGTATCCTCGTCTCCACTTCACTCTCCCCAATAGCTTCAAGCATCTCCTTATATAGTGTCTGTGACGGATCCTATACAAACATGTTTGACGAATCGTATCTGTACTGGTTTGTTCCAACCCGTTAAGTGTGTGACCCTGTAGGTTCATGTGTAGTTTGGTTGTGACTCAGAAACCTTTTTCGACCACGAGTCGTTAGTGGTACCTAGCAGGACATAATGATTCCCAAAATACAAATTATATCGGATGAACCTTAATATAATATGATCTACGACTAGGTCCTATTTGGTCTTGACCGGTTCATAACTCCTTACGACCAGGTTTTGACCAGCCTACGACCAGCTCATATTTGGTCTCGACTAGTTCGTAACTCCTTACGACCAGGTTTCAACCAGTTAGTGATTATGTTCAGCCAACCTACGACCAGCTCTTATCTCCATACGACTAGTCTGTATCTGATCGAACTTAATGACCAACTCGTGTATTCTCCCTTTGCCTCACGATATCTGGTTGAACTCTAGATGAGATATTATGTCATCCATGGATTGTTCAATACTTTCTCGATCGAGTATCAGATAACTTCATATGGTCGAAATCTTCGACGACCAGTGGCATAGTCATTGTCTTTCTTTATTTGACCATGTCGAGGGGCCCAGAAACATCTCTTCTGTTATGTTAGGAGGGGCAAATCTCATATCCGACTGGTCGCATTCCTCTGCGTGTTTCTTAGCATACTCGAAAGCTACCTTTATGACTACCAAATTACAGAGTAGCGTTTGACAACCCCAAAGTGCACTTTTACACATATAGAAAACCATGTTGATCTTAGGTATAAGGATTATGCATCATCATTGCTTGAGACAAACTAATGAGACATGAAATCATAACAATCTCAGCAGTGTCTCAAAGTGGGTCAATCCAACATCATGTTCTCTAACATGTGTTCACATTATTAATTCGATATCCTTATATCCATGACAGGTGAAATATAGTCATCAATCAATACATGTGCTGATCGATAGGATCACTGGTGTTCCGACTAGTGACATTCGACCAGGGATACATTTAAAACGACATCATATAAGTTAAAAGAGCTTCACCAACAAGTCGTGTACTTGTTAATCTTTATAACAGATGATTCATTCAAAGAACAGAATAACACTTATTCAATAACTCATAAATATAAATGTGATATAATCATCTCTATTATTGACTTTAGAGCATACCACCAACAAAAAAAAAACCCCAAGCGCTAGCTGCACGCTGTGAATCTGATACCCTTTCTTCAGAATCTAGATCCAACCCCACCGGCTGGCCTCTCGTGTCAGTCGGTCACTCACATGCTTGCTTGTGCACGCCCAACTCGTGCATACCTCAGCTTGTAACATTATCTCACCACCCTCCATTTCTCGTTAATTTTTTTGTGATGTTTCTTGTCATGAAATGTTCGTGATGAATGAAAAAAATGCCAACATGGAAGTAGATACAATTCACAATTTCTCAGTAGAAGCTATGGTAAGCCTGTATTACTCAATTATTGTTTCACCCCCCTTCTCGACCATCTGATTTATGGCCCCGTAAGCAAGCCTAACTCAGTTATCTTCGACTCGGATTTATTTGTCCATTCTTCTTAAATAAATTGATTTCTCGATCCTAGTTGTTTGCACGAGGGGCTGTAGCAGGCGTATGAACGGTACCACGGGTAGTGTGAACAGTACCTACTAGTACTATATCATAATTTATTTTTGACCCCAAGTTGATTGATTTTATAAAATAAATTATTATTGGTTAGGTATATTGTTTTGTGATTCATTATCTACCAAATTACCATTAGGATATGATCTTATCTATTAAAAATGTTATTTTTAATAGTTGCAAAGATTAGATTTGATTGAAAAAATTTGTTATAGATTATTTCTTAGTCATCGAGTCAGTTTATCCCTATAAAAAAGGATAACATGTATTCATTATCAATCAAGTAATGAATAAATAAAGTTCTTAATCTCTCTCTCTCATCTTCAACTAAGCCTCAGAGCTTTGACGGTGGTATAACCAACCGTTTAAGGGCGAGTGTTTTACTCTCGGTCCTTAGATTTGTACCCAACGAACTACTACAGTATAGTTATCCCACATTTTTTTATCTGGTTCTTGATGCACCACACCAGGCACACTTCTATTTGAGCTAACACAGGGAGGATCCACTCAATGCAGGGGTGGTGTGAACTCCTGACCTCAAGAGGAAATTCAATCTGAGGGCCCATATGCAAGAAGAAACCAAAGGTGTTGAACTAATCCAGTACCATCTACAATTTATCCTTGCTTCCTGTGGACCTCTCATCTCATCATCTCATGTGATGAGGAACAAAGCCACAATTATCGATCACTCACTCACTCCTTTCTCTCTTTATCTTTCTAGCTTAAAAAAGAAAAGAGATGCCACCCACATCTTTTGCTGCCTCTTGCAATTTCTGTTCACACAAGATTGTTCTTTGGGACTGACAAAAGAGTCTGCCGCAACCATTCTTTGTTTTTATATACACATCTCAAGAAAGATGTTTTACACTCCTATGGCATTTGGCATTGTCCAACTTTCAAACTAACTTTATACTCCTACCCACCACTACTCCTGCTGCTACTAAACTTTAGCATACCATTCTTGGTGAGGTAAATCATGCTAGGAGAAATCTGAAGAAGCAAGCCTGTTTTGGCCCTCCGTCCTGACATACATCTGGAACAGTGCAGTGCAGTGCAGTGCAGTGCACAAAACCCACACCTGCTTGTTCTCGGTTAACCAACAGTAAGGACAAGGCATTGGATTCGAAGCAACAATATACTAGTACTCCTACTACTCTACTCCACGATAGGTAGGAGTACTAGAATGTACCCGAAGTGGTAGCTAGGAGCAGATGAAAGCAGAACACAGGACACAGAGCCGGTAAAGGCTAAGGAAGCAGTTGGTTCTCCTTCCCGTTTAGGCTCGAGTTGTTTGGTTTGTAGGATCATGGCTTGGTTCTCTCGTTCTTCGGATGGTTCCTGAGGTGAAACCTTGCTTCTTGCTCTTGTTTTCGTGTAAGTAATCTGTCATTTGAGTCGGCATGCTGTGTCTTGATGTTGCATGTTGTTTTCAAGAAGCGTTTGAACAGTAGATGCGGAAAAACCGGATTTTGTTGGATGAATTTGATAGAGTGGACAAAATCTTGTTCTTATCTTTTTGCATCTCCTCCACAAGAACCATTCGTTCCATGTTCTTATTCTCACAATTTCCCATCCATGCAAATATGCAATGATGTGCAGTGCAGTCCCTTGTGAACTGTGTGTTCTTGCTCACATTTCTTTCCATCTTCTTCAGAAGTTCTGCTGATCTTGCACAAATTGCACGGCAAGAAAGTCTCAAGATCTTTGAAGAAACCAGATGTGAAATTGGCCACTAGGAATGGAGGAATCGAAGTCGAAGAGGGTGGAACCGGCGCAGGCGAGGACCCGGACCGTGCCGATCGCCGTCACGCCGGAGGGGTTCTGGTGCTGCCCGTCGCCGGCGGCGCTGCACAAGAGCCTCAAGAACCCGCACCACCATGGCAGCAGCAACAACCACAACAAGCAGCAGCACAAGATCCCGTCAGCGACTCCGTCCAAGGCGCCCTCGTTGCAGAATGCATCATCTGTGCCCGACGAATTGGGACCCAGGGAAGCTCCTGATGAGCAGAACCAGGCGGCCGAGGCGGCGGCACTGGACAGGCAGCAAGAGCAGGCCGTGGAGGCTCAGCAGCACAAGATCTGCGTTGGGTTTGGGCAGCCTGAGACCAGTGACCTGACGGTGATGCTGTATGGGAAGGAAGGGATTGCTGTCAGGATGAGCGTGCACAGGGATGTTCTCTGCGAAAGCAGCGCCTTTTTCGCCGAGAAGCTCTCCGGTGGCCATGGTCCTCCGGTGCCCTGCGTGGAGATTCATGATTGTGGTGATGCAGAGATCTATGTGGAGACCGTTGGGCTGATGTACTGCGACGAGGCGAAGCACAAGCTACTCAAGCAGAATGTATCGCGCGTTCTTCGCATCATGAAGGTATATGAATGTTCACATTTCAGTGTCTTGTCATTTTGCTTCAGAGCTCATGTTGCTAAGGTTGTCATTAAATTTACATAGCAGTATCCGGCAATTCTTGCTTAAGTTCTGAATTTTCTGCACTATTATTGAATGGTAACATGCAGTATGACTGCTATATAATCTTAGTTCATGTAGTTAGTAGTCCTACATATTAATCATGGGGAAAGTGGCTAAATTTACAGGTTGCTGAATCACTTGGTTTTCACGCCTGTGTCAAGTCGTGCTTGGATTATTTGGAAGCAGTCCCTTGGGTCGGTGAGGAAGAAGATAACGTTGTGTCGTCGATACGGCATCTTCAGAGCAAGTCTTATGGAGTTAGTCCTTTGCTGAAAAGAGTTACTTATGACAATCTATACTCACCAAATGATACTCTGTCTCATATAATGGAGATGGTATTGAAGAGCAGTGATGACAGGGGGCGTCGGGAAATGAAAGCCTTAGTTCTGAATCTTCTCAAGGACAGCAGTCGCTGCACGGATGGAACATCAGACATCTGTTCTGAAATATTGTACAGTTCATGTCGAGGTTGCTTAGACAGGCTTGGACTACTGTTTGCAGAAGCATCTGAACCAGATTTTTCTGCTCAAGTTATGCGGCAAATAATTATAGAGACAGATAATCTCCTCTGGTTGGTTGAGATATTGGTTAACCAACGAATTTGCGATGATTTTGTGGTGATGTGGGCAAGCCAAAGTGAGCTTGCAACATTACATGCAAAATTGCCAGTTGCCTCTCGTCACACTGTTAGCTGTATCACAGCAAGGCTTTTTGTTGGCATTGGAAGAGGAGAGATGCTTCCATCCAAGGACACCCGTCTTCTTCTCCTACAAGTCTGGCTGCAAGCACTCATCGATGACTACTCATGGCTGCAATGCAGCTGCCGGTCATTTGATAGGATTCTTGTTGAGGAAGGGATTGGGCAGACGATCCTGACACTTCCTTTGGAAGACCAGCGGTCTATGTTACTGTCGTGGCTCGGGAGATTCTTGAAGTTAGGCCATAACTGCCCGAATCTGCAGAGGGCATTCGAAGTATGGTGGAGAAGGACTTTGTCAGACCTTATGTCAATCAAGCAGGTAATGTTTTATGATCAGGCAGAAGTCATCTTGAAATGATAGGGGTAGTGATTTTAGCTCATCATAGATTCTTTGGGAGATTGTCTTGGTCAATATGATAATAGACATGATCACATGAGACCCCGGAAGAATTTTGGTGGCTGGCTTTTTCTAATTGTGTAAATTTTGGTGGAACCAGAAATTTGTATGGGTGCGTGTTTAGCTTGTGTGTAAAATCAGATGCTTTCCCTGGTTATTATAAGAAAATCTCAATCAGCAGCTCCCTCTCCATTGTACTTCTATTTGATTTTTGTGATCATTCATTTCGATTGTTATCAAATGTAACTATCATTTCCTTTTGTTCTGGTTAATTGAGGGTTACTTACATGAATTGCCATGTGTGTCTAAGCCTCTGAGATATAATATCTGAATATAAAAAGGTTAGCAAGTTAAACTCACAATATTGTTTTATAGCATTTAACCATTGCCTTCTTTAGTTTGTTATGTTACATGATAGGCTCAACCGAGAACCCTGAGTATGAGCAATAATATTTTATTTTATTTTTAAAAGGAGGATCCGTGTTGGTAAATAGTTTGGATATTAAACAAAAACTTAGTAGGCTCCTTGTATTTGATCATGCTTAAATCAACAAATTTCACTGTCAATATTCTGATCAAGTAATCATAGATAGAGTACACACGACTTTTCATCTAGAGAAACTTTGTAACACCTCGGTCCACTACACTAACTATCAATTTTAACATCAATTAATAGTAAATTGCAGCAAACATATCAATGATAAAACCGTCCACGAGTCACACTAACACAAGCATAATGATATGACAATCATAGATGATTAATTCTTAGGAAGCATGACAAGATAATAAATCAAGATCAAAGCAAAACCAATCGAATCAAGTCTATTGAATGAGTAATCAACTCCAAACTATCAACTAAGACTAAGCAATAATATCAAGTTCTAATTATAAATCATCATGCTAATAAAGTAGCTCATAGCCAATGTTTCAAGTATCTGAATGTATGACATGGTTCCAAGTGTGCTAACCCTTCCCATGTGCAATGTCATCAACAGTCACCTAAAAGCAACAATAGAACCAAAGTGAGTCCACAACTCAGCAGACACAATAATAAACAATGATTAATCAACTGTAAATGATACCATCATCAACATCAACCGTTTTCTTTTCTTTATTTTCGTACTAATCATCAAATTATATTTTCCTTAAATGCAAAGTATCCCTACACTATATGTCCACATGCAACTCTTTTTACGTATATCGGTATAACGTGAGTGAACACCCGCGACAATGTTCACTCTCAAGCCCGCTCTCCAAAAGGATCGGGGGGCCCCTCCACTCTCGTGGAATCTTTACCAACAAGGTAGATATGTGACCACCATGATCACCTTCTCTTCATGCAATGATGCTTACGAATGCTCGATTAAATATAAGTTCATCAATAATACCATCATCCAACCTTCTTAAATTCATCAACACAATTAATATCATGACCACTCATATTGTTTGAAATTAAATAAGATGATAGTAAAACAATATAATGATAGTAAAATAGTAAAACAATATAATGGTACAAGGATCCACCATCGATCACTATCTACCATGCACTTGCCTCTTTATCCCCTTGGAGCTGGATAGCGTAGCGGCGGCAAGGCACTAAATGCCACACTTCCTAGACAAATATTGCAAGACACAACTCAAAATCACAACATTACAACACTCACACCTTACACTTATCGTCGTCACACGTCTACGCCAAACTGACCCTATTAACCCAAAACTATCGGACGCACAACCCGTTGTCCCAGTGCTAAAATGGCACTAACTTATACATCTAAACCCCAAATCTTGACATCCACTACTTTCTGGAATCCTCATGAAAAATCATACAACTTCCTAGTTACAACGAACTTCTGATTCTACCGTTCTCTGCCCAATTTCCTTCCCCAAAGTCCGTTCTAGAATCTATCAGGACAGTCCACTTCATAATTTAATATCTTTAATTCTAAAATTTGAAAATATATGAACGATACTAGTTCCTGAAACTACACAAAAATTTCTAATTTATTTAAGTTATCACCACATTTTTATTTTGCCATCTACTAGATAAAACTGACTCATCTACACAATATCTGCCAGCCACGTCCAAATTCGAGAGAGTGACCTTCCCGAGTCTATAACTTTTCATTCGCTACTCCGATTCTAATGATCCAGACAAAGCCAACGAGATTATCTAACTTTTTTCTAATTAGACCAACCTCTTAATCCGATCCTAAATACCCCGAATAGCCCCCGCAAGGTTCTGTATCTAACCTCAACGAACTAGAGCATACTGAAAAGCAATCTTACCCTAAGGAAAACGATCTACAACCTTAACAATGACAGCCTTAAAAATTATAGGGATTAATAGGGTTTACCCTTAACGGACATCACGGGTCGCAGAAACCCCGCAATTTTCCTCTCTTCCTCTTCTTCTTCTCCTTCTTTCCCTCCTTCTCCTTGCCGACCTTCCTCTTCCCCTTGGCAACAGCCACCTAGGCAGCAGGGTGGCGTGGCGCGGCAGCGGCAACGATAGGGGGTGATGGCCAGAGTAAGAGGAGCACATAGGGCACCCCTGGGGTCCTATTTAAAGGTCAAGGTGCTGGCGGTTCGTTGCTTGTATGTGGTAGGGTTGGAAACAACCGGCATTTAATTTGATTCGGAATACAATTTGAATTCAAGTTAGTTTTTCGCTTTCCTTCTGTGTAGCGAACATTTCGGAGATCATAACTTTCTCTTCCGAACTCGGAATTGAGTGATTTTTTCCCCGTTTAGCTAACTCATAGTACTTCAACTTTATATTGTGAGTTTTTTTTTCTGAAAAATATCGTATTCATTGATAAATTTGTTTTGGAAGTTGACTTAGTTGCGGACTCAGATTCTCTGTACAGTCTGCCTTGCATACCCCATATCTCATACGTTGGAACTCCAAATTAGATCAATGAGGACTCTAAATTGGACTATAGAAATAGATCTACAATTTTGTAGTTATGAGGTTTTCCATTCGAAGCCGTTCCAGTCGCAAAATCCACGTTGCAAGATAATTACAGATTCTGTTCCATTTCTTGGCGAGGCAAATAAGGAATCTCTCAATGTCGTTATATTCTCTTTAAATAACCGGGATATTACAAACTTGTCCTTCTCCAACCAGGAATGCAGAGTTGTATACTTGTATGCAGTGCATCTAGCAAAACTTTCGATAGAAATTCTTAAAAATTTAACTCGGTACTAGCCCCACTGAAATTTCACACGGGATCACACATGGATATGATAAAGGAGTCATTTGCCTAGCAAAAGATCATCTTCTCAGAAGCTTAAAGATAGCTAGCAACAATGGTGATGCTATGCATTCATTTAGTACCTTTCACATCTTATCTCTCCTCGTGGAACATGTATGAGCCCAAGAAGTCCAGTGAATCCCCTGGGATTTCTACATCAAGATGTCAACTACCCAAACAAGCTAATCAAGATGGCTTAGCTGGTTCTCACCTATTTTTCTTCAGAGTGGAAATGTGTTGAGACTTTTGCAATTCAGAAAAAACAATAAAAGAAGTGGATCCCAGAAGTACTCATATCAAACACTTGATCTGCTTCTGCTTGTATTTATTATCTTTGGACGTTTATAGACAGCTGTACAAAGATTTGCTTCCGTTGTAATGATCTCCAAGTCTGGTTTAAAACTGAAAGGATGATTTTAACAAGGTGATGTGACCCAAATTTCCTTAGGATTATCTTGCTTTATTGTTATGTACTTTCATGTACAGGAGATTAGGTAAGCTGGCAAATAATTGGTCTGGTTTCAGTTTGAAGAGGGTGAAACTGATGAGGACATGAGACCGTTTGCATTTTTGTTGCCATATCGAACTTGAATTGCAGGCTGCATGATCTAGCTGATATTTACTTTCTAACTATCCTTTGATTTCTTTTGTTGCCATGATTCCTGTGGTGGATGCAACAATGTTTGGTGTGCTCAAATATGAGTTTTGATTTGGTTTTTTTTTAATGGTTGGACTGCAAGAAGCACCAAACTGTGTGGTTACACAACTTCTGCAAGAAGCCCTGACTGACATCCACGTCAGAAAAATCTGAAGTTTAACTTTTTTGATAAACTTTTCCTGGCAATTTTTCTCAGTCTACTATTTATGGCTACAAAATCGTGAAGTTTCGTCAGATGTTTCTTTCAGGTTAAGGAGTTCTAAGAAATGTTTCTTTAGCTTTCTTGAGTTGAGTTTGCCTGTGTCTGAATGCTCAGTGTTCTTAATGTCAAAAGTTAATTTCTTTGGATCAATGGTTTGGCTTTATCACTCGTCTTAATTTTGGATAGAGATGGTGGATAAACTAGCAGCTGGAGGTTGCTGGGGTATGATTAGGAGAAAGAAAGGAGTTGTGATCATGGCTCTACGAACATCAACTTCAGTGGTATACAAATGCTCTGCGTCATGAAATTAGTGGAAGCTGCACCTTTGAAACGACATGGAAAGCAACAAAAGTTAGCATTTGGTGATGGTGACGATGCTGTCATCTTTTGTTAAGCGTCACTATCGATGACTCTTGAGGTATATGCTGTGATTTTAGTGTAGCTCATGGAAGTTGAGGCTAGTGTAAATCCATAGCACATTCATATTCTTGCTTATCCAAGAACCATGACAAATTAATCCACAGCACAACAGTGCGGATCAACGATGTTTAATACAGGCTACAAGGATAGGTTGGATATTTCTGTTGGAAACGTGGACAATAGTTTTATTCTAGATTTGATTACGAGGTAAAGATCACACAAAACTAGTGATGCATAAATTAATATTAACAACAGGCTACTCAATGCACTTCTAAATATATACAATAAAAGATTTGCAACAGAATAGACTGATCGTAAGACCAACTTACAATGGGAGTGATGAAGAATAGGAAGCAGTGGTCGGAGCAGTACAGACTCGAAGCAGTGCAGACTATAGATGATGTAGCACAGCGAGCGGTCGCGCAGATACGCTGCCAAGAAACCTTATTGCCGCCCCGTACAGGTGAACTCTACGGTAATGGTTCAGAGATACCTACTCACCCTCCTTGCCGTGCACGCCGAGAAGAAGGGGTGAAATAGTTCGAACAACACAACTCTTCAGCACCAAAGAGCGGAGAGAAGAAGAAGAAAAATAGAAATATTTTTTATTTGTCTTTGATCGAGACGTCTTTAGATCTTTTTAAGGCTAAGGTAATTACTCTCTAGTAACATTCACGCTTTAAACCACTGATAACTACTAATTCAAAATCAACTAATGGTCATTAAGCAGTGTTTATTAATCCTGATTGTACACTAGTCTAAGGCTTCAACCACTGGTCTACAACTTCGACCAGTGTATTACGATCACACTGGTCTAAGGATCTGGCCAGATTATTTCGACCATACTGGTTTATGCCTTCGACCACACTGGAATATGGCTTCAACCATACTAGTCTATGTCTTCGACCACACTGGTCTAAGACTTCGACAAACCTGGTCTAAGACCCCTTGTCTGAGACTTCAACCACCCCGTATAAGACTTCAACCACACTGATCTAATACTTCTGGTCTAAGATTTCGACTACCCTAGTCTAAAACTTCAACCACACTAGTCTAATACTTCTGGTCTAAAACTTTGTATGCTTTGGAATTTTAGGAATGAATGAGACTTTACACATATGTGCCTAATTCCAACAATCTCATTCTGTGCTTTTTATCTCAGCTTCTTTCAGGCGTTGAAAAGGAGTGACGAAGGCAAAGGTTGGAAGAGTAATTTCTAGTAGAGTGATCGAGAAGATGTGACATTTTGTTATTATTATGGTTTGTTGTATGAAAAGAGAAATTTGGTATGTTCTTAAATTTGTTGTGTTGGACCGAAAAAGCGACTATAAGGGGGGTGAATAGGAGCACGCTCACTTTTTCACAAATAATTGATTCAATAAGATTTTACTCCAGTAGCTATGGAAGCTATGAAGATTAATATACCAGTACAGCGGAAGACTAGTATTGAATCCAATTTAACCCCCGAAGCAAAACCATGAAAATCAACACAAGCTAAAGAACTTACTGTTGGGCGGTCGGATCATTGTGTCAATGGTGATCGACCGTCTCGACACGACGACTGGCGGTCCGATCACCACCAAGAATGATCAATCAAACGACCGACAAACGAAGTTGCAAATAGATGTAACTTTTGATCTACAACTACAAACTCGATGAAACTTGGAACACACCTTCTCTATGAAGCCAGGAACCTATTCCAATAGAAGATTATGGAAATTCTTGGAAGAATTACGATCCTTTTCCGTTTGAGAGGAGGATGGTTCAAAACTGAGTCAAAACAAAAATTAGATCAAAAAAAACTTGCTCGTGGGTGATTGATGATCAAGATGATCCTAGATATGTTCCCACATGTCACAGCAAGCTAGATCACGTGAAGAAATCAAGCAAAAACTCACGAATCAAAGAAAAACTCAAATCATCAAAAAGAGAGAAGGAAAGCAAAAAGATAAAACATTGATCAAACTTTCATTGGATTGATTTGATATGATTTGGGTTTACAGCCACTCCATCAATGGAGGACAATGCTCAATGCAAGAGCACGAAAATCACATCAAAACTCTCTAGAACCCTAGCCTCCACAAAACATCTCCCTAAGTAAATTAGGGTTTTCAAAATAACAAAAAAGACAAAGAAGAGGTGCAGACACCTCCCTCCTCTATTTATAGTGGAGGCTTAGACCTTCTAGAAGTTTGACTCAATTGGGCTCCCGTTAAGGCCCAAAACAAACGGGTCACACACGCACACATTTTAATGCGTCATCTTTATCGCCTCTTGACCAAGAGGGTGAATCGAGTTGCTCGAGAAAAACTCCGGCGAGACGGTTGACCTAGTAGAGGCCATCCGTGCAAGCGATCCGCTAGAAAGTTCTCCTTTCTAGGAATATGTTGGATCTGGAAACCAAGAAGTGCTTTTAATTTCCGTACTTCCACGGATAGGAAGACATCTTGGTACTCGAGCATTGGTACTCTTTCCCTACTTGATTCGCTACTAGTTGAGAATCGCCTTCACTAGCAATTTGCGAATCCCGAGCGAACGAGCCGTCAAGTCCGCCGACAAACCTTCATACTCGCTACATTGTTTGTAGCGGAAAGTTAAAGCGGACGGCATACTTGATGTGTTCGCGGTAGGGGATATCAAGGCGACTCCACCCCGATCCTTAAGCATTAAGGAACCGTCAAGTACATTGTCCACTCGTCGTAGTGCTCGTACTCGTGTCCTTGCTTAGATTCCGGTTTGTCCACTCGGCAATGAATTTCGCTATTGCTCGAGACTTTATGGTACGTTCGTGAGATGAAATGAAGGTCGAGCGTCCTAGTTTCACCGCCCATTTTGCTATTCGTCACGATGATTCCCTATTTCCAAGGACTTGACCTAAGGGATATCCAGAGAGCACGACCACTTTGTGGGCACGAAAGTAATGCCTTAGTTTCCTTGAAGCCATAAGGAGACTATAAAGCAACTTTTGTACTGTGGATATTTTCCTTTGGCGTGTAAGACTTCGCTACGTAATATCTTGTCGTTGGGCGTTTTCACGGCCTACGACCGATTACATCATTGACGACTTGTGGCGTTGCGACCACGTAAATCAACGATGTTTCCCCGGTCTTGGAGAGACTAGGACCGGGCACTCGTAAGGTACTCTTTGAGTTTTCAAAGGCATTGTTAAACAGTCGTCGATCGAAACTTCCATGTTTAGAAGAAGTTTAAAGAAAGGTAGTCCTTTTCCCTAACTCGGCTATGAAACGACTTAGCGCCATACAACCGTTAGCTTGGACTTCCTTCTTCGTGGTCGGGGCGATCGATGGATGGCGATATCTTTCTTTGGGTTTGCCTCGATACCTCTAGCGAAACTAGGAACCGAGCAACTTACCAATGAAACCCGAACACACACTTCTCCGGATTCAACTTGAGGTTATGTCTTCTCAAGTTATTGAAAGTCTCTTTAAGGTCAAGCATATGATCGCCGGAGTTGACACTTTTTACTACCAAGTCATCAACGTAGGCTTCCAAATTTCGACCTATTTGTGGGTGAAGGTTTTGCATTAATCTTTGAAAAGTGGCACGGCATTTTTGAGACCAAAGGGCATCTTTACATAACGAGAAGTGCCAAATGGAGTGATGAAGGAAGTTTTCTCTTCATCTTCTTTACTCATACCCTGAGTAGGCATCTAAAAAACTTAATAACTCACACCCGGAGGTAGAGTCTACAAGTTGATCAATGCGAGGAAGGGAAAATCGCCCTTCGGACAAGCTTTATTAAGATCTGCGTGAAGTCTATACACATCCTCCATTTCCCATTACTCTTCCTAACCATTCACGAGTTAGCGAGCCACCGAGGGTGATGTACTTCACGAATAAATCCAACCTTTAAGAGCTTGTCAATCTCAATCCTTGTTTGCTCGGAGGAAGGAGACGGCGACTCTTCCTATTTAGGATTGAGTCTCGCTCCGTCGGCACCTTTGGTGAGGATCCACCATCATTGCTTGACATGGCGTTCCTCAAGAAGCGCCTTTGTCGAGTAGAACCTCTTTAATGCAGTCGGATGGTTTGGGCGTTATCTTGGAGTGCGGAGTGCTTGACACGCATGGATGATGAGTCGAATTTACGGTGGTAGCTCATCGACCGATTCTAAAGACATTCGATCACATGCGTATGCCATTTTGCGATCTCCACGAACCATGATCACACCTTTCGGTCTGGCATTTTCAAACTTTGATACCCGTGATGCGTGGCTATCAAGAATCTTGCTAACGCCGACGACCAAGAATTCCATTATATGCGGTTTGAAATCAACCACGTCAAATGAAATCTTTCCGTTCGGAAGTTATCGGGACTTCCAAACGTAACCGGTAAGGATACTTGTCCTATCGGTTTGGTAGTAGAACCAGAAACTATGCCATGAAAGGCGTATTTCACCGGTTTTACTGTTGATCTGGGAACCTGCATATCTTCTAAAGCTCCTGAAAATAAGATATTTAAAGAGCTACCACCGTCTATCAAAACTCGATTGACTTTGCAATTATTAATAGTAGGTTCTACGATAATAGGAACCTACCGGTCGAGTTGATGAGACGAGGCAATCTTCTTTCTTTGAAGGAGATCACGGTATCCGACCACCTTGATGGTTTGGTGATGAACGAAGGTTCCGATAGGTTGACCTCTCGCTCCATGGCTTTCAAATGACGGCGTGAGTCGTATGAAGAAGAATCTCCGAAGATCATATTGACCGTGCGCTGAGGCTCTTGGTACTCCATCTCTTCGTCGCCATCCTTGTTCTTTTTGGAACTTGTTTCCCCCAACTCCTGGATTGCGGGAAGTGGGCCTTTACCTGCATAGAAATCCTCCAGCTTCTTTTGCCAAACACGACATGTGCGCAAGTCATGCCCTGCCTGTTGGTGAAGTGGACACCACTTCTTGCCTTTATTATGGCCATCGGTCGGAACTTTGGTTTTGCCCCGACCGGTATAGTCCTTCTTACCCTTGAACGGTTTATCCGAACCGCTAGGACTTCTTTGGTGCCCGTTTTGCGGTGCTTCTTCTTCTTGGAAACATTCTTGGGATTCTTTTACGACTTCTCAAGGCGAAGTTGAGGATTTTCTCTTTTCGATCAATGGCTTGATCCATTCAACCGCCTCTGGCGGCGCGCATACTTATCACCATGTCAAAGAGTTCGGCGGTTGTTCGTGGAGGATTCATAGCGATGTCCTCCGTAAACCGCCGATTCCCTAAACCTGCCTTGAATGCCTGAATCACAGAAGATTCTGCAATTTCTGGAATAGAATTTCGAACCTGGGTGAACCTCTTGATGTACTGACAGAGAGTTTCCTTTGGTTCTTGCCGAGTTCGATGGAGATCATCCTCCTTTCGATGCGATCGTGACGTGCCACGAAATTCACAATCAACGGATCGCAGAGTTGTTCCCAAGTATAAATAGATCCGACCAGGTTGGTTAAGCAACCAAGGCGGGCCGATCCTTCCGCAACTGGGCAAATAATTAGCCATCACGTTTTGATCACCACCAGCTGCTCTGATGGCAGTGGTGTATATCTGGAGAAACTCTAATGGATTTTGAGATCCATCGAATTTATCCAAGTTGGCAGGTCGGAACCCATTAGGCCAGCGTGCCTTGGAGCCTGCGAAAAGGCTCGACAACTCAGAAGCGATTCATAGCGCCTTCTTGAAAAGGTGCGGATTAGGATCGATGGGAGATCGGTTTCTTATTTGAACGCCGAGGCTCGTCGTCCGATCCGGCCGTGGACGTTATCATGGCGCTTTGACCATTAGCATGGTTCGGATGATATCACTTCACTTTGCGCCATCAAGCGCGCTGGTTGGCCAATAGGCCACCCTTGTCCATCTTGTACCACGCTTGAGTTCATTGACTCACCCGACATCGCCGATCGCTCGACCTCACTCTCTAAGCCTAGTCCCGATCATCCTCGCCGCTGACCATCGTTGACCACCAAGCAACCTCGCACAACAATAAACAAGTAAACCGAATCCGGAACAAGTTCTTCACAACTTGACCCATGTTAGTCAAAACATGCATCATGCAACACATATGCACTGAAACTCATGACTTTGACCTAACAATCAACATCGCCGCCACGGCGACGGCGATCCAAGTGAAAACCGGTCGACCGCCACCATGGCGGCCCGATCACCCACCTCGCCGGCCTCGACCGCCGCTTGGGACTTAGCCAAAAACAGCCCTCAAATTCAAACCTCATGGAATTTTCAAACGAATAGAACTTTGACTGGAGACTCCAAAAATTATGAGACCAAGTGCAATAGAATCACCTCTCTTGCCTACACCCTCTATTTTTGGCCCAGCTCAAAATATCACTTTCTAAAATTGTCGTCCGACCGAGGTGGCATCCGATCGCCTTAGGTCAGATGACCGCCTGGATCGATGGCGGATCGCCAATGGCCTCGACAACTCAATCTTTGCCGAAAACACATAAAACGACAAACCTATAACGCCATTGCCAATTATCACATCATCCTAGATCTGGAGCATATCCTCATGATATCCACAATCTCCCCCTTGATGAACACATTAGCAATAATCCATAAAATGTAATTTGGAGGTTTGAAAAGTAAAATACTTTCGTTTTCGCATAAAGGCACAACTTGGTCCACAAGCAAGAGAAAGCAATGGAAATGACCAAGCTGGCATCAGAATAGCATAACCAAGTGAGATAAGGCAAAAGAAAGTATGAAAACTTTAAATTCCAGAAAAGAGTCAAAAATCTCACTTAAGATCCATATGAAAGAATAATTGTTCAATTGACCTTTGATCATCGTGAGGATTAAGAAATGCAATTAAACTTCAGAAAAAGGCAATAAGATGATAATAATGCAATTCAAAAGCTCCCCCTCACTATGATCCACAGATTTCAGAAAATTTCAAATTCTCCAATTTTCTCCCCCTTTTTAACATTTTTATATCTTCTCCCCTTATACAACAATGAAATATCTTCTCCCCCAACATTGAAATATCTTCTCCCCCTTTGACAATGGAGTCATCAAGGAATCACGCCTTCCTCTCGTCCAGAGATAACAAATGCAGAATGAAGAAAGAAGCATAAGAAGGAGTATGCATGAAGTGCAATGGAGTGGCTTCATTTTTGTATTTTTAATTTTTGATCACAAGAAGCTTTGGAGATTACCCAAAAGAACAAGCTAGCATTTCTAATATTACACAAACAACATATCAAGCCTAACAGCGCTAGCAAGATCATGATAAGACATATATATCAAAGCTAAGCTCGAAGGCTCAATATAAAGCAATAGATTTGATCAATTAAAGCAAGGCTTCAAATTCAGCAAGTTCATCAACAGAGATCCTAAAGTAAAACTGGCCATGTCAAAATGTCAAAGTGAGATAAAAAAGAAGCAAAATATGCATTCTTGAACTCCGTGCCATTGTCAGTGTGGATCGTTATCAAAGCACCCGGAAGTTCAGAAGCTAAACGAAGAACAAGATCATGATAATGATCAAAAGCTTCATCCTTCGAAGCAATAAAGAACACCCAAGTGTATCTAGAAAAATCATCGACTATGACAAGAATGTACCATTTTTCACCAACTGACCGAACCCTAGCAGGACCAACAGTATCCATATGAAGCAACTGTCTCGGTCCGTCAGTCATGACCATAGTCACTGAAGGGTGTGAGGCGGCAACTTGTTTGCCATGCCTACAAGGCGCACACACAGCATCCTTGACGACTTTGAGTTTGGACAAACCTCTCATGAGCTCAAGGTTGCTAACTCGCGTCAGATGATCAAAACCAATGTGCCCCAAACGACGGTACCAAAACCAGAACTCAGAAGAAGAAAATGAAATCAAGCATTTGAGAGAACCAGCAAGAGATTCAGAAAAATCAGCTCTAAAGATCCTAGCAACTCTAGTAATCCAAAAACAAGCTCACCAGTTGAATCAAGCACCCGACAAGTATTTTTCTTAAATCTAGTCTCATAGACATCATCAAGAAGTTGAGAGACAGAAAGCAAATTAAACCTTAGCTTGTCCACAAGGGCGACGTTTTTAGAATGAACTTGTCATTTACCCTGATCAATCTTGTTCCTTCAATCCACCATTGTTTATCATCTCCAAAGGTGATGAAATCATCACCCGTCGACCGCGTGAAGGAGGTGAACTATCTTGAGTCTCCGGCCATGTGGCGTGAACAGCCAGAGTCGATGAACCACGTGTCCTTCCTCTTTCGCGGTAATCCTGAAAATCAAGGCATAGAAGAACGATGTGTCTCAATACTGGGGTTAGTTAAACAAGACTTAGGAACCCAGTACTGAGACACACGTCTGTGAGTGGTATGCAAAGCAGAAGTGTTATCCTTGATTCTGTTTGAAGTTCTGTTATGAGCAATGGTTAAATTGACATGAGAGTTATCCTGTCTAGGAGCATGATGATGAGTATGTGACACAAATCCTAAACTAGGTATTGATGACAAAGATTTGCCAAACAGATTATGTTGGTCTAGAAAACCAAGGAGCTACGTGTTATATGAACTCTTTTCTACAAACATTGTACCACATACCATACTTTAGGAAGGCTACGGATCACATGCCAACCACCGAAAATGATATGCTATCTGGAAGTATTCCCTTGGTACTGCAGAGCCTTTTCTACAAGCTCCAGTATCGTGACGGTAGCGCAGCTACAAAAGACTTGATTAAATCTTTTTTGGATGGGATACATATGATTCCTTCATGCAGCATGATGTACAAGAGCTCAACAGAGTTCTCTGTGAGAAATTTGAAGATAAAATGAAGGGAATTGTCATAGAAGGAACAATCGGAAAACTATTTGACGGTCACTACATTAATTACATCAAGTGTATAAAACGTCGACTATAAACCCAGCAAGAAGGAGTCCTTATGCGTCGTTGGATAAATATGTCAAGGATAGAAGATTGGTTTGTAACCGAATCGTATTTGTAGAAATATTGATTAGGAGTTCCAAGTCTATACGGCTGGGACTTGTTGCCCTTTAAAAGGGTTATGGCTGATTGCAAAAATGGCACATAATCAATCAAATACCAATCGCATCTACTTGTATTCGTAGTTCCTTGTAGTCCCGTACCTTTCCAACCTCCTTTGCTTCCTGTTTGGCAAGATCGCAAGATCAAAACCATGCAAACACCACCGCGCTGCGCCACGACTAATTCCGCCTAGGCGTTGTGCGTTGGTGACGAGATCCGGAGCACCTTGTTGCTGCCGCGATCATCGCGTTGTGCGCGATACTATTTTTGTGCGCAACACTAGGTTTCTTCTTTTCTATGTTGCCATGTCTCATAAAAGCTCTAGGTTGATTGGATGAAATTTTAGTAAAATTTTTCTTATCATTTTTCAACCTACGCCAACAGAACTCAACCAAATGCCCATCCTTTTTTTGCAATAGGTGCAATGGTACTTGATACCATTGGGAGAAACACCCTCTGACTTAACAGATGGTTGAGCAAAACCCGCAGATTTAAAAATAGTTTTTGCAGGTTGGGTTTTGAATTCAACTAACCCATTTTTCAAGACTTGAGTGACTTTTGGGTTAGAATTATTTTGAACAGAGTTGTATCCTAATCTTTGCTTCTTATAAGGAGCTTTAGACTTGTCCAGAATCATGTTTAATTGTTTCTTACCTTTAGATAATTTTTCTAAGGTATCCTTAAGATAAGCATTTTCTTTTTCAAGATTAACACATGATTCACAGGTTTTACCTTTAATGGCTCTAGCATATTCCTTCTTATATAAAGCAGTTTTAAGTTTAAGAGCTGGACAAGAAGTACATGTAGCAGACTCAATACTGTCCTTAAGCTTGGCATATTTGGCTCTAACTGCTTCTAAGATATCTTTGACTTCATGTTCGCGTTCTATACAGAAAGTGCACATACTAGAATCAACCACTCCAGATGCAACCAACTTGCTAGACTCTAAGTATTTTTTCACATGAAGAAGATTTAACCTCAACTAGCTCAGTCATAGCATTTTCAAGTTGTTGCAAAGTAATATCATGAGCAGATTGCAGTTTAGCAAATTCTGAGTGCAGAGCATGTCAGGATGAACATTCATCAGATTCAAGAGTCTTAGCATTTGTAAGTTCTAAAGTCAAATTATCTACTTGTGACTCAAAGTCCTTGTTCCTGGCCATGATATACTCTAAAGTCTTATCCTGACTCATGAGTTGCTCAAACATAGTTTCACATCTATCAGTAAGGACATCATAGGAAGGAGGTACCTCATCGTTGTCATCGTCAGCGGAGTCGGCCATGAAGCACAAGCCGGTGAAGTCCTTGGCCTCCCCCTTCTTCTTGTCTTGAGGGATCTCCTCCTCCTTGTCCTCCTCGCTTTCGGAGTCCACATCGCTTAAAGATTGATCTCCAAAAGCGGCAAGAACCCGGTGAGCGGCCTTCGTCAGCTTGGCAGCATCATACCTTGATTTGTTCCATTGAGACTTCTTCCAAGCTGGCTTTCTCTCCTTATGGTTGCTCTTACCTTTCAGCTTGGGGCAATTTGTCCAGATATGATTAAGCTCGCCACTCATAGCAAGTCACAAGACCTCCTCTATTTTTGTTTCTCATATTGTTATAGGCCCGTGTGACCTTTTTGACTATGAGGGCCAACTCATCCTCAGGAAGACTCTCAAACTCCTCTTCATGAATTGCAGATAAACCAGTAAGCGAAAATCCAGAAGAAAACTCAGAAGACCCATCAGAAGCTCTCTTGAGCGGGTCTGCTACCAAATCCATGTTTTTCTTCTTATGATGATCAATCCCCTTGATCTCATGAGTCTTGAGCTTGCTATAGAGCAGCTCCAAAGTCAGATCAGAGAGGTTGACATTCTCCAAAATGGCGGTAGCCTTTATCTCCCACTCCTTGGTGTTGATTGCAGCCAAGAGGTGAGTGGCATTTTCAGACTGTGAATATTCAATACCAACAGATTTCATCTGATTAATCACTTTATTAAAGCGACTGAAAACGTAATCGATGCTCTCTCCAGGACGCATCTCGAATTTGTTATATTCACGCTTATAGACTGTTTTGCGTACTTTCTTGATTTGGAACGAACCCTCATGGTAGGTTTCGAGGGTGTTCCAAATCTCGTGCGCAGTCTCAAGATTGCAAATTCGATTATACTCCTGTCTACCAAGCCAACCATATAAGAGATTTTTTTTTGCCTTGTTGTTGTTAGCCAAGAGGGCTACTGAAGCCGGCGTAGCAACTTCGGGAACAACGAGCGGAGCTCGAACAACCTCCCATATAGCTTGTCCTTCGCTCTCAAGGAAGACTCGCATACGATTCTTCCAATAGGCATAGTCGTGCCCATCGAAGATATGCGGCTTGGTGGAGTATTTATCCATCGCCAAGTTCAGTGACCGGTTAAGATCAAGATTGAACTAACCGTACTCTGATACCACTTGTTGGACCGAAAAGGCGACTAGAGGGAGGGTGAATAGGAGCACGCTCACTTTTTCACAAATAATTGATTCAATAAGATTTTACTCCAGTAGCTATGGAAGCTATGAAGATTAATATACCAGTACAGCGGAAGACTAGTATTGAATCCAATTTAACCCCCGAAGCAAAACCATAAAAATCAACACAAGCTAAAGAACTTACTGTTGGGTGGTCGGATCGCTGGGTCAATGGCGCTCGATCACGACTCGGCAATCGATCACTACCAAGAATGATCAAACAAATGACAAACGGTTGCAAATAGATGTAACTTTTGATCTACAACTCCAAACTCGATGAAACTTAGAACACACCTTCTCTATGATGCCAGGAACCTATTCCAATCGAAGATTGTGAAAATTCTTGAAATAATTACGATCATTTTCCGTTTGAGAGGAGGATGGTTCAAAACCAAGTCAAAACGAAAACTAGATCCAAAAACTTGCTCGTTGGTGATTGATGATCAAGATGATCCTAGATATGTTCCCACATGTCACAGCAAGCTAGATCACGTGAAGAAATCAAGCAAAAACTCACGGATCAAAGAAAGACTCAAATCATCAAAAAAGAGAGAAGGAAAGCAAAGAGACAAAATATTGATCAAACTTTCCTTAGATTGATTTGATATGATTTGGGTTTACAGTCACTCCATCAGTGGAGGACAATGCTCAATGCAAGAGCACTTTCTTAAGTGGAGACTCCAAAAATTATGAGACTAAGTGCAATAGAATTCCCTCACTTGCCTACACCCTCTATTTTTGGCCCAGCTCAAAATACCACTTTCTAAAATTGCTGGTCCGACCATTGTGTGGTTTGGTCGGATCGCCATCGGCCGGTCCGATCGCTGTGGGTGGTTCAATCGAATCGCCTTAGGCTTGGCCGATCACGGATCGGCCGGTCAGACCGCCAATGGCCTGACAGCCCTGAATCTTTGTCGAAAACACGTGAAACGACAAACCTATAACACCATTGCCAATTGTCACATCTTTCTAAGATTTGTAGCATATCCCCATGATATCCACATGTTGAAAAAGAGAAATTTGGTATGTTCTTAAATTTGTTGAAGTTCTTTCTTTTTGTTTAGGGATACAGTGGATGTTAACTAACTTGAACTCTAAGGAATTTTTGGCAGATATAGCACCTTTTGAACCCGTATTTGTAGAAATGACCTCGCACAAGCCGTATTTACACATATAGCACCGTTGTCGCACGACCATTGTGTGGCAACACCTCCCCGCGCGCCACATCAGCTGATGCCTTTGTCGCCGCCACGTGGCCTCCCCAGCCAGACCTGCCAGTTCATCAAGTATTGTTCTTCGAGTTTTGATCATCGAGTATTGTTCATCGTTTCGACTGTCTGAGGAGGTTCGACTACACGACTACTTGGTCGGAAGGTTTCGACTACCTGGTCAGAGCAGGTTCGACTACACGACTACCTGGTTGAAGGAGATTCGATGAACAATACTCGAAAAGCCAGAGCCAGCCCGGTCATCCTCTGTTTTCACTCTCACCTCGGTGCGTGGCGGCGGGCTGGCTGCCGGGAGTTGCCCTGAGGGCACTTGGCGGCGCAGGAGGCATTGCCGCACAGCCGCCGTGCGGCAACGAACTGTGTGGCGGGCGGAGAGAGGCCTCCGCACGGTGGTCATGCAGTACCGGTGTCAATAATGCAAATACAACTCGCGAGTGATCAATACTGCAAAGATATGTAAAAAAAAAGGTGTTATATTAGCCGCAAACTCAATTCTAAGTTAGTGTCTCTACTGAATTTGTACCTAACATTCGCAGGACCAACTGCCCCACATGGTATGTCCCAGAAAGTTATAGTAGATGTTGCTTGATTATGCATGTACCTAATCGTCTTATGAGCTGGTAATAATTATTTATAGATTCTATGGGCAGTGGTGTAGATTTCATGTTTTTTATACTATATGTTTCACGTTCTCGATGCTGCTATTCCCTCTTAATTTTCACCTTAATCTAGGTGGAAATCATTCTGCCACTTGACATGTGTAATAATATACATGTAACTATGCTATGTGCAAGTTTACAACTTATGTTTGTGCTTGTGCATGTTACTGTTCCTTTTCTCTTATTGTATGCATATGCAAGAGGTACTGCTTATTTAATTAAAGTGTTGTACAAAGTACAGGGTATGAATTGATTAGTTATCCAATTGGATCTTGTTCTGAGCTGGTGGAGCTAACAAGTACGCTATAAAATAAGAATCCAATGCTCAAGTCTTGAAGTTGTATTGTGGGCAAGGATAAATTATATTCTATTGTTACATCACTCGATTGATCTGAATCCTTTCTAAACTATCTCAGGCTACCTGTTGTACAAGAGGTCATGTTCAACAGTTCAAGCTATTAGAGCATATTACATCTTTGTCGACAAGATACTTCAAATAAAATTATCGAAAATATTTGGTACGAGATGTGCACTTCAGAATATAAAAAATTAACTTGTTGAGCCCTATAGAGAATATGCGGATCTATTCAATCTTGTCATAATCCTCTCTTCAGATATGATTAGTGTCAACTAAAACGTATATTACTTTCAGTACACATAGCAAAGTACACTCGGTAAGATCTTATCTAGTACAACGTCCAACTTACCAAATTCTACTTCTCATAAACCGCGACTCCTCCCCCCACCTCGTTCCCTCCAATTAGTAAGTACTACACAACAGTCCGCCTCCCCTCCGTACTTCCACCGCGAATAATTTCATCCGCGGCCGCGAGGCGTTCGACGGAATGCGCGCGAGGCGCGGCGGCGCCCATGTGTGTCTCCCCCGCCTCTCGTGCCACCCGCCGCGCGCGCGCACGAGCGAGACATCGCTGTGCCAGCTGCGCGCGCGCGAGGCAGAAGTCACCTCCCACTCCTTTTTGACCCGGCAACTCCTCCCCACGCTTCCTTCCCGTCCATGTCACGCCTTTGTTCCTTACTTCCTTCCACCCCTTGTCCTCTTCCCCCCCCCCTCCCCTGGATGCCTACTCGTCGCCCGCTCGAGACGTCACCTTCTCTATTTATCCTGTGGGCGTTCTTTGGCCGAGAGATCAACAAGCCGAGCTGCCTGCGGCCGGTGGTTCACCTGTCGCTCGAGTAGTTGCCCTTGTCTCGGTTCTTGGTGTGCGGTCAGTCGGGATTACAGAGTTCGAGGCTCTTGTGGGGTTTCCGGGGCCATTTCGAGGTGAAAGCTTTGCCGAGTTGTGAAATTCTGTATTTTGATGCTATCTTGGGATCGGGCTCAGTGATTGATCTGGTTCTGTTTGATCACAGGGGAGAGAATGAGCGGAAGGTGATCGCCGGTGATCTGAACTCGTAGTTTGTTACGGACTCAAGGTTTGATACGTGTGCTTCTTGATTTGTCTGATGTTCTGTCAGATCGAATTGCTTCCTGTTCAGTTCAAAACCTTCCCTTTCTGTGTTAATTTGCTTTTGCTTCCATTGGGGCACAGCTTTGAGGTGTTGAGCACATCCCGGTTTCATAGAATTCTTGGTGACGTGAGGGATTAACGAGCCCCCTCTTTCTAATCATGCAAATGCCTTTTGTCACTAGTATAGAAATATGGGCTCACTGGTGCATAGGAATCTTGCCAGTGATCACTGCGTGGTCCTAATGCCTATTCTTATAGAACTGCACCTCTCTTTTGTCTAAATGTATGACCCTTGGTTGCTCTTAAAGCCCTCTTGAGGTGAGGAGGTGATATCAAGAATATTTTTCTCTCACTGAATAATCTCTTCCTGCTGTTAGGTGCCTGCGATGACGAATATTAGGTCATTACCTAACGTGGTTGGAGTATGATGTGGGTTGGCCTCCACTGATTGCCAGGCAGCCTAAGTAACTGTTTAAGGAGAACTGCATCAGAGTTTTACTCAATTCAAAGTTCTCGGAGGTTTCCAGGTATGTCAAATGTAACTGATGTAGAGTTGTTTTGTTGCATTGGGCTTGTTTCTGTTTTTTTTCCTTTGTTTACTTCTGGGAATTCAGAGTGAAACAAATTTTGGGATATGTGATTGGTCATGTGGTGTGGTTGGTCACTAACTACCTCTGTTCCATGTGGCTCATGATAATTCAGAAATTCCAACCTTGTCTCGCTGAACTCCCAAGATCTTTCGTGTATTCTCAGTTTTATCTAATGAATGTTTCTTGCTGATGCGTACTTTCAGATGTCTTGTTCTTTCGTCCTCTCTTTATTTGATTATCTGGTTAGCAACATGTTGATTGGAAAGGCAAATCTTTAGGTCACCTATCCCTGTGTGGACTTCTTTGAAGTATTACATAATTTATATAAGGATGATAGCATATAGAAGCACTATGCAGGTTTTCCATCCACAAAAACACAGTTTGTATACCATAACTTATAGTGGCTAAAGTTCTCTTCAGATCATGGTAGAATCTGTGGGATAATGCATGGTTTATATCAGTGTATGTTAGTGGCTCCAAATATTTGTCTTCCTTTCATGATTGGACATAGATTCAAAACATAATTTTGATCTGTCACTCCGCAGATTTCACCAAGTTCTTTTTCTAAATCCATTCTGCTCTCCACTGCAGGCTAAAGGAAAATTGATCCTCATATAATCTCAGGATCATGGGTTGGTTGAATAAAATTTTTAAAGGTTCAGTAAATAGAGTTTCAAGGGGTCATTATGATGGCAGCTGGCATGAAGGCCATTCATCGGATCACGTCAAAGTTAGCTTCTTGTCATTTATGTCACTATTTTCCCATATGCATACTACTCATTCATTTATCCTTTCTAGTTTCTATTGTGGCTAGTCCTTTCTTGGTTCATACAACCCATCTACACTAATAAGTAAAAACACACGAAGTAGAAGAAGTTAAAACAAGCAAGTCATGAACATATTATTCTATGTGATTGTTCATCTATACAATGCATAATGATCATTCAATGTTGCTTATCGTGATTGCTGTAGGGTACATATGATGAGAGTGATAATGAAGATATAGATCATGCTATTGCATTATCCTTATCAGAGGAAGATCATAATAAGGGAAAGGCTGTTGGTTAGTATTACCCTGACCATTCTTATCCTCTAATCTCTTTGTTTATTCTATTGATTATTGACTAGCTTGTCCTATATATTAAAATTATCTTCTTGGGAACAATGACTGCAGAAATTAAAATGATCTAGTATGGCACTTGCTGAATTAAGTTAATTTTTTACCATTTTCTTTTATCTTAATGTAGATACTGATTATAATTTGGAGGAAGATGAACAATTTGCAAGGGCTCTGCAGGAGAGCCTTAATACTGAGTCTCCTCCTCGTCACAATGTTCCTGTTGAGAATGTTCCTCGTCAGAATGTTCCATCAGAGAGTGTTCTGACAAAGGAGCCACCTCCGCATGTCTTCCCCTCAAGTGGATTCAGGTGCCTATTGGATGCTATGGTTTATTTGATATTTCATTCCATATTCCGGGTGCAAATTTTGTCGTCTTCTTTTGTCTTCCTATTAGCACCATCAGTAGTTTGTTTGCTGGTCTTGATTTGGTTAGAAGAGCCTAAGCCTACTATCCTGTGCTTTTGTTTATTCATGTCTATTTCTGATTTGTGTAGGACTTGTGCTGGATGCAAAAATCCAATTGGTCATGGACGTTTTCTTAGTTGTATGGATTCAGTTTGGCACCCTCAGTGCTTCAGGTGTTTTGCTTGCAATAAGCCCATATCTGAGTATGAGGTATAAAAGCCTACTATATTACCAACTACCATGCTTCAATTGGATCAAATGATTGATGCTAGTGTTTATTGTATGCAGTTTGCCATGCACGAAGATCAGCCATACCACAAATCCTGCTATAAAGAGTTTTTTCATCCAAAATGCGATGTCTGCAAGAACTTTGTAAGTGTTCATCGTTCATGTTTAGGGATGTACATGAAGGTGTTAATTAGAGTTAAATTCTTGATATGTGTGTTGAATTGCGGTTATTGCTTTCTTTCCCAGATTCCGACAAATAAGAATGGCCTGATCGAATACCGAGCACATCCTTTCTGGATGCAAAAGTACTGTCCTTCCCATGAAGATGATGGCACTCCTAGGTGTTGCAGTTGTGAACGAATGGAGGTCAGTAAAGGGTTTTAGGGGCTGTTTGGTTCTATGCCAATGCATGCCAAAATAACGATTCCCCCAGGTTATCTGGCTCCTGTTCCTGGAAGGAGCCAGCCATTTTTCATGAAAATAACGAATTTTAAGTTAGTATAATCACTTAGTTATCAGTCTAAATAGATGGACATAGCTCTATCACTCAGTCCTGCAATTTAGTGCCAGGGTCTTGGAAAGCTAGCTTAGTGTAACATTTGTAGAGGCTTATCTAACAATCTAATAACTAGAAAGTAACTTCTTTGTCACTATTGGCTGTTTCAATTTATTATGCAATTAATCCTTCTCCCGCTAGTAATGTGTTGCTTAACTATTTCTGATGATATTATTGTGACATTTGTGAGTTATGTAGAGTAATGCATTTGCTTTCATCCTGCAATTCAGCCAATGGACATCAAATATATAACACTAGATGATGGGAGGAAACTCTGCTTGGAATGTCTCAATTCTGCAATAATGGACACTCCAGAATGCCAACACCTATACATGGATATTCAAGAATTTTTTGAAGGTTTGAACATGAAAGTAGAACAGCAAGTTCCATTACTTTTGGTTGAGCGGCAGGCTCTGAATGAAGCGATGGAAGTGGAGAAAAGTGTAAGTAGCATGGTAGTCTGGTTATGTCATGTGCACAATGCTTCATATACTCCCAACTTATTATTATTTAATTTCCTTCATCTCAGGGGCATCACCTTCCTGAAACCAGAGGTCTATGTCTTTCTGAAGAGCAAATTGTTAGATCGGTGAGTTTTAAAATATTGCCACATTGCTGCAAAACTTTGACTACCAACATACGCAAATTCTATAATTTGCATGTACTGAATAATACAATGCACCCAGATCTTAAGAAAACCGAGAATTGGACCAGGAAATAGAATCATAGATATGATTACAGGACCATACAAGCTCTCTCGACGGTGTGAAGTGACTGCGATCCTAATATTATATGGGCTACCAAGGTACATTGTTTTAGATATTTTTTTCCTTGGGCAGTGAACTGTTCATGTGCATTATTCCACAATCATCTCGTAATCAATCATAAAGTTCTTATGTTTGCAACGAATCCAGATAGCTTTTTCTTATTACTATAGTTATGCAGATTGCAAACTGGCTCCATTCTTGCTCACGAGATGATGCATGCATATCTTCGTCTTAAAGGTACATTTATTTATGCTCCTTTTTTTGGGGGTGCGGGGATTCACATGCACCCCGACCCTACGTGTCTGTCTTAAGAAACCACCGTTACACTTACTGTTCTTTAATATCCTTTTTCTGTAGGGTACCGGTCCCTTAGTCCTGAGGTTGAAGAAGGCATCTGTCAAGTTCTATCCCACATGTGGCTCGAATCAGAGATCATATCTGGTTCTAGTGGTAATGTCACGTCCACCTCAGTAGCGTCATCGTCATCATCATCTTCAACTCCTACCTCATCGAAGAAGGGCGCAAAGACCGAATTTGAGAAGAAGCTTGGAGCATTCATCAAGAATCAGATTGAAACGGATCCTTCTGTGCCATATGGAGACGGTTTTCGAGCAGGCAATCGGGCTGTCGAAAGCTATGGCCTGAGAAGTACCCTCGATCACATTAAGATAACAGGGTCTTTTCCATACTGATCATTGAAGTAAAGAAGGGTCTTCTTCCATTTGTCAGGGTGTCTACATATTTTGGTGATTATTGGTTCAAATTAGATACATATACCACAGGATAAGAGTAGTTTACAGTAAATCCACTGGTACAACTTTTCGCAAAATTGCTCTCTTGTTGTCTCTGAGAGATAATACGTCTAAGTCTTCAGATAGCGGTCTACAGTTGTTTCGCACACTGTACACATCCTTGAAAATCCTTCTTTTTTCCTCATTCAGAAGCTACTTTGCTGAGTTATGTACTAGCTTTACATATGGATGCTTTGCAAATCCTTCTGTTTCCTCTCGTTCACAGTTGTTCCAATGTTTCATCTCTCAGATTTTCGGATGCAGTACATAGTATCGGATGCAGTACATAGTATCAAACAGGGACAAGTTAGAAATTATCTCCTTAAAAAGTTTATATGGCCGTGATCCAAGCGGATTTTAGTGCTCGAAGAGCATATCTACCAAAAACAAATACATTGCCTCGGCAGGATTAACCCAAGAGAAAAATTGCATTAGAGCTCCTTCAACAAAGTGTCACTTAAGCCTTTGAACTGCAAAATTACCGGGGTGTATCTCTAAAGTAGCAAAACTGTATCATTTAGGTCATTATGAACTTTTAATTTGCTAAAATTGCTTAAACGACAATTGAATAGGGGTGTGAAAACTAATATGGGTCAATTTAGATAGGTTTTCCATTCACCAAATTTGGGAGTACTGACACTTAAGTAGCTTAGAGTGCCAAGGCAGCAATTGAAGAGATGAGCAACACTACGAGTTGTGGGTCACACTACAAGTTACTCTCTTCCTTCGAGAATATATGATATTTTAGATATTGACACGATCTCTAATATGTAATTTTGATTATTAGTTTTTTATATGAATGTATTCATAAAATAATATTATTATATTATGAAAATATTTTTCATGACTAATATATTGATATCATTTTCACCAAACCAATACAAATAGCTTATTATTATTAGTGGTCAGTTAAGGAAGTTTGATTGCATATTTTCTAAATCTTTACTATTAAAAAAATGACTGGTGGTGGTGATAAGTCTATCATCTACCCCCTCTTGAGTTGGTGGGATTTTTTTGATAAATATACACATATGTATGATATATTTGAAAGATCTTTTGTAAATAATCAGATTATCAGTGTTTGTGGTTTGTGATAAGATTATATGTGATTTGTTGATCGAATAAAAATTATGTATGAAACTTTTATTTGTAGTATATTGCCTTTATAAGTTTATAGCTTATGTTATATTTTATTTGGAATCTGTTGCAACGCACAGACACTAGACTAGTGTTATATATTTCTGAACGGGGATGGAGTAATTTTGAAGTCTAGGGGCCAAGTAACTCTTTACTACAACTCAGGGGCGGATCTGGGCTCGGGCAAGGTAGGCTGTAGCCCAAAGTCCATCCAAAATTGCAATGAATTATATATATATATATATATATATATATATATATATATATATATATATATATATATATACATCTCCCTTCAATATACCATTTAAATAAATATATTATACTTCTTTATCATTTTCAGTATACTTAAATACCAATTATAAGATACTCCAATGCGACTTGATTGAAAAATTTTCATTGGAGTCCTTTATTTTTGCTATATACCCTTTTTCATATATAAAAGAAGTATATACACAAATTTAGCTATAAAAGGTGGACTTTAATGATTTTTTTTTCATATAACTCACTTTGAGGTATCTTATAATTATTATCGGAGTATATTCAAATAGATAAAGAGATATCATCGTATGATTTAAATAGTATACGAGAAGCAAAATACCTACTTTCAAAAGTACTATATCATTTTCCTATACCCACAAAAATTGAGTGCAACCTTTAGCCCGAGGCTCAGGTCAATCCACGCTAGCCGATCCACGCCGGCCCACGCCTCCCTCCTCCACTCGGGCCACCACCACCAGTCCACCACCACCAGTGACCAGTCCAGACGACTGAGACGAGAGACGACCAGACGGTCCAGACCTAATCCCCTCCTCGACGCAGCGGCGCAGCGCCTCCAGGGCTCCCTGGACGGCTCGACGCAGCCCCTCCAGGCTCCAGGGCTCCCTTGACGGCGCGTCGGAGCCTCCAGGGCCCCCTTCCTTTCTCGACGCAGCGCCTCCAGGGTTCCCTCGACGGCTCGACGTAGCGCCTCCGGGCTCCGGAGCTCCCTGCCAACGGCGGCGGCGCCGTCGTCGTCCTCGTTGTCATCGCCGAGGCCCGCGGCCGCGTCGCCGGTGATCTCGGGATCTTCTTCAACATAGAGGTGCACAACTTCTCTAATCTATGATACTCTGATAGATAGTGAAAGGTCTAATATCTGATAGTGAAAGACTGAAAGTTCTCAGATCACCAAATGGGGCACAACTTCTCTAATCTCTGATAGACTTCTACCATTTCGATGCTTACCATCACCGGTGTCTCGCGGCGCATCCACGATCTGTTGGGGACTCACCTAGCCATGACGCCGTGTCAAATTTGTGCAGATTTGGTGGGGATTTGTGAGGGGCTGGCAGGATTTTTGCTAGTTTCACAGGGATTTGTGGGTGTTTTGATTGAATTAGTGATGGATCAGAGCATCAGGCGTTTCCCCCCATTGGAATAGAGTAGGGTATATGCGTGTGCCGGTGTGCGAACTTGATACTCTGTTGATAGCTGCAGCCTGCAGGGAAATGATAGTGAGCGGTCTCAGAGGTCAGGTGTATGCCTAAGTCTAAATGTGATTTTTGTAGTGTGCGGTAGTGCCGAGTGCGGATATGGACCATGTGTCCATACCATATGGTTGTAGTCTTGTAGACTTGTAGTTATAGTATTTATGTGGAAATGACTCAATGAGACAACTCTCTTCAGTCTGCAGGAATTAACTTGTTGTCTGCGTATTGTTAATAATTGCATTACTTATTTAGGAATTAAAGATACAAAATGAAGAGGAACAAGCCATTGTCATCTTATTTTCCAATACAAATACAACAACACAACCAATCTCAATTTGTATCTCGAAGATGCTATATTATTTATGTTTTGCTATGTTTTTCTTATTATATTTTATGTTGAGGCATTTTTGGTAAAATTTCATGTCAATGAAGCATTTGTGGCTTATTTTTTGTGATGTCTTAATGTGAGTAGAAATTAGTGTTAGTTTTAAGATGCTAGCCCATTAGAATTTAGCCCGAGGCTTAATCAAATCCTAGATCCGCCACTGACTATTGTTAGGAAACATGGGCCTGGGCCTTGCAGGTCTGACCCATGGTGGGCTTCTCATCCACCAGTAGACTATATATAGGAGGGGACCTCTAATCATTGTACATACCTTTTGAGAAGAGGAATAAAGAGAAAGAAAGAAGTTCCCCTATATCTCTGTGTTTAATCTACTATTCTCGCATTGTTGTGTGTGATTCTCCTACGAGTTGTCGATCGGGCTGGACTCGCCAGCGACAGTTTTTTAACACGTTATCAGCACGACTACGCTCTACGAATTGAAAAGGTAATCGTCGAAGCGTCACTCATAGATTGAATCATTTCTAGATCGCTTTCAATTCCGCAAATTTGGCTTTCTAGATTATTTTCTACGGCGCAAATCTGCTCTAATCTATCGCTAGCTAACTTGAAGTCGCTCGCCAAGCTGATCGGTAGATTGCATGAAAGGGTAGATGTTGATTGCACTGCAGATTGGATGAACACAAAAAAAGAAAGAAAAAATCATAGTACTGTATGAAGCCTCACGAGAATGTGCTTGGCTTCGATGGATGATTCACCACATCCAGCAGTCGTGTGGATTGAATACCGCACAAACTCCCACTATTATCTATGAAGATAATGCAGCTTGTGTTGCACAAGTGCAGATGGGTTATGTGAAGAGTCATCTCACGAATTATATCAACTCCAATTCTTCTATGCTCATGAATTGCAAAAGATAGACGAAATTGAAGTCCTGCATACTAAGTCATGTGAAAATCTTGTAGATTTATTCATTAAGTCACTTCCAGCATCTAGTTTTGAAAGATGCATACATGGAATTGGAATGATGAGACTTAGAGAAGTGCAGAACTCAGAGGGAGAATCTTCATGAACTCATTACTGAAACTTGATCACAAAGATCGAGTACCCAAAGAATAAATCCTGAAAATTAAATGAAATAGGGTGGATTGTACTATTTTCCCTTGACGAGTTTTCCTGAAGTTTATCGGCTAAGATTTTTAATGAGGCAATTCATGCAACGCAATAGAACGTGTATCATGTACTCTTTTTCCAAAAAAATTCCACTGGGTTTTTATAGAGTTTTGACGAGTTATGAACATATCAGATGAGTACCCAAGGGGGAGTGTTAGGAAATCTGAGCCTGTGTCTTGCAGGCCTAGCCCATGATGGGCTCCTAATCTACCAATAGACTATATATAGGCGACCTTTTAAGAAGAGGAATAAAGAGAAAAAAAGAAGTCCCCCATATCTCTGTGTCTAATCTACTATTCTTGTATTATTATATATAATTCTCCTACGAGTTACCGATCGAACTGGACTCGCCAGCGACGGTTTCTCAACAACGACAACCTCCGATGCAATTTTCGCAATGTAAAAGGCGCTTTTTTTCAACAGAGAAGGAATATTTTTTTGCAACTCGTGGTCCCATTTTAGGCGAAGGAATTTAACCCAAGACTATTGGGGGAGTAGCCGAGTGGGGAGCATTCGTGAGCTGGTGACCGGCGTCTCCTTCGTCCGATCCGGCCTGCCACCGCTGTCTTCGGCATTGACTGACTTGGCACGCTGCGTCCCGTGGAAGCCCTCGCCGCCTCGCCCGATCCGAGGTACGTTGCAGGGGCTGTTGTGTTTCTGTTGGAAGAGAGGCCATGGCCGCGGGGAGCGGGCCGTTGTTTCTCGCCGTGGCGGCGCTTTCCGTCGCTTGGATCTCCGATGTTGCCGCCGCTTCGCCGTCATCTAAGCAGGTACGTGGTGGGGGTTGGTGCTCTTGGCTTATGTGATTTATTTATTTCGTGTGGTTCTCTGCGGAATTTATGATGCGCTGTTGATTCGGATTAGAGTACGCACTTGAAAACGAATGCTTTGCTAAATCCCTTTGTTTACTGTCAGTCGATCGCCGTTCGTCCCATCGAGTTATTCGTTGTTTAGCGAAATGTTGCTTCCGTGCATGAGTAATGCAGATAGCATACAGAAATCCATGTATGTAAGTGGTAGAATTTACTTCATAGAAGCTTTTATCTTCTCACTATTCCGTTTGTCATCTTGCCGTTGATAATGTCATTTAGTCACAAAACTCAGCAGGAATTTTGCAGTCATCTCATGTTAGATTTAGGTTGCTGTCTGTTTGAGTTTAGTAGGTTGTGGTGTATTAACCGTAATTTGTTCGCAAATTTGGATGTACCTTACTTTTGACTATGCAAGTGCCACTTTGAATTTTAGTGCATTTTTGTTCCGAGTTGTTTGATGTTTATGTCGATAACTTTTAATTCTAGTACTGAACAGGCAGGTACCAGCCAGAAATCCATCAATTGTTTGCCCTGCTCAAGGACATACGTTTCTGATGCATACCTCGATACCTCGATGGCCCAGCTTGCTCAACATCGTGACTTATCTGAAATATCTGATTCTGCTGACTTGTGCAAAGGACTTGCTGATGACCTTGATGTGCCTACGCTTTCAGAGTTGCAGTGGCAACTAGTTGGTGAAGGTTCTCACCGCCGTTTACTCTATTCTGTGAAATTTGGCAACTTTCAAGATGCTATGGTTAATTTCCTTGATGGCTATGATGCCTATCTGGTGATAATTGAAAAGCTGCCGAATGGGGTATTTGCTGACCCATTTGAGCTACAGCATTTTGTTGAGCGGAAAGGTGATATCAAACTCTGAGCTAGGCAGTCAACTACAGTACTACTCATTTACATTACGTTAAGTTTCTTTTTTTATCTTGCAGTTTTTCTTGATGTTGCTGTTTTTGGAGACGCCAACCTTGAACTACCCTCAGCTCTGTCCAACCTGTCAGCTGTTGAGATTCATTTTGATCTCAGGCCAAGCACATCAATGAACTGTAACCTTGTAATAGAGCTTCCTCTCCATGCTAGATACCCGGTAAGGTTCTAAATAAACTATCTGTGGTGACAAATTACCAACTTGATTTATTTGGTTCATGCTGTCTGTCTGCAAATACACACGCTTCTTATATGGAAAAAGGTAATAGAGGAGGTGTTATTCAGGTTTTCCTTCTCAATTTCAGGAAATAAGTTGTGTGGATTTTTGAAACATTCAACAAGTGTTGTAAACAGCACAGTTTTAGCAAATAATCATATTTAATTCCAGCATAATCATAAGAGAAAAAAAAACATTAAACCACCAGCATTAAATGACCAAATCAACATAATCAAATGTAAATCCTCCAAATCATTTAAATTGAAAGAAATGCTAGACATACACCACATGTATATGAAACAAATCAACATATTACTCAGATTTGAGTGTATTTATAATTGCTCTCAGAAGTAGAGTTGCAGAAGAATTTAATCTATGTCTTCTCAATACTATAGTCTATACTCTTCACTAATTGTATTTGACAATATCAATTTAAGCCTTGAGCTCTAAAACTCCTTCTGATAATCTGCCAAAAAAATTCTAAACTCAGCAATAACTACTTTCGGCCACCAAGGGTTCACTGTTAACAGAATATCAATTCAGCAATTCAAATAGCCCACAATCTTGATTCAACAATTTTGATTCACTGACAGTGAACAAACACAGTTAAAATAAGATCAACAATAAGCTTAAAGGACTAACAGAATAGCATAAACAATACTGTTAAAAGGTACATAAAAGACCATACAAGTCTATAAGAATCCAGAAGTAACAGACTGCTATCTCAAGATCAATTGACAGAATTTAACAACACTCTTAGAGCTCAAGTCTACACTAAATTGTCAAACCAATTTCAGGATATGACTAATTTCATCACAGAGTATTAACAGAACCCACTGATTAATTTTCAATATCTCTAGAACTAGTCTCAGATATCAAATTATCACAGATCAAGAAGATCAACTAGTACTGCAAATATATATGCAAGGATTAGTCGAACTATCACAGAGGTGCAATACTCACTGAAGCAGTGGTACTTAAAACCACCAGGATGAAACCGGCAAGGCGTGTCAAAGACACTCACCCAGAAAACTATCGCCCTGCAAACCCGAGCAAAAGACAAAGCAATCGGAGATACAATGCTACACTTCCTCCTTTGGAATCCACCAAAGAACGAGGTCGAGGAACAGGGAGGTTGCCGCACAAGCCCACTCAACAAGGTGCTTCAGCCGAATCACCCAGAAAGCACCAGAACTAGAAAACCGACGTCTTCCTTCTCCCTCAACAAGTGTTGGTTCCAGTCCAATCGAATTTCATCCCAAAAACACAAGAACCAAGTTCACTTTGTCCAATCCAGAGAGGATTGAGACCAAAGAGAAATCGGTGAAAAGTGCAAGGAGAAGAATCCGTCTACTCCACCAACGGCACCAAACCTTGTTCGGCAGCTTGGAGGATCTAAGAGCCAAGAGCTAGCACCCTCTCAAGGAGAAAATTGAAGCAGATCGGCTCAAAGGGAAAAACTCTTTGTTCTTCTTTTCAGATCCGATTGGGGTTGAAGGGGTTGCTCGAACAGCCGGCGCAAAAATCGCCAGGCCGCCAGAGCCACCGCCTCAAACCCCAGTTCCTGCACAAGGAGAGCCCGGTTGATCCTAATCGCATTCCCCTGAACCGACACATGGGTCCAACTTACACCCCTTTTTCCCTTTTCATCTTTTCTCAATTGAGAAATTACAGAAAGGTCCTCAAGAACAACACATTGTTGTGGTTACAGACATGTTACCTCCTTGATGGACATCGAACAATGCATCCTCGAAACATAGGAAACACATATATTAGGACACGTTAACGCACCATAATGACAAATAATACATGCTTGGCATTCTCTTTGACATGTTTTCTGCAGAACATGCACCTAATGAATATTGAATAGAGACCAAAAAAATCTTGCAACTTCAGTAATTTCTGTTTAGATTTGCTTTAATATGTAATGGAATACTTGCATCTCAAATGCTCAACTGTGTAGGGGAATTCAGTGATTGGTTCAGGAAGTAACAAAGAGAAAAAATGTAGAAAGCAAGGTTTTATGGTGGTGGCCATGTCCCCACCCTTCCATTTTCATGTTCTGTCTCTTGCAAAGATGCCTGAAATGCACATGGTGTTATGAAAAAATTGCATTGTTTCCCTCTTTATCTTTTTTGCTCATTTGTTTTGGAAGTTGGATGTACAAAGCAGTTGGGCTTGTAATTTAAGATTCTAAATCTAGTCCTATTTTAAGTCTTATCATGGTCATCTTCTCATATGTAGATTTATCATAAATAAGGTCCTGTTTGGTACAACTCTAAATTCTCATTTTCCAGATTCTACTCCTGATTCTTTAAGAATCCACTTCTCTGAGAATCTGGAGCTGTCTATTGAAATCGTTTGGCTGGTAGGTTAGTTCCAAAAACCATATGAGGGAGGATTAGAGGCAAATAGACCATGTCATCCCTGGGTGTAATACTTCAATTGTATTTGTGTAACTCAGTGGCATTTGTAGGTAAAAACATTCAACTTCAAAGGGTATTTTCGTTTCTGAAGGTTGGATTCTCACGAGAATCTGCTGGGAGGCTGCTTCTCGTTGCTAGTTCATTTTCGAGACAGCTCATCGCGAGAAGCAGAATCTAGTGGTTTTGAGAATCAGTGTGTTTGGTACGGCTCCACGAGAATCGATTGAGAAGCTGGGAGTGGAAACTGTACCAAACAGGGCTTAAATGTCAAGCTTATCAAAAAAAATATGTTGCTTTCACTTATTTGCTTCTTTGTCAGAATATTTCTGAAATAACTCCTAGCAGACTACCACTTTTCGAGAACACACTCCTAGCAGACTACTGACTGTCATGTTTAAGATTCTAGTCTAGTCCTATTTTAGGTCTTATCATGGTCAACTTCTCATATGTAGATTTAGTATAAAGTATAAACATTTTTCAAGCTTGTCAGACAACATGTGGGCTTTTAGTTATTTGCATCATTATTAGAATATTTTTGAAGAAACTCCTAGCAGAATACTGATTGTCATGATTATTTGCAGCCTCTTGATGCCAGTGGTTATGCAACGGTTGAGTTCAGTAGCCCAGATCTGCTCCTACGTTACAGAAAAAAGGATTTCCATTCTGATTCCTGCTTGTGGGCGCTTGAGAATCTTGATGCTGGACCTGTGGAGAAAGCTGCATGGCGCATACCCTGTGGAGACGAAGCACACATAGGATTTGTATCTTGTATCACTTTTCTTTCAGCTCTAGTTTGTTCCATGTCCATAGTCCTAGCTGCCCTAATTTTTTGATGCAAGTGCTGAAATGCACAGGATGGATTGTTCTATCTAGTCCAAAAATCATTCTTTTCTCTCTCTCGCATGCTTTTACACATCATTACCGTCTACCAAGGACAACTCTGTTCTCTCGTCGTCATTTTTCCTAGACGCATTCGAATGTAATATGTTCAGCTTCCTTAAAACGAAGTTGCAATTGCATCGACTGATAAGGGTTTTCTCCATGCAACATAAAAAGGAGTTCAAAAGAAAATATTTTCCTTCAAGGAATGTGCAGTTTTCATATTCCTGACATAATCTGGATCAGGAGCTACAATATATTATCATCTTGGAAGAAGCCAGGCTGGTGAAGCATCAATTGCAAGCTTGTGTAAACAATTCTACTCCCCTTGTCTTAGCTTGCTTCACTAACTGGCAGAACAATCATACATACTTTCCCTGCTTATAAAAATCCATGATTGTTCCATTTTATTTTCAGCAAGGCTGCATGCATGCGACCCCCGTACCAGGTGAGCAGTTCTGTTCTGTTTGACAGACTGGATCAGCTGGAGAAAAGCTTATTATTTTGTGTTGATAACATACATGATCGCGGTAGCCCCAGGTTGACTGGCGAACAAACTTTTTCACCTGCTTTGCTACAAAATCGGGCTCGTGATAACTCACGAAACAGTCAGCGGTCTCGTACTTGTTCTTGTCTCGACGAAGTCTCGATCACGGTAATCTCCACGTCAGGCTCGTCCATTTACTTGCTTAATGAATGCCATGTTTGTTCCTCTACATGGCTGATGGGGACCTTGCTGCCATGGCTATCCTCGTTGTGTGGCCAAAATCTACCCTTTTTCGCTGCGGCCAATATCAAACTCGGCTGAGTGGACGCTGGGGCAGGCTTTGACAACGAAAGGCATGAAAACTATGGCGGGTGTTACATATTTGAATTTTGGAAAAGTGCATATAAAAGGCATGTACGAAGCTGGGTACGAACTGATACTACACGCGAAAAATACTGTAGCAGTTTTAAATTAGCAAAAAATACTGTAGCATTTAATGTTGTCACTGGAAAAATTCAAGGAGATTGAGTTCCGAAAGAATTCCATCAAACTCGCGCGAAAATCTTGTGTCCCAAACGCGGCCCGGAGGGGGATGTGGACAGGTGAAGTTGACGGTGGATAGGCAGTGAGTTGCGAGTGTTGGACGCCTCCCTCCTTCCGGGGCCTGCGGTGGCTCGCCGTGGGGCGGTGGGGCCCACCACGTCGACCCAATGGCCAGTGATGAACCCGAAATCGGCATAGCCCAGAAGTGGAAACCAAACACACACAGACGACGAGGCGAACGCATACATATACACGATTGCTCGACCACCTCCTCCACCACCGCCTCGAATCCTACCGTGCCCTAACTCCAATCCACCCCTCGGCGGCGGCGGCGGCGAGATCGGAAGCCGCCGCTCTTCCCGAACCCCGAGGTACGTCCGCCCCTCCCCTCCAGACTCCACCCGCAATTCCGCGCCCGAGCGATCCGATCGCCCCGCGGTGGCCTCGAATTCGATTTCGGCGACGAGCCCTAGCTCCGCGATTGATTCGGTGATCGCCTTTTGCAGGATCGAGCCGGCCGGCCGCCGAATGGGCGGCCGCGATGAATAGCGTGGTTCCGCGGCGGCGTTGGCGGGGGCGGAGGTTGTGATAACGATTATCATGGTGCAGTGTCTCGACGGTGTGAAGCAGCTGCTCGCGGTCCTGTTCAAGTGCTGCGACCTCGAGCTCAAGCAGCCACGGGGCCTCGAGGATCCCCAGGTCCTGGCGCGTGAGACCGTCTGTACGTCCGTCCGCCCATTCCTTTTGCTTTGGTTGTGATAACGTTCTGTGCCTGTGCTGCGTTTGTTTCACGAGGAATTGATTGACCTGTGTGGTTGGGTTTGTATGCGTGGTGCAGTTAGCGTGAGCGAGGTAGAGGCGCTGTACGAGCTGTTCAAGAATATAAGCAGCGCCGTGATCGATGACGGGTTGATTAATAAGGTCAGTGATGGCTGATGAGTGTTTCATTCACAGCTCAATTTTGTATGCAATCAGTGCGGTTTGTATTTTTGAGGATGGCATTCAGGTATTGGGAATATATGTGTGTGTAATAATTGATACTGGGCTTTGGTTCTTGTTCGTTGGCATTGTGCAGGAGGAGTTTCAGTTGGCGCTCTTCAAGACTAGCAAGAAGGAGAGCCTGTTCGCTGATCGCGTAAGTCTGCATTAATTGCACGCAGTTGATAGTTGTTTGCTGCTGCTTGTTATGGTGTTGTAGTTACAGATTTTGATTATTATGTGCTTCGCATTATTGGAAATTTTACAAATCGATGAGAATCAGGGGTGCTCAATAGTTAATGTTGCATGGGCAATTGAACGCTATAGAATACTCATGGGTAGCAATACAAGAGATAATTCACTCCTGCTAATTGCATGGAAATAGTATTAGTTATCCAGGATTCTATTGGCCTACACTTCGGATATCCATGCCATTTCTATATAATGCAGTAGCTTTGAATTAGGATTTACCCTTCCTGTCTTGTTTTCCCGCCAAACATCTTTCTAAATAATATCAACCGTTGGTTAGTCATGTGAGGGTGATACCTACCTGTTATCTAACTTCGGTCACGACAATCCAATCTGACAGCAAATATTTCAAGTATTTGGTGCCCGTGGTCTATTCGGTGCTCTCTGGTCCCACCTATGCGTTGTCTCCCACATGTTTTTTTTTGCCTAGCTCAGTATTTTCTAGGTTTCTCCCATGTTTTCTCTGCGTACTTTTTTAGATGTAAATCACATTCATGTTTTTTTCAAATCAATAAATATTTTATTTTAGAGGTTTCTTAAATCCAAAAATTGTAGCATTAACTTTGAGATCCCTTTTCTTATATATTGTAATTATTTGATATCATATCATAGTACCTAATATTCCGACGTGCAACGCATGTACCAGTTAGTATTTTCCTTAATTCAGCATGTTCATGTGTTGCAAATGCAGTGCTGTTATATGTCTAATTGGAAGCTGAATATGCACATCGCTTAATTGATTGACCTGTATTTTGACTAGTTATTTTTCTATCAGTAGGAATGTCTTATATCTTTTGAATTGAGACTCGGTGTGCTTCTGTATTTTAGTTGTGATCTGGTTGTTATCCAACATTTGGGTAGTTCCTTTCATGGTTCTTATACATTGGTGCTAAATGCATGACCTGTAAATATCGTTTGGTACTTAGAATTTATTCAAATCAATTGGCGCTGTTGAATGACTAATATTGTCCTCTGTATGGAAAGTTATCATGATGCATCTATCAATTGAAGCTACCAACATTGAGAACCATATTCTATATAAACAACAGCTGCATAAAAATTGTTGATGAATAATTTTGCTTTTGTTTACTAATACCTGACTTCATCATGACCATAATATTTTCCCTGCCCTTACAGGTATTTGATTTGTTTGACACAAAGCACAATGGAATTTTAGGATTTGAAGAATTTGCTCGTGCACTCTCAGTATTTCATCCCAATGCTTCCCTTGATGAGAAAATTGACTGTGAGTTCAGTCATCTTGTAGCTAGAGAATTTGGTTCTCAACTATGCACGTTATATCCAGGCTCTAAATTATATTATCACAATAATGACTTGGAGCTTATTTGAAACACCTGTTAAATTTTTATACGTGCAAGGACTCACCAATCCCTAGTCTAATCGATAATTTCTAAATAGTGTATTTATATTTATGCTAAAGCAAAAAAAAAAAGATCTAATTTTTATGCTCTGCTCCTGCTCCTCCACTTTACTTTTTTTAAAGCTAAAAATTCTGAAGATGCTCATGTAATCTTTGCAGTTTCATTCCAGCTATATGATCTCAAGCAACAAGGCTTCATTGAGAGACAAGAGGTATTAATACTATTTGCACAGTGTGCTCCATCAAGCTAGGATGTTGCCTAAATACATGGCTTAAACAGAGTGTAAATAATTCAAAATCTTCCTTGACTGTCTCTGATACATCACATAATGGTTTTATTCAAGTTAATGTTTTTGTACTTGGTGGCCCTTATTGGTTATTTTGGTTGGTTGTGGTGACCGTGAATGCCACACTACTAGTGAAAGAAAGGCTCAGTCTTTCATAAATAAAGCTGGATCACTGGTTAAGTGAGGGTTTACAAGAGCTCAGTGGTGGAAACAATTCTCTGAACATAGAGGCAGCCTCTGGGTAGTGCTGTTGAAGGGTTATGCAAGTCAAGAGTTAGCTTTTATATAGAGACGTAGACTTCAACATGCCAACATCATTAATGGACGTACAGTTTTAGATAATGGGATATCAACGATAGCTTAATCATGTTAGTTGGATTTTTGACAAAATATAGGTGAATTCTCAATTTTGTTCCCAACATATTGCACTGGGCCTTGTTGCTGGGAGATGGGGATTTACATCTATTGACCTTTCAAGAGCTGCTATGTTTTTTATAAAAATAGTTGAGCTTTTTTATTCCTTTTTCTTCACCATAATAGTTTATATATTTGGTTATCAGGTTAAGCAGATGGTTGTTGCCACACTTGCTGAGTCGGGAATGAATCTTTCTGATGAAATTATAGAGAGCATAATTGATAAGGTGAGTTAAAGTTGCCCAATTATCTTTTATTCATCCTTTGTTATGGCCTGTCTTATGTAGTAATTCTCTAACTTGTATTATGTAATAATTCTCTAGCTTGCATTATGTAGTAATTCTCTAGCTTGCATTATGTAGTAATTCTCAACCCCTTTGTATATAACAGACTGCTACATAGCATCCTATTATTGAACATTTGAACTACATAAATACTGTTTTATTTTTATTTTACATTTTCAATAGAAGCATTCATTATTACTTCCTTGTTCCCTGCTATTGTGACGGCATTTATGGAGTTGGCATAAGACATAATCAGACTGTTGTCTTGCTGCTTGTTAATTGTAACTTCCCATGATAAAATTATTTTATTTTCTTATTTTGAGACATTTGAGGAGGCAGACACAAAGCTTGATGGAAGAATTGACAAAGAAGAGTGGCGCAATCTGGTTCTTCAGCATCCCTCTTTGCTGAAGAACATGACTCTCCAATACCTCAAGTAAGATATGTTCATTATACTTCAAATATTTTGTTTTCCTACAGTTTGGTTCTTTTTACGTGTATCGTTCACATGTGGAAACAAAGCTCTTCACTTAATTTCCGTACATGATATTTTCAGCTTGATGGTTGAGATAACTGAAAGGTTTACTGGTGCTCTTGAATAAAGAGTGATAGGATTTTTGTTCCCTATTTAGTGCTAAGTTGCAATTGCAATCTTGCAAAGCAAAAGAATGTTATGTAGAGAGTCACGTACTTGAAATGTGGTAAACCAAACTTCCATTATTTAAATTGCCAGTCTACTGATGATGCACTACACTGTATTGTTTCTGTTTCTCAAAACAAATGCGCTTAATGGTTAGTGATTCAGTGGTTCAGCTTCAAGCAAGCCACTTCATGTCAGGACTTCTCATTGAAGTATCAGGCTATAAGTCTTCAATTAAAAAAAAAGTGTGATGCTTTAAGTCTCTTTTTTAGATCAGAACTTCATATTTTTCGGGTTGGGACATTAAGGTCATTATCTCAGACGTGGTCTGTGCATCTGTGTATATAGTTTGTAACATATTTACATTATCTATGTTGCTCTTTAGATATTTCACTTCACAAGCTAATCTTGCCTTCTTTGCACAGGGACATCACCACTACATTTCCAAGCTTTGTCTTCCATTCTCAGGTTGATGACACCTGAGATTCTTGGAGTTCTTTCAGATCGAAACATCAGAAGATAACTCATTAAGGTTTTCGTTATTTTGGGTTGTTGGATTAACAGAGACCGCAGTGCTCTGAAGGATGTTACATGTCAGATTTGAGAACTCATACCTGTGTTGTTAATAACCTTGTTTCTTTCATTTGGAATTTAGTATGGGCCATGGCTGGAAGCCTTTCGGCAAAGATGTAATATGTCTGAAGTTCCCATTTTCTCCTTTCGTCCCTTTTTGTTTTTGGCTGGTTAGCAATCAGATCCAGTTCTCTGAAGCTTCTGTCCTGTGTACAAAATGGAAACAGTCTTAATTTTTTTAAATCTTTTGCTGATAATTTTTCTATATGACTTTGCAATGTAGTAAGTTTAGTAACTGGAGCAGAAAAAAAGAAATGGATGGAGGTGTTTACTTCTGCATCTTCGAATGACTAGTAGTGTGCCTTGCAACGAAAAATAAAATTTTACATAAAATGTTGTTCATATTCTGTCTGTTGTGGCTTGTCTTGTCTTGCTATTCGCAAAACACATACCAATTAGTATCTTAAAATTGTCTTCTGTACAAAAAAAAGTAACTATAATTTATCTTCATCACCTTGCATGAAGCACTTAGTATTTGACTATCACATATGGTTAAATGCACAGGTAGAAATTGAATGGCTCGTCTTCCTCTTCCCAAAACATGTTTGACATGCTAATTATATTGCTTAGTCAGCAGGCTTGCATTAATACCCAACATGGCCAACTTGACCAACTGTCTATATACAGTGCTCTCAACATATTTCGTGCTGCCTGTTCTTTCATTCATTGGGAAAAGGTATCACTGAGATTTTATAGAAGCTTTGCCAACGGAAAAGGACAAATGGTAGTAATAGAAGTTCACTGAGATTTTACAGAAGCTTTGTCAACGGAAAAGGACAAATGGAAGTAATAGAAGTTCAAGTAAGAATGACATTGTAGTGTCATTTAATTAATCATGGTATCATTGAGATTTTAAATAGTACAAGTAGAAGTACTACTAACTTATAACTAACTATATTGTTCCAAGAATAACATCCTTAAGATGGTGAGCGGGGAATTAAGGAAAGACATGAATGACCCTTGACTCAGCTTAGAGCTTCAGGGATTACGTTGTCATTTTGTATATTTAAAGGCCTATAGTTTTGCAATACTACAGAAACAATCTAGTAATTTCGGTGAAAATCAGTGATACTTGTCATCCAAGGTTTATGGCTGCAATAGTTATCACGTCGCTTTGTCTATTTTGGGTGTGCAGTGGTAGCAAAGTTAGTTTAATGAGTACCAAAAAGAACTCCGCGTGAAAGAATATATAAATAGCTCTAGTGAAACAATATGTAACACAAAAAAATAGTTGTAAGGTTTTAATAATATTTGCATCAAAACTAATAAAATATAATTCTGGATGGTATACTCAGATAAGTAACTAACACATACATACCGAAAAGTGTAATGTAATAACAGGTCCTCCCATTGTAGTACACCAATCATCCTTCATCTGAACGTGAAAAAAAAAATCCAAACCGCTGCTCGTCGCCCCGCTTTGGTGACTATCCTCTCCATGCGGTCTTCCCGCTATCCAACGTTCAAATCTGCAACGTGCGACAAGGAGCCTAGGTCGAGTGGGGAGGTGAGGGGAGACGAGTGGTGACAATTAGGATTGAGAGGAAATCACAATGGGGCTAATCGAGGGAGAGAGGCGCGACGGTTGGTGCGAACGTGAGATATGAGAGAGTGCGAGGTAGTTTTCGATCGGAGCATAGACCCCACAAGTCGGTGTGGGTTTTTTTCCGAGGGTGAGACGATGGTTCCACTGCGCACGGGCTAAACTCTTTCTTTTATTAGTTAAGATAAGATAAACCCTTTTTTCAAGGGTTCCAAAATATTCTCTCTACCTCGCATGATTTCGCCAGGTTGAGCTACAATAAAATTATAATTTTGATTTTTGAGCACTATGTTGAAATGGAGCTAGACGGAGGAGGTGATACTTTAAACATATTATTTCATCTGAATTAGATGACCAGAGTGCAGATTGGGATAAGTAGTTATTTTCTAAAATACTTTTGTCGGCGTGAGTCAATTATAATTCAGTAATACGTTTCGCAGCACTTATTCTAGAAATTTTACAATAGCAATTCATCCAGCATTCCCGTGAAATTTGGACACCTAACTCTAAGTAAACTTGCGTCACAATTCACAAACAAAAAAAGAACTATGTAAATTCGACCTCCCTGTCGTTCGTACAACAAATTAGCAACAACGCCATCGGGGTCTTATTTCTAGATACAACAATTTTTTTTTAACAATACTTCGGAAAGTACAATAAAATATCTCTTGTAGTTACCATATGTATTTTTCCCACTGACGCAGTATGCCACCGCAAAACGAAACGCATGACCCACATATGGTCTAAACGACGCTACTCGTTAATACTAGCTACGGTCAATACATGGTAGGAAACCGGTCATAATATCATGTTTGTTTCTGAGTACTACTACTCTGTTATGCGGTAATAACACCTCCTGAAAGGAAACACCGGAGAGTAAATCACTTCTTGGTGAGTGGTGAAGTTATGAGTGTACGACTCCATCTATTATAGTTCAAATACTGATACTTACCTATAATACACATATGAGTAGGCTTTCAGTAGGAATTTTATAAGGTCGTGAATTTATCCATGACCTCCATTTGATAAGGTGTGTGCTATGAGAGCGTACTCGTGTGTGTGAGGGTGGTGTGCATGTGTGTGCGTCTTCCTTACGATCAGAAAATAAAACACCAAAATATTTTCGTTTCAATCTTTCTTCTCTTAAATGTTGAGGAACCGTCGCTGACGAGTTCAGACCAAACGATTATCTCGTAGACAAGCGTAGAATCGTAAGAACAGTGCAAGAACATAAGTACATAATAGTATATTGAACACAGAGATATGAGGGAACTTCTTGCTTCTCTTTATTGCTCTTCTATCATGAGCATAGAAGAATTTAGGGTTGATATGCTTTGTGAGAGGACTCTTCACATAACTTATTTGCATTTGTGCAACACAAACTGCATTATCTTCATAGATAATAGTGAGGGTTTACGCGGTATTCAATCCACACGACTACTGGGTGTGGTGAATCATCAGCCGAAGCTAAGAACATTCTCGTGAGGCCTCGTACAGTGCTATTATTTTCGAGTGGTTCGTCGAAGTTGATACAAGACTTTGCTTAGACGATTCCCATGAAATTACAGTTCCGCCATATAGAAATAGATAGCCTATTTGCGATTTAGTTGTATGCGGGTCTGACAAGTACCAGACATCTGCATAGCCAGTCATAGTTAGGTCTTGGTTCGTTCTATAGAACAGACCAATGTTCTTGCTTTCTTTGAGGTATCGGAAGATGTCCTTTATCCCATAACAATGCCTTTTGCTAGGTTCTGCACTATACCTTGCTAATAGGTTCACGGCAAATGCAATGTCCGATCTAGTACAGTTTGTTATACATGAGTGCTCCTACTGCACTCAAGTACAGGAATTTCGGTCCCAGGACTTCCCCCCTCTTCTCTAGGTCTGTACGGGTCCTTGATTACTGCAAGGATCTCCTGACCATCGGCACTTTCGAATGGTATGCCTTTTCAAAACTGGACATTTCTAACACCTTTAAAGTGTAGGTTGACTGATGCACTAATATCCCTTCAGGGGCATGCTCAAGCTGCAAACCTAAGTAATATTTTGTTTTACCCAAATATTTCATTTCGAACTCTGACTCCAAGTAAGAGCTTGTTTTCTTAATATCTTCCTGAGTCCCGATGATATTCATATCATCTACATACACTGAGATTATACAAAATTTATCCTGGGATCGTCGTATAAATACACAGAGACAATCCTCATTGCTCGTGTAGCCTTTCTTGCATAGAAAGTCGCTTAAGCGATTATATCACATTCTGTCTGATTGGTTTAGTCCGTACAGTGACTTTCTGAGTTGCACACTGTACAGATTTCTATTTGCTCTATATTGGTTCGGGACAGGGATACCTTCAGGTACTTTCATATAAATATCTGAATCCAAGTTTTCATAAATGTATGCAGTTACCACATCCATCAATTTCATTTCTAAATTCAAGTTTACTGCCATTGAGACTAAATATCTAAAGGTAGTTCCGCCTATGACTAGGGAGTAGATTTCTTCATAATCAACTCCTGGACGTTCAGTGAAACCTTGTGCAATGAGCCTTGCTTTATGTCTTACAACTTCATTATTTTCATTTCTCTTTCGAACAAATAGCCACTTATATCATACGGGGTGCACATGGGGAGGCGTGCAGTTTTACAGGCCCAAATGTCTATCTTTTATTAAGAGATAATAATTATGTTTCTATTGTGTTCTTCCAATCTTCCCAATATGATATTTTCTTACATTCAGCGAGCGATGTAGACTCTTGATCAAGATCGATGATTGTGGTAATTTTATTTGTAAAATAAATGTCGATATTGGTTGTTGTCCTATTCATAGATTCTTCTGTGATCACATAATTTATAGCTATTTCTTCATAGGGCGATACTTCTAATGCTTCTACTTGCTCATCGTTGCTTCCAATTGCGGGGGCAAGTCCCTTTAGTTTTTCAGTTCCGATGTGCGCACACACATCCATGCTGATGTCTCCCTCCGTGGAAATATTCAAATCTAGTATGCCTTTTACTAAAAGTTCTATACTGATGCCAGGTCTCAATTGGCCCCCCTTCTGGTTCCGAGGAACTTCAGTGGTCGACTGTGTCAAGTCCTTATCATTTTTTCTAGGCGTCCTCGGTTACTTGGAATTAGAGGGACCGGAGTTCTCGTCCTTTTATTCTGAGTCATCTGGACGGGATTAGGGGTACATTCTATTTTCTTTGGTATTCCAACCATCTCCGGTGCATTGCGTGCATGCTTGTGCGACTTGGTCACGCTCTTCAAATCACTAAAGTGGTCAGATAGTTCATTCGCTAATACTTGCAAATCAATTACCTTTTAGACTTCTCTATTTGCTTCACTAATGTGCGGATCATGTGCATAGATTCTCGTAGCTTACCACGTTATTTTCTGATATTTTTCATCAAGGGGTTTATTTCCACCCCCTAATGTCGGGAAACTATCCTCATCAAATATGCTATCAGCGAAACAGGCTGTATGCAAATCTCCAGTCATAAGATCCAAATACCTGATTATGGATGTTGTCTCATAACCAACATATATCTCAGACTTTCGGAGAGGGTCCATTACAATTCGCTGCGGTGGTGGTATATGTACATAAACCTTGCAACCAAACCTACGAAGATGAGAAATTTTCGGTGTTGACCTTTGCGCTAGTTGCATAGGTGAATGTATGTTATATGCTATCAGACTCCAAAATTGTAATTTGGAATCTACTGTGTCGATCTGTACCTTTCTCTAGATCAGTAGATAGCACACACAATTACATTATTTGTTCAAACACATATCACAAAAATGCAGAGTTATTGCATAATATTAAACAAGACGTAAATATACCTTACGACTTTTGGCTTGTAGAATGGCCGGATAGGCAAAATACTTTCAGATAACAGCAGCTGACGAAGAACCAAAGTATAACATGTGGAACCCTCACGACATGCCCACCGGCAATCGACTGTGGGCTCACAACCCAGTTCTTGGCCTTCTTGATCTTTAGTCTTGATCAATACTCATAATTGTCCATGTAGTCTTCTTTGGTGCGTACTGACTAAAAGAATGTAAATAGCGAGCATGAGTACACAAACGTACTCACAAGCCAACACACAATGCAATTATTATAGATGTATGGCTAATCAAAAGGGAGGCTCTTTGTTCTTTTATTTTGCACAATGGCATTTATTGAAATAGATTAGGTAGTAGGAAATCCTGAGACTTAGCATTTTAACCAACACTGATTTTATAAACTAAGTTTTTGTTGTAAAGTAATAGTGGAGATTCCATCTCCTATACCATTGAGTCGCCTGGCTCAATATCCTGATAACCTCGGTACGGTTCTTGCCCAGTATTCTGATAATTATCCTGTTCAATATTCTGATAATCTTTATTCCAGCCTCGTTCTTGCTGGGATTGTTGTTCCTTCATGACTTCAGAGTCAAATTACGTATAATACGATTGAACTCCAGAACGACTGAAAATAACCAAATGAAATCCAATAAATCCAAATACATTCAAACAAACAAAAAATACTTCAAATGACAGCTAACATATCTAAAGACAACTTGAAAGAACGAAATACTTCAGATGAGACTAAAACATACTCATCTGGAGTTGATGAAGGAATACTTCAGACGAAGTATAACCAGGAGAAGTTGATGAATCCAACAGAGAGGGAGAGAATGCCCAATGAACATTCTTAAAGGGTTACTTGATGAGAGATTACCCGGTTAGGTATGACTTTCAAATCTGCTTTCGGATCACACAGGGTTTTGTTGGAATGGGGCACATATGTGTAAAATCCCATTCACTTCAAAAATTCCAAATAATGCAAATTCTTATACCATAAGTATTAGACCAGTGTGGTCGAAGGCATAGACTAGTACGGTCGAAGTAATCTGGTCTAAGCCATAGACCATTGTGGTCAAAGATATAGACCAGTATGGTCGAAATAACCTGGTCGAAGCCGCGGAACAGTGTGGTCGAAGTCCTAGACTAGTATGGTCGAAATAACCTGGTCGAAGCCATAAATCAGTGTGGTCGAAGGCATAGACCAGTATGGTCGAAATAATCTGGTCGAAGCCATAGACCATTATGGTCGAAGGCATAGATCAGTATGGTCGAAATAACCTGGTCAAAGCCATAGACTAGTGTATTCGAAGGCCTAGACTACTATAGGTAGAAATAACCTGGTCGAAGCCATAGACCAGTGTGGTCGAAGGTCTAGACAAGTATGGTCAAAATAATCTGGTCGAAGTCATAGACCATTGTGGTCGAATGCATAGACCAGTATGATCGAAATAATCTGATCGAAGCCATAGACCATTGTGGTCGAAGGCATAGACCAGTATGGTCGAAATAACTTGGTTGAAACCATATACTAGTGTGGTCAAAGGCCTAGACCAGTATGATCAAAATAACCTGATTGAAGCCATAGACCAGTGTGGTCAAAGTAATGTAGTCGAAACTGAGTGGTCGAAACACAGTAGTCGAAACTGCGTGATCGAACCATAATGGTCGAAACACAGTGGTCAAAACCGTGTAGTCAAAACACAGTGGTCAAATTGTGCGGTCAAAACACAGTTGTTGAAACTTAGTGGTCAAAACTGAGTGGTCAAAATACAGTGGTCAAAACTGTGTGGTCGAAACAGAGTAGTCGAGACTCAGAGGTCGATACTGAGTTGTTGAGACTTAGTGGTCGAACTGTGTGGACAAAACACAGTGGTCGCAACACAATGGTCGAAACTGTGTTGTCAAAACACAGTGGTCGAAACACAATGGTCTAAACTGTGTGGTCGAAACTGAGTGGTTGAAACTCAGTGGTCGAAACTCAGTGGTCGAAATTGAGTTGTTGACACTCAGTGGTCGAAACACAGTGGTCAGAACTGTATGGCCAGAACACAGCTGTGTGGTTGAAACACAGTGGGAGACAGCAGAGGAGCAGCTGAAGGTAGCCCAAGCAGGCCTCACCGCTGGCGAGGGAGGCAACGATGGTGGTCGTGAGTAGGCAAAATGGAACCAGAGCGAGGAGGCGGTTCCGCGGGCGGTGGTGGATGGCTGCCTACGACGGTCGGCCATGGAGGGGAAGCGGTGCAGCGGCACCGGAGTGGGAGGGGAGGGATGTAGTACGCGTAGGATCTCGAGGGCGCTAAGGGGAACTAACCAGAGCTATTGGTGGAACTCGAGGAGGTCGGAGGCGAGATGGCGTCGTGGGCCATCGGCGACGCAGAGAGATTGTCGTGGAGGTGCCGACCAGGTGGTGGAGTGCTTTAATTGGCGGTTGGGGAAGGTCGAGGGAGGCGCATGATTGCTCCACGTGCGGGAAATTGAGCCAGGGATCGCCGGGGATGGAGTATCGGTCGAGGCGGCGGCTTCGGTCGGCTTTGAGGGTGTCGATGGAGCAACGACATCCCTGTGGAGGCAAGCCAAACTCAACAAGGGGAAAAGTTGAGAAGGCAATGGAAAAACAAAAGAGGGGCAGTTGCTCCTGAAACCATTTGTGTGTCCCTTTTCTTTGTGGTTTCGGGTACTGCTCATCGTTTCGACTACTTAGGCGGAAGGGGTTCTAGGTATCTGGTCAGAAGGAGTTTTGACTATCAGGCCGAAGAAGTTTTGACTAGCTGGTTGAAGGAGTTTCGACTGAATGGTCAAAAGATGTTTCGACTAACTGGTCGAAGGAGTTTCGACCATCTGGTCGAAAGAAAGTCCGATCACATTCTAGGTGGAAGAAGGTTTGACTACGTTCCAGGCGGAAAGAAGTGAGACTACTTGGTCGAAGAGAGGTTTGACTACATTCCAAGCGGAATGAGGTTCGACTACATGGAGGCTCGATTGCACGTGAAGGCTACACAATCACGTGGTCGGAAGGAGGTTCGACTACGTGGAGTCGCAGGAGGTTCAACTACACGTGAAGACTACATGATCTCGTGGACGGAAGGAGGTTCAACTACATGTAGTCGATGGAGGTTCGACTACTCGTGAAGACAACACGATCACGAGGTCGGAAAGAAGTTCGACTACATGTAGTCGATGGAGGTTTGACTACATGTGAAGACTACACGGTCACGTGGTCGGAAGGAGGTTCGACTACACGTGAAGGCTACATCCCAACACATTCGTTGCTTTGACAATGCTTACGTATAACAGAAGTGAGCATGAGCATCTAGTGGCTACTAGAAACTCACCGGTACGATGCGGAGTAACGGAGGTGGCCGGAGATGGTCTAGCAGCGATGAGCTGTGGCGGCGAGAGGAGCTCCAAGCGGCGGTGATGACCTGAGGAAGATGGATAGCATTCAACCTTCGGAATAGCTTCAAGGGAGTAAGTAAATGGCTCATATGAAATGTATTTGAGTATAGTTCACCGGAAAGGTTGATTCGACTGTTCGGGCTCTTCTAGCCGAAGGGAAGGAAGAAAGGGGTCGGCGGTGGTTCTTGTACATAAAGAACGCAATCAAATGAGGGGAACCGCCTCTTGGGTCAGGGAATATGAGTTGACACATTTAAGAAGGGAACAGCTTCACTGATGAGCGTCAATGCTGAAGGCGACGTCTTGAAGGCGCTTGGCCGAAACGAGCGCTCAAGCCTTACCTGGAGCCCAAGCTCGTTTGAGGGATGGAGAAGTGGGGAAACTAGCACTTGTGGCGAGGAACGACAACGAGGGGGCTTGGGGTCGCTATTTATAGCCACTGGTGCAGAGGTCGTCCGAGAGTATGCGTTGTATCCTGCGCGCCTTAGTACAGAGGAGTGGTTGATGATGTTGACAGGGTTGGTAGCACAGTGCTGACGGTGTGACGGGTTGAGTGATGGCGAGTAATGGCCGAGGTGACAGGATGGGGCGCGTGGCGTTTAAGTCCAACCGGCATGTTGTCAGGTTTCGTATGAGTTGGATGCAGATCGATGAAGCTCATCTTATTTCAGTTAATGGATGGCCACAATCTCCTGATACCCTTTATATCGGACGGTCCATGACTTGATTGGTTGAAGAGTCTTAATTCAATCGGACAATTCACGACTTGGTTGGCTGGAGAGTCTTAAGAGGTAGATCCACGACTTGATCAATCGGAGAGTTTTAATCCAATCGGACGGTCCACGACTTGGTCAGTTGGAGAGTCTCAATTCAATCGGACGGTTCATAACTTGGTCAGTTGGAGTCTTAAGAGGTAGACCCACGACTTGATCGGTCGGAGAGTCTCAATGCAATCGAACGACCCACGACTTGATGGGGTTTACTGTTGGTAGACTGGAACATAGAGTGATGGGGGTGGAGAATCTTGGGGATCTTTGGAGCGCTGGTGGCGATGGGGTGGTGCCAGGGGCGACAATCGGAGCTTGGTCTTACCATGTGTTTCGTACTCAATTAACGGTAGGAGAAGATGTATGGTGGTCTGGTATGGCAAATAAAAGCAATGGGGAGGCACGGGGTTGCTATACAAGCAATGGGACGGAGATACCCGAGGGTGACGATGCGCTCGGGCGAAGCCACCGCATGGTCTCGGGCTGGCATGGGTGAGGATTTGATGTGATTTGGTGGCACAGTGCGACGGAACGACGGCTTGGGTGACAACGAGTAAAGGTCGTGGTGACAGGAGCAGTTGGTGGGTATGGGTGCACGACTGCATGCATTGACGCTGGGCGAGGGAGAGGATGACCGAAGGAGTTGCCCTAGCTGCATCGGGTTTGGCAAGCACTGGTCAGAGGGACAGGAAACAGGAAGTCGAACGCGGTGATGCCAGAGCACGACATGGGCACTAGTGGGATGGGTGTTGAGCGCCGTGAAAAGAGTAGAGGGGTAGAGGCTGCAGGTGGGCCCAGGGCAGAAGAAGGGACACAATGGCTGAGCATGTGCCTTGACTTGGTCCGGTTGCAACATAGATGACTCGAGGTGATTCAAGCTGATTGACTAGATGAATAGTAAAAGAGAGAGAAAAGATCATGGAAACCTTGAGAAATATGGAATGAGGTAGAATTTTAGGGTCGCTAAAATTCTGGTTGGGCTTTAGGATAGCTTTAGGAAGTTCTTACTTGGTGATAGACAAATTCTGATTTTTGCCAAAGGGTTCTGATTGAGCTTTTGTTTAATCGAAGAATTAGGTTTTGACTACGATTTTGATTTCAGGATTTCTACTTCATACAATATTTGAAAGGGCCATGCCTTAAGTTTATTTTGCTTTCGTAATTTATGATTCTAGGGTTCACAATTTTAGGTTTCCATATTATAGGGTTTAGGTACTTAGGGTTTCTATTGCACATTACTTGTGCTGGCAAAAGAGAGAATGCACTCAAATAACTCTCAAAAATGCAATCAAACGGACCGGCCCTTGAGAGGTTGATCAGGCTGTGTGCCGGTTCCTTGTTCTGGTGGTCTGACCGGTGGGACCTCGGTCTAACCACCATGTGTTGGCCGGTCTGACCGGACCTCCGGGTCAAGTGACCTTGTCAGCTTTTTCCAGAGAAGGTGTTTTTCTGAAAAAAAAACTCTTTGTTCTGTAGAGTGTTCTGACCGCCCCTCTGGCGGTCTGACTGGGCTTGTCCGGTCTGACCGGCCCTTGTGAGGGTGGTCGACCCGGCTGTGTGTCCAACGGGTAGTTTTATAGCCGTTGGAGCAAGGGCGGTCTGACCGGCCATTGGTTGGTGGTCAGACCGGGTTTCCCTGTTTTTCTAGAATCTTTTCTCCAACGGCTAGTTTTCCTTATGTGAGTATATATACCCCTTGTGGCCGGTTGTGGGAGAGGTTGCTGGTGCTATATCATTTCCCTTAACCAAAGAGGAAACCCTCTACACTCTTTTGTGCATGGGTTTCACTTAGTGAGCTTAGAGAGTGAAACCCTAGTGCATGTATTGAATTAGGTAGTGGATTGTGTATCCATTGAGCTTAGACACTTGATTCGTTCAAGTGAGCGTCTCTGACTTGTTACTCTTGGTGTTTGCCGACACCTAGACGACTTCGAGGCATTGCGCCGGTGATTTTCTCAAGAAGGTTGTGAGAAGACCCGAGCGGTCGTGAGTGGTTTTGTGCTCGCCGTCACCTGAGTGTAGGAAGAGCAACCCCGAGTAGATCGAGGTGTTGGTTCGTGTTGGAGCGGTCTAAGTGGTTGGACTTACCTCGGAGGTGTTGGCTCAATTATAAAGCTGGCCTAATTTGGTTGAGCTTACCTCAACGTGGATCAGGGGAGACTGGCAAGTCCCCGAACATCACAGTAAAACATCATTGTGTTATTATGGTTTGCTCTCTTGTGTTTTATTTTGTGCAATTTACATTCCTTGTGTTAAATTGCTTACATGTCTTTGTATGATCACTATCATTATCAATAGTCTTATATTGTTGGTGCACTTAGTCAAGACTAGTTGATTTATGTTTTATTTGGGCAAAACAGAATTGATTTACAATTTCACATAAAAATCAATTTTAGCCAAAAGGTTTTTTAAAACCGTCTATTCACTCCCCTCTAGTTGGCCTCCTCGATCTTACAAGTGGTATCAGAACTTGATCTCTCATTTATTAGACTTAACCGTCTAGAGAGTAAAGGATGGCGACTATAGAAGTCTTGCACCCCGGTAGGGAACCACACTTCAATGGTTTAAATTATGCTCATTAGAAAACTAGAATGACCATCTATATTAAGGCTACTCCAATTGATCCACAAAACTCCACTCAAAGGGAAGAGCAAAACTTGCAACTCGATGCTCAAGCTTTAAATGCTTTAAACAGCGCTTTGAGTGTGAAGGAGTTCAATAGAATGAGCAATCTTGAGAATGTTCATGATGTTTAGACAACTCTAATGGAAATTCATGAGGGAACCTCCACAGTCAAGGAAGCTAAATTGCATAGGTTGAAGCTCAAATATGAGTTATTTACCATACTGCCTCATGAGAGCATCAGTGAGATGTATTCTAGAATGAAGAGCATAGTAAATGAGCTCAAAGGCTTATCTTGTGATTTAACCGATCTTTATATTATGTGCATGATGCTTAGGGCTCTACCGGACAAATATGAGACCATGATGACATTATTCCTCAATTCATCTGAATTGCCAAGGATGACTCCTACTACTCTTTTGGGCAATCTCATCACAAATGGGATGTACAAGAAGGAAAAGGAAGAGATCAAGGAGAGAGCCTCAACTTCGGGTAAAAGAATTCATGCTTTCAAAGCTAAATATGATTCAAGTGAAGATGAGGATCAAAATGAGGAAGATGACGACACCAAAGAAGATATGGTCACTCTCATGAATAAAATGGAAGATCTCATGAAGAGACGTGACTCACATAACAGTTCAAGCACATCTTCAAATGCAAAGCACCACAAAACTCTAAGGTGCTACAATTGTCAAAGAAAGAGATATATTGCTTTAAAGTGTCCTTATGGTGAGGAAGATGAAGAAGCCCAAATCATCAAGAAAGAAGAAAAATGTCAAAAGAACACTTTGTCGGGTTAGCCATAAAGGACAATCCATCAAACCTCTCAAATGCAAATGAGGCTCTATCACTATTTGACATGTCTACATGCTTCATAGCAAAAGGTAATAATGAGGTAAATGATGATTATGAGCCTTCATGTGATGATTTGATGGATATGCTACAGGATTTAAAACAGTGGCGTAGCCAGGATTTGTAGCTACGGTGGTCCATTGTCTAAATTTTTTTAACCGCTATAAATTTAACTTGTCAGTACACAAGTATATGAATTACAAAACACAATTAAGGAAAAAAGGACATATAGAGTTCATAAAATAGACGAGTATGGCTTTCTTAACGTAGAATTGATCGAAATATTACATACCTATAATAGTTGAAGAAGAATATGTCACTACTTCTTCTTCTTGTCAGGCCTTCGCCTTCTAATAGCCATGAAAGTGTTGATGATCTCTTCTTCACTCAATTGTAAGAAGATACCCCGCTCAATAAAAGTCACTAGACAATCATCGAGAAGGCTATCACCCATCTTATTTCTCAACTTATTCTTGATAAAGGTCATTGCGTAAAATATTCTTTCAACACTTGCAAGAGCTACCTAAGAAGCAATACCAATTTGATAAGTAAATAGACCCAATGATAAACTTTATCCCTCTTTGTTTCAACAAGTTTTACTGAGAGATCAACAAGATTGTTTAGGCCTTTGAACATTTCATCTTTCCTCATGTCATCAATAAAAGTTTCAAGTTGCAAATCGAGTCTTAGCAAGTCAGAGCTTGAAAAATCATTAGGTAAAATTTAGCAAGTCTATGTACCTTGTTTGCATCAAAAGAAGCGAAGGAATCACTGGATTCAAAGCGACCATACTAGTAAGCAACTCCATATTTACCTCATACCGACTGTCAAGCTCTTGACTAATTTTATCAATGACTCCAATATCAAGCTCTTGTTCTTCAATTTGCTCTTCTGGAACAGCAGCAGCCACGAAAGGATATTGAGAAGAAGCCTTCTTCTTTGACTCGTATTTTTGGAAAAGAGAGGCAATATCACTACTCCTCTTCATTTTTAACAAATCAAGAGAAGTAAACAACCCCAAAATTAATGATATAATGTTTCAATTAATCATTCCACTAGTACAATAGAATCTTAAATTAGTTAAGATGAAATAAAACTAATTTATTTCTGCGCTGCACTGCACTCACCGTGGCTTTGTGCTTTTGCAAGTTGCGAGTTGTCGTGAGCCCGCCGGTTAATCAATAGTCGGGCATGTACTCCAATTTAGGGCTTAATCAATTGAGATATAGATAGAAAAGAAATAGGATGAACTGGATAATAAAGAAAGGATATCAAGATCGTATAGATGTCGTGGATGCGTTGCTAACTCGCTAGTCCGCTACTCTTCGATGTCCGGCCATGGCCACGCGTACCTGACCGCAGAGATCGTCGAGGCGCCGACTCGCCGAGTCGAGCGTGGGAGAAGAGACGCCGCTTGACTTCGCCTTTGCAATGAGCATCACAAACACAAAGCTAATGGCCGACAGGCACAAACCAGCAGAGTTCGTGGCCGAAATACGAATCGCTAATGGACTTTGGGCCAAAACTCAGGGTGGTCCGCGGCCCACAGGGACCACCCTGTAGCTCCGCCCATGGATTTAAATGAATACCATGGGCAAGAAAAGATGAAATTTAAAGTCTTGAAGAAAGATCATATGTCTTTTCAAAATAACTTTAATATGCTAAAAGAAGAGCATGAATCTCTCCTTCTCAAGGAATGCACTAGCTCCAAGGTGGATATAGACATTACATGTAATTTATTAGATGATATGCCATATATAGTTCCTAACCCTTGCATTTCATCTAAGGTTAGCATATCCATCTCTTATGATGATTTACTTGATATACTTTGTTGCTTAAAATTAGATGCTTATACTTCCTCTATGCTTGTTTAGACTAACCTTATAGAGGAAAACAAAGAGCTCAAGGCCCAAGTCACAAAATTGGATTAATTTAAAGCTTAATTTCGAATATCATAAAATGAAAAACATTTTAAAATGATTAAAATAAACTTAAATTAAATTCAAAATTATTTTATTCAATCTTTTCAAGTTGCGAGGATTTTTGTGGAATTTTCTTGAATTTTTACAATTTTATTTTATTTTAAGATTTTCTAAATTTTATTTTCTGTCTTTTCTTCCGTTTTCTTTCTCTTCCTGGTTCTTCTTCTGCATGACGTTTCTTTTCTTCTCAGTTGCTTTTCTTCCCAAACCTAGAGCCATGGCTGCCGACCTCGCTGGCAGCCCCTCACCGCGCCACCCCCGGACCCGGCCACCGCCGCCCCCTCCCATCCCCTCTCTCACACCCTAGCCCCCAACCCGAGAGCACCCAAGCTCCAGCGGCAACAATGGCTCTAGACCGCTTCTCTCCTTCTTTCTCCTCACACAAGCCATTAAAATCTATTCCGTCTGAAGAGAAATGGTCCCACTAACCTCACCCACGTTACCATACCATCAATTGCACATTTCCTCCACACCTTGCAATCAATTTTACCGTTTCCTTCGTTCTTCATTTTAACCCAAAACTGTTCATTTAATCCTCAAGTGTTTTCCGTCGATTCAAGCACCACCTTTACCCTATAAAAGGAGCACCGCGTGTTCCTGATTTCCTACTTAGATTCGGTCCAAACCCCATTCCCTCTCGCCCTCTCCTCGTCGCAAACTGTTGTCAAAGTTCGCCGATCGAACTCTCTTCTTCGCTGCGTTGTGCCGCCGTCCGTCGATCTCAGGTGACATTGTCTACACCGGAAGCTTTGCCCCCACCATGTTCTACCTCAGACGCACCTCTTCTTCACCGGAGGACCATCGGACACCATCACCGTATTCACCCATACCTCGCTGCTGCCTTTTTCTTCACCGCCAGCCACTCGTTGTGCTTCGCCGCCGTAAGGTATCGCATAAGGTTCAGCATCATCTCTTTTTTTTCGCACCTTCGTGTAACTCGCCGTGGCGCGTAGCACCGACAAGCTTGTAGCCGAGCAACGCCGCCGCTGCCCAGTGTAGTCGAAACCTTTCTCCAACCAGTGTTGTCGAAATCTTCTTTTAACCAGTGTAGTCGAAACATTTCTTCGACTAGTGTTGTTGAAACCTTCTTTCGACCAGTGTAGTCAAAACCTTTCTTCGACCAATATTGTCGAAACCTTCTTTCGACCAGTGTAGTCGAAACCTTCCTTCGACCAGTGTAGTTAAAACCTTCTTTTGACCTTCGACCTCCTTCGACCAGTGTAGTCGAAACCTTCTTCGACCAGTGTAGTCGAAATCTTGTAAGATCGAGGTGGCCGACTAAAGGGGGGTGAATAGACGGTTTTAAAAATTCTTTCGGCTCTAAACCAATATATAATGCGGAAGCTAATAACAATTGGTTTTGTAGGACCGCAAAGGCGACTAGGGGGGTGAATAGGCGCTTTCTCAACTTTCTCGCCTAAATCAAATTCAACACGAACTTAACTCCTTTAGCTATAAAAGCTAAGAAGATCAGTAAGCGCACATTGGAAGCCTTGTGCTGAATTCGATAACCCCCTCAAGCACACGACACAAAATGGAGAATGAACTCACTAGTCGGCTTCAGGCACCGCGGCCGATCGGCCGAGACAAAGGATCGGACCGACGCGCAACGAGCGATCGGACCAGCTACTAATCGGCGGTCGGACCGTTGATATCGGTTTGACCAGAAGATCGAGCGGTTCGAACGCGGGCGGTCGGACCGCCGTTATAAAACCGATCTGACCGATTTGGTCCAGAACCGAAAAACCAAGCTCAAATACAAAACGAAATTTGATCCAACTTTTGATTCAACCAATGAAACTTGACCAAATTTCGAGCACACCTCCCTAAGGATATTAGAGAGCTATTTCTAGCGACGATGCTTCATATCCACTTCGTAGAAACGATCTCTCAAGGTTTTACCGAAGAAGTGCACAAACCCTAGAAATATAAAAAACTTTGATTCAAGACTTGCTTGTGGGGGTTGATGGTCTAGATGATTCTAGGAGTATTCCCACACATCAAAGCAAGAGAAAATAGGTCAAGAGACCAAGCTTAACTACTTGAATCAAGAAAGCACCAAATTCATCTAAAAGAGAGAAGAACACAAGGAAGACAATTGATCTCTCAAGCAAGCATCACAAGATTGATTGATCTCACAAGATGCTTACAAAGCCACTCCCTCAAGGAGGACAAGAGCTCACCAAGGAGCAACCGCAATCTCTCCCTCTCCTCTCCTCTCCTCTCCTCTCCAAACCCTAACCCTAGAAATGGCTAAGGAAAACCAAATGAATGCTTCAAGGGGTTTTACATCTCCCCCATTTCTATTTATAGGAGAGGCCTAGGGTTTCACATTTGGGACCCACACACATATGGGACCCGCACACACATAACTATTGAAGCAATCGCCTGCTTCACCACGTGTAGGTTGATCAGCGGTTCTCATCACGTCGCCAAGCCTCTCTTGTCCGAATCCCATCGAACCTCCCGAGACTCGCACCGACTTCCGCACCGCCGATCCAACCAAATTGCATCGAACTACCCGCTCGATCCATCTTGCCCATTCGCACCATGCTTGAGTCACACGACCACCCAGATCCATGATCATTCTCGACCTCGCTCTCCAAGCGTAGTCCCGATCCACCTCACCGCTGACGCCGTGAGACTCGCAAGCCACCGCACAAAGAATACACAAACAAATCGCTTTCGGAACAAGTTCTTCACAACTTGACCCACGTTAGTTCCGCAATGCAATATGCAACAATAAAGCATTGAACTCCATACATAAAACACATTCAAATCAACTCAATGCCAACTTGGCTACCCTTCAGTCATCGGCGGTCCGACCGCCCACAAGGCCGGTCCGACCGATTTCAGCCGGTCGGACCGATCCTACAACGGCGGCCGGACCACTGAAAAGACTTAGCTAAAATTCCATCGTGAAAATCAAACCTTTGGAATTTTCAACTCAATAGAACTTTTGACCGGAGCTCCAAAATGATGCGACCACATCCGTGAGACTCCTCACCGCTTACACAACCTATTTTTGGCTTAGCTCCAAAACAACTTTTCAACAATCGGTCGGACCGGCCACCATGGCCGGCCGGACCTTTCCACTCAGCGGTCCGACCGCCCAACATCACCGGCCGATCGCTGTGGTCCGACAGATCAAGCAAACCCCAAAACACGAGATTTTGCAAACCAACAAAGCCATTGCCAATTGACTCATCATCCCGAGATCGTGCACATATCCTCACGATATCCACAATCCCCTTGATGAACACATTGGCAATTTCCCGTAAAATATGGTTTTTCAATTGAAAAGTAAAACAAATCGTCGTTGCTGCATAAAGGCACAACTTGGTCCATAAGCAAGAAAAAGCCTAGGAACCGACCAAGCTGGCTTCAGAAGAGTATAGGCAAGTGAGATGAGATAATGAAAGCACAAAAGGATTCAAATTCCAGAAAGTAGCCAAAAATCTCACTTAGGTCCATATGAAAGATAAAATGTTCTGTTTGACCTTTGATCATTGTGAGTCTTCTTCAATTGCAATTAAAATCAGAAAAGGGCAATAAAACCCAGAGACTCAACTCACTCTGAACACAAATTTTCAAAAGGTTCATCATTTTTTTTATGTGTGTTCTTTTATATGAAACCTTATGTATGAAACCAAAAGCTCCAAAACAGTATTTCTTCAATCCTTCTCCCCCTTTGACAATGAATTCATCAAGATGCAAGGGACAAGAAAGAGCATGAAGAAATGACTTTATTTTTGAAATTTAATAAAAGGAGCCATGACCATTATCCAAGTAGACAGTACAAGAATTATACCAAGCCATATAAAGAGAAGAAGCTATATTCAATCATGGCACAACATGTACTGCAAAGCTAAAACCAAAATAGCAGTAATCTGATATTAAAAGAATTAAAACCATGAAAGGTTGCTCAATGTCAAAGTTTCACTAAAAGCAACCAAAAATGAGTCAAGCCATGTCTATAAGTAAAAAGAGACTCAAAACAAGAACTGGGGCATTTTGAGCATTAAGAGTACTCTTTTGAAGCAAAACTCAAGCACTTAGCATTTTGAGCATTTTCCTAAAAAGGATTTTTTTTCACTGTGCTAGATCTCAAGCCTTGCCGCGACCATCTCAAGCAAGAAGCTTAAAAGAGTGGTCTAGGTCATCCAAAACTCCCCCTGAGTTCATGCCTAGTGTAATGGCAAACCGTCTCATGAGAAAGGATTGGTGAGATCAGTTTTTTTTCGCACAGAAAATCTCATTTTTCATTTGCTTGACTTAAGAAGATAAAAAAGCTCACTTTCATCTCAAAATAAGTTCAAGACTCAATTCAACCTATAAGACATGGCGAGAATCATAAGAGGATCACTAGAGCAAAACTAGTTACAAGATCCAACAAGACATGATTTGATTCAGTTTGCTCACAGATATAAAGCTAGCAAGGCAAAAGCTAAGCTAAACAAGAAGAGCCATAAAAGAAGTCTAGCAGACTATCACTTGATATGACAAGGTATAGAGTATGAAATCAAGCCATACACGGATAATAATCAAAGCTCCACAGATTTTATTATGCAATGCACGATATTTGAAATAAAAATGCATTATGATACAATGAATGCAACAAGAGCAAATTCCCTCAAAACATCTATGCCTCAGTACTGGGATTTGAGATAAAAGATCTAGGTGTCCAGTACTGAGATGCACGATGCCTGGGAATAGCAAAAGAAGCAGCAGAAAAATGATCAGGCACAAAATCATAAGAATTCCCACGAGCACCACCTGGACCTCTCCAAAACGATCTACCAAAAGACCGATACTCCCCCTGTCTAGGTGCTACCCGTGGTTTTTCCTCACGATATCCTAAACCAAACTGCTGCCTGGACCCACCAAAAGAGTCAACAAAGTTCTCTACAAACCTAGGCCTATATGTGGTACGCTGAATAGGCTGCCTGGCTCTAGAGACTACAGCTGGTGAAAAGACTCCTCTAATGGATCTCAAAGTGCTCATTCTCTCTTTCCTCTCAAACTTTGCTCTCCGGAAGCAAAACTCAACAGTGTGGCCCTCTTTCTTGCAGAAGGTGCAATGGTACTTGACCTTTTGAGGGGCCCGTACTGGTGAGACAGAAGCACCTTTCTTGCTAGAAAGAGTTTGAGCAGAACCTACAGATTTAAAAGCAACCTTTGAAGTCTTAGGAGGTTCTTGCTCACACAAACCACTTTTCACAACTCTAGCAGTCTTTGGTGGGTGATTCTTGGAAAGCTCTAGGGACTTAAAACCTAGACCACTGTTTTTCACACTCACCTTGGATTGGTCTAGAATCAAGTTGAGTTTCTTTTTCCCACTAGAAAACTTCTCAAGAGTCATTTTGAGGTAATCATTCTCTTTTGCCAAAACTCTGCAATTAGAGCACTTTTTAGAATTGATTGCCTCAACATGTTTGCTCTTAAGAAGATCCACTTCCACTTTTAGAGCCTCACAAGACACACAATAGGACTCTCCAATCCTATTCAACTACTCCTTAAATTTGACTCTAAAAGCATCTTGTATCTTACCAATAACAGTTTCAACTTCAGCATGCAACATACAAGAGGAAGAATCAATGACTTTCTTGGAAGCAGTAAGAGACATGGATTTTTCAATTTTAGCTTTCTCTTAAAGAGTCTCGTTTAAAGCTTCAATCTCAATTGTAAACTTAGGACAATTTTCACACGATGCAGCTCTAGAGTAAACGACCATTTCGGTCATCTCTTGCATTTTAATCCTATTATTCTTACAATGAGAGCAAGTGTGACTAGCATCAAATTCTTGCAATTCTTTTAAAGAGCTATCCAGTTTTAATTCTAGCAAAGCACAATTTGAGCAAGTTACCGAAATAGCGTCTAAAGCAGTCACATCAAGCGGAATGGCATCCATGCAAACAGAACTAGACTTGAGAGATTCTAGTTCAGAAAGAGCATTTTTCAATTGTTCTTCAACAGAGGAATGAGCATTATTTAAGATTGACAATTCATTAAGCAAGCTAGAGCAGGAATCACAGAAATCATCAGAATTAATGGATTTGAGCCTAACAACTTCTAGGTTCAAATTATCAATCATAGTATCCTGTTTCTTAATCAATTTAGCTTGCTTATGCATTTTTTGTTCAGCAAGCACCAAAGCCCTTTTCATGTCAGGAAGTGAAGGGCATACCTCATCGGGATCACTAAAAGGATCCTCGCTGTTGGAGGAGTCGCTGTCGTGGCTGTTCTTAGCCATGAAGCACATGCCCGTGAAATCACGAGTCTTCTTCTTACCACGGGAGTCACTCTTGTCGTCCTCCACCTCCGAGTCCACATCTCTCAGGCTTACATCCTCTAGAGCTTCAAGGACCCGGCTGACAAACTTGCGATAGTTTGTCTTCTTGAACTTAGCATCCCTCGCTTGAGGATGCCTTTGTGACTCCTTCTCCTCCTTGCTCTTCAGCTTGGGGCATCTAGAGCGAATGTGGTTTGGCTCACCACACTCGAAACAAGTGATAGGTCCACCTCTCCTCCTACTCCTCACATTGTTGTAAGCTCTCGTGAATTTTGTGGATAAGAGGGCTAAATCATCTTCAGGTAGTCTCTCAAGTTGCTCATCGTTGAAAGAATGCAAAGCAGACAAAGAAAAACCAGATGAGCTAACATCAAAAGAATCAGAATATCTACCCTTAGATTGGTCGACCACTAAAGCCGTCGAATCTGTCATGGGGAGACGCGAGATAAAATCAATCTCATGCGTCTTCAACCTAGAGTAAAGCTTATCCATGGTAAGCTCACTCATGACAGTATTGTCATTGATGGCAGTGATCTTCATCCCCCAGACCTTCACATCTAAAGCACCCAAAAGTTGGCGTGCATTTTCAGACTCAGTGAAGACAAGATCAACAGCGCGGAGATCATGAAGAATTTTAGAAAATCTCCCCCATAGCTCATCTAAAGATTCACCAGGCCTTTGTTCGATCTTAGAGTATGCTTTCTTCAGCTGGTTCTGTCTCACTTCCTTGATCGCAGTGGACCCCTCGTGATAATCACAAAGAGTCCGCCAGATCTCATGAGCAGACAGCAAATGAGCAACACGCTCAAACTCAGATCGACTAAGACCTTGAATCAAGAAATTCCGAGCCCTGCTGTTGTTCTCCACATCTGGAGTGATCAAATTGTCATCGGCTTGCACGACATAAGGGTTTTTCACCTTAAGCCAAATTACGTGCCCTTGAGCCTCGATGTAGGCCTGCATTCGGGCCTTCCAATAAGCAAAATCAACTCCAGAAAAAACATGTGGCTTGATTGAATATCTGTCAGTCGCCATGGCTCCAAAGACCAGTTAAGATCTATGAGAAGAGCTAACCGGCTCTGATACCACTTGTAGGACCGCAAAGGCGACTAGGGGGGTGAATAGGCGCTTTCTCAACTTTCTCGCCTAAATCAAATTCAACACGAACTTAACTCCTTTAGCTATAAAAGCTAAGAAGATCAGTAAGCGCACATTGGAAGCCTTGTGCTGAATTCGATAACCCCCTCAAGCACACGACACAAAAATGGAGAACAGAACTCACTAGTCGATTCGCCTTTGGTGATCGACCGATTTGAGACAGTGATCGGACCGACGGCAACGAATGATCGGACCAGCTACTAAGCGGCGGTCGGACCGTTGGATATCGGTTTGACCCGCGAGATCGAAGCGTTCGAAGCGCGGCGGTCGGACCGCCGTTATAAAACCGATCTGACCGATTTGGTCCAAAACCGAAAAACCAAGCTCAAATACAAAACGAAATTTGATCCAACTTTTGATTCAACCAATGAAACTTGACCAAATTTCGAGCACACCTCCCTAAGGATATTAGAGAGCTATTTCTAGCGACGATCCTTCAGATCCACTTCGTAGAAACGATCTCTCAAGGTTTTACCGAAGAAGTGCACAAACCCTAGAAATATGAAAAACTTTGATTCAAGACTTGCTTGTGGGGGTTGATGGTCTAGATGATTCTAGGAGTATTCCCACACATCAAAGCAAGAGAAAATAGGTCAAGAGACCAAGCTTAACCACTTGAATCAAGGAAGCACCAAATTCATCCAAAAGAGAGAAGAACACAAGGAAGACAATTGATCTCTCAAGCAAGCATCACAAGATTGATTGATCTCACAAGATGCTTACAAAGCCACTCCCTCAAGGAGGACAAGAGCTCACCAAGGACCAACCACAATCTCTCCCTCTCCTCTCCTCTCCAAACCCTAACCCTAGAAATGGCTAAGGAAAACCAAATGAATGCATTAAGGGGTTTTACATCTCCCCCCTTTCTATTTATAGGAGAGGCCTAGGGTTTCACATTTGGGACCTACACACACATGGGACCCACACACACATAACTATTGAAGCAATCGCCTGCTTCACCACGTGTAGGTTGATCAGCGGTTCTCATCACGTCGCCAAGCCTCTCTTGTCCGAATCCCATCGGAACCTCCCAGAGACTCGCACCGACTTCCGCACCGCCTGATCCAACCAGCTGTACCGAACTACCCGTTCGATCCATCTTGCCCATTCTGCACCATGCTTGAGTCACACGACCTCACCCGGTATCCATGATCGTTCTGGACCTCAGCTCTCCAAGCGTAGTCCCGATCCACCTCACCGTTGACGTCGTAGACCTGCAAGCCACTTGCACAGCAATAGACAAACAAATCGTCTCCGGGAACAAGTTCTTCACAACTTGACCCACGTTAGTTCCGCAATGCAATATGCAACAATAAAGCATTGAACTCCATACATAAAACACATTCAAATCAACTCAATGCCAACTTGGCTACCCTTCAAGTCATCGGCGGTCTGACCGCCCCACAAGGCCGGTCCGATCGATTTCAGGCCGGTCGGACCGATCCCACAACGGCGGTCGGACCGCCCGAAAAGACTTAGCCAAAATTCCATCGTGAAAATCTGAAACCTTCTGGAATTTTCAACTCAATAGAACTTTTAACTGGGAGCTCCAAAAATGATGCGACCACATCCAGGAGACTCCCCTCACCTGCCTACACAACCTATTTTTGGCTTAGCTCCAAAAATAAGTTTTCAACAAATCGGTCGGACCGGCCACCATGGCCGGTCGGACCTTCCACGCAATCGACCGCCCAACATCACCGGCCGATCACGCGTGGTCTCGACAGATCAAGCAAACCCCGAAAACACGAGATTTTGCAAACCAACAAAGTCATTGCCAATTGACTCATCATCCTGAGATCGTGCACATATCCTCACGATATCCACAGGTTTTTGCACAATTAAAACATAAATCAACTAGGCTTTCTTAAGTGCACCAATAATACAAGAGAGCAATCATACAATGATATATAAGCAATTAAAGCATGTAATGTAAAATGCTCAAAGTAAAGCACAAGTAAAAACAAGATGGACACAATTATGTTTTACCGTGGTGTTCGGAGACTTGCCGGTCTCCCCTAATCCACGTTGAGGTAAGCCCAACCACGTTGGATCGGCTCCACTAATTAAGCCAACACCTCCGAGTGAAAGATCTAGACCCGCCATTATGAGTTAATGGAGTGTTTTGGTGATTAATGACAAATCCAATTGTGAGACTAACAATTCTATTTGGTATATCTAGTGTATAGTCTCATTTGGATATAAAGGTGAAAATCAACGAGGTATGCTTTCAACTTGTACTCTTATATAATATTGCATTCCTCGGATCCAAAATATAGGATTGAACTCAACCATAAGTTGAACTTGAATATGTGTATATGATCTTATTACACATTTGTGTATGCACACATTTAGGGGGAGTTTTATTCTATATTTTCTGGTTTCGTTAGTATTGATCCATATTCCATTCTCCACATATATTTGGGATCTTTACTTTGAAACAAATCCGTTTGAGTATACAAAACTTGCGTAGTTCTTGTATACTCATTATTATGAGTATATAGAACTTGTGTAGTTCTTGTATACTCAAGTTAGAGTATATATATAACTTGTGTAGTTGATATATACTCAATTTGTTCTCTCATTTATCAACATTCAATTTATGAGTAATTAAGTGGTAATCATCAATTACCAAAGAGGGAAAGATTGAGGTATCTTGTCCCACCATTATGAGTTAATGGTATGGTGTGGTAATTAATGATAATCATATTGTGGAACTAACTTTTTCCATGAGTTGGATGTATAGGTTGTGTTCCAGGATGATAAAGACTTGAGATGATCATGAGCTGATCATCAAGTCAAAAGCTTGGTGTAAAGGATGCATCATGAGTTGATGCTTATCAAGAAGAGATGATCATGAGTTGATCGTCAAGACAAGAGAAGTCCCATCATGTGTTGATGGAGGTCAAGCAAAGGATCATCATGTGTTGATGATTAGCAAGTTAATGACCTGGACTTGAAGTGTTGATGTGCGTCATCAAGCTTCAAGAAGATGCAAGGCAAAGGTATGACTAGCTAGGGCTAAGGATGTGTTCCTAGTCTTTTGCCGGTCTTGGTGTTTGGTTGGAAGACCGAATTGCTAGTATAGGTTGCCGTACTATTAAGAGGGATCTAAACTAGTAGTTTAAGTTGGTCATGTGTTGATAGCTCATTGTGTTTGCTCTAGCTCATCTAGGCATGATGCTATTTATTTGCGAATGTGTTTTGCAAATAATCGAGGCTCATGCATAACCCTTGTAGCATGTGACTTAAGTTTGCAAATGCGTTTTGCAAATGGTGTAAGTCCATGTACCTTATTCCTTGTGATGAGTATTCTAAGGGTTAGCAAATGTGTTTTGTAACCTATTGAGAATATCATCTTTGAAACCTTGTCGAAAATTGCATTCAAATGAGCGAATGGGTTTTGCCATTTGAAGTGGAGCAATTGGGTTTGGTTTCAGAGTCCGGCGGTCGGACCAAGAATGGTCACCGGTCGGACCGGTGGAAAATCGGTCTGACCGGTGTGCTACGGGCGGTCGAACCGATTTCACTTTATCCGATTTCTCTGTGCGGAAGTTCCGCCGTTGTAAAAATCAAAACTTCTGCTGTGAGAAAGTTCCGGAGATCGAGCGGATCGTTTTTTCCAGAGCTCCTTTGTGGGACTTAGCCAAATTTGCGACGGGCGGTCGGACCGGCCAGCACGGGCGATCGGACCGATTTGGCAGCGGTCCGACCGGCCATTGCATGGCGATCAGACCGGCCGAAGGCCCAACGGCTATTTTTCTAGCCGTTGGCACATGAAGGCCTGACCGCCATTGGTTGGCGGATCGACCTACTGGGCTGATTTGAGGGAATCTTCTCCCAACGGCTAGTTTTTGTGTGTGGGCTATATATAGCAACCTTGGCCGGTTGGGAGAGGTGGCTGGTGCTATTGTGAACTCTTTGTGATCCTCTTGAGCTAAGAGCAAGCCTCTCCTCTCTTATGTGCATGTGTTGCACTTGGTGAGCTTGGAGAGTAAACTCTAAGTGCATGTGTTGCCTTAGGTAGTGGATTGTGTATCTACTTGAGCTTAGACACTTGATTAGTTCAAGTGAGAGTTAAGATTTGTTACTCTTGGTGTTTGCCGACACCTAGACGGCGTGGAGGCGTCGTGCGCGGTGATCTTCTCAAGAAGCTTGTGAGAAGACCCGGCGGTTTGTGAGTGGTTTGGTGCTCACCATCTCCGGAGTGGAGGAAGATCAACCATAGTTGAGTGAGGTGTTGGTTCGGTTAGGAACCGGTCCAAGTGTTTGGACTTACCTCGGAGGTATTGGCTTAATTAGTGGAGCCGGTCCAATTTGTTTGGGCTAACCTCAACGTGGATTAGGGGAGACCGGCAAGTCTCCGAACACCACGGTAAAACATAATCGTGTCATCTTGTTTTTACTTGTGCTTTACTTTGAGTAATTTACATTTTTGCTTTAATTGCTTATATATCATTGTATGATTGCTCTCTTGTATTGTCGGTGCACTTAGTTGAGCCTAGTTGATTTAGGTTTTAATTGTGCAAAACCAATTCGCTATTAGCTTCCGTATTTATATATTGGTTTAGCGCGTGAGATTTTTAAAACCGCCTATTCACCCCCCTCTAGTCGGCCACCTCGATCTTACACCGAGGTAAGTCCAACCAATTGGACCGGTTCCAAACCGAACCAACACCTCGCTCCACTATTGTCGCTCTTCCTCAACTCCGGAGATGGTGAGCACCAAACCACTCACAAACTGCCCAGTCTTCTCACAAGCTTTTTGAGAAGATCACCGAGCACGACGCCTCCACGCCGTCTAGGTGTCGGCAAACACCAAGAGTAACAAATCCAAACTTTCACTTGAACTAATCAAGTGTCAACGCTCACGTGGATACACAATCCACTACCTAAGGCAACACATGCACTTAGAGTTTTCTCTCAAATCTCACTAAGTGCAACACATGCACAATAGAGAAGAAAACCTTGCTCTTAGCTCAAAGAATGAGGTGTTGGTTCGGTTAAGAACCGATCCAAGTGTTTGGACTTACCTCGGAGGTATTGGCTTAATTAGTGGAGCTGGTCCAATTTGTTTGGGCTAACCTCAACATGGATTAGGGGAGACCGGCAAGTCTCCGAACACCACGGTAAAACATAATCGTGTCATCTTGTTTTTACTTGTGCTTTACTTTGAGCAATTTACATTCTTGCTTTAATTGCTTATATATCATTGTATGATTGCTCTCTTGTATTGTCGGTGCACTTAGTTGAGCCTAGTTGATTTAGGTTTTAATTGTGCAAAACCAATTCGCTATTAGCTTCCGTATTTATATATTGGTTTAGCGCGTGAGATTTTTAAAACCGCCTATTCACCCCCCTCTAGTCGGCCACCTCGATCTTACACCGAGGTAAGTCCAACCAATTGGACCGGTTCCAAACCGAACCAACACCTCGCTCCACTATTGTCGCTCTTCCTCCACTCCGGAGATGGTGAGCACCAAACCACTCACAAACCGCCCGGTCTTCTCACAAGCTTTTTGAGAAGATCACCGAGCACGACACCTCCACGCCGTCTAGGTGTCGGCAAACACCAAGAGTAACAAATCCAAACTTTCACTTGAACTAATCAAGTGTCAACGCTCACGTGGATACATAATCCACTACCTAAGACAACACATGCACTTAGGGTTTGCTCTCAAATCTCACTAAGTGCAACACATGCACAATAGAGAAGAAAACCTTGCTCTTAGCTCAAAGAATGAGTATAGCACTCAACAATACACCAGCAACCTCTCCCAACCGGCCAAGGCTCATATATATAGCCCACACACAAAAACTAGCCGGTGGGAGAAGATTCCCACAAATCAGCATAGGGCCGGTCTGACCGCCAACTAATGGCCGGTCGGACCGCCCCATGCGCCAACGGTTAGAAAACTAGCCGTTGGGCCTTGACTTGATCGGATCACGCCAAATCGGTCGATCCGCCGCAATGGCCTGGTCCGACCACCCGATGAAAATTTGGCTAAGTCCCAAAACGGACGCTCTCTGGAATAAACGTTACGCACCAGCCCTGGAACTTCCTCACATCGGAAGTTCCATTTTCACAAGGGCGGAACTTCCGGACAGAGATTCCAAGTCAAAGCAAATCGGTCCGACCGCCAACATATGGCCGGTTCGACCGATTGGCCACCGGTCAGACCGGTCCACACCGGCAGACCACAGAAGCAAAACACATTTGCTTCACTTCAAATGGCAAAACACATTCGCTCATTTGAGTACAATTCCAACAAGGTTAAAAGATGATATTCTCAGCTAGTTGTAAAACACATTTGCCAACATTTTAGAATACACATCATAAGGAATAAGGTACATGTACTTACACCATTTACAAAACACATTTGCAAACTTAAGTCACATGCTACAAGGATTACGCATGAGCCTCGACTATTTGCAAAACACATTCGCAAATAAATAGCATCATGCCTAGATGAGCTAGAGCAACCATATTGAGCTATCAACACATGACTAACTCAAACTACTAGTTAAGACCCCTCTTAATAGTACGGCAACCAATACTAGCAATCCGGTCTTCCAACCAACCACCAAGACCGGTAGAAGACTAGGAACACATCCTTAGCCCTAGCTAATCATAACTTTGTCTTGCATCTTCTTGAAGTTTGATGATGCACATCATAACTTCAAGTCCGGGTCGTTAACTCGATAATCATCAACACACGATGATCATTTGCTTGACCTCCATCAATACATGATGGGTCTTCTCTTGTCTTGACGATCAACTCATGATCATCTCTTCTTGATAAGCATCAACTCATGATGCATCCTTAACACCAAGCTCTTGACTTGATGATCAACTCATGATCATCCCAAGTCTTCATCATCCTGGAACATAACCTATATATCCAATTCATGGAAAATGTTAGTTCCACAATATGATTATCATTAATTACCACCTCATACCATTAACATATAATGGTGGGACAAGATACCTCTATCTTTCCCTCTTTAGTAATTGATGATAACCATTTCAATCACATATAAATTGATTGATAAAAGTAACACGTTGTGAGTATATATGAACTACACAAGTCATATACATACTCACAACATGAGTATGCGAGAACTACACAAGTTCTTCACACTCAAAACTTGAGTATACGAGAACTACATAAGTTCTATATACTCAAAACATGAATATACAAAACTACACATGTTCTATATACTCAACCGGATATGTTTCAAAGTAAAGATCCCAAATATATGTGGAAGACGGAATATAGATCAATACTAATGAAACCACAAAATATAGAATAAAGCTCCCCCTAAATGTGTGCATACACTAATGTGTAAAGAAAACATATGCACATATTCAAGATATACTTATGGTGGAGTTCTTCCTATATTTTGGATCCGAGGAATGCAACATTATATAAGAGTATGAGTCAAATGCATACCTTGTTGAATTTCACCTTTATATCCAAATGAGACTACACATGATAATACTAAACAAGAGAGTTAGCCTCACAATTAGATTTATCATTAAACACCAAAATACTCCATTAACTCATAATGGCAGTTCTAGATCTTTCAAATCTTCCTTCAACCAGTATAGTCAAAACCTTCCTCCAACTAGTGTAGTTGACACCTCCTTCTGGCCACGTGAAGTCGAGCAGTGAACAGTACTTAAAGATGAACAATACTTAAAGATGAACAACTCTCAAAGGTGAACAGTACTCAGAGGTGAACAATACTCTAAGATGAACAACACTCGAAGATGAACAGTACTCGAAAGATGAACAATACTCAGAGGGTGAATAATACTTGGAATTCTATCAATTTTTATGATATCCAAACTTTCGGATGTTCGTTCTCCTTCACACGAACTCCAAATCTGTCGATTCTTGTTGGTAAATACATATAAATTCAATATCTACCTTTCAAATCTAAAATTATTTAATTTAGAGTTTATTTGTATTTTCATTTGAATGTATTTATATTTGTTTATTTTGGTTGTATTTTCGCGTATAGATTTTGATGACTTCTGATAATTAGATTTCAACCCCATTTAAGAGCAACATTTAATCAATCAAAGCAAGTTACATCTTTGATCATATTTGATTCCATTATTTCAAATTATCTAAATTCTGTTTTAAATTATTATTGCATGTTATTTCTATTCAATGTAATTTAAATACCTACTTTGAAATTTTAGTTATTCCTATTACCATTGTATAGCCCACTTTGTTGTTGAATCAAACATATCTTGATACCATAGATAAAAATCTAGTTTATGCAACAGTATGAACTAGAATATTTTGAAAAAAAAATTATGCTTAGCCATGCTTAGACCGAAAATATTTGATTTGGGAATTTACAACCAAAAATCAAATGTTCTTTAAATGTTATCCATGATATTGATGGAAGTTTATAAATGACTTTGAAAAAAAAAATCAAAAACTGGTCTGTACTTGGCGAATTGGATAGTTGGTGGGTGCAGGTTTATGCATAGGCTCAATTTGGGAATGATTGAGGCTCAAGGGTTATTTTGGAAGTCGTTCAAGTTAATTAAGGACCGGTCTTCGAGCCGCATCTTGCTATGGCCATCGTACTACCACAGGTCTAGAGTGGGGAGAACTAAGCTAAATAATTTGTAATATTCTAATGTTAGTTGGGTCATATTGATGTGTGGGTGGTCAGACAATATTCGCACTTAGCGCAAGAAGGGGCTTGATTCCGGCAGATGGTTCAATCCAAAGGAAGTGAAAATCTTAGCGAGACATAACTACGTTGGGATAGCGCATTGTAAAGGCCTCGTGATAATCACTTAGTCGTACATCTACGGAAGTGTGTGAGTGGACAGTGCAAGTTTATTATCTCTTGTAGATAAAGTTGTACAACCTCTGCAGAGTGTAAAATTATTCGAATAACCGTGTCCACGGTTATGGACATGCTATCAAAGCCACTCAAAATTAGACTTTGGTTTTAATTTCAAAAGATTTTAATAAATAATTTTGGATAGTTTATCCAATTGAAAAATTGAACGGTTAGCCATGTGATAGGAGAATATCTATCACCATATTTCATATAGAGGTTATCCTACTATAAAACTTGGGAATTTAACAAATGAATTTTAGTTATAAAATAACTACTTTAGAACTTAGTACAAATATTTAAAGAAAACATTGCTTTATGCAAATTCAACCAATAAACCTTTCTTTAATATATCCTTGCATGCATTGTAATATATTATTGGGTGTAACTTCCGGAGCACGGTTATTTATGCTCACCCTTACTTAATGCAAATAAATTTCAGAGGAGGAGGACTTCGCTTCCGGTGTGGATCTCGACGACTAGGCCGCTACCCCAGTCGATTGACTATAGCAGATTAGTTGGACTCTACTATTTCTTCAACGTCTTCTGTTGTGTTATTTGTTGTTGACTTGTAAGTCTTTCTCGTAATAAACTATGATAATTAATAAGGTTGTGCGATTTATAGATGTTATCATAACTGTTTTTTTGTGAACTAACTACTGATCATGAGATTAGTTTAGAAATATACATAGGATTTTAGAGTGTTACTCCGAAGTCCGACATATAGAATAATAGATTGAATATAGAGATATAAGAAAACTTTTTACTTTTTTTTATTGTTTTTCTATTAAATTATAATACAATAGTTGAGATTTCATTTATATAGTTTTCTGGACAGATGATGCAGATCTAGCCTAAGTTTCCTAACATTAACATGAGGCTAAGGCTAGGTAGCCTCCCTAAACCCAATCCGATTACTCAACAGTGCCGAATCCCTCGGCCTCGGCTCGACTCGACTAGGGCGCAGCGCACAAGCTGCCCCGTTCCCCTTCATCTCTTCTCTTCCCTCTCCTCGTCCTCCTCTCTCTCTCTCTCTCTCCCTATCTCCTCCACCACCGAAGCCGCCCTCCTCGTCTCCGTATCCGCCGCCGCCGCCGCCCACCGCGAGGTGGACGGAGCTCTCGCTCGATCTCCCCGCAGGCGGCCGCCGCCGCCACAGGGACGACGACGCACGCGATTGGAGGAGGGAGAGGAGGTGAGGTCAGATCCGGACTACCCTGGGTGGCAGGCTGAATCGGAGGAGATTTCTCTGCGAGGTGAGCATTGGCGCGCTCGTGGTCCCGCTCCTCCCCGATCTAGTCTCGACTTGGTCTCTCTTTCGTTCGTCCCGGGAGATTGGGTTGGGCTCCGCCCGAGAATGGTTCTTGCGCCCTTTACCGCGTTGCGCGCGCTTAGATTGGACTGGGTTGGGTTCCCGGGTTGGCTGCCAATCTTTTCGTTCGTTCCGTGTTGGTCTGCGCAGTAATTTCAGAATTTCTACTGGTTGCAAGTCAGTTGATTGCGTAGCAGGAAAAAAAATCAGCTTTGACGTAGATGATTTAATGCAGCTGAGGTTTACAGTCCTTACGGCCTCAGCACTCACATTCTAGCTTTGGAATGGGTGTCTTCAGTTCAGCTCGGAATTAGATGCTTTATAGGCTAACCATGGTGCTTCTGGGATCTGGACATAATTTCTTATGCCATGCCATGTGCTCCGATGTTACCCCAAACTTTATATGTGATTGCTTGCAGTATTTTGATTGCCCTTTTCTTTTGTTCTCTGCAATGCCTGCTTGGGACCCAACACATTTTTGCAATTGCTAGATAAGAGACCGGCATAGGTTTTACAGACAGACTAGTAAACAGTTATTCCTAGTTGCTTTGAAATTTAGTGTCTTGGAGAGCTAGAGGTTTAGGTTTACTTTTTTTGTTGCTCTTTTTTGTAATTTCAGTGTCTACTGAGGCTGAGATTTGATGACTTTAGGTTCTTGTTATTGTAGGAAGGAAAAGGGTGAGGTCGACACTGTAGCTGCAGTCCTCAGAGGATAGATGGCTGGCACTTTGATCGAAGATTATACAGGGGATGGTAGATCTTCATCAACTGAGGAGTTGCCAAGTGATCAACAAAGCCATTCTGGGGAATCTTTAGCAGAGTGGAGGTCGAGCGAGCAAGTTGAGAATGGAACACCATCCACTTCACCAGCTTACTCGGACACTGACGACGATGATTGCGGTGTGTTGTGTAACTCATCTTGCATTTGCTCATATTACCTGTTGCAGCTTTGTCTGTGCATAATTGTTTTAATCTATTTTTTTCCCGATGTTACCATCTTGACTGGGCAACCTCGATCTCTTAATATTTATTAGATTGTTACAAAAAAAATCTCAATGACTTGGTTGTGGTGCTACTCACTACATGGAGGACTAATTCAATGGAGTTCAAATCACTGTTCATGCACTATGATGGAATGGTGAATTAGATTGCCTTTTCTGAGCTTATTTGGTCACTTCAGTTGTGAGATTCTGGGTTGACTGTATTGGGCTTAGGATAACTAAAGACAGTCTAGTGGTCTGTAGTCTGTACTGTTCTGAGCAAATTAAACCAAGTAAGTTTTGTTTTCCATTGAACTTTTTTTTGGGTGCTCTGATGAATTAGGAGTTGGCAGCAATGACAAATAGTTGCATTTGAATCCCTTGGAAACATATACTCATTGCACGTAGCTAATTATGCCATGGCAAGGTATCCTATGCAAGCTTGACAAGTGTTCAAGTCATGCTGAGTGCGATATGATTCTAGTGCTGAACTGATCCTAGGTATCTGAAAAATCTGATACTGATTCAGATGTATCAGTTGGTGCACTATCAGGTGACTGAAGAATTTAAGTGATGGATTTGCTCATGGCTTATAAATCGTAAGGCGACAATGCAGAGTGGCGCAGAAGATCCCGATAGCAGACATTCCACGCGCAGAAGATCCCACTGCCGCCGCTGCCTGGCTGCCAGCTGCCAGTGCCGCCTCCTCGTTATCCCCATTGCCCGGCTGCCTGGCTGCCAGTGCCCGCCTCCTCGTTATCCCAGCCTGCCCTCGTTATCCCAGAGAGTGCATGAACCATAAAGCGGTGAGATGGAGATTGAGGCAAGACAATAGTTCATTAAGATTTTAAAGCTCTCTCGGTTCGCTCTCTTCCTCTCTCATTTCTTGAATGAACCGAGCGATGGTTTCATTCGCTCAGACTCAGCCATGAGGCGCCGACGCCTCCTCCTCCTTCTCCTCTGACCTCCCCTTCTCCCCCGGCCTCCTCCCTCCCTTCTCCCGCCTCGCCCTCCTCATCTCGCCGCATGGAGGGAGAGAGGGGAGAAACGAGAGAAGGAGGGAGGAAGCCCGCGAGAGAAGGGGAGAAGGAGGAGCCGGGGAGGGAAGGGGAACCTTCGGCCTCTTCGGTCCTTCGACCTCACCTCCGACCATGGCAAGGCGACGGCGAGGCGACCCACTTCCGACCGCCTTACCGCCTAAGCGTCGCTTAAGCGACGCTTAGGCGACGCCTTGATATCCATGGATTTGCTCATGAGACATGCAATATTCATAATTCATATCAGAATGCTAATTGAAATTTCATTCAAAGTACAATTGGATGGTGGAGATGTGTACTGTGCTACTACAATGAACTAGTTTACTGAGGCATCCCTTAGCTTAAATGTCCTGAGGTCCTGGAGTTATTTGTACGAAACCCAACCAGTTTTGCTGAACCTGGATCTTAAAACTAAGCTCAAACAATTGTTAGTTTATGATGGAAATGGTATATATAGGGTAATAATGAAATACTTAAAACATCACCCTATTTCACTAGGTCTGACATGTTCAATAATATTCAGCATGTAGTTATATCATAAACTCTTACGTAGTTACGTTTGCTATCGTGTGTGTATGTCATGAGGTTGGACACATGTTTCCTAAAAGACTATTGCATAATTACCATTGCTTTTAAAACCTGACCGCACCGGCGGTTCAACTGGAAAAAGGTAACCAAAACCAGGTCTGGTCTGGTTCAATGGATCACTGGGGAATAATTTTTTAATTAGCTTACAGTGGTGGGAATCGAACTCCCCACCTCATGCTTCCAAAGCATGTGCACCACCAACCCACCTACGCTCCATGACGTGCCATAGTTAGCAACAGGGTTCTATATGCTCCATCACATGACATAGTTAGTGAGAGGGTTGTATATTACCTTGTTTCAATTATTACTTGCCATTTTTAACAATAGGTTTTTGGATTAAAAATCAACAAAAGAGTTGCAGTATAATTTCTTAGAACTGTCAGTTCGACCAGTAAACCGGCGTGGGTTCACTGGCTGGTCCGGTTTACAAAAGGGACATAATTACTACCTTAGATATTTGACGATTATACTGGATTACATGTTTATGATAATAGGATATTCTGATAAGTTGATTTGGTTTATACTTTCCTTATATTTTCATTTCGATCCTTATCATTATGAAGATTTTAGGATCAAGTGTTATTTGACCGGTTGCTTTTATTTTAATTTATTAGGGCAAAGGCCTTCTGAACTGTATGGAAAGTTTACATGGAGGATTGATAATTTTTCCCAAATAAACAAGAGGGAGCTACGGAGTAATTCCTTTGATGTTGGCGGTTATAAATGGTATGATCTTCGTATGGGTATTACTAATTGGAGTCACCATTTCATCTTTCAAAGTCTCTTCTACTACAGATTTGTTTTTATTACGCTGCATTTGGGCTTCTTACTTATTCGCTAGATGTGATTTGGATGCTAGTTTTGAATGATATTGCCAGAATAGTTGTAACTAGACGAAGGTGACAGCACAACCAATTATTTTATGCATCTATTGTGACAGCTCAAAGTAGATCCACTATTTGCATGTTTACTTTCGAATGCTCAAGCTTCTTTTTATTGTGCTGCATTTAGGCTTCTTCTTTGCTAGATGTGATTTGGATGCTAGTTTTGAATGATATTGCCAAAATTGTTGTAACTAGACGAAGGTGACAGCACAACCGATTATTTTATGCATTTATTGTGACAGCTCAAAGTAGATCCACTATTTGCATGTTTACTTTGGAATGCAAAATGCAACTGCTAAAGGGTAATCATCAGTCAACAGTGAATTAGTGATTGAAGGACTTAGGTCAGACCAGGTACAGCACTCAGAGGGTCAGAGCCCAGCTGAGAGCTGACCTTGTGGATAGGCATGTTGGTGAAAATGGATGTACGTCAGGTATCACAGTAACCTTGCACTCTTGCATAGGCATGCAGCACACAAGCACCCATCAGTAACTTGCTGGTAGCAGCTCAATTAAGCAGCAGTTGATCTCTGGCCATCTGAATTTTTGGTTAACAGCCAATAGTTCTAGCCTGTAATGCCATGAAGAAGAAAGGCTAATTTATTATGAAATGTGAAAATCACAAGTAGTTACAATATCTCTGGCTTTTGATATCCAATTCGCTTGATATGCTTCTTATGCAAATCTTCAATTAAGCACTAGTTGTTTCTTATGTAAAACCAAGCTTATTTTCGCTGGAGTCTGGAGCATGCTGTATTGACTGCCTTTTTCTTTTCTTTTCCTATTTACAAAATGCCATTTATATATTATGTACATACCGAAGAAGAGTAGTACTCTTTTACCTCCTCACTTTATTTACATATATATAGAATTAGGGCATGATCTTTTATTTATTTAATTTGGCTATTGTTTTCTGTTTTTTATTTACATATTAGCAGTCCATGTTTGCTTTAGATTTATAGGCTCAAGCTTTTCTTCTGCATCATATGTTGCGATCTACTGGTTGATATTCAGGTACATCTTGATTTATCCACAAGGATGTGATGTTTGCAATCACTTGTCACTCTTTCTTTGTGTTGCCAACCATGATAAACTGCTCCCAGGTAGATGAACTGTTCTATGTATTGCCAACCATGACATATTTCTTGATTGCACAATTGTGATCTTCAATATGGTTTGCTTTTGTTTCAGGATGGAGTCACTTTGCTCAGTTTACAATAGCTGTAATTAATAGAGACCCTAAGAAATCCAAGTATTCTGGTGAGTTTGATATACAACTATTTGCTTTGGCTAGTAATTTTGCTTGTCTTCTGCATGTGAAGTTTAAACAAAGTAGTATTTCAGATACACTGCACCGATTTTGGAAGAAAGAGCATGATTGGGGGTGGAAAAAATTTATGGAGCTATCAAAATTACATGATGGCTTTGTTGTCGAGGATGTTCTTACCATCAAAGCTCAAGTTCAAGTCATTAGGTATCTGTTTTCTGTAGGTCTTTAGCTTGTTTTCCATCTGTTGGTAACACTGACTCCTGCTGGACTCTAGTGCTGGCATCAGTTATTTTTAGAGTTGAGAGTATCTGTTTACTTTGCATAACCATGTCCTGCTTCTGCATTGTAATATTTGAGGGAGAAGGCAGACCACCCATTCCGTTGCCTTGATGGCCAGTACCGAAGGGAACTAGTTAGGGTGTATCTATCAAATGTGGAACAAATTTGCCGACGCTTTATTGATGAAAGAAGAAGCAAGCTTAGCAGGTTGATTGAGGATAAACTGAGATGGTCCAGGTTAGATAACTGCCTTTTTGGCGCATTTCGTGTTTTATGACCAAGCACATTTTAAATATAGTGATGCCAATATATTATTTTATTATTATTTTTGGCAAGTTGCAGTTTCAATGCATTCTGGCTAGGAATGGATCCAAGTGTGCGGCAGCACATGACAAGGGAAAAGACTGACACTATATTGAAAGTTCTAGTGAAACACTTTTTTATAGAGAAGGAAGTTACATCAACCTTAGTAATGGATTCACTATATAGCGGACTGAAGGCTCTTGAATATCAGAGTAAGAACAAAAAGGGGGTGGCCAAACTAACAGAGATGGATGCTCGAAGCACTCCTATGGTGCTTGTTGACCAGGACATGTTTGTCTTGGCAGATGATGTGATACTTTTGCTTGAAAGAGCTGCATTAGATACACTGCCACACCAACCATTGCCCACAAAGGATGATAAAAGTTCACAGAACCGCACAAAGGTATCGATATTTCTCTTTGACCAGTTCATACGGTTAGTTTATTTGGGTAACATCCATCCTATAATATTTCATCTTATGGACAGTTTACTGGATACAACTATGGATGTTTTTATTTTGTGTTCAACCTTCATATTGGAAGAAGCTTTTTTCATGCCACCCATCTGTTTTTTTTCAAAAAAAAAAGAGAGAAGAAGAATATGCAAAGTTATGTAATTTTGAGGTTGTATTCATATTGGATGCAGAATTACTTGCACTCAACAAACTAAGCGTCCCTACATAACACTGTTCTGAAATAGGATCTAGGAGTCACTGACTTATGTATTAATGAGTTACAAACTGGAAAATGATTCTCTTCGCGCTTATGTCTTCATGAGTTTTTTGTTCTACGTCTATGTAAGAAGTCCTAACAAAATCTGTGATTGTAGGATGGTAGCTCAGGTGACGATTTCAATAAAGATTCTATTGAGCGCGATGATAGACGACTTGTAGAGCTTGGCTGGAAGACACTGGAATTTTTTGCCTTAGCTCATATATTCAGGTGAGAAGTTTCTTCCAGTTCAACGTGTCCATCTAGTGTATTGGTCTTTTGCTCCACAAATTTGTAGCAAGAGTCAGTAACTTAATGTTGATTCCCAGCCTTTGATGCTACACTTGAAATGTCTGATTTTCTGTTATTACTTATTACTTTAATACTTTAGTGGACGACTGCACAGATGTTAATTGTCATTTGTGGCAAGACGTATACTGCTGTTATCGGATATGTGATAAACCTGTTTCCAAATTCTCTCTCGGGAAACCAGAAATCCCCTGATGAATTCTGCACATCTTACTTAAAAATCTTGAGTCAATTATGGCCTGCATGCGCATGTTACTTAAATGTCTTGAATCAGCCGAATTGAAGTGGCACACCAAGAAGCGGTGGCTCTGAAGCGCCAAGAGGAGCTCATTCGTGAAGAGGAAGCTGCTGGGCTTGCAGAAATTGAACTTAAGGCAAAGCGTAGTGCTGCTGAGAAGGAAAAACGCATCAGGAAAAAACAGGTTTGTTTCTTTCCGCTAGTGTAAGCGTGCCGTCTTATTCTGTCTCAATAGGATTTTCTTTATCTTGATAAATTCTGATTCTCTTGGTTTCTAGTTTCGGACATGTCCCCCAGAGTCTGATTTGGATGTCATTTTGTGTGTGCAATTGGATAATTGTGTCACCGCATTTATTTAGTATTTTTTACTATTATAGTAAGTGGGCATTATTATTCTGTTGTGTACTCCTTGTATTTATTGAGGACAGTTTTTATAATGTTTTGTTTCTCTTCTGCCCAGGCCAAACAGAAGAAAAACAGTTGGAAAAATAATAAAGGGAAAAATGAGAAGGTTGACATCAAGGAAATGGTTATGCAGAGCAGTCCATCAGATGATAGAATCCTGGATGATTTCTCAAGTCAAGCGGAAGAAATGACCTCAAATGCTGACAACCCTGAAGAAGTGTCTGATATCTCTGATAATAGAGATTATAATTCAGAGGTGCTTCATATTGATCTTGAGGACCGTGAATCTAGTCCTGTTAATTGGGAAACAGATGCTTCAGAAACTCAAGCTACTGTTCCTGAAGGTGGTGATGTGCAAAATGACCAAGCAGGAAAGAGGACTTCTTTTATCGATGATAGCTCATCTACTTGTTCATCTGACTCGGTTCCTTCAATTATCTTGAATGGGTCATATATGGGAGGTGTCTGGACAAATGTCAAATCCTCATCCAATAGGTATATTTTGATATCAGTATTTTCCCCATTTTTCAGCCATTTGGTATTTATGATGCTGTATTTTTGTGATTCAGGGGAAACAATCGGAGGAATAAGGATACTGATACACGAACAGCACATGGTGGATCAAGCTCAGTACCTAATAGTATTGTTGGATCTGGCAGCAATACTTCTGGCAACTCGAATAGACATGAACCTGAGGTACAGTCGCTCTCTTGAATGTCTCACATAGTACAGGCTCATTGCCCTTTTGTTTTATGATGTGCATGTCTTCATTAAGAAATATGGCATAAAGCAGCTCATTTCAGGATGATAAAGCTGTGTTACAGAAGGGTGTTCTCTCTCTCTCTCTCTCTCTCTCTCTCTGGCATCAATCTGTTGAAGTGTTCCACTTGGTTAAATAAGCATCAAAATCAACTCATTTCAGGATGACAAAGTTGTGTTACAGAAGAAGCAAAATGTGCAACGGCATGTTGATGTCACAAGCTCCTCCAAGTTAAGAATGACAGAGTCTTCATTTTCTTCTGTGAGCCCTGTTAACAAGCAACCTATCTTCTCCCAGCAGCTAAAATCTTCATTAGAAAGCACCAATGGTATGAGTTCCCGTGCAAGTGAAGTTTTTCCGTGCAAGTGAAGTTTCCGTGCTGTGACTGCCACTGCAACAACGGGTGTCACTTCCACCCCAACAGCTCAGCTAGTTTCAAATAAAGGACTTCTGTCCATTCCTGTGACCCGTAATGAGAGGTCAGTTCCAGTTGCAAGTAGACCTCTGCAGGTGCCTGCACCCTCCAAATCTGAAGCTCAGAAACAGGCTTCCCTGGTAAGCAGTGCTCCTACAACCCAGGTCATTACAGTATCAAGGCCCTTGAGTGCCCCACAAGTCCCTGCAGCAAAACAAACGGCACCTGTTGTTTCAACAGTTCAGACTGCACAGCTTCTTTCTCGTTCGATGAGTGCAGTTGGACGGTTGGGCAATGAGCCCTCTGCTAGTGCTCCCAGCTACATTCCCAGGTCGTACCGTAATGCCATGATGGAGAAAAGTTCTGTTGGTGCAAGCGGTTTCACTCATCAGACAAGTTCATCAGAGCAAGGAGTTGCACAATCACAATCAATGTTTGCATCGTCGCCTTCCATTCTGTCACCAGAGAACTCGGCTAGGAAAGACAAATCATCGTTGAGGCCTGGATTTACGTTTGGAACTGTTAAGCCCGAGTCACTCAACCAGTACCAGTGGAGAGAAGAGAGCTCACAGCAGGCAAGCAGCAGCAACAGTAGCAATCATGGACCATTGAGTTCAAGCATCGGAAATGAGTTTGAGAAGCTCAATTTGAATGGAAGACCACGAAGCAAGCAACTGTTGTCAGAAATTTCTACCAGATTTACTCCATACCAACCGCAAGGGCAGGTCGGTGATGAGTTTCCGCACCTAGACATCATCAACGACTTGCTGGACGAGGGGCAAAGCGACAGAAGGGCAGCAAAGGTTCTACAGCAGCGCCAGCAGGGATTTGCTCGGCAGTTCTCTATGCCCAATAACCCCAGCACACCTGATTACAGCATGTTTGGTGATCCATACCTGTTTGATCAGTACGAGCAATACTATGACGATGAACTTCCAGGGCTCTATAGTTCTGTGAACGGTGCTCCTCGGGGGCTACGGGACAGGAGTTATTCACAGTTTGATCTCCCTTCGTACTCCAACGGCCAGATTGATGATATGATGATGAGCCAGTGGCCATACAGCCGCACCGACCTCGCTATGCCAAATTTCGGGGCAGATATGAATGGCTACTCCTATCGGTCGAGGGATTACCCGAATTCAGCTAACGGAGTAAGCAGATATCCATCCTATCGCCCTGCCAATGGGCACTGAGCCCCTTATTAGAGATTAATGATTGCAATCGTAATAATGTGTTGTAATCCATGCTGTTTGCTTCTGAGCTGAGTGTAATTGTAATCCTTCCATATAGCAGTGTTATGAAGAATGGCTCCTCGTTTCCTCATTCAATAGTTATATTTCGTTACTTTATATAATTCAGTCAGTTTTGCCATGTGGTAAGGAATAAAAAATCAGTTATATACATACTTACAATCTGGGTTGGCTTCTTGCCGCCGTGGTTAGGTTATGGAATATTTGTTGAAGTTGTCGTTGATGCATTGGTTGGCAGGGAGGCGTTTGGCATTACCAGTGCTTTTGTTTATGCACTGGTGATCTCATTGTGAATAACCGATGACTTATTGTAGGTAGCAAGGTATTATTCAGTGAAACCACATTGGTGTACAGCCAAAATACTGATATTACTTCCCAATTAAATATATCTCATGTCCACCGAAACGAAAAAAACTTGTGTTCTCCCCAGCGTACATACCACCCTAAAATCTCTTATGTGAGACCTGTCTAATCAAAAGATTTGGTAGATTACACATACACCCGTGGAAAAGCTGCCAAAAAAACTAAAATGTCATATCGACTCCAATAAAGGCTGATTGGCTTCGGAGATACACTTTTGCATACAATAATCAACTGAGGCACCCTTTGGAACATACGATGTTTTAAGTTGATCAAGCCATTTTTAAAACAATGTTCTGATATAAAGGAACCCAAAGAAGAAGAAAACTCAGAACCAAATTTATGGAAAGAGCTGTGGAACAAGTCTTGTAACAAATCATATTCACACAAATTGCAACTTGGAGGGAACACATTTGCATTCTCAAACATGCATAAGTGTAAAAGTGAAGGAATTCAGTTAACTTCTTTTTGGAACGAAATAGCTAATTTAACTTCCTCGCATCCGAAATAACAAAAAAAACATCCTCTGTCGCGTTCCCTGTGCGCAGCACCCCTCCTACTTTCGCTTATAGTCCCGCGGCAAGAACGTGCGTGCCAATGGTGCCCACGCGCACATACCTTCCTACCACAAACAGATAGCGCAGCATGTGACCTGCCGCACACTGGGAGCACAGTAGGAGTCACGTGTCGCCTACCTAATCTGCAGCGGTGTCAATTTTGTTATTCAGGTCGTGGGTGCTATATTTGCTCTTTTGTTTCAAAAATAGTTTAAACGAGCAAAAAAAAAACTGCCTCAGGTTTGCATGCTACAATTTACAACTCCGGCATATAAATTCCCCGCAAACGGAAGAGAGCAGCAACACACCTACAAATTACAATCCTTTCAACACAGCAAGACTGCTACCGCGGCCGAGACCCGGGGATAGTAGAGAACCTTCCGCTATCAGACGTGTAATAGTGATTGTAATTGATCATCGTAACCAGATCCGCAAGATAGGGAAAGTGACCCACATTGAGCTTGAAAGATAGGATCTGCAAAGGTTTCGAGAATATCAATAATACTTGCAGTGAATCTACTGAAACACTACTTCAGACAACATAAGAGGTATCTATTTTCGCTAGTAGAAAGAAAACCTACCCTCAAGAGAGATACGACGCACTCATCAAATTCTTCTCAATCCGATCCACTTCCATCTCGCATCTTGCCCTAACAGCTGGAGCAGTTCCACCAGTACTGAGAGATTTGTTCTACATTGTGAAAGTCTAGTGCCAATCCGAGAATAGTTTTTACTCGACATTTTTGCCGTGAGTTCAATTGATACAGTCGTAGTCTTGTAGAATGAAATGAATCAAACATGTCTGAACTCACTCGATCCATGACGTATTGATGAAATGCATCAACAAAATGGAGGAGCTTCTGCCCTACTATTAAGTGTTGTTTAAAATTATGTGCTGTGCTGCTCTGCCCTGCCCTGCCAACAGAGAAGGCCTGATACATCAGAATGGAGCTCACATGCTGATAAGCTAGAGCAGATCCAAGTATGGAAAAAAAAAAACCCGGCCGGTTACCGGATTTCCCGGTGGCGTCCGGGATCTAAATCTCGGCCGGTTTTCTCGGGTTTTGCTAGTTCAAATTTTAAATTTCGAATTTCGGTTGGTTTTTAAGTAAATTTAAGCGAAATTCAGCTATGTTTTTACTAGAAAAACCGGTAACCGTCCGGTTTTTTTACCGGCCGCCTGGCGGGATTTCCCCTGGAACCGGTTTTTGGATCCTTGGATCCAAGTATCCAACTCTCAACGCTATATCAACTTGTAATCTTTCAAAAGTTAAAGGAAACCCTGCAAGAAAGAAAGCAGCAGCATAAGATGATAACAAAATGCTCAGATGGTTAAGTACCTTCCACACCCACTTCCGGGTTTCGTCCAAAACAAACTTTGCCTGCTTGACCTTCAGTAAGAATCCCATGAGCTGATCCAGCAAAATGGTCAGAGCCATCATATACATAGAACTCGGTTAAATACTTATTGTAGAAAGTTAAGTAATTACCTGATTGTACTTCTTCAGAGCCTCCGTATTAGCAATTAGATCGAGAGGCCAAGAGACCTGCCACCACCAAAATACATGAACACAGTCACACACAGTAAAGAGCGCGATAAACCTGGTCATTATTTGGTGCATACAGTATACATAAAATTAAGCACATCAAGTGCATCAATGCCAAAACCTTGCGCACAACCTTTTTCTGGTAGGTGACGCATTTTCCTCGTCATTGTGTGTGTCATGCTTTGCTAATGAAATAACCAAAGAATCTGGCGCAGTTAGGAGCATTTTGTCAGCTGAATTTCTTATGGATTCCTGCAAGCAATATTTAACATAAGAGTACTGATGGGACATAAATATCAATCACAGAGTAGATTTGCAAAGTATATCACCTGCAACAAAGTATTCAACTCAAAATCGCCATCCCAGGAATTCCCTTTATCAAGCTTATCGAAAATTGTTATCAGAAACTGCTGCAGCATGTCACCTGAAGGCTCAATTTGGATCATTAGATTATTAACTCATTTTCAAAATATTATTTATTTCTTAAGTGGAAAAAGTACCCTTCTGTGCAGTAAATTTTTTTTTGAGGAAAACGATAGTAAAAAGTTAAAAACCACTGGATAATGACACACCTGATCCTAGCAAATAAATACCGCGTAATACAAAGAGTTTGTCTATTAATCTCCATTCACCCATTAGCTTGGACAGGATTTGCTTCCCAATGTGATGATCCACCTAAGGCGGCCACCAACCACAGACCGATTTGATGCGGTTGCGGAGCTCATGGAGGAGCACCACACCACGAGGCCGCCGCCACGGGGAGTGGTGGCCGTGGAGGAGCGGCGGTGGGTGGAGGTGCTGGCAAGGGTGAAGGAAGACCAGGTGGTGGAGAGGTGGGAGCACGACATGGCTGGTCCGTCGCTGGTGGAGGTCGCCAGCGACAGCGGAGGAGGATGGGGAGGGGAATGGATCGGGGGAGAAAGGGGATCAAGGGAGAAAGGAGAATCGGGGGGAGAAAGGGGATCGGAGTCGGGGGTTAGGGATTTGAGGTAGGCAGCGTCGCGGCTGGGCCTAGGCCTGGGCCAAGCCAAATGAGGCTTGCGAGCCGCTCGTGAGCTGGCTTGGACTTGGCACGTTTGCTTTGCGAGATGGATAGGAGGCTCGACTCGGCTCTCATCGAGCTCGAGCAGGCTCGCGAGCCTCGAGCTATTTTTCCAGCCCTAGCCTCGACACTTCGGCTCGCGCGTAGAGAGAAAAGGGGATCGGGCGGACTGGTCCAACGCGCCTTCCTAGTCTTCGCTTCTCAGCGCAGTTCGCAGACCCTCCTCCTTCGCGCAGTCGTCTGCGTTCGCCTTGCCTTCTTTGCTCAGTCCTCCTCCACGGCAGTCGGCTCCTTCCTTCTTCTTCACCACCCCCACATCCTTTTTCTTCCCCGCAAGCACCCCCTCCATCCTCTTTTCGCCATATCCGCCGCCCCAACTGTCGGGACTTAAAAATATAATTCTGGATCCTCTGTGTATTCTGCACTAGTACAGGATCACGCTAGTTCACACAGTGTCAATATAGATGAATATCGATCCACACAAGATGATTAATAGAATAAACGACTAATTTGAATAGTAAATAATGGTTTTGACCTTATGATCGAGTTTATATTTATTAAGCCACACAAGGCTGACCATAAATAAAATAGCAGAACGAATAGAAATAAACTTCAACGGAATCCGATCAATTCACCACAGAACAACGTAGTCGGATCAAGACCTAACGATCGACACCTTCGTAGAACTCCTCCTCAAATGCAAGCGAAGACTCCTCCATACTTGATTGTTTGAAGCAAGTATGAGTATCAACCGTACTAGTAAGTCATACCACGAATGCAATTTATAGATGATGGCTTATTCCAAAGGAATGGCTTCGTGGTTCTTTTCGGAAATGCAACATTTGCAAATGAATACGAATAATAGATGGAAAACATAATTCAAAACAAATAAGACAATATTACTGACACACCTGATCCTAGCAAATAAATACCGCGTAATACAAAGAGTTTGTCTATTAATCTCCATTCACCCATTAGCTTGGACAGGATTTGCTTCCCAATGTGATGATCCACCTAACTGTTATGAATATCGCTTGTATTCAATATGAGGCCAATAGGCCAATATATATACACAAGAAGATGTTACAGATAAGGAAATCAAATAATATCTAGAGTCCTATTCTATCTCTAATATATATCTCTAACACCCCTCAAACTCATGGTGGATCAACAACACGAGTTTGGAGAGATAGAAGCCATGCTGTGCTCGAGTCTGGGCCTTTGTGAAGAAATCCGTTATCTGAAGCTCGGAAGGCACATACTGAAGAGCAATCACCTGATCATGCACACAAGACCTCACGAAAGAAGCATCAACACCAATATATTTGGTGAGCTCATGCTTCACGATGGTCACGGCACACCGATAGCACTTGTCTTGTCGACAAGAGAGGATGCGTAATGTAGAACACCAAAATCCTCAAGTAACCACCGTAGCAAGTAATCTGGCAAGAGAGCCATAGCTCGCAACTCGACCGTTGACTCGAACGGACGATGCGACTGCTTTCTTGCCTTCCGGGCAATAAGCGAACCACCAAGAAAAACACGAGAGAAGGAGATAGCCGGGATCGAGGGATCGGCGGCCAAGTAGCATCCGAATAAGCTCAGGCTGAGGCAGCTGGAGAGTGGAAAGAAGAGCGCGAGGATAGTCCGAGGTATCGCGAGAACTGCAAGAAGGTGGTTGTAGTGGACGAGGGAGCGAAACAAATTGATTCGAATGTGATTCGGATAAGTGATATCCGACGAGTAACGACAGGTAGACAAGACTCCAACAAGGTGGCGAGGCAGCGGATCAAAAGAGGCTCGCCACCGAGGGTCGAGGTGAACATTGAGCTCCATAGGAGTCTCAACGGACGTGCGTGCTGAGGGAGGCGCGATCAAGAAGATCCGAATATACTCTTGGGACATAAAGAAACCATCCGGATTGGAAGTAACCTTAATCCCAAGGTAAGTACGAAGAGACCAAGATCCGCATATAGGAATCGCCACTAAGCGAGCCTTGACAAAGGCAATGTACTGAGTCATCTCCTGAATGATCATATCATCAACATACGAAGAAGAAGAGTCCACCACGAGAGTGTGACAAAAGCGCAGGATCATGATCACTTGCTAAAAACCGAAAAAGGTGACCAGAGGAGAACGTCAAACCGCACGAGGGCTTGATTAAGGCCATAGAGAGCGATAGAAAGCTTAGCGACATGCCCTCGACAGAATACCGGTGGCGGATGCATGTAGACCTCCTCACGCAACTTCGCCATTAAGAAAGGCATTCTTGACATCAAGCCGAAATCACGATGTTTGAGCAGAAGACGCCACCGAAAGAAGACGGACATAGGTCATGTGGGCCACGAGCAAAAGTCTCGTCGTAGTCCGACCATGCTCTCGAAGCAACGAGCAACAAGACGCGCGTTATAGCGCTCAAGAGAGCCATCAGAGCAGTCTTAATCTTATAGACCCACTTACATGTGATGGGCGAGAGATGGAAAGGAACAAGATCCCAAGTACCAGACGCTGAGCGCAAATCTTTCGCCATGGCATCCGCCACTCGGAGATGAGTATGATCCGTTAGGAGGTAGGCTCACAAGTAGTTGCGCCAGAAGGCAAACGCAGGCGGACGATCGGCGATCGCGAGAGCGAGCGAGGAGAAACCCATCGAGGAAGATGAAGCATCAAGAAGATGAAACATCGGAGAAGTGGGCGCATCCTGAAGATCCTCAATACGTAGGTCGAACAGTGTAGCGAGTGTAGTAGGGGAGCCGAGGACCGCGGAGCGAAACACGCATAATGACGGAAGCCACATGAGAAATATGTGGAGCGAGATAGGTGTAATACCGAAAGGTCAAAAGCAGACTCACAGAGAAGTCAAGGAGAGACAAACCGTAGAAGGGACGGACTCGCGAAAGGTCACATCCGAAATGCATCCGTCGACTCAAGATCCCAAAGTAGCCGTAATGAGCCAGCTTTCAATTTCTAACTAAGTCCCGAAGACACACTCAATGGATCGACAACTCCCTTCCGTCGACGCAGTGACCGGCTAAACGTTCACCAAGTTGATAAGTGCAACAGCCATCAGTAGAAGGAGACCACAGACGCTCATAGGATTTCCATAATCACGAGCAAATAAATTGATGTTGAGAGATAGGTGGCATGGTAACAATCTACCGCCTAAAACAGGTGGAATAGGGGCAATAATCCAACTATACGAAGCTACCTAGGAGGTGGATTATGGCTGCGCATAGAAACGCATCGAGCATTGGACTTAACAAACAAAGATAAATGAGTGCTTGATGAATGCAAACATGAAATAAAGATTTGAGAGGAGGTATCTCGATAAAGGATAACTGCCTTGAAAGGCAATAGGAGTGAGAATTTGGTCTGAACTCATTCTTGCAAAATTCGTATAGATAGACAAGACTCACTAACGAAGGACATGAAATATATCCAAGTGTGACAGAGAAATCATCTCAAAATTAAATATAATATCAATGAACATCTTTTAAAGATAGACTGAAGGCCAAACATCCGAATGAACAAGATCAAATGGGCGTTGAGACAACGACTACTATGAGGATAAGGAAGTCAAGTCGGTTCCTGAACTTGATCAAACGATATGGTTGAGATAACTTCAAGAAAACCTAATTTGTAGACCACGCGAACTAAAGATTTGAAGAGAGCACACGATGGCCAAGACGTGATGCTATTGTTGGAAAGAGCCTGAGATGAAGTGGCAGAGGCGAGAGCGCGGTGCGAGGAAGGTGAGCCAGCTCGAGACGCCGCGAGTCAAGGCGCGAGGGCCGAACCAACGAGCCGTGGCCAACACAACAAGAGTCGAGTCGAATGATCCGATAACAGGTCGAATGCAAGAGTGATGGTTAGCGAGGAACATGAGCAGAGAACATAAAGATGAGTTGCTAAGAGGTCCTCACGGAAGAGAGGTACCATCCAAAGAACACGCGGAATCAAGAGGTAAAAAAGATAGAGGCGAAGAATCGAAGTCATGTGGAGGATGCTCACGATCAAGGATCCACGAGGTCCCGTAGAGGTGGTTTCACGGCAAGAGTCGGAATCTAACGCCAGAGAACCCCGGCATAGCATGGCGTCCGCTGATCTGACGTCTGCCGAGAACGCGATCTAGTTTTGATCGTGCGACGCATTGTGTGTGCGCTAGGAGAAGAACGGCGGAAATGATTCGGCTTAGCATCGACTCATGTGCGATCTTGTCGCGAGGCCAACAGGACCACCGAGATGGGGCCGACCACCACGCTGGACATCGCGGGAGGCTCGCTTCGCGTGGTCGCCGGTGATAGCGTGACGGCGAAGCATGGATGGTGGTGCACATTGGGTAGACACGCGGACGAGTCGAACTCGCAGTATCTCAGGTGCCCAGGTGACAGAGGATGGCCGGCAGAGTCAGGCGGAGCTGCGAACTCGGGCTCGGCGGTAAGGAACTCGACACGAAATCCTCGTCAGACGACATCAGCAGATGAACTGAGATGCGGTGATCGAGCAGAGAGTCCAACGGCTGGCCTCCGAACTCGGCGGCAGGGCACGTGAGACACGCAAGAGAGGTGCTGCGATAAGGTCCTCGGTGAGGGCATTCGAGGGTCGAGGCCGCAATATGAGTCCACATCCAGCCAAGAAAATCCGACGAATCTAAGAGAATTCGAGGCGCGATTGCGTAGGCACGCTCAGGGTCCGCGCGTCTATGCCCGAGTGTAGCGTCAGTCAAGCGACTCCATAGACAATCGAGCCTCTGGCGGGGCGCTTCTATCCAGTCGGAACCCAATAGCGCTGCACGCGGAAGCGCATAGACGTAGGTCCCGAGATGTAGGCATGGCGCGTGACATCGCGCAGAGCGCCGAGCAAGACCACGCTGTGATGCGCAGTGAGCCAAAGTCGGATAACGACGCGAGATCTGCAGGTGAACGTACGATTGAGGCGCCGACGACGACAGGAATAGTGTTGAGTTTACGGCACGCACATTAACGAGATTTTAAATAGATTTCCTATTTTAGAAAATACAGAAAATCCAAATAACAATTAGAAAATAGCAAATGAACTTGGAAAAATTCTAGAAAATATATCTAAGCACATAGAATCCAAATAAAATAATTTTGACAATTGTTGATGTTGGGATTAACCCTATTAAATTATTTTGACATGAAAGTCTATATTAAGCTTTTAAAAAATACTAAAAATTAATAGAAATTCAAATAATGTATTTTCCAACAAGTAACTATTCAAAAAAAAATTAGAGCTCAGAAAATTAAAATGTTATACCAACCCCATTGATTTTAGCCATATAGAGATCCTCTTTTCCCTTCCTCCTCCTCATTGTTGCGTACGGATCCGTTTTGTTTTGGTTTTTGTTTTCGTGTGGTGCCTCCGTTCAGCTCGGCTGCGTCCTTTCTGGTGTTCCCTTCGTTTCTTTGGACCGCCCCAACCCCATTGATTTTCGCCATATAGAGCTCCTCTTTTCCCTTCCTCCTCCTCATTGTTGAGTACGGATCCGTTTTGTTTTGGTTTTTGTTTTCGTGTGGTGCCTCCGTTCAGCTCGGCTGCCTCCTTTCTGGTGTTCCCTTCGTTTATTTGGACCGTTAAGCATGCCGATTGGATTGCGGATATTCCATGGTGTTATGGTCATCTTATAATTAGTTCAGTAATGTATATTCTGTTATAGATTTTATATTACGGACTGCGATTTTGTGGTAATCGGGTGACCATTATCGTGCTATTAATGTGCAGTCCATCTTTTAGTTAGTTCAGTAATATATATTTTGTGATTGATTTTATATTACAGAGTGATTGATTTTATATTACAGATTGCAATTTAGAGGTAATCTGATGATCATTTGGGCTGAGATGGAGGGGGATTCTAGATTATTTACTAAGTATCAGATTATCGTGCAGTCTTCTAAAAAAGATGGTCTCCTAAAAATGTTGAATGCTATCATCCTGCAATTCATCTTTTAGTTAGTTCAGTAATATATATTTTGTGATTGATTTTATATTACAAATTGCAATTTAGAGGTAATCTGATGACCATTTGGGCTGAGATAGGCGGGGAAAAAAATCTAGAAGGATACTATGAGATGTCTTAGTTTGTACTGGTTTACTCTAGATTATAAATAGTTCTGCCGAGGAGATGGATAAAATTTATGACTAAGTGATGATCTATGAAAGATTAGTTACTGTTGTTCTATATTAGGTGAGCAAAAAAAAACAAGTTTGTTGATAACCACACGATTTTGTGGTAACTAGCAGTTAGTTTAGATTTTTTTATGGTTTCCTGATTCAGAAACTGATGACCTGTAATAATATATCAGTATGTAGTGCTGGGAACTCATTTTAAAGAACGATGGGAACTTGCACTCCAAGCTATTTGATCAGTGTTGAGATGAACCGTACTGGTTGGATCAACATTATGGGATGCTGACATTGTTAGCTTTTGTTAGGACAATGGTGCTGATAGATTCACATAAGCGAAAGGGCAACAGTATTTGACACACCGATCAAAATTTCAAGATTATAACTTCAGATTCTTCTAATTTATTTATTCCCCAGTGTGAGTTGAAGTGAACTTTACTGTCAAAGCAAATAGTAAATTATGTAAGATCTAGCCAGAGAGTATGAGCTGTTCCATATAGTCAGTATGCCTCCAGATGCACCGTTTGACAGAGAGTAAACGAGGAGTAGGGCATGGCGAGGCGGTGACATCGCCAGAGGACGCCCTGAGACGAAGACCACGCATGTGGATGCGCATGTGAGACACAAAGTCGGTGTAATTAACACCGCCGAAGATCACCGGCAATGAGGAGAAACGGTACCCATTGGTAGGCGGCTACGACGGTAGGACGACCAAGGTAACGTAGTCTAATAAGCGGCTACCGGACGGCGGCGATTATACCGACGTTTTTTTCTTCGGCTCCTTTAAAAGGAACCGATCGGGCCGATTCTAATCGGCCCGAAGAGTCGAACTGGGAAACCTCGACTAGGGTTTCCTCCTCCGATGGCGGCGGCGGGGCCACGATTCGGCAGTAGCGTCGATGGTGGCGGCAATGCAGTCGTGCCGACGAGCCCGCGGCTTGGCGCGGCTCTCGAGGACAGCGATGCTCGAGCGGCGGCGTCGCCGACGCGGCGGCACTTAGCGCGGGCGTCTCCGTTCTTTGCTTCGGTGCGGCGCTTCGAGCACCGAGGGCGAGCGAGGGCTCAGCGGGTCGTGGTATCGGGCGAGCTCTGGCGCGGCGATGCAGCGAGGAGCTCCCCATTGCGTCGAGGCGGCGAGAGAGGGCTAGGACGCTGGCGCAAGCGCCACCGAGGCGGGATGGCGAGAAGACCGAGATGACGATGGGCACGAAGCGCCGCCACGTCGGACGCTCGCTGGAAGAATCTGCAGCCGAGGATGGCGAAAGCGACATCGTCGCCGGACCAGATGTCGAGGCGAGACGGCTTCCGCGGTAGATGGAGAGGCGAGACGGCCACGGCTTCCCTTCCCGCCTCCCGTGGACGAGGCGGCACCAACGAGGTGGTGATGGCGCAAGGCGACGAGTCGGCGGCCGACTCAAGAGACGATCCGATCTGGAATTTGGAGACCGGAGGCAACGCGATCCGATCGGGAGTCGTCGGGCGACGGCAAGAGACGATGCCGTCAGAGCGGCGGTGGGCGTGGCGACAAGCGAAGTGAAACCCTAGGTACGCTCTGATACCATGTTATGAATATCGCTTGTATTCAATATGAGGCCAATGGGCCAATATATATACACAAGAAGATGTTACAGATAAGGAAATCAAATAATATCTAGAGTCCTATTCTATCTCTAATATATATCTCTAACACTAACAACGGGGAAGAAAGCACAAACCCGCTACACAGATGGATTAACAAGAAATATAATGTAAGTATAACTTTTGAGTAGACCTGCCTCTTTATGCATTTCGAAATTAAGGCATTCTTGGATGATACCCACTGGTTGAAGAGGATCTTTCAAACTCATGTTCTGAATAAACTTCAGAACTCAAGTGTACTATCTTTCTGCAAAGGTAAGATCTCCGGGAGCGGGACAATTTCCTGAAGGAAATGGGATTAGAGCTAATTAGAAAACATGAAGAACAGCAGACTATACTTCAGAAGCAACTCTTACATCCTCTGGTATAAAGGAAAGGGAAGTTTGAGAGCAAAGAGACAAGATACGTCTCCCTTTTTTCCTCTGCCGTTTGATTCCCCGCTGATAGCCTTCGTGACGCTACGATTTTTCTTTCATTTCTCGACTAGGGCTGAAAACGAGCCGAGCCGAGCCAAACCGAGCCGAGCCGGCTTGGTCAGGCTCGTTTGAAAAGGTGGCTCGGAGAAAGGCTTGAACGGGCTCGTGAGCCAAGAAACTGATGCATCAGTTCATCCACCCTCTAGCACATCCAATAAGCATTACAAAATTTTCTAGCAGTTCATCCACCCTCCAGCACATCCAACAAGCATAAGTTCATCCAAAACATGCACATCCTAACAAATGAAATCGCAAGAATAGCAGGCTTGGCGAACTTGGAGTAGAGCATCTCGACCTTGTCGGCCTCCTCGGCGACGAAGAGGGAGTAGACGAGGTCGCGGATGGCCTGCGAGTCCTTCACGGTGGGGATGCCATTGACCTCCATGAGGCGCTTGTTGGGGTCCAGGGCCTCCGAGAAGAGGCGGGGAGGAGACCACCACATCCTGCGCGCACCGGACCTTGGCGGCGGCCACCAACCACAGACCGATTTGATGCGGTTGCGGAGCTCATGGAGGGAGCACCACACCACGAGGCCGCCGCCACGGGGAGTGGTGGCCGTGGAGGAGCGGCGGTGGGTGGAGGTGCTGGCAAGGGTGAAGGAGGACCAGGTGGTGGAGAGGTGGGAGCACGACATGGCTGGTCCGTCGCTGGTGGAGGTCGCCAGCGACAGCGGAGGAGGATGGGGAGGGGAATGGATCGGGGGAGAAAGGGGATCAAGGGAGAAAGGAGAATCGGGGGGAGAAAGGGGATCGGGGTCGGGGGTTAGGGATTTGAGGTAGGCAGCGTCGCGGCTGGGCCTAGGCCTGGGCCAAGCCAAATGAGGCTTGCGAGCCGCTCGTGAGCTGGCTTGGGCTTGGCACGTTTGCTTTGCGAGATGGATAGGAGGCTCGACTCGGCTCTCATCGAGCTCGAGCAGGCTCGCGAGCCTCGAGCTATTTTTCCAGCCCTAGCCTCGACACTTCAGCTCGCGCGTAGAGAGAAAAGGGGATCGGGCGGACTGGTCCAACACGCCTTCCTAGTCTTCGCTTCTCCACCGCAGGTTCAGCAACCCCTCCTCCTTCCGCCGCAGGTCTGTCGTTGCCGATCGCCGCTGCTGCTGCTCCGTCCTCCTCCACGGCGAGTCGGCTCCCTTCCTTCTTCTTCACCACCCCCACATCCTTTTTCTTCCCCGCAAGCACCCCCTCCATCCTCTTTTCGCCATATCCGCCGCCCCAACTGTCGGGACTCAAAAATACAATTCTGGACCCTCTGTGTATTCTGCACTAGTACATGATCACGCTAGTGCACACAGTGTCAACATAGATGAATATCGATCCACACAAGATGATTAATATAATAAACGACTAATTTGAATAGTAAATAATGGTTTTGACCTTGTGACCGAGTTTACATTTATTAAGCCACACAAGGCTGACCATAAATAAAATAGCAGCAACGGAATAGAAATAAACTTCAACGGAATCCCATCAATTCACCACAGGCAACTGACTGGGATCAAGACCCTAACGATCGATATCTTCGTAGAACTCCTCCTCAAATGCAAGCGAAGACTCCTCCACTTCTGTTGATTGTTTGAAGCAAGTATGAGTACACAACCGTACTCGTAAGTCATACCACAGAATGCAATTTATAGATGATGGCTTATTCCAAAGGAATGGCTTCTGTGGTTCTTTTACAGAAATGCAACATTTGCAAATGAATACGAATAATAGATGGAAAACATAATTCAAAACAAATAAGACAATATTACTTTATTATTTGATTTCACAAAGACACACAGTCTAAATAAGTTATTCACACAGCTGCACAAGTTATCTCACACAGCGTTGACCCTTCCCAATTGTTTTATGAAAATCTACCCCTCGTGTGAAATCCCGAGCATGTCGATGTTCTTTATTGTCGTCCAACCGATACACACGGCGTTTGGGTACGACACACACCGTTGGACAGGGATGCGGTGAACCGTCCCGCGATGTGATAAACACACCTCCAACCCATCACATAGCTTAACCTACAACCTGAGTTGTCAATGACAAGAATCCATAACCTACTAAGTTAGGTCCGTCCCATATCAGGCATGTGGTTGTACAGTAAGGCTCAGTTCAATGACGCACAAAGTTAAGTCCTTAATTGACCAAGGCAAGACTTTCAAATTCTAACTAAGTCACACGATTATCATTCCCAGCACACAACTCCACCATATCACACAGAATCCACCACTTGCCTCAGTCTAAATCTTTTTCCACCATGTTGATTAAGTGCAACACATGCCATCAACGAGTAAAAGCACACAGCACACACAGTTTCATCACATAGTTCCATAATCACTTAGTCAAGTTTATAATTGCAACTCATATGAAATGATGACTCGTGGCATGACTAAACAATCTACTCGTATCTAACCAACCCAAGTTGGTGCTACGATAATACCAACTAATAATGAACCAAGCTAGGGTGATAAGAGATCATGGCATAACAATATACAAGGTGGACATAATAATTTGGATTAATAACTAAACCTAAAAGCATTTAAATAAATACTTGAAATAGAATGCAATACATTGAAACAAAGTATTTTGAAAACTGGGTTCAATATGATCAAAGGTATAACTTGCCTTGGAATAGGCCTAGGTACTGATCTTGGTCTTGAGGCACACCTTCTTCTTCAAAAGTTCCCGAGAAATTAACGTCTACGCGTAAACGAAACAAATGAACAAAACAAATAAATAACATAGGCAAAACAAACTCCAAAAATTAAATAAAAATTATAAATAAATAGATCTCGAATTTATATAAATTTAAAATTTTGAATGGGCTCAATCGGAGTTCGGATGCACAAGATATGGGCTTTGGAAGATTAAAATTCAAGAAAACCCTAATTTTGGAATTTCTGGAATTTCTGAATTATTTTTCTACTGAAAAAGGGATTTATGACGTCAGCATGACGTTAGCAGAGGAATTTTCGAATTCAGAATAATTCCAGAAAAAGGCGACAGAGACTTACATGTGGGGTCCACGGATTCGGCTCACGGTCCACGGGTTCACGGAACAGTGGATCTAACAACGGGACCCACACGGCATAGCATGGCTCACGGTGGATTGAGTCTACCGAACGTGATCTAGGTTTTGGATCTGGACCGCACATGTGTGCGCTGACCGGGCGGATGATTCGGCCGACACGCAAGCGCTGAGGCCCAACATGGCACTGAGATGGACGCTGACTCAGACTGCCACGTCGACATCGACGGTGAGGGCTCGCGTTCCCGTGGTCGCCGGTGATAGCGGCCACGGCGAAGTGGATGGTGGTGCACATTGGGTAGAGGGCGCGACGACGAACTCGCCGGTATACTCACGGGTGCACGGGGGTGACAAGGATGGCCGGCGGCGAGGTCAAGGCGGAGTTGGCATCTCGGGCTCGACGGCGACGGCGCTAGAGGGGTCCTCCGGGGAAGACGACATCAACTTTGAGATGCGGGTGATACGACGGTCCCAACGGTGGCCTCCAACGGCGAGGCGGTGAAAGCGATGGAGGTGGCGATAAGGTCCTTGGTAGGGGTTGAAAGAGGCGCGACCGGAGCTTCGCGGCGACCGGAGCGAAATTAGGGTTTCGGCGGCGTCTCGGGGCACCCCTTCCGAGGGTCCTCGGGGTCTTATATAGCCCCGTGAGACGTGCCCTACACGGACTCCAAAACAAAGTCGGCGGTGGCGCTAAAGTCCCGATCGAACACGGCGAGCGGAGACGACGACGCTGGCAGGTGGTCCCTAGCATGTGGCGCGACGCGATTCGACCAGCGCACGACACCGACAAGCGACCACTTTGGCGGCGATCGTGAAGCGACATGCAGACGAGCGAGGCTGCGTGAGCGTGCGATTGGATTACGCTTGCGGGCCACGCACGGGAATAGTGTTGGGTTTCAGCCCGACACTGTTCTGAGGATTTTAAATAGATTTCCTATTTTAGAAAATACAGAAAATCCAAATAACAATTAGAAAATAGCAAATGAACTTGGAAAAATTTCAGAAAATATATCTAAGCACATAGAATCCAAATAAAATAATTTTGACAATTGTTGATGTTGGGATTAACCCTATTAAATTATTTTGACATGAAAGTCTATATTAAGCTTTTAAAAAATACTAAAAATTAATAAAAATTCAAATAATATATTTTCCAACAAGTAATTATTCAAAAGATTTTTAAGGCTCAAAAAATTGAGATGTTACACCAACCCATTGATTTTCGCCATACAGAGATCCTCTTTTCCCTTCCTCCTCCTCGTTGTTGAGTACGGATCCGTTTTTTTTTTTTTTTTTTTCGTGTGGTGCCTCCGTTCAGCTCGGCTGCCTCCTTTCTGTTGTTCCCTTCGTTTCTTTGGACCGCCCCAACCCCATTGATTTTCGCCATATAGAGCTCCTCTTTTCCCTTCCTCCTCCTCATTGTTGAGTACGGATCCGTTTTGTTTTGGTTTTTGTTTTCGTGTGGTGCCTCCGTTCAGCTCGGCTGCCTCCTTTCTGGTGTTCCCTTCGTTTCTTTGGACCGTTAAGCATGCCGATTGGATTGCGGACATTCCATGGTGTTATGGTCGTCTTATAATTAGTTCAGTAATGTATATTCTGTTATAGATTTTATATTACGGACTGCGATTTTGGGGTAATCGGGTGACCATTATCGTGCTATTAATGTGCAGTCCATCTTTTAGTTAGTTCAGTAATATATATTTTGTGATTGATTTTATATTACAGAGTGATTGATTTTATATTACAGATTGCAATTTAGAGGTAATCTGATGATCATTTGGGCTGAGATGGGGGATTCTAGATTATTTACTAAGTATCAGATTATCGTGCAGTCTTCTAAAAAAGATGGTCTCCTAAAAATGTTGAATGCTATCATCCTGCAATTCATCTTTTAGTTAGTTCAGTAATATATATTTTGTGATTGATTTTATATTACAAATTGCAATTTAGAGGTAATCTGATGACCATTTGGGCTGAGATAGGCGGGGGAAAAAATCTAGAAGGATACTATGAGATGTCTTAGTTTGTACTGGTTTACTCTAGATTATAAATAGTTCTGCCGAGGAGATGGATAAAATTTATGACTAAGTGATGATCTATGAAAGATTAGTTACTGTTGTTCTATATTAGGTGAGCAAAAAAAAAACAAGTTTGTTGATAACCACACGATTTTGTGGTAACTAGCAGTTAGTTTAGATTTTTTTATGGTTTCCTGATTCAGAAACTGATGACCTGTAATAATATATCAGTATGTAGTGCTGGGAACTCATTTTAAAGAACGATGGGAACTTGTTAGCTTTTGTTAGGACAATGGTGCTGATAGATTCACATAAGCGAAAGGGCAACAGTATTTGACACACCGATCAAAATTTCAAGATTATAACTTCAGATTCATCTAATTTATTTATTCCCCAGTGTGAGTCGAAGTGAACTTTACTGTCAAAGCAAATAGTAAATTATGTAAGATCTAGCCAGAGAGTATGAGCTGTTCCATATAGTCAGTATGCCTCTAGATGCACCGTTTGACAGAGAGTAAACAAAGTGATCAAAGCGTCTTGGGCAAAATTTTCTTATATAAGAATTGTCAAAACTTTCTTATATAAGAATTGTCAAAACTTTCTTTTTTAGTTTCCTGTAAACACATGACATTGCAAGCACTTTCATCAATTCTTTCCCTCAAAGAGTGCCATTTATCAGCTTAGTTTGGTCCTCTAATGTTCCAGCAAAACACATTCCAGTTACGGCGCATTTGACTCAGTGATCGACATTAAGAAGGATAGACTATGAGAAAGGTACGGCATAGCCTTACCCCAGCTTGTAATGTAGCAGGAGATAATAGAAACAATGAGACAGAGAAGACTGAATATCAAGTAAGCAAACTGATGCTTTAAACTGAAGAATCATTAACAACAAGAGCATAGCCTGATAGACTGACCAAAACCCATTTATATGCTGCTGTGACTATAGAAACCAAAAGAACTAACAGAGGAATTCGGAGTGACAGATGACCAGTCCAATTAGCAAGAACTCGAAACAGAGACAACCAGATTAACTTTGGAAAAACTGACAAATTATCTAAATTCAGACTTACATGAAATTTGAAGAGCTAAAAGAGCAGCAGACAACCAACCACTCCAACATCTACTGCCCGCAGAATTTAAGGCATCAACCGTCAACTTCAACTTGATTCCGAGTCTTCTCGCCATTAAGGCATCAACCGTCAACTCCGCAGGAGTGACCTTCAGGAAATCGACGGATATCAATCTGCACCTGTTTTCATAATGTATAATTCAATCAGCGCCGCATACTATATACATGACAAATAAGTGGACAATATATAAATATTGCAGACACCCTAAGATTATTTTTTCCCCAAAAATTCTTTCAGACATAACTCATGTTGATGCTCTTTTTTGCTGCAGGGATGGAGTACTTTGTATGTACTAATGTGTTCATAATGTATAATTCCTCTGGAGTTACCGAAGTTTGCCTTTTGTTTTCTAGATGTTTGTTTGTAGTGAATTATCGAGGTAAACTGTATAAAATACATATATTCAAGATATGATGAGCTGCCATTTATAAATCTTTTAGCATTTTTTAAAATGCCCTTGTTAGTTCAATGTGATCTTACGTATTTAGATTTGAAGACTTCATGCATTCTGCTATACTAATACTATGAAACCCCATTGTATATCCATACTATTGCTGCCCTATAGTCGAACTGTTCATAGTTTCGTAATACTCCTGCATACCACCAATTGGCTCAGCAAAATGTGTTTGTGTTGATGTTGCCTCGGCGCGCCAATGAGCGCGCAGCGGGCTACTAGCTTACACAAGGAAGGAGAGTCAGAAATGCATAGAGGTCCTCCAAGGTCCTTCTGTCATCCTCTTGGCGGACATATTCCAAATCATCAAACTGAAAACCAAACTTATAATCAGTTCCATCTAGTCTGGGGAAAGGGGTTGTAGTATCACCACCAGTGCTAGTTCGGGCAGAATGTCCAACACCAAATATAGCTCTCGGCATGTACTCATCATTCAGTGGTGTAAGAACAAAACTTTTAGAGATATTCAAGTCACTCCAAGAGTGTGGTTTGCTCTGCAGCACATCTCCGCAAGCAGTGATGGCTGGATTTTTAGCAAGATTGATTTAAATGCCTTTCGATTGCATCGGAATATAGATCTTGCGGGCATCCATGGACAAATGTCGGATCCCTCCCAACAGCATTGCCGGGGAAGGTTTTTACTTTCCACAAAAGCTCTGTTAACTGGAGCACTTGTGAGTCAATAATCTCAGACTTGGTCATGTGCCAAAGTTCTGATTTGGCCGAGTCATCGGTTTTAGTTCGAGTCATCCGCGCGTAAGAAACGGATCTAGCAAGTATTGCGAGATCCTGCACTTGTTTTTTTTTTCAGTCAGTTAGTCTGTAGCGAAGTGTAGAAAGGTTCAGAGTTAAGTTGTATGTCTTTGAACTGTGCCAAGTCTGGCAATTTAGATGAACAACAGTGTGTTGCGTCCTGAAACTCTGCCTGTGTGTTCGGCTCTGTCCACCTCCCGAGTGAGTGCATTCTTGAGCTATCTTCTGAATTTTCTTCAGGGGGTGTGCAGCGATCCCTGGCTTGAAACCAACAGCACTATCAGCACACAGCTTTCTTAAGTGTTCATAAACATGGTCACCATTTTCTAACAGACCAGATTGTCGGAGATATGCCCTAGAGGTAATCACAGAGATGATTATATTTCATTATATTCATAATTCATTGAAAAATATGTCATCTTATTTTAAGAATAATATCGTTAATATTTATTATCGAGTATGTGATTTGATTGTGAAACTCTATATTTCTGCGATGATTATTTTTAAATGTTTCTTAGTCGGAAATATATGAGGACACATATGAATAGACTAGCATATGTATTGATTGATGACCACGGATCATAGATATGGAGATATCAAAGCAATAATATGGACATATATTAGCGAACATGGGGTTGGATCGACCCATCATGAGACACTGCGAGAATGTTGCTTTCTTACATGTCATCAGTTGGTCTCATTTACAATGTGTATCCTATGTTCTTAGACTTGAGGTCGTCGCACATACTCAAGATGCGTAATGGCTCACTTAGGGGTTGCCTAACGCTACTCCGTAACTGGATAGTTATAAAGGTAGCTTTCGGGTTTTATCATAATGCATGCAACGAGATATGGTTGATCAAGATAGGATTTGCCCCTCCATGCAACAAGAGAGGTATCTCTAGACCTCTCGAGTGATTGGATTCCATAAATGTATGGCCATGCTACTCGCGGTTAAAGAGTTAACCGTAGTCGGAGAATTTGAGTCACATGATCAAGAAAAAGTGGTTAGCTAACCAACAAGGATGGCACGTACTCGCCTTAAACTTGACCAATATCGTTAGGTAAAAGGAAATGCATATAAGTTTTGTTGAGGTTCGTCTGATATGATATTTATGTATGCTTGGGAGTCAACATGTCTTGCTAGGGGCCTCTACCGATTAGTGACGGGTAGGAGTACTCGGGTCATGTCCAAGTGTACGTGAACTTATAGGATCGCACGCTTAAAGGGCTAGGATTTAATTTTGGATGGTGATTTGAATTCTTGTAGGCCACGAGTTCCTAATGGATCTCAAAGTTCGAGACCCATTATGGATGCCTATATATAGAGGGCGGCAGCATAGGGTTAAAGATTTGGAATTCCCTAAACTCTAGTGGCAACACCTTCCTCATCCAATATAACGCAGGCGGCACAAGCACTCCAGCGCGTGGTGTCCCTGTCCCGTACGTGTGGATACCTTAGAGGTGTTGATCGAAGCATCAGCACTAGGACGATCCGTAACTCGTGATGATCACAAGCAGCTGGAGGAGACGTGCGGCTAGTACGACTACCACCGCACTAACACGCTACATCGACTCTACTTCCGCTATGAGTCTCCCTGTCTAGTGGTAATCCCGTGATGTATTACTAACGAAGGTTCCTTGTTTACGCGGTAGATTTTTGAATTTGTGCTGGCATGGCCTATCCACCGTTCAACACAGATAGGCATATCAAGAAAATCTCAAACAAGGTCCTATCCACCGTTCAACACAGATAGGCATATCAAGAAAATCTCAAACAAGGTTAAAGTCCCATTTCGCGAGCATCATGTCCAAACTGACTTGTAGATTCTGTTGGAAATGTGGATAATAGTTTTATTCCTGATTTGATTACGAGACAAAGATCACAAATAACTAGAGATACATAAAATGATATCAACAGCAGGCGGCTCACTGCACTTCTAAACATGCTCAACAAAATGTTTATAACAGAATAGAGTGGCCTTACGACCAACTTACAGTTGAGTTCAATGAAGAACAAGAAGCAGCGCAGTCTCGAAGCAATGCAGGTCATAGATGATGCAGCGCAGTGAGCGGTCGCGCAGATACGCTGCCTAGAAACCTTATTGCCGCCCCGTGCAGGTGTACTCTACGACAATGGTTCGGAGATATCCGCTCACCCTCTTATCCTGTGCACGCCAAGGAGAAGGAATAGCTTTAGTTTGACAACTCAACTCTTTAGCACGGAAGAACAGAGAGGAGGATGTAACTTTAGAAGTGTTTTTCTCAATCGTTTTTGGTCTGGACCTCTCCAGCTCTTTTTGAGGTCGAGTCAATTACTCTTTAGTAACTACCCTTAATAAAGCTCATATTAAACCACCGGTAACTGCTAATTCAAAACCAATTAATGGTAATTAAACAGCGTTTATCGGATCCTTATTACACATTGGTCTACAGCTTCGACCGTTGGTCTAAAACTTCAATCAGTGTATTTCGACCAACTGGTCTTTGGATCCGACCACATTGGTCTAAGGCTTCGACCACATTGGTCTAAGGCTTCAACTCCATTGGTCTATGTCTTTGTCACACTGGTCTAAGACTTAGACCACCCTGGTCGAAGACCCCTCGTCCAAAACTTCGACCACTCAGTTTCGAGAATTTTTTATATTAATTAACCCTTTTTTAAATTTTATTTTAAAGTTAACCATCTGCTAACTTTATTTTTAATTTTGACCCCTATGGTAACGCCACCACTTGTACCATGACAAAATAACATTATCACGTCAACCCATATCTGGGCAAACTCTTGTCACGCCACCACCCGTGGCGTGACAGTGTTGTTTGGTCATACCACCACCAGTGGCGTGATAAAAAGTGTTATTTTAGCGGACTTATCCTATGGCGTGATCAAAGGGGTCGGAATTGGAAATAAAGTTCGCAGGGGTTAACTTTAAAATAAAATTTTAAAAAGGGTAAATTAATTATAAAAATTCGAGTTTCGACCACTGAATTTCGACCATACTAGTCTATGCCTTCGACCACACTAGTCTAAGGTTTCGACCAACCTGTCTAAGACCCCTGGTCTGAGACTTCGACCAGTGTGGTCGAAGGCTTCGACCAACCTGGTCTAAGACCCCTGGTCTGAGACTTCGACCACACTGGTCTAATACTTCTAGTTTAAGACTTTGCATCCTTTGGAGTTTTAGGAATGAATGAGTCTTTACATATATATATTCCCAATTCCAACAAATTCTTCGAGAGCATCTTCGCATTTTAGATGCCCATCCTGGATTCCTAAACTTGAGATATCTGGTCAAAACCTCTGTTGAGTGTTGACTACTGTAATTGGAATGCTTATCAACATTAAACCCATTTATGCCTTCATGAGTTTGAATCCGATGTACGCCTTGAACATGCTGAACAAGCTGAAATGATTTTTCTAGCGGATACAATCTTGATCAACATTAAACCCATTTATGCCTTCATGAGTTTGAATCCGATGTACGCCTTGAACATGCTGAACAAGCTGAAATGATTTTCCAGCAAATACAATGGCCCTTGCGATATCCTTCAAGAACACCGGGCATAATATATCCACACAACATTGATTACTGGCTTTCAAGCAAGTTCGAGCAGTAGTCGGTTCCTGGTCGCTTGATTCCTTTTCCCTGATAGATTTGTTGAGGAATCGTCGCTAATGAGTCCAGTCCGAGCGATTACCTTGTAGACAAACTCAGAATCGTAAGAACAATGCAAGAACACAAGAACAGAATAATAGATTGAACAAGAACAGAAGATATGAGGGGACTTCTTACTTCTCTTTATTGCTCTTCTAAAAATTATAGTACAATAGTTGGGGGCCCCCTCCTTTATATAGGCTACTGGAAGGATAAGGAGCCCACCTTGGGCCAGGACTCCCAGCCTGGGCCTGGTTTCTTAACACTCCACCTTGGGCACTCATCTGCCATGTTCATGTCTCATCAAAACTCCATAAAAACCTAGTAGAAATTTTTTTGGAGAAAGATTACATCATACACGTTTTGCTGTGCTGCACGAATTACCTCATTAAAAACCTTAGCTGATAAACTTCAGGAAAACTCGTCAAGGGAAAAAGAGTACAATCCACCCAATTTCATTTAATCTCGAGGATTTATTCTTTTGGTACTCGATATTCGTGATCAAGATTTAATAAATGGTACTCGATCTTTGTGACCACATAGGAATATATAGCTTATTTGCGACTTAGTTGTAAGCGGGTATGACAGGTACCCAGCATCTCGATAGCCAGTCATAGATAGGTCCTGATTCTTTTTGTAGAACAGACTAAGATCTTTGCTTCCTTGAGGTATCGGAAGATGTCATTTATTCTCAACCAATGCCTTTTGTTAGGTTCTGCACTATACCCTGCTAGTAGGTTCACGGCAAATGCAATGTCCAGTCTAGTACAGTTTGCTAAATACATGAGTGCTCCTATTGCACTCAAGTACGGGAATTCGGTCCCAAGACTCCTCCCCTCTTCTTTAGGTCTGTACGGGTCCTTGTCTTGCTGCAAAGATCTGCCGACCATCGGCACTTTCGAAGGATATGCCTTTTCAAAGCCGAACCGTTCTAACACTTTCTGAGTGTAGGTTGACTGATATACTAAAATCCCTTCAGGAGTGTGCTCAAGCTGCAAGCCTAGGCAATATTTGGTTTTACCCAAGTCTTTCATTTCGAACTCCGACTCCAGGTAAGAGCTTGCTTTCTTAATATCTTTCAGGGTCCCGATGATATTCAGATCATCTACATATACTGAGATTATACAAAATCCATCATGGGATCGCCGTATAAAAATACAGGGACAATCCTCATTGTTCATGTAGCCTTTCTTGCAGAGAAAGTCTCTCAAGCGAGTATACCACATTATGTCTGATTGCTTCAGTCCATACAGCGACTTTCTGAGTTGCATACTGTACATACAATTTCTATTTGCTCTGTCTTAGTTCGAGACAGGGATACCTTCATATAAATATCTGAATCCAAGTTCCTATAAAGGTATGCAGTTACCACATCCATAAATTTCATTTCTAAATTCAAGTTTACCGCCATTGAGATTAAATATCTAAAGTTAGTTCCGCCCATGACCGGGGAATAAGTTTCTTCATAATCGACTCCTGATCGTTGAGTGAAATCTTGTGCAACGAGTCTTGCTTTATGTCTTACAATTTTATTATTTTCATTTCTCTTTCGAACAAAGACTCACTTATGCCCTACGGGGTGCACATGGGGAGGCATGCGACTTACAGCCCAAAAACTCTCTTTTATTCAGAGATAATAATTCTACTTCTATTGCCTTCTTCCAATCTTCCCAATCTGATCTTTTTTTACATTCAGCGAGCGATGCAGACTCTTGATCAAGATCTATAATTGTGACAATTTTCTTTGCAAAATAAATATCGATATTGGTTGTTGCTCTATATATCAACATAGGAATAATCATAGTAGCTATGTTACTATGTTCAATGCGGATAGGAAAGTCAAAATTCCTCCTACGAGGACATCCTCCTACCCCATCCTCCAATCAATCTGCTTTGAGATTCCTGCGTACCCATATACCTCATGTATTTCGTCGTTTGTTCTCAGTTTTCTAGAAAACACCCCTCCATCTCTATCCTCTCCCCCCCTTCAAATGTTGTACGTATCTAGATTCCAAATTTTGTAAATATTCGGATTTTGTATTTGTTCAAATTTTGTAGATATTTGAATTTCGCAAATGTTTAGTTTTTGTACATTTTTATACAAAAAATGGATTTATACAAAAAAATATGTACAAAGCCTATCCAGATTACGTACACACTCAAATTTTGTACATGTTTTTTTTCTTTCGTACATGTTCAAAATTTGTAAATATTCATATTTGTACAAATTTCTTACAAAAAAACATATTCATATTTTGTACATAGTTTGGTTTCATACATGTTTGGATTTTGTATATATTTTTTACATAATGCGGATTTATATAAAACTCGTAAAATATCCCTTCTCTCCATCTTTCTCTCTCTTCAACAGAGGCGTAGAGGAAGTCGAGAGGCGCAGTTCCGACACGGCTCGGGAGGAGCTAAAGAAGAAGCTTGTGGGAGGCAGCGGTGCATATCTGGTCAAAGCCGAGGCGTCGGTCGTCGCCGGGCCACCACGACTGCTCGCCGGAATTGGGGCAGGAAGGGAGGGGGATTAGTACACTACATATTTTGGAAGTGTATTATCTATTTTTGTGCATATACGTGCACGGATCTCAAAAGCGCCCATGATACACATTGATTGATGACAGATGAGGTGGGAGGATGTGCCACTAGGAGTACAAAATCTGCCTCCCACTGCGATGTTAGGGTGCGTTTGGTTGGTGGAATGTAATTGAATGGTATGGATGAGATCGTCCTAGATGGGATCGCTCAAGTCAGTCTATTTGGTTGGATGTATGGGATGATACGAGATTGTGTTTGGTTGGTTGTATGAGATGATACATGAATTGAGTTTAGAAATTGAATTGAATTTAAATTCAAGTTTGGAAATAGTTTTGCACACAATTAACTTGAGTTTAGTACTCATAAACTAATCATTATTTACTTGCTAGCATTTAGGGGGCCCACCTGTCATTACCACAGAGAGAAGAACAGAGAGCAACAGAGGGAGTTGTTTCAACCCGAAGCAGAGGAGGCAGAGCAGGCGGTGGAGGAGAGGGTGGCGCCGGCGGAGGGGGTGACAGCGGCGGCCGAGGTCGGGCAAAATGGATCCGACGAGGGTCCATGGTCTCATGGGTCGTGGCGGCACAGCCGGGGGTGGCCAGTGGCGGCATGCGGCGGCCGGTCGTGTGAGAGGGAATGGGCAACGACGTCTGGGTGGAAGAGGGGAGGAGTTAGGGGGAGCATGAGCACGAGGGGACTACGGGGAGCTCACCCATGCGGTCGGTTAGGACTAGGAGTCGGGGGCAAGCCGGCGCCAAGAGCCGCGGGCGATCGATCGTGGGGGCGGTGCTACGAGGAGAGGGGGCGGAGTGGAAGGTGGGGGGAGGTAGAGAGAGGCCAAGGGGGATCTTAGAGGAGGGAATCAACCAGAGGTGCACCGGGCGAAGAGGCGGCCGAGGCGGAGGTGTCGGCCGGCTTTGGGGAAGACGGAGCCGGCGGCGGCTTCCCAGGGGAGTGGGGTGAAATTAAGTGAGGGAGGAAAGGAGCGGGGGGTTGGGAACGCATTTTGACGCGCTCGATTGGAGGAGAGGCTTACCATGGTGGCCGAAACGGCGTGGGTTGCTTGGCGGCCGAGCGGGCACGTGGCTCGGGTTGAGCCCGGTGAGGAAGAAGATGAGGGGGGAGGTTGAGGGAGCCGACGCGACGCTTGGTGCGGGCCGGGCTTCACTGGAGCGGTGGTGTGGCGCGGCGCCGACGCGGATCGAGGCGAGAGAGAGAAAGTGAACGGCGTGGTTCAGAGGAATTCGACGAACAGGAAGATACAACATCAACAGCCTCGAAAGTGAACCAGGCCATCCGGGATGGTTTGATATCATTCAACCAACCAAACACGTGAATACCTTCATTTCTCGTACCGAACTATCTCGTTCAGTCTGACACATCCAACCAAACACACTCTTAGTTTACCTAGTATAACAAATAGTTCAAATATTACTCAACCAATCCTTCCCTAGAAAACTTTGATTTTTTGCTATACTTAAAAAACCTTAACCATTGCCAGAGCTGTGCATAATAATTATCATCGCTGTGACCAATTCAATAAAAAAACTTTACATTTGTGCATGCCCTTTTCCTCATGATTAGATTTTTCATATAACTACAGCGTCATGTTATATATGGCATACCAATACAATTGCGTGGTCCATGCCCATTTGCAACAGGGATGTTTTCCCAATTTTCTGAGGGAATTTAACGGTTTCATGTCAACTTTTTATGCATTCTAGGACAAAGGACGATTTCGTTGTGCCACGGAGAAATTTAATCGTAGCACAAACCGTACGGTATCTTGCTGAGATAATACTTGACCATATGAAATAGTTACAAAAAAAACTGACTTAAAATCCGATACAATTGTTCATGAAACCTTTTAAGGAGCCTCAAAACTAACAATGTAGCATCATCATACTTTTTTTTTGCAAGTTCTTTTTTTCCCGAGGGCGTCAACATGAATATTGGAGTCACATTGTGAGACGATTTCATGATCAATTCAAGGAATACTACAGTGCCCTAAATTTTTCACAAAACTATATAATTTTTTCCCCAAAACCCATATATATGATATATCCGAGTCCAAGATCCAACGGTCCAACACCACCTTGGAAGAGTTGATGCAATTGCTACCCAACACAAGACAAATTGGGTTGCCAAAAAGGCCCAAATCCCCCGGTGGCAAATTGGGAAATTGGCCCCAGGAGTGCCCTGTCAGGAACCCTACCTTTGACCTAAATACCCCTCCTCCTCCTCGACGCCCACCGAGAAAGAACGTCACGAGTGCTACTGCGGCCTCGCCCTCCTCGCCCTCCTCTTTCCCCACTGCCCCTCCCCCAATTTCTCCCCCTCTTCCTCTCTTTGCCCTTCGCCTCCACACTCTGCCCCTGCTCGCCTCGTTCAAATCCGGACCCGGCTTTACCCGCCGTTCGCGCCCCCGGTGGAAAGGCGGCTCGGCTCCCTTCGCCGGGGCTTCTTGGATCTCGACGTGCGTTGGTTGGTTGGTTCCGGCGTTTTCTTGGTGATTCCTTGCTGGGCTCTGCGATTCCGGGGGTGATGGCTCGTCTGGTGCGGTAAAGGTTTGATCTTGGTGGCTCTGCGGACGGGGAAGATTGGATCTTGGTGGCCGGATTGTGCCGCCGTTGGAGCTCCTGGGGAGTTGTCGTTCTTGCAATTTTCGGTGAGTTTGAGCTGTTCTTGGTCGCATGTGCCAAGGTGTTTTTGCGATTTGGGCTTGTTCTTGAATCTTTTTTTGTTTATGAGAGATTTCCTTGTCGAATCGTGGTAAAGGACAGTCAATTTCAAGTTTTTTTTACTTTTCGTCGTTGTTTGTGTATACATCGTAATCTCGTCGCTGATTTGATTGCTTCTTTGTCAGGAGATACTCGGAGCTGTGAGTTTATTGGTGATTGCTGATGGCCAACCACGAATTGGTACTTGGGCATGGGCAGGACGCTGAGCTGGCGCTGGGGCAGAACCACCATGACTTCGGGCAGGACCATGGACTGGGGCTTGGGCACAGCCACGACCTCGGTCTCGGCCATGCTCACGACCACGATCTTGTTCTCGGGCAATCGCACGAGCACGAGCATGACCATGATCTGGGCCTTGGACACCACCATGACAGCCAGCTGGTCCTCGGGCATGACCACCATGGCCACACCAGTGATCTTGCTTTGAGACAAGGGCATGACGAGGACCCGGACTCACTGGACGGGCAAGGTCATCATGACCTTGGCTTGTCGGAGAACCATGAGTTGACGCTCGCTGAGACGCATCACCTTGGTGTCGACCAGAATCTTGGCCAGCTCTCGCTTGAGCAAGCCCACGAGCTCGCCCTCCAGCCGGTCCATGACCTCTCGCAGGCCCCTCTTGCCGTTGGTCCTGTTGTCCAGTCGCGGATGATGGTTGTGAGCCCTGAGTTTCAGCTTGCGGTGGGGCAGGAATTTCCAGATGTCATGAGCTGCCGCAGGGCCATCCGCAACACTGCCATTGCCTGCCACTTTGAGATACAGACGGTGAAGTCTGACAAGATGCGCTTCACTGCTAAGTGTGCTGCTGAGGGCTGCCCATGGCGCATCCATGCTGCAAAGCTCCCTGGTGTGCCCACTTTCTCCATCAGAACTATACATGACAACCATAGTTGTGTAGGGATAAACCATCTTGGCCACCAGCAGGCATCTGTTCAGTGGGTTGCAACTACTGTTGAAGATAGGCTGCGTGAGAACCCGCACTGCAAGCCCAAGGAAATTTTGGAAGAAATCCACAAGTCACATGGGATCACACTATCATACAAGCAAGCTTGGAGAGGGAAGGAGCGGATCATGGCAGCAGTTCGAGGCTCTTTTGAAGAAGGATATCATCTCCTGCCTGATTACTGCAGGCAGGTGGAAAGAACAAACCCAGGAAGCATCGCTTGTGTCTATGGGAACCCAGATGACAACTGTTTTCGGCGACTCTTCATATCGTTCTATGCATCAATATATGGTTTTGTGAATGCATGCCGTCCACTCATCGGGCTCGATAGAACCATTCTGAAAAACAAGTATCTCGGTACCTTGTTTCTTGCCACTGGTTTTGATGGTGATGGTGCTCTATTTCCTCTGGCATTTGGTGTGGTTGATGAGGAAACTGATGAGAACTGGATATGGTTTTTGTCTGAGCTGCATGAATTGCTGGAAAAGAACACAGAGAACATGCCAAGGCTCACCATCTTGTCTGATAGACGCAAGGGTATTATTGATGGAGTTGACTTCAACTTCCCAACTGCATTCCACGGGTACTGTATGCACAATCTCAGTGAAACTTTCCGAAAAGATTTCAACAACTCAGTGCTTGTCAACCTTCTCTGGGAAGCTGCCAATGCGCTTACTGTGATAGAATTTGAAACTAAGCTGCTAGAGATAGAGGACACGTCACCAGAAGCTGTTTGTTGGATAAGACGCCTACCTCCTCGTCTTTGGGCCACAGCTTACTTTGAGGGGACACGGTATGGTCACCTAACAGCAAATATCACGGAGTCACTGAATTCTTGGATACTGGACGCCTCTGGCCTTCCTATAATTCAGATGATGGAGTGCATCCGTCGCCAGCTAATGACGTGGTTCAATGAGCGGCGTGAAGCAAGCATGCAGTGGGCAACTATCCTTGTGCCCACAGCTGAGCGCCGTGTGCAAGAGGCCATCGAGCGTGCACGGGGCTGCCAAGTTGCCCGAGCCAACGAGGCGGAATTTGAGGTAATCTCGGCTCACGAGGGGACAAACATTGTGGACATCCGCAACAGGTGCTGTTTGTGTCGCGGGTGGCAGCTCTATGGCGTGCCTTGCGCTCATGGTGTGGCGGCGCTCCTCTCCTGCAGACAGAATGTCCACCGTTACACGGAGAGCTGCTTCACCGTTGCGACGTACCGCAAGACATACTCACAAACCATACACCCTATCCCAGACAAAACCCACTGGAACGAAAGTTCAGATCAAAACCAGGCTGAAGAGAGCAAGGTGGAGGTAATCATTAACCCGCCGAAATCACTGAGGCCCCCAGGGAGGCCAAGGAAGAAGAGAATTCGTGCAGAGGACCGTGGGCGGATCAAGAGAGTTGTGCACTGCAGCCGCTGCAACCAAACGGGCCATTTTAGGACTACTTGTGCTGCTCCCATATGAACGCCATCAAACAAGCAATGTTGGAATTCTGAAGTAGCTGCAGTGTTCCTGTGGAAAAAAAAGAAGTTAGTGTCTATTATGCAAACTTTCTGCTTGCAGATGTGCTCCTTTGGCTATACTGGATACTGCTGTTGGTTTAGCTGTAATTTAATGATGTTACTCACTTATGTATGCTTTGCTAAACCGAGGGAAACATAATAGTAATTATGTGCTCAAGTTGTTGGATACTCCATGAAATATGTGCTACTCTTGATGTTATATAGCCAAGTATGAGTCGTAGCTTGCTCTGTTATTTGTATCACCAGTCGTCTCTGTACCTCGATGGTCTTTCGTGTAGCTGTGGTTGCTGTAATGCTGCAATTTTTTTCATCGTTTCGTTTGGGCACGCAATCGTGCAAGATTTTCCTTGGAATTTTGTAGGAAATAGTACAAACTCCTACAAGAATCCTTGGAAATTCGGGCGTTCCGAACAGACAGATGCAAACAGATGCAAGATTCACCAACCAGATGAAATTTCCAAGAGTGACGCATAAGCACATCGGTTTTAATTATATATAAAAAATCTACATACAAGGAACATATACATTCTGCAGGTTAAAATATACGAGTCCCTTGCAACAAAAGAACTAGCTCGTCGTTTACAAGCTAGAGCAACTATAATTATCAAATCGAAGTTCATATGCCCGGTGTCAGCTGAACTTGAGTTACTTGTGGCTTCTGATAGTCCAAACCTGGGAAGTGACCAATATCATGGCCTTCAACTTGGTTTAAATTCTCATGCAAGCCAATTGCAGACTCCTCAGGTCGTTCACCGTGGCCTGCAAAGTAGTCAGCTACCTGCATTAACAAATTTGAACCAAGAACATAACATTAAACTGACAGGACTCGTATCGCCAGTTTCTTTGTTAACCGCAAGCACGTGAGATGTGCTGTAGAGTGTAGAATGTTCTAAGAAAGAACAAAGGATGGCAGAATTTACATGATTTGCAAGAGACATTCCGCTTAATACCGCCGCTTCTATACTTGAACCCATGAGCCAGTCACCACAAATGCCTGCTCGCCCATGTGGATCAAATATGCTCGGTACTCTTGGAGTGTTCATTGGTAAAGCTGCACCCCTGTGTTACCCACATGAATTCACCATTGTGTTTTAACATAACGAAACAGTAACATGTATAAAAGGTCAAAGGCATGCATTGTTATACCACAACTGGACTCTTGTGTAAAATGGTTGCTGAAGAGATCCTTTTGATAGCCCCAAAGCAACTTCAACTCCTCCAAGCATGTCTTCCTCCACTTTTTCTGCAGTGACCTTTGGGATATTTTCCTGTAATTAATGATTAAACGCATTAGAGAACTCAATAAAAAAAAAGTGAAAATGCTTGGAAATTCCATCTTGACCTGTAATCTTTCAATTAATTGCAATATTATGTCGGGCAACCAAATGATACAACAAAAAAAAACTTGAACAACTTCAGCAAATAAGCCACCTGTGGAACTTTGTTTCGTCTTCCATAAGGAGCAGTGCTGAAGAATGTCCAACACTCAGGTCTGCCCATCTGCGAAGGGAAAAGTTTCCGAGTATTGTTGGCCATCCAAGAGAGAGAATCAACATTTCTCACAAATGCTCCTTGAAATATCCCATAAGAATCGTTATGTGGGATTGGAAGAGGATCTTGGAATGCTGCGAGGAGTGCCCAGACAGAACTCAGCTCTAGTCTCTGAACATAGAGGGCATGAAACTCAGTACGAACTTGGAAGAAAAGGATATATGTCTCATGAGTATAAACTTGTCCAATAGTAAACCTTCATTTGTATTGTTAGTAGTGGTAAACCTGATGTAGAGAGCAGACGGTTGGCACATTTCCCTGATCAGTGAGTAAAAGAAGGATCAGCTAGAAATAAGATGTGGTCGAAAAGCGTTAGAAATATGATGTGCTTGTAAAAAAAGATGAGTTCCATAAGCACAAAAGATCATATTACATAAAAAAATATGCATCTGATCCTTGTCTATGGTTCATAGTATGTTCATCCTTTTGTGCATTATGTGATCTCTATATTGTTCTTGTGGTAATCTGATCTTATCATTTTTCATCTCTCTATACTGATTCATAAACTGGGAAGAAAAAAACATGATAATGCTACAGCCATCCAAGTTAAGTACAAGAAGAAAGCTCATATAGAAATCAAACTATGGAAGCCAAAACACAATTTATTTTCAGAATTGGCAACAGAAGATATACACTTTACAGTTATTTAGCTAAATGAGTAGTATTAATTGCTGATGTATGGCATAAGAAATTAAATATATATCATACCAATGTGATGCATAAGCAATAATTTTTACTATTTTGCAAATTTACTTCATAATATGAGCATTTAAGTTTTCCTATTAAAAAAGGGCCAAATTGGAAAAGGATGAGATCCTAAACCTTACTGTCTCAAAATAAATCAGGCAAAATGAAGCATATAAAAGAGCTTAAAGAGAAACAGTATGGGAAAGAAATTTGTTCTGACCATTATGTGCTATTACAATTGCATCATATTGTCCATGGGACTTTTCATTCTCAAACAAACGCCATAGGCCATTGAACGGCTCAAGCTTGCTTATCCAACAAGGCCGTACAACTTCAATCAAGTCATTCTGCACAGGTTGCCATGCAACTCAGCATCAAAACAAGCAGCCAATAAAATGACAGAGAACAAAAGTTCAGTAAGTGAATGATTGAGTCACACTTCATGCTACATGGATTAAACTGCGACAACCAAATCGGATTAATATTCACTACAGTGGGATACGATCCTGCAATGGTTTGTCAAACCAATGAAACCATGGTTCAAGTAACTAACTACCAGGAATTACTTCATGCTACATATACATGTAAATGGAGCTTGCATCAGGGATAATTTGATAGATTTGTTATACCTTAGGCAGCATTGCATCCGCAAGCGGGCGCATCCCGTCCACACCGATGTACCTCGGCGTCGAGGAAGGTATAGGTCTGAAGTGGCCACCAGCCTCGAGTTCACCGATCAAGCCTCTCCATTCACGGATCAGCCCTTTCTCGAGCCACTCGTCCACCAGCTTCTGGAACCTCTCATCGCTCGCGGTGAAGAACTGCGCAGCGTGGTCGAACACCAGCTGCTCGCCGCCGCCGTCGACCGTTCTGGTCGCCATCCTCCCCCCTAGGCCGTGCATCCCCTGCATTAGCGGCGAGCAAGGGAGTGAGTCTCGCGCTTGTGTTTGCTGTGGGTGGAAATGAGCGAGCGAGGGAGGAACCGTGTCGAAGACGACGGCGCGGACGCCGCGGGCGGCGAGGGCAGCGGCGCAGGCGAGGCCGGAGGCGCCTCCGCCGATGACGGCGACGGAGGGATCGGGGGGCACGGGGGTGGAGAAGACCACCTGCTCCTGGTGGAAGCTCTTCTTGATGGCCGACCGCCGCGAGAAACCGGGCTTCCCACGCCGGCGCCGCGGGGGCGCCCTCGGCGCACGCTCGCTGGAACCGTTGGCGGAAACCACCGCCGCCGCGAAGCGGCACGCCGTGAGCGCGGCTGTAGGGCGAGGGCATGGGGCGCGGAGGAGGAGAGGAGACGAAGGCATTGCGGCCTGGCAGGTGCTCGACGAAATGCGGGAACGGGAGCGTGTAAGCCGACCGTTATCTGTTTATACGGGTTGGATTTTATTTAACTTTTACTTTCTTTTCCAAAATAAAAATAAGGCTTATTATAGAGCTAAAAAAACTCTTACTGCAGAAATTTTGTGACACAGAACGCACGCAATGCAAGTGATGCTTAGTAAGAATTTAATCGGAACACAGGGTTCCATAGGAGCTCTAGATCTTTGTAAATCCAAGAGTTTTTCGGCGGAATTTAACTGTTTTACGTGAAATTCTAAGCATTCCACGGGCTAATTATTGCTTCCTTCTAAGAAATCTAGGAGATCCAGCATCACATGATACATACATTTAGATGCAGTGCTCTACACTTTCCAGTGATGAAATCAGATGGCATTTCCTCGCTGAAACAGTTGCACTGGGTTCTCTTTTCTGCCCATCCAGATCTTATTCCTGATGAATGAATGATGATGGTTTTATTTATATGCACGCCTGATGCGGCGATGGCGAGGCAACAGCGTATTATTGGCAATGAAACAAGGCGTTGGGTGGGTGCTGCCCTCTTGATTCTCCCCCATGCTATGCTCATCACTCCAGGGATAATTTGGCCATTGTCAAGGCGAGCACCTTGACTCCGTTCGCCATGTCCTCCGGCGACGCATACTCTTCGGGCTTGTGGCTGTAACCTGCGATCAGAACGATGACTTCAATAGCCGTTTACTTCGCAGTAGTCTACAAGTTTTGCTATCGGTTGTGCATTGTAAAACTGAAGTATTACATCACTTCAACAAAACACAAAAGCAACATTTATAAGATCTTAAAAGGACTTTTTAGACATACACCAGGATCTGCACTGCTAGTTTACAGTATTTCTTTTCCTTACTGCGTGTACTTCTCAACAGGTATCAGATATCATATTATCTCGAGCATTGTGGCGTCTTAATTATTCGACGTAAAATAAGACGGAAGTGTTGGTGTGGAGGAGTGGAGTACAAACCTTTGTAACAGGGAATGAAGAGCATACCCATTGGTGATATTCTGCAGAGCAAAGAGTTAGTTGACACTTGACAGTCATGTTAGTAAAAGTGTACTCACAACGAAAGCTAGCCGAAATAAATATTGGAAATGAAGTAAAATAGCATGTTCCAAATATAGCTGGCCAGAATATTTTGGTTTGCAAGGAAAAAATGAGTTCAGCAATGGGAAAATCCCTGTTGGGGCCTGGTACTTCACCTGGCCATGAAGAGTGAATCGTGATAAGCTCTGCTGATCATCAATTTATATTCTAGGCTCAACTCTTTTGCAGCAAACTCCATTGCATTAATGACTGATTTGTCAGACAGAGCAGGTGGATCCTGGTTGATTATCTTGAATTCCGATAGCACTACCCCACGGACCTTTGATATCTCAATTGCAGACTGGTGAACCTTCTCAATGACATTATTCCTTCTCTTCTCATCAATATCTCTTATATCTGTACATAAAATATTGGGAATTTGTTAGCTGGGAAGTCATCATATTTCCATAAGGAAAATAATATTTTTATCAGAAGAAACAGGCTCCTACCAATTTCCAGGTGTGATTTACTTGGGATGCTATTGATTGCTCCTGGATGTAGCTGCAGAATACCTGCAGGAGAATAATTTGGTAGTGAAAAATAATATGTGGGCAAGCATACCTTGACCATCTTCTTAAGATGGCGGTTACTTGGTTGACAAATGACCTCATAAATATCCTATCGCAACAAAAAAAATCATTCAAATATTCTAATCAAGCTTCTAATCTACAATGGGGTAAAACATTATAAAATCATGCTTGTGATTTCTATTATTTAAATATTGAAATATTTTAAAGTTGCAAGTATGATGGATTAGCTAAATGTGATACATATTCTGCATCAGATTAGCTAAATATCCAAGAAGGGGTGTATACAGACTAAAATGGAGGGTAACATGCAGGTTAAGTATTCTATTCACCGGAAATCAACACATGCTTCATGCAGCTGCAAATCAATTTGTCGAGGAACACATATTTAGTCCACATATACTACAGGATATTATGATATCATAAGCATGAATGAACTAATGGTGCGTATGACTTAGAAGATAAAACCTAATTTATCAAACGTACCAACAGTGCCAACAGTATCAATTGATCTTGATTCCAAAACATGTTTCTCAGTTGCTAATGCCAGCTCAGCTGCCGCCAATCCAGCATCATTTCTGTAGAACACCCATTTAATATACATATATGTGGAGACCCTTCAACAAGAATGTAATCAAATGGATGGAGATGCTAACCTTGTGGCCATGAGCACTGCTCCAGCATGACCCCCATTCCCTTCAAATTCCACCTTAATACTTGCAGGAGCAGCAATAGCAGTAACAATGCCAATTGGGATACCTGTTAAGAGAACAGACATGAACAAGAGCAATTTCAAACCACATACATATTAATTCACTCAAAATCCAACCTTCTTTCTCCAAGATGGGACCCTGTTCAATGTGCAATTCTATAAAAGCAAAATAGCTGTCTTTCTTCAGAAACACATTATGTAGGTCCTCTGGATGCATCTTGTAGCCAGCGGAGTCAGCAGCATTAAAAAATGATACATTGTTGTTGTCAACTGTCTTTTTGAGGGATTGAGTTAGTTCTTCACTCCCTGCCATTAAGCGACTGCACATTTTCAAGTAGCAAAAAGATGAGAACCAACAAATTAGGGTCATGACTCATGCCACAATTATCAGAAGCAGAATTGGTACTATTGCTTAATATAACATGTAACTTATGGTGAATGACGGTCAACCTTCCCAAACAGCTAATTCCAAATCGTGTAGGCTCCTCCGATGTAAACATAATAACCTCCAAAGACCTTTTTGGCTGGAAACCAGACCTGTCAGACACATGCAGGTCAAACACGTAAGGTTTGTCTCAAGATGAAAAACACAACGAAGTACAACATTCATATAGCATGGAGTCATGTCTCCAAAAGGTGTGACAACATAGACAAAACATGTAAGGTTTGTTTCAATATGAAAATAAAACTAAGTCTAATATTTGTATAGCCTGGACTTGTGACCTCAAATGGTGTAGAAATGATTTGCACCATTTCTGAGAAATGCAATCAAAGCATCAATTTCTTGAAATTCAGTGCCCATCTTGAAGTTGTCTAATCCTGTGAATGTCTAACTAATAACAAGATAATAGGCATGCTCTGGATTGTGTTTTGAAGTTTGAACTAAATATTTAGGGCTAAAGCACATTTTCATGCATGGGAGAATGAGATTAAGTCCAAGTATAAGTTCCAGTTTAGCCTTGATAGTCCATCATGATACCCCGCTTATTGGAATTAGGATTAATTGGCACTTCTCCCACCTAGTTGAATAACTCCACCATTCCTTTTGCCATTTCATAAGTATCAGGTGTATGCTTAGCAAACAATACTTGATTGGACTCCACAACAGAGGTGGATCTTTAGCAGTCTACCAGACAGCTGCAGGAATGAACTAATCAATACACAGCAATGCAGTTCGATCAGATTAATGGCCCTAGAATAGCTGATCAAAGCAGTTTAAGCATGTAATATTTTGAATAAAAGAGAGAGTAAACATGACAGGGACAATGATGGTCGAAAAGCATGCAAGCCCCCAAAAAAAAAAAAAACATGTTTAAGAAATGGTGAAAGATACTTTTAGGCAGTATTATTTTGTACCTTTTCAGAACACTGATTGCCTCAAGAGCACCCAGAACACCAACAACCCCATCATATTTGCCTGAAAATGGAATGGCATCAACGTGAGAACCAGTTGCAACTGCTCCTAGTCCCGCCTCAGAACCCACCCTGCAGAGAAGTACGCTGTGTTACAAACTTACAATGGGAAAGAGACTTCCAGTACAAATTTGTTCCTTTCTACATAGCGAGTCCAAAAGATGCCGAGAGCTTTGGCACATCAAGTAAATCCAGGCTGGGAGCAAGAACACTAATAAAACTAGTTTCATAATCGACACTTCACCAAGTGGGCAAGGACGGAGCCTCAAAGTTTTTATCCAATGTTGAGAACTAAATATCGAGAGGTGCCAAGTACAAATATTTTGTTATTATACATAAGCAAACTAAGAACTATATAGAGGACTTCATAGACCATAGGAGGGACCCGTCCCTGCAAGTGGGGTCCTTCCAATTGATCGAGCAAAGAAAATTAGCTACGTGGCGAATATACTCTTCGAACAATACAAAACAGAAAACTTCAAAGCTCATCTGCTATGAAAACGTTTGCCAAAGCCCATAGCTAACGACTTCTAAAAGCCAGGCACGTCAATCAACAACAGAATACAAGAGATACCAAAGGCAACCTCACCAGCGTCCAAATATGTTACCAACGGCATCTTCTCGAACAGCAAGGTCAAGCTGATTCATTATCCCTTTTATATACCTATCCATTAAGAGTACAAGTTCACAGTCAGCATAGGTAGCCAGAGAGCGCATTATCAGGGGCCAATAGCAGGTATATATATCACTGTTAAGTCAGAAAACACGTCAATTCAAACTGTAGTAAGTCGACCGATTAATGGTAATGATCACGAAATCATGTTCTCTCGAGTGTCAAATGATTGACAACCCAAATTGATTCGAAATTCACTCTCTCTCAGGTACATGAAGAACAGCTAACTCTCAGGAGTCAGGGCTATGGGGATTTTGAACTGGGTGTGGTATGATCACCTTCGAGCCTGCACATCCCTGCCGCTGTACAGGACACGCGTCACCGACGGCGCCGGCGAGTCGGAGAACGAGGCGAGCTCATCAATCTGCGAAACCACAGTGGAAGAAAAGATAAGTGTTGAAACCACAGTGGAAGAAAAGATAAGTGTTGCATTGCGATTGCGCCACAGAGCAACCAGGGCTGCCGGAGGCTTGGCTGGCGCGGCGCCACGGCGAAGCAGCACGAGCTTTCGTACAAGGGGGGAAGGAGGGCACGGTGCGTGTACCTGGCGCTGGAGGCTCTCGGAGTCGACGTGGAAGGGGGAGGAGCGGTCGCCCTCGCCCTCGCCGCCGTCGGAGGTGGGGAGGCCGGCGAACTCCTCCATCGTCCGCCGCGCCGCTGCGTCGTCGCGGGCGGCGGCGCAGACGAGCAGGGCGAGGAGGAGGCTTGCGGAGTTGGGGAGCATGGCTTGGCTGGTTCGATGGGGAGGGGGGGTTTGGATTAGGGTTCGTGTCATGTGCGTGATTCTTAGGAAGTGGGGGATGACACGACGGCACGGCACGGGAGTGTGGGCTGCTGACGAGGAAGACGACATCAGTCCGGCGGCTGCTTCCAAATCCCATCCTAGTCACGTCACGTCACGTCACGTCTCGCAACAAAAACAACCACCACAAGTGCGTTTATGTTAGCCGTCGCTAATCGAGTTTATAAGACCAATGCCTATTTCGTATTTAAATCCTATGGGTAGCGTCATGTTTGATACAATTTTCACTCTCGGCTTTTTAATTAATTTTTGTAAAGTCGTATCAAACATTTTGATTCTCAAAACCACTAAATTCTGCTTCTCGCGAGAAGTTATCTCGAAAATGAATAAACTAGGTTTGATATATATCTTATCATGATTTTACTAACGCTTTTAGGTTTGATATGTTGTTTGTACAATATTAGAAATGCTAACTTGTTCTTTTGGGTAATCTCCAAAACTTCTTGTAATCAAAAATTTAAAAATTCAAAAATAATGTCACTTCATTGCACTTTATGCATACTCTTTCTTATATTTCTTTCTTCATTCTGTATTTGTTATCTCTGGACGAGAGGAAGGCGTGATTCCTTGATGACTCCGTTGTCAAAGGAGGAGAAGATATTTCAATGTTGTATAAAGGGGAGAAGATATAAAAATGTTAAAAAGGGAGAGAAAATTGGAGAACTTGAAATTTTCTGAAATCTGAGGATCATAGTGATGGGGAGCATTTGAATTATATTCTTATCGTCTTATTGCCTTTTCTAAACTTGAACTGCATTTCTTAATCCTCACGATTATCAAATGTCAATTGAACAATTGTTCTTTCATATGGATCTTAAGTGAGATTTTTTATTCTTTTCTGGAATTTAAAGTTTTTATACTTTCTTTTGCCTTATCTCACTTGCCTATGTTATTCTGATGTCAGCTTGGTCATTTCCATTGTTTTCTCTTGCTTATGAACCAAGTTGTGCCTTTATGCGAAAACGAAAGTATTTTACTTTTCAAACCTCCAAATTATATTTTCTGGATAATTGTCAATGTGTGCATCAAGGGGGGATTGTGAATATCATGGAGATATGCTCATGATCTTATGATGATATTACAATTGGCAATGGTGTTGAAGGTTTATCGAATCATGCGTTTTCGGCAAAGTAGCGATCTTTGTCGAGCCGGTGGTCCGGTCCGAAGAAGCGGTCCGACCGACCACCCCTGGCGGTCGGACCGGCCAAATGCAAAAAGAAGATTTTTGGACTGGGCTAAAAATAGAGGTTGTAGGCAAGAGAGGGATTCTATTGCACTTGGTCTCATAATTTTTGGAGTCTCCAGTCAAAATTTCTATTGGTTTAAAAATTCCAATAAGTTTCGGATTTTCAGGGGCTGAATTTTGGTTAAGTCCCTCTTTGGTCGTCTCGGCCGCCAAGGCGCGATCGATCGATTAGGATCGGTCCGATCGCCAATAGTTGGCGGTCTGACCGGTTTTTACATGTATCATCGTCCTTTTGTGGCGACGATGTTTGGTTGTTAGGTCAAAGTCATGAGTTTCAGTGCATATGTGTTGCATGATGCATGTTTTGACTAACATGGGTCAGGTTGTGAAGACCTTGTTCTCGGATTCGATTTGCTTCTCTATTGGTGTGCATGTTGCTTGGTGGTCAACGACGGCCAACGGCGAGGATGATCAGGACTAAGCTTGGAGAGCTGAGGTCTAGAACGATCGACGATGCCGGGTGAGGTCAATGAACTCAAGCGTGGTGCAGAATGGACAAGGGTGACCTTTTGCCAATTCGCGGCGCAAGATGGCGCAAGGTAAAGCTGATTAGGTCAAGAGGCGATAAAAACGACGCTTTAAAATGTGTGCGTGTGTGACCCGTTTGTGATGAGCCTTAACGGGAGCCCAATTGAGTCAAACTTCTAAAAAGTCTAAGCCTCCACTATAAATAGAGGAGGGAGGTGGTTGCACCCCCTTCAACCTTTTCATTGTTTTGAAACCCTAATTTGCTTAGGGAGAGGATTTGTGGAGGTTAGGGTTCTAGAGAGTTTTGATTTGATTTCGTGCTCTTGGATTGAGCATTGTCCTCAATTGATGAAGTGACTGTAAACCAAAATCATATCAAATCTATCCAATGAGAGTTTGCTCAAAGATGTGTCTCTTTGCCTTCCTTCTCTCTATTTGATGATTTTGAGTCTTTCTTTGATCCGCGAGTTTTTACTTGATTTCTTCACGTGATCTAGCTTGTTGTGACATGTGGAAACATATCTAGGATTATCTTGATCATCAATCACCCACGAGCAAGATTTTGGATCCAGTTTTCGTTTTAACTCGGTTTTGAACCATCCTCCTCTTAAACGGAAAAGGATCATAATTTTTCCAAGTATTTTCACAATCTTCGATTGGAATAGGTTCCTGACATCCCAGAGAAGGTGTGTTCCAAGTTTCATCGAGTTTGGAGTAGTAGATCAAAAGTTACATCTATTTACAACCGTTTTTAATTTTTTTCTCTCTTCATCAGTGGCGATCGAGGCCTTAAGGTGACCGGTCCGACCGCCATTGACACAGAGGTCAGACCGCCCAACATTTAGAATTTTAGCCTGTGTTGATTTTTGTTGTTTTGCTTCGGGGTTAGACTGGATTCAATACTAGTCTTCCGCTGTACTGGTATATTGATCTTCATAGCTTCCATAGTTATTGGAGTAAAATCTTATTGAATCTATTATTTGTGAAAAAGTGAGCGTGCTCCTATTCACCCCCCCCCCTCTAGTCGCCTTTTCGGCCAACAGAGATCATATACAGTAATACGACGTGAGATGTTTATAAGTTCTGTCATATAAGATACGAAATGATATGAAGGAAAAATGGGAAGTACAGAGGATTGGGTTGTCCCACATGCAACATTGACTGTAAAATGAGAAACAAGATATTGTATAATTGCTTATAGAAACATGTAAAATGATAACCCATTATAAAGTTATCTTTTGTGTTGTATATAGATGACATAGAGTGATACTATAGATAACAATTATCTATATCATTGTACATACACTAAAGCCAACCATGGTATAGCCTGACGTCTCTCGAGTTGACCATTCTCGTCAACTGTAGGTTGCAAAGGTTATTTATATATATTTTCTATGGGGCAATTCACTATATGTTACTGAATAACTTCAGATCTTTACAATATGTCACTAGTGTCTTACTAACATATGAGTCATGAGCCCACATACCAGTCTCACAATGAGTGACATATTATAAACCACATGGTTATTTAGTGACATATTGTGAAATGTCTCATGATGTTCGAAATTTGAACCCATAACATGTTGCAAGCATCAACGTGCTACTTGTTCTCTAAGGGAGGAAACTATGGTACCTATCTTCGAAAGAAAGAAAAAAACTATTCAACCCATTGAAGTACGATGGTTCGTCTACTTAATCCCCTGAATTATAAAACCAGATATTCTACCCCTGCACTTACAAAACCATATCAAATAACCCCTTGAGTCGGTTTTGGAAGCGGTATTGAATTGATCTTACGAATAAATGCCGGGGACTCTTCTTGAGTTAAACCACACAAAAAAACACTGAGATTTTATATAGGTCCGGACCTTCTCCTAAGAGAATAATAACCCTACTTCTGTGTTGTTTGTATTGAATGTGCTTTACAACAGGGAATAAATCACGACTTCTGTCTGCTGATATTGTCTTGTGTTCGTTGTCGTTGTTCCTGTCCTCTGTCCACCGGCTTTATTCCTTATATAGCGCGTGAATGGGTGATAATTGTCATATATCAAGAGGCGTATCACCGTTTGATGAAATACGTCCGTTCAATGACGGTTATTGTCTGAGACTAATCCTCCCACGTCGTCTTGCAGTTATGTCAGCGAGAGATGCCAAATACATGTAGTTATCATAGAGAATAACAACGCATATTAACTATTATGTGTATTAAACATATCGTATAAGTGTCCTTAGCCGATTGAAACCGCATGTCTATAGTCTTTGTTGACCGTAGAGTGGTCGTAGTTGACCTGGTAATAATAAAGCTTATAACCATGAAGTGATCGTAGTAACACTTACGATCATGATGTGATCGTAGAAAATCTACGACCAATAGGTAGTCGTAGAAGTACTTACGACCATATATAGGGTTATAAAATAGTTTATGATCACTCAGTTAAAATTCTTCCTTATTAATGATAAAATGTGTGTATATATTACTATATATAATAACAATTACATATAAACAATTAAATTATTTAAGGATTCTTCTCATTCCTCGTGCCTCCCAGCTCTCCTTTCTCTCTCTCTCATCGTCGTCTGTCTCTACCGCCATGGGCTGCCATTGGCATGCTCTGGACCGTGACAGCGAGATCTAACCAGAGCTTTTTCCCGTCTACCCCCTGCTACTTACCTCTGTTGTGGCTGGCCTGGTGCTATATGCGAGATCTAGGCGCTGGGGAATCCACGCAATCTAGCTTCCTGCCGCCTGCGATGTCGCGAGTAGCAACGCCTTCTGCCTTTCACATCAACGAAGCCAGGCAAAGCAAAGGAGAACCAATCCAATGGTAAATTGGGTTGGAGGTGCTTGCTGAAGCCTGAAGCAAAGCAAAGCATATAAGAGCAATTCAAATAGAAACTGGATTGGATTACTCCACTTGTTGCATTTGAATTTGGGTTCCAACAAATCAATTGAAAACATTAACAATTCCCCTTTTCGATATGAAGTGTACGAACTTTTCCAATTGTTGCTCATCGCTTGTTGGTCATCACTACAGCCCCGCACGACTACGAGCTAACAAGGAGGGGCGACAGCTGTGGCAAGCGGTGTAGCACGCGTGGCCGACATCAGATAGCTCAGACATGAGCCGCAGCAAGCGTGGTGCCGCGTGGTGGCATGCTGGCGTCGACGTAGCTCAGGCGAGGTGGCGCAGTGCTTGTCCGCCGGCAAAGAGCAAGCCCATCTTGGCCCGGGCAGAGAGTAGATGGCGAAAGAGTACAGAGGGGCAGGGGGGTGATGATCTGGCTTAAATTGTCCACGACATGTTCCACATATATGGTAAGATGCGATGAATCGTCCACATCATCGCCCTGCGATTGCAAATCCGCCTCCAAAAACAACCTAGGGGATATTTGCATCGATTTTATTAGTTGGAAGGGGTAGAATATCTGATTTTATAGTTCAAGAGGCTAAGTAGACGAACCATCATACTTTATATGGCCAATTAGACTTTTTTCCTTTTCGAAATTCCAATGATTTCGCTTTGCAACACTGAACTACACATCAACAACACTGAACTACACATCATCAAATCTGATAGGCGACACGTTGGAAAGGAATCAAAGGATAAGGGTTTGTTTGGAACGCAAGAATTGACAAACATATAGGAAAGGCATATGAATGCAAGTTTGGATCAATTACAGGGGGACACACAGGAAAGTTTAAAAGTCAATAGATGTTTGAGAGAGAGAGAGAGAGAAAGAGATGGAGAGGAAGATTGTATTGGAACTTTCAAAGTAAAATTTCCCATTAGCTCTCATCTCTTTTTCCTTTTCCTCCAAAAGCACAGTGAGAGGAAATTTTGCAGAGGAAAGGAAGAGCTAATCCTCCGTTCCAAACAACCATTTCCTCTAAAATTCCTTGGGAATACAGTTCCTCCCCTTCATTTTTTACTTTGCTCCCTTCCCGGCCTCCGGGACAGAGGACCCCACCTCTCAGAGAAACAAACGAACAATGCTACTCACCGCTAGGCAGGCCCCGGCCCCGGCCCCGGCCCGGCCCAAGAGCAGCCTGTATCCCAAGGCCTATCAACTCTGATGGATTGGACCCTATTAAATCAAACCGAACCAGCAGCGCAGACACGAAAACGAGCACCCCCCACGCAAATCCCGAAATCCGCACCCCTGCCGTGCTCTTCCCTCCCCTCAAAACCCTGCGGCGGCGGAGGCCGCGCTTCCTATCCGGCGAGGCCTCCTCTTCCTCCTCCCTAAGGTTCGCGCCCTCTCCTCTCCCTCCCCCTCTACCACCCGTAACTCCGTACCTTCGCTCGCGCGGCCGAACGAGCGTAGGCGAAGAGCTCGATGCCCCGGGGATCGGGGACTGTAGCCTTGCGCTCGTCTATATGGTAGCCTGCCTCGATGGCTCGCTTGGATGTGGATGCGCGGGATTCGGGGTAATCGATGTGCGAGCGCGCTGCTCTGCTCTCGATTTAGGGTTTGGAGGTCGTGGTTTTCCCCGTCGCTCCCTGCCGAGGCGTTAGGGTTTGCGCTGCTCCGATTTGTGCCTAAGGTGGATCCGCGGTAAAAGTTGGTTGTTCAGTTGGTATGACCCATGCATGCTTTGCCTCGCGCAAACTTTTGCGCAGACTGCTAGCCTCTGTAGAGTTTATGCTACTTGACATGGGATTTATTGTGTGTTTCCAGAAAATATGGATGGACCTACCGAGAATCCCGTGGAGCATGGCATGGTTGTGACCCCTAGTAATCTTGACAACGAGGAGCAAGCCAATCCTTACAGTGATATGCCAGAGCAGTACAAGGAAGAACCGGAAAAATCATATGATGAGGAACCCAAAGACCAAGGCTATGAAGAATCGGGGAATCCATACAATGAAGAGCACACAAACACGAGTGATGGAAATGTGGGGGATCAGCATAAAGAGGACCACGATATCCCTCTGCAGGAAGAGGCGGCGAATGTCTACAGCGGGGAAACTGAGGCAGAGCTACAGGCCAATGCGGAGGCTGATGACAAGAAATGGCCTGGGTGGCCTGGAGAGAGTGTGTTCCGTATACTGGTTCCTGTCCAAAAGGTGGGTGCAGTCATTGGCCGCAAAGGGGAGTGTATCAAAAGAATGTGTGAGGAATCCAGAGCCCGCATAAAGGTACTCGATGGCCCACCAGGTGTCCCAGAAAGAGCTGTAAGTTTTCCACTCTCTTCTTTCAATTTTAGTTGCTTTTATTATTGATCCGGTCAGTTTGTTCAATAATGTTGTAGGCTTGTAGCCTTGTAGGCATCCTGAGTGCATGTGCAAAGCCAAATTTGATCTGTTGCCTATATCAGTAAATGTTTCTGTTTTATAGTTGCTTTAGAGAACCAGTCAAGTAGATAATTCTGTAGTATATTGGTGAATGTTCTCATTTTTTATGGTTGTCTTGAAGAATGAATCCTCTAGGAAGCCTTACAATTACGGGTAGCTTCAGTACTATACGATTCCCTGATCCCCCATACCGTGCATTCTATTCACATTCAATTTTGATGCTCGGCAAACATGGTCATTTTTACCAATTTCTCAAATAGTTTGGTTTGCATATTGTCTGGAAGCGCTGGAGTTGAGTTGATTGTAGTAGATGCTAACTGTAATTGACAGATGAAAGCCTAGAGTTATTCAAAAGCGGATGCAGTATTGTTCAGATTCTTTTGAAAGTTTTAAAGCAGTTTAGGCTTGTAGTCTGGGGCTTATAGTGCTCCTGGTAATTACTGTTCTGCTATCACTACCAAATCCAGTGGAAGATTTATATTTTGTAAAATTGGATCATCAAAGATATTATAGCAGACTTTTATATGTCATCGATTAAAAATAATGCAGTATCGACCACCTGCCTTAATAGAATGGCTGTATTCTTGTGTTGCAGAAAGCAGCAAAAAAATATATGTAAATATAGCTTGAGTGGTTAAGTAAAATTCTAACCCAGCTTTAAAATTTAGTCTGGAAGCAACCATGCATAGTTTTGGATTTGTACATGGATCAAGTAATTATTGCATGCAAGAATACCATTTCTAGAAAAATTACGATATACTATAAGATGGGAATACTGAGTTTGGCCAATTTATGAACCATATGCATGGACGACTGGACATCAAAATTTTAACCCAGCTTTATAATTGAGTATGGAAGCAAATGTGGACAATTTTGGATTAGTACATGAATAAAGAAATTATTGCATACATAAATGCTCTTTCTCAACAAAAAATGTAATAAACTGATCAATTATTAGATGGGAATACTGCCATTTGGTCAATTCAGGAGCTCTATGTATGAATGCAAATTGAAATCAAATTTGGGGCATTGTTTCTGGCTGTACTTAATTTGTATATAAGAAGGACACTTAATAAATATTCATGCTACTAGTCCCAGAAGTCTCTGCACAAGTAAAGAAATTCTAAAATTAACAAGGAGAAAATTATAGCAGAATGACACAAAACTTAACAGTGTCGATAACAATAACAAACTAATCTTTGCAGGTTATCACTGCAGTCTAAGGCCTCAAGTTGAATCGTTTGTGTATCCAAAATAGACGAACAGTCACGGTTACCAAAGTTCAGTTTTGTGCTCCTCTGCTGCAAATACGATTTTAAAGTCTTTTGAGAATTGGATGAAGATCCCTGTCCAGAAGCTCCACATATTGTCTGGTAATTCCATGACCTGTTTGATTTTATCAACCAAAAGGAAATCAGTTGGCAAAATGTTACAGGGCTAAAACAATGTAAAAAGCTTAAACCAAACCATTTCCTAAAAAATGGGCTTGATACTTGTAACACTTGTGTAATAGTAAAAAGTCTATTTACAACCCTGAACTTTTCAAAAAGTCCGAAAATCAACCCTAAACCACAAAACCGGTTATCCTAAACCCTCAACTATCAAAACCGTTCATTTTACCTCCATCAACCCAAACTAGGGTGGTTTTGGGTGACGTGGCGCTGACATGGCCCAACACAAAACATTTTAGACTAACATGGATGCCACATTTTATTGAGCTACAATGCTTCTTCTCCCTCAAATCCCCAAATCGAGCTGAAAAGGGGAGGCGGCCACGATGCTCGGGTTGAGCATAGTGTCGACGAGCAGGACCACGACGACGACGACCTAGGAGCTCCAAAACGGAACCCCATGGCCACGACTACCCTAATGGCGGAGACGGCACGGGTGGAGGTGGCCTACAGTGGCGACGCTGCTATGCAGAGCGGCGGTGGTGCTCCGGCCTACGGTGACAACGATGCGGGCGGCGTCCTGGAGCGGACGGTGGCAACAGGATGCTCGCGGCTGAGGGGATAAGAGAGGAGAGGCGCGAGGAGGGGGACGATGCGGGGAGTCCGGGAAGCCAAGGCGGGCGGGCGGAGGCGAGGAGGCAGATGGGGTGGGCGGCGGCAGCAGAGGCGAGGAGGAGGCAGAGGGGTTGAGGAGGGTCGGCAGAGGTAGAGGTCGGACGCGAGGAGGGATGCAAGCGGCCGAGGGGAGAAGAGAGGAGAGTCACGAGGAGGGGGGTGGCGTGGGTAGTCCGGAAGGCCGAGGCTGTCGGGCAGAGGTGGAGGCGAGGAGGAGGCAGATGGGGTGGAATGCGGTGGCAGAGGCGAGGAGGAGGCAGAGGGGCGGAGGCGGAGACCGGACGCGGAGGTGGAGGCGAGGAGGGATGGGCTGAGGCCGGAGGTGGTGGCGAGGGGGATGCGGGTGGCCGATGGGGGAAGAGAGGAGAGGCACAGGGAGGGGGACGACGTGGGGAGTCCGGGAGGCAGAGGCAGGAGGGCGGAGGCGAGGAGGCAGAGGGGGTGGGCGACGGCGGTGGCCATGTCATGTCATCGAATGGGAGGAAAAAGAAAGGATATGAGAGAGGGAAGAAGAAAGGAACCCAACCGGCGTGGGGAGAGATGAGAGAGGGAAGAGAGAGATGAGTGAGAATGGGAGGAAGGAGAAAGGAAATGAGAGGATGACATGTGGGCCCTGTAAATATTTTTTTGGTGTTATTTGCTAAGTTGCTGCCATGTCATTGAAAACAAGTTTATGCGTCAAAACCATTGACATGTAGGTGCCACGTCACCTAAAATCACCCCAGTTTGGATTGGGGGGGATTAAAATGAACGGTTTTGATAGTTGAGGGTGTAGGATGTTCGGTTTTGTAGTTTAGGGTTGATTTAGGACTTTTCGAAGAGTTCAGGGTTGTAAAATAGACTTTTTTTTCCTTTGTAATACCTGTTGGATTGTTCTGCTGAAACAGTGTTCCCAATTCACTATCATTATTTATTAAACGATGAGCAAACTATGCGTCCAATTGACTTGAAAAGCAATAGTTAATTTCCTTTTATTTTCTTTCTTGGGATTTAAGATTCATCACATATGATAGGCAGGATAAGGATACATTTCCATATATATTAGGTTTTGGATTACTATACAAGAAATCATTTGTCTCAAATTTACCTTATTAGACGATAGCCTTGATCCATGTACAATATTAAGGAAAATAATGGCTGTGGTTAAGGATGATGAATTAGACAAACATGCTTACAAGAAAGCAATGAATAGGAAACTTTCTGGTCATATAAACGTATTTGTTCCTTAAAATGAGGACACATTGTTCTATAGCTGTGCATGACCACTTCAGCAGCAGGTGCATGATATTATTTGCAATTCTGAAGTTCTGCAATCATAATGTAACACATAATTTGGTGGCATTGCGGCAGCTTTTAATCTGCAGCTTTATTTTATTTTTATTTTTTTTTAAAATATTGACTAATTTGATAGATTCTTTTTTAGAGCCATAACAGAAATATTTACCAGAACTGGTAAAGGTTCTGTTTACTAGATTCCACAGTGCAGCACAGCAATGCCAAACAGGCCCCAATTGACATATCTTGGATAATTTAATAATTTGTGCTAAAATAGAAAAGAAATGGTATTCTAGAGTCTGGAACCTGTTCTACTGAACTTGCGTTGTTCTTGTTTTGGCTGCATCAGATGATGAGGATGTACAAATCTTGACACTGTTCAATTGGTTTAGCAGCATGCCACATGTTGATTGCTTTGGCACTGGGGCAGCCAGGGTATCGCTTCAATTTTCTGGTGGAGTGTATATGCATTATTTCAAGTAAAAGCTACGACCCCATGCAGAAATGTATAGAATACGAGAAAATGCAGTTGAAACCCAACTATATTCATATATATATAATCATGCCATCATTTTATCCTACAAATGTAGGATTGAAATATATGCTCGTCACACCCCTTGAGGGAACACAACTTATAGCCATGGGATATGGAAGGCCGGGACCTTGGAGCCTTGTGCTTGAACGGTGCCATGATGCAACTCACTCAAGCGCAATGGCTGCGACAAGGTCCAACCGAGAGAGGGGAGAGGAATTTGATAATCTTTTTCTTGATCTAAGAAGATACAATGTCATCTCTTTTATAGGGATGACCTGACCCCTAAGAAACAATATCTAAACCACAGAAACAAACAAACTGAAGATAAGTTTCCAAACTAACCAAATCAATATAATCCCTAACAAATGAGACTAATCGCGCATGAACGTGCCACAGTACTGCACCCATAACTTGCCTAACTTAATGGACAAGGAAATAGGAGAGTCCCTACTGGACTCTCAGGTTGTTGCCGGGCCAGAGACCTGCTCCTCCTTTGGTAGGGAAATTCCCCACATTTGGTAGGGAAATTCCCCACATGACAGCTCTTTCCTTGTATTGTCATTTTGTTTCTTCAGTGCTTGTGCGTATTGCTACTAATTATTGTTTCTCCTGTATTATCCATTTGTATGTAACATATTTGTGTACGTGCTTGCTGACATCTCGATACTGTTTTCCTGTTTAAAGGTGATGATTTCAGCTAAGGATGAACCAGATACACCGGTATCTCCAGCTGTTGATGGATTGCTTAGAGTTCATAAAAGAATAGTAGATGGTTTAGATGGTGAACCTGATCAGCCTCAACGAGGTGCTGGTACTGTAGGGCCAACACGGCTGCTGGTGCCAGCTTCCCAAGCTGGCAGCCTGATTGGCAAGCAAGGAGCAACAATTAAATCTATACAGGATGCTTCAAAGTGCGTTCTCCGCATTCTTGGTAAGGATCACATTTTTGTCCCATATTGTTGTTATAGTATGGCAAGCCTTTACCATATTGTTATAGTATGACAAGACAAGTCTTATTCTGTTTTATACTAATTTTTGTACTTCCTTTTCCTTGCAAGTCTTAGTTAGACAAGGACCGATCCCTGGTTTTTTTCGTTGTAGTTTTACTCGCTATATTCAATATACAGTTTGTGTTATTGAACCAGTAAGGTGTACACATTGTGACTCATGTCTTGCATGGTTATCCTTTCTTTCATATATCAGGATTCAGGAAATAGGTGGTTTATTTGGAGTCATGTCTACTTCAAATGGCAAATCTTCGATAGTTTTCAATGACTGATTTGTGCACATACAATTTACTGGATGTTGATGGTGCTGATGATTTCTGATTAATAGACTTTTATAGGATTCGACGATTTTCCTTGTATGTATCCAGTCTATGTACTCAAAAGTAAAAACATTTGAAAATACAGATTTTTTGTGCACGCGCGCACATCTGGGGCAAAACCGACCATTTGAGAACTCAGGTCTGCTAGACTGACAGATGCTGTACAGAATCTAAACCGAGCATTTACCATTCCCCTTTGCTTGATTGGTTGATTATCCTAGCCTGTTCCTTTTTTTACCTTACTGTTTGGTTTGCTGGATCATGGTTGATCATTTGTACTGAAATTTCATTAGGTCCTCCTGACAACTGCAATTAGTTTCACATGAACTCACACATGATGTATTTGTAAAGCACCACTAATTAGACATTTTCCTTCACAGAGAATGTTCCACCTGTGGCATTAAATGATGACAGAGTTGTCGAGATACAAGGTGAACCTCTTGATGTTCACAAAGCAGTGGAACTGATTGCAAGTCATTTAAGAAAATTTCTTGTTGACCGCAGTGTTCTCCCTTTGTTCGAAATGCAGGTAAGTCAATTCTGTTTTGCATTTTTATTGTTTGCTTGCATGCAGTGTTCAATAAGCATAAATTGCCGTCTTGACAGATGAAAGTGCACAATGTGCCCAGAGAGCAACCTATGCCAGCTCCTCAGCAGTGGGCTCCTCCTCCCCCCTGGGGTCATCCGTCAAACCTTCCTTCTGGTGGCCCAGGTTATGGCGGGAATCAACAGTTCATGCCTCCACGGCCACAAGACAACTATTATCCTCCTCCCGATATGCCCCCTGTGGAAAAGCAACCGCACTATGGAATTTCTTCATATGGACGTGATGCACCTCCGAGTGGCGCTCCTGTCTCAGGGAATCAACACCCACCACATGGATCTTCACAAGTTAGTTGCTATAAATTTGACAATTTGGAAGCCTGAACATGATGAATAGTTTGCTTGCTTATTATTTTGATTGCTTGCACTGTATCTTTCCATATTTGTTTCTTTTATTTGACAGGTGACACACAGCATGCAAGTTCCTCTTTCCTACGCTGATGCTGTGATTGGGGCAGCTGGTGCCAGTATCAGCTACATCCGCAGGCATAGTGGTGCAACAATAAGTATTCAAGAAGGTGTTCCTGGAGAGATGACAGTGGAGATGACAGGAAGTGTCTCACAGGTTCAAACTGCTCAGCAGCTGATCAAGGTATTTTTCTTTGTTGTCTTAGACTGCATCAGTATTCTCACGCTATCATCTGCATTTTGCCTAAAGTCCATGTGATATAGTGATGGTCTACTTCATTGTCTCTCATATTGTCATCATATATGTTACAATGCATTTGTCTGAGTCCACCTCACCCGCCAAATACAATTCGGATAAAATATGCATTTGTCTGAGTCCACCTCACCCGCCAAATATAAATAGGATAAACCAGTGGAACAGTTTGTATTTGCTGCATTAGATAAAAGGTAGCTGCAGACTGCATCCTTATCGGGTCATTTGATTTATGTCATCGATAGGATGTTTGATATATGCACAACTTTTTCAAAAAAAATATATGCGCACACACACACTCTTCCATCAATACACTTAAAGATGCACAAAGTGGACAGAGTAAAAACAACCGTCATCATGGCTTCATACTGTTAAGTGTGTAATTAGTGTAGATGGTTGTGCTCACTTTCCAAGGTTGGTCACTCCTAATCAACCATCACAAGTGTCGGGACCAAAAATGAAATTCTGGACCATTTGTGTATTCTGCACTAGATCAGGATCACGTTAGTGCACACAGTGTTAACATAGATGGATATCGATCCACAGAAGACGAATAGTATCATAAACGATTAATTTGAATAACAAATAAATGTTTTGACCTTATGATCGAGTTTACATTTATTAAGCATAGCAGGGCTTACAATAATTAAATAAGCAACGGAATAAAATAAACTTCAGCGGAAACTCATCGATTCACTTCAGTCAACCAACTGGGATCAAGACCTAAAGATCAACACCTTCGTAGAATTCCTCCTTGAAGGCAGGCGAAGACTCATTCACTTCTGTTGATTGATTATAGCAAGTATGGGTACACAACTGTACTCGCAAGTTATACCACAGAGTGCAATTTATAGATGATGACTTATTCTAAATGAATGATTAATGTGGTTATTTTTGCATAAATCAACATTTGCAATTGAATACAAATAATAGATTGAAAACATGTTTAAAACAAATAAACAATAATAATTTAGCAGTTGTTTTCGCAAAGACACAAAACCTTATCAAATTATTTCACATATCTATATGACTTAGATCACACAGCTCCCATCCCAAAGGTTTTATGAAAATCTAACCTTTGTGAAATCCTCGGGCATGTGAATGACTGTAAACACGGCTATTCGAATAGATTGTTTAACACTCTGCAGAGGTTGTACATTTTACCCACCCGATACAACTAGTATTGCAAGCACTAATCATACAAAACCTTTCGGAAACTTCATCTCAACATTTAACACTCCCGATGTGTTTTACTGTCGTCTAACCCATACACAGTGCTTTGGTACGACACACACCGTTGAACCTAAAGAAAGCGATCCGCTCATAAATGTGATCTACCTGGTAGTTCACACCTTCGCCCATCACTGAGCTCCTAACCTACAACCTGAGTGGTTAATGTCGAGAATTCATAACTTCTAAGTTAGACTCGTCCCATACCAGCCGTGGTCGTAAAGTAATGCTCAATTCAATAGTGCACAAAGTTAAGTCCTTAATTGACCAAGGTAAAACTTCTAATATCTAACTAGGCTACAAAGATTATTATTCCTATTCACAAAGTTCCACCATGTCACTTAGTATCCACCACTTGTCCCAGTTCAAATCCTTTCCTACCTTGTTGGTTAAGTGCAACATATGATATCACAAAGTAATAACACATAGCACACAATTTTACACCAAGTTTCATAGTTAATTAGTCAAATTTATAATTGCAACTCGAATGGTATGTGTGATTCGTAACATGGATAAGCAATACTATTCGTCTAACCAACCCACGTTGTTGCTATGACTATACCAACTAATAATTAACCAAACTAGGGTGACGAAAGATCATGACATTACAATAAGCAAGGTGAATATAAACAATTAAGATTAATAACTACACCAAAAAGCATTGAAATAAATACTTGAAGTAGAATGCAGTATTTTGAATCAAAGTAATTTTGAAAACTGGGTTTAACATGATCAAATATATAACTTGCCTTGGAATAGATTTTGGTACTGGTCTTGGTCTTGGTCTTGGTGAACTCCTTCCTCGAAATATACATGGCACAACACATGTGCTCACGAGTATACATGGCCGATGAGGTGGCACGACATGTCGACAAGTCGACGGCGAGGCTTGGGTTCGTCCGACAGCAGTGAGCAATGGCGCTTCACGGCGTGGATCGCGCTTTGGGTATAATAGGTTATTGCGCACATACTGGTATTGGTATTGGCACGTGAGGTCGTCGGGGTTGGCCAGAAGTGGCAACGAAGCGGCGGAGTAGGTGTGGCTGTTGTCGGCGACGAACACCAGTGGTGTCTCGTGGTCGTAAAGGGGTGCTGAAGGTAGCTCTAGTGACGGTGAAGATGATGGCGTGGTTGACGACGACGAGGCGACAAGGATGACGGTGCAATCTGAAAAAAACGAGTGGCGGCGGTGGAACCGTAAAGCTTCCAATGCGACGACGCTAGAGCTTGAGGGGTGCGATGGCTTGGGGTTTCGAGATCAGGGCGAGAAGGCGAACCCAGGTCCTATTTATAGGCCTCGGGCGTGCCAGATTTGGAAATCCTCAAATCGAGTCCGAGATGATCACGAGTCAAATCCCGGGTTTGAAGGGGATACGGGATACGATTCGGTTGGATTCGGGTGCGGGAGGAAGAGAGATAAAATTTGACATGCTAACCCGAGATCTTTTAGTTGGAGATTCAATCTTGTCGTTACAAGCTCGAAGCTCCGGCAATGGCAAACGCGGGCGAGACGCGCCGTGAGGAAGATGACGGGAGGGGACGACGATCACCTGATAGGAGGGCCCTTTGGTGAGGACAAGGGAGCTGGTGGCGCGCACAGACGTCTGGAGAGAAATTGGGCCACAGTAGGGCTAGGAAGGAATAGGGTTTGGGTTTCGGTCCAAAAACTATTTCTGAGATTTTAAATAGATTTTATTTTTTAGAAAATACAGAAAATACAAATAGCAAATAGAAAATAGTAAATGAACTCGGAAAAATCCTAGGAAAAATTTAGAAAATATATCCAAGTATATAGAATTCAAATAAAATAGTTGACAATTGTTGATGTTGGCATTAATCATATTAAATTGTTTTGATACTGAAAGTCCATGTCAAGTTTTATTAAAATTCAAATAAAATCTAAATGTGAATTTTTCAACTACTAACTATTCAAAAGATTTTTAAAGTTCAGAAAATTGGGTACTAACTATTTAAAAGATTTTTAAAGTTCAGAAAATTGGGTACTAACTATTCAAAAGATTTTTAAAATTCAGAAAATTGGGATGATATAGCATGCTACCAACTTCCTGTTCCAGAAGCTACAATCTGAAACTTTTCATTTTGGTTGACATGTTCTTTTTCCACTGCACTTTGCAACTTGTTTTTTCTTCTGTTAATTCAACATCGCCGTCCTTTTCTTGCAGAATTTCATGGCCGAAGCTTCTCCCCAAGTTCCCCCACCAGCTCCTGCTGCTCCTTCTCAACCAGTTGACGCGAGCTACAACTCTTACCCGCCGTACGGAGGAGCATCATACGGATCCCCTCCAGGCGGCGCAGGTCCTGGCCCTCACAATGGAGGAAGCTACGGTGGTGCACCCTACCCGCCGAACTACCGATACTAGTTGGAAGGAAAGGGTCTAGGCTTTAGCGAGAGGGATTTCGGTTTTGTTGGTCAGTCTGTTCATCTGTTGAGAACTTGAGATTTTAGGATCTCTGAACTTTTGGTGGTGTAAACTGCTTTCTGATGCCAGCGACAACTGTTCTCTGATACTCTCTTTTGGTGCTGTAAACTTAAAACCATTAACCTAATATCTGCTTCATACTCTCTAGCTAATTATGTTTTTCCTTAGCTAAAACATTAGAAAGAAACGGTTGAGATTGCTCCTGGTGTAACTGAACTTTCTGTCAGCCTCACAGGGACCCATGTTCCATGAGCATCAAGATTGAAGCGCCCATCAAAGGGAGGGGAATAAAGGATGGCTAACATCGAACTACAAACGGGATAAGCAATCAAGACCTCAATGTCCAATCAATTAGAGCATCTTGGAACGACAAGACACCGCTCCCGGTTCATCACTTGGCCTGGAGAAACTGCAACTCTACAAAGACGGTTTGATCCAGTTCCTCTATCTCCATGCCTTTGGTAAATACGACTGCGATTGGTTCATTGAATTGTGTATTGCTACCTAACGTCAACAAGAGAACGCTATGATGAGACTGACTAGCTAGAGACTTCAGAAGATACAGAAAAGATGATGGAAACTTAAGGCTTATCCTACCTTTTTTTTTACGGAAACATACTTCAATTTAAACTAAGGTTCAAGTTAAATCACCAGAAACCAAGTCTAAACCAAGTCTGGTACAAACTCGGGTTTGATTCAGCTAAAACTGGGAATTGGCACCCGGCAGACTAGCACCAAAAGCAACTAAACAGTCTGCTACTTTGTTATTGTCGATCACAAACTGAGACTAGAGATTTAGAAAAGTAGCTATAAGCATGCTCGTGATCTCTTAAAAAACCACACCATATTCAGAGTTATCAAACCTACCTTGGGGTTGAAGCAGCTATAAGCATGCTCCTGGTCTCTATAAAAATCACACCATATTCATAGATATCAAACCTACGTTGGGATTGAGATTAGCTTGGATGATAATCTAGGATAGGAGACATTCCATATATTGCGGCAGGCCAACGTGCACAGATTTGGGCCTTTTCTTTTCATTTTCTACAAGTTCGCAAGCAAGCCTTGACTTGTGGGAAACTACCAGAATTGACTTGGTTCCTTTGCTGTGTGCTGTGGGTCCACATTGTTAGACTTGGGCGGCACGTTTTTGGAGACACCAAGGACTATAATTATTAGAATTACTTGGTTGGATGCAATGCACAAAAGCACATATGGTTTCTTGCGAGACACAGCTCTAGTCTCTAGATGAGAGTACTCTTTAGTGGTGGTTAACATCGTACCCGGAAAGTCAAAAACTCCTAGAGAGAATGGAGGGGGTGTGGAATGGGAGGACAAGATCATGATTCAGGAGTTAATCAAAAGAATATCTTTTGGTACCAATAAACTCGTTGGTAACCATCTATCGTTTTGTGAAACGTCACTAGAGAAGCTGCATTGGGGCAATATGTACCAACCTTTTCACCATTTTGTTTTTTGGGGAAATTATGTGATAAAAGTTCAAACATATGGGTGTTAAAAGACTATCTCCAGTCCAACATCAAATTCTCTGTCAGACATTAGATAGCTGTTCAAGGATCCAACCTTCCAATTATTCCCTGTGCATGCTGCTATGATGTACCAATCGCTCAAGCTTTTTTTGCTTGCTGATCAAATTCTTAATCATTAACAAGCTAATAATAGCCCACAAGATGGCAAGTTAGCCTGTCCTGTCCCTCAACAAGAGCTTTGATAAGAAAGGAATCAATCTGAAAAAAAGGAGCTGCATTTCCTGGACAATTAGATTGCATGCTTCAAAAGGAAAGAGAGGACATGGCACGGCTACACAGTACACAAACACACACACACACACACACAAGGAGATATATGAAGAAGAAAAAAACAGAGTAGCTTCCCATGATGTTATATCCTTGCTTGGAAGTCAGAATACGCAGAATTGATGCTGAGCCTTTGCTTGAAGCTAAATCTCCTCCTTGACCTCTAGACACTAGTACTATGTTAGCCTAATTCAAGGCTTTAAGAAAATTTGTTTACCAAGACACTTGGACAGTACTAGAATATTTAATTCCCTATCTATTCTCATATGAAATTCTAGATCTCCCAAATTAAGGCTGTACGTATGAATCATTTTAAGACTATATATGTGTAGTTGACCATGCAATAAATCATCGGTTGGTGAGGCATTTTTGTCCATTGAGCTACTCCAATAATAGGGATTCAATCGCTTGCCCCACACAGCAACCAGGGACTTGCATTCCATGATTATATCCGAAAGACCCCATCTTGTAAGCATTATCAAGTAACGTGTTCAATTGTCAACCTCTCGTTACAGGCATTGAAAGGGAAGAATAAACAAACATATATTAGGAATACTGATACAAATTTATTATGAAAACTTGATGACATAGGTCCTCTTGAGTTTTCCTAAAAAACGTGCTCTACAAATATTTTTTTCCTGAAAAAAATGGATCTTGAGAGAAAAGTGTATTGTGAGGTTTCCTTTCTTGTCTAGACTCCAGACATCCCAAGAACCCAGGATAGCACAAATTGATGTCAAAATTAATTAACATGAAATGCTTTACACAAAAGCACTAGTATGATGATTGAGTCATTGAGAAATCACATCAACAACTTACACCTATAAAAACCAGATGGTCCAAATGTGCCAGTATGTTAGCAAGGACACCTTTACTTCTGGAATGATTTTTCTGTCAAAATAAATTCGATCTTTCAATAAAGCAAAAGCAACATACAGGCAAGTCATTGCAACTAAACTTGTGCACACTAGAAGCCAATCTTGCCATCTTTTTCCAAGATTACATGATGTTCAGTTGTTCACTTCCTTTCCTCAATCTTCCTCCTTTCAAATCTCCAAACTCCCTTCTTGAGCAAAGTTCACCAGTCTATATGTAAACACATGTTCTTCCCTCCATCATCTCGTAATTTGATGTGTGACACAACTCACACGAGAGAGAAGAACAGCTTGTATACTACCCCCCACTGTAGACACTGAAACCATACCAGCGTGTAGCGCAGGAAGGGCCAAGCAGCTCATCAGATTCCCAGATGGCTCCATGCTTGTTACTTGGTACTTTCGCAATTCACGAGACCTAGTTTCACATGACCGGTCCGGCCATTCTTCAGCAAAGGCTTTGGGCCTCGGCATTCCCTGAACGGAGCACGAGTCGACGATCTACGGGGTGCCTAGGTCTGGGCAGACTGCGTTGGCAGCCGGGTATGGTTGTGATCGCCCTCGTATGTCACAACGAGCATCGCCGGGTCATCTACGCACCGCTCAACATGCTTCCTCGCCGGGCAGCCCCTGACGCTGCTGCATTTGTAGTAACCCCTGCATTGGATTCAAGCGACCGGGCACTGTTAGGTCTTCTGTGCAGCGAAAGAAAAGATAAGTGGGGGGAAGAACACACAAACAGCATGTGCTTGCTTCCATGGTATAGCTTACATTTCCCTATCATTAAGGGCAGGCGTTAAAGCTTGAGATGAGGTGGGGGAATGGGAGCGATCAAGATTAGGATGTAGATAGATAGATAGATAGATAGATAGATAGACAAGCATGGCAATCAAATGCGAGTTGCATTAACAGTTTACCTACTTTAGGTTTAGATCCCCCGCGATTGATCCCTTGTTTCACAGATGAGTGCAAGAAAGAGTGAAAGACCGACATGATCCACTAGGTTATAGTTAATTTTGCTAGCTACTAAGGTATCAACACGTCTTGGTTGCAGAAGCAATTGTAAAGAGTGGAGTGGAGGATCCACAAACAATTATTCCACAGGTAAAGGAGCACGATGAGTGCCTGATGCAGATATGCCATCTTTCATCGTACAACATGGGGAATAATACATCGTGACTAAAAGTGGATTTGATGAATATTTTATTATTTTAGTGTGAGTTGACCACTGTCATTATCTAAACAACAAAGTCACATTTTGCCTAAGCAAACGGTTGAAATTTTGTTCATACCTTGGATGAGGGGAACCCTTGATTGGTTTCTGTCCATACTTCCGCCATGAGTATTCATCCGGCGGTATATCGGCTATTTTGTTGCTAATGGCTGGCACTTTAATCGACCTCTTAATTCGCAATTTCCTGCAGGAAAGAACAGCATAAATCAAGCTTAAGTCCATAACACCCAACACAACAACAGAAAAGCATGACAAGCACTACAAGAACACAGTTTACCTCCTCTTCGAGCAATGGCACCTGCCGGTCGTGGCACACTTGCCGCTGCCATCCTCCCCCCTGCCTGTGCACCGCCGCTTGGGCGCATGGTGCGCATTCACCGGGTCGCTTGCCGCTGGCCCGCCGATCAAATGGAACGGCGGCTTCCCATCCAAGCTAGCCACACTGCCATCCATGCTCAGTGACGACATGAAAGACCTCGCCGACGACATCGTCCCGGTGCGGCCCGCACCGGGGCTATCGAACTTCAGGCTGATCCCACTGTTGCTCCTCTTGAACATCTCAGCCTGCAATTTCTGCTGCTGTTGCTGGAATGGATACCTATGTGCAGTATCACCAAATTGGAACTGCATCGACAATGGCTGGACCAGCTTCGGAGCACTGAACTGATGAGCGCTCTTGCTGCTTGAGCTGACCAAATCCAGCCCTCGCGAATCCGGCGTGCCAATCCGAGGCCGCAAGTGCGCAGGGCTTGTAGAAGGAGATGCAGATGGAGATGGTGATGGAGTGGCACTACTGGACATCATTCCCAATGGGGTGTTGCTGCTACTCTCCAAGAAGCTCTTGTGGTTCAGGAACCCCACAGGCTTGCTTCTCCTGGAGAGCCTGCCTCTAGCATGCCCTCGGCCGCCACCGCCGCCATTGCCGAGGAGGAAGACCACCGTCCTAAACTTGGCACAGGCTTCACCTGTCTCTGAAGCTATGCTCCTGAGCAGGGCTGGGTCCTGCTGCTGGGAGAGCAGGGCCATCACCCTGTGGCAGCTCTCCACCGCCGCCCTGTTCGCCACCTCCACCTCCTCCATGGCCCAAGGGAAAAAAGACGAAGAAGAAAAAGCAATCCTTTCTTCTTGAAATCTCCCTTCAGTCTTCACAAGCAGCTCAGCTTCTTGCAACCGTCACAGGCAACAGCATCATCTGAACATATCACACACAGGAGAAAGAAACAAATCAGTACACAGATCTCCATGGAACATAATAAGGGTTAGAAATTTCAGCGACCAAGAAGCCACTCTCATCGGGGAAAACATCAAATTTTGGGATGGGACAAAAATCCAATCGGGAACCGGATCGATTACAGGAGATCGGATTTCGACGCCGCGCGGCGCCACCGAGAAACGATCCTTGCATCTAGGACTCAAAAGGAATCCACACGGCGACGGCGCCGGCCAAGATTCCGCGACGGGTGGCCGGCCCAAGAAGGCACCACCCAAACCGCACCAAATTCGCACCGGAAAAAGGCCACGAAAGCGAGCTCACCTGCGCGAGAATCTCCACGGGAGGACCGCTTCAGCCTCCCCTGCTGCGCGCGCGCGGTGGAGTGGCCGGGGGATCGGAGAAGAGGAAGAGCAAGAGGAAGAGGAGGGCGCAGGTATATAAGGGCAAATTTGCCGGATTTTGAGGGGTGCGTTTGAAAAAGTTGCGTTGGTCGCGTGGGACGGGTGTCGGAGTCGGGTTGTTTTTTTTTTTTGGTAAGGAGTGAGTCGTTTTCCGTTGGGGTCAACAGTGTCAAAGACAAGGGTGAGTGAGATCGTCTTCACTGTGCAGTTTATATCGAAGATAAATATAAAACATAAATACGCGATTATATCAACTGAACTTCAGTTAGAAAGTTAGAACTAACAGAAATTTTGCTTACGAGTGTTAAATATTTATTTTCCGAACAACTTTGTATTCTCTTTTGACAAAGTATATTATCTTGTCAATCTTGTACCAAAATTTTAGCCGCCGATGCTTGATTCTTTCTTCTCGCCTTTCTTTATTTCATTCTATTGCTAATTATTTATGCGTGACCACCCACGCATATCACATCTTGTGTCATCTTCCTGTCCTAAAGCACTTAGTGAAAAGGTGCTTAGGTCAATTATTTCTCTTATATATGTTCTTTAAACTTAACCTTTGTTAATACATGTTCCAAATAAAAATAGGCCTTTACAAGATGGATCGAACCAAGTACCACAAGCTAACATTGTTGTGTTACGTACAATAGGAGCAATTAGTTACACTACAAGAAGTATAAGCACGCCATTTCCATCCACTCTAATAAGATTACTATTACTATTATTATTATGTGTTCCGTCATCGAAACATAGTAAAAAAAGGTGATCAATTAGTAGTAGTAATTACTTTGGGGTGTATTATAGTAGACTGTAGTAGCGTTAAGTGGTGGAGTACAAGTTTTTGTTGACCGTTGCAGCAGCCTCGTCACGGGTGGTCCCCACCGATCAATCCGTTCTACCTTTTCACGTTTTTTTAAAATAATATTAATTTAAAAGATAATTACAAAAATAAATAGTAAAAAAACTTAAAAAACAAACTACTATCGCCATTTCACATGACGGTAGGTTCCTGACGTCAGTTGAACTGCCGACAAAGGTTGGCTAAATAAACCCTAAAAATCAGATGAAAAGTCATTTTAATTCGAGCAAAAAGAAAAGAGAGATGATGAGAGGGGAGAAGTGACGCAGCGAAGCCCCGTCGATTCGTAGCGAAGGAGAGAGAGGGAGAATCATATTTGATCTCTTATTTTGCAGGTAAATATTCTTACAACTTTATACATAAATTCGAACCTAGCATGTTAGCAAATAAAAATAGCAACATGTAATTCAATAGATTAGATAGTTTTAGCTGTATTGTAGTTAGATGCAGTACATTATTTTAGCTGCGTAAAGTTTAGTTCATCGTATATATATATATATATATATATATATATATATATATATATATATATATATATATTATTTATGATGTAGTACTCAAATTATTTAGAACAAGTCCACAAAAATACCAAGAAAACTTTGTAGGCTTTCATTTTTACACGGTAAATATTTTATTAATACCGAAAATACTTTTTAAACTAGGAAATTGCAAGACACTTCTAAAAATTCTATTAAAAAATCCAGAGTTGATATGTAGGGTATGTAGAGCTGATCTAAAATATTATCAACATAACTTTTATTTCCATTTGTACTCGGTAAATATTTTATAAATTCTAGAGATATTTTTTAAATAAGGAAAATAACAATAAATATGTAAAAAAAATCTATAAAAATCGCAGAGTACCTAAATAGGGTATTTTGTTTACACCTTAATTTTTATTTCCATTTGTACACGGTAAATATTTGGTTAATGCTGAAAATAGTTTTTAAACTAGGAAAATAGGAAGACAGCTCTAAAAATTATATATATATATATATATATATATATATATATATATATATATATAATCAAAAGTTGCTACATAGGGTATATAGAGCTGAACTAAAATATTATCAACTTAATTTTTGTTTCATTTGTACTCGGTAAATATTTTGTTAATGCTGGAGACACTTTTTAAAGAAGGAAAATAGCAAGATACCTATAAAAAATCTATTAAAATTGCAGAGTAGCTAAATAGGGTATGTAGAGCTTAATCAAAATAATCCCAACTTAATTTTGGTTTCCATTTGTACACGGTAAATATTTTGTAAACAAGGAAAATAACAAGGTACCTATAAAAATTCTATGAAAATTCCAAAGTAGCTAAATAGGGTTTGTAGACCTTAATTAAAATATTGTCAAGTTCATTTTGGTTTTCATTTGTACACGGTAAATATTTTGTTAATGCCAAAAATACATTTCAAACTAGGAAAACAACAAGTCACCTCTAAAAATTCTATAAAAAACCCAGAGTAGCTAAATAGGGTACGTAGACGCTAATTAAAAATATTATGAACTTACTTTTTTTTCCATCCGTGTATGTTTCGTAGTATTTACCTTTTGAAATAATTAGATATGTCGATTCTTATTACTTTTTGTATATGTATCATAGTATTTACAATGTATGCATTGAATTTTCAAGTATGGTGGACCCAGGACCCACTGTGCAGTGGCTGTACGAGTTGCTTGACTCGGCCGTTAGCGTGATTCAGTGTAGTCACCTCAGTACCATCCCTCCCAGAAGGGCGACGCGGCAATTGAGCTTGGCGCGTTGCGGCTGTGCACGCCTATGATGGTACAGAGGGTGGACTACGTTGGGTTTCGAGGTACGTTTGGTTGTGACCCTTATGTACTCAATTGCAGTCTGACTAGTGTGGGTGGATTCACATATGTTCTTAATCCTTTCAACGCAGGTTGAGAGCGGTAAGCCTCTTCCACTAGCAAGGATGGTGGAGACGGCGTGGGAGGACAACCAGGACCGCGCGGGTGGTGGTTGTACGTCCAGGCGGTTTTCATACGACTGGTGCCTCCTGACGGCACTGGTTGACCGGTGGAGGCAGGAGACGCACACGTTCCACCTTCCGCGTGGGGAGATGGTGCCGGTGCTTCAAGACGTGACCTTCCTGACCAGGTTGCTTTGCGTGGGCTTCCCCCTGGTGGCGCACGACGTCCTGGCCATGTGGCACACGGAGTTCCTCGCGAGTTTCTAGGGGGTTCTGCCGCCCAATATTGGCTACTGGGAGTTCAATAGTACCCACGAGTCGTCACTAAAGTAGATTTGCCAGTTCTATGTAAGTTTTTATAACTATTATCTTTCCACTTCAATTGGTTTGTACAACTTAGTGATGTGTCTATGTCTTCTTGCAGCCGGAGCGTATGGCATAGGACACACCCAAGTACACGGTGAGGAGGCACTTCGAGGCCTACTTGTTGTGACTGTTCGAGTGGATGATGTTCCTAGGGTCCCATGGCTACAGCGTCAACAAGCACATGATCCGCTACACATGCGAGCTGGTGTAAGATCGAGGAGGCCGACTAGAGGGGAGGTGAATAGACGGTTTTAAAAATATTTTGGCTAAAACCAATTTTTAATGCGAAAGAGTAAGTCAAATCGGTTTTGCACAAACAAGGCCTAAAACAACTAGTCTCACAAAGTGCACCAACAATATAAGACTATGTCAATGATAGCAAAATATACAAAGACATACAAGCAATTTAATTCTATAAATGTAAATTACACAAAGTAAATCACTAGATAACAAATCACAATGACACAATGATATTTTATCGTAGTGTTTAGAGACTTGTCGGTCTCACCTAATCCATGTTGAGATAAGCCCAAACTAATTGGACCGGTTCCACGAATTAAGCCAAACACCTCCGAAGTAAGTCTAACCACTTGGACCGGCCCCAACACGAACCAACACCTCGATCCACTCAGGGTTGCTATTCCTCCACTCCGGAGATGGCGAACACCAAACCACTCAAAATCGTCCGGGTTTTCTCACAACCTTCTTTGAGAATCTCACCGGCGCAACATCTCCAAGCCGTCTAGATGTCGACAAACACCAAGAGTAATAAGCCAAGTCCCTTGCTTGACTCTCACCACGCATAACAAATACACAAACTCAAATGAATACGAAATCCAACTCTAGATGCACCACATGCAACTAGAGACCTCTCTCCTTGCTCACAAGGTGCAACACAAGCACAATTGAAAGGAGAAGCTCACACTAGCTCAATAAAATGAAATAGAGTGCTAAAAGTTATTTCACAACCGACCAAGGAGGTATTTGGAGCCCTCACCACAAAAACTAGCCGTTGGAACAAACATCATGAAAAATCAGGATTTTCGGTAATACTGCCGTTCAGGACCGGTACTACCGCAGTCGAGGATCAACGGTCGATTACTGTGCATTTAAAGTGTTTGATATAGTTGTTACAAAAAGTTACGGTACTACCGCCAACTACAAATCGGTATTACCGCTTGGCTATATCGGTATTACCGATTTCCAGAGGATCAAACAAACACAAGAAAAACACCCTCTCTGAAAAAGTCGTACCGCCGAGTAAAACTGAGGTAATACTGCTCAAGAGCTGCGGTCATACCGTTTTTCAAAAGAGATCAAGATTTCCAAAAATACGCTCTCTGTAATTTACATACCACTATCTATATTTCGGTACTAACGATCTGCGGTAGTACCACCGTTCAGATGTGGTCGTATCAATTATCAAGTTTCAAGCAAAACTCCCAAAGATATCCTCTCTGTTAAAAACATACCACTAACTAGATTTTGGTACTACCAACTGGCGGTAATACCACTCATCAAATGTGGTCATACCAATTTTGGAATTTCAAGAAAACTTCCTCTCTGGAAAATTTATACCGCCATGTAAACTTTGGTATTACCGACCTGCGGTAATACCACACAATACTTGTAGTCATACCAGATTTTCTGAATATTTTTTCCAAAGGTAAGAACAAATACATTGCATGAATCCTAACAATTTGCAATCTTAGATCATGCAATAAGGAGTATGTACATGGACTTCAACCATTTGCAAAACACATTTGCAAAGCAGTCACATGCTACAAGGACTAGACACATGTGCCTTGACTATTTGCAAAACACATTCGCAAATAATAGCATCATGCCACAGTGAGCTAGAGCAAGTGAGATTGAGCTATCAACACATAATGAGACTCGAACTACAAGACAAGACCTTCTTAATAGTACGACAATCTATACTAGCAATCCGGTCTTTTAACCAAACACCAAAACCGATAAAAGACTATGAACACATCCTTAGCCCTAGCTAGTCATACCTTTGTCTTGAGCATCCTTTTGAAGTTTGATGACACACATCTTCACTTCAAGTCTGGGTCTTTGACTTGATATGCATCAACCCATGATGCATCCTTCACTTGACTTCCATCAACAGATGATGGTTTTCTTTACCCTAAGTTCTTGACTTGGATATGCATCAACTCATGATGCATTCTTCACGAGCATTCCACCAACACATGATGGATTCCTTCACTTCGGGATATTGTCTTGATGCTTTTAAATACACGATGACATCCTTCATCCCGAATCTTGATTTGAATATCATCAACACATGATGATCTTCTTCACTAACCCTTTATCAGCACATGATGGGTCTTCTCTTGACTTGATGATCAAATCATGATCATCTCATCTTCGTGATCTTGATATGCATTAACACATGATGCATCATCTTCTTGATATGCATCAACTCATGATGCCATCCAAAGTCTCCATCATCATGGGACTTGACGAGGATCTAATAATCCTCATTTTATCTTTTATCTATAATTCTTATTATGGGTAAATATGATGTCACATAGTCCCAGAAGTACCCCTTATATCTATAAGGGAGAGGCCTAACAAGTAATTGTAAGTTCTTCTACAATCACCCCCATAGTCGTAAGTCTTGCTACGACTATATCATGGTCGTAAGTCCTTCTCGACCACTACATAGTCGTAAGTCCTTCTCGATTGCTACGGTCGTAAGTCCTTCTACGACCGGGTAAACTCGACCACCTTATAATCAAACCTACGGTGAGTGGGTCCAATTGATTAAGGAATCAGGCAGTGCGCACGCACTATTATTCCGCTTATTAATGGTGTGTAATTACCCCATTATCTACGGAAGATAATTGCGGACGGCGTGAAGAAGCCGAGGCGCGGTAATTCTTGCCATCATGCGCCCGTTACTGGATTAATTAGGTGCATCTCCCGCAGGACAAAACGGCTACTTCTTCACGACTATATAAGGGCATCAATCAGAGGGATAAAGAGGGGGACGAGACAGCGAACAAGAGCTAGTCAAGTAGAAACACAAGTGCTATTCTCTGTAAGAGTCTTAGTCTTTACTTGATCATCAAGAATACCATACACAGGAGATTAGGGTTATTATTCTCTCGGAGAAGGCTGAACTGTCTAAACATCCGTGTCAATCCACTCTGCGTGATCTCATCTTTAGGAGACCCCCCGAATCAAACAATCTTTACGTAAGATCGGTTCTAATACACCGACAGTTGGCGCCGACCGTGGGGATCCTCCGGTAATCTCTTGTCAACATACTCTTTTTCCAATCTCATGCAAGCATGGCGGGAGAATGGAGCGAGGAGCTGGTTTGACTTGGCGGTTCGCGAGACATCGACATGGATGCGGTTTCGACTCTGAGCCGAGTGATGCATCCGCCGATGGTGATGTTCCCTCGGAGATTATTCTCGAGAAACCATCCCATCAATGGAGTTGAGGAGGATCCTTATCCCCACAACGTCGTCCTCTGAGGAGCCAATTCCCTCAAAGGACAAGGGTCAATCCGAGGCGAACCGCACCCGGAGGACTCACAACACGACGAGTTTTTCCTCCAAGTGTTCAAGTCCCCTAAAGCGGTCCGACACAGTGAGACAAGTTCTCGTGCCACCATTCGGGACTCCACCAACATCTGGTGATCCTCTCTCGGGGTAACTCGGAGAGGGTGGGATCAAGCATGCTTTCCTACAAATCGACCGTCTCTCCGCAGATCTCATTTGCGGACGGAGCGATTATAACCCGAGTTCCCCCCACGGAGGATTACTCCAAGTCGCGAGATGGTGTCTCTCGAGCCTTGCTCAAGCGGGAGGCCTCAAGCGCAAGTGAGAATCATCAGCGGGAGGTCTTCGTCCTTCCTCAAATCGAGTCGACCTCATGGAGGCGAAATGAGAACCCTCCCGAAGATCACGCGCTGCGCCTCCTCATAGTAATGGCAAGGGAACCGCGGTGTGAGAGAGAACCAACACTCACGATGAGCGAGAAATCCTCGACATTCTCGCACTCCATCGAGAAGGCCTCAAAGATCGAGGAAGAGGATTTTGAGGTCATTGAAGAAGAAAATTGCAGCCAGAAGAACTGCACGGGCGCATTCAACATCGATCGCGGAGGTACAAGAACTCCGGGACATCAACGACTTGCTCGAGAATCCCAATCAAGAGCTTGCTCGAGCGCGAGTATGATCTCTTTCTTTGAGGAGATTGCGCAAAGGCTTGACTGTAATGACAAGGCTGGAAGTACCTCGTCAACAACATTCGGTAGTCGTAGTAACGCGACTTCCTCGACTACCGATCAATCGAATACTTCTGCGTGAAGGAATCGACACGGCAATAAGTCACATCGATCCCTACTCGGAGAAATACTTTTCGATCGGTGATGATCAAGTAGCCCTCAGGAGGTGATCATTCACTACTCGGCAAAGAAATTCTGCGGGTGGAGTGCGAGGTATTCCTCGGCGAGACCTACAACGGGGCCGGTCGACTGTTGCGGGTATCGTCGTATCGATCACTGGCGACATTAACCTTCTTTCCTACAAAGAAGGCGTCAAGAAGTAATTAGGATCTGGGCATTCGCTGACCGAAAGCGTTATTTGGCCACCTCATTTTCGACCGGTGAACATGGAGAAATTTGATGGATCTCAAAATCCCATCAATTTCTTGAGATCTATCAACAATTGTCCGAAGCGGAGGAGGAGGAGAGCATGTAATGGCGAATTACCTTCCATTGTTCTTGAAGGATTAAGCTCGATCGTGGTTATTAAACCAACCTTTCGAGTCAATCTACTCTTGGCAACACCTCTGCGATCTTCTACAAGCAAATTTTCAAGGCACATACAATGCATACGAAAGGAAGGCGACTTGCCGGATCAAACCGAACAACAACGAGCCTTTGCGTCAATTCATCAAGCGCTTTAGTCGGGTTAAGTAATTCAATTAGGAAATTCGACTCCTCTGTGATCGGGGCTTTTAAGCAAAGAGTCCGTAGTAGAAGAATAACGGAGGATATTGCTTTAAATCCTCCTAACACCGTTCTCGAACTCTTGAAATGGCGATCGATATGCAAGCGCTTACGAGGCGGTCGAATGGAACAATACTATCGATTGAGAAAGCACTGCGCTTGAGAGCGGTGAGGTTAGTAAGGACAAAAAAGCAAAAAGTCAAGAAGAAAATAAAAATCAAAAGTCACAAACCCGATGGTTTCAAGGAGGTCTTGGCGTGAAAGATGAGAGCCACAAACCAACAAGTCGTATCTGATCAAGGCAAAGGTAAGCATACGATCGTAGGAGCGACAAACCAAGGTGGTGTCCTTTTCACAAAAAGAAGGACATGACCTCCATAGCTAGGAGTTTTCAAAGGAAGCTCGAGGACTACTACAATGGCAAAGCACCGCTCCCTACTCGGCGGTGTAGGACATACGAGTGGCCAAAAGTCGTCGGATGATGAGGAGATGCCGTTCAAGATCCGCAACATCTTGTTGAGCATATCTACGGAGGATCATCGGCATCGACTCAAGCGACAACAAAGGCTGCGGACGAGAGGTAAATTCCATACATACTCCTCTCGTCAATAAATTACCAAAGTGGTGGAAGTTACCATCTCTTTTGAGAAGGACATTTGCCCGATCACTATGAGTCGATCAGTCGATTTCCGATTGTGGTGAACCCACCATCAACAAGCTCGGGTCAATCAGTGTTAGTTGATGGTGGCGATTCTTTGAACATATTATTTACTAAAGCCACGGGACGAGATGCAAGTACCGGGACAAAGGTAAGGCGATCGATATTCCTTTCATGGAATCGTCACAGGGTCTTGACCAAACCCATTGGCCAAGTTTCTCTTCCTTTAACATTTGGCTCACCAAGTAATTTGGAGACAGAGAAAGTCTCTTTTGATGTGGTCGATTTCGATCGGCATATAACGCCATACTCGGACGACCAACTTTGGCAAAATTCTTAATGGCTACTCATTATGGGTATCAATGTCTTAAGATGCGAGTCCCAAAGGAGTGATCACAATTCAATGCGACAAAAGATGGCGTATAATTGCGGCCGTCGATCCCTCGAGATGGTTGGTCAAATACCAACTCGAGATGAAAGTCGACCCGACTAGCAAGTGAAGCCTAAAAACGCACCAAAGCGAGCGACCAAGTCAAAGAGGTTCCTCTGCGGCGAGAGAAACCCTCGAGACTATTCGCATTGGGAGACTTCGACCCCAAATAGGAAGGCGCTCTCATTACCTTCCTCAGAGCTACGAGATGTCTTTGCGTGGCAAGCATCAAACATGCCCGAGTCCCGGGAGGTGATCGAGCGCGAGCTAGCTTTACGGCACGATAAAGTACCGTAAAACAAAAATTACGGAGATTTGCCTCGATCGGCGAGATGCTATTAAATCGAATTGGATAAGCTACTTAAGGCGGACTTTATAAGAGAAGTCAACCACCCGAGTGGTTGGCTAACCTGTAATGGTCAAAAAGTCAAGCGGCAAATGGCGTATGTGCGTGACTTTCTTGATCTTAATAAAGCTTGTCCAAAAGATGATTTCCTTTACCTCGTATTGATCGGCTAGTTGATTCTCTGCGGGTTGTGAAATATTAAGTTTTTAGATGCATATTACGGATATCACGGATCAATATGTCTCTAAGCGATGAAGAAAAGACGCATTTATTACTCCATTTGGTACCTTTTGTTATATCAAAATGCCATTTGGTCTAAAAATGCGGTGCTTCTTTTCAGCGCTTAATGCAATCGACTTTTCATCTCAATTAGGCGGAATTTGGAAGCCTATGTTGATGATCTAGTCGTAAAAACATTAAGAGACTTAATCATATCAGCGACCTACAAGAAACATTCGACAACCTCGAAGGCACCGCTTAAAACTTAATCGAGAGAAGTGTGTATTTGGAATTTCTTCAGAAAATTGCTTGGATTCCTAGTATACGAGCGAGGAATCGAAGCAAATCTGAAAAAATAAAGGCCATCCTCGGATCGACCTCCAAACACAAAAAGGAAGTCGAAACTCCTTTGGGTGCATGGCGGCTTTAAGTCGTTTCATCGCACGACTAGGAGAAAAGGACTACCTTTCTTCAAACTTCTCGAGAGACATGAAGGTTTTGAGTGGTCGAGCGAGGCAAACAACGCCTTTGAGGATGTCAAGAGGTATCTTCGAGTGCTCTGTTGGTTTCTCCAAAGCGGAAGAGGCGCTCTTAATTTACCTAGTTGCCACGCCACGAGCGACAAGCGCGATCTTGGTCGTAGAGCGTGGCGATACAACGACCGGTTTACTCGTCGTGAGTTTTACGGGCCTAGGGGCGTTACCCTCGGTCCAAAAACTTCTATATGCCCTCCTCATGTCTTGAGGAAGCTGCGGCATTATTTTGAGCGCACAAAATAGTTGTCTTGCGTCGAGTTTCCTTTGGGAGCAATCCTCCATAATAAGGAAGCAATGGGGCGCATGGCAAAATGGTCGATCGAACTTGGGAGTTTGATCTCCATTTCGTGTCGACGGCCATAAAATCGGATCTTGGCGGACTTTGTCGCGAATGGACAAATCTGAACAGTTCGGGATCCTAATCTGATTCCCACGACCGATGGATGATGTACTTTGACGGGTCACTTACTTTAAGTGGCTCGAGAGTCGGAGTAGTCTGGTATCTCCCTAGGAGAAACCTTAAAGTATGCCATACAATTAAACTTTCGGGCCACTAACAATGTGGTAGAGTACGAAGGTTTGCTAGGCGGCATACAGTGCAAGCACTCTCAATTAAATCGACTACTCGTGAGAGGAGACTCTCAACTAGTCGTGAATCAAATCGGAAATAGTACGGTGCTCTAACTCAACAATGGCTCGGTACTTATCGAATGCGTAAGCTAGAAAAACATTTTTAGGTTTGAGGTACAATTTATCCCTCGAAAGGATAATTTCCTCATGAGACCAACTTGCTCGGATGGCTTCTTCCCGATCCACAGTACCAAAGGAGTTTTCTTGGAGCAACTCCAAAAACCGTCTGCAGTCGAAGAACCGGAGACACCTCCTCTTGAGATGGCCTCATTAGATTACGAGGATACGGATGACTCCCATCTACGAGTATCTTTACAAGGGTTCGTGCGAAGATGATCTTGAGGCGCATCGATTATCGAAAAGCCAAAATGTATACTTTGGTTGAAGGAGTCCTCTATAAGCGAGGAACCCAAGGGATACTCATGCGATGCATTCGCAAAAGCGAAGGAATAACACTCCTTCATGATATACACGTGGCATCGTGGGACGCATGCTTCCTCTGAGAACATTGGTTGGTAAAGCCTTTCGACAAGGTTTTCTTGGCCTCTGACCACTGTGCGATGCTATGGAGGTGGTTAAAAAGTGTGTCGATGCCAATTCCATGGTAGAGCAGATACACCAACCAACTCAAGCATTACAAACAATACCTCTTTCTTGGCCTTTTGCGACACAGGGGCTTGATATCCTAGGACCGTTTCCCAAAGCTCCGGAGGTTTGAATTCCTTTTGTGGCTATTGACACGTTCACAAAATGGATCGGTGAACTTTCATGCTGGGATAACAACGAAGCGACAAAAGGTTCATGATGAGAAGCGTAATTAGTCGATTTGGAGTTAGAGTTGGATAATTACGGACAATGGTAAACAATTCGCAAGTACAAAATTTGAGAATTTTGCGACGAGTTGGGTACCAAGCTATGCTATGCTTACATTGCACATCCCCAAAGCAATGGGGCGGTCGAGCGTGCAAGCGGCCAAATAATGCGAGGAATTAAAACTCGAGTCTTGACCCGACTTGTTAGCGCTCGGGGCTTGGGTACAAGAATTACCCTCCATATTATGGTCGGTTAAATGCGACCACGATCGAGCAACAGGAGAAACACCATTTTTCTAGTTTTGGGCGAAGCCATGCTTCCTCGGAGCTAAAATTGCGGTCGACACGAGTTGAAACCTTCAACAACTCGGACCGAGAACAACCGGCGGATGACATTAACTTACTCGAAGAGAGGAGAAACCTAGCCTTAATCCGTTCGCGGTCTACCAACAAGCCTGCGCGAATACTATAATCGTAAGGTCAACCTTGCGGCCTTCTTGTAGGTGACTTGGTATTGAGGCTCGCCAATCCAAGTCTAATCGGAATAAACTTTCCCTAAATGGGAAGGTCCTTACGATGGTCGAAGTAACTTCGGCGAGAATTAGTCGACTAGCAATGGAAGATGGGCGAGTTCTCTCAAACTCTTGGAACATCGACCGATTCACGCAAATTCTATGTGTGACGAGTTTCTCGAGCAATAAAAGTCGAGTTCTTTCTACCTCTTTTTGCCTTATCTTTTGAGTAGTGCTTTTTAATCTTTCGACTATGATATGAAAACACCCGCTTTTTCTTTACACCGCCGTAAAGCGAAAGCGTCATCACGGTGAAACTTCTCCTCTCTGCATGTGGTTACGCCCACTAGAAGGAATTTCCTAGCATCGACTCGTTACTCATTTTTCTGCCAATACAAAGAGCTCGGGTTCTATCTAGTCGTAATGTTCTCAAAGCCAACTCTCTTAATCTTAGTCTATTTTTTTTCAGTAAATTCAAAAAATATTCTAAGTAGAGTGCACTTTCTTACATTTGTTCGACCACCTTTGGTGTACTCGATTTGTTTTAAGCTGGTGAAGGAAGAGACACACCTAGTGAAGTCTTTCCTCTCTGCATGTGGTCTGTCCACTAGAAGGAAACTTCCTAGTGTCGCTCGATCTCCTACTTTTGCTCTTTGGAAAAGACTTATCGAAGTCCACCAAAAAAAAAAAAAACGAACGAATGACTAAAGTCCTCTAAGACGTTTGTTTAACTCAAGTTCTTTGTTCTTGGTTTGATTAAACTAGTCGGAGATGGGAACATCACCTAGTCGAAGCCTTTCCTCTCTGCGTGGTCACGCCCACTAGAAGGAACTTCCTAGTGTCGAAGTCGTTTCTACTCTTTTAGACCGGTGCTTGACAACCGTAACAAAAGCTATAAGTTAAATAAACCTCTCTTTGTTTTGAAACCCCATTTTAAACACTATTTATTTAGATTGTCTAAACAATCTAAGCAAATAATCGAGAGCTAGGATAAAGTTATTAATTTGACTTCAATTCTTAGTCTTTCATTCGTTTATTATCTTTTGAGTTACTAACTACTCGACAAGATGATTTTGAAATGAGGCGGATCATATATTACTCATCAACAAAAATTGTTTGCCTTACAAGGTAGTTACAAGATTACTCGAAGGGAGAGCCTAGTTGCATTTCCTCGCCACTTTTTACTAATGATTGCATTTCCTCAATCAGACGACTTGCCTCTGATTCAGGACAGTCGAAGTCGGCTTCGATTGGTTTAACATTAAGGCGGGGGTCTTGAGCTTTAAGTTTCGCCAAAGCGTAACTACTGCGACCATTGCCTCCTTATTGATTGACAGATTAGCCTTGAGTGGTCACCATTTCTTGCAATTTTCCGACTTGTTCCCCAATAGTACTTGTGTGAGCAGCTATAGTATCTTCTCGAGGAGATTTTCCCTCAGAATGTAGCTCACTAAGCACATTGTTCAGGAGAATGATGTTGCCTTGAAGACTAGTCTTCATCGACTCCATCTCCTGTTGGGTACAAGTCGAAGTCTCGCGAAGCTTCTTGTTTTCGACCACTTGTTACGAAAAGAATAATACCGGTCAAACAAAAATATACTTCTAGAGAAAAATAACACAAAGATAATTGTAGGTAAAGCATTTCTTACCTACTAATTGAGAATCAATTTCTTGACCTCTTCTCGATGGGAAGCAACGGTTTCAGCATGCTTTTGCTCCCACGCTCTGATGTCCTCTGCATTCATCTTAGCAATGCGGACGGACTCATTGCAGATTAAGGTCTTTGCTTGGATTTCAGCCTCAAGGCTTCTCAATTGGGCAGCAATTTCTGAACAAGAAATTGGCATTAGAAAAGGGAAAATACTCAAAAAGGATAACATGTAAAGATTTACTTACCTGTTAATTGAGTTCTAAAACCCTCGAGTTCTTGATCCTTATTCGCGGAAATACGGGAAAACTCCTGAATGACCAAAGCTTTTTCTTGAACTTCGGTCTGGAGTTTCCGCATCTCTTTTTCTTTATCTGGAGAAGAAAGGAGAGTCGGGTAAAGGTTAAAGATCAAAAGCAGTCTTAAGTTGAACTTCTTGTTTATTTTTTCTGCAATCTTTTAGATGCGAGCAGTCTCTCGAAGTCTATCCGAGAGGACTAATACTTCGTTCCTTAGCCTCCTCGACTCTTCTTTTTCATAGTCGAGTGAGTCAGCTAAGGTCTTCGTATCACTGTTTAACCTACAAAGAACAGGAACGAAGATAAACATCAGCCGAATGGTTGTAAGTACTTTTACAACTACCGATCTAGTCGTAAGTTTTTCTCGACTACGATATGGTTGTAAGTCTTTCTCGACCACTACACGGTTGTAAGTAGTCGTAAGCTTTTTACGACTAGTACTTTGTCATGAGTTTCTTCCATGACTATTCTCGTAAAACATTATCTGAGTATTTAAGTCGAAAACAACTATGGATGATAAGTGACTTACCACCTCTGCGCCTGCATGCGAGTAGTTCTTTCTCTGTCTTAGCTCTAAAAGTTGTCGATGATACTCACCGACAACGACAATTTGCTCGAGCTTTACGCAAAAGAGAACGGTGAAGTGAAGGAAAACCACATATATAAGTATTTTGAAGATACTTACATTCATAGTCGTCTAGCAAACATCGAATATACAAGGTCAGGGTTACTGACTTATCTATCCTCGCGACCTTGTCCCACCACACCTTCTCAAGGCGCTCGTTATCAAAAGTATTCTCCGTATTGGGAATATCTTTGGAATGGGGACTCGGTCCACGAGATCTGTAGCGAAGACCCTACAGCGGAGGCGGGCCCAAAGAAGTCACCACGAAGTTGAAATTTTCTCATACGGTTACGTGATTTCTCTTTGGGTAGGGAAGGAACGCCTCCTCGATTTCCTTCCCAGGCGGTCGCGGTGGTCACCACCTTGACGAGGCTTCCACAGTTGCCTCTGTTGTTTCTCGACCTCGGTGGTCGTGGCGACCACCTCAACGATAATACCGCAACTTCAAGGGTCGTGAATTACGACTTGGCGGATGTGGAAGTCACTCAGGAGTCTCGACTTCATCGGCCCACAGGTCAAGGGTGATGCTTGACCACCTCCATTGATACCTCTCCGGTGAATGAAGGGATAGCAATGGACTTCTCAGTGAAGCATTCAGAAATTTGAAGAAGTCGGTGAAATAAAGAAAAGCAAATCGGGTTGTGAAAAGAAAAAGGTAAATGTCGTTCTTACACTTTAGTACATTTCACATACCTCTGCACTGGTCTTAACCGGGAATTTTGGAGCAATCCTCCCTCGGAGGACCTTTTCTTCTCCACGACCACGTGCGGTGAGGTTCAATAATTGGTCGGCTACGACCACGTGCAGTCGTAGAGTTTGAAACGAGGATCGGGGCTCGGTTTCTGATCCTGCGGATGGGCGAGATCGGTCTCGACCATTCGAGCGGCCAACGCCCTCGATTGCGAGTTGTCTTGATCGACATCGTCCTTCATAAAGACATAAAATCTTTCCAGTTCTCCTTTCGGTTGCTTAATAAAACTAGGAGTGGCACCAAGCTGCGAAAGATTGGTGTCATAATAGAAGGTACCTTAGCCTTGCGAGGTTTGCGCTTAAGAGGTTCATTTGCTTCAACCTCCTCGGCCGATGGTGCGGCCTCGGCGAAACAACTACTGACCGCGCGCAGCTTTGTAGAAAGTGCGGTGAAAGACCGAGCTCGACTTGCTCCCCCTTATCGGCAGATTTTACAAGTCGGCGTCTCTTGAGGAAGGAGCCGAGCCTTTGTCTTCGACAACCCGGCGCCAATAGTCATCGAGCGACTTCTTCGTCGTCACGGCGATTTTCCATGCCTACTTTACGTAATGCAAAGCGAAAAAGAAGAATCACTAATTAGTCGTAAGTTTTTCTCGACTAGTACCAAGTCGTAAGTTTTCTCGACTTTTTCTTGATCGTAAGATATTCTCGATCACCATTAGTCGTAAGTATCTTCTCGACTATAAAGTCCTAAAGAAAGAATCGATTTTTGATTACCTTTAGGCGCTCTATCCTTTCATCTGCGGACAAAGCGCAATGACTTGAGAACCGCCCCTCGGGTGGCGGGGACTTCTCACGAGATGAGTCGACTCTGGAGTCAACCTCGGCTGTGAAAGATGCGTAATAAGCAGATAAAAATATTAGACAAGGTTGAGAAAGACCAAGCGGAGAGCTAAGTCGACAATTGCTTACCCTCCTCGTAGTCTCGGTGGGGTCTCCTCTCCCGAGTACCTCCACATAGGAGATGCTCGTTTCTTGAGAGGACTAATTGGCGTGTGATGAAATCCTTCACCACATGCCATCCGGTCAACCCTTCTTCCTTCAAGTCCTTAATAGCTTGAATATAAGGGCTAATCCATTTGATATCTTGAGGTTGAGTCCATGAAGATTTCTTTTCAGCGACCTTCCCATAAAAGAAAGGTGTCTTGAGGTGACCTTCGGTAGAACCACCTCTTCCTCGGCCCGACCACGAAGGCCGGGTGAAGCTCGAATGTACTCCTTCGACTTCGTGTCGTGGAGCTTGCACCGCGACTTAAGCAATTCGGTTTGTCGAGCCATCCCATAATAATATTGAAACATTTCGAGGTCGCGGAATCCCAGTCGCCTCACTTGCGGATATACGAACACACTCAACATAGTAATGGAATTGGGACCTAAGTTCACGGTTCCACCCCAAAGTGTTCGAGTACTACTGTAAGAAAGGGGTGGGCAGGCAATCGAAGGCCGCACTCTGTCACGCTTGGAAGGCGGATTTGCCCATTTTCCCCGATGGCCAATCTTGCCCGATATTGGAATCCACTTCACGAGCCTTCTCGGAATCTTCCGACATCGACCAAGATCTTGATCTTAGCCGCATCCATCTCCGATTCCTCCCATTCAGAAACTCTCTTGGCCATTTCGCTCAGAAGCAAGAAGTTTTTTGGGTTGGCGGCGGAGAAGATGAAACCTAGTCGAGGATGGAGAAAGCAAGAGCTCGAAGAACAGCGGAGTGATTTGGGGGAAAGGTAAAAATCCAAGTCTACCTCCTGGTAAGTTTTTATAACCGCACGATCTCCGCCGCTTCGGAAACCGTCTCGGCTATAGGTCTATGAGAGATGGTTGTACGCCGAACCGCTTCATCGGACAAGTCTATGAGTCGGTTGCAATTCCCGGATGGTCCGTTCGAGAAAAATAGGTGCGTATTGTCACCTCAAGCGAAATTACATTCTTGACCAAGTCTTTCTAGTCGAAGGAAGTATCAATCGGAAGAGTTTTTCTCGATTCCCTACTACGACCACCGAGACGGTCGTAGGGGTTTTATGACTTTTGATAGTCGTAAGCAACCTTCTGACCAAGCAAATTCTGGTCAAGCGGCACTCAAATATCGAAGAGTTTTCCTTCGACTATCATTCTCGACATTCTCATGGTCGTAAGTCCATTCTGAAACCTTTATCAAGTAAGTTACTTTCACTTGAAGCTTGGGGGCTAGATGACGAGGATCTAATAATCCTCATTTTATCTTTTATCTATAATTCTTATTATGGGTAAATATGATGTCACATAGTCCCCAGAAGTACCCCTTATATCTATAAGGGAGAGGCCTAACAAGTAATTGTAAGTTCTTCTACAATCACCCCCATAGTCGTAAGTCTTGCTACGACTATATCATGGTCGTAAGTCCTTCTACGACCACTACATAGTCGTAAGTCCTTCTCGATTGCTACACAGTCGTAAGTCCTTCTCGACCGGGTAAACTCGACCACCTTATAATCAAACCTACGGTGAGTGGGTCCAATTGATTAAGGAATCCGAGCAGTGCACGCACTATTATTCCGCTTATTAATGGTGTGTAATTACCCCATTATCTCGGAAGATAATTGCGGGCGGCGTGAAGAAGCCGGCGCGGTAATTCTTGCCATCATGCGCGATTCTTGGATTAATTAGGCGCATCTCCCGCAGGACAAAACGGCTACTTCTTCACGACTATATAAGGGCATCAATCAGAGGGATAAAGAGGGGGACGAGACAGCGAACAAGAGCTAGTCAAGTAGAAACACAAGTGCTATTCTCTGTAAGAGTCTTAGTCTTTTACTTGATCATCAAGAATACCATACACACAGGATTAGGGTTATTATTCTCTCCGGAGAAGGCCTGAACCTGTCTAAACATCCCGTGTCAATCCACTCTGCATGATCTCATCTTTAGGAGACCCCCCGAATCAAACAATCTTTACGTAAGATCGGTTCTAATACACCGACAGGACTCAACCTATTTCACCAACTCATAGAAAAGGTTAGTCCACATGACGATTGTCATTAATTACCAAACATACCAGTAACTCATAATGACGGATCAAGATACTTCAGTCTTTCTCTCTTTGGTAATTAATGACAACCACCTCAATTTGCAAGTAATTGAATATAAAGACATATGAGTATATATGAACTACACAAGTTTTATATACTTAAGGGTATGTTTCAAAGTAGAGATCTCAAATATGTGTGGATAAAGAAATATAGATCAATACTCATAAAACCACAAAACATAGAGTGAACTCCCTCTGAATGTGTGCATACACGAATGTGTAATAAGAATATATGCACATATTCAAGTAAGACTTTTGGTGGAGTTCAACCTATACTTTTGGAAGAGAGAAATGTAACAAGATATAAGAATATGATGTCAAATACATACCTCCTTGATTTTCACCTTTTAATCCAATTGAGACTAAACAATAGGTATAACAATTAAAGTGTTAGTCTCAAAAATAGATTTATCATTAATCACCAAAATACTCCATTAACTCATAATAGTGGGTCTAGATTCTTCAGTTGGCGGGCTTGGAGGTGGAGGCGATCGGTTATGCGCTTTGGGGCAAACGGTCTTGTGCGTGATGTCACAGTGTCTGTGTGACTTGTTCCACCGGGACAACTACATCCTCTCCGGTTGTCTGTTACTTCTTCTATAGCTTACTAAGTTAGGCATGTCCTATACTAGGCATGTGGTTGTACCGTTATGGCTCAGTTCAATGACGCATAAAGTCAAGTTCTTAATTAACTAAGGTGAGACTGCCCAATTTCTAACCAAATTACCAAGATTCATATTTTTTCAAGCACGAAGTTCCACCATATTACCATTCTTTCCACTCACTCTAGTCTAAATCTTTTCCCACTCTGTTGGTTAAGTGCATCACATACCATCAACGAGTAACATCACACAACACATAGTTTTTACAAACATTCTATACTCACTTAATCAAGTTTAGATTTGTAACTCAAAATGATATCAATAACCCGTTGTATGGCTAACCAAACTATTCGTGTCAAACCAACCTACGTTGGTGCTATGATAATACTAATAAATAATTAACCAAGCTAGGGTGACAAGATCATAGTAATACAATGAGCAAAGTAGATATAATCAAATGGATGAATAGCCAAATCCAAAATGTTTAAAGAAATAAATACTTGAAGTAAAATGCAATAATTTGAATCAATGTAAGTTTGGAAAAACTGAGTTCAACATGGTCAAAGGTACAACTTGAGCACAAAGATGATGCACACCTGACATGTGCGCAAGACGTCCAGCCGGCCTTGCTCATGGTCGAAACCTTGTGGTGGCGTAAGGCTCTTTGGTGGCCTTGATGAAGGTGTTCCTCAACGAGGAAAAGGTGATCCCGGTGGACGCTGTTGACGATGTGTGGTACCTCGACACAGGTTCCAGCAACCACATGACCAGGACCAAGGTTCACCTCCCGCGATGAAACAGTGAGAGGGTCCATGAAGTTCAGAGACAGCTCGGTGGTGGACATGTGCGACAAAGGTGCCGTGATGTTTCGCTGCAAGAACTAGGAGCACCAGGTGCTCACCGAGGTGTACTACATACCTCGCCTCCGGAGCAACATCGTCAGCCTTGGGCAGCTCGATGGAATCGGCTACAAGATCATCATCGAGGCCGGGGACTTGTGCATCTTCGACCGGGAGCGGCTGCTGTTGGCGCGGGTAATGTGGTCCAGGAACCTGTTATACACCCTCACGCTGAACCTGGCCGCACCTGTGTGCCTACTAGCTATGGGCACCGACGCGGTGTGGATGTGGCACACGCGCTACAGCCACATCAACTTCCACACGCTGTGGAATTTGGGCACCAAGCGGATGGCAGAAGGAATCCCCATCATCGACCACGTGAAGTAGTTTTGTGACGGGTGTGCGCTTGGCAAGCTGCACCACACACCGTTCCCTCATGCCATGTCATACCGCACTGAGCATGGGCTTGAGCTGGTGCACGACGACCTCTGCGGACCGGTCACACTGGCCACACCAAGCGGCAACTGCTACTTCTTGCTGATTGTCGACGACCACAATAGCTACATGTGGCTAGAGGCACTCAAGACAAAGGACAAGGCGTTCAAATTTTTCAAGAAGGTCAAGGCGGCAGTAGAGAATGAGATTGACGTGTGGTTCAAGGTGTTCCGCACTGACCGCGGTGGGTATTTCAACTACATCAAGTTCTCGGAGTACTGTGACGAGTTGGGCATCAAATGGTACACCATCGAACCCTACAAATCGCGACAAACGACATTGTTGAGCGCCGGAACCAGACCATCGTGGAGATGGTGCGGAGTATTTTGAAGAGAAAGGGTGTGCCAACTGAGTTCTGGGGCGAGGTGGTGAAGACCGCGGTGCACATTCTCAACCATGCACCGACGAAGAGCCTTGACGGCATGACGCCGTATGAGGCATTTTATAAGCAGAGGCCTAAGGTGAACTGCTTCCGCACATTCAGGTGTGTGGCGCACGTGAAGAAGGTTGGTCCTGGCGTGATGAAACTGTCAGACAAATCCACACCGATGGTATTTCTCGGCTACGAGGAAGGGTCAAAAGCCTACTGTGTCTATGATCCCAAGTCCAAGTTGCACATCACGTGATGTAGTATTTGAGAGGACAAGGGGTGGGCGGGAGGCAACTTCGGGTGTTCCTGCTACTGCCGACGTCGGCATTTTCACCATCGAGTACACTACTAACCTTGTGACAGGTGGTGCACCGGTGGACGACAATATGTCGGCAAAAACGAGCACGAGCCCCGTGGCACCGTAGGCGGCAGAGCTATGCACGCTCTCGACCCCAGTAGCAGCTGCAATGAATGATGTCGAGTTCATGACACCACCGATCGATGGGTTGCGTGACTCGGATGATGCACTGCTTCGATACCGGACCGTGATGAACGTCCTCGATACAACAAACATCCATGACATCGACTACAACGGTTTTTGTCTACTAGTTGCCGAGGAGCCCGCGAGTGTCGAGCAGGCGCTGGGAGAGGCCTGCTAGAAGCGCGCCATGGACGATGAGATGTGTTCCATCCTCGACAACGAAACCTGGGAGTTCTTCAAAATCATGGCCGAACACAAGGTGATCGGGCCCAAGTGGGTGTTCAAGGTCAAAATGGACCATGCGGATAACATTGTGAAGCACAAAGCTCACCTAGTTGCAAAGGGATACGCCCAACGATAAGGGGTGGACTTCGATGAGGTGTTCGCACCGGTGGCACAGATAGAGACTGTGCGACTGCTGATCGCCCTAGTTGCGCACGGTGGTTGGAAGGTTCACCACATGGACGTGAAGTTTGCGTTCCTGAATGGAGAGCTCGCTGAGGATGTGTGCGTGCATCAACCTCCTGATTTCATCGACGACAAGCACAAACACGAGGTACTCAGGCTGCGCAAGGCTTTGTATGGCCTAAGGCATGCACCGCATGCCTGGTGTGCCAAGCTGGACAAGTGTAAGATCGAGGAGGCCGACTAGAGGGGGGATGGGTGAATAGGCGGTTTTAAAAACTTCTTTTGCTAAAACTTATTTATAATGCGGAAGCTAATAACAATTTAGTTTTGCACAATTAAAACATAAATCAACTAGTCTTTACTAAGTGCACCAACAATATACAACAAATGAAGACTTGCAAGAATACACCGATATATGAGCAATTAATGCAAGTAATGTAAATAGCACAAAGATGGACAAACCACAAAGACGCGATGATGTTTTACCGTGGTGTTCGAAGACTTGCCGGTCTCCCCTAATCCACGTTGAGGTAAGCCCAACCGCGTTGGACCGGCTCCTCAATTGAGCCAACACCTTTGAGGTAAGTCCAACCACTTGGACCGGTTCTCACAACACGAACCAATACCTCGATTCACTCGGGTTGCTCTTCCTCCACTCCGGAGATGGCGAGCACCAAACCACTCACAACTACGCCAGGCCTTCTCACAAGCTTCTTGAGAAGATCACCAATCCACGACACCTCCACTCTGTCTAGGTGTCGGCAAACACCAAGAGCAGCACGTCTACGACTTTCACTTGAACTAATCAAGTGTCTAAACTCAATGGATACACAATCCACTACCTAAGGCAATATATGCACTTAGGGTTTACTCTCTAAGCTCACTAAGTGCAACACATGCATATAAGAGATGAGAGGGTTTGCTATTTGCTCAAGGGAATGGGTAATGGCACCAGCCACCTCACCCAAGGTCAGCCAAGGTGAGTATTTATAGTCCACACACAAAAACTAGCCGTTAGGGAGAGATTCTACTGAAAATCAGCGAAGCTCAGATAGGCAGCAGGCATATGGCCGGTCAGACCACACTTGCTCCAACAGCTATAAAACTAGCCGTTGGACACATCGATCGACCGCCAACCAATCTTGGTCGAGACCGGACGGTGGTTAGTCTGGTCAACACATGCCGGTCAGACCGCTCCAACTAAAATCAGAGAAACACACTCTCTGGAAAAGCTGACCGGGTCGAAGACCCAGAGGTCCGGTCAATCCAGACTTACAACCGCGGTCAAACCGCTCCATATAGGAATAAACAAATCCAGAAAAACACATCTTCTGGAAAAAGTTGACCGCACGACCCTGACCGGAACCCCGGTCAGACCAACCAACACATGGCGGTTAGTCCGGTCCAGGAAACAAAAACTGATTTTGCAATTACTTTAACTCAATTTGCAAAACATATTTGCCAATTGATGCAATATGCAAACAAGGGTTGAATGCGAGATTCTCAATAAGTTGCAAAATACATTTGCTAACTTTTAGAATCATGCTACAAGGAATAAGGTACATGGACTTAAGCCATTTGCAAAACACATTCGCAAACTAAAGTCACACACTACAAGGATTATGCATGAGTTTCAACTACTTGCAAAAACACATTTGCAAATATTGATAACATGCTAACGAGAGCTAGAGCAAGCACGACGAGCTATCAACACATGTCACTCTCAAGCTACTGGTCAAGACCCCTCTTAATAGTATGGCAGCCTAAACTAGCAATCCGGTCTACCAACCAAACACCAAGACCGGTAAAAGACTAGGAACACATCCTTAGCCCTAGCTAGTCATACCTTTGCCTTGAACATCTTCTTGAAGCTTGATGACCCACACCTTCACTTCAAGTTCGGGTCATTGACTTGATGATCATCAACACATGATGATCTCCTTTACTTCAAGCTTTTTACTTTAATATCATCAACACATGATGATCTTTTTCACTTCGGGATTTTATCTTGAACATCATCAACACATGATGATTTCCTTTATCCCGAGTCTTGACATGATGACGATCAACTCATGATGTCATCCAAAGTCTTCATCATTCTGGAATATAACCTAATCATCAAACTCAGGAAAAATGTTAGTTCCACAATATGATTATCATTAATTACCACACCATACTATTAACTCATAATGGTGGGACAAGATACTTCAATCTTTCCCTTTTTGGTAATTGATGACAACCACTTCAATTGTACATAAATTGAATGTAGATAAATAAACATAGAGCAACATGAGTATACAATAACTACATAAGTTATATATACTCCAAGGATATGTTTCAAAGTAGAGATCCCAAGTATGTGTGGAGAACGGAATATGGATCAATACTAATGAAATCACAAAATATAGAGTGAACCTCCCCTAAATGTGTGCATACACAAATGTGTAATAAGAACATATGCACATATTTAAGTTAAACTTTTGGTGGAGTTCAACTTATATTTTGGATCCGGCGAATGCAACAATATATAAGAGTATAAAGTCGAATGCATACCTTCATAGTTTTCACCTTTTTATATCCAAACGAGACTACACAAAATCATACTAGGTAAGAGAGATAGTCTCATAAGTAGATTTGTCATTAATCAATGAAAGGTGTAAGTCTCATATTTAGATTTGTCATTAATCATCAAAATACCCCATTAACACATAATGGCGGATCTAGATTCTTCAACAAGTCGCTGGCGTCCCTCGGCTTCGAGTGGAGTCCCATGGAGCACGTGGTGTACATGAGGACGAAGGGTGGCACGTTCCTGCTTCAACGACATCACCGAGTTCAAGGCCCAGATGCAGAAGTTGTTCAGCATGAGCGACCTTGCCCTCCTGAACTACTACCTGGGAATTGAGGTAAAGCAAGCCGCCAGTGCCACCACCATGTGTCAAAGAAGCTATACGTGCAAGATCTTGGAGGTGGCAGGCATGGCTAGGTGCAATCCGTGCCAAACTCCAATGGAGAACCGCCTGGAGATGAGCAAGACGGACGGTGGCAATGCTGTTGATGCCACCGACTACCGGAGCGTCGTCGAGAGCCTGCGCTACCTGGTGAACACCAGGATGGACATTGCCTATGTGGTGGGCATTGTCAGCCGGTACATGGAGGCACCTACGACACAACACATGGCCGCCGTGAAGCATATCTTCCGTTACGTGAGCGGCACGGTGGGTTTCGACTGCTGCTACATGAAGCACGGCCCGTTGGAGTCCAAGCTGATGGGTTTCAGCGACAGTGACCTGGTTGGCGACGTGGATAATCGCAAGAGCACCACAGGCACGACATTCTTCCTAGGAGGAAGTTTGATCTCCTGGGCGTCGCAAAAGCAGAAGATCATCACACTCTCGTCTTGTGAAGCAGAGTACATCACAGCGGCGACGGCGGTGTGCCAAGGGGTGTTGCTGAGTCGGCGACTTGGAGACCTGACGAACACTAAGCCAAAGAAGATCAAGCTGCTCGTCGACAACAAGTCTGCCATCGCACTCTGCAAGAATCCGGTCCACCATGATCGTAGTAAGCATATTGACATCCTTTTTCATTCTATCCGTGAATGCGTGGGTGATGAGAAGGTGGGCGTGGAGCATGTCAATACAGACGACCAGCTCGTCGATATCTCAACGAAGGCGCTCGGGCGCGTGAAGTTCATTGAGTTGCGGGAGAAGCTGGGCGTCTAGAGGGTAAAATCAGGGCAACATGATTAGGAGGTGATTTGTTAGACTTAATCACATTGTACTTAATCAGGCGTATGTGTTTGCATGTGTTCGCATGTAACATGTGCATGGAGTTTATTGCCGTAGTGTGCGTGGGGTCTAATCGCCGCGGCACGTTCAGGCGTGATGGCGTGTTATCTCCAGGTCGTGGCGTAATGTAACATCGTGGGTCACTCGATGAAAATAAGAGGAGGAAAAAAAAAACCCTGAAAAGCTGTGAAGTTAAGCCCTCTTGCGTCTTGACTCTGAGGTTTCGTGTTCAGGCGTACGGACGTTCGCGTGTGTGTTTTGTGTTCTAACAATCGGTGCCTGTGCTAACAAGGAGCACTTATTTATCCCTGATTAATTCCACAGAAAGTATTTGATCTATTAAGTATTAAATTACCCTGCCTATTCTTTTCACGTTGCATATATCAATGCATTTTGCATACATATGCAGAGACGAAGGTGCATGATAAATGAGAGATTAGAGACCCTGCAGCAGCTTGTTCCAGGATGCGACAAAGTGAGATCACTACGCTAATTTAACTTTCTGCCATGCACAAATACTGTACCAATTAACATTAGGAGATGTAAGTGCTTTCTCCTTGTCCCTCTGAAAAAAAGTACTTGGTCCTTGGAGGAAAAAGAAAGGAATTGCAACCGATAATTATTTTGGCAGAAACCTAGCTGAAGAATTTGTCTACACATGTGGCATGATCTCTACTGTGTCAACATTTCAGTCTAACCAAGCGTCAACGCTGGACAGAACAATCCAGTACATGAAGTGTCTGCAGCAGCAAGTCCAGGCAATTTCCGTCGGATGCACCATGAAGCCACAGTGCCGCCGCCATACACGCAGCCGCCGTCGCCATGGCTGCACGACTGCCGATGCAGCCCACAGGTGCCGTTGCTCCAGGGATGCTGCCAGGGGGGTATGTCCGGCCAGGAGTGGTTCGATAGAAATTAATTTTGTTGTCAAGTGTTTCGCATAATAATTGAATTTGCACGTCAGTTGCATGGTAGAGTTAGTGGAGCTAGTGTCGTGCAAATTAGTTAACAGAGTAATTAGCTAGTACATGTAGTAGTACTAGTGAAGGTAGTGGTGTTAATGGCGATGTTACATGTCATATTGCAGCTATAAAAATATATTATACCTAATTTGTTTCATTGACCATCCTGGAGTGATGATGACAGCACCATTGATCTAACTCGGTTGCTGCTCCAAATAAAGGACATGCAGCTGGTTACCATCGGCAGGGCTCAAGCAGCAGCAGCAGAAGTAAGAGAAGCAGCTTGCGCGGAAAGCATAAATTTAGGTATGAGGTTCACTTACTCGTAAGTTGTCTGATTTTTTTTTAACACACTGATGATTTTTTGGCTTTTGAATTAGTTTTAAGATGTGTATATGCTCGATTCTAGATTGACCCAATAGTTCAAAAATGCGACGTATACTTAAGATAGCATAAGTCACCTTAATTAGAAATAGAAATACCATACCTGGGATCAAGCTACGTGGCAATATATAGGCATGTCTCATACACAAGAGCCTATTTATGGACATATGCACGTACACCATGAGGGTCATCCGATCCACAATTAGCGAACAAGATCTAGGCGAACGCCCCTATCCCACTTACCATTCTTTAGCGATTTGCCCCACGCGAGGTACAGAAAATTCCATCCATCCCCTCGGACGCCCCTGCCCATCGCCACTCACCCCAACGACCATGCTTTGCCGCCCTTCCACCGCGCAGCCGCTTCAACACCCCAGCCCGCCGCTGCCGCTCGCCCTAACGATCACACTTTGCCACCCGACAACCATGCTTGATCCTCCTCGACCCTGCCCCTTGCAGATCCGGTGTCCTCGAGGCCGTCGTCACTTCGATCCCTTCCTCGACCCTGCCCCTCGTCGGATACAAGAGTCCTTGAGTCCGTCGCCGTTGGATCCTGCGCCCCGCGCCCCGGACCCCAACCCTGCCGAATCTCGCTGCCTCAACCCCACCACCATCATCCCGGCGACCTCAACCACGAGACCGCCTTGCCGTTTTCCTCACCACGTGTCGTAGTCCCGTCATCTGCGCCACCCCCGCCTTGGGAACAATTGTTCTTGCCTCTTTTTTTTGTTCTTCTATTAGTTTTCCTTTTCCATGTTCCTGATCCAGATATTCTTTCCTTTTCCATTATTCTTGACCAGAACGTATCAAGTGTTGCGGGCTTCTCCGTTCTTATTGGACAACGATCTGAATAGAAGAAGAGAAAAAGATTGATAACTGACTTAACTTGGATGGCAATACATTGGCAATACAAATTCTGGATACATGTTCCGGTCAGAAGAGCCATGTCAGGTTCTGATTATGTACTTGCTTTTCTTGCTTTTTTCATTACTATTGATAGCTTTGACTTAACTTGGATGACGAGCATATACATATTATGAAGTGTATATAATTATTTGATGTAACATCCCAAAATTCACATTTTGGAAAGAAATAATATAAATGCATTGGGAAAATAATTTTGAGCATAATGCGTATGAGAAACTAATCATGTATGATTTTTGAGCTTTTGTCTAAAGCAAATAATGAAATTCATACAAACATGCACCTGAAAGAATTTTAGGAAAAATAGAATGAAAATAAGTGAGAGAATTATTTTAGGCATATTTGCTTAGGGAGGAATTTATTGAGCACATTTTGAGAAAATTTCATCTAAAGCAATAATGTATTTCCTAAAAAAAATAGAAGCTTGCAAGAATTTTCAAGAAAATCACAGACAATGTAAAGTTATGAAAAAATTACATAAGAAACCACAGTAGGTCAGGAGCCCTTACAAAAAATTTCAAAAAATTTGGACCTTGTTTGTTCAACTAAAAAAATAAGCAAAACCCATGGCTACTTAAACCCAAAATCCTGATTATGTTCTCTCTCTCCTCTCACTAACGAGTGGGACCCACACATTAGGAGCTTTCTTCCACCTCGCTCTCGCCCTCGCTAATGCGTACTCGCTCCAGCTCCTCCCCGCTCTCCCACTGTTTCACTGCGCCGCCCACCGTTTTCCTCCAACTGCTTCCTATCACCTCGCGCTGACTCTGCCCATGCACATCTACCTCCATAATGGCGGCCAACTCCCGCGCGGGAGGAGAGACCCGAGCTACGCCATGAGATACTTGCACTGGTCACCAACATCTCGTCACTCTTCTCGCAAAACTGTCCCACCTACTTAAGCTCCAATGCGCACACCTTCTTCCTCAGCTCGCCCTCGTTCCTTTTCGCGCTAGCCCGAGCTTCATAGCTCCTTAGCTTTGTTGGAACACGTGCATCGTTCTTGACGCCGATGAGTGGGCTCTGCAACTCCATTCTCGCTAGTGATCTCTTTGCTCTCGCCACCTGCGTCACCACGCGCCTTATAGGATGCCAGTTAATGAACTTGAGAAGCTGAAAAAGGAATTTTCAGAATTGCAAGAGAAAGGGTTCATTAGACCAAACTCTTCACCATGGGGATCTCCTGTACTGTTCGTGAAAAATAAGGACGGCAGTATGCGCATGTGTATGTATTATCGGTCCTTGAATGAAGTAACTATCAAAAACAAATATCCGTTGCTCAGAATTGATGATTTATTCGATCAGCTCGGGGCAACGAAGTTTTCTAAGATAGATCTGCGCTCAGGGTACCACCAGCTAAAAATCAGGCTTGAAGACATCCCTAAAACAACCCTCTCTACTTGATACGACCTCTATGAGTTCACTGTTATACCATTTGGGCTAACCAATGGCCCGACCTACTTCATGAATCTAATGAACAAGCTATTCATGGAATATCTGGATGGATTCGTGGTGGTATTTATAGACGATATCCTCATCTATTCCAAAGATGCTGAAGAACATGCACAACATCTAAGATTGGTGCTAGAAACCCTCAAGGAGCACCGGTGTATGCCAAGTCTGATGAAGTGCGAGTTACGGCTATCGATGTTAGCTTCTTGGGGCATCACGATATCGCAAGCGGAGTAGCCGTGGATCGGCAAAGTGGAAGCCATTCTTGATTGGCAACCACCTACCACGGTGACTGAAGTTCAGAGTTTCCCAAGATTGGTGGGATACTATCGTAGATTCATTGAGAGATTCTCCAAAGTCGCTTTGGCACGTCGCTCGATTCTTGAAGAAGGAGAAGAAGTTTGAGTGGGCGGAAGGGTGCAAGAAGAGTTTCAAGCACTCTGAGTCCAATTAACCTCATTTTTGTTCTAGTGCTTCCAGATATCTGCAAGGATTTCGAGGTGTATTGTGATGTCTTTCGTCAAGGGCTAGGCAGCGTGCCAATGCAAGACCGGAAGTTGATAGCATATGCATCTCGGCAGTTGCGGTCACATGAAGAGAATTATCCTACTCGTGATCTAGAATTGGCGTCGGTGGTACATGGGCTGAAATTGTGGTGCTACTACCTCATCGAAAATCATTGCAACATATACGGATCACAAAGTCTCAAATACATCTTCACTCAATCGGATCTTAACTTGAGGCGTGAAGATGGTTATAACTCATAAAAGATTATGAGTTAGACCTTCACTATCACCAGTAAGGCCAATGTGGTGGTGATGCATTAGCGAAAGTCCTACTACAACCATATTGTGACCCAAGGCGCAACCTTCCTCTTTGAGAATTTGAGAAGCTTAACACGAAAATAGTGCCACATGGGAGCCTCTCGCCTTGGAGGTGCAACCCATTTTAGAGGAAAGAATCAAAGGCGCCTAGTTGGGAAACACCGGCATAGAAAGGATCCAGCGGATCATGCGACAAGGAAGGCCCAAAATGACGAAAGATGATCATGGCATCTTGTGGTATGGAAAGCGCATTTTCGTACCCCATCAACAGGATCTGAAGGATTTGATACTCAAGGAGGCCCACGAATCAGCTTATTCTATCCATCCAGGTGGTACCAAAATGTACCAGGATTTGAAGCAACGTTACTGGTGGCCCCGCATGAAAAGGGACATTGCAATATACGTAGCTTGCTACGATGTGTGCCAACGAATCAAAGCAGAACATCAGAAGCCTATCGGTCTTTTGCAGCCATTACAAATCCCCGAATAGAAATGGGAAGAAGTTAGCATGGACTTCATCATCGGTCTACCAAAGACACGGGCAGGATATGATACTAGTATTAACAACTTGCGATTAAAACCTGTAGGGAGGAGAAGTTGTGAAGAAAGTTTGTTAGCTGTTACTGCACCAAACAAGATTCTACTAGTGACATGTCAAAGCGTCCATGGAAGTTGTGGGGTTGTTGTTTCTCTGTTGGGTCCTGCAATTTTCTCTGGAACTTTACTTGCCCATGCTCTGTGAAGAAGAACCAAAGCCGCTGGAGACGATGTATACTACGTGCATGTGTTAGTGGCGAGGATCAACATCTCAACTTGTGCGCGTGTGTGTTATTTAAGGTATTGTAATCAGTTTGTTTGAAGATAAGAAAAACAGAGAGAAACAAGAAGCTGCAGGCAGTTGTGTAGCACAAAAACTCATCTGTGTTCATCTTCGTGCGTGCGTTCTAGAGCAGAAATAATGAACGAGTTCTCTTCGAGAGCTGAGCCAACAAGACTTTGAGGTGCCGGAGTACCTCGGCCGCGCGCAAGCAAAGATGAGCCATGAGCGATTGTATAGAACAAAAACTCATCTGTGTTCATCTTCGTGCGTGCGTTCTAGAGCAGAAATAATGAACGAGTTCTCTTCGAGAGCTGGGCCAACAAAACTTTGAGGTGCTGGAGTACCTCGGCGGCCGCCGCCGCCGGCAAAGATGACGCGTGAAGCATGCTCGACGACCACTACCTCATGTAAGTATCGTTAGGTCGATCTATCGGTTATATGTGGTACCTCATCTTTCAAGATCTTGCTTTGCTTTCACTTTGCATCGATGAGCTGCTCAGTTTGCTACGGAACGGGGATGGCGCTGGGAGAGCTCCGCCGCGCAAGACCGAAAGCTCTCACCGGCGAGGACACAGCCTCCGTCGTCGACGACCGACACTGCCAGCCACCAGTAGATACTATCTTGGAGCGCGCTCACGGGGCGAGGCCGAGATGGCGTCGTGGCTTCGCCAGGTGTTCGAGGAGGCCTCCGACGATCATGAGCCGCAGGGCACCGTGCCCAACAAGTTGTTCGGAACAAGCGCTACTACCGCGCTGTTGAATAATCCTGTGCGTTTTTCTGTGAATTTTTTTAGTTGTGGCGTTTCCGTTTGCATTAGCTGTCTTTGTTTACTAACTCATTTATCTTGAGGCGTTACATGGAAACGTGGTAACATAGTGAATGGCATGTAAGGCGTTTTGATTGGTGCTAAATGAGCGTTATTAATAGCGCATTATTGCTTGTATTGTAGTGGGCCTTCTAATCAAAATAAAAGGAGCAGAGAAAAAACCTGAAAAGTTGCGACAGTAGAGCAACATAAAAAAAAACTCTGTGTTTGTCGTATCCAGAGTGCGTGTGTGTTTGTTTCCAGCGTCTCGCGTGCATAGACACCGGCAAGTGGGATCACAATTGGTATCAGAGCTGAGTAGTTTTGATCATTGGCAATGGCTCGCGACGGTTTATGTTCTCTTACCAGGTCGTCTCTGGTGCAAGGTGACGGCAGCACTACTCGCATGATCAATCTCGGCGGCAATGTTGATTGCGAGATTGGATCCAGAAGCAACGGCGGTCAAGAGCGTGTGGTGCAGCGGGTGGTAAGGAGATAGCGGGTTGGTGGTCTACCATGTTGTGCAGACGAACTACACCGGCCGGGCCCTTGTGATGAGGTAAACTGCGAGCACAAGGGCGTGGGAGACGATTGAACCTGGCAATGCCGACTACCACGACAACAGACTGGCGCTGTCCGCCATCCTCTGTGCGGTATCACCGGATATGTTTTCCACGCTGGCGGTGAAGGACACGGCCAAGCAGGCGTGAGACGCTGTGAAGACGATGCAAATGGGCATCGAGTGCGTTCGCTAGGCGAATGCACAGAAGCTTCGCAAGGAGTTCGAAGATATCGAATTCAAGGATGGTGAGTCGGTGGATGACTTCTCCATGAGGATCACGGGACTCGTCAACAATCTCCGGATCCTAGGCGACACATTGAAAGATGAAAAGATAGTCAAAAAATTCATTCGTGTTGTGCCACCCAGGTATACATAGGTGACAATCTCGATCGAGATACTGCTTGACTTGAGCACGTTGTCGATCGAAGAACTCTCCAGTCGGCTTCGATCAGTGGAGCAGCGCTACGCGCACAACAACTCGGGCGGCTCCGATGGGCGTCTGCTGTTCACTGAAGAGGAGTGGCTCGCACGCGCCAAGAAGAGGTAGCAAGGTGGCGGTGACAAGGGAAGCGATAGAGGTAGTGACAACCGTTACCGCGGCAAGCCGCGTGGTCGTGGGTGTGGATAAGGCGGACAAGACGGTAAGGACAGTTGCTCGTCCGGTGCACGCCATGATATGTCGTAGATTCAGTGCTACAACCGTGACAAGTACGGGCATTACTCCAGGAACTGCCGCAACCCAAAGCATAACGAGCAGGCCCACCTGATGCAAGCCGCCGACGATGAACCTGCGCTTCTCATGGCGCAGGTGTGCGCACTCACCAAGGCTTATGTGGGCGCAGACACTATCATGGTGCTCAACGAGGTGCACGCGTAAGTGCATCTAGGGCACAAGGAGGACACCTATGATGGCGGCAGTAGCGGACACGGTGCGGCAATCACATGTCCGGTGCGGGCAAGCCGCGGAGATGGGCGAGGCGTCACGGCTCCATCAAGTTCGGCGGCGGCTCGGTGGTGGATATCTGTGGCGTGGCACCATCTTGTTCACTTGCCGGAGCGGGAGCACCGTCTTGCCGACGGGTGTACTACATCCACGATCGCATAACAACATAGTGAGCCTCGGACGGCTCGATGAAGCGGCTACGGATGCTCATCCAGGATGGCGTACTCACGATCTGCGACCAGCAGCGTCGCATACTTGCACGGGTAAACCGCAGTCGCAACCAGCTCTATGTGCTCATCTTCAGCATTGCACAACCGGTCTTCACATGCGTAGTGCGTGCGGCCGACGCGTGGCAATAGCATGCCAGGTATGGGCACCTGAACTTCTAGGCGTTGCAGAAGTTGGCGCAACACGACATGGTGCGTGGGCTGCCGCAGATTGATCATGATGATCAGATTTGTGACAGCTGCCTCGTCGGTAAGCAGCAGCGCACCCCATTCCCAGAGCATTCGAAGTACCGCGTAGAGCACATCCTCGATCTGGTGCGGGTGATCTCTGTGGCCTAATCGTGCCGGCCACACCAGGCAGGAAGAAATATTTTTTGCTCCTCGTCGACGACCTCAGCCGCTACATGTGGCTGGTGTTGCTAACGATGAAGTACAAGGCATCGGTGGCGATCAAGCGTTTCCAGACCGTCGTTGAGGTGGAAATTGGGTGCAAGTTGCGCGCCCTCTGCACTGGTCGCGGCGACGAGTTCATGTCAGTTGAGTTCGGTGAGTACTGCGATGATTGCGGGGGCCAGCGGCACCTCACGACCCATACTCCCGCGTGAGCGACATCATCGAGCGTCGGAACCAGATGGTGTTAGCCATGGCTTGCAACATGATGAAGTCCAAGAGCATGCCGAGGTTGTTTTGCGGTGAGGGGGTGACGACGGCCGTGTTCATCCTGAACTAAGCCCTGACCCGCAGTGTCGATGGCATGACGTCGTATGAGGCGTGGCATGGTGCACGGCCTCTAGTGCACTTCCTTCGCACTTTCGGCTGCGTCGCGCACGTCAAGGTGGTGAAGCCACACCAGAAGAAACTCGATGACAGGAGCACGCCGATGGTGTTCACCGGCTACGAGCCCGGCGCCAAGGCGTATCGCGTCTACAACCTCGTCGGCAAGAGCATGCACGTGACGCGCGACGTCGTCTTCGACGAGGTGCCACAGTGGGACTGAGGTGCTACGGTTAACTACGGTGAGACGTTCACTGTCGAGTATACCATATATCCTGAAGAAGGTGCTGTGCGTGGCAGCCACGCTACGCCGCAGTGGCGATGGCGATCTACACCGGCAATGCCGAGTCATGCGCCCGGCCGGGGCCACTAACGTCGGCATCTGGAGCAACAACGAGCACGCCTACTCCCGTGGCACAAAGTGGGGTGGAATTTGTTTCACCGCCAACCGATGTTTCGCCCACGATGGACGACGAGGGCCTTCGCAGCTACCGGACTGTGGCTAACGTGTACGATACGACCACGGTCCATGACCTCGATCACAAGGAGCTATACCTGACAGCGGGAGATGAACCAGTCGGCTTCTCCAAGGCGGAGAAACACGAGTGTTGGCGCCGTGCCATGCTCGAGGAGATGAGCTCCATCGAGGAGAACGGCAACTTGCCGACCTCCCAGTGAGTCATCGTCCCATCGGCTTGAAATGAGTCTTCAAGGTGAAAAAGAACTCCCAAGGTGTTGTCATCAAGCATAAGGCCCGCCTCGTGGCAAAGGGCTATGTGCAGCGCTAAGGCGTCGACTACGAGGAGGTGTTCGCACCGGTGGCCCATCTTGAGTCCGTTGCGCCCTCGATCGTGCTTCCCTGCGCACGGGGGATGGCATGTACACCACATGGACGTTAAATCGGTGTTCCTCAACGAAAAGCTCGAGGAGGAGGTCTCCGTCGCCCAACCTCCTGGCTTTGAGGTAAAGGGCCATGAGCAGAAGGTATTGAGGGTCCACAAGGCTCTCTACGGCTTGAAGCAGGCGCTGAGAGTATGAAATGCTAAGCTTGACAGCTGTTTGCTATCACTCGAGTTTCAGCGGAGCGCATCAGAACATGTTGTGTACATGCACGGTAGAGGTACATCACGACTACTGGTAGGCATCTACATCGACGACCTCATTATTACGGGTACCGACGCACAGGAGATCGTCAAGTTGAAAAGGGAGATGAAAAACTCATTCAAAATGAGCGATCTCGGCTTGCTCAGTTTCTAACTCGGCATCGAAGTGCACCAGTCCGATGACTACATCACGTTGTATCAATCTGCATACATGCTCAAAATTCTTGAGAAGAGCGGTACGACGAATTGCAATCGCTGCCACGTTCCCATGGAGCCGAGGCTCAAGCTGGCAAGGCAAGCTCAACCCCTCACATGGACGTCACGGTCTACCGGAGTATCGTCGGGAGCTTGAGGTACCTAGTGCACATAAGACCCGACATCGCGTACTCGGTGGGCTACGTAAGTCGCTTCATGGAAGCGCCAACCATTGAGCACTTGGCTACAATCAAGCATATACTCCGGTACATTGCTGGTACGTGGAGCTATGACTGCCGTTACACAAAGAAGATGGAGGAGCCATGGTTTGTCGGCTACAGCGATAGCGATATGGTCGGCGACGTCGACGACCGCAAGAGCACGATGGGCATCTTATTCCTCAGGCGCAGCCCCATCAGTTGGCAATCTCAGAAGCATAAGGTTGTGGCACTGTCCTCTTGCGAGGCCGAGTACATCGCGGCGACAACGGCTGCCTGCCAAGGTATCTGGCTCGCTCGTTTACTCGCTGACTTGAAGAATGAAGAGGCAGGCTGTGGATATCGTGGGGATATGTGCATGATCTTAGGATGATGAGTCAATTGGCAATGGCGTTGTTGGTTTGCAAAATCTCACGTTTTGAAGCGCTCTGTCTTTGTCGAGGTTCTGACCGGTCCGACCGCCAAGCCACCGGTCGAGGCCGTGTAGTGTGGCGATCCGGCCGAGCATTGCCGGTCCGACTGGCCACAGTTGATGATGGAGTTTGGGGCTAGGCCAAAAATAGGTTGTGAAGGTATGAGAGGGGAGTCTCCTGGATGTGATCACATAATTTTTGGAGCTCCTAGTCAAAAGTTATATTCATTTGAAAATTCCAGAGAGTTTCAGATTTTTAAGTTGAAAATTTGGCTAAGTCATTTGGAGCGGTTGGACCGGCGTTATGAAATCGGTCGGACCAGCGTGAAATCGGTCCGACCGGTGGGTATGTGAAAGATCTAGACCCGCCATTATGAGTTAATGGATTGTTTTGGTGATTAATGACAAATCCAAATATGAGACTAACTCTTTGTCCAAGTATTATTTTTTTGTAGTCTCATTTGGATATAAAGGTGAAACACAACGAGGTATGCAATCGACATCTAAATCTTATATATTGTTGCATTTCTCGGATCCAAAATATAGGATTGAACTCAACCTTAAGTCAAACTTGAATATGTGCATATGATCTTATTACACATTTGTGTATGCACACATTTAGGGGGAGTTTTATCCTATACTTTGTGGTTTCATTAGTATTGATCCATATGCCATTTTCCACATATACTAAGGATCTTTACGTTGAAACAAAACCTTTGAGTATACAAAACTTGTGTAGTTCGTATATACTCATGTTATGAGTATATAGAACTTGTGTAGTTCTTGTATACTCATGTTAGAGTATATATAACTTGTGTAGTTTATATATACTCATTTGTTCTCTCATTTATCATCATTAAATTTATGAGAATTTAAGTGATTATCATCAATTACCAAAGAGGGAAAGATTGAGATATCTTGTCCCACCATTATGAGTTAATGGTATGGTGTGGTAATTAATGATGATCACATTGTGGAACTAACATTTTCCATGAGTTGGATATATAGGTTATGTTCGGGATGATGAAGACTTGGGATGATCATGAGTTGATCATCAAGTCAAAACTTGGTATAAATGATGCATCATGAGTTGATGCTTATCAAGAAGAAATGATCATGAGTTGATCATCAAGACAAAAGAAGACCCATCATGTGTTGATGGAGGTCAAGTGAAGGAATGCATCATGCGTTGATGCATGTGAAGAATCGGGATGGAGAAATCATCATGTGTTGATGATGATCAAGACAATATCTCGAAGTGAAGAAATCATCATGAGTTGATGATTGTCAAAGTCAAGGACCCGGACTTGAAGTGTTGATGTGCGTCATCAAGCTTCAAGAAGATGCAAGGCAAAGGTATGACTAGCTAGGGCTAAGGATGTGTTCCTAGTCTTTTACCGGTCTCGGTGTTTGGTTGATAGACCGGATTGCTAGTATAGGTTTGCCGTACTATTAAGAGGGATCTTGACTAGTAGTTTGAGTTAGTCATGTGTTGATAGCTCATTATAATTGCTCTAGCTCAACGAGGCATGACGCTATTTATTTGCGAATGTGTTTTGCAAATAATCGAGGCTCATGCATAACCCTTGTAGCATGTGACTTAAGTTTGCAAATGCGTTTTGCAAATGGTGTAAGCCCATGTACCTTTTTCCTTGTGGTATGATTCCAAAAGTTGGCAAATGTGTTTTGCAACTTGTTGGGAATCTTGCTTGTGACCTTTGTTGGCATGGCTTGTCAATTTGCAAATGTGTTTTGCAATTGAAGTTGTTGAAAAGCCATTTCGATTTACGTCGGAAAATCGGAAGTTCCGTGGCTTATCGGCGGAAGTTCCGCACCCCGGACTGTCCGATTTTCAGCGGCTTGATTTTTCCAGAGAGCGGCCGGTTTAGGGACTTAGCCGATTTTCTAAGTGCGGAAGTTCCGGCTTGTTAAGCGCGGAACTTCCGATTATCGGTTGCTCCGATTTTCGGCGGTTGGTTTTTTTCCAGAGAAGCACCATTTTGGGGACTTAGCCAAAATTCAATGTGCGGTAGTTCCGCTATGTGTTGGCGGAACTTCAAGAATCGAACGTCCGATATGTAGTTGGCGGTAGTTCCGCACTAAAAATCAAACGGCTAGTTTCTCGTCTGACATAGCCGTTGCGGTGCCTTTTCTCTCTCATGCGGTAGTTCCGGCCTTTGCATGGCGGAACTTCCGATTTCCTGATTTTCGGGGTTTGTCTCCCAACGGCTAGTTTTTTGTGTGGGCTATATATAGCCACCTTGGCGGTTGGGAGAGGTTCTTTGGTGCTATTGTTAAGTGATACACTCTTTCTTTGAGCTAAGAGCAAGCCTCTATTCTCTTTTGTGCATGTGTTGCACTTGGTGAGATTAGAGAGTAAACCCTAAGTGCATGTGTTGCCTTAGGTAGTGGATTGTGTATCCACGTGGCGTTGACACTTGATTAGTTCAAGTGAAAGTTCGGATTTGTTACTCTTGGTGTTTGCCGACACCTAGGCGGCGTGGAGGCGTCGTGCGCGTGATCTTCTCAAGAAGCTTGTGAGAAGACCGGCGTGTTTGTGAGTGGTTTGGTGCTCGCCATCTCGGAGTGGAGGAAGAGCAACCATAGTTGGCGAGTGTTGGTTCGGTTTGGAACCGGTCCAAGTGTTGGACTTACCTCGGAGGTGTGTGCTCATTTGAGGAGCCGGTCCAACGCGGGTTGGGCTTACCTCAATGTGGATTAGGGGAGACCGGCAAGTCTCCGAACACCACGGTAAAACATCATCGTGTCATCTTGTTTTTACTTGTGCTTTACTTTGAGCAATTTACATTCTTGCTTTAATTGCTTACATATATTGTATTGTGTTCATATTGTCGGTGCACTTAGTTGAGCCTAGTTGATTTAGGTTTTAATTGTGCAAAATCAATTCGCTATTAGCTTCCGCATTTATATATTGGTTTAACCCGATAAAGTTTTTAAAACCGCCTATTCACCCCCCTCTAGTCGGCCACCTCGATCTTACAAGTGGTATCAGAGCTTGGTCTCTCATTTATTAGACTTAACCGTCTAGAGAGTAAAGGATGGCAACTAGAGATTTAGTGCACCTAGGTGAAGCACCTATATTTGATGGCACAAATTATGCTCAATGGAAAATCCGCATGTCTTGTTATTTTAGGGCCATGAGTCCAAAAATATGGCGGATTGTAGATGTAGGCTTTTCTCCTCCATTAGATTATTTTGCTCCAACCATTGAGGAAGAGAAATGCTTACATCTCGACGCTCAAGCTACTAACGCCTTATTTAGTGCTTTGAGTGTAGACATTTTTGATGCCATATGCAATCTCAAGAACGCTCATGAGATGTGGACATATATTCAAGATCAATATGAATTGTCCACTTCCACTAGTGACGATTGCACACAAGAATGGATGTCGGAAGAAGAATGCTCAACTTCAAGCTCCGACAACGAAAATGAGGACTCCTCAACTCCATCCTCATCAACTCAATGTTTTATAGCCAAAGGTAATAATGAGGTAAATGATAACGATGAGCCTTCATATGATGAGTTGATGGATATGCTAGAAGAGCTAAATGAATATTTAGGAAAGGAGAAATTAAGATTCAAAGTTTTGAAGAAAGAATATGTCTCTCTTCAAAATAATTATGATGTTTTAAAAGATGAACATGAAGCTCTCCTCCTAAATAATCAAAATAGCTCTAAGGTGGATATAGGCATTGAATGTAATTTATTAGATGATTCGCCATGTATAGCTTCTATCTCATGCATTTCATCTAAGGCTAATGTATCCACCTCATGTGAGGATTTAATTGATATGCCTTGTTGCTCCAAAATAGATGCTCCTATTTCCTTCATATCTTGCAATACTAACATTGTAGAGGAAAACAATGAGCTCAAGGCCCAAGTCAAAAATTTGAAGAATGACTTGGAAAGAAGCCAAAAGGGAAAGGCCACTCTCGACGATATATTAAGCAAGCAAAGACGCTTGCAAGATAAGAGTGGAATTGGCTTCACTCCTAAGAAAAAGGAGACAAGCAAGACAAGGCACAACGCAAGGCACACGAAGAATATCAAGTGCTATGGATGGAAAGGAAAGGGCCACTTCACCTCGGTGTGTCCTAACAAAGTGAATGACAAGAAATTGTCATCAAAGAAGAGGCGAACCGGCAAGGAGCAAGTAAAGAAGGTAAAAGATGAATACAAACTTCGAACTTGCTACAATTGCCGGGAAAAAGGACACATGAGTAAGGATTGTCCCAAAGGTATCACTCCTAAGCCCATTATTTATAATGATCAATATTTGCTTAGGAAGGATATTAATGGCAATGTGTTTACTAGAATAGTTAGTACACATAAAACTAATGCTAAGGCCATTTGGGTGCCCAAATCTATTGTGACTAACATTCGTGGACCCAACCTAGTTTTGGGTACCAAAATGCGCTTAAATGCTTAATAGGTACTTGGAGAGGCATTGGAGACTTGGCTTATTCATATAAAGATGGATGTCATCATATATCAAATTGGAGCCAAGTTTGAGGATAATCGTTTCACATCAAGAACCAATGCTATCTCGGTAACAAGTATTTACATTGAAATATCTAGCCCCTTATGCCTTGTGTAGGTTGCATTTCATGAAAATCATTTTAAGAGGGTACTCTTGCTCTATGTTCATAATGTTCATTATTAATATCTTGAGCAAGTTGGTTGTGGCACATTAAGGGGGAGTGCTAAATCATAGTCATGTATTTCACATCCCTAAGTGTGCCCAAATAAATTAAGTGCTAGTATCGTTTTTCAAAAATAAGCCTTTTTAGCCAAAAGTCAAAACTTTCATAATTATTAGTAATTCTTTGAAAAACTAGTTGCAAAAGGTATACAAATGCTTTTCAAAGATTTACCAAAGGTTTTGGCTTTAGAAAAACCTATTTTAAGTGAAAATGAGTTTCTAGCCAAAATCCTACATTATAGTATCTTGTTTTTGACCAAAACTAGATTTTTGTGTAAAATCTATTCTAAAAGGAATTTGAAAATCTTGACAAAAGAAAAATCCTAGAGTTGGTTATTCTAAACATTTTTGGTATTCAAAAGAATTTCCAAAAGACCAATCTAGAAAAGGTTATTTGATTTTGAAATTCGTCCAAAATCCTACTTTGACCTAAGTGGTCACTTTCTAGCACTTAAGAGAGTTTTTTTTCCATATGAACCAAAATTATTCATATGAAAAGGTTCAAAATGGTATTTATGACTCATACACAAAATTGGATGCTTTAAAATCAACAAAATATTTTCTTGGAGTTGTTTTGATAAATTTCATGAAAATGAGGCTTCATTTGCAAAATCAAAACTTAATTCATAAAAAATATTTTCTTGGATGACATTAGTCTTTTTAATGTACAATGATCCTGAATGATATTTATTTGAGTGCAAAACTAAGGATCATTTGCATAAAATCAAATTCCAAGATCTTTCCTGAAGTGTCAGGATAATCGGAACTTCCGACCTTCTAGGAGCGGAACTTCCGTTTTCCGGAACTTCCGCCGTTGAATTGCGGAGCTTCGCTTTCAGCTCTCTTCGAAGCGTCGGAAAATCGAGCTTAGGCAATCAGCGCGGAACTACCGATGTCCGAACTTCCGCTTTTGAAATGCGGAACTTCCGTTTCCCGTGGTGAGCGGCTTTAATGCCTGCGGTTCCTCCGTTTTTCTCTCTCCGGTATGATGTCTCGATCCGGCGCCCTCTCCTTCTCTCCAAAACCTCCACCAAACACTTTGATTGATCTTCGGTTTTTCTTCAAATCTCAACCGACCAATTGCTTCTCCAGGGTTCAATCACCCCTTCTCTCAAGGTATCTCCAATTTCCTTTTTGGATCAATACCCCTCATGAACCCTAGGTTGAGTTTTTGGGAAAATGAAAATGTTGTTGAAATCTGTGGTAGATTCTTGGGCAAACTAGTTTATTCAGTATTGTATGATGTTTATGCATCGATTCCATGGACTCAATCCATCAAAATACTGAAAAATCAAAAATTTCATTGCCCTAGAGTCGGCCAGGAAAATCGGAACTTCCGCCGTTAATAGCGCGGAACTTCCGCTAGCGGTAGTTCCGGCGGTCAACTGCGGAGCTTCCGATTATCCTGACAGAACCTGAGATTTTTATTTTCTTTTGAATCATCCTTTGACACTTCATTCATTATTGTTTTTGAAGATGCCTAGGATGAAAGTTTACGTCGAAGCACTATTGGATCTTGGTGCATCTTCTTCAAGAAATGAGGAAGAATCAAAATTCAAATCGAAGAAAGTGCATCGGAAGAAGGGTGCAATCGATGAGGAGTTAGGTGAACCGGAAGAGATTGAAATTGATCTTAAGGCACTTACAGCAGACGATTACACGCTTCTTCGGAGTAAAGATCAATACTCACTTCCTGGAAATAGTGATGACCCTCGATTTCATACAAAGTTTCAAAGACAAGTCTATGATCTTTCTATGGACCAAACAAACCCTTTGTCGATCACAAGTATGTTAATTGGTCCTACCTCAGCGGGCTTGACAAATATGAGGGTACCTACGAGCTCTTCCGGTGAGTGAGATTCACAACTTTGTGGCAATAAAATGCAATTATAGTGATGAGATCATCCGACAGTTCTATGCCACAGTGTGCATTCCTCCTGATTTTTCTCAGCTCACTTGGATGACAGGGACAGTGAGATATTCTTGCACAAAGCGTGCTTTTGAACATGCACTGAATATCCAGTCAAGCGAATATGAGCAAATCTATGATGGAACAGTTCTCCCTCTTTCAGCTTGGACTGAATTCTATGACACTACACAGAGATTTATCCCTGGTAAGATAACAGGACTTCTTCCTATTCCCAGCTTGGTAAATAGGATCATCAATCATACCATGTTACCAAAGAGCGGGAATTATGATGCAATTAGAGGACATGTTTGGAATATTTTAGAATGCATCATGCATGGAAGAAAGTTTGATGTAGTGGATGTCATCATAAGGGAGATAGCAGGAACAAAGAATGATCGAGTCAAACGGATAAACTTTGCACCTTATATTATGGCTTTGATAATTCGACAGACTTGATATAATGGAGCTACACCTTCAGCGCATAAAGCTTATAAACCAAGAGAAGGTCCTCCAATTCCTGCAAATCTTAGGCGCGCTCCAGCAGAAGAACCTGAAGCTGCACCTCCTGCTGCTGCTGCTGCTCCTCCACAAGGTCAAGCCACTATGGATCAGATTTATGCTACCTTGTTGGAGTTGAGGGCATCCCAGGATACCTTCCAGGCGGCAACCACTTCTAGACTGGATGCATTTGAGGCAGCCACTTTTTCTAGACTGGATGCTTTCCAGGAGGCCACCACTTCCAGGCTCGACGCCCACACTGCCAGTCTTGATGCGCTATCAGCCAGATTCGCAGAGCAGTTTCCTCCACCTGTTCCGTTTGGACGGCGTCGCCTTCGCTCACCTCCTGGTGGTCCTCCTGTTGCTCCTCCAGCTGATCCTCCTGCTGCTCCTCCAGTCGATCATCCTCAAGACCCTCCTGCTGAGCAGTAGCCATTTGTTCTATTTAGGTCATTAGACCTTGTATGCACAAAAATTGTAATATCTTTTATGACTACTTGGTTGTATGACTCTCATTTTGGCTATGCTATCTTTTGCTACTCTGTGTGAGAACATGTTTTTTATGTCATGATTTATGTTTGCATGAGATGTGGATGAGATGTGATTATGAATGAATATATTTGTGGTTGATTATATCTTCTTGTCTCCTGTCGTGGATGTCCTTCTTTACAAGAGAAATTCTGTCAAATTTTTTATAAAAATCTCTCTCAAGCATTGTTCTTTATGTTCTCTCAACATAGTTTGTGAGAATTGTTAAAATGAGAGATTATCTAAAATTCTCTTCAAAAAGGGGAGGTTAGTTGAATATGTTTCAACTATCATTTCAAGTGGTTCTCAATGTTTTGATTTACAATGGGAGAATGTTATGATCAATAGGTTTGTAACCTATCCTTGTTTCTCCTCTCATATCTTGAGAACAAAATTCCCTTCCTCGGTCATATAAGTTCAAATCATACTTTTTGTGACCAATCTCAATTTTTTTTGCAAGTGGTATCGTTTTGCAAATACTCCTTTTGGCTAAGCTTTATCTTGTGTTTTTGGGTGATTTATGCCAAAAGGGGGAGAATGTTTTTATCAATATTCTTCATTTGGATGTTTGATTTGTTTAGACATGCCAAAAGAGGGAAAATGCATGCATTGGCTGTGTAAGGGGGAGAATGTTTTCATATGCATTTTGTTTAATGCTTTATGTTTCACCTCATATGATGCATAGACATAGTTCATTAGTTTAAATTCTTATCTTATGTCTATGAATATCCAAATGTTGTTATTGATAATGGATTTGTCATCAATCACTAAAAAGGGGGAGATTGAAAGATCTAGACCCGCCATTATGAGTTAATGGATTGTTTTGGTGATTAATGACAAATCCAAATATGAGACTAACTCTTTGTCCAAGTATTATCTTTGTGTAGTCTCATTTGGATATAAAGGTGAAACACAACGAGGTATGCAATCGACATCTAAATCTTATATATTGTTGCATTTCTCAGATCTAAAATATAGGATTGAACTCAACCTTAAGTCAAACTTGAATATGTGCATATGATCTTATTACACATTTGTGTATGCACACATTTAGGGGGAGTTTTATCCTATACTTTGTGGTTTCATTAGTATTGATCCATATGCCATTTTCCACATATACTAAGGATCTTTACGTTGAAACAAAACCTTTGAGTATACAAAACTTGTGTAGTTCGTATATACTCATGTTATGAGTATATAGAACTTGTGTAGTTCTTGTATACTCATGTTAGAGTATATATAACTTGTGTAGTTTATATATACTCATTTGTTCTCTCATTTATCATCATTAAATTTATGAGAATTTAAGTGATTATCATCAATTACCAAAGAGGGAAAGATTGAGATATCTTGTCCCACCATTATGAGTTAATGGTATGGTGTGGTAATTAATGATGATCACATTGTGGAACTAACATTTTCCATGAGTTGGATATATAGGTTATGTTCCAGGATGATGAAGACTTGGGATGATCATGAGTTGATCATCAAGTCAAGAGCTTGGTATAAATGATGCATCATGAGTTGATGCTTATCAAGAAGAAATGATCATGAGTTGATCATCAAGACAAAAGAAGACCCATCATGTGTTGATGGAGGTCAAGTGAAGGAATGCATCATGCATTGATGCATGTGAAGAATCGGGATGGAGAAATTATCATGTGTTGATGATGATCAAGACAATATCTCGAAGTGAAGAAATCATCATGAGTTGATGATTGTCAAAGTCAAGGACCCGGACTTAAAGTGTTGATGTGCGTCATCAAGCTTCAAGAAGATGCAAGGCAAAGGTATGACTAGCTAGGGCTAAGGATGTGTTCCTAGTCTTTTACCGGTCTCGGTGTTTGGTTGATAGACCGGATTGCTAGTATAGGTTTGCCGTACTATTAAGAGGGATCTTGACTAGTAGTTTGAGTTAGTCATGTGTTGATAGCTCATTATAATTGCTCTAGCTCAACGAGGCATGACGCTATTTATTTGCGAATGTGTTTTGCAAATAATCGAGGCTCATGCATAACCCTTGTAGCATGTGACTTAAGTTTGCAAATGCGTTTTGCAAATGGTGTAAGCCCATGTACCTTTTTCCTTGTGGTATGATTCCAAAAGTTGGCAAATGTGTTTTGCAACTTGTTGGGAATCTTGCTTGTGACCTTTGTTGGCATGGCTTGTCAATTTGCAAATGTGTTTTGCAATTGAAGTTGTTGAAAAAGCCATTTCTGATTTCTGTCAGGAAAATCGGAAGTTCCGCGCTTATCGGCGGAAGTTCCGCACTCGACTGTCCGATTTTCAGCGGCTTGATTTTTCAGAGAGCGGCGGTTTAGGGACTTAGCCGATTTTCTAAGTGCGGAAGTTCCGCTTGTTTAGCGGAACTTCCGATTATCGGTTGCTCGATTTTGGCGGTTGGTTTTTTCGAGAAGCACCATTTTGGGGACTTAGCCAAAATTCAATGTGCGGTAGTTCCGCTATGTGTTGAGCGGAACTTCAAGAATCGAACGTCCGATATGTAGTTGGCGGTAGTTCCGCACTAAAAATCAAGCGGCTAGTTTCTCGTCGACATAGCCGTTGCGGTGCCTTTTTCTCTCTCATGCGGTAGTTCGGCCTTTGCATGGCGGAACTTCCGATTTCCTGATTTTCAGGGTTTGTCTCCCAACGGCTAGTTTTTGTGTGTGGGCTATATATAGCCACCTTGGCGGTTGGGAGAGGTTCTTTGTGCTATTGTTAAGTGATACACTCTTTCTTTGAGCTAAGAGCAAGCCTCTATTCTCTTTTGTGCATGTGTTGCACTTGGTGAGATTAGAGAGTAAACCCTAAGTGCATGTGTTGCCTTAGGTAGTGGATTGTGTATCCACGTGGCGTTGACACTTGATTAGTTCAAGTGAAAGTTGGATTTGTTACTCTTGGTGTTTGCCGACACCTAGACGGCGTGGAGGCGTCGTGCGCGGTGATCTTCTCAAGAAGCTTGTGAGAAGACCCGGCGTGTTTGTGAGTGGTTTGGTGCTCGCCATCTCCGGAGTGGAGGAAGAGCAACCATAGTTGAGCGAGGTGTTGGTTGGTTTGGAACCGGTCCAAGTGTTGGACTTACCTCGGAGGTGTGTGCTCATTTGAGGAGCCGGTCCAACGCGGGTTGGGCTTACCTCAATGTGGATTAGGGAGACCGCAAGTCTCCGAACACCACGGTAAAACATCATCGTGTCATCTTGTTTTTACTTGTGCTTTACTTTGAGCAATTTACATTCTTGCTTTAATTGCTTACATATATTGTATTGTGTTCATATTGTCGGTGCACTTAGTTGAGCCTAGTTGATTTAGGTTTTAATTGTGCAAAATCAATTCGCTATTAGCTTCCGCATTTATATATTGGTTTAACCCGATAAAGTTTTTAAAACCGCCTATTCACCCCCCTCTAGTCGGCCACCTCGATCTTACAAGTGGTATCAGAGCTTGGTCTCTCATTTATTAGACTTAACCGTCTAGAGAGTAAAGGATGGCAACTAGAGATTTAGTGCACCTAGGTGAAGCACCTATATTTGATGGCACAAATTATGCTCAATGGAAAATCCGCATGTCTTGTTATTTTAGGGCCATGAGTCCAAAAATATGGCGGATTGTAGATGTAGGCTTTTCTCCTCCATTAGATTATTTTGCTCCAACCATTGAGGAAGAGAAATGCTTACATCTCGACGCTCAAGCTACTAACGCCTTATTTAGTGCTTTGAGTGTAGACATTTTTGATGCCATATGCAATCTCAAGAACGCTCATGAGATGTGGACATATATTCAAGATCAATATGAATTGTCCACTTCCACTAGTGACGATTGCACACAAGAATGGATGTCGGAAGAAGAATGCTCAACTTCAAGCTCCGACAACGAAAATGAGGACTCCTCAACTCCATCCTCATCAACTCAATGTTTTATAGCCAAAGGTAATAATGAGGTAAATGATAACGATGAGCCTTCATATGATGAGTTGATGGATATGCTAGAAGAGCTAAATGAATATTTAGGAAAGGAGAAATTAAGATTCAAAGTTTTGAAGAAAGAATATGTCTCTCTTCAAAATAATTATGATGTTTTAAAAGATGAACATGAAGCTCTCCTCCTAAATAATCAAAATAGCTCTAAGGTGGATATAGGCATTGAATGTAATTTATTAGATGATTCGCCATGTATAGCTTCTATCTCATGCATTTCATCTAAGGCTAATGTATCCACCTCATGTGAGGATTTAATTGATATGCCTTGTTGCTCCAAAATAGATGCTCCTATTTCCTTCATATCTTGCAATACTAACATTGTAGAGGAAAACAATGAGCTCAAGGCCCAAGTCAAAAATTTGAAGAATGACTTGGAAAGAAGCCAAAGGAAAGGCCACTCTCGACGATATATTAAGCAAGCAAAGACGCTTGCAAGATAAGAGTGGAATTGGCTTCACTCCTAAGAAAAAGGAGACAAGCAAGACAAGGCACAACGCAAGGCACACGAAGAATATCAAGTGCCATGGATGGAAAGGAAAGGGCCACTTCACCTCGGTGTGTCCTAACAAAGTGAATGACAAGAAATTGTCATCAAAGAAGAGGCGAACCGGCAAGGAGCAAGTAAAGAAGGTAAAAGATGAATACAAACTTCGAACTTGCTACAATTGCCGGGAAAAAGGACACATGAGTAAGGATTGTCCCAAAGGTATCACTCCTAAGCCCATTATTTATAATGATCAATATTTGCTTAGGAAGGATATTAATGGCAATGTGTTTACTAGAATAGTTAGTACACATAAAACTAATGCTAAGGCCATTTGGGTGCCCAAATCTATTGTGACTAACATTCGTGGACCCAACCTAGTTTTGGGTACCAAAATGCGCTTAAATGCTTAATAGGTACTTGGAGAGGCATTGGAGACTTGGCTTATTCATATAAAGATGGATGTCATCATATATCAAATTGGAGCCAAGTTTGAGGATAATCGTTTCACATCAAGAACCAATGCTATCTCGGTAACAAGTATTTACATTGAAATATCTAGCCCCTTATGCCTTGTGTAGGTTGCATTTCATGAAAATCATTTTAAGAGGGGTACTCTTGCTCTATGTTCATAATGTTCATTATTAATATCTTGAGCAAGTTGGTTGTGGCACATTAAGGGGGAGTGCTAAATCATAGTCATGTATTTCACATCCCTAAGTGTGCCCAAATAAATTAAGTGCTAGTATCGTTTTTCAAAAATAAGCCTTTTTAGCCAAAAGTCAAAACTTTCATAATTATTAGTAATTCTTTGAAAAACTAGTTGCAAAAGGTATACAAATGCTTTTCAAAGATTTACCAAAGGTTTTGGCTTTAGAAAAACCTATTTTAAGTGAAAATGAGTTTCTAGCCAAAATCCTACATTATAGTATCTTGTTTTTGACCAAAACTAGATTTTTGTGTAAAATCTATTCTAAAAGGAATTTGAAAATCTTGACAAAAGAAAAATCCTAGAGTTGGTTATTCTAAACATTTTTGGTATTCAAAAGAATTTCCAAAAGACCAATCTAGAAAAGGTTATTTGATTTTGAAATTCGTCCAAAATCCTACTTTGACCTAAGTGGTCACTTTCTAGCACTTAAGAGAGTTTTTTTTCCATATGAACCAAAATTATTCATATGAAAAGGTTCAAAATGGTATTTATGACTCATACACAAAATTGGATGCTTTAAAATCAACAAAATATTTTCTTGGAGTTGTTTTGATAAATTTCATGAAAATGAGGCTTCATTTGCAAAATCAAAACTTAATTCATAAAAAATATTTTCTTGGACAGACATTAGTCTTTTTAATGTACAATGATCCTGAATGATATTTATTTGAGTGCAAAACTAAGGATCATTTGCATAAAATCAAATTCCAAGATCTTTCCTGAAGTGTCAGGATAATCGGAACTTCCGACCTTCTAGGAGCGGAACTTCCGTTTTCCGGAACTTCCGCCGTTGAATTGCGGAGCTTCCGCTTTCAGCTCTCTTCCGAAGCGTCAGGAAAATCGGAGCTTCCGGCAATCCAGGCGCGGAACTACCGATGTCCGGAACTTCCGCTTTTGAAATGCGGAACTTCCGTTTTCCGGTAGCTGAGCGGCTTTAATGCCCTGCGGTTCCTCCGTTTTTTTCTCTCCGGTATGATGTCTCCGATCCGAGCCCTCTCCTTCTCTCCAAAACCTCCACCAAACACTTTGATTGATCTTCGGTTTTTTTCTTCAAATCTCAACCGACCAATTGCTTCTCCAGGGTTCAATCACCCCTTCTCTCAAGGTATCTCCAATTTCCTTTTTGGATCAATACCCCTCATGAACCCTAGGTTGAGTTTTTGGGAAAATGAAAATGTTGTTGAAATCTGTGGTAGATTCTTGGGCAAACTAGTTTATTCAGTATTGTATGATGTTTATGCATCGATTCCATGGACTCAATCCATCAAAATACTGAAAAATCAAAAAATTTCATTGCTCTAGAGTCGGCCAGGAAAATCGGAACTTCCGCCGTTAATAGCGCGGAACTTCCGCTAGCGGTAGTTCCGGCGGTCAACCTGCGGAGCTTCCGATTATCCTGACAGAACCTGAGATTTTTATTTTCTTTTGAATCATCCTTTGACACTTCATTCATTATTGTTTTTGAAGATGCCTAGGATGAAAGTTTCTGTCCCGAAGCACTATTCAGATGCCGGTGCATCTTCTTCAAGAAATGAGGAAGAATCTGAAAATTCTGAAACTGAAGAAAGTGCATCAGAAGAAGGGTCTGAATCTGATGAGGAGTTAGGTGAACCGGAAGAGATTGAAATTGATCTTAAGGCACTTACAGCAGACGATTACACGCTTCTTCGGAGTAAAGATCAATACTCACTTCCTGGAAATAGTGATGACCCTCGATTTCATACAAAGTTTCAAAGACAAGTCTATGATCTTTTCTATGGACCAAACAAACTCTTTGCTGATCACAAGTATGTTAATTGGTCCTACCTCAACGGGCTTGACAAATATGAGGGTACCTACAGGCTCTTCCAGCGAGCTGGGATTCACAACTTTGTGGCAATAAAATGCAATTATAGTGATGAGATCATCCGACAGTTCTATGCCACAGTGTGCATTCCTCCGATTTTCTCACTCACTTGGATGACAGGGACAGTGAGATATTCTTGCACAAAGCGTGCTTTTGAACATGCACTGAATATCCAGTCAAGCGAATATGAGCAAATCTATGATGGAACAGTTCTCCCTCTTTCAGCTTGGACTGAATTCTATGACACTACACAGAGATTTATCCCTGGTAAGATAACAGGACTTCTTCCTATTCCCAGCTTGGTAAATAGGATCATCAATCATACCATGTTACCAAAGAGCGGGAATTATGATGCAATTAGAGGACATGTTTGGAATATTTTAGAATGCATCATGCATGGAAGAAAGTTTGATGTAGTGGATGTCATCATAAGGGAGATAGCAGGAACAAAGAATGATCGAGTCAAACGGATAAACTTTGCACCTTATATTATGGCTTTGATAATTCGACAGACTTGATATAATGGAGCTACACCTTCAGCGCATAAAGCTTATAAACCAAGAGAAGGTCCTCCAATTCCTGCAAATCTTAGGCGCGCTCCAGCAGAAGAACCTGAAGCTGCACCTCCTGCTGCTGCTGCTGCTCCTCCACAAGGTCAAGCCACTATGGATCAGATTTATGCTACCTTGTTGGAGTTGAGGGCATCCCAGGATACCTTCCAGGCGGCAACCACTTCTAGACTGGATGCATTTGAGGCAGCCACTTTTTCTAGACTGGATGCTTTCCAGGAGGCCACCACTTCCAGGCTCGACGCCCACACTGCCAGTCTTGATGCGCTATCAGCCAGATTCGCAGAGCAGTTTCCTCCACCTGTTCCGTTTGGACGGCGTCGCCTTCGCTCACCTCCTGGTGGTCCTCCTGTTGCTCCTCCAGCTGATCCTCCTGCTGCTCCTCCAGTCGATCATCCTCAAGACCCTCCTGCTGAGCAGTAGCCATTTGTTCTATTTAGGTCATTAGACCTTGTATGCACAAAAATTGTAATATCTTTTATGACTACTTGGTTGTATGACTCTCATTTTGGCTATGCTATCTTTTGCTACTCGTGTGAGAACATGTTTTTATGTCATGATTTATGTTTGCATGAGATGTGGATGAGATGTGATTATGAATGAATATATTTGTGGTTGATTATATCTTCTTGTCTCTGTCGTGGATGTCCTTCTTTACAAGAGAAATTTCATCAAATTTTTATAAAAATCTCTCTCAAGCATTGTTCTTTATGTTCTCTCAACATAGTTTGTGAGAATTGTTAAAATGAGAGATTATCTAAAATTCTCTTCAAAAAGGGGAGGTTAGTTGAATATGTTTCAACTATCATTTCAAGTGGTTCTCAATGTTTTGATTTACAATGGGAGAATGTTATGATCAATAGGTTTGTAACCTATCCTTGTTTCTCCTCTCATATCTTGAGAACAAAATTCCCTTCCTCGGTCATATAAGTTCAAATCATACTTTTTGTGACCAATCTCAATTTTTTTTGCAAGTGGTATCGTTTTGCAAATACTCCTTTTGGCTAAGCTTTATCTTGTGTTTTTGGGTGATTTATGCCAAAAGGGGGAGAATATTTTTATCAATATTCTTCATTTGGATGTTTGATTTGTTTAGACATGCCAAAAGAGGGAAAATGCATGCATTGGCTGTGTAAGGGGGAGAATGTTTTCATATGCATTTTGTTTAATGCTTTATGTTTCACCTCATATGATGCATAGACATAGTTCATTAGTTTAAATTCTTATCTTATGTCTATGAATATCCAAATGTTGTTATTGATAATGGATTTGTCATCAATCACTAAAAAGGGGGAGATTGAAAGATCTAGACCCGCCATTATGAGTTAATGGATTGTTTTGGTGATTAATGACAAATCCAAATATGAGACTAACTCTTTGTCCAAGTATTATCTTTGTGTAGTCTCATTTGGATATAAAGGTGAAACACAACGAGGTATGCAATCGACATCTAAATCTTATATATTGTTGCATTTCTCAGATCTAAAATATAGGATTGAACTCAACCTTAAGTCAAACTTGAATATGTGCATATGATCTTATTACACATTTGTGTATGCACACATTTAGGGGGAGTTTTATCCTATACTTTGTGGTTTCATTAGTATTGATCCATATGCCATTTTCCACATATACTAAGGATCTTTACGTTGAAACAAAACCTTTGAGTATACAAAACTTGTGTAGTTCAGTATATACTCATGTTATGAGTATATAGAACTTGTGTAGTTCTTGTATACTCATGTTAGAGTATATATAACTTGTGTAGTTTATATATACTCATTTGTTCTCTCATTTATCATCATTAAATTTATGAGAATTTAAGTGATTATCATCAATTACCAAAGAGGGAAAGATTGAGATATCTTGTCCCACCATTATGAGTTAATGGTATGGTGTGGTAATTAATGATGATCACATTGTGGAACTAACATTTTCCATGAGTTGGATATATAGGTTATGTTCGGGATGATGAAGACTTGGGATGATCATGAGTTGATCATCAAGTCAAGAGCTTGGTATAAATGATGCATCATGAGTTGATGCTTATCAAGAAGAAATGATCATGAGTTGATCATCAAGACAAAAGAAGACCCATCATGTGTTGATGGAGGTCAAGTGAAGGAATGCATCATGCATTGATGCATGTGAAGAATCGGGATGGAGAAATTATCATGTGTTGATGATGATCAAGACAATATCTCGAAGTGAAGAAATCATCATGAGTTGATGATTGTCAAAGTCAAGGACCCGGACTTAAAGTGTTGATGTGCGTCATCAAGCTTCAAGAAGATGCAAGGCAAAGGTATGACTAGCTAGGGCTAAGGATGTGTTCCTAGTCTTTTACCGGTCTCGGTGTTTGGTTGATAGACCGGATTGCTAGTATAGGTTTGCCGTACTATTAAGAGGGATCTTGACTAGTAGTTTGAGTTAGTCATGTGTTGATAGCTCATTATAATTGCTCTAGCTCAACGAGGCATGACGCTATTTATTTGCGAATGTGTTTTGCAAATAATCGAGGCTCATGCATAACCCTTGTAGCATGTGACTTAAGTTTGCAAATGCGTTTTGCAAATGGTGTAAGCCCATGTACCTTTTTCCTTGTGGTATGATTCCAAAAGTTGGCAAATGTGTTTTGCAACTTGTTGGGAATCTTGCTTGTGACCTTTGTTGGCATGGCTTGTCAATTTGCAAATGTGTTTTGCAATTGAAGTTGTTGAAAAAGCCATTTCTGATTTCTGTCAGGAAAATCGGAAGTTCCGGCGGCTTATCGGCGGAAGTTCCGCACCCCGGACTGTCCGATTTTCAGCGGCTTGATTTTTCCAGAGAGCGGCCGGTTTAGGGACTTAGCCGATTTTCTAAGTGCGGAAGTTCCGGCTTGTTAAGCGCGGAACTTCCGATTATCGGTTGCTCCGATTTCCGCGGTTGGTTTTTTCCAGAGAAGCACCATTTTGGGGACTTAGCCAAAATTCAATGTGCGGTAGTTCCGCTATGTGTTGAGCGGAACTTCTGAAGAATCGGAACGTCCGATATGTAGTTGGCGGTAGTTCCGCACTAAAAATCAAACGGCTAGTTTCTCGTCTGACATAGCCGTTGCGGTGCCTTTTCTCTCTCATGCGGTAGTTCCGGCCTTTGCATGGCGGAACTTCCGATTTCCTGATTTTTAGGGTTTGTCTCCCAACGGCTAGTTTTTGTGTGTGGGCTATATATAGCCACCTTGGCCGTTGGGAGAGGTTCTTTGGTGCTATTGTTAAGTGATACACTCTTTCTTTGAGCTAAGAGCAAGCCTCTATTCTCTTTTGTGCATGTGTTGCACTTGGTGAGATTAGAGAGTAAACCCTAAGTGCATGTGTTGCCTTAGGTAGTGGATTGTGTATCCACGTGAGCGTTGACACTTGATTAGTTCAAGTGAAAGTTCGGATTTGTTACTCTTGGTGTTTGCCGACACCTAGGCGGCGTGGAGGCGTCGTGCGCGGTGATCTTCTCAAGAAGCTTGTGAGAAGACCCGGCGTGTTTGTGAGTGGTTTGGTGCTCGCCATCTCCGGAGTGGAGGAAGAGCAACCATAGTTGAGCGAGGTGTTGGTTCGGTTTGGAACCGGTCCAAGTGTTGGACTTACCTCGGAGGTGTGTGCTCATTTGAGGAGCCGGTCCAACGCGGGTTGGGCTTACCTCAACGTGGATTAGGGGAGACCGGCAAGTCTCCAAACACCACGGTAAAACATCATCGTGTCATCTTGTTTTTACTTGTGCTTTACTTTGAGTAATTTACATTCTTGCTTTAATTGCTTACATATATTGTATTGTGTTCATATTGTCGGTGCACTTAGTTGAGCCTAGTTGATTTAGGTTTTAATTGTGCAAAATCAATTCGCTATTAGCTTCCGCATTTATATATTGGTTTAACCCGATAAAGTTTTTAAAACCGCCTATTCACCCCCCTCTAGTCGGCCACCTCGATCTTACAGTATGGTAGTCAGAACGGCTTCCACTTGAACTTCGGCCACTTTGGCATTGTTGTGTTTCGATTGTGACTAGTGCATGAGTTCCAATGCTTTATTGTTGCCTATTGCATCGTTGAGCTAATGTGGGTCAAGTTGTGAAGAACTTGTTCTCAGAGACGATTTCTTTGTCTATTGCTGTGCAGGTGCTTGCAGGTCAACGACGTCAACGGCGAGGAGGATCAGGACTAATCTTGGAGAGCTAAGGTCCAGAACGATCAAGGATGCCGGGTGGAGTCGTGTGACTGAAGCATAGCGCAGAATGGACAAGATGGATTGAACGGGTAGTTCGTTGCAACTGGTTGGATCAAGCGGCACGGGAGTCGGTGCAAGTACCTTGGAGGTTCCGATGGGATTCGGACGGGAGAGACTTGCCGACATGATGAGAGCCGCTGATCAACCTACACGTGGTGAAGCAGACGATTGCTTCAACAGATTTGTGTGTGTGTGCCCCATTTGTATTGGGCCTTAATGGGAGCCCACTAGAAACCCTAGACATTCCTATAAATAGAAGGGGGAGTTGGAAAAACCCTTGAAGCATTCATTTGAGAAAACTCTAAGTTTTCTAGGGTTTGGAGAGGAGAGGAGAGGCTTGGGTTTAGAGAGTGATTTGTTTGTGTGCTCTTTGATTGAGCTCTTGTCCTTCTTGAGGCAGTGGATTTGACAAGCAACATCTTGAATCAATCGATCTATGGATGTTTGTTCAAGGATGAAGTCTCATATGTTTTCTTCTCTCTTTTGATGATTTTGGTGCTTCCTTGATCCGGTTATTTTTTGTTGGTCTCTTGACCTCATTTACCTTTCTATGATGTGTGAGAATACTCCTAGAACCATCTAAATCTTCAATCCCCTACAAGCAAGTTTTGGATCAAGTTTTTTATATTTTTAGGTTTTGAACACTTCTTTGGTAAAACCTAAAGAGATCAATTCTTTGAAGTGGATCTGGACGATCGTCGCTAGGAATAGGTCCCTGATATCCTTAGAGAGGTGTGCTCCAAGTTTGGTCAAGTTTCATTGGTTAAATCAAAAGTTGGACCAATTTTCGTTTTGGATTTGGGCATTATGCAGTGCTACTGGACTAAATCGGTCCAACCGATTTTATACCGGCGGTCAAACCGCCAGCCATTTGGACCGCCAGGTGAACGCCGGTCGGACCGCCAGTTGGCTGCCGGTCGGATCGTCAGCTTTCAGACCGCCCGTTGGCAGTCGGTCAGACCGGTCTACCTGAGATCAATTCTTTCTGTTGAGTCTTGTAGTTAAGGGGGTAATCGGATTCAGCAAAAGGCTTCCTCTGTGTATTTACTTATCTTCTTGGCTTTCATAGCTATTGAAGAAAAGTGTGTATTGAATTTGATTAAAGTCTAAAAATCGAGAAAGCTTCTATTCACCCCCCTCTAGTCGCCTTTCCGGTCCTACACAGGCAGTGTCATGCTTAAAGTTGACAACAAGTCGGCGATCTTCCTCAGCAAAAATCCGGTGTTTCACGACTGGAGAAAGCACATAAACACCCGATATCATTTTATTCGGGAATGCGTTGAAGACGGTAAAATTGAGGTGGAGTACATCAAGACCGAAGAGCAGCTAGCTGACATTCTGACGAAGGCGTTGGGTTGTGTCAAGTTCCAGGAGTTGCGTACAAGGATCGGCATCGTCGAGATCAAAAAATCGCATAAAGGATTATGAGGTATTTGTTGAATAATCCTGTGCATTTTTCTGTGAATTTTTTAGTTGTGACGTTTCCGTTTGCATTAGCTGTCTTTGTTTACTAACTCATTTATCTTGAGGCGTTACATGGAAACGTGGTAACATAGTGAATGACATGTAAGGCGTTTTGATTGGCGCTAAATGAGCGTTATTAGCAGCGCATTATTGTTTGTGTTGGGCCTTCTGATCAAAATAAAAGGAGTAAAGAAAAAACCTGAAAAGTTGCAACAGTTGAGCAACAAAATAAATACTATGTGTTTCTGTCATATCCAAAGTGCGTGTGTGTTTGTGTCCAACGTCTCGCGTGCGTGAACACCGACGAGCGGGCTGACGCGCGCGCACGCGGGGAAGCAGCGGCCGCGACGACCCTGCTGTTGCCGCCGACGCGTCGGCGAGAAGGAGGCCGGAGGGGACTAGCAAGGCGGGGTGGGGTGGGGTGTACGTACATGGAGCTGTTTCAAGTTTCAATCGTTATATATATGTGCTCAAATCTTTGGGATTCGGTCATGTTTGGGGTCGAGTTGAATGTTAACGTGCGCATGCTTGGTGAATGCCGGACATATATAGGTTCTTTAACGCTGCATAGTTTTTCGATCGTCAGACTGATAACGCTTGGACGGTGGACGGGGTCATCCATCTACATGAAGTCGCTGCTCCAGCACCAACAGCAGGTAGGTAGTACATCTAAACAGGGTTTTAATTACCGGGTCTAATTTCTATTTTTTACCGGGGTCACCGGCGGCACGCAAATGGCCGAAAATCGGAAACTTTTCACTAAATTCGGCCTCAAATTTTAATCTTAATTGTTTAATTTAAATTTAATAATCAGGATTGGTATTAGCACCTATGAACTGCCTTTTACCCGTTCCACCCTTGCTGCAGCGCCTATGAGCCGCCTTTTAGCCGTAGGGATACAGCGCTAGTACGTGCGTGCATCTCCAACACGTGCTCCACCGAACACTAGTTTCAGCTAGCTCGAGAGTTGTACATTTGCATCCTTTTATATTACTCTGTGAGTGTTAATTGAACTGTATATTGTATACGACTTGCAGTAGGTAATAGCAAGGCCCTGACCGTCTCCAAAGCATGTATTTTTCCCCGTAAATCCCTGTGTTATTTGAAATATTTTCTACAAAAGGATCAGACCGACCGTGTGTTTCGGTGCATGATTGAAATTATACAATAAACTCTGCCCAACTAAGATCCTTTACATGTGTAAGGTTGAACCCTTGTTCGTAAGATACGGAGTGAGGTGTCAAAACTCCAAAGATATGACAAATCAAGTAGATGAAGAGCATGCATGGTAAAAAGGACCGAGACAAGCCAGCATCACACAATGCCATGTCCTGGAGTAGAGCTGGGATTTAGGTTGTGCTTTTTTGGGTCAGTTCGAAGCACGATCGGCACGACACGGTTTAAGCACGGCACGGCACGGCACGTGGTGGGCCAGGCCGGCAAGGCACGAACAGCAGGCCGGGCCGGGCCTGAGAATGCGGCCCGTTGGACGGCACGGCACGACACGATCAGTTGGGCCGTGCTTGGGCCGGCACGGCACGAAATAGACCCAACATTTCTGTTCTAACCCAATCCCTCCCTCAGCCTGGTCCAATCACTCCCCCACACCGGCCTAGCCCAACCAATCATCCCCTTCTGCCACCCGACCTGAACTACAGGTGTCTTTGTCTTCCTGGACGGCGGCGGCGGTTATCGTCTTCTCAGGCGTCTATAGTTACTTAGGGCCGGGTTTGAGCTGGCACGGCACGATCCCGGCACGACGGGCTTTGGATCGTGCCTGAGCCTGACTAGAGACGATACGGGCCGGCACGACACGATACGGTGGGATGACCAGGCCGAGCTGCCATGGCACGACGTGACCCGAAGCACAGTGAACCTGGGCTGGCCCAATGCCCGCCTCTATCCTGGAGGCAAGCCAAGAGTACACAATTAATATATACTAATAATCTAATCAGGCAACTAACGCGTACAGGGACTAATTAATCCATTATTAACATGATAACATTGTTAGAATGATCTCCCGCAGAGGCATTTGGCCCAACGGCCAAATGCCTCGCGCCCTGATCGGGGGCGTCCAGCCCAATTCATGGCTGATGGGTCCCTGTCGCACTGCGCTATAAAAGAGGGGTGGGGGCCGGTGGCACGGATCACGAGATTCGACGGAGCCGCAAATCCCACCCGGACAAAAAACCCTAGACCGATCTAAGAGGGGGCGCAGCAAGCGACGGGATTGTCCACCGCCGCCTCCACCGACGGGATCGACCACCGCCGCCTCCACCGACGGGATCGATCACCGCCGCCTCTACCACCCGCAACCCACCATGGCCAACCCTTCCTCTTCTTCATCGGACGGTACACCCTTAACCCTAATCTATCTCTCTCTCTCGGTTTCTCTCTCAAACCCGAACCAAGAACACCAGATCCAAAGAGATCAAAAGAAAAGAACTATCAATGGTATCAGAGCCATAATAGAACGGCAAAGATCCAAAAGAAATCCAATGGAAAAGAACCCGAAACTCTAGATCTAAAGGCGGCGGTTCTTACCTGGCCGTGAGGGACCATCGGGCGAGCCGTGGGCTCGCCGGGGCTCCAAACCGGCCCGGAGTGCCGTCGAATGGGCGGGACCAGCCCGAGCGCATCCGGTCCTGGACACGGGTAAAGGGGCGCCGACACGGAGCCGCTCGGCGGCGCGCTCCCCTCGAGGAACGCGCACGCCGGCGAGAGGCCCGGCGGCGCGCGGTTCTCTCTCCGTCGCTCTCCGCGGCGCCGTGTCGCCGCCTCGGTTCTTCCGCTCTAAGCGGCGAGAGAGAAGGGAGAGGAAGAAATGAATTTAGGGTTTTGGGCATCGCCGCTGGTTTTTGTTCGGCGAAAATGCCGCTCAACCGTCCGATTGATTCAACGGCCGAGATCGGAGCGGAGAACGGCGCGACGCGTGATCGGGCGGCGCTTTGCGGCCGAGCCCAGACAAGGCTGCGGCGCGGCGAAGCGAGGCAACATGGCCGAAGCGGGCGCCGTGGGCCAAAGCCGCTACTGAACGGGTGAATTGGCGAATGAACGATATCTCGGCGGCCGGTTTATACGAGAATCGGCGGTTATGAACGAGAACTTCGAAAATTGAATTTAATTGTTTTCAGAAGCAATTTTGAATGAATTTCAATAGAAAAATTGAATAAAATCTCTGTAAATTTTTGCACCAACGTGTTATTATTTCCAGAGATTAAAAGTGTAAAGTATAATGCTTCTGAATAATAAATTATTTTAGAATAATTACAGTTTCCGCTGCAAAAGTTAATGTTTGATTAATTCTTTTAATTAAATTCAAACCAACGGGAGAATTTAATTTTTTAAGAATTGTTGCAAATTATGATATTGTTATTTTACGACCAACGTTGATAATAATGATATTATAATTTTAAATGATGTTTTTATGCATTGTTTCTATTTCTGCCCAACGATGATATAGATTTAATGTATAGATATAATTGTTTTAATTGTATGTCGTATTTTTGACCAACGTTGGAAATAAGGCATATAATTTTCATGTTTCGTTCTCACTTTATTTGAACTAAATTTTCAGGAGGATACAACTTGATGGGTTGTATCGAGAGATCCCACTCTCAAAGGAGATAATTATGGAGAGTGGAAGAAAAGATAGACTTAGCGTTTATCTTAGCCGAGGTGGGTGGGTCCTCACTCAAGACGACCCACCGAGCCTATGGCACCAAAGTGAGGATCAAAATGAGGATGATCTTGCTTGGCGAGAAAAGACAGAGAGATCATGCTCCCTTACAGATGTCTTATGACCTAGAGCATAAGAAATGGACCACGACCAACAAGAAATGTATGGTGTGATAAAAATACGATTGAGCACGCAATTGTGGGCTCAATCATGATCGTGACATCATCACAGAATACCTTGATAAAATAAAGAGTCAGTTTACTGGCTCTTCAAAGACATATGCTACACAGCTGATTAAGCAGCTTGTGACAGAAAGGTATTCTGGTGGTGGCAGTGGAATAAGAGAACACATACTAAGGATGAGCAACTTGGCATCCAAGCTTAAACCAATGGATTTGGCTCTCAAGGATGAGTTCCTTATTCACTTGATTTTTGCTTCCTTGCCAGAAAAGTTTGACACCTTTGTTGTCAACTACAACATGCAGCCCGATAAATGGGACTTAGAAAAGTGCATAGCTATGTGTGTTCAAGAGGAGGAAAGAATTAAATCCTCACATGGTGGATCTATCAACTATGTGAAGGATAACAAGAAAAAGCACTTCAACAGTACCTCCTTCTCAAGGAACAAGGGAAAAGCCTCTGTCCATCAGCCTCAACAGAATAAATTTGCTGTAGACAAAGATCAGTGTCTTCACTGCAAGAAGACCGGACACTACAAGAAGAACTGTCCTGATTACTTAAAGATGATAATGGCAAAGAAAGGTGAGAACATTATTACCTTCATAAATGAATGCTTGTATGTGCAATATTCGAAATCCACTTGGTGGATTGACTCAGGAGCAACTGTTCATGTTGCTAATTCCTTACAGGGATTCCGTTCGACGAGGACTACGCAAAGAAACGAAAGATGCATTAAAGTCGCAAATGGAGTCCAAGCAGAAGTTGAAGCTGTTGGCGATCTTTCATTAGAGTTAGCTAATGGCTCCAATCTTTTACTTAGAGATGTTCTTTTTGTTCCCTCTTTACAGAGGAATTTGATTAGTGTTTCCAATTTGGACAAAGATGGTTATGATTGTAATTTTAGAAATGGCAAGTGCGAAATAATATTTAATAAAGAATGTGTTGGTCTTGCCATATTACAAAATGAGCTTTATTTGTTATCATTATGTGATGATGTGAATGTCGTATGCGATAATGGGAACGTCGCGTGCGAGAAAGTGATTGAATCCTCGTCTCACGAATGTAAATGAGAAACGAAAGAGAACTCATAATGAATCGTCGAAAATATGGCACTGTCGTTTATGCCATATTTCGAGGGGGAGAATAGAAAGACTAGTTAAGAATGAAATTCTTCCTCTATTAGAGTTCTCAGACTTAGAACAATGCAGAGAATGCATTAAAGGAAAATATGTAAAGAAAATTAAGAAAGGCGCAAAAAGAAGCACAGGAGTTCTACAAATTGTTCACACAGACATTTGTGGTCATTTTCCTGTGAAAAGTGTGGATGGTTATGACTCGTTCATAACATTCACAGATGACTACTCCCGTTATGGATATATTTATCCAATCAAAGAAAGAAATGAAGCCTTGGATAAATTCAAGATATTTAAGGCTGAAGTTGAAAACCAACACGATTTAAAGATTAAGATAGTTCGATCTGATCGTGGGGAGTACTACGGTCGACATACCCCATATGGACAAGTTCTGGACCTTTGCGAGGTTCTTACAGGAAAATGGCATAGTAGCCCAGTATTCTGCACCGGGCGAACCTCAGCAAAATGGAGTAGCTGAAAGACGCAACCGTACCCTGATGGATATGGTGCGAAGCATGATGAGCTACTCCACACTCCCATTGAGTTTATGGATAGAGGCGTTGAAAACCGCCATTCATATTCTCAATAGAGTGCCTAGTAAGTCGGTGCCCAAAACACCGTACGAGTTGTGGACAGGAAGAATTCCCTCACTAAACCACTTACGTGTGTGGGGGAGTCCTGCTGAGGCTAAAGTTTTTAACCCAAACATTGGGAAGCTAGATCCCAAAACAGTAAGTTGCCATTTCATTGGCTACCCTGAAAAGTCAAAAGGTTTCGTTTCTCTTGTCGAGACGGATATACAAAGTTTGTAGAAACGAGACACGTTGTCTTCTTAGAGGATGAAATGATAAAGGGGAGCATGGTAGCACGAGAGATTGATCTTGAAGAGAAGCGGGTATATATGCCCACTCCAATGATTCAAGAGCCACTCTTCTCACTACCTGCTGTCGCTGCACCGACAGTACAAGATACTGTGGTGCCAACACCTGTTATTGTTTCTCTTGTGGCAACAATGAATGAGAATGAGGAACCTGTTCTTCAGGATCCTATAGAACCCATTGCCACAAATGAGGGGAGCAACAAAGACCTCAAATGAAGATGTACCAAATGAGGAGGCCCGAGAAGGTCTCAAAGAGTAAGAAGATCGGCTATTTCGATGATTATCAGTTTATCATGAGAGGAATTTCAAATGGAGGATGATCCCACCTCATTTGAAGAAGCCATGAGAAGCAAAAATTCCTCAAAATGGCTTGAAGCCATGGAAGAGAAATGAGGTCCATGAAGACTAATAAAGTGCAGGACTTGGAAATTATTCCTAAAGGAGCCAAAAGCAGAGGGTCGTAAATGGGTCTACAAAACAAAGCTTGACTCCCAAGGGAATGTAGAAAGATACAAAGCGCGACTTGTGGCAAAAGGTTTTACGCAAAGAGAAGGGATTGATTACAATGCGACTTTTTCTCCAGTCTCCTGTAAAGATTCCTTCAGAATCATAATGGCATTAGTAGCACATTATGATTTAGAGTTACATCAGATGGATGTAAAGACGGCATTTCTTAATGGGGATTTGGAGGAAAATGTTTACATGGCACAACCAAAAGGTTTTATCATGGAAGGAAATGAAAGAATGGGATGCCGCCTAAAGAAATCGATTTATGGGTTAAAGCAAGCTTCAAGACAGTGGTACTTGAAGTTTGTGATACAATAAAAAATTTGGTTTTAAAGAGAATGTAGAGGACAAGCGTGTCTATACAAAGTTTAAAGATGGGAAGTTTATCTTCCTAATCACAGTATGTGGATGATATCCTCTTGGCTAGTAGTGATGTCGATCACTCTTGGAGACAAAGAAATTTTTGTCCTCAAACTTTGATATGAAATATCTTGGTGAAGCTTCGTTCGTTCTAGGGATCGAAATTCACCGGGATAGAAACAAAGGGATATTGGGACTATCACAAAAGACATACATAGAGAAAGTCTTAAAGAAATTTGGGATGCATAAATGTAGTCCTTCACCGCACCAATAGTCAAGGCGGCAGATATGGGGATTTTCAATGCCCCAGAACGAGATGAGATCGATCAAATGAAAGCGGTTCCATATGCTTGGTGTCGGAAGCTTACAAGTATGCTCAAGTGTACTGCATACGACTTAGCTTTTGTTACTGGGTTACTTGGCGATTCGAGCAATCACGGAATAGAACATTGAAATTGATAAAGAAAGTCTTGCGTTATTTGCAAGGAACAAAAGGCCTCATGATGACATACTGAAGATCGATTTACTCCATATAGTGGGGTATCTGATTACGATTTTGCGGGAGATGATAGAAAGTCGACATTCGGATATGTCTTCACTCATTTGGAGGAGCTATATCGTGGAAAAGCTCAAAGCAAACCGTCACTACATCGTCCACAATGTATGCCGAGTTTGTAGCATGTTATGAGGCTACGGGGCGGTGGGCGGCTAAAGAAGTTCATACCGGTTTAAAAGTGGTTGACGACATCAATAGACCACTTAAGTTGTACTGCGATAATGAACCAAAGATAATGTATGCCCACAACAATAAGTCAAGTGGTCCTGCCAAACACATTGACATAAAGTACTATGTTGTGAAAGATAAAGTTCGGGATCAAATTATAAATCTTGAGCATATAAGCACCGCAAAGATGTTAGCGGATCCGCTTACTAAAGGCTTACCACCCAACGTGTTCAGAGAACATATAGCGGCATGGGTTTAAGGAAAGCCTATGATTCTGGACTAAAAGATGGCCCAAAAGATTAAAGTAACTATTTGAGCAGGAGGTGTATTGTAGCTGTTGAATCTATCGGCGGTTGACCGTGACGATGAGACATGTTCTATGCACTAATCTGTGATGGAATGAGTAAAGTCAAAAGCAATTAAAGATAAAGTATAGAATGAGATCAAAGGGAGAATGTTAGAATGATCTCTGCAGAGGCATTTGGCCCAATCGACCAAATGCCTCGCGCTCGATCGAGGCGTCGGCCAATTCATGGGTGATGGGCCCTGTCGCGCTGCGCTATAAAGAGGGGGGGGGCGGTGGCACGGATCACGAGATTTGTGAGCCGCAAATCCCACCGGACAAAAACCTAGACCGATCTAAGAGGCGCGACAGCGGCAGGATTGTCCACCGCCACCTCCACCGACGGGATCGATCACCGCCGCCTCTACCACCCGCAACCCACCATGGCCAACCCTTCCTCTTCTTCATCGGACGGTACACCCTTAACCCTAATCTATCTCTCTCTCGGTTTCTCTCGGACCGAACCAAGAACACAGATCCAAAGAGATCAAAAGAAAAGAACTATCAAACATATGTCCTGGCCATATCACATGAGTAATTAAAATTTTAAACCCCACAAGGCCTGCGGCGATTACAGCATTGGTCGATGACGACCTGCCACGTCAGCTGCAGCTAGCTATTGCTGGCTGACCTCGATGAGCAGCGAGGTGGCCATGGTGGTGAGCTGGTCGAACTCGTGGTTGGCCCCGGCCATCCTCGCCGCGGCGGCCGGCGCGCCGAGCGCCGCCTCGCAGCCGATGCCGCCCCGCCCAGTCAGCAACAGCAGCGACCGCGCCGCCTCCCAGCTCCGCGCCGCCGCGTACCCGCGCATGAACTGCAGCGCCGGCACCGACGTCCCGTACAGGATGGCGCACGCCTCGAGGCCGTCGCGCGCGGTAGGGTCGCGCTCGCCGCGCGCCAGCGCGGACGCGGTCTTCCGCGCCGACGTGCCGCGCGCCACGGCCAGGTCGACCGCGATGAGGAGGTGGCCGTGGCGGTCCGCCGAGGCGGCGCCTGGGCTGGACCGCAGCGCCGCCGTGCAAAAGCCGAAGTCCACGAAGTCGCGGATGGCGTTGCACGAGTCGGCCACCGTGTCGACGGGGGCGGCGGCGCCGCCGAAGGGAGCGAGACGGCCACAGCGACGAGGAGAAGGGTGGCAAGCAATGAGCTCCTCATGGTTTCTTTCCCTCTCCTCCTTTGCTAGTTTGTGCTCTTTCTCGGTGGTTGTTTACTCGTTGGGTTAATTTCCTAGCCTAGCTTGTGCGGTTATCTGTTTCTGGGCTTTCATATGCGGCTAGGTGAGCTAATAAATGAATGAGAACAAGAGAGAACGAGACGGGAAAGAGCTAATTAATGGATCAGCCCGGCCCAATCAGGCTAGCAAGTGGTGAGCCCAGTCCAGCCCGACAGGGGAACCCTGCCATATACAGTTGTGCGAAACCCTAGCCTTCTCGAAGCTTCCAAAGCCCTGGGGGGCTCAAGCTCGCCATTGCCATGGCCTCCTCCCTCTCCTCCCGCACAATCCCCAACCCCTCCCCCTCCTCTGTGAGATCCTCATCGAGGTTGTAGCCAGTCGGGCCTCGAGCCTAGGCGCGCGCTCTGAGGAAAATTTCAAATCAAATTTCATTTTTTTTCGACCGATTTCAATTATTTCGACCGATTTTGAATTTTTACCGGGTATCCGGTAGAACCGATTTTCAGAACCAACTGCAAAGATCGTCATCAGCTTGTTCTCATGACTCAGACACAGAAACACAATGAATATATACTAAGAATCTAATCAGGCAATTAGCACGCACAGGGACTAATTAATCCATTATTAACATGATAGCATATATACTAATTAATCTAATCAGGCAATTAACACAATGCATATATAATAAAACCAAGGCAGAACCAAGAGACAGACGCCCACCATCATGGCCACCTCCTCCTCTCCTATGCTCCGCGCCCGTCCTGCGCCGTCGCCTTCTTGGCCGTCGTCCATGGAAGCTCGGCGCCGGCGTCTCGATGACGCCGCTGGACCAGCTGTGCAGAAGCCTGGGCGGCTACTACGTCACGCCAGAGCTCTGCGTGTCATCGCTCTGCGTGGACCCGCCGTCGTCTGCCCGCCCGCCCGTGTGCCGAGCTCGCGGCCGGCCGGCGGCGCCAACGCCACCTCGCGAAGGCCACTGAGGCGGCACTTTCACTGCGGGCGAGGCCTTCCGCGCCGGCGTCCGCGCGAGACGAGGAGGCGAGGAAGGGCATGCGGTCGTGCACTGCGGTATCTGACGTCGCCGTCTGCGTCATTGCGATGGGCGGCGTGATCCGTGGTCATGGCATGCAATGATACTGCATGGCGGGCGGAGATCTTTGGAGTCGGCGCGGTACATCGCATCCGGGTGCTCGGGCATGGCCGGCAACGCCGCGCTGCCCAAGGAGAACGACCGCTTCTATTCCATGGCCTTCCGTGGCAGAGTCAGAATTTCATATAGCCTCGGGCCCAAATCTAATGGACTACAAGTCTATAACTAACGTCAAATACTATCAATACTGAAACATAACAAAAGTATAATACAAATGCACAATCAAAATAAAATTTGAATTCCATGTTTAACGATACCATCCGTGGGAGACAGAGAGGCACGTCGAAAGAGGGGGAAAGGGAAAAGAGACTTTCCTTTCCACACCTGTGTAGTAGAAGGGTGCCAATCATCAACCTTGAAAGCATTTTTCCTCTCTTAGCATTTTGTAGGAGTAAATGGTAGCAGCACATAGTATTTTAGGCATTTAATTACTATATTGATCAACATTACAAGTAATATGAGCATATAATATGATTGGTAGCAATAGATTGATTAAATCCAATGTCATGGTTGTATGTCTTGCTAAATCCATTTTTGCATAGAAAATTGAGCAGCAAATGATTCATGGATACACATACAATCTGGTTTGTTAACCAAAATGAATCTATGTTAGAACAAGATCTTAACTGTCACATTTCATAGTCTGGTTAGGAATCTATCGGTGTTTTAGAACCGATCTTACGTAAAGATTGTTTGATTCGGGGGGTCTCCTAGAGATGAAATCACGCAGAGCGATTGACACGGGATTTTTATACAGGTTCAGGCCTTCTCCGGGGAGAATAACAACCCTACTCCTGTGTGTGTGATATTGAATGTATTCTCAACAATCGAGTCAGAAACTAAGACTATTACAAAGAACAGTACTTGTCTTTTTCTTTGATTGTCCTCGATTGACTCTTTTTTCCCCTCCGCCTTGTCCTTCTGATTGATGCCTTTATATAGTCGTGAAGGAGTAGTCGTTTTCCCATGCTGAAGAGACGCCTAATCAAGTCAGTAATGGGCACATGATGGCAATAATTACCGGTGTAGTGGCTCCTTCACGCCGTTTAGCAGTTATCTTTCAGAGGTAATGGGGTATTTAAGCACTATTACTGCGCAGAATAATAATGCATGTGGACCGTCTGGATTCCTTAATCAATTGGACCCACTCGCTTGTAGGTTTTATTGATTATAAGGTGGTCGTGGTTGACTTGGTCGTAGCAGGACTTACGACTGGGTACAAGTCGTAGCGAGAACTTCTGGTGGATAACTTGATCATAGAAGGACTTACGACTAGGTACAGGTCGTAGCAGAACTTACGACTGGACAATAGTCGTAGAAGGACTTACGACTAGGTAATGGTTGTAGAAGGACTTACGACCAGGTAGTGGTCGTAGAAGGACTTACGACCATGACATAGTCGTAGTAAGACTTACGACTATGGGGGTGATTGTAGGAGAACTTACAATCACTTGGTAGGCCTCTCCCTTATAAATATAAGGGGTACTTCTGGGGACTACGTGACATCATATTTACCCATAATAAGAATTATAGATAAAAGATAAAATGAGGATTATCAGATCCTCGTCATCTAGCCCCCCAGCTTCAAGTGAAAGTAACTTACTTGGTGAAGGATTTGCAAATGGTCTTACGACTATGAAAATGTCGCAGAATAATGGTCGAAGGAAAAACTCTTCGACATTTGAGTGCTACTTTGACCAGGAATTTGCTTGGTCAGGAAGGTTGCTTACGATTATCAAATAGTCGTAAAAACCCCTACGACTGTGAAGTGGTCGTAGTAGGGCGATCGGAGAAAAATCCTTTCGATTGATACTTCATTCGACCAGAAAGACTTGGTCAAGAAAGTAATTTCGCTTGGAGGTGACAAAACGAACCTAATTTTCTCGAACAGACCATCTAGGGAATTGCAACCGACTCCCACAAACCTGTCGATGAGACGGTTCCCGAAGCGGTGGCAATCGTGCGGTTATAAAAACTTACCGGGAGTTAGACTTGGATTTTTACCTTTTCCCCAAATCGCTCCCACTGTTCTTCGATCTTTCGCCTTCTCCGCCGCCAACCCTAATCGTGTCTTCTCTGGCAATCTTTTTTCAATCCAAAACTTCTTGTTTCTTTTTCTTTTCACAACCTGATTTGCTTTTCTTTATTTTAGTCCGACTCCTTCAGCCCCCGGGAATGCTTCCGTTGAGAAGCCCATTGCCACTTCTTCAGTTGTTGGAGAGGTAACAATGGAGGTGGTCGAAGGATCATCCTTGGCCCAGGTGGCCGATGATCAGAGTATGAGGATGAGTCGATTCCAAACGACGCTTTCTTCGCTTTCTGTACCGGAGGGTATAGGGACGGGTCTTGCTATGGTTTGATCTTTATCGGTTGCTTGAGGGTATGGATAGATACACCGCTGGACTTTTAGTTTTACTACTATGCCTCCAACTCCTTTTGAAACATGCGATTTAATTTGGCTGGTCGGTATTTTGTAATATAACTTGATGTAAATACTTAAGTTAATATCCTATATTTGTTTCATATTTTATGTATGATGTATAGATGTGAATATCAATATTGTGTGTGTGTGTATATATAGTGCTAATGAGTAATTGAGTGATAAGATGCTAATGTCAATCTTGATCGTTGGATCTGGATTGAACAGCCAAGATTAATACGGACTCCCACCTCCAAATCATTTAATCACCATGCATGCTCTCACTTCTAATGCGCCTTCATTAATAGGCCTGTATTAAACACCCTGTTTGCTCCCAAATCCAATGGCTTGTATTAAACACCCTACATGATCCAACGGTCAAACTTGGCATTAGCACCTTAACACTCAATTACTCATTATATACGCCCGTTCCGTACTCCTGGGAGTACATACTCCCGCTTCGAATATACCACTTAAATAAATATATTATACTTCTTTATCATTTTAGTATACTTAAATACTAATTATAAGATACTCAATGCAATTTGATTGAAAATTTTCATTGAGTCCTTTATTTTGTCATATACCTTTTTCATATATAAACAAAAGTATACACACAAATTTTTTATAAAAAGTGAACTTTCATGAATTTTTTCACAGAACTCACTTTGGAGTATCTTATAATCATCATTGGAGTATACTCAAATAGATAAAGAGGTATTATCATACGATTTAAGTGGTATATGAGAGAGAGTATATACTCAGAGTACCAAACCATTTTCTATATATATATATATATATATATAGGAAAATGGTTTATACTCTATATGTACTCGCCTCTCATATACCACTTAAATCGTATGATAATACCTTTTATCTATTTGAGTATACTCAATAATGATTATAAGATACCCCAAAGTGAGTTATCTGAAAAAATCATTAAAGTCCATCTTTTATAGCTAAATTTGTGTATATACTCTTTATATATGAAAAGGGTATATAGCAAAAATAAAGGACCCTAATGAAATTTTTCAATCAAGTCGCAATGGGTATCTTATAATTAATATTTAAGTATATCAAAATGATAAAGAAGTATAATATATTTATTTAAGTGGTATATTCAACGAGAACTCTCAATTACTCATATATATATATATATATATATATATATATATATATATATATATATATATATTCACTAATTATAGAACTAGTATGCTACTACACATAAGGGTTTCAAGTATTCAAACCCGTCTCCAACATAGTCCTCAACGCCGTCTCCTGCCTCTATCGCCGCGAGAGCCATTCTCCCCTGTCGAACCTGACCAAGGAGCGGTGGAACAAGGAGACCATGGAGAGCTACATGGCGACGGCGTCCAAGTCGGAATTTTTCCAGATTAGTTACAACTATTGATAATAAAAACATATCTTCTGAAGAAGAAGAATATTGTTGAGAGAGAAAGGCCTAAATCAAACAGATCAAGTGAACAACACGAGCAGTTCAAGTCACTTTGATTCAACGATTCAAAGTTTCGAATAATTCAGTCTGTTGTTGCAGCAATTCAATCCAGGATACAACTGAACAAACAACCGAGCTGCAGTCCAATGTAGTCACTCATCCCTTCCAAGTTCCAAGGGAAAGTTAACGATATATCCTCTCTTTATCCGGCCTAAACTTTCAATTCTCACCGCCTACCGAATTCCAAATTACTAACGACTTTCATCTGTATATCAAGAACGAAAAAAACGAACAAATCCTAATAGAATTGAACATATAGCTAGCAGCATCAATGGGAGCATGGATATGACACAGTGGGCTGGCTGCAGAGTGAGCCAGCCACATTCTTCAGCATACGTCAACGGGGGGAAATCCTCATATCTTTGATCACCTCTTCCCAGGGGGCAGCGCAACCTTATGTCGAGTCGGGAGATCGCCAGGTCGAATATGGCATATTCAAGAAGACGCGGACTTTGGCCGCCCGTAGGATATCACCATCACATAGTCTCCACCGGAGGAGCCTACCACCGTCTGCAAAGGGCGCGCTGGGCCCACCCTCAGCCACCGCTCTACTAAATTTCGCAGAGGTTGTGCAGGGTTCACTGACTGCCCACAGCAGCTTATTTCAACCTGTAAACAGCAAGATTGGATACTGTTCAGAGACAAGTTGTGGTACTAAGCTCAAAGCTGACGTCCACATAAATATATAATATTTTGGCAAGCCAGTATCATTCGTTCTGTGAGTAAACTGCACCTTCCGATCACAATAGATGGACAGGTGGCAGCAGTGGAACATGTCTTTCACCTCCATGCAAAGTGATAAAAAGTACTGGTAACAGCAGGTACGGTTTTATCTCTACTTCTAATGTGAGAACTACTCAGTTCCAGAACATGCCAACATCGTATACTGGTTCCAATAATTACATTACTGACATTCTTTACTGCGAACGCCACAACATGCTTATAGCCTTAGATGTTTCATGAATGCGGTAAAAAATTAAGCACAGGGAAACAATAACTCGAGTACTCTACAATACCGGAAGGTAGAAGTCTCACCTCAGACTCACTTGGAAGATTGAGCTTCTGTATAATGTACTTTTGGATGGACGATGCAGGTAAGTTTCCATCTCTATTATTAGACACGCATTAGCCACAATTGAAACAACTAGAAGATATTTAGTTGCAAAATAACACAAGTAGCTGCTGATTACACCAATAGATGTGCAAAATCACCGCAACTATAACAAAATTAAAAAGGGGATCAAGTTCACAATCAAGCTATGAAAGCTAGCTGTATCTACTGAAGAAAACATACAAGTTACTGAAGTTGACACTTGACTTCTCAGCCAAGCTAGCTATAAACATACTTACACATTATACATGGACTAAAGTGATCAAGGTGCAGAAAGAACAAGCTTATGAGTTGTCATACAGGAACTGTCCCTGAGCAACAGTCCTATTTGGTTTCACTTAGTATAATAGTTGAAACAATTGAAAACAAAGAATGTTATGGTGTCAAGGTAATAATTAGAAGCCTGACGCAGCAGCAACTAACACACTGCATCAAAAACTTAGTCATTAGTGGGAACTAATGGTCAATCACCAGTGGCTGATCTGCATAACTCAGCCCCTTCCACATGCATGCATAACTAAACCAAATCCAAGCAAATAATTATGAAATTAATCAAATAAGCTTTTGACAAATAATAAGTTCACCAACTTTCACTGAAAATTTATATACTTTGGAGGTAACTAAGGTTATGCATTTTCATCAGTTATGTAAATACATGAACATCTGCACCTGCATGGCACCATCGGCTAAGACCATGGCATAGTATCTCCAAGTCTGCATATAGTTTTCTTCCCTTCTAAGTCCTAACCGAAGTTTTTTTTTCCTTCTTGCAAGCTTCATGCTTTTCCATTAGAAACACATCAGAACAGTTCGATGCCAAAATGTTATGGTCTAGCTTAGATCGTAGGGGTAAACACCGCCGGGAGGATTGCCGGGCGGCGGCGGCAGCCTTGGGGGAGAAGGGAGTCTAGAGATGGGATGAACTTTGTTATACTTTCTTGCTTTTCTATAACTGATACAATATTGTCCCTTTTATAGGGATAACTTGATTTGATCTTTAAGAAATACAATGTTGTCCCTTTTATAGGGACGACTTGATTTGATGCTTAAGAAACATATCTCTAATATAGGAAATAGATCATAACAATTCAATCTAAAGGATATGGAGATAACTAAAGATAGCATCTCTGAACTTAAGAGATAAATGAGGGGGTTTCCTTGGCCACCAAAGGTAAGAGCTAGCGCTGTGCCACGGTACGCGTGTGCTACAGTACCCCCTTGGATATTGGCCCATAAAACAGGAACATCCATTTCAAATGCAGATTTAGAGAACTATTAATAATGATAACTATTGGCGCATCTGCAGCAGAGCTGAGGAACATGAGCTTACTTTATTCTCAAATAGTGGGTAGGTATCTGTGGCAAGGGTGGGACTCCTTTCCTGAAAACAATTGGATCACAGAAGATCAAGTGGGAGGGGAACACACCTAAGATATTGCTTTGACTGAATTTGAGGATAATTGATAATATAATGGTGACTTACTGGTCAAACGAGGCAATCAATGAAAACCATACGGGGTATAATGCCCTATCATTCTGGCTAGATGCAGCACTAGAAGTTGCATTGGCTGAAGCTTGAATAGGTTTCCTCCCTCGGCCTGGCCCTTTCATTTTAAGCATCATTGGTGACACATGAACATCTTTCTTGCCATCTTGAACTTTGGACTTCTGCAGATGCACCCTAGCCTTTGCTCTGCTAGCATGTTCACTACTAGGAGATTCATTGGGCTGTCCTCCCTTAACAGCTGGACTCTGTGGACCTGATCTGAAGTGCCTTTTGCTTGCAGCATCTACAAGACAATTTAAAGGTCTCCATAGCTCTGCCTTATCCCAGTCCTTATTATCGCCTGCTTTATCTTTAGTAGAGGGATGACTTGATGTTTCCGCATTTGACAATACCTGCAAATGATAGCGTCAAATGACTGCTAGTGATACTATCATTCTTCCATTGATTTGTTTTTGAGAATTTGGTATGCACACAGACGCAAAAAGTTTCATGGAGCTAATGTGAAAACATAAAGTGCAAAGCTACACAAGTAATAGGGTATGATTCAATAAGAATGCCAGAGTACTTCTTTACCTGTCTTCTTGTTTGAGGTGCTTTACTCAAGCTATCAAGCAAGGTTGAATCGTCAGCATGCTTATTTGCGTTATCATAATCCTTTTTCACAGGATCAATGATAGGACCAAGGTAACGTAATGCGGCGGCGGCCTTCCTGGTAACTGCTCTTGTTCGGCGCCCTGTCAAACCAGTTAGTTTTATTCGAGGTGCATTGACCACCAATGAAGAGATAGACCTCTCTTTCCTTTTAACAGGCAGTGTAATGGGAGATTCAACTTCTTCAGCATTAACTTTCTTTCTTTTGAATGGAAAAACTTTTGACCTCACATCTTGCAGATTGTGATCAGCTCTGAAATCAAGATATCAAAAACGAGTACAAGAAAGCCACAAGTTAACAACACAAAATTGCATTCACCAAAATTTTGCCCTCAAAGTCAGAACAGGTACATGATCAAGTTTTCTCGCAAAAAAAAATGTTTCTTGGGCAAATGGCAGTATTCAATTGCATTTCGGATGATAAGGATTTCTTTGGTGAAGGCGCACAGTGAAGTCTCACCCAATATAGAGAACACAGAGGTATAATGACAGCAAAGTTTTGGTATTAGTAAAGCTAAAAATGATGTCAGATGACTGTTAAAAAACAATGAGGTCAGACAAGAAAGAGCAATTGTGGTCAATTGCAGAATGATATCTTTAGAAGGGATTCTTACATCAGAACTTCTTGTAAGTGGAATATTATGTTCCACAACGCATATCTGATATCTGTGGTGGTAACCTCAAGCAACATGGATTTCTTATTTGATACAAGCTAGTTTGGCCAATTTCAGGAATCTCTACACTTCACTGGAGTGTAAAAATCCCAAAAGGATGTTCCAATTATGCAAGAGCAACATAGCGACATTCCAGCTTATTCAGAAAACTGGATAAGTCCTTCATAATTTTCTATGCTTCTGCTGTTTGTACTATCTGTAGTTCCTTGCATCCACCTATTATGGATTATGCTTAAAGTTTAAGTTCTTAAATCTTGTTATCCAATGTAAATAGATGCTAACAGTAAGAAATCCACGGAACTTAACTGTCAAAGTAGGGCCAATAAACACGTATTTTGGCAGTAAGAAAGGACAAGAACATTTAGCAAAGCAAACAATTTGTAGATGAAGAAAAATATAACTGCTCACATTAATTTATCCACCAAAAAAGGGTCATGAGAAGAATACCTAAGCTTCTCAACTGGTGTGCAGCCAAGATCAATTTTACACACGGGGCAGTAATCTAACTCCACATCATTAAGCTTCTTATAGATACACTTTCTACAAACTGCATAATGCAAAGAAGAAGCTCAAAAATCGTGAGGAATCAAGAGGTGCGGATTTCATAGCATAGAAGACTGACTGGCATAAGGCAATATATACTTCATTTGTCAGGTGGGAAAAAAAAGCTGCAGCACAAATTTTCCTTCCCATGGAAAACATAAAGAATGTTCTGTAGTGTATGCATATCATAGGAAGGAAAAAAGATGTGTGCAAATGAACAAAAGCCTCTGACATTACTAGCATGGACCATACAGCATAAAATTCCCAAAAACTGTTTACAATTAGGCTAAGGGTCAAAAGACAATTGATATGATCAACAATACTTATATACAGGAAAATCATACAGAAGAAACACTATTATATTGAAACGTTAATAAGTTGTTCTCATATTCTGCAGAGTTAAATAAAACAGCAAGATGTGCATGCTTTTGCAGAACAGAAGATTCCGGTTGAATGGAAATAAAATTCTATCAACCAATTGAAGCCATTTTTTACTTGACATGCATACATGTGTCCAGTCTCAAAAACAATAAAAAGAAAGAACCTAGGAGGATAGATGCCCAAGAGATCAAAACCACCAATCTTGCCTCTCAACAACCAAAATGTCATCATAAAGTAACCATTTCACAATACCAGATGTATTATCCAAAAGGGGTGCCTTTGGAGATGCTTATTTTAGTACAGAGCTACAATTGGCTAAATAAAATGGTATTGTTGACATAAAAGATTTTACAATTAGGAGACAAAGCCCGAAGCCCCAACTGATGATGCATCCCAACAAAAAGGAAGTAAAAGGAAACGGTGTAGCAATGGATGTGATTATGTGAGGATTTAAATAAAGTTAATATAACATTTTACAGTAAGGATTTAAAGCCTGAATGGTCTGCCCTAGAAATACTAATTCATTTCTAAAAACAAATCACACACAATGTACAGAATTTACAAGTGTTGGAAACAGTTCAAGATCCCCAATATCTCAAGGACACACAGAACGTGAATAATTACACTAACTGATTCATGCATGCAGAGCAATTAAATAGTTTGCAGATATTTAGTATTTACAGCACCATTATCCACACTGAGGACCCCCAACAGTTATGTGTACAGTTCCACCAATTTCAGGCCAACATTGCAAGGACCCCACATGAAAAACAAAAACAAATGTAGGCTAACTAAATCAATCCTTCCAATCTCATACAGATACTAATCTAAATCATGAACTCAAGCTGAATAACCAACTCACACCACAGCAAAGCAAGATTACATAGCATCATGAGTAATAGCACAAGAACTAAACAACTGTCTAAACAGGATTACAGGCACCAAAGCAGCTCACGGATTTGCACAAAGATCGCCAATCAACGTTAAATCCATCTCTTGAAGTCCAGCATTGATACAACATCACATCATGAGTCTACAAACTAAACTAGAGTAAATCCCAATAAGGCAAGAATCCAGAAAGCAATTAAGTTACCAAACGTGGTCAAGTCAAACCCCCCGAACCCGAGCTACCAAGTCCCCAGATTTACGTAGAATCAAGAAGCGGAACCGCAACACGAATTATAACGCGCGTCAAGAATCGCAATCACGCAAGAACGCCAAGAAGGCAAGAACCAGGTAGGCGATAGCAACACAGCATCGCCGGATCACGAAATGGCGATCTCGACGCCACCAACCGACTTCCTCGGCGGCCAAATCCGGAGCACCCAGAACCAGGCACGCGTTGAATGGTCTCCGTAATGCTCAAGAACGCGTCGAATCGTCGTAAAGATTGGAGCTTTCGAGGCTCCCGACGTGGTGGTGCGACGGCGGAGTGGAGTACTCACATGTGTGGAGGCACTCGGAAATGGTGGTGGCGTCGCGGAGCAAGCTGTGGCAGAGCGGGCACGTCATGCAGCGCGCGAGCAGCTCCCGCTTCACCATCACCACCCCGCCCCCTCCCCGCGCTGCCGCCGCCGCCGCCGCCGCGCCGCGCCCCTCTCCTCCGCCTCCTCCTCCTCCTCCCGCTCGTTCTCCTCCTCCTTGACCTCCACCGCCGCCTCCTTCCCCTGCTCCCCACCAGCCTCCGCCATCTCCTCCGCCTCAGCAACCGCCCCTCCCGCCGGCTCCTCCGGTGGGGCCGGTGCCTTCTCCGGCGATGCGGGCCCGCTCTGCATGGCGTGGGCCCCCCGCGCGACTAGCTCCGCATGCTGCGGAGGCGCAAAGGCGGGGGTTTTATCCCGCCTTCTCTCTCCCCTGAGCGTGGAAATGGGAGGAGAGATCGAAGAAGAAGAGGACGACGAGGCGAAGAGAGTTGAAGGAGAGAAAGAAAAAATATATATTTACGTATTTATCGAGGAAGAGAAGCCTTGGAGTGAAGGACGAGTGGGAAGGCAAAGGAGGCTGGGTCGGTTTTATTTTTATTTTTTTTCGTAGAGCCATACGCATTTCAATGTCACGAGATACATGTAGTAAAAATCATATCGTGACGTCTCACGTCGTGCTAGGAAAACATAGACCTTCTATCTTTTGTAGCACAAAGTTTCTAAAACCAGCAACTTTGGTAGCCAGCTATTACGTTTTCTTATCTATAATTGCTTTTGCATGGATCAAGATTGAAGGGTCACATCATCTCGGTGATCTTTCCGTGTGATATGTGCAAAACAAACCGATGTGTAGCTTCTATTATAGCTAACTACTTTTAAGCGTATTAAATGTTGACGTTGGATTTATATATTGCTTGTACTTCTGGTTTCTGGATCTTTTTGTTTCTCATAGTGATTCAATAGTAATGGCTTGGCTGTAGTGTTGATCGATTTTCTTTTGGAGGAAGTGTGTCAATTCTCCTCTTCGTCGTGTGTTTTTTTTTGTATGTGACTATGATAGCATGTATTTTTTGAAATAAAATTACAAAAATAATCAGTTAGCTTAAAAAATAACAATAGTAGGTTCTTATCGCTAGTTAAACTAGCGACAGGTACCCTGCCTCCTGCCTAACGTCTGTCCAACTTTCTGTCACCAGTTGAACTAGCGATAGGGACTCTTTTCCTATAAAAGCTCCATAAAACTCTAAAATTCAGCACAAGACTCATTTGTATTTAGAAGAACAAAAGGAGAAGAGGGGAAGGGAGAGTAGAGTGGAAGAGAGAAGCTAGCAAAGTGCCGCCCGTCCGATTGCCCACCTGTGAGGTAATTTTTTGAACCAAATGGATTACATAGTTTTGGATGTACGGTTGTGTAGTGCAGTATGTTGTACAAAATTCTTTTCGGTGGGTAGTCTTGTTTTAGATATGTGGTTAATCGTGAAAATATTCTTCATAGTGTAGTGTGTTAATTATGTCGGATGTCACCAATTTCAAAATTTACTACGGTCCAGTGACTATTCTGGAAGGTCCCAAAGGGATTGATCTGCGTTATTTTCAATCGACGACCGTGCCCCTGCCAAGAGCAGAGGAGCGTACATAGGGCGTTGTGATGCCGTGGTTGCTTCACACATTCCAAGTGGACCGTGATGTGTATGATATGAGATTGAGTTGTCTTGCCCCTAAGCAACACAGCCCACATAATGGGAGTTAGTGCAGCTGAAGGGAACAAAGTCATGACAGCCATATCTACGCGTGGCGAGGGAGAGACGGTGGGATTTGGTCCTTCTAGCCCAGTCATATGCCAAGCTCACTCCTACATCCGTGGCTGAACAAGAAGGGGTGGTGATGCCAAAGAAGAAGTCGATGACTCTAGTCACAGCACGGCGCACATAGTGCCCGAAGCTCCCGGAGTTGCTGATGCTGTCGACGAAGACCCTAAAGAAATAGCTCCTCCAGTCAGGCAGGCCAGTGGGCTAGTTGACGAGGGTGAGGAGCTGAAGCCATAATGCAAATAATGGATCGAGAATCCCGTGACTACAATGCATTGTCAAAAGATGAAGGGTCCAATGATGAGGATGATGTGGACCAGCTGGCGATTCCATTCGAGTGGAATACATACCAGTTCGACAACCTTGTCGTCGACGAAGACTCCCGTGTGTCATGGGGAGTACGACCAGAGAGGTCGAGCAAGGAGCTATGTACAAATGCAAGAAGGTCGTGCAGGAGGCGGTCAAATTCTGGGCCTTGTCGGTGCGGCGCACATTCACAGTCGTCAAGTCTAACCCAAGATGCTACGACATGAAGTGCGAACTAGAGGGATGCTCTTGACGAGTGCACGCATTTCAGCTTAAGTGGGACACCTACTTGAAGTGATCTATAGTGGTCCTGCACACATGCGTCATCGCTGAGTCAGTGCAGTCCCACAGAAACCTATCATCAGGCTTCATTGCCAACCTCATGTACAGTGAGATTGTGGATAATTTTGATTTTGAGCCACGATCCATCATTCGTGCAATTGAGGCAAGGTTACAGTACACAATCGCTATGCTAAGGCTTGGAGGGCAAAACAGAAGGATGTGGAATCAAGGTTCGGCACGTTCGATGATTCCTACCATAACCTCCTCGAGCTACTCCGAGTCATACAAGACAAGAATCATGTCACTCATGTTGACATTCAAGACGCCACACATCCTAAGTGGGCCAATAAGAGGGTACTGCAGCGAGCATTCTTCGCCTTTGGTCCATGCATCAATGCATTCCGGCACTACCGTCCAATCTTGTGCATAGATGACACATTCCTGACTGGAAAGTACAAGGGCCAGATACTGACCGCAATAGCGACTGACGATAATAATCAAGTTCTTCCCGTGGCATTCGCTTTCATTGAAAATGAGAACACCGACAGCTGGTTATGGTTCTAGAAGAATGTGTGGATTCATGTTGTACAGGGTGGTCCAAACATATGCATCATTCATGATCAGCATGCCGGCCTGCTTAGTGCAAAAACCCAGCTACAACAAGGAGATAATGAACTACTTGCATGGGCGGATCTGCAGAGCAGGTGGTACATGAGGCACTTGGGGGCAAACTTCTACAAGAAGTTCCGCAATAAGGACCTGATGAACTTATTCAAGCGGCTGTGCAACCAGAAGTAGCACCAGAAGTTCGAAGCACTCTGGAAGATTCTAGATGAGCAAACCCGGATGCACAGAATGGAGGCAGCTATCGGTGTTTTAGAATCGAACTTATGTAATGATTATTTGATTCGGGTGGTCTCCAAGACTCAAATCACGCAGAGAGAATGACACATGGATTTTTATACAGGTTCGGGCCTTCTCTGGAGAGAATAACAACCCTACTCCTATGTGGCTATATTAAGTATGTTGGTTACAGATCAATAGAAAGACTGGAATGTAGTGTTTTGTGCTCCTGATTGTGTCTTTCTTCCTGTCTTTCTCTCTCCGCCATCTGGTGATTCCTCCTTTTATAGCGTGCTCGAAGTGGACGACAATTTCTCCAGCCAAAAAGGTGTATCAATGCTTCAGATGATGGCGTAGTTACCGGAGATTACTGTTGGAGAAGTAACGTTCCCATATCGGCAGGCAGTTATCACCAGAACAGAGAGATTAATCGTGTAGTTATTCAGGAGAATAATAGTGTATGCTAACTATTTAGATGCCCTAATCAATTGGGCCTACTTGTATGTAAGCTCGATCGATTATAGGGTGGTCGTAACTGATGTGGTCGTAGAAGGACCTACGACCATGAGGTGATCGTAGAAGAACCTACGATCATGTGCTAGTCGTAGAAGAACTTATGACTATAGGGTGATCGTAGCTGACCTAGTCGTAGGACTTACGACCATGAGGTAATCGTAGAAGAACTTACGATCATGAGGTAGTCGTAGGAGATCTTACGACTCCAGCTTCTCCCTTATGAACATTAAGAGGTATACTCAAGAACCATATAATGGCGTCATTATGCATAATAAGGATTACGGATAAATAATTAAATATGGATTTCTAGATCCTCGTCATCTAGTCCCCCAGCTTCAAGTGAAAGTACTTATTTGGGAAAGGAGCGCTAAATGATCTTACGACCAGAAGATGGTCGTAGAACGGTGGTCGAAGGAAAGACTCTTTGACTGGTATTTTATTTGACCAGAAACAGACTTGGTCAAGAAGTTTACAAGAAACCTTACGACTATAAGGTGGTCGTAGAAAGTCTTACAACTACAAAGTGGTCGTAGTATGGTAATCGGAAGTAAATCCTTTCCGACTGGTATTTCATTTTACCAGAAAAAGACTTAGTCAAGAAGGTAATTTCAATTGAGCTGTGAAGACAGATTCGGTTTTCTCGAACAGACAAATTTACAAATCTGAATCGACTCTCATAGACTTGTCTATTGGAGCGGTTTCTGAAGAGGTGGCAATTGCTGGGTTGCCACATCTTTAACCCAAGTGTGCGGTTATAAAAACTTATCGTGGGTGCGATTGTATGGTTCTTACTTTTCCCCAATCACTACAACTGTTCATCAAGCTTTTGCATTCTCCACCGCCAACCAAATAATACGCCTCCAAGCCTCCTCGCCTTGAAAACCGCTTCCCAGTGGGTCGAATCGGAGATGGACGCGACCAAGATGAAAGCTCTGGTCGCCGCCGAGAAGATCCCAAAGGAGTTCGTGAAGTGGATTGAGTCTTCTGGGCAACATTAGCCGTCGGGGGAGATTGGATAGATCCACATCTTCTAAGTGTATTGTGAGTGTGGCCTTCGATTGACTGCTCATTCTTTCCTCACGCTCGTACTCGAACACTTTGGGGTGGGATTGGTGAACCTTGTTCCCAATTCCATCGCAATGTTAGGTGTGTTCGTATACTTGTGTGAGGCCTACCTGGGGATCCCGGTCGACTTGGAGTTGTTCCAGTATTTCTACGGGATGACCCAGCTAGCGGGAGTTGCCAATAGCTGTAGTCTGAAGCTCCACGACGGGAAGTCGAAGGAGTACATTCAGATATTCACCCGGTCGTCATGGCCGATATGGAAGAAGGGGTGTTTCTACAGGGAGACGACCAGTGAAGATAACATCTCTTTCATCAGGAACACCGCCGAGAAGATTTCTTCCTGTGATTCGACTCCCAAGGATCTTCGCTTGATCGCCCCCTACATTCAAGCCATCAAGGATTTGAAGGAGGAGGGGCTCACCGGTTGACACGTGGTGAAGGATTTCATCACGCGTCATATTAACCCTCTGAAGAAACAAGTACATCCCATGTGAAAGTACTCGAGGTCGCAAGACCCGACCAGAGATTACGAGCAGGGTAAGTAAACCTTTAATTTAGCTCTCTTTCTATTGATTTCGAACTTGGTTATTGAAAGTGTTGGATCGAAAAGGCGACTAGAGGGGGGGTGAATAGGAGCACGCTCACTTTTTCAACCAAGATTAGATTCAACACAAATTTCACTCCAATAGCTATAGAAGCTATGAAAATCGATATACCAGTACAGCGGAAGACTAGGATTGAATCCAATCAAAACCCCGAAGCAAAACAACCAAAATCAACCGAAACTTAATTTCCTAAGTGTAGGCGGTCGACCTCTACTCGTGGGCGGTCGGACGGTCCATGGGCGGTCCGACCTCTGTTGAGGGGCGGTCTGACCTCCAGCCTGATGAACAGTGAAATCAGCCCAAAAAACGAAGTTGCAAATAGGTCTAACTTTTGATCTACAATTCCAAACTTCATGAAACTTAGAACACACCTTCTCTAGGATGTCAGGAACCTATTCCAATCGAAGATCATGGAGATCCATGGAAAAGTTATGACCTTTTTCAGTTTGAGAGATGGATGGTTCAAAACCGAGTCAAAACGAAAACTAGATTCAAAAACTTGCTCGTGGGTGATTGATGATCAAGATGATCATAGATGTGTTCCCACATGTCACAGCAAGCTAGATCATGTAAAGAAATCAATCAAAAACATGTGAATCAAAGAAAGACTCAAAATCACCAAATAGAGAGAAGAAAGGCAAAGAGACACATATTTGATCAAAGCTTTCTTTGGATTGATTTGATAGGGTTTGGGTTTACAGCCACTCCATCAATGGAGGACAAAGCTCAATCCAAGAGCACAAAATCAAAACAAAACTCTCTAGAACCCTAACCTCCACTAATCCTCTCTCTAAGCCAAAACTAGGGTTTCAACAATGATAAAAGGGTTGAAGGGGTGCAGCCACCTCCCTCCTCTATTTATAGTGGAGACTTAGACCTTCTAGAAGTTCTAACTTAAATGGGCTCCCGTTAAGGCCCAACACAAACGGGTCACACACGCACGCAATTTAAAGCGCCGTCTACAACACCTCTTGACCTAAACCGCTTCTCTTGCATCGTCTTGCGCCGTGGGTAGGCAAAAGGTCACCAAGGTGATATTTGGTAAGATTACCAAAATACCCCTTCTCGGTCCTTCTCCGAAGACCGAGTCCATCTTCAAGCACTTCGCATGCTCCGCCACGTGTAGGTTGATCAACGGCTCTCTCCATGTCGGCAAGTCTCTCCCATCCGGCTCCCACCGAAACCACCATGGCACTTGCACCGACTCCCGCGCCGCTTGATCAAACCAGTCGCACCGAACTGTCCGTTCGGTCATCCTTGTCCATTCTGCACCATACTTGATTTCATTGACCTCACCCGGCATCGTCGATCGTTCTGGACCTCAGCTCTCCAAGCCTCATCCCGATCATCCTCGCCGTTGACCGTCGTTGACCACCAAGCAACCTGCACAACAATAGACAAGCAAATCGAAACCGGGAACAAGTTCTTCACAACTTGACCCACGTTAGTCAAAACATGCATCATGCAACACATATGCACTGAAACTCATGACTTTGACCTAACCAACGAACAACGCCGCCACGAAGGCCGACATTCAAGTGACAACCGGTCAGACCGCCCCTCAGGGCCGGTCGGACCGCCGGCCATAGGCCGGTCCGACCGCCCGTAAGGACTTAGCCGATTTTCAACCCTTGAAAATCCGAAACCTACTGGAAACTTTAAACCAATAGAACTTTTGACTAGAGACTCCAAAAATTATGAGACCAAGTGCATTGGGATCCACTCACTTGCCTACACCCTCTATTTTTGGCCCAGCCTGTTCTGACCATTTTTGTCACGGCCGGTCTGACCGCCGCACATGGCCGGTCCGACCGATTTGGGACCGGTCGGACCGCCGTGCTATGGCCGGTCGGACCGCCCCTGGTCCAGAATGCCTGAACAGTTCGAAACTTTATCGAAAACTCGTGAAACGACAAACCGTTAACGCCATTGCCAATTGTCACATCATCCTAAGATCTGGAGCATATCCCCATGATATCCACAGAAAGTTTATTTGCTCCTGCAGATCTCTCAAAAGCAAAAATTGACGCTCGGGTCAAGCTCGTTTGTGAGAAATCTCCGCCACCAAACGCGGCGGCTCCTTAAATCCTTGCGATTTTGACTGCAGAGGGTAGGAGGGAAAGCCTAAAGGTAATCAAGGACTTATTTCTTCTTTAGACAATGGTCATGGAAAAACTCACGACAAGAGGGTTGTCGTAGAAAAACTTACGACTAGGTATTGGTCGTAGAAGTACTTACAACCAGACAATGGTCGTGGAAAAAACTCACAACAAGAGGGCTGCCGTAGAAAAAATTACGACTAGGTTCTGGTCATAGAAAAACTTATGACCGCTAAGTAATACTTCTTTTTCTGACTTCTGTAGAAAGTAGGCATGGAAAACCGTCAAGACGATGAAGAGGTCGAATTGATGGTCGTTGACGCGGTGATGGAGCAAGTCAAGGCTCCTCCGGCCAAAAAGCGTCGGCTCGTGAAAGTCGCCTACAAGGGAGGCGCAAGCTCGAGCTCTGCAGCTCCGATCGAGCCCTTTGCATGGTTCGCTGCAGAAATGACTGCTGCAGAGAAGGCAAAGGCGGACGAAGCGACTGAAGCACTCAAACGCAAAGCCCCCGAGATCAAGGTACCCTTTTACTACGATAATAAGACTTGCGCAGTTTCTGCCTCCCGTGGCTTTGTCAAGCAACAATTAAAGAGAACTGAAAGAGTTTTATATATTTTGTGAAGGAAACCGCTGCACCAGTAGTATCTTTGGTCGAGGGCAGTGCTGCCCTTGATGTGGTCGAGGTAGGTCTCGGTCATTTGGAGAGCCAGGAAGCTCAAGGAGCGGTAGTGCTGGCTCAAGACCCACGACCAGACATGGTCGTGGTTGAGAAGAAGTCGAAGAAATCTTCTTTAGAGAAGGTTTGTTCCAGATTCAAGATCAAATCTGGCACACGAAGGTATGTAAAAAGATAAAAGTGTAAGAACAACATTTACCTTTTGTTTTTTACCATTTGACATATTTTCCTTTTTGTGATCTTAGCCCGACTCCTCCAACCCTCAAGAACGTTCTTATCGAGGAATCCACCGTCCGAGTGGTGGAAGAGGTCGTTGCTGCCGAAGCAACTGCGACCATGGTAGTAGTCGTAGAGGCTAAGGCGAAAACGACGCATGATGCAGCGAAGGCATCAGGCCAAGGTGATGGATCGTTGGGCCACTGCGCTAGGAAGGAAGTCGCCGTAGACGTTCATCCTGGTCCCCAAGGAGCTGTTGTCACCGAATCAGAAGAACAAGAATATGTTAACTTCTTTTCTGAATTCTTCAGCCCGGCTTTCGTTGTGGGGTCTTCTGCTTTCAGGTCTCATACCCGAGTTCCATACCCCAAGGATATTCCTGATAGGGGGAATATTTTCGATGACGAGTGTCTCAAAAAGGTGTGGTGTAATCGGGTTCAAGAGCTTGATGAACTGAGGAACCCTGCATGCGTACTCTCCATGTTTGCTTGAACGAGCATCAACGTAAGTTCTTACTACTCAACATTTATGTATGTGGCTTTTCTCGCCTCTCACTTTCCTTCTTTATGCAGAGAGCTCTAGAGCAAATTGTCATTATTGTAGAGTACAACAGACAACTTGTATAGCTGCGACAGCAAAAGGTAGAATTCTGCGAACAGGCAGAAAGATGGTAAGTCACTATTACTCGTAGTCGTTTATGTTTCGACCACTTGCACGGTGCTTATGGGGATTGTCGTAGGAGAATTTACGACTATGTGCTGGTCGTAGAAGAACCTACAACCAGGGAATTATCGTAGAAAAACTTACGACTAGATACTGGTCGTAGAACTTACGACCAGAGGATTGTCATAGAAAAAGTTACGACTATGTGCTGGTCGTAGAAGAACTTACGATCAGGGAAATGTCGTAGAAAAACTTACGACTGGATAACGGTCGTAGGAGAACTTATGACCAAAGGATTATCGTAGAAAAACTAACGACTAGGTACCGGTCGTAGAAAGACATACAACCTCTTGTCCTATGCTCATGTCTACTCTTTTCCTCTATAGGTTCAAGAGCGACGAAAAGTCCTTGGCCGATTTGCTCGACTACGAGAAGGTCTAGATGAAAAAGCTAAGGAAGACAAAGAGACCCTTCTGAAGAAGCTTCAGGAGACAAACTCTGCAATTCAAAAGTTGCAAGGACAAATAAACGGTAAGTGATGAACTTAAGACCGCTTATAACATTCTTTTCTTTTTCTAACCCTCATTCCTTTTTAGAAAAAGAGATCGAAATGGGGAAGTTCGAAACCGAGGTCAAAGACAAGATCGTGGTTGTTCACGAGATTTTCCGTATCGCCAAAAAAAAGATCAGGAGGAGTGCAGTGCAAAAAGCATTGTCTCATAACGATGAGGTCAAGAAGATAGATTCTCGACTGGTAGGTAAACAACTCTTTTCCTATGACCAGTATTGTTTTCCTTTAGGTGTCAATTTATCCGATTATCCTTATTCTTTTCAGAGCAAACATTCGAAATAAAACAACTCGAGAGGCTTCGACTTGTAATCAGGAGGAGATGAAGTCGATGAGGATCAACCTTCAGGACAACATTTCTCTCTTTAATAATGTACTCAGCGGGCTACATGCCGAGGAGGTCATTCCTCGTGAAGACACGATAATTGCTCACTTGAGTACCATTGTAAAGCAAGTAAGGACTTTGCAAGAGTTGGCGACCACTCTGAAGACCAACCAAGCTGATTCGATAAAGGAGGTGGTCGAAGGCGGAATAAGTTTTGTTCTGGAAAAACTTAAAGCTCATGATCCCAACTTTAATCTGTAACTAGTCAAAGCCGACTTCAATTGCTTTTTGTATTGGCTTGAAAATATTTTGACTATGTTTATTGAACCCGAGCTCTTTGTGTTGGCAGCAAAAGTGAGAAACGAGTCGATACTAGGAAGTTCCTTCTAGTGAGCAGGACCACGTGCAGAAAGGAAAGACTTCGACTAGGTGATGTTCCTATCGTTTCGACCAGTGTAAAGAAGTGTTGCGTACTGGTCGTAGAAAAAATTATCGAAGCTCTACTCAAAGTAAGACAATAAAGATAAAAAGAATATGATACTTTATTGTCAGGGTAGTTGGTTACACATAAAATTTGCGTAACTGGTAAATATTCCAAGAGTTCGAGAGAATTCGACCGTCTTCCATTGATAGTCGTACCGAACCTGGTCGCGTAACTTCGACCACTGTGTAAGGACCTTCCCACTTGGGGGAAAGCTTGTTCCGATTAGACTGGGATTAAATTTTCTTTAATACCATGTCAGCTATAGCAAGGCTGCAGGGTTGGACCTTACGATCGTAGTATTTGCGCAGGGCTAACTAGTAGACTGTTGAATGAATTAAGGCTTAATTTCTCTTCTCCTCGAGTAGGTTGATGCAATCTGCTCGAAGTTGTTCTTGGGTAGAGTCGTTGAAAGTTTTGACTCGTGTAGACCTGATCTTTTGTTCTGGTGGAAGCATAGCTTCAGCACCGAAAACTAGGAAAACAAGTGTTTCACCTGTGGCCCGACTAGTAGTTGTACGAATTTTCTATAATACTGAGGGTAATTCATGTATCCAAGCCCTCGAGCACTTGACAAGCTGGTCGAAGACTCGAGTTTTGATTCCCTGTATTATTTGGCCATTCGCTCTTTCAACTGCTCCATTGCTTTGAGGATGGGCAACAAAGGCGTAAGACACTTTGGTACCCAACTCGTCATAAAAATTTTGAAATTTTGCGCTCAAAAATTACCTACCATTATCTATTATTATTCGACTTGTGACCCCAAATCGAGTAATCACGTATCTCATCATGAACCGTTTTGTTGCTTCCGTTGTTATCCCTGTCACAGGTTCGGCTTCGATCCATTTTGTGAATGTATCGATAGCCACAAAAAGAACTCGAAACCTCCTGAAGCCTTTGGGAACAGTCCTAGGATATCGAGACCACAGGTCGCAAAAGGCCAATATAGAGGAATTGTTTGCACTGCCTAAGCCGGTTGGTGTATCTGCCAGCTATGAAACTGGCATTGTACACGCTTCATAACTAACTCTTTGGCATCGTAGAGAGCTGTTGGCCAGTAAAAACCTTATCGAAAGGCTTTTTCGACCGCCGTTCTGTAGGAAGCATGAGTTCCACAGATGCCCCTGTGTGTGTCGTGAAGGAGGTTTTGTCCTTCCCTATGCGATATGCATCACATGAGTACCCCTTGAGTGCCTTGTTTGTAGAGGACTCCTTCGACCAAAGTATACATTTTGACCTTTCGGAATAAGCGATCTGCCTCGAGATCATCATTGGGTATTGTACCATTCTGAAGATAATCGTAGATGGTATTCATCCAGATATCCTCGTATTCTATAGAGGCTGTCTCAATAGGAGTTGTCTCTAGTGTTTCGACCAGAGACAGCTTTTAGAGTTACTCCAAGAAAACTCCTTTTGGTACTTGCGATCGGGAAGAAGCCATACGAGCAAGCTGGTCTGCGAGGAAATTATCCTTTCGACTGATAAATTGTACCTCGAAACCAAAAAAATATTTTTCTAGCTTTCGGACCTCCGATAAGTACTAAGACATGGTCGGATTAGAGGACTAGTACTACTTTTTGACTTGATTCACGACTAGTTGAGATTCTCCTATCACGAGTAGTCATCGAATCACGAGTGCTTTCGCATCTCGTATGTCAGCCAACAAACCTTCGTGCACTGCCACATTGTTAGTGGCCTAAAAGTTTAATTGAATGACACACTTTAAGGTCTCTCCGGTAGGAGATTCCAGGACCACCCAGCCCCTGAGCCACTTAAAGTAAGTGACTCATCAAAGTACATCGTTCGCTGGTCACGGGTATCGTACTAGGGATACTGAACAGGTTCAGGATTTGTCCATTCAATGATAAAGTTTCCCAAGATCTGGGATTTAATGGCCGTTCGGGACACAAAATGGAGGTCGAACTCCCCAAGTTCTACTGACCAATTTGGCATGCATCCCGCTGCTTCCCTGTTCTAGAGGACCACTCCTAAGGGAAACTCAGACGGAATAATTATCTTGTGCACTTGGAAATAATGCCGCAGTTTCCTCAAAGACATGAGGAGGGCATAAAGAAGTTTTTGGACCTGAGGGTAGCGCTCCTTAGGCCCATGTAAAACTTCACTTACGTTGTAAACTGGTCGTTGGACATTTTCACGCTCTACGACCAGTACTGTGCTCACTGCCTGTGGTGTGACACTCACTGCTTGTGGTGTGGCAGCTAGATAAATTAAGAGCGTCTCTTCTGGCTTCAGAGAAACCAAGACAGGAACACTCATAAGATACCTCTTGACATCCTCAAAGACAGCGTTCGTCTCTTCTGACCACTTGAAACCCACGTGCTTCCTTAGAAGTTTGAAGAAAGGTAGTCCTTTTTCTTTGAGTCGTGCGATGAAACGACTTAAAGCTGTCATACATCCTGTGAATTTCTGGACTTCTTTCTTCGTGGTCGGAGGGCGCATTTGCACGATGTCCTTTTTCTTTTTTGGATTTGTTTCAATTCCTCGTACAGAGACAAAGAATCCAAACAACTTTTCTAAAGAGACTCCGAACACACACTTATCAAGATTGAGTTTCAGGCGGTGTTTTCTGAGGTTGTCGAATGTTTATTGCAAGTTGGAAACATGATTAAGTCGCTTGATGCTTTTTACGACTAGATCATCAATATAGGCTTCCAAATTCCAGCCTAGTTGAGGTGAAAAAGTCGATTGCATTAAGCATGAAAAAAAAGTGTCAGCATTTTTTAGACCAAATGACATTTTAACATAGCAAAATATTCCGAATGGAGCAATAAATGTGGTTTTTTCTTCATCTTCTAGACATATATTAATCTGATGGTAGCCATAATATGCATCTAGAAAAACTTAATGTTTCACAACCGGCAACAGAATCACCAACTGATCGATACGAGGTAGAGGAAAATAATCTTTTGGACAACTTTTATTGAGATCAATGAAGTCTACACACATCCGCCACTTGTCGTTAGACTTTCTAACAATTACAGGGTTAGCCAACCACTCTAGGTGGTCAACTTCTCTTATAAAACCCGCTTTAAGTAGCTTGTCCAATTCTAATTTGATAGCATTTCGTCGATCAGGTGCAAATCTTCGTAATTTTAGCAGAAGAATCAACCAACTGATCGATACGAGGTAGAGGAAAATCATATTTTGGACAAGCTTTATTAAGATCAGTGAAGTCTACACACATCCGCCACTTGTCATTAGACTTCTTAAGCATTACAGGGTTGGCCAACCACTCTGGGTGGTCGACTTCTCTTATAAAGCCTGCTTTAAGTAGCTTGTCCAATTCTGATTTGATAGCATCTCGTCGATCAGGGGTAAATATCTGTAATTTTTGTTTTGCAGGTACTTTGTCATGCCGTAAAGCTAGCCTGTGCTCAATCACTTCCCTGTGGACTCTAGGCATGTCGGATGCTTGCCACACGAAAACATCTGCGTTTTCTTGGAGGAAAGTGATGAGGGTGTTTTCCTATTTTGGGTCAGAAATATCCCCGATGCGAACAGTCTTCGAGGGCTCCTCTGGATTGAGGGGAACCTCTTTGACCTGGTCGTTCGGCTTCGGATGTTAGTATTATTGGTTCATTCAAATACTTATTACTGTCCAGTATCTATTTAACTGCTCTTTCAAATTCTGTTGCAAAATACTACTTATGGATATTGCAAATAAAATCTGCTTAATGCAAAATAACTTGTAGAGTAGAGCCTCATACTTTGATAGCCTTGCATGTATATAAACTTTGCGATCCCCTACAAGTCTTGTTGAGTACGCATTGTACTCAATCTTGCTTATGTTGTTGTTTAGAGTACGAAGAGGGGCCAATTCTAGATGACGCTTTCTTCGCACCCGGAACCGGAGGGTTCGGTGATGGGTCTATCTAGGTCCTTGTTTCTTGTCGGATGCCTGAGGGTCGGATGGGCAAGCCGTTGGAGCTTTTGGTATCTTTACTATTTCTTCCGCTGCTACTTTACTCTGATAATACTTGTTTATATTGACCGGTCGGATGTAATGGGACTAGTTGTGAATTTGCTTTGTTTACTATGAATGTATCATGGAATGGCAAAAGTTATGAATATGTGTACATAAGATCTGGGACTAGTAAATCACATAAGATCTTGAGTAAATCAGGGTCTAACAATTACTCTATGACCATGTGTGCTAGTATAATTAAACCCATGGACAACGCATGAAACGTCATATTGAAAAAAAACATTAGCCTTACCAAACATACTAAAAACTAGTTACACTCAGCACAATTGCATATCTAGATATTGCAATATACAGTAAATATAGTTATACATTTTTTTTATGCTTGTTCCAAAAAAAATTGTTAGAGGCCACCTTTTAGTTTTTGCACTAACCCAACATGGATCAAGATGGTATAATAAAACCCATCAACGAAAACAAGCATTAGCCTTACTAGTTCTATATTGCACACAATCAGTGTGGCGTAGCTGGCCAGTTGATTTTGGGCTCAAATCAGTTTTACTAATTTTCTAAAGAAATTAACATGGTCTCTTGATCCTGAATCTCAGGTCATTGCTCTGACGGCCAAGACTAAACACAATTGATTGCACCGCTACAAGTTGCAACATCGTGGGCTTAGACTCCAAAAAAAATCAGGATTCTCACGGGCTTAAAATAAGCTGCGCCAAACGTCGGCCCATAAGTCTGGGTGGACCCGGCGCCCTGGGCTTGGGCCTTCACGCCAGCGGCCCAAGTATGGCCCATCGAGCCCACCCTTGATGGTTCCAGCGGCCGGCCGTACGATCCCATCACCATCCGCTGATCCACTTCGTCTACGTCTACCTCCCCCGCCTACTCTCATAAAAAATAATAATATGTAAATGGAACCCAATTGAACAAGCAAGCTTTTGCTGACTAGTCGATCGATTAGGTTGGATCGGTGTACTTGGCTTCCTCGCTTCCTTCCTGCGAGGAGAAATTTCAGAAGCTTTTGCTTGCTTTGTGCTGTGAGTGTAGGGAGGGGGACAGGTGGTGGTTGCTGCTGCGGCGGCGCAGGAGGAGCGGAAGAGGGGCGGCGCATCCGTCGATGGCGCGGCCGCCGATCCTTTCCGTCGCGCTGCCGTCAGACACCGGACGCGTGCTCAGCATCCAGTCCCACACCGTCCAGGTCGAACCCTGCCTACCCATGCATCTGAGCACCTGGCGGCTATCTGTTCTGTGCACAAGCTTGTAGAGTACTCGTTCATGTGTAGTTTGGATTTGGTAGCCAAGAAAGTGTTTTGCGTGTTGCAAGATTTCGGTGGCTAGGCCAAGAACACCTGGGACATCCTGGACTCTGGCGTGCGCCAATTCTGCAGATGTGGGTTTTTGCATGTGGTGAGGTGTAGGTTAGGTCCCTTGCAAGGGTTCACTTGCTCTGATATTCATATGACGCGACATGATATTTGTATGACGCAGGCATGCATGCCATGTTGCTTGCACACCATTAGTGTGATTGCTCAATGGTTAAGACCGCTTTGTCGTTGCATGACTTCCATCTGGTCGGGTTGGATCGAGGATTGTATAGTGCGCAAAAAAAATGTACATAGCTTTGTTTCGGAAGTAGTAAATAACTAAAAGTTTTATTTTTCAATTTGATATGTATGCTCCGCTCACGCTGTTTTTTATTTGATTTAGGGGTATGTTGGCAACAAATCAGCCGTCTTCCCCCTGCAACTCCTCGGTTTTGATGTGGATATGATAAACTCTGTACAATTTTCTAATCATACAGGTAGAGGTGGGCTGTTTCAACGTCTTATGTGCAATTTGTTTGATACGCCTACATAATTCCCGTTATGTGTTATCTCAGGATACCCAACATTTAGAGGACAGGTTCTCAATGGTAATCAGCTGTGGGATCTTATTGAAGGGCTGGAGGAAAATGATCTATTGCACTATACCCATTTATTAACAGGTGAATGACTGTTACAGCTTAATTCAATTTTGACTTGGGCCATCCTTTTCATATCAAAGAAAGAGCAAGTTGATTGTTCTTCATTGATATTTCATTGTGATAGTAGACCATTAGTTGCCTCCTTTTACTGCCAATATGGTGCTTTATACACAAAGTAACATGCTATTTATGGTATTCAGGCTATATTGGCTCTGTTTCCTTTTTAAATACTGTGCTACAAGTTGTCGACAAATTACGATCAGTCAATCCTGATCTTATATATGGTAAGCTTTCCTCACCTTTCATTACTTGTATGGTTGTTTCTTTTGTACGAAATTTTGTAGGGGAATTGTGTCATACTCCCTCCGTTCTTTTTTACTTTACGTTTTTTACTTTTCACGGTCTCCGAGATGCGAACCATAATATTATAATAATATTATGATAGTATTTTTAATGACAAATCTAATGACATAATTTTCATATAGCCAATCTAGATAGTTTTAAAGTTTGACGGCATGGATTCTAGGACGTCAATTAAAAAAGAATGGAGGGAGTAATAAAAGACTGATCATGATGGGTTAATATCTGTTTGCAAACGCTCTGCAGTTTGCGACCCAGTTCTAGGTGACGAAGGAAAACTATATGTTCCTCAGGAGTTAATATCTGTTTATCAGCAAAAGGTGATTCGACTCATTTCAACTTGCTAAATTTGTCTCGCATGATATGATATCAAATTCTGAGAATGGCTTTTTGTTAGGTTTTTTAGCATTTGAAAGCTGTTATTTAACATAAAAATGTGAGCTTTGATTGTATGCCAACATATAGTAGTGCTCACAACTTCAATAAGAAAATCCCTTCCCTAGACTGAAGTGTTACTTTTCGTTAGAGAACAGTGCAATTATACACCGCGTCTGTAGATGTGAGTAGAGCCTGATCTTTAACCTGTGTCCAGAACTTTGTCTCGTTAGCTTGTGATCCCTTTTGCTAATTGAACTATCAAGTGAAAATTATACCACAGGTAAGACTCTGTCATTTCAAATATGTTTTTTTTTGCTCAGTTCTCCTTCTTTATGACATCCTAACCTATTTATTTTCTCGTCAAATTATCCTTAGGTTGTCCCAGTTGCTTCAATGCTTACACCTAATCAATTTGAAGTTGAACTACTCACAGGATTGAGGTAGCCATGTGTTAGGAACCGAAGCTCCTCTCGATGAAGAACGAAGATGATATGGATGAGAAGCCAGACTAGATAGAAAGAAAGAGGAACTTGGAAGAAGCTACTTTGTATTTTTTCCTCCTCAAGCGATTCTGAGTGCATCATCTTATATAGAGATGGTGGAGTATCCTAAAGGATCTGAGTCTTCTCCTTTCCTAATACAATAACTTTCTATCCAATGTCTGAAGGGACAGCTAATAGCCAAACTTTCCATAACCAAACTATAACAGTCCTCTTTGAATACAACTCGAATTGGAACTCTCTCTATAGTTTAACTTCCCAAATCAACATGCCTTTTATTCTTATGTTTGAAGTGAATACCTACAAAAGAGTAGTAACATTTCCTTCCTTTTGAAACGGCTCGTCCATGGTGATAATCGAGAAATTCTCATTTGAAATCATCGCGTTTGATCCATGATTCCTCGGGTTCTTGCGTAGGATCGGTTTGCCATCGACCCGTAATTCCCACACACCACGATTCAATCTTGCGCGAACAATACGTCTTGGCTGAAGTTGAACTTTCCCATGATGAAGAGGAGGTAATGAGCACAATATCAGGATGATTACCATGGAGCGGCTTGAGATTTGAGACATGAAACACATTATGAATGGTTGTCTGCGCAGAAGTTCCACTTATATGCAACTTGACCGACGGTAGAAAGAATTTTGTATGGGCGAAAAAGCGAGGTCGCAATTTCGATTTAGACCGGTGAAATAGCGGCGGTTATCGTTGATGTAATCGTAACGGACTCCAATCACCTTCTTGAAAATTTAGTTCTCTGCGCTTCGATCCGCCAAGCTCTTCATATGTTGTTGAGATTGAAATGCAGTAAGCGAATTTCTTGAAGAAATTCATCACGATCTGCCATCATCTTTTGAACTTGAGGGCGTCCGTTGTATCTGCATTTGGTGGATCAAAGGAGGATGCCGCCATAGGCGACTTGAGCGGATTGGATTTAAGAAGCGGAATGAAAGGATGTATTGTAGCAAAATTCATTCAAGGCAACCATTGTGGCCATGACCGCATACGATCTCCACATAAACAACGAAGATACATTTCGATTGTCAGATTAACGACCTCTGTTTGTCCATCCATTGCGGATGATATCCGTGCTCATGTGTAATTTGACACCGCGAGCCGAAAAGAGAGTCATCCAAAAGTGGTGGTGAAAATCTTGTCACGATCACTAACAATAGATTCTCGAAACCCATGTAATCTCACAATGCCATCAAAAATGCTTGCGCGATGATCGAAAGCGGTATATGGATGACTCAAAGTAAGAAAATGAGCATACTTGGAAAATCGGTCAACCATCGTCATAATGAGTATTTTGGTAGCAACTTTGGGTAACCCGTCGATAAAATCCATGCTTATATCGGCCCAAACACGATGCGGTACCGGTAATGGTTGAAGTAATCCGTGGGATGCAAATGTTGCGATTTGTGCTTCGGCAAGTGACACATGATCGAATAAACTCTTGAAGCAATCGTCGTGCCCGTGAATAAAAAACTTGCTTGAATGCGATGCAAAGTTTTGGTGATACCTTCATGGCCGAGCGGAATGGGCAACCGAAAATATCTGTTGGATTCTCGAAATCAACTGGGACAAATATACGTTGTCGAAAGAGCAAAAGTCCCTCGCGAAACTCCCAATCGGTCGGTAAAGCACCAGCACTCCATTCCTTGTGTTTGTCGGTCCAAGATGCATGAGATTTGAGTTGACAACGAAGATCATCATAATATGCAAATTCGGTAGTTGATAACGCATGCAAGGAGGCCTCTTCATGTTTAGGGATAGTGCATCCGCCACGACGTTATCTTTGCGGTTTGTAGCGAATCAGAAAATCATACCCGAGTAGCTTGGGGATCCAATGATGTTGCGCGACCTTGTTGTTAGCGTTGATCCAATAAATGTTTGAGGCTATAATGATCTGTCCGAACCTGAAACTTACGCCCCCAAACGTAGGGCCGCCAGTGCCGCACGGCGAACACGAGGCCAATCAGCTCGCGTTCATAAGCCGGAAGTTTTGCTTGATGAGGCGCTACGGCCTTACTGAAAAATGCAATGGGACGACCTCCTTGATGCAACACGGCGCCAAAACCGGAACCAGACGCATCACAGTCAATCACGAAATCTTTTGTGAAATCCGTAGTTGAAGGGCGGGTGCGGAAGCAATGGTCTTCTTCAACGTGTCAAATGTCGTCGAAGATTAGTAGACCATCGAAAGCTTTCTTTGCAAAGGAGTTGAGTAAGTGGTGCTGCAATATGGCCGAAATCTTGTATGAATTTGCGATAATAACCAGCCAGACCCAAGAATCCACGCAAGCATCGTACGTTGCGGGGGCGTGGCCAATCGAGCACTGCCGAAACCTTTGCTTGATCCATAGCTACCCCCTCATGGGAAATGACATGACCCAAATCGATATCGTTGTTGTCCGAATGTGCACTTCTTCTTGTGAAGGAATAGCTGATGCTCCGAAAGTGTCTGCAATACTTGGCGAACATGGTGAAGGTGTTCGGCCCAAGTTTTGCTATAAATAAGGATATCGTCGAAGAACACGAGGACAAATCGGCGGAGGAAGGACTGAAGGATTGAATTCATCATTGCCTGAAAGGTGGACGGGGCATTGCATAGGCCGAAAGGAAGAACCAAGAATTCAAAATGACCAGTGGTGAGTCGCGAATGCCGTTTCAAAGACATCCTCCGCACATGCGAATTTGATGATAACGATCGGAGGTCCAATTTGGTGAAATAACAGAACCCTCCAATTCATCTAGAAGCTCATCCACATGCGGTATTGGGAATTTATCCTTGATTGTATGTTCATTGAGGCACGGTAGTCCACTGAGAATCGCCACGAGGCATCTTTCTTGCGCATGATGAGCGGTGGCGAAGCGTGATGAACTTGGTCGGATGATACCTTGCGCCAACATCGCGGGCACAATCGACGCCGATTTCATCTTTCGAATGTGTGCATAACGGTAGGGCGCGCCGATATGTCGAGGCGTTGGTGATAAGCGGATCGCGGTGATCGCATGACCGTAGGAAGCGATCCGAGGCTCGAGAATCGGTGTTCGATTCGCCAAAAGAATGTCCGGTGGATCGGTGCCTTCCACGATGCAATGGCGTTGCGGATCTTGACGGATCTTTGCAATCTGTCCAAGTAATCCAGTGTCATGCGCCCAATAAGAAAGCGCATGATGCGAAGTTCCACAAGATCACAACCCTAATGTGCTCAACCATTGCATCCCCGTATAACATCAAATCCGGATAGTGGTATGATGTAGAAATCGACGGCAAATGTTGATGGTGCGATTGTCATCACGTGTATTAGTGCACGAGACCCATGCGATCCAACTTTATCACCGTTGGCTACCTTGACCAAGCCCATTGTGAGGTTGGATGGGCGAGTCAACGGCGACACAAGCTTTGTTGAGAAATTGTGAGTTGAGCGGTGTCAAACAAAGCTATGCCCTCGAGCGTGCCGACACGGACCTTCATCCGCATTATCCGAGCGTGCAAATCCGGTGATCGCGAGTAAAGAAATTTACGGTTCGATCGTCTCGGCAATAGATCATCCGAGACGCCCACAGTACTTGGTCAAACTCGGTTCCGGCCAAAGCGATCGTTTGCATTGGTGACCTTTAACGAATTGGTCGTCACAGTTAAAAACACAATCCTATTTGGCGGCGTCAGCCATCTCACCGAGAGCGATCGCATGAAAGCGCCGCGGCGTGTCTCGGTTGTTGTTGGTCTGCGGGTGGTATTGAACCGGTTCTTGGTGTTGGGAAGGCGGTGAGATGCGGGAGGATGGTGATGGCAAGCTCGAGCCATCGGCCGCGTGGTGGTGCCACGTCTACTGCCGTTGTTGGATGGGCAATCGGAGGATGGAGCCGTTCATAAGCGCCGCCAAAGTTGAGTGTTTGTTGCGATGATGTCGGCCGGCTAGTTCCACATGAGTGCGAATTGGTTCGAACGGTGCGGTGTAAACAATTCAATCGATGTATCGAGATAACCCGTTGGTATGGCAAAGAAGATCAGTGAATTCCTGGCGATATTTGGCCAAGGTTCCGTTTGTTGCGCATTTTGATTGCGCCCAAAGTATTAGTCCCGATGGGTCGCCCAAAGCGCGTTGTACAATAATGCTTGAACACGCTCCATGGAATTTGTCCTCATCACGTTCTAACCGATAGAACCATGAGTGGGCAATCTCGGATAGGTGGAACGCCGCCATCCATACTTTGTCTTCTTCTCGGGCGTGGTATGCGAAAATCGATCACACTTTGTGAGCCAAGTCATTGGATCGACCGACCAAATCATAAAGCCGGTAGGTCCAGCGCGATAGGCGGGCCGATCGAGATGTGTTCGGCGCCGGGTTGGTGTCGGTAGTTCTGGCGTTCCTCAATATCGTCGCCGCTTCCTCGCCAGGCCGCAAATCCGCCTAGGGCTCGATAAGCCGTCGGGTTGGTGTCGGTAGCCTCGGCGCTCGTCGAACTTCGTCGCCGATTCTATGGCGGGCGCAAATCCTCCCGGTGCTCGATGAACCTCCTTTGGGCGTTGGGGAAAGCGGCTCGGATGTGGTTCGGACGCGTCGTCGGCCGCGGATCGGGAAGCGGCAAAGACGCTCGCTCCGTGTGGCGCGCCGGATCTGCCAGGGTGGTCTCGCGCGCCGTGAGGCGGCCTGGGCGACGCAGATGCTTCAAACATGGTACGCATCTCTTTGGCCAAGCCGCCCAATCGTTGATCGGAAGCTAGTTGTTGCTCCAAAGCGCCGCTCGTTCGTTACTGTAGATCGGTGATGGCGGAGTAGCTCCGACAGGCGTGTTCAATCCGTCGAGCCTTGCACCATGCTCTTCTTTTTTATAAGGGAAAATTATTAATTTTGTTTATGGTCGTATATCACACCATACTTATCTTAGTATCAGATTCCTTACACATTCAATTTTAGCACAAATTGCTTCCAGGAAAAAATTAGTGCATCAATTCTTTTTCTGCTAATTTTGAAAAGTCCAATTTTTTTATATCTAGATACCGTTTTGTGGGTTATATATAAGATTTGGTATTTAGTGCAAAGGAGCTAATGGGCTATAGGGTTAGGGTGCAAAGATTTGAAAAGTCAATCACAACTGCCGGATCTAGATACCAGTGATATCTATGTAGTAACCACTGTTTTTTTTTACGGTAAACTAACCACTGTTAATAGTGGCATTCAGTTAAGAGACATGTTCGTATTGGCATTTTACAAACTATTAAATTTCTTTTGTGTGCTTCTTTAGCAATAACGAAAAACCTATAAACAGAAGCATTTTTATGGTAGTCTCATACAGTGGTACGATGGTTAAATGCTTGTTTTCTTTTTTATTTGAATGTATGCTTACAGGATTACCTCCGAACAAGATGGCTTGAAGGCTTGCAATACTCTCCACAGTGCTGGACCACGAAAGGTTTGCCCCTTATCCGATCAATAGATAAACTAGGAAAAGTATTTAATGCGCTGCATAGAATCACTTCTGGCCCCTATGGTTGACTACCTTTGTTTCTATATATCTTCAAAAGAAGGGCTGCTAATGCAATTCCTAATGTATGCATAAGTTTGATTGCTATCATCTTTCAGGTGGTAATAAGTAGTGCACTTATTGAAGACAAGCTGCTCCTTATTGGAAGTCACAAAAAAACAGAGGTAAACTTTTGACAAATTTATACAATTGATACCTATCTACTGCTATCAATCTACTAGTTGCAAATAGAAAATTTGTTTGTTTTATAAAATTATTCAACAAAAGTTTGGATATGAAAAACCATTGATCTTACCTAAATATCCTTATGAGAAGGCAAATTGTCATTTGCATTGAGGATATTGACCACATCTGATAATATGACACAAGTTTATATGTTCTGTGTTACTTGTGTAAATGGATGCAGTGGAAATGAGTTTTAAGTTGATTGCACAGTTCTTTTCTGGTTTGCTTTGGTACGGTAATATGTATACATGAAATTTACTGTACCTTGATTTTCAGGAACAACCACCGGAACAATTTAAGATTGAGATACCAAAAATACCTGCATATTTCACGGTATGCGCTCCACTATGATAATAGAGGAACTCTTTTTTATATGTTGATATTTTTTTATGAATTCATCATCTACTTCTATGTTATTTGTGTAGGGAACAGATTGGCATAGCTTCTCTCTAGATTGGAGCATGGACTAATAAATATTGCTGCTTGATTTATTGTAGCTTTGTTCATGTAGGAGCTTCCTATATTAGTCAATTTAAACCGATAAACATGTTGAAGAATGATCCTACATCATATATTCAAATCGAATAAATGCTGAACAACCAAACGGTGATCAAACAGTAGGAATAGCAAATTTCTCGTTTTACTGGTACATGTTTTCATTTGACCCACCATTTTCTATACTTGAGAAATGGTGGCATAGTGTTTCCATCTCAGATTTTTCTTATTGAAAACCCCCACGCAGTAAAATAAGCAACTTTATGCAGGGACAGGCTGTATCCATAGTATTCATACATGGTACGTCTGGAACTTCAATAGCTTAGCTGTTGAATAAAAAAAATTCCACATTCAAACACTGCCTGTTTCCTAACCAAATGAATGGATGACTTTACCGGTGTGTTCGTTTATTTATCTTGGCTAATTAGAAATTAGATCATTGTCGGGACTGGAATTTCTGAATACTCCGACCCTACGTGTATTTACGCACGATCCTATGATCGATGGCTAGCGAGGATAGAAATCCACGATTCTATCATCGTCGAATTAAGCCTTACCGATAAGCGTGGAAACGAAATCCCGGCGCTTTTTTCGAGTTTGTAAATTCAAATTTCGAATTTCGGTTGATTTTTAAGCAAATTTAAACGAAATTCAACCGGGTTTTTCCCGGGAAAACCGGTAACCGCCGTGATTCGTTCGGTCCCATGCCTTGGGATTCATCCGATAATGATATTCGATCCTTGGTGGCTAGTGCACACAGTGGAAACATCGTTGATAACAAATTCAATCACAAAATAACATTAATAAATAACTGAGTACCGGCCTTGTGGCCATTTACAACAAAAGAGGTCAAAAGACCTTGAGTCTTACAGCAGCGGAAACAGCAAATGGTAAACTCCGAGTGGTGACCCATCAAATTGTTCACCGGCACTCGACTGGGGAGTGCAACCTAGTACTCCGGGTGTCCTTCATCAAAGCCACATGCGAAGTAGTCATAGTCGTCCATGGTATCATTGTAGACCTCTGAGATTAGTTTTGAGTGTAACATGTGAGTACATAAAGTACTCCGCAAGTCTTGGAAAAAATGCATATACATAGTTGTAACAATTGGGTTCATATGGTTCTTTTGCACAAAGCAATATTTTAAGTTTAAACATTTTTCATAAAAGCACATTTGACAAAAAAAGTAGTTTCAACAAATAAAGTAATTATATCACTAGTGGAGGTTCTAGCTACCAACAACTAGTATCCAAACTCTAGCCGCCAAGGTTTAAAGGATAGAGCTCTAGCTGCTAGAAAAACTATCCGAGAGTCCCAACTGCTCTTGATTTCCCAAAGTTTATTCTTTTGAAATCAAAATCAAAATCTACCATGTGAAAACGCACCTTACCCACCCTTAACCGTAGACACGGCTATTCGAATAGTTTTACACTCTGCAGAGATTGTATAGCTTGACCCACACGAGATAATCACCTTATAATGTCGGCCATAACACACTTCCGAAGGTGTGCGACTAAGAGATTATCACAGAGCTTTTAAAATACTTTATCATAAAATTAGCCCGCCCGATGAGCTTAACCCCAAGTCGTGGACGTTCATTTACCATCAACCTGGAGCTCACCGTTGTGGGGGTAACCTGCCCGTACATGGACATCAATTACCATCGCCCGACGCAAGCCTCGACAGACATGGACGTTCATTTACCATTGTCTACACGACTCAAAATATGGAAGTACATTTACCATATTCACACATCTCAAGATATGGAGGTGCATTTACCATAATCAAGAGAACACCTATCAACTACAGCCTGCGGGCTTAATGCTTGGATTCGGTAAATTATTCAGCCAGGTCATTCCCATTTAAGATATGTGGTTGTACGGTAGTACTCAGTTTAGACAGTCACAAGCGTCGGTCCTTAATATGACTTAGGGGGAACTTACTACAATACAATTTCTTGTGCTCTAGTTGCACCCGCCTAATCTTCCTATCCGCCCAAGTCTAAACAGATTTTCATTATTTTATTTTATTTTCTAAATACTGACATTACCTAATGTCATACATTTTTCAAATAAAGCACAAAGGGTAATAATGGTCCCCCCAAAGGTTGATCAAGACCGAAAAGCGTGTCTAAGCAATTCTACCGTGCTTAACTATTCCGCAATGTTGTAATCAATATTACGGAATCACTATGCTAGGGTTACAAAGGAATAGGGTAACAATTATCAAGGAGGACATTAACAATTTACGTTTAACTAACAATCTACAATTTGAACTCATCATTTTATGTTAAATAGCAATGCATGATATTTTTAAAACTGGAAACATATTTTGGAAAACATAGGTACAATATGGTCAAAGGAGACTCGCCTCTGTCGAAGGTTGAGGTTAGTGCGTCCGTCTGATCCAAAGTGGCTTCAGCCGCGTTTGACCTAACGCGTGCGAATCGAGACAAATAAATAACACAAAATCAAATAAAATCCAAAAATTATAAAATTAGTATAGAAAGAGATATAATGAATTTAGATGAATTTAGGAACAAGAATCGACGGAATCGGAGTTCGTATGAAGGAGAACGAACGTCCGGAAAGTTGCTTATCGCATGAAATGATAGAAATTCTGAAAAGGAGGGAATATTCTGGAATATGTTGTCTGTTTTTCCTTTAAACAGCCAAAGCTTATGACATAAGGGCCCCAGTAGCAAGAGAGAAATGGAAGAGCGAAAGGGGTATGACATGTGGGCCCCTGGGGTCAGTGACTCAAAAGAAGAAAACACAGAGCACAATGAAAAGAGGAACAGAGGAGGAGGCGGGGCTCGGGCTGCTATTGGCGCCGTGCCAGCGATCTTGGGAGGCGTCGCCGATGGCCAAAATGGAACCCTAGCGGGGTGTTCAACCCACAAGTGGTGGTGGCGGTGTCGGAGACGGCCTGAGGTGGCGGTGGCGGCGCAGGGAGCGGCTCGGATCGGCGATGAAAATTGCGATACAGCTACGCCCGGTGGCGATGGAGAGGAGCATCGGCGTCGCGACGACACGAGGAACTTCACGGCAAGCTCAAGGACTCCGGAGGACCACGAAGACGGCGACACAACAACGATCGGCGATGGAGAAGAACCCCAACGGCGGTGGGGCACCTCGGTGGCTGAGAGATGGCGAGAGGAGAGGGGTTCGGATGAGTATGAGGTGGAACACGAGGTGACACACAAAGGAGAGCAAATAAGCTAACCGACGGGTAGATCGATGCGGTGAGCGGCGGTCGGAGTTGGAGGAGAAAGTGGTTGGCGGTGATGCGGTGACCTTCGGGTAAAGAAGATGGGACCACCACGTAGAACGTGGCGAGGCGAACTTCTTGGTGTAGACGACACGGGTGGATAGGCTTCAACGGCGACGAAAGACGTCAATGAACGGCTTCTGCTGAGCTCGGTTTTGTCGACAAAATTCGGCGAAACTAAGGCGATTGCGGCGATGATTTCTAGGGACTTCGGGAGAGGATGCCGAGGCAAGTAAATTGACGCGGAAGACACTGCTTAAGTAGGGCTAAAGAGGGAGAAAGGGGAAGGCAGCGTAGCATGGCGAAGAGGCGATGCGCTTCGGCCGGCGCGGGCGCGGCATCGCAGTGGTAGCAGCCGAACACTGAGGCGGCGTGGCGCGGGGAGTCAGTCTTTGGCGGCAAAGGATGGGTGCGATGTGGCGCGCGAGAGCAGGGCAGTGTGGCACACGGCATGGGCAACAACCAGAGGAGGAAGAAAGATAAGAAGATAAGAAGGAAAAGAAAAAAGGGAAAAGAGAAAGGGGAAAAAGATAGAAAAAATATTTTTGGCCCAAGAAAAATTAAATGAAATTATGATATTTTCATTTCGGGGGAAATTCAAATAGAAGTTTGAATCTTGCAATTCGGATGAGATTTGAAATTCAGATGAATTCAAAATGAAATTTTGAATTCAGAATTGGCCGCAAAAGATTTGGTTTTGGATCAAAGATTTGGATTAAGAATTGGAATTTGGGTTTTTGATTTGGAGTTGAACTGAGATTTGGGATTTGATTCGAATAAAATTTATATAAGCAAGAATTCCAAATTAAAAGCAACACTTTGAAATAATTAATTTAAATTAATTTTTACAGGAAAGAAAAGAAATTTTGGGAAAACAAAAGAGAAATTAAATAAACTGAAACTCCAAGAAATAACAAAAGAACTTGGAGAAATCCAAGTAAACCGAGGAAATCGAATAATCCAAATTTTGAATTAATTGAAGTTTGATTTATTCATATTAAATTATTTTAATTTCTGAATTTTTTTAAATTAAGCTTTAAACAAATCAAGAAAATTAAGTCGGTTCCTTTTATTTTGAAAATTTCAAAAAGACCCGAAAATTGGGATGTTACAATCATAGAACTATAATCTCAGCTAGGTGTTTTTTAGTCGTTTTCTTGTGAATTATCTTCTCATTGTGGGAGGAGAGAAGTGGATTGAGAGATGTTGAGTGGGGTGGTAGAGAAAAGGAGTAGTAAGCGAGTAACATGTCTCTGTTTCCGTTTAACATATTCTGCAGTGAAAAGCTTGGTGTTTAGTATTACTAGCTGTGAATAATCCATTGAATTATTTCAGCTATTGTATAATTTTTTCTCCTGGCTCCATGCTTTGCAGGGTACGGGAGATTTAACAACTGCTCTTCTACTAGGCTGGAGTAATGTAGGTCCCAGAGAAAGCTCACTATTATTTTTATGGAAATTGTCTTGTCATGGTTAGACCTTTTCTAACACATTGTAACTTTTTTCTTGTGATGTATACAGAAATACCCCGATAACCTCGAGAGAGCGGCAGAACTGGCAGTATCCAGTTTGCAGGTATCTCAGTCATGCTGCTATTTAACATGATCTAACTTTTTGGTCTTTTGCACACTGAACTTTGTAGCATGGTATATTAGCAATCCTGAGTTATGTATTTCATGGACTTTGGTGACATGTAATTAAATCTGGTTCAGTTTAGGCGTTATTCTAAGCTCACGTACATGTTCTTGCAGAAGGTTTTTGTTGTGTAAAATGTCAATGGAGAGTCAGCCATTAGGATTTGGGTTCCAGTTTGCTTGGTAGGGCTGCATTACTTTGTGGTACTGTCGATATAGGAGCGTGTAGCTATTCCGATGTTTACTTAGAATACATTACTTTAGAAGCTTTAATATATACAGAAACTTCTGCAGGCACTCCTAAGAAGAACTGTCGAAGACTATAAAAGGGCTGGCTTTGACCCATCAACCAGCAGCTTAGAGATCCGGTTGATTCAAAGCCAGGATGAGATCCGAAGCCCGCAGGTTACATGCAAGGCCGTGAAGTACAGCTGAACCCACCATACTAATTGTGACAATCATCTTCAATCTTCCTCTTGGAGGAATGATCTTACACCAATTTTGGTCTTCTGGAAGTATGCCAGGATCTTCAACAGCGCCTGCCCTGACTTTTGCGCGCCGAAGATTCTACATGCTTTCTGGCTTCAGTTTTTGGATACCACTTCTAGTTCGCCATAGTTTTAAAATCAGAAAGGATATAATTTCAGAAAAGAATAATACACCATGCTGCTTTGTTACAATTTGTCAGAATGTTGTTGTGGTTGTGAGACTGAGATTATAGAAAAAACATAGTCGTACAATGAATAAACAGCAGTTCTGTTGTTGTGTTCTGTATCTTCTTGGTAAACTTCAGGTTTTGTTTTGGTATGGTCTCCTGAATAATCTGTGCTGTTTATCCGCTTTTTTTTTTTTCAGGAATTCCGATTTTCTACCTGACCATAGGAAGCTAAAACGAAACATTAGCTTCTGAGATTACTGAATGAGTGATTCAAACAGCAACCTGCACTGTTATTCTGAATATTTCAGTTGCCTTGGACATGATCTTGTTTCCACAGAAAGTAGTCGGGCATCTTATGTAGCCTCGATTCGACTGGATCCTCTCTTTTTCCTGGGAATATATTTCCTGGGGATCAAACGACAGTGGCCATCTTTATTCACATGAACGGAGGATAAATAATAATGGAAATAAAGTTGCTACTTTCCCCCAAGAAAGACAGTCAACCAAGTTGCTTATTTTTTCGGAACATGTTGTGAAAATGATACCTCCCAATTCAGCTGCACTAATGATAAGAATAGCTTAAGAGCTTGTTTCACATTCAGAAATTTGGCAAGAGATAGCGCAATTCCTCCCGATTTCACAGCAGGAATCCTTTGTTCCAAACAAGACATTCAGATCAGATCGGTAATAATCGAGCGTCCATCCCCAAAAAAAATGTTACAGGTCCAAACCAAGGAAACTTCCTAACTCAAGTAGAAAACATGTTGACCGTAAAAAAAACTAATGTTGGGGTCACATCAAAATATTCTCTTGAGGAAAAAAAAGAGAGGGAAAAAAGAAAGTATAATATGTAATAATAACTGGAGAATCTTTTGGTTTTCACCGGCTCTTGGCCTGCCTGCCGTCCAACAAAGCTTTCGACTTTCGAGTATTTATCCGCACGCACAAGGCCTGCAGTGCTGGCCGCATGGGATGAGATGTGATCTAGTCACGCGTGGGACCCACCTGTCACCATCAATTTTGCGCTGGTACCCGGTACTACTCCTACTACTACGTGTCAACCACCAACTAGTACAAAATGGATCAGCGCTGTACTCCATCAACGAGCGGCGGATCCGGTATGAACAGTGTTTGGTAAATCAGGGAACATAGCTCTCCAGTGGTACCGCAGAGAACAATGTACTGCAGTCATAAACTACTGTAGTAAATGATCTCGATCTTTTACTTTTAAATCGATCTTTTACTTTTAAATCGAACGGCGGAGATCGCTCCTAATGCATATGCATTGTAGATCCTCTGCATTAACACTTTCACTCCAAAGGATCTCAATCCACACGTGTGATATCATATCTCAAACGAGAAATGGGAAATGGAAATTCCCAGCATGTCAAACAACAAAAGAAATACAGGGAAATACTTGTACTCATCGAGTCGGTGGCTTCGCACGCGTATGCACCGAAATCCAAAGGAAAAATAGAAGAGATTCTCGTTCTCTGATTCCAGCTCCATGCTTCTTCCTCCTCAAGCTAATTGCTCTTCCCAATCCTTGCCTCCAATTATCCCAATTTGTATCTCCAAGTATTGTATGATTGTGTTTGGTTTGGCAATATATCTCTTATGCTTGGTTTGATTGGTGTTCATCAAGTGGGATCGTGACAATATGGTATCAGAGTAGTCGATCCGTGGGGTTCCTAGCAAGGAGATGATGTGGGAGATCCTTGGTGGCAGTTGGTGTGACCGGCGGCCAGATTCGGGCAAGGGCGGTGCTCATGGTGAGGCCACCCGCCAAGTGTTCGTTGGAATGTCAAACACTCAGACGTTCTTTACGTCACCGTGAGCCATGTACTATATCCGATGACGGAGTAGGTGCCACACCAAATCCTTGATGTGTATGGCGTGGAGAAGATGACCGTGTCCCCGAGGGTTGCCCACATGGAGGTCGTGGTTCAGCTCTGATCATGGCACGAGCCAGTGTGAGCTCATGATGCTTCGCGTGGCTGGTGCATATACGATAGTTGTTGCTTCCTCGACATCTAGCTGGTGCAGCTAGCACCAGACTCTGCTTCCACTACGACGGTATGACGTGAGGCGGTGGCCTCCGCACGTGCCCCTAAGGTCGTTGTTGCGGCTCCACATTCCTCGTTGCCCAACACGCACTCCACTGGCATTGACGAGCCCATGTCCGAGCTAGTCTCATCACCTTCTCCAGGTTGGGACTGGGACACCATGTCCAACGAGCAGGAGAGGTGTCTGAAGAGGTTAACGAGATAAATGAGTTGCTGTACAACAAGCTTAGGCGACATATGTCTTCTTCGACCTCGCCTAATGTGACGACCCTTGATGGCTTGACTTGTACAATCGCTGCTTCAGATGGTGTGGACGTGGACCTTCTTGTCGTTGGTATGACCACTGTCGGTCCTCTCTCGCGAGTGGAGCGCGCAGCTACTCATTGCACCTGAGGTGTTCGATTAAATTCCACTGAAGATATGTACCTCCTCAGATGACAAGCCATCGCCAACGTCCTCTTCGGTCACCAACGAGGACCACATCGTGGCCTTTGGCATTCCACGAGCAAACGTCGTCCACAACTTTACCACCAACACTATCGACACGATGCCCGCTAAGTGCTCGATGGAATGTGAGGAGCACGCCATCGGCATCAACCACGTCGTCGTGGCCACTAGCCGCGATCCCAAGATACCCCCCAAGCGTTCGACTCAAAGCCTCGACAGTGCTCTCTACTTCCACGCCACGACCGTGTCCATGTTCTCGAAAGGTGCATCCATGGTCATTCTAGTGCTCTGGGAACTGTCGAGACCCCGGATATATAACTCTGGGACCCTCTGTGTATTCTGAACTAGTCTCATATCAGTAGCTAGCTCACACAGTTGCAACATCGATGTAATCATATCCATACAACAAAATAGCTAATGAAGCACGCAAAAAAAATATTACTTAGTAGCAAAAGGACCTTGTGGTCAAGTCTGACAAAGGTTGCCACACAGGGCTTAAGGCAAAGGGTAAAACTTGTAGCGCAACTAAAACACCTTGTGGTAACCATCCGACATACCCACAGACAATCGAGTGGAGGACACGGCCTACCTCACATGGTCTTTAAGGTACTCCTCTTCATAGAACTCTGAGCTCTTAGGTTCTTCTTCGGCGACTGATCAACAAATGGCGTATAGCCGTGAGTACATAAAGTACTCAGTAAGTCGTAGTGAAATGTACGCAAATAGTATTCATGCAAGGCTTGCACAAGGATAGCTTTATGTTTAATTTGCAGAAAGCAATATTGGCATTAAATACAATAAGAAGATTGTAAAGCATAATTCAAAAGATTAATACATAAGTATTCAAGTTCTTTGAAACAACTGGTGAACACCCCGTTCACTTCCCAACCATTAACCAACAACCAAATCACTTCCCAATCAATACATTCCCATATTTTTTTATATGAAAATCTACCCCTCGAGTGAAATCACCAGGCATTGTCCATAACTGGAGACACGACTATTCGAATAGTTTTACACTCTGCGGAGGTTGTACAGCTTTACCCACATGACACGACTTCTCTAGTTTATTTGACATCCGTCGATACCACTGCTCACTACCTTAGGTAAGCGGTCTAGAGCATGCGTCAAGACCTTTACAAAGTTCTGTTTTGATCCGGTTCTGCTCACTAAGGTTTTGTCATTCTGGACCCCCTCTTGCGCCAATTCATCCACCAAAACAGAACCAAATCAAAATATTGCTAATTAGTTGACCAAGTCTATCCCAGTCTAGGCATGTGGTGGTACGACAAGGCCCAAATCAATGGCTCACAAAGTTAAGTTCTTAGTGTCTACTCAGGCGAGGCAACCACATCCCAAAATTCTCCCTTTACTGAACGGTCATTCGCCTGAGTATGAAATTATTTTTAGTTCAACCCAATCAAATGGCAACCCTTGCCATGGCACGACAACTTTTAATAATAGTGACCGCACCACAATTCCATATTTTATTTAGTCAAATTTAATCACTTAAGAATATGTGGTCATGAATCCCATTGCGACTAGGCATAGCTAAGCATAATACGATACACATGCTGGATTTTACAATATGTCCAACTAAAATAACCCATCCTATGGTGTCCAAGGAGTTATGTCATTCAAGGGTACATGTCAATAGCAATTATACAAGGAGGCATAATGGCAATTAGGCATGTAACTATTCTCGAAAGTATTTATTATAAACTTAGCAATGCAGGTTGATATAAATCAATATAATTTTATAAAATAGGTACGACATGATCAAAGGTCTACGACTTACCTTCGTTGAAGGGTTGAGATGCTTCAGTCATCGGGTCCAAGAATTCTTCGGAAACACCAGAATCTATATATGCGAAAAGAGCCAAATAAATAAAATAATTCAAAATAAAATTCAAAAATTACCAAACTAGAACCAAATGAAAGATACTGAATTTAGACGAATTTAGGAATTTAAATCACTAATCGGAGCTCGAACAAAGGAGAACGGGCTCTCAGAAGTTTGAAAACACAAGGTCGGAAGGAGGTTCGACTACACGTGGTCGGAATGAGGTTTGACTGGTTAGAAGGAGGTCGGCGAATAGCGAACGGTGGTGGGGAAGCTCACGGTCGAAGGCGAAGAAGGACCGCGACTAAGAAGAAGTGGAAATGCAGCGGCTCCTCTGAAACAAAACTGAAATTGAGTGAGGGGGTTGTTTCAAAGAGCTCTGGGTCTTCAATTGATGCCGGTAGAAGAGTAGGGTGCACTGGTGTGGCGAGGACCGAGAGGAGGCGCGCGTAGGCTTGAACTCGGAGCTCGGGGCTTCAGGAAAACCACAGCAACAAGAGCAGGAGAGGGAGAGTTGGATGGGGAGGAGATGAAGGAAAAGCAGGAGGAACTCGGGGGCTTCCTGGTGCTCTTTCTGATAGGGCACGGGGATGGAAGAGGAGGGAGAGTAGCAACGAGATGACCGCGGCGAGAGCACCAGCGGAGAAAGCACTAGCAGAGAGAGGGAGGCGAGGCGAACTCGAGGCTCACAGTGGCGGCGACGAAACTTGAAGCATGGCGAAACGAGGGCGAGAAAGGAAGGGAGAGTTGAGGGGAAAACAGGAGCAGGGCAAAAGGGCTCCCTGGGCTCCATTTAAAGAGGAAAGAGGAGGGACCGGGCGACAAGATGGAGCAGTGGGATTCGCGGCAGCGCGGCAGAGACGACAACATTTAATGCGCATGTCGCTAAAAGGACAGCGACTTTTAATGCACATGTTGCTGAGAGGATGACAACATTTAATGTGCATGCCGTGGCAGAGACGACGCAATTAATGCGCACATCACCGAGGGACAAAGAGGGCGGGATTCGCGCCCGGGTGACGGCTTTTGCAGCGGTGGTGATGTGAGCTCGTGCACGGGCGGCAAGGGCGTGATGAAAAAGGACAGTGACCCGGTGGGAAGGAGGCTGACATGCGGGGTTGGTCGAAACCTGGTTGAAAGGTCTGGTCGAAACCGAGAGTATGGTCGAAACCAAGATGGTGGTCGACACCGAGAGGGTGGTCGACACCGAAAGGATGGCCGAAACCGAAAGGGTGATTGGAACCAAGAGGGTGGTCGAAACCACGAGGATGATCGAAACCAAAAGGATGGTCGAAAACAAGAGGCGGTCAAAATCGAAAGGAAGACTGAACCCGAAAGAGTGATTGAAACCAAGAGGATGGTCGAAACCGAAAGGATGGTCGAAATCAAAAGGATAGTCGAAACCGAAAGGATGGCCAAACCTGAAAGGGTAGTTGAAACCAAGAAAGTGGTCGAAATCGAAAGGACAATCGAAACCAAGAGGATGGTCGAAACCGAAAGGATGGCTGAACCCGAAAGGGTGGTTGAAACCAAGAACGTGGTCGAAACTGAAAGGATGGTCGAAACCAAGAGGGTAGTTGAAACCAAGAGAGTGGTCGAAATCGAAAGGATGATCAAATCCAAGGAGTTGGTCGAAACCGAAAGGATGGATAAACCCGAAAGTGTGATCGAAACCAAGAGGATAATCGAAACCGGAAGGTTGGTCGAAATCATAAGGATAGTCGAAACTAAGAGGATGGTCAAAACCGAAAGGATGGTCGAAACCAGGGTGGGGGAATAGGAACAGGACGATGGGAATTCGGCCCCAACAGAGAAAGAGAATTTCAATTAGGTTTAGACTTTAAATACCAGAAAACCCAATTAAACCAAATTTGAATTAATTGAAGTTTGATTAATCCATATTAAATTATTTTTATTTTCTAAAATTCTAAGTTAAGCTTTAGCAACTTCAACAAAATCAAATAGTTATTTTTATTTTTGAAATTTTCCAAAAAAAAAACAATGAAAATTAGGATGTTACAGAAATCCTCTACGATCGACGTCATCAGCCCTGCCCCAACCGTTGTGGCCGTTCCGGTGCATGTCAGGGATGGGGGGCTTACTCGTGCACCATCGCGTTCTTCCTCCCCAACCTAATTGCGCTTCCAATTTTCCCTATTTGTATCCCCAACTATTGTATCCTTGTGTTTGGTTTGGCAATATTTCTCGTGTGCTTGGTTTGATTGGTGTTCGTCAAGTGGGATTGTGACAAACTTGGGAAAATTTTCGGTGTTCTAAACGGGTATTATGGCGAGAAAATGAGAAGAAAAGGTTTTGAACTGCAAAGCCTTTAAGCTCCAGGCAAAGATTACTGTATTTTCCACTAAAATTTTGTGTCCGAATTTGAACTCAAGTGCACTCAAGTTGTCATTCTATCGCTTGCATCTTTCTGTGTCCTTTCCTTTTCAGCTTGACATCTTTTGATGCGAGGTGAGCAATGCAAAGATCACTACATCTTGCGTTCTGGCAGGCTGGCACAAACAGGACACAAAGGATGTGAATTTGACTTGAACAGATTTTTTCTTTTTAAAAAAAAAAGAGAGACATGTGCTCTTCCTTCCGTCGTTTTTATCTTCTCACCATTGCAAAGCAGCCGTGTCAACAACATTGATTGACCGCCCCAAGAATTATAAGAGGTTTCAGCTCAAAATCAGTACTACACCTCGATGAAAATGACATCGAGAGAAAAAAAAAATCAAATGCAAAAAAAGAAAAACGGCATGATAACTCATTGGATAATGCTTAGAAGCAGACGTCCGATACTTTCCTTCTATCGGGCGGTGTGGCTCCGCCTAAAACACCTCACGCCTTCTTCCGCTTCAATTCAGTATTCCATCTCCTCCCTCCCCATCTGTCATCCACTGCTAAATCCTCGTTCCCCACACGCCTCTCTCACACTACCTCCAATGGCTTGACCGCATCGCCGCCACCACTTCACCGCCCTATCACACCTTCTTCCTTCTCTGTGGGCGAATACAAAAAAACAATCCATGGATTTGAAGTTAAGTTTGTGTGAATCCTACGGGAGTAGAGGAGGGATTCCGTCGCCGCCGACCTCTCCGACGAGCTCATTGTTGTGGTGTTTGGCCGCCTCGGCTGCGTGCGCTGAAGTGCGTCTCCGAGCGCTACGCGCATCCTGATTTATTTAGTCTACTCAACGTGGCCCCTAAAATCTCCATGAGTCAGCTTTCAGATTAGTCACATAGGCCTATTCATTATTAGCCATTGGCACGTCACCATCATTATCATCTCTCCATGTTGGTTGAGCACATGGACACCACGTGTTGTGATGGATAATCAATCCACCGTAAAATTGAAAGGGGGCAAAATAAATCCAGAATTCAAGGGTGGTGGTGATAATCATTTCATAGCATATCATACAGATTTGCTTCATTGGAAATCCAACAGGATATTACAATATACAAAAAAATATATGAGAAATACATCATGTCACTCACACTCACCCTTGACTTAACCTAGATGCTCTCTCTCCCTTCTTGTAGCCACTCTTTTGTACATATCTCCATGGCCTTGGATTTCTTGGTTGCATGGACCAAAAACAATTCCATCAAAAACCAAAAATAAGCATCATCGTAGGATAACTAGGACAGATACCTAACTCACCCCCCACCACAATTCAATGACTAATCCCGAAGGAAGGCCAGGGACTCATGACTTTTTTAATTAATCCAAGAGGGCTCTTTTTTTTTCTTATGGCCTTGTCCCTGCTCCTCCCTCTAAATTTCTACCCAAGTTTCCCAACTAGTGCTCCCAAATATACATCAAGGACCTGAACCTGAAATTTATGTACATAAAAAGATTTGTGGTAATATTACCTAAACTCATCATACTTATGGGATTGGATTGATGGATTATATAGTTTTCAAAGGTTAAATTTAGGACTTAAAATTCCTCCTCTCTCTCACTCATCTCCTCACTCTCTCATCTCTCCTCCAAGTGCTCGTAGTAGCTAAAGAAGCTTTTGCTTGCACTGTGGAGGGGAGAGATGGTTTCAGGGTTATTTGATGCTGGATGTCCATCTAGGCCATGGCGGTGATGCCATGGCCGCGGCCGCCGCGGCCACGGTCGAGGCAGTCAAAACCCTCCACGCGGACGGCGGCCGGCTGGAACCCGAACCGGGCGCGGGCACACCCGGCCGAGCCCCGCGGCGACATCGGTGGCGCCGACGGGCGCGGGGTAGGACGGACTGCCACCGGCGCCGGCGGGGCCACTGGCCACGCTGGCATGGGCGGGCAGTCCATACCGAACCGGCTGTCGTAGACCACCGGGTTTGACGCCCGCCGCGGCGGCGAGCCGCAGAACAGCGGCGGCCGCGGGGACGCCGCCGAGAGATTGCTCTCCTCGCCCTGCCAGGAAACAGAGCAGAGATATTAGCAACTCGTTGCACAAAAGCTACGCAAGAAACTCATGGATCTTGGGACGAGGCAAAAAGATTTCACCTTTGAGAGCAGGAGGTCGAGCAAATCCATGCCGGCGCCGGCGTCGGAGTGGCTGCTCTGGTGGCACCGGAAGGGCGCGACCGGGCGCCGTGGCTTGGGGCAGAAGAGCGGGCTCTTCGCGTCGGCGGCGGAGGAGGCGACCGGGAGAGGGCTCTTCATGGCGGCGAAGTGGTTCATGGTGTATTGCTTTTTTTTTGGCTTTTTGGTTAGTTGATTAGATCCAAAAAATTGACGAACCCTGCAAGAACAAAAACAACCAAAGAAATTGTTAAGTACAAAAATTCAAGAATAAATGAGGCAGATCCAGGTGTACATGATGTAACTAGCAGATATTGACAAATTTTTGAAGATTTTTTTTGGTGAGGTGAAGCTTCGTGAAGGATTTGTGGTTGTTTTCCTCAGAAAAATTGAATCTTCGCATAGATTTGTGCAAGAAAGCATGTGTTTTTGGGAATGAAACGAGACTTTGGGGAGATTTGTGAGCACTGGTCTCAGAAAAATTGAAAATTTTCAGAGATTTGCAGCTAAGTATGTTATTTGCAAAGATGAACTGATACTTTCGGAAGATTTGGGAGGATATCTTAGAAAATGAATCCTTGCATGCAAGTTAAGTTTTCGTGAGAAGATGTGGTATTTTTTTCAAGATCCATGACAAGTTATCAGAAAAACAGAACCTTTCTCCATGCAAGAGCGAAGCTCTCCTCTTCAGAAGAGAACACAACAGAAATCCTCACAAAAAATACTAGAGAGAGAGAGAGAGAGAGAGAGAGAGAGAGAGAGATGCATGTTTACCTGAAGCTTTGCCTCTGGATTTCTCTCCTTCGGTACAGAGAGAGAGGAGGAGAAGAACAAAAATTATTCTTACTCCTACCAAGAAAGAAAAATAAAACAGGAAAAGAAAAAGAAAAGCACAAGTTTTCAGAGGAGCTGGATGCGGACTTGCGGGGGACAAGGAGACGAAGGAAGGGAAAGTAGGGGGTGAAGCCTTAAATAGACAGAAAATGAACGGAGTACCACAGACCACAGAGCTAGCAGGAGACAGCTTACCCACAGGATATGATTTTTTTTAAATGGTATTAATTTAAAGGATAATTATAAAAATAAATAATCAATTTTTTTTTACAAATATAGTTGTGAGCTGTCATCCCAATTGCGACAGGATTAGCGTTAAGAGGTTTCTATTACCAATTAAATTGGTAACATGATAATTTCGTCAGTTCAATTGGTGATAGGACCTTATATTTAATTTTTTTAAAACTTTCTCTTTAGATAATTCTGCTTTAAGATTCAGTATATTTCACAAAGTTTTTTTTAATACTTTGAAGTGTCTGTGTAGATCGGAATCCGAAATTGGAGAAGATAACGAAATATGAAGTAGAGAATGCGAGTTCGGCAACGCAATTTGGAACACAAGTTTGGCGGCGTAATAACACAAATAGCACGCTTCAATGCGAAATGGAAAAAATATATTTGGGTTTCAGGTTGACATGCGCGTTGTTGTCTACTCTCTCCTCCACTCTCATCTTTTTTTCCGGAATTAAAATGGCTTCCCTCTCCCTTGAACTTTGGGGGTTTTATTTTCGACAGTTCAATTGGCCATTTGAAATAGGTGCATGTCGCTATTTGAAATGGTGACGGGCTACTGTCGTTGTTTCAATTGGCGATAGACACATATATTTGAAAAAAAAATTATTTAATTTTGTGATTATCTTTAAAATTAATATTATTTAAATACACATGATAATGGCAAAATATTGTTTTTCAAAAAGGTAAAAAAGCAATCTTTTTAGTAGGAAAATAGGGACACAATAAATGCTTCTCTGTTCCTGAATACATTTGACAATATTTTCCTTTTGCATATCATCTAATTCTTATTTTCAAAGTCATTACTACTATAGATATAGACTAGAGCAACACGTAACAATAAAGAGTAATAAGTCACCGAATAAAGGACAAGATTATCTTTGTATACATATCTTTGTTTTGTTGTGAAAAATCATAATCTATTGAGGAACGCAAAGAGTATATTGCATATGGAAAACAGGTTGAACAAAAGTTGTGGGGACAAGAGGAAATAATTGAAACATTAAAAAGATGGGCCCTTTTTCCCTCCTGGCTTGGTCATGCAAGTAGTAGTTTTTTTTTTCTATTTTATATGTGTAGAGGGTCTGGTCGTAGCTATATATTTTTTAATTTCTGAATAATTTGTACTCCACTCCACCATTCTTTGTTTTTTGTACACTAGCTCTGGAATTCAAGTTGTTGCTGATGATTTTGAAATAATTTGAACCTGTAGAAACAGTTCATGTACTCCACTCCTCAATATTGGTTGTATTTTTTTACTTCTATCACAAAGTTTTAAAAAAGTTGTTAGTTAGAAGAAGAAAAAACATGTTTTCTATAAATAGAGTTTTTATTGGAAATTGATTTTATTTTGAGTAATCGGATATTTTAGGGTCATGTTAAGGTTTCCTTAACTTCCCACCTTGGTAATTATATCGAACAGTATTCTAAAAAGAAGTCTGGTAGGCCTGATATTAGACCGAATAACGAAACTAGGTCCTCTCCTCGAGTTGAATATCGCAAATTGAATATGTTAATATGTTTACAAGGTTAAGAGGACCGATTATACGGATAAGCAAGGCGATTACCCTATGTTAGGCCGAATATTAGGGGGTAAGTGTGACGTAATACAAAAATACTAGAAACTAGGCTTTACTAGGCTCTCAACCCACTTGAGGTTTACTTGTTTAGTGACAAGATATTACCTATGTACAACATGGTTGGAACTTGAAACAATATATAAAATATGAATCGTGAACTTTACTTCTTTATTGTGAATATTTGTATTATTAATGTATTATATTGTTGATTTGCACGGTTATGTTGACAATAGGTTTGTTTTCAAGCATATATTCATATAAAAAATTACATTAGATATCCTTTTGCTATTGTATGGGTGTCGTAGCAAGAAAGACTAGACAGAAGAAAAAAGTGACCCCCGGTGCCTACACGAGGGACTGAGGGATTCTCAAAAGGGATCGATTGTCAGGAGTAGATATGTATTAATTGTTCCAAAAATCAAGTCTATCTCTATTACATGAGGGGGGAGGCTATTTATAGCCTTTTGATAGGATACAATATATTACACATCTACCCCTAGAAAGGCCCTATGCCCATAGGGGTTGGAGGGGCTTTTCCTCTCCCCAAACATAGGCTTTGGCTCACGGTGGACCTCTAGTCTTGATCCATTTGGTTGGTATACTTGGAGTACAGGTGCTTTCCTCCCTTTTGCCACGTGTGAGGTATCCCCAGTCCAAGGAGGCACCGGACACCCTTCGGCGTCCCGAGGTGGCCCTAGGGAACCCCTGTATTCCGGGTTCATGGCGCTCCGGCAATCCTTCGGGAGCTTTTGCGCTACTCCGAGGTGTACCCAAAGGTACGTCCCTCCCTCCAGGTGGATCGCAACATCTCTGGCCTTTGGGGGCTTCCGGGTGGGCTCCGAGCCACCCCCCGAAGGCGCTCTTGGCTCTCCCGGTGGGGGGCCTCGGGTGGAACCCCTGGCCACTGGGGCTTCGGGGGGGCATCTCGCGGTCTTCGCCTGGTCGTTGGGGCTGGTGGAGCTACCCCTACAACAAGCCTCTCGCGGGCGAGGTCCTACTTTGTCATGGCGAAAGTCGCGTCATTTTCCCGGAGGGTCCAGGCACACTGTCCCCTTCAGCCTGGCGAAGTGTGCTTTTATTTGGGTTCCCCGGCGACACTTGGGTCGCCCTCGCGGTCATGATGACTTGTTGGGCACTGCACGCCGTTTATGCTGTCAGATGGTATTAATGGCACTCCTTCAAGCGACATGTGATGTCGTTGGTTGTCGTGCACCATAATGTCGTTGGTTGGCCTTGATGATGTTCGTCCGAACGACACGTGTCGTCGTTGGTTGTCGTGCGTCATAATGTCGTTGGTTGCGGATCCTGTGTGGGTGGCACGTGTCACCTGTTGAATGGTTCGTTTCTCTTCGACTCCCTGGCTCTGTTTCTTTGTGGTCCTGCTGCACATATAAATAGGGGGTCGCCTTTATTCCGCACATTCATTGTTCATAGCTTCGCACACTGTTTTTCAGAGGACGCTGACCTTTGGTGTTCAATCGTTGTGTCCTCGGGGGTCTCGATATAATGAAGCAGAGCAAGGATGGTGGTGGCATCGTGGTATACAATGATGACCTCGGTCGCTCCACCGGCCTCGTCAATAAGGAGCACAAGCAACCCCTTGTGCTTCTAGTGCGGCCGAGGGGACCCTAGTATCTCGTAGAAGACGCCTGGCGGAGGGTGTTCAGCGGAGCTGGCCAGCTTTGCGAGCTTGTCAGCTGCCTCGTTGTTAGATCTTGGGATGGTTTGGATGGTGATGCCGAGCAAGTGCTTGGCTGCCGCATGTTACGACCGCGGCCTCGGCCATGGCCTCCTCGACCTCATCACCTCCCCTCTTTGGGGGATGGCCCGCCATCTACGTGGTACATGTTCTGCCCCTTTTGGCGATAGTCCCTAACACGTGGCTTGGTAGTTGCCCCCGTGGTGGTAGCCACATATCCCTCCTTCCCGGATGGCTCGCTTGGCGGAGGTGTCGGGGCAGCTGGCGCCCGAACCTCCACTCTTCGGGTACTGTCCACTTCTGCCCAAGCGTATTCCTCTATTTTGTCGAAAAGCACCGCCATGGTGCGGATAGGCTTACGAGCCAATCTGTCCGACAGGGGGGGCTCTGAAGTCTGCATGTGGCCGTGTTTATGATGGTTGTCTTATTGACCCCCTTCACTTGGCACTTCACCTGCGCGAATTTTTTTTGAAGAAGCTGCAGAGAGACTCGCCTGGGGACTACTTTATAGCGAACAGGTGCCCCATGTCCTTTGGCTCGGCATAATTTCCTTGGAAGTTGTTGCGCACGAGATCCCGCAGTTACTCCCGCGCATCTATGGACCAAGGAGGGATGGTGAAGAACCATGTCAGTGCCACACCCCTCTATGGTGGTTTCGTACACCCAGAGGAACTCTGAGGGGTCCATGCACCCTTCAAAGGGCCTGACGTCCGACATTTTGAAGTCGGGAGGCCAGCGGGCCGTCTCTAGTGCTGCGCTCAACGGGGAATTTGGGTCCCTCGGAGCAGCGAAGTCGGGGGGTACAGTTGTAGGTGCTGAAGGGGCAGCCTCCTCCCCTCTAGTGGTTTTCCCTTGCGCGAGGGCTATGAGCTGGGGCGGGGCTACGAGGGCCACCTCGGCCTGCTGTCGAAGACCGTGCATCTCCCGGCGGAGGGACCGAGGGATCCTCGAAGAGGGATCGATTATAGGAGTAGATATGTATTAATTGTTCCAAAATTGGGTCTATCTCTATTACATAAGGGCAGGAGGCTATTTATAGCCTTCCGACAGGGTACAGGAGATTACGAATCTACCCCTAGAAAGGTCCTATATCTGGAAGGGATGCAGGGGCTTTTCATTTCCCTGAACGTAGGCTTTGGCTCACGGTGGACCTCTCTGGTCTTGGTCTATTTGGCTGGTACTATTGTAGTAACGGTGCTGTTGTCCTCTTCGCCACGTGTGAGGTGTCCTCAGTCCGAGGAGGCCCCGGACACCCTTCGGCGTCCCGAGGTGGCCCTGGGAACCCCTGTCTTCCGGGTTCATGGCGCTCCGACAACCCTCTGGGAGCCTTCGCGCTACTCCCGAGGCCTCCCTGAAGGTACGTCCCTCCCTCGTGGAGGACCCTTAACAGCATCTTTGGCCTCTAGCGGGCTCGAGCCACCCCCAAAGGCACTCTTGGCTCCCCCCGGTGGGGGGCCTCGGGCGGCACCCATGACCGCTGGGGCTTTGGGGGGTGGGGCCGCCCCTACGACAATAGTGTACATATATATAAATGTAAAATAAGGTAACCTCAAAACCGATTACAATGCTGATTTTCGTATACTCGCTATAAGGTGGGGTAACCGAACGAATACCACTTACTGAGTTTCAGTGGTTATATTGGAATCAAAATCACATAGTAGTGTATCGTTAGGCAATTTACATCATCAATCGCTATACTTTGGGCTTTCAAACGAAAGGAAATATAGAAAATTGAGACTTTTGTGCTCTCCAGAAAGTAATACATATAACCACTTCTAGTAAGAGTTTGTATTGATTTCATTTTTGTTTTCTTTCTACATGCAACAACACGACAATTCTTGTTTTCGGTACACTAGTTATGGATTTCAGGTTGTTGCTGATGATTTTGAAATAATTTGGTCCTCTAGATATAGTTTCCCTGCAATGTAGTGTCACCCTTGTAAAATTTTATTCGTTGAGATTATTTTGGATTCAAAATAGTTGGTAGCAATCATATGCTCAAGCTTATATATTTGCCACATTCTTTCTAACTTTTTAGGTACCGCTAAATTTCATATAAATATAGTTGCTAGGTGTCAATGAATCACATGGATATTTACGAGTTAAATGATGGAGACATGGCTCTCAAGATCACGCAAGAAGATACATGTTTTTTTTAGACATATTCAGGCATTCTCCGGAGAGAATAATAATCATACTCACATATTCTTGTATTGAATGAGATTACAAATTACAACAAACCACCGAAACTAAGTCTAGTGGCTTATGTCTATGTTGAACTCTCTGTTCCTCTCTCTTTCTCTCCTCTCTCTGCTGATATAGCCCCTTACAAGGTGTTTGAATGGGTGACAGTTGTTGTGTGTCAAGAAGCATCTTGACAGTTGCTTAATTATGCACTTTGATGACTATTGTTGTCAGTGAGACATCCTCCCTGCATGTTCACCAAGCTGTTATTGCCGGTGATAGAGAGAGATGTGTACGGTTATGTTAAAGACATATACATACATTTGTATTAACTACCACACATAGCCGAGCGCAGTGTACTAGGTCTATGGTCGATAAGGTCCACACGTCTGCGAGTCTGCGTTAAAGATCGTGAGAACTCAACAGTTGCCACCCCTTTGGGAATCGCTCAAATGGACAGATTTGTGAGAGTCAGTTTGCATTCTTTAATCTGTCCATTTGGAAAAGGCAGTTTTATCTTTTTAACTCAATTAAAATTACTTTCTTGACTAAGTCAATTTCTGGTCAAATGAAATACTAGTCGAAAACACTCTACTTCCGACCACTGTTCTACGACATCCTTTCTAAGTAAGTTATTTTTACTTGAAGTTGGGGGGATAGACAACAATGATTTAATAATCCTCAATTAATTAAGTTATTTATTTGAATTGTTATTATATATAACAATATCTTCATGTTATTCGTAAGTATACCCCTTATCATTGATAAAGGAAAAGCTTAACTAAGTGGTCGTGAATCATTCTACGACCACCCTATATGGTCGCAAGTACTCCTATAACTACCTAGTGGTCGTAAGATTTTCTATGACTACCTTATAGTCATAAGCCTTACTACGACTATGTCAACTACGATCACCCTATAGCCAACAAAGCCTACAGACATTGGGCTTAATGGACTAGGAACACTTATGCACTGTGTTTAATACACACAACAGTTAATATGTGTTGTTATTCTTTTAAATAACTGCACGTATTAAGCATCTGTCTTTGACGTAACTGTAAGGCGACATGAGGTATGATCTCTCTGACAATAACTATCATCAACGTGCGCATTTCATCAAGCGTTGAGCCGCCTCTTGGCATGGAACAACTCACACCCTTCACACACACTATATAAGAAGTGAAGAGAGAAGTTCAGAGGATGAGAGACAACAGAGAGGTTATTAAGCTTAGTTCTAGTGATTTCTTCTCTATTGTAAAGCATAGTCAATACAACAACATAGGGGCAGAGTTATTATTCCTCCAGGAGAAGGTCCGAACCTACCTAAATTCTTATGTTTTTTTTCGTGTGGCTCGTACTAAGAAAATCTTCAGCATCCATTCGTAAGATCGATACTAAACCATAGCCAGCATGTGAAAATGATAGAATTAGATTAGTCATAGAAAATATTTTCATAATATAATAATTTTATATTATTTTATGAACTTGTTCACATAAAAAGTTATGATCAAATTTGCAAGCAGTACTAGTCCCGAATAGCCTACCATTAATTTGAGCATCAGTTGTGCAAACCCCAAAGAGTGATCAAATCCATCCACAGTGTCTCTTAGCTAGCTAGCTGTCCCAACCCAAGCATCTCTTCAATTCTTTTAATGGAGAAGAAAATACTCGATGATTAAGAATATATGGCGTCTTCCTGGCACTCGTCCGACGAGAAAAAGCAGCTGCCGTGCCGGTGGCCATGTGAGGCCATCAAGGCCCAGCCCCGTTTAGTATCTTTCAGAGATCGCTCCTGCCCCAGCAATCAACGGCATCAACATTATTATTATTATTATTATTATTATTATTATTATTATTATCGAAGGTAGTTTGACTCACCCGTATCCTATTCGTTTAGGGTTCGGAGATGTGTACTACATGAATCTCTATGTAAATTCTAATAAAATTATGGTTCTAGCTTCGCTTTGGAGTTGAACTAGAAGACACTACATAGAATTTTAAGAGTGTTTACGGAGAATATAAGTCACAAATCAACTTATTTAGAGTAAGATGGGCACAAGAGGATTAGATGCTAATTTATTCTTTAGTATTAAATTCTTGTATAGGGCGAGAGACTCGAAAGATTCGAGATGGTTGTGAGGGGGTCTCCTATACTCTTTTGAGATCGTACTTAAAGAATTTGCGATCGGCTTCGTCAAATCTTTCTCTCTCGTCGTGATTATTTCGTCGTCGATATTTTGATTTTCTCTACGGGATTCATCTACTTTATTTTTGATATCGTGTATGCTCGTGTTATATCTTATAACTTTCGTCCAACCTGATGCTGCTATCGCATAAAAAGAGGTACGAGAGTATAACAATTATTACTTGATAACAAAAGAGAAGAGGGAAGTAGTGGGTAAGCCGTGATTAAGCACATGCTATTGTAGTTTTGGCTGGCATGCACGGAATAAACCACCACGTGATGTGCCGGCTGGGAGGAGGATCTCTCTCTCTCTCTCTCTCTCTCTCCGCTGCACAAAATTATTTTGCCTCTGCCTCTGTTTGGCAGCAATTCAAAGCATAATGCAATGCATGCATTGTTTGGTTTGGCTTGGCCATGTGATGCATGGGCCAGCAAGTTAGGTTAGGTTAGGTTAGATTTGAGTACCATATGCACGGTTAGTTTGGATTGGGATCTTCTGTATTTGCATTGAAATATTCATCGTAGAAGATCTGTAATGCACACACATTAGGAGTGATATGCACCGTCAGATGAAAAATTAAAGTTTGAGTTCCACCGCAGAGTATTGTTCATGCACTTGTGAAACACTAGAAATAGATCTACAGTGCATAGACAATAGGAGTGACCTCCACCGCCAGATAAAAAAAATCGATTTGAGTTCTATGGTACAGTTATATAAATACTATTCATACAGTGGGCCTACGGAGTAACGCAGATATAATTCGAATCTAACATGTTCCCTCTTTTCTACCCTTTTCTACTCTCTCTCTCTTCACGCACACCTACACTCTGTCTCGTGTGCGCGCGTGTTGGACGGATGCTATTCAGCTTTAGCTAGCTGGGGGCCCTGGCCTTGCCTCCTCCGCCTTCATCGCCGGTGGGGCTGCCCGTGTTCTTGTCGCCTCCAACGGCCTCTTGCTTTTTACATGCATGCCATTCCTGCGGGGCATACCCCACATATGTGCATGGATCTATGCTTCCGTTGCTGTGATTATTTGCCCAACGCTGTTGCGTTTACACAGAGGATATTTAAATTTTAGTTTTTAGTAAAGTAGTTCAATGTTTAACTATCTGTACTTTTGCTTACTTTTTAGCAGAAATGCCTCGACAGTCTACTTGTAACCCCGCTTATTTTTTGACATGAGTCTGGGCTCGTGAATGGGTGCAGGTTTGTCAGCAACTCGATCAAGAGAGGGCAAAGTTTGCATGCGTTAATATACGGAAGGTTTCTGTCAGCCCCTCCCTGGTCTTTTGTACTGGCAAGTACACTGCGAAGCATGTAATGGCGTAGCCGTAGCGAGAGGGAAGTAAGAGCAAATAAATGTAAGGGCAGATGTTTTAGCACCTTTTGTTTTGCGTGTAATCAAGGCTAATTTCTAGTACACTGTGAAGCATGTAATGGCGTATGCTATGTTTGATCTCTTTTTGTATGATTGAGCCGAGGTTTCTCAGATCCCTGACACAGCATTGGCAGCTCTGATAGCTGCGTCGCCATTGCTCGAGGTGGTGGAGTTCATGCAAATAAAGTTCCTTGGGGACAATAACCTATGACTTTGTTTACGGTGGGCCATGTACATATATTAGTAATTGTAGGAAATAAAGCAATTGTATGAATTGACTCTTAACAGAATTGGAAAAAAGAAGCGGGAAGCATATATGAAACGGGGTTAGGTAAAAGAGGGTTCAGATTTAAAGATACGACAAGAAGCGTTTAAACCGTTCAAATGAGAGTAAAAGCAGAAGTAAGGACTTAGTACAGTAGATAATGTAGTAAACATTACAAAAGGAACGGACTTCATTTAGTGCCCATTTTCGAGCTCCAGTATATGTATGTACTGACCTGTATAGATAAGCATGTTCTAATAACAAAATTATTCCACACTGTCCTCATAGGATGTATGTTGATTTTTGATGTTTCTTGGCTCATCAATTGCTACTTTGGTCACATTTTCTATGTTTTCAGATCTCTGATGATTTCCAAGCATCCAGTTTGTTTTGTAGCTAGATTTCTTGATCATGTTGGCATTCACTGTTGTAGACATTTAGGTTAATGATAACCGTCAACTAATTTTGTGCATCACTGGTGGGTTTGTAATAATTCTAAATTTGCGGGGACATGGTTTTCCCACGGGGTATGCACCTCCATGTAATTCATGACTACTGGATTCAGGAACAGCCCTTTTTCAGTGCTACATGTCCGTGTTTTAAATCAGCCAACTGTTTCGGTATATCCATCTTATATGCATTTTGTGATGAACATGTACCATCCTGTATATACAAACAGGTGGGGTTTTCACATAGTATGTATCACTATGTAGTCCAAAACTGTTGATCAGAGTATCAGACAATTGCAAAAATTTTGTGCAAAGTGCTAGCATAAGTCAGTGACTGACCGTGCATATGCATTTTAGTAAACAGGTCTAGCTTTCACACAATATGTATCACTATGTAGGCCAGAACTATTGATAAGAGTATCAGACAATTGCCAATTTTTTTGGTGCATAGTGCTAGCATAAGTCCGTAGCTGACCATACACGCGCATCTTAATTAGTAATATTTTTATTTTGTTAATAAGGTATTGTTCAATCAATCAATGATTATCTGTGGTTTATTTGATTTCCACCCTAATTTCGCAACAAGTCATTATGGTGTGCAATGCCACATGAAAGTTTGTCTTCCATATTGTATTCACAAATTGCACCCATATGCAAAGTACAGATTTACATCGGTATGTACAGTATACTGCAGTCTTACGTAATTCCCTGCAGAAATAACAACGATTCCCTACTGTCCAATATTGCAGCCCATTCAAACTCCACGTACAGATATCGAACATGCATGTCATACCACCTGCTTGCACAAATTGATTTTGATATTTACCCCCTCACGTATTTCCTGTTCAAGTAAATTAATTTATTTTTGTTTCGCATGTTTCCACTTATATGGAACATTTTGAGGCTACTAAATATCCTCGGTAATTAACTGAAGTTGCTTTACAGTACTGTAGGCAACATGGTTAGTCTAATGACTGTTGAACCAACTACTAGTAGAGAGTTTCCTGCGCTGAAGCATGACTGTCGCAGTTACCTCTTTTGGGTAATAAAAGATGAGACTGACCTCACAGCTCGGGACCTTCACCTTGCATTTCAGCCAAGGTATGGGCTTTGATATACCTCAAGAACCACACCTGTGTTGAACTGAACCAAGAGCAATGAAATTTTGGCAACGCTATGTGTCAGTACTGTCAACAAATGCTGATATTATTTATCATATGCTTAAATTAATGGACAAGTCGCATGCTACGTAAGGTGTGGAGTTCTCAGCACATTTGTAAAATGATGTCAGTTTTTTAAAAAACTTATTGCAATTATCTGCAAACAGGTTCCTGACCAAATATCAGGAATTTTCTTTGGTTGGGCCAAGTTAGAAGGACATGGAGTATCTGAAGCGGTGGTTAGCATTGGGTGGGACCTTTCACTGTGGACTGTTGAAAGATTGACGGTTCGTATTTTAAGTATAGATTGTCTTATGTCTTGCCTATTCTTTTTTTAGAGGGGTTAGTGCTCATTGTCGAATTACAAATTTAAAGGGTCGTTTTTCTCGGGAAGCCAGTAGTCTGAAGGTTCCTCTACATATGCCTTAATTCAGATTTTCTGAAAATTGATGACATACTAATTTTTACTACTAGATTAGCACATAATAAAAATTTCTACAGTTTGGTAATGACTATGCCATTCTTGCCCAAAGAATAGAAAAAAGAAATAACTTGCCTGCCTTGATCTGTGGTTGTCCTTTTTCAGCACATACACTTTCTTGATTCTAATCCCTCAAATGAACCTATGTTGCACATGTGTTTGTGACATCCGAGCACTATCTTAGATATTGACACACTTTAGAGCCAGTGACACAAACAATAGCTTAGGTGCTGTCACTGCTAAGTCACATAATAACATTTTTTTGTCTTTCTTAGTTATACCTACAATAAGCTTTTGTTGACTAAATCAAGCATGTCAAATTTCTATGTTTTTTTAATTATAAAACTACAAGCTGCGTTACATGTAAAGAACATATAGTACGAATGGTCAAACATTAATCATGGTGAGGATAATATACCAAAACATGCCAGCATCACCTCTCCATCCGCTTTCCCTCTCCTTCCCCTCCCATCAACGGTGTCTGCCAAAGTGGGCCAAGGGGCTCACCGGCGAGAACCACAGCGGCCTCGCCGTCCGCTTGCCCACTCCTTCCCCTCCCATGAACGGCGTCGGGTGGAGCGACGGCGTGGACTATGTACCCAGTCTTGGGTTTCTTCTCTTTACTTTCCCCCAGATTTCTGCTTATTGATTTTCATGTTCTAGATTTGTGCAAGAACGCGCTGGATTTCGATCATTTCTACATTGTGAGTAAGATGATGTGTGAATTTTTGCAGTTTAGTCACTTATAGTCCACAAATCCTCAATTTTATTTACTTGTAATTCATGGTTGTTTCGGTTGGGAAAACATGGAGCTTTGAGCATTTTCCTTTGGTATTTGTGTTTTTTTCTTCTTCTGACAAACAGTCAATGCCAGACACCAGTGCCAGGGAGGAACTTTGCCTAAGGCGACACTCTGAATTAGTCACATGTTTGAGAAGGCTTTCTTTACATAACAAAACTTATGTTACAAGTGACACACATTTGTATATCTAATTACACATCAGGGTTATTGTTATTACATAACAGAAAGAACGTATTACATGGCATTTGTATATTTGATAATTGTACAACACATGAGCAGATGGATGTATATTTCTAGCTTGATTTGAAATGTTTGTCTAATATACCTTGTCTAACATGATTTGAAATTATTGTATAATAGACCATGTAATTTGCAACAAGTAGTATCAAGTCTTTTGGTGATAATGCAACCAAAGCGTTCAGCTGAAATGTCTGAGCACAGTTTCTATACTATTCTTTAGCGTTAAATTAATCATGGCCACAATTCATTGTGTAACATAAAAGGGTTTTGCAGGCATTTGGACAAGCAAAATCAGGCCCTAATGGAAACATACAGAGCAATATCACATGAGTTATATAAACTTCAGGCCAGCTTAGATAGTATAATATTATGTGTTAATACTTGACAATGCACCTTGGTGTAATATTTTTAGATAGTAATTTGTTTACGCGGGTAGAAGAAGAAACAATCATGCACAAGTTATATGACCTGGTGTCTGCAGAAGAGCTTCTTCCAAAACATTGTTCACTTACATGCAAATGATTTGGGGTCGATACACTGTTGGTTCCACTGCCCTCACCATTCAGTTGGAGTTGTTGACCTCAGCATCATTCTGGTGTTAACCCTTAACAATGAAGTTTTGTTGAAAATTAAAAGATATAATACACACAAAAATACATAAAAGAACTAGGAATTTGGAAAGATAAGAGGAACCACATTTATCATACTGCTCAAAGTGTTCGGGTTCCTGTTATTTACAAATAGTAGTCTTTATTGATTTCTGTATTGCTTACATATCTTAATCCTTCTTTTTAGGTTCAACAAATTGATGCCAAAATAACGGTCTTTACTGAGAACCGTTCATGTGAAAATACAATTTATTCTTACTAAACATTCTAGAGTTTGCAGCCTCTTCTACTGTCCAAGGCTCCAAGCAATTTACCAATCATTGTAACCTACCTTCATTAACAGTGGCGAAGCCAGGATAAAAATAGAGTGTGGGCTTAGTTCTGAATGATTAAACTAATTTGAAGTAAATATAGTCTTGTATTCTTATGCAATCAAATTCATACATGAAAAAAAAAGCAAAGCAAAGCAAAAAAAAAAAGAAATACAATGAAGGTACCTCGTTAATGGAAGGTGCATCCTCAAAACATGTAAATATAGCTCCAATGGGTAACAACATGTACATCAAAATTAGAAAAATTAGTGATACAATAGCACATTGTATTTGAATGATCATGAACATTCAAAATAAAATAACCATACCACTAAGGCCTCAGCTCGAATCACGACTTTCACAAGGCAAATTCATTCTGCGAGATTGCATGTCTTGGAAGGATCTTATGATTCTATCATCGTCAATTTATCTAAATATGTCTCGCTCGGTATAGCACATCATCAAATCATTTAGCCACTCATCCGCTATCTTGTGATTACTAATTGAGTTTATACCATACTATTCTAACACACAAATAAATTACTAATTGAGTAATGAGTTCACACATACCACTACACCAGTAATTCAGCAAAGCTGAGCAGTTCAGCAGGCAGCAACCTTCTTCAGTCTTCACTCCTCGGCTCCCAATTCTAGTCGCCCAGTCCTCAGCTCCCAAATCCCAACTCCAGTCGACAGTCGCCCAGTCCTCTTAACCTCAGCTTTCGGCTGCCTTCCGTCACTCCTCAACGCCGTCATCGGCCATTCCCCACTCGGCCACTCCCCACTCCCCAGTCCGCCTCCCGGTCCCGGCCTCCCTCATCGGTTGATGGCGGCAGCCCCACAACCCCCATCCAGCCTCGCCGATCTCCTCTCCCAAGCTCCACCAGGCTCCCCCTGCTCCCTTGGCTCATCCGCAGACTGCAGTTACTCGGTCCTCGCCTCCGCTGCTCTGCCTCGCCTCCTCCGAGACCTGGCCACCGGTGGGCGGTGGAAGCTCCCCCTCCTCGGCTCCTGGCTCCTCGAGCCTCGGCGCCGCCCACTCGGAGGCTCAGGGCCTCTCCCGCGTCCAGGCGTCTCTAGCTACCACCTCGGTCTCCCCCGCCCCAGCTCCCGTCGCAGCCTCGCAGCCTCGCAGCCAGCCACCTCGGCCCTCAGGTGCATGTGTGTGTTCCTCAGATCTCTCGATTGAATTTTCGATTGGGGAAATTTGGCATTGAATTTTCGATTGGGGAAATTTGGGAACGAGGAACATGACCTGCAGTGGTGGAGGATGTGGGATGGATCAGATGTGAGGCAGGTGGGCTTGTGGGCTAGGCTTCGGCAAAGGCCCACGTAGGCACGTATCCTTTCTTCTCCTTCTGCAAAACAAACGCGTTGAGGACCCTCGGCCATGGCCGTCGTCGGCTGAGGTTGGAGTTGGTTGGGGCTGGCGAGGGGGGTCCGGCGCCGGCGGAGGGTAGGCTGAAGCTTGATGAGGCCCCTGCTGGAATCGCCCTGCTTCATTTCAAATTATGTTTTTGGTTCTCATCCTAGACCTTTACGAAGTTACAGGTCATATGTTAAGTTTACTTCAATGGTTCCCATTTGCTCTTCATCATTGTACTGCTGATTTGTTATGTTCATACCAAGTGAAATGTACGCCTTGATTTTTTTTGCAACAATTACTAAGATTATTGTTAATTTTCTTTGATACAAGGTTTCTTCTATTTCACGCTACTCTAACCAGATCTTCTGCTACTCTACCTAGATACTGTACTACACTTTCGATATTATGCTACTGTACACAAATGCAGTTTCAGGCGTCCATACCAACTGATGCCAAAAAATATGTCAGACTGTTAGCACATAGCATATCAATAAAAGCGTTCATATCTTTCGATGCATATCTATTTTTCGATGCATATCTATTTTTGGTCGACCTAACACAAAAAAAAACGTTTATATTTTCCGCATATCATATTATATTATGCAGTACCAAACAACATACGACCATTTGCCAGACATCATGTATTGAACGAACAGATGTAGCGTAGCGCCCCGGACATCTAGTATAAATTATTATAGATTATAAGTGCTTGTATCTAGAGTAAAAGCATTACACTACTGCCCAGCTCGCTCTTGACGGCATCAAAAAGGTTTCAGAGAGACAAATATGGCTACTGGTGTGCACACTTGCGCTGCACATAAAGTGTTGTGCGCCATCGATGGCAGTCGCCATTTTTATCTTCTCCTTGCTCATTGCCTCTGCATAAATGTCCTCCTGATGCCCTGCATTTCTTTAGGAGCAAGGCAAGTAGGCAGTCCTATTTCTCTTTCCTGATAGATCAACAATGTAATTCAGCATTATAGCTAGAGTAGAAACAAGTCAATGCACAGGAATTTGCTAACAATAAGTTGATGGTCTGATGTATTACTGGAATACTCAGGAAGGGTGGTGTGGTAACTTTGTTGGGTCAACGGAGTGTTGGAACTAAGCCAGGATCACACAAAAATTTTCCCATGGACATATACTTTCACAGGGAGACGATGAACACAGAGAAATGGTGACACTGCCGCTGCTAAGCGTCTTTTCTGATTTTATTATTCAACTCCTTGCATGTGATACGTCCACTACTTGTGACAAGGCCACAATGCCTTGCACACACCAGTTCTTTGGCACATGAAACACATCTATGGTGCCAAGGACTTACAACTAAACATATATAATGTGACATATGACAAACTGAACATGTTACAACTTATTATGCAACAAGATTAACTTAACATTCTCGCCCTTAATCTTGTTGCTAGAGTAGCGCCGGTTCGTCTTCAGCATCCGCCTCGATGAGAAGCGTCTACTCCTCCTTCTTGTGTCATTCGAAAGCAAAATGCACATAGTCGTTGCAATTATAGCATCTCACTTTGGCCTTGCCGAATTTGCGATTCCCGCGGCTTCGGCCACCATTGTTGTTAGAGTCGGCGGGCTCGCCATCTCTATTCTTTGTCGATTGGGCCTCCCACTCGGCGCGCGTTAGGAGAAGATGCTTGTTGTCGTCGTTATTGCCGCTCATACCACGTAGACGCTCTTCATATGCCTTGAGACGTTCGATCGCCATTTCTCTATGTTCATCGTCTCCCCTATGAAAGTGTGTGTCCACGGGAAAATTGTGTGTGTGATCCTGACTTAGTTCCAACATTTGGTATCAGAGCTAGGGTTGAAGCGCGAAGATGCGGTGTTCCGGAAGGAGAGGGGAGAGGGCCAACGGAAGCACGTCCTAACACTGCAGCGTGGTGCCTTAGGCGCGAGCGTGAGCACATGCCCGTGAAGGTGATGTGTGGAGTGGCGTCGACGAGGAGCGACGCGTGGAGATGCTTCTCGGCGATGGTTCGCCGAGAGGTAGCATGAGAGGTAGCATAGAGTGAGTGTAGCTGAGGTGGTTGCACTAGGAGGTAGGCTTGGTGGTGCGAGAGGTAGCATGTGAGGAGTAGCAACAGCTTAGAGCGGCACAGGCGGTGTAGCTCGGAGGCTGGTTGCACTAGGAGGTAGGCTTGGTGGTGCATTGGGAGTTGGCAGGTGCGAGGGGGCCAGCGACGATCGGGCGGCGCAATTTCGTTGGCAAGTGAATGTAGTTGAGTGCATGCTTGTTGCATGTGTGTGTGAGTCCTTGTAAGTGTGTGTCCAAGTTCTTATATGTGTAAATTCTTATCCGAGTCCCCGTCGCTGTCGAGTTGTGTCATCGGCGAAGGAAAATTGGAGCTGGGATCGAGGTTGGGATCGCCAGCAAGTTGTGTCCCTGGCTGCAAACAGGTAACGGTGATGTAGTTGAGTCCATCGTCGCAAGAAGAGCCACGTTGTTGAATGCCAAGTCGTCAAGATTAGAGTTGCCGGCAAGTCGTGTCACCGGCGGCAAGAGACGACCGCGAAGGGAGGAAGAGAAGGGAAATGTGTCCTTCCAATACTCTCTGTTCACGGAAGCAACTGTGTGATGTGGTCAGCAAGAGAAAGGTATTACTTCTTTGAGATGCGTCAGAAGATCGGTCTTTCAGATGTGAAGCTTGACATGACAAGATTAAAGGGGTAATTGTTGGAATTAATCGTGTCGTTGTCACGTTATTTCAATTCTACATAGCTGCATGGCATTATGTTTAGTTAGTGCATATCTAGATGGTTGGATGTGCATGTGCATTAGAGGAGTTATGCACATCAAGTTTGGGAGTTTTTTTTTTGTCAAACGGGTTGCCCGATTCCTTTGGAACGTGGCGTGTATTGTGGATCATGCATGTAGCACGACATGTGAGTTTGTATCTGTATTCATGTACTAAGTCCAGTTCAATTGGAGAACAACAAAAGAGAGAACAAGAAAATCTACAAGGGAGTTGCAGCACAACAAGGAACCTATGTTCCATCTTCTTCTAGTGTGTGTGCTCCAGCTAGAGGAAACCTTGTGTGAGTTCTCGCCGGGTGTCTGGGCCAATACAGAGAAGAAAGTAAACATCTCTGCAATTCCCACCAGCCACTTTCTTTTTCCATTTCTCTCTCGAATTAGTTATATTTTGGTTTCTTCCATCTAATTTTTGTTTTTTAATAAATCATTTTTAATCATTTTACACAAATAAACCATGTTTTTTTACAGAAATAACACCCAGTAGCTGACCCACAAGGCGACTAGACTCAATCACACAGTGGGCCTGCAATTTGACCCTAGCTGGCCCACAATCATAGACACGTCGTGTAATTGAGGCACGTCGACACTCAGTCGCACGACAAACATACGACGTTGAGCCACGTCGCCAGTTGCATTTCGATCAAACGACTTGCAGGCCCCTGACACCACGTGTGCCTCCGTCGCGCGACTAGAAGGAACGTGGTACCAATCATGACAGTGTGGCACGACTGAGGGCTAATATAGTTGATTCCTGAGTCCGCTCGCGCGACATAAGGAGGGGAAGGGAGGAGAGCATTGGAGATAGAGAAGGGAGGAAAGGAGAGGAGAAGAAGGGAGAGTTGAGAGGAGAGGAGAGGGGAGAAGGGAATAAGGGAGAGGAGAGGAGAGGGGAGGAGGACAGCTCAGCGCAGATCCGTGTACTCGTACTTTGTGGTGAGTTCGTTGTGTTCATGTAATTTGTTGGTTGCTTTGATGAAAACATGTTAGGTTAGCAACAATAAACATAGCTTAGTGATAGAACTAGAGTTTGTAGTTATAGATTAGCAATTTTAGGGTTGATGTCGTGTATAGTGTTACAATGGATGGTATTTATGTATTTATTATAGCGTAAAAACGTTAGGGTGCCTCCATTAGTAAATCGACTATTGGAAGACCTAAACTACTTGAGTTTAAATCTGTAAGACCTAGGGATACTGTTTTATGTTATTTATATATTTTTAATTTAATTGAACATTTACAGTCACATTTTTATAATTTAATTGAAATAGAGAGTATTTTTATATGCACGGCACGATTGGGTATTCGTTAGACTCGACGTAGCATGCTTAATTAGCATCCGTTCTAAATATCTCAAGTCATGTGGCAGGTATGTCATGTCAATATTTTTCAGAGTGTTTTAAAAAGACAATATTGCCCCCTCTTCCCCCAACTCCGGCGTCTCCTCTTGTGTTCTCTCTCTCTGGCAAGCCGAGCCGTGCCGCACCTCCTTCGACTATGGCCCCAACTCAGCCATAGTGCCTCGTCGAAACATCTCACCGCCCCGGTGAAGCCCCAACACGTGCCATCATCAAGCCCCCAAGCCTATCATTTTTCAACCCTTCTACTGTTCCTCCGACCAGTGGCTTGCCGAACTCGGTGCAACACAGGCAGCTCCTTCGGTCGGTTTCTCCTGAGCGATCCAAAGGCAACTGCGTCTCTCTCCCGCACTCTGCGTCAACACATGTGGTCATGCACCCGTACTCGCCAACTGCTCCTGTCACCACGACCATTACTCGCCATCACTAAAGTTGTCGCTCCATCGCATTATGCCGCCAAACCACATAAAATCCTCGCCCATGCCAGCCCGATACCATGTGGTGGCCTCACCCCAAGCGCATCGCCGCCCTCGGGTATCTCTGCCCGATTGAAGGGAGGCTCTCCAAACGATCAAGTCGTGGATCGTCCGATTGAACTAAGACTCTCCCACCGATCAAGTCGTGGACTGCCCGATTGAATTGAGACTCTCCAACCGATCAAGTCATGGACCGTTTGATTGGATTAAGACTCCCAACTGACCAAGTCATGGACCATCCGATTGAATTAAGATTCTTGAACCGATCAAGTCGTGGACTGCCCAATTGAATTGAGAATCTCCAACCGATCAAGCCGTGGACCGTCTGATTGGATTAAGACTCTCCAACCGACCATGTCATGGACCGTCTGATTGAATTAAGACTCTCCAACATATCAAGTCGTGGACCGTCCGATGGAAGGGGTATCAGGAGATTGTGGCCACCCGTCAACTGAAATAAGATGAGCTTCATCAATCGGCATCCAACTCATTCGAAACCTGGCACCATGCCAGCCAGACTCGAACGCCACCCGCCCCATCCTGTCACCTCGGCCATTACTCGCCATCGCTCAACCCATCGCACCATCGGCACTGTGCTGGCAACACTGTTAAAATCATCAACCACTCCTCTATACCGAGCCGCGCCGAATGCATCGCAGGCTCTTAGGCGACCTCCGCCCAAGCAGCTATAAATAGCAACCTTGAGCTCCCTCACTGCCTTTGCTCACCATATCAAACCTCCTACCACCTCCTACCACCTCCTCCTCTCTTATTCAATCGAGCCTAAGTTCGTGGTAAGATCGAGCTTCGTGTTTCAGCCGTGGCACCACCCCATCGTCACCGGCACCCTGAGACCCCCAAGATCCTTTCCCCTGTCACACTGTGCTCTAGTCTACCTTAAGTAAACCCCTAAACTACTTTGATGTTTTTATTCATAGGAGTAGCCGCTGACCTCTTTCTTCCCCTCCTCCGGCCAGAGGAGCCCCACCAGTCGAATCAATCTTGCCGATGAAGTATGCTCCAACTTATTTCCTCTAAGCCATCTACTTACTCCCTTGAAGCTATTCCGAGGGTTGAATGCTATCCATCTTCCTCAGGTCATCACCGCCGCCTGGAGCTCCTCTCGCAGTCACTGCCCACCGTCGCTCGACCACCTCCGGCTAGCTCATCCCCCTCTATGTCACACCGGTACGTTCCTAGTAGCCCCTGGATGCTCATACTCACTCTGGTGGCACGGAAGCATTGTCGGAGCAACGAATGTGTTGGGATGTAGTCTTCACGTGTAGTCGAACCTCCATCCGACCATGTGATCGTGTAGTCTTCACGTGTAGTCGAACTTCCATTGACTACACGTAGTCGAACTTCTTTTCAACCACTAGATCGTGTAGTCTTCACATGTAGTCGAACCTCCATCGACTACACATAGTTGAACCTCCTTCCGACCACGTGATCATGTAGCCTTCACATGCAATCGAGCCTCCAGGTAGTCGAACCTCTTTCCGCTTGGAATGTAGTCAAACCTCCCATTCGACCAGTTAGTCGAAACTTCTTTCGACAGTTAGTCGAAAATCCTTTGACCAGTTAGTCGAAACCCCTTCCGACCCGACAGTCGAAACCTCTTCTGACTAGATAGCGAAACCCATTCCGCCTAGGTAGTCAAAATGATGAGTACTCAAAACCACAAAGAAAAGGGACACACGAATGGTTTCGGGAGCAACTGCCCCTCTTTTGCTTTTCCATTGCCCTCTCAACTTTTCCCCATGTTGAGTTTGGCTTGCCTCCACAAGGATGTCGCTACTCCATCGTCATCCTCAAAGCCGGCCGAAGTCGCCACCACGACCGATACTCCACCACTGGCGATCCCCAGCTCAATTCCCCACCCGTGCAGCAATCGTGCGCCTCCCTCAACCTCCCCAATAGCCAATTGAAGTACACCACCACCCGACCGGCGCCTCCCTAACAATCTCTCTGTGTCTCCGATGGCCCGTGGCGCCAGCTCACCTCCGACCTCCTCAGCTTCCGCCAATAGCTCCAGTCGGTTCTCCTTAACGCCCTCAAGCTCCTGCTCATGCTACTTCCCCCCCACTCTAGTGCCACCGCACCGCTTCCCCCCATGGTCGGCCGCCGCAGACAGCCAGCCTGCCGCTCCTGGCCATCTCCGACCATGCCACCACCGCCCACGAAACCACCTCCTTGCTCTGGTTCTGTTTTACCTACTCATGGTCGCCATCGTCGCCTCCCTCGCCGGCTGTGAGGACTGCTCGGGCCATCTTCGAGTGCTCCTCTGTTATCTCCCAATGAGTTTCGACCACACAGTTTCTACCACTGTGCTTCAACAACTCAGCTTCGACCACTGAGTTTCAACAACTCAGTTTTGACCACTGAGTTTCGACTATTGTGTGTTCGACCACGCAGTTTCAACCACTGTGCTTCGACCACACAGTTTCGACCACAGTGTTCCGACCACTCATTTTCGACCACTGTGTTTCCACCACACGGTTTCGACCACACTGGTCTATGGCTTCGACCAGATTACTTCGACCATACTGGTCTATGCCTTCGACCACAATGGTATATGGTTTCGACCATATTACTTCGACCATACTGGTCTATACCTTCGACCACAATGGTCTGTAGCTTCTATCAAATTATTTTAACCATACTGGTCTAAGCCTTCGACCACTTTGGTCTATAGCTTCGACCAAATTACTTCAACTATACTGGTCTATGCCTTCGACCATAATGGTATGTAGCTTCAATCAGATTATTTCGACCATGCTGGTCTAGAACTTCGACCACATTGGTCTATAGCTTTGACCACTCTGGTCTAAGACCTCGACCACAATGGTTTAATACTTCTGGTCCAAGAATTTACCTGCTGTGGAATTATAGGAATGAATGAGCCTTTACACATATGTACCCAATTCCAACATAATCACTTGTGATCCGAAAGCAGGTCAGTGAGTTATACCGAACCGAGTAATCTCTCATCCAAGTAACCCTTTAAGAATGACCCTTAGACATTCTCTCCCTCTCCGTTGTATTCATCAACTTCTCTTGGTTATACTTCGTCTGAAGTATTCCTTCATCAACTCCAGATGAGTATGTGTTAGTCTCATTTGAAGTATTTCATTATTTCAAGTTGTCGTTAGATGTGTGAGCTATCATTCGAAGTTTTTTTATTTGTTTGAATGTATTTGGATTTACTGGATTTTATTTGGTTATTTTCTGTCGCTCGAGTTCAATTGTATTATGCGTAATTAGACTCCGAAGTTATGAAGGAACAACAATCCCAGCAAGAACGAGTCCAGAATCAAGATTATCAGAATATTGAACGGGATGACTATCAATCAGTACATTAAACGAGGTTATTATCAGGATATTGAGCAAGAACCGGACTGAGGTTATCAGGATAATGATCAAGGCGAGTCAATACTTTGATCATATTGCACCCAGTCTTTGCAAATTATGTTGCTTTAAATTATGAAATTGCATTGCTATGATTTATACAACTATATTAGTTTAGTTCATATTTAATGCCTTAATTATAATTGAGTATAAACTTTCAATCCTTGTACTTGGATATTATCATTTGTCACTTTATAATTAATGGTTTACATACTAGTTAATAAGTATGTATCTAAGTGTCATGCTTAGCCTTGCTTAGATACATTATCATGCGGGCATTCAATTGCCTGACACCAATCATTCCAAACATGAAAACTGGATTTGGGAAGTTGAGACTGAGAGCCTGGCTGGTATGTTGGACTAAAGGTTATTTTCAAAACAAAAGAAAACATGAAAAACAGATTTCGACATGGGTAGCTGGAAAGAGTGGCTGGTGTCGGGTGCATGAGAGGATGTTGATATATGGATGTACCGCCCAAGTCAATTAAGAACCGAATCTTGTAATGACCTCTCATGTAGAAACAATACAACCACAAGTCTATAATGGGTACGACCTGACTAACTAATTTGTTTACCTCAACGTGGCTTCACCGTCGGTCAAGTACGTGGCGTGGGTAAAAGGGTAAAAGAAGCCATAGATAAACCACTTGGCGCAAATAGGAGGCCTACCCGTGGGCGAGCAAAGGCCCTAAGGAGGTGATACCTAGCGGTGTGGAGTTGTGTTGAGGTTGGGCATTGTAAAGGCATTGTGATAATCAACTTAGTCGCACACCTAAGGAAGTGTGTATGAGACATTATAAGTTGAATATCTCTTGTGGGTAAAGTGTACGAACTCTGCAAAGTAAAAAACTATCTAGATAGCCGTGCTCACGGTTAAGAGCGGTACCGAGAACTTGCTTGAGTTAGCTTTTATTTTTATAAAATCATTTATGTGTGGATGTGGAATGGAAAGCTGGGGCGGGACCCGATGGATTTGAGAAAGCTTGGTCGGGGACCAGTGGTAAATATGGGATATCCCAAGCATTGGGTGGACGAAGCCACTCAATGGTATAGGAGATAGGATCTCCACTAGTACTTTACAACAAAAACTCAGTTTATAAAACTTGTATTAGTAAAATGCTAAGTCTCAGGATTTGCTATTACTTAATCTATTCCAATAAATGGCTATATGCAAAATAAAAGACCCAAGAGCCTCCTCTTTGATTAGCCCTGCATGTATGAAAATTGTATTGTGTATTGGCTCGCAAGTATGGTTGTGTACTCATGCTCGCTATTTACATTCTTTTAGTCAGTATGCACAAAAGAAGACTACAGAGACAATTATGAGTATTGATCAAGACTGAAGATCAAAAAGGCCTGAACTAGGTCGTGAGCCCACAGTCAATTGCCGGTGGGCATATCGTGAAGGTCCCACATGTTATACTTTGATTCTTCTTCCGCTGCTATTTTTTGAAAGTATTTGGCCTATCCGACCATTCTACAAGCTAAAAACCGTGAGGTATATTTACGCTTTGTTTAATATTATACAATGACTCTGCATTATTGTGATATGTGTTTGAATCTACGATGTAACTGTGTGTGCTACATACTGATGCAAGGTATGGCACAAATTAACACAGTAGGTCCTAAGTTACAAATGTGTGGTCTAACATGGGCCACTGCCCGTGAGGGATCGAGAGGAGGCCCAAAGTTTTCTTCTCTCTCTTCCAAATGCTTATTTTGTGTTTCTTCCTTTCTGATAATAACTAGTCTGTGTGATCTGCAACTACAACATGGCATGTTGACCTTACATGCATGCAGGCAGAGCGGGGGCTACAAATTAACCGATTGAGCACCCGATCGTGCAATTAATATCTTCCTTTGCGATTACAAGATAGACGACACCATAAGCGCGTGCACGACTATACACGATTAGCACACGTATAGAAATACGGAGGCCAGTGATTTTATAGTGTCTCATTAGGCCTTCTCCAAAGAGAAGTGTGGTACTAATCCTATATTAGGATTAAGATATGAATTCTTGTAGCACGCCTCTCCAAGTCCAACTAGATTAGGATTTGAGTCACCTTACTCAACAATCGTGGTTGATGTCTCAACTATCAACGTCAGGTGTGCCGGTGGATTGTGGTAAAGAATGTCGTGATTAGGAACTGAAGGCAATGATAAAGTTGGGTGAGGGCGGGGGGAGGGGGTTTACGATGGGAACAAGGGAGGTGGTGGATGGATGCTTCTTCAGAGAAGAAGAAGTCGGTGGTTGTGGACATGCCGCTGGATAGTAAGGAAAACGGATAAGAGGTGTGCTCCACTCGAAGAACATGGTGCAACGCGTGGAGTCCAACTCCCACAGTCCACCTTTGATGCACTTGTTTGATTTTGTTAATTGAAGTTGCGCGTTGCATCAAGTAAGTACACAAATTGCAGCTTGGTGTGAAAAACATGTACTCACGCACGGCCGGATCGTGGATTTACCCTTGTCCTTCCCAGTCATAGGAGTGTGCTTGCGGGTGTAGTCACGAGGTGATTTACAAATCTTTTTGCATGCATTCTCACGTAAAATGTACACGGTTGAACAAATTAAGGAAATTTAGACTGCCATAAAACAAACCATGCAATACTTGAGTGAGCACAAGCTTGGAGGAGGTTTCCCCGCTGTTTTGGAGGGGGTGGTCGCAGTTGGGCTTGGGGCATGCGAAGTGCGCTCGATGCGTGGATGGAGGAAGACGATCTGATGGGGGGAATAGATATAAGAGCGAAATTACAACGCGAGCAAGAGCAGAAACGGCGGATCCAGGACACCCAACATGGGGGTGAAATGAAATAAGGTATGCCATCTGATTTTTACGGTTTAGATCGTACTCGGTTTGAACCTCATGTTCATGGGGGAGTAGTTAGAGACACTTTTACTCAAGTCAAAGGGTGGCAGAATGGTGCTCATAGAGTGAACTTGAGTCGAGGAGGGGGCTCACATTGGGAGGAACCTTCGAGAGGGGGATCTAGGGGTGGCTTTGGAGGAAGAGGGGGTAACCTTATAGATGAAAAAATTTGGAGCTCAAGTTAACTGGGATTCTTTCTACTACTGCTGGTAAAGGAGATGAGATGAAAAAGGGTTGGGGTGATATTGGGCCAAATACGGGGGATCGGATATTGGGCCAAATACGGGGGGTGCTCCGATCCAAGGATCGTGGGACTTGTTTTCGTTGCTTACAATCGGGTCATCATCAAGCTCGGTGTACTAACCCTCCCGTGTGTTACAAGTGTAAAAAAATAGGGCACATTACTTCTGGATGTCCTAAAGAAAGGAAAATCTCGAATTGAAGCTATGTGGTTTTGGCATTCCAAGGCAAAGTTTTTACAGCCTCCAAGTTGCTGGATTGCAATTATCAGAACAATTAACTGCTTCAGGTGTGCTAAGCATTAAGGAGGGAGTAGCTTCTGTGAACAAGATTGAGGCTGAATTGAAACATTTAATCAAAGTTGATTGGGACTGGAGAGTTAGGAAACTTTCAGAGACTGGATATGTGGTGGTCTTTCCCTCTAAGGAAATGTTGGAGACTTGGTCTAAAGCAAGGGGTGCTGAATTGGCCCTCCATTCTATCAAAGCTAAGATTGATAAATCAAATTTGGATCTTGAAGCTTATTCTGCCCTCACTGCAGCATGGATCAAGGTTTCTGAGATTCCAATCCCTGCAAAGACAGTGGAAGTAGTGAAAGAACTACCTAGCACAGTGGGTGATCCTTTAGAGGTTGATGAGATAAGCTTGATGAGGGCGGATCCTGTTAGGGTCAAAGTTCTTAGTAGGGATCCTTCTAACATCAATTGTTTTGTGGAAATTTTCATTAATTCCATGAGGTATGAAATCAAATTTGAAGCTGAGGGGGTGTAGTAGGCAAGAAGAGATGAGGTTCAGTTTATGATCATTTTCACAAAATTCATGTGCATAAAAAAGATGACAATGATCAGGATGAGGAAGAGGAATCTAATGGAAACAACCGCAAAACTGAATGGGAAAAAATGCCAGAAAAGTTTGGTGGAGATACTCATTAATCTCCTGAACAAAAAAGTGGAGGTGGGTATAATAAGAATAAATGCAAACAACAAAAAGATTCACACTCTGAGAGGGGGGTTTTGTGTTCTGACATGGTGGTATTTCAACCTAATAGCCAAGGGGTGGCTGTGATGACAGTGGGTGCACATAAGGATAGCTTTCTTGGAGAAGGAGAGAATATTGCTGACCAAATGGGGGGGTGATTCTCAGAAGTTGTCTGGTCAAAAAGTTGGAGAAGAGTTTCACAACAAGCAAAATATACAACAAGAGTTGTTTTCTGGGTCTATCAGTTCAGCTAAGCGTTTGAGCAATGATAATATGGATTCTATTACTGATGCTTTACATATTATACCTCTGGCTTTTAGCTTTCCTTGTGATAACATGGAAGATGTTGGCTTGGAGAATATGGAGGATGCTAATGTTTCTTTGGAGGTGCAGAAATCTAATAGTTATCAAGAAGACAAGGACGAAGTAGGAATTCAAATAGATTCAGTCTCCATTGAACCAAATAAGGGAGATATAATGGTTCATACTGAGGGAGGTCCTGCCCTGTTATCTGCATCACTTTGGCCTTGCCTGCAGAAACCAGTGAGGGTTAGGAGTAGTACAGATTGTTAGATGAAAAATAGGAAGGCTTGTTCTGACAAAATCAAAGTTCTTGATTATCCTAAAATGGTTACAAAGTGTATGGAATCAGAAAAATGGCTTGATTCAGGTAAACATTTATCTGCTTCTAAGGAGGTTGCTGCAGATATTTGGGGTGATGAAAGTGAAAGGGGATCTTTGGTTCTATCAGAAACTGAGGCGGTGGCAGGTCTGTGGTTATCTGCAAAGAAAAAGAGAGGAAGGAATAACATAATTTTGGAACCCCAATTAGCCACTAGAAAAAGTTGAAGGATTCAGGATCAGGGGATCTCCATGGAGAAGAAGGCATCCAATTTGAAATCTATTTAGAATCTAGAAGTCAAAGGTAAACCCGAAAACTCTTTACTCTTTTAATGTTTTGAATAATATTTCTACTGATTACTTAGAGAAAGTAGCTACTACATGTGGCATTATTCTAGGGAAAAAGTCTCACAATGCTAGTGAAATTATGTTAGTTATGCAGGATCAAGAGCTTGCTAGAGCTGCTTTGGCTCGAGCTGAAAAGATGAGTTAGCAAAAGAGGTTTCTGAAGCCCAGGATGTTATGGAGAAAAAGTTGAAAGGGGATGAAGTTTTGAATAAAATCGACAATGATGAAAGGGGTGTTGATTGCTTCAAAGCAAAAAGGAAAGGGGGTGGTAGGACAAAAAAGGGGTGGAGAGGATAATCACTCTAAATCATGCGAATTCTTTTTTGGAATATTAGAGGTCTAGGAAGGGCTGCAAGAAGAAGACAACTTAAGTAGCTAATTTTTTCAGAAAATTTGGATGTTGTTGTGGTGCAAAAAACCATTAAGTAGGCTTTCTCTAAAAAGGATCTTAGGGACCTGGTTGGAGAGTTGCCTTTCAAATGGAATTGGATTCCTGCAGTGGGGCATGTAGGTGACATTTTACTGGGGGTGAAAAAGAACTTTTGGAAATGGAAGCTTATGATTTAGGTAGATTTTATGTTAGTATGGGGGTTAGAAACACATTGACTAATTTAAGGTGGGAGTTGGTGGTAGTATATGGCACTGCTCATCATGATTTATCAAGAGTTTTTTTAGATTAGTTGGATAGTAAATGCAAAAAAAAAAACTGCATTACCTTTGATTTTGGGGGGTGATTTCAATTTGATCAGAGAGCCTGGAGATAAAAATAATAATAATAACTTGAATTGGACCCTTGTGGATTTGTTTAATGATTTTATTTATGATAACAAGATTTTGAGATTACAAAAGGGGGTGCTAAGTTCACTTGGAATAATAAACATAATTGCCTAGTTATGATGAATTTAGATTGGATTTTAGTTTCCACTGATTGGGTGACCAATTTTCCTTTTTGTCATGTTCAGTGTTTGGTTATGATGGGTTCTGATCATAGTTCCATTATGTTAGATTTTGGTGAGGAGGGGATTGCTAAGAAAGGGAGATTTTTTTTTTTGAGAAAAAGTGGCTTTGTCAAGAGAATTTTAGTAATTTGATTCAAACCAAGTGGATGGATATAGAGAGCAGAACTTCTGAGGGATTTTATTCTTTAGATCGGTAGAGTGGTTGTTTGGCTTCTTTGAGGAGCTTTTTGAGGGGTTGGGGTGCCAATTTGAATGGGGTGTATAAGTTGAAGAAGAAGAGAATCTTGGATCAAATCAAAGATCTAGATTCTATGGCAGATGTGAAAGATTTAAGCTCTGTTGAGTGGTCTCTGAGATATTATTTGGAATCTGAAGTAGAAAAAGTATTTGAAGTTGAAGAGAAACATTGGCAACCAAGAAGTAGCCTGAATTGGATTGCTCAGGGAGATGCTAATACTAGGTATTTCCACACCTATGCCAATAGGAGAAGAAGGAAAAACTTTATTTTCAACTTGGTTCGTGATGAGATCCTGTTGAGAAGCAAAAATGAGTTAAGAGATCACATCTATGGGTTTTACAAACTCTTTTTGGTTTTGAAAAGGATCATGATGTGGGGTTGGCTGATGAGATTTGGAGTAGTAGGCTTAGAGTTTTAGGGAATGATAATCTGTTTCTACCTCAGAATTTTACTGAGGATGAAGTGTGGAAAACTATTAAAGAGTTGCTAGTTAATTCGGCTCCTGGTCCAGATGGTTTCCATACTTTCTTCTACAAAGAGTTTTGGGGTGTGATTAAGAAGCCTTTCCTTGAGCTGGTCAAGGATTTTTGTAAAGGGGATTTGGATTTGAAGAGACTAAAATTTGGGGTGATAACTTTAATTTCTAAACTCAAAGAGGCTAATAGCATTAAACAATACATACCTATTTGTTTTCTGAATGTCAGTTTTAAGATTCTGACAAAGCTTTTAGCTAATAGATTGGGGGTAATTGCAGATAAAATTGTTAATGACAACCAATCTGCTTTTATCAAAAACAGAAACATTCTGGATGGGGTGGTGGCCCTTCATGAAATTGTTCATGAGATTAGATGTTCTAAGACGAAAGAGGTGATTTTGAAACTTGATTTTGAGAATGCTTATGATAAGATTAACTGGGGTTTCCTGGAAGAAGTAATGATGAGAAAATATTTCTCTGATAGATGGATTAAGCTGATTATGAGCTCAGTTAGGGGAGGTTAGCATTAATATCAATGGAGAGGTGGGCCCTTTTTTCAAAACTTATAGAGGATTGAGACAAGGGGATCCTCTTTCTCATCTTATCTTTAACTTAGCCGCTGATACTTTAGCAGATATCATCAACATAACTCAGGATAAAGGTCTGGTGAAGGGGGTTGTCTCTCATTTGGTTTCTTGGGGGTGCCAATTCTACTATATGTACATGACACTGTGTTAATGGTAGAATATGATGATGATTGTTTTTTTGCACCTAAAGTTTCTGCTTTACTGTTTTGAATGGTTGTCGGGGTTGAAAATTAATTATCATAAGAGTGAGGTTTTTGGGGTTTTTTTTGGGGGGGGGGTGGATCATGAGGGAGCTAATAAAGTAGCAAACATTTTGTACTGTAAATTGGCTCAATTACCTATGACTTATCCGAGCATTATGGTGGGGGACAGGCACAGAGGTCTGAAAGCTGTCGATAATGTGCTTAATAAGTTAAACAAAAGACTAGACAATTGGAGAAACAACTTGCTTTCCTCTAGGGATAGATTAATGTTGGTCAATAGTATCTTAAGTAGCATTCCAGTGTATACTATGGGTTTTTATAGATTTAATGAGGGGGTGCATAAAAAGATGTATACAATCAGATCAAGATTCTTCTGGAGGGGAGCTAGTGACAAGTTTAAATATCATATGGTGAATTGGGGGGGGGGCAGTCTGCAGACCTAAAGATTTAGGAGGTTTAAGGATAGTTAACACCAGGGTAATGAATGACTGTCTGTTAGCCACATGGATCTGGAAAATTCAATATGCTAATAATGAACTTTGGTTTAGAATCATTAAAGCCAAATATTTCCCGAGGGGTGTTTTCAGAGAAGCCAAATTTTGCACGGTTCCTAGTTTTGGAATAACATTTGAAAGGTCAAAACCTTTGTTCAATAAGGGTGCAAGATATCAGATTGGAGATGGTAGCAGTGTTTCTTTTCGGGGAGATGTTTGGCTGGGAGATTGTCCCTTGAAGATCAAGTATAATTTTTTTTGATATCTATCATGCTCCTAGTATGAATGTGGCCAAGGGACCGGTGGATGAAGTGTGGAGTATTAAATTGAATAGAAGCTTTGGTAAGGAGGAGGCTTACCATTGGGAGGATCTGAAAACTTATCTTATGGATATTGATCTTAATAATAATATGGGTAAAGTGGTGTGATGTTTTGAGAATTCTGGGAATTTTCATGTTAAGTCTTTATATAGACATTTGGTTTTTGGGGTTTGATCTGCAGGAAGATGCACAAGCTCTGGAAAAGCAACCTGCCTTTGAAAGTCAAAGTCTTTATGTGGTTGTGCTATCAGGATAGAGTCCAGACTCTTGATCAACTTCAAAAGGGGTGGTGGAAAGGAGAGAATAATTGTACTTTGTGTGGCGCTGAAGAAACGATTAACCATGTTCTGTTTTTCTATTTTTGGGCTAAATTTTTATGGTCCTGTACGAAGGAGATGTTGAATTGGGAGAGGAGTCCGTTTTCTTTAGATGATTTCCAAAGGAACCGGTTGGAGAATAGGGGAGCTAATAACTATAATATTGTCCTGTTTAGTTTTGCAGCTTCCGCTTAGATCATTTGGAAGTGTAGGAATAGAATGGCTTTTGTCGAACATTTTCTAAGCAACCAATGGAAGTGATCTTCAATTTGCTATCTCGTTTGCAGCAATGGAGTGTCCTCATCAAAAAAGGTGATAATGATAAGACGGTCTGATTTCTAACGATAGCTAAAGATTGGACTAAGAACTTTTGTAATTTGGACAGTTCTGTAAACTTCCCTGCAATAACCTAGTTTTAGTTATGTCTGAATACTAGGTCCCGAACTTTGCTTGTAATTGTTAGCTGGTGTTCCCAGCCGGTCTGCTTCCTTTCCATGTAAAAACCTTGTTATATGCTTCCTTTCAAAGAGCTTCCTTTTTTTTTTTTTTTTTTTTAAAGTGAGCACAAGCATGGCGCACGCGAGTTCCATGGATCAACCGAGCAACAACGACCTTACCTCCCTCAAGGCCGAGTCCACGGGTGCCCTGTGCACCCGCCCGATTCCCACTCTGATCCGAGTCTGACTCGTCCGTCCCGCACATCACATGCAAACCGAATCGAACCGAACCGAACAAACCCCGCGTCACTCCGCGCGCGGCGCGAACCCAAAAAACCAAAAAAAGTAGGATAAAAAACGAGAGGGCTCGCGCGCCCGAAAAATGGCGCCAACCGTCAATCTCCCGCCTTCTACTCCGTCTATTTCCGCACCCTCCCTCCTCCCACCTCCACATCCCCAAACCCTAGCTATCCCCGTACCACCGTCGTCTGATCCCAAGCCATAGCCCTAGATCCCCACGCGTTCCCATGCCCAGCTCCGACGCCTCCTCCGTCCCTGTCCCCGCCGCCGCCCAGCCCGTCCCCAAGAAGCGGGGCAGCTACAACTGCGGTCGCTGCGGCCTCCCCAAGAAGGGCCACGTGTGCTCCGTCCCTGCCCCAGCTGGAGCAGGCGGCACTGGGGGAGGGGGTCCGGGTGCGGCGGAGCATAAGCCGCGGCGAGCGCTGTACTTTGACGAGGCGGCGCCAGCGCCGACAGAGGTGACCTCTACGCTGGCGGAGGTGTCTCCGACGCCACCGCAGCCGCCGGAGAAGAAGGCGAGGGTGCAGGTGGTTGAGGTTGTGGAGGTGGAGGACGAGAGGGACGAGGAGGTGGGAAGGGAGGGGTGGGTGGATGTTGGGGCGGGGAGAAGGGTTCCAGGGGAGGTGGTGGTGGAGGTGCTGCGGCGGCTGGCGCCGAGGGGGGTGGCGGCGTCCACGGCGGTCAGCCGTGGCTGGCGCGAGTGCGCGCGTCGGGTGTGGCGGGCGGCGGAGGAGCTCCGCCTTCGCGCCGCCGGCGTGCGCCCCGTCGGCGCGCTGCTGCCTCGCTGCCCCGCGCTGTCCAGGCTCGTTCTCCGCATGGAAAGGTGAGGAAACAAGAACAACCTGGCGACTCGCCACAGATCTGTACAGAAACAAACAAAAGACGGTACAGTGCCGTGAGATCGATGCGTGGATCTTTGATCGGTGCTTGCTCTGATCTGTACAAATTACAACCGGACAAAATAAATGCTGTAATTTTGGCCAGAACGGGAGAATTAACAAACAAACTGTGAAAATCCTGCTAAATTAAACGAAATTTGGATTTCTTAGGGGTTGATTTCGAAGTGAAGATGTGTCATCTGGTCAGGTGCCGTGAGATCTCAAGTTCGATCTTTGAGCGGTGCTTGGCTAGATTCAATACACATTGCACAGTACAGCACCAGCAAGTCTCCACTAAAGTGATACGGCAAAATGGTTTATGGAAAATTTTTAGTTTTGTGGCCATCCGATCTGCCTATCTGAATTTGGATTCTTGGTGGATGTAATTTTCTTGGGGAAGATCTAGCCATGGCGCCGTGAGATTGGTGCGTCGAACTTTGACCTGTGCCTTGGATGGATTTGTGAGTAGGAAACAAAGATCTGATAGTTTGTGCACCTTTGATGCAGAATGTGCGCTCAATGCTAGATAGTGAAATGCTACGTTTGGCCTTTTGAGCAACTCAGGCAACATGCTGAAAAATCCATAGTGATGCCAAAGGGGACAAATCTCTTGTGGAGATGCCTGTCTAGCCCATTTTTTGTGCTGCAATTTGTGCACTAAGTGCATAATTTCGGTTAGCTTTGTCATGGATTTAGTCTGGGAGAACAATTTTTCCTTATCTGGTGACTTCAGAAGGATTTTCGTCGGTTATTTATGCAAAATAGGGGCATGAATGGGCAGATCCCCTTTTTTTTCCCCTGTCAGCACTATACTTCGTTAGAAACATGGATTTTGTGTCCTACTGAAGTAAGTAAGCAAAATGCAGATCTTGCCTCCTTATTTACTTTATTACAATGTGAATAAAAGGAGCCATCTCACGATGGATCTGCTTGCAGTGGGTAGTTCATCTAGATCTAGCTCCCTGGGTGCTTAATTCAAATATTTAGAAAATATATGTTTCATTCAATCTCTTGCATGTGAGAGGGGTGTTCTGATTCTTTTCTACATTGATGCAGTGATGTTGATGCCACAATGCTCGCGTGCATCGCTTTTTCCTGCCCTAATTTACAATCTCTGGAGATCAGCATGGCTGATTGTGCAGTCAACTGGATGACTGGGTATGCCGAATACCCCTAGTGTTACAATCTATCGTGCAATACTATCATTCCATACATTTTGTCCTCTTGACACCTAATTGGCTGATTCTGTATGATTTCTATTGTTTTACATTGAATGGAAATGCATTGGTTCATGACTAGTATTTAATACACGCCTATTCGCAGTTGTGCACTACCAAAATGTTATTGCTTGAAGATGCACACTACTCAAGAGCACTGTTTCATGCTGCAATATGTTGTCTTAATTCGCTGTTTATGCCACCATACATGTCATCTAAAAAAAACACGCACCTCAGTTTTATAGGTAGATGTTAAATTAGCATTTTAAGTTGAGTTATCTTTTAACTGACTTGTTTGTCCATGCAGGGATGAGCTAACTAGGTTTGTTTCAGAGAAGCGATCTCTCTCGGTTCTCAAAGTAGATGGCTGCAGCAGTCTTGGTTTTCTTAATATAAGCTCTACGAGCCTTTCAACCCTTTGGCTATCAGATCTTTCTTCCCTTTCAAAATCGGTAATTCAACATGCTCCTACAATTATTTTGCAGTTAATATTGATCTTCTCTTGCATAAATTCATTGGGGTATTCATTTCTTACAGGTCATAAACTGCCCTAACTTGAATGAGCTCTCACTGCATTTTACCCAACAAAATAATGATTCTACTGATCTGATTAGTCTGATGGACAGTCTGGGCCGTACCTGCTCAGATTTGAGAAATTTACACATCTCCTCAATTCACTTATGCAATGAAGCTGTGTTTGCTCTAGAGAGTGCTAATCTCAGGTATCTTCATGTCTTGCTATGATTATGGTATGGAATGTTGGCCATATTTCAGGAATTATGCTAGATAGTCTTGTTATGATTATGGCATGGAATTTTGAGTTCATCCCTTATTCAATTTTATTTTCTTGTTCTGTCAGGGGCCTTTGCATGCTATCCTTGATTCTTGGTTCAAAAATAACAGATGCAGCTGTTGCATCTATTGTTCGATCTTATGCAAGCTTGGAATTGCTTGATTTAAGCGGGTAAGCACCATTTTACAAGGTTAAATGCTTGGAGTCGATCAAACTGCTAAGATATTTTTCTATCAGAAAGTTACTGCAAAATAATGTCTGAATTAACTTTGTTTGAACTCCAGATCTATCATTACTGATAATGGACTTGGGATGATCTGCAAGGCATTCCCTCGTACTCTAACCAGGCTCCTCCTTGCTCTGTGCCCAAATATTACCTCATGTAAGCCTCAACTTTCAAAGTTTGTGCTCCTTTATTCCATTGATTGAAAAAGAATACAGTAGATAATAAGCAAAACCCGTTCTGTATGTGATTTTATAGGTGGGGTGCAGGTGGCTGCAGCACAGTTGCCACTTCTTCAGGTCATGGACTGTGGCAAGAGCTTATGTGCTCAGCCTGAAGCAAAGAGATCATACTTTGGTGAGCTTTCTGGAGGGGTTAGATTTTGTTCGAAACTACCAACCCTGAGAAAGCAGCAGTCTACTTACCAAAAACTGATTATAAAGCATGGTAATCTGAAGAAACTCAGTCTTTGGGGCTGTTCAGCGATAGATGTAAGTGTTCGAAATTCACAACTGTTGATTTATTTGTGTTTTGGTTGGTATACATAGTAAAGCTGTGTTTCTTATTACTCATTTCATGTTTGACAGGCCCTGTATGTAAATTGTCCAGAACTGAATGATCTTAATCTCAACTCTTGTACAAATCTTCATCCAGGTGCGATGTCCCCTTCTTTCTTGTTGGCTGTTCAAATGTAGATAACAAGTTGTCAGTGGCTCAGTGCTAAGTACTAACAACCTTTGAGACTATGTACAGAACGGTTGCTTCTTCAGTGTCCAAACTTGAAGGATGTACATGTCTCTGGATGCCGCGATATGTTGATCGGAGCAATCAGAAACCAGGTACTACTTCCTTGACCCTGTTTGTTACGCATTGACGGTCTAAGTCTGATTAGTAAATGAGAAGCATGCATAAGCACCAGGATAGGCTGAACGTAATCTAATAATATATGCGAAAAGCATGGCTACAGTTCAGCCCGTCCCACAAATTAACAGATAATACAACCATGAGTAGATTAAAACGAAGATAACCTCCTGTCTAAATTGTAGTTGCCAAAAGTGCATAGCAAAAATTTACTGCTAATGAGTACCTTAGCCAATGCACATTGTATTGCTAAGTTGCATCCGAGCTAATGGATATTGAACGGAGCATTGTCATCTTCTGTTTTCCAACGAATTGCCACTTATTTTTGCCAGGTTCTGAACGAGTTTGCTGCAGCAGAGCCTCGCCTGCCTTGCAAGCGTCTAGCGGATGGCTCGAAGCGGGTCCAAGTCCCACACTTCATGCTAGAACAGGTATAAATCATCACGCTTGCACCTCCCCAATCGCCATCCATAGCTTGAAAACAGTTTCATCATTCTTGATCGAACCGATCACTCACGTTCGCATCCCTTTCAGCAATTTGAGGACGAGAAATGGGGCGGGTCGAGGCGGAGCCAGTGCACCGTTCATCTAAACTGAACTACTAAAGTAAGCAGTCACTTGCAGGCGGCCGAATGACCAACCACTCGGGGTGGGATCAGTTCTACTGCCCGTTCATCTGAACTGAACTACTGAAGTGGCTGTACACATCATATGGTAATCAGTTAGTTAGGCTGTAGTGTAGTAGAATTCTTGAGATCTCTCTCTTGATCGATTCGAAGCCTGATGATTTCTTGGCATCCTCATCCCTGTGGAGTGCTGTGTTGTAGTAACTGTAACAAGTTCCCGCAATCTGTCTTTCCCGGTGAACTCATCTCTGTAGAAGAACAATAACGCCGTGTGTAACCTAGCTTGTGCTACTCTTTCTCTAATCCTGAATTTATTCAGGACAATAATTAATTAAAGATGCTGCATCTTCCTTCCATGAGCTAGCTGTTGACGTTCACTTCATGCTGCTGCTGTAACCGGCGCTAGCATATAGTGTGCTGTTTGGTTTGATTGGTGGTGGTTAATTGGGTTCTTTCTTCTCGCGAGTTGCAGGCCCTCATGTCAATATGTGCTACAAACAGGGGCTAAACTGCAAAGTTACAGTCGAGGCCGAATTGGAATCGAGCTCCGGAGCTCATCAATGGCGAAAACAAATCGGAGCGGGAGGAGCCGGACCCGGATAACAAATCGAGCTACTATAACACTTATCCTCTAAAGGAATCCACACTATAAACCCTCATCTTTTATCTGTTAAATCTCACTCTAGAAAACACCACACGCGCACCTCAATTCAGAGAGCGAGAGAGTGTCATGGAGTTGTCGGGTTCCATCGTTGCCCACCCCAAGGCGGCGGCGGCGGCTCAGGCGCGGCTGCTCCGGCCACCGTGCGATCGCCACCGGCTCGGTTCGGCCGGTAAGTGATCGATCCCCTCCACTCCTTGCGTCTCTCTTTCTCTCCCGCGCCTCAGTTTCCCCTAACTAGGTCGCTAGTAGGGTAATTTCGCCCTGCGCTTGGCTCGCTTCCATTGGATGGGAGCGAGCCCTCGGTTGGTGATGCTTGCTTTACATACGAAGAGAATTGCATTGTGGCTAATTGCGAGACTAAGAACATGTGGCTTTGATTTGTGATGAATTGTTATCGTTTTACAGCCTTATGCTTGTACTAACAATCCGTAAAGCCTTGTAGTACATACAGCGCAATACTCTGTTTGTGAGCCAATGCTCTTGATTTACCAATCAATGCTTGTCGCATTTTCTCCTTTGCTGCATCAGCTTCAACAACGCCACCAGATGCTTCAGCAATGCTGCATGTTCTTGGTTATGTATGCTGCAAATTATTTGCTACTCTACTGTTGGCACTGCGATGAGCAGCTTGTGCGGTTAGTGGTTACCAACGCCTAGTTTAATTGAAGAAAGGGAAAAGGCTGACCTATTTTGACTTAAAAATGACCCAGAACTCCTGATACTCGCTTTAACCCCTAACTATCCAAATTCCCACCGTTCGTACCTGCTAGTTTTACATGCAGATTTCTTACTGCAAGCCGGCAAACATACTTTCGCCTGGCTGCTAACTGATGCGCTCTCTTTCTGTTCCCCGACTCCAATGCATTTGTCTGATCTTTTTTACGGTTTTTGCCGTATAGCTCAAAAGTTCAATTTCCCTGCCTCTCCAGGATACATATCTTGTAGGAGTTACGCTGCAAGAAACAAAGCAATTAAGTCAAAGCCTTCAATCGGCGCCAGCTTTCAGCCAGCATTTCCTCGAACAAGTATTCAAGCTACACAGAAGAAGAAACAAAACGTGAGTGCCTTTTTCTTCTCACGTGTATATTTGTTATGCGTGTATTTGCGATGTTTGACTCCTTTCTTCTTTTCCAGGTTCCTTGCTATCAGAGACAAGAAGCTCCACAAATAGAAGCCAAGTAAACTACTTGTTCTAATTTATAATAGAAAACAATCGCTGCCATTTCATAATTCATAATTAGTCTATTTGATGTACTACGTTTGTCATTACTACCATACTGTGGTGGATCTAGCTTTGCATTTTTGGGTGCTCTGGGTATGTTGGTCTGTTGCTGTTAAAATTGTTGGCTCATTAGTAATCCAGTTCTGATACCGCCTCTATCTGACGAAAGATTTGACCCACTAGATCAAAGGTCTTCTTTGTGAGGGCATACCGATTACCGACTAGTAAAATTAGCGTTGCATCATGAATTGAAAAGTAACATTGTTAGTTCAGCACTGGTGTTCTACACAACTCCTGAAAGTGGTTTTAAATTTGAGCTTTTGTCATGAGAATGTAGTATCTTGTTAGCTAACATAATAGCTTATTTACTTCCAAATTGGTTACGCCAAATTTTGCAGATGTACTAGCCAGTGAGTTGGTATCTTTTCCCCATGTACTAATTCCCACTTCCCAGAACAAGCAGCATAAATCCTTATTTTTCAGAGGAAAAAATAATTCTAGAAGAAAGTTATCTGATGCCACCAGCCAAGGAAAAAATGGCTGTTTTGCTATTTTTGCACCAGTCGAGGCAAATTTATTGTTTTTTAATAAAAGGGCAGAACTACCATGAGGTGTAAATATGCTGTAAATGGCTTTAACTTTTCTGATGCATTCATTTAAGCTGGATTATATCTAGAATACCTTCGACTATGGTACACTCTTTTCAAATTTAACCAACAGTAACAGTTTAGCTATATAACTTGGGATGCTAATAAAATTTGGACTCTATTTTTTAATCCTGAAGGTCAATGGAGGAGGTATATGATGCTTTGGCTGAACATCTTTTTCTGTCTTGAATATTGAACATCTTGACTCAAAGTAAGCTGTTTCTATCCAAGTTTTGAGATGTTAATTATAGTGCAGTGAAGTACTTATATCTCCACAAGTACATTTTTATCCTTGAATCTTGAACATCATCAAACCTAGCATGCACTGTTCTATTCGCTATTCGATCTTTATTTTTGTTTGGGCAAAACATAAACAAACATAAACGGACTTATGTTTTTTCTCTTGGGATTTTCAGCCTTTTTGAGCAGGAATTGAACACACTTAATTTGGTAGAATGATCTACGAAAAGAACCTGTAGTTTTTTTAAATGCCCTGCAATCACCTAGTCAAACAGAAATGTCAAACAGAAATGTTGAGTCTGACAATAGTGGTTTAACATGTGAATAACATTAAAATTGTTGGAAATAGACTTGTTGTATTGCAAGGGGCCAATGTGCCTATATATACAAGTACACAACAGGTGTAATATGCAGAAAACACTCTAAACTAAGGAAGAATAACACAACATGTAAATACATCTAACACCTCCCCTCAAACTCATGGTAGATCAACAACACTGAGCTGGTAGGAACCTCCGGAGGAAGTGAGGAAACCGGAGGAAATGGGAGAGATGGTGGCGAAGTAGACTGTGATGGAGGAGACAACGGGGACGGAGATGAGGGTGGTAAGACTCGAACTGCAAGAGGTGAAGAATCAAGAATAGTCAAGGAGGAAAGCGACTCAGTGGAAGTACAACTGGCGGTAGAGGAATAAGGATAGTAAGGACGAGACTCATCAAAAGTAACGTCTCGAGAGATCCTCATTCGTCGAGCAATAGGATCATAGCAACGATAACCCTTATGTTCAGAGTTGTAGCCAAGAAAAACACACTTAACCGACTGAGCTGTCAGCTTGGTGCGCTCTCGTGGGGGAAGAAGCACGTAGCAGACACACTCGAAATAGCGAAGGTGACTGTATTGGGATGGCGAACCAGTGAGACGCTCAAAAGGGCTGCATCCCTTGAGAGCAGAAGAGGGCCACCGATTGATAAGAAAGGCAGCGGTAGAGACAGTTTCAGCCCAAAATGAGGTGGGATATGAGCAGTAAACATGAGAGCACGAGCTGTCTCAAGGAGATGATGGTGATTGCGCTCAGCGATACCATTCTGAGCACGAACATCAGGACAAGAATACTGAGGGAGAGTGCTCTGCTCAACAAGAAAACGACAAAGTGAAGTGGAGAGATATTCACCAGCAGAATCTGCACGGAAAATACGAATGATTGACTCAAGCTGAGTGCGAACCATGATGGTAAATTGTTGGTAAATGGAAAGAAGCTGACTGCGAGAAGACATAAGATAGAGCCAAGTGTATCTCGGATAATCATCAATAAAGATCACATAATAGGTATGACCCCCTTTCGAAGTGAAGGGAGTAGGTCCCCAAACATCAGAGTGAATCAAATCAAAAGGACGCTAAGATTTAGAATCACTAGAGGGATAAGGGAGTTGTAGCTGCTTGCCAAGCTTGCAACCCGTATAATGTAAAGTAGTATCAACAGAAACAGAACCTAGAACACCACTCCCTACTAGTGACGAAAGACAAGAACCACCAATGTGACCTAACCGATAGTGCCACTGGGCAAAAGTGGTGGTGGAAGAAGCAGTGGAAGCCAAGGCGATGGTACCGGCTGACTGGCTGGTGGAGGCAGCGGAAGGAAGATGCAGCCAGTCGAGCTCCCAAAGATGTTGAGAATCATGGCGCCTAGGACTTGTCCCAACCAGAATCCCCGTACGACGATCATGAACACAACAAGAGTCAGAATCAAGAATGATACGACAACCATGATCAGTGCTGACCAGCTGACATAAGCTGCATAGTAAAACTAGGAACATGAGATATAGTAGGAACACGAAAAGATGAAGTGAAAAGAGTGCCTTGTCTTGCAACAGGAAGAGATGTCCCATCCGTAGTCTGAACTGTGAGAGGAAGATCAGGTGGTCTCACAGAAGAAAGATGAGTAGAGTCCGGTGTTATGTGGAAAGAGGCATCGGAATCCTGAATCCAAGGAGATGATATACCTGAAGGAGGTGGTGGCGCAGGACCAAAAGACCGAAAGCAGAGAACTCGTGCAGAGCGCGAAGCGACAAGGCGTCGAAGCAGCGTGAGCATCTCCTGGTGCGTCTGCTCCAAGGAACTCTAGCGTGAACCTGACTGGGAGGAGCCAACTCACCCCTCGAAGTGCGGCCACTCCGGTGAGCCTTCCGCTTCTAGCGACAGTACTTGACAGTGTGCCCAGAACGATCACAGTAGTCGCAATGAAGGCCGGTGGGAGTAGCAGCTGCAGCCACAGTGGCAGAGGCAGGCGTTAGCACCAGTGCTGGGGTGTGAACAACCAAGACTGAAGAGGGCTGCTGGCATGCTTATCAAGTCGTCGACTAGTCGACGACTAGTCGACAAGTCGCCGGAGGATGCCCGACTGGAGTCGCCGACTCGACTTGCGCCGGCAAGTCAGGCGACTGGTCGACTAGTCGACCAGTCGGGGGCTAGTCGGGCGACTGGGATGTGGGGCCCGGATGTCATGGTAGTGGCAAAGAGATAAGAGGGGAGTGAGGGCAACAGGCTTAGACGCTCAGTACTACTCACCTTCGAGCTCGGAGAGGCGCAGCTCCATCGAGTCTCCCACCGCGCCGCCGGCCTTCACGCCTTCGTCCTCGCCCCTCGAGAGCGGCCCCGCCTCCCCCGCGCGCACGCTTTGTCCTCCTCCTCTGCGCCGCAAGACTTCGCCACACACGGGAGCTCGGAGAGGCGCAGACGCCGCAAGGCTCCAGATCCGGTCTCCGGCGTTCATCCTCCCTCCTCCGCGCCGCCGCGGCCGCAGCTCCCGTCGCTCCCGTAGCCCAGCGGCCCAGGTATGCTCCTCTCCTTTCTTCCTCTCCTCTGTTCCGCTGGAGTGCGAGGGAGCTCGGTGCCTCGGTTGGTGGCTGGACCGCTGGAGAGGAGAGTACCGAGGAGCCGAGCCGCCGAGGAGAGGTGGGAGCCGCGGAGGTCGGTTGTGAGGGAGGGACGAGGGAGAGGTCGAGGGAGAGGAGAGGAGAGAGCGGAGCTGAGGGAGGCCGGAGGCCAAGACGGCTTCGGCCGATTGGAGATCAGAGAGAGAGGCGATGGAGGCGAGGTGATGGAGGCCGGAGGGGAAAAGGAATCGGCTTTAGCCGATTGAACCGAGGGAAGCAGGCTCGGCCGAAGAAAAGGAGTCGGTGGATCGGCCGAAGGCCCGAGGGAGGTAAAAGGAAATCGGCAGAGGGAGGTTCGTCGTTTGTCCGGCCGAACACCGAATGGTTACGTAGTCTGTGATTTTTGTGATTTCGTGTGATTGTGATGTGAACTGTGATTTTAATTTTTATGAACTAAAGGTAGTTCTTTGTTTTGTATATATATAGGCATCATGGCAGAGCAATCTTCAACTCCAACTCCAACTTCAACTCTAAATCCAACAGCGGGCACCGAAGGTTATGATCCAGCTAATGATCCTAAGCGGAAGGCTAAATCCAAAGACCCGGCATGGCAATACGGGTTTTGGCCGGACTTGACAAACAAAGATATCGTGCAATGCATACGCTGCGGCAAGCAAATGCATGCTGGAGTACGAAGATTGAAGCAACACCTAGCGGGAGGCTATGGAGATGTGGAGAAATGTCCAAACACAACCACACCTATCATGAAAGAGATGCGTGAGTACTTGTTCAAGAATGCCAGAAATAAACCATTTGAGCTAGATGATGAAGGTGAAGGTGATGGTGATGGTGGTGAACATGAAGGTGAAGGCGAAGGTGATGAAGTTCAAGAAATCCAAGCACAAGTGACATCATCTAGAGGGAGCACTAGAGGCTCCTCTGCTAAGACAGTTGCAAGCTCTAGGACTGCCACCAAAAGAAAGCAATCGGCGTTGGCGCTTTTGAAGCAAGTTGCACTGAAGGTAACTAAATCAGTTGCTTCTATGATTCGGAAATTACCTGAAGTGGTTGTTGAGGAAAGACATAAGGGTAAAGGTCAAGCTACCATTGAGCGGACTATGAGGACCAAGGAAGAAAAGGAGAGGGTGGCTGAACATATTGCTGATTTCTTCTATGAATGTGGCATACCATTCAATGCTGCCAACAAAAGAAGCTATGAGATTATGGTTGAGTCCATCGGACAGTATAGTCCTGGGCTTAGGCCGCCTACTTTCCATGACTTGAGGCTACCCTTGCTTGAGAAGGCCAAAAAGAATACTGACAAGTTGAGGATGCAGCATGAGTATGCTTGGACACAGTTTGGTTGCTCACTTATGTCAGATGGTTGGACAGATAGGAGGGGACGACACTTGATTAATTTCCTTGTCAATAGTCCACAAGGGACTTTCTTCTTGGAGTCTTTTGATGCCTCCAATCAGTCAGCCGATGCTCACATGTTAGCAAATTTATTGGAGACGAAGATCAATGAGATTGGCCAGGAAAATGTTGTTCAGGTGGTCACAGATAATGGTGCTACCTTCAAGGCAGCAGGCAGACTTCTAATGGAGAGGATTCTTACTCTATTTTGGACCCCTTGTGCAGCTCATTGCTTGGATCTCATGTTGGAGGACATTGGGAAGATAACAGAGTTCAAGAAGTGCATTGTACAAGCCAAGCGTGTGTCCACATTTCTCTACAGACATGGAAGGGTTCTTGACAAGATGAGGGAGATGACAGGTGGGAGGGACCTTGTGAGACCTGCAGCTACTCGATTTGCTACAACGTTCCTCACTTTGCAGAGCTTGTGGAGGCATAGGACATCTTTGAAAGGTCTCTTTGTTACTGATGATTGGAATAGAGCCAAATTGTCTAGCACAGAGATAGGCAAAAAGGTATGCGAAACAGTTCTTGCTAATAGATTCTGGAATGCAGTGGAAAATTGCATTAGAGCGTCTCAACCACTTATCGTTGTGCTGAGGATCGTCGACGGCGATGAGAAGCCGGCAATACCAGAGGTTACCGCAGCCATGGATCTTGCGAAGAAGAAGATCAATGACTCTTTGGAGAACAAGCCATCACTACTCAGGAAGGTGATAGCAATCATAGATCGGAGGTGGGAAGACCAAATGGAGCAGAAGTTGTACGGGGCTGCGTTGTTCTTGAATCCAAATAGATTTTTTGAGATTAGAAGGACCGAAATTGGATATGCTTCTAGGCTTCGTACCATGTTTAATGATGTGCTTGAGAAGATGATCATTGAGGACGACAAGCAAGTCAAGATAAGCAACCAAGCCGATGATTATGAGAACATGCAAAGATGCTTTTCAAGTCAATTGGCAATCAAGCAACAAAAGGATAAGTCTCCTAGTAAGTGTCACCACTTTAATTTAATTTAAGCTTTCATTCTTTCCAAGACCTAACATTGCCTATGATTCTTGTCTTTCTAGTTCTTTGGTGGGGTGCATTTGGTGGTGTTGCTCTAGAGCTTCAAGCATTTGCAAGGCGTATAATTGGTCTTTGTTGTTCGACCTCTGGTTGTGAGCGCAATTGGAGCACCTTTGAGTTTGTAAGTATAAAGTATTCAATTATTCAAGTGTTCATTTTGAAGCCGTTAGTATGAGTGCATAACAATAGTTCAATACTTAAATTATTTTGTTTGTTATTTGTATATTCATATCAAGAAGAGAAACCGGTTAGAGCACAAGAGGTTGAATGATTTGGTCTACATTCAATACAACCGAAAGATTACTAATCGGTTTCAAAGGATGCAAGAGGAAGGGCGCAGTTTCAACCCCTTGATCCTAGATGATTTTCAATGGGACAATGAGTGGGTTGATATTGGTGCCGAAGAAGTTCATCACGGGAACGATGATCTTACATGGGCTCATGTTGATGATGTCATTGGTGCATCAAGTGCACTTTGAGGTCGCAATTTTCCTAGGAGGGCTCATGGTGAGATCATAGGTTACTCTCGTCGTGCTGCTCGTACAACATCGGTGGTTAATGATGAGTTGGAGCCCGACAATGAAGATGATGGTGATGATGATGATAACTTTGTGCTTGATGATGATAACATTGATGATTTTGGCGAATCTCCACCTAGTCCTACTCATGAGAGTGGTGAACCGAGTGGAAACGCGGACCATTTCGATGATATTGAGTTGGATGACATTTGATTTGAGGCTTGTGTTAAGCCATGTTGATGGATTGTGATGAACTGATGATTATGCTTTACTTTTGCTATTTGAGACTTGAGACCTTGTTGTCGTATTACTTAACTATCGTGTAGAATGCTATTGTCGTTGAGAACTTGATGTTTTAGATGCTTAATTTCCCAGTTGAGAACTTGATGTTTTAGATGCTTAATTTTCCAATTGCTCATTTATTTGTTGTTATGTTGTATGCTTTGTATTGTTCTCCTTAATTCATAGTACTATATTGCTCTCCCTTGAAGGTATTGCCATATTGTATGAATTCATATGTGTACATACATATCAATGTCATATGAACAGTACTTGCCGATTAGTCGACTAGTCGGCAAGTCGGTCACTACAAGAGTAGTGTCGACTTGCCGACTTAATAACCATGGCTACTGGAGAATCCCTGCCGTGCGAAGACGAGCCTCCTCAGTCTGAATAGCAATGAGAGCCTCCAATATGGTGGGAAGGGGCTGTCTCATCAGCAACTAAGAGCGAGCCACCTCATACTCCGGACGAAGGCGGGTGATGAACTCGCGGAGGCAACGAGTCTCCAAGTAAGTCTGCTGGCGGACACAGCAGGTGCAGGACCGGCAGACACCTGGCCCTAGAGAGTCAAGCTGACGCCAAACCGTGGTAAACTGTTGGTAGAAGGCGTCCACGGTGGCGTCCTACTGCTGGAGAGACTGCTCCTCCCGAAGAGCAGAAAGGTGCAAGGCCTCGCTCTTCGGCTCATAGTGGGCACGAAGACGATCCCACATCTCCTTGGCCGTAGACAAACCAAGCACATCGGACGCGTGCTTAGGCCCAATGCTGGCCACCACGAGATGGCAGAGGCCTTAGCATCCCCATCGTTCCACACCTCGTAAGCGTGGAGCTGCGTATCGTACTCCTCGAGCACGTCCTCAAAGGCGGCAACCGCAGCCTGCTGAACATCCTCAGTAGCATTAGCAGGGAAAATGGGCTCGGTTAGCGGGACGGGGCGGGGTGGACAAGGTCACTCGCCGGTGAGGTAGACCCACAGGCACTGTCCCCGCAGGTGAATCCTCATGTGCTGGACGAACTCACGGTAGTTGACGCCGTTGAAGGTGACTGGTGGCTTCGGAACCGAGACGGTGCCCGTTCTCGAGGTTCCGGAGGGTGCCATCTTGTGGGATGGCCGTAGCACGCCGGAGTGGCGCGAGAAGCTGCTGTCCACAACCCCCTCGCCAGTCCCGGGGAATAGAAGAGCTCGACAGGGGTGGCCGGATCCGAGGCGAAGCAGCTCGAGGTAGCTTCGGGCGACGTCGGGGCGTAGAGGAACTTAACAGGGGCGGACGGAGCCGAGGCGGAGTAGAGGAGGCAGCTTCGGGCGGCGTCGCGTGCAGAGGAGCTCGGCAGGGGCGGCCGGATCCAAGGCGGAGCGGCTCGGGGCGGCATCGGGAAGCCAAGTCCAGGCCCGTGCGAGCTCGGGCGGCGGCGGCAGCTCGGCGGTAGCTCGAGGAAGGGCTCGGGCGGGGCACAGGAGGTCTCATGTGCCGGACCCGGGTTGGAGAAGACCCGTGCGAGCTCGGGACAGCTCGGAGGCGGAGCAGAGGAGGCCCGTGCGTCGGTTCTGGGCGGGAGAGATCCTAAGGCGACGTCGGGGAGCTGGATCCAGGCAGGAGGGGGAGCAGAGGAACAGGGGAGGACCGGCGGTGCCTCGGGGAAGGAGGGGAGGACCGGTGACGCCTCAAGAAAAGAGAGGAGAGGCGGCTGGAATCAGGAGTTGGGCTGAGGGAGGAGAAACCCTAACCCTAACCTATATGATACCATGTTGGAAATAGACTTGTATTGCAAGGGGCCAATGGGCCTATATATACAAGTAACACAACATGTAAATACATCTAACAAAAATAACACATTCCGTGTCTAATTGTTATTGAAAACATAAAAATGACCATTCTCATTCTATTTTTGTCTCTATTTTCTTTCTGTTTTTGGGGCAGTGCTACATTTGACAATTGCAATTTCAATGAAGTCAGTCTTTTGAAATTGCTGGAACATTAAATGACTTGTGCTAGCTCTTCTGTTGAGAACATCTCTTGAATTACTTTTATGCTGAACCACAGATACATTGTTGGTCTAGCTGGCCCACCTGGTGCAGGCAAGTCTACTGTTGCCTCTGAAGTGGTTCGACGTGCTAACATGCGTTGGTCCCAGAAGCATGCAAAAAGTAGTTCACTGATTTCAACTGAGGAAATTGCTACAATGCTCCCCATGGACGGCTTCCACCTTTATCGGTCCCAGCTTGATGCAATGGAGGTTTGTTCTCTGCGGTGCATCCCATCTATCTGAATTGCCGTTGTTATTGACATTATTGTGCTTCTAGGATCCTAGGGAAGCACATGCAAGAAGAGGAGGTGAGAAGTGTTCTCCTCTTGATCTGTTTTAATAAAAGATTCTTTACATAACATAAGTACTAATAATTGAATCAACAAATTTAGCACCGTGGACATTCAATCCATCGCTCTTTCTGAAATGCCTACAGATCCTAAGGAAAGAGGTATTACCAATTTCACTGTCAAGTAATGTGAGCTTTTTAGCAGTGAATTGTATTCGGACTGATCCTTGAAACATCTTGGTTTGTAGGGCTCGGTTTATGCTCCATCATTTGATCATGGTGTTGGTAACCCAGTTGAGAATGACATATTTGTAAAGCCACAGTAATTTATGTTTGCATAATACTTGCACATTAGTTTCTTAGTTGGGCTTAATTCAAGTGCGAAGCATGCCTGAGTTAGTCATATAGTTTGAAGATGCTTGACATGCTGGCCTTTATAGAGCCTTTTGGACTAACTCAATTTCGGCATCTCATAATGCTGGAACTTTATGCAATTGTTATGCTGTGTGGCGTGATCATATTATATTAGGCACTGCTGATTACCCTGTTCATGAATAATTTTGTTGATTCCGAGTTACTGGAAATTTTATCTCCCTGCATATAGTCTGCAAGTGATGAGAAGTTACTCTTATTTTCATTTCGTATATGCCTGTCAGACTGTACCCTGCATGTCTCGTAACTTTATCCATGTATTGGCTGCATAAATTCAATTATTTATTGTTGTTCCGGTTTACTGTAAGTACAGGTACTACAACACATGTTGGTTGCTAATTTTATGAATATATTGTGTGTATATTGAAGAGCCCCAATGAGCAATATATATATATAGGAGTACAAGAGATGTATGTCATATATAGATAAGACAATACAAAAGATAGATAAGGAAATACAAAAGAGTCCCTATTCTAACACACCCCCCCTCAGATGCAAGGCGTACACAATGACATTTCATTTGGAAAGAGTTGACACTAAAATATGAAAAATCCGAAGTCCGAGTTTTGATAATGTCGTCGTAGCATGCAGCTCTTGGAAAATATGTCGAATATCAAAAGATCTGCTCCCATCCGGGGTCGTGCAACAGCCCATAAAGCACAAGGTGTAGGGGTTAAAAAAGTCAACCGCGGCAACACGACGAAGAAGATGATGAAATCGACATGAATAGAGAAGGCTGTCAAGTCAAGCCGAATAGGAATAGGCGGAAGCATGACAGCGCAGATCGAAGCCCAAGATGGCGGCGACGCGAAAGAAGCGCGGCGGCCTTATAAGCTCGGGGCGGCGGCTAAGAAAGCGGCGGCATCATAATGACTTCCACGATCTGCACGTGGCTCAGAAAGAAGAGCGGGAGCGGCGGCTGCTACCATGCATAAGGCAATTCCTATGCTTCTATGACTGACAATAAATTTGTGGACTCGCATAGCTCAGACGAACTTAAAGATTGAGTGGTACAGACTTAGATGGACACAGCGGAAGAAATAACACTAAGAAAGAAGAAAAACAAACTAAGGATAACTAGGATAACTAGCAGCAGCGGAGTAGCAGCATTTTTTTTGGTATCCACCGACTCGTCTCCACCGGATCAAGTTCGAACCCAACCCAAATCCTCCAACTCATCTCCATGTCAGTAGCTGCATGACCGAGAGTGACCCCCTTGATCACCATGTTCGGTCGTGTGACTTGCAGCAAGATCTTGAACAACGAGATACCAACAGCAATGGCAAGGCCCATCTGTACGGAGACGGGGAGGATGCCGAAGAAGGCTGCCATGCAGGCGAGGAAGTCGAGCTTGTCGACCTTCCACAGCTTGGTTGCGCCCTGGAAGTCGATGAGCCCGATCACCACCGCACTGTGCACGCCAAGGGCAACGGGAGCCCGGATGGGTCGCACAGCGCGCCGGAGCGGCGGAATCCCGAAGGCGCAGGCAGAAGCAGGGGAAGCCAGAGGTTGCGTGGTATAGGCGGCGAAGGCCAGAGGTTGCACTGCCAGATCCGAAGTGCATGCGGAGGCGCACGCGGAGGCGGCGGAAGCCAGTGGCGACACGCAGCAGCAGAAACCAGAGGGCTGTGTGCGTCTAGAGCCAGCGGGATCCGAAGGCGACGCATCCGGAGGGCTCGCGGGGAGTGTCACGGACGACGACCTCGACGAGCTGCGCGGGTGCATCAATTTGGGGTTCGGTTTTGAGGCCTCGGGATGCGCGGCATGCGGTGCCGGGAGGAGCCACCTCGTGAAGACTTTCCCTGTGCTGGACCTCTACTACACCGTGCACGGCGAAGGCACCGGCGGCGGAGCCGAGGGGTTCCCAAGCCCGTGCGCTTGCGGCACCTCGTCGGAGGCGTCAGAGGAATCGCCGCTCGGGAGCCCCATGTCCATGCTCTCTCCAGGCGACACGCCGGAGACGATGAAGATGAGCATGAGTCGACGAGTAGCCGAGGAGGGAGAAGGCCGCCCCCGGGAGTAGAGATTGGTCCTCCCGAGGGCAGCGGCAACGGAAGATACGGCGGCGGCAGTAAGAAAACCCTAATTCTAACCTTGCTTTGATACCATGTTATGAATATATTGTGTGTATATTGAAGAGTCCCAATGAGTAATATATATAGGAGTACAAGAGGTGTATGTCATATACAGATAATACAATACAAAAGACAGATAAGGAAATACAAAAGAGTCCCTATTTTAACCCCTATTCTAACAGCTAATAACACTGATTTTGACGGGCACAAAAGACAGATAAAGAAATAAAAAGAGTCCCTATTCTAACTCCTATTCTAACAGCTAATAACACTGATTTTGACAGGCACAAAATAGTGATCGTCCAAGGTAATTATCTATTACTGGAGGAAGATGTTTGGAGGGAGATTAGAGACATGTTTAATGAAAAATGGTGAGTATGCGACTGCAATTTGCAGCAATACAATTTCATTGTCCATGAGTTCGGAATTCTACTGGAGCTCTCTATTTCTTTTCAACTCAATACACCCTTGTTTGGGTTTATGCACAACACAACACAATTGTACTGGAGCTCTGAATTCTATCTGCCTATTCATCTTGAAAGGGAGAAACTGTTTCTAATGGTCAAAATTTACTCTCAGGTTCATTGACATTGACATTGATGTCTCCATGCAAAGAGTGCTTAATAGACATGTTGCCACAGGAAAAGAGCCAGATGTAGCAGCATGGCGGGTAATTCTTTCCCTCCCTTCTTCCTCCTCACACAAGCTAGCGCACATGCACGCCTTCATTCAGTCGGATAAAACTGCTCTACTGTTTTCCTTTTAAGAAGAAGGCTGTCTTATGTTAACCATTGCCCTATTCTTTAGTTTGGACATACAAATTCAATTCACTAGCCATTTGCAGAAAATGGTGTTTCCCACCTTCCCCTTTTCTTTAGGATTATTGGATTGTGTTATTTTTCCATATAAAAACTTGCGTAAATAGTTATTTCCAAAAGGAAATTTACAGATAATTTATCCTCTGTTCAAATGAAGGCGCTAATACACACTCATGTTTCCGCAACTGTCATGTTTCTCGCCCAATGGTTTCTGCATATTGCAAGTTCTTAATTGTCTTGAAATTGGTCTTGTGAATCAGATCTCGTACAATGACCGGCCAAATGCGGAGCTTATCATGAAATCAAGAAAGGCTGCGGATCTTGTGATCAGATCGGTGGACATCTGAAACTAGAGTCCATGTTTCTGAGTTGTGATGTCAATTAGATTTCGGCTCTAATAGTGTTTTTCCCCATGGTGATCTTTGTACACATAATAAGCTAAATGCTCGTCTCCATGGTGATATTTGTGCATGTAATAAGCTATTCCTCGTAAACTTTGTTCTTGCTGTACAGTAGGGGAACAACCCAATTATTTATCGGCATTCTTGTAATAAATGCTCTTAAAGTATCTATCCAAGATAAATTTTTTTTATTGTAACATTCCTCTTTGTACAGTGCTTGTATTCTACTATACAAGTTTCTGTTTACATGCTCCCCTACCATCCCAAGTGGTATATCTCTGCTTAGCAAGTTTACTGAAGAGTAAATATGCTTGTAAAGATCAATGTTCCCTCCAGAAAATGGGGGAAAAAATTGTCACACCTGTGCAATACCATAGAAGCAAGGAGCAAGGAATAATGGCATGGGGATCAGAAGCTAGAACCTATGACAGTGGGACCACTCAAATGGAGAAGTTATGTGTGTGTTCCTAGGGGTGTCAATTGAATCCGAATTATTCGGTATCTGAATTCGGTTGGTAGCGAATAGAGCTGGCTAGATGGGCTGTGCTGGCCAGCCCGGCCCGAGGCACGACACTGTTGGTTCGGCTCAGGCACGACACTGTTGGTTCGGCCTAGGCAAGGCACGACATGGCTCCACACTATTCATGTGCCGTGTTGGCCTAGCACGACGGCCTGTGTTGTGCTTGGGCCACTACCTTGGCATGGTGGGTTGGCCCAACACAGCACGAACAGGGTCAGGCTATGCTAGGCACGACATGAGCTTAGCACGACCCATCCGACTGCGGCGCGCAGAGGGAGGAGTCGAGGAGCCACGATCCGGGAGGAGATGCAAGGGGTGGCGCCGGCTGAAGGAAGAAGGTGCTTGCAAGGAGGAAGGAGGAGCCGAGGAGGAGAGGGAGGAAGAGGAGGGCGGGGCGGCGCCGGCAGGGAGGAAGAAGGGGCCGACGCGGAGGGAGAAGGAGGAGGAGAGGAAGAGGGGGAGGTGGGGCGGCGCGTGCCGGTGCAGAGGGAGGAGGCCAGGAGGAGAGGAGGAGCCGGTGTTGAGGGAGGAGGCCGCCCGGGAGGAGGGGAGAAGGCGGTGCGGCGTAGGCCGATGGCCGATGCAGAAGGAGGAGGTCGGGAGGAAAGGAGCTGGCGCTGAGGGAGGAGGCCATCCGGGAGGAGAGGAGGCGGCCGTGTGGCGCGGGCCGGTGGTCGGTGCGGAGGGAGGTGGCCAGGAACACTGCCGCACGTGACTCGTGTGGGCAAGGCAGGGGAGGAACCGAGGAAAAAGAAAGGGGTGGTCAGGGGCGCGAGTAGGCGGACGGGCAGGCCCAAATGGGCTCGTGGGCAGTGCCTGGCATGACACGACCTGACTAGAATCCAGCCGTTGGGCGTTTTTGCCCCTTTTTTTGACCATTTTTTATTGTTTGGCCCTTTAAAAATAGAAAATTAATTTCAAAAAATCCCAATTTTTGTTTCTATAAATAGCCACCATATCCCCTTATTCATCACCCCCTCCATCTCTCAATATCTCTTTGAAATTCTGTTGTGCAAATTCAAATTCATTGTGAGATAATTTGGCAAAATTCAAAAAAACTTTGCCAAATCTTGAAAAATTCAATTTTCGGCGGCAAGTTAGCAAAAGTGGTACAATTCTATTTTTTTGCATACTTTTATTGTTAGTACTTGTTATGCTAAGATGAAAGTAATAATAGTGTTCATTTCGATTTTGCAGTTTTCGTTATGGATAGTTATGACAGCTTTGCTCTTGGTGATTACAGGCTTTCATCGGAGGAAGTTGCATCCATGGAGGCGGCTGCGTCAAGCCAACTGGAAGGGTAATGCGGAGTTCCATCATCAGGCTCCACGACATCATCTACGTCGGCAACCACCGGAGCAAAGAGGTCGAGGCCGTCTACATCGGGAGTGTGGGAGAATTTCGACGGGACAAGCAAGCAAGACGCACATGGAAATTAGGTACCATATGCTATTTGCAAATTTTATCGCAACGAATTGTCTACAAGTGGAACGGGTCACTTGCTTAGACATGCTACAAGATGTAAGGCCAAACAAGGATTGATGATGAGGCAGATGTAGCTACAGTACAACCCTGACGGTACGGTATGTAGATGGGACTACGATCCTGAGGTAGCCTGTCAATCTCTTTGTCGTTTAATTGCTTCCAAGGATTTACTGTTAGGCTTTGGAGAGTCTGCTGCTTTCTAAAATTACATTAGGACTGCGCATAATCCTAGATTTTCTGGCGTTTCTAGACAAACAACTAGGAATCTAGTAAAATAGTACAATGAATGTCGTAATAAAATAAAGGAACTATTTAGTATGTGCATATTTTCGGTGGCCCTAACCTCAAGACATATGGAGTGGTCGGGCTAGGGAGGATTATCTTAGTGTAGTTGTTCATTATGTTAATGACGACTGGGTAATGGAGAAAAGAATTATAGATTTGAAATTAATTGATGTAGCACACACAGGTGAGAATATTGCTGACTGTATTATCAAAGTCGTATAAGACTTTGGTCTTACTGACAAAATATTCTCAATTACTTTAGACAGTGCCGCTTTGAACTCTAGGGCTATAGATATTCTTACTCCAGTGTTGAGTACATACGCCGATTCCTTCTTGTTACATCAGTAATGTGCTTGTCATATTATTAACCTTATAGTCAAATGTGGTTTGAAGTGGTTGAGTATGTACATTAAAGTTTTTCGCAATGCGATTTCTTTCTTGAATAATTATAACGTAAGAATAGCACATAAAGAACTTCCGCAGGGCGATGTGTATACGTCCAAGAAAGTTCGATTTGGACATGCCGGTAAGATGAAACTCTACTTACCTAATGCTTAAGAGTCTTTTACCATATAAGATCACTTTTTCTGTTTTTATTCAAACACACTATTAGAGCACTGACGGTAGTATACTATTGACTGAGCAACATTGGTTCATTGCTGAGAAGACCCTACAATTTTCAATTTTTTTTATGAGGCCAATGTTGCTTTGTCCGCTGTCTACTATCCAACATCTCCTATCATTGTGTATAGTATTTTACAGATTGCTACTCAATTGAAAATGTATAAAAAATGACTTAGTTTTACACAAGGCTATTGTTGTCATAAAAAGTAAATACCTTAAATATTGGAGAGAAATCTATTTCCTATATGCATTTGCATTTGCTTTAGATCTTAGAGCTAAAATTGAAATATTTGGTAATGTACTTGACTTCTTAGAGCTAGAATGTACTAACTATTTTGCAGAAGTTCGTTCTCGATTACACGAGGTTTATCAAAGGTGTGAAAATAAGGTCAGGGGAGTCCGCTTCCAACGACTTCCAGTAGCCCCCGCCTCAAGTACCAAGACAAATATATGGGGCAAGATCTTCGGTGGCTTTTCCTCCAAGTCCAGGTCTTCTTCTTCAACAACATCGTCTGCTTAGCCAAGAACCCTAAGGAGTAGGGAACTATCCACCTATCTAGACAGCGATACTGTGGATTTCAACTCAGAAGGCTTCGAAATTTTGCAATAGTCGCAAGCCCATAAGTTAACATATCTCATGCTATCCATACTTGCACATGATGTATTAATTGTTCCTATCTCGACGGTTTTCTCCGAGTCTGCTTTCAATCTTTTTGGAAGAATATTGGAGGAGAGAAGAACAAGTCTCACAGGTGAAATGGTGGAGATACTTCTAACTATGAAGGACCAGGAACAAGATAATTCACGAACACAACACTATGTGAAAAATCTAGAGTTATCGAAGGTGTTCAAAAATTTGTACCTAGGCAGCGACACTGTACTCTTTTTCCTTTGCCAAGGCTTTCTCATGTTGAGTTTTCACTTGGCAAATGTTTTAGTGAGGCAGCCATTTGGACATTAATAAAGTTTTTTATTACATTTTTAATATGCTTGTCTCATTTTTTACAATTTTCATATCTATTTTTTGAGTTCTACATATTTTTCTGATATTTTTATTTTTTTGGGCCTAACGGGCTAAGTAGGCCAAAACGGGTTGTCGGGCTAAATGGGCTCGGTCCAGCCTAGCACGACAGGCTATCGGGCTGTGCCTGGACTGCCTCCCTGGCATGTGGGCTGATACGACACGGGCGACCTATTAGCCAGACCACGATGGGCCAAGCCTGATATTTGGATGCTTAATCTTCAAGACGTAAGATCGATATCGAGAACTTGGATCCGTGTAACCTGATGAACCGATGGCGACAACCACTGTCAAAACAGTAACCTACGACAAAATAATTCACCCAACTACATGCTCGTGATCCCGTCTACCCAACCACACAAAGTAGACGTGTCGCTGCTCCTTCAAAACACAAGGAATAACAAGACCAACGGGGTTGAGAACGCCCAATTCCCCTCTAGGTTGCAACTGTATGTCAAACCCTAGGGAAAAATAAGCGTATAGCTTTCTCTGAAATAATATATTGATTCGTGGTCTGACCATCCACAAAAAAGTTCCTACAAAATAAATAGGGACATAACCTCCAGATTCGGCCGAAGGGCCTAACCAGACCACCGACTCTTAAACGACTCTTAAACGTATGCAACACCCCAGTATGGTTCGGACTTAAAAGTCTTAGTGAAATCAAGCAAAACACCACCAAAAGTATGCTACTAGTTTTTCTTCTTGCGTCAAAACACCAATACCTATTCCACTAGCATCACATTTAATTTCAAAAGTCTTAGTGAAATCAGACAAAACAAGCAATGGTGCTTCCATTAAACGTTTCTTTAGCTCTTGAAAAACCTTTTTTTTGTGGTGCACCCCATTCAAACACACCCTTTTTAGTTAACTCAATTAACGGGGTAGCAATGGTGCTGAAATCTTTAACAAAACAACGATAAAAACTAGCAAGACTATGAAAGCTTCTGATTTGCCTAACATTCACAGGGGCAGGCCAATTCTTAATTGCTTCAGTTTTAGATTCATCTACCTCAATACCTTGTCCAGAAACAATATAGCCTAAGAACACAACTTTGTTAGTACAAAAAGTGCATTTATCCAGATTAGCATTCAGTTTCTCATTTCTAAGCACTTCTAGCACTTGTTTAGTATGATCACTGTGTTCATCTATCGTTTTGTTATAGATCAAAATATCATCATAGTATACCACAACAAATTTATCAATGTATGCTCTTAAAATATGATTTATCAATCGTATGAATGTACTAGGTGCACTAGTTAAACTAAAAGATATGACTAATCATTCATACAATCCAAATTTAGTCTTAAAAGAAGTCTTCCATTCTTCACTAAGTTTCATCTTAATCTGATGGTATCCACTTCTCAAATCAATTTTGGACAATATAACAACACCACTAAGTTTATCTACCATATCATCTAACATATGAATAGAATGATGATATCTAACAGTCATATTGTTAATGACACGACAATCGACACACATTCTTCATGTACCATCTTTCTTAGGAACAAGAATTTTAGGAACAGTGCAATGACTAATACTTTCGCGTACATACCTCTTATTAAGTAGTTCTTGCACTTGCCGCTGAATTTCCTTTGTCTCCTCCAGATTAGTGCAGTAAGGTGGACGGTTTAGAAGTGATGCGCTAGGAACTAGATCAATTTGATGCTCTATTCCACACAATGGTGGAAGCCTCGCTAGCATCTCCTCCAGAAACACGTCCTCAAATGCCCGCAAAAGAGAGAAAACACCACTAGGAATAGAGGTTAAATCGTTAGTTGAAAGCAAAACAGTTGCATCTTTGTACACAAGCACAAAGTGCATCTTTGATGGATTGTTGCTCACATCTCTCAAATCTTATTTTGTGGCTAACATAACCTACCCTCCCCCACTCTTAATTTTTTCTCTCTCATATTTGACTTGTGGCTCTCACTCACCGATGTGTGGAAATCACTATTTTCTTTATTTTTACCCTCATTTTCAGCAAGCTTCTTTTGCTGAAATTCAACATGTGTTCGACTAGAAGTCATTGGATTAAACTCCTTTGTATTCCCCTTCCACTTAAAAGCATATCTATTGAAACAGCCATCACGTTGCATACTTCTATCATATTGCCACGACCTTCCCAATAGCAAATGACACACTGTCATAGGCACCACATCACACTCAACGGTGTCCTCATAATCACCAATCTTGAAAGTAACATGCACCACAAACTAAACCTTCACATCCCTACATTCGATAAACCATTGCACATGATATAGACATGGATGTTTCAACATCTTTAAACCAAGCTTCTCACACAATTCAACGCTAGCCAAGTTATGACAACTAACACCATCAATAATAAGTTTGATTATCTTGTTGTTTACCTTGGCCTGTGTTTGAAACAAGTGAATCGTTGTGGATGTGCATCTGTGGATTTCATGGGGATATGTTCCAGATCTTAGGATGATGTGACAATTGGCAATGACGTTTACGGTTTGTCGTTTCACGTGTTTTCGACAAAGTTACAGGCTTACTGGACAGGGGCGTCCGACCGGTCCTTACACGGCGGTCCGACCGGTCCTAAATCGGTCGGACCGGCCATGTGGGGCGGTCGGACCGGCGATGGCCAAAGTGGTCAAAACAAGCTGGGCCAAAAATAGGTGTTGTAGGCAAGTGAGGGGATCCCAATGCACTTGGTCTCATGATTTTTGGAGTCTCGATAAAAAGTTCTATTGGTTTTAATTTCCGAAGGTTTGGATTTTGGGGGTTGAAATTCGGCTAAGTCCCAAGGGGCGGTCCGACCGGCTCACAGGGAGCGGTCCGACCGGCCATGGGGTGGTCCGACCGGCTCACCTGGAGCGGTCAGACCGGTAATAACTTGATCATCGGTCAACTTCGTGGCGATGTTGTTTTGTTAGGTCAAGTACATGGATTCCATGGCATATATTTTGCATGATGCATGTTTTGACTAACATGGGTCAAGTTGTGAAGAACTTGTTCCCGAATTCGTGTTTGCTTATGCGTGGTTGTGCAAGTTGCTTGGTGGTCAACGACGGTCAACGGCGAGGAGAATCGGACTAGACTTGAAGAGTTGAGGTCCGAACGATCGACGATGCGGGTGAGGTCAACGACTCAAGCGTGACACAAGATGGACAAGGGTGACCTATTGGCGAATCCATGGCGCATGGTGAAGCGGTTTAGGTCAAAAGGTTAAAGACGGCGCTTATGCGGCGTGCGTGTGTGACCCGCTTGTTAGTGGGCCTTAACGGAGCCCAATGGAGTCAAACCCTAGGAGTCTAGGCCTCCACTATAAATAGGGAGGTGGTGGTCGCACCATCTAGCTCTTTTCTTTCTCGCCTCTTTTGTGGCGAAACCCTAATTGGCTTAGGGGAGTTGAGGTGGAGGCTAGGGCTCTTTATGGTTTGAGAATAATTTCGTGATCTTGGATTGACCACTGATCCTTGATGGTGTGGGTGTAATCCAAATGACGATCACGTTCTTAATCTATGCAAGGTTTGCTTGAGATAAGTCTCTTTTCGTTCTTGCTTTCAATTTCGTGATTTTAGGGCTTTCTTTGATCCACGAGTTTTGATTGATTCTTTCACGTGGATTAGCTTGCTGTGATGTGTGGAACCCATCTAGGATCAATTTGATCATCAATCACCCACGAGCAAGCGATTGGATCTAGTTTTCACTTTTGCGGTTTGCACCCTTCTTTAATCAGATCGTAAAACATCTTTGTTCGTCCAAGAATTATCATAATTGTTGATTGGAATAGGTCCTTAATATCATAGAGAAGGTGTGTGCAAAGTTTCGTGAAGTTTGGAGTTGAGAATCAAAAGTTAGACCTAATTGCAACTTCGTCATCGGGCCGTTTTTATTGTTCGGAGCTGCCGGTCCGATCGCCCACACCGTAGGTCGACCGATTTGGTGCCGGTCCGACCGCCCCACACCGCAGGTCGATCGATTTGGTACCGGTCGGATCCGCCAAGATATAAATGGTCGACCCGGCCGATCTCTGTTAGTTTTGATTCTTGCGATTTTTGTCGCATTGCTTAGGGGTTTAATTGGATTCAATACTAGTCTTCCATTTGTCTTTGGTATATTGATCTTCATAGCTTCATCATAGCTATTGGAGTGAAATTGTGTTGAATTCATATTTTGTGAAAAAGTGAGCGTGCTCCTATTCACCCCCCCCCTCTAGTCGCCTTTTCGGTCCAACAACATCTCTTTCTTGTGCAAGCATGCTCAAATTTTTAGTGGCTACTAGCGCCTCTCCCGTTTCATAATTCAACACATCAACATCATCATTGTCATCTGATGCATCTTCATATCTCCCTTTTTCATGATTGAGCTCAACCTCAACTTCACTCGCGGATTCATACTCTCCATCTTCTGCCATAAGCATAACTCGGTTGTTGGGACACTCCCTAGATATGTGTCCACACCCTAAACACTTGAAGCATTAAATTTCTCTACTCTTTGTTGTAGCATCAATTGAGGATGTTGGGGATAGAGCCACCTTGTTTTCACTTAGTGTAGGTGCTATTTTTGCAATCGAGGAAGAACGAGCATTAGTATTTGAACTGGTACTAGCTGAAAATGTACCTCGTCCCAAACTGAAGCATGCTTTGGTGGCATTAGACGAGGATGATGAAGCTTTCAAGTTGAAAGATGTTGTCCTTGGTTCTGGTTTTACATCTTCTAGTAACTACTTCCCCACCTTTGCCGCTTGATGCACCAAATCAACAACAGTATTGTAGGGCTGATATTGCACTATACGTTTAATATTTTTATTTAGGACAAACAAAAAATGCAAGGGTTTGCTCTTCATCTTTGTGCACATGTGCCCTAATCATAGCTTGCTCCATCTCCTTGTAGTATTCCTCCACCGAGTGACCTCTCTTCCTCAAATTCTACAATTTATAAAAAAAATCACGTTTATAAGTGTTAGGAACAAAGCATGCTCTCAACTCCTGCTTCATTTCAGTTCATGATGCAATTGGAGGTTCTCCATTATCTTCTCTTTGGTTCAACACTTGCTCCCACCAAATCAACACATACCCATCAAACTCAAGTGACACCATATGTAGCTTCTTCTCTTCCGAATAATTGTGTATCTGGAAGATCTTCTTTACCTTGAGCTCCCATGTGAGATATGCATCTGGATCGAAAGTGCCTTCAAATTTGGGAATAGTGAACTTGTTTCCCAAATTTTTCCTCCACGTGCTGCTCATCATGACGACAGCCATGGCGTTGATAATTATCATTGTTGTGTAACCAAAAGTCGTCGCAGAAGTCCTCAATGTGGGCAGCACCGCCGCGTCCACGGCCACACCCACGGCCACGACCTCTCCCTTGGCCATGTTCAGCTCCCAAAACACCTCCCCACGCACAAGAAAGGGTGGTTGAACCGCGTTGGCAGTGGCTCGATCCACTGGAGCTTCTCTAGCGAATCGTGCAGCCCTCTCCTCATCGGTCCCATCAAGCGCACCGCCTTCTTCATGGACACCAACTGGACTCCGCTCTTTGCCAAGCTCCTCTAGTATCTCCCTCCTCAAGATGCTCATGTTGTCATTCAACCGAGTGTTGAAATCATTTGTGAGCTTCTCAAGGTCAGTTTGTGTAACATATGTCTGTTCTCCTTCCTTTCCTGACATGGTTAGTGCAAACAACAAGGAGACACTGTATATATGTGGATGTGGAATTTATTTTATTTGTGAAAATTACTCAATCTCACATTCTCTTAGCGACCGAAGTTCTTATACGCCCTTGATGGAATTGAAGAGCTGCATGCACTTTGGTGACAGTAGACAACACAAGGTGATAGATTAAATGAATTCAATTGCACAAGCACTGCTAAACAATGGATTATTTGTGGGTCTTGGAGGGAAAAATATTTACCTATGCAATCTGAAAGTCTAGATATTGTAAAGCTAGGTAACAATCCAAACTAGAATTTCAATGCCTAGTTGCTGATCCAAAAGATATAAGAGACGTTTAGGACAACAACTCACACACAAGGATGATGTAACTTGATGCAATCAAAAGAATGAGCTAATATGAAAATATAAGTGAATAATAATTAGCTCTTATTGCACAAGTTATGGAGAGACGCTAGCCAATTGCTTAATTGATGAAAAGGGCACAAGATTGCTCTAAAAGATTAGTTGCACGATTTGAAATTTATTGACTAGAGAATTTCAGAAACTTATCAGGTGGCCGAAACTTGCTTATCTTTTCTTATTTAACTTTTTTTTACTGTGGCTTTTGTTTCATACGACAACCTTTGTCCTTTCTTCTTCTTCTTCTTATTTCTGGGTTCGGCCAAAATAGGGTTTGTTCTTCTCCCTAGTTTCCGCAAGTCATAAATAAATTCAGCAAGGTGTAAATAACTTAGAACAACCATAGAGCAATATCAATAGCTAGTCTCAATAGGAGCAAAGTATTCACAAAGGATTGAATTGGCTTACAAAAGATATACAAGATTTTGTTTTGCGCACTGGTACTGTAGCGCGCACTGCAGCAAATGGTTACCACACTGTAGCGCGAGCGTATTTTTTCTAGAGCGATCGGAGACGGTGGCCTACTGCAGTGGTACTGTAGCAGATCAGAACACTGTCCACCGTGTACACTGTAGCACACATTACTGTAGCATATTGATTTTTTCCCAGTTCGAAACCAACAGTTTTTAGGTTTATGATTGGACACAAAGATCAAGCAACGCAAAACACACACTAAGATCAACACTAAACAAAAATTCTAATGGATCAAAACCTAACAAAACTCACAAGAAATAACAGATTAAACTAGGGTTTCAGAATTGATTTTTGTGTTCCAATTTTTTGGTTTAATTGGACTAAAGGACATAAAATAAACAATATAAACTAAGGGTAAATAATCCAACCGTGGCAGCCATGCTCTAATGCCAAGATGATACAGGGATGCCCGATCTTTGTGACATAGGATCAATATTGAGAACTTGGATCCGTGTAACCTGACGAACCGATGGTGCCAACCACTGTGAAAACATCAACCTGTGATAAAAGAATTCGTCCAACCACACGCTTGGATCCAGTCTACCCGACCACACAAAGTAGACGTGTCGACGCTCCTGCAAAACACAAGGAATCATAAGAACAACAGGGTTAAGAATGCCCAATTCTCCTCTAGGTTGCAACTGTATGTCAAACCCTAAGGAAGAACAAGTGTATAGCTATCTCCGAAATAATAGATTGATTCGTGGTCTAACCATCCACAAAAAAGTTCCTACAAAATAAATAGGGACGCAACCTCCAGATTCGGCCGAAGGGCCCAACCAGACCACCGACTCTTAAATATATATGCAACACCCTAGTATGGTTCGGACTTAAAACGGGATTAGGCAATACATGGTAAAGTCGACCAGGTGAGGAGTCCAAATTGGTTTTGCTGAGGTCCCCTTTAAAACCGAATCAGTTATTATCGAACAACATAAGGCAATATTCTTTCTAAATCGAACAACATGCAATCCATCTTCTCTTCATGCAGTCCAACTCCACGCCAACAAACAATGTGCAGCAGCAACATGTACTTGACCCCTCTCGACCTCCCATGCTCGCCAACAAACAATGTGCAGCAGCAACATGTACTTGACCCCTCTCGACCTCCCATGCTCCCGTACTAATAAACCTCGATGCACCCATTTATTTCTTTTCCACGCATGCATTGTCTTCTTTTGGCGTCACCATCCTCCCACACCTTCTGCTGGACACGTACTCCTAGACAACTGTAGGGCCGTAAAGGCGACTAGAGGGGGGGTGAATAGGCGCTTTCTCAATTTTTCGCTTTAATCAAATTAAACACGTACTTTTCTCCTCTAGCTATGAAAGCTAAGAAGATTAGTAACCGCACAGAGGAAGCCTTGTGCTGAATTCAATTACCCCCTTCAACCACAATACACAAATATGGAGAAATGATCTCACTGGGCTGGTCTGGACACTGGCGGTCCGACCGGTGGCCAACTGGAGGTCCGACCGGTGGAAATCGGTTCGACCGGTGGATAGCGGATGGTCCGAAGGCTGGCGGTCTGACCGCCGTTGCTAAATCGGTCGGACCGATTTAGTCCAGTACCAAAACACAAAGCCCAACTCCAAAACGAAATTTGGTCCAACTTTTGATTCAACCAATGAAACTTGACCAAAATTGGAGCACACCTCCCTGAGGATATCTAAGACCTATTTCTAGTGACAATCGTTCAGATCCACTTCAAAGAATCGATCTCTTAAGGTTTTACCAAAGAAGTGTTCCAAAACCTAGAAATATGAAAATCTTGATCCAAGACTTGCTTGTGAGGGATTGATGATCTAGATGATTCTAGGAGTATTCCCACACATCAAAGCAAGATAAAAACGGTCAAGAGACCAAGCATAAACACTTGAATCAAGGAAGCACCAAAATCATCAAAAAGGAGAAGAACACAAAATAGACAATCAATCTCTTAAGCAAGCATCACAAGGTTGATTGATTCAACAAGTTGCTTACAAAGCCACTCCCTCAAGGAGGACAAGAGCTCAATCCAAGAGCACACTCCAATCTCCTCTCCTAACCCTAACCCTAGAAAATGGATGAAGCAAATGAGGGCATGAGTGCTTGGGGGTTTTCCATCTCCCCCCTTTCTATTTATATGGAGAGTTAGGGTTTCACACATGTGACCCACTCACACACATCTGTTGAAGCAATCGCCTGCTTCACCACGTGTAGGTTGATCAGCGGCTCTCATCATGTCGGCAAGTCTCTCCCGTCCGAAAACCATCGGAACCTCCCAGGGACTTGCACCGACTTCCGCACCGCCTGATCCAACTAGCTGCACCGAACTGCCCGTTCGATCCATCTTGCCCATTCTGCACCATGCTTGAGTCACACGACCTCACCCGGCATCCATGATCGTTCTGGACCTCAGCTCTCCAAGCGTAGTCCCGATCCACCTCACCGTTGACGTCGTTGATATGCAAGCCACCTGCACAACAATAGACAAGCAAATCGTCTCCGGGAACAAGTTCTTCACAACTTGACCCACGTTAGTTCAAAAATGCAATATGCAACAATAAAGCATTGAAATTCATACATTAACCACATTCAAATCACAACAATGCCAAAAAAGGCTAAACTCCAAGTGATCGGCGGTCTGACCGCCCCAACCGTCCGGTCCGACCGATTCCAGGCCGGTCCGACCGATTACACAACGGCGGTCGGACCGCCCGAAATGACTTAGCCAAATTTTCATCTCGAAAATATGAAACCTTCTGGAATTTTCAAATGAATACATCTTTTGATTGGGAGCTCCAAAAATAATATGACCACATCCAGGAGACTCCCCTCACTTGCCTACACATCCTATTTTTGGCTCAGCTCCAAAATCCAATTTGAACCAAATGCGGTCGGACCGGCAAGCATGCCCGGTCGGACCGCTCCACGGGCGGTCTGACCGCCAATTCCACCGGTCGGACCGCCTGTGGTCTGACAGAACTGAAGCAAACCCGAAAACGCGAGATTTTGCAAACCAACAAAGCCATGGCCAATTGACTCATCATCCTAAGATCATGCACATATCCTCACGATATCCACAACAACATATAATCTTCTCGGGTCTCAAAATCTCCTCACGCACAAACCTGAGAACCATTAAAATAGTAGCATTAGGTAGTAACCAGTTCACATGTAAATAAAAACCAAACTCGACTAGGAGCGAGTTCACCTGTTGATTAATCTTTTTAGCTCTTGCTCGTGTAATTGGTCCAATCGGGATGTCTTCATCAGGGCCGCATCGTGCCCATGCTGGCCGCCCATTTTGCGAGCTCCAGTAGCGCATATGGTTTAGATTTTCCCATCCGATTAATAATGTCTCCCTATTTGCATTCGCATAAAAAAATATGGATACAAATTTTGGATGGACTTTTGCCATCTGAAATATTATTTTATCCACACTATTTGTATTCGAATCAGATAAAACAATATACATATTTTATTGTAGTATGGCTAATTAGTTGGATGACTATTTTTAGTTTAATATGAATTCATGTTTTTAGGTGAAATAATATTTTTATTTTATCCTCAGACTTTGCCGGCCTCCTCCGTTCGCTGGCCGCAGAAGAATTGCTCACATCGATTGATCCATACCAATATATCATCCTTGCCCTCATAAGTAGGAAATTCTAGTTTGTGGTAGCGAGGAACACTTAAAGTATGGCTATGCTCGGTTTGGGTGTGTGGTTGAATCATGTAAGGGTCTCGTGGGAAGGGTGGGAATTGGGTTGTGGTATATGGGAATTGGGTGGGAGCGACATGTGGGTGTGGATGTATGCAGCGGTGGCAATGGGTGTTGGGGGGGTGTGGATGTATGTTGTGGTGGTGGCGGCAGGAAGCTGGAATGGGGCGAATTGCGCGGCAGTGACGGATGCTGGAAGGTGCGATGCTGATGAAGATTGTCCTTCAGAGCTAGTAGGGGCATTCCGTGGTTGCGGCAATAGAGCCGACAAATCAACGGCCAGTCGTTTCTCCATGGCTGCCAGGCGATTGGTGACGTCACCCATCTGCTATTGCATGCTATCCATACGAACGTGTGTGCCGTCAATGCGAGTAGTCAACGTCTGGATATCCTGCAAGAGTTGCGCCATGGACACATCTTCCCTAGTTCGGAGTCGGACATGGTGGTGGTGGGTGAGGTGGCTATGATACCAAGTTGGTGTGGCCTAGGTTATGGAAAGGATAGTCGTGGGTAACGAGTGGCCTGAGCCGATAGCTTCGCATAGCCGGTGCCGTGATGGATACCAGGCAAGCACGGCAAGGAGAAGGGGAATCAGGAAATCAAAGAAGGAGACTGGGATGGGATTTTTTGGTTTTCATTGCTTGCCAAAATCAGAACTGTTGGCTGCCACTTATAGATATGGCCCGGTGATTACAAATCAATCTCTAATGATTGCTTTCCTAAATTCATTCAACTAACTGGATCACGAATTGATCTCTAACGAATACAGGAAGGCCACTATTCGATTCGTATTCGATCCGTTGACACCCCTATGTGTTCCAGCTTCGATGGGTTGAGTGCATGGACCATGGGGCCCACCGGTCAGTGTCCCCATCTTCTATGCTTTGTTTGTCGAATCAATGAAATGAACTCTGAAATTCCCAATCTTGTTCTCTTGCTCCTCACCCCATTTCCCTGATTTCTCATATCAATTACCCAACTACTGCTACTGATTGTGCGATTTTGATCCAATCTTGGGTCGGGTCGTCACAAAAAATGTTCGCGAAAACTTAGGTTTGCATATGGTCATAACTCTGAAGGTTTACTTCATGTTTTGATGGTAAATATTTGATGGATGAAACAGGTTGTGTAACCTTAAGAGACAAGTTACCTTGTCAATGAAAAGATGCTCCATCGTTGGGAGAAAACAATATCCATAGTGTGAGCTCTGTTTACTGAACAATTTCTTGATAGAAGAAATACCGATTGTCTTCAAAGATGGACAAGGGGCACTTGAAAAGACTCAAAGCTGCCATCACTGTAAGGAGACATGATCTCCAAAGGGAAAATATGTTCTGCTTAATTAAACATGCAAAAGCACCTTCAGTTGGGAGATACTCATTACTAGGAAGGTGCAGCTGAAAGTTCCCAAAAATCATGGCAGCACCTTCCAGCACTTCAAGTTTTTTGTTGGGCCTCTCTCTCTCTCTCTCTCTCGAAAACAGGGAAAAGAACACCTCAACTTTGGCCAACCTTGCACCCCTTATCATGGCAATGGGGCACAATGTACCAAACATTGGCATAGAATAGTACCAGACGGCAAAAGATGCAGCAAAGTGTGGTTCCTCATAATAGTAGTGAGAGCTAGTGATTGGTATATAAAACACAAGCCCCCATCACTATGCACATGGCATGCTTCTGCTTCCCAGTTGGCTCCACATATAAAAACACACACAGCCAGGTAGATACAGTAATGTATGTCTATACATCACAGAACAAAGCATCTCATCATTGAATCCTCTTATGATTCAATGTTACAACATTACAAGTTTACGACACCAAAACGAAATGGCAAAAGAAGGAAGCACCATCCATCCCCATACAATACAATTAACATTTAACACCTTGCAATAACAATTATTTGTTCCATTGACACACCATGATAATTAAGCAACTTTTGATGGACAAACTGCAACAAGGCCCCTTAAGAGCCCTTGCATTTTGTGCCAAGAAGAGATAAGCAAAAAAAAAAAGAAGGGAAGAACAGGTAGAACAAAAAAGACATAGTTATGTGACAGGTACAGATACATGTTCATGGCTTCTTCTTTCTTATGTATATGACAAGACGATACTTGAGGCTGACTGACTGGAACAGGACAGATCACACACCAAAATGACTTGACTGATCAGGAGGTACATACTTGGAGGACAGCGAGTATGATACAGAGATGAGCAAGCAAAGCTGCAAAGCTATAGGTTGGTTCTTGCATCTGATTCAGACATCCAGTACAGGTTCTCCTCAGCTTCTGTTCTTGCATTTCTCCATTGCCCTTGGTGCTGAAGCAAACAATTTAAAACCAAATGCATTGCATCGTTTTGTTAGTAACATACAAATTAACCTGAAAATTAATTAACCTCTACTAAAAAAATCATCTGCTGATATGAAACCTATATGCACTGACCAAGGCCAATGGCTTCTGATCCTTTCATTATCCGAAGGCGCTTGCATGACTCGACGAACATCCTGGAATTTTCATTTCCAAATAAAATGGTGAGAACATACATAGAACACCAACACATATCAGAGATTTAGAGTAGTACTTCAAATGATTAAAATTAATTAAATTCATGACTGTAACATGCATGGAGATCGGAGAAGTAGCACTCACTCCCATGGGACGTCGCCGACGAGCATCCAATCGCCGTCCTTATCCTCATAGGTCGGCACGTACTCGGAGCCATTCAGTAGATCCATCAGCTTGCTCTCGTTCATGCCGTTCATCCCTTGAGGTCCACAGTTTCCTGAAGTGTATATTTGGGGAATATCAAAACATTCATTAGAAACCCATGCCATGGTGCTCTGCAAATGCAAACAACTGACAAATATTATGAAAGTTTCCTTGCAATTTAGGATCCAAATAATAGTCCAGACTTCAGAGTTGTTTGATGGAAGCATTGCATTGCACTCCTATGTGACAGTGTAAGGCTACAAGCTGGAATTTCCCCTGGCTTCGGTAGGAGATGAACTATTTCACGTTAAATTCCCGTGTACGTGTGCTTGAAATTATGGTCTCCCTTTCTTTTTTTAATATGCACGCTTCAACACGTGGATTGATTATTAGGTATTGAGTTAGAACAGCACATGACAATGATGAACCAACCAAGCTTTAGCAAGCTAATTAAGCAGATGCCATGATCATGAGCTAACTATGTATGTTGAGCCCATCAGTACACACATACACACACAGACGGCATACACATATACATGTGTTAGCTAGCTAGCTAGCTAGAGAGACAATGGCATTATGCCAGACAGGGAAGACACCTACCAAGGATGCAAATCATGCAGTGTGAACCCCTGGCAGAACTACATGGTGACCACCACCACACATGCAAATGGAAATGCGATCATATATACAAACCATGCATGCATGTACCAATTACTAGCTTTACAAACTACTTTGCACGAAAACTAAAGCTTGGGAGCATTATTCATTCCTATAAATGGGGATTTGGTAAAATCCCAAAGTTCCAATCGGGCCAGACTTAGCTAGCTAGTTAGAGGCTTGTTTGGGTTGGGATGTAGTAGTCTCCAGGAGGAATTTTGCATGAAACAGTATTTTTAGTTCCTATATTAGTCGTTAACCCGTGCATCCGCACGGATATGATACTTTTTAAATATTATTTTCAGGGCTAGGAATTTTTGTGACTTTTGACATATATTTTTTATTTTGAAATTATCTCTCAAAATTCTAAAAAAATTAAATTTATATATATTAAGTGACAAATATATATTTTTCGCCTTCAATTTTTGTGAGTCCATATTATAACGTTGTAGATTTAACGTTAACCTTAAGATCTCATGTATAAATCTAACCATATTAATTTCTCACGTGTTCGGATGTCATTATTTAGTAAGTATCTGCTTCCTACACGGTTATTTGGTGAAGCTATATGCGTTTAAATTGGATGGTTGGGATTTTTTTTCCTTTTTCTCTGATTAATATGGGAATTTCTAGCCTTTTCCTTTTTTTTCTCTAATTAATGTGGGATTTTCTACCTTTTTATAAAATGGATGGTTAGGATTTCCCGTTTTCTCTAATTAATGTGGGAATTTCTAATCTTTTTACATTTTAGGATTAATATGGAGGTTTATAGGAGAGTCTCCAATTAGTATATATATAGATACAGAGATGAATTTTGCATGAAACAATAATATTATTAGTTCCTATATACGGGGAGGAATTTTTTCATGAAACAGTATTATTAATTCATATATATGGGGATTCGGTAAAGTTCCAACATTGTAATCGGGCCTAATTTAGGAATTCAAGTGAATTAAATGTATGGGTGAAATGGTATGCATGTACCAATTGTGAAGGAGCTGAACATCTTCTCAAGCGCCTTGGAGAGCTCCTGGTAGCTCTTGTACATCTTCAGGTCCACCTTGCGCAGGTACGGCGCGCCGTCCATGCTCACCTTCACGAACGCGGCGCCGGCGGCCGACAACGACTTCTCGCCGTCCTCCTTGCCGGCGCCCTTCTCGGCCTGCACGGCCAGGATGTTCTTCCGGAACGACCGGACCGGCGGCCAGCCGACCACCTGTGCCCTGATAGATCAAATTAATTACCAAGCAAATGATTGATTAAAATGGCGCATAATCATACTACTGCGAATAAAAACGCACATGCAGTGACATATACGAGATTTTTTAACCCATCAAGTGCAAAGCGAAACTAGTTTTCTGATCCCTCTTTTTTTTTTCTTTTCTACTTTGTACTTTTGTAAAATATGTAAATCTAGTACAGATGGAGAAGAAGTGGCCAGTGAGACTAGTATTGGGAGGGGCATCAAATCATGGGAAAGGAAAAACATTTTGTGGTGGCAGACAGACATGTACCTTCCAACCTAGAGCAACCTTTTCTCCTTTTATTTATCATTCCATATTTAATTCATTTAAATATGTAGGTTAATTATTTTCTGCCTATCTTTTTCTTTATAAACTATCACACATGTAGATTTCAGCCTGATTTGCAATAGAGGGATAGAGAGAGAAGGGAGCAGGCAGATCTAGAATGGTGAACCCAAGGGTAGGGCCATGCATGCATGTTATTGTACACTGATACTGGCTGGGAAGGGCAGTATGGGCAATATTATTATTTATTTTTATCATGCCATTATAGCATCAGGAACTAGTGATATGGAAATGATGATGGTGATGTGGACAAAATACTAAACTGTGCAAGAAAGAAGAGAGAGAGAGGGAGAGAGGGAGAGAGAGAGAGAGAGAGAGAGGGCAGTGCCTTTCTTTTATCGTGTCGGCACTAGGCAGTGTCTGCCACTGCCCCACACGTAACATGCTGCTGTCTGTCTGGTTCTTGTACATGGTCGCTGCATCTATCGATGAGTCTGTCCTGTCCTAGATCCAGCAATTTCCCCTTCTGAATTTGCATGCGTTAATAATGCTACCAAGAACTTGCGTTTTTGCATCTATGCCTTTGTGATCAAAGATCAGCTAGGACAAGCGTAAGCTACGTACGTGTAGATCTCTAGAAGTTAATCGGCTCTACTTACTCATAAAAGTCTCGTGTAAGTTTAACTGCCAAGATTAATTACCTCCATTCTGAAACGGACATATATATATTTTTCCTCACACAAAGTTTGTGGTGTTCTCTCACTACGTGTTACCAAAAGATCGTCATGCTAGCTACTTGTGTTTGCGAGTTGGCAATATGCGAAAACGTATGTTTAGCGAACGCCAGCACGACAATCATGGTATGAAAAAAAAGGGCAGAGATCGTATACAAAAGTTCAGCGAGTAAAACTGCTTGTTGTTCTAGATTGATTAGGGTTAAAAGCTCGTTTTGAGCACAAAAGTTCAGCGAGTAAGACTGCTCGTTGTTCTAGGTCGGTTAGGGATGAAAAGTTCGCTTTGCGCCGGGTATGTTAAGATTTGGGAGGCTCATCCTAGTTTGGAAAAGAATTTTCGAACCATGTTTGCATGCAGGATTGCAGATGCATGCTTGCACATGCAGAGAGAGAAAGAGAAAGACACGCAAATTAAGCACGTACTTAGGCGCGCGCGGCTTCTCGGGGTCGGGCTGCGCGGTGACGACGCTGCTCTGGCTCGGCGACCTCTTCATCTTCCCGCCGGCCGCTGGCGGCGCATCAGCCGCAGCCGCAGCGGCGACGGCCACGCCGCCCTCCTCTGCCTCCTCCTTCTCGGCGGCAGCTGCCGCTCCAGCTCCAGCTTCAGCTTCAGGTCGATGGTCTCGGCGAAGCCCCTCTTCCCGGAGGAGCTCCTCGCCTCGCCTTCGCCTCCACCTCCGCCGCCGCCTCCGGGCAGGCCGAGCCGGAGCTCGGTCTCCTCGAAGCCCAGGTCTGCCGCCATTATTGCTGCACTGTGCACGTCTCCAATGCCACCTTTCTTCTTGCTTTGGTTGGCTTCTTGGTTTCTTAGCTTTTGGTCTCTGGGTTGGGTTGGGTTGGTTTTGGCTGTTCCGAGAGGCTTGCAAATGCAAATGCAAATAGATAAAGGGGAGGAGGGGCCAGAAATAATAATGGCAGCAAGTGTACAGTGTGGGTGTGTAGAATATAATAGGGCAATGATAATGCATGGGCATGGCCGGCCTCTTTTGCGCCTACACCCCTGTATTTTTTTAATTTTATTTAGGGTCACTTGTTTTATGTTGCCTTACCTTGCCATGTAGCTAGGCTAGCTAGACTTGCTGGTGGACCACTTTGTAAAAAAGAGGTAGAGAGATTGGTCGTTAAGTACGATTTTGCAGAAGCATTTATTTAGATATTTTCTCTTTTCTTTAGGAAGAATTAATGGTTGCTCATGTCATGGAGTCCAAACAACTCTATCTGCACTGCACCTCCTTTCATCCTTCTCCTACCAATATGCTTATATAATTGTGCCTTACATGCTAAAGTTGCTCAAATTGAATTTGTTTCTTTCAGTGCACGACATTTGCTAGAACTCGTGGAAGGAATTTAACCGTAGGATTCTTTTAAACAAATCAACCGGGAATATATATACTATATAACACCGCAAGAAAAGAGAAGAATAGAATAGAAAAAGAGATGTTTCTAGCTATCTCCTACGCAGAAAATTTGAACTTGTTTCGCTGGCCGATTGTTTCGCAGCAACAGGCACGAGTCCCTTAGCACTGAACCGTCGGCTAATCGCGAGATGGTGAAGCGGAGCTCACGTGTGTTTGGTTGCTACGGTGTCCATTGCGATCGAGAGAGAGAGAGAGAGAGAGAGAGACGGAGGAGACAAGAAAGAAAGGGAAATAAAAAGCGCGGGTCGGGTCGGGTCGGGGAAGTCCAGCTGGAAGGCAAGAGCAGCAGGGGGAGAGGGGACCGCATCCGCATGCATGCGCTGTGACCTCCACGCGCGAAAATGACCGCACGCTGCCCGCTGGGGCTCACACCATGCTATGATCCTGGGCTGGCCGGTCCCATGCAGCTAGAGGTGGGTATTGAGTCATACCAGCACGTCTAGGTTCATCGTGTTTCGAGCCGCGTCGTCCGGTCATCCTACCGTGTTGGCCCGTCTCGCCTCTGGTCAGGCCCAAGCACGGCCAAAACCCGTCGTGCCGGGATCATGCCGTGCTGGCCCAAGTTCAGTCCTAAGTAATTATAGACGCTAGAGAAGACGACAACCACTGCCTTCACCGTCCAGGAAGACAAAGACACCCGTGGGCCAGACCGGGTGGCAGAAGGAAGTGATTGGTTGGGCTAGGCCAGTGTGGGGGAGTGATTGGGCCAGCGAGAGGAGGATTGGGCAAGAACGGGAAGGTTGAGTCTATTTCGTGCGTCTTGCGGCCAAGCACGGCCCAACCGATCGTCTTGCGTCGCCTAACGGGCGCATTCTCGAGCCCGCCCGACCCGCTACTCGTGCCGGCCTGGCCCACCACGTGCCGTGCCGTGTCGTGCTTAGACTGTGTCGTGCCGACCGAGCTTCAAACTGGCCCAAAAAAGCACGGCCCAAGTCCCAGCTCTACATGCAACCCCCTCCCCTGTTTTTTGTCATTTAACCTATTTTTTATTATAAAATAGCAAAAATAATTTATAAAAAACGTAATGTCAAAAATGGGACCCTGTGCCGTAGATTGGGTTGGCGGCAAGTGGCCTACCGTGGTCTAGGTGCGCAGAATGCTGCCTACCACCGGTTGAGAGGTCGCCACGTGTCCTACCGCGCTCTGAGTGCACGACATGTCCCCCGCCGCTAACCTAATCCACGATAAAGGTGTTGTTTTTGTCATTTTATTCACGCACAGGGCAGGACTATTTTTTTCTATTTCACTTAGAAAACGTGCTAAATGAGCCAAAAAAATTCCACTACTGCTCCCCTCCTTCCCTCGTTTTTTACCTCCTAGTTCTGATTTCTCCCGTGGTTGAATATTCACACATGTTTTAGTCTTACGTCCAGCTAGGAACAAGCTCTTTCCTTTGTAATGTTTGTGTGATTTCTGTTAAGAAAGAAATCCTGTATTAAGTGTTAATAGGCACAATATCAAACTACCATTGGTGAATTTTAGTCTATAAATAGGACATCTTTGCATACAAAAAGAGATCGATCAATGAATAAAGATGTTCCTCCATATTATGTTTCCATCTGTTGTCTCTCTTGTCTATTCTCTCATTGGTGATTGGATTGATTGTATCCCTGCGACGGCTATATTCTATTCTCTCATTGGTGATTGGATTGATTATATCCCTACGACGACTATATTACTTAACACGTTATCAGCACGAGTCGTTCTACACAGCCGAATCGGTATGTCGTCAGGATTCTCTCCTTTCTGACCTCTAATCTCCGTATTAGATTAATATGGTAGATTAATTTTGCTTGAACCCAATTAGATATATTAATTGATAATTATGGTTCTAGATCGGATCATTACTAAATCCTGAAGAGAATAACTTCAGCCCTAAGATGATGATCATTACTAAATCCTAAAGATGTATATCAAATATATGCAGTGAAAAATCTCATAATTAATTTATATTACTTTGTGGTGGTGCAACCATCTCTTGACTGTCATCTTAGCAAACTTTGGTAGCTATTTCTACCAATCACTCAGATATTATAGCACTATATGAAGCCTCACTTGAATGTACTTGGCTCAGACGTGTGACTAACTGTCGGGACTCGGATTTATACATTCGAAAACCTCTGTGTATTCTGAACTAGTCCCAGATCAATAGCTAGTTCATACAGGAAACATCGATGAAATACCATGCATTTATCGATTTAACTAAAAAGATTTCAAATAGCAAATAGTAATAATAATTAGACCTTATAGTCAATGTTTACTTAACTTGCCACGAAAGCCTAAAGAAACAAATAAACTCTTACAGCAGAACAGAAAAACTTGGACATGCCAATCAACATGCCCACAGGCAATCAAGTGGAGAACACATCCTAATCCGCAATGCCTTCACAAAACTCCTGTTCGTAGAACTCTTGAGCAGCTTGATATTCTTCAACTGAGTAGCAGAATTTAAAGCCGTGAGTACATAAAGTACTCAACAAATCGTAGGGAAATAGTTTGTATTTAATATTCATACAAGGCTTGAACAAAGAATTAGTTGTATGGTTCTTTTGCAGAAAATAATATTGACGATAAATATTGTAAATAAATTGAAAAGCGTAATTGAAAAAGAATAATAAATAAATAAATAATTGCTTTGAAATAACCAGTGAACTTTCCATTCACTTGTCAACCAAACCAATAAGTAAATTCTCCATTCACCAACCGATACAAACCACCATGTGAATCCCCCATTCACCAAACGAACATTATATTCATTAAGTGGACTTCCCATTCACACCTAGACACATTTTATAAAGAAACTCTACTTCTCGCGTGAAATCCTCGAGCATGTTCATGACCGCAGACGCGGTTATTCGAATAGATTAATTAATACCCTGTAGAGGTTGTACACTTTACCCATAAGATGCAATCAACTTGTACGGAGTTGATCACAACAAAACCTTTCAGAAGTTTCATATCAATAATTGACTCTCCCGATGTGCATAAAGCCGACCCCAACCTCACCGCTGGTTCGACGCACACCGTTGGACCTGGAGACGGTAAACCTTGCCCATAGATGTGACTACTACTTAGTCCACACCACCCATTACTAACCTACTTGAGTAGTCAATGTCAAGACTCCACAACTTACTAGATTAGGCCGTTCCATAAGGTAAGTGGTTGTACAATAAGACCCAGTTCAATGGCGTATAGGATTAAGTCCTTGACAAGTTACTCAGACGAGTCTACCACAAACCCACAACATGCTACCCGGACCCTCACTTCACAACCGCTCGCCCGAGCATAAATTATTTTGTTCAACCAAGACCAATGACATACCCTGTCATGGTACACAAATTTTAACAACAGTGGCTAACCACCATAATTTCATATCTCATTAAATAAAATTTAACATTATTGTACATGTGATCATGAACCCATAGCAACTAAGCATGACTAAGCATCTCTACGATACCCATGTTGGTGATACAATTATGTCCAACTAATATAATGACCATCCAAAGGTGACAAGTGATTCAAGGTATTCAAAAGTTCAATTGAGACATAATGACAAGTGGGTGATTAACTACTCCCAAAAAAGTTGATATAAAGATAGCATGTAATTGATAAAAAACAATATACTTTTGAAATCATGGGTTCAATATGATCAAAGGACTACGACTTGCCTTGACTTTGGTTTTTCTCAATTACCATACTTGGATCTTCAAAGTTTGCTTCTGCTCATGCTCCGTGAAACAGATCATCTAACGAGAGAGAAAACAACAAACAAAGCACAAATAAATTCAAAATTAAATAAAATAAATTCTAAAAATAGTAAAATTAACTCTAAAAGAAATATCTCAATTTTAGATGAATTTAAGAATTTGAACGTACTAAATCGGAGTTCAGACGAAAGAGAAGAAACTATTGGAAGATTTGCTAGAAAGTAAAAAGAGATAGAAAAGAATATTCCACATAATATTCCTTCGGCTAGAAAAAAAATAAAAATAAATTGAACTGACAAGCGGGGTCCACCTGTAAGAGAGAGAGAGAGAGGAAGAAATATTGGATGACATGTGGGCCAAGGTTGCTGGAGAGAGAAAGAGAGATGAACAGGGAGAGGAAGAACAGAGAAAAGAAAAATAGAGAAGTTTGGCCATTGGCAATGGAAAACGCTAGTGATGGTGACCGGTGGCAAGGTAAAAAATGGGTTCCCGGGGACACGAGGAAGCTTTGGGTGGCGACGGCTCGTTGGCAGCAGCGACATTGGCGGAGGAGGAGCTTTAGGTGGTGGCGAAAATGACGAAGGAATGGCGCTTGAAGAAAACCAAGGCAAGCATGGGCTTGGCGACGATGCAAGAAACAAGCCGAGTGGCTTGGGTTGACCGAAGAGCAACGGAGACGGTGGCAAGACGAAGTTGACCGCCGGCGATGAAGACAATTGGTGGTGGGGTACCTCAGTGACAGACAGAGAGGGAAAATAGAGGGAAACTGAAGAGAAAGGGTTGGGACGCGACATGACACACGCGGGGAAGCAAGAAGACTCACCGTAGCAGAGATCAAGTGGCGGAGGTGGTTGGTTTCGGGAACGATGGGGTCAGTGGTGGTACGAAGAGGTTCAAGCGAAGAGGGTGGAAGCACCACGTAGAACGCGATGAGGCAATTTCGAAGATGGCGACGATGGTGGCAGAGGATCAAAGACGACAGTGCAAACCGGTGAGAACGAGCTTCGGCGGTGATGACTTCTCCGGTGAAATATGGTGCAACAAGGACAAGTCCGACGATGGAACTTTGGGGCTTCGGAAGAGGAAAACAATGCACATGATTTGATGCGAGAGGTTGCTTATAAAGGCTGGAAAAGGGGGAGTTTGCGAGGGAGCCGACGGTGAGTCATGTTCGGCTCAAACATGGGCATATGCGTTCTCCTGGTTGAAGATGACGCCAACATGGCGCTGGCGGCGGGTCCACCTGGCAGGGAGGGAAAAAGAAGGAGGAGGCAATGGGCTGCAGCTCGTGTGGGAAAAAAAGGAAGATTGGGTCGGGCCGAGGTAAAGCGGAAACAGACCAAGGAAAAAAGAAATAAAAGAAGAAGGAAAAAAACATGCCAACGTCGAAAGAGGAGAAAAGGCCAAAATAAAAGGAATTCAGCCCAAAAGAGGAAATCCAAATTGTGACGATTTTCGAATTTTAGAAATCGAATTAAAGATAATCGAGCTCAAAGAAATAGCAAATAAATCTCAAAAATTCATAGAAAATTCTAGAAAATTATCTGGAACTTAAAGAACCCAAATAAAACAACTTTTTAATTTAATTGAATTTAAAATTAATTATATTAAATTATTTTGATTTTAAAAATTCAAATTAAGCTTTTACTTAAACAAGAAAATTCAAATGGTTATTTTTATTTTTAAAAGCTTAAAAAATAAAACAATTTTTGGATGTTACACTAATCACATCCAGAAGTATTGTGGTATTAACACCATCAATACCCCACAATTATCTATGAAAATAATACTGCTTGTGTTGCACAAATGCAATGAGTTATGTTAAAAGTAATATGATGAAGCATATTGCTCCTAAATTCCTCTATCCCGATGAACTCCAGAAGAACGATGAGGTGAAGATCCTGCAAACTAAATCTTTTGAAAATCTGGCTAATTTGTTAAATAAGTCTCTGTCTATGTTCAATTTGCAATAATACGTTCGTAGTATTGGAATGAAGTGGCTTGGAGAGTTGTAGGAATCAGGGGGAGAATCCCCTTAATCATAATCCATTTAAGGTCATGAAGTTTTACCTTAACCCTGAAGATTTACCCAGAAGGCAAAGATGTTGTACTCTTTATTCCCTTGGTGAGTTTTCCCTGAAGATTTCTCACATAAAGATTTTTAACGAGTCAACAATGTAATACAGTTTGCGGATGCAATGTACTGTTTTCTCTGATTCCTTTTTTCCACTAGGTTTGTGGGAGGAGTTTTTAATAAAACATCTGCATGACGCGGTATTCGGCCAAAGGGGAGTGTTAAGAAACCCTGAATTAAGATTTGATAGACATAATAGAGAAACTACCAATGGTGGGTTTTAGTCTATACATAGGACCTCCCTATACATAAAAAGAGATTGATAAATGAATAAAGAGATTCATCCATATTATGTTTCCACCTGTTGTCTCTCTATCTATTGTCTCTCATTGGTGATTAGATTGATTGTCTCCCCATGATGACTACATTATTTAACAAATTCTTGTGTTCTAAGCGTACTCTTGGTACTACACGTGTTTCATACTTGAAAACAATTTATTAGGGAAATGTTTTTTTTTCTAAAAGAATAAAAATCACTTCTAAAGGCAGAAAAAAGAGATGCGTAGAGAAAAAAAAACGTTTTACACGAAAGGCATCCAACCCCCAAAATCCAACCCGATTACAATCCGTCTTACGGGTGGTGGGGCCGGGGGGTCATGTGGGGTACGCGTAGGCATGTGACGGGAGATTCGAGGTGGGCCCGCAAACGGCCACCATGTGAAGCTGCCGGGGTGTCTCCGTCTCCCTGGCGTCTGGCAATTGCTGCGTGCGGCCGCCTCCCTCCCTCTGTTTCTATGCAAAGTGGGCCCCCAGTTCGTCACCAATACCAGCGAATACTCCTATGCCTACCGGTTTTAGCTGACAAATTTTTTTACTGGAATCAGTTTGGGCTTGATGATCATTAGTTGTTAGAAAAATAAAAATAGAAAATAATGAATGGGGGCCAAAGCTCTCTGTTTCTATAATATAAAGAATGGGCCTTTTTTTAAAGGCAACAAGCAGGGCTTCAACGTATGGTTTCATCGATAAAACATCTTGCTCAGCCACTGACAGAGGGGCGGAGCTGGGGGCAATGACCCAAGAATTAGGATCAAAAAATCGTGAAAAATTCTTTAAAGAAACTATCAAAATATGAGTTTAGTATAAAAACAACATGCTCGGCTAACATTCAGTTAATTAGTAGCTAGCATGAAGCATGTGAGGTAGAGAGTGGGACTTTAGTGTCAAATTTAAGAAATGTGAAATGAGTTCCTTTAGCTGCAAGCAAGCAAAGCAAAGCTCGCCATGTCGAACGTTCAGCTTCGTTATAGCATATGCATGGGTCAGCTGATTGATGCATCACACCAGTTAAGGGGACACCACACGTGCGGGTCCGATGTGACGCATCTTAATTACTACAGCGAACAGCTACACGTATGGCCGATCCAATTGCAGCTCGACACGATCGAAAACGACATATATACGAATGGGGAGGCTCTAGCTTGGCTGTTCTCACTTGAATGAGCCTACAGCGACGCTGGCCAGCTTCGATTCTTCAGAGAAGATGATACGTTTTCGAAACAAATTAGAATAACTAAGCGAACAAAGTGATTATATTTAAAAAAAAAAAAGCTACGTATCATGATTGTAGTGCCACGTGGCCACTGTCGCTGAGCAGTATGGGTGGGCCGTGCGGAGAATACAAATCGAGCAATACTGTAATAATATTCAGAGCAGGGGACCGATTAATCAGCAGTGACCATGCATGCATGCATCTGCCATGGCCGGCGTCTCTGTCAGTGCAAGCGCTACTCTGTCCGGCCGATCCGTGCAACACTTGATCCTCCTACCAGCGAGAGACGTACGGCTCTGATCCATCTGGTACAGCGAGATACATGATCCATCGATTGTCAAGGTGCATGAGTTATTTCTACCCCTCGATTCCTTCTCGAGATCCACACACACCCTCCTAGAAAATAATAGATAATGCAAGGACTACATCTCAATGTGAAATTAATGGACGGCAGATCCGGTAAAGGGACATCCCCTAAGAGATTTAAAAAAGTAAATCCAGTAAGACTAATTTTAGGTTAGCTTCTGGCTTCATGTATATCTCCAAGACTTACTCAGTCTTGTCAGTTCCCAAGCCTGTCGTCCCCTGTGTACTGTCAGGGATAGTGTCAAATTAAGTCTCTGTGCATTGACAGTGAGCGTGGGGGATCCATGTACGCTCGCTCGCTCGCACGCACGCACGCCTGTCTCCTTCCCAGCCACTGGTGCTAACAGGATCCATACGTGCGCCATTGACAGGGACAAGAAGCTTGCTCACTTGCAATACTTGACACACTCGAAGACTGAAACTTAATTAGAGGTAGCTGGCTGGATGTGCGCAGAAGCCGACACTGACTGCAACCATGCGGCATCTCACTTGCCACTGACAGACAATTTCACTGTCCATATGCATGTACACAGAGCTCCATTTGATCGATCTTGAGATGATAGATCTCGGTGTTGCATGCACATCTTCTGATCTTTTCCTGTCGGTCGATTGATCACGATGGAATGGGCGTGCAGCGAGCTATATCTTTCGAGTCACTCAACATGTCCGTAGATGCATGCCTCCACACTGGTCCAAAATGCGTATTCAGAACTGATTAGAGGTATGTCAATGATACGTACAAATTGTAGAGAGAAAAAAAATGATATGTATGGGTTCTTGATGAGTGTGTATATAATTCCAGAAACTCAAACCTAGCTATATATATTTAAAATTCACCTACTACACTGCCCAAGCAAAGTTTATGTAGAACTTGTACAGAAAAGTTTGTGCAAATTATGCATGTTTCAGCTAGAAATTTTTTTATTTAATTTTTTTTTTGTTTAATAATATTTTAAAGTTAACTCATCGCTAACTTTATTTTCAATTTTGACCCATTTAGTGACATCATAGCGTGCGGGACGGCCAAATCATGCTATCATGCCATTCTCTTAGGCATTACCAAACCTACTACGCAAGCCCCCGTACACACGCCGTGCTAACGTGGCAGGCATATGTGGCCGTTGTCACGCCAGCACTCCTGGCATTACGAGCTTGACTTGTCACGCCAATGTGCGTGGCGTGACAAAGGTGACTTAGGTGACGACACCCACTCAATTCTTCATTTTTCCTAACCCCTCTCGTCCTCCCGAGCGTCCTCTCTCCTCCCAGCCCCCAACCTCCCCAAATACATTGATTTCAAGCCGATTCGGAGTCCGTAAACTCGTGGAGATCGTCCCCCAAGTTAATCTCACCCATTCCTTCCTTTTTTTTCGAATTCTTGTGTTTCTTGTTCGTAAAACCCCCAGTGAACACACTCCACCATGCCACCTTTTCACAACAGTTTCTTATGTGTTCTCCCCCATCATGAGCATTACATCCTATATGCTTATAAAATGAGGTGGAAGAGATCTGGGGGAGAACACTACACAAACACACCCAACACTTCACCAAATCTTGGTTCACACAACTGAGAGGAAGGAGATGTCGGACTCGTCGGCGACCACCACCTCGTAAGCGTATCTTGCACACACAAAGAATTTTCACATATTACGTTCCATTTCACAAATCCCTAACTACACCCTGCATAATAACAACCGGATATGCAATGCAACTTCTTCCAATGGATTGACGGACCGGACATGTACAATAGAACGTTCATCAAACAGAAGTACACGTTGAACTATGCGATGCGAGCCGAGACCTTTAAATGCTGGATACCTTATGTACCCGACCTAACTAAAAAAGCATCAGACAAGCCCAAGAAAGCGGGTGGTGGTGGAGGGCACCCAAACATGGAGATGAGTATGGGCCAAACGTGCGGCGAACAAGGGGACGACTCCTGCAAGTGATACTGTCAGCCGTACTAGCGCTCACTGTCGCTAGGGCGCACTCTGGATCGAAGAGGCAAGTTATGTTCAATATGCACCATAATTAATAATTTGACCCAATATTGTGTTATCATAACATCATTCAAACGTCCATCCCGTCTCGCAAGATATGGCTAACTTCGAGACTGGCCGCCGCCGCTGCGGGCAGCAAGGAGACAAGGGGAAGGGAACGATGTGCCGCTAAAACTAATGATCTTTGTTCCAATCGACTTTATTTCTATTCCAAAAAGGTGTACATGTATCGTATGTGTATTTCGGTTTGTTGACTCGTGCATGGTGTTGTTCCTTATGTACGTAACCAAACCATGTGTGCCATGTAATTTTCAACTGCATTATAAAGTCTATTTCAATTCGCAACTGCGTTGTAAAGTCGATTTCAAATCTCGTTCTCTTTTTGCGTTTAATTTTTGGTGTAGCAAGCAGGACACAACATAAAAATAAAGGTCCAAAAAGGCACTAAATAGTCTTCAACACCTAAGTGACGACGAACACTACCAATCATTACAATAACAGCGCAGTTTAAAAAAGATCTACTGTCTAGAATTGTGCATTCAGTTAGCACGATTCAATTTTTGTTATCTCAAATCAGGTTTATTTTTTTTACTAGATGTCCATGCAAAATCAAATGCTAAATACGATGTACATAGACACATAAAATAGTGAACTTGTGCATGAAAATTTCATCTTTTCTACCAAATGATCAATGTATCTTTTGCAACAATCGTAAGCTTTCTTCATCTGGGAACCTCTTCAAAAAAATAGCCACCACTGTCACACCACGAGCGGTGGTGTGACAAGGTAGGGTTGTCATGCTATGCTTGCGGGGGTGACAACAGCTACGTATGCCCTCCACGCTGGCACGTCGTGCGTGCGAGAGCTTACGTAGCAGGTTTGGTCATGCCGAGATAGGTGGCGTAACAACATAGTTTGACTTTAAATATCATTAAAAAAATCAAATAAAAATAATCCTTCAGCTAGTACTCGTTGGAAACTGTACCATTAGTACACTAACATATATACATGGCCAACAGGTTCAACAGAGAAAACAGGGGGCTGTGGGTATGGTGCAGACAGAGCAAATGATAAGGCAGGCAATACACACACAAACACACACAAAAATTTGTTTCAAGAACAAATTAACTAGCTAATTTGCTCACAGGTATAATTTAAGCAAATGGATGCAATTGTTAATCCTTGCGATGTAGGGGGTTATTGCAACACAAGGCATCTCCCAATATATCAATCTAGGCAAAAGAAATGTTCATTAATCCTGCAGGAATCTATCTAGGAATACATATATTCAGTACATGAAGCAAATTTTAAGGAGGCTGCACCAACATCAGTGTGCAACATTTAGTCGGTGCAGTACACGATCACAGTCATGCTTGCAACAAACAGTCAACATGCACCGCCCTAATTCCCCGGCTCAAACTTGATCAAAAGATTCTGCTTACCAAAACCATTTTAAAGCCTCAATTCATTGTACTTTGTGCTACTAATTAACATGCAAGTTCCATCCGGAATCCAAGAAACTTCAGTGGGCGACATGGACAGAACTCGACTACTTGAGCAAATATTTTTCAAGACAGGCTCAAGGTTCAAACATATAGCTGGCTGCATCCATGTAGTTTAGAATCAAGCCACACTAATTTTTCGACTCGAATTCTAAAGATTATTTGGTGATTATTCTAACTTGTGCATGTAGGAGGTTGCAGGAACACGGGGTATCTTGATTGGGATAGTCAAATGGACATGGTAGCAATATGGCAGGGAATCAAATCTGATGATACTGCATAGCTTTAGCAAATCGATGCAGATTATTTACAAGGAAGAAACTAGTTCACTGCACATGAGACTGACTGTGCATATCTTGCAATAGATTGACGGTGACAACGTATAAGAAAATGTCATGGTAGAATAATAATACACATAAAAAACAAGTGACAGGTGGTCTTGTCAAATATTAGGAACATCTACTGATGATTTGCACTTTCATGGGTTTTATCCATCCTATATATATTTTCAGTCTAGACTGTCTAGTAGACATTTTTCACTATGTTTGATTGGTTGGTCTCTGAAACATTAGTTATGCTCTATCAATGTAGCAATTACATTAAAATCTGACTAGATAAAGTGTTTTGCATCTTGCTATGAATTTCAGTTAAAGAAATCAAATAAACTTGGTTTGTATTAATCCAAAGCAAATAATTTTTTTTTCAGAGCTGCTTTCTCCAGCTAGACCCACCATTCATGATATCCCATAGGCCAAATTGAGCCTAATTTAGCCCAAGCTAGGGGCCACCATGCTCCCATCAGATAAATAATGGAAGCATGGGTTAGTTAAAGAGACAGCACCAATACTACCGCAATTAACAATACTTTGCAATTATCAAAGAAAAAGGTTAAGTAGTTAACCATATACTTTGCAGGGAAAATTTTGGACTAAACAAACTCCCAGTAGGCTTTCCTAGGCCCCATAGCCAACCAAAAGAAGCGAGGCCAGAGAATTGAAAGAAGAAACAAAAGCTAGTGGAGAGAGATGCAGAGATATGATGAGAAGCATGCGATCGACAAATGCCCATATACTACTCCATGCTACATTGTTCCATACATATCTTATTAGACGTTATTAGGGGGGGGAGGAAACAGTATTGCATAGGGGGAAAGATGCTCCCCCAAGATCTCTAATGATAGCATCCTAATCATGGCACATTGGCTCCCTTAATTTGTTTAGCTGATCAATTTCATTAGTGCTAATCGATCCTTCTAGTTCACGCATCCGGATCCGACCCACAGGATCCATGACCGGGTTGTAGCGTTCTTCCTTGCCAGCTATCCATCTAAGAATCGATCAACTTGATGATGACCTGATTAGCGAAGAAGTTCAGTGCGGTGTACTTACCTCATGACCTGATTATCGGATCGGATCGGAAACCGACAACCCACCAGCGAGTAGCCAGCGAGTTACCAGTCCAAGACCCGGACCCGTGACCCGACGAATCTGCCGTGTGGCTACCGGACCCGCGGCGGGCCCACCGGGTCGGCCCGCCCTGTCGCGGGTCGACCCGGCAAAACCCCCATGGCTGCACCCTACCCCAGCTACCACCCCAGCTACCTGTAGTGGACGCGGCGCAAGTGTGTGGACGCGCAAGTGTGTGGCCTGTGGCGCGTACGTGCGCAGCCACACGCCCCTGACCTCCTTAGCCTACCAGTAGCTCTCTATAAAACATTTCCACCACTCACAACTCACAACACACCTTGAGCTAGAGAAACAGCTAGTAGCTACTCATCGTCATCGTCGTCGTTGCAACCACCTCTAGTTGGTATATAATTCGCCGGAGAAATGGACGCCGCCGCCGCCGTGAGCTATGTGACTGACGTGGAGAATCTGAGGGCGACCGAGCTGAGGCTCGGCCTGCCGGGCACAGAGGAGCCGGCCCCGGCCCAGAAGACGGCGGCGGCGGTGCCTTCGCCGCCGTCGACGCCCAGGGGCAGCAAGCGCACCCTCGCCGGCGAGGAGAGCGCTCGCGAGGAGGCCAAGAAGCTCGGCGGCGAGACCGCGCCGCCGGCCGCCAAGTAAGTCGCCATGGTCCATGGCTCATTCCTGCCATGCATGTGGCTGGACGCTGTAGAAACTCGTGTGCAGTGTTCTAATTACGAGCGTGGAAACTCGTGCAGGGCGCAGGTGGTGGGGTGGCCGCCGGTGAGGGCATACAGGAAGAGCTGCTTCCAGGCGAGCAGCAAGAGCAAGGCGGCGCAGCAGGAGGAGACCGCCACAGCGGAGCCTGCAGTCACCGCCGGCAATGGCGGCAGTGGACTGTATGTGAAGGTGAGCATGGATGGAGCCCCTTACCTGAGGAAGATAGACCTCAAGATGTACAAGGGCTACCGGGAGCTCAGGGAGGCCCTGGAGGCCATGTTCTTGTGCTTCCCCGGCGGCGCAGACAACGGCGGCGTGAACCCGTCGGACTTCGCCGTGACCTACGAGGACAAGGACGGCGACCTGATGCTTGTCGGAGACGTGCCCTTCGAGTAAGTATATGAATCTTTGTTCATGTTTTGGTTTGAGGTGCAGAAGGCTGGTTTGCTTGTATGGTGTTTAATGATGTTTGGTTCTTGTGTTTGCTTCTGCAGAATGTTCATAGGCACTTGCAAGAGGTTGAGGATCATGAAGGGATCTGAAGCAAGAGGTCTAGGATCATCAAGGGAGTGAAGAACAAGATGTATCTCATGTGTGCATGAGCAATTAATTCTTTTGTTCTTTTGGGTTCTCCAAGTCATGGACATGCCATTATCTCATCTCAATGAACTCTTCAAGACAAAAAGGAAAGCAAAAGGATGCAAGATTTGAGTAGAAAAAAAAGCTTGGAGGGAAGAAGCTTGGTGCGTCGAAGATGTGTGGCTTTGTTTTTCTTTTCTTTTCTTTAAACTAGGTGTTAGCAACACAAAAGGAGTGGAGATTCTAGTTGACTCTCCATGTGTGTCAATTTGTACAAAGAAAACAGCATTTTAAGCTATTTCAATGGTTGATTACCTTTGTAACTGAGGGAGGAATGCATGGGCTGTTTCTCCCTTGAGTTTAATTTTCCTCTTGATTATCAGATGCAAGATCGGCAGAATTCCGAGTTCATTTTATTAGTTCACCTTATGCTCAATCCACTGATCCTTCACCCTTGCTGTTGATCTAGAATAGCATGGAAATAAAAATTTCCTCAATCATAGGCACAAACTTAACTCCTAGCTAATGTTGCTAAAAAGAAACCAAAATGCAAAACAAAACAAACACATCACAAGTAAACAAGATAAAGCTACGATCCAAATGAATGATGTAAATACTTGGTGCATGTGTCCAAGTTTTTTCTTCTTCTTTTACCAACAAGTTTCTTTGTCTGAAGCAAGTTTAACATGTGCAGTGGAGATTAAAATGATCAAGAATGGGTCACAAGATCCAGTTAATCTTAGTTAACCTTTCCACTTGTCAAATGACAAAACAGCTAAGTTAGCCAGATGAACCAGAGCCGGTCAAGACACAATCCTTGGTGAGTGCTGAATTTGGGTACTCATTCATTCAGTGGTAACATGCACTGGTCGAGAGCTGGCCGACAGGGTACATGTGGTGCACATGAGAGTGAAGATTGTGGTCAAGATTTCACTTAGAGAGCATCCAAGGCGTGCAGGAGTTCTAGTCCAGGGCCTTATCTTCTGGGATGCTGTGGTGGTTTGGCTACTGGAGAACATAATGCCTGGAGAAACGGTAGGGTCCATGTGATTGTGAAGCAGCAAGGAAATCAATGGAAAGATGCAGAGTCCTTGTCTGGTGCAGATTTCCTGTATGATTAATTTTGTTGTTAGGTTCAACAAGAGCTGGGTATTAGTGTATTTATTGTGCAGCTTGCTAGCCAGCTACAGGGTTAGTGCAAACACAGGCTGCCTGATGCAGAGGCTTTTCATTCTGTCCATTGTGTTACGTTGTTACTGTTATGAATATATTGTGTGTATTGAAAAGAGGTCCAAAGGGCGATATATATATGAGTACAAGAGATATATGCCATATATAAATAAGGCATATAAGAGTCACTATTATAACTCCTATTCTAACTTATCTCTAACACCCCCTCAAATGTAAGGCGTATGCAATAGCATTGCATTTGGAAAGGGTTGACACTAAAATATGAAAAATCCAAAATCCGAGTCTTCGTAATGTTGTCGTAGCGTGCTGCTCTTGGAAAATATGTCGACAAAAGATCTTCTCCCAACCGGTGTCGTGCGACAGCTCATAAAGCACAAGGTGCTGGAGCAAAGTCGACCGCAGCAACACGATGAAGAAGATGATGAAACCAACAAATATAGAGGGAGCTGTCAAATCAAGTCGAATAGAAATTGGTGGAAGCATGACGGCGCAGATCGTAGCCCAAGACGGCGGTGACGCAGTGCACAAGAAGCGCAACGAATGCACAGTGCAAAAGAAGCGCAACGCAATGCACAAGAAGCGCAACAGAGGCGCAGTGCAGAAGAAGAGCGGTGCAATGCACAAGAAGTACAACGAAGACGTAGTGCGGAAGAAGTGCGGCGGCCTTGTACGCTTGGAGCGGTAGATCTGCAGCGGCTCGAAGAAATAGCAGCGGGAGCGGCGGCTGCTGCTATGCATAAGACAATTCCTATGCTTTTATGACTGACAATAAATTTGTGGACTCGCATGGCTTAGACGGACTCAAAAATTGAGTGCTACGGACTTGGATGGACGCAACAGAAGAACGACACAAATAATAAAAGCTAGCAAGGATAACTAGTAGTAGCACTCTTAAAACAATGGAAGAAGCTGGAGCTAGTGAAACCATTGCAGAAACCGAAGCCGCTGGAGCCAGTGAAACCATTGCAGAGACCGAAGCCGGAGTCAGGGAAATCGGAGCGGCTTCGGCTTGATCCGGTTAAACCTGATCAACTCACAAGGCCAGCACTAAACTCCACCGACTTTGGCGCAGGCGGAAGACGCGCGGAAGACCTCGGCGAGCGCCAGGCCGGCGGCGTCGGTTGCCATATCGCCCTCCAGGGCCACCTCGGATCCGAGGCGGGCGAGCTCGCAGTAGATCTGCGTGGCCTCGCCGACTCCATCGGCAAGCAGAGTAGTGCTCGGGATCTGGGAGCCAATGTGGAAGTGCAGGAGCTGGAGGCAGTCGAGCATACCAAGGGTCTTGAGCTTGGACACCACCGACGTGGAGCCGAAGTGGCTGACGTGCTTGGTGCACAGCCTGGCGCGCATGCCGACCAGCGGGGCGGTGCTCGTCGCCAAGACGACCGCGACGGAGTTTGCGCTGGGCCGCGAGCTTGAAGAGCCCCCGTGGTGGTGGCCCATGGGGCGCGCGCAGGGCCGGCCGAGAGAGCTCGGCGCGGAGCGAGGAGGATCTGCGAGCCGACGGAGAAGACGAAGACGTCGCCGTGAGAGGTCTCGAGTCGTCGAGAAGGCCCGGGCGGCGGATTCGTCGGGAGAGACGCGGATCCGAGCCGTGGCGACCGGATTCGGCGATGGCGGTCCGGCGGCGTCGACACCTCGGCGGCCGTGATCGGGCTCCGCGAGGCGAGGTGGCTGCTCGGACGCCGACGACGACGCTGCCGCCGCCGGAGAAGCTCAAAGACGAGGCGGCGGTGGCGGCTCGGAGGCTCAAGACAAGCTCGATTCGCGGGATCGAGGTGGTGGCGACCGGAAGGCGCATCGTCGTCGTGTCGGGTGTGGATATCGTGAGGATATGTGCACGATCTCGGGATGATGATTCAATTGGCAATGGCTTTGTTGGTTTGCAAAATCTCGCGTTTTGGGGTTTGCTTCTTCTTTGTCGGACCACACAGTGATCGGCGGCGTCGATGGTGATCGACCGCGCGTGGAGAGGTCCGACCGGCCATGGTGGCGGTCCGACCGTGAGTGAAAAGTGGCTTTGGAGCTAAGCCAAAAATAGGTTGTGTAGGCAAGTGAGGAGTCTCACGGATGTGGTCACATCATTTTGGAGCTCCAGTCAAAAGTTCTATTGAGTTGAAAATTCCGAAGGTTTGGATTTTCAAGTTGGATTTTAGCTAAGTCTTTTGACCGTCCGACCGCCGTTATGGGAGCGGTCCGACCAGCTGAATCGGTCGGACCGGCCTTGTGGGTGATCGACCGCGATTGACTGGAGGTTAGCCAAGTTTGCATTGAGTTGATTTGAATGTGTTTATTGTATGAACTTCAATGCTTTATTGTTGTATATTGCATTGTGGAGTCGGCGTGGGTCAAGTTGTGAAGAACTTGTTCCGGAAGCGGTTTGTTTGTCTATTGTGCGTGCGGTGGCTTGCGAGTCAACGGCGTCAGCGGTGAGTGGATCGGGACTACGCTTGGAAAGTCGAGGTCGAGCGATCATGGATCTGGGTGAGGTCGTGTGACTCGAGCATGGTGCAGAATGGGCAAGATGGATCGAACGGGTAGTTCGGTGCAGCTGGTTGGATCAAGTGGTGCGGATATCAGTGCGAGTCTCTGGGAGGTTCCGATGGGATTCGGACAAGAGAGGCTTGGCGACGTGATGAGAACCGCTGATCAACCTACACGTGGTGAAGCAGGCGATTGCTTAAATGGTTATGTGTGTGTGGGTCCCATGGGTGAGTGGATCCCAAAAGTGAAACCCTAGGCCTCTCCTATAAATAGAGAAGGGGGAGATGTAAAACCCCTTGAAGCTTCCATTTGGTTTTCCTTAGCCTTTTCTAGGGTTAGAGTTTGGAGAGGAAGAGAGGGAGAGATTGTGGTTGCTCCTTGGTGAGCTCTTGTCCTCCTTGAGGGAGTGGCTTTGTAAGCATCTTGTGAGATCAATCAATCTTGTGATGCTTGCTTGAGAGTTCATTTGTCTCTCTTTTGTGTTCTTCTCTCATTTGGATGAATTTGGTGCTTCCTTGATTCAAGTGGTTTAACTTGGTCTATTGACCCACTTTGTCTTGCTTTGATGTGTGGGAGTATTCCTAGAATCATCTAGACCATCAACCCCCACAAGCAAGTCTTGAATCAAAGATTTTCATATTTTTAGGGTTTGTGCACTTCTTTGTAAAATCCTTGGGAGATCGATTCTGCGAAGTGGATCTGAAGGATCGTCGCTAGAAATAGGTCTCTAATATCATTAGGGAGGTGTGCTCGAAATTTGGTCAAGTTTCATTAGTTGAATCAAAAGTTGGATCAAATTTCGTTTTGGATTTGGGATTGATTTTTCGCTTCGATCAACCGGTCGACCGGTGTTGCAAGCTATGCGTCCGACCGCCGTGTTTTCAGACATTGATCGCTTGGGTCGAACAGCATGCCCACCGGTCCGACCGCCGATTAGTTGCTTGGTCGAGCCATGGTTGTTGTCGGTCGGCCGCCCGCCGTGGTAGCGGTCGGACCGCTGTGCCAGATCGCCCTTTGAGATTAAGTCTCCACTTTTGTGTCGTGTGGTTGAGCGGGGTTATCGAATTCAGCACACGGCTTCCACTGTGCGCTTACTGATCTTCTTAGCTTTCATAGCTAAAGGAGTAAAGTTCGTGTTGAATTTGATTTAGGCGAGAAAGTTGAGAAAGCGCCTATTCACCCCCCTAGTCGCCTTTACGGTCCTACATGGGCGTCGACGTCGGCTCGGGGGCTAGCAGAGGTGGTGCGGCCTGATCGAAGGTGGATCTGGATGGTGGACGACGGGCGATCCGGAGGTTGCACCGAGCAACGAGAGGCCGCCCCCGGGAGTGAAGATGGTTCCTCTCGGGGGCAGCGGCGGCGGTGGCGCTGGCCGGAGGCTAGGAGGCGGCGCAGGTAAGAAACCCTAACCTGGGCTCTGATACCATGTTATGAATCTATTGTGTGTATTGAAGAGAGACTCAAATGGCGATATATATAGGAGTACAAGAGATATATGCCATATATAAATAAGACATATAAGAGTCCCTATTATAACTCCTATTCTAACTTATCTCTAACAATTACTTTTTACAAATATTTCTGATGTATGTGTTGGGCAACTTCAGTTAGCTCAACTGACCATGCAACTTCTAAAAAAAATATTTGCAACCATCTTGCATTAGTTTAGTTTACCCAGCACATCTTTTTGAGTTTGTTCTAGTATATCATTATTCTGGGCCCTATAAGGTGACAAACAAGATAAGCCTAAACCACCACAAATAGGCCCTGATACCAACTGGGCACCACTTGGATAAATTGCCCTTGCCATGACCCATTTATAAAGGCTTGAACTCAAACCCCTCCATATCAGCACATAATATGGTAAAATAGATGAATGATGTTTTTTTTTCTTTTTGAGGAGAAAAGAGTTGCATATTATGAGCTATCTTGCCGGAAAGCAATTCACATAAACAGAATTATGTTGAACAAAGGCATAGTTCTCAGCAAGTAATGTCACAAGAAAAATGGACCACGAAGGAAAAAAAAAAATACAACATGCATTTGAAGTCGCCAACTCCTTGATCACAGTCCTCAAATGCTTTCCTTTGCACTGGAAGCTTCAAGCTCCTGTCTCCGACTCCTGCCGCTTACTTCTATCGGTGCTTCAGGTGGAGGCTAGTCACTGTCATCCGTGGGGCTCTTTTTTCAGTTCAGTCTGGAACTCTTTGGCTGCAGGCTGCCTGGATGTAATTTTACAGATAACAGGGAGGGGTGACTGGGTCAGAAATCAGAATAACTTGTTCATTATAGAATTGGTAGAGATATTAAGAAGCAATTTCACATTTATGGGATGCCATTTTAAGCAGAGATGGTTAGACGGCTATGTTTCAGTTTATGAAATTGCTAATATGTAAACTGGAAAAAGAATACTCTGCCTACTTCTATTTCTGCAGAACGGCTGAGTATTATTTAATTCCCAATGTCAAGTGCTAATGTCGATGCAACAGTAGTTACGGTACGCTGTCTAAAAGTACATGTGGCACATCTAATTTCTGACCACCACTGAACTATTTCAAGTATGCCAAACACGGCCTCAAACTGACTACCAGCACTGGAAAAAACAGATCACTGCAACTATGATGCTCAACGAAATAAAAAAATGCACACTAATTCCTTTGGATTGAAACAAAAATGTGTGATGCGACCGACATTTTGCGACTTAAGAGTTGTTTGGTGTTAGAAATTGAGGAGAGTGATTTTGTTCTTCATAATTGTGCAGTTTATTTATTAATGAGAGAGTATATATAGAGAAGAGTATATAGGTCTCATGGGCTACATGGGCCACATGGGCTAAGAGAGAGAGAGAATATACAACCAATACTTATACAACACTCTTAGCACCCCTTTCAAACTCAAGGTGGATCAGGAGGACCTGATGCATTGAATTTGAGTAGTTGAAATTGATGATGTTTTCAAGTCTGAACTTTAGTGAAGAAATCTGCAACTTGAAACTCTGAGGGAACATACTTGAGGGCGGTGGTCGACTGCTAACAATGAGATCGTGTGAAGAATGCACAACACCAATGTGCTTTGTTAGTTCATGCTTGACTGGATCATTAGCAATCTGAATGACACTTGTGTTGTCTGTCAGGTGATGAGCACTAGGAGCGGAGGCGGAAGGGAAGAACCAACTAAGGAGGATGAGGATTGCGTCGGGACGTCGTGGTGGACGACGCGGATGAACAGTTGCGATAAACAGTGCGCGATGAATAGTTGTGATGAACAGTGCGTGGACAGGGTATGGCGCAAGGGGATTGGGTAACTCCCAATTCTTTTGCTGATTTTCATTGATGCATATGTTGCGTATATAAAGGGATACAGACTAACTTAGAAGGTATTATCCTTCCTAATGCAATAAAGACTAACTTGGAAGGTATTATCCTTCATAATGCAAACTTCCCTAATGAGACTTTCCTATAGTAAATTTGCCTAATTGCAACTTCCTAATTTGAGAATTCCTAAACTGCTGCTAGAGCCAAGCTCGAAACGCACCTCGGTGGCCTTGAGTCGTCCGACCAGTTCCTCCACAGATAACATGTCCAAGTCAACAAGGGTTTCAATGGACAATGCTATCTCAACCGACTTGTCGTCATGGAACGCAATGCTCTCGAGCTCCTTGCGCACGCGTGCTACGCCCATGAGCATGATTTTTATGACATCCCATGCCTCCTTGGCGCTCTCCGTGATGGCGAGCATGGAGAGCATCTCAGGTGGTACTGCTCGAAGAATCACCTCCAACGCCATGCGGTCCTCATGGAAGTCAGTATCATCATTCTCGACTGCATCCCACAGGCATCGCGCCTCCATCATGACCTTCATCACGAGAGCCCAATCTTCGTAATTGGTTCGCGTCAGCATCAGGTACTGCGCCGAGGCCCCCGACTCCCTCACTACCCACGATACAACCAGATCGTGGCCATTGACGTCGCTACCACCAGTGCTGTTATCGCGGATATGGGGATGTTGTGGTGACTTGAACTTCCGGGGCGACCTCGAGCCATCTTGCGACATCCTTACAGGTTCAAGAGCAACGAGGCTCTGATACCACTTGTCGTCGCAAGCTAGCGCGCGCACACGTTGTCACCTGGACGCACGCACGCAAACAACATGAAGGGAATAAAGCATGAGAGAGATATATTTTTTTTCCCGCCGCAACAGACTTCAGCGATTTTCCGTTTCTATTCTCCTTTATATCTTGATTACATGCAACCGTAAACTAACTACTTGCTCTCTGTTGAGGAACCGTCGCTGGTAAGTTCAGTTCGAACGATAACCTCGTAGACAAACATAGAATCGCATCAAACAATGTAAAAATACAAGAATAGAATAGTAGATTGAACACAGAGATGTAGTGGACTTCTTACTTATCTTTATTGCTCTTCATGCGATCAATCCTTTACAATTATTAGCACCCCTATTTATAGTATACAGACCTTGTTAGAGTTTAGGATATAGTACCCACGCATACATAGATCTGCTGCTAGGTTGAATAGTTTTCCAGTACTCTCAACACATTGCTCGTTGTGAACACGCATGACTCTGGACATGCATGCAACTACTTCTAAAAAACATGACCATGACACGCGACGTGCTCAACCTTAACATAAGAGCACTTCGGCGAGACACCGATGTTGTTCGTCGAGTGCATCGGGCGCCTCGTGCGGCGGCTCAAGGCCGACGGGGTCATCTCGTTCGCCTCCATTGCCCCCAATTCGCCAACCCCGACGTCCAAGCCCCGCCACCAAGGGCTCTGGAAAAGGCAAGTATACAGCACATTCGTACCACTTACATGTGGGTCCGAAATATGGCGGACCCACCAGTCGGTGACATAACAGTTACACGTGTATAGATAGGTACGGGTGAGAGTTCGAGTACGTGAACTTCCTGCCGGTACGGCGGCGGCAGGCTGCTCGTCGGCTTCGGCAACGGGCAAGGGGTTCCAATTATCAGCCGAGGCCCATTAAAATCCAGACAACTCGAAAGTCGGGCCCGCACGAGTCCCGCACCGGCGCGCTTTGGAGTCGCTCGATTCGAATGGGTCGATGTGGTCGGATGAGATTGGGCTGGATGCCCAGTCATAAGGCCCATTACCTCCACAGATACAGCATTGGGCTCGGTCTGGTCACTCGTGCAGTCGTGCCGCGTAACCCGCAGCAGCCTATCTGCACCGCGCGATAGCGATCGGACGGCTGGGGTCTGACCATGGAGTAGCCGTTGGGGCGGTGTTCTGCCAGTCAGCGCTTCACACATAGATCACACGCGGTTGTGCAGACCCACTGCGCCTTGAGCGATCCTTGTGCCGTGGGGTACTCATCTCGAAGCAGCCTCGCTTCTAAGTGCAATTCCTGTATAAATTTTGCGCTTAGAAATTCATATACGCTAAACAAGGCCCCCTTTTTAGGGGCGGACCCAACGAGGGCAGCCCCCCGTATCGATGGTCGGCTCATAGTGTACTCCTCTAACACCTCCAATCCAATTATACTCAGGCAAGTCCCCTTGGCGGTATCCGACCTCCCAGTAGCTCACTGCTCCAAAACAAGCACAAAGGTATATAAGCCACCTGAAACAACAACCCCATCTCGGCAGGGAAAGATGACGGTGATTAGAATTAGCAAAGAATGCACTGAGACGTTTATGCCAGCGGTAGCTTCTTGCAGTGGTCTGAGCCGCTAATAGAGATAAGGAACTCCGTCGAGTAGGTCATCCTCGTGCTCCCCTCCTCCTTCGGAGGTAGAAGAAGAAGAAGACTAGGGGATTTGGTATGTGCGGGTCGCACCAGTTGGATGTTTTCATGATGCACGTCTAGGCCAATGGATCGCAATTGATAGGCAAGTGGTAGGCTGACGATGTGGCAGACTACCATTTGCTGGTAGCTCGGCATTCGGCAAGTCGTAAATAGGTGAGCAAGCTACATTAGCACCGTCTAAATTTTGGTCCTGAGTCCGCCACTATCCCCGATGCACGCAGAGGGAAACCAATAGAGCCTTCAGCGACATCTTTACTATTATAAAAGAATGACTTGTTGGTGGTGGTGAGTCTGCCATACCGCCTCCCTCTCCTCACCTTTTAAGTCCCGACCGCCTATCCCGATGATGCAGAGGAAACCAATCTCCTCATCCTATTTAAGTTGGTAGGATCTTTAGTGAATGGATATGGATACATGCATAAATTACTTGAATGACTTCTATAGATAATTAAATTATCTGTGCTTATGGCTTCTGATAAGATTACATATGGTTTGTTGATTATATGCAAATTATTGATATTCGTTTTCTACGTTAATAATTTATATTATGTTTATTTGAAAACCGTGGTAATACAGAGATACTCGACTAGTACAGTAAAAATTGTTTGCGTGAGTACGCGCGCGTAATATTTGTCTGTACGAGTTTAATTTTTCCAACTTGTGTCTTTTTTTCAGGGAAAAAGAGTAGGAAAGGATCCTTCTTTTCTTACTTATGTTGATCTAGACACTCGAGTTGTCCTGTCTCTTTTCGAGATCGACGTGTCAAAAAAAAAAAAAAGATGACGACGTATCAGTCAATCGCGACATTACTCCTCGTCGCCATTCTTTAACACACCCATGACGCTACGCTGTTTTCTGGTTGCCAGGTCAAGATCTCAACGCTGGCGACGCGGAAACCTGGACCGTCGGACCGGCATGGCTTTCACCGCATCAAAAGCAGCCTCCCTCGTCCTGCGGTGTGGCCTCTCACGTGGTCACCTTGGACGTTGTCAAATTCAAATCTTGACCGTCGAGTGCTATGCAGTTTTGACCGCTAATTACTATTGTAGTATCCCTAGTCACAAAAAATATTATTTTAGGTATCGATACGGTCTCCAAAACACAGCCTTGACAACTAATTTCTATTGTAATGAATTTATAGAAGCTAACAAAATTATACTTTAATAATGTTTTTTCGAGATAAATATATACATATCATTTTTATGTGTTCGAAAAAGAAATCGATAATCAAAGTTTAAAAGTATTGGACGCTAATTAATATTGTACTTCCTCCGGTCACAAAAGAATATCGTTTGGACATCGGCACAGTCCCCGAAATGCAAATTTGACACTACTTTCTATTGTAATAAATTTATAAAACCTAACAAAATTATACTTTCATGAAAGTTCTTTTCGAGACAGATATATGTGTATCATTTTCATGTGTTCAATCTAAATATTGAAAAAAAATATCGATAGCTAAAGTTTTAAGTTTTTTGATTGCGCGTATTCCAAAACGACATTCTTTTGTGACTGGAGATAGTAATATATTTTGAGAACCAATAAAATTTTAATATTATGAAAGTAATTTTCGAGACAAATCTACTAATATGATTTTCATGTATCTAACTTAAATATTTTTAAAAAAATATCGATAGGCAAAATTTCTAAATTTTGCCTGCATGTATGCCAAAATGACTTTTATTTTTGAACTAGAGGGAGTAATCAATTTTATGCTTATTTAACACAGTGGCATCCAGTCTAAATCACGTTCTCAGATGGTCACTAGTACTCCCCTGGCCACAAAAGAATAACGTGTTGGATTACATGGGGTCAAACTTTCTAAACTTTCTAAGAATAATCGATCATGGCGCAGTTTGACGCTGTGAAGCCAAAAAGGATACGAATCCCGTGTTTGTATCCGTGGAAGTAGACACCTCATCTCCCCTGTGTCTGGGATCTCCCGTCTCTCTCCTAGAGATGCGAGCTCCAGCTGTGCACACCTTGGACTCCCATGGGGACGCGTCCTCCCAGAGTAGATTAACAAACCAAATCATGGTGTGGTGTCTCGTGCCACCAATTAAGTATGACGATGAACACGTTAGATTATGTCGCTTAATCATGCAGACGCTGTTGGAATTTTCGTTTAAGCTTTTGCAACGCAACGAAGAGAACACGATTGATTTTGGTTGGCTCCTCCTTTTGTCTTTTATTTCTCTCTCAACTCAACTCCTGATTTCTCAATCTTACAGGCAGCTAGTGCGACTCGAAGACGAAGACGAATCCGGTTCGGTGAGCATAACCATAACCAACTCTGCGTGCGACTCGAACTCCTAATCAAAACCAAAAAAAAAAAGTATAACTATCCAAACAAGATTAAATCCAACAGACACAAACAAAATCTGGTTCTACACCAGTAGTACACTACTACTAATTCGCAAGCATCGAACTCGAGGCAAAAAAAAAACAAGTAGGACTATTCAATTTGAATACAGTCATTAACAGCTGATCTGATCTGCATTTTTGACTTGGCTAGGAGGACGAGAGGTCAGAGATGGAAACCAATTGATATGGCTGGCTGTGCACGATCGACAAGTCAATGCCATGCCAGCTTCTCCTTCCTCCCGTTCAGATTTCCGACATGATCGTTCCCCCTCGTATATAAACCAAACCCCTCCCTCAACCTAAACCCAATCTTTTCTTGTCTCCCTCAACCTCAAGAGCTAGCAGCTAGCTTCTCTCTCTCTACCCCTTGCGATCTTGTGATCTTGCTGCTGCTGCTGCTGCTGCATCGTACAGTAGATAGATAGACACAGAAAGAAAGAAAGAAAGAAGGCCGGGGAGATCGATGGAGGTTCTGAACCGGGAGCAGATCTCGGAGTTCCGGGGGGCGTTCTCCTTCTTCGACAAGGACGGGGACGGGTGCATCACGCTGGAGGAGCTGGCGACGGTGATCCGGTCGCTGGGGCAGACCCCCAGCGTGGAGGAGCTGCGGGAGATGATCCGCGACGTGGACGTGGACGGCAACGGCACCATCGAGTTCGCCGAGTTCCTCGGCCTCATGGCGCGCAAGACCAAGGACACCGACGCCGACGAGGAGCTCCGGGAGGCCTTCAAGGTCTTCGACAAGGACCAGAACGGCTACATCTCCGCAAGCGAGGTAGCTACTCAGTCACTGGCATGTGGGCCTCCCCTACGGGCAGAAGTTCCTCCTCTCCTGCATTCTGTCACTGTTTGTAAATGTTTCTTTTGCACTAAAATTATCGTGTGAATTTGCTTGCAGCTGAGGCATGTGATGATCAACCTCGGGGAGAAGCTGACCGACGAGGAGGTGGACCAGATGATCAAGGAGGCGGACCTCGACGGCGACGGCCAGGTCAACTACGACGAGTTCGTCAGGATGATGATGCTCTCCGACCAATGATCGATACTGACCATCATGCATCCATGCATGGAAGAGATCTACTAGCTAGCTTAATCCTGCATCTACGATTTAACTCCATTTTTTCAATGGAGGAAATGAATTAATTAGCCATGCCTTGTGAATCTGTTTTTTGATCGATCCATCGATTCGTAAATTAACGGCGATGAACAATTGATCGACAGAGACTCTTCAGCAGCTAGCCAGCACTATTCCGTGTTGGAAGTCTGAACTTGCAGCCTTCAAAAAGACAAAGACAAAGACAGAGACAGAGAGAGAGAGAGAGAGTTTGAACTTGTGGATCGATGTGCTGGGTAACACATTTGATTGGAGGGTTGCAAGGAAGAAGAAGAGTAGGTTACTTGCCGTATTTGTTTCGTTTGGCCGATCGACCGACCATTATATATTGGATTGGAAGAGCACTTGTGGATTTGGTCCCTTAATTTTTACCTTTTCTTCTTGTTGACAAGAAATAATTTGATGGTGATTCTTTCAGACTTTTTGACCGGACCATCCAGTATTTGTCTTGTGTTCCCCATTATAAAGCCAAGTTACGTGCTCCATGCTTAACTATACTTTTGTCGAGTGGTTGTGTCGTATGACTGACGGGCGTATCAGACCATGCAGGGTTCAATCCACCTTAATTATGTATATATGCGGCTAAAACTGATGATGCCCTGCTGTGTTTTCTTTCCTTTAATTTGCCTAAAACCCGGCCGATTTTAATTTGTACAATTTTTATGTGGAAATCACACCGTTGTCATTCAGGCGGTAAATAGGAATGCCTACTCTTTTTCAAACCTGTATGATATTCTACTTCTTCTTCACCTCAATAGCTACAAAAGCCATCAAAATCATAAACACATACGGAGCGAAATTCTTGTATTGAAACCAAGAAAACCCCAAGACAACCCTGCCTGACTGGCCTGACCACTCGAGGACTAGTTTGACCGCATGGAGGTCGGTCGGACCTCCAGCTGCAAAACAACAATTCACTAACATCATAAATCGACATAACTTTCAATTCAGTGATCTAAATTCCCTGAGATTTCAACTATAGCTCACAAGAAGGTCAAGAGCCTATTACAATTGATGATCGGGTAGATTGAAGCTAAGGTTCTATGAATTTCTTGGATAAGATTAGGAATGCATAAGAACCGAGGAAATTCAAATTTTGATCCAAAAAATCGCTCATGGGTGGATGATGGTCAAAATGACCTTAGATGTATTTTCAAATGTTTTAGCATGCTAGATCACATCAAAAAAACCAAGAAAAATCAAAGGAACACACAAAATCCCAAAGACATCGAAGAGAGAATAAAAACAAGATAGAACTCATTTTGTGGCAAACCTTGCTGGGATTGATTCAAGAGATTGTTGGTTTATAGCCACTCCACCATGGAGGACAAAAGCTCAATACTTAAGCATTCAATCAATCCATCTCAGCCTCTTCTATTTCTAATTTTTCCAAATCACAAATTATGGTTTCTACTTGGAAGAGTTTAAGAAGTGCAAAACCCATATCCCTTCTTTTTATAGTGGAGGCTAGGTCAAAAGATAAAACCTTATCGGACGTCCGTTGATCCCCACACAAACGGGTTTACACCCACGCACGCTTCTCAAAACGGATGACGAATGGGATTTTCCGAATCAGTCTTTTCGTGATTTTTCTCTTATCTTGACCTAAACCGTCTCTCCTTGCACCGTTTTGCGCCCCGATTTCTCCAAAAAAACTCCAACTCGGTATTTTAGCGATGATACCAAAATACCTCTTCTCAATCCTTCTTCAAAGATCGATTCCAATTGTCGTAAAGCAATCCTATGATTCACCACATGTAGGTTGATTAATGACTCTCTTCATATCGGTCTCTCCCATCCAGCTACCATTGGAACCATCACGACACTTGCACCGACCCCCGTGTCACTTGATGCAACCAGTCACACCGAACTTCCCGTTCGGTCATCCCTGTAGTGTCGATCTTGTGCCATGCTTGAGTCAAATGACTTCACCAGGCATCCTTAATCATTCTGGATATCACCTCTCCTGGTCTAGTCTCGATCATCCTCGTCGTTGACTCCAAGCCACATGCACAATACTAGACCAAGAAATCGAATTCGGGCATAAATTCCTCGCAACTTGACCCATGTAGCCAAAACATGCATCACACAACACATATGCTCTAAAACCCATGACTTTAGTCAAATCCACGAAATTCACCGCCCTCACGACATATGAACAACCTCTGATCGGTCCGATTGCTGCCCATGGTCGGTCACCGCCAACTAGCGTCCGGTCAGACCGCCCGAGACTTAAGAAAACTTCCGTGTCGCTCAAACTTCTCTCTGTCCCTCTTTAGAATTTTTAAACTCTATCTAGTTTTTTTTCTTCTCGAAACTCTATTTTCAATGAAACCAAGTACAAACGCATCCTCTTACCATCCTTCATACGTGATTTTTAGCCGATTTTCAAAATTCATAAATGGACTTTTCGGTCGATTTTTAGACCACCACCAATGGTCTGTCAGACCACCGACAGCCTCCGGTCAGAATACCACCATGACTGGTCTGACCTCCTCAGCGTGATACATTCTGAATTTTCGTGACAACGAGAGTTTCTCCAAAACACCGATCGACACTCTTAACAATTGTTTAGGACACTAAGATTACGATAACATCCTCATGATCTCTACAGTAGGACACCCATGTGAAATTTCTGCTTTCCAAACGGTTTTAAGGCTTTAATTGAGTTGTTGACCCTTGATTAGATCAAATTAAACGGACGGGCAACAGCTGCAATTCCAATTTTTTCTAACCGGGGCATGGAAAACGGTGGCTCGCAGGCCGTCCAAAGTGTGTCGGTGACCGGCGACATTTGGCCGGTGCAGCCTGTCACGCGCTGCTACAGCAAACGGTCAAATCGTGGTCAACACGGCTCGGCTCGCTGTATATATAAGGATTAATTCAGTGTATTAACCTGTGAACCGCGCTGTTCGATCGCACAAAAATTAAATTCATTTGAAACCTTAGGCCCACCACCGTTCCGACCACGGGCAGGCTGTACATACATGACTTGGACCATGTCTTCACTTGGACGGTCCAACGCGCGCGATTTATGTCAAGTCTACTTTAGCTGTGCACTGCACTGCACTGCGCGGCTCAACAGTACACTTGAATTCAACAACATGGTCGGTCTTTCATTTTTAAAGTATGCCACCATGTCATGCCATGGCATTCTAACTGGGCGTTTGTTCGTCACACTTCGAAGCTTCGATCTATTCCATGGTCACCACCGGATTAATCCTGCTTGTACCAGATGGTCAGCGTTGCCCTTCGGAGTAGGCTGTCTTATTAACGGTGAGATATGTCTTAGAGATAATTACGTAAATGATTGTATCGCTTTTATGTTTATGATAAGTTGAATAATATGTTATTTTGTCTCTAGAAAGAACTAATTTATATTGATCAACAAGTATGTGATTTGCTCGTGAAACCCTTTGTTCATGTTTATAATGTTATTTCTGAGCTTATATCATTACGTGTAACACTAATGATTTAGAGTTCATCACATGTAGTGATCGATGACCGCGTTTTACGGATCATAGATATGGGGATATCATATCAATAATGTGGACATATGTTGGAGAATATGATATTGGATTGACCCACCTTGAGACACTGCAGGAATTGTTATATTCTTAAGTGTCATCAGATGATCTCATACATAGTGTACGTGAGATCCTTAGACTTGAGATCATCGTCTGTGAGCTGATCTTTACTTAGTCTCACTATTTGTGTGGCTTGACATATAATAAAGTAAACCTATCATGCTAGGTTTGATGAGGACATCCCTACCATGGATACAATCGTGCTTACACACACAACTCATACACAACTAGTACAAGGACATCTTACCCGAGCTCGTGCTCGCCAACTTAATTACCAGGTGAATCGTTCCTATGTTTATATATTACTGAGAATAGACCGCTACCTAATGCAAGTGATTTAATTGTGCTTAGTAACATGGGTAAGGACCAAGGAGGGGCATGTGGAGTTATGGACATGCATGGAAGGCATAATGGAGATCACTACGTCACTTTGGGTCCAAGACAAGAAAGAGTTCGAGTTGAGCTCGTTATGGAGTTGGATTCGGACTACTACGTCAGTACTAATTTTAAACGGTTGTAACTTCTTCATACGGACTCCGTTTGGGGCGTTTCTGGACTTCATGGAAAGCTTATCAAGTCTACTTTCCAACAGATCCAATCTCATCATCAAATTCCATCCGAGCCGGCCACAATCATCAAAAGAGTCTGCATGTATTTCTGAGTCCGAGTCGAAAGGGTGCTGCGCCACCTCCACTTGTTCCCACGGGCCTTGTAACCCTAGGGGCGTGCGTCCACCTCGCTAGCCGCCACCCCTGGCCGTCTCCCTATATAGGAGCCGCCGTCTCCCTTTGCTAGAACTTGGATTTCGTTGAGTTTAGGTTTAGCCATTGTGCAAACTTCTGTTCTTCAGTTGTGTCGAACGACCACCTGTCAAGATAGCCTTCGGGATCCTACTTTTGTTTTCAATACCATATGCACTTCAATCTTATTCACAATATCAGATTGCCTACATCTTATTCTTGCTAGTTATTCGATTGCTCGCAGGAATTGAACTTCGTGTTCAGGTTGATCGTGCTTCTAGCAAGGTCAATAACATCTTGTAGTTGGTTCAACGATTGCTAAGGCGCAAGCGTCGTCGTACGATTGTAGTCGGATCGCGAGAGTCACCTCCACCAAAATATATAGTTATCAATCTCATCGAAAGATCGGGCACCCCGCCTGCATTAAGGTTGATCCTTAGCCATGAGATCCGCTAACGACTACTTCTATTTAAATAGATAGCCACTCGTTCCCTAGGTAAGGCCAACGTGTTTTCATCTACCTACTTATTGTTCAGTGATTACCCTATCGATTGTGGTTTTGATTAACTAGTATGGGGTCGTGGCATAGCTACTGCTAACCTACACGATTATCTAGTATAATGATTATGCCTAACTTAATCACGAGTGATTTGTTTAACTAAACACTTAGTGTTACTAACTATTGTATAGGTCCTATGTGTTCGTGACATGCCATAATCCTAGTTAGGTCTTACCTGAGGTAATCATTTTACGTAATCGACAATTTAGTAAGGGCCCTCTTGCAATTGCGTGTTTCTATGATGTATTACTTTATTACCACTCTACTAGTTGGTGTAGAAGTCATTGACGTGTTGTCGTTGTTATTATTGTATGACAATGGCCCAGGGTATATGTATATGCCTAAACATGACTATATCATTGTCCAGTTTTAACTGACCTTATTATAAATAGTCAACCTTATAATCGTATTTGGGTGGGATCTACCTTTCATATTATCATATCATAAGACTGTAGAACTATATTACTCTCAACTAAAAAGTCTGATAATAATTGCTAATGGTTTAGGACCCTCTTGTTAACTAGGCGTTTTTAAATATAATATTATATTTGCTATAAACCCTAAATGATATGGTCTACTAATCCTTAACAATGGTGTATTATTTATTACTATTATTATTGTGACCAAAGCCTAGGGCCCAATGTCAGTATGATTCATATTTTTCATACTTTGTTGTTAGCACACTATTCCTTTCCATTAACCTCTAATCGCCTAACTTACTAATTGGCTTGATTAACATGATGTTGTCATTTGCAACATCCACCGACTAACCACCTACCTAACTAATCTAGATTAGCCACTTAATTAGGTGGCCCCACATGTCACTAAACCCTTCTTAAAGCACTTAGGGTCTCTTGAGCTCTTCACAGTTGGACCCCACTGTTAGCCCGCTCCGATTCATTCTCTACGAGAGAGATAATAAAGGGACACACGGAGAGGGGAGAGAAGGAGCATAATAGAGGAGTCGGGAGGCGGCTCGAGCGGGACTTAACGCCGGTGAGGCGGTCGACGGCGGCTGTCGGGGGTGGCCAAAAAGGAATCGGGAAGGGAAGATGATCCTATGGGTGGTGGTGGCACGGTTGGGAGTGGATGGGAGCGGCCGAGTGGCGGCAAGCGGCGGTCGGAGCCGGGGGAGGAATGGGGCGATGACGCTGGAGGGGGAGAGGGGAAGAAAGAGGGCGCGTGTAAGCTGGAGGGGGACAAGTGGAACTCACCAGTGCCAGTTGTTGTTATGGAGGCGAGCCAAGGCGGCCCGACGACGTATGCCAATGGCGGCGCGGCCGGTTCGGTGCGACAAATATGGCATGGGAAGGGAGAGCTCAAATGAAAGCGTCGGGGAGGAGGAGGGAGGCTAGGGTGTCTTCCAAGGGAAAGGAATCGGAGGAGAGCACATCGGGGAGAGAAATGGCAGTGGTGGTGGCGGGATTCATCCAGTTTTGGGGTTGAAGGTGGCCACGATGCTCTTGTGAGTGAATTCCACAATTGGTTGAGGGGAAATGCTTGTGGTGGCTTGGAACACAATGTGACATTGTCTAGACGATGAGGGCTTCACCAAGGTGGCCGGAATGGTGACAGGCGACTTCGGAGACTGGCCAGAAGCAGGGCTCCACACCCTTCGTGCTTTTGCGCTCGGTGGAGAAAGGGAAGAAGAGGAATGGTAGGGGAGCGAGGTGAAGGCAGTGATGCCCTTAAATAGGCGGAGGAAGGGGAGCCAGTGGCTAGGCATCGCGTGATGGGATGGCGATGGTTGAGGCGGCGTGGGTGACAGTGGCGCGGAGGCGACATGGGAATAACGAGGGTAGCATGGCGCACGACGGGACGAGAGCAGGTGGAACAGTCGTGCGCTATGGATGACGACGGTGTGGACAGAGCAACCCCGTCATGGACGTGATTGGAGCGTGGCGGCGATAGGACGGTGGCGATGCGGCTCCAGTGGTGAGGACGCGGCGGGAGCAAGGTTGGGCACGGCTCAGTGCGAGGTATGGGCGGGGCTGGCCATGACAGGACGATGCGGACCCTAGCTGCAGTGTGTGAGGACGGCATGGGCGCGGGAGCAGGCCAAGCTAGCTTGGGTGAGGCCGGCTGTGTTGTGGGGCTCGAAGCATGTAAGAGCAAGAGAAAGAAGGGAGGGGGCGTCGTGCGACGATGCGACAAGGGTCATCCAGGTAGTGGTTGGGCAAGGGTGGTGGTGACATGGTGTTAGGACCCAAATATACAAATCGAACCCTCTGTGTATACTGCACTAGTCTAGGATCACACTAATGCACAATGAAAACATCGATGAAATATCATTCCATATGCAAAGATAACTGAGAAATAAGCAAATAACAATGATTATCATAGTAATGACCTTAAGGTCAAAGTTTACAATTAATATCTCAAAAGGCGAGTAACTCAAATAAACTTGCGGAAGGAAACAAAATAATTTCAGTGAAGCCCATTCATTTGCCCACATGCAATTGAATGTGGTAGCATGATCTAGTTCTCCATAATCCTTAAAGTAGACCTTGTTGACCGACGATGAACTGCTGTAGTCTTCATCCACCGAACAACATTGTTTATAGCAAGAATGAGTACATAGAGTACTCAACATGTCACACCACAGAATGCAGTTATAGAAGATAGCTTGTTCCAAAGGATATGACATCTATTGTTCCTTTGCATAAATGCAACAGTAGCAGTTGAATATGAATAATAGATTGAAAGCGTAATTTAAAACAAATAACAATAATAATTTTAACAAGTATTTTCACAAAGCTCACATAATCTAATTAGTTTCTTTCACACAACGGCATAAGTTTACTCACATAGCTTCCCCTCCCAATTATTTTATGAAAATCTAACACTCGTGTGAAATCCTCTAGCATATCCATGACCGCGGACGCGGCTAATGGAATATATTGATTAACACTCTGCAAAGGTTTGTACGCTTTACCCACAAGATGCAATCAACTTGATCGGAGATGATCACAACAAAACATAGAGACGACAAACCACTCATAAGTGTGACCCGACATAGTAGTACACACCTCCATCCTAGCACACAATTTAATCTACATGCCTGAGTAGTCAATGCCTAGATTCCGTAGCTTACTAAGTTAGGCATATCCCGCACTAGGTATGTGATCGTACAACTATGGACCCAGCTCAATGGCGCATAAAATAATATCCTTAATTGACCAAGGCGAGACAGCCCAATGTCTAACCAAATTACCAAGATTTATATTTTCCCAAGCACGGAGTTCCACCATATCATAATTCTTTCCACTCGCCTCAGTCCAAATCTTTTCTCACTATGTTGGTTAAATGCATCACATGTCAACAACGAGTAACAACATACAACCCACATTTTTTTACACAAAGTTCCATAATCACTTTGTTAAGTTTAGATTTGCAATTAAAAATGATATCAATATCCCGTTGTATAGCTAAGCAGACTATTCGTGTCTAACCAACCTACATTGGTCTATGATAATATCAACTAATAATTAACCAAGCTAGGGTGACAAAAGATCATGGTAATACAATGAGCAAAGTTGATAGAATAAAATGGGTGAATAGCTAATACCAAAACATTTAAAGATTTAAATACTTGAAGTAATATGCAATAATTTGAATCAAAGTCATTTTTAAAAATAAGGTTCAACAAGATCAAAGGTACAACTTGTCTTGCTATAGCCATGATGTACTTATTTTATCTTAAATCTTCTACTTCTTTGACCTTCAGCTCTTTCGCACGATTCTAGAATGACAACATCTAACGAGAGATAAAGCACAAAAACAAACAAAAATAAAAAATGCAAATAAAAAAACTCCAAATTAAAATTGAATGATATAGGAAGGTCGGGCTTGATTTTAGATGAATTTAGAAACTTGAATGGGTTCAATCGGATTTCGTATGAGAAAGAACGAGCTCTCGAAAGTTTGATTGAGAAGGAAAATGCTGAAAAAGAAATGAGAGAGAGAAACTGACATGCGGGGTTGAGAGAATATTCCGAGAATCTTTATTTTCAGAAATTCAAAAAATGTTGAGTATATGACATGTGGGACCCACTCAAATAAAAAGATTTTCAAGAATTAAATTAATTCTAGAAAATGGGATGAGAGACTGATATGTGGGCCACTGGTCCATGGACCATGTCCACAGCAAAGGAGAGGTTCATGGTGAACCGGGTTCATGAGGCTAGGATTTGACTAGGGTTGACCGACATGCAGGACCCGCATGTAAGTGAGAGGTGGGTCTTAGGTTATGGCTTAAGTGGCTGACATGTGGGACCCTGTAGCAGATGACAAGGCATACATGTCATCCAATGAAAGTGATGTGGCAACAAGGTGGCATGACGTGGTGGACATGAAGGATGATGAGGTGGCTGCTGACACAGATGGTGACGTAGGTGGCGCTCGGGCTCCAAGGCTCGCCGGAGTTGCAGGTCACGGTGGAGGTAACGGAGGGTCAAAACAAGGAGAGGGCGACGAGGTGAAGAAGATGACGTGAGTGCAACGGTGGAAGACGTCGGCAATTGCTGGCGACGAGAGATACAGCGGCGCAAGCTCGGCCATGGCAGCGACAAGGATACGGCGGAGCTCCGGAGAGTCGGAGAGGAGCACAACGTAGAACTCAATGTGAGGAGTAGGAGGGTAATGAAGATGAACGCAGATGACCACTGATAGTGGCGCAATCAGACGGCGAAGGCGATAGACCGCAGAGGAGAGAGAAGGCGAAAATCTCGGTGCTTGGTGGAAGAAACACAAATTCAAGAGATGGGAGTTGTAGATAGGGCAACGAAACAAAATGTGACGCATGCAAACTCGAGGGGAACTCACCAAGGAAGTGAGGAACGAGATGATGGCGTTTCGGGCATCACGAGCGCGACCGGAGGTGAAGAAGACAAGGATGGCGACGATGAATCTCGGCTCGGGAGCTTTGGTGGGTGAGCGTCAAGCGTAGAGGACGTCGAGGCATAGTCAGTGGCACGAACGTGACGGAACGAGAGGCGATGATGGCAGAGAATGGCGTTGCGGGGCGCGATGCCAGCGATGAAGATGGTGACCGGTGCGGCGGTGCTTCATGGCATCTCAAGCAGAGGCGACTAGGGCACCAAGGGTGGCGGAATGGGGTGAAGCAGATGCACAAGGGGCGGCGGCCTTTGTAGCCTAGGGATGAGTGGGAGAGAGGGAGAGAGAAATGAGTGGGCCGAACCAATTCGGCCCACGAAGGAAAATGGATTAAGAAATGATTTCAAAATTTAGCAAAAGGCTAAAAAAAAATTAAATGAGGCAAAATAAATAGCAAATAAATTCAGAGAAATCCTTGAATATTCATGAAAAATTAATGGATGTTTACATTAGTCAAATTAAATAGTATAAATTTTCAGAAATTCTAAAATAAACTTTATTAATTAAAGGAAAATTTGTGGGATTTTTTGGGGTCCTAAACAACTCAAAAGATTTTTGAAAACCCTAGCTTGGTGATGGAAACACGTCGGGATAGAGAAAGTGACGATGTCGTGCGGACAACACAACACCAATGGAGGTGACGAGATGGGAGCGACAGGCGGTTGAGCTCGGCATGGTGCAAGGAGAGTTGGAAGGGAGAATAGGCCGGAGGCCGACAGGTGGTTGGGCGGGTTTTAGCCCAAACCGTGCTTTTGAGGTCGAGGTTTCAAATAACAATCCAAAATTCAAACATCGACGAAGTGCGACAAAAGTTTTTAAAAATCCCTCATTTCTAAACAATTTCAAATGCTCAGAATTTTTGGGATGTTATAACAACGCTCATTGGGGCAATCGCGAGGAGGATAAGGTCGGTTCGTGGAGGTGATCAGATATCGCTCGGAGGGAAGGATTGACTACGTTGATGCGCTTCTTTTGATTGGCTACTCTAACTCTTCTTTCACTATACCACATGTTTGGTGGTAATGTATCATAATCTTTTATTTGCATGGCTTACTAGTTTACATGGTATATTTTTTTAAAAAAAATTGAGCTACAGTAGCCTACCAATATCCCAATAATTAATACCAACGCTTCATTTTTTTATTCAGCACTTGTAGTACTAAATGGCAAGAACTTGAAAGAAGCTAGCAAATTATATTTTGGGTCAAATAATTGAAATGTCCTTTTGCAAGCTCACACACAAGGAAATTAACTTGTCTCTTCGACCTCACGGAGTTGTTCGGTTTTTAAAATGTGGACTTGGCCGGCTTTTACTACTACGACGAGGACTCGAGATTGATGAAAACTTTCATTATTCAAATCACCATATGATCTTTCAAAAATTATAATATTTTTGGACAAATTTTGGAGCAATTTGGATGGTTGAGATAGTTCATTTCCCCTTTCATTTTGGCTAATAGTTTCAGATTTTTGTGCCACACAAGTTAGATGAATTAAATGAGCCTGCAGCTCTGTTCAGTCCATGAGCCCAACAAGCAAAACTACATTTCTTGTTTTCTGAAGACTCAAGATTTTATGCGACTTTCCCTCCCCAAAGAAGTCCGGCCCATTAAAGAAAAGAATGAAATGAAAGATAGATGAGCCTTTTTCATCTTTGTTTTTTTGGGTATAACAGCAGCAACGTGTAAGGCAAACAGTAGTCACTTGTTTCCCGGTGGATTCTGAAGTTTATTCTGGTTCGCATTTTTACCTCTGAAACTTTTCACCTTTCAGCCTTAAATCTTGATGATTAATTTGACTCTAACATATATGATATATCCATCTTTAAACATCTACAATAGTTCATGTCACTTGTTACTAAGGGATGAACACATCAACATTTAAGTAAATATGAGCAGAGAGGGTGATTTTATTTCTAGACGAAGAAACAAACAAGTTGTTGATACAAAAACACAATAAACAACAAAATAGCTATTGGATACTTGTTTGTTACCTAAAAACATATTTTATAGATAGCAATTAAATCTTAGATACAAGTAAAAAAAATCACTTTCTCTCTTTTTAGTAATAAATTAAAAAAATAAACTATTGCAGATGCTTTTTTAAGGTTAAGTAAGAGCTATTGTAGATGTTTTTTTTAAAGGCTAAGTAAGAGCTGCTCCAGCAGCTAGCAGCTAGCTAGCATGGCATCTTTTCTTTAGGAGCTACGTACAAGGTAACCTACACGCGACATATCTGATCGGTATTCGGACCACGAATTACTGAACTAGTGTACCATCGAGACTGTACGCTCCACAGCTAGCATGCCGCTGTTGCCGTTTTTCGTGGACACATTTGTATCTGGTGTACTCGCCATGTACCATGGCTGTCCTGCATTTGTCCCCCGGCCGGACCCTAGGTAACTTATTTTTTATCTTGACCCCAACCAGCCAGCTAGTACTACTGAGTACTGACACACTGTACTGCTGCGTGCCTCGTTTCTGTATCGATCGATCGATCGTCCGATCAGCACCCAATGCACCTGAAACTAGATCTTCATCACGCCTGAAGTTAAGCGCCCAAGAGGTAGTACTGGCTGTGAGATAGCTAAGCTTCATCGTGTAAGTATACAGTACTCTTCGGTCACGTAAGAATGTTATTTTAGAGCACATGCAATCAAAATTTTTAAACTTTGGCTATCTATATCTTTTCAACGTTTAGATTGAGTTAAAAATATAGTTTTGTTAGGTTTTATAAATCAATTACAATGAAAACTAGTGGTAAAAGTTGTACTTTTTAGATCATATCGATGAAAATCGTGCAGTACCCTTCAGAAACTGAACCATGCATGGCATGAGATGAGAGCTGGTTGCTAGCATGGCTATTACTCGATCAGATTTGCTACGTACTCGTCAGCTACCTGATCAATCAGCACGGCGGCTCGTCGATCGTATCGAGCGGTGCATGCAAGGGCGCAGCGCGGCGCGGCGTGCCGTGAGGCTCCGGTCACCCGCGCCAACCGCGCGCTGCACGGTCCCCGGGGCGGCGCTCCGCCAGCCGGGCCGGACGGTGGGTATGTAACACAGAGAAAACGTAACGTAAGAGCAACGGCGAGCTACATTGCCAATTTAATAGCTAATTGCTGCTGGTGGTGCAGAGAGGCCAGCTAGCTAGCTACCTAGCGTGCTCGCTTTCGGTTGCAAGCAGGAGCAAGTAGAGTAGCTACCTTGCTAGCCAGAGCAGGACCACCATTGCAGAGAGATTGAGATTGAGATCGAGATTGAGATTGAGAGAGAGAGAGAGATGGCTAGCTAGGCAGGTAGTATTCTGATTGATCGATGTACGCAACGGGCCACTGATCCATCTGTGAAGCGAGCAGGAAGCAGTGGGCAGGCTGCATATATGCTGTTGAAGCTCTGATATATCTTTGGTTAGTGGCGCATGCAGCAAAGTTATGATCGAGCTAGCTGCTTGCTGTTAAGAGTTATTACTGCAGGTTCCACATTGTGCAATGGTGTGCTTGTCACTGCATGTATGCAGCCGGCTAGGTTAATAATGCATGTATACTGTCATCGAGAGGCGAGATATATCTGAGTGTGGCAACGCAACAGCGATGCCTCAACTGCAGCTGTTAATGCATGATGTCGATGCGAGGATCGATGGGCACCGGCTATGCATCTACATCAGAAGCCTTCTATTGCTTCATCTCACCCTTTGCTTGCTTGGGCCGGTGCATTGCTGCATATATATATGCATTTCTGAAAATAATGCTTGGTGCATGCATGCACCCGTTTACTGAATCTGAACTAGATCATACGTACAAACTATGCTTCTATAGCTATGACCCCATATGTCTATATATGTAGGAGCATCGATTGGTTGTGTGCCTGATTGGATGGTTAGATGCATACACGTTCGTCCTTAAGGAAACGTTTGCTACAACTAGTGTACTACAAGGATCAGAATAACTAAAGTATATATAATGAATCTTATGGCCTACGGTGAGCAATCCTACATATATTAAGCAGCTTTTAATTCGGCAGCTAGGATACTCAACGTTGCTCAGTTTGCACGAGTTTTTGGCCGTATTGACCCTTTCTCGGACGAATTAGCGAAAATAATGGTCATAGTCTCGTACACTACTATAAAACAAGCCATAAAGACGCCTCATCGCAGACGGTTCTTTGAAACCGTTTGTGATAAAATAATCACAGACGGTTCGTCTTCCCTTTCTCGGACGTGATATGGAACTATAATGGTCATAGTCTCGTTTGTGATACAAAACATATCATAGAACCGTCGTGGAAATGTAGATATCACGAGATGGTTCGTGGTTAAACCGCTCGTGATACTTCACAGACGATTCTAACCACAAACCGTCTGTGATACCAAGAGAGTATCACAGACGGTTAGCGGTTAGAACCGTTTGTGATACTTCACAGACTGTTCTAACCACGAACCGTCTGTGATACTGATAATATCACAGACGAGTTCGTGGTTAGAACCGTCTGTGATTTTAGATTTACTATGGCTTGAATTTTTACCATGGTTTTGGAATTTTCCTTACTATTTGATTTTTACCGTGGGCAGAGGATTGGTTACCACGGCAGAGGATTATGTGCCGCGGCAGAGGATTAGCTGCCGCGGCAGAGGATTAGCTACCGCGGCAGAGGATTGACTGCCCAAATCCTACCACAACAAAGTATTGGCTGCCATGGTAAAATTCCAAGCCATGGTAAAATCTAAAATCACAGATGGTTTTATACAAAAACCGTCTGTGATGAGACGCTTATCACAAACGGTTCATGATACGAACCGTCTGTGATATGTCATCACAGACGGTTTTTTGTATAAAACCATCTATGATACTTTTGTTTTGTTGTGTGGGAAAATAAAAATTTGCACTTAATGGGCGGGCTGCTGAAAATCTCTTTATATTAACAGAGTCCTCCGTCTCCTCCTTTGCCATCTCCATCTCCTCCTTTGCCATTTCTCCTCTACCATCTCCATCTTGCCCTGACCTTGCGCTCCAGCCTCCCCCGAGCTCGTCGCCCGCGGCCTCCTCCACCTCGCCCCAGCCTCGTCGTCGCCGGCCTCCCACGACCTCGTCGCCCCCGGCCTCCACTACTTCGTCGCCCCGTCCTCCCTAAGCTCGTCACCCACAGCCTTCTCCACCTCGCCCCAGCCTCATCGTCGCCGGCTGCCTCCTCCACCTCGCCCCGGCCTCATCGTCGCCGGTGGCCTCCTCCACCTCGCCCTGGCCTCATCGTCGCCGGCCTCCCACGACCTCGTCACCCCAGCCTCCCACGACATCACTCTCTCTACTCCCCCCTTTTGCTCGTGATGTGGATTACTATTGTGATGTGTTAGTGCTTTGTGAATGGATTGAGTTGATGCTACTATGATGTGGGTGATGCCGTGTTGTTTTTAGTGCTATGTGAATGGATTGAGTTGATGCTATTGTGATGCTGTGGCTATTGTGGGAAAGCTAACGAAAAGTTCAATCCGAAAATCCATATCAGATTCATTCACGAGGCTCCAGACGAAGTGAAAATCCGTTTTCGTTTTTTTTTGCAATAGAAAAATCTATCACAGACGGTTCTAAACAAGAACAAATGCGTGATATTACTATCACTGAGCGGTTCTTGTTCGAACCGTCTATGAAAATAGACTATCACGCAGCGGTTCGTGAATAGAACCGTGTGCGTGATAGTTTACCCGCGACGGTTCAAAAACCGTCATGATGATCTCATGTCATCACGGTTCGCATAAATTCCGTTCTGTGATGATGGTTTAGAACCGTCTGTGATGAGGTTTTGTGTAGTAGTGGTATTTGTAAAAATGGCATCCTAGGCCGCACCGCCACCGTGCGGACGACGGACGTACAGACACGCACCCAATCCCTCAAGGCTACCGTGAGGGCCGCACGGCCACCGTGCGGTGCCGCCACAGTTCACCTCCACACGCACCCCCCCCGCGCAGCCCTCCCTCCCGCCAGTCCTTCCCTTCCGCCACGTGGAAACCGGTCTGATCCAGTTCTCTGGAGAAACAAAAAATCGGAGATAGATTCCATGTGTCGTTCGGACACGGCTCCTAAGCTAGCTCCCTACCCTTAATTCCACTACCCGGCCTCCCATCCGGTCACTTCAATCAGAAGACAACACAACCAGAATTGCCGGCACTAACGTGGTGGCTTCTCCTTCGTTCGGCTATAAATACCAAACTCTCACGATCGCATCACTCATATCCATTGTGTTTCGCTTCTCGTTCTCGCTCATCATCGAGAACTCAGAGAACATAACATAATTAATTTTTTTAGATACGAATATTTGATTGCTTCTCATCGCTCATTTTTATTGCTTCCCCCGAAGGTCAGGTAATTTCTCGAATGCTTTTGTTGTTATTACCGTAGTTGTATTTAATCGGTCGTAATGCTCATAGGCTTTGTGATTTTCGGTAAGAACTATTTTGTGGTTCAAAATGAGTTGAAATTAATTAGTTTAGTGGCAATTAATTAGTCATAATTAGTTTAGTGGCTATCAGTCTAGCATATTAAATAAGTAGAAATTAACTACTTGTAATTAGTTTAGTGGTAATTAATTAGTCGTAATTAGTTTAGTGGCTATCAGTCTGGCATAATAAATTAGTGGAAATTCACTACTCGTAATTAATTTAGTGGTATTTAATCAATTGTAATTAGTTTAATAGCATTTAGTTAGGCATAACTAATTTAGTGCAAATTAGTCAGCCGTAAGCAATTAAGTAGTCGTAAGTAATTAAGTGGTAATGAACTTGTGGTTCATTAGTGGTAAGCATGGTAGTAATGAATTACTCGTAATTAATTTTTGGAGGAGTAATCAAATTGTTGGTAATTAATTAATTATTCATATTTAATTACACATATGTAATCGATCACTTGCATGAAAATTGTCGTCATTGATTGTTATATCGCGTACCGCGGACCGGGTTGTTGTGGCTTTAGGTAATTTATGAAAATGCAAGAGTCGGTAGTGTTTTATGGCAATGGTCTTGTCGGTGTATTAGAACCGATCTTACGTAAAGATTATTTGATTCGGGGGGTCTCCTAGAGATGAAATCACGCAGAGCGATTGACACGGGATTTTTATACAGGTTCAGGCCTTCTCCGGGGAGAATAACAACCCTACTCCTGTGTGTGTGTGGTATTGACTGTATTATCGACAATCAAGCCAGAAACTCAGACTATTACAAAGAACAGTGCTTTTCTTTCTCCTTGATTGTCCTAGATTGGCCCTTGTCTTTCTTTTCGCCCCCTCTTGCCCTCTGATTGATACCTTTATATAGTCGTGAAGGAGTAGCCGTTTTCCCCTGCTGAAGAGGCGCCTAATCAAGCCAGTAATGGGCGCATGATGGCAATAATTACCGGCGTAGTGGCTCCTTCACGCCGTTGGACAGTTATCCTTCAGAGGTAATGGGGTATTTAAGCACTATTACTGCGCGGAATTATAGTGCATGTGGACCGTCTGTATTCCTTAATCAATTAGACCCACTCGCTTGTAGGTGCTATTGATTATAAGGTGGTCGTGGTTGACTTGGTCGTAGCAGGACTCACGACTGGGTACAAGTCGTAGAAGGACTTACGACTAGGTACAGGTCGTAGCAGAACTTACGACTGGACAATAGTCGTAGAAGGACTTACGACTGGGTAGTGGTCGTAGAAGGGCTTACGACAAGGTAGTGGTCGTAGAAGGACTTACGACCATGACATAGTCGTAGTAAGACTTACGACTATGAGGGTGATTGTAGGAGAATTTACAATCACTTGGTAGGGCTCTCCCTTATGAATATAAGGGGTACTTCTCGGGACTACGTGACATCATATTTACCCATAATAAGAATTACAGATAAAAGATAAAATGAGGATTATCAGATCCTCGTCAGGTCTCATACGGACCCGAAGGGTTGGACCTGTCGAGATGCCAGTACATGGTGGTCCGGGCGGAGGAACTTGACGCGATGAATATTCACGAGCTTCGAAGCTGCATCCGGAGGGAGTTCGTCACAGAGGCAATGACAATGAAATTTGTGATCGAGGGTATCACTTGCACAAATGCCGCATGGGAGCTCGTCTAGGTGCATGGAAGTGTAGCATGGAGTACGTACATGCACATTGCCTCCCAGCCCAAGCGGGCCATTTACGAGAGGTCGATGGTGTATGTGAATTTCGTACGTAGGGTGTCGAGAAACCTTGATGATGTTGGGGCCTCTACAAGCAGGCAACTGCAGGTCAAGCTTGAAGACAGTAGCACATAATATGCTATCTTGGAGGCAAGACCCGCACATAATTTTGTGCAAAATGAGGGGGCTGGATTGTGGTGGTTGGACCGCATTGACTGCCATGAGTATCTACCGGACCAGCCTCTCGGGTTGGAGTCCGACGAGGATGCCGAGCCAGGCTCAGATGGTAGCGACGAGGATGTACACGAGGCTGGTGGTCCAACCGGGGAAATTATGTCATCGGATGCGCCTTACGTGGCATCGAGACTTGATGATGACGCGGTGTATTCGCTCGCACTGCCGAATAAGAAGGCTCCTTGTGGGGGTTTGAAGCCGACACCCTCTTAGTTGGGTAGCGCTTCCCTAGTAAGGCGGTCGTGCAACGAGCTATAGAACGGTACGCTTTGTCCATCGGTAGTGTGTACCAAGTGCATCGGTCCAACCCAGGACATAGTGAAGTGCATAGTGGAAGGCTACCTTAGCAAGGTCATCGCTCAACGAGTAAAGATCTTTGGCTCGGTCCTCAAAGTCAAGGCACTGACCAACCACAATTGCGATCTCAATGAGTCCCTGCGGCAACATCGGAACGTGACTTCCGCATATGTTGCAAACCTCATCAGCCATCTCGGCGGATGTGTCCATCTCCCCCAAGATTCTAATGTCAAAAGTCACCAATCATGCTGGTTATCCAGTCGGCTACAGCAGGGTCTAATGAGCCAAGCAAAACGTCATCGAGTCCATAAACGGGACATACAAAGAGGTGTACAACCTTGTACCAAGATTGCTTGACCAGATTGCCGAATCAAACTCCGGCACTTACATAAACAAGCTTGGGAGTTAAGATGCTGAGGGAGGGCCCAACTACTTCATACTGGACCGGGGTTCTGGGCTTTCGCCCAGGCCATCGGGGGCTTCAAGTTCTATCGTCCTATCCTCACAATGGATGACACTTTCCTCATGGGGAGGTACAAGGGCACTTTCTATGAACTCTATGATGATACCTAAAGCACATGATATTATTTCACTTAGGAATCAAGGATCGGGAGGCAAGCTAAATGGAGATGATGGCAGCACCAAGCATGGAGATGATCAAACAAGGAATTGATATTTCTATACTGAGGCTTACCAAAATCTAGCATGAAGACTATATATCAAGTTATTTAGGCCAACACGCAACAATATTTGAGTAAAAGAACTTGGTGCTGCGCTACCTATGCTAATGGGCCATGGGCCTTGTAATTTAGGCTGGACACCTAGGGTTGGGCACTGTTCACGCATGAACAGTACCGGCAACCACCGCCTCTCTTCCTCTTTTACATAGTGACCGCCACCCTTAGGGTTTGGGGGTTTTGTTGATTGAAGTTTAGCTTTTCTACTTTATAATTTATCCTCTTGTTCGGCGAGAGCAACATCGACATCATTTTGAAACCCCACTTATCAATACCAATTTTATTCATATTTCTAATACATCAGATTGCATTTTTACCTTGTTCTTGCATGCTTCTTTGGTGTATGCAGGAGTTGATATTCGTGATCAGGTCATCGGGTATTCGTGCACGGTTGATAACGACTTGTCGAGCGGTTCAATGATTGCTTGGTTTCAAGCCTTGCGAGTTCATAGCTAGGATCGTGAGAGTTGAACGACTTCTACCTAATTTATCTTCTCGTTAGAAGATCGAGCCAAATCAGGACCTCTGTAGTTCATCAACTCCAAACGTCACCTCGTAGACAAACATAGAATCACATCAAACAATGCAAGAATATAAGAAAAGAAATAGTAGATTGAACACAAAGATATAGGGGACTTCTTGTTTCTCTTTATTACCCTTCAAACGATCAACCTTTTATATTGACTAGTACTCCTATTTATAGGTTAGAGATCCTGCTAGAGTTTTGAATGGAGTGCCATACATTCCCCTTGGGCAACCATCCTCACATGTTCATGCCTCGTCAAAACTCTATAAAAATCCAATGGGAAAAACCTTCTGCTGCGTTGTACGAATTGCCACGTTAAAAACTTTAGCCACGAAACTTCAGGAAAACTAGTCAAGGGAAAAGTGTACAATCCACCCAATTTCATTTGATCTCCAGGATTCATTCTTTGGGTACTCGATCTTCATGATCAAGTTTCAATAATGAGTTCGTGGAGATTCTCCCCCCTGAATTCTACACTTCTCTAACTCTTATCATTTCAATTCCACGTATGCACCTTTCAAAGGTAGATGCTGGAAGTGACTTAGTGAATAAATCTGTAAGATTTTCGCATGACTTAGTATGCAGTACTTTAATTTTGTCAATATTTTGTAATTCACGAGCATAGAAGAACTTGGGGTTGATATGCTTTGTGATATGACTCTTCACATAACCCACATGCACTTGTGCAACACGAGTTGCATTATCTTCATAGATAATAGTGGGGGTTTGTGCGGTACTTAATCCACACGATAGATGAATGTGGTGAATCATCCGCCGAAGCCAAGCACATTCTTGTAAGGCCTCATACAATGCTATGATTTTGGAGTAGTTCGTCGAAGTTGATACAATAATTTTCTTAGACGATTTCTATCGAATTGCAGTTCCACCACATAGGAATACATAGTATGTTTGCGACTTGACTGTATGCGGGTCTAACCAGTACTCGGCATCTGTATAACCATGCATAGAGAGGTCTTGGTTTTTTCTATAGAACAGACCAGGGTCTTTGCTTCCTTGGAGGTATCGAAAGATGTCCTTCATTTCTTGCCAATGCCTTTTGGTAAGTTCTGCAGTATACCTTGCTAATAGGTTCACGACAAATGCAATATCTGATCTAGTACAATTTGTTAAGTACATGAGTGCTTCTATTGCACTTAAGTATGGAAATTTTGTTACCAGGACTTCCTCCCCCTATTCTCTATGTCTGTACTGGTCCTTGTCTTGCTGCAAGGAACTCCCGACCATCGACACTTTCGAAGGGTGTGCCTTTTCAAAGTCAAACCTTTCTAACACCTTTTGAGTGTATGCTGACTGATGTACTAATATCTCTTCAGGGGCATGCTCAAACTGTAAGTCTAGGCAATATTTGGTTTTACCCTAATCCTTCATTTCGAACTCTGACTCTAGGTAAGAGCTTGCTCCCTTAAAACCTTCCAGAGTTCTAATGATGTTCATATCATCTACATACTCTAAAATTATACAAAATTCATCCTAGGATCATCGTATAAATACACAAGGATTATTCTCAGTGTTTGTGCAACCTTTCTTACATAGAAAGTCGCTTCAAGCGATTATACCGCGCTCTACCTGATTGCTTAAGTCCGTACAATAACCTTCTAAGTTTCACAATGTACAGATTTCCATTTGCTCTGTCTTGTTCGGGAGAGAGATACATTCAGGTACCTTCGTATTAATGTATGAATCCAAATTTTCATAAAGGTATGCAGTTACCATATCCATCAATTTCATTTCTAAATTCAAGTTAGCTGCCATTGAGATTAAATATCCAAAGGGTGGTTCCGCCCATGACCGGGGAATAGGTTTTTTTCATAATCATCTCCTGGACGTTGAGTGAAATGTTGTGTAACGAGCCTTGCTTTATGTCCTACAACTTCATTGTTTTCATCTTTCTTTCGAACAAATACCTACTTATGCCCTACAGGGTGCACATGGGGAGGCGTGCGACTCACATGCCCAAACATCTCTCCTTTATTTAGAGATAATAATTCTTATTCTATTGCATTCTTCCAATCTTCCCAATCTGATCTTTTCTTACATTCAGCGAGCGATGCAGGCTTTGGATCAAGATCGATGATTATGACAATTTTCTTTGCAAAATAAATATCGACATTGGCTGTTGTTCTATTCATAAATTCTCCAGTGGTAACATATTTTATAGCTATTTCTTCATATGAAAATTATTCTAATATTTCTACTTGCTCACCGATGCTTCCAATTGTGGTGGCAAGTCACTTTAGTTTTTCAGCTTCGATGTGTGCTCACACATCCATACTGATGTCTCCCTTCATGAGGATGCTCAAATCTGTATGCCTTTTCTAAAGGTTCTATACTAGTTCCAGGTCTCAACTGGCCCCCCTTTTGGTTTTAGGAACTTCGGTAATCGATTGTGTCAAGTCCTTCTTATCTTTTTCACCAAGAGTGCCCGGTTACTTCGGATTCGAGGGGACGGAGTTCTCATCCTTTCTGAGGCCTTAGGACGGGATTAGGGATACCTTCATCGGTATTTCAACCCTCTCCGGTGCATTGCGTACATGCATATGTCACTTGGTCATACTCTTCAAATCACTAAAGTGGTCAGACAGTTGATTCGCTAATGCTTGCAAATCAATTATCTTATGGACTTCTCTATTTGCTTCACTAGTGTGTGGGTCATGTGCATGGATTTCAATTATCTTTGGGCTTCAATTATTCCCCGATATTTTTCATCAAGGGGTTTATTCCCCCCTAATGACGGGAAACAATCCTATTCAAATATGCTATCGAAGCAGGCTGAATGCAAATCTTCACTCATAGGGTCCAAATGCCTGATTATGGATGTTGTCTCATAACCAACATATATCCTAAACTTTTGGAGAGGACCCATTGCAGTTCGCTGCGATGGTGGTATAGATACATAAACCTTGCAACCAAATTCGCGAAGACAAGAAATTTTCGATGCTGACCCTTGCACTAGTTGCATAGGAGAATGGATGTTATATGCTGGTGGTTTAAAATTGGTGAGAGTTGCTACATTGGAACTACGTGTCCCCAACATGTAGTTGATAAAATTACAATTCTGCAAAATCTGCTAGTCCATGCTGAGTGTGGACATGCGGTATTGAATACTCAACGTTAAGTCCTATTACCATACAATAATCATCAAATGCTTTCGAAAATAAATTCTTCGGTGTTGTCCATTCTGGTGGACTTCACATGATGATCAGGGAAATTTTTCTTATTGTTAATTATCTGCGAGATTAGTTTTGCAAAAGCGTGATTTCTCGTAGACAATAAACATACGTGCGATCATTTCGAGGAAGCATCGATGAGCACCATAAAATACCTAAATAGTCCCGGTAGGGGCTGTATAGGACTACAAATGTCTCCAAGAACTTCATCATTCGCTTTTAGAGCAGAAGATCTAGTAATTAATTTTCTAGTGGCACACGCGGGGCGCACAAAATATTCCTGATTCAGAAATTATTTACAACGATATTATGTCCTTGTGAATTGTTAATTATATGTATTATCATCCTAAGACCTAGGTGGCCTAATCTATCATACTAGAGATAGAAACGTTCAGAGCTTCTAAATACGGTTTTCAAGGCAGTATAGGCTACATGTGCCTTAATATTAGTGTAGTATAGCCCAGTTTCATATGAAGAAAGTCGTTATAATACCGTTTTTCACTTTCTTCACGCTTTGTAGTGAGCAGGTATTCCTTACCATACTCTTTGCGGTCTCTACGTGGAAACCGTTAGCGCGAATGTCCTTGAGAGTTTAAGTCAATTCTGGGTACAACTAGGCTTCTTCAATGACCAAAGTTGGGCCCATCGGGGGTATAATTGAGGTCCTTCCTGAGTCTATTATACTAGTATCGCTGCCTGTGATTTTCGTAAGACTACCAGCATTCTTGCTGATCGACTAAAAGAATTTTGTCTCTCTCCAGATAGTATTTGTTATGCCGCTATCCGTTAAGCACACTTCCTACATAGGGCATCACACGCGTTCTAACATAAGATACTTTATTAATATACAGCAGAGAGCAAGTAACACATAAATAAAATACTTCAGATATCAGAACATAACCTGCTATTATAAATACAGGAAAATAACCCTTACAGGACACATCATAAGAATTTAATGTTTTTGCTCTCCTAGAGCTTACAAACATTATTCAAAGAATAAATTAATTCAATGTTAGAATAAATTAATTCAATGTTCCATCACAATCACAAATTGCAAGTGACTGTAAAAAGATCTAAGTGCAATGTGTGCACTAGATCGAATCGACGACGTATGTAGAAACTTTTGCCTAAACCTGCTCCATGGCGATCTTCTCCTCTTGGGCAACTACGGCTGCGGCCGCTGTGATGTCCAAAGGAGGGGTGATGGGGCAGCTATTGGGTTGTGCACATCCATGAGTGCAACTAATGTGTGTGGATCCTCTGTGCCTGCAATAGAGAGGTGTGTCTCATGCTGTTCTTTGCCCTTCTTCTTAGACTAGAAAGCATTGATAACGTGCTACGACCCACGACCTTACCCTTCTTGCCCTCGCCTTCGTGAGAGACTTCCCCACCTTGTAGTTGCTAGCATTGGCTTCATGGCTAACATTGCGACTAGGCAGCTGCGAGATGTAGTTCTTCCTTATAACATCATCTTGAGCTTCCGCAACTTACATGATGTCAATCAATTCAGCATACTCCTTGTAGCCGTCTTGACGATAATTGCGTGCAGATTACACCGCATTCGGGTGAAAGGTAGAGAGAGCATTCTCAATCTTCTACTTATCCATGATTATCTTACCACATAGTTGAAGACGATATAAATTCTGGCCATGCCGGTTCGAAATGTCAGTCATCTACATTTTTATGCAAAGAGTTCATAAGATTACTAATGGTAATTTGTATAAAATGATTGCAAAGTTCTCAAAACGTTCTTCGAACTTTAGGTTCATGATCCCGTATTTTTCTATGTATTTTTTATGATTTACCGCTATTTTTAGTGACTAAAAGCAATATACACAATCACAGATAATCAAAATAGTAAATACAATATATAAGTTGCATAGAAATAATAATAACAAAGTTAAACATATTTTTAATGCTCAAAATGATTCAAAATTTGAATTCCCGAGACCCTTTTCTGCTGGAATATGAATTTTCGATGAATTTTGTAATTTATGAGGGCTAAAGCGCTAATTTTCAGTTCTGATAAAAAAAAAGTCATGTAATTTTAGATAATCGAGGGGCCCATTTGCAAATTTTTTGATTTTTTCTATATTTCTTTCCGAGTATGGGCAGATTTTGTCCGACCCATTACCGTGCATGTGTCGGCTGATATCTTTTCGGCCCAACTGGCTGGGACAAAAAGGGGGCAGCTAGGGGGATTTAGGGTTGCCCCTTCCCTATCCCCAAAAGCGGCGGCGGCGCCCATGCGTAGGCGGCGCGAGGGTCCGGCAGCACGGTCGACAACAAGATCCGGCGCATGCGTGGGCTCGGCTGGCGCGCCGCCGCCCATGAGGTGGCACGAGGGCGCGCGCGCGGCCGATGACGCATGCATGCTTGGCGCGGGCTCACGGTGGTGCCTCCGTCCGAGGCAACACGAGGACCAGGCCATGCAGCGCGGCCGGTGCGGAGTGGCGGCTTCAAGCTAGATGCACGTCGTGCGCACTCGCATGTGGTGGCGTGGTGCGTGTGGGAGGGCGCCGCCGGCCGGTCTTGCCAGCGGTGGCGGCGGGGTCGGCACCGCGCCGACGATTGCGGCTCGAGGCGGCGGTGCGGTCGTGGGGCCGGCGAGCTCGGCGGCTAGTGAGCGCGAGGTGGCGGCCGGGTTCAGGATCGGGCGCCAAGCGGGAGCATGCGCGCGGAGCCCATGTGGGGGCGGTCGGCTTCAAGCGCGCGGCGTGGCGTCTTGCACAGCGATGCGTATGGGGCGGCGAGGTTGTTGCAGTGCACGCGGTCCGGACAATGTGTGCGTGGCGCCACGGCGGTTCGACTCGAACCGATGTGGCGATGCTCCAAGGTCACGGCGCGGGGCAGACGGACCCGTGAGCAACCTGTGCCGAGGCGCGCGTGGCCGCGATAGTGCGGGAGGGAGGCGAGCCTGCAGGTGGCGGCGTCGGCCGGCGGAGATGCGGCTCCAGGCCGTGGAGGACCCATGCGGAGGCAGAGCAAGCCAGCAGCGGTGCAGACATATCGGGTCATCAATCGATTTTTTTCTTTGTTGTTACTGTTCATTTGAGTAGTACTGTTCATCCGAGTACTACTGTTCATGCAATTACCGTTCGTGCAATTACCGATCGGCTTGGCCAACGATTTCAAATCGTCTCACGGTAGATTCGAACGTATTTGCAATCGACAGTGCAATCATCATGTACTCTTTCATGCAATCTATCGCCATTATGCCGACGACTTCAAGTCGACTTGTTGTAGATTAGAGCAGATTTGCACCATAGATTAAATCAATCTTGAAAGCAACAATTGCGGAATTGAAAGCGATCTAGAAAAAAAATAATTCGATCTACGAACGTCGTTCTTCGATAGTTACCTTTCGATCCGAGAGCCGATCGTGCTGATAACGTGTTAAGGAACCGTCGCTGGCGTGTCCAGTCCGAACGATCACCTCATAGACAAACATTGAATCACATTAAATAATGTAAGAGTACAAGAACAAAATAGTAGATGGAACACAGAGATGTTGGAGACTTTTTACTTCTCTTTTTGTTGCTCTTCAAACGGTCAGCCTTTTACAATGACTAGTACCCCTATTTAAAGGCTAGATACCCTGCTATGGTTTTGGATGAGGCACCTATACATGGGCAGGCTGCTAGGCGAAGTCCATGGTTTCCCAACAGCTACGACCGCCATTTTCGCTAATGCGTCCCGGAAAAAAAGCTAATATGGCCAAAAAGAAAGTTTGCATCAACTATTTCCATTCAGAACTTTTGTTCCTACAAGCAAGCATGCGAGCACTTGCATGATCTTGCAAGATTACATATCACTGCACAAACGCATGCTGGTATAAAGTAGCTTCTTTGATCCTTCTTTATACTAGTATATCATATATATGTACACGCAAATAGATACTAGATCTTTAAATTTACAGATTTTAATATAAACCGCAACACAGCTAGCTACGAGTAGCTAGAGGGTAGTAGTACTGCTAGCAAGCATGCAGCAATGGCTAGCTTTTTGTTTGCCATGCATGCGGGTAAAGGAGTGCTCTGGATTTGTATTGTATCCATGCATGCACGGCCTTTTGACCTAGGTGGTAATATGCACAGCCCTAGCCCTAGGTGACAAGCTTTAGCAATGTGGACCGGGAAAAAAGAAACCGAGGTGAGAGAGAGAGAGAGAGAGAGAGAGAGAGGGAGTTGAAGGACCACCATGCATGAGAGAGAGAGAGAGGGTGGTGTTCCTGATTCTTGATGAAACCGTCTGCCGTGCACTCAGAGAGCGATAGGTAATATGTGCAGGTGGCGTGTGTAGACGACTTGTCATTTTTTGGATTAGCGACAGTTTGTCTACGACTTTCTAATCATTTTTTAAGATGTTTTTTTTTTCTCCCTATTTTCACTTCAAAACCATGATGTTACATGTGCCTGATTGGAAAGCAAGGAGAGGGTTTAGCTGGTCGTTTTTTTTCTTTAATCTGGCCAGGTTGCTGGAATCTTTGCATTGATGAGCTATGTTCACATCTCCCACTGGATTACTAGCTGGTTCTATTGAATGGATATGTCGGTGCTTTAATGAACGACGCGCTGTTACTAAAATTGTCTTGCCTTCCGATTATATTTTATTAGTGTTACTAAATTTTTGTTAGCATTACTAAATATTGATCGCAAACCAAACGGTAATCAATTTTTATTTATATTACCAAAATTTGGTTTAGCTCACGTTCGTAACGATCCAAACATGCCCTAGTTGCTACCTCTCTAGTTCGGTGTCAGGTTGATTTAGTGATTGTAAGCACTTCCGTAAACTGAGCTCGAGTGCTGACTCTTCAACTGAACTGAGCTGCTAGCTGCTCTTGAATTGAACTGCTGCTATGTGATTTAGAGCATGAACAAATCAGCGTGAATTGTCATTGGTTCAATATTATGATGTTCATTCCTCAGTTTCTTCTTTTTTTAGAACAAGCAAAAATGTGTGCGCTCATTTCGTTAAGCGGGAAAGAGTACTACACGGTCACTACCTTCGCAGTGTGAAAGCATTCACCTTCTGCATGAGATTTTTTTAGATGTTATGTCAGAATGGTAGCTATAACTCAAGGGTTCATGCAAAAATGAGAAAAATGGAAAATATTGGTACATTGCTCCAATTTTTTTTAAAAACCTTATATACATCGCTCCCAATTTGAATTGCTCATCACATCCAAAATTCTCTCTTAACTCCATGACTAGAATAACTGACTCTGCCTATAATATGTATATTATGTTTCCTCCGAAGTTACACAGTACGTACTGAATCAAGCAATAGAACATGATTGAATCTTCAGTACATGATCAGCCCCTGATCCAAGGGGATTGGGACTTGGAAAGGCATCAAAGCAATTCCTACTGCCGCTTCGAGACAGCTACTGGAATCTTGAACCAAAAGCAGGCATGCTCCTGAAATGTGAGTGCGAGGTGGTGTTTGGTCCTGGTGCTACGAGAACATGCACACACTCTCTCTCTTTTATCAAGATGCACAAATACATGAATCTTTACTCAACACTGCAGTGCATTTCAATAAATGGTTTCCAATCCAGCACAAAACTTATTTGAAGATGGTACACGAAAACCAAAAAGACAACAAGATTTTGCAAATTTTGTTAGGACACTTGTTAAAGTATGATACGAATTCGTCATCGTGTCTGTGCCGGACGCGGCACATGCGCTGAGTGGCGTAACAGACTCTGAGTCAGTTTTCTTCTCTCTTAGGGACTATTATTCCTTAACTTATATATGTGCTTATTAGTCGCACGGCGTTAGGTCAAGAGGCTTTGGGAAATTAGGGTAGGGTTTTAGGTTTCGGAAATTAGGGTTTCATGATTTTATGTGAACGATTCTTAGGTGTGTTAGGGTTTTGTGAATGTGAACCTCGGGTGTGTTAGGATTTTGTGAATGTGAACCTCGGGTGTTTGAGGGTTTTGTATGCATAGATGTTATGTATTTTTGTTGTACTATATTTGTATGCATATTTTGTATGTTATGTACTTATTGTCGGAGTAGATCGATTCCGGATTGACATAAAATCAGAAAACACCGAGGTTCACATGAAATCATGAAACCCTAACGAGGTGAGTCACGTGAGTTTCGACATTTCATATGGAGTTGCAATCTAAAATTAAAAAAATAAAATTGACAAAATTTCATAATACATATTGTAATTTGCGAATTATATGCCGCGTGTGGTTTGGTTACGTGCCTTACAAACGATAGCATACACGACTCAACAAACTGAAAAACATCTAAGATACACGTGCGACTTTTTTGGAATTAGAAAAAAAGGAGGATCAAAATTAGTCTTCGCGGCGCATCAGCCACCTTCCCCTTGTCTCGGGATTGCCCACGGCGGCGGGGAGTGTCTTAGTCATCCATGTTCTGCGAGAGGGGCTGGATGATTACATGATGTTAGCAGAACTTAAGGCAAAATACATAATCAGGATGCAAATTGTACATAACTCACCTCTTCGATATGGAGTGCGCTTGGGCAATGAAAAAAGCTACGACAGTCACCAGTCTCAGTAGCAGGAGCATTCCCCTTGTGCATCGTGCGCTGTGCCTGGTCGTACTCAGCTTCCTGTTCGAGGGTCCTCCACCACCACCCTATTGTCCTGGGATCCTCCGGTGCCTTTTTAATAGGGTTCATTACGTAAGGTTTTCATCGCTGGAAGGTCTCAGCTCACATCACATAGTTCAATATGTATTTCTGCTGGATGAACAACTTATTGTAGATCTTTGGGCTGACGATCCATTGGAAGATGTTGCAACGCATATCGGGCTATCATTACTTGCAGATAAAGTTAGGAATTTGTGAAATGCAACGTAAGGTGTAAAAAATCGAGTGTGTGTGTGTATGTAAGATTCTCTTACAAGGACGTTCCCGTACGTGTAGTACGCTCGGGCGGTGGCGGTCGGGTGTGTGGACTTAATAATCTTCGTCGGTTATTCGCACATGCATTGCGGGCGTGGAAACTCTGGTGGTACCATCCTTCATAGAAAACTATGGGTAGAGTTTAGCTCTCTCGACAAGCCACTTGCGCTTCTGCAGTATCTTCGCATAGAAGTTCGACAACGAATCCGACATCTTCAAGGCCGCCTAATGTTTTGTTGTTGTGCACAGGACAAGGGCGATGTAATACCCCGGCCTGCTCGTAGTGTGGCCTATGAGGCCCATGAGGAGTTGTGTGGTGGGATTAGTCCCACATTGCTTGTCTCAAGTGAGTTGTAGTGGTATATAATGCCTGTTGATCCAAACGTAGCACCTCCGGTTAACCCTTTACACGGCGAGGACGAAAGTGTAAGCGAGGTGCTATGTGTGGCGGGTCCGCCCACGCTGGTCGGGCATTGAGCCGATTTTGGGTCGTGGTGTTACAGATGGTATCGAGCATCAACCTTCGCAGACGGGCGCTGCGGGATGTGGGCGGGCATATGGCGATGGCACATGTGGGCCCGAGGGACACATGGCATGGCATATGTGCCAAGACCGACGACTGACGGTACCGAGGGGTGGTTACGGGCATTTGCCGCAGATGCGGATATGTCGCCGAGGGCGCCGGCCTTGAGGGGTGAATGTAATACCCCTACCGCCGTAGTGTGGCCTATGAGGCCCATGAGGAGTTGTGTGGTGGGATTAGTCCCACATTGCTTGTCTCAAGTGAGTTGTAGTGGTATATAATGCCTGTTGATCCAAACGTAGCACCTCGGGTTAACCCTTTACACGGCGAGGACGAAAGTGTAAGTGAGGTGCTATGTGTATGTCCGCCCACGCTGGTCGGGCATTGAGCCGATTTTGGGTCGGTGTTACAAAGTAGTCGGCCGAACAAATAGAACGCCGAGATACCTACGCATTAGGAAAGAATGGCGTACAGAAATGCACTAATGTGAGCAGATTACCCGTTGACATTAAACGAATGTCCCTGTACATGCAGATAGTACAATTAATTACGACACAGAATGATGACTAGATGATCTCGGTTTGTTGGGGTAATCTTTCATGGAGTGGATAAGGGTCTTGCATATCCTGCACTTCGTTGTTCGGCTCAGACCCCCACGCTGGTTGTTATCCATGTCATTCCGGAAGCGTCATGTCTGCTGTCATCCTTTCCCAGTTGACTTCGAGGCCTTGTTCGGGCCCCATTTCACCCTGTCTAGCCAAACATCCCTATATTTTATGTCCACGCCATACGAGTGAAACTCTACACTCTATGTATTGAAAAGATGATGCATGTCGTAGTACTCAGAGATATACGGCGTAGACATCTGCTTGAGTTGCACACATGTCTTGTATACATGCAAGCATGGCTTGTGCAAGAGTTTCGGTTTGTTACAGGTGCATGTAGCCACATCAACCAGGGTGCATGCATATTTTTTCCCTTGGTATGACTGTTGACATATTTTTGCCTTAGCCTGATCTCGCACTTCCTCTTGAAGCCATCGATCAATCGGATGTCGTGCATTTGAGCATTCTGCATCTTCTAGTCTATATACCTCTGAATGTTCTTGGACCACTTCTTCCCTGCTTCCATCTATTACCTCGCTGTGGTGACTCTATTGACGAAGTAACCGACCCAACGAGTCTAGGTCTCCTCGACGATCAAGGTGATAGAGAGGCACTGCACACCTTTCAACACACTGTTATACACCTTGGATATCTTGGTCGTCATAATTTCATACATCGCACTATCTGTGTCATAGAACAGGGACCATTTCTCCAACTCAGGAGCATAGAGATTAATCCATTGTGTGAAACTTATATTGCACCTGGATTGCCCGCTCACGGCCTGCTGTCCTCCTGTGCCTCCGCATGGGACTCCCTTGTATGCCTCGTAGTCTGATGTTTGCAGTTTGTCCAGATGGACTCAAACTTCTGCCTCTGGTTTAGCATGCACAACGCCTTGAACGTTTTCATTAGTTCCTCACTGCAGAACCGCGTGAAGAAGTTCGATGCAAGAACCGCGTGAAGAAGTTCGATGCAAGATACCTCATGCACCAATAGGTTTCCATGTTGTTCCACTGGTAAGGGGGTTCTGTCCCACTCTTCATGGTGTTCAAAGTCAACAACAACCCAACATTGCGGTCTATGATAAGGCATACGTTGGGCCGGTCTCCCACAATCGCCCGCTTCACATTCGCCAAGAACCATAGTCAACTGTATGTGTTCTCATTCTCTACGGTGGCAAAAGCAACCAGGATAAACTGGTCATTCGCGTCGGTGGACACCGCGGTGAAAATGGTGCCCTTGTACCTTCCGGTGAGGAAAGTGTCATCCATCGTGAGTACCGGACAACAAAACTTGAAGCATTCTATGGCCTGAGTGAAAACCCAGAACACCCGGTTCAGTATGAAGCAGTAAAAGCCCCCATCAGGATCTTCACTTTCAACCTTGTTTATGTATGTGCCGGGGTTTACTTCAATCTGGTGAAGCATTCTCGGAACAAGATTGTATGCCTCCTCGTATGTCCCGTACATGGCCTTGATGACCTTCTGCTTGGCTCGTGAGACCTTGCTATAGCTGTCTGGATATCCAACCAGATTGGCAACTTCTGGCAGCAGCATCTTGGGAGAGACAGACACGTCCTCCGGAATTACGTGGCTGATGAGGCTTGCCACATATACGGAAGTCGCATTCCAATGTTGCCGCAGCGAATCGCTAAGCTCACAAGTGTAGTCAGTCATCACCTTGACCGTGAAGACCGAGCCGAAGAACTTTGCTCGGTGAGTGCTGACCTTGCCAAAGCAGCCTTCTACTAGGTACTTCACTGTGTAATGTCCTGAGTTAGACCGGTACACCTGGTACACACGACTGATGGACAAGGCGTACTGTGCTATATCTTGCTGCACACCGCCCTGCTACAGAAGTGTTGCCCAACTAAGAGAGTGATAGCATCAAACCCCCACTGGTACCTTTCTTTTTGCGTCAGTACGAGCCACCGCACTGCGATATTATCAAGTCTAGATGCCACGTAAGGCACCTCCAATGACACAACTCTATCAGTTGGACCACCACCATGGGGTGTGTCCTCGCTACCATCCGAGCCTGGGTCAGTGTCCTCGTCGGACTCCAACCCGAGAGACTGGTCAGGTAGATACTCGTGGTAATCAATGCGGGCCGACCACCATAGCCCTGCCCCCTCATTTTGTACAATATTATGCTCAAGTATTCTCTCGTACACTTCCTCCAAAACAGCATATTCTGTGCTACCGTCTTCAAGCTCTACCTTCGGTAGCCCGCTTCTCGAGGCACCGGCCTCATCAACATTTCTCGGTGCCCTGCGTACAAAATTCACTTACACCATCAGCTTTTCGTATATCACCGCCTTTGCCTGGGAAGCAATCTGCATGTACTGGCTCTATGCTACACTTCCAATCAACTTGACTAGCTCCCATACGCTCTACCCTCCCCTATTCGTGTAGGTGATCCACTCGATGATAAGTTTCTTCATCGTTGCCTCCGTGTCGAACTCCCTTCTAATGCAACTCCCAAGCTCATGAATATTCATCACATCGATCCCCTCCGGTCGGAGCACCTTGTACTGGCATCTCGACAGGTCCAACCCATCAGGTCGGCCGTGCGAGATCGTCGCCATAAAAGACTACCAACTTTTGCATGTTCAAAATTACCTAAAGCAGCAACAACCGATTTACGATACACAATATAACAAAAAAGGTATTTAATTACCACTAATTAATTTATTGTACACGGCTCTTTACATGGTATTATTTCTTTAATTACCACTAATTAAATAGGACTAAACTAATTAATAGTAATTAATCATGAGCATTTTATTTGCCTCTAATTACCCATGAAAAAAATAATTACGACATATTACGTGCAAGTAAGCAATTAAATACGAGTAATTAAATATGAAAAAAATACTTAATTGGCAATAAATTGATTACTTATGAATAAATTACTTGTGAGTAATTCATTACATCTAAATAATTCCTACTAAATTAATTACAATTAATTAATTAATTAACACTAATTAACTATGTGTCATTAATTAATTGAAATTAATTATAGTTATTTAATTACTACTAATTAACTACGAGTTATTACGTACCAACAAATTAATTATGGGAACGTAATTACGACCACTTAATTTGCACTATGCAATTACCACTAATAAACTATGACTAAATTAATTAATATATATTAATCATGACTATTTAATTAATACTTAATTTCCACTTATTACTTTTGACAAAGGATCCATAAAACCGGAACCGGAACAAAAACCGCCCGGCGCCCATTTTCCGTTATTGACGGGTAATCGGAATTCCCAGAAAAAACCAGCTGGAATTTCTCAAATGGAATTTGAATTTGGGATGAAACTACCGGGATTTTGAATTTGAAGGATTCGCCGGGATTTAGGATCCCGGACCCCACCGGTTACCGGCAGAGATTTTGATCACTACTTATGACTAATTAATTATGACTACTTAATTACCACTAATTTAATTACCACTTATAAACTACGGGTAAATTACCACTAACAAACTAAGATAAATAAATTACCACTAATTAACTATGACTGAAATAATTACAACTAAAGCATAGGAAACAATTTTATCTTGCCTTGATGTCGGCCTCACTTTACTTATACAGCCCTAAGCACTGCTCTAAATACTATTTAATTCACAGCGTAGTCTGAAAAAAGTTTTAGTTCAATTGATCTATGTGTTCTCAGTGACGAGCGTGATAACGAGAATGAATTCCAGAAAGAGAATGAGAGCGAGAGCGACGCGCGGTTTTATAGCCGTGTGAAGGCGTTTTGCATTGACCGCGAGGCAAGGGGAGAGAATCTCGCATGTTGTGCTCTGTGATTTTGCATGCATGCAGATGGAGGCATCGAGGTAATGGAGTCGATGGATGGGACAGGGAAAAAGATTGAAGGGACAGGGGTGATTTCAGCAGAAGGAGAAAACGCGCTAGTGCCCTAGTCGTAGGGCGACCCGACCAAACGGGTCGGATTAAATACCGTTCCACCAAGGCACGACAGGGGACATGGTAGGAATTTGGGGCAGCACCGTGCCACCTGGCATGGCAGAGGGGCTGCAGGCGCGGAGCGAGCGAAGGCACTGATGTGGCACATCTAGGCGAAGGAGGCCAACAGAGACGGGCGTCCGCGCACCACGTGTGCGGATGAGGGTCGTTCGTGGTAGGGGGTGTGGTTGAGCCACGTCCATGCGCCGGTCGCACGGACAAGGCCTGTCCATGTGCCAGATGTATGGTGGTGGCGATGTGGCGACACGGGTACCATCCGGGCGTTAGATGTGCGGTGGAGATGGAATCCGTGTGTGGGGGAACGGTGGAGCACGCGTGTCGGCTATCGGCACGTTCGTGCAGCTATTTTGGCATTACAGTGCATCAACGGCTAGATTTGTTATTAACGGGGCCAACTGTGCCATTTTGGCCAAAAACTCGTCGGAATGCAGCCGTATGTGGTTTAGTGGGGAAAACTTTTTGCTACGTGCACACAATAGAGCTACCAAGAGGATTTTCGGTCCATTGCATCAAGCACATGAAAGTGTATTAGCGAGGTTGCCAATTTCAGCTAGGTACACACAAATTCCTACAAGAAAATTCATGATTTAGTCTGCAATGGCAACAATGAAGTATGATCTTCAGCGACTAGGTCAAGACACAAGGTTTTCTCTATGGCAAGTCAAGATGTGAGTTGTTATTAGTTGTGGCCAAACAAGCCGCGTGACCGGGCATGGCCCAAGCCCGTGTCGGCCCAACACGACCCAGACCCATGTAGGCCCGACACGGATGACCCGTTTGACTTGTGGGTCGTGTTGTGGTGGGCCGTGGGCTGGGGTGCTGACCCAAGCATGGCACACCAACACCTCGGGCTGTGCCTAGCTGGCACGGACATGGTTAGTCCGACGGGTCATGCTCGGCCCTGTTTCGGCCTGATTTTTTTAAATCCAAAAAAATTAGAAAAATGTATAGGATCAGAAAACCCATTTCTTTTTCTTCTTTTCTTTTCTTTCTATTTTGCTTCCCTAATTTTCTTTTCCCCTTTTTTCCTTCATTCACTTTCCTCCCTTTTCCCTTTTCTCCCGACCGTGCGCCCGTGCCTTCCTTCTTCTACCTTCATCCTTTTCACCTCCAGTCCTCCTTCCCTTCTTTTCGGCCGAGCTGGCCTAGATCTGGGCGCCTCCACAGCTTACACGCCACCTCAGGCCACTGCCCACCTACCTCTCTGCTAGCCCGACCACTGCCACCTCCTCCTTCATGCCTGGCGTGGCGCTCGAGCCTCCTCCACACCTAGCACGCCAGGCCTCCTCCTCTGATCTCGACGGCCGCACCACCACCTCCTCCGCGGCCTGCTGCCGCTACGTCACCTCCTCCTCCACGACGGCCGCACCACCTCCTCTGTTGTCAGCCGTGTCATGCAAGCCTGGCCCAACTATAGTGCGAGCCATGCCAGGCCAACAATGTTGTGCTTTGGGCCAGCCCGAGTGACACGACCCATCTGGCTATCTCTAGCTATTATATCTTGCTCATTTTGGATGACGCTCTTTTAGGGATCGACAAGATGCCTACAACACTGTCTGCTGATGAGAAGCAACATTAATTCTCAAGAACTTGATGACACCATGATGGTAGCTAGCTCGACACCCTCTGAAGTTTTGTTGTTTGAAAGTGAAGGTTTTGCTCCAATTTTAGTTCAAGGTGTATGATTTATGTTGGGACCCGAAATTACACATCTGAAACCCTCTGTGCATTCTAAATTAGTCCCATGATCAGTAGCTAGCTCACACAGTGAAACATCGATGAAATATCATTCATTCAATGATTTAACTAGAAAGGTAGCTTATGGTCAATGTTTACTTAACTTGTCACACACGGCTTAAGATACAAATGAAACTCTTGCAGCGGAAAGAAAACTTGGAGAGACCATTTAACATGCTCACTGGCAATCGAGTGGAGAACACATCCCAATTTGCAAAGTCTTCAAAGAACTTCTCTTCGTAGAACTCTTGAGCAACTTGACTTTCTTCAATTGAGCATCAAATTTTAAACTATGGATACATAAAGTACTCAACAAGTCATAGAGAACGGTATGCATTTAATATTCATGCAAGCTTGATCAAAGGAATAGCCATATGGTTCTTTTACAGAAAGCAAGTATTGATGGTAAATACAATAAATAAATTGTAAAACATAATTGAAAAGAATAATAAGTAAATAAACACTTGATTTGAAATAACCAGTGAACCTCCTGTTCACTTTTCAACCAAATCACCAAGTGAACATCCTATCCACCAAGTGAACATCACATTCGTCAAGTGAATCTCTCATTCACCTTCTGACACATTTTAATAAAAACTCCATCTCTCGTGTGAAATCCCTAGACATTGTTCATAACCAGGAACACGGATGTTTAAATGGTTTTAACACTGCAGATGTTGTACAACTTTACTCACAAGAGATAAATCAACTTATAATATCTGTTCACACACTTCCGTAGGTGCACTACTAAGTGATTATCACAAGGTCTTTACAAAGCTACTTTCCAACCCAGTTCCGCCTTCTAAGGTTTCAACACTGAATGTCATCACGACCAGACATAGCCCCCCTCTTGCGCTATTGTCAATATCTATCCGGAACTCACGCTTCCAAAAACAGAACTAGAGCTGAAACATTGCTAATTATCCAGCTAGGTCCATCCCATACTGAACATGTGGTTATACGATATGACTCAGTTCAAAAGCACACAAGATTAAATACTTAATAACTCACCCAGGCGAGACTACCTCTTCCAAAAACAATTTACTACCTGTACATCATTCACTCCACGATCACCCGCCTGAGTATAAATCATTTTGTTCGACCAAACCAATGGCAATCCCAGCTATGGCACATAATTTTATAATAGCGGCATCGCACCACAATTGGCACACTAGTGACATCACAACACAGTTGCACACCAGGGACATCACACCGCAGTTGCACAACAATGACATCGCACCACAATTCCATATATCATCAAGTCAAATTATCAATATTCAACATGTAATCATGAGCCCATCATAACTAAGCTTGCCTAAGCGTCTCTACGACAACCCATATTTGTGGTAAAAATATGTTCAACTAATAATGACCATCCTATGGTGACAAATGATTCATGGTATTCAAATAATCAATGGAGACATAACGACAAATAGGTGGTTAACTACTCTCAAAAGCCACTGATATAAAGATAGCATGCAATTTGATATAAAACAATATAATTCTGAAATCATAGGTTCAATATGATCAAAATACTATGACTTGCCTTAGCTTTGCTCAGTTACCCCACTTGGATCTTCAAAACTGGCTCCTACTCCTCTCCTTGAAACAGATCGTCTAAACGAGAGAAAGCAAATGAAACACAAATAAAATTCAAAACCAACTGACTGAATCGGAGTTCAAGTGAAGGAGAATGAGCTCTCATAAGTTTTGCCACAAAACGAAAAAGAGAGAGAATAATATTCTCTGTAATATTCCTTCGGCTCAAAAAGAAAAAAATAGAAAAAAGAACTGACAAGTGGGACCCACTTGTAAGTGAGAGAAAGAAACATGGGCTGGTTGATATGTGGGGCCGAGGTGGCTACGAGAGAAAGAGAGGGACAAAGGGAATGACAAGGTGGACCCACACGTAAGAGATATAGAGAGAGGGAGAAACAGGGGAGCTAGCAGTGACGCTCGGGCAAGTGGCGGCGGCGAGGGACAAAACGGGTTCCCGGGGCTTTAGGGGTTCTTTTGGTGGCAGTGGCACGTCGAGACAGGTAGCGAGGCGATGGCGGTGGCGGTGACAACGGCGGAGAGGCGACTCGGGCATGCGGCGACGACAGTGACTCAGCGGCGCCCGAAGGAAAATGGAGGGAGCACCGGCACGACAGCAACACAGGGATCACGACGAGCGGCTCGAGGTGGACGATGGACGATGGGAGATACGGCGCAATGGCAACCGACAACGGAGAAGAAAGGTGGCGGCGGCGGCTCACTACAGTGGCATAGAGGCGACGGGAAGGGTGTGGATCAAAAGAGGAGAATCGGGAACATGACGTGACGCGCACACAAAGGCGAGGGGACTCACTGGTGGCAAGATCGGGTGGAGGTGGCGCAGCCAGCTTTGGGGAAGAAAGACACAACGACAGTCCGACGATCTTCTGGGGATGGCGAGGCGAGCACAATGGAGAACACAAGAAGGAGAATCCAACGGCGGTGACAGTGCGGAAGGAGGAGCAACACCGTCGATGGAATGGGCGATGAAAGACCACGGCGGCCAGCAGGTTCTTGGTGGAAAACTGACAAAATGGTGACAGATTCGAGGGCAGCGATTTAGGGCATCGGGTGAGGTCGACGGGGCGAAATTTTTGACACGGGAATGGCACTTAAATAGGGCCGAGACTGGAGGATTTTAGTCCGGGACGGCGGCGCTGTGTGTGGAACAGGGACTCGAACGGAGGTGGGTGCGAGGAGGAAGAAGCTGACATGGCGGGGCCACTCGGCGGTGAGGGGAGAGAGGAGGCTGGTGGGCTGCGGTTGCAGGCGAACGACTGGGCTCGCGCTTGGCTTGGGCCAAAAAGGAAAACTAACCGGGGCGATGTGGAGACTGGCCAAGCGGGGAAAACAGGCGGGGCAGAACGGCGTGTGGTGGGGAAGGAAGTTGGGCTGGGAAAGATTGAGCCTGAAAGGAAATCCGAAAAGGAAAGGATTTTTTGAATTTAGAAAATAGATTAAATAAAACTGAGCTCAAAGACATAGCAAATAAACTCCAAAATTCCTATAAAATTCCAGAAAATACTCTAGAACTCAAGGAACCCAAATAAAATAGTTTGAATTTAATTGAAGTTTGATTTATTCACATTAAATCATTTTAATTTCTACAAATTCAAATTAAGTTTTTAACTTAAACAAGAAAATTCAAATGGTTATTTTTATTTTTAAATGCTTCAAAAGAACTTCAAATTTTGGGATGTTATAATTTAAGTGCAAGGATTTCGCTTTTACGTGGATACTACAACGTTTGGATCTACTAAAGTTTCTACTCCACTGACAATATATTAAGTTCCTTTCATCCGGATAGTTTTACAGAAGCAGTTTTGAAGATATCATGGATTTCAGTTACCTTTGAAGTCGATAGTTTGATGCGCGTGATGGCCACACGTGCAAGTTGCTCAGCGAGCATTGTTTGCTGAGTTTTGTGTTCCAAGTAGAGCATGTCAGATTGCATAACACGAGTTCTTCGTTATCTATCCAACACCATAGATGATGTTTTGACTTATGTCGTTTGATGATTGAGCATTTGTTTCAGGAAGTCAGTTGCAAACACTCAAATTTTGCTGGGGTTATGAATTATTGAAGACCTGGATTTGTCGGTATGCTTTGTTGATAGTTGTGTGTTTGGACCTACGGGTGATTTGCTCAATTTGGTTTCGTGAGAAGTGTTTGGAGATGACTATTCCAGTCTACTCGCACAATTTGACTTCATGAGAAGCATTTGAAGGAGATTGTACCAGTCTTAATCGTTGAAATTAGTCCTATGGAATTTCGAGACACAAGGTTTACTGATAAAAAATTACTTGGAGGAGATTTGATATTCCGTGTAACTCGGTTTCCTTCTCCATTATGGACTCTTATTCCCTAGTCTATGGCCCTGTTTGGCATGGCTCCAACTCCCAGCTTCATAGTCGAAGTAGGTGGAGCTATGCCAAACGGCACTCCAACAAAAATCGAACTGAGTTTGAGAACTGAGCAGCCGTAGTGTATTTTTTTTCGTAGTGTGAGAAGGTTGCTCTCGCATGGAGCACCATCCGCTTACAAAAATACCCACAGATCTAAGATAAAATTACCCACCAAATATCATCGAACAAAACCCCCCTCACCATCCCTGCTCGTCCTATCCCCCATTCGCATCCACCCTCTCTCTCGTTCCACCTCCCAACTCCCGTCATCGCCGACTCCTTCCCCCGTCGCTTCCCCTTCCCCCGTCGCTCCTCGCCACCGCCTCTTCGCCTGCACCGCACTCCGCAGCCCCTCCTCCCCTCGCCTCGTCGCCTCCGTCCTCCCTTCGCTTCGTCAAGGCCGCTGCCTGCCGCCGCGTTGGAGGACCAAACCGCCACGCCCTCTGTCGATTGGGACCGCCGCTAGCTCCCTTTCCTCCATCCCTGCTCCTTCTTCTCCTCCTCTGCCGCCTCCAACTCCACCGCCCTCCTCTTCCTCCTCGCCGCCTCTCACGATCTCCTCCCCACCCACCGCCGGTGCCTCCCCCCGTCCATCCCCTCGGGCTCCTCGGCTTAACTCATCCTCCAATCACCTCCTCTCCTCCTCCGCGTCGGTACTCGTGTGCTTGCCTTTCGCCTCCGCCACGACTCGTGGTCCCTCCGGCCGCGATCGAGGTTAGCTGCGTCGCCGCCGCCACCATTTTTTTTCTCCGCGCCTAAGCTCTCTTTTGTTCAATCATCGCTTGGCGACCAACTTTGGCCCAAGTCGCGCGCCATCCGCACCGAGCACCTAGGCACCGCTCGCCTTGGCCAATTTCGTGAACATTGGCTGTCTCAAAAGAATGCATCACAGACCCTAAAGCGATTCGTTGGTTGATGGACTGAAAAAGCTATTACTAGCTGCAGTTGTATTAGGATCTATGCATTCTTCTTTTCTTTGCAAACGCGTAGAAACACTCCTTTCAGTACATTAGTGTCTGATTTCATTTCTTTCTTCCTTGCATTTTATTACTGGACATAACTAAATTAATGTTTCCAAATTTCACCGTATCACGCTTGCTCTTTTCGGTGGTGTTCGAAGCACTCAATGGATCAAAACAAGGTCCCAGTTAGAGGAGACATTCATGTTGTTATTGTTGGTAATCCCTGCTTATAGTTTACCATCCATCTTGATCTTGCTAGGGGTTTCTTTAGTGTTGCTCAGGATGCTCTTTGTAGTTTACCATTCATGTTGTTATTGTTGGTAATCCCTGCTTATAGTTTACTCAATGCTCTTTTATCGTGAAAAAGTCATCTAATTTGGTTATTTGTTGTCATCTAATTGGTCGCTTGAAGTGCTCTTTGTACTTATGGATTTTGTGTCTTAGAACTTGTGTTGAGATCAAAATAACATTGTGAGCCTTTGGCTTACAGTGCCATGGTACTTGCTTAACCGTGGATTATCAGATCGATGAGTTTGATAAAATGTCGCAGAGCATCGTATTACTCTTAGTTTTCACCGATAGAAGCCTCGTGCTTAATAGTTTATCGCCCGCACTCAGGTCGGCAAATGCTAATCCTGCTGGTGGTCATTACGAGTGGGTTAATATTTTCCATTCCTACTTCATAAACTTTTCCATCCCTACTTCATCAGATAACGCTTGCCATTCTTGATCCGTCATCTCCATTCATCTTTTCTTTCTCAATTAATACCGACACTGCAGATCGCTAGTGTGTGTGCAATCACTATAATAGTCGGGTGCTCTTGGCTGGTGTCGTTCTTCATTTTACTTGTCTGCAATTCATGTCAGCTTATATGGCTCTTTTTCTTTGTATCAATGTCTTCTTTCTATCAATGTGTTCCAATGTGCTTTTAGATGCTCCTATGCCACCTTGGTACATCCATGTTCGAGAGTGATTAATGAAGCTCCCTGTGTTTTTGGTTACCAAGGCAGGGTATCAAGGAGTTCTTGACAGAGATTGATGTCATCGCAAATGTGAAGCATCCAAACCTTGTCGAATTAGTTGGATGTTGTGTAGAAGGAAACAATCGAATTTTAGTGTATGAGTACTTGGAGAACAGCAGTGGGAAGCGCATGGGAGATCGGATGGTGCATTCTAATATTGTACACTGTATCAACTTGTGTGTATCAAATTGTCCATGAGTGGTGATTTTGAACGTTGTAATTTTGATTCATGAGCTCTCTGCGCTTTCGTTATGGTACTAATTGAGTTAGAATCTTTGTTTTGAACTTCATATGTTTATGTATGTTTTCTTAAAAAAATTGATTGTTGGCGAAAAAGATGGCACATGGATAATTGTTTTTAAAAATAAATGCACAATATGACTGAAATCAACTTACTAAACTGTTATAAGTTATGCAATATGGGGAAAAAAATTACAAGTTACAAAACGAGGGTAGTACAGTCTTTTTACAAACATTCTACTCATTCCTGGAGTTGGAGCTAATTTTCTAACCAAACATCTCCTTAAACTGCTCCAACTTCTTATAGAAGTGGATTCAAGAGTGAAGCTGGAGTTGGAGTTGCTAAATCTTGGAGCAGAGCCATACCAAACAGGGCCTATATATGTACTTATTTAGTCGCATGGTTAGATATGCTGAATTCCTCCATACTTGTGACTCTCCTCATATAGTGAATTCCGTCTTTGTGCGTCAGTGATTTTTTTGCCGCAAAGTTTTTCCACGCAAAATCCATATCTCGTACTCCTTTGATTATCTTCTATTTGCGTGCATTTTATAGCAACACTAATACAATAAAGCTCCGTACAAGATACATGGACACAATCTGAACAAGAAGTTAACAACATCAGGTACATCCATGTAGTTCCAGTTTCTATGGACCTAAAGGTACATGGTAAGTAGAACACAAGCACTGAACATACTGGATTAGGTTTTGGTGAATGTATCACCAAATCTTCGCAGAATATTTTCATCTGTAAGCAGCCAAGAACACCCTCTACGAGACTGCAATAACAACTTGTTAATTACTTGCTGACAGTGAAATTGCTTGGCCCCCGATGAGTCTAGCTCCCAAAACTGCCATATGCCCGGTCAAGGCCAACCCAACCATCGCATCCATCCTAGCCTTTGAGCATGAAACCTACACATAGTACCATCGTTACGCAAATTTGTCTCATCTTCTTGGTGTCATCTCCCACAGGTATCTGACTTCTAAAGCACTATATATTTACGCGAAAGCGCTACTGATAAACGGCCCTACTCGTCAGTGGGGCCTTTCTGCCAGTAATTGTTTGTAAACATCTCATACAAGAAATCATTAGCAACACTACTCCACGAGTAGTATGTATTACTGCCAAACAATATATTCTTTGGTCCACCAATTGTTAGGCATGCAGTTGATAATATTAACAGAAGAGGAGAGGAGACAAAACTGAACTGTCAAGCGGTAGTATTTTGTACATAATTGAACTGTTGAAGGTGGGAATGGGATCGAAGGAGGTCAGAAAGGTTCACGAGGATGGGTCCAAGATGAGAGCATTGGAAGCATAAACTAGTAATCATAGGCCTCTGATGCTATCTATTGTTGCTATGCATGACATGGTAAACCTAACCTGCCGGCCAGGCAGATCTCATGCACCCTTCAGGCTGTAAAAAGGTATTTTGCATACTAGCTGCTTGCTGTGGGGCTGCATTGGCACCTGTTTTTAAGTTGTAGGGATCTACCCCTAGCTATATTTTGAAGTTACAGACATGTAGCGTGGAATCCGGATCATCTACAGTACATTAGGTAGCAAAACTCGGTATCGATTTCACTTAGGATGAAAATCGCTTCTAATGCTCTTGTACTGCAGCATCTTTGTATTAAGAACAATAATGCAGAGGACCCCTCTCCAGCAAAGGCGCTATTGCTATAGCTACGAGTCTGCTGCAGTGTCTAATGCATGTCACTGTAGGTCTGTAGTAACAATACTTAATTTTGAAGTTTAGTACCTTTTATTTGCTGCTCCACTGCTACTGTAGTACTTGGTCTAAGTTGTTGGATTTCAATTAGACGGTTAGGAGATGCTGTTCCACCGGACTATTCATCCTTCGTTTCCTGTAGGCTATAGCTAGTAGGAGAACTAACGAATTAAGAATAATTACTTCAAAAAATTTATTTGCAGAAACTTACGAATTTCACTTAAGGACATGGTTCAATTCCTGTAGAAATCTATCCGAAAAACTCTTGTGTAAATTAACGACATTTCGTACATTGTCACGATATGCTAAACACACCCTTAACCAAAACGTTATATTGCACTACTCTAATATATTTTTCGAAATATAATGAGATGAATTCTGCGAAAGCAATTTTTTCAAACAATTAATTATGTGAAAGTATTTTTTTTTCCCCAAAAGACAACTCTAAACAAGCACAAAGGTGTTTTTATGAATAAAACATACAACTGTATAACCTAGAATCCATACATTCAAACTTTCCCAATACGTTTAAAACTATCCAGTACTAGTATGACTTGTGCCTATACTTGTTGAAACTAGAGCATATATGCATGGATATGCTTCATTGCTTCCTTTGAGTTATTTAAAGGTAAAATGCGTTTACGACATGTAAGATAAATTAAAGCACGCATGCCGGTAGCTGATTGGAAGGATACGAATCAGCTCAAGTGTAAGTAAGCACTCCCCTCGTGTTTTAGACATCGGTACGGTCTCTAATAACTAATTTTAATCATTACATGTCGTATCTTTATTTTAGTAAAAAATTAAAAAACTATTTTATTATAAAAACATTAATCATGACAAATCTAGTGATACTATTTAATGACCAATCTAAATAGTTTTCATATATTATTAGTCAAAATTAGATAAATTTAACTACACACTTTCTAAAGTGTTGTATATTTATCAACGAACGAACTACTACATTAAACTAATAAGCATTAGGGCTATCTGGGCCGACTCATCGAAAGCGAACGGTCTAGATTAACGGTGTGCAGAACTTTGGTACAGTACCATCCGCATTTTTCTGCAGTATTTTTCACCTCATCAACGTAGAGTACTGTAGCAGTAGGGGATCCGGCCTAGGCGTACGTGCCATATACAGGCCCTCGACTGCTAGCTAGCTCATGCTCAGTGTTGATTCTGTGCATACATGCCGATGCCGGCCAGCTTCTGCATCTAGCTACTCACTCATCCCTGCGCAGACATGTCATGCATCAGCCCTAGCCATCTAAGCCCCTCTTTCCATGCCTAGCCTTTTATTTTATTTTATTTTATTTATCTATGCTATGCATCTATACATACAACGGTAAAAAAGGGGAAAATCACCATGCATCTTCTCTTCCTCTATAAATACATGCCCATCCATCACCCAACCAACACTTGACACCAAACAAAACAAAACAGAAGGTCTTGATTTTGAACCTAGCTAGCTAGCTTATTGTGTTTTTGTTTGTTTCTTCCTTCCTTCCTTCCCTTTTTGTGCTGGTGTTCTTGGTGAGTTCATGACCACCATGATACAAGCTTGCATATATAGCTTCGATTCTTTTCTTCTTCTTCTTTATGAAGATTGACTCTCCTAATTCGTTTCACATGTAACTTTTCCTTAGTTTTGGAGCCTCTTCCTTTCTACACTTAAGTTACTTTCTTGAAAGAGTGCGAGGCTTTCCTTGAGAGTGTGGCATGGGGGCGATGATCTTGGATGCGTGATACACGATGCTCATGTGAATGGGTGAAGCTGCCAGCATGATCTAGCTTTGATTTTGTACTATTGGTATACAGTTGTAGGATCACATGTACTATGTTTCTACATGTGAATCATTGTTAGATCATGCATGACAGCCTCATTTCTTCACAATTTGAGCATATATGTGCAGAAGTTAAGGTATCATCGGGCTAAGTTAATTGGTGTGTTCCTCTTTAACTCAGCTTTAATTATGCAGGTGTTGTAGGACTTTGGAGTATATAATATCTTAATTTGGGAGGACCATGCATCATGCATGCATGGTGGACAAACTTTTCTGCTTGCTTCAAGTAGTTAGTGCCTTTGTGGGGATCACTTCAAGAGCCAATGCAGTTGCATACATACATAGATATATTTCATTTACAGTGGTGAAATGGAGCATTAGTTTAGTGGACATACCTGCTATAGCTAGTACCTGCTATAGCTAGAGCTAGTTGTCTCTTTGATAATAGATCACATGTTTATTTAACAAAAGTCTAACAGAAGCACTTGGCCACAACTACCACGATAGATTTAACTAATCAAGACATGATGATTTGATGGTAGCTACTACATGTACTGAGTTGATCATGTACTAGTACATAGATCACAATCACATACATGGTCCTGGTTTGCAAGCTAGTGCTATTAATTTGTAGTATACATATCACATGCACTTTATACACAAATATACAGATTTTGTAATATATACATAAAGTGTTGCGTGATGCAACTAAAATACCAACTAACATCATTGTGTGTTCTAGGTTTAAAAACTGAGTAGGGACATATATATATATATATATACATACTTTCTACTCGCGGGTGTAGTTACTCCCACATCTGATATACCACTTAAAAGAACTTGATATACTCCTTTATCACTTTGGGTATACTCATATACTAATTATAAGATACTTTATTGTGTTACTCCCACATCTGATATACCACTTAAAAGAACTTGATATACTCCTTTATCACTTTGGGTATACTCATATACTAATTATAAGATACTTTAATGTGAATCACATGAAAAAATTACAGGAGAGTCTATAGTTTTTAGCATATTTAGTAAATACCTTCATATTCGCATATAAAAAAGGAGCATGTCTAAAAAAAATATAAATACCACCTCTAAAAATGTATAAATACCACATAAGTGGGCTTATATACTCGTATACTACACAGACATACTCTCGGTTGTACAAAATACTCACTATGTTGCGATATATATATATATAAGATCGCATGTCTATTACTTTCACTATTATAGATTAATCAAGCAATGAAATTGTACTACATGTAGGACCAAGTTTGTCCCAACTGTCCATTTAGTACGTAATTAGCTCCATTATATGCAGAATAGCTAGCTAGATTAAGAAAAGATCTAGATCTAGCAAGGGCTTCCATTCCAAGCTGGGCACCCGAGTAGTACCTGATCTTGTCACTTTCTTCCGTCCAAAACGTACTGGGTCACTGCATGAACGTGTTGTTAAGAGGCTCGTGCATGTGTCACAGTGTTAATTTGTTAATAACTGTAGTGTGGGTTAACACGCGTCTGAAACGAGATCTTAGCGTGATATACTGCCTCTTCGATTGATTATAAATGTAAGTCGTTTTAGAATTTGTGTTGGTCAAATATTTGTAAGTTCGATCACCAATATGTAAAGAAATACTAAGATTTACAACATGAAATTGATATTACTATATTCATTATAAAGTATACTTTCATAATGTATAATTATTTTATTAGAAATTGTAGGTTAAATTGTGACCTTGAAGAACATGTGATCGTGTCAATATTTAAAACGACTTATCTTTACTATTATAAAAGAATTGTAATGGTGAGTATGTCATCTACCACCTCCTCCTCAACTTTTGAGTTGATAGGATCTTTTGGGGATAGATGTTATATATACATATGTTACTTTAAGGATCTTCTACGGATAATTAAATTATTTGTACTTGTGGCTTGTGATAAGATTATACGTCACTTATTGATTATTAGATGCAAATTATGTATGAAACTTTTATTTGTAGAATAATTACCTTATGGATATTGGTTTTCTAAGTTAGTAATTTATATTATGTTTTTTTTTGAAAATTATGTGTTGAACATGCATTTGTCAGTGAGCACGAGCATATGTGCTACATACTTATGAATGGACATCAGATCGGGTCCGGATCTTCTGTATTACTGTAGAGATCTACTGTGTAGACAGTGTTTTATAGGGGAGTGAATAGTGCTCTATTGTGGCGGTAGCAAAATATTGTATTAGTAGTGTAAAAAGTATTATGCCACTTGCAAGAAACATTGCGGCGATTTTAGTATTGTCCCAATCCCATCAGATCCCACAATGTGTGTGAATAGCCAAATGGAGTGGCGGAGAATGGGGGGTTAGGGCTGGAACCCATCGAGGATGAACCTGTAGAAAAGTATATGAATTCGAAAGTAAAATAGTTAATATTATATTATGGCAAATCTGTACCGACCTATAAAAATTAGGGATAAAAATTGGACGGATAATCTTCGCCCGATCCGATACCGTATTCGGAAAAATTTTCACAATGTCCAGTATTTTAGTCTTGATCCGCATCTGTATCCAGAAAATCTCATGGACACAATAAATGATTCTCTAATAGGTAGTACAATTTGACACTTTCGTCGGTGAAGTTATATTCTTAATGTGTACACTATCCATCAAGTTATCCATGACCAATTTGAATCTGATTCGCATCCGATCTGTGCCTGTATCCCCAAAAATCCATATGCAGGGCATCCGTCTCCGAATCTGAGGTAAAAATATGGGTTGGGATACGGAAAAAGCAATATCTGCCCGTATCCGACCCGCTTTCACCTCTAATAAAAATAAATCAAATTAAAGAATAGATATGGATATAGACTTGAATACTAGGCAGTGGCGAATTAAAGAAAAGATGAAGATACGCATTCAGATTTGGCATAGATACCGTCCATACCGTATCGGTGCCATCACCATCAGAGAGAGACCACTCCACTTTGGGTCACCATACATATGTACGTTTACGCATAGGAAAAATAAATGAGACATCGACATGTATGAAAAGGCGCCCCTCAACAGAATCGATAACCAATAAATAGAAAATTCACAATACGTTTGCTTATTGTGAGGCTATATGTGGGTCAAGGGTCATACATTAGTAAGACTCACTGACATATTGTATATTGTGAAGATTCAAAGTTATTTATTAGTATATAACAATACTTTTGTTTGGTAGTAGTATAACAACACAATGTCCAGTATTCAAAGTTATTTATTAGTATCTGTCTATTTTCTCTCTCCTCCAACCCAAGGCTTATCCTAGTAACACACATCGTACGAAAAAAACAAGGGAAATACATACTCAGAGAGAGAGAGAGAGAGAGAGATTCTGATCAGTTTCTCACAGGTTGGCCTTCTATATATCCCAGGCACTTGCTGCGCTCTTCTCCGATTATTCCCATCTCTCTCTGGCTAGTGGCTACCTCCTCCTCCTCCTCCTCCTCCTCCTCCTCCTTCCTCCATGAAGGGCAGTGGTGCACCACAAGTTGGTGAAGCTGCCAGCATGATCTGATGATCTATCGATATTATCTCTGAATATAGCATGAGGGAATAGAGAAATCAATTAATCAGATCATGCTGGAGTTTCATCTGCTGGTGGGAGCACAACGAAAAACCCTAAATTTCGTAAATCGATGGATCTCGTCAGGTTCTTCAAGAGATGAAGATAACTTGAACGCATGGGATCTTTAAGGTGAGATCCAAATCGTCACTGTGTGTTGATGATCAGGCCATGCTTAAGCCCATATAATTTGATTATGTGGAATTAAGCAAGTATGGATCCTATCCATAACTTCTGTTTCTTTTGTGCCTTCACTTTGTTTTTTCTCTTGAATATAATAGATTTGGATTTCTTGGGAATTAAATTAAGTAGTTTTCTTTGGATCTTGCATCTATTTCTTCCTTCTGCTATCTCTCCATGCCTCTTATTTTCTTTTCTTTTTTTTATCCAAAGGTTTAAGAACTAAACTCAGCGTTAAACTGACCGATGCCGGTAGCATCTGAATCGTTCTTTGGGTCTTGGAGTCTAGGTTGTGACTTTTAAATATTCATATATTAGATTTGATATGTACTCTTTAGGCAGAAAGCCTTTGCCATTTTTCCATTGTGCAGGTACATGGCTGTGTTTACTGTCAATTTGTTTTCTTATGTGTCAAACGTACATTCATAGTCAACGAAGTGTATATTCATATGTTACTCCTAATTGCAGGTTTGTTTCCTTGCAGAAGATCTGCAAGAAGGAAATGGAAAGTAACTGTCCAAGTAGTTCTCCCTATAGCCTAGCAGTGTATTTTCTAGTTCTAGATGCCATGTAGAGAGGGTTTCAAGTTATATTTGTAACATGGCTAATTTCCATTAAATTTAATATCTTTGTTCCAATGTTTGTTGGGGGCATAATTTAATTTTCTTTCAATACTTGAACAACAGAAGCAGCAGATTTCATCAACCATGCAAGAAGCAGGTCCAAAGGAGGTTCTGCTACATGATTTATTTATTTATTTTTTGGTTTGATGGTTTCTCTGGACTCTAATCTCCTCTACACATCCATTCTAATCGCAACTCTTTTAATTTAGGGAAAATTCCTCACAAGCGTCTCCCCTACGTGTTACATAGAGTATATTTTCATCCCTTCTGTGCTATTGTCGTCAGCTCTGTTAGTTGGAATCATCGTTAAACCCAAAAAAAAATCCCCATCTTAGCGCAGCATGTGTGTGAATAATCTTATCTAGGTGAGAATGTGTGATACTGATTCTTTTGGTCAGTGGTTATAATTCGTTGTGATCTTGTCAACAATAATGGTGATGGAAATATCATAGTAACATCAAAGGGATATGCTTAGTCTTGTTGAATAAGGAACAATGGATTATTAATGCTTGCTTGCAAGATATGTCCACAAAGATATCAGTGTACTACAGCTGAATGATTGCCTCTTGCTTGAAGGATGAAATTGCTGTCCATGTTTTCATGACCCCTTTGTATGATTGCCCACACTTTTTGTCAATGGCCCAGTCCAATATGAGTTGAATTGAGTCCATGTGGCTTATATATGTGTGTGTGAATGCATGAAAAGATTAGTACCCCTTGCTAGTTGTTGTGCAAAATCATCAATATATGAGGCCAATGTGTCCGATGGTAGCAACCATGGGTTAGCCATTTTGGATGAGTTAATTTAGAAAATGTAAATGTGTTGCTACGTATGCATGATATCTATTCCGAGTGAGGGTGAACCTGAGCCGGTTCGGACCATGAGACCTTACACTTTTCTCTTCTTTTGGGATTTGTAATATGGGATATTCGCTCCATCCACATTCCCATATAGTACAAATTTATTTATTTTTATCTCTTGAGATCTTCTTTGCAAATGTCAGGCCTACCTGTCTTGGTATTTCACTTGCAACGAAGGACATCTCTCTCTCTCTCTCTCTCTCTCTCTCTCAAATTAGTTGCAACTTTTTGTTTGCATCTCTAACCACCACCACCACCCTCCCTCCCCCTCATGCCATGGGTATCCAAGTACAGTTGTCACCTTGCACGGTCGTTTGGCATTTTCATGGGGCACACACATGAATGCGTAGCTCCACGCCCTCCATTGTGATTTGGTAAGCTATAGCCGGTCTGTTACAAGATGCCCACAAGCTTGTCCTTTCAATCAATCCATCTGTACGTGGGTGTCCAACTTTCAGAGAGGGGCCATGAGAATATGTATGCATTATGTATGCTCTTCCTTCCCTTCTTCCTTCCCCGTCCCATCATGCAAAGTTTGGAGCCATCTCATTTCTCTCACGATGATCCATGCCGATCCCCTCGCTGTCTTGACCTCGTTGGCGTGGAGTGCCGGCCGGACATGCATGCCATTGGGTGGCTCCAAAAGTTTGCCGGCTTTGCTAGCTGTCCTTTTCTCCGTACCTTGTTTCGTCCCAAACCGTTGTATATCTTTGCTGTTTTTCTTTGAAAATTTCATTGTAGGTGTCTCAACTTATAAAGTTACGCTACTTAGCTCATTGAATTTGTATTTTATTTTCTCGACCTCTCGAACTTACGAGGTTGTGTTACTTGGCTCTCTGAATTTGCGTTGAAGCGAAGTTCGTTGGATGCAATGCCAGCGATTTCATCCCCTCCGAGTCCGGTGGACTCGTCGTCGCCCCGTTCCAGCAGTATTCATCATCCCCATCACCTCACGCAAACAAAAACGGATTCTTCGAGACCGGGAATGCACCGTGTTCGTTTCTTCGCCAAAGCTCCACCGTCGTAGCTTGCCGCCGCCCCGCCCTTGTCTCCTCTAAGTCGGTCGTGAGAGAGAAGTACATTCCCAGTGCCAGAGCAAGGGCGCAGTTCTTCTCTCTCTCATAGTGATTGGCCAGCTCAACCTTTTCTGTTAGCAAACTATCAAATGGACTTCGTACAGGGTGTGTAGCTTCTGCTCTGGCACTGGGAATGAACTTCTCTCTCTCACAGCCGACTCAGAGGAGGCGATAGTGACGACAAGCTGTGATGGTGGAGCTCTGGTGAAGACACAAGAACAATGCGTTCCCGGGCCTGAAGAATCCATTTTTATCGACGTGAGTTGATAGGGGTGATGAACACGGCTGGAACAGGGTGGCGACGAGTCCACCAGACTTGGAGGGGACGAAGTCGCCAGCGTTGCATCCGATGAACTTCACTTCAATGCAAGTTCAGGGAACTAAGGTGCTAAGTGGCACAACCTCGCAAGTTCAGATAGTTGAGAAAGTAAAATGTAAGTTCAGCGAGCTAAGTAGCACAACCTCGCAAGTTCGGGGGGCTGATAAAGTAAAATACAAGTTCAGATAGCAAAGTGGCACAACCTCACAAGTTCAAAGACACACAGTCTAATTTTATCCTTTTTTTTGTCCCCTTTACACACAAGTCAATTGTGTGCGAACAATGATTATATGTGCGATATCTTGCCATGCCATGTGACCGTCGTTGTTGCACGAGAAGTCACATGTATTTATCGATCATCGCGCAAAGAGATATGATCCGCAAATGGATGCATCGAAAATTAAGCTATGTCAAAATAATAATAATAATAATCTACGTCGGTCACCCTCCTTCAACTTTAAGTAGACTTCCCAAAAAAAAATCAAAACAGTACTTTAAGAGACATTTCACTAGGAAAAAAATGACTACATAGTTAAGGCTAGATTTGTTCAAACCCCGGACCGAGCCAGGCTTCAGGCCAGGACTAGAAAAGCCTGACCTTGAACAGACAGGCACGAGCCTGGTCAGACCAGAATAGTGTGTTTTCTAATAAATAATAATATTTCAACTTTTTTAGGATAAAAATTAATATTTAATTCATCTCTAGAATAAAAAAATGTTTTTTTAATGCCATTGTGGAGCTTTTCCGAGCTTCGGGCCGAAAATGAAGAACAGGTGCATACTAGGTTGAGTTCAAAAGAATTATGCTGCGTTTTATGGGAAAATAATATAAAGTTCTCTACAATCTACTACACCTTGATAATTTTTTAAGGTCACACCATGACATTTGAGTTATGTGATACATTATTCATATGAAAATAAAATAGGCGAACACAAAAATGTCGCCTGCTGGTTCAACCGGGACTTCGACACAATCTCAGAAATATGGCGGGTTTTCACAAAAACGAACAGCGACGATGGAGGGCTCATCAGGCCACCATTCCTTACACTCGAAAAAAGATTAGATGTTATATTTAACATTAACTACACTCGATCGACTGTTCTACTCGGAAGAAAGAATTGCTAGCTAGTATCTACTTTCTTCAAAGAACTTCCTAGCAGCAACACGTGTATGTACAATAATCTTGCACAAAGACCTATTTAGGTATCCCAAAGTAGTCCTGGTTCTTCTTGGTCTGTTCCCATCTGCATCAGATTAGTCAGATACTACTGAAAAATGCAAGCTTCTGACAGCAGGATGCAAAGATTTCTTGGGGCAATTATGGCAATGGAGGGCCATGTGTGCTCAGATGTGCGTAATGTATAATGTGGGAGTTGGATGAGTGGTTGGGCCAAATTCTCCTTAGTTGGTCCAACCACTGAATTAAACCCAGCCTAGCTGGTTGAGTGGTTGGGCCAAATTCTCCTTAGCCATTGCATTTCTCCGTAGCTTGGGTATTGTTTGGTTTCGCTAAAAATTAGGCAGTGTTTGGTTCAGGGACGAGGTGGATGGAATAGACTAGTCCTATTTTTTCGATAGGATAGTCTAGTAGAATGTTTGGCTTCGGGATGGAATGCTTTTATAATATTTTGGCTATCAATATCCTTTTAAATATTTAGAATGAACATTTAAAAAGTGATAGGTATATATTTGTCTCAAAGAGTACTTTTATTATACTATAATTTTAGTGGATTTTACAAATATATTACAATAAAAATAAATGATTGAAGTTGCCTTATAAAGATGAAAGATCGAGGAGGCCGACTAGATGGGGGTGAATAGGTGGTTTCAAAAATCTTTTAGGTAAAACCGAGTTTTATGCGGAATTGTAAATCAAATCGGTTTTGCTCAACTAAAACCTAAAACAACTAGTCTTAACTAAGTGCACCAACAATATAAGTCTGCTGATAATGATAGGAAACGTACAAAGACTATAAGCAATTTAATTCTAGAAATGTAAATTGCACAAAGTAAAATACAAGAGAAATAAACCACAATGAACACAATGACGTTTTACCGTCGTGTTCGGAGACTTGCCGGTCTCCCCTAATCCACGTTGAGGTAAGTCCAAACTAATTGGACTGGCACCACGAATTAAGCCAACACCTCAATCCACTCGGGGCTGCTCTTCCTCCACTCCGGAGATGGCGAGCACCAAACCACTCACAAACCGGTCGGGCCTTCTCACAATCTTCTTTGAGAAGATGATCGACGCAACTACTCCAAGCCGTCCAGGTGTCAGCAAACACCAAGAGTAGCAAGTCAATGATGCTCACTTGAACGAATCAAGTGTTTAAGCTTAAGTGGATACATAATCCACTACCTAACGCAACACATGCACTTAGGGTTTGCTCTCTAAGCTCACTAAGTGCAACACATGCACATAAGAGAGAGAGGGCTTGCTCTTTGCTCAATAGAATGTATAAAGGCTCAACAACATCTTCCACAACCTACTAAGGTGGGTATTTATAGCCTACACACAAAAACTAGCCGTCGGAGGTAAAGTTGCAGAAAAACAGGGATAAACCGGTCTGACCGCCAACTAATGGCTGGTCAGACAGCTAGAGCTCCAACGGCTATAAAACTAGTCGTTGAACTCACTTCCGGTCGGACCGCCAACCAATGGTCGGTCAGACCGGACCGGCAACCAATGGTCGGTCAGACCGGACTACACCGGTCAGACCGCCAGAGGGGCGGTCAGACCATTCCACAAAGGAACAAACTAGATCCTGGTAAAGCACCTTACTGGAAAAATCATACCACCTAATAAAGCTCGGTACTACCGCACTCCAGTAGTACCGCAAGGGAAATGCGGTCATACCGCTAACTAGGGTCTAGTCAGACCGGCCGTCACATGGCGGTCGGACGGACTCCTACCGATCGATCAGTTCTTCTTGGCGGTCGACCTTGATTCACAAGAGAATTTTTGCACTTCGCCTCAATTCAATTTGCAAAACATATTTGCCAATTGATGCGCGATGCATGCAAGGGTTAAAGGCAAGATTCTCAACAAGTGGCAAAACACATTTGCCGACTTTTAGAATCAACGCCACAAGGAATAAGATGCGTAGACTTAAACCTTTTGCAAAACGTATTTGCAAACTAAAGTCACGTGCTACAAGGATTATGATGCATGAGCATAAACTATTTGCAAAACACATTCACAAACAATAGCACCATGCATAGATGAGCTAGACCAAGCACACAATGAGCTATCAACACATGACTAACTCAAGCTACTAGTCAAGACCCCTCTTTATAGTACGACAACCTATACTAGCAATCCAGTCTCCAACCAAATACCAAAATCGGTAAAAGACTAGAAACACATCCTTAGCCCTAGCTAGTCATACCTTTGCCTAAAGTATCTTCTTGAAGCTTGATGACACACATGTTCTTGACTTGATGCTCATCAACACATGATAACATCATTCATCCCGAGTCTTGATATGCATCAACCCATGATGCACTCTTCCACTCGACCTCCATCAACACATGATGGATCTTCTTTTGGCTTGATGATCAACTCATGATCATCTCCTCTTCTTGATCATCATCGACACATGATGATAGCCTTTTCTTCAAGATCATGCTACACATCAATACATGATGCATCCTTTACTCTTCGGGATCTTGACTTGAACATCATCAACACATGCTGATTTCCTTCATCCCGAGTCTTGACTTGATGACGATCAACTCATGACACCATCCGAAGTCTCCATCATCATGGAACATAACCTATTCATCCAACTCATGAAAAATGTTAGTTCCATAATATGATTATCATTTATTACCACAACATACCATTAACACATAATGGTGGGACAACACACTCCAATCTTTCCTTCTTTGGTAATTTATGATAACCACTTCAATTGCAAATAATTGAATGTAGATAAATATAACTATATATGAACTACACAAGTTTTATATACTTAAAGGATATGTTTCAAAGTAGAGATCATTAATAATTGTTAATGGAAGATTTAGGATCTCCACCCAACTAGGTTATTGTATAATTTTTAATAATATTTCCATATTGATAAAGAGCACCTAAATTGGATCTGTATAATAAAAGTTATGATTTGTTCTTCACTGTTGTTCTGATTGTCTGGACAAATGTCTATTAGGCATTTTCAACTGCTGTTTAGTCAAATGTTTTAGCAGAATTAGGAAATCTTGTCAACTATAGTTTTGTAGGTTAGCTCGTTAAGTTTCATTGGGCACTGTATTCATGTCATTCCGAGTTCCAGATCATTAATTATGAATTTTTCCGTGTCGCTATCCAGAATTGTTTAGATGGGTGAATTGTATGTTTTTAATTCGGGTCGATCCGTTGTATTGGGTAGTCAAGGGGGTATTGTAGATCGCCGGTAGCATCGTCATATCATGTGTTCTAACGTTTGAATACGCATTCGTGTAGGCGGCGAGTGCAGGAGCACCTTCGTTGCCTCCTAGTACGTCACATCGCGGAAGGCAAGTACAATGTGTTAAGATATGTTGATTTCTGTTGAATGTTGTTAATGCGATGTTACTTCTATGATCCTTGTTCATACTTCATGTTATACGGTTGAATGTTGTTGATGCAATGCTATTTCAATGATCCATGATTCATACTTCATGTTATACAGTTGAATGTTGTTGATGCTATTTCAATGATCCATGATTCATTCTTCATGATATTATTCGTTCTTAGTTGATAATCCATGTGAATGAAAGAGGTGACACCCATTGCATATATTCATTCCATTCTTGCATTGTTGGTGTTCCGTCTACGGGAGTGGAATTGTTAAGACCTATCAATTCCAGTATGGGCACGTAAGACATTTTGGGCGGTCCGACCGGCCTATAGCTGGCGGTCCGACCGGCTCTGAGGGGCGGTCGGACCGGTTGTCACTTGAACGCCGACCTTCGTGGCGGTGTTGTTCGTTGGTTAGGTCAAAGTCATGAGTTTCAGGGTATATGTATTGCATGATGCATATTTTGACTAACATGGGTCAAGTTGTGAAGAACTTGTTCCCAATTTCGGTTTACTTGTCTATGGTTGTGCAGGTTGCTTGGTGGTCAACGACGGTCAACGGCGAGGAAGATCGGGACTAGGATTGGAGAGCTGAGGTCCAGAACGATCGGCGATGCTGGGTGAGGTCAATGACGCAAGCGTGACGCAAGATGGACAAGGGTGACCTATTAGCAAATCTGAGACGCAAGATGACGCTAGGTGAAGCTGTTTAGGTCAAAAGGTTAAAGACGACGCTTTGCGAAGCGTGCGTGTGTGACCCGTTTGTTTTGGACCTTAACGGGAGCCCAATAGGATCAAACTTCTAGAAGGTCTAAGCCACCACTATAAATAGGAGAGGGTGGTGGCTGCACCACCCTTTGACCCCCTTTATATTAGAAAACCCTAATTTTGTTTAGGGAGAGCTAGGCGTGGAGGCTAGGGTTCTTGAAGGTTTGATTGTATTTTCGTGCTCTTGGATTGACCACTGATCCTTGATGGAGTGGGTGTAATCCAGCATCAATCACGTTTTAATCTATGCAAGGTTTGCTTGAGATAAGTCTCTTTTCGTTCTTGCTCTCAATTTCGTGATTTTAGGGCTTTCATTGATCCACGAGGTTTTGCTTGATATCGTCGCGTGGATTAGCTTCTTGTGTTGTGTGGGAACTCATCTAGGATCTTTGTGATCATCAATCACCCACGAGCAAGCGATTGGATCTACTTTTCACTTTTGCTCGGTTTTAGACCTTTCTCCAATCAGATCGTAAAGGATCTTTGTTTGTCCAAGAATTATCATAATTGTCGATTGGAATAGGTCCTTAATATCATAGAGAAGGTGTATACTAAGTTTCGTGAAGTTTGGAGTTGAGAATCAAAAGTTAGATCTATTTGCAACATCGTCATCGGGATCGTTCTTCTTTGTCTTTGAGCTCGGTGGTCGATCACCGAGGGCACCGGTCCGACCGATTTGGTCAGCGGTCCGACCGCCACTAACACAGCGGTCAGACCGCCAGTACTGATTTGTGCTTTAACTTGTGTTGATTTTTATCGTATTATTTAGGAGGTAAATTGGATTCAATACTAGTCTTTTGCTGTACTGGTATATTGATCTTCATAGCTTTCTCATAGCTATTGGAGTGAAATTGTGTTGAATTCATAATTTGTGAAAAAGTGAGTGTGCTCCTATTCACCCCCTCTAGTCGCCTTTTCGGTCCAACAAGTGGTATCAGAGCCCGGTTAGTTCAATCTTGATCTTAACCGGTCACTGAACTTAGGCGATAGATAAGTTCTCCACTAAACCGCATATCTTCGATGGGCACGACTATGCCTATTGGAAGAATCGTATGCGAGTATTTCTTGAGAGCGAGGGACAAGCTATATGGGACGTTGTTCGATCTCCGCTCATTATTCCCGAGGTTGCAACGCCTGCTTCTACAGTTCTTTTGGCTAACAACAACAAGGCCAAGAACCTTTTATATGGTGCGCTTGGTAGACAAGAATATGATCGTATTTGTAATCTTGCAACTGCGCACGAGATTTGGAACACCCACGAAACCTATCATGAGGGTTCGTCCCAAATCAAGAAAGTGCGTCAAACAGTCTATAAGCGCGAATACAACAAATTCAAGATGCGTCCTGGAGAGAGCATCGATGACATTTTCAGTCGCTGTTGATATTGAATACTCCCAATCTGAAAATGACACCCATCTCTTGGCTGCAATCAACACCAGGGAGTGGGAGATGAAAGCTACTGCTATAGAGGAGAATGTTGGAGATGAAAACTACTGCTATAGAGGAGAATGTTGATCTTTCGAGTCTTACATTGGAGTTGCTTTATAGCAAACTCAAGACCCATGAAATTTAAAGAGTTGATCATCCTAAGAAAGACAACATGGCATTGGTAGCAGATCCTCTCAAAAGAGCTTCTAATGATTCTCTTGAATCTTTTTCTGGATTTTTATTTGCTTGTTTATCTGCTATTCACGAAGAGGAGCTTGAGAGTACCCCTGAGGTTGAGTTAGGCCTCCTTGCTAAAAAATTCACACGGGCCTACAGTAATGTGAGAAACAAAAAGAGAGGTGGTCCGGTGACATGCTACAAGTGTGGTCAGCTCAATCATATCCGGGCAAATTGCCTCAAGCTGAAAGGTAAGAGCAATCATAAGGAGGGAAAGCCAGCTTGGAAGAAGCCTCAATTCAACAAATCAATGTATGAGGCTAGTAAGATTATTAAGGCCGCTCACCGGGTTCTTGCCGCTTTTGAGGATCAATTCTTAAGCGATGTTGACTCCGGGAGCGAGTAGGACAAGGAGGAGGAGATCCCTCAAAGCAAGAAGAAAGGGAAAGCCAAGGACTTCACTGGTTTGTGATTCATGGCCGACTCCGTTGACAACGACAACGATGAGGTACCTCCTTCCTATGATGTTCTTTCTGATAGATGTGAAGCTATGTTTGAGCAACTCATGAGTCAGGATAAGGCCTTATAATATGTCATGGCTAGGAACAAGGATTTAGAGTCTCAAATAGGTAATTTGACTTTAGAACTTGAGAATGCTAAGAGTCTTGAATCTGATGAATGTTCATATTGTCATGCTATGCACTCAGAAGTTGCTAAATTACAATCTGCTCATAATATTACTTTGTAACAACTTGAAAATGCTAGAACTGAGCTTGTTGAGGTTAAATCTGCTCCATGTGAAAAATGCTTAGATTCCAGCAAATTAGTTGCTTCTAGTGTTGTTGATTTTAGCCTTTGCACTTTTTGTTTAGAACGCGAACATGAAATTAAAGATATCTTAGAAGCAGCTATAGCTAAATATGTCAAGCTTAAGGACAGTATTGAGTCTTCTGCATGTGCTTCATGTCCTGCTCTTAAACTTGAAACTGCTTTATATAAGGAGAAATATGCTAGAGCTATTAAAGGTAAAACTTGTGAGTCATGTGCTAATTTTGAAAAAGAAAATGCTTATCTTAAGGATACCTTAGAAAAATTCTCTAAAGGTAAGAAACAATTAAACATGATTCTGGACAAGTCTAAAACTCCTTATAAGAAGCAAGGATTAGGATATAATAATGTTCAAATTAATTCTAACCCAAAAGTTACTCAAGTCTTGGAAAATGGGTTAATTGAATTCAAAACACAACCTGCAAAAATTATCTTTAAATCTGCAGGGATTGCCCAACCATCTGTTAAGTCTAAGGGTGCTTCTCCCAGTGGTATTAAGTATCATTGCACCTATTACAAAAAGAGTGGGTATTTGGTTGAGTTCTGTTGGCGTAGGTTGAAAAACGATAAGAAAAATTTTACTAGAATTTCATCCATTCAACCTAGAGCCTTTATGAGACATGCTAACATAGAAAATAAAAAAACTGGTTTATGATTTGTATCACATGTTCATCGAGGCCGTGATCCGACCGCCGTAAATGTGTCCGACCGCGAGTCGACCGCCGAGTTACACCGGTCTGACCGCTAGCATTGTTCATCATCATGCTCCTAGACAGGACAACTCTCATGCTAATCTAACCATTGCTCATGATAAAACATTAAATAAAATCAAGGATAGCACTTCTGCTTTGCATACTACTCGCAGACGTGTGTCTCAGTACTGAGTTTCTAAATCTTGTTTAACTAACCCCAGTATTGAGACACATCATTCTTCTGTGCCTGGATTTTTAGTATTGCCGCGGAAGGGGGAAGAACACGTGGTTCGTTGACTCCGGGTGTTCACGCCACATGACCGGAGATTCAAGATGGTTCACCTCTTTCACGCCGGCGACAGGTGATGACTTCATCACCTTTGGAGATGATACACAAGGGCAAATTGAAGGAACAAGATTGATCAGGGTGAAACGACAAATTCATCCTGAAGGACGTCGCTCTTGTGGACAAGCTTAGGTATAATCTGCTTTCTGTCTCACAGCTTCTTGATGATGGCTATGAGACTAGATTTAAGAAAAATATTTGTCGGGTGCTTGATTTTGTTGGTGAGTTTATTTTTGGGATTTCTAGAGTTGGTAGAATTTTTGGAGCTGATTTTTCTGAATCTCTTGCTGGATCTCTCAAATGTTTTCTTACATCTTCTTCTGATTTCTGGCTTTGGCACCGACGTTCGGGGAGCATTGTTTTTGATCATCTGACGCGAGTTAGCAACCTTGAGCTCATGAGAGGTCTGCCCAAACTCAAAGCTATCAAGGATGCTGTATGTGCGCCTTGTAGGCATGGCAAGCAAGTTGCCGCCTCACACCCATCAGTGACTATGGTCATGTAATGATGCGGGACGATTACTTCATATGGATACTGTTGGTCCTGCTAGGGTTCGATCAGTCGGTGGCAAATGGTATATTCTGGTCATAGTCGATGATTTTTCGAGATACACTTGGGTGTTCTTTCTTGCTTCGAAGGATGAAGCTTTTGATCATTATCATGATCTTGTTCTTCGTTTGACTTCTGAACTTCCTGGTGCCTTGAGAGCAATCCGCAGTGACAATGGCACGGAGTTTAAGAATACCTCATTTGCCTCTTTTTGTGCTGAGCGCGGTATTGAGCATCAGTTCTCTTCTCCACACGTCCCTCAACAAAATGGCGTGGTGGAAAGGAAGAACAGGACCTAAGTCGAGATGGCTAGGACGATGCTAGATGAGTATAGCACACCGAGGAGATTTTGGGCTGAAGCTGTTGCTACTGCTTGCCACGTTGCAAATCGTGTCTTCCTAAGACCCTCTTTGGGCAAGACTCTTTATGAGCTTCGATTTGGTAGAAAACCTTCTGCTCGCACTTTCGAGTCTTTGGTTCCAAATGTTTTATTCTGAAGACAGGAAATCTAGATAAATTTGAGTCAAGAACTTTTGATGGTTTATTTCTGGGTTATCCTGCACATTCGAGGGGTTTTCGGGTCTTTAATGTTGAAACTAACATTATCCAGGAGACATGCAATGTCACTTTTGATGAGACTAGCCCTAGAGCTAGATCCGATGTTTCAGATGATTCACAGGTGACAGAGAGCATTTTTGTGGAGGAAGATGAGGACGAAGCTGATATTTGTCTTCCACACTGCTCATCGTTGACGCTCTGTTCAAACAAGCAAGAACCTGTTGTGACTACTTCGCCTTCAGATGAGGCTCCTGCTGCATCTTCATCATCAGCAGTACCTGCGGAGGTCAAAGATATGCTTTCCTCTCCGGGTGCACCACTTCATATTCAAAGGCAGCACCCTCCGGATCAGATAATTGGTAATCTCTATGAGCGAGTCACTCGCTCCAGGTATAATGATCCAAATCTCTACTCTCATTTTGTATTTGTTGCTTCTTTTGAACCTCGCGATATAACACATGCTTTATCAGATTCTAACTGGGTTAATGTCATGCATGAGGAGTTAGAAATTTTGAGAGGAATAAAGTTTGGAATCTAGTAGAACCTCCTAGTGGTCATAATTTTATAGGAACCCGCTGGGTTTTCAAAAACAAATAAAATGAGGATGGTTCTGTGATTAGAAATAAGGCTAGGTTGGTAGCTCAGGACTTTAGCCAAGTTAAGGGTTTGGATTTTGATGAGACATTTGCTCCTGTTGCTAGACTAGAAGCCATTCGTATTCTGCTTATATTTGCTGCATCTAAGGGCTTTAGATTATATCAGATGGATGTTAAAAGTGCATTTTTAAATAGTTTCATAGAGGAAGAGGTTTATGTTAAACAACCTCCAGGCTTTGAGAATCCTAAATACCCAAATCATATATTCAAGCTATCAAAAGCTTTATATGGTCTTAAACAAGCCCCTAGAGCCTGGTATGATAGACTTAAGACCTTTTTGCTTAAGAATGATTTTGAGATGGGTAAGGTAGACAATACTTTATTCATTCTTAGGAGTGGTAATAACTTCCTGCTTGCTCAAATTTACGTTGATGATATTATTTTTTATGTTTCTTCTAATGCTCTTGTTTCCAGTTTTTCTGAGACTATGTCCAGGGAATTTGAGATGAGTATGATGGGAGAGCTCAATTACTTTTTGGGGCTTCAAATAAAGCAATGCAAGAAAGGAACTTTTATCCATCAGACGAAGTACACTAAAGATCTACTCAAACGTTTCGACATGGGTGATTGCAAGCCAATCTCTACTCCCATGGCAACTTTGACTGTTTTGGATCCAGATAAGGAAGGAGAAGCCGTGGATCAACGCGAGTACCGCAGCATGATTGGCTCCCTTCTGTATCTGACGGCCTCGAGACCGGACATTCACTTCACGGTATGCCTTTGTGCAAGGTTTCAGGTGTCTCCAAGGACTTCCCATCGCCAAGCCGTTAAGCGCATATTCAGGTATTTACACTCTACCCTTTTATATGGCATTTGGTGTTCCTACTCTTCAGCTTTGTCCATTAGGTGTTTTTCAGATTCTGATTTTGCGGGTTGTCGGTTAGATAGGAAGAGTACCTCAGGCACCTGTCACTTCCTAGGCACTTCACTTGTATCTTGGTCTTCTAGGAAGCCGTCCTCTGTTGCACAATCCACTGCTGAAGCTGAATATGTAGGTGCTGCTAGTTGCTGTAGTCAGATTTTGTGTATGGTAACCACTCTTAAGCATTATGGGTTAGATTTTGCTAGTGTTCCTCTTTTCTGTGATAACACTTCTGCTATTAATATTGCTAAGAACCCTGTACAACACTCTAGGACTAAGCACATAGACATTCGCTATCGCTTCCTTAGAGACCATGTCGAAAAAGGTGATATCGTGCTATACTTTGTGGAGTCCGAGGCTCAACTGGCTGATATCCTCACCAAGCCGTTAGACCCAACTAGGTTTGCCACCTTGAGAAGCGAGTTAGGGGTAATTTATCCCTTTGGGTTGGTTTGAGGGGGAGTTCGATCTTTTCTGATCTTACCTTGTTCTTTTGATCTTTTCTTGTTCTTTTCTGAACTTTTTGATCTTTTTGAACTTTTTAGGTTTTTAGGCTTTTATTGCATCTCATTGTATCATATTGCATTCATATGAAAAATTCAACAAATGGTATGAAAAATCCAAGCCATACTCAAAAAGATGCATTGTAATATAAGTTTTTCTGCTTATCTTTTAAGATTGATGAAGCTTTGCCTAATACCCTTTGGAGCTTTAGTATTTCAATTCTTGCTCAATGCCATGTCTAGTTCTTTGACTTGCTAGAATTACCATGCTTCTACATGTGTAGCTAAGTCTTTGCTATATGAGCTAGAACTCTAAAAACAACTCGAACTAAAAATTACAATTTGTGGATGTTTTAGCGAGTTGCGCAATTAGTGCTCCTTTTGTGACATTGGCCCTGTCAGAATTGCTTTGTTAGCTCTTTAATCTAAAATTGAACATTACTTGAGCATCTAGTGTTCTTGAGATTCTAAAAACTGCTCTTGTGAAACATGAAAAATCAAAAGATTGTCTTATGTTTAAATTGTGTCAAACTACTCCTACGAGACTGCTTGTCAATGACATGAACTTGGAGAGAGTTTGATGAACCAGACGATCTCATGGGGACCGCTTGTCAGAAATGACATGAACCTCAAGATTTATCGCCCTAGTAAAAGCTTAGAAAGAGTTTGTGGATGGCTCCAAGTCCAGAATCTTCTTTACTAAGATATACCTTTAATCAACTTCTGGTCGAAGCTTAGGATGATTTTGTAGATGGCTCATAGTCCAGGATCTTGTCACTAAGTTAGATCATTAGTCAACTTCAATATTCAATGCAAATGAAAATTTGTTGAAAAATGGGCATTTGAGAAAATTTGAGCAAAATGATTCAATACAGGACCTGATTGTCTCTTAATATGGTCTTTGTTAGCTTTTTGATCTTACGTTGATATTTTGACATGGTCAGTTTCATTTTAGGATGCCTGTTGATGAACTTGCTGAATTTAAAGCTGTGCTTAAATTGGTCAAATATATTATTTTACTTTTGAGCCTTTGTGCTTAGCTTTGATATATATATCTTATCATGATCTTACTAGCGCTGTCAGGCTTGATATGTTGTTTGTGCAATATTAGAGATGCTAGCTTGTTCTTTTGGGAAATCTCCAATGCTTCTTGTAATCAAAAATGAAAAATACAAAAATGAAGCCACTCCATTGCACTTCATGCATACTCCTTCTTATGCTTCTTATGTTTTGTTTTTCTCTTTATTCTGCATTTGTTATCTCTGGATGAGAGGAAGTCGTGATTCCTTGATGATTCCATTGGCAAAGGGGGAGAAAGATGTGTTGAAATGTATTAATGCTTTGCATAGGGGGAGAGTTTTTGGAGAAGATGGATATTTCAATGTTATATATCATTGCTGTACAAAGAGGGAGAAGATATATAAAAATAATAAAAAGGGGGAGAAATTGAAAATTTAAAAGTTTCTAAATAGTGAGGGGGAGTTCTTGAGTTGTATTCTTATTGTCTTATTGATTCTTCTGAACTTAAATTGCATTCATTTATCCTCACAATGATCATAGGTCAATTGAACAATTGTTCTTTCATATGGACCTTAAGTGAGAATTTTGACCCTTTCCTGGAAATCTAAGTTTTTATGCTTTCTTTTGCCTTATCTCACGTGCCTATGATATTCTGATGCCAGCTTCGTCATCTCCATTGCTTTCTCTTGCTTATGGAACAAGTTGTGTCTTTGTGCGAAAACAAAAGTATTTTACTTTTCAAACCTCCAAATTACATTTTCTGGATTATTGCCAATGTGTTCATCAAGGGGGAGATTATGGATATCAAGGGGATATGCTCCAGATCTTAGGATGATGTGACAATTGGCAATGGTGTTTATGGTTTGTCGTTTCACGTGTTTTCGACAAAGTTCAGAACTGTCAGGACATGGGCGGTCTGACCGGCCAGAGCATGGCGGTCCGACCGGTCCCAAATCGATCGGACCGGCCATGAGCGGCGGTCGGACCGGCCGTGACCAAAAAGTATCAAAATGAGCTGGGCCAAAAAAAGAGGGTGTAGACAAGAGAGGGGATTCTGTTGCACTTGGTCCCATAATTTTTGGAATCTCCAGTCAAAAGTTCTATTAGTTTAAAGTTTCCAGTAGGTTTCGGATTTTCAGGGGTTGAAAATCGGCTAAGTCCTTTTGGGCGGTCGGACCGGCCTATAGCTGGCGGTCCGACCGGCAAGGCTGGTGGTTCGACCGGCCTTGAGGGGCGGTCGGACTGGTTGTCACTTGAACGCCGGACTTCGTGGTGGCGTTGTTCGTTGGTTAGGTCAAAGTCATGAGTTTCAAGGCATATGTATTGCATGATGCATGTTTTGACTAACATGGGTCAAGTTGTGAAGAACTTGTTCCCAATTTTCATTTACTTGTCTATGGTTGTCCAGGTTGCTTGGTGGTCAACGACGGTCAACAGCGAGGAAGATCGGGACTAGGCTTGGAGAGCTGAGGTCCAGAACGATCGACGATGTCGGGTGAGGTTAATGACTCAAGCGTGACGCAAGATGGACAAGGGTGGCCTATTAGCAAATCCGAGGCGCAAGATGGCGCTAGGTGAAGCTGTTTAGGTCAAAAGGTTAAAGACGGCGCTTTGCGAAGCGTGCGTGTGTGACCTGTTTATTTTGAGCCTTAACGGGAGCCCAATAGGATCAAACTTCTAGAAGGTCTAAGACTCCACTATAAATAGGAGAGGGTGGTGGCTGCACCACCCTTTGACCCTCTTTGTATTAGAAAACCCTAATTTTGTTTAGGGAGAGCTACGCGTGGATGCTAGGGTTCTTGAAGGTTTGATTGGATTTTTGTGCTCTTGGATTGTCCATTGATCCTTGATGGAGTGGGTGTAATCCAGCATCAATCACGTTTTAATCTATGCAAGGTTTGCTTGAGATAAGTCTCTTTTCGTTCTTACTCTCAAATTCGTGATTTTAGGGCTTTCATTGATCCACTAGTTTTTGCCTGATATCGTCCCGTGGATTAGCTTCCTGTGTTGTGTGGGAACTCATCTAGGATCTTCGTGATCATCAATCACCCACGAGCAAGCGATTGGATCTAGTTTTCACTTTTGCTCGGTTTTAGACCTTTCTCCAATCAGATCGTAAAGGATCTTTGTTTGTCCAAGAATTATCATAATTGTTGATTGGAATAGGTCCTTAATATCATAGAGAAGGTGTATACCAAGTTTCGTGAAGTTTTGAGTTAAGAATCAAAAGTTAGATCTATTTGCAACTTCGTCATCGGGGTTGTTCTTGCTGTTCTGGAGCCTGACGGTCAGACCGCCCGAGGGCACCGATCCGACCGATTTGGTCAGCGGTCCGACCGCCACTAACAAAGCGGTCAGACCGGCATTACTGATTTGTGCTTTAGCTTGTGTTGATTTTTGTCGTATTATTTAAGGGGTAAATTGGATTCAATACTAGTCTTTCGCTGTAATGGTATATTGATCTTCATAGCTTCCTCATAGCTATTGAAGTGAAATTGTGCTGAATTCATAATTTGTGAAAAAGTGAGCATGCTCCTATTCACACCCCCCCTCTAGTCGCCTTTTCGGTCCAACAAGATTGACTAGTTCATAACCTTGAATGTTCAATTGTTTACTGTACTTGCTGAGTTTCGACTCATTCTTGTTTTCTTTATTTTTTTAGGTGATCATTGATGATGGCTTTGTTGGGAGGGAGTAGACAAGCACATTTCACCTAGTTCACCGTAGTTTTCCTTCATTAATAAGTTCGATTATGTCTCTCATTGGTTAACCGAGGAACTATAATAAATAGATTTAAGACTGCAAGTTATTCATCTCCATGTTATGTTTCTGTTAAATGCTGCTAGTGGTTTGTTTTAATATTCTCTGATTATATTCTAATGATGCCATGCTACTATTAAAGTTGGTCTATATATGTACTTAGAGGAGTTACCTTTTAAATTCTTCCGCAATTTGGTCGTATGTTAGTTCTTTAGGTAACATTTTAGCTTCCGAATAGCCAGGGTGTTACATTTGGTTTCAGAACAGGCTTTAGGTCCGTGGTTCATTCAAACATCTTAAAATTGACACACTGTGCACAGTAGGAGGGCTTGGGTAATTCATTGCTTCCGCATTTCGAATGATGTGACTCGATTAACGAGCCGTTGTTGAATTGTTTTGTACTATGTTGTTGTTAATCTATGATATGATGTGATATCCTATATCTATGAATTTATTCCACCATTATCATTAGATGATAATATATATTCATAATTGATTACGTTGGTTATGTGTGTTGATAACAGACGTTAAGTAGTTGAGGTCGTGGTTGTTACTCTGGAATTTACCAGGTTATACCATCGTGCGTGGTATGTGGTTAGGGGAGTAGTTACCCTGATTACCATAGTTTCAGGTGTTGAGCGTGAGTTGCTTTAGAAAGTTGTTCTCTTCCTGGATTTCTGAATTTGGCAAACTCTTGTCCGAATGTGGTTGATAAATTTCTCTTGGGTTCATGATTCATGATAGTTGACGGGTTTCAATGGGTCTTTAATGGTTCTCTAAAACAATTATTGTTTTTCGACTGTTGAGTTGTTTTTACTACTGGTGATCTTCGTCAATTGGCAATATTGATATCTCCATGGTTGTTCCTTCCTTCTCATTGGAAAAGAGCGACTCACTTACTCGTTTGATAGTTTGGATAATGATAGTTTTCTGTTGGGAGTTCGTTAAGATGAGAAGTTTTGGCTCCATGTGTTTATTTTGAATCATTCCGCGTGTTGAAATTTAATGCATCTCTTTTATGAAGAAAAGTGTTAAAACCCTTTTGGTGGTGCCTTGTTGTGATTAAGTCGGAGATTGTAATTAAACAAAATGGTTGGCTATGGGTTTCCATTGGTCCCTAATCTTTTTTCAGAACAACTAATGTCTTTGCGACTGTTGAGATATTTTTGCTACTGGTAAACGTTGTTATTTGAAAGGTTGTTCTCTTTCACGAGAATCCAATCTTTCTTGTTGATAGAGGTAACCTGGTTATCCGTTTGGTATGTTGGATAATGAGAATTATCTTTACAAAGTTCATTGAAGAAAGTTTGACTCAGCTCATTTCATTTGCAGTTGTGGTGTTGGAGTTTAGAACCTTTTCCTTGAAAAAATAAAGTGTCGAAACCCTTTGTAAGGTTTTATGGTGTTATGTGAGATGGATGTTAATTCTTGTAGTAATTCGCCATCGGTGATATCGTTCAAACGAGAATATTTCAAGTTTAGCTTTCGTGATATTTTGTAGCTCATGAATCATCTAGTAGTTGAAATTATTTGGAATAAATTGAGATATTGTATTGTCCTGTTGCTCTTTAAGAGATTCGTGTGATTTTCATCCTAAAGGCTCTTTGGTCTGAGAGGGCAACGTGAGGTTGCAATCAAAGAAAATTATGTTGGTTCCTTTAAAAGTAGTATAAATCTGCTTGCTTTTCGTGAAAACCCGCAAATGAAAATGTTTCGAGTTAGTAGGCTGAGATCATTTGGATCTCATGTTTCATATGTAGTTGAACTGTTCTGAACAAATATAACGTGTTTAAGAGTTTTATTGATTCTCAATTAGATGTTATGGTATGGACTGAAGACCTTATCTGGTTCGTTGTGACAAAGTGTTGTTAGTCAAAGGATTAATTTTAGGGTTAAAGGAAAGAGTGCATAGATGAGCTAGAGCAAGAACAATGAGAAATCAACACATGACTAACTCAAGCTACTAGTCAAGACCCCTCTTAATAGTAAGACAACCTATACTAGCAATCTGGTCTCTAACCAAATACCAAAACAGGTAAAAGACAAGAAACACATCCTTAGCCCTAGCTAGTCATACCTTTGCCTAAAGTATCTTCTTGAAGCTTGATGACACGCATGTTCTTGACTTGATGCTCATCAACGCATGATGACATCATTCATCCCGAGTCTTGATATGCATCAACCCATGATGCACTCTTCCACTCGACCTCCATCAACACATGATGGATCTTTTTTGGCTTGATGATCAACTCATGATCATCTCCTCTTCTTGATCATCATTGACACATGATGATATCCTTTTCTTCAAGATCATACTACACATCAACACATGATGATTTTCTTCATCCCGAGTCTTGACTTGATGACGATCAACTCATGACACCATCCGAAGTCTCCATCATCATGGACCATAACCTATTCATCCAACTCATGAAAAATATTAGTTCCACAATATGATTATCATTTATTACCACAACATACAATTAACACATAATGGTGGGAAAAGACACTCCAAACTTTCCTTTTTTTAGTAATTTATGATAACCACTTCAATTGTAAATAATTGAATGTAGATAAATATGACTATATATGAACTACATAAGTTTTACATACTCAAAGGATATGTTTCAAAGTAGAGATCCTTAATATATGTGGAAAAAAAATATGGATCAATATTAATGAAACTGCAAAACATAGAGTGCACTCTCCCTATATGTGTGCATACACAAATGTGTAATAAGAACATATGCACATATTTAAGTTAGACCTTTGGTAGAATTCAACATATATTTTGGATCCGAGGAATGCAACAATACAACGACTACATATTTAAGGCTAAATTTGTTCAAACCCCGGACCGAGCCAGGCTTCAGGCCAGGACTAGAAAAGCCTGGCCTTGAACGGACAGGCACGAGCCTGGCTAGACCAGAATAGTGCATTTTCTAATAAAATAATAATATTTCAACTTTTTTAGGATAAAAATTAATATTTAATTCATATCTAGAATAAAAAATTGTTTTTTAATGCCATTGTGGAGCTTTTCCAAGCTTCGGGCCGAAAATCAAGAACAGTGCATACTAGGTTGAGTTCAAAAGAATTACGTTGTGTTTTATGAGAAAAATAATATAAAGTTCTCTACAATCTACTACACCTTGACAATTTTTTAAGGTCACACCCTGACATTTGAGTTACGTGATACATTATTCATATGAAAATAAAATAGGCGAGCGCAAAAATGTCGCCCGCTGGTTCAACCGGGACTTCGACACAATCTCATAAATATGGCGGGTTTTCACAAAAATGAACGGCGACGATGGAGGGCTCGTCAGGCCACCATTCCTTACACTCAAAAAAAGATTAGATAGTATATTTAACGTTAACTACACTCGATCGATCGTTCTACTCGGAACAAAGAATTGCTAGCTAGTATCTACTTTCTTCAAAGAACTTCCTAGCAGCAACACGTGTATGTACAATAATCTTGCACAAAGAACTACTTAGGTATCTCAAAGTAGTCATGGTTTTTCTTGGTCTGTTCCCATCTGCATCAGATTAGTCAGATACTACTGAAAAATGCATGCTTCTGACAGCAGGATGCAAAGATTTCTTGGGGTAATTATGGCAATGGAGGGCCATGTGTGCTCAGATGTGCGTAATGTATAATGTAGGAGTTGGATGAGTGGTTGGGCCAAATTCTCCTTAGCTGGTCCGACCACTGAATTAAACCCAGCCTAGCTGGTTGAGTGGTTGGGTCAAATTCTCCTTAGCCATTGCATTTCTCGTAGCTTAGGTATTGCTTGGTTTCTCTAAAAAATTAGGCAGTGTTTGGTTCTGGGACGAGGACGATGGAATAGACTAGTCCTATTTTTTCGATGGGATAGTCTAGTAGAATGTTTGGCTTCGGGATTGAATGCTTTTATAATATTTTGGCTATCAATATCCTTTTAAATATTTAGAATGAACATTTAAAAAGTGATAGGTATATATTTGTCTCAAAGAGTACTTTTATAATACTATAAAAATAAATGATTGAAGTTGCATTATAAAGATGCAATATCGAGGAGGCCGACTAGAGAGGGGTGAATAGGCGGTTTTAAAAATCTTTTAGCTAAAATCGAGTTTTATGCGAAATTATAAATCAATTCGGTTTTGCTCAACTAAAACCTAAAATAACTAGTCTTGACTAAGTGCACCAACAATATAAGTCTACTGATAATGATAAGAAACGTACAAAGACTATAAGCAATTTAATTATAGAAATATAAATTGCACAAAGTAAAATACAAGAGAAATAAACCACAATGAACACAATGATGTTTTGCCGTCGTGTTCGGAGACTTGCCGGTCTCCCCTAATCCACGTCGACGTAAGCCTAAACTAACTGGACCAGCTCCACGAATTAAGCCAACACCTCAATCCACTCGGGGTTGCTCTTCCTCCACTCCGAAGATAGCGAGCACCAAACCACTCACAAACAGGTCGGGCATTCTCACAATCTTCTTTGACAAGATCATCGACGCAAATCCTCCAGGCCGTCTAGGTGTCGGCAAACACCAAGAGTAACAAGTCGAGGACGCTCACTTGAACGAATCAAGTGTTTAAGCTCAAGTGGATACACAATCCACTACCTAATGCAACACATGCACTTAGGGTTTACTCTCTAAGCTCACTAAGTGCAACACATGCACATAAAAGAGGAGAGGGCTTGCTCTGTGCTCAATAGAATGTATAAAGGCTCAACAACATCTTCCACAACCTGCTAAGGTGGATATATATATCCCACACACAAAAACTAGCCGTTGGAGGTAAAGTTGCAAAAAAACAGGGATAAACCGGTCTGATTGCCAACTAATGGTCGGTCAGATCGCTAGAGCTCCAACGGCTATAAAACTAGCCGTTGAACTCACTTCCGGCCGGACCGCCAACCAATGGTCGGTCGGACATGACCACACCGGTCAGACCGCCTGAGGGGCAGTCAGACCGTTCCACAAAGGAACAAACTAGATTCTAGTAAAGCACCTTACTGGAAAAAGCATACAGCCTAATAAAGCTCGGTACTACCGCACTCCGGTAGTACCGCAAGGGAAATGCGGTCATACCGCTGACCATGGTCCGGTCAGACCGGACTCCCTACCGGTCAGACTGGTTACTGCTGGTGATCAGACTGCAAGTTCACAAGAGAATTTTTGCACTTCGCCTCAATTCAATTTGCAAAACACATTTGCCAATTGATGCGCGATGCATACAAGGGTTAAAGGCAAGATTGTCAACAAGTGGCAAAACACATTTACCGACTTTTGGAATCAACGCCACAAGGAATAAGATGCGTAGACTTAAACCTTTTTCAAAACGTATTCGCAAACTAAAGTCACGTGCTATAAGGATTATGATGCATGAGGTTCAACTATTTGCAAAACACATTCGCAAACAATAGCACCATGCATAGATGAGCTAGAGCAAGCACAATGAGCTATCAACACATGACTAACTCAAGCTACTAGTCAAGACCCCTCTTAATAGTACGACAACCTATAATAGCAATCCGGTCTCCAACCAAACACCAAAACTGGTAAAAGACTAGAAACACATCATTAGCCCTAGATAGTCATACATTTGCCTAAAGTATCCTCTTGAAGCTTGATGACACACACGTTCTTGACTTGATGCTCATCAACACATGATGACATCATTCATCCCGAGTCTTGATATGCATCGAACCATGATGCACTCTTCCACTCGACCTCCATCAACACATGATGGATCTTCTTTTGGCTTGATGATCAACTCATGATCATCTCCTCTTCTTGACCATCATCGACACATGATGATATCCTTTTCTTCAAGATCATGCTACACATCAACACATGATGCATCCTTTACTCTTCGGGATCTTGACTTGAACATCATCAACACATGATGATTTCCTTTATCCGAGTCTTGACTTGATGACGATCAACTCATGACACCATTCGAAGTCTCCATCATCATGGAACATAACCTATTCATCCAACTCATGAAAAATGTTAGTTCGAATGGCTCAGCAAGGAAGTCACCAACCCCAGCTGAAGGCAAGAATGATTCCACCGCAGTTTAGCCGTTTTTCCCCCACAGAATTCTGCCAGACCACCTACAACATTTACTCTCGAGAGCTTCGGAACACAGTTTTCCGTTATCATCCCCGCACATCCGACATGGATCTTGCTGCACGTTTTCCGTCTACGGAGGGAGAAGGCAACGCCACCGTTGTGCATCTTGCCCAGTTCGCCGCCGCTCAAGAGGAGTCGTTGGAGTTAGCCGCCACAGAGCTGGAGTGTGCCTACGAGACTCTTTAGAGAGCTGAAGAAAGGATCGCCATACTGGAAGAAACTCTTTATGGGCATCACGATCATGAAGAAGACACTGAAGAGGAAGACCCAGAAGAAGCTGATGGACCGGCTGAACCAGAAGAGCCAGCAGAGGCAGCAGAGCCGGAGGAACCACCAGACTGCACGAGAGACACTGCTCTGCTGCACCAGCCGGGACATCAAGATCGGTTTGCGAGGATGCCACCACTTCTGTGTCTACAAAGAAAGGGAGCACCGTCAAGGCTACGGAGGCTATTTAATCGAGTAGTCTATTCGAGTTGTTTCAGGCTTAGCCAGTATTAAGTCTTGAGTCGCCCTTTAGACGGTAGTTTTGTGTGCTTAGGTTCGTCCTTATTTTTTGTGTGCAAGTATGAGCTGCAGAGGCCCATAGGCATTTGTTGCAAGCCATACTATTATCTTAATTAATATAAGAAGTTTCAGTTGAGCTTTCTTAAAATATGTTGTTGGGTTTTACCTACCCCGACTAGTTCTACAACTCATCTTGTGCTTGCTACCTTATCTAACCCCTGGAGATTCACCAGATGGTTCAGACTCGTCAAGCTGCTGCAAGTGGTTCCAATACTCGATGATCGAAGGACAGAATGCAGACCCGTAGAAGCGGTTCCACCACAAGCACCTTCGATTGATCTACAGAATTTTGGAGCATTCATGGCACTCACTCCGGTGATGTATACCATGATGAACCAGATGCAAGCTATGAATAACCAGAACCACAACAATCAGCATCACAATGGAGCCCCAGTTGTTCATGGTCACAATGGATCATCCAAGTTGGCCGAGTTTATGAGAACCCGTCCACCAACTTTCTCGGGACATGTCTCACCAGTAGAGGCTGATGATTGGCTTCGTGTCATTGAGAGGAAGCTGCTGATCACTCAATGCAGCGATCAGGAGAAAGTTCTATACACCACTCACCAGATGGAAGGCATTGCTGCCGAATGGTGGGAGAATTTTTGTGCAACGCATGGAACGCCGCAAGACATTACTTGGGAAGAGTTCACAATTGCTTTTCGCCAGTATCATGTGCCGGAAGGAATCGTGGATTTGAAGAATGATGAATTCCGTGCTCTCAAGCAAGGAGGAATGTCAGTAACCGACTACCTCAACAAATTCTCTCAACTTGCTCGATATGCTGCAGAAGATGTCGCCACCGACAAGGCTCGTCAGAGTCGTTTTCTGAAAGGATTAAACACTGGACTTCAAGTCAACTTGATCGCCCACACCTTTCCTGATTTCCAAGAATTGATCAACAAGGCTTTGATTCTTGAGGATAAGCGCAAGGAATTGGAAGATCACCGTAAGCGCAGAATGGCTCAGCAAGGAAGTCACCAACCCCAGCTGAAGGCAAGAATGATTCCACCGCAGTTTAGCCGTTTTCCCCCGCACTCGCGGACCACCGCACCAACTTCAAGACCTCGCCCGCTTGCTCGAACTTCCGCAACCACGCACTACCAACCCCAATCCAGTAAGCAACCCACAGAATGCACCCAGAGTATGCTTTACCTGTCGTCAGCCAGGGCATCTCGCCAACCGATGTCCGCAGAATGGGACTATTACTCCAGTACGTTTCAACCTTGGGAACACACCAGCCAAGACGCCAGTACAAGGCAACCATCAAGGAACTTCTCAAGCTACCGGTCAATCCGGAGGAGCACCGCATCGGTGGTCGAGGCCGTGTCAACCACGTCACTCTGGAAGGAGCCCAAGAAGCACCCGACGTTGTACTGGGTAAGTTTCTAGTAAATTCAGTACCTGCATCTGTTCTGTTTGATTCTGGAGCTTCGCATTCGTTTGTTTCTGGAATTTTTGCAACTAAGAACAAATTGGAAGCTATGCATCTTAAGCATACTCTGTTAGTCCAGTCGCCTGGAGCAGAGCTAAGTTCTAAAGTTGGATGTTTAGGAGCTAGGCTACTCATAGCTGGAGTTGAGTTTCTAGCCAACCTAATAGTTCTAGACACTCAGACCATAGATGTCATCCTTGGTATGGATTGGTTATCCAAACATAAAGCAATGCTAGATTGTGGCCGAAGAGCCGTAACAATAGAGGATGCCACAAGAAAGAAAGTGGAATTTCTAGCCACCTCAGTACGTGATGGACATTTGGTAGTCAACAGTCTGAAGACAGTTTCTTTGGAAGACGTACCTGTAGTCAGAGATTACCCAGATGTATTTCCAGAAGAGTTACCAGGAATACCACCGGACCGTGACATTGAGTTTGTCATCGATCTAGTGCCAGGAACAGCACCAATTTCCAAGAGACCATATCGGATGCCAGCCGATGAACTTGTGGAAATGAAGAAGCAAATAGAAGAACTACTGGAGAAAAGTTTTGTAAGACCTAGTTCGTCGCCATGGGGAGCGCCAGTTTTGTTTGTCAAGAAGAAAGATGGAAGCATGAGGATGTGCATCGATTATCGCTCTCTCAATGAAGTCACCATCAAGAACAAATACCCTTTGCCCAGAATTGATGATTTGTTCGACCAGATGAAAGGAGCCGGAGTATTCTCCAAGATCGATCTGCGATCATGTTACCATCAGTTGAAGATTTGTCCTAAGGATATACCAAAGACCGCTTTCTCAACCCGGTATGGACATTATGAGTTTCTAGTCATGTCTTTTGGATTGACTAATGCCCCTGCCTATTTCATGAACATGATGAACAAAGTATTCATGGAATATTTGGATAAGTTCGTAGTAGTATTCATTGATGATATTTTAGTATACTCAAAGTCAGAAGAAGAGCATGCAGACCATTTGAAATTAATCTTAGAGAAGCTCAGAGAACATCAGTTGTATGCCAATTTCAGCAAGTGTGACTTTTGGAAGAAGAAAGTTGATTTTCTCGGTCATGTAATGACAGCCGAAGGAGTAGCAGTTGACCCTGGAAAGGTTAAAGCTGTAATGAATTGGGAGCAGCCCAAGACGGTTACTCAAATTCGTAGTTTCTTGGGAATGGCGGGATACTATCGTCGTTTCATTGAAGGATTCTCAACGATTGCTAAGCCTCTTACGCAATTGTTGAAGAAAGAGAAGAAGTTCATTTGGACCCCAGCTTGTGAAGAGAGTTTTCAAGAACTGAAGAAACGTTTGACTTCAGCCCCAGTGCTAATTTTGTCGGATATCAGTAAGGATTTTGATATCTATTGTGATGCTTCGCGTCAAGGATTAGGATGTGTCCTTATGCAAGAAGGAAGAGCTGTCGCTTATGCGTCAAGGCAATTAAGGCCTCACGAAGAGAATTATCCCACTCATGATTTGGAATTAGCTGCCGTAGTGCATGCTTTGAAGATTTGGCGTCATTATCTCATCGGTAATCGCTGTGAAGTCTACACCGATCATAAGAGCCTGAAGTACATATTCACTCAGTCTGATTTGAATATGAGACAGAGAAGATGGCTAGAATTAATAAAGGATTATAATCTTGGAATCCATTACCATCCTGGTAAGGCCAATGTAGTGGCAGATGCACTGAGTCGCAAGAGCTACTGCAATGCTCTGGAAGCAAAAGAGATTTGCTCAGAACTTCAAAAGGAATTCCAGAAGCTACGGCTAGAAGTTGTGTCTGAAGGATTTGTGGCCAGTCTAGAAGTGCAGTCTACTCTGGAGAAGCAGATTCGGGAAGCCCAACCCAAGGATTCTGAGTTTGCCGACCTCAAGAAGAAGATGGCAGAAGGAAAATTTAAAGACTTTACCGTGGATGATCAGGATATACTGTGGATCAATGGACGATCGTGTACCGGATATTGATGGATTGAGACGGTGATTACGAAGGAAGCCCATGACTCAAAGTATTCGATTCACCCCGAAGTACTAAGATGTATCAGATGTTAAGAATAAGTTTTGGTGGCCAAACTTAAAACGAGGCGTCGCGAGTTCGTAGCCTTATGCGACGTGTGTCGAAAGTAAAGGCAGAGCATCGAGACCAAAGCAGGTTTGCTACAACCGTGAAGATACCGTAATGGAAGTGGGAAGAGATCGGTATGGATTTTATTACGGTTTACCCAAGACTCAATCAGTTATGATTCGATTTGAGTAATAGTGGATCGCTTGACTAAGGTTGCCCATTTCTTGCCGGTCAAAACCACTTACTCAGAGACCGCTTAGCGAGTTGTATATGTCAAAGATCGTCGACCGCACGGTGTGCCTAAGAAGATAGTGTCGATCGAGGATCTCGGTTCACCTCTCGTTTCGCGAGTCTACATGAAGCCCAGGAACTCATCTCGAATTTCAAGATCGCTTATCATCCACGCATGCATGGACAGATGAAAGAGTCAACGGATATTAGAAGATATGTTGAGAGCCTGTGCCTTAGCAAATGCTACCAGTTGGGATAAGAGTTTACCGTATGCAGAATTCTAGTACAACAACAGTTATCAAGCCAGTCTGCAGATGTCACCGTTTGAAGCTTTGTATGGTCGTGCCTGCAGAACCCCATTGAATTGGTCAGAGACAGCTGAACGTGTAGTGTTCGGGCCAGACATTATTCAGGAAGCCGAAGAACAAGTTGCTATGATCAGAGAGAGGTTAAAGATAGCCCAGTCCAGGCAAAAGAGTTATGCCGATAATCGTCGTCGTGACCTTAGCTTTGAACTAGAAGATTTTGTGTATCTTCGAGTTACTCCGCTCAGAGGTGTTAAGAGATTCCACACCAAAGGGAAGCTTGCCCCAAGGTATGTGGGTCCGTTCAAGATTTTAGAACGCCGAGGAGAAGTTGCGTACCAGTTGGAACTACCGCAGTCGTTAGCAAGAGTGCATGATGTCTTTCATGTCTCTCAGCTGAAGAAGTGTCTTAGTGTGCCGGAAGAGCAGATCCCGTTGGAGTCAATTGAACTGCAGGAAGATCTCACGTACAAAGAACAGCCTGTCAGAATTTTGGATGTCGCAGAGCGCCGCACCAGAAGCAAGACCGTTCGTTTCTGCAAAGTCCAGTGGAGTAACCACTCAGAAGGAGAAGCAACGTGGGAACGTGAAGAAGAGTTGAAACCAGAGTTCCCTAGCCTTTTATCTAGCTAGCCTGAATCTCAGGGTTGAGATTCCCTTAAGGGGGGAGGTTTGTAACATCCCAATTTTAGAGCTTTAAAAATGTTTTAAATAGTGGTAGTGAGAAAATTCACCATTTGGATTTATTTGAATATCAATTTAAAAAGCTTAATATGGACTTGAAGGACAAATTGATTTAATGTGCTTAATCCCAACATCAACAATTGTCAAAATTATTTTATTTAGATTCTATATGCTTGGATATATTTTATAGAATTTTCTGGAATTTTTCCAAAGTCATTTGCTATTTTCTACTTGCTATTTGTATTTCCTGGATTTATTAAAAAGAAAAATCCATTTTTAATCCCTCGGAACAGTGCTGGGCCGAAGCCCAACACTATTCCACCGCAGCCCAACTTTCTCACCAAATTTCACCTCGCGCGCCGCTCTCGGTAGTTGGATCGCCATCGCTCGGTTGTTGCTTCGCGTATTGCCGCGCTTTCTCTCTCTCACGAATGGTGGGCCCGCCGATGTCGCGTCGTCGTCGTCTCCACGGACTCTTCCCGCGCCCGACTCCGGCCGACGCGCTGTCGCCGCCGTTTTCGCCTCGGATTCGCCCTCCTCCGTCTATAAAAGGCCCCGACCCCACCAATCTCTTCGCCCGACCTCCTCCACTAAAACCCTAAGGCGCGCGCCGCCGCCGCCGTCATTGTTGCGCGCATTGTTCGAAAGTTCGCCGCCGGCCGCAACCCTTCGCCGCCGGATTCCGCGCCTCGAACCGTTGTCCGTGTCGCCGCCTCGTTATCGCAAAGCCGGAGCTACTCGGCGCCGCCGCCGCCGCCCGAGGACGCCCCATCGCCGATTGTCGGACCGTCCGACAATGGGAGCTCACCGCCGCCACATTCTTCGCCGCCGCCGGTGAGCCGTTGTCGCCGAGCTCGCCGTCACCTCGGTAGAGCTTCGCCGCCCCTTGGCAACCCATTTTGTGCTTATTGCCGGTGAAGTCGCCGCCGAACGCCGTGAGCCCTCGGTCCCGAGCGCGCGCTTTGCAGCGTCGTCGTCAGCCACGCAAGCGCCCCGTCACCCTCTCGCGCTTGCGTGTCACTTGCGTGGCGGCCACTTGGCGTCCGCGTGGCCCAGTCCATCGGCTCCCAGATCCCGTGGCTCGGTGGACTCAATCCACCGTGGGCCGAGCCACTGACAGGTGGGGCCCACCTGTCAGTACGGTTTTTAATTATTTCTTTTTTCGGTGGAAATTATCACGACGTCCACCGACGTCATTAATCCGAATTTCCTTTATAAAAATAATTCGGGAAATTCAATAAAATCCAAATTAGGGTTTATTTGATTTTCCAATCTTCCAAAGTCCATATCTTTTGCATCCAAACTCCGATTGAGCCCATTCAAATTTGTAAATTCCTATAAAATTAAGATCTATTTAATGGTGAATTTTATTTGAATTTTTGGAGTTGTTTTGCCACTGTTATTTATTTGTTTTTATTTCTTTTGTCTCGTTTGCGAGTAGACGTCGATATTTCGTGGAATTTTGCAGAAGAAGGAGCACCTCAAGACCAAGACCAATATCTAGATCTATTCCAAGGCAAGTTAAACCTTTGATCATATTGAACCTAGTTTTCAAAATACTTTGTTTCAATGTATTGCATTCTATTTCAAGTATTTATTTAAATTCTTTTGGGTGTAGTTATTAATCCAAATTGTTATGCCACCTTGTCTATTGTATGCCATGATCTCTTGTCACCCTAGGTTGGTTAATTATTAGTTGGTATTATCGTAGCACCAATGTGGGATGGTTAGATACGATTAGACTGCTTAGCCATGCCACGAGTCATCATTTCATGTGAGAGTTGCAATTATAAACTTGACTAAGTGATTATGGAACTGTGTGATGAAACTGTGTGTGTTGTGTGATGTTACTCGTTGATGGCATGTGTTGCACTTAATCAACAGGGTGGGAAAAGATTTAGACTGAGGCAAGTGGTGGATCTGTGTGAATGGTGGGAACTGTGTGCTATAAACTTTGTGATTTGGGAAAAACTGGAAGTCTTGCCTTGGTCAATTAAGGACTTAACTTTGTGCGTCATTGAACTGGGTCTTACTGTACGACCACATGCCTAGTATGGGCTGGGCCTAACTTAGTAAGTTATGGAGTCTTGACATTGACAACTCAGCTTGTATTTAAACTGTGTGATGGGCTGAAGGTGTGATATGTCACATCGCGGGACGGTTCGCTGCATCCCTGTCCAACGGTGTGTGTCGTTCCAAGGGCTGTGTGTACAAATTGGACAGCAGGAAAGCACATCGAGAGTGTCATTGTTTGAGATGAAGTCTCTGAAAGGTTTTGTTGTGATCAACTCTGATCCGGTTGGTTTCATCGTGTGGGTAAAGTGTACAACCTCTGCAGAGTGTTTAAACCAATCTATTCGAATAGCCGCGTCCTCGGTTATGGACATGCTCGGGAATTTCACACGAGGGGTAGATTTTTATAAAACAATTGGGAAGGGTCAGCTGTGTGAGATAACTTGTGCAGCTGTGTGAATACTTGATTAAACTGTGTGTCCTTTGTGAAATCAATTGTTAACTTATTACTGTCTATTTATTTTGAATTATGCTTTCAATCTATTATTTGTATTCAATTACAAATGTTGTATTTCTGCAAAATAACCACAAAAGTCATTCCTTTGGAATAAGCCATCATGTATAAATGCATTCTGTGGTATGACTTGTAGTATGCAGATGTACTCACTCTTGCTAAACAATTCAACAGAAGTGGAGGAGTCGTCGCCTGCTTTTGAAGAAGAGTTCTACGAAGGTTGATCGTTAGGGTCTTGATCCCAGTCAGTTGCCTGTGGTAAATTGATGGGAGCCACTGGAGTTTATTTCGTTTCCGCTGCAGTTTATTTCTTTATTGTCAGCCTTGCATGGCTTAATAAATGTAAAACTCGACCGTAAGGTCCCAACAGTTATTTGTTATTCAAAGTACTCGTTTATTCTTATATTCGTTGTATGGATGTGATATTTCATCGATGTTGACACTGTGTGCACTAGCGTGATCCTGTACTAGTGCAACATACACAGAGGGTCTATATTTGCATATTTGGGTCCCGACAGACGGATCTAGATTCCTCAAAAGACCGTGCGGATGTTGAACAATTTTCCTTTTACGATGGGAGGGAATACTAGTACTACCTAAATGGAGGTTTTTTAATTATCTAAGTTATTTTTTAAAATATTTTAAAGATAATCTCTCTATAATTTTATTATCAATTCTGACTTTTTGATCACGCCACAACATGTGGTGTGATAAAAATAATCTATCACATCACGTACTACGGTGTGATCAAAGCTTTTACGATAACCCTCTGAGCCAACACGTGTCCGCTTTGGGGTTATGTCCTATCACACCAAAAAAAAATATGGCGTGATTGTTACGTTACGGTCCATGGTGTGACAATGTGCTTTTGCCACACCACATATTTTGTGACGTGATTAATTGATTCATAATTGAAAATAAAGTTAGAGATATATTATCTTTAAAATATATTAGATAATATAAAAAATTCACCACAATGAGCAATAACTTAGTTGCCCTGTTCTATTCTAGGACCGCACAGTCTAGCTAGTAGTAGTAGTACGTAGCTAGTGAGAGTAGCGATGCAGACGCCAAAGCCATTTGCTTTGCAGGACTCGGCATCCAATCCAATCACGTTTACCAAAAGAAGCAGCAGGGGCAGTAGCATCTACTGATCTGATCATCTGAATGACTGCCCGAACTGACCTGTCCCTAACACCAATTAATTTCCTAATGCTGAAACTCATGTGTCCTTATTTCCTTTTCTATTTTTTTGTCGTTTTGGCCCCCAATCTTGCGTTTCTGAACACAACGAGACCATCAAGGGTGAGTAGAGTGTAAGAACACTAGTGTATTGCAATTTGGTTTCATGCTTATGCAAATGAAGGATCAAGGGAGTAGCAATTAGCAGGTGTTTCTGCTTGTGATCTTGCAGCATTTCTTTTCATAAAGAGAGGAGCTCCCCTTTTTCCTTTTGCATTAGTTGCCTAAACCCAAATTGTCAAAACCTGAGATTGCATTGGATTCGACATTTTGGCTCACGCAAACAGGAAAGAAAAAAAAAGACAGAATCTTTAGTCGCCAATCTCGAGCACGGAAAAGCACTTGACAGTTCACATACTTCCAAGTTGTAACACTTTGCAGTCCATGTTTACACGAGCTTACCTAAACAACAGTCCGTAATCTTCCCTGTAAAAAAGATGTTGAGTTTAGAGTCTGCCTGAACCTGAAGTGTTCCATACTTCATTGTTATCGCATTATGATTTCTAAATCTATAATTCTATCATAGGAAACATAAAGTCCTTTCACTCACCGAGACAGCAGCAGACATCAATGGCCCGGGCCATTAGGATTCAAGAATGTGTGGTCCTGTAGACCAAACTGCCCAACAGCTTTAAGCTGGTCCTGGGATACTTGAATCCTCCTTCAGTTGGGAGGAGAACAATCTCTAGCTACACACATTCCTCGTATCATCATGTAGATGCAATGCAATGCAAACCCATGCAAACAAAGCAACCATCTGCATCCAGAGCAGAGAAGGGCCACAGCAATTCAAAGAGGCAACAGATAAGTTGGTCTAGGTCCTGAGACCTCTTGTTGATCTTTAGTCTAGAATCTAGGTAGGTAGGGAGGAAGGCCAGATGATGCTAAGGTGGCAATGGCAAGCCAGCGTTTGTTTCCAACTTGACAGTGAAAGGTCAGATCCTACAACAATGCTGTTGTGACTTGCGAGTACCTGGTCATGTTCTTTCTTTTCCAGAGTTAATAGAGCAAATACTAAATAGTTGCAAATTTACAATTCTATAACCAACACCATATAAGAGAACTACAGAAGCATACTAAAAGCAGCACTGCACAAGACCATACCACCCCTCTTATTTTCTTCGGCAGTGAAATTTGGGCATTCAATTAGGATAGAACTTTGAACAATCAGAGATGAGATACAACACAAGAGCTAATTAACATCAGTCATCTCCTGTCGTGATGAGTAACAAGATCCCGTAGGAGGCAAAGCTCACAAGTAGTCGCACAAGAAAGGCAAACGGCAGGGGCGAATCGATCAAGCGATCGCGAGAGCGAGCGAGGAGAAGACGGCCCATCGTGGGAAGATGAATCATCGAAGAAGATGAAACACCTGGGAAGTGGGCTCATCCGAAGATCCTCAATACGAGGTCGACGAGTGTAGACGAGTGTAGTGGGGAGCCCGAGGAGCCGCAGGAGACGAAACAGTGGCGATAATGGCGAGAGGCCACAGGAGAAATATGTGGAGACGAGATAGGTGTATCCGAAAGGTCAAAAAGACAGACTCCACAGAGGAAGTCAAGGAGAGACAGCGTGGGTAGAAGGGACGAGACTCATCGAAAGTCACATCCCGAGAAATCCGTGATCCGTCGACCAACAGATCCCAAAGACCGATAGCCCTTGTGCTCGCATCTGACTCCCAAAAAGACACACTCAATGGATCGAAGGCCATGGTGCGCGTTCGAGGGGCGAAGAAGAACGAGCAAACGCAAACAAAAAGACGAAGGAGCGAGTAGTCGTGAAGGAGACCACAGAGACGCTCAATAGGGATTGCGCTCAAGAGCGTAAGAAGGCCGATGTTGATGAGATAGGTGGCGGTGGAAACGACCTCCGCCAAAAGTGAGGTGGAATAGAGGCGGCAATCATCGCACGAGCCGACTCAAGGAGGTGACGATGCTTGCGCCAAAGAACACCATTCGAGCATGAGCACCGTGACAAGAGAATCGAGAGTGCCCTGTCAACAAGAAAATCGCGCAGTGATGAGAGAGGTACTCGCAGCAGAGTCGACGTAAAGACACGAATAGGAGTGGAGAATCGTGTGCGAACCATAGTGGCAAACTGTTTATAGATAGACAAGACCTCACTACGAAGACATGAAATATATCCAAGTGTGGCGAGAGAAATCATCTATAAATATGATATAGTATCGATGACCCCTTTCAAACGAAGGAGCCGGACCCCAAACATCCGAATGAACAAGATCAAATGGACGTTGAGACACCGACTCACTTTGAGGATAAGGAAGTCGAAGTTGTTTGCCTAACTTACGCCTCGACAATGTAGAGACACGCCTCCCGAGGCAGAACCCTTAAGACCACGATTTAACTAAAGACGACAGACGAGAGCCACACAGATGGCCAAGACGGTGATGCCATTGTTGGAAAGAGCCAGTGACGGAGTGGCGAGGCGGAGAGGCTGGCGGCGGCGGTGGCGGCGGAAGGAAGGTGAAGCCACCAAGCTCCCAGAGACGCTGTGAGTCAAGGCGCCGAGGGCCGAACCAACCGAGCTCTGTGTGGCGGTCCCGAACACAACAAGAGTCGAGTCGAGAATGATCCGATAACCAAGGTCGAGAATCATCCCAGCAGAAAAAGAAGTCGCATGGTTAGGCGAGGAACATGAGCAATGTAAGGAACATGAAAAGATGAGTTGCTAAGAGGTCCTCGACTGCAGACAGAAGAGAGGTACCATCTGCAGTAAGTACAATCGACAGGGGAATCAAGAGGTGTAACAAAAGATAGAGTGGAAGAATCGGAAGTCATGTGGAAGGATGCTCGGAATCAAGGATCCACGGGAGGTACTGACCGTAGGAGGTGGTTTCTCAAAGGCCCGAAGAGTCGCCGCAGAACTCGCAGAACTCGCCGAGGAAGACCACAAGCGGCAAGCGATCGCCGGTCGGCTATCTCCTCGCTTCGGTGAGAGAAAATGCGGAAGTAGTCGATGCAGGACGTCGTGGTAGAACCTGCGTGCGGTGCTAGGAGAAGAACGGCGTGAAATATGCCGCCGCTTGTAGCATCGAGACTCAATGTGGCCGATCTTGTCGCAGAGGAGCAATGAGGACGCACCACCGCCAGATGGAGGGCGCCACCACCACTGTGGCGGCCATGGAGGAGGCGACATCAAGCGTGAAGTAGTCGGTAGCAGGTGTACGGGCGGCGAGCACGAGGGGAGTGGCATCGCACAAAGACCACTCGGGACGAGTCTCTCCCGCACGTATCTCGGTAAGGCCTCTGTAAGAGTGACACGAGGGTGGCGTGCAAGTAGCCGGGCACGCCTCGCCAACTTCAGACGGCGAGTAAGGAACTCGTGAGACACGCCAAACCTGTGTCAAGACGGACGACCAAGCAAAGATGAACAGAACGACAACGGCAAGCGGTGCGAAGAGAGTCCAGCTTGGCGCTTGCATCGCAGAACTCGGCGTAGAAGGCGTCAACGTGAGCATCACCCGCCAAGAGAGTGCTCTGACGAACTCATCGACAAGTAGAGGCATCTCCAGAGGGTTCAGAAGCGTATTTGTCAAGATGAGTCCACATCCGACGGTACCGATGAAAATCCACAATCTCGTAAGAAAATCGAGGTCAACATTTGGCGATGAAGAAAGCAGCAGCCGAAAGGCCGTCGCCACACCACCGAGTGTAGGTAGTCAAGCGATCCATGTAGGAGTCCAGGCCTCTTGGTAGGCGAGGCGCCTTCTCATCGCAAGCGCGGCAGACTCAATAGCAACTTTGTCACCGCTTCTGGGAAGCGCAGCAGACGTGAGGCTCCGTCGGAGGAGAAGGGCATGGCGGGCGGTGACATCGCCGCAGAGGACGCCTAAAGGCGAAGACCACGATATGAATGCGCATGTGAGACACGGTCGGTGTAATTAACACCGTCAAGATCACCGGCAAGGCGGGAGGGAACGGTGCCCATTGGTAGGCGGCGCTGACGGCGCGGCGACTAAGACAACGAGGTCTAACAGCGGCGCCGACGCCGCGCGGTTAGAACAACGCGTTTTTTTCTCTTTTTTTTTTTCAACCGACTGTTTAAAAGCAGCCGCCCACTCAAAGCACTTATGATTTCCTGCAGCGAACCACGAATTACAGATGCAGATGCTTGTTTGAATTACCATTGCCCACACCCCCCTGAAGTTAAAAGAAAAAAGAAATAGAAACAGAACTTACAGGAGACAACACGCAAAAAAGAAAGAACAAGAACACAGTACAAAGGTCAACTCTACTACCACAGATCCTCTCTTATTACCATGACGGATGGAGCCCCATGCATTCATTCCCCACAAAAACACAATGCGTTCATTCCCCACGTAAACACAGGCACACACACCATCTTTAATTCAGTTTCTGCTCTAACAGCAACACTGACAGGAGCCCTAGCTACATGATCTTGCTGGTCGATCACTCACTCAATCACAGCTTGCACCCAATGCCAATGCTGCCCGGTTGGTTGACTCCGGCCTGGCTGGCGTCTGCAGGATGGAATGGCCTCGCAAACCGCGTCACACAAAGCGCCTCCGGCCGTCGACGATGCTGAGGAGGCGCGCCACACCCTTGGTCCACATCTCATACTCCCTCTGGCTCGCGCATTCGAACTCGATCACCCGGTGCTCCGCCGTGCGAAGGCCAAAGTAACGGCGGTGCTCTCCTCCCTCCAGCAAGTGCCGGCCTGGCCACGCCGTGATGTCCCTGCACACGTCTACCAACACGCCTGCATAATGGCATGGTCCAATGTCATTGTCATCTGTAACCAGGACAGAGAGACAATCATACAGCTACTAGCCATGGCTGCATGTAGTGGCCTGGTTCGTTTGTACTTTGTACACTTACTTTTCTTCTTCTTGGTGATGGTCCCTGCAACATGCCGGCTCTTCATCTTGAGCATCACCTGCAGAAACGGCATACATGACTCAGAACTAGAATTTTTCACACTAGTTCACGAAATTACGACAACTCGTGAAGAATGTAAGCAAATATACCACGCCCACCCGGTTGATGTATACAGACACAACCTTCCAATGTAAAGATCCTGCACATGAGCGGCATCAGTATTCAGTACATGGCGCAATATTTAGTATCGTCAAATGAACTGCAACGATCATCGAGCAGTACCTTTGCGGGTGCGCTTCAGGAGCTCGGTGCCGTGGGCAAGCAGTTCTTGGCTGCAGATGCCCAGGAAGTTGTTCTCCTCCTCGAGCACGAGGTCATCACTGAAACTGCTGCTGGTGTTGCTGTCCAGCTCCTTGTGATGCTGCTTTTGGGTGCTGTGCGTGTGATTGTGGTGATGACCTCCTCCCATGGTGCCCTTCTCCACAGGGATCACTGCAGAGACATTCCACACCTCCTTCAGCACCCTTGCCTTCAGCGTCGCCACACCTCTCAACGCTGCAAATCAAGAAATAAAATGCAATTAAATTTATGTCTCACTGATGGGAAGAAAAATGTAAATTTGGTTGAAATGGCAAACCAGTAGCAGCAGCAGCTGTGATGGTAACGATGTCCCCAGGCGTCCTGACATTGACTGCAGAGCCGACGACGGCGGCCAAATGCTCACGCTCAGCGCCCATGGACTCAGCGACCTCAACACACTGCGCGGCCACAAGCGTCGCTGCAGACGCCACCGCCATGTCGGTGGGGGCAGCACGGTCATCCTTGCCGTACCCTGAAGCCGCAGCGGTGGCGGCAGCCACAGCAGCAACCGCGGCGGCCACAGCTGCCACCGACACAGCGGCGTGGACCTGCGCATTGTGTGCCCTCGTCTCCTCCTTCTTCTTCTCCTTCCTATCCTTGAGCCACCGGCCCACCGTCTTGCTACCACCTCGGTACGGCTGCGGCTTCGGCGTGCTCACTGCTCTGCAGAACTGTTTTTTTTTTCGAGGGTAATAGTCCTATTAGCGTTTAGTAGTGTTCAGTGTTTCAAATACCATAACCAATATTTTTTCCCCAACGATTGGCTGTCTTCATCCTATAATTCAAACAAAACTTAATCCGATTGAAACAGCTAAACAAAAATGACACGTAACATAAACACATCATTGAAATGAATTTGCTGCTTATAGTTAAGCTATAATATAAGGTGCTACAGAACAGGGACTATGCCGAAACAAACTTTGAATTGACAGAATGCAAACATTCTACTGACCAGTACAAATCATTGTGCTTCCATGCGCGTTAATCTAGAGTCTAGGTTTAGTTGATGGAATGCTGAGGCGTGCCATAGACTAATGCATGCACACATGACACAACTGACAAGTGTGGCATGAGCCACACCGGACATAATCATGGAGGCAGTGTGGGGGAGCAAGAGTGAGAGAGCGCCCAAGCGGTAGCTTTTTGGAGAGCAAGATTAGTCATGGAGCAGATAAAAGAATGCATCATTAGATTAGAACAGAAAGCTGGGGGGTAACACTTGATTAGGGATAAGAAAGGCGTGAGAGAGTCCCCATGCGGCAAAAAGAAGGCAGCTACAGGTCAAAGGGAAGGGGGGCAAGAGCTGCATAGGCCTACAAGCCTGCTGCTTTTTACCCAGAGAGAAAAAGGAGTGGCAGTGGCAGCGGGGCACTGGACATGTTGCAGCGTTTGCTTGTGGGAGCAGGAGACCAGACGACAGAGCAAGGACTGCAATGGTGGCAGGAATCAAAGCCTCTTACACAACAAGCAAGCACCAAAGACCATCAAATCAACACCTCTTCCTGGTCACAGTTACAAGAGTACAGGACAGAGAGGGCCACACCAAGAGGCAAGAGGGGGGAAAAGAAACCGGGGGTATTGTGGATGACTGTACTAAGATCACATGGTGATTTCTTCAGTTTGGAATGGCCAGAGTGACCCAGAGGCTCATGTCATGTGGCTGTGTGCAGTGCCAAATTGCCGATCAAATCATGGTCGTGATTTCTTCAGTTTGGAATGGCCAGAGTGACCCAGAGGCTCATGTCGTGTGGCTATGTGCAGTGCCAAATTGCCGATCAAATCTCTGACCATGACCTCTCATGGTAAGAAGAGCACCCATGGGATTTCTGTCACCGTTAAGACCAAAGCTTGACTCCATACTACAGTAGACAGACACCGAATGCATTTCACATTGCTTTGTGATACCAGTAAAAGAAAAGAAAGGCATTGGTCTTTAAATAGATACTTTCCCAATTTAAGTCATGCATTGGTCAGGTAATATGGTCAGTCACTAGGCTTTTTTTTGTCTGTACAACAAAGTTCCCTCCCAAGTGACCGGTGACACCGGCATTAGTACACCGTTGCAGGCCACGCGATTTTATGTGGAAAAAATTAGAATTTTTGTCTAGCACATGTGATAATCCATTTTAAACTGCAAGTACGAGAGTAAAAAAAAAAATTAAAGCACTAAATAATGTTTCAAATAGTGTCAAACAACAATTTTTTAATGTTTTTTTGCCTTTGTGCCACCAATTCACGGTATGGCCTTTGCCGTGTGCCACCATAGCATGGCCTCCACCGTGTCTCTAGGGCGCAGCATTGCCCTCCATCGTGGCCCTAGGGGCTGGATGCGACCTGGTCCCGTACTCGAGGGGATGGATTTCACACGTAATGCGCGGTGGGGAGCCTAGCCCCTCGAAGCACGGTGGAGGATACCATTTTAGGTATTGACGTCAGAAGAAAGCCAAAATCGTCAATGGTGCCATATAACCCAAAAACTCCCCAAGTCACAACCCACAAGATCTCCCATTTGGGGGTGAGAAATTCCAAGAAACGAGAAGAGGCAAAAGACATTTCCATACATGTCTGTAAAATCTGCAATACATTGTTCAATGATTTTGATATGTAATATAAAGTATGTAAATTTACAGAGAAATGGAATAGGGGTAAAGTATTTCGTGGGATGGAGAGAAAGGAATACATTAGAGCTCTTTTTCTGTGTTTCTGTTCTCTCTGTAGAAAATTTTGTGCAAGAGAAGCCTGCAATGCCGGTGTTTCTGTCCCAGCCAGCCCCACAGCTTCTAGCACTAAATTTACTAGCCTGGAAATGCCAGCCTAAGCACTAAATTTACTAGCCTGGAAATGCTAGCCTAAACATACTAACCAACAGTAAACAATGCAATTTCTTCTTGCTGTGTCCACACTTTGTTGACAGTCTTTCGCATAGTGTGTTCCACACAAAAAGAAGGAAGCAAACAAGTGCTCCATTTCCAAAGGCAAAAGGAACATAAAACAAAACCGCAAACCAAATAACCAGCTCATACAAAGTTCACAGGATTTGTTAAAAAAATGATATATCTTTTCCCTTCGTGCAAATCACAAGACAAAAACAGCGATTTTCTTCCCCAAACAAGCAGTGGAGTCCTGTATCCACCAAGGCAACAATTAAGCAGTAAAAGCACACACTACCTCTCTGTCTTCTCCCAAGTCCCAATAATATTACATAAAAAACACCCTTAGAAGTTAGAATGCATAGTCTAAGTTGGAACAAACAAATCCCTCTAGAAATAACCAGATTATTACCTTCTAAAAGAATCGATCAGATTATTAGCCAATCAAGAAGGAAAATATTAAGGTGCAGGGATGCAGAGAAAGAGATACCTTGCTGTCGTCGACCTCCGGCGAGACCGGCGGGCTGTCGGAGAGTGAGCCGCCGCCGTTGAGAGGGCCGCTGCTGTGGGAGAGGCGACCGGAAGTCAGCGGCGACACTTCTTGCTGCTCAATGAAACAAGAAATCAGTACCTCTCTGCAAAATGCTGCTAATTGCAGTAATTAACCAACTGGTGAAAATAAGCATCAAACATGCAAGAGAAGTAGAGCAGGAAAGGATGGTGCGGTATCATTAGTTAGGACTTGGGATTCAGCGGCACAATTAAAAAAGATGATGCTTTTCTTTGTGTTTTTTTTTTTCTTGCGGAGAGAGAAAAACCCTCGTCTTTGGCTGCTTCTTGTTGTCCTCACACTACTCCAAGAGTACAGGGAAGACAGGGATCATATGGCATTAAAGAAGGCAAGTACTAATTGGCAAGAAAAAAATAGGATGGGATGTCAAATCAAACGAAACATTTTAACATGCAATTAGAAAATCAAACCAACTAGTTGCAGCAAAAAAAGATTTAATTGGCACAAGAAATGTTGGATTGTCCGTGAGAAGGGCTAACTCCGGTTGCAAGAAACGCATGCCACTAAACAGGAGTCAAAATTTAACATGATACTAACAAGAAGTAAATAATTTGTGATAAAAAAGGAATTCTTCAACTGAACTTGCTAACACACAGGTGTGGTGTATGCAGTAAAAAAAGCAGAGAGGGACTGAAGGAGAAACTCAAGCTTTCATATAGTAAACTCCTATAATTAAGAAGAAAGCATACTAAATTAAACAATTAAAGCAGTAACAAACAATAAACTCGACAACCTCCCACCTAAAAAGAATTAAAAGGGAAGAAAAAATTACTACTGCAATTGCTACTACGATGGACTCAGAGACAAGCTCAATTAAAAAAGACCGATTTTTATTTAAAAAAGGAGCTACGAAACGCACCGATTGCGACATGATCCGGTCCATGATGAGCTGCGAGGTGGCCGCGGAGGCGAAGGAGAAGGAGCTCCCAGAGGCAGCGCCGCTCCCGCCGTCGTCGAGCTCCCCGGCGATGTCCTCGGCGATGATGGGCCCCGCCGGCGCCGTGGCGAGCGCGCGGGAGACGTCGACGGCGGACGCGCTCCATGAGCGGGACAGGAACTCCAGCGGGTACCGCGGCGGCTCCGGCGGCCGGAGATCGCCGCCCCCTCTGGCGCCCGCGCCCGCCCTGCCGGAGTCGTTCATCGGAGCGGCGGCCGGCGGTTGCTGCGTGCGCGGCGTGGGCGTGCGGGCGTGGGCGTGGGCGCGTAAAGGTGGTGGGAAGCGCAGGTAATGCTGCTTGAGTGCTTGGCTTTTGGGAGTGGGTGACGGTTTTGTAGATGTGTGACCGTGTTGAGAGGGATTAACCGTTTAGGCATAAAGCTGCTGCGTGATTTTTACTAGCTTTTTTAGCAGCTTTGAACCATCTGGGAAAAGAGAAATTCACTGCCATTTTTTAGTCGGTTTAATATGCTTTTTTGTTAGTATGCTCTCATCATTTATTTTCTGAAATTTGTTGATTTTCTAGATTTGTAGATGGCTGCGGCGAAAAATGACGTGGTAGCACCGCCGCTGTATTGGACAGTTTTTAAAATTATTTTAAAGTTAATCTCTCCTTAATTGTATTTTCAATTCTAACACTTTGGTTACGCAGCTATGACCTGTGACGTGATCAAATTGTGTTGTTATGCCACCGACCGCGACGTGATCAAACCTGTCATGATAGCTCTCCGAGCCAACACACGTCCGGTTTGGGGCTAAGATGAGTGGCATGACAGCACTCGTTTGTCATGCCTAGATCTGTGGCGTGACAACGTGCTTTTGTCACGCCACGCATTGTGGCATGGCCAAAGGAGTCAAAATTAGAAATAGAGTTAGGAAGATGTTATCTTTAAAATATTTTTTAAAAAAATAGATTAAATAATAATAATAATAATAATAATAATAAAAGTTCATCGGATAGTGATGCCCCTACAGGGTTTACTAGCCCTAAACCATGCCTCAACGGAAGGCTAGCAGCTCAGCTGTGTTAGGGTTTTGAGTTAGCATAGTTAGGGTTTTGGTGACTTTGGGCTTGTCGTATGACGGATTGATGACAAGATGACGAAGACGACAATGGTAAGGTTGTTCGAAGTGGAGCTACAGCGGAGGGCTGGAGACATTTCCGATGGTAGTAGCAAAGATGTAGGTGGAAACGCTAAGAACTCAGGCGGGGGTAGGGCAATGGATCTAGGAGGATATGCACTTAGAAGATGATCAACGGCAAGGGCGGATCTACAGTAATCCACTGGGCTGCACAGGACACCTGTCCGAAAAAATCATCTTCCTTTTATATATAACTATGTATATATAGTATGGACACCCCTAACCCAAGATAAAAGGACACCCTAAGCCACAAATTTGCTTGATAATTGAACATGTATAATATGTATGGGAAGTAGAGCCCTCCAGTCATTTTCGTTCTGGATTCGGCACTGAGACTCTTATAGTTAGACCTAGATACAACTTGTATGATCTTGCTATGTTTGTGACTATTTCAAACCATAGAGCTTCATATCACGACAGTTTAGTAGTCAAAGTCTTTTGGTTATTATTGCGAGTAGAATCAAGTGTCAACCTAGCAATTAAAAGCTCATGTTAATTACCCTTCATTTCCAAGCTCCACGTCCCGTGGAATTATTTCTTAAATAAACAGTGCTACTTTTTTTTTCCTACTCTCCAGGTGTGATAATGTCACAGTATATGTGCTTCGTTAATTTGTTGTCTTGTTTGTTTAGATCTCATGCCCTTTTTGGATGGGCCTTATCTGCTTTAGTTTTTGTCTTTTCTTTTCCTACAATATATATAAAAAAATAAGAAAAGTTGCTCCTTTTTGCTCTTTTCCCTCCATAGTTTGGTTGTGTGTGCGCCTAGCTGTGAACACTAGCTAGGCCCCACACATGACATGCATCTACAGTTGGATTTTTGTGCAACAATGACGTACGTTTTTGGTCAGATAAACCATGGAAAATACAAACTGCTTGTTGAGGTGCATTGGCCCGATATGTGGTTTTGCGGCATATTTGTCTATCTATTCGGAGGGCTATATCGGTTTGGCTCTTAGAACAAGATATTTTAGTACCAGTTTATATCATCGTATTGTTCCAAAGTTTAATATAATAATATATATTTATAATCACATATATGTTTAATTATATACACACATCAAATTTCACTTGTAATATTATCCTAAATACATAATAGTAGGATTAAATGTAGCTTATAGTTCAATGAGTACAATAGACGATATTATCAATTCCGCTGGTATGTCCGATATAGTTGGTATTATCCAGTGTTGAAACTAGTATGATTGGTATTAACCGGTATCGAACCGGTATTGCCGGTGTTGGCCTGTAGCGAGATCGGTGTGAAACACAGAGCTATTCTATACCGGTTTAGGTGGTAAAATAGTACATATCAGTTAGTATCGAACGGTATCGATAAGTTTGTTTTGCAGTCGTCAGCCCATACCGATCGAAGTTTTGTATTGCTTGGGATCGCTTTAACTTGGACTTAAGCAGCTAGCTGGCTATATGGACGAACTCGAGTGTTCCGGTGACTTTGTTATCCATGCAAACTGCAAACTGAGACATATACGCACTGAGCTGGAGCAATTGAAAAAATAATAATCAATACATAAGAAACCCAATTTGATTTTTTTTTCGGGGGCTACAAAATCAAATAATCAGGAGGTTTGATGAACTGAGCTAAAGCTGCCAATGAGTGTCATGTATTATCACATTTGCATGTTCGATCGATGTTGCTACACCAACTCTAGTTGGCACAGATTTAATGTAGGACTGTTAGCTAGCTAGATCACACCAACCAAATTAACCATCCAAATATGAACCGTGGATCGAGTGTTACGGCGTTAAAATTAGGCCATCTGTTTTGATTAGATCAACAGAAGTGGGACTACTCTAAGACCATTTAGATCCTGTTTGTAAGGTGATATTATTATTTTTTGATTCCTACGAAAATTGAATAGTTTTCTGTGAAATTCCTGCATTTGCAAAGTGCCACACGGGTTCAAACTCTTGGTACAACTACCATAGTACCGTCTCACACTGGAGTCATTCTCACTTTCTCATGACAATTTGGTACGAGCACACCCTACATGCGGGTTAGATCCGAATCTTCTGTAGTATTACAGAGGTCTACCATGCAAATAATTTTCGAGTGGGTGGATACTGGACAGGACAAGATGTAATACTGTAGCAAATACTGTAGCAACAGCACGAATAGTATTGCAGCGTTTTTGTTGTAACAAAACATTCTAACGATTGATCTGAATCTTCAATTTTTTCTAATCAAACGGTAGAAATCACTTCGAATGGTAGAGATCATGCTAACGTAGATACTAATACCATGCTTGGCGACCCCTCTCTCTCCCCTCAAGTATCTGCTTGCTAAAAGTTTAGCCAAGCCTGGGTCACTGTCAGTGAGGCCCACCAGAAGCCCACGGCACAGCGCATGGTTAGCGGCAGCTACCTCCATGATTTGCTTTGAGCGGTGGCCAATGGCAGCTCCAGAGACAAATTTCGCTGTGTTGCCTTGGTGGCTTGATGGTTTGCTCGATGGTCTCCATCAGGTTGAGCAGTGTGATTCTTGAGAGGCTTCAGTGTAGTTCAGTACTGCCACTGATCACTAGGGTGACAGCCCAGCAAATCTCCAGGGAAATTTCCATCCTATATACGATGATACCTGCATCTCTCTCTCTCTCTCTCTCTCTCCAGGGGGGCTGTGTTTAATTCTGTTTGTACTTTTGTCAAGCTTCAATTCAGTTAGACAATGAGTGACGGGAAAATCGATCATTTGTCATATATTACATGTGTTTTCTATCATTTGAGGTTAATTTTGTGGTTAATAGATTATTTATGACATAGTTCATCAGTCAATTGATAATTTGCTATTTTGGAGAGAGAAATATCAATTTTGCCTATATCTCCTTTCACATCGCATCACGCTGCGGAAATAAACCTCCCCCCTATGCGGCGAGACTGAGCTGCATAAATGGACACCAAGCTGCTCCTCCTCTTCCCCTTCTCGCGCTCTCTCTGCTCATCTTCCTCCGTAAGCCCCGCGACAATGTTAACCCTCCGTCTGGGTCATCCTCACCGTCGTCGTCGTCTTCGAGTTCAGCTTCGACGAGGCTGGCCTGCCAGTGCGGCGTCGTGGGCCGTGAAGCACTCCTCGGCCACGGTGTGCGTCGACACGAGGAGTGCTCGGCACGCATCCAGCCGCACCGACAGGAGCAGCGTAGCGTGCGGCTGGGCCATGGCAACCAGATCCGGCGGGGGAGGCAACCATGGCGGGGAGGGAGAAGGAAGGGGAAGGAAGAAGAGTGTGGAGAGGAGAGACGCGAGGAGGTGGCGGAGGTGCCGGGTCGGTCATAGCTGGAGCAAGCAAGAAGAGGAAGAAATGAAGGAAGAAGAAGACATAGGCAAATTTGTTCAGAAGGCAAATGATCTAGTGATGAATGAAAGATATGGCATTTGACCTATTACTTTGTATTTAGTTCTAAATAAGCAAAAACACATATAAGGTACGGCACAAGAAGAAATGAAGAAATACTTACTACAAAGACAGGTAGATACAAGCAGTTGACAATTGACATGTATACATTACATGTACTAGCACTACATAAGAGATGAGACAGAGACAGGCGCAGGCAGTGATTGCTATGCATGCAGTGCAGTGCAGCAGCACCAAAAGAGGAGGAAAAGAAGCGAGCAGGAATCAGCAAGTGCAGTCGCATTCAAGTCCTGGTAAAGCTAGCTCGGCTCTGTCCAGCTCCAGCCCATGCATACTATCAGCAGCAAGCCAGTGCTGCAGAACCAGACCAACCACTGTAGGTAGTAGTGTAGTACTTTGGTAGGTTGGTCTATTAATTCTACAGTGCTACTAGTACTACCTTGCATTGCGCAAGTGATCAGAATGCAGAGGCAAGGTACTCTGTACTGATCCTACATACAAGCTGAACTACTGAACTGCGTGTCCTGAGATGAGCTAATGACCGACTGCTTGTTTCCTTTGGGCCCTGCTTAATCGACCTTGCAGGTGACTTCTGGCTCCCAGTGTGTTTGGAGGCAGCGATGAATTAGAAGCAGAAGCTGGAGCCTAAATTGTACTAAGAGGATGGAGCTGGAACCAGGGTAGCTTCGGAAGCATTAGGCCCTGTTTGTTTCAGCTTCAACTTCGACTTTTGGGTGGGAAAGGCCGAAAGTCAAACCAAACGGCTGGCTTTTTCGGTAGATTTCGTCGGAAGCTCGAATCCGTCTCAACGTGTGGAAGCCCAAAGCCGGTCGTGAGGGGCTTCCCGCCGCTTCCCCCGCTCAGCGTTTCGAAACTACCCCGAACTTCCAGATAAATTATCTGCCCTGTACCTAATACTTAAACCTAGAGTCTCGACCGCCCTCCCGTTCCACTCCCCACTTGCGCCCCTCCCCGAGCTATTCGCCTAACCCTAGCGGCCCTGAGGGAGGGCAACCTCCGTTCCTCCCGACCACGCCCCCCGCCGCTAGAGGGAATCTCGCCTCCACGCCACGCCCGGCCTCCCGCCTCGCCCTGCCGCCGCCAGACGGCCGCACCCCAACCGCCTCCCGCCAGTGCAAGGCCTCGGTCGCCTCCCGCTGAATGTGCCTCCTCCGGCCTCCGCCTGAGTGGATCCGACCTCCACGGCGCGCCCACACCTCCGGCCACTTCCACCAAACACCGCCTCGCCTCCTTCCTCGATCCGAAGGTACAACCTCCCTCCAGCTGACAAGGTTCTTCGGTAGGTTGGCTTGGCTTGCTCCCTAGGAACACTATCACATTGGTCACCTCTGATTTGTGGAGATTTGTGGAGATGACCCAGATGCCTTGTCTTTTTCTATCATGTTTGGGTTGAAAATCAATTGTCAAGCATTGGGTGCCAAGATAGCAGAAGTAGTGGTCTGTGTGTTATTAGGTACTGGATCTTCATAGTAGTCTTTGTTGGTAGATGAACACTCAAGCTTGTTGCCTCCTTTTGCCAGAGCTATTGAGCAAAACAGAAAGTTCTGTCAGTTTACTTGAACTGTAAAATTTAATTTTAGAAAATTAATCTAGAAATGAATGGTGTCGTTTGTTGCTGAAAATCATTCACTACTCAATAACTGCATACACATTTGATATGGCAGTAACATACTTGTCATTTCATCTACTTGCAATATATCTATATATAGCCTGCTCTGATTTCAGTTATGGACCAGACATTTGTTAGATGTATTATTATATGTGTATTTTTCATGTTGTATAAGGGGTTATTTGTGTGTGTGTGTGTGTGTATGCCCATTGGCCTCATGATCAATACAAGCACTATTCATAATACGTTATCAAAGCCAAGCTAGGGTTAGGGTTTTCTCATGTGTCTTCTCATGCGGCCTCCTCAATCGCCGGTTGTCGCTGCGGCCCCGTTGCCTCTGCTCTGCTTCTCCTCACGCTCCCGAGCTCTTTTCCCGATGCTTCGTCTTTGCTCGGGACTCTTAGCTTGGGGTCAGGGCCGACCATAGATGGTCGCCCGGCCCCGAGTTGCCGATGTCCCGGACTTCTTCGCTCGGTCGCTGCCCTCATCTTCAATCCGGCCGCAGCTCATCGCCTTTGGGTCATCTTCACTCGGTTTCCTCTGCCATCGACGACGGAGGCTTTCTTTGACGCGGTCAAACGACGCCGAACCGTCGCCGGTCGCCTGAGCTCATGTCTCCCGTCAGCAGTCGTGAGCCATCTCACCGCCGGATCCACCACTTTGTCGCCCGTAGGCGGTCGCTCGTGAGGTCGTCGCCAGGGATCTGCTGCCGCCGAGACTGAGTCGCCTCGTCCGGGCTCGGGCAACCGAGCCATCATCGCCTGACGCCGCCGCCAAGGGGGAACCCTAGTTCCCCGTGTGTGTTTTTGGTTCACAGGCCGAGTGAGCAGACTTCGGCTATTTTTAAGTGAGTCGACCCAAGAAGAAAAAAACAAGGAAAAGAAAGAAAATATCTTCAGGCACTATTTTCGTTCCTCGTTGCCTAGTGATCTTCAATGGTCTCAATTATCGAGAATGATTTCAGTACATACGTTTCCACATGCGTTGTCAGTGCCTTTGGGAGTTTCTTACCAGCGAGTTACCTTGCCCACCTCGCTCTGCTCAACCTGCTGAGCATGTGTTTCCGAAGACTGCTTCTGAAGACGTTCGTAAGGAGGTATTTGATACTTTTGAGGATGCTATGGAGACTTTGCAAAGTCAGTATGCTACATATAAGATATGGATTGACGAGGATGCCCGTGCCTCTGCTATTCTGGTTGTTAGCATGGAGGTGCTACTCACTGGGGATGTGGTTGGTTTGGCTTCAGCACAGTTGATGTGGACTCATCTATGCAACCCTACGAGCCGTCTAGTGTTCCTTGTATCTTTCTGTTGTACGTCAGGAGCAGTCGTTGCAGCAGGGAGATGCCACTGTGGACGAGTTATATGCCCAATTGTCTGCGGTATGGCGTCAGATTGACTTTTTGGGACCGGATTTTTGCCACACTTTGTAGTGCTATCAGCGTCATTAGTTTCACCTGGAGCTTCATCGCATTTATGACTTTTTGACCCGTCTCTGGGCTGAGTATGAGTAGACTCGTGCTTAGTTGCTGGTGCGTCACCCTCGTGTGACTTTGTTAGAGGCCCTTGCAGCTGTTCATGCTGAGGAGATTCGCCTTCGTGTTGTGGTCTTGCGGGTCTGCTGCCATCCCAGTCATTTCCTTCGGTTCTGGCAGCTCCTCCAGTTTCTACACCTGCTACAGCTACTCCATCACCAGTTGTGTCTTCACCAGTGATAGCTGCTGCTGGCAGGGGACTCCACTGCATCTATTGCAATAAGAATGAACATGTAGAGCAGTTCTTCTACAAAGAAGAAGAAGGATTTACGTCATGGTGACCATCCTCCCAAGGGAACTGCCAGTTCCTCCTCTCATAGGAGCTCTGGTGCTTCTAATTCTCAGGAGTTTATCACACTACTACGTCGCATGGCTGCTTTTGCACCGTCTGGTTCTGCTGCACAGTCTTCTAATGAGAGACCACCTTCCACTCCTTTATCAGGTATATCACCTTGGATTCATGACTCTGGTGTTTCCTTTCATATGACATCTGATTCCAACAGTCTCACTTCCCTTAGTCCTTTAGCTGCTCCTATCACTGTTCAAACAGAAGATGGTACCTCTCTATCTGTCGCAGGACGAGGCACTCTTTCGAATTCATCTTTTCATGCTCACATTGTTTCTTATGTTCCTAAACTAACCATGCAGCTCATATATCGGTCAGCTCACCGATCATGGTTGTCGTGTTATTCTCGATTCTGATTCTTGTTCTGTTCAGGATCGACGCATGGGGACTCGGTTGATACTGACCCTCACCGCCGTGACTCATAGTATCTCTGGGAGCTTGACTGGCTTCATCTTTCTTCCGCTGCCCCTGCCAATCTTGTCGCCTCCACCACCGCCTTTGCTTCTGTTGTATCCTCCACTTCGTCTTTTGCCCAGTGGCATCAACGTTTGGACATCTTTGCGGGCCACGTTTATCTTCTTTACTTCGTCGTGGTCTTTTAGGATCTGTGTCTGGTGATGCTTCTCAAAATTTCAGGGTTGTAAGCTTGGTAAACAGTTTCAACTCTCTTATCCTTCTAGTAAGTCAGTGTCACAACGCCCTTTGATCTTGTTCATTCTGATGTATGGGGTCAAGCTCCTTAAGTTTCAAAATGAGGTCATCGATATTATATAATTTTTATTGATGACTTTTCTCAACACACATGGAAATACTTATGTCATCTCGTAGTGAGATTCTACACATCTACAAGACTTTTGCCACCATGATCCGCACTTAGTTTGACTCTCCTATTTGTGTTTTTCGTGTTGATTTTGCTAGAGAATACTTGTCAGGAATCCTTCGTGGTTTTCTTGCTGAGCAGGACACTCTCTCTTAGTTTGCTTGCCCTGGTGTTCATACCCAGAATGGTGTGGCTGAACGGAAGCATCGTTATCTTTTTGAGACAACCCATTCTCTTATGCTTGCTTCTGTTGTCCCACCACACTTCTGGACTGAAGTTGTTTCTACTGCCACTTTCCTGATTAATATTCAGCCTTCTTCTGCTCTTCAGGGTGGGATCCCAATTGAGCGTCTTTGTGGTAAGACTCCTGATTATTCTAGTCTTCGACTCTTTAGGTGTGCATGCTATGTTCTTGTTGTACCTCGTGAGCGTACTAAGCTGACTGCTTAGTCCGTGGAGTGTGTTTTTCTGTGCTACAGCGCTGAGCATAAGGGGTATCGTTGTTGAGATCCTGTTGGGCGACGGATGCGGGTTTCTCGGGACGTCACTTTTGATGAATCTCATCCTTTCTACCCTCGTCATTCTCCTTCCACCACTCCAGCATCTCTTATCGAGCCACTTTCTTTCCTAACTTTTTCTGCCACCCCCATAGTCACCACACCTCTATCACAGCCTTTGGTCTCTCTGGTGTCTCCTTCGCCACCGACACCCTCTCCAGAGACTCCTCCTAGCCTTGTTCCTTTTATCCTCTCCACTACACTCGTCGTCCGCGAGCTGAGGATTCTTCTTATGCGCCATCTTCTTTTGATTGGTCATCTTTTTCAGTCTCTCCTCTTTGATATACTCTTCATGATGGCTAGTCTACTTGGCGTCCTGCACGCTTTTGTTTAGCGGCTCTTGTTGAATCGACTTGTTATCGTGATGCTGCTGTTCATCAGGGGTGACAGCATGCGATGGCAGAGAAAATTGTTGCCCTTGAGCGTACTGGCACGTGGGATCTTATCCATCTTCCTGCGTGTGTTACTCCTATCACGTGCAAGTGGGTCTACAAGGTTAAGACCCGCTCTGATGGTTCTTTTGAGCGCTATAAGGCTCGTCTTATGGTACGTGGTTTTCTGCAGGAGCATGATCGTGATTATGATGAGATATTTACTCCTATGGCTCATATGACCACCATTCGCACTATTCTTACTGTGGTGTCTGTTCGGATATGGTCCATCTCTCAGTTTGAAGTCAAGAATGCATTTCTCAATAGCGAGCTGCGTGAGGAGGTTTATATGCAGCCACCACCGGTGTATTATGTTCTGAGGGTATGGTTTGTTGCCTTTGTCGATCTCTTTACGGCCTCAAGCAAGCTCCTCATGCCTGATTTTATTGTTTCTCTTCTGTTGTCACTGCAGCTGGTTTCTCTGCCAGTGCCCATGATCCTGCTCTTTTTAGTCACACTTCACCTCGTGGTCGACGCTTCTCTTTTTATATGATGATGATATGATTATTACCGGAGATGATTATTAGTAAATCAATTTTGTTAAGGAGTGTCTTAATGAGCAATTTCTCATGCCTGGTCTAGGTTCTCCTCGCTACTTTCTTAGGGTTGAGGTTACTTCTACACCTGAAGGCTTCTATCTGTCCCCAAAAAAGTTTATCCAGGATCTTCTTGATCGTGCTTCTCTTACTGACCAGCACACCGCTGAGACTCCCATGGAGCTTAATGTTCATCTTCGACTCACTGATGGTGAGCCTCTTACTGATCCTACTCGCTATCGTCACCTTGTTGGGAGTCTTGTTTATCTGGGTGTCACTGGTCACTGACATTGATACCGTGTGCATATCTTGAGTCAGTTTGTATCTACTCCCACTTAACTCCACTATAGTCATCTTCTTCGTGTTCTATGATATCTTCGTGGAACCATCACTCGTCGTCTATTTTCCCTCGCTCTAGCTCTTTACAGCTCCAGACATATTCTAATGCCACCTGGGTTAGTGATCACTCTGATCGTCGATCTCTCTTTGCTTATTGTGGTTTTCTTGGTGATTCTCTCATTGTTTGGAAGACTAAGAAGCATACAATAGTTTCCCGTTCGAGTCCTGAGCCAGAGTTGCAAGCTATGGCTTTGTTGATTGTGGTGGTTACTCAGCTATGATGGTTACTTAAGGATTTTGGTATTTTTATTTCAGCACTCACTCCTCTTTTGTCTGACAGTATAGGGCCTATTAGTATTGCTACAAATCCGGTGAAGCATGAGCTTACAAATCATATTGGTGTTGATGCTTCCTACATGTAGATACAGGTGCAGGACCAGGTTTTTGCTTTTCAGTATGTGCCTTCAGAACTTCAGTTGGCGGACTTCTTCACCAAGGTACAGACCAGAGCCCATCATAGCTTCTATCTCTCTAAACTTTATGTGGTTGATCCACCATAAGTTTGAGGAGATGTTAGATGTATTATTATATATGTATTTCTCATATTGTATAAGGGGTTATCTGCATATATGTCATACCTATATATGTGTTGGACGAAAACGATGACCAGAGGGGGGATGAATAGGAGTATGATCTTTTTTTCAGCTTGACCGGGTTCAACACGTTTTTCACTCCAATAGCTATAAGATCTATGAATATCAATATACAAGCATAGTGGAATACTTGTATTGAATCCAATCGAAACTCCGAAGCAAAACAAATAAAAACACCAAAACTCAATTCACAATGACTTGAGCGGTCAGACCTCACAACATGGGCAGTCTGACATCCAGCCCGATGAACAGTAAAATCAGCACGAACTCAAAATCATAAATATGCTCAACTTTTGATTCGGTGATCCAAATCCCCTCAAATTTTAATCATAGGTTATCAACAAGGTCAGGAACCTATTCCAATCAAAGATTGGAAAGATCAAAGCCAAGATTCCATGAATTTCATAGATGAGGAAGGAGGTCATAAGAACCGAGCAAAACCTAAGATTGATCCCAAAACTTGCTCGTGGGTAGAAGATGATCAAGACGATCCTAGATATATTCCCACATGTCACAGCAAGCAAGATCACGACCAAAAACCAAAGGATCAACGAAAACCCAAAAATTACAAAAGAGAGAGCAAGAACAATAATAGATCCATCTTGAGAAATATTGCTAGGATTGATTCGAGATTGATGTTGGTTTACAGTCACTCCAACATGGAGTACAAAAGCTCAACACTTGTACACACAATCAATCCAACTCTCTAGAACCCTAACCTCTCCACTCCCCTTTCTTCTCCCTAAATACAAACTAAGGTTTCTCTAATACAAGGGTTAGAAGGTGCACAACCAGCACCCTCCCCTATTTATAGTGGAGGCTAGCTTCTAGAAGGATATCCATAATGGGCATCCGCTAAGCCCACATACAAACGGGTTTCACTCACGCAAGGATTTCAAAGCGTTGTCTTCATCTTATCTTGACCTAAACCACTTCTCCTTGCGCTATCTCGCGCCGCGGTTTAGCCAAAAGCAATCAAGGTGGTATTTTAGTGAAATTACCAAAATACCCCTTCTTGATCATTCTCCAAAGACCGAGTCCAAACTTCATGAAGCAATCACATGCTTCGCCACGTGTAGGTTGATCAACAGCTCTCTTCATGTCGGCAAGTCTCTCCCATCTGGCTCCCACCGAAACCACCATGACACTTGCATCGACCCCCGCGTCGCTTGATGCAACTCATCGCATCGAACTCCCCGTTCGATCATCCTTGTCCATTTTGCGCCATGCTTGAATCCATCGACTTCACCCGGCATCCTCGATCGTTCTGAACCTCAACTCTCTAAGCCTAATCCCGATCATCCTCGCCGTTGATCGTTGTTGACCTCCAAGCCTCCTGCACAACAATAGACCAAGAAATCGATTTTGAGAACAAGTTCTTCACAACTTGACCCACGTTAGTCAAAATATGCATCATGCAACACATATGCACTGAAATCCATGAACTTGAACTAACCAACAAACATCGTCGCCAAATTGGCCGACGAACAAGTCAAAACCAGTGAGGCCACCACCCATGGCCGGTCTGACCTCCCCCTGGCCGGTCTGACCGCCCAACAAGAGACTTAGCCAAATTTCCTCCCTGGAAATCCGAAACCTCTCTGGAAATTTCAAACGAATAGAACTTTTGACTCAAAGCTCCAAAAATTATAAGACCAAGAGTAGAAGAAACCCGTTTCTTACCTACACCTTCTATTTTTGGCCCGATCCAAAATTCAACAAAACCTTTATGGGCGGTCTGACCGCCAGCCTCTCGGTCAAAATCCAGGCCGGTCTGATTGCCAGAGATGGCCGGTTAGACCGCCACAAAGGCCGGTCTGACCGCCTGCTGCCTGACAGAAACGGAACTATACCGAAAACGTGTGTTTCGACAAACCATCAATACCATTGTCAATTGTAATATTATCCTAAGATCATAAACATATCCCTATGATATCCACAATATGTATATATATTGGCCTAGTAGCCTCATGATCAATACAAACGCTATTCATAACAACATGGCCACTGATCGCCTTATAATATTTTATTGTATTTTGGTATCTTGTGGCTGTGTTGTTCATGTTAAAGAGCACCTGGGTCGGAAATTGACTCAACATGTTGGCATCCCTTTTGCCTGTGCTACTACTGACAGAAATCCGAACTAGCACAAACTATATGGCAGTTCCATGTTGTAGTTACATGTTTCCATTTGCAGCCTCCTGTAAGTCTGGGATGGTGGTGTTGGATTTGTGTCAAAAGGAAATGATCCAAACTCACTGTCCAGCACCTGCTGCCGACATTCAGGTAAATTTTGAGTCTTCAATGAACATGTAACCCATCAGTGGTGCTCGGTGAAAGCTTAAATATATTTCATCTAGCAGCAAGACACTTATGTGACACTGGTTGGTCGTTTCAGATATTGAGATGCGGAGCTCCTCCAGTTCTAAGTTTCCACGGTGGAAGAATACGAAAATAATGCGTTGGACAGCATTTCAGATAGACATGGTCTCACCCTGTTGTCATTCAGCTCGTATAGACAAACTTCATACTTCATAAAGGAGCATATCTTGATTAAAGCTAGAAAACCATATTGAGTCACTGTACTGTGCCAGTTTTGTGTCAATGTTATTCCATTCCAGACATCCACTTTACTGGCTGTAATGTCAAGTGCTTGAGAGAGAGAACAAGAGATGTCGATTGAGTCAGCATGGTAGACAAAAGTAAGTTATTGAATTAATATATTATCGAAATTTGAAATTCTTGCTGTTCCAACCCTGCCCAACTTGTATGATTGCATTGTAAAATGCAACTACATGTGCTATTTCTGCCTGTCCATATTTGCAAACCTGTGACAGCAAACCAGTTGTCTCATGTCCGTTGTTTCCGGCTCATGTCTTGTACAGTACAAAATTCAGCTGCTTGTTTATGCACAAATTAATTGCAAATCTGCGACAGCAAAGCAATGGTCTTTTCTTTTTTTCAGTTCCTATCAGGTGGATGCAACAATGTATTATCGTCACTTGTCGTTAGTTGTCGTTAAACGTTGTTAATTGCGTTAAACGGCATCAAACAAGCTATTACTGTCCTCAGGGAATTTCAGATATTTTTTATTTCGAAAGCTACAGACAGCCAAACACCAAATAAGAAAAACTCAGTTGTTCAGCCCTGCAGCACAGCCGGAAGCCGTTTTTCAGAAAAGCCATAACGATTCTAAACAGGGCCTTAAAGTAGGCAAATTCTGATTGGATTGGCTTCAGCTTCCAGAAATTCACCTTCTCTGATGTCTTAAACCTGATGGGTGTCTTAATCGGCGTGCCTGAGTGCTTATACCAATTAATCGTAAAAATCAGACAGCAGCTGTTTAGTCCTGCAGCATAGCCGAAAACCGCTTTTCAGAAAAAACCAAAACCATTCTAAACAGGGCGGCCTTAATTAAAGTAGTCAAATTCTGATTGGATTGGCTTCAGCTTCCAGAAATTCACCTTCTCTGATGTCTTAAACCTGATGGATGTCTTAACCGGCGTGCTTGAGTGCTCATGCCAATTAATCGATCTGTGCTAGTAGTTAGTGTCTTGCGGTTCTTATACCATGCCCAAAAAAAGACAGAAACAAAGGGGAGAATATACATATAAAGTGAAAATGGATCGATCAGACAAGACATTCAGACTCAGCGCGGGAGGATCCACCGCCTCATCCTTTGGAGGACACCATCATTGATCCCACCTCCAAAATTCCGTCCTGCCATCGATCCATCCGTCTCGATTCCACCCTTTTTAACCTCTCAAATCCATCGATCTCCCACTCCCCGGCCTTTCTCTCACTCACGCCCCTCCCATATGATATGCTTATACAGGCATGCTGCAGCCGACTCCCAGCTATTGCGGTGACGCCAACGTCGTACGGGTCTCGAGTACAATGCCGCAGTGATCGCTGCCCAATCGGAGATGGTGACCGCGTATGCGTTTAGAGGCTTTCCATGGCTGCATGCTTTGCTTGAAGCAAGAGCTGATTTAATCGGGAGGCCGGGAATATTCTGCGAGGCTTTCCATGGCTCTGCATCGTCGTCAGAATGTGTCGTGTTTCCGCGGCGGAGATGGAGAGTGATGGACAGCAGTTGCATCCGTCGGAGTCGCGCGTACGTACACGCTCGCAGCGGAATGTTTTGTGTCCCCACAGGGTACCAGGGTTGCGAAGAATCACCTCTCCACCCGGTGTGCACTCTACCTAGGTACCATAATTGTACTCGATTGTCCGTATGTTCGCGGATAAATATGGAATTGGGTATGAGATGATTTCTTTGCCTATGGGTATAGAAATGAGTGTAATCCTCTACTCATCGGGTAAACAGGCGCAGACATAATTCATCATGGAGCTTCACCCATACCTGCCTCGCCCGTTTACCCACTCCATAATAAGCTGCAGTATATGTTCATCTCATGTTAGAGTGGCAGACTTGCTGCACTACTGATTCTGTACCTTCGTTTTCTCTCACACATATTTTTTTTTAGATGAAGTCTCCTATGCTAGATTAATTCATCATGGGTCAAACTGCATTTGGAGTTTTCCAGAATGTGTCCAGGTGATACATGCTATATGTCAGGTTGATCTGTTCCTTGCTTCAAATTATTCTTTCTGATAGCACCAAAAGAGCAGCATTGGAGTTGTCTTAAATTAATAGATAATGTTTTGCTGTGATGCTATCTCTAATATAAGATAGCTTATGGTATTTGCTTTGGGATATAGCCCGTTGATTACCAGCATGCCCGGATGAATTATGTTGTTGCGGGTACACGGGTGATAAGGATTAAAATCTTTATATATTACTTTAATACATAATTAAAAGATCATATGTCTTTATGGTTGTAACCCCTAAGCCTACGACCATGTAGTCGTAAGAATTGTAAACACTAAGAATTGTAAACAGGCGCAGACATGGGTGAATTCCACCCGTGCCTACCTCGCCCGTCTTCCCACTCCATAATAAGCTGTAGTATAAGTTTATCTCATGTTAAAATGGTAAACTTGCTGCATTTGTGATTCTGTACCTTCGTTTTCTCTCTCACATGATTTTTTTTTAGATGAAGTCTCCTATGCTAGATTAATTTATCATGGGTGCAGCTGCATTTGGAGTTTTCCAGAATGTGTCCAGGTGATACATGCTATATGTCAAGTTGATTTGTTCCTTGTTTCAAATTGTTCTTTCTGATAGCACCAAAAGAGCAGCATTGGAGTTGTCTTAAATTAAATGACAATGTTTTGCTGTGATGCTATCTCTATTATAAGATAGCTTATGCTATCTGCTTTGGGATATAACCCATTGATTGCCAGCATGCCCGAATGAATTATGTTGTTGTGGTTACACGGGTGATGATGATTAAAATCTTTATGTATTACTTTAATACATAATTAAAAGACCATATGTCTTCATGATCGTAACAGCTAAGCCTACGACCCCGTAGTCGTAAGAATTGTAAACCCTAAGTCTACGACCACTGTGGCCGTAAGAGTCGTAACCCCTAAGGCTAACGACCTCTGTGATCGTAAGGATTCCAGAGGTTACTTATAGGTACGATCGGATAAGGTCTTGCACATAGTCCCCGACCAGATAACTGCTCGTACAAGCAATAAACTGGTATCTGGATTTTGCTCTAAGCATACTCCTTACCGTGTGATGAATGGATCACAAGTCATATTGGCTTCATACCACGCGAAATATATCTTGACACTTCCAAGAGGCAACTGGATTTCATCTGAAGCATTAGCATAGCAATCATTACGCTTAGTGTAATTAAGATTAGTCCATTGCCTCGTCAAGGGCACCCCTTGTAAAGGATCCAGTTCATAGTAATAAAGAATAATCTCATATCTCTCAAGAACTCTTTGTCATTTTCTCTATTTTATTTCATAAGATCATTGACTTGATCGTTGACAACGAGCATGCCCGCGGGCGACGGGTACCCGCAGGCGACGGGTACCCGCAGGTGACGGGCATGGGCGACGTTCTTCGCTCGTCGTCCTTCGCAGACATACCTGTTGGGAGAAATCAGGGTCGCGAGCATGGATATGAGCGAGCATTACCCGTGCCCGCCGCGCCCGATTTCCATTCCTAACTCTAGCCCTCAGGTTTAAATTTGGTTGCTCACTTTTAGGCCCTGTTTGGTACAGCTCTAGATTCTCATTTTTCAGATTCTGATCCTGATTCTTTGAAAATCCAATTCTCTGAGAATCTGGAGCTGTCTGTTAAAAGCGTTTGGCTGGTAGGGTTGCTCCAAAAAACATACGATGGGGGATTAGAGGTAAATAGACCAAACTACCCCATGTACAAATGCTTTCATTGTGTCTTGTTATGCTTGCTACACAGATCACTAGACAAGGAAATCAGCTCGGACAATATCGACTCGTTTCTCTCCGGCTCCTGAAACGTATTCGAACTATATTCAATTTCCATGGAATAACAACATACTTTCATCACACCAGTTCGCAGCATACAACGGCAAGAGTGCAGTCTTTCACCAGGTAATATGCACAAGGGTGAGGCCGCAATAGGATGTCAGGATGCTTTCCAGCAAAGTGGGAATTTATTGCCATCGCCGCCTCATCATCCCGGTGATGAAGGCATCGTGAATGTCATGCGATAAGGACATCCAGAAAATTAATATTATGATCACAGACTATGAAGTACCAAAGTTTTACTTAATCCACTTAGAACATCACTCCAATGTAGTCGCACTTTAACAGGATGATACGTTACAATTATTTTAGTACTTAACAGGCATTGCCAATATGGAAATGTTTCATAGATAGCTCTATCCAGAATTACAATGTGCAACACTAGGCGCTAAGAACTTCAATCTCGAATATCAAGATCGAGTTTGGCGAATTCCCAGTGCCGAAACCCACCGCTCCATACACATAATCTGGGTGCCTTTGCAATGAGAACACTCGAAATATCAGATGCTAGGATACCGGTACGATAAATAATTATAAACAATACCATCTCTATGTAAGTGGTCTCTTGGAGCAAGGCAAATTATATGAATTACAAAGGTCCATTATCCATATGCTCTCAAGTGCATATTTGCAGCTATATCACGGATTTGATATATTCAAGTGCACAATAGAAAAACAACACCCAGAGCACTAAGCTCATGCTCTGATACATCAATAACCATCGAAAGAACTATTTTGATGGAGCAATATGATATATGAAGTCGAAAGGAGAAATCAAGACAACTAGATAATTATTCCCTTGTTAAATCTTCTAATGAAGCAAACAATGGACCTTTAGATCTGATGAAAAACTCATTCACTACTAGCTTCACTTGCAAATCGAACCTTTTTCCTTGGCCTTCCATCTCTAGGTAGGGATCTGCCATCATTAGAAATTAGCTATCACTAGATCTGCCATCACTAGAACTTAGCGAGAGTTCTGTATGCAAATTCCAAATAAATCCTAAGTAAAAGTTTTTAAAGAAACCACCAAATGCTACCATCAAAACAATACATTCAACAACAGATGGAAAACATCACCATGTAGGTAGGGATCAGAAGCATACGACCTTAAAAACCAGCACCAAATCCTACTAAATTGAGAGGTAAAATGGTAAACGATCTCAACTCTCCCACAAACAGCATGACCGCTTTTATTTCTCTTGAACATTACTATTCAATTAGAATCGAACCACATATTTACCTCTACAAAGGGGAGAATATACATATAAAGTGAAAATGGATCGATCAGACAAGACATTCAGACTCAGCGCGGGAGGATCCACCGCCTCATCCTTTGGAGGACACCATCATTGATCCCACCTCCAAAATTCCGTCCTGCCATCGATCCATCCGTCTCGATTCCACCCTTTTTAACCTCTCAAATCCATCGATCTCCCACTCCCCTTTCTCTCACTCACGCCCCTCCCATATGATATGCTTATACAGGCATGCTGCAGCCGACTCCCAGCTATTGCGGTGACGCCAACGTCGTACGGGTCTCGAGTACAATGCCGCAGTGATCGCTGCCCAATCGGAGATGGTGACCGCGTATGCGTTTAGAGGCTTTCCATGGCTGCATGCTTTGCTTGAAGCAAGAGCTGATTTAATCGGGAGGCCGGGAATATTCTGCGAGGCTTTCCATGGCTCTGCATCGTCGTCAGAATGTGTCGTGTTTCCGCAGCGGAGATGGAGAGTGATGGACAGCAGTTGCATCCGTCGGAGTCGCGCGTACGTACACGCTCGCAGCGGAATGTTTTGTGTCCCCACAGGGTACCAGGGTTGCGAAGAATCACCTCTCCACCCGGTGTGCACTCTACCTAGGTACCATAATTGTACTCGATTGTCCGTATGTTCGCGGATAAATATTATAATGGAATTGGGTATGAGATGATTTCTTTGCCTATGGGTATAGAAATGAGTGTAATCCTCTACTCATCGGGTAAACAGGCGCAGACATAATTCATCATGGAGCTTCACCCATACCTGCCTCGCCCGTTTACCCACTCCATAATAAGCTGCAGTATATGTTCATCTCATGTTAGAGTGGCAGACTTGCTGCACTACTGATTCTGTACCTTCGTTTTCTCTCACACATATTTTTTTTTAGATGAAGTCTCCTATGCTAGATTAATTCATCATGGGTCAAACTGCATTTGGAGTTTTCCAGAATGTGTCCAGGTGATACATGCTATATGTCAGGTTGATCTGTTCCTTGCTTCAAATTATTCTTTCTGATAGCACCAAAAGAGCAGCATTGGAGTTGTCTTAAATTAATAGATAATGTTTTGCTGTGATGCTATCTCTAATATAAGATAGCTTATGGTATTTGCTTTGGGATATAGCCCGTTGATTACCAGCATGCCCGGATGAATTATGTTGTTGCGGGTACACGGGTGATAAGGATTAAAATCTTTATATATTACTTTAATACATAATTAAAAGATCATATGTCTTTATGGTTGTAACCCCTAAGCCTACGACCATGTAGTCGTAAGAATTGTAAACACTAAGAATTGTAAACAGGCGCAGACATGGGTGAATTCCACCCGTGCCTACCTCGCCCGTCTTCCCACTCCATAATAAGCTGCAGTATAAGTTTATCTCATGTTAAAATGGTAAACTTGGTGCATTTGTGATTCTGTACCTTCGTTTTCTCTCTCACATGATTTTTTTATAGATGAAGTCTCCTATGCTAGATTAATTTATCATGGGTGCAGCTGCATTTGGAGTTTTCCAGAATATGTCCAGGTGATACATGCTATATGTCAAGTTGATTTGTTCCTTGTTTCAAATTGTTCTTTCTGATAGCACCAAAAGAGCAGCATTGGAGTTGTCTTAAATTAAATGACAATGTTTTGCTGTGATGCTATCTCTATTATAAGATAGCTTATGCTATCTGCTTTGGGATATAACCCATTGATTGCCAGCATGCCCGAATGAATTATGTTGTTGTGGTTACACGGGTGATGATGATTAAAATCTCTATGTATTACTTTAATACATAATTAAAAGACCATATGTCTTCATGATCGTAACCGCTAAGCCTACGACCCCGTAGTCGTAAGAATTGTAAACCCTAAGTCTACGACCACTGTAGTCGTAAGAGTCGTAACCCCTAAGGCTAACGACCTCTGTGGTCGTAAGGATTCCAGAGGTTACTTATAGGTACGATCGGATAAGGTCCTGCACATAGTCCCCGACCAGATAACTGCTCGTATAAGCAATAAACTGGTATCTGGATTTTGCTCTAAGCATACTCCTTACCGTGTGATGAATGGATCACAAGTCATATTGGCTTCATACCACGCGAAATATATCTTGACACTTCCAAGAGGCAACTGGATTTCATCTGAAGCATTAGCATAGCAATCATTACGCTTAGTGTAATTAAGATTAGTCCATTGCCTCGTCAAGGGCACCCCTTGTAAAGGATCCAGTTCATAGCAATAAAGAATAATCTCATATCTCTCAAGAACTCTTTGTCATTTTCTCTATTTTATTTCATAAGATCGGTGACTTGATCGTTGACAACGAGCATGCCCGCGGGCGACGGGTACCCGCAGGTGACGGGCATGGGCGACGTTCTTCGCTCGTCGTCCTTCGCAGACATACCCGTTGGGAGAAATCAGGGTCGCGAGCATGGATATGAGCGAGCATTACCCGTGCCCGCCGCGCCCGATTTCCATTCCTAACTCTAGCCCTCAGGTTTAAATTTGGTTGCTCACTTTTAGGCCCTGTTTGGTACAGCTCTAGATTCTCATTTTTAGATTCTGCTCCTGATTCTCTGAAAATCCAATTCTCTGAGAATCTGGAGCTGTCTGTTAAAAGCGTTTGGCTAGTAGGGTTGCTCCAAAAAACATACGATGGGGGATTAGAGGTAAATAGACCAAACTACCCCATGTACAAATACTTTCATTGTGTCTTGTTATGCTTGCTACACAGATCACTAGACAAGGAAATCAGCTCGGACAATATCGACTCGTTTCTCTCCGGCTCCTGAAACGTACTCGAACTATATTCAATTTCCATGGAATAACAACATACTTTCATCACACCAGTTCGCAGCATACAACGGCAAGAGTGCAGTCTTTCACCAGGTAATATGCACAAGGGTGAGGCCGCAATAGGACGTCAGGATGCTTTCCAGCAAAGTGGGAATTTATTGCCACCGCCGTCTCATCATCCCAGGTGATGAAGGCATCAGCGAATGTCATGCGATAAGGATATCCAGAAAATTAATATTATGATCACAGACTATGAAGTACCAAAGTTTTACTTAATCCACTTAGAACATCACTCCAATGTAGTCGCACTTTAACAGGATGAGACGTTACAATTATTTTAGTACTTAACAGGCATTGCCAATATGGAAATGTTTCATAGATAGCTCTATCCAGAATTACAATGTGCAACACTAGGCGCTAAGAACTTCAATCTCGAATATCAGCACTGAGTTTGGCCGAATTCCCCAGGCCGGAAACCCACCTGCTCCATACACATAATCTGGGGTGCACTGCAATGAGAACACTCGAAATATCAGATGCTAGGATACCGGTACGATAAATAATTATAAACAATACCATCTCTATGTAAGTGGTCTCTTGGAGCAAGGCAAATTATATGAATTACAAAGGTCCATTATCCATATGCTCTCAAGTGCATATTTGCAGCTATATCACGGATTTGATATATTCAAGTGCACAATAGAAAAACAACACCCAGAGCACTAAGCTCATGCTCTGATACATCAATAACCATCGAAAGAACTATTTTGATGGAGCAATATGATATATGAAGTCGAAAGGAGAAATCAAGACAACTAGATAATTATTCCCTTGTTAAATCTTCTAATGAAGCAAACAATGGACCTTTAGATCTGATGAAAAACTCATTCACTACTAGCTTCACTTGCAAATCGAACCTTTTTCCTTGGCCTTCCATCTCTAGGTAGGGATCTGCCATCACTAGAAATTAGCCATCACTAGATCTGCCATCACTAGAACTTAGCGAGAGTTACGTATGCAAATTCAAATAAATCCTAAGTAAAAGTTTTTAAAGAAACCACCAAATGCTACCATCAAAACAATACATTCAACAACAGATGGAAAACATCACCATGTAGGTAGGGATCAGAAGCATGCGACCTTAAAAACCAGCACCAAATCCTACTAAATTGAGAGGTAAAATGGTAAACGATCTCAACTCTCCCACAAACAGCATGACCGCTTTTATTTCTCTTGAACATTACTATTCAATTAGAATCGAACCACATATTTACCTCTACAACGTCTTCCTGAACCCCAATCCCATGCAATCCCAATTCAGCCCATAACCCAGAAACTTCCAAGAACCCTAGCTTGCTTCATCTACCGAAAGAAAGCTAAATGGATTCATAAACCCAAAACAAGGAGCGCAAAGCGGTGGAGGTGGGCGATACAGACCTGGGAGGAGGGCTCGGGGAGAGGCCTCGACGCCAACCGGGGCAGAAAGGCTGGGCCTCGCAGGGCCGTAGTGGCTTTAGAGAAGAGGAATGGGAGCAGCTGCTAGGGTTCCGGCGCTGGTGCGCGCAAAAACTCGAGGAGGACGCCGAGGGAGGTCATTGGGAATCGCCTGTCGTGAGACAGCGGGAGAAGATGAGGAGGCGAGGGGGAAAGGGCTGGCGGCGCGGTTGGATTTTGACGAGGGTAGTTTGCGGGTAAATATTACAAACTTCAAAGGGTATATTTGTTTTCGAAGGATGGATTCTCACGAGAATCTGCTGGGAGGCTGCTTCTCGTTGCTAGTTCATTTTCGAGACAGCTCCTCGTGAGAAGCAGAATCTAGTGGTTTTGAGAATCGGGGTGTTTGGTACGGCTCCACGATAATCGATTGAGAAACTGGGAGTGGAAACTGTACCAAACAATACCTTACACTCGACTGCACTTTAGTAGAAAAATTATGAGGTTCGCGGATTTATCCCTAGCATCCGCCTGGCCTGTTTAGGTATGTACTAAGAAGACACACTAGCACGTATATACATGCGTGGTGGTGCGCGCTCGTGCCTTCTTTGTAATCGTAAAAAAGAAATATGCTCCAATTTTTTTTGTTTTAGTTGCCTTGGCACGTACGTAGTGTTGTTACTGTACCTTGCTAGCTGATAAAGCATCACTAGCTACATGAGTTGTCCGGCAGTCGGTGTCTAGTTTGATGGATGGAGAATTGGAGATGGAGTGAGCAGAGCATACTAGCAACAGTACGTACAGGGAGGGGCCGGCCTGTACGTGGTTTTGAAATTGTTGTACGCAAGAAACTTGTTGAGTTGTAATGAGTTAATATTGATCCTTTGCCTGCAGTATCATATCAGGTTTTGAAATTGTTGTATTGAACATGAACCCTTCATGTTCTTTTACATCTTCCAGTGGCAGCATTGTTGCGAAAAGAATTGCAAGAACAGAGGGAGTGCCCCTGTTTGCTCGGAGGAAGAAGGAACAGATCGCGAGGGAGAGCAGAATCGGAACAAGCTGAAAGGGAAGACCAGACCCTGCACTAGCTGATTGGATTCTCCAAACCAAAACCGGGCCAGATAGGTAGGCCTAGAATCTGATTGGGCTTTTAGGCGGCACGAAAACTCGAGCTCTACTGGCAATAGCTGATAGCTCGAGTCAAGGAGACGGGCTTAACCGCGGAGCCTTCCTTCCTTGCACGCCTTGCACACGTTCGATGTACTACTCCGCCTCTCTCGCCCTCGCAAGAGAACATCCCCAGGCCTTTTTTTTTTTTTGTTTCAAAGATTCAAACCGAGTATCCTTTCGCGATTTGTTTGAGCCATCGTGTTCCTTACGATGAATTCTACGAAATAAGATCCATGCTACATATATATCACTACCTCGTGGAACAAAATAAACGTGATCGTTGGTGCAGCCAGAAAATAAATATAGGGGGCCAGACGAACAAGGTGGTCTTCCCGTGCTATGCACTTGGAAGAAAACATAGAGATCCAATGCAACTACGATAATTTTTTCCTATTAGGCATGCATTAAGCGTTGGTAACATTACAATTTACAATTGCATGATGCAAAAACACAAAATATAAATAAATAGAAGATAGATGAACTAACATGTCACATCCTATTTTGGAGCTTTTGTCTGAAGTTCAAATCTTCAACTCGTTTTTGCCTAAATTTTGCAATCTTCAAAGTTTCAGCTTCCCAATTTCTTCCTAGGGCTCAGCTCAGCCCCCAGCCCTTTTCTTTGGCCCAAACCACCCCCTGCTCGTGCCGTGCGTGCCCAAACGCGTAGAGCGTGCTCCCGACCCGCTCCCACCAGTGCGCCGCCACGCCCTGTGCTGCTCTGTGCCACGTTGCCCGCACCACAGCACACCATGCCCGTCTGCACCAAGCCCGGACCCCCTGGCTCCCCTCCTCTCCGCGCCGCGCCCTCGACCTGTGCCCGTTGCGCAGCCCTTGTGACCTCGCGTAGCCATCAACGCGCCCAACGACTTCCTCCTTCCCTATGGCTATAAAAGCCCCATCCCTTGCCTTGCTTCCCTCAAAGTCTCATTGCCAACCGAGCTCCGACGACGAAGAATTCATCGTCTTCCCGAGCGCCAGCCGCCATCCCCGTTTTGTACATCCATCGCTCCGGTAATATTTTCAAACCCTGAACCGTGTCACATCGTGTTCCCTAGCATCATGAATATTTCTCCTCAAACAATTTTGTCTTTCATGTAGTTCTTCGTCGGAATTTCGATGTTTCTTCCTCAAGGTTGAATTCACCTCCGTCGACCGATCTTCTTCTCCGATGATATTTTCGCTGAGTTGACCATGTCACCACGTTTTCTCGGTTATCCTCTTGATGTCCCACCCCTCAATTCGGTCAATTCATCGCCGTGGAGAGCTCCCGATGTCGCCACCTTCTCCCCCATCACCGACACCATCGCATCGGCCACTCTCCGGCCTCCCCGACCTCGCCTCCACCTTCCCCATGGCTGCACGCAGCACGTGCACACACTGCCTTCGTCGCTGCGCCACCGCACTGCAGCCTCCACCACGCACTTGTGCGCCTGCCGCCGCCGCATATGTCGCCATCACCACGTGCGAACCTTCTCTGGTGCCACCGCCGCCGCCCGTGGACCCCCATCCCCATGGGGTTCCATTTTGGGGGTCGACCGGTGCCGGCGCCATTCCTGAGCCGCCTAAGCCATCCCCTGTTCTGCTCTGTGAGTTTGGTTCTCTGTTGATTGTTCCTTGGGTCTATGACAAGGTGGCCCCACTTGTCAATGTCCTGATTCACTTCTTTCTTTTCCCTCTCTGTCTCATTTGCAAGTGGGTTATAGTTGTCATGCACAAAGTGGCCTTGCATGTGAAAAATCAGAATGGAATATTCTAGGAATATTCCCCTCCTTTGTAATTTTCAACAATTTTCTTTCCGGCAAATCTTCCAGGTGTTCATTCTCTTCTGTACGAACTCAGAATCAATCGATTCTTTCTCCTAAATTTATCTAAACTCAAGATATTCATGTTGGACATGGTTTTGTTCAATTGAGAATTCATTTGGTTTTTCTTTAGTATTTATTTACTTTGCTCGTTTGTTTGTTTGTTTTCCGACACGATCATGTGAGTAGAGTACGAGGACGCAAAAGAGCCCCTGATCGAGCAAGCACAATAATTCCAAGACCCAACCGCTTTTGAACCAGGAGAGTCAATATTTTGATCATATTGAACCTATATTTGTGCAAATCTATATTTATTTAAATTATCAAATCGCATGCTTATTTCATTATGCAAATGTATGTTAAATTTGAAGATAGTTATATGCCGACTTAATATTTTAGTACTAATATACCATCCCTTGACATTTGAATCACACAATCCTTGTCACCCAAGATAATTAAATGGTAACTTTACTAGCTATAGGTTGTACTTAAGCGTCATACTAGTCTTGCTTAAGTAGCAGGACATAAATTGTCCTAATCATCATCTTTAAATCATAAAATGTAGGATCGTTAATGACAATCAGAGGGGGGTGAATAATTGTAATCCCTAGTGAAAGCTTTTTCCTCAAATCTACTTTCTTCTTTTGCAGCAAATAATCAGCAGTAATCACCAAGTATATAGATGACAGATTCAGCAAGTAACGGCAAGAAACAGCATGAGAGTTGATATATACAACCAGATTGAATAGCTAGGTAATTAAATTGCTAAACAAAAAAACTAGACCAGCCGATTGGTAGTGTGGCTGCCTATAAAAACTAAGCTGAGAGATTCTTTTAGACAACTCGTCATGGAGATAAGACACATACCTAACTTGTCAACTGCTAATCTATGAGCTCCCTGGTAAAAAGTCTTACCAATCCAAATTGCAACCTGTAGATACTAATCACTAGAAAGACTAATGAGGTTTGGGAAATACTCACAGACCTTTGGTGTGGCTGCCAGTCGACCGCGTACTGGACTGCATGCCGTCCTCTGCTTTTGACGATGTGCGTCGCCGCGCCTGCACGAGAGGACGAGCCGGGTGCAATCCCACAGCAACTACAGAAACGCAACAAGATGAAATCCTCAAAAGGAGTGCCAATTCTCATTGATTTTTAGAGCCTCAAAACAAGCAGCCACCGCAGGCCTTCATACTCGCTCCCCTTTTTGCATGAACGGCCGCCAGCTATTTTTTCGTGTGTATTGCTCAGTTTTCTCCGGCGGCAACTCTAGTCGCGTACAATAACCCCAAACCCTAGCTGCCCATATATATATATATATATATATATATATATATATAGGCAAGCACCTACACTTAATCATCCACGTACGGCCCAATTACATGGGCTTAACCCATGGGCCTAAAACTTGATTATAAAATATCCTATTTTAGACACCCTAAAATATATCCCGTGTCGTAGCCTCCGGACCGCACCTCCGTGGCTCTAACACGTTTCATCCATCTTTAATCTCCATGCGCTCCAACTCGAGCTCGACCGTCTTCTCCAGCATCCTCGACCCTCAGGACCATGACTTCGCACCAAGCCATCTCCCGGTCATCGCTGTAGATCACGATCGTCTCCGAATTACCCTGCACATGCAAAGACCAAAGCAACATATTTTCCCGGCACAAGTTCTTTCCAACTTGACCGACATAAGTCCACAGACCACGACACGCCTCAAATAACATCTGTAAATAACATTGTCAATTATTCATCAACTAAAATATATTAGACTTAGCCACATGGTCTAACATAAAACTTATTTTGGGCAGTCATTGGAGGTAAATGGCTGGAATATTTGAGATAACTTAGTTTTATGCGTTATTAATAATATTTGTTGAAAGATTTTTAAAATATACAAAATGAGCTCAAACAATTATGAAATTTTTGTGAAGCCTCTGGCATAGTTTTTATGCTTGTGTAATTTTTGAAATTTTATGTATTCTTTTTTTTTAAAATTCTTTAAAGTTTAATGTTTGTAGGAATTTTATAATATAGCAAATGAGGTCCAAATATTATGAATTTTTTTTCCATACTCCCTACAGTGGACTTGATTGTGTAAAATTTTACAAAATTTTATATGCTCTGAAATTGTCTCGACAAATTGAGGTTTTAGGTCTCGAAAATTAGGGCGAGGCGTTTGAAATTAGGGTTTCATGAATTCATGTGACTTGAAATGTGCGAAGTATGGTTCTCCATCACATTTCTTACTGATAGTAGAAATCTGAAAAAGCGATACGGTCTATTAATTTAGCGAAAGGGCTTAGAGCGTTGCGATTACGGAGAAACCCTAAAACATAGCGAGAATCGAGACCGATGTGAATGGCTATACTTTGATGGCTCGTGAGGCACATCACCGAACTACATTGCGGCCCGTGCGAGTGAAGCGCGTTACATTTGGTCACATCGCATGATGGTTGGCTAATTACTTTACCATGGGCGCTACTACTCGGTAACTTCGCGACACGAGCTTAGAACCATGTAAATCGTATGCCTTTGGGGATAGTTAAAACATGGCGAATAGGAGGTGGAGTACTACGGACTAGCCCGACCTCTGCGTGGGCCGGGGCCATTTGCCCTTTCTTGCGAGCTCGGCATTGTAGTCCCTCGCTGCGCTTTCTGGCCTCGGCGCCATTTCCGCTTTTCTCGCGCTCCTCTCGCGTGCCTCGCGCTCTGCGCGCCTGCGCCTCGAGATGGGCTGAGTCTCCGGCGGATCGCTCGTTGTGCTCTTGATCAAGCGATCCTCCTCCGGATCTCGCGTCCCCTTTACGCATTCCACTCCTCGAAGTCGTGCCGCCTTTGGTCGTGTGGGTGGATCTCTAGGTCGATCCACTTGCGGAAGCCACATAGCGACTCGGGGCTGCGGGTGAGCGGAGAGATTGTTAGTGCATACTCGAAATAGAATTGGTGCGATATATTCTTTGTTAGTACTCCTTCACCATTGTAGATGTTGCTCGTATTCCAACGGTCGGGATAGTCGGAGGAGTAGTTAGGACATCCCGATGCTTGCATGCCGAAATTTGGTGGTGCTTGGATTTGAAGAACTTGCATGTGTCCTGCACCAGCGGATGGCGGCGTCTCCCCTCTGGCGGGTGTTGCGCGAAGGCTCGTTTGGAGCGTTCGACAAGGGTTCTTTGATGCGCGGAGTTTCATTGCGGAGAGCTGCCATCTGGCAAGTTGCTCTTCGGACCGGGCCTCGGCGACCCTAGCTTGTTCGGCTCGTGCCGTTGAAGCCCTTGCTAGATCACGGATCTCGTCCCATTGCTTCTTGAGGTTGTCCATCCCGGCGTGGTGAAGCAAGCTACGGTGTAGTGTTTGGTTTGGTTGTGTGGTTTTCTCGTAGATGACTTGCACCTCCTTTTATAAGCGGAGGGTTGGCATGGCGTAGTTGGCGAGTGTTGTCTAATCTTTCTGCGAGAGAGTAGTCATGGCCCTTTTTAAGTCTTTGTATTTTTGGTAGGAAAAGCTGCGGAGGCGAGTGTTGTCTGGTTGTTGCGATGAGTTATCACGTCTTACTCTCAGTCTTTGTCATTTGATGCGAAAAATTTGGCGAGGCATTGAGTTATCACGTCTTACTCTGCGAGTCTTTGTCATTTGGTCCGAAAAGTGGCGAGGCGATGAGTTGTCATGTCTTCCTCTGCGAGTGATGTCATTTCGGTCGGAAAAATTGGCGAGGCGATGAGTTATCACGTCTTACTCTGCGAGTCTTTGTCATTTCGGTCGAAAAATTGGCGAGGCGATGAGTTATCACGTCTTACTCTGCGAGTCTTTGTCATTTGGTCGAAAATTTGGCGAGGCGATGAGTTATCATGTCTTACTCTGCGAGTCTTGTCATTTCGGTCCGAAAAATTTGGCGGCGATGAGTTATCACGTCTTCCTCTGCGAGTCTTTGTCATTTGATCGGAAAAGTGGCGGCGGTGAGTTATCACGTCTTACTCTCAGTCTTTGTCATTTCGGTCAGCGAGGATGCATAGATAAAGGCTGGATATTACAATCTTATTAAAGCGAACTTCTACTTAGCAAGAACAAGAAATAATAGAAGAAAAATTACCAAAGTGGCCATGTTAACTAATTTACGTAGCGATTTCTCAACCCTTCCCATCCTTTCATCCGATCCTTTAAGAACACTATCTTTATTTTCCGTCGGTTCATCAGATGGTCGAGGCACTTGAATGAAATCGACCACACGACGTGTGTCCTCTTGCAAAGTGCAATTTGCATTGCAATGCCTCGAACCTCTGCACGACTTCATCACCCACCCGGAACCGACATGTTGTGTTCTATAAAAATAATTGGGAATACAAGTGAAAAATATTATGTTTGGAAAGAAGTTCAATGGGGATGATCGGACATAAGTTCTTGTAAGATTCGAACACTTCATGAACACTCGGGATGGATTCGTTGGCGTATGGGAGGTGAACACATTCGGATCCACTGCAACGAGGGCAATCAAGTGTTGTCTTAGTGCTTCTAATTGTGCATTCACTCGAAAGTTTGATGAGGCCGTAGACATCCGTTTAAGGCGGAAGGAAGGAGAAGAGGCGAAGAGTGAGTGGAATGGAAGCCAAATGATGCATATATATAACTTTGTTGGTAAATTGTAATTTGGTTGAAGAAAATTCGCGTCCGCGAGTAGCAGGGCCGAGGAGGTATCGTGGGCGACATTGAGTTATGTCTTTAAGGTTTAGTAAGTTTAAATCGGGATTCTGATTGTTGTTAGTACTAAATATTTGAGATAACATGTTGTGTACATAAATCGAGAAAGGCGTAAACACATGGACATTACATAAATCGAAAGGCGAGATGCATGATGGCATTATGTAACAAGTTTTACCGTCCATGAAATTAGTTAGAGGCGCATGGTGGGTAATAAGCTTGCCGGACGGCGTAGATGATCCTCGGGGAATGTGAACTGTCAGGGAGTGGCGTGCGTCTCGAAGGCGTAGTAGGGGCCACATGCGGGAGGCGAATGCGGGGTGATCTCATCGTGGCGGTCCGGTGAGGCGAGCATGTCGTCCACCCATCGGTGCTCGTCTGCGGGAAGCGTCTGAGGTGAGTTAGTCATTGCTTTTGTACGACGGGAAAATTGGTGTTAAATGCGTTCACGTGTACACGAGTAGATTTGTTGTGTTGGCGAGGACCCTCTGGCGGTCGGCCGTAGTCTTTGCACGGTGTACCCTCCGTGCGTGTCGCCGAACCACGGTCGCGCTCCGGAGGTGTGATTGAGCGCCGTCGCGAAGAAGTCGATCCTGCGCCTCCCTCGTGATGGCGATGGTTGCGTGATCTTTTCCCCTCATAGCTTCTTTGCAAGAACAAAGGGTAATGTCGAATCGTCCGAAATGAGTGTATGGAAAGGTACTCACGATAAGAACCGATTGACGGATGACATACACGTGGCTCGAGGCGGGTGGGGCGGCGGCCGTAGCTCCGGCGACTCCGGTCGACGGCAGGCGTGCGGGCGGTCTTGACGGAGTGCGGAGGCGGAGGTGGTGGAAGGTACCCGCCACGCGTCTGCGAAGATGTCGCGTGAGCGTCGTGTGGCGACCACAAGTTATGGATCTAATCGCGAAATTACATCCTCGCGCATCGTGCGCATCGCGCCTATAATCGATCCATTGTGTTGTTGTTTCCACGGTCTATAGCTTCGGTGGTGGTTGCGGACCGCGCTCAAGCGGTAGTCTTTGCGAAAACCGATAGTAAGTGCGAAAAGTGTTCTTTGAGCGAGAATTATGCGAAGAATGTTTTACCGTCTCGTCGGCGGGCCGCCCGATGACGGTCGGACCGGCTAGTACGGCGTCGTCACGCATGGCGTCCCATTGAATGACTGCGGCGCCGCCCGAGAAGCTTTGCACCTAGTCGCGGAGCGATACCACCGCAAGAAACGTCGCGACGTGCGGATGGCGTGGCCGCGAAACTCGGCACCACGTCCGTCGTAACCTGTCAATCCACAGCGTCGTCCGGTGCTGCCATGTCGCCTCGATCGTCGCTCCTCGCCCTCTCTCGTCGCACGCAATTGAATTTACATGTCGAAAATCTTACTCAAAAATGCCCTCAAAATAACACCAAATAATGACATACCGGTGAGCCTTTCTTTGTGAGAGGTCGTCCGTGGCGGTGGAACCTCTGGTAAAGGCCGAATTGCCTCATGACCAGCTGCGGGTTGTCTTTGCTTTCGACCATGTGCGAAGACCAAGTGGCGGTCGTCATCGAGTGCCTCGTCCGAGAATGCTGGGGCGATAATCCGAGCGGGCCGTGTCGTGAAGGAACCGTCGCATCCATGGCCACGGATGACCTCGTCCTCGTGGAGAGTCTCAAAAGGTTATGGAACTCGGGTATCGGCGCCTCGGTCTCTCCTAGCCCACCCTAGGGTAGCACGTGTCCAACGTGTTCCCATCGTAGGCCCGTCGGCGGGTGCGTCCCTGCGGCCCCCGTAAAGCTCGGTGGTCACTGGTAAGGGTGCCGCTTGGTGCGGAAATCGGTCGGCCGATTGGAAAGTGCTCCCACGACCATAAGCGTAGGGGGCGTAGCACACCGCGAGGATCGCTCCTCACCGTCTTGCTGTGCCGACAAGCATCACACAACCCTCGGTAGGTGGCGCAAAGCACTGCGAGCCCCAATCTATCTTGTGGAACCTCGTCGGGCGGCGTCGCGGTATGCGGATGGATGTAGCTCGGTACCGCGGTCTCCTGCGTGGTAGGAAAGCGAGATCCATCCGAACAAGAACAATAGTGCAGCGACTAAATGTGTCCTCACTTCCTCTGAGTCGCATGCTCGGGCGAGATCATGTCCGCGCGCGCCGAGAATGTGGCACACCCGCAGCGTTCGCGACAACCGGGTCACCGTCATCGCCGATAAGCGGACCTTCAGCCATCGCCCTCGGAGGGCACTCACCGGAAGACCACGCAGAGGTAGACACATGGCGAGAACACGTCCTCGAGTAATGGTCATCTCCCCATCGGAAGTGGAAGGTGTGAGTCTCCGGTCTCCAGCGGTCCACGGCGCGAGCGAGTGCCGCGTCAAAGCTGCGTAGCGTGCGGGAGGTCAACATCCGGGCGGCGAGGCCGGTCTCCGGCACGGGGCGTCCGCTCGTCAAGGGGCCATCTCTCTGCAGGCGCTCGGGACCCGGCTCGGAGGGCCGCGCCGTGGACCACGCCCGACAGCGGTGTCCCACATCGGCGTGGGTCAAGCGGCTCGTCTGCGTCGTCAAGCTGGAGCTGCGCCATCTCCTCGCCAGCAGGAAACAACATGTCGGTGCGCATGTAAAACATATTATGTGACACGGGAAAATAAGGCAAGACATACGATAAAAATTTCAACAATGCAATATGATCATAATGAGTTAACAACAAACCGGACAACTTAACAAGTACTACATAAAGGCATGGATAAACAACAACGAGTCCATCAAAGACATTGAAATAACCAAGCGACATCACGGCGTAGTAATTATATCTTCCTCACTACGGATTGCCTTGTGCCGGTCTGCTTGGGCGCGGTGATGGAGTGCCCAATGATCTTACCGCGATGCGCAGCGGGTTGGCGAACTCGTTGTTCGCTATTGGTGTCGTCCATGTCGTTCGGATCGTCGGGGTCGTCGTCTTCCACTACGGGTGCTTTAGTGCGTCGTTGGGCACCCACTTCACTGTCGACCAAAGGTCCACGTAGTGCGTGTCGGCCCGTATGAATGGAACTCGGCCTCCAAGTTGCATACGGTGGTGGATGTCATAGTACTCGGAGATGTAGCGCTCGAGGCTTGCCGCCACGCCGCGCATGCAGCGTACACATGGGAGCATGGTTTGTGCGTAAGCTGCGGCTTGTTGCGGTGCGCGGCGCTTCTTCATGTCGTGCGGACACGCCACGATCCCCTCTAACATGGCCCATCACGTACTTCTCCCCGAGCACGATCTCGAACCACGCTGGCGCCATCCATGGTACGAGCGGCGTCGCGATCGAGCCTTGCGATCTTATTCGCCATGTAGGCATGCATTACCGGAGAATTGCTTCCGTCCTCCAAATGCTTCTTGGCCATCATGGCTCTGTTGACAAAGTATCCGATGGTACGGTTCGGCTCTCCTCCACGATCGCGGTGATCGGCGAGATCGGACACCCTTGAGCACACCGTTGTACACCTCAGACATGTTGGTCGTCATGATCCGTACCTTGCACCGTCAGGTGTCGTGCGGCGGGGACCATTTCTCAGTCAGTGCGTGCGAGTTAACCCTTGTGTGAACTCCCCAACTCTCGCGGACCCTCTAGTCGCTGTCCTGCCTCGGCATCTGTTGAGTCCCTTACATGCTTCCGGTCTCCTCATCGTTTGTCTCCACACCGCGAACTTCCTCCTTTGATTACGCATGCGAGCTTCTTGAACATCTTCATGAGGTCCTTGCTCGAAACCTTGTGTGGAAGTTGGCGCGAGATGCCTCATGCACCGCGGCTCCTAACATCGTTCCACCGTGCGGTAATTGCGTCCCATTTTGCATCATGCACAACGCAGACAACAACCCAGCATTGCGATCCGAGATTACACATACATCTGGCCGATCTTGCACGACCGCCTGCTTCACATTGCACAGGAACCACAACCAGCTCTCCGTGTTCGCTCTCAACAATTGCGAGCGCCACGGGGACTAATCGGTCATTCGCATCGGCCGCATAGCGGCGGTGAGGATGGTACCCGCATACTTCCCACATAGGAAGGTACCATCCATCGTGAGCACGGGACGACAATGTTTGAACCCTTCGATCGCCTGACGGAAGGCCCAGAAGACCCTTTCAAGAACAAAACAATTGGGCCCCTCCGTCGGATGCACCCGCTCAAGCTTGTTTACGTACGTCCCGGGATTAGATTCCGCGATTTGATCACGATAATCTTGGTACTAGGTTGTAAGCCTCTTGAATGTGCGAACATTCGCTCCGAACCCTGCGCGCCGCGCACGCCATGCCGTCTTGTAGCGGCGGGGAATCCCACCATATTGGCAACATCCGCGGCGAGGAGCTTTGGCGAAATGGACACATCTGCGGCGACGAGGTGGCTTATCAAGGCGGCAACATACGAGGGCGTCATGTTGCGGTGCACGTAGCGGCTCGGCTAACTCGCATGTGTGGTCCTCAAAGACCGTTATCAGGAAGCCCATGGCGTGATGCGTGAACCTCTGCGCACGGACTTTGCCGGACAGATTCATCAACACACGACGATGTGCGTGTCGGGGTTGGACCTCTGCACCCGTCGTCCGTCCGATGTTAACGGCGTATCGTGCAATAGCATCTTGTCGCGGCGCTCTTGTTAGGAAAGCGCGGCCTAGGAGCGGTGTCCTCATTGAACCCCACTCGGCACCCTCCGGACGTGGCGCGAACCGGCGATGTCGCCATAGCGTCGCCCAATCGTGTGGGGGCGTAAGCAATGTCAATGGTCACAAAACCACCAAGTGCACCTCCCCGCGGCGGCTTCTCCGTCTTCGTCGTCTTAGAACTAGTTGTTTCCACGTCCTCCTGCTTTCCACCTCATCCACACGGTCGGTCGGTACTCGTGACAATCAATACGAGTGACCACCATCTCTCCGCCCGCCGTTGGGCTCAAAATTGACCGCGCCCCTCAAGTCTCCATCGCCCACGTCTCCTCGAGCTGAGACCAACGCAAGCTCCTCCTCACCGCAGACTTCACCTTCACCGGAACCATCCGCCGGATGTCCCCGTGCTCTCAAGCGAGCGTAGACCATCGGGCGCATATATCGCGCGGCGGGGTTGCAAACAACCCCATGTAGTTGGCCCATGAAGCGTCACATGTGACCTTCATAAGTTGCCAAGCGGTCTCGCTTTGCACCACCCACCACCGAGGCATACAACGCGCCTCGATCGCGGCTTCTTCCTTCGAGGGCGCGATCGAGCGCGAGCGCACGCACCGCCTTAGCTCCGAGAGGCTCATGTCCTTGAGCCGGCGCCGGATCGCGGTGCGGTGACAATTTGACAGTCCGCACCGTGCACGGTCCGTAGCGTCGAGACCGTCCCGTGGAACACGAACAGATCTTGAATTTCCGCCATAAAGTACCTAACACATGTGCATATGAAACCATCGAATTATTTGCGGGATTTTTTGTCGTAATGAACGCTTCTACAAATTTGGTTATGCCCATTTGTATACCGAGCGTTTTGTCGTACATGTTTTCAATCCCGATTGGAGTTCGTATGATTTTTCTATCAATGAAATGTCCAAGCTAATATTATTTCTAGTATAAATAATCCATAGCATATTCTATGTTACACTTGAAACTTCTGTGGTACTACATAGTTACGAATTTTTAACTAGTTCGATATTACGATTGCAAAATAATTCACTTGAAATTCTTATTGCATTTCTCGTTTCCATACCCGAGTTAGACCTAACTTACACCAAAGACCTAACTTAAAATCGTAGTGCATGCACCAAGCGATATGCCCGATCAAGAGTACATATACAAAGCGTTGGTGGGGCTATTTCTATTTTGCTTAACGACCTCCAAAAATTTTACTATTTTATGACCAAGTTCATGAAACTATAAAAATACCGAAAGGAAATTTACAACACTACTAGCAACATATGCATTAAGTCAACTAATTACGGCATAATGACATTATTAACTACTAGGTCTTCAAAATAAACTAACTACACAACTAAAACTACTCTGTTGCTACAATTTATCTAAGCTGCATCGTAATCACATTGCTAAAAATACCGATAATACTAATCGAATCACGAATGACACTTACCTTTTGTAGGTGCTCGCATGAGCTTCAAAGCTTATTTTCTACGTGCTCGTGATTTTTTCGGACTCGTAGATTTTTTTCACAAATTTTTTTTCACTCTAGCCGTGTGCACGAGCTTATCAAAACCCTAATAACTTGTTGTTACCACATCTGGATGGATGGTATGATTGTTGGTACTGGTGTAGCATGAGAAATAGTGGTATGTGGTATGCATCGCCCAAATAACTTTCAGGACTTAATCCTGTGATAACCTCCAAATGTAAAACAGTGCAATCACAAGTCTATAATGGTGTCGACCTGGCTAAATAATTTGTATCCACTAGTGCGAGTTGCACCATTGGAGTGACCCATGAGTCGTGTCACTGGCTTAAACCGTCATGGACATGGGTCGTGTCGCTGGTGTAAGCCGCCGTGTGGTGCAAGAGGGGTCTGGGTGTGGTAAACGTAACCACCCTCAGATGAAACCTTAGCAGGTGTATCTTGCACTGGGGTGCATTGTAAAGGTCATGTGGTGATCTCCTTGATTCACATGTCAAAAGAAACATGTGAAACATAATAGGCTGATTATCTCTTGTGGGTAAAGTGTACAGTCTCTGCAGAGTATAAACTGTTCGAACAGCCGTCCCCACGGTCAAGGGCAGGTATGAGAACTTGCTCAAGTTAGTTTCTATTTTATAAACCTTTGTGGGTGGGATGAAAACTCGTCGGGCAGATGTAACCCTGATTTTAGATATTCCTGGGTGGATGTACCCTAGTGTTGTTAATAAGGTGGGTATAACCCTAATCAAAATTAAGCATAAGTTGGATGTAATCTGCACTGTTATAAATATTGCGCAATTTCTCTCTTTAATAAAATACAATTTGGTTAAAAAGCTAAGTCGTAGGAATTTCTAGTTTGGTAATTACAAATGTTGTTTTTTAGCAAATAAAAGAACCCGAGCCATTATTGTTAAATCTTGCATGTATAATTATTGCATTCTGTGTGTTGGCTCGTGGAACACTGTTGCTTCTGCTCACTCTCGCTCCCCAAACCCCTCAGAAGCCGTGGACCAAGGACACTACAGATTTTTCGATGATCCAGGAGTTGATGGCCAAGAAGACGGTGGAGAATAGATTAGTCTCTAATTGTCTAGGTCTCACCCCAGTATAGCTGGTTAAGTCGGTGCTTGCGTGTACCAATATTACCCAAAACATTGAGTAATATCAGTCGTACATAGATTACCCCAGTCGCTTGCTTGTGGCGAGATGTGCCTTCCCCTTTTGCTTCCGTTACCACTTCCGCTTTTATGAAATGTATCCACTTGACTTGATGTGGTCTATGTGAACTTTGATGTTTGTAAATTAATGTATGGTACGGTTTACATCCAGTAAGAAATTATTCAGTGATGTACCTGTGAGCACTATCTACTGATTCAAGGAATAGTGCAGTGGTTTCACAGAGGATTCTAGATTGGCTAAATCCGGATCTGACATAACATTAGATCGGTGTTACTTACATTAACTAAAGTAGTAATATGGTTGCCAGGAAGAGCTGTGACAACGTCCTATTTGAGGAATTAAGAAGCGAAAACAAATAGAATTATGACAAAAGAGACTGAGTGAGTAAAAAAATAGAATAAACTTGTAATTTATGAGATTCATGGTAATAGATCTTTGTATGAGTTTTTAATATGCGCCATGTACGATGCTGTCGTCGCTAACGAGGAGGAGTTGGCCGCCAAGGCCGCAAGCTGGGTGTAGGCCGTCGCCGTTGCGAGCTTCAAAACTCTCGTCCTCATCACCCTCGATCTCTAGGTTAGCAACTACTCCTTTTCGAGGTTTCCCTATGCAAGTACGATCATTCTCGACGATCATGTCAAAGTGGCGACTCCTTCCCCTGATGCTTAGTGGAGATGTCTCGATGCCCTCGTCTACTCCTGGCTCTATGGCGTGATCTCTACCGACCTTCTTGCCATGGTCATGAACACTGCTGCCACCGCCCACACCTTCTGTTCAAGCATTGAGGGTCTGTACCACGACAACACCGAGACACATGCCATCTACCTCGAGCAAGAATTCTGGGCTCTTACGCAAAGTACCTTATCCATCGCCGATTATTGCCGCAAGCAAAAATCCTTGACCGATGACCTCAGTGCGGTGGACAACCAAATCAGCGACAAGACCCTTGTTATCAATACCCTGCGAGGGGCTGAACACACATTTCACCTACTTTCGGACACTCTTGTCCATGCAGAAGCCGCTCCCCACATTCCTTGAAGTGCGCTCAGTGCTCATGCTCGAGGAGCTCACGATGGTATCCGAGTCGTCCCAACACTCGGCTTTCATCACACATACCACCGGCGGTAGCAGTGGTAACCCCAAGAGCACTAACATGGTGGCTCCTCCAACACCACTGGCGGGAACTAATCGCGTGGCGGCACCACCTACGGCAACAACAGCTGCAACTCCTCAAATCGCGACAACGGTGGTGGTAACAATCGTTGTCGTGGCCGTGGAAGCGGCAATGGAGGCAACAACGACAGTGACACAGGTAGTGGCAAGGCTTCTGCACCTTGGCCCTCGTTCTAGCATCCATGGGCCGGCTCCATTCACTTGTGGTCCGGGCAGGGTCCAAGATCCACTAGTCTCGACTTCCTTGGCCCACGACCAGGCGCTCCTTCCGGCTTCAATGGGCAATATCAGCAAGCATTTGTTGCCATGCTGCAACAATAACTCCAACTTCCATCCCAGCCAAGTCAGTACGTGCAACAGTGGCAGCCGTCGTCCACGTCATGGGATCAACAATCCCTCATCAACAATTTCAACACCATGACGTTGACACCACCCTCCGGCGGTGACTGGTACATGGACTCGGGTGCTTCTTCCCACATGACATTGGAACCCCAGTTAACTCTCCTCTGCTCATGCACCATCTACCTCCACCCCCAGCAGCATCATTTCGGTAATGGTTCTCTTCTTCCTATTACCCACACTGGCTGCTCTTCTATTTCCACACCCTCTCATTCCTTCTGTCTCAATAACGTTCTTGTTACTCTCTACATAATTAAAAATCTTATTTCTGTTTGGAGGTTTACCATTGATAATCATGTTTCTATTGAGTTTGATCCTTTTGGCCTTTCTGTGAAGGACATTCGAACCAACAATGTGATCATCAGGTGCAATAGCGAGGGTGATCTCTACCCTCTCCACTCGCCGGCGTCATCTTCCTCCTCCGCTCTTGTCATGAGCATATCTCCGTCCACGGTGCTCTGGCATCGTCGACTCAGCCATCTTGGTCGCCAAGCACTCCAACACTTAGTTCGCTCATTTTCTCTTCCATGCAATAAAGTGGCCAACACCACCATCTGCCACACCTATCAACTTGGTCGGCATGTTAGACTTATGTTTGATTCATCTACTTCTCGAACAAATAATACTTTTGGTTTAATACATTGTGATTTGTGGACGTCTCCCGTCCCTAGTGTATTTGGCTATAAATATTATCTTGTTGTGCTTGACGACCATACACACTACCTTTGGACTTTTCCTTTATGTCTAAAATCTGATGTTTTCTCCACTCTTACTCACTTTGTCACCTACGTCGCTACTCAATTCAGTGTCGCTCTCAAAAGCATCCAGTGTGACAACGGTCGTGAGTTTAACAACAACACCACTCGTATTTTTTTTCTCGACCGTGGTATTTCCCTTCGCATGTCTTGTCCTCACACGTCTCAACAAAACGGCAAAGCTGAGCGTGTGATCTATTCCACCAATGACATCCTCTGCACCCTTCTCTTTCAAGCAAGTATGCCGCCATCTTATTAGGTGGAAGCTCTTCACGCTGATTCCTACCTTCTTAACCTCCATCCCACCAAAACATTAAACCAAAAAACTCCACATAAAGCACTCTATAATACACCTCCCTCCTATGAGCATCTTTGTGTCTTCGGTTGTAGGTGTTACTCTAATCTTTTTGCCATCACCCCTAACAAGCTCGCTCCGCGCTCCGCCCTGTGTGTTTTCCTCAGTTACCCTTCCAACCATAAAGGCTATCACTGTCTTGAACTACAAACAAATCAAATCATTATATCCTGGCATGTTATCTTTGATGATGATTCCTTTCCTTTTGCCTCCTCCTCGACACCACCTATACACGATGATTTTGATTTCCTTGACACCGTCCTATCCATTGCACCAAACCTTCCTCCTTCGATGATCCAGCGACAACCTACTGTCCCTACTCCTCCTCCAGTCGCACCACCCTCCCCGGTTGCACCTCCTACCACGGCTGCTCCCTTGGTCGATGGACACTACACTACCACTCCAGTCGTCCCTACTCCTCCGGTCGCACCACCCTCCCCGGTTGCACCTCCTACCACGGCTGCCCCCTTGGTCGATGGGCACCACATCATGACTTCGTGGAAAGGTTGGCGCTCGCAAGCCTATCAGTCGGCTTAACCTTCCTGCTAACACTATTTCTTCCATTCCCAAGAGCTATAGTGGTGCGTTGAAAGATGCCAATTAGCACTCTGCCATGATCGATGAGTTCTCCGCTCTACAGACGAACCACACATGGGATCTTGTTCCTCGACACCCTAGCTCTAATGTCATATCAGACAAGTGGGTTTTTCGTCACAAACTTAAACCCGATGGATCACTTGATCGATTAAAAGCGAGATGAGTGCTTCGTGGCTTTTCTCAACAGCGGGCTATGGTGAGATTTTCAGTCTGGTTGTCAAGCCCGCCACCATACGCAATGTTCTTTCTGTTGCTCTCTCCCACGACTACCCGGTCCGCCAGTTGACATCAAAAATGCTTTTCGTCACGGCACTCTCTCCAAAACAGTGTATTGCCAACAACCCTCTGGCTTCACTGATATCTCCAAACCCAATCATGTATGTTGTCCCAACAAATTGTTTTATGGCCTTAAACAACCACTGCGTGCTTGGTTCAGCCGGATTTCTTCAGACCTTCTCTCTCTCGACTTTGTTAGCTCAAAAGTCGACCCTTTCTCTTCATTCTCTCTCAGGGCACTCACATCACATACCTCTTGTTGTATGTCAACGATATCGTGCTCACCGGATCCTCCTTGGATATTCTCCATTCGATTGTCACTGCTTTGCATCACGTGTTTTCCCTCAAGGATCTCGGCGAGCTTCATCACTTCTCGGTGTTTATGTTCCACGCACATCTCACGGAATGGTTCTCTCCCAACAGAAGCACACCCTCGATGTCCTCGACCGTGCCGGCATGTGTGATTACAACCCTTGCAGCACGTCGATCGACACACGCTCCAAGTTACCAGGGTCCAGCGGAGCACATGTCGCCAATCCTACGGAGTACCATAGTCTAGCCGGTGCTCTCCAATACATGGCGTTCACTCGCCCAGATATTGCTCATGCGGTTCAATAGATGTGTCTTCACATGCACAATCCCCGAGAGCAGCACCTCACCCTGATCAAGCACATACTTCACTACATCAAAGGTACGCTCGATCATGGTCTTTTACTGCACCGATCCTCACCCAACGTGCTCACCGCCTACACTGGCGCCTATTGGGAGGGCTGCCCAGACACTGGTAAGTCTACTTCCGGCTACGACATCTTCCTCGACGACAACCTCGTGTCTTGGTCCTCAAAGCGCCAGCATAAGGTCTCGCGCTCGAGTGCCGAGGCTGAATACCGGGCAGTGGCCAATGCTATTACCGAAGCTTGCTAGCTTCGTCAGCTTCTTGTCGAGCTCCATCATCCTCTTCGTCGAGCTACGGTCGTCTACTGTGACAACATTAGAGCCATCTACCTCTCCACCAACCCTGTTTAACACCAGCGCACCAAACATGTTGAATTGATCTCGATTTTGTGCGTGAACGGGTTGCTCTCGGCGACGTCCGTGTTCTACATGTTCCCACATCCTCGCGGTACACCGACATCTTCATGAAAGGTCTACCAACAACTGTCTTCTCTGAGTTTCACTCCAGCCTGAACGTTCACCCTGCTCCCGCTCCGATTGCGGGGGGTGTTAGCATACTCAGTGCCATGCACACGTCTAGGTGCAGGCGTTCCCTCCAACGAATCAAGGCAACCACAAGATTAGTACTTGCCATAGTTACTTTGGATATTTTTGGCATATCCTAACCATATTTGGTTAGACTCAGCATTAATCGCTCCTGTAAATGCTCAGCACTAATTGCTCTTGATTGCTCCTGTAATGCTCAGCGTTAATCGCTCCTGTAATCGCTATATATGTGCGTGGCATAAATGGAAATTGTGTGCTGGATTTTCTATTCATTATCAAAGAGGATATCTCAAAAATCTCAGAATCAAACACAAATATCTGGAAAAGGACGCCAACATATAAAAAATCTCATAATCAAAACAAACATTTGAAAAAGGACGTGTTAAAAGCTCAACTTGCAACATCACGCGCAACAAAAATAAAGAACGTGTAAAAAATTCACTTGATGCAACATATCAAAAAAGTGGATACAATATATATTTTTTCACTTGATGCACAATATAAAAAAAGTGGATGCAACATCAGGAAAAGGATGCAACAAAAATGAGGAAACGTGTGAAATATTTTTTTTCCAACGGCCGCAACATATCAAAGTTCAAAGAAGCAACAATCAGACACTTGTAACAATTTTTTCAATGAGGCGCAACATTGATGAGATCACCATGCAACAAAAATATCCTTATGCAAAAAATTCATCCACACAGTTTGCACACAAACACAACACAAATCTCATTGCAACAAATCTGTAACTTAATTGCAACATGCTACAACATCACATTGCAACAAATAAAAACACTTAGTTTAACAATTTGGAACTTGCTGCAATAAAACAAGAATATCAATTCCTGCCGCTGGAGTGGGAAGCGCTAGCCCTGGCGAGGAGGCTGATGAGGGAGGATGCGTTGGCGGACGGGAGGAGGAGCCACAAGAGCTGCAGGGGTGGGGCGAGGAGCCGCGTGGCGGAGCGCCAGGAGCGGCAGACCACGACGAAGTATACGCGGTCGGCGAGACAGCGCAGGTGGAGAAGGACATGGCTGAGCATCTACATGCACGAGAGGGACGTCATCTGCTAAGGTTTCGTGGACTACTTCGAACAGCAGCAATTGGTGGAGGAGCGCTTCGGCGGGGAGGCCAAGTCAGCGATTACGCTGTCGTACCATGACATGCTCTTTTCTGTGCTCAGCAAGGAGAAGGAGTGGCCGCACCTCCTGCTGTTGGCGACGTTGTGGAAGAACTCGAGCGTCAGCAGTGGTGGAAGTCAGACGGCTAGTTGAGGTTTAGCGCCAGGCGGTACAGCTCAATGGACGATGAGTGGGTGGATAGAGCGAGCCGGGCAAAAGTGAAGTGAATGGAATAAGTGGCTAAAAGTAGCGTGTGAGAAAAAGTGAAGTGGATAGAAAATTTAGAGAGAGCGTCCGATGCATAGTACTATTGTCTACAGATATCTACTGTCTATCTATATAGGTACAGATACAATTATACTTATACAAATATTATATACTACCAGTTAAATTGGTAGAATAGAGGAGACCAAATAGCATTGCCTTGCCGGGTTGGATCCCATGGTTCCCAGTTTGGATCGCGGCTCACGGCTGATCATTCAAGCCGTGCCTTTTCCGGAGTCAATGGAGGGAGATCTCGTGGTCCTCTCTTTTAACTTGTTGTCTCCACCATGTACGGTTGCTACGTACTGCCGTTGATAAAGCAGCGCCACCTTTTCTCCCAACTAACCCACTCCGTACTCTGACTGTGCCTCGATTGTAGCCATGATGGTGATGAGCCAAGGAGAAGAATATTCAGCCATGGAAAAAGATCAGGCTGCACGCCTCACCTTCAGATTTGGAATAGTCATGAATCAATTTCGTCGGAGCCTGAACTTTGTAACATCATTGAGAGATAGATACCCTATTGGTTCATTCCTTCCTAGCTGTAAAGAAGGCTTACGCCACGTTTGGAACGCAGGGATTTTCCCAACTTCCTGCAGGGATTGAACTGTTTGCTCTGGGACTCCTGCAATATTTTTTGTGCGTTCCAAACAGGCCATGTTACCTTGTACATGTGAGAGAATGAGACACATTTCAAAGGGAAAAGAATTGGCAGGTAGCATCTGATGAAAGCAACAAGGGGCTGAGAAGAACAGATTTTCAGAATTATCTTGTCTTCGGATATTCATTCAGAGAATGAGACACATTTCAAAGGGAAAAGAATTGGCAGGTGGCATCTGATGAAAGCAACAAGGGGCTGAGAAGAACAGATTTTCAGAATTACCTTGTCTTCGGATATTCATTCAAACTGAATCAAAATCCTAGCTAGATTAATTGCCCATCTTCAGTGAGGGACACCATGCATGGTCCTTTGGTCTGGTCCCTGCAGCTTCAGCCCCCTAGCCCCTGCCACAGGGTTCCAAGGTCCAGGCTAGCACATTAAAACCCCAGTGTCCACCACCCTCATAAACCCTGCAGCAGCAGCAGCTCCAAAGTTGCATGTACAGACCAAAGATTCAAAGGCACACATTACTATTCATCGTCACTTATCCTCAGCACAATCCTGTGAAAGCAACCAATGAAAAGATTCAGGCTAAGCTTTCCATTGGATCATGAGCCAGAAAGTAGTTGCTTCAGAGGTGGTTAAGGAGCAGGCCTTGATACTGATACCATCTTGTGCTGAGTTGTGCCATGTGTGCATTCTGGAAGATGAGGAGTACTGCTGTTGCTGTTACTCTGGACAATCCATGAATCTGTAGTGCCCACATTGGTAATTGGGTTTCAGTAAAAGATACTCACCACATGCAGGCTCTGACCACCCCCTTAAATCCTCACACCATAAACCACTATTAAGCAGTTAAGCTCATCCATCTCATATGGGGACCCTAATTAGCTGGGACACTCTTCTCTTTGTTAATAGTCATTTGTGGGGGGTACAAAATAATAGATATTTAACTCCATGTCCCTCCACTAGACCACTCCACTGAACGTGTAAGAGAAACAGTAAATAGCTACTGAGCAATGCACATGGCAGAAGCACAGGGGACATGTGAGGCAGTAGAAGTATCTAGTGGTGAGTCTGAGTCTGAGTGAATGAATGATCCATTTCATATTAAGATCAGTAGATCACTTCACACTTCTCAGAAATTTGCTGCTGCTGCTTTCATTCTGTCATCTCTGCAAGCAGCTGCAGGTGCTGCGAAAATGCTTAATGGAGCAGTACTACTGCTAGTAGTAGCTGCAGCTGCAGCCTTGTAGTGTTCTCTTCTGCAGATGGGCAAGGCGGGTAGGTGGCTCAGAAACTTCCTGACCGGCAAGAAGGCCAAGGACAAGGACAAAGCCGACAGCCAGTCGTTATCGTCGACAGTGCCGACGCCGGCGTCGACGCCGTCTGCAAAGGAGAAGAGGCGATGGAGCTTCCGGCGTCCGGCGGCGGCGGCTAGCAGCAAGGAGACGGGCACGTCCGGCCAGGGCCAGCTCGCATCCACGTCGTCGCACTGCTTCTCGGAGATGCACGTGGTGGTTCAGGACCAGCATGCCGTTGCTGTGCCCGAGGTCGCGATCGCCGCGGCCACGGTCGTCCCGCCGGCGTCGAAGAGAAGCGCCGGTGACGCCGAAGAGGCTTCAGCGATCAAGATTCAGTCGGCATTCCGATCTTACCTGGTACGTTCTTGCGTTGCACCGATTCTTGGTTTGTGCAAATCTCTGAAGTGAAATGCGCAGGCGAGGAAGGCGCTGTGCGCGCTGAGAGGGATGGTGAAGCTGCAGGCGATGGTCAGGGGCCAGCTGGTGAGGCAGCAGGCGAACATGACGCTCCGCCGTATGCAAGCGCTCATCGCCGCCCAGAAGCGCGCGCGCGCCGAGCGGCTGCGGCTCCTTGAGGACGACAAGCCACTCACACGCACGCCGCGGCCGCCGCCGAGCCGCCGGTCACCGCAGCACCACCGCTCCCGTAAGCCACTGGTAAGTACCAACGACCATGGGAGGCTGTGGGCAAGAGGTGGCATGAGAGAAGATGACAATTTGTGGCTGGCCATGCAGGAGGTGGTGGACAGGGGCTTGGAGGAGAATGTGAAGATCGTGGAGGTGGACAACGGCAGAGGTGATGCGCACGGCACGCCGAGGGCCTGCGGGCGGTGCAGCAGCAGCTGCTCCTCTACGCCGCTGAGCCGCACGCCGGTACACCAGAAGGTCTCGCGGACACCGTCGGCTCTGACGGACGCGAGCGCGCGGACGTTGAGCGGCCGGTTCGAGGACTACTCGGTCTCCTTCTCCGCCGCGTCCGAGGCGAGCGGGCGCCACCGCGGCAGCAAGGCGTGCCACGCGGCCGACCACGCGGCGCTGCTGTTCCCGAACTACATGGCGAACACGAAGTCGTCGCGCGCCAAGGCGCGGTCGCAGAGCGCGCCGAGGCAGCGCCCCGCGTCCGGGCCCGAGTCGGCAGCGACAGCCTCGCCGTCGCCGTCGTGCGAGCGGCCACCGAGCTGGAGCGGCGGCCGACGCAGGGCGTCCCTCGATCAGCGGGACCTTGCCGGCGCGCGCGGCGCCGCCTCGCCCAGGAGCTCCGTCCCGCGCATGGAGCGATGCGGGTCGCAGGCGCGCGCGGGCGCGAGTGCGGCGTGCCCGTGGGCCGTGAGGCTGGACCGGTCGAGCGTGTCGCTCCCCGTCAGCGAGTGCGGGTCGTCGAGCACCGCGGTGACCTCAGCCACTGCGGCGCGCATCGCATGACGATCTCACTCACAGCGCGAAGGCTCTGAAGTTTCAGTGACTTCAACAGTAGAAGCTGAAGCTTCTTCCCCGCTCCGACTGAATGAGACATTTTTTTAGGATCTGAAGAATGACACTTCGGGGGGTGTGTGTGTGTGTGGCGTCAGTGACCGAGTGTGCATCAATGTAGAACATGCTTGTGTTTTTTTTTTTTACTTTCTTTCTTGTGATCCATTGGTGTTGAAGTGAGTCAGTGTGATGATCTTTCCAGTCCTGCCTCCTGGTCCTTGCAAATTAAGTGTTAGACCCGAACATGCAAACAAAAATTGCTTATTACTCTTTACTGCTGCATTCAAACCCTCTAAGTTTGATGGTGCGAATTACAAGAGATAGTGCACCAAACTCTCCGAGTTCGATGGTGCGAATTACAAGAGATGGCATACCAAGATGGTGCTTTGGCTAACTGTCATGAATGTTTTCCATGTGGCAAATGGCAAACCTGAAGGAACACTTACTCCTGAACAGGAGTAAGCATTCGAGGCTGCTGATAACCTTTTTAAAGGTGCCGTGGTTAGTGTTCTTGATGAGAAGTTAATCAATGCATACATGGTGATTAAAACTGGGAAAGAGATATGGGATGCACTCGATGCCAAGTTTAGGGTTTGAATGCAGGCAGTGAATTGTATCTCATGGAGTAATGCCATGACTATAGAATGGTTGATGGCCGTTCTGTAGTTGAACAGGCTCATGAGATACAATCCATAGCCACAGAACTTAAGCACTTCAAGTGTATGTTACCGGACAAGTTTGTCGCGGGAGGTATTATTGCCAAGCTTCCTCCTTCTTGGAGGAATTTTGCTACTTCTTTGAAACACAAGAGACAAGAGTTTTCTGTTGAAAATCTCATTGGGTCTCTTGATGTTGAAGAGAAGGCGAGAGCAAAAGATACACACATTAGAGATAATAAGAGACATTCTAGTGCCAATGTGGTGGAGAAGAAGAATTACCAAGCTCAAAAGGTCAAAGGCAAGAACAAGATTGCACAAACAACTAGCTTCAAGAAGAAGAAGAACACAAAGGATGGCATTTGCTTTGTGTGTGGCGAACCTGGTCATTGGGCCAAGGATTACAGCCAATGCAAAGGTGGGAAGAATCAGCAAGGGCATAATTCCAAGTCTGCTAATATTGTTATTGGTACCACTGAGACGAGAACATCAGGATATGGTAATTTACCTACTGTTCTTTCCGTGTGTCAATCTACCAATTGGTGGATAGACGTTGATGCTAATATACATGTGTGTGCTGATATTTCATTGTTTTCTTCTTACCAGGTGAAAGCATCTAGGCCCCTAAAAATTGTATTTTGGTAATTAATGACATTATGTGAATATGGGACTAACATGTTTGTTGAAGTGATTTCAAGGCATAGTCCCAAATGACAAAGTGAAACCAAGGAGCTGCATGTCAAAGAATGTTGAGATGATGAAATTGATCTCAAAGACAAGGTACAAATAGACTATGACCCTTTGAATTTTACCGGTCTTTGGAGTATGGAGGAAGACCGGATTATAGGATAAATGTCGTATTAAGGGGAGCTTGTCTAGTAGCTTGAAAGCATCTCATTATGCCTTTGGATCAACTTAGGATCATGCATGTTCTTTTGGTTTGGTTTAAAAAGAAAATTCTTTTTCTCTGGACACAATCGGAAGTTCTGGCATGTGTATCGGAACTTCATTGTATGGTTCCTCCAAAAGATCGCGGCTTGATTTTTCCAGAGAGCATCCATTTTGGGACTTAGCCGATTTTCGAAGTCGCGGAAGTTCCGCAATGATACGAGGAAGTTCCGATTATCGGTTGTTCAAATATGTGCGGTCGAATTTTTCCGAGAGCATCCGTTTTGGGACTTAGCCGATTTTCGGCGCGGAAGTTCCGCAATGATACGAGCGGAAGTTCCGATTATCGGTTGCTCCGAAATATGTGCGGTCGGTTTTTTCCAGAGAGCACCCTTTTTGGGGACTTAGCCGTTTTCGCGAGTGCGGTAGTTCCGCTGTGGAAAAAGCGGATCTTCCGATTAATCGGAAGAACCGAAATCTAGTTGGCGGAAGTTCGCACATAAATCAACGGCTAGTTTGAGCATTTAATGCTCCTTTGTAATGACCGTTACTGATGCACTCGATTGAAGGCGGAAGTTCCGCACATTATACCGCGGAAGTTCCGATTTCCCGAAGTTTTGCTCGATTTTACGCATAACGGTCATATTTGGTTGTGGGGGTATAAATACACCCCACCACTCAGGGCGTGTTGTTGAGCATTCATTCAATTCATTTGAGCCTTGAGCACTCCTCTCACTCCTCATTTACTCTCTTTGCACACATTTGTGAGGTAGTGAGCAAGAACAAGAGCATTGCATTATTAGTTGATCCTTTGGCTCTTGATTGCCGTCAAGTGAAAGGTCAAGTTCTATTCTCTTGGTGCTTGTCGGCACCTAGACGACTTGGCGGAGGTTGCTCGGTGATCTCTTCAAAGAAGCTTGTGAAGAGACCCGTTGCCGTTTGTGATTGGTCGGTGTTCACCAACTCCGGAGAGGAGGAAGAACAACCAAGTGATCGAGGGTAGGCTTAATTTGTGGAGCCGGCTTGAGTGATCAAGCTTCCTCAACGTGGACTAGTGAAGATCGACAAATCTTCGATACCACGGGAAAAACACCCTTGTCCTTGTGCGGTTAATTCTTGTCTTTACTTATTGAACTTATTTTTGTAGTTCATAGATTGTGATAAATATCTTTGATTAGAGTATCTTGCTAATTTGGGTAATTTGATTAAGAAAATTTAGAAACCTCCTATTCACCCCCCTCTAGTCGGTTATCCTTGATCCTACAAGTGGTATCAGAGCTTGGACTCTCTAATTTTTAGACTTAACAGTCTAGGAGAGAAAGGATGGCTAGCGAGGGAATGTCAATAGGCAAGGCTCCTCTATTTGATGGATCAAATTATTCTTATTGGAAAATTAGAATGTCAATTTATTTAAAGGCCATGAGCCCAAGCGTATGGAGAATTGTAAGTGAAGGTTTCGTTATGGCACTTGATCCCACACACCCCACGGATCAAGACGAACGGAATTCTCACCTCAATGCTCAAGCTATGAATGCTCTCTTTGGAGCTTTAAACGCGGATGAGTTCAATCGCGTGAGCAACCTTGAAACTGCTCACGAGATATGGACTACGCTCTCTGAAATTCATGAGGGCACGTCCACGGTTAAAGAAGCCAAATTGCATAGGCTTAGGATCAAATATGAGACATTTACAATGTTGCCTCAAGAGAGTATCACCGAAATGTACTCTAGACTCAACAACATTGTAAATGAGCTCAAGGGTCTTGGTACTAATTTGCTTGACATTGATTTTGTACGCAAGATGCTTAGGGCTCTTCCCGACAAGTACGAAATGTTGGTGACATTGTTTCTCAACTCTCCCGAGTTGCCAAGAATGACACCAACCGGACTTTTGGGAAATCTCATCACAAATGAGCTCTACAAGAAAGACAAAGAAGAGCTCATGGAGTCCACTTCTTCAAGAAAGAAAGTTACCGCTTTTAAGGCAAAAGCGGAATCAAGCGATGAAGAAGATGAGGATGAAGACTCCGAGGAAGAGTTTGCCCTCCTTGTGAGGAGGATGAAGAGGTTCATGAGGAGACGTCCTCATCGAAGCTTCAATTTCGATAAGATTGCAAAAGGGCAATCATCCAATGAGAAGAAGCGCTATAGTAACATTCGTTGCTATGAGTGTGATGAGAAGGGCCACATTGCCTCTCATTGCCCAACCAAGAAGGATGACAAGGGTAAGTCATCAAAGAAGAAAGAATTCAATGGTAAGAAGAAGTTTTTCAAGAAGCTTCACAAAGATGGCAAGAATGAAGCCCATATCGGAGAATGGGACTCCGACAAGGAGTTTTGATTCGACTCAGACTACGATATTGAGGGGTCCTCCAAGAAGAGAGGACTTGTCGGTATTGCCATCAAGGAGGCTCCATCGCTATTTTCAACTGCCACTTGCCTCATGGCAAAAGGAGAAAAGGTAAAATCTCTTGATAATGAAGAACCCTCCTATGATGAGCTCATGGATATGCTTGAAGAATTAAATGAATATCTTGGAAGGAAAAAAGCTAAGTTTAGAGTCCTAAAGAAAGAGCATATATCTTTAAAGAACTCTTATGATGAATTAAAAGAAGCTCATGATTTGCTTGTCCAAGATAAGTCTTACACTAGCATTGGTATTGCTTGCGATATTCAAGAAAAAATGCCTAGTGTAAACATTGCTAGAACTAGCATATCCACTTCTTGCGATGATTTGCTTGCTATACATGTAGCTCAAGTGTTGATTCAAAAATTGAAAATGCTAAATCTTGTGATAAGCTATTTGTAGAGAATAGTGAGCTAAAGGAGCAAGTCACCAAGCTAAGTAAGAGCTTGGAAAGATGCTTTAAGGGTAAATCTACTCTTGACAAGCTTTTGAGTGAGCAAAGGTGCTCATTCAATAAGGAAGGACTTGGGTATGTGCCCAAGAAAGGTAAGAAACCGGTAAACAAGCCCGTGAGGTTTGTTAATCAAAATGGTAAGTTTTGCCAAAAATGTCGGGAAATAGGACATATTCAACAAAAGTGTCCTATTGGTAAGGTTTCATCAATTGGCTTGTTTGATTCTTGTTATATGCTCAAAAAGGGCAAAGATGGGAAAGTGATTGCTAGGTTTGTTGGCACCTCAATTTTAGGTGTTAAGAAGAATGCCATTTGGGTGCCCAAATCTTTGATAACTAACCTCCAATGACCCAAACAAATATGGGTACCTAAAAGAACTTGATTTCTTTTGTAGGTGAACTACAAGACCGGTGGAAGGCATTGGGTGCTCGATAGTGGATGCACTCAACACATGACCGGAGACCGAAAAATGTTCACCTCATTTGAGAATGGGAGCGGAAATGAAAAGATAACATTTGGTGACAATAGCAAAGGAAAGGTAATTGGCTTAGGTAAAATTGCTATCTCAAATGACCTTTCCATTTCAAATGTATCTTTAGTGGAAACATTGAATTTTAATTTGCTATCCGTTGCTCAATTATGTGATCTTGGATTAACTTGCTCTTTCTCTAAAAAGGAGGTTACTATTTTTAAAGAAAAAGAAAATGAAATGATTTTTAAAGGTTTTAGATTCGGCAATCTTTATTTGGTTGATTTCTCCTCAAATGAATCTTGTTTGAAAACTTGTTTGATTGCAAAAACTTCAATGGGTTGGTTATGGCATAGAAGATTAGGTCATGTGGGAATGATTCAACTTAAAAAGCTTTTTAAACATGACTCAGTGGTTGGCTTGAAGGATGTGAAGTTTGAGAAAAATAGACTTTGTAGTGCTTGCCAAGCCGGAAAGCAAGTGGCTAACTCTCATCCTTCCAAAAGTATCATGTCAACTTCTAGGCCATTAGAGCTCTTACATATGGATTTGTTCGGGCCAACAACCTATAAGAGCATTGGGGGCAATAGCTATTGTTTAGTCGTTGTAGATGATTACTCTAGATATACATGGGTATTCTTCTTATATGACAAAGGTGAAGCCTCCAAGATTTTTGAAAGTTTTGCAAAAAGGGCTCAAAATGAATTTGATTTCAAAATAAAGAAAATCCGTAGTGATAATGGTTCCGAGTTCAAAAACACTAATATTGAAGATTATTGTGATGAACTTGGAATAAAGCATGAGTTTTCCACTACCTACACTCCGGAGCAAAATGGAGTTGTAGAGAGAAAAAATCGTACATTAATAGAAATGACTAGGACAATGCTTGATGAGTATAATACTTAGATCGCTTTTGGCGGAAGCCATTAATACCGCTTGTCATGCCATAAACCGTCTTTATTTGTATAGGCTTTTGAAAAAGACTTCCTATGAACTCCTTATTGGAAGAAAACCGAACATCTCTTACTTTAGAGTATTTGGTTGCAAATGCTACATCTTAAGAAAGGGTGTTCGACTTTCTAAATTTGTAAGTCGGTGTGATGTTGGTTTTCTACTAGGTTATTCTTCAAATAGCAAAGCATATCGTGTCTTTAACAAAACTAGTAGTATTGTTGAAGAAAGACACGATGTACAATTTGATGAAACTAACGGCTCTCAAGAAGAGCAAGAAGATTTTGATGATGTAGGTAATGGAGCTCTTATGGAAGCAATGAAGAATATGCAAATTGGGGATATTAAGCCTAAAGAAGATCAAAATGAACCATCATCGTCCATGAGAGTTGAGCCACCTACCTCTTCCGTGACAAATGAAATTAATCAAAATCAAGAAGATGTCAAGGAAGGTGATCAATCATTTAATCTACCTCAAAGAATCCACAACGCAATAGCTAAAGACCATCCAATAGACCAAATATTGGGTGAAGTAAGCAAAGGTGTCCAAACTCGCTCTCGTATTGCTTCTTTTTGTGAACATTACTCTTTTGTTTCCTCTTTGGAACCAAAGCGTATAGATGAAGCACTAGAAGATCCGGATTGGGTGAATGCTATGCATGAGGAGCTAAATAACTTCACTGAAATGATGTTTGGACAATGGTGGAAAGACCCAAGGAGCATAATGTCATTGGCACAAAATGGGTCTTTCGAAATAAACAAGATGAAAATGGAGTTGTGGTAAGAAACAAGGCAATGTTAGTTGCTCAAGGATATACTCAAGTTGAGGGTTTAAATTATGATGAAACATTTGCACCGTAGCAAGACTTGAGTCTATCCCGTATTTTACTTGCTTTTGCATCATGCTTTGATATTAAATTATTTCAAATGGATGTTAAAAGTGCTTTCTTAAATGGCAAAATATCTGAACTTGTTTTTGTTGAACAACCTCCGGTTTTGAAGATCCCAAAATCCTAATCATGTGTATAAACTCTCAAAGCGCTATATGGTTTAAAGCAAGCTCCTAGAGCATGGTATGAGCGCCTTCGAGATTTTCTACTCTCTAAGGGATTCAAAATCGGAAAGGTTGATACAACTTTGTTTACTAAAATTATTGATGGTGATTTCTTTGTTTGTCAAATTTATGTTGATGATATAATTTTTGGTTCCACTAATCAAGATTTTTGCAAAGAATTTGGTGATATGATGTCCAGGGAGTTTGAGATGTCAATGATAGGAGAACTCAGTTTCTTCCTTGGACTTCAAATCAAACAACTCAATGATGGGGTCTTCATAAGTCAATCCAAGTATGTGAAGGATTTACTCAAAAGATTTGGCATGGATGACGCAAAGCCCATCAAGACTCCCATGGCTACAAATGGACATCTTGATCTAAACGAAGGAGGTAAATCTGTTGATTTAAAGCTTTATAGGTCTATGATTGGTAGTTTACTTTATCTTACCGCATCTAGGCCCGATATTATGTTTAGCGTTTGCATGTGTGCACGTTTTCAATCGGCTCCAAAAGAATGTCATTTAATGGCTGTCAAAAGAATATTAAGATATTTAAAGCATTCCTCAAGTATTGGCCTTTGGTATCCAAAAGGTGCTAAATTTGATTTGATTGGATATTCGGATTCGGATTATGCGGGTTGTAAAGTGGATAGAAAAAGCACCTCAGGGAGTTGTCAATTCTTAGGTAGATCCTTAGTGTCATGGTCTTCTAAGAAACAAAACTCTGTTGCCCTTTCCACCGCCGAAGCCGAATATGTTTCTGCAGGTAGTTGTTGTGCACAATTGCTTTGGATGAGGCAAACATTGATGGACTATGGAATAACATTTGATAAAATGTCTCTTTTGTGTGATAATGATAGTGCAGTGAAAATAGCCAACAACCCTGTCCAACATTCAAGAACCAAGCATATAGATATCCGCCATCATTTCCTTAGAGATCATGTGTGCAAGGGAGATATTGAAATTAGCCACATTTGCATTGAAAATCAATTAGCAGATATCTTTACCAAACCTTTAGATGAAGGCCGCTTTTGCCTATTGAGGAATGAGTTAAATGTCATTGACTATTCAAATGTCGCTTGAACTCTTGTCACATGCACTTTGGGTCTTAGTTGCATTTTTGTCTATTTTAAGATGCTTTTACTCAAATTTTCGCTCCAAATGTGATATACTAGTAAAAATTACTTTCTTATATAGACATTAGTCTTTTCATTGCATAATAATCCTGAATGATACTTGGTTGAGTGCAAAAACTAAGGATTATTTGCAAAATCTTCAAATTCAACTCCTCCTTCCAGAAGTGTCAGGATAATCGGAACTTCCGGCCCTCCAGGCGCGGAACTTCCGTTTTCCGGAACTTCCGCTGTTGAGTTGCGGAGCTTCCGATTTTCAGCTCTCTTCCGAAGCGTCAGGATAATCGGAACGACCGGCCCTCCAGGCGCGGAACTTCCGATGTCCGGAACTTCCGCTTTTGAAATGCGGAACTTCCGCTTTCCGGTAGCTGAGAAGCATTAATTGCCTGCGGTTCCTCCGGTTTTATTTATCTCTCCAGCCGCCGCTTTGCTGTCCCGAGCGTCCCTCTTCTTCTCTCCAAAACTCCACCAAAAACTTCGTTCTTTCTTCGGTTTCTCTTCAATCTCGACCGATCTCTTGCATCGCCAGGGTTCAATCACTCCTTTGCTCAAGGTATTTCCAATTCCCTTTTTGGATTTTTGCTTCTCATGAACCCTAGGTTGAAATTTTGGGGAAAACGAAATGTAGATGAAATCTGTGGTTGATTCTTGAGTAAATAGGTTTATTCAGTATTGTATGATGTTTATGCATCGTTTCCATGGACTCAATCCATCAAAATACTAAAAAATCCAAAATTCTTATTGCCCTAGAATCGGCTCAGTATAATCGGAACTTCCGCCGTTGAAAAGCGCGGAACTTCCGCTAGCGGTAGTTCCGGCGTTCAACTTGCGGAGCTTCCGATTATCCTGACAGAACCAGAGTTTCTCATTTCCTTTTGAATCATCCTTTGACACTCCATCCATTATTGTTTTTGAAGATGCCTAGGATGAAGGTTTCTGTCCCGAAGAGCTATTCAGATGCCGGCGCATCTTCTTCGAGAAATGAGGAAGAATTGAAAGAAATTGAGGATCAAAGAGAGTCATCTAAAAATTCAGAAACAGAAGAAAGTGCATCAGGTGAAGGGTTTGAATCTGAGTCTGATGAGGAGTTAGGAGAACCGGAAGAGCCTGAAATTGATCTTAAGGCACTCACAGCAGACGATTACACTCTTCTTCAGATTAAAGATCAATATTCACTTCCTGGAAATTGTGATGACCCTCGATTTCATACAAAGTTTCAGAGGCAAGTCTATGATCTTTTCTATGGACCAAACAAACCCTTTGCTGATCACAAGTACATTAATTGGTCCTACCTCAACGGGCTTGATAAATATGAGGGTACCTATAGGCTTTTTCAGCGAGCTGGGATTCATAACTTTGTGGCAATAAAATGCAACTACAGTGATGAACTCATTCGACAGTTTTATGCCACAGTGTGCATTCCCCATGACTTTTCTCAGCTCACTTGGATGACAGGGACAGTGAGATATTCTTGCTCAAAACATGCCTTTGAACGCGCTTTGGATATCGAGTCGAGCAGATATGAGCAAATCTATGATAGAACAGTTCTCCTCTTTCAAACTTGGTGAATTCTATGACACTACACGAGATTTATCCCGGTAAGATAACGGACTTCTTCCTATTCGACTTGGTAAATAGGATCATTAATCATACCATGTTACCAAAGAGCGGAATTATGATGCAATTAGAGGACATGTTTGGAATATTTTGGAATGCATCATGCATGGAAGAAAGTTTGATGTAGTGGATGTCATCATAAGGAGATAGCGAGCACAAAGAATGATCGAATCAAGCGGATAAACTTTGCACCTTATATTATGGCTTTGATCATTCGTCGATTGGTTATAATGGAGCTACACCTTCAACAGCATAAAGCCTATAAACCAAGAGAAGGTCCTCCAATTCTCGCCAATCTTGGCGTGCTCCAGTGAGAAGAACACGAAGTCTGCACTCGCCTGCCGCCGCCGCTTGCTCCTCCACAAGGTCAAGCCACTATGGATCAAATTTATGCTACCTTGTTGGAAATGAAGGCGTCTCAGAGACCTTTCAGCGGCGACCACTTCAGATTGGATGCTTTTGAGGCGACCACCACTTCCGAGCTCGACGCCCACTTGCCGATCTTGGCGCGCTTCGATTCGCAGAGCGATTTCCTCCACTGCTCGTTTTGGACGGCGTCGCCTTCGCTCTCCTCCCTGGTGGTCCTCCTGCTGATCCTCCTGTCGCTCCTCGGTTGATCTTCTGTTGTTCCTCGGTTGATCCTCCACAAGATCCTCTGCGGAGTGACCCTTTGGCCCTTGATGACAAAGGGGAGAGGAGTGTGTTAGTGAGAGAGAGCTTTGTGGTGTTTAAAGGGAAACCTATCTATTATAATATTGTAATATATAGCTGTCATTTTGACTATGGCTTGTAATGACTATGTTTGACAACTTGATGCTTATGATGATATATTGTGTTATCTTATATTTTTGTTGTTCTTGGATCTTTGATTAATGATGAATGACCATGTGATGTGAATGCTCTATCTTTATTGTCATTTGTTCTCTTCCAAGTAACAACGTTCTACAGAAACTCCACCGAAATTTCCTGAAAATCCAAACATGTGCTTTACATTATCTTCTACTCAATATGCACATGTTAAGGGGGAGCTTTCTGTTTCAAACCAACTATCTCTCACAACTTTATTGTGTTGTCATCAATTACCAAAAAGGGGGAGATTGAAAGCATCTAGGCCCCTAAAAGTTGTATTTTGGTTATTAATGACATTATGTGAATATGGGACTAACATGTTTGTTGAAGTGATTTCAAGGCATAGTCCCAAATGACAAAGTGAAACCAAGGAGCTGCATGTCAAAGAATGTTGAGATGATGAAATTGATCTCAAAGACAAGGTACAAATAGACTAGGACCCCTTTGAATTTTACCGGTCTTTGGAGTATGGAGGAAGACCGGATTATAGGATAAATGTCGTACTATTAAGGGGGAGCTTGTCTAGTAGCTTGAAAGCATCTCATTATGCCTTTGGATCAACTTAGGATCATGCATGTTCTTTTGGTTTGGTTTAAAAAGAAAATTCTTTTTCTCTGGACACAATCGGAAGTTCCGGCATGTGTACTGAGGAACTTCCGCTGTGCGGTTCCTCTGAAAAGACTGCGGCTTGATTTTTCCAGAGAGCATCCATTTTCGGGACTTAGCCGATTTCTCGAAGTCGCGGAAGTTCCGCAATGATCTGAGCGGAAGTTCGATTATCGGTTGCTCGAAATATGCGGTCGAATTTTTCGAGAGCATCCGTTTTGGGACTTAGCCGATTTCGAAGTGCGGAAGTTCCGCAATGATCTGAGCGGAAGTTTCGATTATCGGTTGCTCCGAAATATGTGCGGTCGGTTTTTTCCAGAGAGCACCCTTTTTGGGGACTTAGCCGTTTTCGCGAGTGCGGTAGTTCCGCTGTGGAAAAGCGGATCTTAGATTAATCGGAAGAACCGAAATCTAGTTGGCGGAAGTTCCGCACATAAATCAACAGCTAGTTGAGCATTTAATGCTCACTGTAATGACCGTTCTGATGCACTCGATTGAAGAAGCGGAAGTTCGCACATTATTATCTGCGGAAGTTCCGATTTCACGAGTTTTGCACGATTTTACGCATAACGGTCATATTTGGTTGTGGGGGTATAAATACACCCCACCACTCAGGACGTGTTGTTGAGCATTCATTCAATTCATTTGAGCCTTGAGCACTCCTCTCACTCCTCATTTACTCTCTTTGCACACATTTGTGAGGTAGTGAGTAAGAACAAGAGCATTGCATTATTAGTTGATCCTTTGGCTCTTGATTGCCGTCAAGTGAAAGGTCAAGTTATATTCTCTTGGTGCTTGTCGGCACCTAGACGACTTGGCGGAGGTTGCTCGGTGATCTCTTCAAAGAAGCTTGTGAAGAGACCCGTTGCCGTTTGTGATTGGTCGGTGTTCACCAACTCCGGAGAGGAGGAAGAACAACCAAGTGATCGAGGGTAGGCTTAATTTGTGGAGCCGGCTTGAGTGATCAAGCTTTCTCAACGTGGACTAGTGAAGATCGACAAATCTTCGATACCACGGGAAAAACACCCTTGTCCTTGTGCGGTTAATTCTTGTCTTTACTTATTGAACTTATTTTTGTAGTTCATAGATTGTGATAAATATCTTTGATTAGAGTATCTTGCTAATTTGGGTAATTTGATTAAGAAAATTTAGAAACCTCCTATTCACCCCCCTCTAGTCGGTTATCCTTGATCCTACACCAGGTCACTCGGGATTCAGCCGTTCTAATGGGGAATGGGTCGATCTGAAGTTTACTTCGGGGAAGATTGTGTAACTGAATAACGTGCATCATGTGCCATCTATCAATAAGAATCTCGTCAACGGATCTCTTCTATGTAGAGATGGCTTTAGATTGGTATTTGAGTCTAATAAATTTGTAGTGTCCAAGTGTGGATAATTTGTTGGTAAAAGTTATGTGTGCGGAGGCTTGTTCCGCCTATCTCTTTCAGATTTGTGTAGTAATGTTGTGAACCATGTTTGCAGTGGTAATGAGACTACTATTTGGCATTCACGACTTTGTCATATAAATTTTGGTTGCATGACGCGGTTAGCCAATTTAGAGTTAATATCAAAATTCACCCTTGCCAAAGGTTCTAAGTGTCAAATTTGTGTGCAATCAAAGCAGCCTCGTAAACCTCATAAGGCCGCGGAGGTAAGAAACTTGGCACCATTAAAACTCATACATTCATATCTGTGTGAGATGAATGGTGTGTTGACAAAAGGTGGTAAGAGATATTTTATGACTTTGACTGATGACTCCACTAGGTTTTGCTATGTGTATCTTTTGAAAACTAAAGATGAAGCTCTCCACTACTTTAAAATCTTTAAGGCAGAAGCTGAGAACCAACATGAAAGGAAAATTAAAAGGGTTAGGTCTGATCGTGGCAGCGAGTACTTTTCTAATGAGTTCAATTTATTCTGTGAGGAACATGATATAATCCATGAGAGGACGCCTCTCTATTCACCCCAGTCAAACGGAGTTGCTGAAAGAAAGAACCGCACTCTAACTGATTTAGTTAACGCCATGTTAGACACAACCAGTCTTTCCAAAGCATGGTGGGGGAGGCTATATTGACTTCATGTCATGTTCTAAACAGGATTCCCACAAAGAATAAAGAGATAACCCCATATGAACAATGGGAGAAGAAAAGACTATCACTTTCATACTTGCGCACTTGGGGTTGTTTGGCGAAAGTCAATGTGCTAATTCCCAAAAAAGCGTAATCTTAGACAAAAAAAACTATGGATTGCGTCTTTCTAGGCTATGCTCATCATAGCGTTGGATATAGATTTCTAATGGTGCAATCTGGAGTACCTGACGTGTATTTCAGTACAATTATGGAGTCCAGAGATGCTACATTCTTTGAGGATATTTTTTCGATGAAAGATATGCCTAGTTCATTGAGTCAGGAGCCTGATACAACTCCTAAACCTGCCATTCCAATGTAATATTTTGAGCAAATCCCTGAGCAAATTCCTGAGGAGGGAGACTATGAAACTCTAGGGAAGAGTAGAAGACAAAGGACTGCAAAGTTTTTTGGTTCTGATTTCATTGTGTACCTTGTGGATGATACTCCAAGTACTATTTCTGAAGCATATGCTTCTCCAGATGCGGAATACTGGAAGGAAGCAGTACGTAGTGAAATGAATTCCATTATCTCTAATGGAACTTGGGAGATCACTGAGCGTCCTTATGGTTGTAAACATGTAGGATGTAAGTGGGTGTTCAAAAAGAAGCTTAGGCCTAATGGTACTATTGAGAAGTACAAGGCACGGCTTGTGGCCAAGGGTTATACCCAAAAGGAAGGTGGAGATTTCTTTGATACTTATTCACCTGTGGCTAGATTGACCACTATTCGAGTACTACTATCTCTGGCTGCCTCACACGGTCTTCTCGTTCATCAGATGGACGTTAAGACGGTTTTCCTAAATGGAGAGTTGGACGATGAAATTTATATGGAACAACTAGATGGATTTGTAGTAAATGGTCAAGAAGGAAATGTGTGTAAATTGTTGAAATCTTTGTATGGTCTTAAACAAGTACCTAAAATGTGTGTAAATTGTTGAAATCTTTGTATGGTCTTAAACAAGTACCTAAGCAGTGGCATAAAAAGTTCGACATAATTTTAACATCTGCATGCTTTATTGTGAATGAAGCTGACAGATATGTGTATTATCGCCATGGTGGGGGCGAGGGAGTTATTCTATGTCTGTATGTTGATGGCATACTGATCTTTGAGACCAACCTTAATGTGATTAAGGAGGTCAAGGATTTCTTGTCTCAGAATTTTGATATGAAAGATCTAGGAGTAGCTGATGTTATCTTGAACATCAAGCTGTTGAGAGGTGATGGTGGGATTACATTATTGCAAACCCATTATGTGGAAAAGGTTCTGAGTCGTTTTTGTTATAGCGACTGTAAATCCTCTTCAACACCTTATGATCCTAGCGTATTGCTTAGAAAGAATCGGAGAATAGCCAAAGACCAATTGAGATATTCTCAGATAATTGGCTCACTCATGTATTTAGCTAGCGGTACCAGGCCTGACATCTCGTTTGCTATGAGCAAACTAAGTCGTTTTGTTTCGAATCTGAGAGATGATCATTGGCATGCTCTTGAGAGGGTAATGCGCTATCTAAAGGGTACTATGAGTTATGGTATTCACTATAGGGTATCCTGAGTCTTTGGAGGGTTATAGCGATTCAAACTGGATATCTGATGCTGATGAGATTAAGGCCACAAGTGGATATGTCTTCATACTTGGAGGTGGCGCTGTTTCATGGAAGTCTTGCAATCATACCATCTTAACGAGGTCAACAATAGAAGCAGAACTCACAACATTAGATACTGCCATTGTTGAAGCCGATTGGCTTCGTGAGCTCTTGGTGGATTTGCCGGTGGTTGAAAAACCAATACCGACTATTATGATGAACTGTGATAATCAGACTATGATTGTCAAGGTGAACAGTTCTAAGGATAATATGAAGGCATCAAGACTTGTGAAGAGAAGACTGAAGTCTGTAGAAAAATGATAAACTTCAGAGTAATAGCTTTGGATTATATCCAAACAGCTAAGAATCTGGCAGATCCCTTCACAAAGGGTTTATGACGGAATGTGATAGACAATGCATCAAGGGAGCTGGGTTTGAGACTCACGTGAATTATACCATAGTGGTAACCCATCCTATGTGGTCGGAGATCCTGTGAAGTAGGATTGGCAAAACAAGCTATTGGTTGACTGGGAGGAGAGTACTTTTACAAACTCACTCCATTGGTGATACAATTCTCTCCTAAAATTTTATGGCAGATTGATTTTTATCTTAATGTGTTCTGTGGTTTGTTCAAGCAAAGATGCTATCCTACAAAGCAGTCTTGAAAGAACACACCTATATGAGTCCGACTGCTAATCGCAGTCTATGAGATATGGTAATCTCTAGGAAGTTCATGAATAGGCTAGGGGTATGACTTATATGGTTCAACCCGCGGGGATGCTTGGCAGCCTAGTATCAGTTAAGGACTTAAGTAAAACTTATTAACACAAAACTGTCAATTCAAGGCTTAGTCCATTGTGCAGTTGTGGATAAGTGTAGCTTCTGTTCTAGGTGGTTGTTCAACATTAATCGGTCTCCATCGAAATATTGATATATTAAAATAATATTGTGGATCAAAGCATTTGACATGTGCCTTTGGGATCTGGTGGGGGGTTGTTGGAATTAATACGGGCTAGGCCCAATTTTTAAATCTAATTAATTCCTTGAAAATCTCAAAAGCCCATGTGCACGTGCTAAGGGTGTGTTTGGTTGGGCTGTGGCTTTTGGAAAAGCTCTTTGTGAGTCGTAAGGTTGTGGGAAAAGCTCTTTGTGAGCTATGGGTCGTGGAAAAGCAGAAGACCGTTTGGTTAGAGCATTTGTGGCCGTAGGTCGTGTAAGAAATACCTGTAATGCCCCTAAAGGTCTGTGGGTGTGTTTATATGCAAATTGCTCGTAACAAAATAACGTGTTCACTAATTCGCATGTAAACGACTATTTTAGAAAGGAAAAAAATAAATTTTATATATTCTTCATCTATCAAAGTGATTGGTCCACATAAATAGAACTATATCCATCAAAAGTTTTATACAATGATGCCATCCTCAACATTACTCTCCTCCTCTCGCACTAACCAAAGCATTAGCTATCCTAGTACGAATGGTATTCATGGTATCCTCATTATCCACATCGTCACTCTCATCTCCTTGTGTTTGTCTCGTGCCACTTGTATGTTGTACCAAGTACTCCTCATCATCATCACATCTCTGAACTCCTTATCACACAAATTGTCTTTATCACGGATAAAATTATGCAATGCAAGACAAGCCATAATGATATGCTTCTGAGTACGAGGTGAGAAACTTGGCATGTCCTTCAAAATACGCCACTTCTGCTTTAAGACTCCAAAAGACCTTTCAATGACATTACGAAGAGATGAATGCAAGAAATTGAACATCTCGTACTTTCCTTGAGGAGCCCCGACGATCTTTGAAATTCCGGTATATGGTACGTGCTTCCTTTGAAAGGCGCAAGATACCCAATTCGGTTTGGGTAACCTGAGTCCACAAGATAATACTTTCCTACAAAACCAAGTTAGTAAGGTACATAATAATACAAATATTGCTAATTTGTTGAAGGAACCGTGTTTACCTTTAGGAGGCACGGGAAATGAAGGAAAATTTGCCAATGCATGATTGAGGATACGTGTGTCATGTGCAGAACCCGGCCACCCGGCAACCACAAAGGTGAACCTCATGTCAAAGTCACAAATAGCTAGCACATTTTGAGATGTATATCCATGACGGCATGTGTGGTTAACCACTTCGTCCGCTGGCACTACCACTTTGACATGTGAACCATCTATTGCTCCAATTGCGCCTTTAAAGTATGGCCAAAAACGGTCCTCTCTCACCCTTTCATGCTCCGTAGAAAAAGTAGGATCTCTCGGCTTAATGTTGTCCTTAGCTAACTTGCGCAAACACTTCAACACTTCGTGAAACTTCATGTGAATTGTCCAAAGTGACCGTGTGAAACGATTTTCAGCTTGTGAAAAAGATTGTGGTCCTCCGACGATCCACAAGAACATTGCCAATGACTCAATAGATGAAACATTGTTGGTTGAGGTTAATCCGTAAGTAGAGACTAGCAAGTCATGAAGTTTATCGAAAATCTCGGTGCTCATCCGAAACATCTTATAAAAATACCTCGGACGTGACATACACCTCATCACCCATTGAATTCCGGTTTCTAACGTTTCCCTATATTCACATTGTGCAAATACCTTTCAATATACAAGTTGCCCATTTCTCCAATAGCACCAAGACATCTTTGTGCAAGTTCAAATACTTGTGATAGTCCTTTTGTCCTCCTTTGGCTACATCTCCCAATCTATCATCCATCTACATGAGACATTAGTATATTAATAATTAAATACAACAACTTTCTTGACAATACTAGATAAATAATCTGACAAACATAACACAATAATAGATAAATAATGTTTCACATCTCCAAGCAAATTATGGTTCAACATAGGGGAACAAATTATGGTTCAACATAGGGAAATTGTTGTCACATATGACAATAAAATAATCTAACAAACATGGAAACAAATCAGTGGCGCTTCATCATCTCCTTTTCTAGCTCCCTCTCAATCAAATCGAGCCTTCCTTTAGTTGTTTCTAGAGAGCTAAAGAGCTCCCTAAATTCAGGTTTAACAATTAGGGAGGCGGCTGTGTACATTAGAGCAGTTCCTTCTTGCACACCACATTCTTTCACCATCTTCATAGTCTCTGCAATGGTAGGAACTAGGTTGGTTGGAGGAGCTGATGATGATTCAACACTTGTGGAGATCCTCTCTGCAGCATTTTCTATCTTCAAACAAGTGGTCTTGTACAAACGAAAGAATGGGCTCTTCTCATCCTTCTCTTCAACACCAATGGAGGTACCCTTGCGTTTCCTTTTTCCTAGGTTCATTGTCATATCCTTCTTCGTAGGTTTTGGTACCTCATCCACATCCTCATCACTTGCCTCATCGGATGATATATCTCCAGGACAGGATGCAGAAGACCCACTTACATGTGCCTTGCCAAACAAGATATGCAGGTCATCAAGGAACTTGGGTCCTTGTTTTCGAAACTTCACATGATGGCATTTGATTCCTTTATCACGATTGTTGCATCTCTACAATTAGAAAAAAAATTAGCAAGGCACACCATAACGAAGAATGGGAAGAATATAATTACAATGACAAAATAGTTCTTACAGCAAGGTGTTCGTCCCACCATTAAATGCGAGCAAACAATGTTTGTTTTGCCTCATCCCATCCAAGCCAGTTGCACAATTCTTGAACTCCATAAACGTTGAATACTCCTTTTTCAGGAGATCTAACTTGTTCTTCAATTGTTTTTTTGTTCTCCTGTCACCGGATTTTTCTGCAAACTTGGAAACAACATTCTTCCAACCGGTAGTAGTGAAAATTCCCATCGGCCTATTCCCAGCTTCAATCTCTTCTTTGCAGGCATCAAACAAATGCCTTAAAAAAGCATCACCCCAATCCGCCTTATCACCCATTCTTCAACCAACCAAAAATAAATCATAAGAACTAGAACCAAAGTGCTATATAACGCATTCCCAAGAGACCCCTCTATGTATGATCTAAACAATAACTCCAATAAGCTAAAACATAAATCTCAAACAATATCAAGGCAGGAACTCTTGTGAGTATTACATCATACAATTGCCAAACAATATCAACGCTTTATTTTGCGTCAGGTTCTTCTGAATCTTCCAGGATTATGCTACTGTCTCAGGTTCTTCTGAATATCAACAATATCAGTGACTAAAGTGGCGACTAAAGAGACAAGCACAAGCGACAACTTGTGTTGGGCAAGACAAGAGCGAGATGGCGACATTATCATGAAACCACCAATCATCCATGGATTCGAAATAATAGCCTATCACTTGTTAATGCCCTTATCTATTCTACATTATCCTCTTGTCTCGGGAATGCCCATGTTGGTGATTTAAAACCAGACTTGGCCGTGGCAGTATAGCAACCGAGTTGATGTTTTCTGCTTCCTTGTCTTATTTTCAAGTATGAAATAATTGAAAAAATATATTGAGATTTTTCTTTTTAGAATTGAGATTAGTCGGTGGTGACACCACAGAATCTTGAATTCGGAAGAACAAAGACACCATATTGGATTTGAAGAATAACGACAACACCGACTACCGAGCGAATGCCTAAATCAAACATCTAAAAGTAGTTCGATAGTAATAATAATTTGCTAAAAAAATCTTGCTCTTGTGTGGTGGAAAGGGCACAGTCATATAGCTATTCTGTGGATTCTAGGTAATTTGTTTGCTACTTATTATTTCGATGCAGTCAAAGATTTGGAGGTTGAGTTGGAAGATACAAAGCGAAAACAGATTAAATACCACTTTTAAACCGGGTCCTTTTGGAGGAAAGACATCTCGGATTAAATACCACTTTCGGAGGAATTGCCACTAGCCAAATAGGAGACAGATCAATTGCACTTTTTCGGGATGATTTATGGAATGGTTCACCCTCGCACATCGCTACCCAATATTATTCTCTTTTGCCAAAAACAAAACGTCCCGAGAATGAGACTTCTTTGTGCAATCCACCATCTCCTACAGTTCCATCTCCTCTGTCGACTCAAGCTTTTCAGAACACGCAGCTCTTATGTTGCACCTCGAAGACTTCGCCTCAACTCGAGTAAAATGACACTTGGACTTATATCTAAGGTGACGATCGACACTCTTGAGCAAGAATCACGAATTACTATTTTTAGGCATCAACATCCGAGTCCCCTCAAGTGGATATGGAAGAGAAAATGTGTTACTGAAGCATCCTCAACACGAAAGAGATGCTCAAGAGGCGACATGTACGCTCTGGTAATAATCTTGGTCCTTCCTCAACACCCGGTGGAATAACCAAATCCGATCCATCAAATGCTTGAAGAAGCAAATCACCAATTTCAGCATCCTTTCTTTTAGAAGTTTGTGTGATTCTTGCGATGAATGAATAGATGTGATACCTTGGATGACGCCGCAGATTTGTCACTTTGGGCTTGCGATGAGTGGCGTGGGTGCCGTGACGGCGGCGGGTGCGGCTATCGGAGTCGTCCAGGCCGCGACCGTCCGGGCCATGGCGGGCGGGCGAGCGCGCCGGACCGGCGACCGGGCGGGAACCGGCGACCGGGCGGATCGCTGTGTGGCGCCGGCCTCAAAACTGTTTAGTCCCATATAGAGAATTGAAGCTTTTGGAGTTACACCATTTTATAAGGTGGAACCGTGGTAGCCTCCCTATGTGTAATTAAGGTGGAGTAGCCAATTGGAGAGAGCCAACACACGCGCTAGCTCGCTCACCGAAGTCGAGCCGTGCGCGTCTTGGCGCTTGCAGACTATGTGTGTGTCGGTGCGTGCGTGTTTTTCTTTATCTATTCGAAAATCTAAACACACCGACTCGAAGTTCAATTACTAGTGAGTAATGGCTGACCGTTTCCTCTGACCTCTGCCTCTTTGTTTTTGGCTATTAAAAGAACAGTGAACTTTTCGTGAATGGTTGTTTCTCCGATTCACTCCACGAGAAACTAAGAAAGAATCCTCGAATCTCCATCCCGGCAAGGCGCGTGGAGGCGCGTGTACGGTCGAACTGGGAGAGCAGACCTCCGAAACCCTCGTCCTTGAAGGCTTGCACGAGCGAGAACGAATAAGATTTTTGGGAAGTGTTCGCGCGACTGCTCGCTGCTTCTTCTTCTTTCGATTCTCTGCTACGTCTACATCAACTGCACGACTACTACCACGACGTCCACTACGCCATGGCGAGTGACGACCTCACCAACATTTCTGCTGCCGCTGTTCCGTCTACTGATTCTGGGTATATCTATCTCACACTTGTTGTTTGTTTAACTTTATTATATGTTGTTATCTTGAACACTGAGATAGGAATGCTAGTTTCTGTTCTTCTAGAAATTCGTATAACTATAGTGTTCATGATTATCTGCTTTATGAAAAAGATTATAATGTTGTCCATGATTCATCTAGTATATTTCTGAATTAAAGTAATTCAAAAAATACTCGTATATTCAATAGTCACTAACTTAGAAAACGGAAAGATGAGAATGCTTAGAGGAAGAATCTTCTTCTTTTTCCTAGGGTGAAATCAAATTAGAATCTTCATCTTCTTCCTCGGATGTTTCTTCAGATTCTGTTTGTGGCGCAACCGTCTTCGTCAGAGTAGCAACGAAGGCGTGATTTTGCTCCTATGCACGTAACCCATAGTTGAAAGCGGATTTGAACAGTACGTAATCCATGCGACAATTTCAAAAAGGCGGACGTCAAATTTAATACCGGGTTTGACCGGGGGTAGAGGCGGAAAAACCCCGAGGCGGGGCGGGTAGGGGGGCGGGTATATATGCAAAAGAGGAGGGGGACCTCGCGTATCGTGCTCCGCGAAACCCGAGTGGCCGGAGAAGCGAAGCGCGGGCGGAGTGAGGAGCCACCGCTGTCATCATCGACTCCCATCCGTTCCCCACCAAGCCACGAGCCCTATCCGCGCGCGCGCACGTACGTCGAGTTGGATCAGAGATGGAGGAGGACGCGGCGGCGGCGGCGGCTGTGGCGGTGCAGCTGATCGACGGCGACGGCGAGTTCGCGGGCGACGCGGCGGAGCGGTTCATGGCGGCCGCGGGCGTCGCCGGCTGCGGCCTCTCCTACGCCGTCGTCTCCATCATGGGGCCCCAGAGCAGCGGTACGTAATTACGTGTGCCGATCCGTCGATTGAATCGGTTGGTTCGATCCCATGCCCGATTCGACCCATGCGCGGCGCTGGCCACCTGTTTGATCAAATGTTTGGATTTCAACTCCCGTAAATTCCGCTTCACATCAGTAGCGCGGCGCGCGCGGTTCCATTTCTAATCAACAATGGAGTACATTAATTTGATACTCTCCCTCTCTAGAATTGCGTTGGTGATCGCGCATGCATTTGGTTGATCGGGTTAATAATGACCATATATCGTTGGTGCCTCTGTTAGATCAGGAGTTCATGAAGCGCGTGCGTGCGCGCGCCTTTGTTACTACTCGGACGAGGGGTTTAATTGCGTTAGTTAACACGCCATTCTGTTGATTTGCAGTAGTATCGTGCAACCGAATCATTGAGTTTGTTGTCACCTTTTGGTTTGTACATGCATGCCTGCACAAGATTGCTTGTGGTCGGCACTAGGCACATAATGAGAGGGTGCCAAATGCTGCGTACATATATTCCGAGTGGCGAGTGAGAACGTACGTTGTCAACACTGCTAATAAGCTTTTATGAAAGGGTTGCATAGGTGGGTGAGCCTCTTATATGCTGGATGATCGCTTGTTTGCTTTCATAGTGCATCGGTAGAATTCTGCATTGCTAGCGTGTGACATTGCTATTTCTATGAAGTTATGGTGGCATTGCTAGTGCCTTTCGTATTTGTGACCCACCATGGTTTTCCAATTAGCGTTGTCCAGGGTTATTTTGATAATGTGGGTAGTTTGCAACCTTAATTGGCTAACATGAGTGTATTTTAAAGTAGAGCGCTTGTGCGTATCTTTTTTGAAGTCCTGAACTTGCTGGCATGAATGATATATCTCAAGCAAATGTAGGACAATGTTTTCCCATAGCATCTGATTTTCCCAAATGCACAGATGTATTTTGTGATTAATGAATAATGACAAATATGCATGCCCTCTTTCCTTGGAGGTTACCTGTTTGTCTTTTTCTGATATTAAACTATACAATGTTATTTTCAGCATTTGGCTGATAGCCTGACACTGAACTTAAACATGTATTGGCTGATATGTGGGATAGCTTTCTGCCCTTTTTTACAAATAGACTGTATATATTTTATAATTTAGTTGGGATTTATTTTCATCATACTTTTTATTTTGAGCAGGAAAGAGTACCTTGTTGAACCAACTCTTCGGAACTAATTTTAGGGAGATGGATGCATTTAGGGGAAGGTATATACCATATTTCTTTCCTCCACATGATTATAAATTTGTGCATCATGTTGTTTATTTTATTTACTTGTGACTAAATAGTTGAGCAACTATCTCTTTATTTGCTTGCCACTTTGCATGTCCACTTGGCTGCTTTCCCCTTCTCTTACCATGAAATTGCAGCTCTCAAATGTAATATACGTTATGTTCTATTTCTGTTGTTAGGAGCCAAACTACCAAAGGCATCTGGATAGCACGCTGTGTTGGTGTTGAGCCTTGTACTGTTGTATTGGATTTGGAGGGTACTGATGGAAGAGAAAGAGGAGAGGTATGCTTCCTTACACAATTCAATTTGCCTGTTCAATATCTGTTAGCAAACTTTTGGAGTAGCAATGTGCAATGGTAGAGTGTTGTTGCAAGCAGGGATGAAAGTCCCGGTCGGCGGTAACCGGCCTTACCGGTGGGCGGCGGGATTTGAAATCCCGGCCGGTTTTTCCGGAGTTTGCAAATTCAAATTTTGAATTTCGAATTTCGGTTGATTTTTAAGCAAATTTAAACGAATTTCGACTGAGTTTTTCTCGGGAAAACTGGTAACCGGCCGGTTACCGGTACCGGCCGCCGGCCGGGAATTGTGCCGGGAACGGTTTTTGAATCCATGGTTGCAAGTTTGTACTTTGTACTTTGTAGACTTGGTAACTATAATTGTTCTGGTTATCTGATATGGTTTCACATAACAATTACCAAACGCTGGCAGTTAGACCTAGCTCAGATAAGAAATATATAACTATATAATTTTTTTGTTGTTCTTTCTTCGAGTTTTTAGGGCCGTGCCCAGAAAATTTTGAACTTGGATCATGGAACAGGACAAATTTAAGAAATGATACTTGATATTAACATAAGACTGTTTTTGTTTGTCTTGTGTGCTATGTTACCTGAACTACATAAAGTCAGGCTCAGTTAGCATTACTTAGTACTTCCTTTCCTCCTGCGGTGATGACATTATCTCTGAACAGCTAAAGCTTGCAAATTTTAGTTTACAAATATTGCTTGAACATTGCATTGTCATTTCTTTTGACTTTCCTGTCTTCAAGTAAGAAATGTAAACGCTGTTGATCCTCCAATGATAAGAAATGAACTTAACCTGCTTTCTTAGTACTTATGTTTTAAAAGGTGCCCTTACATGAGTTGAAGCAACTTGAGCATGGCGTGTGGATGAGTCGAGCTTATTAGACATATTGCTGTAAGGAGGTTAGTGGGTACACATCCTTTTCTGACACATCTGTATTTTTGCCTCATTTTAGGATGACACTGCATTTGAGAAGCAAAGTGCATTATTTGCTCTTGCAATTTCAGATATAGTTCTGATTAACATGTGAGTCATTCTCTATGATCCAACTATATGTTACTGAGCTAATATTTTGATATTATGAATTATGATAACTTCCTCTGATGGCCTTATTGGTTTAAGCCTTAGTTCGTGCACTTACTTACTGCCTTTTTACTGTCACCTCACTGTGTATGCCTATAGGTGGTGCCATGATATCGGTCGGGAGCAAGCTGCCAATAAACCACTTCTAAAGACAGTATTTCAGGTACCGAGGTGTAACCTTTCTGTTCTTTCAGGTATACCCTTACACACAGATGGGATATATAGTCCTGATGTATTTGTAACATTTGGACAACTGGTTATGTAGGTCATGATGCGTTTGTTCAGTCCTCGGAAGACAACACTATTATTTGTTATACGTGATAAAACCAGGGTTTGCCTCTCTTTGTTTTCTTCCTTTCTTGAATATATTTACTATTATGTTTTTATGCAAGCTATTGGAAATATAATCTTTGCTCCGTTTACTTGGGCAAATCTCAGACACATTATTGTTTTCATGTAGACTCCACTTGAACATCTAGAACCAGTTCTAAGGGAGGATATTCAAAAGGTGCTGGCATCCTCTTTTGGTTTCATCTTTGTTTACTAGTTTGTTGGCTTTCTCTAGTTCTAATTTTGTCACAGATTTGATCAGATATGGAATTCGGTTGCTAAGCCAGAGGCACACAAGGACACCCCTCTCAGTGAATTTTTTAATGTGAGCTTTCTATTTTGTTACACAATCTTGAAAAATATTTAAGATTCTTTTTTATTATAGAATTATTTGTCAATATGAAGGTGGAAGTGACTGCATTGCCGAGTTTTGAAGAAAAAGAAGAGCAATTCAGAGAACAGGTACTTCAAAAACCACTTGAAACTTGTTCTGTAAAGAAAATTTTCTGTGTAGAACTACAACAGAAAGTTTCCAAATAAAAAAGGGAAAACTAAATACATTATTTTTCAAGCACCTTACTTTTACCTCGACCAGGTTCAACAACTTAGGCAGAGATTTGCAAATTCAATTGCACCAGGAGGTCTTGCAGGTGATAGGAGAGGAGTAGTTCCTGCTTCAGGTTTTTTGTTTAGTTCACGACAGATTTGGAAAGTTATCCGAGAGAACAGGGATCTTGATCTTCCTGCACACAAGGTACACTTCTTTTTTCCTGCTATGCACTAAGACCTATGCTGGATTTTTGAATCATTAAGGATTTAAGGCACATAATGTTGTTGTGCACATTAAAATCTGCATGAAATGCTGTGCAGCATACATCAAGAAATCCACATTCTGCATGGAAAGAGTAATGTCACACCAATCCTCTAAAACTTATTTTTTTAAAGGCATCCTCCGAAAAATTGTTGTTAACAGTCATAGAATTTTCTGGCAAAGAGATGGAATGGCAGTGCCTTGTGCCTAGACCTACATAATGATAATCCTGTCGATGCAATGTTTTCTCAAACTTTTTTAATATTCCTTTCAAAAAGTGATTATCTAGCTAATTATCTTAAATGCAACACGAAATCAACAATTGACACGAAGCATCTCAAATACTATCAAATAAAATAGTTAGTTGTGTGCACAAACCTAGATGTTATGCTTAGGTAAAGTATCATTAACAATTTAGTTGAAGCAACAACTCAAACTTGTTGGTTGATGATTTATTTTCACTTGTTTCATCATGCAAGGTAATGGTTGCTACAGTCCGGTGTGATGAAATTGCAAATGAGAAGTTTGGTTGCCTAATGTCGGATGCAGTAAGAACTTACCACTTAAAGATCCTTTAACCTTTGTGGAGTTTTGGAGTGCACTAATATGGTTGCAATCTTCTTTAGGAATGGGTGGATTTGGATAATGCTATCCAGTCAGGTCCAGTACCCGGCTTTGGGAAAAAACTTGGCTATATTGTGAACGTTCACATGCAAGAGTAAGCCCTTGAGTGGTTTGAGACATTGACACTGGTGGTTTGTTCAACGTGCTTCCTAGTGCTTGCAACTTTGCAAGCTATTAGTACAGAAATATAAACGCTGTCATATATATGCCTTTTATGTTCTATACATCTACCAATAGACTAATAGACATGTACTTCATATAGTAGATTTCAAAAATTTCCATCACTCCTGCTCAAATATTTAACAAAGAGAACAGACCTGCACTGGGATATTTACCAAAGACTTAATAATAATTTGTCGCTATGCTTTCTTAACTTGGCATTCACAAAGACTGGTGTGTTTCTTTTTTCTGTGACTGAAGTACATGCATTGAAGCTAGAAGTTGCTAACCTTACTTCTTTGTTTTGGTTCTAGTGAATCCAATATTTAGTGATGAGTGATGACTGTAAACTTCCATTCATGAATAAAACTGAGATGTGAATCATTCTTTTTCTAGGTATGACAAAGAAGCTGTCTATTTTGATGAAGCTGTTAGGACAGCAAAACGACAACAGCTGGAATCTAGAGTACTTAATGTAAGGCACTCTTGTACATCAATATTCTTTTCTCACCAAAGAATAGTATATCTCGTTGTGAATAAAATTGCTGTAACCATTGTGCTACTCTGAAGAGTTCATCAGGTGTTAAAGAGAAGATGCCAAAATTCTTTCTTACACATAAATAATATTGATATTGTTGGCATGCACCATTTCTTTCTACAGATTTATCTGTTCTGTTGCTAATTTTGTCCCAATTTTTTCCCAGCTTGTCCAACCTGCTTTCCAGAAAATGTTGAATCATCTGCGCACAAAGGCTCTTGAAAATTTTAAAACTGGCCTTAATCTTTCTTTGGAGAGTGGAAAAGGTTTCGCAGCATCTGTTCGAGAGACTACTGAATCCTCTCTCAACGAATTTGATCAAGGGTGTGCAGGTAAAATTCTTCTATTGCTCATTCTTGATAGTTTGTTTAAATATTGTAAATGCCTTGGGAGACGGGGATGATAAAATTTATTCCAGGGATATTGTGTCTATATGATCATTGAAGAATGTAATAGTCTTGAATACTTGAATTGAAGTTGTATAATGTCCTACAAAGAGAATTTCCTACGATGTCTAAAGAGCATTAGGTCCAACCGTTTCTTTTGGTGTACCAATAATTTAAAGTGATACTGCAGTCTTATAAGTCTTTCTATTCTAGATGCTGTAATCAAGCAAGCGGACTGGGACTACTCTAAAGTACTAGAGAAAGTTCGGCGCGATATTGAAGACCATGCACTTTCAATTCGTGAAGGCAAGCTATCAGAACTGACAAACCATGCTAAGGTTAAGTATGGCTAGCTTAACGAAAGCCTTTTCATTAGTTTCTGAAGACATAATTTCTCTTCTGGATTTCTTTTGGCATATACTACGTCATTGGTTACCATATGGTAATAATTTAAGTTTTGTGTACATGCAGGAGAAACTAAGAAAAGCACTTGTTGAGCCTGTGGAGTCTCTTTTTGATGCTGCAGGCCAAACAACCTGGGCATCAATAAGAAACCTCTATAAACGTGAGACAGAGGCCGTCCTGCCAGTGTTTCTGAAAACCCTCTCTGGGTTTGAAATGGAAAGCACATTATCAGATGTAATGGTGTCAAATCTAAGGGATTATGCCCAAAGTATCGTGGAAAATAAAGCTAAAGAAGAAGCTGGCAAAGTTTTGATACATATGAAGGAGAGGTTGTCAAAATTCTCTGTTGCTTGTTCCTTGTATCAATCAATTTCACAACTTTCTGACAAAGTTTCCTGTTATTGCCAGATTCACAACGGTGTTTAGTCACGACAAGGATTCAATTCCAAGGGTCTGGACTGGAAAGGAAGATGTCCGTGCAATAGCAAAGGATGCTCGATCTGCTGTATAGGACTCATGCCCTTCTCACATGACAAATAAATTCTCACTCTTTTTTGTTGTTGTTGTTAAATGCGCTTACACTTGTGTTGCAGGCTCTCAAACTTCTGTCTGTAATGGCTGTCATTCGCTGGGATGACAAGCCAGATAGGATTGAAAACATTCTCACTTCAACACTTCTGGATGGTTCTGTTGCATCAAAGAGTGCAGGTGCTTCTTCTGCTGATCCACTTGCTTCAACTACTTGGGAAGAGGTAGGTTTGTGTTTTTTTGTTATTCCTGCAGAAACTAATGAAAGTGCATATGCCAACGAACCATCACTTTGTGGAACTCTTGAAACAGGTTCCTCCAAAGCATACACTCGTTACTCCAGCTCAGTGCAAGTCACTGTGGAAGCAGTTCAAAGCAGAAACTGAGTTCACCATTACTCAAGCGGTATCCACACAGGTGTGCATTTCATACCACAGAGCTTTGGTCTCTGATTGTATATTTACCAAACAGAGATTTTCTGCTAGCACATTGTTTATTTCTTTAGAATGCCACTAGAAAGTCGTATTTAGGGAAATGTGTAGTTTGAAGATTTTAATGCTCCCTTCTGTAAATTGGATCACGTATGATGCTGTAATATTTTCCTAGTGGGTGAAATAGTCTTATTTTCTTATCTTTGACTTGACTTTTCGTCTATCTCCAGCAAGCTCACAGGCGTGGTAATGGTAGGCTGCCTCCTCCTTGGGCGATTGTTGCTATCGCTGTTCTCGGTTTTAATGAGATCATGGTGCTTCTGAGGTACTTGGCTCATTAGCTGCACTATGTGCAGCAGTTCTTTATACACAGTGAAAATAATTACATGACAGTGCCATTCTTGTTCTGTTCATCAGGAATCCCATATATCTGTTCTTGCTATTTGTGGGTTATTTACTGGCCAAAGCCTTAGCAGTGCAGCTAGATATCAGCAGAGAATTCCAAAATGGTGTGGTAAGATTTTGAACACTTGATACGAAGCTGAGCTTAAGACTTGTAGTTTTATTCTCATTGCAGTATGTTAAATTGTGAAAATAATTACTACAAAATCTCAACTATTTTTCTACTACTGTACATCTCTTGGCAACTGGCGATGTTGCGTCAGAACGGGCAGACTTCAGAGACCAGAAACCTGCATTACGTATTGAACCGCCTTGCCAGTATTTTGATTGCTAACTGTAGAAAGCTATTTTCTGTGTTCATTAACTGTTACTGTGTAGTACAACTTCAACTTCCTTGCCATCATTAAAAATTTGAAATGCCATATTGCCATGTAGATTCACCCAAAGATTGAAAAAACCGTTACCGTTCGGGAGATTCCGCCGTTCGTTTTCAATCTCGAGTACAACTTCAACTTCCTTGCCATCATTAAAAATTTGAAATGCCATATTGCCATGTAGATTCACCCAAAGATTGAAAAACCGTTTCCGGGGGAGATCCCGCCGGGGAGCCGGGGGAAAAAACATGCCTGTAACCGGCCGGTTACCGGTTTTTCCGGGGAAAAAACCCGGTTGAATTTCGCATGAATTCGCTTAAAAACCATCCGAAAATCGAAATTTAAAATTTAAATTTGCAAACTCCGGAAAACCGGCCGGTATTTAGATTCCCGCGACCCAACGGTAAGTCCGCCGTCGGCCGGCCGGGATTTCTATCCCTGGATTCACCCAAATGCCAACCAGTCCAGCACTCCAGCTATCCGACTTGCACCAAAAGCACATTGTGTGGTAGATGAATGTTCTCAATATGGAGGAACTTCTCGTTTACATGGTTTTATTATAACTGAAAGAAAGGAGAGCTAATCTGCACGAATGGCATGGAATGGAAGTGTAGCATGAGTTGTCATTTGACAGTATCATAAACATGTAATTGCATAATATGTACATTTTCATCAAACTGTTTTATTTAGATCAATGATACTGATATGAGTGATATGCTTATCCCTCAGCAAAAAACTTACACTACCATTGGTTCTTTCTTCCCAAAGTTTCGTTGTCTTGAAGAACAGAACGACACTTGGTCCTAAATGCTGATGAAACTTCAGAACAAAACTTCAGGATAAGTACTGCACATGTGCATGTAGCTTGCAAATTACAATAAGACAATGTCTTTTAAGCTAGTGCCCTGCATTAGTAGCTAAAGAAAGAATGATCAGTTCTTACCTAGCGTTAATTTTGTCTGTTCTGAGTTGATCTTACTCTGCAGGTTCCTGGGATTATCTCTGTTTCAGCAAAACTAGTGCCCACATTACAGAACCTCCTAAACAAAATCGCAACCGAGCAACAAGGACAGCACCACGCTCAGGCTGCAGAAGCTCCACAGCCAGAGCCACAACCACATCCACCCCCACTGCTCCTGAGCCCGAAAAGCCCGATGAGCGAATTGCGGAGGCTACACATGCCGTCGAGCCCGGTGCGCAGGGCAGCATCGTCCTCGTCGTCATCCTCCTCGGCATCATCCACCGTGTCATCACCCAGGAACGTTGTTGATGACCAGAAACCAAGACCAGTAGTAGAGCCTGACAACGAGTCCAACAGTGCTTACTCGATAGTGTGATCCTTCTGGGGGTCAGCTGGTATATACTGTCCAATTGGAAGGTATGGGATTTTTTGTTGTCCTCATTTGAATGCATATAGCACTGATCACAGTAATGGTCTTTCGTCAGTAGTTATCAAGAGAGAATAATGTAGCACCCTTCTGTCGCAAGTTTTGCAAGGAGGGCTGAACTGTAGAATGAATGGACAAACAATTGCTACTAAATGCCATTTTTCAGCATGTGTACAAGCATAGAGGAACTACTCGGGTTGGAAAACCTAGGATGGTTCAGTGGAAAAAACAATCTGAACCAGACTTTTCAATCCTTTTCATAGTTTTGCAGTCTATCCTCTGATGATATATATCCTTGGATCTATTGGTCGTGGTTAATCTGCCCAAATTATATCTAAGGTTGTCAGAACCAGGATCCTAGACAGGGTCATTTTAATTTGTGTTGACACTTGACAGAACCGTGACCCTAGGGTCTCATCGGTATGTATGATCATGGTAGGATGGTTGTACCTTGAGGGTAGTGATTCTAAAGATTATAAAGTCTAAGCCACCGTTTTATATTGTTCTACCTAATTAAATTAGATCCTATCTAGGATCAGGATGGTCTTGCAAAGCTGTAAGATCCGTACAGATTACGATCCTAGCAGCCTTAGTTACATGTATGTATTATTTGTGCATGCCAGGGTTGCTTGGTGAAGATATATAACACCACCCCAGAACTCAAGACTGGAGAGTAGCCACCACCCATAAGCCATAATAATCTCCCAATATGCAAAGGCCAGGAACACTGTTCACTGCATGGCGTTGCCTCTGCATGCCCCATGCCTGCAGTCTCCCAAGGTCCACGCATCCATTGTTTTTCTCCTCCCTGCATCACACAACACAGGTGATGACAATACGGGGGAGGGAGCCGAGAGGCAGGGCACATGGGGGCGGTGGAGATCCGGCTCCGGCCTGTACAAAGCCTAAGGTTTTCCTGGCCGCTGCACCACCACATGGCCACGATACCGCTGTTTGGTAGCTGCTAGCTGTGAGATGGTCACAAGACATGGCTTCATTTAGCTACACATCAAGCATACACAAGGCTAGGTACATGGTATGTGACATGTGTCCACTGTCAACGCATGCATTGGGTCGGCCAGAGTGACATAAAATAAGTAAATTTCTCCCTTGTTATGATTGGAGTGTCTTGAGAAAGCGTAGGTAGGCTGGTTAGAGGAAAGCTGGAATCGGGAGATCCTGGCATAGGATTCTCCAGCCTTTTGTTCGAGAAAAATAGGCCTGGAGACCCACCCACCCACCCCGGCCTACTTACTGCCAACTGGGTCTCCAACCCTACGTATTTTTTTAGTACTATGATTGCAAGATTGCAAGATCCTGCCAGATGCTGAGTTCAGCTTACAGTTGTACTAGTACTGAACTGGGGCACTAGGAGCTAGGATAAGTTAGGGCCACACTGAGATGGTGTTGCAAAAATGGCGGCTCCAGGGAGAGGGATGCCTATAAACAAGAGGGTTGTGCTAGGCTAGGATGCCGTCTCCTTGAAGCTCCTTGTCAGCCAGATGGCCGTTTCCCTGGGAGACGCCTTCTCGGGGCCGAAGGGCTTCAGCAGGATCCCCAGCTCTTCGTACCTCTCCTGCTGCAGCAGCTGCGCACTGAACTCCAGCAGCCCTTCCAGCGCCTCGGCACGCTGCTGGAACGACGAGGTGTCGAACCGCTGCTGCCTGGAGTCGTTGGACCCTCGGCTTGAGGCGGCGGTGGCGTTGCGGCCTGAGGAGTCGCTCCCGTTGTCCCCGTCCGTGCGCAGTACCTGGATTGTGCACTTGTCCTTGGTGATGGACCGGTTGATGAAGGGAGGCGTGGAGCACGAGCCATGAGCCCAGGGGAGCTTGTGGACGGGGTCCTCGGACGATCCTAGTGGGAATTCCGCAATTCTGTCGATCCGAGGCGCGTTCACGGAGACATCGGGGGACTCCAGCCGGTCCAGAATGCTGATGATGCTGCGCTTCTTGGGCGTCTCATGTGTTGGCAGCGGGAGGGATACTCTCCGAGCTGGTCGAGCACTTTTGTTCAGAGGTGTTCTTGAGGGGGGCTGTAAAGGAGGAAGCAGAAGCTCAATGAATATCGGACCCCATTTCCTTTCAACAAAAAAGAGGTAGCAAGTCATGCAAATGCAAAATCACGATGAAGCCAATAATAATAATAATAACATACAGCTTACTAATAACTAGAAGACAGATTAACATCAAAGTGGTATGCAGTGAGCATGTGCATGCTATAATTGAGAACTACGGCACTTTGTTTGCAAGCAAATGGAGGACAAGTTTACCCGTATCATCAAGAGCATAAAAACATAGAACAAGCTCAATTTGAAAAAATACCTCCGCGCGGCTTGTTCTGGTATAAGATGTTTTTGGAGGTTCAAGCCGATTTCTAGTTGTGAATGTTTTGGCTGGAGTACTTTTGGGAGTCCTTAGGATGCTTGATGCCTTTTTATGATGGCTTTACTGGTAACCTCGTCCTCAACATGGCTGCTGTCAATAGATAACTCTCTGACGCTCTGAGTGGTTGTGTATTCTTTGATGCTCCGAGTAGAGCTAACAGAATTCCGCTCAGGAGATGGTTTGCTAAATGTTACGATCCTCTCATTTCCCAAAGAGTTTCTCCTGGCCATTCTTCTGCGCACGGAATCAGCTACATCATCAGGAAATGTCATCTTCTTAACTTTGTCAGTCAGAGACTTATGGATAGGAAGTATGTTGCGGGTAGGACTGGATTTCAATTGGACTTGAAGGACATAAGGCTGAAGTTGTGGATGTTTGAGCAGTTCTGCAGCCTGTACAGGGCATTTAGTGGATATTTACACAAGAGAAAACAAATTTACATTGACATAAATAATAGTAGATTAGTAAATACTAAAGAGGGTATTGAGGAAATACGCTTGGTCTGTGCTCTGGACTTTTCCGCAGCATGCTCTTAATAAGTCCCCTACTGCATTAAGGAAGTAACACTTAGAGAAGCATGCTCCATTCGGGTAAGATGGCAGGCAAAATGGAGTGAAAAACATAACATAACACGCTAACAAACTTACAAGGCACCAGAATATTTTGTGGGCAATGGTGATACTATTGACTTTGTGATCTTGTTAATCAGAGCTTGCATGTCCTGCCAAGAAATGATGAAACCGGACCCTCATAATTTTCATGGAGATTACATGATTATTACGACAGAGATAGTAGTCTAAGTATTATACTCAAATAGACTTGGCTACATTACATATGTAACACAATGAGCATCTAGTAACAGGTAGTAGTAAGAATCCCAAGTTTACTAATGTAATAATTGGAAATAAACATCCAACCACAAGACATGTCAAATAAATATCTAACTATAAAAGCAGAAAGGTACAAACGACGTTATTTTGTAGTTTTGAAGTTTTTGACCATCAAGCTGAAACAACGTATAAACCAATTGCATGCATAGGCATCTAAAGAAAAGGCAAGGTAGGGACTTACAAAAGCTTTAAATGCAGGCCTGAGAGCAGTCATTTCGTATATACAACATCCTGAAACAGAGAAATTTAGGTATTGAATAGCAAGTTTGTTATCTTGGTCCAGGAAAGTGATGTCTCACATAGAAGTGACACATACCTAGAGACCAAATATCAGACTTGGTGCCATATGGTATATCAGCGAGAAGTTCTGGGCACATATAACTTGGTGTTCCTACCACCTGTGTTGAGAACAATATACTACTAAGAACACCATCGAATATGTACAAGAAAACTGAAAAATATTTTAAGTACTTACGGAAGATGCCAGATCATCAGAAGTCAATATTTTTGCAAGCCCAAAGTCACCTGCATTTGTTTAGATGTTGAATTACATCATTATCAGGATTGCTAAACTCATACATAAAGTGTAGTGCTTTTTCTGGGACTAAGCTACGTACCAAGTCTTATGCTTTGGTCTCTGGCAATAAAAATATTGGAGCACTGAAACAAATTTAGAAGCTCTTCAGTATACATTATCACGATGCCTTCGAAAGATAAGTATCAATATGTGCACCAAATGAAGCACTGTTACTGACCTTCACATCTCGGTGAAGAATGTGATTTGCATGCAAATAATCAAGAGCCATGAGAAGTTGCACAAGCCACTTGCAAAGCTTCTGCAAAATGAAAATACAGTTGAATGTGCAGTTTTGGATGCAGCAGAACAAGCTAAATCTGTTAAAATGAAAGCAAGGCTACAAACTGCACCTCCTCAGAGAAATGGGTACCGTTGGCTCTTTTAATAGCTTCAGCCCTGGACCAATACAGATTGTGTTAGCTACTGGGACTTAAAAGTTCATGGACAAACTATTAAAAAGGATAGTTGACGTCACAGAAATACATACATGTCTCCTCCCTCACAATAACCTATAACAATGCAGACATAGCAACCCTGAAAGTTTAAAGATAAAAAAATGAGAAGGAAAAAAATATACATAAGAAGTAAAATGAAGCTATTTCACCCTCCCACTTGTTAATTTCCTCTTTTCCTGTCCTTTTACCTACCTTCTCCACCCATGAATCTTTGTACTCGACGATGAACGGATTTCTCACTGTCGCGATAAGCTGCATCTGCATGACGAACATTTCCACGTAACTCGGTAAAAGTAGTATAACATAAGACAATATATCTTCTAAGTTGAGAGCTTCAGATCAGTTCACCACTAGCCAAACTAAACACAATAGCATCACCATGCACACAGTATTTATCAAACAACCAAATCTTGTCAACATCTAATTATTCCGTACCAAGAATGACATCAGTAAGGCGGTCTTGGTGAACAAAAGGCCTATTCCTCGAAATCATAGCTAGGTACCGAATGGCGAAAATGTAGCTTATGAAGATGAAGCAGAAGCTGCTTTACCTCCTGGTGAGCAGACCGGCGAGTCCGGTCGGTTTGCCGCGCAAGCCGTATCTTCTTCAGCACATATCTGCACAGCATATAGAACTCCATTTGATCAAAATGACTGAAATAAAACTTTGTCCAGAAGGTAAGTGAAGGACAGTGGTAGTCAGCCTCACTTCTTCTTCTCCACCTTGTGCCTCACTAACAGTGCAGAACCAAATGCTCCTTTCCCAATCTGCTCCAATACCTCATACCGATCCATCCTTCTGGAGTCTGTAGCTCACACACAGCAAGGTATTTTTTACTGTCCTGGAGAAAAATCAATACTTTGGTCAAGAAATGGTGAAGAAGGTGGAACAACAAGTGCATTGAAGTATTCAATAACTCCAATGTTAGCACATGGCTGGCTCAACATACACTCTAAAGTCTAACCTAAGGAAGTACCTTCAAAACCTTAAGTCGAACACAACAATAGCTAGAGAGAGAAAAAACAAGTATTTTTCAGGGAAAATAAAATGAATGGCAGACAAAGTTGCCACCACTCCAAGATTATTATTATTTGGGTGGGGGGAACGTGAGCTCACATGAAAGAAAACTTAAGAAAAGACAAGTGATACGAAATTACGGATGCAAAAGCACTTAGGTGACAAAACTTGCCGACAACTCTAAACTGTTCTGAATTGAAAAGAATGGAGCTTTGAACCGAAATGTCAGCTTCAGGAGCGCATCAAAATTCAAGAGAAGGGGAGAAAAAATTAGCCCCAACTCTTTATTAATTGAATCCCAAATGCCAACTCCATAAGCACGCCAAATATTCAACGAGAGCAAAATGATCCCCAAATGACGGCGCACAGGACTCTTCATCAAATCCAAGCAACCAAAAATCCAAAAAAAAAATCCCCAAGAGAAAGCAAGTACTAACACCAAGAACACACCAAAACCACTCGAAAAATATCACCAGAAAAGAAGAAGCGATTCCTTGACTCCACCTGATCGAGGGAAGCAAGCCAAAAAGCTTAACAAAAAGGAAAAGAAAAGAAGAATAAGAAGAGCAACCCAATCCAAGCTCTGGGACCTGAAATGCCAGCTCCAACTCTCCAACAACTCACCAAAACCACCGAAAAGATCCAAGAACAAGCACTCAGCACTCTCCGATCAGAAAGCAGCAGGCTTTGGTGGACTTACGGTGTCACGCACGCAGATCTCGCCGCATTTGGTCGGAGACGGAGACGGAGACGGAGGGAGAGGTGAGACAGGGAGAGCTGCGAGTAGAAGAGGCAGCGAGGGAAACAGAGAGGATAAAGGCTGGGGTTTTGGATGGGTTCAAACTTGCCGAGAGCCTCCTTTCCAATCCCGCAAAGCTTATATAGCTCAAAGGCAAAGGGAGAAGAAGGGTAGAAGATAGAAGGCAAGGTCCCCGAGGAGAGAGAAAAGAACAAGCCGAGAGAGAGAGAGAGAGGGAGGTGATGCCGTGATGGCACTGAAGAAGAGTTTGATGACTGATGAGAGAGAAGGGGGGAAGGAGGGAGGGGTGTGGGCCATTGTGGTATGGTCAAATTGGTGCTCTTATTATATATATATTTTTTGGATTGCATCCATTTGATGACAGCAAAAAGGAGTCATTAGTGTGTGTGGCTATACTAATGGCATCCATACTACTAATGTATTACACAAAGAACCGAATTTTGGCGGATATAGCAACTTTGAATTCGTATTTGCAGAAATAGTCATGCGCGAGTTGTATTTATACATATAACACCGTTATCGCACGACTATCGTGTGGCAACACCTCCCCGCACGCCACGTCAGCCGTTGATGCACGACCATCATGCGGCAACCGTGCAGGAACGCCTCCGTCGCCGCCACGTAGCCTCTCCAGCCAGCCCCGTCTGTTCATCGAGTACTCATCATCAAGTATTGTTCATCGAGTACTCATCATCGAGTATTGTTCATCGAGTATTGTTCTTCGTTTCAACTATACGACTACCTAGTCGGAAGGTTTCGTCTATTGGTCGGAGGAGGTTCGACTACACGATTACTTGGTCGGAAAGTTTCGACTACCGTCGGAGGTGGTTCGACTACACGACTACCTGATCGGAAGGTTTCGACTACCTGGTCGGAGGAGGTTCGACTACACGACTACTTAGTCGGAAGGTTTTGACTAACTGGTCGAACGAGGTTCGATAAACGATACTCGATGAGCCAAAGCCTGCCCGACCATCCTCTGTTTTCACTATCACCGCGGCGCGTGGTGGCGGGTTGGCTGAGGTGGCTGGCGGGAGCTGCTGGGAGGGCACATGCTAGCGCGGGAGGCGTGGAGAAGCCTCCGCACGGCGGCCGTGCGGCATCGGTGTCAATACTGCAAATATGACTCACGGATGATCAATACTGCAAATACGCGTCGAAAAAGTGCTATATTGGTCAAAAACTCCAAAGAACCTGCTTGTATTGTGCGCTAATTATATGGATGAACTGCAGTATGTAGAGCAGCCATGTAATTAGATGAGAAGTTCAAAACTGTTTTAGTTTATCTAAAGTTTTCCTGCAAATTTCTCTCTACAGAGCATCAAACAATCAACCGGAATCAGTGTAATTTGAACATATCAACAAAAAGGAGGCATTCCATGTAGCTAGTCTGCACTGACTCTGCATTTCTTACATATTTTTTCCTAAGATATGCCAAAATACATAACCTTTTGTAATGCTAATAGGGTGCATAGGGCTGGGAGCCTCACACTATAGGAAAGCCATTTCTCCTGCAACTAATACCAACACAACTTGCAGTATTATATAATTAGTCCATAGTTACTATGCTAAAAAAAAAGTGAAGCATTTCATAATCTATAGAGAGTTACATGCATGATGCATCTCAAAATAAAAATGCAAGTACAGAAATGCCATTGGATGTTACCTTTTTTTGGCATCTTGTGAGTCGGAGAGAGAGATGCTTAGGAGAATCAAACCAGGGGCAAACCAAATTGCCAGTGTCTTCCTTCCTTTCCTCTTTGCTGCTTCTATATTTATTTTTTTCTATCCTCCTTTCTACCATGCCAATCTCTGCTTTTGGTTGCATGCCATGGCTTCTTTCTCTGCCTGACACTGGCATTACACAAGCATTGTTCCATCTATTATCTTCTTTGGACACATCATCTTTTGGTGCTTTGGTAAAGCAGCTCGATCGCGTGCATGTTTGTTGCAGCAAAATCATTTCAGCTTCTCGACCGGTTGTTCTCAGTGTCAAGTGCCTGCATTACAATTTACAAGCACTGTCTGTATAGATGGTTAAGTCGCAATCATCCTGAAAAAGCACCAAATGCACCACCAAAAAACAGATGCTAACCTCCAATTCAGCCGGTCCCATCCATGTAGATGATGATAGAAACATACTTTCGCGCTCAACCGAATTTTATTGGGCATAACTGGTAAGTAAATCGTCATGGTCGAAGCTTATTTGAAGCCAGGAATGGCAAGAACCTGATACAATTTTTCGGCTTCGACTGATACGCATGTCGGATATAATCTGCTATTTTCGGTTCTGACAGGTCAGGTACTGGTCCGTGGCCAGCTCTAGATTTGGGGGGAGCAAATTAAAGGATTATCGTCGTCATTTGACAAAATGGTTTATATAAGCAAAGAAGAAAACTAAGGAAAACCGTATGGATGGATCATCGGCTGTACTGTGCTGTACGAGATTACATGAAATGAAATCCGACAGGGACCGAACTAGGTCTCACATGGAGGGAACAGTGGAATCCAATGCACAAATGCGAATTAAATAAATAAAACAAAATTAGGCGCATCTCATGATACGATAGAGGCAGCCTGAGAAAGTGACCCATACTTAACCTCTACTGTACCTCCGCAGGGCAATTGGGGTCGGATTCGGATGCTTGTACCGTAACCTAACTCATATTTTTCTTTGGAGTCGGAGTCGGATACGGTAAGGCCGGATACGAATACGAATTCGAGTATTCATAGTTTTGGACATGGTACCCTTGGGACGGATACGTGACCGTTTTGGGATCGGAAACGGGTAATATAGGCGGATAGTACGCATCAGAAAGGAACATACATTGAACTATACCGCCATCACTTCAAGCCTTCAACTAGCGATAAATTCATACATATTACATAAGTTCGACAACCAACACGACAAGTTGTGAGGGTTTGTGTGTGCATTGGCCTTTCTCCGTTTCCCTTGGCCGGGTTCACATAGTTGAGCAGTAAAACATTCATTCATTCATCAGTAGGCTGGGCTCGTCCGGAGCAATTCCTGATTCCGTAGTTTCTCAAGCTTTGACTGCATCTCTCAGTTTACCTTCTGCCTTGGCTTTGTTCGACAAATGGGATATAAAATCCACGATCCCCAGCCACTACCGGCCCACTGACACGTGGGTCCCTCCCACCTAAAGCTTGTACTGTTACTTTATCCTCCAAGAAGCATCATGCTTACATGCCGTACAAGCGCCGGGAAAAGCCATGGTCGGTGCACTGAGAACAGACATCCCCAGAAAAATGATTCGAGCACTGTTAACTCGATAAGATCCCATGGACAACGGTGACTCTTTGCATTTTATTTTGATTGGATGGCTCACAGTAAATCCCGTCGGAACGAGACAGTCACGTCCTCTTCGATTGGGCATTTTGGAGTCGTTGGATCGAGCCTTCAACAGTTCGGGTCGAGATGATTTGGATTTCTCTCCAGCTTTGATCCTATGCATCCATTCTCTGTCGGCCATATTGAATATTAATAAAGACCACTAATGTGCTTCCCTCGTAAACCACAGTCGTTGATCTGTCGGTTGCCTTTGAAAGGCTGTTACTGTTGTTAGAGATACGTTAAAGATATAAACTCTTTTGTATTGTCTTATTTGTATATGACATACACCCATTTGCACCTTATATATATTGTTCATTAGGCCTCTTGAATACACATACAATATTCATAGTATGGTATCAGAGCAAAAGTTAGGGTTAGTATTACTGTAGCCGCCACCTCCTAGCCTCCGCTGCCGCCGCCCCCGGGAGGAGCAATCTCCGCTCCCAGGGGCGGCCTCACGTTGCCACTGTGCTCTCCGCCGGACCTCCGTTTTCACCACCTGGCTCTGTCTTCCACCCGGGCTACTACCGTCTCGGGCGTTGGTGTCTTCTTCACACGGCATCGGTGTCGCCCCGATTTGCACCTTGATTCGTCGCCTCGTTCGACGCTGGATCTGCATACCTTCTCTTGTCCGACATCGCCTCGATCCGGAGTCATCGCTTCGTTTTTAGCCATGAGTCAGCTAAGGAAGGAGTCGCTCGGGGTTGCAACCTTACAGATTCGCGCCGCCGCTCCAGATCGGGCCACCTTCGAGCCTCCCGCCTTGATCCGACTGCCCCAGAGCGCGAGCCCACAGTCTGGATCTCGTCGCCGCCCATACTCTCACGACGGGCCTCCCGAGCTGTCGCTGCAGCCACCTCTGCTCCATGCGCGCCCGAAGCTCTCCCCCGGCCGGGTCTCCCGAGTGACGCTCTGCTCCGCACCGCTATCCTCTTCTTGGACCGCCGCCACTGCTTGTCCCGCATCTTCGTCTTTACTCCCGTCGCCCATCTTCGTCTTCACTCCCGTCGCTCCAGATCCGCGGCACCTCTGCTCGGTGGTATCATCCTCGCCGGATCCGTCTTGGGCGATCATCGGGCCATGGAGAACCTGGCGCTGCTGTGGGCGATCATCGGGCTGGGCGTGGTCGGCGCTGTCTTCGGCGCCAATTGGTTGTTCTAGGTCGACACCATCGTATGCAGCGTCGTCCAGGTCTCCTTCCTCCACTACCTCCCCGGGATCTTCGCGTCGCTGGCGACGCTCATGTTCAACTGCGTGAATAATGATGAGATCGGATACGACTATTACTCGCCCTATGGGGACGATTCTGAGTGGAGAGTGAAGCTTTGGCTTTTTGTGGCATATGTTGTTTCTTTCATATGCCTAGCTGGATCGGTGGTTTTGTTGGTGCAAGATGTCTTGACAGACAAAAGTCCTTCTATGTGGACTGGCATTGTTGTGGCCTTCTTCGTTGGGATTGCATCGTGCTGCTGCTATCGGTGAAGATGGAGGTGGATTGAGAAAATAGAGAATGGACTATTACGTTGTTTTGGGCTGCTGATGGTGTTGCTTCAAGTTGAGGAGATGCAATGGTGCTTGCTGGATGAAGAGATGGGTCTTCTGCTGCTGCTAGTTATCCTTGTGTCTTTTCTTTCTTTGTGTTGTTTCTTCCGCTGCGTCCATCTAAGTTTGGAAGACTTTATCTTTGGTTTCGTCTAAACTATGCGAGTCCATAAATTTATTGTCAGTCATAGAAGTATAGGAATTTTTTGGCATGATATGGCAACAGCCGCCGCTCTTTTCTTCGAGCCGCTGCAGATCGTAGAAGTCGTTATGATGATGTTGCCGCTTCTCTCTGAGCCGCCATCCCAAGCTTTTAAGGCTATCGTGCTTCTTCCACACGCGCCTCCGTTGCACTTCTTGTGCACTGCATTACCGCTTATCTTGGCTTCGATCTGTGCCGCTATGCTTCTATCTATTCCTCTTCGGTTTGATTTGACAACTTTTTCTATTCATGTTGGTTTCATCTTCTTCGTCGTGTTGTCACGGTCGACTTTGCTCCCGCACTTTGTGCTTTATAGGCTGTCGCGCGACATCGGATGGGAGGAGATCTTTTGTCGATATATTTTTCAAGAGCTGCATGCTGCGACGACATTATCAAGACTCAGACTTTGAATTTTTTTCTAATTTAGTGCCAACCATTTTCAAATACAATGATTTTGGATACAGCTTGCAGTGTATTATAGATATGTTAGAGATAGAAATATTTTTGTATTATTTTATCTGTATATGGTATACAACTATTTATACTTTATATATATTGTACATTAGGACTTTTGGATACACATATAATATTTATAACAACTGCATAGTACTCCACTCTGGGGAAGAAGCGAAGAAAGCGAGAAAGCAAAGGAGAGAGAGAACAAAAGGGGCGAACACGACATGTAACTGCGCCAGAAGAAGATTAAGGAATCGCAAGCTCATGCTCATGCTCATGCGACGCTTCTTATGTTTGCAGAGAGAGAGAGAGAGAGATGCATGCACTTTTGCTCGGTTTCTCTCTTGTTTTGTTCGGCTCACATCACATGTCGCGGCCTTCTCCGTCAGATGCTAGTGGGAGGTAGGGTGAAACAACGGGGAGAATACCTAAACTAGCCGCCGGTAATCGCTTCTCTTCGACTCCTTCGTTCGTCGGCGACGAGGTCTGGACGTTTGGTGGTCACCCAACCAGCCTGCTGGGTAGATCCCCTCACCCAAATCACGGGTCGGCTTGTGAATTTGTCGTGCTACGCCACAGAATTATGTTAGTTAGAGAAATCTTTACCAAATTTTACTTTAAATTCTTGTTGATCAGAGAAATCTTTACCGCCCCAAAAAAACAATTTTGACTCTACATCTTCAGAAGAGATTTTGCTCCGCATAGCAATGGCAGCACGCATGGCTCTGCATATGTCGAAGGAAGTTCCTACCGCCGCTGCAAATGTGCAGTGCGTGACTGAACTGAGCCATCTCATCCATTACTGCAGCGAAAGCTCCCACATACGCATCCATCGCATATGACGGTGTAAATACCGGCCGGGCGGCCATTAATAAGATCAGGTGATCGGATGGGGTTCGTCACATGCTCCTTGCTCCCTTCGCCGGCAGCGTTGGTCTCGGCGAAACAAACGGGACGGCGACCGAAAGCAGCAGTATCGACATAATGCAGTTGTTCATGCATGGCTTGCGGTTTTTTTTTTTTTGTGTGTACTGCACTTTTGGTACACTCTGTGCACAGTACGTGTACATTCTTTCTGTATCGTATTTGGCCGTATGGAAAGCAGCTGGTGGACGCGTGTTGCTACTACCAATGCCTGACTTCTAGAACACGTACAGAGAGAGAGAGAGAGAGAGAGAGAGAGAGAGTGATTTCGGCATAGCTGTGCACTCTTTGTATCGCATCATCCTCCGCCTGAAAAGTTTTTTTAAATAATAATAAGTACAACCAAATTGTTCATGAGAGAATTTTGGGTACGCTTCATCAGAAAAATGTGGGGCCAACGACATACCACGATAAATCAGAGCAGAAGTTTGTAAAATATACTGGCCGAATTTGATGAATGAAAGAAATGAACTTGCACAACCCCACCGAAGCCTGTATACACTGAAAAATACACCACTTAACTGCATACGGTAAAACACACAAAGCAGCAAAATTTGAGTGCCTCTCGGCGTACAGAAAACCGATTCAGATCGGCAGGTTACAAAATCTGGCATGTGATTCTTCCTGCACGAGATAATACCCCACTTTTCAAGCGTAAACCGGGAGCAATACGAATCATGTAACAGGGGTAGAATCAAGGGGCCATCAACTGTCTGTTTGTCGCTCAAGCAGTTTCTTTGAATATACGAGGAAGAACTTCATGGATACTAATGTCCAGGGGCTCAGGGCTCCTACAAAAGTAGAGAGGAGACATTACTATCTAAAAGGTGGTGATTACCATAAAGAGCAGGGAAGAGAAATTGATGGTTATCTAGCAGGTTGCGAAAGCAAACCCAAAGGCATCAATGAAGGGTGTAAAGTACATAGCGGTACAACAGATGCATCGAAGGTCACAAAAAGTGCTCAGCATCACAAGATGGTGAAAACAACTGGTATACAGAACACTGACATTGTAAAATTCAGCATAAGGGGATACATGGCAGCTACATGCAAGGTTAGTATTTCTGTTTAGTAATTACAAGTACAGGTGGAATTTTCTAAAACAATATCCACTTAAGTGAACTATTGTTCACATTCTGGCAAACAATGGTTGTTTGAACCTTCACATGAAAATAATAATGCAGTGGTGCACACAACTACGATTAGTTGATCATTTGATTGGCATGTTAGACTTACCAATGTTCTATAAAGAAATGGCTAGTACTGGTTAGCCTAAACTTGAGGAATATTAAACACTCAGCAAAATTTTAACATAAGTAGCATTCATAAAAGCCTAAAGTGGGCAATGCTGACAACAAGCTACAATACAAACCTATTTGGAACTTACAGTTAAATTTCAACTTCAAATTGTTAGGTTACAGGGAAATGTAGATACTAGAAACATTAATTTTATCTCATGACGAAAGGGAGAATTACCTGCACAATGTTCGCCCCTTTTCTACTGAGCTAGGAACAAACCATATCTTCCGTAGAATTGGAGATTCAAATTGAACAAAGAACCCATCACTCTGGTCAAGCTTCCATTTTCTTGATCCTTGTCCTTTCCAGACCTGTATATAACAGATAATGTCAGTGTCATCATTTTCATTCTGGCAGTCTGGCACCCATAAGAAAAAGTGAAAAACAACTATCAAACTACGGAAAACACAGATCACACCAGGAAACCTGTGGGTAGGAGATGATGCTCTTAGGTGCCACCATACAGGTAGCCTTCGAAAAAGAATCCTCGGAATATTGCCGCAAAAATGTGAAGCAACTGCTGTGAGTGTGGGGTGACTCAAAGGCCTAGGGGGGAAAGGCATAAAAGTGTTGATAAGGAGGTTCTGTCATAAATTTGGAATAGAAGTTATAACAAAAATTCAACAATTACAAATACAAAATTAAGCCAAATCCTAAGTACTCTAAATTTCAAGATTTTGCATTTGCTTGTACATTGTTCAAGTTTATGCCAAGAAGCAGAATGAGGCAGCCTGTAGCAGCATAGTTAATACCTTGTCAATGTTAACCACTGGGGCAAATGTTTCAGCATCAGTCTTCTGATCATCAAGAAGAAAATTGACCCTTGCATCCACTTTTCCTGTGTCATGCCAAACCTTTATTGCTGATTCGACCACATTAACAACAAATGAGAAGATATTTTGTCCCATTTCTGCATCTCCATACTTTGCAGCCTGAAATGGAAATACATACAACTTAACACATAATTGATGAAACATGTACGTCTACAATAGAAGGTCCTTTTGCCTTAAAGAAAAGCCCTTTGCCTTCTGTCATTTCTGCAACTCTCAAACTCATAGCATGAAAAATGGACTTTATGCACCCGATAATAGTTTACAAGGTGCTACTGTATGCACATTTACATTTTAAGAAGACTATTCCCAACATGTGTATCTAAATTGCCATGCTAAAAAAATGCAACATCTGAATTTGCAATAAAAAGAAAAGAAAAGAAAAGATTCGTCACAGAATGCCTTACTGGACACAACTTCTTGGCTTCCTCTTAAGGCAATTGTATATGGGGTGGCACTGGCATTTTGGGGAAAATGTTATGCAGCTTAAAAATGGGAACAAAAGGTGTGCGCTTGAAGACTTTTGGGTTATGAGCCTTTTCCCCCCAAAGATCATTACACTTCCTTAGGCCATAACCACAAAACTCACCAGCTCGGTTTTCAGTGATTCCAAGTTCTTCCCAATGTCAATATTGGAACGTATGTTCTCCACATCAAGAGCTCGCTTCTTTTCCCTTGCTAACTGAGTAAGCCTCTTGATTTTTCGCGAGACTTCTGTATTTTGTGGATTGTGCTGCAAAGCTATTTGAAAGGCAGATATTGCCTACACCAGAAAACAACATAAGTACAACATACATAAAATCTTGGTTTTATGGACACAACATAAAGAAATGGTTCATCTCAATATTGTAAATGGTATAAAATCTCAGTCAATGTTTGGAGAGCTTGGTCTGATTAAATAGAACTTGAGATGTAGTTTAAACAATTTAGCCAGAAAATACAAGCACTATATGTGGGCAAATGAAGGTAGCAGCAAAGAAGGAAGGCCATGGTTCAAGCACAAATAAAACCCCCAATTAGACATCAACACAGGGTAATCAGGTTCAGGAACAAGCCAGATCTTGTTTCATTCGAAACAACAGTATGTATGATGTAACATAGTAAAATGAACAAAATTTAAATTTGATTTATGACTTTAAGACTTGGTTCATCCAATTATTAGTTTCACTACAATGGAATCAATGGATATCAACTGAGGAGTCATCTGAGCTACATCTTTGGACCTTTATTTTTTATAAGTACAATCAATACGAACACTGTCTAAACTAGAAATTTTCAGACTAATCTGTTTCTCGACTTGCTTGTACATAGAAGGCTTGGTCAAAGTTTGCAAAACAGAAAAGAAAAGAAAAAGATGATAGCATCCCTCTCCCTGTTGAGCAAAAGTAATAAGGCATTTGCCTTTTAATCTCACCTCCTCATACTGCTCCATCGCCTCCAAAACACATCCTTTCCTAAAATAACCCTATATTACAAAAGAGGACAGGCTGTGAAATTTGTTAGAAGGATAAATTACAACAGTTAAATCAGAGTGCAATTTGGCATTTATATACCTTCTCCCATTGTGGCTTGAGTTTTATTGTTGTCTCAGCATCAGCAAGCGCCTTATTAAGCTTAACTAAATGCAGAAATGCAGCAGCTCGGTTGCTGTCAGGGATATAAATAAATAAATAACATAATCAGTTTTTTTTCAACAGCTTGCACAGCACAACATAACAAATAAATTATGACATAGATACGCTAAGTTGGTGTTGCCTTTTTTTTGTCAGCTTTAATAAGACATTGTAATCCTTCTTTACTTTATTTTGGACTTGCGAACAAGTCCTCCCGAACCGTTTGGTTATCACATCATAGTATCATACTAAAATGTGTCTATGGTAAAGTTCCCACCAACCTCCTCAGTTGGCAGTATCACCTGAGGTGCTAACTGCACACATATGTTAGTTGGGTTGTTTAATTGTCCTCCGTGTATTTATTTTCCTAATGAGCCTCATTTCGCAATACAATGTCAGAATTTGGGTTTATGATAGAATGAACAACATCAACTCCACGATCATCAACATCAGGTAAGATTTACCCTAATTGGAAGCGACTGAAGTAAGGACTCTGTTGATGCTTATTCAGGAACGTTTGAGGCCGTGGGTGTTACCCGTATGATCTCCCAATAGATAAGGAAAAAAAGTAAAAGCTGCAGTCTTGGTCATATTTTTGCTTTTAATTTTGGTTGGAGAAGACAGTATGGAACAAAAAGGTTTTTTCTATGTTTGGGAATATTAATTGCATCCAGAAGTAAATCCTCTTGAGCCAATGATGCATAAATCATCCACGGTGAGTGGATTTTTTATCTGTTGTGGCGTGGATAAAGGACATACTGGAAAGTTGCTCATTTTGTCACACATGCGCTACACCCGCTGCATGCAGTTACGGAACAAGATATTCTTATTGCGGCAACTCAATCGTTTCAGCCACGTCAACAACATATAACATTGCATCATCACTGTGCTATGTCACACGAATGTGGGCACATTCGTAATCTTAGAGCTTTGCGACAATAACCCTAATTTCAAATAACATCTAAAACACCACAGCGAAAAGCCCAGCTACTTACATAGTTTCGCCAATGCAACTATTCAAACTCTAAAGTTCAGCAACTTACATTGCACCCCTCGAAAGCCTAAATAAACCGACAAATCATCACCGCAAAGCTGCAATGCTCTCCACACCGCACCACATACGAAATCTTAGGGCATTTCAGCCTCTGAGCCTGAATCCACACCACCATTTTGCACCTAAAACACCCGTACGAAAAATGCAAACTTTGAGCGTACTCCAGAAACCACTGATCGAGTACGATGCTAGCGTCGCACCTTTAGCTTCCCACGCGAATCAGGCACACCATTTCACAGCACCCACCCACCCAATCAAACGCACACAACGATCTCAACTCGACTCCGCCCGCAGAGATCGACCAGAGCACTAGGGTTTCGGGCACCAAACGAGCGGAGAGGAGGTGCGATACCTGTAGAGGGTGGGGCTGTCGGGGTCGAGCTTGATGGCCTGGGTGTAGAGCGCGGCGGCCTTGAGATAGTTCCCAGACTTGAACTGCTCGTTCCCCTGCTCCTTCAGCGCCGCCGCCGATCCTCCGCCGCCGTCCGCCATCGCCGCCGAGGGGTCCGGGGGTTAGGGTTTTGGTGTCCCGGGCTCCTCTCCCCTTCACACACTTCTCTCCTTTTTTTCGTAGCTATTTTTTTTTTCTCCTCGGTATCGCTCGAGCGAGAAGTGAAAGGATTGGGATGCTCCACGCTGAAGTACTTAACGCTGAGGCCTACACTGTTCATGGTGGCCGTAACGCAGATGGTCCGAATCTACGAAGAGTCGTTTGTACTGCATTTACTGTAGTAAAGTGTGGAAATTTTCTCTCTGACGTGACGGGACGGCGTACGTGATAGTAGTACACTCGGATTTTTTTAGAAGAGATATGCTGCTGAAATAACAGTGCACTCTCAGTTAAGCTAAATTAGAATTTGGAATAAGTCCATTCTTCGTCCCTCAACTATACCCGATGATTAATTTTGGTCCTTGAACTTAAATACCGGATATAACGCACCTCAAATTTTTCATACCGGGCAAATCGTGTCCCTCCGTGCGTGAGGCGGCGGTTTGGGCCGACGTGGCATCCACGTGGCTGCTGAGTCGGCCTCGCCACGACTCGACTGGGTCTGTCATATGCCACGATGCGGTCGCCTCGCGCTCGGTCGCTCTCTCTCCTCTCTCACTCTCGCTCTCGCTTCTCCTCGGCGGCGGCTAGGGTTTGTTGGCCTACGGTGACTAGGGTTCGTAGTTTGGATGCGGCGGTGAACAAGGGCAGGGCTAAAGGTGAGTTCTTCAATCCTAGATCCGCGCAATTACTCCGGTTGTTTGTGGAGCTACTTGATTAGTGTTGTTCTTAGAGTAATGGTTGGTGTTATTTTGCATGTAGGTATATCACAGTGGTGATTTCTTGCAGTTACTCGATTTAGCAATGGATAATTTGGACAAGCTAGTGTTAGGTTCCATTTCGTTGGGGATTTCTTTGATGATGGGAAGAGATTGCATTATTGCGGAGGAAGAGACGGCATGTCTTACATAGATCGGGATAAGTTGTCGCCATTCAAGGAGGTCCAAGGCCATTTGAAGGACCATTGTGAGGATGTGGAGTTGGTACTCATGCCTTTGGCAGTTTCTGGGAAAGCATTGAAGACTGGATTGAGGCGCTAACAAATGATGAGGACCGCGGACCATGGTCGATTGTATCACCGATGGGGTGTTGTGGATATATTTGTTGAGGCGGTGGGAGTTGATGATGATGTTGGCTCGGATGGTGATGGTGTTGGTGACAAAGGAGATGAAGAGCGATGATTGGGAAGATGAGAGTGAAGCTTGGATGCACACAGATGATGATGAGGAATTAGATGCTTCCAAGGAGGTGGAGGTGATTGAGGTGTCACCAGCCGATATTGCAAAGGATATTGCATGCAAGCGGAAGTTCTACAATACATTGCCTGATATGAAGGGTAAGGCAAATGCTGACTACAAGACTTGCAGTGACTACAGAAAGAGGTACAAGGCTGGGCATTTGGTGGCCATTGATGAGTCAAGGGGACAAGGAGGAGACGATGACAGTGACACTTCTTACTTTTCTGAGAGTGAGGAAGAGGACAGCTATGAGGAAGGTGGCAGTGATGGTGAGCTCTTGAGGAGGAAACCCAAGTACCCTAGGTATGACCCCAAAGCAAGTCTCCCTACTTTTAGCTTGGGCATGGGTTTTAGCTGCAAGGGGGACTTCATTCAAGCTGTTAGGCAGTATGGAGTAGAGAGGAGACATGTTATTAATTTTTGCAAGAATGACAACAAAAGGGTTAGGGCTCAATGCGAGTGGGCCAAATGTCCTTGGTTTATCTTGTTGTCAAATAATGATGGGACGGAAGGATGGATAGTGAGTAGTTTCAAGGATGAGCACACATGCCCCCAAGAAGGGACAACAAACTTGTCACTTCCGGAGAATAGTGAAAAGTTTGAGAGTGCCATAATGGGAAACCCAACACGAAGCTTGAGCACTTGAAGCAAGCGAAGACAGGAACAAATGCATGCGAGATGTGAGCATAGCTAAGTGCAAAAGAGCTAAGTCCATTGTAATGCGAAGGTATTAGACTCAAGAAGGAGAGTATGGTAGGGTCTTTGACTACCAAATGGAGCTTCTTAGGAGCAATCCAGTAGCACAAGAGTGGTTAAGCCGCATCCGGATGCCCCAGTGTCGCTTTTCACTGAATGTATATTTGTTTGGATGCTTGCAAAAGAGGTTTCTTAGTGGGTGTAGGAAAGTGATAGGTTTAGATGGTTGTTTCTTCAAAGGTCCAACCAATGGGAGCTAATTTGTGCAATGGGAAGAGATGCAAACAATCGGATGTACCACATAGCATGGGTCGTGGTAGAGAAGGAAACTAATGAGTCATGGGACTGGTTACGTGGGATTTTCTTCAAAGATATAGAAATTGGAGATGGCGAAGGATGGGTAATCATCTCGGATCAACAGTAAAGTAAGTCACATTAGTGTTTATTCATCCAATTTGTCATATGCGACTTAACTTCATTTGTTTGTTGCGGGGCCTACTAAATGTCGTTTCAAGATTGGGTACCCAAGGTGAGCATAGGATGTGTGCAAGACACATCTATGCCAACTTCAGGAAGACTTACAAGAACAAGGCTTGCGGAAGAAGTTCGTTGTGTGCCAAATCTCCATGTGTCAATCTTTTCAACTACCATTGGGCAAGGCTTGCAAAGGATACCTGAAGGTGCTAATGCAATCATGAGGACAGATCCACAACATTGGAGCGGGGCATGGTTCAAGTTGGGATCATCTTTGTGAATCTGTGGAAACAACATGTGTGAATCATTCAATCATGCCATAGTTGAGTCAAGGTACCTCCCTATCATCGGCATGTTTGAGTGGATAAGGAGGAAAGTGATGGTTAGAATCCATACCAACAAAAGCAAGGCGAGAAGTGGGACAGTGTGACATGCCCCAATATTCTCAAGAAAATGAAGGTCTACATCAATGAGTCGGTTTTACGTCATGCGTGTACAATGGTCGAATGGTTTTGAGGTCACACATAGAGATCATAGGTTCTCGGTGAACTTGGATAGTAGAACTTGTTCATGCAGATATTGGCAATATGTCTGGTTTGCCTTGCCCACATGCCATTGCATGCATCAATTGGAGGAGTAGTTCCTTGATGACTACATAGCACCATGTTACTCCATTGCAGTACAACAAGACTTATGAGCACCTTTGCTTGCAACTGTTGAGGGCATGACTTGTTGGCCCACATCGGAGAGACCAAGACCAAGGCAACCAAATATGAAGAAAATGCAGGAGGCCAAAGAAAGATAGGAAGAGAGAGCAAGATGAGAAGCCTAAAGGAATAAGACTGTCCAAGATTGGCACAATCATTAGGTGCGAGCTTTGCAAAGGAATTGGCCATAACAGTCTAGGCGTGAGAGGAGACATGGCCAATCGAGCAAACATCGACCCTGACCAGATCAACAAGGTCATTGTGCAAGTGTTGGCAATTCTACACCAACTGGTCCTGTTCCCCTGGTACAAAATTCATTCCTTCATTTCATGCATTTTCTAAGTTGGTACAAAATTACATAGTTTAAGCACCTTTCATATTGCAGTTGTGATTCCTCCACCACAACAGAAATGTTCTAGCATGACCAAGAGAAAGACCAGTCTAATTCGGTGAACACACCACCTCCATCCAAAAAGAGTTGCTTTGGGTAGGAGTATTGTACTCAGAGAGGACAGGCACAACTATTCAGAATGTAGGTGCATTCCAAAATTTCCATATCTTCATTTATATTCTTTGCACTTGCAAACTACAAACCTCTAACTCAACATGGTGGTTCTTTCTGACTGGTATGCGGATCGGAGGATCATCAAAACCTCTCGCTCATCGCTAAAGTCACTACACAACATGGTGGTTCGGCACTATGAACTTGGAGGCAAGTGTGGCGTCTGCGAGTGCAAAATCAAGTGTGAATATCCAGGTAACTTCGGGTTCTGCCTCTGGTCAAGCTGCAGCCCAAGAACCAGCCTTTCAAAATAGGAAGAAGTCGAGTCCAACCAAGAAGAAGCAAAGTTATAGTTCAAAGCTTGCAAAGCTTTTGGGTATCCCAACTAATGAGTGATGTTCTAATGGATTTGCAGACAGCTTATCTTTGTTAGTGTTATGTAATCTTTTGAACTTGTGCCTTGTGGGTCAGCAGATTATCTTTGTTAGTGTTATGTAATCTTTTCAACTTGTGCCTTGTGGTGCAGCGATTCTGGCGATGACCACTTAGTGTTATGTAATCTTTTCAACTTGTGCCTTGTGGGCTGATAACTGTGTTTATTTCTGAGAACCAATCGATATGCTGTTTATTTATGAGAACCAATCTCAGCTGTTTATTTATGAGCACCAATCTCAGCTTGCTTATAATTGAACACATGATCCTTGGTTCTGTTAGTGTTGATGTTTACATGGATTGAACATCTTACAATGCATTCCAGATTCTGTTGGGACAATGCATTCCTGGTTCTGTTAAGACAATGCCTGGACAATGATTCCAGGTTCTGTTGATGTTTACATGGATTGAACATCTTACAATGCATTCCTGGTTCTGTTAGGACAATGCCTGGACAGTTAAAGAGCATCGAACTTGTTTCAATCACCTGTCCCCCTAGTATCATTTCATCCAGGTTTACATTTCATCCAGTATTAGAGAGCATCGATTCCAGACAGTTATGCTGTTAGGTTCAATCATGGTACCTTGTTGACAAGCATCAGTATTACAGAGCATCAACTGAACTGGACAATTTCAGAGCAACACAGGTTCCATTACATAATAGATTGCGGCACAGGTTCAATTACATTCCCTAATCAGAACTCTAACTACCATCATTGCAAAAACAACAAGCAAGACAAAAAAAAGTCTCCTCTCTTTCTCCAGCTGTGCTACCCTACCAGCGAGTCCAACAACTGCTACATCACGTTCTCCATGCCTGGACTCGGCCACACTCAAATCTTGTTCATTGTTCTGGTTCCTTAACGCCCTAAGCTCATGGTTCTCCTTCCTCAACGCCCTAACAGTGTTGCGCAAGTCCAGTACTACCTGCCTCAAGAAGGGGGTTGGTTCATCATCGTACCATGCCCAAAACTTGCAGCCTCCAGCCTTCAATTAAGATTCACAAATAAGCGAGCCTCGCAAACCAAAATAACGACAAATTGGTGAAGATTACTTACCCGAGCTCGCATGCATGTCATGTACCTCCGTCTTAGGGTTAGAGTCGCTCCACGAGATCCACCGACCAGCCTTCTCCCCGCAATGGCAATGGACCGTTGGAGCGTACTCCAGTGGTCGCTCTCTGTATGGAATCGGCGAGGTGGAAGCCCCATAAACTGTGCTGACGGAGGGTGCAGTACATGCTGCCGACCTTGAGCTTCCTCCAGTGGCCAACGAACTCGAGCTCCCTAAGCTGGCCATGGCGCAGCCTCCAGCGAGGGGGAAATCTGCACGCGGGGAGCTCGGGAGGGGGCTCTGCAGATTGCTCGTCGGGGAGGACAGTCGGCGTGAGCGCGAGACGGCCGGGGGAAGGTATCTTGGGTCGCGGCCGGCCACCAAACTACAAACCCTAGTCGCCGCCGGCCGCCAAACCCTAGTCGCCGCCGTGAGAGAGAGAGAGAGCGAGAGGGAGCGACCGAGTCCGAGGGCGACCGGGTCAGGGAATTTGACAGGACCCAGTCGAGTCGTGCGAGGCCGACTCAGCGCCAGCGTGGATGCCACGTCGGCCCAAACCGCCGTCGCACGCACGGAGGGACACGATTTGCCCGGTATGTAAAGTTTGAGGTGCGTTATATCCGGTATTTAAGTTCAGGGACCAAAATTAATCATCGGGTATAGTTGGGGGACGAAGTATGGACTTATTCCTTAGAATTTTTTATTATTTAATCCATTTTTAATATTATTTTAAAGTTGACCGCTCGCGAACTTTATTTTTAATTATGACCACTTTGATCACGCCACCCCTCGTGGCGTGGTCAAAACGTTCTGTCACGCCATCTATTGTGGTATGGCCAAAGCTGCCCACACAAGTCCTCGTTCGCGCGATGTGCCGGTGTGGAGGGTTTGCATGGCAGTAGTCACGCCAACGATAGTGTCGTGACAATGGTTGTAGTCACACCAACGAGCGTGGTGTAACAGTGACGAGTTAAGGCTCACGATCGAGACAACTCTTCATTCACCCCATCGTTCCCATCTCATCTCTCTCGACTCGCAGCGTATACTTTTCAGAGGGACATGAACACACTCTATGACATCAGCTTTCAAGATCGACGTGACTCGACGAGGCAGTTTTATGTAATGATGTGCCTCAACGAGTCTGCTCCCCACAGAGATGTGACATAATGTTACCACACGATTCCTCCTCAGGGTCGCTACCTCGCAGATGCGAATTTCCTCCAACCCAATTACAATTCAGCCGGGTAGTAGGGTCGGCTAGGCATATAAGTGCTAACCGTCCCGCGGCGGGTTCTCCTACATCAACACTTCAACACAATCTCGGTCAGATGGAGAACCAATGGGACAAGATTCGCGAACTCGTAAGGGTTGCTGCGGCCTGTGACGAACAAGCAAGGTGTGCCAGCAGGGGACATCTCCCCCACTAACGCCCTCTATAGCAGCAACCCTTACCAGAACATTCCTACAGAGAAATTTGCCACAATACCCACCCTGAGGGGGAGGCGCCGCCCCTCTGTTAGTGCAGAGGCACCTGCAAGTTCAAGCAACGGCTCAACCTTGGCATGTGTTACTAGCGAGTGGATCGACAAATGGGATCCACGCACGTGACCAGTGGTGTCTCTACTGCAAGTAGTGGGGATGCCAACAGGGACTACGAGAAAAAGGAGGAGGAGCGTCGATCTAAGAGCACAACGAGCGTATCCGGCGGGAGACACAAGCTCATCTCGAGACGTGCAGGCGCAGGTAGCGTGAGGCTCGCGAGAGGGAGTGCGAGAAAAAGTAGAAAATGACGGCCGAAACCAAGGCGGCTGGCGAGGAGTGTAACGCCGAGCTCGCAAGGAAGGGCAAATGGTCCCGGTCCACGCAATAGGTCCGCGCCAATCCGTACTAGTCCCACGCCCAAACTAATGATCTTTGTTCCAATCGACTGTATTTCAAATCCCAAAAGACGTATATGTATCGTAGATATTTTTTTGTTTGTTGCATGATGTAATTGTTTATGCACGTAACTAAACCATGTGCGCCATGTAATTTATAACTTTATTATAAAGTCTATTTCAATTCACTACTATGACTCCAAATCTCGTTGTCCATTTGATTTCAATTCTTCGTGTACCAATGCATAGAACAGCATAAATATAAAGACAAAAAAAAATAGTGCATTCACTTAGCACCGTTTAATTATTTCTATCACAACTCGGGTTTACATACTTTCGAACATTCGTTCGTGAAAAATCACATGCTACAAATAAGGTACATGAGAATAAAATTATGCATTACATGTTTAATCTGTCGAGCTGCCAAATGATCCAAATAAAGACAGCTACTCTCATGCCAAATCACATATCTAAACAGTTGCAACTACGGTCAGGCCCTCACTCATAGCGTGACAAACTGTCAACCTCCACGCTGGCACGACGCGCAGGCGAGGGCTTACGTGGTATGTTATGTCACGCCGATACCGGTGGCGTGATAGCACATTTTGGTGTGACAAAAAGGTTCGAATTGGAAATAAAGTTAGCGATGAGTTAAGTTTAAAATAATATTTAAAAGAGATTAATTAATAAAAAAATCGCTAGATTACGTGACATTCCTGTCTAAAGTGTATATACATGACAATCGTGGATACGTTTGAAACACATGAATTTGGAAAACAAAAAACTTGGAATTCCAGATCCTATAAGGTATAGAAATGTTTTTTTGGTGAGGGAGGAATAACCAAACTTGCATGTTTGTGATTATGAACTACTCACAAGTACAGGTGCACGGATCGGCACCGGAAATGTATCCAACAAGCTCGTCAGAAATAACTTGTTTACCTGATACCATTTACTACACAAATCGACAGAACGATTCCATTTGCATGGCTTCTCGAGTGTGTACCCAACAAAATTTTCAACAACAGGATTCACATTGGAGTAAGCTAAGAACATGAACCGGAGCTACGAACATGGTGACCATTGTCAGAATTTTACAAGAACATTTACTGCTATCACGACGACTACCATTTACATCCTAGTTGAGATAAATAAACTAGGATCAGTCCACTTAATCATTTACCTAGAGCGACATAAAACAAGAGCAAAGCTACTGCGTTTTCTGAAGATTTGAAAGGGGTAAAAACTTCTGATCAACCTCCCCTTTTCTTGCTCTGAACGAGCTGGGGTGAGGAGTTAGTCGTCGATGGCTTTGGCCCTCATGCAGCAGGACGGCCCGCGCTTCTGCCGCCGGCTCTCCCGCCGCTTCCCGTAGAGGTACTCCACCAGTTGCACCCTCGACCGACGCTGCACGGTCTTCATGGCACGCCGGCTGGCCCGATCCTCCTCGTGCTTCAGCAGGACCTGCTGGAACTTCTGCATCTCCAGCTCCAGCCGGCCGATCTTCTCCGACATCTTCCTCACCCGCTCCAGGATCTTGCGCTGGCTCCTGCTCCGGAGGTCGACGTTCTCGCCGTCGAGCCCATCTGCGGATGTGAAGTCATCGGCCTTCTTCAGGAGCTTGCTGTTGGTGTCGATCAGCTGCGAAATGGCTCCCTCGGCCTCGATCATCTGCACCTTGACGCCCTCGAGCTCGATCTCCGCTGATGCCTCCACGCTTGCTCTCAGTTCTTGGATGATGGACTGAAGGTCCCTGAGCCTCTGCGCGTCGGAGGAGAGCCTCTCGATGACCTTCTTCTTCCACTCTCGGTGCGGTTCCGTGGTGACAGACCTTGGTAACTCTTGCGTGTCGATACTGAGATCCTTCACGACCATTAGCTCAGAGGGAGACCGTTTGCCCTTATCTTTCTCACATGCCTCGCTTTGTGGCGGTCGCAGATCATCGTGCCTACGGCTGTCACTGTTTGCCCTGACCACGCTCCACAATGCAAGCATCTTATCGTCAGGTTGTGCTGCCGCGGTTTTCTTCTTGTGACGGTGTGAACCGACTCTACGGCTGGGAGTTTGGACAAGGTCGAGCTGTATATCCTTCATCATTCGCTCATAATTCACTTCGCTAGCGTCACTATCCAAGACGTCCTTGAGCTTAAGCATTTCAATCTGCTTCCTTGCGTCTTGGAGATTGCTGTTGAAATCAAGCCTTTCTTGCTCGAGAACAACTCCGGTATCTGTAACCACCTTCTGGAGTGCTTTGATAGTTCCATGCAATTTCTGCAGCTCCATGTCTTTCACCATCTTTGTTGCATTTTGGTCATCACTTGGTTTTACAGCAATCTTTGAGAGCTGAGGTGACAATAGAATTTCCTAGCAAAAGCAGCAAGCAAATTGAGTCCCATGATTTTTTTTTAAAAAAATCACAGTATGGTGAACAATGAAAATGCATACTAGATACAAATATTATATTTCTCTAGTATATATTCTAGATCCTTCAAGAAGGATCTTAACAAAAACATTTGCTTTCTTTCTTCAACTGAAGATAGGAAAAACATAATTATGTTCAACAAAAAGAATAAACTGCTATCATACTTCAACATGAACGGAGATGGGAAATAATGTAGAACACGTAATGCATACCTCCTTCCAGAGCTTGTTTGATGGTAAGCAATCCTTGGCAAGCGACAAGGTTTGTTTCTCTAGAGCATTGACTTCAGTTTGCAATGCTCCTAACAGTGTGTAGTCACCATTCAGGTCAACCTTTAGCCTTCTGTTCTCAATCTCCACAGCATTTAGCTTGTCCTTCAGCTCATCCACATAAGAGTTCCTCCGAGTGATCTCCTCCATCAAAACCTCCTTCTGTACCATTTCACTTATCTCAAAACTCTCACATGTTACGATGAGCTCAAGGACCTTCTCCTTGAAGAGAGCTGCGTTGGCAGTGGCCATTTGCATGTTGGCCAGCAATTTCATGATCTCTGCGTCACAAGACTTGACATCAATCACTGGCTGTTCTTTGCTCCTAAGCACTTGCACTTCACTCTGCAGCTTGTGGAGCTCCTCCCGTAACATTTCATTCGATTTCTCAAGACTAGCATTGTCGACTTCTTTGCGCTGTTCCGTGTTCACCCCACTCTCTTGTTGGCTTTTCCTGCCAGATTTCAATAGCTTGGTATCTCTTCGCGTAGTACGCCTTCTTCCAGTGGCAATTTCTGCACTAGAGCCATTGCAGATGCCCATAGTTCTACTGAGCTCCTTCTCGAGATAGTTGTTCTCGAGTTGTAGGTCTCCAAGCTTCTTGTTCATCAGCCTGATTTCCTGATAAAGTTTGTTGCCTGCCGCATGGAGAGACCCAAAATCTCCATGCAAAGATTGCAACTGTGATGTCCTCTCATCATGAAGGCTTCTGAAAATGACACCAAGGATGTCTGTCCTGACTGCTTCACCAAGAAGAGTACTGAAATCATCTTCAAACGACTTCTCTTTCTCCCTGGAGTCAAAAGTTTGCCTGATAGTGAGGAGTTCTCTTCTATCAGCTTGATAATCTCAGCTTGCAGTGAATGTCGTGACTCTTGCAGCTCTGAGAGTTGTCGAACCAAGAACTTTGCCTCAGCTTTCAACTCATTCACTTTGCGGTTACGAGCCTCCATCTCCTTCCGTAAATCACAGCTGATCTTTAGGAGGTCATGCCTTTCAGTCTGCAGCAGCAGCAGCTCCTCACTCTTCGCTTGCCATTCTTGCCTCAGAACACTCCTTTCCGACCTTAGATCAGCCACCTCTCGTCCAAAGTGCTCCAGAAGCGTAACAACAAGCGACTTCTCGAGAATCTGGTTCTGCTTCACGTCCTGAGCATCAGAAATAGTATTCAGCAGGCACTTGATCTCATGCAAGATGAGCTGCACAACTATGTCAAGCTTCATTAGATCCAACGATCCATACTTCTCATTCAAATGTAGTACTTCCATCACAGAACCAATCCCTTCAGTTAGCTTCCGGTTGTTTTGTGACAAGAAGGTCAATTTTCGTCCTGAACCTTACATACCTCTTGTTGCTGCTGCAGTTGTCCTGAGACATCAGAATTTGCTTCTGCCATGTCACCTAAGCATCTCTGCAAGACAAAAACTCAATCTGAGCTTCAACAATCTTGTTCTTCTCCTCTTGAAGTTGGTTCTCCCTACATCGTCCTTCTTCTAGCAGTAGGCCTATCTGCTTCTGGATAGCACTGAACTGAGTCTTGCCTGAGTGGGTGAGTTCTTTGTGCTCCTCTCTCTCAAGCCTTAACAGCTCCTGTAGCTTGATCACTTCATCGAGCGCCTTGTTTTTGTCCTGCTGAAGATCCAAATGTCGTCCTTCTAACTCCGCAAACTGGGTTTCCAAATTGAGTAGAGCACCATTGATGCTATCCACCTGAGACGACATTAAAGCATATAGGGATTAAGTTACATCATTGTAGCCTCTGATGAAAATTAACAGAACGTATTTAAAATCTCAGGCACCATACCTCATGCACAAGAGTTCTCTTTTCAGATCGAAGTACAGAATTCTGATTGCGGAGTGCCTGTGAGGACTCTTCCAAGTATTTCAGCTTCCTTCTGAGGATCTCAAGCTCGGTATTATTGTCGGATAACAAATTTTCCATGAGCACATTCTTCTCCGATAGCTTCTCCATTGTATGAGAAATGCCCTCAATCCGTGCAATGAACATGGCTCGCTCAGACTGGTGGCCACTAATCTTGGAATTAAGATGCTTGCATGATTCTTCCCATGCAGCCTTCTTCGCCTGCAATCCTTCAACCTCAGTGGTTGCAGCTGACAAAGATCTCTCCAAATGAGCATTTCTCTCCAACGTCCTCTCCAGATGCATCAGATTCTCAACATACAGGGCTTTCACACCCTCGTGGTGCTTGATGATCTCTTTTAGCTCAACATTCCCATCCCTCACCTCTTGTGCAAGTGCTTGGAGTGATTCCACATTGAAATTCACCACTTGTATTTGGTCCTTGATCGAAAAATGTTTCCTCTCAGAGTCACCTCTGTCATCTTTGAGGTGTGAAAGCTCATGTTGAAGTACCTTCTTTTCCTCCACATGCCGAGACACCTCTTCCTCGAGTCGCTGCTGTGTATTCTTCAAGGAAATTATCTCATCCTGCAGACGAATTATCGCCGAGATGGAGGAGTGGTTTTGATAATCCAATTTCTGGTTCTCTTCTCGAATCTTCTCCAATTCTTTCTGAAGTCTAACTTCGCTGGTTTCAATGTCGTTAGACTTACTTGCCTCACCATGCTTTTCAAGAGCCAAAAGTCTTAGCTTCTCCTTTGCATGTGCCAAATGCTTCTCCAATGATAGTCGTGCCATTTCCGCTTGCATGCTCTTGAGTTGCTCTTCATGTATAGATATGCTAAGCTTTTCCAACTCAATGTGCTTCTCATTTAACTCTTCATGCTTCTCTTTTGAGGCATGCTTCAGCTTATCTAGCTCCAAATGCAAATTCTGGTTAGCTCTCTCAAGCAGAAGGCATCGTTCCTCTGTAGTGCTCAAATTCTGCAGCCCATTTTGCATCTCCTCTTTCAGCCTCTTGAACTCCTCCTGAGTATGCAATATTTCAGACTTGAGGCTCTGTAATCGATCACTGGATTGTTGGCATTGTGAAAACGCAGCTTCCTTCTCCGCTTCTTGTTGTGCAAGGGCCTCCGTGAGGCAAAGAACTTCAGATTCAGCCCTGTCACTCTTTTCTAACACTGACGAAATCTTCTTCTTGAGGTGTTGATTTTCCTGTGACAAGCTTGATATTTCTTTCTGCACCTTCTCATGGTCCTGGTCATCTGCAATACTATTACATTAGTTTAATCTGACTCCTATTAGGATTTACGATCATGTATTAATTGAGGAAGTGAATTTGTACAACGTACCTTTAACACGTTTTTTGAATCACCAACATTGATGAATGAGAGGAAAAATGGTGTCATATCAAGATTGTCAGTGTCAGTTTCTGTAGATGCAGTTTCAGCTGGCAGGTCATCATCCAAGTCTAACTGAAACTCATCAGGAAATGCTTCTGCCATTTTCCTATGGGCCTGTCGGAGTTCCCCAGCAGAGTGATCATATCTTTCAGCTAAACCTCGGTAAGCACGGTATAACTCCTCAAGCAAAGACATCAGCTCTGGACGCCTTCTGTAGTACATTTCTGCTCTTCTTGCAAATGAGTCAGCATCCTCATCGATGATCTTGATCATCAGTTTGATTTTGCTGTCCATATCTGTGTAATCAAGCATTAACCAATACTAATTCAGCTCAGACTTCAGTAAATGTTACAAAAGGAGATATAGAGCACCAAATAACTGAAGTACATGATAACACCAAACGGTCCAAACATTTGCAGCTACTGACATGAAATTTGCTATTTCTTTGCATTGCTAACATATAGAGTATCAAGTTAGATGTGCATTTACCTTGGCTACATTTACGTCCAAGATGCCTCTGTCTAACTTGACACTATATTCTAAAAAAACGTGACATTATATCAAGCAGATGATGATCTAAAAAAATTGGGCCACTTCAGGTTACAAGAGTTTGATCTGTTCCAAATATTTCTCATGTTCACCATCATCTGAAAAGCAATAGCTAATGTGTGCCCAAGTATTTTCAAGAATAAGATCCAAATTAATGGCATTCCTACAGTAATTTCTGTTTAACAGCCATTCATTACTTAATCATGTTCATGCCAAAACCACCATGCCTGATAAGCAATGAAAATTATCCATCAAAATATATTTCATATCAGGAATTTTGGTATTTTCAGGTCTCCATGACAGAAAGTTCATAACTGCCCCAAAACAGCACATAAATTGATCATAATGGGCACAAACATCTCCAGATCTAGGTTGCATCAACATGGCATGCAACACTGGTATGAAACTTGAAGTAAAATGTAATCTAATAGTTTCTGAAAATGTTTAAAAACTTAACAACTATATATATGAAAAAATGAGAATTATATTATTTTCAATGTATATCTACAATAACAAATAGTTTATAATGATTGCTTTTACGTGAGTTTTTATCTAGTGTATTTTTACTTAAGGTCTAGAAACTTAATGGTACTGGTGTGACCAATATTATACCAAATTGTTAGTGCCTCAGAAATCGTATTAATGCTGTGCCTACATGACATTGATAATGCAACCTGGTATAGCTATGTTACATGTGAGAGAAGCATCACGGTAGGTAGTCATCAGACACATCAGTGATAGAACAAAATGAATGCCATGTGATAAAATTGCTATGTGGTAACATTTGTAATGCTCCCTACCTGAAATTCATTTTAACCATAGGTCCATAACTGCTAAACTAATTCAGGTTGATGATTACTTTAATTTAACCTTTTCCAAGGTAAATATAATTCCACAAGCTAATCCAACATGGCACGGCAATATGTAAATCGCAACAAAAGGACTGTCCATTTGGGTAAGTTGCTAACTTATATGTCTGTATTGAACTTGTTCATGTGCTTTTCCTCAATAAATATGCTGACTTTCCACAAGAGACATGAGGGGATGGGTCGTTTTCATATAACATTATGACAGGCAGGGCTTACAACTACATCTGTACTTTATCATTAAAGCCTCACCTTCACATTTACATCTGAAAACACATTACACACTGCCTAGGTAATTGTACAATGGTAAGGCAAGAAACATCTTGGATTCAACACATAGATGCCAACCAATGCAATAGACAGTGTGGATACTTTTGTGATTTCACAACACAATTAATGTTAATATTAATTATGGTTGCATGTTGCTATTTTTGCCAAAGAATAGCTATGGAAACGTTAACAAATAACCATAGTGGTGAAATGAAGTTTAGGGCCTGTTTGGATGTGGCAGCATTTGAAAACCACAATATATGAAAACCACAGTTTTCGAAATACCAGACATGAAATACCACAGTTTTTTTTTACAGTTTTGAGAAAAAACCATGACGTGTTTGGTAATTGCAGTCTAAACACAGTATTTTGTTTTTTAAAACTAGCTCTCTTAGGCTAACTAATTGTTATTACGGAAATTTATCAAAGTTACATACATAAGTTGTAAGTAGTTGACCTTTGGGTGTACATTTTTATTGAACGTATACATGGTCACATGAAAGTTATAACTGCAACATCATGTCTCAGAAAGCTTAGAGGCCATGTTCTTCAACAATGAGATATTTCTATTCTTACGGGCTAAGAAAAAGTATTAATTAGATGCAGATCGACATGCTCAAGAAGAATTTACGTAGCACTCCAGAGGTATACAAGAGATTGACATGGAGCGCTGCACGAGAGTAACTCAAGACATGCATGGCACGGTTTAGAAAAAAAGAGGTGGAGAGTAGATTTTTTTTAAAACTCCAACAATACCATGGTATTGTTGAATAATCTTTGATATTAGTTTTTGTGTTTACTGTTTCAGTTTCAGTTTTTTTGAATGGCTAACTGATAGTCACGGCCAGGGTTAAAAAACCCAGAACCGGTCAGTTTCCCGGTGACTGGCCGAAAACGGTAACCGGCCGGTTACCGACTGGTTACCGGATTTACCAGAAAAAATCCGGATGGAATTCGTTTGAATTTGCTTAAAAACTAGCCGAAATTTGAAAACTAGAATTTGAATTTGCTAAACCGGGAAAAACCGGCCGGTTTTTCCGTTCCCGGACCCTACCGGTAAGACCGATTACCACCGGTAACCGGCCGGTTTTTTTATCTCTGGTCATGGCATTAACTATTTCAATTTTTGCTTTGCATGGCTAACTGATAGTCATGGCATTTAGTGTTTCAGTTTTTGTTTTGCATGTATAAAGTGATGAATAAAATGAAAATGCAGCAGCAGTTTTTTGAGCAGCACCAAACACTGTATTGTCATTTGTTCATCTTCACCACAGAAGCTTGTGTGCGTTCAGGAGAAGGTCTTGATCCCAACATTTGGTATCAGAGCTTCGTGCTCTCCTACCTGAGAAGATGTCGCGCGACGGCTCGGGATCTCTATCGCGTACCAGGACCCACATCGAGGCCAGCGCAAGCAGCAGCGGCACTAGCCGCACACTGGTGGTACCGCCAGCGAGGGGGGAGTTGTGACCCTCCAATACCCCATGCTCACAGAGAGCAATTACTGGGTATGGGCGGTGAAGATGAAGATCATCATGCGTGCGCAAGGAGTGTGGGCGATAGTAGAGGGCAAAGAATTGGTCGATGAGAAGAAAGATCAGATGGCTCTCGCCGCCATAGTCCAAGCCGTGCCGGAGGCCGTTGTAATGGCGATATCCGAGAAGGAGACAACAAAGGAGGCTTGGGACGCGCTCAAGGAGATGCACATCGGCGAAGAACGTGCCAAGAAGACACGTGTTCAAACTCTCAAGAAGGAGCTTGAGCGTATCTACATGGGGGACTCGGAGAAAATCATTGAGTTCGCTTTAAAGCTCACCACCATGGTCAACGAGATACATTCTCTCGGTACTAAGGTGGAGGAGAGTGATGTCGTGGAGAAACTCCTACACTCCGTCCTCGACAAATTCATGTTGATTGTCGGCACCATTGAGCAATGGGACGATGTATCGGCGATGTCGGTGATGGAGGCCATCGGACGCTTGAGGGCGTACGAGGAGAGCTTGAAGGGGCGGCGGCGCGACAAGGAATTAGGAGAGCACCTGCTGCTCACGCGCGCCGAGTGGGAGGCCAAAGCCGCCTAAGAAAAGAGGAGCGGCGAGGACTCCGACAGCGGCACAAAGAAGAATGGCGGGCGGCGATGGCCATTGTCGTGGCAGTGGCCAAGACGACGACAAGAAAAAACACCGCGGAAAGTTCGACAAGTCGAAAATCCAGTGCTTCAATTGTCGGGAGTTCGGCCATTTCGCGTCTGAGTGTGATGAGCCGAAGAAAAGACAGGTGTATCTCACTATCGCCCAAGAGGACGACGAGCCGGCTCTCCTAATGAGCATGCCACAGATGTCGTCATGCTGAAGGAGGAAGAGGAGGAGTGGCTCGCACGCGCCAAGAAGAGGGACCAAGGCGGTGACTCTTTCGGCGGCGATAAGGGCAGCGGCGGCGGTGGTGAAAACCGCCGCGAGCCGAAGCGTATCGAGCGGTTCCACCTGACACAAGCCAACGACGACGAGCCTGCGCTTCTCATAGTGCAGGTGCACGCGCTCACCGAGGCATCCATGGGCGCGGGTACTAACATGGTACTCAACGAGGTGCACGTGCAAGTGCATCTAGAGCGCTCAGTTTTTGTGTTTACTATTTCAGTTTTTTTGTTTGAATGGCTAACTGATAGTCATGGCATTAAGTATTTCAATTTTTGCTTTGCATGGCTAATTGATAGTCATGTCATTAAATATTTCAGTTTTTGCTTTGCATGGCTAACTAATAGTCATGACATTGACTGTTTCCGTTTTTGTTTTGCATGTATAAAGTGATGAAAAAATGAAAATGTTGCAGCAGTTTTTTGGGCAGCACCAAACGCTGTATTGTCATTTGTTCATCTTCACCACATAAGCTTGTGTGCGTTCAGAAGAAGGTCTTGATCCCAACAGGTATTAGGCATACAACGGTTTACAAAACTATAGATTTTGTTGTATCCAAACACCTTAAAGTTTTTGATACCGTAGTTTATTCGAAAACTCCAAAAAATACTATGTATCCAAACAGGCCCTTACCTGTGAGATTTTCTTGGAGCCATTTTGAGTTCTTCGGACTTATATGACTATCCCACCACCACGAGTACTTGCGCATCGGGTTGTTTGGCGACATCATCGCCATCAAAGCCAAACAGGACACAGAACGGCACTCTTAGCTTCTTAGGAGAACTTTTTTAACTTCAAAGCCAATGCAGTCGATCAAAGCTTTATAAATCAGCCTACATGAAAATCTAATACCGGCAAACTACCTGCATAACAATAGAAACTTCGAAAATTAGCACCTTATGCAGAAATATTCTTTGTTGCCGTCCCTAAGTGCTAGAAATGAAAATGATACAAAACAGAAAATCAGATGATCATATCAAGTTCTATTTCCCACTCTTTTTTCAGACCACCCTTCAAAACCAAGCAAGTTTTATAGATCAAGGCCGCAATATGAGACACTTATAGCAGTACACAACGGTCAAAGATTAAGATTAGCTAGACGTTAATGCAATAAATTATTTCCAAAACTCAGTGCCCCAACCTGAAACGGTCTACTTGCTGTCTTTCTGTAATTAAAAGAAAATAGTCTCTCTCTTTTTAAAGATTGTGGCGTTAAGGTTTGAGAGGAAGCCATCACGAATCAGAAGCAGCAGCAACAACCGGACCACCCCAATCTGCAGAAGATTCCTCCAAGATCAGCAAATGTGCCAAGATTATGCAGCCCCAATTTCAGTGGAGACTGGACTCCAAAGCAAGCATCTCACATGTACTGGCTTGTTCATCAAAGCAGTGCCCAAAGAAAAAGATTAAGAAAACAAGGGATATAAAATTTATCATAACACTGCAAAAAAAGGGTGAAAAGGTGAAACAGAAATGAACAAATAGAAAGAAGAGGAATCTGAAGCCTAACCTCAAGAATGGTGGAAAAAAAAAAACCTTAAAAATAGAGGCTACTTCCATAACTTGGTATGGAGCATCAAACAATGGAAGAATGGTAGAGAAAAGAAAAGGAGAGCAGTGAAAAAAACCCAATCACCACAATAAAGATATAGCCAACAAACCCAGGCGACCAGGCCCCAAAATCACCAAAAGAAAAGAGAAATGCAGCAAGAAATCAAAACCTGCAGCAAGAGGGAAATCACAGCATTTCATGAACTGGATACTGATCAAAACAGATAGAGGCAGACATCACACAGGCGGCATAAAAAAGGCAATATTTAGGACGAATGAACCCGGAATCATACCAAGCAGCGCTGCCGTTAAGGAGGAGGAGAGCGTGATGGTAAGAACCATCAAAGGAAAGAAGAAATCACACATGATATTTCCTAAAGTGGATTTATTAGGACCCATCGATGGAGCAAAAATGGATGAAATGGGGTCCAGAAATTACCAAGAAAAGGGAGAAATCGTCGCATTTCCTAAAGGCGCAGAAAGCAAAATCTTGGGATCACAAGGAGGGCACAAAGAGAAGCATTTTGCCTGAAGCGAGCAGTGACCCAAACCAAAACCGCAGTTTTTTTGCAGGAAAAGAAGGGCCATTGCCATATAAATACTACCAAAGAGATTATTTTGGAAATAGATCATTTAGAAGGCAAATCAAATGACCACGAGAAACATAAGAAGCAAATGACCAAGAAACAGCGCAGCAGCAGAGCCAGGTTAACAATAGCAAAACACGCACGCAAACAATGAAAAAAAAACACCGCCTTTTTACCCAAGATGGGCACAAGCACATTTCACAAACACCATTGCCTAAATTACGCAATGCCCGAATCAAAGAAGAGTTCATACCTTCAGGAGAAGATGAGAAAGGGAGGATCTCGGGGTGGATCTTTCCTCCCTGAGTGCAGCTGCAAACCCAAGAAAGAGATCTAGCTGCTCCCCATCCCACCACCCCCCTAGGCCATCATTCTCATCAACACATTAACAACATCCAGGAGAATTTTTTGCAGCACAGCAAGAGTGAGTGTGTGAGTGTGTGTGTAAACTTGGAGCGCTCTCCTGCCTGGGCAGAGCAAATGCAATCATGGAGGACCAGAGGGAACAGCAGTGTGGGGAGATGGAAAGGGGGCAGTGATGGGGATATTAATTGTTTATTTATTTCTATTATATATATATATATATATATATATAAAAGTAAGGACAAAGACTAAGGCAGATGAGTTTTATTTTGTGGGAGGAATATTTTGCTTTATTACTTTTACCTCTTTACTTATCTCTATGGAAAAGGCAAGGACAAAGATCAGTAATGGTGCATCAGTCAAAAAAAAATGGAGGAATATTTTCTTTTGCAGAAGTAGTTTGAAGTATCTGTGGGGCTTAGCTAGAGAAATTACTTTGTTACTGTAATTTGTTTACCGTTGTGGATAATTTGCAAGAATAGTGTGAGCATCTGTTGTGGTTTCTGAACGTTGGCAATTATTCTTTTGGAGGAGATAAAGGAGGAAACGGTAGACGCATGCAGCTTAATCGTGCGCATTTAGGGGATGCACAACCAGATTGTCAGATATTTTTGGGGCAACTCATTCATTTATTCATGTGTACCATATTCTAATCTCTCAGCTAGTTATTTTTCTATAAAAAATAATTATTTTCTCAGATGTCTCAACAAATTATTATGAACCTGCTGGGTCCCAAGAACAGCTTAATAGATCATTTCTGTGAGAATATGATTCAATGTTTCAAGGTTATAGATGTTCTTTGGGAGATGGCTTGATTTCTCTAATTACGAAGCTTGTAACTTGTAACTTTGGTTTCTCAGTCTAAAAAATATATATGTACTTCAGAGGTCTGTGCCTTGCAATTTGTAAGTTTGGTTTCTAAAAAATAATCATAGAAAAATATATATTTATTTCTCTTTGTAATCACATTTCTTTTTTTTCTTTTTCTTAATCCAAATTAGACATGTAGCTCTCCTCCTATTGTTGGAACAAAAATATGAATCTGTGGTCATTGTAGTTTATACACGTAGACATTCACATGGATTGCATTATGACTATAGATGTCATCCGGTAATAAGGAGTTACTCACTTCTGTTTACAAAAAATTTAGGACAATGATAGGATCTTTAAAATATAACTTTGATCACTAATTACTATTATAATATATTTGTAAAATTAATAAAATTATAATATTATAAAAGTACTTTTCGATACGAATCTATATACAATTTTATGTATCTAGTCAAAATATTTTAAAAAGATCGATAACCAATGTTTTTAAAATTTAACTACATGCATTCTAAAATGAATGACTTGTTTTTTTAACAGGAGGGAGAGTCTATAGCCTGTAGTTAGTGTGTTGGGGAGAGAGATTGTGTACCTAATCCCTAGGGTTGGAAAAAGCGAGGTTTGCGAGCCTGCTCGAGCTCGTTGCGAGCCGAGTCGAGCTGGACTTCCAGCTCGGTGAAGATTCGAGCCGAGCTCGAGCCGGCTCGCGAGCCAAACGAGCCAGGCGCAACCCCACATAATCACATTATGCCTTTGTTTCTGGGTTTGGGGGTCCCTATAAATCTATGATGAATGCTGGTATGGATTATGGATTATTATATTTCACGCTTTGTTTATGATGATTGAATTTTGAATTGATGATAAATAGCTCATATAATTATATTATTCTGCCTTTGTTTTTGGGTTTAGCAAGCCCTGATTTGTACGAGCTTTTCGAGTCGACTCGAGTTTTTTTTTGAGCCGACTTTCGAGCTTGTTTTCCAAACGAGCCGAGCCGGCCTCGTTTCCCGCCCTACTAACCACCCATCCTAATCATTCTGTAGAGCAGCATTTGTTTAAGCATAAACAGTGGAGGCTGGAATGGGAGCTAGCCACGAAGGTGGTAGAAAAGCCTATCAACATATTGAATAATAAAGTAAACAAGCACACTAGTTAAATATTGCAGATTTCCAGAACATTGGTCTTGCTGTCTTTTGTCTTCTTTTCTGCTCACTTGCCAACACAGTTGATGGTTGTTGTCCACCTTCAGATTACTTTTCTCCTCTGGCGACAGGCACCTTCTTTTCTATACCCCCTCAGACTCCTACCACATTGCTAATATTGTAGCTGAGCAAAGCATCAATTATCTAATGCCCACGCAGTGATCAGTAAATATTCTCAAGTGATAAGCTAACCAAATTACTACCATTTCAGCCTATTGCTGTATTAATTTTGGTTTCTTTGGACTTATTACTACTTCTCATCATCTATCAAGATCTCTATAAACAATACTGTCATTACTCCCAGCATCAAGATTACCTGTATTTATATGTGCATTCGGACGGCTGAAGTGTGTATCTACCCAAAGAGAGGTCGTGATTTTGATTTACAGTGTGTCAAGCGGAAGTCTCTGCTGGCATGCATGTATATGGGTGTGTATTGTACAAGATAATGTGTGTTTGCTAACCAATGAATCAGTTACCACTAAAAGAACATAAGATTGCCTGATTTGGCTCTTACAAATCCCCACAAATCCCCATGAAATGACAGTTTCCTGCAGAGGATAATTGACCTGGCCATGATTATTTCAGTGCAATTATCATTTACTCGTACTACAAGTCTCCTGGACATGTGTACTAGTGAACGATGTACTCCAGCTTTATCAGTTTTTACTGAAGTGACAGTACGCACAAACTTTACTGTCAGAGAGCAACCAGCTGGACTGGTCGTAACTTTCGTTGCGACTAACAATGGTAAGCATATGCTCTCAACGAGAGGTGCTACTGTACAAAATGAGGAGCTATGTTCAACGTCTGAGTGAAAGGCGAAGACCGAGATTAATTACTATAGTATTTGCTACAGTGAAATTACTATAGAATTTTCTCTTATATTATTAATACAGCGCTTTGCTACGATACCGCAGCAGACGCTGTTTGCATACGAATGAACGCTCCTTACCGAAATTAAAGATCGAAAGGATGATACGAATGATTTGGTCGTTGTGGCATTAAACGTCAATGAAATTAGCCATTTTTGTCAAGACATACTTCCACGGAGTGTAAATGTAGATAGCAGCATAATTTTTTTATGGACTCCAAGTTCCACTTCCGTCTATGTTAAATATAGATAACTTATATCTTACTCTACTAGAATTTAGAGAAGTATTTTATAAGAATTTCTATTTTTCTACTTACTTTTGAAGGAGAACTACGGAACACTATATAAAGTCATAAAGGGTAGTCATGGAGAACACAAACCACAAATTAACTCATTCAAAGCCAGTTGTGCACAAGATGGTTAGAGCATATGATATTATTTAGCACTAGATTCTTGTATAGAGTAAGGATCCGAGTGTCCTAAAAGATTCAAAATGGTTGTGTGAGAGCGACAATCACTTGTACTCTTTTGATGTTGTGCTTAAGAAATTTGTTATCGGCTTCACAGATCTTTCTCTCTCATCGTGATTATTTAGTCGTTGTTATTAGGTTCTCTCTATTAGATTCATCTACTTCGTTCTTGAAATTGTGCATGCTCGTATCGTATCTTATAACTCTGATCCGATCTGGGGATTGCTGCGCATATGAAGGGGTATTAGAGTATAACATGTGGTATTAGAGTCAAGGCCAGATTAATCTGATTTGCGAGAAGGTCGATGCAGCGTCAGGTAACACAAAATCAATATCGATGATGAATCAAGCGGAGAAAATTTCAGCGTGTGACATGTGGGGTGAAGAATGTCCTTATCAAACAAGGGTTAATTGATGCTCTTGAAAGGGACAAACCGGAAAAGACGTTTGTTGAAGAATGGAAGGTGGTGGAGCGGTGGAACAAAAGATTGTCAGTACAATCCGTCTATGTCTCTCCGAAGAGGTAAAGTACTCGATGATTAAGAAAAATTCGTCAAAGAAATTATGGAGTGACTTAGAAGAATTGTATATACCAAATACGCTGACAAACCAATGGGTGCCAAAGCGGCAACTATTTAGGTTGCGCTTGGAGAAAGGCACAGTTCATTGACCATCTCAGTGTCTTCAACAAGGTTATCACATAACTGACCAGTGTGGATGAGAAAATTGAGGAGAACGACAGGGTCGTCATATTGGTGTCATCTCTACCACCATCATGAAAGCAATTGGTGATAAATATTATCGTCAGGAAAATCACTTTCAACTTCATTGAGGTAGTGGCATATCTATTAGAGGCGGAGTCCTTGAAGAAGACATCAGATTCTTCATCCTCGGGTGATCAAGCATTGGCTGCCATATGTGCTGCAGGTAAAAGCAAAAGTCACAGAAAAAAGGGCTAAAGCAAGGGCACGTGTGTATGCTATCTATGTGACGAGAAAGGTCATATGATAATAGACTATACAAATTTGAAGCAAATGAAGGGTGCATGCTCAATGACGATGGCTAAAGATGATTCAGACATACTAGTCATCATCAATCAGTTATTTCTCATGGATAGATATTAGATTCAGATTGTTACTTCCATATATGTTCAGTAAGGGAGATATCAGACGAAAGATCTCTGCGCCCGGTGCATGACTGTTCACTTAGCGCATTGTAAGGAGTATGCAATTACTGAGGTGGGAGTGGTTATATTGGAGATGTACAATGGAGCACATCACATATTGACGGGAGTTCGGTATGTTCCCATCTTAAATAATAATCTAATATATGTGAGGTCGATTGAACTCGAAGGTTGTGAAGTATCACTTCGAGGTTGAGTCATACGAGTTACTTGCAAAGGGAAGGTAATCATGAAAAGTATATGGAGCAATAGAGGATACCGGTTGATGGGTAATCACCAGGGAATATTAACCAATGGGATGTCTGATAAAAATCCTGATCAGGAAAAGGAAATTGTCATCAGCAGTTATAAGATCGAGGTGGCCGACTAGAGGGGGGGTGAATAGACGGTTTTAAAAATTCTTCTTGCTAAAACCAATATATAATGCGGAAGCTAATAACAAATTGGTTTTGCACAATTAAAACCTAAATCAACTAGACTTCCCTAAGTGCATCAACAATATGAATACAATACAATGAGATCAATCATACAAAGATATATAAGCAAGTAAAGAATGTAATATAAATTGCTCAAAGTAAAGCACAAGCACAAACCAAGATGACACAATTATGTATTACCGTGGTGTTCGGAGACTTGCCGGTCTTCCCTAATCCACATTGAGGTAAGCCCAACCACGTTGGACCGGCTCCACTAATTAAACCAACACCTCGCTCCACTAAGGTTGCTCTTCCTCCACGCCGGAGATGGTGAGCACCAAACCACTCATAACACGCCGGGCCTTCTCACAAGCTTCTTGAGAAGATCACCGGTCACGACGCCTCCACGCCGTCTAGGTGTCGGCAAACACCAAGAGTAACAAGACTCAACTTTCACTTGAACTAATCAAGTGTCCAAGCTCAGTGGATAAACAATCCACTACCTAAGACAACACATGCACTTAGGGTTTGGTCTCAAATCTCACTAAGTGCAACACATGCATAAAAGAGAAGAGAGGGTTTGTTCTTGGCTCAAAAGAATGTCTCACAGCACTAGAACACTTTGCAATGGTAGCAACAACTTCCTCCAACCAGCCAAGATGGGTATTTATAGCCCACACCCAAAAACTAGCCGTTGCAGGAAAAATTCTCTCGAATCAGTGCAGGGCCGGTCTGACCGCCAACTAATGGCCGGTCTGACCGCCGCCAAATCGATCCGACCGCCAAGGCTGGCCGGTCCGACCGCTCCGAGGAAATTCGGTGCACCTCCAAAGGTGCTTCTCTGGAATAAACGTATCGCGAGAACTCCGGTACTTCCGCACCACGGTAGTACCGTTTTCTCAATGGCGGTTCTTCCGCACACAAAAACAATTCAAGGGGAAATTGGTCAGACTACCCAACATATGGCAATTTGACCGATTTGCCACTGGTTAGACCGATGACCCCTGGCGGTCAGACCGCCAGGCTCCAGAGAGACCTCGTATTTTTCACTTCGCTCAAATGGCAAAACACATTCGCCCATTTGAGTGCAAGTCCAACAAGGTTTAAAGATAATTTTCTCAGCAAGTTGCAAGACACATTAGCCAACCTTTAGAATACTCATCACAAGGAATAAGGTACATCGACTCACGCTATTTGCAAAACACATTTGCAAACTAAAGTCACATGCTACAAGGGTTATGCATGAGCCTCGACTATTTGCAAAACACATTCGCAAATGATAACATCATGCTTAGATGAGATAGAGCAACCACAATGAGCTATCAACACATGACTAACTCAAACTACTAGTTAAGACCCCTCTTAATAGTACGATAACCTATACTAGCAATCCGGTCTTCCAACCAAACACCAAGACCGGTAAAAGACTAGGAACACATCCTTAGCCCTAGCTAGTCATACCTTTGCCTTGCATCTTCTTGAAGCTTGATGACACACATCATCACTTCAAGTCCGGGTTATTAACTTGATAATCATCAACACATGATGATCATTTGCTTGACCTCCATCAATACATGATGGGTCTTCTCTTGTCTTGACGATCAACTCATGATCATATCTTCTTCTTGATAAGCATCAACTTATGACGTATCCTTTACACCAAGCTCTTGACTTTAATGTCATTGACACATGATGACATCCAAAGTCTTCATCACCCTGGAAAATAACCTATTTATCCAACTCATGGGAAAATATTAGTTCCACAATGTGATTACCATTAGTTACCACAACAAACCATTATCACATAATGGTGGGACAAGATACTTCAATCTTTCCCTTATTGGTAATTAATGATAACCACTTCAATTACACATAAATTGAATGTAGATAAATGTAACACAATGTGAGAATATATAAAATACACAAGTTACATATACTCACGACATGAGTATGTAAGAACTACATAAGTTCTATATACTCAAAACATGAGTATACAAAAACAACATAAGTTCTATATACTCAAACGGATATGTTTCAAAGTAAAGATCCCAAATATATGTGAAAAACGGAATATGGATCAATACTAATGAAACCATAAAATATAGAATAAACTCCCTCTAAATGTGTGCATACACAAATGTGTAATAAGATCATATGCACATATTCAAGTTAAACTTATGGTTGAGTTCATTCTATATTTTGGATCCGAGGAATGCAACAATATATATGAGATTAAGATGTCGATTGCATACCTCGTTGAATTTCACCTTGATATCCAAATGAGACTACACAAGATAATACTAGACAAGAGAGTTAGTCTCATATTTGAATTTATCATTAATCACCAAAACATTCCATTAACTCATAATGGCGTGTCTAGATCCTTCAGCGGTAGGTACTTAAATCTCATCTGCAGTTATGTGCGGAACTGCAAAGATGTTTGTAAAATATAGCATGCGCGGAGGCAAAGGTACGACCTGTTGTAAGAAGAAAGATGTGGTGGGAACAACCACTTGGTACCGACGAGCAGGTGGAGCTCGAACGCGGTATAAACCTATGGCACGAAGAGTTGTAAGAATAGGAGATGTGGTTAACCAAACTACACAACAAATAAACTCTTAGGTGGAGGGTCCGCTAGCCTGGACATCGACACGTACATTGCGGTGATGTGCATGGGCCACTGTGGTGAGGGCACCCCAAAAGGTGGGAGAAAAAAGAATTTTTTTTGGAAAAAAACAAAAATAGTAGAGCCGATTTGGAGCGAATTCTTGGAGGAGCACAGTGATTTCAAAGAATAGGAGTCAAGGTAGAGGCTGTTGAGTATGTGTGACTCATATCTTAACCTAATATGACTTGAAGATGTGTTCTACAAGGAATCCTATCATAATTCTATTAGGATTAGGATTTTTACTTACTTTTGAAGGAAAACTAGGGAGCACCGTATAAAGCCATGAAATGTGGTCACGTTACAATCACGAAAATATGTATTATTTAATCTATATTTTTATGTTTGTTATGTTGTTACCAATCACAAAAATTATGTATTCTCAAAGTATTTTGACAATCAATCAATAGCTTTAACTAGTTTCATATGTCCCACTAAAAATGATTTCTAGTAAGACTTGATTACATTTGCAATCGCACGGAGAGTGCACGTACTTTTAAAAAAATAAGGGAGAGTGCATATGCTAGTGTGGTTTAACACTCTTAATTAACCTAGCCGCTTACGTACGTGTCACCGACAGATGATGAGCGTGTACAACGCATGAAAGAGACACTATTCTCAGATTCTTTTTCTGTGTGATTAATTGCTGGAATGGTACACATTGAGGGTCGTTGAATCATTTAAGAGCAAGAAGTTGTATTCAATTAATTTTGGCAGGATTGTTTAATCTAAAGAAAAAGGTGTATTCCTTGCTGAGAATGAATCGTGTGCAATGCTCGCAAAAAGAAAAGAGGTTCATGCAAATCCCCAAAGCATGAAAAAACGAGTAATTTAGTGTAAAGTGCACAATTGAGTCAACAAGCATATCATTGTGTAAGAAAGGATGTCATAAGTTACTTACAGAATTAATTTCTTATTTACCACTGAAAATTGATCGGGTCTCTAAAATATCATCGTCACCGTATCACAACTTTCATCCCGTTTTAATCACTCCTGCCAGTCAACCATGAGTTGTCTGTTAAATTGTGTACGAAAAGATTTGTTTACCATTCTTATTCTTCGTCCCTCCTCTCTCTCTCTCCCCTTGTCTCTCTCCTCTCTCCCCACCGACGAGCGGCAAAGGCAACGGCGACGCACTGGGGCCGACGGAGGCGAGGAAGACAGGGAATCCATTTGTGCGGGGATAGGGATTAAAAAAGGATAAAAGTTAAGATCCAATGTCAATGAAGCGATTGGCAGTTTCGCGATAGTATTTTAGAGATTCGGCCAACTTCCAGTGTTCTTTAATTTTGTTATGCATAGAACAGTACTTTTCATCGCACCTGACTCAAAATTATGGTAAACACACAATTAGAAGGTTTTTCATCATGCATTTTTTAAAATCTTAGGAACAAAAGCATGGTAAAGATTGCTTGCACTGGGGACTGTCGGCTTGACTCTAGCGAGAGCTAGCTATAGCTTAGCGTTTCTTCGGTGCACTGTCAAAGTCATGACATTTACCTCTCTGGAAAGCAACCTAATAAATTTTTTTTCATGAGGTCAGTATATATTTTACACCTGGTAAACTTTCATATATGTTTGCGATTTTGCAAAATTGTTCAGCCTTGAGCTCTAAATTAAACAGCACTGTAATTGCCCGTCCAAAATTCCAAATATATGAAGAAAAAAAACCCTAATTAATAGCAATTTCAAGTAGCAATTAAAGTGAGCTGTCCAAGTCCAAAGTGCAAGCATGACTGTGGAGTAGTACCAACAGTGCAATGTGCAAGTACAAGAGAGAAGGTGAGTCAGACGTGTCCCCACATTGACCTTTTCGTCTTTTCTTATCCCTTTTGAGGGGAAGAACATCATCATCTAGTGCATTTGGTATCATTGGTGCATAGCTTCGGCATGCATTAGTTCTGCTTTGTCAAGTTTCAATGATACATTCATAAGCATGACAGGATTTTTATTCCTTTTTTAAGTGCTTCAGTGCTATTAATAAACATGTTGGCATAACATATAACCTTTAGAACAAATTAATCGGGAGCTCGATTCTTCAGCTGCACACCCCTGCAGCAACGTAGAGGAACATTGTAGCAGCGATAATATGAGTGTGCTACAGTACTAGAGGTGTGTTGGAACAAGAAACATCCCGTTGTGCGAGAGAACAATCACAGTAAACACACAAGAGACACAAGAGTTTGTTTACAATGTTCAACAAAGCCTACGTCCCTGGGAGCCGAATCACGGCGGCTTTGTCCGTATAGGGAGTTTCTTTCTTTTCTTTTGATTAGGGTTATAAGAAGTCGGCAGTATATATTTATACTCAGATTATATATTCGACTCGGACTCAGCCCATTCCTTCCACCTTGTTATATATGAACCATACACAACAAGGTACAATTATGTTTTTAGTGTTCGACAAAAAATGTATAGTGCTGGTACTGCAGCTATTGATACGAGCCTTTGATTTCTGATTGGACTGTGGAGATGGGCTCCTAATGCACATCACTGTAGGTCCCAATGCAGAGGATTCATTTCCAAACCAACTGTTTCACTGGTAAACAAACTTTCCTTTCCTTGCTTGGTATAATTCTATCATGTTTCACCCCTATACTTTATTTTGCCGATTACAAGATAGACGTGCGCACACGCACACACACACACACACACACACACACACACACACACACACACACACACACACACACACACACGAGTGTGCTCCTTTAGCACAAGCCTAGACAGATGAAAGCCAGAGATAAATTCATGACCTCACAAAATTCCGTTGAAGTACACTCATGTGTGCGTAGTAGATGTGCATCAGAATTTAAACTCTAATGGGTAGATTCATACACCCATAACTTCACCCACTGAGAGGTGAGTCCCCACTCCTACCCTCTTTGAATTAATGAATTAATACTCCGTGACTTTTACCATTCCTAAAACAAAAACTCTTTTTGAATGAATTATTTTTGCAGTCATAGGATGGCATACGACTCGATACTTGCAATGTTTGTAGGTGGTAGCAACTAACATACGTACATGGGGACACTATAAATACGAAACATTAGTGGTCCCTTACCAGTCATATATATTACAAAAGTTGCAAATTAATTGTCGTTGGTTAATTAATTGCTCAGATGTGCAGTATTTGGTCTGTTTGTTTAGGCTTAGGCTTTTTAGCTTATAGCTTAAAGCAAGCTTTTTGGCTTAATCCCCTCAGCTTTTAAGCCAAGGTTTGGTGTTTGGTAATCTGGCTTTTTATAGGATGTTGGCTTATTGAGTTGTGTGTGAAGAATAAAAGGTTGAATTGCCCTTGAGGGTTTGAAGGATGTTTTTAAGGATGAATTTAAACTTATTTTTCCATGGGATTTATAACTATGACGATACGTGCAAGTGTACATATGAAACAAAAATTATTTTGCTCGTTCGTGCATGTATTAATTTTGGACATTGCGTAATTAAAGAAATTAATCTTCATCTATCCTCTCTTGAGTTAGCGAGATCTTTGGACATTGCCTCGTTCGTGCTGATCCATTGACACCGTGCCCTCCAAATGACCCAGTTTGCATATCGTTTGGATCATAATCTTCATCTATCCGCTCTTGAGTTAGCGAGATCTTTTATGAATAAATATATACACACATGTATAAGATACTTTGAGTATCTTATGTGGATAATTAGATTATCTGTGTTTGTAATTTGTGATAATATTCTACGTGATTTGTTGATTGGATGTTAACTCTATATGAAACTTCATCTGAAGTGATAATTACCTTATGTATATTGCAACGCACGAGCAGTGAAATAACATAACTGAATGCCAAGTGCTTTATTCATCAGTACATCACACCATCAACATAAGTTACAAACCAAAGAAATTCAAAACAAAAGCACCTACACAAACACATACACATGGAAACACACATTAATCACATGAACTTCTACACCCTTTACTAAACAAATCGAATTGATCAATTAATCAATTAGCATCCATCCAACCACATCATGAAGATTTCTCTAGGTTGTGCAAGATACTAGGCGTCATCAAAACCAAACATGCTCTTTCCTTTTTGTCCTGAAGAACACGGTAGTGCAATTGTTGATTCGGATGTTTCAGAATGTATACCAAAATGCAAACATTATGATTGAGCATCCCAAAAATGTCAGGTTATCCCAAAATGGTGATATCCACTCCCAAACACTCACTAGAAAAACAAAGAGTATGAACAGAGAAAAATTGGATATCCTCCATGGTAAGTGTGAATGACAATATCAACACGAGCAAATGTCAGGTTATCCCACTCAAGCACAGCATTTCCTTCATCATCCATGAAACCTCCTTTTAACTTGAAACCGTAGCTTTGCCAATCTATGCTCATCATCACACTGAAGGAGGACTATGAGATGGGACAAGGTATAAAGTCTTCAAAATGCAAAACCTACAATTAGGGCAACCAATAGTGGCATTAGATAGCTCAGTTGAATCACACCATCAGCATAAACATGATACATCATTGTTTTACCTCCTGTAAGCTCACTGAATACATCTCATGAGAGGTATTCTTGCTTCTATATTACATCCAAAACCATTTATGCACCATACGAACAAGTAACTCTGATCAGATGTGTGGACGAACAATTTACCATTCAACATCAAATCAGATGTAGTACATACAATCATTATGACTACTTCAACATGTAGCACTTTAGTTTTCCTTTTGTAATGCATAATGCCAAAATTAGATGATATGCAATTGTTGTTCATTATTATGCCGATGGCTGAAAATAATGACTACAGATCAGGCAACAGCAAGGTTAGGAGCCTAGCACACACATGTCTCATGTATGAAAGGATGAAAGAGATTTGGACCATGATAGATCAATAACATCAGCGGCGTGCCAGCCTCCAGGTGTCTGATGCCGCGCAGCCAGCCTCCAGGCTTCCTGCGGGGTTGAAGGATCTAGACCCACCATTATGAGTTAATGTAATATTTTGGTGATTAATGACAAATCCAAATATGAGACTAACTCTTTTATCAAGTATTATCTTGTGCAGTCTCATTTGGATATAAAGGTGAAATTCAAACGAGGTATGCATTCAACTTGTACTCTTATATAATGTTGCATTCCTCGGATCCAAAATATAGGTTGAACTCCACCATAAGTATATCTTAAATATGTGTATATGTTTCTCTTTACACATATGTGTATGCACACATTTAGGGGGAGCTCATTCTATATTTTGTGGTTTCCCTTTACCACATATAATTGGGATCTTTACTTTGAAACATATCCGTTTGAGTATACAAAACTTGTGTGGTTTTCGTATACTTATGTTTTGAGTATATAGAACTTGTGTAGTTCTTGTGTACTCATATTTCGAATATATAAAACTTGTGTAGTTTTTTGTATATTCATGTTTTGAGTATATAGAACTTATGTAGTTCTCGTATACTCAAGTTTTGAGTATGTAGAACTTGTGTAGTTCTCCTATACTCATGTTGTGAGTATATATATGACTTGTGTAGTTTATATATACTCATAACATGTTACTTTTATCTAAATAAATTTATGTGTGGTTGAAATGGTTATCATCAATTACCAAAGAGGGAAAGATAGATGTATCTTGTCCCACCATTATGAGTTAATGGTATGGTGTGGTAATTAATGATAATTATATTGTGGAACTAACTTTTTCCATGAGTTGGATGTATAGGTTATGTTCCAGGGTGATGAAGACTTGGGATGATCATGAGTTGATCATCAAGTCAAGATTCAAGTAAAGGATGCATCATGCGTTGATGCATACCGAGACTTGAAGAAAAGAATGCATCATGTGTTGATGCACATCAAGTCAAGAGAAGACTCATCATGTGTTTATGGAGGTCAAGTGAAAGAATGCATCATGTGTTGATGCATGTCAAGACTCGGGATGAAGAAATCATCATGTGTTGATAATTTTCAAGACAAGATCCCGAAGTGAAGAGATCATCATGTGTTGATGATTGTCAAAGTTAAGGACCCGGACTTGAAGTGTTGATGTGCGTCATCAAGTTTCAAGAAGATGCAAGGCAAATGTATAACTAGATAGGGCTAAGGATGTGTTCCTAGTCTTTTACCAGTCTTGGTGTGTGGTTGGAAGACCGGATTGCTAGTATAGGATTACCGTACTATTAAGAGGGGTCTTGACTAGTAGCATGAGTTAGTCATGTGTTGATAGCTCATTTTGTTTGCTCTAGCTCATCTATGCATGGAGCTATTATTTGCGAATGTATTTTGCGAATAATTGATGCTTATGTATTTAATCTTTGTAGCATGGGACTATAGTTTGCAAATGTGTTTTGCAAATGGTTGAAGTCCATGCACCTTAGCCTTGTCGCATGATGCTATTATTTGCGAATGTGTTTTGCAAATAGTTGAAGCTCATGTTTGATTTCTTGTAGCATGTGACTTAAGTTTGCAAATGTGTTTTGCAAATGGTGTAAGTCCATGTACCTTATTCCTTGTGATGAGTATTTTAAAGGTCGACAAATGTGATTTGCAACCTGTTGAGACTATCATCTTGAAACCCTGTTGGAAATGCATTCAAATGGGCAAATGTGTTTTGCCATTTGAGCGAAAGCAAATGTGTTTTTCTTCTGTGGTCTGGCGATCAGACCGCCTGTGTGTAGTTCCGCACATGATGATTTCTTCACTTCGGGATCTTGTCTTGAACATCATCAACACATGATGATTTCTTCACCCCGAGTCTTGACATGCATCAACACATGATGTATTCCTTCACTTGACCTCCGTCAACACATGATGGGTCTTCTCTTGATTTGATGTGCATCAACCCATGATGCAACCTTTACTTCAAGTCTTCATATGCATCAACACATGATGCATCCTTCACTTGAATCTTGACTTGATGTTCAACTCATGATCACCCCAAGTCTTCATCATCCTGGAACATAACCTATACATCCAACTCATGAAAAATATTAGTTCCACAATATGATTATCATTAATTACCACCTCATACCATTAACACATAATGGTGGACAAGATACCTCTATCTTTCCCTCTTTGGTAATTGATGATAACCATTTCAATCACTTATAAATTGATTGATAAAAGTAACACATTGTGAGTATATATAAACTACACAAGTCATATATATATACTCACAACATGAGTATGCGAGAACTACACAAGTTCTGCATACTCAAAACTTGAGTATACGAGAACTACATAAGTTCTTTATACTCAAATCATGAATATACAAAACTACACAAGTTTTGTATACTCAAAATATAAGTATACAAAGACTACACAAGTTTTGTATACTTATACATATATGTTTCAAAGTAAGGATCCCAAATATATATGGAACACGAAATATGGATCAATACTAATGAAACCACAAAATATAGAATGAGTCCCCTAAATGTGTGCATACACATATGTGTAAAGAAAACATATGCACATATTCAAGTTATACTTATGGTGGAGTTCAACCTATATTTTGTATTCGAGGAATGCAACATTATATAAGAGTATAAGACAAATGTATACCTCATTGAATTTCACCTTTATATCCAAATGAGACTACACAAGATAATACTAAACAAGAGAGTTAGTATCACAATTAGATTTGTCATTAATCACTAAAATACTCCATTAACTCATAATGGCGGGTCTAGATCTTTCAGCGAGGTGGCAACACAGAGGCTCCAGGACTCCGTGTTGGCTCACACACCAGGCGAGAACTCGCACATGACTTCTTGGAACACACACACAGTAAAACATGAACTCCTCTGTTGCTTTTCTTCTCACCCAATGAAACAAACTGGTTACATGCTTTTTATAGCTACAATATGATATATAACCTCCCCACTAACACATTCAAGTAGGTCATTATCTTTACTACATGCACTAGCTCTACTACATGCAAATTTAATTAACATGTAAAATATTTAGACAACAAAATTAATTCCAACAATCACGCACTTCATCTTATCATGTTAAGCTTCTCATCTGAAAGACCGATCTTCCGACGCATCTCAAAGAATGTTTACCTTTCTCTTGCTGACCACACCACACAGTTGCTGCCTATGAACAAAGGGTACTAGAGGGACACATGTCCCTTCTCTTTTTCCCTTCGCGACCATCTCTTGCCGCCGGTGACACGACGTGCCAGTAGCTCTGACCTTGACGAGTTGGGTATTCAACAACGTGGCTTTTTTTACGACGATGGACTCAACTGCATCACCGCTACCTGTTTTGCAGCTAGAAACACAACTTGTTGGCGATCCCAACCTCGGTCTCAGCTACAATTGTCCTTCGTTGGTGACACAACTCGGCGGCGACGGGGGCTCGAATCAAAAGTTACACATGTGATAACTTAAACACACACTTACAAGAACTCACACACACATGCAACATGCAACATGCACTTGCCAACAAATTTTTGCATTGTCCGGTCGTCGCTGGCCCTCGCAGCTGCTAGCGCCCAATGCGCCACCAAACCTACCGCCTAGTGCAACCGGGCTCCGAGCTGCACCGCCTGTGCTGCTCCAAGCCGTTGCTACTCCTCACATGGAGCCATGTTGACGTGCCACCGCTCGGCGAACCATCACCGAGAAGCATCTCCACATGTCGCACCTCGCCGACGCAGCTTCACACAGCACCTTCGCAGGCATGTGCTCACACTAGCGCCCAAGGCACCAAGCCATGGTGCTAGCACGTGCTGCTGCCGGCCCACTCGCCTCGCCCACCGGTACACCGCCGACTGGCACGTCGTTGCCATAGCGCTTCAACCCTAGCTCTAATATCGATTGTTGACCCAGGCACCCAGCGAGAACTCACGCATGGATTCTTGGAACACACGCACAGCAAGAAGATGAACAGAAATGGCTCTTTTTGGCCGGTCGATGAACTCCTCTAGTGATTTTCTTCTCACCCAATGAAACAAACAGGTTACAATTCTTTTTATAGCTACAATACAATATGTAACCTCCCCACAAACACATTAAGTAGGGCACTACCTCTACTACGTACACTAACTCCACTACATATAAATTCAATTAACATGTAAAACATTTAGACAACAATGTTAATTCCAACACTCCGGGCGAGGTGGCGGGGCGTTGGCTTTGGGCAAAGTCTTTTGCCCGCGGTGATGTAGATGAGGGGCGCCGTTTTGCATGGGTTGCAGCTGCACGGGGGACGAAAACCGGTGTTCATCTACACGGACTACGATGGAGCGTGTGGCATCGGCTTTGGGAAAAGTATTTTGCCGCGGCGATGTAGATGAGGGGTGCCGCTTTGCGTGGGCTGCGCTGCACGGGGGACGCGAACCGGTGTTCCTCTACGCGGACTACGATGGAGCGTGTGGCATCAGCTTTGGGCAAAGTCTTTTGCCGGCGGCGATGTAGATGAGGGTGCCGCTTTGCGTGGATGGAGCATGCGCCGACGCCGCACGCGTGCCGCTGGAGGTGTTCATCAAGTGCCTCACAGGCTCGTTGCCTGGTGGGATCTCGACTTCCCCAACGGCGACACCGAGGGGAGGCCAAGTACAACCTCTGCATTGTCGAGCCCAAGGTCAGCTCCAACATCTCCGAGGTGCCCACCATCCACTACATTATATTAGGAAATACATTATTGGATACATAAGCTATTCTAATTCAGAGGTACGACATTCTGGATACAACATGGGATATTCTGCCTCTTTTTTACCTTTCTTCTTTTCAGTATGTTAGCTGGTGATTTTGCAGGTTCATTACTTGTGGAAATTTCTGAAAGATCGTGATCTTGGTGCACACATTGACATCCTAACGAAGTGATGTTAATTAGCATTGATTGAATTAATCTTGGGGTATACATTGCCATTTCAGCAAACAAGTTTCTGAAATGCCTATAAGGAAATAATGCATTTAAGACCCTACAACACATATTATGTAGCAAGTTTTCCTCCCTACAATGCTCAGGATTTTTGTGTCTTATGAGTTATGACAATGTTTGATATGACTACCCAGATATTTATACAGGAATGCATGAAATGGGGAAAAGTTTATTGACAAATATGTCAAGCTTCCTTACCTGCAGAATTCTTTTGTCAAGTGTGTAAGTAGCCCAATGGCAATTGCCTTTTTTATTCCTTTCTCAAGTAGACAGGATGTATCTATGATGGCAATACCTAGATCCCAAGTGACAAGCGTAGCAATGAATATATATTCCATATTTGCGTTGACATGTAAGTTCCAAAAAAAACTAATCGGATTGTAGAATAAATATATACTTTTGTGGAAAGGACTATTTATTTTCCTTGGTAATGCTATTGAACCTATGGTTCTGCTATCTAGGAATTTTCATTCAAATGATTGTGTAAAATTCTCTTGATCTCACACCTGAAACACTAATTATGTTACCCCAGCACTCTTAGTGCTGCAGTACCGTAATTAGGTTTGCATATCCCCCACCTCAAGAGATCTCAACATCCTACAGATCCTACAACTCACTTCTGTTATGCAAAAGAATATTCCTGCTTTTAATATGTCAATTTGTTCTTTGTTCCTAGGGCTGGAAACGAGTCGAGCCGGCTCGAGCCAAGCTCGCCTAGGCTCGGTCTGAACTGCAGCTCGGCTCGGCTCATTTTAAAAACGAGTTGGAAACCGGGCTTGGCTTGGCTCGGCTAGAAATGGGGCTCAAGCCGGCTCGCGAGCTCTATCGAGCCAAGAACCACCCAGCCCAGGAAACAACGATTCTCAGCAGCAGCAACAATGATATGATTTTGTTCATTCCACATTCATCTAGATGACATCCAAACTGACCAAATTCACCAGCATATCAACATGTAGAACTTGCATTGCAGTTAGCACATGACACTAGAATGAATTGTAGAATTAACTCGCAAAATCCAGACCAAACAACATCAAAAATCACCAAGAAATTGATACATGTAGAATTGCAGTCAGCACATGACACTAGACAGGGCAAGCGACACATTGGACGGGGGAAGCACGGGGCGCCGGCGGGGTGGACCGTCCACTGTGGATGGGCGGTGACGTGGAGGATGGGGAGGAAGGGGAAGGGGATCGAGAGGATTGGGTATCGGGATTGGCAGGTGGCACTAGGCTAGCAGGGCGAGGGGAAGGCGGCTGGTGGAGCTGGGCGAGGGGAAGGCGGTGGGAGACAGCAAGCGGGGCGGAGGTGGAGGAGGCAAGGCGGGCGGGGGGAGGGGGAGGCGGCGGGAGACAGCGAGCGGGGCATAGGTGGAGGAGGCGAGGGGGGTCGAGGTCGGGAAAAGGAGGAGTGGAGGACGAGGAAGGGGGCGGACCGGCAGAGGAAAGGAGGTGGAGGAAGGCTTCGATGGCTGGCTGGCGACGGGCGCGGCGATTGGCGAGGGAGCTAGCGGAGAGACATGGTGAAGGAAGAGGCCATGGGGGAGGAGGACTTGAGGAGGAAGGAATGGAAGCAGTCAAGTAGAGCGAAGAGTTGGGCGAGGCGCTCGAGCTCGGGAACGAGCGAAGGGGGTAAGGCAGTTTGGGAACGAGCAGCTCACGAGCAGTCTCGAGCTCATCTCAAAAATTTTGCAAGCCAGAAGTTGGGCTTGGCTTGGCTTGAAATTTCACAAGCCCGAGCCAAACCGGCTCGAGCCTGGTCCTAGCCGAGCTGACTCGCGAGCCTTGGGTTATTTTTCTGGCTCGAGTCGAGCTGGCTCGCGAGCCTCAGGTTATTTTTCCTGCACTATTTGTGCCTAGATACACTCTTCAATAAAAATATATGCATGCCAATTGTGTGGTCCATATGCCTTACATTATGTATACTAAGTAGATGTCATTATGATGAGAAAGACGTAATGGTATGGAGCTTGGAGAAATCTAGGATGTTTTCAGTTAAGTCTCTGTACAGACATAGGTCTTTTGGGGGTGTTATTCTTAATAGAAATCAGAAACTTTGGAAGAGCAGAATTCCTTTGAAAGTGAAAATTTCCCTTTAGTTTGCTTATCAAAATAGAATTCAATCTGTTTTCCCAACTTAAAATGAGAAATTTTAAAGGGAGTGAAAACTGATATCTGTGTGATGTGGTTGAGGATACTGACCATGTTTTGTTTCGGTGTGTTTTAGCTAAATTCTCTTGGGTTTGTGTCAAAGAAATCCTTGATTAGGAAATATATCCTGATTCATTAGATGATTTTCATCATCGTTGGTTAGATAATAGGGGTGCTAACAGATATCACATTGGTTTATTCAGTTTTGCAGGTCTTGCTTGGACGATTTGGAAACTCATAAACAAAATGGCGATTGAGCATACTTTTCCTAAGCATCCATTTGAAGTAATTTTCAAATTTATATCATGTTTGCAGCAGTGGAGAGTGCTGATCGTCGAAGCAGAGCAAGTGGAGTTGGACAGATTGGTTACGCTGACTGAAGTCTGGTAGACGAGTTTTGCGCTGGACAAAGAAATTCTGGAGTAGTTTAGTTTGTTTGGACCGGTTTAACTGTTAGTTAGGGGGTTTCCTTTGGTATTAATTGTTTTTTGGATGTATTGATTCAGTTGTTTGCTCATGGTAGTTGTTTTGGTGGTGCATGGTTAAGCTGGTTTTCCCAGCCTTTTGGTTCGTTGTAACTTGTCCTGTAAAACTCGCTATTAGCTTTCTATAAAAGCTAGGTTTCCCAAAAGTAGCTGTCATTATCGTGGCTTTTCACTTTTTAGCTTTTATGAAATAACACTTAAGTTTGACTAATTTTGGTGTTTCTACGTTGCATCCTACTGTAGTAGTTCTATTCCACATTCTTTTTATATGTACATCTGTTATTTTATTTTATAGAATTTGCCTGGTTAGTGAAGCAATTCATTTTGATTAAATCAGCTTCAAGGCGCTAATATATGCCGTCCTTTTTCTTTGCCATAATTATGCCAGCAAATTTGATATGCACTTTTCATTTTGATCTCAGGTTGATTTGAGTTTGTTGTGGATGTTGACAAGTATCTGAAAACTAACATATAAAAGTCACACAATGTTTCCTGGGTTGAGGCCTAGGATGAAATTTGAATGTGATGAATAATTTGAATCAAGGTACAGGTTTCGACTTTGCTTCAAGCAAATAGGTGTTGTTGCATCCACTCTAGCGCTGTATATTTATACCATAGACATTTCTTTTGGCTACTGTTTTTTTAAGGCCCGGAGCACCAAAAGGGACTAAATTCATTTGTAATCAAGTGATTATACATAGTTCTGCCATGCAAAGTACATAAAGATGCTATGGATGGGGCAGTTTCCAGCCTGCAAAGCATTGAAACATTCAGTAATACAAGGTTGATTACAAATGTGCTAAGCTTGTTTGGCTAAATGATCTGCTATTTGATTCTCTCTCCTTGAGGTGTGCCCAAAATAAACCTTCATGGTAGATGTTTGCTCTTTGATCTGAAGAAGAGTAGGTCGAGTTCTTCAATCCCCAGGATTGGAAATGAAGTCACCGTTGTTCAGAGCTTTTTTTATTGTAACTTGGTTGTCACAGACAAAACTGCAAGCTTGAACTTGCAAGTTCCGGGCAATGGAGACTGCCAACTGGAGCGCTAGAGCCTCTGCATGCAATGTGCTAGTGGAGTTGCAATTAAAAGGCGGAAACTTTGCCTGTATATATAATCCAAGGCCTGCATTGCTGGCATCTTTCATGAAAGCAAGTGGCATCTTTCAGGAAGCAAGGTTGTCGTAATCTTGATTCTAGTTTTACGATTCTACGTTTATAATATTTAGATTGATTGGACCGATCCGATTCTGCAGTGGTCTTAATTTTGTAGAATTTTAATATTATTATGATTCTAACAAAAAAAACATCCTACTCGATTCTACCTATTCTAGTGCTTTATAATAAAAAACTATTTACATATATTTATTTCATTGCAATTTTTTACTTTTTTATTTCCTCATGTCCATTATAATTTGCATAAATAACAAATGATCTTTTATTTGCACTATATTTTGGTAAACAAAAGTTCTAAAAGTGTAATTTTAAAAGCGTAGAAGTGTTATTTTAAAACTATATTTTGTTGGTAGAATCAAGTAGGATATTAGATTCTACATCGATCATACTATTCACGATCATGCTGACAACCTTACATGGAGGCATCAGAATAACGTAAGAAAGGAGTTTCAATGTTAATTAGTCAATGTGCTTCCTTGGAAGTATGATGGTTAGAAAAGTGGGTATTTGAATTTTCCTCCTTTTTATACATTCATGCCAGAGCCACCTGAGTAGCTTTTGCTTCGTATAGGACAGCACGAACTGTTAAATCTTTCTTTTTAAAAATGTGATCATGTCTAGATTTCCAAGTGAACCATAAGAGGTAAAAAAAAAAACTAACTCTGTCAGTTTGTGAGTGGTCTTGATTTAAAATTATATGAAGAATTTCAGCACAGCTTCTTCCTTGAAATTGTTGCCTGTCAGTTTTCAGACCTAAATAGGATTGAAACGTGATGTGGCCTTTGCATAACAGCAGTGGGAGAAGAGATGATCGTCTGTTTCTATTTGATCACGTCCTGAGCATTTTTCAGAAATTTTGTTAATTCTATGTTGAACTTTTACTGAAGTTAGCAAGGAATTAGTGACCGTTCCAGACAAAAGTCTAAATTCTAGGGAGAATGTTCTTCGATTTCCAGCCAAGTTGGATAATTTGAAGGTAGTCGCTGATCAATTGTGTGTCGATGTACGTACCTGTTAGACGTATACGTGCATATCTCATGCACGTATATCAAATAGACCAAGGAGGTCACGCCGCAGGGAGATGAGATCACGGTGGCATCGGTCTCAAGATTGATATCAAAGAGATTACAACTAATTCCAAATATATTCCCGAGTGATCAATGCATTATCTCTTGTATGGTCTTCGGTTGCACTGCACATCTCACAGCGTACTTCGACGCCAACCGGGTGGGTTGCCCCGACACTCGCAAATCTACTTTAGGCTACCATTTTTCCTTGGTGATAACCCCATCTTGTGGTCATCCAAGCAACAACACACGTGTTGTCGCTAATGCAGTTGTCGAGTTATGCTGGTTACGCCAACTCTTACACGAGCTTCATCGACCACTTTAAAAGACTAATGTCGTCTATTGTGACAACATCAGTGTTGTTCATCTCCCAACTAACCCAGTGCAGTATTAGCGTACGAAGCATACTGAGATTGATCTACACTTTGTTCGTGAGCAGGTGGCCTTAGGAGATGCTCGTGTACTTCAAGTTCTGCACATCTTCACCAAAGGGCAGCCTACCTACGGCGGTGTTCCTCGACTTCCGATCCAGTCGTCGACCTACTGATAAGCCTTAGGGGGCTGATTTCATGTATAATGAGAATACACGTACGCTTTCATGGCCTCTTAACCACTATGCGTACGTACGTTGTCCAAGCCAGCCCCTGCGTATTTGCAGGTCAACTACAATCTATCTGACGACACGCATAAAATCAAAACTAGTGTATCGATCCTCATCACCAGCTTGCATGCATGCTTGCACCCATCTGATCCTGATCGAACGGTACTACGAGGCTACGTGTGTAGTGGCTCGAAGCCCCATTTCTTTAATTTGTTGCAACTCATGATCTGTATGAATGGAATTGGTAATCATCGCAAACGGTTTTTGAATCGTTTGAAAAAAGCTATCACAGATGGTTCTATAGATGGTTCTTCAGACGGTTCTGTGATAGGTTCATATCACAGATGGTTCCAAGAGAACCGTCTGTTGATGAGACGTCTTCTATAGCCTGTTTTGTAGTAGTGACGGCTAATTAACTAATCTATGCTACTGTGAGCTAAGCTAGCTGAATCAAACAAATCTAAAGCTAGCTTATCCATGCATGTTTGATTGGATGCATGCATGCATTGTGTATTACCGTCCAGAATTTTGCCGAAATATCCTATCACCGGATATTACCGGTTTTATCGGTGGGTCCGATAAAATTTTGAAACAATATATAGTTTTCCCTACCCACTACTCTATACGTTGGCCTTTCTTCTGAAGAAAAGGTGAGGAAGAACCTATGCTGCTCATGTGTTCAACCGAAATCAGGCATGCAGTAGGGCATGTATATATATATAAGTAGTGCTATGTATATTAGCCACTTGATTTGCAGTAGTGGCAAGCATGCATGCATGTTAATTATTAGTGCACCTCCATCTCCATGTGATGTGAGCAAGCAAAAGAAAGGGATCTCTCTTTCTTCCCCGGCCAGTGACCTTGACATGTATATTATAGCCATAGGCAGCAGCCTGTGATCTCCGTCGCTTTTCGATCGGATGGATGTGCACGCACATGAAAAGTGCACATCACTGCCGACCACGACTCGAATAAGACTAGAATTATTTTTGAACTTTTTTTTTTGTGTGGATCTGATAATCAAATCCACATATTTTGACACTGGACCTCGTGCCATTGCTACGGAGGACTGAGATCCAGCTCGTCTCTGATTCTATGTGAAAGTCTCGTAAAATCTCATGCCACTAATTTATTACCGGTGGCAAACATCCGTCTTTTTCTCGAGGGAGACGGACAAATTGGTGAGCTTAGGAAAGTGATTACGCTAAGATATGTAAATGGAAAGGACCCGGTGGAAAAGTGTGGAGGGAGCGAGCCGCGATGATGGGCGCAAGTGTGGCGCAGAAGCCGGCCGGAAACACCCAGGTTTTTCTCTGCTTTCCATGGCCAGATGGCCCACCTACTGACAAGCGGCCTACTGCTGGTCCAGTCGGGTGGTGGGCCCAAGGCCCTCTCCTCAGTTCAGATGGAGCATCTGTGGGCCCATGGACCCACCTGATGCTGCCGTTTACTTCAGTGACATATTTTCTAACCTCTCTCTTGGTAACACATGACGACGTGGATGCTTGGCATGGAAGAAGATTGTGTGATTGCTCGGCGGTTAAAACCAATTTGTTACTTACGAGAGACCAAGTGTTTATGTTTTAGATGAAAAGTTGTTCCACTCGAGTAAGAATTTCCAAAAATGAGCTATTTTTCCTAGTTTTTTTTAAACAAAAAATAAAAGGCAGACGGATTCACACCATAACCAACTTAACGGTATTTTCTCAGTCTACTACGTTGAAGTATAAGTGAATTGTCTGTATTTCCTAATCAGTTTAAGATTTGGGGTGAACTGATTGGTGCATACAACTCAATATGGTATCAAAGCAAGAAGTCTTAAAGCCAAGAGATTAAAAATAATAATAGTACTCAATATATCGCTAGCTTTTAAGTGAACTAGTTGGTACATGTAACTCGATATACTAATCGTGTTTATATAATGACAATGACATAAGTACATGCAACATATAACAAATACAGTTTCTGAATTCTGACTACGCAAGCCTGCTGCAATGTCACGCGATATACTAATCGTGTTTATATAATGACAATGACAACCATGTAAGTTGCAACTTGCAACCACTGATGGCACCCATGTAGCCTTTTATTTTTCCCCCGATGTTTGATGCATAACTGTTTCTTTTCTTAAAAATATCGTCCCGTACAACATATTTACGATTAAAAATAACAAAGAGGAAGAGAAAAGGACACGAATGATCCTTCTCTCTGGTCCTCCAAATCGGAATGTCGGCACAAATCACGAAGGAGTGCAGGCTTTCGCACCACCGGTTTCTACCAGCAGCGAGCGCACATCAGGCATTCAAGTGTGCTCCGGAAAAAAAAGAAATTGTTGGGACTGTCAGATCATATGATTATGCTATTTTGTCAACGCATTCTTCATACCGTGTACAAATGTACGCTATGAATACAACAGAAGCACGTAAAAGAACATAATTTGATCATAGATTTGATTAGTCGTAACAGTGCTTCGAATACTAATACCAAAAATTATCGCGAATGGCGATACCGGTTACCGGGCAATGCAGATGTTACGGCTTGTGTAATCTAAGGAAGAACATTCGTTTATTTTATATTATTTTATTTACTTGGGCTCATTCATGGCATTCAGATGGACATGGTACATTGGCAATGAGCAATCAGGCAGGGTTGGTGAGGTCGGTCTGGTCCAGCTCCGGCACCCCCATCGGTGGCGCCCATGGCTCACATGTTGCCAAGCTTGTCTCTTTGGGCAAGGGAGCAAGGAGTTGGCTGCAAGCCTGGCAGGCTTTGGACTTGTCCTGTGTTGTTCTTGTCGCCTGAGCTGTTGCACGTCACTCTGTGGGCACTGCTGCTGTTGTTCAGGGCACCTCATCTCTCTTCCGGTCAACCTCATGGATGCATGCATCCATGGAGGTGCTTGCAGCCAAGATTGCAGTTTAGGGTTCCATGGCTCTGACAAGGACTAGTCACGAAGAATGCCACGAGGCTGCCGCTGGTACAATTCAGACGCAATGCACGATAACATGGTGTGATGGATAACAGAGGATGCTTGTGAAGCTTGTTGCGTCCCAGAAACAGCTGCCCCTTGGAAAAGAAAGAGAGGAGGAACAACCCTTGGAAGGAAATCAGGCAGCGGCGGTAGCATGAGAAGCTTCCATTTGTAGCTGAAGATCATGGCGAGCTTATTGTTGTTGCTAATAGGCTGGACTCCAATGTAACTTTACCATAAGTTAGTACTAGATACATCAGTGCATAACTCATCATGAAACTAGACAAATCTATCTACAGTACACCACATGCTTATTAAATGTACTCCCACGAAAATTTCTCTCTCTCTTCTACACAAGGCTCTTCATCTTACGCCTCAGCCACATGGTCCGAATATCTACACTCAGTGAAAGGAAAATCTCCCGGTTGCTCGGATCCAAGAAGACGTCCGGTGCTAGCGACTTCTCGATCGGGGAGAGGTCTGCCATGGCATTCATCACCTCGATGCACCGCGGGATGCTGTACCTGTTGTCCCTCTGAAACTTGGGATCGGCATGTCCTTCCATAACATCAGATGTTCCATCCTCGCTGGGCCTCCTCAAGTAGCGCCATGGCTCCCCGCACTTCCTCAGTAGGCCTCCTGGAGAGCTGCCATGACTCCGGCCGCACTTGGGTGATCGGTTTTGGGTACAGGTGCCCATTCATAGTCTGGACTTCAACGCCGACTAGGGTCTCCTGTTGGAATGAAGACTCTCTGGATACTGGAGATGGGGGATAGGAGAGAGCGGCCGATTTATGTAATAATCATCTTCTTCATCATCACTCGAGTCAGCTTCCGTTCCATTCCTTTCATTCGGTGTAGGTGCAGCAAGAATACTTTTACTGTCCAAAATAACACCAACTGCAGAATATGAACAAAAATATTTTAATTTTAGGAACAGATTGAAACCCATAACAGAAATCAAGACAGCTTCAAAAACAATAAACAATATTCAAAATGTTATGCTAAACACCTTCATCAAAAGGAAAAGTACTAAAACAAAACACATCAGGTGAATTTCAAGATATCCAAAAATAAAATGCAGCATAAAACAAGCTATTCTGGAGGCCCCTACTTATTACAATCATCATTCCAGAGTGAGTGCCCGCAAAAGGCCTCTACGATACTAAAACATGGATAAATTCAATGGCTAGACCTTATGTTCAATTGTTGAATGTGCATACAGTAGCTTCAATTTGTATTTATGGTAGCAGATCGTCTCTTAACAATTTTGTACAAAAATATCGAAGGATCTCGATATTTCACCATCAGATCATTTTTAGTATACCCTCAATGGTATACTATTTACCATGGTAGACTAAAATCTGCACTGTTACTTATTTACCACACTGCATTATTTCAGTCTCTAGTTGTTGAATATTTCCTTGTTCAAGATTTCACAACAGCGGTGGTGGGTAAATACATCTAGCATAGTTATTTATTCACAGTTTCATGTGCATTTAATTGATGACATATACTGCCAAGACCGAAAGTCCTGAACTATGCCCAGGGCTGTGTGGGCTTAGGTCCCTCCACAGAAATAGGTAGATATGTTAGTTTTCATCATTACATACATGAATTTCTTTAAAAGAGTATCCATATTCCATGTGCATTCATTTATAATAAATCGTTACTAAAAGATGCGAAAGTGCAGAATTAGTCCATATCTCAGTGGACCTGGTCCCTTTACCGCAATAGCTATCTATGTGTCACTCCCTCCATTCTTTCTAAAATGACTTTCAGAATCCATGCAATCAAACTTTCTAAAATTTGACCATTAATATGTTTATCACTAGATTTGTCGTTAAAACTGCTTCCATAATATAACAGTTTTATTAATTTAATACCAATAAAAATTATATCAGAAACTAGGGATGAAACTAGGTCAATCCTACAACACACATCACAAAGATTGCTCTCCCCAAGTTCCCCATGCGGCTGAATACCCAATCCCTTATCCCTCCCATGTAGCACAACCCACAAACCGCCTCCATCAATACATTGCGAGACGCGCTGCTTCGCCCTCACCGTGTATGTAACCACCTCATGTCCCTCGTGCGGTTGCGCCACCTTCACCCCCCATCCCACCTCCATCCATGCATTAAGGATGCTACGCCGTCGCCTTCATTGGTTCTCCGTGCATGCCATATTGCCGCCACACGCCACCCTAACCACGAGGTCACGCCACAAGACGTCAGTGACCAGCTGAGGCAAGATACTTCCCATTGCCGTCATTGTGCGCCCGCACTGCCGTGGCTTCTCACCGTTGCCGGCAAATGTGAGTTCAACTCTGGTCATCCTCAATTTTTGGTTCCACCACTGTCAAAGACTATGAAAAGTCATGTTCAAAAAGAAACTAGGGAGTAGTTTTCATCATTAGATATGTGAACACAAGTGATCAAGTGGTTTATTTATGGAGGTAAGAACCTGAAGATTTTGAGAAACCCGACTTGCATGTTGTTTAAAAAAATTATATTTCATGTGCATTTCATTTATAACATATCCTTATCGGTGAAGCGAAAGTGTGGAACTACGCCCGAGGTTGGGTAGGCCTGGTCCCTTTGCCACAATTGAGATGTGTAAGTTTTCATCGTTAGATATGTGAAGACAAGTGGTCGAATGGTTTATTTGTGAGTTTGAAGCCTGACTTGCATGATTTTTTTTATTTCATGTGCACTTTCCGTTATAACAGATCCTTACTCCCAGAAGCGAAAGTGTCAAACTAGGCCAAGGGTTGGGTGGGTGGGTCGGGTCCCTCTACCACAGGGGGTCCCTCTACCACAATCTGTACAAATGTGTTAGTCTTCATTGGTAGGTATGCGAAGACAAATTGTCGAGTGAGTTATTCGTACACTGATCATGTCCGTCGTTGTCATCATCACTCTTGACTTCCAAGTAAAAATAGGCACTATCAATTATGGCCATGGTTGAAGGGCTCATCACAATTGAAGCAAAGACCTTTCTAGCAATAGTTTACTATCTCCAACTCTTTGTGGAAATTAAATGGCCAAAAAGCAAGGAATTTGTTACCTCGATCAATAGAGGAGCATAAGACATTGTCTTGATACCGATCAATAGCGCAAAACTATTTGTAGGGAGGGTGGCCTAAGTAGTATTATTGGTAAGGACACTAGCGGGCTTGACCGGGATGGAAGGCAGCACCTGGCATCTCTTATTGTACGCCATAGCCAAGATCACGGCCATCTTCAAGCTTGTCAAGTTCTGCAACTCGACATCCACACGAAGGGGCTAGTCATCACGGTGTTCATGAGTCAGCGTGGCGCAGTAGCGCGCCAAACTGCTCATGATACTCTGCCATGCTAGTTAGGTTAGAAGCCTCATTAGCTCTCCCAATGGGTTGCTTGGGAATGGTGGTCCAAAGCGAACATGGCAAAAATCCTTACCAAAGCCAAGTCAGGATGCCCTCATCACGCCCAAACTGGGCAAGCCACCGTGGATGACCTCTAGCATGTGTTACAATGCCAGCTACACCTTCCCATCGTATGATTCAAGACCTGTTCATGAATGACCCCCGCCGGCCCAGCCCGAGCCCGGCCCTGTCCGGGCCAGGTTTGGGACTGGATTTTTGTCCCGAAAGCCCAAAAATGAAATTAAAAAAATGAAAATCTATTTTTTTAATTCTGGAAATGAATTAAATATTACTTGTTTATTCTAGAAAAGGATTAAAATAATATACTTAAATAGAAAATTCGTAGTAGCAAGGCATGACCGCCTCTTCCATCTGATGAAAGCCCAGGGGGAGCTCTTGGCCTAAGACAACCGAAACTAGAGCCACAATCACGTCTTGCATCTAAGACGTAGCATACTGCTTAGACGCCATGGAAGGATGCACATCAAGCAACTTTCGCATGGTCACAACCAACTCAGCGAGGTTGATAATCACCTTCATGAGAATCCCTTCAAAGTCGCACTGCCTAAAGCAAGAATACATGGTGCTCAGCTCTTACACGAAGTTGTCATGTGCTTTGGTTCTAGGATGTAGATTGTAATTTTATGGAACAACTAGTTAGTTGTTCTTAACCTCCCGAGGAATGCTAGTTGTCGTGCCATGATGATAGCAAGATTTGTTTTGGGTGCACGGGAGGGGGATAAGGTTGGGATTTGGGAGACGTTCTTTTTGTGCTTGCCCTAAGTCTCCTGATACAATCATTGTGTAATAGGCTAATAGCCAACTCCTAGTCCTAACATAGATGGAAACTATAACTTGCCAGACAAGAAAATGAAACTGATCATGCTAATCCCTAAGTAAACCTAAAATACCACACTTTCCTATCTTAACTACTGCTGCCGATGCCAGCTAGGGGTGAGCAAAAAATGCAAGCCGAATTTCCAAACTGTACAGACACGATTTGGGCCAGTTCGGATGGTCAATTCAGCCAACAAACCGGTTTCGGTCTTTTCACTGCTGTAGTTTGGAAGTTCAGAGTTCGGTTGGCGTGTAACATCCTTAGCCCGAACCGACCAAATAAACCAAAATGAATGCAGTAAAAACACCCTTCAAGATCCCACTCCCACCTCGCAGACATGTCGTAAAGATCCCTATGGTCTTGCATATCCTATCATCTTCTAATTTTATGCCTCCTCCATACCCCCTTTTATTTTCTCTTTCACAATGGTGGCCTGGAATTGAGACCACATAATCTTGTTCTTGTTCAGCTGCTCCTCATGTGGACCATCGTGAGCTCTTGGTGTCACATCACGATCTCGCTGAAAAGTCCATCATGGTGCTGTGCAGCAATCCCACATCATAGCCAGGGTGAGAATTCGTTTTTGACTTTTTGTGGTTTTTTAGAACTTGGAATTCGTTTCTTAAATGACTATGTATGTTTTGTCATTGATTTGCTATTCCCTATTAGAATTTTGATCACGGAAGAATGAACCAGTTGCCGAATAAACCGACCAAACCGACCGAAACTTTATTCAGTCAAATAGATTTGATTTGCATTTTCAATTCGGTTAATTTTGCTCCCAAAATTCTAAAACCGAAATTAACAATTTGGGCTACAAATTTGTAAAAACCAACCGAACTAGCCAAATAATCACCCCTAACCAGGGATCGAAATCCCGTTCCCGGCGCAATTCCCGGCCGTCGATTGGTACCGGTTACCGGTTTTCCCAGGAAAACCCCGGTTGAGTTTCGTTTAAATTTGCTTTCAACCGAAATTCGAAATTTGAATTTGCAAACTCCGGAAAAACCAGCCGGGATTTCTATCCCTGCCCCTAACACCACCGCCTCATGAACGGATCTCTAGTGGACCCTAGTAGGTTTGGAGTTTGGACCATAATATCGGGTAACCAATCCTATATGTACAAATTTCCCAATAATACCAATAAAACATAAATACAAATCAGAGTTATGCCATTCAATCACATATTACAAAAAAAATCCATTTGTGTCTGGGAGCACTAGAACAAGCACATGGTTGAAAGGTCTATTGTTTGAAAGATAGTAAACAAGGGAGAAAAAAAACCAATAGCTAGTGCAAATCACCTAGCCAATTGACAGTTAAGGAAGAAATTTGTGCAATATTCTGCTTAAACATTTTGCAACTTACTAATTCAAGGGTTGGCACCTCAATTGCGTTACCTTTTTTCCCATACGGATTTTTGCAATCATCACATTTACAGTTGATGGAGCATCCTGCCCCTCCCTTCAAACACGGAAGAGAAAAAAATCCATAGTCATGAGCTGAGACAAGACGAAAAACTAACAGAATAGAGTTGGATATGGAACCTGGTAACAGTCACAGTATTTCTTAAGGCAGCCTGACTTTTTGCAAGTGCATTTTCTTCTAACAAGGTCCATAGGGGATCTTATAAGTTGTTCCTGAGACAACAAAAATAGCAGGATCACCAAAAACAGAAAGAGGAAATAATTAGACATTAATAAGGTCGTGTTTGAACAACATTTATACCGCTGAATCTTGACCAGCCTCTGATGTTTGAACAACTTTCAAAGGCAAGACTGGTGTATTCCGTATAACACTATGAATAGGCTTATTGTAACATGGTTCGCATCCACATGATTCAGAACAATGTGATCCAGAAGCAAAACACACACAGTAACTGCCACAGCATAAAGCAAATGATGATTACAAATAAAAAGAAACTTGAATTTAGCAGTAAAAAACATAAAGCAGGGTGTGTGCACGCACATGCATAGTTCGGTGGGTAGGGTGTGTGTTTTTGTGTGCACGAGGTGGGATGTAGTGGGCAGGTGCATGCAAAACCAGCCTAGAATGTTCAGTGATTACTCTCTTTCCATGCATCACCATCCATGTAAATCCCCTCTCCCCCAAATTCAATTCCCTCCATGGGAAGAGTGCTGTGAAATTACATGGCACAAATATGTAGGTCATGTACACGCAGTACAGTTAAACCAGAAATCACAATCAGCCTGCTCCTGTGAATGGCACTTCAAGTGTGCAATTTTGCATTAGAATATAATAGAAAGATAAGTATGGGTAAATTTAAAAATGAAAAAGGGACCAGTTTCCTCTCACAAATCTCTATGGAACACTTGACTCAACGGCAACTTGACATGCTCAAATAAAGTTGCTACACATGCTCAAATAGAGTTGCCAAATTTTGATACTTTGGCGGTCTCAAAATTGACAATATTTAGTGCTTCTATCATATATTTAAAAAAGGAGGTGTCTAGGGGGTATGTGAGTATTTTTTTGTTAGGGAGTACTCGAATTTTGAGCCATTGGATCAAGATTCAAAGGATGTCATCCTTTCCCTCAAACCATATATATTCCTCCTCCTTCCCTTCCCTTCCCCTCCCATCCCCTCCCCAAACCCTAGCCGTCGCCCACCCAGCCACCGCCACAACGCAACCCTAGTCGCCTCCCTCTCACGCCGTCCCTACGCTGCCCTTCTTCCTCCTCTCCAGTGAGCCGCCCCCACGCCACCCTTCTTCCTCCTCTCCGGCGAGACCCCCCGCACCGCTCTCCTTCCTTGTCTCCGGCGACTACCGCCGCCGCTTCCTGCCGCCTCCTAACTGCTCGTCCTCGTCGCCAATCTCCACCGCCCACTGCCCTCCTCCAACCTGCGGCGCTGGCGGTGCCACCGTTACCCAACCGTCGCCACCGCCCACTGCTGGTCCGCCGCTTCCCCGACCTCCCTCTGTACCTAGGGCTCCTGTGAACCCAACCCTAACCCAGTGAACCCCATCCCTAACCTCGCTGGAGCATCGGCGGAGTCGTGCCACCGGTCGTCCGAGGCACATCGAGCACGAATCACAAGGCAAAATCAGATGGATCAAAATTTGAGTACTCCCAAGGTGAAGAAATACTCGAGTATTCCTTAGCAATTTCCTTTAAGAAATGCGACCACTGAAACTAGGGTTACTTCACAACAACACCAGATTCGTTAGGGACGGCAAACTAAACTAGCACCGAATCAAAATGATAATCGCAGCGTAGCCACAGCACAAACAATGAGGAGCTGGACTTAAAAACCCCAGATGGCTCTCGCTCGCTCGCTTGCTCTCTCTCTCTCTCTCTCTCTCTCCCCATCTACTGCCTCGGGTGCTATGATGATGAAACATATGCAAAATTTGGTATTGATGATACAATGGAAAATCTAGCGAGCCCAGAGGAGATTTACAGCTTCAGGCACTTGGACTTCTTGCAGCTGCACGTCCTGCACCCTTCCCCTTCCTCCGCCTTCCTCCTAACCAACAAAAAAACAGACCAAAAAATAAGCAGCACTCAACGAACCAAAAGAGGAAATCGAGGCGAAACCAAAACTTTGCAGAAAAGGGAAAGGAGACACCGACTTCTTCTTCTTGTCGGAGTTGCCGTTCGCCTCCGCCGGCGGCCAGAAGGCCGCGGGTACGGATGCTGCGGTTGCGGTTGCGGATGCGGATGCGGGGACCGCAGCTTCAGCGGCCGGGGCGGGGGCTGGAGCGGCGGGAGGCGGGGGAGGGCCACGGAGGGGGTCGTCGGGGTCCGATCCGGAGGGCTCGAGCGGCGGAGGCTTCGGGGGATCCTCCGGATCCGCGGTGGCCATCGGATACGGCGGCGGCGGCGGATTCGCCGTGGTGGCGAGCCGGGGCGGGAGCGAGAGGGGTGGACGCGAGGGGGCAGGGCACGCACGAGTCGTGGAACTGGAATGAAGAGGAAGAGGGAGGCGGAGGGGATGCATCGGACGGCGCGGGGAGGGCTTTAAGAGTCGGGCATGACGGCTGAAGGGTTGAGATCGGCGGGTCCCTGTTAGATCCGGATTAGTAATCCTAATTACTCCCTCTCTGTTGTCAAGATAAGTACCCACTTACTACTAGTGCAAACTTTTTTTGTGAGGGGAAGTGCAAATGTTATTTGATAGAAAATAAAGCCTAAATAAGAAATGTACAACATAAACCAGCAAAATTCAGTAGCTCAGCAAGCAAACACCCTGGTTAAATTTAAAATTTAAAATTACATTCAAAGCTATTTGGTCTGATATTTTCTCCTGGATTGCCACCCAAATACCGCCGGCTTTGTTATATGTGTTCGCCTATACTCGATGTTTTTTCCCCTAGGAAATCCCTAGGTCTCAAACAAGCCTCAAATCGTTTACAAAATGGTGCCCTTTGTGCAGTACCAGTAATTACCTGACCTGGTTGGGTTACGTACGCATCTAGTATGGCTATCGACTAGACATGTAGAGTAGATGGTAGAGAGAGGCTATTGGCAAACTGCCACAAATCATTTGCAATGTAACTATTTTGGAACACTAGATGCAAGATCAGGATTCACACGTGACAAGGCAATCTACAGACAAAGCAAACAACGATACATCCATCACTTGCAATTCCCAGAACTTCGCAACGGAGTAGGAGCACTTGACAAACATAGCTGGAGCTCCAGTGAGTGCATCATTACACACATTTACCCCAAGTCGTCAGTTTGTCTCGGAGATAATAATGCCGTATCGGCTACTGCTATTGCACACAAGCGAGACAAAAGACACACACACGGACCGCGTACAAGGTAAGTACCAGCGAAGTTGACCTACAATCATTTCGAATAAATGTCCGAACGGTTCAATCTTATGCAACATCTAAGAAGAAGATCGTGGGGACTCTTGGATGATTTGCGGAGATGTCTCGCGCATGTTTTAGAAGAATGTCCCCTCTGGAGGCTGCACTAATTTCCGGTTCTGTGATGCTGCCATTTCTTTCTTAAGCTGTGTCAAGATAACCTCCATTGTGTACTCACGGCGCCAATTTGACAACAGGCCAAACTTCCTTTGATCGACCTGCATTTGCTCCTAGATAAGTTTGCAATGCAAGGAAACACAAGGGATACAAATTATTCAGAATCGAAGTCATAGTTTTATACCACTCCAGTCTCAGGATTTACACATGTCATATTGATTCTTGAGTGAAATCTAACAGTTGGTGACCTGTCTGGATAGTCCTTGTCACAGAAAAGCTTCAACTGATAAATTCGGCCCTCGTGGACGGTCTAGCAAAACCAAATATACATCAACAAGAAAGCACAAAACTAAGAACACAACAATCATACCTGAATAATACTAGAGTAAGCTAGTGGAAACATCTTACGTTGTGGGGACCTATTATTGTGCCTGTCCAATAGCGCATGTAGATATCATCCGCGTCATCCATTCCATAGCTAACTGTTCCATCCCCGATGCCCTTCTCTCCTCTCTCAAGCTCTTCTAGCAGTCTGAAGTTCCTTGGCACTGCAACAACATTTTTATACCAGTAAGTAACAATATTTTCTTTCCAACAACATTAATAACTTCAGTATTGATACGTCTAATTAAATATGATGTTCAGAGATCTGCAGAAAAGATCAAAACCAAATCCCACCCAAATACACAGAACCAGGTAACTGTTCTCAGCATGGGCAATTTTTTCATAATTATAACTCTACTTGCAAACTTTCTACTTTTCTACATAAGTTATTCCAATAGATAACTCAGGAATATCTGCACCCTGCTGCATCGAGCAAACTATTAAAATGACAACAAATATCAGATATTTCAGTGTGAATATCTGCTTCTGTGGTCTTGGATTCTGGCTAATTGTGCGCTTAATCTTCTGGTGTGCTATCACCCTTGGCTGCTTAGCACATCACAAGATTACTCATACGGTACATCTAAGAACCATCACAGCAAATGTGATTATATTCTCTTCTGCTGTACTTCCAAAAACTATGTCTTGCTTCACAAACTCCAACCAATAGTGGAGATGTAGTGTGGAAGCAGTAAATATATGGAAAAACCTATGTGCGGCGTATGGCATGTAACAACAGCCAGCTATGAAAGCACGATAATTCTAAGCATATAAGTGAACTACTGCATTACAATTACAAGGATTTTGCCTAATCTCCATTAAACCAACCAACCCCACTAATACGGAGCCAATTCATGGAAATTTATGAAATGAAATGGGCTCCCCCCACCCCCAAGCATTACAAGTGCATTTTATTCCTATATCATTTTTTGGTCCAATCTCCACCTAAAAGGATAATTCTCTCTTGCGCACGGGCGTGCGTGTGTTAGAGTGGGTGGGTGGGTGGGTGGGTGATGGGGAGTAAGGGTTATTAAAAAAATGGCTTACCAGGATATTGTGCTAAAACATGCTCCACTGATTGGACTATGCAGTGGACATCCAGGAACAGAAAACAACCGACTGCCAACAAACTATTTTATGACATGACGACAAAAGTGCTAAACCTGAATGAAGGCTTATAAGGGAAATCAATTCTAGCACTAATCCTGCTAAAAGGAAGAGTTGTAACTTATTAGTCCTATCTACCACCATTTTGCGAAAAGTTAGCCCATCAAATCAAAGCCTCGTGTACAGAGAAGCCACTAAACCCATGTAATGTATTCTACTGAAACACCAGCACTGGCAAATTATTCCTATCTTCTGGTTAGATCCGACACTTCCTACTCCATGGTAAAGAGTGCCTACAACTATGAACTTTAGCTTCATGTGTATGTTCATCCAAATGGGGCACACCTCAGCAGCAACGTAATCACACGGGGACAACAGTATGCCTCAGGTGCAGAGCTTCCTGCACCATATCAAACGGCGATCAATGAAAAATTTATTTTTAGAGTTTCTCCGACATCTGTACATTAGTTGCCTTGATATGGTCCAGAGAGCCCTGCACCCAGGACATCATTCCCCCGGAAGGTGGCAACTTGTTAATTCTTCCTAAATACGAATTAGTATGTAGTGCCGGACTTAAACGCCGGCCATGGGGGCTGAACTGAACCCCTATTTTTTTTTTGTAAAATAAACTGCTACTAGCAGCACTAGTCCAGGACCAAAGACATGTACTAGAACATGGGTGGATCTTGCGCGCGCGCGCTGGAGAAGAACCGAATCGGACATGGATGGATGGATCCACAGCAGCAGCAAACCAATATGTGGTTAACTGATGGATTGGAGAGAAAGATTTGGGCTGGGTTGCTCACATCGCAGCAAAGAAAACAAAACAGAACAGACTAGACCGAACAACCCAATCCGAGCAAGCTAGGGCTTACCGACAACTCCGGATGGATCTCCACTCGACGCCATTCCAGCGAGGTGGGGAGGAGGAGGACGCCGACAGCTACAGGAGAAGGATCCGAGGCGGTGCGCGTGCTGCGGTGGGAGGAGGAGGCCTGGAGGCGAGCGTGCGAGCTCGGCGGCGCGGGCACAGGCGAAGATGGTGCGGAGTGTGAGGAGACCAAGGGGAAGCCGAGCCGGCAGGAAGAGGAGGCAAGGGTGAGGTGGGCCGGATTGGGCCGATCCGAAGCTTGTCCAGATGGCACCAAATCAAAATTCTAAACTGGATCACACTGAGATCACAATCACAATGCTCTATTCCTGAACCATTCATTTCATAATTCATCCTTGTGATTTTTTTTTAGAGATGGAGGAATTGGCTAGTGTAGTATCTTAAGACTCAATACCTCCATCTAAAAAAACTTAAGACCTAAAGATCGCACATTCAAATCCCAGACAATTAAAGTGAAAAAAATCCACACAAATAACTCATCTAACCTGGGTTGGTAGAGTCGAAATCTAGTCAACAGTAAGAGAGGCAAGGTGACACGGCTAGACTATGCGATTTTGGTAATCAAGTATTAGTAGTATTTCTGATATTAGTATAACAAATTTGCTAAGACCAGCTCACTGCAGGAAAAATTGCTAGCATAGAGGCTGAAATTTGCAAATATTTCCATTAAAAAAATTGTAAATCTCTCATAACCACTTGCAAGATCTTGTCATAAGATGGGAGAACTTCAAGGCAGCTAGTGTAAAAAATAATTATGTACAAGTCCCTGTTCCATTTAATTTTTACAGAATCAACAAATTGCACAAACAAGATTCCAAACCATAAGGTTAAGTTCATACATAAGACTCAATAATAGTTTGATCCCAAGTATATATAAGCCTGAACAGCCTGATCCGAAGTACACATAGATAAGATGTCTTGCTAGTTTTGATCCAAGGTTCATATAAGGCATGAAATGATACAGGTGAACAGTAACTGGCAACTCAACATGGGCAGAGCCTCTACAGGTCTGGAGATAATTTACTTGCAGACCACTAGGCACAGGAGGCTCTCGAGGGGGTAATTTGGACAGCTTGTTAGGTACATGTGCTGGATTATTGAACATTCCACTCTAGAGAAAGCACGGGATAATTATCAGCCTCTAAACAGAACTGCCGAAACAAAACTCCCTTGGTTGTCCATCAAACCCTGAAGCATGATAGAACCAACTCCGATCCGATGCAGTCTGTGGGACGTTGGCGGTCTGGGGAACCAGCAATTATACAAGGAAATAACCTGTACAGGAACAGATATTAGTTAGAAGAGTATAGATTGGAAATAGAATTAAGGCCAAATTGGCTACATCACACCCAACTTTTGTGTCATTGGCTGGTAGACACCTAAATTTTGTGTATTTGCCAAAAGATAATAAAATTTTGTGACTATTTGTTGTAAGACACTGAGGCTAATATAATAATATTATTCGTTGTTTTGAAGAGAGAAACAGCTCAAAATGACCTTCATGTCATTATCCTCTTGGCCGGAGAAGGAGCCGAGGCGCAGCATGGGGTCAACGCCATCGACGGCGAGCGACAGCCGGTGGAGCTCCGTCGATAGTAGGAACAAAATGGGGGCACCATCCTGAGGCTATAGGTGTCGATGGCTTGGGCTGAGGAACCCTGTACTTCGCCAGCGGCGGGCACGAGCGGTAGCGGAGACGGGCAAGCGTAGCGGCAGTGCTCTGGTGGCGGGGAAGATCAATTGACCGAGGGGATACAACAAGCAGAAGGAGAGGGTGTGGTCGGGAGGAATTGACCCAGGTCTTACTGAGGGCGACGAACACGAGTGACTTCATTCTGCCGGATCGGAACGACGCGAGCCGTCGGATCTAATCCAATGGTCGAGAGCGAAAATCACGCCGTATAAGAAGCCGGCGGAACGGCGAAACCCTAAACCTAACTCATTCGCTTCGTCTCCTCCGAAATCCTCGCTCGAGCGACGACGTGAGGTGCGCGGGCGAGGAGCGGCCGCAGCGGCTCCTTCGCCGATGGCGCAGAAGAGAGCGGACGAGCGGAGCGGAGGCGGTGTATCAAGAGGCGGCACTCCCGCAGCTCTTCTCGCCGGCGCGCACGTGCGACCGAGGTCGCGCGCGCAGCCGTCGAGTAGAGCGACGGTAGTGCCCGAGACCGTGGGGGAGAAAACCGGCGGTCTCTAAAAACGCGTGAGTATTCCGCCGCTATTGTCTCCGATCTGAGTTTTTGAGAGATCGCACCTTAGGGTTCCGATTTAGGGTTCTGATTTGGGGATTGGGAGTTTCGGGGTTTCATTAGGGTTTTTCTCTTAAGGATTTCAAATCCCCTCCTTCTAAGTTCTAAGCCGAGCCGATTGAACGTCAGATCCGAGCAGGGCAAGATAGATCTGGGGCTAATAGGGTTCAAGATGAGTCTAGGGGCGGCTCTGATACCAAATGTATACAATAACCAAGAGTAAAACCTTGATCTAAACATGATTAACCCTAGCACATAGATGAACACCCAATCTGAGATCTTAATGCGGAAGCGTGACTATGTGTACCTGAGCCTGAAGACGCCATTGCGGCTTAGGGTTGGTCGAAGTCGGCGCGAGTGAAGGCAGATGAGCGCCGGCCTGAGGTGACGGTATAGTCGAGATGGCGATGGAGGTCTACCGGCGGTGTCACGGTGATGCCGAACGGTGTTCGATCTTAGCCCACCAAAACGCCGCTTTTAGATCGGATCTATTTTTTGGACTTGAATAGCCTAGAGAGCATATTTTTGGCTTGCCGAGTCCAACATGTTTATATGGCGCTGGTGGACGGGACCGAAACCAACACGATGGTTTTGCCCCCGATCAGGGCGCGTAGTGGGCGTTGCCCCTGATATCTCGAAGGTGGTTACCGAGATCAACCCAACATTCTCCCCTTTGATCGAAAGGCTAATCATCATAAGTCCATCCTCAATGAAACAGCATACCAAGGTAATGTGTGGTATGGCCAATAAAGTGTCATACAACCCCAGTACATATAGTGTACTATTACATTTTGAAATGGATGTTCATTACTTAATGCGAGTTGGTTTGTTTTAAGGTCCTTTTTATCCAGAATCAGAGGCTTTCCAATAAACCCATGCTGACAACATGATCACGAAATATATTGGGTGGTAAGCCTTTAGTAAGCGGATCTGCAAGCATTGACTTAGTACTAATATGCTTGATACTAATGGTTTGATCCTGGATTCTATCTTTCACAACATGATACTTAATGTCAATGTGTTTGGCAGCACCACTTGACTTGTTGTTACTCGCATAAAAGACTGCGGGTTCGTTATCGCAGTATAAGGTGAGTGGTTTAGAGATGCTGTCTACCACTTTAAGACCCGGAATAAAGTTCTTAAGCCATACAGCCTGCCCGGTAGCCTCATAACATGCCACAAACTCAGCTTGCATCATTGAAGATGTCGTAAGGGTTTGTTTGAAGCTTTTCCACGAAATGGCTCCTCCAGCGAGTGTGAAGATATAACCTGACGTGGATTTCTTAGTATCAACACATCCCGCAAAATCTGAATCTGAATAACCAATAACTTCAAGGTTATCAGAATTCTTATATGTGAGCATGAGGTGCTTAGTGGCTTGCATATAACGCAAGACTTTCTTAATGACCTTCGGTGGTCCGGTCCCGATTTGGTGATATCGCCAAGCATTCCGGTTACAAAAGCTAAGTCAGGGCGTGTGCTTACTTGAGCATACATAATGCTTCCGACAGCTGAAGCATAAGGAACCGACTTCATCTGATCAGTTTCATATTGGTTCCTTGGACATTGAAATGGCCCAAACTTATCGCCCTTAACGATAGGAGCAGGTGAGCCAGAGCACTTATGCATATTGTATCTCTTTAGTACTCTGTCAACGTATGCCTTTTGAGATAAACCTAATACTCCTTTGGACCTATCTCGGTGAATTTCAATGCTAAGAACGTAAGAGGCATCACCAAGATCCTTCATATCAAAATTGGATGAAAGAAATCTCTTGGTCTCAAACAGCATATCCTTATCGCTGCTAGCCAATAAGATGTCATCCACATAAAGCACTAAGATGGTGAATTTACTCCCCTTGAACTTAACATATATGCAGTTATCAACTTCATTTTCCTTAAATCCAAAATTTCTTATAACTTTATCAAATTTGAGGTACCACTGTCTTGATGCTTGTTTTAAGCCATAAATAGATTTCTTAAGTCGACATCCCATATGCTCCTTGCCCTCCACGACAAAACCTTCCGGTTGAGTCATGAAAATATTTTCTTGCAAATCGCCATTAAGGAATGTCGTCTTAACATCCATCTGATGTAGCTCTAAATCATAATGAGCTACAAGTGTCATAACGATTCTGAACGAATCCTTAGTTGAGACAGGAGAAAATGTGTCATTATAATCAATCCCCTCTCTTTGTGAGAAGCCTTTTGCTACGAGTCTTGCTTTGAACCTTTCGATATTTCCCTTAGAGTCATGCTTGGTTTTGTAGACCCATTTAGACCTCATGTTACGACTCAGTCGGAATTTCAACTAAGTCCCATACATCATTAGTGCTCATAGACTTTAGTTCATCCTTCATGGCATTAAGCCACTTAGGAGAATGTTCACTCATCATGGCTTCCTTATAAGAGGTGGGATCATCTACCTTCCATATATCATTAATATCCTCATTCATATAAACAACATAATCAATTGGTATGGCAGATCTTCTCTCCCGCTTGATCTTCTAATAGGTTCAGCAGCTATTGCAGGAGGCTGCTGAGATGCAGGAGACTGCTGAGGCTCATCATTAGGTACGACATTAGGAATTTCTGAGACCTCAACAGTGGGTGCATCAACAGTATTTGGTACTGAAGGTGCAACCACCTGAAGCGCAGGAATAAAAGTCTCTGGGATAAGCGGTGAAGGAACGTAAACCCACTTCTCTTCAAGATCTATTTTCCTAGGCTCCAGGTCCTCATTATTTTCTAAGAACACAGCATGTCTTGTTTCTACAAACTTAGTTGTCCTATCAGGACAATAAAACTGATACCCTTTAGATCTTTCAGGGTACCCAATAAAATGATAACTTACTGTTTTAGGATCTAATTTTCCAATATGTGGATTAAATATCTTAGCTTTAGCATGACAACCCCATACTCTTAAATATTTCAAACTCGGTTTTCTCCCAGTCCATAATTCATAAGGTGTCTTAGGTACTGATTTACTGGGAACTCGATTAAGAATATGTGCGGCTGTCTTTAGTGCCTCCATCCATAAACCAGTTGATAAACTAGAATAGCTAAGCATGCTCCGTACCATATCCATAAGTGTACGGTTGCGTCTCTCAGCTACCCATTCTTGCTGAGGTTCACCTGGTGTAGAATATTGGGTAACAATGATATTTTCTGAAGAAACTTAGCTGAAGAAAAGGGCGGGAATTTGGCCATAAGGGGCATGTCTCCCATAATATTCTCCCCCACGGTCCAATCTTACCACTTTAATTCTTAGGTTGTGCTGATTTTCAACTTCAGCCTTAAATATCTTGAATTTATCAAGTGATTCAGATCGGTCCTTAATGGGAAAAATATAACCATAACGAGAGAAATCATCAGTGGATGTGATGAAAGAATCAAAACCATCCACTGATGTCACAGGAAAAGGACCACAAATATCAGTATGAATTAACTCTAATAGTCATGTGCTGCGAGTTGCTCCCTTCTTAATATTCTTTACATATTTTCCTTTAATGCAATCAATGTAGTGGTCTGAGTCAGAGAAATCTAATGGTTGGAGAATCTTTCCTTAATGAGACGCCCCATTCTCCCCTTCGAAATATGGCCTAAACGACAGTGCCACAGTTTCAAAGAAGTCTACTCATTAATCTTTTTACGCTTAGTATCACATACATTCAAAGATATAGGTGATTCATTAAGGGAAAGCATATAGAGCTTGTCTTGTCTAACAGCAAGACCAACATCATCTGAATTAAATGTGATAACATATTTATTGTTTCCAAAATTACATTTAAATTCATCATCGTCCAATAAAGAAACTGAAATTAAATTTCTCCTAATGGAAGGAACAAAAACTACATTATTAAGACGAAGTGTGAAGCCGCTATCTAAAACTAATGAAACAGAAACAACTGATTCCACTTCGGCTTCTTTTCCATCCGCGACTCTAAGACTTCGCTCCCCCTTTCTTAGTGTTATCGCGGTATGGAATCCCTGTAAAGAGTTGGTAACGTGCACAGTTGCACCTGAGACAATCCACCAAGATTTAAGGGAAAAATCAGCATAAAGAGTTTCATCAATGAACGTTATAGAATCATTACCCTTCTTGGTGAGCTACTTTAGAAAACCAACACAATCCTTCTGAAATACCCTGGCTCCTTGCAGAAGTGACATGCATTCCCATTATGTGCTTTAGCAGGAGCAACATTGGGCTTAGGTGTATTTTGCACCTTAGGCCTTGATTTATCTAAATTAGGAGAGTAGTGCAACCTTTTCTTGGATTTAAAGTCCCCTGAGAACTTCCTTTTGCTAGGACCGCCAACTTGATCCACAAAATCTTTCTTTTCGGTCCTTATCCTTTCTTCCTCCTGGACACACATGGCGATTAAATCGCTCATGCTCCATTTATCTTTCTGAGTATTATAGTTTATCTTAAAAGCAGTGTACTCAGAAGGAAGATAAGTCATAATAAAGTGGACTAGGAAACCATCAGATATCTCCATGTCCATGCCCTTGAGTTTTCCAGCCATATCAGTCATCATCATGATATGCTCTCTTATGCTGCTAGACCCATCATACTTAGTGGATAGAAGCCTCTGGATTAAAGTATTGGCATAAACCTTAGTGGAGCCTTTTAATTTCTCCTCTACTGAAGCCAGATACTCCTTAGCATTTTCAGAATCTGGGATTGCTCCCCTGATCCCAACTGAGATAGAGGTCTTCATGATCATTAACGACAGGCGGTTGGACCGCTCCCATTTTTCAGCATTAGCATCATAAGTTTTCTTTTTCTCATCATAATTATCCTCACCGATGGTGGGGGGAACAGGAGCGGGCACCCTTAATGCATAATCAAGGTCTAAAACTCCAAAGACAACTGAAATTATTTCTTTCCAAGCGGGGAAGTTGCTCCCCGTAAGCTGCTCAATGTTGTCAATTGTAGCGGCAACATTTGAATCATTCATTGCTGAACATTAAAATACATGGAAAAATTAGAAATAACATAAAAAGTATTGCATGCAATTAACCCTACGTTGGTTTTATTAATAACATGCAAAACTACAGTTTCAATTCATATCACCGTTGGGCAAAAATGAAAAGAATTTCAACAATTAATGTGGCGACACACGATTACAAACAACGTTGGTTAGATCGTAATCATGTGTATACATAATGCCAAACTAAATCATAAAAATCTCTAATTAAAATATCTCGTTGGTTCAATTTTAATCAGAGACAATGATACACTCTTACTTGAGAGATTATCATTAATTAAAATAGTGCGCAAAATAAATAAAAACTTAATCAGAAAATCACTTTGCAAAATAGGAAAAGCTACTATTCCCCCGGGCTCGGCAAGCACTCGGCCGGCTCCATCCCTCGCTCAGCCTGCAGCTCGCGCGACGCTGGCCCAGCGAAATCAGCCCAAAAATGCCGAACCAACGTAGGCCGTCGGATCTCATCGTCCGGTTGTGATCTGCTGCGCGACTTCATTTTGCCGGATCGGAACGACGCAAGACGTCAGATCTAATCCAATGGTCGAGAGCGAAAATCGCGCCGTATAAGAAGCCGGCGGAACGGCGAAACCCTAAACCTAACTCATTTGCTTCGTCTCCTCCGAAAACCTCCTCGAGCGACGGCGTGACGCGCGCAGGCGAGGAGCGGCCGCAGCGGCTCCTTCGCCGATGGCGCAGAAAAGACCGAGCGAGCGGAGCGGAGGCGGCGTATCAAGCGGCACTCCGCGCTCTTCTTCGTCGCGCGCGCAGCGAGATGCGCGCCGAGAGTAGAGCGCAGTAGTGCCGAGACCGTGGGGAGAAAGCGGCGGTCTCCAAAGCGCGTGAGTATTCCGCCGCTATTGTCTCCGATCTGAGTTTTTGAGAGATCGCACCTTAGGGTTCCGATTTAGGGTTCTGATTTGGGGATTGGGAGTTTCGGGATTTCATTAGGGTTTTTTCGCTTAAGGATTTCAAATCCCCTCCTTCTAAGTTCTAAGACGAGCCGATTGAACGTCAGATCCGAGCAGGGCAAGATAGATCTGGGGCTAATAGGGTTCAAGATGAGTCTAGGGGCGGCTCTGATACCAAATGTATACAATAACCAAGAGTAAAACCTTGATCTAAACATGATTAACCCTAGCACATAGATGAACACCCAATCTGAGATCTTAATGCGGAAGCGTGAGTATGTGTACCTGAGCCTGAAGACGCCATTGCGGCTTAGGGTTGGTCGAAGTCGGCGCGAGTGAAGGCAGATGAGCGCCGGCCTGAGGTGACGGTATAGTCGAGATGGCGATGGAGGTCTACCGGCGGTGTCACGGTGATGCCGAACGGTGTTCGATCTTCGCCCACCAAAACGCCCCTTTTAGATCGGATCTGTTTTTTGGACTTGAATAGCCTAGAGAGCATATTTTTGGCTTGCCGAGTCCAACATGTTTATATGGAGCTGGTGGACGGGACCAAAACCAACACGATGGTTTTGCCCCGATCAGGGCGCGTAGTGGGTGTTGCCCCTGATATCTCGGAGGTAGTTACCGAGATCAACCCAACAATTGGCGGTCTGGGGAACCAGCACTTATACAGGGAAATAACCTGTACACGAACAGATATTAGTTAGGAGAGTATATATTGGAAATAGAATTAAGGCCAAATTGGCTACATCACACCCAACTTTTGTGTCATTGGCTGGTAGACACCTAAATTTTGTTTATTTGCCAAAAGACAATAAAATTTTATGACTATTTGCTATAAGACACTGAGGCCAATATAATAATAATATTCATTGTTTTGAAGAGAGAAACAGCTCAAAATGACCTTCATGTCCTTATCCTCTTGGCCGGAGGAGGAGCCGAGGCGCGGCATGGGTCAACGCCATCAACGACGAGCGACAGCCGGTGGAGCTCCGTCGACAGTAGGAACGAAATGGGGGCACCATCCAGAGGCTGCAGGTGTCGATGGCTTGGGTTGTGGAACCCTGTACTTCACCAGCGGCGGGCACGGCGGCTAGCGGAGACGGGCAAGCGTAGCGGCGGTGCTCTGGTGGTGGGGAAGATCAATTGACCGAGGGGATACAACAAGCAGAAGGAGTGTGTGGTCGGGAGGAATTGACCCAGGTCTTACTGAGGACGACGAACACGAGTGACGGCAGTTCGGCCGACGTCGAAGAAGTGGTTGACGTCAGTGAACGGTGATCTCTAGACATCGTGGAGATACGCACCGGATTAAAGACGGGGAGAGGAAGGTGACGGTGTGGTCCAATTAGGCGAAGACGCTTTGTAGACGACGGGATCGAACGCGATGGTGCACGAACAGAGGTAGAGAAGACGGCTTCTATCTCTGCCCATGTTGGAAGAAACTTGAAATTAACCCGGGGAAAAGATAGAACGGAAGTAGGAACACGATGAGACACGAAGCAATTCATCTGGGAGTCACATTCGATGGTCAAGGTGGGGAGCTAGGCCCAGATGTTGCGCCAGCAGTGGGAGAGGACGCTGGTGCGCCTGGCGGCGGTAGCACCCCAGTCTGCATTCAGAGATGGCGGCGTTGAGGATGGCCGCGAGGGAGAGCTCAACGCGCTTGGAGAGGATGTCGTCGTCACCGTCCATGGGAAGAGGACTCAATTTGGTGATTTATTGATTCATGGTCGGGAAAGAGGACTTGATGCGACAGCGTGGGAAGAGTGAAGGAGAGAGAGAAAGGGACAACAAAGTAGGAGGAAGGGAGAGGAGGAAGAGTTGTTGCCGCCACTACTCTGCCGACGTGCGCCGGCACGTGCAGAGGAGGAAGAAGGGAAGAGAAGGGAGAAGAAGGAAGGTGACCGAAAGGGCAAAATGGACTTTTCACTAGCCTTCTCTCTCCTCTTCAACTCGGAAATGATATTATATTAGCATCAATGTCCAATAGCAAAGAGCCACAAAAAATTAGTGTCTTTTAGCAAATACACGAAATTTGGGTGTCTACCGGTCAATGACACAAAGTTCCTGCCGCTCTTGCAGATTGGGGACAAGCCAGTACCAATGCGCGGAAGAGAGATCCTCTTTTTATTGGGTGACACAACCTTGACAGAAGTTTGAGGGGGTGAATTCCCTTTTTGGGTGTCTGATGCGCCTTCCCCAAAAAATCATTTCTGCATAGCTTGCAAATGGTGAGAGCACAATGTCAGACTTCAGTGGAGCTCGAGACTTATATAATCGAGAAGAACACCCAATGAGCTTTGCAGAAGATCGTGGCTTCTTGGAACTTGAAGGTTGAAGAGCAGCCAAGGGTCTGGAAAGAAGAGAAAAGTGCCTCAAATTTTAGTATTTTACATAAGAGTCAGAATTCACAGTAACATATATGCATATGTATGACACACAAACCTGCAGTCCACAATTGCAGGTGTTGTCAACACATTGTCAGTAGGAGCAAGATCAATAGCTTGGTAAAAACAAGCCGTCTATCACTTTCACTTTTTTTTCTTCTTTCATACAAGCATCCTTTTCTTCATATCCCCGCTTAGCTTCCTCAATGCTTAACAGCGCAACTCCTTCAATGGAAAATAAGTCCATCAAAATCTGGTAGCTACTTATAAATAACTGAATGTAGAAGTAGGGCATTGTTAAATTAAACAAAATTAGAAATAGCTATACAAGAAAGTTATGTCATGGTCATATAATAACCAAAACTTTAGTTCCACTAAGATGTAAATAGAACATCATCACAAGATAATCTTAGGATGTCTACTGGATTCTGTTTTAAAAATACAAAAGCACACAAATAAAGATGCACTGGCATGACCGCATGGGTATGATTTTTGCTTAAATCTAAAAGTGCAGAAGGTGGCTGGGATAATTTTCGGCAAAAACAAAGACGCAATGGTCCAGACTCCAAATTGAAGCAGTGTAGCCAGCCCTACTAACTTCATTGCATTCCACAATGATAGAAACTCCAAGAAAACACCTTTCATACAGAATAACACTCAAATTATTATGAGAAATTTTAGTAAACGTCCGGTGTTACATTTTCGAGTTGAAAGATTGAATTTGAGCTCCCCGACAACTTATTGAGTACAATTTTCTGATCTGACGCGATTACTCTTGACCAAAAGCTCCCTTAACCGTTTGTTGTAATCAGTACATTGACTGAAACAGCACAGATGCAACTATGGTCTATGGTGCATGCAGGCAGTTTGCGAATTTATAAGACAGAAGCTTATCAATATGAAATGAACTCACCCTCCCTTCTCCCAAAAGCATTCTTGCAGCCCTCACATCTGCAACTCATGGAGCATCCCACACCACCCTTAATGAAGAGTAACAGTAAGACAAATGCATGAGTGCTAAGCAAAGAATATTAAATCAGGTAAGAGTTAGAACCTGGCAACATTTCAAAATTCGGAGTATGTCAATGAGGCCACTCGAGAAGCTGCATTGCCAAATTAAATGTTCAAGACAAGAGTTATTGGGCTAAAATATAGAAACATTTCCATCATAAAAGGACCAACATCTAGTATTCCTCCCCTCAATTTCAAGCAAATGCAAGTGTTGCACATAATCTCGTGTCTATCTGTAATGTGCGCAATACGCAACTTAGCAGTTCCACACCACTATAATAATCAAAGTAGTCCAAGTAACACTAAAATAAACAAACAAGTAGCAGTGAACTATAATTGCAACCACGGTAAAGCCACAAGATATCAAAAAAAAAATTGCAAGCATTCGTTCCTAACAAACTTTTTTTTCCTAACAATAGCTAACTGATGAAAGCAAAAAAAAAAGGAAACACGAAGTGGCTCTTCTGAGTCAATCTATCACAGGTAGGTTACAGAACATCAAAAGAAGCAGAAGCGGCAGCCAACGGCTCTTGTCCACAACCATCTAGTACTACTACCAAGGTATGACAAGCTCTAGGCGCACGCCTACTCTAACTGCGAAACAGGACACCACAGCAAGAACAAGCACCCCATGACCGGCATAATCCATTCCAAGCTAGCAACACACCACACATAGTAAGAGATTGCAGCGCCTCCACACACAGCACGAAGCATGCCGCCAATAAAATATTACGCGGTTATAAACATGGCTACAATTTGGTGAGACGACACAGGTACGCTAGCATGTTGGATCTGAGAGCGAGAAGGGGAAGGGGCTAGGGGATATAGATACCATCTTCCTAGTGAGATTTGGGAGTCGTCAAGGAGTTCTTCTCACGGCGGCGGCGACGACAGAGTTGGCGGCGCCGGCGGCATGCTACGATCACACGAGAAGAAGGAAATGCTGAGACGGCGGCGGACCGGAGGGGAGGGAGGCTTTATTGCGCTGGTAGATGAAAACCCTAGACGATAGCGATTCCAGAAATGTCGTCCCGTCCTCTCTAGCTGCAGGGGGACAATGCTTGGGAAGACTAGCCAGTCGAACACGGGCCTGGGCCTGTGAAGTCTCACGTGTTATATTTGGGCCACATTTTGATGGGCCCAGACGAAAGAAAGGCGCACAGCTGGGGTTTATCGGCAAGTATGGGCTTCGAACTTGAGCCTTTTCTTTCTCCATCCAACACCTCGCGTTGGGGCATAAAAGTAGGGGTGTAAACGGAACGGATAGGGAAGGAATATCGCCCATCCCGTATCATGTTCCACATTTTTTCTCGGATTCGGAATCGGACACGGACAGTGCCGGATACGAATAAGAATGTAGATAGTCTCGGTTACCAATACGGACCGAATAAATGCCTAACCGAATACGGATTGTGTCGGTCACGAATACTTAATCGGATACTGCGCGAAAACAGAAACCATATATGTCGTACAAATAAATATCAATCAACCGTACTACATGGCCAAAATACAACTTGATTAGTAGTTTAACAAGCGAATATAAATATATCACACGATAACAAAGGGTAGTTAACTAGTGAAACAAGTAGTAGTAACTAAAAAGTTCGTCCCTCACAAGTCACAACTAATAATGACAGCAAAAAAATTGTACGAAACACGAAGTGGCTCATCTGAGTCGATCTATCACAGGTAGGTTACAGAACATCAAAAGAAGCAGAAGTAGCGGCCAACGGCTCTTGTTGATCATGTCCACAACCATCTAGTACTACTACCAAGGTATGACAAGCTCCACGCGCACTATTCTAACAACGAAACAGGACACCACAGCAAGAAGAAGCACCCCATGACCGGCATAATCCATTCCAAGCTAGCAACACACCACACACAGCAAGACATTGCAGCGTTTCCACACACCAAACGAAGCATGGCACCAATCAAATATTATGCGACTGTAAACCTGGCTACAATTTGGTGAGACGAAACAGGTACGCTAGCGTGTTGGATCCGAGAGCGAGGAGAAGGGGAAGGGGTTAGGGGATATTGTTACCATCTTCCTGGTGAGATTTGGGAGTCGCCGAGGAGTTCTTCTCACTGTAGCGGCGGCGGCGTGCTACGATCCCACCGGAAGAGGGAAATGCCGAGAAGATGGAGGCGGGTTGGAGGGGAGGGAGGCTCTATAGCGCTGGTGGATAAAAACCCTAGACGAGAGCGATTCTAGAAATGCCCTCCCATCCTCTCTCTCGCTGCAGGTGGACCTATGCCTGGAAGGACTAGCCAGTTGTACATGGATCTGGGCCTGGGCCTGCGAAATCTAGTTGAACGTGGGCCGCATTTTAACGGACGCAGACCGAAAGAAAGGCGCTCGGGTGGCTGGCTCGCTCTGCCGTCGATCCCTGGATCGACGCGTCTCATTTCGTATAGATTTAATAATAGTACACACACATGTGTACATGGGTTGCAGATGTGCGTGCGTGTACATGTGTGTGGACATAAGTGCGTCCGTCGTGTACTTAAAAAAATATAGTTTATAGTCAATTATGGGCTTCGAACTTGAGCCTTTTCTTTTCTCCTTCCAATACCTCGCGTTGGGGCATAAAAGCCATTTGGTTAAATTCCACAGTTTTATTTTCAAAAACCATGTATTCACAAAATCGCGATTTGAATATCAAAATAATGACCAAATTAGTCTAGGAGTCTAGGACCTTGGAAAGCAGAAAATTTGTCACTACACAACTTGTGCTGCTAAAGAAAGATATTGCACATCGCAGAAACTCCTGAACAACTTGTGCGGGGTAGAAGATGACGAGTTCGTGGCCTCACGCTTCCAGGCTAATAATGTAAAAGTTCTCCACATGATATTCTTTATAGACGAATCCAACACAACACAACAGGGTAGTAATTCCAGCATATTGAAAACCAGTTCCAATAGATTCCAACTCACAAAACATGTGCTCAATGTATAAGTGAAACTGTTGCGAGCTGATGCGACATTATTTGTCTGATCCATAGATAGTACACAGGTTGCACAAAGTGGTGCACACTGATCACATAGACAACCGGTACATAAGGAGCTGCAGGCAAATCAGTAGTCGTCGCCTCTGGATATGACTTCTTTACAGGTTGGCCGGAGTAAGATGGTGTGCTCGAACTGTGACACGTAGCTTCCCCTCACGTCACACAATGGAGGGTACGGCTGCAAACAGGGCAGGAAACTGTGACTGACCATGTCCATGATAGGGTTCACACATTGGAGTGGAGATGGAGCCTTTTACATACCTGAACAATGCCAACATCACATAGATTTTTCAGTGCCATAAGATACTTGGTCTCACCAAGGCGATCCAAGTACCGGCGGCAAAACGCAAGCGTTCCAAAGTTGTTGTTAATTGTCCCAAGTAGTTGCTTAGCTCTTGCAACTCTCAATGGTACATGCCCAACATCAAAGTTCTTCATATAATGACTGCATTCCAAGTCCTCCCTCACAAATCCTTTTCCTGCAAACAGTACGACACTTATGAAATGTAAAACTCTTCAAGAACTTGAATATACACCTAAATGGGGAAAACAGATATCTGTTGTTCAGCCAATAAGGGCCATGATATAGTTAGATACTAGGGAAAATAAATTTCACAAAATATTTGTAATGTGGTCAAAAGACTTCTTAGTGTATTTGTATTTGGATCTATGAGTTCAAGCCATACAGAGTGGCGTACCTGTGGATCCAAAAGTTTCAATGGCATAAAATTCACCCTCCTCCATTTTTGTTTGTTCTCCACCTTTCACAATTGGAACTGATTTCCCAGCATGGATTTGGTATGGTCCAATGCTGTGTCCATTGAGGTTCCGCACACTTTTTACTGCCACAAAAGCAATCAGGTAATTTGAATCATCATTTTGTCACTTTACTACCAGTGCAGAATGGGAAAATCTGAAACTGCATGCACCTTGGAAAACCTTCCCATTAATTTCAACCTCATATGACTCCATGACCTCTTGGATTGCAGCACCGACATCACAAAGCCGTGCATCTATTCCAGCTTCCTGAAATGAAGGCAACAATGTATCATTATTGAATTACAATGAATGCATGCTATTGTAGGGGGGAAATAATTTCAAATAGCCATATATATCAGATCATTATAAAGTGAAAAACAAAAACAAAACTCAAATAAGGCTATACAGAAGCAGCTATGTAGATGACAACACACACTGCGACACTATAATTGACAAATGAAAAGCAGATATTTCAATGAAGACCTATCAATGTGTCTCATTGGGGCACAGGGTCTCACCCATTCTGCCACCAAGCAGAGCTCCTAATAGAATTGACATGTGCAAAGGTGCTTATGAAAATCATTTGTTGATTTCCCCCCGAGTCCGTTGACTTAATATAGCACTGCCTTCGGAGAGTGTACAAAAATATGTAGAAGTTACCTTGACTCCAGTATTTGTGGCATCTCTCGTCGCTTGAAGCAATGGATCAAACATGGGATTGAATGCGACAGTAAATGCACAATCGACTATGTACCCTGGGAATACAGACAATATCATGTTAGTTTTCGCAAACCAATACCAAATATCATAACAAACAACCATTGAAGAAGGAATCGAACAAAGCAAAATAATAGGCAAACCATCTATATGTGTCCCAAAATCCAGCTTCATCACATCATCGTATTGTAGTACAGTTTTATCACCAGAATTTGGAGTCGAGTGAGCTGCAACCCTAAGCATCGAATTTTTTCATCAATGTGAGAAGGGGATGCAGAACTTGAAAGCACTTTAGAGGAATACCATACCAATTCAAGGAGCACCCTGTTGGAAAGGCAATACCAGCTTGCAGTCCATTCTCCTTGATAAGTTTCCGAACCATGTTTTCCAAAGTCTCACATAACTCAATCATTAACATTCCAGGCTTCAAAATGCTCCTCATATATTTCCGCACCTAGCAAACCAGAATATACATTGTATAGTTGTAAGCAACAAAGGATAAGACTAAAATGAAGCTACAAACAAATCAAAGCAGAGGCTAGTATATTTTAAACCTGTCTATGAACTTCTGCTGCTCGACGAACAGCATTGTACATCGGCTTTTGTAGTCGTTCCAGTTCCCTCTTTTCCTCACTAGTTGTTCTCCATAAGTTACTGAAGAGCAATAGCATGATTAATTTATAAAACAGATGCTAATTATTATTTTAGAACATTAATTCAGAGTTTGCCATTAGCAAAAAAAAATATGAAAGAATTGTGTCACTTTCAGAGGCAACGAAGTTAGTTCATGTAATTTTAACCCAGAAATTAGTGTGGCTTGTTTGATGAAGATATAAATCAACATATTCCTATCGTTGGATAGTTCTCATTACAATGGAAATTCCTCTGTTGGTGATAGACTTGTACTTACTCATCCTTATATTGCTGGATTTCACCCTCGGGAAACTCTCCTGAAGGGAAAAGCTCATCAATAGGGATTGACGGAGGATCTGTCTGCTGAAGAGTGTCCTTCTTCTTTCTAAAGAAAAAAACAAGACATGCTTGTAAAACAGAACAAACCAAACAAGAAAATTATTGGTTCAATTGAATAACAAAACGCACTTGGCCTTGCTTTTCTTCTTTTTCTTCTTAGCAGCTTCTGAAAAATATCCATTTCAAAGACAACAGTCAGATTAATCACATCCCAGTTCTGAAATGCTAGATAAAATACCAGAAGCTTCAGCTTTAAATGAGAAACTCAGCAATGAGAGCTTGCAAAGTAGAATTGTCACCTGGAGCACCATCTTGAGATGGACCATCCACTTGTGCTTCGTCATCATCCTCTGGTGGTGAGGACTGAGCTCCAGGAGCCCCACCATTGCTATCTGCAACTTTTACTTCTTTTGACGAGGTTTCATGCGAGTCTACACTAAGCGCCTTATTCGGATTCTCCTGCAGAAAAAATGGGAAGTTTACCTACCATCTAAAGTTATAAAAGTGTAATGTTATGAAAATAATTTTCATGACAAATTTACTCATACCATTTTCGTATATCCAAACTACATGTTTTAGATAATATCTTTAGTCAAAATTGATATGATTTGACTGCACACGTTCTAGGGAGACTTTCTTTTGTGACTGGAGAGAGTATACAGCAGTGCAAGGGTCAATCAAGAGAAGGATGCTATATGGGGTTCAGCAATTCATGTAACCACAGCTGCAGTCATCACTTGTACGAGTCTTGCAATCGGTACCGCTTTCTAATTGAGTTATGGAAAGGCTAGCCATGTTCTCTAATCAAAGGCTTAGTAAACAACTATCAGCACAATACGGGCCATAAGTTACAAGGAGTCAAGGACATATTGAGATAAAGTATGAACACAATGTGACCAAGAGAACCAATGAGTATGCAAATATCGCATGAGCATGCAAGAAACAATGGGTAGTATTCATTATTATTACAAGACCAATTCTGGAAAACAGAATAACTGTCAATAGCTTGTACAGTCCATCTTCGTTCCCAACACTTTATGTACAAATGCAAGTATGAAATATGCCAAAGCAAACATGATCTATATTGCGTAGAAAAAGCATTGGCGATTCAGTTCGTGGAAAAGAAAGAACCTGTTGCAGCATAGTACTTACTTTGGTTTCTTCATTTTGCCCAACATGCAAAGCCTCCATCTCCTTGGTTGCTGCATCTGTGTTACTCTTAGCCCCAGCCATATTGTATATTTCTAAAGCACAATAATTTCAAACCTTAATGAGCAGAATGGCCAAAATAATAAGGACCAGTATATCCAAGGATAAATTACATTTCGAAATAAATGTATCTCCATTTGACTATTTGCGAGGGAGGGGAAGGGAGGAGGTGGCGAGTGAGGGGAAGGGAGGAGGCGGTGAGGGAGGGGAAGGGTGAAGGCGGCGGCGGCGGCTGAGAGGGAGGGGAAGGGGGAGGCGCGGCGGCGACTGCGAGGGAGGGGAAGGGCGAAGTCGGCGGCGGCGGCGGTCGGCAACGCCACGGCAGCGAGGGAGGGGAACTGGGGATTAGCCGATCGAGGAAGGAAGGAGGCGACGCGACGAGTGCCTAAGGGTTAGGGTTAGGCTTGGCTTAGGCGTAGTGCGGTAGGCCGGGAGCGGGTGCGGGTGCGGGACTGCGGGTGCGGGAGCGCAAGCGCCGAGTGGACTGCGGAGCGGAAAGAAATGGCTGCGGCTGGTGCGGTGTAAGGATAGATCTGAATTTATAACCGGATAGTTCCGAATTTACCGGATATCTGATTACCGAATCCGTATCCGTATCCGATAGAAAAAAAACCGAATCTGGGAAGAGAAAAAAACCCGAATTTTGCCCACATTTATTCGGTCGGTCGGGAATTATTTGTTCCGTTTACACCCCTAGTTAGAGTGGTTGGGTGGGTGGGTGATGGGGAGTAAAGGTTATTAAAAAATGGCTTACCAGGATATTGTGCTAAAACATGCTCCACTGATTGGACTATGCAGTGGACATCCAGAAACAGAAAACAACCGACTGCCAACAAACTATTTTATGACATGACGACATAAGTGCTAAACCTGAATGAAGGCTTATAAGGGAAATAAATTCTAGCACTAATCCTGCTAAAAGGAAGAGTTGTAACTTATTAGTCCTATCTACCACCATTTTTGCGAAAAGTTAGCCCATCAAATCAAAGCCTCGTGTACAGAGAAGCCACTAAACCCATGTAATGTATTCTACTGAAACATCAGCACTGGCAAATTATTCCTATCTTCTGGTTAGATCCGACACTTCCTACTCCATGGTAAAGAGTGCCTACAACTATGAACTTTAGCTTCATGTGTATGTTCATCCAAATGGGGCACACCTCAGCAGCATCCTAATCACACGGGGACAACAGTATGCCTCAGATGCAGAACTTCCTGCACCATATCACACGGCGACCAATGAAAAATTTCTTTTTAGAGTTTCTCCGACATCTGTACATTAGTTGCCTTGATATGGTCCAGAGAGCCCTGCACCCAGGACATCATTCTCCCGGAAGGTGGCAACTTGTTAATTCTTCCTAAATACGAATTAGTATGCAGTGCCGGACTTAAACGCCGGCCATGGGGGCTGAACTGAACCCCTATTTTTTTTTGTAAAATAAACTGCTATTAGCAGCACTAGTCCAGGACCAAACACATGTACTAGAACATGGGTGGATCTTGCGCGCGCGCTGGAGAAGAACCGAATCGGACATGGATGGATGGATCCACAGCAGCAGCAAACCAATATGTGGTTAACTGATGGATTGGAGAGAAAGATTTGGGCTGGGTTGCTCACATCGCAGCAAAGAAGACAAAACAGAACAGACTAGACCAAACAACCCAATCCGAGCAAGCTAGGGCTTACCGACAACTCCGGATGGATCTCCACTCGACGCCATTCCAGCGGAGGAGGAGGACGCCCACGGCTACAAGAGAAGGATCCGAGGCGGTGCGCGTGCTGCGGTGGGAGGAGGAGGCCTGGAGGCGAGCGTGCGAGCTCGGCGGCGCGGGCACAGGCGAAGATGGTGTGAGACCAAGGGGAAGCCGAGCCGGGAGGAGGAGGCAAGGGTGAGGTGGGCCGTGCACCTATACGACACCAGGCCCAGTCTTTCAAAAAAAAAACATATTTTTACTGAACCTAGTCTTTCAATTGACGGACGATGGCACCAAATCAAAATTCTAAACTGGATCACACTGAGATCACAATCACAATGCTCTATTCCTGAACCATTCACAATGCTCTATTCCTGAACCATTCATTTAGAGATGGAGCAATTGGCTAGTGTAGTATCTTAAGATTGAAGGATCTAGATCCGTCATTATAAGTTAATTGAGTATTTTGGTGATTAATGACAAATCTAATTGTGAGACTAACTCTCTTGTCAAGTATTATCTTGTGTAGTCTCATTTGGATATAAAGGTGACATTCAACGAGATATGCATTTGACTGATACTTGTATATAATGTTGCATTCCTCGGATCCAAAATATAGGTTGAACCACACCATAAGTATATCTTAAATATGTGCATATGTTTTCTTTACATATATGTGTATGCACACATTTAGGGAGAGCTCATTCTATATTTTGTGGTTTTATTTGTATTGATCCATATTTCGTGTTCCACTTATATTTGGGATCCTTACTTTGAAACATATCCGTAAGAGTATACAAAACTTGTGTAGTCTTTTTATACTTATGTTTTGAGTATACAAAACTTGTATAGTCTTTGTATACTTATATTTTTATTATACAGAACTTGTGTAGTTCGTGTATACTCATATTTCGAATATATATAAAACTTGTGTAGTTTTTGTATATTCATGTTGTGAGTATATGGAACTTATGTAGTTCTCGTATACTCATGTTTCGAGTATGTAGAACTAGTGTAGTTCTCGCATACTCATGGTGTGAGTATATATATGACTTGTGTAGTTTATATATACTCATATCGTGTTACATTATTTTAATTCAATTTTAATGTGCAATTGAAATGGTTATCATTAATTACCAAAGAGGGAAAGATAGAGTTATCTTGTCCCACCATTATGTGTTAATGGTATAAAGTGGTAATTAATGATAATCATATTGTGGAACTAACATTTTTCATGAGTTGGATGTATAGGTTATATTCCAGGATGATGAAGACTTGGGATGATCATGAGTTGATCATCAAGTCAAGATTCAAGTGAAGGATGCATCATGTGTTGATGCACATCAAGTCAAGATTCATGTGAAGGATGCATCATGTGTTGATGCACATCAAGTCAAGAGAAGATCCATCATGTGTTGATGGAGGTCAAGTGAAGGAATGCATCATGCGTTGATGCATGTGAAGACTCGAGATGAAGAAATCATCATGTGTTGATGATGTTCAAGGCAAGATCCCGAAGTGAAGAGATCATCATGTGTTGATGATTGTCAAGTCGAGGACCCGGACTTGAAGTGTTGATGTGCGTCATCAAGCTCCAAGAAGATGCAAGGCAAAGGTATGACTAGTTAGGGCTAAGTATGTGTTCATAGTCTTTTATCGGTCTTGGTGTTTGGTTGGAAGACCGAATTGCTAGTATATGATTGTCGTACTATTAAGAGGGGTCTTGACTAGCAGCATGAGTTAGTCATGTGTTGATAGCTCATTGTGTGTCATAAGTTTTAGATGGATCTTTTTAAAGAGATGACAAGACGGAAGGTAAACCTTTGTGTGTCAAAGGAGAAAGAAGATGTTTTCTAATTAGGAAACTTTGTGTAAGGGAGAGTTTTTTTATGTGAAAAACCTATTAGTATTCTTGGGTCTTATAAAAAATTTGGGTAAAGTATTAATATTAGAAAAACTATTTTACGCTTACATCTCGGCGCTCAAGCAACTAATGTCTTATTTAGTGCTTTGAGTGTAGATGTTTTCAATGAGGTATGCAATCTCAAAAGCGCTTATGAGATGTTGACACAAATTCATGATAATTATGAAATGTCCACCACTACAAGCGATGATTGCACAAGAATGCACGCGTCGGAGAAGAATGCTCAATCTCAAGCTCAGACAATTATGAGTTTACGAAGAAATATGTCAAGTGCTAGGGATACAACGGAAAGGGTCACTATACCTCAGTGTGCCCTAATCAAAAGGATGTCAAGACAAGACATTCAAAATTGAGGCAAGCCGGCAAGAAGCAAGAAATAAAGACAAGTAGGGGAAGCAAAGTCCCAACTTGCTACAATTGCCGGGAAAAGGGACATCTTAGTAAGGATTGTCCCAAAGGTATCACTCCTAAGCCCATTATTTATAATAATCATTATTTACTTAGAAAGGATATCAATGGCAATGTGTTTGCCAGGAATGTTACTTCGCATAAAACTAGTATTATGGTCATTTGGGTGCCCAAATCTATTGTCACTAACATTTGTGGACCCAACCAAATTTTGGGTACCAAAATACGCTTAAATGCTTAATAAGTACTTGAAGAGGCATTGGAGGCTTAGCTTATTCATATAGAGATGGATTTAATCATATATCAAAATTGGAGCCAAGCTTGAGGATGATCACTTCATATCAAGAACCAATGCCGTTACGGTAACAAGTACTTACATTGAAGTATCTAGCCCCTTATGCCTTGTGTAGGTTGCATTTCATTAAAAACATATTAAAAGGGATGTTCTTGCTCTATGATTCATAATGTCATTATTAATATCTTGAGCAAATTGTAAGTGGCACATTAAGGGGGAGTGCTAAATCATAATCATGTATACCACATCCCTATGTGTGCCCAAATAAATTAAGTGCTAGTATTGTTTTTCAAAAATGAGCCTTTTAGCCAAAAGTCAAAAAAATTATGATTATTAGTAATTCTTTATAAAACTAATTGCAAAATGTATACAAATGTTTTTCAAAGGTTTACCAAAGGTTTTGGCTTTAGAAAAACCTATTTTGAGTGAAAATGCATTTCTAGCCAAAATCCTACATTATGGTATCTTGTTTTGGACCAAAACCATTTTTGCCCAAAATATTTTATGGATCTTGTGAATGAATGTGTTTCATTCTTATATCATATTATTTGTTAAAATGGTATCTACTATTCTTTCATGCCAATCAAAATCCTCTCTTATCTAAAAGTTCAAGTATTCTTTGTATAGGAGTGGATTCTCTCTTCCTCTCTTCTCTTTGGATGCTTTCATTGAAGATCTTTGTGAAGAGAAGCTCAAGCACCTTGCAAGCTTTTTGCTTCATTTGATAATCTTTAAATGATTTTTATCAATCTTATGCAAGATTATCCATTTGAACAAGTTTTTCTTTGCGAAAAAGTAAAATTTTACAAGTGGGTTTTACTAGTGTATTCTTTTAAACAAAGCCCTCTAGTCAAAACGATTTTACAAGTGTTATCTTGTTTTAAAGACTAGAGTTTTTGTGAAAATAATAATAATAAATGTTTGTTTTTACAAGTGGTATCATTCAATGTTTGTTTGTGAAAAATTTTGCAAGTGATATCTTGCTTTAAAGATTAAAATGTTTATGAAAATTTCAAAAGTTTTTAAGTGGCATTTCAATTGTTTTCAAATGCTTTTGATTATATTTAAAACAAATATCATATTGGCCTTATTAAAAGTTGTCTTACTCTTTTCGGCCATATAAAGGAGTTTTGGAGATATTTTAAAATAGAGAATATTTGAATTTGTTTCAAATATTGTTTCAAGTGGTTCTCAATCGTTTAAGTTTTAAAGGGGAGAGTGTCCTATGAACAATAGGTTTGTGACTTATCTTGTGCCTCCTCACCTTCTTGAGAACAAAATCTATATTAGTCATAAGTATCTATTTCATATTCTTTGTGACCAAGCTCCTCAAATTGAAAAAATCTCTCTTTTGACCTTACCTTATTTTTGTCAATCTTTCAAGTGGCATCTTATTTTTACAAGTGGTGTCAAAAGAAGAAAATGATTTTAAATTGCCAAGTTTTTTGCTTTGCAAATCTTATTCCTTGGCTATAAATTTGTTTTGGTCTTTTTTGGTGCTCAATGCCAAAAGGGGTGAATTTTTATGTTATCAATATATATCCCCACATTTGGATTGTTGTTTTATGCCAAAAGGGGGAGAATATTTATGCTATCAATATCCCCTTACTTGGATGATTTATACATTCTCCTTATTTGGATGACTTACATATTCTCCTTTGTTATTTGATTCATACCAAAAAGGGAGAGAATTCTTTTATGGGAGAATGCATTGTTTTACAAGCATATTTTTCTTATATGCATATTGACTAATGCTTTTAAATTTCACCATATGATATGCATAGACATAGTTCAATAGCCTAATTTCATATGTTATGTCTATTTATGTCCAAATGTTATTATTGATAAAGGATTTGTCATCAATCACCAAAAAGGGGGAGATTGAAGGATCTAGACCCGCCATTATGAGTTAATAGAGTGTTTTGGTGATTAATGATAAATCTAATTGTGACACTAACTCACTTGGCAAGTATTATCTTGTGTAGTCTCATTTGGATATAAATGTGAAATTCAACGAGGTATGCATTTGACTCATACTTGTATATAATGTTGCATTCCTCGGATCCAAAATATAGGTTGAACCCCACCATAAGTATATCTTGAATATGTGCATATGTTTTCTTTACACATATGTGTATGCACACATTTAAGGGGAGCTCATTCTATATTTTGTGGTTTCATTTGTATTGATCCATATTTCGTGTTCCACATATATTTGGGATCCTTACTTTGAAACATATCCGTTAGAGTATACAAAACTTGTGTAGTCTTTGTATACTTATGTTTTGAGTATACAAAACTTGTGTAGTTTTTGTATACTTATGTTTTGAGTATATAGAACTTATGTAGTTCGCGTATACTCATGTTTCGAATATATATAAAACTTGTGTAGTTTTTGTATATTCATGTTGGAACTTATGTAGTTCTCGTATACTCATGTTTTGAGTATGTAGAGCTTGTGTAATTCTCGCATACTCATGGTGTGAGTATACATATGACTTGTGTAGTTTATATATACTCATATCGTGTTACATTATTTCAATTCAATGTTAATGTGCAATTGAAATGGTTATCATCAATTACCAAAGAGGGAAAGATAGAGGTATCTTGTCCCACTATTATGTGTTAATGGTATGAGGTGGTAATTAATGATAATCATATTGTGTAACTAACATTTTTCATGAGTTGGATGTATAGGTTATGTTCCAGGATGATGAAGACTTGGGATGATCATGAGTTGATCATCAAGTCAAGATTCAAGTGAAGAATGCCTCATGTGTTGATGCACATCAAGTCAAGATTCAAGTGAAGGATGCATCATGTGTTGATGCACATCAAGTCAAGAGAAGATCCATCATGTGTTGATGGAGGTCAAGTGAAGGAATGCATCATGCGTTGATGCATGTGAAGACTCGGGATGAAGAAATCATCATGTGTTGATGATGTTCAAGGCAAGATCCCGAAGTGAAGAGATCATCATGTGTTGATGATTGTCAAGTCGAGGATCCGAACTTGAAGTGTTGATGTGCGTCATCAAGCTCCAAGAAGGTGCAAAGCAAAGGTATGACTAGCTAGGACTAAGGATGTGTTTATAGTCTTTTACCGGTCTTGGTGTTTGGTTGGAAGACCAGATTGCTAGTATAGGATTGTCGTACTATTAAGAGGGGTCTTGACTAGCAGCATGAGTTAGTCATGTGTTGATAGCTCATTGTGTTTGCTCTAGCTCATCTATGCATGGAGCTATTGTTTGCGAATGTGTTTTGCAAATGAATTATGCCCATGCATTTAATCTTTGTAGCATGGGACTATAGTTTACAAATATGTTTTGCAAATGGTTCAAGTCCATACACCTTGACCTTGTGGCATGATGCTGTTATTTGCGAATGTGTTTTACAAATAATTGAAGCTCATGTTGTATTTCTTGTAGCATGTGACTTAAGTTTGTAAATGTGTTTTGCAAATGGTGTAAGTCCATGTACCTTATTCCTTGTGGTATGATTCTAAAAGTTGGCAAATGTGTTTTGCAACTTATTGGGAATCTTGCTTGTGATCCTTGTTGCCATGGCTTATCAATTGGCAAATGTGTTTTGCAATTGGAGTTGTTGAAAAGGATATTTGCTGCTTTGTCAGGATAATCGGAAGTTCCGGTGAGTTAACTGTGGAACTACCGCAGGCTGGAAGGTCCGAAATCGCGCGGAATGTTTTTTCTAGAGAAGCACCCGTTTTTGGACTTAGCCAATTTTCAGAAGCGCGGAAGTACCGCCATGTTGGGAGCGGACTACCGCATAGCTGAAGTTCCGATTTGGCGCGGTACGTTTTTTCCAGAGGGTGCCATGTGTTGGACCTGAGTGGAAGCGGAAGTACCGCCCATAAGAATCGGAACGTCACATAATCGAAAGTACCGCGTGTTGAAAAGCGAAAGTTCCGGATTTCATTTCCAACGGCTAGTTTCTCGTCTAATATAGTCGTTGTTGTGCTTGTCGCTGAGGTGCGGAAGTTCCGCATTTGCTGATTTTTCAGTAGATTCTCTCCCAACGGCTAGTTTTTGTGTGTGGGCTATATATAGCCATCTTGACCGGTTGGGAATGGTTGCTGAAGTTATTGTTGAGTTCCATACTCATTCTTTGAGCTAAGAGGAAGCCTTTATTCTCTTTTGTGCATGTGTTGCACTTGGTGAGATTAGAGAGCAAACCCTAAGTGCATGTGTTGCCTTAGGTAGTGGATTGTGTATCCACTTGAGCGTTGACATTTGATTAGTTCAAGTGAAAGTTGAGATTTATTTCTCTTGGTGTTTGCCGACACATGGACGTCGTGGAGGCGTCGTGACCGGTGATCTTCTCAAGAAGCTTGTGAGAAGGCCCAGCGTGGTTGTGAGTGATGTGGCGCTCGCCATCTCTGGAGTGGATGTCGGGACCCAAATATGCAAATCTGGACCCTCTGTGTATTCTGCACTAGTCCAGGATCACGCTAGTGCACACAGTGTCAACATTGATGAAATATCACATCCATACAACGAATATAAGAATAAACGAGTACTTTAAATAACAAATAACTGTTGGGACCTTATGGTCGAGTGTTACATTTATTAAGCCATGCAAGGTGACAATAAAGAAATAAAGCTGCGTGAAGCGAAATAAACTCGGTGGCTCCCATCAATTTACCACGAGCAATAAATTTGGGATCAAGACCCTAACGTTCAACCTTCGAGAACTCTTCTTCAAAAGCGGTGACGACTCCTCCATACATTGATTTGTTTAGCAAGAGTGAGTACACACCGTACTCGCAAGTCATACCACGAATGTAATTTATAGATGATGGCTTATTCCAAAGGAATGGCTTACGTGGTTGTTTTGCGAAATGCAACATTTGCAATCGAATACAAATAATAAATCGAAAGCATAATTCAAAACAAATAGACAATAATAAGTTAACAATTGATTTCACAAAGGACACAGTCTAATCAAGTTCTTTCACAATTTGAACAAGTTATCTCACACAATGCCCCTTCCCAATTGTTTTATGAAAAACTACCCTCGTGTGAAATTCGAGCATGTCCATAAGCGAGGACGCGGCTATTCGAATAGATTGGTTTAAACACTCTGCAGAGGTTGTACACTTTACCCACACGATGAAACCAACCGGATCGAGTTCATCACAACAAAACCTTTGGAGACTTCATCTCAAACAATGACAATCTGGTGTGCTTTCTGCCGTCAATTTGTACACTGACCCTTGGAGCGACACACACCATTGGGCGGGGATGCAATGAATCATCCGCGATGTGACATATCACACCTCCGACCCATCACACGGCTTAAATACAACTTTGAGTTGTCAATGTCAAGACTCCATAACTTACTAAGTTAGGCCCGGCCCATACTAGGCATGTGGTCGTGCAGAAGGCCCAGTTCAATGGCGCACAAAGTTAAGTCCTTAATTGACCAAGGCAAGACTTCGATTTTAACCCAAATCACAAAGTTTAATAAGCACACAGCTCCACCATTCACACAGAATCCACCACTTGCCTCAGTCTAAATCTTTTCCCACCCTGTTGATTAAGTGCAACACATGCCATCAACGAGTAATAGCACACAGCACACACAGATTCATCACACAGTTCCATAATCACTTAGTCAAGTTTATAATTGCAACTCTCACATGAAATGATGACTCGTGGCATGGCTAAGCGGTCTAATCGTATCTAACCAACCCACGTTGGTGCTACAATAATACCAACTAATAATTAATCAACCTAGGATGACAAAAGATCATGGCATACAATAGACAAGGTGGCATAACAATTTGGATTAATAACTACACCCAAAAGCATTTAAATAAATACTTGAAATAGAATGCAATACATTGAAACAAAGTATTTTGAAAACTGGGTTCAAAATGATCAAAGGTATAACTTGCCTTGGAATAGATCTAGATATTGGTCTTGGTCTTGAGGTGCTCCTTCTTCTGCAAAATTCCCCGAAGTATCGACGTCTACTCGCAAACGAGACAAAAGAAACAAAACAAATAAATAACAGAGGCAAAACAAACTCCAAAAATCAAATAAAATTCACCATTAAATAGATCTTAATTTTATATGAATTTACAAATTTGAATGGGCTCAATTGGACTTCGGATGCAAAAGATATGGGCTTTGGAAGATTGGAAAAACAATTAAACCCTAATTTGGATTTTCTCGAATTTCCCGAATTGTTTTTATAAAGGAAATTCGGATTAATGACGTCGGCTGACGTCGGCAATGAATTTCCACCGGAAAAAGAAATAATTAAAAACCGTCTCGACAGGTGGGACCTTTGTCGATCTCTGGGCTCACGGTGGACCAAATCCACCAAGCCTCGGATCCGGTCGGTGGTGGTGGCGCACCACGTGCTGGTGGCGTGACTTGGCGCCAACAAGGCCGACACGCACGCACAGTGAGGCGAGGTGGACGCCGACGGCTCTGGCGGCGGCGGCGGCGCTCGGGAACCAATGGCAGCAGCGAGCGGCGGCGACTTCGCCGTCGGTGAGTGGTACCAACGTGTAGAGGAGGTTAATGCGCACACATGGGCCTTGGTTTGAGCACACAGGGTTGACGGAGATGGCCGTGGCGAGGAAGAAGCGGCGGTGAAGACTCGGGTTTTGTCGGACGGACGCTCGCGATGCTCGGCGACGAGGAGGTGCGCGAGGTAGCTGAGACTTGCGATCACAGCAGTGCGATCGGTGGAGCAAGAGCGGCGATGGCGGCGCGCAATCCACCGGAGAAGAAGTTCGGCGAAAACCCTAAAGCTTGCAATGCGGCGGCGCTAGAGCGTCGGCGGCGGCGAGTGGCGGTTTAGGGTTGCGGAGGCCGGGCGAGCTAAGGAGTACTTATAGGCTCGGAGACGCCGATATTTGAAACCCCAATTCGGATCCAAAGCAGTGGGTTTTGAATTCCAAGATTTTGGAGATTGAAACCGATTCGGGTTTGATTTGGTTTGAAACGGATATGGAATAACAGGAGACACGTTTTGGTGGGGTCGGCTCAAGAAATCGGCGACGAATACGCGTTTGTCGGACGAGGCTTGAGCTCCGGCAATGGCGAAGCGGCGCGCGGCGCGAGGAGGAAGAAGATAGCGGAGACGGCGACTGGTCGCGGTCCCACTGGCAATGGCAATGAGGCGCGGCGAGCGGCGTGCGATGGCGATCAACGGCGCAGAGCGAGCGGCGAGCGAACGAGCGAGATCAGCAGGTGAAGCCCGCGGCGACAATCCAACGAGGGCAAGGCGGCGAAACCAGCGGCGGCGGCGGCGGCGATGTTGATCCAACGGCTGGGATTGAGCGGGCTGGAATAGTGTTGGGCTTCGGCCCAGCACTATTCCGGAGGAATTTAAAATATATTTTCTTTTTAATAAATCCAGAAAATGCAAATAGCAATTAGAAAATAGCAAATGACTTTGGAAAAATTCCAGAAAATTCTATAAAATATAACCAAGCATATAGAATCTAAATAAAATAATTTTGACAATTGTTGATGTTGGGATTAAGCACATTAAATCAATTTGTCCTTAAAGTCCATATTAAGCTTTTTAAATTAATATTCAAATAAATTCAAATGGTAAATTTTCTCACTACTACTATTTAAAAGATTTTAAAAGCTCGAAATTTGGGATGTTACAAACCTCCCCTTAAGCGAATCTCGTCCCGAGATTAGGCTAGCTAGAGAAAAGGCTAGGAACTCGGCTTTTAACTCTTCTTCACGTTCCCACGTTGCTTCTCCTTCCAGTGGTTACTCCTTTGGACTTTGCGTAAACGAGCGGTCTTTCTTACAGTGCGGCGCTCTGCGACATCCAAAATCTTGACAGTCGCTCTTTGTATGTGAGATCTTCCTTGATTCAATTGACTCCAGCGAGTGCGCTCTTTCCGCACACGAAGACACTTCTTGGTGAGAGACATGAAAGACATCATGCACTCTCGCTAACGATGCGGAAGCTCAAGCTGTACGCAACTTCTCCACGGCGTTCCAAAACCTTGAATGGACCCACATACCTCGGAGCAAGCTTCCCTTTGGTGTGGAATCTCTTAACACCTCTGGCGGAGTAACTCGAAGATACACAAAATCCTCGGTTCAAAGTCGAGGTCACGGCAGCGATTATCGGCATAACTCTTTTGCTCGGTGGGCTATCTTTAACCTCTCTCGATCATAGCAACTTGTTCTTGACTTCTGAATAATATCGGCCCGAACACTACACGTTCATTGTCTCGACCAATTCAACGGAGTTCTGCGAGTACGACCGTCTGAGCTTCAAATGGTGACATCCGCAAGCGGCTTGATAAGCTGTTGTTGTACGAGAATTCGCATACGGCAAACTTTTATCCCAAGCTGGTAGCATTAGCTAAGGCACGAGCTCTCAACATATCTTCTAATATCGGTTGACTCTTTCGATCTGTCCATCATGCGTGGATGATAAGCGATCTTGAAATTTAGATGAGTTCGAGGGCTTCATGTAGACTCGCCAAAATGAGAGGTGAATTGAGATCCTCGATCGACACTATTTTCTTAGGCACACCGTGCGGTGACGATTTTGACATATACAATTCCCCAAGCGGTCTCACGAGTAAGTGGTTTTGGTGGCAAGAAATGGGCAACCTTAGTCAAGCGATCCACTATTACCCAAATCGAATCGTAACTTTGATTGAGTCTTGGGTAATCCGGTAATAAAATCCATGAGATCTCTTCCACTTCCATTACGGTATCTTGACGGTTGTAGCAATCCTGCTGGTCTCTGATGTTCGGCCTTTACTTTCTGACACATGTCGCATAAGGCAACGAACTCTGCGACGTCTCGCTTTAAGTTTGGCCACCAAAACTTATTCTTAACATCCTGATACATCTTAGTGCTTCCAGGGTGAATTGAATACTTTGAGTCATGGGCTTCCTTCAGAATCAGCTGTCTTAATCCATCCATATCTGGTACACAGATACGTCCATTGATCCACAGTATATCCTGATCATCTATGGTGAAGTCTTTAAATTTTCCTTCTGACATCTTCTTCTTGAGATCAGCAAACTCAGAATCCTTAGGTTGAGCTTCACGAATCTGTTTCTCCAGAGTAGACTGTACTTCCAAATTGGCCACAAATCCTTCCGGAACAACTTCTAGCTGTAGCTTCTGGAATTCCTCCTGAAGTTCCGGGCAAATCTCTTTTGCTTCCAGAGCATTGCAGTAGCTCTTGCGACTCAGTGCATCTGCAACTACATTGGCCTTACCAGGATGGTAATGGATTCCAAGGTTATAATCCTTTATTAATTCCAACCATCTTCTCTGTCTCATGTTCAAATCAGACTGAGTGAATATGTACTTGTGCTCTTATGATGCATGTAGACTTCACGCGATTCTGGATGAGATAATGGCGCCAAATCTTCAAGGCATGCACTACGACTAATTCCAAATCATGGGTAGGATAATTCTCTTCATGAGGCCTTAATTGCCTTGGCGCATAGCGGCGACTCTTCCTTCTTGCATAAGGACACATCCTAATCCTTGACGCGAAGCATCACGGAGATATCAAAATCCTTACTAATATCAAGCAAAACTAGCATGAAATTTGAAGTCAAACGTTTCTTCAATTCTTGAAAACTTTCTTCACAAGCTGGGGTCCAAATAAACTTCTTCTCTTTCTTCAACAATTGCGTAAGAGGTTTAGCAATCGTTGAGAACCCTTCAATGAAACGACGATAGTATCCTGTCATTCCCAAGAAACTATGAATTTGAGTAACCGTCTTGGGTGCTCCCAATTCATTCTGACTTTAACCTTTCCGGTCAATGCTACTCCTTCTTTGTCATTACATGACCGAGAAAATCAACTTTCTTCTTCCAAAAGTCACACTTGCTGAACTTGGCATACAACTGATGTCCTCTGAGCTTCTCTAGGATTAATCTCAAATGTCCTGTATGTTCTTCTTCTGACTTTGAGTATACCAAAATATCATCAATGAATACTACCACGAACTTATCCAAATATTCCATGAATACTTTGTTCATCATGTTCATGAAATAGGCGGGGCATTAGTCAATCCAAAAGACATGACTAGAAATTCATAATGTCCATACGGGTTGAGAAAGCGGTCTTTGGTACATCCTTAGGACAAATCTTCAGCGATGATAACTTTGATCGCAGATCGATCTTAGAGAATACTCGGCTCCTTTCATCCGGTCGAACAAATCATCAATTACGGGCAATGGGTACTTGTTCTTGATGGTGACTTCGTTGAGAGAACGATAATCAATACACATTCTCATACTTCCATCTTTCTTCTTGACAAACAAAACTGGCGCTCCCCATGGCGACGAACTAGGTCTTACAAAATCTTTCTCCGAGAGTTCTTTTATCGCTTCTTCATTTCCACAAGTTCATCATTGGCATCCGATAGGGTCTCTTGAAATTGGTCTTTTTTCGGCACTAGATCGATGACAAACTCAATGTCACGGTCGGTGGTATTCTGGTAACTCTTCGGAAATACAAGCTGGGTAATCTCGACTACTGTCGTCTTTCAAAGCTGTCTTGATCGTTGACTACCAAATGTCCATCACGTCTTGAGGTGGCTAGAAATTCTACTTTCTTTCTGTGGTATCCTCAATTGTCACGGCTCTTCGCCACAATCTAGCATTTGCTTTATGTTTGGATAACCAATCCATACCAAGGATGACATCTATGGTGCGAGTGTCTAGAACTATTAGGTTGGCTAGAAACTCAACTCCGGTTATGAGTAGCCTAGCTCCTAAACATCCAACTTTAGAACTTAGCTCTGCTCGGTATTGGACTAACGAGTATGCTTAAGATGCATAACTTTCAATTTGTTCTTAGTTGCAAAAATTCGAAACAAGCGAATGCGAAGCTCGAATCAAGCAGGCGATGCAGTCTTGAATTTACTAGGAACTTACCGATTACAACGTCGGGTGCTTCTTGGGCTCCTTCGAGTGGCGTGGTTGACACGACCTCGACAAGCGATGGCGGTGCTCCTCGAATTGACCGGTGGCTTGAGAAGTTCCTTGATGGTTGCCTTATCTTGGCGTCTTGGTGGTGTGTTCCCAAGGTTGAAGCGTCTTTGGGTGATAGTCCCATTCTGCGGACATCGGTTGGCGAAATGCCACGGGCGGCGGCGAGTAAAGCAAACTCGGTTGTATACGTGGGTTGCTTCTTGGATTGGGGTTGGTAGTGCGGGGTTGCGGAAGTTACGAGCAAGCGGGCGAGTCTTGAAGTTGGTGCGGTGGTTTGGCGAGTGCGTGGTGGAAAGCGGCTAAGCTGCGGTGGAATCATTCTTGCCCTCGGTGGGGTTGGTGACTTCCTTCTTTGAGCCATTCTGCGCTACGATGATCTTCCAATTCCTTGCGCTTATCCTCTAGAATCAAAGCCTTGTTGATTAACTCTTGAAAATCGGGAAAGGTGTGGGCGATCAAGTTGACTTGAAGTCTAGTGTTCAATCCTTTGACGACTCGGCGAGCCTTGTCGGTGGCGACATCTTCTGCGACATATCGAGCAAGTTGAGAGAATTTGTTGAGGTAGTCGATCATCGACATTCCTCCTTGCTTGAGAGCACGAAATTCATCCTTCTTGAGATCCATGATTCCTTACGGTACATGATCTTGGCGGCGGTTGTGAACTCTTCCCAAGTAATATCTTGCGGCGTTCCATGCGGCAAGACGAAGTTTTCCACCATTCGGCGGCAATGCCTTCCATCCGTGAGAGGCGTCTGAACTTTTTCATGATCGTTGCATTGAGTGATCGCGATTTTCTCTCAATAACACGAAGCCAATCATCGCCTTCTCTTGGTGAGACATGTCGAGAAAAAGTTGGTGGGCGGGTCCTCATAAACTCCGCCAACTTGGATGATCCATTGTGACCATGAGCAAGCTGGGGCTCCATTGTGATCTTGATTGTTGTTACTCGGTTATTCATAGCTTGCATCGATTCATCATGGTGTACATCAATTTGGTGCAGTGTCATGAATGCTCCAAAATTCTGCAGATCGACTGAAGGTGCTTGTGGTGGAACTGCTTCTGCGGGGATTTGCTCCGTCCTTCGATCTTCGAGTATCGTAACCACTTGCGCACTTGACGCAGTCCGAACCATCTGGTGAATCTCAAGGGTTAGATAAGGTAGCAAGCACGAGATAAGTTGTAGAACTAAGCGGGGAGGTAAACCCAACAACATATTTTAGGAAAACTCAACTGAAACTCTTATATTGATTAAGATAATAGTATGGCTTGCAACAAATGCCTAAGGGCCCTTGCAGCTCATACTTGCACACAAAAATAAGGACGAACTTAAGCACACCAAACTACCGCCTAAAGGGCGACTCAAGACATAAAGCGGCTAAGCACAAACAACGCGAGCAGACTACTCAATCAAATAGCCTCATGACCTTGGCGGTGCTCCACTTTCTTGTAGACACGAAAGTGGTGGCATCCTCGCAACCGATCCGATGTCCGGGGATGGTGCAATAGGAGCAGTGTCCTGGTGCAGTCTTCTTTGGTTCCTCGCTCTCTTGCCTCTTTGGCTCTTGGTTCGGTAGGTCCATCGACTTCTTACAGGTCTTCCTCTTGATGTCTTCTTCGTGTCGTCCATAAAGAGTTTCTTCTAATATGGCGATCCTTTCTTGACTCTGAAGAGTCTCATAGGTACCTCCGGCTCTGTGGCGGCTAACTCCAACGATTCCTCCGGCGTGGCGAATCGGGCGAGATGCACGACGGTGGCGTTGTCTTCTCCTTCCGTAGACGGAAAACGTGCAGCAAGATCCACGTCGGAAGTGCGGGGATGATAACGAAAAACTGTGTCACGAAGCTCTCGAGAGTAGATGTTGCAGATCCTCAGGATGGCGAGGCGTGAAGACTCCTGGATTGCTTCAATCCAAATACTCCTTCGAGTGAGATGTTGATGGTTTGCTTGCCTTGGTGTTACGCTGGCGTGAGGCGGTCAAATGGCGATCACTCCACGATCTCGGCCGTTCACAATCCAAGCACTGCCACGGTACAATGGACGATCGAACCCTCCAAGTACTTGTAGCAACTTCCAAAGCTCAGCGGCAAGTCCTCCCTTGCGCTCTCCATAACTCTGAAGACGAGGCATCTGTCAAGATGGACAAGAATATGAAAACAACTTCAAAACAGCGGGGAGAGAAAGAATTTGTGATAGTTGAGTCAAGAGAGACATGAGATGAGTTAAAGAGTTCAATTAATCTTGCAAGTTAATTTTTTGCTTTAGAAAATAGTTTGGACTCACTAAGAAGCCAATCTAACTAGGGTCAAGACCTACAGTCAGTATGGCTCTGATACCACCTCTGTCGGGACCCAAATATGCAAATCTAGACCCTCTGTGTATTCTGCACTAGTCCAGGATCACGCTAGTGCACACAGTGTCAACATTGATGAAATATCACATCCATACAACGAATATAAGAATAAGCGAGTACTTTAAATAACAAATAAGCTGTTGGGACCTTATGGTCGAGTGTTACATTTATTAAGCCATGCAAGGTGACAATAAAGAAATAAGCTGCAATGAAGCGAAATAAACTCGGTGGCTCCCATCAATTTACCACGAGCAACCGATGGGATCAAGACCCTAACGTTCAACCTTCGTAGAACTCTTCTTCAAAAGCGGTGACGACTCCTCCATACATTGATTTGTTTAGCAAGAGTGAGTACACACCGTACTCATAAGTCATACCACGAATGCAATTTATAGATGATGGCTTATTCCAAAGGAATGGCTTCTGTGGTTGTTTTGCAGAAATGCAACATTTGCAATCGAATACAAATAATAAATCGAAAGCATAATTCAAAACAAATAGACAATAATAAGTTAACAATTGATTTCACAAAGGACACACAGTCTAATCAAGTTCTTTCACACAGCTGAACAAGTTATCTCACACAGCTGCCCCTTCCCAATTGTTTTATGAAAAACTACCTCGTGTGAAATTCCGAGCATGTCCATAACCGAGGACGCGGCTATTCGAATAGATTGGTTTAAACACTCTGCAGAGGTTGTACACTTTACCCACACGATGAAACCAACCGGATCAGAGTTCATCACAACAAAACCTTTCAGAGACTTCATCTCAAACAATGACACTCCTGGTGTGCTTTCTGCCGTCAATTTGTACACACACCCTTGGAGCGACACACACCATTGGGCAGGATCGTGAACCGTCCGCGATGTGACATATCACACCTCCGACCCATCACACGGCTTAAATACAACTGAGTTGTCAATGTCAAGACTCCATAACTTACTAAGTTAGGCCCACCCATACTAGGCATGTGGTCGTACAGTAAGGCCCAGTTCAATGGCGCACAAAGTTAAGTCCTTAATTGACTAAGGCAAGACTTCCAGTTTAACACAAATCACAAAGTTTAATAAGCACACAGCTCCACCATTCACACAGAATCCACCACTTGCCTCAGTCTAAATCTTTTCCCACCCTGTTGATTAAGTGCAACACATGCCATCAACGAGTAATAGCACACAAGACACACAGATTCATCACACAGTTCCATAATCACTTAGTCAAGTTTATAATTGCAACTCTCACATGAAATGATGACTCGTGGCATGGCTAAGCAGTCTAATCGTATCTAACCAACCCACGTTGGTGCTACAATAATACCAACTAATAATTAATCAACCTAGGGTGACAAAAGATCATGGCATACAATAGACAAGGTGGCATAACAATTTGGATTAATAACTACACCCAAAAGCATTTAAATAAATACTTGAAATAGAATGCAATACATTGAAACAAAGTATTTTGGCGGGTTCAAAATGATCAAAGGTATAACTTGCCTTGGAATAGATCTAGATATTGGTCTTGGTCTTGAGGTGCTCCTTCTTACGCAAAATTCCCAAGTATCGGCGTCTACTGCAAAACGAGACAAAAGAAACAAAACAAATAAATAACAGAGGCAAAACAAACTCCAAAAATCAAATAAAATTCACCATTAAATAGATCTTAATTTTATATGAATTTACAAATTTGAATGGGCTCAATTGGACTTGGATGCAAAAGATATGGGCTTTGGAAGATTGGAAAAACAATTAAACCCTAATTTGGATTTTCTCGAATTTCCGAATTGTTTTATAAAGGAAATTCGGATTAATGACGTCGGTGACGTCGGCAATGAATTTCCACGGAAAAGAAATAATTAAAAACCGTCTTGTGGTGGGACCCTTTGTCGATCTCACGGGCTCACGGTGGACCAAATCCACCAAGCCTCTGGATCCGGGTCGAAGTGGTGGCACCCGCGCGTGGTGGCGGCGACTTGGCGCCAACAAAGTGACACGCACGCACGTGAGCCGAGGTGGGCCGACGCGGCTACGGCTGGCGGCGGCGCTTCGGAACCAATGGCAGCGGCGAGCGGCGACTTCGCCGTCGTTGAGTGGTACCAACGTGTAGAGGAGGTTAATCGCACACATAGGGCTTGGTTTGAGCACACAGGGTTGTGGAGATGGCCGCGGTGAGGAAGAAGCGGCGGTGAAGACTCGGGTTTTGTCGGACGGACGCTCGCGATGCTCGGCGACGAGGAGGCGCGCACGAGGTAGCCCGAGACTTGCGATCACAGCAGTGCGATCGGTGGAGCAAGAGCGGCGATGACGGGCGCAATCCACCGGAGAAGAAGTTCGGCCGAAAACCCTAAAGCTTGCAATGCGGCGGCGCTAGAGCGATCAGGCGGCGAGTGGCGGTTTAGGGTTGCGGAGGCCGGTGAGCTAAGGAGTACTTATAGGCTCGGAGACGCCGATATTTGAAACCCAATTCGGATCCGAAGCAGTAGGGTTTTGAATTCCAAGATTTTCGGAGATTGAAACCGATTCGGGTTTGATTTGGTTTAAACGGATATGGAATAACACATATGACCCCAATTTTAATAAACAGTAATTATATGCATTTTATATTATATTTGTTATGTCTTAAGCATTTGCATAAATTTTGCATTTGTAAGTATCATAATCAAAGTCTAATGGGTAATTCCAATCACAACTCCAAAGAGAGACAACAATAAATACTTATGAAATTCTCTGAGAAATAATTTAATTAAAAACCTTACAATGTTTATCATAAATAACAATCTTCTCAATACAAGTAACTCAAGAATTTATTTACATCAGATCAGATTATGTTTTACAACTTTGAATAATTTACAAAAATATTAAAATAAAACTTGCATTGCATGTCGCCTAAAGCCTTCCTTGAAATCTTGCCGTCCATCGTTGTCCAGCCAAACCGTCTTCCTCGACACAATCCGAAATATCTTTCGCAGCTCCATAGTCCGCCAACCAATCAAAAGACCATTAGTTGTTCAAAAGCAGTATAATAGAGTTAGAACAAAATAAAGTGCCGTCAGTATACCATAGGAATCATTGCGGTTCCCTGATCTACCTAGATTAGTCGGCACCTTGAGTATCGCGACTACCCATACCAACACAGGTTAGCAAGCATCTTGACTTTTCAAGTCACCTAGGCTAACCAGTTAGTCAACACCGAGATACCCAAGATACCTAAACTAAACTAAGTAAATCGGACCGTCTTATTTCCGTGAGTTCTCATCATTCGGCATTTAGAAATCCAAAACCTCATTATCTTGAATTGTCTCAATTGTCGCAAATCCATTGCATAAGGAATTGCTAGCCAATGAACCAAAAATGCCCCAGCCCAAAAATATCTGGAGCCATCTGGATAAGCACAAATGCATGAGCCTCATTTGCAAATTGCAATGACAGCTCATTTGCCTCCCCAAGCCAAGCACCACCACAAGACGGTCAAAGCACCACCACCCGACCAGAAGGCAACAAAAGCGAGCCACCAAAACACGAGGGACAAAGACCCCTTTCCGAGATTTCCCAACCCTTTGCAAAACCGGAGAAGCAACCCATTTCATTCTCGTGACCAATTCTCCTCAAGCCACACCCATTTCCATCTCTTCTCGAAGCAAGAACGAAGGCAAAACCGGCCAAGCCACCACATCCCACGACGGTAGAAGCAGAGCCGAAGGCAATCAAAACAAGACAATCAAAGCAAAGTCCAGAGCAAATCAACATGCCAAGCCAAGCCAAGCATCACCATCATCAATCGATCTCGCAACCGGTAGAAGGCAAGCCAAAGAGCAGCAGCGAGCCAGAGCAAGAGGAGGAAGGAAGCCGGGAGCAAGAGGAGGAAAGAAGCATCGAGGGAGCCAGAAGCTCGGGAGGAGGGGAGCACCAGCGAGAAGGGCCCCGGAGGGGAGCACGGCCAAAGACAAAGCCAAGCGCGCAACCCTCTTCTTCCGACCCTAAATTCATCAAGAGGTAACCCGGTAACCATCATCATGCACATCATTTGCACATCATCAATCATCGATTTGATAAAATCAATCCCGGATCTCGGTAGCATCACATAGCTCTCGGTTCATTTTCTTCATCACAGAGCGGTGGGGTTAGGGTAGAGAGGAGATCACCAAGAATTACCTCGGTGGCAACCAGAACCAATATCCATCATCCACCACCTCCAATCGGTCACCATGATCATGCATACACAAATAATCAAAGAACATTAATCTGAAATCAACTGTTTTTGCTAAAATCAACATAAGTGAAATCAATTTAGAGCGGGAACCAAATCGCGATGAGACCGAGGTAGGATTGGGCGGTTCGGAGGAGCCAAAAGCGTACGTGGCCGGGAGGCCGAGCGGCCAAGCCAAGGCACTGGAGCAAAGTAGTCGGGGTGTGAGCGAGTCGGCGGCGTAAGCACCAAGCCACCGAGGGGAGCAAAGCGGCGGTGCTGGGCGCATCTGCCGGCGAAGAAGGAGGCGCGCATGGCCTTGGCGCGCGAGAGGAGGAGGAGGCGAGGGGCGCCGAGGGGAGAAACAATGAGCCGAGTGAGAGAGCAGGGTCGGGCGGCGGCGGCCAAGCGGCGTCGGCAATCCAGCCAAGGCATCGCGAGGGGCGAGGAGGTGGGCGCAGCAATGAGCGCAAGCAGCAGCGCCGTCGTAAGAAGGAGCAGGGAGCGCAGAGGCGAAGGAGCCGAGAGGAGACTGAGGCCGAGAGAGAGAGAGACAGAGAGGCATAGAAGGGGGAAGAAGAGAAGCGTCGGCTGAAGAGATAAGGAAGGGAGAGATGAGAGTTTCGGCCGGGAGAGAATTAGAGAGAAAGAGAGATAGGTGATTAGGGTTAAAATGGACATTAGAGATTAAGTGATGAATAAAATTGGAATTAAAGAATAGTGTAAATAAATTTTAGTGTTTTGTAATGGCTATAGTTTTAGTTGTTTAAATTGATGTTAATTAGTAAGTATTATTAATATCATATCAATATTGCAATCGATCTAAGTTTTAGCAGCCCGCAAATAAATATCTGTAACTCGACTCTTAGAAAATAAAATCAAGCGTAGTGTATGTAATTTAATCTGAGCCTTTAGGGATGAATTGACCGCCATTAGTATTCACTCGATTAAATTCAACGACCTGTTGTATTATAGGTTATTCGAAATACATTAATTAAATCAAGCCCTGCGACTGTAGATAATAGGTGTGCACACAATCACCATCAAAGTCTGCAGAAAGAAGAGAGCATATTAGATGATTGATTTTGTTGTAGGATCATTGTGGTTGTATACCTAGAATACCGGAGAGAGTGTTTGTGAGTACTAGGTGTCTGTTAAGGAAAACAACATCACCTAAACTCTAAGTATTGTCGGTCATTATAATTACATCGAAATTGAATTAACTTTAACAGTCCATAAGAAATTGAATTTTATTAAACTAAAATCTATACCTAAATGCATCTAGAATCATAACCTCATTAAAATGTAATTATCATGCATTTTGAGCATTTTGGATTTCTATATGTTATCGGTGTTTATTTGCTATTGTATTTTCTTTTAGATTCGAATTGCGCGACGTGAGACGATAATGCCTACAATAGTGAACAAGTGGACTTCTACCAAGGCAAGCATCCTCTTTGCACCATGTTGATCCCAATTTTGAGCTGTAGATTTACAAAACACGGTGATACTGTTGCATGCAAATTTTCTTAAAAATTAATTGTGAGTGTCAATAGGTAGTTATAACCTGACAATTGTGGTTTACCTTGAATTGATCATACACTCAACCTAAGGTAATTTGTGGTGATATAATACTTAATTTCAATTTTGCTTAGCCATGCATCCATAGAACGGTAGTGTTTGGCGAGCTTATCTTGTCAAACACGGGAACAACAAATACATTTTTATTTTTGTTGATTCTTTGTTCATTTATTTAAATCTGAAATGAATCTTAATCTTGTTGTTAAACTTAATTCAAATCTGGACAAGTGGATGCTAGTGAGGGTGCCTAGTGCGAGAATGGGAACTGTGGATGTCTTATGCAGGTTGATTAAGGGTGAACTCGACGGCCCAATTCAAGCCCCAACGTACTTCCACACGCAGTGTATGGGTATTGTTTGGTTAAGTAAAGGGTTAATATTATTGAGTTGGATACAGGAGAGTAAGGACATGTGTATTGATTTCATATGGCATAGATGCTTAAGTCTTGGGCCGTGTCGTATGCCATGTGGAGCTTATATCGATATCGGATGTTCTTAGAAGGGTAAGGGCGTAGATGTGTTACATCGCATGTACGTACCTTGAGGGCCCGATCGGTGTAATATGTGTGGCTAACACGAGTTTGCATTTAATTGGTGGTCGGCATTCCTGTACAACATGTGAACCTCGGTTGAATATATGCTATCGATCGTTGTTTAATCGGGATCGATTTCACATGGGTCATCCAACTCAATGGTGTTAACTTGTTGAAAAATACGAATTTTAGTTTACGTACCGGCATACCAAAGGAAGTGTGCTATTGTTCTAGATGGCTTACGGGCTAACTAAATCGTGTGGGTAAAGATGTACACCCCTGCAGGGTTAAAACTATTCGAATAGCCGTGTCCACGGTTACGGACAACGCTTGGATTGATGTCACCTGTATAGAATTTACTCTAATTTTGGGTTTTGGGAATTATTAATTCCGGCATGATAGTGAGTCATGCAATTTATTGTTAGTGGTTGTAGCCACTTGATCTTGATTTTGATGCTAATTATGATCATACTTTTATTTAATTACTGTTTTAATCCAAATTGATTTATTAAATTGCTTTACTAAAACCTAGCAAGTGTAGGTTAAGATGTATTGCTTTCTGCAAAATTTAACCATTATAACCATCCTGTTGTTAACCTTATGCATCTAAAAATTCTAATCCTTTGTATAGGACCTCTCAGACACTTTATTTTAAATAGTTTGTGTAAGTCTTGCTGAGTACCTTCCGTACTCAGTGGAATTTTCCACTTGTTGCAGGTAAAGAACGTCCTAGGTAATATTTCAAGTTGACGCGATTACGTTGGTACTTGGCTTTAATCCGATCAAGTTGCCCTTGGGTTGTGGCGCCCACGGGAAGTTTATTTTATTACTTCCTTTTTCATTTATGATTTACTTAATGTTTCATTGTACATTTTTATTAATGTATTCCAATCGTGTATGCTTATGATATAATGTTGTAAGGATATGTCTATGTTAGCGACTCATCACAGGAGCTAACATGAGAGGCATATCAGGAACTGAATATTGGAATTATACCTTGTTAATGATTATACTTCTAGTATTATTTTTAATTGAGACTTGATTGTTCTTGATTAAAAATTTTACTTTTGGTATGATTATTAATTTGGTATAAACCTCCAATATTCCGGGGTCCTCACAGCGTTGGTATCAGAGCTGTGTTGACTGTAGAGTTAAAGCGTAACAATGGGCGATGTTAGGAATTTGGTTTGCAAAAGTATTTTCCAAACTATCAAAATTTGGGCAAAAATATAAGTAATATGATTCTTTTCTTTCTTACCCATCCTAGCATCTAATTCTTATCTCACAATTCATTTGATTTGTGCAAAGCAAATTTTCTCCGTTGTTCGTCTCTTTTCTCCAACAGTAGACACGCTAAGTAGTCAACTGGTGAGGGCAATGGTGGCAAGCCGAGAAGATGTTGTTTTCTCGCCAGATTAGGATTAATTTAGGGATTATTTTTAGATTGTATACACCCTAATTATGTTGTAGACGCTGAATTTTGGAATATAATTATTTGCTTTTTTTTGTTTCCAAATGGTTGCGCATTGCCTACAGGCAGCATGTATAGCAACTATATCGGAAGCTAATTGTGGTTCATTTGAATCTTGTACTGGCCTTGAGCCTTAGTACACCCATTTGGATCTTGAGTTGCATGGTTTTGGAATTATGCATCCATAATATGAATTATTGTCTAAGTGTTGCCCGCTTACTTATCTTATGCTTATCCTTTCCTCATTTCATTTCTTATGCACCATCATGTTTAAGGGGGGTAGAGAATACCCCAATATATGTGTTAGGCATCATAATTCCTACACTTTGATCATGCATATAGTCTTAAGTTAACTCGAGCATATCTGATTATTCAGATTGTTAGCAAGAATCATAACTAAAAATGATTTATATAAATTAAGATGCATGATTAGTATTTCATCTTAGTGTGTAAAACAGGCAAATGACTAGTCTATTGCAATATAAATTGAAATTTGCTTTAGCTTAAGATTGTTAGCTAAATTGGAATTTAACAACTTGCCATGCTTATATAGATTTCTTGTTTGAACTTAAAAATTTGAAGGTCATCGATGTGTAGTTTGATATGTTAGATTGTGTTAAATTAAACAACATGTCTATCTTTTAAATTGTTAATGAGTGAAGATGTCATAACATGAGCTGATGATAGTTTATTTTTTTTATTGTTGTTCAATTAAAAGTAATTAGAATAGAGTAAGTTATACCGGTAGTTTTATACTCTTTGTCAAAGCAAAAAGCCATTCTTTGTTATTGAGTAATTTTGACTTAGATAGCTGGAACTGTTCTCTAGTGTCCGTAAGTAATTTATAATCTTGAGAATTTTATTTGAGCACATGATAGTGTGTATTTTCCAAATATATTTTTCTCAAAAGATTAATGAATTTATTTTGTCTAGGAATTAATTTGAATACCTTGCAAAACTGTTTCTAACCATTTTGAAATGTAGAATTAATAGGAATGTTTAAACTGCTAGTACCAGTTTTCTAGTGCTTAGTATCACCTAACTAACCTACTATAAGTTTTCTGGAATTTTGAACTTAATTTCATTAGTGTTTGAGCCCTAGGACTTGTTTGTTGTTTGAATTGTTTCTGAGCCAAAATCGAACATGATGTGTAGAATGAATTTTTCTGTCAAGGTTAGAATCCTAATAATACTCCTGAATTTACCTAGTTAATTTAGTAATTTTTCCGAGCCCTATTTGTTCACCAGTAGCAGTTAAAAACGAATTGTGAAGTAAATTATTTTGGTTGTTAAGGACCAGATCATGGTAGCGTTCATTCATATTATTTTTTTTTAAATTTTATGCTCACCCAATCTTTATAAAATTGGTTGGTTATAGTCTGGTAGAATCATGTAAGCAGGCATGTGAGTCCTTGCATTCACTAAATAACTCTATATTTTTTTCCAGAAATTGATTGCATTTTTGCATCCTTGCATGCATTCATTTAATGCATTTTTCTCCAAATCGGGCAATTAGAATTAGCAAAACAAGGGTTAAGTGAGACTACCAGCAACCCTGCTTTGTCTTCTCTAAGTCTGTATACAACCTTCCTATACTATACTAGGTTACCATTTAACCAACCATTATGAACCCTCTCTTTAGGAAATCCCTTCTCTCGTAGATAGTTGGTCGATTTTTCATCCTACCGGAAGAAGAGGTGAAACTCGACATGTTTGAAGTACCTTCGAATCAAGAAAGGAAAGGTTAAACAAAACTTTCCTGTTTAGAACCTAAAACTGAAGGATAGCCTCACATGATTCGGATTTGAGTTCGGGTTGTGAATAAAAATCCGAAGTGTGACCCTAGGACCAAACCTAGTTAGATCGCCATAGCCTTTCGTTCCCAATTTCTGAACCACCGGAATCTCGGGGACGAGATTCTGTTTAAGGGGGGTAGGTTTGTAACAGCCCCAATTTTAATAAACAGTAATTATATGCATTTTATATTATATTTGTTATGTCTTAAGCATTTGCATAAATTTTGCATTTGTAAGTATCATAATCAAAGTCTAATGGGTAATTCCAATCACAACTCCAAAGAGAGACAACAATAAATACTTATGAAATTCTCTGAGAAATAATTTAATTAAAAACCTTACAATGTTTATCATAAATAACAATCTTCTCAATACAAGTAACTCAAGAATTTATTTACATCAGATCAGATTATGTTTTACAACTTTGAATAATTTACAAAAATATTAAAATAAAACTTGCATTGCATGTCGCCTAAAGCCTTCCTTGAAATCTTGCCGTCCATCGTTGTCCAGCCAAACCGTCTTCCTCGACACAATCCGAAATATCTTTCGCAGCTCCATAGTCCGCCAACCAATCAAAAGACCATTAGTTGTTCAAAAGCAGTATAATAGAGTTAGAACAAAATAAAGTGCCGTCAGTATACCATAGGAATCATTGCGGTTCCCTGATCTACTTAGATTAGTCGGCACCTTGAGTATCGCGACTACCCATACCAACCTGGGTTAACCGGCATCTTGACTTTTCAAGTCACCTAGGCTAACCCAGATTAGTCGGCACCGAGATACCCAAGATACCTAAACTAAACTAAGTAAATCGGCACCGTCTTATTTCCGTAGGTTCTCATCATTCGGCATTTAGAGAAATCCAAAACCTACGTATACTGAATTGTCTCAATTGTCGCAAATCCATTGCATAAGGAATTGCTAGCCAATGAACCAAAAATGCTGACCAAAAATATCGGAGCCATCGGATAAGCACAAATGCATGAGCCTCATTTGCAAATTGCAATGACGACTCATTTGCCTCCCAAGCCAAGCACCACCACGGCACGGTCAAAGCACCGGCCCGACCAGAAGGCAACAAAAGCGAGCGAGCCAAAACACGAGGACAAGACGGCCCCTTTCGGAGATTTCCCAACCCATCGCAAAACCAAAGAAGCAACCCATTTCATTCTCAGACCAATTCTCCTCAAGCCACACCCATTTCCATCTCTTCTCGAATAAGAACAGAAGGCAAAACCAGCCAAGCCACCACATCCCACAGCCAGTAGAAGCCAGAGCCGAAGGCAATCAAGAGCAAGACAATCAAAGCAAAGTCCAGGAGCAAATCAACATGCCAAGCCAAGCCAGCATCACCATCATCAATCGATCTTGCAACCGGTAGAAGGCAAGCAAGCAGCGGCGGCCAGAGCAAGAGGAGGAAGGAAGCCGGGAGCAAGAGGAGGAAAGAAGCATCGGGGGCCAGGAAGCTCGGGAGGAGGAGCACCAGCAGAAGGGCCCAGAGGAGCACCGGACAAAGCCAACCTCGCAACCCTCTTCTTCCAGCCCTAAATTCATCAAGAGGTAACCCCAGTAACCATCATCATGCACATCATTTGCACATCATCAATCATCAGATTTCAGTAAAATCAATCCCAGATCTCAGTAGCATCACATAGCTCTCAGTTCATTTTCTTCATCACAGAGCAGTGGGGTTAGGGTAGAGAGGGAGATCAGCTGAAGAATTACCTCAGTGGCAACCGAACCAATATCCATCATCCACCACCTCCAATCGGTCACCATGATCATGCATACACAAATAATCAAAGAACATTAATACTGAAATCAACTGTTTTGCTAAAATCAACATAAGTGAAATCAATTTAGAGCGGGAACCAAATCGCGATGAGACCGAGGTAGGATTGGGGCGGTTCGGAGGAGCCAAAGCGGCCGTGGCGGGAGGCCGAGCCGGCCAAGCCAAGGCAACTGAGCAGCGTAGTCGGGTCAGTGAGCGAGTCGGCGGCGCCAAGCACCAAGCCACCGAGGGAGCAAAGAATGTGCTGAGGCGCATCTGCGCCGAGGCGAAGAAGGAGGGCGCATGGCCTTGGCCACGCCAGAGAGAGGAGGAGGCGAGGCGCGAGGGGAAAACAATGAGCCGAGTGAGAGAGGCAGGGTCGGTGGTGTGGCGGCGTCGGCAATGGCGCGGCATCGCGGGGCGGAGGTGGCGCAATGGCGCAGAAGCCAGCGCGGCCGTCGTAAGGAAGCGAGGGGGGGCAGAGGCGAAGGAGCGAGAGGAGGGAGGCCGAGAGAGAGAGAGACAGAGAGGCATAGAAGGGGAAGAAGAGAAGCGTCGGTGAAGAGATAAGGAAGGAGAGATGAGAGTTTAGTAGGGAGAGAATTAGAGAGAAGAGAGATAGGTGATTAGGGTTAAAAATGGACATTAGAGATTAAGTGATGAATAAAATTGGAATTAAAGAATAGTGTAAATAAATTTTAGTGTTTTGTAATGGCTATAGTTTTAGTTGTTTAAATTGATGTTAATTAGTAAGTATTATTAATATCATATCAATATTGCAATCGATCTAAGTTTTAGCAGCCCGCAAATAAATATCTGTAACTCGACTCTTAGAAAATAAAATCAAGCGTAGTGTATGTAATTTAATCTGAGCCTTTAGGGATGAATTGACCGCCATTAGTATTCACTCGATTAAATTCAACGACCTGTTGTATTATAGGTTATTCGAAATACATTAATTAAATCAAGCCCTGCGACTGTAGATAATAGGTGTGCACACAATCACCATCAAAGTCTGCCGAAAGAAGAGAGCATATTAGATGATTGATTTTGACTGTAGGATCATTGTGGTTGTATACCTAGAATACCCGGAGAGAGTGTTTGTGAGTACTAGGTGTCCTGTTAAGGAAAACAACATCACCTAAACTCTAAGTATTGTCAGTCATTATAATTACATCAGAAATTGAATTAACTTTAACCAGTCCATAAGAAATTGAATTTTTATTAAACTAAAATCTATACCTAAATGCATCTAGAATCATAACCTCATTAAAATGTAATTATCATGCATTTTCGAGCATTTTGGATTTCTATATGTTATCGGTGTTTATTTGCTATTGTATTTTCTTTTTAGATTACGAATTGCGCGGCGTGAGCGATAATGCCTACAATAGTGAACAAGTGGACTTCTACCAAGGCAAGCATCCTCTTTGCACCATGTTGATCCCAATTTTTGAACTGTAGATTTACAAAACACAGTGATACTGTTGCATGCAAATTTTCTTAAAAATTAATTGTGAGCTGTCAATAGGTAGTTATAACCTGACAATTGTGGTTTACCTTGAATTGATCATACACTCAACCTAAGGTAATTTGTGGTGATATAATACTTAATTTCAATTTTGCTTAGCCATGCGATCCATAGAACGGTAGTGTTTGGCGAGCTTATCTTGTCAAACACAGGGAACAACAAATACATTTTATTTTTGTTGATTCTTTGTTCGATTTATTTAAATCTGAAATGAATCTTAATCTTGTTGTTAAACTTAATTCAAATCTGGACAAGTGGATGCTAGTGAGGGTGCCTAGTGCGAGAATGGGAAGCTGTGGATGTCTTATGCAGGTTGATTAAGGATGAACTCGACGGCCCAATTCAAGCCCTAGCGTACTTCCACACGCGATGTATGGGTATTGTTTGGTTAAGTAAAGGGTTAATATTATTGAGTTGGATACGGAGAGTAAGGACATGTGTATTGATTTCATATGGCATAGATGCTTAAGTCTTGGGCCGTGTCGTATGCCATGTGGAGCTTATATCGATATCGGATGTTCTTAGAAGGGTAAGGCGTAGATGTGTTACATCGCATGTACGTACCTTGAGGCCCGGCATGCGGTGTAATATGTGTGGCTAACACGAGTTTGCATTTAATTGAGTGGTCGGCATTCCTGTACAACATGTGAACCTCGGTTGAATATATGCTATCGATCGTTGTTTAATCGGGATCGGTTTCACATGGGTCATCCAACTCAATGGTGTTAACTTGTTGAAAATACCGAATTTTAGTTTACGTACCGGCATACCAAAGGAAGTGTGCTATTGTTCTAGATGGCTTACGGGCTAACTAAATCGTGTGGGTAAAGATGTACACCTGCGAGGTTAAAACTATTGAATAGCCGTGTCCACGATTACGGACAACGCTTGGATTGATGTCACTGTATAGAATTTACTCTAATTTTGGGTTTTGGGAATTATTAATTCGGCATGATAGTGAGTCATGCAATTTATTGTTAGTGGTTGTAGCCACTTGATCTTGATTTTGATGCTAATTATGATCATACTTTTATTTAATTCTGTTTTAATCCAAATTGATTTATTAAATTGCTTTACTAAAACCTAGCAAGTGTAGGTTAAGATGTATTGCTTTCTGCAAAATTTAACCATTATAACCATCCTGTTGTTAACCTTATGCATCTAAAAATTCTAATCCTTTGTATAGGACCTCTCAGACACTTTATTTTAAATAGTTTGTGTAAGTCTTCTTTGAGTACCTTCCGTACTCAGTGGAATTTTCCACTTGTTGCAGGTAAAGAACGTCCTAGGTAATATTTCAAGTTGACGCAGTTACGTTGGTACTTCGGCTTTAATCCCAGTCAAGTTGCCCTTGGGTTGTGGCGCTCCACTGGGAAGTTTATTTTATTACTTCCTTTTTCATTTATGATTTACTTAATGTTTCATTGTACATTTTTATTAATGTATTCCAATCGTGTATGCTTATGATATAATGTTGTAAGGATATGTCTATGTTAGCGACTCATCACAGGAGCTAACATGAGAGGCATATCAGGAACTGAATATTGGAATTATACCTTGTTAATGATTATACTTCTAGTATTATTTTAATTGAGACTTGATTGTTCTTGATTAAAAATTTTACTTTTAGTATGATTATTAATTTGGTATAAACCTCAATATTCCGGGTCCTCACATAACCAGGAGACACGTTTTGGTGGGGTCGGCTCAAGAAATCGGCGGCGAATACGCGTTTGTCGGACGAGGCTTGAGCTCCGGCAATGGCGGGCGGCGCGCGCGCGCGAGGAAGAAGATAGCGCGAGACGACGACTCGGTCGCGGTCCCACTGGCGCGGCAGCGAGGCGCGGCGAGCGAGCGTGCGATGGCGATCCAACGGCGCAGAGCGAGCGCGGGCGAGCGAACGAGCGAGATCAACGGGCGAAGCCACGCGGCGACAATCCAACGGGGCAAGGCGGGCGAAACCGCGGGCGAGTGGCAGCCGGGCGATGTTGATCCAACGGCTGGGATTGAGCGGGCTGGAATAGTGTTGGGCTTCGCCCGAAAGATTCGAAAAATTTAAAATATATTTTCTTTTTAATAAATCCAGAAAATGCAAATAGCAATTAGAAAATAGCAAATGACTTTGGAAAAATTCCAGAAAATTCTATAAAATATAACCAAGCATATAGAATCTAAATAAAATAATTTTGACAATTGTTGATGTTGGGATTAAGCACATTAAATCAATTTGTCCTTAAAGTCCATATTAAGCTTTTTAAATTAATATTCAAATAAATTCAAATGGTAAATTTTCTCACTACTACTATTTAAAAGATTTTTAAAGCTCTGAAATTTGGGATGTTACAGTGGAGGAAGAGCAACCTTAGTGGAGCGAGGTGTTGGTTCGGTTTGAAACCGGTCCAAGTGGTTGGATTTACCTCGGAGGTGTTGGCTTAATTAGTGGAGCCGGTCCAACGTGGTTGGGCTTACCTCAACGTGAATTAGGGGAGACCGGCAAGTCTTCGAACACCAGGGTAAAACATAATTGTGTTATCTTTATTTGTCTTGTGCTTAACTTTAAGCAATTTACATTACTTGCCTCAATTGCTTATATATTTTGTATCATTGCTCATATTGTATTGTGTTTATATTGTTGGTGCACTTAGTTAAGCCTAATTGATTTAGGTTTTATTGTACAAAATCAATTTGTTATTAGCTTCCGCATTATATATTGGTTTAGCGTGAAATAATTTTTAAAACCGCCTATTCAACCCCCTCTAGTCGGCCACCTCGATCTTATAGTGTCTGATGCACCTTCCCCAAAAAATCATTTCTACATAGCTTGCAAATGGAGAGAGCACAATGTCAGACTTCAGTGGAGCTCGAGACTTATATAGTCGACAAGAACACCCAATGAGCTTTGTTGAAGATCGTGGCTTCTTGGAACTTGAAGGTTGAAGAGCAGCCAAGGGTTTGGAAAGAAGAGAAAAGTGCCTCAAATTTTAGTATTTCACATAAGAGTCAGAATTCACAGTAACATATGTCCATATGTATGAGACACAAACTTGCAATCCACAATTGAAGGTGTTGTCAACACATTGTCAGCGTGAACAAGATCAGTAGCTTGGTAAATAACAAGTTGTCTATCACTTTCATTTTTTTATTCTTTCATACAAGCATCCTTTTCTTCATATCCCCGCTTAGCTTCCTCTATGCTAAACAGCGCAACTCCTTCAATGGAAAATAAGTCCATGAAAATCTAGTAGCTACTTATAGATAACTGGATGTAGGAGCAGGACATTGTTAAATTAAACAAAATTAGAAATAGCTATACAGAAAGTTATGTCTTGGTCATATAATAACCAAAACTTTAGTTCCACTAAGATGACCATTTTGTTTACTCATTGTTTTATTTGGTGTTGTTGCAACTTTTTGGAATAATATATGTATATGCAATTTTTGAGCTGCCGGAACATCTTACTTGATACAAATAGAACATCATCACAAGATAATCTTAGGATGTCTAGTGGATTCTGTTTTAAAAAATACAAAAGCACACAAATAAAGATGCACTGGCATGACCGCATGGGTATGATTTTTTTTCTTAAATCTAAAAGTGCAGAAGATGGCTGGGATAATTTCCGGCAAAAACAAAGCCGCAATGGTACAGACTCCAAATTGAAGCAGTGTAGCCAGCCCTACTAACTTCATTGCATTCCACAATGATAGAAATTTTAAGAAAACACCTTTCATATAGAATAACACGCAAATTATTCTAAAAATTTTAGTAAACGTCCGTGTTACATTTTCAAGTTGAAAGATCGAATTTGAGCTCCCCGACAACTTATTGAGTACAATTTTTTGATCTGACGCGATTACTCTTGACCAAAAGCTCCCTTAACCGTTTGTTGTAATCAGTAGGAAACACGAAGTGGCTCTTCTGAGTAAATCTATCACAGGTAGGTTATAGAACATCAAAAGAAGCAGAAGCAGCGACCAACGGCTCCTGTCCACAACCATCTAGTACTACTTCCAAGGTATGACAAGCTCCAGGCGCACACCTACTCTAACAACGAAACAGGACACCACAGCAAGAACAAGCACCCCATGACAAGCATAATCCATTCCAAGCTAGCAACACACCACACACAGTAAGAGATTGCAGCACATCCACACACCACACGAAGCATGCCACTAATCAAATATTACGCGGTTATAAACATGGCTACAATTTGGTGACACGAAACAGGTACGCTAGCATGTTGGATCTGAGAGCGAGAAGGGGGAGGGGCTAGGGGATATAGATACCATCTTCCTGGTGAGATTTGGGACTCGTCGAGGAGTTCTCACGGCGGCGACGGCGACAAAGGTGGCGGCGCCGGCGGCGTGCTACGATCCCACGGGAAGAAGGAAATGCCGAGACGGCGGCGGACCAGAGGGGAGGGAGGCTTTATTGCGCTGGTGGATGAAGACCCTAGACGATAGCGATTCCGGAAATACCGTCCCGTCCTCTCTAGCTGCAGGGGGCGATGCCTGGGAAGACTAGCCAGTCGAACACGGGCCTGGGCCTCCAAGTCTCATGTGTTATATGTGGGCCACATTTTGATGGGCCCAGGCCGAAAGAAAGGAGCACAACTGGGGTCTATCGGCAAGTATGGGCTTCGAACTTGAGCCTTTTCTTTCTCCTTCCAACACCTCACGTTGGGGCATAAAAGTAGGGGTGTAAACGGAGCGGATACGGGCGGATATCGCCCATCCTGTATCATGTTCCATATTTTTTTCTCGGATTCGGAATCGGACACGGACAGTGCCAGATACGAATACGAATACGAATGCGGATAGTCTCAGTTACGAATACGGACCGAATAAATGCCTAGCCGAATACGGATTGTGTCGGTCACAATACTTAATCGGATACTGCGTGAAAACATAAAGCATATATGTCGCACAAATAAAGATCAATCAACCGTACTACATGGCCAAAATACAACTTGATTAGTAGTTTAACAAGCGAATTTAAATATATCACACGATAACAAAGGGTAGTTAACTAGTTAAACAAGTAGTAGTAACTAAAAAGTTGGAAGAATCAACAAAATCACTCCAATTTCTATATGTGCCGACGATTTCTAATGAAAAGCACGTGCATAGCATAAGTTGGAGATTGTAATTAAGGTACTAACAAGCAAGTAGCAAATCACAACTCTCATACGATCCAAAATTCAGCACCATTAGTGGGTAATGGGTATATCCACATTCACTATACCACAATCACTACCATGAGGCCTGCATAGCAAGAAGAATAAGAATAATCACTACTACAGTGATGAAGACAATATCTAATGCAATACCTTAAAAAATCAAGTCACCATCCTTTAGTGTAGCAAAGTTTAGAATTATGGGTGTATAATAGCCATTATTTCAAGTTCAACATCTACCACTTCATTGTACGCATGGGACATTCTTTCATAAATTTTTCTTCGATTATAAAGCATATTATATGCATATGCACATGCTACTGAAGAAATATGAATAACAGAAACGATGGAAAGAGAATAGCATTCATCAATAATGATTTGTCTGAACAAAACAATGCAAAGATTTTTTAGACCATCGAATAGCTCCACAGTATGACGTAGCCAATGAGATGAAAAGGACATTCTGTTGGATTATAATAGCAACACATACAGAATGTGAAATTTCATAGAACAGGTCAATAACACAAAGTACTGGATTATTTGCTACTTGAAATTTCATGACATAAAGGACAGGACCAAATAGTTTGTCCCTCACAAGTCACAACTAACAATGACAGCAAAAAAAATTGTACGAAACACGAAGTGGCTCATCTGAGTCGATCTATCACAGGTAGGTTACAGAACATCAAAAGAAGCAGAAGCAGCGGCCAACGGCTCTGGTCGGTCATGTCCACAACCATCTAGTACTACTACCAAGCTATGACAAGCTCCACGCGCACTATTCTAACAACAAAACAGGACACCACAGCAGGAACAAGCACCCCATGACCGGCATAATCCATTCCAAGCTAGCAACACACCACACACAGCAAGACATTGCAGCGCTTCCACACACCACACGAAGCATGGCACCAATCAAATATTATGCGGCTGTAAACCTGGCTACAATTTGGTGAGACGAAACAGGTACGCTAGCGTGTTGGATCCAAGAGCGAGGAGAAGGGGAAGGGGTTAGGGGATATTGTTACCATCTTCCTGGTGAGATTTGGGAGTCGACGAGGAGTTCTTCTCACTGTAGCGGCGGCAGCGTGCTACGATCCCACCGGAAGAGGGAAATGCCGAGAAGATGGAGGCGGGGGTTGGAGGGGAGGGAGGCTTTATAGCGCTGGTGGATAAAAACCCTAGACGAGAGCGATTCCGGAAATGCCCTCCCATCCTCTCTCTCGCTGCAGGTGGACCTATGCCTGGGAGGACTAGCCAATTGTACATGGATCTGGGCCTGGGCCTGCGAAATCTAGTTGAACGTGGGCCGCATTTTAACGGACGCAGACCGAAAGAAAGGCGCTCGGGTGGCTGGCTCGCTCTGCCGTCGATCCCTGGATCGACGCGTCTCATTTCGTATAGATGTAATAATAGTACACGCACATGTGTACGTGGGTGGCAGATGTGCGTGCGTGTACATGTGTGTGGACATAAGTGCGTCCGTCGTGTACTTAAAAAAATATAGTTTATAGTCAATTATGGGCTTCGAACTTGAACCTTTTCTTTTCTCCTTCCAATACCTCGCGTTGGGGCATAAAAGCCATTTGGTTAAATTCCACAGTTTTATTTTCAAAAACCATGTATTCACAAAATCGCGATTTGAATATCAAAATAATGACCAAATTAGTCTAGGAGTCTAGGACCTTGGAAAGCAGAAAATTTGTCACTACACAACTTGTGCTGCTAAAGAAAGATATTGCACATCGCAGAAACTCCTGAACAACTTGTGCGGGGTAGAAGATGACGAGTTCGTGGCCTCACGCTTCCAGGCTAATAATGTAAAAGTTCTCCACATGATATTCTTTATAGACGAATCCAACACAACACAACAGGGTAGTAATTCCAGCATATTGAAAACCAGTTCCAATAGATTCCAACTCACAAAACATGTGCTCAATGTATAAGTGAAACTGTTGCGAGCTGATGCGACATTATTTGTCTGATCCATAGATAGTACACAGGTTGCACAAAGTGGTGCACACTGATCACATAGACAACCGGTACATAAGGAGCTGCAGGCAAATCAGTAGTCGTCGCCTCTGGATATGACTTCTTTACAGGTTGGCCGGAGTAAGATGGTGTGCTCGAACTGTGACACGTAGCTTCCCCTCACGTCACACAATGGAGGGTACGGCTGCAAACAGGGCAGGAAACTGTGACTGACCATGTCCATGATAGGGTTCACACATTGGAGTGGAGATGGAGCCTTTTACATACCTGAACAATGCCAACATCACATAGATTTTTCAGTGCCATAAGATACTTGGTCTCACCAAGGCGATCCAAGTACCGGCGGCAAAACGCAAGCGTTCCAAAGTTGTTGTTAATTGTCCCAAGTAGTTGCTTAGCTCTTGCAACTCTCAATGGTACATGCCCAACATCAAAGTTCTTCATATAATGACTGCATTCCAAGTCCTCCCTCACAAATCCTTTTCCTGCAAACAGTACGACACTTATGAAATGTAAAACTCTTCAAGAACTTGAATATACACCTAAATGGGGAAAACAGATATCTGTTGTTCAGCCAATAAGGGCCATGATATAGTTAGATACTAGGGAAAATAAATTTCACAAAATATTTGTAATGTGGTCAAAAGACTTCTTAGTGTATTTGTATTTGGATCTATGAGTTCAAGCCATACAGAGTGGCGTACCTGTGGATCCAAAAGTTTCAATGGCATAAAATTCACCCTCCTCCATTTTTGTTTGTTCTCCACCTTTCACAATTGGAACTGATTTCCCAGCATGGATTTGGTATGGTCCAATGCTGTGTCCATTGAGGTTCCGCACACTTTTTACTGCCACAAAAGCAATCAGGTAATTTGAATCATCATTTTGTCACTTTACTACCAGTGCAGAATGGGAAAATCTGAAACTGCATGCACCTTGGAAAACCTTCCCATTAATTTCAACCTCATATGACTCCATGACCTCTTGGATTGCAGCACCGACATCACAAAGCCGTGCATCTATTCCAGCTTCCTGAAATGAAGGCAACAATGTATCATTATTGAATTACAATGAATGCATGCTATTGTAGGGGGGAAATAATTTCAAATAGCCATATATATCAGATCATTATAAAGTGAAAAACAAAAACAAAACTCAAATAAGGCTATACAGAAGCAGCTATGTAGATGACAACACACACTGCGACACTATAATTGACAAATGAAAAGCAGATATTTCAATGAAGACCTATCAATGTGTCTCATTGGGGCACAGGGTCTCACCCATTCTGCCACCAAGCAGAGCTCCTAATAGAATTGACATGTGCAAAGGTGCTTATGAAAATCATTTGTTGATTTCCCCCCGAGTCCGTTGACTTAATATAGCACTGCCTTCGGAGAGTGTACAAAAATATGTAGAAGTTACCTTGACTCCAGTATTTGTGGCATCTCTCGTCGCTTGAAGCAATGGATCAAACATGGGATTGAATGCGACAGTAAATGCACAATCGACTATGTACCCTGGGAATACAGACAATATCATGTTAGTTTTCGCAAACCAATACCAAATATCATAACAAACAACCATTGAAGAAGGAATCGAACAAAGCAAAATAATAGGCAAACCATCTATATGTGTCCCAAAATCCAGCTTCATCACATCATCGTATTGTAGTACAGTTTTATCACCAGAATTTGGAGTCGAGTGAGCTGCAACCCTAAGCATCAATTTTTCATCAATGTGAGAAGGGATGCAGAACTTGAAAGCACTTTAGAGGAATACCATACCAATTCAAGGAGCACCCTGTTGGAAAGGCAATACCAGCTTGCAGTCCATTCTCCTTGATAAGTTTCCGAACCATGTTTTCCAAAGTCTCACATAACTCAATCATTAACATTCCAGGCTTCAAAATGCTCCTCATATATTTCCGCACCTAGCAAACCAGAATATACATTGTATAGTTGTAAGCAACAAAGTATAAGACTAAAATGAAGCTACAAACAAATCAAAGCAGAGGCTAGTATATTTTAAACCTGTCTATGAACTTCTGCTGCTCGACTAACAGCATTGTACATCGGCTTTGTAGTCGCTCCAGTTCCCTCTTTTCCTCACTAGTTGTTCTCCATAAGTTACTGAAGAGCAATAGCATGATTAATTTATAAAACAGATGCTAATTATTATTTTAGAACATTAATTCAGAGTTTGCCATTAGCAAAAAAATATGAAAGAATTGTGTCACTTTCAGAGGCAGAAGTTAGTTCATGTAATTTTAACCCAGAAATTAGTGTGGCTTGTTTGATGAAGATATAAATCAACATATTCCTATCGTTGGATAGTTCTCATTACAATGGAAATTCCTCTGTTGGTGCTAGACTTGTACTTACTCATCCTTATATTGCTGGATTTCACCCTCGGGAAACTCTCCTGAAGGGAAAAGCTCATCAATAGGGATTGACGGAGGATCTGTCTGCTGAAGAGTGTCCTTCTTCTTTCTAAAGAAAAAAACAAGACATGCTTGTAAAACAGAACAAACCAAACAAGAAAATTATTGGTTCAATTGAATAACAAAACGCACTTGGCCTTGCTTTTCTTCTTTTTCTTCTTAGCAGCTTCTGAAAAATATCCATTTCAAAGACAACAGTCAGACTAATCACATCCCAGTTCTGAAATGCTAGATAAAATACCAGAAGCTTCAGCTTTAAATGAGAAACTCAGCAATGAGAGCTTGCAAAGTAGAATTGTCACCTGGAGCACCATCTTGAGATGGACCATCCACTTGTGCTTCGTCATCATCCTCTGGTGGTGAGGACCAGGGTTTAAAAAACCGGTACCGGCCCAATTACCGGCCGGCGGCCGGTACTGGTAACCGGCCGGTAACCGGTTTTTTTCGGATGAATTTCGTTAAATTTTGCTTAAAATTCATTCGAAATTCAAAATTTGAAATTTGAATTTGTAAATTCCGGGAAAACCGGCCGGGATTTCAAATCCCGGCCCCCACCGGTAAACAGGTTACCGGCCGGTAACCGGCGGTTACCGGCCGGTATTTCTATCCATGGTGAGGACTGAGCTCCAGGAGCCCCACCATTGCTATCTGCAACTTTTACTTCTTTTGACGAGGTTTCATGCGAGTCTACACTAAGCGCCTTATTCGGATTCTCCTGCAGAAAAAATGGGAAGTTTACCTACCACCTAAAGTTATAAAAGTGTAATGTTATGAAAATAATTTTCATGACAAATTTACTCATACCATTTTCGTATATCCAAACTACATGTTTTAGATAATATCTTTAGTCAAAATTGATACGATTTGACTCCACACGTTCTGGGGAGACTTTCTTTTGTGACTGGAGAGAGTATACAGCAGTGCAAGGGTCAATCAAGAGAAGGATGCTATATGGGGTTCAGCAATTCATGTAACCACAGCTGCAGTCATCACTTGTACGAGTCTTGCAATCGGTACCGCTTTCTAATTGAGTTATGGAAAGGCTAGCCATGTTCTCTAATCAAAGGCTTAGTAAACAACTATCAGCACAATACGGGCCATAAGTTACAAGGAGTCAAGGACATATTGAGATAAAGTATGAACACAATGTGACCAAGAGAACCAATGAGTAAGCAAATATCGCATGAGCATGCAAGAAACAATGGGTAGTATTCATTATTATTACAAGACCAATTCTGGAAAACAGAATAACTGTCAATAGCTTGTACAGTCCATCTTCGTTCCCAACACTTTATGTACAAATGCAAGTATGAAATATGCCAAAGCAAACATGATCTATATTGCGTAGAAAAAGCATTGGCGATTCAGTTCGTGGAAAAGAAAGAACCTGTTGCAGCATAGTACTTACTTTGGTTTCTTCATTTTGCCCAACATGCAATGCCTCCATCTCCTTGGTTGCTGCATCTGTGTTACTCTTAGCCGGAGCCATATTGTATATTTCTAAAGCTCAATAATTTCAAACCTGAATGAGCAGAATGACCAAAATAATAAGGACCAGTATATCCAAGGATAAATTACATTTCGAAATAAATGTATCTCCATTTGACTATTTGCAGGGAATATATATATATATATATATAGAGATATATATATATAAGCTATTCTCCAATGTATTGCGGAAATTTGCAACATCCATAAACAGTAAGGGGTTATGAACTGATGAGATGGCCCTGTTTAGATTACCAGTATTCAGCCCATTCAACTTAGGAAGTAAACAGCAAGGTTTATTATCAGGTTATGTATGCTCATTAAAGTATTCAACCAAGTCATGAACAAATTGTCGAGTGTACAATATAACTATATCTATACCACCAGAGGAACTAACTGTATTATGTATGTTCTTGTCTGTTTGATGGTCTGATAGACCATATCAAACCGCCCAATGCTATCACCTACACACCAAGGCTATCACCTCATCCACCTCAATTCTTTGCAACAATAGCCGTGGTCCGTGGATAGCCCCAGAGTAATCAAGCACCAAGACAACAACAATACAAATAATTATCAACAACAATAGAGTTGATTACCGCATCTAAGGTTCATTGCAACTATTATAGCATCCCATATCACAAGTTACACTCTACAGTCTGGAAGTCTACTGCATCGGCCAAACCTTTTAACCAAAATTAAGGTTGTCATTTAGACATATTTGTGAAATCAACAGATGCATTCCTAACAACTTGGCCACATCAGTTTCATAATCTCACGGTAAGGAGCAGCACAACCCTAATTTAAGATTCTTCTTCCAATAGAATCACTGGTCACCACCAGACACAAAGCAAAACCGAGCAACGACCAGAGGAGACCAAAAAAAGCAACGGTACGGCATACCTTCCCCCACGATCGAGGACACGGGTTCTCCGGCCACAGCGGCGATCGTAGGCCGCCGCCGCCATAGCAAGAGAGGCGAGCGTGCGGTCGACAGCAAAGCCGAGAGGTTTTGCCGCTTTGCGTGTGGGGAAGTGACGACTAGGGTTAGATTTGGACCGTGGTTCGCGAGTTAGAAGGTTTTGGCCTGTTTTTTTGGGGGGTTCTTGATTAAAAACAAATAAGCTAAAGCCTAAACAAAGGGATGGCTTTTCTACCGAGCTTTTAGAAAAGCCTAAGCTTCCCATATAACTATAAGCCAAAAGCGAGCTGAGAGGAGCTTTTTTTGCTTTTGCGGGGCGGAAATAACCCTTTGCCACTGAACCATACTCCTGCCCAGGGATTAAAAAACCGGCCGGTAACCGCCGGTTACCGGTCGGAACAGGTAAAAAAAATACCGGCCGAAATTTTTAAAATTTGAATTTGAATTTTTGACTCCATAATGTCCTTCCCTAGTTGGTTTAGGCATTCTTATGCTAGATTATGTATTGAAACATTAGTTTTTAGTATATTTAGCACTATTACAACATAAATGAGGACTTTTTATATACAACTTGAAACACTTTCTCATTAATTGGATTGCATGCAACTATGAGAGAATTGGATTGCATCATTATTTGCTCAGGATTGGATTGATTATTTAATCCTATACTTTCAAATCATTTAGTGACGCGATATGATTAATAAGAGATACGAAAAAGTATTTGCTAATAGTTTGTTCAGCGACACAGGTTTCATATGTATGATTACTAGTATCAATATACTGGCATTTGTTTGGCCATGACTGGCCTACCAAGTCCAACTTTCATATTTCTGCTAAAAATACTAGCTCCTAAGAGTAGTTCATGTAACTATAAAGCTATCCTTCTAGAAGGTGGAGTCATGTAACTAGAAAGCTATCCTTAGAAAATCAAGCTTTTTATGTACAACTTGAAACACTTTCTCATTAATATTTGCATTATTCCAAATTTAAATTTGCTAATTACCATTTTCACCATTTTTCGATTTTCCCGGTTTTTCAGCCGGTTTTCCGGTTACCAGCCGGTAACCGGTCCGGAGAAAATCCAAATTCAAATTTTGAAATTTGAATTCAGACCGGTTTTTTTTTAATTTACCGGTAATCAAATGATTCTGATGCAGACGCCATCGGCGGGATTTTCCCTGCATCGAGATTTCAATCCCTGCTCCTGCCTTCTTTCTATAAAAATAGACGGAATAACAGTAGCTAGAACCTATCACATTTCAAAATTCGGAGTATATCAATGAGGCCACTCGAGAAGCTGCATTGCCAAATTAAATGTTCAGGACAAGAGTTATTGGGCTAAAATATAGAAACATTTCCATCATAAAAGGACCGACATCTAGTATTCCTCCCCTAAATTTCAAGCAAATGCAAGTGTTGCACATAATCTCGTGTGATCGTGTCTATCTGTAATGTGCGCAATACGCAACTTAGCAGTTCCACGCCACTATAATAATCAAAGTAGTCTAAGTAACACTAAAATAAACAAACAAGTAGCAGTGAACTATAATTGCAACCACGGTAAAGCCACAAGATAGCAAAAAAATTGCAAGCATTTTTTCCTAACAATAGCTAACTAATGACAGCAAAAAAAATATAGGAAACACGAAGTGGCTCTTCTGAGTCAATCTATCACAGGTAGGTTACAGAACATCAAAAGAAGCAGAAGCAACGGCCAACGACTCTTGTCCACAACCATCTAGTACTACTACCAAGGTATGACAAGCTCCAGGCGCACGCCTACTCTAACAACGAAATAGGACACCACAGCAAGAACAAGCACCCCATGACCGGCATAATCCATTCCAAGCTAGCAACACACCACACACAGTAAGAGATTGCAGCGCTTCCACACACCACACGAAGCATGCCACCAATCAAATATTACGCGGTTATAAACCTGGCTACAATTTGGTGACACGAAATAGGTACGCTAGCGTGTTGGATCTTCCTGCTGAGATTTGGGAGTCGTCGAGGAGTTCTTCTCACGGCGGCGGCGGCGACAGAGGTGGCGGCGCCGGCGGCGTGCTACAATCCCACGGGAAGAAGGAAATGCCGAGACGGCGGCGGACCGGAGGGGATGGAGGCTTTATTGCGCTGGTGGATGAAAACCCTAGACGATAGCGATTCCGGAAATGTCGTCCCGTCCTCTCTAGCTGCAGGGGGGCAATGCCTGGGAAGACTAGCCAGTCGAACACGGGCCTGGGCCTGCGAAGTCTCACGTGTTATATGTGGGCCACATTTTGATGGGCCCAGGCCGAAAGAAAGGCGCACAACTGGGGTTTATCGGCAAGTATGGGCTTCGAACCTGAGCCTTTTCTTTCTCCTTCCAACACCTCGCGTTGGGGCATAAAAGTAGGGGTGTAAACGGAGCGGATACGGACGGATATCGTCCATCCCGTATCCTGTTCCACATTTTTCTCGGATTCGGAATCGGACACGGACAGTGCGGATACGAATACGAATGCGGATAGTCTCGGTTACGAATACGGACCAAATAAATGCCTAACCGAATACGGATTGTGTCGGTCACGAATACTTAATCAGATACTGCGCGAAAACAGAAACCATATATGTCGCACAAATAAAGATCAATCAACCGTACTACATGGCCAAAATACAACTTGATTAGTAGTTTAACAAGCGAATTTAAATATATCACACGATAACAAAGGGTAGTTAACTAGTTAAACAAGTAGTAGTAACTAAAAAGTTGGTAGAATCAACAAAATCACTCCAATTTCTATATGTGCCGACGATTTCTAATGAAAAGCACGTGCATAGCATAAGTTGGAGATTGTAATTAAGGTACTAACGAGCAAGTAGCAAGTCACAACTCTCATACGATCCAAAATTCAGCACCATTAGTGGGTAATGGGTATATTTACATTCACTATACCACAATCACTACCATGAGGCCTGCATAGCAAGAAGAATAAGAATAATCACTACTACAGTGATGAAGACAATATCTAATGCAATACCTTAAAAAATCAAGTCACCATCCTTTAGTGTAGCAAAGTTTAGAATTATGGGTGTATAATAGCCATTATTTCAAGTTCAACATCTACCACTTCATTGTCCGCATGGGACATTCTTTCATAAATTTTTCTTCGGTTATCAAGCATATTATATGCATATGCACATGCTACTGAAGAAATATGAACAACAGAAACGATGGAAAGTGAATAGCATTCATCAATAATGATTTGTCTGAACAGAACAATGCAAAGATTTTTTAGACCATCGAATAGCTCCACAGTATGACCTAGCCAATGAGATGAAAAGGACATTCTGTTGGATTATAATAGCAACACATACAGAATGTGAAATTTCATAGAACAGGTCAATAACACAAAGTACTGGATTATTTGCTACCTGAAATTTCATGACATAAAGGACTGGACCAAATAGTTCGTCCCTCACAAGTCACAACTAATGCAGAAGGTGAAATTTCCACAATGGTTGGTTGAACAAAGTTTCCCACTGATTCAATAGCAGATCCTCCAATAAGGATTTTTCCTCCCTGAATAAATTTGGATGATAGTCAAATTAGATTATTAGAACATCATTGGTTACATCAAGCTATCAACTGATTCAAGGCCACAGGTAAATTATAAATGATTTCTTCTAATAGATTTTGTTATACATGCAAAATTACTGTACCTTGAAGATACTTTAAATAGAAACAAGACTCGGTTACTTATTTTCCATGATAAACAACAATGTTCAAAAGCTCCAGAGATACCATGAATTTCTCAGATGAAATAATAAATAATTAGGTTCACTGTGAGCAAAAGAACAGGAAGAGGCCTTAATATTGTAAACCAAATAGAGAGCCTTACAATTGATGAAATGAATGTATTACATAACATTGTAAAAGAAAAACAAGGCACATAGAGAGCCTTAGCTATAATTAAAGCATCCATAACAATCATAGGATCAACTAAATATGTGATTTCAAAGTTATATACTAACACAACTGAATTGAGCAAACGATGTGCTTATGCTTCATTGAGCTAAAAATCATTTTGATTCTGTAGTCAACCACAATTGTTATGCTTATGCTTCACATCCTCCAGTATTTCTCATAGTTTCGACAACCGCCACATGTTTCAACCACAATTTTCTACTTGTTATTCCAGCCATCAAAATACCAGTAAACCCCCAGATTGTTCACAGCTACTGTACTTCAGAGCGAAAGAAGCATCGCAAACAATAACGAGATGGAAAGCCAAGCCACAGAATTCCAGATCGTCCACAGAGCACACAACATTCCAATTGGGGGAAGAGTGAGGAATGAGATTTCACCTGGATTCCAGATCGTCCGGTTTTCCCCCTCGACGCAGCACACGGCGGGAGATGCGGTGGTTGAGGATGCAGTGGAGGCGGGAGGCGTCGGCGGTTAATGGCGAGGGAGGGGAAGGGCGGCGGCGGCGTGGGATGGGAAGGGAGGAGGCGGCGGCGGCGCGGGAGGGGAAGGGAGGAGGCGGTGAGGGAGGGGAAGGGAGGAGGCGGCGAGGGAGGGGAAGGGTGAAGGCGGCGGCGGCGAGGGAGGGGAAGGGAGGAGGCGGCGCCGGTGTGTGGATGGGAAGGGAGGCGCGGCGGCGCGCGAGGAGGGAAGGGAGAAGGCGGCGGCGAGGGAGGAAGGGAAGGGGCGGCGGAGGAAGGAAGGGAGGAGGCGGTCGGGAGGGAAGGGAGAAGGCAACGGGGAGGAGGGAAGGGAGGAGGCGGTGAGGAGGGGCGGAAGGAAGAAGGCGGCGGTGGGCGCGCGTGGAGGGAAGGGGAGGCGCGGCGGAGTGCGAGGGAGGGGAAGGGTGAAGTCGGCGGCGGCGGCGGCGGCGGTCGGCAACGCCACGGCAGCGAGGGAGGGGAACTGGGATTAGCCGATCGGGGAAGGGAGGAGGCGACACGACGAGTGCCTGAGGGTTAGGGTTAGGCTTGGCTTAGGCGTAGTGCGGGAGACCGGGAGCGGGTGCGGGTGCGGGAGCGCGAGCGCCGAGCGGACTGCGGAGCGGAAAGAAATGGCTGCGGCTGGTGCAGTGTTCATATATATCCGAATTTATAACTGGATAGTTCCGAATTTACCGGATATCTGATTACTGAATCCGGGAAAAAAAAACCCGAATTTTGCCCACATTTATTCGGTCGGTCAGTCGGTCGGGGATTATCCGTTCCGTTTACGCCCCTAGTTAGAGTGGGTGGGTGGGTGGGTGGGTGGGTGGGTGATGGGGAGTAAAGGTTATTAAAAAAATGGCTTACCAGGATATTGTGCTAAACATGCTCCACTGATTGGACTATGCAGTGGACATCCAGGAACAGAAAACAACCGACTGCCAACAAACTATTTTATGACATGACGACATAAGTGCTAAACCTGAATGAAAGCTTATAAGGGAAATCAATTCTAGCACTAATCCTGCTAAAAGGAAGAGTTGTAACTTATTAGTCCTATCTACCACCATTTTTGCGAAAAGTTAGCCCATCAAATCAAAGCCTCGTGTACAGAGAAGCCACTAAACCCATGTAATGTATTCTACTGAAACATCAGCACTGGCAAATTATTCCTATCTTCTGGTTAGATCCGACAATTCCTACTCCATGGTAAAGAATGCCTACAACTATGAACTTTAGCTTCATGTGTATGTTCATCCAAATGGGGCACACCTCAGCAGCATCCTAATCACACGGGGACAACAGTATGCCTCAGGTGCAGAGCTTCCTGCACCATATCACACGGCGACCAATGAAAAATTTCTTTTTAGAGTTTCTCCGACATCTGTACATTAGTTGCCTTGATATGGTCCAGAGAGCCCTGCACCCAGGAGTCAGGACATCATTCCCCCGGAAGGTGGCAACTTGTTAATTCTTCCTAAATACGAATTAGTATGCAGTGCCGGACCATGGGGGCTGAACTGAACCCCTATTTTTTTTTGTAAATTAAACTGCTATTAGCAGCACTAGTCCAGGACCAAACGCATGTACTAGAACATGGGTGGATCTTGCGCGCGCGCGCTGGAGAAGAACCGAATCGGACATGGATGGATGGATCCACAGAAGCAGCAAACCAATATGTGGTTAACTGATGGATTGGAGAGAAAGATTTGGGCTGGGTTGCTCACATCGCAGCAAAGAAGACAAAACAGAACAGACTAGACCAAACAACCCAATCCGAGCAAGCTAGGGCTTACCGACAACTCCGGATGGATCTCCACTCGACGCCATTCCAGCGGAGGAGGGGAGGAGGAGGACGCCGACAGCTACAAGAGAAGGATCCGAGGCGGTGCGCGTGCTGCGGTGGGAGGAGGAGGCCTGGAGACGAGCGTGCGAGCTCGGCGGCGCGGGCACATGCGAAGATGGTGCGGAGTGTGAGGAGAAGCCGAGCCGGGAGGAAGAGGAGAGCGCAATAAAAATTTAAAAATAGCTCTGATAATTTTAAAATTTTAAAAATAATCCCCCATAGTACTACATGCCGTCGGGGACGGCAGCAACCTAGGCATCTTGGTATCAGAGCGTGGTTGATCACGGTACGTGGAATTTTCCTTCTTGGTACATTGAGGTTGATCATCATGTCAAAAACTAGCCAGTATGGTTCTAATGGTGGATCGGACGAGTAGCCTACGTACGGAGATACACTATTACCAGACGTACGTGCTCAGTTTGATGCTACTACCGGCTATTTTCTTCGTCGCGAGAAGGTTTTACGCCATCAACTTAAAACTCAAATCCAAGGAGTGCAAGACACACTGAACGATCGTCTAAACACAAATGAACGTCATATGATGGAAGGTTTTGACCGTCTGAATCTTGCTATCCTTCGCTTGGAGGAGAGGCTACCACCGTCACGAGGAGCAAATGTACCGGTGCTGCCCCAACCACAACATGGGCGCACAACGTGTTGTGCGCTATGGGAGATGACTTCTATGTGGCGATTCGGAGGAGGTCGTTTGATGATCGTGAAAGACATCAACGACGCCCACGACGTGAATACTTTGATCGTCGAGTCTTTGGACATGGTGTTCGTCATAATGGAGGTGAATATGAAGATGGCGGTATCGGAGAATCAAGATCACCATACAGGAGTTTAAGGGTAGATCGATCCGGAGGCTTATTTGGAGTGGGAAATGCGTGTCAATCAAATTTTTGACAACCACCACTACTCCGAAGAGAAGAAGGTTCGTGTAGCCTCTATTGAGTTCACCGAATATGCTATTATTTGGTGGGATCAATTGAATCGTGCCGGGGAACGTCCTAACACTTGGGAAGTAATGAAACAAACTATGCGGGAACGATTTGTGCCGGCATACTATACAAGGACATCGCATACAAAGCTACGACGACTTACACAGGTGCTAAGGCGGTGGCGAGTACTATCAAGAGATGCAAGTGCTCATGATCCGTACAAGTGTGCGTGAGTCAGCGGAGGCAACCATGACACGTTTCTTTGAAGGGTTGAATGAAGATGTGCGAAACCGTGTTGATTTAATGCAATATAACACTGTGCAAGAATTACTTCATCAAGCGGAGCGTGCTGAACAATGGGTGAAGGGCAATCAAGCAAGGGTTGGCCGTACCACTCATAGCACTTTGAGACGTGCAACTTCGCAAGATGGAGATGCGGGATCAACTCCTAAACCGGTTGCATCCACTATACCGGTTCGTAGTACATTCAAGGAAGCTTCGAAACCTATTAGTGTTGCAGGCAAAGATGCCTCACATGCTGATTTGAGTGCATTCTCTACGGCTAGAACTAGCAACATTGAATGTTTCAAGTGCAAGGGCCGAGGTCATATGAAGAAGAATTGTCCAAACATGAAGACGGTGTTGCTTACACATGATGGCTATGCAACAGAGAGCGACAATGATAAATCGAACCTTTTGATGAATCGAGAAGCTAGAGCAAATCATTTGTTATCCCGAACAAGGTATTAGCTTGATGGCTCAAGCGGTGCGTGATAACACCGTTATTGTGAGGAAGGAGAGCGACATCATATCTTTCAAACCGATTGCAAAATCAAAGAAAAGGTGTGTAAGTTGATTATTGATAATGGGAGTTCGACCAACATGATTGGCAAGAATGTGGTGGAATCACTCTCATTGTCCACATGGAGGCATCCTAAACCATATTACATCCAATGGCTCAACAACGTCGGCAAAATCAAGATCACACACAAGGTGAGAGTGCCACTTACTATTGATGGCTATGTCGATAAAGTGGAGTGTGATGTGGTGCCAATGCATCTTTGGTCATATTCTATTGGGACGTCCATGGCAATTTGATCCGAATGCTACACATCAAGGACGGTCCAACCGATATACATTCATGCACAAGGAGAGTTCCATGCTTTGGTGTCCAAGACTGATGAAGAAATCAAGAGTGATTTGGTTATGGTTAGCAAGAAGAAGGCCGTAAAGACTACACTAAAACCGAGGACGGTTTTGCTTCAAGAAGGGGAGGATGATGAGGCCCTAAGTGCATCTACTACGGTAGTCAATATCCCTAAGCGGCAAGTGTGCATTAAGCCTCAAGTTGAGCCTATTATGCATCAATAGAGGAAAAAAAACAAGAACCAGGTTCGGCAAAGAGCAAGGATAGGGAGGAATACCGACCGGGAGCTTTAGCGGACATGGGAAGACACAACAACAAAGGACTTTGCATGTTGCAAAGTATATAAGAGAATTCGCCAAGAAAAGACAGAAGAACCAAATTCAAACCCTATTCCAAAATCAATATATTTTCAAACCTAAGAATCCAAAATGGGTTTGGATTGGTGCAATTCAATTCGGATCAATCTTTAAAAGAAGTTAATTATAAATTACTTGTAATAGGATAGTTTAATCTATTTTCAAAGAATTAGAGTAGTTTAAATTTGAATTAAAGGAGTTTGCAATAAAAAAGCAGGTTCGTTCTTGTTGAATCAAAGTGATTCTTGTTCATTGCTCACGATGGCAGAATCCACTCGGATTCTTATTCATTGCTACGATCATCGAGTCGATCTACTATTCATGGGCTATATATTTGGGGTTGAGCCCCATTGTAAGCAAGTTAGAGTTGAATAAAATACGAGAAAAGTCACGAGTTTATGTGGCGCAAAATGAATACATGCGTTTCGGAAATTCCCATCTAGGGTTTTGTGATTGCGTGAATATTGGAGGGAGGTTGTTCTTCCAAGATCCGTGATTCCTTGTGGATCATCTCACCAATTCGTAGCATCCTCAATTGCTCACGGTTTGGTGTTGTTCTTCCGGTTTGATTTTGTTTCTCTCTTCGGATTGATTCAACATCAACCAAGTGTTACTTACTTTGGAGATATACTTGCTCTGCTATTTTACCAAATCAAGAGAGAGGAAAGTGGGAGTTTCACCTCATTCAGAATTGAAATACAAGTACCGTGAAAGATTGGGCCACATTACGCATCAACACACGTTGATCCGTATCATCCCTAGCGCGTGCGTGCAGTCAAGAAAGACATGTGGTGGTATGGCAGCAAGGGTTGCATTGGCGTGAGAAGAAGCATCAAGTGCATGGAACAAGTTCGTGCAAGAAGCTAAGAGAAGGAAAGCCCACAACACAAGGGAAACCAAGAGGGAGATTTGGCCATGCATGGAGAGGACGCCAGGAACATGCCATGTGGGTTGGTTCAGTTTGGATCCAATTCAGACAGCCAATTGGTGATTAATATTTTATTCAAAAAACTAGAATAGTTTAAATTCTAATTAAAGAAAGGTTTTTTTTTCGGTTTACTGTTCACGTGAACAGTAATCGACTCTTACTGTTCACATGAACAGTATCCGGTACGGATTACTGTAGCATTTCGGTTTTGTTCTTGCATGGTAGGCTATATAAACCCCCCCATGGCCGCACCATATGGAGGACAAGTTATGATTTAGATAATAAAAATCAGAAAAGCCGTTTTGGCGCATATTGTGTGTTCTTGAGTCGTGATATGAGTTGGAGAGATTGAGAGCAAGATCAAGATATCTATCTCTTGTTTCAGAGTACTATTCACCTAACGCTACTACTTGCAATTCAATCTACGTGGGCAAAAAAAAATTATTTTTTTTCAAAAAATTAATTAATAATATTTGTTGGACGATTTTTTAAATATGCAAAATGAGCTCAAAAATTTATGAAATTTTTTGTGGAGTCTCCTGGCATAGTTTTTATGCTTGTGTAATTTTTTTGAAATTTTATGCATTCTTTTTTTTCTGCAAAATTCTTTAAAGTCTAATATTTGTTGGAATTTTCTAATATAGCAAATGAGGTCCAAACATTATGAAAAAAAAATTCATACTCCCTATACAGTGGAATTGATTGTGTAAATTTTACAAAATTTTATATGCTCTGAAATTGTCTCGACAAATTCAGGGTTTAGATCTCAAAAATTAGGACGAGACGTTTCGGAAATTAGGGTTTCATGATTTCATGTGACTTGAAATGTGCGAAGTTTGGTACGACATGGCTACTCTTGGCCGCTATGGTTCTTGATCACATTTCTTCTGTGAAAGTAGAGTGCGGAAATGCAGAGTACGGAAATTAACTTAAGCGAAAGGGCGAGAACGTTGCGATTACGGAGAAACCCTAAAACATAGCGAGAATCGATCCGATGTGAATGGTTATCTCTGGAATTCCACCAGAAAAGGCATACTTTGATGGCTCAGCGGAGGCACAGCACCAGAACTACATTGCAGCCCGCGTGCGGACAAAAGTACGTTACATGTGGTCACATGGCATGATGGTCGTGGGAGCACTTTACATGTGGTCAAAAGTACGTTACATGTGATCACATGGCACCAGCACGGTCAGCCGACTGGAAAATGCTCCCACGAGTATGCCCTGCTACAGTTATGGTCGTGGGAGCACTTTCCAGTCGGCCGACCGTACTTCCACACCAGCGTGCACCCTTACCAGGTGACCACCGAGCTTTACGGGAACGCTACAGGGGACGACCCCGTCGACAGGCCTACGATAGGAACACATTGGACACGTGCTACCCTAGGGTGGGCTAGGGAGAGACCGAGGCGCGTATACCTAGAGTTCCATAACCTTTTCGAGACTCTCCACGAGGGGACAGCACTATGCTGCAACCATCGTCATCACGGAATGAGGCGCAGGACTGGACTTCCTCGCACGGCGTTCAATCACACCTACGGGAGCGCGACCAGTAGTTCGGCGACACGTACGGAGGGTACACCGTGCAGCACTACGGCTCAGACTGGCCAGGAGGATCCTCGTCAACACAACAGCCTACTCAGGTACACGTGAACGTACTTACACCAATTTTCCCGTCGCTCAAAACCAATAACTAACTCACCCTGTACGCTTCCCGCAGGAAGAGCACTAGTGGGTTGACGACATGCTCAGGCCTCAGCCGGACCGCCACGATGAGATCATCCCAGATTCGCCTCCCAGACAGGGCCCCTACTACGGCCTTCGAGACGTACGCCACTCCCCGGACAGGTTCACATTCCCTGAGGATCAACTACGTTGTCCCGGCAAGCGACACGACGATGCGCCCTAACTAATTTCATGGCCGTGTAAAACTTGTTATGTAATGCCATTGTGCATCCCGCCTTTCTGATTTATGTAATGTCCCTGTGCGTTACGACTGTGAGATTTATGTACACAAAATGTTCTCCGAAATATTTAGTACTAACAACAACTGTACCTCCCGATTTTAACTTACTAAACCTTAAAGACATAACGCAATGTCGCCCACGATACCTCATCGGCCTCGCTACCTCGCGACGCTAATTTTCTTCAACCAAATTACAATTTACCATGAGCTATATATATGCATGATTTGGTCGCCATTCCACTCACTCTTCGTTCCTCTTCTCCTTCCTTCCGGTCTTAAGCGGGATGTCTACGGCCTCATCAAACTTTCGAGTGAGCGAGCAATTAGAGGCACTACGACAGCACTTGGATTGCCCTCGTTGTAGGGATCCGGTGAATGTGTTCACCTCCCATACGCCAACGAATCCATCCCGAGTGTTCATGAAGTGTTCGAATCTTACGGTAACTTATGTCTGATCATCCCCAATGAATTTCTTTCCAAACACCATATTTTTTCACTTGCAGTTCCAATTATTTTTTACAGAACACAACATGCCGGTTCGTGTCAGGTCGATGAAGTGTATGCAGAGGTTCGAGGCATTGCAATGCAAATTGCAGCCTTGCAAGAGGACACACGTCATGTGGCTGCATTTCGTCAAGTGCCTCGACCATCGGATCAACCGACGGAAAATAAAGATAATGTTCTTAAAAGACTGGATGAAAGGATGGAAAGGGTTGAGAAATCGCTACAGAAATTAGTTAACATGGCCAGTTTGGTAATTTTTCTTATATTATTTCTTGTTCTTGCTAAGTAGAAATTCAGTTTTAATAAGCTTGTAATATCCACTCTTTATCTATGCATCCCTGCACTACGTGATGTATGCCTTTGCGGCGTTGTTGTACTAGTTTGTATCATGTATGCATCTATCTAATTCCGTTGTGAACACTTTGCGTGTGAATTAATCAAACAGTAATTTCTAAATTAGCGCGGAACCACCGCCATCTACTTTGCGGCACTACCGCTCTTAAATGAAGAGCAAAAAGACCATCTCTGAAAAAAAAATGTTCCGCACGAAAATCTGAACTTCCGCGGTGCAGGAGTTCCGCTCCCAATATGGCGGTAAGAACCACGCTTGTAGAAAATCAGCTAAGTCCCAAAAGGGTGCTCTTTGGAAAAAAAATATTCCGCGGGATTTTCGGAAGTTCTGCCGAGAGGTAGTTCCGCACTTATATCTTCGGAACTACCGATCATCCTAACAAAGCAGCAGATGATTTTCAAAACAACTTCAATTGCAAAATAAATTTACGAACTTAAGTGACAACACACTGCCTCGCCAGCTTTTCAGACCGAAATGACAGCACTCTGCAGAGTAAGACGTGACAACACACTGCCTCGCCAGCTTTTAAGACCGAAATGACAGCACTCTGCAGAGTAAGACGTGACAACACATCGCCTCGCCCGACTTTTCGACCGAAAAGATAGCACTCTGCAGAGTAAGGCGTGACAACACCTTCGCCGCGCGCCGAATTTTGACTCTGCGAGTAAGACGTGAAATGACAAATGACTCTGCAATGAAGCCCCTTGTAGCAGCAACCCCTGCTAGAACGTTCCAAACGAGTCTTCGCCGCAACACCCGCAGAGGGGGAGACGCCGCCCCTTTGTTGGTGCAGGGACACATGCAAGTTCTTCAAATTCAAGCACCAGCTCAGCCTCGGCATGCGTTACTGGGGTTGTCCTAACTACTCCTCTGACTATCCCGACCGCCGTTGGGATACGAGCAGCTATCGGCAATGGTAAGGAGTACTTACAGTAATTTATCGTACCAATTCTCTTTCAGAGTACGCACTAACAATCTCTCCGTCTACCCGTAGTCCCCGGAGCCGTTATGTGGCTTCCGCAAGTGGATCGACCTAGAGATCCACCCACACGACCAGTGGCAGCTCGATTTTGAGGAGTGGAATGCCGAAAGGGGACGCGAGATCCGGGAGAAGGATCGTCGGACTGAAGAGCACAACGAGCGTATCCGCCGGGAGACTCAGTCCCATCTCGAGGCGTGCAGGCGCAGGGAGCGCGAGGCACGCGAGAGGGAGTGCGAGAAAAAGTGGGAAGTGGCGGCCGAGGCCAGGGCGGCCGGCGAGGAGTACAATGCCGAGCTCGCAAGAAAGGGCAAATGGCCCCGGTCCACGCAGTAGGTCGGGCTAGTCCGTAGTAGTCCCTCTCCTATTCGCCATGTTTTAACTATCCCCTAAAGGCATGCGTACTTACATGGTCCGGAAGCTCGTATCGTAAGTTACCGTAGTAGTAGCGTCCATGGTAAAGTAATTAGCCGAACCATCATGCCATGTGACCACATGTAACGTGCTTTTGTCCGCACGCGGGCTGCAATGTAGTTCTGGTGCTGTGCCTCCGCTGAGCCATCAAAGTATGCCTTTTCTGGTGGAATTCCAGAGATAACCATTCACATCGGTATCGATTCTGCTATGTTTTAGGGTTTCTCCGTAATCGCAACGTTCTCGGCCCTTTCAGTTAAGTTAATTTTCGTACTCTGCATTTTCGCACTCTACTTTCACAGAAGAAATGTGATCAAGAACCATAGCGGCCAAGAGTAGCCATGTCGTACCAAACTTCGCACATTTCAAGTCACATGAAATCATGAAACCCTAATTTCCGAAACGTTTCGTCCTAATTTTTGAGATCTAAACCCTGAATTTGTCGAGACAATTTCAGAGCATATAAAATTTTGTAAAATTTACACAATCAATTCCACTGTATAGGGAGTATGGAAAAAAAAAATCATAATGTTTGGACCTCATTTGCTATATTAGAAAATTCCAACAAATATTAGACTTTAAAGAATTTTGCAGAAAAAAAAGAATGCATAAAATTTCAAAAAAATTACACAAGCATAAAAACTATGCCAGGAGACTCCACAAAAAATTTCATAATTTTTTGAGCTCATTTTACATATTTAAAAAATCGTCCAACAAATATTATTAATTAATTTTTTTTAAAAAAAATTGTCCACGTGGGGCAGCACCAGCACCCTGGGGACGGCAGCACCAAGGTTGCTGCCGTCCCCGACGGCATGTAGTACTATAGGGGGGCTATTTTTGGAATTTTGAAATTATCAAGGCTTTTTTTGAAATTTTTGTTGCGCAATAGGGCTAAATTAGTCCAGAATTCGAGGAGGCAAGGGTGAGGTGGGCCGGATTGGCCCGATCCGAAGCTTGTCCAGATGGCCCGTGCACCTATACGACACCAGGCCCAGTCTTTGAAAAAAAAACATATTTTTACTGAACCTAGTCTTTCAATTGACGGACGATGGCACCAAATCAAAATTCTAAACTGGATCACACTGAGATCACAATCACAATGCTCTATTCCTCAACCATTGGCTAATTGGCTAATGTAGTCATCTTAAAACTTAAAACCTCCATCTAAAAAAAACTTAAGACCTAAAGATCACATATTCAAATCCCATAAAATTAATGTGAAAAAATCCACACAAATAACTCACTTAACATGGGGTTGGTGAGAGTTGAAATCTAGTCAACAGTCAGAGACAGGTGACACGGCTAGACTATGCGATTTTGGTAAATCAAGTATTAGTAGTATTTCTGATATTAGTACAACAAATTTGCTAAGACCAGCTCACTGCAGGAAAAATTGCGAGCATGGAGCCTGAAATTTGCAAATATTTCCATTAAAAAATTGTGAATCTCTCATAACCACTTGCAAGATCTTGTCATAAGATGGAGAACTTCAAGGCAGCTAGTGTAAAAAAAATATCTCCAAGTCCCTGTTCCATTTAATTTTTACAGAATCAACAAATTGCACAAACAAGATTCCAAACCTTAAGGTTAAGTTCATACAAGTCTTAATAATAGTTTGATCCCAAGTATATATAAGTCTTAACAGCCTGACCCGAAGTACACATAGATAGATGTCTTGCTAGTTTGATCTAAAGTTCATATAAGGTATGAAATGATACATGTGAACAGTAACAGCAACTCAACATGGGCAGAACCTCTACAGGTCTGGAGATAATTTACTTGCAGACCACTAGGCACAGGAGGCTCTCGAGGGGGTAATTTGGACAGCTTGTTAGGTACATGTGCTGGATTATTGAACATTCCACTTTAGAGAAAGCACGGGATAATTATCAGCCTCTAAACAGAACTGCCGAAACAAAACTCCCTTGGTTGTTCATCAAACCCTGAAGCATGATAGAACCAACTCTGATGCAGTCTATGGGACGTTGGCGATCTGGGGAACCAGCAATTATATAAGGAAATAACCTGTACAGGAACAGATATTAGTTAGAAGAGTATAGATTGGAAATAGAATTAAGGCCAAATTGGCTACATGACACCCAACTTTTATGTCATTGGCGAGTAGACATCCAAATTTCGTGTATTTGCCAAAAGACACTAAAATTTTGTAACTCTTTGCTGCAAGACACTGAGGCCAATATAATAATATTATTTGTTGTTTTGAAGAGAGAAACAGCTCAAAATGGCCTTCATGCCCTTATCCTCTTGGCCGGAGGAGGCGGGGCGCGGCGTGGGTCAACACCATCGACGGCGAGCAGCAATCGACGGTAGGAACGAAATGGGGGCACCGTCCTGAGGCTACAGGTATCGATGGCTTGGGCCGAGGAACCCTGTACTTCGCCAACAGCGGGCACGAGCGGTAGCAGAGACGGGCAAGTGTGGCGGCAATGCTCTGGTGGCGGGGAAGGTCAATTGACCGAGGGGGTACAACAAGGAGAAGGAGAGGGTGTGATCGGGAGGAATTGACCCAAGTCTTACTGAGGGCGACGAACACGAGCGGCGGTGGTGAACGGTGATCTCTGGACGTCGTGGAGATACGCACCGGATTGAAGACGAGGAGAGGAAGGTGACGGTGTGGTCCAATTAGGTGGAGACGCTTTGTAGACGACGGGATCGAACGTGATGGTGCACAAACAGAGGCAGAGAAGACGGCTTCTATCTCTGCCCACGTTGGAAGAAACTTGAAATTAACCCGGGGAAAAGATAGATCGGAAGTAGGAACACGATGTGACACGAACCAATTCATTAGGGAGTCGCATTCGATGGTCAGGGTGGGGAGCTGGGCCCAGATGTCGCGCCAACGGCTGGAGAGGACGCTGGAGCGCCCGGTGGCGATAGCGGTCCTGTCTACATTCGGGGATGGCGGCGTCGAGGTTGGCAGCGAGGGAGAGCTTGACGTGCTTGGAGAGAATGCCGCGTCGCCGTCCATGGGAAGAGGAAGAGGACTCAATTCGGCGATTTCTTGATTCATGGCCGTGGAAGAGGACTTGATGCGACAGCGTAGGAAGAGTGAAGGAGAGAAAGAAAGGGACAACAGAGGAGGAAGGGAACAAGAGTTGTTGCCGCCGCCGCTCCGCCGACGTGCACCGCACGTGCAGAGGAGGAAGAAGGAAAAGGAAGGAAGGAGACTGGAAGGGCAAAATGGACTTTTCACTAGCCTTCTCTCTCTCTTCAACTCGGAAATGATATTATATTGGCATCGATGTCCAATAGCAAAGAGCCACAAAAAATTATTGTCTTTTAGCAAAGACACAAAATTTGGGTATCTACCGGCCAATGACACAAAAGTTGGATGATACAAAAGTTGAGTATCATGTAACCAATTTTGTCTAGAATTAACATCTGAACAAGCAAAAAAAAAGTGTACCTCAAGTGCCAAATGTTGATGAATTCAAGGAGCTGGCGAGCTGGTCTTTGGATCCTTGTTATTTACATCACCACCGAGAGAAGGGAAAGAAGGGATGGACTTCAGAATCAACTTCCTGCCGCTCTTGCAGATTGGGGACAATCCAGTACCAATACGCGGAGGAGAGATCCTCTTTTTATTGGGTGACACAACCTTGACAGAAGTTTGAGGGGGTGAATTCCCTTTTAGGGTATCTGATGCGCCTTCCCCAAGAATCATTTCTGCATAGCTTGCAAATGGGGAGAGCACAATGTCAGACTTCAGTGGAGCTCGAGACTTATATAGTCGAGAAGAACACCCAATGAGCTTTGTTGAAGATCGTGGCTTCTTGGAGCTTGAAGGTTGAAGAGCAGCCAAGGGTCTGGAAAGAAGAGAAAAGTGCCTCAAATTTTAGTATTTTACATAAAAGTCGGAATTCACAGTAACATATGTGCATATGTATGATACACATTACACAAACCTGCAATCCACAATTGAAGGTGTTGTCAGCACATTCTCAGCAGGAGCAAGATCAGTAGCTTGGTAAATAACAAGTTGTTTATCACTTTCACTTTTTTCTTCTTTCACACAAGCATCCTTTTCTTCATATCCCCGCTTAGCTTCCTCTATGCTTAACAGCGCAACTCCTTCAATGGAAAATAAGACCATCAAAAACTGGTACATCGTTAAATTAAACAAAATTTGAAATAGCTATACAAGAAAGTTATGTCATGGTCATATAATAACCAAAACTTTAGTTCCACTGAGATGATCATTTTGTTTACTCATTGTTTTATTCGGTGTTGTTGCAACTTTTTGGAATAATATATGTAGATGTAGTTTTTGAGCTACCGTAACATCTTACTTGATACAAATATAACATCATCAAAGCACAAGATAATCTTAGGATGTCTAGTGGATTCTGTTTTAAAAATGCAAAAGCACACAAATAAAGATGCACTGGCATGACCGCATGGGTATGATTTTTGCTTAAATCTAAAAGTGCAGAAGGTGGCTGGGATAATTTCCGGCAAAAACAAAGACGTGATGGTCCAGACTCCAAATTGAAGCAGTGTAGCCAGCCCTACTATCTTCATTGCATTCCACAATGATAGAAATTCCAAGAAAACACCTTTCATACAGAATAACACACAAATTATTCTGAGAAATTTTAGTAAACGTCCGTGTTACATTTTCTAGTTGAAAGATCGAATTTGAGCTCCCCGACAACTTATTGAGTACAATTTTTTGATCTGACGCAATTACTCTTGATCCCTTAACCGTCTATTGTAATCAGTACATTGAGTGAAACAGCACAGATGCAACTATGGTCTATGGTGCGTGCAGGCAGTTTGTGAATTTATAAGACAGAAGCTTATCAAGATGAAATGAACTCACCCTCCCTTCTCCCAAAAGCATTCTTGCAGCCCTCACATCTGCAACTCATGGAGCATCCCACACCACCCTTGATGAAGAGTAACAGTAAGACAAATGCATGAGGGCTAAGCAAAGAATATTAAATCATGTAAGAGTTAGAACCTGGTAACATTCGCAGTATTTTTTTAGACACGATGACTTCTTGCAATTGCAGCCTCTTTTGTGACGAGCCGAAGCAGGAGTTTTGTTAGAGTCATCCTATAATACGGAAAGAATGATATGAGCAATAGTAAAGGAGAAAGAAAGTAAAATAAAAAAATGGCTCTTACCCCTAATTCCTGACCAGGCTCAGATGTCCGAATTACTTTAGGGGCAAATGCTAATGGATTACGAGATTCGATCTGCTCTCGAGTAGATAGAACTGTTTCCATGTTGCTAGGCTTATTCAGACAGCCTTGACATGAACAAGGTTCTGAACAAAATACTCCAGCATGAAAACACTCGCAGTAACTGCATGAGAATTAACCAAAATGTCATTATATTAGAGATGATAGAACATAGCACAGCATGAAGACAGGATTTGCAAAAATATCTAGCAAAGAACAAGAGACACTTCAAGAGGGACAACTGTAAGGATTGGGAGATGAAGTGATACAAACTCTACAAAAGGAGCAATAGAAAAAATGATTCAGTTCTAATGGAACATCTTGGGTAGTATCTTATTTTCTAATGCTAACTTGCTAAAATATCGTGCTAGAGAACCAAAGGAAACCTGGGTATGCTGCATGATCTGCTGGTCCATGTCAACAGGATAGCAGTCTTGTAGGTGGGGGTCCTTAAGAAACAATTACCAAGATGATCAAGTTTCACTGATTAATATCGAGCCTGGTGTCAACAGAATAGTCCAATGCAACCCATGGAAAGATATTGTTTAGCCATGTCTTGGAAAACAAGCGAAATGGTGCGTGAGTTATTACTGGCAGATTACGGATTTTGTTTATTATCATTGAAACCCAAGTGCAGCTAAAATGTTATAATAAGACCTAGAAAGCTGATTTCGTATTTCCAGCATAACCACTAACCGATCATTCAATATTTCAGTCTAGTCTTCAAGAATACTGCCATTTAAGATAGCAGTTCCCAAATTTAGTGTCTTTCAGGTTTATTTCTTTCATTTCCGTACCTTGTCAATCATTTGGTTCAAACATAGAAATTCTGTTGGGGAAAAAACTCTGAACATATGTCACATTAGCTATAAGACATGCTTATCAAACCCTGTTCTTTCACAGGAGATAAGCATTGGGGAGAGCGGAAAAACAGAAATACCAGTCACAAAATTGAAAAGAAGTTCACACCTCCATATTATATCTTTAGATTTGCATTCCTCTAAATCCTAAGCCAGTTCCATATTATATCTTTAGAGTTTTATACAACGCATACACCACCGCTTTCTGTTTTATGTCGTTGATAGGGATGGGAAGAATGCCATATGCCTCTATGGCATCATCACTCATCATAATGTCAGCATCAGCTGCTGTGTTGCGCAGGTATGAGGGGCAGTAAGATAATGCTGTGGCTAAACCACATTGAGAGAGGAGAGGAGGCAGAGAGTCTAGGAGTTGCCATTTTCTTTTGCTGTAAATGGCACAGTAGTGCAGTACTAATCGTGGATGTTCCCAGCTGGGACTTTTACCAGCTTGGTCTTGTAGCAAAAACTTTTCTACCATTCTATAGGAATTGACAGAGCTCCTGCCCACACTTCGAAAAAAAATCTAGAAAGAGGCCAATAAAATGGATAAGGAGAGAGAGATTAGTGATAGGTTAGAAATTGTTTAAAATTAATAAATTTAAAACTAATCGCCCACGGTAAGGATATAGTTTATAATTGGGTAAGGATATAGTTTACAATTATAAGGCATTTCTGTAGAGTTCCAAAGTATAGGGTATTTTCGTTGATCAAATTGTACAGAGGTGAATAATGTGTTCAATGGCAACCAAAAAAAACTTCAGTGTCATTATGACGATAGATCAGTCAAAACAAGCATTGATGATGTGGTCAAACTTCTACTGAAAAATCAAAGAGCTGGAGGACAAGGACCCTTATAACCATTCAGCTACCCACCCAAAAGAAATATACCTTACATGACCAACTACAATGGCTCTGTCTAGTACTCCCTCTGTTCAAGAATGTATGACCTTTTAGACATTGGTATGGTCTCCAATATCCAACTTTGACCGTCACTTTTAATATGATTATGTTAGTATAAAATTACAAAATTATTATATTATGAAACTATTTATCATGACAAACTAATGATATTATTCCCTCGTGACCAATCTAAATAGTTTTTTAATATATCGTTAGTCAAAGTTAGAGAAGTTTGATTGCACGTTTTTCTAAAACGTCATACATTTCTGAACGGATGGAATATCACAATGGCTTTTCAAAAGCACTTACATTTTTTCTATTTTTGGATATAAAAACTACTTGAAAGCATATTCTGTTGAGGCAGATCTAACTAGAAACTGTAAAGATTACCATATCTAACAATATTCCACGGCACAACACAGTAACTTCTAACCATAACTTGGACCTAAACCAAAAGGTTGAAAATCAACAGCTCAGGAATGCAGGGATGAAAGAGGCAATCATACTAGAGAGATGACTGCAAAAGGAAGCTTGAACACCATGCATCAACTTGTCATGAATCATAATTCATAAATAGTTAGGACAACGATTCCATTTTAACATTCTACCCCAAAAGTTGGAGCACCTGATAGAGCATGACTATTCACTGGACCTACATCTTAAGCAGGGGAAACATGGATATGTGAACCTAAACTAAACCTCAAGTAGTAATAAACAGCACCAATACCTTAGAACAACCAATATTCGAACTTGCTTTCATTTTTGCATTAATTTTGTTGCAAAGCAGTAGATTAAAAAAATATTTAAAAAAGGTGTAAGAGACTTACAGTTTCAAGCATTTTGACTTCTTGCAGCTACAACGCTTGCATGAAGTGCCACCACCATTATCAAACTTGAGTCTGCGTAGTACTATTGCATTTCATGATTTGTCCAATGAAATGGTGCAGATGACATAAAATAATGTGCATATACATAGTACCTTTTCTTCTTGGGACTACCCTGACCAGACTCGTCATCAGCATTTGCAACCATGGTTACCTGAGAGGAATCGTCCTTTATAATATTTGGTTCATAAGTTGGTGGGCAAGAACCAATAGCACACGGGAGGTTGTTGGCTTGATTTATAGAAGTTTGAGCATCATGAGGGACTATTTTATCTTTTGGTATTGTAGCAAGGGTATTCAAATGCAAGCCAATACCAGGCAATGCACATGGAGGGGTTCTCGGAGGCTTTGAGTTGTTATCACAAGAAATAGTTTTGTGTCTGGGGGTGCTTGAATTTGCAGAATGACGATCTGGTGTGTTCTTAACACCTTTATTAATAGCCCCAGTCCTTTCATTGAAAAGGCAACGCCTACGCATGCCACGTAAATGCTGTGATAAGGCCTGCCAGAACAAGAAAACAAGTTCTTTTATACCCGTAAGAACAAACATTGATACTTCAGTCAGATTAGCAATACATATCAAAAGCAGGCACCATTATGCAATAGATTATAGATGCAAGACTGGATTCAATTTTTATATTAAAAAGAGTTGAACCTTAATGACAAGGTTGTTAAAATGCGAAACCATATTGTCAAAATGAGTACATCACAATGAAAAGGGCATGAAAGTAAGACCTCAAATCAACATTGGTTTGTTAAATCGGTTCTGTTACATTTATTTTTCAAGCTCGTAACATTTTATATATACAAACATTGTTACATTTATTTAGCAAATAGGCACTTGGCTATTATTCATTTGTAAAGCCAATATGTGAATATTTAAATATAAAAAAAGATAGTAGCAAGAAGTATACATACATTTTGGTCCATTGGCATGTAATCACTGGGCTCATTGAACTTGTTACAGATTTGATCATTCGACACCAACTGACTTTGACAAGCACCAGGGAGCATTTGTGGGGTATAATCCGTTGCAGACCCTTCAACTGCCCCAGACCAGTAAAGATGAGGATCATGTGCAGAATTGTAGAAGTAAGAGCCACTTGACCCAGCAGTCAACAAGGATTTACAGGAGTAAGCATTATCAGTTTTTAATGTCTCGTTCACTAACTGTGTTTCTGCCTCAAATGGTGGAGCTAATCTCAGCATATCACTACATACTTGGTGTGTAATCAAGTAATCCCCGTCATATGCCACAAGTTCATCCTTATGTTGTTCATGTAGTTGGTTTTCATGAGCATTTCTTCCGGAATGTGATGAGTCCATTTTGTCTGGGCTGCTCTGATCAAGGAGGACGCCTTCTTGTTCTGTACACTCCTGGTCTGTAGTAAGATCTGTTTTACCATTAGCATATTGATTCATATCACTTTCCGCACTGCCACCACCAAGCTTGATGGATTGAGGCAAATTACTTGTAGAATTTGATGTATTGTCACAACAATCAATAGAAGCCTCATTTAGGTAACAAGTAACACTGCAGTTTTCTGAAACAATGTTTTTGCATTTGATCAATCTAATAGAACTTGTAGTCCCTATTCGAGTTCTGACACTGTTAGGGGAGTTTGATTCTTGAGAAAGTTGAACAGAATCATCCCTGGTTAATACGACAAGACATATAGTAAGGCTAAAGCCTAAATTTACCTAATCAGAAGTTCAGGTTGCGCATAGGCTCGAAAGTAACGAAAAAATACCTGATCAGAAGTTTAGATTCCTTTGCTGGGTTGACATGTGGTGAGGCGAAGATTGAAGAAACAGGAGCCAAGTCTGATGACTTGAATAGCTGCACATTGTGTGCTGAGTCTAGAGGTTTAGGTGGTGGTATAGGAGATAGACTATTGATGAAATTAAAGACAGGAGAGTCCTGCAGGTAGGAAAATCCAATTAGAAAGGAAACCGCAGATCTTCATTTAATCACAACTAAACAAGTATAATGCAATCCAGTCCAAACATAAGAAGGTTACAAAATCAACAGATGCAAGAACGGTATGGGAATGCCTAAATGTCAATGCATTATAGTTCAACCAAAACCAAACCCTGACTTCCACCAGCAAATGCACAATCTTCCCCATGAAAAAAACTCGCATCTAAATAGGCATTATAGGCATAAAAAAACATCTTGTTTCTAAATCACATAGACCCAGTAACTGACACCAACTTTGCCCCAACCCACCCCACCCAGAAAACACAACCGCACATGCAAAATCCCAAAGTCCAAATGAAAACATTTCTTCACAGAGGGAATGCCTCAGCACTTATATACTCCATTTGCCGATACTTTCCATCACAAGTCATAAAATGGCTGCATACTTAACGCAAGCAACTCCATGTGTAACTTTCTTTCTGAAAACCATAACTCGGTGATGTCTTCTATAGTTCTATTAACGAAGACACCAACCTTGCAGGTAATCCCTGGAGGACTTTGAAAAACCTAGACCGAATAGCTAATCAATTTAGCAGGTCAAAGCATACAAGCATTGCAAAAAAAAAAAGGGAAGTGCGGGACTTGACACAACCAGATCCTAATTAGCACACGGATTTCACCATGACCAGGTAATATGCCTAATCAAACTCTTACGTCCAAGCTAAAGTCAGCACTAATCTCGGTCCAAACAACATCAGCACGTTCTTATCACCTTACATTTTCCATGGATACGCACCGCAACAACTGAACAAAACTGACCAGATCGGAGCGCATTGCTCTGAGCCACGGATCGGAACACTAGTTTACCAACTAAAAGCTCCATTTCTCATCGCGTGGATCAAAGCGTCTAATACTCTGGGAGGAGAAAACGAAGTGGGCAATCGAAACAAACAGCCGACCTCCCAGAACTTGCCAACCCAACAACCGAATCAATTCATCTAATAAGAACGGCCCAAATCCCAAACGAAGAAGCGGGAAACAACATGGAAACCCCAACCTCTCCTCCAAAAAAAGCCCCTCGAAACCCTCGAATCCAGCATCGCAGAAAGCTCGGGGAAATAGGCGCGTCAAAACCCTAATCGCCCACCAAACGCGCCCCCTTAAACCCCCAGCCAATCGAACGAATCAAACCCTAAAAACCTCCCCAAAAAAATCAGGAGAAAAAATAGAAATGCGGGATACCAAACCCGCACCGCCGCCACCTCTAACCCGAGGAATAAACCAGCCGCCGACCCCTAAGGCCCTAAACCCCGGAAAACCCAGGGAAAAGCAAGCCAAGCGGCCCGTGGGCGAGAGCACGACCTCGAACCCGGCGGCGGCGCCGGCACGAGGCCTATCCGGAGTGTCCATCTCCTCCGGCGACCCCGCGGGGATCTCCCTCTCGGCCGCCGCTCTCCTATTCTATCGCCTCCGACTCCTGCTGCTCTACTGCTGAGTGATGAGTAATTGAGTACTACTACCGCGGCGCCACCACTCCACCGATAATTTCTACTGGGCCTGCCCCGAGGCCGAGGGCTTCCTTCGACCTAGTCATGCTACAGTTCCGCCACTGGTCGGATGCGTTTCAGGGAGGCGGCCATGGGCGGGAAGCCCATTTTTCGTAGGTGGGGCCAGCGGGTCAGTGGGACGGACACGCGGTTCTTTTGTCTGACAGGTGGGGAGTGGAACCGGAAGGGCCGTGGCATAGGGCATATCTTTTCTCTTTTCTGCCGCGATCATCTTTGGAAAAAAATATATTTTTAAAAGAAATATTTTAAAATTAATCACTCGTTAACTTTATTTTCAATTCTTGCATCTTTGGTCATGTTATCCCCTGTGTCATAGGCAAATCGTTCTGCCATGCCACCGATCTTGGCGCGATCAAACGTGTCACGCTAGCCCTCGTCCGTGCGTCGTGTCAGCGTGGAGGGGTTACATGATAGTTGTTGTTGCGCCCTTACTCATGGCATGATAAAACTGCATTATCGTGTCAACTAAAGTGGCGTGATAGTGGCAACTTAAGCACCGCCGCCCACCTAGTTCATCATTTTTCCTCGAAACTCTCGTTCCTCCCTAGCCTCCTCTCTCCTTCCCAAACCCCTTCTTGCCGCCGCGCATCCCACGGTCCTCGTCGTCGCCTCCCGCTGGCCTCCTACGCCAGCGTCATCCCAGCGCCGTCCTCCTCCCCGCGTCGGCTTCCTCACTCTGCCGGCCTCCTTCCCGCGTCGTCCTCTTCCCCGCGTTGGCCTCTTCCCTGCACTGTTAAGGAAATAACCTCTCCGAAAAAAATATTCAGTATCAAGCCCGAATTAGGCCAGCAATCTCTTTTCATTTAAAAATACTAATTATTGGGGCATGAATGTTTTACATAAATTGCACACACAAATGAACTATGCATTGACTCAAGGTTATTTTGTATTATCACACTATCAAACAAAGAATATATGAATACATCAAGAAATTCTCAAGTTTCCCACTATTTTGCAGTAACCTATGTGTCCATGGGGAGTAATTATTCAATTAGCTCTCTTCCTACGAGACACTTCAAAATAGAGACCATCACAAATTATCCATTCAAAAATATCATCGAAAATTTCTGCCCCTCGGATTTTATGGCACGTCACATAACAATCTAAACACTATTTAGAGAAATAGTTAAGAAAAATATGGGCATATACTTTTTGTGATGAAACATACTCAAACACACAACTTGAGGAAAAAAAAGAAGAAGATGGAAATCAGAGAAAGAAATTAAGAACAGCCGGATGAAGTAAAGTACATCCATAACTCAAACAATCACATCAACCATGGCCTATATAAAGTTTTGGAAAGTTATATCTTCCTTTTAGCTAATTTGCATATCTTCCGTACTTATGAACATCGAGAGTTGAGAGTATGAATTGCATGCTTTTCCTTTTTTAAAAAAACATTGAGGTTAGTTATCATGTACCTTGGAGTAACAGTGTAACAAAAAAAATTAGGGGCTACTGTAACAGTAATTAGAGTGGATATTTTATATACCAAATTCATGTTGTTTGAGTTTTTTCAAATAGTATTTATTGTATGTAGCAAATAGAACATTAGCACTTATGCTAACCATTGATGTATCTTATGCTTGTTGAAACAAAGATTAATGGTGTTGTGTATCAAAATTATAGTTTACTGCAATGTACTATAATGGCTTTCTACATTATATTTTTGTTGAGTTCTTGTCCCCAACTACCTAAAGAATCTCTCACCTCATTAACAAACCAGCAATCTAAACTCAATAGACGACTCATCCTAATCAACAAGTTGGTTGTGATATCAATCAACTTAGGAGGTCACTTCTTGTGAGATGTAGTCATAGGATTGCCAAAAGAAAAATCTACTTACTGCCTTTAGTCATACATGGAATTTTTAGTATCACTTACGAGAGTAGTTTGTTTGTATGGCATGCAGTACTAACTTTGCATTATTTTGTTTGAATTGTTAGATGTAGATAGATAAAGTTATATGTGTTTATACTAGTGGGCCTATTAGCCAGATGGGTAGTGGTGCAGACTTTGTTGGTATGGAAGTGATCGTTCGTGTGTTCCCGAATCGCTAGCTTTTCAAAGTCTTCTGACGAGGATTAATTCGACCTTTGGATGGGATGAGCCGGTGGTCGTTGTTGGAATACAGGGACGATATGATGCTGGGTTGGTTCTAAGGTGCACGCCTTGTTGATGCCTATCTCGTCCGACGATGATTGGGACATGTACAAGGAGGTTGTGCTCGCATCTTAGGTAAGGTTGTTGGAGGTTGTGGTAGAGAGGACAATCGTCACTGAGGATTTGCGGAACAATTTGGACGTAGTCGATGGCAATATAGAGGAATTAGGATCCACTCTCAATCTTTCGCAAGGTCCCCCATCGGAGGAGCAACTTTGGGGTGATTAGAAGAAGGCCTACGCGTTGCTTCCTCAAATACTAACCACTATGCAAGCTAGTAATCCGGGTATGGAGTTTTATCATGGGCACGACAACCGAATGGAACATGATGGAGGGGCTATGAAACATGTTCTTAGGCGGGTGTACTGGCCCTTTGGGCAATGCAAAGAGGCCTTCAAGCATTGCATACATGTCTTATTAGTTGACGCCACATTCCTAACCGGGAAGTACTACAGTGTCTTGATGCTCGCCGTGGGTATTGATGCTGAGGACTAGCTGACTCCATTAGCATTCACACTGACAGAAGGGTGAGAACAATGCAAGCTGACAATGGTTCATGGATATAGTTCGTCTACGCCTCGTTGGGCCTGGACGAGGTGTTTGCATCGTCTCAGACAGGCACCGCGACATTATGAACGCTGTGAAGAGCAAGATTGACGGACACCGAATGTGCTGCATAGGTGGTGCATACGTCACTTAGCGATAAATTTATTTAAACAATGCAATAGAGAAGATCTCACAAAAAGTTCAAACTGTTGTGGGATGTTTGGAGAAGAGAGACTTCAAGGTCAAGTTGATGGAGCTAAGGGGACTAACCATAAGTGAATGTTTTCCCCAACGGCTAGTTTTTGTGTGGAGGCTATAAATAGCCACCTTGGCCGGTTGGGAATGGTTGTTGGTGTTATTGTGAACCTCTATTGAGCCTCTTGAGCTAAGAGCAAGCCTCTACTCTCTTTTGTGCATGTGTTACACTCGGTGAGATTAGAGAGTAAACCATAAGTGCATGTGTTGCCTTAGGTAGTAGATTGTGTATCCACTTGAGCGTTGACACTTGACTAGTTCAAGTGAAGGTTGAGATTTATTTCTCTTGGTGTTTGCCGACACCTAAACGGTGTGGAGGCGTCGTGCCCGGTGATCTTCTCAAGATGCTTGTGAGAAGGCCCGTGGTTGTGAATGGTTTGGTGCTCGCCATCTCCGGAGTGGAGGAAGAGCAACCTTAGTGGAGCGAGGTGTTGGTTCATGTTGGAACCGGTCCAAGTGGTTGGACTTACCTCGGATGTGTTGGCTTAATTAGTGGAGCCGGTCCAACGTGGTTGGGCTTACCTCAACGTGGATTAGGGGAGACCGGCAAGTCTCCGAACACCATGGTAAAACATAATCGTGTCATCTTGATTTATCTTGTGCTTTACTTTGAATAATTTACATTACATGCTTTAATTGCTTATATATCTTTTGTATGATTGCTCTCTTGTATTGTGTTCATATTGTTGGTGCACTTAGTAGAGCATAGTTGATTTAGGTTTTAATTGTGCAAAACTAATTTGTTATTAGCTTCCACATTATTAATTGGTTTTAGCGCTAAAGTTTTTAAAACCGCCTATTCACCCCTCTAGTCGGCCACTCGATCTTACACCCCATCGGGTGGTAAGGCAGTTCGGGAAGCTTCAGGACTGTCCACCGATGGAGTTCTCAGCAGATCGAAACCTTCATGGGTAAGGATACCTGTCACTGTTCTTGTGCATCTTTGGTAGCGGTTTCCATGCTAACAGTTACATTGTGCTTGTGGCAAGATGAAACATATGCGTAGGTACTGGCATACCGGCAGGTCCCATTATCATTGTGCCTACGTGTTGGAGTGGACCGACCGGTACAATCGGTCTAGGGACGTGTTGCAGATCCATCGGAGGACTAAATTCGTCCGATACCTCCAATGGCTACACGGCATCGCGCTCCTCTAGCTTCGACCAGCCATGACCCAGGCGGACATAGGGGAGTGTGACTCCTCCGAGGAGGATATTGTGGATGAGTACGATGAGTTCACACAGACGGTCACACAGTCGAAGAGGGCCCCCATCGATGCCTACTACGTGAATACATTTTATCCCACAACTAATTTACAATATCACTGTGCACAAACTAATTTACTTTGTTGACCCGTTCACAGGGAAGGCAACTCGCACGCATAAGCAACGAGGCCGGTGAGGCCCTCATGATACAGGAGAGTTTAGAGGGGAGCTTCCAACACATCAGACACTTTGTTGAGGTATCACACTCTTTGCACTTAATTTAGTACTTAACATGTGGTAAGAATACAATAATCCTGATAGTGCTTCATTCCTACTTATTCTGCATTTATGTGTTTGACCTTGTAGATGGTTCTGCATTCTACTTCAAATGTAATTGTAATTCTAAGAGCATATATGAGTTATAATCTACTTCCAATTTGAAATATAAAACACGACCATAAAAAATACTACACAAGTTGTAGGTTCTCACGATCCACTAAAACTATTCTTTATGCACATCTATACATGATGTATAACTTTAAGATTGGAAAATTGTCTTTCCTTCTTTTGCCTTTTCCATGCGAGGAAAAACAATTGTTCTATTTTTTGAAATCCTAGTCTAGAACTACTATTGGACATGATGTTCCCGATCATGTATTCATGTTATAATCGGAGAGACTTGATGATGTGGATATTTGGGTAGTGTTGTTGTTGCACTTGGACTCGCATGCTATTCACATGCATTTAACCACACTATGACGCCAGTTTTTTAGAAAGACAAGACCATACTCTGTCGCATAGGCTACTTACATACATTTAAGCACACTATGACACTAGCTTTTCAGAAAAGACAAGACCATACTCTGCCGCGACGGCTACTCACATGCATTTAACCACACTATGAAGCAGGTTACCAAATCGACACGACAACACTCTACCTCCTCAGTTTTTTTGACCGAAAAACGTGACTGTACCGCGCAAACTTTCAGAGGGACATGACAACACTCTGCCACACCAGCTTTTTAGATCGAAAAATCGAACTCTCACTGTCATATTGAAAGTTGGTTTTGAGCCGAGCCAAAATAGGTTGTGTAGGCAAGTGAGGAGTCTCCGCATGTGGTCCCATCATTTTGGAGCTCCCAGTCAAAAGTTCTATTGAGTTGAAAATTCCGAAGGTTTCAATTTTCACGCTTGAATTTTGGCTAAGTCTTTTGACCGGTCCGACATGTTGTGGGAGCGGTCCGACCGGCTGAATCGGCTTCGGGCCAGGCCTAGTGGGCGATCGACCGCATTGACTTGGAGTGAGCCAAGTTTGCATTGATGTGATTTGAATGTGTTTTATGTATGAACTTCAATGCTTTATTGTTGTATATTGCATCATGGAGTCGACGTGGGTCAAGTTGTGAAGAACTTGTTCCCGTAAACGGTTTGTTTGTCTATTGCTATGCGGTAGCTTTGTGTCAACGACATCAACGGTGAGTGGATCGGGATTACGCTTGGAGAGGCGAGGTCGAACGATCATGGATACCGGTGAGGTCGTGTGAATCAAGCACTGCAGGATGGGCAAGATGGATCGAACGGGTGGTTCGGTGCATTTGGTTGGATCAAAGTGCGGATATCGCATGCGAGTCTCGGGAGGTTCGATGGAATTCGGACAAGAGAGACTTGGCGGCGTGATGAGAACCGTGATCAACCTACACGTGGTGAAGCGGGCGATTGCTTCAAGAGTTATGTGTGGGTCCCATGTGTAAGTGGTCCCAAAGTGAAACCCTAGCTCTCTAGTATAAATAGAAAGGGAGATGGAAACCCTCTTAAGCACTCATTTGGCATTCTTCCTCATTTTCTAGGGTTTGGAGGAGAGGAGAGGAGAACTAGGGTTTGAGAGTTTGGAGTGTGCTCCTTGTGTGAGCTCTTGCCCTCCTTGTTGGAGAGGCTTTGTAAGCATCTAGTGTGATCAAACAATCTTGTGATGCTTAATTGAAAGATCATTTGCTCCTTCGTGTTCTTCTCCTTTTGGATGATTTTGGTGCTTCCTTGATTCAAAGGTTTATGCTTGGTCCCTTGGACTATTTTATCTTGCTTTGATGTGTGGGGATACTCCTAGAGTCATCTAGATCATCAACCCCACGCAAGTCTTGAATCAAGATTTTCATAATTCTAGGGTTTGTGCACTTCTTTGTTAAATCCTTGAGAGATCGATTCTGAAGTGGATCCAAGGATCGTCGCTAGAAATAGGTCTCTAATATCATTAGGGAGGTGTGCTCGAAATTTGGTCAAGTTTCATTGGTTGAATCAAAAGTTTGATCAAATTTCGTTTTGGATTTGGGTTGAGTTTTTCGATTTGAATTTGAATGGTCGATCGGTGTTGTAACGGCGGTCCGACCACCCGTGTATTCAGATCAGATCACGGGTCGAACTGTCCACCCGTCCGACCGCGATTAGTTTGATCCGACGCCGTGGTAGCCTGGTCGACCGCCTTGATACCGATTGAACATAAGTTCTTTTCTCCATTTGTGTCGTGTGGTTGAGGGTTTATCAAATCCAACACAAGGCTTCCATTTGGCGCTATCGATCTTCTTAGCTTTCATAGCTAAAGAAGTAAAGTTCGTGTTGTATTTGATTTAGGCGAGAAAGTTTAGAAAGCGTCTATTCACCCCCCCTAGTCGCCTTTACGGTCCTACAACCGCGTAAACTTTTTAGGCGAATAAGACAACACACTTAGACGCAACCTTCTCAAAATTGAATGCGCCACACACATCAATCCTAGGCAGGCAAAATGCATGTTCTAGAAGTAAACACGAAATAGTCTATGACCCCAAAATGACGTTGAGCATCACCTATGATTGCAATAGGATGGAATGTGCTTGCCTAATCATCTATCTGTTCATTCAAACTAACAACATCGTAGGTCTGAAATAAAATCTACTGCCTAGGATTGTGCATTCACTTAGCAACTTCAATTCTTGCTATCTCAACTAAGGTTTATAAATTTTGGAACATACATCTGTGGAAAATCAAATGCTAATAAGATGGTACATGAGAGTGAACTTGTGCATTACAATTTCATCTTTCGTGCAAAATGGTCAACATATCTTATGCAACAAATGTAAATTTTCATCGTCCAAGAATACTTTTAAATTATGTTCGGCCCTGTCACGCCAACTCTAGTGGCGTGGCAAGGCAGCTTGTCACGCCATGGGTGCGGGCGTGACTACTATCACGTCGGCCCTCCATGCAGGCACGATGTGCCGGGGGGGGGGGGGCTTGCGGGGCAGGTTGGGCCACGTCGAGACTGCGACGTAATAGAATGTTTTAACCACGCTACGGGTAATGGCGTGATCAAATGAATTAGTATTGAAAATAAAGTTAAAGGGGGGTTAACTTTAAAATATTATTAAAAAATAATTAAAATAAAAAATTCTCATATTTGCCGCCCTTCTTATGCGTGTGAAATGGCCAGCTGGTAAAGTTAAAATTTAGTCAAGATCTACTCCCTCGGCCACGAAAGAATATTGTTTTGGGTACATGTGGTCAAACTTTCTAAACTTTTGGATATTGATATCTTTTTAAATATTTACATCGAGCACACGAAAATAGGATGTATAGATTTGTCCCAAAAGAACTTTCATAAAAGTATAATTTTGTTAGGATGTACAAATATGTTGCATTACAAATTAGTGGTTAAAAGTTGTATTTTGGAGGTCGTGTTGATGTTCAAAACGATATTCTTTTATGAGGAGGGAGTACCAAACAAGTAAAATTATTTTCGAGCAGTTTTATCGATTGCTAAATGTAGCGGGAGGAAATATATGCCCGTATGTGTGTGGTTAATTGCCATCTGGTAAAGTAAAATTTTGGCTATGATCTACCAAAACTAGCAAAGTTATTTATGGGCATTTTTATTTTGCTAAGATTTACCAACAGTCGACCTCAAACCGCCATCGACGCAAGGCCTATCTCGCATATCTAACTACTTTGACGACTCTGCAGTGGATCTCTCGCATGGCCGCATCAACCTAGCCCTCTCCCACTTGACCGCTCTCATGTTCTATCACCTACTACTATTAATGAGTACTACCACACTTCATTTATTTATACTCTCAACTGCTCTTCTTTTCAATCGTCTCCTACTACTACCACCACTCCAGTAATATTGGGCTTCCGCTTTCTTCGACCTAGATGTACTACTATCGTCCCCCCACTGATTTATGCACATAATTAATTATACGCTTTTCAAGGAGACGTATTTGGGTGGGAGGGAAGCCTATTTTTCTTAGGTAGGCCCACCATCAGTGGGGTAGAGTGTTTCTCACTAGCAGGTGGGTATTAATGTTATGCTATAGGGCTATTTGTCAGTGGGCTATACTATACCTTTGGGCGTGTGTTTCGGTTATAATGGATTGTCTGATTAACTTTTGAGCTTGGAGTTACTTTTTCTAGTGTGTGTGATTAATGGCCACCTGGCAAAACTAAAATCTATAAACTAAAATATATCGTACTAGTGAAATTAAGGTGTGTTCTCGATTGTGTGTTGTTAGTGGCCAACTAGCGGAACTAAAACGACGTTCGGACTAATAAGACTAGTTATAAGAAATTTATCTTGGTTATTAAATGTGTGGTAGAAGGAAATATATGCATCACAAAAGCAGAAGGTTGCCTATCCAATCAATAATTGTGTTTGGGCATTTAGCCTCTAGGGATTCAAAGCTAAAATCCTATTAGTTATCATCTTTTTAGCAAGAGTGCGAGATTCACACTTTGAAGGTGGCCACGAGCGTAGGGTTCACACCTTTTTTGAAGGTGAGTGTGGGATTCACAATTTCACATTGCATTCACACGTTAACACAATATGATATATTGAATTTGGCAATTAACACTTTAAAGGTGGTCACGAAAGCGTGTGGTTCACAATTTATTTTTTTCGAGGCAATCGTGGGATTCACAATTTCATATGGTATTGGATTTGGCAATTAAAAGTTGGGCACGGAAGACTAGTGGTGGAGATTTGGTTTGATTTGAATTTTAAGCATCTCAAAATTGGGTAGAGCAAACTGAATCCGCAAACCGGGAAGAATTAGCTCAATGTATCAGATTAGATGTGACTAAAACCATTAATCGAATTCCACTTACCATTAAATTTGCTATAAGAGAACACAAACTCACGCTGTCATAACCACAAAGGGAAAGTTTGATTAGCATCACTGAAAATGTAACACGTGTGTCACATGGATTAGACTTGCGTTGAGAGTTGGCGGGTGTCCGCATAGACGCATGTATCTGCGGAGATAAAGGGACACAAGTAACGTGCAGATTATGTACACGCAGAGTCACTGACAAATGGGTCAGTCCGAGTCAGCCATCGCTCATCCGGCTCCGGCATCGCTGGAGCGAAGAGCCGTCGGGGACTTGCTCGTCACAACTCACAACCCTTATCCAGCGACACCAATCACACAGCCCCACCCACTCCTCAAAATCGGTGATTTCCCCGACCCAACCAACCCATCGCCGCGCCACTCCGCCCTGCTCGCTGCCACGCCAACCCGCCCATCACTCGCCCGCGCCACCGATGGCCTCCCGCCTCCTCCTCCGCCGCCGGACCCACGGCCCTAGCCCGAGCCCCAGCCTCCTCCTCGCGCGGCTCCTCTCCTCGCCTCCGCCGGGGGCGGAGCCGCCGCCCCAGCGGCGGGGGCACGATGGAGAAGGTGCTGGTGGCGAACCGCGGGGAGATCGCGTGCCGGGTGATGCGGACCGCGCGGCGGCTCGGGATCGCCACGGTGGCCGTGTACAGCGACGCCGACCGCGGCGCGCTGCACGTGCGCGACGCCGACGAGGCCGTCAGGCTCGGCCCGCCGCCCGCGCGGGAGAGCTACCTCAACGCCGCCGCCATCGTCGACGCCGCCCTCCGCACCGGCGCCAAGGTCGCCCATCCACCCACCCACCCACCCACCCCGCCGCTCGTACTAACTAAATTCTGTAGCGGCAGCCCCGATAGCTACAGTTGCGTGTGGAGTATTGCTAAGGTGCCGCTTGGATTAATTAGCAGCGCTTGTTGCTCTGTAAAATTTAGTTAGACCGTTACTTGAAATGAGTTCCACACACTGACACTAGAAGCTAGTACGTGAAGCTGTGAAATTCCGCTGCTTTATTTTCTCGTTGGGTCGCGCAGATCACATTTCGATACCGGTCCTACAGCAGTACCATCAGAATTGTTCAGTTTGTTAGGACTAACATCACAACTGAAAATAGTTGCTACCTACTAATGGACGACTGCATTCTTGGTTTTGGTGTACACTTGCCAATTTGTGTGCAAGGTAGAGGCGTGTCATGATGGGGATATAAATATTTCTGAATTCTGACAAATATATGTTTGAATATATTTCCTGTAGGCTATCCACCCAGGTTATGGTTTTCTTTCAGAGAGTGCAGATTTCGCGCAGCTCTGTGAAGCCGAGGGGCTAACATTCATTGGGCCACCGCCATCTGCAATTCGTGATATGGGTGATAAGAGGTAAATACAAAATATCTTGTTGACATCTGGTTTGCGTGAAGATTACGTTTCCTTTTGTATGGAACAACGCATTCTAAGTACACCATGTAAAAAATAGTGCATCTAAGAGGATCATGGGTGCTGCTGGCGTACCACTGGTTCCAGGTTACCATGGAGCTGAACAAGACATTGAGCTGTTAAAACTTGAAGCTGATAAGATTGGGTACCCAGTCTTGATCAAGCCCACCCATGGTGGAGGGGGCAAGGTACGCTGAAATGTCTCACACACGAGGGAAATGCTTGTTGTAATTAGCAATTGCATATAACATTGTTTGTTTCAGTTTTCCATTTTAGCGAGAGAAGTCTGCACTGTACTTGATTGATTATAAGCCATCATGCATCATGGCCATATGGAACACATTTTTATGGAACTGTAGGCTCTTTTTTTGGCGTGCGGATTGCATTTTTTTTGTACGTGTGAATTGCATGACTGGATTTATGAGTGCATTTATAACTTCGCTCGTACCAACCAGTATTTCATTCTTCACCTTTTTTTGTTGATCTTTTACCTTTTTAAGGGGATGAGAATAGTTCAACGGCCTGATGACTTTGTGGATTCTGTACTGAGCGCTCAACGGGAAGCTGCAGCATCATTTGGCATAAACACACTATTGATTGAGAAGTATATTACTCAACCCAGACATGTAGAAGTCCAGGTAATATTCGGATTCAGTCCTGCCAGTCATTTCTTTATTCATAATATCTGCACTAGTCCTCTGTTGTTTTATGTGGTGCTATTTCAATATGTGAAGGTATTCGAGACCAACATGGAAATGTAATTCACCTGTATGAGAGAGACTGCAGTCTACAAAGGAGGCATCAGAAGATTATCGAGGAAGCTCCAGCTGTAAGGCTTTATATTACCTGTTAATGCCCTGGATTTGCTTTGAACAAAATAACAATTTCAGTTTTCTGTTTGTATATACTCTGCAGCCAAATGTAACAACTGAATTTCGGTCTCATATTGGTGAAGCTGCTGTGTCTGCCGCAAAGGTGACATACCTGATACTCCTACAGAATATTGCATGTTGTGATTTAAGAGATAAATTCGATGGTTTATGTTTGTTAAGGATATAAGGGTATTTGTGGTATTTTCTATTGTTCTAGGGTTTAGACTTGTGTCCTTTTGTACCCTATATATATTGCCTATTGGGGCTTTTCAATATACACACAATATTCATAACATAGTATCAGAACATAAGTTAGGGTAAGGGTTACTGTAGCCGCCGCCGCCTTATAGCCTCTACTCGCCTCCGCTGCCCCTGCCCCCGGGAGGACCGATCTTTGTTCCGAGGGCGGCCTCTCGCCAGCGCCCATGCTCTCCCGCCGGGCTGCTGCTGTCTCGGGTGTCGGCGTCTTCTTCACCCGGCGCCATTGTCTTGGCTTTGAAGGGATCTCCAGGTGGCCTTCTCCCTCGCGGCCTTCGTCTCGGGCCGGGAGGAGTGGAGCTCCTCTACCCTATGCTCCCGCCGCAGCTGCGACTGTGGGTTCAATCTCCCTCCCATGGCGCCGCCGCTCCAGATCGGGTCTCCTCCGACCTTTCCTCCCATGGTGCCATCTCTGCCCGACGTCACCTGACGCTCCGGATCCGCGCCGCCGCTCCAGATCGGGCTCATTGTCTTCTGGATCGGGCTCGCCGCCTGCAGATAGTACCTACCCATGCCGACGTCCTCTGCTGGGCGTAGCCTCCCTCCTTTGCCGCGCGCTGACTTCCTTCGCGACCACGTCTCCCCGGGTCGCCCGCTGCATCTTTGGCTTGGTGCTTGGTGTCGGTGGAGAGGAGCTGCGTTGGTGCTTGCTGATGTGTGTGCTGCTGCTTTGCTATGTGCGTGAGAGAAAGAGAGAACAGAGGATTGCTGCTTCTGCTTGGGAAGGAGAGGAAAGGGAGAGAAGATTGAGATGGTTGGAGACCTGTAGTTGATGTTCTTGCGCATCGCGTGGGCGAGCTTCCCGTGGAAGGTGCCGAGCCGGTAGTACTCCCCTCCGTAGCTTCCCGAGACTTGGAGTTGATTACAACCATCGAACTTTGCGTCGTTTCTTCCGTTGTGTCCATCGAAGTCCGTATCACTCAATCGTTGAGTTCATCTAAGCCATACGAGTTCACAAATTTATTGTCAGTCATAGAAGCATATAAATTTATTTGTATGGCAGCAGCCGCTGCTATTTTCTTTGAGCCGCTGCAGATCCGTCGCCCCAAGCTTTTAAGCCTGCCACGCTTCTTCCGCACTGCGTCTCCGTTGTGCTTCTTGTACGTTGCACCACGCTTCTTCCGCACTGTGTTTCCGTTGTGCTTCTTGTGCATTGCGCGTGCTTCTTTTGCACTACGCCTCCGTTGCGTTTTTGTGCATTGCGTCACGCTTCTTTCGCATTGCGCCTTCATTGCACTTCTTGTGCACTGCGCCGTCGCCGTCTTGGGCTACGATCTGCGCCGCCATGCTTCTATTTATTCCTATTTGGCTTGACTTGACTGTTTTATCTATATTTGTCGGTTTTATCATATTTTCCAAGAGCTACATGTACAACGACATTATTAAGACTCGGACTTTGGATTTTCCCTAGTTTAGTGTCAACTTTTTCCAAATGCAATGCTATTACATACGGTTTGCATTTGAGGGGGGGGGGTGTTAAGGATATAAGGGTATTTGTGGTATTTTCTATTGTTTTAGGGTTTAGATTTGTGTCCCTTTGTACCCTATATATATTACCCATTGGGCCTCTTCAATATACACACAATATTCATAACAATATTTTCAGTTCATTATTGCTGGTTGAGTCGTTTGTTTGTTCCCTATACACCAGTAGTCCAGTGATCATTCACACTCTTTTTTTACATTAACTTACATGGTGACAAATATGCAATCAGCTTACAATTTGGAAACTTGTGTTCATTCACTTTTAGTGGAACAACATTTAACTTAACATTTGCAGGTTACCTATCCTTTTCCATGCATTTTATTATAAAACAAGTGGGCCTTCCTTGCCCCCATCCCCTTGATACGTTCTTCGAATTTCAATAGTTATTCTGTATAATGTTTGTATTTTATACACAGGGTCACTTATTGGATTCTTTGTGTTGAAGGCAGTCGGTTACTACAATGCTGGAACAGTGGAATTTATTGTGGATACTCTTTCAGGAGAATTCTATTTCATGGAGATGAATACTCGACTTCAGGTACTATATTTATGATGATTATCTAAGATGCTCGAGTACCTTGCATATTTTTATTGTACGATATGCTATCACATATTTGGTCCATGGTGTAAACCTTCTTTGAACAATGTTCTCGAAACCTAGGTTTTAAGGTCTACTTGAGATTCTGGGTTTGATAGATACCAACCTGGACAAAACAATTAGAGGGTTATCACCATGAAGAAAATTGCCCTACCTTGTGAAACAAAACACCCAAAGCTGCAAGGACAAAAAAAGTAAAATAACCTATTTCAAAACTAGCAGATGAGCATGTGTGATATACCTCACATATATCATTAGAAGATATTTACTTTTTCCATCTGTATATGGATAGTCTTCTAATCACATTTAGCTTCAATACAAACTGGATGCAGTAGCTTTTATATATTCTAAAATAAACTCACCGGGTGAATCAATCTTTGAAGGTTGAACACCCAGTAACAGAGATGATCGTTGGTCAAGATCTTGTGGAATGGCAAATACGTGTTGCAAATGGAGAATGCCTGCCATTATCTCAGGAGCAGGTTCCGTTAAATGGTAAACCTTGTCATGGCATTCATGATCTCATCCTAAACTCTTACAGATGATTCCTTGATGTCATGCTCTATCTCCTGGCTAATTTTGTTTCCTTCTCATCTTAAACTTCATCACATAACCATCTCTTCTAGTTGTATTCGGGTTATGCTTTTGAAGATCAAACCTTTAATAAATGAACTTATTTACTGCATATCATGGTGTGGTTGCGAGCATTGTTTCATGCATTATTACTGGTTATACCCATTAAGCATGTCTACTAGTGAGTATGCAAAATCCACTTGCGTATTGCTATTGACTTCTCTAGCTAATCGAATATATTCATCACCCAAAAGAGAGAGAAAAGTCAGACCATTCTCTAGAAGCAGACTGGAATCCTTTTGTCCGCCTTTTAAACAAAAATATGGGCAATCTAAAGGTCTTCTCTTGATACTTGAGCTAGTAGATTGGTCACCCTAAATTAATGTAAAGTGAATAACAATAGTTCTTCTAATGTACTTACACAGTTATATGGGTAATCTCAGGTTTTATAGATATGTTAGTATATGGGCAGTTCAAAGTCAGAAATATTTATAGTGCTATTCGAAGTCATAAATATTTGTTAACTATCAGTGTACCTTCATCCAGGACATGCATTTGAAGCCCGAATATATGCTGAAAATGTCCCAAGAGGATTTCTTCCTGCAACAGGAACCTTACATCACTACCGACCAGTCCCGCCTACCACAACAGGTAAATTTTAGAGATATCCTGTGACTGAATCTATTACCAGTTATTTTTCAGTATGGTGTCGGTAACATATTCTTGATCAGTAAGAGTTGAAACTGGAGTTGAAGAAGGAGATACTGTCAGCATGCATTATGATCCCATGATAGCCAAACTTGTAGTCTGGGGTGAAAGTCGCAATGCTGCACTAGTCAAGCTAAAGAACTGCTTGTCAAACTTTCAGGTATATATACCCATCACCTGAATTTACACCTTTGTTTAGATATTTTATCTCTCATTTTTTTATGTCCTAATGTGGTTGCTCTCCACTGACTTCATGCACATTGATGCAATTTTAGCTGTCACAAAGAGCAGGGCTGACTTTAAATATGCGTATATGATAATGGAGATATTTCAGGGACGGTGTGATTTTGTAGGATTGGCCTATGCTAATTTTACTTATACCATGCAAAACTCAGCAGCATATGTTAAATTGCTATACCCTGGCTACTTGTTAAACTTTTCCGTGAGTCCTCAGTGATAGTCCCTTGGAAATTTACTACTCCTAATCACTTGTGAAAAAAATGGTTTAAACTTCAGAAGTATAGGATTTTGATGTGATCATTTTGATAGTTCCTGCCTGTCATACTGTAGTTAATGACTAGACAGATTTCAGGTTTACCGACCAATGTTGGTTTCCTCCAAGAACTCGCAGGCCATAGTGCCTTTGAAAAAGGCCTAGTTGAGACACACTTCATTGAGCACTATAGAAATGATCTTCTGAGTACTTCTGCTAAGGCCTCGGGTGAATCACACGATGCAGCTAAGCTTGGTGCAATTTTGGCTGCTGCTTGCATTTGCAAAAACGATCACATTACCTCTGAAGAATCCCTCCGTATGTTATGTGCCTGTCCTTATGTTTTTTTTTTCACTCAACATCATTGTTAATGTGGCCTGATATTAACTTATGCTTGTTGGTAGGTGACAAGACACTTTCTGTATGGTACACTCGTCCACCTTTCAGGATGCATCACTTCGCCAAGCGTCTGATGGAATTTGAGTTAGAGAAAGAACTCGATGGATCGAGTGATGAACTTCTTAAACTGTTGATTACATATAGATCTGATGGAAGCTACTTCATTGAGGTGATTACTACACACACAGACAGAATATTTTTCAAATGCTTTATGCTATTTGAATTGTAACGGCCTATGGAACCTTCTTTACTGAGGTAGTTTCTAATACAAGTGTGTACAACACTAATGGACAATGGCGGAAATGATATATTTCACATTTGTTTTTGAAAGTTGTATCTTCACATATTTGAAATTATTCTTTTTTAACAAACTATTTCTGACAATCATTGTATAATTACAGCAAAATCCACTAGAAGTGTTGCACAGTAACAACGAGAGGCTTCTATTCTGTATGCTCCATTTTGTTTCCTGATATAGCTTTCTACAATTGACCTCAAGTATGTAGATAAAGCAAGTGGGCTTTAAGAGTGCAACAATAGACAGAAACTTACTTCAGCAGATTGGAAAGTGAATTTCATTTACATTATATCCATATAAGATTTCTAATCACCAGAGCAATAAGCAACCTTTTATTTGGCATTTAACACTGCACTATCCTTGACCTGTCGATCAATAACTTTACTAATTGTGTCCCGGTTGTGACCAGACTGAAGATGGCTCTTCTCCTGGTTTGGATGTCAAAGTAGATGACAGGGGCGACCATGATTTCCGGGTTGATGTTGGTGGTCTGCAAACAGATGTAACTCTGGCATTTTATTCAAAGGTTAGCCTGATACTTTACTATGGTGGTGGTGATCTTATTCGTTGGTTTCTTCTGAATGTATCGTCCCTAAATTTGCTTCCTCTGCTGCTTTCAGGATAATAGCAAACATATACACATCTGGCACGGGAAGCATCATCATCATTACAGGCAGACCATGACAGCTGAACAGTTACTTGATGATAGTTCTCAACCTAGCCGTGCTCCTGAGGGAAGGTCACATCCAAAAGGGAGTGTTTTGGCACCAATGGCTGGTTTGGTTGTCAAGGTTTTGCTTAAGGATGGGGCACAGGTGGACGAAGGTCAGCCTGTCATGGTTATGGAAGCAATGAAGATGGAGGTCTGAATGAACTTTCTGTTGGTGGCTTTTGAATTTTGATCAAATTAATCAAAGCTCACATAACCGTCTTCTACTCTTTTCTCAGCATGTTGTGAAGGCGCCCGTGCTGGACATGTAGAAGGGCTGAAGGTTACTGCCGGACAACAAGTTTTTGACTCCAGTGTCCTTTTCACTGTCAAGGTATGTGGTAATTATTGATCCTAACCTGGAAAGTTTACAGTTTGCTTTCCTATTTGTCATAACAAAGTTTATGCTAAGTCTATGTTTCGCCATCATTAGATTTTGACCAATACTGATCAAACTCAATACTGATCAAAAAAAGTAGTCACACTTAAGATTAATTTAAATAAAGGAGACAATAGGAAAGTCCATAAAAGATCAGATTGAGAAGTTGTGTGTGGTGCATCATCAGCAGCGACACGTATCTGCGATCATGTGGCTGTGCCGTCAGGCCATGGCAAGAGCTAGCAGCTGCAAGCACCAGTTGCAGCAATTTTGACTTTTTTTTTTAAAAAAAAGTTTTCTCATCTGTAATGAGTTTGGCTAACAACAGTGCTCAAAGATGTACGTATCTTGAGCTAAAAGAAGCAGCTCCGGTAGTACTAGCGGTAAAATCTTATTTATGGTGGGGGTTGTAAGTTCAAACCCCACCAAGAGCGTTATAATGGTTGTGTATACAAACCGGGAGTTTCCCCTTTGATTTAAAAAAAATCCCAAACTTTTCATCAGCTTCTAATTTTTTTGATACCCACAATTCCATATGATACGAGTATGGTATGGTCCCCCCCCCCCCTTTTTTTTTTCTCCAGGAGAAGAGTTCAAGTTGAGAAACCCAGGAGTTGGATACCAATAAATTCACAAATGCTTCAGATGTTGGCATATGGCGCTGCCTTCCAGAAGGGAAAACAAAAACACAAACAAATAAGCAACGGGAGTTCATCTGTGGGTACACAGCTCATGAGCTCGATCCCAACGACCCAACCCATCCCCTGTTGCATCCCTTTCCTGTATAGTGTACATTACTATGCCACATTATACGATGAAATAAGCAGTGTAACCCGATTGGTCTGCCATTTCCCAACAAGGCAGGAATGCCAATGACAGGTTCGATCTCAACGGCCCAGTTCAACTTGGCAGTAACAATGAAAACTGACAGTGAGAGATGTGACTTGATTAATCAATCAATAACCAGGGCTGCGGTGAGACACGGGTGAAGGTGCCAATGAGATGAAAACCGCACTGGATATTCGAACAAGATGAGGCCGTTGTTACATCCGGATTTGTTTTGTCTGTGAAGACTTTAGCCGCTGCCTGCTTGCCATATCGAATTTGGTTTCCGTGATTGCTTTTCGTGGGTCGGCGACAAGCTCACCTCACAATTGTCTTTTTCTCAAAATATTTTTTAAAGACTCAACGGTAGGCTAAATAGCCCACACATTTCATTGCTTCAAAAGTGATACAAGGGACTAGATTAGAACCAAGTCAGAAGAGATATAGCTTGGCCAGTTTTTTTTTGTGTGCCTCTATTTTGCCTTTTTTTATTTTCTATTTTCGAAAATGGCCCAGGAGGAAACTGGTTAAAACATGACTCTTTTTTTCAGCGCCAGTACGACGGTGCCGAGGTATAATAGGTCTGTTCGGTTCATGATTCTAAGTAGTCACACAATTTTTTTGGCAATGCCAAAACCTAACAAATACCAAAAACTAGGTAAAAAAAGTGTTTTAATCGTAATCATACTAATTCACGGGTAATATCGAAATTGATGTGTTTAGATTGTAGTTATGCTAAAATTATGAGTACATCACGTGAGTTCACATGATATCTTTTTTTTTCTTCACTAAATATATATCAACATGAGTCTTATTTGTTGATAAAATAATAAGAAACACAGTAATTCAAATATATCATCAATCAGATACTCGGTCTAAGATATAATATGATCGTGGCGTTGTTACGTGGTGCCACGACATGCCAAAGGTGTGACGAGGGAGCAGAGCATCGCAAGTTCTCGGCGCTGAAATGCACAAGCAGTCAGGCACCACGCCGACCCTGTTGGCGCTGACCCATGTGCACAAGTTGACTGCTCGACTTGCTTATCTCTTGCCTGCAGGGAGGACTAGTAGTTTGGTCGTGCACGTGTTTGGTTGACACATGCATACTATTGTTTGTTTGCACCTGAACATTTTCTGAAACAAATGGGGGCGTTTGGGACATGATCTGTGCCAACCATCCAACGCTAACTAACTATGCTTTTAAGACCGTGTTGGCAATGTTCGTTTGGTGGAACGTGTAGAAACACTTATATCACTTGCATGAACGAAACAAACGAGTGTTTGCTAGCTAACTTAATTTAGTTGTTATTTCACAGTATGCTTATAGCGATTTGTTCGTACAATCATCTTTTCTTACTGGCAGTCGCTACCAGAATTTGCTTAGTTCCTGGGTGCCGAAAACACTCGGGAAAATTCAGAAAACACTCAGGATGATCTTTCTCCGGAGGCCAACCATTGGAAAATGCACTCGAGACCGTTTTGTCAAGTAAATATTGCTTTACCGAGTGTTCTCGGAGAAACATTAGGGAGATATGAGTTCGTTGTGCACTCGAATTTAACCTTGGGAAACAAAATGACACGGGGGGGGGGGAATTTCGTAACAGTTCTAGCCACCGTAATGGAATAGGTTCGTCCGCCACATGTGCCTATACTGACTTGGCACGTTGCATGCCGTGTTCGAACCATGTGGCAATCAATTCATGTCTGTTCCAGAATATTGTCCTGAGTGCTGACACTAGGGATGTTTTAGCTTTCAACGTTTCATACCTTGTATAGGGCCATGTGACGTTTATTTCCCATCAACTCCTCGGTTTTTTCCCCCCGAGTGTTGACACTCAGGAAATCTTGCCACGTGTGAGCATGTTGCCTTGCCTCATTGCAGACCTCCCTTTTGCCACGTGCCAACCATTTCCCGATGATTTCTTACAAGTGAACACCGGGAATTATCCTTATTGCCTTGCCACATTGCGCACATTGTTTTGCGCCACGTGACAATTATTTACCGAGTGTTTGCAAGGCCCACGGGAACCCTACTTTTCCCGATTTATCATGCCCAATTTTGTACATACAGCTGGCATTTTATATCATGCATATACCACATCAACAAATAATACAACCACAAACCATATGGCATATACCACAGTCAAACTATTTCATACATAGATTCAACAACATGTTCGGGTTCACAATACAATTACAAACCATTAGATAGATTCGACATCCACAACATGTTTGAGTTCAAAATCCATAAGGAACGACACATTCGATAGTTAAAAGTAGTTCAACAACAAACTAGTTTTGCAAAGAAAAGTTTATCTTAGTTGAATGGGTACATGATCCATCAATTGTTAAGGTCCATGAGTTATATAACCTTCGATTTGTCGCTCCCAGTGTTCATCTGCAAACATTAAGATCAAGGATCAATCTGAACTCACAAACTCATTTTGCAAATCCGGTAGCAAATCATCTTCAAAACCTGATATTGTTCATGTATTTTTACTGTCCAGTTTACTCAATCAAATAAAATGGCAACAAAATACTACAATGACAATGAAAATAGCTTGTCCATTCATAGGCTATCAAAGTACATGGAAAATGACCATGGTCTTATGGATCAGTATGAACATAGGCAGCCAAATTTAATCACTCTCAAGCTATGTTTGAACCGCATCTCTTACTCATGCTTCAAACTACCAACTATAATAATACATCAAGTTCATGAACAATATCAGGTCACCCAATCTGATAACTGAATACCCGTAGTGCACCCAATCTGGTTCAGCCGCTGGTGCCCCTACCTGCGGATTAAACAATTGATTTTCTTATACAGGAGGAGCATGGGTCTTGGGATGTTGACCTACTTTGTTCTATTTTCCCTAAGGTGGTGGCTGATCAGATTATTCAGGTGCCCATCAGTAGGCAAGACAATGAGGATTTTGCTTCATGGCCACATACAAGACATGGGTCTTACACGATACGTTCTGCATATTTTTTTGCTCAGATAGAGGGCTTTTATTCCTCTCGAAGCAGCTCTGGGCATGGTTTCTCCTCAGCGTACGACGCAGATAAAAAACATTAGAAGTCACTCTTGGCTTTAAAGGCACTGAACAAGATGAAAATTCTGCTGTGGCGTTTCGTACATGATTGCTTCCCATGTGGTTTCCAGTTGAAATAGAGGCATATCCCAGCGAATGATACATGTGTCTTCTGTGGGAGGGAGGAGCTATTGAACATTCCTTCATGTTTTTTCAGTTTTCCTGTGAAGTTTGGCGTGAAGTGAAATAGGAGTATGGCTTCCATCTCTACCGCAAGACGTTGAATTGTGCTAAGCAGTGGCTGTTCGATTTCCTAGGACGTTCCTCAACTCGGGAGGCAATGGTTCTTGCTGTTACGCTGTGGTATATTTGGGAGGCTCGTAATGGTGCACAAAATGATGAAGGTTTGTTGCATCCTTGAAGGGTGACTACGAAGTTAAAGCTTATGTTGAGTTGATAGTATTGCATATCTTCAATCTGGATCCAGGTCATAGGTGTGAGTTCTTGCATTCAGTCCCTAAATGGACTCCGCCGCTGGCAGTACGGTCCTTATTAATATCGATACAATACTATTTGCTTATTCTCGTCGGATGGGGGTTGGCGTGGCAGTCCGAAACCACATTGGTAAATGCTTGGCTGCCTGCAGTGAGCGCCTTGATGGAATCACTACGTGGGAGTTAGCAGAAGTATTGATGTTTTGTCGTGCAACAGCTCTTGCCCATGATGAAGGATATCAAAATGACATCCTTACTTCTAACTGCTTGTCTGTGGTGCAACGGTTGAATTTGTCGATGTCAGATCGGTTATCTGTTGGTGCGGTTATCTCTGATATCAAGTCTATGGCAGAGGGATTTTCCTCGGTTGTTTTTCGTCATGTTAGTCGTGTGGTGAATGTGGCGGTACATACTCTAGCTAGATCTTGCGAGCACTCTATTAGCTGTTTTATTCGTAGTGGTGTACCGGAGTGTATCCGGGAGACTCTTTATAATGATGTTTTGTGATCAATAAATTACCAGTATTCTCTAAAAAAAGAGTATCAGGTCAAGAGATGTAACATTTAGTCTCAACTCTCAACTGCACAATTCTAATTGTTTGTTACTATTCATTAAAAATATGATAATATTCATTCACAAGCAAATATGGAGTGAGAATAAGAAAATTCATAGTGCACAACAGTATGAAAATTTTGAGATGAAGAAATATCTAGGTGGGTACTTGAGCTAGATCATCACAAAAAATTTAAGGACAATTAGAGATAGTTGCAATGACTTACATTTTTGGGTGACAAACTAAATTGGCCCCTCGTGAATGGACTCATTCGCATCATCTTCAACTGGCCTCTCGATAATAAACTCATCTATATGATCTTGGTTTTGGCTACCACCAGGTGTGCCATCTCCAACATGATTGTCGGCAGCAATAAAATCTGTTGTTGATCCAACTATTGCGTACATTTTCATAATCCAATGGAGTTTTTAAAAAGGTGGTTGTTTAACCAACATCAACATACAATCAGGACACATTCAGAAAAAAAATCATTTATGGCTCATTTCCCACTAGAACATATATACAACACTCATGATACCATCTTGCAACGTTTACAACCAACAATGTTTCTAGCAACAGGGAGCTGCCTCTTCTGACCATCGCGAGACTCAACCTCAACATACCTAGACTCGCCACACTTATCACAATAATGTTTGTCTCCACTCTCTTTCCTAAATAACATGCAATTATTTGGACAAACATATATCTTCTTATATGGCATATTAAATGTGCTTATCAATTTCTTGGCCTCATACAACTTATGTGGCAGCTTGTGACCATCTCGGAGAAGGGTGCAAAACATGTTCAAGAATGCATCAAAGCAAACAATGCTTATGTTGAACTGGGATTTGACAGCAAGTAGGTGTGTGATGGCATCTAGTTGGGACACCTAAGTTTGCCCATAGAGTGGTTGGCTTGCTGTAGACAACATATCAAAGAAAAGTACTTGTTGCAGGCTTCGACTCTTCCTCTACAAGTGGCACATATGTATCACACACATCATCTAGCATGTATTCCATTCCACTCGCGATGTAGCAGCCATCGTCTATGCGTTGCCTAAGCACATATGATCTACTACGCTGTGACTCGCTATGGTAGACCCACACAGTATAGCATGGCCTAAACCCACGCTTACACAAGTGTGCGATCATTGTTGCCCTCATTTGTGGCCGTGTTTTGAGCGACGATTGCAAGGGCACAACACCCTACCATGTCCTGTATTCCTAGCAAATGTTTAATCTACAAAATCTGTAGTCTTATCCATCCATTCTTGGCTATACTCATCCCTCTTTCTACACTCGGTATACATCAACTACGATCTTCTGCTATCCTAGTGTGCCAACAATTGGGACAACATTTTATAAATTGACATGAAAAGCTGACTTCTTAATTCTGAAACTACAACTCTATAGCCGGCTGGATGCTATCATAATTGTTCTATATACACTGAAACATAAAAAAGGGATAGGATTAAGCCTTACCTAGCTTCTCCCTGCACTAAGTGTGTAACAACGGTTGTTGATATTGTGATCTGAATCGTCAAATATGAAAGAGTCTGAATTAGTTTCCATATTAGCGGTTTCATTTCCTACTTTGACTCTAAGTCCTTACCCCTATATATACCTCTTGTAAGCCGCACGGGGAGAGAAGACGCCTCATTGTAATCTCGTGCGATTTGTAAACACTCCTCATATAGTGATCATCGCCGGTTGGCGCCTGTGATTTTTCCCCGCAAGGGTTTTCCACGTAAAAATTCATGTCTCCGTTTGTCCCTATTTTTTTCTAACAAGTGGTATCAGAGTATAGGAGATTAGAGTTTTTGAGAGAGAGACACGAACTAAAAAAAGTAGATCCAGTCTGGCGGCGTCGTCTCGTGCCGTCGTCTCGCGCGGAGCGTCTTCTGTGGCCATCGTCCTTCGTCGCTTCATCCTCGGCACCAGCATCGACCAGCGGAGTTCGCTCGCCTCGGTCAGCCTCAAGTCCTCGATACGTCCGTCGCCTCGCGTTGCAAATGAAGAAAGCATATAAAAAAGAAACCAGTAGCAGCCGCAAGCCGTCACGCAGAGAAAGCAAAACCATCCAACTATTGATTGCCAGCAGCCAACAAGTTGGCAAAAGATCCAGCAGACAATAAAAAGTCCCAAATGGCAAAAGATCTAGCAGACAATAAAAAGTACCAAGCACAGGTCCCAAAGATCTTTTTTTTCTTTCTTTATTTTATTAAATCTCCAGAAGCCAGCATCTAGGTAATTCACGTGGAGGTTCGAAGCTTTGGTGAGAATCCAAAAATTAGGTGTTCTTTGCTACTTGCACCCGAGATTTGTACCAGGAGTTTATAAGTTTTTTGTTTCGCGTACACAGAAGGTGTACCAAGTCAGTCGGAATTTTTGCTAGGTTTACACAGATCAGTACTAGCAAATTTCAGGTTTACTCCTCATGGCGACTTTGAAGTATGATCTTCCACTCCTGGGTTGAGACACAAGATTTTCGCTATGGCAAGTCAAGATGAGGGCTGCGTTGGCATAGATGGATTTGGATGATGCATTGGAAGGTTTTGAGAAACAATATATCGTATAGACCGCAGATGAGAAGCGCAAAGATCGTAAGGCTTTATCTCAGATTTACCTTCATTTATCAAATGATATTTTGCAGGATGTTTTGAAGCAGAAGACATCTGCTGCTTTATGACTGAAGCTGGAACAAATTTGCATGACAAATGATCTCACCAGTAAGATGCATCTTAAGCAGAAATTGTACTCCCACAAATTGCAAGAAGGAGGATCCGTGCTTGATCATCTTTCAGTGTTTAAAGAGATCGTTACCGACCTAGAGTCGATGGAGGTAAAATATGATGATGATAATTTGGGTCTTATTCTTTTGTGTTCACTGCCTAGTTCTTTTTCAAATTTCAGAGATACCATATTATATAGTAGAGATACTCTCACTCTTAATGAAGTATATGAAGCTTTGCATGCAAAGGGGAAGATGAAACATATGGTACCTTCTGAAAATTCAAGCTCACAAGGAGAAGACTTATTTATTCGTGGCAGACAAAAGGAGAAGAAATCAAACAATGGATCTCGAGGCAAAAGTTCGAACGGATACAAGAACCGGTCGAAATCAAGAGGTATGTATAAGTCATGCAAATATTGCAAGAAAAGTGGGTACGACATCTATGAATGCTGGAAGTTACAGAATAAAGAAAAGAGAGCTGGCTACTATAAGCCAAAAGGTAAACCAGATGATGAAGGTAAAGCCTCCCTTGTTGCTAATGATAGTCCTAATGGAGAAATACTTGTTGCCTTTGTTGGATATGCTAAGACCAATGATGAATGGATTCTTGATTCTGCCTGTACCTTTCATATGTGTCCTAATAGGGACTGGTTTGCCACCTATGAACCTATTGAAGGTGGTACTGTGTTGATGGGTGATAACTCATCTTGTAAAGTTGCAGGACTTGGTTCAGTTTAGATCAAGATGTTTGATGGTATTGTCAAAACTTTGACAGATATGAGGCACATTCCAGATTTGAAAAGGAATCTCATCTCTTTGAGTACTCTTGATACTAAAGGGTACAAGTATTCTGGTGAAGGTGGAGTTTTAAAGGTATCAAAAGGCTCTCTTGTTGTGATGAAAGCTGAAATTAAATCTGCCAATCTGTACCATCTACGAGGTACTACAATATCAGGTAATGTTGCTGTAATTTCAAGTTTATTATCTGATTCTGATGCTACTAATCTTTAGCATATGTGCCTTAGGCATACGAGTGAACTTGGTTTGGTAGAATTGAGCAAGAGAGGACTTCTTTATGGACATAGCATTGGTAAGTTAAAATTTTATGAGCATCGTGTGTTTGGCAAACACAAGAGGGTGAGATTTAATACTTCAGTTCATACTACAAAAGGTATTTTGGATTATGTGTATTATGATTTATGGGGGCCATCTACCAAGACATCGCTAGGAGGTGCTAGCTATATGTTAACAATTATTGATGATTACTTTAGAAGAGTGTAGCCTTATTTCTTGAAGCATAAATCTGAAGCATTTTCAACATTTAAAGAGCGGAAGACTATGATTGAAAGGCAAACTGAAAAGAAGGTAAAGAAACTTCGCACTAATAATGGGATGGAATTCTGTTCTAATGAATTTGAATCATTTTGCAAGATTGAAGGCATTGTCAGGCACTACACCGTTCCTCATACTTCTCAACAAAATGGTGTAGCTGAGCGTAAGAACAGAACCATCATTTCCAAGGCCCGTTGCATGTTGTCTAATGTAGGTTTGCATAAACATTTTTGGGCTGAAGGCACTTCCACTGCTTGCTATCTTATTAACCGGTCACCCTCTATTGCAATTGAAAAGAAGACCCCAATTGAGGCATGGTCTGGTTCTCCAAAAAATTATTCAGAATTGAATTTTTTTGGTTGTACTGCTTATGCTCATGTTGATAATAGAAAATTAGAGCCTAGAGCTATTAAGTGTATCTTTCTTGGTTATAAATCTGGTGTTAAAGGATATAAGTTGTGGAATCCTGAAACACGTAAGGTTGTGATTAGCAGAAACGTTATCTTTAATGAATCTGCTATGCTTCATGATAAACTGTCTACTAATGTTCCTGTTGAGATTGAGTAGAATTCAAGTGTTCAAATGGATCATCTTATTGGTTCAGATAACACATCAAATAAGGAAAATATTGTTATTCATGATGCACATATTGTTGAGAATCCTCCTGTTTGTGAGCAGTCACCACAACGGTCCATTGAAGTTGACAGACCTAGGAGGGAGGTTAATCCACCCAAGAGGTTGATTGAAGAAGCTGATATTGTTGCTTATGCTTTGAGTGTGGCAGAAGAAATTGAAGGTAATGCAGAATCTTCATCATACTCTGAGGCTATTGATTCCACTGATTGTAATAAGTGGATAACTGTTATACATGATGAGATGGAGTCACTTGAAAAGAATGACACTTGGGAACTAGTGAAATTACCAAAGGAGAAGAAACATGTTCATTGCAAGTTGATTTACAAAATAAAGGAAGGTATTTCCTGTACTGAACCCGCAAGGTATAAAGCAAAGTTGGTTGCTAAAGGTTATAGTCAGACTCTATGTATTGACTTTAATGATGTCTTTTCCCAAGTTGTGAAGCATAGTTCTATTCGTACTTTATTCAGTATTGTTGTTATGCATGATTATGAACTTGAGCAATTAGATGTTAAAACTGCATTCTTACATGGGGAGTTAGAATAAGATATTTATATGGATCAACCTGAGGGTTTTGTTATTCCTGAAAAAGAACACATTGTTTGTAGATTAAATAAATCTCTTTATGGTTTGAAACAATCTCCTAGGCAATGGTATAATAGATTTGACTCATTTATGCTCTCTCATAATTTTAAGCGATCTGATTATGATAGCTGTATTTATTTAAAGACTGTCAATGGTTCAGCTATTTATTTGCTTATCTATGTTGATGATATGTTGATTGCTACAAAAGATAAGTTAGAAATAGCAGAACTGAAAGCACAAGTAAGTAAGGAATTTGAGATGAAAGACTTAGGTGCAGCAAAGAAAACACATGGAAATTATTAGAGAGAGGAAATATAGCAAGTTATACCTTAGTCAACAAGGTTATATTGAGAAAGTACTTCGTCGTTTTAATATGCATGATACAAAACCAGTGAGTACTCCATTAGCTTCGCACTTCAGATTATCTTCAGCTTTATGTCCTGAGTCAGATTATGATATTGAGTCCATGTCTAGAGTTCCATATTCCAGTGCAGTTGGTTCTCTTATGTATGCTATGGTTTGTTCTCACCCTGATTTATCTCATGCACTGAGTGTTGTTAGTAGATACATGGCTAATCCTGGAAAAGGTCATTGGAAACTAGTTCAGTGGATTTTCAGATATTTGTGTATCACTTCTAATGCTCGTTTGCAGTTTGGAAATTCTAGAGATAAACTTGTTGGTTATGTTGACTCTGATTATGCCGTCGATTTGGACCAGAGGAGTTCTCTCACAGGTTATGTTTTCACTATTGGTGGTTGTGCTGTTAGTTGGAAGACAAGTTTGCAAGCTACTGTTACCTTATCTACCACTGAAGCAGAATATATGTCTATTTCTGAAGCTTGTAAAGAAGCCATTTGGTTGAGAGGTTTGTACACTGAGCTTTGTGGAGATAATTCTTGCACTACCATATTTTGTGATAGTTGGAGTTCTATATGCCTTACAAAGGATAAGATGTTCCATGAAAGAACAAAACATATTGATGTGAGATATCACTTTATTCGAGGTGTTATTGCTCAAGGTGATGTCAAGGTGTGCAAGATAAGTACTCATGATAATCTAGCTGATATGATGACAAAGCCAGTTCCTGTTACTAAGTTTGAGTTTTGCTCAAGCTTAGTTGGTATTGCAGTTTAGTCCTAGAGACTAATTGGCGCACAACGATTTTTATCTTATTGTGGAGGTATTTTGGTGATTGATGATTATTCATTATGCTACAAGAGGAAATTTGTTCCAAGGTGGAGATTGTTGATATTGTGATCCGAATCATCAAATATGGAAGAGTCCGGATTAGTTTCCATATTAGCGGTTTCATTTCCTACTTGGACTCTAAGTCCTTACCCCTATATATACCTCTTGTAAACCGCACGAGGAGAGAAGGCGCCTCATTGTAATCTCATGTGATTTGTAAACACTCTTCATATAGTGATCATCGCCGGTTGGCGCCCATGGTTTTTTTTTCCGTAAAGGTTTTTATGTAAAAATTTGTGTCTCCGTTTGTCCTTATTTTTTCTAACAATGGTTATGGTGGATTTTGATGGTACTGGATCAAGCCAAGGGGATCATCGTCGATTTGTAGCAGTGACTCTTGAGATGATGTGAGGTGCTAGCTATTTTAGAGACCTAGAGTCGTAGGAGACCATCTGGTAGCACAAAATATATTAGTAATAAATCAGCAAGGTAACTACAAAATAGTATGTTCAAAGCATGATGACCAAACAATGAAAGCAAGCAATGCAATGCTTTATAGTGTATATAGTTACGACTGTAATTATTCTATAAATACACAACACTGTTCTTATCTTAGGAAAAATAGAAATGTGCAGACTGCAGAAACAGAAACGAGTAGAAAGTCTGAACATTTTCTTTTTCTACCAGAAAAGACAACATATTGAGCATTGGATGCTACAAACAAGATACTAAATAAGCCAGTGAATTGCACACGTCAATTAGCAAATCAAGGCTGTACATTTTGCTTGACAAACAAACAAAATTGGTTTTTTTACTATTTGTGCCTTGAACCATTTAAATTGAACATGAATCGCTTTACCTATTTCCTGAAATAAACAAGAAATAACTTCAAATTAATCCTACATAAGACGGCAAAGATAGTTGGTCACCACATCAACTGTTCTTCAATTTTGCCCCTTCTACAGAGCACAGGTCAATCTTGACCTCTTTTCTTCAATCAATGGTCATACTTCAAGTGTAAAGCTTCAAGCTTCTATTATTATTTTCAATGTATATTAAAATCTAAACAACAAACAAAATACATAAAAGATATTCTAAACCATATAATACTACAAAATTTATAGCAATCTAGACACTCATTTGTGCGGTGACGAGGATCAAAATCTCTAAATATTACTTTATTTAGTAAAAGATTGTATGTCCTTCATGGTCGTAACCTCTAAGGCTAACGATCCCATGGTCGTAAGGATTCCAGAGTTTACATCATGGGTACCCTGGTCGGATGAGGTCTTGTACCTAATCCCTGACCAGATGACCGCACATAAAAGCAATGAGCATATGTCTTATTTACTCTAGGCCACATGACATTTACAACCCTAAGACACCGACAGTAACCAACATACAGTTGTTGTCTCCTTCTAATATCAACCGCCGTACGGTTGATCATTCACCAACTGACGTCTTCCTCCGACCAGTCGCAACGTTTTTCAACAAGTGTCTCATCAAGAAGTAATTACCACCACTTCATCAACTATTTAAAAGAGAATACAAACGACAGAAGTCAGATTCAACCCAATCTAGGAGTTAGCAGTTGAATCTTCATTTGAAGCAATAGCATGGCAATAAATACACCCAGCATAATTAGGGCTAGTCCACTGCTTTGTCAAGGGCACCCCTGTAAAGATCCAATTCACTGTGCGCCTTCCTGCGTGCCATCTATACCCCCCGAGGCTCCGTCTGTTGCGCCTCCTGCACCAATCGCGTGTCGTCCTTGGATCCTGCCATGTCCTTGGCCGGTGAGATCAACAATGCCTGAGACCTCCTGTCTTGGCTCTACTCCCCAGTTCCACTCTGGCTCTTCCAGACTGTCCTTCATAGAAACAGTTTACAAGTTTTAAGGGAAATTTTATATAACCGGTTCGAGGATCTTTTCACCTTCATCAATATATCTTTGTTCTTGTCGTAGACACGCAAGAACTCATCCTGCAGCACCACCCTGCACCCCCATTCTGCCAACTGCCCGAGACTGAGTATGTTATTACACGGACTTGGTATATAATAGATTTCAGTCAGCATCCTCTGATCACCATTTTTGCATTGCAATAGCAATTATCCTTTGCCTCTTATTTGCACCGTGGAGCCATCGCCAAACTTGACTTTGCCCAAAATCTTCTCGTCAAGCTCATAGAACATGGAGCGATCTCCCGTCATATGATTACTTGCTCCATTGTCTAAGTACCATTCATTAGTATGATCATGATTGCCTCCCTTTGTGTGTAGTTTAGAAACTGCGTTCTCCTCGTTCAACATCACCATGACTGGCGCCTGGTTGACACATGAGGAGAGAAGCAGGGTTGGCTCGTCGTCTTCAATAGCTCGGGTGAGGTTTACCTCCTCGTTCTTCTTTTTGTTTCGGCAATCCGAAGCATAGTGCCCATATTTGTCGCAGTTGAAGCACTTTATGTGGATGCGACACTCCGACGCGTAGTGACCATATTTATCACATTTAAAGCACTTGATATGTGACTTGTCACGGGATCTGCCACCATCGTCTTGCCTAGCCCAATCTCCACGTTCTCCTCTGCCATCTCGCTCACGCCCGCGTCCACGCTCGCGACTTCTTGATGAGCCACGATCATCCTCCTCCGACGATTCCTTGTAAAATTGTCTACCACCACCGGGCTTCTGTCCGCCAGACGAGCCCTGGCCATGCTCGCGCTGCTTCATGCACGCAAGCCACGCATCCTCTGTGAGGAGTAGGTGTCCGCTGGTTCCGTCGGTGTTGTCTTGTTCGTAGCGCTCTTCTACAGCCTTCAGTCGTCCGGTGAGCTCTTCCACCGAGAGCGTCTGCAAGTCAACAAACGTCTCAATTGAGATCGCTACCTGAGAATACCTTGTCGGAACGACACATGGGAATTTTTTAACAACACGGTCTTCGTCAATCTTGTCCCCGAGTATTTCCAAGTTGTTGACTAGGCCGGTGAGCCGCATTGCGAAGTCATCCACCGACTCGATGCTCTTGAATTTGATGTCATCAAATTCTTTGCGTAGCATTTGCGCCTTTGCCTCGCGTACGCGCTGGACGCCCATGCGCATTGTCTTGATAGTGTCTCATGCCTCCTTGGCGGTGTTCTTGACCGCAAGCGTAGACATCATCTCCGACAGAACGGCTCAGAGTATGGCAGACAATGCCATCCTGTCGTCGCGGTAGTCGCCATTACCGGGGTCGATCGCCTCCCACAAGCCTTGCGCTTGTAGATTCACCCTCATCACGAGAGACCAATCTCCATAGTTGATTCGCGTCAACATCGGGTATACGACCGAGCCTCCTGACTTCCTCACCACGCGATGGATCACAACTTCCCCACCGCCACCGCTGCCAGATCCCGCCTCCAGACGTTCGCCGACGTCGTTGGGCATCCTTGGCCGGGTAGGTGAGTGGGAAGATGATCGACGCATCGCCGGATCGAGTGCAGGCTCTGATACCAATTGTTAGAATTTTTCCTAGTCTTTTCTCTATCTTTGCTTCGTTACTTTACGTTTTCACGTGGTAGCACCTTGTTATGTGTATTTTCATATGATGCCTGAGAAAATTTCTCTCAGCACCTAGTACATCTCCCCTGCCTCGCTATGCCGGAGAGACAAAACACCAAGCCAAAATAATCAACCGAGAACCCAATCAATTTCTCTTAGAGCATCTGTCCCTCCACCTTTTTGGTCTTTTCTTATTACTTCTCCTGAAGTCACACCACAGCTTGTTCTCTTGTTACATTGCTTATAAAGGCTATATCTCAACGTCCAACTCGGACTTGGTTCCTATTCCTTGTATGAAACGAGTACGGCAACGTATATAGACACAACACCAACAAGCAGTAAAAAGAAGAAATATCAAAAACAAAATTAAATCCAACATCGCCGACCAGCTCGTCTTTTTCGGCTCAAAACCTCTCCATTCCGTACCCTCCTGCAGGAGTCGCGAGCCGTCCTTCTTTCTTTCCGTGCTACTAGTAGCCTGCGTTAATTTCCACGCGGGACAGCAAGAACTTACGTGACTATTAAGGTTCATCTCCTGCCGAAAGCACGTACGTATATAGTCTTTCTTTCTTTCTTTCGATTCTAAAAAAAGTATTCCCTGTCCTTTTCCTCAGTCAGCGTATCTAATATTCTCTGCGATGAGTGACCGATAGACACGCCTGTAATTTCTAGGCCAAAAGAGAGGTCATATTAATGTAAGGGTTATATCCGGTGTTTCTGACGAGTCACTGATGGACAACTGATGCAATTTCTGACCTCGAGAGTGGCCATATTGATATAAGGGTTGGAAGATGGCAGGTGGTGTTCTGTGAAACTAGCCTAACAGGCTTCAAGTCTCAAACTTGGTAACGGTGTTTATTAATTTTAGGAGTATACATACGTGTAAGTTAATGGAAAGCGCGTACCTATGCTCTGTGAGTTGTTAGATGTCTTTGATAAATTTCTAACTTGCATAGGATGCGCACGGGTGTGTGGGTACGCCTTGTACTCTAAAAAAATATTGATTAAGGGTTCATAACTTGTTATTTTAGCATCATTGGTGAATTGGATGGTGCTCAAGTAGGCTGCACAGAACAAAATTAGTCAAACTCACCGTAGCAAGGAAAGGTGATTCTTGTGTGGTGCTAGAAAACAATGCACGATATCACATAAAATAAAGGGTCAATTAGCCCAATAACATCACAAAAAGTTAAAATAAGAGAAATAACATCGAAATGGAACTTGACTGCTAAATAACATTCAAAAGGCTAAAAAATATGGAAAACAACATTCCAAGGGAATATTCCATCACAATTTTTCCCCCACGTAGTAGGGCGTGCCGTGTTGCACCTCCCCCACCGTGCCACCACCGGGTGCCACATAGTGGAGCGTCCCCATGAGCCCCTCAACGCGGCCCTCATCTGCGCCGACCCACGTAGTCAACCCAAAGTCCACGAACTGCGGCAATGGCAGAGCGTGAGCGCCTCGGTGAGTTGCGCAACGGCGGCGGCGGCGACATGCTTCGGCATGGGCACGCCGTGGCGGAGGCGGACTCAGTCGAGTAGGTCCGGGCTGGAGCAGAGGTCGGCGGCGAGCTGCGACCGGTCAACGGACTTGACAGCGAAGGCCTCGTCGGTGGAGCGCGACGTGCAGCGGTGGACGCCGCCTAAGTGGCCGTGACCTCGTCACCTCCTGCCTCTCCCCTTCCCCTTCAGTGTCCAAGCCCTCCTCTTCTTCTCCGCCCACCGCTCCTCCGACCCCGCCCATGGCCACCATCGCCGCACCAGTGCTCACCGACAAGACTGAGCTATTTCCAATGCAGTGCAAGGGCAATATCGTTTATTTCATGTGTTTGTAGCATCATTTGGCAGCTGAGTGTGAATTGGATGTTATTTCTCTAAAATTGAGAGAATGGAGTGCTACCGACCTAATTTTTCCTAAAATAAAAGTGGTCAATATCTTCAGCTTATTATTGCATTGCCATCAATAATACAATATTTTAATTAGGGGAGCAATAATAGAGCATATTGGATTAACTAAGTACAAAACATTAACATAAAGGATTACTTGTTGTGTTTCTAAAAAAAAGAGATTACTTGTTGGGTGTAATTTTCTAATTGCACACATGCCGGTGCAAAGATTACTCAAGTACAAAGATCATCCGGTACTCTAATTAGAAACCTCAACCTATTGTACTTGTTATTATGGCAATTCCCCAATTATTTTGTTGAGATCAATATGATTCATTTTCTTAGGATTATATATTATAAGCTCACATGCATGTAGGTAAAAACATCAGTTTAATTATATATCCTGTCATTTGGTAGACAATTTGCACTAATCCAACGTGCAATCATTAGTCATCCAAATACTAGTCTAGTCTAGGTAATATGTTTGCTGACTGGGACACCCTGATCTGATGCCAAAGTGCTGTTGTTGTGTGTGAACATGTCCATATGAACAGAATAACATGTGTAGTACTAGTACTGCTAGCTTGATACTACTGGATCCTTGAGACGTACAATTAATGTGATTTTTTTAAATAATATTAATTTTAAAAATAATTACAAAAAATAATCATTTTTTATAAAATAGGTTCATATCGCCATTTAATCTTACGGCAGGCTCATATAGCCATTTCAAATAGCGATAGGATCCTATTTATGCCAGTCGTCATTCCAACTGCATGTCGTCATTTCAACTGGCGATTTGCATTGAAGAGTGTACAAATCACCAGTTACAGGAGCTCACGTGACAGAGGTTGGCTATATATACCCTAAAATTCGGTGAAAAAGTTATTTTAATTCTAGAAAAAAGAGAAGAGAGAGAAAAGAAAGAGGAGGAGAGGGAAGAAGAGACGTATCGAAACCCTACCGGTTCCTAGCGGAGGAGAGAGACAGTGATAGCATAGCAGATTTGGTCGCTTATTTTGCAGGTAAATCTTCTTGCAACTTTGTACATAAATTCGAAACCCTGTAGGCTAGCAAATAAAAATAGCGACATAGAGTTTAATGGATTAGATAATTTTAGTTGTATTGCTGTTTGATGTAGTGCATTATTTTAGCGTGTATAGCTTAGTTCATCGTATAGATATTATTTATATTGAAGTACTCGCCATAAAAATAATAAGAAAACTTTGTAGGTTTTTATTTTTACATGGTAAATATTTGCTAACCCCGAAAATACTTTTTAAACCAGGAAAATAGGAAGACACATTTAAAAATTCTATAAGAAATCCATAGTAGATACACAGGGTATGTAGAGCTGAATTAAAAATATTGTGAACTTAATTTTTGTTTTCATTTGTACACGGTAAATATTTTATAAATGCAGGAAAAACTTTTTAAACAAGGAAAATAGCAAGATGCCTATTAAAAATATATAAAAATTACAGAGTAGTTAAATAGGGTATGTAGAGCTTAATCAAAACAATCCCAACTTAATTTTGATTTCCATTTGTGCGCGGTAAATATTCGGTTAATGCCAAAAATATTTTTTAACCTAGGAAAATAGCAAGACACCTCTAATAGTTGTTTTTTTAAAAAAAATCCAGAGTTGCTACATAGGGTATGTAGAGGTGAACTAAAATATTATGAACCTAATTTTTGTTTATATTTGTATACGGTAAATATTTTGCAAATGCTGGAGACACTTTTCAAACAAGTAAAGTACCAAGATACCTATAAAAATTTTATAAAAATTGCAGGGTAGCTAAATAGGGTATGTGGAGCTTAATCAAAATAATCCTAACTTAATTTTGGTTTCCATTTGTGTATGGTAAATATTCTATTAATGTCGCTTCTTATTACTCTTTGTATATGTTTCGTAATATTTACAATGAATGCATGAATTTTTAGGTATGGTGGACCCAGGAGACGCTGCACAGTGGCCGTACGAGTTGCTTAACCCGTCCTTTTTTGCACATCCCCGTAGCTTCCTCAGTAGCATCCTCCCCTAGGAGGGTGAGACGACGATTGAGATTGGCGCGTTGCGGCTGCGCATGCCCATGAGGGCATGGAGGGTGGACCCACGTTGGGTTCCGAGGTACGTGTAGTTGTGACCTTCGTGTACTCAATTGCAGTCTGACTACTTTGGGTGGACTCACGTTTGTTCTTAATCCTTTCAACGCAGGTTGAGAGCAGCATGCCTCCTTCCACTAGTGAGGATGGTGGAGGAAATGTGGGAGGACGACTAGGACCACGTGGGCGGTGGTCGTACGTCGAGGTGATTTTCGTACGACTGATGCCTGTTGATGGCACTGGTTGACCAATGGAGGCCGGAGACGCACACGTTCCACCTCCCGTGTGGGTAGGTGACGCTGACACTTCAGCAGATGACCTTTCTGACCGGGTTGCCTTGCGTAGGCTTCCCCCTGGCGGCGCATGACATCCCGACCACATGGCGCACGGAGTTGCTCGCGAGGTTCCAAGGGGTGCTGCCGCCCAACACCGGCTACAGGGAGTTCAGAAGCACACACTGGACATCACTGGAGTGGATCTACTAGTTCTACGCAAGTTTTTATAACTCTTGCCCTTTCGCTTCAATTGCTTTGTGCAACTTAGTGATGTGTCCCTGTCTTCTTGTAGCCAGAGCGTATGGCAGAGAACGCATCCGAGAACACGGTGAGGAGGCACTTTGAGGCCTACTTGTTGTGGTTGTTCAGCTGGGTGATGCTCTTAGGGTCCCATGACGACAGCGTCGACAAGCACATGATCTAGTACGCAGGCGAGCTGGCGGACTTGGAGGTGGAGACGATCCAACCGTATGCCTGGGGCCTGGCGATGTTGTGCACGACATACCGCGCCATGTGCGATGCGTCTTGCTGGGTTTGGGACAACTCCATCCTTTCTGGATGCTCACTGCTTCTTCAGTTGTGGTCCTTCGAGCATTTCTAGATTGGACGACCACAGCTAGACTGGGAGCCTACACCGCCATCGTCGTCGATGTGGACCGACCGACCATGGGTACGGTGTGGTGTCACCGACAGGTAAGTTTCTGAATATTTATTCCTTTTTGTAATATAATTATATTTCTTGTGCTAAGTTTCTGTTGTTCTATTTCACATGTCGCCTTCACTCCGATCACTACACATGCGTCCTACTCAGACTATGTTACGATGTTCGATCAGTTGACGAATGACAGCGTTATCTGGACAACATACACCCCTGACAGGGTATACACGCGTGCACCTCCAGGCATGTCGAGCCTGCGCACACTAGACCACGCGTACTGGTACAAGCGGAGGAGCTTGGTGCACGATGTCTTCATGGAGGAGTACCATGTGCACCGGGTGATGACGATTCGGTCTGCGACAGGAGGTCCTAGTCCCCTAGGGGCAGCGATTGGTGCCGAATATTCATGGGTAAGTTCATGTTTTATTTATGTCATACCATTTGCCTTACGTACCTACGAAATAATCATTTTGCCTTTCACATGTACACTAGGAAGGGAATACCTACTACGACTTTGGGCGGATAGGATGCTCCCTTGGGTTCAAGGTTGGCTCCACACCTTGGAGGACATTGTCCAGGAGAACACTCCCTACAACCCTGGGACGTATGAGAAGTACATCAAGTCGTACTCCAGTCAGACGAGGGTTCGCTACGTCACAGTCGTGGACGACCCACCAGGAAACAAGGCCGCGATGCCCGACACGTACCTCACCCATCCGAACTCCACATTCCATCGCGTGGTACGTATTGAATGGTTCGTACATTTTATTTGCTTTATAAGTTTTCAGTTTCTAATTTGTTAATTGCGTGTACATGTCGATCTATAATGGGAGATGCACGAGTTGACGACCTCCGTGCATCGTATGACTCTTGGGGAGCGCTTCAGCATGACGGCGTAGGAGATTAGAGAGGTCATGGACTAGTTCATCGAGAAGACGAGGCGAGGCATCCAGCTGGTGTCTTGCCGTAGGCCGAGGATGGTGGTGGACCCACTTGTGCGTGGATAGGGGGTGAGCCACGGTGCGTCACACCCCACGGCTCCTCGCCCGAATGTGGCAGGCGAGTCCTCGTGGCACCGTACTGGGAGTACCCTGGGACAGTTCGCATGTCAGTATAAAACACTCACGTTTGGTTGTTTATTTTGAACTCCACTAGTTACTAATTGTAATTTTCTCTGATAGGTCTTGAGTTCCACCCGTACACAGGGTATCAGTACGTGGAGCCGTCTGCTACTTTCATGCGATGATGTATGTCTATCTTGTCTGCATGCATAATATACTATTTCACCATTTTTTGCCATGTTTACATGCATAATGTATTGTTTCACAGCTCGTACACCCCTTTGGGATTAGGAGTCGCGCTTCATGGACTTCGAGTTCGAGCAGGGGTGGACACTACTGCGACCGGCCGGTGGGCCTTCTCACGGCTAGAGCAGCTAGGTCTCCGTGGGGGGTTCATAGCTTCACGACGGGCCCGAGCGAGGCAGCCAATGCAACACCCTCTCGCGTTGGTAGAGTGCCTTGGCCTTTGAGCCTTTAACCTACGCGTACCAATGCTCGCAGTCGCCCCGTACGAGACTAGGAGCCACACGTGGGGTACGCCTCAAGAGGTCCCACAAGTAGATATCTGTTATTGTAAATATCACTCATGTCATGTAAATATAAATGTCTGTACAACTTACATTATGCTAGGCTCGTGTTTCGGTATTGTTTGTTCTTGTGCGTATAGGTAACCATGTGAGGGAGTCAACATCGCAGCACCCCACCTTTTTAGACAGAGAAGACCACACCCGGTCACGCCACACACTGCCACTTTTGCAGACCGAGATGACAACACACTTCGATGCTACCTTTCAACACTGAAAAGAACACTTTGCCACGCCCCCTTTTCAGACCGAAAAGACCACACCCTATCATGCCACACACTGCCACTTTTACAAACCGAGATAACAACACACTTCAATGCTACATTTCCACACCAAAAAGATCACACTCCGCCATGCCCCCTTTTCAGACCAAAAAGACCGCACCTTATCATGCCACACGCTGCCATTTTTGCATATTGAGTTGACACCACACCGCGATGCTACCTTTTCAGACCGAAAAGGCCACACTCCGCCACGCCACCTTTTCATACTGAAAAGAACTCACCACGACATGCCACACACTGCCACTTTTGCAGACTGAGATGACAACACACTACAACGCTACCTTTGGAGACCGAAAAGATCACACTCCGTCACGCCACCTTTTCAGACTGAAAAGACCCATTATAAAAGGAGGGAGAAGAGAACTAGAGAAGAAGAGAGCAAGAGCAGAACACTAAACCACCACACCCAACACTTCATGAAAACTTGGTTCACACAACTGAGAGGAATGAGATGTCGGATTCGTCGATGAATTTTTATGCGAAGATGATATGGAAGTGCAAGTGGCTTGCCGAGAGGGTTAAATCCTACCCAGATTGTTCTATTTAGGATGCGCCGGTACCACCAGAGTTCCCACGCCCGCAATGTGTGCGCGAAGAACCTGCTAAGATCATCCAGTCGACACACCCGGCGACTGTAGATTTAAAAATAGAAGATGGAATAATTTTGGGTTTTGGTATACATGAAAAGGGTAGGTCATTTTTTAAGGTTTCTAGATAGTCCAAGAACATGATTTTTGGACTGGTAGATCAGAAGTTATGATTTTTGAAAGTATGCAGTCTAGAACCAGGCTGCTGCTGGACACAGTCGTGAGAAACTACTAATTTGACTGAGTTAAAGGTAGATTAGAATTTTGGGCATAACCAAAAAGGTAGATAATTTTCTGTAGTTTCTTTAAAGTCATAATTCAATATTTTTGCATGTGTAGATTAAAAGATATGAAATTATTATGTCTGCTCTCGAGAAGATAACAGATCAGTCTTATGGGTTAAAAATGGGGTTTGTATTATTTAATCTGGACTTTTGATCACCTGAGAAGTTGTAGGAAATTTTATACATACCATAAATAGTATGGTTTGCTATTTTACGATGTGGGATTTGAAAGTTATGACGATTTTAGTACCAGGATAGCACGAGAGCTGTCCAGAAAAGGGGGAAGGTTGTGGAATTGTAGAGCGTGTAGGAGTGTTGTCGATTAATTATTGATTTGTATTGTCATAGCTTGTATTGAGTTGGGTGTTTACTGTTGGTAAAGTGGCTTCGGGATCGGTGTCACCTTCGAATTATCCCAGTCGTCGCAACTAGAAAGACATGTGTATGGTAGAATGATATTTGAATGTTTGGAATTATAATTGATTAAATGAATACTTGCTATAATTATTCATGTGAATAATGGCTATTTCATATTGTTCACATGCTTTTGATAACTTGATGATGATTATGGAAGAATGATGATTATATCATTTGCTAATGATGAAAAATAATAATCATTGTATTGCATGCTGAGCATGCATGATGGAAAGATGTGATCCACGAGAGTGAAATGAGGTCCCCATATATAAGATATGGGCAATGAGGTCCCTGTATGAAAAAGGATGGGTAATTGGTCCCCGTATTAAAGAATACGGGCATTAGTGAACACCGATGGGTGTTACACTCCGCTATACCTGTATGAGCAAAAGATGAGTTTTGCATTTGCATTCACGAAAAGTGAAAAGTGGTTTGAGTTAATGAGACACGTGAATGAAAACTGATGAGAATGAATTGATATTAAGTTGTTGCCTCGTTTATTATTGTGCTTTGTACTTGCTGAGTCGTGGATTTACCCTTGCTTTAATGTTGTTTTTAGATGATCGTTGACGACACTTCTAGGGAAGTGATAGCACTGGGAACACAACATACACTCAATTATATGATCACTTGTCACAATAAAACTTTACCTTAGCATGATGGTTTATTCTTTTAAGTTATGATAGGCAGAGGATAATTCTAGATAATCGGTTAGAACTTTGTTATTCATTCAATAGGTCCCTTTGGTATTAATCTAGCTGAATTTTTGAACTATAATCATGCCTAATATCTAGAGTTTAAATTTCAGTGCTTGCCACGTCGTTGTCCATATATTATTGTGACCCGTGGATGGATTTTAATATGAAAAAAGAGAAAGAATTTACACAAGGTGGCTAGCAATACGTTTACAAAAATCTCATAGCCAAACAACAAATACCTCTATCAAGGAAGGTTTAGCCATATGGATAATTAGGGCAAAAGCTTCCCCAAACTCTCTCCTTCAATCTAACAAAGACACCACCCCTGATTGAAGATAACCTTGTTTTGATGCAACCAAATACTCCAGCAAGCAATTATCACTATCTCCTTGAAACACCGCAAATGATACCTGACCTTGCCTTCTGGAATGAGGTCACAAATTGGGAGAGACAAATCCAAAACAATCCCAAGAAACCTCCAACACCAAGTACTAATGGAACAACAAAAAAACAGATGTTTCAAAGTTTCCGTATTGCTTGCAGAACAAAGCACACACTTAGAACTCATCAAAGGAAACTGCTTGCGAAGGCGAAGTTCTCTAGTGTTTAACCTGTCCTTCAAGAGCAGCCAAAAAAAGAATTTCTGCTTACTAAAAAAATATGATTGCCAAAGCCAAATAAAAGGCAGGGGAGGTGAAATTTGGCCCAATAGATGCACATATGCCTGTTTAGATGTAAAACCCAATGATCCCCAGATATAAGACCACTCATCTGACCTATCTGGAGGCGGCACAAAAGGATTTACCAATGTACACAAAGTCTGGAATTGCAGCAACGCTGTCAGTGAAAGAGGTAGATGAAACTGAGAGGCCACATCTACCCCGACCAAGAAGGATGCAACTGAGGCATCTTTATCCTCTGCGAAAGAGAAGATGCGGCCACATCATTTGAGGGTAGCCTGTCGGGACCTAAAAATATAATTCTGGACCCTCTGTGTATTCTGCATTAGTCTAGAATCACACTAGTGCACACAGTATCAACATAGATGAATATCGATCCACATAAGACAATTAATAGAATAAACGACTAATTTGAATAGAAAATAATATTTTGACCTTATGGTCGAGTTTACATTTATTAAGCCTCACATGGCTGACAATAAATAAAATAGCAACAGCGGAACAAAATTAAACCCCAGCGGAATCCCATTAATTCACCACAGGCAACCGACTAGGCTGAAAACCCTAACGATTAGCACCTTCGTAGAACTCCTCCTCAAATACAGGCGAATACTCCTCCACTTCTGTTAATTGTTTGAAGCAAGCATGAGTACACAACCGTACTCGTAAGTCATACCACATAATGCAATTTATAGATGATGGCTTAGTCCAAAGGAATGAGTTTTGTGGTTATTTTGCATAAAGCAGCATTTGCAATTTAATATGAATAATAGATTGAGAACAATTTTTAAAACAAATTGTGGATATCGTGAGGATATGTGCACGATCTCAGGATGATGAGTCAATTGGCAATGGCGTTGTTGGTTTACAAAATATCGCGTTTTCGGGTTTGCTCCAAAGTCGCTGACCACTGGCGGTCCGATCGCCCGTGTGTCGGCGGTCGATCGCCCGTGGAGGAGTCCGACCGGCCATGGTGGCCGGTCCGACCGCCATATTGAAAGTTGGTTTTTGGAGCTGAGCCAAAAATAAGTTGTGTAGGCAAGTGAAGGGAGTCTCCTAGATGTGGTCCCATCATTTTTGGAGCTCCCAGTCAAAAGTTCTATTGAGTTGAAAATTCCAGAAGGTTTCGGAATTTCACGCTTGAATTTTGGCTAAGTCCTTTTGACCGGTCTGACCGCCGTTGTGGGAGCGGTCCGATCGTTCGAATCGGTCGGGACCGCCTAGTGGGGCGGTCAAACCGGCATTGATTTGAAGCTGAGCCAAGTTTGCATTGATGTGATTTGAATGTGTTTTATGTATGAACTTCAATGCTTTATTGTTGTATATTTCATTGCGGAGCTAACGTGGGTCAAGTTGTGAAGAACTTGTTCCCTAAACGGTTTGTTTGTCTATTGTTGCGCGGTGGCTTGCGTGTCAACGACGCCAACGGTGAGTGGATCGGGACTACGCTTGGAGAGCTGAGGTCCAGAACGGTCATGGATACCGGGTGAGGTCTTGTGACACAAGCATGGTGCAGAATGGGCAAGATGGATCGAACAGGTGGTTCGGTGCAGCTGGTTGGATCAGGTGGTGCGGATATCAGTGCGAGTCTCTGGGAGGTTCCGATGGGATTCGGACAAGAGAGGCTTGGCGACGTGATGAGAACCGCTGATCAACCTACACGTGGTGAAACAGGCGATTGCTTCAACAGATGTTGTGTGTGGGTCCCATGTGTGAGTGGGTCCCAAAAGTGAAACCCTAGTCCTCTCCTATAAATAGAAGGGGGGAGATGTAAAACCCTTTTGAAGCACTCATTTGGCATTCTTCCTCATTTTCTAGGGTTTGGAGGAGAGGAGAGGAGAACTAGGGTTTGGAGAGTTTGGAGTGTGCTCCTTGTGTGAGCTCTTGCCCTCCTTGTTGGAGAGGCTTTGTAAGCATCTAGTGTGATCAAACAATCTTGTGATGCTTAATTGAAAGATCATTTGCTCCCTTTGTGTTCTTCTCCCTTTTTGGATGATTTTGGTGCTTCCTTGATTCAAAGGTTTATGCTTGGTCCCTTGGACTATTTTATCTTGCTTTGATGTGTGGGGATACTCCTAGAGTCATCTAGATCATCAACCCCCACGAGCAAGTCTTGAATCAAGATTTTCATAATTCTAGGGTTTGTGCACTTCTTTGTTAAATCCTTGAGAGATTGATTCTCAAGTGCATCCAAGGATCGCCGCTAGAAATAGGTCTCTAATATCATTAGGAGGTGTGCTCAAATTTGGTCAAGTTTCATTGGTTGAATCAAAAGTTGGATCAAATTTCGTTTTGGATTTGGGTTGAGTTTTTCGATTCGATCAACCGGCCGATCGGTGTTGTAACGGCGGTCCGACCGCCGTGTATTCAGATCGTCAGATCACGGGTCGAATCGCTGCCCACCGTCCGACCGCCGATTAGTTGTTCGGTCCGACCATCGTTGACCGTCGGTCCGACCGCTCGTGGTAGCCGGCCGACCGCCAGCATCCGCCTGTAATAGTAAGTTCTTTTCTCCATTTGTGTCGTGTGGTTGAGGTGTTTATCAAATCCAACACAAGGCTTCCATCAGGCGCTTCACGATCCTCTTAACTTTCATAGCTAAAGAAGTAAAGTTCGTGTTGTATTTGATTTAGGCGAGAAAGTTTAGAAAGCGCCTATTCACCCCTAGTCGCCTTTACGGTCCTACAAGTGGTATCGAGCCTGTTAGCTCTTCTCATAGATCTTAACCGGTCTTTGGAGCCATGGCGATCGACAAGTACTCAACCAAGCCACACATTTTGAGGAGTTGACTTTGCATACCGGAAGGCTCGATGCAAGCATATATCGAGGCTCAAGGGCACGCTTATTTGGCTTAAGGTGAAAAACCCTTATGTCGTGCCACCGATGACGATATGATCACCGGCATGTGGAGGCCAACAAAGAAGGCTCTAATTACTTGATCCAAGGCCTTAGTCGATCCGAGTTTGAGCGTGTTGCTCACTTGCGGTCCGCTTCATGAGATCCGCGACACTTTGTGACTATCACGAAGGGTCCATCGCGATCAAGGAAGTGAGACAGAACCACTCAAAAGGTTTACTCTAAGATCGAGCAAAGGCCCGTGAGTCTTTGGATGAGCAGTGGGAAGATTCTCTAAGATTCTTCATGATCTCCGCACCGTTGACTTGGTATTTTCGAAATCAAAATGCACGCCACTTCGGGTGCTCTTGATGTGAAGGTCTGGGAATGAAGATCACTTCCATCAATGACAACATCACATGAGTGAGCTTACCATGGATAAGCTTTACTCGAGGTTGAAGACGCATGAGATTGATTTTATCTCGCCTCCCAAGACAGAGTCGATGGCATTATCTGATTCTCTTGACTGTAGCTCATCTGGTTTTTCATTATCTGCTTTACATTCTTTAAGCGATGAGCAACTTGAGAAATTGCCGAGGATGACTTAGCCCTCCTATCCACCAAATTCACAAGAGCGCATAACAAGGTGAGGAATAGGAGGAGAAGTGGACCTATCACGTGCTTCAATGTGGTGAGCCAAACCACATTCGCTCCAGTGCCCCAAGCTAAAGGGCAAGGAGGAGAAGGAGACACGAAGACATCCCGTGAGAGGATGCTAAACCCAAGAAGACAAACTATCGCAGTTTGTCACCGGTCCTTGCCGCCTAGAGAATGTCAATATGAGCGATGTGGACTCGAAACGGAGGACGACGAGAGTGACTCTCGTGGCAAGAAGAAGGCACATGACTTCACAGGCATGTGTTTTATGGCCAAGAACAGCCACGACAGCGACTCCTCCAACGATGATGATCCCTTCAAGTGATCGATGAGGTATGCCCTTCTAGTGCCGACATGAAAAGGGCTTTGGTGCTTCTTGAATGTAAATTCCATAAGCAAGTAAAAATGATTAAGAAGCAGGACATTATTATTGATAATTTTAACCTAGAAGTTGTTAGGCTTAAATCCATTAATCCTGACGATATTTGTGATTCCTGCACGAGCTTGCTTAAAGATTTGACAAGCTTGAAATCTGCTCATTCCTCTGCTACAAATCAACTAAAAGATGCTCTCGATGAACTAGAATCTCTCAAGTCTAGTTTCGCTTGCTTAGATGCCATTTCACTTGATGTGATCGCCATGGAAGCTATCCTTTAACTTGCTCAAATTGTGCTTTGCTAGAATTAAAACTGGATAGCTCTTTAAAAGAATTGCAAAAGTTTGATGCTAGTCACACATGCTCTCATTGTAAGAATAATAGGATTAAGATGCAAGAGATGATGTAAATGTCGATTTACTCTAGAGTTGCATCTTGTGAAAATTGTCCCAAGCTTACAATTGAGATTAAAGCCTTAAACAAGACTCTTGAAGAAAAGGCTAAAATTGAAAGATCCATGTCTTTTACTGCTTCTAAGAAAGTTATTGATTCTAACTCTTGTGTTTTGAATGTCAAGTTGAAACCATGATTAATCGATTCAAGAGGCATTTAGAGTCAAGTTTAAGGAGCAGCTTGAATAGGATTAAGGAATCCTATTGTGTGTCTTGTGAGGCCTTCAAAGTGGAAGTAGCCCTTCTTAAGAGTAAGCGCAATGAGGTAATCAAGTCTAGCAAGTGCACTAGATGTGAGGGTTTAATGAAAGAGAATGATTACCTCAAGGTGACTCTTGAGAAGTTTTCAAGTGGGAAAAGAAACTCAACATGATTCTTGATCAATCCAAAGTGAGCGTGAAAAATAGTGGTCTAGGTTTCAATCCCTAGAGCATTCCAAGAAAACCCACCTAGCATTGCTAGAGTTGTGAAGAATGGTCTGCTTGAGCTAGAACCTCCTAAGCCATCCGGTTGCTTTCAAATCACTGGTTTTGCTCAAACTCTTCTCGCAAGAAAGGTGCTTTCACTCATTCTGCATGCACTTCTCAAAAGGTCCAGACCATTGCACCTTCGCAAGAAAGAAGGCCATCTGCTGAGTTACGCTCCGAGAGCAAAACTTGAGAGAAAAGAGAGGATGAGCGCCCAAATCCATTAGAGGAGTCCTTCTCCAACTATAGTCTCTAGAGCTAGGCACTGCTTATCGCAACACATATAGGCCTAGATTTGTAGAGAACTTTGTAGACTCTTTTGATGGGTCTAGGCAGCATGTTGGATTAGGACATCATGAGGAGAGACACCGGGTAGCACCTAGACAGGGGGAGTATCGATCTTTTGGTAGATCCTTTCGAAGAGGTCTAGGTGGTTCTCATGTGCATCCTTATGATTTTATTCCTGATCATGTTTCTGCTATTTCTACTGCTGCTCCCAGACATCGTGCTTCTCAGTACTTGATTCCTAGATCATTTATCACTAACCCCAGTACTGAGGCACGGATGTTTTCTGATTGTGCCTTTTAGGTCCGTCGTGCGAGGAAGGAGGACATATGGCTTGTGGACTCCGGGTGTTCTCGACATATGACCGGAGATTCTAGATGGTTCTCCTCCTCACACGCATCCGCAACGAATGCATTACCTTTGGGGATGCTTCTTCCGGACCGTGGATCGCAAAGGGCACCGTGTCGCGGCGTCAACGACAAGTTAATGCTTAAAGACGCCGCTTGGTAAGTAAGCTGAGGTATAATCTTCTATCTGTTTCTCAGCTGGTTGATGAGGGTCTAGAAGTGAGGTTTAAAAGTGGAGAGTGTAGTGTTCTAGATTCCTCAGGTGAGCTTGTTTTTAAGATCTCCAGATTTGAGAAGATCTTTTGTGCTAATTTCAAGAGCTCTTACGCTTCCAATCCTAGGTGTCTTGTAGCCTCGATTCTCTTGACCTTGTTTTGTGGCATCGTAGACTTGGGCATATAGGTTTTGATCATTTGTCTAGAGTCAGTTGCAAGGACTTGATTAGAGGTTTGCCTAGGTCAAGGTCATTAGAGATCTTGTGTGCTCACCTCAGACATGGTAAGATGGTGTCTGCTTCCCACCCACCTCTTACTTTGGTAATGACTGATGGACCAGACAACTTCTTCACTTAGATACAGTTGGTCCTTCTAGAGTTCAGTCAGCTGGTGGGAAATGGTATGTGCTGGTGGTTGTGGATGATTACTATAGGTATTCATGGGTTTATTTTCTTGCTTCTAAGGACGAAGCATTTGGATTCTTTAGAGATTTGGTCCTTAGAATTGTTGTTGATATACCGGAGCTTTGAGAGCCATTAGAGTGACAATGGGACAGATTCAAGAATTCTTCTTTTCTACCTTCAGACCGATAGGGAATTGAGCATCGCTTTTCTTCTCCTAGAGTTCCCAACAGAATGGTGTGGTAGAAAGGAAGAATGAACTCTTGTAGAGATGGCTCTGACCATGCTAGATGAGCATTCTACTCCTAGGAGATTTTAATGAGGCGATCTCTATCGCTTGTTATATCTCCAATAGGGTTTTTTTTGAGATCTGTGGTTGGGAAGACCTCTTATGAACTTAGATTTGGTCATTCTGCCAAAGTCTCTCATTTCAAGATTTTTGGTTGCAAGTGCTTCATTCTTAAACATGGCAACCTTGATAAATTTGAGTCTAGATGCTTTGATGGCATATTTCTTGGTTATCCTGCTCATTCTCGTGGCTATCGTGTTTTTAATATTGATACTAACAAAATTGTTGAGACTTGCGGTCACTTTTGATGAGGCTAGTCCCGTACTAGACCCGATGCTTGTGTACAGTGTTCCCGAAATTCAAGGAAGCATCTTCGTCGATGATGACTCTGAGGATGAAGAACCAAACCATTCTCAAGCTACCTCTGAGAGGGGTGGAGAGCCTGCTACTACTACTTCAGTGTCAGCTGAGTAGCCTTCTCCTATCCCCACCGACGATCTGAGTGGCTCTGTTCCTACCTCCACAACTCATGAGGTAGAGGCCACTCGCACCAGAGCACCTCTTCGATTCAAATGACAACATCCACTTGAGCGGATGATTGGGGATCTTCAAGAGCGAGTCACTCGCCTGTGTTTATTTCTCCGATTCTCATGCACATTCTCGCTTTTGTCGCTTCTTTTGAACCCCGAGATATCACCCATGCTTTATCTGATGCCTCTTGGGTCAATGCCATGCATGAAGAGCTTGAGAATTTTGAAAGAAACAAAGTCTGGACTTTTGTTGAGCGACCTTCTGATTCTCATGTTATTGGAACAAAATGGGTTTTTAAAAATAAGCAAAGTGAGGATGGATTGGTTGTTCGCAATAAGGCTAGACTTGTAGCTCAAGGTTTTTCCCATGTAGAGGGCTTAGACTTTGAAGAGACCTTTGCTCCAAAGAGCTAGATTGGAGGCCATTCGCATTCTTTTAGCATTTGCAACATCCAAGGGTTTCAAGCTTTTTCAAATGGATGTTAAAAGTGCTTTCTTGAATGGTTTTATAGAAGAAGAGGTCTTTGTCAAGCAACCTCCTGGTTTTGAAAATCAAAATTCCTAAACCATGTTTTTAAACTCTAAAGCCTCAGATGGATTGAAACAAGCTCCTAGAGCTTGGTATGACAGCTTAAGAGTTTCTTGCTTGAAAATGATTTTAAAATGGGAATGGTTGATAAAACCTTGTTCACTCTCGTGCATGGCAAAGTGATTTCTTGTTGGTTCAGATTTATGTGGATGATATTATTTTCGGTGGTTCTTCTCATGCTTTGGTTTCAGATTTTCGATTCGATGAGCGGTGAGTTTGAGATGAGCATGATGGGAGAGTCGATATTCTTCCTTGGTCTTCAAATCAAGCAATTGAAAGAAGGCACCTTCGCTCACCGAGTAAGTATACAAAGGACCTTCTTCTGCGCTTCAATATGGTAAGCGAGAGGCCAATGTCTACTCCCATTGCTACAACCATCGTGGCCGGACCTCGATGAGGATGGAGAGTCCGTGGACCGGAAGAGTACCGCAGATGATTGGCCCTCCTCTATCTTACAAATACGAGGCCGGACATACAATTCGCCAGATGTCCAGGCGCCGCTTCGAGCTTCCTCGTGCTTCTCATCGTCAAGCAGTACGTCGCATATTCAGGTACCTTCAAGATACGCTTGACTTTGAACTCTGGTATTATTCTTCTTCTGCTCTCTCAATTCGAGCATTTTTCGATGCCGACTTTATGGGTGTAGAGTGGATAGGAAGAGTACTTCCGCACTTGTCATTTCTTGGGCACATCTCTTGTTTCTTGGTCTTCTAGAAAACAGTTCTGTACGCCATACCGAGGCCGAGTATGTAGCCGCCGATGGTCGCTCTCGTGTTCTCTCGATTTTATCCACGCCTGCGGGACTATGGGTTATCTTTGGGAAGTGTTCCTCTTTTCAGGACAACATTTCGCAATTAATATTGCCAAAACCCAAATGCAACATTGCGGGACTAAACACATTGATATTCGATTTCATTTTCTAAGAGACCATGTTGAGAAAGGTGATGTTGTGCTTCACTTTGTAGAGTCCGAGCAACGACTTATGAGATATTTTCACTAAAGCTCTTGATTCTTCTCGCTTTTCGCTTATGGGGAGAGTTAGGGTTATTAGTCCTATTGGGCTGTTTTGAGGGGGAAGTCGTTCTTTCTGCATTCATTGTATCATAATGCATGTTTCAATTCATTTGTCTTGCATTGTTTAATAAAAATAGTGGAGCTTTGATCTTTATCCTTGTATGACTTGATTTCATATTCTATACCTTGTCATATCAAGTGTTAGTCTGCTAGACTTCTTTTATGGCTCTTCTTGTTCAGCTTAGCTTTTGTCTTGCTAGCTTTGTATCTGTGAGAAATTCGAATCAAATCATGTCTTGTTGGACCTTGTGACTAGTTTTGCTCTAGTGATCCTCTTATGATTCTTGCCATGTCAAATAGGTTGAATTGAGTCTTGAACTTATTCGAGATGAAAATGAGCTTTTATCTTATTAAGTCAAGCAAATGAAAAAGGAGAGGTTCTGTGCGAAAAAACTGATCTCACCAATCCTTTCTCATGAGACGGCTTGCCATTGCACTAGGCATGAACTCAGGGGGAGTTTTGGATGACCTAGATCATTCTTTTAAGCTTATCGCTTGAGATGGTCGCGGCAAGGCTTGAGATCCAAAGACAAGAAAAAAATCCTTTTAAGAAAATGCTCAAAAGGCTAAGTGCTTGAGTTTTGCTTCAAAATGTTATCTTAATGCTCAAAATGCCTCAGTTCTTGTCTTGAGTCTCTTTTTACTTATAGACATGGCTTGACTCATTTGTAGTTGCTAGTTGTGAAACTATGATATTGAGCAACCTTTCATGGTTTTAATTCTGTTAATCTCACCAATCTGCTATCTTGGTTTTAGCTTTGCAGTACATGATTTGCCATGATTGAATATAGCATCTACTCTTTTTATGGCTTGGTATAATACTTGTTCTGTCTACATGTATAATAGTTATGGCTCCTTTTTACTAAAGTTCAAAATAAAGTCATTCTCTGATGCTCTTTCTTTTCCCATGCATCTTGATGAATTCATTGTCAAAGGGGAGAAAGATTGTGAAGAAAATGCTTTTGGAGCTTTTGGTTCCATACTTAAGGTTTAATATAAAAGAACTTCATAAAATAAAAAAAATTGAACCTTTTGAAAATTTGTGATCATAGTGAGTTAAGTCTTTTGGTTCTATTGCCTTTTCCTGATTTCATTTGCAATTGAAGAAGACTCACAATGATCAAAGGTCAAATAGAACAATTGTCTTTCATTTGGACCTAAGTGAGATTTTTGTCTACTTTCTGGAAATTGAATCCGTTTGTGCGTTCATTGCTTTATCTCACTTGATTATACTATTCTGAAGCCAGCTTGGTCGGTTCCTAGGCTTTTTCTTGCTTATGGACCAAGTTGTGCCTTTATGCGAAAACGGCGAAGTTTTTTACTTTTCATTTCGAAAAACCACATTTTCTTGATAATTGCCAATGTGTTCATCAAGGGCCAGATTGTGGATATCGTGAGGATATGTGCACGATCTTAGGATGATGAGTCAATTGGCAATGGCGTTGTTGGTTTACAAAATCTCGCGTTTTCGGGTTTGCTCCAAAGTCGCCGCACCACAAAGCGGTCCGGCCCGTGGTCGTGGCGGTCGACCGCCCGCGGAGGAGTCCGATCGCCATGGTGGCGGTCCGACCGCCATATTGAAAGTTGGTTTTTGGAGCTGAGCCAAAAATAGGTTGTGTAGGCAAGTGAGGGGAGTCTCCTAGATGTGGTCCCATCATTTTTGGAGCTCCCAGTCAAAAGTTCTATTGAGTTGAAAATTCCAGAAGGTTTCGGAATTTCACGCTTGAATTTTGGCTAAGTCCTTTGACCGGTCCGACCATTGGTTGTGGGAGCGGTCCGATCGGCTCGAATCGGTCGGGACCGCCTTGTGGGGCGGCCGACCGCATTGACTTGGAGCCGAGCCAAGTTGGCTTTGATGTGATTTGAATGTGTTTTATGTATGAACTTCAATGCTTTATTGTTGTATATTGCATTGCGGAGCTAACGTGGGTCAAGTTGTGAAGAACTTGTTCCCGGAAACGGTTTGTTTGTCTATTGCTGTGCAGGTGGCTTGCAGGTCAACGACGTCAACGGTGAGTGGATCGACTACGCTTGGAGAGCCGAGGTCCGTAACGGCCATGGATACCGGGAGGTCGTGTGACACAAGCATGGTGCGAATGGGCAAGATGGATCGAACGGTGGTTCGGTGCGGGTTTGGTTGGATCAGGTGGTGCGGATATCAGTGCGAGTCTCTGGGAGGTTCCGATGGGATTCGGACAAGAGAGGCTTGGCGACGTGATGAGAACCGCTGATCAACCTACACGTGGTGAAGCAGGCGATTGCTTCAACAGATGTTGTGTGTGGGTCCCATGTGTGAGTGGGTCCCAAAAGTGAAACCCTAGTCCTCTCCTATAAATAGAAGGGGGGAGATGTAAAACCCTTTTGAAGCACTCATTTGGCATTCTTCCTCATTTTCTAGGGTTTGGAGGAGAGGAGAACTAGGGTTTGGAGAGTTTGGAGTGTGCTCCTTGTGTGAGCTCTTGTCCTCCTTGTTGGAGAGGCTTTGTAAGCATCTAGTGTGATCAAACAATCTTGTGATGCTTAATTGAAAGATCATTTGCTCCCTTTGTGTTCTTCTCCCTTTTTGGATGATTTTGGTGCTTCCTTGATTCAAAGGTTTATGCTTGGTCCCTTGGACTATTTTATCTTGCTTTGATGTGTGGGGATACTCCTAGAGTCATCTAGATCATCAACCCCCACGAGTAAGTCTTGAATCAAGATTTTCATAATTCTAGGGTTTGTGCACTTCTTTGTTAAATCCTTGAGAGATTGATTCTGCGAAGTGGATCTGAAGGATCGTCGCTAGAAATAGGTCTCTAATATCATTAGGGAGGTGTGCTCGAAATTTGGTCAAGTTTCATTGGTTGAATCAAAAGTTGGATCAAATTTCGTTTTGGATTTGGGTTGAGTTTTTCAATTCTCTAATATCATTTAAATAAATACTTGAAATAGAGTGCAATAACTTGAATTAAAGTATTTTGAAAACTAGGTTCAACATGATCAAAGATATAACTTGCCTTGGAATAGGTCTTGGTACTGGTCTTGATCTTAGTGCACATCTTCTTCTTCAAAAGTCCCCGAAGAATTAGCGTTTACCCGCAAACGAAAAATAAATAAACAAATAAATAAACAACAATAAACCAAACTCCAAAAATTAAATAAAAATCTTAAATAAATAGAAATCAAATTTAGATGAATTTAGAAATTTGAATGGGCTCAATCGAAGTTTCGATGAAGAAGATAAGACCTTTGAAAGATCAAAACTCAAGAAAATACCCTAAATTGGAATTTCTAGAATTTTTAATTATTTTTCTAATGAAAAAAATCGGATTATGAAGTCAGCTGACGTCAGCCCTGAGATTTTCAGAATTAAAAAAAATCTAGGGAAATTTTGACATGTGGGACCCACATGTCAGCTACTCGGCTCACGGTAAACCAAGTCCACCGAACCGGTCTTAGGGTTTTGGATCTGGACTGCCACATTTGCACTGACGAGGTGGGTGACTCGGCGCCATGCAGACGACACGCAGGCAGAGACGCTAAGGTGGCAACACACGTGGGCGCCCACGGTGGCAAAACCCCGGCGATGCTCCGACGACCACGGATCTAACGAACGACGACTGTTCAACAGCGGCGGAAGTGCGCATCTGGACGAGCGCGACTCAGGGGATCTGGTGACATGATCAAATCCACCAGCGGCGACCAGAACGACAGTCGACGACAAGACGAGCGATGGAGCGGGGCGGCTCAACGAGGCGACAACGAACTAGGGTTCCTCCGGGAAGAAAAGTATGCGCATGAGGTAGACCGTGACGCGGCGAACTCGAGGGTGGGCTTGACGGTACCAAGGAATAGGGTTGGATTTCACCCAACACTGTTCCGAAGAATTTAAATTGATTGTTCTTTTTAGAAAATCCAGAAAATGCAAATAGCAATTAGAAAATAGCAAATGAACTCGGAAAAATTCCAGAAAATATATCCAAGCCCATAGAATCCAATAAAAATAGTTTTGACAATTGTTGATGTTGGGGTTAATCACATTAAATTATTTTTACATGAATGTTTATATTAAGCTTTAAATAAATAAAATAAACATTAATAGAAAATCAAATATTGTATTTTCCAACAAGTAATAATTCAAAAGATTTTTAGAGCTCAGAAATTTGGGATGTTACATTAGCCCCCTCACAATACTTGTTTTGCATATTTGATAATGAACACAAGGATGGGGAATCATTTGCTACTAGCTTTTTATCTTCTCTTTTCTCAATATAAAAGTTGAATTCTGGTCCACTATCACCAATGTGTCGTGTTCCCCTGTGTTTGCAGGAATTGAAGATGAACAGGGGGAATATGCGGCTCACAAATACTGTTTGAAGCCATCTCCTGTTCGTTCTACAAAGAAGAACTATGGCCAGGTATACAGTAATGCCATGGAGTGTTTTTCTTTTGTTAATCGATAGACATGTCTTGCAAATTAGGATGAGATCATTTTGAATGCAGTTAGGTATAACTACACGCAGAAGTCTAAGGCAAGTTGGACAAAGGAAACCTATATCAGTGGATAAGATGTACTCAAGCAAGCCATGTTCTACAACTTTATTTGGCCTCCAACATAGAATTCATGCCATTTATCCAGAGGAAGCTGACAATGGAAAATGTCGGCAAAATGAAAACAACAATTCCAGCTATTCTACTAAGAGGTATGCATCCATTTTTGCTAATCTGTTTACAGTCCCTGTTCTTTTATTCCTTGTCCAACCTGTGCTAGGATCTCCTTGTTACTAAATCATAATTTTGTTTGTGCGTTATGTACAACCACCAAGTTTTCAGTGCGCCTGCTATATTTTCTCCGTGTTTCACAATCACAAGGCACTACTAACAGCAACACTTGTGTTTAATTGTAAATATCAGTGTTTCGTAGATGCAAATTTTAATAAACCACTGTTAGTTAGGAAATATTTTTGATAGAATTATGCATTTGTCATGTTGGTTCCGTTGTGTTTTGGGATATTGCAGACCTTGGTAATGGCAGTGGAGTTCTGAAGACAGGAATCTTAATATTGTGTTCAATCAAAATGATAATAATACAAGTTGTATCACTTTAGTTGATGCGGAATTCATACATCTACTATTCCATGTTTAGCAATGTCATGTTAGTGTGCCTTTTTGGAAAGAGAATGCCTTTTCTTACGCTTTGGTACCATCAGTACAGTTTTTGCCGTAGGTTAATGGAAATGTGCCATTATATGGAAATTTATATTCTGGCAAAGTCTTCTATATCATAATTATGTTGTAATAAACATTCACATATGGTCATCTCTCTCGATACGTATCAGTACTGCATCTCATAGTGTATTATTTTGTTCAGCCAAAGTATTAATATGAAGTTCCTTTTCAATTCTTCTACACAGGAGGAAGGCAGAGCATCAGGATTCATCGCTTTTTTATTTTCAAAAGGTGGGTAGTGGGTACACTGACAATCATCTATAGCAAGAAAAATACTATACTAAATTTTTTTAGGATTTTATTCTATACTAATTATCCATATTTTCCTATTACTTGAATGTTCAAACTACAAACTGTTCATTTAGGATCAAGAACTAAATGTGGAAAGTAATTAATATTGCATGCCAACACAGTCCTATTGCATTCAGTGTGTAATTCAGCATATATGTTTGCTTGACTTCAATCATTGTAAGTACAGAATGGAGTGGAGCTGTTTACTATTGAGAACATATCTATTTTCTTTGCATACTGGAGCATTCAACACAATGTCTTCAGTTAACATAGGGGGACTAACTTTATATTTGTTACTTGATGTTGGCTTCTGAAGAAAGCTGGAGTTCTTTTCCCTTCAATAGACACTGTACTATACTTTCCGTTAGTAGTTTGTCCATGCTAATTAATGTCTTGCTCAGAAGTTACGCCACCATATGTCACATGAACCAAAACCAAGCTATTTCTTAGACACTATGTTATACTTTTCCATTAGTAGATTGATCCTAAGACCACTTTTACATGCAAATTTGACCTTACTTGTTTTAAATTGAGTTGCCTATTAGGTTCAAGATGTGGTTCTCTTGGATGATGAAGATGTGCAACCTGAAGAACCAGTAGACTGTGGGGTGCCCGACAAATGGTAAGCTTCTCTTTAAAATTGTGTTCATTGTGGTATTCTGTGAGCTAAGTTTTTGACTTGTCTTTCTAATGAAACAATTGTATTTTCAGGACCGAGTCAAAGATCTACTACCCATCAAGGTAAACATTGTGCATTCTTTCTGAAGATCATGAATTCATTATAGTGAGATATTTTTAGTTCCGTCGTTAACGTACTCATGTGAACAGAGATGATCCGGGAGCTGTAGAGCTCACTAGATCAGATATTAAATGTCTTGATCCTGGAGTATATTTGTCATCGCCTGTGATAAACTACTACATTCAGTAAGAATATATCTCCCTAATTTTCAAGTTGTAACTTTGTATCATTCTATCATCTTTGTTTTTTGAGGCTGCTTGACCATGTCTCCTATCTTTAAAAAACAGGAGGCAACAAATGCAGGATTTAAAACATTTAGGTGTTAATGTTCATAGTGTTACCGCCTCTTGACATTGAAATGTCTGGAACATCATCAAGCTATCAATTTTGAGCTACTGAGCTGAATCAATTGGTAAAAATAACATTAGGTGAATTTGTAATCAATCTAGTTGAACAAAGATATTAAAGCTGCATAAACTTTGGACTTCTGAATTCTGATTATATTGAAATTTGTTTAAATGCTTGCTCTATAAATGGATGTTGCCGTTTTACTCTTTTTATGATACTGTTCTGGCAGATACATCAAAAGGACCAAATTGTGCAATGAAGATTGCAGAGACAAATTCCACATATTTAACACATATTTTTATAGCAAGCTTCGAGAAGCATTGTTGGGGAAGGTACGGTCTTTTTGTGTTGTGAACTCATAATTTTTCTATCAAGTGACTTGTATTATGCCATTGTTAATAAAAATATTAAATTCTATTATTGTGGATAATCAGTGCTTTGGAGTAGAAGCTTTTGTTGCTTCCTTGCTATGAGAAGCAGTATCCATTTTTGAAAGGAATTAAATTTTTGTCTTGTAGTAGCCTAGTACTATCACTGTTTTGTAGATGCCTTCTCTTAATACTTGTAGCGTGTTTGCTTTGAGGAAGCAGACGGTGAATGGAATGGGTTGGTCCATCACCACCTTACCCTTCCTAAGCACGTTGCTAGTACAAAATGAGGGATGAGGTCATCCCACCAAAATCATGGGATTATCCCACGATGGACCCCAAGTGACCAACCCATCCTAGGATGAGATGGTCCCTAAGACCAAACACATACCCACTGTTTGTTACCTTGTTATATACCTTTTATGATAATTTATCTTGTTTGTTCCTTATGTGTTGTATTACCTGCTAGAATTTGGGAGAGAAGAGAGGAATATGAGCTGAATTGTTTATTCTATTGCAAGAGCCCAAGGTGCAATATATAGTGTAGAGAAGATGGGAGCAATCACCACACTGCCAAAGGCGGGGGTGGCATTCTATTAGTAAGCCAATAGGCACAATCAGGGGTGGCATTCTATTAGTAAGCCAATAGGCACAATTACATGAGATTACAATCCTCAATTAGAGGAGCTATTCTAGGCTAGTGCAACAATAGAAGAAAAGGTACTAAAAATACTATTAATTCTAATATCCGCCCGCAGTCGCAGCGGGAGGAGTCCGGATGCAAAGCTGGACCGAAACTCCTGGAAAAGCAGAGTCGGAAGACCCTTAGTCATGATGTCCACGAACTGGTGGGAGGATGGCACATGCAGGACACGGACCTCACCAAGAGAGACCTTTTCGTGGACAAAGTGAATGTCGATCTCAATGTGCTTCGTCCGCCGGTGTTGCACTGGATTGGTGGACATGTATATGGCGCTGACGTTGTCGCAGTACCACGGTGGCCGAAACAGGGGAAACATGAAGCTCCTGAAGAAGATGCCGCAGCCAACAGCACTCAGCGACGGCATGAGCAATGGCACGGTACTCGGCCTCTGCACTCTAGCGGGACATCGTAGTCTGGCGTTTGGAGGACCAAGACACCAAGTTGTTACCAAGATAAACGCAGTAGCCGGACGTGGAGCGCCGAGAGTCCGGACAGCCGGCCCAGTCGGCGTCGGAGTAGGCGGTGAGAGATGTCACCGGTGAGAGACCGATGTGAAGACCAGCATCGAGAGTGCCCTTGACATACCGTAAGATGTGTTTGATCAATGCGAGATGGGGTTCCCGCGGATCATGCATAAATAAGCACACTTGTTGGACAGCATACGCCAGGTCAGGATGGGTGAGCGTCAGATACTATAGAGCCCCTGCAAGACTCCTGTACTCCGATGGATCAGCAACAGGAGCTCCGTCAAGGCGGAGAGCTTGGCATGGGTGTCAACCGACGTAGCAGTTGGATGACACTCAGCCATGCCAGTGCGTCGTAGAAGATCCACGGCGTACTGTTGCTGGGACATGAATAGACCATCCGAAGAGCGTGTAACAGAGATGCCGAGGAAGAAGTGCAGTGCACCGAGATCCGTCATGGCGAACTCCGAGCGAAGCTGACTGGTGATGCGCTGGAGAAGCGTTGTAGAGGAGGCGGTGAGGACGATGTTGTCGACGTATAGCAGCAGATAAGCCATGTCAGTCCCCTGACGAAGGATGAACAGGGACGTGTCGGAGGAGGATGTGACGAAGCCGAGCCGACGAATGTAAGTAGCAAACCGCTGGTACCACGCCCGGGGAGCCTGCTTCAAGCCATAGAGTGATTTCTGAAGAAGACACATGGTTAGGATGAGCTGGATCCACAAAGCCGGGTGGCTGCTGGCAGTAAACCGTCTCGTCAAGGGAGCCGTGGAGGAAAGCATTCTTGACGTCAAGTTGATGAATCGGCCAGGAGCGGGAGGTGGCGTTGGAGAGAACAGTACGGATGGTCGCCGGCTTGACCACTGGACTGAAGGTCTCGTCATAGTCGACGTCGTGCTGCTGGGAGAAACCGCGAACTACCCAGCGCGCTTTATAGCGAGCCAGTCTGCCGTCGGAGTGGAACTTGTGCTTGAAGATCCATTTGCCGGAGACAATATTGGCGCCTGGCGGGCGAGGGACGCGGCACCAGGTGTTGTTGTCCATGAGAGCTTTGTACTCGTCTTCCATCGCTGTGCGCTAATTGGGATCTGCGAGGGCACTGCGAGAGGTAGCTGGGACAGGATACGCCGTGGTATGCTGAGCCGTCGGGAGAAGAACTCCATGGAGGGGTCAGTAGCGGCCTGAGACCGCGTCACCATCGGTGGGATGCTGAGGGAGCCGAGACAGACGTGGTTGGCGGCTGCAAAGCACCGACACGCCTGGAAGGCGCCTTGTCCGTGTCGGACGCCGTGTCGGACACGGACACGGCTTCGACACGGCTCGGACACGTATTCCAGGCGTGTCGGAAATTTGCGTCGCGAAAATAAATAAAAACAAATTCGGACACGTATCAGACACATTTGGCCGCGTTTCGGACACGTATCGGACACGTTTGGCCGCGTGTCGGACACGTATTGGCCCATTCATTGGCCCATTCATTCGGCCTATCTCCCATCCAAACCCTACCTCTCCTCTCCAGCTCTCCCCCTGTCCCCCATCACCATCTCACTCCCGTCTCCCCGCAGTCGCAGCCACCCAGCCGCCGACGCGCGCCACGCCACGTCGCCGTGGTCGCCTGCGACGTCGCCGACCCCGACGCTCGCTGCGATCTTCGCTCCTCACGCCGACGCCGTTCGTTGCTCGCGCGACGCCGTTGTTCGCTGCTCCTCTGCGCCGACGCCGCCGCCTGCTGCTCTGCGCCGACGCCGCTGGTCTTGCGCCGACGCCGACGCCACTGTCCGCGCGCCGCTGGCTTGGCTCTCGTTCTCGCTCCTCGACGACGCCGCTTCTTGCTCCTCGGCTCATCGCCGCCTCCCGACGCCGAGTTGCCGACGCCGCCTCGCCGCCGCCTCGCTGGTCGCCATGATTTGGACTTGCTTGGTGAGTGCTTGATGCTTGTGCATCTTGGCATCAATAATATATATATATATATATATATATATATATATATATATATATATATATATATACTGCCGTGTCCCCGTGTCGCTATTTTTTAAAAAATGGCGAATCCCGTGTCCGATACGTGTCGTGTCCAACACGCGTGTCCGTGCATCCTAGGTTGGCGGTCCTGAAGTCGGGACAGTAGGTGGCACGGCCGGTGGTGAGATCGGCTGATGGCGTTGCCGCATGTGGCCGTGTAGACCAGATGCACAGGCGGGCGGATCGGTGCAGCAGGAGCTCCAGCGGCGCCGGGGGGCACCGACGGCTAGGAGGGCAGCGACCGCTCGATATCGGGGGGGTGGAGCTATCGCTGGAGGAACCTACAGGGGTGCCATGGTAGCAGTGCGGAGCACCGGCACGGTGAGATCATTGACTAGGAACTCCAAGTCGGTCTCATTGACAGGAGAGGACCCGGGCAAAATATCACTGCTAGCATACGGAAAAGAGCTCATAAAAAACGACATGATGAGAGATGATGACTCGGTTGGTGGCAAGGTTAAGGCAGCGGTACCCTTTGTGCTGAGGAGGATAACCAAGAAACACACATGTCGCAAACCGAGGAGCAAGTTTGTGGGCAGCAGTGGTGGATAGGTTAGGAAAGCAAAGACAACCGAAAACCCGTAGGTGACTGTACTGTGGTGGCTTGTGGTGGAGAAGAGTGTGGGGAATGGCATCGCAGATAGCAGAGGAGGGGCATCGGTTGAGGAGATAGGTGGCAGTAGCTAGAGCCTCAGCCCAAAATCTGGGGGGCATATGAGCTTGGAGAAGGAGCGTGCGAACCACATTGTTTATTGTGCGAATCATCCGCTCGGCCTTGCCGTTCTGCGGAGAAGTGTAGGGGCAAGATAGGCGTAAAGTGATGCCTCGAGAAGCAAAGAAGGATGTGTTGGCGTGGTTCACAAACTCGCGGCCATTGTCAGCCTGAACAGACTTGAGAAAAAGGCCGAACTGTGTGCTAGCATAGGCGGCGAGGTCTACTATGTGTTGGTGGACATCAGACTTCTTTTTAAGTGGAAAGGTCCAGCAAAAATGAGTAAAATCATCGACGATAACCAAATAATATAGCGAACCAGAAATGCTAGCAACAGGGGAAGTCCACACATCACAATGAATAAGCTCAAAAGGCGCAGAAGTGCGCGAACTAGATGTAGCAAAAGGAAGGCGCGCATGTTTGCCAAGTTGACAAGACTGGCATAGCGAGCGAGCTACGTTATTACAAGAAATAAGCGAATGTTTATTCAAAGCATCTAGGGAGGCGACGCCTGGATGTCCAAGACGCTGGTGCCATAACTGGGAGGAGACGGCGAGGTGGACGCTGGCTGTCGCTGGAGGGTTGGCATCACATATGGTGTAGAGGTTGCCCTCACTATTGCAGCGAAGCATCACTTGTTGCGTCAGAGGATCCTTAACGGAAAAATCGAGAGCGTCAAACTCGATGGAACAGTGATTGTCACGAGTGAACTTTCTAACGGAAAGAAGGTTACGAACTATATGAGGAACAACAAGGACATCATTAAGGGAAAATTTAGTGGTGGGTGTATGAAGAGAGGTGCGGCCGCTTGAGGAACAACAAGGACATCATTAAGGGAAAATTTAGTGGTGGGTGTATGAAGAGAGAACCGCAGGTGATGCGAGAACCATTGCCAATGATGGATACCGTGTTAGGGGAGGTTGGAGGACATGAGTATACCGTCATTGGACGCCATGTGAGATGTGGCGGCAATGTCCATGATCCAGCCGCCATGCCCTTGGACAACCATCCGTTGTGCAGATGATGAGGCCTCTTGGTCCCATGTCGGTGAAGGCCGTGGCCGGTCTGGCGGTGTGGGCCTGAGGCGGAGCACCAAGGAGGCCGGGGGCCGGGGATGGGCGCCACTAGCCTCCATGGGAAGCCCACTAACCAAAGACCGGAGGAGACCACGATTGAAGCGAACCAGGCCTGCAGATGGGCGCGCGCCACCCCGAAGCCACTGTGGGCGCCGGTTGTTACCGCTTGCCGCGGCGGCGCCGCCGGCCGTCGCGCTGCCGTGTTGGAAGGAGCGCAGAAGGCGTGGCGTCGTGGTGGAGCGGTGGCGGACCAAGGATAGAAACCGGTTTCGGTGGCCGGATTTGAAATCCGTGGGGTTTTCGCGAGTTACAAATTCAAATTTTGAATTTTGAATTTTGTTGATTTTAAGCAAATTTGCGAAATTGACCGAAGTTTTCTCGAGCGTACGTGCCGCGTTCGCTCGGCGCGCCGGATTCCGGCCGTTCGGTTTTCAATCTTGCACGCCGATTTATCGGCACCACGGTCGGATTCCGGCCGTTCCGGTTTTCAATCCCGTCGACCGGTGAAGCCGAGGGACCACCGGTGGCAAGTAGGGCCGTCTCGGTGGCGATCTTCGCCTCATTGGCGAGGCAAGTCTCCTTGAGGGCAAGCATAGAACGTGCCCTGGCGAAGGAGGGGAACAGCGTCGAGTTGGCGATGTCGTCGGCGGTGTTGGAGTAACGCGGATTGAGGCCACGCAACAGGTTGAGGACGATCTGTGAGTCAGAGACGGGGTAGCTGACATCGCGGAGGGCATCGGCGAGGGTCTTGACGCGCTGGCTGTAGTCGGTGATGGACTGATCGCCTTGCATCAGCGAATGGAATTGGCTGCTGAGGAAGACGACGCGAGACTCCTTGTTGTCGCGGAAGAGTCCCTCGATCGCAACCCACAGATCGCGCGCGGTCTCGTCGTCAGCCATCACGGAATCGAGGACGTCTTCGGCGACGGAGCCGTAAAGCCAGCTGAGGACGGTAGAGTCGGCGAGGGCCCAGGCGGGATCGTCCGGGTGTGCCAGGTCGGAGCCGTCGATGTGGGAGAGAAGGCCGAACTTGGCGCACATGGTCCGGAAGAACTTGGACCAGCGGGAGTAGTTCGCCGTCTTCATGTTGAGGGTGGTCGGCACGTGAGCCTTGACGAGGACCGTGCAGTAGGGGTTGAAGACGATCGGCGGCGCGGCGTGCACCCCGGAGGCGCTGCCGCAAGAGGCGGCGGTGTCTGTGGCGGCGGCGGCGGCCGTGTCTTCGGTGGTTAAGGCCGACATGGTAGGTGGTGGCTAGATAGGGCTAGCAGCGGCAAGAACAGAGGAGGGGCAACGGAAGAAGCTCGGGAAGAGAAGAGAAATCTGATACCGTGTAGAGAAGATGAGAGCAATCACCACACTGCCAAAGGCAGGGGTGGCATTCTATTAGTAGGCCAATAGGCACAATTACAGGAGATTACAATCCTCAATTAGAGGAGCTATTCTAGGCTAGTGCAACAATAGAAGGAAAGGTGCTAAAAATACTATTAATTCTAATATATAGTGTACAAGAAAACCCTAGACTAGACTACAATTACATAATTACCCCTAACACTTACATGACTATTACACTTCTACCACATATTACACTACTACCCTTAGCACCCCTACTCAAACTCAATGCGTATGCAATAGCATTGAGTTTGAAGAGGACAATACTAAAATAAAAGATAATTTCGAAGCCCGAGCTTGAAGATGTCGTCGAAGCATGCAACTCTTGAGCAAAAATTGTCCTTCGATTCTTTACACACGAATGACTTGATTTGGAGATGTTGAAACTGACAGGAATAGAGAGATATGTCAAATCAAACCGATGAAGAGATAGATAGAGACGAGGACACGAACCAGATCTGCCCGATCACAGAGCAGACGACGGAGGCAGCGACGAGCCGGAGAAGATGAGAAGCACTGGATCCGGTGATGATGAGGCCTGGTGTTGCACGGATCCGGAGGGGGGCGGTGCTGGATCCAACCTGGGGTAGAGTACTGAGAGGAGGCGGCGACACTGGATCCGTCGAAGCAGATGAAGAGGAGGGAGGTGCAGCCATGGCTCAGGGCCTGGTGGCCCACGGAGGAGAGAAGGTCAGCGACGGCCTCGGTGAAGGCAACAGCTCGAGGACGACATGCTCGACAATGGCGATGTTGCGAGGAGGATGCCTGAGGCACGAGGTAGAGGAGATCCGGCGCGGCCTGAGGCAGTTGCCCAAGGTGCGATTGGCGACGATGGCGACGGCGGGCGACGCCGTATCCGGGCGGTGGCTGCAGATGCCCAAAGCGCGAGGAGCAGGACCTTCCTGAGGAAGGAGGCGGAGCGGAGGAGAGGCTTCCCCGCGCTAGATCCGACTTTGGAGTTGGTGTTCACATCGTGACTCGTGAGCCTCGTCCAGGATGCTTTGTTGCTGTTGCTACGCACTACCGAGGAAGATGACTCTACTGCTAGACAATAAACTAACTACTGATATGTAAAGATAAAAATGAGATTGGGTGCTGCCTCTGGGAGCAAAATGGCTCCTCCCGGGAGTGGCTTGGGTGGAAGAAGATGGAGGCTAGAGTATGGATCTAGGCTCTGATACCATGTTAGAATTTGGGAGAGGAGAGGAATAGGGGCTGAATTGTTGATTCTATTGCAAGAACCCAAGGGGTAATATATAGTGTACAAGAGAAACTCTAGACTAGACTACAATTACATAACTACCTCTAACACTTACATGACTATTACACTTTTACCACACATTACACTACTACCCTTAACATTATCTTCACATGATAATGTTAGATTATAATATTTATGTTTTCATTGGATTTTTGTTCTAGGGTGAGTTCTTGAAGTTCAGAAGATGGTGGAAAGGTGTCAATATATTTCAGAGAGGATACATCATCTTGCCAATCCATGGAACGTAAGTTGTTGCTTATTGGAATAAGAATTCTGACACATATTCTTAAAATATTCACATTTTCACCATGAAAGCCAAATTGATATTCATATGCATGCAATATGATCTTTTTTGACGGTGCATTTTATGTTTTATAAACTTTTGTTATTGATTAATCTATTTTCAAAGGCACGCTTGGATCATTTTACGATATTGTCACCATAGCTTCATGCTTTATCCGGATCTGCAACTTGAAATGCCTATGATGCATCAATTCAAAGTGACACCGATTGATTGTACAAGTTTTGGGATGCGGCTCATGAGATTCATAATATTACTTCTCTTTATTGTTGCTAACACTTTATGATTACATTTAGAGTGGCCTATTAGCTTATGCTGAATATGGTTGAAACCTGGTGTATTGTTTTTAGATTACCAGCCAGCATGCCTTTTGCGTGTTACGTTGTGTACAATAAATTTTAATTTAAGATGACTCTCTGCCTCTTTGCATTTGTAAATCAGGGCACACTGGAGCTTGATTATTATTTGCATTCCTGCAAAAGAGAGTAATTCAGGACCAATTATGCTTCATCTGGACTCGCTAGGAATGCATCCTAGTGCTGAGATTTTTGACATAGTTGTGAGGTGAGTTACCAATCTCAACTATTATCTAACTATATTTTGTGGATCACATTATTCAGAACTGAGATATTCTTGAATGCGAGTGGGAAAATTTCTTCAACTGTTATGCACCGATATTTTGTGGTTGACTCACTTGTTGATGAGTTCTAGCGCATGTGACCTCTGTCATAACTCTAATGGCGTCAACTATACACTTTGTAGATTCCTTGAAGCAGAATGGTGCCATTTAAGGAAGAATCCTCCTCCTGACATTTCAATTTCAGAGACAATATGGGAGTATCTTCCGAGGAATATACATAAGGAAAAAGTTCAGGTAAGCAACCTTGTTAGACATATAGCTTTTATTTTTGTCAAGTAACATTCTATAAAAATGTTATGATGCAGTTGTGTGGTGTTCTTTTGATATGTTTTGCATATTGATTCCCAGATGTTTGCATTAAATAATTGTTCAGATTGCAGTTATGCTGCAATTAAATACTTACATTTTACTCTTGATTCAATATGACATAATTGTTACAACGACTAGGTTCCACGGCAGAACAATGAGTATGACTGTGGCATCTTCATGCTTTATTATATTGAACGGTTTATAAGAGAGGCACCAGAAAAGTTCACAAGAGATAAACTTGACATGGTTAGTGGTGCCATCTCTTTTCTGTACTTGTTCAGTTCTTGCAATGCTTTATCTGTAACTGTGTTTTGGAGATTTTAACACTGAATATGTATCGGCTATACAGTTTAGTCGCAGTTGGTTCAAATCTGAATATGCTTCTGAGCTAAGACAGAGAATACGAGAACTGCTGCTGGAAGAATTTGAAAGTGCCAGGCTGGATGATGCTATGTCAGGCAGACACATCTGACAGTTCTGATGATGAAGATGGCATAAAGCATGGAGAATCAGAAGCAGCAGCAGCTTCGGACTGTACAGAAATGATTGTAGAGGGTGGAGACACTGGCATAATTAATAAAGACACCACGGAGGTTGGAGCATCAGAAGCAGCACCTTTTAGCATCTGCAGAAGTGATGACAAGATCACAGACACTGTTCTTGCAGAAGCAGCTACATTTTCTGATAGCGTAAAGGAAGAAGAAGATAGTATGAAAGCAGATTCTGACAGCTTAAAAATTGAACAAGAGATTGCAATTTTATCTTCTGACAGATTGAAAAACAATGAAAGGATCATACATAGAGCACCATATCCAGATATAGTTTTGACAGCTCCGACAGTGGCATGGACGATGTGAAGATCATAGAAGTTTGGAACAAAAGAACTAAGGGGCGACATTGCTGCATTAGTTGACATGAAGGGCTCATGTCCCAGAACATCTGTTGCATTTCCAGGATGATGGCAAATAGTGACAGGTGTGTGCATACAGGATTTTGAGGCACTGGATGGCAGGAAGGCGATTTCAGGTACCTGTTACAAATGCCAACTTGATAAGAGTAGGTGAATCAAAGGCTTAGAGTGCATTGCAGGGGCAATGCATAGTCTCCCTTTCTCACCGTCACCGCCTCTGGCTCTTGCCGTTGGTAGTAAATTTTTGGTAGGAAGGCCATGGTCGTGGGCTCGGAGGAAATGTGTAGTGTACAGGTTAAGCATATAGAGCATCTCCAGAATGCAAGTTCTTTTTTTTTTTTGGAGCATTCAGAATGCAAGTTCTGGAGCTATACCTTTGGACTCCTACAAATGGTGCGTATTCCTTTATAAAGATAAGCTACTGAAATACGAACACCACGTTTTAGGGTTCTACTTGATATATATGCCACATTTGCTTTCTTCTTGTGGGCTAATCATATGCTCAAAATATGTTATACTACTCTAGTCTGCTACCTTTTTTTTGGCCTTAAACAGATCAGAAATAGTAGATTTCTTGTGAAGTTGTTACAATGGCATCTTAGATGTCTAGATGCTCGAGGAGGGCTTCATGAAAAAGTATACTAAGCAACTCATAATCATTACTTGTCAGTTGTCACCACACCATATCATCGTGACCTTGCAACATGTCAGCTCTGTGACGTTTTATAATCTTTAGTTGCAAACCTTCAACTAAATCTACGAATACGATGATTCCAGCATCAATCCTGTTTGGGGTTCAAGAATTATGTGTTGAACCATGATGTTAGCTGAAGAAGGCATGGGATATCGTCGCCATTCTTGCACTCTGGAAGAGCATCGCCTGTCTCTTGCCGTCGCATCGCGGAGTCTTTTTTTTTTTTGGTTGCTTTGGTACTACGCGATGGCATTATGTCATTTGGCACGCAATTTCTTCCTCAAATCATCGTACTACAATGGAGGTGATATCTGGCAAGGGCTAGTTGGGTGCCATGATAAAAATGTCATCTGGCACGCAACCTCTTGCTTAAATCATAGTCAATTAGAGTAGAGTATCGAAATGAGACGCTTTAAATTGTGGCTGGTAGTACTGCATTAGTATTCCTTGATGGGATAGATCCCATCTGAATGGATTGTTCCTGCTGATCAATCTGTCAATCAATCATTAGCGGCATATCAAGATTGGGTCGCCGCGGCGGTTCATAGTGGATGATCATGTGATGATCACATAAACAAAGCCGAGACCATTTGAACCGCAGGTTATGGAATAACAGCAGTGATAAGAACAATCAGGTTCATATAATTTTAGGCAACGCCGGATGCCGCCTAGGGTACGAATATATGATAGTTTCAGACCGAGGTTAGCTTTATCACTTTGTTTTTAAAGCAAGCATGAAAGGCTAAACCTTTTGTACGCTGATGCACACGAGTTAACAGAGACTTCCTGTCCTTATTTCATCAAAGCAGCGAAGAAGAAAAATGCGCTAGTGCTCAATCACAAGTGGTAACATGATGGCACAAGTGCAGGCATGCATGAACAATTAGCCGTTCATTGATGATATTTTCATCCACTCAGCTGATACGTATCTGGGTGCTTTGCTCTCTCACCGTGCACGTCTCTCTCTCTCTCTCTCTCTCTCTCTCTCTCTCTCTCTCTTGGTGCTTTGCTTTCTCACCGTGCACGTCTTTTTCTTTCTTTCTGTAAAGTACATATCTAATAAGTAATAATACCTCTCACCGTACAAGATACATTAAAAGATAGGCCTCTAGTGTTGTACCCAAGGACACGTCGCCATCTAGTTGTCACGATCAAGCTGGACTAATGATACTAGCTAGTACACAAGATGAGGCTTGATCAGAAGCTTATAGAATACAATTTGACTATTTGAGATAACCTAAGCTGTTTAGGAAAGCTTTTCACTCGGAAAAGCAAGTTAATACAATTTGACTATTTGTGATGACCTAAGCTGTTTAGTAGTACTTTTACTCGGAGAAGCAGGAAGTTATCCCAAACAGATGATTTTCTTAGGCGGTTTTACTCGAAGTTGAAAGTCGTTTACAACGCACGAAAGTCGAAAGTTGTCTAAAGGCACCATTCTTATTGTTATTTTATAACAACTGACGCTACTTTTGTAATAAAATATTATAAATGTGCTATTTACGAGGGGGAAAAAAAATCGCACAACACACTTGTTCGGTCCTCAAACGAGCTCTTATGCGATTGGCTAGCTAAATTTAGGCTGATGATCGCAAACACGCACCTGGTTGGACCCAAATGCTTTCGGCAGCCGATCATTCCACGTGTCCATGCGCACTAGTCGGCGAACATCATTTTCGTTGCCCCCTCCAGGCTCCCAGCTACCCAACGATCACCGGCTGCTTCTGAACCTGATCTGAAACTCGAAAGCCGGCCTGGTTGTGGGTAGGTACAATGAACCTACGCCATCGCCCTATAAGCTGTCAATTTTCTTGCGAGGTGTCTCTGTTCGCTTCATCGAAACTTGTATCACTTTCGTTGCTGCTGCCGGCGATTTGCAGTGTAACGGGAGAAGGTGAATTCTGGTGCGGTGCGGCGACACTGACTGAGAGCACCCATCGCTGTCAGAGAAGTTCTCGAGTTTGTTTGCGAATCTTTTGAGATGTTACCTTTCAAGAAACAACAACAAAAGAAGAAGAAGAAGATAATTTGAGATTCACGATGAAATTAGGACGATGGGGAGTATATCAGAATGACCACGGGATAGAGTTCACTGGAAACAAAATTCAACCCAAAGTGTTGCATAGTGACAAGATCGTATGAATTGCACGTAATGAACATGGACACGTGAAATCCATAAAATTCACGACTGCATAAGCCTAAGTCGGATAATGGTAAGATCATGTGAATTACACGTAACGAACACGATAATGTGAAATCCATATACGCTAAGATCGCACGGAAGCGGATAGAGAGATAGGCATGTATGTACCATGTCGTGTCAGCAGCCGGAGGCAACAGTTTTTTTGTTTTTTTTGTGCATCGTTCAGGTTTTCTCGTCTTCTCCCTGCACACTCCAACCCTTTGGCGGTGGCGCCGCTCTCCGATAAATCGTACCCAAGACCGCACGCAAACGCAGATCCAAATCCTAGCGCGATTCCAAAACACAAACCTAGTACACTCTACGAGCGCAGGTAGCAGCAGCAGGAGTGGGGCGAGATGGTGGGGAAGAGTGGTGGTGGCGCGGAGGGGGCGGCGAGGCGGCGGATGCGGTGCGGCGGTGGGTGGAGGCCGGCGGCGGGCGGCTGGTGATGGACGGCGGGCTGGCGACGGAGCTGGAGTCCAACGGCGCCGACCTCAACGACCCGCTCTGGAGCGCCAAGTGTCTCCTCGCCTCCCCGCACCTCATCCGCAAGGCAAGCCAAAGCCCCACTTCAACACACCACCTTGCCAGTTCGGCAATTCTTTCTTTGCCATTTCGTTATTAGGGTTCATCAGTTCTTTCTAGCATCTGGTCTTTGTTTTTAGAGAATTTAGAACGTTGGGGGTAGAAACGACGACGTGTTTGATGGAAACTAGACGGCGGTGTCCACCTTGATTCTTGACGCGGCCGAGTTCCTAAAATCTAATGTTCCTTTTAGATGGGAAACAATCAACAACCAACTCAGCTGAACAAGTCAAGATTATGAAATCGTTAGGTCACTAGTTTACATGTAGGTAGGAAACGTTCTTTTCTTTCTCGAGAATACTGGAAAAGGAAAATTGATCATTTGCCCCCAACCGCGGCTTCCATCTTTTGTTACTATTTTCGTTGGAATAGATTATTTGCCACAAAGTGCCACAAGTTGGAGAGGTAATTGATTTTTTCCCCTTTTGGATATTTTTGTCCCTGTCTTCTTCCCTCCTCTCGGCTTCTCTTTCGTGGCACACTCCGCCTCCGATAAGGCGCCGGCGCCTCCGCCTACGCTGTTCCTTCGTCCGCGCTGCCTCCTCTCTCCATGCCTCTCTTCGTCCGCGCGCCGGTTGTTTGCGCCGCCTCCTCCGTCTGCACCATACCGTCGTCTTTTCCCCGGCCCTTGCCATCCTCGTCCCCTAGCCCGTGCCGCCGCCCTCATCCCCTTCCGGCTCCCGCAGATCTGGTTGGCAGCGGCGCCCTACCTCGACCCCACTCCGCCGACGAGGCGGACTCCTAAGTCCTGTGCGACTCCGCCGCCTGTGCCAGTCTCAGGCCCCTCCTTGCCCTCGCTGGCTTCCTTCTTTAGCCCGCCGACCCTGACATTATCGTCATGCGCCTTGGCGGCGGCTGCGTCTGCACGCACGAGTGAGGACCGTGCAAAGGAGTCGGGGAAGAGGAGCGCGAGTTCATGGGATGGCGAGGGGGCGACACGAGGGGGGGGGGGCAAGCGAAAGAGGGAGGAGGTGGGTGTTGAGAGGAGGAAGCCGAGGAGGTGGCGGAGGAGGAGGGGGTGAGGGGTGCAGCTGAGGCGGCATGACCACTGCCAGTGGGCGTTTAGAGGAGGGAGAGAGAGGCTTAGGAGAGGCGCGGCGTGCGGCGAACGGCCGCCTCCAGCCACCTGATCTGCCATGGACGGAGCAAGCAAGGAAGAAGAGGAGAGGAGGAAGATAGGGGAAGAAATGTCCAAAAGGTAAAATAATCAAATGACTCTCCAACTTTGTGGCAAATGATCAAGTGCAACGAAAATAATGACAAATGATAAAAGCCACATCAAACTATCAAAGGTGGGGCAAATGATCAATTTTCTTACTGGAAATGTCCCCACAGTTCCATTAGAATAAGGTGCTGTACTACATCATGAAGTGGGCAATAGCATCTCATGCTAGCGTAAGCTTAGGCAAAGAAGGATTCTTTTTCTTTCTTTTGACATGCTTTTGACTGGTAAAGAAGGGAAATTCAGTACCTTTTTGTGTTTCTACATCTGTGGACAGTCTTGAGTTACAAATTTGATTAGCATTTGAAGGAAATGACTCGATGAAAAGCGTCAAGTGCGCAAAAGTTGGCTTAGTGCTGTGGAATAAAGTTTATTCCAGCTGCCAAATTTGCTCAGGCCATTTAGGAATCAGGAACAAAGTTTTTGCCCCTTGCCGAACTTATTCTGAGTATTGTGTTTTATAACTTATTCTGAGTATTCAAAAGTACAATTGAACTCTTTATTATCCAAGCTATGTTTGAGACTTTCTAGATTGGCCTGAGCCTGGGTTTAGGGCCGGGCCTGAGTTTTATGGGCCAAGTGGTCTGGCCTGAGCCTGGTCCTTTGAACCTGGCCTTGTTGGCCCAGCTTGAACCTGACCTGGCTGCCCTAAATGCAACTGTGCTTTTGCTAGCTTGGTTTGGCCCGGCAAATGCCCTGGCTTGATCTGATCTAGACGAATAGTTTTACTTTGGCACTGAACAAGGTCCAAGATCGACTTTGAGATTCAGGGCCCATGTTTGACATGACATGTGGAGGTTGGATATGAGCATCCAGGTGATTTCAGATGATAATTATAACCTGGTATGTGTAAATTTATTGGTGAACTATGCAGTTACTGTTAAGTGCAAGCTGCAAACCAAAATCAAAACAGACCTAAATTCATTTTAGCAGTTTACTTTATTCTCAGTTGCTTGCGTGAATGGGTTGTTCACATCCCCTTTTCCTGTAGTTATCCAAGAACCACAGCTTATTAGTTTTAATACGAACAATACTTCTTTTGCATGTTAACAGCCATTTACAGATTGCCATAGCATGTTAATCTTCCTATCCATTTGATGAAACAGGTCCATTTAGACTACCTAGAAGCAGGTGCAAACATTGTAATCACAGCATCCTACCAGGTTCCAAGATATGCTTTCACTTTTTTTTTTTGCGACATTTGTGAACAGTACTAACAGTCATATTTGATGTTGCAGGCTACCATTCAAGGGTTCGAGTCTAAGGGATTTTCAAAAGAACAAAGAGAAAACTTACTAACAAAGAGTGTTGAGATTGCACGAGAAGCGCGAGAGATGTTTCTGAAGGAACATTCAGATAAATCGACTCCCATGCAACATCCTATTCTGGTTGCAGCTTCCATAGGAAGTTATGGGGCTTATCTCGCTGATGGTTCTGAGTACAGGTATTTGACTACTTAAACATAGCACATGTTCTCTCGTATGGCTTCTGAGCAATCACCTTTTCTTTTCCGGCTGTAACTAGTGGGGATTATGGTGAAGCTGGTACACTAGAATTCCTGAAAGATTTTCATCGGAGAAGGCTTCAGGTTCTTGCGGAAGCTGGTCCTGATTTGATTGCTTTTGAAACAATCCCCAACAAATTGGAAGCTCAAGTATGCTAAAATTTACTACTTGCATTGGGGATATGCTGCCTCACATTTTACAATACATTCTTGTGAAATAGTCACTGATGGTTTGCTCGTGAATCTTTAGGCATATGCTGAACTTCTTGAGGAATGTAGCATAATTATCCCTGCATGGTTTTCCTTCAACTCAAAAGATGGAGTTAATGTTGTGAGTGGTGACTCATTAATTGAATGTGCTACTATTGCTAATGCATGTGCAAAGGTTGGTGCGGTTGGAATAAATTGCACACCTCCAAGATTTATTCATGGCTTGATACTCTCCATTCGGAAGGTATATAGCACCTCACATTCCTCTTAGTTGCAAACGAATGCAAATTAAGCTTCCATCCTTTGCCCGTGGTGCACTAAATGTGCATCCCATGTTTTGAGTGCTTATTTGCTCTTGCACAAATCGTATCGACCATGTTAACTACTGAGCAAGCTGCGGTTCTCTTTGTTTGACTAGCTGTACTGCATTACCACAGGTCACAGACAAGCCAATTCTGATATATCCCAATAGTGGAGAAAGATATGATGCTGAGAAAAAGGAGTGGGTGGTAAGTTCATCTCAAGGCACTTAAAGCTGATTTTAGTAGAAACTGTCTTCTTCTGAACATGTAAAATATGGCAATCAAATGTTTAGGTCTAGCTTATTTTCAATTCTTTTCTTCTTGTCATTTATCATTTCTTCATTCCACCTAAGGTAGAAAGGTAAATGCCACAATGATTGAATATGTAAGTGCAAGCAAAACTGTAGTACCACTCTAATTAAAGACATAGATTGGGGAAAAATACAATACCTTATTCTTTTTCTGTAAATACACCTGCATAACAGCTCAAGGGGTCCATTTCTTATCTTCTCTTGGTTAGCACTTCCTCCTAATACACAGAAGCCATCCTCTAGTATGTCCAAGCAATACAGCATGTCACAATAAACTGAGATTTGTCTAAAACTCTAAAACGCTGAAGGTATGCTTCATTGGCTGTGCAGGAATCCACTGGTGTGTCAGATGGTGATTTTGTTTCTTATGTAAGCGAATGGTGCAAAGATGGGGCTGCACTTATTGGGGGCTGCTGCAGGACGACTCCAAACACCATCAAGGCCATAAGTAGATCTCTTAACCAAGGCTACTCTGCACCGCAGTTATCTGCGGCATAGAGTTGCACCCTCCTTCAGATGTGTTACTCCTGGTCTTACCTTATGAACATATCCCGGAGTTTCCGTGCTAGCTGCATGGTATACTTTTGCAAGATGTTCTCCTGCAAATGAGACGGTTGTTCACCTATATTTGTGAATAACGGGGTATTTCTTCTGAGTTCTTAAGTTGCCCTACTTGGAGGTACAATCAGGCAAGGATTAGCAAGCAGTGGCAGTGAGTTCTACCAAGGAACGAGCGAAACAATCTGCAGCCAAGTTCATGAAGCTTATTAGCTTTTAAAAGTTTAAGACTTTGCAATACGGACTGTGAGATGTTGTGGAGATGTTAAGCTGCACTAAAAGCTTACGTTGTGTACTACTACTGCCTGTGAACTCTGTTTTGTTACAGCATAAGTTTTGTCTGATAAATATGTATCTACCTGAAAATGAACAATTTATTACTCTTGCTAGCATTAGACTCGTGTGAATGTACGAGTACTACCAACCTATCATCACTCCTTACAGGATTATCACTGATATTCCATATATTTTACGCGCAGAAGGATGCATCTTACAATGCCATAGATGAACCAGATGTTCTTCTATCCTTGGCTGCATTATGACATCTGTGGTTTTCTTCTGCAAAAGTCTATATATTGCACTAGCATAACCAAAAAGGATCAAAATCCACGACACCCAACTGCCTAATGGCCCTAATCCTTGTGCCTCTTGATGACCTGAAGCCTGACTCCATGCTTGAAGTTGACCACGATCCCCCATACTGAAACTGAAGAGGCGACTCCATGGTAGGAGAGTGCCGGAACACGCAGTGCCGCTAGAGGTGGATCATCGCGGGCTTGATCTCCTGGATGGAGAACTTCTGGCCGATGCAAGCCCTGGGTGTACATTTGAGTGTACTGTATTTAAAAGCTAACAAAATAGTTGCTGGGTGGAGCTGAGGTACAAGCTGCGATGATCTGCCACAACCAAAGATGGAAGAATTACAGAACCTAGCACGCCAACCGGCGGCACGTAGGTCGCCACCGGCATCCTTGCAGGGAGGCTCGGCAGCGGCGCGTCGCACCGCAGCACGCTCACGGCCTGCCTAATGGTCAGGGCGCGCGCACCAGAGCCCGACCACCATCACGCTCCACTCAGTCGCCCGACCACCATGCACACGCTCCATCTCCCTCGACGTCAACGAGCCTCGCCAGCCCGAAGTCGCCGAGCTTGGCGCTGAAGGACGCGTCCAGCATCACGTTGCTCGGCTTGATGTCGCTCCCACTCTTGACGTAGGTACAAAAGTGCGGAGCCGATCCCGTGCACAATCTCAGGCCTAAAATTAGCGAAATTAAACAGCAGTATTAAGCAAAGTGTTTGGTGAGACACATGATTATACGATCCATATGTAGCGGTGAATTCTTACCTGACTGGCCACGGTAATATGTTGTCTGCGTTGTAGAGAACAGCTCTTGGGACACTTTTTATTGCCACCTGAAGGTTCAGCTCCTTCAAGAATCCCCTGTACACTGAACCGAAGCCTCCTTCGCCGAGCTTCTGCTTGTCTGAGAAGTTGTCGGTGGCAACGGCCAGCTCATTGTAACGAAATCGCTTGGGTCCGGTCCCTTTCTTGAACTCGTCCTCCATGGCTTCATCGTTGAACAAGTCTGCATCTTCCGTGTACTGCTGACTCCCGTTCATGAACCGCAGGTGTTTGTCGTCGGCCCTCCCCGCGAGCAGATTCACCGGCTGCCACCGCGTCTTGTTCACCCTTGTGTTGCATCTTGCGTACTTATATATTTCCTAACCCCCTGAGTGTTTGTGTTTGTAGAAAAACTTAGTAAAAAAGTAGTAGATCAAGAAAAAGAGCACAAATTGTGACTAACATACAAAGTATGCGCTGATTTTGTTGAAAGAATGATCTAGTTAGCACTATGAAACCAATTTGGTTGGAACTAGCGCATGATTTCAATTAGTTTTAGATTTATTTATATAATAGAAAATACCATATAATATATTTTATGATCGAAAGATGTCATAAGACTTCAACTAATGATATAAATGACAAGAAAATATGCACAAAAAATGTATGCAAAATCCGATAAGTGTTTTTTACTTATACGTGATATCCAGACTGGTCGTTAGATGTGCTAAGAATCAAAGATATGATTGATACTTCGCGAAATATATTCACTCTCAACTTTTGATTGGTAGCAAATATCATAGGAAATTGGCCGTCACTAGCAAACTCCTTCCAGTGGGTAGGACCACATGTAAAGAGGAGATATTTTGACTAAAAGGTTTTATGTGTCTCGACCAGTTGCAAAACAAGAGAATAACATAATGTTGAAGTGAAAGAAGAACATCTTGAAGTTCTCAAGTATGTAAATAACTATATTTAGTTGTCTGTGTGATGTTTCTTTTACTTGTCTTTTCTATGAGAAAAGAATGTGCGGTCATTCGTGAGAACCATCTATGTGACGGTCACGATAATGACCCTCATTGTGTTGGACAACTATGTCATAGCCAAAAAGTAAAAGATGTCCTTTTAGAAGGATGTCGGAGGAAAATGGATCTTCCCCAATGATCTTTAGACAACAATAATGCATGGCCAGGCAATGGATAATCGAAATATAAACAACATCACTCGTCGGAAAGGAAAGAAATAATTCAACTTTATTGAAATTATAAATAAAAGAAACATTTATATATAGAACTTACGTAATTGATCAATATTCCAAGAATTTATCAAAACACGCCCATCTGACATGGCAAGTCGTACCAAACCTGGTCTGGTTACTTCGACCACAGTGTTTGGGCATTCCCATTTAGGAGAAAGCTTGTTGCGATTTGTTTGGCTCTGAATTTTCCTAAGAATTAGATCACCTACAGCAAGACTGCGAGGTTGAACCTTATGACTGTAGTACCGTCTCATGGCTTGTTGGTAAACTGTCGATCGCATTAAGTCTTTGTTTCATTTTTCTTCAAGGAAATTGATACCATTGGTTCGTCGTTACGCTTGATTGTCTTCTCTATAACAATCGGTTCGGGTAGAGCTAAATTTTAGTTCCGGAGGAAGCATAGCTTCATCACCGTAAACTAGAAAAAATAGTGTTTCATTGGTTGCACGACTGGTCGTAGTCCGAATGATCCATAATACAGATGAAAGTTCTTGAACCCAAACTCCTGACTGTTTTATTAACTAGTCGAATACTCGGTGTTTTACCCCTTGTATTATTATGCCATTAGCTCTCTCGACTGCTCCGTTACTCTGTGGGTGAGCCATGGATGCGTAATGTACTTTGATACTTAAATCCTCACATAATTTCTGAAAATTCTCACCCGAGAACTGGGTACCGTTATATGTGATTATACGACTGGGTATACTAAATCGTGTGATCATATTTTTTATGATGAATTTCTTGGCAGCTTCAGTTGTTACTTCAATAACCGACTCAACCTCTATCCATTTTGTGACTGTATCAATTATGACAAAAAAGAATTCGAAGCCCCTGGGTGCTTTTGGGAAAGGTCCCAAAATGTCTAATCTTAGGTTGCAAAAGGTCAAGAAATAGCTATTGTTTGCAAAGCTTGTGTAGACTGATGTACTTGTTGACTATGAAATTGGCATTGTACATATTTTGTCACAAGATATTTTGCATCATAGAGGGCAGTTGGCCAATAGTATCTTTACCAGAAGGCTTTACCGACCAGAGTTCTGTAGGAATGATGTGCTCCACAGACTCCACCATGTATGTCGGATAGTAACTTTATACCCTCCGTTTGATATATTCATCTCATCAACACTCCGTGAGCTCCCCGTTTGTATAGGGTACTTTCGATCAGAGTGTATGATTTGGCTTTTCGAGCTGTACGATCAGCCTCTACATTATCTTCAGGAAGTGTGTCATTTTGAAGATAATTGTAGATTGATGCCATCCAATCACTACTGAGATCGATCTGCACGACCTCCAGTGGAGTATGTTCATCTTCGGAATGCTCGACCACCGAAGGTGTATCGAGTTGCTCAAGAAAAACTCCGAGCGGGACATGTGACCTTGAGGAAGCCATCCATGCCAACTGGTCTGCTAGAAAGTTATCCTTTATATGAATATGTTGGATCTGGAAATTGAAGAAGTGCATTTCGAGTTTCCGTACTTCTGCCAAATAAGATGACATCTTGGGACTTGAGCATTGATACTCTTTCTCTACTTGATTCACTACTAGTTGAGAATCATATTTTACTAGTAATCTGTGAATCCCGAGCGCTTTGGTCGCTTGGAGTCCTGCTAGTAAATCTTCATATTCTGCAACATTATTTGTAGCAGGAAAGTTTAACTGAATGATGTACTTAATGTGTTCTCTAGTTGGAGATACAAGGACAACTCCAACCCTCGAGCCTTTGATCATCAAGGAACTGCCATAGTACATTGTGTTGGAAATATGCCCTAGAGGCAATCATAGAGATGATGATATCTCATTATGTTCATGATTTTGATAATATATTATCGTGTTCCTTGAATGAATCATTTGTTATAGATAAATAAGTATGTAACTTGTTGGTGGAACTCTTTAACTTATATGATGTCATTCTAAATGTATCCCTGGTTGGAGGTCACTGGTCGGAACACCAGTGACTCTATGACTAGCACATGTATTGATTGATGACCATGTTTCACCGGTCATGGATATAGGGATATCGAATCAATAATGTGAGCTCATGTTAGAGAACATAGGGCTGGATAGACCAATCATTGAGACACTATTGAGATTGTTATGAATCTTTGTGTCATTAGTTGGTCTCAAGTAATGATGATATATAATCCTTAGACTTGAGACCAGCATGGTTCCCTACATGTGTAATAGCACTCTTAGGAGTTGTCAAACGCTACTCGTAATTGGGTAGTTATAAAGGTAGCTTTTGGGTATGCTATGAAACATGCGGAGGGATGTGACTGGTCGAGATGGGATTTGCCCCTCCTTGCATAACAGGAGAGATGTCTCTGGACCCCTCGTGGTGATCGGATAAAGAAAGTGCATGGCCATGCCACTAGTGGTTGAAGTGTCGACCACATGAAGTTATCCAACCCTTGATCGAGGAAGTATTGAACAGTCCATGGATGACACATCATCTCACCTGGAGTTCAACCAGACATCGTGAGACAAAAGAAGAATGCATGAGTAGATCGCTTAGTTCGATCAGTTACGGACTAGACGTATGGAGATATGTGCTGGTCGTCGACTGGTCGAACGTAATCACATAATGGTAAGAACCTGGTCGTAAGGAGTTACAAACTTGTCAGGACCAAATACGATATGGTCGTGTGGAGATACGAACTAATCGTCGGTGATGAGGACCTGATCATATATCATATTACATCAAGGTTCGTCCGATATATTCTATGTGTATTTGGGAATCATTATGTACTGCTAGGTACCGCTAACAACTGGTGGTCGAAAAAGAGTTTCCGAGTCATAACCGATTACACATGAACCTGTAGGGTCATACACTTAAAGGGCTAGGTTTTGTTTTGGATGGTGATCCGAATTCGTATAGGCCACGAGTTCCTAATGGGGCTCAAGTTCGAGACTTATCATGAATGCCTATATAAAGAGGGGCGGTGGCATAGGGTGAGGGAGAGGATGATCTTTGGAAGAACTCCCGAAACCCTAATAGCCACACCTTCTCAACCACGCTGCCGGTTCTAGCACTCCAGCACGTGGTGATCCTGCTCCGTACGTGTGAATACATCGGAGGTATTGTTGCGAAGCATCAGCACTAGGACGATTCGCGATTTGTGTCGATCACCGGAGTCGGAGGAGAAATCGCGTGGTGAGTACGACCACTCGGAGGAGCAGACGCGCGGCGAGTAAGACCACTCGAAGGAGGAGACGCGTCGTGAGTACGACCGACTGCATCAACTCGCTACAACGACTCTACTTCGCTACGAGTCGGCGCGTCTAGCGGTAATCTCGTGATCTATTACTAGCGGTGGTTCGTTGGTTGCACGGTGAATTTTTGTTTGTGCTATCGTAGCCTTGCCGCGTTACCCTACACATTGTCCACTCTTCGTGGTGTTCATACTTGGGCCCTTGAGTGGGGTTTAGGGTTCGTCCACTCGGCAATGGATTTTGCTAAAGCCTGACACTTATTATTGTTCGTGAAATAAAATTGAGACCGAAGCCCCCCAAGCTCGATCACCCATTTTGCTATTCGTCGTGATGATTATCTATTTTGGAGAACTTGGCCAAGAGGATATCCAGTCGGTACAACTACTTTGTGGGCCTAAAAGTAATGCCTAAATTTCCTTGAAGCCATAAGGAGACCGTATAGCAGCTTTTGTATTTTTGGATATCGTTTCTTTGGTCCATTTAAGACTTTGCTTATGTAATATATTGGTCGTTGTATATTATCACTTTCAACGACCAACACGGCACTGATTGCTTGTGGCATCGCAGCCATGTATATTAGCAATATTTCTCCCGATCTTGGAGATGCTAAGGTCGGGCATTCGTAAGGTACCTTTTGAGCTCTTCAAAGGCATCATTTTCCTCTTTAGTCCATTGAAAATTTCCATGTTTCCGAAAAAGTTTGAAGAAATGTAATGCCTTGTCTCCCAAACGTGCTACGAAACAACTTAGCGCTACCATACAACTGGTTAGTTTTTCAACTTCTTTCTTTGTGGTTGGAGGACACATATGTTCGATGGCTGATATTTTTACTGAATTTGCTTCAATTCCTCTAGCCGAAACTAAGAACCCAATAAGCTTTCCAGAAGAAACTCCAAACACACACTTCTCTGGATTTAACTGAAGGTTATACCTTCTCAAGTTATTGAAAGTTTCTTGTAAGTTGAAAATATGATCGCCAGTATTGATGCTCTTTACGACCAAATCATCAACATAGGCCTCTAAATTTAGACTTATATGAGAACTAAAGGTTCTTTGCATTAGCCTTTGAAAAGTAGCGCCAGCATTTTTAAGCCCAAATGACATATTAACATAGCAATAAGTGTCATATGGTGTGATAAAGGAAGTTTTGTCTTCACCATCTTTACGCATATTAATTTGATGGTACCCTGAATACACATCTAAAAAACTTAATAACGCACACCTGGAAGTAGAGTCTATAAGCTGATCGATACGTGGAAGGGGAAAATCATCCTTGGGACAGGCTTTATTAAGATCTGTGAAATTAATACATATTCATCATTTCCCGTTACTTTTTCTAATCATTACAGGATTAGTGAGACACTCTGGGTGGCTGACCTCACGAATAAACCTAGCATTGAGGAGCTTGTCAATCTCTGACTGAATTGCTTTCTTTCGATCTGGTGTAAAGTGTCTTAGCTTCTGCTTGACTGGTTTTTTGTCAGGCCGGAGAGCTAGCATGTGCTCGATCACCTCCCTAAGGACTCCGGGCATATCGGATGTCTGCCAGACGAATACATCTGAATTGGCTCGGAGGAAGGAGACGAGCGACTCTTCTTATTTAGTTTCGAGCTTTGCCCTAGCCAGTGTATTTTGAGAATTTGCGCTAGCATTTGCGAGTCCAAATGACATTTTGACGCTTTACAGAGGAGCGTCCTTGTCGAGCGGAACTTCCGTGATCTGGTCGGAGGGCTTTAGGGCCACCTTTGGTCTGGAGTGCTTGACCTGCATGGAAGGCAGATCAGTATTCCTGATCGAAAGTTCATTGACCAGTTCTAGGGATTTACGATCACATGCATATACCATCTTCCGATCCCCTCGAACCGTTATGACGCCTTTTGGTCTTAGCATTTTTAAACTCTGATAGCCGTAATACGTAGCTATCAAGAACTTTGCTAATGTTGAACGACCAAGAATTTCATTGTATGCAGTTTCAAATTCTACCACATCAAATAAAATCTTTTATGTTGGAAAGTTATCTGGTCTTCTGAATGTAACCGGTAGGGAAAGTTGCCCATTCGATTTAGCGGTAGAATCAGGAACTATACCATGGAAAGCATACTTTACAGGCTTTTCCCTTAGACTTGAGAATTTGCATTTATTTATCAAGTTCATAAAGTAAGTAAGGGCATTGGTCAATCCAAATGATATGACTGTGAACTCATACAGTCCATACCGGGTCGAGAAAGCTGTCTTGGGGATATCTTCTGGACGAATCTTCAACTGGTGGTATCTTGACCTCAAGTCTATCTTGGAGAACACACCGGCTCCTTTTAACTGGTCAAACAAATCATCGATCCTGGGCAGAGGGTACTTGTTCTTGATGGTGAGCTCATTAAGGGCACGGTAATCCACACACATCTGTTAGGTGCCATTCTTCTTTGCAACAAAGATCACTGGGGCTCCCCAAGGTGAAGAACTTGGTCAGACAAAACCTTTCTCTTGCATTTCTTCAATCTGCTTCTTCAACTCAACCAAATCATTGACAGGCAATCTGTAAGGTCGCTTGAAAATGGGTGCAGTTCCTGGAACAAGGTTGATGACAAACTCCAGGTCTCGGTCTGGTGGCATTCCAGGTAGTTCATCAGGAAAGACATCTGGAAACTCTCTGACCACTAGCACAACTTCCAAAGACACAACACTGGCACTACAGACTAAACCTCCAACTGGCTTCTCTGGGGAGGCTTCAAACTTTACTTTGGTTCCATCCGGGCTGACCAAAATGATGCTTCTACCTCCACAATCCAAGAGGGCTCGGTGATTGGCAAGCCAATCCATTCCCAAAATCACATCAAGAGACTTAGTGTCTATGATGATGAGATTGGCAAGGAATTCTACCCTTCTATGGTTACTTTAACCTTATGGCAACCTTGGTTCGTACTTAATTCCGAACCGGGAGATTGAACCAGCAAAACACTTTTAAGAGGCAAAACTTCCAACTGATGCCATTCAGCAAAGCTCCGAGAAACAAACGAATGCGAAGCTCCAAAATCAAACAAAACAATGGCATGTGTTGAATTTACAAGAAACTTACCCAGCACGACGTCCGGGGCTATCTGGGCTTCCTCGACAATGACGTGATTCACACGGCCTCTTCCAAAAGGCTGAGGAGTCTTGACTGGTGCAGCTGGAGTCTAAGGGGCTTGTAACATCCCTATTTTAAGAGCTTGAAAATCTTTTAAATAATGGTAGCAAGAAAATTCATCATTTGGAATTAATTGAATATTAATTTAAAAAGCTTAATATGGACTTTAAGGACAAATTGATTTAATGTGCTTAATCCCAACATCAACAATTGTCAAAATTATTTTATTTAGATTCTACATGCTTGGATATATTTTATAGAAATTTCTGGAATTTTTCCAAAGTCAATTGCTATTTTCTAATTGCTATTTGCATTTTCTGGATTTATTTAAAAGAAAAACTTATTTTAAATCCTTCGAATAAAGATCTTGGGCGAAGCTCAAGACTATTCGGTAGCGCCACCACATCGCCCGACCGCGCTCGTCTGTTGGATGCTCGACGCGTGCCCTCATCTCCGATCGGACGCCGCGCGCCCATTCCCGCCTTGAGCATTGGATCTCCGCCGCGTGTCTCCTTGACGATCGCGACGCTTCATACGCGCATCGCTAGCGCTCGCTTGCTCCCGCTGGTCGGATCGTATTTGGACGCGCTGGATCTCGGCGCGCGCGCTCGCCTTCTCTCTCGACGCGTGGGCCCACCGAGTCGTCGTCTTCCTCCGAACTCTTCGCGCCGACTCCGTTTCTTCCGCGCGCGCGCGCCGTCCTCGACACGGACTCTAGGGTTCCGGGCCCTATTTAAAGCCGCGCCGTGTCACGAGGATCGCCCCCTCCGGTAGCGCTTTTCCCCAAAGTCTCCAACCCTAGCGAGCCGCGTTCACCGGAATCGAGCTCCAACCTCCGCGCGCCGTGAGCTTCTTCGCGGATTGCGTCGCCGTCGGTGAGCCGCCGTCGCCACACCCACCCCGTGTTCGCCGCGTCAAGGGCTACCCGTGCGCGACGCTCGTTGCCCTCGGAAGCCGTCGCTCGTCGTCGCCGCCATCGGCCGCACCGCTCGCCGCTCTTCTTGTCGTCGCCGCCGTTCGGTCATCTCCGTGAGTAGCGACCGCGTCCCCGGTTCGCCGAGTTGCGGCGATTCGGCGCGCCCACCGCTGGCGAGCCGCCCTTCGCCGGATCCCCACGCGCACGGGCGTCGTCGGCGTTCTGGCGGCGTGGCCTCGCCGTGTCGGCCGCCACCTCTGCCGCGTGCTTAGGTGTCGCCAGATCAACCGCTTGCGTCGGCTACGCGCGACAAAGCGTGCACTCAACCCAACCAAATCTCCGTGGCTCGGTGAACCCGGTTCGCGTGGGCGAAGCCAGCGACGGTGGGGCCCACCTGTCAAGACGGATTTTTAATTATTTTCTTTTCTCGGTGACGCAAGCATTGCGCAATAATTCGATTTTCCTTTATAAAAATAATTCGGAAATTCGAGAAAATCCAATTTAGGGTTTTATTGATTTTCCAATCTTCCAAAGCCCATATCTTTTGCATCCAAGTCCAATTGAGCCCATTCAAATTTGTAAATTCATATAAAATTCAGATCTATTTATTTATGAATTTTATTTAATTTTGGAGTTTGTTTTGCCTCTGTTATTTATTTGTTTTATTTCTTTTGTCTCGTTTGCAGTAGGCGTCGATACTTGGGAATTTTGCGAAGAAGGAGCACCTCAAGATCAAGACCAATATCTAGATCTATTCCAAGGCAAGTTATACCTTTGATCATTTTGAACCCAGTTTTCAAAATACTTTGTTTCAATGTATTGCATTCTATTTCAAGTATTTATTTAAATGCTTTTGGGTGTAGTTATTAAATCCAAATTGTTATGCCACCTTGTCTATTGTATGCCATGATCTTTTGTCACCCTAGGTTGATTAATTACTAGTTGGTATTATTGTAGCACCAACGTGGGTTGGTTAGATACGATTAGGCTTAGCCATGCCACGAGTCATCATTTCATGTGAGAGTTGCAATTATAAATTGACTAAGTGATTATGGGCGTGTGATGAATCTGTGTGTTTGTGTGCTATTACTCGTTGATGGCATGTGTTGCACTTAATCAACGAGGTGGGAAAAGATTTAGACCGAGGCAAGTGGTGGATTCTGTGAATGGTGGAGTGTGTGCTTATTAAACTTTGTGATTTGGGTTAAAGCTGGAAGTCTTGCCTTGGTCAATTAAGGACTTAACTTTGTGCGCCATTGGTGGGCCTTCTGCATGCGACCACATGCCTAGTATGGGTGGGCTTGACTTAGTAAGTTATGGAGTCTTGACATTGACAACTCAGTTGTATTTAAGGCATGTGATGGGATTTGGAGGTGTGATATATCACATCGCGGGACGGTTATTGCATCCTGTCCAATGGTGTGTGTCGTTCCAAGGGTGTGTGTACAAATTGACGGCGATAAAGCACACCAGAGTGTCATTGTTTGAGATGAAGTCTCGAAAGGTTTTGTTGTGATCAACTCGATCCGGTTGGTTTCATCGTGTGGGTAGAGTGTACAACCTCTGCAGAGTGTTTAAACCAATCTATTCGAATAGCGCGTCCTCGGTTATGGACATGCTCGGAATTTCACACGAGGGTAGACTTTCATAAAACAATTGGGAAGGGTCGGTGTGTGAGATAACTTGTTGGTGTGTGAAAGAACTTGATTAGACTGTGTGTCCTTTGTGAAATCAATTGTTAACTTATTATTGTCTATTTGTTTTGAATTATGCTTTCAATCTATTATTTGTATTCAATTGCCAATGTTGCATTTCTGCAAAACAACCACAGAAGCCATTCCTTTGGAATAAGCCATCATCTATAAATTGTATTCTGTGGTATGACTTGCGAGTACGGTGTGTACTCACTCTTGCTAAACAAATCAGCGAAGTGGAGGAGTCGTCACCGCTTTTGAAGAAGAGTTCTCTGAAGGTTGAGCGTTAGGGTCTTGATCGATCGGTTGCTCGTGGTAAATTGATGGGAGCCACCGGAGTTTATTTCGTTTCATTGCAGTTTATTTCTTTATTGTCAGCCTTGCATGGCTTAATAAATGTAAAACTCGACCGTAGGGTCCCAACAGTTATTTGTTATTTAAAGGTACTCGTTTATTCTTATATTCGTTGTATGGATGTGATATTTCATTAATGTTGACCTTTGTGTGCACTAGCGTGATCTGGACTAGTGCGAGAATACAGAGGGGTCAGATTTGCATATTTGGGTCCCGACGGAGGTGGTATCGAGCCATCTTGTTGTAGGTCTTGACCCTAGTTAGATTGGCCGTTCTTAGTGAGTCCAAACTATTTTCTAAAGCAAAATTAACTTGCAAGATTAATTGAATTCCTTAACTCATCTCATGTCTCTCTTGACTCAACTATTTTGAAATTCTTTCTCTCCCATTGTTTTAAAGTTGTTTTCATATCCTTGTCCATCTTGACGGATGCCTCGTCTTGAGTTATGGAGAGCGCAAGGGAGGACTTGCCGAGCTTTGGAAGTTGCTACAAGTACTTGGAGGTTCGATCGTCCATTGTACCGTGGCGGTGCTTGGATTGTGAACGGCGCGATCGTGGAGTGATCGCCATTTGACCGTCACGAGCGAGAACACCAAGGCGAGCAAACCATCGAGCATCTCGGCTCGAAGGAGTATTTGGATTGAAGCAATCCAGAGTCTTCGCGCCTTGCCATCCCGAGGATCTGCAACATCTACTCTCGAGCTTCGTGACACGGTTTTCCGTTATCATCCCCGCACTTCCGGCGTGGATCTTTCTTGCGTTTTCCGTCACGGAGGAGAAGACAACGCCACCGTCGTGCATCTCGCCCGATTCGCATTTGCTCGGGAGGAATCGTTGGAGTTAGCCGCTCTGAGCTGGAGTGTACCTATGAGACTCTTGAGAGTGAAGAAAGGATCGCCATATTAGAAGAAACTCTTTATGGGCGACACGATTACGACGAAGATATCAAGAGGAAGACCCGAAGAAGGCGATGGACCGGTGAACCGGAAGAGCCGCAGAGGTAGCGAGCGAAGCACCAAAGAAGACTGCACTGAGGACACTGCTCCTATTGCACCATCCGGGACATCGGGATCGGTTTGCGAGGATGCCGGCTCACTTTGAGTCTCAAAGAAAGCGGAGCACCGTCAAGGTCATGGAGGCTATTTGATTGAGTAGTCTGTTCGCGTTGTTTGAGCTTAGCCGCTTTGTGTCTTGAGTCGCCCTTTAGGCGGTAGTTTGTGTGCTTAAGTTCGTCCTTATTTTTGTGTGCAAGTATGAGCTGCAAAGGCCCTTAGGCATTTGTTGCAAGCCATACTATTATCTTAATCAATATAAGAGTTTCAGTTGAGCCTTCTTAAAATATGTTGTTGGGTTTACCTCCCCGCTTAGTTCTACAACTTATCTCGTGCTTGCTACCTTATCTAACCCTTGGAGATTCACGGATGGTTCGGACTCGTCAAGTCTGCGCAAGTGGTTACGATACTCCGATGTCGGAAGGGCGGAGCAAATCCGGAGAAGCAATTCCACCACAAGCACCTTCAGTCGATCTGCAGAATTTTGGAGCATTCATGACAGCTCAGACCCAGCTGATGTACACCATGATGAATCAGATGCAAGCTATGAATAACGAACAACAACAATCAAGATCACAATGGAGCCCAGGTTGCTCATGGTCACAATGGATCATCAAGTTGGCGGAGTTTATGAGAACAAATCCACCAACCTTTTACGGACATGTCTCACCGATGAAAGCGATGATTGGCTTCGTGTCATTGAGAGGAAGCTGCGATCACTCAATGCGGCGATCATGAAAAAGTTCAGACGCCTCTCACGGATGGAAGGCATTGCCGTGAATGGTGGGAAAACTTCTGCGGCGCATGGAGCGCCACAAGATATTACTTGGGAAGAGTTCACAGCGCTTTTCGCGATATCATGTACCGAAGGAATTATGGATCTGAAGAAGGATGAATTCCGTGCTCTCAAGCAAGGAGGAATGTCATTGATCGATTACCTCAACAAGTTCTCTCAACTTGCTCGATATGCTGCAGAAGATGTCGCCACTGACAAGGCTCGTCAGAGTCGTTTTCTGAAAGGATTGAACACGGACTTCAAGTCAACTTGATCGCCCACACCTTTCCCGATTTTCAAGAGTTGATCAACAAGGCTTTGATTCTAGAGGATAAGCGTAAGGAATTGGAAGATCATCGTAGCGCAGAATGGCTCAGCAAGGAAGTCACCAACCCCAGCTAAGGGCAAGAATGATTCCACCGCGGTTTAGCCGTTTTCCACCACGAGTCGCGGACCACCGCACCAACTTCAAGCACCTCGCCCGATTGCTCGAACTTTCGCAACCCCGCACGATCAACCCCAATCCGAGAAGCAACCCACGAATACAACGAGTTTGCTTTACAGCCGTCGGCCGGGCATTTCGCCAACAGTGTCCACGAATGGGACTATCACACCGATGCGCTTCAACCTTGGGAACACACGGCCAAGACGCCAATACAAGGCAACCATCAAGGAACTTCTCAAGCTACCGGTCAATCGGAGGAGCACCGCCATCGGTGGTCGAGGCCGTGTCAACCACGTCACTCTAGAGGAGCCCAAGAAGCACTGACGTTATCTCGGGTAAGTTTAGTAAATTCAATACTGCATCGATTCTGTTTGATTACGAGCTTCAGCATTCGTTTGTTTCAAATTTTGCAACTAAGAACAAATTGGAAGTTATGCATCTTAAGCATACTCTGTTAGTCCGATACGCTGAGAGCGAGCTAAGTTCTAAAGTTGGATGTTTAGGAGCTAGGCTACTCATAGTGGAGTTGAGTTTCTAGCCAACCTAATAGTTCTAGACACTCGGACCATAGATGTCATCCTTGGTATGGATTGGTTATCCAAACATAAGCGATGCTAGATTGTGGCGAAGAGCCGTGACAATTGAGGATACCACAGGAAAGAAAGTAGAATTTCTAGCCACCTCAGTACGTGATGGACATTTGGTAGTCAACAATCTGAAGGCAGTTTCTTTGGAAGATGTACCTGTAGTAAAAGATTATCCAGACGTATTTCCGGAGGAATTACCAGGAATGCCACCGGACCGTGACATTGAATTTGTCATCGATCTAGTGCGAGAACAGCACCAATTTCAAGAGACCCTATCGGATGCGGTCGATGAACTTGTGGAAATGAAGAAGCGGATAGAAGAACTCTTGGAGAAAGGTTTTGTAAGACCTAGTTCGTCGCCATGGGGAGCACCAGTTTTGTTCGTCAAGAAGAAAGATGGAAGTATGAGAATGTGTATCGATTATCGTTCTCTCAACGAAGTCACCATCAAGAACAAGTACCCATTGCCCAGAATAGATGATTTGTTCGACCAGATGAAAGGAGCCGGAGTATTCTCCAAGATCGATCTACGATCAGGTTATCATCAGTTGAAGATTTGTCCTAAGGATGTACCAAAGACCGCTTTCTCAACCCGGTATGGACATTATGAGTTTTTAGTCATGTCTTTTGGATTGACTAATGCCCCTGCCTATTTCATGAACATGATGAACAAAGTATTCATGGAATATTTGGATAAGTTCGTGGTAGTATTCATTGATGATATTTTGGTATACTCAAAGTCAGAAGAAGAACATACAGGACATTTGAGGTTAATCCTAGAAAAGCTCAGAGGACATCAGTTGTATGCCAAGTTCAGCCAGTGTGATTTTTGGAAGAAGAAAGTTGATTTTCTCGGTCATGTGATGATGTAGAAGGAGTAGCGATTGACCCGGAAGGTTAAAGTCAGAATGAATTGGGAGCGGCCCAAGACGGTTACTCAAATTCGTAGTTTCTTGGGAATGGCAGGATACTATCGTCGTTTCATTGAAGGGTTCTCAACGATTGCTAAACCTCTTACGCAATTGTTGAAGAAAGAGAAGAAGTTTATTTGGACCCCAGCTTGTGAAGAAAGTTTTCAAAAATTGAAGAAGCGTTTGACTTGACCCGATGCTAGTTTTGCTTGGGATATTAGTAAGGATTTTGATATCTCTTGTGATGCTTCGCGTCAAGGATTAGGATGTGTCCTTATGCAAGAAGGAAGAGCCGTCGCTTATCGTCAAGGCAATTAAGGCCTCATGAAGAGAACTATCCTACCCATGATTTGGAACTAGCTGCAGTAGTGCATGCTTTGAAGATTTAGCGTCATTATCTCATCAGAATCATTTGTGAAGTCTACACAGATCATAAGAGCACGAAGTACATATTCACTCGATCGATTTGAACATGAGACAGAGAAGATGGTTGGAATTAATAAAGGATTATAATCTTGGAATCCATTACCATCTGGTAAGGACAATGTAGTTCAGATGCTTTGAGTCGTAAGAGCTACCGCAATGCTCGGAAGTAAAAGAGTTGTGTTCGAACTTGGGAGGAATTCCGAAGCTACTGACTAGAAGTTGTCCCTGAAGGATTTGTGGCCGACATAGAAGTGCAATCTACTCGAGAAAGCAGTTCGTGAAGCTCAACCTAAGGATTACGAGTTTCTTGATCTCAAGAAGAAGATGTCGGAAGGAAAATTTAAAGACTTCACCATAGATGATCGGGATATCTTGTGGATCAATGGGCGTATCGTGTACCAGATATGGATGGATTAAGACGGTGATTACGAAGGAAGCCCATGACTCAAAGTATTCAATTCACCTGGAAGCACTAAGATGTATCGGGATGTTAAGAATAAGTTTTGGTGGCCAAACTTAAGCGAGGCGTCGCGAGTTCGTTGCTTTATGCGACGTGTGTCGAAAGTAAAGGCCGAACATCGAGGCGGCGGGATTGCTACAACCGCGAAGATACCGAATGGAAGTGGGAAGAGATCGGTATGGATTTTATTACGGATTACCCAAGACTCAATCAGTTATGATTCGATTTGGGTAATAGTGCATCGCTTGACTAAGGTTGCCCATTTCTTGCCAGTCAAAACCACTTACTCGAGACCGCTTGGCGGAATTGTATATGTCAAAAATCGTCGATACCGCGGTGTGCCTAAGAAGATAGTGTCGGATCGAGGATCTCAATTCACCTCTCGTTTCGCGAGTCTACATGAAGCCACAGGAACTCATCCGAATTTGAGATCGCTTATCATCCACGCATGATGGATGATGAAAGAGTCAACCGATATTAGAAGATATGTTGAGAGCACGTGCCTTAGCTAATGCTACCGTTGGGATAAAAGTTTGCCGTATGCGAATTCTCGTACAACAACGATTATCAAGCGGTTTGCGAGATGTCACCATTTGAAGCTCATGCGGTCGTACTGCGAACTCCGTTGAATTGGTCGAGGCAATTTGAGCGTGTAGTGTTCGGGCGAGATATTATTCAGAAGTCGAAGAACAAGTTGCTATGATCGAGAGAGGTTAAAGATAGCCAGATCCGAGCAAAAGAGTTATGCCGATAATCGTCGTCGTGACCTCGACTTTGAACGAGGATTTTGTGTATCTTCGAGTTACTCCGCTCAGAGGTGTTAAGAGATTCCACACCAAAGGGAAGCTTGCTCCAAGGTATGTGGGTCCATTCAAGATTTTGGAACGCCGTGGAGAAGTTGCGTACCAGTTGGAGCTACCACAGTCGTTAGCAGGAGTGCATGATGTCTTTCATGTCTCTCAGCTGAAGAAGTGTCTTCGTGTGCCAGAAGAGCAGACCCCGTTGGAGTCAATTGAACTGAAGGAGGATCTCACGTACAAAGAGCAGCCTGTCAGTATTTTGGATGTCGCAGAGCGCCGCACCAGAAGCAAGACTGTTCGTTTCTGCAAAGTCCAGTGGAGTAACCACTCAGAAGGAGAAGCAACGTGGGAACGTGAAGAAGAGTTGAAATCCGAGTTCCCTAGCCTTTTCTCTAGCTAGCCGGAATCTCGGGGACGAGATTCGTTTAAGGGGGGGAGGTTTGTAACATCCCTATTTTCAGAGCTTGAAAATCTTTTAAATAATGGTAGCAAGAAAATTCATCATTTGGAATTAATTGAATATTAATTTAAAAAGCTTAATATGGACTTTAAGGACAAATTGATTTAATGTGCTTAATCCCAACATCAACAATTGTCAAAATTATTTTATTTAGATTCTACATGCTTGGATATATTTTATAGAAATTTCTGGAATTTTTCCAAAGTCAATTGCTATTTTCTAATTGCTATTTGCATTTTCTGGATTTATTTAAAAGAAAAACTTATTTTAAATCCTTCGGAACAGTACTGGGCCGAAGCCCAGCACTATTCCAGCCGCGCCAGCCCACATCGCCCCGGCCGCGCTCTCGTCCGTTGGATGCTCGACGCGTGCCCTCATCTCCGATCGGACGCACGCGCCCATTCCCGCCTTTGAGCATTTGGATCTCCGCGTGTCTCCTTGACGATCGCGACGTCGCCGGCTGCGCTCGCGCGCTCGCTTGCCCCCGCCGTCGGATCGTGGCTGGGCGCTGGATCTCGGCGCGCGCTCGCGCTTCTCTCTCTCGGCGTGGGCCCACCGAGTCGTCGTCTTCCTCCCGAACTCTTGGCGCTCGACTCCGTTTCTTCGCGCGCGCGCCCGCCGTCCTCGACACGGACTCTAGGGTTCCGGGCCCTATTTAAAGCCGCGCCCGTGTCACGAGGATCGCCTCTCGGCGCCGCCTTTTCCCCAAAGTCTCCAACCCTAGCGAGCCGCCGTTTCACCGGAATCGAGCTCCAACCTCCGCGCCGTGAGCTTCTTCGCCGATTGCGTCGCCGTCGGTGAGCACCGCCGTCGCCACACCCACCCCGTGTTCGCGCGTCAAGGCTACCCGTGCGCGACGCTCGTTGCCCTCGGGAAGCCGTCGCTCGTCGTCGTCGCGCATCACCGCACCGCATTCGCCGCTCTTCTTGTCGTCGCCGCCGTTCGGTCATCTCCGTGATAGCGACCGCGTCCCGCTTTCGCCAGTTGCGGCGATTCGGTCGGCCCCCCTTCATTCTTGAGCCGCCGCCGCCGGATCCCCACGCCGCGGGCGTCGTCGGCGTTCTGGCGGCGTGGCCTCGCCGTGTCGGCCGCCACCTCTGCCCGCGTGCTTAGGTGTCGCCGGATCAACGCGCGGCGTCGGCGCCACGCGCGCGCCTGAGCTCAACCAACCAACCAAATCTCCGTGGCTCGGTGAACCCGGTTCATCGTGGTCGAAGCCAGCAGCGGGTGGGGCCCACTGTCGAGACGGATTTTTAATTATTTTCTTTTTCTCGGTGACGCAAGCATTGCGCAATAATTCGATTTTCCTTTATAAAAATAATTCGGAAATTCGAGAAAATCCAATTTAGGGTTTTATTGATTTTCCAATCTTCCAAAGCCCATATCTTTTGCATCAGAAGTCCAATTGAGCCCATTCAAATTTGTAAATTCATATAAAATTCAGATCTATTTATTTATGAATTTTATTTAATTTTGGAGTTTGTTTTGCCTCTGTTATTTATTTGTTTTATTTCTTTTGTCTCGTTTTGCGAGTAGGCGTCGATACTTGGGAATTTTGCGAGAAGAAGGAGCACCTCAAGATCAAGACCAATATCTAGATCTATTCCAAGGCAAGTTATACCTTTGATCATTTTGAACCCAGTTTTCAAAATACTTTGTTTCAATGTATTGCATTCTATTTCAAGTATTTATTTAAATGCTTTTGGGTGTAGTTATTAAATCCAAATTGTTATGCCACCTTGTCTATTGTATGCCATGATCTTTTGTCACCCTAGGTTGATTAATTACTAGTTGGTATTATTGTAGCACCAACGTGGGTTGGTTAGATCTGATTAGGCGCTTAGCCATGCCACAGTCATCATTTCATGTGAGTTGCAATTATAAATTGACTAAGTGATTATGGGCGTGTGATGAATCGTGTGTGTCTTGTGTGCTATTACTCGTTGATGGCATGTGTTGCACTTAATCAACGAGGTGGGAAAAGATTTAGGCGAGGCAAGTGGTGGATTCTGTGTGAATGGTGGAGTGTGTGCTTATTAAACTTTGTGATTTGGGTTAAAGCGGAAGTCTTGCCTTGGTCAATTAAGGACTTAACTTTGTGCGCCATTGAACTGGCCTTCTTGTGCGACCACATGCCTAGTATGGTGGGCGACTTAGTAAGTTATGGAGTCTTGACATTGACAACTCGGGTTGTATTTAAGCTGTGTGATGAAATTTGGAGGTGTGATATATCACATCGCGGGACGGTTCATTGCATCCTGTCCAATGGTGTGTGTCGTTCCAAGGGTGTGTGTACAAATTGGACGGCAGTAAAGCACACCAGGAGTGTCATTGTTTGAGATGAAGTCTCTGAAAGGTTTTGTTGTGATCAACTCTGATCCGGTTGGTTTCATCGTGTGGGTAGAGTGTACAACCTCTGCAGAGTGTTTAAACCAATCTATTCGAATAGCCGCGTCCTCGGTTATGGACATGCTAAGAATTTCACACGAGGGTAGACTTTCATAAAACAATTGGGAAGGGTCGGTGTGTGAGATAACTTGTTCATTGTGTGAAAGAACTTGATTAGGCTATGTGTCCTTTGTGAAATCAATTGTTAACTTATTATTGTCTATTTGTTTTGAATTATGCTTTCAATCTATTATTTGTATTCAATTGCCAATGTTGCATTTCTGCAAAACAACCACAGAAGCCATTCCTTTGGAATAAGCCATCATCTATAAATTGTATTCTGTGGTATGACTTGCGAGTACGGTGTGTACTCACTCTTGCTAAACAAATCAGCGAAGTGGAGGAGTCGTCTTTGCTTTTGAAGAAGAGTTCTCGAAGGTTGAGCGTTAGGGTCTTGATCGATCGGTTGCTGTGGTAAATTGATGGGAGCCACGGAGTTTATTTCGTTTCATTGCAGTTTATTTCTTTATTATCGACCTTGCATGGCTTAATAAATGTAAAACTTCGACCGTAGGGTCCCAACGATTATTTGTTATTTAAAGGTACTCGTTTATTCTTATATTCGTTGTATGGATGTGATATTTCATTAATGTTGACCTTGTGTGCACTAGCGTGATCTGGACTAGTCGCGAATACAGAGGGTCCAGATTTGCATATTTGGGTCCCGACAGGGCTCCACGTCCGGCTCCTGGAATGGGGGTCCTGGTCGGAGTAGCTCCCAAGCTGAATCTGACAGGAGAGGGACCTTACTTATGCGGTTAGTTGCTGGCGTAGTGCCCCAACTGATGGCAGTTATAACAGGTGATCCCGGCGGTAGGGTTGCCATTTCTTGGCGGCCGTTCTTTGGAGTCATTGAAGCTGCGGGTCCTTTGGGGCTGGCTGGCGAGTCTTTCGCCGAGGCTCTGAAAGTGAATGGTGGAGCAACATGGGCAGGAGGCGGCATATTCATTCTGACTCTCTGGGAGTGACTCCGATGGGCACTGTGCTGCATCATCTTCCTCTTGCGGGATTCTTCAAGCTCACAGCGGGATTCCTCTATGAGCATGGCCTTGTTCACTAGGTGCTGAAAATCTGCATAGTCATTCCCAATGATTTGCACCTTCAAGCTGGGGTTGAGTCCTCTCTTAAAGCGCTTCTGATGGGTATCATCTGTGGCAACATCCTCTGGGGCATAACGGGACAGCTGAGTGAATCTGTTAAGGTATTCACTCACCGACATGTTACCTTGCTGCAGCTCACGAAACTCATTCTTCTTCATTTTCACCTTCCCATCAGGGATATGGGAGTGGCGGAAGGCTCCTGAAAATTCAGCCCAAGTGATGCTCTCAGGGTTTCCATGGGCGGCACAATAGTTCTCCCACCATTCTGCGACAGTTCCTTCAAGCTGGTGGGTGGCATACAGAACCTTCTCGCGATCATCACAACGGGAGATAGCGAGCTTCTTTTTCATGGAGCACAGCCAGTCATCTGCGTCCAATGGCTCGGAGGAGTTGGAGAAAGTAGGCGGGTGGGTCCTCAAAAACTCTGCCAGCCTGGACTGAGGAAAAGTTGGGGTGGAGGTGGCAGTGGAGTGCCAGCTGCTTGATTGTTCTGATTCATCATTGCGAGCAGGGCAGCAGCGATCTGATTCTGCTGATTCATCATTTGAGTCGTGTTCTGCATCATGGAGCTCATCAGCTGAGTCTGGGCTGCCATGAACTGACTCAAACCCTGATCTGCACTGACGGCCTAGGAAGACGATGCATTGACGCTCGGGGTCTCATCCTGACTTGCCGAGTTGCGGGTCTGAACCATCTGCAACAAAGCTTCCGGGTTTAATAGACGAGGAGAAGAAAGCAATTTAGATGAGAGGGAAAAGCATCAAGATAAGCGAGAAACCAGGGAGATAGATGGATCAACCTAATGCGGACAAGGTTGGTTTAACCCAATGAATAGATAGCCGAAAAGCTATCAAGAAGCAAACAAAAAGGGACACTCAAGCATAAAAAGCACTATTACGCAGACTAAACGACACTAAAACTAGGGAGGACAGCTACCAATCTAATCTTTATGGAGGGTCAACTTGGAACAGACGGCAGATCTTGAGCTTCCAAAGCTTCCTTTGCTTGATCTTGAAGGGCTCGATCCTAGGGATAATCAAGAGGTAAGGTGGTCAATTTAAATTTGGAAAACCAAGTTTCAGAAAAGATAAGGCATAAGAATTCAAGATTTACCTAGAGGGTAAGATGATAAGAAAAAAAGAATAAGATAAGGAAAGATAGAATAAGATCGAGAGAAGAATATCTAGTCAAGTTAATTGCTTGGTTTGATTTAGAAAATATCTTTTGAATTTTTGACTAAGACGACCAATCTAACTATAGGTTACGTCCTACAGTCGATATGGCTTTGATACCATCTCTTGTCAGACCCCGGGAGTCATACAACCCCGAGACCCTCTGTGCATACCAAGCTAGTCCCCTGATCAGTAGCTAGCTCGCACAGTTGCAACAATGATGTTATCATAACCATTCAACAACGAACTAATGAAGCAGACAAAATAATATTAGTTAACAGCAAAGGACCTTATGGTCAAGCTTTTACAAAAGTCACCACACAGGGCTTAACATCAGCAGAGTATCTGGCAGCAAAAATCTCAAAAATACGTGGAGCCCAATCGAGATGCCCACAGGCAATCGAGTGGAGGACGCGACCTAGTTCGCGAAGTCTTCATAGTAGCCTTCCTCATAGAACTCGACGTTCCCTGTTTCTTCTGCTGGGACTAATCAACAAAGGGCGTAAAGACGTGAGTACATAAAGTACTCAGCGAGTCGTAGAGAAATGCATGCACATAATATTCATGCAAGGCTTAAGAAAGGATGGCTTTATGGTTCGTTTGCAGAAAGCAAGTTTAACAGTAAATAAATAAATAGATTTCAAAGCAATGTTTTAAATGATTAATACATAAATAATCAAGTTCTTTAAAACAAACAGTGAACCTTCCGTTCACTTCCCAACCATCTCGACCAAACCTTTCCAACGAACCAATTCCACATTTTTGAAAATGCTACCCCTTGCGTGAAAGAATCCGGGCATGTCCATAACCGGGGACACGGCTATTCGAATAGATTTTGACACTCTGCAGAGGTTGTACAGCTTTACCCACAAGAGATAAATCACTCGTACTGTCCGCTCACACACTTCCGAGGTGTGCGACTAAGTGATTATCACAAGGCCTTTACAAAAGTCCATTTTGCCTCGGTTCTGCTCGCTAAGGTTTCGCCCTCACGGCCCCCTCTTGCACCTTTCCCATCCAAAACAGAACCGACTCAAAACTTCCCTAATTAGTTGGCCAGGTTCGTGCCATACCGGACTTGTGGTTGCACGTTGTGACCCAGATCAATGGCGTACAAGGTTAAGTCCTTAGTTGGCTGCTCAGACGAGACTTTCCGCATCCCAATGTGCCTCACGCACCCACCTTCACCACGACCCATAAGCCCGAGCATAAATCATTTTTGTGTTCAACCCGACCAAATGGCAATCCCTGCCATGGTTCAACATATTTTAATTAAAGTGGCCTCACACCACAATTCTATAGTTCCATTAGTCAAATTCATTCATTCTTTGAGCATGATCGTGAATCTTGCGGGTAACTAGAGCAAGGCTAAGCAATATTACGCGCACATGTTGGTAATACAAATATCCAACTAGTAATTAACCATCTTAAGATCTCCATGGATTTATGCCATTCAAGGGGACATGTTATTTTCAATTTATCAAGGAGGCATAATGGCAATTTGGTAATTATCTACTCCAAAATTATTTCCTTATAAAACTAGCCATGCATGATAATTTGAAACAATATACTTTTGCAAAATGGGTACAACATGGTCAAAGGCCTACGACTTACCTTCGTTGACGAGGAGCGGGTTTTCGGTCGTCGGGTCGATGAAACCTTCTGAAATGCCGGAATCTACATGTGCGAAAAGAGCATAAATAAATAAAACAGTACCAAATGAACTCCAAAAATTACAAAACAAGAACCAAATGAAAGGGGCTGATTTTAGATGAATATAGAAATTTGGATCACCCAAATTGGAGTTCGGATAAGAAAGTTATGGCCGATTGAAGTTTCAAAACACATAAAATGATAGAAAATAAAATTTTTGGAATTATTTTTCTTCTGAAAAAAACCAGAGAAATGCGTCAGCGACACGCAAGCGCACACGCGGCCGCCACGCAGGCCGAGGGCGCTGACGCGACGCCTGTTGGTGCTTGACACGGCGCCCACGTGGGCGCCACGTCGGCACACGCCGCGGAGCGCGGAAGCAAGGTCTCTCGCCGTGAGAGGAGGAGCGGCGGTGGCGAGGCACTAGGGGTAGAGGGGACGGGAAGCTGGTGCACACCCTTTTGGGGAGGAAACAGCGGGCGACGGTCAACGGCGAGGGAGGAAGGCGGCGGCGGCGGCGGATCTTAGCGGCCGGAGGAGGAAACCTCGAATTGACACCGGGGGAGAGCGAGGGAGAGAAGGAAAGGGGCGCGGGGAAGGGAGAGGAGAAGGAGGCAGAGCCAAGGCGCGCTTTTAAGGAGGCAGAGGAGGGTCACGGGCGGGCGACGCCGGAGGAGGCGCGGCGGCGAGGAGGAGCTGGCGAGCTCGGCAGCCCACCGCTCTTGAGGCGAAGGAAAAGGGGGAGCGAGGCCGAGGCGCCGACCAAGTGCGGCGGCGGCGGGACCAAGGCGGGCGGTGGGAATCACGCGACAATGCCGTGAGCGAGAGAGAGATGGAGGAGGCGGGGGAAGGAGGAATAGGGTAGGCGGCGGATCGCGCCGTCCGATTTTGATTGGACGGTTGGGGAAGAAGGGCGTGGGGCGAGCAGCATGTGATGGCGATCAGCACGGGAGAGGCCGAGCGGGCAGATGGGCGAGGCGGGAAGCGGGCGGCGAAGGGCGGTGGGAGCAGGAGTGGGCGAAGGAGATTCGCCCACCTTACGATAAAGAGGTTTTAAATACTTTTGATTTTCAGAAATTCAAACAAATAAAAAGCAATTTTAGAAAATAGCACATAGAGTCCAAAAATTCTAGAGAAATTCACAGAAATTCCTTGAATTATTATGGACTTAATAAAAATATTTTCAACTTTAATTTTTCTTTAACTTTTGCAAATAAATTATTTTTAATTTCGGGTAAAAGGAAAAAACAATTTAAAAATCCAAGAAAACACTAAAAATAATATTTTGATTTTAAATACCAGAAAACTCAATTAAACCAACTTTAATTTAATTCAATTTTAATTAATTCATATTAAACTGCAATTGATTCTGAAATTCCAAATTAAGCTTTTGGCAAAAAGAAGCAAGTGGTTCTTGTTTAAAAATTTTGAAATTTTTTCCAAAACTCTGAAAAAGCAGGACACTACACATTCCATCTCTTCGTCGTCATTCTTGTCTTTCTTGGAACTTGACTTTCCAAGCTCCTGTATGGAGGGAAAATAACATTTATCTGAATAGTAATCTTCTAATTTTTTTGCCAGGCTTGGTAAGAGTGCAAATCATGCCCTGCCGCTTGATGAAGTGGACATCACTTTTTATTATTTTTGTATTCATCGATCGAAGCTTTCGCCTTCTTACAATCAGAATAGTCCTTCTTACCCTCGGTGAACTTATCGGGAAGGGCAACTGAAGCAGTCGAGGTCTGTCTGTCCCATGTTACTGACTTCTACTCTCCCTCCTGAGAAATTGCTCTGAACGATGAGAAGCTGATGATTTTCTTCACTGTCTTTACTTTTTTGTTAGGTCTGTCGTCGGTTAGCAGTAGTAGAAAGTCTGAATTTGTGGTGGAGGTGGTAGTCTTGGCTTTCTTGGCTTTTGTCCAAATCTTAGACTTGTAACTGGGTATTCCTCAGATCTCAACTTACCTTGTATGCTACTACTTTGGACTTCCAATGTAAGCCGGGTAAAAAATTTCCTGTTTTCTAATAGATTAAAAAAAAAAGTTGTGTCAGCATGCTGATAATTTCTTCTCTTTTCCATCGCATCAAATGGAGGGCTTACTTTTCAGAAGCCGAAATAGGCATATTCCATCAAAAAATTGCTGCAAGGAGCTGTGGTAGAGGTTCTTTTCCATTTATCTCACCCTCTCGTGAGCTATTGCTGACCTGCTGTGAATCCTATGAGCAGTTTCAGGCTTCCTCATGCTTCCGTTGTCTGTAATTACTCTGCAGGCACCACGCTCTGATCCTGCACATTCGGCCACACTAACATTGCTTCACCACACACACACAAAAAAGAGGGGAAAAACTTTGCCATATATAGTTCTCTGAATTGGTCAGTGTTACTTGGGTGCCATTGCCATCGTGTTAACTTGCACGTCTCCCCTTAAGTCACCGTCAGTAAACAGGTTTTGTCTGGTAAAGCTGAAAGGTTGCATCAGGCATGATGGAAGCGTTGGAATTACAACTTGTATTATCAGGGGCCAATTGGCCAGTATATATACACAATACATGTTACAGATAAGGAAACCAAATCAAGATAAGGAAACCAAAACAAATCATATCTCTAACTATATCTCTATATCTCTAACACCCCCCCTCAAACTCATGGTGGATCAACAACACTGAGTTTGGAGAGGTAGAAGCCGTGCTGTGCTCGAGTCTGGGCCTTCGTGAAGAAATCCGCTATCTGAAGCTCTGAAGGCACATACTGAAGAGCAATCATCTGATCATGCACACAAGACCTCATGAAGGAAGCATCAACACCAATATGCTTGGTGAGCTCATGCTTCACAGGGTCACGGGCAATACTAATAGCACCTGTACTGTCTGACAAGAGAGGAGTCGGTGTAGTAACAGAAACACCAAAATCCTCAAGTAACCACCGTAGCCAAGTAATCTCTGCTGTCAAGAGAGCCATAGCTCGCAACTCAGCCTCTGCACTCGAACGGGACACTGCAGTCGGTTTCTTCGTCTTCCAAGCAATAAGCGAACCACCAAGAAAAACACAGTAAGCAGAGATAGACCGCGATCGGAGGATCATCGGCCCAAGTAGCATCTGAATAAGCTCAAGTCGTAATAAGTTGGGCGTGGAAAGAAGAGGCGAGAGATAGTCCCACGAAGGTATCGCAGAACTCGAAGAAGGTGGCTGTAGTGGACCTGAGTGGGAGCAGAAATAAACTGACTCAGAATGTGAACTGGATAAGTGATATCCGGACGAGTAACAGCAAGGTAGACAAGACTCCCAACAAGATGGCGATAGCGAGTCGGATCAGAAAGAGGCTCGCCATCAGAGGGTCGGAGGTGAACATTGAGCTCCATAGGAGTCTCAGCGAGCACGATCGATGAGGAGGCGCGATCAAGAAGATCTGAATATACTTCTCTTGGGACATAAAGAAACCATCCGGAGTAGAAGTAACCTCAATCCCAAGGAAGTAACGAAGAGGACCAAGATCCGACATAAGGAACTGCTTACTAAGACGAGCCTTGACAAAGGCAATGTACTCAGAGTCATCTCCGGTAATGATCATATCATCAACATACAGAAGGAGAAGAGTCCGACCACGAGACGAAGTGTGGACAAAGAGCGCAGGGTCATGATCACTTGCTGAAAAACCAGCAGCAGTGACCACAGAGGAGAAGCGCTCAAACCAGGCACGAGGGGCTTGCTTAAGGCCATAGAGAGAGCGACGAAGGCGACAAACCATGCCCTCAGGAACAGAATACCCAGGTGGCGGATGCATGTAGACCTCCTCACGTAACTCGCCATTAAGAAAGGCATTCTTGACATCAAGCTGAGAAACAGACCAGTGGCGAACAGACGCCACCGAAAGAAGAGTGCGGACAGTGGTCATGTGGGCCACAGGAGCAAAAGTCTCGTCATAGTCACGACCATGCTCCTGCTGGAAGCCACGAGCAACAAGACGCGCCTTATAGCGCTCAAGAGAGCCATCAGAGCGAGTCTTAATCTTATAGACCCACTTACATGTGATGGGACGAGAGTGAGATGGAAAAGGAACAAGATCCCAAGTACCCCGACGCTCGAGGCGCAATCTCCTCGGCCATGGCATGCTGCCACTCAGGATGAGTAACAAACATCCGGTAGGAGGCGAGCTCACAAGTATTTGCACCAAAGAAAGGCAAAGCAGGCGAGGGCGAATCGGTGGCGATCGCGGAGAGCGTAGCGAGGAGAAGACGGCCCATCAGGGGAAGATGAAGCATCAGAAGAAGATGAAACATCAGGAGAAGTGGGCTCATCTGGAAGATCCTCAATACGAGGTCGACGAGTATAGACGAGTGTAGTGGGGGGAGCCTGAGGAGCCGTAGGAGACGAAGCAGGCGGCGACAATGGCGGAGAGGCCACAGGAGAAATATGTGGAGACTCAGTGGGACGGGTGGACGAGGGCAAGACAGAGATAGGTGTATCTGGAAAAGTCAAAAAAGACAGAGACTCCACAGAGGAAGCGAGAAGGAGAGACAGGGCGTGGGTAGAAGGGGCGAGACTCGTCGAAAGTGACGCCCCAGAAATCCGCATCCGTCGACCAACAGATCCCAACACCGATAGCCCTTGTGCTCGTGATTTGTATCCCAAAAAGACACACTCAACAGGTGGAGGTCGGTTTGAGTGCGCTCTCGAGGCGAGAAGAATGTAGCAACGCAACCAAAGCAGACGAAGGGCGAGTAGTCGGGAGGAGACCACGAGGCGCTCAATAGGGATTGCACCAAGAGCGAAGAAGGTGGATGTTGACGAGATAGGTGGCGGTGGAAACGACCTCGCCCAAAAGTGAGTGGATAGAGGCGGCGATCATCGTGGCACGAGCCGACTCAAGAAGGTGACGATGCTTGCGCCGGCAACACCATTCGAGCATGAGCACGGGACAAGAGGCGAGCGAGTGCCCGCGCAAACAAGGAAACTGCGTAGGTGATGAGAGAGGTACTCGCCAGCAGAGTCAGCACGAAAAACACGAATAGGAGTGGAGAACTGTGTGCGAACCATGGTGGCAAACTGTTTATAGATGGACAAGACCTCACTACGAGAAGACATGAAATATATCCAAGTGTGGCGAGAGAAATCATCTATAAATATGATATAGTATCGATGACCCCTTTCGAAACGAAGGGAGCCGGACCCCAAACATCAGAATGAACAAGATCAAAAGGACGCTGAGATACGGACTCACTATGATGATAAGGAAGTCAATCTACATTTGCCTAACTTACGCCCTAACAATCTAAAGAGGCGTCTCAGAGGCAGATCCCGAAGACCACGACGAACTAAGGACGACAGACGAGATCCACACAGATGGCCAAGACGGTGATGCCACTGCTGGAAAGAGCCTGTAGACGGAGTGGCAGAAGCGGAGAGACTGGCAGCGACGGTGTCAGCGGAAGGAAGGTGAAGCCAGTCAAGCTCCCAAAGACGCTGTGAGTCAAGACGCCGAGGGCCAGAACCAACCAGAGCTCCCGTGTGGCGGTCCTGAACACAACAAGAGTCAGAGTCGAGAATGACTCGATAACCAAGATCGATGTCGCCCACAGAGAAAGTCGCATGGTAAGGCGAGGAACATGAGCAACAGAAGGAACATGGAAAGATGAGTTGCTTAGGGGTCCTCGACCAGAGACAGAAAGAGAGGTACCATCAGCAGTAAGAACACTGACAGGAGATTCAAGAGGTGTAATGAAGGACAGAGTAGAAGAATCAGGAGTCATGTGAAAAGATGCTCCAGAATCAAGAATCCATGGGGAGGTGCTGGACTGTGGAGGTGGTGGTTTCGCAGTGCCCGAAGAGTCAGTAGCAGAACTGACAGAACCTGTCAAAGGAGAATCTGAAGTAGCAAGCAGGCGTCGAAGTCTGGCTATCTCCTGCTCAGTGAGAGAAACTGCTGAAGTAGTCGATGCAGACGTCGATGTAGAAGTGCCGGTGCTAGTAGAAGAACGACGTGAAAGATGCCGCTGCTTCTTATAGCACTGGAACTCAATGTGGCCGACCTTGTCGCAGTAGGAGCAGTGAGGACGGCCACCGTCGGATGGAGGGCGACCACCACCACCTGTGGCAGCCGCTGGAGGAGGTAATGTCTTTCAAGCGTGAAGTAGCGCCACGTAGGCGAACGGAAGCCATCGGTAGGCGTACCCGACGGCCTGGCGACCAAGGCAACGAAGTCTAACAGGCGGCGCTGGACGGCGCGGCGGTTAGATCAACGTTTTTTCTCTCTTTTTTTTTTACCTTCTTTTTCTTTTTAAAACCGGTAAAAGCAGGCGGCTGGCCCAACAAGCAATCGGCGGGGAAAACCTCGTTCGCCTGATTGCGATTGCGATGGCGGCGGCGCCGCGCAAGGGCGGCGGGCGGGCGGCGGCGGCGTTGGAGTAGAGGCCTCGAGACGACAAGCGGCGGCGGCGGCGAGGCGACGAGGCCCGGTGATGAGGGTGCCGGGTCGAGGCGGCGGAGTCGGGTGCCGGGTCGAGGCGGCGGCGTCCGGGTGGCAGAGTCGAGTCTTCCCACGAGGCGGCGGCGTCCGGTGGCGGGCGCGGAGGTGCGGCGCTCCTCTTCCCACCGAGATGTGGAGAGCGTCGCCGTCGAGGCGTGGAGGTCGGGCGGCGTTGATGCGGAGGGCGCCGCCGAGGCGTGGAGGTCGGGCGCGTCGAGCGCTGGATCGGTGATGAGCGGAGCGCGGAGGTCGGCGGCGGGCGGTGGTGGTGGAGCGAGGCGAATCCGCTGCCGTCGTCTCCGGACACCGAGCCGAGACGGCAGCGGCTCATGGCTGGGTGGCGACCGACCGGAGGCAGCGGCGGCTTCCCCCCGGTAGCAGATCCACGGGCGATGAGGCGGCGGCCTTGGAGGCAGGCTGCGCAAGCAGGGGGGAGGGGAGGCCGACGGTGGCGGCTAGAGCAGGGATGCCGGCGGCAGCGGCGAGTTGCGTGGAAGAGAATAGGTAACCCTAATGCTCTGATACCATGTTGGAATTGCAACTTGTATTATCAGGGGCCAATTGGCCAGTATATATACACAATACATGTTACAGATAAGGAAACCAAATCAAGATAAGGAAACCAAAACAAATCATATCTCTAACTATATCTCTATATCTCTAACAGGAAGCTCAGGTTAAGTCCGCTGATGAATGATGACAACAAAGTCAGAAATGTATTCTTCAGGCAGAAACCAATAAGCGTCCAGCAATTTTCTCTACGGCAGGTGCGGCATCCGACGAGGTCTTGAGCCTCATGAGCAATTCCTCACTCTTTTTCCCCATTATACAGGTTACAGCAGTGTATACTGATTACTGAAAAGATGAGTGAATTTTCCAGCAGCAGCACATTCTGAGCGTTCTGTTCTCGCCACAGCAAACTTTCTCGTTCTTCTGATATCTGCGCAACCAGAAACTAAAATCATTTAATTGTGTCTTTGCGGGCACCCTTGCATCCTATAATTTGAACTGGAGTTCATCTTTCTTCATGTTAACCTCGTACTGTTTCTCGTGCTAATTTTTTTATCTGCATTGATCACGCATGCTCTCATCCTGCACCTACCCAAACTTGATATAATTTTGCTTTGTCCTCCTCTCTACGTGGTATTCCCGATTTTGAATGAAAATCGGACTTACTGAGGTGACAGTGATAGGAGCAAATACTAGACTTGACCTAAGCCAAAAATAGGACAGTAAAGGCACACCATTCAAATGACATTTGCCATGGTCCAAACTCCACAATCCAAATTATTTATCCGCTTAAGCCAGATTCTAAGCAGGAAAATAATGGCGCGCGGAACATTCTAAATCACTATTCTTAAAAGGAAGTTTCTAAACAAATTGTTGGAGATATTAGAGATTAGGAAAGAGTCCAGAGTTTAGGTAAGAATCCGAGTCATCTCAGAGTCGATCTATAATATTTGCACTATAAATAAAAGGTGTGGGGATCCAAAAAAAACACACAATATTTTCTAAAATTCTACATGGTATCAGAGCTTAACCCTAATCCCTAGACTTACCTCAGATCCGATTCGTAGCCGCCGTCATCCCCGAAGCCGTCCTCGCACAGCCAGCTACTAGCCGCTGCCACCGCACCTTTCGGGCGTGCGCGTGGGCCGCCACCGCCGCACCTTTCGGCGCGCACGTGGGCCACCACCGCCCGCGCTTGCGGGGCGCGACGGATATCATCGCTGCTCGGGGCGCCACCACTCGGGCCACCGCTCGCCGCTCGAGGGAGGAGGACGCTCGGAGGAGAAGGCTGCTCGAGGAGGAGCGCTCGGCGCTCCGGGGAGGAGATTGCTCGGGAGGAGGAGGCGCTAGGGGGAGAAGGTGCTCGGGGAAGGAGAAGCTCGGGGAGGTGTCGGTGGGTAGGAGGGGATCCGGCGGTGTTTTTTTGGAGAAGGGGATCCGGAGACCCGGTGTTTCGGTATCGGTGGAGGAGGGGATCCGGAGGATCCTGTGTGGAGGATCAGTTATTCAAGATCAGGTGTTGGCGATTGTGAATATAATCGTGTAGTCGTGATCTATTGATGCGTGAAGAGGTTGTCGTGATTGTTAATATGCGCGGCAATGGGCAGGAGGAGGATGAGTTGACAAGGAGTGTGGAATTGGTGTTGAAAGTAGGAGATCGAAACTGCGAAAAAGGCTGAGGAAGACATTGTGCGAAAGGCTACGGAGAAGAGTATCGTGAGCATGGATGGGGGAGTGGAGAATCCTCTTTGGTCACAAAAGGACCTCATCGCGATGGGTTTGATAGGTCATAGGGCTAAAACGAGATCATCAGAGTTGAAGCTGGAGTTGATGCCGAATGATGTGAAGCTGGAAGGGAGTAAGAATTACCTGAGTTGGTCCAGGAGAGCTCAGTTAATTCTGAAGATGAAAGGGTAGAACACTATCTGCAGGAGACCTGTGTCGAGCCTACAGACAGAGAGAGTACTGACTGGAGGGTGTGGAACACCACAAACTCTGTGGTGGTGGCATGATTGTTAACTTCGGTGTCCCCCGTTCATTGCTAGGATAGTGGAGGCGATCCCAAGTGCAATGGTGGTGTGGAAGATGCTGGGGAACATGTACTCCAGAGCTGGGAATGTGATGACGATGGTGGAGGTTCAGGGCGAGGTAGATGCTCTAAAACAGGGGAGAGAGTGTTCAAGAATATGCCAATGAGCTGCAACAATTATGAGTAGATTTGGATCAATATGATCCACTGCAACTGACGTGTGCTGATGATATTGAGTTTGGTAGGGCATGACTGCAGTGTAGAAGGGTCACTCACTTCTTGAAAGGTTTAAACCTTGAGTTTGAGAGCAAGAGAGCTTCAATATGTCATCGGGTGGTATTGCTAACTATGGAGGAAATTATTTCAGCTATGGTTGTCGAGGAAACTCGACAGAGAGTGATGGTGGGTAGCAACCCTATAAAGGTCAGCGTATGCTATAGCTGAGACAGGGAGTGTTACAACTGTAAGCAAACATGACATCTGAGTTGGGCGTGTCCTCTCTCATGAACTGGAGGTCGCGAGGGTGGTTAGATTTGTCGTGATGCGAGATGCGGCAACTCAAACTTTGCAAGGAGGATTGAGTGTTATAAGTGTGGGGCATCTCGCTCTGGTAGAGGTGGTGGCGGGAATAATAGATCTACTGAAAGAGGTCAAGGTGGAGGTAAAAGAAGAGGAAGAGGTGGCCCTAGGGCCAATGCAGCTATGACAGAGGAGAAGACTACAAAGTCGGAGAAGTGGCAGAAGAGAGACGAGGATTGTGACTAAAGTCAAGCGTAATGGGCTATGACGGAGGTAAAGGTGATGGAGGCCAAGACTGAGGGTGTGTGGGTAGAGTGGTGGAGGCTGGGGGTGGTTGGAGGCATGAGGGTAGAGGAAGATGAGGTTGAGATTGGGGCAGTTGGTAGATGGTGGAGATGGATTTAGTGACGTCCCTGGTAGTATCGGTGTTGGGTAACTTTTTAGTCTTTGTGATGGTATTAATTACAGAGTCGATGGTAGATTTTGTAAATTTTAGTAATAGTATTGCAATATGTAACAAGCCGGACATAATTGTTATCTTATGCCCATCTTGAGAGGGAGTGTTGGAGTTATAGAGATTAAGAAAGAGTCCAGAGTTTAGGTAAGAATTCAAGTCGTGTCAGAGTCGGTATGTTATATTTGCACTACAAATAAAAAGTGTAAGGATCTCAAAGGGAAACACAATATTTCCCAAAATTCTGCACAAATCTACGTTCTCTGTCTTCAGAAAGTATGGCCATGTCCCGCTAACACTTACAATAGAAGTGAAACGTGGGTTGGATTGATACAACGTAATCCTATTCATTGTGTTCTTCTGTGCTTCTTATTGTTATACCTAAAAGAGCCTTCTCTGGACTCTGATTACAAGCGCTTTCTGTTTCCTTGCCATGCTATTCTAAATAAGTCAAATAAAACTGGCGTTATTTCAGCATCATCTACTCAAAGGTAATCCAAGACTCTGCTGTTTTGCATTCAGAATAGCATAGACTCCTATAATGCGAAACAAGATTCAGAGAACCGCTTTTTCAGAATTTAGAGCATGCAAATTGATCTCATCAGCCCCATGTGCCATCTTCTGACCAATGCACTTTCTTTAAGGCAATTTCAAGACCAATTCGTCCCCAACTATGCCGTATCCATGTTCAGTTGATATCATATTATCATCATGTGATATAGCTACTAGTGAAAACAACTCGTACAGGAAGGAAGCAATTCACCGCCGTAGGAAGCGAGACTGGTGGAGGGCAATAGGGAAGCAGACGAGCATACGTACGGACATACTCCAACCGCCGCCGACGCGACGAGATCGCCGGAGGGCGTACGGCCGCCGCCGTGGCACCGGAGAGGCGATAGGAGTTACCCGTCGCAAATGCTCGGCTGTTTCCCTATCGCCTACCACCAATGTAGTCGTCTTCCTCGATCACTCAAACGAAAGAGATCGATCCATTCTCCGCGGTACGTACAGAGATATCTTGTTTTTATTGCTCTTATACTAGCAAATTGATTTTTTTCAGTTTCTGACAACCAATCGCAGGTGCGCACATTGTACTTACTGATTCCTTACCTCACTGTAGGATTCTGTACTATCTACGTATTCCTGAGAAACACCATAGAATTTTGTATGCACGTTCTCACCTGGTCTTTGTGCAAAAGGGGAAAAAGATTCCCTCCCCTGCAAGGATGTGAACTGTAGCTGAGTGAGATTTCAACCTGTGTTAGCATGCACGCTGACAATTTCATCTCTTTTTCCATCGTATCAAATGGAGGACGGGCTTTTCAGATGCAGAAATTTCTGGAAAGGAAGGGCAACTGAAGCAGTAGAGGTCCGTCTGTCGCCATGTTTCTGACTTCTACTCTCCCTCCTGAGAAATTGCTCTGAAGCTTGTGAGCAATTTGTGCCTTTGTCAGGCTTCCTAGTGCCATAAGCCAGAATCTCTCTTCTGCAGCCTACTCTGTATTAACCTCACTCGTCAAATCTGAATTGCTTCTCCATTAGATTCACTGTATACAGAATACAGTACTCCGAAATCTGAATTGGATACTTGGATGCCATCTTGTTAACTTTTGAGTACACCGTCAGTAGACATATTTTTGCCTGTTTAGTTGAAAAAGTTGCGTCAGGCATGACGGAGACTCAGGTGTCGGTGTTGTCAGGTGTTGGGTGCGTTACCTTTGCTGGTCAATGGCCATGACAAAGTCAGAAAAGAATATTTCTTCAGACAGAAACCACGGCGTCCAAGTTGCGTCATGCCATGAATGCATGATGGAGACCCTGGCTAGCTCTGCTCGTCAAGACATTGGTCATGACAAAGTCAGAAAAGGATCGTCCAAGTAAACTCCAGCAGGTCAATGTTGTATATGTGAGGGTCATCTGGTAATTTATCATTTGAGAAAACAAAAAATAGAAAAAGAAATGGTGAGGCCCACCTGTCATTGAGAAAGGAGGAGATAAGCTTTTGAGACCCAGTCTCAAAACCGAGCAGCGCTCGGGATGCAATTCCCTGTCGCTGGCGGCAGCGCTGGCGTATCTTGGTGGAGTTTTCGCCGGCCGTTTGCGGCGCCATGAGCTTCCTCCGCCTCTTCCTCTTTCGTCTTAAGGCAGTCTCCTCCTCTCTTCTTGCTTCACCCCCGAAAACAGTGAGCTCACCCTACCTCTTTTGCTGTTCTTCCCCGATTTGGTTTCGATTCTTGAGGCTTTGAGAGCTGCTGCGCTGCCGTGATTGAACCCAGCGCCGTTGGCGGTGAGGACTGGATTTTCCTTCTTTTTGTGCATCTCGGTTTTCCTCTTGCTCCCTCTTCTCTGTTGAGGTGCAGTAAGGGTTTTACTTGGCCAATTTGATCTTGAGTGGAAGAAGACATTCGGTTTTGGTGATTGGTGCTCCGGTGGTGCATTCGGCCCAGTGCATCTCGACTGTGGTTCTTGTGCGGCATCCCCTATACCTCGTCTTCGCACACTGGTGTGTCCTCGGTTCGTGAAGTTAGCATTGTATCTCTGTCAATCTCGTTTGGTATTAGCAGCACAACAAGGTCATTGGTTTTTTAGTCAGCGCCTTCGGTGTGCCTTGCCCGATTTACTACTCGGTGGCTTTGAGTGACATCCGCATCGTTAGTGTTGTTGTTTTCCTTTTTGCGCATCACTTTGTATATGTGTTGTGCTAGTAGAAGTCTCAAATTGTGATTGATTTGGTTGAGCACTGGGAGATATTGCTTAGTGATTTTATGAGCTCGAATTAAAGCTCGATGATGATAATTGTCATATAATGAAATTGGTTTGATAGCTAGATCAGACTTGAGCTTATAATTTTACTCACTGTTGTCATTTCATATCATTCTAGTGGCTCTGACATTTTCAATAGTTCGGTTACGAGTTTTGTGACTAATTGAACTTAATCTTGTTCTGTGATCTATATGCACTGCTAGATGGTTCAATTGTGAGTCTTGTGACTAATTGAACTTAGTTTTGTTCTGTGATCTATATGCACTGTTAGATGGTTCAGTTGTGAGTCTTGTGACTAATTGAACTTGATCTTGTTATGTGATCTATACGCACTATTAGATAGTTCGGTTGTGAGTCTTGTGACTAATTGAATATCTCTGTGCACTGTTATATAAATATTGTTATGCTGGTCGAAAGGTTAAAGTGCTGAATTGTGAATCTCTTGCACTATTAAGTAATTTGTATCCTCTGTTGGCTGAAAATACAACTTGTTGTTTTGAGATAATTCTTGACACATTAGTAAAGCAGTATTTTGGGCTTAAAGCCTGATTTTTTGTTGTTATATCCAATTTGTGAAGAGTATAGACAATAGTGGCGAGGAGGCCAAGATTTATCTTGAGTAGCTCGACATCTGAGATCAATAAACAAATAATCTAAATCTGAGCATTGTGCTGATTTCTTTTGTTGTTAAGATCCATCTTTTGAGCGTTTTATCATGTTTAATTGACATGAAGTTATTGCATGCTTATATAATATTTATGTCATTTAGATGTTGTCGAAATTATGTTTTAATTATCATAACTTATACTAAAATTAATTCTAAATATTTACCCAAGCCGCTAATTTTACAACGACCAACTCTTTCGTAAGCACTCCGCCCGACCTTGGCAAGATTAAGAAACCTTTGTTTACTCATCTACTCTTCTGGAAATCTATGCGTTTCAACGATCCTACCAGAGCTGGCCAGCTCAAACCGGCCAGGACTTTTGCAAACCTGACCGGGTCCAGTTACCCAACAAAAAAAAAAGCCCTGCACGGACGGCAGCTTCTACGGCGGCACGGCACGGCACGATGCTCGGCGAGTTCTTAAGCCTGACGAACAATTCCTCACTGTATTTCCCGTTGTACAGACTATATACTAATGGTGAGTGAGTTTTTTTTTCTCTTCGTCAGTAGCATGTTTAGAGCTGGCATTCTACTGTCTATCAAAGATTGAAGTTCTTCAGGCACCATTTTATATTTCTTCAGTTTAGCCTCGTTGTTTCCGGTGGTCTCTTCTGTCCTGCATCGATCATTCGTGCTCTCAAGCTGCATTGCAAGACCAAATTCCATTATGTTCACGGTGGGTTCAGGTTAATAGGATGTTGGCTTGAGATATGTGCATCTCTACGGGAGTCATTCTTGATGCAAGTCTAATTTACCGGGTTATTTACTTGGGGACAATTAATTATGTGCCACAGCAAAAGATTGCTATGCATATAATGTCATTGTGCAGAGTACTAGACTTAATTAATATTAAGCTGAATAGGCCGGCCGACAAAAAAAAGGTACATGCGTAAATAACAATCAATTGACACGGTCCGGACAGCATAACTTATCAGCTTTGACAGAGACTAAGCTGAGAGATAATGACGTGCCTAACGTGTTCTAATTAAACGACTCTCTTGTGTTTTTTATACAGTAAGTAGACTCTGCAGCACCAAGTCATAGAAGTCAGGCCGAATACTTGTCACAGGACACCTTATCGACTCCAAAATGTGACAATAAAAGTCAAAAACCTTGATTAAAGAAAACCAGCGGCGTAACCGGCCATCGTCCATGGCTTGCGCTCCCCGCCTTCTCCTGGTCCTCGCCGTCGCTGCCTCGCTCTGCGTCGCGGCGGTGGGTCAGGACGACAAGCTCATGCGCCCATTCAATCCTTCCTGCTCCACAAACGGCAACTACACCGACGGCAGCCAGTACAAGAAGAACCTCGACCAGCTCCTCACCACCCTCCCCACGGCGGCCGGCAACAACGGGTGGTTCTACAACGGCACGGTCGGGACGGGGCCCGACCAAGTCTTCGGGCTCATCATGTGCTTTGCCGACCGCAACGCCACCCAGTGCCAGGACTGCCTCGCCCGGGCACCCGCCGGGATCACGCAGGTGTGCCCGTCCAGCAGGACGGTGAGCGCCGCGTACGACGCGTGCCTGCTCCGGTACTCGAGCAAGCCCTTCTTCGGCACCGCCGAGCTCACCTACGCGTTCGCCGTGTACGCCAGCGGCGAGCCCGTCACCTCGGCCGGCGTGGCCAGCGCGTGGCTATCGCTGATGAGCCGGCTCACGGCAACCGTCGTAAGCTCGCCCTTGCTGCTCGCCAACGATAGCAAGGCGTACTCGACCTCGCAGGACATGTACGGGCTGGCGCAGTGCACGAGGGACCTGAACGCGAGCGAGTGCTCGCGGTGCCTCAACGCTTACATCGACGAGCTGCCCAAGTTGTTCTCCAACAACACCGGAGGTGCCATCAAGGGGTACAACTGCTACCTGATATACCGGGTTGGCGCCTTCGACGTCACCCGGCCTCCTGCTCGCACGGCGCTGCCGCCATCGTCGCCAGAGCCTCCTCCTGTGATACCAGGTTAGCATTTGTTACTACGTCTTATTAATGGAACGCTGATACAGTGTGGTATTAATTTCCCGATTTTGGCCCGCAGGATCTTCGCCGTCTTCCAAAACAGGGCTAGTGATTGGCCTGGCTGTCGGTTCTGTCTCGTTCCTGATCATTCTGGGCTTCTTGATCTGGATCCCTCTAAGGCGACGGCGAGAACAGGCGTTAATCCTTGCGCAGACGAGGGAACGAGAGCTGGAAGAGGGCAACTTCTTCGACGATGAGCCGGACATGGAAGACGACTTCGAGAAAGGGACAGGACCCAAGCGATTTCGCTACAGCGAGTTGGCCGCTGCAACTGAAAACTTCTCCGACGACAAGAAGCTCGGCGAAGGAGGCTTCGGTTCGGTGTACATGGGATTTTTAAGGAGCTGAACCTTCAGGTGGCTATCAAGAGAGTGTCCAAGGGCTCCAAGCAGGGGAGGAAGGAGTACGCCTCCGAGGTGAGGATCATAAGCCGGCTTCGGCACCGCAACCTCGTGCAGCTCATCGGCTGGTGCCACGGCGGCGGCGAGCTGCTCCTCGTCTACGAGCTGATGCCCAACGGCAGCCTCGACACGCATCTCTACAGAGCCGAGAACGACGTGCTACCATGGCCACTCAGGTACATAGCACATCACTTTCTCCAAATGCTTGCGAGCTTTAGCTGATGCTGCGGTAATACCCCCATCTCCAGGCATGAAATTGTGCTCGGGTTAAGCTCTGCGCTTCTCTACCTACACCAGGAGTGGGAGCAGTGCGTCGTGCACAGGGACATCAAGCCGAGCAACATCATGCTGGACGCGTTATTCAGCGCCAAGCTCGGCGACTTTGGGCTCGCGAGGCTCGTCGACCACGGCCGGGGCTCGCACACGACGGTGCTTGCCGGCACGATGGGGTACATTGATCCCGAGTGCATGGTCACCGGCAGGGCCAACGCCGAGTCTGACGTCTACAGCTTCGGCGTCGTGCTGCTCGAGATCGCCTGCGGCCGGCGGCCTATTGTGGCTCAGAATGACGAAGACACCATCCACATTGCCCAGTGGGTCTGGGACTCGCACCGCAGGGGAAGCATTCTTGATGTGGCCGATGCGCGGCTCAAGGGAGAGTTCGACGGCCGGGAGATGGAGTGTGTGATGGCCGTCGGGCTCTGGTGCGCGCACCCTGATCGGAGCCGGCGACCGTCCATCAGGCAGGCCGTCAGCGTGCTGCGCTTCGAGGCGCCGCTGCCGAGCCTTCCTGCAAGGATGCCGGTGGCAACATACATGCCGCCGGTTGAAGCTTTCAGCTGTACATCTTCAGCCGTCACGGGCGGCAGCAGCAGCACCGGCACTACTCAATCCAGCTCGACAGAGACATCTTCGTTGCTCAAATGACAAACAGGATATGAACAGATCAAAGCTTTCGTATCAGATTAACTGTAGTGTCGCATTGTGTAGAGGTGTATCATGATTCATGTTTACGAATACGGCATCTGCCTGATTTTTGAACAGAGTGTACAGAACACAAACACAGAAACCAAAATACGGCTATAACACTGGCGGCAGAGTTTTTTTTTCTGTTTCAATCATTTATTATTGTCCCGCCACAGAAAAGTCGATTCTCAACTCTTAATTCACATAGTATATATGCCATTTCTTCTGTTTCAATCATTCACAATGAAAAGGCCGAACAGCGTCGCTTCCCCACCTTACACCCACCCGACCTCTTCAGTTTCCTTTGCCTTCTTCCATAGGATCACAGTACAGGGGAAGTGCAATCGAGGGTCATTCCAGTGATATACCTGATGGCAAATCAAACCAGAGTAATTACAATGACTGTCATTGTGACGCGCTGTAATCACACTTAGACATACGGATTACTATTTGTCTGCCTAGTAGAACACCACTCCAACGAATAGCAAGTCTTTTATCAGAGTTGCGCTTATTACAACAGTAACCACGCAAGATAATGATCTTTACAGATAGTAAATTACAACTGAGAAATGAGACTAAGTCACCTCGCTTGCCGGCCAAGCTTTTCTGGTCGCCTACTCGTCCCACGCGTCGAACAAGCTGCCCATCTCGCCCTGGTCCTCACAGTCAGCGCCCTCTCCTCCTGCGGCCTCTTCGATACCTGCATGTCCTTCGTCCCACTAGGGATAATTCCCGGCCCGACTAGGATCTACAAAGGAGAATACTAACAAGATTGAGTACAAAAGTACTCAGCAAGCATTAATAGCAAAAGATGCACTGTATGACTGATCTCTGTTCATTATCACATTTTCTATACCATCTCTTTTCTGAAAATAACAACTCGTTAAAACATTAAGTGGTAGATTTTAATATTGAAAATACTACTTGTCACTCGAATAGATGAAAGACCCCTGGAGGTTCCCGTAGACTCCAATCCAGGAGACTGGCATGAATTCATGATTTGTATAGCACTGCGCAGGCTTATACCACTTTACCTATAACTATTCTGAACTCTAAAAGATCTAGGTCCCCAGCATTTCCTTTGATAAGGGTTCGAGTTCAGAATATAGAACGTTTTTCAGGTTACGTGATTAATTTCTCCACCCATTACGTTCCGTCGGTGCCGAACTTGTCTTCACACCGAGTTTTGGTAATGTTGGTTGAAGCAGCTTCTGTCCTGCACTCAACACTCCACCTTAGCGCTATAGCGCCTTGGATCCCCCACTTCCAAACTTCTCCTACCGGTCCTGGGTTCCTCCATCACACTCACACATATTACTTACCCATTGTGGAGAGTATGATCGCGTAACAAGGTAGCATTTTCTGCCCGTCGAAACGAGAAAATAGTTGGCACTAAATTTACGGCCCCTGACCGAGTAAGAGTTTGGTTGGTCCTTATATTATAACCATATGTAAAGGGGCCCCACCTCTTGCCTCGTCATCATCATCTTTTTCTCATCTTTTTTACCTTGCCTTGGGCCCCTTTTACCAGCCATAATATTATTCAATTCTCATCTTAGTTCTCTTATCTTTCTCATCATCTCATTATTCGATTTGAGTTTTGAAATATAATTTTCATGCAGTACATATAAGATACAGCAGTATACGGTTCATATTTAAAATAACTATATTCATGATCAAGAGAAAAGCTTGCCTTCGTAGATGTAGTAAAAGTTGGCGTCGACGAGTCACTGATCAGCTACACCAATTTGCTGGGGTTAGTCCTCTGAAGCAATACGTCAGTACGAATATTACATAAATAAATACTTAGTGGATTTTTATGTTATAGCAGGCGTATAAACTGTTAATGTAACTCTTTTTGTTAGCCAATTTTAATTTGTTCGAATCCCGACCTAGGTAGTACTCTCCCATTAAAATCGTTCTACGGTCTAACAGCTCTAGGCTCTATGATACGAAAATCCGGGTCTTAACGTACTAAAATAAAATACTACTCTCACACTCTACCCATTTTTAATTATACCAAACCTTCAATACAAAATACCATTTTTTTCCTAACCCTCCTCTCTCTCTCTCTCTCTCTCTCTCTCTCTCTCTTTCTCTCTCTCCAACCGGTCGAGCCGACCCGCTTCTCTCCCCTTATCCATTCCATCGGCCGACACAAGCCACAGGCTTCCACCTTCTCCTCCCCAATCTCTCTTCCTCTCCAACCCATCATGGCGCCGCCTCCTCCTCCTGGCGTCACCGCTGCCTCTGGTCGCCTCCGGCTCCTTCCCGGTTCTCGGCGCCGCCTCTCCTTCTCTCCCGGCGTGGCGCCATGCGCCTCCTCTCCCGGCTCGTCCTCCTCTCAGCTCGCCCCGGTCTGGCGCGCCGGCTCGGCCTCCCGGCCACCGGCCACCTCGGCTCAGATCTGCCGCGTTTTCTCCCGTGCTGGCCGCCTCCACCACCTGGCTCTTCCCCAGGTGCACCCTGCTCCACCAGCCCTGGCCCGGCGCCTCCTCCAGCCTCTCGACCGCCTCACTCGGCTCCAAGCGCACCTCCACCGGCCCGGTTCTGGTCTTTCCTCAAAGGATCCAGAAAATCAGACTAATCTAATTAACATTAATAGCTGGTTAGCGGTAAATAAAATTTTTCTAAACTCAAGTAATACAAGAATTAACTACATCAGAACAGATCATGTTTTACAACTTTGAGTACTTTACAAAAAGATTAATTAAAAGCTTGCATTGCATGTCGCCGAAGCCTTCCTTGAAATCTTGCCTGTTCATCGTCGTCCAGTCAAACCGTCTTCCTCGACCAAATCCGAAACACCATGCACAGCTCTATAGTCCACCAGCCAACCACAAGACCATTAGCAGTTCAAAAGCCATAGAATAGAGTTAGAATAAAGTGGATTGCCGTCAGAGTACCGTAGGAATCATTGCGGTTCCCAGATCGACCAAGATTAGCCGACACCCTGAGTATCGAGACTACCCACACCAACCTGGGTTAACCGACATCTTGGTTCTCAAGTCACCTAGGCTAACCCAAATCAGTCGGCACCTGGATACCCATGATACCTAGACCAACCCAAGTAATCGGCGTCGTCTTATTTCTGTAGGTTTCATCACTCGGCGTTCTAGAATCCAACACCTGCGTATACCGATTCGCCTCGACTGCAGAGAATCCCCTGCATAGTGATTTGCTAGCCAATGGGCCAAAATGCCCTCATCCCAAAAATATATGGTGAGAGCTTTCGGATGAGCACAAGGGCAAAAAGGGTAACTCATGGATCACAAAGGAAGGCAGCCAGATGCATTCCCCAGCCGAGTGCATCCCCCATAAAAAGCCATCCTCCCCTCAAAGCAACACACAAGCATCATTCACAGAAGCAAGCCACCACAGAGGAACACAACACATCCATTACCCCTCCCACTTCTTCTCAGCCGAAAGGCCAAGACCACAGCCGCAGGAAGGGAGCAAGAGGGGAAGGGAGCAAGAGGGGAAGGGAGCCAAGGGAGCCAGAGAGCAAAGGCGATGCCGACGACAGCCTTTGAACCACATCGACCAACTGAAGGCCACGCCAAGACCAACAGAAGCGCGTCTACTAGGAGGACGACCAGCATCACCACCGACATCGCCATCCCGACCACAACCGGCCACCACCTCTGCCTCTACTTCAAAACAGACCAAACCAAATCCATCAGGTAAACCATATTCATACAACCACTGCCATCTCTATTTTTGCCCAACGCAAAATCACATCAAGTGAGCTAACCAAGAGCATGCAACACTACCTATTATCCCTCATAAGGAACATCATCCTTTCTCATCACAGAGCATTTTGGGGCAGGGAGTAGAGATAGGGATTAAGGGGGGAGTTTTACCTCAGTATACCAGTGAGGCAGGACCAGCAGTAGCACCCACATCCGAATGCACCCTTCCTGCATCAACCATTTTCCATCAAAAGTTAAATCGAACAACATCAGTAAAACCAAAGCGAAGCAAGAAGTAATAAATCGTCATCAAACCTTAAACCGGGGTAGAGAACCGGATCCTTTGAGGAAAGACCAGAACCGGGCTGGTGGAGGTGTGCTTGGAGCCGAGTGAGGCGGTCGAGAGGCTGGAGAAGGCGCCGGGCCGGGGCTGGTGGAGTAGGGTGCACCTGGGGAGGAGCCAAGTGGTGGAGGCGGCCAGCACGGGAGAAAACGCGGCAGATCTGAGCCGAGGTGGCCGGTGGCTGGGAGGCTGAGCCGGTGCGCCAGACCGGGGCGAGCTGAGAGGAGGACGAGCCGGGAGAGGAGGCGCATGGCGGCGCCGGGCATTCCGGCCGTGTCGGGAGAGAAGGAGAGGCGGCGCCGAGAACCAGGAAGGAGCCGGAGGCAACCAAAGGCAGCGGTGACGCCAGGAGGAGGAGGCGCCGCCGTGATAGGTTGGAGAGGAAGAGAGATTGGGGAGGAGAATGAGGAAGCCTGTGGCTTGTGTCGGCCGATGGAATGGATAAGGGGAGAGAAGCGGGTCGGCTCGGCCGGTTGGAGAGAGAGAGAGGTTAGAAAAAAAATGGTATTTTGTATTGAAGGTTTGGTATAATTAAAAATGGGTAGAGTGTGCGAGTAGTATTTTATTTTAGTACGTTAAGACACAGATTTTTGTATCATAGAGCCTAGAGCTGTTAGACCGTAGAACGATTTTAATGGGAGAGTACTAACTGGGTCGGGATCCGAAAAATATTATTAAATTAAAATTAGCTAACAAAAAGAGTTACATTATCAGTTTATACGCCTGCTATCACATAAAAAAATCCACTAAGTATTTATTTATGTAATATTCGTACTGACGTATTGCTTCAGAGGACGAACCCCAACAAATTGGTGTAGCTGATCAGTGACTCGTCGACGCCGACCTTTACTACATCTACGAAGGCAAGCTTTTCTCTTGATCATGAATATAGTTATTTTAAATGTAAACCGTATACTGCTGTATCTTATATGTACTGCATGAAAATTATATTTCAAAACTCAAATCGAATAATGAGATGACGAGAAAGATAAGAGAACTAAGATGAGAATTGAGTAATATTATGGCTGGTAAAGGGGGCCTAAGGCAAGGGAAAAAGATGAGAAAAAGATGATGATGACGAGGTAAGAGGTGGGGCCCCTTTACATGTGGTTATAATATAAGGACCAACCAAACTCTTACTCGGTCAGAGGCAGGAGGCGACGGCGCTGACTGTGAGGACCAGGGCGAGATGGGCAGATTGTTCGACGCGTGGGACGAGTAGGCGACCAGAAGAGCTTGGCCGGCAAGCGAGGGGACTTAGTCCCATTTCTCAGTTGTAATTTACTATCTGTAAAGATCATAGTCTTGCGTGGTTACTGTTGTAATAACAAATGTATAATTTCTATCTTATTGTTCTGCTGCGCAACTCTGATAAAATGCTTGCTATTCGTCGGAGCGGTGTTATACCAGGCAGACGAATAGTAATTCGTATACCTAAGTGTGATTACCCCTTATGGCTATAATTCTATTTTTAACACTCAGCTATTACAGTTCTACATTAAATACCACTAAGTTGTTATAAAAAAAAGGGTGCCAGCAACAACCGATACAAATATATAACAAAGCGTCACACAAGAACCAGTCATATTAATGGGTGGTGCCCTTTCGACAAATACAGAGTTAGAACTCTTAATGATTCTAGAAACCAAACAGAGCTTGAGCATGAAAGATGTTAGAGATATATTAGAGATAAGGTATTAGAGATATGTTAGAGATAGAATCTATCTCTAACATATCCTTATCTCTATCTTGTACTCCTATATATATCGCCCTTTGGGCTTCTCTTCAATACACACAATAGTTTCATAACATGGTATCAGAGCAAAGGTTCTAAACCCTAGCTTACAACCTAGCTTCCGCTATCCGCTGCCCCCGGGAGGTGCAATCTCCGCTCCCGGGGGCGGCCAGGTCCAAATCCTTCCGGCGCCTCTCGGGAAAGATCACATGGTACGTCTGGATCTGCGGCATCATCGCTGCCACCAGCGGCCTCATGTCCTCATATTTGCGCTTGAAGAAGCAGCCCATGTTGTTCTCGTAGTACATCTCGGGGTGTGCGACGCTCTCAGCCACCGTCTTCAGCCCGGCGAAGTGCACGACGGCTTCATACCTCTTGGCGGCGAAAACCTTCTCCAAGTCCTCCTCGCTCTTCAGATCCCCGGGGATGAAGTCGGCGTTGTGGTAGTCCTCGGCCATCTCCTCCAGGCAAAGCTTTGTCCTGCCGTATGGGTTCAGAGCCTTCAGGTCAGAGTCCTCGACGCAGGGGATTTTCTTCGGCTGGCCGTAGACGGTCGCAGACGACGAGAACACCATCTTCTTGCATCCGTACTTCTTCATGACGGCGCTGGATGCCCCCGACCTCGTCCGCCTCCGGCGCCGTCTGCAAGTCCTGGCACGCCGCTTCAAGCGTTCAAGGGCTCCGCTTCCCGGCTGCCCTGGTCAAGGACTCCCCCTGCCTGCACTACCCCCTAGACGCCGATCTGCGGCGATCCATCCTCATCTGCGGGGCCACGAGCCTCGGCGGTTTCTTCGTCGCGCTCCGCCTCATCCCCGTTGCCGCCCGCTATCTCCTCCGCCGCGGGATGTGGGGAAAGGACATCAACAAGAAAGGCTTGCCCCTGGGCTCTACGCCTGCGACGCTCACGACGACGACGCGACGGTGTGGAGGAGAGCCTCCCGGCGCTCCGTGTCCAAGAGGGTGGAGAGCCCGAAGTCGGCGACCTTGAGGTTGCCTTGCTCGTCGACGAGGAGGTTCGAAGCAACGTCCGCGCCTCCTCCACCGCCTGGCTCGCCTCCATCTGCCTCGTCCTCTGCTTGGCGCCGCCTCCTTCCTTTACTATGACTGCTGGACGGGAGGGGGCCGCCGCCTCGGCTCGCTATGCCGACGCCGCACCCGGCCGCTGCCGGATCCATGCTGCCGCCGCCTCGAGCTCGTCGCCGAGCCACGCTCCCGCCTTCCGCTGAGCTCTCCGCCACCGGATCCGGTTTCACCGCCGGATCTCAGCTGCACCGGCACCCTCCGCCGCGAGGACGCGGGTGGCCTTCTCCTCCCGGCGCCGGATCCACACCGCGCACGCCGTCGCTCCGTCTCCGACATAGCCGCCTTCGCCGCCGCCCTCGTTTTTCGTGCGCGTGGGTGGGCTGCGCTCTGCGCTTTGCGCTTTGAGTCGGCCCGGCTGAAAAGAGCCGGCCGACTGTGCCTTCAAAAAGGCCGACTGTGCCTAAAAAAAACCCTAGGGTTGCTAGTGCCTACTTGCTGCTAATTATTCTTAGGTGTTTCCTCTTTTGTGTCGTTGCTTCCGCTGCGTCCATCCAAGTCCGTAGTACTCAATTTTTGAGTTCGTCTTCGCCATGCGAGTCCACAAATTTGACAGCTTTCTCTATATTTGTCGGTTTCATCATCTTCTTCATCGTGTTGCTGCAATCAACTTTGCTCCAGCACCTTGAGCTTTATGGGCTGTCACGCGGCACCGGTTGGGAGAAGACCTTTTGTCGACATATTTTCCAAGAGCAGCATGCTACGACGACATTATGAAGACTCGGATTTTGGATTTTTATATTTTAGTGTCAACCCTTTCCAAATGCAATGCTATTGCATACGTCTTGCATTTGACAGGAGGTGTTAGAGATATATTAGAGATAAGGTATTAGAGATATGTTAGAGATAGAATCTATCTCTAACATATCCTTATCTCTATCTTGTACTCCTATATATATCGCCCTTTGGGCTTCTCTTCAATACACATAATAGTTTCATAACAAAAGAAACTTGTTATTGTACTCATAAGCAGGACAGGCATGGCTCGCCAAGCTCTGCTGGGTGGATCTTGAACCCAGTCATCAAGTTAAACAAGAAAATAAATAAGAGGCTACAGTGCTACACTGACATTTGAAATGACCCAGAAGATTAGCTTTGCAGTTAAGATGGCACACACATTCAGAATGGGTAAGAAGCTTTAAATTCAGGCATACACAACTTGGCTACAGGAGGGCGCCGTCGGCGGGAAGAAAGTATTTGGAAATTTACATGGATGGAATATATTACCTTCTTGCTCAAATCGTTTACGGAGCTCATCTGGAGGCAATAGCTTTTGTGAACTATCAAGCACCTGCAGAATGCCAATGAAGACTTAGCAACATCTTTGGCAGTCCTTGCAGAGATACAGAAAAATAAAACATTACTCACTCCAGTCACAAAAGAATGTCGTTTTGGGTTATGTGCAGTCAAACTTTGTAAGCTTTGGTAATTAGTAACTTTTTCAGTTTTTAGGTTGAACACATGAAATGGCATGCATAGATTTGTCTCGAAAAGAACTTCCATAAAAGTATAATTTTATGAGATTTTATAGATCTATTACAATGGAAATTAGTGGTCAATGTTACGTTTTGGGGAACGTATCAATGTCCAAAACGACATTCTTTTGTGACTACAGGGAGTAAGAACACATGGATAAAAACAACTACTTGATGCCTTCTAGTTGGCACACCAATCAAGTTCCAGTGCTACAATGTATGCCCAAGCTAAAAAGAAAAGGGCAACCGTAAGCCATGAAATTCTCTATCCTGGAATGGATAATGAAGTATCATAGTATAATTTAACATAATTTCATTATCCAAGCAACCAAATCTCATATACCAGACAGGCATATAACTGGAGCAAACATTAGTATATCTAGTAATAGTTACACACACATGTACTGCTGTACCCTAATCGAAATGAAAGAAAGAATGAGGAAAACTACAGTTGACTGAATGGTGTTAAAAATGAGCAATAAGTGTATTATATGATAGGTTGAAAATTGACCTCCAACTGTGAAATTTATCCAGGAAATATTCATTACCGTTCAATGTAATTGAAGCACAGATAACAAGGATCAACAGAGCAAAATGGAATAATCAAAGTATCATGTGCAAAAGAAGAGTACAAACTGAATGGATAATTGCGAATTTCACCTGTGGAAAAGGGATGCATTTGCTTCCAGGCACATGCCCACTTCTTATTCCCTTGCGTGGCTCTGGAACTGCACCATCAAATCTGAAGTGCAAGTTTCATGTCAGTGTACAAAGCCACAGATAGGCATCACACACACAACTAAATGACGCATTCACCTTTTATTTTGTCAGGAGGTAATATAGCAAAACTAACATAATTATTGAACCAGAAGCACAAGTTTAAAAGCCAAAACTTTGAACACCGTAACAGTGTCTGTAATGTTACTATGTTAGTGTTACGTTCAGTACCATGGTTGGATAAAGAAATTTAAGATAACTCAAAATGCAAAAGCTGAACTGACTAATTGGCGAATGAATATTCTTAACAGATACTATGATGAGTCTATGACTATGGAGATTATCCTAATAATAATGATCAACACAGACCACTTAGGGCCGCTTTGCCATTGCTGTGCTGTGCAGTACAGTGCTGCAATGTGGAATTTAGTTAGTTACTGGAATGTTAACCAAATCCAAAGATTTTGCTAATGTAACTCCAAAAAAGATGCTTTAAGGTAGTTACCATCTCCAAAGGAGCAAAATAAAAGTGTCTTTTAAAAGTCACCCCAAATCCCCAATATCAAACAGAGCCTTAAGAATAAAGGCAAATGCTTTATATACAGCATAATGTATGGTATACTACACTGACTTTTCAGGAATTAAAAGATTAGCAATACCTAGGCTTCGATCGAGCATCTATAAGTTGATGTGTCTGGGCATCGATGTTCTCTTTCACCTGAACAAATTGTGCATATTAGTTATATAAACATGCAGAATGAGTTTAGTGAATGGTGAGGAAAGATAATAGACAATTTTTTGGGCCCCTGACTCCCTGAGCACCTCTAACCTGATCAAGATTCCAAAGAAGATGAGGCTGCAACTTAGCTTCAAATGTGATGGGACCAACCTGCAAAGATAAATTGAAGTTTTTTATAGCTAAAAATTGAAGTGAAGCACCCATTACAGCAGCTACTAATTATTTAAGTATCGCAACTACGAGGTTGATAACTCTGTAGCGTTGGTAATGCCCAAAAGTTTTCCTCTCAGGTTCCAAATGCAGCATTGCTAGAACAAACAAAAATAAGAGGTTTACAACAACTTACAGATTGTCCCTGATAAACTTTCTCAATTGCCTCACGAGCAGCACTGGCTTTTAAGATAGCATCACTAGAGGCACTTGATTCAACATCATACCCAGAAGCACGCCATTGGGGTAAACCTCCATCCAACACCCAAACTTTATCATGTCCAAAAACACGAAACATCCTGTTATCAAGGAAACAGGCGTGACACATGCAATTAAATATCAAAACTAGTATAAATGAAGCATATTGTAAATACATTGGCAAGGAGAACTTATAATCATCAAAGAACAATGCGAATATTTACTTAGTTCTGTGAAGAAAAGAAACTAACCACCAAACACGAGCAGCACTAAATAGCCCCTTTCCATCGTAAACTACTATCCCATCTTTGTTGTATACCTAAGTGTGATTACCCCTTATGGCTATAATTCTATTTTTAACACTCAGCTATTACAGTTCTACATTAAATACCACTAAGTTGTTTAAAAAAAAAGGGTGCCAGCAACAACCAATACAAATATATAACAAAGCGTCACACAAGAACCAGTCATATTAATGGGTGGTGCCCTTTCGACAAATACAGAGTTAGAACTCTTAATGATTCTAGAAACCAAACAGAGCTTGAGCATGAAAGAAACTTGTTATTGTACTCATAAGAAGGACAGGCGTGGCTCGCCAAGCTCTGCTGGGTGGATCTTGAACCCAGTCATCAAGTTAAACAAGAAAATAAATAAGAAGAGGCTACACTGACATTTATGTTAAGTTGCATGCACTAACTAATTCACCCAAAAGCTTAAACTAATGGAGAAAGATGGACAATTCACTTATACTCCAACACTCCCCCTCACGTGTAGGCTCCCTCAGGCCTAAGAGGTGGAATAGAAGTAGGTTGCAATTATTATTTTTAATTGCACCAACCGGGTCTTGAACTCAAGACCTCTTGGCTCTGATACCATATTGAGTTGCATGCATCAACCAATTCACCCAAATGACCCAATTGGTTGGTGCATGCAACTCAATAATTTCAAATGACCCAGAAGATTAGCTTTGCAGTTAAGATGGCACATACATTCAGAATGGGTAAGAAGCTTAAAATTCAGACATACACAACTTGGCTACAGGGGGGCACGGGCGGCAGGAAGAAAGTATTTGGAAATTTACATGGATGGAGTATATTACCTACTTGCTCAAATCGTTTACGGAGCTCATCTGGAGGCAATAGCTTTTCCGAACTGCCAAGCACGTGCAGAATGCCAATGAAGACTTAGCAACATCTTTAGCAGCCCTTGCAGAGATACAGAAAAATAAAGAATTACCTACTCCAGTCACAAGAGAATGTAGAATGTCGTCTTGGGTTGCGTGCAGTCAAACTTTCTAAACTTTGGTAATTTGAAACTTTTTCAGTTTTTAGATTGAACACATGAAATGGCATGCATAGATTTGTCTCGAAAAGAACTTTCATAGAAGTATAATTTTATGAGATTTTATAAATATATTATAATAGAAATTAGTGGTCAAAGTTATATTTTGGAGAACATATCAATTCCAAAACACAATTCTTTTGTGACTAGAGGGAGTAAGAACACATGGATAAAAAAAACTACTTGATGCCTTCTAGTTGGCACACCAATCAAGTTCCAGTGCTACAATGTATGCTCAAGCTAAAAAGAAAAGGGCAATCGCAAGCCATGAAATTCTCTATACTGGCATGGATAATTGAGTATCATGGTATAATTTCACATACTTTCATTATCTGCTGGACCCGGATTTCTTAACCCAGAGTCCTCTGTGATTATCTTGCGCTACTCCCTGGATTAGTAGGTAGCGCTCACAGTTTACATCGCTGAATCATTTCATACACATTGTTGACCGACTCAACATAATATTACATTCACTAGAGTTTAAATAGACTATGTCGGGTCGAGTTTACAGCAGGGGCCGAATAGGCTAAATAAGTTCATTACATAAAATTCAGAGATAAGCGCGGAAGCAAAAGGGGCAAATCATCTCCCCGCAGGCAAGCGACTGCGGCACTCTGTGTACCACCGATATTACCTAAGGACCTGGAGAATATTGGCTATACACAAGCGCCAGCGGAGCCAACTAGACTGTGGCGAGCCCTATCCTACGAAGCTAACTACTCCTCGTCTTGATCTTGACCGTCGAATCCTTGGTCCTCGTAGTAAACATAGTCGTCCTGCTCATCGAATTCTGGGGGTTTGGGGGAAAAGAGCGAGAGTGAGCACAACTACCGTGCTCGCGAGCCAATACAACAGATGCAATAATAAATATGCAAGGCTAAACAAGGATAGCTCGGGTTATTTTATTTGCACAAAGCAACATTTGTAAATACACATAATAGAAAGTCCTATCACCTAGCATTTTGGCTAACTCATGATTTCTTAAAAGAGAATAATTGTGCATTATTAATTCAGGGGAGGTTACCTCCACCTCATGCTTATTTTTTTATTGATGGTCTCATCCACCTATTATCAGCACTGGGTAAGACTACCCAGGAAAAATCCAACTCACCGTTTAGATGATCCCGTCGCAACTTTCAACGCACCCATAAAATTTTTATAAATAGAACTAACTCTTGCAAGTTCCCATCTTCGCCCGTGACCGTCGGCACAGCTGTTTGAACAGTTTGATTCTCTGCAGAGATTGTACACTTTACCCACAAGAGATAATCAGCTTGATATAATCACATGTTTCCTTGGACATGTGAATCAAGGAAAGATTATCACAAGGCCTTTACAACGCATCCCTCAGTACTCGTTACACCCGCTGAGATTTCACCTCAGGTGGGTTACGCTCTCACACCCGTGTCAACCCTTGCCCTAGACCCCCCCCTTGTGCCCTCTTAACGACCTTCATCGTGCACTCCGACCCTTTGCCACGAAGGCTTATGGCGTCGCGAGTCATCTACCTGGTGCAACTCGTATTGACAGACACAAATTATTTGGCCAGGTCAACACCATTATAGACTTGTGGTTGTACTATTTTACAATAGGAGATCATCACAGGATTAAGTCCTTAGAGTTATCTGGGCGGTTCATTCCACAAACCAAACATATACCAACATATTCAGGGCTACATTAGTACCCAACCGCATACCCTCCAACATACCATCCGCCCAGATGGGGTATTAACAAGTTTTTAGAGTTTTGAGGTGAGTAAAACAAATTAACTCAACCCTTTCGGTCATTTACCCTAATGACTGCCCAAAACAATCTTTAAGTTTAAATGATGATGGTTGGGGTGGTTAATACCCCGGTACTCAAGCAAGACTAGCATGGCACTTGAGTACAGACTATAACTAATAGGTTACCATATAATTACTAGGGTGACAAGGATAAGATAATCCAATTATCAAGGACAAGGTATAATAATTATTTAATAATCAAGTTGGCATTTAACTACCTTAGAGCTATTTAACATACATTTGCATAAGAAATTAAAGCATGCAATTTGCTATTTAAAAGAAATTAATTTGCATGAAATGTAGGTTCAACATGATCAAAGTGTTGACTCGCCTGGGTCAAAGGCTAGGGGTCTTGAAAGTCTTGAGCTTGGTCGAAGTGGGAACCTCCGGCTTCTTCGAAATCTACTCGGATAATCGCACCGGAAATAATAAGACAAGCAAACAAGACCAATAAATACAAAATCCATGACAAATGAATTCAAAAATTAATCAAACCAGTACCAAAATATAGGTTTTGAAATTACAAATTTTCGAGCACCAGTTTCATAATTTTTGGAGTTATAATGAAAAAGATATGAATTTTTGAAACTTTGTAAATAATTTTCAGTTAAACAGAAAATCGAAAATAGCATTAAAATTCCTGAGCTGACACGTGGCACAGTTACTGTGCACGGTCCACATGTACTGTAGCGTGGACTGGGTTCACGCGCGCTGGTCCACGGGCACTGTTGCGTGGACCGCGTCGGTCACTGGTCCACAGCACAGTGCTAGTGGGCCCACGTGTCAGCGACACTGCAGCGGAGGCGAAGCGGCGGCACCCGAGCGCTGGAGGAGGCGAGGGCGGTGACGGCACTGGAGACGAAGGCGACAACGCTGGATGAGGTGAAGGTGTGGAGGGGGAGGAAGCAAAGGAGGCGAGGCTTCTTATAGCCGGTCGAAGCGGGAGAGAGGAGGAGCGCTCGCGTGTCCCGAGGTCGGCCATGAGTGCCTGCTCTCGGATGTGACCGGGCAAGGCAGGGGGGCGGAGCGGGCGATTGGCGCGGGAGGGCGGCGATGGAGACAAGACAGAGGAAGGCGCTGCAGTCGAGCGGAGCAGAGGTGACGGGAGCGGGAGGCGTGTTGCTGCTGTCGGTGGCGAAAGCGGGGAGTGTGGCAGAGGGGGAAGGCCAGCGGTTGGAGGGGAGAGGCGGTGGCGTGCGCACGGGTGAGACGGGGAGAGAGACCGGGCCCGGACAGGCGAGAAGAACTGGGCTGGGTCGGGACCAAACCCAGGTTAGGATTTCGCATTTGAATCACTGCAAAACTTCCTTTTGAAATTGGTTGTAAAATTTTGAGTTTGAAATCTGAGGATGTTACAAACCTACCCCCATTAAATCGAATCTCGACCCCGATTCGAGTAGCTCCGAAAACAAAGACGGAAACTCTTGCTTCATGTGATCTTCACGCTCCCAAGTGGCTTCTCTAGCTGAGTGATTGCTCCACTGAACTTTGCATAGGCGGATGATCTGGCATCTTGTTTGCTTATCCACGACGTCGAGGATCTTGATCGGATGCTCCGGATAGGTTAGATCCTTCTGAAGGGCGATGGCTTCAACTGGAGCTTACTCTTCATGCACTCGGAGACACTTCTTGAGCTGGGAGACGTGAAACATGTTGTGGACGTCTAACAGACTTGCGGGTAGCTCCAACTGGTAGGCTACTTCTCCACGCTTGGCGGTGATTGGATATGGGCCTATGTACCTTGGTGCAAGCTTGCCTTTCACTTTAAATCTTCGCATTCCTCGAAGGGGTGATACTTTAAGATACACATGATCTCCAACTTCGAAGGTTAGCTCTTTGTGATGATTGTCAGCATAACTCTTCTGTCTAGACTAAGCAGTTTGTAGATGATCTCTGATTACTCGAACTTTCTCTTCTGCCTGCTTGAGGGTATCTGGCCCAAAAATATAACCTTCTCCAAACTCTGACCAATGCAGAGGAGTTCTGCATTTTCTTCCGTAGAGTGCTTCAAATAGGGATATCTTCAGACTGGATTGATAGCTGTTGTAGTAGGAGAATTCTGCATAAGGCAGACATTTTTTTCCAGTCTACGGTAAATTCTAAGGCACAAGCTCGGAGCATGTCCTCTAGAATCTTATTTACCCTTTCAGTCTGCCCGTCCGTCCAGGGATGATATGTAGTGCTGAAGTTTAGGTGGGTTCCAAGTGCATCATGCAAACTAGCCCAGAAATACGAGGTAAATTGAGAACCTCGATCTGAAGCTATCCTCTTGGGGACTCCATGCAGGCACACGATACGAGCCATATACAACTCAGCCAATCTGTCACCCTTGTATGTGGTCTTCACAAGGATAAAGTGGGCAACTTTCGTCAATCGGTTAACTATCACCCATATGGAATCATATCCAGACTTGGTTCGAGGTAGCTTGGTGATGAAATCCAATCCAATCTCTTCCCACTTCCATTGAGGAATTTGTAGTAGTTGAAGCAATCCTGCTGGTCTTTGGTGCTCGGCTTTGATTCGTTGGCACACATCACAACAAGCTACAAACTCAGTGATGTCCCTCTTCATTCGCGGCCACCAATATAACATCTTCAGGTCTTGATACATCTTGGTGCTGCCTGGATGCAGGGTGTAAGTTGAACTATGGACTTCTTTTAGAATCAAATCTTTAAGCTCTTTTTGGTGGGGAACGAAGAGGCGTTTCCCATACCATAGGATCCCTTGTAGATCCTCTATCATTTTAGGGGCTCTTCCTTTGGCCATGAGGCTTTTAAATTTCTGAACACCAGGGTGTCCTTCTTGAGCGGCCTTGACTTGTTCTTCTAAGGTTGGCTGGACTTCCATTGCTGCTATGGTGCCGTGCTCTACTATCTCGAGGTTAAGTGCCTCAAATTCCTTATAGAGCTCAGGTTGCGATTCTTGAATCATGACATTATTACAGTAGGCCTTACGACTTAATGCATCGGCTACTACATTAGCCTTCCCAGGATGATAGTGTACATCCAAGTCATAATCTTTGATCAATTCCAGCCATCTTCTCTGACGGAGGTTGAGATCTGTTTGGGTGAAGATGTACTTGAGGCTCTTGTGATATGTGAAGATGTTGCAATGATTTCCGATCAGGTAGTGGCGCCAAATCTTTAGGGCATGAACTACTGCGGCTAACTCCAAATCATGGGTTGGATAATTGTCTTCGTGAGGGTGGAGTTGTCTCGATGCATAGGCTACAACTTTCCCCTCTTGCATGAGTACGCAGCCAAGACCCTGGCGGGAAGCATCACAATAAATCTCGAAGTCTTTGTGCATGTCTGGTAAGACTAACACTAGTGCAGTGGTTAGCCTCTTCTTTAATTCCTGGAAGTTCTTTTCACAGGCTTCTGTCCACTCATACTTCTTTTCCTTCTTGAGCAGGTGGGTCATTGGTCTGGACAGCTTCGAGAATCCTTCTATGAAGCATTGGTAGTATCCGGCCAATCCAAGAAAACTATGCACTTCTGTCACAGAAGTTGGTTGTTTCCATTCCAAAACATCTTTTACCTTTAATGGGTCTACTGCAACTCCTCCTGTGGTTACAATATGTCCGAGGAAGCTGACCTCTTGGAGCTAAAACTCACACTTGCTGTATTTGGCATACAACTGATGTTCTTTGAGCCTCTCGAGGACCAATCTCAGATGTTCAGCATGATCCTCATTGGTCTTAGAGTATATCAAAATGTCGTCTATGAATACGACAACAAATTTATCTTAGTACTCCATGAATACCTTGTTCATGAGGTTCATGAAATAGGCTGGCACATTGGTCAAACCAAAAGACATGATAGTGTACTCAAACAGGCCATACATGGTGGTAAAAGTCGTCTTTGGGATATCTTCAGCCCTGATCTTAAGCTGATGGTATCCTGACCTCATGTCGATCTTTGAGAACACTGTTGTTCCCGTCAGCTGATCAAACAGGTCATCAATGCGGGGCAGAGGATACTTGTTCTTGATGGTCACCTCATTGAGGCTTCTATAGTCCACGCACAGTCTGGCGGTGCCGTCCTTCTTCTTTACAAAGAGTACTGGCGAACCCCAGGGAGACGAGCTAGGTCTGATGAATCCTTTGTCTTGTAGTTCTTTCATCTGCGCCTTGAGCTCTTCAAGTTCTTTGGCAGTCATCCGGTACGATCTCTTAGCAATCGGGGTAGTCCCTGGCTTTAGGTTGATCACAAACTCGATACCTCGGTCTGGTGGCATGCTAGGCAATTCTCCTGGAAAAACTTCAGGGTAATTCTGGACTACCAGTGTTGTCTCCAATGATACATCCTCAAGATTATTGATCACATGATCCAAACTAGAGAAGCGGTCCACATTAACCTTTATCGTGGTTCCGGGGTGTTTGTGAGCACCACCTTCCTGTTGGCACAATCTAGCATTCCTTGGTATCTGGCCAACCAATCCATCCCTAGGATGATGTCCAAAGTTTGGGCTTGAAGCACTAAGAGGCTTGCTAGGAATCCGAAATTTTTCATAGCAATCTCTACTTGGGGCTTATTAAGGTAGTAGTTAAGGGTCCCCCGGGTCAACTAAGTACCACAGATTTCTTTAGCCTAAAAATTGGCAGTTTAAGCCTTTCAACAAACTTTCTTGAAATAAACGAATGTGAAGCCCCAGAGTCAAACAAAACTTGTGTTGGTACTGATTTAACAAGAAACGAACCCATTAGAACTCCAGTGGTGTCGGTGTATTAGAACCGATCTTACGTAAAGATTGTTTGATTCGGGGGGTCTCCTAGAGATAAGATCACACAGAGTGGATTGACACGGGATGTTTAGACAGGTTCAGGCCTTCTCCGGAGAGAATAATAACCCTAATCCTGTGTGTATGGTATTCTTGATGATCAAGTAAAAGACTAAGACTATTACAGAGAATAGCACTTGTGTTCCTACTTGACTGGCTCTTGTTCGCTGTGTCCCCCTATCTCTCTGATCGATGCCCTTATATAGTCGTGAAGAAGTAGCCGTTTTGCCCTGCGGGAGATGCGCCTAATTAATCCAAAGAATGCTTGGCGCATGATGGCGAGAATTACGGCGCCTCGGCTTCTTCACGTCGTCGGCAATTATCTTCCGAGATAATGGGGTAATTACGCACCATTAATAAGCGGAATAATAGTGCGTGCGCACCGTTCGATTCCTTAATCAATTGGACCCACTCTTTGTAGGTTTGATTATAAGGTGGTCGTAGTTTACGGTCGTAGAAGAACTTACGACGTGTAGCGATCGTAGAAGGACTTACGACCGTGTAGCGATCGTGAGAAGGACTTACGACTATGTAGTGGTCGAGAAAGACTTACGACCATGATATAGTCGTAGCAAGACTTACAACCACTTATTGGACTTCTCCCTTTAAATAAGGGGTACCTCGGGGACTATGTGACATCATATTTACCCATAATAAGAATTATAGATAAAAGATAAAAAATGAGGATTGCTCCAAAATTCTGGTTAAGACCGAGTGCAGAGGTATGTGAAATGTCTTGAAGTGTAAGAAGGACATTTACCTTTTCTTTTCACAACTCGATTTGCTTTTCTTTATTTCATCCGACTCCTTGACCCCGGAATGCTTCACTGAGAAGTCCATTGCTATCTCTTCACCATCGGAGAGGTAGCAATGGAGGTGGTCAACATCACCCTTGGCCCAGTGGCCGATGAAGTCGAGACTCCCAGTGTCTCCCACATCTGCTGAAGTCGTAATTCACGACTCTTGAGGTAGCATTCATCGTTGAGGTGGCCGCCACGACTCATCAAGTCGAGAAACAACAGAGGCGGTGTGGAAGCCTCTGGTCAAGGTGGTAACCGACTGCGCAGACCGCCTGGGAAGGAAATCGTAGGAGGCGTTCCTTCCCCTACCCAAAGAGAAATCACAGAACCAGAAGGAGAAAATTTCAACTTCTGTGGTGACTTCTTTGGGCCTGCCTCCGTCGTAGGGTCTTCTGCTTACAAATCTCGTGACCGAGTCCCCCATCCCAAAGATATTCCCAATACGGATAATACTTTTGACAACGAGCGCCTCGAGAAGGTGTGGTGGGACAAAGTCGCGAGAATAGATAAGCTGCAGCACCCGGACCTTGTATACTCAATTTTTGCTAGAACGAGTATGAATGTAAGTATCTTCAGAATACTTATATATGTGGCTTTCCTTCCCTTCTCACTGTTTTCTTTTTGCAGAAAGCTCTGGAGCAAATTGCTGTTGTCGGTGAGTATCATCGACAACTTTTAGAGCTAAGACAAGAGAAGGAACTACTCTGCGCAGAGGCAGAGAGGTGGTAAGTCACTTATCATTCATAGTTGTTTTTCGACTTAAATATTCGTAAAATGTTTTACGAGGATAGTCATGGAAGAAACTCATGACAAAGTATCAGTCGAAAAGAACTTACGACTATTTACGACCAGGTAGTGGTCGTAGAAAGACTTACAACCATATCTTAGTCGCAGAAAAACTTACGACTAGGTCAGTGGTTGTAGAAGTACTCACAACCATTCAGCTGATGTTTATCTTCGTTCTGTTTTTGTAGGTTAAGCGGTGATACGAAGACCTTAGTGACTCACCGATCGTGAAAAAGAGGAGTCGAGGAGGCTAAGGAATGAAGTATTAATTCTCTCTGATAGACTTCGAGAGACTCTCTGCATCTAAAAGATTGCAGGAAAAATAAGCGAGAAGTTCGAACTTAAGATCGCTTTTGATCTTTAACCTTTACTCGACCCTCCTTTCTTCTCCGGATAAAGAAAAAGAGATCACGGAAGCTCGGCATCAAGTTCAAGAAAAATCTTTGGTTATTCAGAGTTTTCCGCATTACCGCGAATAAGGATCAAGAACTCGAGGGTTTTAGAACTCGATTAACAGGTAAGTAAATCTTTACCTGTTATTCTTTTTGAGTATTTTCCCTTTTCTAATGCCAATTTCTTGTTCAGAAATTGCTGCCCAATTGAGAAGCCTCGAGGTGAAATCCAAGCAAAGACCTTAATCTGTAATGAGTCCGTCGCATTGCTAAGATGAATGCAGAGGACATCGAGCATGGGAGCAAAAGCATCTTTGAAACTATTGCTTCCCATCGAGAAGAGGTCAAGAAATTGGATTCTCAATTAGTAGGTAAGAAAAAGCTTTACCTATAATTATCTTTGTGTTATCTTCCTCTAGAAGTATATTTTTGTTTGACCGACACTATTCTTTCTGAACAAGTGGTCGAAAACAAGAAGCTTCGCGAGGCTTCGACTTGTACCCAACAGGAGATGGAGTCGATGAAGACTAGTCTTCAAGGCAACATCACTCTCCTGAACAATGTGCTTAGTGAGCTACATTCTGAGGGAAAAACTCCTCGAGAAGATACCATAGCTGCTCACACAAGTACCATTGGGGAACAAGTCGAAAATTGCAAGAAATGGTGACCACTCTGAAGACTAACCAAGTGAATCAATAAGGGAAGCGATCGAAGTCTGCGATAAGTTACGCTTTGGCGAAACTTAAAGCTCAAGACCCGCCTTAATGTTAAACCAATTGAAGCCGACTTTGGTATCTCCGAATCGAGGCAAGTCGTCGATTGAGGAAATGATCGATTGGTAAAAAGGTGGCGGAGGAAATGCAGCTAGGCTCTCCCCCTTCAGAGTAATCTTGTAACTACCTTGTAAGGCAGACAATTTTTGTTAATGAGTAATATATGATCCGCTTCATTTCCTGAAAATCATCTTGTCGAGTAGTTAGTAACTCAAAAGATAATAAACGAACGAAAGACTAAGAATTGAAGTCAAATTAATAACTTTATCCTAGCCCCCGACTATTTGCTTAGATTGTTTAGACAATCTAAATAAATAGTGTTTAAAAATGGGGTTTCTGAAAACAAAGAGAGGTTTATTTAACTTATAGCTTTTGTTACGGTTGTCAAGCCACCGGTCGAAAAGAGTAAAACGACTCGACACTAGGAAGTTCCTTCTAGTGGGGTGACCACGTGCAGAGAGGAAAGACTTTGACTAGGTGATGTTCCCATCTCTGACTAGTTTAATCAAACCAAGAACAGCAACTTGAGTTAAACAAACGTCTTAGAGTACTTTAGTCATTCGTTCGTCCTTTTTTGGTGGACTTCGATAAGTCTTTTCCAAGAGCAAAAGTAGGAGGCGAGCGACACTAGGAAGTTTCCTTCTAGTGGGCGTGACCACATGCAGAGAGGAAAGACTTCGACTAGGTGTGTCTCTTCCTTGACCAGCTTAAAACAAATTGAGTACACCAAATGTGGTCGAACAAATGTAAGAAAGTGCACTCTACTTAGAATATTTTTTGAATTCTTGGAAAAATAGACTAAGATTGAGAGAGTTGGCTTTGATAACATTACGACTAGATAAAACCCGAGCTCTTTGTATTGGCGAAAAAGTGAGTAGCAGTCGATGCTAGGAAATTCCTTCTAGTGGGCGTAACCACATGCAGAGAGGAGAAGTTTCGACCGGATGGCGTTTCTCGCTTTTGGCCGGTGTAAAAAAGCTGCGTGTTTTCATATCATAGTCGAAAGATTAAAAAGCACTACTCAAAAATTAAGGCAAAAGAGGTAGAAAGAACACGAACTTTTATTGCACGAGCGGTCGGTCACACATAGAATTTGCGTAACTGGGTCGATGTTCCAAGAGTTTGAGAGAACCTGTCCATCTTCCATTGCTAGTCGTACCGACCCTGGCCGAGTTACTTCGACCACTGTGTAAGGACCTTCCCATTTAGGGGAAAGTTTATTCCGATTAGACTTGGATTGGCAGAGCCTCAATACCAAGTCACCTACAGCAAGGCTGCGAGGTTGGACCTTACGATTATAGTATCTCGCGCAGGCTTGTTGGTAGGCGCCGAACGGATTAAGGCTAGGTTTCTCCTCTCTTGAGTAGGTTAATGTCATCCTTTCGAAGTTGTTCTGGTCCGAGTTGTTGAAGGTTTCAACTCGTGTCGACCGCAATTTTAGCTCCGGAGGAAGCATGGCCGGCTCAAAAACTAGAAAAATGGTGTTTCTCCTGTTGCTCGACTGGTGGTCGTACGAACTGCCCATAATATGGAAGGTAATTCTTGTACCCAAGCCCCCGAGCGCTTAACAAGCTGGTCGAAGACTCGAGTTTTAATTCCTCGCATTATTTGGCCGTTTGCACGTTCGACCGCCCCATTGCTTTGGGGATGTGCAACAGAAGCATAGCATAGCTTGGTACCCAACTCGTCGCAAAATTCCTGAAATTTTGCACTTGCGAATTGTTTACCATTATCTGTAATTATCCGACTCGGAACTCCAAATCGACTAATTACGCTTCTCATCATGAACCTTTTTGCTGCTTCCGTTGTTATCCCAGTTACAGGTTCAGCTTCGATCCATTTTGTGAACGTGTCAATAGCCACAAAAAGGAATTCGAAACCTCCTGGAGCTTTGGGAAACGGTCCTAGGATATCAAGCCCCCAGGTCGCAAAAGGCCAAGAAAGAGGTATTGTTTGTAATGCTTGAGCTGGTTGGTGTATCATCTACCATAGAATTGGCTGGACACACTTTTAACCACCTCCATAGCATCGTCTGAGGTCAGAGGCGGTAAAAACCTTGTCGAAAGGCTTTACCAACCAATGTTCTCAGAGGAGGCATCGTCCCACAGATGCCTTGTGTATATCGTGAAGGAGTGTTATTCCTTCATTTTGCGGAATGCATCGCATGAGTATTCCTTGGGTTCCTCGTTTATAGAGGACTCCTTCAACCAAAGTATACATTTTGGCTTTTCGGGATAATCGATCTGCCTCAAGATCATCTTGGTCTGGAACCCTTGTAAAGATACTCGTAAATGGGAGTCATCCGTATCCTCGTAATCTAATGAGGCCATCTCAAGAGGAGGTGTTTCGGTTCTTCGACCGAGAGCGGTTTTGGAGTTGCTCCAAGAAAACTCCTTTTGGTGCTTGTGGATCGGGAAGAAGCCATCCGAGCAAGTTGGTCTCATGAGGAAATTATCCTTCGAGGATAAATTGTACCTCGAAACCTAAAAAATGTCTTTCTAGCTTACGTACTTCTGATAAGTACCGAGCCATTGTTGAGTTAGAGCATTGGTACTCTTTCCCTATTTGATTCACGACTAGTTGAGAGTCTCCTCTCACGAGTAGTCGATTTAATTGAGAGTGCTTTTCGCACTCGTATGCCGCCTAGCAAACCTTCGTACTCTGCCACATTGTTAGTAGCACGAAAGTTTAATTGTATGGCATACTTTAAGGTTTCTCCGGTAGGAGATACCAGGACCACCCCAGCCCCCGAGCCACTTAAAATAAATGACCCGTCAAAGTACATCATCCATCGGTCGTGGGAATCGATCGGGATCTGAGCAGTTCAGATTTGTCCATTCGGCGACAAAGTGCGCCAAGATCACGGGATTTTATGGCCGTTCGGGACACGAATGGAGGTCGAACTCCCAAGTTCGACCGACCATTTTGCCATGCGCCCCATTGTTTCCTTATTATGGAGGATTGCTCCCAAAGGAAACTCAGACAACCACGACTATTTTGTGCGCTGAAAATAATGCGCATTTCCTCGAAGACATGAGGAGGGCATATAGAAGTTTTGGACACGAGGGTAACGCTCCTTAGGCCCGTAAAACTTCGGCGACGAGTAAACCGGTCGTGTATGCGTTTTCACGTTCTACGACTAATATCGCGCTTCTTCGCTGTGGCGTGGCGCCTAGGTAAATTAAGAGCGTCTCTTACGGCTTTGGAGAAACCGAGCAGAGCACTCGAAGATACCTCTTGACATCCTCAAAGGCGGCGTTTGCCTCGTTCGACCACTCAAAACCTTCATGTCTCCCGAGAAGTTTAAAGAAAGGTAGTCCTTTTCTCCTAGTCGTGCGATGAAACGACTTAAAGCCGCCATGCACCCAAAGTGAGTTTTGGACTTCCTTTTTGTGTTTGGAGGACGATCGGAGGATGGCTTTTATTTTTCAGATTTGCTTGATTCCTCGTTCGGATACTAGGAATCCAAGCAATTTTCCAAGAAATTCCAAACACACACTTCTCTCGATTGAGTTTTAAGCGGTGCTTTACGAGGTTGTCGAATGTTTCTTGTAGGTCGGTGATATGATTAAGTCTCTTAATGCTTTTACGACTAGATCATCAACATAGGCTTCCAAATTCCGGCCTAATTGAGATGAAAAAGTCGATTGCATTAGGCGTTGAAAAGAAGCACCGCATTCTTTAGACCAAATGGCATTTTGACATAGCAAAAGGTACCAAATGGAGTAATGAATGCGGTCTTTTCTTCATCGTTTAAACACATATTGATCTGGTGGTATCCGAATATGCATCTAAAAACTTAATATCTCACAACTGCAGCTTGAATCAACGGTGATCGATCACGAGGTAAAGGGAAATCATCTTTTGGACAAGCTTTATTAAGATCAATAAAGTCCACGCACATACGCCATTTGCCGCTTGACTTTTGACCATTACAGGTTAGCCAACCACTCTGGGTGGTTGACTTCTCTTATAAAGCCTGCTTTAAGTAGCTTATCCAACTCTGATTTAATAGCATCTCGTCGATCAGGGGCGCAAATCTCTGTAATTTTTGTTTTACGGGTACTTTATCAGGCCGTAAAGCTAGCCTCGTGCTCGATCACCTCCCCGGGACTCGGGCATGTCGGATGCTTGCCACGCAAAGACATCTGCGTTAGCTCGGAGGAAGGTAATGAGGCGTCTCCTATTTGGGGTCGGAAGTCTCCCGATGGGAGCAGTCTTGAGGGTTCTTCTGCGTCGGAGGAACCTCTTTGACTTGGTCGTTCGGCTTTGGTGTAGCTTTTAGGCTTCGACTTGCTAGTCGAAGGTGACTTTCATCTCGAGTTGGTATTTGACCAACCATCTCGAGGATCGACGGTCGCAGACTATACGCCATCTTTTGTCACATCTGAATGGTGATCACTCCTTTGGGACTGGCATCTTAAGACATTGATACCCGTAATGAGTAGCCATTAAGAATTTTGCCAAAGTTGGTCGTCCGAGTATGGCGTTATATGCCGATCGAAATCGACCACATCAAAGGAGACTTTCTCGTCACGAAATTACTTGGTGAGCCAAATGTTAAAGGAAGAGAAACTTGGCCAATAGGTTTGGTGAAGACCCCTGCAGACGATTCCATGAAAGGAATATCGCATCGCCTTACCTTTGTCCCGGTACTTGCATCTCGTCCGGGCATTAGTAAATAATATGTTCAAAGAATCGCCACCATCAACCAACACTCGATTGACCCGGCGGTTGTTGATGGTGGGTTCGACCACAATCGGATATCGACTGATCGACTCGTAGTGATCGGCGGTCATCCTTCTCAAAAGAGATGGTAACTTCCGACCACTTGGTAATTTATTGACGAGAGGAGTATGTAGAGAATTTACCTCTCGTCCGTGACTTTAAGTTGTCGTTTGGAGTCGTATGTCGATGATCCTCCGTAGATGTGCTCAACGGTATGTTGTGGATCTTGAACGGCATCTCCTCATCATCCGACGACTTTTGGCCACTCGTATGTCCTACCCGCCGAGAGTAGGGAGTGGTGCTGTCGTTGTAGTAGTCCTCGAGCTTTCTTTGGAAAACTTCGGCGATTCTATGAGGTCATGTCCTTCCTTTTTATGAAAAGGACACCACCTTGGTTTGTCGTTCCTACGATCGTAGCGCTTACCTTTGCCTTGATCGAGTGCGACTTGGTGGTTTGGGGCTCTCCATCTTTCACGGCGGAACCTCCTTGGAACCAGCGGCTTGTGGTTTTGATTTTTATTTTCTTCTTGGACTTTTTGCTTTTTATCCTTACCAACTTCACCTTGCTCGAGGAGTATATGTTTCTCGATCGATAGTGTTGTTCCACTCGACCGCCTCGAAGCGATTGCATATCGATCGGCCATCTCGAAGAGTTCGACAACTTGATGTTGGGAGGATTGAGCAATGTCCTCCGTTATTCTTCTCTGCGGACTCCTTGCTTAAAAGCCACGATCACAGAGGAATCGAAATTTCCGAATTGAGTTCTGAACCCGACTAAAGCGTTTGATGAATTGGCGCAAAGTCTCGTTGTTGTTCTCGCTTTATCCGTGCAAGTCGTCTTCTTTTCGTAGGCGGTTGTATGTGCCTTGGAAATTCGCTGTAGAAGATCACAGAGGTGTTGCCTAAGAGTAGATCGACTCGAGTGGTTGGTTTAATAACCACGATCGAGCGGATCCTTCGAGACACGATCGGAAGGTAATTCGCCATTACATGCTCTCCTCCTCCCGCTGCTCGGACAATTTGTTGTATAGATCTGAAGAAATTCGATGGGATTTTGAGATCCATCAAATTTCTCCATGTTCCGGTCGAAAATGAGGTGGCGTGAGCGCTCAAGGTCGGCGAAAATGCCCGCATCCCGGTAATCACTTCTTGACGCCTTCTTTGTAGAAAAGAAGGGTTAATGTCACCGGTGATCGTATACGACGATACCGTGTAACAGTCGACTTGCTCGTAGTAGGCCTCCGTTCACGAGGAGAATACTCCTCGTATTCCACTCGTTAGAATTTCTTTGTCGAAGTGGTGAATGATCACCTCTTCGAGGGCTTCTTGATCTTGGTGATCGAAAGGTATTTCTCGAATAGGGAATCGATTCGACTTATGGTCGTGTCGATTCCTCGAGAGAAATATTCGATTGATCGGTAGGCGAGGAAGTCGATTACTACGACTACCGAGTGTTGTCGATGAGGTACCTCGGTCTTGTCATCACATTCGAAGTCTTTGCGTAATCTCCTCAAAGAAAGAGATCGTACACAGTGTTCGAGCAAGCTCTTGACTTGGATTCTCGAGCAAGTCGTTGATGTTCTGGAGTTCTTGTACCTCCTCCGACTGATGTTGAATGCGCGAGCAAGTTCTTACCGATCGCAATTTTCTTTCTTCCGACGACATCAAAATCCTCCTCCTCAGGTCTTTGAGGCCTTCTTAGTGGAGTGCGAGAATGTCGAGGATTTCCCTCGCGTTCATCAGAGTGTTGGTCCTCTCTGCCAACGGTGGTGCCCTTGCCATTACCACGAGGGGGCGCAGTGTGTGATCTTCGGGAGTGTCTTATCTCGGCCTCCATGAGGTGACCACGATTTGGGGAAGGGCGAAGACCTCCGTTGATGATTCTCACTTGCGCTCGAGGCCTCCCGCTTGAGGAGTGCTCGAGGACACCATCTCGCGACTTGGAGTAATCCTCCGGTAGGGGAACTCCGGGTTATAATCGTCTCCGTTCGCAAATGAGATCTGCGGGAGGCGGCCGAATTTGCGGAAAAGCATGCTTGACTCCACCCTCTCTGGAGTTACCCCGAGAGAGAATCACTAGATCTTTGGTGGAGTCCGGGAATGGTGGCTCCCAGAACTTGACTTACCAAGTCGGACCGTCTTAAGGGACTTGAACACTTGGAGAAAAAACTCGTCGCGTTGTGAGTCCTCCAGGGGCGGTCTGGTCGGATTGACCCTTGTCCTTTGAGGAAATGGCTCCTCTGTTGGGCGTATTGTTGTGGGGATAAGGATCCTCCTCAACTCTATTAATGGGATGTTTTCTGGAGAATAATCTCCAAGGCAACATCACCATCGGCGGATGCATCACTCGGTTCATAGTCGAAACCGCATCCATGTCAACGTCTGCAGTGTCTGCCAAGTCAAACCAGTTCTCCTCGTTCCATTCTCCTGCCATAATTGCATGAGATTGGAAAAAGAGAGTATGTTGACAAGAGATTACCGGAAGATCCCAACGGACGGCGCCAACTGTCGGTGTATTAGAACCGATCTTACGTAAAGATTGTTTGATTCGGGGTCTCCTAGAGATAAGATCACGCAGAGTGGATTGACACGGATGTTTAGGCGAGTTCAGCCTTCTCCGAGAGAATAATAACCCTAATCTGTGTGTATGGTATTCTTGATGATCAAGTAAAAGACTAAGACTATTACAGAGAATAGCACTTGTGTTCCTACTTGACTGGCTCTTGTTCGCTGTGTCCCCTATCTCTCTGATCGATGCCCTTATATAGTCGTGAAGAAGTAGCCGTTTTGCCTCGGAGATGCGCCTAATTAATCCGATGCAGGCGCATGATGGCGAGAATTACCGGCGCCTCGGCTTCTTCACGCCGTCGCAATTATCTTCGGAGATAATGGGGTAATTACGCACCATTAATAAGCGAAATAATAGTGCGTGCGCACCGTTCGGATTCCTTAATCAATTGGACCCACTACCGTAGGTTTGATTATAAGGTGGTCGTAGTTTACCTGGTCGTAGAAGAACTTACGACCAGGTAGCAGTCGTAGAAGGACTTACGACCAGGTAGCAGTCGTAGAAGGACTTACGACTATGTAGTGGTCGTAGAAAGACTTACGACCATGATATAGTCGTAGCAAGACTTACAACCACTTATTGGACTTCTCCCTTTTAAATAAGGGGTACCTCTGGGGACTATGTGACATCATATTTACCCATAATAAGAATTATAGATAAAAGATAAAAAATGAGGATTATTAGATCCTCGTCAAGTGGCTTGCTGGGCTTCTTCTGCTGTAACATGGTTCACTCGGCCGCGTTCGGTGCTGGGGCAGACCTAGGGGCTTGAGGTGCCTGGTGGCTTCTGTTTGGCACGATCGGCTGGACTTGAGCGGATGTGGCTCCTGGCTTGATCTTCGCGGGAGTAGTTTGGCGTTGGGGGCACCGATTGGCGAAGTGTCCCTTTTCCCCACAGTGGAAGCAATGGATATGGGCTACCGGATTGTGCACTGCAAGCGGTCCGGTGGGGCGAAGAGCGCGGAAACCGGATCCACTAGGCTGCTGAGCTGGAGCTGGAGTTCTTGGTGGCAATGCAGCAGACGACCTGGAAGACGAGCCTCCCTGGAAGGTGGACTTATGCGGGAAGTTGCATTGCGGCTTCTGGAACATCATCTTTCTCTTGCGGCTGATCTCCGCGGTCTTCCTCTCGTTCTCCATCAGGAGGGCTTTGTTAATCAGGTGGTGGAAGCTGGGGTAGTTATGAAGGATAAGCTGGCCTCTCATGTCTTCACGCATCCCTTCCACGAATCGATCGATCTTCTCTTCCTCGTCGGCGACGTCCTGGGGAGCGTAGCGGGCAAGCTGGTTGAATTTCGTCAGATACTCGTGGACATACATATGCCCTTGCTTGAGGGATCTGAACTCATTCTTCTTTAACCTCATCATTCCAGCTGGAACGAAATTGGTTCTGAAAACTTGCTTGAATTCACGCCCAGAAATTGAATGCGCGGCTGGTTCCTCTGCTATGTCTATCTGAGCTTTGGTAGACTCTTCAGTGGCTGGGTCTTGTGGATCTTCGGGTACTACAGTCTCTCCTTGTGCTGCAGATTCTTCGTCGGCCACTGAGCTTTCGCCGCTGTGAGCAGCGAGATAATTTTCCCACCAGGCAGCGGCGGCTCCTTTTAGTTGGTGGGTGGCGAAGTCCACCTTGTCATTCTCTGAGAATCTGGCCAGGCGAAGCTTCTTTTCCATATCCCTGAGCCAGTCCTCTGCTTCAAAGGGTTCTGTGGTGGAAGCGAAGGTAAGAGGTCTTATTCGCAGGAAATATGCCAATTTAGAGTGGAGACCGGCTGGTCCGGTCTGCTGGCTGGCAAGCAGGGCCTGAAGGATCTATGTCTGCTGCAGCATTACTTGCGCTATGGTTAGGTTGGTTGGCGGAGGAGGGGGCAGATCTTGAACTTGTTCACGGCCACGACCGCGGCCTCGTCCGGCTGAGAAGGCACCACAGAGTGGGGCAACGGCTCTTCGGGGCGGCATCTGAGAGAACAACCTAGGTTAGGACAAGCGGAGATATATAAGGGTTCACTAGCCCTCTAAGGCACACAAAAGAGCAAAACCAAGCGGAGAAAACAACAAATACCACACAAAAGCCTTAACTGGCTACAACACAGTTAATAATATAGGGAATTAAGTGTTTTCATGACTTATAAAACATAGCATATAGGCTATGCTAAGCCATGACACTGATTACAAACACGACGCCTAAAAGAGGGCGAACAGAACATGTGCTTGCAACCCAAAACAGTGCCTAGCAAGCACTACATGCTAACCTAATTGGTCCTGATCACTCCTCCATCGGAAACTGGCCACTGCCAGCGATGCGGATGCTTGGGGAGCGGGAGCGGGAGCGACTCGGCGGGCTGGAGCGGGAACGGTCGCTGCCGAGGCTAGGCGACGGGGAGCAGGAGTGCGAATGGCTGAGGCGGCGCCAGCGGTGGGTCCTCCAAGGTCGAGAGCAGGCAGCGGACTAGGGCGCCGCACGCTCTTGCGCGCGGTCATCCTCGTGCGGGCTCCTCTGGGGCGAAGTGGTCGAACGATCATCCTGCTGCTGGAGGCAGTGTCTGGCTGAGGAGAAGGTGCTGGGGTGGTGATCTTGGCAGCCGCGGTGAGTCATGTCAGCTTGGTGATGGCAGCGTCCCTTCCACGCCTTGTCTTACGGTGGGCTTCGCTCTCCTTGAGCATGTTGTGGCGGAGGGTGTCGGAGTGCTCATAACTGGAGGCGAGGAGCATCCGCAGCTGGGCGACTTCGTTCTCGGCGGCATTGATGGTCGCCACCATAGCTTGGGTCAGCTGGACCTGGTGCATCCAGCGGGGGTCGTCGTCACTGGTGTCGGTGACCTCCGGGTAGCGCTCCCTCTCGGCGAGTGCACGGAAGTGGCGGTAGGCGAACATCTGCAGATACCCTGTGCATCCCGCACAGCGGCGATGGCAAGCGCGGCGTCCCCGCACGTCGTCCGCCCAGTCGTCCGGTGCGGGGCACGGAAGGTGTGAGCAGTAAACTCTCCTTCTCGGGCATAGAGGAAAACCTCTATGATCCAAGATTCTCTGTCCAGGATATGGGTCGCCCGGCCCCTGAAGATAGGCGGGTGGTAGTACCCTAGATACAGCATAAGTTGCCACAGAATGACCACGTACTGCCCGGCTTCCTCTCCGTGGGAGAAGAAGTCCCATGGGCCCTCGGATGACGGTGCGGCCATCTACAATTTTGAAACAAAAGAAAAGTTTGTGAAACATAATGAAAGTAAGGGTAATTGCAGAACTAAGAGTGATGAGCGGGAGAAATAAATACGCTATATTTTGCCAAAGTTTTTTTAGGTTGAAAATAAGACTCAAGTCCTTAGGCTCGACTAGTCTAACTAAGGATCCTACAGTCGTATGCTCTGATACCAGCTCTGTCGGACCCGGATTTCATAACCCGGAGTCCTCTGTGATTATCTTGCGCTACTCCCTGGATCAGTAGGTAGCGCTCACAGTTTACATCGCTAAATCATTTCATACACATCGTTGACCGACTCAACATAATATTACATTCATCAGAGTTTAAATAGACCATATCGGGTCGAGTTTACAGCAGGGGCCGAATAGGCTAAATAAGTTCATTATATAAAATTCAGAGATAAGCGTGGAAGCAAAAGGGGCAACACATCTCCCCGTAGGCAAGCGACTGCGGCACTCTGTGTACCACCGATATTTCCCAAGGACCTGGAGAATATTGGCTATACACAAGCGCCAGCGGAGCCAACTAGACTTTGGCGAGCCCTAGCCTACGAAGCTAATTACTCCTCGTCTTGATCTTGACCGTCGAATCCTTGGTCTTCGTAGTAAGCATAGTCGTCCTGCTCAGCGGATTCTAGGGGTTTGGGGGGAAAGAGCGAGAGTGAGCACAACTACCGTGCTCACGAGCCAACATAACAAATGCAATAATAAATATGCAAGGCTAAACAAGGATGACTCGGGTTCTTTTATTTGCACAAAGCAACATTTGTAAATACACATAATAGAAAGTCCTATCACCTAGCATTTTGACTAAATCATGATTTCTTAAAAGAGAATAATTGTGCATTATTAATATCAGGGAAGGTTACCTCTACCTCATGCTTATTTTTTTGTTGATGGTCTCATCCACCTATTATCAGCACTAGGTGACAAGGATCAGGGAATTCAATTATCAAGGACAAGGTATAATAATTATTTAATAATCAAGTTGGCATTTAATTACCTTAGAACCATTTAACATACATTTGCATAAGAAATTAAAGCATGCAATTTGCTATTTAAAATAACATAATTTGCATGAAATGTAGGTTCAACATGATCAAAGTGTTGACTCGCCTTGGTCAAAGGCTAGGGGGTCTTAAAAGTCTTGAGCTTGGTCGAAGTGGGAACCTCCGGCTTCTTCGAACTCTACTCGGACGATCGCACCGGAAATAATAAGACAAGCAAACAAGATCAATAAATACAAAATCCATAACAAATAAATTCAAAAATTAATCAAACCAGCACCAAAATATAGGTTTTGAAAGAAAAAAATTCAGGCACCAGTTTCATAATTTTTGGAGTTATACTGAAAAAGATATGGATTTTTTAAACTTTGTAAAGAATTTTCAGTTAAACAGAAAATCGGAAATAGTCAAAAAAAATTCATGAGCTAACACGTGGCACGGTTACTGTGCACTGTCCACAGGTACTGTAGCATGGACTGGGTTCACACGCGTCGATCCACGGGCACTGTTGCGTGGACCGAAGTTCACACGCAACAACGTCGGTCCACTGGTCCACATCACAGTGCCAGTGGGCCCACCTATCAGCGACACTGTAGCGAGGTGGCACCTGTCAGTCTCGGCGCGGCGTTAATAACGCGACGCCTCGCGTTCTTCGCCGCGCGGAGAACGAGAGGGGAGGGAGGAGAAGAGGCGGGGAGAGGAGGGAAGAGGGCGGGGCGCACGGCGGCGGGAGCTGGGAGGAGGGAGGGAGAGAGGTGGCGCCGGAGCGAGGGCTGGATCCGGAGGTGAAGGCTGGAGGCGGAGGAGGCGACGGCACGAGCGGAGGCGAAGTGGCGGCACCCGAGCGCTGGAGGAGGCGAGGGCGGCGACGACACTGGAGACGAAGTCGACGGTGCTGGATGAGGTGAAGGGGTGGAGGGGTTGGAAGCAAAGGAGGCGAGGCTTCTTATAGCCAGCGGAAGCGGGGAGAGGGGAGGAGCGCTCGCGCGTCCCGAGGTCAGCCATGAGTGCCTGCTCTCAGATGTGACCGGGGAAGGCAGGGGGGTGGCAGCGGGCGATTGGCGCGGGAGGGCGACGATGGAGACAAGACGGAGGAAGGCGCTGCAGTCGCGCGGAGTAGAGGTGACGGGAGCGGGAGGCGTGCTGCGGCTGTCGGCGGCGGAAGCGGGGAGTGTGGTAGATGGGGGAGGCCAGCGGTTGGCGGGGAGAGGCGGTGGCGTGCGCACGGGCAAGGCGGGGAGAGAGACCGGGCCGGGACGGGCGAGAAGAACCGGGCCGGGTCGGGCCCGAACCCAGGTTAGGATTTCACATTTGATTCATTGCAAAACTTGCTTTTGAAATTGGTTGCAAAATTTTGAGTTTGAAATATGAGGATGTTACATTATCCAAGAACCAAATCTCATATACCAGATAGGCATATAACTGGAGCAAACATTAGTATATCTAGTAAGAGTTACACACACATGTACGGCTGTACCCTAATCGAAATGAAAGAAAGAACGAGGAAAACTACAGTTGACTGAATGGTGTTAAAAATGAGTAATAAGTGTATTATATGATAGGTTGAAAATTGACCTCCAAGGCTCCAACTGTGAAATTTATCCAGGAAATATCCATTACCGTTCAATGTGATTGAAGCACAGATAACAAGATCAACAGAGCAAAATGGAATAATCAAAGTATCATGTGCAAAAGAAAAGTACAAACTGAATGGATAATTGCGAATTTCACCTGTGGAAAAGGGATGCATTTGCTCCCGGGCACATGCCCACTTCTTATTCACTTGCGTGGCTCTGGAACTGCACCATCAAATCTGAAGTGCAAGTTTCATGTCGGTGTACAAAGCCACCGATAGGCATCACACACACACAACTAAATGACGCATTCACCAAGGTTGTCACGGCGCTCCGGCAAGTTGCGGTGAGCCCGAAGCGCCAGGACGCCTAGGCGTCTAGGTGCCCGCCATGGCGAGAGTTAGACGATGGTAACAAACACGGGCGGCAGAGTAGGGGCAGCAAGAATCAAAGCATCGCGGGGGCAGCAAGAGTGAGCGGCAAAGCAGAGAAGTGGGAGGGGGAGAGGCAGCGGCAAAGCGGAGGCGGCAGTGGAGACCGGAGAGTGGAAGGTGGAGAGGCGGCGGTGGAGACTGAAGAGTGGAAGGTGGAGAGGCGGCAGCAAAGCAGAGGCGGCGGTGGAGACCGGAGAGTGCAAGGGGGAGAGGCGGCGGCAAAGCAGAGGAAGGCGACCGAGAGGGGCGGCGGGGAGGAAGAAGAAGCTGCGCAAATCAAAGCTTACCTGAGGGACGGCGCCGGCGGTGGAGAGTGGAAGGCGACTGAGAGGGGTGGCAGCGGAGAGTGGAACGGGACCGAGAGGGGCAGCGGCGGACTTCTAGGGTTGGGGTTTCTCCAGGCGCTCGCCAGAGCGAACTCGACGACGCCCAGGCGATCGTGGCGTCGCCTATCGTCTCCAGGCGCTCGCCCAACTCGACGTGCCCTGGACGATGGGCCTCGGCGTTCGTCCTCCGGCCGACTGGACGACAAGGCGACGACGCCATGACAACCCTGGCATTCACCTTTTATTTTGTCAGGAGATAATATAGCAAAACTAACATAATTATTGAACCAGAAGCACAAGTTTAAAAGCCAAAACTTTGAACACCATAACAGTGTCTGTAATGTTACTATGTTAGTTTTACGTTCAATACAATGGTTGGATAAAAAAATTAAGATAACTCAAAATGCAAAAACTGAACTGAACAATTCCTCACTGTATTTCCCGTTGTACAGACTATATACTAATGGTAAGTGAGTTTGTTTGTTTTTTCGTCAGTAGCGTATTTAGAGCTGGCATTCTAGTGTCTATCAAAGATTGAAGTTCTTCAGGCACCATTTTATATTTCTTCAGTTTAGCCTCGTTGTTTCCGGTGGTCTCTTCGGTCCTGCATCGATCATTCGTGCTCTCATGCTGCATTGCAAGACCAAATTCTATTATGTTCACGGTGGGTTCATGTTAATAGGATGTTGCCTTGAGATATGTACATCTCTACCGGAGTCATTCTTGATACAAGTCAAATTTACCGGGTTATTTACTTGGGGACAATTCTTAGTGTGTACCGTGCCGTGCTTATGCCAGGCTAGTAGTATCGTACCTCGTGTCGGCCCGGCAGACATGGACCGTTTAACCAGCTCTACCCCCTGTTAGTGCCAAAGGCCCAATGTGTAAAGACCCAATGGCCCCTGCGCCCATCCGACTGAACCTGACTTCACCACCTATTACTTATCACTCAAACCGGAGCCAGAGGGGGAGGGTGGCGACGCCTCGAATAGGTATGGTAATTGTGTTCGATTACCCACGTGTCCACGGGTGAATACCCTAGTAGAGGCGGGTATGGACGTCTTTCTTTGTCCACGGGCATGAAAACGGGCATAATTCCTTGCCCATCGGGTAAACAGGCGTGGGCATAGGTAAGCTCTACCCGTACCCGCTTCGTCTGATTACTCGTAACCTACCCGTATGTGTAAGTAACAATGTCAGTTTGTATTTTTATTTTATTTGTTGAACTTGATTAGTTGTCTTGTCGAACATGATATGTGAATTGTGATGAACTTTACTATTTCTTGAATGTGTGATGCACCATTGATATGTGAATTATGATGAACTTGATGTGTGCTTTGTTCGCGGGTAACGAGCGTACCCGCAGGCGATGGGTACCTACGGGCGGCGATGCATTATTCGCGGGTAAATAGGCATGGCCGCGGACGACGGGTATAGGTGAGTTTTTTCCCATCGTCCTTCGCGAGTAAGTCTATAGAGGAAAATCGGAGTCACATGCATGAGTATAACGAGCATACCGTATTCGTCGCGCTCGATTGCCATCCCTAATCCTTAACTGGCCGCCCATTGACAAGGACTTGCACGATTGCATCGCGGTGTGGAGCTGCTCGTACGGCAATGACAATAGACTCGGTCCGAGGCTTAGATCGTAGTGCCGAACAGAGTACTAGACTTAATTAGTATTAAGCTGAATAGGCCGGCCGTAAGAAAAAAAAGGTACATGCGTGAATAACAATCAATTGGCACGGTCCGGACAGCATAACTTATCAGCTTTTACAGAGACCAAGCTGAGATAATGACGTGCGTACGTTCAGTTCCTTCCTGCTCCTCGCCGTAACCGGCCATCGTCCATGGCTTGCGCTCCCCGCCTTCTCCTGGTCCTCGCCGTCGCTGCCTCGCTCTGCGTCGCGGCGGTGGGTCAGGACGACAAGCTCATGCGCCCATTCAATCCTTCCTGCTCCACAAACGGCAACTACACCGACGGCAGCCAGTACAGGAAGAACCTCGACCAGCTCCTCTCCACCCTCCCCACGGCGGCCGGTAACAACGGGTGGTTCTACAACGGCACGGTCGGGACGGGGCCCGACCAAGTCTTCGGGCTCATCATGTGCTTTGCCGACCGCAACGCCACCCAGTGCCAGGACTGCCTCGCCCGGGCACCCGCCGGGATCACGCAGGTGTGCCCGTCCAGCAGGACGGTGAGCGCCGCGTACGACGCGTGCCTGCTCCGGTACTCGAGCAAGCCCTTCTTCAGCACCGCCGAGCTCACCTACGCGTTCGCCGTGTACGCCAGCGGCGAGCCCGTCACCTCGGCCGGCGTGGCCAGCGCGTGGCTATCGCTGATGAGCCGGCTCACGGCAACCGTCGTAAGCTCGCCCTTGCTGCTCGCCAACGATAGCATGGCGTACTCGACCTCGCAGGACATGTACGGGCTGGCGCAGTGCACGAGGGACCTGAACGCGAGCGAGTGCTCGCGGTGCCTCAACGCTTACATCGACGAGCTGCCCAAGTTGTTCTCCAACAACACCGGAGGTGCCATCAAGGGGTACAACTGCTACCTGATATACCGGGTTGGCGCCTTCGACGTCACCCGGCCTCCTGCTCGCACGGCGCTGCCGCCATCGTCGCCAGAGCCTCCTCCTGTGATACCAGGTTAGCATTTGTTACTACGTCTTATTAATGGAACGCTGATACAGTGTGGTATTAATTCCCCGATTTTGGCCCGCAGGATCTTCGCCGTCTTCCAAAACAGGGCTATTGATTGGCCTGGCTGTCGGCTCTGTCTCGTTCCTGATCATTCTGGGCTTCTTGATCTGGATCCCTCTAAGGCGACGGCGAGAACAGGCGTTAATCCTTGCGCAGACGAGGGAACGAGAGCTGGAAGAGGGCAACTTCTTCGACGATGAGCCGGACATGGAAGACGACTTCGAGAAAGGGACAGGACCCAAGCGATTTCGCTACAGCGAGTTGGCCGCTGCAACTGAAAACTTCTCCGACGACAAGAAGCTCGGCGAAGGAGGCTTCGGTTCGGTGTACATGGGATTTTTTAAGGAGCTGAACCTTCAGGTGGCTATCAAGAGAGTGTCCAAGGGCTCCAAGCAGGGGAGGAAGGAGTACGCCTCCGAGGTGAGGATCATAAGCCGGCTTCGGCACCGCAACCTCGTGCAGCTCATCGGCTGGTGCCACGGCGGCGGCGAGCTGCTCCTCGTCTACGAGCTGATGCCCAACGGCAGCCTCGACACGCATCTCTACAGAGCCGAGAACGACGTGCTACCATGGCCACTCAGGTACATAGCACATCACTTTCTCCAAATGCTTGCGAGCTTTAGCTGATGCTGCGGTAATACCCCCATCTCCAGGCATGAAATTGTGCTCGGGTTAAGCTCTGCGCTTCTCTACCTACACCAGGAGTGGGAGCAGTGCGTCGTGCACAGGGACATCAAGCCGAGCAACATCATGCTGGACGCGTCATTCAGCGCCAAGCTCGGCGACTTTGGGCTCGCGAGGCTCGTCGACCACGGCCGGGGCTCGCACACGACGGTGCTTGCCGGCACGGTGGGGTACATTGATCCCGAGTGCATGGTCACCGGCAGGGCCAACGCTGAGTCTGACGTCTACAGCTTCGGCGTCGTGCTGCTCGAGATCGCCTGCGGCCGGCGGCCTATTGTGGCTCAGAATGACGAAGACACCATCCACATTGCCCAGTGGGTCTGGGACTCGCACCGCAGGGGAAGGATTCTTGATGTGGCCGATGCGCGGCTCAAGGGAGAGTTCGACGCCCGGGAGATGGAGTGTGTGATGGCCGTCGGGCTCTGGTGCGCGCACCCTGATCGGAGCCTGCGACCGTCCATCAGGCAGGCCGTCAGCGTGCTGCGCTTCGAGGTGCCGCTGCCGAGCCTTCCTGCAAGGATGCCGGTGGCAACATACATGCCGCCGGTTGAAGCTTTCAGCTGTACATCTTCAGCCGTCACGGGCGGCAGCAGCAGCACTGGCACTACACAATCCAGCTCGACAGAGACATCTTCGTTGCACAAATGACAAACAGGATATGAACAGATCAAAGCTTTCGTATCAGATTTGTTGTTAATCTTGTGTGTTGATCCGTAGGATCACACCTCATTTATTTATAGTCTCAAACCCTAGGCCGATTCTTACACAACATCTTATCTGACTCTCATATGATTGAGATATCTAACTCCAACTCAAACTCTCCAACACCCCCCTCAAGATGGGTCGAAAATATCAATCATGTCCATCTTGTTACATATTGTATAACACTCACTAGGACCTAACCCTTTAGTAAAACAGTCAGCCAACTGTTCACCAGACTTCTCCTTAATAAAGAATCTGTCAATCTCAACGTGCTTGGTACAATCATGCTGAACTGGGTTGTTAGCAATATTGATTGCAGATTTATTGTCACAATACAATACTAAGGGATTATTCTTCCATATTCGAAGCTCGGACAATAAACCCTTCATCCATATCATCTCACTCACAATCAACGTCATTGCTCTGTACTCTGCCTCTGCAGTAGATCGAGCCACAACCTCCTGCTTCTTGCTTCTCCATGACACAAGGTTACCTCCCACAAAGATGCTATATACAGAGGTAGACCTCCTGTCATCCATACTACTTGCCCAGTCAGCACCGCAATACCCTTCCATATTCAGATGTTGGTTTTTTCTGAACCAAAGGCCCTTTCCGGGGCTATTCTTCAAATATCGTAAGATTCGATAAACAACATCCATGTGTCCTGTTTTAGGATCATGCATATATCGACTAACCACACTCACTGCATATGAAATATCAGGTCTTGTATGACACAAATAGATAAGGCGCCTAACAAGCCTTTGATAAGCTTCCTTGTTGATTGGATCTCCGACTCAAAGACATAGCTTGTGATTCCTATCAATAGGTGAAGCAATAGGACAAAGACCCAAGTATACTGTTTCTTCCAATAGATCAAGAACATACTTTCTCTGGGAGAGAACTATACCATTCGAAGAACGGGCAATCTCAATCCCAAGAAAGTATCGAAAAGGTCCAAGATCTTTCACCTCAAATGCCTCTCCCAATCTTTTCTTTAAGGACTTGATTTTCTTGGCAACATCTCCAGTAATCACAATATCATCAACATAGACTGCTAATATAGTGATATGTGATCCTTTATGCCTATAAAACACGGTATGATCTCCATTGCAATTGAGAATAGCCCATACTATGATCGCACGTCTGAATCTATCAAACCACGCCCTTGGAGACTGCTTCAGGCCGTATAAAGACTTCTTGAGTTTACATACCTTTCTCTCAGTCTGCCTGTTTTCAAAGCCTGAAGGAATCTCCATGTATACCTCTTCTTGTAGATCACCATGTAGAAAAGTATTCTTCACATCCAACTGATGTAGAGGCCATCCGAAATTAGTTGCACAGGAGATCAACGTTCTTACCGTACTCATTTTTGCCACCGGTGCAAAGGTCTCATCATAGTCTATCCCATATGTTTGACTATAACCTTTTGCAACCAATTGTGCCTTGTATCTCTCTATCTTGCCTTCAGGAGTTTGCTTAATTGTAAACACCCATTTGCATTCTACTCCCCTTTTTCCTACTGGAAGTGGAACAAGATCTCATGTCTTGTTCTTCTGAAGTGCACTAAGTTCCTCCATCATGGCATTCTTCCACTTAGGATCTTGCTTAGCAGTTCGCCAATCCTTCGGAACATGCATAGTCTGAAGAGATGCAATGAATGCTTTGTATGCAGGTGAAATATGAGAATACGAGATGAAATTTGCGATATCATGCTCAAAGCCATACCAGACTGGAGGCTTTCCTGCATTAACTCTAGTTTCCCTACGTTGTGCAAGTGGTAACTCTGGATGGGAATGATTAGAATCAATATTACCATTCGCCCCAAGGGGAGGCAAGAAACTTGATGGAGAGAGACCCGATGAGGGATTTGGGACTGGATCAACCGTGCAGGTCGGGCCGCTCGGAAGGTCGCTACAGGTGGCAATGCCGTCTGTTCAAAAAAACTCCACCGTTGTTGGCTCAGGTGCTGACTGCTTGTCTTTTGGTTTCTCCCCCTGTTTTCTGAAGCGTCTTCGCTGATAAACTTTTAAGTCTTTTTTGGTTATCACATCTCTCGCATATTCTGTTAGATTTGGGCACGGAATTATCCCCACAATAACTTCTTCTCGTTGACTAACACTCTCCTTGTTCTCCCCCCCCCCCCTTGACTTTCATCCTCAATGATAGGAGAGAATTCCAAAAACTGATCAAGATTACCTCCACTCGTGTAATAAGGCTCTAACTCCCGGAATGTTACATCCATACTCACAAATAACTTTCGTTCAACTTGGTTCCAGCATCTATAGCCTTTCTGACTTGATGAATAGCCTATGAAGATACATTTCAATGCCTGTGGATCCAGCTTGCCAAATGTTGGTCGGTGATCTCGCACAAAGCACACACAACCAAACACCTTGGGAGGCACCTTGAACTCCCGCTGACCCAAAAGAAGTTCCGTTGGAGACTTCATCCCAAGTATTCGAGATGGCATACGATTGATGAGATATACTGCCGTCATTACTGCCTCACTCCATAATCCCTTTGGCACATTCATCTGAAACATGAGTGAACGTGCTACCTCCAATAAATGTCGATTCTTCCTTTCAGCCACTCCATTCTGAGATGGAGTTCCTGGACAAGTAGTCTGATGAAGTATCCCCTCCTCTGAGAGATATGTTGCAAACTCGTTATTAACATACTCAGTTCCATTATCTGAGCGAAGAATCCGAACTTTTGCATCAAACTGAGTAGCGACCATCCTATGAAAGTCCTGAAAACATCGAAGGACCTCGCTCTTGTGTTTCATCATATAAATCCAAGTCATGCGAGTATAGCAATCAATGAATGTGACAAACCACTTAAAACCACTCACAGAAGTAACTGAGCACGGACCCCAAATATCCGAGTGTATTAATATAAAAGGTTCATAGCTCCGAAGACAAATACTACTATATGTAGACCGTGTATGCTTTCCAAACTCGCAAGCATCACATACAAGTCTACTCTTGTCTACCCTTTTGAATAAATCAGGGTATAACCGACTTAAATTCTCAAATGATAGATGTCCCAAGCGTCGATGATGTAATAAGACTTCTTCCTCGACTCCTCCTATAGCCACAGCCAATGCCGCATCAACCTGATCAATGTACCACAGCCCATTACGCCTTATTCCAGTCCCAATTCTCTTCCCGCCTTCTCTTCTCCAGTAATAAACACGAATCCTCATCAAATGTGACATTGCATTTGAATTGGTCAATGATAGAACCGATCGATGTAAGGTTGGTGGAAAGGAGGAACATGCAAAACGGTGGATAGATCAATGGATAGTGTACATTCTACAGATCCAACACCCTGAATAAGCTGGGCGGTTCCATCTGCTGTTTGGACGGTTTCAGAATGAGTATATGGGGTGTAAGATGTGAAAGCACTACGTGAACCTGTGACATGTTTGGATGCCCCTGAATCTATGATCCAATCAATATGAGAGTGCTTATATGTGGAAGCAAGTGCATGTGTCTGAGTACCTTCGCCCACGTGGGCGTAGTTTGCAAAGTTACCAAAGGAGGTGGAATCATGAGAAGTCTTCAATGCCTTTCCTTGCTGCCACTTCTCCCACTGCATAGCTTGTTCGCCTGTCAGAGTGACAGACGTGTTCTCCTCTGTCTGGACCATGTTAGCTCTGGGGCCAACTCGGCCCTTTCCTCGGCCTCCACGACCACCACGATCTCCACCTCGGCCTCCATATTGTGGAGAGGGACAAGCACGGATCAGATGTCCTTTTATCCCACAGTTGTAGCACTCTCTGTCATCAGGTATGGCATATGCGGACCTGACCGGGTTGTTGTCCCCCATTACTCGTAGTAGAACTTCCTCCTGCACCATAGCTGAAATAGCCTCCTCCATTGTAGGCAATTTTGCCAAGTGAAATATTGCAGCCCTCCTACTCTCAAACTTTGGATTTAGTCCCTTTAGAAAGTGTGTAACTCGTCTGCGTTGCAGCCACACCCTACCAGCCTCAATATCACCAGCACATGTCAACTGTAGTGGATCATAATGGTCTAAATCTGCCCAAAGTTGCTGCAATTCACTAGCATATTCCTGGACAGTCTTTTCCTCCTGTTTCAGGGACTCCACCTTGCCTTGGACTTCCACCATCATCATTACATTTCCTGCCCCGGAGTACATGTTGCTTCGCGTCTTCCATATTGCTGGTGCACTCTACATCATCTCCACCATCCGAGCTATGGATGGAGACATCGAAGTTAGCAACCAAGCTACCACCACAGAATTAGTGGTGTTCCACATCCTCCAATCAATGCTCGTCTTGTCTGCAGGCTCAACACAAGTCTCTTGCAGATAGTGTTCCACCCCCTTTGTCCTCAGAATTAGCTGAGCCCTTCTAGACCAACTCAGGTAATTCTTATTTCCTTCTAATTTTACATCATTTGGCATCAACTCCAGCTTTAAGTCGGATGACCCTGCACTAGCTCTCGGACCTATCATACCTGTCGCGAAGAGATCATGTAACATGCTTCTTATGTCACCTTGAGTTACTAGCGGGGAAGTAGTCTCAATAACTGCCTTCCTCGCAGCCTCAATTTTTTCGGGGGTCATCTTCTCAAACAGCCAGAGATGCCAATCAATATAAAGATATGACGCGCGTATCTCCCACGATCACGGCAACTCTTCACGCATTAATATTCTGTCGGATCTCGATATTTTCTTTTACCCAATCATACATAACTGCACGTACCTCCTTTTTTTTTCCTTCCGGCCGAATTTTCTTCGGCCGTCTTCTTTTCCTTCCAGCCGGCCTACCGACCGATTCCCTTTTTCCTTGAACTCCCGAGCGGCTTTTCTTCGGCCGTCTTCTTTTCCTTCGTCCTGCCGACCGATTCCCTTTCTCCTTGAACTCCCGAGATCTCCTTGAACTCCCGAGAACTCCTGAGCGGCTTCGGTCTCTTCTCCCCTCCCTGAGCGGCTTCGGTCTCTTCTCCCCTCCCCGAGCGGCTTCGGTCTCTCTCCCCGAGCGGCTCCTTCGGTCTCTTCTCCCCGAGCGACGCAGCGACGCCTCCTTCCTTTCACGCCTCGGCCTCTCCTCCTTCTCAAAGCGGCCGAAGCGGCAGCGTAGCGGCGGCCGTCCTCCTTCTCAAGGCGACCAAGCGGCGGAGGCCCGCGCAATCCCGAAAGCGGCGGGCGGCGGCGATCGTCTGCGGCGACCGGGCGTCGATCACTGCTACTGACCCGAGTGGCGGCGGCCTCGCGCAACCCGGGCGCCGGACGCGTCGCCGGATCTGGACGGTGGTCGTGGGAGCGGACCCAGGTGAGTCTGATTAGGTTTAGGGTTGGGTGGGGATGGCTCGATACCATGTCGTTAATCTTGTGTGTTGATCTCGTGAGGATCACACCTCATTTATTTATAGTCTCAAACCCTAGTCCGATTCTTACACAACATCTTATCTGACTCTCATATGATTGAGATATCTAACTCCAACTCAAACTCTCCAACAAGATTAACTGTAGTGTCGCATTGTGTAGAGGTGTATCATGTTTACGAATACGCATCTGCTCGATTTTTGAACAGAATGTACGAACACAAGCACGAAACCAAAATACGGCTATAACTTTGGCGGCAGAGTTTTTTTTCTGTTTCAATCATTTATTATTGTCCCGCCACGGAAAAGTCGATTCTCAACTCTTAATTCACATAGTATATATGCCATTTCTTCTGTTTCAATCATTCACAATGAAAAGGCGAGCAGCCGCTTCCCACCTTACACCCACCCGACCTCTTGATTTCCTTTGCCTTCTTCCATAGGATCACATGATGGGAAGTGCAATCGAGGGTCATTCAAGTGATATACCCGATGGCAAATCAAACCGAGTAATTACAATGATATCATTGTGACGCTACTGTAATCACACTTAGACATACGGATTACTATTTATGCACTGGTAGAACACCACTCCGACGAATAGCAAGTCTTTTATCAGAGTTGCGCTTATTACAACAGTAACCACGCAAGATTATGATCTTTACAGATAGTAAATTACAACTGAGAAATGGGACTAAGTCACCTCACTTGCCGGCCAAGCTTTTCTGGTCGCCTACTCGTCCCACGCGTCGAACAAGCTGCCCATCTCGCCCTGGTCCTCACAGTCAGCGCCCTCTCCTCCTGCGGCCTCTTCGATACCTGCATGTCCTTCGTCCCACTAGGGATAATTCCCGGCCCGACTAGGATCTACAAAGGAGAATACTAACAAGATTGAGTACAAAAGTACTCAGCAAGCATTAATAGCAAAAGATGCACTCTATGACTGATCTATGTTCATTATCACATTTTCTATACCATCTCTTTTCTGAAAATAACAACTCGTTAAAACATTAAGTGATAGATTTTAATATTGAAAATACTACTTGTCACTCGAATAGAGGAAAGACCCCTGGAGGTTCCCGTAGACTCCAATCCAGGAGACTGGCATGAATTCATAATTTGTATAGCACTGCGCAGGCTTATACCACTTTACCCATAACTATTCTGAACTCTAAAAGATCTAGGTCCCCAGCATTTCCTTTGATGCGGGTTCGAGTTCAGAATATAGAACGTTTTCCAGGTTACGTGATTAATTTCTCCACCCATTACGTTTCGTCGGTGCCGAACTTGTCTTCACACCGAGTTCTGGTAATGTTGGTTGAAGCAGCTTCTGTCCTACACTCAACACTCCACCTTAGCGCTATAGCGCCTTGGATCCCCCACTTCCGAACTTCTCCTACCGGTCCTGGGTTCCTCCATCACACTCACACATATTACTTACCCATTGTGGAGAGTATGATCGCGTAACAAGGTAGCATTTTCTGCCCGCCGAAACGAGAAAATGGTTGGCACTAAATTTACGGCCCCTGACCGAGTAAGAGTTTGGTTGGTCCTTATATTATAACCATATGTAAAGGGGCCCCACCTCTTGCCTCGTCATCATCATCTTTTTCTCATCTTTTTTACCTTGCCTTGGGTCCCCTTTACCAGCCATAATATTATTCAATTCTCATCTTAGTTCTCTTATCTTTCTCATCATCTCATTATTCGATTTGAGTTTTGAAATATAATTTTCATGCAGTACATATAAGATACAGCAGTATACGGTTCATATTTAAAATAACTATATTCATGATCAAGAGAAAAGCTTGCCTTCGTAGATGTAGTAAAAGTCGGCGTTGAGTCACTGATCAGCTACACCAATTTGCTGGGGTTAGTCCTCCGAAGCAATACGTCAGTACGAATATTACATAAATAAATACTTAGTGGATTTTTATGTTATAGCAGCGATATAACCATTAATGTAACTCTTTTGTTAGCCAATTTTAATTTGTTCGAATCCAGACCTAGGTAGTACTCTCCCATTAAAATCGTTCTACTATTCCTATGACTCTAGGCTCTATGATACGAAAATCCGTGTCTTAACGTACTAAAATAAAATACTACTCTCACACTCTACCCATTTTTAATTATACCAAACCTTCAATACAAAATACCCTTTTTTCCTAACCCCTCCTCTCTCTCTCTCTCTCTCTTTCTCTCTCTCCAACCGGTCGAGCCGACCCGCTTCTCTCCCCTTATCCATTCCATCGGCCGACACAAGCCACAGGCTTCCACCTTCTCCTCCCCAATCTCTCTTCCTCTCCAACCCATCATGGCGCCGCCTCCTCCTCCTGGCGTCACCGCTGCCTCTGGTCGCCTCCGGCTCCTTCCCGGTTCTCGGCGCCGCCTCTCCTTCTCTCCCGGCGTGGCGGGAAGGCCCGACGCCGCCATGCGCCTCCTCTCCCGGCTCGTCCTCCTCTCAGCTCGCCGAGTGCAGGCTTGGCCGCCGGCCTCCGGCCACCGGCCACCTCGGCTTAGATCTGCCGCGTTTTCTCCCGTGCTGGCCGCCTCCACCACCTGGCTCTTCCCAGTGCACTGCCCCCACCACGCCCGGCGCCTCCTCCGACCTCTCGACCGCCTCACTCGGCTCCAAGCGCACCTCCACGGCCGGTTACGGTCTTTCCTCAAAGGATCCAGAAAATCAGACTAATCTAATTAACATTAATAGCTGGTTAGCGGTAAATAAATTTTTTCTAAACTCAAGTAATACAAGAATTAACTACATCAGAACAGATCATGTTTTACAACTTTGAGTACTTTACAAAAAGATTAATTAAAAGCTTGCATTGCATGTCGCCGAAGCCTTCCTTGAAATCTTGCCTGTCCATCGTCGTCCAGTCAAACCGTCTTCCTCAACCAAATCCGAAACACCATGCACAGCTCTATAGTCCACCAGCCAACCACAAGACCATTAGCAGTTCAAAAGCCATAGAATAGAGTTAGAATAAAGTGGATTGCCGTCAGAGTACCGTAGGAATCATTGCGGTTCCCAGATCGACCAAGATTAGCCGGCACCCTGAGTATCGAGACTACCCACACCAACCTGGGTTAACCGACATCTTGGTTCTCAAGTCACCTAGGCTAACCCAAATCAGTCGGCACCTGGATACCCATGATACCTAGACCAACCCAAGTAATCGGCGTCGCCTTATTTCTGTAGGTTTCATCACTCGGCGTTCTAGAATCCAACACCTGCGTATACCGATTCGCCTCGACTGCAGAGAATCCCCTGCGTAGTGATTTGCTAGCCAATGGGCCAAAATGCCCTCATCCCAAAAATATATGGTGAGAGCTTTCGGATGAGCACAAGGGCAAAAAGGGTAACTCATGGATCACAAAGGAAGGCAGCCAGATGCATTCCCCAGCCGAGTGCATCCCCCATAAAAAGCCATTCTCCCCTCAAAGCAACACACAAGCATCATTCACAGAAGCAAGCCACCACAGAGGAACACAACACATCCATTACCCCTCCCACTTCTTCTCAGCCGAAAGGCCAAGACCACAGCCGCAGGAAGGGAGCAAGAGGGGAAGGGAGCCAAGGGAGCCAGAGAGCAAAGGCGATGCCGACGACAGCCTTTGAACCACATCGACCAACTGAAGGCCACGCCAAGACCAACAGAAGCGCGTCTACTAGGAGGACGACCAGCATCACCACCAACATCGCCATCCCGACCACAACCGGCCACCACCTCTGCCTCTACTTCAAAACAGACCAAACCAAATCCATCAGGTAAACCATATTCATACAACCACTGCCCTCTCTATTTTTGCCCAACGCAAAATCACATCAAGTGAGCTAACCAAGAGCATGCAACACTACCTATTATCCCTCATAAGGAACATCATCCTTTCTCATCACAGAGCATTTTGGGGCAGAGAGTAGAGATAGGGATTAAGGGGGGAGTTTTACCTCAGTATACCAGTGAGGCAGGACCATCAGTAGCACCCACATCCGAATGCACCCTTCCTGCAAGGATGCCGGTGGCAACATACATGCCGCCGGTTGATGCTTTCAGCTGTACATCTTCAGCCGTCACGGGCGGCAGCAGCAGCACTGGCACTACTCAATCCAGCTCGACAGAGACATCTTCGTTGCTCAAATGACAAACAGGATATGAACAGATCAAAGCTTTCGTATCAGATTAACTGTAGTGTCGCATTGTGTAGAGGTGCATCATGTTTACGAATACGGCATCTGCTTGATTTTTGAACAGAATGTACAGAACACAAGCACAGAAACCAAAATAGGGCTATAACACTGGCGGCAGAGGTTTTTTTTCTGTTTCAATCATTTATTATTGTCCCGCCACAGAAAGGTCGATTCTCAACTCTTAATTCACATGGTATATATGCCATTTCTTCTGTTTCAATCATTCACAATGAAAAGGCCGAACAGCGTCGCTTCCCCACCTTACACCCACCCGACCTCTTCAGTTTCCTTTGCCTTCTTCCATAGGATCACAGTACAGGGGAAGTGCAATCGAGGGTCATTCATAGACCGCAGATAGCGCTAAACAGCAGTAGCAACTGGAGTGTCAGGGTGGGCACCCCATTCAGTCCATGATCCATCATATACTGCAACGTCGGTTTTGCCAAGGCGATGGAGGCCCTAAAATGAGAACATAGGCTTTAGCAACACAATTTACCATCAGCAAATGAAATCTTGTGAGCTGTCCAAAGTAGTCTTACCAAAGCTAATACACATGCTGTCACACCAGTGCCGCAAGAGGTCACAAGGGGTTGATCAAGTGATATACCTGATGGCAAATCAAACCAGAGTAATTACAAAGACTGTCATAGTTATGGCTATAATTCTATTTTTAACACTCAGCTATTGCAGTTCTACATTAAATACCACTAAAAATTTTAAAAAAAAGGTGCCAGCAACAACCAATACAAATATATAACAAAGCGTCACACAAGAACCAGTCATATTAATGGATGGTGCCCTTTCGACAAATCCAGAGTTAGAGCTCTTAATGATTCTAGAAACCAAACAGAGCTTGAGCATGAAAGAAACTTGTTATGGTACTCATAAGCAGGACAGGCACGGCTCGCCAAGCTCTGCTGGGTGGATCTTGAACCCAGTCATCAAGTTAAACAAGAAAATAAATAAGAGGCTACACTGACATTTGAAATGACCCAGAAGATTAGCTTTCCATTTAAGATGGCACATACATTCAGAATGGGTAAGAAGCTTTAAATTCAGGCATACACAACTTGGCTACAGGAGGGCACCGTCGGCAGGAAGAAAGTATTTGGAAATTTACATGGATGGAATATATTACCTTCTAGCTCAAATCGTTTACGGAGCTCATCTGGAGGCAATAGCTTTTGTGAACTGTCAAGCACCTGCAGAATGCCAATGAAGACTTAGCAACATCTTTGGCAGTACTTGCAGAGATACAGAAAAATAAAAAATTACTCACTCCAGTCACAAAAGAATGTCGTTTTGGGTTACGTGCAGTCAAACTTTCTAAACTTTGGTAATTGGTAACTTTTTCAGTTTTTAGATTGAACACATGAAATGGCATGCATAGATTTGTCTCGAAAAGAACTTCCATAAAAGTATAATTTTATGAGATTTTATAGATCTATTACAATGGAAATTAGTGGTCAATGTTACGTTTTGGGGAACATATCAATGTCCAATACAACATTCTTTTGTGACTAAAGGGAGTAAGAACACATGGATAAAATAAACTACTTGATGCCTTCTAGTTGGCACACCAATTAAGTTCCAGTGCTACAATGTATGCCCAAACTAAAAAGAAAAGGGCAACCGCAAGCCATGAAATTCTCTAGGCATGGCTAATGAAGTATCGTAGTATAATTTAACATAATTTCATTATCCAAGCAACCAAATCTCATATACCAGACAGGCATATAACTGGAGCAAGCATTAGTATATCTAGTAAGAGTTACACACACATGTACTGCTGTACCCTAATCGAAATGAAAGAAATAATGAGGAAAACTACAGTTAACTGAATGGTGTTAAAAATGAGTAATAAGTGTATTATATGATAGGTTGAAAATTGACCTCCAACTGTGAAATTTATCCAGGAAATATCCATTACCGTTCAATGTAATTGAAGCACAGATAACAAGGATCAACAGAGCAAAATGGAATAATCAAAGTATCATGTACAAAAGAAGAGTACAAACTGAATGGATAATTGTGAATTTCACCTGTGGAAAAGGGATGCATTTGCTCCCAGGCACATGGCCACTTCTTATTCCCTTGCGTGGCTCTGGAACTGCACCTTCAAATCTGAAGTGCAAGTTTCATGTCAGTGTACAAAGCCACCGATAGGCATCACACACACAACTAAATGACGCATTCACCTTTTATTTTGTCAGGAGGTAATATAGCAAAACTAACATAATTATTGAACCAGAAGCACAAGTTTAAAAGCCAAAACTTTGAACACCATAACAGTGTCTGTAATGTTACTATGTTAGTGTTACGTTCGGTACCATGGTTGGATAAAAAATAAAATAAGACAACTCAAAATGCAAAAACTGAACTGACTAATTGGCGAATGAATATTCTTAACAGATACTATGATGAGTCTATGACAATGGAGATTATCCTAATAATAATGATCAACACAGACCACTTAGGGCCACTTTGCCATTGCTGTGCTGTGCTGTCAAGTACAGTGCTGCAATGTGGAATTTAGTTAGTTACTGGAACGTTAACCAAATCCAAAGATTTTGCTAATGTAACTCCAAAAAGATGCTTTAAAGTAGTTACCATCTCCAAAGGAGCAAAATAAAAGTGTCTTTTAAAAGTCACCCCAAATCCCCAATATCAAACAGAGCCTTAAGAATAAAGGCAAATGCTTTATATACAGCATAATGTATGGTATACTACTCTTGACTTTTCAGGAATTAAAAGATTAGCAATACCTAGGCTTCGATCGAGCATCTATAAGTTGATGTGTCTGGGCATCGATGTTCTCTTTCACCTGACCAAATTGTGCATATTAGTTATATCAAACATGCAGAATGAATTTAGTGAATGGTGAGGAAAGATAATAGACAAGTTTTTGGGCCCCTGAGCACCCCTAACCTGATCAAGATTCCAGAGAAGATGAGGCTGCAATTTTGCTTCAAATGTAGTGGGACCAACCTGCAAAGATAAATTGAAGTTCTTTATAGCTAAAAATTGAAGTGAAGCACCCATTACAGCAGCTACTAATTATTTAAGTATCGCAACTACGAGGTTGATAACTCCATAGCGTTGGTAATGCCCAAAAGTTTTCCTCTCAGGTTCCAAATGCAGCATTGCTAGAACAAACAAAAATAAGAGGTTTACAACAACTTACAGATTGTCCCTGATAAACTTTCTCAATTGCCTCACGAGCAGCACTGGCTTTTAAGATAGCATCACTAGAGGCACTTGATTCAACATCATACCCAGAAGCACGCCATTGGGGTAAACCTCCATCCAACACCCAAACTTTATCATGTCCAAAAACACGAAACATCCTGTTATCAAGGAAACAGGCATCACACACATGCAAGTAAATATCAAAACTAGTATAAATGAAGCATATTGTAAATACATTGGCAAGGAGAACTTATAATCATCAAAGAACAATGCGAATATTTACTTAGTTCTGTGAAGAAAAGAAACTTACCACCAAACACGAGCAGCACTAAACAGCCCCTTTCCATCGTAAACTACTATCCCATCTTTGTTGTAGATGCCAAGAGCAGATACAGCAGCAGAAAATGCTTTCTCAGATGGCAGCATGTGTGGCAACTGGCTCAAAGAAGAATACATTACAAAAAGAAACAATTAATCAGATGAACAATCAATACGAAGAAACAAGTGGACATGTCATGTTTGGCAATTAATGCCATGTCTATTTTAATGCAATATAAACAGGAAATTCTAAGGATAGGAAAAATCTATATGTGGATTTCATGTGTTGCTTTTTAGTTCATGTGAAGGTTGACAATAGCAAGTGAAAAATATAGACAACAAGAAAGGAAAAGAAAACTTGAGTTACACCACACCAATTAGTGCAATCTTAATCTTGCCGTGTAACTAGAAGAAACCAAACTTCACCAACTTTGTCACACTGAATCAGTTCACCTAGTTCAGAGAACACTTGGGTTGCTTACAAAGCGTAGCGTTAGGAGACACCAGGGTGTTAGCATTAAAAAATGATATCACACTTCAGGGGTTACCAAAACAAGGGCTGCTAGATCATAACACACACAAAGGAAAGCTATCTGTGAGTGTTACTGTGTTGTGCGTGATCCTGTTTTAGTTTGCTTGTTTTGAACTTTTACTGGTGTTGGCTAAGGCTATTGTAGTTGATCTGTAAGAGAGTGGCACTTAAGGTGTCCACCTCTACAAGTGTTGTCTTTGAGTGTAGCCATGGATTGATGTGCTGATCTGAATCTGAATGTTTTGGTTTAATTTAAATTTTTAATCTATTAATGGAACTGGGGCTGCCACCCTGTCCTAATAATCCACCCAGGGGATTCCTCTATTTCTCTACCTAGTCTACTTTTTCAGGAGCAATTCAAGGTGTAGTTACACAGCAATACTGTGACGATTTACAGTAAGAAATATCTATAAAGAACTAAAAGAGAAAACCAAGGATATCAGCAGTACAGAATGTAAGATGATGTAGTAGACAAACAAAGTTCATATGACTGATTGGTAATTAACCCAAAAAAACTACAAGCTAGTGAGTTGATCTTACACTTGATGTTCTGTCAGACATTCCGTCAACATCAAAGAATAAAGCACCATGAATATGAGCCACCTGGGAACAAGATTAAAGCAAATACTAAAGCATCAGAACATCTGCTAATATACTTTCAAATGAACAGAAATCACCGAAAATTTAAGGTATCATAAACAACCAATAAAAGCAAGCGTGTAAAACCACCAGAGAAGTGCAATGACGTAACAAGTGGTAAGAGTTTCCAGATTCCAAAATGTCAACAACACACGTAACCACTACCTGGTACTCCTGAAGTGGATTCCTTTGTTCCGCAGGCATATACCAAGAGGCATCAAGTACCTTGACAAAAAAAAGAGAGAGCATAAGATACAATGCACCAATGGAACAAAATAACATACATATTTAACATCAAGAAAACTATCCTGTGAATAACATAGTTAGACGTGAATCATGCTTGTAGAGAATGTCTGTTTTATTATTAATCCTGCTGAGACTACATCGTAATGTCAATGAGACGGTGACAAAAAAGAAGGCTCCAAAATTTGTCCTCGGAATCAAATTTACACCGTAATGTGAATGCAGTGTAAACTGTGAAGACCAAAATAGCAAATCAAAAGCCTCCGACTTGCTGTATGAACCATAATAAAGGCATCTCCACTATTTCCTAAGAATTGAGGCCGCCTATGCTGAAACAACTCCCACAGATTCTCGCTCACCTAAACTATCAATTCACATAGCTCATATCACCAAGTAGCAACTTATAAGCAATAAGATTTATCCCTACTAACAACACCGACGAAATTGCCACGACACAACACGCTTGGTATGAACCTACTAGTTGTACAACCAACAATTCACACGTCAAGTACATATTACTGTTAATGGTATTTGTGGTATTCCACTCATAGTCTAAGGTTTACTATTATGTGTATCCTTGTACTATATATATTGCCCCTAAGGCTATTGCAATACAACCGAACCATTCACATTTGCACTCCCCTTCTCCATCTAACATGGTATCAAAGCTAAGGTTCAAACCCTAGCCTCCATACTCTTCCGCAGCCGCTGCCCCGGGAGGAGCAATCTTCACTCCCGGGGCGGCCACCTCTTAGTTGTAGTTCGTCCAGCAGCAAGCAGTCCTCATCGCCGCCAAGCTCCTCTATTTTGTGCCTGAGCCTCAGCCACCGGATCCACCGCACTGGACTGCCGCCCGACGCGCCCCCGAGCTCGAGCTCTTCCCGGCCGCCACGGGCCCACGTTGTCATCGACCCGGATCTGACGCCTCCCCAAGCTCTTGCTCGCGTGGGCCGCCCTGGATCCGGCCTCCTCCACCTCTCCTGCGAGGCCAATGCTACCTCCCCTGGTCCGGGCCGGATCTAGAGCAGGAGAGGGGGTCTTTGTGATCTTGTGGGGAGGCTCGTGGATGGAGTCGTCAATAGCGGTGCCGTTGAAAGCAGCCATGGCAACGGCAGGGAGGGCTCTTGGGGGCAGGTGATGGGAGAAGCAGAGGAGTTGAAGAGGAGGTCTGGTTTGGCAATGGATTCTCTACCGACTCCAGCTTCGACTGATTTGGCTCCAGCTGGCTTTGGCTTCTCCGGCTCCGGCTTCTTGCAGCTTCTTCCGCTGTTAAAGAGTATTGCTGCTAGTTATCCTTGAGTATTTTCTTTCTTAGTGTCGTTTCTTTCGTTGCGTCCATCCAAGTCCGTAACACTCTATCTTTGAGTTCGTCTAAGTCGTGCGAGTCCACAAATTCCTTATCAGTCAGCTGATTACTTTGCTAACCACGGTCCATCCTCTTGGATCGAGTGTGGCGCTCTTCTTTCCCTTTCGCATGGCAGCAGTCGTCGCTCTTCTCTCTGAGCCACTCAAATCGTAGAAGTCATTATGATGCCGCTGCTTCTCTTTGATATGCCGCCCCGAGCTTGTATTGTCGCGCTTCTTCCGCACTGCGCTTCTTGTGCACTACGCCGCCGTTGTCTCGGGTTTCAATCGCATCGTCATGCCTCTATCTATTATTCTTCGGCTTGATTTGACAGCCCTCTCTCCATTCTTGTCGATTTCATCTTCTTCATCGTGTTGCCGCGGTCGACTTTGCTCCCGCTTGCCTCCGCTTTCTCAGCACTGCACCTTGTGCTTTATGGGCTGTCGCATGACCCCGGAAGGGAGAAGATCTTTTGATACTTAACATATTTACCAAGAGCTACGCGCTACGGCAACGTTATCAAGACTCGGACTTTGGATTTTCCCTATTTTAGTATCAACCCTTTCAAAATGTAATGCTATTTTGGTGTTAAAAGAGTATTTGTGGTATTTTAATGATAGTCTAGGGTTTACTCTAGTGTGTATGCTTGTACTATATATATATATGCTTGTACTGTATATATATATATATATATATATATGCTTGTACTATATATATTGCCCCTGGGCTATTGCAATACAACCGAACCAATTACATTTGCACTCCCCTCCTCCATCTAACCGTTACTACAGTTCAGTTCTATGCATGGTACCTTCACATCGGGGTCCCTGAGGTTGGCATGCAGCCACTCGGCCGACACCATGGGCTCGGTCCGCGGCAGCGCGCTGACGCCCACGGCCTCCGACACCGCCGACGACGACGACGTGGCTTTGCAGCGCGCCGCGATCCCGAACGACCAGGCGCCCATCAGCGGCGGCGGCAGCGACGCCCTGCACCCGAACCCCGCGTTCTCCCCGGCGGCGCGCGCCCATCCGACCCTGCCCTGCACGCCGGAAAACCGAACAACGTCAGATTGGGGGGATCAAGGCGGGGGTAGAGCGGCGGGATTTACGACCGCGAGGAGAGTGGCGGTGATGAGGAGTAGAAGAGGAGGGAGGGTTTCCTTGGGGAGGGAGGGGAGGAGGCAGTGGTGGCGGGCGCCGCGGAGGGCGGCGGCGCCAGCGCGGGAGAGGAGGGAGGACGCCATGGGGAGGGGAGGGATGAGTTGCTGCTTGTCGATTGGATTTGATGTTGACGTGGCAGTAATAAAATCTTGTTAATCCGGTCGGAAAGGATACCCCCTGTTTTGCGGGAATTCGGTGGGTAGCCTCCGCCTCTCGTACGTGCTCACTATTTACCTTTCTTTGTTGATAACAGTTGCATGCGAGTCTAGTATAAATATAAAACAGTAGATTGAATATAAAGATACGAGTCTAATTTGAATATAGAATAGTAGATTAAATATAAAGATATTATAAAATTTTTTACTTCTTTTTATTACTTTTCTGTAAAACTGTAGTACAATAGTTTGAGGATCTATCATTTATATAGTCTACTGGATGAATAAAAAGTTCATCATAGGTCAGGTCTGTATGGTCTAGACCTGGTTTCTTAACACTACACTTTAGGCACTTATTCGTTATGTAATGTCTCATCAAAATTCTATAAAAACTCAGTGTGAAAAATTTAAAAAAGAGTACATAAAACACGTTCTGTTGTGCTGCATGAATTGCCTCGTCAAAAACTTTAGCCGAGAAAATTCAGGAAAACTCGTCAAGAGAAAAAGAGTATAATCCACTCAATTTTATTTAACCTCCAGAATTTACTGTTTTGACACTCGATCTTCGTGATCAAGTTTCAATAATAAGTTCGTGAAAATTTCCCCCTTGAATTCTGCACTTCTCTAAGTCTTATCATTTCAATTTCACATATGCATCTTTCAAAAGCTAGCCGCTGGAAGTGACTTAATGAATAAATCTACAAGATTATCACATGACTTAGCATTCAGTACTTTAATTTCGTCTATCTTTTGCAATTCATGAACATAGAAGAATTTGGGGTTGGTACTTTGTGAAATGATTCTTCACATAACTCATATGCACTTATGCAACACAAGCTGCATTATCTTCATAGATAATAGTAGGGTTTTGTGTAGTATTTAATCCGCACGACTGCTAGATATAGTGAATCATCCACCAAAGCCAAGAACATTCTCGCGAGGCCTCGTACAGTGCTATGATTTCTGAGTGGCTCATCGAAATTGATACAAGACTTTGCTTAGATGATTTCTATGAAATTGCAGTTCCGCCACATAGAAATACATAGCTTGTTTGCTACTTAGCTGTATGTAGGTCTAATAGGTACCCGGTATCTGCATAGCCAGTTATAGTTAAGTCTTGGTTCTTTCTGTAGAACAGACCAACATCTTTATTTCCTTAGAAGTATCGGAAGATGTCCTTTATTCTCTACCAATACCTTTTGGTATGTTCTGCACTATACCTGCTAGTAGGTTCACGACAAATGTAATGTTCGGTCTAGTACAATTTGATAAATACATGAGTGCTTCTATTGCACTTAAGTATAGGAACTCTGGTCCCAGGACTTCCTCCACTTCTTCTCTAAGTCTGTACTGGCCCTTGTTTTGTTGTAAGGATTTTTCAAACATTGGCACTTTCAAAGGATATGTCTTTTCAAAGCTAAACCTTTTTAATACCTTCTTAGTATAGGCTGACTGATGCACTAATATCCCTTCAGGGGCATGTTCAAGCTGCAAGCCTATGCAATATTTGGTTCTACACAAATATTTCATTTCAAACTTTGACTCCAGGTAAGTGCTTGCTTTCTTAATACCTTCCGGGGTTCCGATGATATTCAGATCATGTACATACATTGATATTATACAAAATTTATTATGGGATTGTCGTATAAATACACATGGATTATTCTCATTGTTCGTGTAGCCTTTCTTGTATAGAAAGTTGCTTCAAGCGATTATACCACATCCTACCTGATTGCTTAAGTCCGTACAGTGACTTTCTGAGTTTCACACTGTACAGATTTCTATTTACTCTGTTTTGGTTCGGGACCGGGATACATTCAGGTATCTTCATATAAATGTCTGAATCTAAATTTTCATAAAGGTATGCAGTTACCACATCCATCAATTTCATTTCTAAATTCAAGTTCACTGCCATTGAGATTAAATATCTAAAGGGTGGTTCCGCCAATGACCGGCGAATAAGTTTCTTCATAATAATCTCCTGGACATTGAGTGAAACTTTGTGCAACGAGCCTTGCTTTATATCTTACAACTTTACTATTTTCATTTCTCTTTCGAACAAATACCCACTTGTGTCGTACGGAGTACACATGGGGAGGCATGCGGCTTACGGGCCTAAACACCTCTCTTTTATTCAGTGATAATAATTCTGCTTCTATTGCCTTCTTTCAATCTTCACAATCTGACATTTTCTTACATTTAGCGAGCAATGCAGGCTCTGGATTAAGATCGATGATTGTGCTAATTTTCTTTGCAAAATAGATGTCGACATTGGCTGTTGTTATATTCATCTATTCTCCCGTGGTCACATAATTTATAAATATTTCTTCATGGGGTGATTCTTTCAATGTTTCTACTCGCTCACCACTGCTTCTAATTGTGAGGGCAAGTCTCTTTAGTTTTTCAGCTCCAATGTGTGCGCACACATCCATACTGATGTCTCCCTTCGTGGGAATATTCAAATCTGGTATACCTTTTACTGAATGTTCCATACTAGTGCCAGGTCTCAACTGGCTCCACTTCTGGTTATGGGGAACTTTGGTGATCGGCCATGTCAAGTCTTTCTTATCCTTGTTCACCAGGCGTCCCCGGTTACTTCGGATTCAATGGGTCGAAGTTCTCGTCCTTTCTGAGGCTTTGGGACAGAATTATGGATACCTTGATCGGTATTTCAACCCTCTCCGATACATTATGTGCAGGCACATGCGACTTTGTCATGCTCTTCAAATCACTAAAGTGGTCAGGCAGTTGAGTCGCTAATGCTTGCAAATCAATTATCTTCTGGACTTCAATTATCTTTTGGACTTCAATTATCTTCTAGACTTCAATTATCTTCTTGACTTCTCTATTTTCTTCACTAGTGCGCGGGGCATGTGCATGGATTCATGTGGCTTGCCACGCTATGTCCCGATTTTTTCATCAAGGTGTTGATTTCCTTCCGCTAATGATGAAAAACAATCATCATCAAATATGATATCGGCGTGAATGCAAATCTCCAGTCTTGGGGTCCAAATACATGATTATGAATCTTGTCTCATAACTAACATATATCCCAGACTTTCGGAGAGGGTCCATTACAGTTCGCTGCGATGGTGGTATAGGTACAAAAACCTTGCAACCAAATATGCGAAGATGAGAAATTTTCGGTGTTGACCCTTGCACTAGTTGCATAGGTGAATGGATGTTATTTGCCGATGGTCTAAAATTGATGAGAGTTGCCGCATGTAGGACTGCGTGTCCCCGACATGCAGTTGATAAATTACAATTCTAAAAAATATGCTAGTCCATTCTGAACGTAGACATACAGTACATAATGCTCAACTTTAATTCTCATTTCCATGCAATAATCATCAAATGCCTTCGAAATAAAGTCTTTAGCATTATCCATTCTGATGAACTTCACATGATGACTAGTGAAATTATTCTTAATTTTAATTATCTGCGAGATTTGCTTTGTAAAAGCGTGGTTTCTCGTAGACAATAAACATACGTGCGAAGCATCAATGAGCACCATAAAATACCTAGATGGCCCTAACAGGGCTTTATAGGACCGTAAATATCTCCCTAGATACAGTCCAAGAATGCAGGGATGTGGATATCGTGGGGATATGTGCATGATCTTAGGATGATGAGTCAATTGGCAATGGCGTTGTTGGTTTGCCGAATCTCGCATTTTCGGAAAAGCTTCATGTCGATTGTCAGTTACCGGTGGCCGGCCGCCGTGTGGCAATCCGACCGGCAGGCATTGCCTGTTCGACCGGCCACGGTCCTTGATGGAATTTGGAGCTAGGCCAAAAATAGGTTGTGTAGGCATGAGAGGATTCTTATGGATGTGGTCACATAATTTTTGTAGCCCTCAGTCAAAAGTTCTATTCAAATGAAAATTCCATAGAGTTTTGGATTTTCAAGTTGAAAATTTGGCTAAGTCTTTTTGTGCGGTCTAACCGGCGTTATAGAATCGGTCAGACCGGTTGTGAATCGGTCAGACCGGCAGTGTAGGGCGGTCAGACCGGCTTTCACTTGTTCGTCGGCCTTCTTGGTGACGTTGTGTTTTGATTGTGTCTATTGCATGAGTTTCAATGCTTTATTGATGTATATTGCATTGTTGAGCTAAATTGGGTCAAGTTGTGTAGAACTTGTTCCCGGAGACGATTTCTTTGTCTATTGTTGTGCAGGTGGCTTGCAGGTCAACGATGGTCAACAGTGTGGAGGATCGGGACTAAGCTTGGAGAACTGAGGTCCAGAACAATCATGGATGCCGGGTGAAGTCGTGTGACTCAAGCATGGTGAAGAATGGACAAGATGGTTCGAACGGGCAGTTCGTTGCAGCTGGTTGGATCAAGCGGCACGGAGGTCGGTGCAAGTACCTTGGAGGTTCCGATGGGATTCGGACGGGAGAGACTTGATGACAAGATGAGAGCCACTGATCAACCTACACGTGGTCAAGTAGGTGATTGCTTCAATAGATATGTGTGTGTGTGTCCCATTTGTATTGGGCCTTAATGGGAGTCCATTGAAAACCCTAGGCCACCCTATAAATAGAAGGGGGGAGATGGAAAAGCCCCCAAGCATTCATTTAGAAAAACCCTAATTTTTATAGGGTTTAGAGAGGAGATGAGAGGCTAGGGTTTAGAGAGAAAATTTTTTGTGTGCTCTTGGATTGAGCTCTTGTCCTCCTTGAGGGAGTGGCTTTGACAAGCAACATCTTGAATCAATCTATGGATGTGTGTTCAAAGATGAGGTCTATTGCTTTTGCTTCTCTCTTTTGATGATTGTGGTGCTTCCTTGATCTGGTTATTTTTGGTTGGTCTGTTGACCTCTTTTACCTTGCTATGATGTGTGGGAATAGTTCTAGAATCATTTAGATCATCAATCTCCCACAAGCAAGATTTGGATCAAAATTTTCATTTTTTTAGGTTTTGAACTCTCCCTTGGTAAAACCTAAAAATGTCAATGCATTGACGTGTATCTGGACGATCGTTGCTAGGAATAGGTCCCAAATATCCTTAGGGAGCTGTGCTCTAAGTTTGGTCAAGTTTCATCGAGTAAATCAAAAGTTGGACCAATTTTCGTTTTGGATTTGGGCATTGTGCAGTGGTACTGGACTAAATCGGTCCGACCGATTCAAGATGCGGTGGTCGGACCATGACTTTTCGCACCACCGGTTGGTCGTCGGTCGACCGGTCTACCTGAGATCAATTCTCCATTGTTGAGTCTTGTGGTTAAGGGGGTAATCGGATTCAGCACAAGGCTTTCTCTGTGTATTTACTGATCTTCTTAGCTTTTATAGCTATAGGAGAAAAGTGTGTGTTGAATTTGATCGATGCAAAAATTAAGAAAGCGTCCATTCACCCCCTCTAGTCGCCTTTCCGGTCCTACAAGTGGTATCAGAGCCCGGTTAGCTCTTCTCATAGATTTTAACCGGTCTTTGGAGCCATGGCGACTGACAAGTATTCAACCAAGCCATATATTTTTGATGGGGTTGATTTTGCTTGCTGGAAGGCCCGCATGTAGGCCTACATCGAGGCTCAAGAGCACGTAATTTGGCTTAAGGTAAAAAATCCTTATGTCGTGCCAGCCGATGACAATGTGATCACTCCAGATGTGGAGGCCAATAGCAAGGCTCGAAATTTTCTGATTCAAGGCCTTAGCCGATCCGAGTTTGAGCGTGTCGCTCATTTGAGATCTAGCGGACTCTCTGTGATTACCACGAGGGCTCCATTGCGATCAAAGAAGTGAGACAGAACCAGCTCAAGAAAATATACTCCAAGATCGAGCAAAGACCTAGTGAGTCTTTAGATGAGATGTGGGGAAGGTTTTCAAAGATTCTTCATGATCTTCGAGCTGTTGACCTTGTTTTCTCTGAGTCGGAGAATGCACGCCAGCTTTTGGGTGCTCTTGATGTGAAGGTCTGGGGAATAAAGATCACATCCATCAATGACAACACTGTCATGAGTGAGCTTACCATGGATAAGCTATACTCGAGGTTGAAGACTCATGAGATTGATTTTATCTCGGGACTCCCCAAGACATAGTCATTGGCTTTAGTGGTCGATTCATCGAAGGGTAGTTCATCTGATTCTTTGGATTTAAGCTCATCTGGTTTTTCTTTATCAATTTTGCATTCTTTGAGTGATGAGCAACTAGAGAAACTACCCGAGGATGATTTAGCCCTCCTTTCCACCAAATTCACGAGAGCATACAACAAGGTGAGGAACAGAAGGAGAGGTGGACCTATCACATGCTTTGAGTGTGGTGAGTCAAACCACATTCGCTCCCGGTGCCCCAAGCTAAAGGGCAAGGAGGAGAAGGACTCACGAATGCATCCTCAAGCGAGGGATGCGAAACCCAAGAAGACAAACTATCGCAAGTTTGTCAGCCGGGTCCTTGCCGCTCTTGAGAATGTTAACATGAGCGATGTGGACTCGGAGACAGAGGACAACGAGGATGACTCCCGTGGCAAGAAGAAGGCATAGGATTTCACCGGCATGTGCTTCATGGCCAAGGACAGCCACGACATCGACTCCTCCAATGACGATGATCCTTTCAGCGATCCCGATGAGGTCCGTCGTGCGAGGAAGGAGGACATATGGCTTGTTGACTACGGGTGTTCTCGACATATGACTGGATATTCTAGATGGTTCTCCTCCCTCACATGTGCATCCGGCAATGAATTGATTATCTTTGGGGATGCTTCTACTGGGACCGTGACAGCCAAGGGCACTGTGCGCGTCAACAACAAGTTCATGCTTAAGGACGTCGCTTTGATAAGTAAGCTGAGGTATAATCTACTATCTGTTTCTCAGTTGCTTGATGAGGGTCTAGAAGTAAGGTTTAAAAGTAGTGAGTGTAGAGTTCTAGATTCCTTGGGTGAGCTTGTTTTTTTAGATATCTAGGTTTGAGAAGATATTTTGTGCTAATTTCAGTATCTCCTCTGTTTCTAGTCCTAGATGTCTTGTAGCTTCTGATTCTCATGATATTATCTTGTGGCATCGTAGACTTGGGCATATAGGCTTTGATCACTTGACTAGAGTCAGTTGCAAGGAGTTGATTAGAGGTTTGCCTAGGCTAAAGGCTGTTAGAGATCTTGTGTGCTCACCCTGTAGACATGGTAAGATGGTTTCTGCTTCTCATCCACCCCTTACCTTAGTGATGATTGATGGACTAGGACAGCTTCTCCACTTAGACACTGTAGGTCCTTCTAGAGTTCAGTCAGCCGGTGGAAAATGGTATGTACTGGTAATTGTGGATGATTTCTCCAGGTATTCATGGGTTTATTTTCTGGTTTCTAAGGATGAGGCTTTTGGCTTCTTTAGAGAATTGGTCCTTAGACTTGCTGTTGATATTCCTGGAGCCTTGAGAGCCATTAGGAGTGACAATGGGACATAATTCAATAATTCTTCCTTTTCTACCTTCTGCTCTGATAGGGGAATTGAGCATCCGTTTTCTTCTCCTAGAGTTCCCAGCAGAATGGTGTTGTAGAGAGGAAGAACATGACCCTTGTAGAGATGGCTCGGACCATGTTACATGAGCATTCTACTCCTAGGAGATTTTGGGCTGAGGCGATCTCTACTGCTTGTTATATCTCTAATAGGGTTTTCTTGATATCTGTGATTGTGAAGACTTCCTTTGAGCTTAGATTTGGTCATTCGCCCAAAGTCTCTCATTTCAAAAAATTTAGTTGCAAGTGCTTCATTCTTAAACATGGAAACCTTGATAAATTTGAATCTAGATGTTCTGATGGCATATTTCTTGGATATCCTGCTCATTCTCGTGGCTATCGTGTGTTTAATTTTGACACTAACAAAATTGTTGAGACTTACGAAGTCACTTTTGATGAGTCTAGTCCTGGTACTAGACCCGATGCTACAGGTACACAGGTTCCTGAAATTCAAGAAAGCATCTTCGTCGATGATGACTCTGAGGATGAGGACCCGATACATCCTCAAGTCACTTCTGAGAGGGTTGGAGAGCCTGCTTCTACTACTCCAGTTTCAGCTGAGCAGCCTCCTCCTATCTTCACCGACGACCTGAGTGGCTCTGTTCCTACCTTTACAACTCATGAGGTAGATGCTACTTCTGCACTAGGAGCTCCTCTTCATATTTCGCGACTGCATCCACCTGAGTAGATGATTGGGGATCTTCAAGAGCCAGTCACTCGCTCCAGGTTTATTTATCCTGATTCTCATGCACATTCTGCTTTTGTCGCTTCTTTTGAACCCCGAGATATCACCCATGCTTTATCTGATGCCTCTTGGGTCAATGCCATGCATGAAGAGCTTGAAAATTTTGAAAGAAACAAAGTCTGGACCTTAGTTGAGCCTCCTTCTGATTCTCATGTTATTGGGACAAAATGGATTTTTAAAAATAATCAAAATGAGGATGGGTTGGTTGTTCGCAATAAGGCTAGACTTGTAGCTCAAGGTTATTCCCAGGTAGAAGGCTTAGACTTTGAAGAGACATTTGCTCCTGTAGCTAGATTGGAAGCCATTCGTATTTTACTAGCATTTACAACATCTAAGGGTTTCAAGCTTTTTCAAATGGATGTTAAAAGTACTTTCTTAAATGGTTTCATAGAAGAAGAGGTCTTTGTCAAGCAACCACCTGATTTTGAAAATCATAAGTTCCCAAACCATGTTTTTAAACTCTCTAGAGCCTTGTATGGATTGTAGCAAGCTCGTAGAGCTTGGTATGACAGGTTTCAGAGTTTCTTGCTTGAAAATGATTTCAAGATGGGAATGGTTGATAAAACCCTGTTCACTCTCAGGCATGGCAGTGATTTTTTATTGGTTCAGATTTATGTGGATGATATCATATTCGGTGGTTCTTCTCACGCTTTGGTGTCCAGATTTTTAGATTCTATGAGCTATGAGTTCGAGATGAGTATGATGGGAGAGTTGACATTCTTCCTTGGTCTTCAAGTCAAGCAACTGAAAGAAGGCACCTTCATTCACCAGAGTAAGTATACAAAGGACCTTCTTCGACGCTTCAACATGTGAAGCAGTAGGCCAATGTCTACTCCCATTGCCACAACCACCGTGTTGGACCCTGATGAGGATGGAGAGCCCGTGGACCAGAAAGAATACCGTAGTATGATTGGCTCCCTCCTCTACCTCACAGCGTCGAGGTCGGACATACAATTTGTTGTATGTCTGTGCACTTGCTTTCATGCTTCCCCTCGTGCTTCTCATCGTCAAGCAGTACGTCGCATCTTAAGGTACCTTCAAGATACTCTTGACTTTGGACTCTGGTATTCTTCTTCTTATGCTCTCTCTATTCGAGCATTTTTTGATGCTGATTTTGCGGGGTGTAGAGTGGATAGGAAGAGTACTTCTCACACTTGTCATTTCTTAGGCACATCCCTTATCTCTTGGTCTTCTAGAAAACAGTCTTCTGTTGCACAGTCCACAGCCGAGGCCGAGTATGTAGCTGCGGCCAGTGGTTGCTCTTAGGTTCTTTGGATCTTGTCCACGCTGCGGGACTATGGGTTATTTTTGGAGAGTGTTCCTCTTTTCTGTGACAACACTTCTGCCACAAACATTGCTAAAAATCCAGTGCAACATTCTAGGACTAAGCACATTGATAGTCGATACCATTTTCTGAGAGACCATGTTGAGAAGGGTGATGTTGTGCTTCACTTTGTAGAGTCTGAGCAGCAGCTTGCAGATATTTTCACTAAAGCGATTGATTCTTCTCGTTTTGCTACTTTGCGGGGAGAGTTAGGGGTTATTAGCCCTCTTGGGCTGTTTTGAGAGGGAGTTTGTTCTTTTTGCATTCATTGTATCATAATGCATTTTTAAAATTCAAACATCTTGCATTGTAATATAAACTTATGGAGCTTTGATTATTATCCTTGTATGGCTTGTTTTCATAGTTTATACCTTGTCATGTCCTGTGATAGTCCGCTAAACTTCTTTTATGGCTCTTCTTGTTTAGCTTAGCTTTTGCCATGCTAGCTTTATATCTGTGAGCAATTTGGATCAAATCATGTTTTGTTGGATCTTGTGAGTAGTTTTGCTTTAGTGATCCTCTCATGATTCATGCCATGTCTTATAGGTTAAATTGAGTCTTGAACTGATCTTGAGCTGTAAAATGAGCTTTGTTAATTCTTAAGTCAAGCAAATGAAGAATGAGTTTTTCTGTGCGAAAAAACTGATCTCAGCAATTCTTTCTCATGAAACTGCTTGCCATTGCACTAGGCATGAACTCAGGGGAGTTTTGGATGACCTAGACTATTCTTTTAAGCTTCATGCTTGAGATGGTCGCGGCAAGGCTTGAGATCTAGCACAATGCTATTAAAAAATCATTTTCAGCAAGCATAATGCTCAAAATGCTACGTGCTTGAATAAATTGCTTCATATTTGAACTCTTAATGCTCAAATTGCCTTAGTTTCTAGTTTCTGGTCTTCATTTTACTTATAGACATGGCTCGACTCATTGTTGGATACCTTGGTGAAACTATGATATTGAGCAACTTATCATGGTATCAATTCATTTAATCTCAGATTATTGCTATTTTGGTCTTAGCTTTACTGTACATGTTTTGCCATGATTGAATATAGCTTCTTCACTTAATATGGCTTGGTGTAATACTTGTACTGTCTTCATGGATAATCTTCATGGCTCCTTTTGCTAAAGTTCAAAAACAAAGCCATTCCTTCATGCTCTATCTTTTCTCATGCATCTTGATGAATTCATTATCAAAGGGGGAGAAAGATTGGTAAAAATGTGATTTTAGAGCTTTTTGGAGTCTTAAGGGGGAAATGAATTTTCTGGAATTGGTGATCATAGTGAGTGGGAACATTCATCTCAATTGCATCCTCTTGGTCTTATTGCCTTTTTCTGATTGTATTTACAATTCTAGAAGACTCACAATGATCAAAGGTCAAATAGAATAAATGTTCTTTCATATGGACCTAAGTGAGATTTTTGGCTATTTTTTGGAAATTGAAACTTTTTGTGCTCTCCTTGCCTTATCTCACTTGCCTATGCTATTATGAAGCCAGCTTGGTCATTTCCTAGGCTTTCTCTTGCTTATGGATCAAGTTATGCATTTGCGCGAAAACAGCGAGTTTTTACTTTTCAAACCACAAACTTACATTTTCTGGGAAATTACCAATTTGTTCATCAAGGGGGAGATTGTGGATATCGTGGGGATATATGCATGATCTTAGCATGATGAGTCAATTGGCAATGTTGTTGTTGGTTTGCCGAATCTTGCATTTTCGGAAAAGCTTCATGCTGTCAGGTTACAGCCGGTCAGACCGGCCGTGTGGCAGTCCGACTAGCAGGCATTGCCGGTCCGATCGGCCACGGTTCTTGATGGAATTTGGAGTTAGGACAAAAATAGGTTGTGTAGGCATGAGAGGGGATTCTCCTGGATGTGGTCACATAATTTTTGGAGCTCCCAGTCAAAAGTTATACTCAAATGAAAATTCCAGAGAGTTTCGGATTCTCAAGTTAAAAATTTGGCTAAGTCTTTTTGTGCGGTCTGACTGGCATTATAGAATCGGTCAGACCGGTTGTGAATCGGTCAGACCGGCAGGGTAGGGCGGTCAGACCGGCTTTCACTTTTTCGTCGGCCTTCTTGGTGACGTTGTGTTTTGATTGTGTCTATTGCATGAGTTTCAATGCTTTATTGATGTATATTGCATTGTTGAGCTAAATTGGGTCAAGTTGTGTAGAACTTGTTCCCGGAGATGATTTCTTTGTCTATTGCTGTGCAGGTGGCTTGCAGGTCAACGACGGTCAACGGTGTAGAGGATCGGGACTAAGCTTGGAGAGCTGAGGTCTAGAACGATCATGGATGCCGGGTGAGGTCGTGTGACTCAAGTATGGTGCAGAATGGACAAGATGGTTCGAACAGGCAGTTCATTGCAGCTGGTTGGATCAAGCGGCGCGGGGGTCGGTGCAAGTACCTTGGAGGTTCCGATGGGATTCGGACGGGAGAGACTTGCCGACATGATAAGAGCCGCTGATCAACCTACACGTGGTGAAGTAGACGATTGCTTCAACAGATATGTGTGTGTGTGTGTGTGTGTACCATTTGTATTGGGCCTTAATGGGAGTCCATTGGAAACCCTAGGCCACCCTATAAATAGAAGGGGGGAGATGGAAAAGCCCCCAAGCATTCATTTAGAAAAACCCTAATTTTTCTATGGTTTGGAGAGGAGAGGAGAGGCTAGGGTTTAGAGAGAAAATTGTTTGTGTGCTATTTGATTGAGCTCTTGTCCTCCTTGAGGGAGTGGCTTTGACAAACAACATTTTGAATCAATCTATGGATGTGTGTTCAAAGATGAGGTCTATTGCTTTTGCTTCTCTCTTTTGATGATTGTGGTTCTTCCTTGATCCGGTTATTTTTTGATAGTCTCTTGACCTCTTTTACCTTGCTATGATGTGTGAGAATACTCCTATAATCATCTAGATCATCAATCTCCCACAAGCAAGATTTGGATCAAGTTTTTCATTTTTCTAAGTTTTGAACTCTCCCTTGGTAAAACCTAAAAATATCAATGCATTGACGTGGATCTGGACGATCGTTGCTAGGAATAGGTCCCAAATATCCTTAGGGAGATGTGCTCCAAGTTTGGTCAAGTTTCATCGGGTAAATCAAAAGTTGGACCAATTTTCATTTTGGATTTGGGCATTGTGCAGTGGTACTGGACTAAATCGGTCCAACCGATTCAGTAACGACGGTCAGACCGCCAGCTTTTCGGACCGCCAGTTGGCCGTCGGTCAGACCGGCCTACCTGAGATGAATTCTCCATTGTTGAGTCTTGTGGTTAAGGAGGTAATCGGATTCAACACAAGGCTTCCTCTGTGCATTTACTGATCTTCTTAGCTTTCATAACTATAGGAGAAAAGTGCGTGTTGAATTTGATCGATGCAAAAATTAAGAAAGCGTATATTCACCCCCTCTAGTCGCCTTTCCGGTCCTACAAGGGACTTCATCCTTCGATTTTAGAGAAGAAGGTCTAGTAATTAATTTCTTGGTGGCTCATGCGAGGCACACAAAATCTTCCTGATTCGGGAAATTCTTTACATCGATATTATGTCCCTGTGAATTGTTAATTATTTTCTCATCATCCTAAGACCTGGGTGGTCTAATATATCATGCCAGAGACAAAAAGTTTTGAGCTTCTAATTACGGTTTTCAGGGTAGTATAGGCTGCAGGTGCCTTAATATTAGTGTAATATAGCCCAGTTTTATATGAAGGAAGCCGTTCTAATACTTTTTTTCAATTTCTTCATGCTTTGTAATCAGCAGGTATTACTTACCACACTCTTCTTCAGTCTCTACGTGGAAATAGTTAGGGTGGATATCCTTTAGAGTTCTAGTCAATTCTGGGTACAACAAGGCGTCTTCAGTGACCAAAGTTGTGCTCATTGGGAGTATAACTATGGCCCTTCCTGGACCTATTATACAAGTATCGTTGTCGCGACTGTTGTAATACTACCAACATTCTTGCCGATTGGTGAAAAAATTTCGTCTCTCTCAAGGTGGTATTCGTTGTGCTGCTATCCGCTAAGTACACTTCCTCCATAAGGCGCCACACGTGTTCTGATACTTCAAATACCATAACATAACTTGCTATTATAAATAAAAAAAATTAAGCTTTGCAGTACTCATTATGAGAATTTAATACTTTTGCTCTCCTAGAGCTTACAACCATTATTCAAAGAATAAATCAATTCAATGTTCCATCACAATCACAAACTGCAAGTGACTGTAAAAAGATATAAGTGCAATGTGTGCACTAGATCGAATCAGCCAAGTGTGTAGAAATTTCTGCCTGAATGTGCTTCATGGCGAACCCTCCTCTTAGGCAACTACGGCTGTGTCCGCTGTGATGTCCAAAGGAGGGTGATGAGGGCCACTATTGGGCTATCCACACCCATGAGTGCAACTAATGGTTGTAGATCCTCAGTGCCTACAATGGCGAGGTGTGCATCATGCTGTCATTTGTCATTCTTCTTAGACTAGAAAATATTAATCACGTGCGACCCACAACCTTACCCTTCTTGCCCCTCTCCTTAGTGAGAGGTTTCTTCACCTTGTAGCTGCTAGTATTAGCTTCATGGCCAACATTGCTACTAGACGACTTTGGGATGTAGTTTGTTCTTAGAACACATCTTGAGCTTCCACAACTTGCATTATCTCAATCAATTCGGCATACTCCTTGTAACCGTCTTGACGATAGTTGCGTGCGGATTTCACCGCATTCGGGTGAAAGTTAAAGAGGGTCTCTCAATCTTTTGCTTATCCGTGATTACCTTACCACAGAATTGAAGACTGATATAAATTTTGTACAAATTCTGGCTATGCTGGGCCAGCTTTTCAAACTCCCGGTTCGAGATGTAAGTCATCTATATTTTTATGCAAAGAGTTCATAATATTATTGCTGGTAATTTGCATAAAATAGTTGCAAAATTCCCCTAATGCTCTCCGAACTCCCGATTCGTGATCCTATATTTTTCTATGCATTTTTCATGTTTTACTGCTATTTTCAGTGATGAAAAGCAATATGAAGAATCACAGATAATCAAAAATAGTAAATACAATACATAAATTACATAGAAATAACAATAATAATAAAGTTAAACATGCTTCAAATGCTAAAACCGATTCAAAATTTGAATTCCCGATGCCCTTTTCTGTTGGAATATGATTTTTGAGAAATTCTATAATTTTCAGGGGCTAAACCGCTAAATTTTAATTATAAGAAATTTCGCTCATTTTTTCACTTCTAAGTGGTTATTTTGCATTATTTTCTTTCCCAAAATATTTCCTCGTCATTTTCAGAACTTCGAGGGTTTATTTGCAAAATTCTGGATTTTTATTTTTCTCTCCCCTCCCCCTTTTTTCGAATTTCTCTGGTCGGGCCATTTTTTCGACCCGGTTTTGGGCCACTTTCGGCTTGCCCACTCTTTCTCGGCCCAAACGGCCTTCTTCAAAAACTGGCGCAGGGGTAGGGTTTCCCCGCCCCTATCCACAAAGGTGGGCGGCCATCGCTTCACCTGCGTCTTGGCGCTCTTGGCGCGAGTGGGAGCATTTGACCGCCTTATGGAGGCGGCGAATGTGCGGCGGCACCCACAAGGAGGCGACGACGGTTGTGCGGAGGCAACGGCCGGGTGTGGCCTTGGCCTTCAGGCGGAGGTGGCGGTGGTCGGGAGGGCACTCGGTGCGAGGCGCCCAGTCACGAGGAGGTGTCTGGCCGGTCTGTGGCGCGCTATGGGCACAGGCGACCGAAGATGCGTGGTGCAGCGGCGCCGCCCATGCAGAGGCGGCGGTTTGGTGGCCTTGCGGAGGCGGTGGCTATGCGGGGCACTGGGAAGGCGTGGAGGCGGCTTCAAGCGGTGGCAGACGGTGTGTGCGGCTCTAGGCGGCGCGGTGGATGTTGGCGACATGGCTCCGTGTCGGGCGCGGGTGGCTAGCGGTGGTGCGGGCGAGCATGGTGCGCGTGGTGGCCGACAGAGAGGCGGTGCGGGCATGTAGCCACGCGTAGTGGCGGCGCTTCAAGGCTGTCTTGGCGGGCGACGCAGCGGCCGGAGGCAAAGGTAACTTCAGCGGCTCAAAGCGCGGTCGGCGGCTGTGAGCCGCACAACTGGCGGTGCGGCGTGCGATGGGGCGACGCGTGCGATGGCGCGACCGGCGTCGTGGCGTCGAAGCGCCGCAAGCAGTGTGCAGATCCCGCGCGGGCGGAGTCGACGACGCACGACGGCCGTATGGCCGACGCCCATTTTTATTACTATTCATGGAAATTATTATTCATCCTAATTACTGTTCATGCAACTACTATTCATGCAATCCACCGATCGGCTTGGCCGACGACTTTAAGTCGTCTCGCGGTAGATTAGAACGGATTTGCAATCCACAGTGCAATCATCATCTACTCTTTCATGCAATGTACCGATCGACATTGTGTCGGCGACTTCAAGTCGACTTGCGGTAGATTAGAGTGGATTTGCACCGTAGGTTAAAATAATCTAGAAAGCAACAATTGCGAAATTGAAAGCGATATAGAGAAATAATACAAATTACGAGCGTCATTTTTTTACGTTTACCTTTGGATCTGAGGAGAGTCGATCGTGCTGATAACGTGTTGAGGAACCGTTGCTGGCGAGTCTAGTCCGATCGATTATCTCATAGACAAACTTAGAATCGTAAGAACAATGCAAGAATATAAGAACAGAATAGTAGATTGAACACAGAGATGTGAGGAGACTTTGACTTCTCTTTTTTGCTCTTATGTAAAACCATAGTATAATGGTTGGGAGTCCCTCCTTTTATATAGTCTACTGGATGGATGAGGTGTCCACCATGGGTCAGATCTGGACCTAGTTTCTTAACAATTTTCTATAAAAAGACTTTTTTTCAATTTTTTTAAATAACTTTCAAAGTCAGTTGACATTTGTTAAGACACATCGCATAACGATGGAGTCGAAGCTTGTTTTTGGTGAAGTTTCAAAGTCAACTATGTCCTCATGTGGACTGCCTCGATCTAGCAAAACCCCCATGCAGGCTCATTTGATAAACTTTTAAAGTGAGTGGACCAAATACATTATAAAATTAAGAATATGCAATGCAGGATCGATTTTATATAGGTGCTTAAGGAGAGAGAATATAGCTACGTTAAAAACACCATGTAAAAGAGCACTCGCTACCATGGTCGGACCCTCGGTATTTACATGCATAAACACATGTTAAGCACCTGTGTATACTTGAGCATTCATCACATCTAATGCAAGCACGTATATTAATTAGAGGTACTTATAAGCATCAGCACCTATTAAGCATTAAGTGCCTACTCAAGTATCGATACTACAAAATTAGCATATTACCGGTCCAACGTGGCTATGCGGCAAGAAAAGGTAGTTTTATTTATAAAAAATAATATCTATGTCATCCTTCTACAAGTTTAGATAACGGTTTGGATGCACACCTTTATCATTACTCTTTGGTATTATTTGTCATTTAAAATATAATGATATGTAAGTAGGTTTGGTGACAAATATGCTAACATCATTTCTATACGACGAATCTAAATACTTTTCTGTATAGCTATGGTCAAAGTTTTATAAGTGTATATTTTTAAAATGAAATTTATTTCTAAACTTGTGTAGCATATGGATAATAGGCGACCTTTTCAAAATGTTGTGGTAGTCAAATATACACTACTACACAAAAACTCATCACAGACGGTTTTTAAAAATCGTTTGAATTTTTGTGTCTGTGATGACACGAGGTCATCACAGACGGTTTTTGAACCGTCTGTGAAAAAGGCTATCACAGACGGTTCGTGAATAGAACCGTCTAAAAAGGCTATTAAAGACGGTTCGTGAATAAAATCGTCTAAAAAAGGCTATCACAGACGGTTCGTGAATAGAACCGTCTATGATAGTCTGTTTTCTGATCGGTTCTATTTATTTAACCGTCTGCGTGATTATCATGCTGTTCTATTCACGAATTGTCTGTGATAGTCTATTTTTACAGACGGTTTTCACAGACGGTTCATGAATAGAATCGTCTGTGATAGTCTATTTTCACAGACGGTTCTAAACAAGAACCGTCTGTGATAGTAACTATCAAAGACGGTTCTTGTTTAGAACCGTCTGCGATAGTTTTTTCTATGGCAAAAAAAATAAAAACGGATTTTCACTTCGTTTGGAGCCTCACGAATGAATCTGATATTGATTTTCGGATTGAACTTTTCGCTAGCTTTCCTACAATAGCCATAGCATCACAGTAGCATCAACTCAATCCATTCACAGAGCAATAAAAACAACACGACATGCATCACCCACATCACAGTAGCATCAACTCAATCCATTCACAGAGCACTAACACATCACAGTAGTAATCCACATCACAGAGCAAAAGGGGGAGTAGAGAGAGTGAGGTCGTTGGAGGCTAGGGTGACGAGATCATGGGAGGCCGGCGACGATGAGGCCGGGGCAAGGTGGAGGAGGCCGCAGGCGACGAACTCAGGGGAGGACGGGGCGACGAAGTAGAGGAGGTCGGGGGCGACGAGGTCGTGGGAGACCGGCGACGACGAGGCTGGGGCGAGGTGGAGGAGGCCGCGGGCGACGAGCTCGGGGGAGGCCAGAGGACAAATGGCAGAATAGAAGAAATGACAGAGGAGGAGATGGAGATGGCAAAGGAGGAGATGAATGACTCTGTTAATATAGAGAGATTTTCGGGAGCCCGCCATTAAGTGCAAATTTTCGTTTTCCCGCCTGACGAAACAAAAGTATCACAGACGGTTTTATACAAAAAACCGTATGTGATGACATATCACGGACGGTTCGTAATATCACAGACGGTTCTAACCACGAACCGTCTGTGATGAGTATCTCATCACAGACGGTTTGTGTATAAAACCGTATGTGATTTTAGGGTTTTACCATGGTTAGAAAAACCCTAAACCATGGTAAAAATTCAAGCCATGGTAAATTCGAAGAGTAAAACCCTAAAATCACAGACGATTTTATACACAAACCGTCTGTGATGAGATACTCATCACAGACGGTTCGTGGTTAAAACCGTCCACGAACCGTCTGTGATATATCACATACGGTTGTGACATATCACAGACGGTTCGTCTGTGATTATTTTATCACAGACGGTTTCAAAGAACCGTCTATGATGATGCGTCTTCTATGGTCTGTTTTGTAGTAGTGATATAAAAATTGGTAATAAAGAATTATGGGAAATTGATATCGAATAGGTGAGAAGTTTAAAATTAAATGCAGATTTGTATAATTCTGAGGTCACAGTTAAATTAGAATTAATGTATTTTCTAATCCTCTATTTTACAGTCTCATTCCTTTTCTATTCCCATGTTTTTCGTGTTGATGTAACCTTTTCATTCCTAAGTTCCAAACATGCCCAATCTTTAGTCTAAACTGCATGTTATATAAACATGTTATTTTATGAAAGATACTACAAACAAAAATGTGATCAACTTAAAGAAATACAGGTTTTCGGCAAACAAACAATATTTCTACTAATATATAAAGATTGTTTATATTTAACAAAAATGAAAATATGCATCGATGCAAATTTGCTTGGCCGTGAACGGGTTGATGGCTGTAGCTGAAATCACGGACGACATAGTTGGTCTAAATAACAAATCTGATACAAAAGCTAGCATTCGTCGCTCGTCGTTCCATCGATCGAATCAAACTAGGCAGACGGCTCCGTAGCGCCAGGGTAGCCGACACCGGCCGCCGGCGCTGCCGCGACCGACATTCCGGAACCCGAAGAGTCAGCGGGCGGCCCGTAGGTTGCGACTGGCATCTTCGCCGGGAGCCCCGGCAACGGAGCCTCGAACCGCAGCACGTTCACGGCATGCCTGATGGTCGGTCGCAGGCTGCGGTCAGGATGCGCGCACCAGAGCCCGACGACCATCACGCGCTCCATCTCCCGGTCGTGGAATTCAACGTTCAGCCGCGCATCAGCCGCGTCAAGAATTCTGCCCCTGGCGTGTGAGTCCCAGACCCATTGCACCAGGTGGATGATGTCTTCTCCGTCTAGCACATCCACCGCCGGCCGCCGGCCGCAGGCGATCTCGAGGAGCACGACGCCGAAGCTGTACACGTCCGACTCGACGCTCGCCCTCCCGGCGAGCATGCACTCCGGATCGATGTAGCCCATGGTGCCGGCTATGCCTGTCGTGTGCGATCTCCGGCCGTCGTCGATGAGCCTCGCGAGCCCGAAGTCACCGAGCTTGGCGTTGAACGACGCGTCGAGCATGATGTTGCTTGGCTTGATGTCTCTGTGCACGACGCGCTGATCCGTGTCTTGATGTAGATAAAGAAGTGCAGAACCTATACCGAGCACGATCTCATACCTGACAATTGTTAAGAGTATATGGAGAAGTTAGAGCATCTACAATAATACGTCAGCTCACTGTATGATTTGTATTAGAAAAATAGAGATAAAAAGGATATACGAATTTTTACGTGAAAAATCTTTGTGTGATAAAACCACAGACGCCAACCTGGCGATGATCACTATACGAGGAGTGTTTACAAACGCAGTGGAATTACAATGAGTCGAAACTCACCCCGTACGGTTTACAAGAGGTATATAAGTGGTAAAAGGATTTGGAGTTCAAGTAAGAAACTAATCTACTAGTATAGAATGTTTGAATTCGTACATATTAGGAATTCAGATCACATACGGAATACGGATCACAAATATCAACAACTTGACACGTAGGAAATTAGATGACGTGGATGAGAGAAAGAGCATAGAGAATTAGACATCTCTCGCGTAGTAGTCAATTGTAACCTATGAAACAATGCACATTATATATAAAAAAGTTGTCTATAAAATATAGAAAAAGACAACCAATTGTAGGGTCGTCTTTAATGCTATCTATAAATGACATAGAAGAGTGCTATAGACAACAGTTGTTTGTACTATTGTACATGCCATTATACCCATTATACAGTGTAGGAATTTGGCAATATAAATAAAGCAATTTACTGCATTCCAAACAGAAAAGTCTTTGCTACAAGTGAGTTAATTAATACATACCTAGCCGGCCACGTCAGTATGTTGTCCGATTTGTACAGATAATTGTCGAGGCTGCCGTTGTGCACCATCTCGTAGACGAGGAGGAGCTCATCGCCGCCGTGGCACCAGCCGATGAGCTGCACGAGGTTCCGGTGCCTCAGCCGGCTAATGATCCTCACCTCGGAGACGAACTCCTTCCAGCCCTGCCGAGAGGTCTCCGAGACCCTCTTTACAGCCACGTGACGGTTCATATCATTCAAGAATCCTAGGTACACGGACCCAAAGCCGCCTCTCCCGAGTCTCCGGTCGTCGGAGAAGTTTCCGGTGGCGGCGGCGAGCACGTCGTAGGAAAATCGCCGGGGTCCTGCAGCCCCTTGCTCGAACTCGTCTTCCACGAGTTCACCGCGGAAAAAGGTTGTCGCTTTGGTAAGTGGCTGTTCGGCTCTCCTCTTCGCCTTGGCCTTGGCTATCTTCCGCCTTTTCTGCCGGTGCAACAGGCTCAGGCAGACCACGAACGCTAGGGAGCCGGCAGATACGAAGCCCACCAGTGCCACCACCAGTAGTTTACGGCGCCTTGACCTCGAGGCTGCACGGAAACAGATGATATCGACATACATTTTGTATGTTTAGATCGATCTACTGAAAAATGATACAGTGTGTTAGATATTTAACACTATTTTTTTAGATTCATTATTTGTCATATATAATCTACGGCAAAGATTGCATACTGTAATATGTACAGGAAGCTTGTCTAGTTGGTGTCCATGCTTTGTATTTAGCACTAGAGATGGATCGGCGTGCGTGCAGGGGTGATTCCAGTGGGGGTTTCATCAGACTTCAGTCTACCCTCCACACCGGTGACGAGGAGGGAGCTGGGGCGGGGGAGCCGTCGCGGCGCCGCCGGTAGCCGGAGGAGGCGAGGGAGCCGGAGGAGGCCGAGACGGTAGCCCAGAGGTTGGGGGAAGCTAGGAGCCGCCGAGGCCAAGGAGGGAGCTGGCCGCTGTCGGTAGCCGGAGCTCGGAGGAGCATGTTGGCCCAAACCGAAGACGAACACACGCGAACACAATGGAACCCTCGAACACGAACACAAGAACACAAGAAAGATTTTTGTGCCGCCGGATCAACAACAGCTTTTCTTATTTTCTCTTGCTCTATTGCTCTTGATGTTCAAATTACAAGACCATAGGTGCCTTTATATAGGCTAAACACTTGGGTTCTTTCATCCAATTCGTTTCTTTGTAGAAAACCTACTCGGACTCACGTTAGGAAACCAAAACTAAATATGGATCCTAACACCCTATACTTAGCAAGTCTGGATTAATTTCCAACAATCCCCCCTAATCTAGACTTGCCGACTCTAACTTGTTTCGGCAGTCGGTCTCAACTACGACTTGTTCAACAGATACTCAGCACAGGATGGCGAACACACCTCCTCAACATCCCGGACACAACTCAGCAGACTCGACTCAGGACGGCGAACACACCTCCTCAACGTCCCGGACTCAACTTAGCATCAGAGTAACGTCGGCTCATATTCAGCATCGGCCATAATTAAATGCGTCTCCGCTTTCTCCTTTCTGGGATTACGGCATTCAGAAGCGAAGTGCCCGTAGTCCTGACAGTTGTAGCAGCGAATCTTCGTCTTGTCGAACTTGCGATTCTTGTTGACGCCCTTTTTGTTTGACCTGGATTCCCACTCGTCACGAGTGAGTAGTAGATGCTCACCTTCCTTGTCGTGCCGCCGTCCCTTTGTGCGTTCCTCGTATACCTTCAGTCGTCCAACCACCTCTACAATCGTCATCGTCTTCATATCAGCAAATTGCTCAATGGTGGAGACGATCGGCAAGAATTTTTCGGGCATGGCACGAAGAAACTTCTTCACAACGGTGCGCTCCTCCATCTTGTCTCCGAGGACACGAATCTCATTGACGATGGTGGTCAGCTTCATAGCAAAGTCATTGATGGACTCAGTCTCCTTCATCTTCATTACGTCGAACTCACTCATGAGAGTCTGCGCTCGTGCCTCCTTGACGCGGTCGGCGACGCATCTCCTTGAGTGTCCCAAGCCTCCTTGGCCGTTTCATATTCGCCAAGACCATCATCATAGCCTCGCACGGCTTGGAATATGGCGGCGAGAGCCATCTGGTCCTTGCGCCATCGACCGCCTCTTTGCCTTCCACCGCGCCACACCCTTGTGCGCGCATGAACACCTTCATCTTCACCGCCAAGAGCCGTAGTTGGTCTCGGTGAGCATTGGGTATTGGAAGGTTACCGAACTCACCTTCGCGGTGCCTTAGATGCCGCCTGTCCGAGGTGTCATCACCGCCCACGAACCTGCGCGGACGGTATCTCATGCGACATGACGCGCCACACCTCGCGGCGCCCGAGGGGTAGTGCTGCAACCGCCGAGAACCGCTGTCGCGGACCGAGCCACGTTGCTGTCTCGCTCGCCCACAGCTCCTCCTCGCACCTCGCCTCCTCGCACCTTGCTCGATACCAATTGTTGGCCCAAACCAAGACGAACACACGCGAACACAATGGAACCTCGAACACGAACACAAGAACACAAGAAAGATTTTGTGCCACGGATCAACAGCAGACTTTTCTTATTTTCTCTTGCTCTATTGCTCTTGATGTTCAAATTACAAGACCATAGGTGCCTTTATATAGGCTAAACACTTGGGTTCTTTCATCCAATTCGTTTCTTTGTAGAAAACCTACTCGGACTCACGTTAGGAAACCAAAACTAAATATGGATCCTAACACCCTATACTTAGCAAGTCTGGATTAATTTCCAACAGAGCAGAGGAGGGGAGGGCCGAGGAGTCTGGGAGCCGCCGTCTGCCGAGGCCCGAGGAGGGGGCTAGCCGGGGGGTGGGGGAGCGGCTGTCGCCCGCCGGTAGCCAAAGGAGGAGGAGGAGGAAAGGGTGCCATGGGAGGCGAGGTGGGGATAAGCTTGGGTTCTTGTGTGAGACTGATGAGTGTAGTGTAGGAGAACAGAGAGCAAGCTGGGCACTACTAATAAAAAAAGACATTGGTATACTGCCTAGCTTGTGTGGCAGTCACTTCTTCACTAGTGAGTGGTGAGAAGCAAGAAGTCTTGCTCAAGTGAGCAGCAGAGGCACATGCTCTGGCCTCTGTGTGAGCATGGGAAAGGTTTTTACTTCGTGATAACACAGTTGTGTAGGAAAAATGGAGGATGATTTGGGGGAGGGGGGATAAGTGTGTGACATGCATGATGGTGCTTGTTGATTACCACAGGAAATCCAAGGCATGAAATCTCGTCGAATAAATTTGAATCGTAAAAGTCATATTCAAACTAACGCTTCAGTGGTATTGGCCATTAATTTTGAATGTTTATGATCATTTTAGTACAATTTGCTATTGTATTACTAATTTTGTTAATTTTGATTTACAGTTCTTTACCCAATGAAACCATATATATATTTTTTGGAGATGCGCTTTCAATTAACAAGGTACCTTCATTGTCTTGCTTTTCTTTTATTCATGCATGAGTTTGATTTCACAATACTATGTTTGTCTCGAATTAGATTAATCATTCGAGACTTTGAGCCTATCCAAAGTTGTGGTATCCAAATGCAAGTAAATTTAGCATCAAAACTAGATGAACTAAAGTTTATATTTTCAAGACTACAGCTTTACAAATTTTTAATAATAATTTGGGAAAAAATATCTGAGTATATATCTATGTACATGTATACAAATCTGATACCAGAGGCTCTACTAGAAGTCCTTGTGTTAGATTGCTAATCCTAAGAAGAAAAAAATGGCTCCTAGACACTAAAGATGGTTGGCATTTGCTAAGACACACGGCATAACCTTGAATTGTCTTGTGGACACTACAACTTTATGGTCATTTACAAAAACACATTTCGGCCACTAAAATATGATTTTAGAGGAATTTAGGTCACTAAAAACTCATGTAGTGGTATATTCATGGGATATATATGATTTTCGATAAAGGTTTACTCATACGTTTTGTTTTGTTGTTTGAACTAAACCATTTCATTTTAAATGGTGGGATACAACTTCAAAGAATATTCATTGCAAAGATTAAACTACTTCGTTCGCTGTAAGGGTATGTCTAATAGTGCTATGTCAGTCATCGGTTAGCCCTTAAATGTTAGCCCTTAAATGTCAGCAAAATTCTAAGTGGAAGAGATGGAAGTACGAGAGAGAAGGAAAATCGTCTCTTCCTCAAACAACAATCTCTACACATAAATCAAGACAAGAGAGGCGAATGAGTGAGAATATTATAAGTTTAACATAAAATTTTAAAAACAACTTGCTAAAAATACATTATTAGAGATGTTATCTTTAAATTTATCTTTAAATAATATAAAATTAATATAACAAAATTAGATATAATACTGTTGTAGATGCTCTGACAACCACACTACGAGGCTAACCCCATGTCCCCACCCATTAAACACGCAGTGAGCTCCTGATTACTCCAAATTTGAAGAAAAGTAGTACTCACCATGATAGCATCCGTCGCCGGCGGCGAATCCATCGCCGTCCATTCTCGCCTCGCACGCGCACCGGTGACCCCTCGCCCCGCTCGGAGACTCCACGTCGTGGCACGATGCGTTCACCACGCACTGGCTTATCCCTCCATCGGCGCAAGTCCCGTTGACCCACCAGCCCAGCTCCGCCACCCCGAACTCCATCGACACCGTCGCCTCCTGCACATCCCCGCGGCCATACACCGACGCTGTCAGCACGTTGCCACAGCCAAAATTCTCCACCTTATTCCACCGCAGAAATAGCTCCAATCCGCTCGCCGCCGCCGTTTCGTTCCGCGGCGTCGACGAGATGCACGTCACTGTGGTGTTGTCGCACTGCCCCAGGCGGAGCATGGGGCTGATGAAGTTAGAGGGGACGCTGCAGTTTGAATCAGTCAAGTGGCAACCGCCGGGGATGTAGAGGACGGTGTGGGAGGAGACACCGTAGTTTGCGCCGGAGAGTGACCTCTTGGCTTCGGAGACGGTGCGGTTGCACAAGGGCCGGAGGGGCACGCGGAGGGTGGAGGTGGTGGAGTTGAAGTCGAGAATGGGTAGCATGGCCGCCGTGGTATTTATGAGGAACGGGGTGGAGTTGGTGGCGTTGCATGATAATTGGATGGGGCAACCGGCGGAGAAGCCGAAGGGGTAGGGCACGACGGTGCCGCCGCACCGCCGGTTGCACCCGCCGGCGGCGGCTTCATGGGGGAGCAAGAAAATGATCAGGAGGAGGAGGAGGTGGTACATATTATCTCGGATTCTCAGTCCAAGAAAAGCTATAGTTGGTAAGATTTTGCATGCTAGCCAAGGCAAGGAAGGCAATTGCTCGAGGAATTAAGAAAGGAGTCGAGTTTCTGATAACTGAAGGAAGTCTGTACGCTGAAACGAGGAAAGGGGCCGGCCGCCGTCGTACATGTATGAAGTTAACGTGATTAAGTACGAAGTTAACGTGGATTTTTCTTAGCTAGGAGTCGAATGTGATTAAGTCGCATCTTCAAAAGTCACCTTATGTCCTTGTCAGAACAAGACATGTAGATTGTAGAGTGATTTAGACTTTACAGAGTTTCAGTTTAAGCCGGCTCGTCTTCGCCGCGCGGCAGTCGGCAGATCACACGGTGTGGCGAAGAAAAGAAGGTAGTGGCAAGAGGAGTTTAGGAGGGTTCCAACAAAAACTTCTCTTGATATTTCTCCTCCTTTTTTCACATATCCTTCCCATCAAACAGCAGCCAATCCTTTTTTTCACATATCTTGTTTGCAAAACGAGAATTTTAAGTGTTGGAATTGTGCAAAGAAAACTTAAATGTTATACTTAGGGCATGTTGTACTACACCTTGCAATTATACTGCGTGGGCAAGTGAGCTAGTAGTTGGGGGAATGGAAGAGAAGTCACCACACTTTTACCTTGCCGAGTAGAAATCCACAGATGTTGCACTTGTACCAGAGGAGGTTTGGCGGTGACCATGTAATATGGTTAAAATGGCAATGGTCCGCGATAAAATAGTAAAAATGAATTAATAAAAATAGCGTGGCGGGCTCCCGTTCGGCCGTTCGCCCACCAAGCGGCAGGCTGCACGCCAACCAAGCGGCAGGTCACCTCCTCACGCTACCTGGCGCTCGGACAAGAGCACGTGTCGGCTATCGACGAGTCCGCGTATTATTTTTTAATTTGATTTTTGGAAAAGGTTGGATTTGCTATTACGGACCCTAACAGCACCATAGTGACAAATAAGCTAAAACTCTATGAAGAGGACCAAGACCTCGTCGGGGTCCACGCCGAACATTCCGTTGTAGAAGCCGATGTTGGCGGCGGCCACGGGATGTTCGAGAGGAGCCGATCGAGGTTCTTGTGGTACTGGCTGCCGTCCGTGTAGTTGCCAGCAGCGCGGATGGCCTCATCAGGGGCTTGCCGTCGACGCCATCACCAACTGCGACGACGGCCAGTAGCAGCAGAAGGTGAAGACGTGGAGCCATGGCCGATCGATGGTGAGCGGCACCGTCAACCGGTGAAGTCTTTAGGCCGATGCGACGCACTAGACTAGACGCAGCTCGCCCCGGGTCTCTGCTGTTGTGATATTGTCACTGTCCACTGAAGCTTCTGTGCATTTGACATTTGCGGGCTTCTTTCCTATACCCTTTGCGGGCCGGCCCGTGCGTGATCCGGCATCTGATTCACTCGATTGACTCACCGTCCTGCGTAAGTTCCCTCTTATCTTCTTCACTTGTCTTCATGATGACTGTCTTCCGTGTCTGGACGTCTTGTTGATGGCTTGATGCTAATGAGTGATGGGTTGATGTCCACTGCCAGAGCCGAGTTGCTGATGGTCAGTGGCCACTGGCCAAAGCCCAGATGCTAATGGCTCATTGCAGAGAAGAGAGAAGTGTAAATGTATAGCACATACATGCAGAGAGAAGTAGAGAAATATAGATGAATGCAATGTTGCACTATCACTGATGCAGATGCTTGTTCTTATGTTAAATTGTTTACATGTTATTGATTACTTGTTTTTCATCATTTTAGAAAAATGGAAACTGGTTCGGCAAGCATGAAGAAACATAAAAAATGATACATATGTGTAATTTATTCTTATTATTTAAATATATATAGCCGTGTCATCGTATCGGTATTTTTGGGAAAATGGCGAATTCCTGTGTCGGTGTCGTGTCGTGTCGATGTATCCGTATCTGTGCATCATAGCTGGTAAGACAACACGCTGTTGGGTGCAAATTATGGATACTGCTGTGCTTCACTGAAACCAGTGATCGATCACCACGGGATTTCTTGGCCATCCCAGGCGAAGAACTTCCCATTGTCGCTTTTCTTGACGTTGTCGATGATGGACATGAGCATCTGTACGGAGAACTCCCTCGTGAAGAGCATATCCTTGGCCACATTTCTTTGGAATGGCCGTGAGAGGTCAGTGTCCACGGTTCCAGGATGCAGCAAAATGCAGGCAATGTTGTCCTTCTTGCCAAGCTCAACCGACACGGTCTTTGTCACTGCACAATACGAGCAAAGGATTTCAGAAACCTAAGAGAACAAAAGTTGGACAACTACATATAGTACTAGTTTATTCAAGATACAGAACGTTGATAAATGAAAACTATCATAATGACTAGATTAGTGTGAAGAGCAGGCTATTAGATACAGAATGGTACATTGGAAATTGCATCTTACAGTTTACATACATTGATTCAGTGCTGTTTTAGAAGCTCTATATGAATGCCAGCCTCCCAAACCATTGTCTCCTATCGAGCCAACTCTAGCACTCATATTTGCAACCAATGAAAATCCTCTCCCGGTCTCAGAGCGACCTCCAACCTTTAGGAATGGCCACATATGCTGACAAAATAGATGAATTGTCTAAAAAATACCTAAAAAATTGTAGGCATGTCGAAAGACCAGCGAAATGCTAACAATACCTATTATATATAAAAAGGAGTATATCTAAAAAATTGTACATACCACCTCTAAAAAGGTATAAATACCACATAAGTTGTCTTATATACCCGTATACTACATATACATACTCTCGGTTGCGCAAGATACCCACTACGTTGTGAGATACGGAATAGAGAGTAACTACATCCGGGAGTAGAAAAAATGATTCCTCTCTCTCTCCAACGTATCTAGTGCTAATGTGTTAATACCAATCTTGACCGTTGGATCTGGATCTTGACTGTTGGAAGTGAGAGTATGCATAGTGTTTAATGAAGACGCATTAATGAAGGTGCATTAAAGGTGAGAGCATGCAAAATGATTAATTTAATCTTGGTTGTTCAATTCAGATCCAACGGTCAAGATTGATATTAGCATCTTAGCACTGAATTACCCATTAGCACTAGATATGTTCCCATATATATATATATAAGACGGCGAAGAAGAAGAAGTCATCGTGGCAATATCACAAGAAGCAGCAGAGAATTAAAGTGAAGCAGTGAGACTAACTTATACCTTGATCACTAAAATAGGGCCAACAGCATTCACTTCATATGCAAGAAGCAGGGATGACTTCTGAACTTTGCTCAATGTAGTCTCTGTAGCATAAGACGAACGTAAGCTGATTTCAGAAAACTCATAACCAATTAACAAAATCAATTCAAGCTGGAGCATTGTGCTCAAAGGTGAAGCACAGACCTGGTTGTAGCACATTTGGAATCGAAAGGATACCCGCGGCATTGACCAGTAGGTTAAGGGACCCGTGGCTCTCCCCAATTGACACCGCAGCAGCCTGTCATGAAAGAACAAAGCTCTAATTACATTATTATCAATCTGTAAATTTGGGGAAATTTCCAGGTTCTTGATTCAGCTATTGCAAATATTATGCCTAGTCTCTCATCATCCATTTAGGAGTGTGTCTTGCCATTTCTCTCTGCGAATCAAAGAACTACGATATCTCGGAAAAGTTGACGATCCATGTAATAACTAGCAAGAAGAGGCTAACTGTGCGATTCATCTCTGCATGGCATGGTGCATAACTCCATACCTCTATGGTGGCCTCGTCGGTGACGTCCAGCGGCAGCACGGTGAGGCGCTGTGTGTACTCCTGCTTCAGCTTCTGAAGCTCCGCAGCTGAATCCGGAGCGCGGCATGTCGCGATGACACGGCCATGATCACTCCTCCTCAGCAGCTGCCTCACCTGTAGCATCAGATTCACAGCACGCAGAAATTATTATGCAGGCAATGTGAATACGTGATCAGGGAATTTGCGTGAATGGACTGGTAAAACAATACGCCGTTGCGTGTGTGTGCGTGTGTGTGCGTGTGTATGAGAGGGCCAAGTGCGAAACGGTCGCAGCAGACGAGAAATAAGGAGGAGCGCAGGGGCTGGAGTGTAAAAAGTGAAGTGAGATCGGAGGAGAGAGGAGGATTACTCACGAACTCGAGCCCGATCCCCCGCGACGCGCCCTGCACCATCGACACGCCGCTGGCGGCAGGGGATCCGGAGGCGGCCGCCGCCGAGAACGCTCTGGTCGCGGTGGCCGTCGCTGACATCCTCGCCATCGCCATCGCCATCGCCATCGCCATTGCTCCTCTCAACGGATTCGGGTGCATCGCTCCGCTTCTCTCTCTCTCTCAATCTCCCCCCGTGGCGTCTTCCTTCCCCCCCGCTTTGTTCCTTCACATGTTTGCAGTAATGGCGTGTAGTTGGAGGGGGGATTTGCGTGGCTGGACGAAGGCGCACGTACGCCGCGCGCTGGCCGGGCACGCTCGCCTCGCTTCCCTTTAATCTCTCTTCTCTCTCAATTTTTTTTCTTCCCTTTCCCTTTTTCTTTTATTAATCAAGTTCTTTATAAAACAACATCAACATGCAGCCAAAGCACTTTTCTTTTCTTTTCTTTCCATGAGAGATGAGAAAATCAAGTGGCTGGGAGGTGGGAAGCCCTGGCCCGGTCCAAAATACCAAGTGGGCTGGCCCAGGACGTATATATATATATATATATATATATATATATATATATATATATATATATATATATAAGCTTTTCCTACTCTAGGAGAAATTCTCTATTCCAGTATCTCACAACGTAGAAAGTATCTTGTGAACCGAGTATGTATGTGTAGTATACGAGTATATAAGACCACTAGGTGGTATTCACACATTTTCGAAGTGGTATGTACAATTTTTTAGACATACTCCTTTTTAGTGCAAATATGAAGGTATTTACAAAATATGCTAAAAACTAAGGACTTTCTTACAAATTTTTCATGTGGTTCGCATTGGAATATCTTATAATTAGTATATGAGATACCCAAAGTGATAAAGGAGTATGTCAAGTTCTTTTAAGTGGTATATCGAGAGGTGAGAATTCTACACCCTGGGAGTAGAAAGTATTTATCCTATATATATATATATATATATATATATATATATATATATATATATATCCTTAAAAAAAGATACTACGATCACTAAAAATAATTAATCAAGCCAATTTGGTTGCCCTTGTGATGACCAGAGTTCAAATCAAATCCCATGACCCACTCTTTAAGGGTTGTTATTATACTTATAGGCAAGGTTCAGTTTACTTCAAACCGGCCCGGGGAAAAAAAAACGAATTTGGTTGATTTGAAAATTTCTGCCAAAATTGGCCCAAATTTTCTAATTTCCGGCCAAACCGCATAAAGTCCAACCTTTTGTGTTCTGAGAAGAGCATAAAATCCAATTAAGCTGGATATGTGTGTATCTAATATAATATCTATGCGATGTGGATTGTGCAACTAAGTGGGTTGGAACATCTGCTGCCTGCCTGTCTGTCCAGTACAAGTGTTAGCCGCTAGTCTGCTACCTAGCTGTACCTGATCGATTAGCTAAGCTAGCTAGATAATTTGCTTCTTTTCCTGCCTTTTTTTTTATCGACATAAAAGTAAAGCTCTTTTCTTCGTGTTTATTGCAGGTAATACTAATTAAACTTTGGTCCTTCTAAGTACACCTAGCTAGTAATTAAAGCGAGGTGGGCTGGAATACTAAAACGCTGCTTAGTTTGGGGCCCTTTTTTTAAAAAAAAAATCTATAGGCCAGTAGTTTTGTTTTTCAATGCAAACTTGTATTCTGAAATTGACCAATAAGAGCGACATACATAATATATGATCGCAAGTCACAGACTCACCGGGTAGATGAAATGCAAGAATACATAATTAACTCTCGGTGAAGGTAAGCAAATTCACAGTGCTTTACATTAATTACACATAGCACGATGATGATGACCAGTGGCGTAGCTGATCATGGTTCAAATTGTTTTTCTCTTTCTAATTTTTCAAAGAAATTAAGATGGCTTTTTTTTATCTCATTGCCCTGGCGGAACGAAGCCCAACTCCGCCTCTGATGATGCCAACTCTACTGCAGATCAAGAGCTTAATTAATTAGAGCAAATTAAAATCATCAGCAGCTCTATCGATAATCCATCTACACAAACCGTGTTCATATGTGTACGTATACATATACCTTCTTCATCGCGAGGAATAATCTTAGATCACGCGCAAGAGCAAAAGAAACTTAAAAAGCAAATCAATCGAACTCAAAGCAGGTTAATTAAAAGAATCAATATCACGCATGTACCTATATATATTGATCGTATTAATTAACGATCGATCAACTAGCTGCCTGCTAGCATGCGTAGAGCTGGGCCAGCTCCCTCATGGCGTCGTCGTCCTCGCCTTCGGCGCCGGCGCGGAGGTCGACGGCGTTGTCGAGCATCCACAGCAGGTGGTCGAACAGCACGACCTCGCAGTTGACGGCGATCGGCTTCTTTCCATCGTCGATGAGCGCGGCGATCAGCGGGTGGCTGAGGTGCTTGGCGCTGATCACGTACCGCCGCCGCGAGCTGCCCACGAACACCACCGCGCCGTCTCCGCCGACCGACACCACGTCGGCGCCGGGCTCCCTGGTGGACATGGAGCGGAGGTTGCTGCCGGAGGTGGACCTCCCTTCACGCGACAAGCTCTTGCACTTTCGCAGCAACACATTCCTGAACCTGATCATGTACGCAAACTAGCTAATTAACCGAACTCCAAGAATGCTAAAATTCTTGGGAACAAACGTAAGATTCAGATTTAAGCGTGGATATTTGGGAGCAAGATTAAGAGCAAATGTGTGTGCATATATGTGTCTGGGTGGCGCGTCGCTGTAGGCTAGGTAGCCAGCCACTCCATCAGTCCATTGAATTAGGGTTGGACACCAGGTTGGCCTAGCTAACCGGAAGCTACCACTGTTGGCGTGTAGATATTGCGGCGTGTAGATATTGCTAGGTAATCTTTGTCTAAAGTATTACTTTCCTTCTGTTGATTATCGAGCCCTAGTTGGATTCTTATTTCTAGTCCTATTTCGTTTGTGTAGCTGAGTCTTGGTGCTATATAAGTAAGGGCATTGTACTCTAATATGAAATAACTTGGGAAGAAGAGAAGAAAAAGATGCTAGTCGTGCCGCACTGGAAATTTTTCTTTGTTCGTATTCGAGAGTTTTTGCTGTGAATTTGTTTCTCTTTGGCTTGGGCCAACAATTGGTATCAGAGTTCTAGATTCGAAACCCTAGCTGCTGTCCTGGGAGGGGTGATCTCGACTCCCGGAGTGGCATATACGGTGTAGCGGCGGATCCGGTGGCGCGTTAGACGCAGCAACGCTGGAGCTCACGGTAGGGCGCGGTGGTGAGACCGATGCACTGTATGGTGCATGCGGCTCCATGACGAGGAGTCTTGAGTTTTTGATTTGTGCCCATGATTATGTCGCGTTCTCCATGGAGTGGTGTCACTTGTGACGAGGTAACGTCGACGCTCTTCCTACTGGCTGAAAAGGAGACGGTCAAAGCTGCGTGGAAGGCGTTGAAGACGATGCATCTTGGTGCCGATCATCGAAGGTAAAGGCGAGGGACGTTGAGAAGATGTGTTCGCCGTCCTCAATCAAGTAAGTAGTGTTAAGTCCGGGACATCGAGAAGAAGTGTTCGTCGTCTTGAATCGAGTCTGTGTGTTACTCAAGTTGAAGTCATGATCAACTTGAAGTTCGAGTACGAGTTGGGGCGCAAGCCGTAGTTGAGACCGACTGCTTCAATGAGTAATAGTCCAAGACGTGTTCGAGTTATGCCACCGTCTTCGGGCGATCGTGTGAGCCAAGTTGAAGTTGAGTCCAACTGGCAATCGAGCACACGAAATATAATAAGTACAACAAAGATTAGGGAGTGATTGTTAGGTAATCTTTGTCTAAAGTATTAGTTTTCTTCTTTTGATCATTGAGTCCTAGTTGGATTCTGATTCCTAGTCCTATTTCGTTTGTGTGGTTGAGTCTTGGTGCTATATAAGCAAGAACATTGTACTCTAATATGAGATAACTTGAGAAGAAGAGAAGAAAAAGGTGCTAGTCGTGCTGCACTGAAATTTTTTCTTTATTCGTATTCGAGAGTTTTTGCTATGAGTTTGCTTGTCTTTGGTTTTGACCAACAGATGTGGTCCGATTTTCATGGGGTCATGCCACAGTGCCACTGGATTCGTTCCGCTCCACCGGTTATGCATGATCGAGTACGTTTGAGCTGTGCCAGATGATTAGGTTTTTCAGCTTGAGCTTTCTTATGCATATTTGTTTCTTAGAGTACTTACTGTGAGCTTGTTCGACTATGGTTATCTACGATAGCTCAGGGTTAAAATTGAGATTGAGGCGTGTAACTCGAGGGTTACCTCGACCAATTATGTCAAGACCTTAGATTTTTGTTCAGTCAGCCCAAGAAAAAGAGGGAAAAAAAGATTGTTATTTATCCAAAGGAGCTGCCCCCATTTCTCTGTACCTCAAAATTACAATTAAAGAAAGAAAAAAATTCACAACATGTCACTGAATAACTACATGGTTTATAATATGTCACTCATTATGAGGCTGACATATAGACTCAAGGCTCATATATATATTAGTGAGACACCAGTGGTTTATTTTGAAGATCTGAACTTATTCAGTGGCACATAGTGAATTGACTCTTAAATAAAACGGAGGCACCACAAAGAGGACAAAATAGAAAGCAAACAAGTAATCCTACACAAGAAGAGCTTTCCAGGTCTATCTCATACCTACTTGTCTCAATGCGTTTGTAACATGATGCCTAGCAGAAATGGATCCTCTGTATTGAAGGATCTACGGTGCATGGTATTAGGAAGCGATCTCTACCGTCCGATCAGAAATCAAAGGTCAAGATCAATAACTACATGGTATCTCCTGCCGCAGTATTTGATGTGACGCCTCTGCAGAGTACTATTCGCACGCTCAAAAAAACACTACATCTGCGGTAATGTACAAGATTCGGATCCGATGCATGGCATAGGCCATGTTACAGAGAAAGGCAAATTAACCGCTTACATTTATTTTATATTTCGTTTAGCTTGATACAAAAACATGTACATGCTCGTCTTATCCTCCAACTGGGCCCACGAGTCAGCACCTTGGCCCACCTGTCTCGTTGCGTGGGCATTGCGAGAGGCGGCAAGCGAGCGCACATGCCCCTGCTTTAGGCCTTGTTTGTTTCAGCTTCAGCTTCCAGATTTCGTCCGGAAAAGCCGAAAGTCGAAACAAATGGCCGGCTTTTCGCCGAAGCCGCTTCTTGTTACAACATGCAGAAGCCTAAAGCGACAAGTTGCCCACGGGCAGCTTCCCGCAAACTCCCTTCCCAAATTACCCCTCGAACTTCAGGGTAATAGGGGTAATTACCCGCAAAATGACATCCCATATAACCCCGGTTGCCTCCAACCCCCCGCGCAAGTGCGCCTCCTTCTCTCGCGTCGGCGAGGCCGCACAACCCTCCCCCACCCCCTCCCTCGCCACTGACATGTTGCCGCCATCCCGCTACCCCTAACCGCCGCGCTGGTCCTCCTCCCCCCACCCGAACCGCCGCCGCCTTCTCCCCCGCCACCGACCCAGATTTGGACCTCCTACCCCGTCGTGCTAGTCCTCCTCCTCGGCGCCTCCGCCTCACATCCAGCCTCCTCCTCCACCGCCTCACACCGCCGCCATCCTCCTCCCCCGACGTCGTGCATCCTCCCCTGACCTCCTCCTCCTCCGCCCTCGACGCGCCAACTCCTCCGCCCCTCGGCCCTCCTCCTCCTCCGCCCCCGACGCGCCAACTCCTCCGCCCCTCAGTCGTCCTCCTCCACCGCCGCCGACCTCCCCCGCCAGCTTCCTCCTCCAAACCCTAGCCGCCGCCCAAACCCTAGCTCATCTCCCCTTCTCCCCCCTCCCCTGCCACCTCCACCACCCTTCCCGTCGAGCTGCCCCCTATGTCGACCCCGACACCAATCCTGACACTGCAGCACCTTGGTTTCCCCCCTCGACCGCGACCGCCAGTGACCTCCACCGCGACAACCCCTTCATCCTCGGCTCCCTTCAAGGTACAAGTTGGGCACCCTCCCCTTGGCTTCCCTCCTCCATCGTCCCCCTTGGGAGATTTGCTTGAAATTTGCATATATGATGCTTGAATGGTTCTAGTAGATGAAAATGTATAGGATTCAGTCTCAAGGTTTAGAATGGTACAAGAACGATGCTCCCTGTAGTGAGGATCCAGTAATTTAATGAACATGCTATGCTTCATGAGGTTGATTTCAGATGATTCTTGAAATTTGAGTTGAAGAACTATCTTTTAGTTTGTGTGTCCATGAATGTAGAATTGGTTCAGTTCAAGTCTTCTGTTCGAATTCAGATGATGCTTGAAAACTACCTTTGTTCTTGCATTGCATAGACCATATACAACCTGTTAATTAAGAGAGCTATGAAGAAATACTTGTATCGGTCCATGAGTAGAGGATCACTTGGCGTTGCCATTGTTTGATTACCATGGTTGAAAATGTTGTTTCATTCAGATGAACTGGTGATATTGTGATCTCATTTTGAATTGGCAGAATTTGTTGGGATATATTCTAATCTAGTATAGTAGAAGAAACATTTCACTGTATGCTCTTGCCTCATTGCAATAAGGTTTGAAATCACATTTCTCTCCATGTATGAAAAAAGTAGCAATTTAGTGATAGCATCTTTGTGCACAAGTACACATTTTGGTACTCTTGTTGTGGAGAAATTCATGCAACATGCTTTAATTCGGTGCTTGATTAATTTTATGACCTAATTGAGATTGGTAAGGTGTACTTGATATCTACAGGATCAGTGTGCTCAGAAGAAGCTTAATCCTTTAAACAATGACTATGAAGTAACTCTGGATGCCTCAACATCTATAGAAATTTGTTCGGTTACTCTTATTGTAATTATCTCCATTAATACATGTTCATGTTACATATACAGCTAAATTGATACAAATTGTCCATAATTGCCTTCACTGATTGTTATTGCAATGTTCAATGTTTGTGTCTATGTGAATAACTTGTAAAATGACATCTCATTATTCCTTTATGGTTTTGAGCCAATTTTTTTGACATGTTCAATTCGAAGTCTGTCATCTGTCATTGTGTACATCAGTTTTGATTTTAATATAGCATGAGTTGTATTCCAACTTTAGTTACTCGCGTCACTGACAAAACCACTAGAAAAACTTACTAACTGAGTTTTGCAAGTGCCAAATGTAAATAGAAACATGTGTCTAATGAGGCCAAACAAAATTATGATGTCGTGATTCTTGGTGGGCTACATGAGTTGCATCTTGCTGTAAATGGATCAGCCTGTTGGAGATTTTTAAACAACCCTTTGATCTTCCCTGTTGTGAATGATGTATTGTTGTGAATTGTTACTTCTTTATTTTTTGGGGGTACTTGTGAGGGTGGGGGTGCCTAACACTGCCGATGCCGGTCTCAAGTCCGGAAAAAGTGGAGGGGGCATGAATTATTTATGTAATAATTATTTTTAATAATTATTTACTGTAATATTTATTCATTGTAATAATTATTTTTAATAATTATTTAGTGTAATAATTGTCTGTATTTTTATTTTTCCATGAAATAATAGTTGATGAAAAAAATATGTGTATTCATTATTGTTGTAAATGAAATAATTGTTGTATTCATTATTCACTATAATAACTGCGTGTGATAATCACTTATTGTAATAATTATGTGTAATAATCACTTATTGTAATAATTATTTATGTAATAATTATTTGTTGTAATAAATATTTATTGTAATAATTATTGTTAAATACACTAATTGTGGTTTATTGTTGTTAAATATCGTCAACTGTTGTTAAATGTCGTTTAATATTGTTAATTGTGTTAAACGACAATAAACAAGTTATTACTGTCCTCGGGAGTATTTCAGACATTTCTCATCTTGGAAGCTGCAGTCAACCTACCTAAAAGTTAGATAACCAAACAACAAATTAGAAAAACACAGCCGTTCAGCCTGCAGCCAAAAAGCTCTGCAACACGACCAGAAACCGCTTTTAAGAAGAAGAAAAACACAACCGATCTAAACAGACCCTTAATAAGACTGCACTGTCTAAACAACCATCTCCTCGTCCCGCACAGATCTCGATGTACTGTGCTACAGTGCACGCCGTTAATCCGTCGATGCACCCTTCGTGAGCTCCGGGCCGTGCATCGTCGTGATAGATTCACCGATGTATAGCAAAATTCCGATGGCAATATATACCTTATGTTTTGAGCGGCGAGAGCAAAATTTTCCTTTTAGTTTTCCACGAAAGATGGACGTTGCTTCCGAGTGCAATCGTCCTACCTTATATTTTAAGTGTTAGGACGGGATCCAGCATAAAAGGCAAGAATTACAGCTTGTGATTAATGGTAAGTAATGGTACTCGACCTAAGCTTAGTTGCTAAGAAAACCAATGGTAGCAAGTAGATACACACAGCTCATGATGGAAGACTAGAGGTTTGTGCTCCAAGCAACCAGATACACTACTCATTACCAAGCGTCTTTCCAGGTTTAGGTAGACATGCCACTTGCCCAAGAACACAAGCAACAAATTCACCAGAAATTCTAGCATACAGCGGGCATACATGAATGCTGAGTCAGGCCGGTTTAGCCTAGTTTACACGCTTGCGAATTACAGCAGGCAAATTAAGTTGGTTTAACTGAAATAACTGAATTGGATATTTCTGTTTTTGTTTTTTTACAGGATAACTGGATTGGATATTTATCATCCAGAAAACAAGACGGGATTTTTTTATTACAAAAAATTAATCCTATGTCATCGAATAACTCTATTCTTCACGATTTGATATCGAATAACTCTATTCTTCACGATATGTTATTGGGTTTCAATTTTTTTTACAATATGTAATCGCCATTAATACAGTATCTAAACACCCCGTTAAACAGTCCATTTTACCTCCGAATTTTACGTTTCATACCATGCCCCTTGCTCCTTTCTTCTTTTCCCCGTTCTTTCTTCGTCCAGATCCACTTCTCTCCTCTCCAGCCGATTGCTCCAGCGTCACGCCACCTCAGTCGCCACCGCCGCGTCGCGCCTACTGCGCCGCCGACTGCTCCAGCCGCCTCGGCCCAACCGCTATTGTGTCGTTCTCAGCGCCGCCACGGCCGCGCTCCTGCGCTACCTGGACCGGACCGCCGCCTCAGCGCCAAGCTGGTCGCGCACCCCGGCTCCCTCGGCTGCGCATCACGCCACCCGAGCCGCTGGAGCCGTCGCGCCTCTGGCTGCGCCGCACCTCTCTCTCTCTCCCTCTCGGGGCCACACCACTGCCGCAGGCCAACGCCGCCCTCGTCGTCGCCCTGGCGCCCGCGTCGCCATGCCGCGTCCTCGGCGCGGCGCCGCCGACAGCTGCCTCGGGCCCACACGCCTGGGCTTGGCCTCGCCCCCGGTCGTGCCTCCCTCGGCCCTCGGCGCATCACGATGCCACTGCCGCCTTTTCGGCACCGCCCGAGACGCTACTCATGGCGCCACGCCACATGCGCCTTCGACTTGACGTCACCTCGACACACCACGCCAGCTGCACCTGGGCTACCACTCCATGCCGACGCCACGCTGCTGGCTCGTGCCCCAGCTCCATGCATGCACCGCCGGGCCACGCCGCATTGCCACGCTCGGCTTGGCCACGGAGCCGCATCACCGAGCCACCGTTGGCGCTCGACCTTGCCAAGCCGCCGCATGCGCCACAACGACCTCATCGCCACCGCTCCTCCCCATCTCTGCCCACCTTCCTCTCGGCCGCAGCGAACCTTGGCCACAGTGCCTCTACCTTGCATGCTGGAACGAGTCGTACAAACGAAACGCTCTCGATACAACGAACGCTATGGTGTGACATGCATTACACAATTTTTGGTTTTTGGGTAGAGATTGAGAGGAGAGAAGTTTATTTGAGTTTGAGCAAACCAAATTTTTTTGAAGTGATACCTGAAATTCGAAGACAAAATGGATTTTTCTCGCAACTTAACGGGGGTGTTTGGATGCTAACAACAATGGTATATTGTAAGAAAATTTTAACTCAATTGCATACTACCAAGATGAAGTTATTCGATAGCAAATCGTGAAGAACAAAGTTACTCAGTGGCATAGAATCAATTCTCTTTTTTGTATGTACAAGTTCAACGTAAATTAGCATACAAAACATTATCAAAGAAAACAATTTCGCTATACACAAGACAGTGGCAATTCTTTTACATAGTATCCTTGACAGTGCGATTTGCTCGTTTCTCAGAACTTCTTTGTATTGTCGCAAATGTTATAACAAGAATGTGGAAATGCAGATTTCTGTGCCCAAAAAAAAAAAAAACTGGAAGCATACCCATGACATGTTCCAACGAAAGAATGGATCTCAGTCCTGCACAGAATCCAGGAATTTACAGGAGAGAAAAGGGGTACCTCTGTCTACGTATTGTCAATCGACCTGCTCGGGATTGTCGGGAAACGAATGTTGAAAGGAGATAACAATGTACAGGATGCGTGCTCCAATATAAGAAATGGCTATAAGAGCAGCTCAAGCAGCTATTCAAAAAAAAATTGTGGAGCTTTTGGATACTTTTTAACATCTGCCCTCTGAATAGCCACTTGATTCTGTAGATTACCATCCGTCCGCGTGTGAAATAGCCCAAATTATGTTCTCTTTTTTCTTTCCCCGCTTCAGTTTACAGCTCACAGGTGCCAGAAAACATACACCTGCTAACTATGGCGTGCTTGGGAATCTTCAGAGGAGATACTAGAGTGAGGTGAGGGCTCGAGGCTCTCAGGCAACTCCAATTGCGGCGGCAATAGGTTCAACAAACTGCCTTGAGGGTCTTCGTTATCAGCAGTATCTGTACAGATGCCAGTGAATGCAATGTAAATATTATGAAAATGTTGTCTCCAAGATCTGAGTCCAGAGTGTTAAAAATTTACCAAACAATGATTTGATGGTTGGTCGCTTTGGCTTGTTATTCTTTTTCTTTAATTCAGCTGCAGAGCCAAAAGGAAATAGTAATGCACAAAATTATGTCCAAGCTACTTTTTGCAAAGAATGCAACAAGGAACAAATGGGAGTAGACTAGGAGAAACACCCAACCTATTCCTGGAAGTTCAGGGTCATTCACTATTTCAAAGTTCTTGTAGGTATAACCGACAAAATTCATGTCCTTAGAGGAAAGCATCTGCACAAAAGAACATTTAATCAGAACCTAGAGCCAGAAGCAAAAGGATTGAAAGCAACCAAATAAAATATGAAGGCTCGAGCATTTAATTTTAAGTGCGAACTTGATCCTCCTGGCAGAAAAAAAGAAAAAATGTCGCTAGTCTGAAACAACTCTATAAAATTTTGAAACAAAAAAAGTAATCTCCTTAATAGGTTTGACAATATAAAACACTAAAAGAAACGCATTCGATTGAGCTCTGCAATAAGTACCTTTCTCCAAGGACCTGCCTTTGATGAAGTTTGCATAGGAGGAGCAGTCTGGAAGAACACCAAGTGTGTAAAAAGGTTAGTACTCATTGAATAGGCCACTTGAGTAGAACTAAAGTATCTTGCACCACTCAGGGCAAGGAGGAAACATTCAGGATCCCACACAATTTGAAGTTCTGCTGTCAATCACTTAAAAATATTTTCCCCCTCTGTCAAATTGTGCACTAATATGCAGAGGAACAGTCAGAACTGTGAACTAGCCTAAGTAGCCTGAGAATAACACTTTACCTCCTCAAATTTCTCAAAGTTTTGTGTGTCCAACTCATCATTAACCTCGGGTATGAAAGCTGCTTCCATCTGATATAGCTTTTCCCACTCAACACCTCTAAACCATGGATGTGCCTGTAGGAACACATCATGCCATGATCACCAATTTTTCAAAATTGATGATAGCAAATCATCTTAATGATTCACACCTTTATCTCATGTGCTCCTTTCGTTCCAAGCCTCTGATCCACATTACATAATAACTTGCTAATGAGATCTTTAGCTTCTGGTGAAAGTTTGGCCTCTTCAGGGAATTTTAGATGACTTCTCCAATTCACTATCTGCAAAATTGCACTCAGAAATCAACTAAGAAGAATTCACATACAGAAGCACAGTTCCCCGCAAGGACATGGCTTAGCTATATGCAGCACTCGGATAACTGATGTAAGAACAACATTTAAAGTTACCTTCCTACATGTGGACATTGGATCTTCAGAATAAAATGGTGGATAACCCACAAGCATCTCATACATAATGGCCCCAAGTGACCACCTATAAAAGGTAAATATGAGAAAAATCAAAATTATTTGAAATTTTGGACATGCACTGCACAAGTTCAGGAAAACCAGACTAACCAGTCACATTCCATTCCATATCCTTTCTTCAATAGTACCTCCGGAGCAATGTAATCAGGCGTACCAACAGTCGAATAAGCCTGTAATTTTCATGAAAATAACATACATAAAAATGCAGAGCCAAGTGATTGTGGGCTATGGGTTTGGTGATGAAGGAAATAGGCGTGAGAGGTGGGAGGACGGACGGCAAGCGGTTGGCGGCGGCGAGGAGGGGCCGTCGCACGGAAGGCACAGCGCTAGTCGACACAGGGAAGAGAGGCAAGGTAAGACTCTTCTTAATTCTTGCTTGCCCTTTATTCAATATCTTCTCTCTTTAAATAGAGACTACAAACTAAAGATAGAAATTTATTTATGGAAAGTTGATATGGAAATCAACTAATATATTGAAACAATCTCTAACACGATATTCCTAATGTAAGGGTCCTAACATAATGGGCAAGGAAACCGCCAAGAGCTGGCTGGCGGCTATGCTGCAGCACCCTCCCCTTGTGCCTGGATGATGTGCCGTGGTTGGACTCTGCGATGGTATTGTATTCCGACCATAGCATCTCCCTCGTCCTGCGGAAAGAGCTCGTCCTCAAGTAGAAAAGCGGGAAACAAACGACGAAATTAACGGACCACTTCCAAGGTTGCATCTGATTCGGATAATTCTTGCCACACAATAAGAACTTGCCAAATTTCCCGATGAAGACGTCCTCGAATAGATTTAGTCGGCGTAGGTAATGCACGGCCATGATCCAACTCCGGAAGTGTGGGTGGAGCTGAAGGTGGTACACCATGAAAAGGTTTGAGACCAACGTGAAAGACGTTATGAATACATGCTCCACTCGGTAACTGTAGGCGGTATGCCACGTCCCCAATTCGCTCCAAAAGTTGGTACGGTCCAAAAAAGCGCGGATTGAGCTTATGGCGTGCTTGAATTGATAATGATAATGCTTGACGGTGTAAGATACAAAGCCAAACCCAATCTCCCACTTGATAATGAACGTCATGATGATGTGAATCATAATATTGTTTCACATAGTCTTGAGCTTGGAGTCGTTCACGAACATCGGCCAGAAAAGTATCACTGTCGTGCAAAGCTTGATCCACAGCTGGTACACGGCTATCCCCACGTTTGTAAGAACGTAGCGCCAATGCCTCACGCCCATAAACTACCCGGAACGATGTCGTTTTAAGAGCAGCGTGGAACGAGGTATTATAACAAAACCCAGCCCGTCAAAGCCATCGAAGCCACTGTTTTGGACGATCGCCAGTGAGGCATCGCAAATACATGGCTATGACCTTGTTAGATGCTTCGGTCTGCCCATCTGATTGAGGATAGTAGGCTGTGCTCATATGCAAGCGGATGCCTGCTAATGAAAATAACTCCTTCCAAAAGGCACTCGTCAATACCACGTCGTGATCGCTGACAATAGAACTAGGGATGATGTGAAGACGCACAATCTCCCCCAAAGAAAGTCTGGCTGACGTAACCGCCATGTAGGGATGCACAAGTGGAATAAAATGCGCATATTTAGATAATCGATCAACGACGGTGAGGATAACTGATTTGCCATGAACGCGGGGTAATCCTTCCACGAAATCCATGGAAATATCCTCCCAAATGACCGTGGGCACCTCCAATGGTTGCAAAAGGCCGGCCAGGTGGAGTTGTTCCGTTTTGTTGCGTTGACACACCTGACAATCGTGGAAAAATTCTTGTATGAGCTGTCGGTCACAGGGAATATGAAAATAAACCTTCAAGCGGTGTAACGTCTTCTGGAGCCCCTCATGTCCTTCCTCATGAATGGCCGATAAGATAGATGGCAGAACATGAGAAGTAGCCGGAATATAAACTCTTTTGTCGAATAGAAGTAATCCATCGGAGATGGCCCATGGAGTCCCTCGCTGTCCGGCTAGTACCTCATCACGAAGAGCGATGATAGTCAAGTCGGCGTCTGTGGTAGCTTGGATTTCCTTAAAAAAGAGTAAGCCGAGGAGAAGACAAGGCATCCGCCACAGTATTGAGTCGTCACGGCCGATATTCAACCAAAAAATCGTATCACATCAATTTGCTCGCCCACTGATGTTGAGGTATAGTTGACAAACGTTGATCAATGAGAAACTTGAGGGAGTAATGATCCGTACGTACGAGGAATGAACGCCCCCATAAGTACGGACGCCAATGCCTCACCGCCTAAACGAGCCAATCAACTCGCGCTCGTATGCAGCCAATTTAGTGTGCCGAGGTGCAATGGCTCGGCTGAAAAAGGCTATCGGCCCACCGCCTTGATGAAACACAGCGCAAACCTAATCCAAAAGCATCACATCCACGATGAATGCTTTAGTGAAATCCGGAAATTGCAACACTGGGGCGGTGGCCAGAGCTTGTTTGCGGGCTTGAAAAGCGAAGCTAGCCTCCTCCGACCAACGAAAGGCCTCCTTTAAAATCTGGGTCAGCGGGGTAACGATCGCTCCATAGTCCTTAATGAAGCGGCAATAATACCAATCCATCTCGACACCGTCAACTGAGATGACGTGCTCGAGATAAGACACCATCTTGGCTCCAAAAGTACACTTGGATCTTTTGAAGACGGGGTGTTGACGTTGTAGCGCCTCGAACACCATGCGAACGTGGCGCAAGTGCTTCGACCATGATGAACTGTAAATAAAAATATCGTCAAAAAAACACAAGCACAAATCGCTGGAGATAGAGACCAAGAATTTCATTCATCAATGCTTGGAACGACACCGACGTATTGGTAAGGCTGAACGACATCACCAAAAACTCGTAATGTTCGTGGTGTGTACGAAACGTTGTTTTATTCACATCGTCATGATGCATGCGGACTTGGTGATAACCGGAACAGAGGTCTAGCATAGTAAAAATATGCGCCCCTCTGAGTTCATCAAGAAGTTCTTTCACCACCGGAATTGGAAATTTATCTTTGACGGTCTTCTCGTTAAGCGCACGATGATCCACACAAAATGTGCACGAATTATCCTGTTTCTTCACCAAAAGTACGGGAGATGAAAATTCCAACATACTTAAGCGGATTATTCATTGCACCATCATCTCCTTGCACTGACGTTCCAGCTCATCTTTCTGCAACTGTGGATACCGGTATGGCCGAACTGCTATGGCGTTGGTGCCGGTCTCCAAGTGGACGTGGTGGTCACAACAGCGTGCTGGTGGAAGACCACATGGCTCGGCAAAAAATGCCCAAAATTCCTCAAGTAATACATGCATCAAGTCGTTCTCTTCTCCGACAAGTGCATGTATCTCCATCTTGCTTCGTGCGTAACCTTGCCAACGACCAGTGTGATTCGTGCGCCAAAAGGACATGGTCAAGCGCCCGAAATCCCACTCTATTGGCCCCAACGTTTCGAACCATTGGACGCCCAGCACCAAGTCGAAGCCCCTCAAGGGAAGCGAGTAGCAATCTACGTGGAACACCTTGTCGTGTATGCTGATCTCTTGGTCGCGACATATGCCTCCGCTTGCCAGTTGCTCACCATTGGCTACCACCACCTTGAGCCTGTGACGCCAAGCGTGTATGGGCCAGCCGAGCTGGTTGCGCACCTCTTCGGCCACAAAATTGTGTGTCGATCTGGAGTCTACTAATGCCATGAGTAGCGCTCGCCCTCCGTCAGCTCCAACTGCATGGTGCGGCCGGTATTAATGCTTATCAACGCATGTAGTGAGATTTTGGGGTTTGGTTCCTCCCCCGGGTCGTCGTCATCGCTTCCGGTCACCTCATTGACAAACTCAATGTGTAGCAATAGCTTGCACTCATAGGCCGGAGTAAACTTCTCGTCACAATTGAAGCAAAGCCCTTGGCACTTGCACTCGGCCATCTGTTCGGGCGTCAGAACGCGACAGAAGACACGCTTCGGCCCGCCCCCGGCCTGGCTGCCTCCTGTTGTGGGCTTGGGGACCACCAGGATTGGTGTCGACGTCCGTCCTATGAAGGCGGTCTTAGCCGCGGACTTTGGTGTAGGTGTTGCGGCTGCCGACAGTTCGGCCACTATAGTGGCTCGTCGCTCGTATGCCCAAGCGAGACTCATGGCAGTCTACATGGTCTAAGGCGCCTGGAGATCGATGTTGATGTTGAGTAGTTCACGAAGCCTGCGGTGAGCGGTGAACTCTTTGCTTTCGGTGTAAGGGACCAACCTGGCGAGAAGCACCGAGGCGATCGATGTAGTCGTCAGCGATGCCGACGTTTGATTGCGATCACTCTCCCAAGGGGTTATGCCGCAACGAAGGGCCGAAACGCACGTTCATGAGGTCCGAGAAGCGACGCCAAGATGGTGTCCACTCCTCGCGTTCCAGACGCAAAACCATGTTTGTGCATTGCCTGTCAGGTGGTAAGAGGCTAGTCAAACCTTCTTTTCTTCCATGGTTCTTTGTCCACGGAAGAACTGCTCGCGCCGATTGATCCAGGGCAGCGGGTCATCCTTGCCATCAAAGGTCGGGAAGTCGAGTTTGTGGAAGCGTGGCACCCAGACATGCTCAGCGCGTGCGGGTCGTATCAGGACCGAGCGACAGGGTAGAGTGGCTGCTCCGACCGAATCGTCAATCTTGATCCTCTCCACTCGCGCCAACCGAGTGTTGTGACTCTCCAACCGGTTGTTGATGGTGGAGAGTTGGGCGTCATGGTTGTCTTGCATCTGGTTGATGGCGTCGTGTCGAGCAATGATCTAGGCGAGCATCTCCAACGTGTCTTGAGAATTGGAACCGCCGTTGCATGACATGATGAATGCAACGGTTGGCTCCACTACCAAGTTGTTGTGGGCTAGGATTTGGTGAAAAGGAAATAGGCGTGAGGTGGGAGGCCGGACGGCAAGTGGTCGACGGCGGCGAGGAGGCGCCATCGCACGCAAGGCACAACACCAACCGGCGCAGGGGGGAGAGGCAAGGTAAGACTCTTCTTTCTTGCTTGCCCTTTATTCAATAACAAGTTGTTCGAACGTATTAACATCTTGAATCTTTTTTCACCTCCCTTGTGCCATAATGTTTTGCATATAATAATTAAAAATGCCTGGATGTTCTTGACTTTGTGTGGCCACCAGTGGGATGCTTTCAGATCATGCATTCCTCTTTATGACTGTATTGTGTATTTGTGTAAGAAATGTCCATGTACAATGTATAGAGCCTAAGACTTTTCTTAACTAATAAAAGGAATTTACCCCTGCACGGGGAGAAATCGTCCCACCCTGTTCCAAACAAACGCACGCTCTGTCTCTCGTTCCTCCTCCAACCGCTCGATCTTGTTATTTGAAGTACAACACAATACTGGGGCAAACCGAAATGGGAAAATCAGAATTTTCGAGACATCCCAAAGGAGCGAAATCGGAAGAAACAACAAGCTAGGAAAATGCGGCGGTGCGGTCACCGTGCTCGGGGATGGAGAACGGATCCGGTGGGGCCGGGGCCGCGGACGGCCCAATCCGCTCCTCGCCCTCGTCCGTGACCGGGGATTGTCGGACCCGCTCCTCCTCACCCTTGTCCGCGACTGGGGACGGCCTGATCTGCTCCTCGCCCTCATCCACGACCGGGGATGATGGCAACTTGGCAGGGTCGTGGGTGGCGGATCCGCGCCAGAAGGGTCAGCGGTGGATCCCGCACAGAGGTCCACATGTCGCGCCGCGCTCGCCACCGCCTTGGCGGAGAGGAGGCGGCTTGTCGATGTCATAGGTGGTTGGATCCAGCACTGGCGAGGTCGGGGTTGTCATATGGCCGGATCTCGGGTGCCAGCCGTCTCTCGAGTGAGAGAGAGGAGTGAGAAGTGGAGAGAGAATGAAGAGAGAGAGAGGATGTGGGACCCATCGTATGTCTTATCTTAACTAATAAAAAGAAGGGGTTTACCAACGCGCAGCGGGAAATCATCTCAACCCTTCCTCCCCCCGTGACTCGTGAGCGCGTCTATGCCCCCCTTCTTTTATAGAGATTCATCGCCGTCCCACTCCTTCCCGTCTCGCACCCTGCTCCCTCACGTTGCGACTCGCCGGGTAGCGGGGAGGGGAGACGGCGTTCCACACCTCCATCGCCTCACCCATCTTCTCCAAGCCTCTCTTCCTCATCGCATCTCAGGTCGCCGTCGCACCTACAAATACCAAAACGATCAAGACCAAACCCTAAAACCCCGCCTCCCACTCACCTCCCTATATCCACCTCCCTCTGCTCCCTCCCATGGCCGTCGTATAACGCCTCTTCTGCGTCGCCACCTCCGAGATTGATATTTAGTGTAATATGTTGATAGCAAGCTTTTGCCCTCCCATTTAACTGGCCATATAAAACAAAAATGATGTTATCGGATACTATTTAATACTTCCACTTGATCATGGTGGAGATTTCGTTGTTTTTTTCCTGTTGTTGGTTCATGATTGATCTTGATTAGGGGGATAAGCCGTGATTTCATTTCAAATCGGTTAGATTTTGGGTGGAGACGAAGGCGTCCTTCCTCGCCGTGCCATCATCTCGAATTCACTGCACCAGGTCCTCTTCATCCTAATCCTCCCCTGCACCACCGCTGGTCTGCTGCCTCCTGCTTCGCGCCAGCCGATCAAGCATAGTCACCTCCTCGCTTACCACCGTCACATCGCACGGCACCGCCATCCTCGCCTCAGCGCCTCCCATTGTCGTCGTGTCCATCGGCGAGGGGATCCGACGGCGATGCGGGGAGGTAGCGCCGACGACAGGAGGTAGAGGAGAGGTAGCAAGGAGGGGAGGCAACAGTGCGGTACTGGCAATGGCTGGAAATGGGCAGCACGTCAGGGAGGGATAGTTGACATCAACTTCAACTTCCAAAGGTAAATAATCTATAAGCTCAAAATTTTAATTTCTGGATGGTAGAAGTAGCAAGTGATGCAATAGGCGGAGTTAATGTTTCTATTTATATGCGTATGAAAGAAAAATGATATTTATTATGCGGTTTATGATTCCATCTACTGATATATATCACTCTCTTTTGGTGTTTCGTTGCAACGCACGGGGCACCCTACTAGTTTCTTTAAGGAAAGAGAGTAAGTTCCAATGCTGGGATTTGAACCAGGTCGCCCGGGTGAAAGCCAGGTATCCTAACCGTCCCAAGACTTGTCTACTAGGGAATGCTTAGAAGAATTAATCTGAACGGTACCAGACAAGAGGGCAGGAGTATTGGATATTTTGATAGAGTCTAGTAAAGGTTTTGACTTTTGAGTTGCATATCCACCACGAAATGGTAGAAGCGGAATGTTTCCTGTTATGGTCCAATATCCACTCGAGTAATGTTTCACACCGTGTGAACAGTAATGCCGTATTAGGACGGCTTTATTATTTAGGAATATATCTATTAGACACGTTATTATTAGATTGGATGGTTAGAGATAAATTTCCTTATATATTATTTCTTAGGGGTTAAGTCAGGTCGTCCCTATAAAAAGAATAGCATGTATCTATTATCAACCAAGAAAAAAATAAACAAAATTAGTCCCTAACCGGTTGGCTAAAGATCAGAGCCTCTTTGTTCGCCAAGAAGAGTCCCGACCAAGCTTGAAGGACGATCCCTCGCCTCCCTGGCTAATCAGGCATAAGAGCTTCACTACTTCGACATGGAAGAGCCCTACCAGTGGTTAGATGAGGGCGAGTGCCCTACCCTCGGACCTGTACCCAACCAACGACCGCAACATTCCACGGTTAAGCAAGCATGTAACTTACCAACATCCGCCGATTCTTCTGCCAATGCATTAGTTGTTCTTGTTGTGTCCGTCTGGGAGCAGCAGAGTTACTTAATCGATTATCACCATCTGTTGACGGATTGGTGCTCTTTCCCACTGCATAGTCAAGCTCACTCAAATTTGGAAAGCTACTACTATCTAGAGGTTTGCATAAGCCAAAATCCGAAAGCTTCAGGTGGCCACTTCGGTCTAATAACAAATTGTCGGGCTTGATATCCCTGAAAAGGTATAACAGAAGATTGAGTAGCAAGTTGCGAATGTTATGCAGTGTGTCATGTTAATACATTACCTATGAATATAATTGTGCTTGTGAATGGATTCAATTGCTAGTATTGTCTCCGCAACATAAAATCTTGATTCATCCTCTATCAGTGTATCCTTGCGCATGAGTAAAGTCATCATGTCACCACCAGGAAGGTACGCCATAATGAGGTACAGAAATTCGTCATCTTGAAATGAGCAGTACAGCTTAACTATATAAGCACTGTCAACTTCTGCAAGGAGGTTCCTTTCAGCTCTCACATGCTCAACCTAAAAATAACACATTAGACAAGGAAAAGCTTGCTGCGCAACCAGATTTAGTTACTAGAGTTAGCAAACATGAAGTACCTGGCCTCTTCGTAACATTTCAGACTTCTTGAGCTTTTTCATTGCATATACATTGGTTGTAGCTTTTTCTCTACAAAGTCTCACCTGCAATAACAGTATAAACTGGAGTTAAGCAGCAGGCAAATGCAGAGAACATAATTTGCATCTAAGAGAAATAGAAATTTTTCTGAATGTACAACAAGAAGCCTCAGCTTTCTCGGTACTGAGTAAAGTGATGTTCATTACAGAACAACCAACTATACATGCATCAAAGAGGGGAAGTAAAAATAGTCTTTATTACCTCTCCAAATGCACCTCTCCCAATAATGGTCAGTAATTCAAAATCATCAACACCCATTTTATGTCTCCGTAGGCGCATGTATTCTGTCTCCTTTTTTTCTAAATCCTTCAGGATATTGTTTTGCTCCTCTTCAGATACATCAGCATCTGCAAGCTTCCTCTCCAACATCCAACGCCTATCATATAACTTGGTATTAAGATGGATATCACCAAACAAGAACAGATTGATTACAATATCTAAACCATGTAGCGAAAACAATATATAGCAGTTTAGAACAATCTACGGGCTCGGCAAGCCACAAAAATGAGAGCAGTCAAACACAAAATATGACAATCAGAAAACTGTGAACAGCCTCTGTGATGCTGCAATGCACTAGTTAGATGATTTATGCTAGACGCTTTGTTCTTGCGTACCGTCTTCCCGACCAACCTAGAACACGCTACCCAAAAACGACAGCATCTTAATACCAGTGCACCCATAAAGTTTAATAGCTTGTATAAGCATTGTGTGAAATAACAACCTAAGGTAGAGAACAACAATTATAATGAGTGTTTCCTGGTCCAGTCTATGCCAGTCAAACCATGGTAAGATGCAAAATTCATGTAAATGTCCTACATATGCCCATCTTTCCCAAAATGGGTAAAAAAAGAAATCTAACAATATTAAATGCACAGTTGACAATAAAGTATAGTATATTAACAGAAGGCCCAGACCAAGTTCAAGTTGCACCACATTACAACTAGATTGATTTACCGGCAATTATGGTATATCATTATGAGAAGGAACACTTTTTGAAAAATTTCTTGTGGAGCACACCTACATCAGTTAGGTTCAATCAGCAGATCTCCACGTTATGTGGCAATATATTCTGGGGATTAAAAGTACAAAAAAACTGGAGGTAATGCATCCTTTACCACCTTCCACCCTATTTTAGTCACCTCTTTACCCCCTCCACTTTTTTTATTCCACAACACTACAGCCATGCACACCAACTTATTCAACACTATGCAGTGCGCCTTTCTTTTATCATGCCAGAATTAGAAATATTTCACCGTGCATAATCCTAGAGATATGATGTTATTTATCAACAACACATACACTAAGTTGACAACACTAACACCGTAACTACATGCACCGCAATGAAATTGCAAGCATCCACCTCTCCGTCGAAAATTAGGCGGCTGCGGTCACAAGCTAGTCTAACACATCCAAAATTAGTCAACTGCACCCTAAGCACCATGCGCATACAGCAGTACGGCAGTACAACACTAACTAGTACTTCACGAGTAGTAATATCGTACAGTTCCACCATAATGCGGCCAACTTAGAAGCGACTAGGACACAGATCACAGCAAACAAATGAAGGGCACAACGAATCGACAAGATGGGACCTCAATTCGCGGCTACTAATCTGAGACCTCCGCACCAGGACTCCCACAGATCCCAACTCAGGCAGAAGCATTGCCATTTTCACTCCAAAATCCAAGGCCGATTCGGCGGGCGATGCAATGCCTAAACCGCGGATTCCGCGGGCAAACGGAGCACCGGGCCACTGACCTCTCCTTGCGCTCCTGGAGCGACCTCATCTGCGCCTTGTAGTGGTTCTCGATGTACTGCTTGGCCACCGCCACCTTCTGCTTGGTGGCGCTCGACAGCGCCTCCTCCCCCGCGGCCGCCATCGCCCCCGGCGGCCGGGCGGCCTCCTTCCTCGCGGCGCCGGTGGGCGACACCGGCTTGGCCCTGTCCTTGTCCCGCGGCTGCAGCTTCTGGAACCAGCTCCGGGCGGAATCCATCGATGGGTGGATCGGATCAGGGGCGGGGCGCCATTTGGGGATAGGGGATTCGCCTTCGCCCTCCGCGCGGGATCTCCGGATCTGGTAGGCGGTGGTGGGCTAGGGTTTGGAGTGCGCGGCGCGAGCGCGCGAGCGTGCGAGCTGGAGCAGCACAGCACGACTGCACGAGCTCCGCGCGATTCGAACGGATAAAATTCTTGTGTCAGGTGGGCGTGGTGGCTTCTATTCCGCTTCGAATCGAGGTGGGAAGAATGGGAAGCCAGCAAGTGAGGCACCGCAGCGCACGGTGGTGGTGGCGAGGCGGCACACGCCCCAATTAGTACTGTTTCGTTCAAAGTGGGGTGGAGGGGAGGGAGCGGGGCTTTTTCGATAAAAGCCCCTGTGATATTAGTTATTTCAGCTCTAACTCACGCGAAGCCAAAGCGGGATGGCGACGAAAGACGAAGCCTATTTGGGACGCATGAATTGTGTAAATACGCTATTTCAATATTAGAATAATGTGATAGCAGCAACAATTGAGCCTAAATGCACTTTTTTTTATATATATGGTGTATGCGTGTTTATCGCATCCCATGCATCTTACATATAGTGGCGGACCTAGAAATAGAGCAAGGGGTGCTGACGAGGATCTAATAATCCTCATTTTATCTTTTATCTATAATTCTTATTATGGGTAAATATGATGTCACATAGTCTCCAGAAGTACCCCTTATTTTTATAAGGGAGAGGTCTACCAAGTGATTGTAAGATTTTCTACAATCATCTCCATAGTCGTAAGTCTTCCTACGACTACTACCTGGTCGTAAGTCTTTCTACGACCATTACATGGTCGTAAGTCCTTCTAAGACCACTACATAGTCGTAAGACCTTCTACGACTACCACCTGGTCGTAAGTCCTCCTACGACTAGGTAAACCACGACCACCTTATAATCAAACCTACAGATAAGTGGGTCCAATTGATTAAGGAATCCGAACGGTCTACACGCACTATTATTCCGCGTAGTAATAGTGCTTAAATATCCCATTACCTCACGAATGATAAGCGCGGACGGCGTGGAGAAGCCAATGCGCCGGTAATTACTGCCATCATGCGCTTATTACTGGCTCAATTAAGGCGTCTCTTCCGCAGGACAAAACGGCTACTCCTTCACGACTATATAAGGGCATCAATCAGGGAGACGAGAGGAAAGGACCAGAAAGAGATAGAGCGAGTCAAGGAGAAATACAAGTACTATTCTCGTAATAGTCTTAGCTTCTTACTTTATCATCAAGAATACCACATACAGGATTAGGGTTATTATTCTCTCGGAGAAGGCTGAACTGTCTAAACATCCGTGTCAACCACTCTGCGTGATTTCACCTCTAGGAGACCCCGAATCAAATAATCTTTACGTAAGATCGGTTCTAATACACGCAAGCGGTTGGCGTGGATCGTGGGAGTCCGGTAATCTCTTGTCAACATACTCTCGTTTTCAAATCTCATGCAATCATGGCGGGAGGATGGAGCGAGGAACCGGTTTGACTTGGCGGTTCTGTGACGTCGACATGGATGCCGGTTTCGACTCTGAGCCGAGTGATGCATCGCCGATGGTGATGTTGCCTCGGAGATTATTCTCCGAGAAACCATCCCATCAATGGAGTTGAGGAGGATCCTTATCCCCACAGCGATCGCCCAACAGAGGAGTCAATTCCCTCAAAGGACAAGAGTCAATCCGACGAACCGCACCGGGAGGACTCACAACACAACGAGAGTTTTTCCTCCAAGTGTTCAAGTCCCCTAAGGCGGTCCGACTTGGTAAGACAAGTTAAGGAGCCACCATTCGAGACTCCACCAAACATCTAGTGATCCTCTCTCGGGGTAACTCCGGAGAGGTGGGATCAAGTATGCTTTTCCCGCAAATTGACGGCCTCTCCGCAGATCTCATTTGCGAACGGAGCGATTATAACCGGAGTTCCCCTACCGGAGGATTACTCCAAGTCGCCAGATGGTGTCTCTCGAGCACTCCTCAAGCGGGAGGCCTCGGCGCAAGTGAGAATCATCAGCGGAGGTCTTCGTCCTTCCCTCAAATCGTGGTCACCGCATGGAGGCCGAGATAAGAACACTCCCGAAGATCACACACTGCGCCCCCTTGTGGTAATGGCAAGGGCACCACCGTGGCAGACGAACGAACACTTTGATGAATGCGAGGAAATCCTCGACATTCTCGCACTCACCGAGAAGGCCTCAAAGACGATGAGGAGGATTTTGATGTCGTCAGAAGAAAGAAAATTGCACCGGAAGAACTCGCTGGCGCATTCAACATCGATCGGAGGTACAAGAACTCCGGGACATCAACGACTTGCTCGAGAATCCGATCAAGAGCTTGCTCGAGCGCGAGTCGATCTCTTTCTTTGAAGAGATTACGCAAAGACTTGAACTGTGATGACAAGGATCGGAGGTACCTCGTCGACAACATTCGGTAGTCGTAGCAATGCGACTTCCTCGGCTACGATCAATCGAATATTTTTCTCGTAGGAATCGACACGGCCATAAGTCGAATCGATCCCTATTCGAGAAATACTTTTCGATCGGTGATGATCAAGAAGCCCCTCGAGAGGTGATCATTCACCACTTCGACAAAGAAATTCAACGGGTGGAGTACAAGGAGTATTCCCATCGAGGCGAGACCTACTACGAGCAATTGACTGTTCTTCGGGTATCGTTGAATCGATCACGGTGATATTAACCCTTCTTTCTTACAAAGAAGGCGTCAAGAAGTGATTCGGATAGGGCATTTTCGCCGACCTTGAGCGGTTCGTTGGCCACCTCATTTTCGACCGGTGAACATGGAGAAATTTGATGGATCTCAAAATCCCATCGAATTTCTTGAGATCTATCAACAAATTGTCCGAAAGCAGGAGGAGGAGAGCATGTAATGGCAAATTACCTTCCGATCGTGCTCGAAGGATCCGCTCGATCGTGGTTATTAAACCAACCACTCGAGTCGATCTACTCTTGGCAACACCTCTGCGATCTTCTAGCAAATTTCCAAGGCACATACAACCGCCACGGAAAGGAAGGCGACTTGCCGGATAAAGCAGAACAACAACGAGACTTTGCGTCAATTCATCAAACGCTTTAGTCAGGTTCGTAACTCAATTCCGGAAATTTTTGATTCCTCTGTGATCAGGGCTTTTAAGCAAGGAGTCCGTAGTAAAAGGATAACGGAGGATATTGCTTTGAATCCTCCCAACAACATCGCTGAGAGCTCTTGAGATGGCCGATCGATATCTCCGCTTACGAGGCGGTCGGTGGAACAACACTATCGATCGAGAAACGTACACTCCTCGAGAGCCGTGAAGTTAGTAAGGACAAAAAAGCAAAAAGTCCAAGAAGAAAATAAAGAGTCAAAACCACAAACCGATTGGTTTCAAGGAGGTCTTAGCCGTGAAAGATAAAGAGCCCCAAACCACCAAGTCGTACTCGATCAAGGCAAAGGTAAGCTACGATCGCAGGAGCGACAAACCAAGGTGGTGTCCTTTTCATAAAAGGAAGGACATGACCTCCATAGCGCCGAGTTTTCCAAAGAAAGCTCGAGGACTACTAGCAAGAAAGCACCACTCCCTACTCTCGGCGGGTAGGACATACGAGTGGCCAAAAGTCGTCGGATGATGAGGAGATGCCGTTCAAGATCCATAACATACCGTGGAGCACATCTACAGAGGATCATCGACATCGACTCAAGCGACAACTTAAAGTCACGGACGAGGTAAATTCCATACATGCTCCTCTCGTCAATAATTTACGAAGTGGTCGGAAGTTACCATCTCTTTTGAGAAGGATGAGTGCCCGATCACTACGAGTCGATCAGTCGATATCAATTGTGGTCGAACCCACCATCAACAAGCTGTCGGGTCAATCAGTGTTGGTTGATGGTGGTAGTTCCTTGAACATACTATTTACTAATGCCCTAGGCGAGATGCAAGTACCGGGACAAAGGTAAGGCGGTGCGATACTCCTTTCATGGAATCGTCACAGGGGTCTTGACCAAACCCATTGACCAAGTTTCTCTTCCTTTAACATTTGGCTCGCCAAGTAATTTCGTGACGAGAAAGTCTCCTTTGATGTGGTCGATTCGATCTGGCATATAACGCCATACTCGGACGATCAACTTTGGCAAAATTCTTAATGGCTACTCATTATGGGTATCAATGTCTTAAGATGCCAGGTCCCAAAGGACTGATCACCATTCAATGTGACAAAAAGATGGCGTATAGTTGCGGCCGTCGATCCCTCGAGATGGTTGGTCAAATACCAACTCGAGATGAAAGTCGACCGACTAGCAAGTCGAAGCCTAAAAGTCGCACCAAAGCCGAATGACCAAGTCAAAGAGGTTCCTTTGGGCCTTGAGAGGAGCCCTCGAAGATTCGCTCGCATCGGGAGACTTCCGACCCCAAATAGGAAGACGCCCTCATTACCTTCCTCCGAGCTAACGCAGATGTCTTTGTGTGGCAAGCATCCGACATGCCCGAGTCCCGTGGAGGTGATCGAGCACAGGCTAGCTTTACGGCCGATAAAGTACCGTAAAACAAAAATTACGAGATTTGCCTGATCGACGAGATGCTATTAAATCGAATTGGATAAGCTACTTAAGCGGGCTTTATAAGAGAAGTCAACCACCCGAGTGGTTGGCTAACCTGTAATGGTCAAAAGTCAAGCGGCAAATGGCGTATGTGCGTAGACTTTCTTGATCTTAATAAAGCTTGTCCAAAAGATGATTTTCCTTTACCTCGTATCGATCATTTGGTTGATTCTCTGCAGTTGTGAGATATTAAGTTTTTAGATGCATATTGCGGATACCACCGGATCAATATGTGTCTAAGCGATGAAGAAAAGACCGCATTCATTACTCCATTTGGTACCTTTTGCTATGTCAAAATGCCATTTGGTCTAAAGAATGCGGTGCTTCTTTTCAACGCCTAATGCAATCGACTTTTTCATCTCAATTAGCCGAATTTGGAAGCCTATGTTGATGATCTAGTCGTAAAAAGCATTAAGAAACTTAATCATATCAGCGACCTACAAGAAACATTCGACAACCTCGTAAAGCACCGCTTAAAACTTAATCGAGAGAAGTGTGTGTTTGGAATTTCTTGGGAAAATTGCTTGGATTCCTAGTATCCGAGCGAGGAATCGAAGCAAATCTGAAAAAATAAAGGCCATCCTCGGATCGTCCTCCAAACACAAAAAGGAAGTCGAAACTCGCGGGATGCATGGCGGCTTTAAGTCGTTTCATGCACGACTAGGAGAAAAGGACTACCTTTCTTTAAACTTCTCAGAGACATGAAGGTTTTGAGTGGTCGAGCGAGGCAAGCAGCGCCTTTGAGGATGTCAAGAGGTACCTTTCGAGTGCTCTGCTACGGTTTCTCCAAAGTCGGAAGAGACGCTCTTAATTTACCTAGCCGCCACGCCACAGCAAAGAAGCGCGATACTAGTCGTAGAACGTGGCATACAGCGACCGGTTTACTCGTTAGCGAAGTTTTACGGGCCTAAGGGCGTTACCCTCAGGTCCAAAAACTTCTATATGCCCTCCTCATGTCTTCGAGGAAACTGCGGCATTATTTTCAGGCGCACAAAATAGCTGTGCCGTCTGAGTTTCCTTTGGGAGCAATCCTCCATAATAAGGAAGCAATGGGGACGATGGCAAAATGGTCGGTCGAACTTGGGAGTTCGACCTCCATTCGTGTCGACGGCCATAAAATCGAGATCTTGGCGGACTTTGTCGCCGAATGGACAAATCTGAACTGTTCGGGATCCCGATCGATTCCACGAGCAGTGGATGATGTACTTTGACGGGTCACTTACTTTAAGTGGCTCGAAATTTGGGAGTGGTCTGGTATCTCCTAGGAGAAACCTTAAAGTATGCCATACAATTAAACTTTGGGCCACTAACAATGTGGCGTCACGAAGGTTTGCTAGGCGGCATACGAGTGCGAAAGCACTCTTAATTAAATCGACTACTCGTGAGAGAGACTCTCAACTAAGTCGTGAATCAAGTCGGGAAAGAGTACGGTGCTCTAGCTCGACAATGTCTCGATACTTATCGAAGTCACATAAGCTAGAAAAGCATTTTTAGGTTTCGATGTACAATTCATCCCTCGAAGGATAATTTCCTCATGAGACCAACTTGCTCGGATGGCTTCTTCCCGATCTACGGTACCAAAGGAGTTTTCTTGGAGCAACTCAAAAGCCGTCTCGGTCGAAGAACCGAGACACCTCCTATTGAGATGACCTCATTAGACTACGAGGATACGGATGACTCCCATCTACGAGTATCTTCGCAAGGGTTCCGTGCCAAGATGATCTTGAGGCGATCGTTTATCCCGAAAAGCCAAAATGTATACTTTGGTCGAAGGAGTCCTCTACAAACGAGGAACCCAAGGGATACTCATGTGATGCATTACATAAAGCGAAGGAATAACACTCCTTCACGATATATACGATGGCATCTGTGGGACACATGCTTCCTCTGAGAACATTGGTTGGTAAAGCCTTTCGACAAGGTTTTCTTGGCCTCTGACCTACATGACGATGCTAAGGAGGTGGTTAAAAGTGTATCGATGCCAATTTCATGGTAGCGGATACACCAACCGGCTCAAGCATTCTGAGACAATACCTTTTCTTGGCCTTTTATGCACAGGGTCTTGATATCCTAGGACCGTTTTCCAAAGCTCCAAGAGGTTTCGAATTCCTTTTTGTGGCTATTGACACGTTCACAAAATGGATTGAAGTGAACACAGGCGGGATAACAGCGGAAGCAACAAAAGGTTCATGATGAGATGCGTAATTAGCCGATTTGGAGTTAAGTCGGATAATTACGCACAATGGTAAACAATTCGTAAGTGCAAAATTTTAAGAATTTTGCGACGAGTTGGGTACCAAGTTATGCTATGCTTCTATTGCACATCCCCAAAGCAACGAGGCGGTCGAACGTGCAAACGGCCAAATAATACGAGAATTAAAACCGAGTCTTGACCGACTTGTTAGCGCTCGGGGCTTGGGTACAAGAATTACCTTCCGTATTATGGGCGGTTAAATGCGACCACCGATCGAGCAACAGAGAAACACCATTTTTCTAGTGTTGGGCGAAGCCATGCTTCCTCCGGAGCTAAAATGCGGTCGACACGAGTTGAAACCTTCAACAACTCGGACCGGGAACAACTTCGGCGGATGATATTAACCTACTCGAAGAAAGGAGAAACCTAGCCTTAATCCGTTCGGCGGTCTACCAACAAGCCTGCGCGAGATACTATGATCGTAAGGTCCAACCTCGCGACCTTCTTGTAGGTGACTTAGTATTGAGGCTCTGCCAATCCAAGTCTAATCGAATAAACTTTCCCCAAATGGGAAGGTCTTTACACAGTGGTCGAAGTAACTCGGCCAGGGTCGGTACGACTAGCGATGGAAGACGGACATGCTCTCTCAAACTCTTGGAACATCGACCAGTTACGCAAATTCTATGTGTGACTAATTTCTCAGGCAATAAAAGTCCAGGTTCTTTCTACCTATCTTGCCTTATTTTTTGAGTAGTGCTTTTTTAATCTTTCGACTATGATACAAAAACACCCGTTTTCTTTACCTTTGGTCTAAAAGCTTAGTAACGTCATCTAGTCGAAACTTCTCCTCTCTGCATGTGGTTTTGCCCACTAGAAGGAATTTCTAGCATCGACTCGTTACTCATTTTTGCTGCCAATACAAAGAGCTCGGGTTCTATCCAGTCGAAATGTTCTCAAAGCTAACTCTCTCAATCTTAGTTTATTTTTTCAGTAATTTCCAAAAAATATTCTAAGTAGAGTGCACTTGATATATTTATTCGACCACCTTTGATGTACTCGTTTCGTTTTGGTGGTCGAAGGAAGAGACACACCTAGTCAAGTCTTTCCTCTCTGCATATGGTCTCGCCCACTAGAAGGAACTTCCTAAGCTGCTAGTCTCCTACTTTTGCTCTTTGGAAAAGACTTATCGAGTCCATCGGAAAAGGGCGACAATTATTAAAGTCCTCTAGGCGTTTGCTTAACTCAAGTTCTTTGTTCTTGGTTTGATTAAACTAGTGGAGATAGTAACATCACCTAGTTGAAGCCTTTCCTCTCTGCACGTGGTCCTGCCCACTAGAAGGAACTTCCTAGTGTCGAGCCGTTTCTACTATTTTGACCAAGTGCTTGACAACCATAACAAAAACTATAAGTTAGACAAACATCTCTCTGTTTTCAGAAAACCCATTTCAAACACTATTTACTTAGATTGTCTAAACAAGCTAAGCAAATAGTCGGGGGCTAGGATAAAGTTATTAATTTAACTTCAATTCTTAGTCTTTCATTCGTTTATTATCTTTTGAGTTACTAACTACTCGACAAGATGATTTTCGTGAAACAAGATGGATCGTATATTACTCATCAACAAAATTATGCGCCTTACAAAGTAGTTACAAGATTACTCGAAGGGGGAGAGCCTAGCTGCATTTCCTCCGCCACCTTTTTGCCAACCGATTGTATTTCCTCAATCAGACAATTTGCCTCTGATTCAGAGCAATCGAACTCGACTTCAATTGGTTGCACATTAAGGTGGGGGTCTTGAGCTTTAAGTTTCGCCAAAGCGTAACTTACTCGGCCATTGCCTCCCTTATTGATTGACTTGATTAGCCTTGAGTGGTCACCATTTCTTGCAAGTTTCCGACTTGTTCCCCAATGGTACTTATGTGGCGACTATGTATCTTCTCGAGGAGTTTTCCCTCGAGAATGTAGCTCACTAAGCACATTGTTCAGGAGTGTGATGTTGCCTTGAAGATTAGTCTTCATCGACTCCATCTCCTGTTGGGTACAAGTCGAAGCCTCGAGAAGTTTCTTGTTTTCGACCACTTGTTCTGAAAAGAATAAAACCGGTCAAACAAAAATAAACTTCTAGAGAAAGATAACACAAAGATAATTGTAGGTAAAAGCATTTCTTACCTACTAATTGAGAATCCAGTTCTTAACCTCTTCTTGATGGGAAGCAATGGTTTGTGTGCTTTTTCTCCCATGCTCGATGTCCTCTGCATTCATCTTAGCAATGCGGACGGACTCATTGTAGATCAAGGTCTTCTCTTGGATTTGACATTGAGGCTTCTCAATTGGCAAACAATTTCGAACAAGAAATTGGCATTAGAAAAGGAAAATGCTCGAAAGGACAACGGTAAAAATTACTTACATTACTTGAGTTCTCGGACCCTCGAGTTCTTGATCCTTGTCCTTGGTAATGCGAGAAAACTCTGAATAACCAAAGCTTTTCTTGAACTTGATCAGGAGCTTCGCATCTCATTTTCTTTATCGGAGAAGAAATGAGAGTCGTGTAAGGTTAAAGATCAAAAGCGGTCTTAAGTTCGGCACTTCTCGTTTATTTTTCCCGCAATCTTCTAGATCAGAGAGACCTCTCGAAGTCTATCAGAGAGAACTATTATTTCCTCCTTAGCTTTCTCGACTCCTCTTTTTCGTGTCGAGTGAGTCACTAAGGTCTTCGTATCTTTATTTAACCTACAAAGAAACGAAGCGGAGATAAACATCGGTAGATTGGTTGTAAGTACTTCTACAACCACCGACCTAGTCGTAAATTTTTCTACGACTATGTCATGGTCGTAAGTCTTTCTACGATCACTACCGGTCGTAAGTAGTCGTAAGCTTTTTACGACCGATTTTGTCATGAGTTTTTCCATGACTATTCTCGTAAAACACTATCACGAGTAGTTAAGTCGAAAACAACTATGAATAATAGTGACTTACCATCTCTGCGTCTCTGCCTGAGTACTTCTTTCTCTGTCTTAGCTCTAAAGTTGTCGATGGTACTCACCGACAACAATGACAATTTGCTCTCAGGCGTTACGCAAAAAGAAAGCAGTGAGAAGAGAAGAAAAACCATATATATATAAGTATTCTAAAATACTTACATTCATAGTCGACCTAGCAAAGGTCGAATATACAAAATCGGGTTCTTGACTTATCTATCCTCGCGACTTTATCCCACCACACCTCCTCGAGGCGCTCATTATCGAAGTATTTCCCTGTTGGGAATATCTTTGGGATGGGGACTCGGTCACGAGTTCTCAGCGAAGACCCTATAACGAGGCGAGCCCAAAGAAGTCACCACGAAGTTGAAATATTCTTCTTCCGATTACGTAACTTCTCTTTGGGTAGGGAAGGAACGCCCCACGATTTCCTTCGAGCGGTGCACAAGTGGTCACCACCTTGACGAGGCTTCCACAGTTGCCCTGTTGTTTCTCGACCTCGATGGTCGCGGTGACACTTGATGATGTACCGCTACTTCAAGGGTCGTAGCTACAACTTCATCAGATGTAGGAATCACTCTGGGAGTCTCAACTTCATCAGCCACCTGGGCCAAGGGTGATGCTTCGACCACCTCCATTGATACCTCTCCAATAACTGAAGGGGTGGCAATGGGCTTCTCAACGGAAGCATTCAGAAATTTGAAGAGTTGGTGAAATAAAGAAAAGGAAATCGGGTGTGAAAAGAAAAAGGTAAATGTTGTTCTTACACTTTAGTACATTTCACATACCTCCGCACTCGGTCTTAACCGGGAATTTTGAGCAATCCTCCCAACGGAGGACCTCTTCTTCTCCACGACCACGTCTGGTCGAGGTTCAACAATTGGCCCAGCTACGACCACGTCTGGTCGTAGAGTTTGGACAGGAACCAGGGCTCTGGTTTCCTGATTCTCTGGATGGCCGAGATCAGTCTCGACCGTTCAAGAGCGATCGCCCTCGGTTGCGAGGTTGTCTTTGGTGCGACATCGTCCTTCATAAAAGACACAAAATCTTTCCAGTTCTCCTTTTCCAGTTGCCTAACAAAACTAGGAGTGGCAGAAACTGCGAAAGATTCCTTGTCATAATGGAAGGTACCTTAGCCTTGCGAGATTTGCGCTTAAGAGATTGACTACCTCAACCTCCTCGGCCCGATAGGCTGCGGCCTCGGCTTGAGATATAGCTACATTTGCCGGAGCTCTGAAGAGGTGCGGTCGAAAGACCGAGCTCGAGCTTGCTCCTCCCTTGTTGGTAGATTTTACAAGTCGGCGTCTCTTAGAGGAGAGCGAGCCTTTGTCTTCGACAACCCGGCGCAATAGTCATCGATCGACTTCTTCGTCGTCACGGCGATTTTCCATGCCTACTTTACGTAAAGCAAAGCAGAAAAAGAAGAATCAGCGATCAATCGTAAGTTTTTCTACGACCGATTGCCAAGTCGTAAGTTTTTCTCGACTCTTTCTTGATCGTAAGATATTCTCGATCACCATTAGTCGTAAGTATCTTCTACGACTATAAAGTCCTAAAGAAAGAATCAACTTTTTGATTACCTTTAGGCGTTCTATCCTTTCATCTGCGGACAAAGCCGCGATGATTTGAGAACCGCCACTCGGAGTGGCGGAGACTTCTCACAGATGAGTCGACTCTAGAGTCAACCTCGGCTGTGAAAGATCTGTAAGCAGATAAAAATATTAGACAATGTTGAAGAGGACCAAACCGAGAGCTAAGTCGACAGATTACTTACCCTCGTCGTAGTCTCTGGTTGGGTCTCCTCTCCCGAGTATCTCCACATAGGAGATGCTCGCTTCTTCAAGGGACTAATTGGCGTGTGATGAAATCCTTCACCACATGCCATCCGGTCGACCCTTCTTCCTTCAAGTCCTTAATGACTTGAATATAAGGGCTAATCCTATTGATATCTTCAGAGTTGAATCCATGAAGATTTCTTTTGGTGACCTTCCCATGAAAGAAATCTTTTCTTGAGGTGACCTTCGGTAAAACCACCTCTTCCTCGGCCCGACCCACGAAGACCGGGTGAAACTCTGAATATACTCCTTCGACTTGAGTCGTGGAGCTTGAGCCGCATGACTTCCGGCGATTCGGTTTGTCGAGCCATCCCATAATAATATTGGAGCAGCTCGAGATCCGCGGAATCCCAGTGTACGCCTCACCAGATACGAACACACTCAACATGGTAATGGAATTGGGACCTAAGTTCACGGTTCCACCCCAAAGTGTTCAGTACCTTTATAAGAAAGGGGTGGCGAGTAATCGAAGGCCGCACTCTCTGTACGCTTGAAAGGCGAGGATTTGCCCATTTTCCCGATGGCGATCTTTGCCGATGGCGGAATCCACTTTACCAGAGCTTTCTTTGGAATCTTCCCGACATCGACCAAGATTTTGATCTTAGCCGCATCCATCTCCGATTCTTCCCATTCAGAAACTCTCTTGGCCATTTCGCTCAGAAGCAAGAAGTTTTTTGATTGGGTTGGCGGCGGAAAAGATGAAACCTAGTCGAGGACGGAGAAAGCAAACTCGAAGAACGATGGAGTGATTTGAGGAAAGGTAAAACCCAAGTCTACCTCTGGTAAGTTTTATAACCGCACGATCTCCGCCGCTTCGGAAACCGTCTCGTCTATAGGTCTGGGGGAGTTGGTTGTACCGCTTCGGGAACCGCTTCATCGGACAAGTCTGTGAGAGCCGGTTGCAATTCCCCAGATGGTCCGTTCGAGAAAAATTAGGTGCGTATTGTCACCCCCAAGCGAAATTACTTTCTTGACCAAGTCTTTCTGGTTGAAGGAAGTATCAATCGGAAGGGTTTTTTCTCCGATTCCCCTATTACGACCACCAGACGGTCGTAGGGGTTTTTACGACTTTTTGATAGTCGTAAGCAACCTTTCTGACTAAGCAAATTCCTGGTCAAAATAACATTCAAATGGCGAAGAGTTTTTCCTTCGACCATAGTTCTACGACATTTTCATAGTCGTAAGTCCATTCACGAATCCTTCACCAAGTAAGTTACTTTCACTTGGAGCTGGGGGGCTAGATGACGAGGATCTAATAATCCTCATTTTATCTTTTATCTATAATTCTTATTATGGGTAAATATGATGTCACATAGTCTCCAGAAGTACCCCTTATTTTTATAAGGGAGAGGCCTACCAAGTGATTGTAAGATTTTCTACAATCATCCCCATAGTCGTAAGTCTTACTACGACTACTACAGTCGTAAGTCTTTCTCGACCATTACATGGTCGTAAGTCCTTCTAAGACCACTACATAGTCGTAAGACCTTCTCGACTACCACACAGTCGTAAGTCCTCCTACGACCGGGTAAACCACGCACCACCTTATAATCAAACCTACGAGATAAGTGGGTCCAATTGATTAAGAAATCCGAGCGGTCTACACGCACTATTATTCCGCGTAGTAATAGTGCTTAAATATCCATTACCTCACGAATGATAAGCGCGGACGGCGTGGAGAAGCCAATGCGCCGGTAATTACTGCCATCATGCGCTTATTACTGGCTCAATTAAGGCGCCTCTTCCGCAGGACAAAACGGCTACTCCTTCACGACTATATAAGGGCATCAATCAGGGAGACGAGAGGAAAGGACAGAAAGAGATAGAGCGAGTCAAGGAGAAATACAAGTACTATTCTCTGTAATAGTCTTAGCTTCTTACTTGATCATCAAGAATACCACATACACAGGATTAGGGTTATTATTCTCTCCGGAGAAGGCCTGAACCTGTCTAAACATCCCGTGTCAACCACTCTGCGTGATTTCACCTCTAGGAGACCCCCCGAATCAAATAATCTTTACGTAAGATCGGTTCTAATATACCGACAGGTGCTAACTCATGATAGGCATTGCAACTAAACTGTAACATAGCAAAAGTACATAACCACTGACCCAACAACATATATTATAGTGAAACAGATAAATAATATTGAAAAAAAAGAATTATAGCCTAAATAAATACCCAATTAAGAGATATTTGGTCCACCAAACCATCGTGAGTCGTGACATGTCTCTACGCTACATCGGCACCATCACAACTTGCATAAACAAAGTAGTGTATATATCATCAAACTGGAATGACAAGCGACGTGAATGGTAAATTCACAAATACAAAAATAATGAAACATACCACTAAATTCTAGCACGAGGTATTTTTCCGACATGACTTCATACTTTGAAAACGGTAAAAATGCTATCATCTTTAATCGTTACAAACATGACTCGCTCAATATAGCATAGAACAGGAGCAGAGCAGAGCAGGGGCAGGCGGGCGGCGAGCAAAGCAAAGACGTTGATGGGGAGGAGTGATGCCTCAGCCCACCCACCACCGGGCCTAGGTTCGTCTCTGCTTACATACTAATATGACATGCTTGATTATTACTGTTTACAATGGCAGAGCTCTTAGGGGCTAAGGAAGCTTATGGCCTCCACTTTTAGTTGCAATATTTCATTGATAATTTATTAGCTTATCTTGAAGAATTTAGTAATTGGCTAGATATTTCCACAACCATTTTTTCTTTCTTTTCATACCCTAAAAGATGGTTCTCTCTCTCTCTTTCCCCTAAAGCTCTGCCACCGGGATCATGCTATGCTAGTTTAGCAAACATGTTGATCCATTCACTAAGCTAGTTCTTTTATACTCCCTTCCAACATTGCTCCCTTTCGATGTTTTTTTTTTTGAAGTTGTGTGATTATCACCCTAAAATATTCCTTCTTATTAAAACAAAAAAGTCTCCATGTGGAGTTAAATTTGAATCCCAGAAAAGCTGTCCACGTAAAGGCCCAAATCCAGGGAGCAAAATGCAAACCTTTCTTCCCATTCAATAATACCTGCTACGTGGCTACATCCACACGTGCCAACTCCACTCGCGTTGCGTGCACCGCGACCACCGAGAGCTCTAACGGGAGTAGACATAACTAACTCACGTCGTCCACACATGATCCGGTACACCTCTCCTGTGCTACGAAGCACAGTAGCAGCGGCAACTCGCAGAATAATGGGAGTGATCCGTCTCAAGGGACCCACTTGTAAGCCGTAGGAAGCCGTGTACACGTCGTCGGATCGGCTCGACCAATCATCCGGCACAACGTTGCACATCATCCCTCCTGCCTTTGTTTTCGTTTTCTTTTTTAGCTCGGTCGGTTCAAATTAAATTTACCAATATCGTTCTCGTACCGACCGGTATGTATTATTTCATCATCTAAATTGGTATAGAGCAACTCTGAATTCCATACCGTTCTCGACGTCGGTTAATACCGACCATACCAACTCGATAGCGGCCATATCGTTCTCAATACGAATAATACCGGTCATGTCGGCATAATTGATATATCGTCTATTAAACTCATTGACATATATGTTGTATTTGATTATATTACTATGCATTTACAGTAATATTATAAGTGAAATTTAGTATGGATACAATTAAACATATTATATATATACACACTTATAAATATGTGTTATTATATTAAACTATGAAAAGAAAATGTAACATTCCGGTATACAGTGTGCATCTAGCTAATTCAATGTTCCCTCCCGACATCCAAGGTAGCTTAGCTTTACTAGAGTTTGATTTTCAGCGTGAGAAACGCTGAACCACGAGTTGTGACCCTTACCACATCCAATTGTTCTGACCTTCTGACAAAAGAAATGTTCCTTCGTAGTAACAACAGATACAAGAAATTTTGTTGCTTATTTCAAATTTTTCTCTTAAAAAAATCTTAAACTACAAAATTTTGAGTGGGCATTTTGAGTCGACAAATCACAATGATATTACAGAACATTCAACGCAACGTGATCACATATTTTGTCGACAAATCATCTTGACTTTACAAACCATTCACCATAACGTCATCACCTAGTTTTTCGATAAATCAATATGATATTATAAAGCATTGGACACAACATACTTAAACAGGATGAGCATTTCCCGTGACCGCGACCTCAACGTCCGCCGTGTGGACCGCCTCGAGTGGGGCAGTCGGATGAGATCCCCGTGGTGACATCCGTACTGTCGATGTTCTCCTTCGTCCTGTAGATTTCCCGTAAGGTATTTATTGAAGGTGTGCTTAGATTTTCTACAAATGGAGGACTTCTTCATACAACATCCGGCTTCTGCTTCATCCATATTGTTCCTAATGCGTCGTACCTGTCGTCGGCCAGCCTTTCCCTTCAGCTTATCAATGTATGCGGCCCAGATAAGTTGCTCCCAGCTCTGATGGCCAATGAAATGGCCAATCACAGCTGTAACCATACAGATCTACACTCCAGATTTGTATCACCTCCTCCTTGTTGAAATAATCATAGAGGAACTAGCCAGGATGCTATGCCACCGTCGAATATGCAACCATGACATGGGATCAGGGCTTATGCAGAAGAAGATGCTTGTTGCAAGTGCATACGCAACTAGCGCGACGTAGCATGCACTTGTGGGTGACCCTCTCACGATTCGTCCTGCGACATCCTTTATCCTAGCATAGTTTCTCGAAGCGAAGCTCCCTTGTGCCCATCTTGAATGCTCGGTGCATCTCACCCTTCTTGTTCTTCTCCTCCATCTACTTGGTGATCATGACGGAGTATAGTACTATGTCATTTGTCATAGCGAGCGACGCGTTGTTGCTTTTGTCAATAAAGTAATTTCTGGTACCGGTGATAATTGCCTCCACGATACCAACCAAAGGGAGACACCTTGTGTCGCACATGACCTAGTTATACACTTCGGCTAGATTGGTTGTAATGACACCATATCGAGCACCACCCCTATCATGTAGCGGCGACCACTTCTCCTTACACTCGTGCTCAATCCAGTCCGAGAAAGCATTTCACTGCACCCCGTCTTCCTCACCACACTAAGACCATCTGTGAGTAGCCGTGGCAATACTTTGGTGGCCTGGTCAGCGCTTGTAGCAGCCTTTTTCGCTATCTCCTTTTGTGCGCCTGGATCCGCTCATCCAAAATATTACAAAGTGCTTCAAATTTTCGATGCTGGTTCTAGTTACACAACCGCTTGAACAGGTTCATCAAGTCCTTGTTGCGGAACTGCTTGTAGAAATTTGCACACGAGTGCCTCATGCGCCACCTACCTGCAGATTCGTCCATGGAAGCGGTTCATTCTCTCATTGGTGTAGCTGAGTTATTGCACCCGGCAGACCCTCATATCGATCATGTATTATGCATACGTTAGGATTGCCATATGCAATAGAAATCCTCATATTCCTTGGGAACTACAACCAGCTGTCTGTGTTCTCGCTTTCAACGAAAGCGAATGCAAAGGAAAAACTTGATTGTTCCCGTCCGTCGCTATTGTAGTCAGTATTTCGCCCTTGTACTTTCTAGACATGAATGTATCATCCACACACAAGATTGGGCGGTGGCGCTGGAATGCATTGATGCATGGACCAAAGTCGAATAATGCTCTATTTTAGTACCCTCTTATTGCCTCACTTCGGATGCGTGAAATCTTGAATATCGATATAAGTGCCGAGATTCCTGTCTTGTATGACTCGGAGTTGCCTAGGGAGTTTATGGTAGGAGTCCTCGAACGTACTAAACCTTGATTCCAATGTCTTCTGTTTTACCCTCCACACCTTGCCATAGCTGATTGTGTATTGGAATATTGCCTTAATCGTCCGAATGCTTGGCTCAAAATCTAGATTATCTAATATCTCACCGTACATGATGTTGGTGATAAAGCCTGATGACAGGTTTCTGTGGGACTGCACTGACCCAGCGACGATAAATATGTGAGGAGCCACTGTAGAGCATTTTAAGTAGGTGTCCCGCTTAGGCTGAAATGTATATACTCGCCAAGGGCATCCCTCAATGTCCCACTTCGCGTCGTAGTATCTTGGGTTAGACTTGATGACTGTGAATGTACGCCGCATCAACAAGACCCAAAATTTGATCAGCTCCTGCACGACCTCCTTGCATTTATACCTAGCTTATTGCCTAACCTCGCTCTGGTCGTAATCCCATGGCACACGGGAGCCTTCATTAACGATGAGGTTGTCGAATTGGTATGTGTTCCACTCGGATGAAACCATCTACTGGTCCATAGCATTCTGGTCGTCAGATCCTTCATCTTATGACGATGTCATGTAGTCCGGTCTTTGAGATCCATCATTTGCACTAGGACTTCCAGCTTATCACCCTCGTCAGCAAGCCCACTAACTTGCATGACTGAAGGAGCTCCTTCCACAGGATGTTCGTCGACAAGATCAGCAACTCCCAGACCTTTGGCTATTGTGTGCACCGCGTTGTGCCCTTCTTGTTTAGCCGCCCATGCAGGAGTGAGCTTAGCATATGCCTGGGACAGAAGGACCACATGCCACCGTTCCTTCCTCGCCATGCGTACATATAACTGCCATGACCTTATTCCTTGAGCTGCACTAACTTCCAATATGCGTCATGTGGTGCTCGATTGGCAAGGCAACTCAATCTCATATTATACACAGTCCCCATGTACGGCGCTCTGGTCTTGTTAGGGCCACGGTCGCGATTGAAAATAACAACAAATCAATCCCCACGGGACCTTCAAGAATAATCCAATGACCGTAGTAAATTTTGAAGTTGGTGGCGTGCGACATATTTAACGTACTGCACCGTAAACAAGATATCGACAATTAACCACGTATCTAAACTAAGCTACCAACTGAAAAGGATTATGTACAATATACTATACTACATAATCGTTCATCTAAAACTATGTAATTCATTCGGTTAAAAAATTTACCTGAAAAGGTGGGCGATCGGACGGGCAGCGCTTCGCTTGCTTCTCTCCTCCTCTCTACTTCTCTCTACTCCTCTCCCTTCCATCCTGTATTTCTTTTTTTGAATAAAAGTGAGTTATACCATAATTTTGGGATCTTTTTGTAGGGTAGACTGTGTTGCCATTTGGAATGATAACAGAGGTTTGCGGGATCCCTACCGCCATTTGAAATTGTAGTTTTTCAAATCTTTAATATTAAAAAAATTAAGATTTCTGTCGCTAGTTGAAATGACGACATGGTCCATTTGGAGTACCGACAGGTCACTGTCATCATTTTAATTAGTGACAGGAAGAGGAGTAGAGAGAAGTAGAGGAGAGAAGAGAAGCCCCTGTCGCCACTGCCTAGCCTATTGTCGTCATTCCAAATGACGACAATAATCTAGTTTTGTATTTTTTTTCGTGTATTTTTTTAAAATAATATCATTTCAAATTTTTTTCGTAATGTGGTCAGCTCAATGCGGTAACACTAGTTGGGCCGCCATTAAGTGGGCCGTAAAATCAAACCTGAGTTGAGTAAATCTAATTGGGCAGAGCCAGACCAGGATTAAGCCCAGTTTGTTTCCCCGCCTGAACCGCACCGCAAGACCTGGATAAGCAAGCACATTTGATCCAATTCTCATCTTAATGTGCGCGCGCTTTTGACAGCTGCATGTTGTTCATCAAGTAGGGAGTGAATTTGCAGTTCTTGCTCTTCTAACCTGTCCTGATGGAGGAACACTGGCAGAGCAAGATGGGGTAATACTGCTTTTGATGCAGAAAATCCAAACCCTATTTCCTCTTGGTCGGTAAAGAAGGTAAGCTCGGCTGAGTAGTTACAACTTATGTTAAACTGGTTTTGGAGTGCAATATATACTTTGAGGAAGTGAATTTTGTTGTTCATTTTAAGAATTTCCAGGTTTCTACTGGTGCTGCTAGGTAGCACACTGTGCGTTTAGTTGCTTATTTCTTTGGTTCTGATAAAAATTTCTGTTTGCTTTCTCTGCTGCATGCATCTATCTGTTTTAAGGGAACTTTGATTAATGTGACCCTTTTTCAGGCAAGGGGGTTGCATTGCTTTTGTAAAGGGTGATCTATCTTCGGATGCAAACACCAATGACACAAGACATGGAGAGGCACCATTGCTGGTTTATGTAAATGGTTCACAAGAATATGTTATCTTTGATCCCCGAAAGAACGAGTCGCAGATTAGCAAGAGTTCACAAAAAAGATTCAAGCTGAGAAACCTGTTGAGTTTATTGTATCGTTTTGTTCATTGTGTTCATCTGCTCTTATTTACCATCTGTATTTGCTAGTGAAAAGATTTATATGGTACTTGAACATCATATGCCAACATATGTCTTGTTAATATCATACCTTTCAGAAACTGTTTTTGAACACAATTGCTTTGTGCCTGGTGAAAACAATTTTTGGTTTGCTCTTTTCCCTTTCTACTCTAAAACCTGTAGAAAAAGTACTCAAGCTCTTTTCTGTCGTTCCAGCACCAATCGGTTACGCTTCTATATACGGAGAACTTCCAGAACTGGAATCGAAGAAAGAGGTTTCAGATATTCCATTTATCCCATCAGAGAGACCTTGGGAAACTATATTCAGTGGATCATCTCATGTCCTTCCGCCTCTCACAAAATTGTGTTCTGCCTTCCTGGCATCATTGCTGGAGAAGAGACCAGTTGCAAACGAGTGAGAAGCACCAAAGTTTTGCCCCGTCATATAATGGTGTACTTGCTCGTGCAAATGACAATGCACAAGCAAACCCACATCAACTTGTGCTGCCATGGCAGTCGATGTATGTCCAGAAGCTGGCCCAGAACTGCTGGATTGCCATTGAGGATGGTGACGCCTGTTGGTTTACAAGAAAATATGCTCTGGTGGCGATAGAATGCCCTTGGGTGAATGAATCCAAGCTCTTTTGTAGTGATATTTAGCGAGTGTCAATTCACTGATCCAAGAAATTTTGCTTTCACATGAAATCTGTAATTCGGTTGGCAAAATTAGCTCTTTTTTTTTGTGTGAAAAAACATACGAAAAAGGATTTGCAGCACTTGTTTTTGAACTCTGAGAGACCTTACTATTTTAGGCTCCAACCAGTAGGATATTTGAACTATATTTAGTCTAGTTCAAGGATACCCCACACTTTCTTATATACCTCAAATTCAAAAAATCAAAATTTATTACAATTACTCCATAACATTTAGATCATGTCGAATTGCCTTGATGATCTGTAGTCTGAAAGGTAATGTTTCTTTAATTTGTCTACCTAGTTTTCATCACCATCAGCACCACCCACTACAGCAGCCACTCCACAAAGCAAGCAAGCAAGAGCAACAACGAGAGGCTGAGGTGTCCACAAACAAGATCAAATGACATCCACATAGGACGAGTCACAGCACTCATCACCATCGATGCCACCATGCAAAAGCTTATCAACCAATCTTGACCCTCCAACCTCGAACCCCTCGATCATGGCGGCCTTCCTCGCCACCTCCTCGTCCTCCGCATCGAACCCCACGCAACCTCTCGCTTGCAGCGCCTCCAGCTCCGTGCAGCCATTGACGATCACGAGAAGCTCCTTCTTGGGCAGGTAGGAGTTGTCGAGGCACAGGAGCTTGAGGCTTGGTAGGGAGCTCACGATGGCCATGGCGTCCTCCCCTTGATGGACCCGGCCATCTTGAGGCCGACGAAGCTGGGGCAGTTCGCGCCGATCTGCGCCGCCGTCGAGACGAAGGACGACGGCTTGTGCTCGAGCTCGAGCCGCTCGAGGAGCCGCCACCGCGAGATGATCTCCGGTAGCCGCGCCTCGTCGCCGGCGGCCAGCTTCGGGAGCGCCACCTTCCTCAGCATCGGACACCTGAATCAAATCAACGTGCAGTTAACACGTACGAACAACATGGGATGACACGAGAGCTCAATAGTAAATTGAGATGACACGAGAGCTAAACAGTGAACTGAAATGACACGAGAACTATTGCTCCGTTGATTGATTGGTCCTTGTGATGGAGATGGAATTGAGTTCGATGATCCGGACGTGCTCCGTTGATTGATTGATAGATCCTTGTGATGGAGATGGAATTGAGTTCGACGATCCGGACGTGCGATGGAAGCAAGAGTGACCGAAGTGCAGTAGGGTACGTGTGAGTAGTACGTACCCGAGGGAGACGAGGTCCAGCTCGGGCGCGGGCGCGGCGGCGAGGAGCGGCGGGAGGGCGAGGTCGACGGCGGAGCCCCGGGCGCGCGCGACGCAGAGCCTGAGGAATCCGGCGAAGGCGAAGCGGCGGACGCCGTAGCGGGCGGTGAAGGCGGACGCCAGTGGGGACCACGGCATGAAGCGGGAGGGGCCGCCGCGGCGGAGGTCAAGGGCGCGCCACAGGGACGGGTCTCGCGCCGCTCGGCGCCACGACCGGCACACCAGCGGCGCGGCCGCGGCCACGTCGTCGAGCGGGAGCCTACGGAAGATGGCGGCGAGGCAGTCCGCGTCCATGTACCCCCACGGCACCGGCGCGGCCTCCTCCTCGCCCGTGTCCATGGGAGCCGTTTCTTGGATGATCTTGAGGAGAAAGAGAGAGCATCAGATTTTGAATCAATGCTTTGGATAAGTCCATTATTATATAGATACGTTCAAGAATTTATCTCACTGATACTAGATAAATTACTAAAGGTACCTATTTTTAACGACAAATCCTCAGTAACTTTTTTTTTATTTGGGTAGAGGTTAATGTGGCGTTTCTTGGGCCTCCACATTTTTACAAGCTTTTCTCTACACGTTAAGTCGACGTCATTGTGATTGTGATTAGACACTATAGACTACAAACACAATTCAAAGGGGGGAAAAAAACGAAAGATGAGAAGAAAACGGACAGCGAAGGGATAAACCAGGTTGCCAAGGGAAGAGCAGACTATTTCCTTTCGCATAATCAAGTTGCTCACGAGGCAATTTCGAAATAATAATTGGAAGCAACTATCGCTTAGACGTTTGATGGGAGACTTTCATGTGTATGTTCCGGCGCAACATTAGTTGTGCTTTAAAATTAGTTCAAATAACCCAATTAAATAAATTTCGATGTTGCAACATTCGAAAATAATAATGACAACATCTGAAAATAATTGTTGGAATATTTTTGAAAGTGCTGCAACAAATCAGGGTGGATCATGCAATGTTGATATCATGGGGATATGTGCATGATCTTATGATGATGAGTCAATTGGCAATGACGTTGTTTGTTTGTCGAATCTCGCGTTTTCGGGTAAGTTCCAATGCTGTTCAGACCTCAGGTGGTCAGACCGGCCCAAGCGGCGGTCCGACTGGCCGTGTGGCAGTCCGACCGGTAAGACTACCGGTCCGTGAGTCGGGCGAAGAAGGACAGTCGGCCGGCTCTATCTGACAGTCCGGCCGGCGGATCTTTTAGTTGAATTTGGAGCTAGGCCAAAAATAGAGTGTGTAGGCAAGAGATGGAAGTCTCCTGCATTTGGTCTCTTATTTTTTTGGAGCTTCTAGTCAAAAGTTATATTCAGTTGAAAATTCCAGAGAGTTCTCGGATTTCCAGGATGAAATTTTGGCTAAATCCCTTGCGGGCGGTCTACCGGCTAAGACAAATCGGTCCGACCGGTTTGGGATCGGTCAGACCGGCCATGTATGGCAGTCAGACCGGTTCCCTCTTATATGTCGGCCATCTTGGCGGCGTTGTGTGTTGGTGTAAGATCGAGGAGGCCGACTAGAGGGGGGTGAATAGGCGGTTTTAAAAATCTATCGGGCTAAACCAATATATAAATGCGGAAGCTAATAGCGAATTGGTTTTGCACAATTAAAACCTAAATCAACTAGGCTTGACTAAGTGCACCAATAATATAAGACAATAGAAAGCTAGCAATCATACAAAGATATATGAGTAATTTAATACAAGGAATGTAAATTGTACAAAGTAAAACAAACCACAATAGACACAATGATGTTTTACCGTGGTGTTCGGAGACTTGCCGGTCTCCCCTAGTCCACGTTGAGGTAAGCCCAAACGAATTGGACCGGCTCCACAAATTAAGCCAAACACCTCAATTCCACTAGCGGTAGCTCTTTCCCACTCCGGGTAGGTGAGCTCCAACCTTCACAACACGTCGGGTCTTCTCACAAGCTTCTTGAGAAGATCACCGAGCATGACACCTCCACGCCGTCTAGGTGTCGGCAAACACCAAGAGTAATAAGCCAAGCCCCTTACTTGACTCTCACCACGTGCAACGAATGCACAAGCTCAAGTGGATACAAAATCCACCTCTAGATGCAACACATGCAACTAGAGACCTCCCTCCTTGCTCACAAGGTACAACACATGCACAATTGAGAGGAGAAGCTCACACTAGCTCAAGTGAGTGAAATGGGATGCCAAAGATTGTCTCTCAACCGGCCAAGGTGGGTATTTATAGCCCACACACAAAAACTAGCCGTTGGGAGCAGAAATCCCCAAAAATCAGGATAATCGGAAGTTCCGCCGTACAAACTCCGGAACTTCCGTTTTCTACTGTTCATGAGCCGTACGGGTGCATAACGGCTCAAAAAATAGCCGTTAAAAATTTTGGTGCGGAACTTCCGATTATCGGAAGTTCCTCTGTTCTCGGGCGGAAGTTCCGCAGCCCAATTTCAGCACAGACGATACTCGGTAAAAATATCATAACTTTTGACTCCGATGTCGGAATTGAGTGATCTTGGACTCTATGGAAAGCTTATTCAGAGGGCTACACAACCCACCTATTTGATTGATCTCAAACACATTTGATCAAATCAAAAAGCACAACTCCAAAGAGCCACTATCATGATCTAAGTCCAAATAAATAGCAATAAGCAATCTTAGACCATGCTAAGGGAAAATGCATGAATCCCAACAATTTGCAAAACACATTTGCAAACTTAGATCATGCCACAAGGTGTAGGTACATGGACTTCAACCATTTGCAAAACACATTCGCAAAAGTATAGTCACATGCTACAAGGATTAACTGCATAAGCCTCAACTATTTGCAAAACACATTCGCAAATAATAGCATCATGCCATGTAGAGCTAGAGCAAGCAAGATTGAGCTATCAACACATGATGAGACTCAAGCTACTAGACAAGACCCCTCTTAATAGTACGGCATCCTATACTAACAATCCGGTCTTCCAACCAAACACCAAGACCGGTAAAAGACTAGGAACACATCCTTAGCCCTAGCTAGTCATACCTTTGCCGTGAGCATCTTCTTGAAGCTTGATGACGCACATCTTCACTTCAAGTCCGGGTCATCGTCTTGACATGCATCAACCCATGATGCATCCTTTACTTGACCTCCATCAACACATGATGGGTCTTCTCTTGACTTGACGATAAACTCATGATCATCTCCTTCTTCGAGATCTTGTTATGCATCAACACACGATACATCCTCTTCTTGAACCTTGACTTGATGACGATCAACTCATGATGCCATCCAAAGTCTTCGTCACCCTAGAACATAGCCTATTCATCCAACTCATGAAAAATATTAGTCCCACAATGATTAACAATAATTATCAAGATATACATGCAACAAATGCTTCTAAACAAGCTATTGTAGAAAGGTGTGGTACTACCGCCAACTATCATGCGGTAGTTTCGATCTTCGGAAGTTCCGCTCAACACATAGCGGAACTACCGCACTTCCAAATTTTGGCTAAGTCCCAAAATGGTGCTTCTCTGGAAAAAACGTTCCGCGATTTGTCCGGAAGTTCCGCCAATGATAGTTCATGAATACAATCTAGGAACTACCGATGATGTTCAGAAAACAAATTTCAATAGATTTTGAATGCATGACTCCTTTGTCTTGAGCCATGTTGATCTTTTACCATCTTTGCATTTCCTTTTCATGTCTTCATTCAGACTCCAGGACTAAACCTTGAACACATCTTAGCACACACATTAGTCCCACAACAGAATTGCAAATAATTGAATATAAAGTAATATGAGTATATATGAACTACACAAGTTTTATATACTCAAAGGATTTGTTTCAAATTAATGATCCTTAATATATGAGGAGAATGGAATATGGATCAATACTTATGAAACCACAAAATATAGAGTGAACTCCCCCTAAATGTGTGCATACACAAATGTGTAATAAGAACATATGCACATATTCAAGTTTAACTTATGGTTGAGTTCAACCTATATTTTGGATCCGAGGAATGCAACAATATATAAGATTAAGATGTCGATTGCATACCTCGTTGAATTTCACCTTTATATCCAAATGAGGCTACACAAAATAATACTAGACAAAAGAGTTAGTCTCATATTTAGATTTGTCATTAATCACCAAAACATTCCATTAACTCATAATGGCGGATCTAGATCCTTCAGTTGGTTAAGTAAAGTTCATTCAATTCATTGTTTTAATGTTGCATATTGCATGTTTTGAGCTAACGTGGGTCAAGTTGTGGAGAACTTGTTCCCGAAGATGATTTCTTGGTCTATTGCTGTGCAGGTGGCTTGCAGGTCAACGGCGAGGAGGATCGGGACTAAGCTTGGAGAGTTGAGGTCCAGAACGATCATGGATGCTGGGTGAGGTCGTGTGACTCAAGCATGGCGCAGAATGGACAAGATGGATCGAATAGACAGTTTGTTGCAGCTGGTTGGATCAAGCGGCGCGGGGGTCGGTGCAAGTGCCTTGGAGGTTCCGATGGGATTCGAACGGGAGAGACTTGCCGACATGATGAGAGCCGTTGATCAACCTACATGTGGCGAAGTAGGCGATTTCTTCGACTATACTGGACTCGGTCCATGGAGAAGGATCGAGAAGGGGTATTTTGGTAATTTCACCAAATACCGCCTTTGTGACTCTTGACTAAACCACGTCGCTTGGAGAAGTGATTTAGGTCAATCGAAGATGAAGACGACGCTTCAGGATGTGTGCGTATGTGTCCTGTTTGTATTGGGCCTTAATGGGAGCCCATTAAGTGAAATCTTATAGAAGATTAGGCCTCACTATATATATGAGGGGCTGCTGTAAATAGCCCTTGGGGACTTCATTAGGAAAAACCCTAGTTGGTTTTAGGGTTTAGAGAGGAGAGGTGAGGCTTAGGCTCTAGAGAGATTTATTGGGTGTGTGCTCATGGATTGAGTTCTGGTCCTCCTTGAGGGAGTGGTTGTAATTAGCAAACACCACGAATCAATCTATAGATGATTGTTCAAAGATGAGTCCTCTTGTGTTTTTCTCTCTCTTTTGATGATTTTGGTGCTTCCTTGATCCTGTGGTTTTTAGTTGGTTTCTTGATCTCTTTTATCTTGCTATGACATGTGGGATTACTTCTAAGATCAGCTAGATCATCAATCTCACACGAGCAAGATTTGGATCAAGTTATTCGTTTTGCTCAGTTTTGAACTCTCCTTCGGGAAAACAGAGAAAGGTCAAAACTTTAACGTAGATCTGGACGGTGTGTTCTAAATTTGGTCAAATTTCATCGTGTAGATCAAAACTTTCATCGTGTAGATATCCTTAGGAAGGTGTGTTCTAAATTTGGTCAAGTTTCATCGTGTAGATCAAAAGTTAAACCGATTTTCATTTTGGTTTCGGGCTGTCTGCACTGTTTCTCGTCAGGACCGGTCAGACCGGTTTCCCAATGGCGGTCAAACCGCTAGGCAGTCAGACCGCCCCAGTAAGTTTAATCTCCATATTTTGGGTCTTTTGCTTAAGGGGTTAATCGGATTCAGCACAAGGCTTCCTCTGTGAATTTACTGATCTTCTTAGCTTTCATAACTATTGGAGAAAAGTTCGTGTTGAATTTGATTAAGGCGAAAATAAAGAAAGCGTCTATTCACCCCCCTCTAGTCGCCTTTCCGGTTCTACGAGTGGTATCAGAGCACGATTAGCTCTTCTCATAGATCTTAACCGGTCTTTGGAGCTATGGCGACAGACAAGTATTCGACCAAATCACATATTTTCGATGGAGTTGATTTTGCTTACTGGAAGGCACGCATGCAGGCCTACATCGAGGCTCAAGAGCACACAATTTGGCTTAAAGTAAAAAATCCTTATGTCGTGCCAGCCGATGACGATGTGATCACTCCAGATGTGGAGGCCAATAACAAGGCTCGAAACTTTCTGATCCAAGGCCTTAGCCGATCCGAGTTTGAGCGTGTTGCTCATTTGAGGTCTGCTCATGAGATCTGGCGGACTCTCTGTGATTACCACGAGGGCTCCACTGCGATCAAGGAAGTGAGACAGAACCAACTCAATAAAATATACTATAAGATCGAGCAAAGGCCTGGTGAGTCTTTAGATGAGCTATGGGGAAGGTTTTCTAAGATTCTTCATGATTTTCGCGCTGTTGACCTTGTTTTTTCTGAGTCTGAGAACGCACACCAGCCTTTGGGTGCTCTTGATGTGAAGGTCTGGGGAATGAAGATCACATCCATCAATGACAACACTGTCATGAGTGAGCTTACCATGGATAAGCTATACTCGAGGTTGAAGACGCATGAGATTGATTTCATCTTGCGTCTCCCCAAGGCAGAGTCGATGGCTTTAGTGGTCGACCCATCTAAGGGTAGTTCATCTGATTCTTTGGATTTTAGCTAATCTGGTTTTTCTTTACCATCTTTGCATTCTTTGAGCGATGAGCAACTAGAGAAACTACCTGATGATGATTTAACCCTCCTATCCACCAAATTCTCGAGAGTTTACAACAAGGTGAGGAAAAGAAGGAGAGGTGGTCCTGTCACGTGCTTTGAGTGTGGTGAGCCAAACCACATTCGCTCCAGGTGCCCCAAGCTGAAGGGCAAGGAGGAGAAGGACTCTCGGAGGCATCCTCAAGCCAGGGATGCGAAACCCAAGAAGACAAACTATCGCAAGTTCGTCAGCCGGGTCCTTGCCGCTCTTGAGAATGTTAACATGAGCGATGTGGACTCGGAGACGGAGGACGACGAGGATGACTCTCGTGGCAAGAAGAAGGCTCAGGACTTCACCGGCATGTGTTTCATGGCCAGGGACAGCCATGACATCGACTCCTCCAACGACGACGATCCTTTCAGTGATCCCGATGAGGTATGTCCTTCACTTGCTGTTATGAAACGTGCTTTAGTTCTTGCTGAATAGAAACTGCATAAGCAAGCTAAATTGATTAAGAAACAAGACACTATGATTGATAACTTGAACCTAGAAGTTGTTAGGCTCAAATCCATTAATCCTGATGATATTTGTGATTCCTGCATTAGCTTGCTTAATGAATTGACAAGCTTAAAATCTGCTCATTTCTCTGTTGTAAATCAATTGAAAGATGCTCTTGATGAACTAGAATCTCTCAAGTCTAGTCATGTTTGCATGAATGTTATTTCTCTTGATGTGACTGCTGTAGATGTTATCCTTTTATCTTGCTCAAATTGTGCTTTGCTTGAATTAAAATTAGATAGCGCTATGAAAGAATTGCAGAAATTTGATGCTAGTCACACTTGCTCTCATTGTGAGAATAATAGTATTAACATGAAAGAGATGACAGAAATGGTTCTTTACTCTAAATCTGCATCTTGTGAGAATTGTCCTAAGCTCACAATAGAAAATGAAGCTCTAAACAGGGCACTAGAAGAAAAAGCTAAAATTGAGAAATCTATGACTATCACTGCTTCCAAGAAAGTTATTGACTCTACTTGTTGTGTCTTGCATGCTGAAGTTGAAACAATTGTTGATAAGATACAAGAGGCTTTTAGAGACAAATTTAAGGTGCAGTTGAATAGGATTAGGGATTCCTATTGTGTGTCTTGTGAGGCTTTGAAAGTTGAAGTAGCCCTTCTGGACGATCGCTGCTTGGAATAGATTCCAGATATCCTTAGGAAGGTGTGTTCCAAATTTGGTCAAGTTTTATCGTGTAGATCAAAAGTTAGACCGATTTTCGTTTTGGTTTGGGTATCATGCTCATTTACAGTCGGGACCGGTCGGATCGGTTCCCAATGGCGGTCAAACCGCCCGAGCGATCGACCGCCTTGATTGACCATCGGTTTGACCGCCCTAGTAAGTTTAATCTCTATATTTTGGGTCTTTTGCTTAAAGGGTTAATCGGATTCAGCACAAGGCTTCCTCCGTGCATTTACTGATCTTCTTAGCTTTCATAGCTATTGGAGAAAAGTTCGTGTTGAATTTGATTAAGGCAAAAATCAAAAATGCGTATATTCTCTCCCCTCTAGTCGCCTTTCCGGTCCTACATGCAACAACAGAGAAAATGTGTCACAACTAAAAACCTCTTGTAGTAACATTTGATGCAACAACATCATAAAAAAACACTCTATGCAACATTTCGAACCAACTGTTTCAACATTTTTAGAAGGGCGACAACAAATCAAAGTGGATCATGCAGCAACAGAGAAAATATGTCAACCAAAAACCTCTTGCCGTAATATTTGATGTAACAACATCATAGCAATAAAAACACTCCATATAACATTTCGAATCAACTGTTGTAACAAATTGAGCAAACATCTGCAACAAATCGTACCCGATGAAGCTGGTGTGGTGCCTGGAGATAACGTCCAATGCCTACAAGTGAAAACATAGATGAGCTCGCAGGAGTAAGGGGAGGCGGCCACCAACACCACCGTCTCTTTGAGAGGACACACAACAACAAAGCAAAATATCTTGCGCAACAAATAAGAAAAGGGATGTAACAAATTGAGAAAATACTTGCAATAACCTACCTGGGGTAGGATGGGCGTGACCGGTTGCAACGAGACCAACTCGAAGCAGGAGGCGGGGCACACCACCATCTCTCCATGTGCTCGCCATTTTCGGATGTAGCAAGCTGTGTGGCACCAAGTCGGAGCATTGGTCACCTATGCAAGCATGGTGGCCACGAGAGAACAAGGGTTTAGTTGAGCTCATGGGAAGTTAGGAGTATTTCACCCGTCTCGAAGTCACTCGGGGCCGCCATGGCTGGAGGCGGCGGGTTGCAGCAAGGCTAAATCGCACCCGATGTCTGACCTAGGAAGAGCACCGCCACCACACTAAATTAGCCATAGACGGCTCGAGGGGAGGCCAGGAGGCAGCGTTGGCACCTCCTCTTCGCATCGCAAGTAGGTGTGAGATAAAAGGGACGAGTGAGAGAACCAGCCATGGGAGTGAAGAGGTCCACTGCTTGGAAATGGGAGTCAAAAGGCCAAGTTGAGAAGAAGCTAGAAGCAGAGTAGTCATCAAAAGAGCAGAGCACGTGAACAAGTCATGTGAGAGAAAAAGAGGTTTGTGGTAGTGGCTGGGGACACATGGGGATGGATGCCTAGTGATTTCTACTGTAAAAGTTAGGTACTAGGCGAACGAGTGGAGCACAGGAGACGTCCGATGCGAGTGATCCGTTCGGACGCACGGATGCTAACCAATATGCCACGTACTCAGTATTATTTCATTGTATTTACATCAAACTAGGTAGGAATGTCCGCTACGCTGCACCCGTGAAATCAAACACTAAGTCTGAGATATCGATGTTAAACGATTTGCTACCATTACGTAGTCATACTACGCCTAAAAGGCATAAACACCAGCATAAGGATACAACACAACATGGAAGTCACAACAAATTTGGTTAAGTGATCTATGTAACATGTCAACATGTGTTCCAAGGGCATCAAACCCGTCGATGATGTAACAACCTAATGGGAACTTGAAAGGTGTAAGTAATCTATGTACATTCGAACAATAATCTAAAACCCTGTGAGTTGTGTACATGGTGTATTCTTGAATCTCAATAAACAATTCAACTATTATAGCTGAAGTATGGAAAAAACGCTGCAAAAGGCTAAGGATAAGAAACAACAACGCTTATGGTTGTACGGTATTTGTAAATTTCTAAGCTAAAAAGCATGTAATTCAATTAAAAAGAAAGAATAAGAATACACATGCTGCTTGTTTCATTAAATGGACCCTATTAGATTTTGTCGAATAAGAAAACGGCGAACAACGTACCATGGCTTCCACGAAAAACAAAAAGCGAAGACAATCCCAACGAAACAGCATCCAGGGACCCAAAAGTAAGCCATGTGGATCGCCGATGGCCATAACAGGGCTACATCGATTTGCAAGGTAAAATCATAAAATTATTAGTAAGCATTCAGTGTATGTTGTAATACATAGGATTCACGATATTCACAGCATGAGATAAGATGAAGCACAATGACTACAATTCATTTTTGCTAAGCTATTGAAACCTAGCACATCGGTTGTAACCAAACTCACAGGCGAATCTGATGAAAGAAAAGTACTGCATTGGCAGTAGTGTATTCTAAAAACATTTCACCATGCAAGTTATTCAAAAAAACTAATCGGTCTTCAATCAATCCATCCATGACATGTCTTCTTGGAGCAGTTAGCATTATTCAATAATACGGTGGGGGATCATAAGCACAAAGGATGGCCAACTGCACAGTACAAAATAAAATAAAATTTTATTTCTGACAAAAGATTGCACCTGCTCTCTGCACTAGCAAACCTGTTGGCGCAACGAGCTAAAGAAAAATTGCAAAATAGTATGGCTTTCGCTTCTCAGTTCTGCAAATCAGAAAATGGACAGCAATGAGCAAACATTGCAGTGGATATTGAATTAATCAAATCAATTCTTTATTTGACATATTGAGGAACTGAAAAGCACCAAATCACAAAAAAAAAGATTAATCAGAATATTTTGTGTGTAGCTAACAGCATTTGTTATAAATGATGCGGCCGCGGCCATTGCACATAGGTGGGAAGGTTATAAATGGATTTATTTATTTTTAAACATTAGAATTTATCGTACGATAGCGCATAAGCCATATCTGTGCAAAACAAAAGAAGAAAATAACCAACAATATTTCATATTTTCTGAAAACTCATCACTTTCCATTCTAACTTAACTATCTTTAGCTAAGCGAACAATAGGCAAATGTTACAACATACGAATCAGAAGCACACTTATTAATATAATAACTTATTAATATAACAACTCAAGAGTAACTAACTCTGCAATTATGACCATTCATAGGAAACAATCATGTAAGAATGTAAATTTAGCGTTTGAAACGAATAAGAACAAACATAAAAATATATAAACCGCCGATACTTGATTCTGAATACTTTATTAACAATCACAAAAATGTGTTTGTTTCTTTGCATAGAAGCGGCAGATAAAGAAGGAAATTTTATAGAACATAAACAAAAGCACCTAGATTTCGTAGAAGTTATAGGAAACACAATGCTGAAGTTGCCTGTTATTATAATCAAGAAACAATAGTAAGCATATATGAAATATATTGGACTGAGATTTCATCAAAACCCGCTTTTCGCATATAGCTTCAAACATGCTCTAGGTTGCCTGATCTTTATCTATAACATGGCTAGAACAATGTGGCTCACGACATGATCATGGCAAAGACAGCCTCACTTGCCACTGCATAAGCGATGCGTGTGCGGGAGATAGCAGGGGCACATGCTGATAATCATGTGTTGCATCCTAATCTACAATAAAAGAGACACCTTTCATACACTCTTACCGCTCCTACACATTTTAATATGTGAAACATGTCGCATATAATTTCTTCAGCTAGTAAGTTTCCTTTTCATTTGTCAGATAACCTGCGTAGTTTAAAGCATTGTTTTACAGACAGTGTTGAGTTTCCTTTTCTCTGAAATGAAAGAGAAGGTAATTTATACACTCTACTGCAAGTAGATAAGAACTGCGCGATGCACTAAACTAACTTGTAACACACATTCTTCTACCACAGAGGCAAGAATAATAGCTACATTTGAAAGGTTCTCCAAGAACTACATCAAAAGGACTTTTAAAAATAATAACATTTTCTGTAGAGGTAAACTCTAAACGTGCAAATCATAAGAAAATGGTGATCTATAACTGAAAATGTCTTTACTTTTGACCTCTGAGTATATTCCAAACTAAAAATATTTTATTTAGATTATTACTGGAAAGGTACACTTACTCAATTATGTCTGCACCCCGAACCACATTCTCCAAAGCCCAAAATATACGCACGACCTATAAATGATTAGACATAAAATGATTAATGCAAACTGAGAGTGTCTCAATCTTGCTTTTATAATCTAGACAGCTCCAAGTCTCCCACATTCCTTATGTCAGTCGTAGCCTCCAAGTAGTTCCAACCATGCCATGTTTCATTAAGCAATAATAGCTTACTCTTCTATGATGAAACAACAATATGCTTTATTCATAGAACATGACCATTGGACGTCCTTGTCCTTATTAAATATCAAGAAATGAGCTAGGGTGGGGACCTATCATTGGAGGATCAGTCCTAAGGGTGGCATGACACCTGTGTCCAGCATGAAGGGACAATAGATAAGTAGTCCTATGATGGCGGCTTATAGCATACAAATAGGATTTAGAGCTAACCATTCTTAATATAAATAACCAATCATTGGATGCACTAATCTGTATGTATATTGGATTGGAGCAAACATGTAGGATCTTTCATACAATGTATTTTTAAAAATATATCGCTGCAAAAGAATACCACCAACTTTTCTTTAGAATAAAAGGAGCATATTTCCCTCTATAACAATTCCTCAATCCCTGCAGTTTGATCTCGGGGAGTGTCAGAGTTAAATTAATACTATTAGTATTATCTAATAGATAAACAACACTCTTATCTCGTGATGAGCCTAACCACTGAAGATTTAGTTTTGATTCTATCAATTCACAGTTTCACACCATCTAACAGCAATGAGGCATAGGTAAATCCAAAGCAATCTGAATGTAGAATACTTGAAACAATAAGTTCAATGTTTGAGGATTCATTAAAATATCTTGGAAGAAACTGGCATTCTTTTAAATGGCGCTATGTACAAATGAATCTCTTCTCAAATTTTAAACTGTTAGGACTCCCAAGTATTACAAAATCCAAAGTTGGAACACACCAGGTTATGAATGATCCTAATGAAAGACATATTTATGTTAGGAGACCAGACCTTGAAGGCATATCGAAGCTGTCGACGATCAAATCGCCGATCTTATGAATATATAAATGAAAAGAGGAAAAATGTGCGTGACTCCTGGGAGTGGATCTAACTTGCTCTTTATTGCTATGAACTCACAATTACAAACACTGGGAGTATCTAAAAACACAACACTTTGCTATATCTTGCTTGATGTCTTCTGCTTGTGTTGTCTATTCTGTACCCCGTGTCCTCTGTCTCTCCGGCCTTCCATGATCCTCCTTAAATAGTTGATGAAGCGGTGACAGTTATCCCATGAAGAGACATCCGTTGGGGAGCGATGCGCCTGGTCGGGAAGAGGCAGCGGCTTGCGGTTCCACTAACTGCAAAGGCGGTTGGTGAAAACATCAACTGTTCTGCGGTTAATGATTTAGGAGACGTTAAATCATCAGCCGTAATAGTGTTGTATTATGTGGAATATGAAACACGTGGTTCATTCATCACATAGTGAGTGGCGTGGTCGGAGATTCGACCTAGACGTCTGTTCATAGCTTTACGAGCACTTACCTGATCGTGGACTAAGTTTGGAACTTTGTCCGACCAGGGTATTTATTATATAACTTCCGTAATACCTACGACCAGTTAGGTCGGTGGTCTTAGAAGTTACGACCACGAAGACGTATGGTCTTTATCATATATTAAGATAATATATGAATATTTTAATCCTCAACAGAAGCTCATAGTTGCGAACATTTGCGCTGGGACCAGAGTAGCCGTCGAAAAAAAATATAGACAATCAACAACAACTAACAGGTCTTGACCTCTTATCAATTTGAGATATATATATATATATATATATATATATATATATATAGCAGATCCTACTCTCTGATCTCCTCTTTGAGGCCCACAACTGAAAGTTCCTTGATCCAATGAGTCAGAAGTGTCTTTGGGGCAACAACTAACACTCTCTTGATTAAACGGGAATGAAACAATCCAGCCAGAAATGCAGGAACCTGCAAAATAAAAATAATGATGCAAGCACTCATTATTGAATTGCACTCACACTGCACCACTTCATATTCATAATAGACAGTGGCTAAAGGAAAAAAAATTCAATGTAATTCGCACCATGAAGCAAATCAGGAAACCATTGTCACTACACTCATGACAGCAAGAAAAGAGGTTTATTCTTCTATTGAATGAAAATTGCTTTCAGTTTCACAGATGCATAAACTAAACAGCGCAAAAGATGCAGGTGTTCACAATTTCTGTAGTATATTACCAAAACATAAAAGGTGTCCACAAGAACTAAACAAAAGCCTTCCCTGATCCTGCCATTAATTGGGAAAAAATACAGCTTCAATCAATAGTTAACAGTCCTGATATACAAGGGGTGTAACCAACCAGCATCAATGGTACCACGAGATATTCTCTTGAGCCTTGTTGTAGTCAAACAACGATGCAATAAAAAAAACTTTAAAATAAACAAAATTAGAAGCAGAATGAAGGGTTGCACCTGCATGGTCTTGCCGATGCCCATGTCATCCCCTAGGATCCCTCCAGTTCCCCTGTAATGCAGAACCCAAAGCCACCTGAGCCCCTCACGCTGATGGGGGTAAAGCATCTTAAATATCCTTCCTGGGAGCTTGTATGGCTTCAGCATTACGCCACTTCCAGTGGGCTCAATCTTGAAGTCCTCCGTCTTCTCCCAGCCAACATCGTCATCATTGTCCTCAACAACCCCACGGCTTTCCTTCTCTTCCCGCATCGTCGTCGTCATCGTCAGCAGCGGCATCACAATTCCCGAACTTTGAGGCCTTGGGCACCCTCCTTGCCACCTTGTCAAGGCCATAAGCGCCTTTTCCTTTCATCTTATCAACATTGCCATAATCCCCAAAACAGGAGGCATTCAACACCTTCCTGCTTACCTCTTTAACAGCACAAGCTCCTGTTGCTTTCTCCTCCTCATCCCCATCATCATCACAGTCCACAAAGAATGAGGGCTTTGATACCCTAGTTTGCCTATCCTTAACGCCATAAGCTCCTACTATGTCTTTCTTCCCCTTGTCATCGACCTCCTCGCCACGATCCCTACAGGCTGAGGCAATTGAAGGTTGTGGTCTCTTTACCTTAGTAGCACATCTCGCGATCACCGTAGCTTCATTCGAGCTGGAAACCTCAAGGGGAAAGGGGTTTCCATCCGCATCCGCATCCGCATCTGAATCTGCCCCTTCCGACGCTAGGAAGAGCAAGCGGCGGCCGGGAGGGAGACCGACAGGGCAGGGGGTTGGAAGAGGGAAGGAGCGGCAGCAGTGGGAGTGAGTCCGGGGCCGTGGGAGCGAGACGAGGGATAAGCGACAAGGGGAGTAGTTGCTATGCTGGTGGAGCGAGCTAGAAGGGAAGCAGGCAGATTGGCGGCCGGCGCAAGGCGGGGGGATGGAAGGGGGGGGGGGGAGCGAGGCGCCAAGCCAGCGGATGAGGAGGGAGACCGAAGGGGTGGTGAGAGAGGAGAGGGAGGGAGCGACGGCATCTGCGGAGAGATCGAGGAGGCGGGCGGAGAAGAAGCGGCGAGGGGAGAAGAGCTCGCGCGATCCAGAGTGTGAAACCAAGATCCGATGGCCGAGCTCTTCAGGGCGACGTGGAGCGCGTGGAGCCACGGGCTGCTAGCGCGCTGCTGCGGCTTGGATCGGACGGCTCGGAGTCGCTCGCGGGGCGATCCAACGGTGCACAATTTCTTGCCGACGTGGCCGGCCGGGTGAGCTCCAATCCTATGAGCTTTAATAATAGGTAAGATATATATTGGGGGGGGGGAAGCCTTGCATCTGAGTTTGACTTGCAACACATTCTAGCCGGATGCGTACTTAGGCCAATTCCCAAGTTTTTATAGTACCTCCTAGCTATCTATGAAGTACGCACGGCTTCATCAAGGTACCAGCGCATGTGCGAATACATACATTGGAGCATATATATATACTCTGAACAACTGCAGCCAAAACACGGGCCAAGTCCAATCAGTTTGGCAAAGTTTTGAAGCTATTTAAAAAGGCAAGCTAGAAAGATTTGGTCTCGGGTCATTTTCTGATGTAATTTCATTTTCACATGAACCGCAACCAATCACTTAGATTCCTCGTGATGCCACTGAATGGACAGTACAGTAGTAAAGGCCGGCGATCCAAAACACCAACCGCTCACTGTCAGTCAGACCTTCTCCATTTGATTCAACAAAGAGGAATTAGCCTCCTTCTAGAATGGTAAAGTTGCTGTCGTAATCTACTCCGAAATCAAAGGCAAGAGCCGTCGGATCAGAAAATAAATATTTTTTTTATTGGCGTGTACGTAAACCTGATGTGATCAAAGTGTCAAATTTCATATCGATGGGAGGGAGGATGCTGCACCTAATGTAACTGAAGTTTCTCGTCGGTTTTAATAGTTTGTATCCGCAATTCCGCATCAGCAAGTACCACGGAGGATAGATAGCTGGTCTATGTAAGTTTTCCAACGAGACGCCCCAACGCAATTTGATCACGCATGACTACCGACCTGGACGGACGGCTCATAGCCGATAGCTGCAGCTGCAGCTGCAGTGTTGCAATACAAGCCGCCATTCTTGGCCTTTTCTTGAACTCGGTAATTTTCATGTGAATCTTCAGAATTTCATATGTTGTATTGTTGTGGATAGCTTCATTAGTTAGATGGATATATATATATATATATACACACACAGGCTATATTTTCGGATTCATTACTACTCTTAAATTTGACATATTTCCCCCCTTTACCATTAGGTCTGAACATACCACGGAAGAAGGATCTTGCGAAATGGTTTAAAAAATAAATAATACGGCCATCCTTCATGAGATTTGACTTGAAGATTTGACGTGTCTACACCACACATGAAAAAAAAATCTTCGTTTAATTTTTTCTTTCTGGAGGTGCAAGGAGCCAGCATTATGAGTTACATGTGCTCTGCTCACAGTGCAGCGATCGTGATTCGCTATAGAGACCATGGTCATTTTCCCGGATTTTTGTTCAAAATCCCCTTGCCGTAAAACTCTCTTTTTCATTTCAATTTTTTTACAGTGTTTGCTCAATCAATTGTCGTTTTCTTAAATTGGAATCAATCGTTGTTTTATCACCGGACTTTCCTGCCACCGGTCGGTAGACACTGTAATACGTGAAAAATTCTTCTAAAAACGTGATAAATTGAAATATCCTATAATCGTGTTGATTTTGTTCTGTAACTAGGTTGATTTACATGAGAGACAGAATAGTTTAAAAAGGCAAGAGAGAGAGAGAGAGAGGTAGTTTAAAAGAGCGAGAGCGAGAGAGAAAACTATGAGGGGGGATAAGACGGTAGGAAGTGTTACGAACCGGCCCAATAGACTCAAGCCCAACAGCACCCTCGTCTCATTCTCACTGCTTCGGGCTTCAGGCCCGGCATGTTTCAGCCCTGTTTGGGGGGTAGTAGCTATACTGGAAAGTATTTTTTTGTTGGGCTGACCGGTTGCTGCTGCTGCTGCGGCTAAATACTTTTGATGGTTCTAAAGGTTTTTTCGTGTGCTGTTTTAGGGTAAATATTGTTTTTATTCTTTTTGCAAAAAATATTGATTAAACGACTTAATCACGGACAATTAGCAACGTACATGTCACATTTAGAGGTACTGTATTACTCCGAAGAAACGAGACTAAGAAACTGCACTCTTTTGTACCGTGAATGTACTGTATTACTCGAAGAAAAGGAAATAAAGAAAAGCTTATTCTTCAGTGATAATTGATAACACGTGATGCAGAAGAATTGCATGATTTCTTTAGAATCAGATAAATGAGCAGAAAAGAAGTCAGTTCAATATTAGCAATCAGCCAAGCAGATACACATATTTACGTTAACTAAAATATGGACATTTGAGCACAATCAGAGAATCATATCAAATCAAAGCTTACAAATCAACGAACTGCATCAGACAAAATCTGCATCGAGTACTGATATTCACAAAACAGGGATCAAAACAATAGAATTTTCTTAACTGTTCAGGTGAGAATTGAGAAAACATTAAATGGAGGTTATGGTTTCTGAAGGCAGGTCGGTTCCACATCTGCAACTGCATACTTGTCTTCATTGCAATGGAGCATTTGAAGAATTCGGAGGGGAGTTGCACATGACATGAATGCATCTCCTGGAAAATGCCACATGTTGAATGTTATATCCTCCACAGGCATATATCTTCCGATTTCGCAAAAACAATAACTGACTTGACAAAGGAAGCAAGAACACTATTGGGCCAAACTGGCACTCAAGTACTAGAACTATATATAGCCCACAAAACCCATCGAAGATCAACAACAACATTCCAAGTTTATCTCTTCAGACACTAGTCAGAACTCAGAACTGCAAAATTGGTCCCTAGAACAAATGATTCAAACTATCAAACAGTTGATACAACTAGCAGTCTGATGTAACTAGCTACTGTTTGTCGTGAACAGTTTCATACAAGATTACTTTTCACTCTGTACAGGACTACAGGTTATAAGTCTTCTTCTGCATCAATGTTTGCCCAAGTAAGATCTGAGTGCAATGCCTTGTCGTCTCCAACAAAATTACAGTAGCAGCAACAGTCTACAGTTGCAATGATTGACAAAGAAACCAGAGAGGAAGATCACAAATCATCCATGAATGTTCTTCAGAGAATCAGTGCTCTAAACGCTTTAGGGCTGCACCGACAAACATGTCAGCACCAACAAGCGCACACACGGATGTGGAGAAGTAATACGAGTTTTCCTGCAGCAGGCCAGAAAAGAATTATAACTCTTACGCTATGATTTCCAAGATAGCTAAAATTTCTATATTGCAAATCTTAGACAAGCATAAATAAATGACTTAAAATCAAAAGAATCTACAATAGACTAGTATGAATCCCAAGTAGAAGATATACAGCTAAGCTATGGCAATTTTCCTTCTTCCTAGCCAAATTACCTTTTTCTTTTGGAAAAGTAGCAGGACTGCTATGTGTTACATTAAGAATGAAAAGAGAAAGCTCGTTCTACAGACAGTGCTCACTACCATAATCAAAGTTTGCCAAATTGGCACTACAGAGCGTGCCCTTTATCAAGTCTAATGACTCGAGAGAAAAAAAATTGCTAAAAATACAACAGAGCTCTGAATAGGCACACCGCACACATCGTTCTACCAGAAGACAAAACAAGTGAAAGAACAGTTTAAGTATATAACTTACTAGTGCACAACGAAACAATAATGTTTTCCGTTAATATTTTTGTAAGCTTAATACATGATGTTCTTTTTGCCTGGATTTGTCTCTTGTCCAACCCTGCAAACCCTACACTTACTATAATAAAGTAAACAGTATATACTTATGGTAAATAGTTATATGCCATGTTTCTATCCTTCTAAGAATTTCAGGCAAATACATTGTTACCTCATGATCTCCTTGTGAAGCTTCTGCATATAGACTGACACCGGAATACAGAATGGCAGTGGTCCTAACACCAAAATACCAGAGGCAAGACACTAAATTGACATTGAGACAAACAGAGCAAAATCCAGTTAAAGATATCACAGAATTTCAGGCAAATACCTAGATCCTAGAGCAACTCGGGGTCGGCCTGGACGGAGCGGTGCATGCGGGCGAAGTCGAAGTGGTACCGGCAGCCATCGGCGAGGGGCATCCGGGTGGCGTGCATCCCGCGGATTATATACTAAGAGAAATGTATATAATTCAGTACTAGTTCCTAGCGTTGGATTTTCTTGACTTCACAAAACCCCAGCTTTTAACTTCTCAGTCGCTTGAATTTTAAGCTTTGACAATAATGCAAACTAATGAACAATGCTTCACAAATTAGATTTCTCATCGATGCCACTCAATGGGCGGTACAGGTTCCTTTGAAATCAAAGACGAGCCATCGGATAAAGAAAATAAATGTTTTATTGGCATGTACGTAAACCTGATGTGATCAAAGTGTCAAATTTCTCATAGGCGAGAGGATGCTGCACCTAGTATAATTAAAGTTTCTCGTCGGTTTTAATTCTAGTTTTTATCTGCATCAGCAACGTACCACGGAGGATTTATGTCCGGCTGATAGATGACTGGTCTACCTAAGTTTTGCAACCAGACGCCCCAACGCAATTTGATCACGCATGACTACTGACTTGGACGGACGGCAACAGCAACACATGCATACTACAAGCTACTATTGTGTTGGAGAAGCCGCCGGACGTGGCATTCCAGGTCATGTCTTGAACTCGGTAATTTCACATGGATTTTCTACGGATCAATACAGTTTCTTCAGAATCTCTACTACCTAAAAGAAAGAATTAGTGGTGGTCCGTCCTCTCTCATACGATGTGAGTCGTTAGATCTATCTTTCTTCGTAAGATGTGAGCCGTTGGATCTCGTTCTTTCTCGGTTCCTCCCGTGTATATGGTTGACCACCCATAACCTCCTCTCCACTCCCCCACACCCCAACTGCCCAAGCTGGTGCGCAAGAAGCCCAAAGATTCCATCGATCTTTTCAAGAACGGGTTGTCGGCGGATCACTTGCATTGTAGGCTGAGCACGACAACAGTTGACGAGATATGATTTTTTAATCCGTAGCAAAGCACGAGTATTGGACTAGAGAGAGAGAGAACGTTCTCACAAGCCACGAGAGAGAACAAAAATGGTAGGAAATGTTACAAACTGGCCAGTGAGCCAAAATACCTTTTAAACTAGGAAAAATACCAAGATAGTTCTAAAAATTATATAAAAACTCAAGAGTACCTAAATAGTAAATTTTGTTATCTAACTAGGTTGATTTATACAAGAGAAAAACTAGTTTAAGAGGGCAGAAGAGAGAGAGAGAGACAGAGAGAGCGATCTCACGAGCCATGAGAGGGAAGAAAAATGGTAGGAAATTTTACAAATACCTTTTAAACTAGGAAAATAGCAAGATTATCGATGATCAAATTGCCGATCTTATGAATATATTAATGAAAAGAGGAAAATAGCGCGTATCTTCTAGAAAGTAGTGAGGCTGCTCTTTATTGCTTTGAACTGGCTATTACAAAGAGTGTATATAACTTAGACTAAAGACTAATTCGGGAGTACAAGGCTCTTGAGGGTGTCTCCCAAATGATCTTCACTATTCCGGCCTCTTTAACTTCAGTCCGCATTCCTCCTTATGTAGTTGATGAAGGGTTGACAGTTGTCTCTTGAGGAGACGTCTGTTCAGGAAGCAACGCGTCTGGTCAAAGAGAGGTGTCAGTTGATAATGTATCAACTGTTGTGCGGTTATATGTCAATGAGTCATGTAACCGTACTCCAGTATCGTAGCGTCGCGTGGTATGGAATATATAGCACATGTTCCATTCGTCACACGGTAAAGCATATGTTTGGTCGTAGATCCAGACATCAGTTCAAAACCTTGTGAGCATTTGACTAGTCGGAGAGTAGGTTTGGAACCATGTCCGATCAGATCGGGTACTATGTAACCTCTGGAATGCTTACGACCAGTGAGGTCGTTAGCCTTAGGGTTTACGACCATGAAGACGTATGGTCTCTATATACTAAATAATAAATAGAGGTTTTAATCCTCGTCAAAGATAGTTCTAAAAATTCTATAAAAATTATAGAATAGCTAAATAGTAAATTTTGTTCTCTAACTAGGTTGATTTATATGAGAGAGAAACTAGTTTAAGATGGCAGAAGAGAGAGAGAGAGAGAAAACGATCTCACAAGCCACGAGATAGAAGAAAAATGGTAGGAAATGTTATAAACCGGTTTCCGGTTAGTGGGCTAAAATACCTTTTAAACTAGAAAAATAGCAAGATACTTATAAAAATTCTATAAAAATTCCAAAGTATCTAAATGGTAAATTTTGTTCTTTAACTAGGTTGATTTATACAAGATAGAAACTAGTTTAAGAGGGCAAGAGAGAGAGAGAACGTTCTCACAAGCCACGAGAGAGCAAAAAATGGTAGAAAATGTTACAAACCGGCCAGTGGACCAAAATACCTTTTAAACTAGGAAAATACCAAGATAGTTCTAAAAATTATATAAAATTCCATAGTAGCTAAATAGTAAATTTTGTTCTCTCACTAGGTTGATTTATAGAAGAAAGAAACTAGTTTAAGAGGGCAGAAGAGAGAGAGAGAGAGAGAACGATCTCACGAGCCATGAGAGGGAAGAAAAACGGTAGGAAATTGTACAAACTGGCTAGTAGGCCAAAATACCTTTTAAACTAGGAAAATAGCAAGATAGTTCTAAAAATTCTATAAAAATTCAGAATAGCTAAATAGTAAATTTTGTTCTCTAAGTAGGTTGATTTATACGAGAGAGAAACTAGTTTAAGAGGGCAGAAGAGAGAAAGAGACAGAGAGAAAAACGATCTCACAAGCCACGAGAGAGAAGAAAAATGTTAGGTAATGTTACAAACCGGTTAGTGGGCCAAAATACCCTTTAAAATAGGAAAATAGCAAGATACTTATAAAAATTCTATAAAAATCCCAAAGTAGCTAAATAGTAAATTTTATTCTCTAACTAGGTTGATTTATACGAGAGTGAAACTAGTTTAAGAGGGCATGAGAGAGAGAGAACGATCTCATGAGCCATGAGAGGGAAGAAAAATGGTAGGAAATTTTACAAACCGGCCAGTGGGCCAAAATACCTTTTAAATTAGGAAAATAGCAAGGTAGTTCTAAAAATTCTATAAAAATTTCAAAATATCTAAATAGTAAATTTTGTTCTCTAACTAGGTTGATTTATACAAGAGAGAAACTAGTTTAAGAGGCAGAGAGAGAGAGAGAACGATCTCACAAGCCACGAGAGAGAAGAAAAATGGTAGGAAATGTTACAAAACGACTAGTGGGCGAAAATACCTTTTAAACTAGGAAAATAGTAAGATTGTTCTAGAAATTTTATAAAAATTCCAGAGTAGCTACATAGTAAATTTTGTTCTCTAACTAGGTTAATTTATACAAGAGAGAAACTAGTTTAAGAGGAAGAAGAAGAGAGAGAGAGAGAGAGAGAGAGAGAGAGAGAGAGTGGTCTCACAAGCCACGAGAGAGAAGAAAAATGGCAGAAAATGTTACAAAACGACTAGTGGGCGAAAATACCTTTTAAACTAGGAAAATAGCAAGATAGTTCTTAAAATTCTATAAAAATTCCAGAGTAGCTACATAGTAAATTTTGTTCTCTAACTAGGTTAATTTATACAAGAGAGAAACTAGTTTAAGAGGGCAGAAGAGAGAGAGAGAGAGAATGGTCTCACAAGCCACGAGAGAGAAGAAAAATGGCAGAAAATGTTACAAAACGACTAGTGGGCGAAAATACCTTTTAAACTAGGAAAATAGCAAGATAGTTCTTAAAATTCTATAAAAATTCCAGAGTAGCTAAATAGCACATTTTACTCTCTAACTAGGTTGATTTATACAAGAGAGAAACTAGTTTAAGAGGGGAGAGAGAGAGAGAGAGAGAAACGATCTCACAAGGCACGAGAGAGAAGAAAAATGGTAGGAAATGTTATAAACCGGTCAGTGGGCGAAAATACATTTTAAACTAGGAAAATAGCAAGATAGTTCTAGAAATTCTATAAAAATTTCAGAGTAGCTAAATAGTAAATTTTATTCTCTAATTAGGTTAATTTATACCAGACATAAACTAGTTTAAGAGGGCAGAAGAGAGAGAGAGAGAGAGAGAGAGAGAGATAGAAAATGTTACAAACCGATCATTTCCTTTGACACAAACCCAACACCACTAATTTATATTATAATATATATTTTTAAACCCCAATAAAATAAAAATAATATAATATTATGAAAGTAATTTTTAAAACAAATTGTAATATTTTTGAAGTCCTACTAGGGTTAGATAAGACCGATATTGCCAATTTTCGACCGAGTAAACCAAACCATGGCAACAGCCGCCGTGCCTCCAAACCGCAAGTAGTTTTGCCACAATGCCCCTGGCAATTTGCCTAATGTGCGAGACACGAACATCGCATGGTCCAACTGAACCGAACCATGAAACCAACCTCTCCTGGTTGCTGCTACTCCTAACTTGATACTGCAACCGCAAGCAATGCTGGTCAACGGTCAACCTGTGAACCAACGTTGCGTGCGTGCGAGTGCGCGTGCTTCTCCTGACACGTACGCACGAACCCCTACCTAAACCTCCCCGCGACTTCCTATATATATGTAGCCTGGAAGAGCTCCACCGTGCAGCACCACCACGGCGAACACCGGCAAAGAAATCAACCTCGACGATGGACCACCGTCGCCTCCTCGCCTTCGCCGTCTTCGCCGCGACGCTCAGCGTCGTCCTTGTCCACGACGGGAAGTGCCGAGCTGCTGCGGCTCGACCGGTGAGGCAGCGCGCGACGACGGCGGCGGTGCTCGACGTGGCGGCGTCGCCGGTGGGCGCCACGTGGGAGGGCGGGGACGAGGCTCTGCGCGCGGGGAAGTGGCTGCCGCTGCCGCTGGCGAGCGCGCTGGCAGGCGGACTGCGCTTCCCGCCGGTGCTCCCAGCGGCCGGCGCATCCATGCCGTGGGTTGCCGGCGCGCCGCCGGCGCTCGCGGGGCCGGGGCTGCCGTTCGTGCCGCCCTACGTCGGCGCGACGCGGCAGGAGCAGGTCAGCCTGTGGGCCTCGCTGTTCAACCCGTTTCAGATCAGGCCGAGGCTGCCCGCCGCCGAGACGTCGGTGCCGGCAGAGCCGAGGATTCCGGCCGTCGCCGGCAGGGCGTCGGAGAGGACGACGGTGGACGAGCCGGCCGGCGGCGTGCAGGTTGGTGAGCCCAAGTGGGGCGTCTTCTCGGGGAATAACAATGGCAACTAACTCAAGCTAGGTTGTGACCAAATTAATATCTACATTAGCTTAGTATATAAATGAATGAATTATAATGAACCTTCCTTTTGGAGAATATTATCAGTGTTTGTACTTGTGCATGTCTCGAGGTGTTTTGAGAAAAAAACAAGAGGAGATTTGTAATGTTATAGTAAATCAAGATTATACAGAGATAATTTCAACAAAAAAAACTACACATAGATATTTGCTATCTGTATATTTTCTAATACTTTGATGGTTAAGTTATTGTATGAATGTTCTTAATTCACTCCATGTGTTCATCTACTTGGGCATGGTCCATTTATATGCTGCATTTTTTCAAAGCGTTTACAGTTACAAACAAGGCTACACAAAGCAAGTGAGTGATCCAGTGCTCAGTTGTCAGCACCAGCAAAAAGTGTGATTTAACCTCTACTCTTTTTTTGGGGGGCCAAAAAGAGGATAAAAGAACACATGACTTACCTTATATATATATAGGCAGTAGCATGTGTTACTTTTTCATGAAGTTACTCAGCTCAGTCCTGTTTCTATCAACAACTAGTTCATAACCCGTCCATCGACGAGGTCGGGGCGACCCGATCCGGCGCAGGCGTATAGAGAGAGGAGATGGAGGCGGACGGTGCGAGTGGGGAGTGTGTGTGTGAGAGAGAGAGAGGAGAGGAAGGGCGGCGGTGGCGCGGGTGAGGGACTGGGAAGTGAGAGAGAGGAAAGGGAGGGCCGCACATGCACTAGTTTGCTTCTCGCGTGATGCAATTTGGGTTCTCGGTACCTCTCCGATTCAACGAGCGTGAAAGATGATGAAATGACAGAACTCTAATTTTTAAGTAGTAAAGATTCAACGTGTATGTACCTCTAAATATTCTTGGCAAAATTTGTCCTCTGAATGTAACATTGTCTAGAAAATGTACTGAAGGTGATTTATTTGGAAAGATCGTGAGAGTAGCAAATGAAATCAAGAATGTTAGCTCGTGTTTACGCGAGACATCAGATGCTATAATTGCATCGTACATAGGTGGATTCTCATACTTTAAGGAAATACTCAGATTTGCTACATCTCAAATGGCTTCGTTTGGGAGAGTTCAGCATCTTGAAAAAAAGCAATATAAGCTAGGAGAGATGAGCTTAAACTTCTCGCTTGCAAGTGGATAAAAAAAAATCCTCTTGAGCTACACCCCTTTTGGAGCTAGAGCCATGTTCGAAACACGAATTTTTTTTCCGATTCACGTAGAAATTGACCTTAAAACTCGCAAACGGTCCTAGACCGATAGACACCGAGGGAATCTTTTAAGAGAATCAAACAAGAATTATTGGCTCTCATATTAATTATTGTTAAGAAACCGGCCAGGCCAGGTAGGCCTAAGGCTGATTTAGGGTGGACTCCTTATCTTTCCAGTAAACTATATAAATATAACATTTAACTATTCTACTATAGTTTTACAGAAAAATAATAAAGAGAAACAAGAAGTCCTATCATACCTCTCTGTGTTCAATATTCTATTCTGTTCTTGCATTGCATTGTTTTTATAATTTTAAGCTCAGCTGCTCAGGTATGTCTTGACATAAGAGGCTGCTGCTCCTGCAAACTCTCTCTGCCTCCCATCTCATCCCATGGGCTGAGAATAGAAGCCTGAAAAATGCATGCAGTGCAATGCAAGGCCCCAGAAGGAGAATAAAATATGTGGCCAGGATCCCAAGGATCTATTTTGAGGACACAACTGTTCCGGTGATGTGGATGAAAGCAAGTCAATCAATTAAAAGATGGTGATGCATATATCTATAAGTATCGCATTAACGCAACATGGTAGAACAAACACTCCATACGGTAATTTTGTAAATGAACGGACAAATCAACATTTTCCTGTAGTATACTTCAATACATAAATAAATATCAGACTATCATGTAAAATAATTACAAACCAACTGATAAAGTAGACAACATGCATTAAACAGAAAACATTAACAAAAATTTAGAAATGAAGCTGATGCACAGCAGTCTTATGGGAGATTCATCACCATATCTAGCTTGTCAAGTAAACATCGGACGCCCACCGCCCACCAAAAACCTTGTGTGTGGCGTTGCAAACCCCTCATTCTGAGGTCGAAGCTAGCAAGAAATACAATGGTGCTTCATCAAAACCCCGAGGTAAATTATGAGAGGAGCGAATGAAGCTATAATAGAACAAGTTTAGGATAATAAGATGGTACTCATAGGGAAAAGCAAATCCAATGTACTCCAGGCTGCGTGTTGTACAGCTCGTGTTGGTTAAGTAGGGCCTCCAGGAGAAGTGAAGTTGTATAGGCACGCCTTCGGTCTAGTGCTTGTACTCATCCTCAACTCCAAGCATGCATTAATTAATTTTTTTTAGAATAAAATGTGACCTTCCAGTGGAGAAATAGATATGCATAATTAGTGTTGGATTTACTGTAGAAATATATTCAGAATAGCTAATACCTTGAAAGATGGTCATGCGGGAAAGGTAGTGTAGCAGTACTGGCTCCACTTTTAGCTTCTAGAGCTGGAGTAACAATGAAAAAAATATTTAGTTTGAGAAAATGATAAAATATTTAGTTTGAGAAAATGATACAACATATTAACGCATAGTACGAAGACTAACATCGTAAAAATAGTGACTTCAATCACAAAGTGATCTGCACAGCCACCAACCAAGAAAGAATTTGGAAAAAGTAGGGAAATGCTCAAGGAAACTTGCAAGCAAGTGATATGTATATGGAACATTGCAACACTTTAGTAGCAAACAATCAGCACCAGGAATATGGAGAAAAGTAACCTACCCTGATCATAGAACAACATGAATCTGGAGAGTAGGAGGAAAATATTTCTACCAGCCTGTTCACAATGTTAAATTAGTGACATAAAAAATATTATTGAACATGTTTACAAGAAAAACATATAGTAGATTTCAATGCACACAGAGAGAGACCTATAATGATATCTTACTCAGTTGATCTAGGACTAAAGCGACGTCTTCAAGGAGATACTGTCCAAGAAACAAAACATGTTCTGAATGGTGTAAAATGCACGCAGCACAGTTTCCAAATGAGGTAGAACAAGTGCGAACAAACAAATTCTTGCATGATACAATGAGAGGATATGTTAGGATTTGCTTGTTAGCACACTAAAAGCAAGCGCTGATAACAAGTAAAAAAAAATAGAATTATGCCTGGCAATGTGGCAGTAAACATAACAAGATCCTACTTACACTGTTTGGTCATATGCCAAACAGCAGAGCAATAATCCAACATTCAGATAACCTTTTGCAATATTGTTGTCCAAAGTAGTACCACGTTTTGGGTTTCATTGATAACAAAAAGATAATGAATCAACTTGTAGATCTTAGGTTGATTTTACTTTAATTAAACTAACACATCCTAATGAAAAAGAGTCGCTCTAGCTTCTAGGGGAAATCGTTCTTCATCGAGTATTAAGTAAGAGAGTAGCTCACCTTTCGAGAAACAAACTGAGCTAACTTGGTTGTAGGCTTGTAGCATGCTCTTTGGCACTTCCAGAATCAAATATACCATGAGAAATTGTAATATCATAGACAAATAGCAGCCGTACAAGGCTCCCTCCTAGGATCAAGATAACCCCTTCGTTGCTAGGAACTTCAAGTGGTTGCTGAAGAGTAGAAAGTAGGGTAGAAATGCCATTCATTAACTTCTTCTGCATCTTCATTCTGCGTCTAACCTCCCTTTTTCATGTGTTGTACTTTCTCTGCTAAGACTGTTTCTGTTCGGCTGGTGGTAATGCCATTTTTGCCTATAAGTGCCTAAAAGTTAATAAAAGGCTCATTGCAAAAATAGATGATAACGGGAACATGTTTACTGAGTACTAAAATTACCATTTCATCATTCAAACCTTCAAATTCATTTTAAAGATCTTTCAACATCCTGAAAAATGTGGAAATATAAAACAAACTTCAAATTCATGTGATAATTATGTGACACTATACATAACTGTCCTACCTTAGTTTACTCTGCAAAATGGATAATTACATACACTAGATTACACGATGTTCATCTGTTCTTCAAGTGTTATGCATGGGTCCAACACAAAAATTTAAACAACACGGTATCACAAGATTTGTTGAAGGTTTTATCTTCAGTAAAGTATCCATTCTAGAATTCATGATGCCTAACAATGTTAGCTTTGTGCGGACATAGTAGACCCAAACAAATAGGACTCTGGGATGCACAATTTTAATAAATTTGAAAATTGACAAGAAATCACTTGTCAAAATTATGGGACAATAGCTCCGATTCACCCTTAATACAACAACTGTTAAGTGTTTGATGTACAAACTTGAGAACATTTGTTCGATTGGACATGCTAGGGAGGACAAATGTGTTCAGGTAGTGCAAATGCACAGTGAAATAATATAAACTGATCAGACAATATGTAAATCAGAAATTTCAACAAGCTCCACATGTATATTACAGGTTGTTGAGTGTTGACCCTACTCAATGGTATCAGACACATACGCTTGATCAAGTGTTCAAGTAATAAGGAGAGTAACAAGTCCATTGCTCTGCATTGAGGCCATCAGTCTAGCAGTAATACTCAGTTCGATCTCACATGTGCATAATTCAGCCCCAATATCGTTGTAGCTCATAACTATTTGGATCATAGTTTTCTATCGAATCCTAGCAAAATAACTCTATCTGTGAACATACTATGAAACTTATTAAGCGTGAAGAATCCAAAAAGAAAATAACTCAACCTACAACCGTAACAAACAACAACATAAATTGATCATTCATCCAGACTAACTAAAGTAGATGAAAACAGTTCATGCTCCAGTTCAAACGCCAAGAACAATGAGAATAATCTATTATGAGAACAGAAAATTCATTTTATTGGGAAAAAAGAGAACAAAAGTACATCAAAGTTCCGTCACACCTGAACCAACAGATAGCACCAGGGAGCAAACCACAGACCAAAACAAGGTTCAAATTAAAATGTCTCATCAGCTAACACAATGAAAAACAAGCAACATTAAGCTAACAGAGCACACATAAACTATGACCACATATCAGAACAAAATATCTCTCAAAATTAAAGGAAAAGCAAGCAACTAATGACCAAACTAAACCCCAATTAAATCAGCACCCTGTGTATAGCTCAATTCAATCCCACCAGTACGGGCCTGAACACAACCAAATTGATACTTAATTCTAGGGATAGTTCAAATCCATATAAACATATAATGGTTGAATGCACTACAACCATTCGATCTAATTAACTTCTCATTTTCCACGCAAGCAAGTTACTCTAGAGCAGAAATGAAGAAACAAGCACGCAAATTGATCCACTGCTAAACACAGATAACACGGCCTTAATTAGATCCATACGAAATTACGAATAAAAGTTGTTCTAACCTGCACTGAAGATCGTTCCAATCAACTCCAAACCAACCAAATTCGGAGCCCAGCACCACCTTAAATGCAATAAAAATTAATTTGAACCCCGGTCAATTGCTCGGCTAAACCCTATAAGCTAAGGATTCACAGTGAAACTCACCAAATATGTCACAATACCGATCATTTTTCAACACATTATAGAGAGAGAGAGAGAGATTGGGGATCACGAGGGGATCTGGTTGTGCATTTAGAGGACGAAGCCAAGGAGCTCCTTCACGACATGGAATACCTCGGACCGCTGCAGTGCCACCACCGCTTGCACCTCCACCAATCCTACACCTTGCGGTTCACCGCTGCCTCCTGAGGAGGCCGTCTCCATCTTGCCATCGCTGTTCGCTGAGGCCCAAACATGGTGCGGGCGTCCTCCTCACGCTGCTTCCTCTCATGCTCCTGCCGTCATCGCTCCTACCACAACACCCCTTGGAGCGCTTCGCCTGCCCTTGCCCCTGCGCTTGCGCACTAGGTGTGGGGGCTTTCTTCCGGTGCCCGAGGCTCCTTGAGGGGGATTCGGGGCTCGGAGGGAGGAAGTTGGACATGTCTCCTATGTAATCCACGTCGGCGTCCTATGTAATCCACGTCGGCTAATGTGAGATATTGGGAGGAAAAGAGCATCTAGGGGTTCATACATAATATTACTATCAAGCCATGCCCTTAGTTTTTTTAAAAAAAACTGGCAAACCATGGTGTATGGAAACGTTATAGTAAATCACCTCTTAATTTGAGTATTTGACATATCTGAAAATTACGACTTATCTTGCCATTGACCATGTACTTCTCTCCAGTTATTGTACCCCATAAAAAAAATTGACTGTCTATGGCTGCACCCATGATCTGAATAACACGGAGATGTCACATCCTGCAAATTATTTCATTGATAGAATTGTTGTTCTTGTAGGCCATCCTCTCGATGTGGACGCGAGAGATGAACAATTGACACTGGCGATCGATCGGATCTTTGCTAGTTTCCGTTCTACAAGCATGCTTTTATCTGAAGTTTCACACCCACATAAATCCAGACTGACCGAACCACATAATCGAACCTGTCAAACATGTGTATATCCAACTGATCGCTGTTCCTTCTTCAAGTGTGAGTTGGAGTGAGATGGACGTGACACTAATCTTTTGGAGATTTGGCGCTACACAGACACATAGGATTGCTAGGAGCTAAGATCTCGCAAATCTTTTCGGAATCGTGACATGCAAGTGCACCGGAATTTTTTTTATTTGGCCCCTAGTGACACCTTAATTTCAAAAATAGCCCCCTGTGCATTGTATTTGCAAATCTAGCCCCCTCCCGAGCGCGGGACCACCTAAGCCTGACGCATGACTGGTCATGCGATCGAGGGGCGCGGAAAGCAAGCGCCAGCGCGGGATGTTGGGCGGCCGTGGGACCAAGTAGAGCGGCGCGAAAGGTAGCGGGCCTGGGCACTTTTCGCGTCAACACTTCAACAAGATGAATGTAGCTAGGGCGCACATAATCTTCTTGAGTCGTAGGAAATAAGACTCATCCAAACAGGAACAACAGGTACACAAAGAAGTGTGTCAGTACAACCGCCCCAGTCGCGTGCACGGGGCAGGCCATGTACCGTCGTAGCCAGGAATGTGGCACACCAGATATATTCTCTGGGGTCGACTCACCGAACCTCTCAGCCATCTGTACCTTCCAGTTTGGTCTATTGGGAGGTGGCACTACTGCAGGATCCCACAGCGGTAGACCCGTAAGCATAGCGATGTCCTGCAGAGTAACGGTCATCTCCCCACCGAAATGGAAGGTGTGCATCTCCGATCTCCAATGGTTCACGAGCGCGGACATCAGCGCCACGTCAAACTGAAACACGTGCGGTAGGTCCAACAGGCGGGCAATGGGCAGGAGCCTGGTGTCCCGTAGTAGTGGGACGTACTGCTAGTCCAGAGGCCAAAGCTCTTTGGGACACCTAAGCACGAAGCTCGGAGGGCCGACGTCACCGACCACGCATGGCATCGGTGTCCCCCATCCCATCGTGGGTCGAGCAGCTAGTACACGACATCATCTCGAGACTGCGTCATCTCCTAAGGTACTTGGAACAACAAGTTAATGTTAAATGAAAACATGAGGTACAATAAGCAAAACGAAAGCGAAAATTATGATAGGAGACCTACGAACCATTATGCAATGCATTACAACGAACGTACCATTTTTCGACACATTCCAACATGTACAACAAATATGAGTGCATATGAACGCATTACAACAAACATACAACATCACGACACATTCCAACACGTACAACAAATAGGAGTGCATATGAACACATTACAACAAACATACGACATCACAACATGGGTGATGAAACTTCGTCGCTACGGTGTGTTGCCTGACCCAGGCCTGTTTGAGCAGTTGCTAAAGGAGTGGCCAATCGTTTGCATCTCGGGCGCCTAACCCGTTGGCCATGCTGGTTACCATCCATGTCATTACGGATGCGGTGGGACTATCGTCTTCCACGGTCGGCCTACTTGAGTGTGTCGTTCGGCACCCACTTCATGTGCCCTGGCCAGAGGTCCCTATAATGCATGTCCAACCCGTACGAATTGAACTCGGCAGTCCAAGTGCCGTAGAGTGGTGCATGTCGTAGTACTATGAGATGTAATGCACCGAGGGCTGGCGCCACGCTACACACGCCGCGTACACATGGGGGCATGGCTTGTGAAGAAGCTGCAGCTTATTGCACGTGAAGGATGCTTTGTCATCGATCGAGCAGACTTGTTTGCAATCACCTCTTGCTTGACCCATGACATGCTTCTGCCTCAGATGGATCTTCAACTTCTTCCAGATGCCATCCATGGTCCTAGCAGTGTGTAGGGATGAAAACGGATCGGATAGTTTCCGACCGATCCGGACGGAAACGGATTCGGATTGTCTCGGATCGGATTTTTCTCGGATAATCGGAAACAGATTCAGATTTTTTTGTCGAAAATGAATACAGTAGGCATACTATCCGGCGGATACAGATTATCTGGATAAGACCAAGTTCGGATATTCGAATTTCGGCCCCAAAAAAGAGGATTTCGGACCAAAAGAGAAATGAGATTTTAATTAATTTTTGAATTTCAGAAAATGCAATAAATCAAATAGCCTATTAGAAAATAGCAAATAGAGTTTAAAAATTCTAGAAAAATTCATAAAAATTCCTTGAATTATTTTGAACTTGATAAAATTAATTTCAAGTTAAATTTGGTTTTTTATTTTTGCACATAAATTATTTTTAATTCCTGAAAAATAGGAAAAACCTTTTTAAAATCCAGAAAATTCAAGAAATTATTATTATTATTATTTTCAATTTAAATCCAATAAAATTTATTTTTGGAATTGAAAACTAGTAAATTAAATATTTTACTTTATTTTATTTTCTTTTCTTTTTAACCAAGAAAACTCTTTTAAATATCAAAAATCCAATAAAATAATAACTTTATTAATTTTATTTTTGGTAACATACTTTGGGATGTTACAATTATTTGTGTATAGATTAACCATCTAGCCTGATCAATGTTAGTGTGAACTAAGTTTTATGTATGTGATGAACTAAGTGTGAATGTGTGATGACTTGTGACTTTGTGAGTTATGACTTATGAACTAAATATGATAAACTAAGTGTTATGTTTGTGATGAACTAGTTAATACAACTTGCTAGTGCCATTGTTATGTATGGTTGTTGAAAATATGAACAATTCATGAATGTTTGCATCTAATAAACTAGTTATATGTTTTTGTTAATTTTCGGCATACAATTTAAGGGTTTTCATGTTCCGAAAAATATCCACGCCCGCATTTAATTCGATTCGATCTGTATTCGTATTCGATATTATTATATCCGTATTCGTATCCAGAGTATTCGTATTCGTATTCGTATATGGATCCGGGAAAAAATATGAAAACAAATATGGCAAAGCCATTATCCATCCGTATCCGATCCGTTTTCAACCCTAGCAGTGTGTGAACAAGCCTTTTTGATCTTCTTGTCCATGTAGGCCAGCGCCACCTCTGAGAATTGCTTGCCTTCGTCCATTTTCTTCTTTGCCATCATGGTTTTGTTGATAAAGTACCCCTATGGTACGGCTCCAGCTCTCCTCGATGATTGTGGTGATCAGGAGGGATCAGACACCCTTGAGGACACTGTTGTGCACCTTGGACATATTGGTCGTCATGATTCCGTACCGTGCACCACCGGTGTCGTGCAATAGGGACCATTTCTCCAAGTCGAGTGTGTGTGAGTTTACCCACTGCGTGAATTCCCCAACTCTGGCAGAGCCTCTGCCGCTACCCCTGCCTCGGCGTCCTCATAATTCCTGACATGCTTGCGAGTCTCCTCATCGAGCTGTCTCCAACGGCCTCGAACTTCCACCTTTGGTTCTGTATGTATAGCGCCTTGTTGGTCTTCATCAGGTCATTGCTTCGGAACCTTGTGTGAAAGTTCACCACGAGATGCCTCATGCACCATTGGTTCATTAGGTCATTCCACTGGAAGGGGGTTGTGTCCCATTTTGCATCGTGTTCAACGCGGATAGCAACCCAACATTATGGTCTGAGATGACACACACATCTGGGCGATCTTGAACCACCACTTACTTCACGTTTTCAAGGAACCATAGCCAACTATCCGTGTTCTCGCTCTCAGTAATCGTGAAGGCCAGGAGTAACGGTCGTTCGCGTTGGATGCAACCGCGATAAGGATGGTGCCTTTGTACTTGCCAGTGAGGAAGGTGTCGTCCATCGACAGCACGATAAGACAACAGTACTTGAACCCTCCGCTCGTCTGGGGGAAGGCCCAAAATACTCTATTAAGAACAAAACAATTCAGCCCTGGGTAGAATGCACCCGCTCCAGTTTGTTAATGTATGTCCCGAGATTTGATTCTGCAATCTGATGGAGCATTCTTGGGATGAAGTCGTGGGCCTCTTCGTATGTGTCAAACATACACTTTAGGACCTTCTATTTCGCACACCACACCTTGTTGTAGCCAACCGGGAAGCCCACCATATTGACAACATCTGCCAAAAGGAGCTTCGGCGAAACAGATACATCAACTACAACGAGGTTGCTTATCAGCTCCACTACATATGATGAGGTCAGGTTGCGGTGCCTATGAAGTGGCTCTGCAAGCTCGCATGTGTGATCCTTGAGCACCATTATGCGGAAGTTCGTGGCAGTGCCCTTGAATCACTGCTAACAAACCTTGTCAGGGCAAGATCCCTCCGCACACTTCACGATGTAGGTATCAAGGTTGGACTTGTGCACCCGAAACGTCCGGCTAAAGTTCACGGTGTATCTGGCAATGGCTTGCTGGGCAGCGCTCTTGTCAGAGAAGCGCTGCCCTAAGAATAGAGTGCCTTCATTGAACCCGCACTCCGCCTTCTCTATCAGTGGCAGAACCAGGGATATCACTGCGATGTCGTCCAATCTAGATGAGACATACACAACGTCGGTGGTCACAACACCACCTAATACACCTCCCATAGTAGCTTCTCCATCAGTCTCCTCTCTAGAACTAGTGTATCCATAGCCTCCCCTCGCTTTCCACTACATCCACCTGCTCGTAAGGTATTCGTGGCAGCCAATACAGGCTGCCCACCACCTCTCCATGCCTTCGTTTGGCTCGAAAGCCTCTGCACGCCTCCTCAAGTCTCCATCACCCACTTCCTCGCCCACATCTTCCCCAACACCAGCGTCTGCATCAGCGCCGAAGACCAACCCGAACGCTTCATATCCAACAGCTCCACCAGAACCACCCATGGCGAATGATTATGTCCTCTCCACAAACTGGACATGCACCATTGACCTGGTATATATCGCAGCGGCAGGGTTGCACATAACCTCCATGTAGTTGGCTCATGAAGCGTCACTTCTCACCCTCATAAGTTGCCAAAGGTTCTCCCCTGCAGCACCCTCCGCTAAGGCATACAATGCCTCGATGCGTAGCTTCTTCCTTGCAGTGTTCCGATCGAACGCGGAGTGCACACACCTCCTTAGCTCGCACAGGCTAATGTCCTTCAGACCCGGTGCCCGGATCTCAATCCGATCACAATTTGACAGGTCTGCCCTGTGCGGCCCGTCGCATATGAGACCATCACCATAGAACACGAACAAGTCTTCAATCGATATGTTCAGGGAAGATGGCATTGGATTCTACGCGCAAAACGAGAAATATAAATAAACAAATACAAATAAAATAACATAAATATAAATATAAAATATAATGGAAGGAAGATTATGATTTTAGATGAATTTAGAAACTTGAATCAATGGATTTGAAGTTCGGACGATGGAGAACAAGCGATCGGAAGATCGATTGGAAAGAAAATGCTAGAAAGAAATTACAAAATAGAGGAATATCCCAGGGTATCTTCTTTTTGGGCTGGTTTTGCATTTCCTAATGTACATGGCGAATAGTGTACGTACTTCCAGCTAATAATGTTTCAGATTCCTGAAATTTCTGACTAATGGGGGACATGTAAACATTAACACCCTACACATTGCGTAATATTTTTTTTCCTAACACACTAAGTATTTTAATTTCATAATGTATATGTGCTAATTCGTACATTTACAACGTCCATAGTTCAAATAATTCATACATTTACATGGTTTCAAAATGGAGATTTCTACTGCATCAAGGATTACTACATTAATCCATATGTTCTAATTTCATCAAATCGTAACATAGACAGAGAAGCATGCTTGATATGAAAGTACAATGTACTACCATAGTACCACAATCAATTACCTCAACAAATGTATTACTTAACCGCGCTAAAGTAACGATCAAATAATATCACACACATCATTCTCATGAATAGGACAACATTATCATGACTAATTAAGCAATGACTTTGACGTGACTTAAGTCAGCTAAGCATGGTTACTTAACACATTCTACACTATAAAACAACCATTACGGTAATAAGAAATTAACTACGCTACTTTTATGTGTACTTATGTAAGAATTACAGAACCACTAAACTACTTATATGCTAATCATCTAGCTAAAACTATAGTCACGTGTGAATGAAAATTATCTTTTCTTGATGCTTGCAAATTGACCAACAACTTATGCAATTACACAACCTTCAAATTCAGATGGAAAACCACTCAAAATGCAACTGAAAAAACACCAACAACTTAACTGAAACCACATCCCTTCTCTGCCTCTCTCTCGGTCTCTCGTTTGTGGCTCTGAAGAAATGCAAATGAGATCGGGTGGGCGACGGGCGCACAGATTTAAAGTCATCAGGGCGCTTCGGAGGTCGGGTGGGTGGCGCTGGCGCGACGTGGCGTCTGGGCATGTAGCGCAGAGGCTGTGCCACGGGCGGGCGGGCTCGTGGCGGCGCGGCGTGCAATGGAATTGGGAGCGCGTGACACGGCGCCGAGCACACTTTTTCCCAAGCCGCATCCTGCGCTTGGGCGCCGCAGCACGTCGCCGACTTCATGCACTCGCCAAGCGCGGAATCTAGCCAGCAGCTTCCTGTGCTCCGCTGGCCACTTGTTTCCCATGTTCCCGGACCACATGATGTGCCACGTGTCGCCGTCCGGTGCCTCCACACTCAGGAAGGGGCTAAATTTGCAAATACAACACTAGGTAGGCTATTTTTGCAATTAAGGTGGCAGCAGAGGGCCAAATCAAAAATAAATCTCTGATCGATTTATGTACTGATCACTACCATACTAGATTGAACTCTGAATATTTATGTATGTACTGATCGTCGCCATGCTAGATTGAACTCTGAATATTTATGTTACTGTTGTCATGTAATAGTTGTAGTATAAGATTTGACAGTTTTATTCAGAGTTTGCAATTAACATGTAAATTGTTGTGTACTAGACCTGCATCTGCACGGATGCATGCATGCATGCACGCGCTAGCTTCCTTTCACAAGATATATTATATGATGAGTTTTTATGTTTCTTTGCATATGGATTTGCTGGTGGCAAGTTGGCGTGTATAATGCTATGTGATAACCATTCCCTGTCGCTCTCCAGTCTCCCCTTAGCTTCTTCTCCCCCAGGGGAATCCAGTTCACTCACAGTACTGACAATATTTCTCCAGCAACTTGCCTTGTTAAAAAGCCACTGTGCTGCTTGCCCAATTGCAAGTTCCTAGCTCTTGCAGTCTTTGCTCCCCCTCCCTGCACACCATTCCAACTTAGTTCGGCTCTGCTCGGCTCGGAGAGAGAGAGAGAGAGTTGCAGGTGTGTGATGAACTGATGATCAGCAGGAGGGCAGGTGTTGGAGGCTTTGGTTGCAGATTATCATTAGCTGCAGCAAAATTCAGAAGCAGCTAGCCAGCAGCCAGGTAGGCAGTTTCTTTTGTATTCTCCTCCTCCCTCTCTCTCTCTCTCTCTTTCCGTCTTTTCTTTCTTGTTTGTTCCTCTGTATTTCACAAGTCAAATGGATATGCTATTTTATCTGGGCTGGAGCTTTCCTGCTCCACACAGTTTAACAGGCCAATCCTGAACTTACTGTTCAGTTTTCTTACTCTTCCCCATTAGTCCCATGATTCTTGCATCCTTTCTTGATCTCTCTGCTCTACTAGAGTACTAGTACTCTGCCTTCTTTTCTTGGCTTTTCCTGTTGATTTGATCACTGCCCAGCTCCAGGTTCTTCGCTCTGCAGGCTCAGAAGTTAACTTTAGGTGCCAAAGTGGTAGGCTTTGTACTGCAGCAGTCTCTGCACTCATGCCTCTCTGCCTTTTCCCTGTGTTTCTCTGCTTGCTTCTCTCAATATGTTTCTAATCATTTGCTTTTTTTTTCTCTCTCTCTCTCCAAAATCCATGTATGCTGTGGACCATGCTTCCTTCACTGTTATCCTTGGAACTGCTTAGTTTATCAGAAATTTGTATCATATTTAATCTGTCATCTTGTGTTAAACATATTTGCTCCATTTCAAGCAAAGCAAGCTAGGACGACGAGGCTATTAGATCCAAGCTAGGGGCTAGCTCAAAGTTTTTCTCAGAAAAAATGTCTATTATTCTCTTCGTTAAAAATTCATACGATGTTAAAGTATGATACGAATTCATATCATTATATATGTATGTGCTTGTATTCGTCTGTCTATGATTTTTCTTACAGAGATTTTTTTACGTAAAATTTATATCATATGTCTCAACTATTTGCCGTACATTTTATAACGAATGGTACGAGAGATCCGACCTGGGAAAAAAATTGGGCGTCGCGTTCTCAGGCCACTTTTTTTTTTTTTTTTTTTGTCGAAGCGGTGACTTGGTCTGTGGCTAGAGAATCTGAATGAGCTGGTCTCATCGAGACGCGGCAGTCCAGAAGCGTCGGGAGGAGCGCCCGACCAAGATGAAAAGAAGAAAGAAGAAGAAGAAGAAATCGACGGAAGCCCACGGCCCACGCTGCGGCGTCAATTCCGAGCGAGAGAAGAAAGCCCGTCGATCCGGACGGGAGATAACAAAAAGACGCCTCGCGCAGAGGCTGTCGGGCAGCTAATTCTTTATATATAACCACATAATCTGACTATAGTTTCACTTTCCACTGCTCTTATAAAATATTTTCATTTTGCACTATCTTTTTTTCCCACTTTGTATGGAAAGAACGTCCTATTAACGATAGAGAAACATGATCAAGAGATAGCGGTGGCTCAAAAATAGAGTCATTTTGTCGTCGCCGCCGTTGTTATGACGGCTACCGGCGATGTTTCGACTATAATTATCTGCTTTCAACCCATTTCTTAGATCCATCTACCATCTACCATCTTCTCTCTCCATCCTATGACTCGTCGCCGCCTCCCGTGCCGTCATTCACCGTCGGCAAGTACCAAATAAGTTGGCCAAATTCTTATCCTGATGCAAAGTGCAATATATAGTAAGAAGATGTGGTGCAAAGTGAAAATATTTGCTGAGAGTGGTGTAAAGTGAAACCATAGTAAGTTTATATGGTCCAAAGTGAAATTTACTCTTTTTTTGTTGATTATCGACAGAATTTTGCTACGTGCACACGAGAAGCTCACCAGGAAATTTTCATGGCCCTACTTCATGTACACGGAAGGTGTACCAAAAAGGTTGTTGCTTACTGCTACATACACACAAGGAATCGTACCAGGAGATTTTTCAGCAGCCTCAACTCAATGATTTTGACTCACCTCGACTCCATTTCGTGCATTGACTTTGTCTCAGCGCCGACCCATGTTCTACTCGGCGACTGCTCTAGTGTTGGTTCGTTCCGTCAACAATCAACTGGCGAGTTGTTTGACGATTCATCGTCTACTACGGGTAATTGCGGCAAGATCTACACATGTGAATTCCAAGGTAGAGGTTTGCAAGTATCCATATGTTGAGGTATTGAAAAAAAATCAATGTCAATTATGAAGACAACTGAATTTGATGTTTTATTCACCGTTTTGATATGTTGCAATCTGGATCGCTTATGTGACTGGTATGAGGTTTTAGCAACATTAATTCTTAGGATTTTGATGACAACCTAATGGTAGCTAGCATGATACTCTCCAGAGTTTTGCTGCTTGAAAATAAAGGTTATGCTCCAATTTCAATTTGAGATGAATGATTTAATTTCAAGGAGTTCATTTTTGCGTGGATACTACAATGTTTGTCAAGTTGTCGTAGCTCGATATAAGGGCTCTATTGCAGTTTCTACTCCATTGACGATATATTGAGTTCCTTTCATATGGACAATTTTGCGGGAGCAGTTTTGACCATATCAAACATTTCAGTTATTTTTTAAGTTGAAGTTTGATGCGCGTGATGGCCACGTGTGAAAGTTACTCTTTCAACGAGCATTGTTTGCCGAGTTTTGTGTTCTAGGTGGAGCATATCTATCCAGCACCATGGGTGATGTTTTGGCTTATGTCGTTTGATAATTGAGCATTTGTTTCAGGAGGTCAGTTGCATAGACTCAAACTTTGTTAGGGTTATGAATTATTGAAGACCTAGATTTGTTTATCTGCTTTGTTGATAGTTGTGTATTTGGACTTGCTGGTGGTTTGTGTTAGAATATGGAGAGAGTGATTTTGCTATTCACAATTGGACATCATATTCATTAATGGGAGAGTATATATAGAGAAGATTGCATAGGCCACATAGGCTAAGAGAGGAGAGGGGAGAATATACAACACTCTTAACACCCCCCTTCAAACTCGAGGTGGACCAAGAGGACCTGATGCACTAAGTTTGAGTAGATGAAGCCGATGATGTTATCAAGTCTGGGCTTTAGTGAATAAATGTGCAACTTGGAGCTCTGAGAAGATACTTGAGGGCAATGGTCGACTGCTGACAATGAGATCGTGTGAAGGATGCATCAACACCAATGTGCTTTGTCAGCTCATGCTTGAATAGATTACTAGCAATCTGAATGACACTTATATTAGCACAAAAGAGATGTGTAGCATTGCCACAATGGACACCTAGATCAATCAAGAGCCATCGAAGTCAAATGATCTCTGAGGTGGTAGCGGCAAGAGCTTGAAGCTCAGTCTCTGCACTAGAACGTGACACTGCAGTCTACTTCTTGAACTTCCAGATAATGGGTGAAGTCCCAAGAGAGATACAATAGCCAGTGATAGATCGGCGATCAGCAGGATCACTTACCCAAATGGATTTAGAGTAAGCGTGGAGCTGGAGCTAACTCGAAATGGTATATAACAGACATCTGGACGCAGACCCCCTCACGTATCTCAACACACGAAGAACATGACCATAATGGACTGATGTGGGAGCACTGACAAACTGACTGAGCACATGAACAACATGAACAATGTCTAGCCTGGTGACAGTGAGATGCACAAGACTCCCAATGAGCTGACGATAGCGGGGAGGATCTATTAGGGGTACACCATATGTAGGTCAAAGCTTGGGTGTGGCAGTATTACGAATATCAGTCATCCTAGAGCGAGCAAGCAGATCATGAACGTAGTGATGCTGAGAGAGGTAGTAGCCATCACCATCAGAATGAACCTCGATTCTTAGAAAATAGCTAAATGGTCCCAAATCGGACATCATAAACTGTTTACTCAATTTCATCTTGACAAAAGCTATGTAGTCCATGTCATCTCACGTTATCAACATATCATCTACATACAACATAAGCAAAGTACGACCCCGCTGAGAAGTGTGAATAAACAAGACAGAGTCATACTCACTCGGAGTGAAACCAACAGCTCAAATCAAAGAACTAAAATGCTAGAACCAAGCACGAGGAGCATGCTTGAGACCATATAGAGCGCACCTAAGGCGACAGACATAGCTTGTAGGAGCCTCAACACCAGGGGGTAGCTGCATATAGACCTATTCATGTAGATCACCATGAAGAAAAGTATTCTTGACATCCATATGAGATATAGTCCTTGTGTGTACCACTGCAACAGCAATAAGACTACAGACCGTGGTTATATAAGTAACGGAGCAAAAATCTCATCATAATCTCAACCATAAGCCTGCTGAAAATCTCTTGCAACAAGACGAGTCTTGTATCGCTCTACTGACCCATCTAATTTGTTCTTTACTTTGTACACCCACTTGTAAGTGATATGAACAACTCCAGATATTAGCGGAATAAGATCTTAAGTGTATGTACACTCTAATGCTGTGAGCTACTCTGTCATAGTCAACTGTCACTCAGGTACACTGGCAGGCTCTTGATAGGTACTCGGCTTAGTTACTACACCTGAACAAGAAAAAAGCTATCTCTCTGGTGCTTGATTAGAAGAACGATCACGTAGGGCTTATCGTGATGTAGTAGAACAATCATCAAAGTCGGTGGTATTGGTTAGACTGTCAAGTGGATGAGAGGAGGACTGAGGATCAAAAGGAACTCTTTGTCGGTGACTATAGTGAAAGGGAAAAGTGGAAGTGTTAGAAACTGGTGGAGCTGGTGGAGGAGACACACTAGAAGGTGAAACAGGTGGAGAAGGTATATCCGGAAAAGACAAGTCTGGTGAAATAATAGAATGTAGACACAAAAAAGATGTGGAATATGTGGAAGGAGTGTGATGTGTAGAAGGATGATAAAAGAAAGGTCGATCCTCATCAAAGGTCACATCATGAGAGATATGAATGTGACGTGCTGAGAGATCATAGCAACGATAGTACTTATGCTCAGGACTATAACCCAGGATGACACACTTAATCGACCGAGCACTCAGCTTTGTGCGCTCACGAGGTGCTAGAAGTACATAGCAGACACAACTAAAGATACAAAGATGAGCATAGCGAGAAGGTGATCTATACAGGATCCCACGAGGACACTTGCCCTGAAACTTGGAAGAGGGCTGACGGTTGGTGTGATAGATTGCCGTAGAGACTGCTCCCCCCACCAAAAGTGAGAGGGAACAAAGGAGGAGATGAGAAGAGTATGAGCGGTCTCAATGATGTGACGGTGCTTGCGCTCAGCAATACCATTCTGAGCATGAGCACCAAGACACGAGAGTCGAGGAAGAGTACCCTAAGAAGAAAGGAACTACGAAAGGTTGATGAAAGATACCCTCTCCAGAGTCAGAACGAAAAACACGAACGAAAGAAGAAAACCGTGTATGAACCATCTTAGCAAAAGACTGATAAATGGAAATCAACTGAGAACGATGTTTCATAAAATGGATCCAAGTATATCGAGAGTGATAATCGAAAATGTGACATAATAACTATGACCACCCTTCGAAGCAAAAAGAAAAGGACCCCATAAATCTGAATGCACCAAATCAAAAAGACAAGAAGATCGAGAGGCACTACAGGAATATGGAAGTTGTAGCTATTTCTCTAGCTTATAACTAGTATAATGAAAAATGGACTCAACAGTGACATGACCTTAGGAACCCTGGTGAACTAGAGTGGTAAGGCGAACTTTACAAAGATGACCAAGTCTATGATATCACTTGCTGAAGGAAGAACCAACTAGAGACTAGGATGATGACATAGAAGAAGACACTGAAGCCTTCGACGTACTGGTGGAAGGAAGATGTAAACTGTCCAAGACATAGAGACTAGGAGAGCCTCTACGGCGATGTCCAAGACCAATCACTCTTCTGCTCTGACGATCTTGAATGAAACAAGAAGGATCATCAAATCCAATAAAACAGTTTATATCAGTGAATTGACAAACAGAAAGAAGGTTCATAGATAGCCTAGAAACAAAAGACATATCACGAACAGAGAAGCGAGATGTAGAGAGAATGCCCTGATGAGTAATAGAACAAGGTGTACCATTAGCAGTGTGAACATATACATCATCAATCACGGGCCTACGAGCAACAAGTTGAGAGCTGTCAGATGTGAAATGAAAAGAGGCACCCGAGTCCAAAACCCAGGATGATCAACGCTAGAAGCAGAAGGTGCAACTAAGGTCACATCAGACACTAATCCAGAGGTCATAGTAGGTGTGGGTGTGGCAAGCAGTGACTACTCCAGTAAGTGCTTTTCGAGGCCCAGTAGGTGCTCCACGATAACAATCAGATGGATGTTTAGCACGATAATCAACAAGCTAATTTGGATGTAACTTGAAGCACTTGTCAACAAGATGACCAGTCCTCTTGCAATGAGAACATACCAGCACTCCTGTGGGTGTTGCTCTGATAGATCCAGACTGCCGTGAGAGACTCAGGACAGAATATGGTGAGGATCCTGAGGTAGGCATAATCGAATAAAGACGAGTCAACTCTGCAATCAAACTAGAGAGCACCTCACCAAAGTCGATGGAGTGTGGTAGTTGAATAAATGAGTACGAACATGCTTAAACTCTGATTGAAGCCTCATCACAAACTGATACATGAATGTCTGCTGAGCATACCCATCTTTGGCAACACAAGACTGGTAAGCAGCAGCAGCCTTCGGTGTCATAAACTCTAGAGGGCTAGTGATATGAATGAAAGCACTATAATAATCCTCCACTATCTGATCCTGATGCTGCTGAATACTATGAAGGTTCTTGGGCAATGTGAAGCGGAGAGCACAACTGGACTGAATGTATCTCTTCTCAAAGTATGTCCACATCTGCTTGGCTAAAGTATGATACTCTAGACTCATACTCAAAGAAATATAGACACTCATGACAAGACCAGTGATGACACGATCATCCTCTTTCTGCCAAGCTTTTACTACCTCAACATCAACCTTCTTCGGATCAGGAGGATCATCGGTAAAATGAGAGGTCAAACCATAACCCCTGAGAATAGTCTTGATTGAGAAGGCCCATGCTCGGTAATTCATCCCATTTAGCTTGATGTCCATGAACACGAGAGATGAACTTACCCCAAATATTGAGTCAGATTTTGCCATCTTGATGGACCACAACCACACAACAGTACTAAGCACACAGAGCAACACTAACAACATCAACAGTAGTAGTGGAGTAGAGCACACGACAGCAGTGCACAAGCAACAATAGCAGTAGTAAGGGAAGAGCAGAGGAGGTAGTGTCCAGAGGAGGCGGCATCCAAAGGAAGTTGCTGGATGGTCCCACTGGAGCAGAGTATGGGGCGTCCAAAGGGAACAGAGGAGGTAGTATGTGCGAGGATGAGCTCTCCGTCGGTCCAGAGGAGGCTACGGAGACGAGCTCGTGTCGGCGGCGGTGAAGACGAGTTCGTGCGCCGTAGGGCGAGGAGGCGGTGGAAGTAGAGGATCGACGAGGAGGCGGCGAAAGTAGAGTCGTGCGGGCTCTGGATCTGGCCGGATCTGGTGCGTCATTGGGCGAGTGAAGGATCCCACCGGATCTGGTGCTCAGAGTTGGGCGAGCGAAAAGGATGTCGCCGGATCTGGTGGATGTTGCCGGATCTGGACGAGAGAAGGTAGTGAGCGACATGGATGTCATCAGCGAGCGAAGGAAGCGAGAGCGGCTTGGCCCGCTGCCCCGAGCAAAAAGTCCTTGCTAGCAGAAGATGACTGCGTTGGTGGAATTAGGGGCTAGGGTTATGGTTGAAGAGCTATGATACTATGTTAGAATACGGGGAGAGTGATTTTGCTATTCATAGCTATGCGTCTTATTCATTAATGATAGAGTATATATAGAGAAAATTAAATGGGTCTTTTATGGGCCACATGGGCCACATGAGCTAAGAGAGGAGAGGGGGAGAATATACAACACTTTTAATAGTTTGCTCAATTTGGTTTCGTGAGAAACACTTGGAGAAGACTATTCCAATCTACTCGCACAATTTGGCTTCATGAGAAGTGTTTGGATAGGACTATTCCAGTCTTACTCATTGAGATTAGTCCTATGTACTTTCGAGGCACAAGATCTATCGATGTAGACTTATTTAGGGGAGATTTGATATTTCGGCTACATGAGAAAATTTGCTCCAAGTGGATGTTGTTAAAGTATGATACAAATTCGTCATCGTGTCTATCTCGAACGCAGCACAAACGCCGACTCACGCCAGACATTGCGTCAAGTGGCTCAACCGACTCTGACTCGGTTTCCTTCTCCGTTAGAGACTCTTATTCCCTAACTTATATATGTATCGTGTAGTCATACGGTTGAGATACGCCGAAGTTCCTCGTGCTTGTAATTTCTCCTCGTATAGTGAATTCTGCCTTCGTACATCCATAGTTTTTCTTGCAAATATTTTTCATGTAAAATTCGTTTATCATGTTTCTACTATTTGCCGTGCGGTTTATAACATATGAGCATTCAAATAAAATTACCATTGCGTATTGCCGCAAAAGGTCATGTATAAAAGATCATCATATTTGCTAATTTTCAGTTACCTAAATTTGTTTTATCCATTAGTCACCTATAGTTACACAGTATTAAGCCTAAAATTACAGTACCAAGTGATGTGCAATTTTAGCACAGCTCTACTGTAACTTTTAGTTCTATTTGTTTATATATATGTATATATATATGTATGTATATATATATATGTATATATATGTATGTATGTATGTATGTATATGTATTTGTAGAATTCATCTAGATTTATTTTTGTTTAGTTTAGAATTATATATGAAAAATAACAAATTTTCATGCAACTTAGATCTAGATAGTCCCAAAGATCATTCTTGTTTGCATGCTGCATACATGCATGTTTTCTCTGATTCTTGCAGCTGGAAATAAGACATAATTATTTCTTGTGCTTCTCCTTGTAGTGAGTGAGTGTGCGTGTCCTGTGGGCAGCAGGGGAATGCTCGTGTTGGAGCAGCAACATGGGAGACGCCTTTGCGCCATTAGGGTTCGTTCTGACCATCGCCTGGTCTAGCCTTTTTTTTTTCTTCTTTCCTTTTCTTGAATCAATCGGAGCTCTTCCATGAGTGATTATTGTGATGTGTTGTTGCAGTGTCGAGGACGACGGGCTCATTGAGCTTCTGTGGTGCAATGGGCACGTGGTCATGCAGAACCAGGCGCCGCGGAAGCCGCCGAGGCCGGAGAAGGCGGTGGCGATGCAGGAGGACGAGGCGGCGCCGTGGTTCCAGTACCCAGTCGACGACTCGCTCGAGAAGGACCTCTTCTCTGAGCTCTTGGGCGAAATGCCGGCGGCCGCCGACGCCGGTGTTAAGGTGTGCAAAGAGGAGTGCGGCGTGGCGTCTGGGGGCGCGGTGACCGCGCCCCAGAGCAGGCTGATGCCGCCGCCGAGGCCGGCACCGCACGTGGCGCGGGAGAAGGCGGGCTTGGGGGAAGTGGACGACGCGCGCAGCGTCTCTGAGGTTTTCATGGCGCAGACGTCCGGCGAGGGGTCTGCGGCGACGGAGGCCGGCGAGTCGTCCATGCTGACGATCGGGTCGAGCATCTGCGGGAGCAACCAGGTCCAGACGCCCGGCGCCGCGCGCGCCCGCGTCGTCTCCGACACCGCCGGCGACAAAGAGCTGCCGCCGCCGGGCAACGGGAAGGACGGCGCCGCCAGGGACCACCACGACGCGACGACGGTGACCTCGTCGTCGATGCCGTCAAGGTCCTGCGCCGCTACGACAGAGCTGCCTGGCGCCTCCAACCGCGGCGGCGGCAAGCGGAAGCAGCGCGACACCATGGAGACCGGGAGCCCCAGCGAGGTACGTACGCGCGCTACTCCCCCCAAGCCATCGCCATTGCGATCACAATCTTGTCACATCACGATCAACCGATGACGCAATGCAGGACGTGGAGTTCGAGTCCGCCGCCGTGACGTGCGAGCCGGCGCAGAAGCCGACGACGGTCAAACGGCGCCGCGCCGCCGAAGTACACAACCTCTCAGAAAGGGTGCGTATTAGCTAGCTTTCCTTCTTGTTGGACACGGTATGATCATTCATTTGCACTACACATCTTCTTCTTGCTTATATATATTTTTTCCTGACAGCCATTTGATAACTCTTGTCTAAGTTGAATCTGATGCAGAGGAGAAGGGACAGGATCAACGAGAAGATGAAGGCCCTGAAGGAGCTCATACCTCACTGCAACAAAGTAATCAACCAACACTACATAATTGCACTTTGCAAAATTGTTATCATCTCATTACTTAGCATTTAGCAATGGTGATCCCATTCTTAATCATGTCGGTTTTTCAGACGGACAAGGCGTCTATGCTGGACGAGGCGATCGAGTACCTCAAGTGGCTGCAGCTCCAACTACAGGTGAGCTCGTAGAGTCTTGTTAAAGTACGAGTGTATTGCCCACCTTTCCTCGATAGTTTCTTAGTGAATGAATTTTAAGTGTCCTTCGCATTGAAAATCGTGTCCAAGAACTAGAATTTGATGTGACACATATATGCATCTGTTGGTGCAGATGATGTGGATGGGCGGCGGCATGGCGCCGGCGCCGGTGATGTTCCCGGCTGGAGTGCACCAGTACATGCAGCGGATGGGCGTCGGGATGGGCCCGCCCCACATGGCCTCCATGCCCAGGATGCCGCCGTTCGTGGCCCCGTCAGCGGCCGTGCAGAGCTCTCCGGTGAGCCACATGCCGGCGGCGGTCAGCATGGCTGACCTACGCGCGCTGCCTCTCCGTCGAACACCTGAAGCCGCCGTCCCCCATGGTGGTACCATGCAGCTGTAGCCACGTTTCTGCAGTGATTCGTTCATGTGTGTTTCTGCCGTTTACTGAGATATTTCAGCAGCATTACCTGCAGGGGATGAGCTTCTACCAGCTCGGGGCGGCGAAGAACCTGCATCAGAACCCGGCGCAGCCGGTCGTGCCCGGCGGCAGCCTCCCGGCGGCCACTGCACGGACGCTGCCTCCTGACACCATTCTGCACAAAAAAACGGTGTGTAAATGCTCAGCACACTGTACTCGACCGTGTCATGAAACAAAAATCATACTCTGTTATTAGTGCTACCATACAGGATGTGCTTTCAGAAAGCTCACTGATTCATGGAGAAACATGTTGCGAAAACCGACTAAGTATTGAAAACCTGTGAAACTAGGTGTAGAAGTTTCCAAAAATTCCAAAAAAATTACTAGATGAGGGGACGGCATTCGTTCTCCACATCTGTACAAAATTCTTCTTTTTGAAGGGAAGCTCTGCAAAATTCTTCATTAATCAATCGTTGCATAGATATGCTAGTTGCCAGTTGCCACCTTAGTTTTCGTATTCTTTCTTAGGTTAAATTGCACCGCAAATATCCCACTCACAACATGTATCTACCAACTGTTTGTGCTGAAATAAGAGAAGATTATGTGATCTGGTTATAGTGCAAGAATCTGTCGTTTTCGGGCATTTTATTCTCCACAATAATACTTTCTTGCTCACATTCAGCTACATGCATTGCATCCATCCGTGTCAAACTCACGAACTCATCGATCATGCATCTCTTGTAGATCCGTGGATAGCTCCATCACAGAGCTCCAAATTTCTTGTTCTTAAATGCAATTATTGACTTGACTTTTTCGCTCTCCTTTTTTCCACAGAGCTCCAAATTTCTTGTTCTTAAATGCAATTATTGACTTGACTTTTCGCTCTCCTTTTTTCCCTTCGCTCTCCTTTTTTCCCTCAAATTTTGCAGAAAATTGTAGCAAGCCGGAGATGAAGGGTATCACCAGCTGATTGGTGTTTTCGATGAAATGCATATATGGTTCAGAATTCAGATGCAGTTGAGTTGAGAGACTTGATCGTGATCACTACCTAATTACTTAGGGAATTTGATATTTGTTCCATCCCTTTACTACTGATGTTTTCGTTTGGTAGGCAGTGTAGTTCGATCAGCGATTGAGGTTTGACAAGTCGTGAATTCTGTTTCGCTATGGATGTTGTATTGTTTCTTCTGTTTTGGAAGACATTTTGGTTATGTATCAATTGCTGATGTACCAGTTCAGATTCATGTCAACCAAAACAATCATGTTATGTTCCACAAATGATCAATCTTGTCATATTTACTCAAGCGAGTGACAAGTTTTTTTTTCCTTCTCGCAAATGATCGAGTGATGAGGAACGAATCGTCTCAAATTACCTAAGTGTCTAGGCTCTCCCAAAAACTGAATTGCTAAGATCTTAGTTCTTAAAGCGATATTGTTAGCTGTGGAGTAGTGGGTGGTTGAAAATCAGGCCCTGTATATGCTTTTATTTATCAGTATTCAGTATGGGGATATGAGTAGTCATTTCTGATAAAAGTTAGCTCCTCTTCCACTGATAAACTGGAGCTACTAGGAAATGTTGGCTTGTGATATTTACATGCATAGAAGGGCTTAAAATCTGCCTTCACCCAAACAGTATATATATATATATATATATATATATATATATATATATATATATATTCAATTTCCACATGAATCGGGCCTCAAAGATGTACTTGAACTACTGCAAAAGGGGTTGGTAATTGTTATCATATCATGTCATTTCCAAATTTCCAAGAGAGGATCCTTGCCAATTACAACTGCGATTTCATCGTCCATGAATGCTGCCATATCTGTGGGTACTATTTGTATACTACGCCCAATATAGTACAACCTTGTGATGAGATCTTGGACTTTGCCACAGATGTATGGGGGCACTCCTGTCTGCTGGTGAGTGACAGAAGTGGTGACCAAAGTTGAGCTCATGCATGCATGCACTTAGTGCTTTGCCCGTATGTAGTGACAAGCCTGTTTGATCCTGTTTGGCTTATTGCCTGAATAAATACTTTTATAATTTACTATTTAGTGCATGCATGTATCAATCGGTCCTTGTGTTGGACTGAAGCATGGTTCTATTTCTCAGCACTGTCTAGCAGTGTAATGTCAGTTAACATGTCTTGCCGAACTCACCACTCTCTTAATTATAAAGCCAAGTAAACCGGTGTGGTCTATTCCAGTAAAAGCTCCGAAAATAGAAAATTGCTCAGATTCTAAAGCATACCGAGAGTTGGAGTTGGAGGGTCGATCATTGGTAACCATGGAGGCTTCAGATTCTAGTTCTACAATTGTCTTTCGACGACGCCTAAAAAGCACTGTTTTTAGTGTAAAAGCACTTCAAGTAGTACGTGATTTATTCTGGTGGATTTGCGAGTGGAGGGGGATCTTGATATTCCCTTGTGGAACTGGCAACTTCTCGAGTTGTTTTGCCATGCTTTAATACATACATAGCCTTATCTGTCTATCCTAAATCCTCACATGTAGGACAGACAAACATAGTCACCCTCTTCCTTACTTTTCTTTAAGACCGAAACTTTGGAAGTGTGCTTGCGATCATTATCACCTATAGTTTCCCCATCCCCAATCTATTCTGAACTGACGCACAGCTTTTGCAGATTTGGTCTTAATTTGATTCTGTTCCTAGATCTGGGACTGTTCATCTATCATTGCATATTTTTGCAGCACAGCCTTGGCCTAATCTGGCATGAGCTACATTTTCTGAAGATTATTAGGCTCTTTTCCTCGTTTCTTTTCCTTCCTCGACTAGTTACACAGTACCTGAGAATCATTGATCATGACTCATGGCAAATCATTGTCTGATCAACCAACCGGTGCTCCCTGTGCCTGCTTAATCAGTAAAAATCGATGATTTGATCTGAACCATGGCCCAATTCGACACTGATCGATCATGTAACCAATTTCTCGATTAACAAACAGTAGGATCTAACATTCTCTCTTGCTGAACATTGTCTGCATACTGCATCTTGATGCGCGTTAACGCGTGATGGTTGCGAAGAGTCCTCGTCCTCCTAGGCCTAGCTTCTATCTAGCAGTCAGCATCTTGGGGACGGGAATTTGATCCTGGATCGTACTGAACGATCCATCCATCAAGAAAAGCATGGAGGAAAGGAAAGGAAAGGATGAATGCATCTCCCAAAGCGCACAAATAGCATCTTCCTGGCATTTGGTGCGGCCAAGAACCACACAATCTTATACTGAACTGTTACACATCATCATTGGCTTCTTTTGTCTTCTTACTGATCATTTCTGCATTTCTTGATTGCCACATGCATTTACAGTTTCACATACACACAGTGTAGTAGAACCATTCTTCTGACATACTGAAGAATTGGCCTTTGATGTCAACTCTTTCAGAATTCAGACTTTCCATATACACATATGTGTGTGTGCATGCATGCATGAATATTGTTGTAAATAATGTATATAAAAAATAGGAAAGGGAGACACAAATTTTACGTGTAAAATCCTTTCGGAAAGAACCACGAGCGCACGAATGCAATGTCACTATATGAGGAGATGTTTACAATGAAGCTTTTACTATTCTATATGGACTACATGAATATATTTATAGTGGTACATGAAAGACTCCGTATGGGATTATAACTATTAGTTGGAGTAGGAAATAAAATTTGTATCACGCTCAAAATTGTCGGGACCGAATATGCAAATCTGGACCCTCTGTGTAAACTGCACTAGTCCAAGATACACACAGTGGTAATATCGATGAACATCATTGCATACAAGCAAATAAAAGGAAATAAACGACTAAATTTGATAAGTAAATAATGGTTATGACCTTATGGTCGGGTTTACACTTATTCAACAACGCAGGGCTTTGGCAAATAAAGAGAAATAGCAACAGTGGAATTAAAAGCAACTTCGGTGGAACCCATCACTTGCCACAGACAACCAACTAGGAACAAGACCTAACAATCAACCTCATGGTAGAACTCCTCTAGAGCAAATGTTGACTCATCCAATCCTTCCTCTGAATGTCGATTATAGCAAGAATGAACACATCTAATACTCAACAAGTTGTACCATATAATGCAATTATAGACGATGTATTATTCCAAAGGATATGGCTACGACGGTTGTTTCGCAAAAAGCAACATTTGCAATTGAATACGAATAATAGATTGAAAGTATAAATTGAAATAGTAGTAATAATAATTAACAAGTGTTTTCACAAAATTCAAAATGCTATAACCAAATCTTGTACACAGCCCCCCTTCCAAACTTGTTTTTTTATAAAATCTACCCCTTGCGTAAAATCCCCGAGCGTTGTTCATGACCGAGGATGCGGCTATTCAAAGAGTTTATTTAACATTATGCAGATGTTGTACAACTTTACCCACAAGATATGATCATCGTGTACTGTCGACCAATTACTCGCTTTCGTAGGCAGACGACAACAAAGATCATAATAACACCTTTCAAAAACTTCATATCGACAATCGCCCCTCCCGATGAGCATACTATCGGTAACCAAACTTCACTAAGCTCGTTGACCCGACGCACACCGTTGGACATGGAGATGGCCAACCGCCCATAGATACGATCCATCACAAAGGTGATGACTACAAAGCAGAGTGGTGGTGCAGCTTGACATAGCGATGCAACTACATGGCTTCTCCACCGAAGATAGCGCGCGCACCGGGTAGAACACGGCGAGGGGGTTCCAACAGCGGGGACAACATCGGTGGGGGTTCAAAGACGGCAGTGGAAACTTCAGAAGAAGACGACAACGACGCTAGGGCTTGAGATTCAAATCCGGCAAAACAACGGTGACTTCGGGCTCTGGGTCTCGGGAACTGGCGACGGGTGTTGACAGCTAGGGTTTGACGGAGACGTCGAGGCCTTAAATAGCCCTGACGCGTGTGGCGCACAAAACGGAATCAACGGCGATATGGCTCGGACTCAAGTCCAAGTCAGAGACGATTAATAGTGGTGTGCCCACATGTCAGCGGTAGCAGTGACACGTGGACACGTGATAGACGCGGGCAGGACGCGACGCGAGAACTGGGTCGGGCTGGGCTGGCACGTGGTTTAGGCAAGCAGGCCGGGATAGAGAAAAAGAAGTGGGTCGTGGAAGGAATACGACCCACGTAATTTTAAATAGATTTTTAATTTTAGAAAATACCATAAAATAGAAAATGTCAAGAAAAATAGCAAATGAATTTGGAAAAATCTCAGAAAAAACGGAAAAATACTTCCAAGCACAAGAAACTCAAATAAAATAGTTTTGGAATTTATTGACGTTTGTATTATTCACATTAAATCATTTTGATTCCTAAAATGTCTAATTAAGCTTATTAAGTTTAAATAAAATTGGTGAAAAATTTCAAGGGGCTGGACTACACAAAAGAATTTTTTAAAAGCTCAAAAAATTTGGATGTTACAGAACTCAACAATTGTTATGAGAAGTAAGATTGCACGCTATCTATGCTGTTATGGTAAGGAGTAAATCAGCAGAAAGAGACATGGCAGTGACAGCAGCTGGTCTTTAATTATCAAGAGTGATGTTTCCATGAAAGCGTATTACGAGGCTATTTTGGACTAGAATCGATGTCAAGATGGTTGGGGAAAGGAGAGAAGAGCCCGTAGGGTTCACTGTACCATCGGATTTGCAGATCGTAGCCGGACGTCAGTCACCGCGTAGCTTTCGGCTAAAATGACTACCTTCCCTGTGCGTGAATCAAATGACAAAAATAACACTTCTACTGTACAATTTTTCTGCGGAAAGCTAGGTACCGTGACCCGCTATCCCAGATCGTGGCAGATGACATGTCGCGCTCTCCGATCACGGCATGTGGTCCGTCACACACCTAGTCGTGCGCAGACGCATGTCCTGCCGCGGTCTGGGATCATGGCACGTGGCTTTTCACGGTAAAATCACATGGTAAGGGTTTTATTTTTGTTGTTCTATTCACAAGAGGCCTAATTTCACTATTTCATTTTAAAAAAGCTAATTGAGGGAAAAACCTCCGTAGACACCAGGAGTGCAAAGAACAAAAAAACACTTTAAACTGTTCAGCTTTCCCCCTAAAGCAAGTATGGGCCTCATGACTGAGAGGTGGACCCATCGAAAGCCCATGGGCTTTTTCTAGGAACGCAGGAATTTTACAACGCTCCTACGAACTTCGTTCCAAACAGTCCTCGACTTCCAAACTCGTGTACTTTACCACGCTCATACGCTAGAATGCGACAATGGCAGGCACCACCAGGGCGGAGCTAGGCCTCAGACCGCTATAGCAATAGCCTAAGGTTTACGATGAATGAAAAAAATTATCAAAAAAAAGAGTAGTAATACGCATGCTGTGTTTAGCCCGAAAATAGCCTGACCTGCCGTGGATTGGACTGGCTCCGCCTATGGGAGGAATTAATCCTATCGTGGCTTTGACCAGAATCTCTTCCCACTCATGCTCCAATTGATAAAATCAATTGGTGATGCATGTGCTACCACCTTACCTTTTGTTAAGAGAGAGAGAGAGAGAGAGAGAGAGACCTGCATATCTGGAAAAGTTGATTATGTAATCATCCAGCTTATCCAAAAGCCTGTACTACTGCTAAGAGGGATCAACGGGAGTATCTCTCTCTGATGACTGAACCCATAACAATAATGGCCAAGACGACCACCGGCTTAGTATTTTTCCCGCTATATATGCATGCAAGTGGGGGGCTAGGTCCTGTTCATGAGCAACATATACAGTGCGTGCCACTGACCGGCCGTGCCAAAATAGCTGGACAATCAGTGCTCCTTTCAATTTTTCCACCCACCTTCATCATGCAAGTGATTCTCCTGCTGCTCGTGCAAGTGTATCAGAGCTAGCAAGACACCCTGAATTACCTTGAAGAAGAGCTAGATGCATGCAGCAATGGCGATGGTCTGTACAGCAGCATCAGTGAGCTAGCTAGTCGACAAGATGAGTTAACGTTACTGCATCTTCGCCATATATGGTTATCCATCGTGCGAAGAAGAAATACTTGCTGCAAATTCAAGAATGGCTGGATAATATCTTCTGAATCTTGTTTTTGTTTTTGTACATCATTTTCTCTTTTCTTCCTAACTTTTTTAAACTTTTTATCATATTTAATATATTTACGGTAGGACCATCTTGGCCTTATTACTGTTTTATTGTAAAGAAGAAGAAGATGAGTTGCTGCAATTTGCTGTGAAGAGCGGAGGCAATTGATAGTTGGAGCTGGAGGGGAGACCTAACTGATGAAGAGATGTACGTAATACGTACTCTCCCTGATAAATGCTGCAGTACGTGTACAAGTACAGCAGGGGAAAATAAAGAGCCCAAATGTAGTGCATACACGATCTCGATTCCTCTGCGCAGTGTCGTGGTATTGAATTCTGGATCGTCTGCTACAGTGCAGTTCAACCAGACAGACACGGCTCGTCTTGTTCTAGTCAGTTTACTGTATATCTGGTGGGGAAGAAACCAATCAGTGCTCCTTTCAATTTTTCCACCCACCTTCATCATCGATCTGGTGACTTGTTAGGTTGATGCATGACAATTGCTGCGTTACGCTGTTTCAACCGGTAGCGCGGGAATTTCACAGAAGCTTCAAGGAGAAATTAACAGTTTAATTCCTTCAGAGATTGAGAGAGAAGAATTCCACATTCCAAACTGGCATCATCTGGTCATGAAATAAAGAAGAAGAAGAAGAAGAAGAAGAATCCAGCGAATTGGCAGCAGGCAGAGGGGGAGTGTTGCCAGATCGACTCCACAATAGCTAGCTGCTAAATCATGCATGCATGTCTGACCGGCCGGCCATGTGGTTCAGATCGAGCTCGCGACTATGCGTACATGCAATCACACACACACACACACACACACACACACACACAAAATAAACACGCAGATTCACAAAAGTTTTATTTATTTTTATTCATCTTCTCTTGTCTCGCCGCCATTGCTGTTTGAGTGTGAGGTGATGCGCTGCGGTAAAGGCGGCAACGAACAGCTTTATCAGATCGATGGATGGGAGGCCCAACCCACGCACATGCGCAACCACAGCTACCAGCGAGGAGGGTGGCGCCGTGCTGGTCAATGACCGTCTGGACCACTACCACAGCTGCAGATCATGCATCCATGGGTGATGCATGGGTGCATGGCCACCACACCACGACTAGTCTCCAAGTTCGTCCGTCTCTTCTCCGGTCATGCCTGTCGTTTTATCCTCTACAACCACTGACAGATAACTCGACGTTCGATAAGTCATAAGCAGATGAGCAAATCCTATTAATACTCTTGATCCGCTATATGATTACGTGATTGTTTTGTTGCCGGTAGAATCTTTTATCCTCTACAACGTGCATGGCCGGTACATTGTTGTTTTCTGATCGAACGTCTCGTTTTTCAGTGGGATATATATGTAGGTACAAATGTTGCGTTCCATGGAGGTAACACGAACTATCTGACACTTGTGCTATCTAGCTGCCTCGTACTTGGGTTGGGACTTGGGACTCCAAACTTTTCTCAGCACAAGCACAACACAATGGGCTACGAATTCCGATGTATGCAACCTCACGCGTTCATCATCAGATGCATGTACTAGTACTCAGTACTTGCTCACTTGCGGAAAAAATAAAATAAAATAAAATTATACTCGCTGAGTCGTCCACTCGATCTCCTGTATTTACATGCAAAATTAACTTGTCCGCAAGAAATATTATTAGCAACGTAATTGCTAGGAGTACTAGAGAGCTAGCTTAATTCTTAACCTAATTAAGCATCTCCAACCAAACACGAGGATTAAAACGAGAAAGAAGGAACCCATCAATGGTGGTGATATATATGGCGCCAAGAAGAAGTTACTGAGCTGCGGTTGCTTCCTTCTTTGCCACCTTCCCCTTCTTGCCGGCGGAGGCGGAGGCGGCGGCGGAGGAGGAGGGCGGGGAGAAGAGGCGGTCGATGCCGAAGACGGAGACGGACTTGCGGGACCCGCGGAGGGAGCAGATGGGCACGTTCAGCACGGTCGCCACGCGCACGTGCGCCGAGTAGGACCGCTCGATGCTGCCGCCGGCGCCGGTGCGGTGGCGCCGCCCGCCCGCGAGGCTGCTCGGGCTGCTGGAGCTGCGGCCGAGCCCGTTGAACACCACCTTGCCGGCGGCGTTCAGGCGGGGGCTGTCCGCGGCGACGGCGGCCGGAGGGGCGGCGGTGGGGGCGGGGGAGCCGCCGCCTGTGCCGGCGACCGGCGGATCTTGGGAGGCAGCTGCTGGGATGGAGGTGGCGGGGTTGGGGTTGGAGTGGGAGCGGGCGCCGGTGCTGGCTTCTCGGGCTTGTCCGACTCGTCGGAGCCGGACTCGCGGAGGAGGGGGAGGTTGAGGGACGGCTCCGGCTCCGGCGGCTTGGGCCCCGGCGGAGGAGTCGCCGGAGCGGCTTGGGCTCCGACGTCGCAGACACCGATGACGCCTGCTGCTTCCGCAGCCGGAGGAGATCCCGCCACCTCCTCGCCGGAATCTTGGGCTCCTCGGAAGCAGCCTCCGCCGGCGCCACAGCCATCGTCGGCACCTCCCCCCGAGGAGTCTCCGGCTGCGGCGCAGGCGCCAGCGGAGGCAGCATCGCGACCCCCACCCCCTCCGTCGTCCCGGTCCCGGGCGGCGCGGGGATGAGGAGCGGGACGAGCTTCCCCCCGGAGAAGAGCTCGTCGGCCGGGAGCACGGACACCGCGGAGCACCCGGCGAGAAGGAACTCGAAGTCGGTGCTAGGCTTCCCGCCCGCGCCCGCCTCCCTCGCCCCTCCGCCGCCGGCGTCTTCGAGGCTGAACGACACCCGCGGGCTGAGCCACTGCAGCGCCGCCGCCGGGGCAGGCGGCGGAGGCAGGGTAGGGGGCCGCGACGCCGCTGCGGAGGCCATCGGAGATAACGGTGTTGTGCGGGTTCGAGGCGTGCTTCGCTTCTTGTCAATGGGGAGCTGGAGTTGAAAGAATTCTTGGCTTTTTGGGTGCGGAAACGAACAAAATAGTGGAGAGGAGAGAGACGACGACTCCTGCTAGCCAGATGTACGGGCTATATGTGGCTATGCCTGTGTGCGTGCGTGAAAATGAGAAATAAATTATAGGAGAATTACTTATTTTTACAGGTTTGTTTCGCCTCTTTCAAATCATAGTACGTTTGATATAATTAGAGGTGGTTGATTTTTTTGTCACATGTGAGAATAAATATTTAATATAAGTCTAAAAGTGACGAGATCTCGTAGGATTTTATTCCATAGAAATATGTCATTGGGAGGTATCCTCTTGATTTTGTTTATGTGCTCTCTATAGGTGGCCAAATGGGCGGTACGAGTCGTTTATGCACAACTCGGCTAACTCAACCGATCGTATCGTACTTGTCCGTAGGCTCAGTCGCTAATCTAGGCACGACATGCTCAACTCATGAGCCTTATGCGTGGCGATTTGGTCACCTCGTCGACTCCCCTGTCACTGTTCACCGCCGCAGGGCTGGTGCCAAAGCCGGTGCGGTGATAAGGTGGAGGAGGATCAGGCAGAGGAGATCGAGCATCAAGGGAGGGGAGTCGGGTTGTGCTGTGCTGTGCTTGGCACACACGCCTAGTTAGGTGGTGTCGACATAACCCGACTAGAGTGTGGTAGCTTTGGGGTTAAGTTGGATGCTGATGGTTGAATTGGATCGTGATTACTGTTGTTAATTATGCCACCACTTCATTTGTATTTTGGGTGGTGATTTGCGAGCTTTATACACAACATTGTTCGGGGAGTTGGTTTACGTCTCTTTTATACTGAGTACATTGGTCTCTTGGAAATGATTTGGTAGTATAATGTTAGAGGTTTCTCGGTGTTAAATACAGTAGATGGCGATTGCAAAAAAAAAAGGGTAAAAAAGTGTAGAAATGGGAAGTGTATTGAGATTTTTTTAATGACCTGAGCTTGGAAGAGGACGTTAATATAAGACTGACAATCCAATAAGGGTTAGCCACATCCTAGATGCATGACGAGTGACGGAAGGTAAATCGGCAAATTTTCTATTTCATATTATTTTATAACACAAAAATGAATGATGATAACAATCAAGTTTGCATTTTTTTATCTGATGGTGTGACTATTTATCCCAGATTTTATGTGTTGTTGTCAAGTTTGCATTTTTTATTATCTGATGGTGTTATTTTTATCCTAGATTTTATGTTTTTAAGATAATAGAAGAGAAAAAAACTCTCCCAACCTCTGCATCAAGGATGCACATAGCCTAATTTATTACATTGTTTAAAGTGCCACTGGTACCAAAAGGATTAACAACGACTCAAAGCCTTAAAACCAAAAGATGACTGGAAATTAAACTCAATCATTACATATCCTGTGACTACACCGCCACCCATGAATGTTGAAGATTTGCTTTGCTACAAACTCTAACCTGACTCTTCCAGCCAACATATATAGACACCTTCTGAGTCGGTTTCTGCATAATTGCCCAAGCACTCAGTCATTGTCCACTCAAAAAGATAACCTACAAGGGATTAGTGATAATCTTTTTATCAAAACAACATCATTCTGACATAACCAAATCGACAAACATAAGGCACTAGCTCCCACTAATAGTTGTGTTTTTAATTTTTTGGAATACCACTAACCAATTCCCAAATATATTGGCTATACTCACAGGAGGACGTAAATTAAACGCACATTGAATAACCCACCACGCAAGACGTGAAAAGGGATAGTCAATAAAAAGATATTCAATTGTTTCCTCTTTATTACAGAAAACAACATTTTTTTGATTCCCCTCCGTTTCTTTTGAGCATATTATCTTTAGTCAATACTACCCCTTTTTTAGATACCAAAGGAATATTTTCACTTTTAATGGAATTTTAATTTCCAAAAAACATTCCTAATAGGGGTTTGATAATTGTCAAGTAGTGCCACATAGAAAGACTGTACCGAAAAATGTCTTATGTCAAAAACATTCCTAGATTCCTAGGTTTTATGTAAAACATTCCTTGATTTTATGTATTGTTGAATATTACGTCGTTGCTACTTCATATGTGCAAGTTGTGTCAACTTGCAAAAGAAAAGTTTTTGAATGTACCACTAAAACTCAAGACATAGTAATTGGCAAATTGTTCCACAAGACAAACTACAAATATAATTTTATGATTTCCTTATTGGCATGGCCAAGCTTATTCTTGGTTTCCTTCGTCACTATAGATGCTTCAATTTCCATGATCTTCTAGTCTCACCTTAAAGTAAACACATCCAAAATAACGCACCTTTTTTTTTAAATACTCTTATTGCTTTGAATTTGGATCGACACAACATCTCCTGGTTGATACCTGACACTTCCTTTTGCTCCCAACCTTAGCCCTTTTTTGCTGTCATCATCTAGCAGGCAAATGCAAGCACATTAGAATAACACTAACACTAAATCCACATACGAACCATCATAACAAATCAGATGCAAATCACCTAAACAAATCGAACATAATCCAAATCCGGAGACCAAACAAAAAGGTAGTTATGACTCTCTTATGTTTCTTTTTTTTCTGACAAAAAAATGTTGATGGTATCTGACGGTGATGTGATGTTTTGTTTTGTTTTGTTTTTACAACTGCTGGTGATAACGGTACACACATCAGCAGCTTTCCTTTCTTTGATATCAAGGGCCCTACCTGTCAGTGGAGGTACAGACTACGAAGCAGCCCCCGGTCTTCTTACGCTGACCGGACCCACGAGTCCACGAGTGCCATCCCCGCGGGCACGTGATGCTCATCCTGGCCGTTGATGACTCGATCCCGTACGCATCGGACGTTTGCTATTTGGACACGTGCTCTGTGTGTGTGTGTGTGTGTGTGTGTGTGGGGGCGACTGGCGAGTTTTCCCCCCTACCTAAATGGCGTTGTTAGTGCCGTTATTATCATACTGTAATGACAAAATAGCATAACGGGCATGCCAAGGGCGGGCACACATCCAAAACTATGCCTCGTGTGCCCGAATTTCATCTCCACCGTTGTCGGGGGACCGAACGCGTCTCGTGCCACCACGTCACCGCTACCGCGCCTCTGGCGCCCGAACAAGGAGTGTTTGTGCGACCAGGCAACGACACTTGCCCAACTGAACCCCTACCACGAACGCGCCTCCGCCGCAGAACTAGCGCCTAGACGCCCACCTGTCGTGCCTTCAGAGCCCGAACACGCGCCACGACATGGTTAGGGTAGGGTTTTAAGCAAATTAAGGTTAGGGCGGGATTTTAGGGAACTTAGAATTTCATGATTTGATGTGAACGGTTATCAGGTGTTTTAGGGTTTTGTGAATATGAACCTTGGGTGTTATAGGGATTTATGATTTCATGTGAACCTCGGGTGTTTTAGGGGTTTATGATTTCATGTGAACCTCGTGTGTTTTAGGGTTTAATGTGAATCTTCGATGTTGCAATCGTTTCCGGAACCGATGTACTCCGACAATACTATACAAATAAATTTTGCATTAAGCGCACAACATATATGCAATGTACACACGGGATACAATATGACTCACTCGCCTAAGCCACTCTCTGTTCGCTACGTCCATGTCTGCATGCACGTCCTGATTTTGTGTTGAGCATGTGCTGTGGGATACGTTAACCGGTCCAGAGAGCGTGTATCGGTTCGGAGGGGGTATAGAGACAGTTGAGTGGCGAAGGTGCATCAACAAGCTGACTCTAGCCCAACTGAGTCTGTCCAACGTAAATGTCGTCCAGCTGAGTCATGCCAAACTAGTTACCACCTACAATCATATCATTAATGAACGAATAAACAAATCTATGCATGTATCGTCTGCCCCCAGGTACGATGTTTGCACGTCCCTTAGTGCGGAGGAGCTCTAGCCTTGACCATGCGATGTGCGGGATAGGTATGTCGAACCGATGCCCTAACCGGGCCTTCCAATCCGCCAGTGGATGGCCTGGAACAAGTGGCTCACCCCTGAACCCTGATTAGGAGACTGGTCAAGGAGACATCCTGGAGAGTGATTGTCATATCTCCCTACCGAAAGTGGAAGGTGTGCATCTCGGGTCTCTATCTGTCTACAAGTGCCGACATCAAACTGCCGTCCAGGGTGAAGTAGCGTCCGACCGAGAGCATCCTCGCAAAGGGTAACAAGGCCATGTCTCGAAGGATTAAGACGTAGCGAGCATCGAACTGTCAATAATACTTCTTCGACCGAAGCATGAGGGGTGTAGGGCTATCCGTGTCCCCGATGATCCAGAGTTTGCAGCAGTGATGCTCGTCGTAGAAGGGTTCAAATAGCTCTGATAGAGGCATGACTCGAATCGAAAGGAGCAAATAAATTATGACATATTAAATACAACTAAATTACTTATGATAAATTATTTACAACTAATTAATTATGACTTAAATAATCACCAATTAATTAGGTACGAGTATCTCTAAGTCATATCACTTCCATCTCTTGAGGTATTTGCCTTTGATTCACATCTTTTTATCATCTACCTCAAATCTAGAGTTTGATCAAAATATGGATGAAATAGTCAATTTCTTTTGGGTATTTTGGTACAAACTAGTGCTTGATGACTTATTATGTCTATCTCATAGATTCTTTCATGTCAAACATTAGTTAGAATCAAGATTTGAGAAGCTTGCCCTAAGAACATCTGTGGGTGCGGTAATACCACCCGTGATAATCGGTATTTCTGATTTTCAGTAATACCGATTGTCTACAACGGTACTACCGCTCCAGCAGTGAAAAATTGATTAAATCATACTATGTTGCATTAAATTCTATTCTATCTTGTCCTAATTGCTTCCTCCTCTTTGCAATCATGTCTTGAAATTCGGGACAATCGACCTCAAAGGGAAAAGAAAAGATTATGTACAAATCAGAAGATGATTTCGAAGAAGATTCATCTAACAACGACACCAGTGATGAAGACTATCTGCCAAACAACACTCCATTCTTTGTGGTTGACCCAGGGAGATCAAGGGGGAAATATATACTACAATGAGGCATGCAAATCAATTTCTTCTTCCAAAGAATGAAGTTGATCCTCTCTTTCATACAAAGTTTCAAGGAAATATCTTTTATCACATCTATGATCACAAGAACTTTGCTCTTCATCAGTATGTGACTTGGGATTATCTGAATCAAAATCCCTATCTCAATGGACTCTTCTACATGTTCTCCAAGGTAAAATTGGACAGTCTTGTGACTCTAAAGATAGATTATAACACCAGGATCATCAAGCAATTCTACGCCATGTTATTTATCTCTCCTAATTATGATTCCATCACATGGATGACTGGTCCTCTAAAATTAAGTGCATCAAAAGAAGATTGTCAGGAATCTTGGAAGAACTCTACACCTAGAAGTTGTTGGGTTTGAAAGTACACCAGGAGAAACCATGAGACTTAACTCATATTGAAGAGCGTTGTGATACTTCTCATCACTTTGAGATTGGAAAAACAACTGGACTCTTACCCTTGCCAAACATCATAAACAAAATTCTGAGAAAGATCTTCTATCCCAAAGCAGGCAATAATGATGATGTTAATTAAAGGACTTGGAATCTTATATGACACATTTTGAAGGGAACTAAGTTTGATATTGTGGATTTTATCCTATATAATGCAATCGATTGAACATAGTGGAGATCATTGCTTGTCTCATTCTGTTGATCAAACGTAGCACCTCCGTTAACCTTTTACATGAAGCGAGGACGAAAGTGGATGAGAGATGAGCCGAATTTGGGTCAGAAGACAAAATGTTCTATGCTGGCCCTATATAATGCAATTTGCCACGTATGCGATATCTTTCGAGGTCACTTGATGAGTGTAATACCTACCTACTCATAGCGTGATTGAACATAGACTTGGGTTCTTCTTCACTGAAAATGATTAAGCTCACAAAGAATTCAGACCAAGCCTCCATCCTCCGTTTGAGTGATTCCTTTTGGTCCTTGATGCCAAAGGAGGAGAAATTGGAGAGGAAGATATTGAACGATTAAGGGGCCGAGAAGATCAAGATCTATCTTTATATATATATATATATATATATATATATATATATATATATATATATATATATATATGGACTTGGATGTGTTATTGTAATGACTTTATTTTGCTTAAAGTACTTGGAACATGTGCTTGGAATAGCCTAGTTTAAACTTGTTGCATCATGTCTTTTATTCTGTGCTATATGAAATGATGCTTATATGATATTTATTTTCCATGGTTACGGAGTTCATGAATTCAAGCATCTTTTATCATGATTATTATCTTGTGCTTGAATATATCACATGTTCCTCATGTTTCAACAAATAGAGGAAACTCCGCTAAAATGTCAAAATTCACAAATGTGCATAGCAATCACTTCTTGAATCTACATGCATATATTTAGGGGGAGTTTTGTTTATTTGTTGATTGACTTTGAATGCAATTATCTATTCATCTCCTTGAACTCTCTTCAAGAATTAATTGCAAATCAAATGTCAAAACAAGAATATACAACTCGGTGTATATTCAAAATCTTTCAAATATTTCATGTTTATTGGGTTGTCATCAATTACCAAATAGGGGAGATTGAAAGTATCTAGGCCCCTAATAATGGTTTTAGTTATTAATGTCAACAATATATTAAGAGACCAACTTGTGTGTTAAGATGTTTAAAGGTTAAGTCCCAAAGATCAAATGATGACATGGAAATAGCAATGCAAAGGTGACAAAGATCGACTTGGCTCAAGCAAAGGTATAATAGTATCTAAGGATCATTTTATCGTATTTTACTGGTCTCAGTGTTCGGAGAGAAGACCGGATTTGTAGGCTAGATGTCATACTATAAAGAGGAATCATAGCTAGTTGCTTGAGGATCTATTTATGTGCCATCTTGATCAACTAGAAGTCATGCATTGCAGTTGTTCTTGCTTGTGGAAAACTGTTCAGAAAAATCTATTTGATCGCAAGTGATGAGCGGTATTACTTCAAGTCGGTAATACCGAAATCTAGTTGGCGGTATGAATTTTTCAGAGACTATATTTTTGCAAGAGTTTCTCAAAATCACAAAAGTTGTATGACCTCATTTGATAAGCGGTATTACCGCAAGTCGGTAATACCGAAGTATAGTTGTGTTATGGTTTTTTTAGACAACATGTTTTTGGGATATTTTTTTTGAAATATGAAAACGATATGACCGCATCTCTTAAGCGGTATTACCATAATTCGGTAATATTGAGTTTTACTTGGCGGTATGATTTTTCCAGAGAGAGTGTTTTTCTTGTAATTTTGATTCTCTGGAAATCGATAATACGATATAGCCGAGCGGTATTACCGCTATGCGGTATAGCCGAGCGGTATTACCGCTATGCGGTAATACGGTTTTAGTTGGCGGTAGTACCACAACTTTTTCATAATGGCTATAATAGGCACATTTAATGAACAACAGTCGCCCGTTGTTATTTGACTGCAGTAATACCGGGCTTGAACAGCGATATTACCGCAAATGCTGAATTTTTAAGGAAACTGGTTCAAACGGTTAGTTTGTTGGTGGAGGTTGTAAATACCTCCCCACATGCCTCTAGCTCAGAACTTTTGAGTATATTCACTCTCATTGAATACTCTTGAGCTCTTAGACACTCTCTACTGCTCATTTGCTTTGAATTCCCATTTTGAGGTAGTTGAGAGCATTCAAATGCATTGCATCATTAGTTGATCTTGTTAGCATTTGATTTTCCTCACGCAAAACACTTGGTTTATTACTCTTGGTGCTTGCCGGCACCTAGACGGTTTTGGAGGAAGTTTGTGCGGTGAGCTCTTCAAAAAAGATTATGAAGAGTCTCGACAACGGATTGTGAAGTGGTTGCGTGCTCACCATCTCCGGAGAGGGGAAAGAGCAACGATAGTGATCGAGGGTCATGGCTTAATTCGTGGAGCCAACTTGATTCGCTCAAGTTTTCTCAACGTGGACTAGTGAAGTCCGGAAAGTTTTCGATACCACGGGAAAAGCGTCATTATCCTCATTGTGGTTTATTTCTTATCTTTACTAATTCCGCATTTACATTTCTAGCTATTTACTTGTGTAGAATTTCATGGCTAAAATTGTATTTAGTATCGACATTGTTTCATAATTATCTTAAAAGGCTTACTAGTTCTTTATTGTATTTATTCTATGAAGCCTTGTTAAGACAATCTAGCTTAAAATTATCAATTAGTTAAAAAGTTTTAAAAATCTCCTATTCACCCCCTCTAGTCGGTTATCCTTGATCCTATAGCATGATGGATTGGATAGAGGATGCGAAGGGTGGGAATCCGGACATGGACCGTGCCGGTCGAGGCGGGACTGCAGGCGAGGGGGGAGGGACTCGCCCATGTGGCGGCGTTCGGGCGAGGGGCTGGTAGAGGCGGGCATTCGGGAGCCAGGTGTGCGGCAGTGGCACGTCCGGGGTAAGTGGTGATGTGGTGGCACGAGGCACGTTCGGTCCCCCGGCGAACGGTGGAGATGAAATCCGAGTGCGGGAGGCACGATTTTGGATGCATGTAAGCTCCCGACACGTCTATTGTGCCATTTTTGGCATTACAGCCTGTGAATGGCCAGTTTCCTTAATAATGACGCCAACAATGCCATTTAGAACAAAAACTCTATGAGTCGCTGGTCGAATGGACGTGGAGATGGTGGAGTGGACCGGGTCAGGGGCAGGGGTGGTGCCGCGGGCTTACAGCCTAACGCGCCGACGTGGTGCTAGTGTAACACCCTAGCCCAACATTGAGCCTGGAATGCCATAAAGCTACTCTAACCATCTAGTTTATAGCAACTTACTATAAAATTACAGCAAATATATCAATGTGTAGGACCGTAAAGGCGACTAGAGGGGGGTGAATAGGCGCTTTCTCGATTTTTCTCCTTAATCAAATTCAACACGTACTTTTCTCCTCTAGCTATGAAAGCTAAGAAGATCAATAAACACACAGAGGAAGCCTTGTGCTGAATTCAATTACCCCCTTTAACCACAATACACAAATATGAAGAATTGATCTCACAGGGCTGAATACTGGCGGTCGGACCGGCGGTTGACTGGCGGTCAGACCGTTGGGAATCGATTCGACCGGCAGCTATCGGGCGGTCTGAAAAGCTGGCGGTCGGACCGCCGTTGCTAAATCGGTCGGACCGATTTAGTCCAGTACCAAAACACAATGCCCAAATCCAAAACGAAAATTGGTCCAACTTTTGATTCAACCAATGAAACTTGACCAAATTTGGAGCACACCTCCCTGAGGATATTTGAGACCTATTTCTAGCGCCGATCGTTCTGATCCACTTCAAATAATCGATCTCTTTAGGTTTTACCAACGAAGTTCTCAAACCCTAGAAATATGAAAAACTTGATCCAAAACTTGCTTGTGGGGGATTGAAGTTCTAGAGGGTTCTAGGAGTATCCCCACACATCAAAGCAAGGTAAATGAGGTCATGAGACCAAGCATAAACACTTGGATCAAGGAAGCACCAAAATCATCAAAAGAGACTTCACCCTTAAGCAAACATCAATAGATTGATTGATTCAATATGTTGCATACAAAGCCACTCCCTCAAGGAGGACAAGAGCTCAATCCAAGAGCACACACAATCTTCCTCTCCTCTCCTCTCCAAACCCTAACCCTAACAAGGGATTTTGCAAATGAGGGCTTGAGTGCTTTTGGAGTTTTTCCATCTCCCCCCTTTCTATTTATAGGAGAGGCCTAGCGTTTCACTCATGGCCTCCCATGAAGGTCCACACACACATGGGACCCACTCACACACATCTGTTGAAGCAATCGCCTGCTTCACCACGTGTAGGTTGATCAGCGGCTCTCATCATGTCGGCAAGTCTCCCCCGTCCGAATCCCATCGGAACCTCCAAGGGACTTGCACCGACTTCCGCACCGCCTGATCCAACCAGCTGCAACGAACTGCCCGTTCGATCCATCTTGCCCATTCTGCACCATGCTTGAGTCACACGACCTCACCCGGCATCCATGATCGTTCTGGACCTCAGCTCTCTAAGCGTAGTCCCGATCCACCTCACCGTTGACGTCGTTGACCTGCAAGCCACATGCACATCAGTAGACAAAGAAATCGTCTCTGGGAACAAGTTCTTCACAACTTGACCCACGTTAGTTCAACAATACAATATGCAACAATAAGGCATTAAAATTCATACATAAAACACATCCAAAAACACAACAATGGCAAAAAGGCTAACATCCAAGTGATCGACGGTCTGACCGCCCCATACGGTCGGTCCGACCGATTTCGGGCCGGTCCGACCGATTCCATAACGGCGGTCGGACCGCCCGAAAGGACTTAGCCATTTTTCCATCTCGAAAATCCGAAACCTTCTGAAATTTTCAAATGAATAGAACTTTCGACTGGGAGCTCCAAAAATTATGTGACCATATCCAGGAGACTCCCCTCACTTGCCTACACATCCTATTTTTTGCTCAGCTTCAAAACCCACCAAAACCTATGGGCGGTCGGACCGGCGGCCTGGCCGGTTGGACCGCCAGTGACCTGACAGCATTGAAGCAAATCCGAAAACGCTAGATTTTGCAAACCAACAAAGCCATTGCCAATTGACTCATCACTCTAAGATCATGCACATATCCCCACGATATCCACACAATGATAGAACCTATCCACGGGTCACAACAACACAAGCATGATACTATGACAATCGTAGATAAATTAGTCCTAAGAACATAGCAAGAGACTAAACCAAGATTAACGTAAACCAAGCATATAAGGTTATTCAATACCATCATGTCCTGAATATAAGTCACCATGCTAAAATAAAAGTTTCTCATGTCTTATGTCCAATGAATCAAATAAGTGAGTGTAGGTTGTGATCCAAGTGTGCTACCCCTTCCCGAATGAAATGTCATCAACAGTCACCTAAAAAAACAACAATAGAGAAAGAATGAGTCCACGACTCAGCAAGTACATAGATAGCATTTCTTCTTTAAGTTTCCTGTAAACTTTTAGAGGAATTATGAAAATTGTTGTAGACACTTACCCGAATTGCCACGTCGTTATAATCGGCAAATTTTTATCAGGACTCGTCTTAGCTTGACGATCTGATGTTCTCCCCCAATCTTCATCAAGCTCTTTATCCTCGATAAATCGAGGAGAAAAAGGAAACTTGTTAACTTGGGAAGGATTGCTTGCAGTAATCAGAACCTATTGGGAATCTATAGAGATTTCTAGCTCCGCTGATGGGGTAATAATCACCATGGGATCCAAATCAAGTTCCGATACTGAAGCTTTCTCAGGGGCTTTCCTGACTACTTTCCTCTCAAGGACTCTAACCTGAGGGAAGCCCTGGTCGAAAACATCCTCGATAACCTGATCTTCTAGTCCGGTCTGGTCGGAAACGACCGGAACATCAGAAGATCTGCACAAAAGAAAGAAAGGAAATACATGACTTCAAGATCATCAAAGACATATACGGTATGCATTTATATGACTAATTCATACATACCTGGTTAATTTTTTGGTCTTGACCTTGAAGCGCGCCGGTTTAAAGTCCGTAGCGCTCGCTTTCCTTTCCTTTTCAACCGATTTCACCAGTTCTGAACTGGTGGGGTTGGTTGCACCCTCTACACTTCCCAATAAGGGAACATAAGTAATATTCTCAACCAGCTGATCGAGAACAATGTCCCTGATCGCTGGATCAGAAGGTGTAGATTCGTTGGTCTCCAAAACAGTTGGCTTCAACCACAACTGGCAAGTCTTGAGCAACTGCATGTGACTCAACGATTACCACATAGATTAACAAGCAAAGTTAGTCAGGTGATGAATGTGCTTCATCTAATAGTAAATATTTCTGTTTGGTTACCTACCTCTACGCGGTCACTATCTCTAGTGATTGTATGACTGGTCGGATCATCAATTGACTCACATGTTTCAGTGGCCTCATCAATCCTAAGCCTGACTGGCTACATGTCAAAGAGTATTTTAGGTAAAAACCAATCAAAAAATATTAGAAAGATGAAAAGTGATTGATATACTCACCGGGAGTCTCTCGGCCCTCTCTTCTGCGGTAACGACCGCTAAGATCAGAGGGAAGCTAGCCTTCTCGCTAGGCTCTCCGGCGCAGATCATCTTGATCCGACTTCTGATCTCGTTATGAGATAAGGCTGTAACAAATGAGAAGTCTTAGGGTTGTGAAAGTAATCAGTCAGTAAAACAAACTGGTCAGAATCCATTTGAATTTACCCTCTCTAGAGTCCTTGGTTGCATCGTCATGACCAATGTACTAGAGCATCACATGAGCTCTGGATTTCAAGGGGGACTAATCCGACGCATGAAAAAGTCCCTCACCACATGTTAGGAAGTTAAACCCCTGACATTAAGGAGATGGATGGCTTCAACCCATCTACTTATTTTTCCCTCCTTCTTCGAGGGGGAGCGCTAATGCGGATTCTCAACCGCCTTTTTACCACCGTAATAAAGGCTGTCTTGCTGAATGACCTTCATGTAAAACCAGCTCTTCTTCCATGACGACCACGAGGATTTTGAGTACATGGGAATGTACTCATCTGCCTTTCTGTCATGGAGGCGCAAAGTGCACTCTCCAGGTGTACCGGTCGTTTTTTTGCATTCGCCATTATGTAGTAATACTTGAAAAGATCTAGAGTTTCTAGAATTCCCAAGTACACTTCGCAGAGGTAGACGAAGATGCTGAGATTGGCAATGGCATTGGGGGCCAGATTGACCAGTTCAACTCCGTAATATTCCAATACTTGCGAGAAGGAATAAACTGGAAGTCTAAATCCGCATTTGATGTATGCGAGGAACACTCGAATTTCTCCATCTTCGCCGCTTGGAGAATACTCTCCGATAGCTGATCTTCAAGAAATCAGACTTCTGTCGGGCAGTCGTCCAATCTTGTCCAAACTTTCCAGTTTCTTCTCACACAAATCAGAGATCGACCAGTTGGTGATAAGACAAAAGTGGTCGGAGGCGATTTCTCCTTTTGGAAGATGAAGAGGAAAACAGAAGGCGTAAAAACCCTAACACCCAGTGCGAAGGGGTTTTTATAGCCGTAATACTGTAACCGCATCCGGGAGAAGTCCAACGGACAAAAACTTTTTGACCGACAAACAGAAAGCTTTTTTAACTTCTAAGGCAACTTCTCAACTTTAAAATGAATATAGACCACTTCGAATGTCATGACATTTAATGATGGGTCTGCTCGATACGACTTCATCGGAAGAAAAGTGTCCACACGACCAATTCATTTAAATTTCGGGGGCTAGCTGACGAGGATTAAAACCTCAATGTATTATTTTAATACATAAGAGAAGACCATACATCTTCATGGTCGTAACCTCTAAGGCTAATGACCTTACTGGTCGTAAGGATTCCAGAGGTTATATAATAAATACCCTGGTCAGACAAGGTCCCGAAACTAGTCTCCGACCAGCCAATTACTCGTAAGGCTATGAACTGGTATCATCTGGACTTGAAGGTATATCCCTTACTGTGTGATGAATGGAACACGTGCTATATATTCTATACCACGCGATGTTACATAATTCTAAGACACTGGACTACGGTTGAATGTCTCACCAACATATAACCGCACATCAGTTGATACCTTGTCAACTAATACCTCTCTCCAACCAGACGCGTTACTTCCCAATAGACGGCTCTCTAAAGGATAACTGCCACCACTTCTTTAACTACTTAAGGAGGACCGCAGAAGATGGAGGGGAGGGGAGATCAAAGGCAATTGAGAAGATTAGCGTCGATCTGATTACAACACCATAGCAAGCATTGCGCTCCAGTGTAACTAGGATTAGCCTTGACGAGGATCTGATAATCCTCATTTTATCTTTTATCTATAATTCTTATTATGGGTAAATATGATGTCACGTAGTCCCCAGAAGTACCCCTTATATTTATAAGGGAGAGGCCTACCAAGTGATCGTAAGTTCTCCTACAATCACCCTCATAGTCGTAAGTCCTTCTACGACCACTACCTGGTCGTAAGTCCTTCTACGACCATTACCCAGTCGTAAGTCCTTCTACGACTACTGCCCAATCGTAAGTTCTGCTACGACACGTACCTAGTCGTAAGTCCTTCTACGACTATTATCCAGTCGTAAGTTCTACTACGACTTGTACCTAGTCGTAAGTCCTGCTACGACCAAGTCAACCACGACCACCTTATAATCAATAAAACCTACAAGCGAGTGGGTCCAGTTGATTAAGGAATCCAGACGGTCCACATGCACTATTATTCTGCACAGTAAAAGTGCTTGAATACCCTATTACCTCTGAATGATAACTGCCAAACGGCATGAAGGAGCCACTACACCGGTAATTATTACCATTATGCGCCCATTACTGGCTTGATTAGGCGACTCTTCAGCAGGGGAAAACGGCTACTCCTTCACGACTATATAAAGGCTTCAATCAGAAGGACAAAGGGAGGGCAACACAGAGAGTCAATCAAGGACAATCAAGGAGAAATACAAGTACTGTTCTTTGTAATAGTCTTAGCCTCTAACTTGATTGTTGAGAATACAGTCAATACCACACACACAGGAGTAGGGTTGTTATTATCTCCGGAGAAGGCCCGAACCTGTATAAAAATCCCGTGTCAATCGCTCCGCGTGATTTCATCTCTAGGAGACCCCCCGAATCAAACAATCTTTACGTAAGATCGGTTCTAAAACACCGACAAGCCTTTTGTTTGATCATATACATTCCTTATAATAGCCAGTTCATAGAAATAAAGAGTGACCCCATTCTATTCTGGGAGATACACACCATTTTCCTCTGTTTTTATATATTCATAAGATTGACGATTTGATTGTCGACAGGTCTCTTGAGACGGATCTTCACAAATGAATATATTATTGCATTCCGGAATAGACAAAACAAATGAGTAGAAATGTGAGAGGAACATCAATTAGATAATTTATTTTTTGTCTAATTTTAATCTGGGTTTGCCAAACCAACAGTTAGATTTCATATAGTTGTTTTCCCATACTAGCTTTAAAAATAAGCACAACACAACATCGTGCAGCAACCGCCAAGGTTGTCAAAATCGTGATTCTGAATCGGAATGGAGACACTCAGGTAGGATCACATTTTAGGATCGAAGCGTAAAATTTAAGATTATACCTGATTCTACTAAAAATACTTTTTTTGCAATGTATCATGTATTCCAAGAGTGATATGAGTGTTTATTTGGTCATTTGACATCTAATTTGATTGATAAATATCTAAATCGTAGTTTAGATTTCATATCATTCAGAGCTACAATAAAATTTTGATTTTAACAACCATGCCACTACTTGAACATTTTACATAAAAAGTAAAATAAATATATAAAATAATTTTTATTATTTCAAACCTCCAATTTAATGTCTAACCTACTAATTACTTAGAACTCATCACACAACCTTAATTGAGGGATAGAACACAACAAAACACTTAAATCTTTTATAATTTGAGGTGATACGCAATTTTACCATGATTCTATTGTGATTCTACCCGATTCTACAACTAGGAATATGATTCTTCCACGATTCTACTAGGTGCGACTATAGGTGCGATTTGAATCGTATTGGTGTTGTAGGATCGTAAAACCGTACGATTCTACAACTAGAGTCGTGATTTTAACAACCTTGGCAACCACAAACTTTCCTAAATCTATGTTTTAAACTTGTGTTGCATTCTCTGGTGGAGCAAGTGTGACAATCCATTGTTGTAAAATAGGGGGGGGGGAATCCATAAACACCCCATAAGTCACTTGCCTTTTGAATTTGCCAACTATATCTTATTTTCGGTTACTTTGCCCCCCATAAGTTAAGCTGGTTTGCAAATACCCCCAGGTCGTATGTTCGTACTATTTTCTCATGGTTTTTACCATCTTTGCTATTTGTTTCAATAATTTTAGTACTTATTTAAGTGATTTCAATATTTGTTTCAATGATTTGAGTGATTTCGGTATTTTTAACACACACTATCTCATCACTGAAACATTAGTAATGAAATAATGTACTACAAGTACCGTAATCATCCAAATAATTGAAATAAGTATTAACACTACCAAAGCAAGTGCCAAAGATAATAAAAACTACGAGAAATAGTGCTAATATGTGGCATTGGGGTATTCGCAATCCAACTTAACTTATAGGGGCAAAGTAAATGATAATTAGATATATGACAAATTGTAAATGTAGGTAATTTATGAGAGTGTTTATGGACCCCCTGTTTTACAAGAGCGGATTGTCACGCTTGCTCCACGGAGAATGTAGAACTTTAAAACGCAGAATTAGGCAAGTTTTTTTTTTTCAGCCATTGAGAATTATTTTATGGCGTTTGTGTGCTTTGCCATCCTACTTGCTCCCATAGTGCACTTACTGCTGTCACCCAAATTATTTCCCTTCCACCATTGTCACCATGTAGCTCGTCGGCTGCTTGGCGATTCATTAGGGCTATTGCTGCATTTTATACTGCTGTTTGGAAAGCAGGTCAAAGTTGTTATGATTGTCTGCAGTGTTGTGCAATAAACTAGCTGTTCGAGTCAATAATTTTTCACTAGTGATTTCAGGTTTTAACAACGTCGGCACTTCTAGATCGTTGGCATGTCATCTATATGACAATTGCGTATTGCCTCAGCCAGTTAGTCTTTCTTTTGAATCAGATAGAGTGAATGGGAATAATTTAGTATTTGGCCATATCCTCACATAGTAAACCCATGTAGAGTTGAGTTGTATATGAAGTCATATTTTCCATGTGTTTATCTATATGTGCCTTTCTCTGGCCTAGTTCCTACACAAGCTTATTGGTGACTTCGATATTTGTAACATATATGTATATGGAATTCGTAAAATTTTATAAAACTTACTTTTATGTTTGATAAACACGTCTGTCCTTCAGAACTATTTGTTTGTGTCGTTGTTTTTGTTAATGTATTATGTAGGCTGTAGCTAGCATTTGTGGAGTAAAGGCAGACTCTCTTAATCATGAAAAACAAAGAGAAGTTAGTAAATATGCGGCAAGGGAACTTTGAATGACCTTCAACTGCCAATCAATATCACTATTTATTTGCCGCTAACTGCCAAATTTCTCTCTATTTATTCTCTTTCATTAATACCAGCTTAAATCTTACGTGGCAGAGACTATAGACAACTGATGTAAGCCCATGTACATGACCTTAGGGGTTACTTTGAGTCCCACCAACTACATATTAGACACGGAGTGTGATTCCGTGACCTAGTTGCTTCTTATAGGGCATGACCTTTTGCAGCCAAAGTTCACATACTACTTTTCAATCCTTGTACTCTGGTTCTAGCTATGAAATATATATGAGTCCTAAAAAAAGAGAGTAAATTCCGCTTTAAATCATGCAATTTTAGTACAGTTTCACTTTGCATCACCTTTAGCATTTTTTTTTCCTCTTTGCACTGCCTCTTCTTACTTTTTGTTTTACTTTGTACCAGAGAAACGTCCTGTCAGCGAGAGAAAAATATGGAAGGCGTGCAGGGAGTTTGCCAGCAGCGAGGCATGGTTGACGAAGTAGCGACAACCCGAAAAATAGAGAGAGTGAGCCGTTTTGCCATCGTCGCTGTTGCTATGGCCGTGCCAGCGTTGCCCAGCTATTTTTTCCCTCTTTTGATCCATTCCTTAGCTCAATCTATCTCTCCTCTCTCCATCCCGTACCTCACCGCTGCCTCCCACACTGTCATTCACCGTCGGCGAGCACCAAAGAAAGCGACCAAATCTTTACTCTGGTGCAAAGTGCAACACATGGTAAGAAGAGGTGATGTAAAGTAAAAATATTTTCTAAGAGTGGTGTAAAATATAATCATGATAAGATTACATGATCAAAGTAAAATTTACTAAAAAAAACTTATTATCCAAATTATGCCAACCCAATCAACCAGTAGCACATCTCTCGGCCTAAATAATGGCCACGCAGTGAGCCTACTCGGGTCATTTGGTTTCGTTGGGCCTAATCAATCCTAGCATTAGCCCAAACTAAACACAACCCAACTACGGCTCGACTCCTCTCTCTCTCTCCCCGACGCGCGATGGCGGCGTCTCCGGCGAGCGGTGCGTACTCGTGCGAGACGGCGGAGCAGACCCGCGAGTGGATGGAGGCCATCGCCGCCTTCCTCCGCCTCCACCGCCCGCTCCTCGAGGCCCACGTCGTCAACTTCTTCAAGGTCCCGCCTCCCCTCAAACACCCCTACTCGCACTCTCTTATTTTTTCCAGCGAATTTTCGGAGGCTTTTAGCGCCTGTTTGTTTTGGCGATCGGTTGGAGGATTGTCTCCTGACTACCCTCTCCACATTTCTGATTACCGAGATCGCTCCACTCTGCTGCCGATGATGTGTATACTACTGAAGCTTTCGAGGTGGTTTGGGTTTGTGTTTGGTTTGAGCAGGATAGGCTGTGGGAGATGGTGGATGCCGAGTGGATGGAATGCCTCCGCGTGGAGCCCGTCGAGAGTTTGCTCAAGTTGCCCTCCGGATATGTCCAGGCATGGCTTCTCGCCCTAGAAGTTTGATATGCTAAGTTTGTTGTTCCTTCGATTTATTTTGCTACACTGAGTAAGAACAATGCAGGCTCCATGCAGGCTTTCTTTTAGATGTTTGAACTTCTCGTGTGTAATCTCTGGGTTACATTGGTTTGCTTTCAGTGTTTGCAGTGCTTCTTAATAAAGCATGAGTTTGTGATATGGCTAATCTGCAACATAATACAAATCGCCCTCACGACAGTATGGCTTGTCCAAACCAACGAGAGGCTCTGATCTGCAGAAGATTGGCCAATTAAATTCTTTATTGATTTCTGAAGAACAGAACCGGCTTCTCTTTATAGCCGAGAAACACTCCTAACAAAACTTACTAATGAGAACTGTCCTTATCGGTTACAACTTCCTAAGCAATCCTGTTTATCTATAGCATATCTACTGATAATCTAAACAGACTCGTAGTCACCGTTTCTTCCGAAACGAGTGCCACAATGAGTCCTTTACCGAACCAGACTCCCGGAACTCCAGTCGGCTGTAGCTGTCAAGGTGTTGCCAACAAGAACTGATCTTGCTGCTGGAATATCCAAACTGGGCACTGCTGGATTCTCTGGACTGGATAATCCTGCCGCCGCTGTTGCTGGATTGGAGACGACAGCTCGCCGTCGTTGTCGATACGTTTGTTCTACAAACGCGTCCACAACAGTTTGTTGTGATTTGATTTTGAAAAGTGGGGAAAAGGGAGATAACACTCTTATCACTTCTACACATGAAGTTTTAACTTATCTTCTTTAGTGCAACTGACGTGTTAGCAGCAAAGATAAACTTCTCTGAAGCTGTTTTTATCTTGGGTCAAGTGAACACCGCTTAAACATATGTTGGCCAAACTTTGGTCTTGACCTGTAGAATAGAGTCAGTTGACATTAACTGTACAAATATATTTTGGCGTAGTCTGTTGATACATTACTCTGTCACCAATCTATATACCCTGTATGTGAGAACATTAAGAGACTATACTTGATTCTGGATGCAGTTGTAATAAATGCTTGTATGTTTTAGTGCACCATGTGAGCCTGTCTTGCCATGATCTATTGATCTGTGTCATATGTTGTGACCTCTTGCGTGCAAAAAGTTATAAATATTTTTCTTGACATTTTTAAACCAGTGATGGCATATCTGTGTGCTGTTCTTTCACATTTCTGTACTTTTGAGTTTTGGTTCATAAATCATAATCATGCTTTTTGCGAGACTCCCATCGCAAGGGATAAACTATTGTACTGGCATTAGATACAAGGTCAACTTATTAAAATTGCCTGCTGTCTTACAGGACCATTGGCCCAGTTCACTACGGGAATTTATACTCACTGCTAGGTCACTTGTTCTTCCACGGGAGCAAAAGTCACCACAATCAGTATGTTTCCTAAACATATACAAAATTTCTGTGTACGCTCCACTTGTAGTCCTGTTGCTTAGTGTCAGTGAACAAAAAAAATTCACTTTATGAGCTTGCTTTTGCTTAATATTTGTTTGCATTACATTTATCAGATTTGCTATTGTCTGGAGTAATTGATTTTAATTAAAAAATTCCTATTTTCTGCCATCTGTTTAGTCCTGACACACTGTTTCCTGAATACTTGCAGCTCCTACCTAATTTGCATGTAGCATCGATTGGCACTGTTCTTGCACAAGGCATGAACTCAAAGAAGAAGCACGAAGTAGGTAATTAGCTTGTGCTGATAAAGCTTAGTCGTTGTTATACTTAACTATGCAATATGCATGTTAGTTTATTTACTAAGTGATTAAGATTATCATTTGTTGTTTGCATTCTCACGTTTGGAGAAGTTGCTTGATGCAGATTGAAACTCTAGCTGGGGTGGTTCATGCAATTGCTAAGAGTTGTGGAGCCATGACAGTGGTTGATGTAGGTTCTGGCCAGGTATGTCATTTGCATGAAGAAGAAGCGGTGCAACTGCAAGTGTAACCATGCTTTATTTGTGTAAAGAGAATTAAACCTTATCTGATAAATACTTGGATAGTTGACAGTTTGACACCCTGTTTCGTTGCTTTTAATTGTGACCATGTCTTCTTAAATACTAAATTTATGTATTCATGGCCAAGTTTGAGCAAGCATATTCCGTTGAATCCGGCTAAAATGCTGTGATGCTCTGGGTTCAAGTGAAGGCCAAATGCTGCACTATTTATATCCATATTCGGTTCACTCATTACTTTTTTTATTCTTGACCAATTAGAACTTGATTGCATGATGCTCTGGGAGTCTGGCTGCAAAATAAGCTGGTCTGTAATTTCTGTCAGTTAAACTTACTTGCAAATTGGAACCATACTATACAAAGTTAGATATTCTTTTCTGGCCCTTGAAATTAGAAACATATGACCCCTCTTGCTTGGGCCATCCTGTGGAAGTGTGAAGCCATCTAGATTTTTTTTGTACAGATCGGACATGTTATAAATTTGTTGTTGGATGGCCATGCCTTATTTTTCCTTTGCTATTTTCTGGGGATGACATAAATGTTTGAGTTCTACGATAATTTGTTTTTTTCCATGTATTTGTTTATTAACTTATTTTAATTGACATGATCAGGGTTATCTTGCCCAAGCTTTATCTTTTGAGTACCAACTCCCTGTTGTAGCAATAGATGCTTCGTCACATCACGCATCAGTTACAAATGCTCGTGCAGAGAGAATAAAGAAGCATTATGCTGCTAAATGGTGCGCTTTCTTCAAATTTAATTTACTATCTTTGGATTGTATTTCAGTTGCTATAAATTGCTGGCTATTATTTTTGTAGTGTGGAGAAGCAACAGCTGAAAGTACCTAGAACTGTCACATGTCATGTTCTTTCTAGTGACACGTTGGTTGCTGTAACGTTAGATGCATGTCTGGATGATCATGGTGAACGTGTAACAGAAACTAAGAGCTGTACTGAGAGTGGTCCTCAAATTCAGAAACCAAATCAGAGCATTCCCCATTACTTATTGCTGGTCTTCATGCCTGTGGTGATCTTTCAGTTAACATGCTAAGGTTGGTTTGTCTCTGCTCAACCATGGGAGCACTGTTAATTCATGTAGTCCATCCTTTTTCGTCAAATTTATAAAATGCCGCAGCTTCAATTCCCGCCCATTGTATTGAAAGTCCTTTAAAGCATTGTTATTGTATTCTATGGACAGGGTTTTTGTGTCCTGTGAACAAGTAAAAGCATTGGTAAGCATTGGATGTTGTTACAACTTGCTGTCTGAGGATTGTTATGAGGACACAAACACCTGTCCTGGTTTTCCTATGAGCAAGGCTGCTAAACTATCTAACTTGGTGCTTGGGAAAAGCATCCGTGACCTTGCTTGCCAGGTATAATAGCAATTCTTGATCTTACTTTTGCATGCTATTTTTTTGATAAACGTGCTGGGAGCCTGGGACTCATATTTGAAGGTGCTCAGAGCATAGACAAGACACAGTAGTACAAGTTAGTTGGTTCATGGACTTGGAACCAAAAATGTTCAAAAGCTTATTGAAGCACAGTGTTTTCTTTTAGTACGCTTTATGGGTCTGCAATTCTGTTGTTTAACACATTATTTCACTAAGTTAGAGACAACTTATCTTCACTTCTGCAAAATTTTATTTTCATCCGTGTTATGTTAGGGGAATGTATTATTTCTAGTCATTTCTGAAATTTACAATTGTTTACATTATCGATATATCTGAAGCCAGCTAGTCATTGCAGAGCCAATTGTTACGTGACATGATCTAAAAAAAGTGACTTGGCTGTTTTTTGTTGGCTTCCCATGCATGTTTGGTAACATGTATGTTTTGGACATATTGCTACTTTGTAATTGTACTAATTGCCAGCGTGAAATTTTGTACTTTTTGTGTGATTACTATTAAGGATGCTGAAATGATATTCTGGGCTAGAATGCTCTGTATTTAAAAGCCTTCTTTTAATCTTTTTTAGAGTGCAGAGAGATGGAGAAGTCTCACTAAGGACATTGCCCTACAAAATTTTGATATACATGCCTTCCGTGCTGCTTTTCAAATGGTAAATGTTTTGTTATTTCAACCTTTTCACTTATACGCTAGATGTTCCACTTAGTCCTTTACTTTTGGTTGCTCTTCATTTTGCACTCATGTTGTTCAATATTGTTCCATGTCCATGCACTTAGTATGTAATGAAAAGAAAACCTCACGTGCTTAAAGCTGCTAAATACAATAGTTAGTTGCTAACTTTGTAATCAAGTGATTACCTCCAAAATAATGAGTAATTGAGTGGCATTTGTGATTCATATTTACTACCCTTACTGTTCCTTTCTATTGGATAATTATCTCAGAGCCTCCTACCCTTGCTTAGCATTGTACTTAAGAGTAAACACCCTAGTGATTTTCAAATTTTTTCCAAGTACCAACAATAAGAATGGATTTATTCCCTTTCTTTCTTATGAATAAACTTATCTGAAAACGATTTTGATAAATAGGGGACTTACTCATTTTTGTGGTTATCTTCCCTTGTTTAAATATGACCACAGAAAGAAAGATTACAACCACAGAGACAATGGATCATGGAAGCTAATAATATAATATTAGAACAAAAACATACTCCACCAGTCCACCTAACTAGCGAAGGTTAGAATTCGGATTTGTCTTGAAGAAAACAGGTTACTGTCACTTCCTAAGACCCAAGCTAAGGTAGAGGCTTAGGTTTCGGACTGTCTTGAAGAAAATAGGTTAGTTTCACTTCCTAAGACTCAAGCTAAGGTAGAGGCTAGATTTCTTCCATTCCAGTAACAAATTCAAAATGTTGATATCTTGTTGTATTGCTTTGCTGTAACTGATTTTCCTACTCCCATTCATCCTGGTTTTGCCTTTTCATCCAAATCTTGATATGTTGTCATTTATGTAACCTGTGGGGACTAATTCTTACCCCTTTTATATTACTAACCAAAGAAGGATTCACAAAGCCTGGCGTCGAAGATTTGTTTAGATAAGTCTACTCAGCACCCCAAATTAATAAGGAGTGTTGTCATGTGGAGAATCACTTCTTACCCAGGACATAATATTGTCTCAAGCTAGACTAAGAAAGTCCCCTGGGGGAATGGTGTTGCAACAAAATCACTTAAAAAGACAACTAGGATGGATATCAGTTTGTGAATGTGGAAAGACATAGATGGCAATAATTGTTCACTAAATATATTTTATGCCATCAGTTGGCTTGCTCTCTGGTGAATATCCTTGGTCATGTTGTCTTTGACATCGATTTGAGAGGGCCCAGCCCATGTGATTTATGGGTACAGTAGTTGATTTGGCTTGTGAAAAGTAATTTTGTACATTCTTGATCTTCCCTGAGCTAGTTGTTCAGCCTTAGCTTGCTGATGAGTGTTTGGCCCTGTTTAATACTCGCATCCAGGGATCAGAATACCGTTTCCGGAGGGAATCCCGCCGGGCGGTCGGTAACCGGCCGGTTACCGGCCGGTTACCGAATTCCAAGGAAAAAACTTGGTCAAAATTCGTCCAAATAAATTTGAATTTGAGATGTTTCCGCCGGAATTTGAATTTGAAGTTTTCCGGCCGGTATTTCAAATCCCGGTTCCCACCGGTAAATCTTTTTTATCCCTGCTCGCATCATCAGCATATTCACTCAGATAAGTTGCAACCAAGGCACAATGGTTCTTTTATCATATAAATTGAGCTTTTGCTATGCTTAAGCAGCAGCCTCTCAGTAGTCAGTAGAAGCTTCAGCTGGTTTGATGGACAGGATGTTGTGTTCTGGCTTATAGGCTGATTGTCGCCAGCAGCTTCTGGGACATTCCCAAGTATTCTTGGGAGTTTAGGCTAGAAAGCTGGCCCAGTAAATTATGAAGTTATCATAGAAGCTTAAGTAAACTACATGATACATCCCTCTATGTGAGCCACACAAGCTGATATATGAGCCATGCATGCCAAATCTTCTTCCTTATATCATGTCAGTGCTAACCAGTTAATTACATTAGCTTGTGTTTTCTGTTTAGTTCATATATGCATGTCACAGATTATATGAATATGGGAGTGGATTTATGATCTGATGAATATTTTGATTTTAATATTAATATATTCTTGGAATTGATTCTTGTTCTTGAAGGAAGAGATTGACCATTTAGGTTCCACCCCACGAAAATTATAGAAATTATCTCAGCTCGGCCTTTTGGGTTACATATTTGTAAACTAGCTGGTTTTTTGGTCTCATTCAATGCTTTAGACTCACCTAACTACAATGTTACCCTAGGTGCCCACCTAGGCCGCCTAGGCGCTGGGCGCAGCCCTGCCGCCGTGATTCAAGGCAAATCGGCGCCTGGCGCTGACCCCGCCTAGGCGGTCAATGCCGGTCCAAGGTGGCCCTAGGCGGCTCCAGGTAGGCAGGCGCGGTGGATCGAGGCGGCGCTGGGCGGATCCAATGACGCTGGCCAGATCGAGGCGGAGCTGGGTGCGACTAGAGGTTTGAAAGAGGGGGGGGGGATGAAGTGGAGATGCTCACCCATGTGCTCCCAGCCTCCCAAACCCGAGCTAGGTTAGGATTTTGGCTCGCCGCTAGTCAATTGGCCTCCGTCGCCGCCGGATCTGCCATCCTCGCCGCTAGATCCGCCTTTTCCACCGTCGAACTCCGCCACCCTACCACCATGAGGAAGGGGAAGAGGACAGAGAGGGAGACTAGATCTAGGAGATGACATGGCCCCACTCGGGCACTGCAAGATGTACGGTGTCCATCTGGGCTGAAGGGGAACAGGACGGGAAGGGGAGCTGCGGGAAGAGAGTGTTGGGAGGAGATGCATTGCACGTCGGGCAGCAGAGTTAGGAGGAGACTAGGAGTAGTGGATTGGGCTGATGGGCCTGATGGGTTGGAGGAAGATGCTGGACTGGGCCACGAAGGTAAGTTTCACTTTTCCTTTTCCTTTTCCTTTTTGGTTTTCTTTTATCTTCCACACTTCTCTGCTCCTCTTCTTCCACACTGCATGCAAGTCGGCCGCCTAGGCGGGCTAGGCGCTAGGCGCCGGTCTACCGCCCGCCTAGGCCTTGGTGAACATTGCCTAACTATGTGTTTTTATCTGCAGATACTTGAGAAATATTTTCCAAAGATGTCAAGATTGAGTCCATCAATTGGAAGGCAAGGAAAAGCTCTGCGTCGTCGGAGGCTTCGGAAAGTTATGGAATCCCATATGGCTTTGGGGAAAAATGATGATTTACCCTATTCTACTTTAAAGGAACAAAACATTACCACAGATGGTTCACTTCCCACAGAACCTACTGATCTTAAAGGGGCTTTTGCATGTTGCAGCCATGAGCTTTTGACAGGTTAATACCTTCTACCATTTTGGATCGTTTACACTTAACAAATTATGGGTGTCTCTCGTAGTTTACAAGCAGGTAATGAATAATACTGGCAGGTGATACTTTTTCAACTTCAGGAGTTGTTGATTCAGCCATATCTGGAGTTGACACAGGACCAGGTGACATCTATCTTGATGAATGTCACAAGTTCACCCTTTTCAAAGATTTCACAACATCTGGATTAGGTCGCCTTGGCTGTGGTTTTGTGGAAGATGTTAGTCTACTTGAAATATGGGAGGATGTGCAACCCTTCACTGTATGTTTTTTTGGAACACCCTTTTCTATTATGCCTTCTTGTTGTAGGATAATTCCAAGAAGTTAAATGCAATACCTATTTATCAATTATATGTTCTTAATCAGAGTGAAAATAATGTTATCCTGTCTTATATGATGCTTTAGGAAAAGCATTGATAAGTATGTTTATTGTGATTATTTCACTTGTGACATATTGCATAGTGCACTGGAAGCCCTAGTAAAGGCCCATCATGGTTATTAATTTCTCAACAATACTAAAATTGAAACTACAGAACTATGTTTCTGGTGGGTGGAATCGGTATCAATGCAGTTACGCAGAACACAATTTATTAGTATATTTTAATACTGGGAATCTGGGATAAGATGAATGTAATGGAAATTAAGAGTGTATCTTGTTTATGTTGCAAAATAATGTAGGACTAAACTAATATACTATGTTATGCTGTGTGGCAGTGGAGATATCAGATATTTAGATTACGTTCATACTTAACATAAATGTGCTCAACAACTAATATGAAAAACATGCTTGTCCATATGCCTTTCTAATTGTTTTATATTCATAAACATGTAGCAGTAGCTGGGATATGACAGTGATTTTTTTCCTCCCTGGTTATTTAATACCAACAGATACACCTATGTCATAGCTGATTACTAGTGCAACCATTTTTTATTCTTGCAGGTATTCATAGGCCCGTTTTGGTGCCTTCGGGCTGCTTTAGGTCCACTGGTGGAAACATATATTTTACTTGATCGATTACTGTTTCTTCAAGAGCAAGGCAGTGCAGTTGAAGCATTGTTGTTTCCTCTATTTAATCCTACTATGTCTCCAAGGAACATGGCTGTAATTGCTTGGAAGTTGTCTGCAAATCCTTCAAAAGCGTGACATGGTAAATCTTCTCATGCCTGAATATGTAGGTTGATGGGATTGTGTGTACTGTGTTGGTGCAGAAGTGTAAGATGGGCTTTTGTCCCGTGGCAGAGCTAGTTCTTTCATTAGATATAGAGTTAAGAGACAAATGTTATCCTTGCTGGCTGGGTATAAAAAAGAAAGCACAGCTTATGTGTAGCGGGTTTTGGGTGAACATGCAGCTCAGTAGCTGCCTTTGTGTCCACCTGCTGGCATGTGGTCTGCCGCAACATGCAGATTCGTCTTGATCTTGAAATGACTGTGAATCTAAACCCTGAAGATGGTTTTATCTTTTTAAAACAATGAGAACAACACCTTTTCTTTTCAACGGTGTTTGTCTGCTTGGCGTATGTTGCTTGATTCTTAGATATTGCAAAATGTGGCAAACTTCTTATCTAGTTTGCTTGGGAATTTTAGATTTTGCACAGGCAGGGATGAATTCTCACACTAAGGAAGTATTGCAAATCCAGATATGGGAATGTGCTAGAGATTGCCCTCGAACAGTGTGCCTTTATCCAATAAATGCTAGGTCAACTTCTAGATCGATTACATGGCCTCCCAGTGCATGCATGCTTGTATCTCTAAAGTGATCATCAAACAAGTAGCTATCGAACTTTATATTTCCCGCAATATGTGTAAATGTATGTTATGCAGGACTAGCAAGTTGTCAGGAAGAAAGTTGATGATGCACTATCAATACTCTATCTGAATCCAAATATAAGTCGTTTTGAACATTGACATGGTCTTCAAGGTGACATTTTGATCTGCTATTTTGAATAAAAGTAATTTTACATTATTGAAGTATATTTCATGGTGGATCTGGTAATACAAATTTCATGTTTTCAATCTTGGTAATTTTTTATATATTGATAGTCAAATATAAAACCGACATAGAAGTAGAAGATTGTTGCTCACTGTTATTATCAATACTATTGTAGAGTAGATTTGATCTTTGTACTGCCATGCCTGCCTAAAAATATATCTAACAAATAGCAATAGAAACAAGAGTGAATTGTTCCTCAAATAAGATTTTGCCTGCTTTGCCTATCCTGATTCCACAATTGATAAACATACGCTTGATCTCGCCGACTAATCATTTGGAGAAGTCAGCTCAGCAGGGTTGGCTGAGAGAGACAAGCAATTATGCGCTGTAAGTTGCCTAACCACATTGACCACATTGCCTAACCTCATAAAAATATCGAATCCTGTTGGATCTTTGATGTGATGCTACCAACGTCGGGAGACTGGAGGAAGACTAGTGAAAGAGGTTGACTTTGCAATGATATTAAATCGATAAGGTGATGCTATGCGATTCACCACTTTTTTACCGTCGAAGTGCTTAAAACGTGTGACGAGGCGATGCTATACACAAATCCTAATATTGGTTTTAATAACATTTGCCACAGAATATCAAAGCAACATGCATCCTATATCCTTGTCGGGTTAAGAAGACCATCCAGTCCGCTCATTTATTAACCGCATGCAACTCCATCTATATTAAAAAAAGTATTCAAGTCCATATCTCGTGAGCTCACTCTATCTCCTCTCCTGAGTTGAGCTCCCCAACGAGAGCTCCTTTCCTCTCTTACCTCCCGGCAACCCGGCCTCCCCCTTCTCTTCCCGGCGACCCGACCTCCCCGCTTTCCCTTCCCTCCCTCTCAGCAATCAGAAGCAAACAAATAGCGATGCGATGCGGAGCAGAGAGCAACACACACAGTTGGCCACTCGCCCATCCTCTCCTCTGTTCTCTTCTCCAGGCGGTGACTCGGCCCCCCTCCCCCTCCCACTCCCACTCTTGGTGGCAACCCAGCCCACCTCTTCTCCCTCCTAGGCTCCCCCTCCCTCCCCGCCGAGGGAGGGGAGGCGGGGAGGGAGGACTGGGAGAGTCAGTGAGGGAGGGGGAGTTGAGGAGGGAGGTGGAGGTCGGGAGGGGCATACCTGGATTTGGAGCGCCATGACCGCGACAGAGATGGAGGCGGGACGGTGGCGCAGCAGCAGATGGCCGCTGCTTTAGGGATGGAGGCAACACTAGAGTTCAAGGCTTCACGCGACACGACAACAAGTTCTCTCCTCGAGTCTCATTATCCCCCATTTTCCTCCGCTTGACCCATCTCTTATCTCCTCGCTCGAGCTGCATATGGCATCCACCTTGGACACCCCCGACGCCACACGCCGCCTAAGCGACGCAACGGGGACGCCATGGCCATGAGGTGGACACCATAGGCAAGCTTGGCAAGGCGGGGCTGTGGCGGTGAGCTCCTGACCGCCTTACCGCCTAAGCGTCGCTTAAGCGAAGCTTTAATAACCTTGCATCCTTGAATTTCATTGCATTTCCAATTGTTTGTAAAAGTGAAAATTTTAAAACTTTTTGGTATGTTAGGATGATATTTGGTTTTCTAGATTTTATTTGAAACTTTGTCGAGCTTGAATTTCAAGAAAACAATTAACAAAATTCAAACTAATTTAAATGGAAAACATATTAAAATGAAATATGAATTTAAGTCACCAAATCAAAATTTTGAATTGAAATTGAAAAGTAAAAGGAAATATAAAGGAAATAAAAAACCTCAGAAAATCTAGTTTGGGCCAAAATCAAGCTGGCCCAACCCATTTCCTTTTCTTCTTTCCTTCCCCTTTTATTTTTTTTCTTTCTCCCCCGGACCGGCCCGCTTCTCCTTTCCCCTCCTATCAGCCTACCTCCCCACCCTTTTCCCTTAGCCCAGTTCCACCCGGCCTCTTCCTCCTAGCCCAGTGTCGTGCGGCCCATCTCCCTTCCTCCTCCCTCCCGCAGCCCACACGCCCACCAGCGCCGCAGGTCGCTCCATCCTCTATAGCGCCTATGTTGCTCCTGTTTCCTGCGTCACGCACACCCTCGTCGTGCCCACACCATCGCCACCATAGCCGCGCCACTGCTCGTGTCACCGCCATCCACTCCGGTCGCCTAGCCCTACTCGTCAACTCGCCTACCCCGCATCGCCTCTCGCCTGCCCCCATCGTGTTGTCACGAGCAATGTCGCCGCTGTGCTCGTGTCGCCAAGCACAACAGCTCGTGTGCCTCCTCTCTACTTAAATCTCACCGAGTTCCCCCTCACCATCTCCATTTCCCTCAACCTCCCCACATCGAGCAGTAGAGGAGGAGAAAGAAACCTAGCCCCCTATTTCGGCTGCCACATTCCCCGAGCCGCCTTGGCCGCACCAGTGAGCTACGGCTAGCACTGCCATGTCCTCAAGGCTACCTCGACACCCTGTACCTCCTCAACCCACTCACTTCCCCATCTGTGTACCATACTGTTCGAAATGGTCGCGCCACTGTCATCTACCGCGAAGCCGGTCACCGCCCCGCTAGATGTTCCCGCTGCCCCGGTGAGCCCCTCCCATTTTTGTTCATGTCAAAACGTGTTCGAGAGTCTCCTCAATACCCCTCAATCAATTTTAGGATGAGCGCAAAGGAGAGTGTCGCACCGTCTTCTTCTCTAAATCCGGCCAAAATTCATCGCGATCACTGTTGTCCTTGCTCCGGTGAGCTCCTGTCCAATTCCTTCACACCAAAATATAGGTTGAACTGCACTAAAAGTTTAACTTGAATACGTGTATATATTTTTATTACACATTCGTGTATGCACATATTTAGAGGGAGTTCACTATATGTTTTGTGGTTTCATTAGTATTAATCCATATTTTTTTATCCACATATATTGGGGGTCTCTACTTTGAAATATGTCATTTGAGTAGATAAAATTTATGTAGTTCATATATACTCATATTGTTTTATATCCAATTATTTACAATTGTGGTGGTTTTCATTAATTATCAAAAATAGAAATGTCGGTGTATTAGAACCGATCTTACGTAAAGATTGTTTGATTCGGGGGGTCTCCTAGAGATAAGATCACGCAGAGTGGATTGACACGGGATGTTTAGGCGAGTTCAGCCTTCTCAGGAGAGAATAATAACCCTAATCCTGTGTGTATGGTATTCTTGATGATCAAGTAAAAGACTAAGACTCTTACAGAGAATAGCACTTGTGTTCCTACTTGACTGGCTCTTGTTCGCTTCTCCCTATCTCTCTGATTGATGCCCTTATATAGTCGTGAAGAAGTAGCCGTTTCGTCCTACGGAAGATGCGCCTAATTAATGTAATGTGGCGCATGATGGTAGTAATTACGGCGCCTTGACTTCTTCACGCCGTCCGCAATTATCTTCCGGAGATAATGGGGTATTTACACACCATTAATACGCGGAATAATAGTGCGTGTAGACCGTTCGGATTCCTTAATCAATTGGACCTACCCGTGCGTAGGTTTGATTATAAGGTGGTCGTAGTTTTCCGGTCGTAGAAGGACTTACGATCGGTGCGATCGAGAATAACTTACGACTATGTAATGGTCGTAGAAGGACTTACGACCATGATGTAGTCGTAGAAGAACTTACGACTATGGGGGTGATTGTAGAAGAACTTACAATCAAAGGTTAGGCCTCTCCTTATAGAAATAAGGGGTATACGGGGACTATGTGACATCATATTTACCCATAATAAAATTACAGATAAAAGATAAAATGAGGATTATTAGATCCTCGTCATCTAGCCCCCCAGCTTCAAGTGAAAGTAACTTACTTGGTGAAGGTTTCGTAAATGGTCTTATGTCCATGAAAATGTCGTAGAACAATAGTCGAAGGAAGAACTCTTCGATATTTGAATGCTACTTTGACCAGGAATTTGTTTGGTCAAGAAGGTTACTTACAACTTATCAAAAAGTCATAAGAACCCCTACAACTGTGTAGTAGTCGTAGTAGGGCGATTGGAGAAAAACCCTTCCGATTGATACTTCCTTTGACCAGAAAGACTTGGTCAGGAGAGTAATTTTACTTGGAGATGATAAAACAAACATAACTTTCTCGAACAGCACCGTCTGGGAATTGCAAGCGATCTCTACAGATCTGTTGATGAGGCGGTTCAAGTGATCATATCGTGAAGATTGTTTACAACTTAAAAGTCGTAAAACCCCTACGACCGTCGGTGGTCGTAGCGGGGAATCGGAGAAAAAGCCTTTCCGATTGATACTTCCTTCGACCAGAAATACTTGGTCAAGAATGTAATTTTGCTTGGGGGTGACGATACGCACCTAATTTTTCTCGAACGGACCATCTGGGGAATTGCAACCGGCTCTCTCAGACTTGTCCGATGAAGCGGTTCCCGAAGCGGTACAACCATCTATCATAGACCTATAGCCGGGACGGTTTCGGCTACGGAGATCGTCTTGATTATAAAAACTTACCGGGAGGTAGACTTGGATTTTACTTTTCCCCAAATCACTCCATTGTTCTTGAGCTCTTGCTTTCTCCGTCTTCGACTAGGTTTCATCTTCTCGCCGCCAACCCAATCAAAAAAACTTTGCTTACGGCGAAATGGCCAAGAGAGTTTCGAATGGGAGGAATCGGAGATGGATGCGGCTAAGATCAAGATCTTGGTCGATGCCGGGAAGATCCCAGAGAAGGCTCTGGTGAAGTGGATTCCGGCTATCGGGCAGCATTGGCCATCGGGGGAAAATGGGCAAATCCCCGTCTTCCAAGCGTATTGTGAGTGCGGCCTTCGATTACCGCCCACCCTTTCTTACAGAGTACTCGAACACTTTGGGGTGGAACCGTGAACTTAGGTCCCAATTCCATTACCATGTTGAGTGTGTTCGTGTATGCATGCGGCGTGCACAGGGATTCGGCGGATCTCGATTTGTTCCAATATTATTATGGGATGGCTCGACAAACCGGAATCGCCGGAAGCTGTGGTCTGAAGCTCCACGACTCGAAGTCGAAGGAGTACATTCAGAGCTTTACCCGGTCTTCGTGGCCGGGCTGGAGGAAGAGGTGGTTCTCTTTGGAAGGTCACCTCAAGACGACCTTTCTTTCGTGGGGAAGGTCATTGAAAAGAAATCTTCATGGGATTCAACCCCTGAAGATATCAGCCGGATTAGCCCTTATATCCAAGCCATTAAGGACTTGAAGGAAGAAGGGCTGACCGGATGGCATGTGGTGAAGGATTTCATCACACGCCGAATCAGTCCTCTGAAGAAACGAGCATCTCCTATGTGGAGGTACTCGGGGAGAGGAGACCCCACCAGAGACTACGAGGAGGGTAAGCAATTGTCGACTTAGTTCTCTGTTTGGTTTTTTCCAACCTTGTCTAATATTTTTATCTGTTTACACAGATCTTTCACAGGCTGAGGTTGACTCCAGAGTCAGACTCATCTGTGAGAAGTCCCCGCCACTCCGAGGGGCGGTTCCTCAAGTCATTGCGGCTTTGTCCGCAGATGAAAGGATAGAGCGCCTAAAGGTAATCAAAAGTCTGATTCTTTCTTTAGGACTTTATAGTCGTAGAAGATACTTACGACTAATGGTGATCGTAGAATATCTTACGATCAATAAAAAGTCGTAGAAAAACTTACGACTTGGTACTAAGCGTCGAGAAAAACTTACGACTAATTAGTGATTCTTCTTTTACGTTTTGCTTTACGAAAGTAGGCATGGAAAATCGCCAGACGACAAAGAAGTCGTTCGATGACTATTGGCGCCGGGTTGTCGAAGACAAAGACTCGGCTCCTCCCTCGAAGAGACGTCGACTTGTAAAATCTGCCGACAAGGGGGGAGCAAGTTCGAGTTCTGGTCTTTCGACCAAACCCTCTACAAGGCCTGCGGCAGCTGTAGTTGTATCTGAAGCCGAGGCCGCAGCCGTCGAAGCCGAGGAGGTTGAAGCAGTTGAACCTCTCAAGCGCAAACCTCGCAAGGCTAAGGTACCCTTCTATTATGACACGGAATCTTTCGCGATTGGTGCCACTCCTAGTTTTATTAAACAACTGGAAAGGAGAAGCTGGAAGGATTTTATGTCTTTTATGAAGGGCGATCTTTGCATCGGCACAACTCGCTGGCGAGGCGATCTTTTACGGAATGGTCGAGACACCTCTCGTCCATCCGAAGATCAGAAACCGAGCTCGTTCTGTTCAAACTCTACGACCAGGCGTGGTCGTGGTGAGCCAAATGTTGAACCTCGACCGGGCGTGGTCGTGGAGAAGAAGAGGTCCTCCGTTGGGAGGATTGCTCCAAAATTCTGGTTAAGACCGAGTGCGAGGTATGTGAAATGTCTTGAAGTGTAAGAAGGACATTTACCTTTTCTTTTCACAACTGATTTGCTTTTCTTTATTTTAGTCAGACTCCTTGACCCAGGGAATGCTTCACGAGAAGTCCATTGCTATCCCTTGACTCATTGGAGAGGTAGCAACGGAGGTGGTCAAGCATCACCCTTGGCCCGGTGGCCGATGAAGTCGAGACTCTCGAGTGTCTCCCATCTCTGAAGTCGTAATTCACGACTCTTGAGGTAGCGGTATTCATTGTTGAGGTGGCGCTCGACTCTGAAGTCGTAGAAACAACAGAGGCAGCTGTGGAAGCCTCTGGTCAAGGTGGTGACCAGCCTGCGCACCGCTCTGGGAAGGAAATCGTAGGAGGCGTTCCTTCCCCTACCCAAAGAGAAATCACAGAACCAGAAGGAGAAAATTTCAACACGTGGTGACTTCTTTGGGCTGCCTCCGTCGAGGGTCTTCGCACAAATCTCGTGACCGAGTCCCCATCCCAAAGATATTCCCAATACGGATAATACTTTTGACAACGCGCCGAGAAGGTGTGGTGGGACAAAGTCGCGAGGATAGATAAGCTGCAGCACCCGGACCTTGTATATTCAATTTTTGCTAGAACGACTATGAATGTAAGTATCTTCAGAATACTTATATATGTGGCTTTCCTTCACTTCTCACTGTTCTCTTTTTGCAGAAAGCTCTGGAGCAAATTGCTGTTGTCGGTGAGTATCATCGACAACTTTTAGAGCTAAGACAGGAGAAAGAGCTACTCTGCACAGAGGCAGAGAGGTGGTAAGTCACTTATCATCCATAGTTGTTTTCAACTTAAATACTCGTATAATGTCTTACGAGAATAGTCATGGAAGAAATTCATGACAAAGGATTAGTCGTAAGAAAAAACTTACGACTACTTACGACCAGATAGTGGTCATAGAAAGACTTACAACCATTCGTAGTCGCAGAAAAACTTACGACTAGGTCAGTGGTTGTAGAAGTACTCACAACCATTCGGCTGATTTTTATCTCCGTCTCTGTCCTTTGTAGGTTAAACAGTGATTCAAAGACCTTAGCCGATTCGCTCGACTATGAAAAAGAGGAGTCGAGGAGGCTAAGGAATGAAGTATTAACCCTCTCGGATAGACTTCGAGAGGTTGTCTCTGCATCTAAGAAATTGCAGGAAAAAATAAGCGATGAAGTCTTGAACTTAAGACTGCTTTTGAGTTTTAACCTTTACCTAACTCTCATTTCTTCTTGAGATAAAGAAAATGAGATGAAGAAACTCCGGACTGAAGTTGGAGACAAATCTTTGGTCATTCAGGAGTTTTCCCGCATTAGCAAGAATAAGGATCAAGAACTTGAGGTTCTGAGAACTCAAGTAACAGGTAAGTAACTCTTTATCTGTTGTCCTTTTGAGTGTTTTCCTTTTTAATGTCAATTCCTTGTTGTAAATTGTCGCCCAATTGAGAATCCTTGAAATTTGAAATCCAAGCAAAGACCTTGATCTACAAATATCTTTGTGTTATGTTCCTCTAGAAGTATTTTTGTTTGACCGGTATTATTCTTTTCAGAACAAGTGGTCGAGAACAAAAAGCTTCGCGAGGCTTCGACTTGTACCCAACAGGAGATGGAGTCGATGAAGACTAGTCTTCAAGGCAGCATCACTCTCCTGAACAATGTGCTTAGTGAGCTACATTCTGAGGGAAAAACTCCTCGAGAAGATACTATAGCTGCTCACACAAGTACTATTGGAGAACAAGTCGGAAAATTGCAAGAAATGGTGACCACTCTGAAGGCTAATCAAAATTTGAATCAATAAGGGAGGCGATCGAAGGCTGCTTTGTAAGTTACGCTTTGGCGAAACTTAAAGCTCAAGATCCCATGTAATGTTAAACCAATCGAAGCCGACTTGATTGTCACGAATCGAGGCAAGTCGTGCGATTGTGGAAATCTGATCGATTGGCAAAAGGTGGCGGAGGAAATGCGGCTAGGCTCTCCCCTTCGAGTAATCTTGTAACTACTTTGTAAAGCGGACAATTTTTGTTGATGAGTAATATATGATCCGCTTTATTTCACGAAAATCATCTTGTCGAGTAGTTAGTAACTCAAAAGATAATAAGCGAATGAAAGGCGAATGAAAGACTAAGAATTGAAGTCAAATTAATAACTTTATCCTAGCCCCCGACTATTTGTTTAGATTGTTTAGACAATCTAAATAAATAGTGTTTGAAACGGGTTTTCTGAAAACAAAGAGAGGTTTATTTAACTTATAGCTTTTGTTACGGTTGTCAAGCACTGGTCGAAAGAGTAAAAACGACTCGACACTAGGAAGTTCCTTCTAGTGGGCAGGACCACGTGCAGAAAGGAAAGGCTTCGACTAGGTGATGTTTTCATTTCCGACTAGTTTAATCGAACCAAGAACAGCAACTTGAGTTAAACAGACGTCTTAGAGGACTTTAGTAATTCGTTCGTCCTTTTTTGGTGGACTTCGATAAGTCTTTTCCAGTAGCAAAAGTAGGAGACTGAGCAGCGCTAGGAAGTTTCCTTCTAGTGGGCAGGACCACATGCAGGGAGGAAAGACTTCGACTAGGTGTGTTTCTTCCTTCGACCAGTTAAAACAAATCGAGTACATCAAAGGTGGTCGAACAAATGTAAGAAAGTGTACTCTACTTAGAATATTTTTTGAATTGGTGAAAAAATAGACTAAGATTGAGAGAGTTGGCTTTGAGAACATTTATTTGGATAGAACCGGGCTCTTTGTCTTCGCGGCAAAAATGAGTAACGAGTCAATGCTTGAAATTCCTTCTAGTGGGCGAGAACCACATGCGAGAGAGGAGAAGTTTCGTCGGATAGCGTTTCTCGCCGGCCGGTGTAAAGAAAGCGGGTGCTTTCATATCATAGTCGAAAGATTAAAAAGCACTACTCGAAAATAAGGCAAAAGAGGTAGAAAGAACACGGACTTTTATTGCACGAGAAACGGTCACACATAGAATTTGCGAATGGGGTCGATGTTCCAAGAGTTTGAGAGAACTCGTCCATCTTCCATTGCTAGTCGTCACAGGCCACGCCGAAGTTCGCCGACCATCGTGTAAGGACCTTCCCATTTAGGGAAAGTTTATTCGATTAGACTTGGATTGGCGAGCCTCAATACCAAGTCACCTCTACAAAAGGTGCGAGGTTGGACCTTACGATTATAGTATCTGCGCAGGCTTGTTGGTAGGCGCCGAACGGATTAAGGCTAGGTTTCTCCTCTCTTGAGTAGGTTAATGTCATCTGCTCGAAGTTGTTCCTGGTCTGAGTTGTTGAAGGTTTCAACTCGTGTCGACCGCAATTTTAGCTCCGGAGGAAGCATGGCTTCGGCTCCGAAAACTAGAAAAAATGGTGTTTCTCCTGTTGCTCATTGGTGGTCGTTTAACCGCCCATAATATGGAGGGTAATTCTTGTACCCAAGCCCCCGAGCGCTTAACAAGCTGGTCGAAGACTCGAGTTTTAATTCCTCGCATTATTTGGCCGTTTGCACGTTCGACCGCCCCATTGCTTTGGGGATGTGCAACAGAAGCATAGCATAACTTGGTACCCAACTCGTCGCAAAATTCACGAAATTTTGCACTTGCGAGAATTGTTTACCATTATGCGTAATTATCCGACTCGGAACTCCAAATCGACTAATTACACTTCTCATCATGAACCTTTTCTTTGCTTAGTTGTTATCGATTCTGAGTTCAGCTTGATCCATTTTGTGAGCGTGTCAATAGCCACAAAGGAATTGAAACCTCTGGAGCTTTGGGAAGCGGTCCTAGGATGTCAAGCCCCAGTCGCAAAAGGCCAAGAAAGAGGTATTGTTTGTAATGCTTGATTTGGTTGGTGTATCTCTCTACCATGGAATTGCACTGGACACACTTTTAACCACCTCCATAGCATCGTGCTGGTCAGAGGCGGTAAAAACCTTGTCGAAAGGCTTTACCAACCAATGTTCTGTAGGAGGCATGCGTCCCACAGATGCCACTGTGTATATCGTGAAGGAGTGTTATTCCTTCGTTTTGCGGAATGCATCGCATGAGTATCCCTTGGGTTCCTCGTTTATAGAGGACTCCTTCAACCAAAGTATACATTTTGGCTTTTGGGATAATCGATCGCCTCAAGATCATCTTGGCACGGAACCCTTGCAAAGATACTCGTAGATGGGAGTCATCCGGTATCCTCGTAATCTAATGAGGCCATCTCAAGAGGAGGTGTCTCGGTTCTTCGACCGAGAGCGGTTTTGGAGTTGCTCCAAGAAAACTCCTTTTGGTATTATGGATCGGGAAGAAGCCATCCGAGCAAGTTGGTGCATGAGGAAATTATCCTTCGAGGATAAATTGTACCTCGAAACCTAAAAATGTTTTTCTAGCTTACGTACTTCTGATAAGTACCGAGCCATTGTTGAGTTAGAGCATTGGTACTCTTTCCCAATTTGATTCACGACTAGTTGAGAGTCTCCTCTCACGAGTAGTCGACGAATCGAGAGTGCTTCGCACTCGTATGCCGCCTAGCAAACCTTCGATCTCGCCACATTGTTAGTGGCACGAAAGTTTAATTGTATGGCATACTTTAAGGTTTCTCCGGTAGGAGATACCAGACCACCCGACCCAGAGCCACTTAAAGTAAGTGACCCGTCAAAGTACATCATCCATCGGTCGTGGGAATCGTCTTGGGGATCCGAGCGAGTTCAGATTTGTCCATTCGGCGACAAAGTCCGCCAAGATCCTGGGATTTTATGGCCGTTCGGGACACGAAATGGAGGTCGAACTCCCAAGTTCGTGACCATTTTGCCATGCGTCCATTGTTTCCTTATTATGGAGGATTGCTCCCAAAGGAAACTCGAGGCGGCACTGACTATTTTGTGCGCTGAAAATAATGCGCAGATTTCCTCGAAGACATGAGGAGGGCATATAGAAGTTTTGAACACGAGGGTAACGCTCCTTAGGTCCGTGTAAAACCCGGCGACGAGTAAACCGGTCGTTATGCGTTTTCACGTTCTACGACCGATCTGCGCTTTCTTGCCGTGGCGTGGCAACTAGGTAAATTAAGAGCGTCTCTTCCGCTTTGGAGAAACCGAGCAGAGCACTCGAAAGATACCTCTTGACATCCTCAAAGGCAATGTTTGCCTCGTTCGACCACTCAAAACCTTCATGTCTCCCGAGAAGTTTAAAGAAAGGTAGTCCTTTTCTCCTAGTCGTGCGATGAAACGACTTAAAGCCGCCATGCACCCAAAGTGAGTTTTCGACTTCCTTTTTGTGTTTGGAGGTCGATCGGAGGATGGCCTTTATTTTTCAGATTTGCTTGATTCCTCGTTCGGATACTAGGAATCCAAGCAATTTTCTGAAGAAATTCCAAACACACACTTCTCTGGATTAAGTTTTAAATGGTGCTTTACGAGGTTGTCGAATGTTTCTTGTAGGTCGATGATATGATTAAGTCTCTTAATGCTTTTTACGACTAGGTCATCAACATAGGCTTCCAAATTCCGGCCTAATTGAGATGAAAAGTCGATTGCATTAAGCGTTGAAAAGAAGCACGGCATTCTTTAAACCAAATGGCATTTTGATATAACAAAAGGTACCAAATGGAGTAATGAATGCGGTCTTCTCTTCATCGTTTAGACACATATTGATCCGTGATATCCGAATATGCATCTAAAAACTTAATATTTCACAACCCGCGAGAGAATCAACGGTGATCAATACGAGGTAAAGGAAATCATCTTTTGGACAAGCTTTATTAAGATCAAGTAAAGTTCACGCACATACGCCATTTGCCGTTTGACTTTTTGACCATTACTGAGGTTAGCCAACCACTGGGTGATTGACTTCTCTTATAAAGCACGCCTTAAGTAGCTTATCAATTACGATTTAATAGCATCTCGTCGATCGGGGCAAATCTCGTAATTTTTGTTTTACGGGCACTTTATCGGCCGTAAAGCTAGCACGTGCTCGATCACCTCCACAGGGACTCGGGCATGTCGGATGCTTGCCACGCGAAGACATCTGCGTTAGCTCGGAGGAAGGTAATGAGGCGTCTTCCTATTTGGGATCGGAAGTCTCCCAATGCGAGCATCTTGAGGGTTTCTCTGCGTCGGAGGAACCTCTTTGACTTGGTCGTTCGGCTTTGGTGCGACTTTAGGCTTCGACTTGCTAGTCGAAGGTGACTTTCATCTCGAGTTGGTATTTGACCAACCATCTCGAGGATCGGCGATCGTGACTATACGCCATCTTTTGTCACATTGAATTGTGATCACTCCTTTGGGACCTGGCATCTTAAGACATTGATACCCATAATGAGTAGCCATTAAGAATTTTGCCAAAGTTGGTCGTCCGAGTATGGCGTTATATGCCGTATCGAAATCGACCACATCAAAGAGACTTTCTCCGTCACGAAATTACTTGGTGAGCCAAATGTTAAAGGAAGAGAAACTTGGCCAATGGGTTTGGTGAAGACCCGATGCGATTCCATGAAAGGAATATCGTACCGGCCTTACCTTTGTCCTGGGTACTTGCATCTCGTCCAGGGCTTTAGTAAATAATATGTTTAAAGAACTACCACCATCAACTAACACTCGATTGACCCGACAGTTGTTGATGGTGGGTTCGACCACAATCGGAAATCGACCTGATCGACTCATAGTGATCGGGCAGTCGTCCTTCTCAAAAGAGATGGTAACTTCCGACCACTTGGTAATTTATGGACAAGAGGAGTATGTATGGAATTTACCTCTCGTCCGTGACTTTAAGTTGTCGTTTGGAGTCGTATCGATGATCCTCCATAGATATGCTCAACGGTTTGGTGCGGATCTTGGAATGGCATCTCCTCATCATCTGACGACTTTTGACCACTCGTATGTCCTACCTGCTCGAGAGTAGGGAGCGGTGCTTTGCCGTTGTAGTAGTCCTCGAGCTTTCTTTGGAAAACTCGGCAATTGCGGAGGTCATGTCCTTCCTTTTTATGAAAGGGACACCATCTTGGTTTGTCGTTCCTACGATCAGGGCGCTTACCTTTGCCTTGATCAGGGTTCGACTTGGTGGTTTGGGGCTCTCTATCTTTACTACCAAGACCTCCTTGAAACCACTAGTTTGTGGTTTTGACTTTTATTTTCTTCTTGGACTTTTTGCTTTTTGTCCTTACCAACCTCACCTGGCTCTCTAAGAGCGTGTGTTTCTCGATCGATAGTGTTATTCCACTCGACTGCCTCAGAAGCAGTTGCATATCGATCGGCCATCTCAAAGAGCTCGGCAACGGTGTTGGGAGGATTTAAAGCAATATCCTCTGTTATTCTTCTACTACGGACTCCTTGCTTAAAAGCCCTGATCACAGAGGAGTCAGAAATTTCCGAATTGAGTTACGAACGACTAAAGCGTTTGATGAATTGACGCAAAGTCTCGTTGTTGTTCTGTTTGATCCGGTGCAAGTCGTCTTCCTTTCCAGGGCGGTTGTATGTGCCTTGGAAATTTGCCTGTAGAAGATCACAGAGGTGTTGCCAAGAGTAGATCGACTCGAGTGGTTGGTTTAATAACCACGATCGGCGGATCCTTCGAGCACGCTTGGAAGGTAATTCGCCATTCGTGCTCTCCTCCTCCCGCCGCTTTCGGACGGTGTTGTATAGATCTGAAGAAACTTCGATGGGATTTTGAGATCCATCAAATTTCTCCATGTTCACCGGTCGAAAATGAGGTGGCAAATGAGCGCTCAAGGTCGGCGAAAATGCGGCATCCGTAATTACTTCTTGGCGCCTTCTTTGTAGGAAAGAAGGGTTAATGTCGCCGGTGATCGATATCTGACGATACCGACAACAGTGACTGCTCATTGTAGGTCTCGGTTCTTGAGGAATACTCCTCGTAATCCACCGTTGTGAATTTCTTTGCCGGAGTAGTGATTGATCACCTCCTCGGGGCTACTTGATCATCACCGATTGAAAAGTATTTCTCGAATAGGAGATCGATGTGACTTATGACCGTGTCGATTCCTACGCAGAGAAATATTCGATTGGTAGTAGTGAAGAATTCGCATTGCTACGACTACCGAATGTTGTTGACGAGGTACTTCGGTCTTGTCATCACGATTCGAAGCCTTTGCGCAATCTCCTCAAAGAAAGAGATCGTATCTGGCGTTCGAGCAAGCTCTTGATTGGGATTCTCAAGCAAGTCGTTGATGTCCGGAGTTCTTGTACCTCCTGTGGATCGATATTGAATGCGCCCAGGCAGGTTCTTCTGGGCTGCAATTTTCTTTCTTCGGATGACCTCAAAATCCTCCCCGTCAGATCTTTGAGGCCTTCTCAGTGGAGTGCGAGAATGTCGAGGATTTCTCTCGCGTTCATCAGTGTTGGTTCTCTCTGTCGCGGTGGTTCCCTTGCCATTACTACGAGGAGGCGCAGCGTGATCTTCGGGAGGTTCTCATTTCGACCTCCATGAGGTTGACTCGATTTGAGGAAGGGCGAAGACCTCCGTTGATGATTCTCACTTGCGCTTGAGGCCTCCCGCTTGAGGAGTGCTCGAGAGACACCATCTGGCGACTTGGAGTAATCCCCTCCGGTAGGGGAACTCCGGGTTATAATCATCTCCGTCCGCAAATGAGATCTGCGGAGAGACAGTCGATTTGTAGGAAAAGCATGCTTGATCCCACTATCTCTGGAGTTACCACGAGAGATAGGATCACAAGATCTTGGTGGAGTCTGGAATGGTGGCTTCGGGACTTGTCTCACCAGTCGGACCGCCTTAAGGGAACTTGGACACTTAGAGGAAAAACTCTCATTGTGTCGTGAGTCCTCACAGGTGCGGTTACGTCGGATTGACCCTTGTCCTTGGAGGAATTGGCTCCTCTGTTGGGCGTATCGTTGTGGGGATAAGGATCCTCCTCAACTCTATTGATGGGATGGTTTCTGGAGAATAATCTCGGTGGGAACATCACCATCGTGGATGCATCACTCGGCTCGTAGTCGAAACCGGCATCCATGTCGACGTCTGCGTGTCGCCAAGTCGAACAGTTCTCCTCGTTCCATTCTCTGCCATGCTAGCATGAGATTGGAAAAAGAGTATGTTGACAAGAGATTACGGAAGATCCCCACGGACGGCGCCAGTATCGGTGTATTAGAACCGATCTTACGTAAAGATTGTTTGATTGGGGTCTCCTAGAGATAAGATCACGCAGAGTGGATTGACACGGGATGTTTAGGCAGTTCAGCCTTCTCGGAGAGAATAATAACCCTAATCCGTGTGTATGGTATTCTTGATGATCAAGTAAAGACTAAGACTCTTACAGAGAATAGCACTTGTGTTCCTACTTGGTGGCTCTTGTTCGCTTCTCCCTATCTCTCGATTGATGCCCTTATATAGTCGTGAAGAAGTAGCCGTTTAGTCCTACGGAAGATGCGCCTAATTAATGTAATGTAACGGCGCATGATGGTAGTAATTACCGGCGCCTTGACTTCTTCACGCCGTCTGGCAATTATCTTCCAGAGATAATGGGGTATTTACACACCATTAATACGCGGAATAATAGTGCGTGTAGACCGTTCGGATTCCTTAATCAATTGGACCTACCCGTCTGTAGGTTTGATTATAAGGTGGTCGTAGTTTTCCTGGTCGTAGAAGGACTTACGATCAGGTAGCAGTCGTAGAATAACTTACGACTATGTAATGGTCGTAGAAGGACTTACGACCATGATGTAGTCGTAGAAGAACTTACGACTATGGGGGTGATTGTAGAAGAACTTACAATCAAAGGTTAGGCCTCTCCCTTATAGAAATAAGGGGTACTTCTGGGGACTATGTGACATCATATTTACCCATAATAAGAATTACAGATAAAAGATAAAATGAGGATTATTAGATCCTCGTCAAGAAAGATTGAAGAATCTAGACCTGTCATTATGAATTAATAGTATATTTTGATAATTAATGATACTCACATTTGTGACTAACATTTTCCATGAGTTGGATGAATATATTATGTTCCATGGTGATGGAGACTTTGGATGGCATCATGTGTTGATAGGTGTGTCATAGTAAGGTGGAGTGTTAAATCATAATTATGTATATCACATCTCTAAGTGTGCCCAAATTGATTAAATGCTAGTATTGATTTTCAAAACTAAGCCATTTAGCCAAAAGTCAAAAAATTGAAATTATTGGTATATCTTTTAAAAAACAACTAGTTGAAACATGTATACAAATGCAATTCAAAGGTTTTCCAAAGGTTTTGGCTTTAGAAAAAACATACTTTAAGTAAAATTGAGTTTCCAACCCCAAAACTAGTAATCTAGTATCTTATTTTTGGCTTTGAACTTAAAAATTGGCCAAAATCAATTCTAAAAGGAATTTGAAAAGGTGTTCAGTACCAAAAATCTAGAGTTGGCTATTTTAAATATTATTGGTAATCAAAGGTTTTTCCAAAAGGCCAACCAAACAAAAGGTTTTTTAGAAAACTCATCCAAAATCTTAAGTTGACCTAAGTGATCACGATCTAGCACTTAGGTGAGTTTTGGCAATTGAGCCAAAATTATTAATTTATATTAGCTCATAAGGGTATTTAAAACTCATATATTCAAATGGATACTAAAAACACCCTCACATGCTCATTTTTGCAATCTTGAAGAGATTTATTGAAAATGAGCTTGTTTTGAAAAATAAAATTATAATTTGTTAAAAACTATCTTCAAAAGAATTTTTACTTTGGCATATAGTTGGAAATGCTCCAAAAGTGGTTTATATTTCTTTGTAAAATATTTTGGAGCAAATTATAACATGATATCTAACTTCTCAAAATTTCAATCATCGATGTGCATTCTGTTGCACCTGCACGATCAGTATCTCCTCGTGTGTGGCGATTCCCAATGATCTGGCCCGACGGATCTTTATCGCCGATCTGATCGGACTTGGGAGACTTGTTTGATTTGTCCAAATTGTTAATTTCAAATTTCCTTAGGCATTCTCTTTGATCCCTAAAGCCAAGTTGATCCTTGCTATCTTTGCTAGCTATCCTCTAGTACTTTCTTGACTCCATATGCTATTTTTATCGTATTATTTTTTATCATAAAAATGGTATTCTCTATAAAAGTGGTAGCACTTTTGATCATCTTTACATCGACATGAGATTCATCTTTGTCTTTACAAGTGATATCTTCTTTTTCCTTCAAGTGGTATCTAATTTCCTTCTTTGTCGAGCAAAATCTTTTCTTGACCAAGCTCTCTTTGATATGTGGTATCTCCTCAAGTAGTATATCTTAGGAGTGAAAAATAGGCGGTATCCTCTACTAGTGGCATCTCCTGGATTTGGTCAATTCCAAATAATTTTTCCTAATCTCAAGTGATAATTATTGAAGATCTCTCAAGTAGTATCAAGTGGCTTACAAGTAAACTACATGCGGTACCTTTATTATCCAAGTGGAATCTAAAATTGGTGTTCACAGGTGGATTTCAAACCTTCAAGAGAAGATCAAGTACCCAAATCAACTTTGTGTTTATAAATGATATTAGTTGTGCATACAAATGGTATCAAATATTTCCAAATAGAATTAATTATTCTTGGTATCAATTATTCTGACAGGTGATATCAAATGTCATCATAAGTGGTATCAATTTCAAAGTGGTGTATACCCTTCATGGAAAAGATAAAATAACCACAAAAGGTTAAAATCACCTATTATAGAGAAAAGAAGAAATCTTTGTTGTCTAAGTTTTCGGTGCTTGAGAAGAGGGAGAGAAAGCTAGAATTGCAATAGAGAAACCTTTGTGTAAGAGGGAGTTTTTCTGTTTGTGAAAAACTTATTAAATATTTTGGGCTTACTTAAAAAAGGGGTAAAGTATTAATATTGAGAAATCTATTTTACCTATTTGCCCAAAATAATTTATGGATCTTGTGAATGCATGTTTTTCATTCTCATTTGCTCCATTTGGTATTTTTGAGTGAAATTATCAATGATATGCAAGTTTAGCTTTTTTTAAAAAAAACCTCTCAGGTCAAAAGTAAAAAATCTTGCTTAAAAGGCTAAAATTTATGAAAAACTAGATAAAAGTACTTAAATATATATTTTATTTTATTTTCCAAATATTTTGGATTAAAAATTCCTATTTTAGAAACAAAGTAGCAAATTTGGCCCCCAAAGGATCTTGTATGATCTTGATTTTGAATTAAATGACATATTTTCATAAATCAAAATCTATTCTGTTTTTGAAAAATTTGTCAATACCAAACTCGTAGGGTTGGTTATTTCAAACATTTCTCTGGTTCATAGTTTTTACAAAAGACCAACCGTTGAAAAGTTATATTCATTTGAAGTTCACTGAAAATAAAAAAAACTAGCTTTGATCCAAAATGACATATTCTTGCATATAGTGAATTTGGCTATTTGAGCTGAATTTCTTTGTGTATATTCGCTTAAAATAATTATCTTTATGTGCCTACAAAGTGCATTGGTTTGCATTTTGAACATTCAATGCAAAAGCATTATCTTTACGTGCCTACAAAGTGCATTTTGCCTTATATTTTAAAAGAAATTTCCTTTTATAAAAATTATTTTTGGAAAACTTTTTAGGAAACCCAATGTTCTTTTCTGGAAAGTCTCAAACCATTTGGACTTCGTCTGAAAATGTTTTGACTTTTCTACTCGTGGAACAAAAATCATGCCTTCAATGCGAATTTTGGAATATCTTTTGAATGGAGATTCCTTGTTCAAAAATTCATTTAGTAAAAGATTCCTCGGAGTATAAAGTGTTTTATGCAAAATTTCAATGCATTTAGGCTTTATTTGAAAAAAGTTTTGACTTTTTCTCACTTTGATCAAATGATGAAAATTCACACTTTTGCATAATTTTGTGCTGTTGGTGATTTATTTGTATTTCCAAATGGGTTCATAATTTTAGGGAGATATAATGATAAAATTTTATCCTCTATAGTTGTTCTACGTTAAATTTTTTTATCAGATTTATTGGAACTCTTTTAACCAGTTTTCAGCTATCTTTCATAGCTCAAATGGAATGTCAAAATATGAAAAACTGAAACTTTCAGATTTTTGAAACTTTGTGATTTTCATATCTTCTAAATGGATGACATTTGGGTGTGCCTCCCAAAATGAAACTTGTGTATATTTGTAATAATTAGCTCCATGATTTATCTCAGATTTTTTTGGCGCTTTTTTCCTCACATTTCCCAATGCTTTAAGGAGTTTTGACTATATCTTTTGAGCTCAACATGATTTCAAATGCACATGTCTCTTTGGTCATTCAGAAAATAAGCATGTTATCTTTATGAAAAATGTTTCTTGGGGAGATTTCAAGAGTGAGCTTATTTGAATGTGTTTTAAATATTATTTATTTTAGTTAACTCAAAATATGGTATCATTTCAAGTTGTTTTGCTCTTTTCGGCCATAAAGGGGGAGTTTGTGATGTATTCTGGTTTCCTTCAAATTTTTTGAAACCAAACCCCCAAATAAGTAATATGTATCTATTTCATACTCTTTATGGCCAAATTAAGATGAATTCATTGCCAAGGTCATTGTTTTGCAAAGACTCTATTTTGGCTTAGCTTTATTTTGTATTTTTGGTGATTAATGCCAAAAGGGGGATAATTTTTGTGAGCTATGATAAAGTTTCCACATTTGGATGATTGATATATTCTGTTGTGATATCACCTTATTTCATGCATGTCTTGAGAAGGACATACACATAGCCTCCTATATGCATCATGTGCATAAGCTTGCCATTCTTATATGCATAATGCTTGAAGCTTTAATTGTAATGCCTGAAGCTTTAATTGCTTAGTGATATGCATGCATATAGTTCAAATAGCTTAAATCTCTATGATATGTTAATTTATATCCAAATAATGTTATTGATGATGGATTTATCACCAATCATCAAAAGGGGGGAGATTGTAGGTTCAAGCTCCATTAATTTAGTTTTGGTGATTAATGATAAATCTATATGTAAGACTAACATGTTTGTTGACTATGATATTATTTAGTCTCATTTGGATGAAAATGTGAAAATCATGGAGGTATACATTCGACATCATTTCTTATATCTTGTTGCATTCCTCGGATCCAAAATATAGGTTTAATTCCACTAAAAGTTTAACTTGAATATGTGCACATGTTTTTATTATATATTCGTGTATGCACATATTTAGAGAGAGTTCACTCTATGTTTTGTGGTTTTATTAGTATTGATCCATATTTTTTATCCACATATATTGGGGATCTCTACTTTGAAATATATCCTTTGAGTAGATAAAACTTGTGTAGTTCAAATATACTCATATTGTTTTATATCCAATTATTTGCAATTGTGGTGGTTGTCATTAATTATAAAAAAGGGAAAGATTGAAGAATCTAGACATGTCATGACGAGTTAATGGTATATTTTGTTAATTAATGGTAATCACATTGTGGAACTAACGTTTTACATAAGTTGGATGAATAGGTTATGTTCCATGATGATGGAGACTTTGGATGGCATCATGTGTTGATGCACATCAAGATCCCGAAGAGATGATCATGAGTTGACCATCAAGTCAAGAGAAGACCCATCATGTGTTGATGGAGGGCAAGTAAAGGATGCATCATGGGTTGATGCATATCAAGACAATGACCCGGACTTGAAGTGAAGATGTGGGTTATCAAGCTTCAAAATGATGCTCAAGGTAAAGGTATAACTAGCTAGAGATAAGGACGTGTTCCTAGTTCTTTTACCAGTCTTGGTGTTTGATTGAAAGACCTGATTGCTAGTATATGATTGTTGTATTATTAAGAGGAGTCTTGTCTAGTAGCTCGAGTCTCATCATGTATTGATAATTTAATCCCTCTTGCTCCAGCTCTTCTAAGCATGATGCTATTATTTGCGAATGTGTTTTAAAAATAGTTGAAGCTTATGCATTAACTCTTTGTAGCATGAGATAATAATTTGTAAATGTGTTTTACAAATGGTTGAAATTCATGCACCTTTTCCTTGTGGCATGATAATAAAGTTTGCAAATGTGTTTCGTAAATAGTTGAGGCTCATGCATAATCTTTGTAGCATGTGACTATACTTTGCAAATGTATTTTACAAATGGTTGAAGTCCTTGTACCTACTCCTTGTGGAATGATCTAAGTTTGCAAATGTGTTTCGCAAATTGTTGGGATTCATGTATTTTCCCTTGGCATAGTCTTAGATTGCTTGTTGCTATTTCATTGGACTTAGACCATAGTAGTGACTCTTTGAAGTTCTTATGCTTTTTGCATTGATATAATGTGTTTGAGATAATGAAATAGATGGTTTGTATAGCCCTTTAAATAAGATTTCTATAGAGTCCAAGGACACTCAATTCCGACATCAGAGTCAAAAGTTATGACTTTTTTCGAGTGTCGTTTGTGATGAAATTTGCCTGCGGTAGTACAGTCCTTATACATGCGGTATGACCGTCCAAAGGTACCACCGGCCCCTCAGAGTGCGGCAGTACTGCACCATGGTACAACCAAAACCTACATGGCGGTAGCTAATTTCCAGAGAAGTGTTTTTGGGAGCTTTTCCCTCCCCTGGAAAACGGTAGTACCGCATGAGAGGAGTGGTACTACCGCTGTGCGGTAGTACCGCACCAGATTGTAATGGCTAGTTTTTGTGCATTTAATGAACCAAAAAATAGCCATTAAATAGTAGGTGCGGTAGTACCGACCGCCCTATGGCGGTAGTAACGCAAATGCTGATTTTTGCTGATTTTCGTCTCCAACGGCTAGTTTTTGTGATGTGGGCTATAAATACCCCTTTGGATGGTTGTGAGATCATCTCTTGGCACTCCATTTCATTCTCTTGAGCTAGTGTGAGCTTCTCCTCTCAATTGTGTATGTGTTGCACCTTTTGAGCAAGGAGAGAGGTTTCTAGTTGCATGTGTGTAACACCCTGGCTATTCGGAAGCCAAAATGTCACGCAAACCTATCAAACTACTAAGCATAGCATTAAAACTAGATTATCCAGATTCAATCAACATAAATTCCTAAGGAAAGACAATGAACGATCACTAGAATCATGGTAAAGAATGGATAAACGGTCATAATACCACGAACAGTCAAACGATACTAACATAGGATTATTACAATCTGGAACTTATTTCAACAATTTGACTTGACTGAATGGCAAGAATAATTGTTCTGATTGGATAAAAGTGAAGTGTAGTGTGCCGAACTACCCCACCAAATCATCTTGTCGTCTTCCTCAATTACCTAATTAAAACATACAAAGCAAGGGTGAGTCGAAGACTCAGCAAGTACTAAACAAGAATAATCAAGCATGGAGTGGACAACACAATTCAGTTGAATTACGAACAATTATTGGAACACATACATGTACGTATGGAATGAATACATGAATGGATGAAATGTAAGAATGCATTGAAGGTATGGACTTATCGACTGCATATACCGGTATAGCGAGTGATACACCCGTCGGTGTTCACTTAAGCCCGTACTTCACAAAGTACGGGGACCCAATCACCGTATGAAGAACGTTTCATACGGGTGTCCAAGTTGCCACATTGGAATGGTGGTCAACACTACCCACATTGGAATGGTGGGTTTTCAAATGCCCAATGTTGGAATTGATGGGTCTTTCAAATGCCCATCTTGGAATTGATGGGACTTACCAAAAGAATCCACTTCAGTGGTCATAATGAATTTTATGAATGAACATGATGATTTCTCATGGTATGAATGAATAACACACATTAGTGGAAAAGACACATGGCATTCAACAACATGTGTAAACAAGTATAAGTATGTATTCACACTCAACATAATGTACCAATAAGGCCACACTAGTCACTTGCAGTATATCAACACCATGAACAAAGCACAAGAACATTCATGTAAACAACATATCATTATGCATTCCTTTGAATTCAACACCAGTTAACATACAGTACTTGCCTTTCGCGTTGTGACTCGTTAGTAGGCAACGGAGGTGTTCCCACACATGATGCCTCGCCGCCTACACAAGCATGTTCCCAAAATAAGAACAACGATATAACACTGCTACCGGTGTTCTACAATAACCCCTGACTATCCAATATACCGCATAGACCCAAAATGAAAATAAACTATTCAGCCAGATTTCAGCCCTTCTGAGCAGCGGTACGAGAAAATTCACCATTAATTATCTGTAACTCTAAAAGACCTGAAACCGGTGCTCACTGAATCTTAACAGATCAGGCTACAAAACATTAGTTGGCGGAATCCCCTGATTCGGCCAAAACAGAGGGCTAATTATCAGCTAAACAAAACCCATCTACGTCTGTCCAGAATACAGATCAGAGATAAAGAAAATGGTGTAACTTTCAACCTATTGATCCAATGAGAGTTATTATTATCAGCTTGGAAAGATAATTTTAAGGGCTAAAATAACTTAGTTGGGTGAAGGTTCTGATTCGGCCCCTAATTTGAACAAAACCGAGGGACAAACCTACTGACCTCAGTTTTCAGACAGACCGGACAGTTCGTAATCAAAAATTCATATCTCCCAAACTACAGATCGGATTTTCCTGATCTCGGTGCCAAAAGAAAGCTAACGTTCCCAGGAATAAAACTCTAGAAGGGAAAAACCCCAGATTCGGCCTCTACAGTAGTCTAAACAATAGATGAAAATACTAACATTTATCTGCCCAGAATTCAGAACAGTGGTAAATAAAATATCATAACTTTCATTATACAGATCCAATGGATATGATATTTATCAGCTTTGAAAGATAATTTAAAGGGCTACAATAACTTATTTGGGTGGAGGTTCTGGAAATGCCTCTAACTAAATCAAAACCTAGGATCAAGCCGACAGATCCTTCTCGTCAGACAGACAGAGCAGCACGCACTAAAAAAATCATATCTCCTAAACCGTAAGGCGGAATCACGTGATCTCTGTGGCTATGGAAAGCTAAGAACAATACCTAAAACTTTCTAAGAGATGGACAGGACAGAAAACGAACGCATCTTACCCAAAATCGACGCACAAGGCGGTGCACAGGAAGGGGGAAGGGGGGGCGGCGGCTCCAAAGGGGGGAGGAGGAGAGAAATGTGGAGTTTAGGGTTTGGGGGGTGGGAACCCCCCTTATGGCCGGCCACCACATGGGCCCCTCCTGAGCCGTGGCCCAGGCCCAGGTTGTCGAGAGTTTATGGAAAACCCCTTCTATTTTTCAGGAATTTCTACTCCTTTAATTGTCTTTTCTTTCCCCGGCTTCCATTCAAATTACTCGATTCGATTCTTTACTCTTTTCGTTTCCGGGGTATTACATTCTACCCCCCTTAATAGGATTCGACCTCGAATCTACAGGCCAATCCACTCGAACAAAAACTACGCCTGCAAAACCGGTTTGATTTAGTCTTTCGCACATAAACTCAGTTTTAGCCAAATAAAATCTAATAACTGCCTATTAACCCCTCCTCTAGTCAGCCACCTCGATCTTACAACAGCCGCCCACACGCCATCGATTCCCTTGAGCTGTGCCACCACCTCCCCTAGCTTCCTTACCTCTCTCTGGCTTCATTTTTGTGGTCTGAATCACCCCGTTGTAGCCACCTTGCCGCCGGCGAGCTTGCTGAAGCCCTCCCATGGCATCTCTGTTTTCCTCTCCCTATGTGTCTCTATTGCAAACGAGAGGAGCCAAATTTCTCCTATGTTTTCCTCGATCTCTGCCTCTCTCTCTCTGTGAATGACAGTGGGCCCCACCTAACTAAATATTTAATTAAAATTTGTTAGTGGGATAATTAGTTAATAGATGTTCAATTTGCAATTTGCATTTTTAGTTGTGTAATTAGTGGATAAACAAAGTAATTCGACATTAATAAAAAAATGATTATTGAGATAATATCATTTAATTTAAAGGACAAATTTAATTAGGAGTTATATTAAAATATATTTATCTCAATGGCATTTAGGCCCTAGGCCATTACTAAAATGATAATAGCAATAATAATAATTTAATCGATTAAGTTATTTAGTATGTCATTATATGAAGATGTTAATTTAAATAGAAATTTTTCAAAAAAAACTTTGTCTCCAATAAAACATAATATTGTAATGATCAGTAGGCCATATCAATTAGTGTTTAGTTAAAATAATTTATTTAGTTAAATGCTTCCATTGCAATTTAAATTAAAACAGATAATTTTGCTAATATTTCAATAATGGGTGGGCCCTACATAATTTGATAATAATTAAATTAACTAGTGTAAGATGCTAGTAAATAATTATTAATAGATCATTAATATTTATCTTTAAGGTCCAAATTTAATTCCAGGCACTTTTAAAATATAGTATTATATTTTGGAAATGTCTTAATGACAATAGGGCCCTACTTAATTAGATTAGTGGTCAAAATTAATTTGTGTATTGTAATATTCCAAATTTCGTTTAGGTAGGATTTTATTCGGGAGAGAGAATCTTTTTAAAATTCGAAGTTTTCGGGGAACTTTTGGACCCTGGGCCTCCAGCCCAGGCTAATGCGATCTGGCCGGCCTATGGCTGGCCAAGAGTGGACCAAGGAGGGGGGGGGGAGGCGCACCAGGCCCAAGGCCCATGCGCCCCACTCCCCTCCCAACCCTAGCCGGCCTCCCCCCTCTCATCCTCTCCCTCCCTACTTCCCCCCTTGAGCCGCCACCCCCACTCCCCCAAACCGACGCCTCCCCTACCCCTTGGTGCCGCCTCCTCCCCTTGGTGTCGGCCCTCGGTGATCCCCGGCGCTGCCCCCAAGGTCTTCCCCGAAGCCGCCTCCTCCAGCCGGTTTCTTCCCTCGTTTTGGCCGGCCACTTGAAGGGAGGAAGAAGGAGAAGAGGGGAAGTTCTTCGGGAGGTTAATCAACATCTCCCTGTGGTTCTTCAAGGGTAACAAAGAGTCTAAACGTTGTTTGATACTGTTTGGAGGAAGAATTGATTATTTGGAGTGAACCGACATGCTGTAGTAGAAATTCTAGAAAATATCCAGAATGTTGCGCGGCCTGTTTCGACCTCTTAGATGCCGATATGGAGGTTCTATCCTCCTAGAGAATTGTAGCCACGGTTCTTAGCTTTCCATAGCCACCAAGATCACCTGATTCCGATCTGTGGTTCAAAAGTTATGATAGATTCTTTATTACTGTCCTGAGAAAACTGACGAGAATTGTTAGTATAGTTGTTTAATGGAATATGACTTGTGTAGGATCAGATTCAGACTTGTCACCCAAAACTATTTCTGTAGATAATTTTATCATCTTTCCAGATTGATAAAGAACACTCAAATTGGACTTATAGATTAAAAGTTATGTTATGTTCTTCGCTGCTGTTCTGTTTGTCTCGACAGATGTCTGTCAGGCATTTTCAACTGCTGTTTAGTCAAATGTTTTGACAGAATTAGAAAATATTTTCAACTAGAGTTTTGTAGGTTTGCTCGTTAAGTTTCATTGGGCACTAGACTCATGTCATTCCGAGTTCCAGATCATTAAATATGATTTTTTCCGTACCGCTGTCCATTAGGGTTTCAAGTGACTGAATTATTTGATTTCAGTTTTGGTTCCGTTGGTTGTGCCGTATAGTCAGGGGGTTAGTGTAGATAACCGATAGCTTTGTCATACCATATTGTCCGTATTTCGAGTGCATATTTGTGTAGACGGTGAGGCGGCGAGTGTAGGAGCACCTTCGTTGCCTCCTAGCACGTCACATCGCGGAAGGCAAGTACAATGTGTTAAGTTATATTGATTTCTGTTGAATGTTGTTGATGTGCTGTTAATGTTATGATCCATGTTCATACTCCATGTTATATATTTCGTTCTTAATCGGTAATCCATGTGGAAGAGAGTAGTGATATTCATTGCATATGTTCATTCCATTCTTACATTGTTCGTGTTCCGTCCACGGGAGTGGAATTGTTAAGACCTATCAACTCCAGTATAGGTACGTAAGACCCACCATTCTAATGTGGGCAATTTCGGACACCCGTATGAAACGTTCTTCATACGGTGATTGGGTCCCCGGACTTTATTAAGTGCGGGCTTTGGTGAACATCGACGGGTGTGTCATTCGCTGTACCGGTATAAGCATGTGTGCAGTCCATTCCTTTCAATGCATCCATTCATTCCATTCATACTCATAAGTGTTCAGAGATAGCTTCATAATTCGTATTGAGATTGACTTGTTCATAACCTTGTATGTTCAATTGTTTACTGTACTTGCTAAGTTTCGACTCATTCTTGCTTTATTTATTTATTTATTTATTTAGGTGATCGTTGATGATGGCTTTGTTGGGAGGGAGTAGACAAGCACATTTCACTCAGTCCACCATAATTTACCCTTATTATTAAGTTCGATTATGTCTATCATTTGTTAACCGAGGAACTGTAATAAATAAATTTAAGTCTGCAAGATATTTCTCTCCATGTTATGTTTTTTGTTAAATGCTGCTAGTGGTTTGTTTTAATACTCCCTGATTATATTCTAATGAATTCAGTCTTTATTCCTGCTATGCTACTATTAAAGTTGGTCTCTTTATGTACTTAGAGGAGTTACAGTTTAAATTCTTCTGCAATTTGGTTGTATATTAGTTCTTTAGGTAACATCTTGGCTTCCGAATAGCCTGGGTGTTACATGTATAATTACCTACAACAAGTATATAGTACGACAATAGCAATGACAATAAAATAATTAATCTAGTTAACATGTCATGACCAATGGGCCTAGGCCATTAGTAGGCCAATCAAAAAAGCAATTTACCATAAAATCTATGCGAGAGCTAGGCTCCATATAAGTAGGGTTTAAATAAGTTCATTAGTGATAAATGTTAATTAAAGCTAGTTCATGTGTCATTAATATTTAAATTAAAATATAAGTTAAACTATGAGTCCGTGTTAGGTGGGCTCCTCCCATTAGCTCTACCATATTGAAATAAAAGTCAACAACAGTGATTCCTATAAGGGTGTGTATGGTACGTATAATCTCATATTCCCCTGTAATCTAATATTCTGCTCAATCTAGTTACTGGTAAACACATTACCACTAATATAGATTCCAATGTTGGTTGATTTGATGGAAACTACATGATTTGAAATTTCAAACCATGAAGGTTAACATATGTACATTTTGAATTTACAATTTAAAATTCCAACATTCCAAATTCATTTTTGTATTATTCAAAAGTTCAAAGTTTGGATTTTGAAATTTGAAATTTTGAGTTTTGGAGTTTAAATCCTAAGATTTAAATTCTCAAAATTTGAATACCTAAAATCCAGAATTTGAAATGTTTAAAAAATTATTTTCAAAATCCAACCTTGAAATTTTGAATTTTCAAATTAAACTATCTGAATTTAAGATTACAAAATTTAGGGATGAAATTTTGATATTTTGGTTTTGAAATTAATATTTTTTAAAATGCCATACATTGGATTTTGAATTTTGAAAGTTCAAAATTTGACTTGGATGAATCAAAAGCATATGATAAAAAAACGTAATTACAAACATTCCTTCCCCTTGGTAATCTAAGATGGACGCCCTTTTCTACGGGAAACAGATTCCTGGAATTGATGATAATCTATTTCCAAGGTAATCTTAGATTCCTGGTTCAGATTACTCGATGTTTTACCAAACAAGGTAATCTCATAGGATTATTAAAGGATTCCTGGTATTCCTTGGAGAATTCCGCCAACCAAACGCACCCTAAATGGCCTCTTATTAGTTAAGTGATAATCAAGTTAATTAGGATAGGTAATTGATAAATAAGAATTCATAGTCAATAATACATAGGTCCTATATAGTGAAATGATTAGTTAACTACTTAACTAAAAATAAGTCGTTAGTATGTATTATAGCTTAAAGTTAACCTAATATGATAGGTGCACTTTAGTATATACATGGCAGCTGCACCCTGCTCAATCGGAGGGTAATTAAAATTAATGAGGGTCAGATGCTAATTGTAAATTATTGAAGTGTCGTTAGTATTTATTTTAAAAGTGCAAACTCAATTAGTAAATTTGTTCAAATATATTTATATACATAGGTATGCATGGCCACGTGAGTAATTATGTTAGCTGAAAATTATAACTCGATGGTATGTCACTAACCCATAGGACCCACACATTAGCAAGTAAAGTTAATATTTAGCTAACACCACTAATATGACCTATATACCCATAAGTAACTTAGGAATAAAACTTAATAAGAAAATGCGTCGCACACTTACAAGTGGGCCCTCCCATCATTAATTATCTACCTAAGCAATTACTAATTTGTCGGCCAAGACCCTTAGGGTGTATATTAAAATGTGTCCCAATATAGTGAGCAAATGACATGTAGAGCCCACATCGTAAGTTCTAAATAATAATATTTGGTTAAAAGCTACACAATATATCAGGAGGACCCTCGTACTACCCGCAGTTCCCACCTATCACTCATGGAACTTCTTGATAAATAGAAATTAATAAAGAAAATCATTAAATAAACCAAGCCTCACGTGTGAGTCATGGTGAGATGTTCTCAATTAAATAATAGTAATTCAACAACAAATCAAAGTTTAGTTTGTTCCATCTATGACCCCTCGGTGTCCGCATCCAATAGGGGGACCATTAGTAAATTCAATAAAGATCAGTAGTTCAGATCGTAAACGTAATCTCCCCCATCTGAATGACCTAAGATGAGTATTCCTGAGAATATTCTCTCTCTTCTTCCATAATTTCTCCACCAACGAATATTCCGAGAGTTCGATATCTCTCGTCCTAACTTCGAATTAAATAATTACCGAGCCTAAATTAATCTAAAATCCAAATCTATACCTGTATACCAAATGTATGAATTTTTGGATTTATTTGTGTTGGTTTAAATTCATTTCCCCTTTTTTCAAGTGCCTTTGGATTTATTTGGTTTCATGTGATTGTATTCAGGTGTTCTTGAATTCGATCGTGTTCCACGTAATTATAATTTGAAGTCCTGAAGGAGCATCAGTCCAAGCAAGAGCAATAATAAGACCAAGGTTATCAAAACATTGAGAAAAACTAGTCAACACTTTGATAATATTGCGCGTACTATTGAATGTCAATTATATTATTTTAAATTATTAAATTGCATGCTATGCTTTTATTACAATTATGTTGTCTTTAGCTTGTCGTTAATGCCTTAATGTTAAGTGAGCTATTGAATTCCATTCCTTGAACTTGGACACTAGTCTTTGTCACCCTAAAAATAATGGTAAGCATGATTAGTCACTAAGTCAGTATCTAAGTGCTATGATTAGTCTTGCTTAGATGCATTAACATGTGGACATTAATTTGCCCCGACATTATTCAAACATCAAAACTTGGTTTGGGTAGTCATTAGAGGTAAATGGCTGGTATGTTCAACTTGGCAAGTATTTCCAAAAAAAATCTCAAATAATGTTTTAGACTTGGGCGGATAGTAAGTGGGGTGGGTGTGGAGGTAGCACAAGAGCTGGTAATGTTGCAGTTCCGCCCAAGTCAATTAAGGATCGAATCTTGTGATGACCTCCCAGGTACTACAGTGTAATTACATACCTATAATGGTGTTGTCTTGGCCAAATAATTTGTCGAACCTTGGTACCCGCTTATAGTAAGTGCAACATGTAACACCGTGAGCGAGTTGGTATGGTGGGAGGTCCAGGGACTCGGGGTAGTGTGTGTAAGTCAGTCTGGCGGGAGGTCCAGAGAGGCCACTCGATAAGACACCAAGCTCACGACGTTGGTCGGTCTATCAGGGAGGTCCAGGGACTTCTCTCACAACTTTAGGCCCTTCATTGAAAATGATCCTCAGGAACACGAGGAGTCATTTTAGGGGTGGCCTTACGAGGACATTGTCCCAGTGTTGAAGGAATCAGCCTCTATGGGTGGGTTGGTGCTGCGATAATATATTGTAAATGCCTCGTTATAATCTTCTTTGTCACACACCTAAGGTTGTGTGTTGACAACATAAGTTGAATGTATCGTGTGGGTAAAGATATGCAACCTCTGTAGAGTGTAAAATTGTCCGAACCGTCATGCCCACGATCATGGATGATACACATGAACTTGCTTGGTTAGTCTCTATTTTATAAAAAAACATTTGTGAGTGGATGGAATTATCGGGTGGATGCGGCCCTGAAAATGATATACCATGAGGATGGAACCATTATCTACTCGTGGGTGGATAGAACCTTCGGGAACTATTCTCTGCTAGAAGATGGATGGAACCTTCGGTAGTATTAAACAACACTACTCAATTTTATTAAAATTGGTTTAGTCAAAATGTTAGGTCTCATGACTTGTCTACTATTTAATCTATTTCAATAGTGGTTTTATGCAAATAAAAGAACCCCAAGTCATTCATTTGATCAGCCTTGCATCTATTATAAATGCATTTTGTGCGTTGGCTCGTGGAGTACAGCTGTGTACTCACACTTGCTCAATATGATCTCAATAAGTGAAAAAGGAAGTCTCTGTGAGCGCTTAACCACATTTGACAAGACTGGAAATCGAGGCCAATAACTAGGTCGTGAGCCCTAGTCGATTGTCTGTGGGCATATTCTGAGGGTCCCCACCTGTTGTGTTATTGATTATGTTTCCACTGCAGATATTTAAGGTATTTGGCTTGATCGGCCCATGTGTAAGTCAAGTGACCGTACGGTTTATTTACGTATTGTTTAATATTATGCAATAGCTTTATGTTTACAAGATATGTGTTTGATATTCAATGATGTAACTATGTGCACCAACTACTGATCCAGGGACCAGTGCTAATATACACAGAGGGTTCCAGATGGTAAATCCGGGTCCCGACACTCGCGTAAGCTAAAGTTTATTAAACATGAACTACCACATGATTCCATTGGTATGTTTGTGGTTTCAGGATTGTCCTACCTTAGTTATATCCATACGTGTCTGTGTGCGCGTGTGTAATACCCCGGCATGCTCGTAGTGTGGCCCAGGTGGCCCATGAGGAGTTGTGTGGTGGGATTAGTCCCATATTGCTTGTCTCAAGTGAGTTGTAGTAGTATATAATGCCTGTTGGATCCAAACGTAGCACCTCCGGGTTAACCCTTTTACACGAAGCAAGGACGAAAGTGTAAGTGAGGTGCTATGTGTGGGCGGATCTGCCCCACGGTGGGCTGGGCATTGAGCCGATTTTGGGTCAGGTGTTACAGATGGTATCAGAGCACCAACCTTCGCTGCACGGGCGCGTGTGGGACAGGGGCGCGGGCATATAGCGCATGGCGCATGTGGGCCCGAAGTGGACACATGGCATAGCATATGTGCCGGCACTGAACGCACGGACGTATACTGAGGGGTGGTTCTGGGCATTTGCCGCGTATGCGGTATGCTGTCGAGGGCGTCAGCCCTTGAGGGGGGGGGGTAAATGTAATACCCCGGCCTGCTCGTAGTGTGGCCCAGGTGGCCCATGAGGAGTTGTGTGGTGGGATTAGTCCCACATTGCTTGTCTCAAGTTAGTTGTAGTAGTATATAATGCATGTTGGATTCAAACGTAGCACCTCCAGGTTAACCCTTTTACACGAAGCGATGACGAAAGTGTAAGTGAGGTGCTATGTGTGGGCGGGTTCGCCCCACGGTGGGCTGGGCATTGAGCCGATTTTGGATCAGGGTGTTACAGCGTGTCTGGGATGTGTGCATTTTTTAGGGATCTGGATTCTTTGATGTAATGCAGAGGATTACTGTGTGAACAGACCGATATGTGAGTAAGTGAATAGTACTTGGCATCAATAATGTAGGAACAATGAAATATTTACTGTAGCAATTTTACTGAAACTGTAACTATTGATCTGAACTTTTGATTTTCGATCGAACGGTGAAGATCAGCTTGTAATTATGGCAACGAGATCCTCTGCATTGAACTCGATTTCAATTTTCTAGCCCGGTGCTTTGACTTTACTAGTCTTGTAGTTATGAGCATTCTTTAATTGAATTCGTTTTTTTTACTTCACCCTGCAATATATAAGATTTTTAACTCTTCTGCTGCAGGTTTAACAACTTTAAGAATTGGCTTTGGTTAATTACTCCCTGTTGAAGTATAAGTGAATTGTTCATCTTTCCCTATCAGCTTAAGTTTTTGGGTGAATTAGTTGGTGCATGCAACTCAATATGGTATCAGAGCCAAGAGGTCTTGAGTTCAAGACCCGGTTGGTGCAATTAAAAATAATAATTGCAACCCACTTCTATTCCACGTTTTAGGCCTGAGGGAGCCTACACGTAAGAGGGAGTGTTGAAGTATAAGTGAATTGTCTATCTTTCCCTATCAGCTTAAGCTTTTGAGTGAATTGTTTGGTATATGCAACTCAATACTCCCCAAAAAATCTTGCTTATACAATTCTCCATGTCCATGTTGCCCGGTCCTTTTATCATTCTTATTTGACCACCAATCTTAGTTTGATAGCTCGGAGGAAGTGATGCAAGCAAAGGTATATGTTATATTAATTATTAAAGCAAATTGGGGGGAAAGTCACAGTGTTCGTTTTTAATGGGTAGAAATTAATACGTTAATCGGTGAAAAAAAAGAGAAATTCTCAAACGGCAGAAATTACCATGTTAATTAGTGAAAAAGAAATAAAGACATACATCGTTAATTACAGTAGGTTCAGGTTATAGTAGTGTAGATTTCGTTATATACATAATCATGGAAAGCCAGAGGAGTAAGTAAAATTGGTTACGGACCAATAACGGAAAGTGGAAAGTCAGGAAAGTTCGATTCGTATTGCATCGTGCAATCAACAGAGACGTTAACGTTTGCAATATAATCTTGACATTATTTCCTCTGTTTTGATGGATCCTCCTAACGGGCTTTGGTGCATACAAAGCCATCTTTTTTGAAGCTTCAAACATGTACTATGTATGCATTGGCGATGGCTCGAAGACTTCAGGCTTCGAAGTAGCAACAGGCGAGCATGGATGCGGCTATGGCCACTTTATTACAGATTTGGATTCTTAGCAGTTCTGCGTGTATTATACAAGTCCAACACAAACAAAGCAAGACTTTGAAGCTCACAAATGCAAAAAGGTTAGGAAAATACATGGCTAAGGATCAAATTGTTTTTTTAAAAAAATTTGGCCCCCTGCTGCCACCTTAATTGCAAAAATAGCTGTGTTTCCCTCAAAATTGCAAATCTAACCCCCTGCCAAGCGCGGAAATCCCGGAGGCTGACACGAGGAACGTTCCACGTTGGGACGTGGAAGGCCAGTGACCTAAGCGGAATGTTAGGTGGGCGCGGGCCTGGGTGGCTTCCACACCACCTGAGCGCGGAAGGGGCAGAGTGACATCCCGCACCACCTGAGCACGGTAGGGGCAGGGAAGCTGGGGCGTTCCGTGCCAAGGTGCGTGGTAGGTTGGGCAAATATTTAAACCCAAAAAAACATACAGAAATATTGGCACTAAAAAATCAGGAAGAAATATGGGCACCGAGGTTTGTAAATAAAATTCGAAAGAAGCATGGGCACCGAGATTTGTAAAAAAAATTCAAGAATAAATATTGGCACCGAGATCTATAAAAAAGATAGGAGGAGGAATGAGCACCGAGATTTGTAAATAAAAAAATCAGGAAGAACTATGGGCACCAAGATTTGTTAAAAAAATTCAGGAAGAAGTACGGGCACGAGATTTGTCTAAAAAATAAGAAATAAATATGCAAAAGGAAAATTGTAAAACTCGTGCTATAGATGATTTAAAACGTCATCACTGTATTTTGCTGGTTACGATCTCGTCGTGGCAACTACGAAGTGTAATTTTGCTGCGGTGCTTGGGGATTGCAAACGCACTCGAAGGTAGGAAAGTGATAAAATCTTTTGACCGAAGCTATGTTGCGAGACACGGAACGTAAAACATGTTAGAATCCCAGAATAGACGGATATTACACGGGGTTGCATGGCATACACGGTGGAGAACTTTAGAGAAAAATCACAACAATAACAACACGACAGTTGATCCGACAAGGGGGTAACATTGCACGCAGGCTAACGAATCAAGGACGGTACACGTATGCCTTTAGAGAATTATAAATATATGGGACATATGGACGAAGAGGGTCGAACTAGTACATGAAACCTGGCCATTTGCCCTTGCGACCCAGCTCGACGTTATACTCTAGGCCTTGCGCCGTAGCTTTTGCCGCGATGGCCCTCTTCCGCACGCTATTGGCCTCGCATCGCCTGGCATGCTCGCGCTTCTACTCCTCGTGCAGCCTCTCGCGTCTCTTCTTCTCCTCCATCTCAGCATGCAGTTCTTCGAGGTGCTTTTCACGGCCCTCGCAATCCTCCTGACCCACCTCTTCCATGACAGTAGCATCCACATGTTGTAGGGTGGATCTTGTCGTCGATCAACTGATTGACATTGCGGTGGGAAGAGAGATATGGTTACGATGTAACGGGAAGCAAAATAGTGGTGTGTACTAAAATACGATTTCATTACCGGCTTCCTGTAGCTCAGTGTGTCAAACCTACGGTTGGGGTAGTCCGCGTAAAAGTTTGGGCAGCACTAATAGCGCTGCCCAATGGTCCACTTATCGGTTGATTTGACGCACTTGTAGGCGTCCCAAAACCAGCAAAAGGGATAGCACCAGCCCTATCGGGGGCCCTTTCGGAGGGCGTTCAGTGGGCATAGGAGGGGAGCGCAGCTCGACCGAGAATCATTGGGCATACTGCGAGGTAGCATTTTTAGATCGATGAGCTCCGGAGGTGGGTGGTGAGTGTAAGGCTGCTGACTAAACACCCTGTGGCGAGTGGCGGTATGCTGGGGAGCCTCCCAGTCCTTCAAGAGATTGTGGATGTGCTTCCATTCCTTCTCTTTGTCCATGTTATCTAGGTAGTGTTGTTGGTGTAGATGTTCCAAGCCGAGTAGCACTGTATTTATAGCAGGAGCGGACGCAGCTATAGCGACTCTATAGTGCCAGTCGAGTGGTCTCTTCGTGCTTTACAGAGCGAGGTCACGTCCTGCTTTGCAGAGAGCGGTTACGTCCTGCTTGGCAGAGAGTTGGTTATGTCCTGCTTTGCAGAGAGTAGTCACATCTTGCTTCGCAGAGCGAGGTCACGCCCTACTTTGTAGAGATAGGTAACGACGGCAGATTGACATTGCAAATGAAGTTAAAGTTTGCTCCTAATACAGTGTACTTGCTTCTGTAATTTTTTTATAATGTTATTTATTCTATTTGTTTCTCACAATTTCATTTAAGTGTACTGTTTGTATGAATTCGTAAATATAGAAATTGAGCTTAGAAATATGAATTTTGTTTTGAAGGCTCCTCATACAATGTACTTGATTGTGTAATGTTTGAAAATTTTTGTATGTGTTCTGAAATTGTCTCGAACATTAAGGATTTAGGTCTGTAAAATTTGAATTTTAGGTTTCAGAAATTAGAGTTTCATGAATTCCCATGCAAAGTATTCATAACAGAATTAGACAGAGGCATACATCATACAGAGGAGTACAACAACATAGCAAAGGCATACATCATATATTGGACAAGCATACATCGTACAAAGGAGTATAGGAAAAAAATGCAGAGGTGCTAAAGACAAGACACTAAAACTCATGGTTTATCCGTACGCCGCCTGCCCTAACGACGTAGGTGACCCTCAAGGAATGTCAGCTTGTTAGGGGAGTGCATACATCTCGGAGGTCATAGTAGGAGTGCTACGATGGAGGCGGTGTTGCAGATAACTTATTGTAGGTATCCGGGTGACGCCCGAGCATATCATCCACCCATGTGGTCATAGAGGGGCGCACATCCTATGGAAAGGGTACTGCTGGGTTAGGGGAGAGGTTATGATGTTTGCAATGTGTAAGCATGTACCCGCAGAGTCGGAAATGCGGACGACGAAGACGACGAACCTTGGCCTTGCTGTCCAAATTGCTCGCTCCAGACCTGCGAATTTGGTTGGTTGTGTTAGTTTGTCGTACTGTGCAATGGGAAGATTGCGTTAAGTACGTTACAGTGTACCGGTGTATGCGGCTATGTGGACGATGATGATCTGGCCCAATTGGCGTCGAAATGTTGTATAGTGTTTTCTCCGTACGTCTGCCTAAACCACGGGTCGCCCTCATGCAGATTTGATTGAACACCATGTGCTAACGTGGGCAACACCTCATCTGGCACTGGGGCAAGTTAGGGTCGTTGTCTGCAGTCGCACCCCGTGGACCCGGCGAGGAAGTCTGGTCCTGCGCCTCCCCCCGTGACGACAACAGCAGTAGGAGAGTGTTGTCTACTCGCAAGTGCTGAAAGAACAAATGGAAGTGAGAGATAAGTTACAAATGAGGGCACATGCAAACAATGAGGACAACAAATCGTACCTGACATACCGATGGCCCGAGGCGCGTGGAGGAAGAGCGATCGCAGCTGCGCCGACTCCCGAAGTGCGACGGACGTGCGGATAGAGATGCCGAGGGTGGTGGGGGTGGAGGTTGTCCTCGGTGTATGCCTCCTAGCGCGGCAGCGTCGCTGTTCCGACCACAAGTGATGGTCCTCATTGCCGCCCTCGCGTCATTGTAGATGGTGCACAACATACCTAGGAACTGAGTGACAGTGTTTGTCCTCTCACACTGTATACCGTCAATAGCCTCGTTGGAGATACGCCGAAGGCGATCGTACTACAAGGAAACCAATAATAAGTTAGAGATGTGTTACCGTGCAAAAAATTGCGAACAATATTTCACCGTCTTGTCTTGGCATGCCTCCCGGTGAAGGTCTGGACATGCTCGTACAACGGCGACGTGTACGACCTCTGTAGGACACTGTGGAGTCAGACCAGTAAGGCTACTCCTGGCGAACAGAACGTACCTCAAGTACATAGTGCATGTCTTGGCGTCGTACGGTCATGCCTCGTGCACGATGTCGATCGTCGGCCTATCGACCCACAATGCCATCCATGATAGTTGTGTCTCCCTCCAGTCGTTGCTCCTCTGCCCTTGCCTCGTTTGCCTGTAAGTCAATTTGGACATTAGATAATTGAAAAAAGAGATAGAACTAATAGGTTAACTGATGAAACCAAATAACAATATACCTATGGGCCTTCACTACAAGAGGTCATCCTGGTGGCGGTGGCACCTGCTGGTATAGCCCGAACTGTCTCATGACTCGCTGCGGTGGGTACGACTCGACCATGTGGGAGAACACCAGATGGCAGATCATCATCCATTATGCGTGGTCCTGACTACACTGAGAGGACAAACCGTAGGGGCCGTGTCTGCAAGGAACCATGTAGTCCATGGGTACCAGATGACCTCGTCCTCGTGCAGAGTCGCCTGTCAGCCATACGTACCTTCCAGTCTGGTCACCTGGGAGGTGGCACTATTGTAGGACCCCACAGCAGTATACCTGTAAGCATAGCGATGTCTTGCAGAGTAACGGTCATCTCCCCCCACCGGAAGTGGAAAGTATGCATCTCTGGTCTCCAACGGTCCACGAGCATAGACATCAGTGCTGCGTCAAACTGAAACGCATGCGGTAGGTCCAATAGGCGGGTAATGGGCAAGAGCCGGTGTCCCGTAGTAGCGGGACGTACCGCTGGTCCAGAGGCCAGTGCTCTCTGGGAGACCTGAGAACAAAGCTCGGAGGGCCAACGCCGGCTGACCACGCGTGGCATCGCTGTCCCCCATCCCACCATGAGTCGAGCAACTCGTACGTGACGTCATCTGGAGGCTACACCATCTCTTGAGGTGCCTAGAACAAGTTAGTGTGCAATGAAAACAGGAGGTACAAGCAAAATAAAAGCGAAATATATGATAGAAGAACACATAGTAGCACCATGAGATAAAGAACGCAGAGTTCATATCCTACTAACCATTGTGCAGTGCATTACGAACGTACCATAGTTGGACCCATTCGAACACATACAACACGGTAATGTCTAACGGGAGTGCATATGGACGCATTACAACAAACATACAACATCACAACATGGGCGGTGAAACTTCGTCGCTATGGTGCATTGCTTGACCTAGGCCTGTTTGGGCAGTTGCTAAAGGAGTGACCAATCGTCTTTCATAGTCTACATCTTGGGCACCTAACCTGTTGCCCACGTTGGCTATCATCCATGTCGTTACGAATGTGGCGGGATTGTCATCTTCAACGGTCGGCCTGCTTGAGTGCGTCGTTCAGCACCCACTTTCGCGTGCGCTGGCCAGAGGTCCCTGTAATGCATGTCCAGCCTGTACAAATTGAACTCGGGCGTCAAAGTGCCACACAGGTGGTGCATATCTTAGTACTCCGAGACATAATGCGCCGAGGCCTGGCGCCACGCTATGCACGCCGTATACACATGGGAGCATGGCTTGTGAAGAAGCTGCAGCTTATTGTAGGTGCAGGACGCTTCGTCATTGATCGAGCATACTTGTTTGCGATCACCCCTAGCTTGACCCATCACATACTTTTGCCTCAGACGGATCTCAAACTTTCTCCTGATGCCATCCATGGTCTTAGCAGTGTGTGAACAAGCCTTTTGGATCTTATTATCCATGTAGGCCTGCGCCACCTCTGAGAATTACTTGCCTTCGTCTATATGCTTCTTCTCCATCATGGCTCTATTGATGAAGTATCCTACAGTACGTTTCCAGCTCTCCTCGATGATTGCGGTGATCGGGAGGGATCGGGCACCCTTGAGGACATCGTTGTACAGCTCGAAAATATTGGTCGTCATGATTTCGTATCGTGCACCACCGGTGTCATACAACATACAGCTCGAAAATATTGGTCGTCATGATTTCGTATCGTGCACCACCGGTGTCATACAACAGAGACCATTTCTCAAAGTCGGCTGCGTACAAGTTTACCTACTGTGTCAACTCCCCAACTCTAGCGGAGCCTCCTGCCTCAGCGTCCTTGCAATTCCTGACATGCTTGCTGGTTTCATTGTCTAGCTATCTCCACACGGCCTCGAACTTCCACCTTTGGTTTTGCATGCATAGCTTCTTGAAGGTCTTCATCAGGTCCTTGCTTCGGAACCTTGTGTGGAAGTTCGCCGCGAGATGCCTCATGTATCATCAGTTCGTTAGGCCGTTCCATTGGAAGGGGGGCTGTGTCCCATTTTGCATCGTGCTAAACGTGGACATCAACCCAACATTGCGGTCTGATATGATGCACACATCTAGGTGGTCTTCAACCACCGCTTGCTTCACATTTGCAAGGAACCACAGTCAAGTACCCGTGTTCTCATTCTGAACAATCACGAAGGCCACGGGGAGTAACTTGTCGTTCGTGTTGGCTACAACTGTGGTGAGGTTGGTGCCTTTGTACTTACCAGTGAGGAAGGTGCCGTATATCGACAGAACGGGACGACAGTACTTGAACCTTTCGCTCGCTTAGCGGAAGGCCCATAATACTCTATCAAGGACAAAACAATTCGGTCCCTTCGTAGGATGTGCCCGCTCCAGCTTGTTAATGTATGTACCGGGATTTGATTCTGCAATCTGATGGAGCATTCTTGGGACAAAGTTGTAGGTCTCTTCGTATGTGTTGAGCATATGCTCTACGACCTTTCGTTTCACACACCACACCTTGTTGTAGCCAACAGGGAAGCCCACCATATTGATAACATCTGCCAAAAGAAGCTTCGACGAAATAGATTCATCAGCTACGACTAGGTGGCTTATCAGCTCCACAACATATGACGAGGTCAAGTTGCGGTGCCTATGAAGTGGCTCTGCAAGCTCGCATGTGTGATCCTTGAGCATCGTTATGCAGAAGTCCATCGCGGTGCCCCTGAACTGCTGTGCACGAACCTTGTTAGGGCAAGATCCATCCACACACTTGACGATGTAGGTGTCAGGGTTGAACCTGTGCACCCGATACATCCGGCTAATATTGACGGTGTATCTAGCAATGGCCTGTTGGGCATCACTCTTGTTAGGGAAGCGCTGCCCTAAGAGAAGAGTGTCTTCATTGAACCCCCACTCCGCCTCCTCTGTCTGTGGCAGAACCAGGGATGTCGCCGCGATGTTGTCCAATCTAGACGAGACATACGCAACATTGGCGGTCACAACACTACCAAATACACCTACCGTAGAAGCTTCTCCATCATGTTCCTGTCCAAAACTAGCTGTATCAATAGCCTCCTCCTCGCTTTCCACTACATCCACCTGCTTGGCAAGGTATTCGTGGCAGTCAATACGGGCTACCCACCACCTCTCCACGCTTTTGTTCAGCTCGAAAGTCTGCACGCCTCCTCAAGTCTCCATCACCCACTTCCTCACTCACATCTCCGCCAACACCTGTATCTGCATCAGCGTCGAAGACCAACCTACGTGCTTCATCTCCAGCAACTCTACCAGAACCACCCATGGCGAATGATTCTGTCCTCTCCACAAACTGGACATACACCATCAACCTAGCATATATCGTAGTGGCAGGGTTTCACACAACCTCCATGTAGTTGGCCCACGAAGCGTCAATACTCACCTTCATAAGTTGCCAAAAGGTTTATCCTACACCACCCCCCGCCGAGGCATACAATGCCTCAATGTGTAGCTTCTTCTTTCCAGTGTCCCGGTCGAACGCGAAACGCATGCATCTCCTTAGCTCGCAAAGGCTAATGTCCTTCAGACTCGGTGCCTAGATCTCGGTCCAGTCACAACTTGACAGGTCCGCCCTGTACGGCCCGTCGCGTACGAGACCATCACCATAGAACATGAACAAGTCTTCAATCAACATGTTCAACGAAGACTTGCGTACTATGGCTGGGGTCTCCTCTTGTTGGTGATGAGGACATGACCCCTATGGATACAATCATATTTGCTATGCTTGCTATTCCAATTACAAGAGCTCGTATGCTTCACTTAAATTATCAGGTGAGCTCGTTTTTAGGAGTGCATTTATATTATATGAACTATATGATGCTACCTAATGATGAAAATGTATATTTGTGTAGCATCACATCACTTTATGTCCAAGCTAAGCAAGAGTTCAAGTTGGACATGTTTTGGAATCAAATTCGGCCTCCGGAGACAACACTGACTTCAAACGTGCATAACTTTCACATACAGAGTTCGTTTGAGCTCCACGAGTACTTTATGGAAAGCTTATCCCGTCCTATTTTCAACGGTTCTGGCCTCACCATTAAATTCCTTTTGTGGGCACCATAACCACTAAAAAGGTGATGCATCACCTATTTGGGCCAGATTGGGCCTTGTAATGCTTGTGTCCAAGGGGAGGCTGGCAGCCTGTACTGTTTATGAGATACTATTCACATATGAACAGTATTATAAATAGTATCATTCCCTATTTTGTTAGCTATGTGCAGCTCCTTCTCCCCTATTTAAGGTGGTCGCACCCCTCTAGTTTCCTTGTATTTTGTTTAGTTAAAAGTTAGCTTCATTGCAACTTCGTGTATTGGCTTGTGTCGATTAGACCAACTATAATATCGCTATAGAACCCCAACTTTATCAAATATTTTAATCTCATTTGCAATTTCATATTGCTTATTATCTTGTTCTTGCATGTTCTTCGATTGTATGCAGGAATAGACCTTTGTGGTCAGGTCGATCGTGCTTCTAGCAAGGTCGATACCAATCTCGGAGTTGGTTCAGCGATTGCCAGACATATTGGTTGTGTGCGATTGGTAGCAGAATCGTGAGAGTCGTCTCCACTAAAATCGAGTTATCCTTCTCACCGAACGATCGGGACACCCATTGTCGCATCAGTTGGTCCAGAAGATTTTGGACGGCGTTGGGTTCTACGTGCAAAACGAGAAACACAAATAAATAAATAAATAAAAATAAAATATATACTAGAAGGAAGATTACAATTTTAGATGAATTTTGAAACTTCAATCACTGGATTCGGAGTTCGAACGATGGAGAACGAGTGATCGGAAGATCGATTGGAAAGAAAATGCTGGAAATTGCAAAATAAAGGAATATTTTATTGCATATTTTATGTGAAAAGTGAAAAGGGATATGTATAAGCAATAATGTTCTACTGTTTGATTTTCTCACGATCGTTCCATAGTCTGAAAACATTGGTGCCTTCATCTTTCAATTTTTCTGTCATCTTAGACCGCACTACCTAACACAAATGGAGATTTCTACTACATCAAGGATTACTATATTAATCCCTATGTGCTAATTTCATCAAATCATAACATAGACAGAGATATGAAAGTACAATGTACCACCATAGTACCACAATCAATTACCTCAAGAAATGTACTACTTAATCGCGCTAAAGTAACGATCAAATAACATCACACACATCATTCTCGTGACTAGGACGACATTACCATGACTAATTAAGCAATACCATCCACATGAACTAAACATAAACATCAACTAAGCATGATTACCTAACATATTCTACACCATCAAGCAACCATTACAGTAATAACAAATTAACTACGCTACTTGCATGTGTACTTACGTAATAATTACAGGACCACTAAGCTAATTACATGCTAATCACCCAGCTAAAACTATAGTCGTATGTGGATAAAAATTACCTGTAACACCCCAGCCCAACACTGAGCCTGGAATGCCACTAAACTACCCTTAACAACTAATATACATCAACACACTATGAAATTTCAGCGAGTAAAATAATATTAAAACCCATCCACGGGTCACAATAGAACATGGGTAAATACTTGTCAAGCATGAATCCAAAACATAGCAAGGTAAACAGTCTAAAACAGTGCCAAACCGATAAATCCAAAGCCTTAGAATAAATAGACCAGTCCAAAACATTCCTCTAAGCTTATTCAATTTCTAACATGTCCTAAAAGTAGGCCAGCAATAATGAATCAAATGGTTCTCATAGAGAAATAATCATGTGTCTGAAGTATTCAACTATCCCATATGCACTATTCGCTCTCAATCGTGGCGCCCTCTATGATCACCTAAAACAACAAAATAACAAGGGTCCGTCCACGACTCAGCAAATACATCAATATACAACGAACGATGATAAATTAACAGTATTCAATAACTTTATTATCATCACATGTACTTCTATTAATATTCTCATGTTGTTCTCTTCTCTTTGTTTCACACCCATTCATCTCATATCAATGCAACTCTACTCTACATGACCACATGCACTTCTTTCGCGTATACCAGTATAGCGTGAGCGAATGCTCATGACAACATTCACTCTCAAGCCCACTCCTCCTCAAGGATCGGGGATCTCCTCCACTCTCATGGAGTTGTGATCAATCATGATCACCTGCCCATATGCAAACATGTTTATGAATACAAACATGCATAATTTCATAATATTCATCAGTGGCGGAGCTAGAAATTAGATGATGAGGGTGCACACTTTACACTCATAATTCTATAGTTTGTACAATAATTTTATAACATCATAAATCGAACACATATATTCCAAATTTATCAAAAGCACAATGCAAATAATTCGAATAAGGTCTTACATGAATAAAAAATTACAAAATATGCAACTATGCAAAAAAAAATTATAATACAATTTTACACTTTTTCATGCCTTGAAAATGTTTCATTACATCGTCTTCATTAACCTGCTCGCACGCCACGCTGTCACCCTTCGCGTCGTGCCACTGGCTGCCTACTCCCGGCCGCCCGCTCTGCGCCGCCTGCTTCCCTGCCTCGCTAGTCGTCGGCTCCTCGCGTTGGTGAATTGGGGAGGAGAGGACTGAGGACATATTAGGGTTGGGGAGGAGATGATTGGAGTGGTATGTGCCTCTGTGGACTATGCTGTGCAAGCAATGGAATGGTATGTGTGGATTTCATGGGGATATTCTCCAGATCTTAGGATGATGTGACAATTGGCAATGGCGTTTACGGTTTGTCGTTTCACGCGTTTTCGACAAAGTTACAGGCTTACTGCTCAGGGGCGGTCCGACCGGCCACACGGCGGTCCGACCGGTCCCATATCGGTCGGACCGCCATCCGGGCGGTCGGACCGGCGATGACCAAAAGTGTTCAAATCGAGCTGGGCCAAAAATAGGTGTTGTAGACAAGTAAGGGGATCCCAATGCACTTGGTCTCATGATTTTTGGAGCCTCCAGTGAAAAGTTCTATTGGTTTAAAGTTTCCAGAAGGTTTCGGATTTTGGGAGCTTGAATTTCGGCTAAGTCCTAAGGGGCGGTCCGACCGGCTCACAGGGAGCGGTCCGACCGGCCATGGGGCGGTCTGACCGGCTCACCTGGAGCGGTCAGACCGGTAACTACTTGAACGTCGGCCAACTTCGTGGCGATGTTGTTTTGTTAGATCAAAGTCATTGGTTTCATGGCATATGATTTGCATGATGCATGTTTTGACTAACATGGGTCAAGTTGTGAAGAACTTGTTCCCGAATACGTGTTTTCTTGTCTGTGGTTGTGCAGGTAGCTTGGTGGTCAACGACGGTCAACGGCGAGGAGAATCGGGACTAGACTTGAAGAGTTGAGGTCCAGAACGATCGACGATGCCGGGTGAGGTCAACGACTCAAGCGTGACACAAGATGGACAATTGTGACCTATTGGCGAATCCATGATGCATGGTGAAGCGGTTTAGGTCAAAAGGTTAAAGACGGCGCTTTGCGAAGCGTGCGTGTGTGACCCGTTTGTTAGTGGGCCTTAACGGGAGCCCAATTAAGTCAAACCCTAAGAGTTTTAGGCCTCCACTATAAATAGGAGGAGATGGTGGCTGCACCTCTCTCTCTCTCGCCTTTTGATGTTTCAAAACCCTAATTGTCTTTAGGGGAGTTGAGGTGGAGGCTAGGGCTCTTGATGGTTTGTGGTGAATTTCGTGATCCTTGATTGTTTACTGATCCATGATGGTGTGGATGTAATCCAGCTTCAATCACGAAATCAATCTATGCAAGGTTTGCTTGAGATAAGTCTCTTTTCGTTCTTGCTTTCAATTTGGTGATTTTAGGGCTTTCTTTGATCCACGAGTTTGTGATTGATTCTTTCACGTGAATTAGCTTGTCGTGATATGTGTGAATCTATCTAGCATCATCTTGATCATCAATCTCTCACGAACAAGCTTTAGGATCAAGTTTTCGTTCTTGCCCGGTTTTAGACCTTCGTTAATCAATTGACAATTGCTCAAGATCGCTCCAAGAATTATCATAATATTCGATTGGAATAGGTCCTCAATAGCATATAGAAGGTGTGTGCAAAGTTTCATAAAGATTGGAGTTGAGAATCAAAAGTTTCACCTAATTGCAACTTCGTCATCGGCCGATTTTATTGTTGTAGATCGGTTCGAGTCGGCCGGTCGATCGCCATCATCACCGGGCCGACCGATTTTGAGCGGTCCGACCGCCAAAGACAACGCCGGCCGATCGCTTGCAATCGGTCCGACCGGTTGAGTATAACGGTCGACCACTTTGTCTTTGTGAGTCTTGGTAATCTTAGTTGATTTTGTTATATTGCTTAGGGTTTAATTGGATTCAATACTAGTCTTCCACAGATGGTATATTGATCTTCATAGCTTCCTAATAGCTACTGGAGTTAATTTGTATTGAGTTCATAATTTGTGAAAAGTGAGCGTGCTCCTATTCACCCCCTCTAGTCGCTTTTACGGTCCAACAAGTGGTATCAGAGCCTGCTAGTTCAATCTTGATCTTAACCGTCCACGAACTTTGGCGATGGATAAGTTTTCTACTAAACCGCATATCTTCGATGGGCACGACTATGCCTATTGGAAGAATCGATGCTGCGTCTTTCTTGAGAGCGAGGACAAGCTATTTGGGATGTTGTTAGAGCCCACTGGTTATTCCCGAAATTGCTACACCGCTTCGCAATTCTTTTGGCTAACAACAATAAGGCTAAGAATCTTTTATATGGTGCACTTGGTAGACAAGAATATGATAGAATTTGCAATCTTTCAATCACAAGATGAAATTTGGAACACTCTCGAAACATATCATGAGGGTTCGTCCCAAATCAAAAGGTGCGCCAAACTGCTTACAAGCGTGAGTACAATAAATTCGAGATGCGCCCCGAGAGAGCATCGATGACATTTTCGATCGCTTTAATAAAGTAATTAATCAAATGAAAGTCGTTGATATTGAATATTCTCAATCTGAAAATGCCACCCATCTCTTGGCCGCAATCAACACCAAGGAGTGGGAGATGAAAGCTACCGCTATAGAAGAAAATGTTGATCTTTCAAGTCTTACTTTAGAATTGCTTTATAGTAAACTCAAGACTCATGAAATTAAAAGAGTTGATCATCCTAAGAAAGATAATTTAGCTTTGGTAGCAGATCCTCTCAAAAGGCTTTTGATGACTCTTGTGAATCTTCTTCTCGATTTTCATTTGCTTGTTTATCTGCTATTCATGAAGAGGAGCTTGAAAGTATTCTCAAACAGAGTTAGCTCTTCTAGCTAAGAAATTCACACGGGCCTACAATAATGTGAGAAACAAAAAGAGAGGTGGTCCGGTAACATGCTATGAATGTGGTGAGCTCAATCATATCCGCAAATTGCCCCAAGTCGAAAGGTAAGAGCAATCATAAGGAAGGAAAGCCGACTTGAAGAAGCCTCCTTTCAACAAATCAAGGTATGAGGCAAATAAGCTTGTGAAGGTCGCTCACCGGTCCTTGCCGCTTTTGAGGATCAATCCTTGAGCGATGTGGATACCGGGAGTGAGGAGGACAAGGAGGAGGAGATCCTCAAGGTAAAAAGAAAGGGAAGGCCAAAGATTTCACGGCATGTGCTTCATGGTCGACACTTGACGACATTGATGATAATGAGGTATCTTTTTCTTATGATGAGCTTTCTGCTAAATATGATTCTATAGTTGAGCAATTGCTTAGTCAAGATGAAGCGCTTGAATTTGTTATGACAAAAAATAAGAAATTAGAGTCAAAAATTAGCAAACTGAAAGTAGAGCTTAAAACTGCTAAGACTCTTGAACTCGATGAATGTTTATCTTGTCATGCTATGCATTACAAATTACCAAGTTACAATCGCTCATAATATTTGTGTACAACAACTTGAGAATGCTAAATCTGAACTAAATGAAATTAAAAGTGCTCCTTGTGAAAAATGTTTAGAATCTAGTAAATTGATTGCTTTTGATGTTTTTGATTCTAGCTCTTGCACTTCATGCTTAGAAAAAGAACGTGAAATCAAAGATATCTTAGAAGTCGCTAGAGTCAAATATGCTAAGCTTAAGGACAATATTGAAAATACTACTTGTGCTTCATGTTCCACTCTTAAGCTTGAAATTGCTTTGTATAAGGAAAAATCTATGGATAAAACTTGTGATTCTTGTGTCAACTTGAGAAAAGAAAATGCTTACCTTCATGATACATTAGAGAAATTTTCTAAAGGTAAGAAACAATTAAACATGATTCTTGACAAGTCTAAAACTCCTTATAAGAAGCAAGGTTTAGGATTCAATTCTTTTCAAGACAATTCAACCCAAAAGTCATTCAAGTCTTGGAAAAGGTTTAATTGAATTCAAAACCCAACCCGCAAAAACATCTTTTAAATCTGCAGTGTTTTGCCCAACCTTGTATTAATTCAAATGGTGCTTCTTCTAGTGGTACCAAGTACCATTGCACTTATTGCAAAAAGGTGGACATTTGATTGAATATCATTGGCGAGGTTGAAAAATGATAGGAAAAATTTTGATAGAATTTCATTCATGCAACCTAGAGCTTCTATGAGACATGGTAACACCGAAAAGAATAAACTCGATTAGGATTTTTATCTCATGCAAATCATTATGTTTCTAGACATCCTAATTCTAATGTGTATCAGATGGCGGTCCGATCACTGGTGCTCACCGGATCGACTGTTTTGGTCACCGGCCCGATCGCCAAAGACAAAGCCGTCGAGACCGCCCATGGACAGATTCAAGTCTCATTTTAATTTGAACATTGCTCATAACCAAATGTTAAATGAAATCAAGGATAGTACTTGGTTTGTATACTCCTTGCAGAGACGTGTGTCTCAAAGATCGATTCCTAAATCTTGTTTATCTAATCCCAAAGATTGAGACACATCGCTCTTTTGCTCCTTGATTTTTAGGATTACCGCGAAAGGGGAAGAACACGTGGTTCGTTGACTCGGATGTTCACGCCACATGACCGGAACTCAAAATGGTTCACCTCTTTCACGCGAGCAACAGTGATGACTTCATCACCTTTGGAGATGATACACAAGGGCGAATTGAAGGAACAGGATCAATTAGGGTAAACAACAAATTCATTCTAAAGGATGTCGCTCTTGTGGACAAGCTTAGGTATAATCTCCTTTCTGCTTCTCACTTCTTGATGATGGGTATGAGACTGCTTTTAAGAAAATGCTTGTCGTGGTGCTTGATTCTACCGTGAGCTTGTGTTTGGAATCTCTAGAGTTGGTAGAATTTTTGAGCCGACTTTTCGTAATCTCTTGTCGGATCTCTTAAATGTTTGCTTACATCTTCTTCGATTTTTGGCTTTGGCATCGACGTTTGGGGCACATTGGTTTTGATCATTTGACGCGAGTTAGCAACCTTGATCTCATGAGAGGTTTGCCTAAGCTCAAAGTCACAAAGATGTCAGTATATGTGCGCCTTGTAGGCATGGCAAACAAGTTGTCGCCTCACACCCTTCTATGACTATGGTTATGACCGACTGACCAGACGCTTGCTTCATATGGATACCGTTGGTCCCGCTAGAGTCCGGTCATTGGTGGAAAATGGTATATTCTAGTCATAGTCGATGATCTTTCAAGATATACTTGGGTGTTCTTTCTTACTTCAAAGGATGAAGCTTTTGGTTATTTTCATGATCTTGTTCTTCGCTTGGCTTCGAGCTTCTGGTGCTTTGAGAGCGATTCGCAGTGATAATGGCACGGAGTTCAAAAATGCTTCTTTGCTTCTTTTGTGCCGAAAGCGTGGTATTGAGCATCGTTTCCTCTCCACACGCCCTCAACAAAATGGCGTGGTGGAAAGGAAGAATAGGACCTTGGTCGAAATGGCTAGGACGATGCTAGATGAGTATAGCACACCTAGGAGATTTTGGGCAAGCTATTGCTATCGCTTGCCATATTGCCAATCGTGTCTTTTTGAGACCTTCTTTAGGCAAGACTCCTTATGAGCTTCGCTTTGGTAGAAAACCCTCTGCTTCGCATTTTGAGTTTTGGATCAAAATGTTTTATTCTTAAGACAGCAATTTAGATAAATTTGAATCAAGAACTTTTGATGGGGTATTTTGGGTTATCCCGCTCATTCGAGGGTTTTCGAGTTTTTAATATCGAGACTAACATTATTCAGAGACTTGTAATGTCACTTTTGATGAGACTAGCCTCGAGCTAGATCAATTGCTACAGATGATTTGGTGTGACAGAGAGTATTTTTGTGGAGGAAGATGAGGACGGTTAATGTCATTCCCTCATCCGCCAAGCGCCCATATTGATACAAGAACTCGCTACGCCTACTTCACCTTCATTGAGGCTCTCGCTGCATCATCATCATCGCAGACTGCGGAGGTCGAAGAAACGACATCTCACCCGGCGCCCACTTCGTGATTCAGAGACAAAGATCCTCGGAATGGATAATAGGTAATCTACATGAGCGAGTCACTCGCTCCTGTATAATGATCCAAATCTCTACTCATTCGGCTTTTGTTGCTTCTTTTGAACCCCGCGATATATCACATGCTTTATCCGATTCTAGCTGGGTAAATGCCATGCATGAGGAGTTAGAGAATTTTGAAAGAAACAAAGTTTGGAACCTAGTAGAACCTCCTAGTGGTCATAATGTTATAGGAACCCGCTGGGTGTTTAAGAATAAACAAGGTGAGGATGGTTCTGTGGTTAGAAATAAGGCCGATTGGTAGCTCGTGGTTTGACCAAGTTGAGGGGTTAGATTTTGATGAGACATTTGCTCTGTTGCTAGACTAGAAGCCATTCGCATTCTCGCTTGCATTTGCTGCATCAAAAGGTTTTAAATTATATCGATGGATGTTAAAAGTGCCTTTTAAATGGTTTCATAGATGAGGAAGTGTATGTTAAGCAACCCCCGGTTTTGAGGATCCTAAATATCCAAATCGTGTTTTCAAGCTATCTAAAGCATTGTATGGTCTTAAACAAGCCCCTAGAGCACAGTATGATAGACTTAAGACCTTCTTGCTTAAAAATAATTTTGAGATGGGTAAAGTGGATAAAACCCTATTCATTCTTAGACGTGACAATGACTTCCGCTTGCTCAAATTTATGTGGATGATATTATCTTTGGTGGTTCCTCTAATGCTCTTGTTTCCAAACTTTTCCGACACTATGTCTAGGGAATTTGAGATGAGTATGATGGGAGAGCTTAATTACTTTTTGGGACTTCAAATCAAGCAATGCAAGGAAGGAACTTTCATCCATCGACGAAGTACACTAAAGATCTTCTCAAACGCTTCAACATGGGTGATTGCAAGCCAATTTCCACTCCCATGGCAACTTCAACTGCTTTGGATCCGGATGAGGAAGGAGAAGTCGTGGATCAACGCGAGTACCGCAAAGATGATCGGCTCCTTCTCAGATTTGACGCCTCGAGACCGACATTCACTTCACTGTATGCCTTTGTGCAAGATTTCAGCGCTCCGAGAACTTCCCATCGCCAAGCCGTTTTATATTCGTGTATTTACACTCTACCCTCTTATATGGCATTTGGTATTCTCGCTCTTCACTTTGTCCATTAGAGGTTTTTCGATTCGATTTTATGGGTCGTCGGCTAGATAGGAAGAGTACCTCGTGACACCGTCACTTTCTAGGCACGTCTCTTGTATCTTGGTCTTCTAGAAAGCGTCTTACATTGCACAATCCATCACGAGGCGGAGTATGTTGTCACGCTAGTTGTCAGAGCTGATTTTGTGGATGACGCCCACTTTGAAAGATTATGGGTTAAACTTTGCTAGTGTTCCTCTTTTCGTGATAACACTTCGCTATTAATATTGCTAAAACCCAAAGGCAACATTCTAGGACTAAGCACATAGACATTCGCTTTCACTTCCTTAAAGATCATGTTGAAAAAGGTGATATTGTGATGCACTTTGTAGAGTCCAAGCTCAATTGGCGATATTCTTACCAAGCCTTTAGATCAAACCGCATTTTCCTCCTTAAGAAGTGAGTTAGGGTAATTTATCCTTATGGGTTGGTTTGAGGGGAGTTTGATCTTTTCTTATCTTTCCTTGTTCTTTTGATCTTTTATTGTTCTTTTTCTCGAACTTAGTGATCTTTTCAACTTTTTAGATTTTTAGGCCTTTTAATTGCATCTCATTGTGTCATATTGCATTCATATGAAAAATACAACAAGTGGTATGAAAATTCAAAAAAATGCATTGTAATATAAGATTTTCTCGCTTATCTTTTAAAATTGATGAAGCTTTGCCTATTACCCTTTAGAGCTTTTGTATTTCAATTCTTGCTCAATGTCATGTCTAGTTCTTTGACTTGCTAGAATTATCATGCTTTTACATGTGTAGCTAAGTCTTTGCTATATGAGCTAGAACCTTTAAACAACTCAAACTAAGAAATTGCAATTTGTGGATGTTTTAGCGAGTTGCGTAATTAGTGCTCCTCTTGTGACATTGGCCTGCTGTAATTGCTTTGTTAGCTCTTTGATCTAAAATTGACCATTACTTGAGCTTTTGTGTTCTTGAGATTCTAAAACTGCTCTTGTGAAAATGAAAATCAAGATTGTCTTATGCTTAAATTGTGCCAAACTATTCTTACGAGACCGCTTGTCAAATGACATGAACTTGGAGATAGTTTGATGAACCGCACGATCTCATGGGGACCGCTTGTCGAAATGACATGAACCTCAAGATTTGTCGCCTTGAGAAGCTTAGAAAGAGTTTGTGGATGGCTCCTAGTCCAGATCTTCTTTACTAAGATATACCTTTAATCAACTTTTGGTCAAGCTTAGGATGAGTTTGTGGATGGCTCCTAGTCCAGATCTTGTCACTAAGTTAGATCATTAGTCAACTTCAATATTCAATGCAAATGAGAAAAATGTTGACAAATGGGCGTTTATAAAATATTGAGCAAAATGATTCAATACGGACTTGATTGACTCTTCATGTGGTCTTTGTTAGATTTTTGATCTCACTTTGACATTTGACATGGCCAATTTCACTTTAGGATCTCGTTGATGAACTTGTCAATTTGAAGCGTTGCTTAAATTGATCAAATCCATCGCTTTACTTTTGAGCCTTTGTGCTTAGCTTTGATATATATGTCTTACCATGATCTTGCTAGCATCGGACTTGATATGTTTGTTTGTGCATTATTCGAGATACTAGCTTGTTCTTTTGGGTAATCTCCAAAGCTTCTTGTAATCAAAAATTGAAAAATACAAAAATTGAAGCCACCCATTGCACTTCATGCATATTCCTCTTTATGCTTCTTTTGTTTCGCTTCTTTCTTTATTCTCTATTTGTTATTCCCGGATGAGAGGAAGGCGTGATTCCTTGATGAATCCATTGTCAAAGGGGAGAAGATGTGTTAAATGAAAAGATATTTCTTTGGGAGAAGATGTGTAATATTTCTTTGCTACTCTTATTTGGAGAAGATGTGTTAATGAGAAGATTGGGGAGAAGTTTATACAAAGGGAGAAACTGAAAATTTGAAATTTGATGATCATAGTGAGGGGAGTTCTTGAGTTGCATTCTTATTGTCTTATTGAATATTCGAACTTGAATTGCATTCTTTTATACTCACAATGATCATAGGTCAATTGAACAATTGTTCTTTCATATGGACCTCATGTGAGAATTTTGACCCTTTCTCGAAATCAAAGTTTTTATGCTTTCTTTTGCCTTGTCTCACATGCCTATACTATTCTCGATGCCACTTGGTCATGTTCATTGCTTTTTCTTGCTTATGGACCAAGTTGTGCCTTTGTGCTAAAACCGCGAGTAAACTCGTTTTCAAACCTCTTACTTACATTTTTGGATAATTGCCAATGTGTTCATCAAGGGGAGATTGTGGATTTCATGGGGATATTCTCCGATCTTAGGATGATGTGACAATTGGCAATGGCGTTTACGGCTTGTCGTTTCACGCTTTTCGACAAAGTTCTGTGCTTATCGCTTGGGCGGTCCGACCGGTCCTTGCAGACGGCGGTCCGACCGTCCCATATCGGTCGGACCGGCCATCTCGGGCGGTCGGACCGGCGATGACCAAAAGTGTTCAAATCGAGCTGGGCCAAAAATAGGTGTTGTAGACAAGTAAGGGGATCCCAATGCACTTGGTCTCATGATTTTTGGAGCCTCCAGAGAAAAGTTCTATTGGTTTAAAGTTTCCAGAAGGTTTCGGATTTTGGGAGCTTGAATTTCGCTAAGTCTTATAGGCGGTCCGACCGCTCATTGTGGAGCGGTCCGACCGCCATGAAGGTCCGACCGCTCACCTGGAGCGGCCGACCAGAATTACTTGAACGTCGGCCAACTTCGTGGCGATGTTGTTTTGTTAGATCAAAGTCATTGGTTTCATGGCATATGATTTGCATGATGCATGTTTTGACTAACATGGGTCAAGTTGTGAAGAACTTGTTCCCGAATACGTGTTTTCTTGTCTGTGGTTGTGCAGGTAGCTTGGTGGTCAACGACGGTCAACGGCGAGGAGAATCGGGACTAGACTTGAAGAGTTGAGGTCCAGAACGATCGACGATGCCGGGTGAGGTCAACGACTCAAGCGTGACACAAGATGGACAATTGTGACCTATTGGCGAATCCATGATGCATGGTGAAGCGGTTTAGGTCAAAAGGTTAAAGACGGCGCTTATGGAAGCGTGCAGTGTGACCCGCTTGTTAGTGGGCCTTAACGGAGCCCAATTAAGTCAAACCCTAAGAGTTTTAGGCCTCCACTATAAATAGGAGGAGATGGTGGTCGCACCTCTCTCTCTCGCCTTTTGATGTTTCAAAACCCTAATTGTCTTTAGGGAGTTGAGGTGGAGGCTAGGGCTCTTGATGGTTTGTGGTGAATTTCGTGATCCTTGATTGTTTATCGATCCATGATGGTGTGGATGTAATCCACTTCAATCACGAAATCAATCTATGCAAGGTTTGCTTGAGATAAGTCTCTTTTCGCTCTTGCTTTCAATTTGGTGATTTTAGGGCTTTCTTTGATCCACGAGTTTGTGATTGATTCTTTCACGTGAATTAGCTTGCTGTGATATGTGTGAATCTATCTAGCATCATCTTGATCATCAATCTCTCACGAACAAGCTTTAGGATCAAGTTTTCGTTCTTGCCCGCTTTTAGACCTTCGTTAATCAATTGACAATTGCTCAAGATCGCTCCAAGAATTATCATAATATTCGATTGGAATAGGTCCTCAATAGCATATAGAAGTGTGTGCAAAGTTTCATAAAGATTGGAGTTGAGAATCAAAAGTTTCACCTAATTGCAACTTCGTCATCGGCCGATTTTACTGCTGTAGATCGGTTCGAGTCGGTACGGCCGATCATTCATCATCACCGGTCGATTTTGAGCGGTCCGACCGCCAAAGACAACGCCGGTCGAGACCGCAAGCAATCGGTCCGACCGGTTGAGTATAACGGTCGACCGCTCAGGTTGTGAGTCTTGGTAATCTTAGTTGATTTTGTTATATTGCTTAGGGTTTAATTGATTCAATACTAGTCTTCCACAGATCGTATATTGATCTTCATAGCTTCCTAATAGCTACCGGAGTTAATTTGTATTGAGTTCATAATTTGTGAAAAAGTGAGCGTGCTCCTATTCACCCCCCCTCTAGTCGCCTTTTACGGTCCAACAGTATGGCTATATCTTGTTTGGAGTCTTGGACCTTCGGTGGTGGCTTGGTGGGCTGGCCGGTCGGGTTTTCATGAGAAACATAGCCCACTACCCACTGAATACTGATTCACTGATGACTGAAGTTAGAACTCTGAAGAGTCAAAAGTGACTGAGTGTGAGTGAAGAACTGATTACCGATATATGATGAACTAATTACTAAATAAATCACCTACTATTTTTCTAATTTTTGGGGGTGCCGGTGCATACCCGGCACCCCACCTGGTTCCGCCCCTGATATTCATCATATCCAATTTTTTCCTCATGATTGTAAACAAGATATAGCCATACCATTCCATTGCTTGCAATTAAATAAAAATAAAAGCACAACAACAATGGTATTAAAAGATAAAGAAACACAATGATCAATCATTGATCGTTGTCTACCATGCACTTGCCTCAACCGTGCGAAGGTGGAAGACACGAAGAGGGCGCTGCCCCCGGAACCAAACTCTCACCTGGATTAATTTAACAAGCACTCTAATATAGCAATTCTGGACAAAACAAAATTAGGAGAAAATACAAACTCACTATAATCTCTATAGCAAACCCAACTCCAAAATCCTAAATATCGATATGTCCACTCGACAGACAGTCATAATCTAAAATTCATAACTTTTTGACCAGAGATCCAAATGAGGCATTCTTGGACCCTCTGGAAATCTTATCAAATTCCCCACCTAAATCTAGTTAGAGAGCTTTCCAAATTCGGCCATCTTCTATCCTTAACAAACTGATTAACAAAACATGTAATTTTCGTCAGGGTTTTTGGACAGTGGCACAAAATCCAACGTAACTTTCAGTACACAAGGCCAAATTTTATGATCTTTAGCTTTCTAGAAAGCTTATAAAAATGTCTACAACATTCGTTATGATGTGATCCCCTAATTAATCCATATCTCCCAATCCGCTCATCCAAACGACCTTAACCAATACTCTACAGAAAGCTAGCGACATCACCCACAACTCTCTAGGAGGCACCCCAGTCGAAATCCTCCTTTAACCAGCCCAAAACATACGATCTCTACCGACTGCCAGAACCGATTTGTTATCAGTAACGCCTAAACGCAGAAATTAAACACCCAACTATCGAGATTAGGAGCGTTGCCCTTAGAGTCGTGCTAGCCCGATGAACTCCCAGTGTGGTGCTCCTCCCTCTCTTCCTCTTCTCCCTACCTTCCCTCCTTTTTTTCTTCCACGACCGGCCACCACAGCGAGGAACCGACAACCCCAGGAGATGGCAGCACGAGAAGGGAGCAGCAGAGCACTCGGCTGCGGGGGAGAAAGGGCGTCGAGACCAGGGAGGGGTGGTAGCAGGGTGGGGAGGGGCGATAGCCTGGTGGGGAGGAGAGGGGGTGGCGGCTAAGTGGGGGAGAGGGGAAAGGGAGGGGGCGGCTAGGGTTTGGGGGAAAGGCACCCCCCTTTGGCCGCCCCCCTATTGGGCTCCTGGGCCGCGGCCCGTGGCCCAGTTTGGTAGGATTTTACGAAAACCCCCCCTCTAACCCTCAGAAAAATACCACTCTTTAAAAGATTTTTCTCCTCCTGAATTATTTTCTAATTGCCTGATTAAATTTAGGGGTATTACATTACCTTTTCTTGAAGCTCACAAGCCGACCAACAACTTATGCAATTGCGCAACCTTCAAATTCATATTGAAAACCACCCAAAATTCAACTAAAAACCACCAACAACTTAGTTGCTTACACATCCTCTATTTATCCTTTCTCTGCATCTCTCTCGGTCTCTCGTTCGTGGATCAGAAGAAATGCAAATGATTTCATGCGGCCGGTCGGCGGCGGCACGCGATGCCGTGCCAGTGGTGGCTGGGCAACGCGTAGGCGGGCTCGTGCTAGGCGGGCAGGAGCGCTGGCGCGTCAGGTGACCGGGCAGTGGATGCATGGCGGCTTGTGCTTTGGGACAACGTCCTGCTTCATGCGCTCCGATACCATGGGATGTCACCGTCCTTCCGTGCTTGGGTGGCGCAAGATGTCACCGTGCCCCTTCCGCACTCATGTGGCGTGAAAGCCACCCGGGCCCGCCACCTTCCATGCCAAATCCCTCGTCGCGACATTTCGCCTGACTCATCGGCTCCCCCGCGGAATGTTCCACGTGTTGGCCTCCTGGACTTTCGCGCTCGGCAAGGGGTCATATTTGCAATTTTGATGGAAACGGAGCTATTTTTGCAATTAAGGTGGTAGCAGGGGGGCAAATTAAAAAAAATCATCAAATTAATGACTCTTGCATGATAGACAGGGCACAACACCTCAACGGAAGAAGGTAAAATGTTCTATTTACTTGCTTTTATGTTTTATTGTTGGTAATTTTTTGCTCCTACGTCAAGGGTCTGTTTAGATAGAGAGAATTTAGATTCGAATCCTTAGGCTCAAAATTTTTGAAAGAAATCCTCTCATCTAGATGCCCTCTAAGTTGCTGGATTGAATGTATTTGTTATTATTATCACTATTATTATTTCGAAGAGGATTGAGTGGATTTTTAGGGCTAATTACAAGAGCTTTATTAACTCATAGTAGGATTATGATAATTAATTAGTGACTATGTCCAAAAGGAAATCAAGAACACAATTCACCAAGTACACATCATTCTATCTGTCGAGGCTTCCTTGGCACAACAATGAGCTGCCAAATTTGCCTCACGATTATTGAGTGGATTATTGATAGGTGCCAGATGGCATACACCAATATTGAAGAGTCGAAACAATAGTCATGAATTGTCAAGTTTGCAAGAAAAAGATTAATCGAGTTCATGGAAAGAATACAGTAAGGTAGCTACATATTTTAAGGATATGCATGCATGTCGTTGGATCAAGACTCAATGCCATGCAAAATGGAATATTTCAATAGCACTAGAAATTAGGATGTACAAGCAAATGGTTTGATTTCTTTTCATCGAGTTCACATCGAATAAAGTTGATAGAAACTATACCATGTTCGAGGCATGTTTGGAACGCAAGATTTTTGCAAGAAACAATGCAATTGTCGTATAATTCCTTTAGAATTCACGCGTTGGAAGCAAGATGTTGATAACCCGACATCCATGTTTATGCTAGAGATTAGGATGGATTGATGGGCTATAATCCTTTAAGAGGAAGAGGAAGGAAGAGGAAGAGGAAGAGGCATCGACCATCCATCCAACAACGTTAACGGCGAGGAGGATCGGGACTAAGCTTGGAGAGCTGAGGTCCAGAACGATCATGGATGCTGGGTGGAGTCGTGTGACCCAAGCATGGTGCAGAATGGACAAGATGGTTCGAACGGGAAGTTCGTTGCAGCTGGTTGGATCAAGCGGCGCGGGGGTCGGTGTAAGTGCCTTGGAGGTTCCGATGGGATTCGGACGGGAGAGACTTGTCGACATGATGAGAGCCGTTGATCAACCTACACGTGGTGAAGCAGGCGATTGCTTCAACTGAAATGTGTGTGTTTGTGTCCCGTGTGTTTTGGGCCTCAACGGGACCTCACTAAGTGATCTCTCTCTAAACCCTAGCCTCTCACTATAAATAGAAAGGGGGAGTTGGAAAACCCCCCAAGCACTTCATTTGTAAAAACCCTAGTTAGGGTTAGGGTTTGGAGAGGAGAGGAGAGACTAGGCTCTAGAGAGGAGATTTGTGTGTGTGCTCTTGGATTGAGCTCTTGTCCTCCTTGAGGGAGTGGCTTTGCAAGCAACATCTTGAATCAATCAATGGATGCTTGTTCTAAGATGATGTCTCATGTGTTTTCTTATCTCTTTTGGTGATTTTGGTGCTTCCTTGATCCGGTTATTTTTGGTTGGTCTCTTGATCTCTCTTACCTTGCTATGATGTGTGGGAATACTTCTAGGACCATCTAAATCATCAATTCCTCACTAGCAAGATTTGGATCAAGTTTTTTATTTTGCTAGGTTTTGTATACTCCTTTGGTAAAACCTAAAAAGATCAATTCTTTGACGTGGATCTGGACGATCGTCGCTAGGAATAGGTTCCAGATATCCTTAGGGAGGTGTGTTCCAAGTTTGATCAAGTTTCATCAGTTGAATCAAAAGTTGGACCAATTTTCGTTTTGGTTTCGGGTGGTCTGCAGTGGTTCTGGACTGAATCGGTCCGACCGATTCCTAGCGCGATCGACCGCCTTGATTCGCCGTCGGTCGAGACCGCCTTGCTCGAGACCGCCAATTGGCCGTCGGTCAGACCGATCCAGTGATATCAATTCTCCATTATTAAATCTTGTGTTTAAGGGGGTAATAGGATTCAGCACAAGGCTTCCTCTGTGCATTTACTGATCTTTCTTAGCTTTCATAACTATTGAAGAAAAGTGCGTGTTGAATTTGATTAAAGTCAAAAAGTAAGAAAACGTCTATTCACCCCCTCTAGTCGCCTTTCCGGTCCTACACTTTGACACTAATATACATAAAAACACTTCAATTGGTCACATGAGAATAGTATTAGCATACTCTTTACCACAATAATTAAGGGTATATCATTTAAGCTACGTCACTATAGTCGTTTGTTTTATAGGATGACATAACATAATTAAGATAGTTTGCTGCATGTATGAGGGAATATAAGTTCAAGGTAAGTCGTTTATGGTGTATCGGTTGATGCGTGAGCAAAGTACTCTAATACCATGTAAACTAATAAGATAGTTTGCCGCACACATAATAAAAGTATTACTTCAAGATTAAATAGTTATATGTGTGCATGCATACATTTTAGAAAAAGGTAACTAATAGAGTAAGAATAAAGGCATGCAGCTACATGATTCATGCATGACGAAGAGTTGCTACGTTTCTAAGAACTCCAACAATTTATTACGCTTGATGATTTTCTTCTATCAAAGCGTATACTTCAATTGCGATAATCAAGTTGTATTTTCCTACAAGTTTCTATTGTCATCTCCTGTGTTTATGTTGTTTTAAAAATATAAATAGCCTATAAGACGCATAAATATATTCTAAAACATCTAAGTTATATTATTTGATACTACAAACTTTAAAACAAATTTAATTATGCAAATACGCAGACCACCTGCTAGCTATCCGTAAAGAGAGGGATTCAAAATAATAATTTGGCCACTGGTAATGGATAAGATCTGTACCGAACTTAACCGGTCGTGTCATGGTAGCTAAAGAGCGGCAAGCTGTCATTTGTTGGATGATAATTTACAATGGAATTCAACTGACCCAAGTTATATCCTTGCATTGGCTTGCTGTCAGAATCAAGTTAAGTTCATTCATTTGGCTGTATTACCATTGCAATAATTGGCTGAGCAGCAAGCTATCATTTGTTGGATGATAATTTAAAGTGGAATTCAACTGACCCAAGTTATATCCTTGCATTGGCTTGCTGTCAGAATCAAGTTGAGTTCATTCATTTGGCTGCATTACCATTGCAATAATTGGCTGAGCAGCAAGCTGTCATTTGTTGGATGATAATTTAAAGTGGAATTCAACTGACCCAAGTTATATCCTTGCATTGGCTTGCTGTCGGAATCAAGTTAAGTTCATTCATTTGGCTGTATTACCATTGCAATAATTAGCTGATTTTACTTCGATGTGGCAATTGAAACTTTCCTTACCAGGTTATTATGTGATCTTGAAGATTAGAGAGCTATGTAGTATTCCAACTTGCTTCGTCCTTTTTTTTGCAGAATTTGTCCACCCATGGGCGTGAGAACCACAGTGTCTGTACTTCCGATGATGGATCAGCGTCTCAGCGTCAAGGTGGACATTCAGAGGTCAGAGCCGTCGCGACTCTTCCGTCTCCAAATCCTTATCCAGATTTGTACACCCGGAGCCTGCCCTTGCAAGGCCACAGGTCAGTCAATGCCCTCTACTTTTCACTGATGCAGCCAGCATCTGAAAGGTAATGAGACAGGCCTTCACCTTGGAAGTTCACCTCTCTTTGTGCTGTCTGTGGTGGTCTAATTCTAGCCAGCCAACAAGCCATGGCGAGATCTTCAGTATCGTTGTAACCTGGAATATTCGGTTAAAGACTGTTCTCCGGTTGGGCGCCTGGCACAAGCTGACTGATTGATTTAGGTTAAAAGTGTTTGGAATTGGGGGCAGCGGCGTGCAGAGGAGGGGAGGTATGTGGATGAGCTTTCTGTCGTTGCTGTCAGGCCCATTTCCAGGTCTCTTTCACTCGGTAGAGCAGAGCATAAATTCCCCATTATTAGGAGAACCGATCAGCATAGCTCTCGTTCAAGCCTCGCAACTTGCAAGAGCTGTTGCTAACCTACTTCTTGGATTGGATCGGATTGGATCCATGGGAGGGATAGCATTTCTGCAGTCTTGTCACAGCCTTTTTAGGCTTTTGACTCTTCCAAGGCCGGCGAAGAGGAGGGACTTGGCTTCGCTTGGTTGGTGCCTTAGTGGCCATAATCATGCCAGGCAGAGGAATTTGCGGCTGCTGGAAAAACTTTTCTCTTAGAGATCAAATCAATTAGTTGGTCCGTAGCACTTGAGCATGGGCTTTGGATGATTGCCAATTTGGACGACCTGGTCGTGGAAAGGATATTCCGGCAGACCTGCACGGAGCCCGAGCTGCCGTCTATGGACTTTTAAGTGCACTAGTGCCCGAGCGGCGCAGTTCAGGGGATGGAATGACTGGGAGGGAGGAGGGTTCATGAGATACGCACGGAGCGCGCGTGGTTTGTGTGATGCTGGTGCGTGCCGCGTCCATGCCCTCGCTGCGCGTTAACTGAATGCCATTCTTCCTGCCCGACCAGTTGGGTCAGCCGAACAGGGCATGGTCTCTCTCTGAACGTGTTTAAACGTTGTGCTAAATCTGATCTATGCGAGACCGTGGTTGACCGTGGCAGCTTCCTTCCACACCCCCTAGAGTGCACCGCCATACCACCCTAATACTCTTCACTGGCTACTATTCCTTCGACCAGTAACCAGCCAAACCGGTGCAACCGAGACCGCTCCCCAGTTGTGGTCTTTCGAGCAGACCCGAGTCGGTGGGTCTCTCTTCCCTGCTCGGCGTTGGCACCTGCCGAGTCCGGACGCCCCGATGCGACAAGGCATAAGCGCTGGCGACTGCCGTCACTCGCCATAACTCACCATCGCTCAACCCGTCACACCACTGCACTGTGCTGCCGACTCTGTCAAGATAGCCAAACACTCCTCGGTACTGAACCACGCCGAATACAATGCATGCTCTCGAACGACCTCCACCCCAGCAGCTATAAATAGCAACCCCAAGCCCCCTCATTGCCTTTTCTCACCACAAGTGCTAGTTTCCCCACTCCTCCACTCCTCAAGTGAGCTTGAGCTCCAAGTAAGGTATTGAGTGCTCGCTTCGGCCAAGCACCTCCCCGACGTCGCCATCAGCAATGACGGCCATCAGTGAAGCTATTCCCTTCTTAAATGCATCAACTCATATTCCCTGACTCAAGAGGCGGTTCACCTCATTTGATTCCACTTTACATTCATAGGAGCTGCCGCCGACCTCGTTCTTCCTCCCCTACGACCAGAGTAGCCAAAGCAGTCGGATCGACCTCGTCGGCCATCACCACCGCTTGGAGCTTCTCCTGCTATCGCAGACCACCGTCGCTAGACCATCTCTGGCTAGCTGGCTTCCTCCGCGTCATATCAGTACGTTCCTAGTCGCCGCTAGATGCTCATCCTCACTCTAGTTGCGCGAAAGAATTGTCGGAACGACGAATGCATTATAGATCCCAAATTGTAGTCGAACCCCTAGGTGGTCGAACCTCCTTCTACTTGAGATGTAGTCTGACTTCATTTCGACTAGGTAGTCGAGCATCCTTTCGCCTGGAATATAGTCGAACTTCCAGGTAGTCGAACCCTACCCCGCTTAGGATGTGGTCGAACTTCCTTCCGACTAGAGGGTCGAAGCTCCTTTTGACCGGATGGCCAAAACTCTTTCCGACCGGATGGTCGAAACTCCTTTTGGCCAGATTGTCGAGACTTCTTCCAACAGATGGTCGAAACTCCTTCCGACTGGATGGTCGACACTCCTTTTGATCGGATGTCCGAAACTCCTTCCGACCGGATCGTCGAAACTCCATCCAACCGGATGGCCGAAACTCCTTTTGATTGAATGGTCGAAACTCCGTCTACCCAGATAGTCGAAACTACCTCCGACTGGATGCTATAGTCGAAACTCTTTTTGACCAGTTAGTGGAAACCCCCTCCGACCATATAGTCGAAACCCCTTCCGATCACTCAGTCGAAACTCGTTTGACAAGTTGGTCGAAACACCTTTGACCAATTAGTCGAAAACTCCATTCGACTAGTTAGTCGAACTCCTTCGACCAGTTGGTCGAACTCCTTTCGGCCAGATAGTTGAAACTCCTTCGTCCAATTAGTCGAAAACTCCTTTCGACCAGTTAGCCGAACTCTTTCTGACCAGAAAATTGAAACTCCTTCAACCAATTAGTCGAACTCCTTCGACCAGTTGATCGATACTCCTTTCGGCCAGATAGTTGCAACTCCTTCGACTAGTTAGTCGAAACTCCTTTCGACCAATATTCGAAACTCTTTCGACTAGTAAGTCGAAACTCCTTTCGACTAGGCAGTCGAAACCCCCTCTGACCGAGTAGTCGAAACAATGAACATTAGTCGAAATAATGAACAGCACTCAAGAACCCTTTCTACCAGGTATTCAAAGCCTATCCCGGCCAGCTGGTCGAAACTATGAATAGTACTCAAACTAATGAACACTACTCGAACACCCTTTGGACTAGGTATTTGAACCCCGTTCCAACTCGGTGGTCGAAACTACGAACAATATCGAAACAATGAATAGTACTCAAAAACCCTTACGACTAGGAATTCGAAACCCATTCCGACTAGATGGTCGAAATTGTGAATAGTACTTGAAAACCCCTTTCGACCTGGTAGTCAAAACCCCCTCCGACCAAGTGGTCGAAACACTTAATAATACTTGAAACCGAGAACTCGTATACATACTAGCCACTGTCTCGGAAACAACTTACGTTACCTACTCGAATTCTATGTCCAATACCGAACGCGGTAATGAGAATCAAAGACTAACAAAATCTACTCAACTAAACCGGAGACTTCTTTTAAAATAATATTTTTAAAAGAACATTGCAAAAATTAATAATCAGGCCAAAAAATAGCAAAAAAAATGGGTTCCTGTCGCCGGTTGAACTAGCGACATGTACCTGTCGCCAGTTCAACCGGCGATAATTACCCTGCCCCCTTTCTGTCTCCAGTCCGACTTCTTGTCGCCAGTTGAACTGACGACAGGAAATGAACAGTCACATGTCGCCAGTTCAACTGGTGATAGGAATCCAGTTATAAAAATCCCAAAAAATCTACCCAAACTCATTTTAATTCTCGAAAAAATAGAAAGAGATGAGAAGTGAGAGAAGAAAGGTAGCGAAGCTCTGCCAGTTCGTCGCGGAGGAGAGATAGACGGAGCATCGGATCCGATCGACCATCTGTAGGATCAAGGATAACCGACTAGAGGGGGGTGAATAGGAGGTTTCTAAAAATTCTAGATCAAATTACTCAATTTAGCAAGATACACTAAGCAAAGCTATCTATTACAAGCTATGAGCTACAAAATTAAATGCAATAAGTAAAGACAAGAAATAACCGCACAGGGACAAAGAGGTTTTTCCCGTGGTATCGAAGATTTGTCGATCTTCACTAGTACACGTTGAGGAAACTTAACTCGATCAAGCCGGCTCCACAAATTAAGCATTCCCTCGTAATCACTTGGTTGTTCTTCCTCCTCTCCGGAGTTGGTGAACACCGACCAATCACAATCGGCGTCGGGTCTCTTCACAAACTTCTTGAAGAGATCACCGCGCAACCTCCGCCAAGTCGTCTAGGTGCCGACAAGCACCAAGATAATAGACCTTGATCTTCACTTGACGGCAATCAAGAGCCAAATGATCAACTAAAATGCAATGCTCTTGGATTTGCTCACTACCTCACAAATGTGTGCAAAGAGAGTAAATGAGGAGTGAGAGGAGTGCTCAAAGCTCAAATGTATTGAATGAATGCTCAACAATATCACCTTGAGCTGGTAGGGGTGCATTTATACCCCCCACAACCAAATATGACCATTATACAAAAATTCAGAAAGTTTCAGGGAAATCGGAACTTCCGCCGTGTAAAGTGCGGAACTTCCGCTCTTCAATCGAGTGCACTGCAACGGTCATTACTGTGGGCATTAAATGCTCTGATATAGCCGTTGGATTTATGTGCGGAACTTCCGCCAACTTAAGTTCGGTTCTTCCGATAATCGGAAGATCCGCTCATTCCATGGCGGAACTACCGCTCTTGCGAAAATGGCTAAGTCCCTAAAAAGGGTACTCTCTGGAAAAAACGAACCGCAAGAATTTGAACACCGATAATCGGAACTTCGCTCGAATCATGGCGGAACTTCCGCACTTCGAGAAATCGGCTAAGTCCCTAAAAAGGGTGCTCTCTGGAAAAAACGAACCGTAATTTTTCGGAAGATCCGCATAGCGGAAGTTCCGCAGTGACAACGCCGGAACTTCCGATTGTGTACTGAGAAAAGGATTTTGCTTTTGAAACCAGACCAAAAGAGCATGCATGATCCTAAGTTGATCCAAAGGCATAATGAAGTACTTTCAAGCTACTAGACAAGCTCCCCCTTAATAGTACGATATTTACCCTAAAATCCGGTCTTCCTCCAGACTCCAAAGACCGGTAAAAATTCAAAAGGGGTCCTAGTCTATTTGTACCTTGCCTTTGAGACAAACTCCATCTTCTTGATATTCTTTGACATGCAGCTCCTTGATTTGACTTTGTCATCTAGGACTATGCCTTGTAATCACTTCAACAAACATATTAGTCCCATATTCACATAATGTCATTAATTACCAAAACACATTTTTAGGGGCCTAGATGCTTTCACCATCTTGTAGGTACATTTTTTTTGAACTTTATACATTATGTCAAAACATTGTCGGTTAGCAAACAAAAATAGCGACATAAAATTTAGTAGATTAGCTAAATGTAGTCCAATTATGTAGTACATATTTTGAGCTGTGTATGAGGTAGGTAGAGGGTAATGTAAGCAATACCAGTTTTATTTAGCTCCCCATTTATGCGCGGTAATTATATTATTAATACCAAAAATTATTTTTTAAGTGGGAAACTAGCATGACACGTTTAAAAATTGAAAAGAAATCTGTAGCAGCTAATTAGGGTAGGTAGAGACTAATCAAATTAATCACATCTTTATTTAGCCCCCTATTTGTGTGCAATAATTATATTGTTAATGTCGGAAATTAATTTATAACAAGGAAAATAACATGACACGTTTTAAAATTACAAAGAAAATCTAGAGCAGCTAATTAGGGTAGGTAGAGCCAAATCAAAAAAATCTCAGCTTTATTTAGTTCCGAAGGATAGGTAGAGCGTAAGCGCAGCGTTATGACTTGTCGCATAAATTTGATTTCTATTTGTGGTTGGTAATTAGTTTGCTAATGTCGCTTCGTATTATCTTTTTTACATATTTCGTAGTCTTTACAATGTATGCACTGAATTTTCTGGTATGGTGAACCCATACCACACTGCTGAGTGGTCGTACGGGTTGCTTCACCCAGTGATTGACCTACATCACTGTAGCCGCCTTAGTACCATCCTCCCCAGGAGGGTAAGGCGCCGATTGAGCTTGGCGCGTTGCGGCTGTGCACGCCCATTAGGGTCTAGAGATTGCACCCCAGCTGGGTGCCGAGATACATACAATTGCGATCTTCGTGTACTCAATTGTGTCTGACTACTACGTGTGGACTAACGTTCGTTCGTAGCCTGACCTGACGCAGGTTGAGAGCCGCGGGCCTCCTTCCGCTGGCACGGATGGTGGAGGCCACGTGGGAGAACGACCAGGACCGCGGTCCTGGTCGTACGTCCAAGTGTTTTCCATACGACCGGGCCCTACTGACAACGTTGGTCGACCGCTGGAGGCTGGAGAACACATATTTCACCTCTCGTGCGGGGAGATGATGCCGACGCTGCAGGACGTGAGCTTCCTGACCGAGTTGCCCTGAGTAGGCTTCTCCATGGCGGCGTATGAGATCTCGCCATCGTGGCGCACAGAGTTCCTGGCGAGGTTCCAGGATGTGCTGCCACCGGTAGCGATTACCACGAGTTCAACAGCCCGCACGGGCCGACGCCGACGTGGATCTACCAGTTCTACGTAAGTCTTCGTAACTATTGTCTTTTCACATCAATTCATTTGTGAACCTTGCTGATGTGTATATATCTTCTTGCATCCCAAGCGTATGGCGGAGGATGTATCCGACAAGACGGTGAGGAGGCACTTCGAGGCCTACCTGATGTGGCTGTTTGGGTGGGTCATGTTCATGGGGTCCCACGGCGACAGCGTTGATAAGTACTACATCCGCTACGCATGTGAGCTTGCAGACTGGCCAGTGGAGGAGATCCAGCCGTACGCCTAGGGTCCGGTCTTATTGTGCGCGACGTACCATGCACTGTGCAACGCGTGCCATCGGTCCCAGGATAGCTCCATCATTTCCGGATGCCCGCTACTTCTGCATCTTTGGTCATTCGAGCACTTCCAGATCGGACGTCCACAGCTGGACTTGGGAGCGTACACGGTCAGCCTATACGCCGAGGATGACGACGTGGACCGACCTACTATGGGTACGGTGTGGTGCCACTGACGGGTTAGTTTCGTGAACATTTATTATTTTCTCGTAATACAATCATAATTTTATGTGCTAAGTGTTCCTTTGGTCTATTCCACATGTGACCTACACACTGATCACCACACAGGGGTCATACCCATCCTACGTTGCGATATTCGACCAGCTGATGGATGACCGCGTCATCTAAAATTGTACACGGAGGAGAGGACTGTCCAGTCTGTGTACGCGACATCATGTGTACTGGTACACGAGTCATGCATCAGTTTAGTCTGCGACAGCAGGTCCCAGCCCCATGGGTGTAGCGGCTACCGGTCCATGTCCACGAGTTAGTTTGCACTTTAATTCTTTAGTACAATATGTGTTACATACATACCAAATGATTGTCTTGCCATCCACAAGTACACTAGGAAGGGAGTACGTGGTACTACCACCTGGACAGAGAGAATGTTCCCTTGGGTTGAGGGCTGGCTCAGCGCCTATGCCGACGTTGTCTTGGAGGATGCTCCCTACGACCCCACAGAACACGAGGAGTACATGGAGTGGTACGTCAGTTGGACGAGGCTTCGCTGCGTCCGGGTCGTGCTCGACCAATCACGACATGAGGCTGGGACATCTAACACGTACCCCACATAGCCGGACTCCGCATTCCACCGCGTGGTACATATTCAACGGTCGGCACTTCATATTTAATTAGCTAGATTTAGGTTTTCAACTTGTTGATTACGTGTGCAGGTGGATCTACATTGGGAGATCCTCGAGTTGATAGGCCAGTCGCAGCAGTTCTCACTTGGGGGGAGGCCAGAGGGATCTTACCGCGTGTCTCGGAGAAGGCGAGGCAAGGGATCCAGATCGTGACTTGTCGCGGGCCGAGGACATATTCACATTCACCAGTGCGTGGACGAGGGGCAGCCATGGTGGCTCACGGACACAGGCTCCTCCCTCGGACGTGGCGGTTGGATCCTCGTGGCACCATGGTGGGACCTCCTCGGTACAGTTTGCAGGTGAGCATGACACATTCATTTCCTCTACTTTATTTTGAACCCCACTAGTTACTAACAACAATCTTCTTTTGTAGGTCCTCAGTTCCACCAATACACGAGGCAAGAGTGCACAGAGTCATCTATGGCTGCCTTCGTGCCCCCAGGTATGACTACCTTGTTTGATTTCGGTTTTCCTATGATTACATGCGTAATGTAATATTTCATAGGTCGTGCACCGAGTTGGGACGAACCAGACTTGTCGTATGATGAGATATTCGCCAAGGACTTCCACTTCGCCCAGGACCAGGCCTCTCAGCTGTCAGGTGCGCTAGAGCCGACCCTATCGACACTGGACCTCGATGTCGCGACACCACCTCTGGCTCCTCGCGCCGGTCGTGTACATCGAACGCCTGATCCTTTGACGTACTCGCACCAGCACCGGGCGTGATCGGGGGTGACACGCGAGGTACGCCCCAAGAGGGGCCGCAAGTAGATGACACGTAAATATTAATTTTTGTACAACTATAGTAATGGTAATATAATGTTTTATTATCTCTTTTCGATGTGCACTATAGTACTGTTCGTGACCCAGCGAGATAGCTTTTCGCAGCAACGTGATCCAACGAGACAACTTTGCGCAGCGATGTGACCCAACGAGATAGCTTTGCGCAGCGACGTGACCCAACGAGACAGCTTTGCGCAGCGACATGACCCAACGAGACAGCTTTGCGCAGCGACATGACCCAATGAGACTGTTTTCTCCACGTTGTGACCCAACGAGACTGTTTTCTGCAGCGACGTAACCCAACGAGATAGCTTTCCTAAGCGACATGACCCAATCGACGACTTTGCGCGACGACGCGTAACGAGGCGACTTTGCGCAGCGACATGACCCAATGAGACTGTTTTCTCGGTATCGTGACCCAACGAGGCCCATTTTCGCTGCGGCGTAACCCAACGAGATAGCTTTCCTAAGTGACATGACCCAACGAGACAGCTTTGTGCAGCAACGTGGTCCAACGAGTCAGCTTTGCGTAGTGCTGCCTCACAGACGTGAATTTTTGTCAACCAGATTACAATTCATCTTCTTACGCAGGGCCACCTCGGCCTATAAGTACTATCCATTCCACGGCGGGTTCTCCTGCATCAACACTTCAACACAATCCCGCAAAGATGGACAAGCAGAAGCAATAGGAAGAGATCTGTGAACTTGCAAGGCGTGCTGTGGCCCTGGACGAACAAAGGATGTGTGCCAGGAGGGCACCTCCCCGCAATGACGCCGCCCCTCGAAGGAGCATCCCCGTCTCGAACATGCCCACTGAGCCTTTGCCGGAGGGGCCGCCCGAGGGGGAGACGCTGTCTCTCTGTTGGTGCAGATACCCATGCAAGTTCTTTAAGTCAAAGCACCGAATAAGCATGAGCATGCGTTACTGGGGTTGCGCAAACTACTCCTCGGACTATCCGGACCAACGTTCGGATACGAGCAGCTATCAGCAACCGGTAAGGACCAAGAGATCCACCCATGTTATCAGTGGCATATGGACTACGAGGAGTGGGATGCCAAAAGGGCCCACGAGATCCGGGAGGAGGAGCACTACAACGATGAGAAAAACGATCGTATCCGTCGGGAGACAAAAGCTCATCTTGAGGCGTGCAACCATAGGGAGCGCGAGAAAAAGAGGGAAATAGCAGCCAAGGTGGGGGAGGCCAGCGAGAAGTACAACGTCAAGCTCGCAAGGAATGGAAAATGGCCCCTCGATGCAGTAGGTTGGGCCATTCCGTAGTAGTCCCCTGTCCTACCCGCCATATTTTTTACTCTCTCCTAAAGGCATGTATACTTACATGGTCTGGATGCTTGTGTCCTAGTGTACCGTAGTAGTAGCGAGGATGACTAAAGCAATTAGTCGAACCATCATGTCATGTGAACACATGTAATGTTCTTCTATTTGCGGACTCTAATGTATTTCTGGTGAAGTTATAGCATTTAGTCGAACCATCATCGGTCCATGGATTAAATTGACCGAAGTCAAGATCGTGTACTGCTAGTTTCGAGTATTGTAGGTTTCGAGTGCTGTTCGTTCCTCCCACAAGTTGGTAAGGAATATTAAATCATGTGAATTTGCCATTACTTAAAACTATGACATATCACACCAATATTACATAACATTGAGCAAAACATCATAACACTTAGTTTTTTACAAATGAAAGTCATATTCTAAAATATTGGCAATCACATATTACAACTTTCTGTGATTTTCCGTGGCAGTGGCCTCAATGTCCCCCATCTGGACTGCCTCGAGTCAGGCGGCTGGATGAGGTCCCCGCGGCGATGTCCGGAGTGCCGGTGTCTTCTTCGTCCTGAGGATTTCTCATTGGGCATTTCTTGAAGGTGTGCCCAGACTCCCTGCAAATGGAGCACTTCTTCATACAACGTCTGGCTTCTGCTTTGTCCATGTCGTTCCTGATGCGTCGTACTGTCGCCGACCGACCTTTCCCTACAACCTCTCAATGTCCGCGGCCCAGATTAGTTGCTCCCAGCTGGGATGGCCAGTGAAATGGCCAACTATGACATAACCATACATCTTTGCACTCCATGTTTGCATCACCGTCTCCTTGTTGAAGTAATCAGAGAGGTACTGCCTAGGATGCTGTGCCACTATGGAACATGCGGCCATGGCATGGGAGCAGAGCCTATGCGGAAGAAGGGGCTTGTTGCAAGTGCACTTGTGGGTAATCCTCTCGTGGTTTGTCCCGCGACGTCCTTTATACTTGCACATTACCTTGAAGCGAAGCTAGAGCAGTGTAGCGTGCACTCGTGGGTAATCTTCTCACGGATCGTCCCGCAGCGTCCTTTATCCCTGCACATTACCTCAAAGTGAAGCTCCCTTGTGCCCATCATAAATGCGCAATGCGTCTCACCCTTCTCGCTCTTCTTCTCCATGTACTTAGTGATCATGGCGGAATAGAGTACTTTGTCATTTGCCATGGCAAGTGACGTATTATTGCTTCTATCAACGAAGTAGTTTGTCATACCGCGGAGAATTGCATCCACAATACCAACCAAAGGGAGACACCTTGCGTCGCGTATGACCCAGTTGTAAACCTTTGCTAGATTGGTTGTCATGAAACCATATCGAGCACCACCCCTATTATGCAGCAGCGATCACTTCTCCTCAGGCTCGTGCTCAATCTAGTCCGAGAAGCATTTCACCTGCACCCCGTCCTCCTTGTCAGATTGGGACCAACTGTGGGTGGCCGTGGTAATACTTCGAGGGCCTGGTCAACGCTTGGGGTGGCTCTTTTTGCTGCCTTTCTTCTGTGCGTCTGGGTCTGCTCATCTAGAATATTCTAGAGTGCTTCAAACTTCCGTTGCTGATTCTTGTTGCACGACCGTTTGAACAGGTTCATCAGGTCCTTGTTGCGAACTACTTGAAGAAGTTTGCCTCCAAGTGCCTCATGCACCACCTGCTCTTCAGATCCGCCCATGCAAATGGTTCGTTATCTCCTTGTTGCAGCTGGGTTATTGCACTGAGCAGGCCGACATACCGATCATGAATGATGCATACGTTTAGACAGCCCTGCACAATGAAAATCCTCATATTCTTCAGAAACCACAACCAGCTGTCTATGTTCTTGCTTTCAACGAAAGCGAATGCCACGGGAAGAACTTGATTGTTGCCGTCAGTCACTATTGCGGTCAGTATCTGGTCTTTGTACTTTCCAGTCAGGAATGTGCCATCTACTCACAAGATTGGACGGCAATACCGGAATGCATTGATGCATGGACCAAAGGCAAAGAATGCTCGCTGCAGTACCCTCTTATCGACCCACTTCGGATGTGTGGCATCTTGAATGTTGACATGAGTGTCTGGATTCCTATCTTGTATGACTTGGAGTAGCCCGGCGAGGTTGTGGTAGAAATCCTCAAACGTACCGAACCTTGATTCCACTACATTCTGTTTTGCCCTCCAAGCCTTGGCATAGCTGATTGTGTACTAGAACCTTGCCTCAATCGCACGAATCATGGATCATGGCTCAAAATCAAGATTATCCACGATCTCACCGTACATGAGATTGGTGATGAAGCCTGATAACAGGTTCCTGTGAGACTGTACTGACTCAGCGACGATGCATGTGTGTGAGACTACTATAGAGCACTTCCAGTAGATGTCCCACTTAGGCTGAAATGGGTGTACTCGCCAAGGGCATCCCTCTATTTTGCACTTCACGTCATAGCATCTTGGGTTAGACTTGACGACTGTGAATGTGCGCTGTACTGACAAGGCCAGAATTTGACCACCTCCTGCACGGCCTCATTGCATTTCTACACAGCTCCCTGCCTGACCTCGCTCTGGTCGTACTCCCACGGCACACGGGAGCCTTCGTCACCTATGAGGTCGTCGAACTGGTATGTGTTCCACTAGGATGGAACCGCCAGCTAGTCCACATCATCCTCGTCGTCGGATCCTTCATCTTCTGACAATGCATTATAGTCTCGGGATTCCTGCTCCATCCTTTGAACAATGGCTTCCAGCTCCTCACGCTCGTCAGCAAGCCCGCTGGTCTGCCTGACTGAAGGAGCTACTTCTTCAGGGTCTTCGTCGATAGCATCAGCAACTCTGGGAGCTTCGACAACTATGTGCGCCACGCTGTGCCTCGAGTCACTGACTTCTTCTTCGGCATTACCACCCCCTACTTGTTCAGCCGTGGATGTAAGAATGGGCTTGGCATATGCCTGGGTCAGAAGGACTAAATCCCACCCTCTCTCCCTCGCCACACGTAGATATGACTGCCGTGATTTTGTTCCCTTTAGCTGCACTAATTCTAAATATGTGGGTTGTGTTACTCGAGGGGCAAGACAACTCAATATCAGATCATACACATCACGGTCCAATTGGAATATGTGAAACAACCACCGCATCACAGCGCCCTATGTACGCCCTCTACTCTTGGCAGGGGCATGGTCGTCGATTGGAAATAATGTAGGTCAATCCCCTTGGGACCCTCCAGAATAGTCATCAGACCGTAGTAAATTTTGAAATTGATGACGTCTGACATAATTGACACACTGCACTATGAAGAACATTTTCACGGTTAACCATATATCTAAAACAAAACTACCCACCGAAAAGAATTGTGTACAATATACTGCACTATGCAACTGTACATCCAAAGATATGTAATCCATTGCAAGATCTGCAGCACTACAATTGTCGAGGACCTGTACCTGACGCATCAGGTGCGGTTGACACAAGTACAAGATAGCGAGTATGTTGAGGCACTCAAGAAGCATACCGAGCTCCGATAGGCCCTCACCTCCAGCGAGGCAGACGCTAAGGCACTTCGCGCTCAGCTGGACGAGTAGGGGGTAGCCTTTGGCGATCGCAGTGTGCAAGAGGGCAGAGGTTGTTTCTGAGTTCACTAGGGTGACCGGTGCCACTTCCACCGCAGTAGCTACCATTGCAGCTAGGGTTCTGACCACTACCCCAGCCGGTGGCAGCACCGGTGGCTCGTGACTGAGGATCACCGCGAGCAAGCACGTGAGCGCCCTGGACTCCATCATCCTGTCAAACTCCGGAGCCAGCCGCTCTCGCTCTCGTACTCTACCTGCTCGCAGAGTCCCTAACTAGGTGGTCTGACCGGCCAAGGGGCGGTCTGACCGGCCAGAGGGCAGTTAGACCGGCCATTGAATGGTGGTCTGACCATTTTCCACTTGTATCATCGACCTTGTAGTGGCGATGTTTATTTGTTGAGTCAAGTTCATGGGTTTCAGTGCATATGTGTTGCATGATGCATGTTTTGACTAACGTGGGTCAAGTTGCGAAGAATTTATTCCTGGAATCGATTTATTGGTCTATTGTTGTGGAGGTTGCTTGGAGGTCAACGACAGTCAATGGTGAGGATGATCGGGACTAGGCTTGGAGAGCTGAGGTTTAGAACGATTGACGATGCCGGATGAAGTCATTGGATTCGAGCGTGGAACAAAATGGACAAGGATGACCGAACAGGAAGTTCGGTGCGACGGGTTGCATCAAGCGGCGTGGGGGTCGGTGCAAGTTCCATGGTGGTTTCGGTGGGAGCCAGATAGGACAGACTTGTCGACATGATGAGAGTCGCTGATCAACCTACACGTGGCGAAGCATGGAACTGCTTCATGAAGATTGAACTCGGTCTTTGGAGAAGGATCGAGAAGGGATATTTTGGTAATATCACTAAAATACCACCTTGTTTGCTTTTGGCTAAACCGCGGCGCAAGACGACGCAAGGAGAAGCGGTTTAGGCCAAGAGAATATGAAGACGACGCTTTAAAATACGTGCGTGAGTTAAACCCGTTTGTGTGGGGGCTTAACGGGTGCCCAATGGCAAGTCTTCTAGAAGGTTAGTCTCCACTATAAATATGGGAGGGTGTTGTGCACCTCCTCTAATCCTTTTGCTTATTTGGAAACCTTAGTTTTGTTTTTGAGATTAGGAAGTGGAGAGGTTAGGATTCTTGAAGAGAAGATTGATTGTATGCTCATGTATTGAGTTTTGTCCTCCATGTTGGAGTGGTTGTAAACCAGTAACAATCACAAATCAATCTATGCAAGTTTTCTTGTGATGAGTCTCTTTTCGTTCTTTCTCTCTATTTTGTGATTTTGGGGCCGTCTTTGATTCTCAAGTTTTTCTTCGGTTTCTGCCCCTAATCTCGCTTGCTGTGACATGTGAGATATCATCTAGGATCAGCTTGATCATCTCTAACCCACGAGCAAGGTTTTGGATCTAGTTTTCGTTTTGACTCGTTTTGAACCATCCTTCACTCAAACGGGAAAAGATCGGAATTTTGCCAAGGATCTTCATGATCTTTAATTGGAATAGGTTCCTGGTATCCTAGAGAAGGTGTGTTCCAAGTTTCATCGAGTTTAGAGTTGTAGATCAAAAGTTACATCTATTTGTAACTTTATTTTTGGGCTGATTTCACTGTTCATCAGGCTGGAGGTCGGACCGCCCAAGTTGACCGGTCGGACCGCCCAAGGTGATCGGTCCGACCACCATTAACATAGAGGTCAGACCGCCCATTACTTGAAAAATAATTTTTGGTTATTTTTGGTTGTTTTGCTCTGGGGTTTAGATTGAATTCAATACAAGACTTCTGTTGTGCTTGTATATTGATCTTCATAGCTCTCATAGCTATTGGAGTGAAAATCATATTGAATTCGATTTTTGTGAAAAAGAGATCGTGCTCCTATTCACACCCCCCCTCTAGTCGCCGTTTCGGTCCAATAATATTCTTGTGCCATTTGGATCAATCTAGGATCATACATGCAATTAGAGTTTGTTTTGAAAGCCAACTTTGCATTTCTCAGGATAATCGGTAGTACCGACGTTTTGTTGGCGGTACTACTGCACAGCAGTATGACCGGGATAGTGGTGTAGTACTATCGCAACCCGGTCGTACCTAAATCTTGTTGATGACACCTTTTTAACTTGGTTGCTCACTTGGTGAACGGCAGTTTCGAAGCTTACTTGGCGGAACTACCGCATCGCGGTATGACTGCAAATCTTGAGTGGAACTACCACAGCCCGGTAAGTCCAAAAAACAGTCAGTGGTACGTTATTTCCTGTAAGGACCTATTTTGGACCTCAAAGTGAAGCGGCAGTACCGCCCTTGTGTTTCGGTATGACCGGTAAGCGGAACTACCGCATAATTAATGGTGGTAGTACCGTACCGAATTTCCAACAGCTCTTTCAAAGGCAGTTAATGCGTCTGCGCTAACTGTTACTATGCCTTTTGGGAATGTGCAGTAGTACCGATCGTTGAACGGCGGTACTACCGATTGTACTGAAAAGTTTGGGGTTTTACCCCTAACGGTCGTATTTGTTTGTGGGGGTTATAAATACCCCTCCACCAGCTTAAGGACAGTAGAAAGTGACCCTATTTAACATCTTTGAACCAAGAATACTCTCTCCACACCTCATATACACTCATTGCACTCATTGTGAGGTTGTTGACCAAAATTCAAGTGCATTCATTCTAGTTTGTTCCTTTGCACTTGATTGCCGTCAAGTGAAGATTGTGGTTCATTACTCTTGGTGTTTGTCGACACCTAGGCGGCTTGGCGGGAGTTCGCACGGTGATCTCTTCAAGGAGATTGTGAAGAGGTCCGGTGCCCAATTGTGAGTGGTTCGGTGTTCACCATCTCCAGAGCAGAGGAAGAACAAGCACTAGTAAAATTGAGGAAGGCTTAATTTGTGGAGCCGGCTTAATTAGTTCAAGTTTCCTTAATGTGGACTAGTGAAGACCGGCAAGTTTTCGATACCACGAGAAAAACTTCATTGTCTTCATTGTGGTTTATTCTTGTCCTTACTATTCCGCATTTACAATTCTAGTAATTCTCTTGTGCAAGATTTGCTTAGCTAGAATTGTATCTACTATTGACATTAATTCATATTTGTCTTAAGCAGCATAGTAGTTCTATCATCTTGTTCGTGCTAGGAAGCTTTGTTAGGATTATCTTGCTTAAAGTTTTAAATTAGTTGATTAGTTTTAAAAACCTCATATTCACCCCTCTCTAGTCGGTTATCTTTGATCCTGCAAGTGGTATCAGAGCTTAGTCTCTCATTTGTTTTAGAATCAACCATCTAAGAGAGAAAAGGATGGCTAGTGAGGGAATTACCATAGGAAACGCTCCTTTATTTGATGGCTCAAATTATGTATTTTGGAAAATTAGAATGTCTATTTATTGAAAAGCTATGAGTCCGAGCATATGAAAAATCGTAAATGATGATTACGTTATGCATCTTGATCCACTACACCCACAGAATTTGAGGGGTGTAATGCTCATTTAGATGCTCAAGCTATGAATGCTCTCTTTGGTAGTTTGAATGCAGATGAGTTCAATAGAGTGGGCAATTTGAAAATCACTCATGATATTTGGACTACTATCTCAGAAATCCATGAGGAAACATCCATGACGAAAGATGCCAAATTGCATAGGCTTCGGATTAAGTATGAGACATTTATAATGTTGCCTCATGAGGATATAAATGAAATGTACTCTCGCCTCAACAACATTGTAAATGAACGCAAAGGCTTAGGCACGTCACTAACCGATATTGATATTGTGAGAAAAATACTTAGTGCCTACCGGAGAAGTATGAGACATTGGTGACTCTATTTCTAAATTCATCTAAATTGCCAAGAATGACGCCAACCAGTCTCTTGGGTAATCTCATCACCAATTAGTTATACAAAAAGGACAAGGAAGAGCTTTTGGAGTCATCTTCCTCAAAGAAGAAGATTACTGCTTTCATAGCAAAGGCGGAATCAAGTGATGAAGAAGAAGACTCTGAAGAAGAGTTTGCTCTCCTTGTGAGAAGAATGAAGAAATTCATGAGAAGACACCCATATCGAAGCTTTAACTTTGACAAGAATAAGAAAGGATAATCCTCAAGTGACTACAAGCGTTATAGCAATATTTGTTGCTATAAGTGCGATGAGAAGGGGCATATTGCCTCTAATTGCCCAAACAACAAGGATGACAAGAGCAAATCATCAAAGAAGAAGGAATACAATGGCAAGAAGAAGCTTTTCAAAAAGCTTCACAAAGATGGCAAAAATGAAGCTCATGTTGGGGAATGGGATTCCGATAGAGTATTCGGATTCCAACTCTGACTCCAATGATGAAGCATCCTCCAAGAAAAGCGGACTTATCGGTATCGTCATCAAGGAAGCGTCATCGCTATTCTCCACTCCTACTTGCCTTATGGCAAAAGGAGATAAGGTAAAATCCATTACTGATAATGAACCTTCATATGATGAATTAATGGATATGCTTGAAGAATTAAATGAATATCTTCGAAAATAGATGTCAAAATTTAAAGTCTTAAAGAAAGAACATATCTCCCTAAAAGGCTATTATGAGGAGCTAAAGGAAGCTCATGACTCTCTCCTTCTAAAAGATATTAAAAAATCTCATTTGGATGTTAGAATTGCTTGCAATTTAATAAATGAGATGCCTAGAGTAGAAGTTACCTCAAAAGCTATATCCATGCCTAGCACTTATACATCTTGTGATGACTTGTTATCTATGCCATGTTTTACTAAAGTTGATTCAATTGCTAATATGGCTAACACATGTGATCCGTTGCTCATTGTTGAAAATCATGAGCTAAAAGAGCAAGTCACCAAGCCTTGAAAAGATGCTTCAAGGGTAAAGCCACCCTTAACAAGCTATTGAGTGAGCAAAAGTGCTCATTCAACAAGGAAGGACTTGGGTTCATTCCCAAAAAAGGTAAGAAGCCAATTTACAAGCCCACAAGGTTTGTAAAAGAAAATGGCAAATATTGCTATAAATATTGTAATACATGACATTTGTCAAATGCAAGCTCTATTGCTAGTAGTAAGTCTAATGGTATATATGATTCTTGTTATATGCTTAAGAAAACTAAGGATGGTAAAGCAATCACAAGATTTGTTAGCACTTTAATTTTAGGTGCTAAAAAGAATGCTATTTGGGTACCTAAAACCTTGGTCACTAATCTCCAAGGACCTAAGCAAATTTGGGTACCTAAAATAACTTAATTCTTGTTTTATAGGTGAATACAAAAACTGTGGAAAACATTGGGTGCTTGATAGTGGATGCACTCAACATATGATCGGTAATAGAAAAATGCTCACCACATTCGAGAATGGAAAAGGAGTTGACAAGATCACATTTGGTGATAATAGCAAATGAAAGGTAACAGGATTGGGTAAAATTGATATATCAAATGACCTTTCCATTTCTAATGTATCTTTAGTTGAATCGCTAAACTTTAATTTGATATCAGTTGATCAAATATGTGATCTTGACTTAATTTGCTTATTCTCTAAAGAATGTTTTTCAATTTTAAATGAAAAAGAAAATTCTTTAGTTTTCAAAGGATTTAGATTTGAAAATATTTGCTTAGTTGATTTTTCTTCAAATGATTCATGCTTGAAAATATGTTTGATTGCAAAAACTTCTTTGGGTTGGCTTTGGCATAGAAGGCTAGCTCTTGTTGGTATGATTCAACTTAAAAAGCTTTTCAAATATGGTTTAGTTGTTGGCTTAAAAGACGTGAAGTTTGAGAAGAATAGACTTTGTAGTACTTATCAAGCCGGAAAATAAGTCGCAAATTCTCATCCTTCCAAGAGTACCATATCAACTTTTAGACCATTAGAACTCTTACATATGGATTTGTTTGTGTAATATTCTGAAAAATAAATGGCAATAATAAATAATTAATTATTAACCTCTTAAGGGCCTGTGTGTAATTAAATAAAATAGTACATAAAACTAGAATTTCAGTATTTTTTTAGAGCTATATAAATAGAGGATTTGGAAACCCTATTATTTTTTGGGGCTTCGTTCCTTTGCGCGCTTAGCCACTTTTTTTCTCTCTAGGCAGGTGTGCGGCTTGCGCCGCTGCTTCTGCGATCGCTGTCTCTTCTTTGCGCGTGGAGGCTGCTTCTTCTTGATCGCTTATCGTCACTGCTGGCGTGGAGGTCTTCTTTGCGTGGCACATTGCCGGCATTGGAACTCTGTGCCGAAGCCATTTGTAATACCCTTTGCCGCCAGCGTGGCCCATGTGGCCCATGAGGAGTTGTGTGGTGGGATTAGTCCCACATTGCTTGTCTCAAGTGAGTTGTAGTAGTATATAATGCTGTTGGATCCAAGCGTAGCACCTCGGGTTAACCCTTTTACGAAGCGAGGGCGAAAGTGTAAGTGGGGTGCTATGTGTGGGCGGTCCGCCCACGGTGGTGGGCATTGAGCCGATTTTGGTCGTCGGTGTTACAGATGGTATCGAGCATCAACCTTCATTTGCACGCGCGTGCGGGGGCGGTAGCGGGCATATGGCGCATGGCACATGTGGGCGGAGTGGACACATGGCATGGCATATGTACGACGACCGACGCGACGGACGTGTCGAGAGGGTGGTTACGGGCCTTTGCGCGTATGCGTATATCTTTGCGGCGTCGACCCTTAAGGGGTGAATGTAATACCCGGCACCGCTCGTAGCGTGGCCCATGTGGCCCATGAGGAGTTGTGTGGTGGGATTAGTCCCACATTGCTTGTCTCAAGTGAGTTGTAGTAGTATATAATGCTGTTGGATCCAAGCGTAGCACCTCGGGTTAACCCTTTTACGAGCGAGGGCGAAAGTGTAAGTGGGGTGCTATGTGTGGCGGGTCCGCCACGGTGAAATTTGGGCATTGAGCCGATTTTGGTCGGTGTTACACCACCGCCGAGCCGTGCTTCTTCTTCTGCTTTGCTGCGTTCTTCTGCTTATTTGCCGTCTTCTTCTTAGAGACCGCGTGGCTGCTGCTGCTGCCGATTGCCGCTGCTGCTGCGTCGCCGCGTGAAGTTCTCATTGGATCGCTCGCTTTGAAAGTGCCTCGCCGCCTTGCGTGCGTGTGAAAGGATTCCCCGGTGATGCATGCATGCAGTTGAGGCGTCATCACAATTCCCGAGTAAGTATTAGAGATTATAATCTAGATTAATTAGTGAGGTTTTATAATTTTCTAATAGAGAGGCCGATTAAAGAATTTGTTTAACCTGCTGTCCGTTGAACGATTTATTCGGGTACCTTAATGGCGGATTTTGGAAATATCATCTACTAGTTAATTGTAGATAACTTTGATATCTTTCTATAGCATATTTAATCATGTCAATCGGACAAGTAGAATTCGAGTTATGATTTTCGGAAGACCGCTGTTTTTGCGGTTGTCGTCTTTCGGCGCTGTTTTGGTAGACTGTAGATTAAAAATAGTAAATAGCCTAATTAGAATTTTTGATCTACATGAAAGATGTAGATAATTGTCCAATGGTTCTGTAGAATCTGAGAACGCGAATTTTGGTTGAGTAAAACAAAAGTTATGAATTTAGTAAGACCGCTGTTCCGAAGCGGACAGATCGGCTTTCTGGGCTAAAAACGGAGGGTTAGATGATTTAATTAGAAGACTTTGTAATCTAAGAAAATGTGGATAATTTTATAAAGAATCCAGAATGGGGTGGTTTGTTGTGATTGGACTTTTGAGTCAAAAGTTACGCTCTTTTTAGTAACAGGATAGCAACGGGTAACTATTCGGTACCGGAGAAGCGTGGTAGATTTGGGGACGTGTAGGAGCGATGTTGATTGATTGCTATTCTTGTTGCTATAGCTTGTATTGAAGTTTGTGTATTTAATATAGGAGAGGCGTCGTGCTTGTTGCCATCTTCTAGCCAAATTGTGCGTCGCAACTAGTAAAGGCAAGTGCATGGTAGACAGCGATCAATGATGATCACTGTGATTCTTTATCTTCTATTACCATTATTGTTGTGCTTTTATTTTATTTAATTGCAAACAATGGAATGACATGGTTATATCTTTGTTGATAAACATGATGAAAAGTTGGATATGATGTTTATGATGGAGTTTGCATATTTGCATTCATAAGCATCTTTGCATATGAGCAGGTGATCATGAATGATCACAACTCCACGGGAGTGGAGGAGGTCCCCGATCCTTATGGAGGAACGGGCTTGAGAGTGAATGTTGTCGCGAGCATTCACTCATGCTATCCAGATATCTGTGAAAGAAGTGCATGTGGACATGTAGTTTAGGGTTGCATTCATAAATGAGATTAATGTGTGTTAAACAAAGGGAAGGTAATGACATGAGAATATTAATAGAAGTGCATGTGATGATAATGAGGTTATTGAATCTTTGTTGACTTATTATTGTTTGTTGTATATCGATGTGTTTCTTTGAGTCGTGGACTCACCCTTGCTCTTTTGTTGTCTTTAGGTGATCTTGAGGGGCAGAATGGCGAGAGCGAGTAGAGCACATGGACAACATATGATCATTTACCTTAATAATCTTTTCATTCAGAATTGGATTACTCTTGGACATGTTAGAGGTTGAATAAAGTTTAGGACAACGTTTGGACTAGACTATTTGCTTTATTAATTTGGATTCATTGGTTGATGCTATTTTGGACTGTTTACCTGGTTTTATTCCCCTTGCTTATTGATTATCGTTTGATCCATAATTATACATGTTCTTTTGTGATCCATGGTTATGGTTATTGTTGTTTTCTTGCTGAAATTTTATAGTGTGTCGATAATTATTAGTTTAGAGAGTAGTGTGGTGGCATTCTAGGCTCAGTGTTGGGCTGGGGTGTTACAGTTGGTATCAGAGCGGGCTTTAGGTCCGTGGTGAATAGATTAACAACATAGGCAAACTAAAATTGTTAAAATTTGTTTTAGTTTAGTAAATCAACTAAAATTTGCTAATGGTTAACTAACCTAAAATTTGACACACTAGTGCACTGAGAGGTTAGAGAGAATACGAATATAGTTTTTACGCTTCCGTTATGTTGTTCATTGATGGATGATTTTATTTTGACCTTTGAGCTCATTGTGTATTGTTGATTGTGGTTGATAGCTATCTTGGGGGTAGAGGGCGTGGTCGTGGTGGCCATGGTCGTGGAGGTCGGGGCATGGCGAGGTTCCGTAGAGCCACCTCTGTAGAGATGAGTCGATGGCGAGGGGTTCTTTGTTGACCCGCCTCGGTTGGGGCCCAAGATGAGACCCGCTTTCTTGCCGAGAGTTGGTGGGAGAGATTCGTGCTCTTCGTCAGCAGCGCCAGCAGCTGTTCTTCTGCGGCATCTGTTGTTACTCTGTCACACATCCACCGGTTCTGAGGCGGATGTCACTGAGAGTGGATGGGGTTGAGGTTGGATCCGTTTGTGGTCGGGCACACCGTCGAGCGTGGTGGTTGCGCTATATGGAGAGGCGTTTGGAGCTTTGGAGATGTCTTCACATCGGAGGGTCCGTTTGTAGCCTTTAATTTGAAAGGGCAGCGATATTTGGTGGGAGGCGTGTTGTCTTGAGGACCGCCACTCAAGGGCGATCACTTGGGAGGACTTTGTTGATCAGTTCAAGGAAAGTTCTACCCTACTCTTTGTTGAGAAGATGGAGGTTGCCTTGACGACCTTTGCTCGGGGAAGAGGTCTATTCTTTGAGTATGAGGTGAGTTCAACAACTTGGTTCGCTTTGTCCCTTCAAGATGTAACGATGATCTTCGAAGGCCAAGAGGTTCCGTCGGGGTCTCAATCGAAAACCGACATGTGTTGGGAGCTACTCCACTCCGTGACTACACTCTGTTGTGGAGCAAGCTAGGGGTATGGAGTTGGAGATGCGACTCACAAAGGCGACAAGCATCTGGTGGGTGGTAGCTTCCGGTGGTGACGGAAGAGGAGCTCTAGTGAGGGAAGTGGGTCTATTCAACGACCCGCTTTCAAGAAATTCAAGGAGGACCGCGATCTTTGAGTCTAGCGATCGAGGCCGTTCCCTTCTTGGTGCCTCGTCCTTTTGCAGTACTCCGGCTCTTCGTCTGTCGAGCGGGGCATGCTTTGCTTTAAGTGCGGTGATGGACACCGTCTTTTGAAGTGCACTTGGACGGAGATTGCCGTCGGTGTGGCGGCTGTGGTCACAAGGAGCGGGTGTGTCGCCGAACCCGCTAAGCGTGATCAAGTGGGAGCCCGTGCCATCTTCTTCTTGATGGGTCTGCTCGAGATCTTTCCGGATGATGATCGCTCCTCCGGCGATGCCATTTCCTTGGCTTAGGCGCCCGGTGGGTACTCGGCGGCCGCCACCTTCGACACCGCATCGGGTTACGACCGGCTTTACCGCACCGCCACAAAGATTGTTGGGCTCTCGCCGCCCGCCGTCGTCTTCTTTCGCCATGGCGCCGCACGAGTGTCGCCATGCCCACAATGAGTCCGCGGGTCGTCTGGACGTGGTGGCAGTACTTTGCTTGTGGATTCGTTTGATGCTTTAGTCCTTTTTGATTCGGGGCTACCTTTTCGTTTGTCTCGAGCGTTTGCTAGGAGAGCGAACTTGAGTATCTGATGGATTTCTCGATCGGTGTTGGTTAGTTCTCCTGGGGGTATTATTGCTAGTTCTACTGTTTGTCCTGGGTGTTCTATTGTCATTGATGGAGAGGAGTTCACGGCGAATTTGATAGTTATTCAAATGGAGCCGTTCGATGTTATCTTGGGTATGGATTGGTTGCACTCTTATCGAGCCGTGATATCCTGTTTTTGTAGAACAGTCTCTGTGCAGACCCCGTCTGGAGAGACGTTGACCTTCGAGGAGCGCCGCGCTCTCTTTCGATGTTAGTTGGATTGTTCCGGGTCGCGGCGATGAAAATCGGGCTTCTTTTAGCTCTTCGAAACCGAGCGTGGCTTCGCAGATTGAGGAGATTCGGTGGTTAGTGATTATCGGATGTGTTCCCGGTGAGCTTGGGTTTGCCACTGCGCGAGGCGTGGAGTTTCGCATTGATCTTGTTCCGTACTCGTCCCATCTCGATGTCTCCATATCGATTAGCACGTCCGTTTGGGACGAGTTGAAGAAGCGATTGGATGAGTTGTTGGCTAAAGGTTTGATCAGCGTAGTGTATCGCCGTGGGGAGCTCTGATACATTCACGAGAGAAGAAGGATGGGAGTTGGCGTATGTGTATTGATTATCGTGCGCTTAATGCGGTCACAATCAAGAACAAATATCCATTGCCCGCATTGAGGATTTGTTTGATCGCTTGAATGGAGCTCAAGTATTCTCCAAGATCGATCTCGATCGGTATAATCAAATCCGTGTGCGTGAGCGAGATGTTGAGAAGGCCGCTTTCTCCACGGTATGGGCATTACGAGTATAAAGTTATGTCTTTTGGATTGACTAATGCACGCCATTTTATGGAGACCATGAACAACATGTTACACGAGTATCTAGATGACTTCGTGGTGGTGTTCATTGATGATATTCTTATCTATTCCAAGACCAATGAGGATCATGGCGTCATTTGAGGTGGTTTTAGATACTTTGAGAGAGCACAAATTCTATGCTAAGTTGAAGAAGTGTGAGTTCGGATTTGAAGTGGGTTTTTGGGTCATGTGATTAACCCTCGAGGTATTCTTTGTTGATCCTAGTAAGGTCTCCACAGTGGTGGATTGGAAGAGGCCGACCAGTGTGAAGGAGGTGAGGAGTTTCTTGGGATTGGCTGGATATTATCGGCGTTTTGTGCAGGATTTCTCTATCATCGCCAAACCGATGTCTCAACTTACTCAGAAAGGTGTGAGATTCCAGTGGACCGATGAGTGTGGCTTGATTTACGCATTTTGAAGGACAGGTTGGTGACCTCTCCTATTCTCACTCTTCCCGAGCCAGGAAGCGGTTCTGATCTTTTGAGATCGTCTCGAGTGGGTCTTGGTGTGTTCTCATGCAAGGCGGTAAGGTGATTGCTTACGCGTCGAGGCGATTAAAGAAGCACGAGCGAATTATCCCACTCATGATTTGGAGTTGGCTGCGGTTGTTTTGCTCTCAAGATTTGGAGGCATTATCTATCTGGCGAGCCTTGTGATATTTTCACAGATCACAAGAGTCTCAAATATATCTTCACTCAGAAGGATCTGAATTTGAGGCAAAGGAGGTGGTTGGAGTTGATCAAGGATTACGATATTACTATTGGTATCATCCGAGCAAGGCCAATGTAGTTCTTGATGCTCTTAGTCGCAAGGCGACTCACGCTACTCTAGATTGCCTCATTGCTGATTTTGATCGCATGGGAATATCTTATTGTTATGCGGGCACAACACATGTTGAGACACAGATTGATTACGAGTCACTATTTCGGGCAGTGTCTGAAGCACTGTGAGTGACCGGCTATTACGGGAGGTTAGGAAGCGCTGGATGAGGGTAAAGAGGGTGATTTTAGCATGGATGATTACGGTACTTTGAGGTTTAAAGGGCGCCTTTGCGTGCCACAAAAGCGGAGGTCAAAGATGATATTTTGAGGGAGGCACATCGCACTCCATACCTTATTCATCTGGTGAGACTAAGATGTATCGAGATCTGAAACATAATTTTGGTGGAAAAGAATGAAGGTGGACATTGCTAATTATGTGGCTTCTTGTGGTGTGTGTCGACAAGTGAAAGCCGAGCACAAGCGTCCTGCAGGTTGTTGCAACCTTTGGAGGTACCCAGTGGCCTTGGGACGATATCTCTATGGACTTTGTGGTGGCGTTACCTCGTTCGCGCGAGGAAGGATGCGATTTGGGTAGTGGTGGACCGATTGATGAAGTCTGCGCACTTCATTCCTATTCGCACGACAAATTCAAATGAGTGATCTAGCTCCTATTTATGTGCGTGAGATAGTAAGGCGCATGGTGTGCCAAAGACCATCATTTCGCGAGGATGCGAAGTTTGTCTCCAAGTTCGGGAGAGTCTGCGAGTGCATTGGGCACACAGCTCCGCCTTAGTCTGTTTCACCCATGCAGATGGGCGATCAGAGCGTACTATTCGGACTTTGGAGGACATGTTGCGATCTTGTGTTCTATCTTGGAAGGGTAGTTGGGAGGACCGATTGCCACTTGCGAATTTGCTTATAATAATAGCTACCATTCGATATTAGAGCGCGCCATTTGAGGTTCTCTATGGCGGAAGTGCGATCGCCACCTTGTGTTGGGATGCGATTGGAGAGAAAGCGATTTTGGGTCGGGTGGATTGAAGAAGCGATTGAGCGTGTAGCCATGGTGAGCGAGAATCATTAGCGGCTTCGAGGCGAGCGCAGAAAAGTTATCTTGATTTGAGGCGTGACTTGGAGTTTGCGGTGGGTGACAGTGCTCTGAGAGTGTCTCCCACTAAAGGCATTGTCCGATTCGGTACCAAAGGAAAGCTTAGCCCGAGGTGCGTTGGACCGTTCCGATTATTGCAAGGATTGGGAAGTTAGCCTACCGCTTGGATCTTCCGAGTCCATGCGTGGAGTTCATAATGTGTTTCACGTCTCGATCTTGAGAAAGTTTTGAGAGATCGAGCATAAAATTTCATTAGAGCGACTATTGAGCAAGACCTCACGGTTGAGTCGCGTCGTAGCGCGATACGGAGAGGTCGGAGCGAGTCTTTGAGGCACAAGACGTTGGTATACGTTAAGGTCTTGTGGGCGATTGTCGGAGAGAGAAGCGACTTGGGAGTTGGAGTCTCGCATGCGCGAGCAATACCGAGTTGTTCACGTCAGCATGCGTGTTATTTTGTTGTTTAATTTGAAGTGCGCTTTTCTTTGAGTAGAGCGGCGAGTAGAATTCGGGGTCGAATTCCGTTAAGGGGGGTAGAATGTAATACTCTGAAAACAATAAAATTAATATTAGTTTTAATCGCGTCTTAAGGGTCGGAGAGTAAATTAATTAAATAGTAACAATAAGTAATTAATTAAAAACGTCTTAAGGGCCTGGGTGTAATTAAATAAAATAGTACATATGAAAATAGAATTTTCGGATTTTTGTGAGCTATATAAATAGATTTGTGGTTTTTCTAGAAACCCTAGCTTTTTAGTCTTTGTTTCCAAGCCGCCTTGACCAAATTGCCGTCGTCATTGCTTTGTGCTTTTTTGCTACCGATTTTTTATTCTTTGTCTTGTGCGCGTTCTTTATTACTGTCTTGCGCGCCGAACCAATCACCGAAGCCATCTGCTTCTTATTTGATTTCTTTGTCTTGTGGCCGCCGCCGTTGTTTGCCGCATTGATCTCTTCTTCTTTGTCTGCTTTCGGCGCATGTCTTCTTTGCGTTTTCGCTCTGTTGTCGCTTTCTTTGCGACCGAAGCGCTTACGCCGCTTTGGTCTTTGGTGTCGTGCGGCGTGGAAACCGGTAGCGTGAAGCCGAGCCGATCTCCTATTTGTCTTGCTGATTTTTACGCCATTTTCTGCTGCTTTGCTACAATCATTTGTCTGCTGCGGATTTCATTGGCTCGGCCAAATCTGCTGCGTGATCTCCAGCTGCCGCACGTCATCAGGTTTTTTTTTGTTGATTTGTTCTCTTGCGGTTACTAGTGCGATCAATCAACGATTAATGCTACATTAGTAGTTGATTAATTAATGTGATTGGTAGAGAACCGATTTCTTTGTGCTGTTAATTAGAGATTATAATTGAGATTAATTAGAGAGGTTTAGAATTTCTAATCGAAGAGACGAATAATAGATCTGTTTAGCCGCTGTTTTGTTGTACAATTTATTCGGATATCATAATGGCGAATTTGGAAAATCTCATCTACTAGTTAATTGTAGATAATTTCGATAGCTTTCTTTAGCATATTTTATCACGTCAATCGGATGAGTATAATTAGAGTTATGATTTTCGGAAGACCGCTGTTTTTACGGTTGTCGTCTTTTAGGCGCTGTTTTGGTAGGCTGTAGATTAAAAATAGTAAATAGCTTAGTTAGAGTTTTTGATCTACATGAAAGTTGTAGATAATTGTCCAATGGTTCTGTAGAATCTGAGAACGCGCATTTTGGTTGAGTAGAACAAAAGTTATGAATTTATTAAGACTGCTGTTCCGAAGCGGACAGATCGGCTTTCCGGGCTAAATACGGAGGGTTAGATGATTTAATTAGAAGGCTTCGTAATCTAAGAAAATGTGGATAATTTTATAAAGAATCCAGAATGGGGTGGTTTGTGGTGATCGGACTTTCGAGTCAAAAGTTACGCTCTTTTTAGTAACCGGACAGCTGTGGGTAACTATTCGGTACCGGCGTAACGTGGTATATTTGGGGACGTGTAGGAGCGATGTATATTGATTGTTATTCGTATGATGCTGTAGCTTGTATTGAGATGTGTGTATTTAATGTAGGAGAAGCGTCGTACTTGTTGCCATCTTCGAGTCAAATCGTGCGTCGCAACTAGTAAAGGCAAGTGCATAGTAGACAGCGATCAATGATCGATCACTGTTTTCTTTATCTTCTATTACCATTATTGTTGTGCTTTTATTTGGTTTAATTGCAAACAATGAATTGGTATGTTTATATCTTTGTTGACAAGCATGATGAAAAGTTGGATATGATGTTTATGATGGAGTTTGCATGTTTGCATTCATAAGCATCTTTGCATAAGAGAAGGTGATCATGATTGATCACAACTCCACGGAGTGGAGGAGGTCCCGATCCTTATGGAGGAGCGGGCTTGAGAGTGAATGTTGTCATGAGCATTCACTCACGCTATACCGATATCTGTGAAAGAAGTGCATGTGGACATGTAGAATAGATTTGCATTGATACATGAGATTAATTGATGAGATTATTAATGGAAGAACCGGTGATGATAATGAAGTTATTGAATGCTGTTGATTTATTATTGTTCGTTGTTTATGGATGTGTTTGCTGAGTCGTGGACTCACCCTTGCTCTATTGTTGTTTTTAGGTGATCTTCGAGGATGCCGTAATTGAGAGCGAGTAGAGCACATGGACATCACATGATCATTCGCCATGATAATCATTCATTCAATATTGGTTTACACATGGACATGTTAGTTATTGAATAAAGTTTAGGACATCATTTGGACTAGACTATTTGCTTTATTAATTTGGATTCATTGGTTGCTACTACTTTGGTTTATTTACCTGGTTTTATTCCCCTTGCTTATTGATTATCGTTTGATCCATATTTATACATGTTCGTTTGTGATCCTTGGATATGATTATCATTATTTCCTTGATGTAATTTTATAGTGTGTCTATGATTATTAGTTTCGAGGGTAGTTTAGTGGCATTCCAGGCTCAGTGTTGGGCTGGGGTGTTACACGAGCTCCAGCTAGCCTCTCGGCATTGCTCCTATGACCGCATGCATGGCTCCCACATGCTCCGCACTCCGGCCGCATGACACTAATTAGCTTTGCCAACAAAGGTCGTGTTGTGAGGCGATGGGATCCAGTGAGGCTGCCTTGACAAGTCTACAGGGTCCAGAGGTGGTGGGCGCGACAGCCATGAAGGGTTCCAGGCTTACGACCAAGCGACATCAACGACGATCTCATTTAATTTGGTGCTAACCATGTGATTTCTTCCCTATTAATAATAAATTTTGCTCTAATCATTGCATGGTGACTACTTCCTCCCACGAGGCATTTGATTTTGAGCGTCTCACACGTGGAACACTGTGTTGGGACAAGGACACATAAGGGGCAGTGAGGTGTAGCAAGGGTGTGCTTGAAATCTTCGAGGATCGACCGACAATAAAGACACACTATGTTTGCTCCGGTTTGAAATTTTGTTTGTCCTAGAATGCAACCGGAGGCAAAACAAATCGTGTAGATTCATCACAAGCACAATAAAATTGAGATTTGGAATAAAAATCATAAATTTGATTTCCATACGAATTCGTAAGTAAAATAGTCCATGTCAAGTACAATCAAACTAAAATTTGGAATTAAAAAAATTGGCAATTAGATTTGTATATGAAATCCAACAAAAACATAAATTTTGAAGAAAAAAAAATTAGCAATTTGATTTCGATATGAATTTAAAATAAAAACTAAACAATAATTGCCAATCAGATTTGAAATAAATAAAATAAAATTATCAATTTGATTTCTATAAGAATTCCAATAATTATAATTCAGAATAAAAATTAAACAATAATTGCCAAATGGATTTGTATACCAAATCTAACAAAAAAAATTGTAATTCAGAATAATATTAAAGAGAAATTAGTGATTGGATTCGTATATTAATTCCAAGAAAAAATAAATAAAATTCGGAATAAAAAGAAAATAAAATAAAATTTGCAATTTGAATTCTGAACAAATGTCAAAAATAAAACCCCTAAATAATAAGATTCAAAATAAATTAAATAAATTTAGCTATTTAATTTGTATGTGAAATCAATAAAAATAACTAAAATATTGAATAAAAAATGAGAATAACACAAATTGTGTTAGAGGAGACACAAAAAGCTGCCTCGTGCACTCTCAATGACTAAAAATTCCAACGTTAATCAGAGAAAAGCAAAGAAAGATTTACACCATTGATCGTGGTAGGTCCAAATTATCACGGCCTAGATAAAAAGAAGCGGTCCGTGCAAGTACAATAAGAACCGAAATCTAGACGAAAAAATGTCAAATTAGCAATTTGATTTTTATACAAATTCCTAAGTAAAATATGTAAATAATTATACATCGGAATAAAAAGTAAACAAAAAATGGTAGTTAGATTTGTATACAAAATCCAACCAAAAAGTAATTGATATTTGGGGGAAATGAAATAAAATTAGCAATTTGATTTTGCTAGAAATTGCAAGGTAAAATACTTAAATAGTTGTAATTCGGAATAAAAATCTAAAAAAATAGCAATGGGATTTGTATATGAATTCAAGAAAAAATAATTGAAATTTGGAATAATAAATAAAACAAATTTTAAAATTTGATTTCCATACGAATTCCAAAGTAAAAAATTAAAAAATAGTAAATTGATTTGTATACAAGCTTTAATAAAAAAAATAACTAAAATTTTAAGTAAAAAGTAAAGTTTTAACGAGGATATCACGAATGGTGTGGGAGGAGACCACAAAAAAGTGTAATGATATCGGTTTATCCTGCAATAAGACATTGACCGACGGGAAAGCGAAGAGCCAAGACGGCGGTGATAAAAATGAGGACAATGTCATGCTCTTACCTTAGCCGTTCAACGAGGACAATGTCGTGCTACTCGTCGGATCCATTGAAAAGAAAGTCTAGGACTGCGATGACAAGTGATGAGCGTCGGTGTTGTTGAAGAAGTTAGTCGCCGAAGGAGCTCGATGATGGGGAAGCCCTAGGAGAGAGGAGATGAAGCTTTGTATTGAAGACGAGCTATAAAAGATATAGGATCATCGGGTAGCTAGGAGTGTGACGTCATTGGTGAGGGGCACAACGTCACTGACAATATATCGTTAGACGACAACTAAAACAGGCATTTTGGCATCAGTGAAGATGGGAGGTCGCCGCTATTAGTGAGGTAGCCACAACGTTGAGTAAACCAACGTCGCATAAGAGGAGCGACCGACACGAGAGAAGAGGACATCGAGCATGTATAACATCATGTATTCGTATGTACATGTATGCATCTGTACGAATAGAAACAAGGGCGTACAGAGGCAGAGGAGCAAAAAACTTGGAGTAGATATAACACAATTGTATGTAATAGGCTCGGAGCCACCAGAGAGAGTGTGACAAGTGTCTCTGACAGGGATCGGTGACAGCTCTATGTGTATGCATGTTGATGTCACAATGGTTGACATTAAGCAATAATTGGATATAAGTAGAAGATAACTATGTGGTAAAATATTGCATTGGAAGGGGTGACAGCTGAGAGGGATCGGTCAAGATTTGGGTTTGATGTTGGAGGTTGAAGCAAACAAAAAACTATGACAGCGAGAAGAGATAGAAGATACACGGTTCAGCGGGGCAACTGGTGTGTAAGGGAAGATAAGTTCAATGTAGGTCGTGCATGGTGCATTAGTGTATGCGTAAGGTACTAGATCTAATACTATATAAACTAATAAGATAATTTGTTGCACATATAATCAACATATTACTTGATATTAAATAAAGGTACATGAGCATGCATACAATCTGAAAAAAAAGTAACTAATAGAGTAATAATAAGGGTATGCAGCTACATGATCTATGCACGATGGAGAATGATTACGTTTCTAAGAACCCAATAACTTATTATGCTCAATGATTTTTTACCATCGAAGCTCATACTTCAATTACATTCCGCAGGTTGTATTTTCCTTCAAACTTTTATTGTCATTTCTAATATTTAGGATTTTTGAAATCTAAATAGCCTACAAGATATATAAATATATTCTCAAGCAAGCATTTATACAAACTTCGAAACAAACTTAGCTGCGCAAATACGCGGGACACACTACTAGTTAATTATTATACAAGAATATTTAAGTGTTATCTTCTAACAAAATGCACTGACTGGATTTTACTATACTAAAAATCGATATCAACGATCTAAGATTAGGTAGTTTGCATGACTGCATCTAAACATACGTTTGCACTAGATACGTCCCCAGTATCTTGTATTATTTTAGATCGAAAGTGCAAAATTAAACTTTTGATAGCATTATACCTGGTACTTAATATGTAACTCTTTTTTTTTTGTATCACTAGAGTTTTAAAATGAAAAAATAAGTGTTGTTTTGCAGTTCGTGCTTCAACAAACTAGCTAGGCCTAGGCTACTCTTTACAGCCACAAGATTGACCTAGAACTTTTGATTTCCTTTCAAAAATAGTATTTAACATTTGACTCAAAGGAGTAGGCTAGCGAGCTAGCTACACCTTAGCTGACAAGTGGAGCACTTGGTTATGCATGGTGGTAGATAGAAATCCAGCTTTCTGTTCCATTAATTTCTCATTATTTTTCTTCTTCTTTTTTGAGATAATCTTCTTTTCTTTTTTTAACTGGCATGCATATGTGAAGCTTGTGCATGTTGCCTCTACAACGCTCTTCTGTTGCCTTATACTGACGTGGAAGTGATCCTCTTATTTGTGGAAAGAAAAGGCAAAATGGAAATAAAGGAAAAAAGGAAGATGAAAAAGGAGAAGATAATAAATAAATAAAAAGCTTGAGGTAGACCCACTACCTAAACCACCTTATAAACCCCTCTTCACAAGCACAAGTATACATATTGTTGGTTTCTCCCTGCTCCCAGAGAGAGAGAGAGAGAGAGAAAGAGAGATGTCCATGAGCTTCTTGAGCATGGTGGAGGCGGACCTGCCTCCGGGGTTCCGGTTCCACCCGAGGGACGACGAGCTCATCTGCGACTACCTCGTGCCCAAGGTCAGCGGCAAGGTCGGCTTCTCCGGCGGCCGGCCGCCCATGGTCGACGTCGATCTCAACAAGGTTGAGCCATGGGACCTCCCTGGTGAGCACCGTCTCTATATATCCACGCGCATGATCATTTATGTATTCACACACGCATTTTTTTTTTGTTAATTGTTGATCCTTTGTCTTCTTGATTACGTCTAAATAATAGTCACTAGCTTGCCCATCGATTTAGAGAGAGAGAGAGAGAGCCCATCGATGCAAAGTAGAGAGAGTGTGTGTTCCACATGCAACAATCTTTCATCTTTTCTTGTCACCGTAGCTAATCGTGCACTTTCCCCCCAACTTGCTTTCCATCTTAATTTTGTTCACTTTTTCCCAATCTTTTGATTTTTCAAATCTAGTTGGGAACCCTTGTATAGTTGTATTGCTTCAGTGTCAAGAAACAGCTCAAGTCCCAATGTGTTGTGCATATAGCATACATCAAGGGTCCGTTTGGGACGGCTTTGGCTTTTCGCTAGGAAACCCAGAAGCCGTCCCAAACGGGTGGCTTTCAATAGCCGCTTTTAGAAAAAAAAAACAGAAGCTGACTTTAGCGTGGGGAAGAGCAGGAAGCCGGCCTGGGGCACCTTCACATGGCTTTGACGGGTTGGTTTTGGAACTTTGTCACTAAAGTTGAGATAAAATTATCCACAAATGTCATTGTATATAAACTCCAAAATCCCCAAACCAATCCTCATTTCTCCTCCCTCTCTTCGGGCCGAACCAGCTCCTTCCTCGGTCTCTGCCACCTCGGTAGCCCCCGACCGGCTCCCTCCTCCTCTGATGTCGTCCACACCACCCTTGATCGCCTCCCCCAACTGCCTCCCTCCTCCTCCTCTGACCTCGGCGCTGCCGCCCCTCTCCAACGCCTCCTCCCTTGGTCTTTGCTGCCTCCACCGTCCATGCCCCCGGCCTCCCTCCTCCTCCCTCTGCCTTCCTTCGACGCCGCCGCCCCGGCCTTCTTCCTCCTCCCTCCGCCCCTCCTCACAGACGCCGCCTCTGTCCTCCTCCCTCGACGCCGCCCCGGCCTCCTTCTCCCGCGCCACCCGACCTCCGCCTCACGCGCCGCCGTCACCCTGACTTCCCTCCTCCTTCCTCGTCACCGATGCCGCCACTGCTCTCCTCCCCCGACACCGCCTCGGTTTCCACCGCTGATGTTGTCCACACCAAACCCTCTGCCCTCTTCCTCACTGACGCCGCCCCGACCTCCCTCATTCTCCCTCGGCACCACTCCAACCCCCGCCCCCACCCCGGTTTCCCTCCTCCCGCACCGCCGTCGCCCCGACTAATTCCCTCCTCCTCCCACGCCGATGTTAATTGTGGTTAATTACCATTAGTTGTCGTTAATTGCTATGAATTATCGTGGTTGTTGTTAGTTGCTTTCAATTGCCGCTGATTGTTGTCGATTGTAGTTCATTGTCGTTAATTGTCGTCATTTGCCTTAGGGGCATTTCAGATATTTTTTTAACTCAGAAGCTCCAACAAGCCTACCTAAAAAGCAGATTGTCAAACACAAACGCCTGACTCAACCGTTGACCCTTGACCAGTGCGAGCTTTCGAGAAGAAAAAACACTAGCCATGCGAAACAGGCCCTAAAGTGCACCTCTCTCTTTTGTATCAAGGACAATTATGCCCTTACATTAAAATATATATATAGGCTTTCGAGTTTCCTTTACATATGATTCCTTCCTCTTTTTCTTTCTCTTCTTATTTAGTAATCGTGTGTACTTCAAATTTGATCTACATGAATATTGCCTAAAATTGACAACATGAATCTGGCCTACAATTGACAGTCTTTGAATTTTTAAGAGAAAATACTTATAGTTGACAGCCTTTGAAGTTTAACAAAAGAAATAGTTGTGTCGTAGCTAGGTATGCAATTGATCGATAAACGAGGATAAATTGGATCTTTTTCTCTTGTGTTGTATAATTCTTTGAACAGATCATATACATGCGTATTTTATGAAAGTACATGTAGATCTATCTAATTAAGAGCATTAAAAGGGCGACTAAGCCTTAGCAACTTCATTTTCGTTACACTTCCAAATTAATTTGTTACTTGAATATATAGTTTTTTTTATTTTTTATTATGTTAAAATCAAAATGATCTTTAGCTTCAGTATTGATATCTCCTGTTTTTAGTAACATATAATTGCCAATTTGGTGTATTGTGTGGTAATTAATATTTCGCATATCCTTCATCAACGTACGGTCTTCTAGTGAAACACCGAATCAATGCACACTTGCTATACTTTAATTTGGTAGGAATATTAATTTTTGGCCTAGACTTTGTACTTTTAGGCATCATTTGTAAGGTACATGTTGTTCTCGTGAGAACTAGCGGAATCGCTATACAACTCTAATGTATATACGATAGATTGTAAATACAGTTTTACTTTTTTTTATACAACTACACTATCTATATTTGATTCGTATTCTACATCTTTGTAAAGAAAACAAATGGCTAGCTCGACTACGACCGCCCATAATGGAAATGAGCAAAAATTTATCTCTTCGTATTTATCTTTTGGCTTTTTTTTTCTTTTCCAAAATAGGAAATATTATTTTTATTCCAAACTTTGTGGCACACTTTTTAACATCTAGACTAGATGGTCCTTCCGTGCAACCACTTTTAGTTTGTGTCCAAAATAATCTTTCAGTTCGTAAGGTGGGGAACACCGATTTCACTTTAGATTATCATTAATTTCATTCACGACATGTACTGCAATTTAGAGATATGAACTACATTTCTATATCCTAAATCATGTATTGACCTTCTAATTTGGCATCTACCGGGGTTTATTTTGCATGGAAACCTGTGTGTCGATAGAGTAAGACAATTTTTCAGGTAAAAAAAAATCTCCAATCGTATCCTTTTAATGGCTGTTAGTTAATTAACATCACCACTAACTAGTCCAAGATGCAAGAGGAAGAAGGGGAAAAAAAGGCGAAAGAAAAAATGGCGTCGCCCGGACTCGAACCGGAGACCTTCAGTGTGTTAGACTGACGTGATAACCAACTACACCACGACACCTTTCGATTGACTGCAGCGTACTTTACTACTCATCACCAGCAGTATCAGTGGCCTAATTAACCAGGGCGACATCCTGGGCTTGCTTTCCCTATCAAATCATCCGATGTGACATGCACACACGCGATGGCGACGAAGCATGCAAGGGAGATAGAAAACAACACACACACACACTGCGAATCACATCTTACGCGTGGGATCTCAGCGCTCGAATCAGTATGCATGGGCCGTACACGTGTCGATCCAAGCCCCTACACAAATCTGTGTACTCCATAGCTCAGCACCCAGTAACAAACCCCTTTCTAATGATATATCGTTTTTATGATCAGCGGTGGCGTCAGTGGGAGGCAAGGAGTGGTATTTCTTTAGCCTGAGAGACCGGAAATACGCGACGGGGCAGCGTACGAATCGGGCGACGGTGTCGGGGTACTGGAAGGCGACCGGGAAGGACCGGGTGGTGGCGCGGCCGGGGGCGCTGGTTGGGATGAGGAAGACGCTGGTGTTCTACGAGGGGAGGGCCCCCAACGGGAGGAAGACGGAGTGGGTGATGCATGAGTACAGGTTGGAGGCTGCACATGAGCATGCCTCCGAGTTCACCTCCAAGGTAAAGTGCAGCTACCTCTAACCCTAGCTCATACATACATACATGAAAACTCTCCATTAATACATCTTACAAAATGGGCAATGGGAAGTGTTGTGGAAGCCAATTGATTACTTGTGATTTTTTTCCACAATTAAGTATAAATTGCATACCGTAGGTACAAGTTGGAGGCTGCACAATTAACCGTAAAATTAAGAGACTTGTAGTGTGCATGTATTCTATCGAACTGTTGTTGTCAAGACTTTGACGTACTGTACATGTGAAATGAACTTCTTGACTTGTCATTTTCCACTCATTTAATTTATTTTCAGAGACAGTTTTTCAATCATTTATTGATTGCTACTTGTCATTTAGTTTTCTTGGGTACACGTTCTTTTGCGTCACTACACACACACACACACACACGCACCAGTTCATACTAATTCACTCGTTTGTTCGCATGTATCGTGTCATTACTAAGCTTATTAAATAAATGTAGTAGGCATTTGTAAGGACTAATTTTAGTCTTTTTTATGCAAGAAGAAGGTTAATTAGCTTATAATATTAACACACAAATAGTTTATGGAGGAATGATGGCATGAAGAAAACTACCAAATTTATTTTCTTAAATAGTTTCAGTGGATTCAGTATCTCTCATTTTGTTACAAGCAACCCGAGGTCTCTTAAGTTCTCTCAATATTATGCCGATATAATTCATATATGTAGAGATTTTGCAAACAAGTTTCTATAATTTAAGCTAGCTAGCGAACTCCTTAAATCCCTAGCAAGCTGCAAATAGGTACATATTTCATCATTGATCATCTTAATGACTTAATCTGACCAAACGAATTAGCAAAGTAACCCAAGAAAACACAAGGTAAAATTGAATGCATGATTGTGCATGAAGGCATGGATAAGGGTTGTAAAAGAAGGTCTTCGTCACTAGGCCAAGTGATGCAATCAAGTGCCAGTACAGTTCTAATAATTAATAAGCTTGCATTCAGAGCTAGTAAAGTTGCACCTACCAATGAGCTAATCAATGATTTTCTTGATCCTCTATGTGTTTTCAACAGCAAGATTGGGTCATGTGCAGAGTCATCTGCAAGAAGAAATCAGGAGGAGGAGGAGGTGCCACCTCCAAGCCAAGAAACCTCACCACCATTGGCCATGACGCATCCACAGCCACCTCCTCACCACCATTGCCACCTCTCATGGACACCACCCTAGCACAACTCCAGGCCACCATGAGCACCACTAACACCTCCGCCGCGGCGGCCGCTGCCGCACTTCAGCAGGTGCCCTGCTTCTCCAGCTTCAATAATAATATTGCCAGTAGCAACAACAGTGCTACTGTTGCACATCCATGCTACCTCCCCATGGTCACAGGCAACAATGGCATGAACTACCTGGACCATGGCCTGCCTGGCTTTGGCAGCTACATGGACGCTGCTCTGTACTGTGATAAGAAGGTGGTCAAGGCAGTGCTGAGCCAGCTGAGCTCCATGGGGGGTGAGGTGGTGCCAAGCCTGCCTCCTGAGATGGCTGCTTCTGTGAGCCCTACTTGGATGAATCACTTCTAGGGAAATTTATCTATTCAGACAACATAAGCAGCTAGCTATCTAGTAGTTAATCTGCAGTGTGTATGATGATTTTATATGAAATATATACTTATCCCTGTGTGGTGCAATATTTAAGTGTGAGTATTACTGTATTAGTAGAGCATGCAACAATTTTTCTCCGTCAATTTCCATAAGGCGCAAGAAATTTAGGAGGATTAAAAACTCTGTAATGAATGTTGAAGTGTGTATATTCAGAAGTAGAGGTTTGAGTGATCAAAACAACATTTCGGATTGATGATTTTTGGTCTATCTACCTTGCTCTCTTCTTCATGGTTGCACATATATATGTCGAATGTATCATCCTATCATTTATCCAAATGACGACGCTTCAAAGTCCCGTTCAAAAAAAGGACGCTTTAAAGTGTCTATAGTTAGCACCAGAAGAATAAGCAGGTGATGTAAGATATAGTTTTACCTGAAAGACCATGTTAATTGTATGGATGGAGCAAAGGCAACTTAAATCACTAAAAGCATCCTCAAATAGCCTCACCAACATGCTGCTCACAATTTCAAGAACAATGAAGTCAAATCACATATCACATCATCTTCCTCGTCTCTGTTTTTAGAACACACAAACCAATAACCATAGACTGCTTTGGCATACTTGAGTTTAACTGATTCCACAAATTAGTCTACATGCATAGTAATAGCAATGGAGCATGTACAATAATTCAGAATAGCACAACTTGTCAGATGCAGCACCGGTTTAATCATGATATTTATTCAGAAAAGTATATATGACAGTCACATCCAAAGCACCCAAAAAAAAATACAAATTGATGAACAGTAAGCTGAAAGGCCCTGGATTTTCACTGCACTATTTCTTATATGCTGGCCAACTGCATGAGTGACCACCTTTCTACTTCATTGCGCCTTTCAGAAAGAGGCCTTGATCGCTTTTGTTGTACCTGATGTCGTCAATACTAGTACTCGTATGCGTAGAGCTACAAGTCTTGTACACCTCGCTTAGTTGTCTTGTAATAATGTGGAAGAGTGAACGAAAACAAAAGAAAGGAAAGAGCAACCTGTACTTGCATCAAGGTGGCAGATGCTAGATACTGACATATTCCAGTCCTCACCGGTCTTATGCTTACACTTTACCCACAATTTGTTATCCCGATTGTATGATTGTGTTCTAGATTTGCTTACATACATGCCCTATTGGATTTTCTTTTATCCAGGTCAACATATGAACATATCTAGGCTGTGATTTTCATAGATTGTTAGGTTGATGTGTTGAACCAATGGTCATCACTTAATTCCTAGTAGCGTGTTAATTATATTCTTTCTGGAGATTCCTGATAGGAACTCATGGCCAAACTCCTACACAGGACCCCCTCCATGCATGCATGTGTTCCTTCTCTGATAAATCTACATCAACTGACCTACTTTTAAATTTTTTCTCAGTTAAGTGCATAAGTAAGGCCTGGTGCTGGATAGATCATCCCAAGCAACTCCAAACAACTTCACTGTTCATATAATAAAACAAAGCCCATTCAGTACAACAGGTGCTAACTGTTTGGAAAGCCGAAAGCCCGGGGCTCACCAGATATGCATCTTAAACAAAGCAAAGTAGCATCCAACTAAACAAATGCAGCCACATGGCGATGGCTAATAGTACTAGTTAGTAATTACAACCACAAAGTAGTAGAATTTAATAGTGCAACAACTTGATCTATATAAGAAACGATGTAATTAAATCTCCATAACAAACTGAAATTATGTGCTTGTACCCTTGGCCTGCCCATTTCAGGCCAAGCAAGATGGAACAGTTCCACACCAAATTTAGCAGCTGTGATCCAGCTCCCACATGATCAGATAGTAGACTCACAGTGGTATTGCCTTAACCTGAGTGAAAGCCAAGGACAAACAGTGCATTGTTGTGCATGAGCTGTCTGGGATGAGGACTACTCGATACTCATTGTCCTGCCATATTGGCGCGGAGAGAATTGGCTGCAGATGACAGTAAGTTCAGGGCCATCATGAGGGTGACGCCGATGAATGATGACACGAGCGCTAGGCCTCCACGGCTGCAGAAAGAACCAAATTTGTCGCATATCGGGTTCCAGTGTGCGTGCAAGTTACCGTTCTTGCCTAGCTCAGCCATCGAGGCTGCTGTGGCGGCACCAGTGGCCAATAGAGCCAGGATCACCTGGGCCAGTGACAACAGAGGGAAAAAATCGTATGTTCAAATCAATTAGATTGGTTTGATATTTGTCAGATATGATACAGTACATGCCTATATAAGTACAGAACCAGAAGTTTCACTCAAGCAACTAGTTCTCGATAGTTGCAATAGATTCTTGATCAGATTGAGATCTGTCATTTCATAGTAGCACGTTAGAAGGCTCCAAAGTCAGTTCTCTGATCAGATTTGGCTGGACTATGTAGTGTGATCGTTCAAATTTTACATGAGCTAGCAATAATACACTTGGACTAGATTGCTTCTCTCTTATGTTAGTTTGATCATTTATGTATCCTATTCTCAGAACTAGTTCAAAGTTATCAGCGACAATTGATAAATGAAATGTATTTGGTATAAGAGAAAAATATTGTGAGCTGAAAGATTAACGGTGGAAAAGACACTTCATATGTTGCTTCTCTCTAACAACTTGATCTTCTGGAGAATAAAAGCATGGGCACTTGAGATAGAAAATCACTCGAAAACAGAAATTACCATGTCAAGCAAATGCATAACCAAACTATGCATCTTTCGCTGCAGAAGGCGCCTCATCACCAGCACTACCAGGTTATACAGACTGGCAATGGCATTGGCTATGACAAAGTACCTGCACAAGCAGCCGATCACCTAAACCATTTACTGTCACGCCAAAAAATACAAGCATGATGACTTACACAAAGGCAGGTGTGTCTTTGAACTGGGCAGTGAAAGTCTGTGTGATTGGCCTGGTGCCCACAATCGCAACCACCGCAGTGTAGGATTGCTTGTTCAGACCCATGACCACAGCTGCCACAGTGGTGGCCAAAAGCGCAGATGCTCGCAGCACAATCGGCTGAAGACTGATGAGCTTTTCCTTGAGCTGCAGAATTGTGCAGGTTGCAGCCTGTGCTGAGGGCTTCTTACCATGCTCAAGATCCATTGAGTGATCAAGAAGTGTAAGTGACCACTGAGTTGGATGATTGGAATTAGGCCTTTGGTGAAGCCTATATGCTGGTGATGGTGGCCATGATCCCAATTTTGGGTAATCAGATTTTGCATGTTTGGGTTACTTATGCAATTCCAGATGGGAAAACTATTAATTTTGGGCTACTTATTTTTTACTTCATGTGTACGACCAATTGATTAATCAGGAAAGGTAGTAATTTAGAGTTTTTTTGGGACCTCTGATATGAGCAGAAAGTGAAGTGTCAAAGAAGAAAAATGTTTCAGGAGTTTTCCAAGCTTACATCTCTGCTTTGATGATGGAGAGCAAAAGTATGAGAGAAGGAATGTGTAGTGAGAGCAAAAGGTGGCACACTTCACTGGGAAAGGATAAGAAGTTCCTCGTTAGGTACAACTAACAAGGACAATTGTGATTCAGCGTAGATTAGTGAGCAATCTGAGATTAACTTGCGTTTAGATAAAGATGTGTTCCAGGTTAGAACATCAACGGGGTGGTGGCGCAGTTGGCTAGCGCGTAGGTCTCATAGCTTGAAATGTGAGTGATCCTGAGGTCGAGAGTTCGAGCCTCTCTCACCCCAATCTTTTTGCCCCCCTCAAGGTTCAAAAATGAATTTCCTTTGCTCAAGGATACGGCAATGAGACTGGTTCTTCAGGTTTGTATCACTTCTTTTTTCTTCTTTTTACATAAATTTTCAGTTCGTCTGTGAGATTATGCCCGTATTCAAGTTCTGTTCTTGTACGAAGAAAAGGACAAAAGAAACATCAGAAATTATATTCCAGCATCACAACTTTTCTTTTATCATTAGCAGACCATAGCATAATTTCCTCATTAATTGCACTTAACTGTAAAGTCTCGGTCCCTTGACCAGTAATGCGGCATGTTCGTTGTATAAATAACCACAACAACTAAACGTACAATTTTACATTGGAGATGTACGTATAGACTTTAAAGAATTAAACATGAAGGATGCAATGCATCTCGATACGCTCAGTGTGTACTGTAAAGCCAATACCATTTACCAAAACAACTCACATCCAGATGTATTGAACAGGAGCCATGTGCAAAGTTATATGTTGTTATTCATTGAGAAGGCAGAGAGACCCATCAGGACAGGATTTCATCACACAGTAAAGTCTAAACAGAGCTCATATTACATACAAAAGAATCAAGGGTAACAAACTACAATTTCTCAGAATCCACAACGCGCTTTGTTTTGGCGTGATCGTAAAGGCGCATTGCACGTGCCATTATGCTCTTGAGGGTTCCTTCGAGCAACCGATCACCAAACAGCAGTATAATACAAAGTATTTCCAACTCCAGATATAAAACATAAAACAAGGCTGCACTGGTGTGCTGATATGTTACTTTTTACCACCAGTTGTAACCCCAACTACAACATTGCTCACCTGCATAAACGTCAATAGGTGATGTAAGCACACAAGTTACTTAACTTCACTGGGCAATGCATATACACATGCAGGCAAATTGACAGGAGATAGCAAAACGCAGAGATGGCTTACCAATTTTCCCTTTTCATCTACTGTCATCGGATTTTCGACAACAACAGTTACATTCTGTGATTGAGCGGTTGGCTGCCAAAGACAAGGGAAAAGAAATTAGAAGAGATAAAAGCACGTTGGACTTTACTATGAATGCTCAAAGAACTCATGATTTCGACATACAGCGGAAGTAGATGGGACACTATATGAAGCTCCATTTGGTGCAGGCATTGTAGGTGGCAAAGGTCTCACAGTATTCATCTGGGATTAAGAAAATAAATAGTATAAAATCAGTAAGTGTCACTGAGCACTTCGAGCATTTGCAGCAACAAGAGACCCAAAGAAGAGATTGACGTACTCCAATATCCGTAATAAAATTGCAGATAGCACATTTAACAGAAGGTGCTCCGTACGGATACATTAACACTGTCTGGCACTGGCCACAGTTCACATGAGCTATGCTGCTCACTGCATCATGAACAAAGGGAATCCATGAAGCGGAGAAGAGATAGATAGATCACACACAATGTACAACATGTGCGCACACATAAAGGAGACTTAAAACATGCAGAAGACACAGGCTCAGTGAGGGAAAGATATATTAAAGAGCTATCAGCTTATTGTCTTTACATCTCCCATGATTAGATTACTTTGAGAAGTATTGCTCCATTCATATAACTGAAGCCTGCAATGGCGCATGCATAATGGGGAAGAAGTATTGCTCCATTCATAAAAATGAAGCCTGCAGTGGCGCATGCACAATGGGGAACAGCCACACATGCCAAGTTATCTCCAGGCACTACACTTTTCTATAAAATCAAATTGTCCTCAGATAAACAGTAGCTTGAGCACCATGGGTGCTGTTTGACTAGATTTGAGTATTGACTTTTAATTCTAACCTCAACTCACTGATCAATAAGTCAATAATGTAAGGTTTGCGAGATTAAAAAAAGACAATCAACCAACAACCGTCTAAAATCAACCCAGAGACAATGTGAAGCTGCTGTGGTTGAACTTACTACAAAACCAGCCTAGCTTATGTTAACATCAACATGTAAGAAGCTTCTGCTAATCTAACTACACCAAGGGGAATGATAATACTTTTCTAAGCAACATAGCATTAATTTTAATTCTCTTAGACAATTATAGGCTTTTTGCCTGAGTAACCCTTGCTGACTTTATAGAACAGACATTCCACTCATGCATGGTAACATGCCCATGAATTAAATTTACAAGGTTAAGGATCCACAAAATAATTCTACACATACATCAGTACCTGGCCTGACAAGATTGACTGTATCACAACATGAGCACCTAACAGTCGTTGCATTGCGAGTATACATCAATACAGATCGACAGCCACCGCACATAAGCTGTGCCATCTCCATTCCTGCACAAGAAATTCACTTATTCTTTCATAAACAAGTCAACTCGTTGTATGAAGCACTATGAACCAATGACAGCTCACAGTAATATGCAGATAACAAGGCTAGGAAATAATAAAAGATCAACAACGTCTAATTCTAATTACGTGAGCTGTCCCTTATGATCACTTGCTAGTTGCTATGTGGTGATAAAAATAGAACCGCACAATGACGGATAAAGCTGCCCAGAGTAATGAAGAGGTGTCAGACATGACAAAGGAGAATGTACACTCCACAGAGGAGGCGGATAGAGGATACGGTGTATCTAATGTAGATAGTATGTTACTTCTCCTGGAACTTTCTACTGTGGCATTTACAACTCCATCCTCAAAACTTTCTACAGTGGCATCTGTATCACCAACATTCAAAGCCTTGCACATTGGTGTGCATGATAGTGCTTCACAGAAGCTGCAACTTACAAATTTTCACTCTTTCTCAAAAGCACAAGTTGGTTTTATTTACCTCATCGTGAGGAATGACAAACGAATGAGGGATAGAGGTCATCATGGGAGCATGGAAAGCGGGAAAAAAGGTGAAATGTACTACATTAGCACACTGGCCATGAGTTAGCAGCAGACAACCAGCAAAAGATTACACGAAAATACACGACACAATAGCCTGCAAAGCAGATCTTATTCAGGAGGAAGGGCATGTTCTTTAAAAAAAACTATAAAACAGAAGACAATTTAACGATAAGTTGAGATTTAGAATAACAACAGATCATTTGAACAATGATAGCTAAAACCTAAAATAGAAGGGCTCTATCAGCTATTCAATCTGTTAAGATGCCCAATATGGATTGAGCAGGAGATATTTTGTAATGGGACCATGCGTAAGAGGGTTGCAACTTGAGTGATCACAGAAGTAGGTAGATGTGGCATACCGCAGAGCTCATCCCTCTGCCACTAGTCATCCAAAATGTAATAATGTAATATCAGCATTCTAACCTATACCTGATATCATTACCTCTATAACACACTCTCCCAACACATCATAGAGAGCTAATAATCTTACATAAAATGCACTTTTATGAATTATCTTAAAATGCACTTTTATGAATTATCTTAACCATCTCCAATCTTCCGACCCCATTCCTTTCTGCTACAGGCTCTAGAATTTGGCATTTCTCTCGGAAGTAAATAACACTTTACAGCATTTATCCATTAAACAATAAGAATCACAATGGATGAACGGAATATGTTAAGGTAGTAGAATTAGGCACGTAAAACCTAGAAATGGAACAGCACGTTCTAGGAAACTAGTACTTGATTCTTAGGCCAATGCAATTACTATTTGAGGTTTTCTGTAACCTAGTTTAGGAATTAGGATTAGTTAACCCTAGTGTGTCCTTCACTTCCCTATCCCAGTCCTTCATCAGCATCAGATTTCTAGCCGCGCTCTAAACGTTATGCATTATTTATAGCATACATTTAGAACATTATCAACAAGGCTCAACATCACAGGATGTAAAGATTTCAATTTTGTTCCTCGGATTTCTGAGTCAGTGCTTGCGCCTTAGGTGTTCAATTATTCAAAGCTCACATCATCGTTACCTGGAGGCCACGCGCTGGTGATGGCGTGGCATACCGCGCAGCACACGCTAGGGGCCCCTCTGGGGTAGAGTAGAACGCTCCTGCACCCATGACACACGATCTGGCTCTCCATGCCTGCAAGATTCCGACCAACAATCAGGGCAAAGCGGTAAAAATCAAACTAATCCTATCCTACCACTGTTCCATCCGAATCCTATCATCCAACACATCCTATCCCTGTTCTATCAAATGGCTAGCAACCAGCTAACAACCAGACTGGATTGCCCAAGATTAACGCCCACGAGCACAGGGAGCTCGGAATCATCGAGAAAAGTTCCAATTTTGAAAGAACCCAAATCCTACACACAAGCATACCCCCTAATCCAACATCGATTTCTCCAAGAAAGCAACGCCATGAGATCCCCGGACGAAACCCCTACTTCAAATCGACAGAATAACAAGAAAAGCATCGGATTTGTTACTTACCTCAAGGACGGCAGGAGGAGAATGCAAGAAATCCCTCGAGGAATCAATCAGGAAAGGGGAGGGTCGGGGGGAGAGGAGGAGGAGGCGCCACCAATCTAGGACGGACGGGTCCCTCGAGACGGTCCTTGCGGAGGAAATGGTAATAATTAATCGATTAATTATCGACGAATAAACAGCGGTGGTTTTGGGTTGCTTATCTGGGTCGAAACTGATGAGAGGTTGGAGACGACGGGAGGCGAGGCGTAGTTTGGCGAGTTTTTTAATCTCGTTCGGGCTATTTTTTTTACCCGGTTTTGTACGTGTAGACACTTCCCGTCCGTAAATAAAAAAACATATCACAGTAGATTAGGCAATCAACACGTGTTTCTGACTGCGCTCTCGTATATGACTGCAGAGCACTCAAGGCTAGCTGCCACGCACAGGGAACCCTGGAAGGCAGCTACTACGCACTGGAAGGGAAGGAACCACAAGGGATTCAGGTACAGTAACAGGTCATTGTTTCAATTCCTGTAGACCTTAGGTAAATAGTGCTGCACAGTAGCAAATCATTGTTCTGATCAATGTACCACTGCTCTAGCGCACCATGCCCTTGCCACACTCTGGAAGGACGACGGTGTTGGTGATATACGCTAGACGTAATCATATATATGATTGTATCGCGTTTATATTTATGTGTTATTAAATAAGTATTATTCTGTTCCTTGAATGAATCATTAGTTATAAAGATTAATGAGTATGTGACTTGTTTGTGAAGCTCTTTTTAACTTATGATGATGTTGTTATTCTAAATGTATCCCTGGTCGGATGTCACTAGTCGGAACACTAGTGACTTTATTGATCAGCACATGTGTTGATTGATGATCATGTTTCACTGATCGTGGATATAGGAATATCGAATCAATAATGTGAACACATGTTGGAGAATATGGTGTTGGATTGATCCACCTTGAGACACTACTTAGATTGTTATGCTTTCATGTGTCATCAGTTGATCTCAATCAATGGTGATGTATAATCCTTAAACCTGATATCAGCATGATTTCCTATATGTGTAATAGTATATTTTGGGTTACCAAACGTTACTCTGTATCCGAGTAGTCATAAAGGTAGCTTTCGAGTATGCTATGAAATATGCTGAGGAATGTGACTGGTCGGATATGAGATTTACCCCTCCTAACATAACAGGAGAGTCTTTGAACCCCTCGATGTGGTCGGATAAAGAAAGTGCATTGTCATGCCACTAGTGGTCAAAGAGTTCAACCACATGAAGTTATCTATCACTCTATCGAGAAAGTATTGAACAGTCCATGGATAACATAGCATCTCACCTGGAGTTCAACCCGATATCGTGAGGCAAAAGGAGAATACACGACCTGGTCGTTCAATTCGATCAGATACAGGCTAGTCGTATGGAGATACGAGCTAGTCGTAGGCTGGTCGAATATGGTCACTAAGTGGTCGAAACCTAGTCGTAAGGAGTTACGAAATGGTCGAGCTGCATATGAGCTGATCGTAGGCTGATCGAAACCTAGTCGTAAGGAGTTACGAAATGGTTGAGACTACATATGAGCTGGTCGTAGGCTGGTCGAAACCTTATCGTAAGGAGTTGCAAACTGGTCGAGACCAAATAGAACTTGGTCGTAGATCATATTGGATTAAAGTTCGTCTGATATAATTCGTGTGTATTCGAAAATCGTTATGTCCTGCTAGGTGCCGCTAACAACTCGTGGTCTAGTAACCTAGATCGGTTCATGTGGATGGAATGGTCTAGACACTGGTCGATGAGGTCGATCAGTGTTCGGCGATAGTAGATGGGCTTACGAGGAGGTATGAGCTAAAAGGACCAGATGATTTACTCGACTTGTTTTCGATGGCCTTGCATGATACTCCTACTGGTTGGAATTATGCCATCGGAGTATGCTGCAGTGCGTGGCCGTATCAAGGCAGTGATCAGATTGGTTCGGAATAGGGTTAATATGATTAATCCTATTATTTCTAAGACTCGGTTACGTGAATAAGATTCATGTCCTGAAAAGATTTCCAAGAGCACTGCCCTCAACAAGCGAGGGGTGTTGCTCCTTCGAACCCCGCCAGCTAATCAGCTCGCGGGGCCACCGTGGTCGTAGCTGCATTATATGGTATTATGTATTCATATCACCTGGTAGAATTGGATTATATGCATAACTCTTTTTTTGCATGGATTGATGTGAATAGTATGATCCATTGTGTATGTGATACATGAATGGATTTCTCATGACCTGCGTGTCATGTTGTGAGATAGTCATCGAGCTACATATTATTGTATAACGGTCTGCGTACCGATATGTGATGCTTGATATTCTCGTCTATAATTCATTACCAGCTTTTAGGAGTAATTGCTTAGTAGATGAATGTGGTCAAAGACTTCAAGCATGATGGTCGAAGGACAGGAAGCATGGTGATGAAGATCGTCGTGATAAGGGTCATACTATTTCACAGTTTAATCCTGTTATGCTATTTGATCATGTTTTTCATTAGTTGTTTTAACATGGTATAATAGTGTCCCTTAGGAAAAATTAAGTTAATTTGATGCCTTTCCAATTGCTGCGCTCATCATAATTTTGATCGTTAATTGATAGGTCTGCCAAAGTAGAGTATCATTAACTATCTTAATAAGACGGGATGGATGTGGGACACCCACATGCATAGTATTGGTTTTACTTGACAAGGCTATCAAAAGGGTTTTGGGCCTTGGAGTATAGTACTATTGATTACCAGGGCATAGAGATATCGTCCAACAGACAAGAGTCATATGTGATTATGATTGGCAAGAGGTTGCCTACCTAAAATCACTAGGTTTCTAGCAGTGATGTCAAAACTCACTAGGACTTAATGATTTTTTGGATCTTGAACTCGCTATATGATGTTTGAGAGAAACATGGTTTAGAACATATAGTGAGAGTATATTTTATTGACTAGTGATGATTAAGTTCGACTAGGTATGGACTAGTCGTAGTGATACGACTAGATCCAGATTAGTTGTATAGTGATACGACCAGATCCAGTCTAGTTCAGACTAGTCGTATAGTGATACGACCGAGTCCAGACTAGTTTGTATGATGATACGAATGGATCCAGACTGGTCGTATGGATATACGAGCTGGTCGTAGACTGATCGAACACGACCACCAACATGAGTGTCTAATAGAAGATCTTACATAAACATAATGTTGAATCTTTGCATATATTTCTGTTGTAGATCATGGCATCTACTACCTCTGCACCCACCTTTAACTTGCAATCTATTCTTGACAGAGAAAAACTGAATGGTACAAACTTCATTTACTGGTTTCGTAATTTGAGAATTGTTCTTAAACAAGAAAAGAAGGAATATATTCTAGAGGGTCCCCATCCCGAGGAACCGAGTACTGATGCTCCCCTTGTTGACAAGAATGCTTATGAGAAGTATTGCAATGACGCAGTCGATGTGTACTGCCTAATGCTTGCGACCATGAACTCTGAGCTTCAGAAGCAATATGAGACCACAGACGCTTACAATATGATTGTAGGTCTGAAGGGTATGTTTCAGAATCAAGCAAAGACAGAGAGGTTTAACACCTCTAAGGCATTGTTTTCTTGTAGACTCTTAGAAGGTAACCCGTTCAGTCCTCATGTGATCAAAATAATTGGTCACATTGAGAGTTTGAAAAAGCTTAGTTTTCCCCTTAGCCAAGAGTTGGCTACTGATGTGATTCTCCAATCGCTCCCTACGAGCTTTGAGCCTGTCATATTGAATTTTTATATGAATGGCATGGAGAAATCAATAACCGAGTTGCATTGCATGCTTAAGCGTACTAAGGAGTGCATCAAGAAAAGTTCTAATCATGTGATGATGGTTCAAAAGACTACTAGCTTCAAGAATAAAGGTATGTCAAAGGGAAAGAAAAGACTCAAAATAAGATCGAGAGTCTCAAGGCTAAGCTTAAGAAGCTCAAGCTGGATCCTAAGCCTGAATCAGAATGTTACCATTGTCATGAGACTGTGTATTGGAAGAAAAACTGTAAGAAGTACTTAGTAGAGATGAAAAACAAAAGAAAAGGAAGTATGACTTCCAGTTCAGGTATAAATGTTATAGAAATTAATGTTGCCTCTTCTCCGACCAGTTCTTGGGTATTTGATTCCGGATCGGTTGCTCATATATGCAATTCGATGCAGGGATGATAAGGAGTAGAAGCTTGGCAAGAGGAGATGTTGATCTTCGCGTGGGCAATGGAGCAATAGTTTCTGCATTAGCTATTGGCATTTTACCATTAGCTTTACCCCTAGGATTAGTTATGGAACTAAATAAATATTATTATGTTCATGCCTTAAGCAAAAATATTATTTCTGCTTCATGTTTAGGAAGCGAAGGTTATGAGTTCAGAATAAAGAATAATTATTGTTCAATTTATTTTGAAGATATGCTTTATAGACAGGCTCCATTAGTGAATAGATTGTATGTTTTGAATCTTGAGGATGAGCTCATCTATAACATAAATGCTAAGAGACTTCGACCTAATAATTTGAATCCCACTTTTATTTGGTATTATCGTCTAGGTCATATAGATGAGAAGCGCATGATGAAGCTCCATAAAGATGTTCTTCTAAACTCATTTGGTTTTGAATCATTTGAAATATGTGAATCTTGTTTACTAGGCAAGATGATGAAGACGCCTTTCACGACTAGAGGTGAGAGGGCAAGTGACCTATTGGCACTTGTACATACAGATGTATGTGGCCCAATGAGCACTCCAGTCAGATGTGGTTTTCAATACTTTATAACATTTACTGATGATTTTAGTCTATATGGCTATGTCTACTTGATAAGACATAAGTCGGAATCCTTTTAAAAGTTCAAAGAATTTCATAATGAAGTGCAGAATCAACTTGGTAAGACAATCAAATGTCTACGATTTGATCGTGGATGTAAATATTTGAGCCATGAGTTTGGTGATCATCTAAAGAAATATTGAATTGTTCCACAACTTACTCCGTCGGGGACGCCTCAATGGAATGAGGTGTCTGAACGACGGAACCGAACATTGTTAGACATGGTTAGGTCAATGATGAGTCAATCTGATCTTCCATTGCAATTATGGGGATGCACTCTAGAAACAACGACTTTCACTTTAAATAGGGTTCCATCAAAAACTATAGAGAAAACACCATATGTGATATGGACCGGGAAGAGTTCTGAATTGTCTTTTCTAAGGGTATGGGGTTGTGAGGTATATGTCAAATGTTTGACGTCTGATAAAATCACACCCAAGTCCGGATAAGTGCTTCTTTGTGGGGTATCATAAGGAAACTAAATGATATTATTTTTATAATCGGGTCGATAACAAAGTGTTTGTTGCCTGAGATGATGTCTTCTTAGAAAAAGAGTTTCTTTCCAAATGAGTCAGTGGGAGTAAGGTGCAACTTGAAGAAATTCGGGAACCATCTGAAAATATTTCGAGTCCTACTAAACCTCTACAGAATGAACAAGATGTTGTTTAACCTGTAGGTGAGGCATCAACCCCACGTAGATCAAAAAAACCATGTCAATTGCATATAAGGTATGGGCATGACGTTTTATTGTTGAATAATGATGAGCCTAAGACTTATACGAAAGCGATGATGAATCTAGACTCTGAGTTATGGCTTGAAGCCATGTGATCTGAGATAAAATCCATGTATGACAAATCAAGTTTGTAACTTGGTTGATGCACCTGATAGTGTCACGACCATAAAGTGCAAGTGAATTTTTAAGAAAAAGATAGATATGGATGGAAATATTTACATTCATAAGGCACAAATAGTCGCGAAAGGTTTTAAACAAATTCAAGGTGTTGATTATGCTGAAACCTTATAGCCTGTCGCGATGCTTAAGTCTATCCGGATTATTCTAGCAATTGATGTATATTTCGACTATGAGATATGACAAATGGATATCAAAATGGCTTTCCTAAATGGAAACCTAAGTAAGGATGTGTATATGACACAGCCTAAGGGTTTTGTCGAACCAAAGGAAGCTAGAAATGTATGTGTTGGACCGAAAAGGTGACTAGAGAGAGGTGAATAGGAGCACGCTCACTTTTTCACAAATACAGGATTTAATAAAACTTTACTCCAGTAGATATGGAAGCTATGAAGATCAGTATAACAGTACAGCGACAGCGGAAGACAAATATTGAATCTAATATAAACCCCTAAGCAAAATGACAAAAACAACACAGATTAAAGCACATCAGTGCGCTGCCGGTCGGACCGCTGGCCTTGGGCGGTCGGACCGATTTCCGGCCGGTCTGACCGGTGGCCACGGGCGGTCTGACCGCCGGCCTCCAGAACAGATTGAAAAACCCAATGACGAAGATGCAAATAGATGAAACTTTTGATCTACTAATCCAAACTTGATGAAACTTGGAACACACCTTCTCTATGATATCAGGGACCTATTCCAATCGACGATTATGATAATTCTTAGAGGAATCACGATTCTTTTCCGTTTGATCAAAGAAATGTTCAAAACCAGGTCAAAATGAAAACTAGGTCAAAGCTCTTGCTCGTGGGTGATTGATGATCAAGATGATCCTAGATAGATTTCCACACATCACAGCAAGCTAGATCATCCTCGTCGTTGACCGTCGTTGACCACCAAGCAACCTGCACAACAATAGACAAGTAAACAGAATTTTGGAACAAGTTCTTTACAACTTGACCTATGTTAGTCAAAACATGCATCATGCAACATATATGCCCTGAGACTCGTGACTTTGACCTAACAACCGAACAATGCCGCCACGACGGGCGACTAATCAAGTGGAAACTGGTCAGACCGCCCCCAGGGCCGGTCTGACCTCCACCTATGGGCCGGTCAGACCGCCAGCTAGGACTTAGCCATTTTTCCTCTCTGAAAACCGAAACCTACTGGAAATTTCAAACCAATAGAACTTTTGACTGGAGACTTCAAAAATTATGGGACCAAGTGCAATAGAATCCTCTCTCTTGCCTACACCCTCTATTTTTGGCCCAGCTCAATTCTCATTTTCTGTAACTGGCCGGTCCGACTGCCACCAAGGTCGGTCAAACCGGCCATGGATCGGTCAGACCGGCCACCCTGGCCGGTCAGGCCGATTCTGGCCTGACAGTAAGCCAACTTTGCCAAAAACACGTGAAACGACAAACCATTAACGCCATTACCAATTATCACATCATCCTAAGATCTGGAGCATATCCCCATGATATCAACAGTATGCAAGTTTAAGTAATCCATCTATGGATTGAAGCAAGCATCTCGAAGTTGGAACATTTATTTTGATGAAGTAGTTAAAGGGTTTGACTTCATCATGAACGAAGAAGAATCTTGTGTTTACAAGAAGGTTAGCGGGAGCAAACTTGTGTTTATGATATTGTATGTGGATGATATACTACTAGTCGGAAATGATATTCTAATAATTGAATCTGTTAAAACTTCATTAAAAAATAGTTTATCAATGAAAGATTTAGGAGATACAACATATATTCTTAGTATAAGGATCTATAGAGATAGATCTAAAAGGCTAATTGGATTAAGCCAAGATATACACATAGATAAGGTGTTGAAATGGTTCAGCATGGAAGATTTTAAGAGATGTTTCTTGCCCATGGCACATGGCATTAATCTTAGCAAGAATAAGTGTCCTATGACCACTGATGAGCGAGACACAATGAGTAGAATTTCATATTCTTCGTCTATTGGATCTATCATGTATGCTATGTTATGTACACGATCAAATGTGTCGTATGCTCTAAGTGTTACGAGCAGGTATCAGTCAGATCCAGGTGAACGTCACTGGATAGCAGTAAAAAATATCCTTAAGTACTTAAGAAGAACTAATGATGCATTCCTTGTGTATGGTGGTGAAGAAGAGCCGGTCATAAATGGTTACACCGATGTTAGCTTCCAAACCAACAAGGATAATTTCGGATTGCAATCAGGGTTTGTGTTTTGTTTGAATGGAGGAGCAGTAAGCTGGAAGAGTTCCAAGCAGGGAATGGTTGTTGATTCTACAACAGAGGCTGAGTACATTGTATATTCGAAGCTGCAAAAGAGGTCGTATGGATTAGAAAGTTCATTTGTGAAGCCGGTCGAATCAAACACAAAGAAGAATCCCCAATATTGAAGCAAGAACACAAATTCCGAGAAGTAAATTGAATATACTTTTTTATGCTAATTGAAGGATCAACTAGCGGATTTTCAAGGATATAATATGCAAAGATTGAGCTACGCAAAGGACACTAAGATCAGCACGTAAACAAATTTTCTAATGGATCAATACTTAATAAAACTCACGAAAATAACATATGCGAAACTAGGGTTTGGATTTTTTTTGTTTTCGGTTTTGGACTATAGGACAGTAAGTAATAAACTAATATTTAAAGGGATAAGATCCTACCGAGTAAACCGCGCTCTGATACCAAGATGATACGGGGTCGCCCGATCTTCTCGACGTATGATGGATACTCACGAGAGTCTTGATGAATTGTAATGATCCTCCAATGCCAGTGCAAGGGACGAACACTCTTTAATCCGCCAAAACACACTCGTGTTGATTTCGCCGACCACCAAGCGAAGATCTATCGTGCACCCAATTCCCAACGGAAGGGCTGAACGATCTTGATTGAAGAAGACACTCCAAATTCCGTATGAAATTTCGGTAGCAAAGCTAAAACTCGAAAACTTTAGTAGGTTGATTTTTCTCAAACGTGGTTTGAGGTTACAATGGGGGTCTACCCCTCAATATATAGTGCCCCTTCTCCACCTCATGGCTGGCCAAGAGGCCCTACACCTACTCTAATTCGGATTAGGAGTCCTACTCCAATTCCGACACATTCCAAAACAAAAAAGGAAACTCTGATTTTACAATTGTCACATTGTTTTGATCCTATCTTTTGATACAGGACAAGTTTCGGAGTGAGAGAGGATCCGTTGGATTGGTCTTGAAGTTATATTTCCAACAAGCACAAGAACACCCCAATCGGACTCCGTTTGTGAAAGTTATGACCGTTTTACTCCGCACTGTCCTGCTGATTCCGAATCCGAATTTGATGTTGATTCCGAATCCGAATTGAATCAAAACCTTCCTATCTTCAATTTCGTTAATTGAAATGATTTGAATTCATATGAAACTTGAGAAAGAGACTCTTGTGAACCTTTGGAAAGTCACGACATAGCTTGATATCCTCCCAAGATGTTGTACAAGTCATGGAATCATCAACTTTATCAACTCTCGCGCGTTGGTTGGTCTGAATGTGCAGCATGTACTCAAATAGCCATAACTTGTGGTAGAAAGATTCAAATCACATGCCGTTTGATCTATTGGAAAGTAGACTTGATAAGCTTTCCAAATATATATATTGTGTATGGTAGATCCTTCCGAGTTTCTGCGAAGATCATCTTGAACTTGAGAAGCATCGTGTTCTTTGTCTTCCAATAAACCTTCTTCTTCAAACATGAAAACAAGCGATGACCCGCTATTAGGTAGTATAATATTCTCAACTAATGTAAAAGAAAATTCAGGGAACAGATTCACCTGTTAGATAAGCTTCTCTTGTTTTTCAACTCTTTGAGTAAACTCATGTTGTTATGGGGTATTTAATGAATTGAAAACACTATATGAAACAAGATAGCTAAGGATGTCCGCATCATATGGACTGGTCGTATAGTGATACGACCAGATCCAGACTAGTCGTATGAGATACGAGCTGGTCGTAGACTGATCGAACACGACTAAGTGCACACAAAAGCCATGTGTATTCGATACCTATTTGATTAACTCTAGTGCAAGTGGGAGACTGTTGGTGATATGCCCTAGAGGTAATTATAGAGATGATTGTATCACATCTATGTTTATGTGTTATTGAATAAGTGTTATTCTATTCCTTGAATGAATCATCAATTATAAATATTAACGAGTATGTGACTTGTTGGTGAAGCTCTTTTAACTTATGATGATGTTGTTCTAAATGTATCCCTAGTCGGATGTCACTGGTCGGAACACTAGTGACTCTATCGACCAGCACATGCATTGATTGATGACCATATTTCACCGGTCATGTATATAAGGATATCGAATCAATAATGTGAACACATGTTGGAGAACATGGTGTTGGATTGACTAATCTTGAGACACTGCTGAGATTGTTATCCTTTCATGTGTCATCAGTTGATCTGAAGCAATGATGATGTATAATCCTTAGACCTGAGATCAGCATAGTTTCCAACATGTGCAAGAGTACACTTTGGGGTTGCCAAACGCTACTCCATAACTGAGTAGTCATAAAGGTAGCTTTCGAGTATGCTATGAAATATGCTGAGGAATGTGACTGGTCGGATATGATATTTACCCCTCTTAACATAACATGAGAGATTTCTCTGAGCCTCTCGATGTGGTCGGATAAAGAAAGTGCATGGCCGTGCCACTGGTGGTCGAAGAGTTCAGCCACATGAAGTTATCTATCACTCTATTGATAAAGTATTGAACAGTCCATGGATGACATAACATCTCACCTGAAGTTCAACCAGATATCGTGAAGCAAAAGGAGAATACACGAGCTGGTCGTTCAGTTCGATCAGATACGGACTGGTCGTATGGAGATACGAGCTAGTCATAGGCTGGTCGAACATGATCACTAAGTGGTCGAAACCTGGCCGTAAGAAGTTACAAACTGGTCGAGACCAAATATGAGCTAGTCGTAGGCTGGTGAAAACCTGGTCGTAAGGAGTTGCAAACTAGTCGAGACCAAATAGGACCTGGTCAGAGATCATATTGTATTAAGGTTCGTCCGATATAATTCGTGTGTATTCGGGAATCGTTATGTCCTGCTAGGTGCCGCTGACGACTCGTGATCGAAAAGGAGTTTTCGAGTCACAACCGATTATGTATGAACCTACAGTATCACACACTTAATAGGTTAGAACAAACTAGTACGGATACAATTCATCAAACGTGTTCGGATATGATCTGTCACTGGCACTATTTTAAGGAGATGCTTGAGGTTGTTGGGAAGAGATAGGTAACAGGGGAGACACACGATAAGAGTTGACGTGAGTTACTCCAAACCCTAGCCACCATTTTATTGAGAGAACCTTCCTATGTGACTTGGTGCTAACACACTAGCTTACGGTGTTCCTACCCTGGATGTGTGTATACCGTAGAGGTGCTACTGCGGTTGCTGTTGCGCTCGAGGACGATCTGCGACATTACAAGGAAAGCGATTGGTTGCTGGAGGAGATGATCGGCGCTGACTACGCTAGACGATCGACTACGTTGAACGATCAACTACGTCGGACGATTGACTATGACCACTACATCGACACGCTTTTCATTGGACCAAGCTGCTCCAACTCTTCTTCCGCTGCATTGCGCGTCTGGTGGTAATGATCTGTGATCTCTTGCTTGCCTGACATTCTGATTTACGTAGTAGAATTTTTGAATTGTCAGCTAGCGTAGCCTACCCGTATCCCTTTAGACAGGTGGGCAGGCAGGCATGCTCCAGCGCTCCCTATGCATGGCAGGCTTCCTCCAGCACTCCCCGTACGCGGCAACTGGCCTCCAGCGCTTCCCGTACGCGACATGACGCATGCAACATCTCAAAGCGCAGTACGCTGCAGTTGCAGACCTAGAGCTTGCAAGGGGCGCGTGTCATCTAACTAACCTACCTCGATGCTATTTTATATTTACGAACATTTGGGAGCTAGATGTGCATAACTAGATTAAAAAGAGACCAAATGAGCCAAAGCCTCTAGCTTGTCTCACATCTCTCTTCTTCTTTTTTCTTCTCTTTCATTTCGCTGTTACACAATGGGACGATGGGGAACCAAAAGGAATTTAACTGTTTATTTTGTTTTGCCAAAAGAAAATATTTTGTTTTGCCACATTTGTCTCTACTATAGGCGATTGCTATCGATCAAGACACATGCCCACCTTCACAATAGGAAAAAAGGAAAAATTGTAGTAGAAAACCATAAAGCTGACGATACTAATTCTACGGTGGTGACATAGATCAAGCACAGACTGTGAGCAATTAAGTTCCACAATAGCATTAGGGCATGCACAACGATATAAACAACTGTTGTCTATAGTACCACTTTCTATTATCTATATACAACGATAAAGACAACTCCTACAATGTGTTGTCTTTTTATATGTATTTATAGACAACTACTCTATGTACAATGTATCTTTTTTTTTTTTACAGTCGAGTACTGCATGAGAGACGACCTAAATTTTTATACCCCATCTCTCATTCACACCATCTTGTGTCCTACATAACAAAGATTGCAGACAACTGATGCCACAATATTGTACATATTCTTCGGTGGAAGGGTAGATGGTTCAGACTTAGCGATTAACTAGCAACAAATAAGTTGACCGATAGGAAAAGAGGCTGTGTAGATGGTATCAATCGATAAGGTCTACTTGGCGGGAGCAGCTTAAGGCATAACACGGAAGACGACGACGACAGTGGAAGTTGAAGCATGGCGATCGATGCGATTCACACATTCGAATTTGGTAGCAACGGCCGATCGATGTGATTCACGCATTCGAATTTGGTAGCAACCGCCTATGCATACTTGAATCAAATTGTATCTGAATTTCTTCCTTGTGATGTTCATATCTAAATACTTGAATCAAATTGTGAGTATTTTCGTGTCGAGCTCGAGCTCGAGCTCGAGCTCGAGCATTTGCCCATTTTTTTTAGCAGTATTATGCGAAAGTCTGGTTGGCCGGTTGCCTAGACCCTAAACGCGTTGGCTCATATCCCATTCCCAAACCTGCCTCCCATCCCAATCCTCACGTCCCATTCCCACCTCTCATAGTATTAGTATACAAACTTGCAAACGTCACCGGAGGGAAACTTGCAAACGTCACCGGAAAACTTGCAAACGTCACCGGAGGGAAAAGAAATAGAGAAGCTCGTGTTCTGTTCTCCCACGGTCCCACCTCCTTTCTCGGTCTATTCCTCCAATCGAAATTGAAGTCCCCAAACCCAAACCCTAACCCTAACCCTAGCGTGGAGAGGCGGCGGCGCCATGGAGGAGGACGCCGAGGGCATGGACCGCTTCGACATGGACGGCGACTTCGAGGGCGGCCGCTTCGGCCGGGATGGCGAGTTCTACTACAAGACCCGCCGCGAGCGCGCCCCCCAGACTCGCGACGACGCCATCTACGGGGTCTTCGCCGAGGGCGACTCCGACTACGACTCCGACGACGACGGGTCCCGCCGCCGCCGCCGCAAGCGCCGGAGGGACGGGGATGAGCCCGACCTCTCCAGGCCCGTCCAGTTCGTCTCCACCGGCAACTTCATGCCCTCCCAAGAACCCGAGCCCGAGCAGAGGCCCGGGCTTGGGAGCGCCTCGTCCTCCTCGTCCGCCGCTGCCGCAGCCGAGGAGGCGGCGGAAGAGGAGTACCTCGACCTGCCCACGGTGTTCGGGCAGCGGATCGCCGAGGGGGCGCGCGCGAGGCGGGAAGAGAGGGAGCGGGAGCGCGCGACGGCCGCGCGCCGCCGCCAGGCGTCGGCAGTGGGGGCGGGGACGGGGGCGCCGCCTGCGGCCCCAGGGAGCCTGGAGTCCAACACGAAGGTGGCCAAGATGATGGCTATGATGGGGTACAAGTCTGGGATGGGCCTCGGCAAGAACGCGCAGGGGATCGTTGCGCCGCTGGAGAGCACCTTGCGCCCCAAGAACGCCGGACTCGGCAGCGTCGAGGGTTTCAAGGAGCCCAAGCCCTTCTCTGCTAAGGAGAACTTGCCACCGCCGCCTCCTCCACGGCGTCCGCCAAGAAGGAGCAGCAACGATGGTCAAAGAAGGCCACTGCAAGGAAAGATCCTGTGTTAACTAAGAATGAGTTGCTGGCAATGCGTGCTGAGCAGGAGCAGGAGGAGCAACCCACGGTTGTCCAGAAAGTGCTTGACATGCGAGGGCCTCAGGCACGTGTGCTGACAGACTTGAAGGGGCTCAATGATGAACAGGAGATGGAGGCGAATGATGTGCCGATGCCGGAGTTGCAGTACAATGTGCGGCTGCTTGTCGATGAGGCTAATGCTGATATTGTGAGGTTGGATGGGCAGCTGCGGCGGGAGCAGGAGAAGGTGGCTAGCCTGATGCGGGAGAAAGAGAGAGTGGCGAAGCAGGAGGCTTTGCAGAAACGCCAGCTGCAGGTTATGGAGATGATTGCGGGGGTGCTGGAGCAGGTCGGGTGGATGATACAGCCGGTGTGCTCACTCTGGAAGGGTTGCTTAAGACCTTCCGTGATTTGAAGGTGCGCTATGTGGAGGAGTTCAAGATGTGCAGTGTTGCATGGATTGCTTGCCGATTTGCACATCCGCTTCTGATCCGGGTCTTCCAGGGGTGGCAGCCGCTTCAGAATCCATTGTTTGGCTTGGAGGTCATGTCATCATGGAAGGATTTGCTGCAGGGGGACCAGCCATATGACTTCTCAGATGGTACTGAATCGATGGCTCCATATTCACAGCTGGTTAGTGAGGTCATCCTACCAGCTGTGAGGATATCTGGAACCAATTCGTGGGAGGCTAGGGATTCGGAACCAATGCTCCGCTTTCTTGAGTCGTGGGAACGGTTGCTGCCCCCTATTGTGCTTCAATCAATATTGGAGCATGTAATCATGCCAAAGCTCTCAGCTGCAGTTGATTCATGGGACCCACGTAGGGAGAAGGTACCGATCCATGTATGGGTACACCCATGGTTGCCGATGCTGGGGCAAAGGATAGATACCTTGTGCCATTCTATTCGATACAAGCTGAGTAGTGTCCTCCACGTATGGCAAGCGCATGATGCATCAGCTTATGCTGTGTTGTCTCCATGGAAGGATGTATTTGATCCGGCAAGCTGGGAAGACCTTATTGTGCGTTACATCATTCCTAAACTGAAAATGGCACTGCAAGAGTTTCAGATAAACCCAGCAAGCCAGAAGCTCGACCAGTTCAACTGGGTAATGATTTGGGCTTCTGCAATCCCAGTACACCATATGGTCCATATGTTGGAATTTGATTTCTTCAGCAAGTGGCAGCAGGTCCTATACCATTGGTTGTGTTCACCAAATCCTGATTTCAATGAGATCATGAACTGGTACAAGGGCTGGAAGGGCCTTTTTCCACCAGAGTTGCTTGCCAATGAGCGCATACGGAAGCTTCTAACAGCTGGTCTTGACATGATGAACCAAGCTGCTGAAGGACTTGAGGTGGTGCAGCCTGGGGCTAGGGAGAACGTGGGCTACTTGAGAGCAACAGAGAAGCGGCAATTTGATGCAGCACAGCAAGCATCACAATACCCGTCTTACCATGCAGTGCCAGGAGCAGTCATGGCGGATTTGAGCTTCAAGGAATCTATCCAGGCATATGCAATGGAACAAGGTTTGTTGTTTATGCCTAGAGTTGGCAAATTCTACAATGGTATGCCAGTGTATGAGTTTGGCACTGTGAGCATTTGCATAGACTCTGTGAAGCGACTACTCTATGCACAACTTCAAGAGGGAATTGAGAGATGGAGTGCTGTCTCTCTTACGCAATTGATGGAAATGAACCAGATGGCGAGACCGCGCTAATAGATCATCTAAGCTTGAAGTTTCATGACATATCCACCTTTTCCTGTTCTGTAAAAGTCTTCAAAGATGCAGTTTTGATCATTTTTGTAAAATCACTTGCTAAGGAACTAAGGGTTTGATGATGTATTTGAATGGGCTGTTGTTTGTCTCAGTAACTTGCTGGTATTTATGTTCATGCCATGGATATGAATTCTAGTGCTTTTCTACATTTGTACACGGGAACTCAGTTTTTATTGCCATAGAATGAAAAACTGATGTAATTGTTATTAATTATCACTATGAGAACCGTTTCTGGTTGTGTATTCAAATATGTTTATTTCTTGGATGTTTCTTATTCTTTCAGTAAGTTTATTCTTCCTATATTTTTTTAAACATAAGTGAATGGTCTTCCAGAGTCCCACTAGGATTACTACTGTGCATTCGCCTTTGCCTGCATCAAGGGGATAAATCTGATAGAATACCGAGGGGGTGAAAACTGTTGGTGGTAAGTGGTAACAGTTATTCAGAGATCACGCCATATCTTTTAGATGGATCAGCAGATCAGGCGTTTACTTTGTTTAACTGTTGCTTTGACATGATCGAATTACCATCATTGATAATTTATTGAACTTTTACTCTGCGCAATGAAATAATTGAAGTGGATTCAGATTTGAGAGTATTGTTCTGTTAGCATATTATTCCATTGAAGTGGTGCACATTAACAAAGTTATATATGTGCCATTTAGTGTGTTTGAGAATGTCTGGTTGTAGGTTTTAGAGCAGCTAGGTGCTTCTTTGCCTTCTACTAGTGTTGATGCTAGTTTGTATGAACTTTCATTCTGTTCTTCTTAATGGAAAAGGGTCAAGACTTGATTTCGAAAAAAGGTGCAAACTAAAGATGGTTCAATTCTTGCAATGATGAACATTGATGCAAATTCTCCTATGTTCAGCTCTGATGCAAATGAGAAGGTTCTGCCGTAGTTCTGTTAGTTGGTGGTCTTCTGGAGAAGTACATTGTCAGCGCTAAAATCATGGTTTCTGTTTTCAATTGTAACGTGCAAAGTGCCAACCTTCTCAGAAATTTGCCCCCTGTTTCAGTTGTAACATGCCAATTTTCTCACAAACTTTTCCTAGGGAGCATGCTCCTTCTGTATCAAGAAACTTACATGATGTGATTTGGAGGTATTCCTCTACCATTAACATCAACCAACCCTTCTCAGCTGCTACCTCATCAGGTCCTAAATTTTGCTTCAGATGGTTCAGTTCAAGTCGAAATGCCTTGAGTAAGAAAAGTGATGAATCTTTCTGGTTGGATATATTGTTTGAATGTTGTTAGATATACAAGTGCTAGTTGACACCACATTGCGCGCTTTCTTTGGTGATGGACATGTTTTCCCTGAAGGCATATCCTGTTGAATATGGTCACATCTTCTTGGTCCCAAGTGCAACCAATCAGCTATCTTGCTTTTGGGACAAAAGGATGTTTGGGCTGATTACAAAGGTTGCTGCTGAAGTCAACAGTGCAGCGTTCTTTGACAATGGCGCATCTTTTGTGCCAGACCGCAAGTTTTTTCAGGTAGCACATTCTAGTTCTGGTGCTTAAGGCTTTCAACTCATTCCAATTATGTACTGTCCACTTTTCACCCGCTAATTATACATCCTGAGTATATGGAAGTACTCAAGTTGAGTTGTTTGGTGGTAGAATCTTCATTAAGCATTCAACTGTAGTCATGTACTTCGTGCTGTAATGACACATTACAACATAACACAACATTTAAGTATGTTTCTTCTGATCATTTATTTTAATCAATGAAAAAATCTATTTTACAACCTTCAAATATAGTCTTAGTCCGATTTTCAACCATCAACTAATAAAACCTCAAATATAGCATTTTCAACCCTCAACCTCCAAAACTGTCTCTATTGCAGCCCTCAACTAGCAAAACTAGGTCACTTAACCCATTTCGGCCTGGTTTTGTCCTGACATGGACAAGTATAGCTGAATCAGCAAAGCTCAAATAGAAAAAGGAATAAGTCCATTCTTCGTCCCTCATCTATACCCGATGATTAATTTTGGTCCCTGAACTTAAATACCGGATATAACGCACCTCAAACTTTTCATGCAAGGCAAATCGCGTCCCTCCGTGCGTGAGGCAGCGGTTTGGGCCGACGTGGCATCCACGTTGTGGCCGAGTCGGCCTCGCGCTCGGTCGCTCTCTCTCTCTCTCCCCTCGAATCAAATCATGCTCTCTCGATGTTCTCGATGCGGTCGCCTCGCGACTCGGCCGCTCTCTCTCCTCTCGCCACTCGCTCTCGCTCTCTCTCTCGGCGGCTAGGGTTTGGCGGCCGTGGCGACTAGGGTTCTAAGAAATCCCGGATCCGGCGGATAGGATGCGGCGGTGAACAAGGCGGGGCTAAAGGTGAGTTCTTCAATCCTAGATCCGCGCAATTACTCGGTTGTTTGTGGAGCTACTTGATTAGTGTTGTTCTTAGAGTAATGGTTGGTGTTATTTTGCATGTAGGTATATCACGGTGGTGATTTCTTGCGGTTACTCGATTTAGCAATGGATAATTTGGACAAGCTAGTCTGTTAGGTTCCATTTCGGTGGGGATTTCTTTGATGATGGGAAGAGATTGCATTATTGCGGAGGAAGAGACGACATGTCTTACATAGATCGGGATAAGTTGTCGCTCTAGGAGGTCCAAGGCCATTTGAAGGACCATTGTGAGGATGTGGAGTTGGTACTCATGCAATCGCGGTTTCTGGGAAAGCATTGAAGGCTGGATTGAGGGCGCTAACAAATGATGAGGACCGCGGACCATGGTCGATGTATCACCGATGGGGTGTTGTGGATATATTTGTTGAGGCGGTGGGAGTTGATGATGATGTTGGCTCGGATGGTGATGGTGTTGGTGACAAAGGAGATGAAGGCGTTGATTGGGAAGATGAGAGTGAAGCTTGGATGCACACAGATGATGATGAGGAATTAGATGCTTCCAAGGAGGTGGAGGTGATTGAGGTGTCACGGTAGATATTGCAAAGGATATTGCACAAGCGGAAGTTCTACAATACATTGCACGATATGAAGGGGAAGGCAAAGGTGACTACAAGACTTGCGGTGACTACGAGAAAGAGGTACAAGGTTTGGTCATTTGGTGGCCATTGATGAGTCAAGGGACAAGGAGGAGACGATGGCGGTGACACTTCTTACTTTTCCGAGAGTGAGGAAGAGGACGGCTATGAGGAAGGTGGCGGTGATGGTGAGCTCTGAGGAGGAAACCCAAGTACCCTAGGTATGACCCCAAAGCAAGTCTCCTACTTTTAGCTTGGGCATGGGTTTTAGGCGCAAGGGGACTTCATTCAAGTTGTTAGGCAAGTATGGAGTAGAGAGGAGACATGTTATTAATTTTGCAAGAATGACAACAAAAGGGTTAGGGCTCAATGTGAGTGGGCCAAATGTCCTTGGTTTATCTTGTTGTCAAATAACTTGATGGGGATGAAGGATGGATAGTGAGTAGTTTCAAGGATGAGCACACATGCCCCCAAGAAGGGACAACAAACTTGTCACTTCGGAGAATAGTGAAAAGTTTGAGAGTGCCATAATGGGAAACCCAACTCGAAGCTTGAGCACTTGAAGCAAGCGAAGACAGGAACAAATGCATGCGGATGTGAGCATAGCTAAGTGCAAAAGAGCTAAGTCCATTGTAATGCGAAGGTATTAGACTCCAAGAAGGGAGAGTATGGTAGGGTCTTTGACTACCAAATGGAGCTTCTTAGGAGCAATCCAGTAGCACAAGAGTGGTTAAGCCGCATCCGGATGCCCTGTTTTTTCACAGAATGTATATTTGTTTGGATGCTTGCAAAAGAGGTTTCTTAGTGGGTGTAGGAAAGTGATAGGTTTAGATGGTTGTTTCTTCAAAGGTCCAACCAATGGGGAGCTAATTTGTGCAATGGGAAGAGATGCAAACAATCGGATGTACCCCATAGCATGGGTTTGTGGTAGAGAAGGAAACTAATGAGTCATGGGATGGTTACGTGGGATTTTCTTCAAAGATATAGAAATTGGAGATGGCGAAGGATGGGTAATCATCTCGGATCAACAGAAAGTAAGTCACATTAGTGTTTATTCATCCAATTTGTCATATGCGAGACTTAACCACATTTGTTTGTTGCGGTGGCCTACTAAATATTGTTCAAGTATTGGGTACCCAAGGTGAGCATAGGATGTGCAAGACACATCTATGCCAACTTCAGGAAGACTTACAAGAACAAGGCTTGGCGAGAAGAAGTTCGTTGTGTGCCAAATCTCCATGTGTCAATCTTTTCAACTACCATTGGGCAAGGCTTGCAAAGGATACCCTCAAGGTGCTAATGCAATCATGAGGACAGATCCACAACATTGGAGCGGGGCATGGTTCAAGTTGGGATCATCTTTGTGAATCTGTGGACAACAACATGTGTGAATCATTCAATCATGCCATAGTTGAGTCAAGGTACCTCCTATCATCAAGCATGTTTGAGTGGATAAGGAGGAAAGTGATGGTTAGAATCCATACCAACAAAAGCAAGGCAGAGAAGTGGGACAGTGTGACATGCCCCAATATTTCAAGAAAATGAAGGTCTACATCAATGAGTCGGTTTTACGTCATCACATGTACAATGGTCGAGAATGGTTTTGAGGTCACACATAGAGATCATAGGTTCTCGATGAACTTGGATAGTAGAACTTGTTCATGCAGATATTGGCAATGCGGTTTGCCTTGCCCACATGCCATTGCATGCATCAATTGGAGGAGCAGTTCCTTGATGACTACATAGCACCATGTTACTCCATTGCAGAGTACAACAAGACTTATGAGCACTGCTTACAACCTGTTGAGGCATGACTTGTTGGCCCACATCGGAGAGACCAAGACCAAGGCAACCAAAATGGAGAAAATGCAGGAGGCCAAAGAAAGATAGGAAGAGAGAGCAAGATGAGAAGCCTAAAGGAATAAGATCTGTCCAAGATTGGCACAATCATTAGGTGCGAGCTTTGCAAAGGAATTAGCCATAACAGTCTAGGCTGTGAGAGGAGACATGGCCAATCGTGAGCAAACATCGAGCCACCGGGATCAACAAGGTCATTGTGCAAGTGTTGGCAATTCTACACCAATGGTCCTGTTCTCAGTACAAAATTCATTCCTTCATTTCATGCATTTCCTAAGTTGGTACAAAATTACATAGTTTAAGCACCTTTCACATTGCAAAGTTGTGATTCCTCCACCACAACAGCTGTTCTAGCATGACCAAGAGAAAGACCAGGTCTAATTGGTGAACACACCACCTCCATCCAAAAAGAGTTGTGTCGGTGTATTAGAACCGATCTTACGTAAAGATTGTTTGATTCGGGGGGTCTCCTAGAGATAAGATCACGCAGAGTGGATTGACACGGGATGTTTAGACAGGTTCAGGCCTTCTCCGGAGAGAATAATAACCCTAATCCTGTGTGTATGGTATTCTTGATGATCAAGTCAAAGACTAAGACTATTACAGAGAATAGCACTTGTGTTCCTACTTGACTGGCTCTTGTTCGCCCTCCTTCTATCTCTCTGATCGATGCCCTTATATAGTCGTGAAGAAGTAGCCGTTTTGCCCTGCGTGAGATGCGCCTGATTAATCCGATGAAGCGCATCTTTGGCGATTATCTGGCGCCTCGGCTTCTTCACGCCGTCCGCAATTATCTTCCGAGAGATAATGGGGTAATTACGCACCATTAATAAGCGGAATAATAGTGCGTGCAGACCCGTTGGATTCCTTAATCAATTGGACCCACTCGCCTGTAGGTTTGATTATAAGGTGGTCGTAGTTTACCTGGTCGTAGAAGAACTTACGACCAGGTAGCAGTCGTAGAAGGACTTACGACCAGGTAGCAGTCGTAGAAGGACTTACGACTATGTAGTGGTCGTAGAAGGACTTACGACCATGATATAGTCGTAGCAAGACTTACAACCACTTATTGGACTTCTCCTTTTAGATAAGGGGTACCTCACGGGATTATGTGACATCATATTTACCCATAATAAGAATTATAGATAAAAGATAAAAATGAGGATTATTAGATCCTCGTCATCTAGCCCCCCAGCTTCAAGTGAAAGTAACTTACTTGATAAAGGTTTCGTAAATGGACTTACGACCATGAGAATGTCGTAGAATGATAGTCGAAGGAAAAACTCTTCGACATTTGAGTGTTGCTTTGACCAGAATTTGCTTTATCAGGAAGGTTGCTTACGACTATCAAAAGTCATAAAAACCCTATGACCGTCGATGGTCGTGGTAGGGAATCGGAGAAAAGCTCTTCCGATTGATACTTCCTTCGACTAGAAAGACTTGGTCAAGAATGTAATTTTGCTTGGAGGTGACAATACGTACCTACTTTTTTCTCGAACGGACCGTCTGGAGAATTGCAACCGGCTCTCATAGACTTGTCCGATGAAGCGGTTCCCAAAGCGGTACAACCATCTATCATAGACCTATAGCGGGACGGTTTCCGAAGCGACGGAGATCGTGCGGTTATAAAAGCTTACCAGGAGGTAGATTTGGATTTTTACTTTTTTCCCAAATCACTCCGCTGTTCTTCGAGCTCTTGCTTTCTCCGTCTTCGACTAGGTTTCATCTTCTCCGCCGCCAACCCAACCAAGAAAAACTTCTTGCTTCTGAGCGAAATGGCCAGGAGAGTTTCTGAATGGGAGGAATCGGAGATGGATGCGGCTAAGATTAAGATCTTGGTCGATGCCGGGAAGATCCCAGAGAAGGCTCTGGTGAAGTGGGTTCCGGCTATCGGGCAGCACTGGCCATCGGGGGAAAATGGGCAAATCCCCGTCTTCCAAGCGTATTGTGAGTGCGGCCTTCGATTGCTCGCCACCCTTTCTTCTAAAGAGTACTCGAACACTTTGGGGTGGAACGGTGAACTTAGGTCCCAATTCCATTACCATGTTGAGTGTGTTCGTATCTGGCGAGGCGACTGGGATTAGGCGGATCTCGAGTGCTCCAATATTATTATGGGATGGCTCGACAAACCGAATCGCGGAAGTCTGGATCAAGCTCCACGACTCAAGTCGAAGGAGTACATTCGAGTTTCACCCGGTCTTCGTGGCGAGTGGAGGAAGAGGTGGTTCTACCTTGGAAGGTCACCTCAAGACGACCTTTCTTTCGTGGGGAAGGTCATTGAAAAGAAGTCTTCATGGGATTCAACCCTCGAAGATATCGTAGGATTAGCCCTTACATTCAAGCCATTAAGGACTTGAAGGAAGAAGGGTCGACGGATGGCATGTGGTGAAGGATTTCATCACACGTCGAATTAGTCCTCTCAAGAAGCGAGCATCTCCTATGTGGAGGTATTCGGAAGAGGAGACCCCACCGAGACTATGAGGAGGGTAAGCAATTGTCGACTTAACTCTCCGCTTGGTCTTTCTCAACTTTGTCTAATATTTTTATCTGTTTACGGATCTTTCACAGCCGAGGTTGACTCAGTCGGACTTATCTGTGAGAAGTCCCCGCCACTCCGAGGCGGTTCCTCAAATCATTGCGGTTTTGTCCGCAGATGAAAGGATAGAGCGCCTAAAGGTAATCGTAAATCTGATTCTCTCTTTAGGACTTTATAGTCGTAGAAGATACTTACGACTAATGGTGATCGTAGAATATCTTACAATCAAGAAAAAGTCGAGAAAAACTTACGACTTGGTACTAGTCGTAGAAAAACTTACGACTTGGTACTAGTCGAGAAAAACTTACGACTAATTAGTGATTCTTCTTTTCTATTTTGCTTTACGTAAAGTAGGCATGGAAAATCGCCAGACGACGAAGAAGTCGCTCGATGACTATTGGTATTGGGTTGTCGAAAGACAAAGACTCGCTCCTCCCTCGAAGAGACGTCGACTTGTAAAATCTGCCGAGCAAGGGGGGAGCAAGTTCAAGTTCTGATCTTTCGACCAAACACTCTACAAGGCCTGCGGCAGCTGTAGTTATATCTGAAGCCGAGGCCGCAGCCGTCGAAGCCGAAGAGGTTGAAGCGATTGAACCTCTCAAGCGCAAACCTCGCAAGGCTAAGGTACCCTTCTATTATGACACGGAATCTTCGCAGCTTGGTGCCACTCCTAGTTTTATTAAGAAACTTGAAAGGAGAAGCTGGAAGGATTTTGTGTCTTTATGAAGGACGATCTTTGCATCAAGACAACACGCAATCGAGGGCGATGTTGCTTCGGAATGGTCGAGACCGATCTCGTCCATCAAAAGATCAGAAACCGAGCTCGTTCTGTTCAAACTCTACGACGCACGTGGTCGTAGGTGAGCTAATTGTTGAACCTCGACGCACGTGGTCGTGGAGAAAAAGAGGTCCTCCGCTGGGAGGATTGCTCCAAAATTCTGGTTAAGACCGAGTGCAGAGGTATGTGAAATGTCTTGAAGTGTAAGAAGGACATTTACCTTTTCTTTTCACAACCCGATTTGCTTTTCTTTATTTGGTCAGGCTCCTTCAAACCCCGGAATGCTTCACGAGAAGTCCATTGCTATCTCTTGACCTCTTGGAGAGGTAGCAATGGAGTGGTGGAAGCATCACCCTTGGCCCAGTGGCCGATGAAGTCGAGACCTGCAGTGTCTCCCACATCTGCTTTGAAGTCGTAATCACGACTCTTGAGGTAGCGGGTATTCATTGTTGAGGTGGCCGCACGACCATCAAGTCGTAGAAACAACAGAGGCAAATGTGGAAGCCTCGTCAAGGTGGTGACCACTGCTCACCGCCTGGGAAGGAAATCGTAGGAGGCGTTCCTTCCCTACCCAAAGAGAAATCACGAACCGGAAGGAGAAAATTTCAACTTCGTGGTGACTTCTTTGGGCTGCCTCCGTCGTAGGGTCTTACGCTTACAAATCTCGTGGACCGAGTCCCCATCCCAAAGATATTCCCAAGCGGAGAATGCTTTTGACAACGAGCGCCTCGAGAAGGTGTGGTGGGACAAAGTCGCGAGGATAGATAAGTTGCAAACACTGGACCTTGTATATTCGATTTTTGCTAGAACGACTATGAATGTAAGTATCTTGAATACTTATATATGTGGCTTTCCTTTCCTTCTCACTGTTTTCTTTTTGCGTAAAGCTCGAGCAAATTGTCGTTGTCGGTGAGTATCATCGACAACTTTTAGAGCTAAGACAAGAGAAAGAACTACTCGCAGAGGCGAGAGGTGGTAAGTCACTTATCATTCATAGTTGTTTTTGACTTAAATACTGTAAAATGCTTCACGAGAATAGTCATGGAAGAAACTCATGATTTAAGTATCGATCGAAAAGAACTTACGACTATTTACGACGGTAGTGGTCGAGAAAGACTTACAACCATATCTTAGTCGCGAGAAAAACTTACGACTAGGTCGGTGGTTGTAGAAGTACTCACAACCATTCGGTGATGTTTATCTTCGTTCTCGTTTTTGTAGGTTAAGCGGTGATACGAAGACCTTAGTGACTCACTCGATTGTGAAAAGAGGAGTCGAGGAGGCTAAGGAATGAAGTATTAGTTCTCTCGGATAAACTTCGAGACTGTCTCGCATCTAAAAGATTGCAGGAAAAATAAACGAGAAGTTCGAACTTAAGATCGCTTTTGAACTTTAACCTTTACTCGACCCTCCTTTCTTCTCGGATAAAGAAAAGAGATGCGGAAGCTCGGATCAAGTTCAAGAAAAATCTTTGGTTATTCAGAGTTTTCCGCATTACCGCGAATAAGGATAAAGAACTCGAGGGTTTTAGAACTCGATTAAATGTAAGTAAATCTTTACTGTTATTCTTTTTGAGTATTTTCCTTTTCTAATGCCAATTTCTTGTTTAGAAATTGTCGCCCAATTGAGAAGCCTCGAGGTGAAATCCAAGCAAAGACCTTAACTGCAATGAGTCCGTCAGTATTGCTAAGATGAATGCAGAGGACATCGAGCATGGGAGCAAAAGCATGTCAAACTATTGCTTCCCATCGAGAAGAGGTCAAGAAATTGGATTCTCAATTAGTAGGTAAGAAAAGCTTTTACCTATAATTATCTTTGTGTTATCTTCCTTTAGAAGTATATCTTTGTTTGACCGATATTATTCTTTCGTAACAAGTGGTCGAAAACAAAAAGCTTCATGAGGCTTCGACTTGTACCCAACAGAGATGGAGTCGATGAAGACTAGTCTTCAAGGCAACATCACTCTCTGAACAATGTGCTTAGTGAGCTACATTCGAGGGAAAAACTCCTCGAGAAGATACCATAGTTTGCTCACACAAGTACCATTGGGGAACAAGTCGGAAAATTGCAAGAAATGGTGACCACTCAAGACTAATCAAAAGTTGAATCAATAAGGAAGCAATAAGTCTGCAGAAGTTACGCTTTGGCGAAACTTAAAGCTCAAGACCCCGCCTTAATGTTAAACCAATCGAAGCCGACTTCGATCGTCACGAATCGAGGCAAGTCGTCGATTGAGGAAATGCATCGATTGGTAAAAGGTGGCGGAGGAAATGCAGCTAGGCTCTCCCCCTTCAGAGTAATCTTGTAACTACCTTGTAAGGCAGACAATTTTTGTTAATGAGTAATATATGATCCGCCTCATTTCCTGAAAATCATCTTGTCGAGTAGTTAGTAACTCAAAAGATAATAAACGAACGAAAGACTAAGAATTGAAGTCAAATTAATAACTTTATCCTAGCCTCGACTATTTGCTTAGATTGTTTAGACAATCTAAATAAATAGTGTTTAAAAATGGGGTTTCTGAAAACAAAGAGAGGTTTATTTAACTTATAGCTTTTGTTACGGTTGTCAAGCACTAGTCGAAAAGAGTAGAAACGACTTGACACTAGGAAGTTCCTTCTAGTGGGCAGGACCACGTGCAGAAAGGGAAGGCTTCGACTAGGTGATGTTCCCATCTCCGACTAGTTTAATCAAACCAAAAACAACAACTTGAGTTAAGCAAACGTCTTAGAGTACTTTAGTCATTCGTTCGTCCTTTTTTGGTGGACTTCGATAAGTCTTTTCCAAAGAGCAAAAGTAGGAGGCGGCGACACTAGGAAGTTTCCTTCTAGTGGGGTGACCACATGCAGAGAGGAAAGACTTCGACTAGGTGTGTCTCTTCCTTCACCAGTTAAAACAAATCGTGTACACCAAAGGTGGTCGAACTAATGTAAGAAAGTGCACTCTGCTTAGAATATTTTTTGAATTTACTGAAAAAATAGATTAAGATTAAGAGAGTTGGCTTTGAGAATATTGCGACTAGATAAAACCCGAGCTCTTTGTATTGGCAGAAAAAGTGAATAACGAGTCGATGCTAGGAAATTCCTTCTAGTGGGCGTAACCACATGCGAGAGAGGAGAAGTTTCGACCGGATGCGTTTCTCTTTCGCCGCCGGTGTAAAGAAAAACTGGACTTTATTGCTCGAGCCCGGTCACACATAGAATTTGCGTGAATCGGTCGATGTTCCAAGAGTTTGAGAGAACCTGTCCATCTTCCATTGCTAGTCGTACCGACCCTGGCCGAGTTACTTCGACCACTGTGTAAGGACCTTCCCATTTAGGGGAAAGTTTATTCCGATTAGACTTGGATTGGCAGAGCCTCAATACCAAGTCACCTACAAAGAAGGCTGCGAGGTTGACCTTACGATTATAGTATCTGCGCAGGCTTGTTGGTAGACCGCGAACGGATTAAGGCTAGGTTTCTCCTCTCTTCGAGTAGGTTAATGTCATCTCGCTCAAGTCGTTCTGGTCCGAGTTGTTGAAGGTTTCAACTCGTGTCGACCGCAATTTTAGCTCGGAGGAAGCATGGCTTCGCCCAAAAACTAGAAAAATGGTGTTTCTCCGTTGTTCGATGGTGGTCGCATTTAACCGCCCATAATATGGAAGGTAATTCTTGTACCCAAGCCCCGAGCGCTTAACAAGTCGGGTCGAAGACTCGAGTTTTAATTCCTCGCATTATTTGGCCGCTTGCACGCTCGACCGCCCCATTGCTTTGGGGATGTGCAGCGAAGCATAGCATAGCTTGGTACCCAACTCGTCGTAAAATTCTGAAATTTTGCACTTGCGAATTGTTTACCATTGTGCGTAATTATCCGACTTAACTCCAAATCGACTAATTACGCTTCTCATCATGAACCTTTTCTTCGCTTGCTGTTATCGATTCTGAGTTCGACTTGATCCATTTTGTGAACGTGTCAATAGCCACAAAAGGAATTCAAACCTCCGGAGCTTTGGGAAACGGTCCTAGGATATCAAGCCCCTGTGTCGCAAAAGGCCAAGAAAGAGGTATTGTTTGTAATGCTTGAGTGGTTGGTGTATCTGCTCTACCATGGAATTGGCATCGACACACTTTTAACCACCTCCATAGCATCGTACAAGGTCAGAGGCCAAGAAAACCTTGTCGAAAGGCTTTACCAACCAATGTTAGTAGGAGGCATGCGTCCCACAGATGCCATGTATATCGTGAAGGAGTGTTATTCCTTCGTTTTGCGGAATGCATCGCATGAGTATTCCTTGGGTTCCTCGCTTATAGAGGACTCCTTCAACCAAAGTATACATTTTGACTTTTGGGATAATCGACCGCCTCAAGATCATCTTGGTCTGGAACCCTTGTAAAGATACTCGTAGATGGGAGTCATCCGTATCCTCGTAATCTAATGAGGCCATCTCAAGAGGAGGTGTTTCGGTTCTTCGACTGAGAGACGGTTTTAGAGTTGCTCCAAGAAAACTCCTTTTGGTGCTTGTGGATCGGGAAGAAGCCATCCGAGCAAGTTGGTGCGAGAAATTATCCTTCGAGGGATAAATTGTACCTCGAAACCTAAAAATGTTTTTCTAGCTTACGACTTCGATAAGTACCGAGCCATTGTTGAGTTAGAGCACCGTACTCTTTCCGATTTGATTCACGACTAGTTGAGAGTCTCCTCTCACGAGTAGTCGATTTAATTGAGAGTGCTTTCGCAGCTCGTATGCCAGCTAGCAAACCTTCGTACTCTGCCACATTGTTAGTAGCCTGAAAGTTTAATTGTATGGCATATTTTAAGGTTTCTCCGGTAGGAGATACCAGGACCACCCCAGCCCCCGAGCCACTTAAAGTAAGTGACCCGTCAAAGTACATCATCCATCGGTCGTGGGAATCAGATCGGGATCCTGAACAGTTCAGATTTATCCATTCGGCGACAAAGTCCGCCAAGATCTCAGGATTTTATGGCCGTTCGACACGAATGGAGGTCGAACTCCCAAGTTCGATCGACCATTTTGCCATGCGCCCCATTGTTTCCTTATTATGGAGGATTGCTCCCAAAGGAAACTCGGGCAACATGACTATTTTGTGCGCTGAAAATAATGCCGATTTTCTCAAGACATGAGGAGGGCATATAGAAGTTTTGGACACGAGGGTAACGCTCCTTAGGCCCGTGTAAAACTTCGCTGACGTAGTAAACCGGTCGTTGTACGTTTTCACGTTCTACGACTAGTACTGCGCTTGCTGCCTGTGGCGTGGCAGCTAGGTAAATTAAGAGCGTCTCTTCTGGCTTTGGAGAAACCAAAACAGGAGCACTCGAAAGATACCTCTTGACATCCTCAAAGGCAGTGTTTGCCTCGTTCGACCACTCAAAACCTTCATGTCTCCTGAGAAGTTTAAAGAAAGGTAGTCCTTTTTCTCCTAGTCGTGCGATGAAACGACTTAAAGCCGCCATGCACCCAGTGAGTTTTTGGACTTCCTTTTTTGTGTTTGGAGGACGCATCTGGAGGATGGCTTTTATTTTTTCAGGATTTGCTTCGATTCCTCGTTCAGATACTAGGAATCCAAGCAATTTTCCTGAAGAAATTCCAAACACACACTTCTCTGGATTGAGTTTTAAGCGGTGCTTTCTGAGGTTGTCGAATGTTTCTTGTAGGTCGGTGATATGATTAAGTCTCTTAATGCTTTTACGACTAGATCATCAACATAGGCTTCCAAATTCGGCCTAATTGAGATGAAAAGTCGATTGCATTAGGCGTTGAAAAGAAGCACCGCATTCTTTAGACCAAATGGCATTTTGACATAGCAAAAGGTACCAAATGGAGTAATGAATGCGGTCTTTTCTTCATCGCTTAAACACATATTGATCGGTGGTATCCGAATATGCATCTAAAAACTTAATATCTCACAACTGCAGCTTGAATCAACCGGTGATCGATACGAGGTAAAGGGAAATCATCTTTTGGACAAGCTTTATTAAGATCGGTAAAGTCCACGCACATACGCCATTTGCCGCTTGACTTTTTGACCATTACAGGTTAGCCAACCACTCGGGTGGTTGACTTCTCTTATAAAGCCCGCTTTAAGTAGCTTATCCAACTCGATTTAATAGCATCTCGTCGATCGGGGCAAATCTCCGTAATTTTTGTTTTACGGTACTTTATCGGCCGTAAAGCTAGCCTCGTGCTCGATCACCTCCACGGGACTCGGGCATGTCGGATGCTTGCCACGCAAAGACATCTGCGTTAGCTCGGAGGAAGGTAATGAGGGCGTCTTCCTATTTGGGGTCGGAAGTCTCCCGTCTGAGCAGTCTACCGAGGGTTCTTCTGCGTCGGAGGAACCTCTTTGACTTGGTCGCTCGGCTTTGGTGCGACTTTAGGCTTCGACTTGCTAGTCGAAGGTCGACTTTCATCTCGAGTTGGTATTTGACCAACCATCTCGAGGATCGACGGCCGCATGACTATACGCCATCTTTTGTCACATCGAATGGTGATCACTCCTTTGGGACCGCATCTTAAGACATTGATACCCGTAATGAGTAGCCATTAAGAATTTTGCCAAAGTTGGTCGTCCGAGTATGGCGTTATATGCCGATCGAAATCGACCACATCAAAGGAGACTTTCTCCGTCTCGAAATTACTTGGTGAGCCAAATGTTAAAGGAAGAGAAACTTGGCCAATAGGTTTGGTGAAGACCGATGACGATTCCATGAAAGGAATATCGCATCGCCTTACCTTTGTCCCGGTACTTGCATCTCGCCCGGGGCTTTAGTAAATAATATGTTCAAAGAACTACCACCATCAACCAAGACTCGATTGACTCGACAATTGTTGATGGTGGGTTCGACCACAATCGGATATCGACTGATCGACTCGTAGTGATTGGGCGATCATCCTTCTCAAAAGAGATGGTAACTTAGACCACTTTGGTAATTTATTGACGAGAGGAGTATGTATTGAATTTACCTCTCGTCTGGAAGACTTTAAGTTGTCGCTTGGAGTCGTATGTCGATGATCCTCCGTAGATGTGCTCAACGGTATGTTGCGGATCTTGAAATGGCATCTCCTCATCATCCAAGCGACTTTTGGCCACTCGTATGTCCTACCTTTGCCTTGATCAGGGTACGACTTGGTGGTTTGGGGCTCTCCATCTTTCACAGCCATAACCTCCTTGGAACCACTGGCTTGTAGTTTTTGATTTTTTATTTTCTTCTTGGACTTTTTTGCTTTTTATCCTTACCAACTTCACCTTGTTCTCGAGGAGTATATGTTTCTCGATCGATAGTGTTGTTCCACTCGATCGCCTCGAAGCGATTGCATATCGATCGCCATCTCGAAGAGTTCTAAGAATGATGTTGGGAGGATTTGAGCAATGTCCTCCGTTATTCTTCATGCGGACTCCTTGCTTAAAAGCCCCGATCACAGAGGAATCGAAATTTCCGAATTGAGTTACGAACCCGACTAAAGCGCTTGATGAATTGACGCAAAGTCTCGTTGTTGTTCTGCTTTATCCGTGCAAGTCGCCTTCTTTTCGGCGGTTGTATGTGCCTTGGAAATTCGCTGTAGAAGATCACAGAGGTGTTGCCAAGAGTAGATCGACTCGAGTGGTTGGTTTAATAACCACGATCGAGCGGATCCTTCGAGCACGATCGGAAGGTAATTCGCCATTACATGCTCTCCTCCTCCCGCCGCTCGGACAAATTGTTGTATAGATCTCAAGAAATTCGATGGGATTTTGAGATCCATCAAATTTCTCCATGTTCACCGGTCGAAAATGAGGTGGCAATAATCGCTCAAGGTCAGCGAAAATGCCCGAGATCGGTAATCACTTCTTGACGCCTTCTTTGTAGAAAAGAAGGGTTAATGTCACCAGTGATCGTATACGACGATACCGTGTGAACAGTCGACTGCTCGTAGTAGGCCTCGGTTCTACGAGGAGAATACTCCTCGTATTCCACTCGTTAGAATTTCTTTGTTGAAGTGGTGAATGATCACCTCTTCGAGGGGCTTCTTGATCTTCACCGATCGAAGGTATTTCTCGAATAGGGAATCGATTCGACTTATGGCCGTGTCGATTCCTACGTGAGAAATATTCGATTGATCAGTAGTGAGGAAGTCGTATTGCACACGACTACCGAGTGTTGTCGATGAGGTACCTCCGTCTTGTCATCACAATCGAAGTCTTTGCGTAATCTCTTCAAAGAAAGAGATCGTACCACAGTGTTCGAGCAAGTCGTTGATGTCCCGGAGTTCTTGTACCTCCTCCGATCGATGTTGAATGCGCCTGCAAGTTCTTACGATCGCAATTTTCTTTCTTCCGACGACATCAAAATCCTCCTCCTCGTGTCTTTGAGGCCTTCTTAGTGGAGTGCGAGAATGTCGAGGATTTCCCTCGCTCATCAGTGTTGGTCCTCTCGCCAACGGTGGTGCCCTTGCCATTACCACGAGGGGCGCAGTGTGTGATCTTCGGGAGTGTCCTTATCTCGGCCTCCATGAGGTCGACCACGATTTGGGGAAGGACGAAGACCTCCGTTGATGATTCTCACTTGCGCCGAGGCCTCCCGCTTGAGGAGTGCTCGAGGACACCATCTCGCGACTTGGAGTAATCCCCTCCGTAGGGGAACTCCGGGTTATAATCGTCTCCGTTCGCAAATGAGATCTGCGGGAGGCGGCCGAATTTGCGAGGAAAAGCATGCTTGATCCCACCCTCTCGGAGTTACCCCGAGAGAGAGAATCACTAGATTTGGTGGAGTCCTGGAATGGTGGCTCCCGAACTTGACTTACCAAGTCGGACCGCCTTAAGGGACTTGAACACTTGGAGAAAAACTCGTCGCGTTGTGAGTCCTCCCGGGGCGGTCCCTGGTCGGATTGACCCTTGTCCTTTGAGGAAATGGCTCCTCTGTTGGACGTATTGTTGTGGGGATAAGGATCCTCCTCAACTCTATTAATGGGATGGTTTCTGGAGAATAATCTCCAAGGCAACATCACCATCGCCGATGCATCACTCGGTTCATAGTCGAAACCGCATCCATGTCGACGTCACAGACCGCCAAGTCAAACCAGTTCTCCTCGCTCCATTCTCCCGCCATGATTGCATGAGATTGGAAAAAGAGAGTATGTTGACAAGAGATTACGGAAGCTCCCCACTGACGGCGCCAAGCGCCGGTGTATTAGAACCGATCTTACGTAAAGATTGTTTGATTCGGGGTCTCCTAGAGATAAGATCACGCAGAGTGGATTGACACGGATGTTTAGACAGTTCAGCCTTCTCCGAGAGAATAATAACCCTAATCTGTGTGTATGGTATTCTTGATGATCAAGTCAAAGACTAAGACTATTACAGAGAATAGCACTTGTGTTCCTACTTGACTGGCTCTTGTTCGCCCTCCTTCTATCTCTCTGATCGATGCCCTTATATAGTCGTGAAGAAGTAGCCGTTTTGCCCTGCGTGAGATGCGCCTGATTAATCCAGTAACGGGCGCATGCTGGCAGTAATTACTGGCGCCTCGGCTTCTTCACGCCGTCTGGCAATTATCTTCCAGAGATAATGGGGTAATTACGCACCATTAATAAGCGGAATAATAGTGCGTGCAGACCGTTCGGATTCCTTAATCAATTGGACCCACTACTTTGTAGGTTTGATTATAAGGTGGTCGTAGTTTACCTGGTCGTAGAAGAACTTACGACCGGTAGCGATCGTAGAAGGACTTACGACCGGTGTAGCGATCGTAGAAGGACTTACGACTATGTAGTGGTCGTAGAAGGACTTACGACCATGATATAGTCGTAGCAAGACTTACAACCACTTATTGGACTTCTCCCTTTTAGATAAGGGGTACCTCTGGGGATTATGTGACATCATATTTACCCATAATAAGAATTATAGATAAAAGATAAAAATGAGGATTATTAGATCCTCGTCAAGTTGCACTGGGGTAGGAGTATTGTACTCAGACAGGACAGGCACAATTTTTCAGAATGTAGGTGCATTCCAAAATTTCCATATCTTCATTTATATTCTTTGCACTTGCAAACTACAAACCTCTAACTCAACATGGTGGTTACTCACATACTGGTATGCCGATCGAGGATCATCAAAACCTCTCGCTCATCGCTAAAGTCACTACACAACATGGTGGTTACGCACTATGAACTTGGAGGCAAGTGTGGCGCCTGCGAGTGCAAAATCAAGTGTGAACATCCGAGTAACTTCGGTTCGCCTGCAGTAAAGTGCGGCCCAAGAACCAGCCTTTCAAAATAGGAAGAAGCTGAGTCCAACCAAGAAGAAGCAAAGTTATAGTTCAAAGCTTGCAAAGCTTTTGGGTATCCCAACTAATGAGTGATGTTCTAATGGATTTGCCAGACAGTTATGCTGTTAGTGTTATGTAATCTTTTGAACTTGTGCCTTGTGGGTCGGCGATTATCTTCATTAGTGTTATGTAATCTTTTCAACTTGTGCCTTGTGGTCCGCAGATTCACGATAGTCACTTAGTGTTATGTAATATTTTCAACTTGTGCCTTGTGGGCTGATAACTGTGTTTATTAATGGAAATGGAACTGTGATTTCAGATCAAGCCATCGAACTATGAAAGATGACATGAGAAACTACTGTAACCATGTTGTCTGGTTGGAATTTCACCACTTTGTTCAGCAGCTAATGTCTTTAGGCCCTAGATCATTCTGTACAATCAGGTCTGGAAGCCTAATTAGAAAAAAAAGAGTCAGGTGACACAAGAATCTTGCAATCCTTCTTAAGACTCCAGTCACATTAAGCACAAGATTGAACAATGCATTCCAGGTTCTGTTGGGACAATGCATTCCTGGTTCTGTTAAGACAATGCCTGGACAATGATTCCAGGTTCTGTTGATGTTTACATGGATTGAACATCTTACAATGCATTCTCGGTTCATTAGGACAATGCCTGGACAGTTAAAGAGCATCGAACTTGTTTCAATCACCTGTCCCCCTAGTATCATTTCATCCAGGTTTACATTTCATCCAGTATTAGAGAGCATCGATTCCAGACAGTTATGCTGTTAGGTTCAATCATGGTACCTTGTTGACAAGCATCGAGATATGAGCATCAACCGAATCGACAATTTCGAGCAACACAGTTCCATTACATAATAGATTGCGCACGGGTTCAATTACATTCCCTAATCGTAACTCTAACTACCATCATTGCAAAACAACAAGCAAGACAAAAAGTCTCCTCTCTTTCTCCAAATTGCTACCCTACCAATGAGTCCAACAACCTGCTACATCACGCTCTCCATGCCTCGGACTCGCCACACTCAAATCTTGTTCATTGTTCCGTTCCTTAACGCCCTAAGCTCATGGTTCTCCTTCCTCAACGCCCTAATGTTGTCGCAAGTCCAAGATTACCCGCCTCAAGAAGGGGTTGGTTCATCATCGCATTCATGCCCAAAACTTGCGACCTCCAAACCTTCAATTAAGATTCACAAATAAGCAGAGCCTTCACAAACCAAAATAACAAAGAATTTGGTGAAGATTACTTACCCGAGCTCGCATGCATGTCATGTACCTCGTCTGCCGGGTTAGAGTCGCTTCCACGAGATCCACCGACCACCTTCTCCCGCAATGGCAATGGACCGTTGGAGCGCACTCCGCTGGTCGCCTCTGTATGGAATCGGCGAGGTGGAAGCCCCATAAACCGTGGCCGACGGAGGGTGCAAGACATGCCGCCGACCTTGAGCTTCCTCCAGCGGGCAACGAACCGAGCTCCTTGCCGCCATGGCGCAGCCTCCAACGAGGGGGAAATCGCACGCGGGAGCTCGGGAGGGGCTCTGCAGATTGCTCGTCGGGAGGGCGATCGGCGTGAGCGCGAGACGGCCGGGAAGGTATCTTGGGTCGCGCCGCCACCAAACTACAAACCCTAGTCGCCGCCGCCAAACCCTAGCCGCCGTGAGAGAGAGAGAGAGCGAGAGCGAGAGTGAGAGAGGGAGCGACCGAGTGCGAGGGCGACCGGGTCAGGGAATTTGACAGGAGAGCGACCGAGTGCGAGGCCGACTCAGCGCCAGCGTGGATGCCACGTCGGCCCAAACCGCCGTCTCACGCACGGAGGGACGCGATTTGCCCGGTATGAAAAGTTTGAGGTGCGTTATATCCGGTATTTAAGTTCAGGGACCAAAATTAATCATCGGGTATAGTTGGGGGACGAAGAATGGACTTATTCCTAGAAAAAATAACAAAATACGGGTCCCCTTCTTGTTCCTCCTCCCCTGTTTCTCTCAAGCCCGAACCAGGCCGGGCGCCGCCTGCGCGCTGCGTGGCCTCGCTGCCGGCTGCTGGCCGACACTTGTCTGCGCCATGCTCTTCTTCACGCAGCCGGCACAATCACGAAGAGACCATCGACTTCATGCATGCAATCGTGGACTTCCACCGTGCCACGGAATCAGTGGGTAGAGATGTTCGCTGCAACAAGATGTTGCTGAGATGCTAGAACTACCTGTTTGTAATACATGCTTGAGGAGAATCTAATGGCATTTTTTTGGCAAATATTACAGACCTGTTACTTTGCCAACCCTTCCATATGTAAGCAAATTTTGTTTCAGGAACCAAGGAATGAATAGATTTTGATCTCATAGTCTTTAGTTTTTAGTTTAAAAAAATGGTTACTGCCTGGGAGTGCGGTGGCTACTTTGTTTATCACACCAAGTTCGATTTCGACAGAGCTTCCGAGACTGAAATTCCGACTGGATGGCTTCAGTCTCGCTCAAGATGGCGCCTTTGAAGACTTGAAGAATCTTTGTTGCGCTAGTGCAGTTATAAACACTGTGTGTGATCGTCCATAATGGAAGCTTGTGCAGAATGAAACTGCAGTCATAAATACTGTGTGTTATGGTCCATTTATTATGTTTAGCATTTTATGCCTAAATAGTGTGGAACATGTGTCTGAACATTTGGATTGATCAGTAGAGCTTGCTCTTGCCCTCATGAACTAATTGTCAAGTTATGTATTGCCGTGTAGATTGCTGGTGACTTGACATCTGGTTTTACTTGGTCGAGTTTAAGTTGAATCAATCTCTGAATATTGTCGTGGATCACCGGCAATCTTTCGCCGCCGGCGAACACACAAACGCGCACTCAAGAACACAATGAACACAGGTGTTTGGTGCTGCAAAACCGGGCAGCGTTTTCTGATGTATTGCTTGAGTATTTAAAGGAAACATCAAGCTACAGATAGTAGTTACATGCATAGCACAAACGCACAGATTGCATGGCACTAAAGATAGCAACGGATGCATGACTAATGCATGGCACTAATGCTTTGCATGAAACGGAAATAAGCAAATGCCACAACTAACTGACGGAAGCAGTAAAAAGAAAATTGATGAGACGCTGGAGTAGATGATGAGACACTGGAGTAACTTCAACATTTCTCCCCCTTAGTCCTTGCTGTGCTCATCGATCTTGTTGACGCCGATCAACGCACGCAGTTGCTGGAACCGCACGCGTCCAAGCGCCTTGGTTAGAACGTCTGCCAGCTGGTTTTCTGTCGAAATGTGCCGAAGGACGATCCTGTTCCCGTCGATGCACTCCCGAATGTAGTGGTAACGAGTGTCGATATGTTTGCTTCGGTCGTGAAAGACGGGATTCTTGCTGAGGGCGATGGCGGACTGGTTGTCCACCTTGAGCTCGGCGCCTGCACTCGAGCGCCGAGCATGTCGACACGAGCCGAAAGCTAGCCAGACGCCTTGGCAGCTGTAGTAGCCGCAATGTATTCCGCCGCATGAGGACGAGCCACCACCTTTCGCTTGGAGGATCGCCAGTGATGGGGTTGCCGCCGAGGAAGAAGATGACGCCACGGTACTTTTGCGGCGTGTCGACGCCGCCGCCATGTCGGCGCCACTATAGCCAACCGGCCGAGCTCGCTCATCCTCCCTCCTAGCGTAGTGAAGACCATAGTCACGCGCTCCCGCTTACGCATCGTGAGCACGCGCTTCACGCGCTGAGATGGTCCTCGTGGTTTCTCCATGAAACGGCTTAGATAACCCACCGGTAGGCAAGATCCGCCGGTGTGCACCAAGTAACGCATCCGCCGATGACGCGCTCAGACGGTGGCGCCCACCGGTGGAGCAAGGTTTCCTTGCTCAACTTGAGCCTTGGTTCCATCGGCGCCAGATCGGGGTTGTGTGCTCATGCCGCCCGCTCAAGTAGCTTCTCAAGATAGGCGATTGGCAGAGCGAGATACCGCCTGGCCCTTGGTTTACCTCGATGCCGAGGTAGTACGACAGCAGCCCGAGATCGCTCATGAGGAAGACGCGCTTCATCTCGAGCTTGAACGCCATGATCTCATCGCTGCTGGTGCCGGTGATGATCAAGTCGTCGACGTAGACCCCGACGACCAGCCGCGATGGCCCTCGGCTCCGCATGTACACCCCGTGCTCGAGTCGCTTCCTCCGAAACCAAGTGACACCATGGACGATCAAACTTGGCATTCCGTGCCCTCGGTTGTCGGAGACCGACATGACTTTTGCGAAGACGCAGACCTTGTGCTCATTGCCCTGACAACAAAACCCAACGGCCGCTTACGACACCTCCTCCTTGAGGTCGCCGCTGAGGAAGGCGCTCTTCACGTCCATGTGGTGGACTTCCCAGTGCTCGTGGGCCGCCAGAGCCAGCAACACCCTCACGGACTCCATTCGTGCGACAGGAGCGAAGACCTCGTCGAAGTCGATTCCTGCACGTTGAACGTAGCCTTTGGCGACCAAACGCGCCTTGTGCCGGATGACATTGCCGTGCTCATCGCGCTTCACTTTGAAGACCCACTTGAGCCCGACGACGATGCCCAGCTGGGGAGCGCGGTAAGCTCCCACGTGTTGTTGTCTTCGATCGACTTCATCTCTCGCGACGCTGACGCCACTTTGCTCGCGCTCGGCCACAAGGAGACAGCTCGCTCGCCGTGGTGAATCGCAACTCTTCGCCGAGCACCCGGCACAATTCCAGCGGCGAGGTGGTCCGATGACAGCGCCGATGGCGCGGAACCGGTGGAGCATCGCCGTGGTCCACGCCCAAGTACTCCTCAGATCACCGTGGCGACAAACTCGATCGGCGCGACTCATGGGTGACGCCGAGGCGCCGAATCGCTCCGTGTTGGCGTGGGCGATGGAGACATGTGAGCTTGTGATGCCGCATCAACTCGAGGCGTGTCGAGAAGTACTCCGTAGTGTACTCAACGCTGAAGGGCTCGCCGTCGCTCGATCACCGTTGCTTTGCCGCCTCAGCTCCATTGTCTCGCCTGTCGAACACGACGTCGCGTGACACAATGATACGCTTGGTGGAGGGGTCGAGAGGCCGGTAGGCCTTGGAGCCATGCTCAGAGCCGACGAAGATGGTCCTGCGTGCACGATCATCCAACTTCTTGAGTCCCTACCCGTGGACTTGACGGGCGATGCAAACCAAAAGTCCCGGAAGTAGTGGACGGTGGGGCGCCGCCGTGCCAAGCCTCAAATGGGGTCTTGCCGCTGAGCGCTGCGTGTCGGGCGCGATTGAGGACGTGGATCGCGGTGTTCACGGCCTCACCCCGCAGTAATCGAAGCCGCCGCTTGAGCATACACCGCGCCATGCCGACGATGCTCGTTGCGGCGCCTACCACCCCGCTCGCGTGGTGAGTAGGGGGCGGTGAGTCGCCATGGACGCCGCGCCGCCGCAAAGATTCGCCGAACTCAACGGAGGTGAACTCCCCACGATCGCTAAGCGAGGACCTTGAGCCGCCCCGACTCAACCTCCACGGCCACCGGAAGTTCTTGATCGCCACGATGCCCGATCTTTGTTTGATGTTAAGTAGAGCCACATGTACCGGCCAAATCATCAACAAGCGAGAAAATATTTGTTACCATTTGGAGTTGTGGGCACGATGGGCCCACACAAATCACCATGGACGAGGTCGAGGACGTGTTCCGCTTCGCCGCTGCGCTTTATCGGAACGGCGGCGCTTTGCTTGCCGGGCGAGGCAACCGCCGTGACACCGATCGACCGATCAAGCGGCGGTAACCCACGCACCAACTTCCGCTGGGCGAGTGTGCGAATGACTTGAAGCCGAGGTGCCCGTACCGCATGCCCGCCAGCCACCTCCAACTACGATCGACAGCACACCGCCGCCCGATGCGAGCTCCAGGATGTAGAGGCGCGATGCGTAACGATGCACCCGAGCAAGAAGGTCGCGTTGTTGATCAGATGCGAGGGCGCCGAGTAGATCTCGATCCGACATCCACCTCCTCCACCGACCAAGATCGATGATGTTTGCCGTCGACGGGAATGTAGTACACCCCCATCGCGGCGGTGCTCGCCGCTTTACAATCAAGATGATCGTGCGGCGCCCTTCAATCTCTACCACGGATCCATCGCCAAACGGACGGTGCCGCATATTCCCGCCGAGGTCGGAGAAAGCACCGCGACGCCGCCATGTGGTTGGTGGCGCGGTGTCGAGCACCCATCGACGATCGCCCGGTCCTCCCGCGATCCGAAGCCGCGCAAAGACCTTGTCCTCGTGGATCTCGACGTGGCGCGACAATGTGGGCGAGCTGGAGTTCAATCACCTCTGGCGGCGCGCAACTTGAGCGGGTGGTGAAGAGATGGTCGATGTGCCATCGCAGAGTTGGCTCATCCTCTTCACCTCCGCAACGTGGCCTGCGGCTCGCTTCTTTTGCTTGTCGCGGCGCCCTCGCCCAATGGCCAATTTTGTTGCGCTTATGGCACCGGTCCGCTGCGGTTCTCGGGTCAACCCGCTTGATGACGAGCCACCTTGCCTTCACGCACGCCGCCACCGCCGCGCCACGACGTGGTTTGCCGCGCTTCTTGCCGCTTCGCTGTTGAGCCACCGCCTCGCCGCTGTCGCGCAGCCTTCAACCGCGCCACCAGATCCTCCTCGGGAGAAGAAGACGGCCTTGCCTGTCGACGGGTGCGGACGGTGCTCGCTTTCATCCGCCGCCGATGGCGCTGTAGACGGCCGTGACCTCCTCGACGGAGAGCCGTTCACGCCGAGAAGAGTCTCAATGGAGTACGCGATCCGCTTCAAGGTTCTCGGGACGACCAGAGCATTTTCTTCACAATCTCTCCATCGTGACGCCGCCGCCGAGGATGCGATGTTGTTGGCGAGGCTCACAACCGAGTGAGAAATCGCTCACCGACTCCTCCTTGAACGTGATCTCCGAATCGCTTGAGCAACAAGGCGCGTGTTAGCGCCACGGACGCACAGACGCCGACGCCGCACGGTCTTGACCGCCTCCTAAGCGAACGCGCTGCGGCGCTTGCGCGCTAATGACCCGAGCATCTCAGCGCACCGCCGCGAAGATGGCCGCCCACGAGGCGGTCCTCGCAGTACGACGACTTCACCTTCCTCCGGCTCGACGGCCGCTATAGCCCTTGGGCTCGCAGGTTCACGCAGATCAACAAAGACCATTCTCGTAATTGTGCGCGCGGAGCATTGGGTATCGGATCGAGCCGCGCGCCTCCTTGACGACGCTGCCAATGACGACTTCGCCATCGCGATGGCGCCGACGCGTGCGGTGTGGAGTGCGATACCGACGCCGGGAGGGGGCGATGGCGAACGATCCAACCGGATTCGGACATGACGGCCCGGAGCGTAAGAGCTCGATACCAATTGTCGTGGATCACCGGCAATCTTTCGCCACGGCGAACACACAAACGCTGCACTCAAGAACACAATGAACACTGTGTGTTTGTGCCGCAAAACCGCAGCGCTCGATGTATTGCTTGAGTATTTAAAGGAAACATCAAGCTACAGATAGTAGTTACATGCATAGCACAAACGCACAGATTGCATGGCACTAAAGAGAGCAACGGATGCATGACTAATGCATGGCACTAATGCTTTGCATGAAACGGAAATAAGCAAATGCCACAACTAACTGACGGAAGCAGTAAAAAGAAAATTGATGAGACACTGGAGTAGATGATGAGACACTGGAGTAACTTCAACAAATATTACTCCTCCAAATTTTGCTTGATTACAGAAATTGTAACAGACGTGCAATGATCCTTGAGCGACTGCGTACGGAGTTTATAGAAACATTGGATCAGAAATTGATCTGGCTTTCTAATTGAACATAGCAAGGTGTAGAACAATGTCGTGGTTTGTGTCTCTTTGGCAGATGCACTCTTGAGTACATGACGATGTAGTGGCATTTCCCTTTGAAGGAGCCCTCATCAACACAGTGGCTGTTGCGCATATTATCCATGCAGAAGACAAAGAATTTATAAGTCTTGCTCCTGAACTTGCATGTCTTCTTCGGTGCAGATGCCGCAGAAAGAAAAAGAAAAGAAATGAGACCTCTCTATGGAAATGAAAACAGTAGTGAAAATAAGTGATATACTACGCTAAGTGTTAGTCGCTGGACTCTTGCTGTTGGTGTTAGCAAGATCCTTACTCTCATGGAGAGGATGACACTTGGAGATGAGGCAATTTTTCTTGTTTATTTCTAACACAATGTCATGCCAACCTCGAGGGGTTGGGGATACATATTTATAGGTCGCCAACCACCCAAGCATATGCTAAGATGTCGTCTAAGATGTCGCATAAGGACAACAAGATGTCAGTCTTAAAGCCGCCGCCCTATGACACCAAGATGTTGTCCTTAAAGTCAGCTGCTCTATGACACCAAGATGTCTGCCTTAAAGTCTGGCCGCCCTATGACATACCAAGATGTCAGCCCTTAAAGTCATTGCCCTATGATACCAAGATGTCGCCTTGACCATGTGTCAGAGCCCCACAAGCACTAGACAAAACACGTAGACTTCTCCATCATTCTCCCCTAAGTCTTGTGTGTCTCCTTGTGAGGAATCTGAGCCATCCCGATCCTCGCGCCAAGTTCTCGAACTTGATCCGCCAAGAGACTTGGTCAGAAGTCGGCGAAATGGTCTTGGGTGTTGATGTAGTTGGTCTTGATACTCCCTTCATCCAGCAGCTCGATGAAGTGATACCACCCGGATGTGCTTGTCGCGCCATGGAAGACAGGTTCTTCGCTAAGGCCAAGGTGGACTTGTTGTCCACCCCGAGTTCCATCGCCGTGATTCTCGCCAAGGAGATCGCCAAGCAGCCGAGCCAGCCACGAGCCTGGGTAGAAGCGGTAGTGGCTGCAATGTACTCTGCCTCACAGCTAGACAAAGCCACCACCTGCTGTTTGACCGACTGCCAGCTGATCGGACACTTGCCGAGGAAGTACAATGTCTACCGGTGCTCTTGCTCTTGTCGATGTCGCCGGGCGTGGTCGCCGCACCAGATTCGATGAAGGCGCCGCCGGGCACCTTGTAGTGCAAGCCGTAGTCGGAGGTGCCCGCGACGAAGCGGAGGATCCTTTTCACTACCGCTGGTGTTCCGCCGTCGGCCGCTTCCATGAACCGGCCGACGAGCCGATGGCGAACGCTAAGTCCGATCGCTGTGGACAAGGTAGCGAAGGTCCCACAATGCGCCGCAGATCGTCGCGCCTACCTCCTCCGCCGCATTCTCACGACTCACCACCTCTCCTCCATAGGAGTGTGGGCCGGGTTGCGTCGGTGAGGCCGCCACCCACGATGCGCTTGGCGAGGCGCCCCCGCGAAGAGAGATGCCTGAGTCGTTCTGGTGGACCTCGATCCCGAGGTAGAAGGAGAGGGCCCGAGGTCGCTCATCCGAAGGTGGCCTTCATCTCCGCCTTGAATGCCTCGATCTCTCCTCCTTGGTACCGGTGATCACAAGGTCGCCGACGAGACGCCATCGCCAGGACATTGCCTCCTTGCTCGTGGTAGACCGCGCCTCGTGAGCGCCCGCCGAATCCCATTTTCTTGAGGGTGGAGTCCACCTTGCTCCAAGCTCATGGTGCCTCGCCGCAAGCCGTAGAGGGCCTTGGCGCAGCGAGGACCTTGCTCTCCTTGCCGGGATGATGAATCCCGGCACCGCTGACGAGACCTCCTCCTTCAAGTCGCCGCTGAGAAAGCGCACTTGACGCCCATGTGATGAACGCACCAGCCTCCCGGCCGCGAGGGCAGGAGGAGACGCACGGACTCCATCCGCAACAGCGCCAAGGCATCGCCGGTCGACTCCTCCCGCCGGACGGCCACGTGCCACGAGGCGCGCTTGTGTTTGATCACCTCTCCACCTCGCCTTTCTTGAGCTTGAAGACCCACTTGAGAGAGATGGCGTGGTGGCTTACCGAAGATCGCCAGCCCCACGCCTTGTTTCGCTTGACGGCGCCCATCTCCTCTCGCATCGCGCACGCCATGTCAAGGCTCTCTCCGCCTCCGGCCAAGGAACAAGGCTCGCCGTCGTCTCGGCAAGGTGCACCGCTTGAGGTCGCTACCGCTTAGTTCAGTGGACCGCCGCCGCCGAGGAGGTCGCCCACGGTGACGCAGAGCGCAGAGGCTCGCCGCGTGGTAGGCGCCGGCGCGATCTCGCCGCTGGACGGAGTGGCGAACTCCACCCGCGCCGCCGCTGTGGGTCGGGCCGTCGGCGCCGAGCCCGGGAGTAGGTGCCGTGTAGGAGAGCGAGGCGTGGCGGGCGGTGGCGGGCGTGGTGAAGGACTCGCCGAGATGGTGGCGAACGAGGCGCTGGGTAGGCCACCGTGAAGATGAGCCGCCGCCCCGCCTCGGCGGACGAGTCGACGATGAAATCGCTGGTCATCGGAGTCGAGCCGCCATCCACCATCTTGCCTCACGCCCCGCCGCCGCCGAACACGACGCCACGCTGTGATGCGCATGCGCCGCGTCGCAGGTCGAGGACGCGTAGGCCTTGGCGCCTTCGCGAGCCGGCGAAGACCGGCGTGCTACGGCCGCCGAGCTCGCCGACGTGGTTGAGCTCCTTGACGAAGGCCAGCACCAAGACACGGAGGTGGTTCACCGCGGGCTTGCGCCGCGCTGTGCCTCGTATGGCGCCTTGCCGCCGAGGGCCTTGGTGGGGAGCGGTTGAGCGGTAGACGGCGCCATTACCGCCTCACCAAAAGAGTGCCGCAGATCCTCTCTCGCTGAGGAGGGCGCGGGCGGTGGCCACCACCGTTCGTTGCGGCGCTCGACGACGCTGCTCACGCGGGTGTACGCGCAGAAGTGACGATGGATCCTCGCGGGCGCAAGAAGACGCCGCAAACTCGCCGCCGTGAACTCACCGCCGTTGTCGCGTAGGGACCCGAAGCTTGTGGTCGCGATTCGCCCCGCAAAGAACTTGAAGACGCTTGATGGCGCCCGCATGCCGCTTTGACGCCGAAAGCAGATACCACATGTAGCGGGACACATCGCCGACGAGGAGGAGGAAGTAGCGCCGGCCTGTGTGTAGCCGTGTCACGGGCCACAGAGGTCACCGTACGAGCCCAGCCTTTCCTTGGCGCGAAGCTCACCGGCGAGGGAAGGAGCCGCCGCAGCTTGGTGAGGACGCAGTGTCGCAGAATCGCCCACGTGGTCAACGCGGCGGCATGCCCCGCACCATCTCCTTGCCGCCGAGCCGTCTTAGGGCCTCAAAGTTGAGGTGCCCAAAACGCCGTGCTACCTCCAAGCGCTGTCGCCGCGGGCGGCCGCAAGACACGAGGTTGCGCCACCGCGCGTGAAGGACGAGGCGGTTGCTCCGCTGACCTTGACGAGGAGCCGCGGCGATGATCCCAGATGCGCAAAGACCGCGCTCGATCTCCACGCGCGATCCGCTCTCATCCACCGCCCCAAGCCGATGATGGAGTTCTCAACGCTGGATGTAGTAGACACCGGTGAGCAGCCGGTGCTCGCCAGCCTTGGCGACGAAGACGACAGAGCCGACGCTTTGATCTCCACGGCGAGGCGCCGCCGAACTTGACGGTGCCTCAACGCTCGGGTCGATCTCGAGAAGAACTCCCGCCGCCCGGTCATGTGGTGGGTGGCGCCGGTGTCGAGGCACCACCCGCCGGTCTTGTCGCTGCCGGAATCGCCGCCGAGGAGGGCGGTGCTTTGGCTCGTCAAGGTGGAGGAGAGCCATCGCGCGGCGTGCCGCAGAGGTAGTTCGATGCTCGCATGAGCAATGAACGCCGGCCGCCGCTTCCTCCTCCGCTCGCGCGACGGCCCGGCGCGCCGTGGTCGCCGACACTCCTTGGCCCAATGACCAAGCTTGCCGCAGCTTGTGGCAAGAGTCGCCTCGCGGGCTTTGCTTGCTTGCCCGCGCCGCCTGGCGCCCACGATCATTACCCTAAGACGCCCTCGCGCCCATGCTCGGCGCTTTGCGCTGCTTGCGCGCTTGCTATGCTTGCGTCGTCGTCGTGGAAGAAGGCCCCTTCTTCCTCGCCACCTTGGCCGCGACCCACCGCTCTCGAGCGAGGAGGAGCTTCCGCCAATGGAGACGGGTCCCGAGAGGCGATGTGGCTCATCGCCAACAACCTTGAGGCGACCTAACGCCTCCTCGATTGTCATCGTGGAGAGATCCAAAGAGACTCGACGAGCAAGCCGCCCGATTGTACTTCTGGGGACGCAGCTGAAGAGCTTTTCCACGCCTCTCTCTCGCCGAGGTGTCGCCGCCGAATCGCACTACCGCAACAGAGTGTTGAGACGGAGAACAAAGTCATCCACGCCCTCATCCGCTTGAAGGCCAAGTGCTCCCACCCGCGCGGCGCTCGCAATGTAGACTTGCGCGCGGCCGCCGATGCGCGCCGCAGCGATGGCGCCCAAGCCTCTTTGGCACCGCTTGTTGGTGTAGCGAATCGCATCTCGCGGGATCGCAGATGATGAGAGCATCCGGCGCCCGCCGATCCCGGGTCGTAGTCGACGCCGCCGCAGACGGATCGCATCCCACATATGCCGCACTGAGTTTTACCTCGCCACCGCAGCCCCACTCGACATAGTTGGTCTTGGTGAGGTAGGCCACCCGCCGGGGCCGACATCCTCGACGATACCGTACCCGTGGTGACCATGGTACAGATCGGGAGAGAGAGCCGCCGCCGCTGTGAAGGCCGCGCCTCCGCCGACCAGACGCCGCCGCCGCGGCGCGCCTCCCGGAGCGCCACCCGCCGGGCTCGCGCTGTCCGTTGCCGCCGCGCTGCGTGGCGCGGCCGCCTATTGCGCCGCTCGCCGCTTTGCCTTCCTCTCCAGCCGCTCAAGATCCGCTGGCCATTGCTATCACGGATATAGAGTCATTCGCGCTGCAGAGCCTTGACTTCGCTGCCGCCACACGCCAGATTCGCCGCCGCCGCTTCCACCTCCGCCCGGCCGCTACCAGCCACGCCGCCACTTTGACGCTTTTTTCTGGCATGGCAGAAGGTCTCGCCGCTGCTGGCCAAGCTGCTCGCTGCGGCGAAGCTCGGCCGTCACGACGCCGAGTGCTCGAGGCGATCGAAGGCCGAGATCGCCTCGCGGACATGGCGCGCCATCGGGGGTCATGCGTGGAGAGAGGGTTGCTTCGACGAGCCGCCGCCTGCCTCCGGAGAGGAGGAGCGGGACACCGAGCCGCCGCCGCTACCGGGCCGGGCCGCCGCGAGGTCGAGACGGAGATGAGCAAGAGATGCTCAAGCTACAGTGATAGTAAGGCTCGATACCACTTGTTAGTCCGGACTCTTGTCTGCTGGTGTTAGCAAGATCCTTACTCTCATGGAGAGGATGACACTTGGAGATGAGGCAATTTTTCTTTGTTTATTTCTAACACAATGCCATGCCAACTCGAGGGTGGGGATACATATTTATAGGTCGCCAACCACCAAGCATATGCTAAGATGTCGTTTAAGATGTTGCATAAGGACACCAAGATGTCATTCTAAAGTCATTGCCCTATGACAAACCAAGATGTCAGTTCTTAAAGTTCTGTCCTATGACAATAAGATGCTTCTGACCATGTGTCAGAGCCCCACAAGCACCAGACAAAACACAGAGACTTCTCCATCACTAAGGATCAAAATTTCTTTTTAATACAGTCCTTTTTTCCAACTGAAACTGACCTACCTGAAACTAAGATGAGTGGCATGAGCAGCAGGAAGCACAAGACTGACACCCTGATGATCACCATATTAATGAAGGGATAAATCTTCAGAACTCAAGTGAGTGCAGAGAGAGAAGATGGTATAATTTTGTTTCATGCACCAGAAAAGAAAAAGTATTTGACATCATCACACTCCTATCATGCCAAATGCACGAAACATGTCATGAATTACTAGTTCCATGAACCAACCATCTCACTAAACGAACATTCAGGCTTAATCGACACATCACTGATAATGATAAGAGTTATTTTTTCATTTAATTCAAAGGTTCGAGGAGCAACCTCAGATCACCACAACCTTGTGCTCTTATTTGTTGGTCAGTTATTATTACAGCTGAGATCAGAATCATCAGTCGCATTCTCTGGTGCAGTAGCAGAAGGACCGGACGATGAGGAAGCCGCACCTCCACCTAGTGCCGCCCTCGCCGATGCAGTATTGGTTGCATTTCTTGCTGCTGCACAAAATCAGCATCCTGCATGTGCCGCTCATCCACTCCTCGCACACCTCCTTCCCACAGCCTGCAGAGAAAAGAAGTTGCCATTAATTGCTTTACTGCACCTTACACCTGATACAAAACAATAACCTTTTCTTTTGCGAACAATCCGATACAAAACAATCAATCAGATTATTAATTATACAACATTTTTTATGTATCATTTCAATGATTCTTTAGTTTCTCCTCATTCCCAAATAGACTTGGAGCGAAGAAGAGTAGCGTGTGTTACGAATAGCGCTTGTATTTATTATTAGGTCACTAGGCCAATATATGTACAAGTACAGGTATTATATATATGCAGGTAACTCCTTATACAACAGAGAAAATCTATAGGTAATAATACACATTTAACATCCCCCTCAAACTTATAGTGAATCAACAACATGAAGTTTGGAGAGATGGAAATTGTACTTGGCTCTTGTCTATATCTTTGTGAAGAAGTCTGCTAACTGAAACTCTGAAGTCACATACTGAAGAGCAACAACATGGTCTTGCACCTGTGTTCGCATGTAAGAAGCATCAATACCAATATGTTTTGTAAGCTTATGCTTTACCGGATCTTTAGCAATGCTAAGAGCACCTGTACTGTCAGACAAAAGATGAGTTGGTGTAGAAACAAAAACATCAAATTCCCCAAGTAACCACCGTAGCTAAGTAACCTCCGTAGTTAACAAAGCCATAGCTTGCAACTCCACCTCAACACTCGAACGAGAAACTGTTGTCTGCTTCTTAGTCTTCCAAGCAATGAGAGAATCACAAAGAAAAACACAATAGGTAGAGAGAGAGAGATCGATGATTAGAGTGATCACTAGCCCAAGTGGCATCATAATATGCTGGAGCTGTAAAGAGCTGGAGTGAGGAAAAAAGAGACGACGAGTGATGGTTCCACGAAGATAGCGTAGAACACGAAGATGACTATAGTGGAACTGAGTAGGAGCATAAATAAACTAACTCAAGATATGCACAGGGTATGTAATGCCAGGATGAGTGAAACCCAGATAAACAAAATTCCCAACAAGGTGAAGATAGTGAGTAGGATCAGTAAGAGACTCACCATCAGTGGGCCAAAGATGAACAATAAGCTCCATGGGAGTCTCAACTGTGCGTTGATCAGTAAGAGAGACACGATCAAGAAGATCTTGGATATACTTTTCTTGGGACAGATAGAAGCCCTCAGGCGTAGGAATAACCTCAACCCCAAGAAATTAACGAAGAGAACCTAGATCAGACATGAGAAACTGCTCACTAAAATGCTCCTTAACAAAAGCGATGTACTGAGAATCATCTCTAGTAATAACCATATCATTAACATATAAAAGAAGAAACGTCCGATCGCGAGGCGAAGTGTGAATAAAAACAGCAGGATCATGAGCACTAGCAGAAAAACCAGCTGCAGTGACAACTAAAGAGAAACGATCAAACCAGGCACGAGGAGGTTGCTTGAGGCCATAAAGAGATCGGCGAAGGCGACAAACCATACCCTCAAGAACAGAATACTCCAACGGTGGTTGTATATAAACCTCCTCACGCAGCTCACCATTGAGAAAAATATTCTTGACATCAAACTGAGAGATGGACCATACCCGAACAGACGTCACAACAAAAAGAGTGCAAACAGTGGTCATGTGAGCCACAGGAGCAAAAGTATCATCATAATCACGACCATACTTTTGCTGAAAACTACATACCACGAGATGAGTCTTGTAGCGCTCAAGAGAACCATCAAAGTGGATCTTAACCTTGTAGACCCACTTGCATATGATAGGAGTAACACGCGCGGGAAGAGGGACAAGATCTCACGTGCTAGTACCCTCAAGGGCGGCAATTTCCTCTGCCATCACATGTTGCTACTGCTGAGAACCGCATCATCACGATAAGAGGTCGGTTCGGTAAGAGCAGCATTAGCAAAACCAAAGCATGCAAGAGACCGAATAGACTAGCGATCACGAAGAGCATATCGAGGAGGAGAGGCCGAAGAAGATGGCGCATAAGAAGAATCCTCAACTCATAGACGACGAGTGTAGTAGAGAAGATAATAAGGAACAAGGCCAGGAGGAACCTCTGGAGAGGGCATTGGTGGTGAAGGAGCCACCGACGGGAAAGAAAGCACAGGAGAGACCAAAGGTTGTATTAGAGGTGTAGTGGCTATGGAGGTGGCAGGAAAAGTCATAAAAGAAAGTGGCTCAACGAGAGATGCTGGAGTGGTGGAAGGAGAAGGACGAGGGTAGATGAAGGATCGCGGGAAGGCTATGATAGCACAAAATAAAATTTTACCACGCAACCGAGGAACCTCCGCTAGTAATAGATCACGAGATTACCACTAGACGCGCCGACTCGTAGCAGAAGTAGAGTCGATGTAGCGAGTTGATGCGGTCGTAGTCGTACTCGCCACGCGTCTTCTCCTCCAAGTAGTCGTACTCGCCGCACGTCTTCTCCTCCGAGTCCTGTGATCATCACGAGTTGTGGATCGTCCTAGTGTTGATGCTTCGCAACAACACCTCCAAGGTATCCACACGTAAGAGGCAGGGGCACCACACGCTGGAGTGCTAGCACCAGCGGCGTGGTTGAGGAAGGCGTGGCTATTAGGGTTTCGGGAAGTTCTTCGAAAAGATCATCACACCCTTTGCCACCGCCCCTCTATTTATAGGTATCCATAATGGGTCTTGTATTTGAGACCCATTAGGAACTCGTGGCCTACAAGAATTTGGATCACCATCCAAATCAAATCATATCCCTTTAAGTGTGCGATCCTATAGGTTCATGTGTAATCGGTTGTGACTCGGAAACTCTTTTCCGACCACTAGTCGTTAGCGGTACCTAGCAGCACATAACGATTCCCAAACACACATAGAATATATCAGACAAACCTTAATGCAATATGGTCATAAACCAGCTCGTATCTCTATACGACCAGTTCATATTTGGCCTCGACCAATTCGTAACTCCTTACGACCAGGTTTCGACCACTTAGTGACCATGTTCGACCAGCCTACGACCAGCTCGTATCTCCATACAACTAGTCCGTATCGATCGAACTGAAAGACCATCTTGTGTATTCTCCCTTTGTCTCACGATGCCTGGTTGAACTCTAAGTGAGATGTTGTATCATCCAATGACTGTTCAATACTTTCTCGATCAAGTGTCGAATAACTTCATGTGGTCGACACTTCAACCACTAGTGGTATGGTCATGCACTTTCTTTATCCGACCACAATGAGGGGCCCATAGACATCTCTCCTGTTATGTTAGGAGAGATAAATCCCATATCCGACCAGTCGCATCCCTCCACATATTTCATAGCACACCCGAAAGCTACCTTTATAACTACCCAGTTACGAGTAGCATTTGTCAACTCCTAAGAGTGCTACTACACATATAGGAAACCATGCTGATCTCAGGTCTAAGGATTATACAATATCATTGCTTGAGACCAACTAATGATACATATAATCATAACAATCTCAACAGTGTCTCAAGGTGGGTCTTTTCCAACACCATGTTCTCTAACATGTGTCCATATTATTGGTTTGATATCTCCATATCCATGACTTGTGAAACGTAGTCATCAACCAATACATATGCTAGTCTATTCATATGTGTTCTCATATGTTTCTGACCAGGGAATGTTTAAGAATAATCATCACAGAAATATAGAGTTTCACAATCAAGTCACATACTTGATAATAAATATTATTGATATTATTCTAGGAACAAGATAACATATTATCTAATGTTATGAACATAATGAAATATAATCATCTTTATGATTGCCTCTAGGGCATATTACCAATAGTAGAAAGGGCAAGACTCATTAAAAGTGACGTCTCGAGAAATCCGCACCCGTCGACCAACATGATCCCAACAACGATATCCCTTATACTCATAGCTATAGCGCAGAAAAACACACTCGATGGACTAAGTGGTCAGCTTGGTGCGCTCACGAGGTGCAAGAAGAACATAACACACACGCACACACACCCTAAGAGGCGAAAACCAGAATAATCAGGGGTCTTGCCACAAAGACACTCAAGTAGGATCCCTCCCTGAAGAGCAGAAGAATGCTGAATATTGATCAGCAAAGTGGCAGTAGAAACAACCTCAGTTCAGAGAGAGAGAGAGAGAGAGTGACATGCTTAGCAAGAAAACTGCGAAAAACTCCCGACATGTATTCCCCAATAGAATCAGCACGAAAAACACGAATAGGAGAGTCAAACTGAGTACGGATCATGGTGGAAAAATTCTTACAGACGGATAGAACCTTACTACGAGATGACATAAAGTATATCCATGTGTGTTGAGAAAAATCATCAATAAAAATTATATAATATCAATGACCTTTCGAAACGAAAGGAGCCGGACCCCATACATCAGAATGAACAAGATGAAAAGGATATTATGATACTGACTCACTGGAAGGATAGGGGGGTTGAAGTTGTTTACCAAGCTTACATCCCTGACAATTTCGATAAACATCACCAGACACAGACCCTAAAAGACCACAACGAACTAAAGAAAATAGACGTGACCCGCAAAGAATTTCAAGTGATGATGCCACTGAGCAAAAGACACAGTAGAGGATGCAACAGAAGCGGAGGCGGTGGTGAAGGCGACAAGACTGACAGGGGCAGCGGAAGAAAGATAAAGCCATTCAAGATCTTAGAGATGTCGTGAGTCACAACGGCGAGGGCCAGTACCAACCAGAGTTCCTATGCGTCGATCCTAAACAGAACAAGAATCAGAGACGAGAATAACACGACAATCATGATCGGTGAGCTAACCGGCAGATATGAGTTGCATGGTTAGTTTGGGAACAGAAGAAATAACTTGAATATGAAAAGAAGAATTCGAAAGAGTGTCTTGTCCTGCGACAGAAAGAGAGGTACCATCTGCTGTCTAAATAGTGATAGGAGCAGCTAAAAGACCAATACAAGTGAGACTGGTGGAATCAGATGTCATATGAAAGGAAACACCAGAGTCAAGAATCCAAGGTGATATACCTGAGTAAGAAGAAGTAGAAGGTGGTCTCTCATTAGAAGACTGTACAGCAGAACCGGACGGTGCAAAAGTAGCCTGTCATGGGCCGGTGTACTGTTCACGTGCTACTCTTCACGCGTGAACAGTACCACCAAACGATTATTAGGAAAGGTTTGCTGTTTGGGAGTCTATCTATTAGGTGTTTGATATTATCTATTAGCTAGGCAAGTTATTATTGGATTGGATTGTTAGAGATATGTTTCCTTAGAGATTATTTCTTAGGGGTCAAGTTGGATCGTCCCTATAAAAGGGCTAGCATGTATCCATTATCAATCAAGCAAGAAAGATGAATTAATCTAGTCTCTCTCCTAAGGTTCTATCATCTCAATCTATAGTCTAATCTCTCAGCTCACCAAGCCGACGCCGCCCGCCCTTCTTCCTAGCAGTGTTTAATTTGGTATCAGAGCAGTCGATCCCTTCCCACGACTTCTGCTACCATGGTTATGTCGACAGATCAGACCTACCGTCGAGTCGTTGGCTATGATAAAGGCTAACGCCAACAAGATGGCCATGAATACCAATGGCAATGACAAGAAGATGGTGACCATCTTCCTCGACATGTATGCTACTTTAGAGAAGATGATTGTGGATCATGTAACATCCCAAATTTTTGAGCTCTAAAAATCTTTTGAATAATTACTTGTTGGAAACTACATTAGCTGAATTTCTATTAATCTTTGGTATTTTTAATTTAAAACTTAATATAGACCTTCATGTCAAAATGATTTAATGTGATTAATCCCAAAATCAACAATTGCCAAAACTATTTTATTTGGATTCTATGTGCTTAGATATATTTTCTAGAATTTTCTGGGATTTTTTCGAGTTCATTTGATATTTGCATTTTTTGGAATTTCTAAAAAGAAAAATTATTTAAAAATCCTTCGAAACAGTGTTGGGCCGGAGCCCAACAGTATTCCCGCGCGCCTTCCTCTGTTGACCTCCCGACGTGTGGCTTCAAGACGCCGATCTCGCCGCCGCCTCGCGCCCCTCTCGCCGCTTATCAAAGGGCCACCGAGTGGTCGCCGCCTCGACCGCCTTCCTCCGCTACCGACCAGATTTCCTCCCACGCCGACCGGCAGCCGCCATTGCCGAGCTCACCGACACGACAACGGCGATTTCCAACCGAAAGCTCCGGGATTTCCGCACCAAATCACAAGCCATTATCTCTACCGCACCCATCCCCAGCCAAATCAAACTCCAATTCGGTTCATATCTCCAAGAATCTAGGATTTCCCGATCGTAACCAAATCGGACTCGATTTGGGGTTTTCCGATCTCATGCCTCCCCAATCCTATAAATAGCTCCCTAGGGTTCGCCTTTGCCTCCTCATCCAAGAACCCCAGCCGGTTGCACCTCAATCGCTCTAGTGCCTCCGCAATTGTCGATTCCTCTTTTGTCGTCGCCGTCGGTATTCTTTCGATTGCGCCGCTGCTGTCGCCGCCCTGTCGCCTCCGACCACACCATCGTGATCAGAGTTGCCGGAGCTACCTCGGGAGCTCCTCCTCGTCGCCGGAGCACCGCCGGAGCGCCCGTCTGACAAAAGCCGAGCCATCGCCGCCGCTCTAACCTCACCGCCGTTCGCCGCCGTCCACTCCAGCTGCTCGCAAGTGCACCATCAGGTTCGCAATAGAATTTGCTATCTGTTAATACCCTTCGCCGCTGGTGAAGCGCCGTCAATCGCTGGTGACCATTGGGCCCCGAGCACCGCCCTCGCCGCCGTGTCCCCGTTAGTGCCACCTCAGCCGCCGCGTCAGTCTTTGTGCTTGTGTGTCATCTGCGTGGCGCCCGATCATCGCTGTGTGTGCGCCGCGTGGCCCAGTCCACCGTGCCAGCTCTCCATCGGCTCGGTGAACTCAGTTCACTGTGAGCCGAGAGGCTGATATGTGGGGCCCACATGTCAGAATTTCTTTTAGTTATTTCTTTTTCTGGAAATCCTTCGCTGACGCAAGCATTGCACAATAATCCAATTTTCTTTATAAAAATAATTCAAAAATTCTGGAAAATCCAATTTAGGGTATTTTCTTTAGATTCAATCTTCCAAAGCTCATAACTTTTGCATCCGAACTCCGATTGAGCCCATCCAAATTTCTAATTTATATAAATTCAAGCTCTATTTAATGGTGAATTTTATTTGATTTTTAGAGTTTGTTTTGCCTCTATTATTTATTTGTTTTTTTTTCTTTTGCCTCATTTGCGAGTAGACGTCGATACTTCGGGAAATTTAGGAGGAGAAGGAGCATCTCAAGATCAAGAACAGTACCTAGACTTATTTCAAGGTAAGTTATACCTTTGATCATATTGAACCCAATTTTCAAAATACTTTGTTTCAATGTATTGCATTATATTTCAAGTATTTATTGAAATGCTTTTGGGTTTAGTTATTAATTCAAATTGTTATATCCACCTTGTCTATTGTATGCTATGATCTTTTTCACCCTAGTTTGGTTCATTACTAGTTGTTATTATCATATAACCAACGTGGGTTGGTTAGACACGAGTAGATTGCTTAGCCATGGCACGGGTCATCATTTCATGAGAGTTGCAAATATAAACTTGACTACGTGATTATAGAACTGTGTGATGAAACTGTGTGTGCTGTGTGCTATTACTTGTGATGGCATGTGTTGCACTTAATCAACCGGGAGGGAAAAGATTTAGACTGAGACAAGTGGTGGATTCTGTATGATTGATTGAGCTGTGTGCTGGGAATGATAAATTGTGTGACTTAGTTAGAAATTGAAAGTCTTGCCTTGGTCAATTAAGGACTTAACTTTGTGCGCCATTAAAATGAGCCTTACTATACAACCACATGCCTGGTATGGGATGTGCCTAACTTAGTAGGTTATGGAATCTTGCCATTGACAACTCAAGTTGTAGGTTAAGCTATGTGATGGGCTGAAGGTGTGCTTATCACATCGCGGGACGGTTCGCCGCATCCCTGTCCAACGGTGTGTTGTACTCATATGCTGTGTGCATCGGTTGGACGGCAGAAAAGCACATCGGGAGTGTCAATGTTTGAGATGAAGTTTCTGAAAGGTTTTGTTATGGTCAGTGTTGGCCACACTGATTTTATCATGTGGGTAAAGTGTACAACCTCTGCAGAGTGTTTAATCAATCTATTCGAATAGCCACGTTCGAGGTCATGAACATGCTCGGAGATTTCACACGAGGGGTAGATTTTTATAAAACAATGAGGAAGGATCAACTGTGTGAGATAACTTGTACAACTGTGTGAATAACTTGTTAGACTTTGTCTCCTTTGTGAAATCAAATGATAACTTATTATTGTTTATTTATTTTGAATTATGCTTTCAATCTATTATTCGTATTCAATTGCAAATGTTGCATTTATGCAAAATAACTACAGAAGCCATTCCTTTGGAATAAGCCATCATCTATAAATTGCATTATGTGGTATGACTTGCGAGTACGGTTGTGTACTCATCCTTGCTATAATCAATCAACAGAAGTGGAGGAGTCATCGCCTGCTTTTGAAGAGGAGTTCCACGAAGGTTGATCGTTAGGGTCTCGATCCTAATCAGTTGCCTGTGGTGAATTGATGGGATTCCGCTAGAGTTTACTTTGTTTCGCTGCAGTTTATTTCTCTATTGTCAGCCCTGTGTGGCTTAATAATTGTAAAACCCGACTTTAAGGTTATAACAATTATTTGTTATTCAAATTACTCGTTTATTTAATATTTCGTTTGTATGGAATTGATATTTCATTGATGTTGCCACTGTGTGCACTAGCATAATTCTGGATTAGTGCAGTATACACAGAGGGTCCAGATTTGCATATTTGGGTCCCGACAGATCAGAAGGAGAAGAAAGCACAACAAGAGGCAGCGACAACATTGTTTCCAGTAGCCACACCAACGCTGTCGAAACCTATAGCGGTGTTGACGCATCCTGCTGTGGCAGCCACAGCCCTACCGAGGCCTATCGTGGCGTCGCCAAAGCCTACCGCGATTGAGCTAAAACCTTTAGCAGTGCTGCCATGTCTTGCCACGAAGCTGCTGGAGCCTATCGCGGCCCTACCGAAGTACGTCGAGGCCACCGCGATGCTGCCAGGGTTGCTACCATGCCTGCCGCAACAATCGGTGAGTTTGCCGCAACCGCGCATGGAGGCAACGATCTCTAAGGACTCATGTAGCTATCGTAACATCTCGTCAACATGGGGTCTCCTAGGGCTTTAGCCATAGCTGCCACCACAACTCGAGGACGAGCTGTCACGAAAGGAGGAGAGTAGTTGTCATGGGCCGGGTACTGTCACACGCTATTGTTCACGCGTGAACAGTACCACCAACGATTATTAGGAAAGGTTTGCTGTTTGGGAATCTATCTATTAGGTGTTTGATACTATTTATTAGTTAGGCAAGTTATTATTGGATTAGATTGTTAGAGATATGTTTCCTTAAAGATTATTTCTTAGAGGTCAAGTCGGATTGTCCCTATAAAAGGGCTAGCATGTATCCATTATTAATCAAGTAAGAAATATGAATTAATCTAGTCTCTTTTCCAAGATTCTATCATTCCAATTTATTGTCTAATCTCTCATCCCACCAAGCCAACGTCGCCCGGTCTTCTTCCTGGCGGTGTTTATCCTATTATGAACTAAGGTTCATTACACAACCATGCAACACAGCAGTTTGAGAAACTCATAAGTATCTTAAGCACTAGAGCTCTTCGGAGAGGAGGAACCGCAGTGTCCTTTGGAGGACGACCACCACGACGTAAATCCTTCTTCTTCCTATAGTAGAACTACTCCACATGTCTATCCTTGTTGCAATAGGTGCAGTCGAGCCCCTTACCAACAGCAGCTGTCACTGGTGAAGGAGTAGCTGGAGACGTAGCGGGTGTAGATGCTAGAGGAGTGGTCAGAATTGAAGGAAATGGTGGTGATGACAGCAAACCCACACCACAAAGACGAATCTCCTTAGCATGAAAAGATGCAAGGGCCTCTAACAGAGTCACACGAGGGTGGCACGCCAGCAGCTGAGCACGAGTTTGCTCATACTCAGCCCGGAGACGTGTCAAAAGTCGTAGATGCGACGAAGCTCCAGGTGAGACTGCTAACGCTGACAGCACTGACAAGTGTGACAAACATCCGATCCCAAAGACGCGAACAACTAGGCATAGAACTCGTCCACGGTGGCACCCCCTGCTGCAACGACTACTCCTGACGCACAATAACAAGATACAAGGAATCACCAGACAGCTCGTAGCGGTTGCGCAGATGCGCCCACATCAATTGTGTTGAAGCCAAGCCAACCGCATCCCTAGTGAGATGCACTTCCATGCTAGCAACCAGAATAGCAGAGGCACGAGCATCCTTATCAACCCATGTCTTGTAAGCAGCATACTGAGTTTGAAAAGTCTCCATGGCATCCTCAAAAACATCAAATGTCTCTTTACGAGTGTCTTCGGAAACATCCTTTGGGAGCACGAGCTCAACAGGTGGAACAGGTCGAGGCGGACAAGATAGCTCACTGGTGAGAAAATCCTAAAGACGCTGACCACGCATGTGGAGACGCATGTGCTGAAATCAGCCCCGATAATTAAGACCATCGGACAACGATGAATAGACACAGTGCCCGAAGAGAACGACATTTTTTAGCCGAAACGCCGAAACTCTGTTATAAGAAACCGAGACAGTTTTGATTCACTCGGCGGGCGACCAGGCAGCACCGACGGCAACAGTGCGGTGAGTGAGGCGGCACCGACGGAGCGAGGCGGTCGACGGCGACAGAGGCAACCTCGACGGAAGCAGCGGCTGCCTACCTCACGCCTTCTCCTCTGCTCTCCTCGTGGTCTCCCTCTCCGGTAACCTCCGTTGGCGGGAGGCGGCAGATCCAAGTCAGCTGCGACATGAGGTTGGGACGGCCCGAGCGGAGCCCAAGGGCCACTGAGAAGGGGGTGGCTCGATCTCGGCGTGGATCCGGAGGCAAACGCGAAGGAAGGGTGCCCGATCTCGACGCAGATCGGGAGGCGGCGTAGGTCGAGGCGGTGGCGGGAGCTCGAGGCAGAGGCGAGCCCAAGGTGGGTGGCAAACCCATGAGAGGCCGGTGGCGGGATATCTCGAGGCAGAGGTGAGCCCAAAGCGGAGGTGAACCCACAGGCATCCGGCGGTAGGAGCTCAGGACAAGTGACAGGTGGAGAAACAAATCATAGGTTTACTCTGATACTATGTTTTGAATAACGCTTGTATTCATCATGAGATCAATATGCCAATATATATACAAATATAGGTATAACATATATGTATGTAATCCTTTATACAACAGAAAAAATACATTAGTAATAATACATATCTAACAGCGTGAACAGCAGCAGGAGGCACAAGACCGATGACACCTTGACAGCCTCCATGTCCCAGAATTCTGGACAAATTTAGCCCCATTGCGCAACAAAAATTCCAAAAATAGCCCCGATAATTTTAAAATTCCAAAAATAGCCCCCCCATTGTACTATTAGTTTGTTAGGGACTAAGAAGACCTTGGTGTCGTTGTTCTCTGTGGGCAAGACCTTGGTGCTACCCCACGTGGGCAAAATTTTTATTTTTTTATTTTTTTTTCCAAAAATTAATTAATAATATTTGTTGGACGATTTTTTAAATATGCCAAATGAGCTCAAAAAATTATGAAATTTTTTGTGGAGCCTCCTGGCATAGTTTTTATGCTTGTGTAATTTTTTTGAAATTTTATGCATTCTTTTTTTTCTGTAAAATTCTTTAAAGTCTAATGTTTGTAGGAATTTTCTAATATAGCAAATGAGGTCCAAACATTATGAATTTTTTTCCATACTCCCTACACAGTGGACTTGATTGTGTAAATTTTACAAAATTTTATATGCTCTGAAATTATCTCGACAAATTCAGGGTTTATGTCTCAAAAATTAGGACGAGACGTTTCGGAAATTAGGGTTTCATGATTTCATGTGACTTGAAATGTGCGAAGTTTGGTACGACATGACTACTCTTGGCCGCTATGGTTCTTGATCACATTTCTTCTGTGAAAGTAGAGTGCGGAAATGCAGAGTACGGAAATTAACTTAACTGAAAGGGCCGAGAACGTTGCGATTACGAAGAAACCCTAAAACATAGCAGAATCGATACCGATGTGAAAAGGCATACTTTGATGGCTCAGCGGAGGCACAACACCAGAACTACATTGCAGCCCGCGTGCGGACAAAAGCACGTTACATGTGATCACATGGCATGATGGTCGTGGGAGCACTTTACATGTGGTCAAAAGCACGTTACATGTGGTCACATGGCACGCTGGTGCGGAAGTACGGTCAGCCGACTGGAAAGTGCTCCCACGAGTACGCCCGCGCTACGCTTATGGTCGGGAGCACTTTCCACCGACCGACCGTATTTCGCACCAACGCACCCTTACCAGTGACCACCGAGCCTTACGGAACGCCGCAGGGACGACCCCATCGACGGCCTACGATAGGAACACATTGGACACGTATACCCTAGGGTGGGCTAGGAGAGATCGAGGCGCCGATACCCGAGTTCCATAACCTTTCGAGACTCTCCACGAGGGGACAACACTCGCCGCAACCATCGCCATCACGGAGGAGGCGCAGGATCGACTTCCTCGCACGGCATTCAATCACACCTACAAGAGCGCGACCGGTGGTTCGGGCGACACGCACGGAGGGTACACCGCAAAGACTACGGCTCAAACCGCCAGAGGATCCTCGCCAACACAACAGCCTACTCAGTACACGTGAAGGTACTTACACCGATTTTTCCGTCGCCAAAACCAATGACTAACTCACCTCAGACGCTTCCCGCAGAAGAGCACCATGGGTTGACGACATGCTCAGCCTCACCGACCGCCACGATGAGATCACCCCTGCATTCGCCTCCCAAACAGTGGCCCCTACTACGGCCTTCGAGACATACGCCACTCCCTGACAGTTCACATTTGAAAGATCTAGACCCGCCATTACGAAAGTTAATGGATTGTTTTGGTGATTAATGACAAATCCAAATATGAGACTAACTCTCTTGTCAAGTATTATCTTTGTGTAGTCTCATTTGGATATAAAGGTGAAATACAACGAGGTATGCAATCGACATCTCAATCTTATATATTGTTGCATTCCTCGGATCCAAAATATAGGATTGAACTCAACCATAAGTCAAACTTGAATATGTGCATATGATCTTATTACACATTTGTGTATGCACACATTTAGGGGGAGTTTTATTCTATACTTTGTGGTTTCATTAGTATTGATCCATATTCCATTCTTCACATATATTTGGGATCTTTACTTTGAAACAAATCCGTTTGAGTATACAAAACTTGTGTAGTTCTTGTATACTCATGTGCGTCATCAAGCTTCAAGAAGATGCAAGGCAAAGGTATGACTAGCTAGGGCTAAGGATGTGTTCCTAGTCTTTTACCGGTCTCGGTGTTTGGTTGATAGACCGGATTGCTAGTATAGGATTGCCGTACTATTAAGAGGGGTCTTGACTAGTAGCATGAGTTAGTCATGTGTTGATAGCTCATTGTGTTTGCTCTAGCTCATCTATGCATGGAGCTATTATTTGCGAATGTGTTTTGCAAATAGCCGAGGCTCATGCATTTAATCTTTGTAGCATGGGACTATACTTTGCAAATGTGTTTTACAAATGGTTGAAGTCCATGCGCCTTAGCCTTGTAGCATGATGCTGTTATTTACGAATGTGTTTTGCAAATAGTTGATGCTCATGTTTGATTTCTTGTAGCATGTGACTTAAGTTTGCAAATGTGTTTTGCAAATGGTGTAAGTCCATGTACCTTTTTCCTTGTGGCATGATTCTAAAAGTTTGCAAATGTGTTTTGCAACTTGCTAGGAATCTTGCTATTGATCCTTGTTGGCATGGCTTGTCAATTGGCAAATGTATTTTGCAATTGAAGTTGTTGAAAAGCTATTGTCAGTGCTCGTCAGATAATCGGAAGTTCCAGCATTGTATGTGCGGAAGTTCCGATTATCGGACGCTCCGGAATCTCGGCGAAACGTTTTTTTTTTCCAGAGAGCACCCTTTTGAGGGACTTAGCCGATTTGGAACCGGTCCAAGTGTTGGACTTACCTCGGAGGTGTTGGCTTAATTAGTGGAACCGGTCCAACGTGGTTAGGCTTACCTCAACGTGGATTAGGGGAGACCGGCAAGTCTCCGAACACCACGGTAAAAACATAATTGTGTCCATCTTGTTTTTACTTGTGCTTTACTTTGAGCAATTTACATTACATGCTTTAATTGCTTATATATCATTGTATGATTGCTCTCTTGTATTGTCGGTGCACTTAGTTGAGCCTAGTTGATTTAGGTTTTGATTGTGCAAAACCAATTCGCTATTAGCTTCCGCATTTATATATTGGTTTAGCGCGAAGATTTTTAAAACCGCCTATTCACCCCCTCTAGTCGGCCACCTCGACCTTACAACATTCCACGAGGATCAACTACGTCGTCCATGTTGAAAGCGAGAAGAGAAGGGCCTTGCCTCTGCGGCAGCTACGTGAAGTGCCCGGTGATGACACGACGATGCGCCTAACTAATTTCATGGCGATTTGGAACCGGTCCAAGTGTTGGACTTACCTCGGAGGTGTTGGCTTAATTAGTGGAACCGGTCCAACGTGGTTAGGCTTACCTCAACGTGGATTAGGGAGACCGGCAAGTCTCCGAACACCACAGTAAAAACATAATTGTGTCCATCTTGTTTTTACTTGTGCTTTACTTTGAGCAATTTACATTACATGCTTTAATTGCTTATATATCATTGTATGATTGCTCTCTTGTATTGTCGGTGCACTTAGTTGAGCCTAGTTGATTTAGGTTTTGATTGTGCAAAACCAATTCGCTATTAGCTTCCGCATTTATATATTGGTTTAGCGCGAAAGATTTTTAAAACCGCCTATTCACCCCCCTCTAGTCGGCCACCTCGACCTTACAACATTCCCTGAGGATCAACTACGTCGTCCGACAAGTTTACACGACGATGCGCCTAACTAATTTCATGGCCGTGTAAAACTTGTTATGTAATGCCATTGTGCATCCCGCCTTTCTGATTTATGTAATGTCCACATGCTATTACGACTATGAGATTTATGTACACAAAATGTTCTCCGAAATATTTAGTACTAACAACAATTGTACCTCCCAATTTTAACTTACTAAACCTTAAAGACATAACGCAATGCTGCCCCACGATACCTCCTCGGCCCTGCTACCTCGCGGATGCGAATTTTCTTCAACCAAATTACAATTTACCCGCAGGCTATATATATGCATGATTTGGTTGCCATTCCACTCACTCTTCAGTTCCTCTTCTCCTTCCTTCCAGTCTTAAACGGGATGTCTACGGCCTCATCAAACTTTCGAGTGAGCAGGCAATTAGAAGCACTACGACAGCACTTGGATTGCCCTCGTTGCAGGGATCCGGTGAATGTGTTCACCTCCCATACGCCAACGAATCCATCCCGACTATTCATGAAGTGTTAGAATCTTACGGTAACTTATGTCTGATCATCCCCAATGAACTTCTTTCCAAACATCATATTTTTTCACTTGCAGTTCCAATTATTTTTAAAGAACACAACATGCCGGTTCTGGCTGTGGGCTGATGAAGCTGTGCCAGAGGTTCGAGGCATTGCAATGCAAATTGCAGCCTTGCAAGAGGACACACGTCGTGTGGCTGCATTTCATCAAGTGCCTCGACCATCGGATCAACCGACGGAAAATAAAGATAATGTTCTTAAAAGACTAGATGAAAGGATGGAAAGGGTTGAGAAATCGCTACAAAAATTAGTTAACATGGCCAGTTTGGTAATTTTTCTTCTATTATTTCTTGATCTTGCTAAGTAGAAGTTCAGTTTTAATAAGATTGTAATATCCACTCTTTATCTATGCATCCCTGCACTACGTGGTGTATGCCTTTACGGCGTTGTTGTATTAGTTTGTATCATGTATGCATCTATCTAATTCCGTTGTGAACACTTTGCGTGTGAATTAATCAAACAGTAATTTCTAAATCAGCGCGGAACCACCGCCATCTACTTTGCGGTACTTTCGATTATCGGAAGTACCGCAAATTTCTTGCAGCACTACCGCTCTTAAATGAAGCGCAAAAGAGGCGCCTCGCCCGATTTTTCGCATCAAATGACAAAGACTCTGCGAGTAAGACGTGATAACACACTGCCTCGCCAGCTTTTCAGACCGAAATGATAGCACTCTGCAGAGTAAGACGTGATAACACACTGCCTCGCCAGCTTTTCAGACCGAAATGACAGCACTCTGCAGAGTAAGACGTGATAACACTTGCCGCCGCCGACTTTTCGCATCGAAATGACAGCACTCTGCAGAGTAAGACGTGACAACACACTACCGCACCAGCTTTTCAGACCGAAATGACAGCACTCTGCAGAGTAAGACTTGACAACACACTGCCTCGCCAGCTTTTCAGACCGAAATGACAACACTCTGCAGAGTAAGACGTGACAACACACTGTAAACCAGGACGAGAGAGGACTCTGCAAAGCAAAACGTGACAACACTCTGCCTCTCGAGCTTTTCCTACCGAAAATACAGCACTCCAAAAAATGGGACATGACTACTCTCTGCAGAAAGATTAGACAACACTCTGCCAACCACGTCATGCCAACACTCTGACTTATAAAAGGAGGTGCAATTCATCTACGAGAGAAAATCATACAACCAAACCAAACACTACACCAGAGCTTACTTCACCACGCTGGGATGGACAACCTCAAGAAGCAATGGGACGAGATCCGTGATCTAGCAAGGGCTTCAACGGCACGGGCCAAACAAGCTAGGGCTGCTGAGGCCCGGGTCCGGCAAGAGCAGCTTGCCAGGATGGCAGCTCTCCGCAGTGAAGCCCCTCATAGCAGCAACCCCTGCCAGAACGTTCCAAACGAGCCTTCGCCGCGAGGAGTGGAATGCCGAAAGGGGACGCGAGATCCGGGAGGAGGATCGTCGGACTGAAGAGCACAACGAGCGTATCCGCCGGGAGACTCAGGCCCATCTCGAGGCGTGCAGGCGTAGGGAGCGCAAGGCACGCGAGAGGGAGCGCGAGAAAAAGCGGGAAATGGCGGCCGAGGCCAGGGCGGCAGGCGAGGAGTACAATGCCGAGCTCGCAAGAAAGGGCAAATGGCCCCGGTCCACGCAGTAGGTCGGGCTAGTCCGTAGTAGTCCCCCTCCTATTCGCCATGTTTTAACTATCCCCTAAAGGCATGCGTACTTACAAGGTTCGGAAGCTCGTGTCACAAGTTATCATAGTAGTAGCGTCCATGGTAAAGTAATTAGCCGAACCATCATGCCATATGATCACATGTAACGTGCTTTTGTCCGCACGCGGGCTGCAATGTAGTTCTGGTGCTGTGCCTCCGCTGAGCCATCAAAGTATGCCTTTTCACATCGGTATCGATTCTGCTATGTTTTAGGGTTTCTTCGTAATCGCAACGTTCTCGGCCCTTTCAGTTAAGTTAATTTCCGTACTCTGCATTTCCGCACTCTACTTTCACAGAAGAAATGTGATCAAGAACCATAGCGGCCAAGAGTAGTCATGTCGTACCAAACTTCGCACATTTCAAGTCACATGAAATCATGAAACCCTAATTTCCGAAACGTCTCGTCCTAATTTTTGAGACATAAACTCTGAATTTGTCGAGATAATTTCAGAGCATGTAAAATTATGTAAAATTTACAAAATCAAGTCCACTGTGTAGGGAGTATGGAAAAAAAAATTCATAATGTTTGGACCTCATTTGCTATATTAGAAAATTCCTACAAACATTAGACTTTAAAGAATTTTACAGAAAAAAAAAGAATGCATAAAATTTCAAAAAAATTACAAAAGTATAAAAACTATGCCAGGAGGCTCCACAAAAAAATTTCATAATTTTTTGAGCTCATTTGGCATATTTAAAAAATCGTCCAACAAATATTATTAATTAATTTTTTGAAAAAAAATAATTTTTTTTTTGCCCACGTGGGGAAGCACCAGGTACCAAGGTGCTGCCGTCGGGGGACGGGACGGCAGCAACTAACCAACGTCCGACCGCCTAGTCAATGGCCGAGCCCGACGGCAGCTAGTATAATGGGGGGGGCTATTTTTGAAATTTTGAAATTATTAAGGCTATTTTTAAAAATTTTGTTACGTAATAGGACTAAATTTGTCCAGAACTCTATGTCCCAAGGAAGAAACTTTTCGACTATTTATGTAATCTTTGACGTATCTTCTTACAGCAGCGATGATGCTTTCGTATTCTCTCCAAGGGGCAAAGGCAAAAGTGGATGATGCAATGCCATCTTGTACTTGGACTGCATTCTGAAACCTGACAAAATAAAATAAAATAAGCTGTTCCACTTGATGATCAAGCCTCCTGGCACTTCATGTAATGCCACATTGCCACCTTTTTGAAAGACCGTCTAATGCCACTTGAGACAAATCCTATGTACATGCCGCACGGGATAAAGATGTGGGCACACTATGATATCTAACTGAAGCCATGGATTCATTCAATTTTCTTGCATAAAGAGCACAGATAAAGTAGGCACACAGCAAGACAATATAAAGAGCACAGGCGCACACTATGCACATGCATCTCATCTGGATCTCTAAAAAATGGCCTTCCTTCAATTTCAATTGAGAAGTTATTGCATATACAGTACAGGACTTCACACAGAACATAGAACGTGGCTGTCTGTCGAAACTAGGTTGAGATTGGAATGCAGATCACCCTGGTCTTGTATACACAAGAAGGAAAGCAGAATAGCTTCACGCAGAACATAGAACGTGGCTGTCTGTCGAAACTAGGTTGAGATTGGAATGCAGATCACCCTGGTCTTGTATACACAAGAAGGAAAGCAGAATAGCTGATGATGAACAGTGCAAACTGGAGGGCGTCGAGGTGGGGAGGGAAGCGGTTGTAGTGGGGAACGGCCGTCGGCGACAGCATCTGGAACCAAGAATCGACGATATGCCAACGAAAGGACGCACCTTGGGGAATCTGAGGCGGTCGAGGACGAGGAGGGCGGCGGGTGCGTCGGAGGCTTGGAGCCGCCGTAGCCGCGGAGGCTCGGCGACGTAAGGGGGAACGCCGCCGTTGGCATTATTCAGAGAGGCCCTTGCAAAAAAGGAGACTCCACGACACGTTAGTTCCTTCTCAATCCGAACCGTTCAATATGGATCGAACGGTCCATGACGTTCAATAGTGAAGGGACGTTCGTGAAAACGTGCATCCAGGTCACATGAATTTACCCTCAATCTGATCCGCAAAATACTGATCGGACGGTACTTGATCGCGAGTTTTATCCGCGATCCAAATCCGGAGGCTGTAAAAGTGAAAACAAAGTCAAGGAATAAGCTAGGTGATAGTGTTTTGGATGGTAATACCGAATACTTAAAGGGTCCTAATCCAAAAACGTTCCTCGGTAGATCGCGAGTTTTATCCGCGATCCAAATCCGGAGGCTGTAAAGGGTAATACCTACGGTTCCCCACTCAATCTGAGCCGCACAACCCTGATCAAACGCGTCTCACGGAGACCAGGGGCGGGTCGCTCCGTCGCCGTCGCGCTCGGCGGCGGCCGCCGCCTCCAGCGCTGTGCCGCACCACAGTGACCACTTCAATGCCGCTCCAGAGCGCCATGCTCCGCCATTTCTGGGTGCGCTGCCGTCTTGGCGTGAGCCGCGGTCGGCGACTACAGCTATCGATCTCAGTGACTATGGCGAGGTCGCCGCGGATTTCACCGAGTACGGCAACTACGATGAGGTCACCGCCGTCGCGTCAAACCTCCGGCGTTCGATATCCATTGAAAGTAGTATAGTACAACCTGATCAGTCATCAGGTACGATTTAAGCAGCAAATTACATATCAATGTCACGCAGGCTCCACCTCGGAGTTCAGCCGCATGCACGGAGGAGCTTGACCAATGTTAGGGGAAAAAATCCTTAGAAATCAGCTATCCCTGATTTGTTTGTTATAGACTCGCCGCTGATGCGGATATGAAGATGAGTTAACAGCAGATTTTGGTCATGTAACCTGTGATGGCATTGCGAACTTCTGAACCTTTTCCCCAGTCTCTGAATTTGCAACTGAAGCATATGACCTCCAGAACTTCTATTGTCGGTGACCGTCAAACTCATGATGTATATACAAACAACATTCTAACATACATGGTTATTAAGGCGGTGAGGCGAGGCGACTCACCCCCTCACACCTTTTAAGCGGTAAGGTGTGAGACGAGGCGACGACTTACACATCCCTAAGGCGGCAGTGCAGAGCAGCAGACCGGAAGGCCGCAAAAGATCCCGACAACAGCTGGAAGCAACAGATGATCCGACCACAGAAGATCCCGCTGACCGACCTGCCCACCTACCTGGCCTGCCCCGCCTGCTCTCGCCTCTACTTTTCCGCCCGCCCGACGCACTGGCGCTTCGTCTTCTTCGCCCGCGCCGCCTCCCTCCACGCCCTTCGCCCGCGCCGATTCCTCAGTCCTCCCTCAGCGTCGGCCTGCGCCGCCTCCCCTCCCCTTTTTCCACTTCTTCTCCGACTCTCCCTCTCCCTCCGCGCCCCTTCGCCCGTGTCGCCTCCTCCCTCAGCACCGGGGAGGAGGCGCCGAGGAGCTGTGCGACGGCGACGGGGAGCCGGGAGGAACTGCGGGGAGGAGGCAGCAAGGCGGGGGGCGACGCCTTACGCATCGGCAGCGCTTTACCGTTTAAGCGACGCCTTAATAAGCATACTAACATATATCTAACTGGCAAACTACCAACACAAACAAAACCACCAAATGCCTCCCTGCGCATATTTTTCGTCTTCCTTCCTATTTACAGCCATTGTTTCTCAGGCGTCTTTTCCTTCAGATGTCTAACTTTCCATCAGGGACTCTCCTCTACCACAGTGCTACCGGCTAATGCAAGTGTCGACACCAGTGAGTTGCTATCTGTAGGAGACACTGGTGGAGACAGACTTAACTGAACGGGCTCAATTGTTCTGACTTTCAGGTCCATGACATCTGTGATCATGCCTGGCCTCATGATCTTGTCGCCGACGCTGCACTCGCCCTTCAGCATCTTGGCGACCGTGGACATGGAGGGCCTCATCTTCGGGGTATCCTGGGTGCACAGAAGCCCTGTTTTCAGTAACCAATGTGCTTCCTCGGTATCGAAATCGCCTTTTAAGTTCTTGTCGACAATGCTCTCAAGATCACCGGACTCATAGAGCTTCCACACCTGGCAAAACAAGTGGAATTTTCTGATTTCATATGCTTTAAATCAAATCTAAGAACTGATGGCCATGTCATGAAATTAGTACTTCAGGTATTTCTGAGCTATCAAGTTTTTAAGAATCCATTCACTTTTCTTTTACAGAATAAGAAATTAAAGATATCTCATAGATCAGTGAATTGCAATGTGTTAGCAGTGACACAGAATAATTGGACCAAATAACAGGTAAGTCATAAGAATCAGAAGACCAGTCAATGCAAGTGACATAAAGGCAATTCCTGAAATAGATCCAGAACCAGTTGACCCATATGAGAATAATAAGATCAGTCAATGAATAGTTGCTTTCTTTTTTAAAACAAATGAACAGTTGCTTTCGGAACAGAAAGGGAACTTCCTTGTACTTTCCTTTAGAATGCTTCCAACTACAACAAGCAGTTATGCTCGTCTAATTTGTGATTATCGAAACTGATCAGTCATGTGAACATAACAAGTATATGTCTGGCCGGATTCCTGATGGTTTAATGGAGAGAATCTGGAATCTAGCATAGCTGTACTACTTGGTAGAAAAGAATGATTCTTCCTGCAGTTTGTTGTCTGAAGTTTCTAGAGAATCAGACAGTAGTCTGGGAAAAAATCATATGCAATAATGATAATGCAGCGTTAAGCATATATTATAGGCATTGTTCTTTACCATTTCTAGGAGGAACTGATCTTGAATAGCCAAGCTGGGGTCAGTGTGGCATCTGCCACTGACAATCTCCAGCAGCAGAATTCCAAAGCTGTAGACATCGACCTTCTTCGTCAGCTGCCCTCGGATTGCGTACTCTGGTGCCAGATATCCTCTGAGAAACGAACATTTCAACTACTTTTGACCATACAGTATGCAAGATTAAATTGCATCAACAAGAAGTGCCACTGCTTACAGTGTTCCTGCAACCCTGGTGCTGATATGCGTCATGTTGCCCTCGAAGAGCTTTGCTAGCCCGAAATCAGATATCTTGGGGCTCAGGTCCTTGTCAAGAAGAATGTTGCTCGCCTTGATATCACGATGGACTATTGGCGGCCAGACTTCTTCGTGCAGATAAGCAAGCCCGTTAGCGACACCGATGCAGATCTTCACCCTTGTCCTCCAGTCAAATCGGATACTACTGTGGGCATTGCCTGAAGAACATCATGACGCATCAGATATTCAGAGTTCTAAGGAATAAATCATAAATGTATCACCAATTCACCATTATTTGACAATTTTTTTGTTCAGACATACCAAAGAGGGCCTTTGCAAGGCTGTTGTTCTCTAGATAATTGTAGACCAGCATTTTCTGATCTCCATTGGCGCAGCAGCCATGACACTTTACAAGATTGTGATGGGTTATGCTGGATATAACACTCAACTCATTCAAGAACTCCTTTGTTCCTTGCCTCGACTCCGAGGAGAGCACCTTGATGGCAACATTCTGACCATTCTTCAGCTTTCCCTGCATAATCCAGGTCAGAATATTAGCAACCATGAACATACTGCATACTTTGGATTCAATTACTGGTCCAAATGCTACAGTGACAGAAACTGATTGAGTATGAAGAGTATATCTGTCACTTTCTAATGATTCAGGCTTTGGAATAACTGATTGGTGCATACAACACGTTACAGGAGCAAGAGTCTCTGGTGTTTGAACTTTGAAATGTCAAAGCTTTTAGAGTACAAACCGGCAACTCAACCTACCATGTAGACACAGCCGAAAGAACCCTGTCCAAGTTTGTTCCCTGAGCAGAAATTTCTTGTGGCTTTTTGAGCTCCTTGGAGGAGTAGATCTTCACGTTGCCAACGATCGGTATGTCTGCGGACAGAATCGGATGAATCAGAAGAAGGTTCCAGGATGCTTCAGAAGAACAAAATTTGATGATATATGCAGGTCTACCTTTGTCATGCTGCACAATTTGGCTTCTGGAATTTTCCTTCCTCCTGAACACAGGAAAGCAAGTCATTGCTATAGTGTGGAAATTTTCTTCTTAGGATCTTTAGATATGCCTTCAGAAGCTCATGCAAACGAGATGTTGGTAAAAACCTGAGGAAAAATGATCAGTAGATTGAAATAATAGAAGTGTCTCACTGAAATTTTTTTTCTTAAAATTTCTACACAAAGAGAACGTAATTATCTCTTCAGTCATGAGTGTCACCAGTTATGTTATACCTTCTTTTCTTTTTCTTTTTCTTTTCTTTTTCTTTTTCTTTGAGGGACAGAAAGAAAGAACTAAATCCCAACTAAGTTCATCGATCAAAACAAGGTCCAGCAATAAAAAACTTGGAAACAAAATGTAGAAAATAAGTTAGCTGGTTATTGTGTATGGATTCACTAGTGAAGAAACACTCCGCAAGTGGGTTATAATTTGTAAATGAATGAAGAATATGCAGTATTAGGAATAATATGTTTGACCAAAAGAATCAATGGAAAAAGGTCATTTTGACATTTAAATACAGACTAAACAAATTTGCAGGATGACCTTCGATCTTCAGAAGATAAACTCAGAGCACTCCAGCAGAATCAGATGATTTGATGGTTAAGGAAACCACAAGAAGGAAAGGAAATAGAAAAGAATCAAATAATAAATATTACAGACAAATTTTTTTTAAGAAGAAGAAACAACGGAGGGTTACCCCTCCTGAACGTCTTTTGTGTTACTCAATTCTCAAAAAATTTACAAGAGGGGATTGGTGGGTTTTGTAGAACAGTTGCTTGGATTTTTTTAGAAAAAGGAGATAACCTCAGACATCTCCGGCCTCTACTCCGCTTGGGGGCAGATAACCCAATTCAGCACAGAGCTAAGCTACAGACAGAACAAAAGAACAAGTTCGACAACAACTAAGAGAACAGGAATGAAGCGAAACAGCATCCTGTCTCACAAAAAAAAAATGATCATCCCAAAATCCATCTTCATGCTGCAGCATCCCGGAGAAATTGCCTCACCGTCTAGCTTGATCAAACACATCAGAGCATTGAGTAAAAACAAGAAAAATGGTATGCTCACAACAAACCTAGGAGCATTAAGTAGATTCAGCAAAGACGAGAAAGGAAACCAAGAAACTAAACTCACCTGCGGATTAGGAATAGTTGATCAGTGAAAAACTTCACTGTAATGGGTTGTAGTCTGTATGAAGAGCCAAGAACATCCAACACCCAGCAAACAAGTCTTGGGTGTTAGTATGAGGAGAAGAGAAAGGAGAAGAGGAGGATATGTATCTGCATTCGGCAATGGTAGAAGCACAAGAGTACTGCTGTGTGCTGTAAATATATGAGAGTCCAGGCAAGGTCCCACTGGGACTGACTTAGCTTGTTCTCATCTTGGAGAGTTTTGCTGGCTGCAACTTGGGAAGTAGCATGGGACTTGTGCTCAGCTAAGAGTATATAGCTAAATTGAAGCAATTTTCAATAAGCTGTCAGCTGACTATCAACAGAGTGTAGCGAAAAATATAGTAAATAAATTAAAATGGTCCAGCGGTATGCCCATCTGAACCCTCAGGCAACCGACAAGGGATAAGTCCTAGAAAAACCCGTCACTGAACCCTCCAAAACCGGGTGCGAAGAAAGCGTCATCTGACGTAGGCTCATCCTCCAAGTCTGAGCAACAATTTAAGCAATACTGAGTACATTACGTACTCAGCAAGACTTGTAATGTGTCACAACATATTATAATGTAAGGTTTATCAAAGAATATGGCTCTATGTTATAAATTGTTTTTAGCATTAAGCAAATTTTATTTGTCATATCAATACGTAGTATTTTGCAACGAAAATTTAAAGAGCAGTTAAATAGATAAATGACAACAAGTAAATAATTGAATAAGTAACAACTCGCAATTCTCCTCGGCTGCGAGCAACATCTTATTTTCAACTAAAGACATGGTACTCAACTCAAATATAAACCAACAAACCACTTCCCCATATTTTCTAACAAAATTGTTTTTATGAAAAACAAGACTATACCCATTAACACTGCACTAAGCACGCTCATGACTGCGAGCACGGTTATTTAAATAGATTTACACTCTGCAGAGGTATACAACTTTACCCACAGAAAATGAATTATCTAGTTTGTTCAGCATCCGTCGATACTACCGCTCACTACCTTTGGTAAGCAGTCTAGAGCACGTGTCGAAGCCTTTACACCACCTAGTCCTAACCTTACACTAGATCGGTGAATGAATGGCCTCACTTCACCTGGGTATACTCCCGTCTCAGTGAAGCATTCACCGTTGTGTCGGCAAGCTTTGTGCCCAATACTGTGGTGAAGGAAGCCCCTTCGAACATGCCTACACCAGTCATGCTCACACTACTAGGGCCTACCAATGTACAAGACTAGTTTTCAATGATTTAATTAACTAATATCGTCTCATACCGGCGCATGTGGTTGTACCCTTAGGCTTAGATTGGACTTGCTAATGTTTGATCCTTAATTGACCAGGGCGAGGATCTTCCTCTATCTACTTGTGAGATACACCTCTCACACTTCTCAAAATATAATATAACTCGCCCGCGTCACAAAATAAGTTTTTCATTTGTATTTTTATACAAAATAACAGAGGTAAACCACTATGGACCACCATTTCAAAACTCTCGATTTCAAAACTCTCGATTTCATGTTCATCATGTCGTCCTTTTTAGCAAATTTTAGTAAATAATGTAGCTTGACTAAGCAATTGTGCGATACTTGCTCTCGAAATTCCCAAATTGACATCATCTATTGTCAATACCTTAACCTAACAGCTACAACAGTAAGGATATCAATATTTCAAGGAGGTTCAAGCATCGAGTAGGATTACAATTACCGTTAACCCTGAACATAGCAATTTTAATCAAACATACACGCATGCATAATAGATTTTACAAAAAGAAGTACAATAATTAAAATAGTAGTATCAACATGGTTAAAGGGGGTGCTTGCTTGCTCTGGCTATTCTGAATATGAGGATGGAGGATCGTCGTAAAAGTCATTCGAGCAATCGACGTCTAATCAAAAGAGCCGGAAGCAAATTAAATATAGCAAAATGTGGATATCATGGGGATATGCTCCAGATCTTAGGATGATGTGACAATTGGCAATGGCGTTTACGGTTTGTTGTTTCACGTGTTTTCGGCAAAGTTCAGTACTGTCAGGCCGTTACCGGTCTGACCGGCCAGGGCGGCGGTCAGACCGGTCCAAGATCGGCCCGACCGACCATAGCGGCGGTCAGACCGGTCAACCTCAGAAAGTGTGGATTGAGCTGGGCCAAAAATAGAGTGTGTAGGCAAGAGATGAGATTCTATTGTACTTGGTCTCATAATTTTTGGAGTCTCCAGTCAAAAGTTCTATTGGTTTGAAAATTCCAGTAGGTTTCGGTTTTTCAGAGAGGAAAAATGGCTAAGCCCCAGCTGGCGGTCTGACCGGTTTTCACTTGGTTCGTCGCCCGTCGTGGCGGCCATGTTCGTTTGTTATGTCAAAGTCATGAGTTTCAGGGCATATATGTTACATGATGCATGTTTTGACTAACATAGGTAAAGTTGTAAAGAACTTATTTCCAAATTCGGTTTACTTGTCTATTGTTGTGCATGTTACTTGGTGGTCAACGACGGTCAACGGCGAGGATGATCGGGACTAGGCTTGGAGAGCTGAGGTCCAGAACGATCGACGATGCCTGGTGAGGTCAATGAACTCAAGCGTGGTGCAAGATGGACAAGGGTGACCTATTAGCTAATCCGAGGCGCAAGATGGCGCAAGATGTAGCTAGTTAGGTCAAGAGGTGTTAAAGACGACGTATTAAAATACGTGCTTATGTGATCCGTTTGTTTTGGGCCTTAATAGGAGCCCAATTGAGTCAAACTTCTAGAAGGTCTAAGTCTCCACTATAAATAGGAGGAGGAGGTGGCTGCACCTCCTCTTCGTCTCTTTTGCTATTTTTGTAAACCCTAATTTTCTTAGGGAGAGTTTTTGTGGAGTCTAGGGTTCTTGATAGTTTGATGTGATTTTCGTGCTCTTGACTTGAGCATTGTCCTCCATTGATGGAGAGGCTGTAAGCCCATATCATATCAATCAATCAAAGAAAGTTTGATCAATATTTTGTCTCATTGCGTTCTTTCTCTATATTTGATGATTTTGAGTCTTTCTTTGATCCGTGAGTTTTTGATTGAATTCTTCATGTGATATAGCTTGCTGTGACGTGTGGAAATCTATCTAGGATCATCTTGATCATTAATCACCCACGAGCAAGATCTTGGATCAAGTTTTCGTTTTGACCCGGTTTTGAACCCTTCTTCAATCAAATCGAAAATGATCGCTATTCTTCCCAGAATTATCATAATCTTCGATTAGAATTGGTCCCTGATATCATAGAGAAGGTGTGTTCCAAGTTTCATCAAGTTTGGATTAGTAGATCAAAAGTTTCATCTATTTTCATCTTAAATCATCGGGTGATCATTTCATTCTTGATGTGCGGTCGATCGCCAGTGGCACTGTCGACCCGGCAGAAATCGGTCCGACCGCCAAGATAACAATGTCCGACCGACGATGTCTTGAGTAGCTTTAATCTTTGTTGATTTTGTCGTTTTGCTTAAGGGTTGCTATTGGATTCAATATTAGTCTTCCACTGTACTGATATACTGATCTTCATAGCTTCCATAGCTACTGGAATGAAATTCGTGTTGAATTCATTTTTTGAGAAAAAGTGAGCGTGCTCCTATTCACCCCCCTCTAGTCACCTTTTCGGTCCAGCAAAAAATAATTTCAACAGTAACAAAATCAATATATTTTTGCATATTTAGGTAGAGCATGTTATATGAATTTAGAAAAAAATATATTCAATTTGGAGTTTATATGCAAAAGTTATTAACGTTTGAATTTGCTTCGGTTTGAAAATCCCAGAAATTAGAAAAAGTGTTGACGTCGAAAGCATATTTCTTGAATTTTACGCTTTCCAGCAAAGAAAGTGTATTATTCTCTGAGTTCTACTAAGATTTACATTTTCTAACAGAAAAAGCGTATTCTCCTCTAATGGAAAGCAACTTTTCTTATTTTTCTTGGATTTTTATTAACTTACATGTGGGGCCTACTTATCAATGACTCATATTTTTATTTCATTGATTTTATTTATAAATCAGAGGCGGTCCCACATGTCATAGACTCATTATTCATTAACTAATGATTAAACCTAATTATTATTTTAATTAACTGATGATTGGCCCACATGTCAGTCCCACATGTTTGTGACCCATTTACTAAAAGCGTCTAAATTATATTTTTGTTTACTTTTCCAGCTGGTCCCACCCGTCATTGGCTTAATACCTTTTAAGTTTTCTTAATTAACGCTAAACATCCCCTAATCCCCTGGGCCCACTGGCAGAGAGAGAAGGAGAAGTGCAGCCGAGCTACGCACGACCGAGCGCCATGGCGAGCTCGCAGGTGGCGAGGCAGGCATCGGGAAGCTTGGGGGATGGGCAAAATGGGTTCCCCACTTGACGGCGATGCCACCGAGTGGTGGTGGAGGCCGAAGAGATGGTCAGAGGCGGTGTTATGCCAGCGACAAGTGGCGGAGCTCCTTGGGTCAAAAGAGGAGTTCGCGATTTGAGCCCAATTGGTGGCGAAAGATGGTGCACACAGGCTCTAGGGGATGTCCACGATGTTACTGATAGTGGCTCGGGGACCAATGGTCACCGGAGCTAAGCCCCCTATCTAGCTCGCAAAGAAATATAGCCGAGCCCGAGCCAGCTCGCGAGCCTCATTTGGCTCAGCCTATGAAGGCCCAGCGGCAGCCAGCCCCCAAATCCCCTATTCCCCCACCCCGATCCCCCCTTCTCTCCAATCCCCAATTCCCCCGATCCCCCTTTCTCTCCCCAAGTCCCTCCCGACCGCCTTCCTCCATCCCGAATCGGGATTCCAAATCCCCTACCCCTCCACCGCCAAGACGCCCTTCCCCTTTCACCTCTCACCTGGCCACCTCCCGCAGTCTCGAACCCACCATCGCCAGGATGCCCTCGCCGCCGCCGCCCATGCCATCACCCCGCGGAGCCACCTCCCACCTCCCGAAGGAGAAGGACCAGAAGTCCCGAACCCACCGCCACCGGGACGCCCTCGCCACCGCCTCCACCCACGTCGTCGCCCTGCGGAGTTGCCCTGACGCTGACCCCCACCCGCCTGGCCACCTCCCACCTCCCGAAGGAGAAGGACCCGAAGTCCCGAAGCCACCACCGCCGGGATGCCCTCGCCATCGCCTCCACCCACGTCGTCGCCCTGCGGAGTTGCCCTGACGCTGACCCCCTCCCGCCGGGCCACCTCCCACCTCCCGAAGGAGAAGGACCCGAAGTCCTGAACCCACCATGGCCGAGACGCCCTCACAACCACCTCCACCCACGCCGCCGCCCGCGGAGCTACCCCGACGCTGACCCCCTCTGTGCCTCTCGAGATTGACCTCGCCTCCACCTCCTCCTCCTCCCCTTCCTCCATCCCGCCTCTCAAGATCAGGTGACCCTGCCCTCCGAGTGGTGGCACTAGCACGAGCGAGAATGCGAGAGGTGACGCCGTGGCAGCCCACCCGCCCTCGACCCTCCGCTGCGGGTTGTGGCATCCCACCCGCCCTCATCTGCTACCTGGCTCGCGAGCCCGCTAGAGCTTGGTTTCGAGCTGAGCCGAGCCTCTCTCCCAGCTCGTCTCCGAATCGAGCTGAGCCAAGCTGAGCCTACTATTCATCCAAGCTTGTGTGAGCCTGGCTTGAGCTGACTCGGCTCGGCTCATTTCCACCCCTAGCTGCATTGGCTAATCCTCTGATTTAATACGTGCAAAAGCTCTAGGGAACTACTAGAAGCTCACTAAGGTCCTTGACAGCGTCGGGGGATGACCGGAGTGGCTTGACGACGTTGAGCAGCCATGGTGCAAAGATGGTTCACGGTGACGGCGTGCTACATCATGGAGATGCTACAAGAAGGTGTGCATTAGCTTGCATGCACACTCAGGATGGTAGGGATAGAAGGAATCGACCAGAGACTCACCGAGGTGGCAGTTAACTATAAAAGAGTTGCAGCGGCCAAAAATGAGGAATAAGGTCAATTCGTGGGATTCCCTGCGTGTGGATCATCATCAACCGAGGGAGAAGCATTAGTGAAGTATAGGACACAAAATGACGTGGTCGGGTGGGGTTCAAGCTCACCAGAACATCGAGAACATGAAGGTCCAGAACGGGGTGTGTGCCGGAGGTGAAGAAGATGACGACTTGTTCTCACTACAGGGTTCCTGAAGGTACATAAAGCAAGGAAGGAACATCAGTGAGGTAAGGGGCACATTGTGACGTGGTTGGCGAGGGTAAGGAAGCTCACCAGAGAAGATCGCGTTGTGAGGCTCACTCACCGGCGTCAAGAACAATGAACTCATTCTCGGCGATTCAGAGAGCTAGAAGCTCAGAGAAAGCACGAGATGGAATGAGGGGCAGGCTAGAGAGATGGTGACTCTCTCGGGGGCTTAAATAGCAGCGAGTAGCACATGAGATGAATGGCGAGAAGATAAGGCTGCAGCGAGAAGCTTGCGCTCTCACTTCAGCGTCTCCGCTAGCACAGGGGTTGGGCGCCATTAAGGGGATGATTAGCATAGGTGGAGCTAGGCGGAGGTGACAGAGGTAGGTGAGGCGCGAAAATGGTGGACAACAAAGGAAAACAACAGGCGATGGCGTGCTGTCGAGTGAGTGTGAGGGTGAGGTGGACGAAGAGCTCTGACGAGTGGCGCCCACTCATGAATGAGAAGGAACAACACACGTGGGCATGGGCTGGAGCTGGCGAGCAGATTTTGGGTCGGCTTGGATTCGGTCCAAAAGGGAGCGGGAATTCAAAACTGTTTTTTTTAGATCCAAAACTGGCTAAGTTCTTTGCTGAATTTTTGAACCTATCAAAGAGGCTCCAAAATGTTTGAATATTTTTTTGTGGGGACTTCTGACATCGCATAGTTTCTCGTTAAAAAAATTCAGGATTTGATCTGTTTTGTGATTTTCTCAAAGATTCTTACAAGTTGTTGCTTGTATGAAATTTCGTTATTTGCATTATACAAAAGGTTTAAAAATCATGCATAAATACTTTCCCGCATAGAATATGGCCAAAATTATTTTCCCATTTATTTGTTTATATCTTCCCAAAAATAATTGTTTGGGATGTTACAGACCTACCTCCTTACAAAGAATCTCGTGAACGAGATTTGGTGGGCTCGGTAAATAAATAAGGAGATTCGGCTCTAAGATGGTCTTCTCATTCCCACGTGGCTTCGTCTTCGGTATGGTTGCTCCACTAGACTCTTATCATCTTGATGGCGCGGCTACAAGTATGTCGCATGGCTTCGTCTAAGATTAGGATCTAGTGCTCCCGATAAGAATGATTTGTTTGACGGTCGATATTCTCCAACTGAGCGAGTTCACTCGGAGTCTGGAGGCACTTCTGGAGTTGTGACAGATGGAAGATGTCATGCACATATGAGAGTTGGGCAGCAACTCCAGTTGGTATGCTACTTCACCTTTCCTTTCAACAATTTGGTACGGCCCGATGTACCGAGGTGCCAATTTTTTGTGAACTTGGAAACGGCAGATGCCCCACAGCGGTAAGACCTTTAGATAAACATAGTTGTTTACCTCAAATCTTAGCCCGCGACGGCAACGGTCGGCATAACTCTTTTGACGTGACTACGCTTCCCTCAAGCCCCTTTAATTGCGTCAACTTACTCTAGCAGTTCTTGGATGATGGATGGTCCAAAGAATTATCTCTCACCGACCTCAAACCAGAACAGGGGTGTTCTACACTTTCTCCCATAAAGCGCCTCGAATAGGGACATTTGGAGGCTTAATTGGAAGTTGTTGTTGTAGGAGAATTCAGCGAACGCTAAACATATCTAACAATTCGTGCTATAAGACAGCACGCAAGCTTGCAACATATCCTCGAGGATCTGATTCGTCCTCTCCGTTTGTGGGTGGAAATCCATGCTAAAGAATAGCTTGGTCCCCCAATCGCTCATGCAAGCTATCCCAAAACGGTGAGGTGAACTGAGGACCTTGATTAGACGTTATCATCTTTGGCACACCGTGTAGGCGAATGATGTTGTTTATGTAAAGCTCGTCCAGTTTGGCCCCTTGATGCATGGTATTAACCGAAACGAAATATGCTACTTTGGTCAAACAGTCAATGATAACCCACACTCAGCCCTAGAAACGAATTTACCTGATAAATTAAGTGACGAGCACGTGCCCGAGTAATTGGTCCTTGCACCCGAGGAGTGTTCATATCAGTAGAAGTGATGTCCTCATCAACTAGGGTCCGGTTGGAACAGTGTTTGGGCTCGACCGGTTTAGGGTTTTCGATTTTGATTTGACCAAAAACCAATAAGTTTGACTTGGCATTTTAAAATAGAAATCAATTTCTGAAATTTTTGAAAAAATTCGTGAGTGCTCATTGATTCGTCTAGGACTTAGGAAAAATTATTTTGGCCACTATTCATTTTCCATTTGTTTGAAATAAATTCTTTTGCGAATCAGCCTTAGCAACTTGGTTAGGTTTTTGATGAGTCAACCCATCTTCTAAAAATTTGTGAAAAATTATATAAACTGTGATAATTAATATAATATTTTAAAAAATTATTTCCAGAGACTTTTATGCACACAATTTTCTGAAATCAAATAGAAACTTGATTTCAAGTCAAAATTTTAAAATTTAAAGCAAACTTATGAGTTTTAACAAAAGTTTTTGAAAAGCTAAAACTTTTATACATTTGAAATACAAACCAAAGTTTAGGATGTTACAGGTGTTCTGCACCAGTTGTTGGAGTAGAAGGGTGTTCATCTGGCACGCCTTTTTAATCATGGCCAACACTTGTGCCATGGTGGGCGGTGGCGACGGAACCTCTAGTTCTTCAGTGGCAGCAGGTTGAGGTTGCTCAGTTTGTGGCAACGATGTACAAGGATGTAGCGGGTCAGGTTGCGGGGGATTAGAAAACTCGCCTCCCCGTTGCCATGATCCGGAGGTAGCTCCGTTGCTATGAGCTGGTTAACAGAGCATGTTACCGGCATCCTGTCCATACATCGTGTAATTTAACAATTATGCGCAGGATAAGGGGGGTAAGCGCAAGTTAAGTTGGTCGGAAAGTAGCATCATCCCATACAAAAACAACTCATTTAATCTAAAATATGGATGTTTTTAATCCATATGGGCAACACACATGAACTTCAAACATACTAGTCAAATATTACATGGTTCGCATACCTGTAGCTTAAACATTACAAAGGAAAGCAACTAAACCATCATAAGTAGCAAATTACAATTATCATACAACAGTATCTTACATAAATTTCAGCCTACAAAATACCAAATAGTGCTCACACTAAAATCCTACAAGTGAGCTCTCGACTCCTTGTCTTCATCTAGTCATCGTGACCGCGTTGTGCAACAATTGAACACTCCGGGGCAATGGAGGATAAAGGCCCAAAGTACTCAACCTCCTCATACCCATCGTGGAGAAGACGGTGTCGCAGCACCACTCATGAGGGATCCTTGGCTCCGAGTAGATGGCCATCACGTGACGGCGGTGACCGATAGCCAACATGCGGGGATGTTGGGCACCTGATTGGATGCGGATGGTGGGCTCCGGTAGCTCCTCTGCGGGTGCTAATATAGCATCCTCCCCAAACAGTAGCTCTCATGAGAAGAACCCCTGGGACACCATCGGCGCGATGCTATCCTCGAGAGTGTATATCCTCCAGCGGGCCTCCAGAAGCTCACTGGTCACACGGCAATGGTATCCGTCGAGTGATCTCATGAGGCCGGCGAGGTTCAAGTTGGGAGTGAGGAACGACCTTCCCTCCACCTAATAGGTGTGCTCATCCCTATCCACGGCCCGCGCAGAGAAGTGGAAGAACGTGTCCTCCAATTCCGGTAGCTCGTGTCGCGGATGTACGATGGCGATGTAAGCCACTTCGTAGAGCGACATCAACACGCTAGAGCCATGTTCGTAGTAACGGAAAGTGGGGTCTCAAAAGTGATGCCCCTAGATGAGCACCTGGGTAAGGTACTAGGTGGACGCCGCACTACAGGGTGTGCAGAAGACTATGTACTGAGGCGTGTACTGCCAGTCGATATGTCCTAGCATCACCCACAAGGTGTGCTGCAGCGTACCCTCTTCGAAGGCACTAGTGCGGTACTACGACTCCCAGTAGGCCGGCATCTACACTTTAAGAAAAGGAAAAGTTAGTGATCATTTCTACACATAATAAGAGACATGGATAAGAAATGATACTAAGACAAGAAAAGAATTGTAGCACAAATTTTTATTTGTTCTCTACACTATTTAACCAACACCTACAGTTTATGTTCAGGTCATACTACTCCTTGGTCTTTCTGTATAAATAGACCTTTATAATATCCAATAAATTTAACAATAAATGAAGGATGGAGGGGTTTAATGGTTAGTACAGCATATTATTTTTAGAATATAACTAGGTTCTGAAATTATCAAAAAATGCCATCCAGGGTAACATTTTTGCTAGGTTAAGGTTGGGTTTTCAAAAGATCTTTATTTATGATGTTTTAGGGACTTTTCTAAAATATTTTGGCTCTGTTTTAATGCCCTAAATATGGTTAAAAACCTCTTATTTTCAGAGAGCGCATCTTCTCCCAAAACTAGGATTATTCTGAAAGAATATGAGAGGAGATAGCAAAAGGATGACTTAGATGAGAGGAGAATGCGAGGAGGGGAAAGATGAGCAAAAACTCCTAAATTTTCACAACTTTTTTGTGATTAAAACATGATACATTTTGAAAACCAATTCCTAATCTAGAGGTCATTCTAACTAGGTCTTGTCCTACAGTCAGTATGACTCTGATACCAACGTTGTCGAACCCCGGGCTTTGAATACCCAAAGCCCTCGTGTGTGTGTCGTACTTGTCACATGGTCAGGGGCTAGTACACACATTCACAACATTGATAATCAAATCTATACATTATACATATAGAATAAAACAAAATATAGTCATGATGAGAACATCCCAACCTTCAATGACCACGCTGAAGATGATCATCTCCGCGACCAAGATATTCTCAAAGACCAACAATATCAAGGACCAATCACGAGAAGACGTGCTAAGCAAATACATGATCAGGTGAATGCTAACCTAAGCTACATTTCAGATTCCTATGAATTGGTTGTGCCCACACCTCTTCTTCTTTGATTGAACTTAGGTGTCTCGGTGTGGAACAAGAAGAATGACTATATGCTACCAGTATGGCTTACGTAAAAACGAAAGAGTTCACTTCCTTATGATAGATACATCACATTCCAAGGGCATGGCGTACCAACCTGTCATGTTTCATTGTGCATAATCTATATGGATGGAAAGATAATCAAGTTTAGTTTCACCTCCAATAAACGGCTCGTCATTTGGACTTCTGAGGAGAAAGTTATTGCCGTTTTACTGAAGACTGCACATAAGTTGAGCAGACGCGCGAGAATTCGAGAAGACTCCTTGAATGCATCAACCAGTTGGCCTTCCACCTTCCAACATGGTGAATTATATTCATACCCAGCTAGGAGGGTTGTTCCTAGTATATATACCCCTCTCCCCCCATCCGTGGAGGCACTTTTGAGTTTTCAACAAACTGATATATAAAAATTGCAGCAAGACTGTTGAGTTCCTTGCTCCTTTGCTCTTGTGAGTTCTCTTAGATTTGCAAGAAAATTCCTCTAGGATCCCCTATTTCGTGCTCTACGCTTCCGAGCATTTTGTGTGGATTAGTTATGGATTGTGGTTCTGTGATTGTTCGGATAGCGGGTCGGAGTCCAGAAGGCTTCGGATCGTCTCTCCCCAACACTTGGTCGCATCCAACCTTGGTAGGTTAAAGCTAGTTACCCTTTTCCACTTCTCACAACTAGTTATCTCTGCTGTCCACAGCAATATTCGCTTTGTTCTTCAACTTACGCCGTGAAGATCGGGCCACCCCTAGCGACTACGCATCAGTACATAACTTAAGTAATTATATTATTTACTACACAAGGGCTGACCGACCAAATAAAAACCTGAGTATCAACAGAGTCCAGTGGAAAACATATTAAATAAACCAAAATGGTCCAGCAAACCCCTCTGGACTACAATTTCAAAACTCTTGGTTTCATGTTCATTGTGTCATCCTTTTAGCAAATTTTAGTAAAAACTGTAGCTTGGCTATGCAATTGTGCGATACTTGCACTCGAAATTCCCAAATTGACATCATCTATTGTCTATAGCTTAACCTAATGGCTACAACAGTAAGCATGTCAATATTTCATGGAGGTTCATGCATCGAGGAGGATTACGACAACTGTTAACCCTGATCATAGCAATTTTAATCAAACATACACGCATGCATAATAGATTTTACAAAATCACGTATAATAATTAAAATAGTAGGATCAACATGGTCAAATGGGGTGCTTGCCTTGCTCCAATTATTCTAAATACGAGGATGGAGGATCGTCGTAAAAGTTCTTCGAGCAATTGGCGTCTAATCAAAAGAGCTGGAAGTAAATTAATTATAGCAAAATAATTTCAACATTAAAAAAATCCAAATATTTTTGCATATTCAGGTAGAGCATGATTTTATATGAATTTAGAAAAATATTTATTCAATTTGGAGTTTATATGCTAAAGTTATTACCGTTTTAATTTTCTTCAGTTTGAAAATTCCATAAATTAGAAAAAGTGTTGTCGTCAAAAGCGTATTTTGTGAAGTTTACGTTTTCCAGTAGAGAAAGTGTATTCTTCTTTGAGTTCTTCTGAGGTTTACGCTTTCTAACATAGAAAACATATTCTCCTCTAACTAAAAGCGGCTTTTCTTATTTTTCTCAGATTTTTATTAACTTACATATAGGGTCTACTTGTCAGTGACTCATATTTTTGTTTCATTGATTTTATTTATAAACTAGAGTCGGTCCCATATGTCATAGACTTATTATTTATTAACTAATGATAAAACCTAATTCTGATTTTAATCAACTAATGACTAGGGCCCTCATATCAGTCTCTTGGGTTTTAAAACGAGAATAGTGTATGGTCCCACATGTCAGTGACCGTTTTGCTAAAAGCGCTTGAAATTATATTTTAGTTAACTTTTCCGCTGGTCCCACCCGTCATAGGCTCGATACCTTTTAAGATTTGTTAATTAGCGCTAAACATCGCCTAATCCCCTAGGCCCACTGGTAGAGAGAGAAGTAGAAGAGCTCGTCGGCGGTGAGGCAGGCTTGGGGAAGCTCGGGGGATGGGCGGTGCTGCGGGGACCTCACCTGACAACCCCACTCGAGGCGGTCGACAGGGTAGATGTTGAGGTCGCGGCCGCTGGAAGGGTTCATCTTGTTGAAATATTTGGTGCTCAATGATTTGTAATCTCATTTTGATTTGTCGAAAAATTAGGTGACGACGTTGCGTTGAATGTTTTGTAATATCAGTGTGATTTGTCGACAAAAATATGTGAGGACGTTGCGCTTAATGCTCTGTAACATCATTGTGATTTGTCAACAAAAAATATGATGATGTTATGCTGAATATTTTATAATATCATTGTGATTTGTCCACAAAATATGTGGCCGAAAATAGACGTATAAAAATAGGCAGAGGTCCCTGTCGCCAGTTGGAATGGCGACATGGACCTCTCTGCACTGTTTTGGTCCCTATCGCCCTTGTCTAGGCTACTGTTGCCATTTAGAATGACAACAGGAAAATTTTGTCATTTCAAGTAGCGACAGTAGTATAGTTTTGTAAAAAAAAATGAGTATTTATTTTAGTAAATTTCTTTTAAACTAAGAAATCTTCAAACATTTTGGATTTTGCAAACAATCTCACAGGGAGCAGACATTATTGACCACATCTGTCGGTAGATCAAGCCATTCTTTGTTCTCTCTCCTATCTCACGGGGAGCAGACATTATTGACCACATCTGTCGGTAGATCAAGCCATTATTTGTTCTCTCCCTATCTCATTGATAACATTTGTACTCTCGGAGAAACCTGTGGCTATAGCACACCAAACTTTGTCAGACATTTTGAACATCATGGTGTATACACCACATTTTTTTTCGTCAACATACACTTTCTGGCATTGAAGAAATTCAGTGTGCTTATTTCCAAAAAAATATATGTACTGGTTAAGTATAATTTAGCATTTCAGATTTCGAAGTCATATAGTTGTACGTAAACCCTATTCCTAGTTTTAAAGCATGGATAAACTTTGTGCAATTTGCCTTTTAAGCGTTGCAAAGGAGCCGAGCGACGCAGAGAATATTCAGGAACAGGAGTGTCTGCATCAATCAGTCTCTGTACCAGCTCAGCTGTATCAACCAGCAGACTTGTCTAGGTCAAAAAGACTACCCATCAAACAGTTCGTCTCATGTCGAATGTTTCCAAATTTCGTTCTCATGCATGGAAGTTACAGAGGAATTCAGTTGATTTAGTCAAGAATGGAAAGGGAAAGAAAGAAAATATTTCAACTTGACCCAGATTCGACAGATTCTCAATTAGATCATAGTTGGTCAAAAATATAATCTCTGGTTTGCAAAAATCGATCGATTAGATTAGGTTTTGTATTTGCATGTGAGCATGCCTGTCAGCTCGATCGCACTGCATCATCATGGTACCCATTTTCAGTCAAGAACAACGTGTTTTACTGATTTGGAAGGATGCATGGCGATTGAAGCCAAGGTCAAGTTAATCCTTGTCATCGGAGTGTTGGTCTTGGAGTAAAATTCGTACGTGTGGTCATTGTTGGTAATTCATCTATGAAATTTTTACAGTTGTCATTCCCATGTCATAACATTATACTTTTTTTACTGGTCAATGATTCACGGATCACTATCCATTGCAATTTTCCTGTCTTTTTTTTTTCCTAAACCTCTTCATCCATTCCCATATGGATATGGTTCCCAACATTATGGCGCATGTTATAATGTCTTTGAATCATCAAATGTTTACTATAGTTGTTACACCTTGTCTCTCCGGCTGATAACTAAGCTCGAGATTTTTCCCTTTTCATTGTTTGGGATTTGAATCCGTGAATAAGACTCCATGTGTGCGTAGCGCCGCGTGTCCGCGTCCTCGGCTGTAACGATGCGTGTCTGCTTCTTTAGTCCAATTCCTAATGAAAAGGAAATAAAGGAGAAAGTTCAAAGCTACCAACATCTACCTGACTGGTGATTGACCTGACTGCCCGTTACTCGGCATTTGGTCTTCAGTTGTACCGGTGGAAAAAAATTCCGAAATAACACTGTTCAGGGTATCAGTAAAAAACGGTGCTTAACACCGCTTCTTGGTGGCACAAACAGCTCTTGTGTTGCTATATAATATTATCCGCATCATCTTAAGATGGAGCCTCCTTGTTCGCCCCTCTCTGGGATGATCCACCACGTCGCTATCTCGTCCGTCTCGTCCATCCCTCCCTGTGACGTGACGGAGTTGCTCCTCGTCCGTCCCTCCTAGGACGCCACTTCGGTTCACATGCAAGAATGGACAAACTTTGATTTCCATGAGATGCACATGGGGCGGGTCCCACCTTGTCCCCCGTGCAGCTAGCATGTTATAGGATAGTACAGTGGTGAGGATGAGGTCACGTTGCAACACGGGAGCGTTCGTGCCATCGAGGAACGGTGTCGAGCGCCAATTTTACAAAAACAAGAGTGTAGTTTTTGTAAATAGTATTGGGGCTGCATACGATGAGGATTCAGAAAGCCGGTGAGAACCGACCGGTTTGGTCCCAGACCGGGCGTACATAATAGGGCCAGTTGACAGGTAACCACACGATTTGATCTCATACCTGTGTTGTTACTTGTTGGAATTTGAGATAACTAAATTGCAAAACAAAACCGGATGGATTTTTTTTTCAGTAAAACTCGAACGGCCCTGGTAGCAGCTTTAGGTGTGGTTTAGGTTTTTCAAAAAACATCAGGTAGACCTTGAAAACGTTGATAATGCGGGTGACACGCCGATGCAAGTTTAATTACCACTTTACTTGAGACATCGTTACTTTAACAAACATTGTGCATCTTGTAATCTTTACTATTATCTTTACTATTTGTGTTTCCATTGCAACGTACGGGCTAGTAAAAGAAGGATTTAGTAGTGGTGGTGAGTCTGTCTACTGCCTACCTTTGAGTTGGTACAGTCTTTTGTGGATAGATATGTGTATATATGAATAAGTTAGGTCATGTTTGGTGCAACTCCAGATTCTCGTTTTTCATATTCTGCTGTTGATTCTCTGATAATCCACTCTTCTGAGAATCAGGAGCTGTCTGTTGAAAGCTTTTGACTGGTAGGTTGGCTCCAAAGACCATATGAGGGAGGATTAGAGACAAATAGACCAAGCTACCCCTTATACAAATACTTCTATTGTGTCTTGTAATTGTGTCTTCAATTTTCATGGAATAACAAGGTACTTTCATATGGTATAAGTGTTCAAATGATAATTAAATGTTATTACATACAAGTATTGAAATGATAAATGAGTTATAACAAAAGAACACAAAATATCACAAGTAGTGTGTCCTTCATCCTGACTGAGCAATTGCACTTGCAATGTCATCACGGAAACTATCCATGGATGTAGCACTCGTCTGCGACGTTGATGTGTCTGATGCATCCTGAGAAATGATATATTTTGCATATCTTGATTGTATTGTGGGCACATAATTAGGATCCCGATCGAACCTACGAAAATGCATGTCCGGTGAAGCATGTTCACATATAAAGTTGTGGATTCTCATGGTTGCTGCAACAATCATCTTTTGCTTGGACATGTGAAAGCTCAGCATCTTAAGAAGAATTCTCCATTTTATCTTCCACACACCAAATGACCTTTCAATTACGTTACGACCACTCGAGTGCAATTGGTTGAATTTCTCTTTCTCACCATTGGGAGCAGCACCTCTCTGAAATTCTAGAACATGGTACATTTGCCCCTTGTATAGCGCTAAGTACTCAGGCCTGTTCGAATAACCAGTATCGACAAGATAATATTTTCCTACAACATAAGACGAAAAAATCATATATATCAACATCCAATGCATGAACATTACAAGTACATAAATTTGTAAATACTACCAAACAAAGAAAATTGCCCAGTGGAGGATGTGGAAAGACTTCCTTGTCTACATCCAATGCATAATAAAGCACACTAGTATCGTGCATAGCTCCTAGTTGTCCAATATATGCATATGTTACACGTTAAACCTTCACTAATATTACACATTAAACCTTCACTAATAATAGAGCTACGAGTGTAAATTAATGTATTTTAAAAATAGATAATGAGTAATGACTTACTTTTTTTTAATTTCTTCAACCGTTCGATGGTGGCCTTTATTATCTTCTTTTCATGATCCCAACCTAAGCTCGTCTCCTTTGTCCTCAGTTTCCTCAGTCGTTCTTTAATTTATCTCATTTGTTCTTCAATTGTATCTTTTTGTATTGCAGTCCAGTCTTCTCTGCAAATTTTGCAATCACTAGAGCATACTCTTGGTTGTTCAAATGGGTATTCTGGCGATATCCTACCCCTACTAGTTCAACGAATAATTCACATACTATCCTAGCGTTCTTATCGTTCCACTCAGCGTTATTAGCCATCTGCATTTTTTGGGCCATGATTTTTTTTAAATCAAAGTGACATCGACAACAAGATATTGACACCTAGACTTTTGGACTATCAAGTGTTCAAAAACTAGCTATTGCTTATAACTTTTATTACTGAACTATCATGTTCTTTATTACTAAAGTTCATTATTCACCAGCTCTGAACAAATCAGAAATATGGGCATACAAGCATACAAAGTCTAGTGCCATCACTTTAGAACAGTCACTTGAGAATAGACGAAGTTGCTCAAAGCAGTAGCACATATCAAGCAAAATTTGATGAATAAAAGAAAGGAAAAGTTTATACAGGGATATGGCATCAGAAATACAAAGTACTCCTCCTCAAGTGTATACAGGGATATGTCTTGCTCTCATACCCATCAGAAATAAAGAGTCCTCAAGTACTTTTTCCTAAGCAGTAGCTGCCAGAGGATTATATCTAGATCTAGCACCCCAAGTCCAGAAAAGACGTGCAATTTTTAATGAAAACCACTTTTACACTACATAAACCAGAATTTGATAAACAAGCAGATAAATCATGCTTCTTGAAGGCATTAATATCAACACGCAAGCACATATTGGCAACTTTAAAAGAAAGGAGCCTTAACATGAGCTGTTACACATCAGTGTGGTGATGACAATAGGGTTTGCTACCAAGATCATGTTCACATAATGAAAATTTCTAATAACTCCAACCGCCAACACATAAGCATGAAAAAAAATGTACAGAGCCAATGTGGATATGAATCTAGGAGGACATCTTTTATTGTTTGAATTTTATATTTGCAGCAGCAGCATCAATCACAGTAGCATGAAAAAAAAACACAAATTCATCCATACAAATCATCAATCACAGAAAGCATAATTTAGCATCCTTCAATCACAAATTCATCCAAACAAATCATCAATCACAGAAGCATGATTTAGCATCCTTCAATCACAAATTCACATAAGCATGAAAAAAAATCATCAATCTCTTACATCACAGAAGCAGTCGTATATGCTTGTAACTCTAATTTGTCAAGATAATAAGGAAGGAGACTAAAGGAGGAGTAGGGAGGGCAAGGGGGACGGCCGGATGTCGACCTTACTGTAACACCCTGGCTATTCGAAAGCCAAAATGTTACCTGAAAGACTAACATACAACCAAATTGCGGAAGAATTTAAACTGAATCTCTTCTAAGCATATGTAGGAACCACTTTAATAGCAGCATGGCAGGAATAAAGACTGAATTCATCAAACATAATCAAGGAATAATTAAAGTGAACCACTAGCATCATTTAACAAGAAAAACCTAACAGAAAGGGAAATATCATGCAATAGTAAACTTATTTATTACAGTTCCTCGGTTAACAAATAAAAGACATAAACGACATTACTAATGAGAGTAAATTATAGTGAACTGTGTGAAACGTGCTGGTCTACTCCCTCCCAACAGAGTCATCATCAACGATCACCTAAATAAATACAGAAAACAAGAATGAGTTGAAACTCAGTAGTACAGTAAACAATTGAATATACAAGATTATGAATAAGTCTATCTCAATACGAAATTTGAACTTATCTCTGAACACTTATGAGTATGAATGGATGCATTGAAAGGAATGGATTGTACACATGCTCATATCGGTATAGCGAGTGACACACCCGTTGGTGCTCACTTAAGTCCGTACTTAACAAAGTCCGGGGATCCAATCACCGTATGAAGAACGTTTCATACGGGTGTCCGAAATTACTCATATTGGAATGGTGGGTCTTACGTGCCCATACTGGAATTGATGAGTCTTAACAATTCCACTCCGGTGGACGGAACACCAACAATGCAAGAATGGAATGAGTATATGCAATGAGTGTCACCTCTTTTATTCACATGGATTATAAACTAAGAACGAATAAATATCATGAAGTATGGATCATGGATCATAGAAATAACATTGCATCAACAACATTCAACTGTATAACATGAAGTATGAACATGGATCATAGAAAGTAACATCGCATTAACAACATTCAACAGAAATCAACATGTCTTAACACATTGTACTTCCTTCGTGATGTGACGTACTAGGAGGCAACGAAGGTACCCCTGCACTCGCCGCCTCGCCGCCTACACGAATGCATATTCAAACATAAGAATAACATGGTACAACATGGCTACAGGTGTCCTACACTAACCCTCTTACTATCTGACACAATCAACGGATTTAAACTGACATTAAACTATCCAGCCACCTGTCAACCCTACTGGGTAGCGGTACGAAAAAAATCATAATTAATGTTTTGGAACTCGGAACGATGTGAAACTAGTGCCCAATGAATCTTAACGCACAAATATACAAAACTCTAGTTGACGAGATTTACTAATTCTACAAAAACATTGGGCTAACCAGTAGATGAAAATGTCCGACAGACATCTGTCCAGACAACAGATCAGTAGTAAAGAACAAGGCATAACTTTTACTCTACAGATCCAATGGAGGTGTTCTTTATCAATATGGAAATATTATTAAAATTTCTACAATAACTTAGTTGGGTGGAGATCCTAAATCTTCCATTAACTAGGTCAAATTTAAAAAATAAACAGACAGTTCATTCTCGTCAAACAGACAGAACAGCGTGCAAAGATTAAATCATAACTCTTGAACCATAAGTCAAAATCTTATGATCTCGGTGGCTATGGAAAGCTAAGAACAGTGGCTACAAAACTCTAGGAGACAAAAACATCAGATTCAGCCTCTAAGGACTCGAAACTGGCCACTCAACCTACTAGACAGAATAGATCTAATAATGACAGATTTCGATTCAACCCAATTTAATCGATTTCGAGTCTACCAGTTTGACAAACGACCAAGAACGACGATTGTTACCCTTGATGATCCCAGGGAAGCGATGAACAAAATCTTGGTGACGACGATTCCCCTTCTCCTCTCTTCCTCCTTCTTGGCCGACCACCGTACGCGACAACCGCCGTCGGAGATAGCCGCGGGAGGGATCGACAGGAGCGCTCGACGTCGGGGGAGGAGGAGCACCACCACCAGGGAGGGGCGGCAGCAGGGGAGGCGCCAATCTGGGGGGAGAGCCGGCGGCTAGGGTTGGGGAGAGGCGCCCCCCCCCCTTTTGGCCGGCCACCCCCTTCCCTCTTGGGCCTTCTGGGTCGTGGCCCGCGGCCCAGGTTGGCGAAGAAAGGCAGAAAACCCCCCGTCGAACTAGAAATTCCGATTTGGTCAATGTCTCTTCACCCCTCCAGCTTCTTTCTATTTACCGAATTCTTTTCCGGAGTATTACACTTACCTTCACTAGAGCCGGCCAGTGGTGCTCGGGAAACGGCGGCGACGAAGAACGTAGGGAACAAGGGACTCTAGGGTTTTCAGGGTCAGCGGCGGCGCACTCTAGGGACGGCAGTGACGAAGTGGACGACCAGCAGGGGTGCATACGGGGGGCCAGAGGCGGCGCATCAGGTGCGGGAGGTAGCGTACGAGGGGTCGGAGGCGGCGTGCAGCGGAAATCGCCTTTCGCGAGAGCTATTGGAGATGACGACGACGCGAGGGGATCGGGAAACGGTTCGCTCGTGGGGGGGTCGCGCACTGGATGAGCCGGGTAGTTCAATGGCATTTGCGCGTAAATACTAGGAACTTCAAGGGGTATTTTGGTTTTTGCAAGGTTGGATTCCCATGAGAATCTGCGGGAATGCTGCTTCTCTTTGCTAGTTTATTTTTTAGACAGCTCATCGCGAGAATTAGAATCAGTTGGTTTTGAGAAGCTGGGTGTTTGACTGCTCCACGAGATCCAGACATAAAGCTAGAATCTAGAGCTGTACTAAACAAGGTCTTAATTGAAGGATCTTTTATAGATAATTAAATTATATGAGTTTGTGATTTGTGATAAAGTTATATGTGATTAGTTGATTAAATGCAAATTATATATGAAACTTTCGTTTGTATGATAATTGCCTTATGTATGTTGGGTTTATAAGTTAATAATTTATATTATATTTATTTTGAAACGGTGGTAATGTACGGACACTCGGCCGGTACTCATTAATTAACTGTGCCATCTGTATCTCTAATGCACTAACATTAAACCTAACCTTTCCCGCGTCAAAGAGGAGTATTTTACTAATTAACTCGCTTGCTGTTTGGCGTCTTATCAACTGACTAATCACATGCCGCTGTTGCTAATCACTGCTTGAACATATACACGCACGTTACATCACGTTGCACGCGTAGAAATAAACAAAAAAAAAGCTACTTAAGTCAGCAAATACTGGATTGATTGAACCAAATCTTAAAAAAAATCACGGACGATCATTTATTTGAGACCTAACCAGTAACCACCGCATTTTTTTCAAATGCAGGATTTGACCTGTCTGTGAGGAGGTTCTTGATTGCCGTAACACGCTAAGACAAATCTCATGAGATGAAAGAGCGGTCTGTTCCTTTTTGTAATTTTATCTTATTATATACTAATAAATATAATATTATTAAAAATATTTTTAATGATAAATCTAAAAGTATTTTTAGTAATAATTCTAATCATATATATTTTTAACGACAAATATAATAATACAGGTTTAATGTAGTATAACATGATCAAGCTTTCAGCTAGACGAATGGATTCTAAGATGTCACTTAGAAAAGAACGGTGGGAACAGCAGGCTTGTTGATGGCTGTAACTTGCTTGTTGCGAGTATTTCAGTTCAACCCTTTTCTTGGTTTTAGATATAGTTAGTTCTGGGTTTCTACATGCTGCTCAAGTAGTTATGAGATGCCAACAGTTTACACGCTGCCACAACAGACTGATACCATGCAAGCTAATGACAAATTAGCAATGAGCAATAGCAATAAAATTAGAGCAATGGATGTATCACAGATAATACGAGTTGCAAAGACGTAGCCAAGATAACCATTTATAACATATGCTTATAGAGACCATAATTCTGGTCATTAGGTAGGCCTACAAGGTTCCAAAATAATACAATACAAAAAAAAACTACTACAAAAAATTGACGATATAATATAATCATCTGCAGAAGACCCTCTGCATATTTTACAGGTATGAACTAGACCGCCAGAAACCCTACTGCAAACACGAGTTCGCAGGAGGGGGAAAAACAGCCTCGTGATTATTTCCTGCTTCCTTATATTTGCTGCTCCACCAACAAGGATAAGCATATGCTGTTCGTGTTAGAAATTCAGAATTGTATCAATTTCGGAGGACCAAACAACGAACCAAATGTTGCCATTATCTCTTCTGATTGGCATAATCATATAAGAACCATCTATCTGAACCTGTAGCTGGATATCCATAACCGTAGACTAAAACTGTCATTAACTTCTGCTATAATCCAAAAATTACCAGACTATGCGGAGTTGCCAAACCCACCAGATTTTCCAGAATTGTTGCCACCAAAGCTGCCCGAGCCAGAATTACCAAAACCACCACCAAATCGACCTGAGCCAGAATCCCCAAATCCACCCGACCGGCCAAAACCTGATCGGCCCGAACCTGAATCCCCAAACCCACCACCTGAACGGCGGAATCCGGAGTCACCGAATCCACCATTTGAGCGACCAAATCCAGAATCACCTAATCCACCACCCCACCTGAACGGCCAAATCCAGTGTCACCGAATCCACCACCAGAACGGCTAAATCCACCACCAGAACGGCCAAATCCGGAATCACCAAACCCACCACCTCGGCTCGAAGAGTTACCAAAACCACCATTGCGCCCACCAAAGCTTCGTGAGCTCCCATACCCACTACCTTCACGACTAAATCCTCCGCCTCCACTCCCGAAGGAATCAAAACCACCACCCAGCAAATCAGAACCTTCAACATTAATCTTTGGAAGCTGGGTAGAAATGGAAAACACATGAGTGCAATGTAATGTATTGAAAAATGATTTGAATAGAATTTACATGGTGCAAACCATAAACCCTTACCTCTGTAAACTTGCATCCAACGTCATTCTCAAACACCCTGATAGCTCTACTTTGTTGATAGTTGTACATCGCAATGGCAGTACCCTTCTTCCCAGCACGGCCAGTTCGGCCAGATCTGTGAACGAACAATTCTGAAGAGTTTGGCAATTCAAAGTGTATCACCTGAACAAGGATAGAGAGACAATCAAGGAATGCATAATATATATATTTTGATAAAGAAGTGTTGTTGCCAACATTTTAAAAACACAGTGATAACTGATAAATAATTAACAAAGGAAAGAACTCAAAAGAAGACAGAAAAACACTAACCAGATCTACATTTGGGATATCCAAACCACGAGCAGCAACATCTGTGGCAATCAAAATATTAAATTGGCCATCACGAAATCCTGCAAGTGTTCTCTCTCTTTGGGCTTGTGTGATATCTCCATGAAGGGGCTGGCAATGAAAACTCCGACTCATGGTGTTTGACAATCGGTCAGCATCCCTTTTTGTTTGTGTAAATATGATGCACTTACCGCCTTTAGCATGCTCCTGCAATGAGCAAAGAAATTATTTGACAGATTCAAGCAACAAAACTAGATATCACTAGAACAGTATTTAATCGGTAATATAATACAACAATAATATTAAGGCAATCTACAATTACCTGGATCAATTTTCCAAGGACAGCAGGTTTTGAATAATTCTCTGAAGCGATAGAATAGAGACTAATTCCTTCTGCTAGCTTCTGGTCATCTTCACCCACCTACAAAAAGGAAAAACATCATAAAGCAATTCCAGGTAGTAGCTAATGATTTCTTAATGGAACAATGTACACATAATGCAGTAACTCATTACAGATGAAACTAAGAGCAGTGTTCTCCCCTATATTTTTCCTTTGGCAGATTTATAGTATTAGTTAGTGAGGTGAATTGACTGTATTTTTGTACTTCAGGGGAAGTCGCATACATTGCTGAAAGTAATTCTTGTTAAGACCTCAAATTCCAAATGCTTGTTTTCACAGAATTAGTCTTTAATGGGTCAAGAAAAAATAAATTATTTTCACCACAACAATAGGTAAAGAGAACTTTGCAGATGTTTGTTATTGTGGCAATTGACACCACTAGAACAATTTTCCAGATCTGCCTCTTGGTATAAAATACTAAAACGTGCCTTAATAAGAAATTATTTAAAGATCAGAACTAAATGGCAGTGAAGGATAAGGGAATCCAGCAAAACAAAATGCAAGAAAAGATTTAACAAAAGTGAGAACTAAGTGGCAGTGAAGGATATGGGAATCCAGCAGAACAAAATGCAAGAAAAGATTTAACAGAAGTCAGAACTAAATGGCAGTGAAGGATATGGGAATCTAGCAAAACAAAATGTTAATACAACAGAATTGAAGTTATTTTGGGTGATTAAGTTCCAAATTTGAAAAGGTAAATAATGCATATAGACACAGTTACAGAGTTAGCAATAAATGTATGTAAAAGCAGAGTTACACTACAACAAGCAGCACTCACAAGGTCAATTGTGACAGGATCTTTTAGGTGCTTCTGTGTGAGCTTTCGTATCCAGCTTGGCATTGTTGCAGAGAACATCAAAGTTTGACGTTGTGGAGGCACCCTATCCAAAATTGTCTCAACATCTTGATCAAAACCCACCGACAACATCTGGTCTGCTTCATCAAGAACAACAAACCGGACCTCTGACAGATTCAGAGCACCTCTTTTAGCAGATCAATTACCCGTCCAGGTGTCCCAACAACTACATCAACACCATAGTGAAGGCTTTTCATTTGTGGGTTAATTGGAGTGCCTCCATACACACAGATTGTATCCAGTGGGGAAGAATCGAGGAATTCCCTCTCAACTTGTTTCGCAAGTTCTCTTGTTGGTGCCAAAACAATGGCCAGGGGAAAGCTTCCAGGTCTATGAATCCAAAGATTCAATTGAGGTTACAATACAACACAAGAGCAAACAGAAATAAGTAAAGTAAAAAATTAAGATATCAAATGCTAAAAGGATCCAAACTTACTTGTGCTTTTCATTATGGCGAATAATCGCATCCAATATGGGGATTCCAAATGCCAAAGTTTTCCCTGTCCCTGTTTTGGCGCGGCAAACCATGTCCCTTCCTTGCATTGCTGGCTCAAGGACAGCTCTCTGGACAGAACAGCAGAATAGAACCCAAAGTTTAATATCGAAAACATGAAACGTTCACCCATGATGTGATGTGATCAGGTAAATGGTAAACACCCTATACTACCAGCAGGGAAACGTTGAAAGTTGATAACAACATACAAGTACTTGTAGCAACCATAAGTTCAAGAAGTAAAACAGATATATGATTTGGCTTGCTGATCTTGCATCATCTGTATTTATACAAGATTGCTCTAACTGAACCAATCAAGAAGCAGAACATGAAAAACTGCTGACCCATGAATAACTGCTCTTTGCTCATACAAACGGAAACACCCAAACAGGCATTTTATCATATTAAGTGACAAACAAAGCAGTTAATAAGACTAGAACAATATAATGGTGATGCAACCTTCAAAAAAAATTAGTCAGTACAAATTGCTCAGGGGGCTGTGGACTATGTAGCGTGGACTATCTTGCAGCATATAAACTTCATTGGCAATCAATCATTTGTCCGTTCAGTACCAATGCCAGAAAGAACATCTTTGCCTCACATTGAGCTCAGTGATACTTGAAAATCGCAAACAATTAAATCATTTAACACCTAAACCCTGTAATTAACACCTGAGACAATTCCAGCATATGAAAACTAGCATGCCGAGGAAACGACATAAACGGAAAAGGTAATGAACTAAGGCGGCGTAATTTTGGGCGTAGCAACAATTCCCCACGTGAGAGCTACTCTTGGACTGAACTATGTACAAAAGCAATCAATTTTGCAGCAATTGAAATATCCTGCACATCACTACATCTGCTGATCAGATTAAATGCATAAGGAAGCAACTTTCTTATGAATCAAACCACTCTACTATTAGTAATCCCACTTCGATTTAGTTTACATGGGTCGAATTGTAGCTCCAGAGACCACACAATTTGGCATACATGTACTACTGTCTGATCAGCCCCAAATTGTAAAAAAAAAGGAAGAAAAGGAAGCAACTTTCGCAGTCAACAGATGATTTTAGGACCAAATAATTACGCTTCAATCGAAAGAAATAAAAAATAGTGCGTGCTCCTCGTACCTGGATGGGGAACAGCTTGGTTATGCCCTTCCCGGCGAGCCTCTCCACGATCTTGGACGAAATCCCGAGCTTGGCCACCTCCAACCCCTGCTCCCCGGCGCCCCGAACTCCACCCCCGCCCTCTTCTCCTCCTCGTAGAACGACGCCTCGTCCGCCGAGAACTCCGCGCGTGCCGCCGCCCGCGCGGCCCGCGTCTCCCGGAAGCCGAGCCACGCCGGCGACGAGTGGAACCACATCGCCGCCGCGGGCGCCGCTGCCGGGAGCGGTGGCAGCCGCGGAACCGCCGCCGGCTTGATCAGGGCAGACGCGATGGCGGATGCGGCGCGCCTCCGGAGGGGCGCCGCGCGGCGGAACATGGAGTACATGGCTGCGGCGGCGGATAGGGTTTTGGGCGGCGTCGGGGTTTAGGGTTTTGGGCGGCGGCGGAAAATGGAATGGGTTAAAACCCACAGGACACGAGATAGAGATATTTCTGTGGTCACGGGTAGAGCGCCTACGGAATAAAATTTATTTACCTACGATCACTTACATGTGGGGTACGCGAATCCACCTGCAGAGGAGCCCACAAGTCGGTGACTGTAAAGACTTTACGAAAATGGTCGTTGGTGTCTGTAGCAGCAAGCGTGGGAAGGAGATGTTGTGACTAGAGTATGACATGTGGGGGAGAAATTAGGTGGGGTCAGGGTGTCGGTGGATTGCAGAGTGGAGATGGTTGGATTTGGGTACGGGACGCATTGCTTGGAGGAAAAGTTATGGCGGTTGGAGGTAGCCATGGGCCGTCTTAAGGGGAGTGGGCCAAATGGGCCTGTGCTGAGGTTTTCTCTAATATAAAAAGAATGAGTTGTAATCTTTGATAATGATACGTCCACACCAGTCCATGTGCCATCCTCAACCCCTACCTTGCTGCCACCTAAGGAATTCATTCAATTTCTATGGCGCACTAGAGTCCATGTGTTCTTTCTATTCAAACAATACAATTACACATGCACAACCAAACCATTCAAACATGCTTTGAAAATGACGGTGTGCTTGTCAAAAAAAAAAACACAATCACACATGTATAGCCGAAACGTTTGAAAATGTAGAGTATTTGAAAACCTTGGTAGTTAGTATAAGGGTTTTTTTCGTTTCGTGCTACTGTCTCACTTGCACTTTCGAGTCGTGTCACTGGTTTTTCGTATATTCTTTGAAAATTTCCACTGACGTCACCCTCCGACACCCTAGAGCCGTGACGGCGTCAAGTGGTGTCAAGTCAAACCGTTTGACTAGAACAATTGACCGCTGGTACCCTTTGAGCAATTATGAAAATGCCACTGGAATCCTGATGGTTTTGACAATTGCTATTGTCTTATAACTGTTGTTGGAGCCTGGAAGGAAACTCCATGGAGATAATTTTTGGCACTAGAAATTTTGGCCATGACTATAAAGCCTGAACCGACTAGATGAGGGAGAGAGGGAGACGCAATGGCTCAGAGTGGAGGCATGAGCCAATGTAGCTCAAGAAGCTCCCAACACCCAAAGAAGTCTATGTTCCGCTGCGATTGTGGCAGCAAAACAATGAGGTACAAATACAATACTGATAAGAATCCGAACCATTGGTTTTTGAGGTGTGCTAACTGGAAGGTGAGTTGATTCTTGAACACATATTATTTTCTTGGTATTTTTTCCATTCTTTACTTTGATAACTGTCTTTGTGTGTTGGTTTTGTCAGCCTGGGGGTTGTGGATTTTATTTGTGGAAGATTTGCTCGAGACATATGTGCAGAAGGAGATTGTAATGCAGCAAGACATGGAGATGGAGAAATTACATAAGAATTTGGAGACGTTGAGCACTCACCTGGAAATAATTGGTGCTGCTAAGGGCAATGTGCAAGAATTGAAGGACAGAGTGCAAGAAGTAAGGAGAAATGTGTAAGCAATGAAGAGCAGTGTAGACAATGTGAAAATGATATAAAATATTTTGCTTTATTTCTGTCTTTTGTCTGTTCTCCTAAATTCAAAGTAACTAGTTTGTAATTCATGCCTCTAGCATGAGCAAGGTCAATGTAGCACCACTAGTATCTATAATTTAATGGAGTGGAATATATGTTGCCAATCATCTTTACCAAATTACCAGATTACATATAGCAGTTTAACAGATTTCGTATAGCAATTCATCAAGTAATAGCAATTAACAAAAGAAGTTTACCAGATTTCATATAGCAATTCATCAAGTAATAGCAGTTCACAAAAGAACATTACCATATTACATATAGCAATTTAGCAAGTAATAGCATTTCACAAAAGAAGATTACCATATTAAATATAGCAATTTAGCAAGTAATAGCATTTCACAAAAGAAGATTAGCAGATTACCAAATTACATCCTAGAGAATATGGAGCACAAAGGACAGTAGCTCACAGGCAAAAGACAGAAGCTCCTAGAGAATACATAATGCAAGTTACCAGATCCTTACAAATTCATGTTTCACTATGGAACAACTATATAGACTTAGCCTCTTTGCCCTTGGTGTTATTGATCTTGGTTGCCATAGCCTTGGATGCAACAACACTGGAAGAAAATCAATGTACAAGTTAGGCAAAATAGTATTTTTTTGGTGAAATCAAACAAATGCAAGTAAAGTTAACCTATATCATCTAGTAGAATCTTTCTTGGGGGTTTTCTTAGCTGGTGGAGGTTTTGGAGCAGTAGGATCATTGCTCCCTTCCCCTGATTGGCCATGCTTACAATTTGGCCAGTGGTGGCCCAATTGCCCACACCTCTTGAATGTTTGTCTTTCTCTAGCTTCAGGTTCTTCTAACCCCTTGATCCTTTGGTTTGTAGGTCGACCTGGTTGTCTTCTAATCACAGGTGGATGAATTTTGAAGCCACGGTCCACAAGAAGCCATTTGCCTTTGTTTGCCATAGGGTAAACGATCCCCTCATAAGTTGCCTTGAATCTGTCAATTGTGAAGTAGTTATGCACATAAGACTCCAAGTCATTACCCCTGAGGTGGCAAATGAAAGCCAATGCATGATTGCATGGCTTACCAGTCATCTGCCACTGCCTACAAGTGCAAGTTTGGGTGCTAATGTTCACCACATCTTTCACTATATTCCCTTTTGGTCTTTTGAAATAACTGCACCTGTGTCATTTGTACTCCTAATGGTGTCATAGTTCCCAAGTGTCCTACTCAATGCAGTTAGCTTCTTAATGACAGTTGGTAGGATCTTTGTATTCGTCTTCTCCCCAACTCTCCTCCTGTGTTTGAACTTCTTGATTATCAGCTCTCCAACAACATCTTAATCCAGTTGTTGAATAACTCTGACATATTATTGTTGACATAGTCCACCTTGGAGTCCTCTGAGAACTTGCTTCTTGCCCACAGGTGTATATGATTTTCTTCCAAGTACTAAACTACTTTTGGATGTTTGGCCACCACTGACCAATGCTTGTTGTAGCCATGTGATGTGTAACTAAGTGCAGTTGGTCACATATTCTTCTCAAAATCCTCTCCCTTGAACTTCTTACTGAAGTTCTTGTATAAGTTCCCAGAACATTCTCTATGCTCCATATCATTGTAAACCTTGGAGATAGCTGAACATATGCCCTTCCCAGCATCTGTGCTTATTACTAACCCCTGTGGGCACCCAATGGATCTTCTCATGTTGTGTACAAACCACTCCTAACTATCTGTGGACTCAGACTCTATTACTCCAAAGGCTACAGGGAACATTCAATTATGCCCATCTATTGCACAAGCTGCAGCAAGTTGCCCTCGTTGCCTACTAGTAAGGTGTGTTGAGTCCATCGCTACGTATGGCATGCATCCTTTGAGAAATTCATCAATGGAAGCCTTAAGTGCAACAAATATTCTTCTAAAGCAAATCTTGCCATTGCAAATCTCTGTGTGCATCTCTACTATGCTACCAGGGTTGGTCCTCAATAGCCCCTCCTTGTAAGCAAACAACATAGGGTAGCTCTCAGACCACTTGCTAAAAATCTTGTCTAGTGCCATCTCCTTGCCAGCATAGACCCTACCGTACTTCACCCTGATGCGGTAATGGTCATACAACTTGTCCTGCAAGTCTTTTGGGCTAAGAAATGGCTTATCCTTCAGCTAGTCCAATACACTATCACAAACTCAGCCGGTTGAAGCCATCTTATCACCGTACTTGTTGACAAATGAACATGTGTGATTCTCTGGATTTTTTTAACCTGCAACACATGAGAAAGTTACACATATACACCACAAATGTACGACAAATATTACATTAATAATTCACAACATAATTACATATACATGGATCTTATCCCTGACAAAAGAGGCATAAATTCTCCATGGGCATCCCCTAGTTGCACACTTTACTCTAACCCTTTCTGAATCTACTTTCTCTGTTTTGTACTTGTAGTCATTGAGGATAGCATGATGCCTTAGTACTTTCATGAATGCTTCAGTATCTGGAATTTGGTACCTTCATCAATACAAGGATTTTCAATGTTGTATGCATACTCAGTTAAGTCATCCCCATCATCTAGTTCATCCTCACTTGGTTCATAACCACTACTATCACTCTAATGGCTCTTGTCACTGTTAATTTCCTGTGAGTCAGCATCAGAATCATCTGTCTTCTCCTCCATGGACTCATCATCATAAACACATTTCTTCTCCTCCAGTGAATCAGCATCATAATCATCTATCTTCTCTTTCTCCTCAAGGTTCATAGTTGGAGCGGGTTCTGTTTGTTAATCAGGGACTTGAATTTCCTCATCATTAAGGTTCAAAGTTGGAGTTGGAGGGGTTCATTTGATATCTGAGTTGGTTGACTAGATTGTGCATTTGTGGCTGGAGGGGTGCAAGGAATACATTCAAGTAGTAGTGGTTGTAGCTATTACCCTGTTTCTTTGATTTTGGATGCAGGTTTGACTAGGTACTACTGCTAATGGCCCAACAAAGTTCACAATGTTAATCAATGAGGCTTCATCAGTATGTAAAGCATCATATTCATCACAGCTATTAGTCTTGAATACCATATTAGCCAATTGTTTGGAGCCCCACTTAAATTCACCAAAGATGTCTTCAGTTAGATGAGTAAATGAATACATCGTGTAATCAACAGTAATATTTAGCAATTTCCCCTTCCGCCACACCATTGGCTCATTATCTCGCTTGCTAAGCTAAGTACCAACCCAAATTGCTAGCCTCATCGCGTTGTCAGGATCCATCCTACAAATCAGAGCTAGAACTTACTACTTGCGCAAGGGAAATACAATACCAAATACAGGATTTTCCCATGGCCAAACAGAGCAACACTACCAAGCAGGAGGGGAGCCAAAGAGAGGACGAGGAGGCGAGGAACCCACCAACTATCCATGCGTCGATCCGCTGCTCCATATCCTCAATTCGCATCCTTTTCTTCTAGATCCACTTACTTAGGAGGAACCCACCAACTATCCATGAGATGCACTTACCCAGGAGGAACCCACCAACTATTCCTACGACTTGATAGCGGTGGATTTGGACTAGGGTTGCGGTTCCATTTCAGCCGCCATTGCTAGGGTTTTTCAGAGGATCTAGGGTTTTCCAAATGCTTGGCTCGAGTGAGTAAAGAGGAGGGAGAAAGTTAGAAAGATCGGGCAGAGAGAGACAAACGGGGGCATGATGGGGAAATGGACATGTCTCAAACGGAGTAGTCCGCCAGGTCGAACCAGTTTTCCTCATCCCAAGTCCTTATCATGATCGCATGAATGATGATGAGGCCAAGAAAGTGGATGAGGAATGCTTGAGCGAAGTAAACTTCAAGAACTCAATGCCTTCGTCCACACGGATGGCGCCAGCTGTCGACGATCGAGTCGCCGATCTTATGAAATAAAACAGAGAAAAATGGCAAAGAGTTCTTGGGAGATGATGTGACTGCTCTTTATTGTTATGAACTGGATCCTTTACAAGGGGTGCCCTTGACAAGGCAGTAGACTAATTCTAATTACACTCAGCGCAATACTTGCTATGCTAATGCTTTAGATGAAATCCAATCGTCTATTGATTTTCCGAATTGGTTTCGATCCCCTTTCCGCCGTTCGTGCCCTTCCTTAAATAGTTGATAAAGTGACGGCAATTAATCCTGGTATAGGCGCCTGTTGGGAGTGTCGCGACTGGTCGGAGCGAGGCGACGATTGATGAAGTATCAACCGTTTGGCGGTTTAATGTCTGTGAGACACTAAACCGCATGGTAGTTTATCGCTAGTGTCTTACGATCATGAAACATCGTGTGGTATGGAGCTAATATGATATGTGATCTATTCATCACACAAGAAAAGGATATGCTTATAGTGGAATCACATGCCAGATCATTGCTTGTACGAGCAATCATCTGGTCAGGGACTAGGTGTAGGACCTCATCCGACCAGTGTACCTATAAGTAACCTCTGGAACCCTAACGACCACAGAAATCGTTAGCTTCAGAGGTTACGACTCTTATGACCACGGGGGTCGTTAGTCTTAGGGTTTACGACCACGAAGATGTATAGTCTTTTATTTATGTATTTAATTAATACATAGAGATTTTAATCCTCGTCAACCAGCTTCGTCTCATCCTCCTCTTCTGATTGCGCTCACCCACCAAAGCCCCCAAGTGCTACACCGCCTGCGCCATCTCCTTCTTCTTCACCTCCAACCACGCCCGCGACGCCCGAAACCTTCCCATTGTGTACCCTGCTTCTCCGGAGAGTTCCTCCTGATTACAATCGCGTCACCTCGTGTTCCCCTCCCCGATCTACCATTTCCCTCTTTCTATTACATGTTTGGATCACCTTTGCCCAAGATTTCCTCCTTCTCTCTTCTCGGCCGTCGCCCTTCGCCGTCTGTTTGCGCTGCCACTGTTGAGCTCTGCCGTTCATCTTCTCCACCACCGTGCTCCTAGCGTCACATTCTTCCTCGTGCACACTTCTTCTTCGCAAAAACAGTTGATGCGGGGTGCCCGATCTTCTCGACGTAGGACCTCTTGATAACTTGTATCCCGACGAACCACGGTGATCCCCGCCAATGCACGGACTTGCAACTCTATGGAAATTCGCCCAAACACACACTTGATTGGATCCTCACGACCTGGCGAAGATCGTCGAACCTCAATTCCCTGGAAAAGCAAGAACGACCCTTATTCTCAATGCCCAATTCCTCTGTTTTGGCTTTAAGCACAACAGAGAATCAAGCAAAAGCTTTGAAATTATATTAAACGTGGTCGAGGTTACAATGGGGTCTACCCTCTATATATAGTGCTCCTACTCCTCCTCATGGCTGGCCAAGAGGCCCTACTCCTATCCTAATTCGGATTTGGAGTCCTACTCCAATTCGACACATTCCAAAACGAAAAGGAAACTCGATTTTACAACCGTCATATTGTTTTGGTCATATCTTTTGATACAGGACGAATTTCGGAGTGAGGAGGATCCGTTGGATCGGGCTTGAAGTTAGCTTTCCAACAAGCCCAAAACACTCAAATCCGACTTCGTATGAGAAAGTTATGGCCTTTTACTCGGACTGTCCTGCTGATTCCGAATCCGAATTTGAGGCTGATTCCGAATCCGAATTGAATTCGAGTTGATTCCGAATTTGAATTTGGTTGGGCTTGTGGAAGTTTCGAATTTGACTTGGATTCTTGGGCTTCTCTCCCCTTGCTTGTTTCCCACGAGCCTCTCCTCCATTGTGACGGCCTTTCTTCAAGAACAGCCTCATATCCTTCATCTCCGTTCATTATTGAATCTTCCAACTGAGCATAAGCAAAATACTAGTTTTAGGTAGTATGAAATTCTCAACTAATTTAAAGGAAATTCAGTGAATGATTCACCGTTGGATAAGCTTCTCTTGTTTTTCAACTCTCTTAGCAAGCTCATGTTGTTCTGAGGTATTTAATGAATTGAAAATATTATATGAAACAACATAGCTAAGGATGTCCGCATCAACAGTCATCGTCGTCCGGTCATATCCGCCGCCGCCTTCCTCTTCGCCGCTGGTAATTATCGTCGTTCCTCGCCACCACAACTGCTTCATCTTCTTCACTTGTTCTCCTGATCCCGTTTCTCCCCTCCTTCATCTCCGTCGTGCATGCTATCGCTGGCAAGCCCTCGGGGCTTGTGCGCAGCTACCTCGCTGGAGCCACATTGACGACATCCCATCCCTGCCACCTCACCTCCAGAGCGTGATGTGTCCACCTTGTCATCGCTTGCGTGACAGCCACCTTAGGCCACATCTTCGCCACGTGTAGCACGCGTCACCCGTTGTCGGTCCCACTCGTAGTGGCATGTGTGTCCTTGACAACTGGCCCCACTTGTCAATTCCTCCTTCTTTCTCTCACGTGTAGACCCCACTCGTCAGCCACACAAAGCCTAACCCTAGATCCATATCTCACTTACATGCAGGCCTCGCATGTTAGGTCAACCCTTGCTCAAACCCCTCTCTGTGAGTTTGGTCCACCGTGGACTAGCATCTCTCTGTGGACCTAGTCTATGGACCAATGGCCCACATGTCAGCCACTCCTCTATTTTTTGGAATTATTTTAATTATTGAATATTCTTTTAGCATGTGGGTCCCACATGCCATACTCTTAGCTATTTTCTCGATCAAACTTCTGAGAGCCTACCTTTTCTCATACGAACTCCGATTGAACTCATTCAAGTTTGTAAATTCATCTAAAATCAAGGCTTACATTCCAGTACCATTAAATTTCAATTTTGAGTTTATTTTATTTGTCTTTTAAGTTTTATTTGTTTTTACGTTTTCTCTCTTGTTAGACGTTGATGTTCCGGAATCGTCCGAAAGAGCTAAAGGTCAAGGAAATAGAAGAACAAAGATAAAAGAACAACATCATTGCTGTAGAAGGCAAGTTGTGTTTTGATCATATTGCACCCAGTTTTTCTAAACTACTTTGTTTCAAAGTGTTGCATGTTTAATCAATTACTAAATATTTTACTATCTTGGGATCAGCTATACAACCTATTTGATTATTCCTAACTTTATAATTGTTAATTATTAGTTGGTATTATCATAGCACCAACGTGGGTTGGTTATACACGATTAGTATGCTTAGTCATGCAACAAGTCATTGATATCATTTCAAAATGGTAAACTTATACTTGATTAAATGATTGTGAAACGTCTTTGTGAAAAACTATGTGTTGTATGTTGTCACCTGTTGATGACATGTGTTGCACTTAATCAACAGGGTGGGAAAAGATTTAGACTGAGGCGAGTGAAAATAATTGTGATATGGTGGAGCTTTGTGATTGAAAAATGTGAATTGTGCTGACTTAGTTAGAAATTGGCAATCTCATCTTGGTCAATTAATGACTTAACTTTGTGCGTCATTGAACTAAGACTTACTGTACAAACACATGCTTGGTATGAGACATGCCTAGCTCATTAAGTTATAGAGTCTAAACGTTGGCTACCTCAGGCAGCAGGTTAGTTCTGTGACAGGGTGAATGTGTGGACTACTTGGTATGGTCATATTTATGGGCGGTTCGCCGTCTCTAGATATAACGGTGTGCGTTGGACCAGTATGCACATCGGGAGTGTCATTGTTGAGATGGAATTTTCGAAATGCTTTATTACGATTGCTCAATCGCATACCTTCGTACGACGAGTTATGGAAGACATAATGAGGTGATTGTATCTTGTAGATAAAATATACTATCTCTGCAAAGTGTTGAACAATCTATTCGAATAGCTGTCGGCGGTCACGACCTGTGAACGGATGCTTCCAAATGCAAGTGAGGATCTTGTTCCAGAGCTGAGCCGCATGCACGCATGGGCGGCATGGCGCTCATTTTCCTGCTTCACCTCTAGTACCAGCGCTAGCTAGTTGTAGCGCAGCAGAAGCAAACTGATTCCACACAGAAGCACCCTGAATTCGAAATTCTTGCAGTAGGTACTCTGGTTAGAGTGACAACTTTTCACCTAAAAAGGCAGGTCTGTTTGGATGAGATTTATCGTTGTCGCTATCATGTATACTCATTTCCTCCTCCTCATGTGATCTACTTTTGTCAAAAGGAGACGAAGGAACATAGCAGTACGTAGCCTGCTTGGCCTTTGGAAGGCGAGCATCCATCCTGTCAGTAGCCAGGCATGCTTAATTCGAAAAGTCTTCAGTTCGACTGAACTTTTCAAATTCGATCGTACTCCATTCCGCTTCAAGCAGCCGTAGCCGCCACCATCGGCGACTCTTCTCCTCGAGAAGGCGACGACGCAAACTTTGCCATGCATTGATCAATCAATCAAGGCGTCCGTCCGTCCGGCCCGGTTTAAAACCCCGGAGCTATCGCCCTTTTTCCATCAGAAAGGCAGCCGTCATTCATTCTGCTACTAGCTGGCTAGTGCTCATCACCTTCAGTTCTTCACCCAGCTGAAGATTATTACTCTTGCCGTACCAATCAAGTCCTATGATCGATGATCTCTATGAATTACGACAGGCATTGCATGAATGAAAGTTGAAAAAGGGTTGGATTTGTGGGTTGCTAATGTATCAGTCACGCTGTCGATCGGCCTCTTATGTAATCAACTGGGCGCCATCGCTTAATCGTGTTTGTCTGAAACTTCTGATCGAGTTCTTCTCTGCCTTTGGGTTTGGGCCCCTCTCCGACGATGGCTAGCTGCTAGCTAGCTCTGAATTTCAAGAAATTGAAAGTGACGATGCCAAAAGGCAGGCAGCCCTATGGACCACTGAATTAAAAAGATCAAAGTGCAAGAGCATCCCCAGCGACACAAGAACCGGAAGAAACCCAAAAGGGAAAGGTAAAAAGATCAAAGTGCAAGAGTACTGACATAACTAAGGGTGGTTTATTTTACGGCAACACATGCATGCCCAGGCTTAGCTTTGCTTCGCAACCTGTTTATGGAGTACATTTCACACTCTCTATTTATTTGAATTTTGGCCCTGTGCTCGTCGTCCTCCTCAGCTTGCAACTCTCTTCTTTATTTCCCCTTCGTCATCGGAGGGTACGATCTGTACTACGTACGTACGTACTACGTACCGGTGTCGGTGCATGATACTAGTCATATATTGTATCCATTAATCGATTGACGTGTATGTATATACTATGTACGTAGTTACTATATATGCAGCAAGCGTACCCTCGATGTACGTACGGTGTACACGTTGTAACAAGCTCTCTTTTTTTTTTGAAAAATTCTGTGATTTTTATTAATAACTCAACGAGTAAAGTACATAAGCACCCAACCTTTACATCGAAGATGGTAGACGAACAACATGTCACTATCAAGCCCTTGGGTCGATGAATATGCTGAACTTCTTTATCTTCCTGTCGACTCTGTATATTACAACAGTGTCTTAATTGCCGACAAACATGGCAGGAGTAGATCGTCAGTGATCTCTATCACGCCTCGGCAGCGGTGTTGTTTGTCGAAAGAAAATCATAGGTGATTTATTTGTAACCTTCTTAACTCGGTGTCAATCTTCGGCGTAAATGTCGCATTCGTTGTCCCGATGAAACCCATCATAGGTGACTAAAATATAGCTAGAAACTCGCCGAAAAAGCACGAAACTAAAAAGAATTAATCCAGGAAGAAATTAAAAGAGAAGAAACTAAATGAAACTAAAGTTACTCTCGAACAAATCAACGAATCCCCCACCCACTCAACACCAACAAGAACGCTTTAAAAAAAGAGAAGAGGGGGATCGATACCGACAAGAACGCTCGCCGGAAAAAGAAAAAAAAAAGAAAAAAGAAAAGAAGAAGAGAGGGACCGATGGAGGGACAGTGGAGTTGTGCCCGGGCGGCTAGGGTTGCTGGCGTCCCTGCGGTTGTGCGAGCGAGGTAAAACGGTAGCTAATTGTACCAAGATATATATTGGTGTACCGACCGACCGACCGATCGGCGCGATCGAGAAATAAAGAGGTCGATCGAGGTGATCGATTGGTCATAAATGTTGTACAGCAACGTCGTGCCGATCGACTTAAGTACGCACGCACGCACGTACGTACGTACGTGTGTTGAATTAACTAGTGTACAATTTACTTGAAAAAGAGAATTAACTAGCATATACATCTATGTACGAAGGTTATCGATTCGTGGATTTTTCACAACGACGATTTTTCAGGCGATATCTGAATATCACATGACCCTACCAAAACAAAGCATTTTTTTTTTAAAAAAAAAATCACCATCCAACATTCATAATGTAATGTACGTCTGCTGGGCTACGCTAGGTTGCAATGTTAGTGTTATTGAGTGACTATTTGCTATTGTACTACGAGTGTACGTACCAACCAAAATAATATTCTCGCGAGAAGAATATTTATATATGAACAGTGGTGATTGAATGGCTGGTCCGGTATGGACTGGGAGCATTTATTCACAAATTAACCGCGCGTCTACGTGTAACTACAACTGTCATGTGCGCATATCATGTAACTAAAACACTGGTAGATTGGAGATAATTTTGTATTTTTTTAATGAATATATTTATATATATATAAAAATTAGAACCGTATCGATATCCAATACATCGTATAGAACATCGTATACTATTGAACGGCGAGAATAGTGTACAAAAAGCTATCTGTCACGGACGACATGATTGTCATGAGCAAAAGACATGATTCTCGTGAACAACTAAACAAAAAAAAGTAGTGGCAGAGAGTATGTATAATTGTATACTGGAACTCGTATAATGTACTCGACGTCAGCATTCGTACATACATACAGGGGACGACTAATGCACGCTCGTGCGCTGCAAATGCATGTCACGCGCATTCCCTCGCGTGGGCCCGCCCGAAAATGAGTATTTTATTACAAAGTTTGGAAATCCGAGATGAAAGTCCAAGATTTTCACTTGAAAGTTTTCAACTTCGTAATTTGAAAGCTTTGGGTTTCTGAGTTGAAAGCTTGGAGGGCGGCGAGGTGCCGGAGCCGGAGAGGAAGGTGGAGCTTGCAGGGGATGCCGTCGCGTAGGCGAACGAACTTGACGGGTTGCCTCTTTGCACCCAACAAGGTTGTCCCTACACCTTTTAATTTGTTCTCTCAGAACCAAAGCTGGCCAGCATCAGCATGAACTCGATCGACCGTCTCTACAAAGGCAACAAATGACACCTGATCAACGATCAATCGAAACAGTGTTTCTCCACCGAAACAAAACTGCTACAGTAAATTTCACTGTCTCCAATGTCGTTGCTGCGTTCCAACACCAGACTACTGTTTATCCTGTTAGGGGGAGAAAAGAAAAAAAAACCTGCCTGTACAGGGATTCTGATCTGCATTGCAGCAAAAATCCGGATCTGTCCGCACGAGAGATCGATCGATACTCTTCAGTCTTCACGTGCCATGGCATTAGCAACAACCTCCTCAGATCTGGAGCAAATTTAGTTTACTGGACCATACTGGTACATCTTATTTGTTGTGTTTACTGTGCCATAGCCGCACGGAGCAGCTAACCAGCTTCCCCCATCGATTAATCACACCCGTTTCAGCTTCTTTTTCAACGCTGTGGTTGAAATGCAGAGGTAAAAGCAAATGCTATGTGCATATGCACCACCAGCAAAGATTAGCCTTCTGGCTCTAGGGAATGCCAGTAAACTAGAGTTGAACTAGAGTTGAAGATTCGCCTTGACATACTGCACTTATACGCAGGTTAAAGCTGGTTGTCAAAACTCGAGGACTAAAGTCTGACCATCTGCATTACTCAAATGGTTAAAGTTGCTAATCTTCTCTTACCCGCCACATGGGATGGAAGAAGCTTCCGGCCCCCAAATTCCCAAGAGCCCTGTAAAAGAGAGAGAGAGAAAATTGATCATTTGCTCCACCTTTAACATGGATTTTATTATTTACCCTATAATTGGAGAGAGAATTGATTATTTATCATTTTAGATAATTTTGCTCATATCTTCTTCTTCCCTCTCCTCTCTTCTTCCTTGTGTGCTCCGCCCTTGGTAGACTGGGTGGCCAGAGGCGGCTATCCATCCCGCCTCTCCTCTCTCTCTCTCTCCCCTCTCTCTCTCGGCTCCAACCTTCGCCCACCAACCGTGTCGCACCACCGCGAGAGACCATCGCGAAGCCGCCAATCGCGCCTCTCTCTCTCTCTCGGCCAAAGCTGTGCAACCTCTCAATCACGTTGGCCAAAGGTAGTCGGGGCGACGAGATTCTGCAGCGACGGGCTCACTGGCGCGATTCTAGCCATCTACAGTCCTCAACGACCGCCTCTTGCCGCTCACCGGCCAAGGTGGAGTGAGAGACACGGCGGCACGGGTTCAACACTAGCGGTGAGGCGACGGTGCATCTCAAGGGAGGAGGGGGGTGGTGCGGCTTCGGAAAGCGCACAACATCTGGGGCGAAGCAGCTGTCGGTCTGCCATGGACAAAGCAAAGAAGATGATGGCAAGATATGGGTAAATTTGTTCAAAATGGCAAATAATCAATTATCTCTCTAATTTTGTGGCAAATAATCAAGTGCAATAGTGACAAATTATTAAAAAACAACATAAAAGATACGACAGATGATCAATTTTCCACGAAAAAACCTTGATTACTGCTTCCAAGGGCCACAGTGACAATTTTCAACTGCTCGAAGACGGTGAAGAATGTTAAACATGGCATGGCGAGTGACTAACGAGGTGATCGGGCGTTGGTAATTGGGCGTCGTGAGATCTATGGCGTGGTTAATTTACGTACTCCTATCTGTCTGATTCTTCTGCTCCTCCTTTTTATCTTTCGGTGAAGTCGCCCCCGGCTGTGGACTTTACCAACCGGGTTCTTCTTCTCTCAAGATTTACCTGCACTGCTGCTGGTAGCTATCATATTTGCCGCAGTAATAATAATAATAATAATAATACTAAGATGGCATTGGCAATGGAGCCCGTGAGATGCATGGAGTCTGATTATAAAATTAAAGTGATCACCAATCTACAAGTTGGTAGTGGTACGGTGAGATTCAAGTACAGATCAAATCTCTGAAATGTTCAGTAGTATTGTCAAGTGGCTGGCTAGCATTCCTATATTTTTTTCCGTCAACTCCTTAATTATTTCTGCATGATAATCTCAATCTGTACTGGTGAATGCAGCCTCAGTTCAACACGCAAACAGAAATGTTGGTACGCAATACGGCAATAGTACCAATACTACTGCTACTGGTATCACCATGCTCGTGACCTGGACCAACTGGTGGTTCAAATGGCGGACAGCCACCGGGTTGGAGGAACCATAAACTTGCCTACCGCCCGATTCGGTGGTTTCAGCACGGGTTTACCTCAGCATACATGTCTGTTGACCCGATGTAGTAGTGCATATATTCATATAAAAAGTAGTTATCAAAGTTGTATACCGAAGGTTATATCGATATCGAAAATGTTATATATTATTGAACAGATGGAGTACCACGTAGACAAAAATCAGGTTAAGAAATTAATTTGACAGTGTATCAAACCACTCTCATTCTAACTATAATTAACTAGCTGTAGATATTTTAGGGTTTTGGATACTTGTAATGCGAGAAAGGGGGCATGCTTGGTTATACGGCACCTAGCTCTTTCTTTTTCGGGTTTATACGGCACGAGCAATCTCAGGTAGAGTATAATGACATGCTCATGATAGAAGCCGGCAGCAACTTTATACAGTCTCCTTCAAGTCTCATCTTTCAAATTTCCTTCTCTCTTGGAAGCAAGCTACAATTAGAAAAATAAATATTGGAAGCAATATGCACACCACATTAATTACCACTTAATCGCGCTGTTAGTTGCGATTGAAAAAAGGAGGCTGCGTGTGGAATAAATGGGAGTTTGCACGTAGCAATCCAACTAGTGAGCACCAGCGGCCTATTAGCATCAGATCAAATCGATGATTAGGACCAATCGGATTCCCGTCCATTTCAATCTGCTTGGAGGGAAAAAGGGAGGGAAAACTTTCAAAAGGGATCTGTTTTTTGCTTTGCGAGTTGAGGAGATTTAATACACATCATATTTGAGTTTCTCGAGAAACTCGATAAAGATAAATATGCTCCAGCTCAATTCACATATAAGTTATATGCATAACTTAATTTTCACCTAATTTCGAGCTTGCCCCGCCGCGTGTCAGTGACTCACCGGAAGGGAAAAGAGAGAAGAAGAAAACGGAGGAAAGAACCATTTCCTCCGTCCATGGAGACGGCATGTACAAAACTTAGAACGGGAACCTCCGCGACCGGCCGGCCTTTCACGGTCTTGTTCCCTAGTGCCGGGAGTCCTGCGACGCCGGTGACGGCATGGTCGACACGGTCCTGCCGGTGGCGGTGGCCGAGGAGGCGGTGGTCGCTGACGACAGCCGCGGCGTGGCCACCTGCTTGATGACCACGTTGGGGAGCCCCGGGGAGCTCCTCCGCCGCTCGTGCTCCTTCACCAGCTCTGCCGCGAACGCGTCGAGCTTCTCCTTGTTGGATTTCTCCGACAGCCGCCGCCCGCGGAAGAGCTCCGCCTCCACGTTCCGCTGCGTCAGCATGCCGTCGGCGATCGCGATCACCTTCTTCACGTCCAGCGAGCTCAGCGCCTTGGTCGAGCACGCCGGCGCGGCAGCCTGATACATGCAACGAAAATAACAACACTGTCAGTAAAAAATGTATGGTCAAAAGGAAAATGGAGGGGTGAATTGGTAACTTTCTCCGACCTGGATGCGGACGTAGTTGCGCCCACACGTGTGCCCGAATGCCATGGCCACTGCTTGGTCGACCTGCGCGCACAGAGTCAAATAGATTTACCTCGGTAAGATGAAGAAGTGATTTAATGGGAACCGTATGCTGTGGGATGGAGGGTTGGGATTAATGCACGGGCTGTGGGGGTGAATGGCTGTTACCATGTCGGCGACGCCCTCGGCGGTGAGGCGGACCATCTCGGCGGGCGACGGCGAGCGCGGGGGGATCGGGGTCCGCCAGCCGGCGGAGGGGGTGGCTGAGGCGGGGCGCCGGAGGAGGAGCCGGAGCCTATGGAGACGACGAGGAGGTCGTCGACTCCGGCGGCGAGGGGGAACTCCTGCTTGTTGTGGAGGACGTGCGTGATGGCGGCGACGGCGGGGTTGCCCATGGCGGCCACGCCCCCGGAGGCCGCGGCGATGGCCGTGCGACCGTCCACCGACCGGACGGCCGCGGCGGCTGCGCCCCGGCGCAGGTGGCGGCGCAGACGTCCCGGAGGCGGAAGTCGAAGCTGTCGCTCTCCACGGCGTCGGCGCGGGAGAAGAGGAAAGGCGCCGCGGTGGTGAGGTCGTAGCAGGGGACGAGCAGCGGCGCAACGGTGTCCCTGAGCGTTGCGTCGCCGAACACCCGCCGGAGCGACGACTTCTCCTGGCGCCGGAACAGCGCCGTCCACCTGCGCCGCCCGCCGCCGCACCAGCCCCCTTCCCGAGGCTCGCCGCCACGAACGCCAGCGCATCCGCCGCCGTGTACCGCGGTCTCCCGTCATCCCCTTCAAGAACAGCATCGCCGCCAAAACTCCCCGCCCCAGCCCCCGCCGATGCATCAAAAAAATCCGCGACGCGAGCGTCAGGATCCCCCGCCCGCGCCTTCAACGCCGCCTCCAGCCTCTCCAGCGCCGCCGCCGCCAGCAACGCGTCCCCAGGCCCCGGCCCGCAGCCGTCAATCGCCAGCACCCTCACCCTGCCCCCACCCTCCAAGAACCGGCGTCCCCGGCGTCCCCGGCAGCGAGCAGGCGCCGGCGCCGGCGCCAAATAGGAACTTGTTCTCGAGGAGCGAGAAGATCTCGTAGCTGAGCTTGCCGAGGTCCACGTCGACCGGCTGCGACGCCATTGGAGCGTGCGGAGCAAGCACGGATGGGGTGAGTAATGGAAGGGGCAGGAGAGTGCGAGCTTTCGTTCGTGGTGCGATGTCTTATTTACTACTACTCGACTCGACTGCTCAGCTCGCACAGCTCAGAGCCCGCCTTAGCTTATAAGTGGAGACAGTACAGCGCAGCAGGAGCAGGAGGCGTATTTTGCCCAAAAGCCGCCTCCGCGCGGGCTAGGCCACGTGGAGTGGAGCGGAGCGGCGCGCGCTTGTCGTCGTGTACGCGTGTGCTCCGGGAGCCGGTCTCGACCGTCGGATACGGATCGGAAGGCGTGGATGGGGCGACGGGAAGGTGCCGGGGAGAAGCGGGGTATCGTACCGGTTGGGTCGGCGGCGATTCCGGCGCAGCACGCCGCGCGTCGTGTACTCCCGTCTCGCTGGCGCGTGGGTCCTCCGAGCTGGTTCCTGTCACTGACACGTGATCCGCCGTTCCCGGGCCCGCGTGCCAGTGGGCCGTGGGGGGATGGAGCGCACGTGCGAGGCAGGTGTGACCGACGGGATCGGGGTGTCGGGGTCGGGAGGGACAGCGGCAGCGGTGGGCCGGCCAGCTAGATCGCGCCACGCCAGCGTGGGCCCGCGGTGTCAGTGGGACATATCGTTGGATGAATGGGATTCGGGGCCCACCGGGTCAGGGTGACCTGGTAATTTGTGGTCCAGTTGAGTTGATGATGGTTGCATTCATGCATGCGCAGTGTATGGTGTACTGGTGTGGTACCACTAGTCCGGTGCCCCTCCAGTACTACGCCTCAACCAGAGTTATTAGAGGGATGCACTTGATTATCGCACATTAACACTGCACAATATCAGTTGTTAAAAAGCTAATACAATTTTAAAAAGTTCATCCTACCTGCCGTAAATGACGGATCTAAGATGAAATTGATTGGGGACTATATATATATATATACCGTACATATTATCATATATGTGCAAAGTTATTAGTCTTAAATTACAGAGTATACATACATATGTGTATGTATGTGCGTTTTAATAATACAAAATGATTTTAGACCCAGTCGATGGTTAATTCGCCGTCGCCGTCGATGTCGATCGATGCATGCAATTGCAGCTGCTTCGCATCGTTGTTGGACGTAGTGTGTTACTGTGGTGCTAGTACGTGCAATGGCATTAAACGAGCTCTTCGAGTTTACTGCTAGTACGTACGTACTAGTAGAAGAGTAATAATTTGCGTCGTAACTGCAGGTTGGTGCGTGAAAACAACCACCGCCTTTTCACCGCCAGGTTCACTACATTAGCTTTATTAATTACTCCCTAGCTAGCTCCATGTGTGCGTGCGTGCATGAACAAGTCGCGCCGCGAAAACACTACTGCAAAAAATTGAAAGCCTCGATCGGCTTACAAGCCTGATCGCGCTACCTGGCTGCCTGCCATGCACGCTGTCAAATACTACTGTTACCACCAATAAATATGAACTGTGATATACTCCATGATACAGTAGTATGGAGTAGCCGGGATTGCTTGGATTTACAGGCTTTTTGTTTCCTCCTTGTGTTCCAGGTTGTGCAGGCACACTACCAGAATCTGCATGTTCTACGGTTTCCGATGGACTGAGATCATCTGCATTAATTGAAGTACAGTGTACGAGTATCGGAAGCGGTTTCGACCGTCGATTTAAAAAACAAAAGTTAAGATCAATACTTAATAGTTACAGGGAACGTATCTGGTGTCAATGGGTAATTCAGTGCTAAAGTGCTAATACCAATCTTAACCGTTGGATCTGAATCTTGACCGTTGGAGGTGGGAGCATGTATAGTGTTTAATGGAGACGTATTAATGAAGGTGTATTGAAGGTGGGAGCATGCAAAGTAATTAAATGGTTTAGAGGTGGGAATCCGTATTAATTCTGGTTGTTCAATTCAGATCCAACGGTCAAGATTGGTATTAATACCTTAGCACTGAATTACCCATTAGCACTAGATACATTCCTATAGTTATAATATTTCTTTTTATCATCACAGTAAATATTTCGCTGCCGCTGCACCACCGTGCATGGCTTTACGCACTCAATATAACACTGTTTTCCGATACAACGAGGGTTGACACAAAAGAATTAGTAACAAGCTGCGTGCACACGTGCACCAAACCGGGTCCCGGCCCTCTCTTAAGCTTAATCCTAATCCCTGCCGATCGAGCTTAGTCATGTTAACCTCCATCAGTTCAGAAACAAATTAAGTACGTAGTAAATATACCTGTGTTTAGATAAGCTACCCTTGACGACGACGGTGGTTGAGGCGTACAAGAAGAGAGCTAGCTTAATCCATGGTTGTTTCGCACATTTCAAGCCACCCGACGTACGATGCGTTTCCAGCCACGATTGGTCCAACGGACACGATCCCATCGCAAGCAACTTTTGCTACTACTCTTATTATATACCAAGTAATTTGCTTCGCACACGACTTCTTGGTTAATTAGCTCTTTTTTTTCTTCTTCAGAAGACGCAAATTAAAAAGCTGATTTAATTTGCGCGTACGTGCAGGGGACTCGCAACCGGATTAGTCAATGGATCCGTCGCGTGAGCGGGTACCCATCGTGCAAGGCTCAACATGCGGATCGACTACGTACGTGTGCTAGACTACAAGGCTACCATCAATCACGCAGCGATTAGTCTAATAACTAAGAAGCTTTTGGAGAGGGGCAGTTTAAGTTTAGTGCCAGTACTGGCCTCTCTTTGGTGTAATCGTCTCAATTATTTAACAATTAAGTTTAGTTTTGTGTGTGTTAGTGTCGTTTAGGAAGGAAGGAAGGAAGCTAGCTAGGGTGGTAGGTTGGGTAATGTACCAACAAAAAAGTTGCAAAAATGTTGGCAGGCAACGCAACAACCGCCGCATGCATGATGCTGGCTAGCTTTAATTGTCGTGTGCACTGTCCTCCTCTTCTCCGATCTCTCTCTTTTTTTTTTAACAATAATTAACGCTTTTGCTAGCTCTTAATCGTTTGGTTTTTTTTAAAAAAAAACCTAAACACCTATAATTGCACACAGTAATAATTCTAAAATTGTATTATCAAGTGACGTGTAATTTTAGCATAATTTTACTGTAACTTTTGGTATAATTTATTTGTGTATTCGTAGAGTTTACCTAGATTACTTTTGTTTAGTTCAGATTTTTTTTTGTAGGATTCATATAGATTTACTTTTATCTAGTTTATAACTTGTCAACATAAAAAAAACAGAAATCATTGGATAGTGATTCAATGTACCAAATAAAGCGACTGAGTTTTAAGAAAATTTTAGCCTACTGTAGCTTAGTTGGCCCCATAATTAATCTGTTCATAGTTATTTTGGACCTTGTGCTGGAGGAGAGGAGCCTACGCGTAGAAGAGACAGTGACATGTTAGTTTGGAGTATAAGTAGGGTGAAAATGTTGAATCTGTTGTCGTGTATAACATGCCACGAATTGTGTATTTGCAGCCACAGCCGGCCATCTACTACGATTCGTTGCGTGCGACGGTGATTACCTCCACGAATTAATCATGTAGCATAAAAAAGTGGTCGCGGCAGTGACACTTGGTGCCATACACACACGCACTGGCGTAGCCGGTTATGGGCAAAACCAAAACTTTCTGTTTTTTCAAATAATTTCACATGATGTATGTGCAATCCCCATCACATTAGTCGCGGATGCTATTTTCTTTCCTTTTCGATGCCACAGGCCACACCTCGGGTCGGCCCAGCTGTTTTTGGCATAAAGTTTTATTTTACTGATTTTTTTAAAAAAATTACGCAAGCTTTTGATTTTGAGCCTAAAGCCATTGGCTTGTAGTCCCAGCTCCCGCCCCTGCATACTTCCCATGGTGTGTATGTACAAGCAAATACAGACAACTTTAGCAGCTCTCCTCATGCGTGATTAATCCATACCCTAGTCCTGTCGCTCTAATGTTGGTCATCATTTTGGCACCAATATCTGTACACAATTCGGTGGTCTTTTAGTACTAGCTAGCAGTGACATTAGCAGGGGAGACACCACGATGGAGTTATTGGCTTAAATGACACTGTTTCGTGACGAAATAACAAAAATAGCCCATCTCATCACGAACAAATTGCCGACCGCGTGGGCGGCGGTAGGTGATTTCGGCAAAACACCTGCCGCTCTGTGGAGGCGTGGTAGACCGGCTGCCACTGAATACGTGTGCCATTTTTACTATTTTGTTTGCGAGACGGCTAATTTTGCTATTCCTATTAGAAAACGCGCTAAATAAGATAAAAACTCAACTCACCGCAATGTACAACCAGAAGAGCATGCACTCACGGAACCAATGGAGACACCCTTCCTGTCTTTTTTTTTCTTTTTCTTGTAATCCGTTTGAGGGCCCTCTGACTCATCTACGACGGCCCCTTTCTTTTCTTTTTCTTTTCTTTTCCTGAATCCTAATTCTTTGGTGGTTAGGGTGTTATGTTGTGAGAAAAAGATGCCATGCAAGTCAAGCCCCTGTCCGAGAAATGAGACAGTTGAGCAGACACATAGGGCTCCAAGAGGATATATATGTGGATCATCTACTTGAATTGAATGGCACTGCCAGGATGGGTGCTAGCTACTTGTTACAACTACAAGGAGTTTGCTGGCTTCTAATTGCTCTCCGTGCATGGACTCAGAAAACATTGCAAGATTTTCTTTTTTTTTAGAAAAAGAGAAAACTTTACAAAAAAAATTGAATTTTTTTATTAATTAATATTTTTTAAAAATTTTATTTTAAAGTTAACCTCCCACAAACTTTATTTCCAATTCTAACCTCTTTGGTTATGCCACTATCTTTGGCTGACAAAATAATATTATCACACCATAGGATAAGTTCGCTAAAATAGCACTTTTTGTCACCCCACTAGTGGTGGCATGACCAAACAACACTGTCACGCCACGGGTAGTGGCATGATAAGAGTTTGCCCAGATACGGGCTGACGTGACAGTGTTATTTTGTCACGCCAACGAGTTGTGGCGTGACCAAAGGGGTCAGAATTGGAAATAAATTTCGTGGGGTTAACTTTAAGATAAAATTAAAAAGGTTAAATAATAATAAAAATTCAATAAATTTTGTAGCTTGTGTTGTGTAACATCCCAAATTTTGAAATATTTGTAAGCTTTTAAAAATAAAAATAACCATTTGAATTTTCTTGGTTAAGTCAAAGCTTAAATTGAAAGTTCATAAATCAAAACAATTTAATGTGAATAATCTTGTTGGTGTTATAAGACCGATTTTACGTAATGATTGTTTGATTTGGGGGGTCTCTAAGACTCAAATCACGTAGAGAGAACGACACATGGATTTTTATACAGGTTCGGACCTTCTCCGGAGAGAATAACAATCCTACTCCTGTGTGATTATATTGAGTACGCTGGTTATAGATCAAGAGAAAGACTGAAATGTAATATCTTGTGCTCCTGATCCTCTTTTCGTTTGTCCCTCTGCCATCTGGTGATTCCTCCTTCTATAGCATTATTAGGCGACAATCTTTCCAGCCCAAAGAGCGCATCAATGCTTCAGATGATGGCGTAGTTACTGGAGATTACTGTTGAAGAAGTAACATTCCCACATCGCTAGACAGTTATCACCAGGACAGAGAGATTAATTGTGTAGTTATCCTGGAGAATAATGGCGTATACTGACGATTTAAATGCCTTAATCAATTGGGCCTACTTGTCTGTAAGCTCGATTGATTATAAGGTAGTTGTAACTAACCTGGTCGTAGAAGGGCTTAGGACCATGAGGTGATCGTAGAAGAACTTACGATCATACGGTAGTTGTAGAAGAACTTACGATCATACGGTAGTTGTAGAAGGACTTACGACTATGGGGTGGTCGTAGCTTACCTGGTCGTAGAAGGGTTTACGACCATGAGGTGATCGTAGAAGAACTTACGATCATAAGGTAATCGTAGAAGATCTTACGACTCCAGCTTCTCCCTTATGAATATTAAGGGGTATACTCAAGAACCATATAATAGCGTCGTTATCCATAATAAGGATTACATATAAATAATTAAATGAGGATTTCTAGATCCTCGTCAAATCTAAACTTCAATTAAATTAAAATTTATTTTATTTGGGTTTCTTGAGTTCGAGAGAATTTTCTAGGATTTTTTAGAATTTATTTGCTATTTCTTTGAGCTCGATTCTTGTTAATCTATTTTCTGAAATTCAGAAATAATCTTAAATCCGGATTTTCCTTTTGGGCTGAATTCTTTCTCTTCCAGCCCATTTCCTTTCTTTTTCCTTGCAGGCCCAGACCACTTCCTTCCTTCTTTCTCCTGCGCGCAGCCCAAGCCGGCCACCTCCTTTCCCTTCTTTTTCTTTCTCTCCACCCCTGTTAGCTCTTTTCTTCTTCCTCCCGATTGCCAGTCCGTGTCTGAGTCTGAGTCCCATACGCCTTGCCGCCGACCTCTACACAAATACTCCCTCTTCGGTGCCTATTTAAGTGCGCCCTTTGTGTCAAAAATCTTAATTTGTCCTCCTCTCCCGAATCCGCAAAGAGCCACCTCCGAATTTGCCCTCATTGTCACTGCAGTTCGCCGAAGAACCCGCCAGCCGTTGAAGCCCTTCACGACCACGTTCTGTCGCCGTCCTTCGTGCGAGCCACCACCGCTGTTGAGTTCACGTGTCCGCGTTCTACATGGTGCTTCCACCATCTTCACCCTAGCGCCACCAAGCCGCGTTCTACAAAAAAAATTGAACTTTTTTATTAATTAATCTTTTTTAAAATTTTATTTTAAAGTTAACCCCCACGAACTTTATTTCCAATTCTAACCCCTTTAGTTACGCCACTATCCTTGGCGTGACAAAACAACATTATCACACCATAGGATAAGTCCGCTAAAATAGCACTTTTGTCACCCCACTGGTGGTGGTATGACCAAACAACACTGTCACGCCACGGGGGTGGTGTGACAAGAGTTTGTTCAGATACGGACTGGCGTGACAGTGTTGTTTTGTCACGCCACGAGTTGTGGCATGACCAAAGGAGTCAGAATTGGAAATAAATTTCGTGGGGTTAACTTTAAAATAAAATTAAAAAGGTTAAATAAAAAATTCAATAAATTTTGTAGCTTGTGTTGTGTAACATCCCAAATTTTGAAATGTTTGTAAGTTTTTAAAAATAAAAATAACCATTTGAATTTTCTTGGTTAAGTCAAAGCTTAAATTAAAAGTTCAAAGCTTAAATTGAAAGTTCATAAATCAAAACAATTTAATGTGAATAATCTTGTCGGTGTTATAAGACCGATTTTACGTAATGATTGTTTGATTTTGGGGGTCTCTAAGACTCAAATCATGGAGAGAGAACGACACATAGATTTTTATACAGGTTCGGGCCTTCTCCGGAGAGAATAATAATCCTACTCCTGTGTGGCTATATTGAGTACGCTGGTTACAGATCAAGAGAAACACTAAAATGTAATATCTTGTGCTCCTAATCCTCTTCTCGTTTGTCCCTCTGCCATCTGGTGATTCCTCCTTTTATAGCATTATTAGGCGACAATCTTTCCAGCCCAAAGGGCGCATCAATGCTTCAGATGATGGCGTAGTTCTTTGGAGTTACTGTTGAAGAAGTAACATTCTCACATCGCTAGACAGTTATCACAAGGACAGAGAGATTAATCGTGTAGTTATTTTGGAGAATAATGACGTATACTGACGGTTTAAATGCCTTAATCAATTGGGCCTACTTGTCTGTAAGCTCGATTGATTATAGGGTAGTTGTAACTAACCTGGTCGTAGAAGGGCTTAGGACCATGAGGTGATCGTAGAAGAACTTACTATCATGTGGTAGTTGTAGAAGGACTTACGACTATGGGGTGGTCGTAGCTGACCTGGTCGTAGAAGGGTTTATGACCATGAGGTAATTGTAGAAGAACTTACGATCATAAGGTAATCGTAGAAGATCTTACGACTCCAGCTTCTCCCTTATGAATATTAAGGGTATACTCAAGAACCATATAATAGCGTCGTTATCCATAATAAGGATTACATATAAATAATTAAATGAGGATTTCTAGATCCTCGTCAAATCTAAACTTCAATTAAATTAAAAGTTATTTTATTTGGGTTCCTTGAGTTCGAGAGAATTTTCTGGAATTTTCTAGGATTTTTTAGAATTTATTTGCTATTTCTTTGAGCTCGATTCTCGTTAATCTATTTTCTGAAATTCAGAAATAATCTTCAATCCGGATTTTCCTTTTGGGCCAAATTCTTTCTCTTCCAGCCCATTTCCTTTCTTTTTCCTTGCAGGCCCAGCCCACTTCCTTCCTTCCTTCTTTCTCCTGCGTGCAGCCCAAGCCGGCCACCTCCTTTCCCTTCTTTTTCTTCTCTCCACCCCTGTTAGCTCTTTTCTTCTTCCTCCCGATTGCCAGTCCGTGTCCGTGTCTGAGTTTGAGTCCCATACGCCTTGCCGCCGACCTCTACACAAATACTCCCTCTTCGGTGCCTATTTAAGTGCACCCTCTGTGTCAAAAATCTTAATTTGTCCTCCTCTCCGAGTCCGCAAAGTGCCACCGCCGAATTTGCCCTCATTGTCACTGCAGTTCGCCGAAGAACCCGCCAGCCGTTGAAGCCCTTCACGACCACGTTTTGTCGCCGTCCTTCGTGCGAGCCACCACCGCTGTTGAGTTCACGTGCCCGCGTTCTACCTGGGCTTCCACCATCTTCACCCTAGCGCCACCAAGCCGTCAGCGCCTTTCTTCCCCAAAACCGGCCGCATCGACACTGTCCCCGATCTCCATCTCTGGTGAGCTTCTAACAGTCTTGAGTGCATCATCCCACATCCCCCGGCTCTCCTCTTGTGTTCCCCTCCCTTCTCGCTCTCTCTCCGCCGTCGAGATGCCTCGCCACCGCCCTTCTCCTTTATCTTCGGCCACCTCCATCCCGCCGCCGCTCTAGTCACCCTCCGGCCACCACGAGGAGTCCTCCTTGTTCCCCGTGCTGTCGCAGTCACCATGCTTCCCTCGGTTGCCGTCGGGTGGCGCTGAACCGCTGAGGTCATCGTGCACCCATGCCGCCTCCCGCTACCGCCATCTTGCCACCACCCCGGTAGAATCCCTGAGGTCCCAGCAATCCATTTTGCACCTTGGTCGGAGCCGCCTCGCCGTCGATCGCCATCGTCGCCGCTGGCGTCGCCATCTTCCTCTATGTCCCCCTCTCTCTGCCACCTCATGCGCCACCTCAGCCGCCCTGTCAACCCCTCCGCTTGCGTGTCATCTGAAAGTATCTATGCCCTAAAGATGATTTTGGTAATTAATGGCACCAATATTTATGGGACTAATATGTGTGCTAAGATGTTTTAAAGGTTTAGTCATGGAGTTTGAATGATGACATGGTAATGGAAATGCAAAGATGATATAAGATTGTTATGGCTCAAGACAAAATGTATATTGTAGCCTAAGGACTCTATATAGTTTTTACCGGTCTCGGTGTTTTGGTGAAAAAATGGATTGTAGGCTAGATGCTATTCTATGAAGAGGGATCATGGCTAGTAGCTTGAGGATCTAATTTTGTGCCATCTCGATCAACTAGGAGTCATGCATTGCATTTAGAATTACTTCTGGAAAACTTTAAGTGAAAATCGGTATGACTGCATTTGATGAGCGGTACTACCGTTGTCAGTTTTTACAGGGCGATATGTTTATTCCAAAGTGCCCTATTACACTCAAGATCTGTCGCTCCGGTTGAAGCTTAAGAAGAGTTTGTGGATGGCTCCTAGTCCATAATTATCGACGATCGAGTCGCCGATCTTATGAAATAAAACAGAGAAAAATAGCAAAGAGTTCTTGGTAGATGATGAGACTACTATTTATTGCTATGAACTGGATCCTTTACAGGGGGTGCCCTTGACATGGTAGTGGACTACTCCTAATTACACTGAGCGTAATGCTTACTATGCTATTGAATCAGACTTGAAATATGAATCTAATGCTGATTACTGTGCTCTAATCTCGTGCCCTCGTTCCTCCATGGTTCATCCTTAAAAAACCATTGAAGGGGTGACAGTTACTCCTGGAGAAGACGCCTGTTGGAAATATACCATGGTAAAATATCAATTGGAAAGGCATCAAATTAACTTAATTTTTCTTGATGGATACTATTCTACCATGCTAAAATATCTAATGATAAAACATGATCAAATAGCAAGACAAGAATAAGCATTCACAGATTATCATATTAAATTGTGAAATAGTATGTCCCTTATCATGACGATCTCTATCACCATGTTTCTTGTCCTTCGACCACCATGCTTGAAGTCTCCGACCGCATTCATTTACTACGCAATTACTCCTAAGATCTAATAATGAATTACAGGCGATAATATCAAGCATCACACGTCGGTACACAGACCGTTATACAATAATATGTAGCACGATGTCTATCTCACAACATGACACGCAGACCATAAGGAATCCATACATGCACCACATACACAATGGGTCATACTATTCATATTAATCTCTACAAAAATAATTTATGCATAAAATCCAATTATATCGGGTAGTGAACACATAATACCATATGACACGGCTATGACCACGGTTGTCCCGTTAGCCGATTAGCGGGCGGGGTTCGAAGGTGCAGTGCTCTTAGAAAAATTTTCGAGACATGAATCTCATTCACGAATCGAGCCTTGGAAATCATCAGATTAATCATATTAAGTATATTCCGAGCCAATCTAATCACTGCCTTGATACGGCCACGCACTGCGGCATACTCGATGGCAGAATTCCAACCAGTAGGAGTATCATGCAATGTGGTCATGAACAAGCGTTGTAAACCATCTGGTGCTCTTAACTCATACCACCTTACAAGACCCATTTACTACAGCTGAACACCGATCGATCTTATCGACCAGTGTCTAGATCGTTCCATCCACATGAATCGATTAATGTTACCAGACCAAACCAGTAATAGATCCAATCTACTACTGCATACATATGCGACCGATCTAGATCAAAAACTATGCAGGATGGCTCTGATACCACTGTAGAGATACGGGTAGGCTACGCTAGCTGACAATTCAAAAATGCTACCACGTACACCAGGATGTCATGCAAGCAAGAGATCACAGATCATTACCACCAGATGCACAGTGCAGCGGAAGAAGAGTTGAAGCAGCCTGGTCCAACGAAGAGCACGTCGATGAAGTAGTCGTAGTCGATCGTCCTACGTCGAGTACGTTGATGCAGTGGTCGTAGTCGATAGCCCTCAAGCGCAACAACAACCGCAATAGCACCTCTACGATATCCACACGTCCAGAGCAGAAACGCCGTACGCTGGTGTGCTAGCACCAAGTCGCACGGGAAGACTCTCTCAAGAAGATGGTGGCTAGGGTTTGATGGAACAACTCACGTATCCTTGTCTTCACTTCCCTATCCCCAATAGTCTCAAGCATCTCATTGTATAGTGCCCGTGATGGATCCTATCCGAACACGTTTGACGAATCGTATCTGTACTAGTTTATTCCAACCCGTTAAGTGTGTGACCCTGTAGGTTCATGTGTGATTTTGTTGTGACTCGAAAATCTTTTCCGACCACAAGTCGTTAATGGTACCTAGCAGGACATAACGATTCTCGAATACACACAAATTATATCTGACTAACCTTAATGCAATATGATCTACGACCAGGTCCTTATCACTAACGACCAGCTCGTATCTCTATACGACCAGCTCATATTTGGTCTCGACCAGTTCTTAACTCCTTACGACCAGATTTTTGACCACTTAGTGATCATATTCGACTAGCCTACGACCTGCTTGTATCTCCATATGACTAGTCCGTATCTGATTGAACTAAAATATCAACTTATGTATTCTCCCTTTGCCTCACGATATATTGTTGAACTCCAGGTGAGATATTGTGTCTTCCATAGATTGTTCAATACTTTCTCGATCGAGTGTCGGATAGCTTCACGTGGTCGAACTCTTCGACTACTAGTGGCATGGCCAGACACTTTCTTTATCCAACCACAATGAGGTGCCTAGAGGATATCTCTCCTGTTATGTTTGGAGGGGCAAATATCATATCCGACCAGTCACATTCCTTCGCATGTTTCACAGCATACCTGAAAAGCTACCTTTAGAATGACATCATATAAGTTAAAAGAGCTTCACGAACAAGTCACATACTTGTTAATCTTTATAACAGATGATTCATTCAAGGAACAGAATAACATTTGTTCACCGACTCATAAACATAGACGTGATACAATCATCTGTATGATTGCCTCTAGGGTATATCACCAACACTTTGTTAGCTTCTTGATCTCAAGTTGACATTCTGATATGACCATTATCACTTTAGGATCCCTTTTGATGAACTCACTATTTTTGAAGCTTTGCTTAACTTGTGAAAATTTCATCGCTTCACCTTGAGTCCTTCTAGCTTAGCTTCGATATATATGCTTTAACATGATCTTGATAGCACTTTTAGGCTTGATATATTTTGAGTAATAATAGAAATGCCAGCTTGTTCTTTTGGGTAATCTCGAAAGCTTCTTGTACTAAAAATAGAAAAATAGAAAAAATGAGGCCGCTCCATTGCATTTCATACATGCTCTTTCTTCATTTCTGCATTTGTCATCTCTGTATGAGAGAAAGACATGACTCCTTGATGACTCCATTATCAAAGGGGGAGAAGATATAACAAAAATGTTAAAAGGGGAAGCTATTTGGAGAAAAATGTAGAAAGTGAGAATTTTTTAAATGATAATCATAATGAGGGGGAGCATCTAATTTGTATTTTTATAATCTTATTGTCATTTCTGAACTTGAACTGTTATTGTTGGAACCTCAAATGATCAAATGTCAAATTGAACAATTGTTTTTTCATATGGACCTTAAGTGAGATTTTTGTCTCTTATCTGGAAATTGAAGTATTCTTGCTCTCTTTTGTCTTATCTCACTTGCCTATGCTAATTTGAAGCCAACTTGGTCATTTCCATTGTGTTGTCTTGCTTTTGCACCAAGTTGTGCCTTTGCGCAAAAACATTGAGTTTTTTCATTTTCAAACCTCAAACTTTCATTTTTGGGAAATTGTCAATGTGTTCATCAAGGGAGAGATTGTGGATATCCTGGAGATATGCTCATGATCTTAGGATGATGATAAAATTGGCAATGGTGTTGAGGGTGTGCCGAAATACTCGTTTTAGGTGAAGTTCAGGAAAATCGGTATTACCGCAATTGAGGAACGGTACTACCGCAGCGCGGTATGACCGCATATTGGGAAGCGGTACAACAGTGTAGTATGACCAGATTCTAGTCGGCGGTATATTTTTCCAGAGTGCATGTTTTTTGGAGTTTCTTCTCTCCTGAAAAACGGTATGACTGCATTTTGAGAGCGGTACTACCGCAGTAGGTAGTACCGATGTTACATGGTAGCATGACTAATTTTATCATGTTTTGCTAGCCAGCTTGGTGGCATTGTTTGTAGGTTAGGTCAATTTCATGAGTTTGGTGCATATGTGTTGCATCATGCATATTTTGACTGACGTGGGTCAAGTTGCGAAGAACTTATTTCCGAAATCTATTTCTTTGTCTATTGTTGTGCAGGAGGCTTGGAGGTTAACGACGGTCAATGGCGAGGATGATCGGGACTAGACATGGAGAGCTGAGATCCAGAACGATGTAGGATGTCGGGTGAAGTCAGTAGACGCAAGCATGGTGCAAAATGGACAAGAATGACCGAACGACAAGTTCGGTACGACAGGTTGCATCAAGCGACGCAGGGTCGCTGCAAGTGCTATGGTGGTTTCGGTGGGAGCTGGATGGGAGAGATTTACCGACATGAAGAGAGTCGTTGATCAACCTACATGTGGAGAAGGATCGAGAATGGGTATTTTGGTAACTTCACCAAAATACCGCCTTGATGGCTTTTGGCTAAACCACGGCACAAGATGGCACAAGGAGAGGTGGTTTAGGTCAAATGAAGTTAAAGATAACGAAGAAATAGATCCAGGAAGCTCAGTTTGTCATCCTCTTTGAGAAGCGTGGGTGGGTGTAGACCCTTTTGTGTGTGGGCTTAACGGGTGCCTGTTTGGGATATCTCTCTAGAAGCTAGCTTCCGCTATAAAAGGGGAGGGTGCTGGTTGTGCACCTCCCAACCCTTGTACCTAGAAACCCTTGTTTGTGTTTTAGGGATAGGAGAGGAAAGTGGAGAGGTTATGATTCTTGAGAGTTAGATTGATTGTGTGCCCAAGTGTTGAACTTTTGTCCTATATATTAGAGTGGTTGTAAACCATCATCAATATCAAATCAATTCAAAGTAGATTCCTCATGATGAATCCCCTCTTGTTCTTACGCTCTCTTTGGTGACTTTTAAATTTTTGATGATTCCTTAGTTTTGCTTTGGTTTCTTATGGTGATCTTGCTTGCTCTGACATGTAGGAATGCATCTAGGATCATCTTGATCATCCTTTACCCACGAGCAACATTTTGGATCAAAGTTTGATTTTAGCTCAGTTTTAGAGCAACCTTTACTCAAACAAAAATAGGTCTGAACTTTGGTAATGATCTACCAAATCTTTGATTGGAATAAGTTCTTGACATCCTAGAGAAGGTATGTTTCAAGTTTCATGAAGTTTGGTGTTGTGGATCAAAAATTATGCCAATTTTGGATTTTGGTTTTAAGCTGATTTTCCTATTCAGTGTGATGTTTTTTTACTGTTCATCTGGTAACATCGCTACTGTTCACTGGTATAAATGGTACTGTTCATCAGCACATTTTTGCGGTTTAGTTGTTGTGCTTAGGGGCTTGGATAGGATTCAATACAAGTCTTCCGCTGTACTTGTATATTGATCTTCGTAGCTTTTATAACTATTGGAGTGAAAATCGTGTTGAATCCGATCAAAGTAAAAAAGATATAGTGCTCCTATTCACCCCCTCTAGTCGCCGTTTCGGTCCAACACTGGGCTATACCGTACAATCATGTGTCCAGTATGGGATGGACTTGGCTAATTAATTAGAAATATTTCAATTCTAGTTCTTGTTTTTGGAAAAGTGAATTCCGGGATGGATATTCACAATGGCGCAAGAGGGGGGCCATGTCTGGTCGTGATGACATTCAGTGTTGAAACCTTAGCGGATAGAACTGGGTTGAGAAAGAGCTTTGTAAAGGCCTTGTGATAATCACTTAGTCACGCACCTACGAAAGTGTTTGATCAGACATTATAAGTTGATTTATCTGTAGTAGGTAAAGTTGTACAACTTCTATAGAGTTAAAACTATTTAAATAGCCGTGTCCGCAGTCATGAACTTGCTCGGGGATTTCACACGAGAGGTAGAGTTTCTTTATAAAAATGTGTCGGTTGGTGAATGGGAGATTCACTGGTGAATATGATGTTCACATGGTGGATGAGATATTCACTTGTTTTTTTGCTTAGAAAGTGAGCGGGAGGTCACTGGTTGTTTCAAAGCAGTTGTCTATTTATTTATTATTATTTTTAATTACACATTTCAATCTATTTACTGTATTTACTGTTAATACTTTTTATGCAAAAGAACCATACAATTAATCCTTTGTTCAAACCTTGCATGAATATTGATTACATACTATTTCCCTATGACTTGTTGAGTATTTTATGCACTCACGGCTTAAAACTTTGTTGCTCAGTTGAAAAATATTAAGCTGCTCAAGAGTTCTACGAAGAGGAGTCTTTTGAAGACGTTGCGAATTAGAATGCGTTCTCCGCTCGATTGCTTGTGGGCATGTTGATTGGTATTTTAAAGTTTTTTATTCCATTGCAAGAGTTTATTTATTTCTTAAGTCCTGTGTGGCAAGTTAAGTAAACGTTGACCATAAGGTCCAGTTATTATTACTATTTGTTATTTTAAGATCTTTTTAGTTAAATCAATAAATGGATGGTATTTCATCGATGTTTCCTGTGTGAGCTAGCTACTGACCTGGGACTAGTTCAGAATACACAGAGAGTTTCGGATGTGTAAATCCGGGTCCCGACATGTTGTTACTTGTTGAATATGGGTGCAAATGGAGCGTATAATTCCCAACCGACCGAAAGCTTGCGAGCGAATACGAGATGAAGAAATGAGTATCTGACATTATCCTTGCCTGACTCCAACTCTGTAGAAAAATTCGAAGTATGATACAGGATGAGCTGTATCCGTCCGTATGTGTCTGTATGTCAGGTGGTACGAGGAAAGCTTGTTGTGACTTCATTTATGAGCAAGATTAGAGATAGGTGAGTTGTTGCATCTGAATAGGTAGGGGATACTGAATATGTTCCCTTTGACATCTCAGTGATTAGTCTCTTCGTGTTCGCTGTGATTGCACTTCAACTGTCTAATATCCTATATAGGGGTGCAAAAGAAGAAGTTAATTTTTGTCCAACCGACTGACCTACCGAAGGCTCGCGAAGCGAATACAGGATGGATAAATGAGTATTTGATACTATCCGTGTCCAACTTCGACTAGAGAAAAAAAGAATATGATACAAGATGATGGATATCCGTCCGTATCCGCTCCGATTGCACCCCTACTAAGGTCTTTGCTTTAGTATCTGCCAGGTTTTCTTTATAAAGGAGCAATCTCATGCTGATAAGAGATACATAATTAAATTCATGAACAAAAAACTCTAAAATATATCCGCACAAAATACAGCCAAAATGAGTTCATAGATTGCTTTCCCCATTTTTTTTTTGAGAGAGAACAATTTAACAGCTAGGTCCATGCCCATGTACCTTTCACGACTATATAGTTAGCTGGACCGTGAAAGCATAGATCCCAGCCGACGACGGCCCATTTTGTTTCATTTCTTTGCTCGGCCTTTCACTATTCGTGTCAGCATGTTGGGCCTTCCCACTAGTAGTTATACAGATCAATCAGGGTGAAGTGCTATAGAGAGAGATAGACAGAGCATAGACACGCGCCGAAGTGAAACAAGCGAGTTTTTATTTTGAGTAATTTTTAGAAAACCTCGTGTTTTATTTTTGTAGTTGTAAAAAGCCACAAGTTTATATGTTGAGTAAATTTTAGAAGAACCTCAAGTTTTATTTTTATAGTCGTAAAAAAACCACAAGTTTCTTGTTTAGTGAGGCTTAACCTCGGGTTTTATGACCTAGGGTTTCACAAAAACTCACACTAACCGTAGAGTCATAAAGCAAGGTTTTCCCCCTCCCCGACTAATGGAGAGGGCTTAGTGTTTTACTGCATTCATCCTAAAATCGATGCTAGGACAGGAACCCTAGTCCTTCACAGTGATAGTGGCACTTGCGTGTCGTATCTACGAGGCTTGGTAGAGGCAAACAAGCTACATATATATCGTAATATCCTAAAGTTCTGTTAACAAAATAAAAATAAATAATTTTTTTATTTTATTGGATTTTCTAGCTGTCAAAGAATTTTCTTGATTTTTGTAATTTAAAAAGGTTATTCCTATTTTTCATAAAATAAAAATAATTATGTGCAAAAATAAAAGTCAACTTTAAGTTAGAATTATTTTTATTAAGTTCAAAATAATTCTAGGAATTTTTGTGAACTTTTCTAGAATTTTTGGACTCTATTTGCTATGTTCTAAAATTCTATTCGATTTATTGCTTAATCTCTAATTTTGAAAATAAAAAAAATCAGTATTCATGTTGGTCACGACTCATCCCATTTTGCTCCGTGATCAGCTCAGCTCACTTAACGTTGAGTGAGCTACCAATTTTCATTTTCTCTTTCCATTATCAATACCTTCTCTTTTCTTTTTATTCTTTCCTTTCTTCTCTATCGAATCGTTTTCTCCGGAGAGCAACGAACGCATGCCGCCATTGATGCCCCAAATAAAGCTCATTAAAACTCATGATTTCCTCCCCGTTTCTTCGTGCAGTCAATTGCATTCATATCCCCTCATCACTCCACTTCCATTCTCGGCCACGCCGCCCCTCCCCTTGCTCCCTGTCAGGACCAAAAAAATATAATTCTGGACCCTCTGTGTATTCTGCACTAGTTCAGGATCATGCTAGTACACACAGTGTCAACATAGATGAATAACGATCCACACAAGACGATTAATAGAATAAACGATAAATCTGGAATATCAAATAATAGTTTTGACCTTATGGTACAGTTTACATTTATTAAGCCACACAGGGTTGACAATAGATAAATAGCAGCGGAAAGAAATAAGCTTTAGTGGAATCCCATCAATTCACCACAGACAACTGACTGGGATCAAGACCATAACGATCGACACCTTCGTAGAACTCCTCCTCAAATGGAGACGAAGATTTCTCCACTTCTGTTGATTGGTTATAGTAAGTATGAGTACACAACCATACTCACAAGTCATTCCACAGAATGCAATTTATAGATGATGGCTTATTCCAAAAGAATGGTGTCGACGATCAAATCGTCGATCTTATGAATATATAAAAATAGAGGAAAATAGTGCGTATCTCCAAGAATAGAATGAGGTCACTCTTTATTGCTATGAACTGGCTATTACAAGGAATGCCTATGGTCAAACAAAAGGCTAATCCTAGTTACACTGGAGCGCAATACTTGCTATGGTGTTGTAATCAAATCGACTGCTAATCTTCTCAATTGCCTTCAATCTCATCTCCTCTCCATCTTCCGCGGTCCTCCTTAAGTAGTTAATGAAGCAGTGGCAGTTATCCTTTAGAGACACCGTTGGGAAGTAACGTGTCTTGTCAGAGAGAGTGTCAGTTGACAATGTGTCAACTGCAGTGCGGTTTATACGTCGGCGAGACATTCAACTGTACTCAGTATCTTAGAATTATGTAACGTCGCGTGGTATGGAATGTACAACACGTAAACTCAAATGGATTCCGACCAGTTTGTTTTACTGACTGATTACTTTCACAACCCTAAGACCTCTCGTTTATTACAGCCTTATATCATGACGAGATCAGAAGACGAATCAAGATGATCTGCGCCGGAGAGCCTGGCGAGAAGGCTAGCTTCCCTCTGATCTTAGCGGTCGTAACCACAGAGGAGAGGGCCGAGAGACTTCGTGTGAGTATATCAATCACTTTTTATCTTTATAATATTTTTCGATCGATTTTTACCCAAAATCCTCTTTGACATGCAGTCGGTCGGGCTTAGGATTGATAAGGCCACTGAAACAGGTGAGCCAATTGACGATCCGACCAGTCATGCCATCACTAGAGATAGTGACCGCGTAGATGTAGGTAACCGAACAGAAATATTTATTATTAGATGAAGCACGTTCATCACCTAACTAACTTTGCTTGTTAATCTAGGCGATAATCGTTTAATCCCATGCAGTCACTCAAGACTTGCAAGATGCTGTTGAAGCAACTGTTTTGGAGACCGACGAATCTACACCCTCCGATCCAACGATCAGGAATTTTATCATTGACCAACTGCTCGAGAATATTACTTCCAATCCACTGTCTGAGAGTGTAAAGGGTACAACCAACCCTACCAGTTCAGAACTGGCGAAATCGGTTGAAAAGAAGAAGAAGGCAAGTGCTACAGATTTTAAACCGACGCGCTTCAAGGTCAAGACCAAAAAATTGACTAGGTATGTACAAATGAAGTAGTGATATGAGTGCATACCTTATATGTCTTTGGTGATCTTGAACTCCTGAATTTTCTATCTTCATTTTGTGTAGATCTTTTGGCGTTCCGGTCGTTTCCGACCAGAATATACCAGAAGATCAAGTGGTCGAAGAAGTCCTCGTCCGAGGCTTCCCTCAGGTTGGAATTCCTGAAGAGAAAGTGGTCGAGGAAGCCCCGAGCAGATGTCAGGGCCAGAACATGTTTCGGATCCTATGATGATCATAACTCCGTCGGCGGAGGTAGAAATCCCCAAAGATCCTCAACAGGTTCCGACTCTTGTAAGTAATCTTTTCCAAACTAGCAAGTTCCCTTTTTCCCCTCTATTTATCGAGGATAAGGAGCTTGATATCGTTTGGGGGCAAATATCGGATCGTCAAGCCAAGACGAGTCCTGATAATATTTTTACCGAATATAATGATGTGGCAATTCGGGTAAGTATCTGCAACCATTTTCTTAGTTTCTCTTAAAGTTTTATAGGAAACTTATGTAAAAATGCTATCTATGTAGCACATGGTCGAGAACTTTGCTGTGGTCGGAGGACTGACCCAGTGAATAATGACCCTAGAGCAAAAACACTCGAATTAGAGAGTAAGAACTTTCTTCTTAACTTGTTTTTCTTTCTTATGACTATGTTATTCTCTTTTAATTATTCTCCCTTATCATATTTGATAGATTTGGAAAAAATAAAAGAAAAAGCTTTGGCCAAAGAAGCAAAAATAACAAAGCTTGAGGAAGAATGCCAAGCTAAGGATCGGTCGATCGCATACTTGATGACCAAAAATAAAGAAATTTTAGAGATTTCCAGAAAGAAGATCGAAGGTAACTAGTCGTAGACTTGACTTAGTATCTCTTCTAATTATCACGACATAACGCTCATTTTGCTTATGCAGAACAAAACCAAGCGCTAACTAGAGCAAAGAAAACTCTGGAATTTGAGCACGACAAGGAGATAGCTCTTATGCTTAATCTCGATGAGAAAATAACTTCACTTAATAAAATAATTTTTGATATGGGATCAGGATCGAGCTTGCCCTCCATGAAAGATCCAACGGAAAAGGTGACTTACATGGGCCATCTTCTGGAGGATCTTAAAGTACCTACTCAAGACTACTAGAGAAAATTATGCCCAGTCTAGGATAGAATCCATTGCCAGTGGAGTTAGTTTCGCTATGGTGAAACTGAAGGCTTCCGACCCCTCCACCAATCTTCAAGCTATTGGGGAGGATTTCAACTGCTTGCCTGAAGAGGGGACCAAGTTTCTCAACGAAGTAAGACCTCTTGGAGACAAGGTTGCAGAAGAAATAAAGGTCGGATCTCCGTCGAGCAGTGATTAGTTGGGCGATCTCCAGTATAAATGCAATGTAAAGATATATGAAAATGCAAAACTAACCTTTTTCTTATCAATGAAATCTCTTGTTCGTCCGGTCGACTTATGAACATTCATATATTACCTAGCCTCCGACTGTTTTATATTAGAAGAACTTTATTATATAAGCAGTGGGCCAAGAATATGAACTTAAGTCTCAACCGTTGTTTGAAAGTATGTACTGATTATGTGAAAAACTGATCATAATAATACTAGTAAACTTTTTTGGTCGGAACCAGTGCCAGGTTTTAACTAGTTGTAAATCTGTTCCACATAATCGAAGTACTTACTAAGACAATGTATGGTCGGAAGAAAGGATTTTCCTTGATAAGAAAACTTGAATGCAAAGATGCACAAAAATAAACGACATGTGGTTTTATTTCTATGTAATACTCAATGCTGGTCGTAAGGAACTGCTAAGAAATGAAGATATAAAATATATTTCGCAATATGTGCTCATACTTTGGTCCGACTGGCAGTGAGGATCGTAGGAAAATGTACGTCGCTAGGAAGCTCCTTCCAGTGGGCGGGACCACGTGCGAAAAAGGAGAGACTTCGACTAGGAGGTTTTTCGTGTCCCGACCAGTAGCCAAACGAGAGTAGGACATAATTTTGAAATAAAAATATAATTTCCATAATCTTTTGCATATGAACTGCTAGTCGACCAGAGTTGGGTACAAACATATAAATAACATCGCTCGCCAAGATAATTTAATGGATTAAATAGCCTTTTAAATTTAATAGAAATGAAAAAAGAAAATTAAACAAAGAACTTACGCAGTTAATCAATATTACAAGAATTAGACAAAACCCTCCCTTCTGACATAGCTAAACGTACCGAGCCTTGTCGGGTGACTTCGAGCACAGTGTATGGACCTTCCCACATGAGAGAAAGATTATTACGATTTGCTTGGCTCTGAATTTTTCAAAGAACTAGATCACCTACAGCTAAGCTGCGAGGTTGCACCTTACGACTGTGGTACCTTCTCATGGCTTGTTGATAGATTGCCGAACGTATTAAGGCTTGGTTTCATCGTTCTTCAAGGAAATTGATATCGTCCAGTCGTCGTTCCTCTTGATCATTTACGTTGAAACAATCGGTTCGAGCAGAGCCAATTTTCAGTTCTGGAGGAAGCATGGCTTCAGCACCATAAACTAAAAAGAATGGTGTTTCACCGGTCGCACGACTGGTCGTGGTTTGAACGGCTCAAAAAACAGAGGGAAGTTCTTGAATCCAAGCTCCTGACCGTTTTATCAACTAGTCGAACACTCGACGTTTAACCCCTGCATTATGATACCATTGGCACGCTCAACTGCTCCGTTGCTTTGCGGATGAGCAACAGAAATGAAATGGACTTTGATTCCAAGCTCATCGCAGAATTCCTGAAAACTGGCATTTGAAAACTGAGTACCATTGTCTGTGATTATACGACTAGGTACACCAAATTATGTGATCTTCTGAAGAGCTTCCACTGTAACCAGTGGCGAGTCTTCTAGTGCTTCTACCAGATGCTTCCACGATAGAGACCGGTAGGAGATAGGCACCTCCTGAGGCCTTTGGGGCGGACTCAGCCTAACTCGGCGGATTGCCGATCGTACGCCGAACCTTATCATTCCCACTCGATCTATAACCGGTGGGAGTTTCATCGACAACGTTACCAGATGTCGGTTGACTCCTGGAATTTCTAGAAGCCATTGGTGAGTATCTGTCAGCCATGATTGTATCGAGAGTGTATTGATTCTCAAATAGCAGGGCTGAATTTCCGTCACCTTTTTCACCGGTCGGAAGGACCGGGCTTGGAGAGGTTTTTGGACATTCCGAGCTGGTCGGAGTAATACGTCCCTCCGGAAGTGCCACTTGTCGTAGGAGTAATACCATCTTCTCAATTGCCTTCAATCTGCCCTTCAATCTACCCTCCAATCTGCCCTTCTTTCCATCTTCCGCGGTCCTCCTTAAGTAGTTAATGAAACGGTGGTAATTATCCCCTAGAGAGACGCCTGTTAGCAAGTGACGCGTCTGGTCGGAGAGAGGTGTCAGTTGACAGTATATCAACTTCTGCGCGGTTATATGTCAGTGAGACATTCAACCGTAGTCCAGTGTCTTACAATTATGTAACGTCGCGTGGTATAGAATATACAGCACATGTTCCATTCATCACACGGTAAGGATATATCTTGATTCTGATCCAGATGATACCAGTTCATAGCCTTACGAGCAGTCAACTGGTCGGGGACTAGGTACGGGACCTTGTCCGACCAGGGTATTTATTGTGTAACCTTTGGAATCCTTACGACCAGTGAGGTCGTTAGCCTTAGGGGTTACTGTTGGGATACGCGGCAATGCTACGATAGCACAAACAAAAATTTACCGCGTAACCAAGGAACCACCGCAAGTAATAGATCACAAGATTACCGCTAGACGCGCCGACTCGTAGCGGAAGTAGAGTCGTTGTAGCGAGTTGATGCAGTCGTAGTCGTACTCACGACACGTCTCCTCCTTCGAGTAGTCGTACTCGTCACGCGTCTGCTCCTCCGAGTGGTCGTACTCGTCACATTACTTCTCCTCCGACACCGGTGAGCGTCACGAGTTTCGGATCGTCCTAGTGCTGATACTTCGCAGCAACACCTCTGAGGTATCCACACGTACGGGGCAGGATCACCAAGCGCTGGAGTGCTAGCACCGGCAGCGTGGTTGAGAAGGCATGGCTATTAGGGTTTCGGGAGTTCTTCCAAAGATCATCCTCTCCTCTACCCCATGCCACCGCCCCTCTTTATATAGGCATCCATGATGGGTCTCGACCTGGAGGCCCATTAGGAACTCGTGGCCTATACGGTCGGATCACCATCCAAAAGCAGATCCTTGCCCTTTAAGTGTGCGACCCCACGAGTTCATGTGTAATCGGTTATGACTCAAGAACTCTTTTCTCGATCACTAGTCGTTAGCGGTACCTAGCAAACACATAACGATTCCCAAAGACACATAGAATAAATCGATTTAACCTTGATGTAATATGATCTATGATCGGGTCCTCATCACTTACGACCAATTCGTATCTCTATACGACTGTGTTGTAATTGGTCACGACGATTCAGAACTCCTTACGACGATTCTTACCATTCAGTGATTACATTTGACGATTTACGACGACCAAAGATGTATCTCCATACGACTAGTAGTCAAACTAAGCGACCTACTCACTGATCAAACTAAGCGACCTACTCATGCATTCTCCTTTTGCCTCATGATGTCTGGTTGAACTCTAGGTGAGATGTTGTGTCATCCATGGGCTGTTCAATTCTTTCTCGATCGAGTGTCGGATAACATCATGCGGTCGAAACTTCGACCACTAGTGGCATGACCATGCACTTTCTTTATCCGATCACCACGAGGGCCCGAGACATCTCTCCTGTTATGCTAGGAGGGGCAAATCCCATCTCAACCAGTCACATTTCTCCGCATGTTTCATAGCATATCCGAAAGCTACCTTTATAACTACCCAGTTACGGAGTAACGTTTGGCAACCCCTAAGAGTGCTATTACACATGTAGAAAACCATGCTGATCTCAGGTCTAAGGATTATACATCATCATTACTTGAGACCAACTAATGACACAAAGATTCATAACAATCTCAATAGTGTTTCAATGATGGGTCTATCCAACACCATGTTCTCTAACATGTGCTTCACATTATTGATTCGATATCCCTATATCTATGACCGGTGAAACCATGTCATCAATCAATACATGTGCTAGTCATAGAATCACTGGTGTTCCGACCAGTGACCTCCGACCATGGATACATTTAGAATGACATCATATAAGTTAAATAGTTCCACCAATAAGTCACATACTTATTGATCTATAACAAATGATTCATTCAAGGAACATGACAACATATTATAAAAAATATGAATATAATGAAATATCATCATCTCTATGATTGCCACTAGGGCATATTTCCAACAGTTATGACCACGAAGTCGTATGGTCTTCTCTTATGTATTAAAATAATACATCGAGGTTTTAATCCTCGTCAGCTAGCCCCCGAACTTTAAATGAATGGGTCGTGTGAAAACACTTTCTTCGACGAAATCGTATCGGGCAGACCCCCCATTAAATGTCGTGACATTCAAAGTAGTATGTATTCATTTTTAAGTTGATAAACTATCTTGGAACTTGAGAAGCTTTTCTGTTCGTTGGTCAAAAAGTTTTTGTCTATTGGACTTCTCCCGGATGTGGTTATAGGATTGTGCCTATAAAAACCCCTTCGCACTGGGTGTTACGGTTTTTACGCCTTCTGTTTTCCTCTTCATCTTCCAAGAGGAGAAATCGCCTCCGACCACTTTTGTCTTCCTCATAAAAAAGAAATCGTCATGTCAGATCTCATCACCAACTGGTCGGTTTCTGATCTAAGTGAGAAGAAGTTAGAAAGTCTGGAGAGAATTGGGTTGCTACCCGATAGGAATCTAATTTCTTGGAGATCAGCTATCGGGGAACATTCTCCAAGCGGTGAAGACAGAGAAATTCCAGTTTTTCTCGCATATATCGAATGCGGTTTTAGGCTCCTAGTTCACTACTTCTCCCAAGTTTTGGAGTATTATGGAGTAGAATTAGTTAATCTGGCCCCCAATGCCATCGCCAACCTTAGTATCTTCATCTACCTCTGGGAAGCGTACTTGGGGATTCCCGCAACCATGGATCTCCTCAAGTACTACTACAGAATGGCGAATACGAAGAAGACGACCGGTATACCCAGAGAGTGCACCTTGCGGCTCCACGACGGAAAAGCTGATGAGTACATTCATATGTACTCAAAATCTTCGTGGTCGTCATGGAAGAAAAGCTTGTTTTACATGAAGATCACGCTGCAAGACGGTCTTTACTAAAGTAGTAGAAAGGCAGTCGAGAATCCGCGATGGCGCTCCTCCTCGAAAAAGGATGGAAAAGTAGGAGATGGGTTGAAGCCATCAGTCTCCTTAATGTCAGGGGTTTAACCTCCTAGCATGTGGTGAGAGACTTTTCTATACGTTAGATTAGTCCCTTGAAGGCCAGAGCTCATGCGATGCTCCGGTACATTGGTCTTGACGATGCGACCAAGGACTCCAGAGAGGGTAATCTCCAATGGATTCTGACCAGTTTGTTTTACTGACTGATTTTTTTCACAACCTTAAGACTTCTCGTTTATTATAGCCTTATCTCCTGACGAGATCAGAAGTCGGATCAAGATGATATGCGCTGGAGAGCCTAACGAGAAGGCCAGCTTCCCTCTGATCTTAGCGGTCGTTACCCCAGAAGAGAGGGCCGACAGACTTCGGGTGAGTATATCAATCACTTTTCATCTTTCTAATATTTTTCGATCGGTTTTTACCCAAAATCCTCTTTGACATGTAGTCAGTCGGACTTAGGATTGATGAGGCCACCGAAACATGTGAGCCAATGGACGATCCGACCAGTCATGCAATCACTAGAGATAGTGACCGCGTAGAGGTAGGTAACCGAATAGAAATATTATTATTAGATGAAGCAAGTTTATCACCTAACTAACTTTGCTTGTTAATTTAGGCGGTAGTCGTTGAGTCCCACGCAGTCACGCAAGACTTGCATGTTGCTATTGAAGCAACTGTTTTAGAGACCGACGAATCTACACCCTCCGATCCAACGATTAGGAATGTTATCCTCGACCAGCTGGTCAAGAATATTACTTCCGATTCCCTGTCGGAGAGTGTAAAGGGTACAACCAACCCTAGTAGTTCAGAACTGGCGAAATCGGTTGAAAAGAAGAGGAAGGCGAGTGCTACGGATTTTAAACCGGCGCGCTTCAAGGTCAAGACCAAAAAATTGACTAGGTTTGTACAAATGAAGTAGTCATATGAGTGCATACCTTATATATCATTGGTGATCTTGAATTACTGAATTTTCTATCTTCATTTTGTGTAGATCTTCTGGCATTCTGGTCGTTTTCGACTAGAATATACCAGAAGATCAAGTGGTCAAAGAAGTTCTCGATCGGGACTTCCCTCAGGTTAGAAATTCTGGGGAGAAAGTGGTCGAGGAAGCCCCCAAGCAGGTGTCAGGGCCAGAACTTGTTCTGGATCCTATGGTGATCATAACTCCGTCGGCGGAGGTAGAAATCCCCAAAGACCCTCAATAGGTTCCGACTCTGGTAAGTAATCCTTTCCAAACTAACAAGTTCCCCTTTTCCCCTCGATTTATCGAGGATAAGGAGCTTGATGCCGTTTGGAGGCAAATATCGGATCGTTAAGCCAAGACGAGTCTTAATAATATTTTTACTGAATATAATGATGTGGCAATTTGGGTAAGTATCTGCAACCATTTTCTTAGTTTCTCTTAAAGTTGTATAGGAAACTTAAGGAAAAATGCTATCTGTGTAGCACGTTGTCGAGAACTTTGCTATGGTCGTAGGACTGACCCAGTGAATAATGACCCTGGAGCAAAAATACTCCGAATTAGAAAGTAAGAACTTTCTTCTTAACTTGTTTTTCGTTCTTATGACTCTGTTATTCTCTTTTAATTATTATCCCTTATCATATTTGATATATTTGGAAAAAATAAAAGAAAAAGCTATGGCCAAAGAAGCCAAAATAACAAAGCCTGAGGAAGAATGCCAAGCTAAGGACCAGTCGATCGCATACTTGACGACCAGAAATAAAGAAATTTTGGAGATTTCCGAAAAGAAGATCGAAGGTAACTAGTCGTAGACTTGACTTAGTATCTCTTCTATTCATCCCAGCCTAACTCTCGTTTTGCTTATGCAGAACAAAACCAAGCGCTAACCAGAGCAAAGAAAGCCCTGGAATTTGAGCACGACAGGAGGCAGCTCTTATGCTTAATCTCGATGAAAAATCACTACACTTAATAAAATGATTTTTGATATAGGATCAGGATCGAGCTTGCCCTCCCTGAAAGATCCAACAGAAAAGGTGACTTACCTGAGCCATCTTCTGGAGGATCTTAAGTGCCTGCTCAAGACTACTAGAGAAAATTATGCCTAGTCTATGAAAGAATCCATTGCCAGCGCTCGGGACCCGAGGGTCGTCGGCGAATGGTGGCGACTCGCCGGCGGTGGAGGTGCGCAAAAGCTAGAGTGGGTTAATGCGAACCTATTGGTACTGGACTTGGCTCGGGAGGACGGCGGTGGTGGTCGGAATTGACGTCGGAGCGGAGGACAAAGGGCGACGTTGTCGGGGTTGATCACCGAAGATGCTCCGGGGTCACCAAGAGGTGCACGAGGATGCTCTCACGACGAGAAAGTCGGCAACGTGGTGCACGGTGGTGGAGTGTCACTAGTGGCAGAGGAATTGAGGTTTTTAGGGTTTCAACTCCGAAAACCTACTTCGGCAATCACATCCGCTCTAGGGTTCTTGTGGCAAAATTGAGTGGGGTTTTGGGTTCAGGGTGAAGGGTCGGCCCTCAGGCGCTATTTATAGGAGCTCGGGCGAGGCTAGTATGGTGTGTTGGCGGCGGAGTCCAAAGAGTCCGAAACGGGGATGCGAGGAACTCGGAGATAGAAACGGGATCGAGGTTTGATTTTGTCGGATTCGGTTGCGGGGAGACAAGGGAGAAGATTTGATGCGGAAATCCAGGGCGTGTTTGTTGAAAAAGCGCGTTGTCGAGTGGAGCTCTGAGCTCTGGCCATGGCGGACGCAGCGATGGCGCGAGGGAGAAGGCGACGCGAGGAGTACGACGACTTGGCGGGTCGACCTAACAGCGATGCCGGACCGCGGGCCCACCTGGCAGCGAGAAGAGAGAGAGGCACGGCGCGGAGGAAGAAACGGGTTGTGTTGTATTGGGCTGAACTGGAACAGTGGTTGGGTTTCAGCCCAATTACTGTTCCCGAATTTTAAATAGATTTTTCTTTTTAATAAATACTAAAAATCCAAATAGCAATTAGAAAATAGCAAATGAACTCAGAAAAATTCTATAAAAATATGGATAATATATCCAAGTACATATAATCCAAATAAAATAGTTTTGATAATTGTTGATGTTGGGATTAACCCTATTAAATTATTTTGATATGAAAGTCTATATTAAGCTTTAAATAAAACAAATACTAAAAATTAATAGAAATTCAAATATTGTATTTTCCAACAAGTAATTATTCAATAGATTTTTAGAGCTCAGAAAATTAGGATGTTACACTCCCTCTCTGCGCCGGCGCCGACAGACCGAGCTCTAGCTGCCATTAATGACTATCAGCCACCTCTCTCATATTTTCTCCACACTCAAAGCATTAAAGTCAATTTCGTCTGAAGCAAAATGTTCGCTTTAACCTCACCCACGATGCCATACTATCAATTGGACGTTTCCTCCACTAAATACAATCAATTTTACCGTTTCTTCCTGTTCTTTTGCAAATCGAACATTGAAGCATTTTCCCGCGGTGTTCCTCTTCGACTCAGGCGTCTCCTACTCAGTATAAAGAGAGCACCGCGTGTCCCTCGCTCCCCTTTTCGATTCGTCTCAAACCCCAACCTCTATCTCCCCACCGTTTGCCTGGATTTCGTCAACGACCGTGCGTTGTCGAAACTCCTTCTCCGCCGGACTGCGTCACCATCAAAGGTCCTCTCTCTGAGCCGCCACCACCACCATAAATTTCGCATCGTCGCATTCTATATCGTGCTTCTCTCACCTTCGCTGGAGCATCACCAGAGCCCCGTGCGCCACCGTCAGCCATGAGTTGCACTGCCGCGGCGTCGCTTCACCTCCGGTCGAGCCGCCACCACCATCAGGTATAGCACCTCGCCGGGATTCTATTTTGGTAATTTGCCGGCCACCCTTCCTTTTCCTTCACCAGCACCACCGCCATTTCCTCCGTGCATTGTGCTTCTCTTTGTGCGTAGTGCTTCTCTGTAACGAATATGAACAATAGCTATTATCTAGTCTTCAATCTGCACCTTTGTACATGTTCATGTTATTCCTTTCAAAAATTCGTTCTCTCTCATACAAACTCTAAATCTGTTGATCCTTCCTCCTAAATTCATCCTCTAATTTTTAGTATTTAATTTATAATTTTTAGATTTTATTTAATTTCTACTATTTATTTGGTCCGATTCACGCGTGTAGGGTCAGACGTCGCCAACACAAGTTTGGATCAACAGGAAATGCTTACCTCCAACGTCACCGAAGACGAGTCTTCTTTGACCACTTTGAACCTATGATTTGTAAATTATGTTTTCAGTTTTTAATGTTATGCATTGCTAATTTATTTAAATGATAAGTTAAACTGTAGGTTGTTAGCTAAAAACCTAAAGTTTGCTATTATCATCCTTGATATTTGATATCATGTACCTTTGTAACCCTAGCGAAGGAAAGTCCGCATTATTGAATACAATTTTGCATAATAGTATGATACGGTATAGTTGCTTAGACGTGTTATATGTTCCAGTTTAACCTTTGGGGGGAGAAAAACCTTTAATATTGATATGCTTTAATTTTTAAAAAATATTTGATATTAGGTAAAATCAATATTTGGAAATAAAATAAAAATAGTGGAAAATATTTTAGACTAGGGCGAGTGGCATGATTCTGGTTTGTCTCACCCTGGTTGATTAAGGACCAACTCTTGTGTTTATTCAAACCAAGCAATATTGTACAACCACATGTCCTAAATGGGAAGGAACTGGCTGAATAATTTACTATATTATAGCATTATGCCCGCAGGCTGTAGATGGTAGGTGTTACTTGGTTAGTGCAGATGATGGTAAATGACGTCCATGTTTGTCGGGGCTTGCGCCAGACGTTGGTAAAAGTCGTCCAAGTCTGGGCAGGTTATTCCCCACAATGGTGAGCTCGGGTCGATGGTAAATGACGTCCATAACTTGGGGTTAAACTCATCGGGCGGGCTAATGTTAGGATAAAGTATTGTAAAAACCCTGTGATAATCTCTTAGTCGCACACCTTCGAAAGTGTGTGAGCGGACATTATAAGCTGTTTGTCTCGTGTGGGTCAAGCTGTACAATCTCTGCAGAGTGTTAAAAACTATTTGAATAGCCGTGCCCGCAGTCAAGGGCGGACAAGGTGCGTATACACATGGTAGATTTCAGTTTTGATTTTAAAAGAAATATTTTGGGAATCCAGGAGTTGTTGGAACTCTTAGATTTATATTCTGGCAGTTAGAGCCAGTTGGGCAGTTAGAGCTCAATTCTTAAAAACTTGGCGGTTAGAGCCTCTTTACTAGTGTATGGCAGTTGGAACCTGCACTAGAGTTGGATTTAAATTACTTTATCTATTTAATCATCTTTTATCAAATGAGTTTTATAAAAGATGTTTAAACTTAAAATATTGCTTTATGCAAACAAACCCTATATGCCCTAATTGTTAAAACTATGCATATGCATCATTTCCCAAGACTCGCGGAGTACTTTATGTACTCACATGTTACACTCAACAAATCTCAAAAGTCTACTAAGATGCCGAAAACGACTACGATTGCTGCGCCTGCGGTTTCGACGAAGGTTTCCCGGAGTACTAGGCTGCGTTTCCCCAGTTGAGTGCTAGTGGACGATTCGATGGGTCAACCACGGAGTTTATTTTATTTCCGATCTGTGTGAGACTTAATGTCTTGGGATCTCTTTTGGAATAAGTGGCCATAAGACCAGTACTCAGTTGTTTATTAATGTTATTTCATGATTCAAACTGGTTATCAACAATGTTTCCACTGTATGCACTAGCTACTGATCTAAGACTGGTGTAAAAATACACAGAGGGCTCGAATTTAGAAATCCGGTCCCAATACATGTTTCCACTGTATGCACTAGCTACTGATCTTCCACTCATCTCTTTCCCGTTCGAGCGACGTATCAATCGAGCTACAACATGGTTTGCGGAATAAAGTACGTTGGTGCATTTTAGGCATTGTTTGTAGCGTATGAATTTCACGTGAATTTTATCGAAAATATTTCAATTCCCACATGAATCATAAAAAAACAATCCTGCTTTCCCAATGAAGCCAGCATCACATTTCGACTTCCATGCCTATCCGTGCTATACCTGACCGACACTATTCCTATCATGTCGGATGGCCCGTTGCACCGGAGTATCGACTCAAGCACAACACGTTTGATTAGTCCAATCTAACAGTTTTGTGCTTCGAACCAACCTAATCGGCACAACCCATTTGACCACATACGTAGACATGGGCTCCTACCCGGATCATCCATGCGGAGAATCAGAATCTGAGTGCCGCACACACGTCCCCAAAGGCAATAATCGCATATCCCACAAAGCAAAGCAAATCCACTGCTAATACTCCCCTGCTTTTCTTCGATTCTTCTCCCCGGAAAAACGATAACGTGAGTGATTTTTTCGGCGGAAATCACTCCAAAGAGAGCGAGGAGGAGGGCCTCCTGTCCTGACCGGTCGGTCTCCAAGTCGACGCCCTAATTTTGGCAGTCTCGTCTCCATGGAGGAAAGGAGATCGAAAGGGGCAAGCACCGCTAAGGGTGAGAAATAGACGGAGGGCTAGGGAGAGATTGGCGGGGGGATAGATGAGACAAGGGAGGAGGAGGAGGAATAGGATTGGGCGACGTAGAAGAGGAGGCGAGGCGCGCGATGGATCGTCCAAAGGCGAGACCTTCCCGTCTCTGCCGTCGTCTTCTTGCTGCGGCTCTTCTTCTCCTTCTTCCCTGAGGTGACTCCTCCGTTCTCCAGTGCGTGCTCCATTTCTTTCTAGTGCTTCCAGACATCTTGCTCTGCAAATTTGGGATCTTTTAGAATGTATGTTAATTTGGGATCTTTAGGAGCGGCATGAAATAAGTTTGGTTTGGTTAGATTTGATGCGAATCTGTGAAGGGAAACGAGCGAAGTGGCAGGGTGGCGGCGGGCGGCCCTTTATTTTGTTGGCTATGTTCTTTACGCATGTTCTAAATGTCTAGCCGGCTGTTTCGCTCAAGAGAAGAGTAAAGAATTGCGGTGTAATCTTAGCCACTTTTTCTAGTGTTTGATGTGGGCAAGAGGGGCTTGCTATCATCTATCTTGCTTGTGTTGATAAAATGGAACTGCGTTTTTGGTAGTGCCCGAATTGGGCATAGAGATCATCATGTGTATGGCTGGTTTGCTGTGGTCTTTCTCCAATGTGCGTTCCATCTCACTAGGCCTGAATGTTTACTATTCCGTATGGTCAATAGGGGTGGATGTGCTATTGTAAGTATGAACAATTAGATCGTGTTTCATGTCGGGAATTATTAGGGTTCTCCAGTAAGAATGTGTGCGGATAAAGGTTGCTGGCTCTAGTAGTGTGTGCTGTTCTCGTAGATCTTTTTCTTATTGGAATGACCTCATAGTAGCTCATTTGCCTTAGTGTATATCAATTCATGGATTACTCTTTAGATGTTTAAAGGACAAAGCAGGTTGGGTTACAAATTTAGAAGAGAGCGTGTAGCTGTAACTCATCTTATCATTCTCCTTCCTAAATTAATGATCATACTAATTGTTAAATTTTGTCTAATTGATTTTGCATGTCACTGCTTCTTGTATCACTTTCTTCTTCTTGTTTGCTTATTATCTGCCCTCTCTTGCCTAATGCAGATTACATTCAGCTTCCGACATTTGCCACATTCCCCAGGAAGAGAGTATTTGGAGCACTCTCCTATGCTTCTCAGAGACTCACTCATTTCTATTTTTGTCATATACATAAGATCTTCAAATGGCCAGAAACATGCCTAATGCCCCTGTAACTAGACAAAAATGGTGCCTTTCAAGTTCCTGATACCCTTTGTTCTGTTTCTTTCGGTGTCTGTTATTGTTGTCACCCAGTACTTCCAAAGTATATCCTACCTTCTGCGGCCGCTATGGGACACGCCACCAAAGCCATTCATCCGTATCCCACACTACTATGCCCCTAATATCTCCATGCCCCAGCTGTGTAAACTCCATGGCTGGGGTATCCTCTCTTCCCCTCGTCGCGTCTTTGATGCTGTTCTCTTCAGTAATGAACTTGATATTCTGGAAATCCGCTACCGTGAGCTCCTTCCATATGTTGACAGGTTTGTCATCCTTGAGGCCAATGCCACCTTTACCGGCATCCCAAAGTCACTCTCCTTCTTGAAAACCTCAACCGCTTTGCATTTGCGGGTTCCAAGATTGTCTATGACATGCTTCCTATCAGAGATCTGGATCCTGATTCTCGTCGGCAACCCTTCCGCGTAGAGGCCACTCACCGTCGTGCACTTAATATCCTGTTCAGAAGATCAGGCATTGCTGTGGGGATGTCTTGATCATGGCTGATGCTGATGAGATCCCTAGTCCTGAGACGGTGCAGTTGCTCAAGTGGTGTGATGGAATACCACAAGTCATGCATCTTGAGCTGAAGAACTATATGTACTCCTTTGAATTTCCTGTGGATTACAACAGCTGGAGAGCGACAGCACATCTGTTCACTGAGCGCACAATGTATCGCCACTCCCGTCAGAGTAACCTAATTCTGGCTGATGCCGGCTGGCATTGCAGCTTCTGCTTCAGGCAGATCGAGGAGTTTGCTTTCAAGATGAAGGCATATAGCCATGCAGACCGGGTGAAACAGGAAAGCTTCCTAAATCCAGACAGAATCCAGAGGATCATATGCAATGGGGAGGACCTGTTTGACATGCTACCTGAAGAGTACACATTTAGGGATCTCTTCAAGAAGATGGGTCCGATATCAAAGTCAGCATCTGCTGTTCATCTGCCTTCCTATTTGATCAAGAATGCAGACGAGTTCAGATTCTTACTTCCTGGTGGATGCTTGAGATCAGGCTAAATCAGGAGGCGTTTTGTAACTTTGTTAGCAACAGTATTACTTTTAGTTGCAATACTATTGTTTCTGTGGAAAGAGATGTATCTCGTTTGATATGAAACAGTAATAGTTTTAGATAGGGTGGTAGAGTTTTTGTGTTCGAGGAACTATGGGAATTTTCGCCTTGTATTTGTAGCGATGAGCACCTCAGCACTAGAATTTACAGCAAGCAATATAAAAGGTAAAATGGCAATAGAAACTGCTACCTGTTTGGGTTCATCCTGATCATTTTTCCTAACAGTTGGAGATCGTTTGTTGGTTATGGCTAGTGCGCAAACTTTATCTGTGGCATGGAACAGTTAATGCAACATTGGGGGAAAATGTCTTGATGAACTATACCACCTGTTGCGCATTGCGCAAGGAGCTTTATTTGGTAAGATCTAAGATGTGTATATTCTTATTTAATCATAAATTAAGTAGGCTAGCCCTATCTGTAACAATTTTTTAGTGTCTTTCAATGTACAACACAGGCATTGACACATCCGATCTTTGTCTTATTTCCATTTTCTGAGATCTCATCATCCATAGCTATAAGAAGAGAGATTATGCTCATATATTTGGATCTGTATCGTCTCCTCTGTACTTGCTTGCTTCCTAATGTTTGTTCCGGGGAGATATGGGGGTCCTCAAGGTGCAAGCTTGTGCTTCCTGCTGTATCATGTCACTCCTGTTAACTTCTGGTAAGCATAAGTCTCATCTGAAAATTTTGATCTGCAGCTCGTGGTACCTTTTTCAAGGTTCTATTAATTCCCTGATCAAATGTAGGGTTCATACAAGGTAAAAATTCTCATATGTTGCTAAGTCTGTCAACGGAGTATAAGTTACCCCATAAAGTTTCTGACGAATTAGGAAAGAAACAGATGGCATGTCAAATCCTTAAAAGAAGCATGTGTCACAAGATAAGAAAATCATTCAGGCCTTCCCTGCCTGATCTTGTTGTCATATTCTTTCTAGGATCTCATACACTGTCACTATTTCGTTGACACGTCCTGTAGATTTTTCACTGACTTCACTGATCATTTCGCACAAACTGCTGTTAGAACTAAGGATTGGCAAAAGAATGTAACAGTATTGTAAGTCTGTCTGCAACATTTTTCTTTGCAGGCTCTGAAGCGAGGACTTGCCCTGGTTCCTTCAACATGACTTAAGAAACCATCTTGTGCAAGAAAATGCCATGCATTGAACACTGCCAAAATGACCCGGAGGGGAATTCACCTTCCTCCTTTTATGCGCTGCATCTGCACGAAAGAATGTCGCTGATTTGGAGGTGGGGCATACTTATACTTACTGATATAGACGTGTTTTATTTCGTCGTCTTTGGAGGAGAGCTTTCATTTTCTTGACATTTTGTTTGTGCTTGTCATGCCAGACAATTGAATGGATACAGCATATAGGAGTACAACTGAAATAACTGCAGTCCTAGGTAACATGTCTGTCGCAGGCAGTGCAATGGCTTTGTTTTCATTAGGTGGGTGTGGGTAACAGATTCAAGAAGACGAGAAATTATACAAACTAGTGTCTCAATTCTGAACTGATCTCAATGTTAAGTGGGATTAAAGCTGGCATGTATGTATAGATGTACACAAGAGAATCAAGCTTCTGAATTCTTCTCAATGGCAGATTTGCAGGCAGGTTCGAACGATGTTAAGGAACCAATTAATGAAGAACATGGAGAGAAATTAAGGAATGTATGTACTACAAGTCGTCTTCACCACTGTTTGTAAAACCATGGAACTCGAGGTTGGAAGGAGCAGTGTGATCGATGATCTCCTGCTCTCAACTTGTAGATGTGCATCCTTGAAATCGAGGTTCCCGTGAATGGAGCTCCTCTCCTCTTTATCCCGCCGTGCAAGTCGGCGAGCAAAAGAATGGCAACGAGCGGGCGGCGGCTGGCGCGTGGGTCCGGGACACCGTGGCAGCCGCGCGCATGGGTCCTGCTCACCTTGGCAGGCGCTCGCGTGGCGGGGCATGCGTGCTTGAGTAGCAGCCCCGGCGTGCTACCACGGAGCTGGAGGCGGCGGCTGTCTCGACCGGCGACGGCGAGCCCGACGGACCGATCCGCTCCTGGTCTCCGTGAGAAATTTGATCCGTGGTTGTGCGGCTCAGATTGAGTTGGAAAACGAAGCGGACAAACGTTTTCACAAAGGACCCTTGTAATACTCGGTATTATCCTTTTACACCTCCGGATTTGGGTCGCGGAGAAATTCGTGCGACTTGGAGGCACGTTTTCGCGAAGGATCCTTGCACTATTCTTTGTTACCCGGTTACACCCTCCCAGATTTGGATCGCGGAAAAATTGCGCCATCATGCACCGTTCGATCGGTATTGGGCGGCTCAGATTTTATCTATGTATGAATTAAATGGGCCACATATCTTTATCAAATTTCAGAGCATCCTTCGATGCACAGCACAGCATTTCATCATTGAGAAAGAACTGCAACATTTTTCTTATTTCCAATTTTCTGAGGTCTCATCATCCATGGCTATCTATAAGAAGAGGTGGGTGCCAATTTATTTGGATCTGTATCCTCCTCTGCTGCTGCTTGTTTCCTTGAGGGTTCATTCGTGGAGAGTAAATTTCCGGTATGTCTGAAAATTTTATCTGAAGAATATGGCACTTCATAAATGGTGCAAAAGTTCTCACACGTTTCTAAGTATTATGCCAAAAGAGAGTAAATTGCCCAAAAAGTGGCTGAAAAATAGGGATAGAAACAGGAACCATCACAACTGTTCACAGTACGACAGACGGGCAACAAAATCCCAAGTTCAGAGCAAGTTCACAGCAGCACCATGCCTCCCTATGTAGGGACGGTCCCAAGTTCAGAGCAAGTTCACGGCAGCACCATGCCTCCCTATGTAGGGACGGTTCCGGGCCTCAGGCTGGGTAGGCTATAACCTAAGGTCTGAAAAAAAATTAGCAGCACACACATATAAACATAAGAAAACACATGTACAGCCGGAGAAGGCAAAAGAGGGGAATCCCAAACCGACCACCCTACTTGCTCCGCTCACTCACGTCGGTTGTCGCCCCCAATCCCAAATCGCAAGCGCTCGCCTCGCTGCCTAAGTCGACTCCTTCCTCCGACGGCTCGGCTGACTACCCTCCATTGCTCTGTTGTGTTGTCTCCCCGCAGCTCTGCGCTCCCTTTGCCCTTCCCTCTACACTGCTACCTACCCCCTCACACACGCTACACTTGATCTCACATCCGGTACTCCCTACTGCTCCTTCCTTCCCGATCTAAAATTTGAATGACAAAATGAAATGAATGCTAAGTGTTTTACATTTTTATTTAGGAATTAGTGATACAGAATGAATAAGAGCAAAACATTGTTATCTTATTTTCCCAATAAGAACACAATTCAACCAATTTCTTCATGAAACAGTTGGAACTGGAGCTAGTAACACCGGGCAAAACAATCCTCATGTTGAACCTAATCCAGGTGATATAGTTGCCAATACTAGGCATTTTCAAGGGGTGAGATCACGTAAGAAACATCTATCTTTTGCTAGTGGTAAGTTAGCTTCTGACAAATGTAAACTTCATGTTCTTTGTATTTATCCATACCCTTGTTCGAGTTAACTTTTTTATGTTGTCTTGTAGATTATGGTTTTTGTTCTACTATTGATGAAGAAATAGTGGTCAGGATAGAGAGCAAATCTTTGATTATTTAGGTACTCAAATTGTATCTCTACTATGCTATATTGTTTATGTTTTGCTATATTTTTCTTGTTATATTTTATGTTGAAGTATTAAGCTATAGCTTCATTTTCATTTTCATTTTCTTTTTTTTGGCAGGCTCTGAAGCCAAGACCTGCAGAGAGTTCGGTGCGACCTACCCAACTTTCTACTGCGTGGAGCACTGCCACAACAAGGGCTTCATATGGAGGGAAGTGCGTCATCATCTCCGTTCGCCCCCATCATCTCCGTTCTGCAGCAAATCGTGCCGCTGAAGCAAACCGGCGACTGGCAAACTGGCAAGTAGTCTGTGAAATCCTCGGTGACCTCGCTGAAGTTGGTCCTTAAAAAAAAAGAGTAAATTTCCTTGAGGGTTCATTCGTGGAGAGTAAATTTCCGGTATGTCTGAAAATTTTATCTGAAGAATATGGCACTTCATAAATGGTGCAAAAGTTCTCACACGTTTCTAAGTATTATGCCAAAAGAGAGTAAATTGCCCAAAAAGTGGCTGAAAAATAGGGATAGAAACAGGAACCATCACAACTGTTCACAGTACGACAGACGGGCAACAAAATCCCAAGTTCAGAGCAAGTTCACGGCAGCTCCATGCCTCCCTGTGTAGGGACGGTTCCGGGCCTCAGGCTAGGTAGGTTATAACCTAAGGTCTGGAAAAAAATTAGCAACACACACATATATAAACATAAGAAAACACATATACAGCCGGAGAAGGCACAAGAGGGGAAGCCCAAACCGACCACCCTACTTGCTCCGCTCACTCACGTCGGTTGTCGCCCCCAATCCCAAATCGCAAGCGCTCGCCTCGCTGCCTAACTCAACTCCTTCCTCCGACGGCTCACTGACCGCCTCCATTGCTCACTGTCTTTGTCTCCCTGCAGCTCTGCACTCCCTTTGCCCTTCCCTCTACACTGCTACCTACCCCCTCACGCACGCAACACTTGATCTCACATCCGGTACTCCCTACTGCTCCTTCCTTCCCGATCTAAAATTTGAATGACAAAATGAAATGAATGCTAAGTGTTTTACATTTTTATTTAGGAATTAGTGATACAGAATGAATAAGAGCAAAACATTGTTATCTTATTTTCCCAATAAGAACACAATTCAACCAATTTTCTTCCTGAAATAGTTGGAACTGGAGCTAGTAACACCGGGCAAAACAATCCTCATGTTGAACCTAATCCAGGTGATATAGTTGCCGATCCTAGGCATTTTCAAGGGGTGAGATCACGTAAGAAACATCTATCTTTAATTTGCTAGTGGTAAGTTAGCTTCTGACAAATATAAACTTCATATTCTTTGTATTTATCCATACCCTTGTTCGAGTTAACTTTTTTATGTTGTCTTGTAGATTCTGGTTCTTGTTCTACTATTGATGAAGAAATAGTGGTCAGGATAGAGAGCAAATCTTTGATTATTTAGGTACTCAAATTGTATCTCTACTATGCTATATTATTTATGTTTTGCTATATTTTTCTTGCTATATTTTATGTTGAAGCATTAAGCTATAGCTTCATTTTCATTTTCATTTTCTTTTTTTTGGCATGCTCTGAAGCCAAGACCTGCAGAGAGTTCGGCACGACCTACCCAACTTTCTACTGCGTGGAGCACTGCCACAACAAGGGCTTCATATGGAGGGAAGTGCGTCATGATACCCGTTCGCCCCTATCATCTCCGTTCTGCAGCAAATCGTGCCGCTGAAGCAAACCGGCGACTGGCAAGTAGTCTGTGAAATCCTCGGTGACCTCGCTGAAGTTGGTCCTTAAAAAAAAGAGAGAACAAGGAAAAACCTCGTCGTAGTCGCTGTACTCAGTGAAATCTATCGCTGTAATCGCCACCCGTGGCTCACGACAAGGTGGCAGCGCACCCGGATACTGCAGGGAATGACGCGCTGGAGTGGAAGTGAAGCGGTTGCAGTGTTGCAGCACGGCGTTGGAGGCGGCGGCGGCTGTCTCGACCGGCGAGTGCGACGGCGATGGCGACGTAGCGACCCGCCCCGGTCTTCGTGAGACGTTTGATCGCGTTTGTGTGGCTCAGATTGAGTAGAAAATCGTAGTGGAGGCATTTTCACGAAGGACCCTTGTATTACATGGTATTATCATTTTAAGCCCTCCGGATTTGGGTCGTGGATAAAATTTGCGAGCACGGACCGTTTGATCGGTGTTGTACAGTTCAAATCGAGGCGGGATCCATGTGACATGGATGTACGTTTTCATGGAAGTCCCCTTAATTACTATATATTATTTGTATGCATCCTCTCTGTTTGGATCGCGGATAATATCCGTGATCTCATGCCATTCGATCGACTTTAGGCGGCTTGGATTGAGAAAGATAAACCTAGCCGTGGAGGCGCTTTTTTCGCAAGGGCCCCTTTGAATTAATGCCCACGGCGGCGTTTCACCTTCACGTCGCCGAGCAGGCCGCGCCGCCGTAGACCTCCGCGGATATGACGGCTCCGACGCACCCGCCACTCCCTCCATCTTCCACACCGTCGGGGACCTCGTCGCCCTCCTCGTCCTCGACCGCCTCAGCCTCCCCAAGGTGCATCCTTTTCTTGGCATATCGTTCGCTTCTTGGTTCCAAACGCTGTCACCGACGGCCGTCCTCAAGCCAAATTGTTGTATCCAAACATTGCAAATTTGCAACCAATGTATGCAACAATCCCAACCCAGTTTAGACTGACAGGCACATGCTATGTTCTGTAAAGTCCAGTACTATGTATGCAAGAATAACTTCCCAATTGAAATTGAAGAAATGCAGATTTTTTTATCAAGATGAGATGCATGTGTAGAGTGACAGGGTTGGTGTCAAACTAGTGCAAGAAATCTCTGTAATTAAAGGCATTACCCACCATGGCATTGGCACTCGTCGCGTCTGTCCCTCTTTACATGCTTGTTGCCACTCGGTTGCTCAGAAAATGGTGATTCTGCCATTACGAAAACTGGGCTTCGCAATTTTGTCATCCCGCAAATGGGATTCGCCCGTTTGCCATTCTCAAACGATACACACCCGCAAATATGCCCTGTGGAGGATTTGTTGCCAAATTAAATTTTTTTTTGTGCGGCATCTTTTCTTCCGCTTTGCCCCTGAGCCTTATCCCTTCGTTCCTTTTCATTCACCGTATCTTCACGGGAGAGAGAGCACGGAGAGAACGGGAGAGAGACGAGACGAAGACGAACAGAGGGAACTGCTCCACCGCCGCCGATGCCGCCGACGGCCGATGCACCACCACCTCGGCCCTTTCCTTCCCAAACCACGGCCTCGCGCTAGGCGCCGCCCGCGTCGCGCCAAAGTCATTGCCGCCGCCCCGACGCGTCGGGAGGGGCAAAACGGGTAGGCAAGTTTGCCATGGTAAAAAAAAAAATTAATTTGGCAACAAATCCTCCACAGGGCATATTTGCGGGTGTGTATCGTTTGAGAATGGCAAACGGGCGAATCCCATTTGCGGGATGGCAAAATTGCGAAGCCCAGTTATCATAATGGCAGAATCACCATTTTCTCTCGGTTGCTATGCAACGTGGCCAGGAGTATACTTGTCATAGAGTTGTTTTATGTTTTTATCTTCTTCCCTCTTTTTTTTTTTTCTCATAACAGTTTTCTTTTTCTTGACTTGCTGTGTGCCTACTTTTTCTGTGCTCTTTATGCAAGAAAATTGAATGGATCCATGGCTCCAGTTAGAGATTATACTGTGGCCACATCTTCATCCCATGCGGCATGTACATAGGATTTGTCTCAAGTGGCACTAGATGGTCTTTCAAAAAGGTGGCATTCGATGAAGTAAGAGTCAGGAGGCTTGATCATCAAGTGGCACAACTGAATTTTTTGTCAGGTTTCAGAATGCATTCCAAGTAGAAGCAAGCTAGCATTGCATCATGCACTTTTACCCCACCTGGAGAGAATAAGAAAGCATCATCGGCTGCTATAAGAAGAAGATATGTCAAATACTACAGAAATAGCCGGAAAGTTTCTTCCTTGAGACATGGAGGCTGTCAAGGCGTCGTCGATCTTGTGCCTCCTGCTGCTGTTCATGCCACTCTTCTTCGCTCCAAGTAAGTCTATTTGGGAATAAGGTGAAACTAAATAATCATTGAAATGATACATTAAAAATGTTGTAGAATTAATCATCTGATTGATTGTTTTGTATCGGATTGTTTTGTATCAGATGTAAGGTGCAGTAATGCAATTAATGGCAACTTCTTCTGTCTGCAGGCTGTGGGAAGAAGGAGGTGTGCGACGAGTGGATGAGCGGCACGTACAGGATGCTGATTTTGTGCAGCAGCAAGAAATGCAACCAATACTGCATCGGCGAGGGTGCCACCAGGGGGAGGTGCGGCTTCCTCATCGTCCGGTCCTTCTGCTACTGTACCAGAGAATGCGACTGATGATTCTGATCTCAGCTGTAATAGGAACTGACAAATAAATAAGAGCACAAGGTTGTGATGATCTGAAGTTGCTCCTCGGACCTTTGAATAAATAAACAAAATATCTTTTATTTTTTAGTGATTCAAGTTCAAATTTGAGTTTGTTTATCCATAGGGCAAAAAAGAAGTATTGTCCACACATACAAGACTGGCAAGATTGCATCTTCTAATTTTATCTTTTATAAATTCAGTTTCTCTTTTCTTCTACTAACTTTGTTTCTCTTAAATTATATATATATATATATATATATATATATATATAGTTCATCATCAACTATTTGGCTTTTCTCTATAATTATTGTAAGACAAGGGTTGTCTGCATTCCAAACCCAGCCTCTCTACATGCCAAATTGTTGCAAACATACATCGCAACCAGTGTATGTAGCAATATCAGCCTAGTTTAGGCTATCAGGCACGAATTTTGGACTGATTTGGCCGTATACCGTAGGAAAATTCTAAAACTGGCCCTCATATCTCAGAAATTCCCGTTTTGACCCCCCGTAGCCATCTGCTGCCGTCGGTGGCCGCAGCAGGCAACCTGCTGCCGGGCGGGACGGCAGCAGCACTCGCCGCCGTCGGCGTTTTGACCTCAGCCATCTGGCCGTCGGTGGCGCGCAGAGTAACTCGCCGCCGAAGCGACGGCAGTTAGTACCGCCGCTGCCGCCGACGGCAACAGTAACGGCCGCGCCACCCGTCACCCTCGCGGCGCTGCCCCCTGATCACTGTCGCGACTCACGCCACCGTCACCCTCGCGACGCCCGGCCCCGCCGCTTTGACAAAGGCAGAGGAACCTGCTGCCGTCGTGATACGGCCATATCTACAACCAAAGCATTGCAAAAGGTAAAACAAAATGTTGTGAAGGCCGATAGGGTGGATGGGGATGCCGCCAACGAGAGGAACGTTCTCGGGATAAAACCCTAGCGCGTGCGTGCGATCAAGAAAGATATGTGGTGGTATGGCAGCAAGGGTTGCATTGGCGTCAGAAGAAGCATCAAGTGCATGGAACAAGTTCGTGCAAGAAGCTAAGAGAAGGAAAGCTCACAACACAAGGGAAATCAAGAGGGAGATTTGGCCATGCATGGAGAGGACGCCAGAACATGGCATGTGGGTTGGTTCGATTTGGATCCAATTGCATGACCAATTGGTGATTAATATTTTATTTCAAAACTAGAATAGTTTAAATTCTAATTTTAAAAAAGAAAAGTATTTTTGGTTCGGATTATCGTTCACATGAACAAGAATCACCCGGACATTATTCACATGAGCGAAGATCGACCCGACATCGCTCACACGAATAGTAACTGCACGGAATTCTTGTAGCAAATTGGTTACTGTTCATCCGACTTTTTGTGCTTGCGTGGGAGGCTATATAAACCCCCCATGGCCGCACCATATGGAGGATAAGTTATGATTTAGATAATAAAAATCAGAAAAGCCGTTTTGGCGCATATCGTGTGTTCTTGAGTCGTGATATGAGTTGGAGAGATTGAGGAGAAAGATTGAGAGCAAGATCAAGATATCTATCTCTTGTTTCGGAGTACTATTCACCTAACGCTAGTACTTGCAACTCAATCTATTAGATTGGTTTGTGAGTATATTGATTTTCTTACAATTCAATTCACCGAATTGGTTTGTGAGATTGCTACTGATCTTCGAGTGTACCGTGAAAGATTGGGCCAACAATCAGGATTCATCTAATCAACTAGGTGGATCCGTATCGTGGTATCGAGCTTGATTGTTCACGGTGCCGTTGTTACGAAGATCAAGTATCGACATGGCCGATATGAAGGACATGAAGTTGGTCATGCAATTCAGCTACACTATAGATCAATGTGAGGAGGATCCACTCCACGATCCGAGCTACATATTCTTCAATCGGTGTCGAGTGGGAACACAGATTGTGCTATGATGATCGACACGGAAGCTTGACAAATGTCGCAAGCCAAACACTTGTGGATGATTGGGGTTGATCACAAAGCCACATCCGGAGCCATATCTATTGCTTTGGAGGTTCAAGCACATTCGATCACAAAACAAGTGGAGGTAAAATTTTCTTTGGATGGGTATACTGCTGTTGTTACTTGTGACGTGATTCCTATGCATATGAGAGCATGTTCGTTGGTGATTGGTGCAATTGGTTGAAAGAACAGCACATACATCGAGTTGCATCACGCCCCGTAATGCGGTACTCCTTTCCATGGAGAGGAACACAAACGACATTACATCTTGGTCCTCGTCAAGGTACTTTGAAGATAGACAAAGCAACGAGACAAGGCCCAAGGAGACATTAAAGAGCAGCAGCAAAGGCTAAAGGCCAAGAAACGTGAAGAAAAACGGTTGTCCGAGGAAGAACAGAAGAAATTAGAATTGGCGACCCTTCTTTCTACCCAAACACAGCAAGAGGTGTCGTTCCATGATGACAAAACTACTAGTGAGGCACCACAAGATGGTCTTTGTATGCTGACCAAGACGGTTCGAGTTGACAACACTTCCATTCTCACAACAGGCGTGAACCAACGTTTTCAAACTGAGTGCAAAATCAATGGCAAAGTTTACAAGCTTATCGTTGATGGTGGAAGCTACAACAATATCATTAGCAACGATTTGGTGCAAGCTTTGGGGTTGACAACCTGGCGACATCCAGAACCGTATTATGCACAATGGTTGCATAATGCTCAGAACCGAAAATTACTCATCGTGTCAAAGTTTGTTTTTCAGTAGGAGACTATCACGACAAAGTGGAGTGTGACGTCGTGCCTATGCATACATGTCACTTGTTGTTGGGGCGTCCGTGGCAGTATGATCGCAATGCTACCCACCACGGGAGGTCCAACAAGTACTCTTTGGTGCATCAGGGAAGATCATATACCCTGTGTCCTATGCCAGAGAATTCTATTCATGCTGAGGAGATCATAGCTAAAAAGACGATCGTGAAGACTACCCCGACAGAGATTCTTGAGGTTACACAAAAGACGAGGACGTCTTTTCTTGAAGAAAGGGAGGATGATACGGCCATATCTACAACCAAAGCATTGCAAAAGGTAAAACAAAATGTTGTGAAGGCCGATAGGGTGGATGGGGATGCTGGCCAACGAGAGGGAACGTTCTCTCGGGATAAAACCCTAGCGCGTGCGTGCGCAACAAGAAAGATATGTGGTGGTATGGCGGCAAGGGTTGCATTAGCGCGGAAGAAGCATCAAGTGCATGGAACAAGTTCGTGCAAGAAGCTAAGAGAAGGAAAGCCCACAACACAAGGGAAACCAAGAGGGAGATTTGGCTATGCATGGAGAGGACGCCACGAACATGGCATGTGGGTTGGTTCAGTTTGGATCCAATTCGCATGACCAATTGGTGATTAATATTTTATTTCAAAACTAGAATAGTTTAAATTCTAATTTTAAAAAAGAAAAGTATTTTTGGTTCGGACATCGTTCACATGAACAAGAATCACCCAGACATCGCTCACATGAATAGTAATGCAGTGCGAATTATTGTAGCAATTTGGTTACTGTTCATCCGACTTTTTGTGCTTGCGTGGGAGGCTATATAAACCCCCCATGGCCGCACCATATGGAGGACAAGTTATGATTTAGATAATAAAATCGTAAAAGCCGCTTTGGCGCATATCGTGTTCTTGAGTCGTGATATGAGTTGGAGAGATTGAGGAGAAAGATTGAGAGCAAGATCAAGATATCTATCTCTTGTTTCGGAGTACTATTCACCTAACGCTAGTACTTGCAACTCAATCTATTAGATTGGTTTGTGAGTATATTGATTTTCTTACAATTCAATTCACCGAATTGGTTTGTGAGATTGCTACTGATCTTCGAGTGTACCGTGAAAGATTGGGCCAACAATCAGGATTCATCTAATCAACTAGGTGGATCCGTATCACGTCGGGGACGGCAGCAAGTCCCAGCCCTCGCCACAAGTCGCCCTCGCGTCCCCCGGCCCCGGCTGGTGCACAATGGGGAGGCACCATCTGCCGTCCCCAACGGAAGCAGGTCGCCCCCCCCCCCACGCTCCGCACTGCGCCCTCCCGACCCGGCTGGCCTGTCTCCTCCTGCGAGCGCGTGGCTGCGGGCAAATTCACCCGTGAGTGCTCATGGCGTCCATAAGAAGAGCGCAGCGCAGAAATTTTTCAGAAGCGAGCGCGCGGTAGAGAAGCTAGGAGATAGTGAGAGGAAGAGAAAATCATTCGTTGGAAGAGAAGGAAGAAGCTAACGAGTTGTGCATCCTGTTGCGAGCATCTACAAAAAGGTTAGTGGAATTCGCATCCGGCTATAGTGATTAGGATGTAATTAGAGGAATTGTCGCTTGTTATTCTAGCAAGTGAGTAGTTATAGTTTTGTAGTCGGTGTATTTAAACTTAGTGTGATTATCACGTAATTAGAACACTCAGTAGTTAGCAATGTGATTAGGCCGTAGTTAGTTGACCTAGCAGATTTATTGTTGTAGTTTTTATCTCGGTGATTCGCATACTGTCACGAACTTGAGCATAAAATATCAAAATATCTGGCGTTCGTTTAATGAAATAAATAGAATAGAAATAGGGGTGCTCCGACGGTCGGGACCCACGGAGCGCGTGGTCTATGTACTCTTGACCATGCATGTTGACTTTCGGTTCATGCACTATGCAGTAGATGGCGAGAATGAGAAACTGGCCCCAGCTGCTAGTAAGTTTTTATTTCAGAAATGAATTGATAAAGAATTATATGTAGTAGACCCCGCATGTCTTTGGTGTAGGCTAGGTCTAGCTCGGTTATGGAAACTTATAAATGTATTAGGTAATTCTGAAGTGTTTTTTTTTGCAGTGTAAATCCGACCTAGTGAAAAAATCATAACTATTTGAAATCAACCAGAAATTTAGCGTAAGCAATTTTGTTTTTTTGTTTTTACTTTATGTTGGAATATGTTTGAAACTTTGTAGTACAACACGAAATTTTGGGAGTGGAATAAAAAATTGGTTATGAATTTTTTTTATACTAGAAATGAAATTAACCTCTAAATTTTGTACATATAAAAATCATATGAACTCGAATTGGGATGAATAATTTTTTGTTGGTCTGGAAATTATATTCCCAAGCAAACCATGTACTTTTTAGGTCCACTAGTATTCTGCAATTTTTCGCAAAATTATTATACGCAAATTCAATATTTATGTCCAGTAGTACATGAAATTACGAAGAAATTTTGGAAGTACTCCGAGGTGGTTTGTCGTGTAAGTCAAATATGCATGAGGCGCAACAGAAATAGAATTGAAAATATAAGCGAATTCATATGCACCTGTGTTAGGTACTTCATAGCGGAGATTCAAGATCTGTTCGTGTTCCACGGGGACGGTCTCGTACGCGACGGACCGTACGGTGCGGACCTGTCAAGTTGCGAGCGCACCGTGATTCGGGCGCCGTCTCTGAAGGACATGGGCCTCTAGGAGCTAAGGCGGTGCGTGCGTTCCTCGTTCGATCGCGCCACTGGAAGGAAGAAGCTGCGCATCGAGGCGGTGTATCCCTCGGTTGCGGGTGGTGCAGGCGAGACGGTTTGGCAATTTATGAAGGTCACATGTGACGCTTCATGGGCCAATTACATGGGGGTTGTTTGCAACCCCGCTGCTGCGATATATGCGCGCCCGATGGTCTACATTCAGTTCGTGGAGAGAACGGGAACATCCGGCGTGGGTGCTTCCGGTCAAGCTGCTGGTGGGGAGGAGCCTGTGTTGGTCGCCGGTGTTGGAGGAGACGCGGGCAAAGACGTGGGCGATGGAGACCTGAGGAGGCGTGCCATCAATTTCGAGGCCAACGAAGGAGCGGAGAGATGGTGGGCAACCCGTATTGATTGTCACGAGTACCTGGCCGACCAGGTGGATGAGGTGGAAAGTGTGGAGGACGTGGAAACAACTAGTTCGGAAGACGACGAAAACGGAGAAGCTAGTACGGGAGGAGATGCAGTTGGTGGTTTTTTAACCACTAACATTGCTTACGTCCCCTCACAATTGGACAACGTTGCAACGACATCGCTGGTTCTGCCACATCGGGAGGGGGCTGAGTGGGGGTTCAATGATGACACCCTGCTCCTAGGGCAGCGCTTCCCTGACAAGAGCGCCGCCCAGCATGCAATTGCTAAATACGCCGTTAACATCGGTCGGAGGTATCGGGTGCAGAGGTCCAACCCCGACACCTACATCGTCAGGTGTGTTGATGAATCCTGCGCTGGCAAGGTCTGTGCGTAGCGGTTCATGGCTCCTGGCATGGGTTTTCGGATAACGGTGCTGAAGGACCACACATGCGAGTTAGCTGAGCCGCTTCACAGGCACCGCAACATGACCTCCTCGTATGTTGCCAGCCTGATAAGCCACCTCGTCACTGCAGATGTGTCCATTTCGCAAACCTCCTCCTGGCTGATGTTGCCAATATTGTGGGGTTCCCGGTCAGCTACAAGACGGCATGGCGGGCGAAACGCAAGGTCGTTGAGCGAATGTTCGGCACATTCGAAGAGGCCTACAACCTAGTACTAAGATTGCTGCATCAAATCGCAGAATGTAATCCCGGGACATACATAAACAAGCTTGAGCGGGTGCATCCGACGGAGGGGCCCAATTGTCTTATTCTTGGTAGGGTCTTCTGGGCCTTCCGTCAGGCGATCGAAGCCTTCAAGCATTGTCGTCCCGTGCTGACGATGGATGGCACCTTCCTATGTGGGAAGTACAAGGGTACCATCCTCACCGTCGTTGCAGCCGATGCGAACGACCAGTTAGTCCTTGTGGCCTTCGCAATTGTTGAGAGCGAGAACACGGATAGCTGGTTGTGGTTCCTGTGCAATGTGAAGCAGGCGGTGGTCCAAGATCGACCAGGTGTGTGTGTAATCTCGGACTGCAATGCTAGCTTGATGTCCGCGTTGAGCACGATCCAAAGCGGGACGCAGCCGCCGTTCCAGTGGAACGATGTAAGGAGCCGTTGGTGCATGAGGCATCTCACGGTCAACTTCCACACAAGGTTTCGGAGCAAGAACCTCGTAAAAATGTTCAAGAAGCTCTGCATGCAGAAGCAAAAGAGGAAGTTCGAAGCGGTGTGGAGACAGCTCAATGAGGAGACCGCGAAGCATGTAAGGGACTCGGCGAATGCCGAGGCAGGGGCGGCGGTTGGAGAGTCCACGAGAGTTAGGGAGTTCACACAGTGGGTTAACTCGCACGCACCTGACCTGGAGAAATGGTCCCTGCTGCACGACACCGATGGTGCGAGGTACGGGATCATGACGACCAACATATCGGAGGTGTGCACTCAAGGTTGTCCGCTCCCTGCCGATCACCGCGATCGTGGAGGAGAGCTGGAATCGTACCATCGGATACTTCGTTAATAGAGCCATGATGGACAAGAAGCATCTGGAGGATGGTAAGCAATTCTCCGAAGTAATGCATGCCTACATGGAGAAAAAGATCAGCAAGGCGCGATCGCACGCCACTCGTACCATGGATGGCGTCAGGCAGAAGTTCGAGATCCGGCTCAGGGAGAAGTACGTGATGGGCCACGCTAGAGGGGATCGTAAGCAGGTCTGCACGATTGGTGAAGAAGCGTCGTGCACCTGCAACAAGCCGCGGCTTCTGCACAAACCATGCTCCCATGTGTATGCGGCGTGCGCGGCAGGCCTCGGAGCGTTACATCTCCGAGTACTACGACATCCACCACCTCTATGCCATTTGGGGTGCCGAGTTCCATTCGTACGGGCTGGACACGCACTACAGGGACCTCTGGCCGGGGCAGGTGAAGTGGGTGCCCAACGACGGACTGAAATACCCCAGCCGTGGAAGACGCCAGTCACGACGAATCCAAAACGACATGGACGACAGCCAGCGCGGGCATCGGGTTCGCCGCCATTGCGGTGTGCAAGACAAGTAGGGCACTCCATCACCACGCCCAAGCAGATCCGGCATAAGCGAGGCAACCGTAGCGAGCAAGATATAATTACTAAGTCGTGATGTCGCTTGCTTATTTTAATGCCTTGGATGGGATGTGTTGCTGTTAATCTATGCCTTTATGTACGGATGGAATGTTATGTTGTCTTGGTCTTTTGTTATCTCATTATGGTCATATGGTGTTGTTTCCTTTTTTTGTAGTATGTTTTGCATTGTTTTTCTGTGCCACACAATATGTTTTACATACGTACTAACATATTTTTCCCTATTGGCAGGAGATGGCGCAGGCCCCAGTTGACGACGCGTACGAGCTACTCGACCCACGCTGGGATGGGGGCACCGTTGCCGGGCGTGGTCCTCCGGCGGCGGCCCTTCAAGCCTGGTCCTGGGCGCCCCCAGAGAGAGGTGGCCCCTTGACGAGTGGTACGTCCCGTAGCTACGGGACACCGGCCTCCTGCCCTTTGCCCGCATGTTGGACATCCCGCACGCATTGCAGTTTGACTCGGCACTCCTCTCTACGCTTGTGGACCGGTGGAGACCGGAGACTCATACATTCCACTTCCGATGGGGGGAGATGACCATTACTCTCGAGGACGTAGCAATGCTTACAGGTCTGCCGGTGCATGGCCTTCCAGTCGTGCCACCTCCGAGGGCAGTAGACTTGAAGGTGCGTTTGGCCGACAGATTCGGCCACCCGATTCCTGCAAACATGTCTGGTGTCCCATATTCCTGGCTGCGGGAGTACATGACCTGCCCCGTGGACGCGACAGCGGAGGCAGTCAAGACACATCTCATCGCGTACCTTTTGTTCCTGTTCGGATGGAACTTGTTCCCTACAACATAGGGAGACTACGTCTACCCCAGCTATATCCATCTGGCAGAGGCTCTGGCGGACGCCTGGCCCGACGAGGTTCCACAGTACAGTTGGGCTTCCACGGTGCTCTACGCCACTTACCAAGGGTTGTGCGATGCCACTCAGCGCACTACGGGCAGGGAGCCAGTCCTGGCTGTTTGCTACACCCTGCAACAGTTGTGGTCATGGGAGCACTTTCCAGTTGGCCGTCCTTATTTCCGCAGCACCATGCACCCTTACCCATTGACCGTCCAGCATTACGGCAACACTCTCGGCGACGACCCCCACGACGGGCCTACAATGGGAACACGTTGGACATGTGGTACTCTAGGGTGGGCCAGGGAGAGACCGAGGCGTGCGTACGCAGAGTTCCATAACCTTTTCGGGACTCTACACGAGACTGAGATCATCTGGTGGCCATGGACATGACAGTTCCTTGCAGACACGGCCCCCTACGGATTATCGACACAAAGGTAATCGAGGACGATCCACTCGATGACGACCGCCACCGGTCTTCGCACATGGTCAAGCCGCATAATCCACAATGGGTCATGGACGATTCGGCTGCATCAGAGGTGCCACCGCCACGGACGACCTCTCACAGCGAAGGTCCACCGGTATGTCATTTTTTTTGTATCATTTCAGCTGCATGTCTGCCTTACATTTTCTGATATTAAAATTCACTTGTAGGCAAACGAGGAAAGGGCGCAAGAGCGACGATTGGAGGTAGACACAGCAGTCGTGGACGGAGCAGTGGAGCGAGAGGGTTGTGATGGACGTGGTGCAGGAGGCACGCGCGTACTCCATCCAGACGTATGCTGCGTACTTGCAGTGGTACATTCCACACACCAGGTGCACACTTATTGGGCCAGCGCCGCAGCATCCAGTGGTCGCCATGCACGAGGACATCGTACTAGCTGGCCCGGACCCTCACCGGGCGGCACGCCACGACGAGGCGGTAAACCATTCTTCGTGCAATTTCCGACATGCAACACGTTTCGCACTTACTATGCGTTTTCTTGCAGTACTACCGCATGGATCGTATACAGCGCGAGAGTGCTGAAGTTCTACGGCGTGAGAACAGCAACACCTTCGATCGTCTCCTAGCCGCGGAATGCGCCATGACCGACGATGCGAGGGCTGCGATTAGGGCCATGACTTGTGGTCACCACAGCGACGTGCACGCACAGCATCGCGGACTTGGAGGGCACCCTCCACCCCCTCCGCCTTCGGCACCTCCATCGACACCGCCCTCCGCACGCCCATCGCACTCCGGGAGTCGTTGGAGCTACGGTCCGTCGGCCCCGACCCGTCTCAGGCCACATGTATGTCATCTCTCAATCGATTCTGGTCGTCAATACCTTTGCATGCACTCATTTTCGGACGTATCTGACATTACCCTTTCTTCTTGCAGCAAATACGAGGGGATATCACTCTGATGCAACCATCGTCATCACAAAGGGACACGCAGCACAGGACTTCCTCGCCGGCGCTGACGGTTTCCCACTTCACACACTGACCCTGACTCACCGCAGCGTGGAGACGAGTGGTTGGGCTCATTGACGCACGGCATTCAGTCCCAATTGCGGGAGCGCGACCCGTGGTTTGGCGATACGTACGGAGGGTATATTGTGCAACACTACAGCTCGGATTGGCCAGGAGGATCCTCCTCGACACAACAACCTACTCAGGTACGCGTGAACGACGTTACAACTATTTTCTCGTTGCACAAAACCAAGGACTGACTCACCCAGTACTCTTCCCGCAGGAAGAGCACTAGTGGGTTGACGAGATGCTCAGGCCTGAGCCGTACCCCCACGCTGAGATCACCCCGCTTCGCCTCCCAGGTAGCACCCCTACTACGGCCTTCGAGACATGCGCCACTCCGGACAGGTTCACCTTCCCTGAGGACCAACTACGCCGTCCGGGCAAGCGACACGACAATACACCGTAGCTAATGTCATGGCCGTGAAAAATGTGTTATGTAGTGTCATTGTGCATTCTGCCTTTCTGATTTATGTAATGTCCGTGTGCATTACGATAATGTGATGTCAGTACAAACGACAACTCTACCTCCCGATTTTAACTTACTAAACCGTAAAGACATAACGCCATGCTGCCCCGCGATACCTCCTTGGCCCCGCTGCCTCTCGGACGTGAATTTTGTTCAACCCAATTGTAATTTACCCGCAGGCTATATATATGGATGTTTTGGCTGCGATTCCCCTCACTCTTCACTTCCTCTTCTCCTTTATTGTAGTCTTGGTTTGCCTTCGTTTGCCTATACACGGGTACACGGGATGTCTATGGCCTCGTCAAACTTTCGAGTGAGCAGGCAATGAGAAACACTACGGTAGCACTTGGTTTGCCCTCGTTGCACTGATCCGGTGAATATGTTCACCTCTCAAACACCAACCAATCCATCGCGAGTGTTCATGAAGTGCTCAAATCTTACGATAACATGTGTCTGATCATCCCCAATGAACTTCTTTCGAGACAGTATATTTTTTCACTTGCAGTTGTAATTCTATTTACAGAACACAACATGTCGGTTCTGGCTGTGGGCTGATGAAGAAGTGCCGGAGGTTCGAGACATTGCAATGCAAATTGTGGCCTTGTAAGAAGAAACCCGTGGTGTTGCTGCTTTTCGTCAAGTGCCACGACCCTCCGACCAACCAATGGAAAATAAAGATAATATGCTTCAAAGACTGGATGAAAGGATGGAAAGGGTTGAGAAAATGCTTCAAAAATTAGTTAACATAGCTAGTTTTGCAGTTTTGCTTCTATTATTTCTTGTTCTTGCCAAGTAGAAGTTCAATTCTAGTAAGATTGTAATATCTACTCTTTATCTATGCATCCCTGCACTACGTGATGTATGTTTTTGCGACGTTGTTGTACTCCTTTGTAATGATGTATGCATCTGTCTAATTCCGTTATGAATACTTTGTGTGCGAATTAATCAAACCCTAATTTTGAAATCCTACATTCTAAAATTTGGAGACCTAAATCTGTAAGGATGCAGACAATTTCATAATACTGACACCTACGCAATGACAACACTCTGCCTCGCCAGTTTTTTCAGACCGAAATGACTGCACTCTGCAAAGTAGGACGTGACAACACTCTGCCTCGCCAGTTTTTTCAGACCGAAATGGCCGCACTCTGCAAAGTAGGACGTGACAACACTCTGTCTCGCCAGCTTTTTCAGACCGAAATGACCGCACTCTGCAAAGTAGGACGTGGCAACACTCTACCTCGCCAACTTTTTCAGACCGAAATGACCGCACTCTACAAAGTAGGACGTGATAACACTCTGCTTCGCCAGCTTTTTCAGATCGAAATGACCGCACTCTGCAAAGTAAGACGTGACAACAACTTTTTCAGACCGAAATGACCCCACTCTGCAAAGTAGGACGTGACAACACTCTGCAAAGTAGGACGTGACACCACTCTGCAAAAAGATAAGACAACACTCTGCCACGCCGCCTACTCATGTCAATTTAACCACACCAAGCCAACCCTGTGGCCTATAAAAGGAGGTGGAAGGCATCTACTACACAACCAAACCCAACGCTACACCAGAGCTTACTTCGCCAAGCCGGGATGGACAACAGGCAGAAGCAATGGGACGAGATCCTCGAGCTAGCATGGGCTTCTATGGCACGGGTCGAACAAGCTAGGGCTGCTGCGGCCCGGGTCCGGCAAGAGGAGATTGCCTGGTTGGCAGCTCTCCGCAATGAAGCCCCAGAGCAAACAACCCCGCCGAACGTCCCAACCGAAGGCCGCAACACCTACCAGAGGGGGAGACGCCGCCCCTCTGTTGGTGCAGGACACATGCAAGTTCTTCAAATCTAAGCACCGGATCAGCCTCGGAATGCGTTACTGGGGTTGTCCGAACTACTCCTCTGACTATCCCGACCGCCGTTGGGATACGAGCAGCTATCGACAGCTGGTACGGAGTACTTATAGCAAGTTCTCGTACCAATTCTCTTTCAGAGTACGCACTAACAATCTCTCCCGTCTACCCGTAGTCCCCGGAGCCACTATGTGGCTTCCGCAAGTGGATCGACCTAGAGATCCACCCACACGACCAGTGGCAGCTCGACTTCGAGGAGTGGAATGCCCAAAGGGGATGTGAGATCCGGGAGGAGGAGCGTCGGATTGAAGAGCACAACGAGCGTATCCGGCGGGAGACACAGGCTCATCTCGAGGCGTGCAGGCGCAGGGAGTGCAAGGCACGCGAGAGGGAGCGCGAGAAAAAGCTGAAAATGGCGGCCGAGGCCAGGGCGGCCGGTTAGGAGTACAACGCCGAGCTCGGAAGGAAGGGCAAATGGCCCCGGTCCACGCAGTAGGTCGGGCCATTCCGTAATACTCCCCCTCCTACTCGCCATATTTTTTACTATCCCCTAAAGGCATGCGTACTTACATGGTTCGGAGCCTTGTGTCACAATGTACCGTAGTAGCAGCGTGTGTGACTAAAGCAATTAGCCGAACCATCATGCCATGTGACCACATGTAACGTGCTTCTATCCGCGGACTGCAATGTAGTTCTGGTTCTGTGCCTCGCTGAGTCATCAAAATAATACTATATTACAAGTATGCCTCTTCTAGTAGAATCCCAGAAATAACCATTCACAGCCCCTTCAGTTACCATCAAAATAATACTATGTTTTATGGCATCTTCGTAATCACAACGTTCTCAGCCCCTTCAGTAAAGTTTTCAGCATCTTCAAAAATGTGATCAAGAATCACAGCGACCAAGCATAGTCATGTGGTAGTAAACTTCACATATTTCAAGTCACATGAAATCATGAAACCCTAATTTCCGAAACGTCTCGTCCTAATTTTTCAGATTTAAACTCTGAATTTGTCGAGATAATTTCAGAGCATATAAAATTACGTAAAATTTACACAATTAAGTCCTCTGTGTAGGGAGTCTGAAAAAAAATCATAATGTTTGGACCTCAGTTTCTATATTAGAAAATTCCTACAAATATTATACTTAAAAGAATTTTGCAAAGAAAATAAAAATGGATAAAATTTCGAAAAAAAATTACACAAGCAAGCACACTATGCTAGGAGGCTCCCCAAAAATTTCATAATTTTTGGAGCTCATTTAATATATTTAAAAATTCCTCAAACAAATATTATTAAATAGATTTTGCATAATTTTTTTTGAGCAGTCTTTGGCGACGGAAGGCGGGTGACCCATCATGCGGTCGGCGACGGCAGAGGTGCTCTTCATGTCCCGCCTCGTAGCGAGTTGATCACTCGACCACCGACGGCAGCAGGTGGCTACGAGAGGTCAAAACGGGAATTTCTGAGATATGAAGACCAGTTTTAGAATTTTTCTACGGTATACGGCCAAATCAGTCCAAAATTCGACAGACACATGCCATGTTCTGTAGTTCTGTACGATATACGCAAGAACTTACCAATTGAAATTGACGAAAAGGCGGACTTTTACTCGGATACATGTGCAAAGCGATAGCCACCAACGTCTTTGAGAAGGTTGATGGCAGGTGGTTCATATGCGTTCAACATGCTACGCACTTCGACGAGTGAAATTGGTTTTGAATTCGGATGGCCAACAGTGCACATGGTGAGCATACACGGAAATAGATCCTCTGCATTAGATCTACAGTGCATAATATTAGAGCGATCTCCTCTGTCCGATAAAAATAATAATGAGATCCATAGCTACAGTTTTCTACAGTAAAATCACTAGTATTTCTGTATTTCTACCCTAGTTACTATAGTACCGCTGCAAAATACTGTTTATGTACCTAAAAAAAAACTATTTGCACAGTAAATCTCTGCAGTAATATAAATAATCCGGATCCAAGTATTTACACATTCATATTTGATACCCTTAATTTTATCTTCTGCGCTTCTTCCTTTTTTTTACCATCGTATGCATGCTATTTTTGAGGAATTTTAGAGATACACTGGTTGCTAGTATCACTACCAGGTACCAACTACCAAAACGGTGATTGATTGGTACTCCTTGTTGGCCTAGCTGAGATAATTGTTGGGGTGTTTTATGCACGTCCTTTACAGTAGATTTGCTCACCCTGAAATGTCATGTTTAGAATTCGTCCAGAATGTGATCAATGAATTCTATTATTCTAATTTCATATGGGCCAATGATATCTGCTGAAATATTCCGGAACAACCGAGCAATTCTGAGCTGGAAACACCCGACTCAAATCGGTAGATTTTCGGCATATATTATCAAACAGTCGACTAATTTTTCAAACTGTTGTGTGCATGTTATATCATATGAGTAGCTGTGATTACTACTACAACCATGTAAATTGGAAATAAATTATGGCTCCCGCTTGTACAGAGACAGACAAATCGACCAGGAGTATCAAGGCAGCAATACTGACCAGGAGCATAAGGCAGCATACCAAACACGCAGAACTCGCGTAATGCAAGTTCGCGGGGTTGGACAGGCTTCACTGATAATAAAATCAATGACAAGCTCTACAAAACATCATGAAATTCTCAACCCATCCTTACTAATTCACGCTTGCAAGATTATCAGACCAAAACAGCAGCGAGTATTGTTATTCTTGTCCAAGGAAAAACAATACAGCACAGGTTCACAACACAGGATATGCGCATACCGGAAGTATTAATTCAAAAGACCATACTGATCAAACACTTCGGGAAAATATGTAATGCTAGTAGGTAGTAACATAAACTAATTAGGCCTTGGTGTTGCCCACTCAACACGGAGGATAAGGTTATCATAACCATACCCATTGAGCTTGCTGATAGCCTTTTCAGCATCTTCTCTGTGGACAAAGTTGACAAAGCCAAACCCCCTGCTTGATCCAGTCTTCTGATCCACCGCAACATAGACACGGCTAACCGGGCCAAATGTGCGGAACAGCTCGAGGAGGTCAGGCTCACGGGTGTCCTCTGATAGATTGGTCACACGGACAGAGTTCTCATCATTCCTACGCCTCATCTCGTGTCCAGGCCTATCACCACCTCCCGCCCTCAAGCTTGGAGGAACATATGCCCCCTTAACAGCACCACCTGGTGCTCCAGGGCCATCAGCAGTAGGAGGCCTATCCAAAGCTTCAGTCTGTGGAGCAAGGTCCTTGTAGGGGCACTTCGAGGTCCAGTGGTCACCCTTCTTCCCACAGGTTCTGCAAACCATGAGAACAGCACCTCCCTTACTTGCCATTGCCAGTGGATCACCAGAAGCACTTGGTTCATCAGCTTTGCTCCCTACAATTAAGTGAACACTTAGCAAATAATAGCACAAAGGCATAAAGATTACAGGCTAACCACAAAATGAAGAGATTATTATCAAGAAAGACAAACTGCTAAGAAGTTTCATGTTACAGCTTTAGCAGAAAATTAGTGATGGCTAAACCGACAGCCTATTTCAAGGCAAATATCAATCAAAATTCAAAATTACCTATGATAGAATTTTGTGAATAATTGGAACCAAAATGGAAAAGAAGCTAAGATAAAACTGGCATGGAGCAAAATTGCTGAGTTAGATTTTTGTGGGTTATGAAAGAGAGGCCAGTTAACATGCCCCAGCGGTCAGCAATCATCATTCAGGAACCCGTGTACTAGAACAAACAAACCTTTAACCTACTCAACCACAACCAGCGTTAGCTTGACTTGAATAATACATATTAAGATGATCAGCAACAATGTGAAATCATTTAAAAAATGCAGAATGCTAATTTGGGGTGTTCTGTAACATAATCACTGCATCACAGGCAATAAGAATATGGAAAATGAGGGCTTGCTCCCATGATACCAATGTACACCATAACTAACAATACATTAACACTGAAATTGGAGATACCAGGATCAGATATTCTATGTGGCCTACACAAAGCATACCACACCTATGTAACTCAGATAGAGTAGTCCGCAGACCTTGTCTCTATGATCAACCACTGTCCTGTGTTTCAACATTTTCATAAGATGGAATAAAAGTTGTCCACTAAACTTATCTAGTCTCTATGATCAACCACTGTCCTGTGTTTCAACATTTTCATAAGATGGAATAAAAGTTGTCCACTAAACTTATCTAGTCTCTATGAACCCCCACTGTCCAATGTTTCAACATTTGCATCCAATTAAAATCAGCTGCAGCTTCTCATAAGATATAACTGAAATTTTTGTAGTCAGATACATAAAAGTGCTGACTTTGTTCTCTTATCCAACCCTACCATTGCTTCAGAACTTCACAAACCAATCACTTCCAATGGCAAAGGATTGGCTCTACAACATTTTAGCTACCCATCTAATTACTGTCAAAGTGTCAATCGATCTATACCGATTTATTGCTCCTACACAGCCCAATTAGAAATGTTACTGTAACAACTATGTTTTACCTAGATGTACATGCAGACAACCCATCGCGCTTTTAAAACTTTATAACACCATCACCAGACTGCATCTAGACTCTAATAACATCAAAACCAACTCCTACCTAAATGGATCAGCAACCTCGATGCGATCACACCTATAGGCTATAGGAACAACAACCATGAACACGGCGATGCAATCCCCCCTAATTTTGACCTAAATAGCGTCTAGCAACAAAGCATATGATTCGAAACAGAAAAATCGACGCAGATCTACTTGGGGGGAAACAGAGAGCAGCGACAACCTGGGGCGCGCGGGCGCTCGAGGACGATCTCCTCAGTGGAGACCATGGTGAGCCGCGAGCCAGCGTCCTCGTGCACAGCGTCGCCGAACTTGGGCCACGCGCGGCGCTCGATGGCGCTCTTGGAGAGGCGCGCGCGCGCGAGCTTGCGGACGCGGGTTGTGGTGGTGACCTTCACCTTGTTGCCCTCGTCGTCGAAGCGATACTCCACCACCTTCTTGAGGCCATTCTCGTCCGGCCCGATGACCACCCGCGGCGGGAGCAAGAAGTCGAGGTCGCCCCCGTCGTCCTCCTCGAGCTCGCCCCACCGGATCTTCTGCTGCGTCGCCGCCGCCGCCATCCTCTCGCCCGCTCGTTGGGTTGCGTTAGGGTTTGGGTGCGCTTATTTATTTCGCTCAGTTGCGGCTTGGGAATGGGCGGCTCGGATCGGTTTCCGGATGCCTTTTAACGGTGGAGATGGGCTATGGCACACGGGCCGTGCTTATTGGCCTCTTCCGACATGTATTGTGTTTCTGACTGATAGTTACATCGGTTTGCATTTTTCTTTTTACCTTTAGCTAGCATTTTTTTAACTTTTAGCTAGCATTTTTTTTTAACTTTTAGCAAACAAGTGAGAAGTGTTACAAAAGTGGATAATATTTTAATTCTATATTTTAGTATGAGGCAAAGATCATAAATAATTATAGATACATAAAGCGACATCAATAGCAAACAACCCATTGCACTTCTAAACATACTCAACAATATAATTATAACAGAAAAATTGGTCGTACGACTAACTTACATTCAAGCTTGATAAAGAATACGAAACAATGCAGACTTGATGCAGTGCAGATTGTAGATGTCACAGTGAAGCGAGTAGTCGTAGGATGCAGTGCAGACTCGATACAGTGCAGATTGTAGATATCGCACTGAAGCGAGTAGTCGTAGGATTCAATGCAGAGAGTGGTCGCGTAGATGCGCTGCCCAGAAATCTTATTACCACCTCGTGCAGGAGAACTCTGCGACAATGGTTCGGAGATATCCGCTCACCCTCCTTTCCAGTGTGCGCCGAGGAGAAGGTACTGCTTGGTTCGACAACTCAATACATCAGCACAATTGATCAGAGAAATAGATAGAAAAAATGGAATGAATCGATCTTTGGTTTGGACGTCTTCAGATCACTTTTTAGGTCGAGACAATTACTCTCTAGTAATTGCATAATTAAACCACTAGTAACTGCTAATTCAAAACCAATTAATGGTTATTAAGTAGTGTTTATTGATCCTGATTGTACACTGGTCTATAGCTTCGACCACTAGTCTATAGCTTCGACCAGTGTATTACGACCACACTGGTCTAAGGATCCGAACACTATTTTTAGACCACACTGGTCTATGCCTTCGACCACAATGGTTTATGACTTCGACCATATTATTTCAATCACACTAGTCTAAGGTCTTCGACCACATTGGTCTAAAGCTTCGACCACATTATTACGACCACACTGGTCTAAGGTTTCGACCACATTGGTCTATACCTTCGACCATATTATTACGACCACATTTGTCTATGTCTTCGACCACACTGGTCTATGTATTCGATCACCTTGGTCTAAGACCCCTGGTATAAGACTTCGACCACCTTGGTCTAAAACTTCGACCACCCTGGTCTAAAGCTTTGCATGCTTTGGAATTTTAAGAATGAATGAGCCTTTACACATATGGGCACAATTACAACAATCTCCCACCAATTCAAAGGCAAGCAACAAAAAAGAATGATAAAGATGATTGTACTGAAGAGTTGTTGATATACCAGTTTTTTAGTATAAATCCCGTACGGGTTGAACTAGTACCTAGAATAACAAGATTCATCTTCTCACAACTGATGAATGGACTATACCTTGAATTCACAGTCTTTCGTGATTATATTTCACTTGAAATCTCAACTGATACTAGGCTGTCAAAGAACTATGCCTAAATGGAGCATTATTTGGTCATGCTCCCTTATCTGCTCATGAGTTTTCTAGAGAATACCCCATTCTCGTGAACTGCGACCTCACAGTTATGCTCAAGTAGGTGTATTCATTGTAGGTATCCTATAGGTTAATACCTTTTTCCCTCATTGGACACTAGAATACATTAAGGCTTTTAGCTATCCTTCCATACAGTTGAGAGTACTTTGTCTATTAGGACACAGGTACACATGTTATTATAATGTACTCTCTTGTTCAAATATCAACTTATTTTTTTCCATTGCCTAAGTCACGGGATCTCCAATCAAAAAGGTATGGGTTACTGTTGAGTTGTAACTCCAATGGGCCTTATTCCCATGTCCATAGACGCAACGGAAATCGCCTTCCGTGCTAGCCCCTTTGTGAAAGGATCTGCTAGAATTTTCTCAATGCAAATATAATTCATAGTAATCTCTCTAGAGTTCCTCAGTTTTCTAACAAAGTTAAGTCTACACTTCACATGTCTGAAGGACTTCATGTTATCCTTAGTACTTGTAACCTTAATCATCATTGTTTGATTATCACAGTATGTTAAGATTGCCGGTATTGGCTTCTCAACCAGTGGTAAGTCCAACATAAGCTCTCTAAGTCATTAAGCCTCAACAGTAGCTGTATCTAGTGCTACAAGTTCTGCTTCCATGGTTGACCTCATCAATATGGTCTGTTTACACGACCTCTATGAAATTGCAACACCTGCAAGGGTAAACACATACCCACTTATAGTGTTGATCTCATCTGCATCAGAGATCCTATTTGAATCACTATATCCTTCTAATACAGATGGATACCTAGTATAGTGAATTCCACATGAGGTTGTGCCTCTCAAGTAGCGCAACACTCTCTCAGTGCCTCTCGGTGATCATCTCCTGGGTTGGATTTGCTCACATCAAATGATATGTCTGGTCTTGTGACACCAGATAGACACATAAGGGGCCCAATAATTTGTGAATATCTTAATTAATTTTTTCCTAATCACTTATTCTTTCGAAGCTTAACACTAGCATCACAAGGAGTTGGGGAAATCTTGTAGTTCTCAAAACCGAACTAGCTCAAGATTTTCTCAGCATAATGGGATTGGTTCAAAGTGATCACATCCTCATTTTTGATCAATTTAATATTCAGAATAACATCTGTCTCTCCTAGGTCTTTCATAGCAAAACATCTAAATAAGAAAGATTTGACCTCGTCAATAACAGCAGTGTTTGTTCCAAATATAAGTATGTCATCAACATACAAACACAAAATCAGTAGAAGTTATCTGCCTCATTCACAGCAAAATTAGCAGAAGTTAAAATTTTATCAAATTTCTCATGGCATTGTTTAGGTGCTTGCTTTAGACCATACCAGATTTGATTAATTTGCATATCTTACTTTCCTATCCAGAAATCACAAAAATATCTGGTTGCTCCATATAGATTTCTTCCTCTAACTCTCCATTAAGAAAGTTGTCTTCACATCCATTTGATGAATGTGTAGACTATGGGAAGAAGCTAATGCAATGAGCACTCGAATGGTGACTAATCTGGCAACAGGAGAGTAAGTATCAAAAGGAGAGTAAGTATCAAAATAATTCTCACCTTCTTTCTGGGTATAACCCTTGGCCACAAGTCTTGCCTTGTACTTATCAATAGTACCGCCAGGCCTCATTTTCTTTTTAAAGATCCACTTGCATCCAACAGGTTTTTACCCGATAGGACGATCAGTGATCTCCCAAGTCCCGTTAGCCATGATGGATTCCATCTCGCTATGGACTGCCTCTTTCCAATACTCGGCATCAGGTAATGCATAAGTCTCTAAAAGAGTGTTTGACACATCATCCATGAGATATACAATAAAGTCTTCACCAAATGCTCTCTCAACCCTTTGTCGCTTGCTCTTACGAGGAGCCTCTTCGACTAAATTGTTATATTCCTTAGAATTATCAGGATTATCACAAACTGGTGGTATATCACTCATTGGTTCAGAGATGGTGGTAGTTTCAAAATTACTATTATTCATAGTTTGATTATCCTCAGTTCGATAAGTATTGCTTGTAGTTCTCATAGGATAAATATCCTCAAAAAATAAAGTATCTCTAGACTCCATTATTGTGTTAACAATAACCTCAGGAGTTTATGTTTTTACTACTAAAAATATATAGATCATGCTATTATGAGCATATCCCAGTAAGACACAATCGACTGTTTTTAGGCCCAACCTTTCTCTTTTTCTGCAATGGTTTATTGACTTTTGCCAAACACCCCCAAGTTCACAGAAAGTTAATATCCGATTTTCTCCCCTTCTACCCCTCACACGGAGTAATCTCACACCTTTTAATGATTACTCTGTGTAGGACAAAAGTTGTTGTTAATATAGCTTCCCCCACCACATCTTAGGCATACTGACACTCTTCAACATGACATTCACCAAGTGTGTTAGTGTTTGATTTTTCCTCTCGACCACCCCGTTTGATTAGGGTGAGTATGGTGGTGTAACTTTATAGACTATTCCATGTCCATAACAAAATTGGAAGAATTCATGAGAAATATACTCTCCTCTACGATCAGATCTTAGTATTTTAATTTTCTTATCTAGTTGGTTCTCAACCTCGGTCTTATAAATTTTAAAGTAATTTAAAGCTTCATCTTTTATTTTCAGTAGATACACATAACAATATCGTGATGCATCGTCAATAAAAGTTAGAAAATATCTTTTGCCTCCTTTGGTCAACAATACATTCATCTCACATAAGTTAAAATGGACTAGATCTAAAGGTGTAAGTTATTTTCCTCCTGTAATCCCTTAAAGGGTTTTCGAGGTTGTTTTGCTTGCACACAAGTTTCACACTTTGATTCTTTGACAATTTCATATTTTGGAATTAAATCTAATCTGAACATTCGAGCAATACTATCAAAACCAATATGACAAAAATGAGAATGTCATATATTGGCCTCAAATTTATTCAAACCAGTTGCAACATTCATATTCTTGCCATATCTTTTCTCTATGACATTTGCATTGATTTTATTGTTTCGACTGGAAGTGCTTGGTGCATCTTTTGCTCTTACCTTTTCTTCCACATCAAGGGCAACAATGAGATCCTCAATAGATATCTCTTCCCTCTTGTGCTTTAAGCTAGAGGCGAAATCCCGCCATGAAGCGGGAAGTTTGGCAACAATGCTCGCAGTCACAAACTTAGGAGGCAAAACACAAACCAGATGTGTAGCTCATGAGCCTGTGCAACTATCGACTTAGCATCTTCCATGTTGTAGTCGAAGAATTGCTCACACATGTAGAGCCAACGACCAGCCTCAGCTTCGGCATATTTATGCTCGAGTGCATCTCACGACTCTGTGGCGGACTTGAAGTCCATGAACACATCATAGAGCTAGTCGGCTAGTATGGTCAGTATGCATCCAATGGCGAGGTTGTTATCTGTGTCGAACTTTATGGTCTATTCAATCGTAAATGGACATTGTGGTCGGATCACCCACCACAGCCCCAAAGACATGAGCCAAAACTTGACCCTTGTCTGCCATCTACAAAAGTTCTGACCAGAAAACCTCTCATGTTTCATAGCATCAGAAGCACCAGCCATTGCTGAATCATAAAAATATCCACAATAAGGTTTCTGGATTGTTAGAAAAGTGGACAATATTTTAATTCTAGATTTTAGTATGAGGCAAAGATCACAAATAATTAGAGATACATAAAGCGATATCAATAGCAGGCAACTCATTACACTTCTAAACATACTCAACAATATGATTATAGCAGAAAAACTGGTCGTACGACTAACTTATAGTCAGACTTGATGAAGAACATGAAACAGTGCAGAGCATCAAGTAGGATCGAATCGTAGAATCGGTGATTCTACGATATTATAAAAATACACATATTTAATATCTATACTATAAGTTTGTATGATTATTGTATGGTTTACCACTTACTTATAACCGAAAAAGGGACAAATCACTTTTTATCGCACAATAGAAAAGCATAATGGTACCGACATGATAGATGCTATAGTTCTGAACTACAGGAGAACAACCAATGACTATGACCACTTTACTACAATTACATGAGAAATTTTTACAACTTTTGTAAATCAATACCTAATTGCAACACTTGCATGTTCCTTAAAAGCAGCTAGACTTACTCCAGGAATAAAAATAGCTTGTCATTATCAAGCTCAAGATTCTTCATGTCATAGTATAGATATTTGTACTAGTATTACCACACTAATATAATTTTTTGTATGTTCCTTGTTTATTTATAGTTTCATTCTCAAAAATTAATATCAACAAATTTTACTCTAAAACAAAATATCAGCAAACCCTGACCTCTAAAAAAATAAAATAAAATAATTACAAAAAAATTATTATTTTTTGCCCAAACGACTCTACCACGACTCTACTCTACAATTCTATATGAGTATACATAAACTACACAAGTCATATATATACTCACAACATGACTATGCGAGAACTACACAAGTTCTTCATACTCAAAACATGAGTATACGAGAACTACATAAGTTTTATATACTTAAATCATGAATATACAAAAACTATACAAGTTTTATATATTCGAAACATGAGTATACAAGAACTACACAAGTTCTATATACTCAAAACATAAGTATACAAAGACTACACAAGTTTTGTATACTCACACAGATATGTTTCAAAGTAAGGATCCCAAATATATATGGAACACGAAATGTGGATCAATACAAATGAAACCACAAAATATAGAACGAGCTCCCCTAAATGTGTGCATACACATATGTGTAAAGAAAACATATACACATATTCAAGTTATACTTATGGTGGAGTTCAACCTATATTTTGTATCCGAGGAATGCAACATTATATAAGAGTTTAAGACAAATGCATACCTCGCTGAATTTCACCTTTATATTTAAATGAGACTACACAAGATAATACTAAACAAGAGAGTTAGTCTCACAATTAGATTTGTTATGGCATTCATACCATGAGAAATCATCAAACACTCCATTAACTCATAATGGCGGGTCTAGATCTTTCAAGACATCGGGTGTATCGCTCGCTATCCCAGTATAAGATTGGGCGACTATGTGGTTTCGTAATTCAACTGGACCTCTATGTTTGATTATTCTTGTATGTACTTGGTCTTGCGATGACAAGGTGATTTGGTGGGGTAGTTCGCAATCGTCAGTCAAGCCTTCCCCATTGGGCAAATGAGGAGACGACATTTGGAGGGCCGCCAAGAGGAGTTACCAGATCGGTTTTGTCCAGCGCGAACTCGAGGGCATTTAAGTTATTGTAGACCTTTAAATTATATTTCAAAGCTGATAAAGATGCCGAATTAGAACCTTCACCCAACTAAGTTATTGTATCTCTCGAGTTTATCTTTCCGGGTCGGAATCAGTGGATGAGTGTGCCATATTCTATTATCCGTAATCCGTGGCAATGCTTGTGTAGGCGGTGAGACGGTGGGTGGAAGGACGCCTGTTGCTTTACACGTCACAACACGGAAGGCAAGTGCAATGTTTAATTTGTGTGAATTCGATGAATGCATGATAACTTGGTAAATTATGAATATTCCTGTGATTTGAGCTTGATGTGGTAGAGTTCAATACCTTATTCGATGATACATTGAGATGAAGTTCAAGTTATGCATTTCATTCCATGCATACATAATTGATTGTCGTCCACTGGAGTGGAAACTTGATTAAGTCCCATTAATTCCAATATGGGCATGTAAGACCTACCATTCCAATGTAGGCGAGTTTGGACATTCCGTATGAAACGTTCTTCATACGGACTTGGATCACCGCTCTTGGTTAAGAGCGGGCTTAAGTGAACACCGACGGGTGTGTCACTAGTTATACCCCAGATAAACATGTGGAAAGTCCATTCTCCTTCAATGCATTCATTCATACCATGCTTTCAAATTCATGGAAGTAAACCGATTGATTCTTTATGAATGTATAAGAAATAGTGGTGACTCGAGTATTGAGAATCCATGATATGATGTGATAACCTCTATCTATGAAATTATTCTAAGATCATCATGAGATAATCCGATATAAATATATATATTCATAATTGATTGCGATGGCTACTAGAGTTTTGTAGTGGGTGTGACGTCTGCTCAACTTTGTGGTTTTCGTACTGCATTCTTTTATAGAATAAGTTGTTATTACAATTCCATTTGATGCTGAAAATTTTTATGACCCGATTTGTCATGTTCCCTTTAGAAGGTTTATTGACACGATCAGTAATGTGAGAGTAAAGTTGATTCTTTTATAGAGAAAGAAGTTTGACCACCTTTCTTGATGTTTCCAAAATGATTCAATTTCGAGTTTTGTGTTCATGACCTATTGGAGGTCCCAGTTAATTATGATAAACGAAGTTTGCCACGTAAAACGATTTGTTGCATAGTTATAATGGTCCTTCAGTGATGCGAGCGTTTTGATCTTGAATGCTCGTTGTTCTTATCGGTAAAGATCCGACATTCTCTTCTTGTCAGGCTCATGTTTTCAATTGTGGACTCCACCTAGGTTCAATGAGTTCACTGCCTAAATTTTCTGCCCTTTTCACTCAAAAGATTTCGAGTTTCAATTGTAATGCCGTTTTCTTATCGGTTGTTATTTGCTATTATCTTCTGAGGAATGTGTTCCCTCAACCACGAACTTGGTTTTCGTTTTCCAAGATCACCTTTATCAGAATATTTCTTTTGGTTTTTTTTACTCGCCGTGGTGAGCAACGTCTTCCTGTGTGAATAAACTTGTCTTTGTTCGCCTCTTCCTTTTGAGAAAGGGTCACATTTTTGTGTTGCAAAGTGTTTGCAAAGTGTAAGTTTGGCAACTGTTTGGTGGTGGATGAGTAATCGTAGCGGTGATATTTTGCTACCAAATTATTGGAGGAGTAGTGGAACGTGAAATGGTTTTGATCTGTATCTCTTGGAGGAAAATTAATTCACATGGAATGTTTGGCTTCGAAGTAAGTCTGAAAAGTGTTACGACTGAGTAGAACCTATGGTATAGTGAAATTCCAGAACTTCATTTCATGATTGAAAGGTCGGTGATTATCGAAGGTTTGGAAACCTTGATTAAGTTTATAGAGTAACGCAATTGGATAGCATTGTGAGATAGTGTGGGTGATTTCTGATGATGCCAATGAGTGAGTATGATAGCATTGCGGGAATCTTAGAGATTTAGTCCGATGAATTCACTATTTGTTATAAGAGAAATTTGTTGTAGAGGTCTTGGAAGTTAAACTGGCTTTGCATTTTCTTTATCCTAGACCAGTGGTCACACAATGATTGTGTGTAGAGAAAGTAGGATAATTGTGTTTTCTGAGCAGTGGAATGATCATTGGTAGAACCTTTCTGATGTAGTACTTGAGCATATGTACTGAGGATTCTGAGTTATCCTTGAAAACTGGAGGTAATGTGATTGTGTGGGATCAATATGTGGCGTTTTGGGTACCTCCAATCGAATTAATGTTGATTAGTAGAACGAGATGTTTAGAGTATTCTGGGAGGGTTCAATGGAGCCTCCTCATGTTAATGATGTATTTCACTTTGAGCCTAATTTGAGGATGTTCAATTAAAAGGTTAAGCTCATGTGCTATGCGATGAATTCAATTTCAAGGTTCGAGAAAGTTTATTCTGAAAGAGAAACCGAGGAAAAGGATGTTTCTCGGCTAGTGAAGCGTTTTCTCGATTCTCGCTTGGGTTGTGTTGTTGACCTGTTTTCGCAATTTGACTTGGGAATGTGTTGGCATGTTTATACTTTCAATTCGGACAAATCGCATGTATTTGGTTTGGGCCTTCGAGTGATTTCTCCTTTGGCTGTCGTGGAGTTCATTTGTAATCTGCCTATTTAGAAAATGGATTTGTTTTCGTATTGAACTGTCGAATTTGGTATTTAACCTTTAGTGGAGAGTTAGCATTGTATGGTTGCGATGAGGACTCTCTATTTCGCTGGATTCTCTTCGTTTTGAAACTTGCGATATTAGGAAGTGGGCATAATGTTTTGTCCGTCTCTGGGTATATTCGCAAGTATGTATCGTCTGCGGTGTGTTCGTGCTGAGTGAACAGCGAAGCCATTCCAAAGTTGAGTTTTAGTTAAAGGCGTTATCCATCGAGTAAGGTCTTACCTTCGATCCTTTTCTGATGAGTGTACCTAGAAAGTTCAGGTTGAGTGTTAGGTCAGACGTCGTTTTACGCCTTTGTGTTGCGGGTTTTCTAAGTTCGAGACGCACCGCTTGAGAGCTAGAGTCTCACGCGCGCGCGAAGATCCGCACTGTCCGTTTTCAGTGCGTGCTTATCGTCGATATTTCAATCGCAATTTTTCATTCGGTAGATCATCGTAGATTCGAGGTCGAATCCAGCTTAAGGAGGGTAGAATGTAATACCCGAATACCGATCGAGAGAGTATTTTGGGTGATGGAATTAATTGAAAACTCAAGGTTTTTTGGGGAAATTTTGGAACTTGGGCCTCCTATAATACTCCGAAATTAATCTGTAATTAGGAATCACCGTAAGAAGAAAAGGCAATGAAAGAAGTGGAAATTCTTGAAAAGAGAAGGAGTTTTCAGATTTATTCGACAACCCTTGGGCGTGCCACGGCCTGTGGGGAGCCCACTAGTGGCCGGCCAGGGGGCTTCTCCACCCCAAAACCCTAGCCCACTACTCCCTCTCCCTATTCCCCACAAGCCGCCACCCTCCCCGCGCCTTTGGCCGCCACCCCTGCTCCCCTTGCACCTCCCTGCGCCACCACCTCCCCAGCAGCAGCACCTCCCTCCCCGGCGAAGCTCCTTGCTGCGGTCCATTGGAGGGAAGGCGAGGAGACGACATTTGGAGGGCCGGCCAAGAGGAGTTACCAGATCGGTTTTGTCCAGCGCGTTACTCGTCAGATTTGGGTAAGATATGTATGTTTTTTGATCTGACCATCTCTTAGAAAATTGTATCCACGACTCTTAACTTTCCATAGCCACCGAGATCACATGATTCCGCCTTACGGTTTAGGAGATATGATTTTTTTAGTGTGCGCTGTTCTGTCTGTCTGACGAGAAAGATCTGTCGGCTTGATCCTAGGTTTTGATTTAGTTAGAGACATTTCTAGAACCTCCACCCAAATAAGTTATTGTAGACCTTTAAATTATCTTTCAAAGCTGATAAAGATCATCTCCATTGGATCTGTAGAATGAAAGTTATGATATTTTCTTTACCACTGTTCTGAATTCTGGGCAGATAAATGTTAGTGTTTTCATCTATTGTTTAGACTACTGTAGAGGCCGAATATGGGGTTTTGCCCTTCTAGAGTTTTATTCCTGAGAACGTTAGCTTTCTTTTGGCACCAAGATCAGGAAAATCCGATCTGTAGTTTGGGAAATATGAATTTTTGAATGCGATCTGTTCAGTCTGCCTGAAAACTGGAGTCAGTAGATTTGTCCCTCGGTTTTGTTCAAATTAGGGGCCGAATTAGAACCTTCACCCAACTAAGTTATTGTATCTCTAGAATTTATATTTCCAAGTTGATAAGGATCATTCTCATTGGATCAGTAGGCTAAAAGTTACGCCGTTTTCTTTATTACTGATCTGAATTCTGGACAGACGTAGATGGGTTGTGTTTAACTGATAATTAGCCCTCTATTTTGGCCGAATCAGGGGATTTCGTCAACTAATGTTTTGTAGCCAGATCAGTTAAGAATCAGTGAGCACTGGTTTCATGTCTTTTAGAGTTACAGACAATTAATGGTGAATTTTCTCGCACGATCGCCGTAAGATAGGTAATCCGACTTTTTGTGTAGAGGTCAAATTGAACCCTTGGGGTGTGTGGGTTGATTAGAGAGCATCGTAGAACACGTGTAGCCGTGCCATATTCTATTATCCGTAATCCGTGGCAATGCTTGTGTAGGCGGTGAGACGGTGGGTGGAAGGACGCTTCGTTGCTTCCCAATACGTCACAACACGGAAGGCAAGTGCAATGTTTAATTTGTGTGAATTCGATGAATGCATGATAACTTGGTAAATTATGAATATCCCTGTGATTTGAGCTTGATGTGGTAGAGTTCAATACCTTATTCGATGATACATTGAGATGAAGTTCGTTATGCATACAAGATAATACTAAACAAGAGAGTTAGTCTCACAATTAGATTTGTCATTAATCACCAAAACACTCCATTAACTCATAATGGCGGGTCTAGATCTTTCAAGACATCAGCGAGATTGGGCGACTAGGGTTTCGTACCTCTGTGAGCAGCGGTTGCGATGACACGCTTCGTCTTCCCCATTGGGCCGCGAACTCGAGGGCATTTCAGTGATGCCTCCGGGTCGGTGGAGAGTGGCACCGCGAAGAAATAGGGAACCGACGATGGCTACATACAAAAAAGAAGGGGAAGCCGAGGAAGGCAAGGTGGCGAAAAAGAAAGGGAAGGGAACATCAAAACAGCGAAAAACAAAGAAATCGTGCAAGCAAAAACCCAGGAGGAGGCAAATCCACACAGATCCGTAGAGGACGAGCCCTCGGTCGCACAAAAGAAACGTAAAACAAAGAAATCGCACAGACAAAAAAACAGGAGGAGTCAAATCCGCACAAATTCATAGAGGACGAACCCTCGTTCGCACAAAAGAAACAATGCACAAAACAAGCAAAGCTCGATGGCGAATCATCCCCAAAAGCATGCACAACCGACGGGGAAAACAGTAGAAAAGGAGAAGGTGGACAATGAGCGGCAACAACCGGAGAGAAGCAGGCGACTGGGTGACGCAAACAAAGCAGGCGACCGGGGCGACGCAAGCGAAGAGGAAGATAACACGTGTGCCCGATCTCCTTTTCCCTCTATACACACGAACACGCGCGGCGAGGCGAAGCGAAGCCAGCGCGACCACACGCAGCGAGCAGAGGCAGCACGCGCAATCGGACGGGCGGGGATGGGAGAAGCGGCAATCCGACAGCCATAAAAAAAAGGGCTACGTGGCCACCCTGGCTGACTCCCAAACCTGCCTCGTTTTATATAGAAGGATTGGGTCAGATCTCTAGATTCTTAGCAAGTAGTACTATATCTGTAATTAAATTATCAGATCTTACACAAGGTTTATTTGGTAAGATGTCTAAACTGTTAGCAAGAAAATCAAATATTAAATCATCAAGATTTAGAATAACTTCCAAGCTTTAATTGAGCATCATTCAGATATAACTGCATCACCTGGACACGGGACACCCATCTTTTGTTTTCTTTTTCAGGCAGCAAATATCCCTATATGTTGTACCAAGAGATGCTACTGGAGTAATACATTCAGCTCTAGCCTTTACTCTCTGCACTCAAGCCCCTGAATATCTTCCTTGAGGCTACATGACTGTCGCCAGTCTTGTGCTTCCTGCTGCTCATGCCACTCATCTTAGTTTCAGGCAAGCCAATTTCAGTGGAGAATAAAAAAAGGATTTTATGTGTTAAAAATATGATAAAATTTTATCCATACCATAGTAGATCTTTTCTTTCACTATTGTTTTCACTTCCAGAAGGAAAGTTTCGTTTGTTTTCCTTTTCTTTCTGCAGCATATGCACCGAAGAAGGTATGCTGGTTCAGGAACAAGACTTACTAATTCATCGCCTTCTGCTTGGATAATAGGTGCAACAGTCACTGTGTCTCTGAGGGCGCCTTCAAAGGGAAATGTCACTACATCGTCGTGTACTTGGCGTGCATCTGCCAAAGATGTTGTGGCTGAATGTATCTTTGTATTCAGTGCTTGTAACAAGAGACAGATCATGACATTGTTCTACACCTTGCTATGATCAACTTCTGATCCGATGTTTGTATAAGTTGCATACGCAGTAGCTTAAGGATCATTGCACATCTGTAACAATTTCTGTAATCAAGCAAAATTTGGAGTAATATTAAGAGACTGATTCAACTTAAACTCAACCAAGTAAAACCAGATGCCAAGTCACCAGCAATCAGCAGAAGCGTGCTACACGGCAGACGGCAGTACATAACTTGACAATTAATTCATGAGGGGAACAGCAAAGCTCTATTGATCAATCCAAATGTTCAGACATAGGTTCCACAGTATTTAGGCATAAACTGCTAAACATAACAAATGGACCATAACACACAGTGTATATAACAGCGGTTTCATTCTGCACAAGCACATACAATGGACCATCAGTCCATCACACACGTTGTTTATAACTGCATTGTCATTCTGCGCGGGCTTACATAGCAAGATCATCAGCAATAGTGCAACAAAGATTCTTCAAGTCTTCAAAGGCACCATCTTGGAGCGAGACTGAAGCCATCCTGTTGGAAATTTCTGTCTCAGAAGCTCTGTCGAAGTCAAACTTGGTGTGATAAACAAAGTAGCCACCGCACTCCCAGGCAGAAAGAGAGCAGCCAGTAACCATATTTTTTACCTAAAACCAAAGACTAGAGATTAAAATCTATTTATTCCTTGGTTGCTGAATCAAAATTTGCTTATAAATGGAAGTATGGAACACATGCTTAAATGAGTTTCACCTGCGGAAACAAGAAAACTTTTGTTCCATTGTTGGAGATCAGCAGGCTGTATGCAGTACTGTTATCATGCAAAATAAAAGATACTTCACTGACAACATTGACAAGGGTGTTTATGTTGTTGGCGGTGAACACGAGAGCTTTTAGAGGGTAATCAACTATTTCGGACACAAGAATGCCTGATCTGGTGTTTCCATCATATACTGCAACAGTTGAGGCAGTCTCCACTGGTAAAAGGTTGGCAAAGTAACAGGCCTGTAATATTTGGCAAAAACACCATTAGATTCTCCTCAAACATCTGCTGCAGACAGGTAGTTCTAGCATCTCAGCAACATCTTTGCAGCGAATTTCTCTACTTAGTGATTTTCATTTGTAATAGAACCTTAGAACAATGGCATGCATGTACGCTAATGTCCCTTTTGAAATGCTACACATCACGGCGTATTAATTAAAGTTAAAGAATATAAGGAACAAAGGACAGACTTAAATATTGTGGTATGCTGTAGTGATATATTACAGCACAAAGTACATGACTTGGTTAAATGCTCAATGAAGATTCTACCACCAAACAACTCAATGAGTACTTGAGTACTTCCATGAATTCAGGATGCATAGTTTGCAGGTGACAAGTGAACAGTATATAATTGGAATGAGTTGAAAGCCTTAAGCATCAGAACTAGAAAGTTTTACCTGAAAAAACATGCGATCTGGCACAATAGATGTGTCATTGTCAAAGAAAATACGGAACGCTGCACTGTTGACTTCTGCAGCAACTTTTGTAATCAGCCCAAACATCCTTTTGTCCCAAAAGCAAGATAGCTGATTGGTTGCACTTGGGACCAAGAAGATGTGACCATATTCAACAGGATATGCCTTCAGGAAAAAAAAGTCCAACAGCAAAGAACACACACAATGCAGATGTCAACTAGCACTTATTTTTATATTTACATTTGGAGAGGAAGGGAGGGGGTAGAGACTAGAGAGTTATTTGAAGCTCAACCCTACAACTTACATTTGCAATCAGCAGTACTCCACTCTTTGGCAATGTTGTCGAAGGAACAACCTCATGCATATCCTTTTCTCCTTGTGCAATGCACATAAGCAATTCCTTATAACATTTCGTACAGTTTGGCTTCAAGCATCCGAAAGGTTCAAGGAACCGGTCATATTCCTTGAGGAAAAATGAATTCCACTTATCATTCAGCTGAGCAACAAAACTTCTTTCACCTGCAATGACCTGTATAACCATCCAAAACCATTATTTTCCAATCAAGCTGAGGGAATAACACATTGACCTAGCGTTGTTGTTAACAGGGTTGGTGGCCGAGTCAATTTTTGAAGGGGAAATACCTTAATACAACCTGCATTTCACATTGTCAATTGTATATCTCGCAACAAAAAACAGTTTGGTAGTTGAGTTGCGTACATTTCCAGAATTGCAATGTTCCCATAGTTCAATTTCTGCCAATTAAGATGGAATAGTGATGTGCTTTAAAGATGTGGATAAGTGGAAACCACTTGCCATTTTTTTTGTTGTTATACATTTTCTTCTTCTTCCATCTCTTATTTCCTGCTGCGATGTTGCCCACCAACCCTTTCGTCCTCCTACCCACCCACCACAGCCATCACCACTGGCGGTGGCGGCAGCAAACAGTCAGTCAGTCGTAATGTGGCCAGCAACAGCAGCAGTCATGACAAGAGGTGGCGATGTGAACAACACTAGAGGTACTGCCACTATGTTCGGGGTTGTTGCATCAATATTGGGCTACTACCCTGCAAGTCTGCAGTCTGCTTTAGTTTCTGCCACTACGTTTGATGATGCGAACAGCACACCATTGCACTGCTGCTGCAGCCATGCATTGTCAGCACCACTGGTGGTTCACAGGTGACAGTGGATAGTGGGGAAGGGTAGAGGTTAAGTGTAAATAAAAAATATTAATTATCACTATATGTCCAAGAATCAACTTAAGCATGGCATTTTGCCAGATTATTTGACGGAAAAATTAAATTGGCCCTTTTCTTCGGTATTGGTGTGGCGTGTGGGTGTGTGTTTGGCTTGTTTTGTCATATTGTGTCTATAGACTGCATATCATAAACCAATATGAACAAGCGGCAACAACTTAAGAAGTTACTGTTATCAAACTATGGAAGAAAAGGGGAAAATCACCTTTAGTTTGCAAGCAGTAACATCATATCCCAACTGGCCCTTCGAAGCAAAATCCTCCCACTGTTGCAAAAGAAAATCATGGATTACAAATGATGCCATGAGAACTAATAAAAATTGTGTGAAATCCCAGATAATACAAACCTGGGAAAGAATGATTGTATCAAGCAAACTTGGGCTTCCTTGGTCAGCACATGCGAAGCTTTTGAGGGCATCATTTCCATGTTGTTCTGTACCAAAACGGTAAAGATGTGTCTTCAAACCTGAAGAACAAAAAGAGGAGTTTGTGACAATTACAGCGCTACAATAGTATGTAACTAAATCTATGCTGTTCTTCTAAAAGGCGAAAGGCAAATATCGCTACGAGATAAAAATTGATGTGCTTCTGCATATTTATCTAGGTATTGCTATTCCAAAGTCCAAACTAAACTTTGTGTAATCAAGCAGGCACATATCATAAATTGAAACTGTAACATAGATAGCTGATCCAACTCATGTAACACACAGAATTTTAATATACAAAAGAACAAATTGATCAGTTTACAGTAGCTCAGCCTTTTCAGAATACTATTTCGTTATCAGTGCCACAACAGAGTAGAGGCCATAGGGTAAGTATAGTTATGAAAGGAAATATATATAATTCAGAATCCTAAGATTAAAAATAACATGGATGGCAAATAGTAAATGAGATATATAAAAACCTTTCAAATCAACTATGGCTTACCTTCACATTGATCCAGAGGAGAGTTCTTGCTCAGAAACGAATACCCGCCTTCTAACTTGGTGGCTGACACCATACTTATGACGCTTAATATATGTAGTACTAACTGAATATCTACAGTGCTAAAAGCCTAATTCAGACTTCAGCAGCAACCACCACCAGCAAGGTATGTCAAATCAGAAGGATGCCCCCCTGCAGATGGGAGGGCACCACGACCACCGTGGAAAGAAGGGGATGCAAGAAGAAACTTAGGAAAGCGCTGGGCACATTGTCTTCCCCTTCTTAGTGTAACACGGGATCCTTTACTTAGAGCCGTGGTTGATCTTTTCAAGCCAGCCCTATTGGACCAGCTATCCACCTTTGCAAGACCAACTTGGTTCTTCTTTTAGGAGCTTCCAACAAGTTCTTGGATCATAAAAATGTAGTATTTTGCAGGACAATCTGAAGATGGGCAAACTTTTAGTCAATAGATCAAATTTTAATTGAGGTCCGACAGGTGTAAATAGTTTGTAACTGTCAGCAATCACCCCATGTTTTCAACTTGATCAACTTAGGGAGTACCAGTATTAAAATCTGTATCAACAAAGCTCAAAACTAAATAAGAGCATCATGGACACTATAACTATTCTATCAAATTAATAAGCAAATGCTCCTATCCATCTATGCTTAGAAAGAATGGGAGTTAAATTATCAATTTTGGGAGCTGTGACATGTAAATATGTAATAAAACGCCTTTGTGCATAATGCTTGCAAAACTGAAATAGAAGCATTCCATAAATTGTGTACAGTTATTTACGATGTAGCCAGTTAAACAGTTCTTTCTTTAAAAAACAGCTGTCTATTTCAAACCAAGATATTCTCTGATGCTTGCAAATGACGAAGTGCATTTATTAATTGCAATCCGTCATTTTATAATTAGATGAACCTATAGGCTATGTACCCCCAAATGTTTTTTTAGAATTAATAAATAGTAAATACTGTTATGAATAGAGCTTGTATTGATATGAGGCCAATGGACTAATATATATATAAGTACATGTATGACATATATGCAAATAAACCCTTATACAATACACATACAACACCCCCCCTCAAACTTATGGTGGACCAACAACATTAAGTTTGGAGAGATAGAAGCTGTGCTGAGCTCTGGTGTGCGCCTTTGTGAAGAAGTTTGCCAACTGAAGTTCTAAAGGCACATACTGAAGAGCAACAATCTGGTCCTGCACCTGGGTCCGCATGTAGGAAGCATCAATACTAATATGCTTTGTAAGCTCATGCTTCACTGGATTTGTAGCAATGCTAATAGCCCATGTACTGCCAGACGAAAAAGGAGTGGGTGCTGAAACAAAAACACCAAAATCCTCAAGTAACCACCGTAGCTAAGTAACCTTCGCAGTCAACAAAGCCATAGCTCGCAACTCTGCCTCAGCACTTGAACGAGAAACTGATGTTTGCTTCTTAGTCTTCCAAGTAATGAGAGAACCACTAAGAAAAACACAATAGGCAGAAAAAGACCGGCGATCAGAGTGATCACTAGCCCAGGTAGCATCAGAATATGTCTGGAGCTGTAAAAAGCTAGAACAAGGGAAAAACAGACGACGAGTGATGGTTCCACAAAGATATCGTAGAACACGAAGAAGATGACTATAGTGGGGCTGAGTGGAATTAGAAACAAACTGACTCAAGATATGCACAGGGTACAAAATGTCAGGACGAGTGACACCCAGATAAACAAGACTCCCAACAAGGTGACGATAGTGAGTAGGATCAGTAAGAGGCTCACCATCAGTAGGCTGAAGATGAATACTAAGCTCCATGGGAGTCTCAGCGGTGTGCTGATCTGTAAGAGAAGCACGATCAAGAAGGTCTTGAATATACTTTTCTTGGGACAGATAGAAGGCCTCAGCGTAGAAATAACCTCAATCCCAAGAAAGTAGCGAAGAGGACTCATATCAGACACGAGAAACTGCTAATTAAGACGCTCCTTGACAAAAGTGATGTACTGAGAATCATATCCAGTAATGATCATATCATCAACATATAAGAGGAGAAGCGTCCGACCACGAGGCGAAGTGTGAAAAAAAAGAGCAGGATCATGAGCACTGGCAGAGAAACCAATTGCAGTGACAACAGAGGAGAAACGATCAAACCAAGCACGAAGAGCTTGCTTGAGGCCGTAAAGAGATCGGCGAAGGCGACAAACCATACCCTCAGGAACAGAATACCCCGGTGGTGGCTGCATATAAACCTCCTCACGCAGCTCACCATTGAGAAAGACATTCTTGACATCAAGCTAAGAGATGGACCATGCTCGAACAGACGCCGCAGCAAAAAGAGTGCGTACGATGGTCATATGAGCCACATGAGCGAATGACTCATCATAATCACGACCATGCTCCTGCTGAAAACCACATGCCACAGGACGAGTCTTATAGCGCTCAAGAGAACCATCAGAGCGGGTCTTAACCTTGTAGACCCATTTGCATGTGATAGGAGTGACACGCGCGGGAAGAGGGACAAAATCTCACGTGCCAGAATGGTCAAAGGCAGCAATCTCCTCTGCCATCGTATGCTGTCACTCCTGATGAACAGTAGCATCACGATAAGAAGTCGGTTCAGCAAGAGCCGCTAAACAAAAGCACGCAGGAGGCCGAATAGACTGATGATCACGAAGAGCATATCGAGGGGAGGCCGAAGAAGATGGCCCATCAGAAGAAGATGGCGCATCAGGAGAATCCTCAACTCGCGGACAACGAGTGTAGTAAAGATGATAAGAAGGAACAAGACCAAAAGGAGCCTCTAGAGAGGGTGGTAGCGGCGAAGGAGACGGTGGAGGAAGCACCGAAGAGGCCAAAGGCTGTGATGGAGGTGTGATGACTATGGGAGTGACAGAAAAAGTCAGGAAAGAAAGGCTCGACAAGAGATGCTGGAGTATTGGAAGGAGAAGGACAAGGGTAGAAAGGACGATACTTATCAAAAGTGACGTCCTGAGAAACCCGCATTCGTCGGCCAATAGGATCCCAACAACGATATCCCTTATGCTCAGCCTTATAGACTAGAAAAACGCACTCCAAAGACTGAGCGGTCAACTTGGTGCGCTCACGAGGGGCAAGAAGAACATAGCACACACCCAAAGAGACGAAGAGTAATAGTCAGGAGGCTTGCCACAGAGACGCTCAACGGGGATCCCACCCTGAAGAGCAGAAGAAGGCTGAATCTTAATCAGGAAAGTGGCAGTTGAAACAGCCTCAGTCCAGAAGTGTAGTGGGACAGCAGAAGCAAGCATAAAAATACGGGCTGTCTCAAGAAGATGACGATGCTTCCATTCTGAGCATGAGCACCAGGGCAAGAAAACTGAGAGAGAGTGCCCTGCTCAGCAAGAAAACCACGAAGGACTCCTGACAAGTATTCCCCAGCAGAGTCAGCACGAAAGACACGAATAAGAGAATCAAACTGAGTACGGATCATGGTAGCAAAAGTCTTGTAGATGAATAAAACCTCACTACGAGATGACATAAAATATATCCATGTGTGGCGATAAAAGTCATCAATAAAAATTATATAATATCGATGACCTTTCGAAACGAAAGGAGCCGAACCTCATACATTAGAATGAACAAGATCAAAAGGACGTTGTGACACTGACTCACTAGAAGGATAGAGAAGTTGAAACTGTTTACTAAGCTTACAATCCTGACAATTTAGAGAAGCATCACCAGACACAGACCCGAAAAGACCGCGACGAAGTAAAGAAGATAGACGCGACCCGCAAAGATGTCCCAAACGATGATGTCACTGAGCAAAAGACGCAGTGGAGGATGCAACAGAAGCAGTGGCGACGGTGGAGGCGACAAGATTGGCAGGGGCAGCGGAAGAAAGGTGAAGCCAGTCAAGCTCCCAAAGACACTGTGAGTCACGGCGACGAGGGCCAGCACCAATCAGAGTCCCCGTGCGTCGATCCTGAACACAACAAGAATCAGAATCGAGAATAACACGACAACCATGATCAGTGAGCTGACCGGGAGATACGAGCTGCATGGTTAGTTTGGAAACATGAGAAAGAGCAGAAACATGAAAAGAGGAATTCGAAAGAGTGCCTCGTCCTGCGACAGAAAGAGAGGTACCATCTACTGTCTAAACAGTTATACGAGCAGCTAAAGGACGAATGGAAGTGAGACTGGTGGAATCAGATGTCATATGAAAGGAAACATCAGAGTCAAGAATCCAAGGTGATATACCTGAGGAAGAAATAGAAGATGGTCTCTCACTAGAAGATTGTGCAGCAGAACCAACAGAACCAGACGGTGCAGAAGCAGCCATGCGACGCAGCAGTGTGAGAAACTCCTGAGAATCATAAACACCAGAGCTCCGCTGAGAGGAGGAACCAATAGTGCCTTTCGGAGGATGGCCACCACAACGTAAATCCTTCTTTTTCTTGTAGCAGAACTGCTCCACATGTCCATACTTGTTGCAATAGGTGTAGTGGAGTCCCCTACCAATAGCAGCTGTCACTGGTGAAGACACAACTAGTGATGGAGTAGCTGTAGTAGGTGTAGAAGCTGGAGGAGTTGTCAGAACTGAATGAAACGACTGGAACGGCAGCAGACCCGCAACACAAAGGCAAATCTCCTCAGCATGAATAGCTGCAAGGGCCTCCAACAAAGTCACACGAGGGTGTTGTGCCAGCAACTAAACACGAGTCTACTCATACTCGGCCTGAAGACATGTCAAAAAGTCATAGATGCGACGAAACTCCAGGTGAGACTACTGACGCTAACAGCGCTGACAAGTATAGCAAACATCCGGTCCTAAAGAGTCAATCTGACGTCATACCGCAGACAACTGGGCATAGAACTCATCCACAGTGGCATCTCCCTGCTGCAGCGACTGCTCCTGCCGCACAACAGAAAGAAATAAGGAATCACTAGACGGCTCGTAGTTGTTACGCAGATGCTCCCACATCAACTGTGTCGAAGCCAAGTCAACCACATCCCCAGTGAGATGCACTTCCATGCTAGCAACGAGAATAGCAGAGGCACGGGCACCCTCATCAATCCATGTCTTGTAGGCAGTATACTGAGTCTGAAAAGTCTCCATGACATCCTCAAAAGCAGCAGATATCCCTTTACGAGTGTCTTCGAAAGCATCCTCCGGGGGCACAGGCTCAACAGGTGGAACAGGGCGAGGCGGATAAGGCAACTCACCGGTGAGAAAATCCAAAATACGTTGACCACACATATGGAGGCGCACGTGCTGAAACTAATCCCGATAATTGAGACCATCGAAGATCACTGGACAACGAGAAACAGAAACAGTGTCCATTGGTTGGCACCGCTGGTTGGCGCGGCGGTTAGAATGGCGTATTATTTTTTTCTTTTTTTCTCTCTTTTTTTACTATGCGGGCCGATTATAACTTAAAAAGGCCGGCCGCTCGCTCGGCCTGGCAGTGCAAAACACGCACAGGTGAGGGGTTCCCCTCGGCGATGGCGGTGGCGCGAGTGGCGATGGTCCGGCGGCTTGGTCTCGGCGGCGGTGGTGGCGGCTCGATCTCGGGGCGGCGACGAGCGAGGCGCGGCCGGAGACTTCGCCGGCAGAGCAAAAACACGACGGGAGGAATCTAGGTTCCTTGGCGATGAAGGCGGCGCGAGTGGCGATGGTCCGGCGGTTCGGTCTCGGCAGCGCGCAACGAGGAGGCGCGACTCGAAGCGACGACAACGGCCGGGAGACAAGCGAGGGCGGCGGCAGATCAAGGCCGATGGCGCGCGCAGGCGAAAACGGCGTCGGCGGCGGCGAAAGAACGGCGATGGTCGGGTGGACGATCGAGCCGGCGGCCGAGACAAAGGGCACCGACCGTGATGATGGCCGGCGGCTCGAGACGAAGACAACCGGATGAAGAATCAACGGCGACGGCGACCAATGACAGCGAAGACAAAGAAAGTCATCGGCGGCGGCTGTCAAAGCGCGCGACGGTGGCGAGAAGAGACCAGTCGGCGGCGGCGGCGTGGACGAAACCCTAGGTATGGCTTTGATACCATGTTATGAATAGAGCTTGTATTGATATGAGGCCAATGGACCAATATATATACAAGTACATGTATGGCATATATGCAAATAAACCCTTGTACAATACACATCTAACAAATACTAGTACGTATATAAACTAATACTTGGGCTATATTCCTTTATTTGCACCCCTAGACTCCATTCCATTCATAATAGCATACCGAAAAACATCTACAAATCACAGGCCCATAGCTCTAGCCTCCACCCAGGCCCATGCGTCAGCACGTGTTTGGCCTTTTCTGTCCAGACCACTAATTTAAGCTCATCCACTCAAATAAAGTGAAAGGTTTAATAGGTAATTTGATGCACCTACAAATAAGAAGGTTCTTTTAGCCATTTGAATCGGTTGCGATCTCTTTAATAGTAGGAACTAGGAAGACATAATATTGTATCTGTTACTGTCATTAGCAAATTGAAACTTTAATCTTTACCATAGTTGCTGAAGCAACAAGGCAGTCAGCAAATGAAGCAGGCATTACGGAACCAGGATTGAGTTTTGAGCGTTCATAAAACTGATACATCGGTGGAATTTTCAAGAATTCATATAAAACTGATCAATCATGCGCTGTCAGCATATTCATAGAGAATAGATCAGCCAAAAGGAAAATCGACAAAAAATCGATCAGAAGTATGAAAATTCTTCACACTGATAAAGATGATTCGCGGAGATGGGCTGATGGTATATCAGAGAACAAGGACATCGGGATGGGTTAAGTTAGGGCAGTCGACAATCACTAATTGCATACCCATACTTCAAAAAATCCATCTAAGTTACCCTTCTATTATTAACAGTACATGGTATTTCAAGTTGTGGTACCTCCCAAACACCATAATAATTCTCTGCAAAACATTACTCCCACGTCTGAGCAAACTGAGGAATACATTTCGCTTAAGTAGAGGTTATGAAACCACAACCGCGCGTCAGTCTGCGTTTGAACATCTTTAATCCAACACACACATCATATTCTCGTAACATTCTAAGGCTAAACATGCTTATTTGCAATAGGGTATATTAAGACACATGCACGCGCGCCTTCTCATTCTTGTAAACTATTAAAAATGATAGCATGATATAGAATACCAGCTGCAAGTTGAAGAAACTAAAAGCCATTGCAAAGGTAGGCGGTAGCCCATAGGCCCTCCTATCTAGCACACGTACTGCTCCATGCACAAATAAGCTGCCTAAAATCAGAAGCCTTCAACCGCATCATCCATCCTTGTAAGTTAAAACTCAAGAACACACGGATACTATCAGAATTCGGTCCCTAAACATTGCATGATGCGACCGTACGAGCTACAGGATTGCGCCGCACCGCCCAAAGACACCTTTTTCCCTATACATGCCCTCAATTAAGAGCAATTTCAAGAAACTAACAGCCCGAATTGGACCAATCAACGAACAGTTTCCTCACATTCTGATATCACCAAAGATCACAGCCAAAGAAACAATGCATGCACCGCACCGGTCTCCACCCGAACAGAAGAGGGACAAAAAATCGAGAGAAAATAAAACATACATAGATTCTGCTAAGGGAGAGCAAATTGCACGCGCTCAGATGCCAAAAAATAACATCGGAGTAAAAAAGGGTGGATAAATCGGTACCAAGAAGCGGCGCTTGGGTCTGTCCAACAAGAATAGAGAGATGCAACTATACAAGGAAGGGAGGAGGAAAGGAACAGAGGAAGATAAACGTGTGGTCCGGCGTAAGTTGGAACGTCTCCACTTGGCTTCCCCTGTACCATTCACAAATTTCAGATTTTTCATGTGATAAATTTTGGTCATGTTTTAGCTGTTTTTAAGGGATATTTTTTGTAATACCAGTAGAAATAAAAGGAGAAGGAAAGTGAAAGTTGAGAATAATTCAGGAGATAATAATAGGGATAAAAAAGATTTTACCGTCAGAACCTTTCGGTTTTAGAAATATCGAATGAATTATCATTCATTGAGGTTCCCAGTGGGCCGATCGGCATCTCCCACTTACGTGGGCATTATCATTCGATAGTAGAAAATCTAATACTCATATTTTTACTAACTTACCTTCCACAGTAGAGAAGTCAACAAATAATGCTATTTTTTACCCATAAACTTTTGACCATGAGGTAAAACCTCATTTTTTATTAAGCCAACAGGAGCCACAGAGAAGGGGATAAGGTCGAGCTATTTCGAGCCAAAGGAAGCCAACTCATTCCTTCTCCTTAAGCTAGCACCAACCAGAGAAGCCACCATAGAGCCAGCAACAAGCCAACCAAGCCCACATCTCCTCCCATCTCATTTCTTCCCTAACCGAAGGCATCCACAGCTATAGACAAAAACAAAGCCAAGAGGGCCGCCCAGCCCATGGCAACCACATAGGGGAAGTGAAAAGGAGGGTCAAAGGAGAGGAGTACCCACCAGAGAGCAAAGACACGACCACCCCCACAAACATCGTCATCGCCACTTCCCACTTCAAAACCGGCAAACCAAGTAGGTTACCCCATCCCTCCATTTTACCCATCACAATCAAGCAAGCAGGGCACAATACTAGGATGCATAAAGTAAAAGGGGGATGAGAGTAGATCTTCCCTAGTTAGGGCTTGTAGGAGGCGGCGACTTCGGTAGGACTGAGGAGTCGAGGGAGAGGTGTGGATGCAAGTGCACGCACGGGAGAAGCCGAGGCATATGCACACGGGTCGGGGCCGCGCCACAGCCGGGGGAAACAGGCCGAGCAGGGGTGGCGAGCGCAGGAGGCGGCACTGGGCCACCATTCCAGGTCGGGAGACAGAGGAGGTGGCGCCATGCGCCGGCCTTCGGCCGAGGAGAACCACCAGGAGAGAGGAGGAAAGAGAAACGGGGAAGGGGAAAGGAATAGGAAAGGGAAGCTAGCTGAACAAGATAAGGGAGAGAGAGAGAAAATAAAAGGAAAGGAAAGGGAAGAAAATAAAAAAAGAAGGAATTTAGGGGCGCGTAAATAAATTTTATTCGCAAGATTAGACGACGCGATCCCTAATATTTTGTTATTTGGGCACTGGGTCAGCAGAATAGTGCCTGGTGAAAAGGGGTTTGTTCGTGTTGTTTTGTGCGTAGGATCAATGATGTCCATATGTGTACATGTATTGCTATAATGTGTTGAGTCTGGTTGAATGCCTCTTCAGGTGGAGGTTATGGAACGACGTCATCCACACGTTACTCCGCTCAGCTTGGTTAATAGGCGAGTGCATGGTGGAATGGAAACCAGTAAATGTTATGAAATATGTGATGTCTTCGTGATATGATGATGGTAATAATGATGGAACGGGGTGAGCAATGAGGCTACCCTATTAATGAGGACGGTGATGAAACATGTTAATGGCAATGGACATATTCATTTGCATCATGGCAAGAATGCACGAGCTAGGTCGGTGAGAAAGTCATGTAACTATTCCGGTGAGGTCGGTGAGAAAGATACATGAGTAATCCGGAGTGCTCTAGATAAAGTCTTATATTTGTAGGGACTAGATAAAGTCCTACAATGTAGGGACCTCATCCTAACGAAGATGGGGGGAGAGTATGTCATCGACGAGTGAACACTCTGCTATACCGGTATCGGCTGATGAGATGCAAATGAGCAAATGAACATGTAGAATATTGGTGCATTGCATTAATAGGAAGATAATGATAGAAATAATGATATAGTTATGTTTGTGTGGCCGTGTTTATCGTTTATATTATGTGATTGCTGAGTCTTCGGACTCACCCTTGTTTATTTTTGTATTTAGGTGAACGACGAAGATGACATGCATCGGGAAGGAAGAATAGCACACCCACGTCACATGCAGTCACTACTGTAAACTATTTTTCCTAGATAACTACTTTTGTTATAATATGTATAGTTGGCAGATTAGCTACGCAAACTTCGTAATGGTTATAGTGCAGTGATAGCATTTTGGACGAGGATGGGTCGGGGTGTTACAATTTTTGCTATCTATTACATATTATTAAAATAGAAAAAAAAAACCATCACATTTACTCTCAAATGCTATAATTCTACTATCTATATATTATATTATATTATTAAAACAGAGGAAAAAAAGTCATCACGTTTACTTTTAAAGGCTAGAAACCATCACGTTTATCAGAAGAAAAATAGAAATATCTACATTATCGATCATGATGCGGCCAAATTATAACTATACAGATTAATCACATAAGAACTAGACTTGAAGTATAACTACATTTGCAATGTAACATCTACCCGCACAATTTGTACGGAAAATTCGGCTAATTGTTTTGAAACAACCAAATTTGGTTTAGTCCAATGAATTGGCAAGTTCTGACCAAAACATAGGTGGCAAAAAAATGATGTGGGCCACAAAAGATTTTTTTCACCGATGTTTAAATATCAACTTAGAGAGTTTTGTTAACGTCTCACGTGGAGAAGTAAAACAACAAAGCCTTCTACCTTTTTTTTTCTTATCTTTGTTCACTGTGTACCCGGAGTTTTTGGGCTAATATAATATTTTTTACACGCACAATAGCAAATTTAGTTCCCTCTCAGTGCCAAATGTAAAAAATAACACTGCGTCCATGCGCCAAAGGATCGGAGCCGCCGGCGGAACGACACATCGTCGCATCCGTACGCCCCAAGCACGGAGCCCCTTGTCCGCGCGCCCCACGCACAGAGCTGCTGAGTCCGTGTACCAAACCGCATCCGTGCGCCCCGGGTGGCGCAAAGACGTGGGTGCAGAGGCGAGTCCGTGCCCCCGGCGCACGGACTCGGCAGCTCGTGCCTGGGGCACATAGATGAGGGGCTCCGTGCTCGAGGTGTACGAACGAAGCGACATGTCGTTCCGCCAGCGGCTCCGGCCCTCTAGCGTTCGAACACGGTGCCATTTTTGCACTTGGCGTAGAGAAAGAGCTAGATTTACTATTGCATGTGTAAAAAGTGTTATATTAACAAGCCCCCCCCCCCTCGAAGAAGGGCACAGGGTATTCGGTTTGTTTTCTTTCATGCACCAATAATACCAAATACATTATTACAATAATGTATTTGTTTGTAACGGTTAAAACTAAAAGAGGTAATAAATTGCTTGCCTTAGCACAAATATGATGATGATGAACCAGCCGTAATAATGTATTTGTTTGTAACAGTTAAAACTAAAAGAGGTAATAAATTGCTTGCCTTAGCGCAAATATGATGATGATAACCAGCCGAATTCCCCACGCAATTGCGTGTCTAGTTATTACAAAACCTCTAAAATAGTGTTGTATTTGTTATCAAACTCCTATACTTATATATGATTGAAAATACAATTGTATTTTATACTACTCTAATAGCTCCCATATATATCTGATTAATATGCACCATTATAATATGAACCCACCACAATCAATAGTGTAGATTTTTATTTTCTTCTTCTGATTAACGTGGTAGTTTCTAAACCTTAAGGACGAACATGATGAATTCGTTTTCCTCTGTTTTTACAATGTAATAGATAGATAGATTGGATTTTAACATAACACTGGAGTGTTCTCGTTAGAAGTGACTTTGTGCCATGCATTAACATTTGAAGCTTGAACACACACACACACATAGATAGATTGGATTTTAACATAACACTGGAGTGTTCTCGTTAGAAGTGACTTTGTGTCATGCATTAACATTTGAAGCTTGAACACACACACACACACACACACACACACACATATATATATATATATATATATATATATATATATATATATATATATATATATATATATAGGAAGCCTTTTCCTACTCAGAGTAGTTACTCCTATTTCAGATCTCACAACGTAGGGAGTATTTTGCAACCGAGAGTATGTATGTGTAGTATACGAGTATATAAGACCACCTAGGTGGTATTCACACCTTTTCAGGGGTGGTATGTATAATTTTTTAGACATACTCCTTTTTAGTGCGAATATGAATGTATTTACAAAATATGCTAAAAACTATGGACTCTCTTACAAATTTTTCGTGTGGTTCGCATTGGATTATCTTATAATTAGTATATGAGTATACCCAAAGTGATAAAGGAGTATGTCAAGTTCTTTTAGGTGGTATATCAAAGTGGGAGTAACTACACCCGGGAGTAGAAAGTATTAATCCTATATATATATATATATATATATATGATGGTGTTGCATGTTCTCACCTTCAATGACTCTAAAAATGTATCTAGTGCTAATGGGTAATTCAGTACTAAGGTGTTAATACCATCTTGACCGTTGGAGGTGGGAGTATGCATTATGTTTAATGAAGACGCATTAATGAAAGTGCATTGAAGGTGGAAGCATGCAAAGTGATTAAATAGTTTAGAGGTAAGAGCCCGTATTAATCTTGATTGTTCAATTCAGATCTAACGGCCAAGATTGGTATGAGCACCTTAGCACTGAATTGCAACCACTTAGAATACTTGCTTGGGCCAAACATCAACAAATAAATTTCATACTCATAAACAACACCATCAGTTTATTCATAAGCGTTCTACACCTTTCTTATTTTTCGCATCTATCACCTGGGTATCCATGCTGCTTATTGTTACATTTACGTTACTGATTCCAAACCCCCCCCCCCACCCCCACCCAAAAAAAGATCCCTTCTTGCGAGGCGTGTAATACTCCATTTATCAACAAATTTGGATGGCAAAAAAAACATACTTCAGGGCGTAGCTAGCGCTGGGCCTCGGGCCGGCCCAGCGCGTTTTGATCCAAAACTCAAATTTACACTGATTTTTCAACTTTTATTTGGATTTTCAGCTGATTTTTTAGCTGGGCCTCGGGTGGCCCGAGGCCCAGCTCCGCCCCTGGTGAGCTTATGCTCGTAACGTTGTAAGTGCATGTAGAATTGCTTCAGCCTGCAGGATACATGTATGAAACATAGCAGAGTATTTCCTCGATGGCCCATGGGCCACTACAAATGTCTGAGAACTGGTATAAAATAAAGAGGAAATTTAGTCGAGACCTTCAGTCAACTAGTTGGTAGTATTACAATTTCTACCGCCTTCCACTCAAGAAAGAATCTTCACAAATTTTGAACTACAGAAAACTGCAATTGTTACAAATACATGATCACAATACAAACTAGTACTAACAAGCGGTACTTGCTGCGTGCAAAGAAATAATAACCCAAATACAACCTAAAGCTATAATGAATACAAATAAACCCTATGGATTTGTATTGACAACAACTAACTGCTCAATTGAACAATCTTGGCTACTTTGACTGCACTTAGCTCTGTAAGTTAACATCTTTCCTCCCTGTAAGACTAAGTTAATGCGAAAACTTGCCCAAAGCAAATCACTAACTAACTGAAGTGTAGTAACTTTTTGTCAGGATTTTGTCCAAGTCATTTCCATGAATAATGTTGTTAATGTTTCCACCAGAGTGGCTTCTTGCTAAACACTTTCTCCTTTCAACGCCTTCTGCACTAGCTTCAGAATCTCTGTCACCTAAAAGCATTATGAAAAAATATTATGTACTATAGAATCTTGAAAACAAAAAATATGTCAAGAACATCAACAAAAAGTGCAGGACTGATATCAGGAAAATTTATGGAGTAATTGTCCTACCCCGGCGTAATGCTTCAAAACAGGAGAATAATGGTCAAGTGCTATATAGATTTTCCCAAGAACACTTAGAAGGGTGTCAACCTCATCACCGAGTATATCAACCTGAGTAATATCAGGAAAAGAAACATGGATGTTCTCATTAAACACATAAATTGGTTAGTTAACAAATGAAGAAGGCTCGTTGAGATGACAAAAAGTATTTGTTAAGGATACAAGGGTATTTGTGGTATTTCCTATTGTTCTAAGGTTTAGATTTGTGTCCCTTTGTGCCTATATATATTGCTCATTAGACCTCTTCAATATACATACAATATTCATAACATAGTATCAAAACCAGGGTTAGGCTTAGGGTTACTATAGCCGCCGCGCTGGCTTCTAGCCTTCTAGCCTCCACTCGTCCTCCGCTACACACTGGCCCCAGGAGGACCGATCTTCGCTCCCGGGGGCGGCCTCTCATCGCCGCCTGTGCTCTCCCGCCGGGCTACTGCCATCTCAGGCGTCGGCGTCTTCTTCACCCGGCGCCGGATCTACCGACCTTTTCTTGTCCGGCGTCGCCTCTTCGTCTTCCGTCGTGAGGCGACACCGACCTCTTCGATCTGGGGCAGCCACCGACCGGGTCCTTTACCATCGCCAGGCTCTTTTTCGACTCGCCTCGATGCGGCGTCGCCTCTTCGCCTTCCGCCGTGAGGCGACGCCGACCTCTTCGATCTGGGGTAGCCGCCGACCGGGTCCTTTACCGTCGCCTGGCTCTTCTTCAACTCGCCTCGATCCGGAGTCGTCTCTTCATCTTCTGCCGTGAGGTGACGCCGACCTCTTCGATCTGGGGTAGCCACCGACCGGGTCCTCTACCGTCGTTTGGCTCTTCTTCGACTCCCGTCGCCGGTTTTCGCTCGGCTTTGCTTCGGCTGCCTCTCTCCAGCACCGCCTCGACATGCCAGAGTTTTTGGTGGAGCCGACGACAACACGCAGCCGCCACAGGACGCCATCGCCTTTGCATCGGAAGACCCCGCCGCCGCTCCGAATTCATGCCGCCTCGAATCCGGCTATCCCAACTCGGATCCACACCTCCTCAGCCCCAATTCGACCCGGCCGGCTCCGCGACGCCAGCCTGCAGCCCCTGGATCGGGCCACCGCCTCCCTCAGCCTCCTGATACCCCTGTGCTTTCGTAGAGAGGGATGTGGAAGGAGAGATGAGAGGAGGAGCTCTGTGCTTGCTGGTGTCGGTGGAGAGGAGCTGCTTTATGGGAGTGCTTGCTGATGGTCATGCTTAAAGCTAAGGAGTTGTGTCGGTAGAGATTAGTCTGTTGTTAGCTATGTTAGTTGCTGCTGGTGGATTGAAGGGAGAAGGGGAAGGTGTTGTGTTGGCAGACCAAACGTGAGAAGCAGCAGCACGGCGCTAGCTATTCTGGCTGCTAGCTATTCTTGCTTTGCTGCTAGGTCCCTACGACTTTGAGTTCGTCTAAGCCATGCAAGTCCACAAATTTATTGTCAGTCATAGAAACATAGGAATTTCTTTGCATGATAGCAGTCGCCGCTGCAGATCGTTATGATGTCATCGCTTCTATCTTAGCCGCCACCCCAAGCTTTTAAAGCCGTCGCGCTTCTTTTGCACTGCGCTTCTTGTGCACTGCGTCGCCGCCGTCTTGGGTTTCGATCTGTGCCGCCATGCTTCTATCTATTCCTCTTCGGCTTGATTTGTCAGCTTTCTCTATATTTGTCGATTTTATCATCTTCTTCGTCGTGTTGTCGCGGTCGACTTTCGCAGCTCCTGCACCTTGTGCTTTATGAGTTGTCGTACGACCCCGGATGAGAGAAGGTATTTTGATACTCGACATATTTTCCAAGAGCAGCATGCTAAGACGACATTATGAAGACTCGGATTTTGGTTTTTTTCCTATTTTAGTGTCAACCCTTTCCAAATGCAATGCTATTGTATACGCCTTGCATTTGAAGGGGGTGTTAAGGATATAAGGGTATTTGTGGTATTTCCTATTGTTCTAGGGTTTAGACTTGTATCCCCTTGTACCCTATATATATTGTCCATTGGACCTCTTTAATATATACATACAATATTCATAACAGTATTGAGTCGTATCAAGATTCCAGATTTCACATTTTAGTTTGGATAGCATGCAAAACCAGTATCATGTAAGTTTCTCTAAGAGAAATGGGTATGTACGTTGTACATTATTTGCTCTTTTTCACTTTAGACTTTTGAGATCTCTTTCTGCTTTTACATCTTTGACCATTACTTGGAGTTCCATTCAACATTTCACCTTAAAACTCAAACTAACTACTCCATTTTAGTGGCAAATGTAGCTTAGCGGTTTGAAAACCAAAAAAATATATGAAAGAACAATAAAAGGAAGGCTAACCTCAGCTTCTGCTTTACGGAGATTCGAGCATTTAATCTCAAGTATTTGTTTATACCAGAATTCCTTTTTCTTTAATACAGCAACTTGCTGCGCCAGTGGGTTAAACTGACAAATTATACTAGTCAACCTGCATGGATATTTAAAAAATGAACAATCCAATAATGTATGTGGAAATATGACGTAGACAAGTACAAGTTGTAATCTTCACTAACATGCAGATGTTTAAAATACATTAAGTGATGTGTTATACCCTGGTGAGTGAGCCTAGATGAGCAAGTGTAGTTCCAATTAAACAAACAACAATAGGAAAATAGGAAAGGATATTAATTAATTTACACACCTAGTTTCATTCCGTTTCATGCTTTGTGCTAATCTGCTTTCAAAATCACTGTACGCTTTAGACAACTTCTCCATACTAATAAGGGCAAATTCTAGGTGCCCTGCTTGTCCTATATTACTGTCAATGCATGGTGCTGATGTTTTCTTCATTTCCCGAATAGTAGCATCAAGTGAGGCATTCTGTTCTTTGGCTTCCTCCAAAGCAGTAGACATGGAAGTTAAGTTTTCAGTCAGGCCATGTATCTCTTGCTTGCATACATGAATTTGCTGCAAAGCCTCATACAAACAGCTTTTCATTGAATTGGACTCACTCTTGGACTCTAAGATCAGTAATTCTTGCTCGCACACTTTCTCCCTAAACATTGTAAGCTCGTCGTTCACCAAGTTGACTTGCTCATGGTGCTGCATTAATGCCGATCCTACAATTGATACAAGTTGGTCATTTTCATACTTAAGCTTCTGTCTATCTTCATACATGATACTTAGCTGATCTTCTTTTTCTATAAGCAACTCTTTGAGGAAGGACTCCTCCTGGTTCCTATCATCAATCTGATTCTTGTACTTGTCCAAAATTTCTCTTAACATAGACTCTTCTAATAAATATTTCAAGTCGCTCTCAATCTTTAAATCTTCAAGTTCATCGCTAAGCTTCTCGACTTGATTCAAAAGTCTTGCCTCTGACAGTGAGTGCTGCGCCATTTTGCTCTCTGCATCCAATACTTGCGAGGAGAGGTGCTTAGCCTCCTTTCTTTTGTCAGCAAGCAAACCTCGAAGATGTTCATTTTCATGTAGTAAAGAACCAATTCTGTCTTTCAATCTGCATACCTCGTCATTCTTGTTACAATCTAAAGAGTTATCTTTCCTAGAGGTAATTTCATCCAGCTTTGATGTAGTCTGAAGCAACTTTGATTTAATGAATTCAAGCTCCCTCTCTTTCCTAAAAGGCGACGATGCTCTATCTTTTGCAAACTCCCTTTTCACTCTGAACAACTCCTCTGTCTTCTCGTGTAATTCGGACTCATGCTGCCTTCGCAACTTTAGCCATTCCGATTTCAGAAAATTAGTAATTTCTTCACATGGCATGTGCTTCAAGAGGGAAAAGTCTGGGATATCAAGCATGGGATCACTGGACTCGGTAGCTTTGTCTATAACAGGAGGCTCATTATCATCTTTAATCTTCAAAAAGTTCATCTCTTCGACTTTCTCAAGACTAGTATGGGAAGGAAATGTGCCGGATTCTGAAGCTGCTACAGCACTAAAAATATTATGAAGTTCATCTCGCAGTGCCGCAATCTCAGAAATCTTTTCCTTCCAATTCTTGTTCAAGGTGCTCATACAGTTCTGGTTCTCCCATAACTTCATCTCAAACTCTCGATGCAAGCCACTAATGTAGTTCCGGATCATGATGTTAGAGACCTCTTTCTGCAGTTCGTACTCCAACTGGTGAAAGGTTGCAAAAACATGGAAGTTAGTAATAATGAAGGCAAAATGTAGTCAATCAACATTGGAATTGCAAGAAAAAATGGTGCATAGAAGTCAGATACAGAACTTCTGATAGGAAAACGGTGTACAGTATAGCAAATGTAATGGGACGAAAACAAATTTGAGGTCGAAACTGCTTGGAAACAGGATTAAAGGTGGGATTTTCCTCCCAAAACTGGTAAGAACCAGACAATGACAACTGATGTTGACCAAAGAGAGACACCAAAACCCAAGCCCAAATGCGCAGCGACAGGACGCAAAAGTAGTTATTTTCTCCTTTAAGTAAATTTCACGATAAGAGATTGCAACTTTCTACAGAATCTACTACACATTCTAAAGCAGTTCCAATAATTATCCCCAAATCATCTACCGCAGACATGTCTGCCTCACTCAGGAAACCAAACAAGAACTGAACTGAATTAAACCAATTCCACTACACCGAACCCAGAACCAGACCAAAAATTCTAACCAGGAGCAACCGACTGACTGAAGACAAAGAAACAAAAAGGAATGGTTGCTATCCTCCTAGGCGGGTAAAGATTAAAAGGAGAGAGATAGGAAAAAGAGGTAATTTCAAGAACTCACGGATTCGGCCGCCTCCATGTCCACGGAAGCGGATGCCGCACCTCCAAGAACAAAGGCAGGAACCAGGAAGCCTCCTCCGCAACTCGGATGCGCGCAACTCCCCCTCAACCTCAGGCGCGGGAAACCAAAACCAAAAGAGGGAAAGGGAAAGCAAGATTGAAGGAAAGGAAAGTATAGTAGTGTAGTGCCCTTTCCACTAAAGGCGCCTTCTTTTTCGCTGTCCGTTCGCTTCCTTCCCGCCCCTGCGCTTAATTAGCACAGAACCAGAGGCAAATAACAGATTGCTGCAGTTGCAGATTGCAGTAACACTCCGTGGAGAGCGGTTGGAAAATGGAAATCGCCAAGAACTGTAGAGAGAGAGAGAGAGAGAGGTGAGGTGGTTGCTGGCTTGGTGCTTTGGTGTGGTGTGGACCGTGTGGTCACATGCGCACGCTGGGTCAGGGGCGGGGACGGCGACCCTTCGAGGTTTGGTCTCTGGGACAGCGCGTATTAGCGAGGGGATTCGCTGGTGGTTTGTCGGGGATGTCACGGCGCGCGTCCTCCAAAGAGGAGGAGACGCCGTTGGTGGTTGGTGTCGTCTCCGGCGCGGCACAGCGCCACTCCCCTCACGGGTCACCCGTTCCACCGCTTTGAGATTCGTGCCACCTTTTCTTTTTCTTTTTTCTTCCGTTACTTAAGTATGTGCATATATATATATATGTGTGTGTGTGAATTTTTTTATTAATTAACTTTTTAAAAAATTCTACGAACTTTATTTCTAATTCTAACCATTTTGATCACGTCACGGGACAAAACAACACTGTCACGCTAGCTTGTATTTGGACAATCTCTTGCCACTCCATCACCCGTGGCGTGACAGTATTGTTTGGTCACGTCACCACCAATGGCGTGATAAAAAGTGTTATTTTGACGAACTTATCCTATAGCGTGATAATATTGTTTTGTCACGTCACGGGTGGTAACGTGACTAAAGAGGTCGGAATTGGAAATAAAGTTCGCGAGGAGTTAACTTTAAAATAAAATTTTAAAAAATATTAATTAATAAAAAAAATTATATATAAGTTCGAGCTTCGCTTCCTACCTTAATTTTTAAAAAGCTCACAGTTGTTCCAATGCGTCTCTCTCTTTAAAAAAGAAAAGATAAATGAAGGTAAATTTATCCAATATTTCAACTTTTACCTTTTGAGTAGAAGAGCTGAAAATGGTCAAACATTAGGCGCCAAAGCTACTACGACTACATGATTGTTTAAGGCCTCTTTTTTGTTGTTGTTTTTGTAGTGGAGTTAGCTCAATCATTCCAATGCGTTACCTTAATTTGTTCTCAAGCAAGCATTAATACTGTCAAGCTCGGTACAGATGGTCATGCTTGTCTCTTGTAACCCCTACAAATTAAAGAATAAAAAGGCATCACTAACATCTCTACCGAAGACGCTCTCCCAGACTACCTCCCACGCGTAGAGGTGGGCATTAGGTGGGCATTGGGCAGGATCGTGTCGGCACGGTTTGTGCTTCGAGCCACGTCGTGTTATGCTAGCTCGGCTCAGCCATCACACCGTGTTGGCCTGTCTTATCTCAGTGTAGGTCCAGACACGGTCCAAAGCCCGCCGTGCTAAGATTGTACCGTGCCGACCCAGATCTAGCCTTAAGCAACTATAGACGTTTGGGAAGACGACAGCCGTCATCGTCGCCCAGTAAAACAAAGACACCAGTGTGTCATCTACGCCTGCTCCCCCTCGCCATAGCCTCCTCCTCCTCCTGGACGCCGATGAAGAATTTCGTCCACCTCGGCAGTGCCGCGCGCTTGCGAAGGGGGTGAGAAGGACGGCGACGAGGAGGTGGCTGGAGGGAGGGTGGAGGGCGGCGTCGTGTGGGGAGGGAGAGGGAGGGCGGTGGCACGTGGGGAGGGAGAGGGAGGGAGGGGCGACTAGCGGTGCGTGGGGGAGGAAGGGGGCGATCGGCGGTGCGTGGGGAGGGAGGCGGTTGGAGCTGGAGGGAGGGGAATCAGCGAATGTGATTAGGGATTAGGAATTTAGGAGCCGGGGCTCGGGAGAAAGGGTTGGGGATAGGGGTTGGGGGAGGCTGTGAGGGATGTTGGGTCCGACTGGGTGGCAGAAGGGGTGATTGGTTGGGCCAGACCGATGTGGGGGAGTGATTGGGCCAGGCCGAGGGAGGGATTAGGTTATAACGGAAAGGTTGGGCCTATTTCGTGATGTGCCGTGCCGCCCAATGGGTCGCATTCTTAGGCCCAGCCTGGCCCGCCGCCGTTCGTGCTGTGCTGGTCCGGCCCACCACATGTCGTGTTGTGCAGTGCTTAAACCGTGTCGTACCGACCGGGCATCGGGCCGCTCGAAAAAGCACGGCCCAAGTCCTAGCTCTACCCACATGTTTGATGGGCCCTTGTTCCAAGAGGCCATGGCGGCTTTCTCTTGCCTATTCAAGCTCGACCGTAATCTCACAGCACAAGTCGATGACGCCCTAATCGACCATGGTGGACACAGCATGATGGGCCTAGAAGGGCAGGACGGGGCACACACTCGAGGCGCAACGCCACCACGTACTGTTACTATTATTGTTACTGACCCAATCGGATCGGCATCAATAGTTGTGTTTGCCGAGGTAGGTAGGTCGAGCATCATGACAATGAAGACGATGACCACCACCTTCATGATCACACATGCCAAAGACCATTTCATTTTTGCTCAAATGTCGCCCCTCTATCTTTTGGTCTATGTCCTACGTCTGCTGTTGATTGCGAAAGAACCGTGCATGTTAGACTCTTCGGTTCCTAACTCTTCGATTCCTGGTCCACACTTAGTGTTGGACTTTTTGTTTCTAGTCCACACTGTAACCTTTGGTCTATATATGTAATTTTTAGCTTGTCAATATATACAGTGTGTGTAATTGCTCCAAATATTCCGTTCTCTCATGGTATCAGAGCAGATCGCACCTGCGACCACACCCTTCCGCTAATCCCGCCACCATGGTTGGCAAAGACGACACCGCTGTCGCCGCACGCCGCGAGCAGTAGGCCGCCGCTACCGCACGACGTGAGTAGGAGGTTGCCGCCGCCGCTGCCGCTGCCGCGCGCCACGAGCAGGAGATCGTGCAGGCACCGACCCTCTCCGAGGCCGCTGCCATTGCTTCCCTCCATGCTCAGGCATACAGTGTCCTCAACATCAAGGTCCTCGTCCCTGTCATCCTCGACCTCGCCTCTCCGAGTTACAACAAATGGCATGGCCTCTTCCTCGTCACCCTCGGCAAGTACGCCCTCTACGACCACGTGCTCTCCGACGATGCTCACCCCGACGTCGCAGACTAGTTCCGGATGGATTATCTTGTTCTCTCATGCTCTACTGCACCATCTCCGCCGAACTTCTCGAGATCGTGATGGCTCCTACCTCCATGGCGTGGCTCATATGGGTGGACCTCGAGCAACAGTTCATCGGCAACCAGGAGACGCATGCCCTGTACCTGGACGCGAAGTTTCACAACTTTGTCCAGGGTGACCTCTCCATCTCCAACTAGTGCCGCAAGCCGAAGAGCATGGCCGACGCCCTCGGCGACTTGGGCGAACCGGTGCGCAATCGCACCCTTGTTCTGTCCCTTCTACCTAGCCTGAACACGAAGTTCGCATACATGGTGGCCCTGCTGAAGCGGCAAAAGCCATTATTCTCGTTCATTGAGGCCCGCTCCGATCTGCTGCTCGAAGAAATCACGATGTCGTCGTGCCCCTCCGCACCCTCCACGGCCCTCATCGCCACAAACCCTACCGGCAATGGGGGTCTCGGCGGTGGCGTCTCTAGGGGTAGTGGTAGCATGTCCGGCAGCCGCTCCACTGGCGCACCCCAGGGCGATCCCTCCGGTGGCACCGGCAGTGGCGAGGGCGGCTCCAGTCGCAGTCGTTGCCGTGGAGACGGCGATAACAACCACAAGACCGACGGCGGAGATGCGGGTGGTCACTCCGGGTGCAGCACCTCTGGTTGACCGCCCTTCTTCTACAACCCCTGGACTGGCACCATCCAGGTATGGCCCGGGCAACTCCATCCACGCTAGGACCCCGGCCTCCTCAGTCCGCTCCCCCCTAGCATGCCCACCCAGCCGCTGCTGTGGCCTCCTCGGGTTGATCCGTGTCCTGCGCCTCCTGGCTTGGTCCATGTGATCAGCAGTCATTGGCAAACTCTTTCAACACCATGACTCTTACTTCCCCGCCGACCACCGACTGGTACATGGACTCTGGTGCGACCTCGCACATGGCATCGGACACTAGTAAACTCTCTCGTTCCCATCCCCCTCACTCCTTCACTTCTTCCACCATCGTTGTCGGTGACGAGTCACTGCTACCTGTCACCTCCACTGGTCTTGGCTCTCTTCATCTTACTAATGTTCTTGTCACTCCGCACCTTATCAAGAATTTTGTTTCCATTCGTCAATTCACTATTAACAACAACTGTTCCATTGAGTTTGACCTGTTGGTTTTTCTGTCAAGGATCTTCGTTCCAGGAACGTGATCACCAGGTGCAATAGCACAGGAGCTCGGTACCCCTTGTGTCTTCCGATGTCTGCCTCCCCTTTGTGTGCACTCATTGCTGGCGCCTCCGCCTCCCTTTGGCATCGTCATCTCGAGCACATTGGCCCTGAGTCCCTGTCTCACCTTGCTAGTGTGTCCACCATTGCTTGTGATAATGGACCCGCCGACACTATCTGTCATGCGTGTCAACTTGGTCTCCATGTGTGTCTACCTTTTGTTACTTCACAGTCTCATGCTCTCAAGAATTTTGATTTAGCTCATTGTGATCTTTGGACCTCGCTTATCGTCAGTGTGTCCAGTTACAAATACTACTTGGTTGTTGTGGATATCATAAGGATATGCTCTAGATCTTATGATGATGTGATAATTGGCAATAGCGTTAAAGGTTTATCGTTTTGCGTGTTTTCGAAAGAAAGCAGTCTTTGTCGAGCCATAACCGGCCTGGCCGGCCAGAGCAATGGTCGAGGCCGGTCCATGCGCGATCGGACCGCCAACTTCAGAAAGTGAGGTTTTGAGCTGGGCCAAAAATAGAGGGTGTAGGCAAGAGAGGAGATTATATTGCACTTGATCCCATAATTTTTGGAGTCTCCAGTCAAAAGTTCTATTGGTTTGAAAATTCCAGTAGGTTTCAGAATTTCAGATGTTGAAATTGGCTAAGTCCCAATTGGCGGTCTGACCGGCCAATAGGTGACGGTCCGCCCAGCGAGTGGGTGGTCGACCGCCCTAGGGGCGATCGACCGGTTTCACTGGATCGTCGCCCGTCGTGGCGGCGATGTTCGGTTGTTAGGTCAAAGTCATGAGTTTCAGTGCATATATTTTTCATGATGCATGTTTTGACTAACATGGGTCAAGTTGTGAAGAACTTATTCCCGGATTCGGTTTACTTGTCTATTGTTGTGCAGGTTGCTTGGTGGTCAACGACGGTCAATGGCGAGGATGATCGAGACTAGGCTTGGAGAGCTGAGGTCCAGAACGATCGACGATGCCGGGTGAGGTCAATGAACTCAAGCGTGGTGCAAGATGGACAAGAGTGACCTATTAGCCAACCTGTGGCGCAAGATGACGCAAGGTGAAGCTGTTTAGGTCAAGAGGCGATAAAGATGACACATTAAAATGCGTGCGTGTGTGACCCATTTGTTTTGGGCCTTAACAGGAGCCCAATTGAGTCAAACTTCTAGAAGGTCTAAGCCTCCACTATAAATAGGGGAGGGAGGTGGCTGCACCTCATCTTGGTCTCTTTTATTCTTTTGAAACCCTAATTTGCTTAGGAAGAGCTTTTGTGGAGGCTAGGGTTCTAGAGAGTTTTGATGTGATTTTTGTGCTCTTGGATTGAGAATTGTCCTCCATTGATGGAGTGGTTGTAAGTCCAAATCATATCAAATCAATCTAAAGAAAGTTTGATCAATGTATTGTCTCTTTGCGTTCTTTCTCTATATTTGATGATTTTGAGTCTTCCTTTGATCCGCTAGTTTTTGCTTGAATTCTTCATGTGATTTAGCTTGCTGTGATATGTGGAAACATATCTAGGATCATCTTGATTATCAATCACCCACGAACAAGTTTTTGGATCTAGTGTTCGTTTTGACTCGGTTTTGAACCCTTCTCTTGTCAAACGGAAAAGGATAGTAACTCTTCCAAAAAATTTCATAATCTTCGATTGGAATAGGTTCCTAACATCATAGAGAAGGTGTGTTCCAAGTTTCATCAAGTTTGGAGTTGTAGATCAAAAGTTTCATCTATTTGCAACTTCGTCATCGGGGCGGGTTGATTTGTTCTTCAGGCCGGCGGTCAGACCGCCCAAGGCCACCGATCAGACCGCCCAAGGCCACCGGTCAGACCGCTAAGGTCAGCGGTTAGACCTCCAGGACCCAGAGGTCAGACCGCCAATGCACTGCTTTGCTTTAGCTTGTGTTGATTTTTGTCGTATTGCTTAGGGGGTTAAATTGGATTCAATACTAGTCTTTCGCTGTACTCGTATATTGATCTTCATAGCTTCCATAGCTACTGGAGTAAAATCTTATTGAATCAATTATTTGTGAAAAAGTGAGCGTGCTTCTATTCATCCCCCCTCTAGTCACCTTTTCGGTCCAACAGTTATTCTTGATGATTGCTCATATTATCTTTGGACGTTTCCTTTGCCCCTGAAATCTGATACTTTTGCCACTATGTCTCTTTTTTTCTTACGTTGCTACTCAGTTCAGCGCTAAGGTCAAGAGTATTCAGTGCGATAATAGTCGTGAGTTTGACAACTCCACTGCTCGTACTTTTTTCCTTACCCATGGTGTTACACTCCGCATGTCATGTCCATACACCTCTCAGCAGAATGGCATGGTTGAACGTATTATTCATTCCACTAATAACATTGTTTGGTCTCTTATGTTTCAAGCCAGCCTTCCTTCCTCTTACTAGGTTGAGGCTCTTCACGCAGCTACCTACCTTCTCAATCGTCAACCCACCAAAACTCTTAATTTTTCCACACATTTTTTACGCTCTTTGGTGTTTCCCCCTCCTACTATCACATTTGCGTTTTTGGCTGCAAGTGTTATCCGAACCTTTCTACCAACGCTCCTCATAAGCTTTCTCCTCGCTCCACCATGTGTGTTTTTCTCGGCTACCCATCCGAACACAAGGGATACCGATGCCTCGATCTCTCCTCCTTTCCCTTTGCCAAGCTCACCGCTTTGCCCTCTCCCACTGACCTCGATTTTTTGTTGGAGTTTGATCACACGCCAATGCCTATTGGGCCTTAGCATCTTGTAGGTCCTGGTGCCTCTCCTAGTGTGGCGCGCCCGCCTGTGCTCCTACCGACCGTGGCACCGGACGGTGCTGCCTCTTCTGCGTCGTTGTGCACAGCCCCAGTGCGCCCGCAGCACCCGATGTCGTGCACACTCCCAACGCGCATGTAACGCCGGTCAACAGCATTCCTCCTGGCCCCGCAGCTGTGGTAGCACCCAGTGCTCCAACCGTGGCTCCTCCCATGGCAGTCGAAGCACATGGTACTCCTACCGGTCTACCAGTTGGCCTGCCAACTCCCAGCAGGGTCGTTCTCCCACAGCTTCCCCCAGGTGATGTGCCGCTCCAGCCGGTCAATAACTCCCATGCCATGGTGAATCATGAAAAGCATGGTTTTCAGCAGCCGCTCACCCGCATTAACCTTCATGCCGCCACTCTATCTCCTATTCTGACCACAAACCGGGCTGCTCTCGTTGACCCTAATTGGCGTGACACCATGGAGGAAGAATACGCTGCTCTTCAGGCCAACAACACATGGGATCTTGTTCCACGGCCATCCAATGCCAATGTGGTCACTGGAAAGTGATTTTTGGCATAAGCTCAATTCGGATGACACTCTTGCCTACTATAAGGCTCGATGGGTTCTTCATGGTTTCAAACTGCTTCCTAGTGTTGATTTTGATGAGACTTTCAGTCCAGTCGTGAAGCCAACTACTATTCATATAGTTTTTTCTCTGGCCCTATTTGGGATTGGCCTATCCACCAGATGGATGTTAAGAATGCATTTCTTCATGGCACACTCTCGGAGACTGTCTTATGTTCGCAGCCGGCTGGATTTGTGGATTCATCTCGCCTAGGTTACGTTTATCGCTTCAACAAGTCTCTCTACGGTATCAAACAGGCGCTCTGGCCCTATTCCGGGATTGGCTTATCCACCAGCTGGATGTTAAGAATGCATTTCTTCATGGCACACTCTCGAGAGGCGTCTTATGTTCGCGGTAAATTGTGGATTCATCTCGCCTAGGTTACGTTTATCGCTTCAACAAGTCTCTCTACGGTATCAAACAGGCGCCCCGGACCCGGTACAACTATTTTACGACTTTCTTGATGTCCCTCTGTAACATCCCAACTTTTGAGCCTTTGAAAATCTTTTATTTATTTGCTAGTTGAAAATCTCATCAACTGCATTTTATTTGAATTTATATTAAAAGCTTAATATGGACTTTAAGGACAAAATGATTTAATATGATTAATCCCAACATCAACAATTATTAAAACTATTTAATTTGGATTCTATGTGCTTAGATATATTTTATAGAATTTTTCCAAGCTTATTTGCTATTTTCTAATTGCTAATTGCATTTTCTGGATTTTCTAAAAAGAGAAATCAATTAAATTTCTTCGGAACAGTGTTGGGCCGAAGCCCAACACTATTCCCGCACGCCAGCCCATCCCCTCGCTCGCCCGCGCCCTCGTCCGTTGAATGTGCGACGCGTGCCCTCGTTTCGATCGAACGCTCGTGCTCAACCCCGCCTTCCTCCGTTGGATGTTCGCCGCGTGGCCTCGCCCGCTGATCTCTCTCGATCGCTCGCCCGTGCCTCGCTGCCGCTGCCAGGTGGGACCGCCACCAAGTCGTCGTCTCCGCGACCCTTCTTCCCCCTCGCGCCCGCGCCTTCGCCCGCCATTACCGTTGTTCGAAGCTTCGTCCGACAAAATCGGAACGGTCGCTGATTCTTCGCGCCGACCCCACCAATTTGTAGCCGTATATATCCCGTACTTATCCCTAACCAAATCGGCTACCGAATCCCTCTCAATCTCCGAGAATTAAGGATTCCAAAATCCCGGCCGTTTCGGACTCGAATTGGGGGTTTTCAATTCGGCGTCCCGGGCATATAAATAGCCCCCTTAGGATCGCCCAGCCCGCCGCAACCCAGAGCCGCCACCCTCGTCTCCCCGATCGTTCTAGCGCCGCCGCAATCCAAGATTTAGGGTTTTCGGCCGAGCTTCTTCTCCGGCGAATTGCGTCGCTGTCGTTGTCGCCCTTGCCCTACCCACCGCACCACCGTGTTCAGCAAGGTCCCAGCTACCTCGTGCGCCCCTCCTCGTCGCCAGAGCATCGCCGGAGCGCACTTCCGACAAAACCCGAAGCTCCACCGCCGCTTCTTCCTCGCCGCCGGTCGCCACCGTCGTTGCCAGCTACTGGTAAGGGCACCCTTGAGTGCGCAATAACACGAGGAACAATCTGGTACCCTTCGCCGCCGGTGACTCGCCGCCAAACGCCGGTGACCATCGGGTCCCGAGCGCCGCCGCCGCCGTCGTCGTCGGCTCAGGCCACAAGACATCGGCCTCGGTCGTGTGGCCGCGTGGCGCCAAATCAGCGCCAGCACACGCGTGCGTGGCCTAGTTCATCGCGTCAACTCTCCCGAGGATCGGTGCACTCAGTCCACCGTGAGCCCAGTCCCTGACATGTGGGGCCCACATGTCAGATTTCTTTAAATCTATTTCTTTTTCCAAAATTCTCTGCTGACGCAAGCATTGCGCAATAATCTGATTTTTCTTTATAAAAATAATTTGGGAAATTCATTAAAATTCAAATTAGGGTTTTATTTGATTTCCAATCTTCCAAAGCCCATAACTTTTGCATTCGACCTCCGATTGAGCTCATTCAAATTTGTAAATTCATATAAAATCAAGATCTACTTAATGGTGAATTTTATTTGATTTTTAGAGTTTATTTTGCCTCTGTTATTTATTTGTTTTTGTTTCTTTTATCTCGTTTGCGAGTAGACGTCGATACGTCGGAAAATTTTGGAGAAGGAGCACCTCAAGATCAAGACCAGTACCTAGACCTATTCCAAGGCAAGTTATACATTTGATCATATTGAACCTAGTTTTCAAAATACTTTATTTCAATGTATTGCATTCTATTTTAAGTATTTATTTAAATGCTTTTGGGTTTAGTTATTAATCCAAATTGTTATGTCCACCTTGTCTATTGTATGCCATGATCTTTTGTCACCCTAGGTTGGTTCATTATTAGTTGGTATTATCGTAGCACCAACGTGGGTTGGTTAGATACGAGTAGATTGCTTAGCCATGCCACGAGTCATCATTTCATGAGAGTTGCAAATATAAACTTGACTAAGTGAATATGGAACTGTGTGATGAAACTGTATGTGCTGTGTGCTATTACTCATTGATGGCATGTGTTGCACTTAATCAACAGGGTGGGAAAATATTTAGACTGAGGCAAGTGGTGGATCTGTGTGAATGGTGGAGCTGTGTGCTTTAAACTTTGTGATTTGGGTTAAAACTGGAAGTCTTGCCTTGGTCGATTAAGGACTTAACTTTGTGCGCCATTGAACTGGGCCTTACTGTACGACCACATGCCTAGTATGGGCTAGGCCTAACTTAGTAAGTTATGGAATCTTGACATTGACAACTCATGTTGTATTTAAACTATGTGATGGGCTAGAGGTGTGATATATCACATCGCGGGACGGTTCGCTGCATCCCTGTCCAACGATGTGTGTCGTAACCAAACGCTGTGTGTATCGATTGGCCGGCAGGAAAGCACATCGGGAGTGTCATTGCTTGAGATGAAGTCTCTTAAAGGTTTTGTTGTGATCAACTCTGATCCGGTTGATTTCATCGTGTGGGTAAAGTGTACAACCTCTGCAGAGTGTTAAACCAATCTATTCGAATAGCCGCGTCCTCAGATATGGACATGCTCGGGAATTTCATACGAGGGGTACATTTTCATAAAACAATTGGGAAGGGTCAGCTGTGTGAGGTAACTTGTGCAGCTGTGTGAATAACTTGTTTAGACTGTGTGTCTTTGTGAAATCAAATGATAAGTTATTATTGTTTATTTGTTTTGAATTACGTTCTCAATCTATTATTTGTATTCAATTGCAAATGTTGTATTTCTGCAAATTAACCACAGAAGCCATTTCCTTTGAAATAAGCCATCATGTATAATTGCATTCTGTGGTATGACTTGCGAGTACAGTGTGTACTCACTCTTGCTAAACAAATCAACAGAAGTGGAGGAGTCGTCACCAACTTTTGAAGAGGAATTCTACGAAGGTTGATTGTTAGGGTCTTGATGCCAGTCAGTTGCCTGTGGTGTATTTATGGGAGTCCGCTGGAGTTTACTTTGTTTCCGCTGCAGTTTATTTCATTATTGTCAGCCTTGCATGGCTTAAAAATTGTAAAACTCGACCTTAAGGTCACAACAGTTATTTGTTAATCAAATTACTTGTTTATTTAATATTTCATTGTATGGAGTTGATATTTCATCAATGTTGACACTATGTACACTAGCGTGATCCTAGACTAGTGCAGAATACACAGAGGGTCCAGATTTACATATTTGGGTCCCGACACCCTTTGTTTCCTGGAGGCAAAGTCCGACACCTCCCTCTTTGTGTCTCATCGAGGCGATGACACTGTCTACATGCTGCTCTATGTGGATGCTGACTGCTTCTTCATACCGTGTGCTCCGCCAGGTGGTTGCCTTCCTCCAACAGACTTTTCCTATGAAGGATCTCGGTCTACTTCATCATTTTCTGGCTTTTTCTGTCAGTCATCGTGATTGGCAGCATGTTCCTCTCCCAGTGGCAGTATACTCTAGACATCCTAGACCGCGTCGGCATGACCGCTTGCAAGCCGTGCAGCACCCCTGTTGACACTCACTCCAAGGTCTCCTCTGCTGCTGGCACTTCTGTGGCTGATCTGACGTTCTACCAAAAACTTACGGGTGCTTTCTAGTACCTCACTTTCACTCCCCGGATATTGCCTACACCGTACAACATGTTTGCCACCATATGCATGATCCTCGTGAGCCAGACCTCGCCGCTGTGAAGCACATTCTTTGGTATCTTCGCGGCAACATCGACCACAGCCTTCTTCTTCACCGAGCCACCTCTACAGATCTGGTTTTCTACTCCGACGCCGACTAGGCTGGTTGTCCCTATACGCGCAAGTAAACTTCAGGCTACGCTATGTTCTTGGGTGACAATTTCATCTCCTAGTCTTCGAAGCGGCAATACACTGTCTCTCGTTCGAGTGCCGAGGCCGAGCACCGGCCGTGGCCAATCTTTATTCTTGAGGTGTCTTTGGCGCCGCGCTAATTTCTTCAGGAGCATCACAGCACTCCACGCCGAGCTACCCTCGTCTACTGCGACAATGTCAGCGCGGTCTATCTCTTAATAAATCGGTGCAACATCAGCACACTAAACATGTTAAGATTGACCTTCACTTCGTCTGGGAGCGAGTTGGTCTTGGCGATGTCCGTGTTCTTCACATTTCGATGACATCTCAGTACGCCGACATCTTCACCAAATGGCTACCTACTTCTGTCTTCACCGAGTTCTGGTCCAGTTTGAACGTCCGTTCCACCGATGCTCTAACTGCGGGGGGGGTGTTAGACTCTTCGGTCCCTGATTGTTCGGTTCCTGGTCCACACTTAGTGTTAAACTCTTTGGTTCCTGGTCCACACTGTAATATTTAGTCTATATATGTAATCTTTGGTTTATCAATATATGTAATCTTTGGTTTATCAATATATGCAGTGTGTGTAATTACCCTAAATATTCCACTCTCTCAGCTCAGAACACTACAAACATTCGATTCGTGACATACAAACCTAGGCCCAAGACTAGCAGCATCGTGCCGACCTCCGCCTTCAGACCCCTCCAACGGGGGGATAGTAGTTCCAAACAACAATGACTGGACCCAATTTCAACATTATCTGTTGGAACGTTAGTGACCTAAACATGTCGACCAGAAGAACGATGGTTCACAAGAGTACTCTAACTTGCACAACCTACCATCTCGCTTGTCTATAGGAAACCAAGCATGACGACGTCGACCAAGCGCTTGCCTACTATCTAGGAGGGTACAAACTTCACAATTTTGCACAAAGACCGGCCACTAGCACGCGAGGCAGCATCCTGCTCCTATGGAATGATGACTTCATTGTTGTTGAAGCCGTCCGACTCGAGGCGAATAGCTTGTCGGCAACGATCGCAATAAAAGAATGCAACACGGTATGCCGCCTCACGACAGTTCATGGCCCATCTCGCGACAGGGATGAACCGGCCTTCCTGGAAGAACTTAGGTATCTTAAATTGCCAATGGATAGCAGATGCCTAGTCCTAGGCGATTTCAACCTAATCTATAGGGTGTGCGACAAAAACAACACCAACATCAACCACTCACGGATAGGGCAATTCTGAAGCACTCTAAATGATTGTGAACTCAAAGAGATTCACCTCCAAGATAGAAAATACACGTGGAGCTAGGCGTGCAATTGAAGCGGATATGGACGGATATCGCTCATCCCATATTTTATTCCATTTTTTCTCAGAATCAGAGTCGGACACGGACAGTGCCGGATACGAATACGAATGCGGATAGTCTCGATCACGAATATAAAGCAAATACATGCCGAACCGAATACAGATTATCTCGATCATGAATATTTAGTCAGATATTGTGTGAAAACAGAAACCACATATGTCGCACATATAAAGATCAATCAACCATACTACATGTCCAAAATGCAACTACATTAGTAAGTCAACAAGCAAATTTAACTACATCACAATGTCACGACGACTAGTTAAAGAAGTAGTAGTAAGTCATAGTGATAGCAGCACAAAAAGATGATCAAAATGTAACTAACCAACTACATAACAAAACAGATACAATATATACAAAGCCTACAAACCAGTATCAATAACTAGTTAGCAATACATAAAATATTGATTGGTAGCAAGTCTGTAGCATCCTAATTTTTATTTTTTTTCAAAATATTTTATTTAAAATAAGGTTTTATAATATTTTCATGATTTTCTAGAATTTAACTAAACTTAAATAGATTTTTCATAAATGAAAATGATTTAATATGAATAAATCAAATATCCATTAAATTCAAAAGCATTTTATTTAAGTTCCTTATGTTTCAAAGTATTTTTGTAAATTTTCTGGAATTTTTTCAAGCTCATTTGCTATTTTTATTGGCTTATTTGAATTCCTTGTATTTTTTTCTAAAAATAAAAATAATAATTAAATACTGTAAATACTCATGGGCCTATTTCTTTCTCTAGCCCACTGGGCCTAGAGTTTACCAGATATCTGAAATAATATTTAACAGATACTATCCGATAAATTATCTGGATAGCTCCAAATCCGACGGATAGCTACTTCCCGAATCTGTTTCAGTATTCGGCAAAAACTATCCGACTCCGAATCCGAAATTCGAGAAAAATCCTGGATATCCGGTTTTAGGCTCCGAATAATATCCGAATTTATTCGGGTAGACGGACAGTCAGAAACTATCCGCTCCGTTTGCACCCCTATGTGGAGCAACGAGCGAGAAAATCCGACACTTGTCAAGTTGGGCAGGGTCTTTTGCAACGAGGCATAGGACTTCCACTTCGAAAACCATGTTCTGCATGCTCTACTAACATCGCTTTCATTCCACCATCCTCTTTTGTTATTTCCCTAGGTATGTTGATATCCTGTACCCAGCGGCTATCCTGAAGCGCCGCACTTACTGTTCTGTTTTTCCTTACAAATAGTTAGAAAATCTCCAGAGCAATATCTTTGGAGGTTGTACCATCTAGCCACAGTGAGGTCCAGAGCTTAACTTTTTTCCCTTCGCCTACCTTGATTGAAGTGGCCGCTGCGAAGAGGCGCCTGTCAACATTGTTGCACAATATTTCCATGCCTACACAAGGTTTGTTTTAGCTTTCCATTCCTGCCATAGCCACTGAAGCCTGAGGGCCCTTGCGAATTTTGTGAGATTGAGGATGCTGATTCCACCGAGCTTTGTTGGTCGACACACCTTGTCCCAATTGGCTTTGCATTTCCCTCCTGTTATCGCTTTTGCGCCATACCAGAGGAACCACCGCCTAATACGATCCAGAGCACGGAGGATGAATTTTGGTACTTTTAAGGCCATGAGATAATAGATCAGGATCGAGGTGAGCACTGATTTCACCAGGTTGATGCGACAAGCTGATGTTAGAAGTCTATTGTGCCAGCCCGCCAACTTACCTCCAGCTTTATCCAGCAGGAGCTAGAAATCTACCCTCCTTAGTCTTTTGTGAGTAAGAGGTCGGCCCAAGTATTTGATGGGGAAATTTGAACGCATGCAAAGAACTCTTGTGGGAGCACATCGAGGTTGATGTGATCACAACTTATAGGCACCACCATGCTTTTGTGGAAGTTGGTCTGTAGTCCCAAAACGTTCCCGAAGCTTTGAAGTATATGGGTCGCTGTTGTGACGTCTCCCTTTGTTGAGGAGATGAAGATGGCCACATCATCGGCATACATGGATGTCCTAAGCGTGTCATAGCGGCCATGACATTAGTCCAGGTGGTCCATTTCTGTTGCCATCCTAAACAGTCTTTGCAAGGGGTCGATTGCCAGAATGAAGAGGAAGGGGGAGAGCGGGTCTCCTTGCCATAGGCCCCTTTCGTGGTTGATGCTGCTGCCGAGGATGCAGTTAAGGACTCTGGAGGAGGCTGTTGACAAGAGAGTCGCAAGCCAGTCCCTCCATCTGGATGTAAATCCTCTTTTTTGAAGAAGTTCAAGGAGGTAATCCCAGCGTACCATGTCAAAAGCTTTTGCTATGTCTAGCTTGAGGAAGAGTGTCAGGATTTTGGATTTTTGTAATCTTGTTGTCAGATTTTTGACATACAGGAAGTTGTCACGTGTGCTTCTTTTCTTGATGAAAGCACTCTGTTTTACTGTAACTAGGTTGTCCAGAAGCGATGTCAGTTGCAATTCCAGTGTCTTAGAGATCTATTTTTCCACCCCGTGTATGAGACTGATGGGTCTGTAATTTGCCACCCTATATGCCCCATCTTTCTTCGAAATCAGGGTGATGCTTGTTGTGTTTAGGAGGTGGAGGTTCGCCATGTGTAGGCTGTGGAAACTTTGAAAAACCGCCATGATATTAGCCTTTATAATAGTCCAGCATGATTTGAAGAATGTAATCGTGAAACCATTAGGACCTGGTGCCTTGTCCCCTGGCATATGAGCTACAGCATCAACGACTTCCTGCTTAGTGAAGGTCTCCTCCAGGATGTCTAGGTTTTGTGGGTAAAGTCCAACGCCTCCCGGCTTAGGTCGAGGGTTCTGGTGTTCGGCGAGGACAAGAAGTCCTGGAAATGTTGTTGTAAAGATTCTTGTTTCTCCTCATGCGATATAGCCCCAACCCTGCCCATTTTGTAACCTCTGGATGTGGTTTTTGCATCTTCTGGAATTAACTTTTAAGTGAAAGAACTTTGTGTCGGCGTTGCCCTCTTTCAGGTTCGTGATGCGGGAGTTTTGTCTTTTCCTAGAACAATCAATCATTGGCAGCCCCATCACTCTTTTCTTTAGCCCTGCTCTGAGACCCCTCTCTTGCAGCGAGAGTTGTATATTCTCTTGGGCTATGTCTAGCAATAGAATCACTTCTAGGGCCATATTGAGGTGCATCTTTACTTGTGAGAAGAGGTTTTTGCTCTAAGCCCTAAGCTTCGTTGCTGTTATGGCCAATTTGTGGTTGAGACGTGGAAAGGCTCCGTATGTTGGTTGTTGGCTTGCCAGGCATTTAGGATCACATCCTTGAAGCCTGGTATCTTAACACATAATTTTTTGAAGCAGAAGCTTTTATGCCTTCTCAGCCCACTGCTATTTGATAGTAGAAGAGGGGTAGATTAAACCAAATCACCTTGGACCTAACTATCACAGATTAAATCAAATCACCGTGGACGCAACTGTCACAGATGAGATCACCTAGAAGCTAACCTAGAGGGCAATTATACAGCGAAATCCGCTTATGCGTTGTAATTCCTTTGCTCAACGACAACTGAGTACAAAAACCTAATTTGGAAAACATCGACACCCCCCAAAATGCAAGTGTTCGCTTTGCTAGCCATCCAAAACTGCATATGGACCTCCGATATACTATAAGTGCGGGCTTGGCTGAACTAGGGCATCTGCCCACTTTGCAGATAATCACTGAAAGCGGTCTTACATCTCTTTTCGGGGTGTAGGTACACTTAATGAGTTTAGAATTCAATGGCTGAATGGTTGGACTGTGCACCGCTCAAGCCATCCCATTGGACCTCTAGTCACAGCATCGGGGACTGGTGGACAAAAACTTATAATCTGGGACATCTTCCAAGGAGGATAACGACCACAGTGGTTGGGATATCTGAAAGGAACGTAATGCCAAAATTATCAAGTGGTCATCCTAACCTCTCCTTTAGATCTATTTGCAAAGATAAGGAAGGAAGGAAGAGTTTGGACTCTAGCGAGGGCAAAATGCTTGGAGAAAATAATTCCCATGTAATTAAACCCTAAACCTTGTATTAGACCTTTGTTCTTCTTGTCTTTTGTGCTATCTTCTTTATTAATATAATAGGCAGTCTTTATATCTATTTCTTCAAAAATAGTATATCAAAGGGTAAAAATATTTTGGGGGCTTCTCCTTTTTCCTATCCTTTTCTTAAAAGAACTGATGCTTGTCTCTGCTCCATAGATTTTTGTCCCCGTTTGGTCTCTGATGAATGAATGGTGTGTTTATTTCCCTCATTAGTTTGCTAACCAGTTTATTAGCAGTGAGTGGTTGTCCGTGTTTTGACTTTTTCTTTCCCGTGTGCCATAATTAACCCCTTTCTTTTCCTCCTTTTTTTTTTATACAATGGCCGTATTTTTGCATTGATTAATTGACAGAGAAATGAAACTGATTAATGATTTAGTATAACACGAGTTTATCCGTATATATTTGACTTCTACGACTGTACCGTGGGCCAATGATTTAGTATTGTTCTAGTCCTTTTTTTCCCATTTAGACTTGGTCTTTTTATTTAATGGCAAGCACCGGTCAGTCACTGAAAAACATATTGTTAATGAAAAAACTCAATTTAACACGAACAGTTCATTCTTTTCTATTCAATAATTCAGATTAATTAGGATTGTGATATTACGTTTGATAGTATTAGTAAAATTCCAATATAGTACAATTATAATAGTCTATATGAAGATTACATACCACAATAGTAATATTTTTAACCCTAATTAGAAAAGTCTGGAATACCCTCACAGAAAAATTATAAATACAAATAACAATCTATTATACTCTTAACAAATCAATGATCAAATTTAATTTATACTACCAACATATACTACTAGTAAAATATACCGTAAAATTTCTCTTATGAAAAGGTTTTCCCACTTTTGCAGTCACTTCCTCTCCTTGTACTGTTTTAGAATGTGAAGAGAAATATGGGACTTGACATGATAGTATTACATTTCTCCTTTTGAAACAACGATGTTGCCATTGTTCAACAACTATTCAATTACCATGTCATTGTAGCAAGGCTTGTTCATAGCTCAACTTGTCTCGGTCTAAACTCTGGAGAAAATGGTACCAGGATCCAGCCCCCAAAATGGGAAGAGAGTAAGCTCATAAAGAAATGTCAAAACAGAAACACAAACAACATAATACATTTCATTTTTTCTCCTGACCACATAATCACCATCCAACCAAACTACCAGTAGAGTGCATGTATTATCACCTGCAGGATGCAGCAATCAAACCACCCAATGTAGGATGAGGCAATACAGGAGTAAAAACAAGTTGCCAGTAGTAAGAAACCAGCAACAAACAAATAGCATAGGTGATAAATATACCTCTATTATCACCAGAACAAATTAACCAGTAGTAACCAGCCTCAAACAATGATAACGGGAGAGAATTAGACATCCATTATCCCCAGAATGTTAAGAGCTGCGTAGCATGTTACAGCACAGACCTGGATTATGGGAGTTTTTCACAGGATGTAATCAGTGTACAATGTTACAAGCAGTAAATTTCTGATGCGAACTTTTCATGTATATACAGCCTACTATCTTTTTTCCCCATTTTTATTTTCTTCTGTTCTCCAGAAAGATTACGCCAGAAATTGCTACTTTGATGAACATCTTCATTCCTTCAGCGCTGGCAGAACTTATGCTGGCAACCCAGGCATGAAGTTTCTACATTCTTTCAGTTGTTGATCCCTAAAACTACTACTGAAGCTAACACGCTACAGAGCTACCCGTGTTCCGACCATTGGACGAATAGCATGACCATTGGACGAATAGCATGCCATCCCGGCATCTGATCTTTTTCGGTATAACTCGTGGGGTGTTGTTGCAGAGAAAATTAATATCGGCAGTCAGATTCACTGTGCCTTTTCGTTTAAGCATTCCTTTTACTTCCTGTTTCTCCTTTCAGACAAAGACTAGTTGCTCATCCAGGTAAATTGTTGGTCAGTCTATTTACATTCACAAAGCCTTGTATTATTGCCTTTTCCAATGTTGTACTCAGTTGAGGCCCGTGCTACTTAAATGTCATGCCCTTATGACGATCGCCGCCAACTTTTTATCCCTTTTTGAGGCAGCTTGAAGGGGCTCCAACTTTTCCTGCGTTTTGGGCTGTCAGAGAAGACACCTGATGCCAATGCCTGCTGAAGCCACAGCTCGAATTCATCTTCAGGTATCATCTCGGCATCCAGGCTAAAGGGATACCGAGAACTGTAGGATCTTTGAGACATCCTATCTGCACCAACCATGTTTACCATAAAAGTTGGACCATGAGTGTTAGGTTTGCACTCCATTCCCTGGACAATCAGCAAAGCAAAAAGAGTTAGAAAAGTTTCCATTTTTCCGCACAGACAACACCTTAGCAACATCCTTTATGTATCCTCAGAGAAAAAAAGACATATCAGCTGTTGATGTGACTGTTGTATTAAGTGTAAAATATACTTTTGGTCCTACTTGTTAGAGGGCTCAAAATGGTCCTACTTTATAATAGTCCAAATTAGTCCCTTTACATTCGAAACTAATTTATTGTTCGACCTTTTGTTAAATAGATAGGTTAAAGGTTGAGTTACCACAGCCCAAAGTTGTTTAGGTTGGTCGAGATGACATGCACTTCCTATTTTGAACAAAAAGGTCTTATTTCTGTTTGTTGATTATGGCTGTAAGAAGATTTGGCACAGATAAATACAAGCTTTTCAACTTTCATGCATTAATATGCAAAAAGGCCCATGAGACATCACGTGTATAGTATGTATTATCTCCAATGAAGTAAGCAACTTGTTGTGGCAACTCAGTATTATATCCATCTCACAAGATTGAAGGACCAATAGAACCTATTTTCAAAATAGAGGGAGAGATCTGGAAAACTTTAAACTAGATGGACCAAACTGAGCCCATGATGAAAGTAGGTGGACCAACAGTGTGTTTTACCCATGTGTAAACTATAAACGCAGAAAACAGCAGAGCATAACCGTGTATATCTGGAAATGATGTCAAAGTGACATGATGGATCATTTTGAACTAGTCTAGTAGTCTATGAATAGAGTAAATAAGGAATGCATGCAAACCCTCTAAATAAGGAAACATAAATCAGATATGGATCATTGCACACACGACAAAGGAATTGGACCTGAGTCATGGCAGATGCTTGAGACACTCATTGCAGCAAGTGCATATTCATGTGAATAAATGAAAGCAACAAGCAAATTAAACATCAAAACATCGAGAGAGCCAGACCCACTCACCTGGCAGGTAGCCCACTCAGAAACATCAAATATTTTACTCTCCGCACAAACAAAAGCTCGCGGTATTTCCATCTGAAGTAAACAATGCACGTTGATTTAATAGAAAGAACTGAAGAACTTAAGTCCAACAGAATATTATTGTTGGAAATTGCAAAATACACATGCATGTTATAAAGTTGAGTAATTTCCGAATGTGTTCTATATATTCAGAATAGTTGGCTTATGCAATGAAGAAAGTCACTGTAGCTAATACAGGGAACGAGATAGAAGGTGAAACCCCAGCTCAAGGTACTTTAAGCATCCACCTTACTTAGATATATTTTCCTTAGATGGCATACAATCAGAAGCAAACATTCTGGGCTTGTTACAGCTCAAATGACAGCTTGGTCAAGCTAAAAAAAAATATACAAGAACGCGCAAAAGCTTTGCACGTCATTCCATTAAGAAGAAGAAATGAATTACAAACAAACTGGTACAAGTAAAAAGAATCTGGCGAGATCTAGACCAAATTCGCAGCCTAGATGTTGGCGGCGGAAAGAAACAAAAAACGACCTAGGACCTAACGGGGATGAACTACTCGTGAATACGCTGTAACAGAAGATCAGTGGATCCCAACTCGTTGTTGAACACCCTGCTATTCTGTTCTTTCCTAAGCATCCAAGAGACTAGAATGATGCAGGAGTCTAGATCCTTTCTCTTCTGTGAAGGTGGAGAACCCCGAAAGGAAAGCCAGTGTTGTTCCAATGTGGGCTGTCCAACCGGAACGGCGCCAAGCAATCCCACACGCGCTAGGAAGTGCACCCAGGCTTGGGAGGTTACTGCACACCCTACGAGAAGATGATCGATAGTCTCTTGGGAATAACCGCAGAAGACGCAGACACCCTGATTTTGGAGATCCCAGTGCTGGAGACGATCCGCCGTCCAGCAACGACGATGGACTGTTAACCACATAAAAAATTTGCACTTCAAAGGTGCCAAGCTTTCCAAATGGCCTCCGCGCACGGAAAACCTCGCGAACCCAAGAAGAAGGTCTTGTGCCGACTTGGAAGTGTAGTGTCCTGAAACTCCCCATCGCCAAGAAATCCAATCTTCCTGGCCCAGCCTAAGTCGGATTGGTTGAAAGGGCCCCCAAAGGCGAAGGAACTCACAGACACAATGGACATCAAGAGGACCCCTAATGTCTGAAATCCAGACGCCATTGTGAAGAGCTTCGCTACGTTCGTTTTTCCGCAGGAATAGAGGGATTGCCTTAATTAGGCACAGGAAAAGGATTGGGATACTACCGCCATCCAACCAACGGTCCAACCAAAACAAGGTGTCTTCGTCAAGCTCAAAATTAGCCTCAGAAAGTATAGGACTGGCTCAGTTTAAGCAATAAAAGCAAGTAGTAAGGACTGAGGCTTGACTATGTAAAAAGGGTCTCAACAAATTTTCTACCAAATATCTGTGTTGAGTCTTGAGTGTCAGGATTCAGAAGATTGTGCTTTCATTTATATTAAACCTCATTCCATTTGTTTAAAACCACTATATACTCAGTTTCCACTTCCAGTAGTTAACTTCTATAAGCCCCAGATGACTGTCAACAAGCGCTTCCATCTAAAACTGACATTGAGGTAAAATGTAATGAAATTTGCATGTGATTTGCATACAAAACGGTACCTTCAAGGATGTTGAAAATCCATTTTCCACCCATCCATCTCCATCCTTGGCTTGATGGTACTGAGAACAATCCTACAGCCACATAGTTCAAGCAAATTAGCTGTGGTGGTACTCTCTCTGTTACAAGTACTCTAAAGTACATACTGGGCTCCTAACCTGACACCATCTTGCTTTTGCTTTGCTTCTCCTGGTACATATCCATAAATGAAAATTACCACACTTTGTGCACTGTATACGCCTGGACTCTTCAGAGAGAAAATCTACCCCACTCTGCAAAAAGATGTTTATCAGAAGAGTTTATTTTTCAATTATAAATGAGCTCCGCAAAGGCAAACAGTATCAAACAAGATTGTTGAAGACATGATCCTGATTGTGTAGAAATTTACATTGTGTGCTTTGAACAATTTACTAGATCACGTACAAAAAAAAAACATTTGGATTCCATATTTAAAAAAAAAAAGAACCCACCTGTTGAGAGACAGCACATGATCTCTGAGTCATTTTCCGTGATTCTTCTTTCCTCAGTTGTTCATCATAGCTATTTTTCTTTGTTAAATCTGAGACTACCTGCATGGAGGTATGACTACACCTGTTACCTTTATCAAGAGTCACAAAACACAGTTGGCAATCAAGAAAAGATACACTACAGGACTTAACAATAATATAATCAAGGAAAATCCAAAGCATATACTTCCAAAGTACTTGCCTCATAGGCTGATTGAAGCTTTTTGAATGACTCACAAGCCAATGAATTCCCCATATTTTTATCAGGGTGGACAAGGAGGACCTAAACAGACAAAACACAGACCACAAAGATAAGGAACAGCAACATGAATTCTCTATTGGTATAAAGGATTGTTGTGTATTACCATTTTGTGGTACTCCTTTTTCAGTATCTTCAGATCGATACTTCTATTCCGAAGGATGCCCAAAACTTCATAATGGGTCGAACCATCCATTATCCTCTTCATCTCATCCAATGAAGTAGAATCAGATTTCACTATTTTACTAGGAGATGCCTCCTTTTGTACATGTAACACATCTTGGGTAGGTGCTGAGCAAAAGGGCTTTGCAGAAGACACAGTCTCAGGTTCACTGTCAGGAGCAGGGGGTATTCACAACTACGATAGAACTCATCCATGACTGGATCAGAATCCTTTGTTTCTTCAAAATGTCTCTCCTCTGTGCTTCCCTCGTATCCTTGCAGCAACTTATTCAGAAGATCATTTGTCAGAAAAGAAAGATTCAGTGTCAAGAAAACCCCAAGCCATCCAACACGAACAGCCACACAATAAACAGCATATATAGCCAACACAGGTATCACAAATCGTGCATGTTTCAAAGAGCACATGCAACCTGCATTACCACAGAGGAGCATCCATTAGGTGAAAAGGGTCAAATAAGTAGTATTATAGGCATTAGGCAGCAAAAACAGGTTGTGAACTTGGCAAAATAAAATTGTAGGAAAGTATCATCAGGAGCAGACTTAAATATTCAAATACACGAACCTCCAGCCACCAGAAGCATTCCTGTAATCCAAAAGTAGCCATACATCCACATAATCAATATTCCAAACAGTCCTACAATGAAAAGGCCAGGTGTATAGCCCATATAGTGAATGACTGCCCCAGCAGCTCCCTGAAACAGTAAGCTATGAAACAATTAGATAACATAATCTCTTCAGATATCCTTCTTACATGGGAAATATTGAATCCTTACTTGTAAGTAAAAGTTACTAATTAAACAAGTACATTAGATAACAGGGACAAAGAGATCTAGACCTAGAATTCTTTATTATTACATTCCTACTACTTCAGTATGATTTATTCAGTGCAAGATAGCTGAAAAGGTCAGATACTCCCCGCATACTAATTAATCCTACCACAGAACACAACTGGCATCTAACAAGTAGAAACTCATACCATGGTAGATAACCAGTATAAGCATGCCTAATAATTAACTCCATCAGTAGTGATAACTGCGCAAGAGTCTAAAAAAATAGTTAACGAATCAATCTAACTGTAGTTCATTCAGTATGAAACAACTGAACTTTCACTAACTAGTGATTTGCTGAGACATATTTATGCATACTACACAGCATCACATAATCAAATATTCATAAATAGCAAGTTGTTCTACAAATAAATGAGTTAGCTTCATGTAGAAGTACAATGTGTCACCTGCAAATTGACCTTAAGTATTTCACATAAATCAAACAAACAAAAGAATCTACTAAACAAACTGAAATTTATTTACTCAGCATGAAACACGATAGCATAATATTCACAAACTGTCATCCCTACGCTATGCAGTGTTTCATTGCCATCCAATCCTTCCTCTAGCAAGACAAACTAGACAAAAACTTAGTAGAGCAAAATACGCTTAAAATGTCGTGAACAGTTCATAGATATAATCTAGAAATAGCATAAACAAATAACTAAAGCATGATACAAGATTACATTACACAGTAACACATCAAGCTAATTAATCCTGTGACAGTTTAATGACATACTACTTTTGTACCACCAATTACTGCTTTAACTATACTTTTGGAAAGAAATGGAACCTAACATGCAATCCACACTTGGTAGCAAAAGCAGCACATGACAAGATTTAGAATCTCTCACACAAATCCTTATCCAGTACATCAGAACTAAAGTGCAAAAGCAGCAAAGCAAACAAGATTTGCAGCACGAACCAGGCTAAGAAGTGCGTAGAGGGCGCACGCCGGCGAGGTCATGCACACGAAGCAGCTCCAGAGGATCACAAACACCGCCGCAGGGCCCAAGCTCGCCAACGCCAAGAACCCCCGAGCCGTGCAGCCACGCCATTGCATCAGCGCCGCGAGCACCAGCCGCGAGGAGCTCACACAGGCCCGGGACACAGCCGGCCAATGCCGGTCGACGAGGAAAGCCAGCCGCTCTCTACCACCGCTCGCCGCCATGTGCGCCCAAGTCACGATGTGCTTCTGGGACAGCACCCAGCTCCATCCCTGCTTCCACAGCCCCAAATCCGTCATGGAAGCCCGACGAATTCGATCAAATTGGTCAATCCAGAGAATGCGGAAACCCCATCTCTCCCGATTGGATTCAAAAACACGCCGCAAGAACCGCTCAAAGAGCTCGCTGGGCTCCTTGGTTGCAAGAACCAACTACCCCCAAACCAATCCAACAGCTCCAAGAACAGGGATAAACAGCACAACCAGCTCAAGAACTCATCAAGAACCGCCCCAGCCAGGACAAATATATCCGCGCGCACTGGATCGAGCCCCAAAACTACATAACGCCGCCGCAGCAAATTTGGCCGGGGACGGCAGGAACCGCTCCAGGGCACCGCCTTTGTGCCAAGAAACGACGAGAAATCCCCAGAAAACCTCAGAAAGGCGCCATCTTTCGCGGGGATTAGGGGCTGCCGACACCTGCGGTTGGATCTTGCGTCGGTGAATCGGTGGGGAGGGTGGTAAAATAGCCACGGGAATCTGAGCTTTGGCCCTGCTGCTTTGCACAAGCTGTTTTTTTTTTCCTTCTCTTTTTTTGGGTGTACCTGCTTTTGCTGCTCTACTACTAGCTTAGTCTCAGCCACATCTCGTGGCAAAAGAGGGATTGCAGTGAGGAGTTTAAAGGGAAAAGGAGAAGATGAAGAAGAGATCTTACAATAGAGATATGAGAGGAAGAGATGTCACACACACACACACACACACACTATGTGGAGAGAGAGAGAGAGAGAGGGATTAGGGTTGTAACTTGGGAGGAGCGAGGGAGCAGTTACTGTCCATGGAATTGGGGGAGGAGAGGCATGGGTGTGGGATGGGCAGTAGTGGTGGGAATTAGATCCTCTACATTGCAAATAGAACGGTAGAGATCAATCGCTATATTAATACTTCAGTGTTTGTAAACAGTATATATGCTAGATCTCGTCTTTTCGTTTCTGATCCAGCAGCGACCTCGCAATATCAGGGAAGGGTGTTTTATTTTGCAGATTGGGGTAGTGCTCAGTTCATAGCTAAATGGTTTAACAAATAATAGTGGCACCGTTAGGAGGATTTAGTTTTTTTTTTAGAAAAGAGGTCATTTGCTTTATTAGAGTGAGAGTAGCGGTTGAGTGCTCAAAATTTTATGTTTTGGAAATTGAAAGGTTAGTTTTCTTAATAGTGGAAAATTAGTCCATAGTGTTCTTGCCAAAAAAAATTTGTTTATTTGCTTGTTAATCAGAAACCAAGATAAGGGGCATGACAGAGTTCATTTAACTGTTCAGCCTTAACTTGGAGTTATTACGCACGGGATGGTACGGATTATGCAATGCAGTTAATGTGAAAGATAAGATTGGAATAGCTGGAAGTAAATATGATTTAAGAGCATGTTCCTGACATATTGACACTCTTTTCCCATCTTTGGCATTTGGAATGGATTATATCTTTGCACCAATTGGAGCATACTAGCAGTCGTAAAACTAGGTAATATACAGAAAAAAATAGCATTGCAAGTCCCTGAATTTGTGATATTGTTGCACTTAACTCTGACACTAGGAATACACTTCTCTCTCACGGCTGACTCAGAGGAGGTAAGGCGAGGGCGACAGCAAGCTGCGGCAGTGGAGCTTTGGCGAAGACGTGAGTACGGTGCGTTCCCAGGCCTGAAGAATCCGTTTTTGTCGGTGTGAGGCGACGGGGATGATGAATACGGTCGGAACGGAGCGTTGATGAGTCCACCGGACTCGAAGAGAATGAAGTCGCCGGCATCGCATCCGGCGAACTTCGCTTCAACGCAAGTTTAGGGGACTAAGTGGCACAACTTTGCAAGTTTAGGGGCTGAGAAAGTAAAATACAAGTTCAGAGGGCTAAGTTGCACAACCTCGTAAGTTCAGGGGGCTAAGAAAATAAAATACAAGTTCAGATAGCTAAGTAGCATAATCTCGCAAGTTTAGGTATCTATAATGCAATTTTCTCTAATATATATACTAGGAATAAGTCTATTTTATCCCTCAAACTTTTCAAAAAAATCACTTAACTCTCTCAACTACAAAACCGGTTTTTAAACCCCCTAATCTTTTAAAACTGGGTCAAATAACACACTAAAGTGGTTTGGCTAGGCGGTTTACATACGTGACAGGAATAAGTCCATTTTACCCCATCAAACTTTCCAAAAAGTCCACTTAACCCCCTGAATTGCTAAATCGTTTTTTTCCCATAGTATTTCAAAATCGGGTCAAACAAACACCCTAAGGTAGTTTGGCTGATGTGGTTCCTAGGGCCCACCTATCATATATATATAGAGAGAATAGGCTCACCTAGATGAATATGTTCACCTCCTTTTTATCCCTATCTCTCTCCACTGTTGCCACTGTCGCCCTCTTCTTCCCTAGCATCGGTCGTCGCTCATCCTTGCACTCCTGCCGCCATGGGCCATCTCTAGAAGCGTTGCTGGCATCCCTTCACTCCCCATGGTCCTAGGTACCCATTTTGGCCCCCACCACCACCTCCCATGCCACTGCTCGTCGTCTCTACCGCCTCCTGAGCCGAGCGAGCCGCCTCCTCTATTTCCTCTACTATGCTCTGCTCTGCTCCCTCTCTCTCTGTTCTCCCTCTGTCTGTTGCACTCTCTCTGTCTCTCTTTACATGACAGGTGAGCCCTAGGAACCACATCATCCAAACCACCTCGGTGTGTTATTTGACATGATTTTAAAATACTATATGGTAAACAAACCGATTTTGTAGTTCAGGGGGTTAAGTAGACTTTTTGGAATGTTTGAGAGTGTAAAATGGACTTATTCCTGCTACGTATGTAAAACCGCCCAGCCAAACTACCTCAGCGTGTTATTTAACTTGGTTTTGAAAGATTAGGGGGTGTAAAAAAATGTTTTGTAGTTAAGGGGATTAAGTGGACTTTTCAAAAATTCGAAGGGGTAAAATGAACTTATTCCTATATAATATGATGGTTAGTTGTTACTCTCTTCAGTCCAATTTAGATGTTGCTTTGGCAAAGTGATTTTAGTTTTGCAAATACCTATTATTCAGTTTTTTGTCCAGACAACTTGCTCCCACCTAATATGTATGCCCGAGACTAAAATAACAATTTTGTTATGTGTATAGAGCTAATACGACGCTTATTTCGGACCATACAAAAATATATTAATAAAAAGTGCAAAAAAAGATTTAGCGAAACAATTTCGAAAGAAACCCAGGTGAGCCTCTATTCTCCGACATCACCTTTTGGATTGGGATACCCCGTCGTTGCAACTAGTAACGGTAGAAGCCTATAGTGCCCTTTACCTTCACTTCCTTCGGCCGTTAAACCGAATGCGTGGACGGATGATATTGATCGCTATAGTACAATCAAAATAGTATTTTGCTACAATATTTTCTCTACGGTTATTTGCACAGTGGTTTTGCTACAATGACCTATAATAAATGCTACGACAATAAAATCACTATTAAACATAGTGATTCTCAACCGAGGATCCTGATCCCACCTTTTACGGGGAAACCAAACGAGAGAAGCAAATCTAAAAAGGACGGGGCTGTAAAAGAAATACAGTAAACTTTACTTGGGCGGCTTCTCACCGAGGGCGATCGATCACTGTACCACCACTGCTTGGATTTCGTATGACTGAATTGAGAAGGACGGTGACGATGGAATCGCAGCACGACTGGACGGTAACAAGTACGTACTCTCGATCGCAGGGTGAAATCTAGAGAGAGAAAAGAGAGGAGTGTATTAGCCTTTCTTGCTTTCTTTCTCTCTCTCTCTCTTGTGTGTGGGCCCATACATATATGCAGCTTGTTTCTCCACTCCTGGCAAGTGGCAAGCATCTTCTCTCTTGTCTATTTTTGTGTCGCTAGCTACCCTCTGAGATCCTGGGGGTGATCAAAAGGAAAGAGCATGAAAGAAATCAAGAGATTAGCATTCACATCTTGTTCCTTTTTTATTATTTATCTGAAGGTTCAGATCTTGTCGTGGGTTGTTACAGTTTGGTGTCAAACTGTTGGAAAGTGCTGGACCAAAGAAAGTAATGGTCTGAACAACTCAATGCCATCGAGGGAGATGAACCACCATAGCTAATATGCATCACAAGAAAAAGGTTAGTATCTTGTCTTTATTTCATAAAATGTGGCATGTCAGTGTCCTGCCAGCAATCAAACAGTGTCCATGTGTTCTCCTTTGCTGGAATGGAAGCCTGCAAGAGAACATTCCAAGAGTGCTAATTCCGTTAGATGTGTAGTGTACAAGATATGTAACACTTTTGTACTTGTATATATTGACACATTAGCCTCATATTGAATACAAACGATATTCAGAACATGATATCAGAGCCAGATTAGAGTTAGGGTTTTACAGTTGCCGCCGCCGCCATCCTTCCCGTGTTCTGGACGTTGCTTGTCGCCACCGCCACCCCCTCCGCGCGTGACCGCGCGCTTGGCGTCGTCTCGCTTGACGACCTCGCCGCCACGGTCTTCGTCGCGCTTGTGCCTCCTCGCCTGTGGCTGCTCGTTGTCGCCGGAGTCGCCGCTAGTCCCCGCCGCCGAGGAGAGTCCCGCCCCCGGCCAGTCGCGCGCGACTCGTGGCCGCCGCCGCCGAGCACGCGCCTGCCCGGATCTGGCCTCTCCACCGCCGGCAAGCCCGAATCCGACCTCTCCGCCGCTGGATCTAGTTTCTCCACCGACGGATTCGGCGCCCTCACCATCTGCCGCATCTCCCGACCTCGGATCCCGCCGCCGCGCATGGGAGGAGGGCCAAACGGGGAGAATCGCCGCTCCGGTGGGGGGAGGAGCCTCCACGTTGGGGGGGGGCTAGTTCCCCCCATGCGGCCTCCTTGGCCGAAAGCCGAGCCGCCACCGAGGGGAACCCTAGTTCCCCGTCTGCCTCCTGTCAGTCAAAGCGGCTTTCAAAAGGCCCTAAGCCGCCACCGAGCCGCGTGTAGTTAGGTTAGGTAAAAAATGTCATTCTAACTCATCATACCGCCCAAGTACCTACTGTTAGATTTCGTTATCATTGGTCGCCACGCCGTCTAACGCCACCTACCAATGGGCACTGTTTCTGTTCCTCGCTGCCCGGTGATATTCGATGGTCTCAATTATCAGAATTGGTTTCAGTACATGCGTCTTCACATGCGTGGCCAGTGTCTTTGGGAGTTTCTTACCGGCGAGTTGCCTTGTCCACCTCGCCCTGCTCCGCCTGCTTAGCCTGTGCTTCCGAAGACTAGTTCCGAAGACGCTCGTAAGGAGGCAGCTGGTGCTTTTGAGGATGTTATGGGGACTTTTCAGACTCAGTATGTTGTCTATAAGACATGGATTGATGAGGATGCTCGTGCCTCTGCTAATCTGGTTGCTAGCATGGAGGTGAAATTCACTGAGGATGTGGTTGGTTTGTCTTCAACACAGTTGATATGACGCATATGCGCAACCGCTATGAGTCGTCTGGTGATTCCTTATATCTTTTTGTTGTGCGTCAGGAGCAATCTTTACAAAGAAAGATGTCACTGTGGGCGAGTTCTATAATCAATTGTCTGCGGTATGGTGTCAGATTGACTCTTTGGGACCGGATGTTTGCCACACTTGTCAGTGCTATCAGCGTCAGCAGTCTCACCTGGAGTTTCGTTGCATCTATGACTTCTTGACACGTCTTCAGGCTGAGTATAAGCAGACTCGTGCTCAGTTGCTGGCATGACACCCTTGTGTGACTTTGTTAGAGGCTCTTGCAGCTGTTCGTGCTGAGGAGATTCATCTTCGTGTTGCGGGTCTACTGCTGCTCCAGTCGTCTCTTTCAGTTCTGGCAGCTCTTCCAGCTTCTACACCTACTATAGCTACTCCATCACCGGTTGTGCCTTCACCAGTGACAGCTACTGTTGGAAGGGGACTACATTGCACTTACTGCAATAGGGATGAGCATGTACAGCAGACCTGCTACAAGAAGAAGATGGATTTACGTCGTGGTGGTCGTCCTTCACAGGGAACTGGTGGTTCCTCTTCTCAAAGGAGACCTGGTGCTTCTAATTCTCAGGAGTTTCTCACACTACTGCGTCGCATGGCTGCTTTTGCACCATCCGGGTCTGCTCGTTCTGCTGCACAGTCTTTTAGTGAGAGACCACATTCTGCTTCTTTCTCAAGTATATCACCTTGGATTCTTGACTCTGAGCTTCTTTTCATATGACATCTGATTCCACAAGTCTCACTTCCATCCATCCTTTAGCTACTCCTATTACTGTTCAGACAGCAAATGGTACCTCTCTTTCTGTCATAGGACGAGGCACACTTTCGAATCCCTCTTTTTATGTTCCTGATGTTTCTCATGTTCCTAAACTAACTATGCAGCTTATATCTGCCGGTCAACTCACTGATCATGGTTGTTGTATTATTTTCGACTTTGATTCTTGTTGTGTTCAGGATCGACGCATGGGGACTCTGGTTGGTACTGGACATCGCCGACATGACTCACAGCGTCTCTGAGAGCTTGATTGGCTTCATCTTTCTTCTGCTGCCCCTGCCAGTTTTGTTGTCTCCGCCAACACCGCCGCTTCTGCTACATCCTCCACTGCGTCTTTTGCTCAGTGGTATCATCGTTTGGGACATCTTTGTGGGTCGCGCCTTTCTTCTTTACTTCGTCGTGGTCTTTTAGGGTCTGTGTCTGGTGATATTTCTCTACATTGTCAGGGTTGTAAGCTTGGTAAACAGCTTTAACTTCCTTATCCTTCCTGTGAGTCAGTGTCACAACGTCCTTTTGATCTTGTTCATTCTGATGTTTGGGGTCCGGCTCCTTTTGTTCGGAAAGGAGGTCATCGATATTATATACTTTTTATTGATGATTTTTCTCGTCATACATAGATATACTTTATGTCATCTCGTAGTGAGGTTTTATCCATCTACAAGACTTTTGCCACAATGATCCGTACTCAGTTTGATTTTCCTATTCGTGTCTTTCGTGCTGACTCTGCTGGGAATACTTGTCAGGGGTCCTTCATGGCTTTCTCACTGAGCAGGGCACTCTCTCTCAGTTTTCTTGTCCTGGTGCTTATGCATAGAATGGCGTGGCTGAACGGAAGCATCGTCATCTTCTTGAGACAACCCATGCTCTTATGCTTGCTCTCTGCTGTCCCACCACACTTTTGGGGTGAATTTGTTTTTACTGCCACTTTCCTTACTAATATTCAGCCTTCTTTTGTTCTTCAGGGTGGGATCCCAGTTGAGTGTCTCTGTGGTAAGACTCCTGACTATTCTAGTCTTCGTCTCTTTGGGTGTGTGTGCTATGTTCTTCTTACCCTCGTGAGCGCACCAAGCTGGCCGCTCAGTTCGTGGAGTGCGTCTTTCTGGGATATAGCGCTGAGCATAAAGGATATCGTTGTTGGGATCCTGTTGGGCGACAGATGGGTTTCTCGGGACGCCACTTTTGATGAGTCTCGTCCTTTCTACCCTTGTCCTTCTCCTTCCACCACTCCAGCATCTCTTGTTGAGCTACTTTTGTTTCTGACTTTTCCTGCCACCCCTATAGTCATCACACCTCCATCACCGCCTTTGGCCTCTTCGGTTCCTCCTTCACCATCTCCTTCGCCACCGCCACCCTCTCCAGAGGCTCCTCCCGGCCTTCGTCCTTCTTATCCTCTTTACTACACTCGTCGTCCGTGAGTTGAGGATTATTATGATGCACCATCTTCTTCTGATGGTTCATCTTCTTTAGCCTCTCCTCGATATGCTCTTCGTGATCGCTAGTCTATTCGGCCTCCTGCGCGCTTTTGTTTAGCAGCTCTTGCCGAACCGACTTCTTATCATGATGTTGTTGTTCATCAGGAGTGACAACATGCGATGGCAGCGGAGATTGCTGCCCTTTAGCGCACTGGCACGTGGGATCTTGTCCCTCTTCTCGTGCGTGTTACTCCTATCACGTGCAAGTGGGTCTACAAGTTTAAGACCCGCTCTGATAGTTCCCTTGAGCGATATAAGGCTCGTCTTGTGGTACGTGATTTTTAGCAGGAGCATGGTTGTGATTATGATGAGAATTTTGCTCCTGTGGCTCACATGACCACTGTTCGCACTCTTCTTGTTGTGGCATCTGTTCGGACATGGTCCATTTCTCAGCTTGATGTTAAGATTGCCTTTCTCAATGGTGAGTTGCGTGAGGAGGTTTATATGCAACCACCACCTGGGTATTATGTTCCTGATGGTATGGTTTGCCGCCTTCGCCGATCTCTTTACGGCCTCAAGCAAGCTCCTCGTGCTTGGTTTGATCGTTTCTCTTCTGTTGTCACTTCAGCTGGTTTCTCTGCCAGTGCTCATGATCCTGCTCTTTTTCACACTTCGCCTCGTGGTCGGACACTTCTCCTCTTATATGTTGATGATATGATCATTACTAGAGATGATTCTCAGTACATCACTTTTGTCAAGGAGCGTCTTAATGAGCAGTTTCTCATGTCTGATCTTAGTCCTCTTCGCTACTTTCTTGGGATTGAGGTTACTTCTACGCCTGAGGGTTTCTATATGTCCCAAGAAAAGTATATTGAGGACCTTCTTGATCGTGCTTTTCTTACGGATCAACATGCCGCTGAGACTCTCATGAAGCTTAATGTTCATCTTCGGTCCACTGATGGTGAGTTTCTTACTGATCCTACTCGATATCGCCATCTTGTTGGGAGTCTTGTTTATCTGGGTGTCACTCGTCCTGACATTTCGCACCCTGTGCATATCTTGAATCAATTTATTTCTACTCCTACTCAGCTCTACTATAGTCATCTTCTTCGTGTTCTATGATATCTTCCTGGAACCATCACTCATCGTCTGTTTTTCCCTTGTTCTAGCTCTTTACAACCCCAGGCATATTTTGATGCTACCTGAGCTAGTGATCACTCTGATCACCGGTCTCTTTCTGGCTATTGTGTTTTTCTTGGTGATTCTCTTATTACTTGGAAGACTAAGAAGCAAACAACAATTTCTCGTTCAAGTGCTAATGCTGAGTTACGAGCTATGACCTTATTGACTGCGGAGGTTACTTGGCTACAATGTTTACTTGATGATTTTGGTGTTTCTGTTTCGTCATTCATTTCTCTTTCGTCTGACAGTACAGGGGCTATTAGCATTGCTATAAATCCGGTGAAGCATGAGCTTACAAAGCATATTGGTGTTGATGCTTCCTACATGCGGACCCAGGTGCAGGATCAGATTGTTGCTCTTCAGTATATGCCTTCGGAACTTCAGTTGACAGACTTCTTCACAAAGACGCAGACCAGAGCTCAGCACAGCTTCTATCTCTCCAAACTTAATGTTGTTGATCCATCATAAGTTTGAGGAGAGGTGTTATATGTGTATTGTACAATGGGCTCTTTGCATATGTAACACCTATGTAGTTGTATATATATTTGTTCATTGGCTTCATATTGAATACAATGGCTATTTATAACAATTCCAAGTCCTTTCGCTACGTAATATCAACGCTTTTGGAGGATGTTTGTGCAAAATGAAATTAGTCACATGCCATCCACATGCCTAATTATTGGGGAAGGTGCTGCCAAATTATAGGGCTGCATGGTAAATATAAAACAAGGCAGCCTCCTAGTTGACCTGAGATGAGATGAGATGGTACCAGGTCAAGAAGCGTCTGCATGACACTAGCTGAGAATAGTTTTGTGCTCAAGCAAAGCAACTTGCCATTTTCCTTTCTCTTTTCTCACCCTCCTTTATCCCTTTTATTTTCTTTGTATATTTGATTGATCCCCAGCTGCTATGCTATACATTTGACTGTTTTTATAGTAGATCAGAAGGGGTGATGCATTAGAGATTGCATCATGAATCTGAGATCAGATGACCAAGGATATGATTTTGCTTCTCAGTAATGGCATGCATATGCTATGCAAAGCTCAACAGTAGCAACACAGATACTGTTTGGGTCTTGACTTGACATTTATAATCTGCATTCAGATTTTGCAGGGGTTTTTTTTTAATCCTTAACTGCAATGGCAAGAGCCTAGTCCACCGAACCACCACAATGTAAAGTTTCTATCTTGACCTGGTGTTCTGCAATTTATATTGTCATTCTATAATCTCAAAAGAGAAAGTCTAAGCCACATTGAGCTCCAACTTGTAGATGCTTTGCTTGACTTGACCTGGCGCTTGCTGTTACTTAGACAAGAACCGGATTAAACATTGCCATAACTAATATTTCCTACAAGTTTTTCCAGTTCTTATGCAGATTATAACCCCAACTGCCCATTCTTCTGCAAGCAAGACAGTTTACAATCAAGAACCTACTAATTTACGCGTTTTCGATGCCGCTGAAAAATAAAATAAAATCAATCGTGCAACCATGGTTGGCAAATCAGCTCACACATTTGGCGCAATCATTCCACACAATAGGCGCATGTCGGGTTGCAAATTGGTGGACAAACAAACCGGAACGACTCAGTTTGATCGACAATGATGGGTAGATGAAAAGAGAGAGAACTACTTCACATGTTGTCAGCTTGGCATGCTACCTGCCCACTACTCACCAATCCTCACAATCTCTCTCCAGATGAGTTCTAAAAGAATCTCTCTCTAGATGTAGCCTTGGCATAAAGGTAGAAGCAGGAGTATAGTTATTTCACGAAGAAGAAAGAACAAGAGGAGACGGCATCTCTTGACCCCGACATTCCTTTGGAGCGACCCCTGCACTTCAATCCTTGCATGTCACGTCTTAATGATCTTTAGCCTTGACCCTCTTTTAGCACGGAGAATCAAGTAGAGCACGGAGTCCTAAAATGCTGTGGATAAATCATCAACCGATCGAACTTGCATCATAGATATCCAATGGGCATACGAGGCTACCAGCAAAATGTAATCTTGATGAAATACAACAGTCAGTGTAATGACGAACAGGACTCTACCATGTAAAAGTTCACAATTCAGGCATTCAGCAACAAGACTGTTATAAGCTCTTCTTTAGTTCTTAAAAGTTATCATGTTTATCTCTTTTTTCTTTTTTGGGTACCCAAAGAAAGAACAAACAGGTTTTCAGCTGCTAGGCAAGCACAAATGTGGACCCTTTTTTCTTCAGAGAATTTACCTGGAGATGGATCCACAGGGCGACAAGGAAGAAGAAAGATAATCAGCAGGGCCGCAGCACCAATAATTAAGCACACACGGTCGCGTGTGGACGGCGGAAATAATTTGGACACGCTAAATCACAATCATAACCCAACACGCCACAAAAACAAGTGGCCAAATACAATTATGTTTTGCATATGTGCAAACTGCTACAAGACTCATGCCTAGCTTAGAGCTTCCTTGGACCATCGATCTGCAGCTTGGCAAAAAATATCATCTCACATGCATAAAAAGAATATGATTGACTTGCATTATATTATTGCCACTGGGAGTCTTAAATCGCAAGTGATAAGCTCTGCAGGGGCATTATGTAATGAGTTGCTCGCTTCTCGCTGAAGCCAGCCCATGACATCGATCTCATTTTTCAAACGGGAATGGTCTGAAAAGCAGAGGGGAAAAAGGAGGTTAAATATTACAGACAACATAATAACAGATTTACCACAGGGAAGCACTGGGATGTACACAATTCACGCGAAGAGTTCTACAACTTTGGGGCATGAAAGATAGAGAAGCCAATTCTGTCGGAAAAATCACACCATAATGGGATTACTCATTAAACATTACCAAAAAATCGAGTTTGGCCCTTGAACTATATATTTGTTGATTTGGTCCCCTCGACTCACTAGATCTGTTCCTTTCCATCATTCTATCAATATTCAATATTTTCACTAGAACTCATGATCAGTTCACACACACACATAGTTTAGATGCAACTACATGTGAACTTTGTCAACAATATCACTACCACCACTATTGTATTCCACGCACAAACTTTATTGTGATGCTATCATGTGTTATGAATATTGTGTATATATTCATGAGGCCCAATGGACAATATATATAAGAAGTACAAGGGGATATGCCATATGTATCATAAGGAAATACAAAAGGCATATAATGAAATACAAAATGATTTCTATTCTAACACCCTCCTCAAACTCATAGTGGATCACACACACTGAATTTGGAGAGGAAATATAAATGTTGTACCCTAGTCTGTGGCTTTATGAAGAAATCAGCAATCTGTAACTCTGATGGCACAAACTGTAAAGTAAGGACTCCCCCAGCACCTGTGAGCGAGTGTATGAAGCATCCACACCAATGTGTTTGGTGGGCTCATGCTTCACCGGGTCATAGGCAATACTAATAGTACTTATACTATCAGACAAAATAGTCATATGTTTCATCACAGATACTCCAAAATTTGCAAGTAACCATCTCAACCAAGTAACCTCTACTGCCACTTCTACCATAGCTACTAACGCAGCCTCTGCACTTGAACGGGAAACTGCAACTCCTATCATGTTGAATGTAAATGATGCAACATCTTTAATTATTCATCAACATAATGCATCTCATTAAATCAATATCTCATTCTTGTTAACTCAATATCATAATCTCATTCACTCAAGGTCATCAATACCATGTACAAGAATAAGCTTAACGAAACCATTATAAAAAGCATTATAAATAATATTAATGATCATGGTGAACAACCCATTGTTCACCATTCTACTATGTACTTGCCTTAACCGAGAGACAGATGACGACGAAAAGGTTCTAACCCCGGTGCTCACCACCACCTGGAAACCGTAAAATATACTAAATATATCATTCAAAAGTACACAACATAGCAATGAAACAAAATGAAATCGATCGCACTTAATCGCAACCCAAGACTTAGCCGATACGCTCCCAAATCTCAATTTGTCCAAACAGACAGCTATCAAAGGAAAATCCATAAATTTTGAGTAAAAACTCCAAAATTCATGAATCCAAATTTGCTGGAATCTAAACTAGCATATCTACAACTTCTCAGGTGACCGAAAGATAAAATAATCACATCTAAACCTTTGTTTTTAATTTCGAAAATCGTTCTGTCATCTTCGGTACTACTGACTTGGGAATTTCGTAACTTTTATTTGGTACATCCAAATTCAATGTTCTAAGACTCTATTGAAATACAACAAAATTATCTCTAATAACTTAGTTGGCGAGATTCTCTAATTCTGCCATTAACATGATCTAATCTACAGTTGAAAACTTAAAGTCAGAATCTAATAGTCTGAAGGAACAACAGTAAAAGAACAATCCATATATTTCAAATGACTGAACCAAAATTCATGATATTTATCAATCTGGAAAGATAATACAATTTCCTACGAAAGTTGTGTTGGGAGACCCCCTTGAATCGGCCATTAACTAAACCTTATCTATTAAACAAGATGACTGCTGTAATCTCGTCAGAGTTTGTGGACAGCAGTAAGAAAATTAACGTATCTCCCAAACTACAACTCCGATTTGAGTGATATCAGACTCTATGGAAAGCTGAGAACAAACCCCACAACTCGCTAGGAGACTCTAATTTCGAATTAGGACTTTAACTATGCGAAAACTGAAGAGAAAGCAGAGTACAGATTACTGATTATAATCACAACAGTTCAACAATTCTCTAATCGCAAACTGGCTCCAAACAACGGGGAGATGATCGTTACCCCTTGAAGACGCTACTGAAACTCGCTGAAGATCTCTTACAAAGAATTCCGTCTTCCCAATTCTCCTTCCTCTTACCTTTGGTTGGCGCAGCCCTGGCTTCTCCCTTCTTCTTGGCCTAGGACAGCAGCAAGGAGGAGGCACCAATGGAGAGGAGTGGCGCCGGGAGGCTGCTGGTCATGGGAGGAGGCGGCCTTGAGGGAGGTGGAGGCGCAAGGGGTGGAGGGTGGAGGAGGTGGCGGCCACAAGGGGAATAGGGGCGGCTAGGGTTTTGGGGGAGGGAGGCGCCCCCCTTATGGCTGGCCCCCACTCGGGCCTCCTGGGCCGTAGTCCGAGGCCCAGGTTGGCGGATTTTCATGGAAATACACTTACAAAATTTTTATTCCATCTTTTGCTTGCTTTCCTTCCTTATAAATATTCAGAGTATTACAAGTACCCTTAGGGATAATGATACGAGGCGCCGCAGAGCACCAGTGACTTGTTCCTAGAGGCGGAGACCAACGAGCGTGATCTCCATGAGTGAATACCACAACTTGTAGCTTGTCACATGAAGTTTTGTTCTCGAGAATGGGACCGTTGCTGATGGAACGGAAGCCACCGGTTGGCGGCGCGGCGACCAATGCATCGAAGTCTAACAGGCGGCTCTAGACAGCAGTTAGATCGGATTATTATTATTATTATTATTTTATATATATATATATATATATATATATATATATATATATATATATATATATATATATATATATATGAGGTACTCGCTCAATCCTATCGAGTGAACGACGCGTCGGCGAGGTGTACGATCGCTCATTGGCGCGACGCGACGTCGAACAGCGGCGACCGGCAGCCTTTGGTTGAACCGCCGGCGGCGGTGACGGCCCGATTGGGCGTCGACGATGGCAACGGGTCAAGCGGTGGCGGCCCGATTCGGCGTCGATGACAACAACGAGTCGGGCGATGGCGGCGGTCGGCGTCAGGCAATGACGATGGTGGCCTTGGGTGGCGACCTGATTTCGCGTGGGTCAGGATGAGCGGCGGCGGCCCGATTCGGCGTCAACGGCGATAACTGCGGGATGGCAGTGGAGGAGCTAGGTTAGTGCCTTAGCTCTGATATCATGTTATGAATATTGTGTATATATTCATGAGGTCCAATGATCAATATATATAGAAAGTACAAGGGGGATATGCCATATACAAATTTAAAAATTACAAAAGACATATAAAGAAATACAAAGGGATTACTATTCTAACATCATGGTCGTGCAAATCAACTTGCAATGCATGAAACTCTATTGGAGATGTTAGCAAAACTGGGGTTAGGGAGTTCAGAGACCAAAAATCAACAAAAGCTTATGGGCTAAATGCATTGTTTTGCAGAGGCACAGGGGCTAGTCCTACACCCCCCTGCAAACAAAATGCACTTATGTGCAATTGAGTGCATGAAGCTGTAAACAGTAAAATCAAAGCGCGATGATCATGAAAATCTCTAACACAAGTCTGTTAATATCATTACAAAGGGTGAAAGGATGACAAAGCTATGGAATTCATGCTCAGCTCATTTCCAAACATTAAGCATCGAGATATAACGCTCTAATCCTGTTTTGCAACCATAACTTGGAGCTGGATTACACCATCAGGAGTTTTTTTTTTTTGCCAGACGAGGGTTACTATTATGTCGTATGTGTGTAAAAAAACAGAATCAAAGACTAATTTTCCATCTATGATTTATGCATGATCAGCAGTCAAACAGCAAGTCACAATAAAATCAAGATTCATAATCACAGATATACAGGTTTACAATAAAGCGCAAACCACTTCCATCTGTTACACTTGAGAAAAGAGAAAACTACGAGACCTCAATTACATCTTTTACACAAGGAAGTTATCTGTTGGAGAGTCCATATTAGAATTAAAAGACATGTTGTATTAGAGTTGGACTCTTCTATTGTATTAGACACGGACTCTACTTTGAGACTATAAATAAAGGATGTGTGATCCTACGGGAGACACACAACAATAATTCCCCAAATTCAATATGGTATCAGAGCCGTTCCCCACCACCCAACCCTAACCCTAACCCTAGTCTCACCTCAGATCCAAGCCGCCGCCGCTGTTCGTAGTTGTTCTGCGAAGCCGCCGCCGCGTCGCCCCGTCACCATCAAGCATCCAGATCCGCCACGGTGCCGCCCACCGCTCGATCGCGCCGCAGGCATGGGGGCGAAGGGCCGCTATGCCTGCGGATGAGCGCCAGGACCGCCCGCCGAGCCACGGGGCTCTCACGCTCGGGCGACGGGGAGGAGGAGGCGCTGTAGAGCCTGGGAGTAGGAGCGGCCGGGAGGAGCCGAGGCAAAGTGAGGGCTCGGGAGAGAAGAAGGCGAGCTCGGGAGAGAAGAAGCCAGTGCGCGCTCGGAAGGAAAATCGGGAAGAAGCCGAGTCTCCTGCGGAGGGGAAGAAACGCCACAGGCGACGCGTGAAGAAAAGCCGAGCGGTCGCGTGAAGGAAGCCGAGCGGCGTCGGGCATCGGGAAGGAAAGCATCGGGAAGGAAAAAAAAAGGAAGCCGAACGGCGTCGGGCATCGGGAAGAAAAAAAAGGGGAAAATCCAAGGCGGTTTCTATTATTACAGATCATAATGTGTTTGGTAACCGTGCAGGCTGTCATCAAGGATCGGCAAAATATTGATGCGTGAAGGGTTGCCGTGATCGTGAGAGATACGCGCGGCATATCTTGATATTGATTGGCATTGCTCTGGTTGTTGAGAAGATGACCCCTAAGGAAATTGAGGCTGCGAGGAAGGCAGTTATTGAGACTACTTCCCCGCTAGTAACTCAAAGTGATATAAGAAGCATGTTGCAGGATCTCTTCGCGACAGGTATGATAGGTCCAAGGGCTGGTGCAGGGTCATCCGACTTAAAGCTGGAGCTGATGCCAAATGATGTAAAATTAGAAGGAAATAAGAATTACCTGAGTTGGTCTAGAAGGGCTCAGCTAATTTTGAGGACGAAGGGGGTGGAACATTATCTGCAAGAGACTTGTGTTGAGCCTGCAAACAAGATGAGCGTTGATTGGAGGATGTGGAACACCACCAATTCTGTGGTGGTAGCTTGGTTGCTAACTTCGATGTCTCCATCCATAGCTCGGATGGTGGAGATGATGCAAAGTGCACCAGCAATGTGGAAGACACTAAGCAACATGTACTCCGGGGCAGGAAATGTGATGATGATGGTGGAAGTCCAAGGCAAGGTGGAGGCCCTGAAACAAGAGGAGAAGACCGTCCAGGAATATGCTAGTGAATTGCAGCAACTCTGGGCAGATTTAGACCACTATGATCCACTACAGTTGACATGTGCTGGTGATATTGAGGCTGGTAGGGTGTGGCTGCAACGCAGACGAGTTACACACTTTCTAAAGGGTCTAAATCCAAAGTTTGAGAGTAGAAGGGCTGCCATGTTTCACTTGGCAAAATTGCCTACAATGGAGGAAGCTATTTCAGCTATGGTACAGGAGGAAGTTCGACTACGAGTAATGGGGGACAACAACCCGGCCAGGTCTGCATATGCCATACCTGATGATAGAGAGTGCTACAACTGTGGAATGAGAGGACATCTGATCCGTGCTTGTCCCTCTCCACAGTATGGAGGTCGAGGTGGAGGTCGTGGAGGTCGTGGAGGCCGAGGTGGAGATCGTGGTGGTCGTGGAGGCCGAGGAAGAGGCCGAGTTGGCCCCAGAGCTAACATGGCCCAGACAGAGGAGAACACGTCTGTCACTCTGACAGGCGAACAAGCTATGCAGTGGGAGAAGTGGCAGCAAGGAAAGGCATTAGAGACTTCTCATGATTCCACCTCCTTTGGCAACTTTGCAAACTACGCCCACGTGGGCGAAGGTACTCAGATACATGCACTTGCATCCACATATAAGCACTCTCATATTGATTGGATCATAGATTCAGGGGCATCCAAACATGTCACAGGATCACGTAGTGCTTTCACATCTTACGCCCCATATACTCATTCTGAAACCGTCCAAGCAAAGCAGATGGAACCGCTTGACTTATTCAGGGTGTTGGATCTGTAGAATGTACACCATCCATTGCCCTGTCCACCGTTTTGCATGTTCCCTCCTTTCCAGTCAACCTTATGTCAGTCAGTTCTATCATTGACCAATTCAAATGCACTATCACATTTGATGGGGATTCGTGCTTTTTACAGGAGAAGAGAACTGGGAAGAGGATTGGGACTGGAATAAGGCATAATGGGTTGTGGTACATTGATCAGGTTGATGCGGCATTGGCTGTGGCTATAGGAGGAATCGAAGAAGAAATCTTATTACATCATCGTCGCTTGGGACATCTATCGTTTGAGAATTTAAGTCGGTTATACCCTGATTTATTCAAAAGGGTAGACAAGAGTAAACTTGTGTGTGATGCTTGCGAGTTTGGAAAGCATACACGGTCTACATATAGTAGTATTGGTCTTCGGAGTTATGAACCTTTTATATTAATACACTCGGATGTTTGGGGTCCGTGCTCTGTTACTTCTGTGAGTGGTTTTAAGTGGTTTGTCACATTCATTGATTGCTATACTCGTATGACTTGGATTTATATGATGAAACACAAGAGCGAGGTCCTTCGATGTTTTCAGGACTTCAATAGGATGATGACTACTCGGTTTGATGCAAAAGTTGGATTCTTCGCTCAGATAATGGAACTGAGTATGTTAATAATGAGTTTGCAACATATCTCTCAGAGAAGAGGGGATACTTCATCAGACTACTTGTCCAGGAACTCCATCTCAGAATGGAGTGGCTGAAAGGAAGAACCGACATTTATTGGAGGTAGCACGTTCACTCATGTTTCAGATGAATGTGCCAAAGGGATTATGGAGCGAGGCGAATGACGCGGTATATCTCATCAATCGCATGCCATCTCGAATACTTGGGATGAAGTCTCAGTGAGAACTCCTTTTGGGTCGTGGGAGTTCAAGGTGCCTCCCAAGGTGTTTGGTTGTGTGTGCTTTGTGCGAGATCACCGACCAACAGTTGGCAAAGTGGATCCACAGACATTGAAATGTATCTTCATAGGCTATTCATCAAGTCAGAAGGGCTATAGATGCTGGAACCCAGTTGAACGGAAAGTATTTGTAAGTATGGATGTGACATTAGGAATTAGAGCCTTACTACACGAGTGGAGATAATCTTGACCAATTTTGGAGTTCTCTCCTATCATTGAGGATGAAAATCGAGAGGGGGAGAACAAGGAGAGTGATGGTCAACGAGAAGAAGTCATTGCGGGGACAATTCCGTGCCCAAATCTAACGAGAGATGTAATAGCCCAAAAGGACTTGAAGGTTTATCAGCGAAGACGCTTCGGTAAACAGGGGGAGAAACAATCAGCACCTGAACCAACAACGGATGAGCTTTCTAAGCGGTGACATTGCCACAATGAGGGCGACCTTACGAGCGACCAACCTTGCCGATTGATCCAGTCCCAAATCTCTCCTCAGGATTCTCTCCATCAAGTTCCTTGCCTCCCCTTGGAGTGAGTGGTAATGTTGATTCTAATCACTTCCATCTAGAGTTACCACTTGCACAACGTAGGGAAACTAGAGCTAATGCAGGAAAGCCTCCAGTCCGGTATGGCTTTGAGCATGATATTGCAAATTTCATCTCATATTCCCATATTTCACCTGCATACAAAGCATTCATTGCATCTCTTCAGACTGTGCATGTTCCGAAGGATTGGCGAACTGCTAAACAGGATCCTAAGTGGAAGGTTGCTATGAAAGAGGAACTTAATGCACTTCAGAAGAACAAGACATGGGATCTTGTTCCACTTCCAGCAGGAAAAAGGGCAGTAGGATGCAAATGGGTGTTTACAATTAAGCAAACTCCTGAAGGCAAGATAGAGAGATACAAGGCACGGTTGGTTGTAAAAGGTTATAGTCAAACATACGGGATAGACTATGATGAGGCCTTTGCACCAGTGGCGAAAATGAGTACGGTAAGAACATTGATCTCCTGTGCAACCAACTTCGGATGGCCTCTACATCAGTTGGATGTGAAGAATGCTTTTCTACATGGTGATTTACAAGAGGAGGTATATATGGAGATTCCTCCAGGGTTTGAAAACAGGCAGACTGAGAGGAAGGTATGCAAACTCAAGAAGTCTTTATATGGTGCAAGCGGTCTCAAGGGCGTGGTTTGATAGATTCAGGCATGCAGTCTGTAGTATGGGCTATTCTCAGTGCAATGGGGATCACACTGTGTTTTATAGGCATAGAGGGTCGCATATCACTATATTGGCTGTCTATGTTGATGATATTGTGATTACTGGAGATGATACCGAGGAAATCAAGTCCTTAAAGAAAAAATTGGGAGAAGCATTTGAGGTGAAAGATCTTGGACCTCTTCGATACTTTCTTGGGATTGAGATTGCTCGTTCTTCGAATGGTATAGTTCTTTCCCAGAGAAAGTATGTTCTTGATCTGCTGGCAGAAACAGGTATGCTTGGGTGTTGCCCTACTACCTCACCTATTGATAGGAATCACAAGCTATGTGCTGAGTCAGGAGGTCCAGTTGACAAGGAAGTTTATCAGAGACTTGTAGGGCGTCTCATCTATTTGTGTCATACAAGACCTGATATTTCATATGCAGTGAGTGTGGTTAGTCGATATATGCATAATCCCAGAACAGGACATATGGATGTTGTCTATCGAATCCTGCGATATTTGAAGAGTAGCCCTGGAAAAGGCCTTTGGTTCAGAAAGAATCAACATCTGAATGTAGAAGGGTATTGCGATGCTGATTGGGCGAGCAGTGTAGATGACAGAAGGTCTACCTCTGGATATTGCATCTTTGTGGGAGGTAACCTTGTGTCATGGAGAAGCAAAAAGCAGGAGGTTGTGGCTCGATCTACTGCAGAGGCAGAGTACAGAGCAATGGCGTTGAGTGTGAGCGAAATGATATAGATGAAGGGTTTATTGTCCGAACTTCGAATATGGAGGAATAATCCTTTGTGCGCATTGCGACAATAAGTCTGCAATCAATATTGCTAACAATCCAGTTCAGCATGATCGTACCAAGCACATTGAGATTGATAGGTTTTTTATCAAGGAAAAGCTCGATGACAGAATATTGGAGTTGAAATATGTCAAGTCTGGTGAACAATTGGCTGACGGTTTTACTAAAAGGTTAGGTCCTAGTGATGGTGCTACAATATGTAACAAGATGGGTATGACCGATATCTTCGGCCCATCTTGAGGGGGAGTGTTGGAGATTCCATATTAGAATTAAAAGACATGTTGTATTAGAGTTGGACTCTCCTATTGTATTAGACACGGACTCTACTTTAAGACTATAAATAAAGGGTGTGTGATCCTACGGGAGACACACAACAATAATTCTCCAAATTCAGCATTATCATTTAAAGCAGCAAGTCATAGCATCAGCAGGACATGCCGGAATAGAAGCTTGACACGTCATAGTTTGATACCGCTTGTTCAAACCTTGAATGACTAGGATATCAAGAAGCCATCATTTGAAGAAAAGAGAAGATATCAAGAACCTGAAGCTATATCATATGTTCTGTTCAAGCTCTCTCTAGTATTTAGAGAACTGCATGACTCTGGTGAGTCTAAGAGACCGATTGTCCCAGTTTTCAGCAATCTAGCATATTGTGACTGTACATTATCATAGGTGATTGTCCCAGTTTTCAGCAATCTAGCATATTGTGACTGTACATTATCATAGGAGAAGCACGTATTTAAGTAATTAGAGTTCCACAAATTTCTTCAGGGACACCAGGGACAAGAGGTGAACAGTTGAAACTTGAAATAACTATATGTTTCATGCTACTATTGCATTGCAAACAAGTCAGAAATGGGATGATTCTTACCCAAAATCACGAGGGAACACAACTGGTCTCCCGAAATATTGCAACAGCATCCATGTCTTAGTTTCCATCTGCGATATCCTGTCCTGTTACAAAACGGTTGGTGTCTGCAAAGTCTAAAGCTGCCTTCACGTCGCGAAAATAAGAACTCCACTTTGTACTTATGAAAGCATTAAGAAACTCGGACTGTTTGTTGCCATTTGTCTGCCAGATAGACGCAGAGAGATCTTTGTATGTTAGATCTTTTGGAGCAATAATATCAATATAAGCCCTTCAGGACTTTCAAAGCAACAAAAGCAAAAAAGAATGATGTGTATCTGTGTCACGCAGGGAACAGAGTCAAGGCTCCGTAGGGTAACAATGTTGGGATAGTCATGGTAGATGTAAAAGCAACACTTTTGTTGTTTCATGTCATGTGATATTTTCATATGAACATCAGGCCTTCCAAGCAAACACACCAATCACTTACTAAATGATCAACTGAAAGTCATGATAATGAAAGTTTCCCTTCAGCTAAAAGGGAAAACAGATTGGTAGAAAATTAAGTTTAACATCTTGAATTTATCTAGTAATATTTGCAGTGGTAATGTACAATTGCTGGTAGTAAACAAACATACATAAAAGTCTAAGAGACATGGCATCCAACGATGCTGTACCTCAAAAACAAAGAAACCTCCAGGCTTAAGTGCCGAAGACAACCCTTCACAAAGATGAAGCAAATGCTCAAGGCCATCCTTGCCTCCATCAAGCGCCAATTTTGGTTCATGCCAACCAAATTCAGGTTGCAGGCCAGGTAGATCGTCAGTTGGTATATATGGAGGGGGTTACTCATGACACGCATGAGCTTTCCTATTACATCTTCTAGAGGTTCGAACCACGAGCCGTGCCTTATCTCAACTTTATCCTAATTTCAATTCGGCAAAACTCAACATCAACAGTGTCTATGCCAACAAAATTAACCGCAGTAGCAAGAAATCTTTGCTTCCTGGACTACTCATGGGCAGTGGTGGAGCTAGAAAATTTTCGATACAGGTGCACACTTTACACCAGTCTAAAGTATTATACAGTAAACTTTGTCTAATTTCAATAGAACAAACAATTTGACCATAGTACCTATATACTTTTTTGCATGTTTTTGAATTTTTTAGGTGTGCCGTTGCATACCGGGCACCACCCCTAGCTCCACCCCTGCTCGTCGGGAGTCGGGACTACGAGGATCAAGTAGATCCCACCTTCCTTAGACGGATGTAACACTAGCGATCAGAAGCCAAAAGGCAAGTGTGGAATTTTTGCACTGAATTCTACAGTGGTTCAGCACAATAAACAACACATACAATACCAAAAATGACACCATGTTTTCACATGCTAATGGACACCAAACTTAAAGGCTAGAAGGGGTGTTTCCGTGCAAGCTTTCGTCAACATAACAAGTCTACGACCCGCTTAATGGCGTACTAGACTATTAGTAGTAGTATTAAAGTACAGTTACTATTCCGTGTTCCACCTTTAAATTTTCCCTAACTTAAATCTCAATTGCAATTCAACTCGCTTGCCATCCATGACAATTAGTCAGAACTCAAAAAATTAACATGAAACGTGATCGCAAATTCCAAGCCATCCGAAGTTAGGGAGGTGGAGGCCGTAGCCGAGGAGGCCGGCCGAGGCTCAACCGTGCCTAGAGGTAGTGACGGAGTTAGCAATTTTTTAAAGTCTTGGCAGAGCGTGAGGAGACGTGAGTCGTCTTGTTTTGGCTGGGCAGGATGTTATTTTTCGATTGTAGAAGTCGTGGAACTTCATCGAGACTACCATAACGCGTCGTCAGCAAACTTGGGCAACTGGCCAGGGCTAGAGGGACGGTAAATCTGCTCCTGTCCAGAGGCACTGACCTGGGGGTGAAGTGCCCCTGATGACCGAACGAGATGTTACGTGGCACTGAAGTGCCCCTGGGGCAGTCGAAGGGGATTCTGTGCCCATGCGGTTTGAAATTACGACATGACGGATGGACGGACGAACGACTAGTTTTGTTAATCTACGGTGCAATATTATCATTTTAGCAAGGCAAAAAAAAAAATTCTCGAGAGTTGGAGAGGTGAGGGTACTTACCGTAGCGAGCGAGCACGAGGCAACGAACGTACGTACGTAGGAGCTTAGTGGTCCGAAACAAGACAAGAATCAAGGAAAGAAGGAATGAATTCAAGATCATGTTGTGCCCAGGCAGCCCTGCCCTGCCTGCGTGCCCTGCCATTTGCTATTTGCTATTTGCTGCCTCCGCTCGCTCGGGCTGCCGCTCCTTATTCAGCCAAAGTCAGAGAGGATGGGTCAAATTCAAGACGGATCGAGAGCTGGTCATCATGGAGCTTGAATATTCACTTTTAACTTGGATCAATCAAACTTCACAATCTTTGATCAATTATATTTTTCTGAATATTTAGACTGATTGTATTGAAAAGATATTGTTATATTTGTCATAAGAAATATTTTTATAATACTATACCTCTACAATATTTTTAAAATATATTAGTATAAAATTAACTGTCAGAGTTTAACCTTGAAGACCGTAAAAAAGTCAATTTACTATTCTGTACTTGTGTTTTTGTATTGTTCTTATGATTCTATGCTTGTCTACGAGATAATCGTTCAGACTGGACTTGCCAGCGACGGTTCCTTAACACGTTATCAACACGATCGACTCCGACCTACTCTTCTTCGATCGAAAGGTAACCGTCGAAGGACGACACTAGTAGATAGAATTATTTTTTCTAGACCGCTTTCAATTATGCAAATTTGGCTTTCTAGAGTTTTCTACGGGGGAAATCCGATCTAATCTACCGCGAACCGATTTGAAGCCGCCGGCACAATGCTGATCGGTAGATTGCATGAAAGAGTAGATGATGATTGCACTGTGGATTACAAATTCGCTTGAATCTATCGTGAGCCGACTTGAAGTCGCCGGCTAAGCCGATCGGTAGGTTGCATGAAAGAGCAGATGACGATTACACAATAGATTGTGCATCTCATTGCATGAACAATACACATTTTTTTTCTCGTATGTGGTCATCGGCCCGAAGCAGCACCCGCGTTTGCCATGTCGCGCTAGCACGAGCAGCGCATCGCCGGCCACCTACGCCGCTCGAGCCGCGCATTGCGCCCAGAATCGGCTTGAAGCCACCGCCCGACCTCCACACTGCTGACACCGCGCCCGAGCCCACATGGCCACCGCCTCCGTAAGGCCATCGGGCTGCCGCCTCTACATGTCGCCGCCTTCGCAACACCCTTACGACCAAGGCACGCCCTTCATTCGCATGTGCCCCATCGCTCATTGGCATGCTCTCACGGCGCGCGTCGCGCTCCTCTGCACTACCCGCGCACATATAGTGTCACCGCCACCTCCGTAGTGGCGCTAGGGGAAACCTAGTGCCCATGAATAGCTGGCTGAATGGGTCATAGCGGGCTGGATGGGCCAAATGGGCCTAGCCCAAGAAAAAGAAAAGAATTTTTGGAAAAAGAAGAAAAGGGGAGAAAACTAAAAAAGAAAAGGAAATGTTTCGCGGATCAGAAAATTTTGCGAAAACCCCTCGGATTTTCTAAAAATTGCACATAAAATTTTCTCAGAATTGAAAATTAGCGCTTTAGCCCTTGAAAAATACAGAATTCGTTAAAAAATTATATTACAACAGAAAAAGGCCACAGGAATTCAATTTTTGAATCATTTTAAGCATTTGAAGAGTGTTTAAGTTTGTTATTATTATTTCTATGCAATTTATATATTGTATTTACTACTTTGATTATTTATGATTGTTTATATTGCTTTTAATAGCTAAAAATAGCAGTAAATTATGATAAATGCGTAGAAAAATATGAGAATATTAGGAGAATTTTGCAACTATTTTATGCAAATTACCAGCAGTAATCTTATGAAATTTTGCATAAATATGAAGATGAATGCCATCACGGACCGGGAATTCGAAGAGCTAGCACAACATGGCCAGAATTTGTATAGAATTTGTACCAGACTTCAACTAAGTGGTAAGGTAATCACGAATGACCAGAAGATTGAGGAAGTGTGCTTAGTGGATAGCGGCACAACGAATACCACCTTGAGAGAGACAAAAAATTTCAGTCGATCAACAAGAATGCTGGTAGTCTTACGACAATCGCAGGCAACGATACTTGCATAATAGACTCAGCAAGGGCCACAATTATACTCTCGATGTGCACAACTTTGATCATTAAAGAAGCTTTGTTGTACCCAGAATCGACTAGAACTCTCAAGAATATTCGCGCTAACGGTTTCCACGTAGAGACTGAAGAAGAGTATTGTAAGGAATACATGTTCATTACAAAACGTGAAGAAAGTGAAAAAGGGTATTAGAACGACTTCCTTCATATGAAACTGGGCTATACTGCACTAATGTTAAGGCACCCCGAGCCTATACAACCAGAAAACCGTATTTAGAAGCTCTGAACTTTTCTATCTCTGGCATGATAGATTATACCACCTAGGACTTAGGATGATGAGGAATATAATTAACAACTCACAGGGATTTTATGTGCCCCGCATGTGCCACTGGGAAATTAATTATTAGACCTTCTGCTCTGAAAGTAAAGGATGAAGTCCCTACATTCCTGGAACGTATCCAGAGAGATATTTGCGGACCTATACAGCTCCTGTCAGGGCCATTTAGGAATTTTATGGTGCTCATCGATGCTTCCTCGAAATGGTTGCACGTATGTTTATTGTCTACGAGAAACCACGCTGTTGTAAAGCTAATCTCGTAGATAATTAAAATTAAAATTAATTTCTCAGATCATCATGTGAAGTCCATCAGAATGGACAACGCTGGAGAATTTACTTTGAAGTCATTTGATGATTATTGCATGGCAATGGGAATTAAAGTTGAGCATTTCGTACCGAATGTCCACATCCAGAATGGATTAACATAGGCATTAATTAAAATAATTAAATATATTGTCCAACCACTTTTGCAGAATTATAATTTACCAACGACATGCTGGAGACACACAATCCTGCACGCAGCAACTCTCGTCATTTTTAGACCATTGACATATAACATCCAATCACCTACGCAACTGGCGCAAGGGTCACCACCAAAAATTTCTCATCTTCGCAGATTTGGTTACAAGGTTTATGTACCTATACCACCACCGCAGTGAACTACAATGGACCCTTTCTGAAAGTATAAGATATACATTGGTTATGAGACAACGTCCATAATAAAGTATTTGGACCCTATGACTGGAGATTTGCAAGCAGCCCGCTTCGTTGATATCATATTTGATTATGATAGTTTCCCGCCATTAGGAGAGGAAATCAACCCTTTGGTGAAAAATATTGGAAAATAATGTGGCAAACCATGGGAATTCATGCACATGACTCACACACTAGTGAAGCAAATATTGAAGTCCAGAAGATAATTGCAGTCCAAAAGATAATTGAAGTTTAGAAGATAATTGATTCAAGCATTAGCGAATCAACTACCTAACTTTAGTGATCTGAAGAGCGTGACCAAGTTGCATATGCCCGCACACAATGCACTAGAGAGGATTGAAATACCGAAGAAAGTTGAAGGTATCCCTAATCCTGTCCAAAGGTCTCAGAAATAGACGAGAACTCCAGCCCCTCGAATCTCAAGCAGCCCGGGACGCCTAGTTAAAAAGGATAAGAAGTACTTGACACAACCGATCACCGAAGTTCCCCAAAATCAGAAGGGGAGTCAGTTAAGACCTGGCACCAGTATAGAACCTTTAGAAAAGGCATACCAGATTTGAACATCCCCACGAAGGGAGATATCAGTATGGATGTGTGTGCACACATCAGAGCTGAAAAAGCTAAAGGGATTTGCCCCCATAATTGGAAGCTGGCGAAAATCATAAAAGGATAGCTTCAACCAGACTAGTCTCAAGAGCTATCATGACAAGATTTTAATTCAAGTTTAGCATTTTTTAATAACTTTAGCATGGCAAAGACTAAACTACACATAAAAAAGTCATAATAGATCTAGCAGTTTAGCATAAATCATGGCAAGATGTAACACATTGAAAACAGATCATAAGGGATAATAGACAAGGCTCCATATGATTATATTACAATGTATGATGAAATACACGAAAAAACCAGATCCTCTTCAGAATGAAATGCATCTTTTAATTCAGGTTGAATTATGATAAGTTAAGAACTGGAATATCCAAGATAAACTCCCCCTGAACCAAAGGAACAAAAACGAGAAACTGATAAGAAAAACAGAAAAGGCAGTCCTTAGAGCATAGAAAAGATATAGAGAATACAATCACTCAGTGGTTCTTATCTACCCCATATGATTCGGGACTATCACCGATCGACTAACACACTAAGGAGCAACATCGACTGTCTACTCAAGGGTGGCCCACCCTTGCTAGAACCTATAAGAAGTGAGTAAGCTCTACTTAGAGAGAGAAGAGACAACTAATAAGCAAGATCCTAGAAGCACAAGATAAGAATTATCGACAGAGCAACTCAAGAAGAGAACCATTCTAACCTATGCCGGAAGGACTTCACCCAAAATATTAAAAGAAATGCAACTAGATGTAGTAAGCATAATTAATATATAATACAATAGTAAAACTCAAGCTCCCCTCACAACAAATTCGTAAGGACAAACCACCCCAAGCTCTCCCGCAGAGTAAAACCGAGAACCGCCCAGAGGCTTAGTGAAGATATCACCAACCGGTGCTCACTCTCCACAAACTGGAGCACAATGTCACCCTTTCTACATGGTCTCTAAGAAAGTGATATCGATATCAATATGCTTGGTCCGAGAGTGTTGCATCGGGTTCTTGGCAATGCAAATCGCAGACGTGTTATCACAAAAGAGTGAAACACACCAATTGATAACCCAAAGTCCCGCAGGTCGAGACCATCCAAAGCACTTGGCTACAAAGAATCGGCCGCAAAGAATGTACTCGGCCTCTGCATGGATGTGCAACACCGGTTTGCTTCCTTGACGACCAGAGACAAGAGAAGTGCCAATGAATTGGCAAGTGCGGAAGTGCTCTTCCTATCTATCCTCTGACAAATAAATCGATCGGAGAAGACTCTAAGAGATAGACAAGAAGAGGAAGAGTACCGATACCATAGTCAATGGTAGCTCAAGGTACCGAAGATGCGCTTCACCGCTCGACGGTGAGATACGCGAGGAGAAGCTCAAACCGAGCACAAAGACACGAGAGAAATGTATGTCCGGTCTCGAGGCCGTGAGGTACAAGAGAGAGCCAATCATGCTCTGAACTCCTTTTGGTCAACAGTTCGCCGCCTTCATCCGGATCCAGAGTCAGAGATGCCATCGGAGTTGATCGGCTTTCCATCATTCATGTCAAAGCGCTTCAGAGGTCTCGAGTGTACTTGCCTTGATGAAGAAAAGTACCTTCCCGAGTCTGCTTGATTTGGAAGCCAAGGAAGAAGCTCAACTCGCCCATCATGCTCATTTCAAATTCCGAGCTCATAACTTGTAAAACCGAGACACGAGTATGTGAGGAGCCGCTAAAGATGATGTCGCCCACATAGATCCGACGAAAGGTAAGATCGGTGCCAAGACGGCGGATGAACAAAGTCTTGTCTATTTTACCCATTTCAAAACCATGACTCGTGCAGATAGGACTTAAGCCTTTCATACCAAGCTCTGGAGCTCGCTTGAGTCCATACAAGGCTTTGGAAAGCTTTGTAGACATGGTTAGGGTATTTGGGGTTCTCGAAACTCGAGGTCAGCTCGACATAGACTTCTTCCTCAATAAGGCCATTGAGGAAGGCACTCTTGACATCCATCCGTAAAGCTTGAAACCCTTAGAAGCCGCAAAGGCAAGCGAGATTCTAATGGCTTCAAGTCTAGCTACAGGCAAAGGTCTCTTCAAATCTAGACCTCAACTTGAGAGTACCCCTTAGCTACCAACCTAGCCTTGTTTCAATTACTAACCCATCTTCACTTTGCTTGTTCTGAACACCCATTTGGTCCCAATGATATTGTGACCTTGAGGGGCTCAACAAGGACTGAGACCTTGTTTCTTTCAAAGTTTTCCAACTCCTCATGCATGGCGCTTGTCCAAGACTCGTTAGATAGAGCATGACAAACGTCTCTGGGCTCAAATGAGGCGATTTAACGCAGAATGGAGAGATGTAAGAGAGACAAACCAGCTTTGGAACGTGTGACACGCCAAAGAGGTCTCCGATGATCTCGCTCAAGGATGGTCCTTTGAATGTGTCTAGGAGGTCCAGGTGAGATGAAGAAGTGGCCTCTACCTCATTAGCGCAGATGAGATAGGAACAGAGCCACTAGCTTCGAGAAGCGTAAGTAAGGTGATCTCCTCGAGGTGCAGTGGAAGAAGGCACCTCAAGAGGAGGAGGAAGAAGCTGGATCTGCTAGACACCCATCATCTCCGTCTTCCTCATCGTCCACAAAGATGGACTGCATCGCTCTAGAGAACTCGAGATACGTGCCTAGTCCTGACCGCCTCATCGAAGGTCACCTCACTGTGTTTCTATCATTTTGCTAGACTCGCAGCCTGCACTCTATAGGCACGAGAAGAAGTCGAGTAACCCGTAAAGATCCCATCACAAGATCGTGACTCGAACTTATCTAGGTTCCCTGACTTTAATAAAACACTTGCAACCAAACACACGAAAATGCGAGACGCTGGGTTTTCGCCCATATCTCAACTCATAAGAAGTGCGATGCAAGAGTGCCCAAGAAAGACTCATAGAAACATGACAAGCAAGAGTAATTGCCTCACCCAAAACTTCCTAGGTGTAGAGTATTCATCAAGCATCGCCTGGCCATCTCGACTAAGGTACGGTTCTTCCTCTCCACAACGCCATTCGTTGGGGGACGATGGAGGCAGAACCGGTGCTCTACACTGCCTCACCACAAAACTCTCAAAGTAGGAATTCTTGAACTCTGTGCCATTATCGGTCATGAATTGCTCGTAATGCACCGGGAGCTCAACAGAAAGCCTACCAAAAGACCACGAAAAGAGTAAACGCCTCATCCTTCGAGGCTAAGAAAACACCCAAGAGTACCTCGAAATCATCGACCACAACAAGAATATACCACTTCCCTCCGCCGATCAGACTCGAGCCGACCAAGCGTATCCATATGGAGTAGTTGTCACAGTGCGTCGATCATTGTCACCGTGGATCGAGAGTGAGAAGCAAGAACCATCTTGCCGTGTCTTGGCAGGGAGAGCAAACTAGATCCTCGACCATCTTGAGTTTTGGCAAACCACGAATGAGATCGTGGTCACGACTCGTGTCAAATGATTAAAACCTATATGACCTAGTCTCCTATGCCGTAAGGTCAAATCACGGATTCGTAGCAATTAAACACCGGAGAGGTCAAATCACGGAATGATTGAATCGTGGCGGTGAGGATCACCAAAAGACTCGTAAAAATCAAGACGAAGATCCTCCCATATCGAGAAATCCCGCAAACTAGGCTACCCAAGAATCAAGAATTTTGTAATTGTTTTTCTTAAAGCTCACCTCAAACCGTCATCGGTAAGTCGAGAGACTAAAAGCGATTATATCGCAGCCTACTTACTAAGGCAACATCTTTAAAATAAAAGAATCATTAATGCTCACTGCATCTTTAGCGATGACGCGCCAAAGAAGCATCTCAAGGTGATCGCCTCATCACCTCGAGCACGGCTAGGGAAGAAAACCAACGAGTCTCCCATATGACGAGAACACCCGAGTCTACAATCCAAACCTTTGCCTTCCCAATGGGCACAAACAGAGTAAAGTCTCAAGACTAAAGTCTCGATCTTTGGGATGAACCGAGGCGACCTAGAGTCAAACAGAGTAAAGTCTCAAGATGGATGAATCAACAAGTGATTTGGGCACCCAATAGTAACACGTCGAACAGATGAAGTAGTCAAGCAAGATCGACTTCTATCTACCCTACGCCTCTCCACTCAACAAGCCGGAAGGTATGCGCAGCAGACTAAGCCACTTCAATCCGATCGCTATGGAAGAGCGAGTCGAAATTCGCAACATGTCGATCACGCGCTGGTAGCCATCTCGAAGGGAAACCGAGATCTACCTCAAAGCGACGGAGTCACGATCAAAGGGACCATGAGGACGAAAATCGAAAACTCGTAAAACCAAGTCCTCGATGTTCCCTAAATACGAGTCAAGCACCAAACCTAGACCTCATGTTGGTCTTAGGTATCTACCCTACGCTCTCATCACTCAACAAGCGGAAGGTATCGTGCGGAATGCGCCTCAAGCTATATGGAAGAGCGAGTGAAATCAACATCTTGATCCGCCATGAGTAGCCATCTCGAAAGAAAGCGAGATCTACCCTCAAGCGGCGGAAGTCACGATCAAAGGACCATACCAAATGTCCATCCTTCCGACAAAGGTGCAATGATACTTCGCTCAGAGAGCCAAGCCGCAGTGGAATCACCTTGTCGCCAGAGATCCTTTGAACAAAACCCACGATTTAAAATTGACTTTCTCGATCCCTGGCTTAGTTTTGATCACACCTGGTGCTATGGTTCTGAGCACGACAGGTGGATGCTTCCTCATATCCTCATGAAAATCATATCCTAGACCTTGATTAAATTTACAAATCTTGGATTTGTCTAGAATGAGATTTAGCTTCTTCTTGCCTCCTACAAATTTCTCAAGAGTGTTCATAAGATACTGACACTCCTGAAAAAGAGAGGTACAAGAAGAGCAGGGGGAAGAAGGAACAGCAGAAGATAAGGGAGTAGAGGAAGAAGAACCAACAAAGATAGGAAAGATTGGCTTGTGCATGCACAAACCTACTTTTGGGGGACATACCCTATTGCTAGCAGATTGGTTCACGCTAGGCGCCTCTACCAAACCCTTAGACTTCTTCCCAGCACACACAATACAAGCAGAAGATTGTGTTTCTAGAAAGTCCTTAGTTAGCTTCACACATTTTTCATCCAAGGCAACCAAATCACATTTTAGTTTATTACATTGATTGCATGGTGAGCTAACAAGGTCCTTAGAAGCATACTGAGCCAGTTTGTTATTGTGATCAATCATTTCTTGGAACTGCTTAGATACAGATTCTAGTTCAGCAGTTAACTTAGGACAGTTTAAGCAAGAAACAATGGGCTCTAGTAGCGCAGCTTGAAATTCAGCAATTTTGTGATCTGCCCGTTTTAGGTTCATCTTGAGATTATTACAATTTTCACAAGTCTCAGGCAGATCAAGCAACATGGTATACAGACCTCTAAACGAGTTGTCCTTAACCTCACATGAGGTGCAAGCAAGAACCTCAACAAAGAGTAGATGAAGGAGGTGCTACCCTACTCATCTCTAGTTCAAAGAAGAAGGCTAATGTTCTCCACTTTAATCATGTCTAGTTCAGAGGACACACTATCATGCAAGGTCCTTAGTTTTTCCATGTCATCAAGTAAAGCACAAAGAAGTGTCACAATCATCACTGAGGGAGCAGATGTAAGTAAAGTAAGCTCCCGTGATAGTCTAGCTACTTCCTTCTCCAACTCGTAACACTTAGCCCTAGACTTAGCATGAAATCTACCTAGTTTAAGAAAAGTATCATTGTCGGGTCGTAAGTGGGACTAACTCGCCTGAGTCGGAGTACACTCATTGCCTTCATTCGCCCCCGAGGGCCATGAAACACATGCCGCAGGTTACCGCCGCCCTGGGATCATGATCGCCCTTCCCATCATCGTTACTCCACCCTCCACCTCGCCGGTGTCCAGCCTGCCGAGGGCGTGAGGACGCGATGGAATGCCTTCTTTGCCTTCCCAAAGTTGCGGAACTTCTTCTTGCCTTGGTCAGCGCCGAGGGCTTCGTGTTGCGGTTCTTGTCGATGTAGTCGTTCTTGCTCTGACCGCCATAGTCACCTTTGCCCTTCCCAAGCTTGGGACGGTTTGTTCTGATGTGGTTGGGGCCACCACACTCAAACAAATCACAGACCTCCTCTTTTCCATCCCTCCTCCTCTTGTAAGCATGGGAAAACTTCCGAGCTAGGAGGGCTAGTCGCTCATCCTCAAGTCGCCTAACCGATCATCGCTATGTCACAGAGAGCAGCTAGGAGAACCCGCGATCGACTCGTAAGAAGGTCCAGAGGTGGGATCTGACTAAAGCCATCGATCGTGACTTCGACCTTCGAGAGACAATGTCAATCTCGTGAGTCTTGAGACGCGAGTAAAGCGCATCAAGAGTCGTGGTCGAGAGGTCCGTGCTATCTTTGATGGTAGTCACTTTAGAGTGCAAAGCATCCGTCGAGCGCTATCCGAGTCGGGTATGTAAGACCGACCGCCGAGGTTGCTCAAAATCTTGTGAAAACGCGAAAAGCACTCGCCAAGAGATTCACCAAAGAAGCATTTCAAATTTATCAGATTCTCGCTTGAACTGGTCTTGTCGAACCGCTTTAATCGGGTGGTTCCTCATGGTATGCATCGAGGGTCACCCGGATGTAAAGCGTAAGTCAAATGAGAAATGCGATCAAACTCACTTCTACTCAAACCTCGAATGATGATGTTCCTAGCCTTAGCATTGGCCTCAACATCGCATGTTTCCCACATTGATGTTTTCACCTACAGAATCGCAAATCTCACCTTCACCTTTCTCCCGATGGCATACCCCGAGCCTCGATGTATGTTTCCATTCGGCTCTTCCGTAAAGGGTAATCCATGCCATCAAAGACCGGAGGCTTGGTGGAATACTTGTCCGCTGCCATGGCTCAACCGACCGGGCTAAGATCTATAAAGAAGAGCTAACCGACTCGATACCAATTGAAGGACCGAAATGGCAACAGAGGGGGTGAATGGTGCCTTAAAATTAAGAACTCCCTTTAATGTATTTAAACAAGATCTACAAAACCTCTCAAGAAGAGTAAAACAAAATCGAGAACTAAAACAGTTTCAAATTGCTCACAAAAATCGAAGTTCGATTCTACCCGCATGTAGTTCCGCACTCCAGTAGTTCCGGTTAGTGCGAAGTTCCGTCGCAGAATTCATTGGACAATCGGAAGTTCCGATTGTCCCGACCAAGAACAAGGCGCTGGTTTTTCCTAAAAATCCAAAATGCTAAATCTTGAATGCTCTTCTCAGTCAAGTTTCACAGACATCATCCTAAACACCATCTTGACCTTATGGAGAAGAATCGCAAACAAAGATTCAATAATCAAGCCAAAAACAGATTTCTTGAAGAAGGGCAAGAAAGACCAAAACCCACAATAAACGAGATTCTCGATTCTTAGCTCATGAAACTTTGAGGATGCAATAGCAATATCAAAACGACTCTAGATATCAAGTTTCAAGCTATTTCATAGGACGAATTAAAAGATACATCAAAACCCTAAATATTCAACAAGAACAGAAGGGAATAAGAGAGGCACAAACAAGTAATCAAAACCTCGAGTTTCATTGATAAAGATCAAAAGATTACAGAGGAAACACAGAGGAATGATTACAAGGATTTTCACTCATTCTCTCCAAACCAACAACCTCTCAAAAGCAAAACAAAACCTTTAGCTAGAGCTAACCCTAATTTTCTCTCTCAAAGTCTAACCCTAACAACAGGGTTCACTCTATTTATAGCCTTTGCTTAATGCGCCCAACCCATTAAGCCCGCTACACCGAACGGAACCGCTTCCACTTGTGCCGCCATAAAATACCGCTTCGCCCCTTGCACACCTTTCCGAAGCCTCCCAGACGCCTTTGTCGCCCTTGACACGCAACCACCTCAAGATTCACGCCGCCTTCGACACATCCCGACCGCTTCGACCTCAACGCCGCCGCGCTTAGTCCGATCACCTCGTGTCTCGCCACGACTTCGCCTCGATGTCCCGCAACAACATGCATAAAACACATCACATAGCATTGCACAATATCATAGCATCAACATTTGTATAAGACTCAAACTCATACAAAATCAAAATCACAAATTAACCTTCTCTCGCACAGCTTCGACACAATCGAAGTTCCGATTTTACCACGCCGAAGTTCCGATTTCTAACGTCCGCACTTGTCAGATTATCTAAGTTCCGATTCGAACGTCCGCATTTGTCAGATTATCGGAAGTTCCGCTTTACTTTTGCGGAACTTCCGATCTTCGATCATCCGCATTCCTGCATTTTCAAACCGATTTTCATCTCGTGAGGAACACTCAACGCCAAGATATCTGACACTCCGCTACCCCAAGCGAAGTTCGATTACTTCAACCGAACTCAAAACCTAGGTAAATCGGAAGTTCCTATTTCCAACGCCGTAGTCCGACATCGGAAATTCCGCCCATACACAATGTATTCCGATTATCCTGCTTCAAAGAGACAAACACCCAAACCAAAAACTCAACTCTCAACCTATTCAACACGTGTCAAATACTCATCACTCGAATGGAGGACCTCTCACATGGTCTCTCAATTGTGCATCTCATTGCATGCACAATACACATTTTTTTCTCGTATGTGGTCATCGCCCGGCAAAGACCGCTTGCTATGTCGCGCCACCGAGACGCAAGAATCACGGGCCACCTACGCCGCTCGAGTCGCGACGATCGCGCCGCGAATCGCTTGAAGCCACCGCCACCTCCACATCGCAAAGATCGCGCCTCGAGCCCACATGGCCACCGCCCAGTAGGCCATCGGCCGCCGCTTACATGTGCGCCGCCGCCTCGCAACACCCCGCACGGCCGGCACGCTTTCGATCGCCGCAGATGTGCTCCCATCGCCTCGCTGGCATGCTACGCCGACGCCGCTGCGCGCCTCTCTGACCGCCACAAGACATATAGTGTCACCGCCACCTCCATAGTGGCGCTAGGGGAAACCTAGTGCCCATGAATAGCTGGCTGAATGGGCCATAGCGGGTTGGATGGGCCAAATGGGCCTAGCCCAAGAAAAAGAAAAGAATTTTTGGAAAAAGAAGAAAAGGGGAGAAAACTAAAAAAGAAAAGGAACTGTTTCGCGGATCAGAAAATTTTGCGAAAACCCCTCGGATTTTCTAAAAATTGCACATAAAATTTTCTCAGAATTGAAAATTAGCGCTTTAGCCCTTGAAAAATACAGAATTCGTTAAAAAATTATATTACAACAGAAAAAGGCCACAGGAATTCAATTTTTGAATCATTTTAAGCATTTGAAGAGTGTTTAAGTTTGTTATTATTATTTCTATGCAATTTATATATTGTATTTACTACTTTGATTATTTATGATTGTTTATATTGCTTTTAATAGCTAAAAATAGCAGTAAATTATGATAAATGCGTAGAAAAATATGAGAATATTAGGAGAATTTTGCAACTATTTTATGCAAATTACCAGCAGTAATCTTATGAAATTTTGCATAAATATGAAGATGAATGCCATCACGGACCGGGAGTTCGAAGAGCTAGCACAACATGGCCAGAATTTGTATAGAATTTGTACCAGTCTTCAACTAAGTGGTAAGGTAATCACGAATGACCAGAAGATTGAGGAAGTGTGCTTAGTGGATAGCGGCACAACGAATACCACCTTGAGAGAGACAAAAAAAATTTCAGTCGATCAACAAGAATGCTGGTAGTCTTACGACAATCGCAGGCAACGATACTTGCATAATAGACTCAGCAAGGGCCACAATTATACTCTCGATGTGCACAACTTTGATCATTAAAGAAGCTTTGTTGTACCCAGAATCGACTAGAACTCTCAAGAATATTCGCGCTAACGGTTTCCACGTAGAGACTGAAGAAGAGTATTGTAAGGAATACATGTTCATTACAAAGCGTGAAGAAAGTGAAAAAGGGTATTAGAACGACTTCCTTCATATGAAACTGGGCTATACTGCACTAATGTTAAGGCACCCCGAGCCTATACAACCAGAAAACCGTATTTAGAAGCTCTGAACTTTTCTATCTCTGGCATGATAGATTATACCACCTAGGACTTAGGATGATGAGGAATATAATTAACAACTCACAGGGATTTTATGTGCCCCGCATGTGCCACTGGGAAATTAATTATTAGACCTTCTGCTCTGAAAGTAAAGGATGAAGTCCCTACATTCCCTGAACGATCCAGAGAGATATTTATGACCTATACACCTCGTCAGGCCATTTAGGAATTTTATGGTGCTCATCGATGCTTCCTCGAAATGGTTGCATCGATATGTTTATTGTCTACGAAACCACGCTGTTGTAAAGCTAATCTCGTAGATAATTAAAATTAAAATTAATTTCTCGGATCATCATGTGAAGTCCATCAGAATGGACAACGCTGGAGAATTTACTTTGAAGTCATTTGATGATTATTGCATGGCAATGGGAATTAAAGTTGAGCATTTCGTACCGAATGTCCACATCCAGAATGGATTAACATAGGCATTAATTAAAATAATTAAATATATTGTCCAACCACTTTTGCAGAATTATAATTTACCAACGACATGCTGGAGACACACAATCCTGCACGCAGCAACTCTCGTCATTTTTAGACCATTGACATATAACATCCAATCACCTACGCAACTGGCGCAAGGGTCACCACCAAAAATTTCTCATCTTCGCAGATTTGGTTACAAGGTTTATGTACCTATACCACCACCACAGTGAACTACAATGGACCCTTTCTGAAAGTATAAGATATACATTGGTTATGAGACAACGTCCATAATAAAGTATTTGGACCCCATGACTGGAGATTTGCAAGCAGCCCGCTTCATTGATATCATATTTGATTATGATAGTTTCCCGCCATTAGGAGAGGAAATCAACCCTTTGGTGAAAAATATTGAAAAATAATGTGGCAAACCATGGGAATTCATGCACATGACTCACACACTAGTGAAGCAAATATTGAAGTCCGTAAGATAATTGCAAATTCAAAAGATAATTGAAGTTTAGAAGATAATTGATTCAAGCATTAGCGAATCAACTACCTAACTTTAGTGATCTGAAGAGCGTGACCAAGTTGCATATGCCCGCACACAATGCACTAGAGAGGATTGAAATGCCGAAGAAAGTTGAAGGTATCCCTAATCCTGTCCAAAGGTCTCAGAAATAGACGAGAACTCCAGCCCCTCGAATCTCAAGCAGCCCGGGACGCCTAGTTAAAAAGGATAAGAAGTACTTGACACAACCGATCACCGAAGTTCCCTAAAACCAGAAGGGGAGTCAGTTAAGACCTGGCACCAGTATAGAACCTTTAGAAAAGGCATACCAGATTTGAACATCCCCACGAAGGGAGATATCAGTATGGATGTGTGTGCACACATCAGAGCTGAAAAAGCTAAAGGGATTTGCCCCCATAATTGGAAGCAGCGGTAGGCAAGTAGAAGCAGTAGAAGTATTAGAAGAATCACCCTATGAATAAATAGCTATAAATTATGTGCCCAAGGGAGCATGAATGAAAAGGACAAGAACCAATGTCAACATATATTTTGCAAAGAAAATTGCCATAATTATCGATCTTGATCTAGAGCCTGCATCACTCGCTAAATGTAAGAAAAGATTAGATTGGGAAGATTGGAAGAAGGCAATAGAAACTGAATTATTATCTCTAAATAAAATAAAGGTACTTGGGCCTGTAAACCGCACGCCTCTCCATGTGCACCCCGTAGGGCATAAGTGGGTATTTGTTCGAAAGAGAAATGAAAACAATGAAATAAAGAAAGGCTTGTTGCACAAGGTTTCACTCAACGTCTAGGAGTTGATTATGAAGAAACCTATTGCCCGGTCATGGGCGGAATTACCTTTAGATATTTAATCTCAAATGGCAGTGAACTTGAATTTAGAAATGAAGTTGATGGATGTGGTAACTACATACTTTATGAAAACTTGGATTCAGATATTTATACAAAGGTATCTGAATGTATCCCTGTCTCGAACCAGGACAGAGCAAATAGAAATCTGTATAGTGTGAAACTCAGAAAGTCATTGTACGGACTTAAGCAATCAGTAGACAGTGGTATAATCGTTTAAGCGACTTTCTATACAAAAAGGCTACACGAACAATGAGGATTGTATCTGTGTATTTATATGACGATTTCAGGATGGATTTTGTATAATCTCAGTGTATGAAGATAATCTGAATATTATCGGAACCTTGAAAGATACTAAGGAAGCAAGCTCTTACCTGGAGTCGAAGTTCAAAATAAAAGATTTGGGTAAAACCAAATATTGCTAGGCTTGCAGCTTGAGCGCATCCCTGAAGGGATATTAGTGCATAAGTCAACAATGAGGATTGTATCTGTGTATTTATATGGCTTGCAGCTTGAGCGCATCCCTTAATAATGTTGTTTAACACCTGCGAGATATCCGTTGTCATCATACCATACCTACAGTCACCTTCGTTGTATACATGTGCCCACTTTGTCTTCTGCTACAAGACCTCGTCCAACCACTTTTTCCCTCTTTCGTTGGTTAGTCCCCCAGCTCCATCAACTTGACATTGAACTCCCGCTTCTCCAAACATCCGCACAATGGCTTGAACTTTCTTGTGAGATCTTCCCTACTACATTGCTTAAAGAAATTTGCCGCTAAGTGACGCATGCATCACCTGTGCAGCACATCTGGGTGTCCGTCAAGCTTGCTCTTCACAGCGTTCAAAATATCGCGGTGCCTGTCCGAGACGATGCAACAACCCGTCCAGATCCAACGAGGCGTAGACGAACTATATCCATGAACCATTACCAGCTTGCATTGGTCTGACCCTCTATCAGTGAGAATACTAAAGGAATCAGTTGGTCCTCCGCATCAATACCCACGGCGAGCATCAAGGCACCATAGTACTTCCCGGTTAGGAATGTGGCATCAACTAATAAGACAGGCCTGCAATGCTTGAAGACATCTTTGCATTGCCCAAAGGACCAGTACACCCGCGTGAGAACATGTTTCATAACTCCTCCATCGGGTTCCATTCGGTTGCCGTGCTAAGGATAAAACTCTATGCCCAGATTCTTGGCCTGCATAGCGGTTAGGATTCGAGGAAGCAACCCGTAGGCCTCCTTCCAATCACCCCATAGCAACTACACCGCTCTCTGCTTTCCCCTCCATGTTTTCTTGTACTTCACGCGGTACTTAATGAACCCAAAGATAACCTCAATGAGGGTGACGACGGTCACACCAGGATCGATAGCCACAACCCCAGTAATACGCCTTGCAATGAAGTTAGCGGTCGTCTAAATGTGCTCCCCGAACACTCGTGCAGTCCCACAAGAGTGCGGCTGCTTCACATTCATTATTTTTCATTGCTTGTCCCTAGTTTTGCGCCCACATACCTTCCATCCACACCCCCTTTTGCACCTCACGGTATACCTCTTGTTCACATCAGAGTGTTGCACTACAAAAAGACGATGGTGCCGCACTGAGTACTCATTCAGCCAAACCTTCAGATTCCCCATGCTTGGAAATATGTTCTTGTGTATTAGGTCATTCTCTGGGTCCACAATGTCATTCCTGTTCTTCAACCCATTTGCACAGACCGCGTTATCAGTCATTTTGACATCATCGAATGCATGCACCCACGGATCTCACCCATTACACTGCGAACAACCTGACCTTCCTCACCGGAGAAAAGCAGAGCGGAAGCTTTGTTTTCGGTCGAGCTCCAACCTTCGTCGGACTCAAGGTCACCGGTTGTTCCATATCGGAACACCTCCTCCTCAAGCTCATTGTTCATTACAGCGCCATTGAAATCAGTCATAGGGTCACTAACAGGGCGCGGCAAAGAATTTGGCACATAGGACAAATCGACCAATGGGGGGCATCGTTGTTAAGACCGACGCCAATAAACTCTTGGGATGTTTGCTCCTCTATTGGGGGGGCTTTGCGAAAGATCAGTAGCAGATTCTGATTCCTCCATGTTGCTATTTACCACATCCAAATTCAATCGCAAATCCTCGCCAACGAGTTTCCTCTCCACCATAACCTCCAGGGACCAGACCTGAGATGCAAGCATAACCTCTTTTTACATGTCCCAATCACCGTTGAGCGAGATTGGCACCAACAAGGAGTGCACCTTATAACCCATCCCAACGTCATATCACCCCTGCATCCCGACAACGACCCCGGGCTCATCCCATCCAAAGGTTGACTTAATTCTTGTCAGAAGAGTTCCAAAGCCTGGTGATTCTCGAAACACAAGAACGATCACTTACGTGCCACCAAAGTCCGCACCACTACCCGTTTGGCTAACCAACCAACCAGTACAAACACATACAACTTTATCCATCTACATATAACAATACGAAGAAAAGTCAGTATTGCATACTATAGGTACGAAATACCACAAGTACTATAGAGGTCCTTTCATAATTTATTTTTGGTAAACTAATTGTGTAGGACATGACATCATAGCTTGAGCAAAATACGGATTACTTCTTTGCAGTTCCATACTAGAGCTTATGGATTATTAATGTATATTTTATCCTGTGGGACATTGACGAGGATTAAAACACCTATGTATTACTTTAATACATAAAGAAAGACCATACGTATTCGTGGTCGTAACCCCTAAGGCTAACGACCTCACTAGTCGTAAGGATTTCAGAGGTAACATAATAAATACCCTGGTCGGACAAGGTCCCGTACCTAATCCCCGACCAGTTAACTGCTCGTAAAGCTATGAACTGATATCTGGATCCAAATCCAGGTATATCCTTTACCGTGTGATGAATGAAACACGTGTTGTATACTCCATACCACGCGACGTTACATAATCCTAAGACACTGACTAATGGTTGAATGTCTCACCGATATTTAACCGTACAACAGTTGATACTTTAATCCACTGCCACCTCCTTCTAACCAAAAGCAACGCTTCACACAGGCGTCTTCTCCAAAAACAACTGTCACCTCTTCGGAAGCTATTTAAAGATGGAGCATGGAAGGATCAAAGGAGGCGAGGAGCGGAGACTCAAAAGACAAGAAACTTTTGGCATTAGATTCATACTTTTGATCTATTTTAGTAGCATAGCCAACATCATACTCAGTGTAACTAGGATTAGTCCTTTGCCTGATCGTAGGCATTTCTTGTAAACAACCAGTTCATAGTAATAAAGAGCGACTTCATTCTCTTCTAGGAGATACGCATCATTTTTCTCTATTTTTATATATTTTCATAAGATCGACGATTTGATCATCGACGGACATTAACATGTCAAGTTCTGAAATGAACTTGGAACAATAGAGTTAAAATTATCTACATGTTGGTGGCCTACATCACAAATAATTAACATAGGCCAGTAGGCTGTATGATGTAGGAAGACTTGCTCTCCAAAATTATCTACATATTATCATGTGGAGCTTGTGGTGTAGAATTTTCTTGACCACTGAAGGCATCAATGTCTTATCTTTTTCCCTACTTGGTGGAAGTCCTTTTGTGTTCTTGCTTAGACTCACAATCAACCATCCACAATCAACATTGTACTTCACAATCAACAATCTATGAACTATTGCAATGTAGAATCACAATCAACATTGTACTCCACGAAAGCTGAGTTTAAGTGATATCATATTCGGAGGCAATGGACAACAACCATTATTTATGTTCTTTATCATAGTGATATGTGGTAGTTGTGCTCTTTCTACAGAAGTTGTAGTCAAGTGATATGTAGCGAAATAAAACTATCTTTAGTAGAACGAAGGTTAAATAAACATGGACCTGGTTACTGTAAAATAATTTTGCCTAAAATGTAGCTTTCTCTTTGGCAACTTTTACAGAACTAAATTTTAAAATTGCTGGCCATATGTGAATCCACCATCAAACAGACTTAGTGCTTATCTTCCTTGTCTCTAGACTCTATCATGCAGTCTATGATATGATTCAACTACGATTAATACTCTAGTCTACACAGTCACTACAAAATCCATCCCTTATGGATGTAGCTTCTATGGTAACCAATAGATTATTAACAAATAGCAGCAGGAATCAACATATCACCATGGATAAACAAATTGAGTGAACAATTAGCACTAGAATTTCTGATGTCCTGAAGAAGTCACCAATCATCTAACATGAAAACAACCTACTCTGAGCGAAGTCTAGTATAATGTATCAACGCAGCACTGGTAACCTTCGGCCGGCAGGCGTAGGAAGGCCGGTGGGGGGAGGATTGCGTCATCACATCACATCACCAGACGTACCAAAACCATCGAAACACGAATGGATATGGATACAAGACAATGCAGACAATACTAGTTCAGTGCAGTACATAGCAAATCACACAAACCATGGTCCATGGTCAAATATAGATAGATAGGCAGCTAGGTCTCTTGATCACACACAAACAGCAACAAGTAGGTCTTGGTCATGCCATCCGATAACACCACAGGTGCAAGCAATGACTAGGATAGGCCGGCACCATCTGATAAGGTAGTAACTAGTAAGTAATACAGAGGTCGTTTTGACACAAGCAAAAGCATGCAGTAGTTGAAATGGTCAGTGGCGAGGCTCGTCACATGAAGGTCCAGTTGATGAGCATGAAGGCGAGGCAGTGCGGGGTGTCGTCGTCACTCAGCACCTTCCACGCCACCACCTGCTCGTATGACGCCTGCCTCCCCATGCTCGACTTGCACACACCACCGGGGAGGTATGCGAAACCCTGAAGAAAGGAAGAGGTTTCAGTCTGAATGTTCGTGCAAGTAAGCGCCAAGGCAAGTGCAATTCAACAGGGAAGCAATAGGTGCAGTGCTAGCCACCTGCTGCATGATCTTGGGGAACTCTGAGCACAGCGCCTTCCGCCCTCGTCATCCAGGATCATCTCAAGCGAAATGTCCTGCAGGTTGATCAGCGTGGTTTCCAGGATGTCGAGGCCAGCTTTGTTGGCAAAGGTGAACATAGGAGCAGGCTGTGATTGGCCAATAAGCCAAAAATTCTCATCAATAGGTGGTTCCAGCACAGGCAATCTGATGGAACAACAGTATAAAATGTGCAGCACCGACCTTCAGAGAACAGCAGAGTATTGCATCGTTGTGTTTCCACAGGAGCTTGAGGGGAGAATCCTCGTCTTCTGTGTCCGACCAATGAATCTCTCCTCCAGTGTGAACCCTGAAAGTTTCGCCAATGTTAACTACTTCAGAAACAGTACTGAATCAAATATGATTCCAAGATAGGAAATAGAGTACAGGATTCTAGCATAGGCAATTAACGTGGCTCCATGAAGACGGAACAAAAGAATGCCAAGCTGAGAAGTAGGATTTTACCTATAGCTCCTGCCAATCCAGCTGGTGAGTGTAAGCGCCTCAGGAGAGCCTGGAGGGTGCTTCATTTCTATCTGTGAGCCCAGGCGAGAAGGAGCTATCGCCATGGCCACCCTCTGTACAGATGCCATCACAGCTCTGACATACTGCCTGGCCATTGCTGCCACGCTGTCACGAAGATGGTTCTCAAATGAGAACTGGAAGGCAATGGTCAAGACTGATCTCATGTTGCACGTGCCGGACGCATCACCTGAAGCACGTGAAGCTCCACCTGATCCAACCTCAAGGGCAGAAGCAAGGTCAAGCGTGCGTGTGGCGGATGGCACATCCTGCAGTTGAGCACATAGTGGCTAATAAGTGTCTCAACATGGACAAGACTTCAAGAGTAACTGTATGGATATACTAACCGCCTTAGCATCCAGTGGTATCAAGCGGAAGCCTGAGGGTAGCAGCGGTGCATCATCAGCAAAAGATTCATCAATAGGTGCAAAGACAAGCTGTGCGCACGCACCAGCAGCATTCTCATCAACCCCGCTGCAAAGCTGCAGTAGCAAATAACACCACACCATCAGGAGGACGCAACAAACAGTGCAACCTAAAGAAATAATTCGAAAACCATCATACCTGCAGAAGATACATATCCCGCGATAGAAGTACCTCATCATGGCTAAAACCATGTCCTTCGAGCCTAATAACCTCCAAGAACTACAGTTCAGAAAGTTTAGCTTAGTGCACTAAAATTGGTCACTCACTATAATAAGAGAACTACCAAGTACTAAAATAATTCATTACCTCTTCATGCTCCAAGGTATGTGCAAGGGGTAGTATAACCTGGCTGCCCATAAACCCACTAGCCCTTAAACCTGGAACTGCATATGGGCTGTTGGCCCTCAAAGAGGCAGCAGAATACGCATCAACACCAGGATCAGCCCATTCAGAGCGATGCTCCCTCAGAAATCGCACAAGTAGAGCAGGTGGGACATTCTACATTGTCCAAAAAGTACACTTGTTTAAACTTAGCTTTATGAAAGGAGGAATAATTTTGGTCAAGTGAAACAAACATAAAGAATGTCTATTTAGTAGAGTAACAACGAACTAAATTTAAGTATAAGTAAAAACCTGCAGCAGCATTGATGCCTTTGCACACAAGATGCCACCCCCAATAGCAGAAAAGAGCGGGAGGGGCTGACATGGGATCCAATAAGCTTGTTTGGAGATGAGTTTACTGAAATTGTAATATCCTCAGCGCCATCACTGCTCAGCAAAGACCAACCATCATCTGAAAATCCACTCACAGCATCGTTGAAGCCCCTGCAGATTAGAGTCTTAGGTGTTGCAGACACATGCATGTAATCTTATTGTAAGATAGACCAGCAAATGGTTATAAGAGCACAGCATCATTCAATAGTTACAGACCTGCTGAGCCTTTGACTGAAGGTTCTGAGAACCGCAGGCTGGCGCCCAGCACCATAGGGGATTTCACCACTTGATTCATGCGCAATTTGCCTAATGTGTCGCAGTGCCTGCACACAAAGAACAATTACATGTCACCGATGCATCAGCAAAACTATGGATTCAGAATTACTACAAAATCCCAACAAGTGATTAGCAACAATGAAATGAAATGGAACAGTAAACATACCGCAATAGTCATCTTCTGCGCAAGGATCTTTGGAGATTCATAGAGTGGTCTAAGGACCTCAGGCACACTCCAAGCCTATAGAAGCATATGATAAATAAGATGCGTAAATCGCAAAACTATTCAAGTGTAACACTCATTAATATGAAAGCCTTGTTGCTACTTACATCCAAATCAACATGATCCACTATGTGAATCATGGAGCCACCTCCCTCGCATGGTCGAATCAGATAACCACTAGGAAGCACCTCGGCTCTGATAAAATTCGGAGTGTTAGGCCCTGATGGACCGCCAGTGGACTGAGTCAATGACCTTTCACAGATCTACAGAACAAGAACAATATCACCAACACTGAGGGTGAATGGTACAGTGATTGCGAAAAAAGGCAGCCAAGCAACATTTAATACAACGGTGGTTACACTACAGTGGAAAGTCACAATGATACAGTTTGTCCAAACAGATTGAACCCGATCAGAAAATGACAAAAGTACAAGAAAAATGACGGCAGACATTTTTTGGTAAACTGACAGCAGGCGATTAAAGACCGAAGTGATACCACAAGACTGCCATCTTCAAGTCCACTGGTGTAACGGAGTGTCCAAAAGTCGCGTGGTGCCGCCAAAGTGGTCGGTGCATAAGTCTAAGGAATTAAAAGGGCAATGATCATCATCAACACCAGTACAACAACTAGGTACAGAATTAAAAGGGCCATGACAGCAACTAGTACAGAAATAAGCACGTGAAAACTGCAACTTGTGAGCAGATATGTACCTGCATGTAGATTAGCTCAATAGTTCCACCATTACCCGTAGGGATAACATGGAGGATATCAACGCACCGGCAGTCGCGATACCAAGATGGGCGATCCTTGAGGATCTCCGCAACCTAAAAGGAAGCTCATTAGGAGTGTCTCATGTCTGTAGAAGGGAAACAAAAGAAATGCCAATGAGCAAGATCATACCTTTGTGGGCTCCAGGCTCACAAGGCCACAAGCTCGTGCTGCTACGCCACTACAATTGTGCGAAACAGCGATGATTCCAATGGAATCCGGACCAGGCTGCAATCAAGTTCCCATCTGAAGCAGTTAGAAAGAACAAGCAAGAAAAAAACATTGTGCAGTACTATCTTGTACAACGAATGCGTTACCTTCATCCCAACCATTTGCACCCATTCGACATCAGTTCCCGTTGCCTTGGACAGGAACTCTGCCAGGGTCTCCTCAGCAATAGCGAGCAGACTGTACGAAAAAGAGCATCTCAGCAGACTTGCATAGATCAAACCTAACCTTAGCCTAACAAATGAGACTAGGTATGGCAATTACCCAGCTGGGTTGTTCGCATCCCTTGGCGGATGCGGTGCTGCTGGGTTTTGCTGTTGATGGTGCTGACCACTCGTCACCACAGACTCACAGCTTGTGTCTGTGGTGGCCACAGAAGGCTGCAGAATTGCGAACAAATGTTACTGCAATTGAAACATGATGGTATAATAGCCTTTGAATCAACACTGCAACATACTGCAACCTATGAAACCATTGCTAGTACACAAGCCCGCATAACACCGAAAAGGGCAGGGAGCTCACATTGTGGAGTTGGTTCCGCATGTAGCCGTTCTCGTAGACGAGACGGGACACCTGCTTCTGTAGCCGGTCATTCTCCTCCATCAACAGCTTGTTCATCGCAGTCAGCTTCCGGTTCACGGTCTGCAGGCGGGAGGCCTCCTTGCGCTGCTTCTCCCGGCATCTACCAATCAAAGAAACGCACACTTCAGTGGCAAGCACACCTAAATAAACAACTAAAAAGATAGCGGCTTCCAACGCACAATATTCCCTTGTTGCTGCTGATTGGCAGTTTGGCACACAGACCAAACGTGCACAAAGGGAGTTAGGCAAAGGCAAAAGGGGGGTCATCAAACAGGAACAAGGGAAAAGTGGCAAAAGAGACAAATGGCTAATACTATGTAATAGCAAGACATATATGTGAATCATTGCCTAATTGAAAGTGATGTTTGTGTCTGCATCTGCGAAGTCTAGTATAAATCTGAACATCCTGCCATGGGTAAAAGATTCTTGATTATATTTTGCCTTCATGAGTACAGTGTGATACCAATAACCAAACTTACTCGATAAGTGTTGTTCCAAGGTCCAAGAAGCGAGCGTCGTGTCGATAGACTTGGCTCATAAGGAGGCTCGTGACGTAGCCCGGAGGGTACGGATTCTTCTTCTTTTTCGAATTTGTTTCCGTCTTCGACTCGAATCAGTTTTATGCCACCATATATACCCCTTGTAAGCAGCACGGGAAGAGTTGGCGACTCATTAAAATCCCTGCGTTTTGTAAACACTTTTTTCTGATATAGTGAAGATCGCCGTCGTGCGTCTGTGGTTTTTTCCCGCAAGGGATTTCCACATAAAAATCAGTATCTCTCTGTTCTTGATCTACTTTGTTATTTGCCTGTCAATTTCTAACATAGAACACAAAGGGATACAAGACTAAACACTAGTACAATAGGAAATACCACTAATGCCCTTAACACCCCCCCGTGCAAAGCGTATGCAATAGCATTACATTTGGAAATGGTTGACACTACAATAAGGAAAATCCAAAATCCGAGTCTTAATAGTGTCGTCGTAACGTGCAGCTCTTGGAAAATATGTCGAGTATCAAAAGATCTCCCATCCGGGGTCATGCGACAGCCCATCAAGCACAAAGTGCAGGGCTGAGAAAGTAGAGACAAGCGGGAGCAAAGTCAACCGCGACAACACGACAAAGAAGATAATGAAACTAACATGAATAGAGAAAGTTGTCAAATCAAGCCGAAGAGAAATAGATAGAAACATGACAGCGCAAATCGAAGCCCAAGACGGCGGCGGTGCAGCGCACAAGAAGCGCAACGAAGGCGCAGTGCGGAAGAAGCGCGATGGCCTTAGAAGCTCGAGGCGACAACTCAGCTAGAAGCAACAGCATCATAACGACTTCTACGATCTGCCGCGGCTCAGAGAGAAGAGTGACGACTGCTGTCATGCAAAAGGGAAAGAAGAACACCACTCTCGATCCAAGAGAACAAACTGTGGCTAGCAAAGCAATCAGTTGACTGACAATGAATTTGTGGACTCGCATGGCTTAGACGAACTCAAAGATCGTGGTACAGACTTGGATGGACGCAACGGAAAAACGACACAAAGAAAGAAATGACTCAAAGGGTAACTAGCAACAGATACTAGCAACATCGGTCTTCTTTTTTTTCAGAATTGGAGCGTTCCGGCTTTGGGCTGTACCGTCGGCCCATTTAAGAAAAGAAGGCACAGGGGAGGATTAGGGATTCCCTCCCCCTGTTCTCCATCATCTGGCGGCGCGTGCGCGCGGAAAGCGTGAAGCCAGCAGTGCGTGGGATTCAGGCCGGCGACGCGGCGTAGTGCAGTCGAGCGGCGTCCCCTCGCAGCAGCCCACCCTCCACTGTGTGGCGTGGAGGTGGGCGAGCGCGTCGGGAACAAGCAGGTGCGACGGCAGTGTAGCGTGAAGGCGAGGCGGAGCCGACGAGGCCCACGCGGCGATGTAGCGGCCGAGGGAGGCGGCAATGCGGTCGATGGCGACGACGGTTTTGAGCTCCGGGTGGACTCCGCTGCCTCCCATTTCTCCGCGCAAAGCGAAGCGAGTGTTAGGGAGGCCGAGCACGACGGCTTGGCTTAGGCCAGATCTGGCCAGATTCAAGTGGATCTGGTTGAGAAGAGGATTGTGGCGACGCATGTGGCGCGGCGGCAGTCGAGTGTCCTCCCTCCAGATCCGGGCATCTTCCTCCCCGCAGCTGTCGGATCCGTCTTCTCCCTCCACTCCGGCGGACGGACCGGTGATTTCCTCCCCTCTGGCCACCAGATCTGACCTCATCGCCTCTCCCCTTCGGATCCGGTGTCCTCCTCCCCTGATGTCGCGACGGAGGTGGCGGCCGAGCGGGCAGTAAGGTCGAAAGGTGGAGGAGGTCGGGGACAGGAGCAACGGAGGCGAGAGCTCGAAGAGGTGTTGTTGCTGCTGCTTCTACTGAGATAAGAGACTACGACTAAGAGGGTAGCCAACCCCAGGAGTAGAGATTGCTCCTCCCGGGCAAGAAGAATGAAAAGACGGAACAACGGCCGCCAAGTGAGGCCGGCGGCATAAAGAAGAAACCCTAACCTTGCCCTGATAGCATTTTATGAATAATGTCTGTCTATTGCAATAGCCCAATGGGCAATATATAGAGTACAAAGAGACACAAGACTAAACCATAGTACAATACGAAATACCACTAGTACCCTTAACAGCTCTTCTTCCTATTCTTCCACATCCTTAACACCCTCCCTCGATCTCAGTCGGTTGAAAAGGCGCTGAGATTGCGTCGTAACACCGAGAAGGGGACGTGAGCAGTGCCTTGGTGAGAATATCCATTTTTGATCCTGAGAAGAGATGAACTGACTTCCCGTGCTTTTTGCGCAGCTCTTTCACGAACGAAGTGAAATCTACTTCAATGTGTTCAGTGTGTGCACGAAAAGACAAGATTTGCCTATAGATATGTTGCCCCCAAATTGTCATACCAAATAACTAGTGGCCGGTACTGAAAAATTCTCAACTCACCAAGGATTGTATCCATTTTGTCTCCGTTGTGGCATTTGCAAGAGCTTTGTATTTTGATTCAGTGCTTGAGAGTGAAACGGTTGGCTGCTTTCGAGAGCTCCATGATACAAGATTAGGACCAAAGCCTATAGCAAAACCTCCAGGCAAATCTCAAGTCCAAACTTGGATGTGAATTTGAGCTATCTCAAGATCCTTTTTACTGTTGTCATATGACATGTTGTAGGTGCATGCAAGAATTGGCATACCTTATTAACTGAGAAGGCAATGCCTGGCCTTGTAAGCATCAAATACTAAAGTGCATCAACAATACTACTATACTTGGTCGCGTCAGTTGCTGACAGAGGCTTGCCTTCTTTTGTTAATTTTTCAATTGTTATCATGGGAGTGAAAACAGATTTATAATTTTCCATGGCATCCCTGTTCAAAACATCTGTGGTGTACTTATGCTGATCCAGCACAACATCATCTCTAGATCTTGTGACTTGTATTCTAAGGAGGTGAGCCTGGGCGAAATCCAATTTCATTCAAAATTGACTTATTTCAATGTTTAACTAATTAACGAGTGTAATTGAACCAATTTTAAACCGAGACAACGAGCCACACTAACGAGCTTGTTTTCCACCCCAATGCTCAAGAAGAGAACCTGCACAAGCACGTCTTCGGAGAGGGAAGACAGCAGCGCACTAAGAACCATTTGTCCTGCTGCAGCCAGCTTTGCTAAGCCGGATTGTGCGCTTGGGTCGCACCATCTTCGGAGAGGGAAGACAGCCGTCACCGACGGTGACGGATCCACGGTCGTGCCGTCGATAAAGCCAAGGAGCTGCTGCTTCGTAGATAAGGCAAGAACGGCGCCTTCCACAATAGGTAGTTCTTCCCAGTCAATTTGACATTGATGAGATGTCCAAAAGACGGGGTGGGAAGAAGGCCGGCCATTGCCGACGTTTGTGCAGGAACAGTAGCGCGGGAGGTTTGGCTGATGGTGGAGGGATTCGTCATCTCTTGAAGAGGAAAAGGGCAAACATGAATATCTCTATCTTTAACAACCAATAACAAAAATATTGCCCTACTTGCAAACCACTGGAAAAAGAAAGTGATGATAACCCAAGAGATGATGTTTATGGGGGCCTAGAGTACAGTAAACAAGAACACCACAACATACAAGGTGGAAAGATGGCCCTGAAAATGGCAAGGACAGGAAACAAGAAATGCCCAAGGCAGTTTTATTCGAGGCAATCATTGCCACCACAAACAACATCACAATTTGGGAGTAACACGTAGCCCAAAGATTCCCATCTAAACCGAACAAAAGAAGTGTAAAGTCCTCGGAGAATCCAGGACGCCTTGACCATTCCCATCACCGCAAAATCCACAAGGAAACCAACGCAAGAGGCCTGCTTTCGCTCCCTAAGCACCCCACAAACGGCAACAGAATATAGGGAAGAAGAGTGGAGGTACAGAAACCCAAATAATTGTGCACGGTTTTGTCGAAATCTAGAAAAAAAAAACGAATGAAACGAGCTTAAATCAAGACAAAATTCAAGCAAGCAGACAGGTGCCTCATTCAGACATTTCCATATAGTAAACTACCACAACAATTTAACGCCAAAAAATGGAGACTCGTTTGCAATGCTAGGTGCGCCCAAAGAACACATCCTTTGAGAAGCAAATCTGTAATCCAACCCATTATACTCCTTAAGCATCCTTAAGCTCCAAACTTTACCAAGCAAAAACCGCACATTTTCACAACCCAGCCAACATAAACTGTCCAAGCACTACGCAAAACACAAAATGTCCCGCGCCAAAACCGCACAAAGGCGGCTCCTTTCCACAAGAAAAACGCAAGAACACAGAAAATACCATCTCGTTACCAAAAAAAAAAAAAAAAAACCAAACGCAAGAATCCCCCTAATGCACACGTAATTAGCGAAACCCACAAGAACCCAGCGAAGCAGTCGGAGAGAACTCACATTCCTGGCAAGAACCCACCAAAACGAGACCAACCCGAGCAACCGGATCGGGGGAGAGAGAGAGAGAGAGGCCGACCTGCGGTTCTGGAACCAGACCTTGATCTGCTTGGGCTCAATGTTGCTGAGGATGGGGCACTCTCTGATGAGCTGCTGCCGGCGCAGCGAGCTGGGCTTGGGGCACTCGGTGTAGACGCGCTCCAGAGCCTCCACCTGCTCCGGTGTGTACCGCACGTACTTGCCAGTGTCCACCTGCGGCGCCGCCCCCGGGGAGAGCTTCTCCTTGCTCCCCACCGCCGCCATCCCGGCGCCACCTGTGCTGTCGATCGCTGCTACCCGAGGAAGAGGAGGAAGAGCACGAGGGAAAGGAGCTGGAGCCACGGCCAAGGACGCCGGCGCGTCATGGCTTGCGGGTCAGGGCGCTTCCGCGAGCTCCCGTGGTTGCCATGGCGTCTGCTCGTGTTCTTGGAGTGGTTAGTGGTTGTGGTGGTGGTGTTTGTAACTGTGGAACAGGGGGTGGGCTGGTTTTAGTACCCACTACACTACCAAGCAGTAGTAGTACACGACTAGTAGTAGCTCTGCTCTGGTCTCTTTCTCTCTCTTTCCTTTTCTTTTTCTAATGTGCTTCTGAATTTATTATGAGGATGGCATCATTCATAGGTCCTGTACTGGATTGTTGTGGAAAGTTATGAAGGTAAAAATGAAAATAATAGCATGGCACAAAGCACTTCTTTGAACAGTTTCTGTGTGAAAATACATATTTACGGTCGTATAATAGCTGATTCGATGGCTAAGGGCAAATTTGCATTTCTAAATTCGAACAGATTTTGCACTTGCAAATGTGCATTTCCTCTCATGTTTAGGTTGGAACAGAGTCCCACTGCCCAAAACAGAAAGGTTTTGGTAGCGTTCCCAGGATAAGTGACAGCTTTAAACAGTGTAAAGCTCTCTCAAAGAGAGATTCTTTAGGCGTGGATTTTGGATTATTTTTTTGGCAGTACTTTTTAGCAGTCTGTGTGAGCACCATCTTTTTTAAGTTTTCGATAGGAGCATGTTTCTATTCTTTCCAAGAGTGTGGCCCTTTCTATAAAAACACTAACTAGTGCTACTAGTATATACTGTCTCAGAACAAAATTTTTAAAAATACGGTGGTGCAGCTGGCCTGCTACTTACTGTCTGCTCAGCTCAGCTCAGCCTCAGCACCTCTATGCTTTCAATGTTTTTTGTTTTTTTAAACCATCTCTCTGCTTTAAAAAAATTGGAAATGGTAAAAGAAAAACAGGTGAATTGACAGCTTTTTAGTACCCATTTTCTCATGAAAAGAACAAATGCTAGTGTAAAGCGTCCTTCAAAATAAAATGCTGGTATAAAGTAGTACTAGTGTAACTGAAACAATGAGCAAAATCTGAATTTCAGCAGAACGGAGATATATTGGTCTTTTGTTTTTAGCATCGGGGCATAGTGTCCTTATTTAAAAGTTTTGTGCATTGAGGTGAAGGGGCAGCTCAAGAAATGAAACTGAAACTGAAATGAAGCCCTTCCCTCTGTCCACTACAAGAAAAGCTTTTCAGGCTACCTTGTCCTCTTGCAAGAGTTTTTTTTAACTTATTTAATATCTTTTAAAATAAAATAGCAAAACTAGCTCTCCAAAAATAAAATAACAAAAATAGCAATCACATATTGCGATCTTAGACCATAACAGCCAACTTGCCACATTCTAGTCCGCGGTAGTGATATACGTAGGCCACCTGTTGCGTTGGTGTCGCATTCTGGGAGTAAGATAAGTGTGTTGTCGTGAGCTAGGATCACAACACATGACTGTCAGGAAAAATTTATGCAGTAAAAATATTATTTCTATCATTTCTACGCGAGGACTCTTGCAAATACAAACAGTCAACCGACAGCAGCTTTGCTGCTGCCTCGCTTGCGAGAACAGCAATGAGTAGATAGCATTGCAACAACCAAACACAAACATCCAAACCTTCCAAAAATTCTCATCCAATGCAATAGCACTAGCTAGTTGCTACTACAGTTGGCCTTGTTTTTTAGCAGCAACATCACTAGCAGTAATAATAATAATTCCATGTGGAAATCGTCAGGCACCAAAACATAATTTATATTGAGAACACAGTAAATGATGTACACTAATAAATATTAAATAATGATAGAAATACTCTTAAAAGAACAAATGATGAAGACCGAAGAAAAAGGATTTTTTTTTTTTTGCAGATACTGCACTTTTTCATCGTGTATTTGCGGATATGACCACAGAGATGATGTATTTGCAGTTTTGGCGTAGCTTGGCGCACGCCGTGCGCCAACTCCGAACATCACCTCAGTGGCTGGCGCATGGTGGCCAAGCGCCATGCGCCAGCCAATTAGTGGCTTAATTATGTTAGTTATTTAGTTAGGTTAGTTAGTGTTATGTTGAAATTAGGAGGAATTTTAAAATATAGCAAATGAGTCTAAAAAATTATAAAAATTTTGTGGAGCCTCCTGACACCGTGTACTTGCTTGTGTAGATTTTTTATAATTTTATTCTTTAATAATTGTTATCGCTATTTCGTATAAGTGTCATGTTCGTATGAATCAATAAATGTAGAAAATAAGTTCCAAAAATTATAAATTTTATTTTGAAGGGTCCTCACGAGTGAACTTAATTGTGTACTATTTTGATAATTTTATATGTGTTCTAATAATTTAGGATTTAGGTCAGGACACACCACACCCACCATGCAACCGGATTGTTATGCGGAGAATTAAAAAAACATCACGGTGGCCATCTTTCCCACCATCCCTCCTCCCTCCTCCGCACATCTGTCGCCTCATCCAGAAATTCTGACGCCAACACTTACGAAATTCCCAGCGCCAACGCCACTACTCCTCCTCCGCTCATCTATAAATACCGAACTCTGGCACTCACTCTTTACTCATCTCATTTGTGTTTCGATTCTCGTTCTTGCGCTCGTCGCTGAGAACTCAAAGAACATAACATATTTACTTTTATTGGAAGGTTGATTGTTTTCTTGCATCTCGTCGCTCGACGCTTGGCCTTGATTGATTACTTCCCTTCGAAGTGCAGGTAATTTGTCAGATACTTTTGTCGTTATTACCGTAGTCGTAATTAGTCAGTCTTAGTCAGCTAGTCGTAATTAGATAGTTTAGGGGCAATTAATTAATCTTAATTAGTTAGTTCACTAGTAATGAATTAGTTTAGTGGTAATTAATTAGTCGTAATTAGTTTAGTAGTCATCATTACGACATATTAAGTAAGTGGAAATGAAATACTAGTAATTATTTTTGTGGTAATTAATCAATCATAATTAGTTAGTTTAGATGTAATTAATTAGTCATAATTAGTTAGTTCACTAGTAATGAATTAGTTTAGTGGTAATTAATTAGTTGTAATTAGTGTAGTAGTCATCATTACGGCATATTGAATAAGTGGAAATGAAGTACTAGTAATTTTTTAGTGGTAATTAATAAGTCGTAATCAGTTGTTTGTAGAAATGATTAGTGGAAATGAACTACCAGTAATTTATGTAGTGGTAATTAATCAGTCGTAATTAGTTAAGTATGAATTAGTTAGGCATAACTCGTTCATAATTATTTAGTTGTTGCTGTGGCTTTAGGTATTTTCAAACATGCAAGACTTGTTTGTGTTTTACGACGATGGTCTCGTAAAGGCCAGACCCGATGGGTTGGACATGTCGAGATGCCAGTACAAGGTGGTCCGGGCGGAGAGGTTCCACATGATGAATATTCACGAGCTGCGAAGCTGCATCCGGAGGGAGTACGTCACGGAGCCAACAACGAAGAAAGTAATGATCGAGGTAGTCACCTGCACGAATTATGTGTGGAAACTTGTCAAGGTGAATGGAAGCATAGCATGGAGGCAGTACATGGAAATTGTCTCCCAGCCTGAGGCAACCATTCACGGGAAGCCTATGGTGTACGTGAATTTCGTACGTAGGCCATGCTCGCGTGTGTACAAGACGTGTGCGTAAATGAGGCAGATGTCTACGTCGTACATCTCCGAGTACTACGACATACAGCACCTATTCGGTACATGGGGTGGAGAGTTTCACTCATATGGCTTGAAAATGAACTATAAGGATCTTTGGCCGGACATGGTGCAATAGGGTCCCAACAGGGACTTGAAGAGAATAGGGAAGGGGCGACGGCAAACTGAAAGCATATAGACCCCTAAAAATGTATTTTGGTAAACAATGACAATATGTGAATATGGGACTAACATGTTTGTTGAAGTGATTACAAGACTTAGTCCTAAAGACGATGTCAACAACATGAAGATGCATGCTAAAGGATGGACTTGGTTCAAGGATAAAGGTATAAGTAGTCTAGGACCCTTTTTAATTTTACCGATCTTTGGAGAAATGGTGGAAGACCGAGTTTTAGGTTAAATGTTGTACTATTAAGAGGGATCATGACTAATAGCTCAAAAGCACATCTTTATGCCTATGGATCAAACTAGGATCATGCATGCATTCAAAATCTGTTTTAAAGCTTAAATCAACAGTATGTGCAAAATCGGTAGTTCCAACGTTACATGGGCGGAACTACCGCGTGTCAGTTGTACCGAAAAATTGGCGATACGTCTTTTTCCGAGAGACACCTCTTGCGATTTTCTTTGCTTCTCTGGAAGAGCGGTAGAACCGGCGTTACATGGGCGGAACTACCGCATGTCGGTTGTACCGAAAAATCAGCGGTACATTTTTTCCAAAGAGACACCTCTTGTGATTTTCTTTGCTTCTCTGGAAGAGCGGTAGTACCGGCATTACATGGGCGGAACTACCGCATGTTGGTTGTACCGAAAATCCAGCGATACATTTTTTCCTGAGAGACACCTCTTGCGATTTTCTTTGCTTCTCTAGAAGAGCGGTAGTACCGGCGGTACATGGGCGGAACTACCGCACATCGGTAATTCGATTTTTGTGTGATACGTTTTTCACAGAGCGACACCCTTCTCGATTTTATTTCGCATTTTGCTAGAACGGTAGTACCGCTGCGGTTTTGGCGGAACTACCGCACATCGGTGATTCTGAAAAAGTGAGCGGTATGTTTTTTCCAGGAAGGGTGTTTTGTGCTTCAACAAAAAATGGTAGTACCGCCAGTGTTTTGCGGAACTACCGATTATCGAAACTACCGCGTGTTCAATAGCGGTAGTACCGCACCAAGCTTCCAACGGCTATGTCAGACGCATTTAATACCTCTGTTATAGCCGTTACTGTGCTGACCGTGGAGGTGCAGTAGTACCACCAATTCATGGCGGTACTACCGATTGTCCTGAATTTTTCTGATTTCTTTCTCCAACGGTCGTATTTGGATGTGAGGAGTATAAATACACCCCCACCAGCTCTAGGATAGGTTGTTGAGCACTCATTGAACACTCTTGATCTTAGAGCATTCATTTCATACCTCATTCTCTCTTGTTGCATCTTTTGTGAGGTTGTTGAGCAAAATCAAGTGCATTCATTCTAGTTTGAACCATAGCATTTGAGTGTCGTCAAGCGAAGGTTAAAGTCTATTACTCTTGGTGTTTGTCGACACCTAGACAGAGTGTTTGTGCGGTGACCTCTTCAAGAAGATTGTGAAGAGCCTCGGCACCGATTGTGATTAGTTCGGTGTTTACCAACTCCGAAGGAGAGGAAAAACAACCACAAGTGAAATCGAGGGAATGCTTAATTCGTGGAGCCGGCTTGATTGGGTCAAGCTTCCTCAACGTGGAGTAGTGAAGATCGACAAATCTTCGATACCACGGGAAAAACTCCCTTGTCTTCATTGTGGTTATTTCTTGTCCTTACTTATTGCATTTAATTTTGTAGCATATATCTTGTGATGGGTTGTCTTGTTATAGTTTATCTTGCCTAGTTGTATAAATTGGTTAAGAATTTTAAAACCTCCTATTCACCCCCTCTAGTCGGTTATCCTTGATCCTACAAGTGGTATCAGAGCTTGGTCTCTCTAATTTTAGACTTAACCGTCTATAAAAGAAAGGATGGCTAGTGAGGGAATGTCAATAGGCAAGACTCTTTTATTTGATAGAACAAATTATGCATATTAGAAAATTAGAATATCCATTTATTTAAAGGCCATGAACCAAGCATATGGAGAATTGTTAGTGAGTGTTTCGTTATGGCTCTTGATCCTACACACCTCACGGAACTTGAGGAACGAAACTCTCACCTCAATGCTCAAGCGATGAACGCTCTATTTGGAGCTTTAAATACGGATGAGTTCTGTGGATATCATGGGGATATGCTCCAGATCTTATGATAATGTGACAATTGGCAATGGCATTTATGGTTTGTCGTTTCACGTGTTTTCGACAAAGTTCGATCTTTGTCGAGGCGAATCGATCCGACGGCCAGGTGGCGGTCGACCGATCCATGGTCGGTCTGACCGGCCTTGGTGGCAGTCGGACCGGCCATTCTGAAAGTGAGAATTGAGCTGGGCCAAAAATAGAGTGTATAGGCAAGAGAGGGGATTCTATTGCACTTGATCTCATAATTTTTGGAGTCTCCAGTCAAAAGTTCTATTGGTTTGAAAATTCTAGTAGGTTTCGGTTTTCCAGAGAGGAAAAACGGCTAAGTCCCAGCTGGCGGTCAGACTGGCCAGGGTGGGCGGTCAGACCGGCCTTGGGGACGGTCTGACCGGTTTCCACTTTGATCGTCGCCCATCGTGGCGGCGTTGTTCGGTTGTTAGGTCAAAGTCATGAGTTTCAAGGCATATATGTTGCATGATGCATGTTTTGACTAACATGGGTCAAGTTGTGAAGAACTTGTTTCCAAATTCGGTTTACTTGTCTATTGTTGTGCGGTTGCTTGGTGGTCAACGACGGTCAACGACAAGGATGATCGGGACTAGGCTTGGAGAGCTGAGGTCCAGAACGATCTACGATGCCGGGTGAGGTCAATGTACTCAAGCGTAGTGCAAGATGGACAAGAGTGACCTATTAGATAATCCGAGGCGCAAGGTGTACCTAGTTAGGTCAAGAGGGAATAAAAACGGCGCTTTAAAATGTGTGCGTATGTGTCCCATTTGTTTTGGGCCTTAACAGGAGCCCAATAGGATCCTCTTGAGCATAAACATAGTTATATTTAATGTAAATTGTATATTAATGTAATATATTTATTGCATCAAAAATTATTTCTCAAAATTCAAATCAAATGATTGAGATGAACATGAAAGAGATGAGAGGGATGAAAGGGATTGTGATAAAGAGAATTATATGGCTAGTAAAGGGGGCCCGTGGCAGGTAAGAAATGAGGCAGGAGGTGAGACCCTTTACATATAGTTAAAATATAAGGAACAACAAAACTCTTACTCGGTTAGAGGCCGTAACTAAGTGCCAACCATTTTCCTATTTCGGCGGGCAGAAAACACTACCTTGTTACGTAATTATGCTCTCTACAATGGGTAAGTAATATGTGTGAGTGTGATGGAGGAACCCAGAACTGGTAGAAGTCCGGAAGTGGAGGATCCAAGGCGCTATAGCGCTAAGTTGGAGTGTTGAGTGCAAGATAGAAGCTGCCTCAACCAATATTACCATAACTCAGTGTGACGAGGTCAGCACCAACGAAAAGTAATGGGTGGAGAAATTAATCATGTAACCTGGAAAACATTCTGTATTCTGATCTCGAACCCGCATCAAAGGAAATGCAGTGGACCCAGTTCGCGGAGAGTTTAGAATAGCTATGGGTAAAGTGGTACAAAACCTGTGCAGTGCTAAACAAATCATGAATTCATGCCAGTCTCCTGAATTGGAGTCTATGGGAACCACTGAAGGTCTATCTTCTCTCCGAGTGACCAGTAGTGTTTTCAGTATTAAAATCTGTCACCTAATATTTTGATGAGTTATTTTTTTTAAAAAAAAAAGATGGTATAGAAAATGTGATAACAAGAAGAGATAAGTCATACAGTGCATCTTTTGTTATTAATGCTTACTGAGTACTTTTGTACTCAACCTTGTTAGTATTCTCCTTTGTAAATCCTAGTCCGACCGAGAATTGTCCTGAGTGGGACAAATGGCATGCAGGTACCGGAGAGGCCACAGGAGTCAAGGGTGTTGACTACGAGGACCAGGGTGAGATGGGCATTTTATTCAACAAATGAGGTGAGTAGGAGATTGATAAAGAAATGAAGGCAAGAGAAGGAACTTGGTTCCATTTCTTTTTGCGGACGGTAAATTATTGTTTGTAAAGAACCATAGCCTTGCGTGACTAACTGGAATAAAAAAATGCAGTTTCTATCTTATTGAACTCTGGTAAAGGCTTACTATTCGTTGGAGCAGTGTTCTACTAAGCAAATGAATAGTAATTCGTATGCATAATGCATAAGTGTGATTACCCTTGGTGGAGGAGATAATGATTCGGTAGATGGTGGGGATGGCGTACGGCTCAAATGCGGTGCATACAAACGCAAGGTGTTGAAGACGCAGTTGTTGCTCATTGAAGGCGGAAGAAGAGGAGTGGAGGAGATCGACCGATTATTAGTCCTTTCGGCCGATGGTGGGACGAAGATGGCAAGGCAAGGGCGAGGAGTGAAGGGAAAGATTCTCAGCGGCGCAATCGATGATGCGGCAGCAAGGGCCCCCTCCCTCCAGTGACATCGTTGTCCTACCTCAACCTCCAAATCCAGCCCAAGCTTTTCGGCGGCCTCCTCCTCCACCTTCAGATCCAACGTGGGAGCAAGCGATGTTAAGGTGGAGCTTAGGAGCTCCTGGGTATTTTGGGAAGAACAAAAACTGACAAGTTATGTGTGTTGAAGGCTGATTGACCTAACGGAGCTAACGGAAGTGGTATAAAAGTGATGTAAAAAGTTTTTCAATAGTATCAAAGGAAACACAAGTTTTTCGGTGACATATAAGGAAAACATGAAACTGAAAACTTTCAAAGGCAAATAAATAATTTTCTGTTTCTATATATTAACATCGAGGCCAAGACAAGGAAGCTCGCTGGCTCGAGCTGAAGACGACGACACCCGTAAGAGAGGTAAGACGCATCAGATGGCTGGAAATCCAACATAAACTTGGTAAGAAACCAGGCGGCTGATTCTAGTAATTAAAAGAAGCCAAGAAGAAATTAAAACCCGATAAACAACGTAACTACGTAAGAAAATAATGCTTGCACAGTTGCACGATCCACCATTTGTGCGCACACACGATACATGTACACGCTGCTGCTGCTGCTGCCATCCTTTCAATCTTAGGTGTGTGATCGATCGATCGATGTTACTGTTGGGGTTTTGGCGTGTGGCTTACTGAGGCGATAGCATCTATTCCCAACTGTAGGTCATCGATGTCAAGCTCCGGCTCCCCTATGCAGTGCCACAACAGCAGGTAGATGTAAACAAGATCCATCTCACCAGGAAGCACAGTGGTGTATACGGAGTATATAGGAACAGGATCTGCTCAAAGCTCGACTGCAGAGTACGTTAATTGCTCACATGACAAGTTTCAGAGAACCGGCAAGAAGGGGGGGAAAGCTAGCTAGCTAGGGCTCGTGGTGGCAGTAATTCTGACCGTGCATGGCATTTACAGCTAGCTAGCACAAGCTGCAGGATCGCAGGACGCAGAGCATGCGGCAGGTCACGCGCGCTCTGATCGATACGATACTGCTTGCATGCTGGGCGTTGGAATTTCGCTAGCCGCCGCCTTCCGCTGCGTGCGTGACTTGAATTTTCTTGCCGTTGCCGTCTTGCCGATGCCATGGCAGAGCGTGATCTGGAGAGGATGGAGGCAGCAGTGCTCGAGGACTGCGAGAGAGCGATCTATGGCTACGCCTACGGCTTTGGGTTTCTCTTCCACCCTGTTCCCTGCAGCTGCAAGTATGCGTGCATACGCTGCTGCGTTGTAAACTTCCACCCTTTGCCCCCTGCCTGCAGATAATAGCCAGATGCAGGGTAGCCCGGCCGGCCGGTGCTGCAGTGCTAGCTGCTCCTGCGTTTCATGATGCTGATCGATCAAATGGCAATGCAGAATTGCGGATCCTCCCCTCCCTCCCTCGATCGTACTCCATTTATTGTTTGTTTCCATTCCGTTGGGTTCACTCGTGCGGCGGCTAGTGTCTTTTTTTTTTGAAAGACGAGGAGAGCCGTGGCTCCTACTAGCCCCTCTATTCTCCGTCTAATTCATGGGTTTTTTTCTTCCTAGCTCCACCTAGGGAGACCGGGAGACAGAATATGCACTTGGGAGGCTGAGACCTGCTCGAGCGGAAATAACCATTTATCTCTTCTGTATTCACTCCGTAAGCTTTTGGTCCATCGGTCGGAAATTATCCGCCCCGCTTGCGCTTTACTATAGGGTACATGTTACTCTACTGCAGTGAAATCGCTACACTAATTTTGCCTTACACATGGGGACCACCGTGCACCTCTTCCTCTGTATATGATGAAATACCCACGCCTACGCAAAGGTAAAACTGGCTTTTTTTTTAGTTACCGAGGCAGCCATGGGATGTTCCGCTGTTATGTTTCCATGGGAGGCTGGAGATGGAGCCTGTAGTTCTGATTATCCTTTGTACTCCAGCTAAACATCCAGGGCTGTTTCAATGCAGAGTAATGATCCTTGCAAGTTGGTGTCATTACATCATAATCAGGCTACGCTTAAAGCGTGCAGTAGCGGCAGTGCACAGCTGGTGGCCTAGTTAGTAGTAGTACAGTCAGTCGATTCTTAATTTTCACAGTACTCCTACTAAAGATCAACTATAGTTACTGTTTGAATTATATATATATATATATATATATATATATGTGTGTGTGTGTGTGTGTAAGTTCATTCATTTCTAAAATTCCAAAGCATAGAAAGTGTTAGATCGTAAGTATTAGACCAATATGGTGAAGTCTTTGACCGTAAGTCTTATACCGGTGTGGTGAAATCTTAGACCAAAAGTCTTGAAGTGGTCAAGTCTCGATCGGGGTCTTAGACCAGTTAGTCGAAACCTTAGACCCGGTGTGATCGAAGTTATATACTAGTATAGTCGAAACTCAGTGTTCGAAATCGAGTGGTCAAAACTCACTGGTTGAAGTCTTAGACCAGTGTGGCAAAGCCATAGACCAATGGGGTCGAAGCCTTAGGCTAGTGTGGTCGAAGCGTTAGACCAATGTGATCGGATCCAAAGATCAGTGTGGTTGAAATACACTAGTCAAAACTGTAGACCAGTGGTCGAAACTGTAGACCAGTGTGTAATCAGGATCTGATAAACATTGCTAATTACCATTAATTGATTTTGAATTAGCGCTTTCAATGGTTTAATATGAGCTTTATTACGATAGTTACTAGAAAGTAATTGTCTCGACCATAAATAGGATCTGGAGATGTCCAAACAAGGGTTAATCGATTCATTCCATTTTTACCATCTTCCTCTCTGATCAACTGCGCTAAAGAATTGAGATGTCGAACTAAGTCACCCCTTCTCCTCAACAGTAATCGTGTCGGGACCCAAATATGCAAACTCGACCCTTCGTGTATTCTCGCACTAGTCCAGATCACGCTTAGTGCACACAAGATGAACATTGATGAAATATCACATCCATACAACGAATATAAGAATAAACGAGTACATTTAAATAACAAATAATCGTTGGGACCTTACTACGAGTTTACATTTATTAAGCCATGCAAGGTCGACAATAAAGAAATAAACCGCAGCGGAAACGAAATAAACTCGGTGGCTCCCATCAATTTACCACAGTAATCGATCGATCAAGACCCTAACGCTCAACCTTCGAGAACTCTTCTTCAAAAGCGACGAAAATGCTACCTTGTTACGTAATTATGCTCTCTACAATGGGTAAGTAATATGTGTGAGTGTGATGGAGGAACCCAGGACTGGTAGAAGTCCGGAAGTGGAGGATCCAAGGCGGTATAGCGCTAAGTTGGAGTGTTGAGTGCAAGATAGAAGCTGCCTCAACCAACATTACCAGAACTCGGTGTGACGAGGTCAGCACCAACGGAAAATAATGGGTGGAGAAATTAATCATGTAACCTGGAAAACATTCTGTATTCTGATCTCGAACCCGCATCAAAGGAAATGCAGTGAACCCAGTTCGCAGAGAGTTCAGAATAGCTATGAGTAAAGTGGTACAAAACCTCCGCAGTGCTAAACAAATCATGAATTCATGCCAGTCTCCTGGATTAGAGTCTATGGGAACCACTGGAGGTCTATCTTCTCTCCGAGTGACCAGTAGTGTTTTCAGTATTAAAATCTGCCACCTAATGTTTTGATGAGTTATTTAAAAAAAAGAGATGGTATAGAAAATGTTATAACAAGAAGAGATAAGTTATACAGTGCATCTTTTGTTATTAATGCTTACTGAGTACTTTTGTACTCAACCTTGTTAGTATTCTCCTTTGTAGATCCTAGTCCGACCAAGAATTGTTCCGAGTGGGACAAAAGACATACAAGTACCGAAGAGGCCGCAGGAGGCAAGGGTGTTGACTACGAGGACCAGGGTGAGATGAGCATTTTATTCAACAAATGGGGCGAGTAGGAGATTGATGAAGAAATGAAGGCAAGAGAAGGAACTTGGTTCCATTTCTTTTTGCGGACGGTAAATTATTGTTTGTAAAGAACCATAGCCTTGCGTGACTAACTGGAATAAAAAATACAGTTTATATCTTATTGAACTCTGGTAAAGGCTTACTATTCGTTGGAGCAGTGTTCTACTAAGCAAATGAATAGTAATTCGTATGCATAAGTGTGATTACCCCTGGGGTAATGATACGGGGCGTCACAGCTACAAACGCAAGGTGTTGAAGTGCGGCCTACTGGTGGAGGAGATCGACCGATTAGTTAGTCCTTTCGGCCGATGGTGGGACGAAGCTTGGTACGGCTCAAATGCAGGGTGCATGACAAAACTAATAGAGGGGAGAAGAGGGTGGAGCATAGGTGGCCAAGCAGTTGTTGATTTTCTCATTGAAGGCGGAAGAAGAGGGAGAGGGTGAAGGGGATGGTGGGACGAAGCTTGGTACGGCTCAAATGCAGGGTGCATGACGAAACTAATAGAGGGGAGAAGAGGGGGTGGAACGCAAGGTGACGCAAACAGATTGTTGATTTTCTCATTGAAGGTGGAAGAAGAGGGAGAGGGTGAAGGGGATGATGGCAAGGCGAGGGCGAGGGCGAGGAGTGAAGGGAAAGATTCTCAGCGGCGCAATCAATGATGCGGTAGCAAGGGCCCCCGCCCTCCAGTGACATCGTTGTCCTACCTCAACCTCCAAATCCAGCCCAAGCTTTTCGGCGGCCTCCTCCTCCACCTCCAGATCCAACGTGGGAGCAAGCGATGTTAAGGTGGAGCTTAGGAGCTCCTGGGTATTTCGGGAAGAAAAAAAACTGACAAGTTATGTGTGTTGAATGCTGATTGACCTAACGGAGCTAACGGAAGTGATATAAAAGTGATGTAAAAAGTTTTTCAATAGTATCGAAGGAAACACAAGTTTTTCGGTGACATATAAGGAAAATATGAAACTGAAAACTTTCAAAGGCAAATAAATAATTTTCTGTTTCTATATATTAACATCGAGGCCAAGACAAGGAAGCTCGCTGGCTCGAGCTGAAGACGACGACACCCGTAAGAGAGGTAAGACGCATCAGATGGCTGGAAATCCAACATAAACTTGGTAAGAAACCAGGCGGCTGATTCTAGTAATTAAAAGAAGCCAAGAAGAAATTAAAACCCGATAAACAACGTAACTACGTAAGAAAATAATGCTTGCACAGTTGCACGATCCACCATTTGTGCGCACACACGATACATGTACACGCTGCTGCTGCTGCTGCTGCTGCCATCCTTTCAATCTTAGGTGTGTGATCGATCGATCGATGTTACTGTTGGGGTTTTGGCGTGTGGCTTACTGAGGAGATAGCATCTATTCCCAACTGTAGGTCATCGATGTCAAGCTCCGGCTCCCCTATGCAGTGCCACAACAGCAGGTAGATGTAAACAAGATCCATCTCACCAGGAAGCACAGTGGTGTGTATACGGAGTATATAGGAACAGGATCTGCTCAAAGCTCGACTGCAGAGTACGTTAATTGCTCACATGACAAGTTTCAGAGAACCGGCAAGAAGGGGGGGAAAGCTAGCTAGCTAGGGCTCGTGGTGGCAGTAATTCTGACCGTGCATGGCATTTACAGCTAGCTAGCACAAGCTGCAGGATCGCAGGACGCAGAGCATGCGGCAGGTCACGCGCGCTCTGATCGATACGATACCGCTTGCATGCTGGGCGTTGGAATTTCGCTAGCCGCCGCCTTCCGCTGCGTGCGTGACTTGAATTTTCTTGCCGTTGCCGTCTTGCCGATGCCATGGCAGAGCGTGATCTGGAGAGGATGGAGGCAGCAGTGCTCGAGGACTGCGAGAGAGCGATCTATGGCTACGCCTACGGCTTTGGGTTTCTCTTCCACCCTGTTCCCTGCAGCTGCAAGTATGCGTGCATACGCTGCTGCGTTGTAAACTTCCACCCCTTTTGCCCCCCTGCCTGCAGATAATAGCCAGATGCAGGGTAGCCCGGCCGGCCGGTGCTGCAGTGCTAGCTGCTCCTGCGTTTCATGATGCTGATCGATCAAATGGCAATGCAGAATTGCGGATCCCTCCCCTCCCCTCCCTCGATCGTACTCCATTTATTGTTTGTTTCCATTCCGTTGGGTTCACTCGTGCGGCGGCTAGTGTCTTTTTTTTTTGAAAGACGAGGAGAGCCGTGGCTCCTACTAGCCCCTCTATTCTCCGTCTAATTCATGGTTTTTTTTTTCTTCCTAGCTCCACCTAGGGGAGACCGGGAGACAGAATATGCACTTGGGAGGCTGAGACCTGCTCGAGCGGAAATAACCATTTATCTCTTCTGTATTCACTCCGTAGCTTTTTGGTCCATCGGTCGGAAATTATCCGCCATTGCGCTTTACTATAGGGTACATGTTACTCTACTGCAGTGAAATCGCTACACTAATTTTGCCTTACACATGGGGACCACCGTGCACCTCTTCCTCTGTATATGATGAAATACCCACGCCTACGCAAAGGTAAAACTGGCTTTTTTTTTAGTTACCGAGGCAGCCATGGGATGTTCCGCTGTTATGTTTCCATGGGAGGCTGGAGATGGAGCCTGTAGTTCTGATTATCCTTTGTACTCCAGCTAAACATCCAGGGCTGTTTCAATGCAGAGTAATGATCCTTGCAAGTTGGTGTCATTACATCATAATCAGGCTACGCTTAAAGCGTGCAGTAGCGGCAGTGCACAGCTGGTGGCCTAGTTAGTAGTAGTACAGTCAGTCGATTCTTAATTTTCACAGTACTCCTACTAAAGATCAACTATAGTTACTGTTTGAATTAAACATATATATATATATATATATATATGTGTGTGTGTGTAAGTTCATTCATTTCTAAAATTCCAAAGCATAGAAAGTGTTAGATCAGAAGTATTAGACCAATATGGTCGAAGTCTGGGACCAGAAGTCTTATACCAGTGTGGTCGAAATCTTAGACCAAAAGTCTTAGACCAGGGTGGTCGAAGTCTCAGACTGGGGGTCTTAGACCAGGTTAGTCGAAACCTTAGACCAGTGTGATCGAAGTTATATACTAGTATAGTCGAAACTCAGTGTTCGAAATCGAGTGGTCAAAACTCACTGGTTGAAGTCTTAGACCAGTGTGGCAAAGCCATAGACCAATGGGGTCGAAGCCTTAGGCTAGTGTGGTCGAAGCGTTAGACCAATGTGATCGGATCCAAAGATCAGTGTGGTTGAAATACACTAGTCAAAACTGTAGACCAGTGGTCGAAACTGTAGACCAGTGTGTAATCAGGATCTGATAAACATTGCTAATTACCATTAATTGATTTTGAATTAGCAGTTTTCAATGGTTTAATATGAGCTTTATTACGATAGTTACTAGAAAGTAATTGTCTCGACCATAAATAGGATCTGGAGATGTCCAAACAAGGGTTAATCGATTCATTCCATTTTTACCATCTTCCTCTCTGATCAACTGCGCTAAAGAATTGAGATGTCGAACTAAGTCACCCCTTCTCCTCGGCATGCTGGTGTCGGGACCCAAATATGCAAATCTGACCTCTCGGTATTCTCGCACTAGTCGCAGATCACGCTTAGTGCACACAGTATGAACATTGATGAAATATCACATCCATACAACGAATATAAGAATAAGCGAGTACATTTAAATAACAAATAGTCTGTTGGGACCTTACTACGAGTTTACATTTATTAAGCCATGCAAGTGACAATAAAGAAATAAATCGCAGGAAACGAAATAAACTCGTGGCTCCTATCAATTTACCACAGTGCATCGATGATCAAGACCTAACGTTCAACCTTCGTAGAACTCTTCTTCAAAAGCAAAGGTAGTTCTCCTCCATTCTTGATTTGATTAGCAAGAGTGAGTACACACCAGAATAGCCATGAAGTTCCAATACACGAACATGGATGATTGACATAATAGACATGTGGCTTGATTTCACAAAGGACAATGCTATCAGTTATTTTGCACAATGCAACAGTTATCTCAGCACAATTGACTTCACATGAATGAAATAGTTGAAAGTCTAGCATTCATAAACAGACGCAGTAGATTCGAATAATTGGTTTACACTCCAGATTTCGACTTTCACAAATGGACATCAGGCCGGATCAGTTGCTTCACACAAACGAGAGTTATCTCAAAGATCACTCTCTTCCCAATTGTTTAATGAAACAACACCATGGAGTAGATGCAAATATCCAGCAATGTCATATAAGCACTGAGGAGCGCCTTTATTCGAATGCATTGGTTTAATACAACCTGAGAGGTCAATGTCAGTTTACCCATAACATGAAGTCACCATATAGGCATGTTGATCCATAAAGAACCTAATTGCTAGAAGTTCATCTTAATTACAATGCAAACTGTGACTTTAACAGATCCAAATTTGTAACACACTCAACCTTTGGAACAGACACACACCACTTGCGAAGATCTTATCCATTCCGTCTGTATAGTGACATATGTCACAACAGTACGGCAACAGATTCATCACACTGTTCATAATCACCGATTGTCAATGTATCAATTGAACTCACATAAATGATGACTAGTCTGGCAACCTAACATAACAGCAGTGGTGCAGTAAGCCAACTTAACAATAGGACAAAGTTAAGTCTAATTGACAAGGCATAACTTCTGATTTCTAACCCAACATCACATAAGTTTAATAATGCAACTTACACCACCATATCATCAACAGACTAACTTGCCTAGGAAACGATCTAAATCTTTGGTCTTGAGTGTTGGTTATGCAACAGTATGGCCTATCAAACGAGTAACAAAGAACAACACAAATGATACAGATCACACTCCTCAATAAATCACCTTAATTTGTGCGCACACACGATACATGTACACGCTGCTGCTGCTGCTGCCATCCTTTCAATCTTAGGTGTGTGATCGATCGATCGATGTTACTGTTGGGGTTTTGGCGTGTGGCTTACTGAGGCGATAGCATCTATTCCCAACTGTAGGTCATCGATGTCAAGCTCCGGCTCCCCTATGCAGTGCCACAACAGCAGGTAGATGTAAACAAGATCCATCTCACCAGGAAGCACAGTGGTGTATACGGAGTATATAGGAACAGGATCTGCTCAAAGCTCGACTGCAGAGTACGTTAATTGCTCACATGACAAGTTTCAGAGAACCGGCAAGAAGGGGGGGAAAGCTAGCTAGCTAGGGCTCGTGGTGGCAGTAATTCTGACCGTGCATGGCATTTACAGCTAGCTAGCACAAGCTGCAGGATCGCAGGACGCAGAGCATGCGGCAGGTCACGCGCGCTCTGATCGATACGATACTGCTTGCATGCTGGGCGTTGGAATTTCGCTAGCCGCCGCCTTCCGCTGCGTGCGTGACTTGAATTTTCTTGCCGTTGCCGTCTTGCCGATGCCATGGCAGAGCGTGATCTGGAGAGGATGGAGGCAGCAGTGCTCGAGGACTGCGAGAGAGCGATCTATGGCTACGCCTACGGCTTTGGGTTTCTCTTCCACCCTGTTCCCTGCAGCTGCAAGTATGCGTGCGTACGCTGCTGCGTTGTAAACTTCCACCCCTTTTGCCCCCTGCCTGCAGATAATAGCCAGTGCAGGGTAGCCCGGCCGGCCGGTGCTGCAGTGCTAGCTGCTCCTGCGTTTCATGATGCTGATCGATCAAATGGCAATGCAGAATTGCGGATCCCTCCCCTCCCCTCCCCTCCCTCGATCGTACTCCATTTATTGTTTGTTTTCATTCCGTTGGGTTCACTCGTGCGGCGGCTAGTGTCTTTTTTTTTGAAAGACGAGGAGAGCCGTGGCTCCTACTAGCCCCTCTATTCTCCGTCTAATTCATGGGTTTTTTTTCTTCCTAGCTCCACCTAGGGGAGACCGGGAGACAAAATATGCACTTGGGAGGCTGAGACCTGCTCGAGCGGAAATAACCATTTATCTCTTCTGTATTCACTCCGTAAGCTTTTGGTCCATCGGTCGGAAATTATCCGCCCCGCTTGCGCTTTACTATAGGGTACATGTTACTCTACTGCAGTGAAATCGCTACACTAATTTTGCCTTACACATGGGGACCACCGTGCACCTCTTCCTCTGTATATGATGAAATACCCACGCCTACGCAAAGGTAAAACTGGCTTTTTTTTTAGTTACCGAGGCAGCCATGGGATGTTCCGCTGTTATGTTTCCATGGGAGGCTGGAGATGGAGCCTGTAGTTCTGATTATCCTTTGTACTCCAGCTAAACATCCAGGGCTGTTTCAATGTAGAGTAATGATCTTTGCAAGTTGGTGTCATTACATCATAATCAGGCTACGCTTAAAGCGTGCAGTAGCGGCAGTGCACAGCTGGTGGCCTAGTTAGTAGTAGTACAGTCAGTCGATTCTTAATTTTCACAGTACTCCTACTAAAGATCAACTATAGTTACTGTTAGAATTAAATATATATATATATATATATATATATATATATATATATATGTGTGTGTGTGTGTGTGTAAGTTCATTCATTTCTAAAATTCCAAAGCATAGAAAGTCTTAGACCAGAAGTATTAGACCAATATGGTCGAAGTCTTTGACCAGAAGTCTTATACCAGTGTGGTCGAAATCTTAGACCAGGGTGGTCGAAGTCTCAGACTGGGGGTCTTAGACCAGGTTAGTCGAAACCTTAGACCAGTGTGATCGAAGTTATATACTAGTATAGTCGAAACTCAGTGTTCGAAATCGAGTGGTCAAAACTCACTGGTTGAAGTCTTAGACCAGTGTGGCAAAGCCATAGACCAATGGGGTCGAAGCCTTAGGCTAGTGTGGTCGAAGCGTTAGACCAATGTGATCGGATCCAAAGATCAGTGTGGTTGAAATACACTAGTCAAAACTGTAGACCAGTGGTCGAAACTGTAGACCAGTGTGTAATCAGGATCTGATAAACATTGCTAATTACCATTAATTGATTTTGAATTAGCAGTTTCCAATGGTTTAATATGAGCTTTATTACGATAGTTACTAGAAAGTAATTGTCTCGACCATAAATAGGATCTGGAGATGTCCAAACAAGGGTTAATCGATTCATTCCATTTTTACCATCTTCCTCTCTGATCAACTGCGCTGAAGAATTGAGATGTCGAACTAAGTCACCCCTTCTCCTCAGCGTGCACTGGGAAGGAGGGTGAGCAGATATCGCCGAACCATTATCCCAGAGTACACCTGCATAGGGCGGCAATAAGGTTTCTGGCCAGCGCATCTGCGCGACCGCTTGCTGCGCTACATCATCTACGACCTGCACTGCTTCCTGTTTTTCATCGAACCAAATTGTAAGTTGGTCGTAAGACCAGTCTATTCTGTTATAATTATTTTGTTGAGTATGTTTAGAAGTGCAATGAGCTACTTGTTGTTGATATTGTTTTATACATCTCTAGTTATTTGTGATCTTTACCTCATAATCAAATTTGGAATAAAACTATTGTTCGTATTCCCAACAATCTAGAAATCTTATTGTGGATATTTTTATAATTCAGCAATGGTTGGTGCTTCTGATGCTATGAAACCTGATAGGTTTTCTGGTCAGAACTTTCGTAGATTGCAGACAAGGGTCAAGTTTTGGCTCATGCCTTTGGGGCTGTGGTGGGTGATCCGACCACAGTATCCATTTACGATTGAATAGACCATGAAGTTTGACACAAATAACAACACCGCCCTTGGATGCATACTGACCATACTAGCCGACCAGCTCTATGATGTGTACATGGACTTCAAGTCAGCCACAGAGTTGTGGGATGCACTCGAGCACAAATATACTGAAGCCGAGGCTGGTCGTTAGCTCTCTATGTGCGAGCAATTCTTCGACTACAGCATGGAAGATGTTAAGTTGATAGTTGCACAGTCTCATGAGCTACAGTTACTGGTCGGATAGATTACGCATTTGGGTTGTATTTTGCCTCCTAAGTTTGTTACTGCGAGCATTGTTGCCAAACTTCCTACATCATGGCCGGATTTCGCCACTGGCTTAAGGCACAAGAGGGAAGAGGTATCTATTGAGGATCTCATTGCTGCCCTTGATGTGAAGGAAAATGCAAAAGCAAAGGATGCACTAAGCACTTCCGTCAAAACAATCAGATCAATGCAAATGTCATAGAGTAAAGGCTATGAGAGTGGAGGCTTGTTCCACATAAATAATTTAAAGTATAATCTGAATGTTGCAAGTGGTTTGAATAAATGATGAGGTCAATATATGGTTTGAATAAATGATGAGGTCAATATATGGCATTCTCGATTTTGTTATATTGGTTTTGATAATATTGCTAGAATGTCCATATTAGATTTAATTCTAAAATGTGAAATTGTCAAAGGATCAAACTTGTGTGCAAACAAAACAACCTCGAAAACCATTTAAGGGGATAGAAGAGGAAAAGGACTTGGCACGATTAGATCTTATCCATTCCGATCTGTATGAGATGAATGGATTGTTGACAAAAGGAGGCAAATGATATTTTCTAACTCTTGTTGATGATGCATCTCGATATTGTTATGTGTATCTATTGAAAATAAAAGATGAAGCTTTGAATTACTTTAAAATTTATAATGCCGAGGTTGAGAACCAACTAGAAAAGAAAATTAAAAGACTAAGGTCTGATCGTGAAGGAGAGTATATCTTGCATAGATTCTACCAATTCTGTGCAGGACATGGAATAGTACATGAAGTTACACCACCATACTCATCCTAATCAAACGGGCTGGCTGAGAGGAAAAACCAGACACTAACAGACTTGGTGAATGTCATGTTGGAGAGTGTTGGTATGCATAAGATATGGTGGGGCAAAGCTATTTTGACAACAACTTTCATTTTAAACAAAGTAGTCACTAAAAGGTGTTAGATTACTCTGTGTGAGGGATGGAAGGGGACGAAACTCAACGTTAACTTTCTGCGAATTTGAGGGTGTTTGGAAAAAGTCAATATAGCATTGCAAAAAAAGAGAGCTTGGATCTAAAACAGTCGGTTATGTCTTACTGGGATATACTCGTAATAGCACGACCTATAGTTTTTTAGTAGTAAAATCAGAAACTCCTGAGATTATTGTTGACACAATAATAGAGTCCATATATGCTTCGTTTTTTAGGATATTTATCCTATAAGAGTGAAGGTAGTACTTCTCGAACTGAGGATAATCAAACTATGAATAATAGTAATTTTGAATCTACCACCATCTCTGAACCAAAGAGTGATATACCACCAGTTTGTGATATTCCTGAGGAATATAACAATTTAGTCGAAGAGGCTCCTCACAGGAGCAAGCGACAAAGGGTTGAGAAAACTTTTGGAGAAGACTTATTGTATATCTCATAGATGATATGTTAGACACTCTTTCATATGCTTATGCATTACCTGATGCTGAGTATTAGAAAGAGGCAATCCATATCGAGATGTATTCAATCATGGCTAACGAACTTGCGAGATCACTGATCATCCTATCGGGTGCAAACCTGTTGGATGCAAGTGGATCTTTAAAAAGAAAATGAGGTTTGACGGTACTAATGATAAGTACAAGGCAAAACTTGTGACCAAGGGTTATACCCAAAAGAATGTGATGATTATTTTGATACTTACTCTCCTGTTGCCAGATTGGCCACCATTCGAGTGCTCATTGCATTAGGTTCTTCCCATAGTCTACACATTCATCAAATGGATGTGAAAACAACTTTCCTTAATGGAGAGTTAGAGGAAGAAATCTATATGGAGTAACCGGATGGTTTTGTGATTTATGTACAGGAAAATAAGGTATGCAAATTAATTAAATCCTTCTATGGCCTAAAGCAAGCACCTATACAATGGTTTTGAAAGAATAAGGGATTTGACATAGATCAATTGAGATATTTATAAATTATTGAATCCCTTATATATCTATGGTCGTAGTAAAGCTTATGACCATGGACTGATCGTAGGAGGACTTACGACCAGGGGATAGTTGTAGAAAAGCTTACGACTAGAGACTGGTCATAGAGGAACTTACGACCAAGGGATGGTTATAGAAAATCTTATGACTATAAGGTGGTTGTAGAAAATCTTACAACTACAAGGTATGGTTGAAGCCTTAGACCAGTGTGGTCTAAGACATATACTAGTATAGTCGAAACTCAGAGGTTGAAACTGAGTGGTCAAAACTGAGTGATCAAAACTGAGTGGTCAAAATTGGACTGTCAAAGTCTTAGACTAGTGTGGTTGAAGTTTTAGACCAGGGGTCTTAGACCATTGTGGAAAAACCATAGACCAATGGGGTCAAAGCCTTAGCCCAGTGTGATCGAAGCCTTAGACAAATATGATCGGATCCCAAGACCAGTATGGTCAAAATACACTGGTCGAAGCTGTAGATCAGTGTGTAATCAGGAACTGATGAACACTGCTAATTACCATTAATCGGTTTTGAATTAGTAGTTACCAGTGGTTTAATATGATCTTTATTATGATAATTACTAGTGAGTAATTGTCTCGACCATAAATAGGATCTGGAGACGTCCAGACAATGGTTAATCGATTCATTCCATTTTTACCATCTTCCTCTCTGATCAACTATGCTGAAGAATTGAGCTGTCGAACCAAACCATCCCTTCTCCTCGGCATACACCGGGAAGGAGGGTGAGCGGATATCTCTGAACTATTGTCGCACAGTACACCCGCACGGGGCGGTAATAAGGTTTCTAGCGGCGATCACATATGACCGCTCATTCATATTGCATCATCTACGACTGAAAGTGCTTCTGTTCCTCATCGAACCCAACTGTAAGTTGGTCGTAAGATCATTCTATTCTGTTATAATATTTTTGTCGAGTATGTTTAGAAGTGCAATGTACTGCTTGTTGATATCGTTTTATGCATCTCTAGTTATTTGTGATATTTATCTCATAATCAAATCTGGAATAAAACTATTGTCTACATTTCCAATAATTACATGGATGGTTTTATCATCTCTCCAACATGGAATGAGATCTTATACATTAGAGAACTAAATGCACATGATGAACAATCCTCCATGTTAGGATAATCTCCCAACTGGCATATTAGAATCTAACGGCCCAGATCTAGTGGTATAATATCTGTTATACATAATTTTTTTGGCTCCAACGTAAAATCGGATGCTTTGCTGTAGCGGTTGCTATAATACCGAGCAATATCGTTGTAGCAACCTCATTTTATATGCGCACAGCTCCCCTATGCAGTAATGCAAAGGATCTAGTTCCAACTAACATGCATAATGCATCAACCTAAATCTCAATTCATGCCTAATGATCTAATTAAAGACTCCAAATCATTGTCGGAGAACAGAAGCAATAGAACTAGTAGCATCTCTACTGGTACTCTCTCTCTCTCTCTCTCTGATAATAATTTTTTTTAAAAGAAAATTACAAAAATAAATAGTTGACCCAAAAAATAACAAAAATTGGTTTATGTCGCCAGTTAAACTGGCGACATGTTCATGTTGCTAGTTCAACTGGCGACACGTACCTTGCCCCCTTTCTGTCGCCAGTTCAACTAGCGACAGAGACGTCTTCCTCTATAAAAGCTCGATGAAACTCTAAAATTCGGCACATGACTCATTTGTGTTCAGGAAAAAGAGAAGGAGGGAAGGGAGAGGAGTAGAGGGGAGGAGAGAAGCTAGCGAGGCGTTGCCTGTTCGGTTGCCCACCTGTGAGGTATTTTTTTTTGAAACGAATGAATTACATAGTTTTAGATGTACGGTTGTGTAGTGCAGTATTTTGTATATAATTCTTTTCGGTGGGTAGTCTTGTTTTAGATATGTGGTTAATCGTGGAAATTTTCTTCATGGTGCAGTGCGTCAATTATGTCGGACAACACCAATTTCAAAATTTCCTACGGTCCGAGACTATTCTGGAGGGTCCTGAGGAGATTGATCTACGTTATTTTCAATCAACGACTGTGCTCTACCAAAGAGCAAAGGGGCGTACATGGGGCACTGTGATGCGGTGGATGTTTCGCACATTCCAAGTGGACTGTGATGTGTATGATCTGAGATTGAGTTGCCTTGCCCCCGAGCAACATAACTCACATATTTGGAGTTAGTGCAACTGAAGGGAACAAAGTCATTGCAGTCATATCTACGTGTGGCGAGGGATAGGGGGTGGGATTTGGTCCTTCTGGCTCAGGCATATGCAAGCCCATTCTTGCATCTGCAGCTGAGTAAGAAGGGGGTGGTGATGTCGAAGAAGAAGTTGGTGACTCCAGCCACAGCGCGGCGACACAATGCCCGAAACTCCCGGAGTTGCTGATGCTGTCGACAAAGACCCTGGGGAAGTAGCTACTTCAGTCAGACAGACCAGTGGGCTTGCTGAACTCGTGGTAACCGTTGCCTGGCGGCAGCACATCCTGTAACTCGCCAGGAACTCCGTGCGTCACGTGGGTGAGATCTCATACGCCGCCATAGAGAAGCCTGTGCAGGGCAACCCGGTCAGGAAACTCACGTCCTGCAACGTCTTCATTATCTTCCAGCACGGGAGGTGAAACGTATGCGTCTCCGGCCTTCAGAGGTCGACCAACGCCGTCAGTAGAGCCCGGCTATATGGAAAACGCCTGGACGCACGGTCCTGGTCGTCCTCCCACGTCGCTTCCACCATCCGTGCTAGCGAAGGAGGCCTGCCGCTCTCAACCTGCGTCGGGTCAGGTTACGAACGAACGTTAGTCCACACGTAGTAGTCAGGCCACAAATGAGTACACAAAAATTGCAATGGCACGTACCTCGGCACTCAGCTGGGGTGCAATCTCTAGGCCCTGATGGGCGCGCGCATCCGCAAAGCACAAGCTCAATCGGCGCCTCGCTTTACTAGGGGAGGATGGTACTGAGGCGACTATGGTGATGTAGGTCAATCGCTAGGTCAAGCAACTCGTACAGCAACTCGGCAGCGTGGTCTGGGTCCAGCATACCTGAAAATTCAGTGCATACATTGTAAAGACTACGAAATATGTAAAAAGATTATACGAAGCAACATACGAAACTAATTACCAACCACAAATAAAAACCAAATTTACGAGACAAGTCATAAAGCTGTGATTACGCTCTACCTAACCTACAGAGCTAAATAAGCTGGGATTTTTTCGATTAGGCTCCACCTACCCTAATTAGCTGCTCCAGAGTTTCTTTGTAATTTTAAAACGTGTCATGCTATTTCTAGTATTATCAATATAATTACCGCGCACAAATGGGGAGCTAAATAAAACTGGTATTATTTACATTACGCTCTACCGAGCTTATAAACAGCTCAAATGATATACTATATAATTGGACTATATTTATCAAATCTACTAAATTCTATGTCGCTATTTTTGTTTGCTAACCGACAATGTTTTGACATAATGTACAAAAGTTCAAAAAAAATATACCTGCAAGATGACCGATCGGATTCGATGCTCCGGCTATCTCTCCTCCGCGACGAACTGGCAGAGCTTCGCTACCTTTCTTCTCTCCCTCTTTTCCTCTCTTTCTGTTTTTTCTGGAATTAAAATGAGTTTGAACTGATTTTTTTTTGGGGGGGGGTTATAGGTTGCTGTCGCCAGTTGAACTTGCGACATGTGACTGTTCATTTCATGTTGTCAGTTGAACTGACGACAGAAGGGGGATAGGGTACCTGTCGCTAGTTCAACCGGCGACAGGTACTCATTTTTGCTATTTTTAAGCTGATTTTTTTTTTGTAAATTTTTTTAAAAATATTATTTTTTAAAAACATAATAATACTCCTGTCCATGTGTTAATAAATGTGTTGTCTGTCAATTGGGTGGGATGTTGTTGCAGCACTAGGCCTCTTTGCCTGTCTCGTGTTGGATTCCCTTTGGGAGGAGTGTAGCAGCAGCATGTCGTACTACTGTGCTAATATGTGTATATGTTCGTGTGTTGGTGCGGACACACACACACATGTATGCATCGGGCCGCGGGTCCAGAGCAGAAATGTGCTCGTCGTCAGGCTTTGCTACGGCCGCAGGCGACAGCGCGCAGCGCACGCCGCATCGCATTGCAATTTTTGCGATCCCTCCTTTCCCAATTTGAATTTTTTTAATTAATTAACTTTTTTAAAATTTTATTTTAAAGTTAACTTTCCGCGAATTTTATTTCTAATTCGGATATTATTTTTTGTCATACCACCCCGTTGCGTAACAAAATAATATTATCACGCTATAGAATAAATCCCCTAAAATATCACTTTTTATCACGCCACCAGTGGTGACGTGACTAAACAACACTGTTACGTCATGGATGGTGGTGTGATAAGAGTTTGTCCAAATACGAGTTGACGTGATAGTCTTATTTTGTCACGTCACAGGTGGTGGTTCGACTAAAGATGTCAAAATTGGAAATAAAGTTCGTGTGGGGTTAACTTTAAAATAAAATTAAAAAAGTTAATTAATACAAAAAAAATTCTCCCAATTTTTAGCTTGCTGTGGAGCGGGTTGGATTTTTTTAAAGTAATATACTTTTTAAAAAAAATTATAAAACTAGATAATTGCCCAAAATAATTTCAAAACTAGAGCTCCTATCGCCATTTGAAATGGTGATAGGCTCCTGTCGTCATTTCAATTGGTAACATGGACTGTCGCGTTTGGAAGGTTCATATCGCCCGTTCAATTGGCAACAGGAACCTGAGAATTTTTAAATATATCAAATGAGTTCAAAAAAATTACGAAATATTTTGTGAAACCTCCTAATATAATATAGTTGCTTGTGTAATTTTTTAATATAATTTTATACGTTCTGAATTTGTCTCCAAAATTAATTTAAATATATTATTTGTAGGAATTTCTAAATATTTTTTTGAACGCTCCTTACATAATGGACTTGATTATGTAATTTTTTTCCCAAAATTTTATATATTCTGAAATTGTAAGGTGCGTTCAAATCCACTATGTTTAAGGAGCGTACTATGTTTGTAGGGTTACGAGAACATATAAGGAAAGACTATATAACTCTACCAAAATTCAAAATATATAAAATTATATAAAAATCACACGATCAAGTACACTATGTAAGGAGCGTTCAAAAAATAATTCATAATTTTTTAACATCATTTTATATATTTATAAATTCTTACAAAAACATACTTAAATGAATTTTTGGAGGAAAATGCATAATTGATAAAATTATGAAAAAATTATACAAGTATGTACTCGATGTGTCAGAAGGCTTGAAAAAAAATTGTAATTTTTTTAGTTCATTTGCTATATTAATAATTTCCTAGGTTCATGTAGCCAATTCAAATGACGACAGGATCCAGCCGCCAGAATTGGCGACAGGAACCTCTTTTATTGTTCTCTTTGGCGAGAGTCTGTCGCTAATTGAAATGACGACGATCGCTGTCGTTATTTCAAATGGCGACAAAGACCTAATTTTATAATTGTTTTGGCGACTACTTAGTTTTGTAATATATATATATATATATATATATTAATTAAAAATATAGTGGGTGGCTATGCATACATGTATAATTATTACCAGTAGCATTATGTTATTATCGATATGAGATATGAGTTTCTCTGTTGGCGACTGCTACCGGATTTTGACCGAAACTTTTTTACAAGTATAAGTCTGTGATGCTATTATTCTTGTTTAGAGTGGTTTCAGTTAGTCCATCGTTTCCTCCTCTTCCTTCGTGTGGTGGTGCCTGTCAGAATGTCAGTACGCAGTTCATGGACCACTAGGCAAGAGGAATATTTGGATACAGGGCATCATGATGCTTTTCTGTGGGGATGTTCGGTTCATGTTTTCAGTTAATTTCTGTTTGTGTTTTGTTCGGTTCTAGGATGGATGGTAACTGTAACAAATAAGTCAAATTTATTTTTTGAGGAATATAAGCCAAATTTGAAACCTCCAAGTGCTGTTCTTCTGGTCTTAATCCAAATCCAGAGTGCATCGCAATTGAGACTAGAATACATAAAGCTGTATAACATGTGGCTCTAGTGTGCCATCTGGGGCCCATAAATTCCTAGATCAAATGAAGAAGGAAAAATCGACCCTTTTTAGAGCCTCAAGTGCCAAATCGAGGCTAATTAGCGGGGTTTCCAGGGATATGATAGTTTTATTAGCACATTGCAATGGAGCACTGAGCCTGCCCTAGCGTTAGGGGCAAAGCTTGCATGAGTGAGAAATGGTCACAAAAGGAGTGAGCAAATAATTTTTTAGGGTTCTCTACATTGGGCTTTGGCAATGTGCCTTGCACCCAAAGTGATGCCACTAGCTCCACAAATGCAGGCTTTATTTCGTGATCACCACACGTGACGCTTCGTCTGCACGGTCATGGGACAGCACGACGGACGAGGCGTCACGTATCGCCCGTGGCTTGTCTATTCTGTCGTCGTGCGGACGAGAGAGTTATTTTTGTAATTACGGTTACAAGGACGCTATTATTGCTAATGCAACTTCAAATAGTGTTATTTAGACCAAAATTTCTAGAATTAATGTCTTTTGTATCTGTTGCTCTGAAACCTGTTAGGATGCCTGTGATAGCTAAGCACGCTGTTGCTTGCTATCCTTTCTTCTTACTTATTTGCGTATGTTTTCCTTATTCTGGATCGTAGTTATGTAATGAACTGAACTTATGATGTTTCTATAAATAGAAGCAGTTGATGCTTTGTCTCCCATCTCAAAAAAAAAAAACCCTGTAGGTTACTCAAAATTTTGGCACACCTTTACACACGCGGAATAACTGATGCACCAAGTTTGGTACTAGTGTCTTTCTTGTCAGATACCTGCGATCTTTGGACATTCAATTCAGATCTGAAATGTTTGCTGTTTCTACACAAACAAGGAGTATGCAGTTGCCAGTGTCCATCAGCTTCTGTAGCTATCAGTCTGAATTGATTCGCAAGTAAGCTTACAATGTTACATCTTTGGGCACTTACATAAGCACATTTAAAACATTTCTATACTACAAGATCTGTCCTTGCATCAAGAAGGATCTAGGATAAACAACTGAAAGGAAAGTGCTCTCTAAGATCTCCTCGTCAGGTTTCCTCACTGAAGAAACTTGCAATCTTCCATCTCTGTACAGTGTACACTGTACACTCACATCTGTAAAAGGTGAGGGATGTGCATTCAAATGGACCTCCAAAATGTCAAACATTATCTATAGACCGAGATTTGTTCTTGCATCAGTACCTCACACAAAAGAATGCTTGGAACAGAGAAGACCCAGGATGAAATAATTTCAGGGAAAGTGCCTATGCCTTGTTGCTTCAGAATGGCAGGCAGGTAAAAGCTGATGGATGCAAGATCCTGCATTTAAGCACCTGGTGCAGTTAATGGCCTTACTCATTAGATGTATGGAGTGGATGGAGGCAGTCCAAGTGCCTGTGCTCGGTTTGAAATGGCAAGCTTCTGGTGTGAGCTTTCTGCTGCTTGACTGACACAGTGCATTCAATTGGTTGTCATTGTTGCATACTCCATATACAGACTTACAGAGTGCTAGGAGCTGAATGCATTGTTTATACCCTTGTGATGGTACTAACCACCTATGGTTAGAGTTTAGGATAGATTCATGATCAAGACATGCAGGCTATTTATTGACTTCAGTTCAACTACTTAACCACCAATTGGTGTGTGTAGTCACATTCAGATACCACTCTCTCATTTTTGAGAACTCATGAGTTACTTTTGGATGGTCAGCTTTTCTTAGAGGGTAACAAAAAGGAGAGACTGCTGGCCGAGTGGCATAAAAATAAGAGAAAAAGGCAAAGCATTTCTGCCCCTTGCAACATTACAAACATAGCCTTTCAAAAAATCCAGAGCAAAAGCAATTTGTCAAGATCATGCAGCCAAATGGACATCACATTTCAGTGTTTGTTGATCACACACATCTAGCTAGTGGTGTACTATCACAGCCTTAACCCCTAAAAACCCTAGCAGGACCCTACTTTGTCCTGAAAGCCACTTTCTTGGCATGAAGAGAGGGAGGCACCAACCATCACTTTCCAATAAAATTCTCCCCCTCTCATTCTCATCTTCTCTTTCTTTTCTTTTTTTCTCTCCCATGGGTGACAAGTGAGTGTTGGCCACCTATCTCCCTTCATTCCTAAGCTTGTCATTGTCTTTATGCATTCAAAAGGAGAGGGATAAGAGAGATATGTGTGTGTGTGTGTGTGTGAGAGAGAGAGAGAGAGAGAGAACAAAAGCACCATATATACCTTCTACATTCTTGAGGGTATGCATTCTAAGGTTGACATGCACAACATGACATTGCTTTTGTGCTTTTCATAACCAATTCTTGAAACATTTCTTTCTCTCCCTCTCCCTTTCATAGCTGGGGACAATCATACATGCTCTTCTCAGTACTAGACAAACTCGTATGTCATGTCGCTTTTACATATGCTTGCAATGGAGTCTCAAGGAGCAGGACCAAAGCCACAAGAACACCGGAGAATGGTAGTATTCTTTAACTCCCCCAATCTTGTAAAGATTGACATGACTTGAGTGAGATGTATCCTCAGGCTTTAGTGTCGGCACTTACAGATAATGCATACCTATTTAGTTGCAGATACATACCAATTAGTTTACTTTAATCTGCCAACTTTGGTAGAAGTGTCATACTAATAGTATATGCACTAATTGTAAGTCCTTTGGTTTCATTGTTATCAACCAATTATCATGCACATGGAGACTGATATTGTTGGAAACTGGAACTGTAGGTGCAATTGCAAGAACATGGCAAGCATAAGAGAGGGGGAAAAAGGAATGTCATTTTTAATCTCATGCATGCAGCAAGAAAAGAACAAGAATAGCAACTACTACCAACCATAACAACACAATTAATGGGTCATGATGGATTTTGGGAAAGGGTGGGAGGTCAATGGGCCTAAAGGCTTTGTCTGTCTTACACCAATGTGCTGTGTGCCCCTGCTTGCCTTGTCCCCTTGCCATTGCCATGATAAGGGCTTATGTCACTTTTCCCATGCCTCCCCATGGTCATCTCTCTCTGTCCTCCCTCCCTCCCTTCACACCAATTATATGATAAAATCAAACAAAAATAGTGGAGAGAGAGAGAGAGAGAGATGCATGGTAGTACGACAGTACTCTTGGAGGAGGCATGCATGGGCCCTGGCTTTGTAGTGCAAGCAAAGCATGTCAAGAATCCCTTTCACTATTCCTTGGGAGCTCATGTCTCCTTTTTCTTTTAGGGTGTCATCAACATCTTGATCTTGATCTCTTTGGAGCACCACTCACTGTTCCATCAAAAATCGACAAGAACAGAGATTGATTCAGAGAGACACTTGCAAAAGCTCACTTCACTCGGATTGCTCAGTTTGTTGTCACTAGCTACTTCTTATATATACCACGCACCGGTCCATTTATATGCAATATAAACTTAATCTCCATAGCAAATGCATGCAAATTTAGGCCCATGCATGAAGAATAATTAGCATCCAAAACTGGTCTTCATCAAGGTGCCTTTTTAATTTGAATAGATGGATCAATCAAGTTGTATATAAGTATATATGCATGTGAGCATGATTAGAGATTGACTTAAATTTGTATAAGTAATTGCATGCAGGGATACATGATTAATGTCGGTACGTACATACACTACTTAAATAGATTCTGCATTGCATATATACACATACGTTGTGTTGTTGCCTACATGCATGCCTCACTAGTAATTCTTCAGAAGAGGGCCCAACTAACCATTCCTCGTTCGCTTTCTGCGTTAATCGATTAACTTGTTCCCATTGCTCATATATTAATCTCTCTCTCTCTCTCTCTCATACATATTTATGTGTGTGTTTAAGAGGAGATCTATCTATGTCAGGTTGCTTTCTTAGTAACTTGTGGGCTAAGGGAGAAGTACGGTGACGTGGCAGTCTGTGTCTGGCCTTTGGTAGGCACCTGATATAATCACCGAGTGCTGCCTAATTAAGATAATCACGTGGGTCAGTCATGTCTGCAAAATTTCTAATTGCAAAAGGAAGTACATGCAAGCTTTGGTTCAGATTTTCAGAAAGCTTATGCTAGAGGTTAGCTAGATTTATGACACTAAGTTCAAAACTTTGCACATTTCCTCCTTAATTTTGCAAAAGCAATTGCTTGAATGCTCAAAGCTGCCTGTCTGTGTAGGATGTTTAAAACCCATCTGCGAAGAAAGTAGAAATCCATACGTAGCCTTAGCAGAGAGGAGACGAGTCTTTCCAGGAGGCAAATGTGCACTCTCTTCTCGTCTTTTCTATCTTCTTTCTGGTCTTTCTAAGCAAAAAAGTGAGATGCGGTCGTGCGAGAATGCTTCATGGTTCTCGAGAAAGTATATTCTTCTTGGTAATGGTTGTTAAGTTTCATCTTCTCGAGGAAAGTATGATTCATTGCTCATGTGATGGCAGTTGATGGAGCAGCCATGCCCAAATTGAATAGGCCCTTGAAGGCCTGTCCATCTCAGGTCCAGATATGTTCGTAGTCTCTGATTACCATCAGGCCACCACTCGATGGAGAATGTACATATCACAGATGCAAACATCATCCCAGGAACCAAACATGAGAGTTTCATTCGCAGTGAATGCATGAAGAGCAAACAAAGCGCCAGGTAAAGTTATTATGTATCCTACATTAAGGTTTATTGTCATGAACATACACATACCCAATGTTTATTCTCTGCACCATAAATGATGAAGATGATGCAAGACAGAAAGAGACCAAATCCACTCCAAAACAAACAATGGGCTAATATACCCTTAAGACTACAGGACGAACCGCAGCTATCCCAGGACAAATCACAACACGCAAAACTACCCATTGTACAGACAAACGGACCGAACCAATGCTGAAAAATCTGTTGACACATCTATTCCCTATACTGCGCATATATCCTACAACATCTGCTCACACCATTCTTTCTTGCTCGCTACCATGGACTGTACAAAACTGTTGGTATGTCTCTCGTCGGGTGCTTAACTCTTTCAATGGAGGGTTTTGACATCTCATTCACGATTGCTTGCCTGATTAGCTGAAGATGCATCTTTGGGAGATGGATAGGTAGACGGTTCGCCACTGTTGTGGGGTGCAACTCCGTTCTGTTTTTCTTTGGAACTGGAATCAGAATGCTCTTCCTTGTCATCTGACTTTGAATTAAGAAATCGTCCTCCAGCTCCTCTGGCCCTTTTCAAGGCATGTTGATGTCGTGACTCGTGGAGATATGGCTGCACAGTGCATACATATGTAAAATATCTTTAGAAGATACAGAAAAATGGACAAAAATAATTTTACAGTCATAAGAAATAAACACATTCGAGAATTTATTGTTTGACATGCTACCCAAGAGTGAGAAACACTTGTAAGCAACTTGCAAACGAGAACATCTGAACAGGGCAGAATTTTTATAGAAGTCGAAAATTAGCTTTTCCAGATACTATCAATCTTAAACTCTGTGTTAAGAGTAAGAGCATATGCGTATCCAAGTAGCAATTGCAATTCATCCTTTCATGACATTTCGACCAACAAATTAAACTCGCTCCAGCTTAGAAACAAATTTGCAGATGAAAACATAAAGCAGCAAACCAGCCTTCTTCCACACTCAATACAAATGTGGAATCCAATTTGTATTCCCAAATCCTTGCCGCTTTTATGATAACTTGATAAGCAACACCCACACATGCATTGAAAACTTGGTATGTTGAAATATAGACATGATAGAAGATTGAAATGATGTTCACACTAAAATTTATACTACAATGGGAAGCAGATCAATCTTCAACTGGAAGTAGGCCAGGGTATGTAGATTGGAGAATTCACTTGACTATTGCTCTAGTTGTTGTGTACTTGCCTCCGGCAGCCTCTTAGCTATAATGAAGCATCAGGAACAGAAACAGCTCATACACGTTTCATGTTATGTAGCAATGTAGAAGGTGCTTATGAAATTTACCTTACGGCCCTTGACAAGCTTCTTTTCTGATTCAGCTTTAGCTCGAGATTGACGACGCCTTAATATGGCATTATATTGCTTTGCATTTACATAAACAGGCTCTTCAATCGCATCCGTAGGCAATGGCAATCCAGTCGGATGCATTCCGACCAATGGTGGATGCATCTGAAAAAGCATCAATTTTATTAACTCAAACAAACTAGTTTAAACAAAGAGTTACAATAGCATATGAAGGTACAGAATTATACAAAGTTGATTTTTGACTGGCAAGGAATCAGAGAAGGCAATCTAGCAACATTATATTGGCCTGCCCTCCCCAGGTATACTTGTATATTCAGCTATAGCTTGTGCATAAGAGCTTACCATATGCTGTCCACTATAAGCTGCGTAAAGGCTTCCATAGTATGGACCAATATTTGGGTAAGCGATTTGACCCTGCCACGCACAAAACATGAAATTAGCCAATACAGGTTACAACAGAGTTCTCAAAATCATGAATGAATTTTGATCAAAACCGTAACAAAGAAACAATTGAAAGAAGAAAAAAAATGCAACAATCTGTCCAGTGAAGGTCTAGGAAACTGCTGAATTAGAAGATGTATAGCAAGGGTTATTTTGTTCAACACATTGATTGCTAGACATGATTTAACGATAATCAATTGCTTTATACCAAAAAAAAACAATTTATCATAATTTAAAAATATCCACACTAGTGCCAGAGAGGAATCAGCAAAAAAAAAGGAAGCAGAAAAGAAGAAAGAATGCACCAGCAAAACACGAGTGAGGTAACACTTCGTGACTCCAAAAACAAAAAACATACATTCGATAAGAAACTGATGCCACCCAGGAGAGGTATCCAATGAAGAAAATTTGCTAGTCGAAGACTCGAATGTGATGGAGAAGTATACATTTGGTGACAGTATGAGAATGAAAGGCTGTATAGCAGCAACTATGCCATAGGATATAATTGCTAATTCGCTATAGTTAGTTACAGATAGTCTGCATTAAAGAGGAAATATTTCAGAGTTCACTTCAACAACAGGGAAATGATGTTAGTTTATCCTCAACACTTTCAGGAGCTTTGCTCTCAATATGTTCTGTTAGCATTAGTTTTGAAGAAGTGATTGAAGCAGGATAGATGACATAATCGAATTGATTATATGGAACACACAAAAATTGCAAAAATATTACGCAGATGGCTATCAATGTGATGCTACTAGGTGCACGGTAACTCGTAATCTGGCCCTAAAATATAACTCCAAAACTGAATTTATAGTGATTCTATAACACATCTCGCATTTCACAATGACCAATAAAAATTCTCCTTAGACATAGCTCAATGGAAAAGACTGCAAACTGAGAAAAATACAGTAGTACAGTATTGTACCATTGGATGGCCCACTTCGTGAGGGGCATAGGGTGTCACATAATCTGCTGATGGTGTTTCCACCACTGTCTGGCTACCTGAACTATTAGCTGGGGCTTCTAGCTGGTCCTCGGATTCAGTTTGCTTCTGCTGTTGCTGTTGCTCATCCGTTCTGTGGTCACCTGCACAGGAAAGCACATAAAAAATGAGAAACACGTCCTTGATTTAAATGTACCTATTTGTTTAGTAAATAAAAAAATGATATTGTATGGGCCAGCACTTGCCATATGACTAACAAGTAACAACAGATATTCCATCAACAATTTAACATTTTTGACATGATAGCAATTGATATAAACACTGCAGAGAGCATTCGCTGATTGCAGTAATCCCACTGGATACAAAACCTGTTTGCCAGCACCAAGCTGAAGCTGGTAGTCTGGTACAAAACTAGAAAAAGAAAATCCCTAGTTTCTTCAATGAAAAATTGAAAATTGCTTATGTTGTTTGGGAAAATCCCAAAAGCAGCGAGTATGCTCTAAACTCTAATTCTAGCTCAGCTGCCTTCATAAACGAATTGTTTTAGTCATTTACATAGTGGATGAATAGATGGTGCAGTATACCCATTGTTGCCAATTAGTTGCCGCACAAATGCCATTGTTTGCTTGGATTAATCCATAATTGCAACATATGTATTAGGAATGTAGTCATGTGTTCCAAACAAATTACACCTCTGAACCCATGTATGTAAAACCCATCGCGGTCACAGTTACGATTCCCAACCAAACATTGCCCTAGTGTTACAATAAAACATTAACAAGATAAAGCATTGGAGAAAGAAGCGCACCTGAAACACCATGGACTACATAAGTCATGATCTCTTCTTTTCCCAGACTCAGGATCAAGCTCAGAGAAAAGCCGCACTTACTAGAACATCATTCCATGTGCTTCGAGAATTCTTTAGCTTAACATCTTTAAGGAAGCACAACAATAACTTTTCTGAAATTAAGTGCAAAGTGTGTCCTGAAACGCCAGAGAACATGCTTTAAAAATCGAGTTTTTGAGAAGACCGCACCACACTTTTGGCAAGGAACAACAACGCCTCGTCAGCTATCCCAACTACCATAGAATTGCTGGTCAAACTACAGCAGAGAAGGAAATTGACAGGAACAGTTCAAACAGATACAGGTGAGAAATCCTCCTACAGTACAAGGTAATAGAATTTTCAGCCACCAGAGTTGACAGACCGAATCATCCGCAATTGGCAACAAAAATTTTAGGCTTGCGTCAAAATTCTGCAGAACGAAGGCCGGAGTTATACCACACAAGAATTCCCAGTTACAAGACTACTGGCTCCCTGCGGCGTGCTGCCTGTCGCGAACACTTCCCTACATTAGCAGCCGCGCAAGCAACACGCGCGCAAGAATCATCCAGGGCTGGTTACATAATCACCCAACGGCGTGATCCGTGTCCAATCCCCCTTGAAATCCTTATCATGCCCGGGCACACCAAAACGGAACCAAGCGTGAGCTCAGAGGAAGCACCAACCGGCACCACCAAATTCGCACAATTCAGATGTGGGAGCGGACACACAGCTGCTGCGCTAACACGAGCACGGCGCGTGCGCGCGCTTCGACGGGGAACGAAGCAACCGCTCGCGCGCAGCAAACGAACTACCTACTACCTGCCTACGCGGCGAAAACACAGGCGCAACGCAAGGGGGGGAGGGAAGGAAAGAAGAGTACTATGAATGGAAGAAGCGGCCCACTCACTGGACCAGTCGAGGAAGGAAGCTCGGGAGGATGGAGACGAGAGGCGGCAGACGGCGCCGGCGGGAGCAGAGGCGATCGATTCGAGTAGGAAGAGAGCACCGGCGGCGTCGGCGTCGGGGGAGAGGAGGATGAGGAATCAGGAAACCGACGACTACTCGACTCCGTGGGTGGAACCTGTGATCCCGGCCGTCGGTTTGGATGGACGGCCAGGGAGCGCCCACGCGCCGCGCGTGGTGGGCCCGTCCCCGCATCCGCGTGTGTGGCAGCCGAGGTGTCTGCCTCACTTAAACCGTAGCCTGTCCTTTTTCCACAACACCTCATCCTCCTACCACCTCCTGAGTCCTGTCTGTCATTATCTCTCGAGTGCCAACTAACTAAAAACTGTCACATGAACAACACCTCAACAGTCACAGGTGATTAAATTGGATGGGCACAGAGACAGCGACATGGCAGATGGAGCATCCATTAGGCAAGCATGAAGTGGGGAGGGGAAAAAATTCATTGATATCGCAGTACTTTCGTTTTGCCTCAATAAAAATTTGTTACAGAAAAAGGGATGCCTCAAAAGCCTACCTTGCTTAAACTTATGGCTCTAGTAGTTCTTGGCAGTGATTTACTACTGTGTCAGTCGTCTCAGGCAGGATGCAAGAAATGGGGCTACAAAAATGCACCTGCCTGTAACGAAACAAAGGAGCATAGGAGGACATCACTACAAAAATTTTATGAATTGATGAATCGTACATCTAAAACCTCCACGTTTGCGCTTCGACACGAAATGCTTCTGAAGTTTGGTAATGACTGCCCAAAATGGTAGGCTGGTGGATCTTTCAAGTTTCAACTGTAGTCTGTAGTGCTTGTGGTATAACCTTCCTGGATCTTCCAACTGTAGCACACTAACGCTCATTGTTGAGGATACAATCTTCCATCTTCGTTTATGCGCGAGCCGCAGGGTTTCTCAACACACCCATATCCATTATCCAGCCTACAAGTCCTCACTGTTGTTTTCTGCTAGACTGAGCCGATGAATTGCAACGCCATTCTGTGCTGTTCCGACGCGACCCCATCTGCCAAGACGAGGTTCCTGAGGAAATAAAATGTCAGTTCGTGTTGCTGAGAATACGGAACTACTGTATATATTGTCCGTATAGTGCTTGTACTGTTGTACACGAAATTTCTTATGAGCAAGCAGAAGTACAGCCAGCATTGGTGATCAGACTGGGGGAGTTGGATGGAGAGCTAAACAAAACAATCCAGCAAACATGTCTTGTACCAATTTAGATCAAGGATAGGATAAATTCTTACTCTGCCAACACCAGCAACAATGAAGCGTCCAGATTTTGCAATTGCAAGAGAATTCACAAAGCCATCCTGCCCATTGATAAGTGGCAGATTAGAGATACAGCCGACAACAGGGAAAATGTTTACAGAAGATCTTTCTTTGAATGGTTGTGTGTACATTGAAAAATAAGTAAAAGCAACAAGGTGGATTGGCATTGAAAGGAGTACAATACCAGTTGTAAGTTGAATAATGGCCGCATCCCTTTAGAATCAGGCTCGATAGCCCAAAGGCGAACAACACCATTTGCTGCACCTGATACAGCAAGATCAGAACCTCTTCTTGCCGCAACAGCACTAACCCATGAATGAGCTGATGTAAAGCTTTCAGGTTTGCAAGTTCCGTTTTCTGCAGTGGCATGAAGGATAACATGACATAATTTCAGTTGTAGAAAAGAGGGGACATGCAGAAAGGAATGCCTGGATTATATAAAGAACTGCATGAGTATAAGTAGCAAAACTTAGTTAAGAAGCGAGTGATTACTAATATCATTCTTCTGGGATTATTAAATAACTGCATGGTTATTAATAGAGCATTTTACCATTGGGTAACTTATCATCAACATTATGAGTTAATGCTGGATGAGCATTTTTTATTATGTGAGTAGGCTTTTTCTCATTATACTCCAAAGCTGAAGGCTTCCATCATCAGATCCAGACAAAAATTCCTTGTCGTCGATAAAGCAGCAGCACTCCAAAGACACAGCAGGAGCGCGGAAGACTAACTGGGACTCCTCCGGAATCTGTCCAGAAATAAAAGTTTTTCAATGGGAAGGGTAAATTTTAACAGAAAAGCATATCTGTTCCAGAATTAAAGCATTCTGCTTGGCTACATGGAAGAAAGCTGCTTGGGTCATTTCATGTGCATATGTTGTTTGAGCCTCTACATAAAGACCTATCCGGATACCTATTTCTTGAATACATATAGTGGGCAAGTAGATGAATTGCACAGTGTTTGTATATAGATTTGATAGTAGCAGGCCCAAAATTTACCCCACAGTTGGCAAGTAATTCCTACTTATTTTGTTGTCATTTGACAACACTTAATATTAACTGAAATATCAAATGGAAGTTGCTGAGCCCTTCAGTGATCGGTCAGCACAATTTTCATGAAATTTGACTAATAAAGGGCAAACTTGAATTAAAAAAAGGTTAATGTGGACATTTGGAAGGGCATGCAAAATGTTATTTTTCATTTGCTAGCAAATTCCCTGTCATTCAAGAATTCAGATGCTGAAAGGGAACATTACCTTCCAAAGATGCATTGTCCTATCCCGTGCTACAGTCATAAGCCTATCTTTACTGAGTGCATCCACTGTCAATATTTCACCTTGATGACCATATAGGCAGTGCATGTATGTTCTATCTTCAGCATTCCACTGCATTATTGAACGATCAAAAGAACCGGAGAATAGCTCTGAAGAATCCAGCCCAAAAGCAAGACATGAGACTGGTCCTCTATGGCCACTAAATGCCTGCAGAACAGCAGAAAACAATACTAAATTCAACTGTGGAATTTAACTCTGAACAATTAACATCATCAATAGTACCCAAATTTAACTCTGCGACGTTTCCTAGAATATTCAAGGGTAAATTTGAGGAGTGACCACAGTTGGTAGCACATAGAAGACAGGTCAACTTTTAAGGGCATTTTTGTCCTGGTTTTTTATAATTGGTTCTCAGTTGAAGTTTAAAGCCTTGAACCCAATTGAAAATAGTAGTTCTGGAAGATCCTATCCTAGAATTTTGAGTCCAAATTTTAAATAGAAGCTCAGCCTCCCTCTATGTGTTGGGTGACTTGGGTCTACTCCAAGTCTCCAACACAGCGGCTTAACTGTCCACCCAGTTGGGGTAGGTAATAACTTCGGACAGTCGGATCAGTCGAAGTTTGACTTCTGGGGGGTACCGATAGTGATAGCATATGTCTGTTCCCGAAGTTGCACACAACCTAACAGAGTGGATCCAAAAGGCTTATGGCCTTATGGGGCTTATGCAATAAGCTAGCATAGGGGGCAAGATAAAATAAGAAGCCCAAACAAGAGGGAAAGACCACTATTAGCATTAACAATAGTTATTTGAAGTTTGATCAAAATAGAGTGACAGAATATTACAAGAGAAAATAAGCTATACACATTGACATTAAACAACAGAACATCTACAATCTGATCAAAATAATATTTGTTCCTTGAATCACCGACAGTCCGACACAAACCCTACAGGTGATAGACAAAATTCAAGTTTCAAGTGAATTGGGCAAAGAAACCTATCCAGGGTTATGCTTTAGACCTGTGAAAGTCAGCATGGATCCCAACAGAGATCTTCATAGAACTACAGCAATTCTACATCAATCGATACTGACAGCAATATCTCAAATCTCATCAACAATAAACAAGCTACCAATGAGCTCAATATCAGGGGATTATATTTTGCTTGAAACAACCCTGGCACTGAATAGAACCGAGGCCAGATTTCATTGCATCATGTAAGAATATATTAAGAAGGTTTAATACTTTAATCTTGTTAGTTTGCATTTGGACTTCTGCTTTCAGTAAAACGATGAGCACAGAACCAGAATAATATTTGAGAGGTTATTGTTTGTCTAAATAACGCTGCAGAGTGCAGAGGCAATAACAGTTCAAGAGGAACCACATAGGATGAACTATTAAGTGGTTGTTTTGGTTATCAATCAGCATGACTATGATATACAACACACACATGGAAGCAATGTAAATTGGTCATTCCTTCACATAATTTTATAAAACAAGTCAATTTTGCAAAAACTTCTCTGAATACTATGGTTAGCTCTTATATCATTGGTAAGGAGTACCAGACCTGTATGTGCTCCCGTGATCGAACATCCCACAAGTGGATATGCCTGTCCAAGCCACCGGTTGCCAAGTATCGCCCATCCGAACTGACAGACAGCGCAAGCACATGCTGACTTCTCTTTGCTGATAGAGGAGCTTTAGCATGATGAGAAACCAGCACATGTTCAGCTGGCCACAAATACCTGTCGCTTTTCCCAGTCTCAACATCCCAGTGCAGGATAACTCCATCTTTGGACGCCGAAAACCCCTTGTCACTGTCCTTCGACAAAGCAACCGCGCTTACTGGATGCCGGTGCTTCACTATAAACTTGAATCCATCTTGCTGGCCCGGTGGTAAGACCCTGCAAATTGCAATGCCTTGTTACATACATAACTGCATAACGTTTTGAAAAGAATCACATACATAAGAACAAATTCTATCATTTTAATTCGAGACAGGCAATCAAAAGGAAGAGCCTTTATTAGCATCAAAACATCCCCGGGGGGGTGGGGGGGGGGCTCAAATTCGCAGAGAATTTCTCACCTCGCGGCGAGGCCCCAGCGTTGCCTGCCGCTCTCCTCGAGCTGCTTCTTCCGGAGGATCTCCGCGACCCTCTTCCCGCCGGCGACACCCTCCTTATCGTCGTCGTCGTCCTCCTCCTCTTCTTGTTCCTTGCTCCTCTTCACCGCCTCGGCGATCCTCTCCAGGTACTCCTTGGTCATCCGCAACTTCCTCTCCCCGGCCGTCTCCTCTTCCTCCTTACCCTGCGCTCCCTCCTCACCCTCCGCGTCGGATACGCCGCCGCCCAATGGGAGACCGTCGTCATCGCTGTCCCCGCTCTCGATGTCCTCGTCTCGCGCGGCGCCACCGCGGCGACGGCGCTTGGGCTCTTCCTCGAAGAAGGGATCGTCCCCGGAGGCGGAGGGGCGCTTGGCCCGCCGCGGCGCCGGCGGCCTCTTGCTGCTGCGGTGGCGCGGCGCCATTGGTGCGCGAGCTAAGCTAGGGTTCTGGGATTCTTCTTCTGCCGTGGGGTTTTGCCTCATTTCATGGGCCATTGATGGGCCGAAGCAACCACACTTCCACGACGCATCAGTCCAGGATCGATCTGAGCCGCCCAATGCCGATCGAAGGGCGCGCGATCCGAATCTGAGAGGGTGTAAGTAGGTAATAGCGAGTAGTGCAGGGGGGTCTTTGTAAACACGTGCCTCCAAGTCGCGTGAATTGTCCCCTTCCCCATCTGAGCCGCCCAACACAATCTGAGCCGCCCAACACATGTGAACGTCCCAGGATGTGAATAGGGTGTAAGTGGGCAGTAGCGAATAGTGCAGGAGATATTTGTAAAAACGTGCTCTCAAGTCATATAAATTTTCCATCGATCTGAGCCACCCAACACATATTGAATGGCCAAGATCGCGAATATTATCCGCGGTCCAAATCTGAGTGCGAAAATGGATATATACCGAGTATTACGAGCCGCCAAACCGTGGTCTAAGCCACCCAACACATATTGACTCCCCGCTCCTCCGCTTTTTGTTGCTAATGACGACTTCTCTCTCTCTCTCCAGATCAGGGCATGTCTCCTCCTCTACCGATCTTGGCCATCTCTAGTGTGGGCATGCCTCCTTCAGCCTTTGGGAGGCTTTTGTTGTAAACATTTTTTTATTGTAGCAGTACATGTTTCTTAATTGTTGTATTTGTTGTAATTTGGTTTCTCAAATATTATTGCAAGAGGTATTTGTTGCAATTATGTTTTGGATTTGTTGCACAAGAGCAAGTTTTTGTTGCAATGCGATTTCTCAAATGTTGCCACAGCAACAAGTATTTCTTGCAATTGTGTTCTTCATCTGTTGCACAATGAGTATTATTTTTTTGTTACAATAAGGATTTCCAATTGTTGCACTATCGCCACAGTTGTTGTTGGAGGTGCCTGCATGTTGGATGGCATCAATCAGTAGAGGCTCTGAATTTGACAAAAATTGGTGCAACAATCGCACATGTTAGTCACACAAAGCGATGTTGATTTGTTCGTGTATTCTCGATTCGTCATATCAACCGAGCCATCGGAGCTTTGGAAGCTAAGGCGTAGGCGATGCTCGTGGAGTGTGGTGTGTCCACGCCCATGAAGAAACTAGGATGCCAATTTGTCGCGATGTTATTTTGTTGCATTTTTCAGCTTTTTTTGCACCATGCGGTTGGGTATTGGATGGAGGAGATTGAATCATATTTTATCCTATGAGTGCTATAACTGTACAGCGCTACCGTCTGAATCGAACGTCCGGACGCTAGTCGCTTCCTAATTTGTGGAGAGAGAAAAGAATGTATGTATATATAGCCGGGAGTGGCTATATACCCGGTCAGGGGTTACTTGCATGGGCATCTTGTCGTTGGTTTCTGATCCAACGCTGGGGATTTACCCGCTGGCTATCAACTAGGTCATGCATGCATTGTTGTTTGACTGCAAAGTAAACCACGGAGCAAAAGGTGGTTACAACAATTGGTGGATTTGGGCCTCGGGCTAGGAAGGCTATAACCCGAGGCCTAGGACCAAAAGCCCATGGAAGCCTCACTAAGAAATAGCCAAAAATTCAAAGAAATAGAAAGCTTAGACCAGGGAGAGTCGGCTCAGCCAGGGGCATGGCCCATCGCTGGTTCCGCCCCTGACTTACAACGTCAGGTGAATCAGCCGATGAGTTCGTTAGGCGTTAGGACTCATCCATGCAGGGCGTCTCTCGCTAGATTCATTGGCAAAATCGCGAAACATGTATCTCATTTTTAAAAGGTTTGGAATATACAGTACTATAGAAAAGGTAATCACAGACGGTTCAAAATCGTCATCACAAACGGTTTTTTGAACCGTCTGACTTTATAGATCAGTGATACTATGTGGTCATTGCAGACAGTTTTTGAACCGTCTGTGAAAAAATCTATCACAGACGGTTCTGAATAATAACCGTCTATGATAGTCAATTATCACATACGGTTCTTGTTCAGAACTGTCTCTGAAAATAGACTATCACATATGGTTTTTTTAGTAAAATCGTTGTGATAGTTTTTTGTATTGCAAAAAATCAAATTTTGAGCCAAACCAATCAATTGCGCTCACTCTTTAACGAGAACGACGCCGAGTAGAGGTGTCCATCTGGAACCGAATCAACATCCCTTGTCGACCACAGATGGGGGTCCTCATTGAGAACGAAATCTGGCAGGATGCAGAGGACGAAATCAGAGTGAGAAGGAAACTAGGATGGGGATTTGGGGGCAAAACTTCGTGATCACCTGAGGCCAAGATGGGGATGGCCAGATCTAGCGGTACTAGTCGAGCCGCAACGCTCGCTCACCGAAGGCGCTGTGAAACAGCCGTGTCTCTTCGCCGAACCGCATTGGGGAATCGAGGGTTGTCGCCGGAGCTCGGCGTGGGGAAGGGAGAGGGAGAGACTGATTGAAGACAAGGCGGTGGTAGTTATAATATATAAGGACAACGCCAAAATATTTCACCTCCGCGTGCGCGTTCAAAAATTTTATCCTCCCGTGCTGCGAATCACAGACGATTTCAAACAAAAAATGTCTGTGATGTAATATCACAGACGGTTCTTATTCAGAACCGTCTCTAATACTTCACAGACAGTTCTCAACATGAACCGTATGTGATTTTACTATGACTTAAAATGAGGCATTTTTCAAGTCATGATAAAATCAGGAAGATGCTTATCACAGACGGTTTTTAATACACACCGTCTGTGATGAGGACGGGAAGTCACAGACGGTTTATGTTAAAAGCCGTATGTGAAGTTTCACAGACGGCTCTGAACAAGAACTGTATGTGATAACCGTCTGTGAAACTTCACATACGGTTTTAAACATGAACCGTCTGTGGTATTATCTCTTCACATATAATTTTTAGCGCAGCCAGTAATATAGACGGTCGCTAAACCAAAACCGTATGTGATTGCATTTAATACAGACGGTTTTGGTCAACCGTCTGTGATGAGGTGTTCAGTATTAGTCTTTTTGTAGTAGTGATAGCTGACCGCGTCAAAGAAGAAGGTGCGTGAGCGCGCGCGCCGAGCCTAGCGCTTGAACGCGAGGGGCGGAGGCCCAGCATCCTCATGTGCCCACTGGGCTACTGCCCATTTCTCGAAACATGTATCTCTTACTGTGACAATTTTAGGACGTACTAGTTATGTGGCCACGTTGCAACGAAAACTCGTACTTTGCACCCAAAAAAATTCTGAACAATGTACTTAACATACCTATAATTTCTAAGTATTTTAAGCAGTCGACAGGAGACTGCTATGTGAGCATGCTTCTCAACCCTCAAGGCTCATATGTTCATGTGTGCATGGTGCAATATTCAGTTTGGAACATATCAAAAGGGTCGCAAGTCGATGTCGTGTCCCACGTACCAGATTCATTGACCCGAGTATGATTCGTGAGACATGATACATCATTCCTATATAATTTAGAAGGAGAAGTGGTGTTCCTCGACCTGGTCAACCCACATTCCTGGTGACTATGGTTTGGAATATAATAAAAATAGACTAAATATAAATTTCTACTTTAATAAACAAATAGGCACCAAGAGGGACCTAGTCATAATTGAAATGTGCGATAGCACATAGTTTATCAGAGTTGTAAGTCGAGACTACATACCTTTAGCTCAGCTCCTGAGGCACCATTCATCTTTTTCGCAATCTTTTTCATATCAATACCACTCATCAAGTTCATTTTTCTTGAATGAATCTTCAAGATATCAAAGCGTGACTGAAGGGGCAAAAGGTTAAGCACACAGTCAGCACAAGCAATCATGCAAAATCAACACAAGCACGTACATCCTCATTAGGATTTGGAAATTCAATCTGCATGTCTATGCGGCCAGGCCTCATAAGGGCTTGATCCAAGATGTCTATCTTATTTGTTGCCATCAGAACCTGCATGAAACATTTAATGCATCACAATGCTGCCCCTTCACGTGTATGAATCAACACACAAAAACATCATAGATTAAGTGAAACATACCTTAATTTTGTTTGATGCTTCAAAAACATCAAGTTGGTTTAGAAGCTCAAGCATGGTGCGCTGCACTTTACTATCACCGTTGCCAGTTCCAGACTCCATTCTAGCAGATCCAATGGAGTCTATTTCATACATGAATATAATGGGAGGTGCTTGTTCCCTGTGTTAGAATAGGATTCTTTTGTATTCCTTATCTGTATATGGTACCCACTTGTACTCCCTATATATATTACTCATTGGGCCCTCTTGAATATACACACAATATTCATAACATGGTATCAGAGCTAAGGCACTAACCCTAGTTTTTCCATACCCGCCTCGTTGTCGTCGCCGCTAGCCCACGGCCGAGCCGCCGCCGCCCTCCTTGGGTCTCCACCGCTCTGCTATCTTGTTGCCATCGCCGCTCTGCCACGAGGCAGCCCGAGCCTCCGCTCCTGAAGCCGACGCCGCCACTGCCTGAACTTTCGTTCCCGAAGCCGACGGCGCCGCTCCCGAAGTTGCACCGCCGCGCCCAACGCGAGTGACCGCCAGTCCATGACGACTCCAACGTCGCTAGCGCGAGATGGAGATGGACACGCTCATTGACGAGATCCTCCTCAACGCCGCTCGGATTCCCCACCGACGAGCACCCCCGCCACCACGTCGCGAACTGCCGCTCGACTTCGATCTGCGTGTCCACCTGAAGACCTGCCCAGTACCCGTTGCCACCGCCGCCGCCAACAAGGGGGAACTAGGAGTTCCCCCTCGCGCGTGCTTCGCTCATCGCTGCCCTGCTTAACAGGGCGGACGTGAGCAAGCCCAGCCCATGTTCAAAGGGAGAGAGAAAAATAGTATGTTGATCGAACCGCTGTGCCGTTCAGCGCCGTCTGTTAGACTTTGTTGCCTTGGTCTCCGTGTCGTCCAGTGCCGCATACCGATGGCTTCCATTCCATCAGCTCTGATCCCATTCTCGGGAACCAAGCTTAATGGGACGAACTACAGGTTGTGGTTTTCACTCATGTAGATCACCCTCGATGGTCTCCACCTCTCGGGACATGTCACTGGTGCCCAACTTTGTCTGCCGTCATCGGTTCAGCCTTCTCCCAGACAGCCTGCTTATACACTTCTTACAGGAGATGAGGCCTCCAAGTAGGAGGCAGAGGCCGCTATTGCTGCTGCCTGCTGATGAGGCCTTTCAGTATGCCATAGATGCTTTTGAATATCGGTGTGCTGATGAGACCCGTGTTCGAGCCATCCTGGTGGTAAGCGTTGATGACTCCATCCAACTAGACATTGTTGGTCTGCGTGCCACATGTCAGATCTGGGATTATATGCGCAAGCAATGCTCAGTTCTTTTCGCTTCAGCGCAAGTTGGAGACGCTTCGCCGGGAGGACTCCTCCATCGATGACTACTTCCGAGCCCTGACCAGTCTCTGGTGCCAGCTGGACGAGCTGGCTTCTCCGCTCCACCAGGAGTGTCATAAAGTGCGAAGATGAATCGTGATCGTCTTCGCCTTTATGACTTCATCTGTAGTCTTCGCCCGGAGTTTGAGCCTATTAGGGCTCAACTACTGAGCCGCTCACCACAACCGATAGTCATCGAGCCTCTTTCGACGCTTCGTGTATAGGTGCTTCGTCACGAGTTTGCAACACAGTTTGTTTCGACTGTGCTCGCTACCCCTTTTTCTTCTACTACACCGACGATTTCTACTTCGACTACAGTCCCTCCTCATGTGTGTGTTTCTGCTCATGTTTTTGCACCAACTGAGGTTCGGTGCAATTATTGCAAGAACTTCGGGAACGACTATCAGTGTTGTACGGTGCAAAAAAGTAAAACAAGACGCGTGAGGCTGGACGATCCAAGGGGGTCAGGGAGGCCCTCCCTCGACGGGAGGACAGACCAGCACGTTAAAACCTTCTCGGTGAGGTGACTCTCTTCAGCAATTCTGTCAGACTCTACTTCAGCAGCTCTCTCACAGTTCAGCAGGTTCTGTCAGTCTAGCTCAGATGTCTCTTCTAGGTACTTTTTGGGTTCTGGATTCTAGTGTCTCTTTCCACATGACACCAGACTCCATATTTCTCACTTCAGTAGGACCTCCTATTTTTTCTATCTCTGTTCAGATAGCTGGCGGTGCTCCTCTGTCTGTCAGCTATCAGGGCACTATTTTATCCACTGACTTTTATGCTCAAGCTGTTTTCCATGTTCCCCAGCTTACCATACAACTTCTCTCGGAGGGACAATTCACCGATCTTGGACTGTAGGGTTGGTTTTGACTCCCGCACCTGTTTCATCCAAGATCAACAAATAGGAACGGTACTTGGGACTGGCTAGCACCGTAGGGATCATCAAGGTCTCTACATCCTTGATCGCCTCCACCTTACGTCCACTTCAAATGCTCTTGTCACCTCTACATCTACTTCCACCACCAATGCTGCCACTACCTCTGGCGTTTTTGCGTAATGGCATCACCGTTCTTGGTTATAGTTCTGAGCATAAGGATTATCGCTACTATGATCCTTCTGCTCGACGGATCAGGATCTCACGAGACGTTGTCTTTGACGAATCTCGTCCTTTCTTCTATCAAGATTTGACTCTTCTCCTGTTTCCACTGTTGAGTCAATTTCATGGTTGTCTCTTTCTGACTCTTCACCCATTTCTCCACTATCACAGTATTCTCCTGGTCTATCTCGAGTGGTTTCTTCTGTACCTCTGCCTCCGATGTTGCCTCCTGCAGCGCCGCATCTTGTTCCTACAAGACCACCGTCTCGGTTCTCTAGTATTCACTACTCTAGGCGTCCTCGTCCTTCACCAGTCTCCTCTACTGGTATCTTGCTGACACCCACATATGATCCTCCTGATGATGCTCCTCGTTACGCCCTTCGTGACTGGACATTCCTTCGCCCCCCGTGATAGTCTTGGAATTGCTCTGATAGCTCATGTTCGTTCTGTCACTGAGCCTAGTTCTTATCGTGAGGCAGCTCCTCACTTTGAGTGGCAACTTACTATGGCAGAGGAGCTTGATGCTCTTCGACGTATGGAAAATTGGGATATTGTACCGACAACTGTGCATGCTCGTCTGATCACATGCAAGTGGGTGTACAGGATTAAGACCGGTCTGATGGTAGCGGAATGAAACAGCTCGTGATAGCCATCCAACATGCCCACAGGCAATCGAGTGGAGAACACATTCTAGTTCGTAAAGTCTTCAAAATATTCCTCCTCGTAGAACTCTGTATTCCCTGGTTCTCTTGTGGGGAATGATCAACAAATGATGTATAGCCGTGAGTACATAAAGTACTCGGCAAGTCGTAGAAAAATATATACAAATAGTATTCATGCAATGCCTGGCAAGGATAGCTTTATGGCCATTTTGCAGAAAGTAGTATTGACAGTAAATACAGTAAATGGATTGAAGAATATAATTTAAAAGATTAAGTACATAAGTAAACAAGTTCTTTGAAACAACTAGTGAATACCACGTTCACTCCCAAACCATCAACCAACAACCAAATCGCTTCCCAACCATCATTCCAACATTTTTATGAAAATCTACCCCTCATGTGAAATCACTAGGCATTGCTCATAACTAGGGACATGGCTATTCAAATAGTTTTTAACACTCTGTAGAGGTTGTACAGCTTGACCCACAAGAGATAATAATCTTGGTAAAAATACATGTTTCCGTATACATGTGAATCAAGGAGAGACTATCACAAGGCTTTTACAAAGCTTCGTTTTAACTCGGTGCTGCTTGCTAAGGTTTCACCACGTCGGCCCCCTCTTCTGCCCTAATCAACTAAAACAGAACCGAATCAAAATATTGCTAATTAGTTGGTCATGTTCACCCCAAAAATAGACTTATACTGGTCGGAAAGGGGCTTCGACCACTTGGTCGGAAAGAGGTTTCAACCACACAGTCGGAAGGAGGCTTCGACCACATGGTTGGAAGGGCTTCAATGGCGGCACTACAGGCGGAGACTCGAGCTCTGGCCGACGACGACGAAACTCAAAACACGGCGAAGCGAGGGAGAGTTGAGGGGAAAGTAAGATGAAAATGAGGGGGTCCTCGTGCTCCATTTATAGAGGAAGGAGGAGGACCGGGCGACAAGATGGAGCGGCGGGATTCGCGGTGGTGCGACATGGGCGGCTTTGGATGTCCGAGCGCTCCAGTGTGACGGGGACAGGTGGGGGGAGAAGATGGGGCGGAGCAGAGGGCAGGCAAGGTCAACATGAGCAGGTGAGGAAGAAGATCGGGCAACGCAGGCGCTGACGGGGGCCCTGCGCTGACGCACGGACGGCATGTGCGCCGCGGAGAAGGAGACCAAGCGAGGCGGAGGCTGACAGGCGGGACTCGCCGGGCAGAGAGAGAGGGCGCGGAGCGGAGTGGGCTGGTGTGAGGGGAATGTACCGACGGGAATTCGGCCCAAACAGAGAAAGGAAATTTTAAATAGATTTTTGAATTACAGAAATAGAGAAAAATGAAATAGGTTTTTAGAAAATAGTAAATAAAGTCCAAAAATTCAAGAAAAATACACCGAAATTCCTTGAGTCAATTGGAACTTAATAAAATTATTTAAAACTTAAATTTATCTTTATATTTTACAAATAAGCTATTTTTAAATTTTTAGGAAAAAGGATAAACCCTTTTTAATTGTTATTAAGCTATTGAAGTTTGATTAATTCATATTAAATTGCCTTGAATTCAGAATTTCAATTTAAGCTTTAAATTGATCCAATAAAATACAAATGACTCATTTTAATTTTTAAAGCTTCAAAAAGACCCCAAAAAGGGGAAAGCTGAAAACAAATAGGAAGAACTTCAAGGAAGAACAACAAGGTCTTGGAGAAATAAAATCCAAGATAAAGCCAAAAAATCAAATAAAAACATTTTTATTTAATTGGAGTTTTGATTTACTCGCATTATTTTTTTTAATTTATAAAATTTCACATCAAGCTTTAACAAATCAAAGAAAACCAATGGTTTTTTTTTTGAAAAAGCCCTGAAAATTGGGATGTTACAAACCTACCCTACTTAAACGGAATCTCGACCCTGAGATTCGGGCTAGCTAGAGAATAGGTTCGGGGACTTGGACTTTGCCCACCTTTCTCGGCGACTATCTCTTTTTGAGCAAAACAAAACCACAGCTGACACCGCACTAACTAGAGACTTACAAGGAATGAAGTTCTGAGCTAGATGGCTGGCTCGGCGGTGACATGATTCACTTGTCCTCTTGCAGAAGGAAGTGGAGTCCTCGTAGATTGACTTGGAGTTTGAGGTGCTCCACGTCCTACTCCTGGCATGGGGGTTCTGGTCGGAGTGGCTCCCAAGTTGATTTTGACATAAGTCTTCTGCGGACAATTGTTGGCGTAGTGACCCAATTGATGGCAGTTGAAACAGGTAACTCCCACGGCATGATTGTTGTTTCTTGGCTGCTGGTTGGCATTGTTGTTGTCGAAGATGCAAAATCCTGGAGCTGCTGGACGAGGCACTGTTGCAAGGGTCCTGAATGCAACAGGAGGGGCAATACGGGCAGAGTGTTGCACATTCATTCTGCCTCTCTGCGGATGACTTTGATGAGCACCATGTTGCACCATCTTCCTCTTGCGGGATTCCTCAAGCTCACGACGAGACTCTTCTATGAGCATGGCTTTGTTCACTAGATGCTGAAAATCCATACAGTCGTTGCCAATGACTTGCACCTTTAAGCTAGGGTTGAATCCTCGCTTAAATCGCTTATGACGTGCATCATCCGTGACAACGTCCTCTGGAGCATAACGAGAGAACTGAGTGAACTTGTTGAAATACTCACTCACTGACATGTTTCATTGCTGCAGCTCACAGAACTCATTCTTCTTCATTTCCACCTTTCCATCAGGAATATGAGAGTGGCAGAAAGCTTCTGAAAACTTAGCCCAATTAATGTTCTAGTGGTTTTCATGGGCGGCACAGTAATTCTCCCACCATTCTGCGGCAGTACCTTCCAGCTGGTGTGGGGCATACATAACATTGTCGCGGTCGTCACACCGGGTGATCGCGAGCTTCTTCTCTACAGAGCATAGCCAGTCGTCTGCATCCATGGACTCGAAGGAGCTGGAGAATGTAGGTGGGCGGGTTCTCATGAACTCTGGCAGCCTTGACTAAGGAAAAACTGGTGGTGGAGGCGGGGGCATGCCAGTGGCTTGATTATTTTGGTTTAGCATTGCGACTAGAGCAACAGTGATCTAGTTCTATTGAGTCATCATTTGGTTCATATTCTGCATCATTGCGTTCATCAACTGCATCTGGGATGCTATGAACTAACCCAAACTCCGATCTGCTATTGCGGCTGGAGGAGGTGGTGGTGGCGGTAGCGGTGTATTGAGATCAACGAGTTCAGCTTGACTTGCAGTGTTACGGGTCTGAACCATCTGCAACAAATCTTCCTAGGTTTAATAGACGAGAGGAAGAAAGCACGAAAGGCGAGAGGGAAAAGCACAGAAGACGCGAGAGAACAAGGGAGAAAGACAGAGCAATCTAACCGGGGGAAGGTCGGTTTAACCCAAAGAACAAATAACCAGAAAGCTATTAAGAGGCTATCAAACTTCGAGCAGAAGATCCTATTACTCGGACTAAGCGATACTAAAACTAAGAAGGGTTACTACTAATCTAACTTATGTAGACAGTTGACTCGAAACAAACGACAGATCTTGAACTTTTAGGCCATCGTTGCTTGATCACGAAGAGCTTGTTTCTATAGAGATTCCAGGGGTAAGGAGGTCAATTTAAATTTCAAAATAGATTCTAGAAAAGGCAAGGGGTAAGAACCTAGGAAAGATGTGAGAAAAGTTTATAATAATATGAGAATATGATAGAATAAGATGAGAGAAGAATAACTATCCAAGTTAATTAGTAGGTTTGATTTATAAAATAAATTTTGAAGTTTCTGACTAAACGACCATGCTAACTATGGTTGCATCCTTCAGTCGATATTTCTCTGATACCATCTCTTGTCGGGACCCCGGTCCGTTGGACCCGAGCCCTCTGTGTATTCTGAACTAATCCCATGATCATAAGCTAGTCCACACAGTTTGCAACATCGATGAAATCATGTCCATACAACAAGGTAGCAAAGAAGCAGACAAAATAATATTACTTAGTAGCAAAATGACCTTATAGTCATATCTTACAGAGTTTGCCACGCCCTTAAGACAACATAGTAAACTTGCAGCGGAATGAAACAGCTCGTGGTAGCCATCCGATATGACCACAGGCAATCGAGTAGATAACACATCCTAGTTCATAAAGTCTTCAAAATATTTCTCCTCGTAGAACTATGTGTTCTCTGGTTCTTCTGCGATGACTGATCAATAAATGATGTATAGCTATGAGTACATAAAATACCCAGCAAGTCGCAGGGAAATGTATGCAAATAGTATTTATACAAGGCTTGACAAGGATAGCTTTATGGCTATTTTACAGAAAGCGGTATTAATAGTAAATATAGTAAATAGATTGAATAACGTAATTTAAAAGACTAAGTATATAAGTAAACAAGTTCTTTGAAACAACTAGTGAACACCCCGTTCACTTCCCAACCATCAACCAACAACTAGATCGCTTCTCAACCATCATTCCAATATTTTTATGAAAATCTACCCCTCATGTGAAATCACTAGGCATTGTCCATAACCGAAGACACGGCTATTCGAATAGTTTTTAACACTCTGCAAATGTTGTACAGTTTGACCCACGAGAGATAATCATCTTGATTAAAACACACATTTTCTTAAACATGTGGATCAAAGAGACCATCACAAGGATTTACAAAGCTCCATTTTGACTCGGTGCTGCTCGCTAAGGTTTCGTCACGCCAGGCCCCTCTTGCGCCATAATCAACCAAAACATAAACAAATCAAAATATTGTTAATTAGTTGATCAGGTCCACCACATAAATAGACTTGTAGTTGTACGATGAGGCCCATATTAATGGCGCACAAAGTTAAGTCCTTAGCAACTACTCAGGCGAGTCAACCACATCCCAAAATCACCCCCTTTACTGTATGATCAATTGCCTTAGTATGAAATAATTTATGGTTCAACCCTACCAAATGGCAACCCTTTGCCATGACACAACAAATTTAAATAATAGTGGTCGCGTCACAATTCCATATGTCATTTAGTCAAGATTAATCATTTATAAGCATGATCATGAATCCCATCGCAACTAAAGCATGGCTAAGCATAATATGATACCCATGTTGGTAAATAAATATGTCAAACTAAAATTAACCCAACCTATGGTGTCTAAGTATTTATGTCATTCAAGGGAACATGTCAATAGCAATTATTCAAGGTGACATAATAACAATTACGTATTTAACTATTCCCGAAAGCAGATATTATAAAACTAACAATGCATGTTTATATAAAACAACATAATTTTATAAAATAGGTTCAATATGATCAAAGTTCTATAACTTGCCTTCGTTGAAGAGTTGAGATGCTTTGGTCGTCGGGTCCAAAACTTCTTCGGAAACGCCGGAATCTATATGTGCGAAAAGAGCCAAATAAATAAAACAATTCCAAATAAAATCCAAAAATTACCAAACTAGAACCAAATGGAAGACACTGAATTTAAATGAATTTGGACATTTAAATCACTCAAATCGAAGCTCGAACGAAGGAGAATAGGATCTTAAAATATTGAAAACACATGGTCGGAAGGAGGCTTCGACCACACGGTCGGAAGGAAGCTTCGACCACACTGTCGAAAGAGGTTTCAACCACATGGTCGGAAGGGCTTCAATGGCAGTGCAAGAGGCGGAGGCGCAAGCTCCGGCCAGTAGCGGCGAAACTCGAAGCACGGCGAAACGAGGGTGAGAGAGAGGGGGGGAGAGTTGAGGGGAAAGCAAGAGGGGAATGAGAGGGTCATGGTGCTCCATTTATAGAGGAATGAGGGGGACCGGGTGACAAGATGGAACGGTGGGATTCGCGGCAACGCGGCATGGGCGGCTCTAGATGTCCGTGAGCTCTAGCGTGACGCGGGCAGGAGGGGGAGAAGATGGGGCGAAGCAGAGGGCAGGCAAGGTCAACATGAGTAGGTAAGGGAGAAGACCGGGCAACACAGGTGTAGGATCAAGGGCCTTGCGCTGGTGAATAGGAGGTTTCTAAATGGGCAACCGCGAGAAAGAGACTCAAGCAAAGATATTTAACACGGAGGCTACAAAATAAGTGGATAAGTAAAGACAAGAAACAAGACAAGGACAAGGGGATGCGTGGTATCAAGATTTGTCGATCTTCACTAGTCCACGTTGAATGGGTTGACGGGAATTAGGCCCAAACAGAGAAAGGAAATTTAAATAGATTTTTGAGTTACAGAAATAGAGAAAAATGAAATATATTTTTAGAAAATTGTAAATAAAGTCCAAAAATTCAAAAAAAAAATACACAGAAATTCCTTGAGTCAATTGGAACTTAATAAAATTATTTTAAAACTTAAATTTGTCTTTATATTTTGAAAATAAGCTATTTTTAGATTTTTAGAAGAAAAAAAAAGAAAACCCCCTTTTAAAAATTCAAAAAATCCAAGAAAAGACTTTAAATAATCTTTTTGACTTTAAATACCATAAAACCCAATTAAACCAAATTTGAATTAATTGAAGTTTGATTAATTCATATTAAATTGCTTTGAATTCAGAATTTCAATTTAAGCTTTAAATTGATCCAATAAAATACAAATGATTCAGTTTTATTTTTAAAGCTTCAAAAAGACCTCAAAAAGGGGGAAAGCTGAAAATAAATAGCAAGAACTCCAAGGAAGAACAACAAGGTCTTGGAGAAATGAAATCTAAGATAAAGCAAGAAAATCAAATAAACTATATTTATTTAATTGTAGTTTTGATTTACTCACACTAAATTGTTTTAAATTTACAAAATTTGAAATTAAGCTTTAACAAATCAAAGAAAACCAAATGATTATTTTATTTTGAAAAAAACCCCTAAAAATTGAGATGACCGGATGAGATTGAAGAAAAACCGAAGAACAATCAATATTTTCGGTGGAGTTTTTGGGAGAGAAGAGGGCTCGGGATGTAAGAGAACGAAGTATCGGAGAGAGAGAGAAAAACGGAGGAACCGCAGGGGCATTAAATCCTCTCAACTGCCGGAAAACGGAAGTTCCTCATTTCAACAGCGGAAGTTCCGGACATAGAAAGTTACGTGCCTGGAAGGCCGGAAGCTCCGATTATCCTGACGCTTCAGAAAGAGAGCTGGAAAACGGAAGCTCCGCAATACAACAGCGGAAGTTCTGGAAAACGAAAGTTCCGCGCCTGGAAGACCGGAAGTTCCGATTATCCTGACACTTCAGGAAGAGAGAGCTGAATTTGAAGATTTTGCAAATAATCCTTAGTTTTTGCACTCAACCAAATATCATTCAGGATTATTATGCATTGAAGAGACTAATGTCTATCTAAGGAAATAATTTTTATGAATTAAGTTTTGATTTTGCAAATGAAGCTTCATTTTCATGAAATTATTCAAAACAAACTAAAAAGCATTTGGTTGATTTTGAAGCATCCAATTTTATGTATGAGTCATAAATACCATTTTGAACCTTTTCATATGAATAATTTTGGTTCATATGGAAAAACTCACTTAAGTGCTAGAAAGTGACCACTTAGGTCAAAGTAGGATTTTGGACGAATTTCAAAATCAAATAACTTTTTCTAGGTTGGTCTTTTGGAAATCTTTTGAATACCAAAAATGTTTAGAATAACCAACTCTAGGATTTTTCTTTTGTCAAGGTTTTAAAATTCCTTTTAGAATAGATTTTACACAAAAATCTAGTTTTGGTCAAAAACGAGATACTATAATGTAGGATTTTAGCTAGAAACTCATTTTCACTTAAAATAGATTTTTCTAAAGCCAAAACCTTTGGTAAATCTTTGAAAAGCATTTGTATACCTCTTGCAACTAGTTTTTCAAAGAATTACTAATAATTATGAAATATTCGGCTTTTGGCTAAAAGGCTCAATTTTTAAAACAATACTAGTACTTAATTTATTTGGACACACTTAGGGATGTGATATACATGATAATGATTTAGCACTCCCCCTTAATGTGCCACACCCAACTTGCTCAAGATACTAATAATGACATTATGAACATAGAGCAAGAACACCCCTTTTAAAATGATTTTCATGAAATGCAACCTACACAAGGCATAAGGGGCTAGATACTTCAATGTAAATACTTGTTACCGAGATGGCATTGGTTCTTGATGTGAAACGATTATCCTCAAACTTGGCTCCAATTTGATATATGCTGAAATCCATCTTTATATGAATAAGCCAAGCCTCCAATGCCTCTCCAAGTACCTATTAAGCATTAAAGCGCATTTTGGTACCCAAAACTAGGTTGGGTCCACGAATGTTAGTCACAATTGATTTGGGCACCCAAATGGCCCTCACAATAGTTTTAGGTGAACTAACATTCCTAGCAAACACATTGTCATTAATATCCTTCCTAAGCAAATATTGTTAGAAAATTGTAAATAAAGTCCAAAAATTCAAAAAAAATACGAAATTCCTTGAGTCAATTGGAACATAATAAAATTATTTTAAAACTTAAATTTGTCTTTATATTTTGCAAATAAGCTATTTTTAGATTTTAGAAGAAAAAAAAAACCCCTTTTAAAAATTCAAAAATCCAAGAAAAGACTTTAAATAATCTTTTGACTTTAAATACCATAAAACCCAATTAAACCAAATTTGAATTAATTGAAGTTTGATTAATTCATATTAAATTGCTTTGAATTCAGAATTTCAATTTAAGCTTTAAATTGATCCAATAAAATACAAATGATTGCTTTTATTTTTAAAGCTTCAAAAAGACCTCAAAAAGGGGGAAAGCTGAAAATAAATAGCAAGAACTCCAAGGAAGAACAACAAGGTCTTGGAGAAATGAAATCTAAGATAAAGCAAGAAAATCAAATAAACTATATTTATTTAATTGTAGTTTTGATTTACTCACACTAAATTGTTTTAAATTTACAAAATTTGAAATTAAGCTTTAACAAATCAAAGAAAACCAAATGATTATTTTATTTTGAAAAAAAAATCCCCTAAAAATTGAGATGACCGGATGAGATTGAAGAAAAACCGAAGAACAATCAATATTTTCGGTGGAGTTTTTGGGAGAGAAGAGGGCTCGGGACAGAAGAGAACGGCGGCTGGAGAGAGAGAGAAAAACGGAGGAACCGCAGGGGCATTAAATCCTCTCAACTGCCGGAAAACGGAAGTTCCTCATTTCAACAGCGGAAGTTCCGGACATAGAAAGTTCGTGTTCGAAGGCCTGAAGCTCGATTATCCCGACGCTCGTGAAGAGAGTGGAAAACGAAGCTCTGCAATACAACAATGAAGTTCGGAAAGCGAAAGTTCGCTCTGGAAGACCGGAAGTTCGATTATCCCGACACCGTGAGAGAGAGCTGAATTTGAAGATTTTGCAAATAATCCTTAGTTTTTGCACTCAACCAAATATCATTCAGGATTATTATGCATTGAAGAGACTAATGTCTATCTAAGGAAATAATTTTTATGAATTAAGTTTTGATTTTGCAAATGAAGCTTCATTTTCATGAAATTATTCAAAACAAACTAAAAAGCATTTGGTTGATTTTGAAGCATCCAATTTTATGTATGAGTCATAAATACCATTTTGAACCTTTTCATATGAATAATTTTGGTTCATATGGAAAAACTCACTTAAGTGCTAGAAAGTGACCACTTAGGTCAAAGTAGGATTTTGGACGAATTTAAAAATCAAATAACTTTTTCTAGGTTGGTCTTTTGGAAATCTTTTGAATACCAAAAATGTTTAGAATAACCAACTCTAGGATTTTTCTTTTGTCAAGGTTTTAAAATTCCTTTTAGAATAGATTTTACACAAAAATCTAGTTTTGGTCAAAAACGAGATACTATAATGTAGAATTTTGGCTAGAAACTCATTTTCACTTAAAATAGATTTTTCTAAAGCCAAAACCTTTGGTAAATCTTTGAAAAGCATTTGTATACCTCTTGCAACTAGTTTTTCAAAGAATTACTAATAATTATGAAATATTCGGCTTTTGGCTAAAAGGCTCAATTTTTAAAACAATACTAGCACTTAATTTATTTGGACACACTTAGGGATGTGATATACATGATAATGATTTAGCACTCCCCCTTAATGTGCCACACCCAACTTGCTCAAGATATTAATAATGACATTATGAACATAGAGCAAGAACACCCCTTTTAAAATGATTTTCATGAAATGCAACCTACACAAGGCATAAGGGGCTAGATACTTCAATGTAAATACTTGTTACCGAGATGGCATTGGTTCTTGATGTGAAACGATTATCCTCAAACTTGGCTCCAATTTGATATATGATGAAATCCATCTTTATATGAATAAGCCAAGCCTCCAATGCCTCTCCAAGTACCTATTAAGCATTAAAGCGCATTTTGGTACCCAAAACTAGGTTGGGTCCACGAATGTTAGTCACAATTGATTTGGGCACCCAAATGGCCCTCACAATAGTTTTAGGTGAACTAACATTCCTAACAAACACATTGTCATTAATATCCTTCCTAAGCAAATATTGATCATTATAAATAATAGGCCTAGGAGTGATACCTTTGGGACAATCCTTACTAAAATGTCCCTTTTCCCGGCAATTGTAGCAAGTTGGGACTTTGCTTCCCTTGCTTGTCTTTATCTCTTGCTTCTTGCCGGCTTGCCTCAATTTTGAATATCTTGTCTTGACATCCTTTTGATTAGGGCACACCGAGGCATAGTGGCCCTTTCCGTTGCATCCATGGCACTTGACATATTTCTTCGTATGTCTCGTGTTGTGCCTCGTCTTGCTATTCTTCCTTTTCTTGGGAGTATAGCCAATGCCGCTCTTATCTTGCAAGCGTCTTTGCTTGCTCAATATATCGTCAAGAGTGGTCTTCCCTTTTAATCCTTTTTCCAAGTCTTTTTCAATTTGTTGACTTGGGCCTTGAGCTCTTTGTTTTCCTCTACAATGTTAGTATCACAAGATATCGAGGAAATATGAGCATCTACTTTTGAGCAACAAGGCATATCAATTAAATCCTCACATGAGGTGGATACACTAACCTTAGATGAAATGCATGAGATAGAAGCTATACATGGCAAATCATCTAATAAATTACATTCAATGCCTATATCCACCTTAGAGCTATTTTGATTATTTAGGAGGAGAGCTTCATGTTCATCTTTTAAAACATCATAATCATTTTGAAGAGAGACATACTCTTTCTTCAAAACTTTGAATTTTAATTTCTCCTTTCCTAAATATTCATTGAGCTCTTCTAGCATATCCATCAACTCATCATATGAAGGCTCATCGTTATCATTTACCTCATTATTACCTTTAGCCATAAAACATTGAGTTGATGAAGATGAGTTGAGGAGTCCTCATTTTCGTTGTCGGAGCTTGAAGTTGAGCATTCTTCTTCCGACATCCATTCTTGTGTGCAATCGTCACTAGTTGAAGTGGACAATTCATATTGATCTTGAATATATGTCCACATCTCATGAGCTCTCTTGAGATTGCATATCTTATCAAATATATCTACGCTCAAAGCACTAAATAAGGCGTTAGTAGCTTGAGCGTCGAGATGTAAGCATTTCTCTTCCTCAATGGTTGGAGCAAAATAATTCAATGGAGGAGAAAAGCCTACATCTACAATCCGCCATATTTTCGGACTCATGGCCCTAAAATAACAAGACATGCGGATTTTCCATTGAGCATAATTTGTGCCATCAAATAGAGGTGCTTCACCTAGGTGCACTAAATCTCTAGTCGCCATCTTTTACTCTCTAGACGGTTAAGTCTAATAAATGAGAGACCAAGCTCTGATACCACTTGTAAGATCGAGGTGGCCGACTAGAGGGAGGTGAATAGGCGGTTTTAAAAATCTTTCGCGCTAAACCAATATGTAAATGCGGAAGCTAATAGCGAATTGGTTTTGCACAATTAAAACCTAAATCAACTAGGCTCAACTAAGTGCACCAACAATATGAACACAATACAATATGAGCAATCATACAAGATATATAAGCAATTAAAGCAAGAATGTAAATTGCTCAAAGTAAAGCACAAGTAAAAACAAGATGACACGATTATGTTTTATCAGTGGTGTTCGGAGACTTCACGGTCTCCCCTAATCCACGTTGAGGTTAGCCCAAATAAATTGGACCAGCTCCACTAATTAAGCCAACACCTCCGAGGTAAGTCCAAACACTTGAACCGGTTCCTAACCGAACCAACACCTCACTCAACTATGGTTGTTCTTCCTCCACTCCGGAGATGGTGAGCACCAAACCACTCACAAACCGCCGGGTCTTCTCACAAGCTTCTTGAGAAGATCACCGCGCACGACGCCTCCACGCCGTCTAGGTGTCGGCAAACACCAAGAGTAACAAATCCGAACTTTCACTTGAACTAATCAAGTGTCAACGCTCACGTGGATACACAATCCACTACCTAAGGCAACACATGCACTTAGGGTTTACTCTCTAATCTCACCAAGTGCAACACATGCACAAAAGAGAATAGAGGCTTGCTCTTAGCTCAAAGAATGAGTATATCACTTAACAATAGCACCAGCAACCTCTCCCAATCGGCCAAGGTGGCTATATATAGCACACACACAAAAACTAGCCATTGGGAGACAAACCCCTGAAAAATCAGGGAAATCGGAAGTTCCGCCATGTAAAGGCCGGAACTACCGCATGTGAGAGAAAAGCACAGCAACGGCTATGTCAGACGAGAAACTAGCTGTTTGATTTTTAGTGCGGAACTACCGCCAACCAAGATGCGGAAGTTCCGATCTTCAGAAGTTCCGCACAACACATAGCGGAACTACCGCACTTCTAAATTTTGGCTAAGTCCCAAAATAGTGCTTCTCTGGAAAAAACGAACCGCCGGAATTTCGGAGCAACCGATAATCGGAAGTTCGCTCGTATCATGGCGGAACTTCCGCACTTCAAGAATCGGCTAAGTCCCTAAACCGGATGCTCTCTTTCCGTTGCATCCATGGCACTTGACATATTTCTTCGTATGTCTCGCGTTGTGCCTCGTCTTGCTATTCTCCCTTTTCTTGGGAGTATAGCCAATGCCGCTCTTATCTTGCAAGCGTCTTTGCTTGCTCAATATATCGTCAAGAGTGGTCTTCCCTTTTAATCCTTTTTCCAAGTCATTTTTCAATTTGTTGACTTGGGCCTTGAGCTCTTTGTTTTCCTCTACAATGTTAGTATCACAAGATATCGAGGAAATATGAGCATCTACTTTTGAGCAACAAGGCATATCAATTAAATCCTCACATGAGGTGGATACACTAACCTTAGATGAAATGCATGAGATAGAAGCTATACATGGCAAATCATCTAATAAATTACATTCAATGCCTATATCCACCTTAGAGCTATTTTGATTATTTAGGAGGAGAGCTTCATGTTCATCTTTTAAAACATCATAATCATTTTGAAGAGAGACATACTCTTTCTTCAAAACTTTGAATTTTAATTTCTCCTTTCCTAAATATTCATTGAGCTCTTCTAGCATATCCATCAACTCATCATATGAAGGCTCATCGTTATCATTTACCTCATTATTACCTTTAGCCATAAAACATTGAGTTGATGAAGATGAGTTGAGGAGTCCTCATTTTCGTTGTCGGAGCTTGAAGTTGAGCATTCTTCTTCCGACATCCATTCTTGTGTGCAATCGTCACTAGTTGAAGTGGACAATTCATATTGATCTTGAATATATGTCCACATCTCATGAGCTCTCTTGAGATTGCATATCTTATCAAATATATCTACGCTCAAAGCACTAAATAAGGCGTTAGTAGCTTGAGCGTCGAGATGTAAGCATTTCTCTTCCTCAATGGTTGGAGCAAAATAATCCAATGGAGGAGAAAAGCCTACATCTACAATCCGCCATATTTTCGGACTCATGGCCCTAAAATAACAAGACATGCGGATTTTCCATTGAGCATAATTTGTGCCATCAAATAGAGGTGCTTCACCTAGGTGCACTAAATCTCTAGTCGCCATCTTTTACTCTCTAGACGGTTAAGTCTAATAAATGAGAGACCAAGCTCTGATACCACTTGTAAGATCGAGGTGGCCGACTAGAGGGGGTGAATAGGCGGTTTTAAAAATCTTTCGCGCTAAACCAATATGTAAATGCGGAAGCTAATAGCGAATTGGTTTTGCACAATTAAAACCTAAATCAACTAGGCTCAACTAAGTGCACCAACAATATGAACACAATACAATATGAGCAATCATACAAGATATATAAGCAATTAAAGCAAGAATGTAAATTGCTCAAAGTAAAGCACAAGTAAAAACAAGATGACACGATTATGTTTTACGTGGTGTTCGGAGACTTCTGGTCTCCCTAATCCACGTTGAGGTTAGCCCAAATAAATTGGACCACTCCACTAATTAAGCCAACACCTCAGAGGTAAGTCAAACACTTGAACCGGTTCCTAACCGAACCAACACCTCACTCAACTATGGTTGTTCTTCCTCCACTCGAGATGGTGAGCACCAAACCACTCACAAACCGCGGTCTTCTCACAAGCTTCTTGAGAAGATCACCGCACGACGCCTCCACGCCGTCTAGGTGTCGGCAAACACCAAGAGTAACAAATCCAACTTTCACTTGAACTAATCAAGTGTCAACGCTCACGTGGATACACAATCCACTACCTAAGGCAACACATGCACTTAGGGTTTACTCTCTAATCTCACCAAGTGCAACACATGCACAAAAGAGAATAGAGGCTTGCTCTTAGCTCAAAGAATGAGTATATCACTTAACAATAGCACAGAACCTCTCCAATCGGCCAAGGTGGCTATATATAGCACACACACAAAAACTAGCCATTGGGAGACAAACCCAAAAATCGAGAAATCGGAAGTTCCGCCATGTAAAGGCGGAACTACGCATGTGAGAGAAAAGCACAGCAACGGCTATGTTAGACGAGAAACTAGCTGTTTGATTTTTAGTGCGGAACTACCGCCAACCAAGATGCGAAGTTCGATCTTCGGAAGTTCCGCACAACACATAGCGGAACTACCGGACTTCTAAATTTTGGCTAAGTCCCAAAATAGTGCTTCTCTGGAAAAAACGAACCGCCAGAATTTCGGAGCAACCGATAATCGGAAGTTTCGCTCGTATCATGGCGGAACTTCCGCACTTCAAGAATCGGCTAAGTCCCTAAACCGGATGCTCTCTGGAAAAAATGCACCACCGAAAATCGGACCGTCCGGCCTGCGGAACTTCCGCAGTTATGCAACCGGAACTTCCGATTATCCTGATAGAAAACAGCAATGGCTTTTTCAACAACTTCAATTGCAAAACACATTTGCCAATTGATAAGCCATGCCAACAAGGATCACAAGCAAGATTCCCAATAAGTTGCAAAACACATTTGCCAACTTTTGGAATCATACCACAAGGAAAAAGGTACATGGACTTACACCATTTGCAAAATACATTTGCAAACTTAAGTCACATGCTACAAGAAATCAAACATGAGCATCAACTATTTGCAAAACACATTCGCAAATAACAGCATCGTGCCATAAGACTAAAGTGCATGGACTTCAACCATTTGCAAAACACATTTGCAAAATATAGTCCCATGCTACAAAGATTGAATGCATGAGCCTCGGTTATTTGCAAAACACATTCGCAAATAATAGCTCCATGCATAGATGAGCTAGAGCAAACACAATGAGCTATCAACACATGACTAACTCATGCTACTAGTCAAGACCCCTCTTAATAGTACGGCAATCCTATACTAGCAATCCGGTCTATCAACCAAACACCGAGACCGGTAAAAGACTAGGAACACATCCTTAGCCCTAGCTAGTCATACCTTTGCCTTGCATCTTCTTGAAGCTTGATGACACACATCAACACTTCAAGTACGGGTCCTTGACTTTGACAATCATCAACACATAATGAGTTCTTCACTTCGGGATCTTGTCTTGAACATCATCAACACATGATGATTTCTTCATCCCGATTCTTCATATGCATCAACGCATGATGCATTCCTTCACTTGACCTCCATCAACACATGATGGGTCTCTTGTCTTGATGATCAACTCATGATGCATCATTTACACCAAGCTCTTGACTTGATGATCAACTCATGATCATCCCAAGTCTTCATCATCCTGGAACATAACCTATATATCCAACTCATGGAAAACGTTAGTTCCACAATGTGATCATCATTAATTACCACACCATACCATTAACTCATAATGGTAGGACAAGATACCTCAATCTTTTCCTCTTTGGTAATTGATGATAATCACTTAATTTCTCATAAATTTAATGATGATAAATGAGAGAACAAATGAGTATATATAAACTACACAAGTTATATATACTCTTACATGAGTATACAAGAACTACACAAATTTTGTATACTCAAACGGATTTGTTTCAAAGTAAAGATCCCAAATATATGTGGAGAAGGGAATATGGATCAATACTAATGAAACCATAAAGTATAGGATAAAACTCCCCCTAAATGTGTGCATACACAAATGTGTAATAAGGTCATATGCACATATTCAAGTTTAACTTATGGTTGAGTTCAATCATATATTTTGGATCCGAGAAATGCAACAATATATAAGATTGAGATGTCGATTACATACCTCGTTGTATTTCACATTTATATCCAAATGAGACTACATAAAGATAATACTAGATAAAAGAGTTAGTCTCATATTTGGATTTGTCATTAATCACTAAAACACTCCATTAACTCATAATAGCGGGTCTAGATCTTTCAGAGCAGGAGACGCTAGCTTCGCGAGGATAATCTGGTCCGTTGGTGACCCGACTGTAAGATCCAACGGATGCGAAAGATGGAGAGAGAATGACTAATATCAACTCCAATATTTAAGTAGTAGAGATTTAGAACACAAGAATTCCACGTGAAACAGTTTAATTCCCAACGGAAAACAAGAAAAAAAAAAAGGTTCCGTGGGGCCTTAAGATCTGGCATTGACTGCGTGCGGAACAAGGTTCTGCTCTGCCATGGACAGACGTTTCTTACGGTTGGCGAGTCAAAGGAAAGAATATACACATACATGGTCAGGGCTGGATATGGATATCGACTCAACGAGCTCGAGCTTTTTTTCCCCTCCATCCGACGTCGGAAACTCGGACATTTCGCAGCAATATCATATGCTACAGTATCATAATATTGGTTAGTAGCTCTTGAATCAAAAAGCAAAAGACAAGATCGTGTGCGGCAGTGGACGTTGTAACCATTGATCTAGCCCATTCCCCCTGAATCTAACAACTCAAATCGTCACAATATCACAACACTATTGTTCTCTATCATTTCCTGCAATACCAGGAGATCTGAATAACCCTGCACATGGAGGCAGACCGCTTCTTCTTACATGCACGAATCGCAATGGCAGAACCTCACCGACCCAGGCCCAGCCCACACATACCCATAGGACTCTCTCTCTCTCCCTCTCCGACCCAGGCCCAGGCCCAGCCCACACATACCCATAGGCCTAGTAAGATACCGAGTTTAGTAAAGTCCAGCCCAGGTTGGCATTGGTTATCCAGAGTCTATTGTAAGCAGTGGAGAAGATGAAAGAGCATTCCAACGACCAGGCAAGCCTGCAGCTAGCTTGCGCATATATCCCAGAACAACGGATAAGCGTCGCACAACTCCCAAACAAACTTAAAAGCCAGGTTTTGACATCTTATATTACAGCACCTACACAGTACAAGAATAGCAAAATGGCACTACATTTTACTACTTTGTAGACTGCACTTTGCACCCCAAAAAAAAGAAGGCCGGGAGGGGGTAAAGTTAAGAAAAAGCTTTACACTCTTGCCTTGCATGCTGAATAACCTCCCCTCCCTGACATACATTAGAAATGTGCCGACCTGCCGGATTCGAACCGACCACCAAGGAGAGCACAGGGTCTCAGCGTTTAGCTCGACCCCATGCAATCCTTGGCACGCTCTTCCGACCGAGCACAAGGCCGGTGACACACACAAACAACACTTTCAGCACTGTGAAATGGCCCTCGTTCTAAATGGGGCCTAATGTGGTACTTGTCGAAAAATATTTGCAAACAATTGTTTCTTCACAAGCACGCACTCTCTGGCCAAAACGAGATTACTCCTACCGGAGTCCATTGAGCATGAGCATGAGGCAAGGTTTTTCGCGCAACTTTGTAGTACCTGTCGCAACTCGCAACCAGCGCAGAATAATTTCACTGCATGCTCACATGTTCTCACTTTTGGACATGTATACTAACTAAAGTAGTAGCTTTATTTGGGTTAAGTTTAATCTATGTCGCCCAAGGGCTTGAGCCAGGAATCTTTTAATATAATTTTTGGTACATAAAACGGGCTCAAAAAGGCAAATCGCCATTTTAAGTTCCCAAATATTAATCCAGAGGTTGTAAATACTTCTAGAGGCAATCTCTATGTATAGAGGTCTTAGTTTCATTTCCAGTTTTCCACCGCAAAAATTATATGCATCTCACTCTCTGGGTCATTTAGCCTATTTTGAATCGAAATAGCAAACCCATAATTACCACACAAAAATACAGTTTGTCCGAGTCACGTTACGAGATTCGGGTTCATAGTTCACCACTTTTTTTTTTCAATTTTCACTACGAACACAAACCCGTACCGTACCATAAACCGGTTCGGTTTCGAAGAATCTAGTTCACGTTTCGTGGGGTTTTATAGTGAACCCAGTAACTATGAGCAAAACTAGACCTACCGCGCAAAATCACAGTGAAAGGCAACCTGCTATGAACTAGGACAGTGGCAGGTAGCTGGGAGGACGTACTGGTAAGGCGGCAGAACAACTGCCACGGTCCCGGTTTGAGGCAGGTCATCTTCTGCAGCGATTTTGCACGGTAAAGATGTCATTTTATCATTTCGTTCGCAGCGAACTAGTTTTATTATTTCGTTTTTTTTTTAAAAAAAGGCCATTTCAGCCGAAGACTCCTATCTATCTGGTATGTGCGTTCCAAGTCTGTAGCACTCACTATGAGGTGGACGTAGACTACCGGTGTAGAGAATCAAAGGCCATCTATCACCGAAGTGATAGAAAATTTTAAAACCCACTTGTGCTCGGTAATACACTGGCCCTATTTGGGAGTCGATTTCCTTGCCTCACATAAGTCTGGAAAACCGCCAGGTTGCTCTGTTTAAGGAGCTTAAACTTTCGGTGGCTTAGCGTTTTTTAACTAATAATTAATCCGAATATCCATTTTCTTTTGAACACACCAAGCATCAGAGCCTCGTTTTTGGACTGCTCTTGTTCTTGTCTGCTTCAGCGGTGAAATTAGCATGCACGGACTACACAAGCAAACAAGTGAAGAACACACTTACATTAGTGAATTCAGCTGTCTCCGAGCAAGCAGCTTGCGAAACGTCATTCTGCGGCTAACACAAAATCAGTACTAATCAAGAGCCCTGGTTCGTGCTTCAAAGTTAATAAGCAATGCGATTAGGGAAGCTGGGACAGACAAAGGGTCACATACCACACAGATTGGGGAAAACTGTGGACGCAATACATACAAACCCCACGGGTGATAGATTTATGTACCTGCAAGAACAGGAGTAGGTCCATGAATAAACACTTACATCGGCTTACAAAAGGACACCTACGCCCAAAAGCACTACTTAACACAATTTGCATAGTGTGATTGAACATAAGAAGAATGAAATGGCTCCCTCAAGAACACATAAGTTATGGTCAGAAAGAAAGAAAAGAACCCATAAGATCCAAGCAAACTTTCCCTGCTGAAACAAACCTCGTTATTGGTATAAATGAAGCAAACTGATCCAAGCAATAAACTTCCCCTGCTGAAACAAACCTCGTTATTGGTATAAATTAAGCAAACTAAAAACAAAAGCCCAACTTGCATTCATGATTCATGTTGTGACCAGGGTGCAAAAGAGATGCTGGCCATGTGTTGGTACATGGCAGAAGACATCAGAGGCCCATAAAGCATGAAAGGAGATCTCTCATGTGCAAGCGAGAAGGTTAATCCAGGTTGAAGTTGTTTGGAATGAGGTTTGTGTTCAATCCAATGGGCCAAGAGGCTAATATATAACATGTACAAGGTACAATTATGCAAAGAACACCCTACACTATCTACATATCTAACACTCCCCTCAAACTCATGGCGGATCAACAACATTGAGTTTTGAAAGGTATAATCTATACTGAACTCTAGTTTGTGCCTTGGTGAAGAAATCTACTAATTGAAACTCCGAAGGCACATACTGAAGATCAATAACTTGGTCTTGCACCTGCGATCGCATGCATGAGGCATCCACTCCGATGTGCTTGGTGAGCTCATGCTTCACAGGATCTCCAGCAATGCTAATCGCATCAGTACTATCTGATAAGAGAGGAGTCGATGTATAAGCGGAAAGACCGAAATCCTCAAGTAGCCACCGAAGCCAGGTGATCTCAGCTATCAACGACACCATAGCTCTCAACTCAGCCTCAGTGCTAGAACAGGAAACTACAGTCTGCTGCTTGGTTTTCCTGGCAATCAAGGAGGAACCAAGAAAAACACAATAGGCAGAAAAAAAATCGGCGATCGAATGATCGCTAGCCAATCGCATCGAGTCGCCTAAAGCGCAAACAACTAGAGCGAAGAAAGAATAGACGATGAGTGATGGTCACGTGAAGATATCACAAAACACGAAAAAGATGAGTGTAGTGAAGCTGAGTGGGAGCAGAGACGAACTGACTCAAGATGTGAACTGGGTGACAGATATCAGAGCAAGTGATCCCAATGTAGACAAAGCTCCCGACAAGATAGTGGTAGCGAGTAGGATCCTCAAAAGGTTCACCATCAGTAAGCCGAAGGTGAACACCAAGCTCTATCGGAGTATCCACCACGCGCTGATCAGTGAGACAAGCACGAGTAAGGATATCCTGAATGTACTTCACCTGGGAGAGATAGTAGCCCTCGGGCATAGAAGTGAGCTCTATCCTAAGGAAGTAACGAAGAGGACCCAAATCAGACATCAAGAACTGCTCACTAAGACGTTCCTTCACAAAGGCGATGTGCTGAGAGTCATCTCTAGTAATGATCGTATCATCCACATAGAGAAGGATGAGTGTCCGACCCCGAGGAGATGTGTGGACGAAGAGGGCAAGGTCGTGATCACTGGCGGAGAAGCCGACAGCAATGACAACAGAGAAGAAGCGGTCAAACCAAGCACGAGGGCTTGTTTGAGCCCATAGAGAGAAACGAAGGCGACACGCCATGCCACCAGGGCAGAATACCCAGGAGGCGGCTGCATATAGACCTCACGTAGCTCGCCGTTGAGAAATGCATTCTTAACATCCAACTGAGATAAATCACTGTCGAACAGAAGCCACAGCAAGGAGATTGTGAAACAGTGGTCATATGAGTAACAGGAGCGAAAGTCTCATCGTAGTCACAACCATACTCGTGTTGAAAACCCTAACCTTACTTTGATACCATGTTTGGAATGAGGCTTGTGTTCAATCCAATGGGCCAAGAGACTAATATATAACATGTACAGAGTACAGTTATGTAAAGAGCACCCTATCCTACCTACATATCTAACAAAAGTTCATTCAACTGACAGCATGCAATTGACAGCCAACTGGTGGGAGTCCATTCATGTATATCGGCACACGGGCAGGGCATCCAAGTACTTTGGTTTGGTGCAACGAGCATACTTCACAAAAGTAAATGGGAAAACATTATTATTAGCTTTTGTGTTTCATCTTTTACAGCTAATTAGATGCTCTCAAAAACATGAGAAATTTATCCCCCGTTTAATATCCACCATCTAAACTCTATATCCTCAATCCAGTCAATCAGTCAATGTAATAATTATAGTGTGGGCCTGTACAAGATTTCTCAATTCTATCCAGATATGAGGAAGAACATTAGTATTAACCTTGTCAGCAAGTAACCATTTACTAGCTCCGCTCATTTTACTTCGAGACCAGAGCAAAACTTTGTAGCAGTCTTCCAGGAGATAGAGGCAATCAACGGCCCCACTCTTGTACCTTCCTCTGGATAGCCTGAATTAGTTCATCTAGCCTATCAATAACTTGGTCTTGCACCTGCGATCGCATGCATGAGGCATCCACTCCGATGTGCTTGGTGAGCTCATGCTTCACAGGATCTCCAGCAATGCTAATCGCATCAGTACTATCTGATAAGAGAGGAGTCGATGTATAAGCGGAAAGACCGAAATCCTCAAGTAGCCACCGAAGCCAGGTGATCTCAGCTATCAACGACACCATAGCTCTCAACTCAGCCTCAGTGCTAGAACAGGAAACTACAGTCTGCTGCTTGGTTTTCCTGGCAATCAAGGAGGAACCAAGAAAAACACAATAGGCGAAAAAAAATCGGCGATCAGAATGATCGCTAGCCCAGGTCGCATCAGAGTACGCCTAAAGCTGCAAACAACTAGAGCGAAGAAAGAATAGACGATGAGTGATGGTCACGTGAAGATATCACAAAACACGAAAAAGATGAGTGTAGTGAAGCTGAGTGGGAGCAGAGACGAACTGACTCAAGATGTGAACTGGGTGACAGATATCAGAGCAAGTGATCCCAATGTAGACAAGGCTCCCGACAAGACACAAGATAGTGGTAGCGAGTAGGATCCTCAAAAGGTTCACCATCAGTAAGCCGAAGGTGAACACCAAGCTCTATCGGAGTATCCACCACGCGCTGATCAGTGAGACAAGCACGAGTAAGGATATCCTGAATGTACTTCACCTGGGAGAGATAGTAGCCCTCGGGCATAGAAGTGAGCTCTATCCTAAGGAAGTAACGAAGAGGACCCAAATCAGACATCAAGAACTGCTCACTAAGACGCTCCTTCACAAAGGCGATGTGCTGAGAGTCATCTCTAGTAATGATCGTATTATCCACATAGAGAAGGATGAGTGTCCGACCCCGAGGAGATGTGTGGACGAAGAGGGCAAGGTCGTGATCACTGGCGGAGAAGCCGACAGCAATGACAACAGAGAAGAAGCGGTCAAACCAAGCACGAGGGGCTTGTTTGAGCCCATAGAGAGAGCAACGAAGGCGACACGCCATGCCACCAAGGACAGAATACCCAGGAGGCGGCTGCATATAGACCTCACGTAGCTCGCCGTTGAGAAATGCATTCTTAACATCCAACTGAGATAAATCACTGTCGAACAGAAGCCACAGCAAGGAGATTGTGAAACAGTGGTCATATGAGTAACAGGAGCGAAAGTCTCATCGTAGTCACAACCATACTCGTGTTGAAAACCCTAACCTTACTTTGATACCATGTTTGGAATAAGGCTTGTGTTCAATCCAATGGGCCAAGAGACTAATATATAACATGTACAGAGTACAGTTATGTAAAGAGCACCCTATACTACCTACATATCTAACAAAAGTTCATTCAACTGACAGCATGCAACTGACAGCAAACAGGTGGAAGTCCATTCATGTATATCAGCACACGGGCAGGGCATCCGAGTAATTTGGTTTGGTGCAAAGAGATATACTTCTCAAAAGTAAGGGAATCATTATTATTGACTTTTGTGTTTCATCTTTTACAGCTAATTAGCTGCTCATAAAATGACGAGAAATTTAACCCCCAGTCAATATTCACCATGTAAACTCTATATCCTCAATCCAGTCAATGTAAATATAATTATAGTGTGGGCCTGTACAAGATTTCTCAATTCTATCCAGATGTGAGGAAGAACATTAGTATTAACCTTGCCAGCAAGTAACCATTTACTAGCTCCGCTCATTTTACTTCGAGACCAGAGCAAAACTTTGTAGCAGTCTTCCAGGAGATAGAGGCAATCAACGGCCCCACTCTTGTACCTTCCTCTGGATAGCCTGAATTAGTTCATCTAGCCTAAATAAATAGTGTGTTTTCTTCTGCACCAGAAGGTTCAAAAATTGTATCTCCCAAAACCGCATGTTCCATGACCCCATACTTTGGTATAAAATCCTGTCGAGGGACAAAAGAAAGACAATAAAAAACCCTAATCTCCAGCAAGTTTTTCAAGTCAACAATGCAAACTGCAGAGTTTTATGAAGTGAAACAGCACCAAAGGTTGCCAACAAAGCAGATATAATCATGTGTCGTATACTCTAATAGTTCTCAATATAGAATGATCATGTGTCCGAAATGCAATGGGTGTAGTAAATTTATGTTCATTGGCCATTGGCCATGATTGGTAGATCAAGTCTAAATGTACATGTAATATTGTTGGCACCCCAATCATAGGCCCAAAAAAAGTCTCAAAATTTACAGGTAAAAGTTATAATATATACATACAGAATACTTGGGTTGCTAAAAAATACACGATGTGTATCTAAGTCAGACAAATACTAATGTTAAACAACCAACGTAATTTTTTTTGAATAGTTTTTTGCGCATAATTATTAAAAGTGAAGTGAAGAGTACAGGCCTGCAGGGGTACCTGACAGTAAATCCTAGAGTGATGTTTGTGCAGTAAAACTTCAACGTAAAATGCAGTGATGCCCAGCAACCTCCACTGACACCTATATACCGAGCATACATCCTATTGTAGTTAGCTCCTGCAAAAAGAACAAGCAATGACAATACACAATATAAGTGATTCAACAAATTAATTGTCCCATTTGCAGTTCCATATGATGAAACATATATATGTTGTTTAACTTTGGCCAAAATTTAGCCTGAGGATTAAAGTGGCCCAACAAAAGTACTAACACCCAAATTTCAAACTCACAATAACAACAATGACCAAGCAGATGATAAGGACTGATCTGAATGCTATAGCAATTACCTCAATTGTCAGCTTCACAATTCAAGTACACATAACTGTAGCAATTACCTCAATTGTCAGCTTTAGTTCCTAGTTCATTGATCCACGGCACCTAAACAACCAGTACATAGTTAGCAAGAAAAGGTAGAATAAAACAGAAATAACATCAACAGTAGCACAGAACTATTGTATCAAATTAATAGAAACATATATAACAGAGTAAAAGCAAAACTAACCTCAACAGCATAAAACTACTGTATCAGATGAATAAACATATGAAATCATTGTATACGCCACTCCCAAGTTTCAAAATATTGTATTGTGAGGCTGACAGTTTTGGCCCAGAGCCCCGGAATCGCATGTAAGTGAAACAATCAGTGGCACATACAAAATTTTGAAACTGGGTAGGATCTACAAACTTGTCCCAAAACAAACATATAAACGGACCACTGCTAAGCAAATCCATGAGAGAAAAACTAGTCATTTAATTTAGTAAAATAAGATTTCACATGTGGGTATCAGGAAACTGTAGCTCCCGGTGAGAATGTCACTATATTTATTTATATTTATATTTATATTTATATTTTTGTAGTTTTAAACTCTACTTGGTATTAATTCTTGTTGGAAGTTAAAAACTGTTGAAAGTTTGAAAGAAAAATGAAATGCCACGGCCTCACGGGGATTGCACTGGAAACTGGCTCCCAGCCAAGGTCCGGAAAACTTTTGACAAACGATTTTTTAAACCCTGTATGTAGATTATATTAACATTTGAATAGTTCATCCACGACATAAAAATCATTCTTTCTAGATTTTGCTAAGTATAACTTGATTACTTCAAGACAATAATTTAGTCACATTATATCTCTGCACAAGATTTGCACCCTTGACAATGTGTACATGATGGACTGAAGAAGTACAGACAATGATGTCAATGCTGTAATCGCAGACTATCAACAGTTTGGTGACCAAATTTCTTTTAATCATAGCTAAAACTTTAATTGCATTTTGCATTCTGTGCAAGTTATTCCTTAGCCTTAAATAACAAGGAATAGAAGGGCGAGGCCACAAGGGGCAAACTTAACATCAAGAGAAAACCATATAAAATGCATTAGCTTCCATGAGATAGGCATCCATTAACAAGAAATAATCTCCTGTAACTAGCTCAATGTGATTTACCTCCGGGAACCACAGTGGCATGGAATCTTTTTTTCCTCCAATGGAAATTTGTAATTATAAGTCAGTTCCTCGCCAGCATATATACGCCTTTTAGCGTAAATGAAAATCTTCTTCTGGCCCTCAACAGTGATTACTTTTGTATAGCAATTCGGCTGGCATGGCGAATATGAGTCCGCTATTTAGCATGTTGTAAGCGTCACAGTTGAATGCTTCATGTTAAACAGCTTACCTCACAGGAATGGTTGATGAATCTTGCTAACCCACCACGCTTGGTAGCATCAACCTGCATAAATTAAGAAAATGTGGGCAATGAACAGTTGAACACAGAAAAGAACAAGGTACAGTCACAAAATTTGGTAAGATAAAACATAATTGTGATTACAGGTTTGAGTTAACAAATCAGCACAAGTATCCTTACCATCCATCAAAAGAAACAAACCCCAACCAACTAAAAGATTACATTTATGCTTTACATAACTATTTTCACAGAGCTCCCTCATTTTGTCTACTTCAAACAATCTTCAACTTACCTAATGTCTAATAAGCAAAGATAGAAATAAAGAGAAGGATGCAATCGTGCAACACAGCATTTTTAGAGACTACACCTACCACATAATCATCGTCCAAACGAAAAAGGTAACTGCTTCCAATTCCACTCCTCTCGTATTGAGCCTCCCGTATGTCTGAGACCTGTAGGATACAAATCAATCTGTAACATTGTTTGAAATAAGTATATCAATGAAGGGATCGTTGATTCAATAATGCATAATTACCCGCCGACGAATCAGTTGACCAATATATTCAATAACAAAATCTTCTGCGTCAATCGACTCAAGGGCCACCAGCCCCCATTCATGGATCTTGCTCCTTTGAAAACGCAGTAGCTTCTTCCTTGCCTATATGCCCAGAAAGGTAGAATAAGTGATCATTCAAACCTCGTAGAAACAGACACTTTTGCACATGTAAAAATTTCTTTTACCTTCGATTGGGTAATTTTCAGTAGCTCAGCGCCTTCAGCAGCTGCTAACAGGTTCCGTAACTTAACCCGATTTGTTCTTGCGGATTGACCCTTAGCCTGTGAATTTTTCCACACACTATTATCTAAAGTTGAAAGAATAGTCCGAACACGGTACCCTCTCACATGAGCCCTTTCTGATGGAGTGGCATTGCGTGCCCAATTACGCCACTCCCATCCACTGATGGAAGCTCTTGCACAACCATCTGATTCTGGACATAAAGTCAACGGTTTTGCCTTCTGACTGGAGTCACTAGGCATGTTCTTGCGCTTTCTTTTCATTACAGGCTTTGTGGGCATACTATCATTCTCAATAGGCACTTTGTTATCAACAAGATGCTTCCTAGTCTGATGGGACGACCTGTTTCCTGGAAAGGAAAGATGCATGTAATAAATCTATGCAAATGTACATATCAAAAGAGATGAAGCAAAGATAAATTAAAGACTTACTCTTTGGCACCTCATTGGAAAGGCGTTTCAGGTCCTGTTGGATATTCAAACTGTGAACACCATTATCTAGAGTTTTGGAATTCCTTTTGGAGGGCTTGTCCACAACTGAGACCCTCTCCGATACCCCAGCCCTGCTTGACCCCTGGATATTTTGCACATAAGCCTTGTGCTCAACAAGCTCACATAGAGGTTTGGAAAGCTGCTCATCCATTGGGATTTGCATTGATGTTTTTGATGACACTGCTTCACAGCTTTTCCTGATTTTCCTCTTCCTGTAGTATGTATATTCTTTGGGTTTCAATGACCCATCCATGTTTTTAGGCACAACATTCTGCCTGGTGTACCATGAATCAAAGCACTTGCTGAGAGTATCTGAGAACAGAGATGTCCAATCTTTCACAACATTCTCATGCAGTATTTGCCGGCAGACAGACAAGCTAATATATCTAGAAATGACAGGCATAGAGTTGATTAAATTTGAAGGCTGGTATTTGTTTTTGCCCATAAGAACCAACGAATCTAAGCCAGTCTCCATCCCAGGAGGCACCTCATCAAAACTCTCATCCAATTCAACTGTCTCACGTACATCCAGCTTTTCAAATATACTTGCATAAGATGAAGAAAGGGATTGATGTTCCACTGCATGCAAATTAAGGGGATTAGAATAATGCAATCAAGCTTAAGTAAGAGTTAAGACAATGCAACAAAAGGATGTTGTTTATTTACCCTGAGAACTAAGCATTTTATCTGTTGTCACATGAGCAACACTTGATGTTTCGTCTGTAGCCATGTCAGCGGTATCCAACACTTCATCTAGAGCCAGTTCAGCAGGACTGGGTGTTTCATGAATAGACATTCCAGCAGAACTGGGTGACTCCGTTGCATGAACAGGGGTGCGAATTAGTTCCTGCAATATACATGTCCAATCACAAATCATGTAAAATTTGAAATATCAGCAGTTATCAAGAGAAATTTGTATCATTATCAACTCACTTGATTAATGCTGCCTTCGAGTCCAAAGCATAAACAATTCGCTATCTCCTCTGCAATAACCTCCCTGAAATGGTCAAACAAAGTTTCCTTTGCTGCCATGTATAGTTCATTTGCCAGCGTTATCTGGACTCCTGCTAAAGGGCCAAAAAATAAAGTGGAACTTGATTCAGACTTCCCATTAATTTTGTCAGCACCATAGTCGACATCTGGAAAGGATGGAGAGAGGGAGCTCTCAGCAGAATCCCAACTTGGTCCAAATCCAGGTGGGAAATCCATGTCGCATTCAGGGGCCTCTGAATCACAAATTACCTGCAAACCCACAGAAGTATCAAAAGATGTGAGCAATGAAGAAACGGATTTAAATGCCAAACCCCGCTTTCAAAGAAAAAATACACTTAGTCTAAGTGGATAAACCTTTGGTGACATTCCATCACTGCCCTGCATGTTTCCGTTATCAGAGGCAACAGGAATAATCGTAGACGACAGACTCAACTGATGATTTCTCTTACGCCATGCACCACAGTAGTCCATAACTGGATCATGCAGTATTCCATCCCAGATATTATTCATGGATTCGTAATAAATTTTTTGCCAAACTGCTGATAATATATCAGCAAATTTATCATATACTGCAGTTGATTGAACAGCCATGGAATAATATGTCGGTACTGTATTATATGAGTCGCCTTTTTTTGGAAAAGTAGATGGTGTATCAACCTTGCCCTTAAGTGCTGAAGCCTTCTTGCTGCTCACATTGTCAGGCTGCAAACATCAAAACAATGTAGGACAGGTTATTAAAAATTGAAAAGGGGTAATAAATAGCAGCTCCCTTATTATAAAAGCTCTGTGCCAAAATAAAACAAACCTTAGCAGCTTTGTTCTTCAATTTTGCAGCTAATTGCTTCTCGGTCTTCCTACAAGCAATAATTTCTGGAAGTACAGCGCTGAATATTTCATCAATTAAAACCCTGCGGGCTGATTTCATTATACCGGCATGCAGCTGATTGCCAATATCGTCGACTATATCACCCACTAAAGCATTCAATGACCCAGAGTCATTAGCTGTAGCTTCTGAACACGCTGCATGACCTCCACTCCACCAATCGATTAGTGATACAAGTGTAAATGGACCAAATTTGCTATCAACATGGTAGATCTACAACAAAAAAAACAGAATTGTTCAGAATTTCATATTGTAGACTAGTGAGAATCAAAGAATAATTCATAAATACACATGCACTGCAATTGAGGGAGATGTGTAAGTATGACATTATAAAGGATCTAACTGCACAACAACTTTGCTGTTTATCTTGCTACTCAAGAGGAAAACAACTCACCAATAAAAGTTCCACCAGAATCATAGCTTGGTTTTCTTACTTTTCTTTTCATTTATTTTTAGTGAATCTAAATGATTCTATATATTAATTTGCCCAATTGTTTGCCCTTGACCAGGAGAGAAAAGAAATGTAAAAGAACCAATGTATCAAATAGACAAATATTCCTCTGTGATGCTAATCTAACATATAAGGGTAAGGGTTGTATAGCCAACAATATACCAAAATTCAAGAGGTTTTTCCAAAAGTAACATACATATAAATTCTTGCATCTAATACATAAATAGTGTATCTACCAGCCTAATGTTCTTGACACATTGGCTAGTTATGACCAAATCACAGAATTGCCTTCCAATTATTGTAGAACTGCCATTACCTTTCTTGATTACAAGAATAACATTATCGCTCAAATGGATAAATATTTACAAACATAAAGCATAAGAATGGGGTTCACAAGATAGATGGTTTTGATTGCGGATTTTTTCACCATTGAAAGATCTTGGAGATAGCTACTATGATGCCAATAAGAAAGTTCAGCAAGAGAATGTGGCCCATGTCGGCAGCCTTCCGCATCCTCAAACATCCAGCATGATTCTTCACTTGAAAGAGCCTGATAGGGAGAAAAAAAACTACACAAATCAGGAAGGTAGACAAGCAGCCGGATGATGTGAAGAAACAGAGACAGAAATGCAGGGCATACATCTGGAAGATTGGGAGCCACTTTCTTACTCTCCAGCGATTCATTTCGCATGGAGACCGCAGCACCAGAATTCCATTGTGAAAGGAACTGTTTCAGGAAACTTAAGGGCACAGGGTTGACCATTTTCCCACCAACAACTGCATAAATAGCAAGATCTTGAGGCAAGAAACCAGTGGATAGCCCATCATACAGCTGTTCGGGTGAATAAGGCCCGCACATCTGCCCATGCTCATTCACATACATGCAACCTTCCAAAGCCTGATGCTGCGGGTATGCACTATATGTCCCATTTTGACCAGCTGAATAGCCTAGCCCAGACTGTGGATAGGTCCCACCATTGTTATCGATGGAACAAACATTTTCCTGCGCCGCAGCAAACAGGCCTGTGTGTTGCGTTTGCTCAGCACTACAGGAAGCAGATTGATGCCGCTCCGAACACCTGATCAATCATGGACAAAGAATTAACCAGTTACAACTTTAAGTATTAAAAAAAAGAGGAAATAATAAACTGGAGTACAGACAGGGGGGATCAGTGAAGGTTATACCGGTCAAGCAAGCTGCCCCGTGGATCATCGCAGGTTGTCACAGAACAAACAAGGGGTTGTTCCATGTCCAATACCTCGTTCATCAACAACTTGAGACGCTTCCTTCCAGAGAAAGGACAGGAGCGGACGCTCGACTCCGCTAGTTCAACATCCAAGCCCTGATCACAAGACAATTGCACATGACTCACAAACATATGAACATATTTCTTCGGCTTAAGAACAAACCCGTCACTAATTCCCCTTCCATGCTGCGAGCCCCATAATTCTTCTCCAAAATCTTACAAAATAAGGACGATCCTTGAGCGCTCTCTATGAAACCCCACACTGAACTACGGAAATTGAAAACAAAACGTAACTTTGCTTACACCGGGGACGGACTTCTCAACGTGGGGCATGGGGGTTCCGCAAATTCTGGAAAATAAACCACACCCGCACCTTGGTACGGGTCAACTGAGATCAATCTTGCGCGCTGAATAAGAACCTAATCGAACGAACCATGGATGGATTGGATTATTAGAGCACTAACCACGCAGCAAAAAAATCCGCGACTAACTGAATCAAATCGATCCAACAAAGCTAGGGTTACTTACCAAGGAAAGAATAAAGTAGGAATCCAAGTCCGGATGGATCTCCACTCCACGCTGGCCCAGTACCAGCACAGCACCAGATCTACGTCGCCTCCGGACAATCGGGGCGGGGCGTAGGACGGCGGTGGCTCGTGGGGTTGGGGCTCCGCCTTCGGAGGACGCCGGATGGGGAGAGGAGACGAGAGGACGACGAAGTGGTTGAAGCGCACGCATGACTTCACGAGGCAAAGTCACTGCGCGTAGCAGTCGCACACAATCATCCACCGCCCATTGCGATCTGACGGTTTCCCATATCTCCGGCCATTTACCAAAGCAAACCACCTGCCTCTCGCTGGGATTTTTTAAATAACAATATTAATTTAAAAGATAATTATTAAAAAAAATATTTGAAATAAAAAATTACAAAACCAGACACTATCGTCATTCCAATTGGCGACAGGGGCATAGCCACTGACGACATGGGGCTCAACAGTGCCTAGAGCTCCCTGTCGCCATTTGAATTTGCGATAAGGATCCCTAATTTTTTAGGAAAACCGTCATTTCAAATTGTGATAGGGATCCATGGTGATAGGGATCCAGCAAGTCCCTGTTGTCATTCCAAATGGCGATACAATCTCCCTGATGTACGGTTATGTAGTGTGGTATATTTTACATAATCCTTTTTTGTAGGTAGTTTAGTTTTAGATATGTGGTTAATCGTGTAAATCTTTTTTATAGTGAAATACGTCAAATATGTCGGACGTCACCAATTCAAAATTTACTACGGACGGGGGATTATTCTTGAGGGTCTCATGGGGATTGATTTGCGTTATTTTCAATCGACGGCCATACCACTACCAAGACTAGAGCGACGTACATAGGGCGCTATGATACGATAGTGTTTCACTCATTCGATTTGGACCATGTTGTGTATGACCTAAGATTGAGTTGCATTACCCCCCGAAACACAACGCACATATTAGGAGTTGGTGCAACTCAAATGAACAAGGTCGTAGCAGTCATATGTAGGCATGGTAAGGGAGGAAGGGTGGGATTTGGTCCTTCTGACCCAGACTTATGACAAGCCTACTCCTGCATCGGCTGCTGAACAAGAAGAAGGTGGTGATGCCGAAGAAGAAGTCGAGGACTCCAGCCACAACGCGGCGCACACAATGGCCGGAGCTCCCTGAGTCGTTGATGTTGTCGATGAAGACCCTACGAAAGTAGCTCCTTCAGTCAGGTAAGCTAATGGGCTTACTGACGAGGGTGGGGAGCTGGAAGCCCTAGTGCAAAGGATGGATCTCGAAGACCGGGACTATATGACATTGTCAGAAGATGAAGGATCTAACAACGAGGATGATGTGGACCAACATGCAGTTCCATCCGAGTGGAACACATACCAGTTCGACAAGCTCGTCGTTAACGAAGGCTTCCGCGTGTCGTGGGAGTACAACCAGAGCAAGGTTAGGTAAAGGAGCTTTATAAAATGCAAGGAAGCCATGCAGAAGGTGATCAAATTCTGAGCCTTGTTGGTGCGTCGTACATTCACAGTCGTCAAGTCTAACCCAAGATGCTAACGTGAAGTGCGACATAGAGGGATGCCCTTGGTAGTGCACGCATTTCAGCCTAAGTGGGACACCTAATATAAATACTCTATAGTGGTCCCTCACACATGTGTCGTCGCTGAGTCAGTGTGGTCTCACTGGAACCTGTCATCATGCTTTATCGCCAACCTCATATACGGTGATATTGTGGATAATCTAGATTTTGAGCCACAATCCATCATTCGGACGATTGAGGCAGGGTTTCAGTACACTGTCAGCTATGTCAAGGCGTGGAGGGCAAAATAAAAGGCATTGGAATTAAGGTTCGGTACTTTTGAGGACTCGATCCTACCACAACCTCCCCGGGCTACTCCAAGTCATCAAAACAGGAATCCCAGCACTCATGTCAACATTCAAGATTCCACGTTGTGGGATTAAGGGTAACCGACTACATGGGGTGAATAGGAGGTTTGTAAAAACTTTTCAATTAATTAACAATGTTATCTACTATGTCTTAACAAGCCTTTCTAACACAATTCAAGTAATGAAAGACTATGCTATGTTTAGACAATTTTGATACTATACCAATATTAAGTACAAATCTACATAAACAATTCTACACAATTAAATTGCTAAAAATATAAATACGAAAATAATAAAGGAAATAATTAAACCACAATGGAGACAAATGATAATTTTCTCGTGGTATCGAAGACTTGCCAGGTCTTCACTAATCCATGTTGAGTAAACTTGAACAAATCAAGTTGGCTCCACATGAGCACTTTCCTCAATCACTAGAGTTGTTATTTCTCCTCTCCGAAGGTGGTGAGCACAATACCACTTCACAATCTGTTGTTGGGACTCTTTACAATCCCCTTGAATAGCTCACCGCGTAAACTTCCTTCAAAGCTGTCTAGGTGCCGACAAGCACCAAGAGTAATAAACCAAAGTGTTTGTTTGAGGAAATCAAGTGCCAACAAGATCAATTAATGATGCAATGCACTTGAATGCTCTCAACTACCTCAAAATATGAATTCTAATCAAATGGGTAGATGATGGTGCACTAAAGGCTCAAGTGTATTTAATATGCCCAAAGGTTCTTGGCTTGGTGTTGGTGGGGGTGTATTTATAGCCCTCACCAACAAAACTAGCAGTTTGAACCAACTTCCTGGAAAATTCAGGGTTTGTGTAGTACCGTTGTTGAAATCTGGTACTACTGGAACCACTGTTCAACGGTCAGAACTTGCACATTTAATGCTTCTAAACTAGCTGTTATATAAAGATGTGGCCGTACCACACTCACAAGATCCGGTACTACCGCATGCCGATAGTACCACTTGGCCAGATCGGAACTACCAATTTCGAGAGGTTTAAGAATCAAGAAAAACACCCTCTTTGGAAATAATGTACAACCATGTAGAAATCGGTACTACCGCACTCCGGTAGTACCACTCAGATCAATCGGTACTACTAATTTCCAGAGGATTATAAATCTCTGAAAAACACCCTCTCTGGAAATAACGTACCGCCATATAAAATTCAGTACTACCGCACTCCGGCAGTACCACTCAAGAAATATGGTCATACCGATTGTCAGAGGAGATGAACACTCCAAAAATAAGCTCTCTGGAATAAACATACCATCAACTAGATTTTGGTACTACCGACCTGCGGTAGTACCGCTCATCAATTGTGGTCATACCAATTTTTCTTAAACAGATTCCAAAAGTTATTCTAAATGCAATGCATGACTCGTAGTTGATCAAGATGGCACAAATATAGATCCTCAAGCAACTAGCCGCGGTCCCTCTTTATAGTATGACATTTAACCTATAAATTCAGTCTTTTATCCAAACACCGAGACCGGTAAAAACTATGAAAAGGATCCTTAGAGTACAATATACCTTTGCCTTGAGCCATATCGATATTTTATCATGTTTGTATTGCCATTACCATCTAGTCATTTAAACTCCGGGACTAAACATTTAAAAATATCTTAGCACACATATATTAGTCCCTTAATTCATTGTCGTTATTAATTATCAAAATCATCTTAAGAGGCCTAGATACTTTCACACGCATCCGAAGTGGACCAATAAGAGGGTACTATGCGAGCATTTTTGCCTTTTGTCCATGCATCAATGCATTTCACACTGCCTTCAATCTTACGCGTGGATGGCATATTCCTGACTGAAAAGTACAAGGGCCAGATATTGATTGCAATAGCGACGGACGGGAACAATCAAGTTCTTTCTATGTCATTTGCTTTTGTTGAAAGCGAAAACACGGACAGTTGATTGTGGTTCTTGAGGAATTCAAAGATTTTTGTTGTACAAGACCGTCCAAACGTATATATCATACATGATCGACATGTGGCCCTGCTGAGTGCAACAAATCAGCTACAACAAGAAGAGAACGAACCACTTCCATGAGCGGATCTGCAGAGTAGGTGGTCATGAGGCACTCGCGTGCAAACTTCTACAAACAATTATGCAACAAGGACTTGATGAACCTGTTCAAGCGGCTGCGCACTACCAAAACCATCAGTGAAAGTTTGAAGCACTCTTGAATATTATGGATGAGCGGACTCAGGCGCACAGAATGGAAGCAGAAAAAAGGGCCACCCCAAGCGTTGACCAGGTACCCGAAGCATTGCCATAGCTATCCAAAGATGGTCCTAGTGTGACGAGGAAGACGGGAGCGCAGGTGAAATGTTTATCGGGCTGGATTGAGCACGAGCCTAAGGAGAAGTGGTCGTTGCTACATGACAGGGGTGGTGCTCGATATAGTGTCATGACAACCAATCTAGCCAAGGTGTATAACTGGGTCATGTGCGGCGCAATGTGTCTCCCTTTGGTTGGTATTGTGGAGGAAATTATTCGCGGTACCACTAATTACTTTGTTGACAGAAGCAACAACATGTCGCTCGCCATGGCAAATGATATAGTACTATACTCCATCGTGGTCACCAAGTACATGGAGGAGAAGAGCAAGAATAGTGAGATGCACTTGGCATTCAAAATGGGCATAAGGGAGCTTCGGTTCAAGATAATGTACAAGGATAAAGGATATCGCGGGATGAACTGCGAGATGATCACCCACGAGTGCACGCTACGCCACGCTAGTTGTGTATGCATTCCCAACAAGCCTCTTCTTCCGCATAGACCCTACTCCCATGTCTTGATCACATGTTCGATGGTGGCGCAATATCCCGGGCAGTACCTCTCTAACTATTTCAACAAGAAGAAGGTGGTACAAACCTAGAGTGCAGAGATGTATGGTTACACCGTGGTTGACCATTTCACTATCCATCTGACCTGGGACCAACTTATCTGGGCCGCGAGCATTGATAAGCTGAAGGAAAAGGTTGGCCAGCGACAGGTATGACACATCAGGAACGACATGGACGAAGCAGAAGCCGGGCATCATACGAAGAAGCGCTCCATTTGCAGAGAGTCTGGGCACACATTCAAGAAATACCTTATGAGAAATCCTCGGGATGAATGAGACATCGTCACTCCGGAAGTCGTCGCAGGGATCTCATTCGATCGCCCGACTCGAGACGGTCCACATGGGGGATGTTGAGGTCGCGACCACAAGAAAGGTTCATTCAGTTTAAATATGTGGTGCCCAATGCCTTGTAATATCAATTTGATTTGTAAAAAAACTATATGGTATGCCATTGTGATTTATTGACAAAAAATGTTATGACGTTGTGTTGAATGTTATGTAATGTTATTGTGATTTGTCGATAAAAAATGTGCTCGAAAATAGTCAGTAGAAATTTTTATTTATCGATAAAATATTTTATGACATTGTGATAAATGTTATATAATATCAGTGTGATTTGTCGATAAAATATCTACTCGAAAATACTTAGTACAAAAGGAGTGAAGACGAATGAAAAAATGACGGTCCAAATTTTGAAATAAAAAAATAGAGATCCATGTCTCCAATTGAATTAGCGACTGCACATGTCGCCAATTCAACTGGCGACAGGGAGCTCTGGGCACTGTTGAGCCCCCTACCGCCAATTAGAGTGGCGACATGCTTTGTCGCCATTCCAATTGACGACATGGCATAGTTTTATAATTTTTTATTTTGACTATTTATTTTGTAATTATCTTTTAAATTAATATTATTTCTTAAAAATCCCTATCCTAGCCAACAAAGCCACGTCTTTACCATTTTTTTCTCTTTGCACTTGAAGTTGCAAGTTTAACTTCTTTACTGATTATTTATCTAAAAAAACTCCATTGTCAATTACTTTAACTAGCGGAATCACCCGTGCAATACGATTGTATTTGTTATACAACTCTAACTAGCATGGTGGTATGCGCATTTGCTGTAGGATCAAGGATAACTACTAGAGGAGGGTGAATAGGAGGTTTCTAAAAATTCTAGACTAAATCATACAATTAAGCAAGATGACTAAGCAATACTATCTATCACAAAATATATGCTACAAAATTAATTTCAATAAGTAAAGACAAGAAATAACCGCAATGGAGACAATAAGGTTTTTCCCGTGGTATCAAAGATATATCGATCTTCACTAGTCCATGTTGAGGAAGCTTGACCCAATCAAGCCGGCTCCACTAATTAAGCATTCCCTCGATTTTTCACTTGGTTGTTCTTCCTCCTCTCTGGAGTTGGTAAACACCGAACCAATCACAGTCGGCGTCGGGCCTCTTCACAATCTTCTTGAAGAGATCACCACGCAAACCTCCGCCAAGCCGCCTAGGTGTCGACAAACACCAAGAGAATAGACCTTGACCTTCGCTTGACGGCAACCAAGAGCAATTGGATCAAATTAGAATGCAATGCACTTAGTTTTTGCTCACAACCTCACCATTAATGCAATGAGAGTAAATAAGAGTGAAAAGTGTGCTCTTAGCTCAAGTCTGCTCAAAGAATGCTCAACTACATGTCCTTGAGCTGGTGGGGGTGTATTTATACCCCCACAACCAAATATAGCCGTTGGAGGAAGAAATTAGAAGCTTTCAGGAAAAACGGTAGTTCTGCCGTGTATAGGTCGAAACTACCGCACCTCCATCGAGTGCACAGTAATGGCTATTTCAGAGTTATTAAATGCTTTGACATAGCCGTTGGATTTATGGTGCGGAACTACCGCCAACTAACATTCGGTAGTTCCGATGATCGGAAGTACCATAAATTACTTGCGGTACTACCGCTCTTAGTTCAGGCACAAAAGTCCCTTTTCTGGAAAAAAAAAAACGTTCCGCACTAAATTTCAGAAGTACCGCACAGCGGTAGTTCCGCTCATATTATGGCAGTAGTTCCGTTCTCAAAAAATGGGCAGAAAGTTCAAAGATGCATCTCTCTGGAAAAAACGTTCCGCGCAAAAAAACAAGTACTTCCGCGGTGCGGTAGTTCCGCCCATATCATGGCGGTACTACCACTCTTCCAGAAAATCGAAGAAGTCCAGAAAGGGTGCTCTCGGAAAAAACGTTCCGCATAAATTTCAGAAGTTCCGCCCAGCGGTAGTTTCGCAGATTCAATGCCGGAACTACCGTTTTTGTCCAGAAAGCATATTTTATTTTCAAGCAGACTAGGAATGCATGCATGATCCTAATTTGATCCAAATGCATAATGATGTGCTTTCAAGCTAATAGTTAAGATACCTCTTAATAGCACGACATCTATCCTAAAATCCGGTCTTCCAATATACCTCTAAGACCGGTAAAATTCAAAAAGGGTCCTACACTATTTTATATCTTGCCTTTGAAACAAACTCCATCTTCTTGATATCCTTTGGCATGCAACTTTTTATTTTAACTTTGTCATTTAGGACTAAACCTTGTAATCACTCAACAAGCATATTAGTCTCATATTCACATATTGTCATTAATTATCAAAACACATTTTTAAGGACCTAGATGCTTTCATTTGCGCAGCTAGATTTATTACATAATGTCCAGTATTTGATATTGATATTTGGAGGTCAATTGTTTGTTTTTCCCTATTTATAAGTCGATTTTATTGACCAGTTCTTCTTTTCTGCTTCAACCACCAACAACAAGCTCAACTTTTGATCAATTCTCCTTAGTTGCTACCCCTTTCAATACAATACTCTATCACATATTTATCTTCCACTTCTCTCCAATTATTGCTTATTGCTGACCGTTGCGATATCAAACACGCATACACATCGCCGATCCCCGCCAGGGACACTCCCCACGCTCTCTCCGGTGGCCCTAAGCCTTTTTTCTACGACTGCGTCATCTCCACTCCAAGCTCTTTACTCCTCTGCTTTTTGTATGTTTGTGCTTTTATTCGTATGGATGCATGTATATATGTACACATGCATGATGTTAAACATGCTCAATGTCCTATTTTCCCATGTCGGACGCTCCTCTTATTTGATGTTATCCAACTCAATGTTATGGCTTCCTCACTAACCGCAGCGACCCCTCGAATTCACTGGTGCTAACATGCATACTTTAGTCGTTGTCTAATGATATGGATAGTCTTCTCACCATTGTTGGTGACAATGTGCCCCTCACCAGTGATGGTATGCTCCTAGCTACTGATGGCCTCACATCGTCTGTAGTTTGTCTTCAATGCAAAACTCCACCTCCTCTCTTCCGGGAATGCTCCAACATTGAGCTTCTTTGCCCACTGATTTCTTCAACAATGCCAATGATCACCATCGTCCTCGCAGCCCTAGCTCCTTCTACTTTGGCCTTTCACTTCAATGGCTCCAGCAAGTAGCACGACGTTGTCATAGTCAAACGACTAAGTGAGCTGCACAACATTGTCATCATCTCCGCGCCTGCCATCTTAGCTCTCCGTTTCCCCCGTGGGTCAATGTCTTCTTGCATGCACATCAACGCCATTGTACTCTTTCATGGTCTCATCTGACACCATTCATGTTATCCTCATTATAACTTTTATCATCAATCAAATTTGTAGTATTTTTTTATTAGAGTTTGTATACAAATCAAAATGCTAAATTTATTTAATTCATTATAAATTTTATTTACTTTAGGGATTTTACTTTCAAATTCCTATGCAAGTAAAATTACAAATTTTCTTTTGTTTGTAATTCCGAATTTCAATTTTTTTATTGGAATTCGTATACAAATCAAACTGCTGATTTTTCTTTGCCTTTTAATATGAATTATAGTTATTTAGGTATTTAACTTTGGAAATCGTATGAAAATCAAATTGATAATTTTATTTTATTTTTTATTATGAAATTTAGTTATTTTTTATTGAAATTCGTATGCAAATCAAATTGCTTATTTTATTTTATTTGATATTGTGAATTTCTGTTCTTTTATTGGAATTCGTATCCAAATCCAATTGCTTATTTTCTTTATTTTCCATTTCGAATTACATTTATTTAGGGATTTACTTTGAATTTCTTATTGAGATCAAATTGATAATTTTATTTTATTTTTATTCTGAATTTCAGTTATTTTTTTTATTGGATGTCGTATACAAATTCAACTGTCAATTATTGTTTATTTTTTGTTCCATATTATAATTATTGGCATTTGTATCGAAATCAAATTTCTAATTTTATTTTAATTTTATTCTGAATTTTATTTTTTTATTAGATTTTGTATACAAATCTAATTGATATTTTTTTACTTTTTATTCTGAATTATAATTATTTAGGGATTTTACTTAGAAATTCGTATAGAAATAAAATTATTTATTTTGTTTTATTTTTATTATGAGTTTTAGTTTTGTTGTTGTATTCCGTATACAAACTAATTGACAATTTTATTTATTTATTTATTTCTAATTAAAATTATTTAGAGATTTTCTTAGGAATTTGTATGGAAATCAAATTGCTATTTTTTATTTTTATTCCGAAGTTTTGTTTTTTTACTCTTTTATTTAGGAACTCGTATGGATATCAAATTGCTGGTTTTATTTTATTTTATTTATTTTGAATTTCAGTGTTATTGTATTTGACACATGCTCTTTCTTTAATCTAGACCGTTGTAATCTAGACCCACCACGATCGACGATATAGATCTTTTTTTTTCACCAATTAAGGTGAAAATTTCTAGCTCTTAAGAGCGAACGGTGTGGTTTTTTTTAACTTTGCTTTAATAAAATGATAGATGTTTATGACTAAAAATACAGTTGTATACAACTCTAACATCTATCTATGATTTATCTGCATTGAGTGTTGACCCTTCTTCAGCTAAAGAAGTCCCACTGAAGTATCATGACATCATGCTGCATAAATTTTCAGATCGATGGTGTGCTCTAGTGAGTGGCGACGAGTGAGAAATCATAATCTCAACATTAAAAGATTTATAAGAAAGACATCTAACAGCGTTTAGACACTTTAAAATTCCAAATGAATACATATAACATGAGTAGCAGCATCCTGCTCCAGCAAAAAAGATCAGTCAGGATGACTTCCAAGAGTTCAAGTTCTTAGCTACATCACAAATGGTTCAGTCATCAGTTGACAAGTTCATAGCTAAACAAGCAGCAGCAGCAGCAGCTAGAATTCCAAGGCAATTAGGTAGTAATGAAGTTTCAGGCGTCAATGGACAGCTGCTTGTGCTTGGACACCTTGGACTGCAGCTTCTCCAGCTTGGCGCTCGCGCTCCTGTGCTGCTCGCTCATCTTCCCCTCCTGCGCGCTGCACATCTGCAGCTTCATCTTCAGCCTGAGCATCTTGTGCACCCGCGCGGCCCACCCGTCCTTGGCGCGGCCGAGCTTCTGGATGTCCTCGCGCATGTCCGAGCACTCCTTCTCCAGCTCCATCAGCCGCAACCGCATGCTATCCATGCCGACCTTCAGCACCTGGTTCTCCTTCACGGTCGTGGCACAGCCCCGCCGAAGCTTCGCCGGACGTCGCAACGCCGCAGCTGCGCAGGGGCCTTGACCCTTCCAGGTTGTCGGAGACGAGCAGGCACCCGGCTATCGACGTCCTCAGCTGCAGCTGCTCGAAGAAGAGGACCTGCACCACCACGCGCAGCGGTAGGCGCTCGTTCTGCGCCGCGTGGGTGCATGCTTCCAGGGAGAGCTTCTGGCAATCTATTAGCCGACATAGCCGCTCGCACTCGCCTTCTGGTAGCCATGAATGCGCCTGCAGTTGGCGTGGTGGAACAAAATTAAGCAACATCAACCATGTTACATTTCAAAGCTTTCGATGTCAAGTGGCTAATAATCTGTGTAGTTTCAGGTGTAAATGAAAACAAGTGCAAATGATTACTTGTTAAAAGAAAAAAGTCTGCAGATGTTATGGCAATATATGCATGGCTCTCCGTGTCTTCAATTCTTGGTGCAAGAACATAATTGAGGATGTGATGATAGTATAGAGTAGGGACAAGTGTCATTTTGCCTTTGAGAAGTATCAGTTTCAGAAAAAAAGATCACTAATAGCTTTCAAATGAAGATGAAGAAACTGCATAATAACAATTTGGGAATTAAAAACAGTAGGTTTTAAAGTTTACCTTCAAGTATACATCAATGGCACGGTAAAGACCATCATCTAATGGCCGAGCATATTCAGGCAAAGCAGCTGCCAGAGATTGGAATTTCGGTGGCTTCAGATTGATATCTGGTGCAATCTCTGCAAGATATCCATCAATTAGCTTAGCAACAGCAGTGATTGGCGCCAACGAAGGAGACGCCATCACATCATCCAAGCACGGGGAGGCACTGCCTGTGGTCTGGTCCATTGCCAAGAAGTGATCAAGAATCCTGTGCACACACTCGACACTGTAGAGTGTGTCCATGGTGTATGAGAAGTTTGGCAGCAGTAGATCCTCCAATGTGGCTTCATCCAATTGCACACCAACCCTTTTCTCTAAGTTGGAAATGCAAGCACGGTTGACTTTCAGAATCATGGCAGTTCGAAGCAGCCATAGCAAAACATTTGTGGATATTAAACCTTTCTGAAGAGGCAACATCCCGTCAATCTCTTCAAGCAAATGCCTTTGTTCTTCCTCAGATAGGGTAGCAGCAGTCAGGGGCATCGGTCCCATGCTTTGACGCCTATTCAGTCCTGGGAGAAACTTCTTGGCATAGTATGTGAGCGAACTGGCAATGATCTCATGTTTGATGCCTCTTGACTCCATAGTGGAAATTAGCCTCTTGTATGCAGGGAACCTCAGCGATGAAGCATCATCGTACCACCAATCTGAGCTGCAGTTCCTGAGCTTTGCACCCGTGCTTATACCATTCCACAATACACTGCACCCAGGGCTTTGCATGGAACCATGTTCCGAGACTGGCCAGCCAAAGAGGTCTGGATCAATACTAGCTTTGCCAGCTAACGATTCAATGCATCTCTTCACAATGTGAAGGTCTTCAGCGTGAGGGAGAAGGTCATCACATGTCTGAAGTGCTTCCAGGGAATCTTTCCAGCTCCGGAGGACTACTTGGTTGAAAAACGCTTCTGTCTGATTAATCAGGTTATCCTCAGCTGTTTCTTCTGTCATTTGGAGATGTTCAGCGGCACACCGAAGGCAGACAACATTTGCTGAAGAGAGCTCTATCTTCACCCCATAACAGAACCTTGCCACAAACTCAAATGACTTTGCGCCCCCAGGGATGTCAGGTAATTTGATGGTACATTCATCTTGGTCTGAACTCTCCTCAATCAACCTTCCCAAGATGGCACTCTTTGAAAGTAGAGGGAACTGAAAGAAGACGAAAATCATTTCAGAGAAAAGGAAAACTTTGTAAAGGTCAAGTTCACACTAAGTTTTGAGAGAAAATAGCTTGTAAATATATTTTTTCCCTTTTGAGAATCAGCATGATGTGTGACTATGACTCTATGAGAACTATACTACAGAAACAGAGTTCCGTCTAAGAATTAAGGTCAGTTAAATGTAAGAAAGGTACAGATGATTTTTCTCTTCTTCGAACTTCTCCCTAATCAAAAGTACAAGCAAAGCTATAAAACATCTTGCTTCTTATAGTTACAAATCTACAGTGGGCAACTAGATAGAAAAGCATACCTTATGAAGGTGGAAAGACATCTCCCCAACCTCAACAATAACATCGCTGGGAAGCCCAGTTGTGCAGAACCTACAAGGTTCACGAGAAGAAGCCCATCATGTTAGATAATATTGTAACGTATGCTTTGTATGGAAACAAACCAACCGAAATCATGGAGTCCCGATGTGTAGAAAGTTCCTGGGTTGTAAAGATAGGAAAGTCCAGATATGGTTGTTGTAAAAATAGAAAGGTATAATACCGGCATCTCCTTGATTTCGGTTGGTGATTTGTACGCCATGCAGAGGGCTCTTCTCTGCATATATTAACAAAGCTACGCGGCCTCTGTAAGAGGTAAGAACGCTTCCTAAACATACCTGGTTGTTTTACATGGTATCAGAGCTTACTCCCACAAAAATACATCTAGCGTCGCCTGAGTCTTGCTCGTCGTCATGGCGAGCTCCTCGGCGCTCAACGTCGCGTCTTCATTGTTCGGTCAGATCATCACCGAAAAATTGACCAAGATCAACTTCCCTCTATGGAGGGCGCAGGTCCTGCCCACACTGCGAGGAGCGCAGTTGCAGGGCTATCTCGACGGCACCAACACTCCTCCACCTGCAGAACTTGAAGCCATGGATGGAGAGAAGGTCAAGAAGGTGCCCAACCCCGATCATGCTGCCTGGAAAGCCATGGAGCAGCAGGTGCTTGGGTTCCTGATGACGTCGCTGTCACGGGAGGTGATGGTCCAAGTGGCCACACTCGAAACACCGCAAGAGGTGTATGGAGAACTTGTGCGGATGTACGCATCTGCCTCACGTGCGAGGACCGTCAACACGAGGATCGCACTTGCAACGACCCGCAAAGGTAACATGTCTGTTACGGAGTATGTTGCAAAAATAAAGTCCCTGGCAGATGATATGGCCTCGGCTGGAAAGAAAGTTGATGATGAAGAGCTGGTTTCTTATCTCCTGGCCGGCCTTGATGAGGAGTTCAATCCAGTCGTGACGGCGGTGGGGGCGCGCACCGAGTCTATCTCGGTGGGTGAATTGGTCTCTCAGCTGCTGAGCTTTGAGCACAGATTGGATCTACTGCATGGCGGATCGCAAGGATCTGCCAACATGGCCAAACGCGGCCGTGGAGGCGGCAATAACCGCGGTCGCGGCAATCAGCAAGGCCGTGGTGGTGGCCGTGGCCGCTCCGGCAGTCGTGGCCGTGGCTCAGCTACACCAGGAGGACGTGGCACTGGCCGCGGGTACTTCAACAACAGCAGCTACAGCGACGACAAACCACAGTGCCAAATCTGCGACAAGACTGGCCACACCGCCCTGGAATGCTGGTACAGGCTCGATGAGGAGTCTTATCCCAATCAGAAGAGTGCATCGGCTGCGACACATTCATATGGAGTAGACACAAACTGGTATACGGATACCGGCTCAACCGACCACATCACTGGAGAGCTCGAGAAGCTCTCCATGAAGGAGAAGTACAAGGGAAAAGATCAAATCCGTGCAGCAAACGGTGCAGGTATGAATATCAGTTACATTGGTCATGCTATTATTAGTACCCCTAATTCCAATTTGAAACTTAATCGTGTTCTTCATGTTCCTACTGCTGATAAAAATCTTATATCTGTGCACCGTCTTGCTTCTGATAATCATGCATACCTTGAATTCTATCCGAATCATTTTCTTGTTAAGGATCAAGCTACCAAGAGGACGCTGTTTGAAGGCCGGTGTAGAAACGGTCTCTACCCCATACCGAGTGCGCATCTAAAAGAAGCTCTTGGTGCCACCAGATCGTCTCCTGACTGGTGGCACTATCGTCTTGGTCATCCCTCATCTGAGATAGTTAAGAAAGTCGTTAGTAGCAATAATTTGCCCTTTTTAGTTGAGTCAAATAAAGGCTCAAATGCGTGATGCATGTCAACAGGCAAAGAGCCATCAACTTCCGTATCTGTGTCCACTAGTGCTTCATCCAAGCCACTAGAACTCATTTTTTCGATGTATGGGGTCCCGCCACGATTCGGTGGCGAAATAAATACTATGTTTCTTTCATCGATGATTATAGTAAGTTCACCTGGGTCTATTTGCTTCGTTTTAAATCTGAAGTTTTTCAGAAATTTCATGACTTCCAAAATATGGTTGAACGAATGTTTGACAGCAAAATTATTGCTGTACAGACAGATTGGGGTGGAGAGTACCAAAAACTCAGCTCCTTCTTCACAAAAATTGGAGTAGCACACCTAGTATCGTGTCCTCACGCACACCAACAAAACGGCCCAGCTGAACGAAAACACAGGCACATTGTTGAGGTTGGTCTAGCCTTGCTTGCACATGCATCTATGCCTTTAAAATTCTGGGATGAAGTTTTTGCCACGGCAGCATATCTTATTAATCGAACCCCATCCAAAGTCATTGACTTCATGACACCCTACGAGCGTCTCTTTCATAAGAAACCCGACTATAAGTTCCTTCGAGTATTTGGCTGTGCATGCTGGCCCAACCTTCGTCCTTATAACACTCATAAACTTGCTTTTCGTTCCAAGCGATGCGTCTTCTTGGGCTATAGTTCATCTCATAAAGGCTACAAATGCCTTGATGTTAGTACAGGACGAGTCTACATATCAAGAGACGTCATATTTGATGAAGGAGTTTTTCCTTTCCGTGAGTTCCATCCCAATGCCGGCGCTCGTTTACGGGCTGAAGTCAATCTCCTTCCTCACTTGTTTCCTTCCAGTCCCACCATGAATCATCCGGGGGATACTAATGTAGCTGATTCATTGTTGCCTGATATTCAAAATACCCAAAATTCTGCACCTAATGATACTTTTTTGGAAGAAAACAGTGGTGCTTGTGCGCAGGAAATCTTGGAGCCAAGATCAAGTACGATCCCAGGTGCCGGCAGCGCATCATTGCGCAATGATGGCGGCCCGTCGACTTCGTCCGATGGTGGGCCGACAGCGGACATGGGTCAGGAGCCCACTGGCCCATCGTCAACCGAGATGGATCCACATCAGGATGTCCCTGGCACTGGATCTTCTGTATCAGATAATGCTGCAGCAACAAATCTTCCACGCCGGACCAACCGGATCAGAAAACCAAAAGCATACACAGATGGCACTATAAGGTATGGCTATGGATGCTTAGCGGTTGGTAATGAATCACATGAACCACATGATTTATCTAAAGCTCTTGGTAATAAAAATTGGAAACATGCTATGGATGAGGAATTTAGTGCCTTGCAAGATAACAAAACATGGCATTTAGTACCAGCACAGGAAGGAAAAAATCTTATCGATTGCAAATGGGTATACAAAATTAAAAGAAAGGCAGATGGCAGCATAGATAGATATAAGGCTCGATTGGTAGCAAAGGGATTTAAACAGAGATATGGAATAGATTATGAGGATACTTTTAGCCCTGTTGTCAAAGCTGCTACTATCAGAGTGGTGCTTTCTATAGCAGTGTCTAGAGGCTGGTGTCTTAGGCAGCTAGATGTAAAGAACGCGTTTCTTCATGGTGTTCTTGAGGAGGATGTCTACATGAGACAACCACCAGGTTATGAAGATAGTAAATTCCCACATCATGTATGCAAGTTGGATAAAGCAATATATGGTCTGAAACAGGCCCCTAGAGCTTGGTACTCAAGGTTGAGTGATAAACTGCAGCAACTTGGTTTCTGCCCCTCTAAGGCCGACACTTCATTGTTCATATTTAATAAAGGCAATGTTAGCATCTTCTTGTTGGTTTATGTAGATGACATTATAGTAGTCAGCTCTTCCTCAGAAGCAGTGTCAGCATTGCTGAAGGATCTCAAGTCAGATTTCGCCCTAAAGGATTTAGGTACATTACATTACTTCCTTGGCATAGAGGTGAATAAGGTACGTGATGGTATTCATTTATCACAAAGTAAATATGCTTCAGATATTCTTAAACGGGTTGGCATGACTCAATGCAAACCCATGGCTACACCTCTATCGGTTGCTGAAAAATTAAGCATTGAGGAAGGTGAACCTCTTGGACCTGAAGATGCTACACGATATAGAAGTGTAGTTGGGGCATTACAGTACTTGACCTTAACTCGGCCAGATATTTCTTTCGCAATTAACAGAGTCTGTCAGTTTCTACATTGTCCTACTACAGCTCACTGGTCTGCAGTCAAAAGGATTCTTAGATATGTAAAACTCACGTGTGATATTGGCATGAGCATAAACAAGTGCCAATCTATGCTTGTGAGTGCCTTCTCTGACGCAGACTGGGCAGGAGACATTGATGATAGAAGATCAACAGGAGGATTTGCAATTTTCGTTGGCAGTAATCTTGTATCATGGAGTGCAAGAAAACAAGCCACTGTGTCAAGGTCAAGTACAGAAGCTGAATATAAAGCTCTAGCCAATGCAACAGCAGAAGTTATCTGGGTGCAATCACTTCTTAAGGAACTAAAAGTTCCAACGCCACCTGCAGCAAGGTTATGGTGTGATAATTTAGGGGCCACTTATCTCACAGCGAATCCTGTGTTTCATGCTCGTACAAAACATATTGAAATTGATTTTCATTTTGTGAGAGAACGTGTGGCTCAGAAACTTCTGCAGGTTCGGTTGATATCAACACATGATCAAGTTGCTGATGGATTCACCAAGGCTCTTACAAGAGAAAAACTGCATAATTTCAGACGCAATCTTAACTTAGTAAAGTTATGATTGAGGGGGGCTGTTAGATAATATTGTAACGTATGCTTTGTATGGAAACAAACCAACCGAAATCATGGAGTCCCGATGTGTAGAAAGTTCCTGGGTTGTAAAGATAGGAAAGTCCAGATATGGTTGTTGTAAAAATAGAAAGGTATAATACCGGCATCTCCTTGATTTCGGTTGGTGATTTGTACGCCATGCAGAGGGCTCTTCTCTGCATATATTAACAAAGCTACGCGGCCTCTGTAAGAGGTAAGAACGCTTCCTAAACATACCTGGTTGTTTTACACATCAGTCAATCAGTAATCACGTATATGTAGCTTACATAGTTTAATAAACAAAACGAGCCAGTGAGTTAGAAACAGTAGTGTAAACAACTTCTTTTGGGTAACCAAAATTCTAAAGGAACTCAATAGATCTGTGTTGTAGCAACAAAGGAAACAAATACATATTTTTTATATATATTTCGACACATCCTGCTTGTGAATTATTTTGCTAAACAAAACAGTATTACTTCTGGCTAAGCTAGAAAAGAATATGTTAGAATAGGACTCTAGAATAGATTTTGGTTTCCTTATCTGTAACCCCTTTGTAATCCCTATATATATTGCCCATTGGGGCCTATTGAATATACACACATTATTCATAACATGGTATCAAAGCTTAAGGTTCTAACCTAGCTCTCCTTCCACTGCCATCCGGCCGCCCCCCCCCCCCCGTAGTCGCCGTCACATCCGGCTTCGTGGCCACTAATCCCCGTCGTCGTTGCCGCCGCCCTCGACGAGCTACCTGTCGTAGCCGCTCACCCCCGATTGCAGCCCTCGCCGAGCCGCCCTCCCGTCGCCGCTCATCCCCAGTTGCCGCCGACACCGTTGCTATCCGACGCCGCCGAGACGCACGCGCGCCATCTCATCCTCGCCGCCGCCGCCGAGCCGCGACCTCTGCCTCCCACCGAGAGCCGCCTCTCCCTTTGGAAGCACAAGGCCAAGGACGAGCCGCCCGCCGTCGCGAAGGTTCTTTGTCGCCGTCGCCTCTCGCGCCGCGCTCGCCGCCGTGGCGAAAAAGAAGGTTCCCCGCGTGTCGTCATTGTTGAAACCCCGCCTTTTAAAACAAATCGGCCTGTCTGATGGGCCGGTATAGGTAAAAAAAGAAAAAGAAAGAAAAAAGAGAGACAGAGAGAGAACGTCGCTCTAACCGCCGCGTCGTCAAGCGCCGCCTGTTAGACTTTGTTGCCTTGGTCGCCGCGCCGTCCAGCGCCGCCTACCGATGGCTTCCGTTCTATCTGCTGCGATTCCATTATCGGAAACAAAGCTTAATGGAACAAACTACATGTTGTGGTCTTCACTCATGGAGATCACGCTAGATGGTCTCCGTCTCTAGGGACATGTTACTGGTACCCGACCTTGTCCGCCGTCGCCGGTTCAGCCTCCTCTCAGATAGCCTACTTCTACATGCACTACAGATGATGAGGCCGCCAAGGAGGCAGACACCACTGCTGCTTCTGATGCTGCTGATGAGGCTTATCAGTATGCCATAGATACTTTTGAGCGCTGGTGTGCTGATGAGTCCCGTGTTCGAGCCATCCTGGTGGTCAGCATCAACGACTCCATCCAGCCAAATATTGTTGGTTTGCGTGCCACTAGTCAGATCTGGGAGTACTTGCACGAGCGATACCAACAGAGCAGTGATGCTCAATTCTTTTCGCTTCAGCGTGAGTTGGAGATGCTTCGCCGGGAGGATTCCTCCGTCGACGATTTCTTTCAAGCCCTCGCCAGTCTCTGGCGCCAACTGGATGAGTTGGCTTCTCCGCTCTGCCAGGCATGTCATGAAGTGCAGAAGGCGGATCGTGATCGCCTTTGTCTTTATGATTTCGTCTGCCGTCTTCGCCCAAAGTTTGAGTTTGAGCTTAATCGCGAGGCTTATCTACCGCCGAGACTCGTTCACCGATTTGATTTCGCGGGTTAGCAACACGATTTGCTACTGTGCTTGCTTCTTCTTCTTCGACTACACCAGCGGTTTCGCTCGACTCTGATTCCTCCTCGGTGTCTGCATTTTACTGCATTTTTGCACCAACTGGGGTTCAATGCAATTGTTGCAAGAACTTCGGGCACGACTATCAGCGTTGTGCGGTGCAAAAAAAGCAGAACAAGGCACGTGGAGGTCCACGCTCCAACGGAGGGCAGGGAGGCCCTTCCTCCACTGGAGGACAGACCAGCACGTCAGGACCTTCTCAGCGATGACTCTGTTCAGTAGCCCTGTCAAGCTCTACTTCAGTAGCTCTCTCACAGCTCAGCATGTTCTGCCAATCTAGCTCAGACGTCTCCTCCAGATACCTCTTGGGTTCTCGATTCTGGTGCCTCTTTTCACATGACACCGGATTCCACATCTCTCACTTCAGTAGAACCTCCTATTTTTCCTATCTCTGTTCAGACAGCTGACGGTACTCCTCTGTCTGTCAGCTGTCAGGGCACTCTTTTGTCCACTGATTTTTCTGTTCCAGTTGTTTCCCATGTTCCCCAACTTACCATGCAACTTCTCTCGGTGGGTCAGCTCACCGATCTCGGCTGTAGGGTTGGTTTTGACTCTCACACCTGTTTCATTCAGGATCAACAGACAGGGATGGTACTTGGAACTAGTCGACGCCGTAGGGATCGTCAGGGTCTCTACATTCTTGATCGCCTCCATCTTCCATCCACTTCAGTTGCTCCTGTCACATCTACGTTTACTTCCTCCGCCACTGCTGCCACCATCTCTGGCGTCTTTGCGTCAGTGGCATCACCGTTTAGGTCACTTGTGTGGTTCCCGCCTTTCTTCATTAGTTCGTCAGGGTGTTCTTGGACGTGTTACTGTTGACACAACCATGTTTTGTCAGGGTTGTAAGCTGGGCAAGCAGCTACAACTTCCTTATCATTCTAGTGAGTCCTTGTCTTCTCGTCCTTTTGACTTAGTTCGTTCTGATGTATAGGGACATGCACCTATTGTCTCTAAAGGTGGGCATAAATCTTATGTTATCTTTATTGATGATTATTCTCGTTTTACATGGATTTTCTCTATCTCTAATCGTGGTCAGTTTCTTGCGATCTATCATAGTTTTGTAACGATGGTTCGTACTCAGTTTGATTGTCATTCGTATTTTTCGCTGTGATTCTGTTGGCGAGTACTGTTATGGCGTTTTTCGATAGTTTCTTTTTGAGCAAGGCACTCTTTACCAGTCTTCTTGTCCTGGTGCTCATGCTCAGAATGGGGTTGCTGAGCGCAAACATCGTCATCTGATTGAGACTGCCCGCACTCTTCTTCTTACCTCTCATGTTCCACCACGATTACGGTCGAGGTCGTTTCTACGACTGCATATCTCATCAATATGCAGCCTTCTACTGCTCTTAAGGGTGTCAGCCTTATAGAGCGTCTCTACTCTCGAGCCCCCCAGTACACCCACCTTCGTGTTTTTGGTTGTACTTGTTTTGTTCTGCTGCAACCTCGTGAGCGCACTAAACTATCAGCCCAGTCAGTTGAGTGTGTGTTTCTTAGTTATAGTTCTGAGCATAAGGATTATCGTTCTTTGGGATCCTACGCTTTCGACGGATCAGGATTTCACGAGACGTTGTCTTTGACGAATCTCGACCTTTCTTCTATCGAGATTCGGCCTCTTCTCATGTTTCCATTGTTGAGTCGATTTCATGGTTGTCTCTTTCAGACTCTTCACATGTTTCTCCACTATCTCAGTCTTCCCCTAGTCTGCCTCCGGTGGTTCCTTCTGTACCTTCGCGTTCGGTGGTGTCTCCTACAACACCACCTCTGGTTCCTACAGCACCATCGTCTCGTTTTTCTGGTGTTCACTACTCCAGACGTCCTCGTCCATCACCAGTCTCCTCTTCTGGTATCTTGCCGACACCCACATCTGATCCTCCTGATGATACTCCTCCTTACATCCTTCGTGACCGGGCATCCCTTTGATCTCCTGATTGTCTTGGATTTGCTCCAATAGCTCATGCTCTCTCGTCACTAAGCCTAGTTCTTATCGTGAGGCTACTCCTTCTTCTGAGAGACAACTCGCTATAGCAGAAGAGCTTGATGCTCTTCGACGTACGGAGACTTGAGATATTGTATCGACCCCTGTGCATGCTCGTCCGATCACGTGCAAGTGGGTGTACAAGATTAAGACCCAGTCTGATGGTACTATTGAGCGCTACAAGGCTTGCCTTGTGGCTCGCGATTTTCAGCAGGAGTATGGTCGGGACTACGATGAGACTTTTGCTCCTGTTGCCCATATGACCACTGTTCGCACTCTTGTTGTGGTTGCTTCTGTTCGCCGGTGGTCTATCTCTTAGCTGGATGTTAAGAATGCTTTTCTTAATGGTGTTTTGCATGATGAGGTCTACATGCAGCCACCACCTAGGTATTCTGTTCCCAATGGGCATGTCTGTCGTCTTCGTCGTGCTCTTTATGGCCTCAAATAGGCTCCTCGTGCTTGGTTTGCACGTTTTACCTCAGTGATTACTGCTGTTGGTTTCACTGTCAATTCCCACGATCCTACTCTTTTGTCCATGTCTCATCTCGGGGTAGGACACTGTTTCTTCTGTATGTCGATGGCATGCTCATCACTGGTGATGATTCCACCTTCGTCACATATGTGAAGAAGCATCTCAGTGAGCAATTTTTGATGACTGATATTGGTTCTCTTGCATACTTCCTTGGGATTGAGGTCTCTTCCATGCCTGAGGGCTACCACCTCTCCCAGCAGAAGTATGTCCAAGATCTTCTTGATCGGTGCAGTCGACCGATACTCGCCTTCTTGAGACTCCCATGGAGCTATCCTTCCAGCTTCGTGCCACTGATGGTGATCTTCTTGAGGATCCTACTCGATATCGTCATCTTGTTGGGAGTTTGGTGTATCTTGTGGGTACTCGTCCTGATATTGCTTATGTTGTTCATATCTTGAGTCAGTTCATGGCCCATCCTACCCATATTCACCAGTCACCTTCGTGTTCTTCGCTACTTGCGTGGGACTATCTCTCATCGTTTGTTTTTCCCTAGCTCCACCTCACTACAACTTCAGGCGTACTCCGATGCGACCTGGGTTAGTGCTCCTTCTTATCGTTGTTCTCTTTCTGCTTACTGTGTTTTTCTTGACTCCTCCCTGATTGCCTGGAAGACTAAGAAGCAGACTGCAGTTTCCCGTTCGAGTACAGAGGCTGAGTTGAGAGCTATGACATTAGTGACAGCAGAGGTTACTTGGTTAAGGTGGCAACTTGCAGATTTTGGAGTACCTGTGGTGAGACCTACGACTCCTTTGTCTGACAGTACAAGTGCTATCAGTATTGCCCGGGACCCAGTGAAGCATGAGCTCACCAAGCATATTGGTGTGGATGCTTCATACACTCGCTCACAGGTGCAGGAGAGAGTACTTGTTTTACAGTTTGTGCCATCAGAACTACATGTTGTTGATTTCTTTACGAAGCCACAGACTAGAGCACAACATTTGTATTTTCTCTCCAAACTCAGTGTGTGTGATCCACCATAAGTTTGAGAGGGGGTGTTAGAATAGAACTCTAGAATAGATTTTGATTTCCTTATCTGTAACCCCTTTGTAATCCCTATATATATTGCCCATTGGGCCCTATTGAATATACACACATTATTCATAACAAAATCAACCTTGCTTTAGCCTAAATCATAAAATATCCCCAATGAGATACTTCCACTATATTTCTCAATGAAAAATGCAACTATCCAATAAAGATTAGGAAAGGGTATGAGCTTATTTCTCCTGTCACGTGTATATTTTTATGCGTAACATCGAAGAATGTGCTGTCAATCATTGATCGGCACATGTGAGAGGAATGCAAGTTGAAGGAATTTGAAATTCCAAAATGTTGACTGATGTTATATAAAATAACTCAAAGCACACTCACCCATCTGTGGTTGCTTTGACCTGCATCCGACTAATGTGATGCAAAAATCCAGGGAAGGAACCATTCCATTAAGTATGTCAATTCTGACAAGCATAACACCTGTCAATTTGATTTTGCTAGTGCAGAAGTTCAGTAAGTAGATTTGAGTTCTTCAAAAGAAGATTTTGACTTCCTTCCTCATGGACACAAGTAACACAAATTGGTACTATCACGTCAAGAAAAAAAAACACTATTGGTACTATAATGAGAACCAAGTACAAGAAAAATGCACAATCTAGCATTTCCATTCATTGAGCCTTAAAGAGGGTATTTACATGAAAGTAAAGGGGGGAAACCTCTAGAGCTTTGAAAAGCACAACAAGCTTAACAGAGTTAGGAGTTGTTCGACTTATCGAAGTTTGCAAACTGAAGCAGCAATGTGACAAATCAAGGCCGGATTCAAACAAAGGAAGGGAGAAAGATCCTTCCGTTTCTATTCTATGCCCCCCAAATCCCCATGAAAAAAATGCGTTCTTTTTCCTATTGCAGATTAGCAAACTAACAGCAAGAACAGGACAAGCACACCCAATTCTTTGTCTAGGTCAGGAAGCGCCCATCCATACATACATACATGACAGAAATCTTAAACAAATTGAACTGGGACTGAACAGAAACGAGCAAGAACCATACCATGCTTGCCCTCGCCTTGTGAAAGCGTCAGGCTTTGAGACCAGCTTCATGGAACCCATCCTGGAACGGATCTGAGACTGTCCCGAAAGGGAGCCAAGCCAGATACACACACGAGAACAGGAACCCCAGCTAGGCAACCAGCGCACAGCACTGCAGCCAAAGCTCAGACCATGGCCAACCCCTGGCCACCTAATCAACCACCCCACAGGAACCAAGAAGACATCATCATTCCAAGGGGGCCTGGGACAGAAGAGAAGACCACCAAGAGGTGTGGGGCTTTTGGGAGACCAGCTCCTGCTCTGCCCAGTCCCCAAACCCCTCTACTGGACTACTACTGCTCTCTGTATCACAGTGACCGTGAGCTGTGAGGTAGTAAAAACTAAAAATCTAAGATTTCGGTAATGTGGGAGGGGCAGCCTCTTGGCTTACGTTCTTGAATCTTGAGTGCAGTAACAATGGAGGAGAGGGGGACAAGGACAACTGTGCCAGGGCAAGGAGAGGAGAAGGCAACAAAGAGAAATGAAGAGGGCGGCTGGGGAAATATACAGGCCAAGGAAATGACCAGCGCCGAAAGCAAGCCGGCAGCTGCAAGCAAGAAAAAGACTAACTGGGGACAAGAAATGGTGATTGGTGAGGGTGAGGGCTTTGATCCTTGGTGAAAATGAGAGAGAGAGAGAGAGAGTAAAAGTTGCTCTGGAAATCTGGGGCTCAGTGCACAGAGATCTTCTTGATTTTGATGGGGAGGGAGGGAGTGAGCGGGGGGACCTGAGGCTGTGTCTGCTACTGCTGCAGTGCATATCTGCACCATTGTCTTAGCCATAATACTTAACAGTAGATGGACTGGCAGCTGCTTTGCCTAACTAATTGTCCTGATGATTACTACAGAAGTCTATAGAACCTTTGCTGCTGCAGTCTTGTTAGCGGTAGAAAAGCTTTGGCATCTGCACATGGCCAGAGCTTTTGGGATTGCAGAGGCAGTGCGACTGGAGCATGGGAGGGTTGGAAGAAGAAAGGAGACAAGCTGAAACGGAACGGACACTTGCTTGCCTTCTAGGCCACGCGGCAACGGCAATTGCAACGTCTCCCCATGCAAATGGGATGCGATTCACACCGACAGAAAAGACGACTCTCGCAGCATGTCAGTGTCAGTGATCCAGTAGTTTTTCGCAAATTGTTGCTCGTCCGACTCGCATGGCTATATGTACCAAGTAATACCGTGTGCCTGCCTTCATGTCTCAAAAACAAAACCACAGAGAACTCTCTCCCAGATATAAAATTTCCGGCCGATAACCAGTTACCAGTCTGGGATCCAAAATCTCGGTCGGTTTTTTTAGGTTTTATAATTTCAAATTTTGATTGTTTTTTAAGTAAATTCAAATAAAATTCAACCGAATTTTTCCCGAGAAAACCGGTAACCGGCCGGCCGTTTCCACCGGCTGCTGGGATTCGATCCGATAACGGTTTTTTTATCCCTGCTCTCCCACCCTTTGTATCTGTGAGCTGTTTGGCCCTCTTCACTGAAGGATGGATGAGCTCCCAGCAGAAGCGAAGTTGCATATATCGCACTGCGGCATTATCCCTGAAATAACCAGTTGCTATAATGAATTGCTAGTACAAAGGAGTACAGGGCATACATCAATCACATGAATCTGTGCACGCAGCAAGACGGCAATTCTTCGATGCCATTATGCCCAAAACCAATGGCTGCCATTTTTTCTAGTAACTGTTCTGCTCCAAGGATACCATGCCTTCTGCTGGGCGAGACAAGAACAACACAAGGCAAACAGAAATGCACTGTTTTGCTCGGAAGAACTAAGTAGAAAGGGTAATCAACCACATGGGGAAGGAAATTCCAAGCTGTCAGTCACCACAGGAAATGATCAGCGACTTACATCGTCGCGGCAAAAGGAAGATCCAAAGATGGAATAATCATGATCTATTGGTTTTCTCCTGATCACCCCAGCCTGTGTAGATCTTCTACCATGTGCAAGCCAGATATCAGTAGGTCCTCCTCACTCCCTCGGCGATCCGACCGACGAGCGTCTTAGTAATGAGGAGAAATTGCAATGGTAATCTTAAAAGATGCTGTAATACCGCAACGCAGATGGAGATACAACAAACTGCTGCCCCTTCAGAAAATGAGACGCTTCGGGGCAAAGCCAGTTTGCGCCACTTGGTTCTGAAATGACCTTGCATTAAGTGAAATAATGAAAAAGCACTGTCATCAGCTCAGATGGCTCCAGTAACACAAGTTGCAACTACTGGAGCAGCAATTAGTTTTGCATTGGACTGCGGTAAGCATGTACATACAACAAGGTCGGGGAAACTGATGCTGCAACAGTTCCACAACAGCTCCCACGAGATGTCTCAAGCTCGAATGATCTGCATGAGCATGAAGGCATTCAGAATTTGCTGGAGCAAATAACACAGTTATTTTTACAATTCACTGTTGCTCCATTCCTGGATAACTTGCTTGATAAAGCCATCATTGTAAAAAGATTGTACTAGTTTATATACACTTATATGTTTCACTCATTAATATGAATGCTGACTACTTTTACGGGGTCTACAAATTCACATTAAATTAAAGAGAGGCACATGGAAAGGTTTAAGCAAGGTGAATATTTGTACTTGAATTTGATAAGTGATGACGTGTAAGTATGCAAAAGCAAAACAATTGGACAAAGAAGCGAAGGAATGACAACAGAAAATATGCAAAAGAGAAACAACTGAACATAGAACTGAAGTACTTAAGAGCAATTACCAATTTTGCTGAAGTTCTGTTTTTCAATGTCAACATTGCTGCTTCAGCGAAGGCTTGGGCAGCTACAGCGTCAGCTTCTGCAGCCTCTGCTTCTTTTACTGCTGCTTCTGCTTCAGCCATGATTGCCTCTGCCTCTGCAACCGCACGAGCAGCAGCGACTGCAGCCTCTTCTGCAGTCATGGTTCTCATCCGTGCCAATTCAGAATCGACTTGAGATTTAGTGAGGTTTGCAACATCATCCCTCTCTACCTTCATTGGCTCTCTTTGTATATCTTCAAGCAGCACCATTTTGGAGCTTCGCCCTTCAGAAAAATATGAACTAGGGGCTATCCTGTACTTCCGATTCACCTGGATTTGTTGAATATGAGTAATGGGTTGCATGCCAGAATGGTTTATACTCCTGGTATGTGTAACTTAGTCCTAGCTAGGTGCAAAATAACAGATTATCTTGGCCTAAATAAAAACGTAAAAACTGTCCAGATTCATAATTCAGGGACCTTACATGCCAACAAAATCTGTAGAACTGAGCAGTTTCCAGGTGGCCCGATACAAGAATTTTAAGCATACGGAAGATGCCATGAGCACCAAAGAGGACCAGCAACAAGTATAAAAACATTTTTTCCCCTGAAATTTTGAATCTAACTTGCAAACTAGACACTCCACTAGAAATGATGACACTGAAAGCAAATATAATAGAATGAGTAAATGCCAATACCAGACAAACGATGATTGGAATAGAGAGTGCTCATGCATGTGTGAACGGGTCTGTGCATTTCAAGGGCACAATGTATCCAGTAGTCATACATATAATGGAAAACGCCCATATATTATGTTTTTGTACATGTAAATATATAATATGTCAATAATCCAGTTCAAATAAACTGAGCTTCAGCAGGCTTCAAATTTTGGTAAAATTGCTACTCCATATCAGAGCACCCTTAAGTTTCAACTCTTTACTCGGTCAATGTATAAGTTGTCATTACTCTGAAATGCATAATAATCAAGTTATGAGATAGAAAGGAATATTACCTTTATCAATTTCCCAGATGCTGTCAATTCATTCAGTTTTGAAGACAGTACATGATCAAAATCAGCAGGTGGCCAGTATTGCTCCTACATGAGAAATCAGGTTAAGAAAGTTGCCATCTACCTAGCAAGTTAGATCAAGTAACTTTGAATTGGAATATTATAGTTGCTGATTTTCATGATAACATTTCTGCAAGTCAACGATTATTACAGAACTTTCTACGCAGTTGATGCAGCATGCGTGAATACCAGGACTGTATTCAGTGATTAGCGACATAAACGTGTAATAGTATATTGTACTCATGAAGACTCTACAAAAGGTACTGTAAAAAAGTGTGTGCATTGGCAATAAGCCAATAACAGACATTAGGTACATACATACTAATGAAATGTAGGTTCCACACAATGTTGAGGGGTTGATGGTAGCATATATGAATACTAACGGATGAGAAATTTAGGCAGAGATAAATAAGATAAACAAAGGAGTGTCAGGTCAGAACTTCTATGGGAAAATGGGCCAGATGGGAACAGGAGAGTTCAGTTGCCACAGCCCGTACAGCATTTAAGTTCATAAATTTGGCATTTGTAAAGGATCCTATGCTGGGTTCTTGATAATTTATAATCGTAAACTACAACATAAATAGAAGAAGAATAGAGACCTCTATGTAATTAGCGATGGCCGTTTTGTATGACCCTGTAGGCTCATTCAAGCTCCTAACAGCCTCCATTATGATATTGTCTAGCCTGCAGGAATGCCATAAAGGTACATTACAGCAGTCATAATCTTGTAGTTTCTGTTCATGATACCGGTAGAACAAAAAAACATAATACGACGATTCATCTATTAGACTAAAATTAAACTACCAAAGCAAATGGGATATCTACCTGGAAAGGGATCTCTTTGTCGAACTAGACGTTGCGAGAGACACGGCATCGGCAATGTCATCATCACCATCACAGGTGGCTGTGGTGACTGCTGTCGAGTGGCTTTCGTACTTAGGAGTAGACCTCGGTTTCTTAACAGTGGGCGTCCTTCGATTATCACGAGCGCCAGATGCATTCACGGTCACATTCATGTTGCGCCACTTGTCCTGCAATCGTAATCGGTAAAGGAGCATAATGCATATGCACGAACGTCAGGACTTACAATTTCATCCCCTGGAGCGACTAAACTGGGCTGGAGCTCGCAGACTGCAACAAACCTTGAGGTCGACGTTCGAGCGGTAGCGTAGGATGTTGCTGAACTCCGGGTCTTTCAGTATCGTGCGCCACCTCCCCGCCCCGTGCTTTGCTATTCCAGCTTTGAGGGCGGCCTCCTCCTCTGCGGTCCATTTCTGCTTCGGTGCCCCCATGTGCTCACTTGCTCAGGCCCTAGGCTAGCCTTGCTCCTCTTCAACAACTCCTCTTGGAGCGTCCACCACCTCGTATCCTGAATATTTCCAATGGAAGCATCGTCGACGTAAGCGCATACAAAATAACAACCGATGCTGGAATGAACATAGCAGCCGCCATTCCTACTGGGGAAATGGAAGCAAGAGCACGCCACATCCAAAACCAGAGAAATCTACGGACTACACCGGCTGAAAACCATCCTAAACAGAGATCGATGCAACAGCGCAAACACATCGCGATTTGTATCCTCAGGGACGGCAACATCGCGACCTCCCAGCGCAAACACACGCGTTTCCCACCTCCTCTAGCCTCCGCGGATCGAATCCGAATCCCACTCTACGAACGGGGGGATCCACGGAAGCGGGAGCCAGCGGAGCCAGCTTCACACGAACAAGCGTGCCCGCGTGGGTGCGCTCACCTTGGTCCCCGTAGGCAGGCCGTAGCGCCGTCCGGCGAAGGTGAGGTCGGTGGAGCCGTGGAGACACAGATCTGTGGCTGTGGGAACCCAAGGCCGAGGGTGGATAGGGGCTGGGCCGGAGAAGTAAAGTCGAGTGGGCTGGGCCGAGGTGGACAAAACAGTTAGGCTTGGGAGTTGGGCCCAACGTCTCTGCCCACTGCGTGTTGTAAAGACCATGGATCAGACGCTCCAAACATACAAGATCAAGAAAGATAGAAAGAAAGAAGAAAGAGCTTTTTTTTTTTTTAAATCTATTTTTTTTAAAAAAATATTTTAAAGATAACATCTGTCTAAATTTATTTTCAATTATGTCATCTTTTGGTCACGTCATAACCTGTGATGTGATCAAGTGTGCTGTCACACCACCGATCACAGCGTGGCCAAATCTGTCACAATGGCCTCCGAGCCCACACGCGTTCGTTTTTTGGTTAAATCATATCACGCTAAGAGGAGTAGCGTGACATCGCTAATTTTCCACACCGAGTATGTGGCGTGACAACGTGCTTTTGCTACACCACGCATTGTGGTATGGCCAAAGATGTCAGAATTTGAAATAAAGTTATGAAGGTGTTATCTTTAAAATATTTTTAAAAATGTATTAAATAATAATAAAAAGATCATAAAGAAACAAGCGTGAGATTGGGGCTTTGTCTTAGTACCTTTGATTTTATGTGTGATTACACAAGGAAGTCCGAAGAAGAAAAGGAAAGGTTAAAACAAGAGCAAATTAAGAAAAGTAAAATTGTGAAAATAAAGATGAATACTTCACAAGAGAAGTAGATATTCCACTGGGGCTTGTCGATTTTGGAGGTGTATGGGTCAATTTTGGAGGTGTATGGGCTAGGTTTAGGGTACAGTGGTAGAAAAATTTGGAAAGGTTCGGGGCATGGTAGGTGAGAACAAAAGGGAGATTTGGGAGAGGGATAAAGGAGAGGGAAGGCTTCCATCGCTTGGATTGAGGACGAGTACAGGAGGAGGGGGTGTGGCCACGTGGGAAGGGAGGGGATTGTGACCGCCTAGGGATGGTCGAGATCGTGACAGGAGAGACGCGTAGTGTGTGGGAAGAAGGGGATCGAGAGAATCTCTACCGGTGTCGTGTTTTGATTACATTCAATCTCGAGCGAATCTGGCTTTTGCTTGGGTTGGTATCCGATTTTGCATGTAATGTGATTACAATCAAGCCGAACCAAACATAGTTGAATGGAATTGGTTATCATGTAATCATATTACGAGAAAATATCACCGAACGAAACATGTCCTATAGTGAGTAAACAAACCCTTCATCGGTCCCTTTGAAAAGAAAGGTGGTGCATGAACACTTCAGTGGTCAAACAAATCCAAAAGTATAGGACTAGCGCCCGGATGTTCGATCCAAATGCTAGCGTCAAACGCCTCCACGGCCCACGATTGTCATAATGCGAACGATTGTGACCATCGGGTTGTCTTCTCACATGCATCAACCCGGGGACGAATTGGCGCAACAAAACATCACACCCATGCAACAACATGACGATCCTAGCAACAAAACAACCTCCTACCCTTGTTGCATCGTCCTCGAGTTTCTGTTGTTGCAAGAGAGGCGTGATCTTCAACCTCACTAATGCAACAACTTAGGACAATCGTGCAACAAATAAGTTCAACATCCACAAAAAAAAAAAAAAACCCAAAAAACACCGCAACAAATGAGAAATATTGTTGTAGCATTACAAGAAAACTACCCCAACAAAAAAATATTATTGCAACAAATGGAAAAGCAATTGAAATAAGTAAACCATTTTACGTGAGGGTTTTGCAATATTTGAAAAGCATTGCAACGCCAAATCAACTTACATGTTGCAACATTTGAGAGGAGTTTCGAGGAGAAGCTGGCAGTGGCCAATCGGACCAAGATCTGGCACCACCGCTTACAACATCGCCCTCTAGCAAAATCAACGAGAGGCCAAAGCTCTGAGGCGTCGGCCGACCCAGATCCAACAGGGCCAAATGGGAGATGGTTGCCTCACCGCGGACCATGCCGCTGTTGAGTTTGTCATCTGTTGATCTGCTCCCCGAGGATTGCCATTGCCGAAGGCGACGAGTTCCAGCGAAGTTAGAACAAGCTTTAGTAGTTCAGCATGAGCATGACATCAGAGAGAGAGAGAGAGGGGAGTCGGGGATAAGAACGCTTGTGGGGCATTTTCATCCGCCTGTGGAGAGATGTGGCGGTTTGGTGGCTCGCATAGGGGTTTTGTGAGGTGCAGCAAGAGAGAGCACTCCTTTTTTTTTTTGAGAGGGCTGGAGAGAGCACTTTGGTGAGAAATGGATGCGTGTGAGCAGGCAGAGCTGTTGATGAGCTATGAGAAGAGTTGGTGTCCTATTGTATTGACTCGTGTCGGACACACTTTGTATTGCCATACTGTATAATGAATAAGTATGGCAAAGATGATAGGTACACAGAAGAGCAAATAAGGCTCTTGCATAAGGTATCATCTGGAATCATACCATATATCTGTTTGGTTTGCCAACGGTAGCCTTACTAACTTTTGATAGCGTTAACCAGATCCGATAAGCATTTGATTTTTTACCAAAATTCTTTAAGATGCCCTCTCTCCCGTCTCCCTGTTTTTTTTTGTGCATGCTGGAAAGAGAGCACGGTGTGGCATACAGTATTTGTACGGGAGGCACCACACCCTCTGACAGTGGGCCCAACTGCTCATGTAGTCTTCGAGCACCTTCGCTTTCCAGAAGCTTCCTCGCCCAGCCGAACACTCCTCCGCGCCATCATCCCAAAACACCAACGTTGCCATCCTTATTACACCCGCTATCTGAGCCCACCAACCCACCAGACCCACATGTCATAGTCACACCCAACACGCCCTGCTACTTTTCAGAGCGCACTCCTCCGTGGTGTATAAACACCTACCCCCAAACCCTAGCCGCCTCCTCTTGATGCTCTTCGTCCCGCGCCAAGTCGCACTCGCCTCCCACCCCGCCGCCGCCATGGCCAAGGGGGAGCCCAAGAAGGAGAAGAAGAGCAAGAGCAAGGCCGCCAAGGGCCCCGCCGCCCCCGATGCCAGGGCCGCGGTGGTGGCCTCCATAGCTGCCTTCCTCGAGTCCAGCGGCTTCCCCCGCACGCTCGCCGCCCTCCAATCCGAGGCCAACCTCGAGGCACCTCTCTCTCTCTCTCTCTCTCTCTCTCTCTCGTATGCATGCGCATGTGTCTGCTGTATGCCTGTATTGCCATTTCGATGCACGGTTATTAAGTTGATGAATGGAGTTTTGCTGTTTCCAGGGGGATTCTTGGAGGTCGTCCCCAGCGAGCCTGGAAGAACTGTTTTCCAAATTCCTGAACTCGAGGTACATACATCACAAGAGAATATTCGATCGTGTTAATTGCTTCTATTGGTGAGCTATGTTTCCATGGTATGATTGATTCTTGATGGATTTTGGTTGTTGCGTGCAGAAATTCCGCTCCAGGAGCCGGCATTGTGGGGAGCAATGAGCAAGGTAGCATCTTTGTTCGTTTTGAAGTGTTCTAATTTTGCATGGACCTTGTATTTCCTCTGATTAATGCTCACTTGAATTTGCCGATGCAGAGAAAACAGCTGACGGTGTAGCAGAAGAGGAAGATGCTGGCAAGAAAAAGAAGAATAAGAAAGGTAGCGCTGAAGCTCATGAACCCGAAGGTAATACTAGTGAGCCTTCTGCCCCAGAAAAATCCAGTGAAAATGTGGATGGTGAGACCAAAGTAAAGAAACAGAAGAAGAAGGATAGCTCTTCTGCTGGGAATGATGGTGGTGGTGAAGCAAATGCAACAGTGAAGAGTGATGCTCAGAAGATTGATGGCAAGAAAAAGAAAAGCAAGAAACATGAAAAGGATGGCAATGTTGAAGATAGGCTAGAAAAGGTGGAATTAGCAATTATAAACAAGTTTGGTGCTGCTGAGAAACCTAAGGAGGATGGGAAGAAACTGAGGGAGGAAGAACCTAAGAGTCAGAATGATGATGCTAAGGAGAATGGTTTAGGCGATGGTGCTCCTCTGGATAAAGGGAAGAAAAAGAAAAAGGGTAAATCAACTTCAGAGACCTCAGATAAGGTTGATGCAGGAACAGCACCTGTCGAGGTTGAGGGGAAATCTAATGGTGCCAAGGAAAATAGTGATGATGTAGAAAGAGGGAAAGATGACAATGAAAAGAAAAGCAAAAGAAGCGAAAAAAATTGGGTTTGGAAGAAAATGTTCTGGTAGAAGATAAACAAGTCGCAGGGAAAGATTCAGTCCCCAAATCAGGTGAGAACAATAGTGGAATGGATATCGACAAAGGTGAAGATGGGAGGCCTTCAACTGGTAATGCAGTTGTTGGTAAGAAGAGGAAACTAGAAGAAGTTGAAGGAAGCAAACCCCTGCCAAAGAAGATAGCACTGCTAATCAGAAGCTCAACAATGGCTTTGCTGAGGATGATACAAAGGAGCACAACACCGTGTCAAAACCGAGTAAAAGGCAGAAGCATTCATCTGAAGTATGATATCTTCTCTCTCTTCAATTGCTTCATATTCATGATATGTTACCCTTTCGGTGTATTCACCATGAACCAGATTTTTTGGTAGTTTTCGTTTTCATTAGCTTCATTTAGTCTTCTTCTATAGTTAATTAAGGTCACACTAAGTACATATTTTTTTGTTATGTATTAGGGCGCGACTAGCGCAAGGACGTACAGTCCGAGAACATCGTTGTGTGCTAAACGCAACAAAATTTAAAACGTGCGCAAAATATGAAAAAATCATATGCATCATTTCAAACATCACCGTGAACAGACGTGTTAACATCATCTCAAAGAACATCAACGTGAACATCATCTCAAAAAATCTCATAATCAAAACAAAGCATCCGGAGAGAAAAAAATGCTTTGAAAAATCTTGCAACATCACTGTGAACAATATACAATATATTTTTTCAACAGTCACAACATTTTTTCAACAGGTCGAACTTCTCAAAAAACAATATACAACATTATTTTCAACGGGTCGCAACGTATCAAATAACAGTATGCAACATTTTTTTGAACGGGTCGTAACATCACCGTGAACAGTATGTAACATTTGTTTCAACGGGCCACATCATCTCAAAGAACAGTATGCAACATTTTTTAAAACGGATCGCAACAACATTGTTGCAACAATCAAAACAATCTGTAGAGCTTGTCGTGGAGGAGCACGTACTTGTAGGCGAGCAGGTTGAGGTTTCCCCTGTATTAACTTATTGCTTTTCTAATATTTGTTTCATACTCAAAATCTGCTTGAGATGGGAAGTTTTGGTACCAATAAGTGTTAACTGGTCAATGGTATTATTCAATAATGTAAAATTCATTGCCTAAGGCTAATGTGACCAGTGGTACCAACATTTTGATGAGTTCCTAAGGCTTTTTGGATATTTTGAGATTGATCTAATTTGATATTTTCAGCCTGTAGGATATATATATTCTATTGGTAATTTGACCAACATCATCATCATCAACATTGATCTTATGCTTTTCAGTTTTTACTAACCCCTGAATCCTGATAATTATCTTTTATCTGATCTGATGTCTTGGATATAGAAATTTCATAATTAGTTCGACAATTGACAAGATTATGATTATCCATGTCATGTTCGGTCACTGCAGCCTAAAACTGTGAATGCGTTTCAACGAGTGAAGCTGGAAGAGGTTAAATTTTCTGATGAAAGACTACAGGATAATTCATATTGGGCTAAGGTACTTAGTACCTATTTTTTCTGATGCTTATCCATCACATGGTCATAGAAATCTGAACATTCTCTACAATAACCTTGTGTGCCCTATCTGTACTTATCTTCTCACAGGGTGGTGCGGACTCTGGTTATGGCGCGAAGGCACAAGAGATTCTTGGCCAAGTTAGAGGAAGGTTGGAATACTTGCTTCTTGTTTCCTGCTGATTTTGCTATTCTTAACTAAGCTAATCTGCTGTTCTAATATCATTTGTAATTCCTTTACTACTGAATATATTTCATCATTGATGGATTTTCTCTTTGCAGGGGCTTTAGACACGAGAAGACCAAGAAGAAGCGTGGAACCTACAAGGGTGGGTACATTGATTTGCAAACCCACTCGATTAAGTTCAACGATTCAGATGTTGAGTGATTGCTTCTGCAAGCAATGTATGCACTGTTTACGGCTGTTATTTGATCAGCGTTGCTGAAAGAAGTGAGGACATGCATGCTCTGTGGTATATAAGCGTAAAAGCGTAAAATTGTTGCGTTGTGCCCTTTTCGATATGCTGCATGTCCCGCCTGCATGTCCCGCAGCAAATCATCAAAATTTTGTATTGGACTCACTGAGATGTATCACTTTGCCACTAATGTGACATAAGAGACTACCACATATCATTTTACTTGTTCTTGTGCGTCCAGTTGGTAATCTGGCTGAGCTTGGTGCCCCTCTGTCCCGGATTTACCACTGCCAGTACATAATATATTTCCCTATTGCATCGAAGAAAATGCAGGTGACTGATGCTGGTCGTTTATTGCCAGATAGTATTAGTCCTGCTTGTTATGTGGCTGTTACAGAGTTCTATGTGATGTGTCTTGTTACAGTTTTACCTGTTTGGAACGGTTTTCATTTCAGCGACCACTGTTAAGATGAGAATGGAGATGAATAGCATGTATAAAACTATAAATTGCATTACCAGTTGGGCCAGGACACATGTACTGGTGTATGTGTGCTGGGCCGGTCAGAGCCATTATCAGAAGCTAGAAGCTAAGGGGTGTTTCGTTGGTGCCCCATTTTGCTATGAGTTAGCTACTCATGATAACTGTTTGGTTTACTATAATTTTCTATCATCTCACTCTACTTATCATAGACGAATTGCTTTGCTATACAAAAAGTGTGACAAAGTGTGGCAAGAGATGCATCCATCCAAACAGCCCCTAAGCCCAGAAGGCCATGGCCCATGACAGGACACTAGGGCCGAGTCAACACAGGGGTCAAAGCCGTAGAGATAGTGGAAGGAACAGAGCTGCTGACCTGCTGTTGCTGTGTAGAGAGTGCCTGTAACTGCCATAACGAGCTCAGCAACATCGGAACTAACCTCATGAATCATGATGATGATGATAGCATCATCATTGAGTGGAGGCTCTTATTGAAGCTGATCCATTCAAAATGCAGTCAAAACCGGGAGCTGATTCCACTGCTTCTGCTGCTCCACTCATCTATGCTAGACAGGGAGGAGATGTGCCACCGCGGTAATCTAGCAAAATTGGGTATATAACACTGAATTTTATAGTTCTTAGCTATTGGATATCCAAAAAGTGATATCATAAAAAAATATTAAAATTTGTGACTACTTACTGTTAGACACTCATCTCGTTAAAATATTATTTTCAGACATGATAGGAGAGAGAAAATCAGTGAAAAATCCGTTTTAACTGTCATCTCCTTCTTTCGTTCCTATTCCTCTTTCTCTTCTCTCCACTTCTTTCACACGAACCAACCCCCTCCCTTTCCTTCCCATCCGACCACGCCACCTCAGGCTACCACTACCACTGGCTCCCCCTCTTCGTGTCGCTCCGCGCCACGCTCCTCCTGTCGACTCCGCGTCGCGGATGGACGCGATCCCTTCTCTGCGTCGCCCCAAGCCCACGCTCCTTCGCCCGGCTCCGCGCCGCCCATGGCCGCGGCCCCTTCTCCGTGCCACCCCGAGCCTTCTCCATGCCGCCCCGAGCTCCGCTGCAGCCTCCCTCTCTTCGTGCCGACTTCACTGCCGATGAGGCGTGGGCAGTGGTGACGACTTCTCTTTGCTCCCGCCTCCTCTTGGGGCGGCTGTGGATGAGTCCACTCAGTGCACCTCCACCTCGATATCGCCACTATTAGTTTCTACGTGGCCTTGGGATTCCATTTTTGCCCTTCTCAGCCGTCTCCGTGGTCCCACTCGATGGCGCCGAGCTCAGCCAAGTGCGCCCATGGAGATTCTCTATTTCTGTCGATTTGGGGAAGAAGATCAACGGTAGCAAAAGTAGTTAGGTTAGTGAGGAAATTAATTAGTGGTAAGTGTAATTAGTTAGTTGTTAATAATTCATTAGTATTTTGTATGATATGTGGGTCCAAAACCATTAGAATTGCAATTAGTAAGGTTATTTTCTACCAAGCCAGACACTTTGTATTGAGGGCATTTTATTCTTTCTCTTAATCACACCTCTTATTATTTTAATAAGAGGAGTGTCTAACCGCAAATAGGCACAAAATTTTAGTAACTTTTGACGAAGCCACACTTTTTGGATGTCCAATAGTTAAGAACCTAAAATTTCATTACCCTGTAGCCAATTTTGCCAACCTAGATAGGTCACTTTCAAGAGATGTATAGACATGTTGCATGCCCTATAGTCATAACTAGGATCTGGATCCTCTACAATACTTTTAGCCTATAGTAGTGCCGTAGCAGATGCGAGAAAAGTACTATAGTGATTTTACCGGTGAGATAAACACTGTAATAATTAATCTGAACCTTCGGTGTTTGGATTGGACGTTACAATCCGCCAGCGCTCTGTCCGGTCCTTGGAAGAATTGCCTTTCTGGCTGTATGCATGTTTCTTACGTGGCTCACACAAATCACAACGCAGAGGCGACATTTCCTTTGTTTCAGCTTAAGGGAAGAGTGGACGCGGATCCTCCGCAGCTACAGTTTTTTTTTTTTTTTTTTTTTAGCAACGGTGCAACAGTACAACATCAGTGCCGATGTTATGCTACGTACGAAAAAACAGTATCGATCTCACTGCAGCATTGTGTTGTAGTGGTTGATGTGGACAATTGACTTTTGATCGTACTACTGAGATATGGATCCTGTGCATTAATATCTAAGGATCCGCTTTAATAATAGTGTGGTTCAATTGGAAGCATAGTACTACGGAGTTTTGGTTTGTTTGGTCGGAGGTTTGTACAGTTTTGGCTTGTAAAAATTGATATCGGTAAGTAGTCTGAAAATTAAATAATTTTTGTTTGATAAGGTAAATTTGAAGATGAGTTATTTAGTTGAAAGTATATGTCTGAAATTAGTGAATAAAAATAGGACAATGGATCAAAACTGTGAATGGTGGACGGAGAACTCCGAGACGTTAGTTTTTATCGTCTGGATCTAGTAGCGATGCAGAAAGACAACCAAACAAACACTCGACAGCTTCCGGGGATTTGCCGCCAGGGCTCAAAACTAAAATGAAATGTGGTTTCATCCTATTGCTGTCAGGTATGATTATTTTAATTCATAAAACAATAACAGCCACAACAACACGGTATATACTAGTCATATTTGTAAGTATAAACAATAGTCATATTTGTAACTATAAACAATAGTATGATCATCAATTTAAATATTTTTATCTCATATATATGCGTTAACAAGACAAAGTCTAGAACAAGAACACTACTAACAGAAATAAGCATCAACATCATCATATAATTTATTTCTAGGAAGCAAGGTCTAGCTATATCAAAAGATATCACATCGACTTACAAAGAATCGCTCTGACGAAGGTCATGGTAGAGTCTGATGTAGAAAAGACGACGCAAAGCGGATGATAGAGAAGGAGGAAGGCGTGAGCAGTCACGTGAAAGCTTTTCAAAAACCTGATTCGCCTTAACCCGTGCAGGATCACGAGGGACGCTGGCTTCGGAGACACTGCTTTCCCCACGTCAGTAAATGATGAAGAAGAGATAGAGAAGCCGAGGTTGCGCAACATAGATAGAACGGTACTGATTCTGTCTCTATTTTCTATCTGTTCTGTCCTTCTAAGAGAAGATGTTTCTCGTTCATATAGAATCAATCACAAAAAAAAAACTAAAACAATAACTCTGTATTAAACATAGTTAAAGCACGTATTGAAACAGTGTATTCAGTTTTCAGTTTCTAATTTGTATGCATGGTTTTAAGGTGCAAAAAGAAGCTACAGCTCGATAGCAAATTGGACACGAAATCACATGATCATTCACATGCCCGTCGCAGGCGGACAATGACGATGGTGTGGCGAGCGAGCGAGTTCGTGTGTTTTTATTTTATTGTTTTAACTAGGTAAGACTAACTTCATCTATCTATATATTAGACTGAATGATTTTTTTTGGTATCTTACTATGATTTAATTATGATTTAATTAGAATAGCGAGTAGGACAAATAAAAAAACACACAGTTGCTGCCTTGTACCTCACATCACAATAACTGCCACGGTACAATGAGGAGCCAGGGAGTTCACCTGCTGCAAGACTAGTACAGCTAGATTGAGTGGTGTTTCAAACATGTACAGTGAAAGGTACACTTGTACAGATCTATTCTCTTATATTGCAAGCAAACCAAAACCCTAGCCAGTAGTACCAGTCTACTACTGCCCAGTGGTGCCCCAGCCCAGGCCTTTCATCTGGTGACAGTACACAAATGATAGCATGCCCCCATTTAAACCTGTGCCCCCAAAAGTCTACTACCATTTTGTACACATCTCACCTATTAGGTCATGTCAACTTTGAAATGATTAGCATTCTTAAAAGGCATAGCATCCCATAATTAATTATAAAGATCTAATCATCTATTCCTCTATAGTCCCACAGCAGGAGAAGCACTTGTGCCATGCACCAACCAAAATGTGGCCCAATGGAGTAGTAGCAGCATCTACCATTTCAAGTATGCAAGCTGCCGCCAAAATTTATGCCATGAGACACAAATTGGAATTCACTTGGGCATGCCTACCGTTGAATCTTACCATCCTTGAGTCAGGCAAGCACTTTAATTTACATGGATATTTGCAGCAATGGTGACATCAAGCATTGGACAAAGTGACCTAAAAACTAAAACAATTAAACTGTTAAGGTTAATCTATACTAGGGTGAAACTAACTAGAAACATCAAGACAAGAAACCACAGACCTAAAAAGGGTTTAGTAACAGAAATGGGTTTGGTGGACTCATGCTGGGGGTGTGAGGACATGAGCTGATGGCTTTGCCAAACCCTAGAAAGAAAAGCAGGGCTTATGGTGTGGTTTGTGTACTCTTAAGGAGGAGCAAATCAATTAACAGAGCAGGTTTATGTGTTTCCTCTTGCTTTTCACAGTGTGCTTCTTTCTCCTCTTGTTGGGGTTTGGGCTTTTGGAGTCTTCTCTCCCTCCCCTTTCTTTGTGGCTTTATCTTGGGGGTGTGTTGGATAGGGCGGGCAGTAGGGGAATATCTAGAAAAAACATTAGACAATTCACATGTCTCCTTTGCAAGAAAAAAAAGGTAGTATTAAGTAATGGTAAACGATATGATGGTGTCTTTCATTCTTATGTTTACTCTTCTATTACCATCTAACCCCCCACAAATCTATCTCTATTTCTCTCTTCAGGCTCCTGCACTTAACAAACCACACCTAGCTCCACTTCACACGTTCTCTCTCCCGTGTGCTCATCTGTTCTCCCTCCCATCACTTTATTCCTCGATCTCTTTCCCCAAAATACACCGATCAAATGTCAAAAATCAACACATGCATGTATGATTTTTGGTTTCCTCATCCCTCAGTTTACATAAACATCCACTCAATTTTGGCTTGTACGTGCAATTGAGGAGTTTTGATTGACGTCATCTTTTCTGATCTTTTGGCGAGTCCTTTCGCTTGGACACCGGTGACATTGTGGGCGGCTCCACCACCGCGTCCTCCTTACCCAGCAAGTCTTCTCTTATGGCCACACCGACACTCTCATTTGGACCCCATGTCGACAGTGGCGGCAGCCCCAAAAACAATGTTATCCATGACACTATATTTGGAGGACCCGAATGTTGCAATAGTTAATTCACGTTGTTGCAATAGATATTTGTTTTGCCTATAAATCTCATTTGTTGCACACCTTGTGATGAAATATTGTGTCGGAGCGTCAAATGGTTTTTGGCTGGCATCGGACGTCCTAACGCCTGTCCTTCCCAATGGCAAATTTCATGATCTTCGAACTAAAAGCAAAGGATTTCTCAGAGCCAACAGCAATAAGACTCCTCTCTAAGCCAAAAAGAATATATTCACATCATCTATAACGTATAACAGGTGATTTATCACAGCTAAGTGTTCATTCATTATGGTGCAACATACTCTGCACTGCAGCTGCCTAAAATTGATTTTTGTTTCGCGTTAGGAATCCACAACCGGGATACCGTGCACTCTCTTGCCCCTTTTAGCAAAGAAAACAAACAAACTTGCTCTTCCGCACAACAATACTTAGACCTTGTTCTTGTTTGGAACGCGAAATTTTTTCTCAGTTCCTGCAGAAAAAAATAATTTGTTTTTCTTGCGAAATTCATGTCTTGTGAACACAATATTAAGTCATGTACAATAGGTTTACATTAGCTATCTATAACCTCTGCCACGTAGGATTTAAGTTGACGTGGATAAAAAAGAATAAAGAGAGATAAATATACTATTTATAATCCTGTAGTCGACTATATCACCATAACCAATGAAATTATTAAAAGATTGTGTGTTGCCTATACTCTTGCAGACGACTGTATGATCACAACCTATTGTATAAATTATCTTTAGTGCTTTCTACAGGTGATATGAAGAGTTATTATAGACAACAACTGTGTGTACCATTGTACATACCTTAATCTTATCTAGTACAAGACTGATGCTCCAATCAACAAAAGAAGAAGAAAAAAGTTAACCAAAATAAGTAGTAGTAGTAGTATCAGAAGAACATAGGACCAGTTGGGCACGACGCACGAAGGAAAAATTCTGCAATCCGTCACACACAACGGTGATTGGGTACACGTAACAACTGTTTATTGGCCACTGCAGAATTTGCACGGGAGGCGTACGAAATTTCGAGGAGATGCAGACAGAGAGTAGAGTAGACCGCTCCAAAAATTTGCCGGCCATGTGGTTTCGTGTTGGTTCAGAGAAAGTTTTCAGAGAGAGAGAGAGAGAGAGAGGTCTTTGAGTTATCGGGCAGAACGACGAAGCGAAGAAGAAACAGGGGATAATTTGGCTGGGAGGGGAGTAACCAAGATGTGTTTGGAATTTGGAGGTCTGGATGGAGCTCATCGATGGAAGAAAAATAAAACCGCCATTTTCTAAAACCGATTTCTTGTCCCCTCTTTCGAATGACGTTCAACTTTGGATTGTGCAAGCGCAAAACTCGAATCTGAATCACTCCCTGGTAACTCACACGAATACACGATCCACGCACGCACGCACGCACCTTGCTGGTCTGGTACGCGGGTCGGAGGCGGTGGGACTTGGGAGATCCTCTCGTATTTTGACAAATTTCCATTGTAACCCTGTACATTTTGAGGAATTTTGTTATCGTTGGAGACGGATCCACTTATATCCAGTAGGGTATACATGACACTGGGTCCGAATTTTTTATGTGATTGGTATGGCCCATGATGTATAGTGTGTGACTCCTTGGCCTAACCGGGGTGGCACCCTAAGACACCCATAACTTGAGCCCAGCCAGCCAAGCCGACCAGACTCACGTAATACGTGACCCAGGCCAGTGGAATGCATGCACGCAACCCACTAGCCAGGCCAACAATTGGCAGGTTACAACCCAATGCCCCAAGCGACCTAGCATAGAGCGAATCAGCGAAGCCGTGACCGCCGCCTCTAACCTTCGATGCTTGGATGCGCTGCGCGAGGAGAGAGGAGAGACAACACTATAACCTAAGTTGTTGCTGCACCTTGCTTTACTGATTCTGCCCACCGTATGGTGATTGCCTCATCGCTCGACGGCTTGCCTTATTCCCTCGTCAGCAACAGCACAACAACAGATATTTGCACAAAGCGGCATGAGAAAACAACACAAAGCACACGCCACAAATTGACATTGGGTATTTTTGTACTCCTCTATGTTTTCCCGTAGTTCTTCCGATTTCAATTAATCATATGGATTAAATTTGTAGGGCATGGTCTCAGTTTGATTATTATAAGTTGTTTTTTTGTCAAATTGCTGGGTTAGTGTTCTAATTTTGGTTGGCATTTATCAATTAAATCAAAGGAAAAAAATTTGGTTAAAAATTTACACATGTTAGTATTTAGTTACTGGATAATTATACACATTTGTAAAAATAAATTATAACACCCGATCAATTTTGTTCTGACTCCGCCACTGGTTATCGTTAATGCTATTTGTCCCTTTCCTTGTCACATATATTTGGTCCCCTTGTCCGGTGAAATTTACCTAATCCTCCTCACGAACCTGGCACGTATACGTTACTGTCCCGATCCTCTGTAAAAAAAGAAAAGACACGGCAACTAAAAAGAAGGGAGCAGTGCAGTGTAGGAGGGAGGCCACACTGATAGGGAATGCACTCATTAAAAATCGAAGTTGGGGCTATATATTCTCCCATGGATATACAAATATAATTCTCCATCGGATGAAGCGGGAACGGGGTCATTCCCTACCCTTTATCCCCGCTACCCGCATGAGTTCTCGATAATGTTATGATATATGGACCATTAGTTTCCCCTGTCGCTTCTTTTTAAGCAAAGACTTGCATGCGTACTTCTTCTAGTTCATCTATACCATATTGTATTATTGTAAGATGGTAAATTAAGACTTATAGACTTCGGTTGTATGTTCTTCGAATTAATTCTTCATGAATTTGCTATTAAGATAAAAGTTATTCAACCCTCTTACTCTGTAGTTAATCCAGAAGGGTTAGACTTAAGGTCCATAAGTCAATGACCCTATTTGTTGCATCTATATTGTTTGATGGGAATACTTATATCAGTGAAGTTGCAAAAAGCAAGAAGGACGCAGAGCAGAAGGCAGCTTGGGCTGCAATCAAGATAATTTTAGGTAACTATTGTGTATGTGTAGGAGAAGTTAGGGATTCAACTTTCGAGTATGGATCTCCTTGGAGCCCCGATAACTTAGTGGGATGAAGAATGAAAAGAATAGTACCTGAAAATAGGAACTGAGACGAGGAACAATTTTTTTTTCTTCTATCAAGAACGAGGCTCCGCCATGTTAGAGTTGATCTCGGGCATTTGGCCCAACGGCCAAATGCCCAATCCCCACACTGATCTGCGCATACGATCGGGCGCGCCGACCAAGATGGCTGGTGGGCCCTGTCGCCAGCGCTATAAAAGAGAAGGGGACCGGGGCCGCACAGTACACGAAGTTGACCGCGCCGCCACAAACCCTAACACACAACCCTAATCCGATCCAGAGGTGCGCTGAGCGGACGGACGATCCACCGCCATCGCACCAGGCCGATCGACTCGCCGTCCTCGCCTCAGCGCCGGCCACGCCCGAGGGACGGGATCGACCACCGCCGCCTCGACTACCGCAACCCACCATGGCCAACCCTTCCTCTTCATCTACATCCGACGGTAACTCTCTCTCACTCTCGGTTTTCTCTCGAACCCGATCCATCAAACAAGAACCCAGACCAAAAGAGATCTAAGAGAGATCTAACAATGGTATCAGAGCCATCAAAGATTAGATCCGGATGGCAAAAGAAAAGATCGGAGTAGATTCGAAGAAACCCTAACCCGAAACCGGAAACCCTAGAACCCAAACTCCAGATCTAAAATATCGGATCTTACCTGGAGACGGGAAGGGTCGGGCGAGCCGGGATGTCGTCGTCGTCGTCGTCGATGTCGCCGTTTCGTCGCTCGGGAAGGGTCGGGCAAACTCCCGAGAGCGCCCCGGCAGGCAGCGTGAAAGCGCGCGCCGAGAGCCCTCGGCGGCGCGCTCCTCTCGGGGAGCGCGCACACCGGCGAGAGGGTCCGCGGCGGCGCCAGGCGCTTCTTCTTCTTCTTCTCCGGCTTCTCCGCGGATCCCCGCCGCTCGGGAGCGAGGTGTGAGAGAGGAGAGAAGCAAAAGTGATTAGGGTTTTTCCACGGGGCGCCGCGCGATCGCACCTTTTATACCAGCGAAAATGTCGCTCAGCCGTCGATTGGAATCGACGGCTGAGATCGCGATTATGGATCGCCATTGCTCTGAGTCACCGTCGGATATGAATCCGACGGCTGCAATCGAATCGGAAAACCCTAACAGGCTGTGGGCCGATGAACAGTTATGGGCCGAGATTACTGTTTTGAACGGTGATTTCGCCCGACGCCGTCGATGATGCGACGGACGGTTGATTGAAGCAAGCGCGTCGGCCGCGAGTGGGCTTGGCAGAGCGCGAACTTCGGCGCGATGGGTGGGTGGGCGAGCCGTCAGGTAAAGCCAGCATTCGTAGGTTATAAGCGATAATATCCGAAAATGATTTTAATTTATTTTCAGAAGTTTTATTTGAATGAATTTGATAGAAAAATTGAATAAAATCTCTGGAAAATTTTTACACCAACGTGTTAATTTTTTAGAGATTAAATTGTACAGTATAATGCTTCTGAATAATTGATTATTTTAGAATAATTACAGTTTCCGCTGCAAAAGTTAAATATAGATAATTCTTTTAATTAAATTCGAACCAACGAGAGAATTTAATTTTAAGAATTTATTGTGAATTATGATATTGTTATTTTCTGACCAAAGTTGATAATAACAGTATTATAATTTTAATTGATGTTTTATGCATTGTTTCTATTTCTGCCCAACGGTGATATAGATTTAATGTATAATTAATTTAATTGTATGTCATATTATTTTGACCAACGTTGGAAATAAGACATATAATTTTAATGTTACGTTCTCACTTTATTTGATCTACATTTTCAGGAGGATACAACTTGATGAGTTGTATCAGAGAAATACCCACTCTCAAAGGAGATAATTATGGAGAGTGGAAGAAAAAGATAGACTTAGCGTTTATCTTAGCTGAGGTGGGTGGGTCCTCACTCAAGACGACCCACTGAGCCTACGGCACCAGTGAGGGGTCAAACTGAGGATGATACTGCTTGGCAGAAAAGACAGAGAGATCATGCTCCCTTACAGATGTCTTATGACCTAGAGCATAAGAAATGGACCACAGCCAACAAGAAATGTATGGCTGTGATAAAGAATACGATTGAGCCCACAATTGTGGGCTCAATCGCAGGATCTGTGACTTGTCACGAATACCTTGATAAAATAAAGAGTCAGTTTACTGGCTCTTCAAAGACATATGCAACACAGCTGATTAAACAGCTTGTGACAGAGAGGTATTCTGGTGGTGGGATAAGAGAACACATATTGAGGATGAGCAACTTGGCATCCAAGCTTAAACCAATGGATTTGGCACTCAAGGATGAGTTCCTTATTCACTTGATTTTTGCTTCATTGCGTAACAGTTTGACACTTTTGTTGTCAATTACAATATGCACCGATAAATGGGACTTAGAAAATGCATAGCTATGCGTGTTCAAGAGGAGGAAAGATTTAAATCCTCACATGGTGGATCTATCAACTATGTGAAGGATAACAAGAAAAGAACTTTCACAGTACCTCCTTCTCAAGAAACAAGGGAAAAGCATCATCCATCAACCTCAACAGAATAAATTTGTCAGAGACAAAGATCGGTGTCTTCATTGCAAGAAGACAGACACTACAAGAAGAACATCACGATTACTTAAAGATGATCATGGCAAAGAAAGGTGAGAATATTATTACATTTATAAATGAATGCTTGTATGTACAATATTCAAATCCACTTGGTGGATTGACTCAGAGCAACTGCTCATGTTGCTAATTCCTTCTGAGGATTCCGTTCGACGAGGACTACGCAAAGAAACGAAAGATGCATTAAAGTCGCAAATGGAGTCCAAGCAGAAGTTGAAGCTGTTGGCGATCTTTCATTAGAGTTAGCTAATGGCTCCAATCTTTTACTTAGAGATGTTCTTTTTGTTCCCTCTTTACAGAGGAATTTGATTAGCGTTTCCAATTTGGACAAAGATGGTTATGATTGTAATTTTGGAAATGGCAAGTGCGAAATATTATTTAATAAAGAATGTGTTGGTCTTGCCATATTACAAAATGAGCTTTATTTGTTATCATTGTGTGATGATGTGAATGTCGATGCGATAATGAGAACGTCGCGTGCGAAAGTAATCGAATCCTCGTCACGAATGTAAATGTAAAACGAAAGAGAACTCATAATGAATCGTCGAAATTATGGCATCGCTGCTTGGGCCATATTTCGAGGGGAGAATAGAAAGACTAGTTAAGAATGAAATTCTTCCTCTATTAGAGTTCTCTGACTTAGAACAATGCAGAGAATGCATTAAAGGAAAATATGTAAAGAAAATTAAGAAAGGCGCAAAAAGAAGCACAGGAGTTCTACAAATTGTTCACACAGACATTTGTGGTCCTTTTCCTGTGAAAAGTGTGGATGGTTATGACTCGTTCATAACATTCACAGATGACTACTCCCGTTATGGATATATTTATCCAATCAAAGAAAGAAATGAAGCCTTGGATAAATTGAAGATATTTAAGGCTGAAGTTGAAAACCAACACGATTTAAAGATTAAGATAGTTCGATCTGATCGTGGGGGGGAGTACTACGGTCGACATACCCCATATGGACAAGTTCTGGACCTTTGCGAGGTTCTTACAGAAAATGGCATAGTAGCCCAAGATTCTACACCGGCGAACCTCGGCAAAATGGAGTAGTGAAAGACGCAACCGCACACGATGGATATGGTGCGAAGCATGATGAGCTACTCCACACTTCCATTGAGTTTATGGATGGGGCGTTAAAACCGCCATTCATATTCTCAATAGAGTGCCTAGTAAGTCGGTGCCCAAAACACCATGACGAGTTGTGGACGGAAGAGTTCCTCACTAAACCACTTGCGTGTGGGGAGTCTGCTGAGGCTAAAGTATTTAACCCAAACCTTGGGAAGTGGATCCCAAAGCGATGAAGTTGTCATTTCATTGGCTACCCCGAAAAGTCAAAAGGTTTTCGTTTCTCTTGTCTGACAGATATACAAAGTTTGTAGAAACGAGACACGCTGTCTTCTTAGAGGATGAAATGATGAGGGGGAGCATGGTAGCTCGAGAGTTTGATCTTGAAGAGAAACGGGTATATGTGCCCACTCCAATGATTCAAGAGCCACTCTTCTCACTACCTCACTGTCATTGCAAGACGGTGCAGATCTTGTGGTGCCAAGACTGTTATTGTTCCTCTGTGGCAACAATGAATGAGAATGAGGAACCTGTTCTTCAGATCCTATAGAACCCATTGCCACAAATGAGGGGAGCAACAAAGACCTCAAATGTAAAATGTTCCAAATGAGGAGGCCCAGGAGGTCTCAAAGAGTAAGAAGATCAGCTATTTCTGATGATTATCAGATTTATCATACAGAGGAATTTCAAATGGAGGATGATCCCACCTCATTTGAAGAAGCCATGAGAAGCGAAAATTCCTTAAAATGGCTTGAAGCCATGGAAGAGGAAATGAGGTCCATGAAGGCTAATAAAGTCTGGGACTTGGAAATTATTCCTAAAGGAGCCAAAACAGTAGGCTGTAAATGGGTCTACAAAACAAAACTCGACTCCCAAGGGAATGTAGAAAGATACAAAGCGCAACTTGTGCCAAAGGTTTTACTCAAAGAGAAGGATTGATTACAATGAGACTTTTCTCCGGCCTCATGTAAAGATTCCTTCAGAATCATAATGGCATTAGTAGCACATTATGATTTAGAGTTACATCAGATGGATGTAAAGACGGCATTTCTTAATGGGGATTTGGAGGAAAATGTTTACATGGCACAACCAAAAGGTTTTGTCATGGAAGAAAATGAAAGAAAGGGATGCCGCCTAAAGAAATCGATTTATGGGTTAAAACAAGCTTCAAGACAGTGGTATTTGAAGTTTGACAGTACAATAAGAAAATTTGGTTTTAAAGAGAATGTAGAAGACAACTGTGTCTATACAAAGTTTAAAGACGGGAAATTTATCTTCCTAATCCTGTATGTGGATGATATCCTACTAGCTAGTAGTGATGTCAGTCTGCTACTGGAGACGAAGAGATTTCTGTCCTCAAACTTTGATATGAAAGATCTTGGTGATGCTTCGTTCGTTCTAGGGATCGAAATTCACCGAGATAGAAACAAAGGGATATTGGGACTATCACAAAAGACATATATAGAGAAAGTCTTAAAGAAATTTGGGATGCATAAATGTAGTCCTTCACCTGCACCTATAGTCAAGGGCGGCGAGATATGGGGATTTTCAATGCCCCAGGAACCAGTATGAGATCGATAAATGAAAGCGGTTCCATATGCTTCCAGCTGTCGGAAGCTTACAGTATGCTCAAGTGTGCACACGCCCTGACTTAGCTTTTGTTACCGGGTTACTTGGCAGATTCCAGAGCAATCCTGGAATAGAACATTGGAAATTGATAAAGAAAGTCTTGCGTTATTTGCAAGGAACAAAAGGCCTCATGATGACATACAGAAGATCAGATCTACTCCACATAGTGGGGTATCTGATTCCCGATTTTGCGGGAGATGATAGAAAGTCGACATCCGGATATGTCTTCACTCTCGCTGGAGGAGCTATATCGTGGAAAAGCTCAAAGCAAACCGTCACTACATCGTCCACAATGTATGCCGAGTTTGTAGCATGTTATGAGGCTACGGGCGGGTGAAGCGGCTAAAGAAGTTCATACCGGTTTAAAAGTGGTTGACGACATCAATAGACCACTTAAGTTGTCTGCGACAATGAACCCATGATAATGTATGCCCACAACAATAAGTCAAGTGGTCTTTGCCAAACACATTGACATAAAATACTATGTTGTGAAAGATAAAGTTCGGGATCAAATTATAAGTCTTGAGCATATAAGTACCGCAAAGATGTTAGCGGATCCGCTTACTAAAGGCTTACCACCCAACGTGTTCAGAGAACATATAGCGGCATGGGTTTAAGGAAAGCCTATGATTCTGGACTAAAAGATGGCCCAAAAGATTAAAGTAACTATTTGAGCAGGAGGTGTATTGTAGCTGTTGAATCTATCGGCGATTGACCGTGACGATGAGACACGTTCTATGCACCAATTTGTGATGGAATGAGTAAAGTCAAAAGTAATTAAAGATAAAGCACAGATTGAGATCAAGGGGGAGAATGTTAGAGTTGATCTCGGGCATTTGGCCCAACGCCAAATGCCCAATCCCACGATCGACCGCATACGATCGAGCGCGCCAAACCAAGATGGTGGTGGGCCTGTCGCGCCGCTATAAAAGAGAAGGGGACCGGGGCGGCACAGTACACGAAGTTGACCGCGCCGCCACAAACCCTAACACACAACCCTAATCCGATCCAGAGGGTGCGCTGAAGCGACGGGACGATCCACCGCCGACTGCACCGACCCGATCGACTACTGCCGTCCTCGCCTCAGCGCCGGCCACGCCCGAGGGACGGGATCGACCACCGCCGCCTCGACTACCGCAACCCACCATGGCCAACCCTTCCTCTTCATCTACATCCGACGGTAACTCTCTCTCACTCTCGGTTTTCTCTCGAACCCGATCCATCAAACAAGAACCCAGACCAAAAGAGATCTAAGAGAGATCTAACACGCCACTCCCGAGGAAGAATGGCACCGTTGCGGTCCCTAGACGTGTCTCCCTCGTCTGTTTATATACTACTCCTACTCACTCGCCACAGCATACTGCACAACGCACTTGGTGCTCGACCATTACGTGCTTGCTTGCTGCTGTCTAAGCCTGTCTTTGCTATCTCTCCTCTCTACTTGTAGCGAGAGAGAGAGAGAGAGAGAGAGAGAGAGAGAGAGTTTGGTATGGAGTATGAGAGGATACGCAAAGTTCAGGTAAGGGCGCACATCTTACTCTTACCTCAATTAGTTTGTCTGGTTAATCTACTCCTTAATGGTTTCTGCATGGGCTGTGTGCACATTGTAGAGTGAGAGTAAGATGCTCTTTCGGCTAGCTCATTCCCATTTCCTCCTTTGTTTAGTGTTACGCATGTGTAGTGTAAGTATCTTTGGTTTTTTTTTCCCTCTGGGGTAAATCTTTGTGTGAGTTTTGTTCAGAGGGAAATCTTTTTGATCGTCCTTTGAGCTATTTTGTAAAGTCGCTGCTTATTCATTTGCATGGGAGTGTGTAATGTATGCTTCTTCCTTGCCAATCTGCGTAGTGAGGAGCACTACGTCCTGCAACTTATCCATTTTGAAGGTTTCATAATCCCCTAATTTCTGTTCATGCATTAATCTTTTGTGTTCTTGCTGAAGCTTGTCAATGCCATGTAGTGCTCTCTCTCTCTCTCTCTCTCTCTCTCTCTCTCCTCTCCCATGAACCTTTTTGGTGGGGTTGAGATGACGGTGGCTCAAGGAACTTTCCAATATTGAACCCTCTAGCATGCCCCCATTATGGGGCATTGGGTTTGTTATTCCATATAGCCCCCCTTTTGTCTTTCTCTTTTGGATGTGGATGCCATGACCCTACCTTGCTCTGAGACTCGGGGTAGTATTCATGGTTGCTCAGTTCACTTCAAAGTAGTTTTGGCTGGGAGTTGGTGAGGAGATTCATTCTGCTCACATCACTCTCCAATGGCAACCTCAGCAAGAGCAGTTAATTAATTTCTCTCTTATTTGCAGCATGAATGCATAAATTTTGCAGCCACTAACACAGTTTACCAAAGCATTAATACTTAGCAATTGAGGAATTTTAGGATTTTCCCTGATTCCTGTGTGATCAATTGCTAATATTGACGTATTGGTACTTGGCAGAGCTTGTTTGATTCAAAGGAACATAAATTTCACCTCATTGCAAACCATCAAAATGTTTAGTCCCTCTGATTTACCTCCCTGTTCTTGTGTGATTGAAATGCAGATGGGGCTCATGTCTCCGACTAAGCTGAGGACGAAGCTGCTAGGATCCCATGGAAGCAGCAAGAAGGAGGATGCGAGCAAATTGCCGCGAGCATCGCCTTGGAGGCCCCACGACGACGACGACCATCCCAAGAACAGCCTCTTAGCCCAAGAACTCGATGAAGGTCACAATTCTCTCATAAAAAAATCGATTTTTCTCTCTCTAAAATTGCATTGCACAATCCAAATGGCGATGATACCGTGTGTTTGACACCGGCGATTGGTCCACCAGAGTATCCGAAGGACCGGTCGGATTCGTCCCGGTCGCGCTCCGACGCGAGCCACGGCAGGGCTGCTCACATTGGCAGCGGCAATGGCTACGACAGCGGGCACGAGAGCGGCAACGCCGGCGGCGGCGGCAACTTCGAGTTCCACAGGGAGGAGAGGGCGGCGGCGCAGCCGCATCCGGTGGTCTGGCCGTTCTTCAGACAGGTGCCGTCCAAGTGGAACGACGCGGAGAAGTGGATCGCCGGGAGGCACGTCGTGCATTCCAACCCGATCTTCTCCAGGAAGGCCGCCCTGCACAGCCAGAGCGGCGGCGTCCGTGTCGCGCCGGAGTCCGCACTGTCGTCGGAGATGAAGAAGAGTGGCTGCTCTTCAGACAATCTTCTTAGCTCACGCGGCGCCGTCGGTAGCGCGCTGACCGAGCTGTCGTCGTCGTCGCCGTCGTCGGTGAGTGGGCCGGCGAACAAGCAGAGGCACCACAAGAAGCTCCGCGTTTCAGAGAGGCTGCCAAGTGGAACTAGCACAGGTGAATTCCACAGCATTCTGAATTGTTCATCTAAATCTACACAAATATGACTGAATTAACTACGGGATTGTGATTAGTTCGTCGAAATTTACGCAATGCCGTCGCGACAAAGAGACGACAAGACTGTCGAAATTATTGCAGTGTCGTAACCTGTGTTCGTTGATGTGTTGCAGTGAGCCCGCCGGTGCAGTCGGTGTCGATGAGGGACGTCGGCACGGAGATGACGCCGATTGCCAGCCAGGAGCAGTCGAGGAGCGGTACCCCGTCGGCGCCACTACGCCGTCTCTCAGCCCGCTCTGCTCGGTGCCGTCGAGCCCAAAAGACGGGCAGTCGGCATCGTCTTCCGCGTCGGAAAGGGAACTGCAGATCAGGACTCGCTGTGAGATCGCCGCGCTTGGGCTGCAGCTGGGCAAGATGAACATTGCGTCCTGGGCTAGCAAGGAGGATCTTGTTCAGGCTTGGCCGGATAAGAACCCTGACGAAGATGAAGCCAAGAAAGAGGAGTTTGAAGCGCGAGCTTTGGCGTGGGAAGAGTCTCGGAAGTGTAAACTTGCATCGAGGTATGCAAAGATCTTACTATTATTTTTTCTGTGTGCTTGTTCTGATTTTTTTTTGAATCTTATGTTTGATCATAAATTCACAATGCCTCAGATACCAGAGGAAGGAGGTGAAGATACAGGAATGGGAGAGTTGCCGGAAATCCAAATTTGAAGCCAAAATGTTGAATGCTGAGGTTGCTGAACTCTCATCTCGAACTGCTGATTGCATTATTCTTCAGAGAACGAAAATCAAACCTAATCGACGGAACAAAGTCCATCTAAACTTGATCTGCATTGTGTCCTCTGCATTGTTCATTGTGGCATGTAATTACAGACTGGCTGACCGGAAATGCGCAAACTTGTTCCAGGTGCAAGCCGAGCAGATGAAGGTGCGCGCAAAGAGCAACCTGACGAAGAGGCTGTCCATCCTAAGCCACAAGGTGGAGGGCAAGCAAGCGAGGATCGAGGCGAGGAGGAACCGGCAGGCGACCCGGTTGGCCCGGCAGGTGGAGCGGGTTCGCAAGACCGGCCGCCTGCCGTTCCGGTTCCGGTGCTGCAGCTGGTTCCTTTGACCGGATTCAGACTGACTCTGGATGCAGCCTGAATGGCACCCTCTGGGACATGATCTTGAGAGCTTGATCATCTGACGCCATGAGCTTTGTATATGAAATCGTCACAGGTTTATTTGGAGCAATGTGCTGTAGATGTTGCTGCTTGCTTTGTGCAGATCTGAATTGGTTGTGACCTGAGCTAGGCATGACATGCTGTCATTGATAACTTGGGCTGCTCTAATGTGTGAACAGCTTCAGACCATCTCTCTTTTTTTGACTGATGACCATTTCTAGCAACGGGAGAAAGAGAAACCATTGGCCAGTTGCGTGTTATCAAGATACGCCCAGACTAGGCCTTGTTCTGCCGTTGAGAAAGAGTGGCACATGCATAAGCTCTCTCTGATCAGGGTTCTGATAGCCCCTTTTTTTTTGGGGACAGTAAGCAGCTTAGCTGACACAGGCAAACCTCCAAGTATCCAATCAAAAAACTATAAACTAAATTCTAAATCAACCTCCCTCTTAACAAACAGGGCCTAAGTAGTTTTGAGTTCACTCAATAAATTACCTGCTCAAGGTTACAAGGGAACTTTCAGAGATGTTCCCTTTAATCATTAATAAATAAACCAGCATCTAAGCTAAGCCTGAGTCCAACATTATTGATGTCACCACATGGAGCTCAATGGCCCCTTAAAAAGTTGTTATCCCCTGTAGCCTGCACTTTGCATGTATGAAATCATAAATTGGTGGTGCGTACTTAAGAGTTTCTTTAGTATATTGAACAAACGTTGATTCAATGTCATACCACTCTAAGAACTAAGCTTAATGCCACGTAAGCATTCTAAAAACTAAGTATGTTTTTTTTCAAATGTATTGAACCAATTACCACTAATAACTGAGACTCACGTACGTTATATTGAAAAAAAACCCACAAAATAATAATATTCTCGCTCAACCGCACTATCTCTCTATCATAAATGGGTTGTTTAATACTTCGAATCGACTCTTAAGTAGAGTTCGGTTTCATAATATTTTTTTTGTTCGAATCGACCCCTCCAATGTGTTGAATCGATTTAATACCTTCTCTCTTCTCTTTTGAACAGACTAAAACACAACATTGAAGATGTCTAACAAGCCTCCATGAATCATGCAAACTGATGTAGAACTAGGCAAATTCACAGGTCAAAGCCTACAAATAGAACATAATTTTTTACTTGCCTACAGGAATCAAAGATGAACCAACCGCAATTTGTGGCAAAAATTGAACAAGGGGGCACAAGTATGAAAAGTTTAGGATCCAGTTGGAATCATCAGTTTTAGATATATATAGCTACAGAATAAGGCCACTTCTACAGTGAGTGCCTTCGTTCATAGAATGGTTTTCGTCGGCCAAGGCTATTATAGAGCTAAATGTAACGTCGCAGCTATCATACAGCACATCCATGATCAGAAGGATACAATAGACCATCTAACTATATTATTGACTAAGTTGTTCCTGGCGGAGAAGGGACTGGTGAAAAGAACACAGGAAATGCAGGCCGTCACGAACGGTGATCCAGCAGTCCTAGAGTGCTGGTTTAGTCCGTATTCCGGTCGCCATTTCAGTAGTCCAGAGGAGCTACAGATGCAATGTTGCCGGCGAGATTCTGCATGTCATGGCTTGCGGAGTAGTCGTCACAGACATTGCCATGCAGCATCCTTGCTCCAGGTGGAGGAAGAAGACTGTCTACGTCGCGAACCATCTGCTGCACCTCCTGGGGCGAGAGTATCTTTATGTACCATACGCTATTCACAAACTCCCTGTAAAGCATGGCATCCGATGATCATGTTTACTTGTATGGAGATTCGGACTAAGAATCTATCGTACATGCATACAAAGGAAGATAGTTTTCTAGGTAACTTACTGCCATGGATCGTCGCCGACGAGAAGAATATCATTTTCCCGGTCGACAAATACAAGCTGCCAGCCTGATCTTACAGGGTCCTCCAGTTGGCCTTCAAGGCCAAATAGACGCTCGAGCTCACTACGTAACTCGTAGTAGCTGCCGAATCTGGTGATATCGAGCGATCTCCCAAGGGACCCTGATTTGTAAACCTTGTAAAGAAAATATTGAAAGAATAAGCCAGCTTATGCATAATAACACGGAGGAGCTTGCTATTAGAATGGACCTCCATCTATTCCAATGAGTCAAATGCCAAATATATGCAAATTTCAGTGTAGGGAAATATGCAACAAGCACCCTATATAACTAACATCTAACCCCCCCCCCAAACTCATGATGGGTCAACAACACTGAGTTTGGAGAGGTAGAAACTATGCTGAACTCTAGTCAGTGCCTTGATGAAGAAATCTGCTAACTGAAGCTCCGAGGGTAGATACCGAAGGGCAATAACTTGGTCTTGCACATGCAATCTCATGTACAAAGCATCTACTCCAATGTGCTTGGTGTGCTCATACTTCACAGGATCTCGAGTAATACTGATCGCACCAGTATTATGTACTATCGGGCAAGAGAGGAGTCGGTGCAGAGACTGAAACACCAAAATTCTCTGATGTCAACGACGCCATGGCTCTCAACTCGGCCTCAGCACTCGAACGGAAAACGACAGTCTGCATCTTGGTCTTCCAGGCAATAAAAAAGGAACCGAGGAAAACACAGTGGACAGTAAGGAGAGTGCGAACAGTGGTCATGTGAGCAACAGGAGCGAAGTCTCATCATAGTCACGACCATGCTCCTGTTGAAAACCACGCGCCACAAGACGAGCCTTGTAGCGCTCAAGAGAACCATCCGAACGGGTCTAGATCTTGTACACCCACTTGCACGTGATGGGAGTGGCACGCACAGGCAAGGTTGTTAGAATCATGGTCCTGAATCGGATCGGAAGTTGTTCTGCAAGATCACAAATTGTAGGATCGACGTAGAATCTAAGATCCTATCTGATTCTACCAAAGAAACAATTTTTAAAAATCTACATTATATTTAAACACTTCTACATTTTTTAAACTATACTTTTATAACTTTTGTTTACCAAAATGTAGTGCAAAAGAAAGATCATTTGTTATTTATGCAAATTATAATGGACATTTAGAAATAAAATGTAAAATTTTACAATGAAAGGGACATGTGCAAATAATTATTTTGAATAAATCAGTAGAATTGGATAGGATATTATGAAAATTTTGATCACCATTCTACAATTTTTTTGTTAGAATCGTAATAATATCAAGATCCTACCAAATTAAGACTCTGCCATATGATCGAATCGGTCCAGTCAATCTAGGTCGTACAAACATAGGATCGTATGACTAGAATCGAGATTCTGACAACCTTGCGCGCAGGTAAGGGCACAAGATCCCAAGTGCCTCCAAGACAACAATCTCCTTAGACATCACGAGTTGCCATTCCGGGTGAGCAACAGCCTCACAGTAGGTCGTAGGCTCAGAAAGAGCAACGCCTGCAAAGCCGGCTCAGGTGTTTTGACAGTGTGACAATCACAAAAATCGTATCTGAGAGGAGAAGGCGGAGCTGGACCCAACAAGGACGGAGAAGAAGTGCGGGGAACAGGGCCCAGTAAAGGCAGAGGCTCAACTGGAGGAGTAGGCCGAGGGCGGCGAGAGTAGTACTGAGGAAAGGGTGGAATCTCAACAAAAGGGCGGGAAGGAAACTCCGACGGATGTGGAACAAGTGGAACCGGAGGAGAGGGAGGCGAAGAAGGTAGAGGATGAAGCGAAACAGTAGTGGAAGGCGGAGAGTCGGGAAAGTTAGAAAGAGGATTAACTCAACAAGAGAATCTAACCTGACAGTGGGGGAACGAGGGTAGTAAGGCCGGGACTCGTCGAAAGTGACATCCTGAGAGATCCTCATCCTGCGAGCAATAGGGTCGTAGCAACGATAACCCTTATGCTCAAGACCTTAGCCAAGAAAAACACATTAAACTGACTGAGCAATCATCTTGGTGAGCTCACAAGGTAGAAGAAGGACGAAACAAACACATCCGAAACTGTGAAGGTGGCTGTATTACGGAGCTTGACCATAAAGAAGCTCGACAGGAGTAGAACCCTCAAGAGCAGTGGAAGGCTGCATGTTAATGAGAAAAACAGTAGAAACTGCCTCAGCCCAGAAGTGAGGGGGAACATAAGAGGCAAGCATGAGAGCGCGAGCTGTCCCAAGCAAGTGACAAGAGTATTGTGGAAGAGTACCCTACTCAGCAAGAAAATCACGCAAAGCAACAGATAAGTACTCACGAGCATAGTCGGCACGAAACACACGAATGGCCGAATCAAACTGAGTCCGAACCATGGTGGCAAATATCTGATAAATGGAGAGAACCTGACTGCGAGAGGACATGAGGTGAATCCAAGTATGACGAGAATAATCATCAATAAAGATCACATAGTATCGATGACCCCCTTTCGAAACGAAGGGAGACGGATCCCAAACATCAGAGTGAACAAGATCAAAAGGCCGAGTAAAAATAGAATCACTAGAGGGATAGGGGAGCTGCAGCTGCTTGCCAAGCTTGCAACCTATACAATGTAAAGAAATGTCCCCAAAAATAGACCCAAGAACACCACGACCTACTATTGACAATAGCCGCGATCCGCAGAGATGACCGAGACGATGGTGCCACTAAGCGAAGGAGGTAGTGGAGGACACATCAAGACGAGAGGTAGTGGTAGTGGCTGACTGGCTGGTGGAGATAGCGGAAGGAAGATGGAGCCAGTCGAGCTCCCAAAGGTGCTGCGAATCACGACGCCGAGACAATACCAAGCAGAGTCCCCGTGGGGCGGTCCTGAACACAACAAAAGTTAGACTCAAGAACAACACGACAGTCGTGATCAGTGATCTGACCAGCCGACATAAGCTTCATAGTAAGTTGAGGAACATGAGAGACTGCAGGAACATGAAAATAAGTGGATATGGTACCTCAGCCTACAACAGGATGAGGTACCATCTACAGTCTAAACAGTGGAAGGAAAAACTGTGGGACGCACGGAAGTGATATGGGTAGAATCTGGTGTCATGTGAAGGGAAGCACCAGAGTCCAAGATCCACGGAGAAAGAATACTTGATGAGGGAGAAGGCAGAGGGGTGGAAGATTGCTGAGAAGCAAGAGCCAGACGAGCAGAGAACCCGAGAAGTCTGAGGACGAGCCGACATTGAGGCACTGGAGCAGTGAGAGGAGCTATTGTGTGGCATCACCGGAGGAGCCCTGGCGAGAGGCGCCAGCTCCCGAGTGGGAGGAACCTCCAAAGCCCTTCGGGGGACGTCCACCCCGGCGACCCTGGTCCCTCCTACGCTTGTAGTAGTCCTGATACCTGTGGCCATCATGCTGGCAGTAGGTTCAATGAAGACCCGCAATAGAAGCAACAACTACTGGTGCGTTGGGAGTTGGAGGAGGGATCGCGGTCAGTGCGGAAGAAACAGGCGAAGTAGCAGGTGCTGAAGCAGACATGCCAGCCTGCATCTGAGCCGCGCCACGGTGATGAGTCTCCTCAGCACGCACACTAGTGAGAGCCTCTACCAAGCCCGGGCGCGAGTGGCGAGTCAAGAGCTGAGCACGCACAGTCTCGAACTCAGGCCGGAGACGGTGAACGCGGAGCCGCACACAGCAGGGACATGTCCGGCAGACATCCAACCCCAAAGAGTCAAGCTGACGACACACCTCAGACATCTGCTGGTAGAAGTCATCCACGGTGGCATCGAGCTGCTTAAGAGAATGAGCCTGGTGCACAACTGGGAGGTACATAGCATCACTCATTGGCTGGTAATGAGCTCGGAGGCAGTCCGACATAAGCTGAGGCGTCGGCAGTTTCACATCCATGGAGATGGCCACGGGCATGCTACCCACCATGATAGCAGTAGCACGAGCCTCGACATCCTGCTATCGCTCGTAGGCGTGCAACTCAGACTGGTAGAGCTCCATGGCCTCCTCTAGTGTAGCACTGACGGCGTCCTGAGCCGCCTGATCCGCACCAGCAGGAAGAGCTGGCAAAACTGGCAGTGTAGGGTGAGGTGGACAGGGGTGCTCGCCGGTGAGATGACCCCATAGACGCTGACTGTTGAGGTGAATCCTTGGATGAATAGCCCACTCCCGGAAGTTCGTCCCGTCGAACCAAACTGGGGGAGCAGGATGGCGAAGGAGCCTTCGGCAGAAGCCATCAGTGATGACTTGACCGGATCCGTAGTCGCGGTCGGTGTGCTCAGGAGCGGAAGCCACAGGCAGGGGCTCCAGCTGGATCAGGAGCCAGAGAGAAGCCGGAGAAGCTGGAGCCGAGGTGAAGCTGAAGTTGAAACCGCCGACTCCACGTAGATCACGAAGCCGGGGTGAAGCCGAATCCACCAGCTCCACGTAGATCAAGGAGCCGAAGTGAAGCCAAAGTCATCGGCTCCACGTAGATCGATGGAGCTCGTGTGAAGTTGAAGCCAGCGGTTCCACCTGCTCTGCTTTCTTCGATTTCAGACAGCGGCGGCGGCGGGGTCAAGGAGGGGAGCTGGTCAGGGCGATGGGGAAGCTCGGCTTCGGGTGGCCCGAGCGGCGCAGGAGGCATAGGGCGCCGGGTGGCCCGAGCGGCAGAACGGGGAAGATCCGGCCGCGGGAGGCAGACCAGGTGATGGGAGATGCTGGATCCAGCGGCGGGAGGGCTTCAGCGGCGCAGAGAAGTGCAGAGCAGAGCAGAGCAGAGGCGCAAATCAGGCCGCGGGAGGCAAATCCAGCAGCGGGAAGGCTTCGGCGGTGGGATCCTACGACGATGCGCTAGATCTAGTGGCAGGGAGGCGTCGACGAGGACCGGGCGACCGTCGCCACACGTGCGGGAAAAACAGAGCAGGGGGCTCGGTGGGGGAGAAAAAAGAAAACAGAGCATGAGCAGGGGAGGCCATGGGGAGTCCGGCGGCGACGACCGACGGCGGTGGCAAGAAACCCTAACACTAACCTTGTTCTGGTACCATGTTAGAATGGACCTCCATCTATTCTAATAGGGCCAAAGGCCAAATATATACAAGTTACAGTGTAAGGAAATATGCAATAAGCACCCTATATAACTAACATCTAATACTTGCAAGAGTGTGCACTAGGGCAACGATGCCATCAAAATGGCGTCATTGGTCATCCAACACTTGTGCTCTAAATCAACTCACTAAAAATGAACTTTTTACCTCTAAATCATTAAAACTAAATACTAAATAGTAAAGTATTATTACAGTTATCAACTTTGGCAATCAGTGAAAGAATGCTCGCTGAAGAATTTAAAGGAATATAACACATAAGTAGGAAACACATACCTTCACAAAGGTTCCACCTTGTGATGGGTTTACACCGCAAATATTATCAAGAGAATTGAAGGTTCCTGATCCACCTAAACAATTGGAAGTTGCTAAGGTGTTTCCGGGTGCCAAATCTGCACCACTATATCTCAACAAAGGTATGGCCATAGAATCAGCTCTGCTGCCACTGCCACCCCTGACGCCTGCCACGCCGTCCTGGAGTGCAAATGATGACGAAAGCAGGTCGTTCTCAACATCTGTCCCACAAGCCTGGACACTAGAACAGCCTCTTGCTGACAGTGGTGGCAAGGTGCCAGGAAAGTGAGTTATGTTAGTCTGGTGATTTACTTTCTCAAGCTTGGGCTGCACAGACTGAGCCTCAAGATGAACAAGGGGTTCTACAGCCAACCTCTTTGAAGGCCATCCCTCTGCTGCCATTAACTGGCTACCCGAGGCAAACTAAGATGGTTCAAGGCTTCTTGGCCAGAAAAGTTATGGAAACTGCTGTGCAGATGCAACGATGGATCACTGTTTCCTTCTATGAGGTTCTGCTGGTAGAATGATGACCCAGTAAGCAATGAAGATTGTGACTGAGAAGCAGATCCAGACTCAGACATGCTAGAAGGTACATCGGCAATACGATGACAACTAGATGAGAGCTGCTGTTGCATCTCCTGATGAGATTGCTGTTGTAGAACTTCCTGTCTTTGCTGCTGCTGCTGCAGCGGCGGCGACTCTTGCTGCTTTTGCAGTTGGTGAGGATTATGCAGCTGCAGCTGCTGCAGTTGACTTTGAAGGAACCCGGAGTTACCAGTGTTCTGACTATGGCCTTGCTGAACAGTTCGCAGGGGTGACTGCTGAGTTTGATACTGCATCTGCTGTAGACCATGATTTGCAAACAGAGAATTTAATCCACCATTGAGATTTTGAGTCTGTTGAAATTGCAACAGAGCCAAGGACTGTTTCAAAGTATCACCAGCTCTAATTTCTTCCAGTGCTGCAGCAGCCATTTGCTGGTATGTGTCTGGCTTAAGACCCAGCAATGGAGAATCAATTCTTGGCTGAAGCGATGGTGACACTCCAAATCCCTGGAAGTTCAATGACTGAGTCCTCTATCACCATCCCGAAGCCACATGAGAGAAGAATAACGAGCAAAATCATCATTCTTCCCACCTGCATATATTAAAAGAGAAATTGGTTAAAGAAAAACTTAATTAAATCGTATAAAAGCAGAACCATGTATACTGGTGTTCCTGTCATCAATCAGCTTACCGTTGAACATTCCATGCATGGAGGGCAGTCCTGAAGCCCATGGACGCTTCAGTCTGAAAGGAAAGGCAGTTGGATACATCGGAAAAGTTGTCAATGGCTCGATCTCCCAGAGTGAAACTCTCGGTTGTTTATCACCAGCGGTGGACTCGTCCCAACCAACCTAAAGTATCACAAATCTAAAGTTACGCATTCCTCATTAAAGCGTAAACATAATCTCACAAAGGGATCCATGAAAGCATGTAACAACGGATTTGACAGGTTAAATGAAAAAAGATAACAAGTCTTTTGAAACCTTGACAACTAATTAACAGAATTACCTTCACAGAACGCCAATGTGAGTTTGGCCAACGGACCGAGTCTAGATCACTTATGCCTGTGATTGTGCCCATGTATCTGAAAGAAGAGACAACCATAAGATCACACAGTTACCACACTACTCACTTTCACGTTTCAACTCACCGTCTGACGCTTGACTCCTCTGTCTCAAAAAGCATTCTAAACCGCATTCCAACAGACACACGTGTGTGGTAAACAGATTTAACATACTTAGCCAGCGGAATGACAAATTCGGAAGGGCTAGCCCTGATAAAAGATGACCATGTTAATGAAGTGTAGAAATAAAGTAATCTGTCTATTGCAATTGAGATTTTCATATATATACCGGGGGTTATAGAAAATAGTGAAACGGCTGTTTGTAGCTGCAGCATGAGCTGCTGCTGCAAGAAGACCTATATGCATGCTATCGCTTGATAGCACAGAAGAGGGCATAATTGTCTGTGGACGATTTGCACGTCGGATTCCCAAAAGAAGCTGATTATTATCATTCCTGGTAAAAATGAAAAGGTATACTGTGTCAGCAATGCGTACAACATCCAATAAAGGTAGAAGGATGGAGTTCGATTAAAAATTAAAGTAGCTGGTACCAGATAAATATAACAGAATCCCCTGTTATCAGTCTTTTCGCACTTACAAACACACTCCAACCCGTTGTCAGGAGATGCCTTTTTGGCTGACCTGCATAACCAGTGCAAGGGCCAAGAGCATTGGCCAATTAAGAGTTAAGCAGACAAAGATACCCCACATTCCCACAATAGAATTTAATACATCAACAATTCCACAAGACGGGAACTAAATGAGGTAAAGAAATATTGTCATTACAACATTTTTCAGATAAATTTCTCAGCCAAGCAAAACCACACTAACAATCTTGCTGGCAGAAAGAAATGAATAATTCATACAACTAGTGGAAGCTGCCCATCTAAAAGGCACAGCACATATTTTCATTTGTCCTTTGTGTGGATTTTTAAATATTATTTTCAGATGTTCAATAATCAATCATAATCATCTCTGCATGTGATGCACATAGTTCGACAACATACCACGAAATATATGGCGAAATTTCCATTCATTATCATGCAGATCTATTGCAATCAGCTCCTGTGCTGGAGGCTGCAGCGAAAAATCCTGGAGATGATTGAATGAATCAATTTTAAGAATGCACACAAAATGAACATTTCTTATAAATGTATAGAGCTTGAAGCAGCCAAATTTCACTCGAGGTCTTTGAAAAAACAAACCAATGGAGGGAAGACTTTCTCAGCAGCTCGGCGGGGAACAGAGAATCCACCATGGGTACTCGTGTCACTTGCGGTCAGCGTCTTGCAGAAGTAATTAGTCGGCTGCTTGTTAGCAGCACCTAGCTCAATTGGAAGAAAAGGCTCCTTTTGTTCCTCCTGTCAATGGAATCACATTATGATCGCATGATTGTTTGCGATGTTTGTACAACTTTATCAGAATTCAGGCTACAAGCACAGAGCAAAGTGGTTAAATACCGGGCTCAACGGTTGCAGTGTCATTTGGGCATAAACTTCATCAGTTTCTGCATCAGCCTGCGTTAGCACCAAGAAATCAACTCAGGGTGCTTCTTAATTAAAAACTACATGATGCACCCTTTTAAGTGTGAACTCACATGCATGGTGACATTATGAAGCTGGCAGATTAACTGAGGAGGTAGGTTTGGATAGTTAGGGATTTGAGCATCAACCTCCTTATTAGTTGATGCAGCCACCTGTACAAAACTAAAACTACTTCAGAAAACTTCAAATGAATAACACCCCTGCAACAAAATTGATTCTTCGCATAATGGTGTTTTTACTAGTTCGCCAAAGTAGTTTTTCAGTACAATCTTCAGCCGTATTATATTTATGTGATGCATTACGCAAACAATAAGAAGAACCTATTAAGCACAAAGGCACAAGCACAAACTACACTTTCTCTTCTTCTTCTTCTTCTTTCGCAAAATCTAATAAACCGAACTCAACAAAGCCCGCCATGCCTAGTTTATTCAAAGAAGATATTGGTATACAAACTGAGTAACCCACCTGCTCACTATGGCCCTGTGGAAAGTAGACGACCCGGCTCCCGACCACGGGCAAAGACACAAGGGGCCCAGCGCATGCATGCCACAGCTCCGAGTTCAGACACCTTTGTTCCCCTGCAAAATGCCAAACACACATGAGCGGAACAGCAAAACACAAGAAAGCAGAGTTCATGTGAAGCTACTATTTGTACTTGGCCACAGACAAGAGGAGGCTCAGTGAGTATCAATAATGCTATAACATGGGAGCAATGAATGGAACCAAGCAATGCAAGCATTTTTTTTCTTGGGTGCAAATCAGCAATGGAAATGCATGTATGTAACCATGCACACAGAAGCAAAGCCAAATTTGCTAATGTATTTAGCATCTTCAACTCAAAGAGCACAATAGCAACATCCCATGATCCACAGTCCACTAAACAATGCATACAGTAGCACAAGTTGAGACTTGAACAACTAAAACAATGTCAAAATTGTGAGCTGAGATGTACCATCGTTCTCCGGCAAGGGCTGCGGCATCTCGGATGGGGAGAGCTTCATATCCAGTCACCAATGCAACCGACGCCAAGAACACCGAACTCCGCCGCACGCTGACGAGCCACCACGAGAGCAGCTGCTCCTCAACGCCCCATCATGCTCCCAGCAGCAACGCCAGCATTCCTCCCTTGCGCCTAGAACATCTCTTCCATCTCGTGCTGCTGCTCCCTCCCACTTGCCTCCCCCTTCCCAGGAAGCAGCAGCCGCCTCAGCTTGAAGCAATCCCTACCCGAAGCCCGAGCCATCGCGGCAAACCCTCACCACCGCGGACCTCATCGCGCCCAAATCCCAAACACACTCGCTGAGCAAACTTTCAGTTGAAACAGGGGAGCACCGCCACAAAGCTCCTATGTTTCCCCCCAAAACTGAAGAAAAGCACCGAAACGAGCACAGCTCGATCCGATAAGCCGGATTTTCGCAGCCGCCGGAGCAAATGCGCGGAGAAACCGAGGGAGGCAGCTGGCCCCGAGCTCATCAGATCATCAAGCGGCTAAGAGCGGCAGCTTCCGGACCACAGCCCAAGCATACGCGCCACCGAGAACCGCGTCGATTCACCGAAACCGCCCATTGCGCGCGCGCTCCAAGCACGCGCAACACCACGGCGACCGGACCCACCAAGGGCACCGCCACAACGCGCGCCTCCGGAGCTCGAGAAACCGCCGCCGAGCTCAGAGAATCGCGGGGTGCGGCGCCCAGGAGCGGTCAAACCCGGCTCCGAGCGCCGAACGGTGTACCATTCGCCACCGGCGGCCGAATCGGACGCCGCGACCACGAGGTGGGAGCTGGGAGCGCAGCGGAGTTTGGGGCGGTGATCGCCGGGGTAGGGGCCGACTCGGTGCGGGTGAACCCTAGGTTCTAGGTGGCCATGGCTGGATCGAGAAGTGGAAGCCTGAAAGGGGTGGTTTTTTTCCCCTTTTTTCTTTCGGTTTTATGGGCACGCTCAGTAGTCAGTAGGAAGAGGTGAGCCTGTGGGTAGTAAAAGAAATCTGAAAAGGTCATATTTGTTTCTCCCATTTTACGCCTTTACAAGAACTTTAATTCTGCTTCGCGATTGCAGAGGGTTTGACTGCGTTTCTTCGTAAAAGAATTAAGAACCAAGAGTACACTCCCTCTCTTCAGGTATTTATGACACGGTCTTCGATGTCTAATTTTTATCATTACTTTTTATATAATTATGTTTGTAAAAATTGATAAAATTATTACATTATGAAAATGTTTAAGGGGTTTGAATAGAACAAGCTGACAATAGAGATGATGGGTTAATCTAACACAACTGACACACAAACTTTTGAGAAATATCTGACAGCAAAAAAAAAAAAACTTACATGTAAGAAATTTCCAGTCAACTTAGAGTTAGGAAAACTTATTAAAATCTTTTTGCTAGCATTTGGTTTTGACGTGTCCTTGTATCTCAAACAAACCAACAGGGGTAAAAGTAATCAGACTACCAAACAACAGTTTCCATTTGAAAGAAAACACAATATCAAAAATTCAGTCGTACGTGAAGAGTGTGCCAAGAACTCTTACACCAGTCAACAGCCTCGTACCGTCAGTAGCCAAACCTGGATGTTGACAATACTAATTAGCATGCACTTAATAAATGATATGCTTAACTAATTAGCATGCACCCCGCGAGCGAATAGAAAGTAGTTCAAAATTTCTAACTTTGTATGTACTTAATAAAGCAATCACCGCAGATACGAAAGAACTCAATATGTACATTCATCTCAGAACAATAGGAGAATCCAAACAACACACTAAAACATAAATTAAATTCTAACCTAGAAAAAAGTAAACCTAAACTAAGTGAACCAGCACTGAGAACGTAAAATTGAAACAAAAAATAAGGTTTAACATGTAAAAAAACAACTAAGTGAACTCATACTAAGAACAAAACAATGAAACATAAATTAAATTCTAACCTACACAAAAATAAACCTAAACTAGGTGCGCCAATACTGAAACACAAACAAAATAGCACACTTGCAAAATCTAAATATGGTCACATGAATTAGGGTGAGATGTCTAGATTGTAACTTCAAATATCAACATTGCAACAAAAATATATACGATACTTTCACTGAAAAAAAAAAAGGTTCAAACGTTTCATAAGAAGCAAATTCAACAGGAACAAAATTTCGAGATGACCTCAATTATCTATGAACTTACATTTTTACCAAAACAAAATACACCTATGGAGATGAAAATTGTAGTGAGGTTATTCTAAATTTGCATATTACTAAATACAGTGATTTTAGCTAAAACTATATGTAAATGTCATGAAATGAGAATATCCGGTTGATCTAGTAGTAAGAATAAGGGAGAATGACAAATAACAAAGAAACAATAAAAGTAAAAATACAAAATGCACAGGTAAAACTTGTAGATGGGACACTGTACACCAAGGAGTGAATAAAAAGTTAAGTAGCTACAGCTGTAAAAACCTAAAAAAATGCAAACTATTAGAAAGCAGACTACATGCAATTATTAAAGTTACAGTAAGCTAGGAAAGAATGTTTTACCATGTTTGAAAGTCAATTTCTATTAGAAAAAGATTCCTATAGAAAGATGAAAATTATGGTAAAGTTATTTTAAAATTGCACATTTTCATAGACTGCAATTTTAACTAAAATAGTACATAATTTACAAACATAAACACCGATCATACTTTCAGGTATGTTGGAATATTGGAAAAAAAACATAGCACAGAACTAGAAACAGACAAGTATATAATTGCAGTGAATCAACAGACAAGTACATGTACACATACAAGCATCATGCACACATGAAGTAGGATCGGATCAAGAATCTATCATCAATGAAATTCAGATAACTAAAATCTCAAATAACCTAATATTGGACCGAAAAGGCGACTAGAGGGGAGGTGAATAGGAGCACACTCACTTTTTCACAAATAATAGATTCAACACAAATTTCACTCCAGTAGCTATAGAAGCTATGAAGATCAATATACTAGTACAGCGGAAGACTAGTATTGAATCCAACCTAACCCCCAAAGCAAAACAACCAAAGATCAACACAAGCTAAAACAAATCTCAGTGCAGGGCGGTCGGACCATTGGTCAATGGCGGTCGACCGACACTGCAGTCCGATCGGTGACTCGGCCGGCCTCGACCACTACCAAGAAACAGATCAAAACAGCCTGATGATGAAGTTGCAAATAGATGAAACTTTTGATGTACAATTCCAAACTTGATGAAACTTGGAACACACCTTCTTTATGATGTCAGGAACCTATTCCAATCGAAGATTGTGATAATTATTTGAAGAATAACGATCCTTTTCCGTTTGATTGAAGAAGGGTTCAAAACCGGGTCAAAACGAAAACTAGATCCAAAATATTGCTCGTGGGTGATTGATGATCAAGATGATCCTAGATATGTTCCCGCATGTCACATCAAGTTAGATCACGTGGAGAATTCAAACAAAAACCCGCGGATCAAAGAAAGACTCAAAATCATCAAATATAGAGAAAGAACGCAATGAGACAAGACATGATCAAACTTTCCTTGTATTGACTTGATATGATATGAGCTTACAACCACTCCATCAATGGAGGATAATGCTCAATCCAAGAGCACGAAAATCACATCAAACTATCAATAACCCTAACCTCCACAAAAGTTCTCCCTAAGCAAATTAGGGTTTCTAAGATAAAAAGACGAAGCAAAAACTCAGGAGGGGGTGCAGCCACCACCCTCCTCTATTTATAGTGGAGGCTTAGACCTTCTAGAAGTTTGACTCAATTGAGCTCCCGTTAAGGTCCAAAACAAATGGGTCACACACGCACGTATTTTAATACGCCGTCTTTAACACCTCTTGACCTAACTAGCTTCACCTTGTGTCTCTTGCGCCACATGTTGGCTAATAGGTCATCTTTGTCCATCTTGCACCACACTTGAGTACATTGACCTCACCCGGCATCATCGATTGTTCTGGACCTCAGCTCTCCAAGTCTAGTCTCGATCATTCTCGCCGTTGACCGTCGTTGGCCACCAAGCAACCTGCACAACAATAGACAAGTAAACCGAATTTGGGAACAAGTTCTTCACAACTTGACCCATATTAGTCAAAACATGAATCATGCAACATATATGCCCTGAAACTCATGACTTTGACCTAACAACCGAACATCACCGCCACGACGGGCGACGATCCAGTGAAAACCGGTCAGACCGCCCCCAGGGCCGGTCGACCGCCCACCCTGGATGGTCTGACTGCCACCTATTGGCCGGCCAGACCGCCAGTTGGGACTTAGCCGAATTTCCTCTCTGGAAAACCGAAATCTACTAGAATTTTCAATCGAATAGAACTTTTGACTGGAGACTCCAAAAATTATGGGACCAAGTGCAATAGAATCCCCTCTCTCGCCTACACCCTCTATTTTTGGCCCAGCTCAAAATACTTCTTTCTGAAGTTGGTCGGTCCGACCGCCGCTATGGCCGGTTATGGCCTGACAACACTGTTTCTTTACCGAAAACACGTGAAACGACAAACCGTTAACGCCATTACCAATTGTCACATCATCCTAAGATCTGGAGCTTATCCTCATGATATCCACACCTAACAAACCTCGTATAGCCAGACAGTTTTAGAGAATCATATTTTTGTCCTTTTTATAAATAAAACTTAAACTTAATCTGATTTCTCTATGAAAACAAAGATCAACTAACTCCAACACGATAATCCACCTTGAAAAGGATCGTCAACTTTGAACAAGAATTTGAATTAAGTCTTTGTGCTCAAGATAGTATGCATGATACACACATAAAGCAAATGTCAAAAACTAAAGAGAAAAAACATGGTTGCATAAGTCAAATTAGTTTTTCAGGCTAGTACACATGACACACACCTATAAAATTGAAAAGTCAAATACAAAAGCAAAAGTTGGTGACTACACTGCTAGATAGTCAAGATATATGAAGTCAAATTAGGTTTCTCCATTTACTATACTATAATATTCAACATTTATTTGGTCGAATATATGAAGTGAAAAATAAAAATGGTATGTCATATTGTTTTTGGGTTGTGCACTTAACCATACTGAAGCATAAAAATGCTAAAAATGAAAAGCCCAATATACAACATATTACTGAAAACAAGAATATCCATAGAGATAATTATTGTGTCTAAACTAGCTAGCTATCCAGGGGATAAGCATATAACTGCAACAATTACACTAAAACAAAGATAGCAAAAAAACATATAATTGCAATAACGATTATGTGCCTTACAATTAAGTATCTTGATAGAATAACACTATGATAACTATAGTGGTAGAAAGTACTCTTTGGGGGGGAAACCATGTTACATAGTTGTGTGTAGTTTATTCAATCTGGATAATTGCTTCAGCAAAAGATGACCATGACAGAGTAAAAGACTAATATTTACTATATGAACTATCTTGCATCTGACTAATCACTAAGGGAATATAAAAATCACCCACTGTTCGAACACCAAGTCAATTGGGACATAACTGACCCAAAAAGCGGAGCTAGCTCAACAAATATTTTGAATTAATTGAACAACAAAATTTATATACGTAGGGTTAACAGAGGCAATAATTTTTCAGTAGTAGTAGCTGAAGCTAGAGAAAGCAGGTCGGATGGTAACAAAGCAACAAAGAGACATATACAAACAAACTACTACTAACCTTCAGGCTTAGTCCAATACAAAGGAAAAATAAATTATTCCAAGGTAAATCAAATTATACTAACCTTGGTGAACCCCTACAAAAAGATGGGGACAAAATAAATTATTACAACATGGACAAAAGAAAAATATTAAATGAAGTAAAGATGGAAATTGCACTCAGTTTATACACAAATTACACAATACAACTATACAAGGCACTAAAAATTTAATTAAAATGGTATGCAAGTTTGATATAACATGTTCCTTTCATAGTTTTTTTCCCTAAAAGAATGCTCATATGTTATTTCCATGGGCATTCCTAACGTGTGAACACCACTGTTACTCTTTCCTTGAGTAGGTTACAAAATATGATATCAACCATAAGGCATTGTAAAATAATGTACAACTTCAATGAAACTATAATCTACCTTAGACCCCATGGACTGCATGGGAGCACGGAGCCGGTGTTGATCTTCAAGATGTAGATGGAATACCCCATGGATTGCATGGAAAAACAGTTAAGTAGACTGATAAAATATCTAAACTACCTATCTAACAAAAAACATACTAGATATACCAAAATAGATGACAAATTCAAAATGACAAGAAATAGATGACTTACCGTTCAAATAGTACACAATTGCACATTAGTTTACACCGCAAGATTACTGTTTACAGCATGTTTTTTTTACATCAGGCAGATATTGAACTTTGATAGCCCATTAGCAGTCAAACAACAATATTATTAGGTGTAAAATGTAGGTAAACTATATTATTGTTAACAGAGGAATATCAAGCAAACTTGATAAATAAAAACTTAACAAATACATACAAAGATAAGCAGAAATAGAAAAAAGGAGCGGCCTAACTAGCTCACACACTACACAATTGCCTAACTAGCTAAAAAACAAATGAATCAACTGCGCCTCAAATATCAAGATCTGACTAAAATAACCTAAAATCCGAACAAATCAACAAAAAAGCGGATCTATCGATATAGGATCCTTAAAACACGACACAATAACACAACTCCTACGTGGTCACCCTGTCGTTCGCCGCAAAGCATTCTCTCACCGCCGGGAAACCACCACATGTCACCCACACACACACATAGAGATCCCCCCCAGCTCTTGGTCTGTTCGCTCAGTCCTCATGGTTGGTCGTCGTAGAGCTCAGATCCAGTTGGATCTGAGTGGCACCGGTTTAGGGGCGAGCTTGGATGCGGTGGAGGACGACGTTGGGGAGTATGTCAGGGAGGATAGCGCCAGGACAATGTCGAGGAGGACAGCGCTGGGAGAGTGTAGGGGGAGGATGGAGTGAATGGGGAATTGGGGATTGAGACTGGGTGGAGAGTGTCAGGGAGGATGGGTGAATGGGGAAGACATGAGACACCAAGAGAGTGAGTTGTAACTAGTTGGGTTTCGTACGAGCCCAATAACCCAAACAAAAGCACAAATCTTGGCACATATCCGACGGCAAACAAATCGATTGTGATTTAACAAAAAAAAGCAAGTGCCTATGCGCTAGCAAAAGCGTAATACTTATCATGACAAATCTAATTATATTATTATCTCGTTACCAATCTAAATAGTATTTCATATATTATTAGTCAAAGTTAGATAAATTTAACTGCACGCTTTCTAAAATGCCATACAGTTCTTAACGGATGGAGTATATATCTATGTAAAATTTATTTATTTTTTCTAACCAGAAGCTGGCAGTTAGAGGTTGTTTAATTTGAAAAATCTATCGCACCTTGAACACGGAAGAGAGTCAAGACTAACGTCAAGATTTATGAGCTATAATCAACGGCGTCAAGTGTCAACCATTCACGGGCTACTACCACTTTCAATTGAATTATTCAAGTCCTACGCGTACTTTAAGTTCTACTGATACGAGTAATCATGAGTTCAGCACACACACACATACACAAAAACGAATAAGACAATGCAACACTGTTCTTGCCTTTTAAAAAATGAAGTCACGGATATGGAATACAATTCCAAAATATAATTCCAAGGGCGTCAATGTAAATAAAAGAACATATAAGGGGTGAAACCAAGAAACAACCCACCCTTCTTTAGAAAGAATAACCACTCTCACCTCATTCTGTGCATGACAACGATGCGAACATTATAACACGAGAGTGTTGTGTTACCATACTACAGATGATGGCACGGCTAAAAGAGTCAGATTTAAAAATAAAGTCAACGATGGGTTAGTAATAAAAATAAATTAAAAATATGTTAATTGATAATAAAAAACTTGTAATGAAGAGGTTCACTTTCCGAACAGTGATACGTGAGTGAGTATAATGTAGAAATAGATAAATATTCCAGGAGAGCGATTTTAATGCAGTGAAAATACTGTAGCGATTGATATGAATCTTTGCTTTTCGATCGGACGGTGAAGATCAGCTTCTAATATGTGACACTCTATCAGTGCAGATGATCCATTTACAAACGCAGAATGGCAACGAACTTGTACTCTGTAGTTCTTCGGTTCAAGGTGCGTTTCATTGGGGGGTTTTGTACATTTGTACATGTAATCTCGTGTTAAACTTGGTGCTGATTGTTTTGTGATAAATTTCATGTTGATCATGTTGTGATGGTACTCATGGTCCCATGGAGAGTCAAGTAGAAAATTTTGTGGTTTGTTGTTTTCTTTTTCTAGATAACATATGACATTATCGGTGATCTAGACCAATCTTACGTATGATTTTTTTGATTCGGGGGTCTCCTAAGATTGACCACGCAGAGAGAATGATATAAGGATTTTTATACAAGTTCGAGCCTTTTGATGCGAAAATAACAGTCCTACTCCTATGTGAGTTGTATTGAATATGAGTGTTTACAATCAAGGGAAAGACTAATGCCTAATGCATTTTGCTCCTGATCCCTCTGCCCCCTTTGCCTTCTGATTCCACCCTTTATATAGTGCTCGAAGAGGGCGGCGATTTCTCCAGTCCAAATGGCGCCTCGACACTTCAACTGATGAAGCGGTTACAAGAGATTATGACTGGAGTAGTAACGTCCCACGTCGTCAGGTGATTATTATCAGGACAGAGAGATTAATCATGCAGTTATTCCAGATAATAACAGCGTAATTAACTACCCCATATTATTAAACATTATGCAGAAGACTCCTTGATTGACCAGGCCTACACATCTGTAGGCAGACCTGGTCAAATGGGCGGCCCGGCCCGGCCCGGCATGGGCACAACCCATCTAAGCACGGTCCGTTTCGGCCTGGCTATTAGATGGGCCAAGCTGGGCTGACCAACGTGCTGGGGAGCCGGCCTAGGTACAACCCATTGGAGCTTCGTGCCATGTCGGGCCGACAGGAGCACGTTTGGCCCGCTAGAACAAAAAATCCAAAAAAAGAGAAAAATGTGTATAATTCAGAAGTAAACATGAAAATTGGAGAAAACAAATGAGACAATCATATTGAAAATGTAATAAAGAGCTTTATTAATGTCTAATTAACTACCTCGTTAAAACATTCGTCAAGTAAAAACTCAAATTGAGAAAACATTGGCAAAGGAAAAAAGAGTACAACCAATAGCTCTATAATTCCACATACATGATACATCATAGTCCTATGTGTTGGTGTCATTGTCTAAATATAAATTTTTGAAAACCTCCGACAACTCTGGATTTTCCACAGAATGTTGTGTTCGTGAATCAGCTTGTCCTCAGTACTTCACAGATAGAATTATCTCCACCATCTCACTTGTGAGACTTATTCTTCTCTTATCTAGTATTCTTCCAGAGAGACTGAAAGTAGACTCAGAGGAAACCGTCGAGACATGAACAACTAATACATCACGTGCAAGTATGGATAGCACATGATATGTTAAATTATGTGCTTGCTACCATTGAAAGATTTCAAAGCCTTCTGAGTTGAAATACACCGTATCATTGACCAGATATGTGGATAGTTCCCCGCTCCTTGTGGGTCTTGGCTGAGCAGGTTGTGGTGTAGAAGTACTAGAAGAAGATCTGGACCTGGAGGAAGAGGTGCCGAAGATCTTGCCCCACATATTTGTCTTGCTACTTGAGTCGAGGGCTACTGGAGTTCGTTGCGAGTGGACTTTTCGGAACTTTTTTTCAAACTTTTGGTAAAGCCCGTATAACCGAGAACGAACTTCTGCGAAATAGTCAGTATAGTCTAACTCTGTAGCATCACTAAAAAGTTCAAGTACACTACCAAATACATCAAGTTTACCCTTAGGATCTAAAATAAATACAAATACATATATGTAAGGGATTTCTCTCCAATATTTAAGGTATTTATATTTCATGGAAACAATAGCATCACATAAAACTATGTCATTTTTATATATTTTCAATTGAGTAGCAATCTGTAAAATAGTATGCATGATTATAGGAGATGTTAGATAGTACACAGCGGACAAAGCAACATTGGCCTCATAAAAAAATTACAAAGAGCATATGGTACCCCATTTCTCGCTGCGTCTTGCTTGCTTGTTTTGTCGAAATTCTCTCCCACACCCGATGTAGACGGTCTCGACCACTTTGCTCCGGTTGTCGTGGAGCCTGATGCTGCCATGGAGCCTGATGACAGAACTTATGGTGAAACCTTCGGTTGGCTTGAAGTAGCCGCAACCACCTCTATGGACAAAATTTCCTCCGATGAAAGTCCATAATCACCAAGAGAAAAGCTGTCGTAAGGACTGTCCATAACGAAAACTACAAAATTGAAACTAACACTATTACTACTTTTATCTTAGCATAACAAACACTAATAATAAAAAGTATGCACAAAATAGCATTATACCTATTTCGCTGACTTGCTGCCGAAAATTGAATATTCCAAATTTTGGCATAATTTTTTTGAATTTTGTCAAATTAGCTCAACACAAATTTGAATTCGCACAATAGAATTTCAAAGAGAGAATGGAGAATGAAGAGATCCTGAATGAGGGGGTACAGTGGCTATTTATAGGGAAAAATATATATTTTTGATTTTTTTTCTATTTTTAAAGACCCCAACGGTAAAAAACGGCTAAAATCGTCCAACGGTCGGAATTTTTCGGGTCATGCCATGCCGAGAATGGCCCACGAGCAAGCCCTTGCCTGGTTGCGCCTGCCCCTATCCTGCCTACCCGCCACCCCCGCCCCTTCTTCTCCCCGTGCCTCGTCCCCAAGCATGACACGACAGTACCACACAGCACTGCCGCCTCCTCGCCGCCCCGCCGGCCACCACCTCCTCGCCTCGTCGTCCGCAACGCCGACGCTGAGCCACCAGCCGCCGCCTCCTCGCCTCCTTATCTGCAACGCCGATGCCTCCTCCCTGCCCCGCCGGAGCCGCCTCCTCGTCCGCAACGTCGACGCTGAGCCGCCTCCTCATCTCGTCCGCACCGCCACACCACCTGCACCAAGCCGCCTCCTCGCCTCCCTGACCCTCCCTCTTCTCTCTTCGCTCTGACCTTCTCCTGCGCCGCCGGCCATTCTTCTCTCCACCTCCTCCCGGCTCCAGTGCTACCTGCACCCTTCTTCCTCCTTGCTGGCGTGGCGCCACTGACGCCGCATTTCGTGTTGGCTCTCTAGGACAATCGGCCGTGTCTTGTGCCTACAGGATCATGTTGGGCACGCACCGACGACCGCTCGGTCTTTGTCTTTGGGCCGCCCGTCTTGAGGTGGTGGCCTAGGCACGACATGAGCCCTCGTGTTGGGCCGGCATGGCGCGTAAATAGTGTGGGTCGTACCGTGCTTGGGCCGGGCCTACAGTATCATGCCTCGGGTCGGCCCGATAGGCCCGTCCCATTTGGCCAACACTGTCTGTAGGCTCCATCGACTAGAGAATGGTCGTAGAAGAAGTTACTACCAGGTGGTGGTCGTAATAAAGCTTAAGACCACAGACTAATCGTAGGACTTACGATTAGGGGAAGTCGCAGAAAAGATTACGACTAGGGACTGGTAGTAGAGGAATTTACGACCAGGGGATGGTCATAGAAAAGGTTACGATGTTCTCAAGGGTTACGATATTCTCCCTTATAGATAAGGGGTATATTTACGAGAAGTGTGAAGATATTGTTATCTAAACTAAGAATTATAGATAAATAAATAAAATAAGGATTATTAGATCTTCTTCAGACCTGCATATTTGAACGGAGGGACGTAGGACGACTAGATTTCTTGTAGAATATGTGCTTTGGTCAAAAATTTTGGCTGTATTGGCACAAATTCGCCCCGTATTTGCAAGAATAATAATCTTCACACAAAATTTGCAAAAATAGCGCCCTGCTGCACGGTCACCATGTGTCAGGTACTGTAGCAATTTTTCCTCGATAAATCATTTAAGTATTTTTTGTAGGAATTGTTAAATATAGAAAATGAGCTCCAAAAGTTATGAATTTTTTTGTGAAGCCTCCCGACACAGTGTATTTGCTTGTGTAATTTTTTCAAAATTTCATCCATTCTGATTTTTCTCTCGAAAATTCATTTAAATATTCTGTTTGTAGTAATTTTTTAAAATATAGAAAATAAGGTCCAAACATTATGCATTTTTTCAGGTTCCTTACATAGTAGACTTGATTGTCTAATTTTTCTATAATTTTATATATTATGAAGTTGTCACAAAAATTAAGGGTTTATGTCTCAAAAATTAGGACGAGAGGTTTCAGAAATTAGAATGTTATGATTTCATGTGGCTTGGAATGTGGAAAGTTTAGCACCACATTGCTACAGTACATAGCACACGGTCGCCGCACGATTTTAGATGCTACAGTACATAGCACGCGACCGTTGCACGATTTTAAATGCTACAGTGTGCCTCGTGCGATGGCTGTGCGGGAGGTGCCCCACCGCACGGTGGTCGTACGGTAATGGCCAGGTGTCGCCTCCACCGCACGGTGACCGTGAGGCAGGGCGTCATTTTTACAAATTTCGCACGAAGACGATCATTCTTGCTAATATGGGACGAATTTGCATCAATACGGCCAAAATCCTGCTTTGGCCATGGGGGTATTTCTTACTAGTAATCAGGTAATTGAAGTACCAGTTCCAGAAGACAAAAACACGATTTGATCTTAATGAAGTAGTGACGTTGTGCGGTGAGAAGCCATATTGTAGCACCCCAGCCGAGCATAGGGCCTAAGATGCTACTAAACGACCTTACAACATCATTTTACTTCGATTTACTAAAAAAAAATCAACAAAACATACAACTACGAATGAATTAATTCTAATCAACAAGATTTAGCACAAACTACAAATAGACAGGTTAAAGACTACCACAAATCAATTAATAAATACCTAGGCATGGTTCATGCTGTTCCTCTTCCAAAATCGAACCAAATGAATAAAGGTACACAATGAAAGAAGCTCTTTATCAAGTAAATCTAAATCATCAAGATTCATCAGAAATACGAGGATGTAAGACTAATCAAGTCCTTCGTGTTATTCTATCAAATAGAATTAACAAATCAAAAGCTAGGATTGAAGCATCAATTGAAACATCCAGCATAATACTTGGTTACCACGATTTCAAAAAAATAAATCACCACGAAGGATGAACATAGTCGAAAACATAAAGGTAATAGCAAGAGCATGTGATTGGGGTAAACAATTTAATTTATTTGCCATGAGTGAATAGAAGTTAAGTGCACCAAACTACCCCTACCCATGCATGTTGTTTCCGCGAGAGGTACCTAAAAGAAGATGAACAACAACAAGCGTGAGTCCATGACTCAGCAAAGCACAACAGGGATAATAAACAAAACATCATGAGTAACCAATGAGGATATCAAGTTATCACATGAATATCAGCAAGAAATTATAAATAAATCTCTTATGCTTGAATGCAATGCATATGACAAAAATGTTCTGTCTTTCTTCTTTGCAATTACCGGTAATGCCGAGTAGTGCATCTGTCGATACATACTCAAGCCTGTGCCCTCAGGCATAGGGACCTCAAGCCCACACCCCACGAATGCGGGGATCCATGCCCGTCCAATACATGACGGGGACCTCATGCCCGTCCAAGGCATGACGGGGACCTCAAAAGAAACAATCCTTGGCTACCACGTAGTCCAAGGTACAAGAATGAATGCCATGATGCAATTTGAACTTCACATTCTCAATCCATCATGAGAGTATAATATTCAGCGACAATAGCATAGAAGTAAACTCATACGTAAACCATGGCATTTATTATGAACGCTGCAACCCAATTCATTCAATACAATTCAAAACTATTTGTAATTGCCTCGACCGCGAGAGGAATGATGACGAAAGGAAGGCTTCAACCCCGGTGCTCACCACCACCTGGCAACCGTAAAGTATACTAAATACACCATTCAAAAGTGCACATCATAGAAATGGAACAAAATGAAATCAATCACACCTAATCGCAACCTGAAACTTAACCGATGCACTCTGAATCCCAATCGGTCCAAACATACAACTGTCAAAGGAAAATCCATAACTTTTGAGTTAAAACTCCAAAAGTCATGAATCTAACTTTTCTGGAATCTACACAAGCATAGCTACAACTTCTCAGGTGACTGAAAGATCAAATTATTCCATCTAAGCCCTTGTCTTTAATCCCAATACCATTTTGTCATCTTCGGTACGACTGACTTGGGAATTTCATAACTTTTATTTGGTACCTCAAAATTCAAAATTCTAGGTCTCTCTTTAATGATAATAAAATTATCTACAATAACTTAGTTGACGATATCATCTAATTCTGCCACTAATAGGATCTAATTTACAGTTGAAAACTTGAAGTCGGAATCTGACAGACTGAACGAACAACAGTATAAGAAAATCTATATATTTCAAATAGCTGAACCAAAATTTATGATCTTTATCAACCTGGAAAGCTAATAGAATTTTATACGAAAGTTGTGTTGGGAGACCTTCCTGAATCGGCCATTATCTAAATCTTATATATTAAACAAGACGACTGTTGTAATCTCATCAGGATTTCTGGACAGCTGTAAAGAAACTAACGTATCTCCCAAACTACAACTCCGAATTGGGTGATCTCAATCTCTAGGGAAAGCTGAGAACAAACCCCACAAATCTTTAGGAGACCCTAACCTACAATCATTTTTTCCTCTCCTCTCTTCCTTGATCTTCGTCCTTGATTCTCCTTGGCAGCAAGAGTGGAAGGGCTTGCTACAGTAACCACAATGCTACAGTAGGTGGCACTGTATTACTCGTTCTACAGTGCTAGGGTTTGCCTCACCCCACCCTCTTAAGTGGTTTCCCACTTGGGCCAAAAAGCTACGGGCCTTCAGCCTAGTACTCCTTCCAAATTCTGAAATTTTCTTTTCTAATTCTATTTAATTTTAGTACTAATAACTTATTTGTTTTATTTTTAAACGGGATATTACACATATATTGCTAATATAGGTAGCTTATGTTATATCTACGATGAATTCCTTATATGGTACTGAAAATTTGCATTATTGTTATATTTTACTTATTATGACCCATATATCAGTGATATAATCACAGATTTCGCAAAATTCTAATATCATATAAGGAATTAATCCTTCTATCTATAAAATTCTAATATCATACAAGGAATTAATCCTTCTATCTATGTATCTCGTCACCTAGCAAATCAGTAACGTGATTATGACTTGGAGTAGGGTACATCACAAAAGCTTATTGTCCTCGCGTGTGAGACAGTTCTTCCATGATCACTGCCCTTACCAAACGATAGGGGTTGTACAGTGGCACCATGTACTCACTGTACCGGGAGATGAAAATGGCAGGAGGCGGTAGTAGAGTAGCTAACTACTAGTAGTAAGCTGAGAATGAGGTCTGATTTGGGACCTACTCGTAAATAGAATCTTCGTCCCTGGGCATCCCCGCAAAAAACACCACCAGTTTCAACATTTTTTTACCGCTACCGACCTCAGTTTCTTACCACGCTGACACACTCCATGCGTGCCCATTGAACCGCTCTTTCCAACCTTTTTATTATCTTATTTTAATCAATAAAAAAAGAAATTTATCCCACACAGCGGGACAAAACATTTCACTCACCCTCCCACTATGGAAAAAATGCTAACCCCTTCTCCTCTTCCACTCGCCGGAGGTGGAACCATGATCGAGTGAGCTGGTTTCTCTCTGAAACCGTCGGTGCTTCACCTGGCTCACAACACTTCTCCCACAAACTCTGGTAAAACTGAAAAGGTCAGTTCCTACGATCTCCTCTTTCCACCCTGCCCGAACGCCTGTCCTCTTCCCCGGTCTCCCACCTTTTTCTCCCACCTATTCTCTTCTCCCCTCTTCTTCTACCGGTCCTCGCCAGCTCACCGCACTACCTTCTCCACAACCATGTTGGTCATCTCTCACGCGGATGCTCTCTCTCTTTCGTGACAGAAGCCGATAGCGGCGTCCGGAATCGATAGCGACACGCCTCCACTGAGCTCCTGACGTCTAGACCTGGCAGCGACACGTCTCCACGGAGCTCCTGGCGACAGTATCTAGCGGCAGCGCTTGTCTATCGAGCTCTCGTTGTCGAATCCGACGACGGCGCGCCTCCATCTACTTCCTCTCCAGTTCAGTCAAACCACCACCAAATCCACCCCTATGTCTCCACGTCGATCCGCTGAAGTCGAGTTTTAAGCAGTCGGTGGAGGAGTTGCATCTACTCCACGACGTGGTTGCGACAAGGGAACAACCGGCAAGGCGGTAGACCTATGGTAGTGCAGCGGTGCGCCTTCGTGCTGATGCAATAATTGTGAAGTGATAAATTGATAAATATAATGATCTTGGCAATCCTTGTAGGTAGCATTGCGGTAAGGCGACGTCGGAGACGGGAGAAGGCATGGGGAGAGAAGGGAAGAGATGAGGCGGCGGTACCTTAAAGGAGAAGCGGTTGCGTTGGGGAAGGGAGGGGAGGCATCAATAGCACACAAGGAAGAGACATGGACGAAGGAGTCATTCCCTCACTCCGCCACCATCTCGAATCCACCGCAACGCGTCTTTTTCATCTTAATCCTCCCCTGGGCCATAACCGCCTCCTGCTCAGCGCTGGCCGGGCAAGCAACGCCTCCTCCTCCTTGTTTAGTACTGCCGCGTCGCACGACGCCGCCATCCTCGCCTTGGCAACTCTCCCACTGCCGTTGGCCATTGACAAGGGGATCTAGGGATGTAGCGTTGGTGACAGGAGGTAGCAGGGAGGGGAGGCGGCAGTGTGGTAAGGCGGTGTCAGGGACGGGAGAAGGCACTTGAAGGAAAGGGAGGAGATGATGTAGCGGTACTTTAGAGGAGAAACGGCGGTGCTGGGAAGGGAGGGGAGGCAGCGACGGCACAAGAGTCGGTGGTAGAGACGAATGCATCCTTCCCTAGCCACACCGCCATCTCGAGTTCACCGCTCCGTGCCCTCTTCATTTTAATCCTCCCCTACACCGTCGTCTCCTCCTGCGCGCCGCGCCAACCGAGCAAGCATGGCGGTCTCCTCGCTTACGACCGCGATGTCGCCACTGCCTCCTCCCCAGACCCTACACCTCCTCGCTGCGATGTGTCTCGTGAGGGTTGTTCAGGCCAATGGCTGTGAGAACCGAATTGCGGCTTGGGTTCAGGTTGGAAGAAGGTGCCCATCAACACATAGCTCTCTTCCTTGCCGATCAACAATGGCTAAAATGGACAATATGTTGGAGAAGGAAGTCGGCATCAACCTCAAAAGTTAAACAATTTTTTAGATCAAAATTTTAATTTTTAAATAGCAGTAGTACCAAGTGATACAGTAAACAGAGTTAATATGCACATGGATGTGTCTCTTCAAGCGCTGACACCCTTCGATATCGCCCTACCGACGCCTCCTCCCCGCTCCCCACGCCCACCTCCCCTCGCTCTTAACCTCTTCCTCTCTACTGACACCAGGGCCCCACGCAGGTAGCAGGCGTGGCCAAGGGCCGAGAGATCCGCGTCCACTTGGTCTTGCCACCTGCGTTGTGTGCGTGGTGTGACGGGTCTCTCCGTGTGGAAAGGCGAGCGGGAGGAGAGGAGGTAGCGGTTGTAGTGTACTGGTGGATGGGACCTGACGGGGCGGGGCGCGACGGGACGCCTCGCCTGCAGTGCGTGCGCGGTGAACGGGTGGGCCCCGCGGGGGACATGGATAGTACTAGTGGCCGAGGTGACGTGTCGGGGCAGGCCTTGGCTGGGCCGTAAATAGCCCACCGTGTAGCTAGTATGTAGTAACCCACTGCCTGACTAGGCATGGCTGAAGGTACGCATGTTGCGTGAGTTCCAGGCCTTCAACCAAATAACTCTCCGGCGGCTCTCCGGCAGGGGTTGGGCCAGGCTACTTCGGCTTAGGTATGCAACCAAACAACCCCCAAAAGACAAAGTTCTAGCTAGCAGGCTAAGCACAACATCATCTTCCTCCGACACTAGTCATTGCAGGGCCCACTCGTTCGGTGTTTAGATAGCAGAGTGAGTGTGTGTTTGGTTGGATGTACAGGGTTGAATGAGATAGGATGATACATGCTAAATGGGATGGTCCTCGCCCGCACCTTCTTATTTCCTTTGTCCCCGCCGGCCGATTCACCGGTCGTTGTCGCCCCACCCCGCTCTACCTCACCTGGCCTCGAAAGTGACAGAACACCTCACCCGGTCACGTGTGCCGAGAGGAGAGGCGGTAGCGAGAAGGGACAACGAGAGGAAAAACATTGTCTATTTCACGAGATGGAGGTGAGCGCACGCGACACTAGTGGACTGTTAGGTATATGCACACTTTTATGATTGGTTAAATTCCTAAAGAAATAGTCAGTGCAACAACATCATACATACTATGCATATTTAGAACTATAAACAGTAGCATGATCACCAATTTAATTTTTTTATCTCATATATATGCGCTAACAAAACAAAGCCTATAACAAAATACTACTAACAGAAGTAGGTATCAACATCGTCACATGATTTATTTCTAGGAAGCAAGGCTAGCCATGTCACAAGATATCACCATGACTTACAGAGAATCCCCTGGCGAAGATCACGGTAGAGCCTGATGTGAAGAAGATAACGAAGTGGATGATGGAGAAGGAGGAAGCCGTGAGCAGTCGCGCGGACGCTTCATAAAAATTTGATTCGCCTTAACCCATGAAGAATCACGAGGGACGTCGGCTTCGAAGACACTGTTCTCCCCACGTCGGTACACGTCGAATAAGGGATGGAGAAGTCGAGGTTGTGCAGCACAAAGGAACAGAGCAATAGAATGATATTGTTTCTGTCTCTTTTCTGTTTCTGAGATGTTTCTCTTTGTTCTGTCCTTCTGAGAGGAGAGGTTTCTCCTTCATATAGAATCGACCACAAGAAAGAATCTGAAGCAATAACTCTGTATTAAACGCAGTTAAAGCGCGCACTGAAACCGCGTATTTAGTTTTCACTTTCTAATTCGTATGCATGGTTTTAAGGTGCAACAAGAAGTTGCAACTCCACAGCCAATCGGACATGAAATCGCTGGACCATTCACGCATGCCGACGATGACGATGGCGTGGCGAGTCGCGCGTGCACGCATGTTCTTCTTTTGCTTACTTCAACTAGGTAAGACTAACTCCATTCATCCAATCAAACGCTTGACGGATGATATATCTTGAACTATCCGATTCAGTTCACTCATTCTAACACACCTTTAAGCCCCGGTTTGATTAAGGAAAAACAACATAGCTTACACTCTCACAACCCAAGTCACTTAAAAGAACACACACTCCTAAGACGATGTACGCGTGTATGGTTTAACGATTTCACGTAATTTACCGATTGGAGTAATGCCTAAAAAAAGTATCAGCATATAAAGTGTGTTTCCTTCTATATTTTCCTTGCAATTTCTAGGATTTTGATCGCCCAACCTCTTGTGTCTATTTCGATTCCTTGTAGTGTCCTGTATACAACTAGAGAAGAAAGAGCTAGTTCCTAAATTGTGTAAGTGCACGTTGCTTGCCCTTCCCACTTTTGCACACAACCCGATTGGCATTCTTTTGTACCGACTTTCTTCCCCCTACTTCGTACAAGTAACGATAAATACAATACAACGAAAGTATAATAGAAAATGAGACACATGCAAATAAGCATCGTAAAACTGCAATGAGAGTTATACCCCGTCGCAAAAGTAAGTCAATTTTGATTTTTCAAACTCAATAAGATGTCATCTTAGTCGTTACCAATTGGGCGGTATAACACGACCTGTTTAGACACAACCCGCAAAGTAATCAGACCGTGTTGTGTCAGCCCACGGGCTGAGGAACCAGCCCAAGCACAACCTTTCTCTCCTCCTCCCCGCCCTCTTCGCAGCTGGGCTGTTGTGCTGTGCTAGGTTCATGTCGTGCCTGGCACGACTCTATATTGTGCGTACCGGGTCGACGCGTTGTGCCGGAGGGTGGACCCAGGTACGGCTCAGGCTGTCGTGTCGTGGCAGTTTGGTTCATGAACAGTGCGGGGTATGGTGTGTCTGAACCGGTTTATCTGGCCACCTCTATGTCATATTGATCACTAAAATTTATTATCATATTTTGGAAGAAAAATTACGAAAGCGTAATGGTATGGAAGTATTTTATGTGACAATTTTACTCGTACCATTTTGATACATCCAAACTATATATGTTAGATAATACCTTTATCAAAATTAATAGGATACTACACACATTTTAAGACAACTTTCTTTTTGTGACGACACAGTTTTCTATAGTGACTTCTTTTTGTGACCCTATAATTAATTGATCGCCATAACTTTAAAACGTAACACCCAAATTAACTCCAGACAACCATCTGAATTAACTCCAAACACCATGTAAGTAAAACCACGTGAGTAACTCACCATCTTAAGTAGCCGCCAGATCAGTAGCTACCGCCTAATCGCTGTGGTTACCTCATAACCATCCATCACTTTCCCTGGCTCTTCCCGGATCCCAACCCGGGAAGCGCCACCGCCATTCCGGGCCCGCTTCCGGACCCGGAAAACCCACCCGCTCCGGTCCTCGCCGGCGACCACCGCCGCCGCGGCCGCCGCCATGAAGCGCGCGCGCAGCTCCGAGGTCTTCCTGGGAGGCCGGTGGCGCGCGCGCCGCCGTGTGGCGCCTCTCCTCGCCGCGGTGGCCTTCGCGTACCTCCTGTTCGTGTCCGTCAAGCTTGCCGGCCTTGGCGGCGCGGACCATGCTGCTGTTAGCAGGCCGGCCACCGTAGCGGCGGGCGATATGCTGCAGCGCCGGCTCGAGGAGCCGGCTCTCCGCGCGCGCGCCGCTGGGGGCGCTATCGCCGGGTACGGCCGCATCACTGGGGAGATCCTCCGGCTTCAGGAAGCTGGTGGAGGCCGGAGGCGGTGGGGCCTGCGGGGCAACTTCTCCGAGCTTGAGCGCATGGCCGACGAGGCGTGGGCGCTCGGCTCCAAGGCGTGGGAGGAGGCCTCCGCGTTCACCGGCGACGTGGACTCCATCGTCTCGGGCGACGGCGGGGCGACCAAGTGCCCCAGATCGCTCGCCCTCGGCGGCGGCGATGGGGAGAGGGCCGCGTTCCTGCCGTGCGGGCTGGCGGTGGGGTCGGCAGTGACGGTGGTGGGGACGGCGCAGGCGGCCCGGCCGGAGTATGTGGAGGCGCTGGAGCGGAGCGGGGCCAGGAACGGGACTGTGATGGTCGCGCAGTTCGCGGTGGAGCTGCGAGGGTTGCGCGCCGCCGACGGCGAGGAATCTCCCAGGATCCTCCACCTCAACCCACGGCTGCGCGGCGACTGGAGCCAGCGCCCCGTGCTGGAGATGAACACCTGCTTCCGCATGCAGTGGGGCAAGGCGCACCGCTGCGACGGCACCCCTCCAAGGACGACGACCATGGTGCGTGCCCTCTACTACCATAAGTTGCCTTGCATCGCAATTAGCTGTACTCAAGCTTGCTTAATTGCGGCTTTCTGCTTCGGACATGAAACAATGCAATATTTCCGGTTCTTCGAAAATGCTGAGTAACTAGCAGTCTCTATGGATCAAGATACCATTGATATGCTTCGGACATGAAACAATGCAAGAATTTGCCTGCAAGGCTAGCAAAGGTTGCTAAAATGATACTGTGCGTTTTTTTTTTGTCGCATTCAAGAATTTCCAGTTTTATGAGTCATATTGTAGTGTACAGCCTGCATCATGATCTGTGTCCCAAAATGCTGACTATTACTACATTAGCACCTGTGCTTACAGTTTTGTTAATTTGACAGTCGATGGGTTCAAAAAATGTGAGAAATGGGAGCGGAGAGACACTGTTGATTCAGAAGAAACAAAGACAAGCTCATGGTTGAACAGGTTCATTGGCCGAGCAAAGAAACCAGAAATGAGATGGCCGTACCCATTTTCAGAGGGGAAGATGTTTGTTCTCACTATCCAAGCTGGTGTCGAAGGATACCATATCAATGTGGGAGGTCGTCATGTTGCCTCATTTCCTCATAGGATGGTAAATTTTCTGTTCCTTTGACAAATATTTTATTCCATTGTACATAACTAGATGTTGTACAGTCCTATTTAGTAGATGTTGTACAGTCCTATTTAGTACTTCTTTCTTTTGGTTATCAATGTTTATCAGGGATTCGGTCTCGAAGATGCAACAGGTTTAACTGTAACAGGGGCATAGACGTTCACTCTGTATATGCCACCTCTCTTCCAAGGGCCCATCCTAGTTTTTCTCTCCAACAGGTCTTGGAAATGTCCGATAGGTGGAAGGCTCGCCCTGTGCCAGAGGAACCAATTCAGCTTTTTATCGGAATCCTCTCCGCTACAAACCATTTCGCTGAGCGCATGGCTATAAGAAAAACCTGGATGCAGTTTCCTGCCATCCAATTGGGAAATGTGGTTGCTCGGTTCTTTGTCGCGCTGGTAAGATAAGTTCTCATGGTTTCACAGCACTTTAGTTCTTTTTGTTGACATATGCTATGCTATGCTACAGTTTGATCTTCGTATATACATTATTAGTTTATTACTGTACAACTTATTCAAACGATTGCAAAGTAACAGTGACACCATGGGTCTGTGACCTGTTTGCTTCTGTAGAGCCATAGAAAAGAGATCAATGCAGCACTAAACAAAGAAGCAGAATATTTTGGCGATGTTGTCATCCTGCCATTTATCGACCGGTATGAGCTGGTGGTTCTGAAAACAGTTGCGATATGTCAATATGGGGTAAGTCATGGTACAGTTCTTTACATGTTAGTTAGCTCTTGCCAATGTTTTCTGTCAGCATCTGTATTCCTCCGCATGTAAATATTGTCATCATTTGTATGCAGGTGCAAAATGTTACTGCAGAATATATCATGAAGTGCGACGACGATAACTTTGTGAGGCTGGATATAGTATTGCAACAAATCTCTGTCTACAACAGAACCATGCCTCTTTATCTGGGCAACCTAAATCTCTTACACAGGCCTCTCCGAAGTGGCAAATGGGCCGTGACCTATAAGGTACCTCCACTTTGTACAACGTAGTCTTTATGGATTTACATGCATTTGGTTTATTGGTTACTTCATACAAAGCGGATGCCTTCAGGAATGGCCAGAAGCGGTGTATCCCCCATACGCCAATGGACCTGGCTATGTTATCTCGATTGACATTGCAAGAGATATTGTATCTCGCCATGCTAATCACTCCCTAAGGGTGAGGCTTATACTGAACTTCACTGCATCTGTCTCCCTTACATTTACCATCAACATTGTCTAATGGCCACCTGCTTCTGGCAGTTGTTCAAGATGGAAGATGTGAGTATGGGCATGTGGGTTGAAGACTACAACGCCACCGTCCCTGTCCAGTACATCCATAGCTGGAGGTTCTGCCAATACGGCTGCGTGGATAACTACTTCACGGCGCACTACCAGTCCCCTAGGCAGATGCTGTGCCTCTGGGATAAACTGTCAACAGGCCGAGCACACTGCTGTAACTACAGATGATACGGCGCTCCAAGATTTCGTTGGAACAGCTGATGGTCTAGGCAACATCCCCATCACGACATCGTGTTGAGCAGTTTTCTCCATCTATTTGACTTGAGTTCCATTAGCACGACTGATGGCAGAAACCATCTCACCATTGCATGTTCTCTACACGAGATACATCGATCTGAATGTGATCAACTGCCTAACCTCCTGGAACTCATATGCTGTATCTACTGACAAATTTTGGCTAATTGAGGTGAATGCAAACATGAGAGTGAGTGAAAAAAAGCCACATTAGTTGCTTGTGCAGGCGCAAGACCTTTTGTAGGGCTGCAAGTCTTTAATGTATGCACTGATTGTGATTGGAGGAGGGCAGCTGTGGATGAATGAAATGATCTCATTGTCTTTGTTCACATGTGTGTAGTGCATACGCGTTTGTCAGTTTGCGATATATTGCCCTTCCATTTTATTGGACGCCTTGAGTGGCTCTGTGGCCGTCTCTTAGTCTTGCAGATGGAATCGATGTAAACGTTGACATTGCTGTCATGTTGTGTACTACAGCTCTTGTGAGCTAACTCTACTAGTACAAGCTTGGTTAAAACACTGAAAGGACAATGCACCAAAACACGTGGTTCGCGTGCGGTTTCCTCACACCACAGGTCCAAAGGATAGCAAAATTGAGATGGAGTCAAATGAGCCACGATAGATATATTAAGAAACTGGGCTCAGTACCGGAGAGTCCTAACTCAGGTGGACTTCTTATTTATCCAGTTGCATATATAAAGGGGGACCTTTAACATTGTACACCGTTTTCAGAAGAGCAATAAAGAGAAGTCCGAAATTCCCTCGTATCTTTGTGTTCAATCTACTATTCCGCTCTTACGTTCTTGCATTGTTCTTATGATTCTGAGTTTGTCTATGACGTAATCGTTCGATCTGGACTCGCCAGCGATGGTTCCTCAACATGATCGACTCTCCTTGGATCGAAAGGTAACCGTCGATGAACGACACTCGTAGATCGAATCGTTTTTTCTATATTGCTTTCAATTATGCAAATTTGGCTTTCTAGATTGTAACCTACAGTGAAAATCTGTTCTAATCTACCACGAGGCGACTTGAAGTCGTCGGCACAATGTCGATCGGTAGATTGCATGAAAGATTGGATGTTGATTGTACGTAGATTGAAAATTACAAATTTGTTCTAATCTACCAGGAGCCAACTTGAAGTCGCCAGCCAAGCCGATCGGTAATTGTATGAACGATAATTGCATGAACAGTAATATGAAAGAACAATACACTGCATCATATGAACAATATCACAAAAAGGTGGGGGATTAGCCTACGGCAGTCGGCCCAAAGCCGCCGGCCACCGCGTGTCGGCCTGGAGCCGTGAGCACCGGCCATGTGGAAGCTTCAGAGCCATCGCTCGACCACCTCCCGAAGAGGAACTGTCGCCCCAGGATACCGTCGGCCCGCAGCAGCGACGGTCGGCCTGAAGCCTCAGGCTCACGCGCCGCTGGTCCCATTCATACCACCCAAATCAAGCAAAAGAAAAAAGAGGTGGGAAGCGCCGCCGGCCATGGAACAGGCCGCTCACCGCACCGCCCGGTTACGCTGTCGCCGCCACCGACGCCGCCCGCCACGCTTTGAAGCGGCGCCCACCTCCGGCGTTAGCCTCGCCGCACAAGACGGCCGCTTTGTAACGCTGATGTTCGAAGCACACGCCGTCGGTCGCCTCGCAGAGCCTCCCGCCACCAGAAGCGCCCGGCTAGCCGTAGTGGCTGGCGCACCGCCTCGCGCCATCCGCCTCGCCCGCCGCACGAGGGCCCTCACCACGCGCTGCCTCTGCCCTGAACAGGGGTAGGGAAACCCTACCTCGTTCAGCGTTTTGAGCCGGTCGAAGTGGGTCGGCGGTTTTTGGGCCGAGAGGGGAAAGGCCATATGGGCCAGGTTAGTGTGAATCAGCCCAGCCGGTCGAATGAAAAAAATCCAAAAATTTGCAAAAGGACTTGGCGAATCTGAAAATTACGAGGATAATTACGCTGGTGAGAAAATTTTACAAAAGGGCCCTCAGAATTGCTGAAAATTGCGCACAAATTTTATCAGAATTGAAATTTCGCATTTTAACCCCCTAAAAATTGTAGAATTTAACAAAAAATCATTTTCCAGCAGAAAAGGGCCTCGAAAATTCAGTTTTGAACCAATTTTTGCATTTGAAGCATGTTTAAACTTTGTTATTGTTATTTCTATACAATTTTATTTATTGTAGTTACTGTTTTTGATTATATGTGATTGTTTATATTGCTTTTAATAAATGAAAATAGTAGTAAATCATGAAAAATGTATAAAATAATACGGGAACATTATGAGAATTTTTGCAACCATTTTTGCAAATTACCAGTAGTAATCTTATGGAATCTTTGCATGAATATGCAGATGACTGGCATTACGATCCGGGAGTCGAAGAGCTGGCCCAACATGGCCACAATTATCTGACTTGGACATCAGATGTTGAAATCGTACTTAGAGCCAAGAAGCTCCGTGCTGCTATTGGACTTGGCACCTTAAAGGATGTCACTCCAACTGCTGAGGAGAATGATCAAGCACTTTATTTCCTCAAATACCATCTCTGCCTAACGCTCAAGAATGAGTATATGACAGAAAAGAACGCACTAGCTTTATGGACCGCACTGAAGAAGCGGTTTGAGAAGCTGAAGTACACCATTCTTCCTCGGGCAGAGCAAGAATGGAACCGACTACGTTTTGCTTACTACAAGACCGTGGGAGAGTACAATTCTGCAATGCACAGAATTTGTACAAGTCTTCAACTCTGTGGTAAGGTAACTACAGATAAGCAGAAGATCCAGAAAACTCTCTCTACTTTTTACCCAAACGCGGTGCAATCCGCACACAACCATCGTCAGGACGGCTATAAGGAGTATGTCGAACTGATTGACATCATGCAAGTTACGGAAGCTCAAGATGACGTTCTCAGAAAGAACTACATCTCACAACCGCCTAGTAGCAAAGTTGGCCATGAAATCAATGCAAGCAGCTACAAGGTGAGGAAGCCTCACTCAAAAGAAAGAGGCAAGAAAGGTAAGGTCATGGGTCATAAAACTAGGCATAATGCTCAAGTCAAGAAGGGCAAACAAAAGAAGCACGATGATAAGCCCTATGGTCAGCAGGACCAAAGTTGCTACAAATGTGACACTTGGAGACATTGGTCACGTATTTGTCGTGAGCCACAGCATGTGATTGATGCTTTCAAAGCTAAGAAGAAGGGCAAAAGACAGCATGAGGCACACCTCGCCATTGTAGGCACAGAGGATTCACAATCATGGGTCGCACCCATGGATATGGATATATCAGTAGCAGTCTCCATCACACCTTCTTTGGACATCACAACGACAGCAGGTGTTGTTGCCGAAGAAGAGAAGTTGGACATGGAGCAGATTCAGGCAAAATTTTCTTCATACTTCGCTAATTCAATCTAGTGCATGCATTGCACTTAGATTTTATAGTCATTTACAGTTTATGGTTGTGATGGAATATTGAATTTTGAATAATGGTTGTAAGCTCTAGGAGAGTAAAGCAATAAATCCTTATGATGAGTCCTGCAAGATTTTTCCCGTATTAATAATAGCAAGTTGTGTTCTGTTTTGAAGTATTTTACTTATATGTGTGGATTGCTTCCTACCCCATATTAATAAATACTTTATATATCAGAACGCGTGTGTGTAGGATCAAGGATAACCGACTAGGGGGGTGAATAGGAGGTTTTAAAACTTTCTGCAAATTTATGAAACTAAGCAAGATAATCTTAACAAGACTTTCTATCACAAGATAAATGCTACAAATTTAAATACGATAAATAAGGACAAGAAATAACCACAATGAAGACAAAAGGGTTTTTCCCGTGGTATCGAAGATTTGTCGATCTTCACTAGTTAAGGAAGCTTGACCCAATCAAGCTGGCTCCACGAATTAAGCCTTCCATCGATTTCATTTGTGGTTGTTCTTCCTCCTCTCCGGAGATGGTGAACACCAAACCACTCACAATTGGCGCGGGCTCTTCATAATCTTCTTGAAGAGATCACCATGCAAGCTCACGCCAAGCCGTCTAGGTATCGACAAACACCAAGAGTAATGAATCCCGAACTTCGCTTGACGACAATCAAGTGCTATGGATCAATCTAGAATGAATGCACTTCATTTTGCTCAACTACCTCACAATGAATGCAACAAGAGTGAATGAGGAGTAGAGTGAATGCTCTAGACTCAAAGATGTTCAATTAAGTGTTCTAAACTTGTCCTAGAGCTGGTGGGGAGTATTTATACCCCCCATAAGCAAATACGACTGTTGAAGGCAAATGTCAGAAAAAATCAGCGAAATCGGTAGTATCCCGTCGTGCAATGGTCGGTACTACCGCACCTCCAACATCAGCACAATAACGACTATAGCAGAGGCATGTAATGTGTCTGAAAGAGCCGTTGGAAACTTGTTGCGGTACTACCGCCATTGATCGTGTTGTAGTTCCGATTATCGGTAGTTTCGGGGAAAGCACATCGGTAGTTCCACAATAGCAAATCAACAAATGAACACAGAAATGCACCGTTCTGTAAAAAATTGCTTCTGCGCCTTTGCTCGGTACAACCAACTTGCGGTAGTTTCGCTCAAAGAACGACGGTACTACCACATTTCCAAGAGAGCAAACAAAACTCAAAAGGTGTTTCTTTGGAAAATACGTACCGCAAGATTTTGGTACATCCGCCGGTACTACCACACTTCCAATAGAGCTAATAAAACTCAAAAATGTGTCTCTCTAGAAAATACGTACCGCAAGATTTTGGTACATCTGATCTACGGTAGTTCCGCTCAAGGAACGTCGGTACTATCGCACTTCCAAGAGAGCTAATAAAACTCAAAAAGGTGTCTCTCTGGGAAATACGTATCGCAAGATTTCGGTACATCCGATCTGTGGTTGTTCCGCCATGGGAACATCAGTCAAACCGCAGAGCGGTAGTTCCTCTAACAACACGTCAGTACTATGATTTTTCTCAGAAAACAAGATTTGCTTTTAAAAACAAGTTTTGAGTGCATGCATAATCATAGATTGATCCAATATCCACAAGAAAATGCTATCAAGCTACTATACTTGATCCTTCTTAATAGTACAACATTTAACCTATAATCCGGTCTTCCACCCTTTTCACCTGAGGACCAATAAAATTAAAAAGGATCCTAGACTACTTGTGCCTTGACTTGAGCATTAAGCATGCATGCCCAAAATTCTGTAACCACCGCTGGAATCAAACCTTGTAAATACTCAATAAACAAGTTAGTCTCATATTCATATATTGTCATTAATTACCAAAACAAATCTTAGGGGCCTGGATGCTTTTAGTGTGGCGTCCCATGGAGGAAGTGTACTTAGCAGATAGCGGCACAACGAATACCATATTGAGAGAGATAAAAAAATTTCAGTCGATCAGTAAGAATGTTGTTAGTCTTATGACAATCGCAGCAAGCGATACTTGTATAATAGGCTCAGGAAGAACCACAATTATACTCCCGATGAGCACAACATTGGTCATTGAAAAAGCCTTGTTGTATCCAGAATCGACTAGGACTCTCTTTAGCTTTAAAGATATTCGCTAACGGTCTCCACGTAGAGACTGAAGAAGAGCATAGTAAGGAATACCTGCTCATTACAAAGCGCGAAGAAAATAGGAAAAGGGTATTAGAACGACTTCCTTCATATGAATCTGGGCTATACTACACTCACATTAAGACACATACATAATATACTATCCTGAAAACAACTTTTAGAAGCTCTGAACTTTTTTGTCTCTAGCATGATAGATTATGCCACTCCGGTCTTAGAATAATGAGAAATATAATTACTAATTCTCAGGGACACAATGTCAATATAAAGAATTTTTGAATCAGTAAGATTTTGTGTGCCCCGCATGTACCACTAGGAAACTGATTACTAGACCCTCTACTCTGAAAGTAAAAGATGAAATCGTTGCATTCCTGGACCGTATCCAGGGAGACATTTACGGTCCTATACAGCCCCTGTCAGGGCCATTTAGGTACTTTGTGGTGCTCATCGATGCTTCCTCGAAATGCTTGCATGTATGCTTATTATCTACGAGAAAGCATGCTTTTGCAAAGCTGATCTCGCAGATAATTAAAATTAAGAATAATTTCCCAGATCATCATGTGAAGTCCATCAAAATGGACAACGCCAGAGAATTTACTTCAAACACATTTGATGATTATTGTATGTCAATGGGAATTACCGTTGAGCATTCCGTGCCACATGTCCACACTCAGAATGGACTAGCAGATGCATTAATTAAATAATTAAATTTATTGCATGACCGCTCTTGCAGAATTGTAATTTGCCAACTACATATTGGGGACACGCAATACTACACGCAACAACTCTCATCAATTTTAGACCATCAATATATAACATCCATTCACCTATGCAACTAGCACAAGGGCTAGCACTGAAAATCTCTCATCTACGAAGGTTTGGTTGCAAGGTTTATGTACCTATACCACCACCACAGCGAACTGCAATAGGCCCCTTCCGGAAGTCTAGGATATACGTTGGTTATGAAACAACATCCATAACCAGGTATATGGACCCCATGACTGGAGATTTGCATACAGTCCGCTTCGCTGATAGCATATTTGATGAGTATAGTTTCCCGTCATTAGGGGGAAATAAACCCCTTGATGAAAAATATTAGGAAATGACGTGGCCACAGGAATCCATGCACATGACCCGCGCACTAATGAAGCAAATAGAGAAGTCCGAAAGATAATTGATTTGCAAGTATTAGCAAATCAACCGCCTGACCACTTTAGTGATTTAAAGAGCGTGACCAAGTCGCATATATCTGCACGCAATGCGCCGGATAGGGTTGAAATACCAAGAAAATTAAAGGTATCCTTAATCCCATCCAGGGGCCTCAGAACAAAAGGATGAGAACTCCGGCTCCTCGAATCCCAAGTAACCAGGGACGCCCGGCGAAAAAGGATAAAAAGGACTTGACACAGCCGATCATTGAAGTTCCCCGTAATCAGAAGGGGAGCCTGTTGAGACCTGGCACCGGTATGGAACTTTCAGAAAAAGGCATACCACATTTAAATATTTCCACAGAGGGAGACATCAGCATGGATATACGCGCACACGTCGGAGCTAAAAAACTAAAGGGACTTACCCCCGTAATTGAAAGCAGCGGTGGGCAAGTAGAAATATTAGCAGAATCGCCCTATGAAGAAATAGCTATAAATTATGTGACTACGCGAGAATATATGAATAGAACAACAGCCAATGTCGATATTTATTTTACAAAGGAAATTGTCACAATCATCGATCTCGATCCAGAGCCAGCATCGCTCGTTGAATGTAAGAAAAGATCATATTGGAAAGATTGAAAGAAGGCAATAGAAGAAGACTGATTAACCCTGAATAAAAGAGAAGTATTTGGACCTATAAGCCGCACATCTCCCCGTGTGCACCCCGTAGAGCATAAGTGTGTATTTATTCGAAAGAGAAATGAAAATATTGAAGTTGTAAGACATAAAGCAAGACTTGTTGCACAAGGTTTCACTCAGTGACTAGGAGTCGATTATTAAGAAACTTATTCCCCGGTTATGGGCGGAACTACCTTTATATATTTAATCTCAATGGCAGTAAACTTGAATTTAGAAATAAAATTGATGGATGTGATAACTGCATACCTTTATGGGAACTTGGATTCAAACATTTATATGAAGGTACCTGAAGGTATCTCTGTCCCGAACCAAGACAGAGCAAATAGAAATCTGTGCAGTGTGTAACTCAGAAAGTCACTGTATGGACTGAAGCAATCATGCAGAATATGATATAATCGCTTGAGCTACTTTCTGTACAAGAAAGGCTACACGAACATTGATGATTGTCTCTGTGTTTTTATACGGCGATCCCGGGATGGATTTTGTATAATCTCAGTATATGTAGATGATCTGAATATCATCGGGACCCTGGAAGATATTAAGAAAGCAAGTTCTTGCCTGGAGTCAGAGTTTGAAATGAAAGACTTGGGTAAAACCAAATATTGCCTAAGATTGCAGCTTGAGCATACCCCTGATGGGATTTTAGTACATCAGTTAACCTACACTCAGAAAGTGTTAGAACGGTTCAGCTTTGGAAAGACATATCCTTTGAAAGTACCGATGGTCGGGAGATCCTTACAGCAGGACAAGGACCCGTACAGACCTAAAGAAGAGGGGGAGGAAGTCCTGGGACCGGAATTCCCGTACTTGAGTACAATAGGAGCACTCATGTATTTAGCAAACTGTACTAGACCAGACATTGCATTTGCCGTGAACCTACTAGCAAGGTATAGTGCAGAACCTACCAAAAGGCGTTGGTAGGGAATAAATGACATCTTCTTATACCTCCAAGGAAGCAAAGATCTTGGTCTGTTCTACAGAAAGAACCAAGATCTAACTATGACTAGCTATGCAGATGCTGTGTACCTGTCAGACCCGCATACATCCAAGTCGCAAACATGCTTGTATTCCTATGTGGTGGAACTGCAATTTTATAGAAATCGTCTAAACAAAGTCTTGTATCTACTTCCACAAACCACTCAAAAATCATAGCACTGTACGAGGCCTCACAGGAATGTTCTTGGCTTCGGTGGATGATTCACCACATCCAGCAGTCATATGGATTGAATACCGCGCAAACCCTCACTATTATCTATGAAGATAATGCAGCTTGTGTTGTACAAGTGCAGATGGATTATGTGAAAAGTCCTCTCACAAAGTATATCAACCTCAAGTTCTTTTATGCTCATGAATTACAAAAGATGGACAAAATTAAGGTACTGCATACTAAGTCATGTGAAAATCTTGCAGATTTATTCACTAAGTCACTTACAACGTCTAGCTTTGAAAGATGCATACGTGGAATAGAAATGATGAGGCTTAGAGAAGTGCAGAATTCAGGAGGAGAATCTTCACGAACTCATTATTAAAGCTTTATCACGAAGATCGAGTGCCCAAAAAATAAATCCTATAGATTAAATGAAATTGTGTGGATTGTACTCTTTTTCTCTTGATGAGTTTTCCTGAAGTTTCTTAGCTAAGGGTTTTAACGAGACAATTCGTGCAACGCAGCGGAACGCATGTCATGTACTCTTTCTCCAAATTTTTTCACTGGGTTTTTATGGAGTTTTGACGAGATATGAATATGTCGGATGAGTGCCTAAGGGGAAGTGTTAAGAAACTAGGCCCAGGACCGAAAAGTCCTGGCCTAGGTGGGCTCTTCATCCATCCAGTTGCATATATAAAGGGGGAACCCTCAACATTGTACACCGTTTTCAGAAGAGCAATAAAGAGAAGCCCGAAGTTCCCTCATATCTCTGTGTTCAATCTACTATTCCGCTCTTACGTTCTTGCATTGTTCTTACGATTCTGAGTTTGTCTACAAGGTAATTGTTCGGACTGAACTCGCCAACGACGGTTCCTCAACAAGATATAGTCTAGCACAAGCAAAGCACATCTCATGGGATAAGTGCTAGGTTGCCAACCGAGCAAACTTGCCTTTTTTTGACCATAAATATTGGGTAAAGAGTTCACACCAGGATCAAAATCCTGGCGGTTACCGAAAATCTCGGTGGGAACCGGGATAAATAGCACCGACCGAAAATTTTAAATTTGAATTTGAATTTTTTGACTGTAATGCACTTCCTATGTTGGTTTAAGTATTTTGTTGCTAGATTACATATTGTACGAGCTAAATATGCTTGATTTATTGTTCCAGCCGATTTGCACTTCATACAATCTAAATATACTAGATTACGTATTGTATGAGCTAAATATGTTAGATTACGATTGTACGAGCTAAATATGCACTTTATTAAACACTTTCTAATTAATATTTGTATTTTTTCGATTTTTCGACAGAGTTTTCCGGTAACCGATTTTCTAAATCTTAAATTTAAAATTTAGTTTTCAAAATTCATTCAGGTTTTTCCCAATTTTTCGGTAACCAGCCGGTTACCGTTACCGACCGCCGATCGGGATTCAGAAATTGAACTGTTTCGTGCGAGATTTTAGCGTTCCAAACAGGTCCTGATTCATTGCAGAAATTAAACTGTTTCGTGCGAGATTTTAGCGTTCCAAACAGGTCCTAAACGCAAAATGCATCATCCATGTCATTCACTGAATTGGAATCGGTTTCTAGGATTTGATTCCGGTCGGTTCCGATTCTAAATTGAACCTGAATTACTACGTACCATATCGCCCCCCTCCTCTCGCTCCCCTCCCCCTCCTCATTGTCTGACACGGACACGGTCACACGCACCGTCAAAGTCAAATCCGCCGCCGCCGCCGAACACGCCTCGCTCGCCTCCTTCCACCGAAGCCAAGCACGCCGCCTCGGCCCCAGCTCCTCCTCCTCCCCTCCTCCACTGGATTGTGGTGGTGTGGAGAGGGGATCCATCCATACGGACTGATTGTTGGTGAGGAAACCCTAATTTCCCTGGGTTGGTGATTTCACTATAATCTAATTTGTTCCAGTCTTTGCTGTGACTGCGGGCAAGCAAATCCAAATCGAAATCTTGCTGCGATGCTTAGTCCATCCAATTAGTGTAAATGCGTCCATTAACTTAGTGGAATACCCACTCCAGTTGCGGCTTGCTAGTATTCCACTGATGTAATCCATCCATAATTCTTGTTCTTCAGTGCGCGCAGGATTTCAGCGGTGTCCTGGCCGTGCGAGTTCGGTTTTAGAGTCCAAATCAGAGTTGTGGTGGTTTAATTTAGGGTTAGTGGTTATTGCTTTTATTAGTAATTACCATGCGGGTTCTTCAAGTAATAAACTAGCAATTGCAGTGTTTGGAGTTTCAATGTGTTCAATAGGTCGGTCGCTGGTGGTAATGGTTTAGGATTTAGGAACGCCTTGTCTAGTTTATCTTGTACGAACCGTTATAGGAAATGGTATAGTGGCAGCTTGGTTTGGTCTGGTCTAGTGCTATGTCTTCCCAATTACACCCTTTGTCCCAAAATGTAGGTCGCTGTGGGATCCATGCGGTCAATGTTTTGAATCTTTGACCATTAATACAAGTTAAAGTACATAAATTGATTAAAGGAAAAATAATGCCATTGGATTTGTCTTGCAAAATATTTTAACGAGATATGTTTTTATTTTTATTTTTTGCCAGTATATTATGATACAAAATCCTCAGTCAAAGTCTTGCATTGGAGACCGTGAAAAGTCAAACCCAACTTACATTTTGGGATAGGGGGAGTATGATACTTGCAGTTTTTTTTTGACCATTTTAGGACTGGTAATGATACCTGAGGTTGATAACATAATTGACAGTCTTGTAGTAGATGCTCAATCTCACAATTTGGATGATCATTACATAGTGCCAACAGGCAAAACTTTGGCTACTTAGAATTTTTGTTGTGCGTCTTTTGCAATCCAGAGGACATGTTTACACATGTCTTACGGAACCCTCCAATTTCAAAAAGGAGAAAAACGCTGCCCTATTCTGGTAATTTAGCAAGGACCAAGCTGCTATTTGGTCATGAAGCATTCTAGTCTAGTTTCTACTTTGTACTACTAGACTTTGGAGCCGATTTCAGAGCTTGTGAGTAAAACTTTAGGTTGCATGCAGTTTGCAGCTTGGATCAGCTAGAAACTAGATCACAAAATGGTTCTGTCTAACCAAGAGTTATTTTGGATGCACGCACGCTTTGGTTTTTTATTTTTCCCAAATGTTACTATGTCAATCTTTGCTCTATTACCGCTTCATGCACGTGCAACAAAGAATCATCTGCCAACTCTAGCAAGAATCTTTCACTCGTGCTCCATACATGATACCCAGAACATCCTTACCTTGATACTGTGTAGAAGCAAAGAAATGGTGTTTTCAAATTTCACATAGCATAATTTGCAACAATTGTACACACGACCTGTAGTTTCAGTATTGTAAAAACGAGAAAGAGATCTAGTGCCATAACGCTACTTAAGCTGTCCCATTGTGATACTTTGCCAGTCAGAAGTTCAATGAAACTGAGGTATATGTTCCATAAGATGAGAATATTTTTTGTGCATGTCTATGTGGTTGAATATGTAGACGCATAGTAGACGGTCTGCTTTTTGGGAACTGGGGTATATGCATTTTCAATAGATGGTCTGCTTTTGGGAAATGGAATCAATTTATTTTCAGTATATATTCTGCTTTCGGGAACTGGTATCAATTTAATCGTGGTGTTAGTTAGTTCATAGTGAGGCCAATTGACTTTATTTTCTTACATTAGTTGCAAAATTTTGTCTAATTGAATTTCAGGTGAATATGCATTGTATGTAGATCAAGCTTCAATCTGATGGATTCTGATGGCAAGAAGTTCGCAAAGGTAGGTTCTTTTGTTAAGATGCAGAAGAATAGGACTATGGCAAGCATAATCGCATCCAGTAGGGAACTTTGCCTCTCAAAATTTCATTATGGATGTTTTATTTACTTCAAATAATCGAAAGATGAAAAGAATGCCAGCCAAAAAAAGTTCCCAACTTAGTTTAAAGATGAAACCAAGGGGTAACCTCTGCTTCATTCGGCATCTAGTTTTAGTTGATTTCCTTCATCAGTCCGCGCTGTTGCCATAATTGTATGTGTTAGTTTTCTGATATAAAATACCCTTGTATGTGTTAGTTTTCTGATGTAAAATACCCTTTTGTTGATGCCCTGAGCTCCAAGTGCCTGAAGCACTGTGAAACATCATCCTAGCAATGGCCAAATTTTCCTTGTTTTGACACCTTTGTGGTCTACAATGTGCTCATTGGACAATAAGTGGTTTCTGTTGTGCTTCACAATAAGCTGATTTTTGGACCCTACCAATCACGGTCTTGGTTCATAACGGGGTAAACACCGCCGAGAGGAAGACCGGGCAACGTCGTCTTGGTGGGATGAGAGATCAAACTATAGACTGGGATGATAAAACTTTAGAAGGGAGATTAGATTAATTCATATTTCTTGCTTGATTAATAACGAGTACATGCTATCCCTTTTATAGGGACGACTCGACTTGATCTTTAAGAAACAATATTTATTTCTAAGGAAATTTATCTCTATTAGATGAAATATATATCTAAAGAAGTGAACCCAACTAACAAAGAAACTGACTATTCTTATCTCTATTTCCTAACTACTAACGCACCTGTGGGCGGGCCTGGTATGAACAGCGCGTGGTGCTACAGTACCATATGTACTATTTACACTTGTGCACAATATTCTCACACATGAGTACATGACAACTTCTCACACATGAGTACAATATTCTCACACATGAGTACATGACAACTTCTCACACATGAGTACATGACAACTCCTTCCTCCTTCGGCAACAGCTCGTCCTCGAGCTGTGGCGGCCATGGTTGAAGCCCTTGGTGACCCAATGTTGACGAGAGGTTGCGATGGTGACATGAGTCCTTGGAGATCATTGCCTCCACGCGTGGTTGCGACAAACTCATCGGTTGTTGCGGCAGGCATGGCAGCAACCCTGGCAGCGCCGCGGTGGCCACGACGTACTTCGGTAGGGCCACAACAGACTCCGGCAGCTTCGCGGCAAGACGTGGCAGCACCGCTAAAGGTTTTGGCTTTGCTGCGGCAGGCTTTGGCGACGCCTTGGCAGGATGCAGTAGCGGCGCGGCAAGTTTCGGTAGCGTCACTGTGGTTGCTAGAAACACCGCCGCCTTTTGTTGCGCCTTCTTCTCTTTCCGATCCGCAATCATCTTCTCTAAAGTAGCATGCATATCGAGGAAGATGTCCGCCATCTTCTTGTCGTTGTCATCGAAACTCATGAGCATTTTGTTGGCGTTAGCCTTTATCATGAAAACGACTCGGCGACAGGTTTAATGGTCTGATATGTTGCCATAACCATGGTAGCAGAAGTCGTGGGAAGAGATCGATTGCTCTAATACCAAATATCACGAACCTTGGTTCATAACGGGGTAAACACCGCTGAGAAGAAGGCCGGACGACGTCGGCTTGGTGGGATGAGAGATTAAACTATAGATTGGGATGATAAAACCTTGGAAGGGAGACTAGATTAATTTATATTTCTTGCTTAATTGATAATGAATACATGCTATCCTTTTTATAGGGATGACTCGATTTGATTTTTAAGAAACAATCTCTATTTCTAAGGAACTATATCTTTATTAGATGAAATATATCTCTAAAGAAGTGAACCCAATTAACAAGGAAACCAACTATTCTTATATCTATTTTTCAACTACTAATGCACATGTGGGAGGGCCCGGCATGAACAGTGCACGGTGCTACAACATAGTGTATACTATTTACGCTCATGCACAGTATTCTCCCACGTGACAGGTGACACTACCAGTGCAACAAGTGTTGATAGTAAGCTTGATTGAATTTTCGCGACATGGTTCTTGCTATGCCTTCTCCAAACCCTGGTTGTTTGCAATGATGGTGGTCCATATATATATATATATATATTTTGTATTTCAGGGCCTAGGGAGCTCACTGGTGCTGTTGATTTGATAAGCCACTACAAACTGCTGGCGCACCATGATTTCTTTTGCAAGAGGCCTTTGCCACTGGCAATCTCAGATACACATTATCTTCACAATGTTGTGGGAGAAACTGAAATTCGTAAAGGAGATGGAATGGAGCTAGATCAACTCCTTCAGAATGCATACTTGAGGGACAAGCCTGCTTATATCCAGCCCTTTGATATGGAAACACTGGGGCAAGCATTTCAGCTTCGAGAAACAGCTCCAGTGGACTTACCCTCTGTAAGATCCTTTCTATCGTCCCACTTCCTTTATTGGGTTATTTCATTTGCTCATCATACTCTTTACAACATTGAACAAACCAATAGGCTGAAAAAGGTGTACCGACTATTTCGGTAAATCGAAAAGTGAGTCCAAGGACAAAGAGAAGAAGCATAAAAGGCACAAAGGCAAAGAGAGAGATAAAGACAAGGAGCATAAGAAGCACAGACACCGGCATAAAGATCGGAGTAAAGACAAAGACAAAGACAAGGACAAGGATAAGAAAAAGGATAAAAGTGGGCATCATGATTCTGGTGGCGACCATTCAAAGAAGCATCATGAGAAGGTTGGTCCTTTTTCTGTATGTTCAAAACATCTATAGCTCCAAGTCTTGTTCATCACTTCAAACCATATATTCCTTATGTTGTACAATGTCCACAATTTGTTCAGAAGAGGAAGCATGAGGGAATGGAGGATTCAGCGGATGTGCATAAGCACAAGAAAAGTAAGGTAGCATACAGTCATCTTCTCCTTGCTGGTATAATAATTTCCCTCGTAAAGCAATTTGTTTGTTTGTTAACTTGGCTTATCTATGGCAGCACAAGAGTTCCAAAACCGATGAGATAGGGAATGGAATTAGTTAGATTCACTTTCCTTCTTAGGTCTATTGTCAATCCATGTCATAAGCTGTTAAAAGGAGGCTCAGAAGGTTTCTATCATCAAAATCCTCTGTAGATCAGTGGTATGCGCTTCTTGAACTTTTAGTCTTTTATCCCCCCCGGGTGTTACTTTCCTAAGTTCTAGTGATGGATCATGATTCATGGATACATGACTCCGGTATCTTGTCTTACTATTGGGTTCTTTATGCCTTTTGGTGGAAACATGAAGCTGAAAATGATTCAGATAGAGCTGCATTGTTAGCCTGTGTCTTTTAAGTCAATTAAAGAAGTTTTATTTATTTATTTATTTGGAGCTTAACTGATGAATAGTTTGACGATTTAACCCTTGGCGAAGTTATTACTTATTAGTCAATAAAGAGAATAATACCTTCTGTTTTTTGCTTGACACCCAAAACATTACTCTCATTTGATTTTTATATGTGTCTCTGGAATATGTGATGGTAGACACAGTTCAGAAATTTTCTATGTGGACAGTCAATTTTGAACCTCGGCCAATTTTCTCTCTTCATTCTCACCTGATACAATGGTAATTTAGATGTTCCCTTTGATTATTGTCTCTAGTGGCACTATCAGTCATGATGGGCCTGTTAACATGTCTTACTATATGGCATGATCTGATTTGGTAATTTGCATCATACTGTAGCTGTAGGCTGTTTGCCTGTTCAATGCATTCAGTGGTTAAAGCACGTGTCTGCGCTCCGTGAGGCTCAGTGGTTAAAGCGTGTGTCTACGCTCCGTGAGGTTCAGGCTTTCGCTCTAAAGTTAGATGTGTGCTAGTGGATGCACTCGCGCGCGCGCTGTGTGTGTTGGGGGGTGTGTGTGCGCGTGGGGGGGTGAGTGCGTGGGTGCGTCCTCCTTTGTACTCTCTCTCTAAAAAAAAGCTTTGCGCAACTTAGCACTTAGACCATAACACTGGATTATTAATTGAAACATAATGTTGTATCTCTGAAAATATTTGCTTGCGGTATGCTTATTGATGTTTCTTTGGAAAAAGGCATCTCATTCTTATGTCATTGAGGCCTTTAATCATCTGTACTTTTTATAATTATTGCCATTATTCAAATATGATATTATAATGCACTGCCATATGAACATCAATTTGCTGATTGAGAGCAACATTTTGCAAATAAGTATTGGCTTTTGTTTGCATCTGCAGTATACCTGACTACCTGATTCTTACTTTTATGTCGATGATGCAGATATCATGAATGGATATTTATTTGAAGCTGTCTAAGAAGAACATGTATTACCCGTTAATTATGTTGTTCTTGCAGTGTCGATCCTGGGGAAAATGTTACTTGTAATAGGGCACTAACCCACTGTATTGTGCATCTTTTTTGTTCCTCTCACGAATTGGTTGTAGTAACATTTGGGTAGGACTTCTAATTAGAATTTTTTAGGGCTAGGTGTAGCCCACTATTTCAATATGGCTTCTGGTCAAATAATTGACGTAGCATGAGACAGTGGTGGATAGATATATGTATGATCTGGATGGGGAATCAAAACATAAATTTGTATTCCTCATGCCGATCAGGGAAAAAATAATTCATCTCTCTTGTATTTGTTTTGAAGGGAAAGTAAGCATGTTTATCTGTTGTATCCGGTTTGCATGATTAATCGATAGCTATGTGCTCTGAAGCTACTGAAACCAACTTTCAGAAAACCGTCACCAACAGGGCAAAACCTTGTGATTTTATCCCAGGAGACTACAAATTACAAATTGCATCCCGGACATCTTGTTCACCAGCGCCAAGTCTCGCCGCGCGTCGGCCTCCTCCCGCCGGAACACGTCGGCGGCGTGAGACGCTCCTGTCCACCAGGTGCAGGCACACCTCCAGGTCGTGGAATCCCAGCGCGTTGTACCATTGCTTTCGGTACGGCGACTTGGCCACGTCGAGGATGAGCTTGTAGCCGGTGTGCACGTACGCCGGCGGCCGGCCAGCCAGTGCCCACAGCTTGCTCAGACCCTTGCAGACGGTGGCGTTGAGCACCGCCCCGGGGACGCTCGGCACGACGTCGTGCCTGACGACGACGCGCAGCACCCTGACGCCGCACGACATGAGGCTGTCGCAGAGAAGGCCCTGCTCCCCGTGACGGTGATGCAGACCTCCTCGCCGCGGGCGCGGGAGGGGTGCACCAGCCGCGCGAGCTCACCAGCGACTTGCTCCCGAGCGTCGTCGTACTTGCGACTCGGCGTTCTTGGACGGACGCGTACATGCTGTGGAACCCCTTCGCCCACCCTTGTCCGCGTTGGCCCCGAACGGCACGAGTGTCGTCTTCATGTCCGTGAGCCACTCCGTTGGCGACACGGTGCCGCACCACACGACGACGACGTCCTCGTACACGAGACGCCTGGCCTCGTCGGCGCTGGCGACGGCGACGTAGCCGATCCAGTTGGCGTGTCCGTCCCAGGCGTGGGCGTGGTCGCGTGGAGCGGCGACTCGAGCCAGCGTGGGACGTCGACGTCGCATGTAGCGTAGATGAACACGGTGGCAACGTACCCTCGGCCTGCGAGGAGTGACGGAGCCAGTATTTTAATGATAGGGGTGTAAACTTAAGACACATCAAGTTCAAATGACATATATGGAAGTTCAAATGTGATAAATTACATGTTTGCACTATAACTAACATCACAAATATGTTTTTTTAAAAAAAAAATTATAACTTGATACGACGTTCCTTCATGTTTTGAAAGTGATTGACGACAACATCGTCACTAACTTGTAGAAGAAAAAAAAACTCGCACTTAATGTATGTAACTAAACAATCATTCAAGTATTTCACCTATACTATACTATTGCTTATATTGTTCTTCACATGATTCATAGAAAATATCATATCTATACTTGCAGTAGCCACAGGAATCAACACTAATTCAAGCAGCAGATAAACAAATTTATAGCGATTACGCTTCTTTGTCTCAACAAATTTTTATAGCAATTATGCCTCTTTGTCTCAACAAATTTAACAGAGTGCTCACTTCTTTGAGGCGGAGGAGGCGGGCGAAGGCGGCGGGTAATAGGCTGCGGTGGTCGGTGGCGGCCATGCCGAGAGGAAGAAGAGACGGAGAGCTCGTGTGCTCGAGTACCCGCTTAGCTCAGCTCCTCAGCTTGTGCGTACTGTGCGAGAGTGGCTAGCTTTGCATGGTGGTGTAGCGGGTGGCGCTACTACATATATTATATGTACAGTAATATATAGGCGGCACACGACGAGTCGTCCCGGCGAGGCTGGGAGGTCAACCGGACGACGACTCTGACGTAGAAATGGACGAGCAATAGGAGCCAAAAGTTTAATGGACCAAATTCAGAGAGGAAGCTTCGTATGCCATGCAGCGCAGGGTGCCGTCGAGCTCCTTCGTGTGCGAGCTGCTGCAGACGTGGTCGACGAGCCTGGCGAGTCTGAAGTCGCCGGACTTGGCATCGAAGGAGGCGTCCGGCTAACATGATGTTGCTCGATCGGCTTAATGTCGCTGTGCAGGATGCGTTGATCCCATTCATGGTTCAGGTACAGCAGTGCAGAACCTAGCTAGCTCGAGCACAATCTGATGCCTGAAGATAAAAGAATATCACACTGTCAGCTTTAAGCCTAACGCTGCTATTGGGCATCAGCTCGTAGAAGAGGAGGAGGAGATCACCTCTCTCTCTCTCTCAGTATGCATAACTTAAAGAAGAGAAATGCTACTTTAGTAAGAAATGTATTAATTTGAGTGGTAAAGACAAATATTTATCTAACAATTTTTTCTGAGTTGTACCCGTGACGGTACCGTCGGTGTTGCTGGGACACCAGCTCGACAGCTCTGCGATGAACTCGGCGAGGCACCTTACGCACTCGGCGGCGTTCAGGTCCCTCGTGCACTATGCCAGCCATCGGTGGCAGATCAGCACCAAAATTTAAGGGTATAAAATAGATCTTGTTCACCTACTTGCGATTTGTCAAATGCCAAGTTGTTGGCCAGCGGTAGCCTACCGTGTTGACTGCCTCCTTGCCCACACCCGTGTGCTTAATTAGAGGTGAAAACAGGACGGATAATTCCTGTCTGATCTGATGCTGTATCCGGAAAAAACCCGTACGGGGTACCATTTTTTTAGTCACGATCCGCATCCGAAAAATCTCATGGAATATGGGTTACGATGTGGGAAGAGCAATATCTGATCTGTATCTGTATCAGTATTTTATAGGATATCCTAAAGATATTCGATAGACATCGATATCTTTTAATATCCTCTATGATTTTCTAGTCATTGACTAATATATAATATGAATTTACATTTGATTTTATTTACGTTGTTAAGTAGGATAAAATAATTCTCTAATAGGCAGTATAATTTGACACTATCGTTGATGAAGTTATATCTTTTCTTTAGGTGTACACTATCTATCAAGTTATATGTGACTGATTTGAATCCGATTTGCACCTACCTTGTACCTGTATCCTGAAAAAACCGTATTCGTATCCGTGTCCAGGGTAATAATATGGGTTAGGATACAAGAACAATATCCGCTTGTATCCGACCTGTTTTCATCGCTACGTGTGCCACATGAAGATTTACTGGCAGGACTCTAAGCAGCCAGAGTGCTCGGGATTCACATATTACTAGTGAAAGACGATTATCAACTAGTAGCGAATCAAGTTGGGAAATAGTATCAATGCTCAAGTACGAAGATATCATCTTATTTGACGGAATTACGGAAACTCAAAAAACACTTCTTCGGTTTACAGATCCAACATATTCCTAGTCAGAAAAACTTTCTGGCAAATCAGTTGGCACGGATGACCTCCACAAGGTCACCTATCCTGCCCGGAGTTTTTCTCGAGCAACTCGATTCATCCTCGGTGGTCGAGCATTCCGAGGACATAGGTATTCCACTAGGGATCGTACAAATCTATCATAAGAACATGGATGCTCCACAGAAGGTCGTAAAGCTCGACCCAGTAGAAATTGGATGATGTCGATCTACAATTATCTTCAGCATGACATTATTCCTGAAGATGATGTAGATACTTATCGCATAGCTCGAAAAGCTAAATCATACACTTTGATCGAAAGTACCCCTTATAAACGGGGATCTCACGGAGCGTTGATGAGATGCATATCTCAAACGGATGACATTAAGTTCAAGGGACCCCTTGTTTCAATCGACATTGGATTCATGTTTCAACTCTGATTTAATAGTATATCAAGCATTACGCTCAGTGTAATTAGGATTAGTCCACTACCTTGTTCAAGGCACCCCCCTGTAAAGTATCCAGTTCATAGCAATAAAGAGTAATCTCATTCTCTTCTAGGAACTTTGTCATTTTTCTCTATTTTATTTCATAAGATCGGCGGCTCGATCGTCGACACATACAATCGGGCATAAACATGGTTTAAGTAGAGAGAAAATAATATGACATAACTTCAGTAGTAGCTTTGCATATTTGGCAATAGCTGCTACTGCTACAAGCAATTTTAAATCTCCACATTCTTTTCATGGTTTTGGCATTGTGCATGTTACTTTGTACTAATCAAGAATTTTGGACATATTTAGCTCCGTTAGACCACCGAAATTCCAAAAGTAGCCCCCATAGCGTCAAAATTCCAAAAATAGCCCCATCACCGCGCTTATTGCCGTGTAGGACAGCAGCTGCTGCTGCCAAATTTTTTTTTTTGAAAAAAATGTAATAAAAAAATTGAAAAAATGTTTTGTAATTTCTGTTATTAATTCATGCACAAGTTTCATTTCCACGTTACCTCTGTTGCATTTTGGTTTTGTCCATTAAAGTGCAATGCTTGACCTGTATTTATGTTGTTTATTTAATTATTGTGGTTTCTTTGCAGAACTTGTGATATTTACCTTTTTGAGTAGTCATTATAGTTGTACATACTATCTTGGTTTAGTTAGGGGCACTACTACAAAACAAGCTATACTAGACGCCTCATCACAGACGGTTCCGTAATACAGAATTATCACAGACAGTTTGTAAATAGAACCGTTTGTGATAATTCACAGACGGTTCTTAATAAGAACTGTCTGTGATAATCTGAGTCATCACAGACGGTTCTTGTTAATAACTGTCTGTCATATTTTCTTAAGAACGGTCTGTGATAAGTATCTCACCACAGACGGTTTGTATTATGAACCGTCTGTAAAATCCAAGCTATAGTAAAATGAAAGAGTAAGAAAAATTCCAAACATGGTAAAATCACAGACGATTCTTAATACAAACTGTGACCATTTGTGATGAGATGCTTATCACAGAGGGTTTTTGTATGAAATCGTCTGTGATTCGCAGCGCGGGAGATCAAAAATTTTGAACGCGTGCGTAGGAGGCAAAATATTTTGGCACTGTCCTTATAAATAATAGCCGAGTGTTATATGTTGACCATTTTGTTCTAGGATATTTCTCTTGACATGTGTTGCTTATGCAATTTTCTAACTGAGAGTACATGAAACATCCTAATATGCACTGACTTTTTTTTGAAATGTTATTCTACATTACAACTTAAATAAACCATTTTGTTCTGGTTAATTCTACTGATGCACTTCAATTGATTTCTAAGTTATAATTGTAATCCATGATAACTCATTTTATTATTCTTGATTTTTTTTCAATTTTGTTTCATTAAAAAAAAATTGGCAGCAAGCACAGTGAGGTGGTTATTTTTTGAATTTTAACGCTACGGGGGCTACTTTTGGAATTTCAGTGGTCTAATGGGGCTAAATATGTCCAAAATTCCTTAATCAATGGCAATTTATCATCTAAAATGCTAACTAATACACACTTATAACTACACTGCCAATATAAATGATTAGTTGATGCTGTTACTAACTGAAACTAAGAAAGAGAGAAATATAGCAGAAGTACTGAAGCAGAACAGAGAATGAAAAAGAGAACTTTCTACACTAAACAAATGTAACTTAACCTTGGTAAACCCCTATTGTGACAGAAGCAAAAAATAATAATTCTAACCTAGACAAAAAAAATCATTTGACCTTGATGAACCCTACAGAAAAAAAAAATCTAAACGAGACACAAAATATATATATTAGGCTTTGGGAACCCTTACTGGCCTACAGATCAAGAAAAAAAACCCTTTGCTTACCATTTCTATTTTAAATGGCAATCAACATGCCCGCTGATGCATATCTTAGGTCAAAGTTGGCAATATACTAAGTAGAAAAACTAAATATAAATTTACGGATAAAATCTATGGAAATTGCACCTCAACTAAGGCCGCAACATTTATCTAAGTTTACTACAACTTTTTACCTAGCAAATGAGTGCTATTAATCTTGTAGAAGCAACTATAGATAGGGTAACTATCAGAGCAATAAGAAGGATGAATCAAACAATAGATAGGGTAGCGTTTCTGCATGAACCATCTGTCCTTGCTTCGCAACCTTCTTGATTTCTACAATCAGCTTCTTCTCTTGAGCCTGCAGGCCATGTCTCTCAATCTCTATCTCCCTTACGGATTTAGTCACCATCCATTTGTTCAGCAAACAACAGCTCTATCATGAACAGAACACATAAATTTTAGAAAACAAATATATTGTAGTACCATGGTGGAGAAAAAAACTAGTTGACTAGCAAATAGAGGTTGACGAATTTGGGGCAAGCTGCGGCATTACATTCATAACCTGCGATGAACTGGTTTCTGCAGAAAAAACTCAATAATCCACCATACCCAACCCACAAACTTGTTCATAACAATTTACCAAGATAACCATTTTAGATTTTTATCTATGTACTGAAGAAACTATCCTCCAAAGTTGGGTGGTATGTCCTGCACGGGAGCTAGGAAATTTAACATAAATTCAACTAGAGCGAACCATCAAACCACAAAATGTTCAGGGGTAACGAGTTCCTGGCTTGAATTTCCCAAAATAAAAACATTAAATTAACACTCATAGAGGCATACAAAAACAGATGGATTAACGCAACCTACATCCAAACCCAGAGCTGGCCGTATAACCAAACCCTAACTTCAATTAAAAAAACAATTAGTTGCACACAAAATAAATCCATACCCAATCTGAAATTTTCGGGCCACATTTCATGGACAAATGGAACATTCAAACCTTAGAAACAAATTAATAACAAATTTAAACTACAAATCACACCTAGAACACCGGAGGAGAACAAAAAATGGAAGCCCAACCTACCTGAATGCGTCGCTCACTTCAACACTGATGGCTGCCTCTCTCTGTTCCGCTATTGGAGATTGGATACCGTCAAGCGCGTGAGCCGGCCGCATGGTCGGTCGTTGCGTAACGAAATTTTAAAATTGACCTTCGTAATTCATAAATTCCAAAACTCTCAATCTCTCAAGTGCATGTCTTATGTGTCCATTATTGCGAGCACCTAGAAAAGCTAGGCAATTGATTAGGATGTAATTAGATGAATAGTTATAGTTGTGTAATTATTTTGACCTACCCAAAATGGAAGACAAGAGTTAGCAATGTCATTAGACCGTAATTAGTTGATTTAGCAGACCTTTTGTTGATAATGTTGTAAATTTCATCTCGTTGATTTGCATAGTGTCATGAACTTGGTCATAAAATAGAAAAATATTTAGAGGCTGTTAAACGAAATAGAAATAAACCCACAGAACGTGTTTTATATGTACTCTTGACCGGGCATGTTGCCTTCGGTGCATGCACTACACAGTACACCGCGAGAATGACAAACGGGCCCCACCTGTCAGTAAGTTTTTATATTCAAATTTAATGAAAAAGAATACTATATCATAGACCCCGCATGTCATTGGTGTAAGTTAGGTCTAACAAGGGTATGGAAACTTACAAATGCAATAAGGAATTCTGAAGTGATTTATTTTTGCACTCTAAATTCGAACTAGTTAAAAAATTCATAACTATTTGAAATTAACTCCAAATTTAGGAAACCAGTTTTGTTGGTTTTCTTTTTTTATTGTATGTTAACTTGGAATAGGTTTGAACCTTGGTAGTACCATATGAAATTTCAGAAGTGGAACATAGAATAGGTTACAATTTTTTTATACTATAAATTATATTAGCTTCAACATTTCATAGATGGGAAAATCATACGAACTCCAATCTGGATTGAAAACCTGTACGATAAAACGCTCGTGTAAAGTGGGCATAACCAAATTTGTAGAAGCATTCATTTGAAAATCCCACAAATAATTCGATGGTTTAATATGCACATGTGTTAGGTGCTTTATGGCGGAAATTCAAGATCTGTTTGTGTTCCACGGGGACGGTCTCGTATGCGATGGACCGTACGGTGCGGACCTATCAAATTGTCACCGGACCATGATCCGAGCGCCGGTTCTGAAGGACATGAGCCTCTCGGAGCTAAGGCGGTGTGTGCGTTCCGCGTTCGATCGCGCCACTGTAAGGAAGAAGCTGCTCATCGAGGCGTTGTACGCCTCGGTGGTGGGTGGTGCAGACGAGACAGTTTGGCAACTTATGAAGGTCACATGTGACGCTTCATGGGCCAATTACATGGGGGTTGTTTGCAACCCCGCTGCTGCTGGTTCCGGTGAAGCTGCTGGTGAGGAGGAGCCTGCGTTGGTCTCCGGTGCTGGAGTAGACGTGGGCGATGGAGACCTGAGGAGGCGTGCCATCAATTTTGAGCCCAGCGAAGGAGCAGAGAGATAGTGGTCGGCCTATATTGATTGTCACAAGTACCTGGCTGACCAGGTGGATGAGGTGGAAAGCGAGGCGGACGTGGAAACAACTAGTTCGGAAGACGACGAAGATGGAGAAGTTGCTACGGGAGGAGGTGCAGTTGGTGGTTTTGTGACCACTGATATTTCTTGCGTCCCCTCACGACTGGACGACGTTGCAACGACATCGCTGGTTCTGCCACGTCCGGAGGGGGCTGAGTGGGGGTTCAATGAGAACCCCTGCTCCTAGGCCAGCGCTTCCTTAACTAGAGCGCCGCATAGCATGCTATTGCTCGATACACCGTTAACATCGGTCGGACGTATCGGGTGCAGAAGTCCAACCCCGGCACCTACATCGTCAGGTGTGTTGATGAATCTGTGTTGGCAAGGTCCATGCGTAGAGGTTCACGGCCGTTGCCATAGGCTTCCGGATAACGGTGCTGAAGGACCACACATGCGAGTTAGTTGAGCTGCTTCACAGGCACCGCAACATGACATCCTCGTATATTGCCAGCCTGATAAGCCATCTCGTCGCTACAGACGTGTCCATTTCGCCAAAGCTCCTGCTGGCGGATGTTGCCAATATGGTGGGGTTTCCGGTCAGCTACAAGACGGCATGGCGGGCAAAACGCAGGGTTCTGGAGCAAATGTTCGGCACATTCGAAGAGCCTTACAACCTAGTACCAAGATTGCTGCATCAAATCGCAGAATCTAATCCCGGACGTACATAAACAAGCTTGAGCGGGTGCATCCGACGGAGGGGCCCAATATTTTTATTCTTGAAAGGGTCTTATGGGCCTTTCGTCAGACGATCGAAGGGTTCAAGCATTGTCATCCCGTGGTCACGATGGATGGCACCTTCCTATGTAGGAAGTACATGGGTACCATCCTCACCGCCGTTGCGGCCGATGCAAATGACCAGTTAGTCCCCGTAGCATTCGCAATTGTTGAGAGCGAGATCATCGATAGCTAGTTGTGGTTCCTGTGCAATGTGAAGTAGGCGGTGCTCCCAGATCGGCCAGATGTGTGTTTCATCTCGGATCACAATGCTGGGTTGATGTCCGCGTTGTGCATGATGCAAAACGAGACGCAACCGCCGCTCCAGTGGAACGATGTTAGAAGCCGTTGGTGCATGAGGCATCTTGCGGCCAACTTCCACACAAGGTTTCAGAGCAAGGACCTCATGAAGATGTTCAAGAAGCTCTGCATGCAGAACCAAAGGAGAAAGTCCGAAGTGGTGTGGAGACAGCTCAATGAGGAGACTGGGAAGCATGTAAGGGACTCAGTGCATGCCAAGGCAGGGGCAGCAGCTGGAGGGTCCGCGAGAGTTGGGGAGTTCACACAGTGGGTTAACTCGCACGCACCTGACCTGGAGAAATGATCCCTGCTGCACGACACCGACGGTGCAAGGTACGGGATCATGACGACCAACATGTCGGAGGTGTACAACGGTGTGCTCAAGGGTGTCCGCTCCCTGCCGATCACTGCGATCGTGGAGGAGAGCTCGAACCGTACCATCGGATACTTTGTTAACATAGCCATGATGACCAAGAAGCATCCGAGGATGGGAAGCAATTCTCCGAAGTAATGCATGCCTACATGGAGAATAAGATCAGCAAGGCTCGATCGCACGCCACTCGTACCATGGATGGCGTTAGGAAGAAGTTCGAGATCAGGCTCAGGGAGAAGTACGTGATGGGCCACGCTAGAGGGGGTCGTAAGCAGGTCTGCACGATTGGTGAAGAAGCGTCGTGCACCTGCAACAAGCCACAGCTTCTGCACAAACCATGCTCCCATGTGTACGCGACGTGCGCGGCGTGGCGGCAGGCCTCAGAGCGTTACATCTCTGAGTACTACGACATCCACCACCTCTATGACACTTGGAGTGCCGAGTTCCATTCGTACGGACTGGACACGCACTACAGGGACCTTTGGCGGGGACATGTGAAGTAGGTGCCCAACGATGCACTGAAGTACCCTAGTCGTGGAAGACGTCAGTCACGACACATCCAGAACGACATGGACGACAGCCAGCGCGGGCAACGGGTTCACCGCCCCCATTTCAGACTGTGCAAGACAGTTGGTCAGTCCATCAGCCGCTTCCCAAATAGACCCGCCACAAGTAGTGCACCGTAGCGAGCAAGATATCATTACTGAGTCGTGATGTCGCATGAGCTGTGTTGTTGTTAATCCATTCCTTTGTGTACGGACGTAATGTTATGTTGTTTGGGTCATTTGTAAACTCGTTATGGTCATATGTACGGTTATGTTGTTAATATTTTTGTCGTATGTTTCGCCTTGTTTTTATGTGCCACACAATATGTTTTACATGCGGACTAACATGTTGTTTCTCTGTCAGCAGGAGATGGCGCAGCCTCTAGTTGATGACGCGTACGAGCTGCTCGACCCACGCTGGGATGGTGGACACCGTTGTCGGGCGTGGTCCGCCGGCGTCGGCCCTCCGAGACTGGTCCTGAGTGCCCCTAGAGAGAGGTGGCCCCTTGATGAGCGGTACATCCCCAGGCTGTAGGAGACCGGGCTCCTGCCCCTTGCCCGGATGTTGGACCTACCGCACGTGTTGCAGTTTGACGCGACACTCCTATCTACGCTCGTGGACCGTTGGAGACCGGAGACTCACAATTTCCACTTCCGGTAGGGGGGAGACGACCATTACTCTAGAGGGCGTGGCTCTGCTTACAGGTCTGCCGCTGCGTTGTCCTCCAGTAGTGCCACCTCCGAGGGCAGTAGACTGGAAGGTCCGTATGGTCGACAGATTTGGTCACCCGATTCCTGCGAACGCGTCGGTTGTGCCACATTCCTGGCTGCAGGAGTAGATGACCTGCCCCGTGCATGTGACTGTGGAGGAAGTGAGGACACACTTAGGCACGTACCTTTTATTCCTGTTAGGATGGATCCTGTTTTCTACCACTCAGGGAGACTGTGTGTACCCCAGCTACATCCATCTGGCAGAGTCTTTGGCGGACGCATGGCCCGACGTGGTTACACAGTATAGTTGGGTCTCTAAAGTGCTTTGCGCCACCTACCAATGGTTGTGCGATGCTTGTCAGCGTAGCATGGGTGGGGAGCCAGTCCTCGCGGTATACTACGCCCTGCTACAGTTATGGTCGTGGGAGCACTTTCTAGTTGGCCGACCGTACTTCCGCAGAACCGTGCACCCTTACCAGGTGACCGCCGAGCTTTACAGGAACGCTGGAGGTGACGACCCCATCGACGGGCCTACGATGGGGGGCTAGGGAGAGACCGAGCCGCGTGTACCCCGAGTTTCATAACCTTTTCGAGACTCTCCACGAGGACGAGGCCATCTGGTGGCCATATACAGCACAGTTCCTTCAAGACACGACCCCTACGGATTATCGTCCCAGTGCACTCTAGACAAGGCACTCTGGTTGACGACCTGCCATCTGGTCTTCTCGCACATGCTCGAGCTGTACAATCCGCAGCGGGTCGTGAGACAGTTCGGCCTTTACCAGGAGGTGCTACCGCCCGCGGGACGACCTCTCGCAGCAAAGGCTCACCAGTATATCATACTTTGGTGTCATTTTAAGGGCATGTCTGACTAAGATTTTCTGACATCTCAATTCAATTGCAGGCAAACGAGGAGAGGGCGGAGGAGCGACAACTGGAGGTAGACACAACAGCTGTGGACGGCGCTGTGGACCGAGAGGGTTACGACGGACGTGGTGTAGGAGCTTCTCGGCTACGCCATCCAGACGTACGCTGCGTACTTGCGGTGGTATGTTCCGCGCACTAGGAGCAGGCTTACTGGGCCAGCGCCGCAGCGTCCAGTGGATGCCATGCACTATGACGTCGTACTAACTGGTCCGGACCGTCACTGGGCGGCCCTCCTCGACGAGACGGTAAAACATTCTTCGCATAATTTTCGTTCGGCAACACTTTTCGCACTTACTATCGGTTTTCTTGCAGTACTACCTCCTGGAACGTATCCAGTGTGAAAGTGGTGAAGCTCTACGCCGTGGAAACAACAACACCTTTGATCGTCTCCTAGCCACGATGCGCACCATAACTGAGGACACGAGGACTGCGATTAGAACCATAACAATGACGTTCATGCACAACATTGCGTACACGGAGGGCACCCTCCACCACCTCCGCCCTCAGCACCTCCGTCGGCACCGCCCTCCGCACGCCCGTCGCACTCTGGGAGTCGTCGGAGCTACGGTCGCTTGGCCCCGATCCGCCTCGGGCCACAAGTTTGTCATCTGTCAGCCGGTTCTTGTCTTCAGTACCTTTGCATGCACTCATTTCGGACGTATATGACATTACCCTTTGTTCTTGCAGCACTTGCGAGGGGACAACACTCTGCTGCAACCATCGTCATGACAGAGGGAGACGCGGGACAGGACTTCCTCACCGGTGCGACGTTTTTGCACTCCACACACCGACCCTGACTCACTGCAGCGTGGGGACGAAGGGTTCGGCTCATTGACACACGACGTTCAATCACACCTGCGGGAGCGCGACCAGTGGTTCGGCAACACGTACGGAGGAGGGTACACCGTGCAGCACTACGGCTCAGACTAGCCAGGAGGATCCTCCTCCACACAACAGCCTACTCAGGTACGTGTGAACGTAGTTACACCAATTTTTCCATTGCATAAAACCAATGACTAACTCACGTCGTACCCTTTCCGCAGGAAGAGCACCAGTGGGTTGACGATATGCTCAGGCCTCAACCGGATCCCCACGATGAGATCACCCCAGATTCGCCTCCCAGGCAGGGCCCCTACTACGGCCTTCGAGGCGTCGGCGGCGCCCCGGCGAGTTCACCGCCGAGGATCAACTACGCCGTCCCGGCAAGCGACACGATGATGCACCCTAACTAATGTCATGGCCGCGTAAAACTTGTTATGTACTGTCATTGTGCATTCCGTCTTTGTGATTTATGTAATATCCCTGTGCATTACGACACTGTGATTTATGTACACAAAATATTCTCCGAAATATTTAGTACAAACGACAACTCTACCTCCCGATGTTAACTTACTAAACCTTAAAGACATAACGCAATGCTGCCCCACGATACCTCCTCGGCCCCGCTACCTTGCGGACGCGAATTTTCTTCAACCAAATTGTAATTTACCCGCAGGCTATATATATGTATGATTTGGCTGCTATTCCACTTACTCTTCACTTCCTCTTCTCCTTTCTTCCATTCTTAAACAGGGTGTCTACGACCTGATCAAACTTCCGAGTGACTATGGTAGCACTTGGTTTGCCCTCGTTGCAGGGATTCGGTGAATGTGTTCACCTTCCATACGCCAACGAATACATCCCGAGTGTTCATGAAGTGTTCAAATCTTACAGTAACTTGTGTCTGATCATCCCCAATAAACTTCTTTCGAAACAGCATGTTTTTTCACTTGCAGTTGCAATTATTTTTACAGAACACAACATGTCGGTTCTAGTTGTGGGCTGATGAAGCTGTGCCAGAGATTCGAGATATTGTAATGCAAATTGCTGCCTTGCAAGAGGACACCCGTGGTGTTGCTGCATTTCGTCAAGTGCCTCGACCATCGGATCAACCAATGAAAAATAAAGATAATGTGCTTAAAAGACTGGATGAAAGGATGAAAAGGGTTGAGAAAATGCTTCAGAAATTAGTTAACATAGCTAGTTTGACAGTTTTTCTTCTATTATTTCTTGTTCTTACCAAGTAGAAGTTCAATTTTAATAAGATTATAATATCCACTCTTTATCTATGCATCCATGCACTACGTGATGTATGCCTTTGCGGCGTTGTTGTACTCGTTTGTATCATACATACCTCTATCTAATTCCATTATGAATACTTTGTGTGCGAATTAATCAAACCCTAATTTTCAAATCCTACATTCCAAATTTTCGAGACCTAAATCTGTAATGTTGCAGACAATTTTAGAATACTTTGTTTTCGCAATGGCAAGACCGCACGACTTATCTTGCAAAGCAGGACGTGACTACCATCTGCAAAGTAAGACGTGACAACACACTGCCTCGCTAGTATTTCAGATCGAAGGGACCGCACTCTGCAAAATAGGACACGACTTCTCCATTCAAAGCAGAACGAGACATGACTCCACACAGTAAGACGTGACAACACTCTGCCCTGCCAGCTTTTCAAACCGAAAGGACATCACTCTGCAAAGTAGGACATGACCTCTCTCTGCAAAGCAGGACGAGACATAACTCTGCAAAGTAAGACGTGACAACACAGCGCCTTTCGACTTTTCGCACGAAATGACAGTACTATGCAAAGTAAGACGTGACAACACTCTGTCTCGCCAGCTTTTCAGACCGAAATGACAGCACACTGCAAAGTAAGACGTGACAACACACTACCTCATCAGCTTTTAAGACCGAAATGATAGCACTCTGCAAAGTAAGACGTGACTTCTCTCTGCAAAGCAAGACGAGACATGACTCTGCAAAGTAAGACGTGACAACACTCGCCGCCGACTTTTCGCATCGAAAGGATAGCATTACTCGAAAAATAGGACATGGCTTCTCTCTGCAAAAAGATTAGACAACACTCTGCCACGCCGGCTACTCACGTGAATTTAGCCACACCATGCCAACCCTCTGACTTATAAAAGGAGGTGAAAGACATCTACGAGAGAAAACCACACAACCAAACCCAACGCTACACCAGGGCTTGCTTCACCACGCTGGGATGGACAACATCAAGAAGCAATGGGACGAGATCCGAGATCTAGCAAGGGTCTCTACGGCACGGGCCGAACAAGGTAGGGCTGCTGAGGCCCGGGTCCGGCAAGAGCAGCTTGCCAGGATAGCAGCTCTCCGCAATGAAGCCCCCCGTAGCAGCAACCCCTGCCAGAACGTTCCAACCAAGTCTTCACCGCAACACCCGCCAGAGGGGGAGACGCCGTCCTTCTGTTGGTGCAGGGACACATGCAAGTTCTTCGAATCCAAGCACTGGCTCAGCCTCGGCATGTGTTACTGGGGTTATCCCAACTACTCCTCTGACTATCCCGACCGTCGTTGGGATACGAGCAGCTATCGGCAGCCGGTAAGAACTACTTACAGTAAATTCCCCTACCAATTCTCTTTCAAAGTACGCACTAACAATCTCTCCCATCTACTTGTAGTCCCTGGAGCCACTATGTGGCTACCGCAAGTGAATCGACCTAGAGATTCACCCACGCAACCAGTGGCGAATCGACTTCGAGGAGTGGAATGCCGAAAGGGCACGCGAGATTCAGGAGGAGTAGCATCGAACTGAAGAGCACAACCAGCGTATCCGGCGGGAGACGCAGGCCCATCTCGAGGCGTGCTGGCGCAGGGAGCGCGAGGCATGCGAAAGGGAGCGCGAGAAAAAGCGAAAAATAGTGGCCGAGACAAGGGCGGCCGGCGAGGAGTACAACGCCGAGCTCGCAAGGAAGGACAAATGGCCCCGATTCACACAGTAGGTTGGGTCATTCCGTAGTAGTCCCCCCTCCTACTCGCTATGTTTTTTACTATCCCATAAAGGCATGCGTATTTACATGGTCCGGAGGCTTGTGTCGCAAGTTACCGTAGTAGTAGCGTGCATGACTAAAGCAATTAGCCGAACCATCATGCCATGTGACCACATGTAACGTGCTTCTGTCCGCGCGCGGACTACAATGTAGTTCTGGTTCTGTGCATTCGCTGAGCCATCAAAGCAATACTATATTGCAAGCATACCTCTACTGGTGGAATCCCAGATATAACCATTCATATCGACACAACAACGTTCTCAGCACCTTCAGTTAAGTTAATTTTTGTACTTTACTTTAACTCCACTGTACAGAAGAAATATAATCAACAACCATAGCGACCAAGAGTAGTCATGTCGTACCAAACGTCGCACATTTCAAGTCACATGAAATCATGAAACCTTAATTTCTGAAACATCTCGTCCTAATTTTTGAGACCTAAACCCTGAATTTGTAGAGACAATTTCAGAGCATATAAAATTATAAAAATTTAGACAATCAAGTCCACTGTGTAGGGAGTCTGGCAAAAAATCATAATGTTTGGACCTTATTTTCTATATTAGAAAATTTCTACAAACATTATACTTTAAAGAATTTTAGAGAAAAAATGGATAAAATTTCAAAAAAATTTCACAAGCAGGCACACTATGCCAGGAGGCTCCACAAAAAATTTCATAATTATTTGAGCTCATTTTATATATTTAAAAAAATCCTCCAACAAATATTATTAAATAGATAAATCTATTTTGCTACATTATGACGGCAGCACCTTGGTGCGGTTGAACAGCAGCTGCCCCGGACGGCAGCAACTCGATCGCTGCCGTCCCGGGCCGTAGTATGTACTACGAGAGGGCCAAATCAATTTTTGAATTTCGTTACGCAACAGGACTACTGAAGTCCAGAATTCAATGGATGCAGATGGACAATCCATAGATGCACCGGAACGACCTCAGATTCTTCCGGATCATAGATTCGGTTGAGGATAGCCGACGAATTTGTAGACCGACGGGACTGCCGGTGACAAGGTGAATAGGATTTGAGAGCTGGTGAGAACCGGAGATCGGGGAAGATGCTGTGTGTGTGTGTGTGAGAGAGAGAGAGAGAGAGAGTCGTGGTCTCGTGGACGTGGTGGATGCTGCAGACGGGTTGGGTTTAGTGCGCGTCCGTCAGCGCCGAAAATAGTAATAATACTGGTTAGCTAGATGCGTGCGAGGTCACCTCAACTCTGCTCGGTAACCCACCACCGGCTAAGTCGTCGTTGCTGCTGTGCGCGTTCTCGCTTACTCGGGCTTTCGCCATCTCTCGATTTTTTTCCCCCATATACAGATGCAGATACAGGCCGGTGACGTCGTGGGAGCACTGGTACAGTAGTGCAGATAGGCGACGCTACGCAACGCCCGCGCACATGGCTACAGAAGCGGCAATCCGTACGCGCAGGGCGGCGCGGCCACGGCGGCGGGCCCCGACGTCGGAGCCTAGCACAGCACTCACTCCACAGACTAGCTAGAGAGAGAGAGAGAGAGAGAGAGACTGAGACTGATCGCACGCCATCACGGGCTCACGGCGGTGGTGGTGAGGGCCCACCCGACCTTCGCCTTCGTCTCGTCCTGCATCTGTATGCGACTCAACTGCAGGCACTGCCTGCACTGCATCTCCCTCCTGCATGCAGATCGCAGACGTGCCTGTGCTTGGCTTCCTCTGTTCTACCCATATTCCTTTCACTGTACGTACCTTCTCCCCGGCAAAATCCCGTTGGAAACGCGCGAATTCCACCATTTTCTTCACTTGAAAAAGCACACCGCCCCGCGGTAATTAAGTAGTCCGTTTCGTCTTCTTTTGTTTGGAAGGAGTAGGAGTATAAAAAGGATTTTACGGAACAATAGTACGGATAAAGAACATTGGGACATTGGGACTCTGCGAGCGATGCTTTTGCTCCTCCTTTCCTTGGGAAATCTGGATTAGGACGAGATCGTGTGCGTCTGCTTCTCATGAGTCATGATCTCATCCAGTTTTGACCTACACAGCCCCCTCTCACTCTGCAAGAGAGAAGATACTAGTAGTAATCACTCTAGATCACTAGCCCAACTACACGGTCCATCTGCTTCGTCGTCGTCGTCTTCTGAATTCCTGCAATACAAACCGATGTAAAAGCAACAGCACCATGGCTGCAGTCTGCACAAATCAGGGAGTCAATCAATGTACTACTCCTATACTCGCATGATTAGTCACTCCACGATGACAATCAGAAAATAAACACAGTGTAATTAAGCGTCGAAGTTTCTCGATCGACTCTCGGATCTCCGAGCAACTTTAGCTAGGGGTACTAGTACTAGCAGAGCCATGTTCCTCGCCGTCGAATGCCGAAACATTTTGACCGTATCGACCGCTCCGTTTTCGAGTCAAACGGCGGCAAGTGATCGTTCGCTTCTGCACACGCATCAAATTACAACACGTGCCTATCTCTAAAATACTACCAGTAGTAATCTACTCAATTACTACTCCACTGCTTGAACAATGTGCCCTAGCTAGTACTGCATCACTCTACTAGATTAGTAAACCGGGTGACAATGTGGCCACTAATGCAACATCACCCATCACCTAATATTCAACAAATGTTAATCCATGCATTTCAGTAGTATTTTCATTAGTACGCCGTGCATGCATGCAACTCATCGCATTGCTGATTGTGTCAGCCATGCCATGTGAGCATGGTTATGAGCTGGCCAAGCATGCCTCTTAAACTAAGTCTTAGAGCACGGCAAAAGAGAAGAAGAGCAAATAAGATATGCTCGGCCGGACAAGCAGGCAGGCAGGCAGGCTCAATTAAGGTTCTTCAAAAGAAGAAGAAGAAGAAGAAGAAGAGATCAAGATCCCTTAATTAAGAGTTTAATCAGTTTCAGACAAACGCGATGCTTTGCTTAATGGCTGTAGGGTTCTTGGGTGATAGGAACGGGGCATCGCCTCTGCGCCGTGTCCCCTACCAACGCAGCGCGAATATTGGCGCGCCTGTCCCGTTGTTAGTAGTGCAATTTCTCTCTCAAGATTCTCCAGGTTTCTTGGGATTTTCAACTACAAGCAATACAATGCATGCACTGCGTGATTAGTTTAATTTGATCTTTGCTCTCTGTATACTCCACCGTATTGACGATACTATCTCTATATTTGTCTATAGTTTCGATACTATCTAGAGTGTAACTATTGTAATTTTTCTACTCTTTAACGTTACTGAAATGCTTCGGAAGAGATTAAGTATTTATGATATGCCATTTAATAAGAATATATGTGATCATTTACAATTAAGTTTTTTTAAAACTTAGTGTTTTCTTGATCTGATGGGCCCTAGGCAAATACAGGGAAAGGGAGGGAGGAGTACTGCTCTGCGCGACAACTCGACAGGCTAATCAATCTTGCCTGTGATGCAAATCGATATGCAGGTATGACTATCTAGATCACCACAAGTAAAATAAGCCTGAAGTGTTTCCAAGTTACAGCGAATTGAAGCTACGTGTCAGAGCTTGACCAGTTCTATAGTTATGGTTCACCGACTAATTTGGGATGTCCTTGCTCGATCCGAGCATTGATCCGGCCAGCTGAACCATGTGTCTAATGATCTTTGCCCTAGAGGATTGTAAACCCCATTTTACCTTGTAACCTTATATATAATGCTAATGGGTAATTGAGTGCTAAAGTGCTAATGGCAATCTTGACTATTGGATCATGCAGCGTGTTTAATGCAGAGTATTGGTGGTGGGAGCATGCAAGGTGTTTAATGCAGACGCATTAATGAATGCGCATTGGAGGTGGGAGTATGCAGGGTAATTAAATGGTTTGAAGGTGTGAGCCCTATTAATCTTAGCTGTTCAATCCAGATCCAACGGTCAAGATTATCATTAGCACCTTAGTACTCAATTACCCATTAGCACTAGATATGTTCACGCGCGCGCGCGCACACACGCACACACACACACACACACATATATATATATATATATTTTTCTTATATGCCACTGATGTCTCACAGACATGTAGGTACATGACTCATATGTCAACATCACACTGAATGACATAGAAGAAATTATGCACTATGTCAATGGCATGTTGCGAATTAATAAATAAAAGGGGGGGGGGGGGGTTGCAAAGTGTGGTCCATATTTGGTCGATCTGAGCAAAAAATTCAGACATAATAGGAGTGCTAACCAAAACGTAATTAGTGGCCAATGTTACATCGAATTCAGCTTCTTGCTCGGAAACATGACATCACTGTTTTCTTTCGATCCTTGCTGCTGCGATAAAACTTAATTTCATAGCACTGCAATGATCATTCATCAAACCCTATGCTATGAATTGGGATCATCTGTCTTAAAGGAGTTAATGCAGATGTTCTACAGTGCATAAGTGTTACGAACAATTTTCACTTTGTAACCAAAATACTACAGTGCTTCTGCCACGGCCCTTTTACCTGGACTTGCCACAATAATAGGGCAGAGACGTAGTACTAGAGATCCATGTGTTATCTAGTAGTAGTAACAGTAACACCTAGGTGGATCAAGGGGGGCAGGACCCACAGGGGCAGCATAAGCATAATTCTGTCTTAGCCTTTGCATGTTGAACTACTGAGCAATGGGCCCGGCCGGCCTTCTGTGCCAACAAATAATTGAATCCCAATAATTACCTACAGATATTCTCTGATTCACTTGCACTATGATTCGCTGTGTTCTCTGCTCATCCAGCTTCTTATCAATTTGAAAGGTTGGGAGATCCACATGGTGGTCTGGTCTGCACTATAATTGAAAATTGAGAACCCTAATCTTTGTTTTAAGGAAAGAAACCCCTCTATATATAGAGTAGGCGTTTAAAGCTGCCACACTAGTCAAGTATAGATCGTATCTTCTCATTCATTCAGGCATCTTTGAGAGGAAAAAAGAATTGGGGGGGTGGAAAACCAGGTGAGTTCTAACTGGCGCGACTCGGTGTGCTTTTGGTTGGCATTTAGCCAGACAAATTTGCAGCATGAGTGTACTGATTATGCTAGTTAATTGCTCTCTCTTGGTCTATATCGAGCGGCCAGATTAATTAAGTACGCGCAGGTAGTCCTATCAGTTTGACACTTTGGAAGCCATTTCATTTCCTCGCTGCAAACATGCTGCCAACGTGGACAAGTACCCCCTAGATAGTAAAATAAAAGCTCATGTACTAGCTCCTGCTTTCCTTTAGGAAATTATTTTACGAGAATCCGCAAACTTTCAAAAAAAAAAAAAAGAGCTTGCAACTTTGGCTTCTTGCTCCGGCGTTTTGAATCGGCTTCTCGGATATTGGTTGGTAAGCATTCGATCTGTTTCTAATTGGAAATTTGGTCCTGAGGCTGCAGGTTGTAGATATCGGCTGTTCAGTAACGCACCTTGCAGTGAGTGCTTCATGTACGACCAAATTTGTCAGAGAAGCTTGAAAGGATCGATCGGTTGAATCGGAGACGGAGCACGGATTTCTGGTCTCCATGGCAGGCAGGGGCGCATCTGCACCGTCGATCATCATCACGTACGCGAAGAACAGCACGGAGACAAAGCTAGCTGACGCATCCGTGCGTGCGTGCCGAGTCGCGTCGACAAGCTACGGGTAGGGAGGAGAAGGAGAAGGCCGTCCTTGATTAGCTAGCTGGTTCCTTCGGCCTGTACCAACCGACACAACTCGATTCATTTCTCCTTGTTGTATTTGCAGTACGCAAATGATACGATCTTGCTTGTGCCGTTGCGGGCGAGAATCCCAGTACAATCCTAGCTAGCCTGGTTTAGATCCATCGGTGGTCGATGCGTCCCCCAGCGGATCGACCATGCGCTGCGCCCCCGGGTAGGTCCATGCTCGCTTAATTTGCTTGTGCTTTAATTAGCACCACCGGTGCCGATTAAGCTGCCTTAATTTCGCCCTAAAAGGGATTTGAGGGGATATAATGCTAGTTAAGGCTAAGCGTGGTGCTAATCAGGTAGGGAGAATGATGGGCAGGAGCCAGCAACGCAATTTTGACTCGAATCATTCCCGCGCATTGCGATGGTTTGCCACACTTTGCCCCCTTTTTTATATTATTAATCCCCTACATGCCACTGACAAGAGTTTTTTTTAAAAAAAAGTTTAACGATAACTTTTCTCTAACTTTAGTTTCAATTCTGATCCATTTGGTCACGTCATGATCTGTGGCATGGCCAAATCGTGTCTGTCACGTCACCGACCGCTGTGTGGCTAAACCTGTCACGATAACCATCCGCTGCGTGACTAAACCTGTCACGATAACCATCGGACCAACATGTGTCTCTTTTTGGCTAAGTCCTATCACGCCAAGAGGAATAGCGTGACAACATTCATTTGCCATGCCGAGGTCCGTGTCGTGACAACGTGCTTTTACTACGCCAGCGTTGTGATGTGACCAAATGGGTCAGAATTAGAAATAAAGTTAAGGAGATGTCATGTTTAAAATATTTTTTAAAAAATAGATTCAATAATAAAAAAAGTTCCACTGACAAAGCGCATAATTTCTTATATGTCACTCAGTGTGAGGCTGACCCTCAAAACGCGGGAGCTGGGAATCTATTCGGCAATGTTTAGCACTGTGCACATCACCGATTTCTTTCTACTCCACCGATCGGATGCATCACCAGCTCGTATTTTGACTCGAATCATTCCCACGCATTGTGATGGTTTGCCACACTTTGCAACCCCCCTTTTATTTATTAATTCACAACATGCCATTGACATAGTGCATAATTTCTTCTATATCATTCAGTGTGAGGTTGACATATGAGTCATGTACCTACATGTGATATAAGATATATATATATATATATATATATATATATATATATATATATATATATATATGTGTGTGTGTGTGTGTGTGTGTGTGTGTGAACATATCTAGTGCTAATGGGTAATTGAGTGCTAAAGTGCTAATAGTAATCTTGACCGTTGGATCTGGATTGAACAACTAAGATTAATAGGGCTCACACATCCAAACCATTTAATTACCCTGCATACTCCCACCTCCAATGCGCATTCATTAATGCGTCTGCATTAAACACCTTGCATGCTCCCACCACCAATGCTCTGCATAAAACACGCTGCATGATCCAATAGTCAAGATTGCTATTAGCACCTTAGCACTCAATTACCTATTAGCATTATATATAAGGTTACAAGGTAAAATGGGGGGATTACAATCCTCTAGGGCAAAGATCATTAGACATTAGGGTATTGTTTCTAGCCAATTTTGTTGTGGGATTTGCCAATTTGCACAGGCTAGCTCCATGTACCTGCGCCATGCATGATTTACGATCTGTAGTAAAACGCAACATGTAGGGCCAATTCAAAACCATTTGGTAAGACTTCTTCACTGAATCACGGCGTCCAACTTCAGTTGTCTGTCTCGAGTTAGAGAAAGATGAGGACGAAGAAGAAAATGCCACGCGGACACGTCACCTCGTGTGATTCCGAAATAAAACCACAAAGGGAGAACGCAGAAGTCACGGCGCACCCGGTTTCTTCTGCCAAGATTTTTGCCACTAATTTGATCCGGCATCTGAGCCACGCAAGTGAAGAATCACTGTGACATTGTTTTGCTTAAAGCTTAACCTTTTGACCTCTGTAATGGCTATATCAAGCCTTTGAATTGCAGTTTAGGTAATTGGACTTAATTTACAGCCGAGCATGTTGACATTAAGTCCCGACACAATTACCTGCTACCATATATGTAATAGCCCCTTGCGTACCATGTTTCTAGTAAAGAATTATCGTCCTCTCCGTGATTAATTTGACCAATATGATCACAGCAAGATGGAGAAGAAAATGAACGACAAGTTCAGGGACCTAGGTGAGTTCGATCAATCTCCAAGGAAAAAAAAACACCCTTCAATTCTAAAAATGAAAAAATGTACTATGCTTCACTAGCTGTCAGATTAAGAATACCATGCGAACAATAGCAATCACATGCAGCTGAACCACAAGACAGTGTCACTGTCCTAGATCTCGTAAACGGTCGCACGAGCCCACGTTAAGGTTCCAAAGAAGCTTTCCATCCGTTGCCCGACAGTTCTACACTGCATACACTTGGCATCCTTGCAAAAAAGAAAGAAAAAAGAAGAAGAAAAAACCATACACTTCGCCGGCAAATATGCAGTCGTGGGTGTAGCCGTCTAGCACCTTCAGTTTAGCCGTGCTCACTAAGACAAACTATCGCTGTCCGACAACTCGGCATTCGGTAACCCACAAACAGATGAGCAAATTTCATCTGTACCTATTAAATTTTGGTCCTACATCCGTTGGTGCTCGCACCAAAGGTTAGTTATCCACTGTATGTACATAACCATGAACTGTTCGGATCTATCAAAACCTTAGCAACGCCAACTGTTCTTCACTAGTGAGTGGGTGAGCCACGTGGAACAGTGCACGTGTCACCCCCAACCACACGCCAAGCTCGCTGTCGAGTAGTTGGCTGTCTAGCTCCATCTGGCAACTCCACTCCCCCCATGCGCACGCCACACCCGATCCGCTTTTACTTTCCCGGTTTAACCCGAGTGTACGGGGCAGTAAAAGCGAAAAGTACGGGGAAAAGGGGCTACGGCGAGGGGGAATGACGGATCTGCCCCTACGGGATGACAAGCCCACGAGCCTAGGCGGATCCCCTGCGCCCGCACGCACACGTCTCCTCCACTGCGGTCTGCGCCCCTGCCCCTGCCTCCGCCTCCACCTCAGCCGCGCTTTTCCCACTATTCACGCTTCTGCCACCGGCCACGTGGACGTGCCAGGTGGCCGTGCCGCATCTCCCAACTCGCGCGTCACAGGGAGCTGACGTGTGGCCCCGGGCAGAGACACGTGGGCCCGGGTGTCAGCGAGGTGAGGATTTGTTTACGTCACTGGCTGCCTCCTCGCCGCTGGTATAAAACGCCCAAACACCAGCTGCCTCGGCAACGCGCAGAAATCTTTAGGAGTAAACTTATAGTGTCAGTCTGAGACCAGGGCAAGAGGAGCCTGGTGTTAATGGTAGCTGCGGCGCGCGCTCCGGCTCTCGCGAAGCCGCCGATGGGGCCCCACGCGTCGCCGCCGCGGAAGGAAGCGATGCTGGAGCTGTCGCCGGCGGAGGAGGGGTTGTCAGACATGGAGACGGCGTCGTCGACGGGGGCGCCCAACTCGAGCCTCAGCTCCGCGAGCAGCACTGGCAGCCTCGCGCGCTGCTCCACCCTCTCGCGGCTCTCGTTCGACTGCTCCCCGTCAGCGGCCGTGGCCGTGGCGTCCTGCTCGCCGCCGCCGGCTGCGGTGTTCCGGCCGCACCGGTCCGGCGACGTGGCGTGGGCGGCGATACGAGCGGCGTCGGCCACCGCGGCGCCGCTCGGGCCCAGGGACTTCAAGCTGGTCCGCCGCATCGGCGGCGGCGACATCGGGACGGTGTACCTGTGCCGGCTCCGGAGCTCGGCGGCCACGGCGCAGGAAAGCCCGTGCCTTTACGCGATGAAGGTGGTGGACCGGCGGGCCGTGGCCAAGAAGCAGAAGCTGGAGCGCGCCGCGGCCGAGAAGCGCATCCTTCGGCTGCTCGACCACCCCTTCCTCCCCACACTCTTCGCCGACTTCGACGCCACCCCGCACTTCTCCTGCGTCGTCATGGAGTTCTGCCCCGGCGGCGACCTCCACTCCCTCCGCCACCGCATGCCCTCCCGCCGCTTCCCCCTCCCCTCCGCTCGGTACGTAACACACCCAAACAACCATGCAAGATTCATAATCCTTTCATGTCCTTCGAAGCGCTGGTGCTAACGTCGTCGAGCACGTCCAGGTTCTACGCGGCGGAGGTGCTCCTGGCGCTCGAGTACCTCCACATGATGGGCATCGTGTACCGCGACCTCAAGCCGGAGAACGTGCTGATACGTGCGGACGGCCACATCATGCTCACCGACTTCGACCTGTCGCTCGAGTCCACGTCGTCGCCGTCGCTGGAGGACGCGGCGGCCGAGGAGCATGCTGGCGAGGGCGGTGAGCCGGACACGGCCAGCGTGTCCTGCTTCCCGGACCACCTCCTCCGGTTCAAGAGGTGGAGGCGTCGTCGGGGCTCGGCGGCGGATGCGCCCCCTCGATTCGTGGCGGAGCCGGTGTCCGCGCGGTCGTGCTCGTTCGTCGGCACGCACGAGTACGTCGCCCCGGAGGTCGCCAGCGGCGGCGCGCACGGCGCCGCCGTGGACTGGTGGGCCTACGGCGTGTTCCTCTACGAGCTCCTCTACGGCCGCACACCCTTTGCGGGCCCCACCAACGACGCGACGCTCCGGAACATCGTGCGCCGCCCGCTCGCCTTCCCTCCGGCTCGGGCTCCTGCGGCCCCGCCGACGCCGCGGCCCGCGACCTCATCGCCCGCCTCCTCGCCAAGGACCCCACCTCCCGCCTCGGGTCCCGCCGCGGCGCGGCCGACGTGAAGGCGCACCCGTTCTTCCGGGGCCTCAACTTGGCGCTCCTCCGATCGTCGCGGCCGCCCGTCGTCCCCGGCGCGGCACTGCACCGGTCGCAGTCCTGCAAGGCCGCGCCGCCTAAGCCGGACTACGCCCACTTCGACTTCTTCTGACCGTTGCTGTCTCCGCGAGGCCGCAATGCCGGCGGGAGACACGCTCCGGCCATCTCGTGGCGCCACGACGTCAACCCCACAATTACTAGCGCATTGACCTAGCTAGCAGCCACTACCGTTGTACAGTGTTAATTACCCCTTCTAGTCACTCAAATCTAATCTGATCTAGTTTAATCCAATCTGGTTTAGTACTACTCATGTGCTAGATTATCTCACTTACTAATGACACCACTGGCGCTTAATCATCGACCTTACCTGGCTGCAGCAGCTAAACCCGTGGCCTAATCACTCCATTAAATTTCTATTAACCCAAGCGTGGAGTACTTACTACTCGTACTCGATCAGTAGAGTGAGTGAGGGTTTGAGTGACGGCAATTATGGATGGTGTTTTGTCGGGTGCTAATTAGGGGGGGTCAGGGTTATTAGGAGGGGTAACAAACATAGATCACATGGGTGTTGGACTTGTCTGGCTACATGTTTGCGATCGATGCTGCCTACTCGGCTTCGGTTGGCGATTACATTAATGGCTCGTGTTGACCTGTCCCTTGTGCGTGTCTCACTGTCTCCTCTCTCTCTCTATTTTTGAGACGAATATGATGCGGCTTGAGTTGTTTTGTGGAGTAGTTTTGCTTTGCTGGGGAGAGGGGCGACATTCCGAGCTTTGTACAGCCGATTGGGTGGCTAGTTTACTGCAAATTTTTGGATGCATGTGCATACAACATGAAGGGATCGAGGCTAGAGTTTGTTTGCCAATGGTAGTACTAGTAACTTGTTTTACCTTGTGGCACCTAATCTTGACTAGTTCAATATACTCGGTATTACTTGCCTTAAAGGCAGAACGAAACCCGCGCCTTCTACGTCACACCCTGAAAAGGAATGCTATTGGATTGCGCCTGGCCGGTTTCGGCCCGTTCGATAGGGTTCGCTTGGTGCCGCGCCGCTTGATCCGTGTGCCCGAGCCCTACGGCCGCTCCCGCGTGTGGCTTCCTCTCGTTCGGATCCCTATTCTGCTATTAACTCTTAACTCTGTCAAATTAATATTTTCACAGGGCTGTATCTAGCAGCAATTCGGTTCTGGACTGCAGTCTTTCAAAATTCATAACTTTTGTTCTACTCGTTCAAAAATCATGTTTTTAGACTTTATGAAACCCTTAAGAAATTACCTGCCATTTTCTATAAGACCAAAACCCTAAGTTATCCCATCTTCTAATTTTAAATCTACAAATTAACATGTGCCACCTTACGCTGGAATCTGGACAACAAACCTTTCGGAGGCTATATCTTTTCACTCGCTAATCTGTTTTTAACAATCCACACCTTCCTGAAAAGCTAATACGATAACTCAATTTTTCTCTAATTACATAGAACTCAAATTCCGAGTCTAAATTTCTCTAATCATCCCCGCAATGTTCCGCCTAAATTTATCTGGACATAAATTTATCTACTCTTCCCAATGATCTAAACGTTCTACAAACTGAACAACGACTAAACTAAGGAATCCTATAGGGTTTCAGATTGTTACCCTTGGAGTTCACGATGAAGATTGCAAAAACCTGCGAGATCATCCTCTTTCCTCTTCTCTTGCAGGAAGGGGGCAAATGCGGGGAAGGTAGTTTACAAGTGTCCTATGAACCAACAGAACGTAAGTAGTTCTTCTTGGAACTGTCAATTTGGGTTTTAATTAGGGTTTGGTTCGGCCGATTTAGGAGGGGTTTCTTCATTTGATTTTGGGATCCTTTTGGTGTTTGATTTGCTGTAGGAACGAAAGACTTGCTCGTTCTTCATGTGGACCGAAGAAGATGTGGATTTCTTGACCGATAAGGGGTTGATTCAAGAGGACACCACTTCCCCGAAGATGTAATTCCGGATTTAGTTGAAGCCACATCCACTCTGAAGACTGATTTTGGGGCCATGAAAGCAGAGCTCGCAGAGTTGAAGGCTTCCAATGCTAACACTGATGCGACTATGTACAAGGTGTTGAAGTAAGGGAGAGTTTCTATCACAATTGGTGCTCTCAACTTGTTGGCTATTGCTTTAGTTGTAATGGATGTATCAGGGAACTAGTTTGTCACTTGTAGCCCCTAGTTGGATCATGTTGTCTTAAAATGGAAACTTAATGTGTAATAGGTGCTGATCTTAGTTGCTGGTTTCAGCATGATGGTCATTTTGTTTGGAAATATGGACAACATGTGTAATTTCATCTGTTGAAAATGACAATAATTATGTAGATCATTTGATGTGTGACCAGAACATACAATTCTAGTTATGACATAGGACCGGTCCGAACAAGCATTATGTCCATGCAAACAACATACTGATGGTACATAACAAGCATTATGTCTATGATGGTACAGAACTTGGCTACAAGTCCATGCAAACAACATACTGACATAGCAATTCCAGAAATACAATTCCATGCAAACAACATATTGACATAGCAATTCCAGAATAAGCATTATATTGGCATACATTTCCAGAACATACAATTCCAGTTGACATAGGTCCATCTGTTGGCATACATCCAGAACCAGTCGAGAACAAGGATACTGACATTATGGTCTAGAACTTGGCTACAAGTCCATGCAAAAAACATACTGGCATAGCAATGTACTTACAGACTACAAGTCCATACATACTAATAAAATATAAAAAATGTCCACAAGTCCATGCCAACAAGTCTAGAACACAAAATGCTAATTTTTGCTCATTTCTTCTTGATTGGTGTCAACTTCTTCCTGGGAGTAGTCTTTGTAGAGACTATTGCCAAGTCTTGCCTGTCAACTCCTCCCATTGACAGTGCTAGCTGTCTGCATGCATATTACATTCATTGTGAGATGCCCATACCCATTGACAAAATGCATACATATTGACAAAATGAAAGTCCATACCTCCAAGTGACAGGCCCAGGGCTGTTGCTCAGAGTTGCTGGCTACAATGCGCAGTGGGTGTACCAACAGACCCACCCTCTACATTCCCTTTATTTATAGCATTTATCTTCCTATTGTGCACATCAGTTACATAAGGCAATCAGGAAACATGTAATGGAAAAAAATAAATGCATCTTTCATGATGTTACCTTTTTTTGCATTGAGATGACAATCGTTAGCACGATGGCCAAGCTCCCCACACCTATTGCATTTGCACCGCCTTCTTCCTGTACTTGATTTCCCCTTCTCCAGGAATGATGGAAACCTACTCTTGCGAGGTCTTCTAGCTGATCTCTTCCCAAGTGGTGTCAACAACTTAAATCCTAGGTCAACTTTGGGCCATTGGTTCCTACCAGTTATGGGCTGAACCACCCCTTCATATGCAGCTTTGAACTTAACAACTCAGTAGTAATTGTGTACATATCCCTCCATATTTGCATTTATTTCTGTTTTAATAAATGCCAGAGCATGAGGGCATAGTTTGCCTGTTAACTACCACTCCCCACATGTGCACTCCTGTCCAAGGATGTAAACAACATGTCTGTGAACTTCATGAGTGTTGTCAACCTCAATTACCTCTGCAGATTCATGTGATGATGTACCCACCTTCAAATTCTCTAAATTCCTAGTCTTCATATTTAGTTGGCGTATTATGGCTGGGAGAATGTATCCCTGCAAACTCTCTCCAATTCTCCTCCTCTTATAAAACATTTTCATTATATTTTCTCTCAGTTTGTGTGCTAGTTCCACAACAGGCAAGTCCTTTAGCCATTTAATCCAACTGTTGAAACTCTCAGCCAGATTGTTAGTTGATGTATTCACATTTGATGTCCAGTGAGAATCTACTACTCATCCATAGCAAATTATGGTGCTTCTTCAAGTAGACTCAAATTTCAGGACTTGCCTCAAGTATTCTGCCCATGTAAAGGTCAAATTTATCTGCTCTGTATGTCCTAGCAACAGGATACATGTTACCAAAAATAGAACCATGAAATTTCTTCACAAAGTTCTGCATAAGGTGCCTAAAGCACTCTTGAAAGCATCTAGGCCCCTAAAAATGGTTTTGGTAATTAATGATAATATGTGAATATGGGATTAACAAGTTTACTAAGAATGTGCAAGGTTAATTCCATTTGATGAACATGATGAAGCAAGGATGCATGCTAAAGGAAAATGTGAAGATCAACAAGGCTTAAAGTCAAGGTACAAATAGTCTAGGATCCTTTTCTACCTAAGGAGAATTGGTTGGTAGACCGGATTATAGGATAAAACCGACTAGTAGCTTGATAGCTTATTCTTGTGCCATATGGATCAACTTAGGATCATGCATGCATTTAAAATTGGACTTGAATTTAAGTTAGAATGAAGGTGAATCCAAGGCTTAGCACTCGGTTGTTCGGCATGTGAGCGTTCAACCGTTAGCCTTTTAAATTGAAAATCGTCGATCGTCCGGTGGTGATCTACATTATGGCTTGAACAACGATGATTACGGCGGTTGCAAAATAACTAGTGTAATCTCCTTTGAAAACTTTTGAGAAAGCGATAATCGGATGAACATATACGGATGTTCAAATGTATTTGGCGGTTGGACGTATGCAAAAGTTTAGAATCCTCAATCGGACGATCCGGTGTTTTCGGATGAACCGCAACTAAATCCAACGGCTATATCGGTGCATTTAATCGCGTAACTATGAGCATAGCGCGGTTGTACCGATGCTAACACGCCGGTTGTTTATGTGCCGAACTTTCGGAACTTCTTCCCAACGGCTAGAATTGTTTGGTGGAGGCTATAAATACCTCCCCAATCGCACAAGGGACATGTTACATGTGCATTAAAGATATCTCAACCCTTGTGAGCATTGTGCATTCAATTCTACTCCCAATTTACTCTTGCATTCATTGAGAGGAGATCAAGTGCATTCATCTTTAGTTGATTCATTGGCACTTGAGTAAAGTCAGCGAGGATCGTTGATCTATTCTCTTGGAGTGTTGCCGCACTCCTAGACGGCTTGGCGGTGAAGCACGGTGATCTTCTCAAGTGAAGCTTGTGAGAAGACCCGAGCAAGATTGTGAGTGGTTGGTGTTCACCATCTCGGAGCGGAGGAAGAACAACCCAAGTGATCGAGGAAGGCTTAATTCGTGGAGCGGCTTGGGTGATCAAGCTTCCTCAACGTGGACTAGTGAAGACCGCAAGTCTTCGATGAAAAACATCATTGTGTCTTGTGGTTATTTCTTGTCTTTACAATTCCGCACTTATATTTCTAGCTTGCTTATTGTGATTAAATTGCCTAGCTAGGAGCATAACTTGTTTAGACTAAGTCATTAATTGAATTGGGTAAATTGTTAATTTGTTAAAAACTTTAAAACCTCCTATTCACCCCCTCTAGTCGGTTATCCTTGATCCTACAAGTGGTAAGCGTTGTTGGACTTAACCGCCTAGGAGAGCAAGGATGGCTAGTGAGGGAATGGCTTTAGGAAGGGCTCCACTCTTTGATGGCACAAATTATGCTTATTGGAAAATTAGAATGTCAATCTTTTAAAGGCCATGAGTCCAAGCATTTGGAAAATCGTAAATGATGGTTACACTATGCCTCTTAATCCACTTGAACCCACGGATCCAGAACTCTCATTTAGATGCCCAAGCTATGAATGCTCTCTTTGGCGCCGCGGATGAGTTCAATAGAGTGAGCAATTTGGAAACCGCCATGCTATTTGGACAACTCTCTCGAAATCCATGAGGGTACATCCACGGTCAAAGAAGCCAAATTGCATAGGCTTCGGATTAAATATGAGACATTCATAATGTTGCCTCATGAAAACATCAATGAGATGTATTCAAGACTCAACAACATTGTGAATGAGCTCAAAGGCCTTGGGACTAACCTTTCCGATGTTGATATTGTGCGCAAGATGCTTAGGGCTCTTCCCGACAAATATGAAACTTTGGTGACGCTCTTCATCAACTCTCCCATGCCAAGGATGACACCATTTGGGCAATCTCATCACAAATGAGTTGTTCAAGAAGGACAAAGAAGAGCTCGTGGAGACATCCTCCTCAAAGAAGAAAATTAGTCGGAATCAAGTGATGATGAGGATGAAGGAGAAGACGATGAGGAGTATCTTGTAAGAAAAATGAAGAAGTTCATATAGAAGCTACAACTTTATACAAGAAGGGACAATATTCTCTTATAGCAACATTCGATGCTATAATTGTGATGAAAAGGGCACATCTCATCTCGTTGCCCGCAAAGAAGGATGACAAGGACAAGTCATTCAAGAAGAAAGAATATAATGACAAGAAGAAGCTTTTCAAGAAGCTTCACAAGGATGGCAAGAATGGTTTTAGGCCATTGATAGTGATGAACCAAAAACAAATCTATGAAAGTATGTCTTGCCAACTATTTGCCTATTTGCTGGATTTGTTTGGGCCAACAACCTATAAGAGTATGGGAAATAGCTATTGTTTGGTTATTGTGGATGTTTCTCAACTTGAATAAAGCACGAACTTTCCACAACCTACACCCCGGAACAAAATGGAGTTGTAATACTTGATGAATATAATACTAGGTGACCTTAGATCAATTTTTGAAGAAAGCCTTGAATCTATACAAGGGTGCTCTTACTTCAAAGGCGCTAAAAGAACGCGCAAGTAACTATCCTCCTAGGTTATTCATCAAATCAATATGTCCTAGAAAAATCCATTGCTTGACAATAGCAAAGGAAAGGTAATTGGATGTAAAATGTTCAATTTGATGAAACTAACGTAGCTCAAATATGTGATCTCAAGAAGAGCATGAGAATTTGGATGATGTAGGCAATGAAGCTTTGAGAAGGGCAATGGAGCATATGCAAATTGGTGACATAAAGCCATGTCAAAGATGATTCATCATCCTACTCACACAAGTTGAACCACCAACATCTTCTACAAACCAAGTTCAACAAAATGGAGTTGTTGACAATAAGGAAGATGATCAACCATCTAACTTACCACCAAGAATCCACAATGCAATTGCTAAGGATCATCCAATAGACCAAATATTGGGTGATAGGCAATAAGTGAGAAGGGCAATGGAGCATATGTGTTCAAACTCGATCTCGTGTTGATCAACCATTCTTACCACCAAGAATCCACAATTTTGTGAATATTACTCTTTTGTCTCTTGTATTGAGCCAAAGCATGTAGAAGAAGCACTTGAAGATCCGGATTGGGTGAATGCTATGCATGAAGAACTCAACAACTTCACCCGGAATGAAGTTTGGACATTGGTGGATCGACCCAAGGAAAACAACGTCATTGGTTGTTCGAAACAAAGCAAGATTGGTAGCTCAAGGGTATTCACAAGTTGAAGGTTTGGATTTTGGTGAAACTTTTGCTCCCGTAGCTAGATTAGAATCAATTCGGATATTACTTGCTTTTGCATCATGCTTTGATATTAAATTATTTCAAATGGATGTTAAAAGTGCTTTCTTAAATGGTAAAATTTCCGAACTTGTATTTGTTGAACAACCTCCGGTTTTGAAGATCCTAAAATCCAAATAATGTCTATAAACTCTCTAAAGCGCCTATGGCCTTAAACAAGCTCCTAGAGCATGGTATGAACGACTTAGAGATTTTCTAGTCTCAAAAGGATTCAAAATTGGGAAGATTGATTCAACCTTATTTACTAAAGTTATAGATGATGATTTCTTTGTATGTCAAATTTATGTTGATGATATTATTTTTGGGTCTACTAATCAAGATTTTTGCAAAGAGTTTGGTGATATGATGTCTAGGGAATTTGAAATGTCGATGATTGGAGAATTAAGCTACTTCCTTGGATTCCAAATCAAGCAACTCAAAGATGGGACCTTCGTGAGCCAAACCAAGTATGCAAAAGAATTGATCAAGAAGTTTGGTATGGAGGATGCAAAACCCATCAAGACTCCCATGGCAACAAATGGTCATCTTGACTTAAATGAGGGAGGTAAATCGGTAGATTTAAAGCTTTATAGATCTATGATTGGTAGTTTGCTTTATCTTACCGCATCTAGGCCCGATATCATGTTTAGTGTTTGTATGTGTGCTCGCTTTCAAGCAAATCCAAAAGAATGTCATTTAATGGTGTTAAAAGAATTCTAAGATATTTAAAGCATTCCTCTAGCATTGGCCTTTGGTTCGAAAGGTGCTAAATTTGACTTAATTGGATATTCTGACTCGATTATGCGGGATGCAAAGTGGATAGAAAAAGCACCTCGGGTAGTTGTCAATTTTAGGAAGATCTTTAGTATCATGGTCATCCAAGAAACAAAATTCAGTAGCTCTATCCACCGCCGCCGAATATGTTTCAGCGGGAAGTTGTTGTGCTCAATTGCTATGGATGAGGCAAACATTGATGGATTATGGAATTAAACCGATAAAATGCCTCTTTATGTGACAATGATAGTTTGTGAAAATTGCTAATAATCTCTGCTCAACACTCAAGAACCAAGCATATAGATATTCGCCACCATTTCTTGAGAGATCATGTGATCAAGGAGACATTGAAATTAGCCACATAAGAACCAAGACCAATTAGCGGATATTTTCACCAAGCCATTAGAAGAAGGCCGCTTTTGCAAATTGAGGAATGAATTAAATGTCATAGATTATTCAAACATTGTTTAAATTTTTGTTATTACGTTGCTTTTTATTTGGTGTTATTTAAATATTTTGTAAAAGAATTTCTCAAATCTCATATTAAATTCACTATAATTATAAAAACTATGTTTATATATAATCTTCAAGATATTATATGCATAATGATCCCTAAATGATGTTTTATTGAGTGTAAATCTAAGGATCATTTGCAATTATTCAAAATTCCAAAGAAATCCGAGCTTTATCAAAATCCCGTGACAATCCAGACATCCGGAGTTATGCGACCAGACGTGCGTCGCAATGCGGATCATCCGGCGTTATAATAGCGGAACGTCCGCTTTCCTTTTGACCTTATCACCCAAATGCTCGTCTGTTTTCCTTTTCATCTCAAATCGCTCGGTTCCTCTCTCTCCGATCAGCGTCTCTCAAAACCCTCTCTCAAATCGAGTGGTTCTCTCGGTGGATCTCCAAGTCCTCGCCGATCCTTGCATTTCCGGTGCTCTCCTTTCTCAAATCTCAAGGTAAAACATCTATTGATTCGTGTTTTACCGCATTTGGAGCACTCAGGCGCTTTTAGGGTTTTGATAATGCCGTTGATAACTAGCAATCTAATTGGGCAAAAGTGCTTCACGGTGTCCTATGACCCTTGCGCATCCAGTTCTAGCACTCACTCTCTTAGATTCCATCAAAATCTCGAAATTCTTCAACCCTAGTTTTGGTCAGACAATCGGACGTTCGGTTCTTGAGGCGGAACGACCGCAGATTCGACGCTCCGCCACATAACGCGGATGATCCGATTATCTGACAGTAACCGTAAATTGTCATTTCTTTCAATTCAATTCAATTCAAATCTGTTCCTTGACATCTTATAATCACTCCAATCTCGTATAGATGCCTAGAATGCGAGGAACATCCAAGAAGTCTCGTGGATCGCCAAGACAAGGGTCTTCGCACCTCAACCTCCACCGCAGGGAAAAGGAAAGGAAAGAGACCACCTAAACCGAATCGTAAAATAGCTCGTGAAGTAAATCAATTGAGGAATCAATCAAGAAGAAGAAGAAGAAGAGGAAGTTCCTCCAAGGACAGCAGAAGATGATGATTTGATTGATCCTCCGGGACTCCTATTGACCTACATCTTACGTCGCCAGATGACTATGCCATCAAGCGCCATGTCAATCAATATCTTCAAGAATGACACATTAAATCCAAGATTCCACACAATCTTTCAAGAGCAAGTGTATGAGCAAATATATGGTAGGCACAAGAAATTTGCCGATCATAAATGGATTAATTGGTCAAATATTAATACCTTGGACAAATACAAAGGAGTCTATCGCCTTTTCTACAATGTGGGTCTTCATGATCTTGTGGGCATAAAATGTAATTATGATGACAAGATCATTCGACGCTTTATGCCACCTGCATATGTCCCATGACTTGAAGACTTTTAGATGGTCGATGGTGCGAAATGTGGAAAGCACCAAAGAGGAATTTGCAGAGTGTTGAGAATTCACCACTCTTGGGACAAAATCTTTGAGAGTTCACCCTACTTGTTCTGCTTGGGGCTGCATTATGACTCTTCACCAAATGCAAGTTAGGGACAACCATTGGATTGAAGCTGTATGAGCATGATTAATGGATAATTAATCATACTTTCTACCCTAAGAGTGGGAATTTCGATGCAGTACGGGGGCATGTTTGGAACATGATAGATCATATTGTGGAGGGAGTTAAATTTGATGTAGTGGATGTTATTCTTCAAGGCATAGCCTCCTCCAAGAATGACAGAGTTAAAAGGATTTATTATGCTCCTTACATCATGGCATTGATTGTTAGAAAGATCGAGTACCGTGGTGGTTTGGGATCTACTCACAAGCCATATAAACCACGAGATGCCATTCCTCCTCAACAAGTCTCTGAGGATGCCCTCGCCGAGGTTGATGCTCCTCGCCGCCGCTATGCCTGATGCAAGTGCTCTAGCGCAAGTACTTCAAAATCAGCAGTCTATTATCAGCACTTTGCAGGAAATGAAGGCTGAACAAGTTGCCTTTCAGGATGAGACTCGTCATAGGCTTACTAAGATGGCAGCTATCCAAAATGACTTCTTTGATGAGACTCATAACAGATTATCAGCTTTGTCTGAGGGCCTAAATGACTTAGAACATTTTCTCAAGACCCCTCAGCGTTATGTTCGCCGACCTCCTCAGTCGCCCAAGGGTCCTTCCTCTTGGACAGCTGCACCTACCTCAGCTCCCTCAGCTGCACCTACTGAGTTTCAGGCTCCAGCTACCTCTATAGCTCCTCCAGCTCCTACCACCCTCTCAGTATCTCAGGATCCCGCGCCTCGTGGTCGCCTTCTCCGGATCTCGCACGGGCCAGCCACTTCCGCTTCTCCTGCTCTCCCGCCCACCAGACCCGTTTCTTCCTCTCAGACCCCTGTTTGATGCTTTTTGGTACTTTGATGCCAAAGGGGGAGAAATTGTGAAGATGTGAAGACTTAGTTTTAGGGGGAGCTATGGGCTTATGTGATTTATATGTGTTTTGTAAAACTGGTTGATTGTTGATCTATTTTGTGCCTGTAATAGTTGGTAACTTTTGTTGAACTTGTGGAATGTGGTTATGTCTTATTATCTTTTATGCAATGCAATCAATTATTTGACATATCTTATATTGTATTGCTTCCTCAAGTTCATAAATGCAAAAGAAACTCCGCCTAAAATTTTCAATTCTTTACATATGCTTGCAAATTATTTACTATCCATATGCATTTGTTTAGGAGTCTTCTTTTAATTGGATTTGACAAGAAAAATAATTCTCAAAATTTACTTATGCTCATTGCAAAGATTATTTTACTGTCAAAAGACTTCAAAAGAATATACACTCTTAGTATATTCAAAACAACTTTTCTCACATATTAGTGTGTTGTCATCAATTACCAAAAGGGGAGATTGAAAGCATCTAGGCCCCTAAAATGGTTTTGGTAATTAATGATAATATGTGAATATGGGATTAACAAGTTTACTAAGAATGTGCAAGGTTAATTCCATTTGATGAACATGATGAAGCAAGGATGCATGCTAAAGGAAAATGTGAAGATCAACAAGGCTTAAAGTCAAGGTACAAATAGTCTAGGATCCTTTTCTATTTTACTGGCCTAAGGAGAATTGGTTGGTAGACCGGATTATAGGATAAATGCCGTACTATTAAGGGGATCACGACTAGTAGCTTGATAGCTTATTCTTGTGCCATATGGATCAACTTAGGATCATGCATGCATTTAAAATTGGACTTGAATTTAAGTTAGAATGAATTCAAATGTTTTAATTCGAATCGGATGAACCAAGGCTTAGCAATGTTGTGCAAAAGCGCGGTTGTTCGGCGGCATGTGAGCGGTTCAACCGTTAGCCTTTTAAATTGAAAATCAAGCCGATCGTCTGATCTCGTGGTGATCTAATTTCGTGGGCTGCGGTTGTACCGATGGCTTGAACGGTACGACCGCATCCCGGTTGTTCCGATGATATTACGGCGGTTGCAAAATAACAAGACGAGTGTAATCTCCTTTGAAAACCTCTTTTGAGAATCGGCCGCATCGCACGATAATCGGATGAACCGCAATACGGATGTTCAAATGTATTTGGCGGTTGTAAAATTCGAAACGTATGCAAAATCTCGGTTTAGAATCCTCAAATCGGACGATCCGGTGTTTGCTCGGATGAACCGCAACTAAATCCAACGGCTATATCGGTGCATTTAATGCGTAACATAGCCACATCGCATTGAGCATAGCGCGGTTGTACCGATGCTAACACGCCGGTTGTTCCGATATGTCTTGAACTTTCGAACTTCTTCCCAACGGCTAGAATTGTTTGGTGGAGGCTATAAATACCTCCCCAATCGCACAAGGGACATGTTACACAGTGCATTAAAGATATCTCAACCCTTGTGAGCATTGTGCATTCAATTCTACTCCCAATTTACTCTTGCATTCATTGAGAGGGAGATCAAGTGCATTCATCTTTAGTTGATTCATTGGCACTTGAGTAAAGTCAGCGAGGATCGTTGATCTATTCTCTTGGAGTGTTGCCGCACTCCTAGACGGCTTGGCGGTGAAGCACGGTGATCTTCTCAAGTGAAGCTTGTGAGAAGACCCGAGCAAGATTGTGAGTGGTTGGTGTTCACCATCTCCGGAGCGGAGGAAGAACAACCCAAGTGATCGAGGGAAGGCTTAATTCGTGGAGCCGGCTTGGGTGATCAAGCTTCCTCAACGTGGACTAGTGAAGACCGGCAAGTCTTCGATACCACGGGAAAAACATCATTGTGTCTTGTGGTTATTTCTTGTCTTTACAATTCCGCACTTATATTTCTAGCTTGCTTATTGTGATTAAATTGCCTAGCTAGGAGCATAACTTGTTTAGACTAAGTCATTAATTGAATTGGGTAAATTGTTAATTTGTTAAAAAACTTTAAAAACCTCCTATTCACCCCCCTCTAGTCGGTTATCCTTGATCCTACAACTCTCCCTGCTCAGCTGCAGGGAATACATTATGCACAACATTTTCTAGACCTTTACAAGCATTAGAGCATATAGCAAGGATGTGAGGATTACATATTGCTTTCTTCAACTACTGCATGAACCAAGTCCAGTTATTAGTTGTCTCAGATTCTATAAAGCCAAAATCAACTGGGAACATCCAATTATGTCCATCTAGAGCAGTCACTGCAGCTAGCTGTCCATTCCATTTGCCATTCAGAGCTGTTGAGTCAACACTCAAGTATGGTATGCAATCTCTTAAAAAAACCATCAATGCATGGTTTTAGACCAAAACAAATCTATGAAAGTATGTCTTGCCACCTATTTGCCTATTTGCTATCTCAATAATACTACTAGGTGACCTCGATCAATTTCTGCCTTGAATCTATACAACTTCGCAAAACTATCCTCCTAGGAATCAAATGTCCTATCCATTGCTTTCTGCCTACCAGCCTACACTGTCTCATATTGCAAAGTGACTTTGTACTCATCCTGCAATCTCTCTTGGATATCTTTGGCCCCTAGATGTGGGTGCTTCCCCATGGTCCCTATAACCCTGTCAGCCACCCAACCTTGAGATGCCATATTGGTCTTCACCCTACTAGTCGATGAACATGTGTGCTCAAATGGCTTCTTGGTCACCCGCAAATACAATTATGACAATTAGCTACATCATATAGCAAACATGACAGTTAACTACACTTATCAAATATAGTAAGTACCCAGATGGTTTCTCCATTCTTGGTGCTATGAGCATTAATTGTCCATGGGCAGCACACATCCCTGCATTTGACCTTGAACCTTGTTTTGTCAGATTTAATGGTGTGCATGTCAAATTGCCAATTAGTTGCAAACTTTCTGATAGCCAGTCTAAATGCTTTCATGTTAGGGAAGACGTCGCCAACACTCATCGTTGGATTATCTTGATCAATCACAATCCCAGTCTCTCCAGGTATGTCATCATCCACTGCAATTGTTGCCTCAGCAAAATCTTCCTCAATTCTAGTTGGAAGAGGACCTGCCATTCGTGTTGTTGTTCTAGAATTAACCCTAGCATCATCATCAGCTCTTAAGCCAGGTAAGGTATACATGTCATCCTCACCCATAGGAACATCTCTATCATCCTCAGCAGATGGAGCACCTTGTGTAATTTCAATAGTTCCAAGCTATGTTGTTCACACGCATCAAGCACAACAGAAAAGGATAGAGATCGAGTAAGCAACAATGGTAAACGTGGACATACCCGACTGGGATCTCATTGGGATCCATAGCGTGCTACTAGCTTGCTCTGCCTCCACACCCAATCCACATGTACTCGTGAGCGCGAATAGAGAAGTGGATTGGGGAGAGGTGATAGATGAACCCTAGCGTGGGGACCGCTTTGGTCGGGTGCGAGCGAGGGGAACGGGAACATGAGGTAATAATTTCACATACAGGTAACGTAAAAACGAACGGATAATAATAAAATAATAAAAAAGATGAGAAATAACGAAGAAAACGGCTAACTCGAAGGCAAACAATATATTATATCAGAAAAAAAATATTTATCAAAAACCCAATTAACTTGAGGGCAAATAATGAATTCACCCTTCCCGAATCATACATAAAGCTAATTCATCTTCCGATGCACATCGTATAACCGGTCAGAAACAAAAGCGGTTTACCACCAGAGCATTTAACACGTGAGGACGGTTAACTGCGGATCTGACAACCAACCTCTAACGATTGATAGGACCGAGAATTTGAGATACCAGTCAGGATCGCAGTAGAATCGAACCGTGGGATATGATACGATCGTATAACACCACTTTACTATACTATACATGATTCGGATCCTTCCCGTGCCTGTGATTGAATTACGTGAAAAACTTCAGCTCAGGACCCCCACAAGAAAGAGAGAGGGAGGCGTTGGCCCACGCGCCGGGAGCGGCTTTGAGGGCGTGGTGTTGCTGCACCTGCACGTAGTTGGAGCAGCCAGCAGCTGCACGCCTGCACGTAGGGGTGGTCGCATCGCAACGCCTCTGCTCTGCTCTGCTCTGCTCTGCTGTGGTAGCAGTAGCATCATTAAACAGGCCCTGGGCCATGCACGCCTGTCCCTGAACTTGGCCACCCCCGGGCCCCGGCCGGCCATGCACGCCTCGCCTCTTCCTTTCTTTACCTCTCGCATGCATGCAGGACCCCAAACTTGGTACAGAAACCGCGTGCGTCGGGTTAATGTGTTACAAACACTCTGAATTCTTTCTTACCAATGGGGAATCCATCTGAATTTCGTAGTCGTAGGGGGTGTAGTGTCACTACGAAAACAGGCACTAGCTAGATCGTGATGTCATGGGCGCATGGCTGCATTGCTAGGACAAGCTTCTTCTTCTTTTTTAATAAGCACCATGCAATGCAATGCCTGCCTATATCTGCAGGCCTAAGGGGTAGGGAGTGCAGGGTCGGGGTGTAGGAGAAAGGGAAAGGCGAAGAAAAGCCTGTACGCCTCGGCTTCTCGCGTCCGACTTGCCTTGGTACGCCGCGCCAGCTTCTCTCTCCTTCCTATTAATCATCACCATCTCCATCTCCATCGCAGCCAAAAAGCTGGCTGCGCGCGCTCTCTCTCTCATAATGGTCGCAGCAGAGCTAGCTATAGCTTATCCATGGCGTCCCTGTCCAACGCAGGCAGCTAGAAGCTACTCCTACCCTCGTAGGCTGGAGCAGTTGACCAGCAGTGGTGGCGGCTACAGGTGTAGAGCAGCCATTGGTGATGAGAGTGAGACGACACGTTTCAGATTGGAGTTGATCCTTGGTAGAAGATAGATCCGGTTCGAACTAGATTTGGCTGTAGTTTGAGGTAGAGTTGTATCCTAACTATTTTGATGTAATCTACAATCTGTTGTAACTATGTAACCGTGATGATTGTGATTGATCACCCAGTGCATGCTGTATATAAAGAGAAGCGAGACTATCGCGTTCGGCCCTCCCTGCGCGTGCGTCTGCTGCCGTGTGGGACAGCAACAACAAGAAGAGAGACTATCGAGTTCGGCCCCCCTGCGCGTGCGCCTATCGTCATCTGGACGGCAGCCGCTGCTGCCGTTCCACACGGCAGCAGACGCTGTGAGGGGGCCAAACTGGGAATTTTCACACCACAAGAGCTAGTTTAGGAATTTGGTGGTTTAACGGGGCTAATTATGTTCAAATTTCGATGTCTTTGACTGTAAACCTGGGAAGCTATGCCGTAGGTCATCTCGCCGCACCCTCCTTTGCCTCCATGGTGACTGGCCAGCTGGCCACGGATATGTTGTGGAAGGCTCAGGTCACGATAGCCCGAGGGCTCATGCCTTGCTTGGCTATGTCGACGGCACTACCATCAAGCCGGGCGCCATGGTCGCCCAGATCGTTGGCATTGAGACTTCACAGGTACCTAATCCTGCTCATCAGGTATGGGCGCAACAGGATCAGCTCATCCTAAGTGCTCTCCTCACGCCCCGACCGAGGACCTTATTGCTCAAGTGCTTCTGCTAACCACCGCATGAGATGTGTGGAGTGCACTGGAGCGAATGTTTTTTTCGCAGTCGCAGGCGAAAGTGATGCAGATTCGTCTCCAACTGGCGAACACGAAGAAAGGAGGCTCTACTGCGGCCCACTACTTCCACAAGATGAAGCAGTTCACCGACACACTTGCCGCCATTGGTGAGCCTCTCAAGGACTTCGCGATCATCATCTATATCCTGACGAGACTCGATGCGGACTGGAATTCGCTCGTCTCATCGGTCACGACCAGGACCAAACCCATGACCCTGAACAATCTCTGTGCTCATCTCCTGAGCTACGAGATTCGTGTGGGGTCGCAAAACGAATCTGTCATGCTGGACGGCTCCTCCGTCAGCGTTGCCTCCCGCGGCAACACAAGCGGAGGCAAGAGGAACCGGAAGAACCGCAAGGGCAACTCCAGGACCTACCAAGGTTTCAACAAGGGTGGCGGGTGTGGCACTGATGGCCATGCACCATCACGCGACAACGATAGCTGCTTCTCCCGTAGCAACGAGGGGCGTCCAATGTGCCAGGTATGCGGCAAAATGGGCCACATGGCTCTACGCTGTTACCACCGCTTCGATCATGGCTACCAGGAGGAGTCACGTATGCCGGCGGCCACACCGTGGATACCAATTGGTATGTAGACTCAGGCGCGACGGATCATGTCACGTCAGAACTCTACAAATTGAGTGTCAAGGAGCGGTACAACGACAATGATCAAGTCCACACAGCTAACGGGTCAGGTATGGGTATAACTCACGTTGGACATTCACAGATTTTCCACACATAAAATACCCTTGCAACTCAACAATATACTTCATGTTCCTCAATCTAACCCGTGCCTTCTTTCTATTCATAAGTTAGCCTCTGATAATTAGGTTTACTCTAAATTTCATCCTGATGTCTTCTTTATTAAGGATCCGACCACGAGTGACGTTCTGCTTAAGGGTCACTGCACCGGGGGGGGGGGTGTCATAGATTCCAATAAACTGGCCGTGCTCTTCCAAACACTACAATCGCGTATGTGATGCCTGTATGCAGCCAAAGAGTCATCCATTGCCTTTTTCCTTGTCTAGTGCCCCCCCTTGAACTTGTGTGTTCGGATGTTTGGGGGCTGGCTCGAACATCCATCCAAGGATTCAAATATTATGTCAGTTTTACTTCAGCAAATTTACTTGGGTTTACTTGTTGAAGAACAAATTTGAATACATCAAATTTGTTAATGCAGTTTCAGGCTCATGTTGAGCGCATCCTTGACAAGAAAATATTGTGTGTTCAGACAGATTGGAGAGGGGAATATCAAAAACTCCACCTGTTCTTCACACAACTTGGCATACCACACCATGTATCCTGCCCACATACTCACCAACGTAACGGTGTTGCTGAACGAAAACATCGACATATTGTCGAGACTGGTCTCGCACTCTTAGCTCATTCCCGGGCTTCACTCCGTTTTTGGGATGATGCTTTTCTATCTGTGTGTTTACTTATAAATCATCTTCCTAGCCGAGTCATTAACTTTAAAACTCTACTAGAAAAACTCTTTGGAATCAAACTAGACTACACCTTTCTGCGTACCTTTGGATGTGCATGTTGGCTGCATCTACGAGCTTACAATGCTCGCAAGCTTGAATTCAGGTCCCGTCGTTGTGTCTTCACAAGGGCTACCAGTGCTTAGACACTTCCACTTGCAGAGTCTATATCTCAAGAGATGTCATGTTTGGTGAAAAAGTGTTCCCTTTTGCCTTAGACACCACTAATCCAGCTATACATACACCCATAACACATACATCACAGCTTCTACCTTTCATCACAATTCCTTCTATGAATGCTCCACGTGAACTTGAAAATACCCATGTGATACCTCTGCGTGCTAACCCTGGCAGTGCAGATAGTTTCGGTGCTTCTTCAACTGCAGTAGATTCAACCATGATGACCATGCCGCCATGCAGCACCACAGCAACTGATCCAGCTGGTGCGCATGCAGACGTGCTTGCTGAGGAGGTGGACGCGTCCGCACCAACGATAGGATCAAGGATAGCCAATTAGAGGAGGTCAATAGGAGGTTTTAAAATTTCTTCTTCTAATTAATAATTTTATCACAATTAAGATTTTGTCAAAACTAGATACAATTTTAACTAGGCAATTCTACACAAGTAAAAAGCTAGAATTGTAAATGCGGAAGAGTAAAGACAAGAAATAAAGCACAATGGAGATAACAATATTTTTTCCGTGGTAACAAAGACTTGCTGGTCTTCACTAGTCCACGTTGAGGAAGCTTGACCGAATCAAGTCGGCTCCACGAATTAAGCCTCAACCTTGACCACCAGAGTGCACGTGATAGGAGTAACACGCGCAGTCAAGGGCACAAGATCCCAAGTGCTAGTGCGCTCCAAAGCAGCAATGTCCTCAGACATCGCGAGCTGCCACTCAGGATGAGCAGCGGCCTTACGGTAGGTCGTAGGGTTAGAAAGAGCAGCGGCTGCGAAGCCATAGCGCGCAGGCGGCCTGATGGTGTGACGATCACGAAGAGCATATCTGGGAGGAGAAGGCGGAGCTGGACCAAACAATGATGGAGAGGGGGGGACTAGGAATAGGGTCCAGCAGAGACGGAGGCTCAAGAGAGGAAGTAGGAGGCCAAGGACGGCGAGAGTAGTGCAAGGGTAAAGATGGAGCCTCAACAAAAGAGCGGGAAGGAAAATCCGGTGGAGGCGGAACAGATGGAGCCGGAGGAGGAGTAGATGGAGGATGAGGCGAAACAGTGGTGGAAAGCCGAGAGTCAGGAAAAATTAGAAAGGAGATCGACTCAGCAAGAGAATCCGGGCTGACAGTGGGGGAATGAGGGTAGTAAGGGCGGGATTCGTCAAAAGTGACATCCCGAGAAATCCTCATCCTACGAGTAACAGGGTCGTAGCAACGATAACCCTTATGCTCAAGACTGTAGCCAAGAAAAACACACTCAACTGACTGAGCAGTCAGCTTGGTGCGCTCACGAGGTGGAAGAAGGACGAAACAGACACAACCGAAACTACGAAGATGACTGTACTCTGAGCTTGACCAAAGAGACGCTCAACAGGAGTAGAACCTCAAGAGCGAGAGAAGGTCAGAGGTTGATGAGAAAAAAGCAGAGAAACAAGCGACCTCGGCCAGTGAGGGGAATAGAGGAGGCAAGTATGAGAGCGCGAGCGGTCTAAAGCAAGTGATGATGTTTACGCTCAGAGACACCATTCTGAGCGTGAGCACCAGGACAAGAGTACTGAGGAAGAGTGACCTGCTTAGTGAGAAAGCGACGCAAAGAAGCAGAGAGATACTCACCAGCAGAGTCCGCACGAAAAACACGAATGACCGAATCAATCTGAGTGCGAACCATGGTGGCGAACATCTGATAAATAGAAAGAACCTGGATGCGCTCGGACATAAAGTAGATCCAAGTATGACGAGAATAATCATCAGTAAAGATCACATAATAGCGATGACCCCCTTTCAAAACGAAGGGAGCCGGACCCCAAACATCAGAGTGAACAAGATCAAAAGGGCAAGTAGAAATAGAATCACTAGTGGGACAGGGGAGCTGCAGCTGCTTGCCAAGCTTGCAACCCATACAATGTAAAGAGGTGTTTCCAGAAATAGACCCAAGAACACCACGACCGACTAAAGACGATAGACGTGAGCCGCAGAGATGACAGATGCGATGGTGCCACTGAGCAAAATATGTAGTGGAGGACACAGCAAGAGAAGAGGTAGTGGTAGTGGCCGACTGGCTGGTGGAGACAGCGGAAGGAAGATGAAGCCAGTCGAGCTTTCAAAGACGTTGCGAATCACGGCGCCAAGGGCCGGTACCAAGCAGATTCCCCGTGCGGCGGTCTTGAACACAACAAGAGTCAGACTCAAGAACAACACGACAGTCGTAATCAGTGATTTGACCAGTTGACATAAGCTGCATAGTAAACTGAGGAACATGAGAGACTGCAGGAACATGAAAAGAAGAAGTGAAAAGGGTGCCTCGGCCAGTAACAGGAAGGGAGGTACCATCGGCAGTCTGAACAATGGAAGAAAAATATGTGGACCGCGTAGAAGTAAGGTGGGTAGAATCTGGTGTCATGTGAAAAGAAGCACCAGAGTCCAAGATCCACGGAGACAAGATACCTGATGAGGGAGGAGGCGGAGGTGGAGGCGAAGGGGAGGAAGACTGCTGAGAAGCAAGAGCCAAATGAGCAGAACCCGAGGAGTCTGAGGACGAGCCGACACTGAGGCGCTGAAGCAGTGAGAGGAGCTGATGTGTGACGTCACCAGAGGAGCCCTGGCGAGAGAGGCCATCTCCTGAGGGAGAGGAACCTCTAGAGCCCTTCGGGGGACGTCCACCCCGACAACTCTGGTCCCTCCTCCGCTTGTAACAATCTCGACACTGTGGACTGCAACGACGACAAGAGGTGCAAGTGGAGACCCGCAGTAGAAGCAGCAACCACAGGATGAGCTTGGGGAGGGATCACGGTCGGTGCTGAAGGAGTAGTAGCAACCACCAGAGGAGCTGGAGTCAAGGCATAAGACAGACGGTGATCCGAGCCACGCCACGGTGATGAGTCTCCTCAGCACGCACAGCCGTGAGGGCCTCCACCAAGCTCGGGCGCGGGTGGCGAGTCAGGAGCTGAGCGCGCACAGTCTCAAACTCAGGCCGGAGACGCGTCAGGAAGTCGTAGAGACGGTGAGTCTCCTGGTGAGCGCGGAGCAGCACACAGCAGGGACAGGTCCGGCAGACATCCGGCCCCAGAGAGTCAAGCTGACGCCACACCTCTGACAGCTTCTGGTAGAAGTCATCAACGGTGGCATCGAGCTGTTGAAGAGAGTGTGCCTAATGCACAACTAAGAGATACATAGCATCGCTCGTCGGCTGATAGTGAGCTCGAAGGCGCTCCCACATAAGCTGTGTCGTAGGTAGCTCCGCCACATCCATGGAGATGGTCATGGGTATGCTACCCACCAGGATGGCGGTAGCACGAGCCTCGGCCTCCTGCCAGCGCTCGTAGACGTGCAGCTCAGACTGGTAGAGCTGTAGCGCCTCCTCTAGTGCAGCATTATCGACCTCCTGAGCCGCCCTATCCGCACCAGCAGAGGGAGCGGGCAGTGCGGGCGGTGTAGGATGTGGCGGACATGGCTGCTCACCAGTGAGATGACCCCAGAGACACTGGCTGTTGAGGTAGATCTTCAGGTGAACGATCCACTCCCGGAAGTTCGTCCCATTAAACCGAACTGGGGGGAGCGGGATGATGAAGGAGCCTCCGGTAGAAGCCATCAACCTTTTTCTTTCTTTCTTTCTTTTTTTCCTCTTTTTTTCCTTCCTTCTTTTCTATTTGGGCTGGCTCATTGACAAACAAACAAAAGGAAGAGGGGGCTTCAGAAGACGACGGGAGGAGGGAACTTTAGGGTTCCTCCGAGCGGCAGCAATGCCCAATGGCGACGGCCCAAGCGGTGACGCGCAAAGGAGTGGCGGTGGCGGCAAGCACCGGCGGGCGGTCCGGCGAGCCGAGAGAGCGGCGGCGGGTGGCGCCGGGCGAGCTTAAAGCGACGGCCGGGCAAGCACGAGCAAAGGCCAAGAAGGCGGGCGAGGGCGAGAGGACGACAGATCCGGCGCGGAGACCGGCAGGAGGCGGCGGCGGCTACGGAGCGGCGGCGTCGGCCGAAAAAGGGGAGGAAGGCGTGGAGGCTGCGGCGGCTACGGGGAGAGTGGTGGCGGCTGGTGGCTAGCGGCGGCGGCTACGGGGAGAGAGGCGGCGACTACAGTGGCAGCGGCGGCGACGGCTGGTGGCTAAGAGGTAAGGTTTCGAAACCCTAGCTCTGATACCATATTTGAATATAGCCTTAGTATATTCCAATGGCAAAAAGTCAATATATAGCAAGTACAAGATGGAAACAAAAGCAAATAATACCCTACACAATATATATATATATAACAGTAACTATGTAACCGTGGTGATTGTGATTGATCATCCAGTGCATGCCGTATATAAAGAGAAGAGAGACTACCGAGTTCGGTGTCGAGAAAAACCCATACATACAATCTCATCCAGTTAATCTTTTAATCCTTGCTTAGGCTTTTTGCTGATCCCCTGGCTCCGTCTGCATGCAGGGTGAGCTCAGGTGGCCTCCTTCCTCCTCGGTGTGACCCGCGCCGGCGATCGGCGGCTTCCAATTAAGCCCTTCGCAGCTTGTAGTTGCGCGTAACTGATTATGATCTGCTGCCTATGGAGACGTTGAATCCATCCACAGTTTGTTTGTTCTTCACGGCATCGTTGCAGATCGATCTAGGTACCGAGTCTAGCTCCATTGGTGGGAGGTGTGGGTGTACGCCCCCCTCTATCCAGGTTTGAGTCCTCTTTGACTCAAATTTAGGCGTCTATTCTTCTTCTTAATGAAAAAGATACCTAGTTCCTTCGAGGTATTCTCGAAAAAATCGTTGCAGATGGATCGATGACTGAATGCCGTAGAATGAGGACAGAGGAATGCAGAGAAACTGAACACCCACAGCCCTCACTTAGTACGACTTGATGCATATATAATCACTTGAAAACATTACCATAAACTTTCATAAATGAATACACATAGATAGAACCAATAATATATGGCTCTAAGCAATTAGCATCACTCGCTCTGCATCTCCTCGACCATGCTCATCAAGTTCCATGCGGCAGCAGCACCTGCGATATGCAGGTTTCAACATTTGTCATAAGACTCAGAACAATTGATCTGATGATACCATGGAAGCCGGTGATTGCAGACTGCAGAATTCAGAATAGGAAGAGCACCCACAACACAGTAGCCCCCTCCAAAAATCTGTTCTTTTGTCCCTGTGGTTAAAATGGACATCAAAATGTGCCTCCAATTGGAGTACAAGTAAAATAGCTAGTTATAAAATCTTACAAGAATTTGCCTGTATTAAGATGAAAGCCGCCACAATTAACACCACATCCAGTTTTCTTTTCAATTCACCAAAACAAACGTATAGTATAACTTGACTTCTCCCCCTTTATTTACAGTTTTTAGACTTTCTAAGGTCACACGACAGACTTGGCAAATAAAACAGAGTACTTAAAAAAAATTACAGAGAGGACAAGCACATCACTGTAGTATGTACACTCTCCTCTATAGGTTCATGTCAAGAAGATCAAATTTGTCGAACCAAAGTGGGCTGAAAGATCAAATTTGTCGAACCAAAGTGGGCTGATACAACGAAGCCTAGCACCAAACTTTAAAAACTGCAGGAACTGGCTACTGCAAACTCCTCCTGTGATGACATCCACACCTTCTGCAGTGGTTACAGCCAGCAGGTGATCAGCAATTTCCACCCTCCGGGATTGGAAAGTGTAGGCTCCAACTGACCAATCGGTGATAGTTTCTCCTTCTCCTTGTCACCACCAGATTACTTCGTTTCCTGAAACAAGATAAAAAAACGAGGGAAAACATTCAGAAACAAACTATGAATTTACAATAGGTTTGGAGTTAGTCCACTGACAAAACCAAGAGGTAATTTATTTGTTGCGTGGTTGACCAATTGTGGCCATAGTTGAGTTCGTCCTAACAGTAAGCAGCAATAGCGATGTTCGATTAATGAGTAACACAGCACCCAATTAAGGTCAAAGTCTCCGTACGTGCTACCTGCTCTGATATCACCCATGGTACTTAACTAACATGCTTGGAAATCTCTTCCACATAAAAGTATACCCAGTCAGTATTACACTACAACTTGCATTAACTTAGTTGTTGCATTGGAACAACCAAGACAAACCTACTTCTTATCGATTTAAGCCGGTCTGGGACGCTGTTTGCATACATGTAACCTGAGTAAATGGCATTAAGCCAGGTGTAGCTAGTTAAAATAGACAGTGCCGAAGCAAGTGACTGCACCAAGCATCCAACCATGCAAGAATCAATAGTCCTTGTAGTCCTCATAGTAAGCATCTTCTTTCCGGCAGTGGCAGCAGGAGCCTCTTCTGGCCACTCTATGTCATTGCCGGGCTGCCCCAACAAGTGCGGCAACGTGTCCATCCCCTACCCTTTCGGCATCGGCGCCCGTTGCGCTGCGACCAGCCTCAGCAGCTACTTCAACCTCACCTGCAATGACACCTTCCACCCGCCACGGCCTAGGGTCGGGGACTCGGATCGAGACGTCGAGATCACTAGCATCTCACTGGAGCGCGGCGAGATGCGCGTGCTCAGCCCCGTCAACCACATCTGCTTCACGTCAAACACTACATCCGCCAAGTTCATTGGGGGTTACGAACTGCAGCGCACGCCCTTCCTCCCCTCCCCATCACGCAATCGCTTCACGGTCATCGGCTGCAACACCCTAGCTCTCATTGGTGGCTACAAGGACACTGCGAGCCAATACGTGACTGGATGCTACTCCTACTGTGAGGGCATCAACAACACGTCCGATGGTGCGCCATGTGCTGGGATGGGCTGCTGCGAGGCTTCCATCCCCGCAAACCTCACCTCCTTTGGGGTGATGTTTGGGATGAACCAGAGTAAGGTATGGAGCTTCAACCCATGCTTCTACGCCATGGTCGCCGAGGTTGGGTGGTACAACTTCAGGCAGCAGGACCTCGTCGGCCGCCTCGGGTTCATCGATGACACAGCCCAGAGGGGTGCCCCCATCGTCGCTGACTGGGCCATTAGGAACAGCTCATGCCCAGAGGAGGGGACGGACACATCTGGTGACTATGCATGCATCAGTGCAAACAGCTATTGCATGGCCGCAAGCAATGGTCCAGGTTACTTATGCCAGTGTTCCAAAGGATATGAAGGCAATCCTTATCTTCTGAATGGCTGCCAAGGTTAAGTATTTACTCAAATTTATCTTGGTCTAGATTTCCAGGGATAATACTCTCAAACTGATGGAATTCTAAACCATATCCAGCGTTTGTTCAACTAAACTAGAGTGTGAGTAAGACAGACAATTTCTACAAAATCTTATGAACACTCGTCAATACGTGGGTTTCAAATTTCTCCCTGTTTGTCAACTCCAACTGGCTGCCACTGTTCAATAAAAGTCTTCAAAACTTTTGCCTGTACACATGGCAGCACTCTTATTTGGTTTCCACCACAACTCGACATGGAACTGGCAGAAAATAAAATGAACTTCATTTCTGGTGTAAATAGTTAATACATGGTGTAATATTAATGTGGAAGAAGGTATAGAAAGCGAAGTTACAGCACAACAAAGTGAATTGACTAGTTGACTCTATTAGTTGAACCATTCTTTAACTACTGTATTATAATGAAAGTAGTAGAGTGAATTCATGTTTAGTTTAACTTTTCCGAGTGTATGTTTTTGTTGATATCTTCAGACATAGATGAGTGCACATTGCGTAAGCAGGATCCCAAATACGAAGATTTGTATCCGTGCATAAAAGGGGTCTGCCACAACACACCGGGAGGTTACTTATGCAGATGCCGGATAGGAACAAGATCTGATGGTACAAATTTTGGATGCCGACCTCTGCATAGTCCAGCTGACAAAGTGGTTATTGGTAAGCATCATGTACGTAAAATTTTACTTCTGTTTCATCTACAGAAAAATGTCTTGTAATAACAAAACTCATGTAATAATAACAAAATTATTAATTCCGAACAATACTTAGAACCTAGAAGCAAAAATAAAATACTAAAGTCGAAATCTGCAATTGAAATTTACCAGCATCAGTTTTCTTAAAAAATAATTTTGCAGGCCTCAGTGTTTCTGCAACTGTGGTGATGGCTTTGGCATGCTTGGTGCTCATGCAATTACAAAGGAAAAGACACAAGAAGGAGAAAGATGAGTATTTCGAACAAAATGGAGGACTCAAGTTATATGATGAGATGAGGTCAAGGCAGGTCGACACAATTCGTATACTTACAGAAAAAGAGATAAAGAGAGCCACTAGCAACTACAATGAAGATCGAGTTCTTGGACATGGTGGTCATGGAATGGTCTACAGAGGAACTTTGGATGATAACAAAGAAGTCGCCATAAAGAAGTCCAAAGTGATCAATGATGATTGTAGGGAAGAATTTGTCAATGAGATAATAATCTTGTCGCAGATCAACCATCGAAATATTGTGAGGTTACTAGGTTGTTGCCTTGATGTAGATGTGCCGATGTTGGTGTATGAGTTTGTCTCTAATGGGACTTTATCTCAGTTCCTTCACAGTGCTGGTCGTAGATCACCAATCCCCTTTGATCTTCGCCTAAAGATTGCTGCACAATCCGCAGAAGCTCTAGCTTACTTACATTCATCGACATCTCGCACAATCCTACATGGGGATGTCAAATCTGCCAATATTCTGTTGGATGATCAGTTCAACGCAAAGGTTGCAGATTTCGGAGCATCAGCACTCAAGTCCATGGACGAAAGTGAGTTCATCATGTTTGTCCATGGAACACTCGGCTACCTTGACCCCGAGAGCTTCATCAGCCATGTCTTACTGATAAAAGCGATGTCTACAGTTTTGGGGTAGTTCTTCTAGAGCTGATGACAAGAAAGAAGGCTCTATATGCCAATAACTTTAACGAAAAGGAATCGTTGTCTTATAATTTTCTCTTAATGTTTCACCAGAACAAGCACCAAATCATGCTGGACTCCGAAATCACGGATGATGCAGTTATGGTGGTGCTTGAGAAGCTTGCGAAGCTCGCCGTGCAGTGTCTGAGCCCGAGAGGAGATGACAGACCAACAATGAAGGAAGTCGCAGAGTGCCTACAGGTGCTGAGGAGACTCCAAATGAATGCGACTAGTGATCACGAAGAAAAATACCGTTATGCACATAACAACCATGGAGGATCGTCATCGGTGGCAGCCCCTCTGGACGAGATAACATACGGGAGCATGGAGACGTCCAAACTGGTTCTGGATGAAGATCTTGCGAGGTGATCCTTGTATGTATGCACACTGATGTAATAAACTATCTAGTTTACCGAATTACCAGGGGTGGAGTTGGGCCTCGGGCCTCCAGGGCAATGGCCTGAGGCCCAGCTCAAAATGCTAGATGAAAATCCAAATATTAGCATCAAAAGCCAGTGTTAATTTAAGTTTTGAGCCAAAACACGCTCGGCCAGCACGCTCGCCGAGGCCTGGCCAGCGCTGGCTACGCCCCTGCGAATTACCGTGCAATGTTTCTAACATTAGCCTGCAACCGTCTATACTGTCATATGTATTATATGGATGTAGTTTGCACATGATCATGGTAATTGTTCCCATTGATCTAAACATACATTCAGTTAGATGCAACAACAAGGGGCTATTTAGTTGCACATGTGAAGAACAGAAGAGGCAAATTTACCTGCGCTGGAGCGTGCGGTGTATTAGAGTTGTGGGAATGATTGATTCGTATTCCATGTATGTGTCAAGGATTACATATATGCAGCCGGGGTGGCATGCAAGCCAACCGCTCTAGCGTGATTACATCCACAAAATAAGGGGACCTACTATAATTATGCTAACACTCCCCCGCAGTCTGATCGGGAGCATGGCGGACGTTCAGGCTGGATCGAAAATCCTGAAACAAGGAAGTAGGAAGACCCTTGGTGAAGACATCGGCGAACTGTGATGTCGTAGGAACATGAAGTACCCGAACGTGACCGAGGGCGACCCTCTCCCGAACAAAGTGGAGATCAATCTCAACATGCTTCGTTCGCTGATGCTGCACCGGGTTGCTGGAGAGATACACAGCACTGATATTATCACAGTAGATCAGGGTTGCACGACGAAGTGGGTGGCGAAGCTCAAGGAGTAACTGACGCAACCAAGTAGCTTCAGCGACACCATTAGCCACAGCTCGATACTCGGCCTCTGCACTGGACCGAGAGACCGTATGCTGACGTTTGGAGGACCAAGACACCAAATTGTCCCCGAGGAACACTGCGTAACCAGATGTCGACCGACGAGTATCGGGACATCCAGCCCAGTCGGCATCCGTGTAGACAACAAGGTCAGCAGGTGATGATTGACGCATGGTCAAACCAAGAAAAAGAGTGCCCTGTAGGTAGCGTAGAATCCGCTTGAGGGCAGCAAGATGCGGTTCCCGAGGGTCATGCATATAGAGGCAAATCACGAACGGCGAAAGCAATGTCGACGGGTAAAGGTCAACATCGCAGCAAAGCACCAAAGCCGTGCTGATGCGTGTGGAGTCGGCAACCGGGGAACCATCAGCAGATAATTTGGAGTGTAGGTCAACAGGGGTGCTGCAAGGCTTGCAAGCACTCATCCCGGCACGCTCCAGAATATCCTGAGTGTACTGGCGCTGAGAGAGAAATAGACCATCCGCAGATCGTGTCACAGAGATGCCCAAAAATGGTGAAGTTGGCCCATGTCCGCTATAGCAAATTCACGCGGAGAGCCGCAATGATGTGTTGGAGAAATCCACCGACGAGCGGTGAGAACAATGTCATCCACATACAGACAAGTAGGCCGTGTCGGATCCTCGATGATATGTGAAGAGGGAAGTATCCGACTTGGTCTCAACAAAGCCAAGGGACATGAGGTGAGAGGCGAACCGCTGATGCCAAGCACGGGAGCCCGCTTGCACCATCTGAGGACTTGTTGAGTCGATGACAAAATCCGTGAGTTGAGTCAACAAAACCGAGGGTCGCATACGAGATACCGCTTGATGAGAGTGCCATGGAGAAATGCATTCTTCACATCCAGCTGATGAATGGGCCAGTTCTGAGATAAAGCCATGGAGAGAACCACTCGAACGGTCGCAGGCTTGACAACTGGACTGAAAGTCTCATCATAATCAATACCTGGTCGCTGTGTGAATCCCCGGAGAACCCAAATGAGCTTTATAACGATCTAGAGAGCCATCTGCTAGCAGCTTGTGACGATAGATCCACTTGCCGGTCACAAGATTGACGCCAGGAGGTCGAGGAACAAGACTCCATGTGTCATTGGCGAGGAGGGCATCATATTCAGCTTGCATAGCAGAGCGCCAAGTGGGATCTGACAGAGCATCACGAACAGAGCGCGGCAACGGGGACATGGGCACAGCGTGGAGGTTGAGACGATCCACAGGCTGCGCGATGCCGGCCTTGCCGCGCGTGCGCATGGAGTGCGCATTGGTGACCGAGGTGATGGCGATCGGCCGGGTAGCGGTGGTACGGCCGGTTCACTGGCGGCAAGAACTCGCGGCGGGCACTGTGGGCGCTGCACCGGCCAGTATTTGATGGCGCCATGGGAGCGGTGCTACTGGCAACAACCTGCACACGGTGTACAGGGGCAGCAGCACCAGGATGTACGGGCGTGGAGGAGGCGCTGCTAGTAGCAGTCTGGGCAGCAGCGCCAAGGTCCGGTGACCTCAGGAGAGTTCAGCGCCGCAAATGTCATGCACGGCATGTACCATGCACAAGCATGAGGAGCCGATGGAGTAGTACCGCATGAACGAAACGGGTTCCGGAACCGGTGGTAAGATCATGCTCATCAATTAAAAATCCAAAGCGGAAGGGCCATGGGGTGGTAGACATGTCGGAGAAGGGGAAAGAGGACTCATCAAAAACGACATGTCTAGAAATAATGATGCGATTCGACTGGAGCTCGAGACACCGATAGCCTTTGTGTTCCGAGGAATAGCCGAGGAAGACGCATAGGGATGAGCGGGGAGCGAGTTTATGGGGTGCTGTGGAGGACATATTGGGATAGCAGGCGGACCCAAAAACTCGAAGATGATCATAGGAGGGCTGGGTAGAGTAGAGGGAGGTGTATGGTGTCGAGAAGGCGAGGGTTTTAGTGGGAGCCGGTTCACAAGGTATGTCGCGATGTGAAGGGCTTCACCCAAGAACCGGAGGAGACTCGCCTGGAACAAGAGAGAACGTAAAATATTATTTATGGTGCGAAGGGAACGTTCTGCTCTACCATTTTGTTGAGAAGTATATGGACACGACATGCGGAGTGCAACACCGTGGGAGAGGAAGAACGTGCGGGCCTGAGAATTATCAAATTCACGACCGTTATCGCACTGGACGCTCTTGATGGTGGTGCCAAATTGCGTGCGAACGTGAGCGAAAAAATTTGAAAGTGTGGAAAACGTCTCGGATTTGAGGCGGAGCGGAAAAGTCCAAATGTAGTGCGAACAATCATCAAGAATAACAAGATAATATTTGTATCCCGACACACTAACAATAGGAGATGTCCAAAGATCACAATGTATTAAATCAAAATTATGAAGAGCTCGAGAACTAGATGATCCAAACGGCAGCCGGGTATGACGACCAAGCTGGCAAGCATGGCATATATGGTGGAGATCATCATTATGACAAGAAATAATACTGGAACTAATGAGCTTGGACAAAGATTCACGCCCAAGATGCCCAAGACGACGATGCCAAAGTGAAGTAGGTGCAGCGATGAACGCGGAGGTGCTGGTGGCGAGTGGATAGAACGGGTAGAGGTCGCCAGAGCTATTGCACCTGGCGATCACGTTCTTGGTTTGCAAATCCTTCACAGAAAGGCCAAAAGGATCAAATTCAATGGAACAATTATTATCGGTGGTGAAACGGCGAATGGAAATCAAATTCTTAATAATGTTGGGAGACACTAACACATCATTAAGAACAAGATTGCGATGCGGCAAATAAAAGTTATGTGATCCAGTGGCAGTGACAGGAAGGAGAGCTCCATTGCCCACAACGATAGATGAAGGAGTAAACGATGATGGTGGGAAAGTGGAGGAGAGTTTACCAGCATCCGCGGTCATGTGGGAACCGGCACCTGAGTCTGCGTACCACTCAGAGGGGGCCGGTTGGTTGAGTGTCATCGTGTTGAAAGACTGCGCCAACGTGTCCTGGTTCCATGAGCCCCCAAGAGCGGGTTCTGTGGTGCCACCGGCCGCACTGTAAGGCGGCGGCGCCCTCGAACGCTCGTGGTCGGGCGCAGCCTAAAGAAAGATCCGACTGGCGGAAGGTCAGACGTGACCCGCATCTTGGAACGCCGCGAAAAGATCGCCATGCCGAGGAACGGCGGTGAAAGCCGCCGAGGCGGCGGCCGTCGTAGGGGTACATCTCGCACTTATCGCGCCACGGTAGGCAACGACGGTGGACGGCGGGAACACCGCCATGCCCGCCATGGGAGCGCCACCAGAGGTCCTCGCAGACGAGGGCACTGTGCTCGGGAGGACCGCGTCCGTGCGCCACGACGACGGCCATTGCGCCGCCGGTGCTCGAGCACCAGTGGGCGCAGCAGAGGCGCCGGCGTGGAGGCGTGGGTGCCGCAGCGACGAGGGCGGACGGCGGGGACGGTGGACGTGCATCGATCTCCATCTCCTCGAGTAGAAGGTGAGTCCGGGCCTCAGCAAACGTTGGGAACGGACGGTGCAGCTTGAGAATGGCCACCATGTGCTGGAACTTGCCGCTGAGTCCGCGAAGGAGGGTGAACACCATCTGCCGATCTCCGATGGGGTCGCCAAAATCGGCGAGGGAGGCAGCCATCGACTCGAGACGACGGCAATAGTCGGTGACGGTCAGTGACGCCTGGCGGAAGTTGCGGAACTTCGTTTCGAGGAGAAGCGCACGGGACTCCTTGTTGCCGAGAAATTCGTCTTCGAGGTAGCACCAGGTGCCACGGGCAGGAACCTGCCGCATCATCAGGGACTGCTGCAGGTCGCTGGAGACGGTGCCGTAGATCCACGTGAGAACGCAGCAGTCCGCCTGAACCCATGCCGGGCGCGACGGAAAAGCTTCGTCCTCGAGAACATGGCGGGTGAGGGCATATTTGCCGAGGACGGTGAGGAACATGCCGCGCCACTTGGAGTAGGTGTTCGTCGCTTGATCGAGGATGACAGGAATGAGCGCCTTGACGTTGACGACGGCGGTGGCCTGGGCCCAGAGCGCCTCGTGAGCACGTTCAGATCATCGAGTATGTCGCGGAGACGGGCTTCCGCAGCCCGACGTGCCTCTTCGGCGCGAGTTGCGGCCTCGGCCGGCGCGGCGGCGGCCTTCGTCTCGCGAGCGGCGCGCCTCGGCCGCTTAAGCGTGGCGCGCCATGTGGCGTCGTTGTTGTTCGCCATCCGAGTAGGGCCGCGCGCGCCGCGGTGGCGAAAGCCAATGAGGCGAGCGATCGGGGTGAGGTGATCGGATCGGCAGCAGACCGGCGATGCGGGGACGGGTCGGGCGACGCGATCGGATCGTGGCCGGGCGATGAGATCGGCGGCACGCCCGGCGACGGAGTCAGCGGCGGGGTGGCGATCGTACCGGCGGCGGCGCAAGTTTAGGTTGCGGAAGAGTAGCGGATCGTAACCGCGATTGATACCATATTAGAGTTGTGGGAATGATTGATTCGTATTCCATGTATGTGTCAAGGATTACATATATGCAGCCGGGGTGGCATGCAAGCCAACCGCTCTAGCGTGATTACATCCACAAAATAAGGGGACCTACTATAATTATGCTAACACGGTGCCTGAAGCTTGCTCGGTTTGCTACTTCCTGGAGAGAGAGAGCGCCGACCAGGCACATCGCATCACATCTGCGTCTCTTCCTCGCGCCGCTCGATTCGCTCCGGTCGATCCAATCCTGGGTCGTGCCCAGCCGCCACCAATCCGAATTCCCCAGTACCGGCGGTGCACCAACCGCCGCGTCAGACGGAGCCGGGAAATCCGATGAGGCACCTCGAAGGAGTCGCCGGCCGCTTGCTCTCCACCCGTGTGGCTCCTGTCGCTGCTGCCGCGGCCGCTCGCCGAAGCCTCCCGCCGTTGCTGCGCTGCAGCAGCCACCGCCGCATGCGGACGCTTCATACCTCCGCCGCCGGCTGCTGCCGAGCGACGGGAGTCGGAGGCGGGCCGACGTGGGTGAGATTCACTTCACTGACCACCGGAGTGGAGAATCGGTGGACAAGAACCCTGTAGGCGTATTTTGACTTCCATAGCGTACTTTGGCTTGACGTTTTCTTACCTAAGCGTACCATCCCGAGGAATACCTAACAGTAACTAACTAACCGTAGAGAAAAATTCTCAAAAATAGGGGAAACAATCAGAAGTAGATTACAACGTAGGATAGGAGCAAGTACATAATGTGTTTTTTTTTTGTGTTGTTGACTTTTGCTATCTTTGCAGTAGAATTTTTCCTCTACTAGTTATCACCGAGTTTTTGACTCATTTAACTTCTTTTTTAAACAAAATATCAAAAATAATCTCTCTTCTAACAAAATGACAAAAATAGCACTCCTGTTGTGCTCAAAATGCACGGCAAAGGCTTGTCACGCCCTCACCATGCTGGTAAACAAAAATGATTTGTAGTAGGTGTATTGGTAAACAAAAAATAACTTGTAGTAAGTGCATTAGTGACAAATGCATGAGTTTTGGCGCTTATAGCACCTTTGGCGCAATCAATAACAAAACTTGCCCCATATCCGTTGTATTTGCAAAAATAACACCCTCCATCGATCGAGATATTGGACATAGAATGCCACTCTTTAAAATGTCCGGACTCGCTCTGTGCCTCCATGCGTCAATTACCGCGTCCCAAGGGGGCTGAATCACCTATGTCACTCTGTCCCGCATGCAGCGTAGGAATCTATTCTATCCTTGCTAATATTTGATTTTGTTTGTTTAGAGGGTATCTGGTAACTCCTTTACCTACAGGGATTGTTAGGAGTCAGTGATTCGTCCAGTGCCCTGGAGGCCAGATTCGCCTTTGTCGTGACCCTGAGGCACGGTTTTGCTGTGTATATCTTTTCTCCTGTTTTTTGCTAAAAGTATACTTTCGATTTTGAATGATGTGATGGAAATATGATTTATTAAGACTTTCGAGAATAATTACAGTGACCAATAGTAGTTTTATGATTTCATGTGAATCTCGGGTGTTTTAGGGTTTCATGTGAATCTCTGGCGTTGCAGTTGTCTTCGAAATAGATGTACTCCGACAATATGCACATAATGTATACAAATATAGTACAACACAAGGGCACAACCTCTATGCAATGTACATGTGAGAATTGGACGATTTATCTTGTAATGCTTAACCCTCCAATTGATCCTAGCATCACAAATTAAATTTTTCACTCTCCATATATTATGTACCTCCCAGGAGCGGTACACATACACCATCACAAACATCAATATCAATACACACACAAGTTCTTACAATATCAAAACTTCATAATTTACAACATATTGAACTTACAAGGTTCAGTTTCATACAAAAGGGCCGACCGACCAAATAATAAGATGAAATAACAAGTACGCAGCGGAAACCAATGAATAAACTATTATAAAAATATGAATTAATCATAAATAAAGTTCCAATGGCTTGCCATAACCCGCAGGGCAACCAACTGTGTTCAAACCATAGCAAATCGACGTTCCTACGTAATCTTTCTTACCTGATTCAATCTCGATACCTGCTGTCCAGATTAGTAAATGAAAGCAAACAGTGAGTACATGAATGTACTCCGCAAGGCTTTACCAAGCCTATACATAGCTACATGTAGGCTCTGCTCATAGGAGAAGACTAAAGGGTTTATTTTGGCACAAAGCAATATTTCAATTGAATACAAGTAGTAGATTCAAATTGCACGTTAGCAAATATTTTTAATACTTTAAATAACAGTGAGTAATTAACATTAGACATCAACAAAACATCTACAGGTGGTTGCCCCTGCAGCACACAAACATAGCATAAGAAACCATTGTCAATATCACCCATCAAGTTTTAAGTTTAAATTCTAAAATGTTGAGTCTAATTCTTGCATGACCTAACCAAGCATTGTCATAACCAAGGACGTGGCTACTTGAGTAGATTAAACCCTGCAGGGGTGTACAACTTTACCCACATGTCAGACCGCTCCTTATGACAAGCTATTTAGCACACTTCCTTAGGTATGCTGGCAGAGCTAAGTCATACGAGATATTTTCCAATATAATGCATTAACTACGAGTCAGAGTCACCGGTAAAGCTTCAGTCAACTACCCCTTGGGGTAAAGCCTTAGACAACTGCCGATACTTCTCAGTCTAGAGGGCCTTGATAGGAACCCACTCCGTGCATCCAACACACATTGAATATTTTTTAACACAACACACACACACCACTTGTGACTTGAAGCTAACGCACGCCAAAGTACTAAGTCAAAAGGGATCACATATGTCCCTCACGTCGATGCACACAAAAGTGCTTGGATCAATGACACAGAGAAGATCCTTGTGTAATTTTTTCAGGGTTTTTCATACATTATACTTTTCTCTATAATTAATTGAAGTTCCAGCTTTTGTGGTTTGACTTTTATTTTATACTTTGACTGGTTGTTTAGAATGAGTAATTAAATTCCAAAAATTATAAAATTTTGTAGGTGAGTTTTTAAGTTGCTCCAGAACATAGGAAAAATATTTTCAGACATTGTTCCCATGATTTGCTTGTATTTTAAATTCAAATCCAAACTTGAGCATGCAAATCAAATGGAAACAAAAATAACCTCCAAAAAAATTCTAGAAAAATTCCAAACAAGCAACAGGGCATATAAAATCCAAATACAATATTCCCAACTACGTGTATTACTATATTTTCAAAATAAAAGACAGTTTGTATTTATGAGATAACGAAAGTATATTTACAAATTGAATTTTGAGAATCCTTTTGAAAACACCTCAAGCATTCTAGGAGCATATGAGGTTTTACTATTGATAATTTGAATTCCAAAATAAATATTTTCATATTTGAAACCTTTTTAGTTTTACCCTAAGTTCAATTTGAGCTTTTGAATTGGAGAAGGGGTATTGGATTACTAGGTTTAAATTCTAGTCTTCAAAATCAAAGGACATTCAACATAGGGTTTATACCCCACTCTGAACTAAGTTTTCAAAATCTTAACAAACTTTTATTTTGTTTTAGAAATTTCATTTCTAGGTTTTGGAAAGCTAAGTTGTAACCTGTTTGATTTGCAATCAAAAAGTTTTAAAAAGGTCCAAAATTTCACAAATGCACCGCAGATGCTTAGCTAATCCAACTTAGGGATTTTGGGCTATTACAATACACATGTGATATAATATGGCTCACTCATCTGAGCCACTCTTCGCTCGCTGCGTTTATGTCCGCGTGTGTGTCCTGGTTTTGCGTTGAGCATGTCCCGTGGGACACGTGTGAGATCGAGGTGGCCGACTAGAGGGGAGTGAATAGGCGGTTTTAAAAATCTCTATCGGGCTAAACCAATATATAAATGCGGAAGCTAATAGCGAATTTGTTTTGCACAATTAAAACCTAAATCAACTAGGCTCAACTAAGTGCACCAGCAATATGAACACAATACAATATGAGCAATCATACAAGATATATAAACAATTAAAGCAAGAATGTAAATTGCTCAAAGTAAAGCACAAGTAAAAACAAGATGACACGATTATGTTTTACCGTGGTGTTCAAGACTTGCTTGGTCTCCCTAATCCACGTTGAGGTTAGCCCAAACAAATTGGACCGGCTCCACTAATTAAGCCAACACCTCCGAGGTAAGTCCAAACACTTGGACCGGTTACTAACCGAACCAACACCTCACTCAACTATGATTGCTCTTCCTCCAATCCGGAGATGGTGAGCACCAAACCACCTACAAACCGCTGGGTCTTCTCACAAGCTTCTTGAGAAGATCACCGCGCACGACGCCTCCACGCCGTCTAGGTGTCGGCAAACACCAAGAGTAACAAATCTCAACTCTCACTTGAACTAATCAAGTGTCAACGCTCAAATGGATACACAATCCACTACCTAAGGCAACACATGCACTTAGGGTTTACTCTCCAAGCTCACCAAGTGCAACACATGCACATAAGAGAGGAGAGGCTTGCTCTTAGCTCAAGAGGCTCAAAAAGAGTTCACAATAGCACTGAAAGACCTCTCCCAACCGGCCAAGGTGGCTATATATAGCCCACACACAAAAACTAGCCGTTGGGAGACAAACCCCTGAAAAATCAGGGAAATCGAAAGTTCCGCCATGTATAGGCCGGAACTACCGCACCTCAGAGAAAAACACAGCAACGGCTATTTCAGACGAGAAACTAGCCGTTGGAATTTTAGTGCGGAACTACCGCCAACCAAGTTGCGGAAGTTCCTATCTTCGGAAGTTCCGCACAACACATAGCGGAACGACCGCACCTCCAAATTTTGGCTAAGTCCCAAAATGGTGCTTCTCCGAAAAAACGTTCGCAAGAATTTGAGCAACCGATAATCTAACTTCCGTCGTATCATGGTGGAACTTCCGCACTTCGAGAAATCGGCTAAGTCCCTAAAAATGGTGCTCTCTGGAAAAAAAAACGTTCCGCCGAGATTTCGGAGCGTCGATGTCGGAACTTCCGCATACAATTAGGAACTTCCGATTATCTTGACAGAGCTCAGCAATAGCTTTTTCAACAACTTCAATTGCAAAATACATTTGCCAATTGGCAAGCCATGCCAACAAGGATAATAGCAAGATTCCTAGCAAGTTGCAAAACACATTTGCAAACTTTTAGAATCATGCCACAAGGAAAAAGGTACATGGACTTACACCATTTGCAAAACACATTTGCAAACTTAAGTCACATGCTACAAGAAATCAAACATGAGCATCAACTATTTGCAAAACACATTCGCAAATAACAGCATCATGCTACAAAGCTAAGGTGCATGGACTTCAACTATTTTGCAAAACACATTTGCAAAATATAATCCCACGCTACAAAGATTAAATGCATGAGCCTCGGCTATTTGCAAAACACATTCGCAAATAATAGCTCCATGCATAAATGAGCTAGAGCAAACACAATGAGCTATCAACACATGACTAACTCATGCTACTAGTCAAGACCCCTGTTAATAGTACGGCAATCCTATACTAGCAATCCAGTCTATCAACCAAACACCGAGACCGGTAAAAGACTAGGAACACATCCTTAGCCCTAGCTAGTCATATCTTTGCCTTGCATCTTCTTGAAGTTTGATGACGCACATCAACACTTCAAATCCGGGTCGTTAACTTGACAATCATCAACACATGATGATCCTTCTCTTGACTTCCATCAACACATGGTGGGTCTTCTCTTGTCTTGACAATCAACTCATGATCATCTCTTCTTGATAAGCATCAACTCATGATGCATCCTTTACACCAAGCTCTTGACTTGATGATCAACTCATGATCATCCCAAGTCTTCACCATCCTAGAACATAACCTATATATCCAACTCATGGAAAATGTTAGTTCCACAATATGATTATCATTAATTAACACACAATACCATTAACTCATAATGGTGAGGACAAGATACCTCAATCTTTCCCTCTTTGGTAATTGATGATAACCACTTAATTACTCATAAATTGAATGATGATAAATGAGAGAACAAATTGAGTATATATCAACTACACAAGTTATATATATACTCTAACTTGAGTATACAAGAACTACACAAGTTTTGTATACTCAAACGGATTTATTTCAAAGTAAAGATCCCAAATGTATGTGGAGAATGGAATATGAATCAATACTAATGAAACCACAAAATATAGAATAAAACTCCCCCTAGATGTGTGCATACACAAATGTGTAATAAGATCATATGCACATATTCAAGTTTAACTTATGGTTGAGTTCAATCCTATATTTTGGATCCGAGGAATGCAACAATATATAAGATTGAGATGTCAATTGCATACCTCGTTGTGTTTCACCTTTATATCCAAATGAGACTACACAAAGATAATACTTGACAAGAGAGTTAGTCTCATATTTAGATTTGTCATTAATCACCAAAACAATCCATTAACTCATAATGGTGGGTCTAGATCTTTCAACACGTGAACTGGTCCGGAGAGCGTGTATCGGTCTGGAGGCGCGTACGGAGACCGTTTAGTGGGTAGAGGTGCTTTAGTAAGCTGACTCTGGCCCAACTGAGTCTGTCCAACATCAATATCGTCCAACTGAGTCATGTCAAACTGGCTATCACATGTCATCATATCTGTAATGGATGAATCAAGAAATTCGCCCCGGAGCGACAACCCCCCAGGTACGATGTCTGAATGGCCCTCGGTGCAGAGGAGCTCTAGCCTTGACCGTACGATGTATCAGCGACCTCGGTGGAGCTTTGGCCTTAGTACGGTATTCCGTACTGGTCAAGGTTTTGCTGAGTGTAGACTAGGGGTAAGAGCCCTGGGTGGTATGCTCTAAATCCTAGCGTTGTGTACTCCTCCCTGGCAGTAGCTGGGATGGCTGCCTCCTCATCGATGTTGAGGCTGCAAGATAGAATGACGCTAGGCAAAATCATATTCTGGACATAAGCTGAACATCACGTACATCCCCGATGTGTAGTCACTAGTACAGATAGGGTCATCACAGATGGTTCAGAATCATCACAGATAGTTTTTGAACCGTCTGAATTTGTGTGTCTATGATAACAGTCGGCTATCACATACGGTTTTTGAATCGTCTGTGATAAGGCAAAACATAGACAGTTTTTTGTTGAAACCGTCTGTGATACGTAGGATATTATAGACGGTTCTATTTACAAATCATCTGTGATTGAAGAAATATTTTAGACGGTTTGTAAATAAAATCGTCTGTGATATCCTACATATCGTTCAGCGGTGTCGACGGAGTGAAACTCTCTGTTGGCGTTAACGATCCCCGTCTTGATGAAGCAGCAGAGCTTCCCTCGAACCTCTGAGATCTATTTTATAACGAGCGCATCTAAATCTATGTTCAAGCCCTGTCGCTAGCAGGAGTAAAATAGTAAGCATATATATTTGAATTTATAATTAGGAAATAATTGTTGCAAGATTGACAAACCTCGGGATCTTTCATCTTAGCACTTATGATTTGCTGCATATGATGGCAAACGTAGAATGCACATAGGTGATCTTGCTTTTGCTGGCGGCACTGCAAAAATAAAATTGCAAAAATAAAATTACATATATTGGTATAGTCAGTTCGAAACACATTATTACTAAGTATGATATAGGATTATTGTGTTGTAGCGCGTACTGAAAATCACGTCCTATGTCTGCAGTGTGGCGCTCGATCCCTTGTATGGCCCTCCATCGACAACATAGGCTATGAATGACTTATATGATTCCAAAAAGTTATCCTCAACCATTTCAAACGAAGGAAGACTACAATGAGTTTTGTATGAAGGAAATGAGCATACTTGTCGAGTATTCCTTCCAGACAAGTGAAGTCGTGGGTTTTGTTGAGTAGGAAATTAAGGTATACATTTTGAACCCTAATTTGGTGCATCTAGAATTGTATCCAAATTTGGTGTACTGCTGTTTAAGACCAATTAGGTTTAATAAAATGAACTAAACAACATACATGGTATCCTTATACCTCTTCCAAGCATTGAATAAATGCAAAAGTTCACATACCTTATCACACATAAAGATCAACGTAGATATGCAAATCATCAAAACCTAATTGCTCAGTTATACATTCCCTGCACATATAAATTACAGGGACATGAGAATGGGTGAATTTAGTACATGCCAAATATATGGTGACTATCCTAATATTGCACCAGCTCCACACCAGGCCATGCAAATGCGCACAGGCAAGTGTGTCACTGCATGTAAAAAGATGTTCTTTTGTGTAAAAGCATGCACATACAACAATCTATTTTTTCTTGCAGGAATGCCTACCTGCCAGGCGGTTCTTCTAATGCTTGGCTGTTCTTGTTATGGTCCTCGTGGGTTGTTCCAACGAGCAAATTCTATTTTAGGGCAGATCCTCTTAATAGCATCAACCATCAAGTGTCTGAACATCATAAAACAGGAGCACAACATTAAGGAGAAAAGGGAGATTAATTGCTTGAATTGTTGACCTGAACCCCAAAAGATGTGTATTATGAGAACCTGTCTGCCCACTTACAGAGGGGATGTCAGAATATATTGACAAAGAAATATTATAGAATCAGAATATGGTTAACAAATCCAATGTCCTTATACAATCATTAATTATGTTCACCTGAGTTGGCAGAAAATTCAGCTTGACATATTAACACAATAAAAAAATCAAGTGGATGAAAAACAAGAAAGAACAATCCAATTCAGATATCATTTTCGTGTACCACTTAGCATATTAACAATGCAGAAATATTGCAGAACTAGAAACCAACTAGATTGTACATTGACATTCATTCTAATTCAGAAACAACCACCTGCTACAGAGGATACATATCATGTTCAAGGATTCTGATGAGCTTAATCAAGGTCTTAAATATTATTACTTCACACAACAGGAACCACAGTAAAACAAGTACAAACAATAGGAAAAATAAAAGGTAAATACAAAATAGACAGAAAGCACCTAATATAGAGAAGCCTAATTCATATATTGGATATAATCTCTTCCTTGAAGCCGAGGTCCCCTCCTCTAGATTGGCATGCCTTTGGGCACAATCTGGTCCTTTATCCACATGTAAATAGGCACCAGAACATAGTACGCAGCGCATATCGTTCCTATGAGGAAGCGAAAGAGGAAAGTGATTGATTCACAGGCTTGCTGACATCCTCAGCCTTAGGACCAAGCTGCAGCGGAAAAAAATGGAAAACTCATAGTCAAACCCTTAATATAACTACCATATGCAAACATGGAAATGTAAATCTAAATCCAACAAAACAAAGGTCCAGTGTTAAAGCTTAAAATTCAATTTTCAGTCAGCAAATGTTTTCCTTTTGGATAGTTGTTTCATCGGGAGATAACTCATGAGTCGTGATGAGCAATGACTTAACCAAAATATGAGATACACAAAAAAAAGAGACAGAGAGAACATGAAAGCACAAGATGAGTTTTCCGTACATCGTCAGACAAGCTGCTGTCTCTATATTAAAAATTATTTCATTTGCTTAGTCCACATCAACATACCATGAAGCAACACGGTGAGTAACAACATGTTATAAGCTATGTTGGGCTTTCACATAAACTAAAGGTTTAAATCTTCTCTATTCAAGTTCTTACACGGTAGGTATGTTAAGAAATAATCCAAGCAATCTCATTATGACATTCTGTATCCTTGCATTCTAGTAATCATGAATTTAGAAGAGCCGAGAGATGGCACAATGGTTAAGAAAGCTGACAAGTTTGGTGGATGGGGCTGCTCTAGCAAGAACTATATGATTGGTAGATGGCATGGTTCGGTTGCTATACTAAATTATCATATTTTGCATATTATTGATCTAAAAAAAGAAGGTATAACCTTATAACTGATAGATAAAAAATGCTTAAGTTAGTAACAATTACTTAATGCTCCTTTTACTGCTAATGACAAAATATTGAAATGTTCATGTCTTGAACCTTTGTCATATCTATACGTCAAGTTGCCAATCCATGAATTAATTTGTGGGCAATTATGTAACTAAAACCATACAATAATCAACATAATAAGAATTTACAACATACAAAACCATCCGAACAAGCATGCCAAAATGTAGGGGGCTTGAAATTATGAATTTGCGAGCCATGTTTTTAATTAGCAAAATTTACCCGCAACGGAGAGTCTCCACGTTCTCTCTTCACACCTGTCACAGAGCATCCCATGATCAGGCCATGCCTGCGGACACCACGATACCATTTTGGTCCAATTCTTTTCAGTTTAACATCCTTGAACCCTGCCTTTTTGAACCATTCAATATACTCTTCTTCCTCGGGAAAGAGCATCCACATATCAGCGAAAAAGCGGGATAGCCAAAAGGTTGGGTACACAGGGCCAATCACGCAAGCTACTCCGCCAAGCCTCAAGACCCTGTAGGCTTCCTTGATTCCTCGCTGTGGATCAGGCCAATACTCGATGCTGGAGGAGAGAAACATCGTCAATCATGATAGGACAGGAAAAACAGTTTAGGAAAGCATTGTCATAGCATCATCCATGCATTGATTCGCAATGTGTGAAGTGAGCAAAGCAATCACCTGCCGGCGGAGACGTATCGGTCGAAGGTGTCGGTGGGGAAGGGCAGGTCCTCGGCGTCGCCCTCCATGATGGTAACCCCTTGAGCGCCTCCTTCTGCCTGGCCTTCTCGAGCTGGTGCGGGGACTGGTCGAGCAGTGTGACGTTCTCGGGGTCGACGTGCTTGACGATGCCGAGCGTGGTGAAGCCGGTGCCGCCGCCGACGTCGACGGCCTTTAGCTTGCGGCTGTAGAGGTCGGCGGGCTCGAGCGCGTCGTCGCGCATGTCCTCGGTCCAGTGGCCGGGGTTGATGACGTGGTCGTAGACGATGGAGAGGAAGCGGTAGAACCAGAAGGCCTCCTTCTTGTGCTGGATGAACCGCGCCGCCGAGATGGGCCGCGCCGCCGCCGCAGACGAGGAAGCCCTGCACCTAAGCCTGGCGACGGACACGCCCACGCCGCTCCGCTTGGTGAGGGCGAGGGGGCGCAGGACGGCCTTGGAGGGGCCGAGGCCGAGAAAGCCGAGCTCGGCGGGGCGCGCACCCTGATCCTGCCCGGCGCGAGGCTCCCGGCGCCGCTCGGCGCGTAGGTGAAGGCCATCTCCATTGGTCGGAGACGCGCACGAGTCACGCCGCCGCCGCCACGTCGAGGAGGGGTATGGGAGGGGATCGAGCGGGGGGATTCTCGTTAATAAAGGCGGTGTCTCTAGTGTTATTGATTGATTGCGTGATTGTATTATCGTTCATCGATTATTTTTGAATATGTTATCAGCACGAATCGCTCTCCAAGGTGAAATGTAATTTCAATCTACTGTGCATTGCAATTTATGTTCTAATCTAGATTGATACTAGATCTGCAATGCCATGATTGGATCTACAGTTTAAGACCTGATCTAGAGCCAGTAGATCATCAACTAGTAGTTTTGCGATCTGTGAATCACGGACAAGAAAAAAAAATTCTGGATCTTAGCCTCGGTCGGCCCGAGCCGACCCCACGCCCGGCCGTCGGCCGCCACGCAACGCCGGCCGTTGCCACCTTGAAGCGCTGCATGGCACCCGCGCGCTGCCGCCTGAGACCTCGCCGCCTCAAGGCACCCACCACATCACAGAAGAAGGGGAAGGGAAGATCCGCCACTCGAAGCATGCCGCCGGTTGAACCGCGCCGCGTCGCCGGCCGCCTCTCACGCGCACTCACGGCAGCCAGATGTGAAGCCACCGCGTCGGATGCCTTGAAGAAGAAGGTGGAGGATGGATCGATCGCGCCGCCGGCGCCCGGCCGGCCCGTCGCCTCGGCGCCATCGACCCGTCGCCCGGCGCCCGACCCGGCCACGGCTCTCGACCCGCTTCCTCGCCTCCTCGAGGACGCTGCTATCAGGTCGCTGTCGTCGGCCATACCTACTGCCCGCCAGTTAGCTGATACGTCGGCCGCAGCTTATCATACAGCGTCTTGTATGGTACCTCGTCTGTGCTGCAAGCATCGGGCGCACGGGTTGGAAACCCTACCTGCAGCGCTTTTAGCGCCGGCGGGTGGGCCGAGGAGGCCGGCCCAACCCATCGGCCGAGAAAAGAAAAGGAATGGTGATTTTGCAAAAAGGCCCCTGTAATTCTAAAAATTACGAACCGTTTTCGGGAATAAGGATTGTTCTCAGAAAACCCCTCGGATTTCCCAAAAATTACGCATAAAATTTCTCAGAACTGAAATATCCGCATTTTTTGCCCCTAAGATTCATATAATTTATTTTCCTTGATTATTTAAGCCTTATGATAATCCAGTTCAGCTTATGGCATTATTTTTTATTATTCTGGAATTATTTATTTCAGCATGATATTTTTCTGTTTTAGTAATTCTGAAAATTGCTTATTAATTAGCAGAAAAATTATTAAAATACTAGAAAATTCCAGAAAGATTCTAAATAAAATCCGCTGAATAGATATAATCCACACCTTACTGATATAACAATATTTATGTCGTTTACCTGTAGTAAATTAGAATTGTGCATGAATAATGTAGGAAATATCTGACATTGCTAAAAAGGAGTTTGCTGAGCTTACCCTGGACGGTAGCAACTACCTCACATGGGCAATGGACGCTAAGATCAACCTGACGGCCAGAACACTCGGCGCTGCCATAACCCCACCTGAGCCTGGGGCTCCTGCCATTCCTGATGCTGCCAAATGCGTGGCACTACACTTCTTGAGGCACCACATCCACCCAGACTTGAAGTCTGAGTATCTTTTAGAAGAAGACCCGCTGGCACTGTGGAACTCCCTGAAGGAGAGGTATGACCAGCAGAGATCCATCTTGCTACCTGAAGCACAGCGTGAGTGGACCAACATAAGGTTCCAGGATTTCAAGAAGGTGTCTGAATACAACTCTGCAATTCATAAACTTATCGCTAAGCTCATATTCTGTAACTAGAAGATCACGGATGCTGAGATCATTGATAAGACTTTGAGCACTTTTCACCCCACTCACAGGACACTCAAGCAGCAGTACCGTCAAGCCAAGTACAAGAAGTACTAGGAACTGATTATCACTCTTCTCGAGGTAGAGAAGAATGATGAGTTACTGATGAAGAACTATCAGACTTGTCCCACTGGATCACAGCCATTGCCAGAAGTACATGCCAATTTCCAGAGGACAAGTGGTAAGGGCCGCGGAAAAGGCCCCATGCAGAAAGGTGGACAATGGAAGAAATTGAATGTGCAGAAGGGAAATGGCAAACCCCGCTGGATGGGGCAAGGGAGAGGCAAGAGAAGCCAGACATGGGTAGCAAGAAGACATACCCTCCTTCACCGTGCTACAGGTGTGGTTGCATGGACCATTGGTCCCGCACCTGCCGCACGCCGAAACATCTGGTGGAATTCTACCAAGAGTCAGTTGCTAAGGGCAAGAAGGCGCCAGTTAGGAAGGCTGCAGAGACACATTTTGTTAATCAACCTGATGATGATAAGGGTGATGCCCCAAACTATGTGATGGAGCTTGACACTACAGCAAGGGGTGATCACATGGAGGTTGACACATATGGCGACCTGCAGTAGGCCATAGGCTATCTCCCCAAGCAACTCCAAATGTCATAATTTCCTTAGGTTGGCTTTATCAGTTTAGGTTATTCCAGATGAATAAGTGGATTTTCCATGCTCTTTTGAAGCATTAATTGTTTAGGATTGAAACATTATCTCTTGATGAATAAATGAGTTGCTTGTTATCTTTTGAAGATTTACTCCTGTTGAATTATTGTTGACTATATTATATTCTATATAGAACAACTTCTTGAATCTGATGAAGGAGGAGGAAATCTATCTGGTAGACAGTGGAACTACCAACTCAATCCTAAGGGATACCAAATATTTCCAAACGTTAACTAAGAAAACGGGAAATGTTATGACAATAGCTGGAAGCGATGCTCTCATAGTTGGTACTGGAAGAGCCACACTTGTTCTCCCTATGGGTACCCGAATAGTAATTGAGGATTCTCCTTGTATCCCGAATCAAAACGTACCCTATTAAGCTTTAAGGATATTCGCCGAAATGATATCCATGTGGAGACCGACAGTTATGGGGATACGGAATATCTCCTACTGACTATGCCTGACGGTGGTCAGAAACGTGTGGTTGAAAAACTTCCCTTCTTCTCATCTAGGTTATATTATACATACATAAAACCTGAAGAATATGTAGCGTTAAAAACAGAGTACAAATCCTCAGAGCCTTACAAGATTTAGCATGATCGATTAGGGCATCCTGGAGTAGGAATGATGAGAAAAATCATAAATAACTCTATTGGCCATAGCTTAAAAACTCTATCCTTTCCTAAACCTGAAGATTTCTTGTGCCCAGCTTATGCAAAAGGAAAGCTCATCACTAGACCTTCTTACCTGAAAGTAGAGGCGGAGTCACCTATTTTCCTGGAGAGAATACAATGTGATATCTGTGGACCTATTCAACCCCTGTCGGGCCCCTTTAGATATTTTATGGTCGTATTGAATGCTTCTACTAGGTGGTCCTATGTATGCCTGCTGTCTACTAGGAACCACGCTTTTGCTAAACTAATAGCTCAAATTATCAGAATAAAGGCCAACTTTCCAGATGAAATAATTAAGTCCATTAGAATGGACAATGCCGGTGAGTTTACCTCTAAGGCATTTAATGACTATTGTTTAGCTTTAGGTATTAAGGTAGAGCATTCTGTATCGCATGTCCACACTCAGAATGGCCTTGTAGAGTCATTCATCAAAAGAATTAAGCTAATTGCTAGACCCCTACTGCAGAACAGTAGGCTCCCCACCAGTTGTTGGGGTCATGCAGTGTTGCATGCAGCAGCACTAATAAATTTAAGACCAATTGCATACTATCAATTTTCCCTTTGCAACTAGTGCGTGGGAAAGAACCAAGTATTTTCCATCTGCGAAAATTTGGTTGTACTGTATACGTGCCAATTTCACCACCACTACGTACAGCCATGGGCCCCCACCGGAAGTTGGGAGTATATGTCGGTTTTGAGTCCCCGTCGATTATTAAATATCTTGAACCTACCACAGGAGACATGTTCACGGCCCGACACGCCGATTGTATCTTTGATGAAGAAAATTTTCGGCATTAGGGAGAGGAATAGATAAATACCGAGAAATAGATTGGAATGCCTCAGGCATTCAGGCCCTGGATCCACGCACTAAAGAAGCTGAACTAGAAGTTCAAATAATAATAAACTCGCAAAGAAATTGCAAATAACTTGCCAGATGCATTCACTGATCAGAAGGGAGTAACAAAGTCTTATATACCAGCAGTAAATGCTCGAGAGAGAGTAGAAATACCCCAAAAGGATACTCCAACCCCTCATGTGAAGAAGAGGGGGAGAGCACCAGAGAATGAGGCTTCAATTCCGCGGAGACGTCCGCGGAAAATAGAACTCAATAAGACATCTTCGGTCGGTTGAAGAGAATCAACCGAAGTTAAAAATACCCTCAAGGAAATAATCGAAGATAGTAAACCCAATACAATTGCGCGCACATCTAATCATCGATTTTTGAACAACCAGACTCCGTCGTTGTGGGAAATCACGAGGAGCTGGATGAAATGAATGAAGAAATATCCACTAATTTTGTTGAGTCAGGAGAACTATATAAAAGAAAAACTACAGTTGTCGACATCTATTTCGCCTCAAAAATTGCTAGAAACCTTGAACTGGATTCAGAACCAAAGTCCTTAGTGAATGCCGAGCGCTTGATCGGGTAAATGGAAGGAAGCAATTGAGGCAGAATTACTCTCGCTGAATAAAAGAAAAGTGTTTGGCCCGATAACCCAAACACCGCCCAAGGTATTCCCTGTAGGATGCAAATGGGTTTTCGTCCGGAAGAGAAACTAAAATAATGAGGTGGTGAGATACAAAGCGAGACTTGTGGCTCAAGGGTTCACGCAGAGACCCGGTATTGATTATGATGAAACTTATTCTCCTGTCATGAGTGGGACAACGTTCCGATACTTAATATCAATGGCAGCATGTATGAATTTATGTATGCAGTTAATGGATGTAGTGACAGCATATCTATATGGGTCACTTGATTCAGATATTTATATGAAAGTCCCAGAAGGAGTAAAGATTTCGGATCAAAATAAAGTGAATCGAAATATGTACAGTCAAAATTTCGAAAGGTCGTTGTACGGATTAAAACAATCTAGAAGAATGTGGTACAACCGACTTAGTGAATTCCTCCTGAAGAAAGAATATACTAATAGTGAAGACTGTCCCTGTGTATTCATAAAGAAATCTCATAATGGATTCTGTATTATTTCAGTATATGTCGATGATCTGAATATCATCGGGACGACAGAAAACATAAAAGAAGCAAGTTCTTATCTTGTTAAAGAATTTGAAATGAAGGATTTGGGCCGAACCAAATTTTGCTTAGGCCTGCAGCTGGAGCACCTCCCTGAAGGAGTTTTTGTATACCAATCCTCATATATCAAGAAAGTCCTAGAGAAATTTAACATGAACAAATCATATCCGGTGAAAACCCCAATGTTGGTCCGATCCCTAGAAGCGGATAAAGACCCTTTTAGACCAAAGATGGAAAATAAGGAAATTCTTGGACCAAAAGTTCCATACTTAAGTGCTATTGGGGCACTAATGTATCTAGCTAACTGCACAAGGCCAGACATTACCTTTGCAGTAAACTTGCTAGCCAGACATAGCACAGCTCCAACTCGAAGACATTGGGCTGGCATTAAAACCATATTCAGGTACCTTCAGGGCACACAAGATCTTGGATTATTTTACCTGAAGAACCAAGACATGTCTATGGTTGGATACACAGATACATGATATATGTCTGATCCACATAATGCGAAATCCCAGACAGGATTTGTATTTCTTTGTGGTGGTACAGCCATCTCTTGGCGATCATTTAAGCAGACCTTGGTAGCTACGTCCACCAACCACTCAGAAATAATCGCATTATACGAAGCCTCACGAGAATGCGTTTGGCTTAGGCGGATGATTAGCCATATCAAGAAGTCATGTGGCATAAACACCGTCGATGACTCCACTATTATCTATGAAGATAATGCCACTTGTATTGCACAAATGCAAATGGGTTATGTTAAGAGTAATATCACAAAGCATATTGCTCCTAAATTCTTTTATCCTCATGAACTTCAGAAGAACGGAGAGATAAATGTGTTAAAGGCTAAGTCTTGTGATAACCTAGCAGATTTATTCACAAAATCTCTCCCAGCCTTTAGCTTCCACAAATGTGTTCGAGGTATAGGGATGAGACGACTTAGTGAGTTATAAGGTTCAGGGGGAGTGAATCCCTGAACCATAGCCCATATGTAAGACCAGGAGACTTACATGATCCCGAAGATCCAAATGTTGCACTCTTTTTTCCTTTGTGAGTTTTCCTGAAGTTTTTTCACGTAAAGGTTTTTAATGAGGCAACAAGTGTGATCCAAGAAATGGATGCGATGCACTCTTTTCTCCATCCTTTTTTTCCCACTGGGTTTTTGGGAGGAGTTTTTAATGAGCTATGTGCATGCCGTGGTATTCGCCCAAGGGGGAGTGTTACGAAACCTAGAAGGTTTGGTATGGGCAAATACCAGAACCGCCATTGGTGGGCTTAGTCTATAAATAGAGATGCAGTGTACCCATGTAATCATCTCTGATTTCATTAATAAAGACTCTTGACGTTCTCTCTCTCATTGGTGTCTTTGGTGTTATTGATTGATTGCGTGATTGTATTACCGTTCAGCGATTCATCGATTATTTCTTAATAGGGCTTTCCCGAGTCGCCTCTCTCGCCACGTACACGGTACACGACTCTCACAAGTGCTGTGTCCGTACGTATCGATGTTGTGGGCCCTCTCGCCCGTGAGGGTCAGAAGAACAACCGGGGGGGTGATGGTGGTTTGATGATCGAAATGAGCTAGTCAAAATTTTGTTGTAGCTGAAACCTAAGCAAAGTCAAAAATTAATAATGTTAATTGAATAGTGGTCAAATCAAAAATAAAATTTTGGTGAACAATTTTATCACTGTCGAATTGACCACATATAGTATTAGATTTCATTAACGTTACGTAACAAAACAAATAACAGCCGATTTTCTTTACCAAAGTAGCAAACCAAACCAAACCAAACCGCCCCGACCCGTGCAGGAATAGAACTGTTTCCGTGAAATTGGTCCATTTTCAATATTTCTTAAAAGTCCCGGATTTATTGGATAACTTTTATTTTTTTTTAAACCTCTTGGGGCTCCAACTTTTGATATTTCTTCATTCATTTTTGGCGATGATTTTTAAAAATGTTTTCGATTTTTGGTATTCTTCGTTTGGACTTATTTGCACCCCGATAATGCTTTTAGTCCGATGCTTGTGGATGGTTTACTTCTTTCGCCGTGGTGGGATCCTTTGCGGGGTGCTATTTTTGTTACCCGTTGTGTCTTTAAAAGGGTTATTAAATTGTTTTTCGGGTCGCTCTTTTAGGTTTCCCAGAACATTGGAACATGGCGTTGTACACCGTGAGCCTTATGGGGAACTACAACTAGGTTTGTCCTTGAGTCGGAAATGTTGTGGCCCATGAATATAGCGGGAATTATTTTAATCTGGGAGATCCTCAAAAACTTAAATCGTCCGTGAATTTATATTGTTAGTTCGAGAAGCTTGACAACAAGCGGGCAACGCGATTCTTTTGGATTTCTGGAATGTGAAATTTTTCAATATTTTACGGGCACGGAAATTAAAATTGGATGCTACTAGATTACCTTTCTTTCCTTAGGTCTCTTTCGGCTGTTAATACTGAAGTTACATCCGATGTCGCTATCTTACTTTTGAAAATTTTAGTTATATCCGCCTAATTTAGGAACAACAAAAAATCTTTAAAAAGGAAATTTTTTCTACTATTTTAAAAAAAAAAATAGAAATAGTTTCTCTGATTCTTCAAGGGGGACGGCCGGTCTGCCAGGCTCTCCTTTGCTACTTGAAGCACCCACTTAATTGCGCGTCCTTTTCCTTGTGGTTTCCTCCTCCTTTGGTTCTGTTTACATTGGGTTGATTTCATCTGCTCCGATGTCTGGGGAGGTTTTCTATCGTTTCTATAATTAAATCCGTGAACGTCATGGAGGTTAACTTGCAGTTTTCTTTTTAGGACAAATTCGTGGGCTGACACGTTTCAACCCAGATGCTGGTACGTACTTAAATTGATTAAAGTAAATTATTTTTTTTTCTTTTTGTAAAAAAAAAAAAAAAAAATAAAAAAGAAATAAAAACTAAATTATGCCTTTGAATTTATGATTGGTAAAAAATTATAATTTTCATGAAAAGGTTCAACTTTTTTTTCTTTTTTTTGTGGCTTTGGCGTGCAAAAACGCGGTCCTCCGTGGACCAGCGAGGGCCGCGCGGTGGCCTAGGGGGGCTGGCTCCGCGCTGGCTGGCGGGGAGCGCCTTTTGCGGCTCCGGCCTTTCGGGCCCGGCCTTCTGGGGCTTGACCGCTGAGGGCGCAGGGCGCGGGGTGGGTCTCGGGCGCGGAGGCGGCCCTTCTTCCTCATTGGGGTCTGGGGAAACGGTGGCACTTAGCCGCGGTTGGGGTGAGCGTGTGCTTTTTTTAAATTTTCGAAAATAATAAAAATCTATTTTTGTGTGATATTAAATTTAGTCTATGTAATCGAAAAAAATTGATAAAAAATATTGTCTGGATGACGTGGCGCAGCAAAAAAAAAAAGAGTCTTCGAGGTAGGCTTGGTATGGCACGCGCTGGCGACGGCGTTTAAAATACATTTTTTGAAGTCGATTTATACCAAGCAAAATTCTAAAGTTTTCTAACCCATGGTCTTCAAAGGGCAAAGTTTTTTTTTTATTTTCGTTCGATGCATCTTTTTTTAGGATAGGCTGGAAGCTTAAAAAAAAAAACTGGAAAAAGAATGTAAAAAAATCTACCAGTCTTTAACACCTAAAAACTTTGATAAAACTTTATTAAATTCATTTGGGGGAAATTAACTGACCCTGCTTCATTGTCTCCCAATTTTGGGCTAGTCCAAAAAAAAAAAAATTGGGAAAAAATTTAAACACCCAAATACGTGACCAAAAACAAGTACATTTTAATCATAAAATAAAAAAAATATTTTCAAGTATTTTAAAAATTCAAAAAAATATCTTTTTAAAAAACGTTTTCTTATTTGTTAAATACAAATGTGTTCGAGGTATAGGGATGAGACGACTTAGTGAGTTATAAGGTTCAGGGGGAGTGAATCCCTGAACCATAGCCCATATGTAAGACCAGGAGACTTACATGATCCCGAAGATCCAAATGTTGCACTCTTTTTTCCTTTGTGAGTTTTCCTGAAGTTTTTTCACGTAAAGGTTTTTAATGAGGCAACAAGTGTGATCCAAGAAATGGATGCGATGCACTCTTTTCTCCATCCTTTTTTTTCCACTGGGTTTTTGGGAGGAGTTTTTAATGAGCTATGTGCATGCCGTGGTATTCGCCCAAGGGGGAGTGTTACGAAACCTAGAAGGTTTGGTATGGGCAAATACCAGAACCGCCATTGGTGGGCTTAGTCTATAAATAGAGATGCAGTGTACCCATGTAATCATCTCTGATTTCATTAATAAAGACTCTTGACGTTCTCTCTCTCATTGGTGTCTTTGGTGTTATTGATTGATTACGTGATTGTATTACCGTTCAGCGATTCATCGATTAAGAAACCCCGAGTCGCCTCTCTCGCCACGTACACGGTACACGACTCTCACAAGTGCTGTGTCCGTACGTATCGATGCTGTGGGCCCTCTCGCCCGTGAGGGTCAGAAGAACAACCGGGGGGGGGGGGGGTGGTTTGATTATCGAAATGAGCTAGTCAAAATTTTGTTGTAGCTGAAACCTAAGCAAAGTCAAAAATTAATAATGTTAATTGAATAGTGGTCAAATCAAAAATAAAATTTTGGTGAACAATTTTATCACTGTCGAATTGACCACATATAGTATTAGATTTCATTAACGTTACGTAACAAAACAAATAACAGCCGATTTTCTTTACCAAAGTAGCAAACCAAACAAAACCAAACCGCCCCGACCCGTGCAGGAATAGAACTGTTTCCGTGAAATTCAAGCCAAGTTTTGCTTTTACAGTGATGGATACAACACAAGTGCGGCGTCTTGACATCCGCGGAATTTGATGTTGTAAGTTGTAACTGATATGAGATGCACCCACGACAAAAGGCTCCAAAAACTCTCTTGCGAGTGTTCCTTCAAAAGGATTATATATTTACATCACACTATATGTTATCCGTTGAACTAAGATGCATCCAGTATAGCCTCCAGATGATGAGAACATTCATATATGGGATTACCATTTACCAGAAACTAGAATATGTGGGGATGCCGATGCTACAAATGCAGCAACGGTTTTACTTATTTTTCATTTTGAATCAGTTATTTATAGATGATTCTACTAGTATATATCTACCGGTTTGCCATGGAAGTTGGCACGCCATAGCAACATGTTCCTTTTTTTCTCAGTTTCTTCTCAAGGCAGGCTGAATTGTAACAGCGACTGGGACCTTGGAGCAGGTCACTGAATATGTAATGGTCCTGATTTAAAAAGACGAGAAAAGTATGAGAACAGAGTCGAACAACAGAAGTAACACCGTTACATGGGTACAATAAGCAGAAAAGGAGCGAGTCTCACAAATTGGTTATAACAAACTATCGAATGAACTAAGCAATATGCTTAGTCCTTATAATCCTCCAAGCATAGGCTCTTACCTTGTCACATTTACAGATCAATGTAGACACGCAAGCCATCACGAGCTAACTGCACATCTATCCCCTCTCTGCATTCACAAATAACAATGAATGAGCACGCATGCCTTTTAGGAACTTACAGCACAACGAAATCAATAGTGACCATTTTAAGACAGTACTGCTTATTAGATGACGCGAGTGTCAAAGTACAAGTGTGTTGTTCATGCCAACTTATTTGGGGCATGAGCATGTGGGTGAAATAATTTAAACCATCTTGCGGGAAGCCCACCTTCTGGACCATTCTTCCAATGTTTGGTTGTCCTTGAGATGATCCATCTCATGAGTCATCCCAATGAGCAATGCTTTTTGGGGCATATCCTCTTAACAGCATCTAGCGTCTGCAGCATGACATGGTATTAGCACCCAAAAAAAACAGAAACAAGAAAATTTGGGGGAAAAACAAATTGATTTGAGCTGTGCAAGAGAAACCAACCTGATCCCAACAAAGATGCACATTATGAGAACCGGTCTGTTCACACAGGTAGAATGTCAGATCCCACAACTAAAAACAGTGACACAGCCTAATAAGGCTTACTAATCCAATGTTTTTAAGCAATCAGTGATGATGTTACCATGAATTGCTACACAAATCAGCTATATATGTAAATATTGACAAAGTAAAAAACTATTAACTTTTTCCAAATCTATGGTCTTATCAATTACAGTTATTTAAGCACAAAGTGAAGAATTGCTTCCAAAAGTAACTAAAGAATCAGTATTATGTAAGATGTTATCAGCCATGTATTTTTCATTACAAAAGCAACACAAAGTTCTGTCCAGGTCTTATGTTTTCCTTCTTCTAACTACAGCTTTTTGGATATTATTAGAACAATGAATAATACACTTTTAGCAAACAGGAGTGTGCACCACCATGGGTGCCAAATCATTTCTGCTATTTTAGTATATAAACAATGGTTGAATAGCATCAACTTGTTGTGATCTGCATTCAGCACCTGACTTGGATAACTTCATTACTGTAATGTAAAATTAGGCAGATCACATCTGTACCATCTGAAACACAGTTATGTGCATAATTCTTTGACCCATTTTACATAATTCCAGAACTGAGATTTCTGCCATATGTATTTATTAAATCAAAAAATAAGATGCTGTAGTTTTTTCTTTACAAGTTCCTCTCAATATTCTGGAATGTGTTTGTCCTTTGCTATTTTTGGTTCATCGGGTTTTGGCTCCTGGCAGTTTTTGTCTCAGGGTTGTTTTTTAAATTAGTGTTTGCACTGATGTACTTGCTTTTTTACTCAGCTTCTCTAGTGAGCTGGGGATTAATAAAAGTTGCCTTGTTTCAACAGATTAAATTCTGAATTGTGAAGTTTCCAAGGTACAACAAGCAAAGACAGTTAAACTGAAGGAAATTGTTAACAAAGTCAGAATGAGAATATGGGATGGAATGTGTTTCATGACCCTTCTCTCAATGAATTGCAATTGACTAGAAAGTTCTCCAGAAACAAATACTCCTTCTGTTTCACTATATCTGTCCACGGCCCACCATGTGCACAGACCAAGGAAGCATTAAATCTAAGGAAAATTAATAAGAAATGATCATGCATACCCCTAATAAATGACATATTATAACTATTTAACCCCTTCCAAAGCTCTTAAGGGTAGAGAGTGGAAACATTACAATAACTACACTCTTGAATCTTGATTCTCTCAATGGACAAATATTTTGGAACGGATACTCCCGAGACCATGGACAAATATAGAGAAACGGAGGGAGTACAAAACAAGCAACTAGAAGGGGAAAGAACAGAAGAAACTAACCCTGTATAAGCAATCCAAGATGAGCAAATCCAGTTGACCCCCTCGAGACTTTGAAATTGCTGAAAGGTAAGCATATGATCACAAAATAATGAGGCTCCTGGATAGTGAAAATAAGCAATAAAGGACAGGAAATAAATCTACCAGATTTGTAGCTATTTTCAAAGCAAACAGTGAACAGATCTGCCAGCCCATGCATGCATGCATGCATTCCTAAAAGGGAAAGAAGGATGGCATGGCAAAGAAAGAGCTCACAATTCATTCATGTAATACTTATGGATAAATATTTACTTCTCAAACTCCACGTTTAATTACACAGGTCCATAAATTAACATTGCACTATAATTTCAGCTATAGTATTATGGCGAGCTCCAAGCAGAGAATTGTAGTTGATCAACTGGACCAGGTTAGTACTTGGTACTAATGGAATTCATTTTTGTTAGATATGTAGATGGTGTTCTTTTCATAATTGTAAATACTGTACATGTTATATATTGGTCTCTTGGTCCATTGGAACATATACAAGTCTCATTCCAATATGGTATCAAAGTAAGGCTAGGGTTAGTGTTAGGTTTTTGTAGATATGCAGATGGTGCCTTTCCCCATGGCAATAGTGTAGGGCGTTCTTGCCCATTGGAACATATACAAGCCTCATTCCAACAATTTTAACCAAAATCTAGATTAAGTTAATACGCACTATGGTCTCCTGTCGGGGGAAATTTTATCTCCCAATAAGCAACATAAGCACCATTGCAGCATAGAAATTATTATAAAAGTAAAACACAACTGATATAGCAGCACTAGGAGGCATAGGTATACCATGTTCTGTGCTTGGAGGAAACCGTGAAACATCTGATATATAAGCAACTTTTGATTTTCTTCCGAAAAGGAAACCCAAACAAACATAGTCCTCTCCATGAATCACCTGAGAGGTATACAAAACTAAGCGAAAAATATGAAGCAAAATAAAATGGAGTTGATAGAAAAATGTGAAGCACTTATTACCGGCAAGGGAACAAACTCTAGCCCTGAGGTCGTAAATGGCTTCTGAAGATCACTATCAATTATTCTCCAGTCAAGTTGAGCAACTCGCCTGACCTCCTCTCCTTCCTTTAGTTTCTTTTTTACCAAGTAAGGGAACTTTTGGGCAATGCTGTTTAAAATTAAGCATGTGAGTTGGATACTTGGATGGTACAAATCTTCGCTTAATGTCTTACCAAATGACTACATATCGTCTGTAAATCAATGACGAAACATGAAAAGACCTAGGAAATGCAAATTCTTTATCAGCGAGGCCTCCAATTAGGAAGTAGTTTCAAGAGAAAGCATACGTAACTGTCCTATAGTTAAGATTGCACTAGCCAGCTAACTTCACCTAACACAGCATACAAAAACATGAATGCTTGTAGAGAAGTTCAAAAGGAGACGAGACCAGGCCACAATTCATGGTTAGAAGCAGAATCCTCAAAAAATGCTCATTTTTACTCTTTAGTCTTTAGCACACAATTGCCAATAGGAATTACAATGTATTACACATTTATATTTTATGCTACAGTATAACTTATTAACTTAACAATTAAAAAGTACAAGATAATATGACCTGACGAAACAACTAAACAAGGAAGTCATTTGGATCTTATTCCAACTTAGCCATTTTTGTCATAGCCTAGCTGAGCAAGGTTGGTTGTTTGGATTTGTAGCTTTTGATGACATGCTTTGGTAGCATGGTGCCATTGTGTTTTGTACTTATGGAAGGTAGCATGGTGCCATTGTGTTTTGTACTTATGGAAAACTAGTCTTTGCAAGTAGGACTAATTCCACTAAAATATAATGAGAAAAGTGAACTGATAATTTGATATTTAGTTAAGATGGATGCTTTGTGAATATTCTGCCTTTTTCCAATCTTGTTCACGCAGGAGAGAAAATTTGGATCTCCATGTTGGGCAAATATTTCTGTTGTGGTCTAGCACAATAAGGGGGTAAACATCCGTCGGAGGGAGCTCAGACGGTGGTGACTTGAAGTAGAACAGCGCTAGGTGAAGGAGGGCACCAATTGGGAGAGGAATAGATCTAGAATAGCCGGTGAAGGGAACGACCACAGCTGGACTTTAGAAACTATGAACTTGTTTATTCATCTTTGCTTCATTGATAATGGATACATGCTATCCCTTTTATAAGCACGATCCGACTTGAGTCCTAATAAACAATCTCTACTATCTTTACTACTTTATATTTCTGAGTTTACCCCGCCCCAAACTCATCCGCCCACCCGCCCGCTCAGAATAACCACCCCCCTCCCCCCTCTGTCACCCCCTTCTTCGGCCCCTCCGCCAAAACCGCCTCACCCAGCGACCCACCCGCCCACCTCGGCCTCATCGGCCACTCCCACTCCCCTCTCCGCCTCTCCACCGCCTCTCGCCTCTCCGCCCCTCCGCTGCCTCTCGCCTCTCCGCTCCTCCACCTTCTCCGCCCCTCGCCTCTCTCACTTTGCCGCCCGCCTCCTCCGCCTCATTCTTCTGGTCTCGTCCTCCAGCCGATTCGTTTTTCCCCTAGCCCTAGGTTGCACCGCCGCCGCCCGATGTCTCCGCCCCGATGGCCGCCCCAAGTCGCCTTGCTGGCCCTCCCTCTCGGCTCTCTCTCTCCACGCCGGCCCTCGGCCTCTCCCACCGGCAGATCCTGTCTCCCATATCCCCAGCCGCCGGGCCTCCTCCTCCCGCTCGCCCTCACCTCCTCACCGCCTCTTCCTCGTGATCCTGTGGATGGCCTCCCGCCCTCCACCACCACCGCGCCGCAGATGGCCTACTCCTCAATATCCAACAGAAGGCTTGCTCCCCTCTCGCTTCTGGCTCTGGTTTCTCCCCAATCTGATCGATTTGCTAGGGTTTGTGGTTGGTGAGTCTCGATCTGACGGTTTTGGATCTGTTTGTGTCTATGTGCGCGTGCGCATTTGGAGGGTTTGCTGGAGATGTAGCAGGCGGTGCTCTTGGACGACAACGCTGTGCAGCTGGAGGCCACCACGCAGTTCCAGAAGCTGAAATCCATGAGTGAGATTTGAAGTTTTACTTCTGAAGTTTTATGAGTTGTTGACTCTTGGAGCACAATGATCTATCACTTTTTTTGTCACAAAGGTTTGTAATTAATGCATTTCTTTAAATTGTTACCTTCCAAATTGAATGCAGAAGTGATAGGTGATATTTGTTCATGTATACTCATGATGCACTGGTTTATAGTTGTAATTTATAGATATTATTTAGATTTTTAGAATGCATTAATTGGATGAAAACAAGCAAACATGGAAGTCTTTTGATTTTATTCAAGGATTAGTAGTTTGGTTGTGCTTATTAGAAACCAGCGCAGCACAATTATGCCTTAGAATTTGTGAGGAAAGAAAGTTGGATTTAAATTGATGTGACCATCTGATATCATTATTGCAGTTTCTTATGTTAAGGCTTGATATTTTGATTGTTTCACAATTTGGATTAGTGAGGGTATTTAGTTTTTTTGAACTGTTTAGTCTCAGGACAGTGAATTTTGGTTTAGGCAAATATTTTGGCATTTTAGTCTTCATCCCATCTGTGAAATACTAAACTCATAAGATGCCTAATTATATGTTTTTTTAATTCATGTCAGGTTTATTAAGATGCTTGCATGGTGCATAGCTGCTGTTCAGAGTCTTCTTATAATAGCTTCTTGCAAGCATTACAGTGTTGATGTTGTTGTTGCATGGTGGGTAAATATTTCACTGTCGGTTGTTGTGTCTGCCATACTTCTGCTTCTTCTTATTGATGTATCTTCCCTATACAGGTATACTGTGAATTTGGTTGTTTTCTTTGTGGACAATAAGCTTACAGGTAAGAAAGAATCTCTTGCCATTTTGATGATAGTGTTTTTCAAATTGGTTTCCGTGGATATCGTGGGGATATGTACATGATCTTAGGATGATGAGTCAATTGGCAATGGCGTTATTGGTTTGCAAAATCTCGCGTTTTGAAAGCGCTCTGTCTTTGTCGAGTTCTGGTCCGGTCCGCCAAGCCAAGCCAGGCCGGCCGTGGCGACCGGCCGTGAGTATTCCGGTCCGACCGGCCACAGTTGATGATGGATTTTGGAGCTAGGCCAAAAATAGGTTGTGAAGGCATGAGAGGGGAGTCTCCTAGATGTGGTCATATTATTTTTGGAGCTCCCAGTCAAAAGTTCTATTCAAATGAAAATTCCAGAGAGTTTCGGATTTTCAAGTTGAAAATTTGGCTAAATCATTTGGAGCGGTCGGACCGGCGTTATGAAATCGGTCGGACCGGCGTGAAATCGGTCCGACTGGTGGGTATGGCAGTCAGACCGGCTCCCACTTGAACTTCGGCCACTTTGGCATTGTTGTATTTTGATGGTGTCTATTATATGAGTTTCAATGCTTTATTGTTGCATATTGCATTGTTGAGCTAATGTGGGTCAAGTTGTGAAGAACTTGTTCCTGGAGACGATTTCTTTGTCTATTGCTGTGCAGGTGGCTTGCAGGTCAACAACGTCAACGGCGAGGAGGATCGGGACTAAGCTTGGAGAGCTGAGGTCCAGAACGATCATGGATGCCGGGTGGAGTCGTGTGACTCAAGCATGGTGCAGAATGGACAAGATGGTTCGAACGGGCAGTTCGTTGCAGCTGGTTGGATCAAGCGGCGCGGGGGTCGGTGCAAGTGCCTTAGAGGTTCCGATGGGATTCGGACGGGAGAGACTTGCCGACATGATGAGAGCCGCTGATTAACCTACACGTGGTGAAGCAAGCAATTGCTTCAACAGATTTGTGTGTGTGTATCCCATTTGTATTGGGCCTTAATGGGAGCCCACTAGAAACCCTAGGCCTTCCTATAAATAGAAGGGGGGAGTTGGAAAAACCCTCCCAAACATTCATTTGAGAAAACCCTAAGTTTTCTAGGGTTTGGAGAGGAGAGGAGAGGCTAGGGTTTAGAGAGAAAATCTTTGGTGCGCTCTTTGATTGAGCTCTTGTCCTCCTTGTGGGAGTGGCTTTGACAAGCAACATCTTGAATCAATCGATCTATGGATGTTTGTTCAAGGATGAAGTCTCATATGTTTTCTTCTCTCTTTTGATGATTTTGGTGCTTCCTTGATCCGGTTGTTTTTGGTTGATCTCTTGACCTCATTTACCTTGCTATGATGTGTGGGAATACTCCTAGAACCATCTAAATCTTCAATCCCCCACAAGCAAGTTTTGGATCAAGTTTTTCATATTTCTAGGTTTTGAACACTTCTTTGGTGAAACCTAAAGAGATCAATTCTTTGAAGTGGATCTGGACGATCGTCGCTAGGAATAGGTCCCAGATATCCTTAGGGAGGTGTGCTCCAAGTTTGGTCAAGTTTCATTGGTTGAATCAAAAGTTTGACCAATTTTCGTTTTGGATTTGGGCATTGTGCAGTGCTACTAGACTAAATCGGTCCGACCGATTTTATACGTGATAAGACCTTGACCATTCGGACCTTGATTGGGCACGGTCGGACCGCGACTTTCAGACCGCCATTTTGCCAACGGTCAGACCGGTCCAGTGAGATCAATTCTCCATTGTTGAAGCTTGTGTTTAAGGGGAAAATCGGATTCAGCACAAGGCTTTCTCTGTGCATTTACTGATCTTCTTGGCTTTCATAGCTATTGAAGAAAAGTGCGTGTTGAATTTGATTAAAGTCAAAAATTAAAAAAGCGTCTATTCACCCCCCTCTAGTCGTCTTTCCGGTCCTACAGTTTCATTATAACCATTTTTTTTGTGTACAGAACTTCCTGATCGATCAGCAGGATCGGCATCAGTTCTACCTGTGAGTGTGAAGGATAAAGACAGCAAGTTGAAAGAAGAGAACAGTAGGCTGCTGAATGGTAACACTGTTGATGCTTCTGATCGGGTATGAGGCATCACAATAATAATCTTTTGTTTCAACAGGATAGAAGGTCCTCTTTCTTGAATTTGGTGGAAATTCGAATGCTGCTCAAACTCTGAAACTGAGGAATACCCTTGTGTTGTGTGCAGAGACCACGTATGCAAATGAATGGAAAGCACCTTGAGAATGAGAATTTGGAGATTCACTGCCAGGTAACTCATCAGTTTTATCCATTTCTTCCTTGATAATTAGAATTTTAAAAAATCTTTACTGACTTGTGCTATTATAAAGATGCTGCGTTGACATACAGGGGAATGGTCTGACAATCTCTGTTTACTAAAAAAAACCTCATGTGGACCAAATGTTTTATTTCGAGAACATGCAAGCCGTGTCATTGCAATTAAGAAGTAAAAGAGGTTCATACAACTGGGCCAATCTTTTTACTGTAGCTTGAATAACAGACAAACTTCCACACTGTCTGGCAAGAATATCTGCGACACCTTTCTTGTTTTAAAATGTGAGCATATAAGTTGACTAGCTTGTTGCCACAAACCTGACTAGCTTTTTTCAACCGAGAAGTGAGAACAGTATGTGAACAGTAGCTGATGTCACTTAGTGAAAGTGAGCAAGTTATGAAAAAAGTGATATAGATAATAATTAAGGGTTACTATCATCTCTTAGTCAGAATACTGGGTATTCAACTTAGTTTTGTCTATATTCAAAAATATTTCAAACATTGTTTATTTAATTAATTCATCTAGGTGATTGGTTGCATGCAATAAAGAAATCACCTCCGGGTTTATCTTCCGATTTTCTTTCCCAGTGTGACCCACCATGAGGAAAGTGAAATTGGACAAATAGGCTACCAATTTATTTTCTTCACTTATTATCTCTTAATTTGATTATTGCAAAATGCATAGATAACTATAATTATTCCTTTCATAATTTGATCAGCGGTCCATCTTTTTGCCGACCGTGCTGCTCTTTCATCATCATGATACAGATTCTTTCACCAATTGAATTATGCATGCTACTGCTGTTGTCATAAGATCTACAACATGCATACTGTTGAGTTAGGACAACCTGTTGTGTCCTTGCCAGAGTATAACCAAAGATGAGTTACTCTATGATTGTGTTGTGCATTTAGTGTGCAAGAGTAAAGGTATTTACTCCTTGCATGGGAGATGCCAGGCAGTAGGACTGTATAATACATTTCTATTGCCAGGGATGTCAGGTTTTTTTTCAAAATCAGCAGTTTGTCATTCTTAACCCTGAACTTTCTGTGCATGTAATTATTTTACTGTACACCATTCTCGATGCATGACATTTATGCTGTCTACACGTGGTTTGTAGATCATGGAAAATTATCAATGAGGTCTTAAGCTAAAGCTATATTGCCTCTAGGGCCAAGAGCCGAGCTATGTGCTACAAAGAAGATATTGGCTAATCAAAATATGCTTATCACACAGTAATAGATAGAATAGAACCATTAGGACGAGAAAGGGATATTATTTTGCAATGACTTTCCAAAGTTCCAAATATTCAAGAAAAACAGAACACTCTCAAGACAGTGACATCTTACTATGCTGAATTAACATAAACTCATACCTTCTCACGCTATTTCATGCCTAGGGGTTATCGCACCATAGACGAGGTATTGATCACTCGATTGTAATTTTATGGTTACTAATTACATAATTCCTTTACTAATTTTTGAATTGAATTTTCTTTGTTCAGGTTTGGAGTGGGTTTGTTGTCCTGTTTCAATCTTCGACGCATTGGTGAGGATCTCACTCACTCTTTTCTTGGCAAACAAGATTTATTTTGCCCTTGCTGTGCATCTTGCTTCAATAGAATTGAACAATCAAGCAGTTAGTGTAAGAAAAGTTTTAGCTGCATTTATTCATTTTGTTCAGTGCCAAGGATCAGTCCATCTGTACTTTGATCTGTAATTGCTCACAGCTCACATTTACACAACTAGCATGTAGAGTGTAGAGATGCTTTCTTAAACTTTAGCTAATAGAAAAATTCTTCCAGCATTTTGGTAGATCACGAGTACACAACGCATGCATGAGCAGTCTACTTTTCCTGAATGTGTAAATTGCTGAAAGTACATGTGTACATTTTTGTTGAGCCTAGCTTATCAGTGAAATGTATAGGACAACTCATGCAAGTAGCAACCAGTTTTCGATTTATCCAGTCAGAGGCTGCTACCTGCATCACTATACCTCCCTCCCTCCCTTTCTCCCTCTGTATAGTTTTAAAGGAACGTAGCATCTTCTTCATACACCATGTATTTTTCAAATGCTAAACATTCATGCACAATTAATGAAAGTAGGAGCTCCAGAATGATAGTTGATACTTTTTTAGCTTATTTAGTCAACTTTGTCTAGCAATTTCAGAGAAACTGCTGAATTATATTGAACTATCCAAGCTGATGTTTACAACTAAGATGTTTGTAATGCCACCACCCGATAGGTACTGAGCATCATTCTTCAGAAATATAGCCACAATGCGTTTCAAGCAGCTAGGAAGTTGTGCCGTTGACGCCTCCAATTACAGATCGGTTGATGCAAATGCAGATCCTGCTTGATGCTGCGTAGCTAATTTATATGATTTGTATATATTGTCCTATCGTGAGATCCACTGCAATCAGAATTCTTGTTATGTATGGTTCTCGCGTGCAACATGTAATTATGGACTTTCTAAAACCGTATAAGTTGGCTGACAAAAGCATATTCAAATGTCAACGTCATATGAGCATTGTCCATTGGATTTTTGGTGTTTTGCTATACCTTGTTTTCTTTTGAAGAATGCATCTGTTGAAGTGTTAAGTTAGAAGTGGTGGTTGACAAGAGTTGCTGCAAAGTGTTTTTTTGGAAAAGAATGGGAAATGATGCCGTTGAATGGAAGTTTTGTGTTATTTTCATTACTTTTGCTGAAGTGGTGTTTGATCTGAAATCATTGATACAAAGTATGAGTTTTCGTTGCAAAACACGGGCACATAACTTCGTAGAAACATGACTGCTTTGTACTTGTATGTAATAATTTTGTGGCACTATGTCTTTGCTTATGGTCTTCTTATCGACCAAATAAAAACATTATTTAGTGCACGATTTGATATTCTGTTGCAGCGCACAGGCACCCTACTATATAGAATATATCTCTAAGGACGTAAATCCAACTAACAAGGAAATTAAATATTCTTATCTCTATTTTCCAACTATTAATGCACTGCAGGTCCGGCATGAACAGTATGCAGTTGCTACAGTACCACATGTGCTATTCACCCTCACCGACAGTACCCCCACGCCCATGACAATTTCTTTGCTCAGTTAGGCTAGTTCCTTTCAAAAGATAGGTCTTCAGAGCAGACCAAATAGCTAACACTTATATAAAGGATATAACAGGTTTTGCCAGATTAGACAAGAGTTCCACATGGCCCACATAAAATATTATACATGCATCAATGACAGTTCCAGAACAATGAATACACGAGTCAATCAACTATCAACAATGCTTTATTCAACATCGCTGTATTTAGTAGAAATTTTTTCCCTTTATCAACCTGATTCCCCTGAAATGTGTTAAATTTGATAAGTTCTGCATTTGCACATCCTATTTTCTGGCTATCATTTTTGTCCATCACTTAACATATCACCAGTAGGTCCATCTTGCACATAACGCAACAGACATAGGCTCCTTAATGTATGTTGTGAGTGGCAGTAAATTAATTGTAGTATCCACCATGGCACCATGACAAATTGAGGCAAGTATTACGCAGTAATACTATCGGTTCAAAGAATAAAGCACAAAAAAAGGGTAACCGAGATGATAAATAGTTAATATAGCACAAATCACAAAGTAGTATTCCCCAAAAAATCACAAACTAATATATTATAGCATATCAAGACTAAAAGGAGTGCGTGCATGTATACTTGACAGAACTCTCTTACAACAGACCAATGTGAATACCTAACAAAGGCAGCAAGAACTCAAGTACCTGTCCATAGCAAATTGGGAAAGATAAATTGGGGTTGGATCAATATCATTTGTAGGACTAAATGGCTGAACAACCCGAATATCATCAAGACCTAAGATTGCATCTGCGTGCTCATGAGTCAGAATAATCTGTAATGAATAAAGCAAAAGATGTTAGTGTATGCATAATACTGACTTTTTCATTTTACTGTTACAGTGATCCCATAGCTGGCAGTTTAGTTGTCCAGTAGACCATATCAGAGAAGTTCAAACAAACAAGAACACAATCAAGAACTCACAGAATCAACACAAGGGATTTTGTGGTGAACAAACCACCGTAGAACTTGTTCTCGGAATGTCTTCCCAACATCAATTATAATATATTTGTGTGCACCTTCATCTTGGAAATAGTCAATCAGAAGAGAAGTATTGCACCTGTAGGAAACCAAGTATCAATCTAGTCCCAAAAATGCATACAATAAGTAAGCATGAATGTAGCTATCGACCTTGTTCAAGTGCATTAATACTCCAAAAAAGGGTGGCAAACAATTAATTGTTAAGGTGACCAGATTACTATGGAAAAGTCAAGGAAAGAAGTTCGAGTTCACATGGCTTCAAATGTACAATAACCATAATACCAACCTACCTATAAGCCAACCAAGAAGATCAATCTGGTCCCAGAGAAGGAATTGACCAAGAGTATCAAATGAATATAAGAGCATGAACGTAGCTCAATAAAGTCAAGGTGCCTTTTTATCATTAAAAATATTGGAGAATAAATTTAATTCGTAAGAACATGTAGCATTTCTCGTATCCAGCACAAAATTTCTGAAATTTAATGTCAAACCAGACTTAAATGACATAATGCAATTGCATTTAGAACTTGTGCACCTTGTTTGTACGCATTGAAATATAAATATCTCATCAATAGATTGTTTTATCAGATTAGTTTATTTTCTTCAAAAAAAGGGGGAAAGGGATAAGAAGTTCTAAAATCACGGCAATAGATATATTCATACAACCTTTAATTACTACAGTGCTGCATTTCCTGTATTCCTTGTACGATAGTAAAAGCCATACTTACTACTAGATTGAAATAAATGCCCAAAACAAAGTAATCACTCTATGTATGTACATACAAACTTGAAAATTGGAAAGCTACCACATTTTTATAGCAAATACAAGAACTTGTGGACAACATATGACCCCATGTTTTTTAAATTCTAATATATTTGTCCTCTCAGCTAGGTGGAGTGTTTTTAGACAGATCGAACACCCCAACCGGTGATGCTCCATCCGAGGATTGAAATCTGATGATCGGGAAAATCCGACCGATGGCGATCTGAATAACGATCGGTTACCGGTAAATTTTAAAAAAAACTGGCCCGAATTCGAATTTCAAAATTTGAATCTGGATTTTCTCAGGACCGGTTACCGGCCGGTAAATGGAAAAACCGGCTGAAAAACCGGGAAAAACCGGGAAAACCGAAAAATGGTGAAAATGGTAATTAGCAAATTTAAATTTGGAATAATGCAAATATTAATGAGAAAGTGTTTCAAGTTGTACATAAAAAACTTGATTTTCCAAGGATTGCTTTCTAGTTACATGACTCCACCTCCTAGAAAGATAGCTTTCTAGTTACATGAGCTACCCTTAGGAGCTAGTATTTTTAGCTGAAATATGAAAGTTGGACTTGATCGGCCAGTCCTAGCCAAACAAATGCTAGTATATTGATGCTAGTAATCATACATATGAAACTTGTGTCGCTGAACAAACTATTAGCAAATACTTTTTCGTATCTCTTATTAATCATATCGCGTCACTAAATGATTTGAAAGTATAGGATTAAATAATCAATCCAATCCTGAGCAAATAATGATGCAATCCAATTCTCTCATGGTTGCATGCAATCCAATTAATGAGAAAGTGTTTCAAGTTGTACATAAAAAATCCTCATTTATGTTTTAATAGTTAAATATACTAAAAACTAATGTTTCGATACATAATCTAGCATAAGAATGCCTAAACCAACTAGGGAAAGACATTATGGAGTCAAAAATTCAAATTCAAATTTTAAAAATTTCGGCCGGTATTTTTTTTACCGGTTCCGACAGGTAAACCGGTTACCGGCCGGTTTTTTTATCCCTGCTCCAGTCCCAATTTTATTGAAACTGAAAACAGTTCTGAGCATACAAGATAACCTGACCACTAACCGGATTGATTGGTTATCGGGTCCAGTACATCCCAACATTTTCGTGATCACATGATTACAGATACTGCTACAACTTTCCTACGACTCAAAATTCACATTGCATACAAAATATGAAAATATGCATAAGCATCAACTATAGAGCCATCTATGCAGCACGCAGAATAAAATTATCCATTTCTGAAGCACAGGGCACAGCTTCTGAGCTTCCTATCTCAGCAACATCTCTCAAACAAATCCAACAGGAATCCCACGGTCCCATTGTAGCCGTGGGGGCAAAAAACTATGCGCGGTGCAAACATGGCAGCGGAGGCAAACGTTCCAGATCCAGACAACTCCTAATCGCCCGGAGAAACGCATGATTCGTACGCGATTCACAGTAACGCGCCGAACCAAAGCTCTCGATCTCAGGCCGGTTCGTCTCAGATCCGCACCGACCTCGCGAAACTGCGGACACCCCCGCATCGCCGCACGGCAGCAACATCTCGATACACATGACGTTCAGAGAACGAGAGGGGGGAGGGAGACGATACCTGTAGTTAGGGTTTAGCTCCGGGGGCACGGAGAGGGACTGGGAGCAGACGAGGCAGGGCGGGTCGGGGGCCTGGATCAGGCACCGGGCGTACGGCACGGCGCTCGAGCACCCCGTACCCAGGAACACCAGGGACGACGAGGACGGCGGCGGGGGCGTCCCGTATCCGGCGGCGCTGTTGTCGTTGGGGACGTAGGAGGCCATTGGGTTGCCGGAGCGAGACCCCGGGCGGCGACCGTGCCAAGGCGGAAGATGCGTGGAAGAGGAGAGAGAGGACGGAGTGCGCGGAATCGGTTTGGAAGGTGGTTTTGCGAATAGGCACCTGCAGTGTTGAGATTCTTCCGTTCCGTGCTTCGTAATTTTTTTTCAGAAAAGGCCGAAATATTTGCCGTAGGTATTTGTACAGGGCTTATGCGAAAATAGCGGGGTCTTTTATAACTTTTCGATCGCCAGTATATCCATCGAAAAAATTGCGTATAGTCATGCGGTAGGTATTTTTAATAGGGTTATGCGAAATTAGTGGGTTTTTTTAGAACTTTCCGATCGGTAGTTTATCCATCGAAAAAAATTGCTTAGTCTTAGGCCTTGTTTGACATAGTTTCTGCTTTGACTTTTAAGTGAGAAAAGCTAGAAGCTGAAACAAACGGCTAGCTTTTTCTCGACTTCGTCTAAGCTCAAAGCTGTTAATTCACATGGAAGCCAAAAGCGAAAAGCCAGTGTTGAGGTGCTTCCCACTTCCAGCGTCCCGAGAATACCCCCAGACTTCCCAAAAAATTACCCACATCATACATAGCATTTAAAGCAGGGCTACCCGTTCCCCTTCCCACCTCGCTCCTCCCGACTCCCCCTGGCGCCATTCTCCCTCCCCCCTGCGGCGCCCTCTCGCTCCTCCCGGATCCAGGTACTACCCACTTCGACGACGCCCTAACCCGACGACGCTCTGGCGGCGGCGGCGATCGATGCCGACGCCCCACCGACGGTGGGATCGTTCCGACCGCCATCCCCACGGCTACTGGTCAAGGCGTGGCTCCCGCCCCTTGATGACTCTCGGTCCTTAGCGTCGCGTTACCTTTCGATGTTTGCCTGCGCGTTACCTTTGGATGTTTGGCTGTTATCTGAGTGATATGGTTACTTATCCAGTGTTTTTAATCGAAAGTATACATGCCGGTCTGAGACAGATGCAGGAAAATCTGCGATAACAGAGGAGTATTATACTAAAACTTATTCCGTGTTCATCAGCAATATGGACAGTGTCATAACAGTTATACATTGCTGATGTGTCGCCAATAAGAAACGACATGAATTTATCTTGCTCCTTTAAATGACACTGAATTTATGTGAAGCTTTCTTTCGACAAAACATCTATCCCAGAATTACTTGAGTGTTATGCATTGGCTTCCATCTCCTTATGCTAAATTGTCATTCTGTTTCACCTTCTTTCAGCTGTTGCATTGGCCCTTTGCTAGTCAGACCCGATCTTGAATGATGGGCGTGGTGGCAGCGATTCATCCCGGAACAATGTCATAGAAGGTGTTCGCAAGAAGTTCATAGAGAAGGTTGTCGCCCAGCATGAAGAGTGGGAAGAAGATGATAGCGATTGAACTTTCTCTTTCTGCTAGTTTTTTTTTCTCAATTCACTCGCATCATTCGGTTGTGGATGTGCACTGCTACTTTTAATTAGTAGAAACTTGGTTTTAGCAATCTGCTGCGATACACGCGGTGGTAATGCATTTTAGTGCTCTTGTAAGATGATTGTGTTACTTGCACACTTAAATGGGAAAAAAAATCATCCATAGCAACAAAAAGGAGCTATTATTCGCGTTAATGCAGACATCAGAGCATTGCTACTTTCATGATCAGCTGGTGTTCATAGAACAATTTCACGAAACATAATCCAATCCTAATCTGTAGATGGGGACATGTCCACTAACCTCAGCGCACATGATGATACAGCTGTTATGGATGATGTTGACATGAACGGCCTCGTGACACTATTGCAATGACTTTGATAGCATGACGATAGGATATATGAAAGATATATACATCATTTTGTATGTAGTACTTGCCAATTTAAACCTTGTATAAGGGACTGATCTTCTAATCCAAATTATATTTCACATGCTTTCTGAAGGATTTTATTGTTAAAACCGTTAAATGTTCTTAAATGTCGTTACATGTTGTCAAATATCGTTTAATGTTGTTAATTCAGTTAAACGATATCAAACAAGCCATTACTGTCCTCATGAGCATTTCAGACATTTCACAGCTCGGAAGCTGCAGCCAACCTACCTAAAAGCCAGACAGCCAAACACCAAATCAGAAAAGCATAGTCATTCAGCCCGCAGTCGGAAGCCGCTTTTCAGGAAAACCACAGCTGTGCCAAACAGGGCATTAGTTTCGTTGTTTTGGATGTTATTTACGCAAGATTCTACAAACAGGTCATATCCACATTTTGTTGTACATTTTTTTACTATATCACCAATACAAGAAAATGCAGAAGCAAGAAGGTTAGCATATCGCGCATGAGAAAGAGGCCAAATGTATGCAGTCTGAGGGCATGTAATGCTTTTCTCGCTGTACTATCTATGGCATTATTTGAAGAAGAAAATTACTGCACTTAGGGACTATTTAAATTTATTAAATCAGTAGAGGATTTTTCACTTAAAAGAACTTAACATTCTATAATCAATAAAAGAGAGCCGTTGTATAACAAATGCCATAGTAGGATAACTATTTTGGGTGTTTTTAAAGTGCAAGACTTTTGACATTCTACCAAACGAAGAAAAATGATGTCTCTTAAGTACAACTCCAGTAATGAACTACTCTTGTCTAGGGCCGGAGTTGAGTCTCGGGTCGGAGTTGGGTCTCGGGCCTATTGGGCAATGGCATGTGGCCCAGGATCAAAATCCCATGTTTTTTTTGAAAAATTAGTAAAATACGATTTTGGACTAAAAGCAGTTGGGTCAACACGAGGTTTGAATCAGCTATTATACATTGATGGGCTTCTTGTGCAAGGAAGCCTACCTCGCACCTCTTCCACCCTCCTCTCCTTTCTCCTATAGTTTTGCATTTGTCTCTAAGGGTAGTTGTATGGACTTGGATCATGTTTCTTAAGTGCACCTCTTTACATGTATTGTTATTGTCCAAACTCTATTCGTATATTATACTACTATAGCAAACACTGTAGCAATTTGTTATTTTTTATCCTAATGTCTGATGATATCGATACTAACAAATTGATCTTGATTTCTAAACTTGTGATAGGCCGATCAACAAGGGAGAAAAGGTAAAGTTACCCTAAAGTTAACACCACCCAATACCCACATGGCAAATATAGAATTACAATTTATTGTGGATTCAATCTTCTTCGAAAAAAGTTCTTTTTCTGATAAAAGTAGAAATTCATGTACTTTAATGGTGTTTAATGCAAATGTTTACAAATATTGGACATCGTAGCAAAAAGGTTGTGGGTGTCTCTTTTTTTTGCCGAAATAGCATTGTTTCGGGCGGCATTAGCAAAAATGGCGGCCTCGCCCACATTTTTGCAAATTTGAAGCTCGATACCGTCCGTGGGTGGCACAGACGGCTGTTGTGCCGCCACGTGGCCTCGTCCGCACCACCCTAGGACAGAGGCGTCTCGTTCGTCCCTCCCTGGGACAGATCTGCCACGAACTGCCACCTCGCCGCCTCATTCGTCCCTCCCTGGGACGGATCCGCCCTGTGGCAGCAATGAGGACGGAGGCGCTCGGCCTGACATGGTCGTCGGCGCTAGGGTTCGACACGGCGTGTGCAGAGAAGCAAAACGGGGAGAGGATGATGAGGTGAAGGTGGTGACGCGGACACAGACACTAGAAGTGGTCGGAGTTGGCCGGCGGCGTGGATCGGTTCACGATGGCAAGATGGTTATGATGATGCTCTGTGGAAAAGGACACGTGCATGAGGTAGAACGTGGCACCGAGATGAAGAACGTGGGGTCGATGAGCGGCGGAACTCACCGGAGGAGTAAGGAACGGGCGGCGATGGACGATGGGCGAAGAGAGAGATGAAGTCGATCTCGATGCACGGTGATCCAAACTCAAAACCGCAAGAGGGGAAGTGTAGATTAAGGACTAGAACATGGGATGACGCGAGGGGATTGGCACAGAATGCGAAGACAAGGTGTCGACCGTCGTGGGCGCCCTTTTCATCTCTTTCGTCTTCGGCCGTGCCGTGTCGCGCCCGTTCCTCTGTCGACGAAGCTCCTCGGAACAACCTGTCCGCGTCTCCGGTTCCGCCTCGACATCCTCCTCCATGTGCTGCCATCAATTGGGGTCCCCGAGCTCCATATTGACGGCATCGTCTTCATCTTCTCCATGTCCGGACGAGCCCACGACACCTGAAACGCCTCCTTCATGTTCCCCATCACTCCAGTGAGTATCTCGCGGATTGGACCGCGTCACCTTGTGTCCCATCGCCCGATTTACAATTCCCACCTCTTAATTTTGTGTTTCTTCCTTCGGGCACCGAGATCTTTTTCTTCTACCTCTCTGGCCACCACCTTTCGCCGCCCGTTCCTCGCTCCTCCAGTGAGTTCCGCCGCTCATCGACCCCACGTTCTTCATCCGATGCCGCGTTCTACCTCATGCGCGTGCCCTTTTCCACAGAGCGTCGCCGGAACCATCTCATCACTATGAACCAATCCGCGCCGCCGCTTGGAGCTCGCCACCAACAAACTCCGACCACCTCGGTGTTCACGTCCGCGTCACCACTTTCGCCTCGTCGTCCTCTCCCGTTTTGCTCCTTTGCGCACGTCGCCTCGAACCCTAGCACCGGCAACCATGTCAGACCAAGCGCCTCCGTCCTCGTTGCTGCCACGGGGCGAATTTGTCCCACGGAGGGACAGATGAGGCGGCGAGGTGGCAACTAGTGGCAGATCTGTCCCAGTGAGGGATATCCAAGGCGCTTAGAATAGTACGGATGATGTCACGTAGTGGCACAGTGGCACAGAAGCCGTACGTGCCACCCATGGATGATATGGACGTTAAATTTGCAAAAACGTCGACGAGAATGCTATTTTTTTAATGCTGCCGAAACAGTGCTATTTCAGGGGAAAAAATCATGGGTGTCCACAGCTTCCGCCAATCCGCCGTCGGATACCCGCCTCAGCGACTCTGCAGTCTGCACCTGTGCACCTGGCCGCCCGTCGCCGCCGGCACCTTCCCCAGCAATCGGCATCCTCCGGCCATTGCCGATCGCTCTCATTACCACCAAACGCTTGTCTCTCGTGGGCACGAGCGCGCGCCATGCCTAGGCACCTAACCAAGAACCCATTGCTCCTCCTCCCCCAACCCCGCCGCCTCTGCAGCACCGCCGCATCCTCGTCGGCCCCCGCCGGAGAACTTGTCACGGTATCCGCCCGCCAAGAGGTTTGGAGAGAAGATGACCTTGCGGAGGAGTCGCAAAGCCGCCTCGTGCGCGACACCTGTAAGCTGCTCGAGCTCCGCGACTCGTGGAGCCCGAAGCTGGAGGCCCAACTCCGCCACCTCCTCCGCGTGCTATCTCCGCCCCAGGTACGCGCCGTGCTCCGCGCGCAGGCGCAGGCGGATGTCCGCCACGCTTTCGAGTTCTTCCGGTGGGCTTACCGCCAGTGGTGCTACCGCCACGCCCCTGAGGTGTTCGACGAAATGCTGAGCGTCCTCAGCAGCACCAGGCTCCACGACCCCGCGCCCCGCGTCATGCGCCTCATGATCCGCTGCGGTGTGCGGCGCGGACCGCGACAGTTCTCGCAGCTCATGCTCTCGTACAGCCGAGCTGGGAAGCTCCGCTCCGCCATGCGCGTGCTCCACCTCATGCAGAAGGACTGGTGCGCGCCCGACATATCCATATGCAACGTGGCGGTGAATGTACTTGTTGTGGCTGGCCGTGTCAACAAGGCGCTCGAGTTTTCCGAACGGATGCGCCGTGTCGGGGTCGAGCCGGACGTAGTCACATACAACTGCCTTATCAAGGGGTTATGCAGCGCTTGACGGGTTGTTGATGCGCTAGAGATGATCGGTGTAATGCCACAAAATGGGTGCCCACCTGATAAGATTAGCTATTATACAGTGATGGGCTTCTTGTGCAAGGAGAGGAGGGTGGAAGAGGTGCGAGGTTTGCTTGAGAGGATGAGAAACGACTCTGGTCTATTTCCAGATCAGGTGACTTATAACATGCTCATCCATGTGCTTGCAAAGCATGGTCATGCAGACGAGGCATTCGAGTTCTTGAGGGAGTCAGAGGGCAAAAGATTCCGTGTTGATGAGGTCGGATATAGTGCAATTGTGCATTCGTTTTGCTTGAAAAGGAGGATGGCAGAGGCAAAGGAGATTGTAGGTGAGATGATCTCAAAAGGTTGTCGCCCTGATGTTGTGACATATAGTGCAGTTGTTGATGGGTTCTGCTGGATCGGGAAATTGATCAAGCAAGAAAGATACGAAGCATATGTATAGGAATGATTGCAAGCCAAACACAGTTACACATACTGCACTGTTAAATGGGCTCTGCAAAGTTGGGAAAACTTCAGAAGCCTGGGCATTGCTAAACAAGAGCGGAGAGGAGTGGTGGACTCCAAGTGATATCACATACAGTGTTGTAATGCATGGATTTAGAAGAGAAGGGAACTGAAGGAATTTTGTGATGTCGTAGTGCAGATGTTGCTTCCCCACCACTGTGGAGATTAACTTATTGATCCATGCATTATGTAAGGAAGGAAAGCAGGCAGAGGCCAAAGACTTCATGGAGCAGTGCCAAAGCAAAGGTTCTACCATTAATGTTGTTAACTTCACTACTGTGATTCATGGATTTTCTCGGCAGGGTGATTTGGAATCTGCGCTCTCTTTGCTGGATGACATGTATCTGAGCAACAGGCATCCAGATGTTGTAACTTATACTGTTGTTGTTGATGCCTTGGGAAAGAAAGGTAGATTGAAAGAAGCCACAGAGCTTGTAGAAAAAATGCTTACTAGAGGTTTGCTCCCTACACCTGTTACGTACAGGACAGTGATACATAGATACTGTGAGAAGGGTAAAGTGGAAGAGTTACTCAATCTACTGGATAAGATGTTAGCAAGACAAGAGCTTAAGAGTGCATACAATCAGGTCATTGAGAAGCTATGTGCATTCGGTAAACTTAACGATACTTACAGTCTCCTGAGCAAGGTACTGAGAACTGCCTCAAAGAGAGATGCTCAGACATGCCACATTCTGATGGAGTGTTTTCTTAATAGAAGCCTCGCACTTCAGTCATACAATGTGGCGTGTCGAATGTTTCGGAGAAATTTAATTCCTGATGTTAGATTATGTCAAAAAGTTGACAATCAGCTGGCCTTAGAGGAACACAAACCAGCTGCTGGAAAGCTTATCGATAAGTTTGTTGAAAGGGGTCTTCTGAAACAAGAAACACAAGATTATTGATTTTTGACACGCTGGTGTATTTTGTGTTTGTTAATAAGATGTTGCTTTAAGACTTGATGAGCAATCAATTGTGATTACACGCTGGTTCATTTTCTTCTGGATGCAATGCAATCTGCACTTCACCTACACCAAACTGACAGATACGTAATCTTCTCTCTTCAGCTGGATATATTGCACACTTCAGACTCGTACCTTACCACTTCTGCACTTAACCAACTTCGTTACAGCCAGCAAATGGACTGGTAGATATGGCACTTGAAGGTTAGTTAGCCGCCACTCAAAGGGCTAAATATCAGCATCACAATGGTTTGTTCCATACTTCCATTATGAAGTAGGCCGAGTGAAGAACTTAAGGAGAGGAGACAATGGGGCAAGATAGCAACCGTTGCTGGACGTCTACGACGACCGGTCGGGCGCGTCGGATGAGCTGCTTCGGCGGGAGCCGGTGCCGTGGGATGTGATTTCATGGCTGGCGGCGTGGGAGGCCGGCAACCTTCGGTGCATCTCGTGGGCGTCCATCCTTATCACGCTCTTCAGCTTCATTCTCAGCCTCGTCACGCAGATGTTCGTCAGCCACCTCGGTGAGCTCAAGCTCGCCGGCGCCTCCATCACCAACATCGGCATCCAGGGCCTAGCCTACGGCATCATGGTAAACAGCACGTTTCTTGCACTCCGTTGTACGTACAGTACACACACTGCATTGTATGTCATGTTGCTTGCATGCAATGCTGCAGATTGGCATGGCGAGTGCGGTGCAGACGGTGTGCGGCCAGGCCTACGGGGCCAGGAGGTACAGGGCCATGGGCGTCGTGTGTCAGAGGGCGCTCGTGCTCCAGTTCGCAACGAATTGATTTCAATAAAAAGTTTTGCTCAATTGTGGTGGTAATGCGGTTCTGAAGGTGGATAAGGCGATTCAGCGAATGCGTCGCACCGCCGTGGACGATGGCATGGTTCCCGTCGATGACGGCATCGAGTGATCCGTCTGGGAATATCTAGAGCTCAGTTTGGCCATGTTAACCAGAAGGTCCATTTTGGAGATGGCAAAGATGTTATGCGTTATTGGTTGCTCCTCCGAGGAAGAGGGTGCCCGTAGGCTTTTATAACCTTTCAGTTTGTGTAATAAGCTGAATTCAGACAATCGATTTGTAGTAAACCCCTCGTGGGACTAATGATGGTTTGATTTATTGGTAGATGGTAGTATTCTGTTGCTCCATAAGTTTGATATCCCAAATCATTTTACAGGTTGAGGCACGTTTGGAACGCACAAATTTTATAAATTCTCGTAGGAATCGGACAAAACTCCACTCCGGCTATCTGAACAGGGTGTGAGTTTATGAGCCGAAGCTGGAGCGTGAGTCATGAGCTACTCTTGGGCCTGCTTGGGACGGTTTTGACTTTTCATCTAGAAAAGCGGGTAGCCGTCTCAAATGGGGGATTTTTTCTTATCAGCTTTTTCAGAAGCCGAAAGCTATGTATAACGTGATAAAGTCTGAAGTTTTCCGTGGCTTCCCACAGTCCCACTTCCGAAGTAACCCCTGGAGTTAGGTGGAATTTACCCGCTTTTGTCAGTAGACACCCCCATCCCTTCGCCCTTCGAACCCCTCGAAACCCTAGCCGCTAGCTCCTTCCCTCTTTCTCCTCCTCCTCTTGCACCTGCTTTTCCTCTCCTTCTGCGCCAGCTCCGCCGCCCACCCTCCTCCTCCCACCTCGGCGTCGTCACCTTCCCTCCTCCCCGACACCCACTTCTCCTCCTCCCTTGGTGTCTCTGCTCCGCCAGCCCGACACTGACCTCCTCCTCCCCCGAGCTGCTGTAGTCATCTTCCTTCCCCGATGCCGCTGCCTCCACCGTCGTCTTCGCCCCGACACCACCATTCCCCAACCCTAATGCGCCGCCGCCGACTCCGCTCCCCAGCCATCGCCGCTCTCCTTTTTTGTTGTAAATAATTAATTGTGTAATAATTGTTCATTGTAATTATTTATGTAATATTTTTATTTATTTATTAATAATTGTCGTTTTGTGTTAATTGTCGTTAATTACGTTAATTATTGGTTTTTGTGTTACTTGTCATTAAACACGTTAATTATCGTTAATTGTGGTCTATTGCGCTAATTGTCTTAATTGCAGTCAATTGTCCTCCTCCGTGGCCGCACCCAACCCTAGGACGACCCTAGCCACCTGCTTGGCCGTAACTCCTCTTATAGGAGTTGTCGCCCCTTTGCTCAAACTCAGGTTTAGTTTGGTTTAGTTTTACACTTGTGAAATTATACGGTGTCCTCTTGCTTGGCTAGTGCAACAGTGTCATTGTGCTTCAGAACCCCAACTTTTGAGTACTTTAATCATATTTGCAATTTCAGATTGCTTATTATCTCGTTCTTGCTTGTTCTTCGATTGCATACAGGAATAGACCTTCGTGGTCAGGTTGATCGTGTTTCTAGCAAGGTTGATAACAATCTCGGAGTTGGTTCAGCGATTGCTGGGCATATTGGTCATGTACGATTGGTAGTCGAATGGTGAGAGTCGTCTCCTCAAATCGAGTTATCTTTCTCATTGAAAGATTGGGAGACCCATTGTCGCATCACTTTACCAAACAAGTTAATCCCATAGAATTATTAAAGGATTCCTGATAATCTTGGGAGGATTCTGCCAACAAAACACAACCTCACATGTATCCTGCAGAAACTACAATAGTACAATGACAACACTGTCGCATAGCTTTGTTGCTCTTTTTTTCGCCCAGTTGGTGGTTGTACGACGGTGCGAGTGCTACACTCACATCACACACAAAGGGAGCAAAATGACAAACTGTAGCTGGGGCTAGCATACCACAAGGGTCCCGGAAGGGAGCAAAATGACAAACTGTAGCTGGGGCTAGCATACCACAAGGGTCCCGGGTGTGAGAGAATGTACAACGTGATGCCCCAAGTGGGTGCCTCGTAGGGCCATTTAGGCTCGGATGCTAGCGTGTGCATGAGATGGGTGCCTCCCAGGCGTTAGAGAGTTTTGCAGAAGCTGCAGTGGCCTGAGGGGGAGAGAAGGTGGTCCATGGAGAGAGGGAGAGAGGAAAATACATCACACCTCGCCACACCTCCATCTACCGCACATGTGTGGTCGAGGAAGGCAGCAACAGGACGACGACCACCGAGCAAGGATGGCGGTCGAGGGTAGTAGTGATGTCGCTGGTGCCGGTGCCGGGCAAGAAGAGGTGAGGGCACGGTAGGGCAGCGCCACCGGTACTCAAGAGGGTAGTGCGCGACTAGATCCGACCGAATCTGGATGGGCCCGACCAAATCCTACTGGATCTGGTCGGGGAGAGGTGACGATGGCACCCACTCGACGGGGGGCCGACAGCGGTGACCGGACGAGAAGCAAGAGAGTGGAGAATGGAGGGAGGCTGCGGCCTAAGGAAGAGAGGGGAGGATGGTGAGGACAAAATAAAAGTTTGTAGGGCTTTAGTACAGCTAACAGGTGGGCCAAGGGGTATGTGTGTGGTTTTTTTATTCTAAGGTTTTTTTATGTAAAAGTCTCAACAAAAATGTTATTTGAAATAGTATAAGGGCTGGAGCGGAAAAATTAGAGTGCTGAAATACAAAATTAATTATGGATCCATCTGAAACTAACATGTACTAAGTGGGTGGAAACTTGAATGACTATTGCTTAGGTCGAGGACGACGCTTGAGGCACCTATGCATTGTACGTGACGACGTGAGGCAGGTATTTCTTCTTTTAGTCATTGTTGACCGTACAGGAATAGAATAGGGTGATTTAGATTCTGACGTGGCAGATGGCATTGATTGATTTAGCTAGGAAGCTTCAAATGACCATACTAGCTCTCAAACCAATCGTCCGATTTGAAATCCGTTTGTGTTCTCGACGATGACCTCGATCAAAAGAGTCTAATGTTAGTTATATTTCGAATCTACATAGATTTTATTTCTTTTTTTTCTTAAGAAAAAGTATGTAACAAATTTACACGAGATCTCAGGATTATGCCACAATAGTATCTTAAAAGCACGCAATTATTTCACAAGGACATGATTGGAACGAGCTGACGCGGGATTTTTAAAAATAATTTATTTTTAAAAAGAATTATATAAATAAATAGTTAAATTTTTTGAATTAAATACATTGTTCGTCCTTGAACTCTTGACCTAGTTTAATGTTCGTCCCTGAATTGTAATACCGAATAAAACACATACTCTAAGTGTCAATACCATGCAAAAACCGTCATTTATTCTTTCTGAAGGCTGTTTCGTGCCACGTGGAAAAAAACTTTTCCCGTGCCAGGAGAGCGCGCTGTCGCCGACCAGTGTCATCGCGCAGGTCCCTGGAGAGCACCGTTGGTGAGTTCCGCGTCGCAGTGTCCTACGTCTATGCACGTTCGAGGAGCTGGTCGAGTCGGAGAAGTCGGTCCTCAGGATCGAGCAGCTCTAGCTCGAGGCTGGCGTTGTCCAGCAGGCTTTGTTTTGCGTGCTGGCGAAGCCCGCCGTGATTAACGACTTCGTGGAGATTCTCTTCAAATCCGTCAGCGTGTAGGTCCTGCGGGTGGCCGTCTTCCTCTTGGTCGAGCTTGCTTCCCGGTGAAGAATCTAGACCTACCTGTCATAGCAAAAAGGCTAGGCATTAAGAGAAGGGGACCCCCGGTACACTCGGAGGGATCAGGAAGTCATCAGGAGAAGGGACCAGTTGTTAGAAAAATGTATGTATTGATTGCTCCAAAAAGCTGAATCCGCCCTTTACATGGGGGCAAATGCCTATTTATAGCTTCCTAAAACAGGGCACTTACATTACCATCCTAATCCTAAAAAAGTACTGTACACGCAGGGGCTACATGGACTTTTCCCTGTCTACGCGTAGGCTTCGGTTTACGGTGGTTCTTCTTGGGCTTGGTCCATCTGGCTGGTGCACCTGGTCCACCTGCTCCAGAAGTTCCCTACCTTCGGGCTTCTCCTACGTGGTCCAGGAGAACATACTGCTTCGGGCCTCGCGGGACCCCGGAGACCCTATAGAGGGGCTCTGGGTTATCCCCGAGGTGGCCCAGAGGGCCCACTATTTCGGGCCTTGCGGGGCTCTAGAGACCCTTCGGAGGGGCTCTGGGTCTTCCCCGAGGTGGCCCCGGAGGACCCACTACTTCGGGCCTCATAGGACTCCGAAGACCCTTCGGGGAGGCTTCGGATTATCTCCCCCCGGGGGGAGGCCTTCGTGCTTGTGGGTTACGGGGTCTTTCCCGCGGGCTTCGCAGGGTCGTTGGGGCCGGTGGGGTCGTCCTTACGATAAGCCCCTCGCGGTCGAGGTCCTGCTTCGTCAAGGGTGAAACCGCGCCATTTCCCAGAGGGTCCAGGCACACTGTCCCCTTTAGCCTGGCGAAGCATGTTTCTGCCATCCCTGTGGCGGGTTCCTCCTTGGGAGCCGTTTTGATGGCGTTTGCTTGGGTGCTGTGCGGAATAATGGTATGTAGTCGTTGCTCCGTTTAGGGCACATGTGTCAATGGTTGATTGATGCATGGCTCGTCAGCTTCCGTGCCTTGTCGTTTTGCGTGCCTGGTGCGATTATAAATAGGGGGGTTGGTGCCCCCTCTCCTGACACTTTTCTCCCTCTTTTTTTTAAAACCCTAGCCTTCCTTATTCGTGTGCGCTTCTTCTTTGAGGGTCTTCGGTGTCCTTACCTTGCGCACGGTCTGATGACAAAGCTTCCCGAGATGGTGGAGGGGCGGTGGCTTACACTAGCGAGCTTGGCCGCTCGTCGGTGACTCGAAAGTCTTACGCATGCTGAGGGACGAGGGCAAGCTATCTGATCTTTTATTGGCACGAGCCCCTGGCCTAGAGAAAGTGCATGGGCCTTGGGAGGACGAGGCCGTCGTGTTCGTGGCTTTCCTCGACGCCGGTCTCCGCTTCCCCTGTGTGGAGCTGGTGGCCTGCGTGCTCCAGTTGTACCAGGTGGAGCTGGCGCAGCTAACGCCCAACTCCATTGTGAAGCTCAGCGTGTTCGAGTGGGTGATGCGGTTCGACGAGGCGAGCGGGGAGGGTCGGCTCTTCACGTACCTTCATGACGGGCGGTGCCAACCAAAGAAGAAAAAGGACACCGGTGAGATGCTTAACTTCGGTAGCATCAATTTTTGGCCGAATGCACGCTGTCTCTGGTACTTGTCGGCACCCGTGTCCCGGAATAGGTGGGAGGTGGAGTGGACGTGGTGGTGGTGGTGGTTTTACCACGGTCCCCGCCGGGCAACGGCTTGCGGTCGACCGGAGGGCCTATCCAGCTCACTCCTTCCCCAGAGATTGAGCTAACGCCGAGGGAGGAGGCGCTTCTCCAGCTGCTACTGACTGCAATGCGAAGGCTCTCCACGAGGGATCTTGTGGAGGAGTTCTGCGCGCTTCGGTTGTGGCCGCTTGCATGGGGGGTGGGATGTGAAGCTCGGTGCGGCGAAGGGTGACATCCCTTCCTTCGTTCTCTCAGATGGCGGGCAGGGTAAGCTGTATATATATATATATATATATATATATATATATATATATATATATAGTGTAAAGGGGTCATGCAGTCTTGCCCATCGACAAGGCTGCATGGTCATGAGCAACAGGCCCCTACACCGGGAAGGAGCATGCAAAGTGGGGGCTGGTGGTGCGCGAGCCCCATCTGAACCAGGCGTACTCGGATCCAGCTATTTGGCAGAGTGGCCTAACCCCGACGAGGGGAGGAAGAAAAGGCAATTGGGTGCCGGAGGAGCCGAATGTCCGCTGGACCTATCAGCGCGGTGCCCTTGCAATGTGATAGGGCTACGAATGCAGGCGGTTCATGCTGCGCGAGTGTGGACGCGGTGGGGCACCATCGAGGTCGGCTCGGGGTCCTGTGGGGGCGCGTTGAGCGTGTGAGCTTGACAGGCTCTTCCTCTGGGGTGCGAGCGGTCTCTCCAGTGGTTGCTGCCAAGGCGACAGGGGCGGGGGAGAGGGTGGCCGGCTCATTTCGTGTGGCGAGCTTGGCCCTCGAAGTGTCTTCTGCCGAGACGCCCTCGAACATTTACGGTCGAGGGTCCAAAGATACCTTGGTGGGGGAGCCCGCCCCGCGCAGGATGAATTGGGTGAGTTCCCTGTGCCTTCCTTTTACTTATCGACACTGTGCTGACTTTTGCGTTGCAATGGTGAGTAGGGAGAATGCTGAGGGGTTCCAGTGCCGGGGGGGGGGGGGTCAGAAGGTGACCCTGGTGCCCGTAAAGCTGAGGAAGATTCCGGCATCAGGGGGTCCGGGGAGGAGTCCCCGGTTGCTAGCACTTGCGGTACCGCGGGTGCCGCAGATCTTGGTCCATTGTGTACCAACGACTTCAAGGTTAGTCCCGGGACAACCATTGTTTGCGAGTAGGTGGCTCGATTTGCCGCCCCATTGTGCGTGGAGCAGCTCTTCGAGACCATGCCCACGCATCAGATGTTTAGGTTGATCGAGGCGAACGTCGCAATGGTAAGCTCATCGATTTTTGTTTTATTTCTTTTTCTTTTTTAAGCAAGGTGTTCTTCGCGTAGACCCTGATGCTATCCCACGAGCTCAAGGGGATATCCGTCGTGGCTATGCTAAGATCCAAGAGCGGGTCAACTTGGACATGTGCAAAATGAGTCACTTTGCTCCGAGCGCCTAACTTTTGTTGAATGAACGAAGGAGCTAGAGGCGCGGGTTAAGGAGCTGGAGGGAGAGCGCCGCGGCCTTCGCGAGGAGGTGCATATGCTTCAAGGTGCTCGCAAGGACCTCGAGTCGGAGATTGAAGCGGAGCGTCAATGCTCTGAGACGGTGTCGCGCATTACATGGGACACCATGGAGTCGCTGGAAGGTACTGTAACCTAGTTCGGAGCAATGCTGCCACCTCGGAAGCATACTGCTGCGCAAGTGGATCAACGCTTGACCGTCTCTAGCATGCCGGGGAGATCTGCCTGCCTGCGGCGCGGGCCTACAACGACCATTGCATGAAGGCGGCTTGGACGATGGCCTTTGTGTCACTGTGGAGGGCTGGTGTGGGCATGTCGATGCCCTTGGCGCATGCTCCTTGCCCGTAGCCTCCGTGGCGGAGATTGCTACCGATCATCGGCATGCGGGAAGGGCGGCCAAGGCCTTTGCTTAGGACTTCTGAGTGTCGCATGGCCGTGAGGCCGAGATGGACTCCTTGCGCCTAGTGCTGTAGCAGCTGGCGAAGGGAAAGGCTGCAGTAGTGGATGAAGGCATCGATGGATGGGGGCTACCACCAGAGACAAGGTGTGACCCTCTGCCCTTCTCCAGCAATTTCAGGCGTAGACTTTTTGTAGGCTCTCTTTTTTTGCCCCACTCCGGCCCTTGTGCCCGGCGGAGGTGGGTGGAAGGGGTTGCTATTTTTGTAATGACCTCTGATTTTGAATGAAATGAGTTATAAGCCTTATTGCACTGGAGTATGTGGTTGCGTTGTGTTTATGTTCTTGCTTGTTGGTTTGCTTAGACCAGGCCAGTTCTGTTTTGGAGCTAGAAAGAGCTATCACTAGTGGAATTGAGGTGTTTTGCTTAATTCATGGAGTTGATCCAATTAGTTTGGGCTTACCTCGATGTGGATTAGGGGAGATCGGTAAGTCTCCAACACCACGGTAAAACGTTCTTGTGTTATTGTGGTTTGCTCTCTAGTGATTTACTTTGTGTAATTTACATTCCTAGAATTAGATTGCTTACATGTCTTTGTATATTTGCTATCATTGATATAGTCTTATATTGTTGGTACACTTAGTGAGACTTGTTGTTTTAGGTCTTAATTGTGCAAAACCGATTTGACTTACTCTACCTCATTAGAAATCGGTTTTAGCTAAAGTATTTTAAAACCGCCTATTCACCCCCTCTAGTCGGCCTCCTCTATCTTACACCCAGGACGTCGCCGTCGTGCAGACACTGACCAGGGTGGACTCCGACGTGGACTGCCTAGTTGTGCTGTTCAAGAAAGGGCTACCTGAGGCCATCGTGCTCATCTACCTCCTGTCTCCTTTGTCCGAGCAGCTCGTAGAGATGGACATGGCCGACGCGCCGGTCTCCATCATCCGACAAGGCGACGAGGACGCGCTGAAGATGAGCGTCAAGTTGAAGGCTATGTCAGTTATCCTTCTAAGCTAGATTATTGGGGAAGGCGGTAAGGGCAGCACGTCACTGGTGCCGAGGTCTGCACTGGTGTCTGAGAGGTTTGTGAGGAGTGTGGTTATGAGCTTGTAGGCTGAGCAGGTTGGGGAGAGGGGTGGTTGCCGTGAGGATTCTGCTGAGGTGCATCGGGGAGGACGTCCACTACCGGAGTAGCATTATCTAAAATTTGGCGCTGGGCGCCATCCTCGACGCCTTCCATGTCATCAATGACGCCGACAAGTTGGACATTGTGTGGTTCCTTTCCGAACTGCTCAAGTTGAAAAGGTAATCCCTTCATGCCATTCCTTCTTGTGAAATGAAATGAACAATTTTACAATCTTCCAACTTTGTGTGTTAACTTGTTGATTATACCGTTCTTCTTCAGGCGATCGATTGCATATTTGTGTTCTTCAGATGATCAAAGAGGGAGGCTCCTTCAACATGATGCATATGCTACTTGTGTATCTGTAGTCCACAACACCTGAGCAGAACCCTGAGGTTGCAGGGCTACTTCTTCGGCTTGATCTTTTGATGAGTAGTATTTCTGTAACACGTCTTCAGTTTGTAGAGTTATTATAGCTCTTCTGAATTCTAAGCAATGTGTCTACTTATTTGGCAGGTGGAGCCGAGGAAGATAGCATGTACCGCGAGGAAGCGGTGGATAGCCTTATTCAGTGCCTCACGAATTTAGAATTCCCGAGGAGCCAGCTCCTTGCCGCTGAGACCATCATGGATAGCCCTGACAACCACGATGTCCAATGGCAGTTGCAATTGCAACTTACATTGTAGTTTGTTTCATCTCACAACCAAATTTTAGAGTTTTGCTACATCTCACGACAAAATTTTTAGTGTTTTGCTACATCTCACAGCTGACAAAACTGCAATTCTCCCAAGCACAACGAAAGGCTGCGGCGGAGCTCGACCTCAAGTCAGTACTTGATGGCCGCATCCCCCCAAAACCCCAACACTTGGCCGCTGCCGGCGGCGGTGGCAGCTTCTTGTCAATCTAAGTTGTCGTTGTTGGTAAGAAGCCCCACCCCCTGATTGATTTCACCTTGGTAGCTATCAATGAGTATTTGCTCTTCTACTTCCTCTTCGTGTGTCTGTTGGATTTCTAAAGTCGTGGTCGGGATTTGAACCGCAAACACCACCACCTGCAATACTTGCCTCTCAGGCCTCCCGTGCCGCTCCCAACCTCGCTATCCATTGCCCTCGGCCTTGCCAGCGCTTCTTCTCCTCCTCCTCCGGTGTGAATGCTGGCGAGGCAGAGGGGGATGAGATCTCGCGTAGCATGCATGCTGACGAGGCAGAGGGGGAGGAGGAGACGAAGAAGGCGGAGGCGGGCTTCCTATCCCTTGCGACGACGGTGAAGCACCTCCGCGCAGAGGCGGCCTCGGGGGGAGGAGGTCCCGTGTTGTGTGGATGCTGGCAAGGTAGAGGGGGAGGAGGAGACGGAGAAAGCGTTTGCTAGTGTGGACGCCCAGGTGGCACGTGAAAAGGTTTCTTTTCACGTGGCACGAAACAACTCAAAAAAAAATGATGATTTTTGCACGGTATTGACACTTAGAGTATGCGTTTTATCCGGTATTGCAATTCAGGGACGAACATTAAACTAAGTCAAGAGTTCATGGATGAACAATGTACTTAATCCTTTTTTTGCAAAACTAAACCTTATCGCTAATTGAAATGACGACAGTGGGCTATGTCGCCCATAGAAGAGAGTCCTATCGCCAATGTCCCCTGTCGCCCATGGAACAAGGCCCTATAGTCAATTTATCGCCAATTGAATTGACGATGAGACTGAATTCCTGGATTGCTTTTGTTTGAAGGCGGCACATGCCACTGAAGAAGTCTATGTCGCCAATTGAATTGACGACAGAGGTCCTGCCGCCTTGTCTCTAATTGAAATGGCAACAGATCTAATTTTCTTTTTCGACTATCTATTTGTATTTTTTTTAAAAAAAATGTATGATTTAACCCAAAAAAATCCTGATGCGATCGTACTAAAAAAAATGTATGATTTAACCCAAAAAAATCCTGATGCGATCGTACACAACCTTGCCGATCTCCATCGGCCGAGACGTTTCAATCTTAGCCCATTCGTAGAGGCCGAACTAGAGATTAGCCGAGGATTATATCTAAGCCGGACAGGACGCAGGCCCATGAGGCCGAGTTAGGGCTGCTCTAAGATGGGACGCACACTTCTGCTCCGGCCCAAATACAGTAGAGCTCCCTTCCCCTCAACTGGCATGGCAGCCGGCGCCGCCATTGATCCCTCCCGTCCCACCGGGCTCGCCTCTTTCTTCTAGTCGCCGCCGCCGCCTCGCTCGCGGTTTCGTCTCCGCCTCATTTTCCTAGAGAATGGGTCCGGGTGAGGGTTTAGGGCTCTGTCTGGTTCTTGTTCTTCCTCTTGCTCTTGCTGCTGTTTTTTTTTCTTTTCTGGATTGGATGCTGCTGCGGTGTTGGCGCTGATGCTGATGCCCAAGTTTACCGCGTTGCGGCTTGCGCACTGTACGTGTGTAACTCCAGTTCGATCTTCTTGTTCCCTCCGCGTCGAGAGCCAGTTTGATCTCTGCGTGCATAAGTCTCAGGGCGATTAATGGGCGATTGTTTATCACGTAGACGTCCACATGTGCAATAAGTCATTCGAAGCAAACGCTAAAGGGGTACTATCCTGGGTGTATCTCATATCATTTCGGTGTTACTACTTATCACTAGAGTAGCTATTCTAAGCTTCTGCCCGATGATATATACGCCATGATGTGATAAGTTTAATAATTCTACTTCTGTTATTGCGAGGTTCTTGCCGCGCTGAGTTTAATGCGTGATTGCGCCCTTTTCAATTGCAGGAAAGCGGAGGTAAGGAGGAGTGTAACAAGAAATGGCAGCGTTCCTGAGGTCAAAATCTTCATCAGGTATCAGCTTGAGCAGCCTCAGAGTTTTCAGTATAGAGGGTGCCTTTACAATGCGAGCTTCGTCCTGCATTAGCACCTGCTTTCAGATGGTAAACAAGGTTAGGTTCGTATCAAGTTAGATTGAAGTAACAGGCTTCTTGTTCTGTCTGATGTCTGTCTTGTTGCTCTTTGCAAAACTCAAAATTGCTAATGTGCAGCTGTGGCTGATGCTATTGGTACAATGGAAAAAATGATATATTTAACCTTGGAGAAAAGTCGTGATTTGTAGTTGAACCTTATCCAATTCAGCTGAACTAAAATCGTGGCTGCTAGTTGAACATATAGGGCGGTGATCTGGTGGTGAATGGTGATCAGGCGCTATCATTTAAATGCTTACATAGCTAGAATTGCTGATCATGTTCAGATGCAACCGATGCTCTAGCTATGAGGAAGTGATAAGCTCACGTGTCTGTTTGAATCTTGAGCTGTTCAGTTTCCTTTTAAGTTTGCCCACTGACATACCGTGTTGGCTTATGGTGCTGTTCTAATTCACATCATGTAAATGCTTCTTGATCTATATAGTTGGACGGACTTTGATGGGAAGCCTTGGAAATAATCTGTTCGGAGCTGTTAACTCGTCTGTTGAAACAGTGACAAGACCATCTCATTGTGATGCTATCTGTCAGGTATCGCTTCTTCTTTCAATCAGTTTTTTTATTTGATCTAAACATGTCCTGACTATTATGGAATTTCTGGTAGTCAGCACTCAGCAAATCATTATATGATCTTCACTCTTTAGTAATTCGTAAGCCATACTGTAATGTCTCGAAAGTTACAAAGTTAATTAACAAACAAGAGTCCATCTTTTATTTTCCCGTGATGTCCACGATCCAATATGTTATTTGACTGCGAAGTACTTTGCTTGATATAGTTGAATAGCTTGTGTTGATCATTGTTGTCAACATCTGAGATTTTCTACAGTTGCCTTAATTTGCCATTATGGACAATGGCAGTAGGATTACAAACTAGAGCCCTATGACATATTGAAGTACTGAACTCCTTGTTTCAGGGTTTCCTTTGTGGGCTACTCTTTTAGTCAATCTTCATGAGCACTTCTCGCTGCTTTTGGTTTTACCAAAACCAGCAGAGACTAAGTATTCAAAATTAGTTTTCTGAAGAAAAATCTCTGTAGCCTGCTATATGGTGCAACCGTGCAAAGTATTATTGCTGGAATATATAGTTATCTTCAAGCGATTGTTCATCTCAGCATGGACGTGTTTGAAGCAGATGATAACATATGTTCTTATTCTGGTTTCAGCAAATCAGAACATTCATCCAGATGAGGACCAACCTCAAGGTGGTAGACAAATCTGGAGCCAAGCGGGTTATGTGCATACAGTCCTTGAGGGGGAAGAAAGGGGCGAGGCTTGGGGACACGATAATTGGATCTGTCAAGGAAGCACAACCTCGTGGTAAGGTCAAGAAAGGAGATGTGGTCTATGGAGTGGTTGTCCGTGCTGCTATGAAACGAGGGAGCAACGATGGCAGCGAGATCCAGTTCGATGACAACGCGATAGTCCTTGTGAACAACAAAGGCGAGCTGATTGGCACTCGTGTCTTTGGTCCCGTTCCCCATGAGCTCAGGAAAAAGAAGCATCTCAAGATCCTGGCACTGGCTGAGCACATAGTTTGATATATCTACCTACTTAGCTATTGACATGGGGCTTCCTTCAAGAGTGTTCTGGGAATGTTTTGGTTGTCTCATGCTGCTAGTGTATTGCACCTTTGCTTTAGTCATTTGTGTTCGCAATAATGTACCCTAAAAGGAGAATATGAACCAATGGAACTGGAGTGAGTCCTCGACAAATCAGATTTTTGAACTTCTATTTAACCTCGATATTACTGCGTTCCATTTGGATGGTGAACATATATTGCTCGCGTTCTCTCTCTTTTACCGTGGGATCAACATGAGTTGCTTGTATTTTTTAGGTATCACCAAATGTTCAGTTCCTACATGGTATCCTATCGTTGTCCTGTTGGATATGTGGACGATAAACTTCCATTCCACGACAACGATGACGGCTCAGATCATTGGAGATTTCTTCACTTGCTTCCAGTTTTAGCAGAAATTGTACATGCAAATCTTAACCTTGCACATTAACTGCACACGAGCTGTGATCTATTGGCCTTGATCTTGATCTTGGAGGCATGTGCAGAGAGAGTTTCATGGAATGTTTCCCATGTGCTGTGAGCCTTCAGTTCGTTCTTGCCAACTTTGGCCTGGTCAGAGTTAGACTTCTCCAATCTCCTCTAATTAAGCAGAGCCATTGGAATTGAAGAGGAGCACACTGGTAATGTCACCTTGTTTCTCTCCTCGTCTCAATCTGCACCTGACAAAAATATGGCGTAGGCATTGCATGACACCATCTTGCAGGCAAGAATTTGAGGTGGTGCATGGATCATGGCGATGATGGAGACAGCTGTGTCGCTGATGGATGTGTCGCCGCGTGCGGGGCGGCGGTCGAAGCCGGCGAGCCGGAGCAGCAGCATCGGCGGGAGCGGGAGGGAGCGGGAGCGGGAGCATTGAGTACACGAGCCTCCGCGACGTGCTGGTGGAGGGCGGCGACCACCAGCGCGGGGCCGGCGGGAGCTGGCGCGAGTACTCGTGCAACGACATCCACGACTTCGACGCGTCCAACATCGGCATCCGCAACCAGCTGCTCAAGCACGCGGCGTCGGCGTACCTGCAGTCGGCCGTCGTCGTGGCGTCGCGCGACCAGAGCTGCCTCGGCCGGCTCTGGCGCCAGGTGCAGCTGCGCGGCGGCGCCGGGCGAGGGCGCGGCGGCGGCCGCGGGCGCGTGCTCATGCGGGCGTGCTCGTGGCAGGGCTGCGTCGACGACCCCGCCGAGCTCTGCGCCGCGTTCGTCGCGCGGTCGGCGCGGCGCATCGCCGCGTTCGTCGCCGACCGCATCGCCGGCATCTGGGCCTAGGCGACGCCATTGGCCGCCAATGCGACAGTTTCTTAATAGTAGTGCAACTTCACCTGAAACGAAGGCTGCACCAGTTGGCAGAGAGAGAAAGAACCCCAAGAGGAAGAAATTAATCTAACCATGCTGACTAATCTCGATTTCTTCTGTGTGCGTTCGTGCATCTGGAATGATCGCTGATTAGTTTATTGGAATTGTAATGCTCCTCGTTAATTTTGTTTTGTTGTTAGATCTTGTCAGATGTTGGCGAATGTTTTGTCAGCAAAATCTTAGTACAAAGGAAAAGGAGCAAGCAAAGTCTGGACGTAATACTGGATGTCGTCCAACATGTATGACAGCATCCTACTCCAATTAATGCTGATTTCATTTCCAGTGATGTGTCACTACTCCATCTAGTTTTTTAGCCAAATTGATCCGAGTAAATCTGGAAGTTAATCTTAACAAAAGGTCAGCAGCAAATTTAAGGTAGTTTCTGTGGGGGAGCCTTAAAATGTGCTGTTTCTGTTAGCTGGTGCAGCAAGTACCAACTGCCAATGTTTCCTTCTGCTCCACGTAAGCCCTTGACGGCAAAAGGGCAGAAGAAATTCACATCGGCACAACGAAGGAAAGCTGCGACTTCTTCTGCGACTTCATGGACGACAGCAGCGGTACCAGCATTCTCTTCTCGCCATTGATGGCCTCATATATCATCTCCTACGGCGAAAGATGGCGTGAGCTATCTAAAGGAATACAGGTAGGCTATACTAATTGACAATTCAAAAAATTTATCACATAAAATAAGAAGTCATGCAAACAAGACATCATAGATCGTTACCACTAGACGCGCAACGCAGCAGAAGAAGAGTTAGAACAACCTAATCTAACGTTGAGCGCGTCGATGAAGTAGTCGTAGTCAATTGTCCAACGTCCTCGGGTACCGATCGGCTTCTCCAGTAACCTATCATGTCCTTGGCGTAGGTCATAGATCGTCCTCAATCAATGAAGCAGCAACCGTAGCGGCCTTTCTACAGTATCCACACATCCAGAAGTGGAATGTCATACGCCGGTGTCGACGATCAAATCACCGATCTTATGAATATATAAATGAAAAAAGGAAAATAGCGCGTATCTTCTAGAAAGTAGTGGGACTGCTCTTTATTGCTTTGAACTGGCTATTACAATGAATGTATATAACTTAGACTAAAGACTAATTCGGGAGTACAAGGCTCTTTCGAGAGTGTCTCCTAAATGATCTTCACTGTTCCGGCCTCTCCAACTTCAGTCCGCATTCCTCCTTATGTAGTTGATGAAGGGTTGGCAGTTGTCTCTGGAGGAGACGCCTATTCGGGAAGCAACGCGTCTGGTCGAAGAGAGGCGTCAGTTGATAATGTGTCAACTGACGTACGGTTATATGTCAGTGAGCCATTAACCGTATTTCTTTGTCTTAGAGTTACGTATCGTCGCGTGGTATGAGATATAAAGCATATGTCCCATTCTTCACACGGTAGGGGATATATCTGATGCTAGGTCCAGATATCAGTTCAAGGTTTTGAGAGCTTTTGACTGGTCGGGGACAAGGTTGGGAACCTTCTTCGACCAGATTAGATATTGAGTAACCTCTGTAATCCTCACGACCAGTGAGGTCGTTAGCCTTAGGGGTTACAACCACGAAGAAGTATGGTCCCTTATTTATTAAATAATAAATAGAGGTTTTAATCCTCGTCAGCTAGCCCCGAACTTTAAATGAATTGGTCGTATAGACGCTTACTCCCGATGCAATCGTATTGGGCAGACCCCTCATTAAATGTCATGGTATTCAAGGTGGTTCGTATTCATTTTTAAAGTTGAGAAATTGCCTTGAAAGTTGAAGGAACTTTTGGTCCGCTGGTCCAAAAGGGATTTTTGTCCGTTGGATTTTCCTAGAAAAGTTACAGTGTTGTCGCTATAAAATGCCCCTTAGCACCGAGTGTTAGGGTTTCTACGCCTTTTTACTTTCCTCTTCATCTTCTAAGAAACCATCTCCGATCACCTTTGAATTCTTCACCCGAAAGAAATCACCATGTCGGATCTTATTCCAACTGGTCGATCTCCGATCTGAGTGAGAAGAAACTTGAAGGTTTGGAAAAGGTTGGGCTACTACCCGACAGAAATATGATCTTATGGAGATTAGCATTTGGGGAACATTCTCCAAGTGGAGTGGATGGAGAAATTCCGGTATTTCTCGCATATATCGAATGCGGCTTCAGACTTGTAGTTCACTCCTTTCTTTCCCAAGTTTTAGAATATTATGGAGTAGAACTGATTAACCTGGGTCCATGGGCGGCCCCAGCAATAGGGCAAGGCTGGCGGCCGCCCCAGGTAGCCGGCACCGGTGACGCCCCCCCCTCCCCCGCGCTTCTTCCTGACAGACGGCGTGACCCGCGACAGCCCGATAAGGCCTCCCTCTTCGCTTGTGCGCTCCGACCTTCCACCTCCGGCTCTCCCACTCTCGGTCTCCCTCTCTGCTCTGGCCTCCGGCCTCCAGGTCTCCCACTCGACGGCTCTGACAATCATGCGCCCTCGCTGCTATTAAAGTGAGTTTGCGCACCACCTGTTTGATACAATGCCTCAATGAACCACATTCTTACATATGTGAAAAAAATTCTTTAATGGATATATCGTCGTTCACCTTCCCATGCTTGCCGAGGACAATGTGAGATTGATTGTTTCATGCCCATTTGTAAATTTTAGGGTCAATCGGTGCTATAATATATTGTAGTAATGCAATTTACTGGTTGTAATACTGTAGATCTTATGTAGAAGAACCTCACCACCAGACACCAGTGACCTGTCCAAGATGAAACAAACAGCCTCAAGTGCAGGTCCAGGGACGCTGTCTCCAGAATATGGCCTCCAATAGATTACATACAATATATTGTTGATTTATAAAAGAAACGCAAGAAGGACGCCCGTGATACGTACGGCCTCGCCGGACGAGCGGGGGGTGCGACCACATCGCAACCGGTGAGACCACGACTCGCCCTACCTAATATTTTGTCCTGGATCCGCCCCTGCCTAGGTCAATCCAGTTCACTCCTTTCACTCCTTTCTCGCATATATCGAATACATCATCATTGCTCGAGACCAACTGATGACACATAAAATCATAACAATCTCAATAGTATCTCAAGGTGGGTTAATCCAACATCATATTCTGACATCCGACCAGATATACATTTAGTATGACATCATATAAGTTAAAGAGTTTATAAATAAGTTACATACTTGTTAATATTTATAAATGATAATTTATTCAAGTAATATAATAACATTTATTATTCTATAACACGTAAACATAAATTCGGACTGTTGTGATGGGTTATGCACATGGACATATATTGTGACGGTGTTTCGGCTCAGCATCTTGGTGCTGCTTTGCTGTCGTGTATATATTCAGCTGGGACTCCTCCATACCTTGATCTTGATGGCAATTAACAACCAAGCCTGCTGGTTCTTCTTGTCCTCCTTGACATGGTGAGATCAAATCATTGAGGCCATCTGATCACGCAGCGAAATTCCTTCAGTAAAAGAACAGAGGAAAATTCTTCAGCATCTGATCACGCATAATGCCACGCTCATGGCTGTTGCAACAATGGTAATGAACAAACAAGAACACCAGGAGCAGCAAAGAATACTCATGGCGCGGTCGTGCGGCCGTAGCTCAAGCTCAGCGGGCGCAGCCGGCCGGAATAGTCTACCTTGACGAGACAGGAGTACCGGCCATTTGTAGCCGGCGACGGTAAGAGCTGCCTGAAGCCGTGAACACCGTGATCCCTTCCGTCGTCCGCGAGGAGATAGATTGCAGAGGCGTTGACCGCCATGGCCTCGAGGTATCCAGAGGCGGTGGTCGTCGTTTCGTCGGATCCCGCTCCTGGTCTCCGTGAGACGTCCGATCACAGTTGTGCGGTACAGATTGAGTAAAAACATTTTCATGGAGGACCCTCACGATATTTGGTGCTTTCCGTTTACACCCTCCCAAATTCCGATCGCGCATAACATCAGCGACCATGAGCCGTTCGATCAGAAACGGGCGTTTTAGATTGAGGTGGAAATGGTGTGGCATGGAGGCACTTTTTCTCGAAGAACCCTTAAGTTATCCATTATTACCTGTTTATTACTCCCTCCCAAATTCGGATCGCAGATAAGATTCGCGATCGTAGGCCGTTCAAGCAACGTTGGCTGGATCAGATTTGAGGACAGAATTGATGTGTCATGGAGGCATGTTTGCACAAGGCCCCTTGGAATTACCTTATATATCAACTCCACCCCTTGTCGACGATCGGCGGCGACTGCGTCGGGGGAGTTGGGATGTGTTTGGTTCGGTGAATCAGGGCATACATACATGGGACGGTCCTGAATATGCATTCGTCCCTGTATTTAGTTGAGTGAACCGAACCAACTCGTCCTAAACGGATTATACAGATTATGATAATATTCCCCAGATATGTTGTACCAAACGATTCCATAAAAATAGACGAACCACGCGGTACATGGACGAGCGTGTTCCCTTTGTTACCCCCTCTCCTTCTGTATGTACGTCACTGGCCAGTGGACCATGCCAAATAGTAGATAGTTAAAATAATTAATTTAGCTAAATACTCTTTTTGTCATTAAGGTAAATTTAATAATTGTGCTAGTATTTCAATAATTAATCGTGCTAATACTCCTCTATGTATACAACATATTCAAATTCATCTCCCAAACCAAACACCATCTCGAACCATCCAGTACCATTTCATTCATGCAACAAAACAAAATCTTGAATTATCTCATCCCACTATCTAAACACACAAGTTGTATCATACCATCTAAGATTATCTCATCCATCCTATTTACTTTGGTTCACCCAACCAAACACACTCTTGTTGTTCGGCGATCGGCCGCCCGACAAGTGGCTTCGCGGGCCCATCTTCCTCTTGGAGCCCATCCGAGGCGAGGGCGTGACTCATGAGGCGTATCTAGCCATCTCTTCGCTTCGGTTCGCCTCACGGTTAGGTCTCATTACGGATCAGATGATGAAGCGACTTGCAATGGATCCATTTCTATCGATACTTTCACGCTTCAAGATGTTTTTTGATTCTTTTTTTTTGCCGCTGTTGATCAATCATTAGCATTGATGATGATCTAATAATCCTGAATTAATTAAGTTATTTATCTATAATTGTTATTATAGATAATAATATATTTCATGTTATTCATAGGTATACCCCTTATCATTCATAAGGGAGAAGCTTAACTGAGTGGTCGTAAATCATTCTACGACCACCCTATATGGCCATAAATACTCTTACAACCATATAGTGGTAGTAAGATTTCTTACGACCACCTCGCGGTCGTAAGTTTTTCTACGACCACCTCATAGTCGTAAGCATTACTACGACCATCCTATAGTCAACAAAGCTTACAGATATGTAGGCCCAATCGACTAGGGACTCTTATACGCTGTATTTAATACACACAATAGTAAATATGTGTTGTTATTCTTTGGGATAACTTCACGTATTAAGCCTCTGTCTTTGACGTAACTGCAAGACGATGTAAGGTATGGTCACTCTAACAATAACTACTATCAACATGCACATTTCATCAAGCGTTGAGGCGCCTCTTGGCATGGAGCAATTGTCACCCAGGCTAAAGTTAGTGAACATCGGGGCAGAGTGATTGGAGATAACAGACATAAGTCATTAAGCTATAGTTTTAGTGATTTCTTTCCGATTGTAAAGTATAGTCAATACAACAACACATGAGTACGATTATTATTCTCTCAGGAGAAGGCCCGAACATATTTAAATCCCTGTGTCTTTTTATGCGTGGATCTAACTCAAGGAAAGTCTCAAACATTCATTTGTAAGATCAATACTAGATCATCGACAGACGTAAGCATAAGCACATCCCTTGCTTATTCTATGTGTGTTGCGTGTGTGTTCTACAACTTAACAATTCGGTGATTGTGGAAACTGTAACTCCTTGTGCTTCAATGGAGGGCACATTTATGTACATTGATGAACTCGGACCGGATAGATGCTCCTGGGTGAGATTGCACGTATCAGCTGTAAAATGCAAGTGAGATACAGTGCATTTGTTATGGTTAATGAACTAATTGATTCTTTTTTTAAAAGGGGGAGACCCCATTTTCTATTATTAGATGTCAAGAGATAAGCGCTGGGAGTGGAGGCAGAAGGGAAGAATCAATTCAGGAAGATGAGAATTGTGTCGGGACGCCGTGGTGGGCGGTAGCCAGGAGGAACCCTAGCCACCGGCAGTAAACAGGGAGGAAAGATGGCACAGATGAACAGTACATGTTGAACAGTGTGCAATGAACAGTGCGCACAGGCAGGGGATGCCGCAAAGGGGATTGGGTAACTCCCAATCCTTTGTTGGTTTTTCTATTACTCATATGCTCCTTATATAGGAGTACAATATGAAATAGAAGGTTAATCCTTCCCTGGACTAGTTGATGAGGACATGACCCTTATGGATACAACCACATTTGCTATGCTTACTATTCCAATTACACGAGCTCGTACGCTTCACTTAAATTATCAGGTGAGCTCGTTTTTAAGAGTGTATTTATATTATATGAACTATATGATGCTACCTAATGATGAAAATGTATATTTGTGCAGTATCACATCACTTTTTGTCCAAGCTAAGCAAGAGTTCGAGCTGGACACGTTTTCGAATCCAATTCGGCATCTGGAGATAGCACCGACTTTAAACGCACATAACTTTTGCAAACGGAGTCCGATTTGGGTGTTCTTAGACTTGTTGGAAAGCTTATTCTGAGATCTTTCCAACGGATCTAGCCTCACCTACAAATTCCTTCTGTAGACTTTGAAATCATCAAAAAAAGTGCTATATCACCAATTTAGACCGATTTGGGCCTTGTAATCGTAACGAAATTGACCCATACACTAGCCGAGCACCTAATAGGGTCCATACTGTTCATATGAATAGTATCACCCCTATTTTGTTAGCTATGTGCGGCTTTCCTTCCCTATATAAGGAGGTAGCACCCCTTTAGTTTCCTTGGATTTCGTTTGATTAGTTTCTCCATTGTGAAAACTCTTGTTCTTCGCTTGTGTCGACTAGACCAACCGTAAAGGACCTATGCGGAATCTCACCTCTTGAACTCAATCATATATTTGCAATTCAGATTGCGTTTTACCTTGTACTTGTGTGCCTCTTCGGTGTATGCAGGAATTGATCTTCGTGATCAGGTCATCCGGGTATTCGTGCACGATTGATAACGACTTGTCGAGCAGTTCAGCGATTGCGTAGTTTCGGGCTTTGCGAGTTCATAGCCAGGATCGTGAGAGTTGAGCGACTTCTACCGAATTTATCTTCTCATCAAAAGATCGGGGCAAATCAGGACCTCCGAGGTTCATCAAGTGGTATCAGAGCTACAGTTCATCAGTAAGAGTTTTCAGTTTTCTAGTAGTAGATTCGTTTTTCATACCTAGAGTCCAAAAAATTACCAAAAGAAAAAAAAATTCGCATCTATCATCCATACCGAGCCCTTTGAGGCTTTGCAATTTTTTCTTTTCAGTTTGCTTGTTGAATCTTTGGTTGCATTGTCGTGTCTAGTTGCTGCTCTTTTATTCTAGTTATTGTCTAGTTGGTCATTATTTAGATTGCTTCTCGTGTTTTTCCTTTGCGTTGCTTAATCGTTCTTTAGGGTTATTAGTTTTTGCATCTAAAACAGAAAATTCGTGGGTTAGAACTTCTCTAATCTGCATCAAAAAAGAGAGAGAACACTTTACTGTTATTCGCGACTTGTGCAAAACCCTAGGGCCGGCAAATAATAGAGTGAGAAAGAGGTCGCCACACAGAACAAAAGCTGTGGGAGAGAAAAAAAACAATCTTACGCCAAAAACCAGTGAAAATTGGTGGAGTCCTTCTACATATAGCCATAAGCTTGCACAAAATTTTTTAGCAAGTTTGGCTCACGGAATCAAAATATATAGCAGTTTCAAGTTTTAACCCGAGTTGGTTTCGAGTCCGAGTACGATTCCGTTTCCGAGACAAGTTCAGTAAAACAGGCATAACTTTTGCATACGGTATCTGTTTTGGACGTTCTTGTACTCGTTGAAAAGCTAACGATGAGGCACATCTTTTTCACCTAAGATATTTGACACACTCCAGAGACCCCAAAATCGGCCATCTTCGGCCCCAAATTTGCGTCGTAAGTTTTACGTTTCTATTTTTTCCATTTCTTTCAACCTTCCCTTCGGAATTTGGGGTTCACCTCAACTATAAAGTTGTAGATCTCATCGAAACCTTTCAAACGGGTATATATAAGCCATATAAAACTTTGATCTTTCATCTCTCAAGACTAACTGTTGTTTTCTGCTTGAACTAAAGGGCTCTTTATGCTGTACGTTATTCCGTTTTTGTGCTCTACATCGTGTGAACAATCTTGTGCCCTACAAAAAAATTTAAGTAGTTGGTTAGCATCTCTCCTAGCACCTGTTGTGTGGTTTTTCATTGCTTACATCAAGTCATATTTATCTTTGCATGTGCGTACGTACACATCTCTTAGTGTGGTTTTGATTAGCTAACTTTGATTAGGCTAGGATCAGCAATATTGACTAGTACTTTGAACAATTTTTTAACTTGCATGAACTGATTTGATTATTGCTGATCCTTGCTACCATATTGAAGCCTTTCAAGCTCCACTTCCTACTAACTCATCAGATTCCGTTCATTGCAATCGTTGGGCTAATCGCAAGTGAGAGTATCACGAACCAGCCACCGGTTGTACCACTTCCTTGCTGCATTGGTAAGAACTAGTAAGAACTTGGTAAGGCGTTGTGAGAGAGCAACTGTTGAAATGCCAGAACCTAGTAGTTGATAGGAGCATATACTTGTGATTTATTTTCTTGTTTTCTACTAACTTATTTTCTTGTTTTCTACTAACCATGGCAGGTTCACGGGATGATTACGAGTTAGATCCATGTCTTCTTCGAGCCATTGAATGAGAGCGCAAGAAAGTTCCCGAGGAAGAAGCACGTTTGAGACAAGCTTCTTCACCACGGGAGGTATATGCTCGTGATAGTACGTCCAATAAAATTAAAATCACTTTGCCATCCCTTGCTGGTAAATTTGATCCTGATACCTACGTTGACTGGGAGATTGCTTTAGATCAAGAGTTTGAATATTATGAATGATCTGATAGGAAAAAGATTAGAGCCGCCACTAGTATTTTTTTGTTGAGGATGCAACGCTTTGGTGGAAGTATTTATGTAGACATCGAAGAGTGCCTTAAACTTGACATGCATTAAAGAAACTTTTGATATATGAATTTATTCCTAAATATCATGATGATTATTTGCTAGCTAAATTGCAACACTTAAAACAACGTAGTAGAACTGTGAGGGCATATTATCATGAATTAAAAAATCGTTTGTTGCATTGTGGCTTAGAGGAACATGCTGAAGCTACAGAGAATAGATTCTTAAGTGGGTTTAATCAAGAAATTCAGAACCTTCTTGTTCACAAAGAATATAATTTTCTCTCTCATTTGTTTATACTTGCCTGTAAGGTTGAAAGTCATATTAAGGAGAAATTGAGAATGCTTGATGTTAGAAAATATGAGAACAAACCTGTGTTTGTATCTTTTTCTGTGAGTAACAACATGCAGAAAGTTGAGAACCATGCTGAAGAGGAGAATGAGCTGATTGAACCATCGACTCCATTGGTTGAGAAGGAAGATGAGGAGATGGATGCACCTACATCATCTGAGGAGAGCCAAAAAGGTAAAGATCATGGTGCTATCATCACTCAAGGTGAGTATGCTTGTGAAGAACTATAATTGTCCATTGTTCATGCTATTTTAGAGCAAAAAATAGTGGAAAATAATTCTGATATGCACATGTTTCACGAAAAGAATTCAGACTGCATTGATTTTAGTGCACCATGTGATAAACTTGTCGATTTACCTGTTGACTTGAGTACACCATGTGATAAACTAATTGAATTACCTGCTGTTTTGAGCGATTCATATGATGAGTCAATCACATATAATGATCATGTGGAATTGGTTGGACATAAAGAAGTTTTGACTAGAATTTCTCCTACTGATTCTTTATGTTACATTATGTTGAAGTCACCGATGAAATTGTCACATGCTATGGAGAAAGTTTCTAAAATCGCTTGTTTGAAATCCTTGTCTAGTGCGTACACCCCTGGATATAAGTTTAATTTGATTAGAAATTATGGTGTAGACAATCAATTTCATGTGTATCGAATATGCATAACTTGTGATCACATTGATGAATTGAAGCTTACTGTTTTGAATAACAATTCTTGTGTAACGAATCTTGTTCATTATGAAAGGAAAATAAACTTTAGTGATTGTGCAATGCCTATGTGTTCATCTCTTATTACACCATCTAGTATTGACAATCTGCATAATAATGTTGAAGTATGGAAGAACTTTCAAATCTTTTCACACTTGCTAGATGAATTTGCTAAAGCTCAATTGAAATATGATTATATGGATGAACTTTGTTTGATTCCAAAAGTTGTATATTTGCCCATATGTGCTACCACTACAAGTTTACAACTTCAGATATTTGAATTGTATAAATGCTTCACTTACATTTGCAAAACTAGTTGCAATAATTGTTGTGTGAGAAATTTTATTTGGCTCATTAACATATATGATTATTCTTGGGCTAATATTACAATGAACTTTTATGATCACTACTGTTTTATAACATTAATTATGCAACAACGAAGAACAGTTAAAACAGATGACATATATATATATATATATATATATATATATATATATATATATATATATATATAAATATATATGATATATATATATATATATACACTATGCATACACCTTGGCTTCTTTGTTACCCTATTTTCAACATATCAAAAGCCGAGGACGGCTTTGTTTTCAAGAAGGGGAGGATGATGAGAACATGGCCCCTATGGATACAACCACATTTGCTATGCTTATTATTCCAATTACACGAGCTCGTACGCTTCACTTAAATTATCAGGTGAGCTCGTTTTTAAGAGTGTATTTATATTATATGAACTATATGATGCTACTTAATGATGAAAATGTATAATTGTGCAGCATCACATCACTTTTTGTCCAAGCTAAGCAAGAGTTTGAGCTGGACACATTTTGGAATCCAATTCGGCCTCCGGAGATAGCAATGACTTTAAACACACATAACTTTTGACAACAGAGTCCGATTTGGGTGTTCTTGGGCTTGTTGGAAAGCTTATTCCGAGATCTTTCCAACGGATCTGGCCTCACCTCCAAATTCCTTCTATAGACTTCGAAATCGTCAAAAAAAGTTGCTATATTATCAATTTGGGCCGATTTGGGCCTTGTAATCGTACTGAAATTGGTCCATACGCTAGCCGAGCACCTAATAGGGCCCATAATGTTCACATGAATAGTAGCACATCCATGAACAGTACCACCCCTATTTTGTTAGCTATGTGCGGCTTCCCCTTCCCTATATAAGGAGGTCGCACCCCTCTAGTTTCCTTGGATTTCGTTTGATTAGTTTCTCCATTGTGAAAACTCTCGTTCTTCGCTTATGTCGGCTAGACCAATCGTAAAGGACCTCTGCGGAATCCCACCTTTTGAACTCAATCATATATTTGCAATTCAGATTATGTTTTACCTTGTTCTTGTGTGCCTCTTCGGTGTATGCAGGAATTGATCTTCGTGATCAGGTCATCCGGGTATTCGTGCACGGTTGATAACAACTTGTCGAGCAGTTCAGCGATTGCTTGGTTTCGGGCCTTTGTAAGATCGAGGTGGCCGACTAGAGGGGGGTGAATAGGCGGTTTTTTAAAATCTCTATCGGGCTAAACCAATATATAAATACGGAAGCTAATAATGAATTGGTTTTGCTCAAATAAAACCTAAATCAACTAGGCTCAACTAAGTGCACCTGACAATACAAGAGAGCAATCATACAATGATATATAAGCAATTAAAGTAAGAATGTAAATTGCTCAAAGTAAAGCACAAGTAAGAACAAGATGACACGATTATGTTTTACCGTGGTGTTCGGAGACTTGCCGATCTCCCCTAATCCACGTTGAGGTTAGCCCAAACAAATTGGACCGGCTCCACTAATTAAGCCAATACCTCCGAGATAAGTCCAAACACTTAGACCGGTTCCTAACCGAACCAACACCTCACTCAACTATGGTTGCTCTTCCTCCACTCCGGAGATGGTGAGCACCAAACCACTCACAAATCGCCGGGTCTTCTCACAAGCTTCTTGAGAAGATTACCGCGCACGACGCCTCCACGCCGTCTAGGTCTCGGCAAACACCAAGAGTAACGAATCTAAACTTTCACTTGAACTAATCAAGTGTCAATGCTCACGTGGATACACAATCCACTACCTAAGGCAACACATGCACTTAGGGTTTACTCTCTAATCTCACCAAGTGCAACACATGCACAAAAGAGAATAGAGGCTTGCTCTTTGCTCAAAGAATGAGTATATCACTTAACAATAGCACCAGCAACCTCTCCCAACCGGCCAAGGTGGCTATATATAGCCCACACACAAAAACTAGCCGTTGGGAGACAAACCCCTAAAAAATCAGGGAAATCGGAAGTTCCGCCATGTAAAGGCCGGAACTACCGCACCTGAGAGAAAAGCACTGCAACGGCTATGTCAGACGAGAAACTAGCCGCTTGATTTTTAGTGCGGAACTACCGCCAACCAAGTTGCGGAAGTTCCGATCTTCAGAAGTTCCGCACAACACATAGCGGAACTACCGCACATCCAAATTTTGGCTAAGTCCCAAAATGGTGTTTCTCTGGAAAAAACGAACCGCAATGATTTCGGAGCAACCGATAATCGGAAGTTTCGCTCGTATCACGGCGGAACTTTCGCACTTCGAGAAATCGGCTAAGTCCCTCAAAAGGGTGCTCTCTGGAAAAAACGAACCGCCGAAAATCAGACCGTTCGGCCTGCGGAACTTCCGCAGTTATACAACCGGAACTTCCGATTATCCTGAGAGAAAACAGCAATGACCTTTTCAACAACTTCAATTGCAAAACACATTTGCTAATTGACAAGCCATGCCAACAAGGATCAATAGCAGGATTCCTAGCAAGTTGCAAAACACATTTGTAAACTTTTAGAATCATGCCACAAGGAAAAAGGTACATGGACTTCAACCATTTGCAAAACACATTTGCAAAGTATAGTCCCATGCTACAAAGATTAAATGCATGAGCCTCGGCTATTTGCAAAACACATTCGCAAATAATAGCTCCATGCATAGATGAGCTAGAGCAAACATAATGAGCTATCAACACATGACTAACTCATGCTACTAGTCAAGACCCCTCTTAATAGTACGGCAATCCTATACTAGCAATCCGGTCTATCAACCAAACACCGAGACCGGTAAAAGACTAGGAACATATCCTTAGCTCTAGCTAGTCATACCTTTGCATTGCATCTTCTTAAAGCTTGATGACGCACATCAACACTTCAAGTCCGGGTCATTGACTTTGATAATCATCAACACATGATGATTTCTTTACTTCGGGATCTTGTCTTGAACATCATCAACACATGATGATTTCTTCACTTCAAGTCTTCACATGCATCAACGCATGATGCATTCCTTCACTTGACCTCCATTAACACATGATGGGTCTTCTCTTGTCTTGATGATCAACTCATGATCATCTCTTCTTGATAAGCATCAACTCATGATGCATCCTTTACACCAAGCTCTTGACTTGATGATCAACTCATGATCATCCCAAGTCTTCATCATCCTGGAACATAACCTATATATCCAACTCATGAAAAATGTTAGTTCCAAAATATGATTATCATTAATTACCACACCATACCATTAACTCATAATGGTGGGACAAGATATCTCAATCTTTCCCTCTTTGGTAATTGATGCTAACCACTTAATTTCTCATAAATTGAATTGCTAATAAACGAGAGAACAAATTGAGTATATATTAACTACACAAGTTATATATATATTCTAACTTAAGTATACAAGAACTACACAAGTTCTATATACTCATAACATGAGTATGTAAGAACTACGCAAGTTTTGTATACTCAAACGGATTTGTTTCAACGTAAAGATTCCAAATATTTATGGAGAAAGGAATATGGATCAATACTAATGAAACCACAAAGTATAGGATAAAACTTCCCCTAAATGTGTGCATACATAAATATATAATAAGATCATATGCACATATTCAAGTTTGACTTATGGTTGAGTTCAATCCTATATTTTGGATCCGAGGAATGCAACAATATATAAGATTAAGATGTCGATTGCATACCTCGTTGTGTTTCACCTTTATATCCAAATGAGACTACACAAAGATAATACTTGACAAGAGAATTAGTCTCATATTTGGATTTGTCATTAATCACCAAAACACTCCATTAACTCATAATGGCGGGTCTAGATCTTTCAGCCTTACGAGTTCATAGCTAGGATCGTGAGAGTTGAGCGACTTCTACCGAATTTATCTTCTCATCGAAAGATCGGGGCAAATCAGGACCTCTGGGGTTCATCACTAGTACTCTAACTCTTATCTGAAATAGAAGGTTAATCCTTCTCTGGACTAGGACTCTAACTCTTACTCTTCCTAATACAAACTTCTCTAATTGAAACCTTCCTAATTGCAACTGCCTAAAGCGATACATTGGACTCTTATTCGGCCTCTAGGGCCGGCTACTCCTGCGCCTTGTGGCACCGGCCATAGATGCGGCCCCACATGACATCTCTCACTCCCTCGATGAATAGCTCGTCCTTAAGCTGAAAGGAGGGATAATATTTCTTGAAATCCTGGATATCTTCCCAAAAAGTATCGGAGGCCGATGAATCCTGCTATTGTATCAACACTTCCCACTTGTCACAAGCAAGCCTGGCACGTAGCATCTTCAGAGGCGGTGGAATGACCCAGCCATGGAGAAGGGGAGGCACTAGGGTTGGTGACGCCAGGGGCACTCCGTCAAACTTCTTTAGAAAACCCACATGAAAGACATCATGGATGTGGGCCATCTTGGGAAGGTCCAGCTGATACGCCATGTCATTGATCTTGGCGATGATGCGGTAAGGCCCAAAATAATAGGGCCCAAGCTTCCCACGACTGGCCTCGAGCAGAGAAGCGGCCGTCTGATGATGAAGGCGCAACCAAACCAAATCGCCAACATCGAAGTGTACAGAGCGATGCTTCTGATTGTAAAATTTCTTGTAAAATGCTTGGGCATGGAGTAAGCGACTCCAAACATCTGCCAAGAACAAATCACAGTACTGGAGTGCCTGATCAACTGCTGTGGTGTGCGCTTGATACAGGGTCGCCCGATCTTCTCGACGTAGGATGGATACTCACGGGAGTCTTGATGAATTGTAATGATCCTCCAATGCCAGTGCAAGGGACGAACACTCTTTAATCCGCCAAAACACACTCATGTTGATTTCGCCGACCACCAAGCGAAGATCTATTGTGCACCCAATTTCCAGCGGAAAGGCTGAACGATCTTGATTGAAGAAGACACTCCAAATTCCCTATGGAATTTCGGTAGCAAAGCTAAACTCGAAAACTTTAGTAGATTGATTTTTCTCAAACGTGGTCTGAGGATACAATGGGGGTCTACCCCTCAATATATAGTGCCCCTTCTCCACCTCATGGCTGGCCAAGAGGCCCTACACCTACTCTAATTCGGATTAGGAGTCCTACTCCAATTCCGACACATTCCAAAACAAAAAATGAAACCCTGATTTTACAACCGTCACATTGTTTCAATAATATCTTTTGATACAGGACGAATTTCAGAGTGAGGGAGGATCCGTTGGATTGGTCTTGAAGTTATCTTTCCAACAAGTATAAGAACACCCAAATCGGACTCCGTTTGTGAAAGTTATGACCGTTTTAATCCGGACTATCCTGCTGATTCCGAATCCGAATTTGATTCTGATTCCGAATTCGACTTTGATGCTTTTCACCTTCTTTTCCATCCATTTCGGCCAACCATGCCTCCTCTTTGTCAAATAAAACTACATATAGATGAAATTCTTTTGGTAGTAACCAATTCTCATGAGAATCAAATGGAAACTTAGTTAGGAGAAGAGTCACATGTTTGTTAAGAAGTTTAACTCTTGCCCGAGTAATAGGGCCAGTTGGTGCAATGGTGCTAGGAGGGTTAGGAGTTGAAATGGTAGGGATGTCCTCATCACTTGGAGTGGACGATGAATGTGTAATAGGGATGTCCTCACCAGTGCTGCTCCTAGCTCATAGTCCCGAAAAGAGGGGGTCGCGCCCATACACCACACGGAATGACGTCGTCTTGAGGGCTAAATGATATAAAGTATTATAAATAAATTTCACCCAAGGACGCCATTGAACCCACTATCGTGGCCGGTCTCCAGTCATGCAACGGAGATACATGGCAATGATCTTGTTCACCACTTCAGATTGACCATCAGATTGTGGGTGATAAGCCATACTCATGTTAAGGCTGGTATCACATTGAGCAAATAAGTCCTTCTAGAAATTCGAGGTGAATATTGGGTCCCTGTCCGATACAATGGAGGTAGGGACGCCATGAAGCCGGACGATCTCTTCAAAGAAGGCATGTGCAACGGACAAAGCTGAATATGGATGGGCCAAAGGAATGAAATGGGTGTATTTTGAGAATCTGTCGACCACTGTTAAGATGATAGATTTGCCGCCCACTTTCGGCAATCCCTCCACAAAGTCCATGGAGATATCGGACCACACCGAGGAAGGGACTGCTAGGGGTAGTATCAATCCCACCGGGTGGAGCTGTTCTGTCTTGTTGCGTTGGCGGACTTCACAGGTGCGGACGTACTCCTGAACCATTGCCCGGTCCTGTGGGACATGGAAATTTTCCTGCAAGCGGTGAAGTGTCTTCTGGATCCCTTCATGAGGCCCATCATGTGCAGCCTCCAGGACAACCGATAGGAATATGGAGTCGGTTGGAATGTGGGCGCACTGCTCATAACACACCATGCCCTCCACCAAGGACCAAGGAGAACCGAGCTCACCGGAGCCGTTGCGCTCCCAGAGGCTCGACAAGGTCAGCTCTATGCATGCGGCCTAGCGAAGATCCTCGAACAAAGAGAATCAAGGTGTAGTGATGGAGAAAGCGATCCCTAGTTCAGCAGTCCAGCGAGACAGGGTGTCGGCGACCACATTCAAGCAATCGGGCTTGAATTCTACTACAAAATCAAACCCAAACAACTTGCTCACCCAGTGATTTTGAGGTATCATGGAGAGGCATTGATCCAGACGAAACTTGAGGGCATAATGGTATGTCTTGATAGTGAAAGGACGCCCCCACAAATACGGCCTCTAATGTCGCACGGCTTGTACTAGACCAATGAGCTCGCGTTCATAAGCCACCAGCTTAGTGTGGCGTGCTGCAATGGGGTGGCTAAAAAATGCGATGGCCCTAGCGCCTTGATGAAGAACGACGCCAAATCTCATGCCCGACGTGTCACACTCCACAATAAATGAAGAGGAGAAATCCGACAGCTGAAGAACCAGCGCTGAGGTGAGTGCCTTCTTGATGGTCGCAAAAGCCTATGCGGCTTCCTCCGTCCATGTGAACCCCTCATTATGGAGGAGTTGAGTCAAAGGGGCTGCCAAAGCGCCATAGTTTTTGATGAAGCGTCGGTAGTAGCCCGCCAAGACGAGGAAGCTACAGAGGGTGCATATTGACTGGGGCTGCGGCCAGTCCAATACACCCTGCACCTTGGATGGGTCCATGGCGACGCCTTCAGCCCGAATGATGTGGCCAAGGTATGTCACGCCGATTCCCCAAAGAGACACTTGGATCTCTTCAGAAAGAGCTGATGTCGATGTAGAAGCTGAAACACGGCGCGTACATGTCGCAGGTGATCCACCTAGGAGGAGTTGTATATCAAAATGTCATTGAAAAACACAAGGACAAAATGACATAAGTAGGGCAGAAGAACTTCATTCATAAGAGATTGGAATGTGCCCAATGCGTTTGTTAGGCCAAATGGCATGACCAAGAACACGAAAAGGCCCTCATGCGTTCTGAATGTCGTCTTCTCAATGTCCTCGGGGTGCATCCGTACCTGATGGTACCTCGAGCGCAAGTCCAGCTTGGTGAAGAACTGAGCCCCTTTGAGCTCGTCAAGCAGCTCCTCGACCACCGAAATGAGGAACTTATCTTTGATTGTCTTGTTGTTTAATGCCCGATAGTCGACGTATAAACGCCATGTCCCATCCTGCTTTTTGACTAGCAGGACAGGAGCCGAGAATGCCGAGGTGCTGCGACGGATAATGCCCTGATCGAGCATGGTGGCGCATTGGTGCTCCAACAGGGTACCGGTAAGACCAGACTACTATAGGGCCCGAGCCGGGCAGCAGGTAAATGTGATGGTCCCAATCTCGCGCGGGCGGCAGGCCCCGTGGTTCCACGAAGATGGTCTGGAACTCCTCCAGAAGATCGCCCATGTGGTCCTCTGCGGTAGCCGTGTGGAGGTGTGGGCCGGCTCCTGGTGGATTGGCGCCGTGCCAAACGATCCCCCGCCCTTGCTGCTGGAAGCGCATCATCCTGTGGTGGAAGTCCCAAGTTATGGGCCCTAGGGAGCCCAGCCACTGGACGCCCAAGACGACGTCAAAGCTACCAGCGGAATCGTGAGGAAGTCGAGGATGAAATCTTCTTTATCGATGGAGATGAGCGTTGCGCGACAGATGTCGCCGCTCATGACCTGGTCGCCGTTGGCGACTGCCACTGACAGACCTGTGCGTGGCGTGAGGGACAACCCCACTCATGTGACCAATTCGGTCGCCACGAAGTCGTGAGTCGACCCAGAGTCCACCAGGGCCAGAAGGTGGACGCCGTTGATGACAACATCGAGCTACATCGTTTGGGTCTTGCGAATGCCTGTCAAGGCAAGGAGGGAGATGGTTGTCGCCACCTTAGGTTCCTCCTCCTTGTCCTCCAAGTCGGGCTCTACCTGCAACGAAAAATGTGCTTACAAAGCTTTTGGTGCCCCGAATGGAATTTTTTGTCGCGGTTGTAGCAGAGTCCTTAGCTTCTGCGTTCCTCCAGCTCGGCAGGTGTCAGGTGCTTGAAGGGGCGCGCATTGCATGATGCGCCTGTCGATGACGTGGATGAGCGCGTCGCTCCTGACACGCCTGTCGACGCTACGCTCGCTACAGGAAGGGGAACCGAAGGGAGTGCGCTACTCGGTAGCGGGTTCGGTCGTGCTACCGCGGGCTTGAACGTGGCCAACCATGGCGCGGCGGTCCATCTTCCGACGTCGCGCGGTAAGGTGGTCAGGCGTTCGTAAGCTCAAGCCAGGTCCATGGCCTCCTCCAAGTCGTTAGGCTTATGGAGCTCGACACGGGTCTTGAGTGGCTCGCCCAAGCCTACCGTGAATAGCATACGCTGCTGCTCATCGTCCAACCAGCGGACACGTGCTAACAACATCAAAAATTGCTCAGTGAATTTGTCCACCATGCCGGTCCGACGAAGCGCCATCAACTCGCCTAGGGGATTGTGGCGGGTTGGCGCTCCAAATCGCCGAGAGACCAAGTCAGTGAAGTGTTGCCAGTTCGGGGTGCCCTCCATGTGCTCTAGACACCTGTACCAGAGCTGTGCCGCCCCTGTCAAGTGATATGTGGCCAGCCACACTTTGTCCTCCGTCTGCGTTTGCTGACCTCGAAAGAACTGTTCGCAGCGATTGATCCATGGAAGCGGATCTTCCTGATCGTCAGATGTCGGAAAGGAGAGCTTAGTGTAGCGTGGCGGATTACGAGGGCCTCCTGCCCGACTGAAATCCGCAGGCCCCGTCCTGACCACGTGCGTGCCTGGCCACGACATCCGTGGCCGTGGCGGTGGCCGTCGTCGGGCCTGCTGCATCAGTAACGGCGGCGGCGACCGAGATTGCTGCATCCTGGTCATCTTGATCCACGACACCTTCTTTACTACCGGGTTGGCCCTCCATGCGTGCCAACCGGTGATCATGGCGTTGCAGCTAGCGTGGATGTCGAGCCGATCCAATACTTCGAGCAGCAGCTTGAGTCGGTTGCCGATGTATTCCATGAACTTTATCATCATCTCCTTGAAGTTGCCATCAAAACCCCACTATTATCCATGGAGGAAGGAACGACATTTGGCTATGATACCAAGATGTCAGGAGATGAGCGCTGGGAGCGGAGGTGGAAGGAAAGAATCAATTCAGGAAGATGAGGATTGCGTCGGAACGCCGTGGTGGACGGCGGCCAGGAGGAACCCTAGCCGCCGGTAGCAAATAGGGAGGAAAGATGGTGTGGATGAACAGTATGCGATGAACAGTGCACACGGGCAGGGGATGGCACAAAGGGAATTGGGTAACTCCCAATCGTTTGCTGGTTTTTCTATTACTGCATATGCTCCTTATATATGAGTACAATATGAAATAGAAGGTTAATCCTTATCTGGACTAAAACTCTAACTCTTATTTAAAATAAAAGGTTAATCCTTCCCTGGATTAGAACTCTAACTCTTACTCTTCCCAATACAAACTCCCCTAATTGAAACCTTCCTAATTACAGTAGCCTAAAATGATACATTGGACTCTTATGTGGCCTCTAGGGCTGACTGCTCCTGCGCCTTGTGGCGCCAGTCATAGACGCGACCCCACATGACAATAGAACACATTACTACAAAGTTCAAGATTCAGGAAAGCAAAAAAAAAAAAAACAGAGTTACATAAGATTTGTAGACCACACTAAAAAATCTCACGATATCGACCTTCCAAAAAGCTATATAGCAACTACTCAACTCAGGTAAAAGTTTCCAAATTAGCAACTAAATGAATAAAGGAAGTGACTCCCAGTCCTCCATCCCTTCGCTTGATTTCGGGCTGTTTGGCACGGCTGTGGTTTTCTTAAAAAGCGGCTTTCGGATGGGTTACATGGCTGAACGGCTAGGCTGAATAGTTTTGGTGTTTGACTGTTTGACTTTTAGGTAGGCTGACTACAACTTCTGATATGGGAATTATCTGAAATACACCCGAGGACTGTAACCGTTTATTTGATGTCGTTTAATGCAATTAATAACATTAAACACAATTAAAGATAATTATTATAATAAACAATTATTGCATAAATAATTATTACAACAAATAATAATTATAAACAATTATGATAATAAATAATTATTAAATACAATTATTACAATATGTAATTATTAAAAACAATGGGAAGTAATCTGCACGAACAAATACAATAATCTCAACCTTGGTTTCAGAACTTACATGTGCAATAATCTGGGCGAAGAAATGCAAGACGCCAGCAAAATCCAATCTTTCCATGAGATCCTAGGAGACATGTATGTATAAGCTGAGAAGGAAAGAAGGTCGTGTAAAATTGACTATTGAGTAGTGTCAGATTGGTGAATGGGTGTGGTCGAATCCAGATTGTTTACGGTTCTTTAATTTATGAAAGTTTCCACTGCGCTTGACCACCTGTTACATACATGCAAACAACACCTGTTACATATACCCGTTCACTTCAGTCATGACATTCATTAGATTTTAGAGAGAAAATTGCAAACTCAAATGTGAAAGATCAGGCTATATATTATTTCAGTGGGACAACTTAGTCACAAAATTCAGTCAATAACAAACTGCAAAAGCACAAGAACCTGGCACTCTGCATTCTGAAAGAATTCATGCTTCAATGTTCATTTCATGATTTCCTGATACTATTCCTGGTTTGCTGATTCTATTAATGTACAAAGGACAAAACATTCAAGAACACCGAAAGGTTATTCAGTTGTGTAATCTTCCAAACTTGTTATAATCCCATTTCCCAAATTCTTAGCCAACATAAAAGTTGAAAAAAAACAAGACCAGCAGCACTGACAAAAACCAGTCACAATATTCAGTCATTCGACTTAGTCACTAACTGATACAAGGATTCTTCCATTCAAACATCATTCAGCACACACAGCCTGCAAATCATTCATCTCTCCGTTCATCCACAAATTCAGAGACAATGAGAACATGCGTACATTCAGAGATTATGCGTCCATTCATTCATTCAGACAAATTACGTGACTTCCAGTCGTGCCTTCAGTACAATGATCATCCAGTACAAAAGCACCACCGGCTACATCCATCAATTTAAAGCAAATCACTCGAAATCCAGATACAAACCATCCAGTACATTACAAAAATGCTAAACAATCACTAAGCTGAGAACCAATTATAACTGTGCAGTTCATTATAGCCGTCAAGCAATAAGAACTAAACTTTTCCACCTGCATCAAATAAATTAGCACAATGCATGAAACCAAGAGAAGTGTCGATGAGGGAGACGCAAGGGCGGAACTAGAACAAAAATGACCTGAGTTCACCACTTCACCATACATATAACATTATATATAATTTTCAAACAACACTATACTAAATAGTAATTTATACGGCAAAAGATTGCAAGAGACCGGAGGTTAGGCTGAACCAAGGTGCACAACTTTTGAGTTAGAGGGTGCACACATAGTATATACATGATAATATTTGCTTTTTTTGAGAGGACCCGATCTCCTGTGACACCGGGTGAGCCCACCAACTTCCGCCTCGGGAGAGGCGCTGGGGAGGAGAGTGACATTCGGCGGGTAATTACCCTGAACTTCGGGGGTAATTGTAGAATTGAGGCTACGGAAGTTTTCCACATACGGTTTCCGACTTCCAGCTTCTTCTGCACATTGTAACACGAAGCGGCTGTGAAAAACCTTAAGTTTCGGAAGATTTTTTGCTTTTTCGGCCGAAGAACCGAAGTTGTCCAAACATACCCTTCTTCAGTTCTGCTTTAGCTTGCAATTCTTCTTGTCCAGGACGACCAACTTCTTCCAGCTCCAAAAACTTCTTTGGCCACCTGACATATAGTCCTAGCGCCCTGACAAAGATAGTCCTGCACGCCCTTCTTCTGCATTTTGCTCCAACAAATTATCTAGTAACATAGCAAATACGACATCAATGGGTTCATCCGGCCATTGTTTCTGGAAACATACCAAGTTTCTAGCTTTCCAAATACTCCAAAAAATGGCTGCCACTCCCACTATCACCAAAAAAATGTCTGCCACTCCCACAATCACCATTTTCTTTATCATCCCAGCGAAAGCATTCAACCAGCTACCAAACAACTGTTGTATGTTGCTGGGGGTTCTGCATTCGAAAGGAGGAGCAGACCACACACCTCACATATTTAGCACGAGGTCAATACCACAAAAAAGAGATGCATAGGTCGGACGATCGGCGACTAAGGACGTTGGACGATCGACTACGATCACTGAATCGACGTTCACGATGTTGGATCAGACTACTCCAACTCTTCTTCAGTTAGTAGTTGTTAGAGATAAGGTGTTAGAGATATGTTAGAGATAGAATCTTTCTCTAACATATCCTTATCTCTATCTTGTACTCCTATATATATCGCCCTTTGGGCCTCTCTTCAATACACACAATATTTTCCTAACATGGTATCAGAGCTTTAGAGTTTACCGGTCTACTGTAGCCGCGCCGTTTTCGCTGCCGCCGCCGCCCCCGGGAGGATCGATCTCCACTCCCGGGGGCGGCCTCGCCGCCCGTGCTCTCTCCCCCGTTCTTTTGGAGAAGTAGCAAGTAGCGTTGGCTTCTTGGTTGAAGCCCTGTCCAAATCTGATCTGGACCGGCTCCGTCCCTCGAGTTTGTTGCATGTGCTCTCTCTCCCGGTAGCAAGAAGGCATGGCGAGCGGCGGATTCATGGAGGAGATGATGGGGGCAGAGCCTCCTGGAGGCGATGTCTCCTCGTCCTCCTCCTCAGAGTCCTTCTCTGGGAGCGGCAGCGTGTGATCGGCGTCCTTGTCGCTGTTGTCGCTCAGAGCGGCGCCGCCCCGTAGCCTCCGGCCGCCAAGATCACTCGCTGCGGCGCGACAAGAACGCGCTTGGCACCGCCCCGCCGGAGGCCGCTCAAGCCGGGCCCCGTGCTTGCCGTCACCGCCACTCGAGCGTCGTCGCTCTCCGAAGGACGCTCCGCTCCCGCTTCGTCGAGCTCGCTTCACCGGGCGACGACCACCTCGTCCTCGTCGCGCGGCCCCATCATGGATGCCGACGCTTTGGCCGGCGCGCACTGGTGGCCTCTCACCCGCCGCCAACACTCGAGTTTGTCGCAAGCGGTCTTCCGCGGGCGGCCGCCGCGCTCGAGCTCGCCGCCGAGCCTCGCTCCGCCTTCCGCTAAGCTCTCTCGCCACGGCAAGCCCGGATCTGGCCTCTCCGCCACCGGATCCGGTTTCCCCGCCGCCGGATCCCGCTGCGTCGGCACCCTTCGTCGCGCTTCTCCCCTCGCCTCCGGCCTCCTCTGCTCCGACTCCGACCCGTACATCCGGCCCTTTCGACCCATCTTCGCGTGTTCTTGGATTGCTCGGCTGATACCACTGGGTCCGCGTCTTCGTCGCCTGCTCAATCCCTGCTGCTGGAACTAGGCGAGCTTGCGGCGCTGCGTCTTGAGGGTGAGGATGGCCCTGTCCACCTCCGTGATCTTGGGCTTCTTCACAACAATCCCTAGGAGGTGAGAGTCCAGGGATGACTTGAAATAAGTTATATCCAGAGCATAGTATTGTTTGCAGTGAACACCAAAATCTTCTATCTTGTTGAGTGGTATGGTCTGATACTCGGACACAGGCTCATCTGGTGGCTTGTAATCTTTTGGATATGTCCTAAAAGCTCCAATCTCCACTTTACCAGCAGAAACAATCCCTGATGCTGATGCTCTGCGCCTGACTCTCTTCGCTCCCGTCGCCCGATGTGGTCTTCACAACAATCGAGTTGGTTATAGAGTTAGGCACAGAAGGACCACTCTTGACTGGAGTAGATGGATGGGTTTTGACTATAGTAGAGGATCGAGTGCACTGGACGTGTCGCTGGAGCTGTGGCTTTGACAAAGAAAGAGTGTTAGTCCTGCTTCTCGGGATTGTAGCATGGGAGCCAGATGGCCCAGATCTTCCTAGTAGGTCTTGATTGGAGATGAGTTGATTATGGGGCTCTGGACGGAGATTGGTCCCCGCCATCGGATTCGGCCGGATCCACTGGACTCCTCGTGTTTTCGCTTCCACTGCAGACTAAATTCGATTTGATGGGGATGAAGACAAACGAGGAGGTGGTCGATCCGTTTATAAGTCGCCCGGCTTCCCGGCTTTCCCGGCTCGGCTTGCCATCGCAATGGCTTCTCCAGCTCCACTTTTGTTTCTGCAATGGCTTCTTCAGCTCCAGCTTCTTGCAGCTTCTTCCGTTGTTAAGAGCTATCGTTTCTGCTAGTTATCTTTAGGAGTTTTCTCCTTTGTGTCGTTTTTGTTCCATGCGTCCATCCAAGTCCGTAGTACTCAAATTTTTGAGTTCGTCTTCGCCATGCGAGTCCACAAATTTATTATCAGTCATAGAAGCATATGAATTGCCTTATGCATAGCAGCAGCCGCCGCTATTTCTTTGAGCCGCTGCAGATCCACCGCCTCCAAGCGCTCAAAGCCGCCGCGCTTCTTCCACTGCTGCGCTCTGTTGCGCTTCTTGTGCATTGCACCGCTCTTCTTCTCGTGATCGCGCCTCATTGCGCTTCTTGTGCATTGCGTTGCGCTTCTTTTGCACTTGTGCATTCGTTGCACTTCTTGTGCATCGCGTCGCCGCCGTCTTGGGCTACGACCGCACCGCCATGCTTCCACCAATTCTTATTCGACTTGATTTGACAGCTCTCTCTATATTTGTTGGTTTCATCATCTTCTTCGTCGTGTTGCCGCGGTCGACTTCGCTCCTGCACCTTGTGCCTTATGAGCTGTCGCATGACACCGGATGGGAGAAGATCTTTTGATACTCGACATATTTTTCCAAGAGCTGCATACTATGACGACATTATCAAGACTCGGACTTTGGATTCTCCATATTTTAGTATCAACCCTTTCCAAATGCAATGCTATTGCATACGCCTTGCATTTGAGGGGGGTGTTAGAGATAAGGTGTTAGAGATATGTTAGAGATAGAATCTATCTCTAACATATCCTTATCTCTATCTTGTACTCTTATATATATCGCCCTTTGGGCCTCTCTTCAATACACACAATATTTTCCTAACAGTAGTAATGATTTATGATCTCTTACTCGTATGATTTCCTGATTTACACGACAATTTTGAATTGTACGCTAGTGTAGCATACCCATATCACTTTATCTTCTTCATTCTCAAGCCTCTGCAGCCATTTATCCAACAAAGCAATGTTCATAGATTTCAAGTCCAAAATCCCTAAGCCACCCTGATCCTTTGTCAAACATACCACTGGCCAGCTAATGAACTAATTGATTTGATTTCTTAAGCATCACGATACTGAAACTGCATGCATTTATTTCGATTTTATTTTGTTTCATTTGACGGACACGTACTTATGCTGTCAACACTCACCTTTTTTCCCGCAAAGATGAGCAGACACACGGTAACAGTTACATGTTGCAGCAGCAGCTCGATCTGCAGCTGTTACATTAATTGTTCGCTTCCGTGAATGATCGACGGAGCAAGAAACGGCAGTGGCTGAGCTCGCCGGACCAGTGAGTGACGATTGTTCGCCGGCATCGGAGGCGCGCCGCCGTTGACGAAGGACTCGGGCTGGCTCTTCTGCCAGACGACTGGCCCAGCAGTAAGAGATTATGTCTCGTCGGGTGGACGTCATCCGGCAATACGCTTGCTCCTCTTCTTTTTCACAATTTTTAGCTCTTTGTACTGTTACTTTGTTGCTAGGCCCAGCCGCAAGCTCGGTCTAGGGGGTGTTTTGTTTATGCCCTCACTGTGATATATCAAAATTTGGTGGGGACTAAAATCAAGATATTACCAGAACTCGTTAGAACGTGGCTGCATCGTCGTCCTACTCCTCCGAGTCATGCTTGAATATTTTATTATTTTTCTTTCTTTTTTGCGATTGACATGACTGACTACAAAGTTAGATTTATCCATTGCTATCAGCGACCGACTCTGCAGCCACAGAGGCCACAGCGCCAGTGGACAGCTGGTACCCGCGTCCCTACAGAGTGCAGTGGCTGCTAGAATAGATCAATCAAGCCTAGCGATTCCAAATGTAGACTTGAAGTGGAGTGCGTGTGTCATGTCACTAAAATAGTAATAACTGACATTCATGGTCCCTGCAAGGCGGTCCTTCGTTCATCCATGATATGGACGAGAGACAGTGAATATCGATAATGTAGATGAGAGATGAGAAATAAAAAAATATGTTGTTTTTTTGTATCGTAATCGTCTGTAATATAAGAAAAAGATAGTTTATATATATATAAGAGTTGTCTAATGTAAGTAAAAAAACAACGTATCGTAAAAACTGTTTTGTCTAATGTAAGTAAAAAAATAATATATCGTAAAAACTGTTTTTAGTTTTTTTATAAATAATATGAAAAAATATTATACGATTATTTATACCATTTTACGTACCCTAGTCTAATCACCTCTGACTAATTAACTACGGTCAATTTAACGACCACCCCAATAGGCAAGCATCAAGTAGCAGTTTCGAATTCGAAAAATTCCGAACGGCCGCCGCCTCCTTCCCCAAATCTTCTTCAGAAGCTTCTCTCTCCTCTAACTAGTCGCGATCGATCGATCGATTCCCCCTCCCTTTTTGCTCTGCCCTCGCTCCCCCTCCTCAAATTCGAAGCCATCTCCGCGGGCATCGAGAGATCATCGGCGCAGTCTCTCTCTCTCTCTCTCTGCCCAAATCTCTCTACAAATCCCAAATCTCTTCGGGTTGGTGTTTGTACGTGTGGCGATTTTGGGGGAAAGCGACGCGATCCATGGAGGAGGGGAGCGACCAGGATTACACGGCTCGCTTCAATGGCCGGATAGGCTCCCCCCCGCGCGTGGGTGCTCGTGTTGCGTTGGATTAGTCGTTCAAATCGCTTGCTCTTGACACTGCGCAGGCGCCTCCTCGCCGGGGAAGCAGAAGGAGGCGGCCAGGAAGACGGTGTAGATGTCCGAGACCTGCGACTTCATCCCCTACGCCGCCGCCGCCGACACCATCAGCGACGGTACGTGCGCCCACCGCTTGCTCGCAGATCTCGATCGCTTCTTCTATCGATCCTGCCATTGTTTCCAAGGATCTCATTTGGGATTTTCTTGGTGTGAGTCATCAGACGATTCCGCGGGTGGTTCGAAAATCTCGGGGTCTACGGGTGCGGCCATGCCGTCGGCGCAACCGCTCGACGTCGCCAGCTGCACCGGCTCGCCCGACGTCCCGTACGAGGGGATGCAGGACACGCCCGATTACATCAGGAGGGGCGCCGCTCGCCACAAGATCGCGCCGGTCGAGCTCTTCTCCGACCCCTCGCCGGCTGAGCCGTCGCTGGTAGAGCCGTCTCAGGCGAAAGGCAGCGCCGCCGCCGCCTTGGAAGCTTCAAGTAACGACGCGGCCGTGCCAAAGATCGGTGAAGGCATAGGTGGAGTGCATGAGACCATGGGTTGCCAGAGCGTGCAGGAAACACTGCACATGCAAGAGGTTATATATATTATATAGCTCTAAAAAGTTCAAAGAAATAGGATTCTGTTGCTCTTCTCGGTGTGCCTAACGCTAGGTGCTGTATTTTGTTGCAGGGTAAATGCAATTGCTGTGTCCAGCTGAAACAAGAGTACGATTTGCTTTTGAGGGAGAAAGAAGAACGCAGGACACTTTTGGAGGATTTGATGAGGGAGAATGAGCTGAAGAGTAGGGAATGCCACGAAGCTCAGGCGTCCCTGCATGAACTAAAGATGGAGCTGATGCGGAAGTCGATGCATGTCGGCTCTTTGGGTAAGAACTTGTGTGGCAAATCCACTGCAGCTATTCAATGACAATAGCACCGAACTAAGCTATTATTTCTATCATCTATGATCAAACAGTGACGTCAGGATTGCTGATTGCTACTACTAGAACTGTATGCTTAAGCTTTCTTGTCGTATTGGGAGCACTTTGTGAAACTTTTGTTGTTCATGCAGCATTTGCAGTGGAAGGGCAAGTGAAAGAGAAGAGCCGTTGGTGTCAACTACTAAAAGACTTGAGCGAGAAATTTAAGGCATTCAGCCCGAAACCGGAATCTTAGTTTGTTTTTACACTATAATACTATACACCACCAGTGCATAGGCTTGAGCTTGGGATCGTGAATGGACTAACGCTTTATTACGATGATCTGCAGGCGTTGATGTCAGAGCACCAGATTTTACAACAAGAATCAATGGAATACAAAAGGTGTGTGTCAGATGCTACACACATGACTACAACAATTCAGCAGTATGGTATGTTTGTGGTTAACAACACCTGAACTAGTTATATACTCTTCAGCTATGATGCACGGACACAGATATGTCGACACGACACGACACCGATACGGGGATTCACCATTTTCCCAAAAATGCCGATACAACGACAAGGCTATACATACACCGGCATGCACGAGGGACGGCGCCTGCCGGAGAGGGAGGAGGGCGCGCGAAGGAGGTGGCCTGCCGGAGAGGGAGGAGGGTGCGCGAGTGAGGGGGCTGCCTGCTGGTCGCCAGAGAGGGAGGAGGCACGGCAAGCCGGCGGCGAGTGGAGGGCGATGGGGTTGAGAGGAGAGGATGAGAGCTAGGGTTATGCACATGGCTGGGCCGTGTCGGATACGTGTCCAACACGTGTCAGGAATTTTTAAAATTAAAATTCGTTGTTTAATTGACCGACACACCACCGACATGTGTTTGCACGTGTCCGTGTCGGACACGGATACAGCAACAAACTGAAGTGTCCGTGCTTCGGAGCTCTTCAGTTTTCTAGTTTCCATACACTTCCTAGAAATGACAACAAACATGGTATCTTCATTTGAACAGTGAATCAATACGCAAGTTTAGAATGTGAATTTAAGGACCTCAAAGAAAAGTTCATCGAGGAGGCAAAGGAACGCAAAGATCTTTACAACAAGCTTATAGAGCTCAAAGGTTAGCTCTTTATTCTATTATCAGTTTATACATTGTTACCGCAAGAAATGGTGAACAATACTTACTGCGACTTGCATATTGCATAGGTAATATAAGAGTGTTTTGCCGGTGTCGGCCACTAAATGTGGGAGAAATAGCAGAAGGAGCGTCGATGGCAGTTGATTTTGAATCTGCAAAAGATGGAGAGCTCATTGTCAGAGGCCACATATCTTCCAAAAAGTTTTTAAATTTGATTCTGTCTTCAGCCCTGAAGAAGACCAAGGTAAACTCACTTCATAAATGCAGTTACTCACCTTGTCTCCTTGCTCATGTTTTTAACAATGTATCTTCTTCAATTTATATACAGAAAAGGTGTTTGAGAAAACTGCGCCGTTTGCAACTTCGGTGTTGGATGGATACAATGTTTGTATTTTTGCTTATGGGCAGACCGGCACTGGTAAAACATTTACAATGGAAGGAACTGATGGTGCTCGAGGGGTTAACTACAAAACTCTAGAGGAGCTCTTTCGAATAATCAAAGAAAGACAAAGCCTTTTCCGATACAAGATTACTGTCAGTGTTTTGGAGGTTTACAATGAACAAATTCATGATTTGCTCCTGACAGGGTCTCAACCAGGTGCAACAACAAAAAGGTATAGACATAGCACTTGTGAATTGTATTATTATATCAACAGCTTGAGAAGACCAGTATACCGTGATACCTTGTCCACAGGCTAGAAGTAAGACAAGTCGCAGAAGGAGTTCATCATGTACCGGGACTTGTTGAGGCACAAGTGACTAACATGAATGAGGCATGGGACGTCCTGCAAACTGGAAGCAAAGCCAGAGTTGTCGGTTCCACAAATGCTAACGAGCACAGCAGCCGATCACACTGGTCAGTATCTTATTGTTCTTACCTTTGTTCAACATATTTTCAGCCACTTCTACTAAGTTGTAGATTGTAAAATCCTATCCTCACTAATTTTGCATTTCAGTATACATTGTGTTATGGTCAGAGGAGAAAACTTGGTGAATGGAGAATGCACAGAGAGTAAATTATGGTTGATTGACCTAGCCGGGAGTGAGCGTGTGGCAAAGACAGACGCTCAAGGAGAACGTCTGAAAGAAGCACAGAATATAAACAAGTCCCTTTCTGCACTTGGAGATGTCATATCTGCTCTTGCAACTAAGAGCCAACATATACCCTTCAGGTTTCCAAATTTCAGTCCTTGCGTATAATTTGCATTGTTGATTATATGAGCCCACTGATATATTTAATTTCTCAAATCGGCAGGAATTCAAAGTTAACGCACTTTCTGCAAGACTCGCTAAGTATGTAGCCTTTTTCTCTTATTCTTAGAGTGGTAGGATTGTAAACTATTCTTCAGTTTTAGTAATAATGTGTGTAAGCACTGCAGGTGGAGACTCCAAAACTTTAATGTTTGTTCAAATTAGCCCTAGCGAGAATGATGTGGGTGAAACTCTTTGCTCGCTTAACTTTGCGAGCAGAGTGCGGGGAATAGAGCTTGGACAAGCAAAGAAACAAGTTGATGTTGGAGAACTGTCAAGATATAAGCTTATGGTACTGTGCTAATCTGTTAATATATGTTTTTAGTATGAGATTAGGTTCCATGTGTTTAACCTGAATACATACTGTTGGTTCTGCTAGGTTGGGAGAGCCAAACAGGACAGCAAGAACAAAGATGCTCAGGTTAAGAGCATGGAAGAAACAATCCAGTCCCTTGAAGCGAGGAACAAGGCCAAAGATCTGCTCACTATGAATCTCCAAGAGAAGGTATTTCAAGCATCTTTAGCTGCTGCCTTCGACACCTTTTAGTTTCCTTTTCTATATATAAATTATTATAATCACCATTGGTTCAATAATATAATTTGCCTGCATACTGTTTATCGTTGCCTCTCATCGTTTCCAGATCAAAGAGTTGGAATCACAGCTGCTGGTTGAAAGAAAGATCGCAAGGCAGCATGTCGACAACAAGATCGCCCAAGATCACTTGCAGAAGCAGCAAAGCATCAAGGAAGAGAAGTCATACCTGAGAAGCCCTATGGCAGAGAGGAATCTCAACTCCACAGCAGAGAAACCAGCAGTAGCCAATGATTTCGGGATTGCGAAGCAGATGTTCTCTGACAGTAACACTGACACCTACAGCTTCAATCAGCTGATGTCACTAGCGGAGGAGAAGGAAAACAACCCTGACGTTGCTCAGCTGGCCCTGCCTACAAAAGCTAGAAGAGTGTCTCTGTGCAATGGAGCCTACCAGAATCCGACAAACCCTGCTTCCCGCTGCAACTCGCTGATACCGCTTCCACGGCGCAATTCTCTGATGCCTCTACCCATAGCCAAGCCTGCAGCAGCACCCTCATCCCTTGACAAGATCACAGAGCACTGTTCACCACCATTGTGCTCTCCTCCGGTTATCTCCAACGACAAGGGCAGCCGGAGCAAGAGGATCAATAGCATCCTGCGGCGCAGCCTGCAGAAGAAAGTGATCATCAGGCCATCAATGGTGCCTCAGACGGGGAGGAGGGCCGGTGCTGGTGCCCAGGGGATCGACAGTGCTCGCAGGGCGCGGCGAGTGCCGGTGAGTGGCGCTGCCGGTGCACAGAGGGTGCAGCACAACAGGGACAAGGAGAGGGGATGGAACAATGGGACAAGCCCCAGGCATAACTTCTGATCGAGTTCTGACGAAGAGGCATCAGCTCCGACGAAAGATCTGTAGATTGGTAGGAAGTTTAGGTGTCCATAGGTTGAGTGGTGAGAGACCTTTGGATTTCTCATATAGATTGATGATTGATCGATCTGACTGTCAGATTACCAAACTGTTGCTGACTCCGATCAGATTGCAGGTGCTTCCAATTTGTGTGTGGGCCCATTTATGCATCCCAGTTGACATTCTGTAAAGGAAAGCTTCGAGTTGTCGATCTTCAACCATGGCTTGAGACCGAATTTCAACTCTTAGCTTCAAAACCTGTTAGATTATATGGCTAGGTTTAATATAATTTAGCTGATGAATAATTGATAATATTATTTACTGATATTATTTGAGGTGGGTCGTGTTGTGTAGACTTATGTAGGTCAAGTTGGGAAGAACTTGCACTGCGAAAATATTTTGCTTTGGTCTTTGCATGTGCAAGGTAACTTGGAGGTGATCGTGGTCTACAACGGTGACTGGGAGATGGTTTGGTGCGAAGTTATGATCCAGGGGGTTGAGAATACTGGAGAAGACGGTCGAGCTCGAGTTAGGGCGCATGGAGATCAAAGATGGATGATGCGTGTTGGAGCTACGGAGGTGGGGCCTCGGAGGCCACCACACATGATAATTTTGGGGTGTCCAAAATTGGTTTTGTAATCTGATGTAAAAGCCCACGTATTGGGCTGTATGACTATTGGGGCGTATATGGGTGGTTAGGTGCTAACGCTAGAAGGTATAAAGCACCCGCTGTCAGGGTTTTGAGAGCTCTTGGCACATAGGATTTTTAGCCATCGTGATGTGCCAGGGGCGGCTTGTTGATCTGGACGTGGATGTGTTCAAGCAACAACTTGTTTTCTGAGTCGCGCTAGCTGCTGGCTTGAATTACTTGCGGGCAAGCGCACGGCAGGCTGCGGGTGAGCGACGGCTACACATGTGCTGTGCGTGAATAGGTGAGAAGCCAGGGGTGGCATGAGGTGATGTGATTGATGTTTCTTGTTGGGTCATCATGCAATAGATGTGGCAGCTTTTTGTTGGCTGTGTTAAACAAGAAAGAGTTGTGGCTTTTGCATGCGTGCATGACGTGAGGTGCATGTCGTGCTGTCTTTTTGCTGTATTCTCTTCTAGTTGCTAGCAAAGATTTGTCTCATCTTTTGTATGCATGCATGTTGGGAAGAACAATAGAGAGAGAGAGAGAGAGAGAGAGAGATCAAGATTGAAAGCTACACTTTATTTCTTGGCCTGTTGCTACACACACAGAGAGGAAACTAGTCAGCATCAATGTTTTCCAAGAGAGAGGAAAAACAATATTTTTCTTTCATTCTTTTTGTTGTGTTCTTTTTGTTGTTTTGTTGGCAGATTGAACAAATAAGAAAACAGCAGGATTGTTGAAAAAAAGGATTTTATCAGGGATCACAAGCATTCATCGTACCTGCTACCTGCCCTGAAGCATCACCAGTCTGTGCCTGCGTCCGCACCCACGCGCTGCGCTTGTGCATGCGCGCCCGCGTCGCCTCAGCCCTGCCATTCCCACATGCGAGGAGATCTCAAGTCGTCGCGCAGGGCGCCTATGCCGCCAGCTCCTCCGGACTACGCGCCACCCCGAGCTCCTCAATGGCTCTTTTGCCCTCTCGTTGGCTATAAAAAGGAGCTTCGAGCCTCCCCTCGTCTTCCCTTCGCTTTTGGTAAGTGCCACCAGAAAAGAGCCCACCCCCCTTCATCTCCTTCCCCCACCCATCTCCCCTCTCACTCTTGTCGCTGTGGCTTGCCCGAAGCCGAACTCCGAGTTCAAGCCGTCGCGCGCCTCCTTTCGGTTCTCGCCGCACCAGTGCAACCCCTCTACCCGCGTTGATTTGTGCCCCAGAGCTCCTTGAAGTAATCCCCTCAATCAATTTAAGTTTTGTGTCACAGAGTCGCCACATTTCCTCTTCTCCTTCAGTCCCAGCCGACCCCTTCATCGTCGTCCTCCGTTGCCTTCGACTGCAAGCATCCCCCCGCCGATCGCCGTGCACCGACCTTCTCCAGCCTCTATCTCGATCTTGGTAAGCCCCCTTACCCGTGCCCTGTTCTCCCTCATGTCCTTTCGACCACTTGTAGTCGAAACCCCTTCCGGCTACTTGTAGTTGAAACCCCTTTCGATCACTTGTAGTCGAAACCCCTCCCTGCCACTTGTAGTCGAAACCCCTCCCGACCACATGTAGTCGAAACCCCTTTCGACCACGTGTAGTCAACACCCCCTCCGACCACCTGTAGTCGAAACCCCTTCCGACCACTTGTACTCGAAACCCCTTCCGACCACCTGTAGTCGAAAGACCACTTGTAGTCGAAACTCCTTCCGACCATCTGTAGTTGAAGCCCGTTCCGACCACGTGCAGTTGAAACCCCCTCTGACCACCTGTATTCGAAACCCCTTCCAACCACCTATCGTTGAAACCCCTCCCGACCACCTGTAGTCAAAACCCCTTTCGACCACTTGTAGTCGAAACTCCTCCCGATCACTTGTAGTCGAAACTCCTTCCGACCAGGTCTACTACTATGGCTATGCTACGACTAGGTCTACGACCATGGCTATGACTATAGCTACGACCAGGTAGTCGCGTAGTTGAAACCCCTTTCAACCACGTAGTTGAAGCCCCTTTTTCGACTAGGTACTCGAAACGAACAGTCCTCGAAACCAGCAATGCCTAAAACTAAAACTTCGGAATCTCCATTATAACCCCGATTCTAGTGATATTTGTTTATAAATTTGTATAAATTCAAGATCTTGCTAATGACATTGGTCTTATTTAATTTGGAGTTCATTTGCTATTTCTTGTGTATTTATTTATTCTCTTTGCTTGTTTATTCTTTTTCCAGTACGTTCGTCTGAACAGAGTTCAGAGAAGCGGTAGATCTCCAGCTTGATTAGGGACAATACTTTCCAGACTCTCCCCTTCACTCCAGGCGAGTCAATACTTTGATCATTTTGAGCCTACGTTTTATGCAAAATTTTATTCCCTTAAATTACCAAAAATTGCATGCCTTAATTCTTAAGCAAAATTATGTTAAGTTTTAAAGTAGTTAAATACCCATTTGATGATAAATTAATTATTATACCAACCTTTGACAAATTAAATCCATTATTCCATGTCACCCTAGTAACTATATGGTAAATACTAGTTATAGGTTGTACTTGAGCGACATGCTAGTCTTGCTTAAGTACTGGGGCATTAAATGCCTCAATCATCATCCTTTAACCATGAAAGTGAAATTGGGCAGTGGTGATGTATTTTGTTGCCCAAAAACCCTATTGAATTGCTGTTACCACATCTGGGCGGATGGTATGGTGATGGGTGCTGTCGGAGCACGAGAGTGGTTGATATGTGGTATGAATAGTCCGGATGGATTAATGACTTAATCTTGTCATGACCTCTCATGTAAAATAAGTACAACCACAAATCTGTAAAGTACAATTTGGCTTAGTAAACTTATTGGACCCTGAAAGTCATCTCACTGGTGGAGGAGCGAACTAGTGCAAGCACTGGGTACGGTTGAGCTTGAATGAGACACCAAGGGAGAGTGAAGTTGCCAGCTGTATTAGTTGTTGTGGAACGTCGTAGTCCATTTGCATTAGCACTGCGGTGAACATCCCGCATAACTTATGGGGCCCACCGCAAACGGGCGGAACCCATATGGATGAGATGGTGGAAGGGGCAGAACCCATATGGTTTGGATTTGTCCTAGGTTGTCGTACCTAGTGATGTTAATATATGGAGATGACTCCAATCAAAATTTAAGCATAGGTGGAGGTAGCCTTGCTGTTATAATATTACACAATATCTCTTTAATAAAGTGAGCTTTGGTCAAATTGCTAAGTCGTAGGAATTTCTAAATAATGTAATTGAAAATGTTGCTTTTAGCAAATAAAAAACCCGAACTAGCACATGATTAAGATTTAAAAAATGGTTGAAGCTTAGGAGGCAGTTGTGGATGGCTCCTAGTTCAGGACTTGCTTTCCTAAGATAAAGCCATAAATGATTTTCAGAAAAAGAAAAATATGCTAAATCTACTTCTCTTCAAACAGACCAAGTTCTTGATAATATGAGCCTCTCTTGAAACTGGTAACTCTTTCAACTATTCAATATTTGCTTCTTGGTTCCACTTAGATTACTTGACATGGCTTGTATCATCCTTGGATACCTTTAGCTAGACTATAATCTTGGTTGATTTGACATACTAAGAAATTGAATCAATTCTCAGATTATGACTTCCTTGGTCTAGCTACTCTATACATCAATTGTCATGATCTTGATAGCATTCTTATGTGTTATGGCTTGGTGTAATACTCTAATAGTCATTTTGGATAATCTTCATGGCTCCAAATGCTTAAAATGAACATCTTTTAGTCATTTTCTCTCTTTAATACATCTTGATGTGTTTATTGCCAAAAGGGGGAGAATTTTGGAGAGAAAAAGTCTTCTGGAGTTTTGCAGAAAAATTTGCTCTTTCATTGTCTGCTCCAGTCTTTCACTTTTGTCAAAAATGGTCTTGAGCTTCCTTGTTCCTAGTTTAGACCATGCTTGATCATCATCACAAACTCAACTTTATGCTTTTTCGGTGTTTGTCAATATACTCATCAAGGGGGAGATTGAGAGACCATGTGAGAAGGTTCCCCATGCGAGTGATGAGTATTTGACACTTTTATTGACAAGTTTGTGATTTGATTCACTGCTATTGTGCTGCTGCTGTTTTGATTCTGTACTCTGCGGAACTTCCGCCCTGGGAATGCGGAAGTACCGATCATCGGAACTTCCGCCCTGGGAAAGCGGAACTTCCGATTGACCTGAGCAATGTGTTTTGTTTTGGTAATGTGCGGAGCTTCATACAGGATTGCGGAAGTTCGATCATCTAACTTTCGCTTGGAGAAACCGGAACTTCCGTTTGTACGCAGAACTGAACAGTGAGCGCATAGTTTTTGATTTTTGGGTTGTGTGGTTCATGAATGGTTTTGAGTCTATTGCAAATGTTGATTCTAGTATCTAGAGCAATGCTATGTGATGTGTTTCTTGTCTGTGCTGGTTGCAGGACGTCGAGGCGGAGTCGTGGCGAGACACGTGGAGACCGGACTAGACGCATGCGGTGTTGAGGTCAGAACGGTCAAGGTGTGTCGAAGACGGTGTGCACTCGAGGTGGTTGCGAGTCGTGGACAACATGGAATGCGGGATCTTCCAGAAGGTGCACGAAGGGTGAAAGGGTAATTTCGCAAGGCGGCACAAGTGGAAGCGGGATCCGTTCGGGTTAGCCGGCGTAACGGGTTGGAGACCCGTTAGCCAAGGGCTATAAATAGAGATGAAGGCCTGGTTGTTTTGTGACTTTTGGAGAGAATGAATTAGGGTTAGCTAGTCAAAAGAGGCTTTGAGAGATTATTTTGCTTTATGGCTTTAGTAGTTGAGAGAAGGCAGGAGATGTCTCTGTGTGGGTGCCTCTCTTCTTGACCTCCTGGTGTTCTTCCTCCCTTGCTTGTGTGTGTTCTTGAGATGGAGAGGGAGATGATGGATTGAGTTCTTTGTAATCATTCCTCTGTGTGTGTCTGTAATCCATTAGTGCAAGGAATGAAAAATCTCTTGTTTACTTCCTATTCATGTCTCTGTTCTTATTTTCTCGTTAATGCTTGATTCTTGAGATTTTGGTTTTTGGCTTGATTCTTGTTGGGAAGTGCCAAAATGGGTTGCTCTTGGTTGGGATGATGCCACAAGATCATTTGATCGACTTTTCCCAAGAGCAAATCAACTGTAATCTTAGTTCTTGACTTTTGGTTTTCTCTGTTCTTCCTTCCCGTACCTAGGTCTTGGATGAAAATCTTGTTTCCCTTCTTGAGATGGCATGAAACTTGGCATGTTGAATCTATAGGCTATTAAGTAGCTACCTTCAAAGTTTCATCACTCAAGAATCCAAGAATCATGCGAATTTCAAGTTTTTGGTCTTTCTTGCCAAATATTCAAGAAATCCGATTTTGCTTTGATTAATGGATCTTTGCCTGCGATTCCTTCTCAATGAGGTCAAGGTGTTGTTTAGGATGATGTCCTGTGAGACTTGACCCGAGAAGAGCAGCAATTTTTGAGTATTTTGGATTTTTAGAAATTTCTGATGCGTGTTGTTCTTACATGCAGGACAATCGAAACTTCCATTGTTTACACGGAACTACGCATGAACTTCCGCACTGGAAGACCGAAACTTCCGATTGTCGATGAGCGATCTAGAAATTTGGGAACTTCTGGGTGTCCGAATACCGGATGAACTTCCAGGATAATCGGAACTTCCGATTTCCGACAGAACAAGCCCAGATTTCATTTTCTTTTCTGGTTTTGGTTCATTTCTTTTCTCTTGATTAACTGAGGGTATTGTTTATCAGTATGAATACTTAAGGGGGAAGATCTTAATTTTAAGGCACCATTCACCCCCCCTCCTCTGTTGCCATTTCGGTCCTTCAAGAATAAAGGCACTTCACCAATAGATGCCTCCAGAAGAAACTTCGTCTTGCACAAGGTGCAGAGAATGATAAAGTGGACCTTACCACCCATCAACTTAAAAGATTACCCGGGAGAAGCTGTCACATTAAAGACCACCATGCCACTACACTAGGAAGACACCTAAAGGCTATCACTTGCTTACATTGCGAAAATCCGGGACACTTCGCCAACAGATGCCCCCAGAGGAAGCAAGGCTAAGAAATCAAATGTTTCCATTACGGGAACTTGGGACACCATATGCTCAGATGTCCCCAACGAAATCTTGAAGAACCAACAAGGAATACTATCGCCACCAACCTTAGCCTAGGCAAGGAAGAACTTATCAAGAGCTCCAGCAAGAAGCAAGCGGTGCCTACTGAAGTTCTGCTACTAGACTCGGAAGCTCCACCAAATGCCATATGCTCTGAATGTGGCAAGTTAGGACATATCACCCGATTATGTCCTCCAATATGACAAGTTGTAAGAGGAGCATGCTTCACATGTGGGCACTATTGCTACACGTGTCCAGTCCCGTACTGTCCCTGCTGCGAGGAGAACCATCAATCATATGACTATTCCATGAACCAAGTAGCATGCACACGTTGTGGAGAGAAAGGGCATTAGGCAGACCAATGTTGTGTAAACTACCCCAGCTGCGACAAGGACCACCAGCCGAGTGAATGATCGATGAGTAAAGTTATGTGCTTTCTCTCCGAAGGACAAGATCACTGCCTCAAAGATTGCCTCCTGATCCTGTTGCTGACCAAGGTAGCCGAGATGCAAAGGACAAGTTCCCAAGCTACCGTGAGACTCTTTATGAATGAAGTTAGTAAAGACAACCAATATCAGACACCCTGCCTTTTAAAGGGAAGTAACCAGACCACACAGGAGTGTCAGAATACTTCAGTAGAAATGGGAATGTAATCCGCACTCCTCGTTTCATCGGACAACCTGCAACAACCAACCCGATAGCCCATCTTCGCTATTTCAACTGCAGAGAAAAATGATATTTTGCCAACAAGTGCCCTCAGCAAGTCACTCCGGTGAACTACAACTTGAGAGCCACACCAGCTCGAGGCCAGACTTCAGCTCCAAGCAAAAGTTATCAAATCTCACATGCATCCAGAGCCGCTTCCACGCCAAACTAGAGCCATGTGAACCACGTCGCCACCGAAGAAGCCCAAGCAGCTTCAGGAGTAATGAGAGGTACGTTCCTGTCTAATCTGAGTAGCTCGAATCTTAGTGTCGAGATTCAGCTTAAGGAGGCAGGGTTTGTAACATCTCATTTTTAGATGATGAATAGTAATTCTCTGTTGCCGTTTTGGAGTTCAAAACTAATTCAATTTAATTGTGTATTTGCAAAAATCCTCTAGTTTATACCTCATTTCAAAGTTTAACTCTCATATTTGAATCTCTATTCAAATTCTAGTTTCATCTGTCCCTCGGGCCCAACCCATTTTTCTTCTCCCCTCTTGGGCTCAGCCCACTTCTCCCCAGCCCAAGTTGGCCTTGCCTCCCACTTTTTTTCCAGCCCACCAGACCCAGCTCCTCCACCTACCCCCTTCTTCCCTCCCAGCCCAGCGTCGAGCCACCCTAGCACGCGCGTGCCCGCTCTTCCACGCCCCCGTGCGCCCACCTACTCACCTGCTTGCCCTGCCTTTGTAACATCCCAATTTTCAGAGCTTTAAAAATCTTTTAAATAGTTGTAGTGAGAAAATTCACCATTTGGATTTATGTGAATATTAATTTAAAATGCTTAATATGGACTTTAAGGACAAACTAACTTAATGTGCTTAATTCCAACATCAACAATGACCAAACTTATTTTATTTAGATTCTATATGCTTGGATATATTTTATAGAATTTTATAGAATTTTTCCAAGATTATTTGCTATTTTCTAATTGCTATTTGCATTTTATGGATTTATTAAAAAGAAAAATATGTTAAAATCCTTGAGAAGTGCTGGGCCGAAGCCCAACACTATTCCAGCCGCGCCTGCCCATTCCGCCGCTCGGCCGCGCCCTCGCCCGTTGGATGTTTGTCGCGTGCCCTCGCTTCCGTCGGACGACGCGCTCAACCCCGCTTCCTCCGTTGCATGATCGCGCGTGGCCACGCTTCGCCACGATATCGCTTCGCCGCCGCCGCATCGCCGCATTGCCAGTGGGACCGCCACGCAGTCGCGTCTCGCGAGTCTTCTTCTTCCTCGCGCCGCGCCGCGCGCCATTGCCATTGTTCAAGCTTCGTCCGACAAAATCGCAACGGTTGTTGATTCTTCGCGCCGACCCCACCAATTTGTAGCCGTATCTGTCCCGTACTCATCTCTAACCAAATCGGCTACCGAATCTCTCTCAATCTCCGAGAATCAAGGATTTCAAAATCCGGCCGTTTCAGACTCGATTTGGGGGTTTCCAAATCTCGACGTCCCCGGGCCTATAAATACCCCCTTAGCACCGCCCAGACCTCCGCAACCCAAAGCTGCCACCCTCGTCGCCCCGATCGCTCTAGCGCCGCCGCAATCTAAGAATTAGGGTTTTCGGCCGAGCTTCTTCTCCGGTGAATTGCGCCGCCGTCGTTGTCGCCCTTGCTCCACCGACTGCACCACCGTGATCAGCAAGTCCCAGGCTACCTCGGGCGCACCTCCTCGTCGCCGGAGCATCGCCAGAGCACCCTCCCGACAAAACCCGAAGCTCCACCGCCGCTTCTTCCTCGCCGCCGGTCGCCACCGTCGTTGCCAGCTACCGGTAAGGGCACCCCTGAGTGTGCAATAGCACGGGGAACAATCTGATACCCTCCACTGCCGGCGAGTCACCGCGTTCACGGTGACTATCGGTCCGGCGCGCCACCGCTGTTGTTGTCGTCGGCTTCGGCCACCGGTCGACCCGATCTTTGGTGTGGCGATCGTGTGGCGCCGGATCATTGCCAAGACACGCAGCGTCGTGGCTCGGTCCACCGCGCCATATCTCCCTCGGTTCGGTGCACTCGCTCCACCGTGAACCCCGAGACTGACATGTGGGGCCCACATGTCAGATCTCTTTTTAAATCTATTTCTTTTTCCGGAAATTCTCGGTGACGCAAGCATTGCGCAATAATCCGATTTTCCTTTATAAAAATAATTCGGGAAATTCAATAAAATCCAAATTAGGGTTTTTATTTGATTTTCAAACTTCCAAAGCCCATATCTTTTGCATCCGAACTCCGATTGAGCCCATTCAAATTTGTAAATTTATATAAAATCAAGATCTATTTAATGGTGAATTTTATTTGATTTTTGGAGTATGTTTTGCCTCTGTATTTATTTGTTTTTATTTTCTTTTGTCTCGTTTGCGAGTAGACGTCGATACTTCGGGGAATTTTACAGAAGAAGGAGCACCTCAAGACCAAGACCAATATCTAGATCTATTCCAAGGCAAGTTATACATTTGATCATATTGCACTCAGTTTTCAAAATACTTTGTTTCAATGTATTGCATTCTTTTTCAAGTATTTATTTAAATGCTTTTGGGATAGTTATTAATCCAATTTGTTATATCCACATTGTCTATTGTATGCCATGATCTTTTGTCACCCTAGGTTGGTTAATTATTAGTTGGTATTATCGTAGCACCAATGTGGGTTGGTTAGATACGAGTAGTTTGCTTAGCCATACCACGAGTCATCATTTCATGTGAGTTGCAATTATAAATTTGACTAAGTGATTATGGAACTGTGTGATGAAACTGTGTATGTTGTGTGCTATTACTCGTTGATGGCATGTGATGCACTTAATCAACAGGGTGGGAAAAGATTTAGACTAAGGCAAGTGGTGGATCTGTGTGAATGGTGGAACTGTGTGCTATAAACTTTGTGATTTGGGTTAAAACTGGAAGTCTTGCCTTGGTCAATTAAGGACTTAACTTTGTGCGCCATTGAACTGGGCCTTACTGTACGACCACATGCCTAGTATGGGCTAGGCTTAACTTAGTAAGTTATGGAGTCTTGACATTGACAACTCAGGTTATATTTAAACTGTGTGATGGGTGGAGGTGTGATATGTCACATCGCGGGACGTCATTGCATCCTCGTCCAACGGTGTGTGTCGTTCCAAGGGCTGTGTGTACAAATTGGACGGCAGGAAAGCACATCGGGAGTGTCATTGTTTGAGATAAAATCTCTGAAAGATTTTGTTATGGTCAGTGTTGGCCCCACTGATTGTATCGTGTGGGTAAAGTGTACAACCTCTGCAGAGTGTTTAAACCAATCTATTTGAATAGTCGCGTCCTCGGTTATGGACATGCTCGGGAATTTCACACGAGGGTTAGATTTTCATAAAACAAATGGGAAGGGTCAGCTGTGTGAGATAACTTGTACAACTGTGTGAATAACTTGTTTAGACTGTGTGTCCTTTGTGAAACCAATTGTTAAATTAATATTCTTTAATTGTTTTCAATTATGTTTTCAATCTATTATTTGTATTCAATTGCAAATGTTGCATTTCATAAAATAACCACGAAGTCATTCCTTTGGAATAAGCCATCATGTATAAATGCATTACGTGGTATGACTTGTGAGTACGGTGTGTACTCACTATTGCTAAACAAATCAGCGAAGTGGAGGAGTAAATGCTTTGCTTTCAAGAAGAGTTCTACGAAGGTTGATCATTAGGGTCTTGATCGATCGGTTGCTGTGGTAAATTGATGGGAGCCTACTGGAGTTTATTTCGTTTCCGCTGCAGTTTATTTCTTTATTGTCAGCCTTGCATGGCTTAATAAATGTAAAACTCGACCGTAAGGTCCCAACAGTTATTTGTTACTTAAAGGTACTCGTTTATTCTCATATTCATTGTATGGATGTGATATTTCATCAATGTTGAGACTGTGTGCACTAGCGTGATCCTGGACTAGTGCAGAATACACAGAGGGTCCAGATTTGCATATTTGGGTCCCGACAGCCTTGTTGCCGAGTCACTCTCTTTGACTCCGGCGTCCACCGCAGCCACCCTGTCCTGTCGCCGTGATGTCGTACACGTGCCAGCGCCCCGCTCCGTCCCTTGCCCACCTGTAGCACCACCTGCTCCGGTGACCTTCCCTACCTCGTCACGTCTTGCTCATCGCCAGCGTCTGTCCTCGCTGTGCCATGACGCTAGCACCCTGCCATCACCTGCCCGCGTCTTGTCTCGTTGCCGCGTCATGTCGCTTGTGCACCAAGAATGAAGCGCCAGAACTCCGCCCGTTGTGTCGCATCGCTCCATCCCTGCTTCACCTGCCCTCGCCCTCCCGGTCCTCGCCATGGCCACCACACCTGCTCCCCACCCGATCGCATCGCCAGCCCGTGCCCGCGTCAACACCAGCAAGCCTGCGTCGCCTTGTCACCTCACTCCTGCCATTCCCACTTGCCCAGAAAGCCCAAGTCGTCACCGCGCAGGGCGCCCATGCCGCCAGCTCCTCCAGACCATGCGCCACCCTGAGGTCCTCAACGGCTCCATTACCCTCTCGCCGGCTATAAAAAGGAGCTCCAAGCCTCCCCTTGTCTCCCCTTCGCTTTTGGTAAGTGCCACCAGAAAAGAACCCGAGCAGCCCCCCTTCATCTCCTTTCCCCACCCATCTTTCCTCTCTCACTATTGTCGTTGTGGTTTGCTCGAAGCCGAACTCCAAGTTCAAGGCACCGTGTGCCTCCTTTCGGTTCTTGCCGCACCAGTGCAGCTCCCTCCTCTACCCATATCGATTCGTGACCCAGAGCTCCTTGAAACAAGCCCCTTACTCAATTTCAGTTTTGTGTCATAGGAGTCGCCACATTTCCTCTTCTCCTTCAGTCCCGGCCGACCCCTTCATCGCCGTTGACGAGGATCTAGAAATCCTCATTTAATTATTTTTCCGTAATTCTTATTATGAATAATGATACCATTATATGGTTCTTGAGTATACCCCTTAATGTTCTTAAGGGAAAAACTGGAGTCGTAAGATCTGCTACTACTACCTCATGATCGTAAGTTCTTGTACGATCACCGCAAGGTCGTAAGTCTTTCTATGACCAGGTCAGCTACGACCACCTTATAGTCGTAAGTCCTTCTATGACTAGCACATGATCGTAAGTTCTTCTACGATCACCTCATGGCCGTAAGTCCTTCTACGACTAGGTCAGTTACGACCACCCTATAATCAATCAAGCTTACAGACAAGTAGGCCCGATTGATTAAGGCATCTAAATAGTCAGTACATGCCATTATTATCTGGAATAACTGTACGATTAATCTCTTTATCCCAGTGATAACGCCTAATGACATGGGAACGTTACTTCTCCAACAGTAATCTCCAGTAACTGCGCAATCATCTGAAGCATTGATGCGCCCTTTGGGCTGGAGAGATTGTCGCCCAAGAACGATATAAAAGGAGGAATCACCAGATGGCAAGAAGGAAAAAAAGACGAAAGGAGCGCAAGGCATTGCATTTCAGTCTTTCTCTTGATCTGTAGCCAACATACTCAATATAGCACACATGAGTAAGGTTGTTATTCTATCTAGAGAAGGCCGAACATGTATAAAAATCCATGTGTCATTCTCTCTGCGTGATTTGAGTCTTAGAGACCCCCCGAATCAAACAATCATTACGTAAGTTCGGTCTTAAAACACCGATAGCTGTCCTCTGTCACCTCCGGCCGTGAGTTTCCCTACCACCGATCACCGTCCATCGACCTTCTTCGGTCTCTCTCTCGATCTTGGTAAGCCCCTTACCCGTGCCCTGTTCTCCCTCATGTCCTTCCGACCACTTGTAGTCAAAAATCCTTATGGCCACTTGTAGTCGAAACCCCTTTCGACCACTTGTAGTCGAAACTCCTCCCGGCCACTTGTAGTCGAAACTCCTTCCATCCACTTGTTGTCGAAACCCTTCTGACCACTTGAAGTTGAAAGCCCTTCCGACCATTTGTAGTCAAAACCCCTTCTGACCACATATAGTCAAAACCCTTCCGACCACTTGCAGTCGAACCCCCCTTCCGACCACCTGCAGTCGACCCCCTCTTCCTACCACTTTTAGTCGAAACTCCTCACGACCACCCGTAGGCGAAACTCCTTTCGACCACATGTAGTCAAAAACTCCTTCCAACCACTATAGTCAAAACTCCTTCCGACCACTGTAGTCAAAACCCCTTCCGACCACCTGTAGTAAAAACCCCCTTTCGATCACCTGTAGTCGAAACTCCTTCGATCAGGTCTACGACCATGGCTACGACCATGTCTACGACCATGGCTACGACCAGGTCTACGATCAGGACCACGACCTAGTAGTCACGTAGTCGAAACCACTTTTTCGACCAGGTACTCGAAGCGAACAACACTCGAAACCAGCAGTGCCCAAAACTAAAATTTCAAAAGCTCCGTTCTCCTCCATTATAACCCCGATTCTAGTGATTTTTCTCTCTAAATTTGTCTAAATTCAAGATATTGCTAATGGCACTAGTCTTATTTAATTTGGAATTTATTTTCTATTTCTTGTGTATTTATTTATTCTCTTTGCTTGTTCATTATTTTTCCAGTATGTTCGTCGAAATAGAGTTCGGAGAAGCGGGGGATCTCCAGCGTGATCAGGGACAAGACTTTCAAGACTCTCTCCCCTTCACTCTAGGTGAGTCAATACTTTGATCATTTTGAGCCTATGTTTTATGCAAAATTTTGTTCCCTTAAATTACCAAAAATTGCATGCCTTAATTCTTTAAGCAAAAGTATGTTAAATCTTAAGGTAGTTAAATACACATTTGATGATAAATTAATTATTATGGCAACCTTTGACAAATTGAATCTATTATTTCATGTCACCCTAGTAACTATGTGGTAAATACTATTTATAGGTTGTACTTAAGTGACATGCTAATATTGCTTTAGTATTGGAGCATTAAACACCTCAATCATCATCCTTTAATCATGAAAGTGGAATTGGACAATCATTGTGGGTAAATGACTCGAATGGTGTAGTGATGTATTTTGTTCCCCAAAAACCCTATTGAACTGTTGTTACCACATCAGGGCGGATGGTATGGAGGTGGGTGCCGTCGGAGCACGAGAGCGGTTGGTATGTGGTATGAACCGTCCGGATGGATTAAGAACTTAATCTTGTCATGACCTCCAGTGTAAAATAAGTACAACCACAAGTCTGTAAAATACAACTTGGCTTAGTAAACTTATTGGACCCTGAAAGTCATCTCACTGGTGGAGGAACCAAGTAGTGCAAGCATTGGGTACGATTGAGCTTGAATGGGATACCAAGAGAGGGTGAAGTTGTCAGCTATACTTGTCGTTGTGGAACGTCATAGTCTATATGTGTTAGCATTGTGGTGAACATCCCGCACAACTTATAGGGCCCACCACAAACGGGCGCAACCCATATGGGTGAGATGGTGGAAGGGGCGATGTAATTTGAAAAGTTAATGTGATGATCTCTCAACTACATGACTGAGTAATCATGTGGGGTAACGAGTATGAGTGTCTCTTGTGGGTATAGTATACAACCTCTACAGAGTCTAAACTGTTTAAACAGCTGTGCCTACAGTTAAAGGCGGATATACGAACTTAACTTGAGTTAGTTCTATTTTTAAAACCTTATGAGTGGGATGATTGTAGTGTCGGCTCACCTAGCTTGAGGTTTGGATTTTTCCTAGGTCGTCGTACCCAGTGATGTTAATATATGGAGGTGACTCCAATCAAAATTTAAGCATAGGTGGAGGTAGCCTTCGCCGTTATAAATATTGCACAATATCTCTAATAAAATGAGCTTTGGTCAAATTGCTAAGTCATAGGAATTTTAAAATGATGTAATTGAATATATATTGCTTTTAGCAAATAAAAGAACCCGAGCCATCATTGTTAAACCTTGCATGTATTATTATTGCATCCCGTGTGTTGGCTCGCGAGCATGGAAGTTGTGCTCATCCTCACACTTTCCCCCAAACCCTCAGAAGCAGGAAATCATATAGATTATGCCTATTACGAGGATCCAGAAGTTGGAGGCTCGAAAGATGATGAAGAGTAGTGTAGTTCTTTTAGTCTAGGTATCGTCTCAGTCTGGCAGACTCCATTGGTGCTTACCTGCATCCAATATTATCCAAGTTTTTGGTTAATATCGGACGCACACGGGTTTTCTCAGTCGCTTGCTTGTGGAGAGATGTGCTCTACTCCCCTTTTGCTTACGCAGTTGCTTCTGCTAATTTTGTAATGTAATCATTTGGCGTGTTCGACCCTTATTGTAAAACTCGACCTGGCGTGGTCTATGTGGCTCCGATGTTTTGTAATATAATGAATGGTATGGTTTTCTTCATGTATGAAATGATTCAGTGATGTATCTGTGAGTGCTATCTACTGATTCAGGGAATAGCACAATATTTTCACAGAGGATTTGGATGCGTGAAATTTGGGCTCGACAAGTGAATACTTGACAGGTCACCCACCTAGTAGTAATTATATGACATAATTGATATATTATGCAACCTAACTGGGTAAGAGCATCTTTAGTGTATTGAACCGACGTTGATTCAAAGAGACACCACGTAAAAATTCAAGGAACTGAACTTGTTTTTTCTCTAATGTATTGATTCAATTCCTACTAATAACTAGGACCCACATTACATTAAAAAGACACAAAAAATAATATCCTCTCTCAACCGCACTCTCTCTCTCTCTCTTTAATCATAAATGGACTCATATGAGTTGTTTAATGCTTTGAATCGACTCCTATGTAGAGTCTGGTTCCAGGAATTTTTTTTGGTTGGAATCGACCCCTCCAATGTGTTGAATCGATTCAATCCATTCTCTCTTCCCCTTTGAACCAGATAAAACAACACATTGGAGATGGTCTAACAGGCCCGTACCAGAGGCAGGAGCAAAGCGTTTAACTGCACAGGCCTCCAAAAGTTATGGGCCCTAATTTTGATTTAATCTTCAATTACTACTCGTTAATATCTAAAGAAAAAATTTATTGTACTATAGTCACTCTTGTGTAAGATAAATAATTAATTAAGCATTTTATTGCTTTCTTACTGAGAACTTTCCCCACCTCTCTATTGCTCTCTTCATTTCCCCTTTACTTTTGCGGAACTAATATTTCCATCTCTTATTTTTCTGTGAAAATTAACCCCTCCTCTCATAATTCTCCTCCCCCTAAGTAACTCGAGATTTCCCTAAAATAATTCTATTTGTGACGATGAATCAATCTATTCCATTCTCATCTATTTATCATAATATTCTTTGTGGACTCAAACACACAATTTATGTTCTCGCATCATTCTCCTTACCTTCATCCATCGATTGGGCTCTTGTGCTACATTGCTTGGTCGACGAAGCTGGCCTTTCATGCTACATCATGGCTACTGGAGCCATATGCACCACATCAATTAGTTTGTTTGGTCCTATATCATAGCAGTCTAGAATTTTAGTTTTGTTACTAAGTTTTCAAGATCTACTATTATTGTCCTTTTTTGTATTTGTGCATCTTGGTATTGTTCTAGCTTTCATCCATCCCTTCTAAAATAAGGAGACACGAATCTTGTTATGAAAAGCATAAGACAAAAAAGAGAAACTGAAGAGCTAATTTTAGAGCCTAATTCTAAACTGAATCTTGTTATGACAAGCATCCATTCTATTTTAGTAATATAATTTTCTAAACTGTGGTGCCTAATTTTAAATTTGGCATAGCCCCCCTCCTAAATTCTCAGGTACGGCCCTACCGGCTAGCAGGTAGGGGCACCCATTAGTTCGTTACTTGTATACGGCCTAGTAGACCTATTTTTATAACACTGCATACAAGTGGGTCCAGCTATTTTTATTTGTTGATTTATTTAATATACAACCAAACATGTGCCACGTCAGCAAACCTTCGCCAACTAGGATGCCACGTTGGGGCAAAACCGCCTTAGAACGAGTGAGGGTTGTGCTTTAGACATTTTTAATAGTTGAGGGTTTCGTTTTATATGATTTTAAAGTTGAGGGTTGAAATGCGGACTTGGGCCATAGTTGAAGGTTAAAAATAAGATTTTTTTTTTTTTGTAAATGATTGTGACATGGGTCCATTTCTTTCTCATTGACTGAGAGCGGTTTGAAATACGAACATCCTTCAAGTAGAGCAAACAAAAGAAGTTCATGCATACGCAAAGACTAGTCATCTGTGACAAACCACCCACTTAATATCTCATTATAAATTGTTCACATTTCATAACTTGTCATACAATCGAATCACGAAATCGCCTAAACGGGGGCGGACGGATAAATTGTTCACATTTCATAACTTGTCAATACAATCGAATCACGCAATCGCCTAAACGGGGCGGACGGACCTAAGCATAGGGTTCAGTTGAATAAAACTAATGGGTAAGAAATGTCAACCATCCAAAATAAAACTACTAAGAAAATTTTCCTATTGATATGGTCCTCAACATCACAATTCGACACCAAGAACATAATAAATAAGATCTGAGGCGAAATGTCAAAAAACTTGTCGTCTTAGAAAAACTCACAATTTTTTTTTAAAAAATCTTTAGTGAAGTATGTTCGGCTTCATCATCATCCACACCCAGGAGGATCCATAGCATCATACTCCGTCTGGACATAAGGTATATGTACCTCTCTCATAAGCAATTGTGATTTGTGAGCATAATTTGATTTAACATCCGTAGATAACTGGGAATATTAGATGACTTCCATGTCACATGTAAAAATTACATGGATAGAGAACACAATGAGCTCAGAGTCAAAAATGGAATCGATTTAACATTCATAGATAGCTGGGAATATTGGCTGAGTGGAAAAATACGTACCCTTGTTGACCTGATCACAGACCAAGGGAAAATTCAGAGACGTCATTCATCTTGATCCTCCTCACTTGAAGGTACCTGTGCAAGGCCATCTCCACACATGAACACACAAGGAAGAAAGAACATGGCTACGCCATTTGGGGGAAAGAATTATAATGTATCTTTGAATGCCAGCCGGCCGGCCGTAATACTGGTTACACACCATGTTCTTGCTTCGCACCAAAATCTTGCATGCCCTCCACTGCCATCAATCAGGCCGCTTAGGTTATAACTAAATCAACTAAACTTCCACAAATTTGAGACACAGAATCACAAAAATTCAGAAAGAAAAACAAAATCGACTTACATCCGGACTTGTCCATCTGCATCCGGATGGGGAAGGCCCCGGATGTTAGAGTTAATCTTGTTTTATTGTCATGTTCAGTTGAGTCCCTGCATTGTACTGGTCTGAGTCCAAATTAGTTAATGTGTTGCATGACGTAGAGAGCTGATTAGTTGTCTGTGTAGCACAGAGTGTGTGCGGCAGATCAGCGCGTCACTAGTGCACTAATTGGACTCAAGGAAAGTTGCTGCATGTAGATTTGGTCAATACGTGCATGTAGGAATGAGTGGTATCTGTACTGCATGCACAGAGGATTAATTAGTGGAGAGGGTAGCTTGCATGTAGGAATTAGTGTGGAGGTGATCTGCATGCACGATCTGTTAGTGGAGCTGGTGTTTGGCCGAGTCGTGCGGCCGAACGTAGCTTGAGCTCTGGTGCGTGTGCGTGTGCTATTTAAGTATGTAATCAGGTGCATGAAGTTTAGTGAAGAAAGTAGGTGAAAAGGCACTGGAGCCAGTGCCACAAAAAAAATCATTGTGTGTTCTTTTTATGCATCTGTATGTGAGTGATCTTGCATTCCCCTGTTAGCTTTTTTCTTTCAGAGTGCTAAACAAAGACAGGGAGTGTTGTGCGTGAGAGTAAACTGGGTCAACACCGCGCGCGATGGCGCGGTCGCCCGTGGAGCTGGGGCAACGTCGGACGGGGACGGGAACGGCGCCCGTGCGGCTGGAGACGGCGGATGGGGCAGCGCTGGAGGACGAGGGCGGCGCCGGATGGAGGCCGCCGGACGGGAGCCGCGACAGGGAATGCCTGTGTGCGTAATATACATATCAATCCACCAGTCATGCATGCTACATCAATAATTTGACCAGAAACCTGATCTGAACTTGCGGAAGTACTACACCTAGTCTTACAAAAACAATTCTCTCATTAGAAGTCCTATCCAAATGATCCTACATTCAATTGGTCAGAAAGGATTTAAAAAGTTGCAAAATTCAGTGGGTTAGTCCCCTGTTACAAGTTATATATATTTTCGCCAGGATCAACACTGCAAGAACAACATAATTAGCAGGTAAAGCCATGCTCTTCTGAAACAGCTTCAAATAAATATCCATTCATGATATCTGCATCATCCACATAAAAGTAAGAATTAGATAGTCGGGTGTACTGCAGATGCAAACAAAAGCCTGTACTTATTTGCAAAATATTGCTCCCAATTAGCAGATTGATCCATGTTCATATGGCAGTGAATTATCATATCATATCATATTTGAATAACGGCAATAATTATAAAAAGTGTATTGCAAGCAAGTATTTTCAGAGATACAGCATTATGTCCCAATCAATGAATCATCATGTGTTATGGTCTAAGCGCTAAGCAGCGCAAAGCTAATTGGAACAGGTAAACCGCCTACAGCTACAGTATGATGCAAGTTAGACCAAACCTCACCAAATCATGCCATATAATAAGACCTATTAACGGGCACATCGTGACTGATAATGCCACTAGAGACAATAATCGAAGGGAACATCTAAGTTACCATTTTATCAAGTGAGAATGAAGAAAGAAAATTGGTCTAGGTTCAAAATTGTAGGATCGGATACGAGTGTGTGGGTGGGGGGGGTTGAATGATTGTAGTGTTTTCTTTTTTGACTTATCGAAGAGTATCTGTTATGAATTCAATCGGCAAACAAATACAACATACTCATACGAGAAGCCTCCATGTTGTCGTGGTTGAAACTGCTCTGCCGGTCGATGCTATTGTCGAAAATCAGTTGACCAGCACAACACGTGATTGAAGATGATCACGGCGACCTAATCATGGCGGTTTCGACCACTTAGTTGAAAGTGTTTAAGTGTTTATCTATCAGATTTTTTCCGTCCTAAGAATGCAGAATATCAAGCACTGCTTGGAACGAGAACAAGTTGAAGACCGCTCGAAACAAGAACCAGTCGAAGATTGATCAACACAAGCGTTGGTCGAAGCCAGAAGAACATGCAGAAGACGATGAACGAGAACAAGTCGAACCCAATGTCCAGAAGCGCACACCGGCAGAGATGATCAATCTTGGAATATATCTGATCTGTTATTACTCAAACATATTTTGTGGCTACAAAGTGCTCTCCGACACCTTTGAAACCCTAGCATGAAAACACCAAAAAACTCTCTGCCGAAAGCCCCTGCGGTCCCTTCCAAAACTCTCAACCTCTTCGGCCTTTATATGCTAAAGCCCTAAACCGTGTCCTTAACAATACGGACACAAAATCATGTCTCTTTCGAAAATCGGGGACCCGAAACCCCTCAAAACATGGGTTTTCTAATATCTCTGAACCTTCCAATTATGAACGCCTTCCATAACTCTTCACGCGTCGAAGCCTCTAGGACATGCCCGTGAAGTCGTCGTTCTTCTTCTTCTTACCTTTAGCATCATCATTGTCGTGGTTGTCGTCATCGCAACTCTCATATTCCACATAACTCAAATCCAGATGAGTGATAGCCGAAAGAATATTTTAGCAAATTTCCGATGAAAATTGCCACATTTGATGTTGTTGTTCTTGGATGGGCGACGATGGTAATTCTTGTCTTCCTTGATCACCTTCCCCTTGAGCTTGGGACACTCCACTTTAATGTGGTCTGGCTCGCCACACTCATAACACTTAATCGAACTTGACACGCCACCTCGCTTCCTTATCCTCATGTTGTTGAGTGTCTTATATGCCCGTAAGAAGATCACCAAGTCCTCATCAGGGAGCTGTTTGAACTATTCCTCTGAAAAAGAAGATAAAGCGGACACAAGAAAATAACTTGACGAAACAGGCTAGGGTTAGTCATAAGTGCTAAACATGAAGATTTATCAATCTTAGATGGCAAAGCTTTCATCTCATAGGTTTTCAATCTAGCGAAATGATCATCCATTGTTAAAGTATCTAGATCGACAGTTTGAATGATAGTTGTGACAACCATCAACCACTCAGAACCTAAAGATCTCAAAATTTTAGTTGCATTATCTTCATAAGTTGGGATAACATTAACACCACATAAATTACTCAATATTTTTTCTAACAGAGCAAACATATCATCAATAGGTTCACCAGACTTCATAGCAAAATCAGAAATCCTTTAAAACAACAAGTTACGAGCTTGAGCATTTAAGTCAACATCTTTTTATTTAGATTAGTAACAGTAACTGGAACCTCATATGGAATAGAAACCTTATTCCAAACATCACTATCTTGAGCCTCAATATATGCTTGCATACGATACTTTCAAAAAGCAAAATCAGTACCATCTAGCATGTGGGGATGATTCACATACCTCTCTGATGCCATATCAACCTACTGTGATAATAGGACAATCAGAGGGCGGTGAATGATTGTAGTACCTTCTTTTTCGACTTACCAAAGAGTATATGTTATGAATTCAACCGAAAACTAAATACAACATACTCGTACGAGAAGCCTCCTCGTTGTCGTGGTCGAAGTTACTCTGCCAGTCGATGCTATTATCGACAATCAGTTGACCAGCACAACACGTGATTGAAGTTGATCACGGTGACATGATCTTGTGGTTTTGACCACCTAATTGAAAGTGTTCGTCTATCAGATTTCTTCCGTCCTAAGACTTTAGAACGTCAAGCACTACTTGGAACAAGAACAAGTCGAAGACCGCTCGGAATAAGAACTAGTTGAAGACTGATCAACACAAGCGCTGGTCGAAGATAGAAGAACATGCAGAGGACGATGAATGAGACAAGTTGAACCAAATGTCAAGAAGCGTACGCCGGCAGAGATGATCAATCTTTCTTGGAATAGATCTGATCTATTATTACTCAAACATGTTATATGGCTACAAAGTGCTCTCCCGACACCCCTGAAACCCTAGCACAAAAACACCAAAAAACTCTCTGCTGAAAGCCCCAGCAGCCCCTTGCAAAACTCTCAACCTCTTCGGCCTTTATATGCTAGAGCCCTAAACCGTGTCCTTAACAACACAGACACATAATCCTATCTCTTCCAAAATCAAGGGACCCAAAAACCCCCAAATCCTGGGTTTTTCGAGTCTAAACCTTCCAGTTATGAACGTTTTTCATAACTCTTCACACGTCGAAGCCTCTGGGACGACACCTCATGTAGCCTCGACCACGCATCATGCATTCACCCTTGATCTCCATGTGCCAGCGTGAGCACAACCACCTCGTGACATCCACGACCACCTGAGCCTTCGATTTCCCCTCCTAGTTTCGGTCTTCCTCGTCATCGACCATGACCGTCTCCACGCTAAACCTGCACATGCAAAGATCAAAGAAGACTTTCCTAGCACAAGTTCTCCAACTTGATCAATATAAGTTCACACATATATCACACTCTTATTTAACAATAAACACTAATTAGATCATCCACAACCTTAAAATTCCAACTTTCAAAAAACAACTCGAGATCACTCTGTAAACCCGGTTTTACCGTTGTGTATACGCCGGTCATACCGTTGGCCAGCCAGACTCGAGTACTCAAGGTACTCGAAGAAAACAAGTATTGAAGCACTCGAAGCCTACGACTACTTACTATAAGCGTACGACCACTTAACAGAAACCTACGACCACCTACTATAAGCATACGACCACTTACTAGAAGCATATGACCAGGGCGGACCTGCCATTATGGCAAGGTTGGGCATCCACCAGAGCTTCCCATTGCCGAAAGCCCCTACCCCCATGCCTAGCACCGGGCAACCGACGTCGGAGAAGAAGTTGCTGCCTCCTGCTTGGGCAAAAGGCAAACAGGCAAAGCACTTGGACCGGCCATTCGTGTCATCGCGTGCATGCGGCAGCTGGCAGCGGCGCAGTCTTCGCGGCCCACCAACGGCACCAGCCCAAGTGCCCAAGACCCCAAGTCAAGTGCCAGGCTGCCAGTCCAAGTGCCCCATTGACCATTGCTTCCAGTCTCCCTCACACGAGGCGGCGATCGGTGAGCGCAGGCTGGGCGAGGCGGCGAATGGAGAGCGTGGGCTGGGGCCGTGGGGCGCTGGGCCTGGGCAGCGGACGGATGGAGCGCGGGCGCCAGGCGACGGAGCGTCCAGTCGTGAGCCGTCAACTGTGTCGAGGGCCGAGGGCTCGAGGCGCCGTCGCGCCTGCCGCCGGCACAGGGCGCCAGCCTCCAGGCGCCGCGCCGAGCGACGCTGCTCCGCCTCAGCGCCTCCCACTCTCCCAGCATTCCAGGCGCGCTGCTCCATGCCTCCAGAGCTCCAGGCGCCGCGCCGGCCGCCAGGCGACACTACTCCGGCCTCCCGGCTCCGCCAGTCCGCCTCCCGCCTCTGTAGCTCCGCCAGTCCGCCTCCCAGCCTCCTAGTTGCCCGTGCCGGGCGAGTGTGCAGTGCGCACCGCCTCCCCTCCTGGTCCTCCCGCAGTGCCTGAAAAGTAGTGAAGAGATTTTTTAGGTAAGTTTCTCCCAGAGTTATGATTCACCATAGAATATTAGTATCAGTGTATTCATGGGATGGTAACATATATGTTTTCTTGTGTTTGAGATTTAGAAAAGATACACGCCTATGCCCCGAGGCCAGAGGGGGTAGCACGGGGGACGGCGTTGGTGAGGCGGCCAGTACATACTTGTATGGTGTTCCCTTCCTTTGATTTGTTCTTTTAGGATTTAAACTAAGCAATCATCTTAAATCATGAATCATGATCATAATTTCATAAGAACCATGAAAAGATGTACATGCGGTAATACGAGTGCTTAATGCGTCTAGGACTCTAGGATGTTTACGTATTCCGAAAGGATTCATTTTATTAGTTCATTGAGCACTTTTCTCTAAAAAAGAGTTTAGTTGAACAAAATCTCAACGCAATGCGTCAAGTCATTGAGCAAGGACCAAGCGACTAAACTCTAGAGGTGCGGCGAGGCGGTGTCCGACAAGGAAGCAACACCACCATACCTAAGATTTAATCCTGGGTCCGCCACTGCATATGACCACCTACTATAAGCGTATGACCACTTGTCAGAAACCTACGACCACCAAGCACGAAGCCCACGACTACCGACCACGAAGCCCACAACTACCGATCATAAAGTCTACGACTACCGACCACGAAGCTCATGACTAGCGACCAGTCGCTGTAGCTTGGACCATCGATCAGTCACTGTAGCTCCGACCATCTACCAATCACTGTAGCTTCGACCATCGACCCGTCACTGTAGCTTCCCGACCTTCGACCATGCAACTCTGATTGTCCTTTGTACTCGTTACACACCTCGACTTACGACTGAGTATATTACTCGGAGCTCTACCACTCGATACCTGGATCTATAGTGCTCGGAAATTTATCACTCGGTACTCGGAGCTACATCTCTCGGTACTCTGAACTACATTTCTCGGTATTCGTAGCTATAGTACTCGAATTCAGTCGAAAAGGATCATCGAGTACCACCGATTAGACCACCCGAAACAAGGCATGATCCGACCATTCACACTGAAAATCCAACAGCCGAAACTTTCACAACCGCAAATGTTAATACAACCCAACCGCCAATTATTCATCATCACAAAGTCTACGACCAGTCGATATGATCTTTTACGATCAGTCCACCTGGTCTAACAAAAATTCAATGTCCACATAGAGCATTTCAGAACAACTTTTTCTACCATCACATATTCCAGAGACACAGATAAAAAAAACAAATGAGAGTACTGTTTTAGGTGTCAAGCAAAAGGCAGAAGGTCTTATATTCTCTTACATTGACTAATAAGTAGTAACCTCGCCCAGGGTTAAACTTAACCGTTAAAATATTCATCATCTAAGCTCCAAAAATAAATAAATAAAACTTCTTAAATTGACTTAAACGACACAAGCTAATAATCAGCTCTATCTGAATCATTTTCAGCCTCATGTTTCCACCAAAAGGCATAAAGAACCAACCCAGATGTGGCACTGATTAGTGGCCCTACCACCCAATTGTCATCCTCGCATTAAATTAATATTCGTTTTCAACTGATGAAGAACTGTAATGCCGCGCATCAAATGTTCATTATTTTTCAACTGATGCATATTTACGGTGTCACCGAGCAAATTTACCCTGGCCGAAATATTAATTGTTGCTAGCACAAAAACACAAGCTAATTAAACAAAAGCAACAGTAGCAAGCAACGAAGAAACAGGCCAGGTGTACTCCACTACTACTCCTCCAGCTCTCGAGTCCCAGATTCAACAAGGCCAGCGTGCTACTGACTACGTACTGACCAGTGAGCACTACTAGCTCTCACTGCTACTACCCCTAATTACGAGTAGCATTGCTACCCCCTGCTTTTAATCAGTACAATCTACGGCGCAGCCTGTAAAGGGAAGGCACCTCCTCTTTACACCAATTCAAAAAGGGGAAAGTTTTGAACGGGTACATCACCTGTCCGGGCAGTTACGGCTTGATATATATCATCCTTACAGTTATTGTTGCATTTGCAAACGATATATGCCGCCGCATGACCCAGGAAATGTCCTAATTTGTTGCAGTTATTGTTCATGTTTCATGCTAGTACAACCACCTGTTCGTTTCGTGGGATGAAGTTGGAAATGGACGAGATCATCTTGGAAAAATTAGATACGAGAGATCAATTAGACTCTAATAATAATATGAACGGATGTTCAAATCTATCCTCCAACCAAACAGACCCTAAATTTACAAATAAGACGGAGTGGCATGCTGGTGGGATGAAGTTGAAAATGAATAGGATCATCGTGGGAAAAAAAACAGATGGAATCGAGACCAAGACTCTAATAATACATAGATGCATGTTCGACTATCCTCCAACCAAACTGACTCTAAAATTATAGTAGATAGAATCTTCGAAAATTAGATGAAGTGTCATGTTTGGCATTTCAACTATAGATAGACCCTTGCTAGGTTGACCATAGTGGAAAAATACATGTAGGAGCATGTTTGCTATTTCGATTACAGATATGCCATTGCCAGCTACTAAGAAAAGAGTAGTGGTTTCTAAAAAAAAAGGAGAAAAGAGTAATGAAAAACATCGTAATCACGGAGACACGGCCGCATATATGCAGGAGTTTTGCAGTCAAGCCCCTGCATGGTACTGTGCAGCAGGTACAGCTGCGATGTATGAAAAGGTTGAGGACTTTTATGGAAAAGGTGTTCCTCCATATATGCTCAGCTCAGCTTGCTCATCAGTCACACTGGGGATAAGCCCAGCACTCCAGCAGCAGCTGCAGCCTGCAGGTGCTCAGAGCTAGCTCAGTGTTTTTTTTGCGTGTTAGCCCCTGGCATTTTGGACTTGGTAGAATCCGGTCCTCACGGCTGGCATTTCGATTGATCGATCCCTTCAGGTGAGCAGCTTCCGCTTGATTCCTCTTAGCGCATGGAAACCACATATTTTTTTTTACTCTGGTTCGGTTGCATTGTTTTCCCTTTCGATTTTGCGATTTCTGAGCAAGATTTGACGATGCTCGAATGTAAAATGATTTTCGCTCGCAAAAAAAAAAGAGTAAAATGATTTGGGGGGAGTTCTTGGATAGAGCAGCCTTAATTTCGTTCCCAGGATTAATTCTTCCTTTTTCGGATATAGTTTTGTACCTTTTTCTTGCAAATTTGAGCGATGCTTCTTTCCAAGATCTCTTGCCTTTGCTTGATGCAGAGGAAGAGTGGTACGTTCAGCTGAGAACTATTTTGCCTAACAATCCTTTCTAATATGGCCATAAAGCTAGTTAATTCCCCCTTTTCTTTTCCCCCAATTTTTTAGAATTATTTTTGCCCAAAGTTTTCTTCAGTTACTTGCCAGATTTGATTCTAGGACCCCAAAATACAAACTCCTGATCAAGTTGCCGTTTTGCTTGCTCTTTTCTTTTGTAATTGAAATCCATTATTAACAGAAAATTCAGCAAAGGGAACAGGCAGGAACCATAAATTTATGCAAGAACAACAACTACTGTTCAGATGTCTTCTGCTTTTAGTAGATTCCTTTAACAAAGCTTCTGCTTTTTCACAAATTGCAATTTTGGGTGCTAAAGAACTCATTTAATTAGCAGCAGCAGAAGAGCAAAATGTCTATGAAGTGCTAGGGATTTGTAGTTCTGAGAAGATTTTGTGCAGAATTGGAACTCTTCACAGCATATTTTTGCAAAGTTTCTGTTGTTTAAACTCTCAGTTCAAGAGCTAGAGTTTTGTCACAGCTGCAGCATTTCGCAATAAAGTTTTCCAATCTTTTTGCAAGATTTGGTGCTAAAGCCTTCAACTTTTTCTGAATTCTACCCCCAAATGAGCAGAGGAAGCGCGGATTGGCATGAGCCAGCCATGGAGGAGGTAGGCAAGGAGCGCAACTCCTGCAAGCGCCCGCGCGCCACGCTCGCAGGCGGCGGCGGCGGTTCGGCGGCGTCTGCCGCTGCTGCCGCGGCGTGGAGGACATGCCGGGTGGCGCGCGCCGCAGCGGGCGGCAAAGACCGGCACAGCAAGGTGGTGACCGTGCGCGGCCTCCGCGACCGCCGCGTCCGGCTCTCGGTGCTGACGGCGATCCAGTTATACGACATCCAGCACCGCCTGGGCGTCGACCAGCCCAGCAAGGCCATCGAGTGGCTTATCCGCGCCGCCTCCCCGCCATCGACGCGCTCCCGTCGCTGGACTGCTCGTTCGTCTTGCCCGCCTCCCCGCCGGCTGACGAAGCCAGCGAAGACGCCGAGGTCAGCACCTCGGAGACCAGCAAGACCTCCGTGCTCTCGCTCGCCAACGTCCCCGGCGACAACGGCCATGCCACCACCGCCGCCGCTCACCAAGCCAACGCCTACAACGGCAGCGCCAACGGCGCGTTCACCGAGCTCCTGCACTGCTCCTCCAACGACAAGCCAATGCAGCAGCAGACGACGCTTGCCTACTACGCCGCGCAGAGCTCGCACATCGCGCCCATGTCCTTCGAGATGGTGCCCCACCTCGCCTTCTCCAAGGAGCAGCAGCACCCCGCGGTAGCCTTCGATCGGGGCACACTTCAGTCCAATGCCGTCGTCGCGCCGCTCTGGCCGCCGTCCCAGCACCCGTACCTGACGCAGAGATTTGCTGCTCCGGGTGATGCCACCGTCCTGCCGTTCTTTCTTGGAGGCGGTGCTGCTGCTGCTGCTCCGGCGACGGCCAATGCGGCGGAGCGAAGGCTGCAGCTCTGGGACTTCAAGGAGGAAAGGATGATATGAGTAATTCTTGGAGGTAAGGAGTTGTTTTCTTGCAAATTTTGCATTAATTGTTTTATATCAAGACATCAAGTGGTCTGCTTTTGAGCTTTTTACAATGGTAAACTGAACCTCTTTCATTGACACTGTGACATTTAGACTAAAATCTTGCATTAACTATTACTGAATCACGAGTGGTATTTTCCAATAATTTGTTCGTAGTGTGATCAAAGCATCTTTGGGAGGTAAATGTTCAAATGAAATAAATCACATGTTTCTAGTATAGCCGATGTCACAAAATATAGCTTGTAAATACCGATGTCACAAACTATAGCTTGTAAATATAGCTTATGTTGGTGAGCTACTGACTACTGATCGCTGAGAATATATAACACATGATATAATTCATTGTATAGCTTATGTCTTATACTAAGTATATATACTGTATAGTGGGTTTGCATCCAAAAAAATTTGGAGGTGCAGTAGTACCCCATGCACCTCAGGTAGCTCCGCCACTGTTGGGAGGAAAGTAGAAACGAAAATAGAAAAAGGTTTGCGAGGACTGAAGGAGTTTATACAAAATGATCATGGTGGCTAAGATCAAATGTTGCTCTGGCAATGCGTCAAGGTGCACAAATCCACCAACTTTCCTCGTAATGGTCAGCTGGTCATAGCGCGAACATCGTGTACTTTGTAAGATCATGTTAGTGAAAAGTGTTAGAGATATGTTAGAATAGGAGTTAGAATAAGGACTCTTATATGCCTTATCTATATATAGTATATATCTTTTGTACTCCTATATATATCGCCCTTTGGGCCTCTCTTTAATACACACAGTATTCCTAACATGGTATCAGAGCGAAGGTTCTAAACCCTAGCCTACAACCTAGCTTCCGCTGCCCTCGGGAGGTGCAATCTCTGCTCCCGGGGGCGGCCAGGTCCAAATCCTTCCGGCGTCCTTCAACCAGCTGCTTGATCCGTCGACTCGCTCGATTCAGGCGATCCGAAGAGCGCGCGATGGACAAGCATCTTCCTGGAGTTCCGGTGGTTCGCCTCGCCAGCTGTCTTCAGCTCGCCACCTTCTTCCCGCCATCGAGCCGCGGTGGCCGACGTGGCCCGGCAGGACCATCCCCACCCCCGGCGCTGATGGCGGACGTGAGCGTCGTCATCAGGAGGCGCTTCCCCGTCGGCCCGGACAGGCGGATCGTGGAGAAGGTGGCCGAGGACATCGCCCCGGCGGCCGTCCACGCAGCCGCGCCGCCGAGCTCGTGGAGCGAGGCCCTCGCCGCGGACATCATCCCGCTCGTCAAAGACCTGTTCGACCGTGGCGCCGTGGTCGCCGCGAGGAAGGAGCTATGCGCCTACGTGTCCGAGCTCGCGACCGACCGCGCCGCCAAGCGGCGGCGTCACGAGTTTCGTCTTCTTTGGACACCTTCGCGTGCCCAACAATACTCCGCCCCGCCTTGCAAGTAGATACGGTGCCGCTGCCGGCCCGCTAAGCACGCGTCGTCGTGAGGACCAATCCATGCATGGAGATGGAGTTGGGAGCACGAGTGCTCGCCAAGAAGCCGTATCGTGGCTTCCGCCTCGCCTCCCGCCCGGTGTCGCGGCCGCCTCCATCGTGCCGACGGGGCACCGCTGCACTCCGGCCGACCACATGCACGCGTCGGCATTGAAGTTGCGGAACGAGGCAACGAACGGCGCCTCGTCTTCGTCGGATCTTCGCTCCCCGCCGATCTCGAGCGGTTGAATTGAAGACGAGCCGTCGCCGACGTCTGGCCAGCCCGCCATCATCGTAGCCTTCCTCTCGGTGGCTCCCCTGCCCGGATCTACTCCTTCTCCCATCTGCCTCTAGTCTCCCAACACCTCACGATGTGAGGGGAGGAGGAGACGGGAGGTGGGGAGGAGGATGAAGTTGGGAGCTGGCGTCCTTGAATTTTTAAGCTACTCCGGCTTCAACGACCGGCTTCATCCAAGTTAACCAGATCTAGAGCTGCTCCGGCTTCAACGACCGGCTTTGGATTTTCTACTGGCTCTGGTTTTGGTTTCTACTTTGATTTCTCCAGCTCCGGCTTCTCGCAGCTTCTTTCGCTGTTAAAACTATCTACTGCTAGTTATCCTTAGGTTTTTTCTGCTTTGTGTCGTTGCTTCTGTTGCGTCCATCCAAGTCCGTAGTACTCAATTTTTGAGTTCGTCTTCGCCATGCGAGTCCACAAATTTATTGTCAGTCATAGAAGCATAGGAATTGCCTTATACATAGCAGTAGCCGCCGCTCCCGCCGCTATTTCTTCGAGCCGCTGCAGATCCGCCGCTCCAAGCGTTCAAGGCGCGCGCTTCTTCCACATCTGCGCCTCATTGCGCTTCTTGTGCATTGCGCCGCTCTTCTTCTGCACTGCGCCTCTGTTGCGCTTCTTGTGCATTGCGTTGCGCTTCTTTTGCACTGTGCATTCGTTGCACTTCTTGTGCACTGCGTCGCCGCCGTCTTGGGCTACGATCTGCGCTGCCATGCTTCCACCAATTCCTATTCGACTTGATTTGACAGCTCCCTCTATATTTGTTGGTTTCATCATCTTCTTCGACATGTTGCCGCGGTCGACTTTGCTCGTGCACCTTGTGCCTTATGAGCTGTCGCATGACACCGGATGGGAGAAGATCTTTTGATACTCGATATATTTTTCAAGAGCTACATGCTATGACGATATTATCAAGACTCGGACTTTGGATTCTCCATATTTTAGTATCAACCCTTTCCAAATGCAATGCTATTGCATACGCCTTGCATTTGAGGGGGGTGTTAGAGATATGTTAGAATAGGAGTTAGAATAAGGACTCTTATATGCCTTATCTATATATGGCATATATCTTTTGTACTCCTATATATATCGCCCTTTGGGCCTCTCTTCAATACACACAGTATTCCTAACAAAAAGATACCTCAAAAAAAAAGATGTTAGTGAAAAGATGCTAGTGATGTGTCCTTGACTCCTTGTTATGTACTTATGTTCTGCTCATCATTTCTACTTCATACTGCTATGCCTAAGCTGCTATTGGTTAATTTGGAATTGTCCTCCAGAGGAAGTAATGGTCGGAGTAGCTAATTTCACATATGAGGAGCAGTGACAGCAATTCTGCAATGTGTACACAATTCAGTAGTGTGTCTTGCGGGTAGAAGTTTTCATGAAGCCAGCTTGCTGAATTGGGATTAATGAAGTGTTGCTCCAAGCGAGTAGCAATGTAGAATGACTGCGAATTCATCTGCAGAGACATAAATGCTAAAAATTAGAGCTTCTGTTCGAAAACTACAGCCAATATTTGGGAATGCTTCTTATAGATGTAGAGAAGGTTCACTGAATTCAGGTACACTATATATGGAGCAGTGTGTTCTGGATTAGCCAAACCATGTCCTGATTGGAAATGTTTCAGAGTAGCATTTCCTCTGATAAAACCAAAGAAATGGTGCAGACCATTAGGTTATAGGCAATATCCACGAAACAAATGAATACTTTGTGCAGATATTCTAGTCTTGGCAATTGTGATTAAACAAATGAATACTTTGTGCAGATATTCTAGTCTTGGCAATTGTGATTTCAACTTACCAGTCCAACTCAGATATTACACAAACAATTTCTGGCATCTGTCATCGAATCTTACCGAATTTGGCGTTCTTTCACGGAAATATACTTGGAACAGTTAAAAACTGAAGTTGGTATCTTCAGTTGCATCAAGTTCTTCTTTGGTATGATGCATCAGTTCCCTTCTGGGTACAGAATGTTTTTGATTTTTGTTTTCAGCTGTGTGTTTAGTTTAGACCATAATTCATGTTGCAGCTCCATTGCTGACAATTGTGAAATGTGGCTAAGAACTTGGCTGTCCTCCTATTTCTATATTCTAATCTAGCCCTTTCAAATAGTTCAAGTGAACTGGTTAAGTAGTTATGTTACTAAATTAATTTCTAAATCAACTATATTTCTTCAACTATTTGCATATACTTCCAATATACATGTAGTCCTAATATCTTAGAGATACATCAGAGATTCTATTTATACAATTTAATCGCACTCCAAGACTTTATGCAGTATATATAAGACCACTTATTGCTACCATGTTACTACAGTACTATACTGACATAGGCATCACTCTTAAATTCTTCAACAGCTTGTCAAAGTCATCTTTGACATCATCTGTACAATCTTCACTTACTAGTTACTAACATTCTCTGTACGGCCTGTCAAAGTCTTCTTTGACGTGATTTGTATAATTATCATTTTCTAACATTTTTTGTCCGAATTACATTCAGAGTAGCCTTCAGCTATGTTTGGTGTTGCACCAAGTCATGGCCGATCAGCATAAGCAAAACCAGAGCAAGAAAAAAAGCCAGGAACTGAAGATACCAGCATCAGGAAGATACGCCGAAAATGGATGTATCACCATATCTTTCATCCTTCCGCTCATGATTTACATTTCATACTCTAATGGTGTACGGTTTGTTTGTGACCTCTGTTGTTGTGATCAGAAACTCTGTCATCTTTTGCTGTACTTTGGCAATTTGGCACATACATGAAGTCTTGCTTGGATGCCTGAATTTCCTAGAGATATTAATCTAATCTTTGGTGCTAAAATTTGCTTAGATGCCGCATGGGATAAAGATGCGATCACACTATAATCTCTAACTGAAGCCATGTATCCATTCAATTTTATTGTATAAAGAGCACATTTAAAGTAGGCACGACAAGACAAGTAAAATAAAAACTCTTGGGAGAACAAAGAAGAAGATGAGAAGAATGATGCGATTTCTTGCAGTAGTTTGATACCTACATGTGTAAATTGTATGGCTTGCAAAATGGCCTACCTAATCTGTTTTCCAGACCTTGGCTTGTAGGCTTTGTAGCACCACCCCTGTCACTGCACACGCATCTGGGTAAAAATCAGCCTTTCATCAATTTCAATTTGGAAGTTCTTTGCATATATAGTACAGGACTTAACAGAAAATAGCATGTGCCTGTCTGTATAAACTTGGTTTAGATTATCATATACGTTGGTTGCAATATTAGAACACTACAATTTTGGCATGTAGAGGGGCTGATCGAGCTTGGGATGCAGATAACCCTTATATTCCAATAGTTATACACTGATGAAGTTTATACAGTGCAAAGTGCAGACATTTGTAGCATTCGCTAGAACTTTGTTGAGCTTGCACGAGGCGTTCCGATCAAATAGAGGGCGTCGAAATGGGGAAGGGAAGCGGTTGCGACGGCGTCTGGAACCAAGAATCGATAGACGATATGCCAAGAAAAGGATGTACCTGTCAGAACTTGAGCTCCTGCGCAGCACCTTAGCGAGGCCGCACAGGTAGTCGAGGGCGAGGAGGGCGACAAGCAAGCTTGCCGGAGGTCGGCGGCGGCGCGGCCTGCTCGGCGACGCGAAGGGGAGCGCCACCGTTAGCATTAATTCAAGAGAAAATTGCTGTGTTTTGTCTGAACCTGCGAGGTCGTTATATTTCACTTTCTGAATATGTATTTTACTTTTACAACCTCTTACATTTGTTAGGTTGAGCTATTTAGCATTTTAAACCTGTGTTGAAGTAAAATTTGTTGGATGTGATATCGACGATTTCGTCCCTTCGAGTCCAGTGGACTCGTCGTCGTGCCGTTCTGACCGTGTTTATCGTCCCCGTCATCTCACGTTGATAAAAACATATTCTTAGGATCTGAGAACGCACCGTGCTCAAGTCTTCGCCGGAGTTCCACAGTCGCGTCTTCGTCGGAGCTCCACAGTTGCAGCTTGTCGGTAGCCTCGCCCTTATCTCCTCTGAGTCAGCTGTGAGAGAGAGAAGTACATTTCCAACTTAGTCTTTTCTGTTAGCAAACAGTCAAATGGACTTCATGCTAGGTGAGTAGCTTCTGCTCTGGCACTGGGAATACACTTCTCTCTCACGACCGACTAGAGGAGGTGTCGGACCCGGATTTTTAAATCCCGAACCCTCTGTGAAAAATACTGTGCTACTCTCTAGATCAGTAGGTAGCACTCACATGCTCATTGCTGAACCATTTCGTACATGGCGTGAATTAAATCATTCAAATACAAACAGACATGTGGATATCGTGGGGATATGTGCATGATCTTAGGATGATGAGTCAATTGACAATGGCATTGTTGGTTTGTAAAATCTCGTGTTTTCGGGTTTGCTCCAGTGCTGTCAGGTCACTAGCGGTCAGACCGGCCAGGTCGCCGGTCCGACCGGCCAGTGGAGAGGTCCGACCGGCAATGCTTGCCGGTCCGACCGCCGAATGGTTTTGATGGAGTTTGGGGCTAGGCCAAAACTAGGTTGCGTAGGCAAGTGAGGGGAGTCTCCTGGATGTGGTCACATAATTTTTGGAGCTCCCAGTCAAAAATTCTATTCATTTGAAAATTCCAGAAGGTTTCGGATTTTCGAGTTAGAATTTTGGCTAAGTCTTTTCGGGCGGTCCGACCGCCGTTGTGGAATCGGTCCGACCGGCCTGAAATCGGTCGGACCGGCCGTATGGGGCGGTCAGACCGCCAATCACTTGGAACTTGGCCTTTTTGGCATTGTTGTGATTTGAGTGTGTTTATTGTATGAACTTCAATGCCTTATTGTTGCACATTGCATTGTTGAACTAACGTGGGTCAAGTTGTGAAGAACTTGTTCCCGGAGACAATTTGTTTGTCTATTGCTGTGCAGGTGGCTTGCAGGTCAACGACGTCAACGGTGAGGTGGATCGGGACTACGCTTGGAGAGCTGAGGTCCAGAACGATCATGGATGTCGGGTGAGGTCGTGTGACTCAAGCATGGTGCAGAATAGGCAAGATGGATCGAACGGGCAGTTCGTAGCAGCTGGTTGGATCAGGCGGTGCGGAAGTCGGTGCAAGTCCCTGAGAGGTTCCGATGGGATTCGGACGGGAGAGACTTGTCGACATGCTGAGAACCGCTGATCAACCTACACGTGGTGAAGCAGGCGATTGCTTCAACAGACGTGTGTGAGTGGGTCCCATGTGTGTGTGGCCCTTCATGGGAGCCCATTAGTGGAAACCCTAGGCCTCTCCTATAAATAGAAAGGGGGGAGATGAAAAACCCCCAAGCACTTTAAGCCCTCATTTGCAAAATCCCTTGTTAGGGTTAGGGTTTGGAGAGGAGAGGAGAGGAGAGGAAGATTGTATGTGTGCTCTTTGATTGAGTTCTTGTCCTCCATTGAAGGAGTGGCTTTGACAAGCATCACATTGAATCAATCAATTCATGAATGCTTGTTCTTTGGTGAAGTCTCTCTTGTGTTCTTCTCTCTTTTGTTGATTTTGGTGCTTCCTTGATCCGGGTGTTTTTGCTTGGTCGCTTGACCGATTTTACCTTGCTTTGATGTGTGGGAATACTCTTAGAATCATCTAGATCATCAACTCCCCACAAGCAAGTGTTGGATCAAGTTTTCATATTTCTAGGGTTTGTGCACTTCTTTGGTAAAACCTTAATAGATCGATTCTACGAAGTGGATCTGAACGATCGTCGCTAGAAATAGGTCTTAGATATCCTTAAGGAGGTGTGCTCCAAATTTGGTCAAGTTTCATTGGTTGAATCAAAAGTTGGACCAAATTTCGTTTTGGATTTGAACTTTGTGGTTCGGTTCTGGACTAAATCGGTCGAGCCGGTTTAGCAGCATGGTCGGACCGCCACCTTGACCGCCGTTAAAGGCCGGTCGAACCGATTACCAGTGGTCGGACCGCCCTTTGTCCACCGGTCAGACCGCCAGTGTCCAGACCAGCCCAGTGAGTTTAATTCTTCCACATTTGTGTATTGTGGTTTAAGGGGGTAATTGAATTCAACACAAGGCTTCCTCTGTGCGTGTACTGATCTTCTTAGCTTTCTTAGCTAAAGGAGAAAAGTTCGTGTTGAATTTGATTAAGGTGAAAAATCGAGAAAGTGCCTATTCACCCCCTCTAGTCGCCTTTACGGTCCTACAAGACATCAGAGTGACATAGACCACGTCGGGTCGAGTTTTACATAAGGGCCACCAGGCCAAATTGATTACATCATATAAAAGCATGTAGCTACAAACAGAAGCAAAAGAGGGGATAGGACTCATCTCCCCACAGGCAAGCGACTGGGGTGACCTACGTACGACTGCTATTATCTAAGAATTGGGTAATATTGCTTGTACGCAAGTACCAACGAGTCCACTAGACTGGGGCGAGACCTAGACTACAGAATCTAGACTATTCTTTAGGGTTGCCTTAGCCATCGACTTCGAGATCCTCGTAGTACGCGTAGTCTCCTTGATCCACATCATCTGGGGGGTTTGGGAGGGGAGCGAGAGTGAGCACAACCACCGTGCTCGCGAGCCAACACAAAGTATGCAATAGTATACATGCAAGGCTTAACAAGGATGGCTCAGGTTCTTTTATTTGCTAAAGCAATATTTTTAATTATCATAATTACAAGCTCTTATGACTTAGCATTTTAAACAAATTGCATTTTATTAAAGAGAGTAAGTGCAATATTAAATAACAGTAGAGGTTACCTCCACCTCATGCTTAATTTTTATAACGGTTACATCCACCGATTATCAGCATTGGGTAAAGCTACCGAGGAAAAATCCAAAACAAAGCCTAGATGAGCTCGTCACATTTTTCAATCCACCCACAAAGGTTTTTGAAATAGAACTAACTCAGGTTAAGTTCCCATGTCCGCCTTTGACCATAGGCGCGACTGTTTAAACAGTTTAGACTCTACAGAGATTGTACACTGTACCCACAAGAGATAATCATACTCGTTACCCACATGATTCCTTAGTCATGTAGTTGAACGATCATCACAGTAACGTTTCAAACTACCTTGCCCCTTCCGTCATCTCACCCCTATGGCCAATTCCATAAGTTGTGTGGGATGTTTACCACAACGACTAGCACACGGTGCCCCGCCCACAACGACCGGTAGCTTGGCAACTTCACCTCCCTGTCCCTTTCAAGCGGCAGACGTCCCGCGCCGCACACTTCTAAACACCAGTTGTGGGATGACATTCAGGGTTCAGTAATTGTACTAAGCTGAATTGCACTTTGCAGACTTGCGGTTGTACTTTTTTTACACAGGAGGTCATGACAAGATTAAGTCCTTAATCCATCTGGACGGTTCATACCACATTCCAACCAATCTCGTGCTACATCCGCACCCACCACTCTTTCCATCCGCACCCACCACTCTTTCCATCCGCCCAGATGTGGTGCTAGCAAGTTGTTTAGGGTTTTGGGGAGGAAAACCAATTAACATAACACGCCAGTCATTTACATCCAATGAGTGTCCAAAATCACTTTCATGATTAAAAGATGATGATCGGGACATTTATTGTCCCAGTACTTAAGCAAGACTAGCATGCCGCTTAAGTACAACCTATGCTAGTATTTACCACATAATTACTAGGGTGGCATGGAATGAGGAATTCAATTCATCAAAGGATGGGTGATAATTAATTAATCATCGAATGAGTGTTTAACTACCTTAACCTTTAACATACATTTGATTACAGAATTAAATCATGCAATTTTGATATTTTAAATAAACATAATTTGCATAAAATGTAGGCTCAAAATGATTAAAGTATTAACTCGCCTTGGTTAAAGGCAGCGGGGTCTTGGTACTCTTGAGCTTGGTCGAAAAGGAGGTCTCCTGCGTCTTCGAACCCTAATCAGACGAAAGTACCGGAAAAAGGCACAACTGCAGAGAGAGCAAATAAATACAAAACTCATAATAAATGAACTCCAAATTGAACAAGACCAGTGCCATTAGCAAGATCTTGATTTTAGAAAATTCTAGAAACAATTTTTATAATTTTTGGAGTTATAATGAAAAATATATGAAATTTTGAAGCTTTTCAATGAAATTTTTAATTGAAAAATAAAATCAGAAAAATCGGATTTTCTCGTGCTGACACGTCGCGCGTGCCCAGGGCTTGGTCCACAACATAGTGCTCGTGGACCGGGTCCATGTGCACGGGTACACGGTCCACGGCTCTGTTGCGTGGACTAGAGGTGGACACGCACTGTGCTGGTCTACAGGTTCACTAGTCTATGAAACAGTGCCGGCGGGCCCACCTATCAGAGACATAGTGCGGGAGTGGGGCCCACCTGTCAGCCTCGGCATGGCGTTAAAATGCGACGGAGTCGCGCGGAGCTCGACGCCTCGCGTTTTCCGCCGTGCGAAGCACGAGAGGGGGAGGGAGAGACGAGGCGGCGAGAGGAGGGGAGAGAGCAGGGCGCACGACGGGAGCTGGGAGGAGGGGGAGAGAGAGAGGGAGGTGGCGCTGGAGCGGGGGCCGGAGCTGGAGGCGACGGCAAGGGCGGAGGAGGTGAAGAGGGTGGAGGGGGAGGAAGCGAAGGAGGCGGGGCTTCTTATAGCCGGCGGAGGCGGGGCTTCTTATAGCCGACGGAGGCGGGGAGAGGGGAGAGGTGCTCGCGCGGTCCCGAGACGGCCATGAGTGCCTGCGCTCGGAGGCGACCAGGCAAGGCAGGGGGCGGCAGCGAGCATTGGCGAGGAGGGGCGGTGATAGAGACAAGGCGGGAGGGAGGGCGTCAGAGTCGAGTGGAGCAGAGGTGCAGAGGAGGGGGGTTGGCGAGGAGGGCGGTGGCGTGCACGCACGGCGAGGCAGTGGGACGGCGCCAGGCCGAGGCGGGGAGAGGAACTGGGCCGGGACGGGCGGAGAAGAACCGGGCCAGGTCGGGCCCAAACCCAGGTTAGGGTTTTGAAATTTGAAGATTTCAAATTGAAATGCAAATTTTTTACTTTGAATTTTCTTTGAAATACGAGGATGTTACAGGAGGCAAGGACGAGGGCGGCGATAAGTTGCGACGGTGGTGCTCCAGCGAAGATGTGAGCACGGTGCATTCCCAGACCCGAAGAATCCGTTTTTTTGTCGGCGTGAGGTGACAGGGACGATGAACACGGCTGGAACGGGGCGGTGACGAGTCCACCGGATTCGAAGGGGACGAAGTCGCCGTCGTCACATCTGACAAACTTCACTTCAACACAAGTTCTGGAGCTAAGTAACACAACCTCACAAGTTCAGGGGATGAGAAAAGTAAAATACAACTTCAGAGAGCTAAAAGGCACAACCTCGCAAGTTTAAGGACCCACGGTGCAATTTTATCTTAATTCATAGGAACCCTTGCCAAAAAAGCAACTCCATGGCATGCTACTACCCCTCAATCTGAGCCGCACAATGTGGATCGAACGGTCCAAAATCGTCCAAATTTGCGTCCAAGCCACATGCATTCACCTTCACCACCGGAAAAGCTTCATTTCTGCTCCAGCGTGCTATGCCCTACTGTCGCGGCGTCACCCACCGGCCTCGTCGCCGAGTGCGCTGCCTACAGAGACTACGACGATCGAAATCACTGGCTACGACGACTACGACGAGGTCACCGTAGATTGCACCAACTATGACAACTACGGCGAGGTCAACGCCGTCGCGCCAGAACACCGGCATTCGATGGCAATTGTAGCAAGGAAGAGGATGAGGAGAAGAAGGAAGACACAGCCCAATGTAACTGGATTAGATCTTTCATTCGTTCCTCTCATGATTTACATTTGTCATTCTTTAATGGTGTACTGTTAATTTGTTTTTGTCCTCTGTTGTGATCAGAAACCATATCATCTGTCAATTGTTTTTTTAAAGATTTTTTTCTGTAAAATCTATGATTTATGGAGCCTTAACAAAATTGTGGCTGTAATTGGATTATACTGATGGTTGGTGTTTACTTTTTTTCTTTAGTTATTCGTTTCAGTTTTTGCAATGATATGATGATTAGCCTAGCCATTTTCTTCCTTTTATTTGTTGTAACGATCAGGTGTTGTGGTCAATCGATGGAGTTATTCGAAGTTTCCTAATTGCTTTTGCTTTATTTGATTAACTTACTTAGAACAATGAAATGTTTGAAGTAACGGCAGGAGGAGCTTCCCTTATGCATTAAAGAAGGTTAAATCAAGTTCAGTCATACAGAATGTAGTCGTGTAGCAAGGACCAAAAACCACCAGTTTAGACCTTGTCGCCCCACTTCTCATCCACGCCGTGGCTTCTTCTTCGATGATCGCCATCATTCCTGTTGCCACGTTGCGCTAATGCTGGAAAATCTGTCTATTCTTTTCCTTCCAAATTTGCCAGAGGATTGGCCCTGTTTGCAATTTGCCTCTCCGGAATGAAATCTGTCGATCCACCAGTCGACGATGCTTAGCTGAGAGGCCCACTGCGTGGGGTTTAAGTTGTTGCACTGCATCTAGGTCACCGCTAGATCCTAGATTTGTTTGGCATAGTTACAATCGACAACAGGTGCATAGTTATTTCTGGGGTGTTTGTACATAGAGGACACCAATGATCATTTTGCATATGGCGATGAGCCACGATGTGTGTTGTAGGGAGTTGTTGCTGAATGAGGAGCTATGCAAATTTTTGGGTCGATTGATCATGTTCTAATTCACCCAGCACTTTTTCACCCAGCACTTCCCTCCAGTGCAGATGTTATCTCTATTCCAGAACCATGCTTTCCAGCGCCTGTCAATCTGCTTTCTCACCCAGGACAGGAAGGTAGCTCTATAGCTGTTAAGTGGTACGTAGGGATATATGTGATTACTGCTTTTAATATGATTAGCCTCCCTACGCGAGATATCATGCTCCTTTTATATCCGCCCAATCTAGCTTCCACCTTGTCCATCAGGGGTTGAAGATGTATCATTTTTGGTTTGCGGTGAGAAAGTGGCATGTGCATGGCAACTGTTTCCGTGGAGCTGAGAAGTTCTCCAAAATTCCATCAAGGTGAAGCGTCTGACAGTGGATAGGCATGACTACACTTTTGCTGATATTTATGTTGAGCTCCATTACCTCTCCAAAAATCTACAAAAGCTCTTTGAGATTGTACACATCCTCCTTGATTGGCAACAGAAAAATCACTGCATCGTCCTCATACATGGACAATCTTGCCTTGATTGTCTACATTGTAGCATGTGTAGGATATATGGCCATGAGATAGAATCGAAAGCCTTGTCAATGTCAAGTTTTATGATGAGCATTGGCGTCTTGGATCGATGATAACTTCGGGCGAGGTTTTGCACATAAAGAAAATTGTCTTGTATACTCCGCTTCTTCACGAAAGCACTATGGTTCATGGAGATCAAGCTATCCATATGTTTTGAAAGCCTCAAGTACACCACCTTTGAGATGATCTTAGCAAAACTATGGATTAGACTAATTGGCCTGAACTCCACAATTTCAGTTGCCTGATCCTTTTTCGACAGCAACATTATATTGGCTGTGTTGAGTTTCAAAAAATGCAATCTGTTTTGGGTGTAAACCTTTTGGAACACATCTAGTGTACTTTCCTTTATCACCTCCCAACTTTGTTTGAAAAAACATCTCGTATATCCATCTGGGACAGGAGCCTTGTCAGCCAGTATTTCCTTGATTGTCGCTTGGATTTCTTCTTCTGTGAAGTGGCATTCCAAATCAGCCGAGATGATGGCCGGCACCGGCTGTAGTTGGAGGAGGTCCCAGTTAAAGGCGGATGTTGCTGGTTTGCCTGTGCCAAGTAGTTCGGAGAAGTGCTTGGCCAGTGCCTCTTCCTTCTCTGAATGGAGTGTGTAAGTGCAGCCCTGGTGCTTCAAGGTATGGATCAGCTTTCTTCTTCTTCTTCTTCTCGAGTTAGCTTTTAAGTGGAAGAATTTGGTGTTTGCATCTCCTAGTCTCAACCACATCATTCAGGATTGTTGTTGTCTCCATTTCATCCTTTGGATGGCCGCTAACCCCAGAATTCTGATTTTCAGGGCCGCTTGGAGTTCAATTTCTAACAGTGAAAGCTGTCTTAGCTTTTGTGCTTTGTTTAGTTGAAGGACCACCTCAAGGGCTATATCTTAACTACTATATTTTTTAGTTTAACACCCCCCGCGCGCCCGCCAACCAACCAACCCACCCCCTCACCCACCTCGGCCTCATCGCCAACTCCAAATTTCTCTCGCCCCCTCCGCCTTCTCCACTGATCTCGCCCCCTTCGCCTTCTCCACCGACCTCGCCCACCGCACCTCTCGCCCCTCAGCCCCTCCTTCGCCCTCGTCCGCTACGAGCCTCACGGAGGCGGCTACGGTTCTCACGGAGCTGGCGAGGGCCACGGAGGAGGCTACGGCGGAGGTGAGCACGGTGGGCATGGGCCTGGTGGTGGTGGACGTGGGTACGGGTCTGTCGGTGGGCGTGGCGGGGATGAGTGCGCGTAGGGGCCGCAGGGAGTACATCCCGGCGAGGGCGCCGACACCAGCGCCGAGGAGGCGGGGAGCTTGGCTGGATCCGTTGGTAAGCGCCTCTCCTGATTTACTTGCGTGCTTTGCGCTGTTTGGCATGCTTTGCTCCTTCGTAAAATATTCGAAACTTCAGGCGGTTGATCAAGTGATCTGGGGTTTCGTAGTAGATTAGTCTACAGTCTTCACATATTGATTTCGCTTATTTATACAATTGATCAAGGCGTGCCTTTCGCTTTGTGTCGATGGTAGAGTAGAGCATTGCTCATCGTGTACTAGAGTGATGGGCGTGTGATCGCAATTTTTGTTGTCCACGTGCAGATTTGGTGCAGCATTTTTCATCCTTGTGATGGTAGATTAGTTTTGAGATTATGCAGTTCCTCAAGTTAGCTTAGGTTCCATATAGTTATGTGTTGTAGATGCCGAGATGGCTGCTCCTGCAGGTTTGTGAATTGAGATAGACTTGCAATCAGGTTGATCTCTCTCCGTATGATAAGCTCCTTTTGGGACATTGGTTGTATTAGAGCTTGGCTCATAGCAGCTAGCCTGCTAGCAGTTAATATTATGTCCTAAAGTTTGTTTTTATAGGAAGCATTTGACTATTAGCTTGAGAAGGTCATTGCAATCTTGTTGAGTGGAAAAAAGCAGGAGGAAGATGTGGTGATGAATTTGTCTACACACAAACAAAACTTTTGAACCCACTTGCAAACTTTACTTCACCATTTTGAGACAGGAGTTAATTGTTTCAGAGAATTTGCATCTAATAAGAACAGAGGAAATCATTGTAGCTAGCACTGAAGGAGAGGAGCGTTATTTGGTTTGCCAGCTTTCAGTCTCAGAATATTCAGGACATCATTTAATTCTTGTATCCTTAGACATGAAATGCATCAAGAAAGCTTCAGGACTTGTTGCTGGAAATGCAGGGTCCTGTGTCTGACGTCGGACACTTCACCTTTTTTCTCCTCTCTTAGGACTAGTTACTTCACAAGTAGGCTTGGTAGGTGTTACTGTGTCTGACGCTGGACACTTCTCCTTTTTTTTCTCTTCTCTTAGGACTGTGTTACTTCACAAGTAGGCTTGGTAGGTGTTAATAGAAGTTGCTTAATGTTATGCTTTGGAGAGAGAATGGAAACAGAAAGGTCGCTGTGGGAGGAACTTTCGTAGTATGGCTGTATGGGAACAAAAGGAAATGAATTGTAGTGCAGGCAAACATTTACTATCCAAAGTTCAAAAGACGAGCGATTTTTCCTATCTGAAAGTGAACCAGAAAAAACATTACTCCAACATTTTAATTTGGGAAAACGTTGTGCCAAAACATAAATTGTAAGGGAAAATTATAGCTTGGTTGATCCTTTTTTACTCTAACTGCATGACACATTAACATTTCCTCCTGTAAACTCGCCTTTTATGTTTCTAATTGCTCTTCCTTTTCCTCTAGAACGCATTATCTCCAGTGAAGTGGCAAAAGTGGAGCCATTAGCACCTCCAGTTGCTGTGTCTCCTAATGGCACACGAGTGCTAATGCGAAGACCTGATGATGGAGGGTCATCATCTAAAACCATGGTCAAACTTTTGGTGAAAAACTTCATAGTCAACTACCGAAAGGTATCAACCATTTTTCACTACGACATAGACATCAAGCTTGATCAAGCATCTCTCCCAAGGCCTCAGGCAAGGAGCTCTCCAAGGTAGTTTTTTTTTTTCTTTCTACCAAGGCTGAGCTTTTCAAGGATGACAGCTTTCGGCGGCTGTCATCAGCTGTTGCGTATGATGGCAAGAGAAACCTATTTACTTTTGCTGAACTGCCAGCAGGTTCATTCCGTGTGAGAGTTCGGTCACGGACCTACATTGTATCAGTAGAGTTCAAGAAGCAGCTGACCTTAAGACAACTCTCGGAGCTGCCCGTACCTAGAGAGGTCTTGCAGGCTCTTGATGTCATTATGCGTGAGGCCTCTAGCTGGCGCAAGATTGACCTTGGTCGGGAATTTTACTCACAGGACAGCAGTCAGGACATCGGGCGAGGTGTTGTAGCTCTGAAAGGGACCCAACAGACCCTCAAATACACTCAGAAAGGGCTTATCCTATGTGTGGACTATTCGGTTATGCCATTTCGCAAATCAGGGCATGTGCTGGATCTTGTTAAGCAGTTCGTGCGCTCGCACCCCCTTGAATACAGCACAAGACTGAACAAGCACCAATTCGAAGATTTGTAGTATGAGCTCAAAGGCCAACGTCTTATTGTGAGTTACCGGAAGACTACTCAAAAGTACACTGTTCAAGGCTTGACAGATTTGCCTGCAAGCCAAATCACCTTTGTGGATGCTGAATCAGGGCAAACGAAGAAGCTTGTTGATTATTTTGTGCAGCAGTATAGCAAGGTGATTGAATATCAGATGCTCCCATGCTTGGATTTGAGCAAGAGCAAGGACAAACCAAATTATGTGCCAATTGAGCTTTGCATTCTTCTTGAAGGGCAGAGGTATCCAAAGGAAAACTTGGATAGGGTTTATGATAAAGTACTGAATTTAATTCCTGCATTTAAGCTGAAGCAGGAGATTCTGGACATGGTGAAAGCTAGAGATGGGCCTTGCAGGTAATTGCATGACTTTAGACTCCCTTCCACTGTTTGCAAATGCCTAACCATCTTTTTTTGTCAATATGAAAACTTAACATATTGCTATGTTTGATTGCTACCGTTAAAGTATATTCAATGCAATAAATTTTGTTAGGAATTCAATTCAACATTTTTTCTGTATAAAGAATATCTCTACCACAAAATATGTGCTAATATATCCACTAAAGAGGCATGAAACTGTACTATGTCATTGTTCTCCTAATCTAATTTTTGTTCCTGATACTCAGCTATTTTCTGTCATTTTTATGTGACAAATACACATCAACATAAACTTGAGAAGTGATCTTATCTTAGAAAACGAAAGAACTGAACTTTATCTCTCTTTTTTCAACAAAAGAACTTATCTTTATCTTTGCAAAGACACACCAACATAAACTCGACGAGTGAAATTTGTCTTTCTTTTTTGGAAAACGAAATAACTTATATTTTTCTTTTTCTTTTACATCATTGCTCCGAGATTCTTGAGATGCTGGAGGAGACAACAATGTTGATGCTTATTGAAAGGAAACGGTCAGTTTAACTACTAACAAATTACAACTCCTATTTAGAGATTGATACACATATTTTGAAAATTTGTTGATCGAAGGGTTAGTTCATTTTCTATGGGACACTCAATGTTTTTTAGAAGTGTGTTCAAAACTTCAAATGAGGTTGCTCCCATGTACTTTGTTTTTTTATTATGGGTAGGCATCCGGGGTTCAACTATTTCATCTAACTAGATGAATTGAATTATTTTGATACTAGAAATTGTCATACTTGTTTATCGATGGAGGTAACATAATAGGTTTTTTTTTCATTTTCTGCTATCTAGATACTGGTAAGAGAGGGACATGGGGCATAAACTGTTAATAGGTTTTTTCATTCCAGGAAAAGAGCATGTCCGATGCGCGCAACGTCTACCACGCACTCAAGTACGAGTTCCAGGTGAACCGCGAGACGTTCAACATCCTGCTCTCCGGGTGGAAGTTGGCGGAGGACGCTGAGGCATTATTCGCCGAGATGCGAGAGCTCGGGGTGGAGCCGGACCAGGTGACCTACAACTCTTTGATTGATTGCCACTGCAAAAACCGGGACGTCGAGAAGGCCTACAAGCTGCTCGACGAAATGCGGGTGAAGGGCATTTCTCCTAATGTGATCACTTACACGAGCTTGATTGGCGGACTGGGGTTGATTGGCAAGCCCGACAAGGCAAGGAATTTACTGAAGGAGATGCACGAGCTCGGCTGCTACCCAGATTTTGCTACATACAATGTGGTGATACATAACTTTGTTATAGCAAAGAGGCTTGGGGATGTGTTTGCATTGACGGAAGAAATGGCATCAAAGGGATTGATGCCGAATGCCACTACTTATAACCTTTTCTTCCGCTGCTTTTGCTGGGCGTACGACATTGGCAGTGCATGGCAGTTGTATGAGCGGATGCGATCTGATGGATGCTTCCCAAACACAGTCTTGCATATTTATCATCAGGTCATGTCATCGGAATGGGAAGGTGCCGCAAGCACTAGCGCTTTGGAGTGATATGGCCAGGAATGGGTTCGGATCATTTACCTTGATGTCGGATGTGATGTTTGACTTGTTATGTGATGAGGGGAAGCTGGAGGAGGCCGAGACATGCTTCCATCAAATGATTGAGTTGGGGCAGAAGCCGAGCAATGTTGCATTTAGAAGGATAAAGATACTTATGCATCTTGCAAACTAGGAGGAATCTATTGCTAGGTTGTCTGAGAATGACACAATTTGGATGGTTGGTGCCTGAGGATTGCCAATGGGTTGATCACACTATTGAAAGCACACCTCAGAATGGTGACAGAGATGGTGCTGATATAATAAGTTAATAACAGCAACTTAGCATATATATTCAGATGATGACAATGATGAATTGATGACCGCAACTTTGGTCGACCAGGGAAATAATTGAATGGTTCTGAGGAGTTCACTGTACTCTAATATCTTCAAGGTAAGCCTTCAAGATTTATGTTGGTCATTTTGCTTCCGTAGGTTATGATGCCTATATTGGCTTTTCTAACATCTTTGGAAAAATTGGTTTGTAATCGACAGATAATCCAATTATATTGCCAGTTTATTGTTGATATTTCTACATTCTTTCCCTGGAAACTCGTACTTTGGAAGACCATTCTAGATGAATTGATGAATGCAACTTTGGTTAATCAGGGAAATAATTGAATGGTTTTGAGTTCGCTGTACTCTAATATCTTCAAGGTAGGCCTTCAAGATTTCTATTGGTCATTTTGCTTCCATAGGTTTTGATGCCTATATTGGCTTTTCTAACAGCTTTGAAAAAATTCGTTTGTAATCGACAGATAATCCAATTTTATTGCCAGCTTATTGTCGATATTGCTACATTCTTTTCCTGGAAACTCATACTTTGGAAGACCATTATAGTCTGCCTATTGGAACATATAGAGTGGCTTAGGACCTTATTATGATAATACGGGTCTTATTCTTAATCATTTTCATTGAGCATTTCACTGTGCATACCCAAGGTTGACTTGACTTATTGATTATGGGAGTAAACTATAATATGCTTCTTGTGTGGCCTAATTGGGGTAGGGATGGATGCAATCATGCAAAGGATTGGGTATGCCTATGTGATGTGAACAAAATGGACTCAAAAGCAGATTATTCACGAAGTCTTATTAAATTTCTTACACCTGAAACTATCTCTAAATAAGGCTCCCATAGGCTCAGCTAAGTCTTCACCAACCCAATACAACAGCACAATTCATTGAGATGATTGTATCACGTCTATATTTATGAATTATATAGTAAATATTATTATATTCATTGGATGAATTATTATTTATAAATATTAGCAAGTATGTGACTTGTTGGTAAATCATTTTAATAGTTGTATGATGTCATTTTAAAAGGATCTCTTGTTGGATGAGCAACTATGATCACCTTGATTTCTTTTCATAATAGTAATGATGTAAATACACACATTTTCTTGATTCACTTCATGTGTTAAAAGATAAAAAAATATTTTTGTAAGATTTGGAGTTCCGTTGCAACGAACGGGCAACTTACTAGTGCATCTAAATTTTTGTATCACCAATCTATGATCCACTCCACGCTCTTAGGACCCTTGCGGTTTTTTGCAATTTGGTTAACAACCACTTTATTGGATCAGTATCTTCTACCGGTTCGGGCCAAGCTTGTTGGACCATGTCGTTGTACCCAGACATTAGCGGCCAGTAGTTTTCAAATGCAAACTTTCTTGGAGTTTTGGCTCGCTCCTCTCCCGAGATTAGTAGAGGGCAGTGGTCCGAGATTGAGATTGAGGGGGTCGCATGAGGCAGAACGAGTAAAGTGAGTCCCATTGCAGGTTACATAATGCTTTGTCAATCTTTTCCAGGGTTGGATTGTGCTGCCCATTGGACCAGGTGAACATTCAGTCCTGAAGGTGAATCTGTTTTAACTCGCAACGATTAATCGCCGCTCTAAATTGCCCCATCAGCGTTCTGTTCAAATTCAGATTGTTCTTGTCGCAGGCTCTATAGATGAGATTAAAGTCTCCGATTACAAGCCAAGGCCCGTCCACCAAATCATGAATACGTTTTACCTCCTCAATGAACGCCGGTTTGTGTTGATGGTCGTGTGGGCCGTGGATGACGGTTAGGAACCATGACTGACCACCGTCATGTGGGTTGACTCTTGTTGTGATGGATTTATCCAGTATAAAGGAGTTGTCCATTTGCATCAGGGTTTGGTCCCAACAGATCATGATGCCCCCTCAGGTTCCATCGGCTGGTTTGGATAACATGCCCTAGAGTCTTCCTCCTGCAATCTCCATTGTGAGAATAGGATTAACTACTACAAGCTTTGTTTCTTGAAGGCATAGGATATAACACAATGTGTCCACTGCTAACTCGCGAATTGTATGACTGCGTGCCGCCGCATTGGGACCTCTCACATTGCAACTTTAGATTTTGTAGAATTTTGACATGGAGCTATGTCATGGACACGGTGTAGTAGGAACTTGCAGCTTATATATGCCATCATGTTACCTGATGCAAAGCACATGCAACACCTGCAATCGTTCATTACACCCGACCAACACACAAACTGCAGCCTACCATATACTGTAGAGGGGTGCTGAAAAGGCTGATGAAGTGTTCCTTCGCTGTGGCGCCAGGCTTGTGGGCATCGTTGGCATGATCGAGCTTCTTCTGCAGCAAAAGGGATGCCTACTGCGCTACTTCGCCCCCAAACAGGTCTTCTTCTTTGCCGCGAGGTGGTTACCGTGCCAGACCGCGGGGTGGTCAACGCTGTCGGTGGGTGGCGTCACTGGAAGGCCAAGGATTGAGGTGGTGGAGAGGTCGTGCTAGGTCGGTGATCAGTGTTGGCTCAAACCGAAGATGAACGCACGTGAATATAATGGAGCCCTCGAACGTGAACACAAAAACGTAACAAAAATTTTGTGCCACCGGAACAACAACAGCTTTTCTCTTACTCTATTACTCTTGTTGTACAAGTTACAAGACCATAGGTGCCCTTATATAGACTGAGCATTTGGATTCTTTGATCCAACTCGGTTTCCAAGTAGGAAACCTACTTTGACACAAAGTAGGAAACCAAAACTGAAAGAAAAAACTTTCTAAAACAAAGATTACCTAATAATCACTCCCTAATTTTTGTATACTTACTTATATTTTGTGTGCTACCAGTTGGACTCAACTTCAACATGGCTTCCACACACTCGGCCGAAGAAGGTGGCACAACTCAAACACGTCTTAGACACTGCCAGTTGGACTCGACTTCAACTTGGCTCACACTTACTTGTCCGGAGACGGTGGCATAACTTGAACACGTCTTGGACTCTTACCCATTGAGGTAGTCGGTCTCAACTACGACTTACGCCCAACTCGTACTCGAACTTCAAGTTGACCACGACTTCAACTTGAGTAACATACGGACTCGACTCAGGACGACGAACACATCTTCTTAACATCCCTTGCATTCACCTTTCGATGATCGGTACCAAGATGTATCGTCTTCAACGTCTTCCACGCAGCTTTGACAGTCTCCTTTTCAGCCAGTAGGAAGAGTGTAGACGTTGCCTCGTCACTGGTGACACCACTCCCCGGAGAACGAGACATAACTTTGGGCACAAATCAAAACTCAGGTTCATCCTCGTCATGGAGTCGTATGCACCGTACAGTGCATCGGTCTCACCACTATGCCCCCGTCGTGCGCTCTGGCGCTGCCGTGTCTGATGCGCCGCCGGGATCCGTAGCGTGCGCACTCCCGCCGTATATGCCACCCCAGGAGTCGAGATCATCCCTCTCGGGGCAGCAGCTAGGGTTTCAAACCTAGAGCTCTGATACCAATTGTTGGCCCAAACCGAAGACGAACACACGCGAACGCAATGGAACCCTCGAACGCTAACACAAGAACACAACAAAAATTTTGTGCCGCCGGAACAACAACAGCTTTTCTGATTTTCTCTTACTCTATTGCTACAAGTTACAAGACCATATGTGCCCTTATATAGGCTGAGCACTTGGATTCTTTGATCCAACTCGGTTTCCAAATAGGAAACCTACTCAGACACAAAGTAGGAAACCAAAACTGAAAGAAAAAACTTTCTAAAACAAAGATTACCTAATAATCAGCACCACAGGTTGTGGTTCCACCTCGTCGGTCTTCTCCCCGCCTGCGGTGATCAGCAAGTTCCTCTGGTTGAGGCTCGGGCAGCCACGCCTCCTACTGATGGCATGAATTCCGGTAACGACACCTTCCTGCCATGCCTCCGGCCGGTCAAGGAGTGTCAAATGGAAATCTTAGGGATTGCATCCAGGTCTCTTACCCACATCCATACTGCCCAGATGGTGGCATTCCGCTCCCGCTCCCGCTCCCGTGAGAGATCATCAGCTCGATCAAATTGGCATCGGGGTCGTCCCACTCCCACCACTACGGCGATGATCGTCGTGTTACGCAGGCGCAGAAGCTCTGTATACCTCCATGTCTTGAGAGATGGTGTAGGCACAAAAGCCTTCGTCCGGTCTATTGCTTGCTTGAAGCAAAAGAGCTGAGCGCATGGGCTCAGTCCGAAGCCGCCTTCGCCACCAGTAGCGCTGTTTGACTTCCTGCCACCCGCACCGCTCAATAAGATTGTCTTTGCTTTGAATGCTTTGGATTACCCGCGGTTAATTCCGTGCTACCAGGTGGCTTGCTAGCAACATTGAATGGTGGCCTGCGGCGGAATCCTCATTGATTTGGTTATCGTTGTTAAGAATCGCCCGGGACTCGAGAGTCTCGCTTCAAGACGGGCCCAGACCCGGAGAGTCTCGCCCAGCTTGAACTCCTCATCCCGTAGTCTATAAATAGAGGGTCTCCCTCTCTCATTGTAACCCCGATGATTCCGAAGCAATAAAGCGAAGCCTGAAGTCCTGTCATATCTCTGTGTTCAATCTATTATTCTGTTCTTATATTCTTGCATTGTTCTTACGATTCTGAGTTTGTATACGAGGTACCCGTTTGGACTGGACTCGCCAGTGACGGTTACTCAACACGTTATCAGCACGATCGACTCTCCTCGCATCGAAAGGTAACCGTCGAAGAACGACACTCGTAGATTGAATCGTATTTTCTAGATTGCTTTCAATTCTGCAAATTTGCTTTCTAGATTGTTTTTTTCTACGGTGCAAATCTGTTCTAATCTACCGCGAGCTGACTTGAAGTCGCCGACACAATGTCGATCGGGAGATTGCATGAAAGATCAGATGTCGATTATACCGTAAATTGAAATTGCCAATTCACCGCGAGCCGACTCGAAGTCGCCGATCGGTAATTGCATGAATGAAAATTACATCGCATGAACAGTACTGATTGCATAAACAGTAATTATACACAAATAGTAATTATGTATGTACACTAATACTACATGAATAGTACCAAGGGCCTGGAGCGCGCCGCCGGCTTGAAGCCGCACGGCACCCCGACGCCCAAAGACGCAGACCGCTCGCACGACCACCACCGACGCTTAGCACGGACCGCCCGACGCCAAAGACGGCACCACCACCGACGCCCAGACGCCCCGACGCCCCACACGACTACCCCGCCAAGAGTCGATCTCCACCTCCGGCTAGCATCCGCCGCCACATCACAGAAAAGAGGAAGGAGAAGAGCCACCACCGCACCGGCCGCCAAGAAGAAGGGAGGGGAGGAAGGCGCGCCGCTTGAAGCGCCCGCCGCCTCGGCGCGCGAAAGCCGCCCGGCCGGCCGTGCCGCTATCCTCGCCGGCGCTCGCAAGACACCGACCGCTCAAGGCCGCAGCAGCATCGCCGCCACTCAAGGCACCGCCTCCTCCCGACGCTGCCGCCGCCAAGCACCGCCGCCGCTTGAACCGGCGCCTCGAGCCGACGCCGAACGCCGCTCAAACACGCCACGCACCGCCGCCCTTCTCTCTGGCGCGGTCGATCTCGCGGCCGCCGCAGCGCCGCCGCGCAGACTTGAGCCGCTGGATCTCGGCCAGAGCCGAACCGACCGAGGCCGCCCAGATAGCAGGCACGCCACAAGACGAGAGCCGCCAAGGCTGGTTACGGCCGGCGCCGAGCGCACCAGCCGGAGCACCGCGGCGGGCACCATCGCCGAGCCGCCAGCCTCGAAGGAACGGGGTAGGGTTTAAGTGTAGCTTCGCTAAACGGGCCGACCTTTGGGCCGCCCGTATTTCGCCAAGAAAAAAAAAAAAAGAAATGAAAAGGGTCTTTTGCAAAACGACCCTCGTAGTTCGGAAAATTACGAGAGCTCTTTCTAGAATAAGGACATTTCTGCATTTTAGCCCCTGAAAATTGCAGAATTCGCCAAAAAAAATTCATATTCCAGAAGAAAAGGGCATCAGGAATTCAAATTTTGAATCAGTTTTGCATTTGAAGCATATTTCACCTTGTTATTATTATTTCTATGCAATTTATTTATTGTATTTACTGTTTTGATTATTTGTGATTATTAATATTGCTTTTAATCACTGAAAATAGCAGTAAATCATGAAAATGCATGAAAAATATTTAATCACGAACTAGGAGTTCAAGAGCATTATAAGAATTTTGCAACTATTTTATGGAAATTACCAAAGAAGAATCTTATGAACTTTTGCATGAATATGAAAATGATCGCATCACGAACCAGAGTTCAAGAACTGCCTAAGATGGCGTAATTTATACAATCTCCAATTATGTGATAATGTAATCACGGATGAGCAGAAGATTGAAAAGACCATCTCTACCTTTACCCGAATGCGGTGCAATCCGCACGCAGTTATTGTCAAAATGGCTACAAGTAGTATGCCGCAGTGATTGACATCATGAAAATTGCGGAAGCTCAAGATGATGTTCTAAGGAAGAACTACATCTCACAGCCACCTAGTAGCAATATTGGCCATGAAGCCAATACTAGCAGCTACAAGGTGATGAAACCTCTCACGAAGGAGAAGGGCAAGAAGGGTAAGGTCGTGAGTCGCACGTAATTGGTGTTTTACAGTCTAAGAAAAGGGGCAAAGGATAGCATGAGGCACACCTCACCATTGCAGGCACGGAAGATCCACACCCATTAGTTGCACTTATGAATGTGGACAGCCTAGTAGCAGCCCCCATCATGCCTCCTTTGGACATAGCAGCGGCCACAACCGTAATTGCCCAAGAGGAGAAGATCGCCATGTAGCAGATTGAGGCAGAAGTTTCTGAATACTTCGCTGATTCGATCTAGTGCACGTATTGCACTTAGATCCTTTTACAGTCACTTGCATTTTGTGATTGTGATGAAACTTTGAATAATGGTTGTAGGCTCGAGAAGAGCAAAGCATTAAATTCTTATGATGAGTCATGCAAGACTTATATTTCCCGTATTTATGATAGCAAGTTATGTTCTAATATCTGAAGTATTTTATTTTATGTGTTGCTGGATTTCTGCTACATATTAATAAAGTACATTATATTAGAACGCATGTAGCGCCCTATGGAGGAAGTGTGCTTAGCAGGTAGCGGCACAATGAATACCACCTTGAGAGAGATGGAATTTTTCAGTCGATCAGTAAGAATGCTCGTAGCCTTACGACAATCGCAGGCAGCGATACATGTATAATAGGCTCAGGAAGGGCCACAATTATACTCCCAACGGACATAACTTTGGTCATTAAAGAAGCCATGTTGTGCCCATATTCGACTAGAACTCTCAAGGATATTCGCGCTAACGGTTTCCACGTAGAGACTGAAGAAGAGCATGGTAAGGAATACCTGCTCATTACAAAGCGTTACGAAAATAGTAGAATAATGGTATTAGAACGACTTCATTCATTTGAAAATGGGCTATACTACAGTAATATTAAGGCATCTGCAGCCTATACTGCCCTGAAAACTATATTTAGAAGCTCTAAACCTCTTCTATCTCTGGCATGATAGATTATGCCACTTAGATCTTAGGATGATGAGAAATATAATTAACAATTCACAGGGACATAGTGTCAATGTAAAGAACTTCCCGAATCCGAAAGATTTTGTGTGCCCTGCATGTACCATCGGGAAACTGATTACTAGACCCTCTACTCTAAAAGTAAAGGACGAAATCCCTGCATTCCTGGACCGTATCCAGGGAGACATTTGCGGTCCTAAACAGCCCCTGTAAGGGCCATTTTGGTATTTATAGTGCTCATCGATGCTTCCTCAAAACAGTTGCACGTTTGTTTATTATCTACGAGAAACAACGCTTCTGCAAAGCTCATCTCGCAGATAATTAACATTAAGAATAATTTCCCTGATCATCATGTGAAGTCCACCAGAATGGACAACGCCGGAGAATTTACTTCAAGGGCATATGATGATTATTGTGTGAAAATGAGAATTAAAATTGAGCATCCCGTACCGCATGTCCACACCCAGAATGGACTAGCAGAATTGTTATTTACCAACTACATGTTGGGGACACGTAGTCCTGCACGCAGCAACTCTCATCAATTTTAGACCACCAGCATATAACATACATTCACCTATGCAACTAGCGCAAGGGTCAATACTGAAAATTTCTCGTCTTTGAAGGTTTGGTTGCAAGGTTTATGTACCTATACTACCACCATAGCAAACTAAAATGTGCACTCTCCAAAAGTCTGGGATATACGTTGGTTATGAGACAGCATCCATAATCAGGTATTTGGACCCCACGACTGGAGATTTGCATGCAGCCCACTTCGCTGATAGCATATTAGATGAGAATTATTTCTCGTCATTAGGGGGAATCAACCCTTGATGTAAAATATCGAGAAATAGAGAAGTCCAGAAGATAATTGAAGTCTAGAAGATAATTGAAATCCATGCATATGACCCGCGCACTAGTGAAGCAAATAGAGAAGTCCAGAAGATAATCGAAGTCTAGAAGACAATTGAAGTCTAGAAAATAATTGCAGTCCAGAAGATAATTGATTTGTAAGCATTAGCGAATCAACTGCCTAACCACTTTAGTGATTTGAAGAGCGTGACCAAGTCGCATATGCCTGTACGTAATGCACCGGAGAGGGTTGAAATACCGATGAAGGTATCCCTAATCCCGTCCTAAGGCCTCTGAAAGGACGAGAACTCCGGCCCCTCGAATCCGAAGTAACCCGGGACGCCTAGTGAAAAAGGATGACACAGCCGATCACCAAAGTACCCCAGAATTAGAAGGGGAGCCAGTTGAGACCTGGCACCGGTATGGAACCTTCAGAAAAGGCATACTAGAATTGAACATCCCCATGAAGGGAGACATCAGCATGGATGTGTGCGCACACATCGGAGCTGAAAAACTAAAGGGACTTGCCCCGCAATTGAAAGTAGCGGTAAGCAAATAGAAGCATTAGAAATATCGCCCCTTGAAGACATAGCTATAAACTTTATGATCTTGGGAGAATCTATGAATAAGCCAACAACCAATGTCGACATTTACTTTGCAAAGAAAATTGTCACAATCATCAATCTTGATCCAGAGCCTGCATCGCTCGTTTAATATAAGAAAAGATCAGATTGAGAAGATTGGAAGAAGGCAATAGAAACTGAAATGTTCTCTCTGAATAAAAGAGAGGTGTTTGGGCCTGTAAGCCGCACACCTCCCCATGTGCACCCTGTAGGACATAAGTGGGTATTTGTTCGAAAGAGAAATGAAAGAAGCAAGGCTCGTTGCACAAGGTTTCACTCAACGTCCGAGAGATTGTTATGAAGAAACCTATTTCCTGGCCATTGGCGGAATTACCTTTAGATATTTATCTCAATGGCAGTGAACTTTGAAGTTAGAAGTGAAATTGATGGATGTGGTAACTGCATACCTTTATGAGAATTTGGATTCGGACATTTATATGAAGATACCTGAATATATCCATGTCCTGAACCAAGACAGAGCAAATAGAAATCTATACATTGTGCAACTCGTAAAGTCACCGATAGACCAAGCGATCAAAGTATATGGTATAATCGCCAGGCGACTTTCTATGCAAGAAAGGCTACACGAACAATGAGAATTTTCTCAGATATTTATACAACGATCCTGTGATGGATTTTGTATAATCTCAGTGTATGAAGGTGATCTTAATATCATTGGAACCCTGGAAGGTATTAAGAAAGTAAACTCTTACCTAGAGTCAGAGTTCGAAATAAAATATTTGGGTAAAACCGAATACTGCCTAGGCTTGTAGCTTGAGCATACCCCTGAAGGGATTATAGTACATCAGCCGGCCTACACTCAGAAAGTGTTAGAAATATTAGGCTTTGGAAAGACATATCCTTCGAAAATGCCGATGGTCGGGAGATCCTTGCAGCAAGACAAGGACCCGTACAGACCTAAAGAAGAGGGGGAGGAAGTCCTGGGACCAAAAATTCCCATGCCTGAGTGCAGTAGGAGCACTTATGTATTTAGCAAATTGTAATAGATCAGGCATTGCATTTGCCGCAAACCTATTAGCAAGGTATAGTACATAACCTACCAAAGGCATTGGCAGAAAATAATTGACATCTTCCGTTACCTCCAAGAAAGCAAAGAACTTGGTCTATTCTACAGAAAGAACCAAGACTTGTGTATGAATGACTATGCAGATGTTGGGTTCTGTCGGACCCACATACAACCAAGTCGCCAAACAGGCTATGTATTCCTATATGGTGGAACTGTAATTCCGTGAAAATCGTCTAAGCAAAGTCTTGTATCGACTTTGACGAACCACTCACAAATCATAGCACTGTACGAGGCCTCACAAGAATGTGCTTAGCTTCGGTGGATGATTCACCACATCCAGCAGTCATGTGGATTGAATACTGTGCAAACCCCCACTATTATCTATAAAGATAATACAGCTTGCGTCGCACAAGAGTAAATGGGTTATGTGAAGAGTCCCCTTACAAAGCATATCAATTCCAAGTTCTTCTATGCTCACGAAATGCAAAAGATGGACGAAATTAAGGTACTGCATATTAAGTCATGTGAAAATCTTGTAGATTTATTCACTAAGTCACTTCCAGCGTCTAGTTTTGAAAGATGCATATGTGGAATTGGAATGATAAGACTTAGACAAGTGCAGAATTCGGGGGGAGAATCTTCACGAACTCATTATTGAATCTTGATCACGAAGATCAAGTACCTAAAGAATAAATCCTGGAGATTAAATGAAGCAGGGTGAATTGTACTCTTTTTCCCTTGACGAGTGTTTCTGAAGTTTCTCGGCTAAGGTTTTTAATGAGGTAATTCGTGTAACACAGCAGAACGCATGACATGTACTCTTTCTCCAAATTTTTTCCATTGGGTTTTTATGGAGTTTTGACGAGACATGAACATGTTGGATGAGTGTTCAAGGGAGAGTGTTAAGAACGGCCCAGGACTCGGAGAGTCTCGCCCAAGATGAGCCCAGACCCCTGAGAGTCCCGCCCAGCTTGAACTCCTCATCCCGTAGTCTATAAATAGAGGGTCTCCCCCTCTCATTGTAACCCCGATGATTCCGAAGCAATAAAGCGAAGCCTGAAGTCCTCTCATATCTCTGTGTTCAATCTATTATTCTGTTCTTATGTTCTTGCATTGTTCTTACGATTCTGAGTTTGTATACGAGGTACCCGTTCGGACTGGACTCGCCAGCGACGGTTACTCAACAATCGTTACTGCATTCACCCACCTTTTCCTCGCTCGCTGTGAACAAGAGAGATGGCAATCTCTCTTTGGCAATGAATCGGTTTGAGAGATGGGACAACAAGCGGATTAGGGGGATTTCCATCCGAGGGGCAGTGAGATGCACATTTTGGACACTATTAGCCCCGTTAGACCATCGAATTTTCTAAAGTAGCCACCGTAGCGTTGAAATTTCAAATTCGTACTCTGGTTTCTGCTTGAGTTCAGGGTTTGTCCATTCGGCAACGAATTTTGCTATTGCCTGAGACTTTATTGTTGTTCGTGAGATAAAATGGAGGTCGAACGTCCCTAGTTCAACCGTCCATTTTGTTATTCGTCCTAACGATTCCCTATTTTTAAGGACTTGACCAAGGGGATATCCGGTAGGCACGACCACTTTGTGGGCTTGAAAATAATACCTTAATTTCTTTGAAGCCATAAGGAGACTATAGAGCAGCTTTTGTACCTGTGGGTATCTTTCCTATGATCCATGTAAGCCATAACAGTAAATGCCATATGGAGTGATGAAGGAAGTTTTCTCCTCATCTTCTTTACTCATATTAATCTGGTGGTACCCTGAATACGCATCTAAAAAACTTAACAACTCACACCCGGAAGTGGAGTCTACGAGTTGATCAATGCGGGGAAGGAAAAAATCATCCTTCGGACAAGCTTTATTAAGACCTATGAAGTCAATACACATTCGCCACTTCCCATTACTCTTTCTAACCATTACAGGATTAGCGAGCCATTGAGGGTGATTGACCTCACGAATAAATTCAGCCTTCAGGAGCTTGTCAATTTCAGACTGGATCGCCTCCCTTCGGATAGGTGCAAAACGTCGTAGCTTCTGCTTGGCCAGTTTTTTGTCAGGCGGGAGGGATAGCCTGTGCTCGATCACCTCCCTAGGGATTCTGGGCATGTCGGACGCCTGCCAGGCGAATACGTCCTAGTTTGCTCGGAGGAAGGAAAGGAGCGACTCTTCCTATTTGAGGTTGAACCCTTCTCCGACCAGTACTTTTGGAAGAAATCCATCAGTGTTTCATGACCCACGTGGCGACTCGGCTTTTTTCGGTGAAATGCCTCTGCCGAGCGGGACCTCCTTTGTCTAGTCGGATGGTTTTGGCGTCATCTTCGGTCTGGAGTGCTTGACCTACATTGCAGATGAGTCAGTTGTTCTGGTCGGGAGTTCATCGACCAAATCTAAAGACTTCCGATCGCATACATAAGCCATTTTTCGATCTCCTCGAACCATAATGACTCCTTATGGTCCTGGCATCTTTAGACTCTGATAGCCGTAGTGCGTGGCTATCAGAAACTTTGCTAAAGTCGGACGACCAAGGATTCCGTTATACGCGGTTTCAAAATCAACCATATCAAACGAAATTTTTCCGTTCGAAAGTTGTCAGGACTTCCGAGCGTAACCGGTAAGGACACTTGTCCTATCGGTTTTGCGGTAGAACCAGGGACTATGCTGTGGAAAACATACTTCACGGGTTTTACCTTAGACCTGGGAACCTGCATTTCTTCTAATGCTCCCGCAAATAAAATATTCAAGGAACTACTACCATCTATCAAGATTCGATTAACTTTATAATTATTAATGGTAGGTTCAACTATAATAGGGAACCTACCTGGTCGAGTTGATGGGATGGTGCAGTCCACTTTGCTGAAGGAGGTTACTGTGTCCGACCACCTTGATGGTTTGTTGGTGGTCGAAGACTCTGCAAGGTTGACCTCTCATTTCACAGCTTTCAGGTGACATCGCGAGTCGTACGAGGACGATCCTCCAAATATCATGTTAACCGTATGTTGAGGCTCCTGGTACTCCATCTCTTCGTTGCCATCTTTATCCTTTTTGGAACTTGCTTCCCCGAGCTCCTGTATGGACGGCGCCAGCTGTCGACGATCAAATCGCCGATCTTATGAATATATAAAAACAGAGAAAAATGGTGAGTATCTCCTGGAATAGAATGGGGTCACTCTTTATTGCTATGAACTGGATATTACAAGGAATGTCTGTGGTCAAAAAGGCTAATCCTAGTTATACTGGAGCGCAATGCTTGCTATGGTGTTGTAATCAAATCAACTGCTAATCTTCTCAATTGCCTTCGATCCTCCCTCCTCTCCTCCGCGATCCTCCTTAAGTAGTTGATGAAGTGGTGGCAGTTATCCCTTAGAGAGACGTCTGTTGGGAAGTAACGCGTCTGGTCGGAGAAAGGTGTCAGTTGACAAGGTATCAACTGCTGTGCGGTTATATGTCAGTGAGACATTCAACCGTAGTCCAGTGTCTTAGAATTATGTAACGTCGCGTGGTATGAAATATACATCACGTGTTCTATTCATCACACGGTAAGAAGTTACCTGGATTCAGGTCCAGATGATACCAGTCCGTAGCCTTACGAGTAATTGGCTGGTCGGAGACTAGGTTCGGGACCTTGTCCGACCAGGTATTTATTATATAACCTCTGGAATCCTTACGACTAGTAAGGTCGTTAGCCTTAGGGGTTACGATCATGAAGACATGTGGTCTTCTCTTATGTATTAAAATAATATAGCGATGTTTTAATCCTCATCACCTTCACCTTTGCCTCAGCCCGTATCGGCCACACCCGAAGCGCTCGCCAAGAAGATGCTGGCAGGAGAGAGAGTGAAGGAGCGGTCATGCAATGACTAGAGTTGGAGTCCAGCGGCTAACTCGATTGTGAAACATGGCCTTTTTCATCTATGTGTATGGATTGAGGTGGATGGATGGTTTGCAGCATGTGGACAATAGGGCTGGAAACGAGCCGAGCCGAGCTCGCCCAGGCTCGGTCTGAGGCTCGGCTCGGCTCGGCTCGTTTGGAAAACGAGCTCGAGAGCCGGCTCGGCTGGGCTCGAAAAAAGCTCGAGCCGGCTCGAAAAAGCTCGTTCGAGGCAGGATTTCCCAAGCCCAAAAATAAAGGTAGAATAAAATGATTATATGAGTCATTTATCATCAATTCAAAATCCAATCATCTTGATTATATGGGGTTGCGCTCGGCTCGTTTGGCTCGCGAGCCGGCTCGAGCTCGGCTCGAATCTTCACCGAGCTCGGCCCGGCCACCTCGGCTCGAAACCGAGCTCGAAGCCGAGCCGGCTCGGCTCGGAACAAGCTCGAGCCGGCTCGCGAGCCGCGAGCTTTTTTGCCACCCCTAGTGGACAAGATCAACATCTTAGAGAATGTCTATGGCTGAGAAGAGAGAGGAAGAAGATGGACTGACATGTGGCCCCGCATGGCAGAGGTTTTTCAGTTCCCTCCAAATCTCCTATATATCGGCTAACATGTGGGGCCAATGCCACATCAGCCAAAACCACCGCCACGTCACACTACAACCGGGTGAATTCGTATCAGGGGGTATATTAGATGGTTTCAATAATTGGAGGGTGTGTTTTAGATGGTTTTAGAGTTGAAGGTTGAAAAATAGATTTGGGGCATAGTTGATGGTTAAAAAATAGGCTTTTTGTTGGACCCGGCTTTTCTAATCCTGAATCCTCTGTGAAAGCATTGTGCTATTCCCTGGATCAATAGATAACACTCACAGATATATCACTGAATCATTTCATACATGGCGTAAAACCATACCATTCATTAATTTAACACATCAGAGTTTACATAGACCGCATCGGGTCAAGTTTTACAATAAAGGCCAAACATGCCAAATGATTACATTACAAACTAGTGGAAGCGACAACGGAAGCAAAAAGGGTGAGGGCACATCTCTCCACAGGCAAGCGACTGGGGAAACCTGTTTACATCCGATATTACCCAAAACTCAGATAATACAGGATGCACCTAGGTACCAAATGAGTCACTAGATCAAGCGAGACTATAACAACTAAGGACTAAACTACGCTTCAAGAACTCCTGGGTCTTCAGACATCTGGTTCCTCGTAATAGTCGTAATCTCCAATATTTCCTGCTTCTGATGGTTTGGGGAAAGAGCGAGAATGAGCACAACCACCGTGCTCGCGAGCCAACACACAGAATGCAATAGTATACATGCAAGGCTTAACAAAGATGGCTCAGGTTCTTTTATTTGCTAAAGAAACATTTTCAAGTATCATAAATACAAATCCCTATGACTTAGCATTTTAAACAAATTGCATTTTCATTAAATAGAATAAGTGCAATATTAAATAACAGCGAAGGTTACCTCCACCTCATGCTTAATTTTGATAACGGCTACATCCACCGACTATCAACACTGGGTAAGGCTACCTAGGAAAAATCCAAAACAAGGGCTAGATGAGCCCACCATATTTTCATTCCACCCACAAAGGTTTTTGAAATAGAACTAACTAGGTTAAGTTCTCATGTCCGCCTTTGACCGTAGGCGCGGCTGTTTAAACAGTTTAAACTCTGCAGAGGTTGTACACTGTACCCACAAGAAATAATCATACTCGTTACCCCACAAGATTCCTTAGTCATGTAGTTGAGCGATCGTCACAGTAACGTTTCAAACTACCTTGCCCCTTCCGTCATCTCACCCTTATGATCAATTCCATAAGTTATGCGGGATGTTTACCACAACGATTAGCGCAGCTGACCTCGGCCACAACGACTAGCGCAACTGGCAACTTCACCCTCCCCAGTGTCCCTTTTAAGCTAGCATACGTCCTACCGCTTGCACACTTGTAAACACCAGATGTGGGATGACATTTAGGGTTCAACAATTTTACTAACTCAAGTTGCACTTTGCAGACTTGCGGTTGTACTTGTTTTACACAGGAGGTCATGACAAGATTAAGTACTTAATTCATCTGGACGGTTCATACCACATACAAACCATTCTCGTGCTACATCCGCACCCACCACTCTTTCCATCTGCCCAGATGTGGTACTAGCAAGTTGTTTAGGGTTTTGGGGAGGAAAACCAATTAACACAACACACCAGTCATCTACATCCAATGACTGCCCAAAACCATTTTCACGATTAAAAGATGATGATTGGGACATTTATTGTCCCGGTACTTAAGCAAGACTAGCATGTCGTTTAAGTACAACCTAGGCTAGTATTTACCATATATTTAGGATGATAAAGAATACTGGATTCGATTATCAAAGGATGGGTAATAATTAATTAGTCATCAAATGAGTGTTTAACTACCTTAAGCTTTAACATACATTTGATTATAGAAGTACATCATGCAACTTTGATATTTTTAAATAAACATAGTTTGCATAAAATGTAAACTCAAAATGATCAAAGTATTGACTCGCCTTGGTAAAAGGCAGCGGGGTCTTGGTATTCTTGAGCTTGATCGAAGTTGAGGTCTCCAGCGTCTTCGAACCCTAATCGGACGAAAGTACCGGAGAAAGGCACAACAGCAGAGAGAGCAAATATCAAACTCATAATAAATAAACTCCAAATTGAACAAGACCAGTGTCATTAGCAAGATCTTGATTTTAGAAAATTTTAGAAACTGGTTTCATAATTTTTGGAGTTATAAAGAAAAAGATATAAATTTTTGAAGCTTTTCAACGAAATTTTAATTGAAAACAAAAATCAGAAAACCCAGATTTCCTCGTGCCGACACGTGGCGTGCACTGTGCTCGGTCCACGGGCACTGTGCTCGTGGACCGAGTCCACGCGCACATCCGCGGGTCCACGGCACAGTGCACGTGGACTGGGTTCACGCGTCCTCGGGCACTATTGCCGGGCCCACCCGTCAGAGGCACAGCGCGGGTGGGGCCCACCTATCGGCCGGCACGGCGTGAGGGCTAAAACGGCGACGCACTCGCGTCGCCTCGTCTTCTCCCGAAGCGTGGAGAAAACGAGGGGAGCGGGCGAGGGAGAGGGAGGCGGGGGGCCGCACGGCGATGCCTGGAGGTGGAGGAAGGGGCGCCGGGGCGGAGGTCGGAGCCGGAGGTGAAGGAGGAGGCCGGAGGCGAAGCCGGGGTCGGGCGCCGAAGCTGGAGACGAAGGAGGAGGCGACGGCTCCAAGGAGACAAAGTGACGGCGCTGGAGGAGGTGAAGGGGTGGAGGGGGAGGAAGGAGGAGAGGGGAGGCGACCCGGCTACTTATAGCCGGCGGAGGAGGAGGGGAAAGGGGAGAGAGCAGGAGGCGCACACGCGGTCCCGAGGCAGCATCGGCAGAGGGGATTGGCGAGGGAGGGTGGTGACGGGACTGGGCGGGGAGGAGGCGACACAGAGGCGGGAGGGCTGATGATGGCGACGCCAGGGACGAAACGGCGAAGGGATTGGCAAGGATGGGCGGTGAGGGGACGGGAGCGGGAAGGCGCAGAGGAGGGGATTGGGGAGGAGGCGCGGTGATGCGACTGGGCGGGGAGGCGTTGCGCTAGTGGCTTGTCGGCGGCGGAAGCGGAGAGGTGGCAGACGGGGAGGAGAGAGAAGGCCAGAGATTGGGGGAGAGGGCTGGCATGCAACAAGACGGGCGAGGCGGCGGAGACCCGCCAAGGCAAGTGAGACTGCACCGAGGCGGGCCAACCCGAGGTGAGGGTTCGAATTTTTGAAGATTTGAAAATTTGAAATCCAAATTTTAATTTTGAAATCTTATTTGCAAAATGAAGATGTTACACTTTTTCTGGTAGTAATGTAAGCAGCCATGTGTATAGTTTGGCATCTGTCAAGGAAAAAGGAAAATAAAGCGTAGATTTGTAAACAAGACATGTTTACACTAGAGGACGCACGCAGAGAGTGATGGTTCCCTGCCTGTCTGGACAAGGCAAGACTGAATTATTTCACAATTCTGAAAGATCCTGCAATAACAGGTTGTTGGAATAGCAACTTGTATATTCAGGAGGCCAATGGCCGGTATATATACACGAGTAAAAGGTTACAGATAAGGAAACCAAAACAAATCTAGAGTCCTACTCTAACACAAATATATCTCTAACACCCCCCCCTCAAACTCATGGTGGATCAACAACACTGAGTTTGGAGAGGTAGAAGCCGTGCTGTGCTCGAGTCTGGGCCTTCGTGAAGAAATCCGCTATCTGAAGCTCTGAAGGCACATACTGAAGAGCAATCACCTGATCATGCACACAAGACCTCATGAAGGAAGCATCAACACCAATATACTTGGTGAGCTCATGCTTCAGTGGTCACGGCAACACCGATAGCACTCAGATCGTTCGACAAGAGAGGAGTCTGTAGTAATGTAAACACCAAAATCCTCAAGTAACCACCGTGAGCTGTAATCTCACGCCAAGAGAGCCATAGCTCGCAACTCACCTCGTGACTCGAACGGACACCGCACTGCTTTTCGCCTTCCAGCAATAAGTGAACCACCAAGAAAAACACAAGAAGCAGAGATAGACCGCGATCGAGGGATCACGCCCAAGTAGCATCCGAATAAGCTGTCAGAACGAATGGAGCGTGGAAAGAAGAGACGGCGAGATATAGTCCCACGAAGGTATCGCAGAACTCAAGAAGGTGGTCAGAGTGGACCCGAGTGGAGCGCATACTGACCGACTCGTAATGTGAACCGGATAAGTGATATCCGGACGAGTAATGAGAAGGTAGACAAGACTCCCAACAAGATGACGATAGCGAGTCGGATCGTAAAGAGGCTCGCCATCGAGGGTCGGAGGTGAACATTGAGCTCCATGGGAGTCTCAACAAGATGACGATCGCTGAGGGAGGCGCGATCAAGAAGATCTCAATATACTTCTCTTGGGACATAAAGAAGCCATCCGAGTGGAAGTAACCTCAATCCCAAGGAAGTAACGAAGAGAACCAAGATCCGACATAAGAAATCGCTCACTAAGACGAGCCTTGACAAAGGCAATATACTCGAGTCATCTCCGTGAATGATCATATCATCAACATACGTAAGAAGAAGAGTCCGACCACGAGACGAAGTGTGGACAAAGAGCGCAGGATCATGATCACTCACGAAAACCAAAGCAGAAGTGACCACAGAGGAGAAGCGCCAAACCAAGCACGAGGGGCTTGCTTAAGGCCATAGAGAGAGCGACGAAGGGCATGCACCATGCCCTCGTGAACATAATACCCGTGTGGTGGATGCATGTAGACCTCCTCACGCATTCGCCATTAAGAAAGGCATTCTTGACATGAAGTCGAGAGATGCACCGATGGCGAATAGACGCCACCGAAAGAAGAGTGCGGACAAGGGTCATGTGGGCCACAGAGCAAATGTCTCGTCAGAGTCACGACCATGCTCTCGCTGAAGCCACGAGCAACAAGACGCGCTTTATAGCGCCAAGAGAGCCATCGAGCGAGTCTTAATCTTATAAACCCACTTACATGTGATGGGACGAGTGAGATGGAAAAGGAACAAGATCCCAAGTACCAAGACGCTCGAGGGCGGCAATCTCTCGGCCATGGCATGCCGCCACTCGTGATGAGTAACAAGATCCCCAGAGAGGCAAAGCTCACGAGTAGGCTGCGCCAAAGAAGGAAAAGCAGGCGGGGCCAATCGGTGGCGATCGCAGAGCGAAGCGAGGAGAAGACGGCCCATCGTGGGAAGATGAAGCATCGTAAGATGATGAATCGCAGAGAAGAGGGCTCATCCGAAGATCCTCAATACGAGGTCGACGAGTGTAGACGGGTGTAGTGGGGGAGCCCGAGGAGCCGCAGGGACGGCAAAGGCGATAATGGCGAGAGGCCACAGGAGAAATATGTGGAGACTCAGTGGGACGGGTGGACGAGGGCAAGACAGAGATAGGTGTATCTGAAAAAGTCAAAAAAGACAGAGACTCCACAGAGGAAGCCAAGGCTAGACAGACGATGGGTAGAAGGGACGAGACTCGCCGAAAGTCACATCCCGAGAAATCCGCATCCGTCGACCAACAGATCCCAAAGACCGATAGCCCTTGTGCTCAAAGATCAGATCCCGTAAAGACACACTCAACAGACCGAAACGGCCGGTTTGGTGCGCTCGAGGGGCGAGGAGAACGTAGCAAACGCAGCCAAATAGACGAAGGGCAGAGTAGTCAGGAGGGAGACCACAGAGACGCTCAATAGGGATTGTGCCCTGAAGAGCAAAAGAAGGCTGGATGTTGACGAGATAGGTGGCAGTGGAAACAGCCTCGGCCCAAAAGTGAGGTGGAATAGAGGCGGCAATCATCAGGGCACGAGCTGATTCAAGAAGGTGACGATGCTTGCGCTCAGCAACACCATTCTGAGCATGAGCACCAGGACAAGAGAATTGAGCGAGAGTACCCTACTCAGCAAGGAAACTGCGTAGGTGATGAGAGAGGTACTCGCCAGCAGAGTCAGCACGAAAAACACGAATAGGAGTGGAGAACTGTGTGCGAACCATGGTGGCAAACTGTTTATAGATAGACAAGACCTCACTACGAGAAGACATGAAGTATATCCAAGTGTGGCGAGAGAAATTATCTATAAATATGATATAGTATCGATGACCCCCATTCGAAACGAAGGGAGCCGGACCCTAAACATCAGAATGAACAAGATCAAAAGGACGTTGAGACACCGACTCACTATGAGGATAAGAAAGTTGAATCTGTTTGCCTAACTTACAACCCTGACAATCTAAAGAGACGTCACCTGAGACAGATCCCAGAAGACCATGACGAACTAAGGATGACAGACGAGATCCACATAGATGACCAATACGGTGATGCCACCGAAAGAGCCAGGTGAGACGAGTAGCCGGGCGAGAGACCGGCGGCGACGGGGCGTGGAAGAAAGGTGAAGCTACCAAGCTCCCAGAGACGCTGTGAGTCAAGGCGCCGAGGGCCAGAACCAACCAGAGCTCCGTGTGGCGGTCCTGAACACAACAAGAGTCAGAGTCGAGAATGACCCGATAACCAAGGTCAAGAATCGTCCAAAGCAGAAAAGAAGTCGATGGTTAGGCGAGGAACATAAGCAAATGTAATGAACATGAAAAGATGAGTTGCTAAGAGGTCCTCGACCGAGAGACGAAGAGAGGTACCATCGCCAGTAAGTACACCGACTGGGGAATCAAGAGGTGTAACAAAAGATAGAGTGGAAGAATCGGAAGTCATGTGGAAGGATGCTCCGAATCAAGGATCCACGGGAGGTACCTGACCGTAGGAGGTGGTTTCTCGGTTCAAGAGTCGGCCGCAGAACTCGCAGAACTTGTCGAGGAAGAACACGGAAGCGAAGCCATCAAGTCCGCTATCTCGCCGCTGAGAGAAAACGCGAAGTAGTCGATGCGACGCCGATGTAGAAGTACCGGTGCAGTGCTAGGAGAAGAACGGCGTGAAATATGCCGCTGCTTTGTAGCACGGGACTCAATGTGGCCGATCTTGTCGCAAGAGGAGCAGAGAACGCCACCGCCAGATGGAGGGTGGCCACCACCACCCGTGGCGGCTACCGGAGGAGGCAGCAATCAAGCGTGAAGCGCCGGTGTAGCAGTGTACGGGCGGTGAGCACGGAGGGGAGTGGCATCGCACCAAGACCACTCGACGAGTCTCTCTCGACGTATCTCGGTAATGGCCTCCAAAGAGTGACACGAGGGTGGCGTGCAAGTAGCCGGGCACGCCTCGCTCGAACTCGGGACGGCGAGTAAGGAACTCGAGACACGCTGAAACCTGTGTCAAGACGTATAGCCAGCAAAGACGAACAGAACGATAAATGGCAGCGAAGAGAATCCATTGACGCCGCATCGCAGTAACTCGAGCGAGAAAGCGCCAACAAGAGCATCACCGTCAAGAGAGTGCTCTGGCGAACTATCGGCGTGTAGAGGGCATCTCTAGAGGGTTCAGAGCGCTGTCGAAGATGAGTCCACATCCGATACCAAGAAAATCCCACAATCTCGTAAGAGAACCGAGGTCGGATATGGCGATGAAGACAAAGAATGCCGAGCGCCGCTGCCGCACCACTGAGTGTAGATAGTCAAGCGATCCATGTAGAAATCCAGAGCCTCTTGGTAGGCGAGGCGACCTTCTCATCGCAAGAAGGCCGCCAGCTTCAATAGCGACCTTGTCACCGTTTGTGGGAAGCGCAATGCACGAGGCTTCATCGGAGGAGTAGGGCATGGCGCGGTGACATCGCGCAGAGGACGCCCAGAGACGAAGACCACGCATGTGGATGCGCATGTGAGACACGAAGTCGGTGTAGTTAACACCGTCGAAGATCACCGGGCAGCGAGGGAGTGAAACGGTACCCATTGGTAGGCGGCGCTCGACGGCGCGGCGATTAGACCAATGTTTTTTGCATTACCGACCGCCTGCTTTTTATACAGCCGCCCATCGCTGCAGAGCGACGCGCACACAAGGGCAGGGGGATTAGGGTTCCCCCTGCAGTCTTCGCGGCGATGGCGGCGGTCGATGGAGGCGGCGCGAGTCGACGGAGGCGGCGGCGAAGCGGTGCGCGCGCATTCTGATCGGCGTCGCGGCCGAGGAGTCGAGTCGAGTCGGATGACGGAGGCGGCGTTCACAATCGGCGGCGCGCCGAGGAGTCTGAGTTGAGTCGGGTGACGGAGGCGGCGGCGAGCGAGCCTGCGGCGTTCACGTGAGACGGCGGCGCGCCGAGGAGTCGAGTCGGCAATGGCGGGTAGAAGGAGCCGCGGTCCCGTTCCGCGGATCTGGCGGCGAGGCGCGCAAGAAGAAGGAGGGCCGCGGACACCGGAGTTCGACGTCGGGTTCGCTGACGGCCGAGGTAATGACGCTGCGAGCGGGGCAGGGCAACGCTCGGGTCGGCGACACCCGGAGGAGACGGCGAGGAAGCGGCCGTCGGGGGAGAAGACGAAGGCCGATGGAGCGGCAGGCGGAGTTGCACGAGCGGCTAGGAAGAGGTAACCCTAATGCTCTGATACCATGTTGGAATAGCAACTTGTATATTCAGGAGGCCAATGGGCCGGTATATATACACGAGTAAAAGGTTACAGATAAGGAAACCAAAACAAATCTAGAGTCCTACTCTAACACAAATATATCTCTAACACGGGTAACTACGCTCTGTGCTTTATCCACCAACAGTAAATATTTTCAGGCAACATCAACAGTAAATTTGGTGATGTACCAGTGCAGAAATCAACAAAAGGGTTGCATGTTGTGAAGTCAAAGCCTAACTGAACCAAACTACATTGATTTTTTTCACTGTGCAAAGCTGCAAAAATAAGCACAACAGAGTAGAAGTTAGAATAAGATATGCTTGCTATGTTCAGACTTTGATGCCTATGTCCGTTGATTTGTCTCTGTCTCCCTATGTTTCCAACCCATCGTCGCCATCGTCGTGTCCAGAGGCAAGTAGGGCATGTAGTATACCATACGCCAATTTTTTTTTTTTTTTTTTTTTGAAACTGGCAGGAGAGCTGACTTTTCAATTAATAAAATAGATCAAGGACCATACGACATTTGATCACATGTGAACATTGTACTTGGCACATTTTTTTTGGCACCTTACTTGGATGCATGGTACATGAGCATGACCAAAAAAATATCTATTAATCCATTTAGTTGCTTCCGTAAGCAAGCAATCCAACATAGATAGCCAATGGAACACGAGTTCATGTACAGAGCGAAAGTATAGTATAGTCAGGTCAACACAATAATTGAGGTCCAATAAGATGAGATGGCCTGGAAAAGTCAGAACACAATTAGAAAATTCTGGCATTTGCTTGTTGCAATAAGAACAAGTTGATAGCTTGTCTGCAACTACTACTACTACTACTCAGCAGCAGTTAGCACATAGCCCAAGTAACGCTAGCTTGGTCAGCGGAAGAAGGCTAGCTCAGGCCTGAAGAGAAATATGAGTTGGCCCCGAAAGTCAGAAGACAGGTCATCGTCGGATCGATCATCGTTACTAAAATGTCCAAAAGGCGCGTCACTTATGATGCAACCGCGCCTATGGCATCCGTACATTTATTGCATGATAAGCCCAGCCCTGTCTCTCTCTCTACATATATTGCATGATAAGCCCAGCTCTCTCTCTCTCTCTCTCTCTCTCTCTCTCTGAGTCAGGGTCGGGTCAGACCTCGAAAGGTAGGAGTGCTCATCAGACAAGCGATATATGAGCGTTTACTTGCTACTTGCATATATATAGTGTTAATTTCAGTCGGTTCATGCTTATCGCAAGGGTTGAGGCCACTTATATATATGCAAGTAGAGAGTGATTGTCTCACACGATTTGATCTGGTCTGATCTTGCGGTGTCCTGTATTATTACCTTAGAGATAATCACACTTAGTCATACAGATTACTATTTATTTACTCAATAGAACACTGCTTCAACGAATAGTTAACCTTAACCAGAGTTAACATAGCGGAACAATAAGATAGAAACTATTCTTTATTATAACAGTAGTCACACAAGGCTGAGGTTCTGAATACAAATATTTAATTACAAAGGGGCACACTCCCCGCTGCCTGTTAGGTCCCTCCGGCAGTCTACTCGTCCCACGAGTCAAATAAGGTGTCCATCTCTCGCCCTGCTCCTCATAACTAGCGCCCTCGTCACCAGTGGCCTCCTCGGTACCTACGAATCCCTCATCCCACTCAGGATAACTCCCAGGCGGACTAGGATCTAAGAAAGGAGAGGGATAGCAAGAGTGGGTACTAGTGTAATCAACAAGCATGTAATAACAAAATGCACCTGATGACTACCTCTTGTACTTATCATTTTTCTACATCTTCTCTTTCTCTGAAAATAATTATTAAGATTTAGGTTGCAATTTTATTTCTAAAAAGACTACTTGTTACCCGGTAAGAAGATAAACCCCTAGAGGATTACCGCAACCTCCAATCCAGGAGACAGGCATAAATTCATGATTTTGTTTAGCACAACGCAGGCTTGTACCACTTTACCCATAGTTACTCTGAGCTCTAATGACTTTGGGCCTCCCGCATTTTCTTTGATGCGGTTTTGAGATCAAAATACAGAATATTTTTCAGGTTACGTATTTATGTCTCCACCCATTACTTTCCGTTGGTGGCTTACCTCCACCGAGTTCCAGTAATGTTAGTTGGGTCGACTCTCTTCCAGTTCCCAACACGCCACCGTACGCTTACTATCCTACCCATTGCGGAGTACATAATTACGTAGCAAGGTAACCTTTTCTGCCCGCCGAAACGGGAAGATGGTTGGCACTTAAATACGACCCCTTATCCGAGTAAGAGTTTTGTTTGTCCTTATATTATAACCATATGTAAAAGGATCCCGCCTCTTGCCTCTTCTCTTTCCTTACTCAGGGTTCCTTTTACCAACCTTATTGAATCTCTTCCAGTACAATAGCTCTCCTTCAGTTGTACGGCTCTTACCTTCTTATCTTTTCTTCTTGCCTTCTTGAACCGATTTGGTTTTGGGACATAGTTTTTGATGCAATACATATATGATACAGTAATATACGGTGTACATTTAATATACCTATATTTATGCTCAAAAGTAAGCTTGCCTTCGTAGTCGTAGTACAAAGCGGCGTTAAGGTACTCGGATCGACGAATCCTGCCTGCGTTGGATCGGTCTCTGCAATTATACGGTACACACACATAAATACTTAGTTGCTTTTGGTGCTAATATAAGTATATGGGTCAGTTAGTTCTTTTAGTTAGCATATTTTAATTTAATAACATTTTGTGGATTCCCAAAATGTTAGCACTCCCCAACTGCGGTGGTTCTACGGTCTACCGACTTTGGGATCGAGGTTGCCGAAACTCGCTTATTATCGCATAAAAATGAAATACTACTTGCGCTCACATGCAACTAAGTCTATTAAATTCTATTCATGCAAATATGCCTGACCGAATTTATTTGAGTGCACGCGTTACTTAAATTACCTAAATAGACTCGAAGTAGATTAATTATTTTAACCTAATTTATTTATTTCTAACGCATCAGGTTATCTATTTATTTTAGCGGTTCGTACTGGTGATTAAATTATTTTAGAGGCCTCATATTATTTTTTTACATCTTTTTCTATTTTTCTACTATTTTTCTACATTTTTCTTTTTCTTCCATTTCTTTTTCCTTCTTATTTTCTTTATCGCTCTCTCTCTACCTTATCTTCATTTGGTCGAAACCTTCTGGACTCCATCCTCTTCTTCATTCTTACCCCAACTCCTCTCTCCTCGTCATTGCTTTCCTTACTCTTGCTCACTAGAGCTTGATTTATCATTATCATTTTTTTTGTTCTGATGTTTGTTGGTTAATGAATATGCATGGTGAATGGAGCTGTGTGCTTGCCCTGGTAGTGGTGGAGCTTTTATGGTGTTGATGATGGCTGCTCTTGAGCCCTTGAGGTATCATACTCCCTAACATTTATCCCTCTCAGCCCCCTCCCTATTGCTCTGTGATGTGCTTGGACGGTGATGGTTGTAGTTGAACCTCCTTCCGACCAGGATGTAGTCAAAACTCCTTCTGACCAGGTAGTCGAAACGATGAACAATACTCGAAATGATGAACAGTACTCAAACAAAAACAAACAATTGGTTTCGGGAGCAACTGCTCCTTTTTTGTTTTTCTATTGCTTTTCTCAACTCACAACTTCCTCTCTCGACTTCTGACTTGTTACAAGACTGCTATCTCCCCCTGCTTAAATACTCTTACATGCATTGACTAAGACACAGACTCAATGTGAGTATACTACTCGGACTCATTCTAGTAAAATACTCAAACTCAAACTCTTACCTAATCTTGTACAAGATTAAAATCTCCACGATGGTATTGTGGGTTCGGATGGGCAAAAAAAACAGTGGGGAAAATGGTGGGTTTACCTTGCTGGACTTGTTTTGAGAAATGGTAGTGAGGTTTGGTGACGATGGTCGTGGTCGTCCCGATGGGTGCTGTGGTGGTTCACGTGTGCCGCGATCGCTCACTAGTGTCGTTGCCGCCTCTTGCTCCCTTCGTCTTCTGGCTCCTAGCCTCTTGGTCCCCCTACCTTCTCTTGTGCATGTGGTTGCTTGGCTTGCTTGGCAGTGGTGGGGTGAGGTTTGCTCTTTGCGCCCACCTCTGGCTTGTGTATGGGCTGAGGTGTTTGGGAGGCTTGAGAAGCTTTGACTGCTGGTGCCGTGAGCGAATACCTAATAGAGGCGGGTATGGGGTGAACTTCATAAAGGTAAACGGTATGGGCATGGGTAAGCTCCACCGTGGCTTGCGACTGCAGTGATCTACCCACATGTAGAAAGTTGGCATTGAGCTGGCTCTCCTATGCTTGGGCTGCTTGGTGAATGTGTCGCCTGGGGGGATGAACTTCTGTGGGTTGGCTCTTATCCCTTTGGCTCTTACATCCTGCTGTTGGGTTGGGGTAATGATGATGGACCTTTGGTCAAAAGGATGCTTATACTATTGTGGGTTTACGGGCCATTGGTATAAAGGTGTGTTTTGAGACGGTTTCCTGATGTTTCTTCTGATGGAGGTAAGTCGGTAAAACGTGGGTATCGGGTTTTAACATTGCCGGGTTATGGGACCCACGGAAGGTGAGATGGTGCCACTACCTTAGGGTGGTTAGAAAGCTTCAATGACCTTCACGAAATCTGACAGGCAATCTTCTCTTTCTTCCAATCCTCCCTTTACCAATACTATGCTTGCTACTATCTATGGGTACTGGTGAAAAGTGGTATATGTGCAGGTTTCTGATGGCCGAGGACAAGATTCGAAACCGACGATCAATGGACAAAGATACAAGGAGGATTTGGCGATATGCAATGCGAAGCTTTTATTATTGTTTTGTAAATGATTCTAGATTGTAAAAGATATGTTTTTAATTTGTTGCACTCAATTCTGACAGTTGTCCTGAGTTGGCATTAATGTTTCTAGTTTGTTTGAATGGAATTCATATTTGTAATTAGAGGTGTATTTTAGTGTGAAACGTTTAGATGCAAATTATGTTACTGAACTCTTGATATGTAATTTTATATGTGGAAACGTGTTGATGGTGTGTGACGAATATCTTTTATATTCATTATGGCGATTAAAACTCATTTTTGAGTGCACGTTGATTTAGTTACTGTTAATTACCCGTTAACGATGCTTAATCTAGGTTTAGTTTTTTTCGGGTTCTCCCAGATCTCCAACTGCCCATACGATGCCACATACATATATTGGATCTAAGTTTAGTTTTTCGGTTTCTTCCATATCTCCAACTGCCCATGTGATGGCACATAGATATATTGGATCGGATGCATGTCTAGCCAACAAGGTGAAATGCTAGCGTCAACCTTGGAGGTGCATTATTGCATACAACCCCGCGCCCGCCTCTAGTCACGAAAAGAAATGACGTTAACACGGTCCCCAAAGGTTAAGATTTAACCACCGTATTGCGCTGTACTAAAAACCTGGCAAAAGATTTTTTGTAACATTAGTTATGAAATACTTTCGAGATAAACCAACAGTCTAGGTCTATCTAATAAGTAGTCGTTGAGACACTGATGGCCAAACTTAAAATAGCCTGAACGCATCCTATCCTATCCTATCCTAGCAGATGCACGACTTAGTTGCTTTTAAATATATGGATTATATTTCTGCGAGGTACTGGCAGTTAGTCCTTTTTTTCAACCCCTCAAAAAGAAAAAGAAAAAAAGGTAGTAGCTTCTGGTGTGATGGCTGCGAAACTCCGTACGTACAGTATATATATTACTCTGCGCTGACGTGGCAACCGATCAGGTCGACCCTCCTCGATCCTATATCTAGACGTGAGTACGGAGCCGGATACAAGTACGGACAAACACCAGCGAGGCGGGCAGTACGGACCCACGTAGAGGCTAATTGAGGCCCGCTAGCCAGAGACCGGTAGTAGTACGTAAATTAGTCGAGAGCCGATCGAGTCGAGCCGAGCCGGCCGGCGATGGCGAAGGTGGCGTCGCACGGGGCGTTCCAGGGGGAGAACCCCCTCGACTACGCGCTGCCGCTCGCCATCCTGCAGATCTGCCTCGTCGTCGTCGTCACCCGCGGCCTCGCCTACCTCCTCCGCCCGCTCCGCCAGCCGCGCGTCATCGCCGAGATCATCGTGAGTGCGCATGTCGATGTGACAAGCGTGTTATTTTCTTGGTTAATGACTTTCCTTCGATATTAACACTTCCTCCATTAGCAGAATTAGTGTGATTTGTTGACTGATATATATGCCATGCATGGCTTGCTTGAATGATGTATGCAGGGAGGGATCCTGCTGGGCCCGTCGGCGCTGGGCCGGAGCAGCAAGTTCTTGAACGCCGTGTTCCCGCCGCAGAGCATGACGGTGCTGGATACACTCGCCAACCTCGGCCTGCTCTTCTTCCTCTTCCTCGTCGGCCTCGAGCTCGACATCTCAGCCATCCGCCGCACCGGCAGGAAGGCCCTCGCCATCTCACTTTCCGGCATCGCCGTCCCGTTCGCGATGGGCATCGGCACGTCATTCGCGTTCCGCGCCACCATCGTCAAGGACACCCCCCAGGCGCCGTTCCTCGTCTTCATGGGCGTCGCGCTCTCCATCACCGCCTTCCCGGTGCTCGCCCGCATCCTGACCGAGCTGAAGCTCCTGACCACGGACCTTGGCCGCATGGCCATGTCCGCCGCCGCGGTCGACGACGTCACCGCCTGGATCCTTCTGGCACTTGCCATTGCCCTGTCCGGTTCCGGCTCGCCGATCATCTCGCTCTGGGTGCTCCTCACCGCGGTCGGATTCGTCATTGCCGTTTTCTTGTTTCTCCGCCCGGTGCTCGCGTGGATGGCACGCCGGTCCCGCGAGGGCGAGCCCGTCAAGGAGGTATACATTTGCGCCACCCTCGCAATTGTCCTCGCTGCCGGCTTTGTCACCGACACAATCGGCATCCACGCGCTGTTCGGCGCGTTCCTGGTCGGTGTCGTCGTCCCCAAGGACGGCCCCTTCGCCAGCGTCCTCATCGAGAAGGTGGAGGAACTCATCTCGAGTCTCTTCCTCCCGCTCTACTTCGTCTCGAGCGGGCTCAAGACCAATGTGGCCACCATCCGGGGAGCCAAGTCCTGGGGCCTGCTCGTGCTCGTCATCGCGAACGCCTGCATTGGAAAGATCGGCGGCGCCGTGATCACGTGCCTGCTCGTCAAGATCCCCGTCCGGGAGGCGGTCACGATCGGCTTCCTCATGAACACCAAGGGGCTCGTTGAGCTCGTCGTGCTCAACATCGGCAAGGATCGCAAGGTTCTCAACGACGAGTCGTTCGCCATCATGGTGCTCATGGCTCTGTTCACCACCTTCATCACGACGCCCATTGTCATGGCCGTCTACAAGCCCGCGCGGCCGTCGGTGCCGTACAAGCGCCGCACCGTGGAGTGCGCGCCAGGGGACGTGGACAGCGAGCTGCGCGTCCTCGCCTGCTTCCACACCAGCCGCAGCATCCCGACGCTGCTCAACCTCGTGGAGTCGTCGCGGGGAACCCGGCGGCACCGTCTCGTCATGTACGCCATGCACCTCGTCGAGCTCTCCGAGAGGTCGTCGGCGATCTCCATGGTGCAACGTGCTCGTCACAACGGCATGCCGTTCTTCAATAGCCGGGACCAAACGGGGCAGACGGTGGTGGCGTTCGAGGCGTTCCAGCAGCTGAGCTCCGTGAGAGTGCGCCCGATGACGGCCATCTCGGACCTGGACACCATCCACCGGGACGTGATCGACAGCGCCGCCGCCAAGCGCGCCGCCATCATCGTCATGCCGTACCACAAGACGCTCCAGCACGACGGCTCCTTCCTGTCGCTTGGCTCCGCGTACCATGCCGCCAACAAGCGCGTGCTCCGCGAGGCGCCCTGCTCCGTCGCCATCCTCGTCGACCGTGGCCTCGGTGGCCACGCGCAGGTTTCCTCCAAGAATGTGTCCTCCTCCGTAGCAATGCTCTTCTTCGGTGGGCCGGACGACCGAGAGGCGCTGGCCTACGCGACGCGTATGGCCGAGCATCCCGGCATCGCCGTCACCCTTTCAAGGTTTCAGCCCAACCGCCCGCTCTCCGACGAAGAGAACGCCGCCGATGAGACGGCGGTGGAGGCGTTCAAGTCCAAGCTAGGGGTCGTGAAGGATGGGTCTGTCCGGTTCGAGGAGCGAGAGGCGTGCGCCAAGGAGGACGTGCTGGAGGCCATCAGCTCGCTGTCCATGTTCAACGTGTTCGTCGTGGGGCGGGTGCCGCCCACGGAGCCGCTGGTGGAGAATCCCGACGAGCTGGGCCCCGTGGGGAGCTACCTGGTGTCACCGGAGTTCAGGACGACGGCGTCGGTGCTGGTCATCAAGAGGTACGATCCGGCGACGAACCCGGCCAGCAAGAGGTTTGACCCGAAGGCGAGGCCGCCCCCAGCGACTGAGGAGGACGCGCTGGACGAGGAGATGGGCAGCGCCAGCGTGGTGCCCGTGTCATCGTCGCCGATGAGCGACGTCGCGTGAGCCGAGCCCCTCGTCGTCGCCGTCAGATGTCTACAAACAGTACAACCATATAAAAAGGACATGTGTCTGTTTAGTGCGGTACGTGTTTCTTTCTGTCTGCAAGCAAGAAAGCAGGTATGCTGCCAACAACATAGTATTGAATTTAAACTTTTGGGGTGGATTAACTGATACATGAAACTAAATATGGAATTGATGCCAAAGATCCTGAGTTCTAGACTCGACTTCAAGTGTAATTGTTGTCATAGATCTAATGGACTGTAGGTGCATGCGGGGGTCTTACTACACTGCTCCATCTTCGGTAAATACAGTATTCTTTAAAAATACGGTATTTGAAAGTAGGTACCAAATTTTCAGTCCGGTATCGATAAACACTATGTTCTTAAAATTGAAAACAAATGCGATACCGAACACCAAACCTGCCATACATTTCGGTTCATTCGGTTCGGTGTAATTTTGAACACCCCTGACGGAGAGCCTTAAGCCTGGGACAAGCAAAGGTTTTTTTTTCCTGCTAAAAGGGGGTAAGAAGCACAGAAAACGAAAGCACGGTAGTGAAGTACTGTAAATGATCAAATAACACCCGGAACGTACTGGGCAAAGTAGAGGTAAATACTAATTCATTATGGCATCTTCAATAGTTAAAGATAATATTATCTCTAATATATACTACACCATCTTTAGAGATAATATTTTCAATATATAGTCTCTAGTACATTTTTTAATATTTATATTTTATAATTTTTATTTCAAACGGACTCACATGCCAACTAAAGTAGATTAATGTATCATATTTTGTTTCGTGTGCACGACAGTTTCTTTAGGAAGAGACGATATATACTCTCTCTTCTCTCCCTCTCTTCTCTTCTCTACGTAGAATTTTATTGATATTAAATAATTAAAAGACGGCGATAAATATATTATTTAAAATGCCCTTAGTACTATGTATCTTAGTTGCTTCCGTAATCAAAGCAAGAAAGCAAATCCTCGATAGCAAATCCTCAAGCTTCGGCTCTTACATGTGGGCTGAGCATTTTCCGAGGAGATTTTGGGCTCGGTATTTTTATTTTATTAAAGGGGTGTTTAAATTCCCTTATTTCAATGAATGAAATCAGCAACTACGGTATAAATACAGTATAAGTAGAGCACGGCCAGCTATTTAGTAAACTATTCTCAAACACACTATCCGATGGCATTTCACTTTGCGGCGCGTGGAGGCGGTGCTAATGTCAACACTTCAGATGCATTATTGCACTAAACTATTCTCAAACAGAAAGCAATATAATATTTATGTTCTCTTGTATGTTAAACTACTTTTTGATGACAAATGTACTCATATATTTTTCTTTCAACTAATCTAATTTTTTTTTAAAAAAAAAATATGTTCACGTTCTAAAACAACACTTGGTGTGCTAAGTTGACGCTACTACTTGTTGTTTAGGGCATTTTCAATAGTATCATGTCAGCCATCGGTTAGTCCTTCTATGTCAGTAAAATCCTATGTGAAAAAGAGATAAACATGAGAGAGAAGAGAAGACATATCTTTCTCAAATAACCATCTCTACACACGATCAAGACAAAACAAACCAGTATATGTGAGAGAGGATGAAGGAGTGAGAATATTATAAGTTTGGCATTAATGTTAGAGATAACTTGTTAGAGATAGGTTATTAAAAATATTGTCTCTAAATTTATATTTCAATGACGTGAAATTGATATGGTAAAATTTGAGATAATACTATTGGAGATGTCCTCCGAGTCTCGCTTGGCAATGTAAACTGCAACGTATCCTCCTGAGCTGACGTGGCACGTTAGTTGGCCACCCTTCTATAAAAAGCGCCCACGCGGTTGCACCATGAGTGCATACGGATTCGTGCGGTTGCGATCACGTTTAAACCCCGGGTTGGGTTGGTTGGGTTGAGTTGAGCGTGGCGGCGAATGCTTCGCGAGCAAACACTAGAGAGGTAGAGAGAGCGGCTTGATTGATTCGGAAGATCGCGTGATCGGTGCTGGTGCGTGGAGGCGATCGATGGTGGCGAACGCGACGGCGGCGGGCAAGTGCCCGGCGCCGATGAAGGCGACGTCGCAAGGGGCGTACCAGGGGGAGAACCCGCTCGACTTCGCGCTTCCGCTCGCCATCCTGTAGATCTGCCTCGTCGTCGTCACCCGCGGCCTCGCCTACCTCCTCCGCCCGCTCCGCCAGCCCCGCGTCGTCACTGAGATCATCGTGACCCCCCTGACCCCCATTCACACACACACGCATTCATGTTATCCCAGCTGTAATACGTGATTCCTAATTAAAACCTGCATTTATTCATCATATGTGCATGACAGCCTCTTCTTGTAGAAAATTTTAAAAAGAATGCTCAAGATTTAAAAAGAATGCTCAAGAGCTGTAATGATTCACAGTTTAGAGAGAAGAAATGGTTGTCGACACTGTCCCGAGAAGGGCAAAATCACCTCTTTCATAATAAGTAATCTGCTCACGTACGGGGGACGTTGACATTTTGACTTGACAATTCATGAGTCATGATCTATCTGTCATCTGCTGTATTTCAAATGCCCTTCTAACAAACCAGCTGACCTGCAGCTCTCCAGACGCTCGGACACAGTCTCTTATTTCGGAATAGAGTTTGGTTAAATATTAACAACTGATCAAGAAATGAACGTGGACCGGTTTCTAGCCATTGTTAACAGTGAGGTTTGCTTGTGTTCCTTGTCTTGCTTAACTCGTCAGACTCAAAGACTAAAAATGGTTGGGTTGGGTTTGTTAGAGATATATGTTAGAGATATTTGTGTTTGAGTAGAACTCTAGATATTATTTAGTTTCCTTATCTGTAACCTACTTCTGTGTATAAATACCGTCCCATTAACCTCGTATTGGGTTGGAGGCAGAGATCGATGGCGGCAAACGCGACGGCGGCGGGCATGTGCCCGGCGCCGATGAAGGCGACGTCGCAAGGGGCGTACCAGGGGGAGAACCCGCTCGACTTCGCGCTTCCGCTCGCCATCCTGCAGATCTGCCTTGTCGTCGTCGTCACCCGCGGCCTCGCCTACCTCCTCCGCCCGCTCCGCCAGCCCCGCGTCGTCGCCGAGATCATCGTGAGTTGCCTCCTGACCCCCAAATCCATTACTCCCGCGCTCGCATTCGTTAGTGTTGCCGCGTTCCGGATGGAATGGGTTTGATCGGAGCAGTACGTGCGTGCTAGGATTTTGGTCGTTTTGGCTGCTTGGTTGGTTGCGGCGCGCTGCCGTGTGCGCTTTTTGTGGCGAAGACGGGGTCCCAGGAAGCCTCGTGTTGAGCTGGGTTTTGCTTCCAGTTTGGTCAGCCATGGATGCGGTGCGGTGTGGACGAGTCTGAACTCTGAAGGGTCCAAGCGTGTGAAAGGGACGCACGGGCGCGGCACACGTCGATTGCGATTAGGTTACGAATTCGGGAAATTGGGGGCTGGACTCCGGATGGATGCGACAGGCGTGACAGACGCTGGCCGGGTCGACGGCGACGAGCTCTGGGAGGGAGGTGGCCGGAAGCGGTGGGGGAGAGGGCGGCAGGGAGGGAGATAGTGGGCGGCAGGAAGGGAGAGAGATGGCATCGGGGGGAGGGAGAGAGATATGCGGTAATAGGGAGAGAGCGGCGGCCGGCGGTGGCGGGGGAGAGGGCGACGGTCGGAGGCAACGAGCCAACGAGGGAAAAAGGGCGGCGGGAAGGGAGGCTATATTCCGGAGCCATTACTGTATCTTACTCCTTTAACCGCAGAACACATTGCACACTGCCCCTACAAATCAGAAATACGATATTTCGCTTCATTTCTTGATAAATTAGCATACAAGCATACATGTGTTTTCCTTTGAATGGGATGAAATGATGGTGTGATTTGTTGACTGACATGGCATGCATGGCTTGCCTGGTTGATGCAGGGAGGGATCCTGCTGGGCCCGTCGGCGCTGGGCCGGAGCAGCAAGTTCTTGAACGCCGTGTTCCCGCCGCAGAGCATGACGGTGCTGGACACGCTGGCCAACCTCGGCCTGCTCTTCTTTCTGTTCCTCGTCGGCCTCGAGCTCGACATCTCCACCATCCGCCGCACCGGCAAGAAGGCCCTCGCCATCGCGCTTGCCGGCATCTCGGTCCCGTTCGCGCTCGGCATTGGCACGTCATTTGCATTCCGTGCTACCATCGTCAAGGGTGCTCCACAGGGGCCATTCCTTGTCTTCATGGGCGTCGCGCTCTCCATCACCGCCTTCCCGGTGCTCGCCCGCATCCTGGCCGAGCTGAAGCTTCTGACTACCGACCTCGGTCGCATGGCCATGTCCGCCGCGGCGGTCAATGACGTCGCTGCCTGGATCCTGTTGGCACTTGCCATTGCCCTCTCCGGTTCCGGCTCGCCGATCATCTCGCTCTGGGTGCTCCTCACCGCTGCCGGCTTTGTCATTGCCATTTCCTTGTTCCTCCGCCCGGTGTTGGCGTGGATGGCGCGCCGGTCTCCCGAGGGCGAGCCTGTCAAGGAGGTCCACGTTTGCGCCACCCTCGCCATTGTCCTTGCTGCTGGCTTCGTCACCGACACCATCGGCATCCATGCGCTGTTTGGCGCCTTCATGGTCGGAATTATCGTCCCCAAGGACGGGCCTTTCGCCGGCGTGCTCATCGAGAAGGTGGAGGACCTCATCTCGGGGCTGTTCCTCCCGCTCTACTTCGTCTCGAGCGGCCTCAAGACCAATGTGGCCACCATCCGGGGAGCCAAGTCCTGGGGCTTACTGGTGCTCGTCATTGCAAACGCCTGCCTTGGCAAGATCGGCGGCACGGTGATCACGTCCCTGTTCGTCAAGATCCCCGTCCGGGAGGCGGTCACGCTCGGGTTCCTGATGAACACCAAGGGGCTCGTCGAGCTCATCGTCCTCAACATCGGCAAGGATCGCAAGGTGCTGAACGACGAGTCGTTCGCCATCATGGTTCTCATGGCCTTATTCACCACCTTCATCACGACGCCTATCGTCATGGCCATCTACAAGCCGGCGCGGCCGTCGGTGCCGTACAAGCGCCGCACCGTGGAGAGCGCGCCAGGGGACGTGGACAGCGAGCTGCGCGTGCTCGCGTGCTTCCACACCAACCGCAACATCCCGACGCTGCTCAACCTCATTGAGTCGTCGCGGGGCATCGGGCGTCGCCGCCTCGCCATGTACGCCATTCACCTCGTGGAGCTCTCCGAGCGGTCCTCGGCCATCGCCCTGGTGCAGCGCGCGCGCCGCAACGGCGTGCCGTTCTTCAACAGCCGGGACCCGGCGGAGCAGATGGTGGTGGCGTTCGAGGCGTTCCAGCAGCTGAGCTCCGTGACGGTGCGCCCCATGACGGCCATCTCGGACCTGGACACCATCCACCGGGACGTCATCGACAGCGCCGTTGATAAGCGTGTGGCAATCGTCATCATGCCGTACCACAAGACGCTCCAACACGACGGCTCATTCCAGTCGCTCGGCTCCGCGTACCATGCCATCAACAAGCGCGTGCTCCGGGAGGCGCCCTGCTCCGTCGCCATCCTCGTCGACCGTGGCCTCGGCGGCCACGCGCAGGTCTCCGCCAGGAACGTCTCCTTCTACGTCGCAATGCTCTTCTTCGGCGGGCCGGACGACCGCGAGGCGCTGGCCTACGCGACGCGTATGGCGGAGCATCCCGGCGTCGCCGCCACCCTGGCGCGCTTCCGGACTAACCGTCCGCACTCCGATGAAGAGAACGCGGCCGACGAGGCGGCGGTGGAGGCGTTCAAGTCCAAGGTTGGGGCGGTGAAGGACGGGTCGGTGAGGTTCGAGGAGCGAGAGGTGTACACCAAGGAGGAGGTGCTTGAGACCATCAACTCGCTGTCGAAGTCCAACGTGTTCGTGGTGGGGCGGATGCCTCCGACGGCGCCGCTGGTGGAGAAGCCCAACGAGCTGGGCCCCGTGGGGAGCTATCTGGTGTCGCCGGAATTCAGGACGTCGGCGTCGGTGCTGGTCATCAAGAGGTACGACCCGGCGACGAACCCGGCCAGCAAGAGGTTCGACCCTAAGGCGAGGCCGCCCCAGCGACGGAGGAGGACGCGCTGGACGAGGAGATGGGCAGCACCAGCGTGGTGCCCGTGTCATCGTCGCCGATGAGCGATGTCGTGTGAACCGAGCCAAGCCGATCTGATCGAGCTCCTCGTTGCTGTCGGGACCGGATTCATTGTCCGGAATCCTATATGTAAACCGCACTATCCATATTATATATGATTATACCATACTTAATATCGCACAAGATATCATACCATACTTAATATTATATAACATATAAATAGATCATACGATTATTTGCTTTACAATACGGACCGATCATGCTAAATATTTAGCACAAAGTTCAACGTAGAAAACAAAGGTAGATATATAAACATATAACAAAATGTGAATCCATCGATACTGTCCACAATCAAGCGACCGAGGGTCCCAATGGAAGGGCAATTCGTGGGGGCATACAGACAGATGCTGCTATAAATGCTGGTAACGTTTTGCTTCATTGCATATCATGTAGGGGTTACATATCATCTTCAATTATATAGGATAAAGCATCTTTTTTTGTAAAACATTTCAAGTTAACTAATTTGTTTGTAAAATGTGTGAAGTGCTGAATGTTTAATTTGGATACCGCTAATGAGAACTTTTCATATGTTCATTTCACTTTAGCTCCACTGAGATGTATTCTGGTGTTCTCTGCTTTGCTGGAAGAATTTTTAGGTTCCCCACAAATGGGAACAAATAATTCAAATGGGCTCAGACTTTTTAAATTCAATTGTCTGGCTCTATGCACCTTGTTTTCTCTGGGTCAGATGCATGAATAGGACATATTTCAGTGTGGATGCGGGCTAGTATGTGTGCCATCTGGTGAGCACTGAGCAGGATGAAAAACTGTTTTTCTTAGAAGGATCAGTGATGGTGGGACCTACAAGCAGTGAGATTTGAGTCACATTTCTAAAAATTTATGGATAATAGAGCATAACTTGTGGGCCTGATTGGATGAGGTCGATTTGGCCCAAATGCCTGATCCTTTTTGTGAAGCTTCTCAATGGGATTTGAGAAAAGAGAAATTCCCTTGGGTAGGTGGTGGGCTGGTGGTCCAACTATCCTGGTGGATTTAGTTCCTTTGAGAATTTTTTTCCTTCTAAATTACACAAGTAGGGTCTTAATCATATTGGAATTCTTAACGGATTTACTAAGTATAAATTGATCAATGGTCTAGTTAAAATTCATTGATTCAAATACTAGCTCGACCGTTTTGAATTTTTGTGCGCTAGTAATATGGCTTGTGATATACCGAGTTGTGTCTGCTCAAAAGAATTCGTGGTGATTTAGTCTGACTGCAGGAATTTAGAGAGCTTTTAGTGTTGTCAAGTTGGCATGAATAGTTTGATTAGAAATTTGCACCCCTCTCCTTACATAGAAGTGTACTACTGGCATACTGCCCCAACTTCTTTTTACTTATAAAGCGAAGTAGAATTATAGGGAAATGAAGTGGGATCAGCACGTAAGAAGACAGGAACAACTTTCGTTGAAGACAGAGGTCCAATGTTCTGTTAAAATGTGTGTATATTGTGCTTCAGCTTGATCAACTATTGTTCTGTAGGCAACAGCCATGAATTCTATGAAGAAGTTGGGAGACAATTATTTGTCTTTTACTCCACTATTCCTCGTTTCACTTGTGTTCCTTTATTATCGTTTCTTTAGTTTTGTCGCTTAATGTGCAGAGTTCATTGGCAGTGTAAGCTGAATATGAATATCAACATGCATTGAAGTACCATGTATGCCAGAGGAGGACAAAAATGGGAAGGCTCAAAATTTGAAAAGGAGAATTCAAATTTGAATTTGAATTTGAATTGTAAATGCAAGGAGGTTTGAAACACAAACCTGAGCTTAGCTAGAAGCTAGAAGATTTTGAGAATATAAGATAATTTGAATTAAGATTTGCAAATCAAGAGTCAAATTGTAAATACTATTCACCGTTTTGAAAACGGGATGTAACAAAAGGTAATGTTCCTCTCTTACGATCAGTATTGCCTCAATATCAAAGGATAGATTGCTGATGAGATTTTGTTTTCCCTCCTTTTGTCTGTCATGAATATTATAGTGTAAAAAGTTGGGCTTCACTTTCTCTTTTGTCACATGGCATAGTTTGCTGCACATTGCAAGCAAGTAGGTTTAAATCCTTGAGAAACCTTTTGTTTCGAGGAAACGAAATATAATTTTCGAACACAAGCCACTGTAGCGGTGACAGAAGCAATAATGCAGTTTCCTGCCTTCTGAGTCCTTTTGTTAAGCACTGATTCCTGTATGATGAAAGGAATGGTTAACAGAATGTCAAGATCAAAATGTATTCTCCTCCTGATGATATTCCCGAAGCAGCAGGCAAAGTGTTCCTACTCCGTGGTCAAGTCCTATGGTGGAAGATCACGTCTCCATTTTGCCTTGATTTGCCGGGAAGCTAGAATTTGCTCTCTCTCTATGAACTCAAAGTCTCAAAGTCGCAGTCTTTACTAAGAAGATATTATTCATTCGACAGTTGGTGCAGTGGATTTAACGATAGGTCTGTACATGCAGTTCAGGATATGTATGTCAAATGAAACGATACGCTGCAGTGTTTACTTTTAACATGACGACTTTACTCCCTCAATTTAAGCAAACCTGTTGTGCCTGCTAGAAACTGATAGCTGCAGATCGCCAGCTTTGCGTGATGATGTGTACCAGATGGCCATGATACTACTTATGATTCTGGTATAACACTCTTAAGGCAGATCTCACAAATTAAATGGAGATATGTGTATAGCCCTTAATGGATCGTCTCGGTGTTCAGGATTCTGTGCAGAATACATACTGAAAGCCATTCTGTGAATTAATGGATTCTCGTCTGGTCTTGCAGGATCTGGGATCTCATCCGGGGTAAACTTTGCCATCCCTATCGACACTGTTGTACAGTCGGTCCCTAACCTAATTGTCTACTGATTGCGGCGCCGTGTTCGCCGTGGATGGTGTCAGCCCGAGCCGAGCCGAGCCGGGAAATCGACTGAGACTTTTCTTTTTCGTTTTATCATATTTTTTTTAGTAATTAGTATTTTGTTTCGCTCCATTGATCTCCTGATGCAAGTTAATTCTCAAAAAAACTACTTGTTCTTATGTACTCCACGTACTATACATAGCTGGTCGTACGGTCCAACTCTAGTCACCTGTAAAAATTAAGTACTATGAATATGATTACCGAATTGATGCACGAGCCTATGGCTGTTAATTAAGCCTTTCCAGACACCTCTTCCTCATCATTATACCCTTTTAACTCACATCGTGTGGGAGGAGCGCACGGCCTCTCTCCCTGCCACGCGTCCCAAAAACATAAACTTATTTTATGATTTAATTTATTTTTTAAAAAAATATTTAAAAAATAACATCTCCCTAACTTTATTTTTAATTCTGATCATTTTGACCACGCCACAGCGCGTTGCGTGGCAAAAACACGTTGTCACGTTACGGACCTTGTCGTGGCAAACGAGTAATGTCACGTCGTTCCTCTTGGCGTGATAGGACTGAGCCCAAAAATGGACGTATGCAGCTCGGAGGGCCATCGTGGTAACTTTAGTCACACTGTGGTACGTGGCGTGACCAAAGAGATCAAAATTAGAAATAAAGTTAAGGATATATTATCTTTGAAATATTTTTAAAAATACATTAAATCGTTAAAAAAAACTCAAAAAACATGCACACACCTACTTTGTTTTGCTTGCCCAGTGACAAAATTACTGGTGCAATCATTGGATCAATCATGCACACATCAAAAAAGATGATGGAATTCTTTGACAAACAATACAACTCAAAAGACAAAAGTTACTATCAAAATAATCCTCTTCTTGGTTTGTGCTAAGTTGTTGTTTTTTTGACTTAAAGCTTTAAAGGATTATGCATACTCTAACGACCACCTCCTCAAAATAATTTTTAAAAAAATAATGTTGATATGGTGTTCAAAATAAAATAGTTTGCATAATTACAACTAGCTGATCACACATATAGTTTGCACTGTATAGGCATGTCTCCCTATATTCTGATATGCACAATGGGGCTCACTTCAAATTTTTGGCGGTATTAGCATGCTTTTGCAATCGTATGGACAAAATTGGTCGTCTAATTTTTTTTTTTCAAATTTAGCCCCTGTCCACACGGCCGCCATGCGGCGGCGCTTCTCAGGCTGCCATGTGCCCCTGTCCGCATGGACGCCGTGCGGTAGCTCCCACAGCCCGCCACGTGTCCCATTAGGGTTAAGTAGAAATTTTAAAATATAGCAAATGAGTTCAAAAAATTATAAAATTTTACATGGAGTCTTCCGACATAGTGTACTTGCTTGTGTAAAGTTTCTATAATTTTATTCATTCAGGATTTTTCTCGTATTTTCTTAAATGTGTACTGTTTGTACAAATTTGTAATGTAGAAAATGAGCTCAAATAAATATGAATTTTTTTAAGGCTCCTCACCCAGTGGAGTTGATCGTGTAATATTTTGATAATTTTATATGTCTAAAAAAATGAAGGATTTAGGTCGCGAAGATTATGATTTTAGGTTTTGGAAATTAGGGTTTCATGATTTCATGTGACTTAGAATGTATGAAAAAAAGCTGCATTGCAACTCTATTGGATATATCGATATACAATATGGCGCAGGAGTACACACATGACAACTAAGATACACGTACAAATATAGCAAAACAAATTATGAAAACAAATACAATATGGCTCACTCGTCTGAGCGACTACTCTCTGCCTACTGCGGCTGCGTCCACGTGTGCGGCCTTGTTTTGCGCCGAGCATGTCCCATGGGATACATAAGCTGGTCCGGAGGTTGCATGTCGGTTCGGAGGGGGCACAGAAACAGTTGAGTGAGCAGAGGTGGACCAGTCGGCTGAGTCTAGGCCAGCAGAGTTTGGTAAGCGTACATGTCATCTTGATGAGTGGTGCCCACCTAGGGGACACCTCCGAAGAAGCCATGAGCGATAGACTCAAAAAATTCACTCTTAATGTACAGTGTCTGCAACTCCGGTTGGGCGGATGAGCTCTAGCCTTGGACGTACGATGTGGCAGCCCATCCGGAGGAGCTCTAGCCTTGGACGTATGGTGGGGTAGCGAACCCGGAAGAGCTCTACCCTAAGTAAGCTCCAAACTCTGCCTACCATGGTCTGGACCCTGACCCTAACGTGTACTGCTCCCTTCTAGGACCTGGGAGGCTCGTATTGTCATCATCAATCGACGTGAACTGGTCGTCACCCCACGGTCAACTAAAGGCTATAAGACAGAACGATGTCATTACAGATATATACTCTGGATGTGAACTGAGAATCTCCTACCTCCTGGATGTGCAGTGCAGATGACCGACGGGGAGTGCTAGTCTGTGTTAGCAGAAGTGATGTATCCCGACGAAGCTGCGGCGGGAGAACGATATGATGTTAGCGGAACGTTAGTCAAAACCGAAAAACAGAACGTAGATTTGTACATAACTTACCTTCCTGCCGCTCTGGGATGCGGATGACCGACGGGGAATGCTACCACACCGGCCGGACTAACTAGGTCATAGTGACCTAGCGGATGAGCACGACCCCTACTTGGTGCCCGATGCGAAGGACATCGTCCGTCGAACAACCGCAGCTCAAGTTATGTATTATCTTCTCCATCTCCGCGAGATGTGCTTCAAATTTTTATCCCACCGGTGTTGTGTCTGGATGCGCTATGGTGGCCTCCGATGCGCCATGGACGTGTTGCGCCTGCTCCAACTGTAGTGATATACGTAACAGGTTCATTAACAAAGAGTACGAATGTTGTGAATGAAATTACCAGAGGTTGTAAGTGTCTTACGGCGTCATCACACCGCGAAGCGTTGTGACAGTCGTACGTGCGGCCGAGGCTCTCCTGGTGCGTCCCCGATGTCACCCACTCCGGGCACTCCATGGAGGAATTGTGAGTCTTGCGCGCGTCCGTGGCAAGTACCACTCCAAGTACGCACCGTACATCTCAAGGTCGTACGGACACCACTCAGTTAAGACATCCAAGTGCGCCATGTCCGTCTATGAAATAGTTCACTCCTGCTGGACCGGGCGTCAGTCCTTAATATGCCCACCCGCCCTCGATTGCTTGCATTTCCAGAATGATTGATGTTAGAAAACAAGACATAAGAACTGTAAACATTACTCGGATGAAGTTGGACTCACAGGTGTACAACTCGTTGTAGGAGCCTGCCGTCTGGGGGGGGGGGTAAGACCTGGTACCGACCAAACTATCGCATTACGCGCTGCAGCGCATAAGGCTCCACCATATGTGCGAACACCAGTTGGCAGGTCGTCGCATATAACCCGATGTTTTGGGTGCATTGCACGGACATCCCATATGGCGCTACCGTGCACATGAAATCTAGATACCATGGACACTAGATGATGTCACTCTTGTGCAACGACTTGAACTCGTTGTGGTACAACCAGTAGCACCTCACCAGCCTAGCCCTGGCCCAGCGTAGACGGCCAGCAGTCCATCGTGTGCCCATGGTGGGTCCGTCTATCTCGTCGAATGGGGGTGTATGGGTGCAACGCTCTCTCGACGGACGGTCGCCTAACCGGGAAGTGCTCCCAACTCCATAGCCGCATGAGCACGTAGCAGACGACCAAGTTGGGGGTACTAATGGTGCATCGGCCCAGCCCCCGAGTCAACCAATGACTCAGCAAGATGGACGTAGCTGGGGCATTACCAATCGCCCTGTGTGGTTGGAAACAGGACCCAACCAAGGAGCTGAAGAAGGTAAGCAACGAGGTGCGTCCTAACGACCTCGTTAGGTGCACCCTGCGGGCATTCACTGAACTGTGTCAGCCAAGTACGAGGAATGCCACGTGCACCCTCCGGGAGAGGTTGGCCGAACCGTTGCTCCAGCATAGCCTTCCAGTGCACCGGTGGAGGGTCCGGAACAAGTGGCTCACCCCGGATCGAGAGACCGGTGAAGAGCAAGACGTCTTGCAGAGTGTTCGTCATCTCACCCCACCTAAAGTGGAAGGTGTGCGTTTCGGACCTCCACCTGTTGACAAGTGCCAACAGCAAGCTAGCATCTAGGATGAACCGGTGTCCACGGGACACCAGCCTTGCAAGGGGCAACAAGCCCGTGTCCCAGAGGATTGAGACGTAGCAATCGTCCAGCTCCCAAGAATCACTCCCCGCCCGAAGCTACAGGGGCGAAGGGTCATCGGCGTCACCGACGATCCACAGCTTGCATGAATACCTAGCAGTGTATGTAGTCAATATTTTCCAACAAAAATCTCATAACGCTAATTACATGGGACTAACAATGTTAAACTAAGTAAGTGGCTACAAAATTACAACTACTTAAGTACATATCCACTGTAAATTACGATTAATTATTTCATGACTAATTAACAAGGTTTCAAGAATTAAACGACAGAATTACAAATTACATGCGAATGGCAGTGGTCAATAACACATAAATGTCCTCAAAAATATAATTGACAGAGCAGACGAGCCATGCGGGTAAGAGCTAAATTTGCAAATAAATAAATAGACAACCGGTTCTGTACATACAGTACGAAAACATGCTAGTAGCGCCAAAAATTGGCTACTTCCAGCTGTCAAGATGCATCCATGGCTACTGCTCATCATGATGCATTGCGAGTGTGACATTATTGTGCGCGTTATATATTTTTCTGAATCATTTGCATGGCAAGAGGAAGACTACTAGGCGTTCAATTATTCATATATAAATCATAAGACTTGGTGCTTGGTTGGGCACTTGGACCGTGCATCTATGAGTACATATCGTGTGCACATACACCATTTTATGGATATATACATATGAGACATCCGAGCCGTCCATCCAGCGATCCACGGCCGTCCTCGCACCCACCGCCGTCCTCGCACCCACCTCCCACTTATGTCATATTTGCGAAAACCCCCTTCTAGTCAGATTTCAGGCGAGATGGTTTTAGCAAATGTGGCGTAAGTGGGAGGTGGGTGCGAGAACGGTCGTGGATCGTTGGATGGACGATTTAGATGTCTTATATGCATATGTCCACGAAATGATGTATGTCCACATGATATATCGCCTGCATCTATAGCTTTCATCTTGATTAACTTGTACGTCACATATATTATTTCTAGAGTTCTCTGGAGATTCGTACCATCATGTTGTTTGCTGTTCTTCAGCTATGGTCTTTATTAGACCAGTTTTTTTTCTTCTAAAGAATATCAATGCGGATTTTTTTTTTAAAAAAAACTTAGTGCACAAATGATGTGACGATGGAAATGCATGGATCTCTGCCCTTCGCGAAAGAAAATTAAGGCAGAAATGAGACACAAAACCGTGCTACATGTTCAGATAAATTGCTACAGTGTAATTGCAGGCGATTGATAGATAAAAAAACTCAAACAATTAAAAATTAGCAAATCCGTAATAATTATATCAGGACTCTTGCGCTCCTAAGTAGTCTAGTTCGAGTTGGACAAAAAAAAGAAAAACAAATCCAGCCACCCTTCAAGTCTTGTTCGCCGGTTCTTCCTTTAACGCGAAGATACACAGTTCACCCGTGTACTTAAAAAAAGTTGTTGATTGTTTGTCCTGAATTTCTTTTTGACTAAACGCATGTGCGTGTTACGGGGGCTAGACAGGTGCCACACAAGCGGTTAGCTGGAGGCGAACCAGGCGGCTGGCGTGGACGGGGACTGGGTTAAAAACGTATGGAGCGGATAAAAGTCACAAGCTGTGTAATTTTGGACTGATTTAGTCGTATATCGTACGGAAATTCTCGTTCTAACCTCTCTAGCTGTGAAATTCCTATTCTAACTCTCGTACACACCTGCTGCCGTCCCACACGGCAGTAGACAACCTGTTGCCGTGCAAGACGGCAGCAGGCACCTGCTGCCGTGGGCGACGGCAGCAGGTGGCCCGCCACCTGCCACTTTTTTTTTGAAAAATTTAATTAATAATATTTGTTCGAGGAATTTTTAAATATATTAAATGAGCTCAAAAAATTATGAAATTTTTTATGGAGCCTACTGGCATAGCTTGAATTTTTATCAATTTTTATTTTCTATGCATAATTCTTTGAAGTCAAATATTTGTAGAAATTTTCTAATATATAAACTGAGGTCCAAACATTACGAAATTTTTTGTCAGACTCCCTACACACCACAGAGTTGGTGGTGTTCCACATCCTCTAATCTATGTTTGCTTTGTCTGCAGTCTCAGCACAAGTTATCCGCAGGTAGTGCTCCATCCCCTTCGTCCTCAGAATTAGCTGAGCTCTTCTAGACCAACACAGATATTTCTGACTTTCTTCTAACTTGACATCATTCGGCATCAGCTCCAGGTTTAGATCAGATGACCCTGCACTAGTCCTCGGACCTATCATACCTGCCATAAAGAGGTCATGTAACATACTTCTCATGTCACCTTGAGTTACTAGTGAGGAACTAGTCTCAACAACTGTCTTCCGGTTCTTTTCTGCCGCTCTCATTGCGGCTTCTACTTCCTCCTTCCTCGTAACCTCAATCTCCTCAGGAGTCATCTTCTCAAAACAACTGGAGCAATGCAAATCACTACCAAAATATGTCGCGTGTATCTCCAACGATCACGACAATTCTTCACACATCAACGTTCTACCGAACCTAGATGACTGCCTTCATAGTTACCAAAATCATGCAGATCGGTGACATTGATTTTATTTTTTCCTCCTTCCCAACCAATTGATTATTTTCTCTTTCTGTCTTCTCTCTCGACTCCTTTTTCTTCACTGCCGACACTTTTTTTCCTTCCTCCCGAGTTTTTCTTTTTCCTCCCAAGCGCACAACAAAACTTCCTCCTAAGTTTTCCTCCCGTGCGCACAACAAAATCGAGTGGTGTTTCTTCCTCCCGAGTTCTTCCTCCCAAGCAGCCATGATCTCCTCTCTTCTCTTCTGCCGTCAGCCCAAGCGATAACCCGAGTAGCAAGTGGCGGCCTAAGCGGCGGCGATGGCCCGCGTGCTCGCGCGGTCGAGCGACGGCGACAACGCCCGCGTGCTCGAGCGGCTTCGAGTTGAACAGCGGCGGCGGGGGCGGATCTAGGGTGAGTACAGTTAGAGTTAGGGTTGTGTGGTAGGAATGGCTTTGATACCATGTGCATCTCGTAGGATCTCATACTCTTTATTTATAGTATCAAAGTAGAACTCAATTCAAATACAATTAGGTCCCCGCCTAGAGCGTAGAAATTCCGTAGGATTTCTGCGGGAATTATACTGATTCATGCGTTCCAAATACTAATTGATCATCATAAATTCAAGCCCATCGTCCTTAGGGAAAACAAAAGAAGTGATAAAGCTGGATATGAACCAAAGAAGGCCTATCACTACGGGAAACACGTGATTTGCCGAGTGCAAAAATCTTTGCCGAGTGTCAAATTGCGGGCACTCTAAAAAGACACGCTTTGCCGAGCACCGCACTCGGCAAAATATGGCACTCTAAAGAGGCCTTTGCCGAGTGCCCGCACTCGGCAAATACCGCACTCTAAAAGATGTCTTTGCCAAGTGCCAGACACTCGGCAAAGGTAGACACTCGGCAAAGATTGGTAGGGGGCCTAACGGCATCCAGCGGAGTCCTCTTTGCCGAGTGCCCCCCGTTTGGCACTCGGCAAAGAATTTATTTTGCCGAGTGCCAAAATTTGGCACTCTAAGAAACTATTTTTTTGGTTTTTGCCACCAATTTTTTTGAAGCTTTAGTACAATACCACAAACAACATGTTTAAATTTGGGATATTTTCATTGCCTTTTGGCATATTTCTATAGTTTATTTTGTTTTGTTGAGTTTTTCCAAAAAATGTAAGTTTGAACTGCAGGTGCATCGAATAATGGATTACATTCGTTCAAAAAATGTTATCCTTGTTTCTTAGTGTAAATTTAGGCTAAATCCAGGAACTGTCTCGAAATTTCGATCAACATGCTCACGGGCAACGCCGCCAACTTGCGTGGGAGTGGTTTTTAATTGTATAAAATGCGAACAATTAGAAAATCATGAAACTTGTCGAGTTGTCGCCGTATCGTATCGCGATACCGTGGAAAAATTTGAAAAGTTTCGAGCACGCCGTCACGCACGATGCTCACAAACCGGAGATCTCCACATTTGAAAGCGCACGATGCTCACAAACGTAGGAGATCTCCGGTTTGTGAGCATCGACGTGATAAATAACGTGTTCAAACTTTTTCAAATTTTTTCCTAAGATACGCGATACGATACGGCGATAACTCGACAAGTTTCATGATTTTCGAATTGCTCGATTTTATACAATTAAAAACCACTCCCACGTTAAGTTGGCGGCGTTCTCGTGAGCACGTTGATCGAAATTTCGAGACAGCCTCGGATTTAGCCTAAATTTATACTAAGAAACAAGGATAACATTTTTGAACGAATGTAATCCATTATTCGATGCACTGCAGCTCAAACTTATATTTTCCGGAAAAATTCAACAAAACAAAATAAACTATAGAAATATGCCAAAAGGCAATGAAAATATCCCAAATTTAAACATGTTGTTTGTGTAGTGTACTAAATCTTCAAAAAATTGGTGGCAAAAAAAAAAAATTGTTTGCCGAGTGCCTAGGGTTGGCACTCGGCAAGTAATAACTTTGCTCAAGGCCGCCACCGCACTCGGCAAAGAGAAACTTCGCCGAGTGCGGATCACGACACTCGGCGAAGAAAATTAACTTTGCCGAGTGCCGCCGATCTGGCACTCGGCAAAGCCGCTTTATCCTTCACCGCGCCCCCACGGCTGCTCTCTCAGACTTCTCTCATTTCTCTCTCCTCTCACCTCTCTCTCCTCTCGCCGCCGCATGCGCGCTTCGGCCGCAGACGGTAAACTTGTGCGATTGGTATCGCCAAGACGGTAAACCGCTCGTCCCAAACGATGAGGATTACAACTTTGACCCAAACACACGGGAGTTTTATCAACCAGAGGGGCTAGAAGGAGGTTTGACATAGACATGTTTTACTGATGGGCATGGAAGTAGACAATGACATTGATCAGACGGTGGAGATGAGGACGACGGAGAAGAGGTGCAAAATGCTAAGGACTTACAAATGCTTGAGCGATTACAGCTTAGGCGATGACAATGATGAGAACGATGGAGATGAGCCCGATTTACTCGACAATATTGATAGTGATGGCGACACCTATGATCCATTACATTGCCGATCGTGAAGAATATTTCTAATTCATGTAATACTATATTATTATTATTATTATTATTATTATTGCAATTATGTTTCGCTCATTTTGCATCTCTTTATAAGTACTTGTAATTTAACTGTGCTAATTGGTTTACTCTTTGAAATTGCAGGCACTCGACAAAATGCGGAAGGGCAGGCCGTCGGGGTCAACTCCTCTACATGAGGGAGCGCCACCACCCCACGCCGAGGACGACCCCTGCCCGAGCAGCCGACGAGGAGGACGAGGAGCGGCCGCCTCTGGCCGTCTGAGGGCAGGTGCAATGGCCGCCACCCCGCGTCGGTGGGCGAGGACGACCAGTGGTGGGCTCGCACATAGGAGGGGTGGCACTTCCTTTGACTCGTCGGACCACGGGAGGCGGCGACATCGACAAAGATGGGTTCCACTTGCACCGCCTCGCTCTACTCGTCGGGAGTCTACTTGCGCTGGCCTCGCAGCTTTTGCCGGCCGATCCCACTTCACCGGCAAGACGGTGATTCGACCCAGCCGGCGACAAGTAAGTATTATTTCACTACTATTTCATATGACATGTTGAAAATCTAATTGAGACTAACAATTCTTCTTAATGACTCTTGCAAAGAATCGAAGTTGTGTCCGAACGGGCCGGCACATCAATGCCACCGGGCCTTCGATTCGGAAGACTACCTCGGCATGGTCACCCACGCCTCGGTGACTTCGCCACTCGACGTGGGACCACTTCTACGCCGCCGAGGACAATGAAGTTCGCACCGTTGCGGCGCGGATCAAGGCCGAAGTTCGGTGAGTATTCATCGCACTAAATTGGTCAATACTACGCATTCATTGGTCGTTCTTGAAATAATGAAACGATACATGATGTCTCAGATGCAGGACTTCTTCAGTGCGACGAAGGGTTTGAGGACCGGGCGCGCGAGTGCGGGACAAGGTCAGAGGTCCCGACTCTCGGACTGTACCACGAGACGCGGCCCGGTGCATCATCAACTACAGCGCACGACGCCCTTGGTCAGTGGTGAGGAAGGCCGATGCCAGACCAGACGCTCACCAAGGAGCAAGACCTCGGTAAGTACGAAACATTAATACTGACTCCTTCCATGAAGAATAGGTAGGCTTTATTTCATCTTCTGATATATCAATAACTTGATGGCATGCAGCAATGTCCTGATTGGTGCGCCAGGCACCGCCTCGGCTGGGAGGCCATTGTGGGATGTGGCTCTCGGAGGAGTGGGCGAGAAGCACAACATCCGTCGGGATCGCCGCTGCAGAGATGGGTGGGCGCCACACCACCAAGGCAACCGAGCCTCAGGCAGACGCCTGCACATGGGTAATCTTCTTTGTGTTTTCATCTTTATTTATTTATTCTAACACTCAATTCTCATTACTTGTAATCATCTTTGTGTTTTCCTCGCAGTCCCAGGCGCACCAAGGCCAGGAATGCAACGAGTTCATGGCGTACGCCCTGGCACACAAGGGCAAGGCGACGGCCCCGGAAGTCACCTACAACCCGGCGGACGGGCCCGAGGCGTACACCAACGCGAGCGTCCACACCAAGCTTAGCGAGTACACCTCGGCGGCCCGCGAGCGCCATGGGGAGGACTTCGATCCGCCACCCACCCCGGACCTGGACTGGCGATGAGGTGGGAGGAGGAAGCAAGACGGCGCAGATTGGATGGCAGACAGCACAGTCGACTCCGCCTCTGTTCCCACCCTCGCCGAGATTCGAGCAAGGAGCACGAGCTCCTCCCTCCCCATACGCCTCGGCAGCAGAGCTCACAAGCAGCAGATGGCGGAACTCCTGTGTTAGTACTGCTTTATTAAATGCGCTCATTGCTTTTACACATCTACCTTGCCTTTGCATTGTTTAAACATTGCGGGTGGAATGTTGCAGGCCGACTTGCGGAGGTTGGAGGCCCAAAGAAGGCCCAGGGAGGCCCACCTACTGGAGGTGGAGGCCCACCTACCGGAGATGGAGGTCAGACAAGCCAAAAGGCGGCCGAGGGGCGAGGCCGCAGGACATGTTCACTTCATGGCGAGCCTTCAGCCTTGCAGTGTGGTCGTGCCCAGCCGCCGCCGCTCAGGTTGTGGCTCCTCCTCCTCCTGTAGGGACTCCGGTGAGTATATATGGTTGTTTATTCCTTTAGCTTGTGCGGCCCTCCTGTAGATACTCATGGATTCGCTTCTCCTTTGTGCAGCCACAGTCGGCGGGTTCGAACCCGACTCCTCAAGGTGGCCCTTCTTCACAGGCCAGGTGGCCAACTGGCCCTCCTCAAGGTGGCAGTTCACACTCTGGGTGGGGGGCTGGCAGTAGGTACCGTTTATTTGTTTCTTTTCATGTTGCATGGACTTGTATTAGACTTAGCCTTATGTTGGACTACTACTAGAGACATATATATTGTGATGGATATTGTCATGGATGATGCGAATGTATGTGATGGATTATGGACAATGGATTTGTATGTGATGTATTATGGATGGTGGATGTGTATGTGATGGGTTATGGATGTGTATGTGATGGAATATGGATTTGTATGTGATGTATTATGGATGGTGGATGTGTATGTGATGGGTTATGGATGTGTATGTGATGGAATATGTGCTGTGTATGTGATATATATGTGATTTCTTTGTTTGTGCTGATGGAAAGCAAAACCCAAAAAAAAAATAGCATTTTTTCCCTCTTTGCCGAGTGCCACACTCGGCAAAGAGGGCTTTGCCGAGTGCCGTACATAACACTCCGGCAAAGCCGGGAATCGAAACCAGATTTCGGCTTTGTTGAAAGTGTCGTACATGATGATTTCGGCAAAGTCGGGAATCAAACCAGATTCCCAGCTTTGCCGAGTGCCATAGCGATGGCACTCGGCAATATGTTTTTAAAAAACAAAAAATTTCTTTGCCGAGTGCAATAGTATGGCACTCGGCAAAGAATTTTCAAAAAAGAGAAAAAATTCTTTTTGCCGAGTGCACGAGGTGGCACTTAAGAAAGAGGCCGTCGAGTTAACGTCGGGTTTTTTTGCCGAGTCTTGATTGACACTCGGCAAAGGTTTTACCGAGTGCCCGATATGTGGCACTCGGCAAAGAAACCTTTGCCGACGGGTTCTTTGCCGACGGCTCTTTGTTGAAGCGCGACTCGGCAAAGCCTTTGCCGAGTGCAATAGGGGCTTTGCCGAGTGCCCTAAGCACTCGGCAAAGAGCCCGTCTGCAGTAGTGTATGTAAGAAACTAGAAAATTTTGAGCTAATCTGCAGGTACTGATTTCTAGATGTTCATAAAAGAAAATTTTAAAAAATGCCAGCTTTAATCGATCAGTTGCTTTAACCTCATACATATGCCAAGAAGAAAACGACTAGTCGAGAGGTACATGTCAAAAAAAAAAAAAAGCTACATTATTATGGCCCTAGTTTCGCGTGTGCTGATGTTCGCTTTCAGCCACATTTTCGTGCTACTAATGCCTAATGTTGCCATTGTATGCAGGCAATCAAATCTGGTAGTGCAAACACTGACAGCTCTAGCTATAATTAATTGTCAAAAGGGGTCAATTTAAGTTTGGTGAGGTGTACTGTAAATTGGGATGCAGAGTCTAACATATGGGAACCAAGTTTCCCAACGTGTCAAACTCTAGATGGTTTCAAGCCTAAAGTTAGAGAGCGTTCCAAGGAACCAGTGAACCATGATCAGTGTTGAAAAAGTTGGGCACTTTATTGGAGTAACTAATGTAAAAGAATTAGAGTTTGGTAAGTAAAAAACAGGTTTTAAGTTAAGGTTTACTGTCCTTTTACCTTGCATCAATCATATGTATATCACAATCTAGTGTGCAATCAGGTCAAGCTAAGGATATTTCGTGTGGGAGAAAGTCAGAGGAGATATGCTGCACACAAGTGTGTTGTCTTGTTGCTTGTATATATCTGTTAACAATTTCAATAAATGGAACATGCATGGCCTTTGTGCCTTATCTCCAGGGCAGCCCTGGGTGTGTATACACGGGATGAGGCAAACATTATTTAATTTGAGCTTTACAAGAGCAATCAACTTGTTTACCAACATCATATGATTTGGCTACCTCTGGCTAATTGATCTTGTTATGCGAGATGTCACGTGTGTGTATGTGTGTGTGTGTGTATATATAATTAGTATATGAGTATACACTTTTTCATATATAAAAGAAGTATATACACAAATTTAGCTATAAAAGGTGGACTTTAATCATTTTTTCATAGAACTCACTTTGAGGTATCTTATAATTATTATTGGAGTATGCTCAAATAGATAAAGAGGTATCATCATACGATTTAAGTAGTATATGAGAAGCGGGAGTACGTACTCCTAGGAGTACTATATCATTTTCCTATATATATATATATATATATATATATATATGAGAACGTATCTAGTGCTATTGGGTAATTCAGTGCTAAGATGCTAATACCAATCTTGATTGTTGGATCTGAATTGAACAACCAAGATTAATGCATGCTCTCACATCTAAACCATTTAATCACTTTGAATGCTCCCACCTTCATTAATGCGTCTTCATTAAACACCATGCATGCTCCCACCTCCAACGGTTAAGATCCACATCCAACGGTCAAGATTGGTATTAGCACCTTAGTGATGAATTACCTATTAGCACTAGATACGTTCCATACACACACACACACACTTTCTACTCCCGGGTGTAGTTTTTTCCACCTTTGATATACAACTTAAAAGAACTTGACATACTCCTTTATCACTTTGGGTATACTCATATATTAATTATAAGATACTCCAATGCGAACCACACAAAAAATTTGTAAAGGAGCCCATAGTTTTTAGCATATTTTGTAAATACCTTCATATTCGCACTAAAAATGAGTATATCTAAAAAATTATACATACCACCCCTGAAAAGATGTGAATACCACCTAAGTAGTTTTATATACTCGTATACTACACATACATACTCTCAGTTGAGCAAAATAATATATATATATATATATATATATATATATATATATATATATATATATATATATATCTCCAATTTGGCACACCTTGTGCCGCACCTTTCCAACTCGAATTTGCAATCTCGAATTTATAATCTTGCGAGTTAAAGAACTACGGTGCATACTGCTTTATAACCATGTGCCACGTCTTCATGGGGTCGTGGATTTATTCCTCGACCTTCGTAATTCTAGACTTGTGCACAAGGGTGCACCCGTGTGTATACCCTGTAATAGCAAAAAAAAAAAAAAAAAAAGGAACTGTGGTGCATGATTTGATTCAACTCAATTAGAGGATGCTTAATTACCACTTCCAATCATGAACACAGCATAAATAGTTTTAGTAAGCTTCATGTCACACGAATATACACGTAGCATGACAGCTAAGAGTAAGCTAGCAGTATGTCATTGCTTCTCTTCTAGTTTATCAAGGTTGGGTGATCACATATGTTGGGATAAGTACTACGACTTCCTAGCAATCAATCATAAGCTAACAAATGATAAAATAGAAGTTAAATAACCTTGATGTAAGCCAGCTAGCTAGTAGAGGTAAGTAGTATGTGATAGGATTGATCTTCTGTTTTTTTCTGTTTGAAAATTTTGGCTCTTCCTTGCATATAAAATGCCTTTTCCTTGCATTTATAAGTCCAATATTTCATATTGTAAACTTGAAAAATCTCATGCTTAATGAGAACCACACAAAAAAAAAAAATCCTACTTGTACAGCACTGTAATAAACAGTGAACAATATACCCAGTTCTTCCCAACAAATATATAGCAGCCTGGCCCCCATCAATTAACTGTTGCTCACAGTGCCACAAGCAAACCGACCCCAATGTCAGAGACTGTGAGGTCGCCTCTGTAGGTGTGTAAACCTACCCTAGTTATGAGTTACTATTACTATTAGGCAGGCAACTACTATTACTATTAGGCAGCAACTAGTACATGACAAGACTGTTATTGTTTCCTAAGAAAGTTTTAATCATGCATGCAGCCTGCCCATCCGCTGCATCTAGATCCCCATGTCTAGTCGGATTAACGATTAATGGGTACTACAAATTAAGATATTTAGATTCTCCTCAGGAGACATTAAAATTTTTCGTACCTGTGTAGATCACGAGGACAAAAGATCTTGTCATGGCCACAAATACAGAAACAGCTGTATTATTTTGATGGCAATCTAGTAGCTAGGTCATCTTCAGTTAGTAATTGCCAGAGACGAGGACAAGATCTTGTCGTGGCCACAAATACAGAAACAGCTGTACTATTTTGATGGCAATCGAGTAGGTCATCCTCATTTAGTAATTGCCAAAGAAGATCAATCTCCAGATACAGGACATCTTGATTTGTGCTTTTATATTTCACTCGAGGAAACACAGTGTAAGTGACTCTTTAAATTGTGTAACGAATTGCTTGTTGTTATGCGACAGGTTACATGCCACAAACTTTGGATTCTATCTAATCGAAAAGTTAACAATTTAAGGATTTATTTCCAGCATGTTTAACTTGACATGGAAAATTTTCGTTCTGCAGGCAAGATCTTCTTGCAGGAAGTACACGGAGAGGACACTTGTTGTAGCTAGAATGGCAGATATATGGGAAGCTATATTCAAAGAGACAACTCATTAATCCAGATCTCTGTTGCTGCTATCTGTCTCTCTTTATTGTTCCCATGCATGCAAAATCCAAGCCTCATCAGTACTACAATCTCTTGCAGTGACCATCTCCATTTTGATGTAGAAATCTAAGAGCCTCGATGTGATGTTCCTCTCACCTCACTCTTCTGCACCAGAAGACTACCAAGAGGAGCCAAGAAAGAAGCAGCTACTAGCTAGCAGCACGACTCTCGCTCAAAAAAAAAAAAATACTCCAAGCTCCTAGCAACTAACACAAACATCTGCATGGACATGACATGACAAGTATAACATCTACATGGACATGACATGACAAGTTGGATCAAACTTGTTCCTTCTCCATTTGCAGCCTGATCTCCCTGTTGAACCTCGTGATGAACTCCTCCACCCTCCGGTTGAGCTCCTCGTCGGACAGCCTCTCGTACTCGCTTTCCTCTTCCTGCCGCGGCCGCCCTCCGTCGCCGTCCGTCGGAGCTTCTCCTCCCTCACGACCACGCTCTTGTCCTGCACGGGCACGCCCACGGGCGCGTGTGAATGCGACCTTCTCCGCTGCCTCCTCATCCTCTCCTCCTTCACGAGGCTCTTGCTCGCCGTCAGCCTCGCCCTTGCTTGTACAATTGATCCGTCGATGTTCTTGATGGCCACGGCCTCGCCGGCAGCGGCGGAAGCAGAGGACGAGCTAATCAGCATCATCTGATCTCCACTCTCCGGATTAGCTTCTTCTTCTTCTCCTTTCACAACCAATGCATGGCTATTCTTGGTCATGACCGCATCTCCATGGTCCCTCACAACCAACGCTTGGTTATTATTGATGACCACAGGTAGCAGCTCGTCGTCGGAGACAACCATTGACGCATGGCTGTTCTTGAAGACCGCAGGCTCGCCGGAGACGACGAAGGGACGGTCGTCGTAGGCGGCAGCAGCGGAGGAGGAGGAGCCGAAGAAGAGCATGCCGGAGTCGGCGGCGATGACGACGATGATGAAGTTGGACATCAGGAACCAGAAGGTGGTGTCCCTGAAGAGCGTAGCAGGAGGGATGTGGAGGAAGGAGACGTAGAGCACAGGCAGCGACATCACCAGGATGGAGATGGACACCTTGGTGATCAGCTTCTTCTGCTGCTGCTGCTTACTATGATTCTGTGGAGCTTGCATGTTGAGGAGAGGCGGCATGTACTGCATATGCTTAATTTGCTTCTTGCTACTATGCTTGCTTGCTATGGCTTTGAGGTGTTCAATGCTTCAATGTGAGCTAGCTTAATTAGTTGCAAGCTTGTGTGAGAGAGATGGCTGCTTGGTTTGTGATTTCTATGGCCTTGTGAGGAAGGGTGTGTAGTGTGAGATGCCCTTTTATAGGAGGGCAAGAGGAGGGAGATGTGTGTGTGTGTGTGTGTGTGTCAGTGTGTGTGTTTGTGTGTGTGAGAGAGAGAGAGACTATACTAAATGCTAATTGTAGAGAGAGAGAGAGAGAGAGAGAGAGAGAGAGAGAGACTATACTAAATGCTAATTGTTGTATAGGTGTAGGTTTGTGGTGGTTTGTGTGTGAGAATGATTGGTGAGTCTAGAGAGTGCATTGGATGGACTGATCCTACTTGATAGGGGCATGGTGGTTATGCATGCCTGAATGGAGAGGGCAAAGCAAGGGGCTGGATGCATGGTGTTGCACTGGATTTGGGCATGCAATTTGCAAAGGTGGGGACTGTTTTGATGGGATCAAATGGGTTTCTAGCACATGTTGGCCGGCAGGTCAGGACAACCAATGCTCTTTAGGATATGGAAGTGCAATGAGGAATTAAGGGGGAAAAAAAATCATGCTTGTGTTTTGAAAAGCAAGTTAAGAGCATACTTCCTTATATCCACACACCCCAGCTAGCAAGGCAAGATCATATCAAACCTAGCTAGGTCCTCATCCATACCAATCTGGAATATTTTGCTCTGCTTGAATACAACATAACACGGCCAAACTCTTTTGGAGATGTATCATCACATACAGGCCCAAACAACACGTCTTCCTTGAATTGCCATTTAACAGCAGGATCATGACAGGAGAGAGACCCGCGGCTTGCTCAACTTGCTGCGAGAAGGCATTGCACCTCGAACCATGCAACCCATCGAAATTTAAGTTTATCTGACGAGTCTGAGAGCGCCGAAAGATGCACTCTCGTTACAGCTATTTCACCCTCGTGGTTCAGAGAAGCATGAAAGGCTCTACTCTACGTACCTTGTGGCATCACCTGATGACGTTGAACAGTGAGTGCAGGCTCCATACATCCAGTCAGGGGAAAAAAAATGCGCCGTACATATAGCACTCTCGGATAAACTAAACCTGGATTGAGTTAGCTCCGATCCTCTCTAAACAAACTATTAGTTAGACACGACTAGGGCTTGTCGGGATGAGCCGAGATCTCCACCCAATCCACGTGGAATACCCCGCCGTGGGAGAATTTCCCGCCTAGCCGGCGAGCGCGTTTGGATGAGGCCGGGGTGGGGAAAATCCCGCCCGATCCAACCTAATCCATTGGGGTAAAAAATATCGCCTCCACGACCGGGAACATCACCCCCACGAGGCCACGACACATTGAGCGACGCCGCCTCCACCCCTCTCGTTGCCGCTTCCTTTGATGTGTGGTGCGGCTCCGCCTCCGCCCACTCCGGCCGCCGGCTCCTCTACCACGCACTTCACCGCCGGCCTCCGCCTTCACCGTGCAATTCTCTGCCAGTTGCCGTCTCCACGGCCATCACTACTGGGTTGGCCTCATCTGTTAGAAAAATAGAGACAAAAGGAAAAAAAAATAATTTTTACGTGGAAAACCCTTGCGGAAAAAAACCACGGTGCCAACCAGCGATGATCACTATATGAGGAGTGTTTACAAATCGCATGGATTACAATGAGGCATCCCCTCTCCCTGTGCGGCTTAAAAGAGGCATATAAAGGGTAAAATGACTTAGAGTCCAAGTATAAAACTTATCCGCTAATATGGCATATTTGAATACAACCACATTAGAAATTCGGATCATATATCTCAACAATCTTCACCTTGAGACGAATTTCCTCTTGTAGCAAAATAAAGAATTATTAATCACCATAGTAACCCCACTATAAGATAAAAATCACCGTGTGTCAATTAATCTCGGAACTAAACTGTAATACCAACTAAGCTTGAGCAAAAATCAAACTTAGTAACAAGAACATGCTTTGTCATCATATCAACTGGATTATCATAAGTACTTATCTTGCACACCTTGACACCACCTTGAGCAATAACACCTCGAATAAAGTGATATCTCACATCAATGTGATTTGTTTTCTCATGGAACATCTGATCCTTTGTAAGGCATATAGCACTATGACTATCACAAAATATAGTAGTGTAAGAATTATCTCCACAAAACTCAGTGTACAAACCTCTCAACCAAATAGCTTCTTCTTAAGCTTCAGAAATAGTCATATATTCTACTTATGTGGTAGATAAGGCTACAGTAGCTTGCAAACTTGCCTTTCAGCTAATAGCACAACCACCAATAGTAAAAACATAACCTGTGAGGGGCCTCTTCTTGTCCAAATCGCCGGCATAATCAGAGTCAACATAACCAACAAGTTCATCTCTAGAATTCCCAAACTGCAAACGAGCATTAGAAGAAGGCCACTCATTAGCTCCGATCCTCTCTAAACAAACTATTAGTTAGACACGACTAGGGCTTGTCGGGATGAGCCGAGATCTCCGCCCAATCCACGTGGAATACCCCGCCGTGGGAGAATTTCCCGGCCTAGCCGGCGAGCGCGTTTGGATGAGGCCGGGGTGGGGAAAATCCCGGCCCGATCCAACCTAATCCACTGGGGTAAAAAATATCACCTCCACGACCGGGAACATCACCCTTGTTAGCCCACTCGCCGGTGCCTACGTACACGAACGCTTGAACGTCTGGACTCAAAACACACACACGCACTCTGAAACACAAAGAACGCGATATAGTGATTTTTGGTGCTGCAAAAACTGCACACTCATTTCTCTGTCTTTCTATTACTTTTATTCTCACACAAGAGGAGTAATTGAAAACACTAATGTGCACTACTGTGATGACCCATGACGTGGACACTAATGCAGACGTTGCCACTGTCAACATCAATTTGCATCAAAGCACTTTATGTCCATGCATCATCAAGAGCATTGCTACCAGTACACAACGTCATGAAAAAACAAAGAAAATGGAAGTACTAATTGTGAAATCAATTCACAATGAACGCACATGATTATTCAATAAACACCTCCTAACCATGATGCGCTTTCCTGATCTCAACGCAGCCGATCTTTGTACGCAACTCTTGAAACTTGACACGGCCCAACGCCTTCGTCAGAATGTCAGCTAACTGCTCTTACTTCTTTGTGTAATGACAGTCATAGCTCCGCGTACCAGCAATATACCAGAGTATATGGTCTTGGTCTCTTTCATGTGAACATCCTCAAACTCCTTGCGCAAGGCCTGGAGTCGTGCCTCCCGGACGCGATCAACTCCCATGCGCATTGTTCGGATGGCCTCCCATGCCGATCTGGCTGTGTTCTTGGATGCCAGTGAGGCTAGCATCTCTGGAGGTACCGCCTGGAGAATAGCCGCCAGTGCCATTCGATCCACACGAAACTCAGTGCCTCCAGGTTCAACCGCTTCCCAGACTCCCTGAGCTTGAATATTGACCCTCATGAGCAGCGCCCAATCATTGTAATTAGTGCGCGTGAGGACGGGATATCTCAGTGATACACCCGTTTCTCTTGGCGCCACATGCGCCAAAACCCCTCGGCCGCTGTCACTTCCCGCCACCATCGCTCAACGACCACTGCCGTCGTGAGATTCAGTGGAGGGAGGAGACGCTGATCTTGTACCCCTTGGCATCATCGCAGGATCAGACGTTTTACCGCTCTGATACCAATTGACATAATCAAATAGATTCTGCTCTGCTATTCGCTGATAGCCGAAGACGAAAACTGAAGAGTTTCGGACGAGGAACAGTGGGCATAATAGAAAAACTCAGTCTCAGTAGAGAAGACTAAATGCAAAACAATATGTGCCGCCTCGGCTCAAAACTACGGCTTATCTCTTCCATTTATTCTCAGTTGGTAACAGGAAACAATTACATGCAGAATAATGTTCTATTCTTACTCTGGACCTCTTCTTGGTCCTGGAGAATAGCTATACGGCAAACTGAAAGAAAACAGAGACTGAAACAATATGCAGTATGCAGTTCGGTACATGCAGAGTGCTAGTTATTCTTAATACATTCAGCTACTGAATGAAGATGGACATCTGAATGTCATACGAAAAAGAGTGTGGTGAAATTAAAACCAACATTCGCGGCGCTGCGGAACCTGATGGCGCTGTCGCTGGACCGGAACTGGCTGGACGGGCCGATCCCGGCGAGGCTCGGCGCGCTGCCGCACCTGGGGCAGCTGAACCTGAGCCAGAACCGGCTCGCCGGGGAGATCGGGCTGCCCAGCGAGTTCGTGGCGCGGCTGGACGTGCGAGACAACGGCTAGCTGTGCATTGGCAGGGAGAGGTACGGCGACCTGTCCGACTACCTCGAGGCGGCGCCGGATCAAGTGGTGCGGCGGATGGGTCGCCGGCGCACCGGGAGAGCTCGGCCGCCAGGAGGCGGAGCTCCGTTCGAACCGTGTGGATATGTTGTTTCGCGTGTGTTTGCCGCCGTTTCCGTGAGGCGCACGCAGTTGTGTTAAGCTGGCTGGCTTACTCACAATGGCAATGTAGATTGCGTGTGCTCTGCCTAGTTGAGGTGAAATTGGTGTATTTAGGGATGGATATCGCTCATTTTATATTTTATATATTATTTTTCTATTAGAGTCGGAGTTTGACGTCGATAATGTTGAATACTTATTTCTCCATCCCGTATTTACTCGGCAAGCATTTGATCGGTGAGACGGTAATTATCCATTTCTTTTGCATACCTACATGGGGACATTGAACGGTATGAGTGCAATCAAAGTGAACATGTAGATACTAATAGCTAAGATGTTGAAGAAAAAGCACTCATATTCCTCGTTTGCTCAAATGCAATAACCCATCTATCTGTTATCATCGTTTCTAAGTAGAGTCACAACAGTTTTTCCTTGTACCACTGATATACATACACATTCGGAAGGATATCGCTTATTCCGTATCATATTCCATATTTTTCCTTGGAGACGGACATGAATAGTGCCGCATACTCATTTATCATTTTTGCATTTGCTATGTAAGCCTTCGGCCGGTCTTATTCGCTGCGTTTGCACCCCTAGTGGCTAGTCATTGTCAATTGGTTGTTCATGCAGATGGAGTCTTCATTTTGTTGAGTTTCTATTTTAGATGACACTGTTTGCACGTAAAATAGCAAATATAGTCTTATCTGGAGATCAAAGCTAAAAATAACACCGTGTTGAGTATATAAGCATTTTTCGTATTACTTTAATCCAGAAATATAATATATGAAACATATGCATAAAGCAGATCACAAAGAACACTATAGGAATGCGATTGATTCTAGAAGAGCGAAGCAAGTAACAAGAAAGATATAGGCATACCAGATTGAGGAGGAAGATGCGCGGTGTTCTTGATGATTCGTGATTCGTCATGGCGTAGTGGTAGTAGTAGTACGGTTAATGTAGGCGTAGTAGCGTGCGATTGATGTAGAACGAAAGCGAGCGTTGATGATGTAGCGTAGCAATGACGCGATCGCGCGACGCTCCCAAAACCCTATTCGTCCTCGCTCGTGTAAGCCTTCGAGGATGAGGGTTCGGAGGCTCGCTTCTCCGGTCTTGATCGTACAGCGTCTCGCGGGATGGAGATTGCCGAGACAACAACAAAGAGATTGTGGAAGCGTATTGTGGAAAACCGGCAAAGAAGCGAGCGCACTTTATTCCTTTTATAGCCAAAACTTCGGAGTCAAAAGGCCAGCGATGCGCCATCAATGTCGAGGCGTTTGATTTTGAATAGATAAAGAAAATCGCGCCGCACTGACGCTGCGCTGCGCTGCCACGCGCACGCACAAAGACGGCGATGGCGGCGGCGTGTGTTGTCTCTTGGCTCTCTCCAATTCCACAAGAAGAGGTCTCACGTTCCACCTTATAAACAGGTGCAACTCCACTTCAATTGTCCATATGGGACTAAACAGTTTAGCATAAGCATATGAGCTTTTGAGATTTACCAGGAATTAAATTGAATATTATAATATGGGCCTAGCCCATTTAATTCCAACACACCGTGGACTCGCTGGCAAACGACATGTGTATTCGTCCGTGCCACAGGTGTTCGGACCCCTCGTCCCTTCTCTTAGAGAAAAACTTTCGACATGTATCCTCGTCTTTCCTCTTGGAGAGGGGACTACCAATAAATACGTAAAGCAGCAACGCTACACCTATAAAATTACTCCCCCGTCCCAAAATACCCACCGCTTTGGACCTTTCTACGGTCTCCAAAGTTAAACTTTCGACTACTAATTGTATACTAATACATCTATAAAATGTTACGATGTTCTAAAAGTATTGGCTAAGCTAAACACAAGGTTTGCCGAGGTTCAGGATATTAAGCAGCTAGAGGCAAAATCGTATGAATATTTAGCATCCATCCCATGGCCATTTTTGTTTTGTTGCTTTGGAATTCGCCCAGATCCGTTTCTCTACTCGGCCGTGCCCGTAATGCTCTCTCTAATCTACTTCATTCTCAAGGCTATAATAATAAAGTCCAAGAGAAGGAGAAGCGAAGCCTTGTCGAATGTGTGTGTGTCGCTGGCCCAGCCCACCTGGGTGGACCAGGTCCATCCAAAACAGGAGAGGCCGTCGATGCAACCGAGGAGGCAGCCCCCCTACCTCCGCCTTCCACCGCAGCCTACGCCCAGTCCATACACCGCTGCGAGTGGTCTCCGCCGTCCAGGTGGGCCCTCCTCTCCCTCGGCCCGTAGACTCCGCCCACGAGCCTTTCCCCGTAGCGGCGTCGCGAGCTCGCCCACCTCGTGCTCTCCGCCTCCCCACCTCGCTTCCTCCTCCACTCTTCGCCTAAGCGAGCAGCGCACGACGCCGCCCCGTATAAAGACGCTCCACCGCGCGCGTCCCGGCCGCACCACCACCGCCTCCTCGTCCAGAACCCCGACGGACTAATGGCCTCCGCCGCTGCCTCGCTGCAAGCCCTGCACGGCGTCGGCACCGCCGCGTCCTCCAAGCCCAGATCCGCCGCGCCAGGTACGCCCCCGAATCATCAGCAACTGCGTGGGGGCGTAGGCTCTCTGCTTCTGCAAAGCGACTGACATAGTAGTAACAATTCAGTGGCGAGGAGCGTGCGCGTGGCTGCGGCCGCGAAGGGATCGAGCCCGTCTCGGGCGCACGGCCGGCTGGTGGCCCGCGCCGCCGTTGCAGTTACGTACCACCTTCTTCGACTTGCTACTGTAAGGTGCTCGCGTTGTGCGCTGCGCGTACTGATTCCCCCCCATGGGGATTGCTGTGTTTACAGGCGAAGGCGGATGAGGCGGCGGCGAGCTCCAAGTCGGGCGGGTAAGATTTTTGCTGCGATAACATAGTAATGCGTGCTTGCTCTTGGGAATGCATCTGGAGTGGTCCAGTTTGGTTGGGCAATCAGTTCAGTTTGATTTAGATGTTATAGGATATTATGCCTCGGATGGGATCCTATGGGGGGCATAATTTGCCGGATATTGGTTCGAGTCCTGAAGAGGACATGCCTGGCCGGGAGCTTCCCTGAACCCTGCCTGTGCCTTTTTTTGGTTTGCGACCTGAAGAGCGCGAAATTAATCCAGGGCACCAACCAAACAAGCCCAATCTTATCACAACTGATGGGAGTAAGATTGGAATTCTGTGGTTTGCTTATGTTAACTGGTAGACATGGACAGAGTGAAAAGCCTGAGTTTTTTTCTTTCTAAATTAATGCGTGGACATATATTTTAATTAACTCCAATTTGGAGCAAGTCCAGTTATCGATCAGTTCAACATTTTATGTGGCCATTCATCAGCACAAAAAACAGAATGTTAGCACTATTATGAAATAATATGGTATCTATGAATGCTGGCTCCTACTACCTTCAGAGCACAGGAAGTGATTAGTGATTTTCTTTTGGTTGCTATATTGAAACAGAGAACTAGTCTCTGGAATCCCTGTACTAGAACAATAGAATTATAGCATTGCATCATCTGCTATTTTACTTCAACAGCCTTACAGACAACTGTGAATTAGAACATCATACATTATTCTGTAGAGTAGACAAGGTGCTTGATCTTGGAACTAATTGACAGTGGAGATTAATTCTGTGCTCTTATAGACTGGCCGTCTCCTTGGACACTTCCATCCATTCCCATGTGTTGAGTTGAATGCATATCCTGTATCAGCAGATCTGGCACTTTAGGAATTCCTACTCCACTTGGTCAACATTTGTACCGTTTGAAATGTTTATATATTTATTATGAGAAGTCTAAACATTGACGATGACCACTTAGACTTAGCTTTACAACGTATGATTTGCTTGTCTTCAGAATTCAGATTGTCTCTATGTGAGGAAGCAAAGTCACTAATTATAATTTGAAAACTTATGCGCAAGACTTATGTTAACAAATTATAGGTGTTAATGTGGAAATAGTAAGATATCTCTTTGAGGGACAAGTTTTTATCAGGAATTGCCTTCCTTTAATGAATATATTATTGCCATCCGAATTTGCCAGTTTGCAGCCAGTTGCCAGTAGGAGACAATCTTGAACTTGCTTGGTTCACAGTTTAAGATGGAAATAGAGAAATTTGTGGCAGCCAGAACTTATCCAGGAACTTCTGGATACTGCTAGAATGCCCGTTGGTTCCAGCTTGTAACTAAAAATGAGGCAAATTACCCTATCTTTTCTCCATCTTTGTTTATTAATGGAAAATGATTAGTAAATCATTTTGTTGAGATGTAAATCATATAAACTCGAAACCCGTCATTACTCCCCTTGAATTGAAACTGACTAATCTTACTGGGGTAGACTGATATGGCTAATCTCTGGTGATAGGCTGGTAGCATTCGATAATACAATTCGCCTTTCCGTCAGTTTGGCTTGTCCAAACCAACGCAAAGCTCTGAATCGTAGAACTTAAGTAATTTCTTTATTGGATCTCATAACAGAACCTGCCTCTCCTTTTATAGCTGAGAAGCTCACGTAACAAAAACTGCTAATTATAGCTATCCGGATCTATTACAACTTCCTCACCAAACTGGTTATCTAGTAGCTATACTGTCAGGAGATGAGCGCTGGGAGCGGAGGCGGAAGGGAAGAATCAACCCAGGAGGATGAGGATTGCGTCGGGATGCCGTGGCGAACGATGCGATGAACAATACCGCATGATGAACAGTACCACGGCAGGAAGCAATGGTGTTGGCGCAAGGGAGGTTGGGAATAACCCAATCCTTTGCTGGTTTTTCTATTACTCCATATGCTCCTTATACAGAAGTACAATCTGAAATAGAATGTTAATCCTTCCCTAGACTAGGACTCTAACTCTTATCTGAAATAGAAGGTTAATCCTTCCCTGGACCAGGACTCCACTCTTCCTAATACAAACTTCCCTAATTGAAATCTTCCTAATTGCAACTGCCTAAAGCGATACATTGGACTCTTATGCGGCCTCTAGGGCCGGCTGCTCCTGTGCCTTGTGGCACCGGCCGTAGACGCGGCCCCACATGACATCTCTCCCTCCCTCGATGAACAACTCGTCCTCGAGCTGAAAGGAGGGATAATATTTTTTGAAATCCTGGACATCTTCCCAATAAGTATTGGAAGCCGATGAATACTACCACTGTATCGATACTTGCCACTTGTCACGAGCAAGCCTGGCACGCAGCGCCTTCAGAGGCGCTGGAATGGCCCGCCCATGGAGAAGGGGCGGCAGTGGGGTTGGTGACGACGGTGGCACTCCGCCAAACTTCTTGAAAAAACCCACATGAAAGACATCATGGATGTGGGTCGCCTTGGGAAGGTCCAGCTGATACGCCATATCATTGATCTTAGCGATAATGCGGTAAGGCCCAAAATAACAGGGCCTAAGCTTCCCACGGCTGGCCCCGGGCAGAGAAGTGACCGCCCGATGATGAAGGCGCAACCAAACCAAATCGCCAATGTCGAAGTGTACGGAGCGATGCTTCTGATCGTAAAATTTCTTGTAAAATTCTTGGGCGTGGAGTAAGCGACTCCGAACATCTGCCAAGAACAAATCGCGGTCCTGGAGTGCCTGATCAACTGCTGTGGTGTGCGCTGCTCCTGGCTCATAGTCTCGAAAAGATGGGGGGTCACGCCCATACACCACGCGGAATGGCGTCGTCTTGAGGGCTGAATGATACGAAGTATTATAAATAAATTCCACCCAAGGAAGCCATCGAACCCACTGTTGTGGTCGGTCTCCAGTCATGCAACGGAGGTACATGGCAATGATCTTGTTCACCACTTCAGATTGGCCATCAGACTGTGGGTGATAAGTCGTACTCATGTTAAGGCTGGCATCACATTGAGCAAATAAGTCCTTCCAGAAATTCGAGGTGAATACTGGGTCCCTGTCCGATACAATGGAGGTAGGGATGCCATGAAGCCGGACGATCTCTGTAAAGAAGGCATGTGCAACGGACAAAGCTGAATATGAATGGGCCAAAGGAATGAAATGGGCGTATTTTGAGAACCTATCGACTACTGTTAAGATGACATATTTGCCACCCACTTTCGACAATCCCTCCACAAAGTCCATGGAGATATCAGACCACACCGAGGAAGGGACTGATAGGGGCAGTAGCAATCCCGCCGGGTGGAGTTGTTCTGTCTTGTTGCGTTGGCAGACCCCACAGGCGCGGACGTACTCCTGAACTGTCGCCCGGTCCTGTGGGACATGGAAATTTGCCCGCAAGAGATGAAGTGTCTTCTGGATCCCTTCATGAGGCCCATCATGTACATCCCCTAGGACAGCCGACAGGAACATGGAGTTGGCTGGAACGTGGGCGCGCTGCTCATAGCACACCATGCCCTCCACCAAGGACCAAGGAGAACCGAGCTCACCAGAGGCGATGCGCTCCCGGAGGCTCAACAAGGTCGGCTCTGTGCATGCGGCCTGGCGTAGATCCTCGAACAAAGAGAATTGGGGTGCAGTGATGGCGAAAGCGATCCCCGGTTCATCATTCTGGCGAGACAGGGCGTCGGCGGCCACATTCAAGCGACCGGGCTTGAATTCTACTACAAAATCAAACCCAAACAATTTGCTAACCCATTGATGTTGAGGTATCGTGGAGAGGTGTTGATCCAGAAGAAACTTGAGGGCATAATGGTCTGTCTTGATAGTGAAAGGACGGACTCCAATGCCGTACGGCTTGTACTAGACCAATGAACTCACGTTCATAAGCCACCAGCTTGGTGTGGCGTGCCGCAATGGGGCTGCTAAAGAACGCGATGGCCCCAGCGCCTTGGTGAAGAATGGCGCCAAATCCCGTGCCCAATGCATCACACTCCACAATAAATGGAGATGAGAAATCCGGCAGCTGGAGAACTGGCGCCAAGGTGAGTGCCTTCTTGACGGCCGCAAAAGCCTGTGCGGCTTCCTCCGTCCACGTGAACCCCTCTTTACGGAGGAGTTGGGTCAAAGGGGCTGCCATGGCGCTATAGTTTTTGATGAAGCGGTGGTAGTAGCCCGCCAAGCCGAGGAAGCCGCGCAGAGTGCGGACCGACTGGGGCTGCGGCTAGTCCAATACACCCTCCACCTTAGACGGGTCCATGGCGACGCCTTCGGCCCGAATGATGTGGCCAAGGTATGACACTGCCGATTCCCCAAAGAGACTTGGATCTTTTCAGAAAGAGCTGATGTCGATGTAGAAGCTGAAACACGGCTCTTACATGTTGCAGGTGATCTGCCCAGGAGGAGTTGTATATCAAAATATCATCGAAAGACACAAGGACAAAATAACGTAAGTAGGGCTGAAGAACTTCATTCATAAGAGCCTGGAATGTGGCCGGTGCGTTTGTCAGGCCAAATGGCATGACTAAGAACTCGAAAAGGTCCTCATGCGTCCTGAACGCTGTCTTCTCAATGTCCTCGGGGTGCATCCGTACCTGATGGTACCCTGAGCGCAAGTCCAGCTTGGTGAAGAACCGAGCCCCTTTGAGCTCATCAAGCAGCTCGACCACCGGAATGGGGAACTTATCTTTGATTGTCTTGTCGTTCAATGCCTGGTAGTCGACGCAGAAACGCCATGTTCCATCCTGCTTTTTGACTAGCAGGACAGGAGCAGAGAATGCCGAGGTGCTGCGCTGGATAATGCCCTGATCGAGTATGGTGGCGCGTTGGCTCTCCAACTCATCCTTCTGGAGGGCGGGGTACCGGTACGGTCAGACTACCACAGGGCCCGAACCGGGCAGCAGGTAAATGTGATGGTCCCGGTGTTGCGCAGGCGGCAGACCCGTGGTTCCGCGAAGATGGTCTGTTGGTCTGGAACTCCTCCAAAAGATCGTCCGTGTGGTCCTCCGAGGTCGCCGTGTGGAGGTGTGGGCCAACTCCTGGTGGATTGGCGCCATGCCACACCATCTCCCGCCCTTGCCGCTGGAAGCACATCGTCCTATGGTGGAAGTCCCAAGTTATGGGCCCTAGGGAGCCCAGCCACTGGACGCCCAAGACGACGTCAAAGCCGCCCAACGGAATCGTGAGGAAGTCGAGGATGAAATCTTCTTTGTCGATGGAGATGGGCGGTGTGCGGCAGATGCCGCTGCTTGTGACCTGATCGCCGTTGGCGCTGCCACTGATAGACCCGTGCGTGGCGTGAGGGACAACCCCACTCGTGCGACCAATTCGGCCGCCACGAAGTTGTGAGTCGACCCAGAGTCCACCAGGGCCAGAAGGTGGACCCTGTTGATGACGACAGCGAGCTGCATCGTCCGGGTCTTACGGACGCCTGTTAAGGCAAGGAGGGAGATGGTTGCCGCCACCTCAGGTTCCTCCTCGTGCTCTGAGTTGGGCTCCACCTGCAACGAAAAAATGTTCTTACAAAACGAAAAAATATGCTTACAAAGCCACCGGATGGAATTTTTTGTTGCAGTTGTAGCAGTGTCCTTGGCTTATGCGTTCCTCCAGCTCGGTAGGCGTCAGGCGCTTGAAGGGGCGCGCAATGCGTGACGCGCCTGTCGACGATGTGGATGAGCGTGCCGCTCCTGACGCACTTGTCGACGCTACTCTCGCTGCGGGAAGGGGAGCCGAAGGGAGTGCGTTGTTTGGTAGCGAGTTCAGTCGTGCTGCCGCGGTCTTGAACGCGGCCGACCGAGGCGCGGCGGTCCATCCTCCAGCGTCGTACGGTAAGGTGGTCAAGCGTTCGTAAGCCCAAGCCAGGTCCATTGCCTCTTCCAAGTCGATGGGCTTCTGGAGCTCGACGTGGGTCTTGAGTGGCTCGCCCAAGCCTGCCCTAAACAGCATACGCTGTTGCTCATCGTCCAATCGCCCAACACGAGCTAACAGCATCAGAAATTGCTCGCTGAATTCGTCCACCGTGCTTGTCCGGCGAAGCGCCGTCAACTCGCCTAGCGATTGTGGTGGGTTGGCACCCCAAATCGTTAAGAGACCAAGTCGGTGAAGTGTCTCCAGTTCGGGGTGCTCTCCATGCGCTCTAGACGCATGTACCAGAGCTGTGCCACCCCTGTCAAGTGATATGTGGCCAGCCACACCTTGTCCTCCGTGGGCGTTTGCTGACCTCGAAAAAACTGTTCGCATCGATTGATCCATGGAAGCGGATCTTCCCGACCGTCAAATGTCAGAAAGGAGAGCTTGGCGTAGCGTGGTGGATTACGAGGCCCCGCCCGGTAGAAATCCCCGGTGGAGGTGGTGTGGCGGCCGAAATCCCGACCGCGTCGACCACGTGCGTGCCTGGCCGCGGCATTCGTCGCCGTGGCGGTGGCCGTCGTCCGGGCTGCTACATCAGTAGCGGCAACGGCAGCCGAGGCTGCTGCGTCCCGATCGTCTTGATCCATGGCGCCTTCTTCACTACCGGGTTGGCCCTCTACGCGTGCCAACCGGTGATCATGGCGTTGCAGTTGGCTCCCAACTGCTGCAAGCTGGCCGGCGTGCATGTCGAGCCGATCCAATACTTCGAGCAGTAGTTTGAGTTGGTTGCCCGTGTCTTCCATGAACTTCATCATCATCTCCTTGAAGTTGTTGTCGAAACCCCCGCTGTTATCCATGGAGGAAGGAACAACGGTTGGCTCTGATACCAAGATGTCAGGAGATGAGCGCTGGGAGCGGAGGTGGAAGGGAAGAATCAACCCAGGAGGATGAGGATTGCGTCGGGACGCCGTGGCGAACGGCGCAATGAACAGTACCACAGCAGGAAGCAATGGTGTTGGCGCAAGGGAGGTTGGGACTAACCCAATCCTTTGCTGGTTTTTCTATTACTCCATATGTTGCTTATATAGAGTACAATCTGAAATAGAAGGTTAATCCTTCCCTAGACTAGAACTCTAATTCTTATCTGAAATAGAAGGTTAATCCTTCTCTGGACTAGGACTCTTACTCTTCCTAATACAAACTTCCCTAATTGAAACATTCCTAATTGCCACTGCCCAAAGCGATACATTGGACTCTTATGCGACCTCTAGGGCCGGCTGCTCCTGTGCCTTGTGGCACCGGCCGTAGACGTGGCCCCACATGACATATACTAATACCCGAGACATACTCGTAAACGTCTCTATTTCCGAACTGAACGCCACAACGAAGTCGTCACCGAGCCGGACTCTATCGGCTGTAGTTGTCATGGTGTTGTCAGCAGAACTGAATTGGCTGCTGTAGCTTCCGAACTGGAACTAGTCAATCCTGTCGCTGCTGATGCTGGATTGGAGATGGCTGATCGATGTCGTCATTGATATGTTTGCTCTACAAGCGCGTATACAACACTTCCACCCTCGCTGCGGAGACGGCTGATCGACGTCGTCGTTGATATGTTTGCTCTACAAGCGCGTATACAACACTTCGACCCTCGCTGCGAAACAACTCGTCCTCGAGCTGGAATGTTGGATAACGGTCTTTAAACGAAAGTAACTTCTCCCAAGTAGCATCAGCTGTAGCAGACCTGGTCCATTGCACCAAGAGTTCCCATACACCCCGATTAAGACGAGCACGCACAATGCTGGCAGGAGCTGGAACCACACGTCCATGAAGAAAATCTGGAAGACTCACAATATCAGAAGGGGGTGTACCTTCAAACTTCTTAAGTAAGGCAGCATGGAAGGCATTGTGAATGCGAGTGCGAACTGGAAGCTGTAGACGGTAAGCTACCAATCCAATTTTGTCTAACACTTGAAAAGGACTATAATAGCGTGGCGATAATTTAGAGGACCCATCATTGATAGCCGAAGCTGTGCGATGATGAAGGCGAAGCCAAACCCAATCGCCAAACCCAATCACCAACTTCATAAATGCAGTTCATTAGCTGCTGTGACCAAGTGTAGTTTGTTTAAGTTCTGTTACAGCCAATGACAACTGCTATACTGCTTGAAGAGTTAAATGAAACTTGTAGACTGTAGTTCTATTCTCTTAAATGCAGTTTATGCTGATACGGCACATGGTGCCTGCTGTGAATAAAGAAACTTAGAATGCATTTGGTATATGATATCTATTCCTTCTGCTTGTGCTGAAAATGCCTGATTGCATTAACCTTTTGTTCTGCAGTCATGAGGTCTTGATGTTTGAGGCCCTTAGAGAAGCTTTGATAGAAGAGATGAAATTGGATCCAACAGTGTGTGTTTTTGGTGAAGATGTTGGTCACTATGGAGGTTCATACAAGGCGACAAAAGGTTTGGCTGAGATGTTTGGAGACCTCCGGGTTCTTGATACCCCTATTGCTGAGAATTCTTTCACCGGCATGGGAGTTGGCGCAGCAATGAAGGGGCTCAGGCCAGTTGTTGAAGGCATGAACATGGGTTTCCTTCTCCTTGCTTACAATCAGATTTCAAACAATTGCGGTATGCTTCACTATACTTCAGGTGGTCAGTTCAAAATCCCAATTGTGATCCGAGGCCCTGGCGGTGTTGGGCGTCAGCTTGGTGCTGAGCATTCGCAACGTCTTGAGTCGTACTTCCAGTCGATTCCCGGCCTTCAAATGGTTGCTTGCTCTACTCCTTACAATGCTAAGGGCCTCCTAAAAGCTGCCATAAGGAGCGAGAACCCTGTGGTGCTGTTCGAGCATGTCCTTCTGTACAACCTGAAGGAGAGAATCCCTGATGAGGAATACGTTTGTTGCTTGGAGGAGGCTGAGATGGTACGTCCAGGTGAGCATGTGACCATCCTCACATATTCTCGCATGAGGTACCATGTGATGCAAGCCGCCAAGACATTGGTGAACAAAGGATACGATCCAGAGGTCATTGACATCAGGTCGTTGAAGCCATTTGATCTGCACACCATAGGAAACTCCATCAAGAAGACCCACCGTGTGCTGATTGTGGAGGAGTGCATGCGGACAGGCGGTATCGGTGCCAGCCTTAGGTCAGCCATCATGGACAACTTCTGGGATTACCTTGATGCCCCCATCATGTGCTTGTCCTCACAGGATGTGCCGACTCCCTATGCTGCAACTCTGGAGGATGCGACTGTCGTGCAGCCTGCGCAGATTGTGGCGGCTGTCGAGCAGATCTGCCAATAATTGAAATCTGAGTACATTGTTGAGTTACAAGTTTCCTCGATTCAGAAGCACTGTCATCTGTACGGTTTGTCGCGTAGTGACCTTGATTGTGGTGTACGGTTTGTCGCGTAGTGACCTTGATTGTTGTGTAGACATTGTATTCTATTTCGCGACACTGAACTATACCCTTAGCTATGCCTTTTTTGCCCATCTGTTCATTCTGTAAACTTTGATGCTCCATGATAATTCTTGCACTAGTCCATGTTAGGGTTTGATCATTTGTTTGTAAGAGGAGCTTCGGCAGGCAGGCTGGTGGAGATTGTATGATGTAATATGGTTCCTATTTTTCTCTTGCTGATTTTATTTTGAACAGCTGCAGGTATATGTTAGCCTGACGCTGATACCCGGAGTTGATGCCATTTGAAGAGGTGTACTCTTAGCATTCGCCAGACAGCACCTCGGATGGTCCTATTTCTTCTGCTTGGCTGCTCAATTCTTCATAAATTGTTATCTCTGGAGCAGCAGCTGCCGCTTCATTTTGTTTCATCATGCTCTATCTGACCTGTCACCCTATCTGTGGATGAACATTGCGTATGGAGTATGGCATGAGCCTTCCCAGACCGTCAGATCGTGGATCAAACGGTGTGCGGTATCAGGTCTGCGATCGGACGGTTGTGGAAGGCCCATTCCGGCCACATCTCAGATATGCTGCTGTTGCAAGGCCATCACAAGTGGGCAGGAAGAAGAGGGGGAGCAGCAGCTTCTGTTGGAGATGGGCAAGTCGCATCCTCGCGCGGTAAGTAGTTCCAGAGGACTTGGAGGCAGAGGAGGGCACAGAAGGACAGCGAGTGGAAGGCAAAGATCGCATTCAGAGATCCTTGAACTGCTACTGCCATGGCCGGCCATGGCGTCAAGGGACATGAAAAATCATGGTTTCATGGGGGAGAAGGCCGGCCAGGAAAGGTGATGAGTGATGGCATGCGTGTGTAAACATGTAAATTAGGGCAGACTAATTTCATTTTTTGTTGGATGAGTCATGAGTGGTTGTAGGAGCAGTCGTGAAAGCATCAGATCAGATCGTCGGATTGGATTGGCAAATCTGCGAGAGCGCAGGCACGACGTGACAGCTGCTCTAGCTTGTCAGGAGAAAATACTTAAATCACTAGGACTATGTGTTCATATTCAGCTGGAATGAAATTCCGGCTAGGTTGTTAAATCTCTGTTTCATTCCAGCTAGGTTGTTTAATCTCTGTATATTTCCAGTTTGGATGTCTATCTCTTTCTTTTGTGAATGACAGACCCTCTCGACCAATTTCCAAAGAAAAAGGTAGAGGTGTTTGGGGCAACTAATGTCAAATTATTCCTTGAGCCAGAATCAATTGAAGTGTGACAAAAAGGAAAAGGTACTCTAATTGTACCAAATCAGCTGCGGAAATAAGCGCATGACGCTAAATCAGCCGCAGTAAAAAGGGTAGAAGTAGAGTCTCAAAAATAAAATAAAAGGAAGTGTAGAAGCAAACGTGCAAGAAACAGAAAAGTTACCAATCAATGGTCAATCCTGCCACACGTACGGACATCGGATGACGTGTCCGTTCTTTCCCATAATAGGAACACCTGTCGATGGATTCTATAGCCATATGTGGGCATAGTTGAAGGACAGATCGATCGATGGCGACAAAAACCAGTCACAGGTAGAGGTCGTGGAGAGATTATTCACCGCATGACACCAACAAACAACTGCACTACTGCAGTGTCGAGGAAAGACTGTCACTGTGAGGTGGGGCCAACATTATGAGAATATGTAGCAGTTCCGGAATCAAGTCATCCCTGACAGCTCTGCAACTCCCCATCAGGAAAATATATGGTTATCCCTGACAGCTCTCCAACTCCCCATCAGGAAAGTATAATTCCTTGATGGTTTCCATTTTGCCGTCACTAATGACCCTGTCATTCGTGACAATAGCCTTGGTATGCAACCCGTTTGATTCCGAATATAAGTTGTTTTGGACATTAACACGGTCTCAAGACGATATTTTGACCATCAATTTCTGTAAAAATATGTTGTTTCAAATAATAATAATTATTATTATACATTATAAAAGTACATTTCATGATGAATCTAGTTATACAAATTTCGTGTCATGAATCTCAATACTTTTTTCCACATTGATGGTCAAGCCTGAAGCTATTTGACCAGTATAAGTTCTGAAACGACTTTACATTTGGAATCAGAGGTAGTATTTTAGATAAACTCTAGTGATATTACATATGGGATTTGCGGGTAAAACAGCAGTACTACTACAGGCTGTGTTTTCTGTTGAGATGTGTAAGGCTTTCGGCATATATAGATGGATCATATTAACAACGCCAACTCCTTTAGGTTAGCACATATAAGTGGCTAATTAATTACTTAACTTAGTTACTTATTGACTGGCTAGCTAGGTTGGCCTTAAGCTTAGAATTAACTATACAAGGCATCCACTAGTACATATCACGAGTAGGGCTAGAAACGAGCCAAGCCGGCTTGAGCCAAGCTCGGTCAGGCTCGTTTCAACAGTTGGCTCGGCTCGAAGGAAGGCTCAAGCGGGCTCGCGAGCCAGGAACAGGCAGTCGTCGAGCGGCTCAGATCGGCTTGACGGCTCAAAGCCAGAACCCAGAAACATTAGAGGATGTCATGCCTCTGTGGCTCTGTTCCAGTCTCAGGAACCAGAAGCCGAGCTGAACTCTTGAGAGCTAGCCAGGAACATTTAGTATTTAACATCAGAACTCTCGAGAGCCAGCCAGAAAAATCAGAAGAAATGCATTTATTATTTAACAGTCCAACCAATCTCAGGAACTCAGAGCCACAAGTTTACATTTAGTCATTCAACATAATCAATTTAATCAATAAGAAGGGTGAAAGACTAACACTTAATATTTAACCGTCCATGTCAACATGACAATTAATGGTAAAAAGTAATATACAACTTAATATACAACAATCCAAAATAACTGTCTAAACTCCAAAGCACATGGGTACAGTACACGACCAAACAAAACAAAAGGTTCTCTCCTCTTGTGAACATGTCATGGCTTCTTCTTTTCATCCAATGAGCCTACAATGTCTCACAAACATCCATGATTAGCCCTAATTTGAGATCTAGATGCTTTATTGTTGATAAATATTTAATTACACATATGTACATGGATAACCCATACCAAAATGTTCGCCAGATTTGCTTTAATAGTGATCTGAAAGAGTAAGTGGAATATGGACAAATAAAAATTTGGCTCTTAGACTATCAATTAACAAATCGAGTTTTATACACACTTAGAAGTAGTAGCACTCACTAGTTGCTCTCTACTATGCTTTGAGAAAACAGAATTGTATCAACATCATCCTCATCATCTTCTTGCTTAAAACAGCAATAATAATCGAGTTAGCCATGATATGAACAAAAAAAAAGATTAGAAAAGACATATTATAGTATGCAATAAATTCTTAGCTGTCTTTGACACTACTGGGAATCTATGTGCATTCAAATTCCACTACTCAAGCAATTTGAAGTCCTTGTTATCTAAACTCTCATTCGCTTCATCTAGATAAATGAGCAACTCTAATTTTGAAGGCTAGGTAGAAGTGGAACACAAGAATAACTAAAACTGATATGAGACTGAGGATAATGAGCTACTTGTACCCATAGTTGAAGATGAGGTTGCATCACTTCTACTAGCCACCTTTCGGTGCCAATGATTCATCTCGAACTGTGAATACAAATCTTCTAACTCGATATTCACATGATCAAGCTCTTTTGCAGCTTTTGAGGTCTCATACATTTGGTTGAAGCACCAACCAATGAATCTCATTTTAAACCTAGGATCAAGAATAGTAGCAAGGACCATGACATTGTTCTTTTCTTCCCAATACTTGTCAAACTTTTCCAACATTGCAGCAACCATTTTCTTCAAATGATCATCTCCGGAAATAATTGCATCTCTTAATGCAACCTTCACATTAACTATGCAAGGATAAAAAATATTTATCGTTGGATAAGTTGATTTAGAAAATGCACTAGTCACTTCAGCCAATGACATCAATATTGGTGCAATTTTCTCATACAATGCCCAATCTTCGCCCGATGGCTGCCATTAGTAATTTGTATCAGTGTCGGCATAACACACTAAAGCGTCCTTATAAGCAATGCAGACTGACAACATTTTGTATGTGGAACTCTATCATGTGGACACATCAAGGCTCAACCTAGGACCAATTTGCAAAGCAAGTGATGAATAAATTTATAAGAATTTGTGCATACAATATGGAGACTTCTTTATATACTTGATTGTTTCCCTGAGCTTGTTTATCAAAGGTGCTAATGGTAGTAGGCCATCATTTACGACCAAGTTCACTATATGACAACAACATCAAACATGAAAATACTTGGCAATGAAACGAGTTGATCCTCTAGTAGCAAACTTGGCCATTAAACTACGTAAAATAGCAATATTTGAGGAAGCATTATCAAGGGTAAGTGTGATAAGCTTATCCTCTACCTTCCATTCAGCAATGCAATTAAAGACGGCCTGAGCTATGACAACCCCGTTGTGTGGAGGATTCAACTCAATAAAGTTCAGCACACGACATTGCATGACCCAATTTTTATCTATATAATGTGCTACCAAACTCATGTAGCAAGGGTTTTGGTTAGAGGTCCACAAATCACAAGTTAAACTTATATGAGAAACTCTTCTGAGACACTTCATAAGGACTTCCCTCTCCGAGTTACAAATCTTGATGCATTCACTTCTTATCATCTTTCTACCGATGAATTGATATGATGGATTTAAGTAACTCATCAAAACATTAAACCAAGTGTGCTCGATCATCCTAAAAGGATACTCATGGACAATTATCATCTTAGCAATAATTCAACGAGTTTCATCTTGATCATATTCCCTAGGAGTGGCAATTAGAGGTAAACCAGTCTCACCTGCCATGGCAGGACCGAAGTTGAGCTTAGCTTGAGCCTTCATCTTAGCCACCTTGTTCATATATGGTGTGCACTTTGGTATGTGCCTCATCAGATGTGAAGTATCTCCCTTGCTTGTAAGACATGAGTTTGTAGCAAAACCTATACTTTGTCCTTGTATCGATCCCCCCTTTCTTTGTATTGGATGGAATAATCACCACCTTGAAAATCTTCCAACAATCTGATCTTTGTTTTTGTCTCCTAGTTGACTTCGGAGATCCCTTCCGCCTTTTGCCCCCTGTTTGATCTTCCTTGAGAAATGGTACCATCTTCTGTCAAAGTCACAGCTGCTTATTCATCATCATTCGAACTTGAAGAATGCACCGAAACATGTCCTTGTTCTCCCTCCTCATTAGATGGTGGACCATCGTGATCATTATCAGCCATATCCTCCCAATTAGCATCCTTGCTCAACGACTGTAAAATAGTCAATATATGAATATATGAGTTATGACTTGCAAACATATTAATATATGAGAGAAAAATCACAAAACGAAGCGCGCTTGCTGAAAAAGAGAGGATTTGATCGGCTATTATCAGAAACAACAAACTTAATCCTCAATCATGGGGTGATAGATGACAAGAGCCGGGTTGTTTAGATTGCGACATCCACATGCTAGTGCTTTGCTAGGATTGCTATTGTTAGTTTACTATTATAGAAAAGTTCTTCACGGACGGTTTAAAAACGTCATTACAAACGGTTTCGTGGGCCGTCTGAGTTTATGGATCAGTAATAACATGAGGTTACCATAGACAGATTTTGAACCGTTGTGAAAAAACTATCACAAATGGTTCTAAACATGAACTGTCTGTGATAATTACTTATCCAGATGGTTCCTATTCAAAACCGTCTGTGATAGTCTATTTTCACAGACGGTTCTAAACAAGAACCGTCTGTGATAATTGTTCAGAACAGTCTATGATATGTGATAATTGCATATGATTCTTATTCAAAACTGTCTGTGATAGTTTTTTCTATTGTAAAAAAAATCGGATTTTGAGCCAATCCAATCAATTGCTGGACAGTAGTTTCCATATAGAACCTCTAGCAAGACAACTAAAATCCAATTAAAATTCTGATGGCAAACACATTGCAGGAGAGACCTATCTAGCAATAAGAAAACCAAAAGGTTTCACAAAGCCCTTCCGAATGGGGAAAAAGAATAAAATTACAAAATTAAACTAGCTAGAAACCATCTATGCCTACAAGTTCCTGAAGAACCCAACAACTTTTTGGATTGATCTTGTGAGCTCCTCTATGTACCTCACCAGCATATCATAAACTATTCTTGCCTATCGTTCGAATTTGACTCAAGCTCGTTGGCAAGGAAAAAGAGAGACGATCGAAAATTTCAAGTTATGGTAAAATCAGAATGTTGGACATTTTAAACCATGGTAAAATCAGAGTGATACTTATGGTAAAATCGATAGTTAGGCATTTTCAATATAAATCATACTCTATGATCAAGCTATGGTAAAATCGGAGAAGTCGTAGATAGTTTTAATACAAACCGTGTTGATAAATCGGAAGTCATGAAGTATCACAAGTATCAGTTTTGAACAAAAGCGTGCGTGATATTACTAAATATCGTTTGTGATACTTCACAGATGATTTTCAACATGAAACCGTCTATGATATTACTTTTTACATACGGTTTTTAGCGCAGTCAGTAACAGAGACGGTTGTTAGATCGAGGTGGCCGACTAGAGGATGGTGAATAGGCGGTTTTAAAAATTCTTTTGGCTAAAACTAATATATAATGCGGAAGCTAATAACGAACTAGTTTTGCACAATTAGAACCTAAATCAACTAGGCTTCCCTAAGTGCACCAACAATATGAATACAATACAATGAGTGCAATCATACAAAGATATATAAGCTATTAAAGCATGTAATATAAATTGCTCAAAGTAAAGCACACTCACAAACCAAGATGACATAATTATGTTTTACCGTGGTGTTCGGAGACTTGCCGGTCTCCCCTAATCCACGTTGAGGTAAGCCAAACCGCGTTGGACCGGATCCACTAATTAAGCCAACACATCCGAGGTAAGTCCAACCACTTGGACCGGTTCTCACAAGAACCAACACCTCACTCCACTAGGATTACTCTTCCTCCACTCTGGAGATGGCGAGCACCAAACCACTCATAACACGCCGGGCCTTCTCACAAGCTTCTTTGAGAAGATCACCGGACACAACGCCTCCACGCCGTCTAGGTGTCGACAAACACCAAGAGTAACAAGACTCAACTCTCACTTGAATAAATCAAGTGTCTAAGCTTAGTGGATACACAATCCACTACCTAAGGTAACACATGCACTTAGGGTTTGCTCTCAAATCTCACTAAGTGCAACACATGCACAAAAGAGAAGAAAGCCTTGCTCTTAGCCCAAGGAATGAGTATAACACTCACAATCACACCAGCAACCTCCTCCAACTAGTCAAGGTGGGTATTTATAGCCCACACTCAAAAACTAGCCGTTGGAGGAAAGATTCCCTCGAATCTGTGCAGGGCCGGTTTGACCGCCAACTAATGGCCGGTCGGACCGCCCATGCGCCAACGGCTATAAAACTAGCCGTTGGACTTACGACCGATCGGACCGCCAACTAATGGCCGGTTTGACCGCCGCCATATCGGTCAGACCGCCAAGGTTGGCCGGTCAGACCGCCCTAGGAAAATTAGCACACTCCGAAAATGGTGCTTCTCTGGAGAAAACGTATCACGAGAACTCCGGTACTTCCGCACTCCGGTAGTACCGCTTTCTCAACGGCGGTACTTCTGCACAGAGAATCAACTCAAGATGAAATCGGTCGGACCGCCAACTGCACAGCGGTCTGACCGATATGCCACCGGTCAGACCGGTGAACACTGGCGGTCAGACTGCCAGACCACAGAGGCTAAACACATAGGCTCCGCTCAAATGGCAAAACACATTCGCCCATTTGAGTGCAATTCCCACAAGGAATATAGGTGATATTCTCAACAAGTTGCAAAACATATTTGCCAACCTTTACAATACTCACCACAAGGAATAAGGTACATGGACTTACACCATTTGCAAAACACATTTGCAAACTTAAGTCACATGCTACAAGAAATCAAACATGAGCATCAACTATTTGCAAAACACATTCGCAAATAATAGTATCATGACATAAGGCTAGGGTGCATGGACTTCAACAATTTACAAAACACATTTGCAAATTATAGTCCTATACTACAAGGATTAAATGTATGAGCATCAATCATTTGCAAAACACATTTGCAAATAATAGCTCCATGCATAAATGAGCCAGAGTAAATACAATGAGCTATCAACACATGACTAACTCATGCTACTAATCAAGACCCCTCTTAATAGTACGTCAACCTATACTAGCAATCCGGTCTTCCAACCAAACTCCAAGACCGGTAAAAGACTAGGAACACATCCTTAGCCCTAGCTAGTCATACCTTTGCCTTGCATCTTCTTGAGGCTTGATGACGCACATCATCGCTTCAAGTCCGGGTCCTTGACTTTGACAATCATCAACACATGATGATCTCTTTTGCTTCGGGATCTTGTCTTGAATATGCATCAACTCATGATGCATTCTTCATTCGACCTCCATGTAACATCCCAAATGTGGATTTGTGTTTCAAATGTAAGAAAATGAGAAGAAATTAAAACTTTTCTTGCATCTTGAAGTCCTTAGCTATTTCTGTAATTCTTGTAAAGGAATTATGGAAATCAAAATAAAAATCCCCAATTGACTCCAATCAAAAACCTCCTTGGCAAAGATTTTGTGCCAAACCCATGGAAATATTTTTTCTGAGCTCTAGGGAGGCTTGGTAACACCTCTGAATTATCTCATGATTTTTAGAAATTATTTGATAATTTTGGGAGGTAAGTCAAAGACTGGTCCAACCCTAATTCACACCTTTTGTAATTTTTGGAGAAAAATGTAGTGCATGAAAATCTTTGAAAATTTTGTGTGAGGTTCATCCTGCAGTCAGCAGTATCCAGTTAAAATTTCATGATTTTTGGAGCTGGTTTGCTACCTCAAACAAACTCCTCAAAAATCAGCTGTTAATTTAAACCCTAACTGGTTTTCACTATTCCTTGGGTTTGAATAGGACTCGGGCTCGAGCCACTTGACTCAGCCCAGTCAACTAACTGCACCGCCTCGGTCGTTTGGGCGCGAGCGTTGTGCGTCGTTGGATCAGCATCGAACGGCCCACGATCGCGTGAACGTTCGGACCATCCGAGCGCGCCGATCCTTGTGGACCGTTGGATTCTAAATCAAAGGCCCACGATCGCGTGAACGTTCGGACCGTCCGAACGCCTCGCGCAACGTGAACCGTAGGATCCAAATCAACGGCCCAGGTTAAAGGGATCGCTCGAACCGTTGTAATCACACCGTTGCATTTGAACCGTTCGATTTCAATCCAACGGTGGAAACGTCGTCTCCTTCCTTGGGTCGGAGCGCGCGTCTGAGTCGGCCATGGCGTGAGCAGAGGAGAAAGAGCGCAGCGTGCAGTCACCTCTGTGGTCACTTTTAAACGGCTATCTCTGTGCGCATTTAATGCCCGTCGTGCTCCTCCCTCAGAAGTCCATGATTCAACTGCTCCCGTCGCTCTCGCGCGCTCTAATGGCAGTGTTGACCCGAGAGAAATATCGCCGTTGCACACTGCCATCCTCAGCTATTTAAGCTCCATTGCTTCACCCTTGGCTTCCTTTAGCACTTCCGCAACTCCAGCTAGCACCCACGAGCTTGCTTGAGCTGCAGTCACTCGAAATCCATTCGGCCGCCATTGTTGAGTTTTGAGCTTCGGTGAAGGCGGTACCACAGGGGCTCTCTCCTTTCAATTCTTGTTCCCTCTGCTCCATCTTTACTCTCTTGAGCTTAACCCTCACTCAATTTGGTTCTTTTCGTTCAGGGTTGGACTGAATTCGAATTTCCCCATTTTCGACCGAAATCCCCATTCTTCTTCACCAGAGCTGAATCAACTCTTCTCTGTGCTTTCTCTGGGCTCAGGTAACTCCTTATTAGTCCCTAGTTGCTTGGCACCCGCTCCCTTGGACCGCAGCTGAGCTCTTTTGAGTTTTTCGTTTTCGGTCATGTTGAGCCGTCTCGGTCATCTCCGGCTTGCCGGCGTTCTAGGCCGCCGCAGCCAAAATCGCTGGTACCATTGGGTGCGCAATGTTGTTAGGAACCCATTTTGGGTATTTGCTCGCACCGCCGCGTCCAGAGCCGCCGGCGGCGAGCCGTTCTTCCCCGTCATTTTGTCGGACGAAAACATGGACGAGCGTTTGAACGTGATTCGGTTTGGACCGTCGATCCTAAGATCTACGGCCCAAGATCACGCGGAAGTTTGAATTTATCGCACGCTTCGGTCTGTGGACCGTTGGATCCAAGATCAACGGCCCGATTCGAGTCCGCATGAGTCGTTGGATCCAAGATCAAGGACTCATGTGCGTGTGAACGTTCGGACCGTCCGAACGTCCGAATCCACGTGGACCGTTGGATCCAAATCCAACGGTTAGCGTTTAGGATTTGAGAATCGCGCGTGCGCGCGTCATCCCAGGAACTTGGACCGTTGGATCCAAGATCAACGATCCAAGTTCGTCCACGTCGATTTTTTTTAATTTCTGATTTTTCCCAAAAGAATTATTTGTCAACTGAAAAATGTAGTAACTTGTAAAATGCATAACTATTTCATTTTAATTTCTTTTTGGTTGATTCAAATTTTGTTGGTTATATTGTTAACTAAACTTTAATCTAAAAATGGTTCTAACCTCAGTATATCTCCAAAAAATTTTGCTTATGAATAGTAGCATTTTTGATTTTTAGGGCTGAGCAAAATTGTTTTGCTCCTATCTTTTGCATTAAGAATCCAAATCAATTGGTTCTTGTTGCTAAATTTCTTACAAATCATGCTCTTGCTACTGTAAATTTTTAGAAAGTTTGCTGTTAAGTCTTTGTATTTTCTTTGTTCTTATCGGTTCTTTTTCGCTTTCTCGTTAGGATCCGAAGAGCACGTTGACAATATAATTGATCCTCAGCAACATCTGGACCCACAGCAAACAGGCAAGCAGTTTGATCATGTTAATCCCAGTATATTTCAAGTCTAATATATTGATTTCAACTTGTATGTATGCATTGCTATTTTGTTGTTAAATTATGGTTAGTATCCTATAGTTGCATAATCTGTATGAATTGATTATCCTCTACTACCATGAGCCTAGGTTATTTGCTGTGATGTGAGTTCGATGGAAGAGCTCTTGTCACTTAGTAGACTGCGAATTGTAATTGCTTAGAAATGCTTAGTTTCGGTAGTAATGGGTGATCATCGATTTAGTCGATGATCTTGATCACACATCTATTTATTATTCCATTATGTCCAGCACTTGTGCTTTGTTATTTTGTAAAGTCAAAATCTGAAAATAAAACATTGTTTTAGACTTGGGTAAGTGGTTGGATGGTGGGTTATCGGGTTTGTGGATGTCTTGCCTAAGTCAACAAGGACCGAACATCTTGTATCACACTCTCCAAGCATTTTTGCGTACTAACCACGCGAGAGGGATATGGGACCTCTCTTGACTAAGTACTTTGGCGTGTGTTATCTCCGGGTCGCAGGAGGTGGTTGTGTGTGTTGTGTGAAAAAGGATAGGTGTTCTTGTGTTGGGTGTGCGGTGGTGGAGATTCCGGGTAGGCTCTCCACCTCGAGGAGCATTGTAGTTGTCCAAGGCTTTACCTGAGATGGGTAGTTGACCGAGGCTTTACAATGACTACGACACAACGTATGAGTTTCTATCCATACGGGCGACTCGTAGCTAATGCACAATATTGGAAATGTCTCGTAGGACTTAGCCGTGCCGGCATACCTAAGAAAGTGTGCTTAATAGCTTGGCAAAAAGGCGGTCTGGCGTGTGGGTACATTGGTACACCCCTGCAGGGTATAAAACTATTCGAATAGCCTCATCCTAGGTTATGGACACGCTTGGTTAGGTTTTGCAAGAGTTAGACTACAACCTTTTAAATTAAAATTTGATATGGTTGGTATGAATGGGTAATTCATGCTATTGTTGTGGTGACTATGGGTTTAGTCACTTCCAGGATGTTGTTGTCATCTATTTATTGTTATACTGTTGTCTTTTACTGTTATTTGAACATTAAAAACAGATTTGTCAACTTGCTTTTAAATGTATTACATTATTGCAAATAAAAATTGCTCTGTGCCGAAAATGAGACCTACAGCCTCCACTTAAATAAGCTTGCATATAGCATATGTATAGGTCTGTTACTCTACACGTAAGTCTTGTGGAGTACAATTTTTATACTCATTTGCTTTGCTTAACTATTTATTCTGAGAGGAGGAAGGTGAGCCCCAAGGGCCTCACTTTTGTGAAATGTGCTGCGGGTTCGACGACTAGCTTGGCGGTCCGGTCGGTTGCCTTGTGGGTAAATGCACACTGATTGGCTCTTTTGTTTATGGCCATCTTATGGCACTTTTGCTTCCGCTGTCTTTTATTCCTGTATTTATATGTAATTTGGCCGGTTAGCCTCTCTTTTGTAATAACTATCCTTTATTTATTTTATCTGCTGGTTTGTGCTTTGCTTCGGTTCTATGTGAATGAATGGAATTGATGCATGAATTTTGTAAAGGGGTGTGTATACTGCATTTCTGGGAAGTATACATGTCTCGAGTCTCGGGTTATCTGATTTGTGATGCTAGGACCAAGTGGATAGTTAAGCATTACAAGCCCGATAAGCCGGGGTCTCACACTCCATCAACACATGATGGGTCTTCTCTTGACTTGATGTGCATCAACACATGATGCACCATTTACTCCAAGTCTTGATATGCATCAACACATGATGCATTCTTCATTAGACCTCCATCAACACATGATGTGTCTTCTCTTTAAACATCATCGACACACGATGATTCCCATTTCTTCAACCTCTTCATATGCATCAACACGTGATGCATTCTTTACTTGAATCTTGACTTGATGATCAACTCATGATCATCCCAAGTCTTCATTATCCTTGAACATAACATATTCATCCAACTCATGGAAAATGTTAGTTCCACAATATGATTATCATTAATTACCACTTCATACCATTAACTCATAATGGTGGGACACGATACTTCAATCTTTCCCTCTTTGGTAATTGATGATAATCACTTCAATTGCACATAAATTTAATGTTGATGATGTAACACAACATGAGTATATATGAACTACAAAAGTTATATATACTCAAACATGAGTATGCAAGAACTACACAAGTTCTACATATTCAAAACATGAGTATACGAGAACTACACAAGTTCTATATACTCACAACATGAGTATACAAAAACTACACAAGTTTTATATACTCAAAACATGAATATACAAAAACTACACAAGTTTTGTATACTCAAACGTATGTGTTTCAAAGTAAAGATCTCATATATATGTGGAAAACGGAATATAGATCACTACTAATGAAATCACAAAATATAGCATGAACTCCCCCTAAATGTGTGCATACACAAATGTGTAATGAAGACATATGCACATATTCAAGTTAAACTTATGGTTGAGTTCTTCCTATATTTTTGGATCCGAGCGAATGCAACAATATATAGGAGTATAAGTCGAATGCATACCTCGTTGAATTTCACCTTTATATCCAAATGAGACTACACACTAGATATAGCAATAGAAGTATTAGTCTCACAATTAGATTTGATATTAATCACCAAAATACTCCATTAACTCATAATGACGGGTCTAGATCCTTCAACGGTCGTTAAACCAAAACCATATGTAATTGTATTTAATACAGACGGTTTTGGTCAACCGTCTATGATGAGGTGTCCAGTATTAACCTTTTTGTAGTAATAATTGTTCTCTTGATAATTGGTTCGAGCTGGTGGTTAAGACTTGCTTAAACAACAACAATGTTGTGGGGTAAGAAAAATGGCCTCACTCTCAATGGTTTGTAAGAAAAATGGAGAACCTTCCCCTCTTGTGATTCATTTGACGAGATATAGAAGGCCTCACTCTCAATGGTTTGTAAGAAAAATGGAGAAGCTTCCACTCTCATGACTCATCTCGTCATCTGACTTCAACTATAAATAGCCAAGATTCAGACTTCTTGCGTATACGTTCCTAAAAGGCCAGAAATGGCTACTACTTCAAAACCAAAGTAACAGCAAAAGGAAACCTATTAGCCAACCTATCACATGACAAATCACAGTGCTAATTTGCATGGCAATGTCTACCAATGTCTACGTGGGAACAGAAAGGAAACTAAGAACACTGAAAACTGCATATACTTTCCCATTATCAGCCAACTAGTGCGCTCAAATTTTCCCATTATCAACACATCAATTACAAATTGAAAGACACTACACTACAAAACATCAACAAAAATTATTAACTTTTTTTTATGCTAACTCGCCGAGTCTGCCGGTTTGCCGAGTTCAGGAGACGGCTGGGAGTTGAGGAGGCGTCCACCAGTGGCATGCTCGCCTGCTTGTGCCGAGACGGAGGCCCTAACATCGGCCGACTTCTTCCCTCACACACAAGACTCAGCGCTCCGTTGGAGATCCATGGTCACATGGCTCGACTCGAATCACAAACCGAGTCGAACCGGCTCGTGAGCCACGAGGTTTTTCCGGCCCTAACCACGAGCATGCGGCTTCCACATATCTGAAACGATGTATTGTGTTGCCATTGACTGGCCACATTGGAGCATGCATGTCGTTGGCTCACGGTAGGCTGCGTCTAGGCAATGGGGCATGGAAGCCATGGGAGCTTACGGCATGCGTGCGTGGAGCTGTGGCTTGGCTTGGCGGCATACGCGAGGTGGGGCGATGCAGTACGGCCAGGGAATCTGCAGACTCAACGGTAGCTCGGCTCAGCTCAGCGCTGCTTCCTTTGCTGCTGTCGATGCTAGCCTACAGCTACTCCTGCTAGAATACTACAGTAGCCAGTACAACTCCAGGTGTCAGCCAGCAGGACAAGCCACAGGGATGCCGCGTTTCCTTGGCGCGCCACAGCAGATCCTGCGCAGGTGCAAGTGCAGGTCATGTCGGCCAAGTGTGCCAGGCCACGGAGGTAGATGCATGGGAGAATTGAAGAAGACGACGACGACCTCCATTGCCGCCGATGACTGTCCTCCATCGATCCCCCGTCCTCCTCGCTGTGATCCGGACCAATGTGTGATGCCTGTGTTATTACCTCTAAGGTAATCACACTTAGACACACAGATTATTATTCGTCTGCTCAGTAGAACACCGCTTCGACGAATAGCAAATTTTTTTTTATCAGAGTTGCGCAGCAGAACAATAAGATAGAAACAATACATCTTTATTACAGTAGAAGCCACAAGGCTAGGGTTCTTAATACAACTACTATACAAACACAAAAGGGAGCTTCTCCGCTTCTGGAGTCTGCTCTGGAGTACCGCCCTCCTACTCGTCCCACGAGTCAAAGATGTCACCCATCTCGCTCAGATCCTCGCCGCCGGTGCCTTCTCCTCCTGCTGCTGCATCGGTACCTGCAAGTCCTTCGTCCCACTCGGGATAGCTCCCGGCCGGACTAGGATCTAACAAAGGAGAATACTAATAAGGTTGAGTACAAAAGTACCCAGCAAGCATTAATAGCAAAAGATGCCTTTGCATGGTGATCTCGGTCTTTATCACATATTCTAAAATCATCTCTTTCTGAAAATACTCATTAAAACATTAAGTGTCAATTTTAATTCTGAAAACACTGCTAGTCACTCAGAAAGAAGAAAGACCCCTAGCGGTTCCCGTAGACTTCAATCCAGGAGACTGGCATGAATTCATGATTCGATATAGCACTGTGCAGGCTTGCACCACTTTACCTATAGCTACTCTGAACTCTCTCTGAGCTAGGTCCATCGCATTTCCTTTGATGCGACTTCAAGTTCAGAATACAGAACATTTTTCAGGTTACGCGATTATGTCTCCACCCATTATTTTTCGTCGGTGTTGATTTAGTCACGGTGCTGACCTCGTCACACACCGAGTTCTAGTAATGTTGGTTGAGGCGGCTCTCGTCCGTGCCCAACACTCCACCTTGGGACGGCTCTCTTCCGTGCCCAATATTCCAATGTGACCCGTTGTGGAGAACTTAATTACGTAACAAGGTAGCATTTTTTGCCCGCCGAAACGGAAAAATGGTTGGCACTGAATTACGGCTCCCGACCGAGTAAGAGTTTTGTTAGTCCTTATATTATGACCATATGTAAAGGGTCCCACCTCTTATCATCATCATCATCATCGCCTCGTTTCCCCTGCCAGGGTCCCCTTTACCCACCTAGTAATTCTCATTCTCATCTCATCTTATCATCTCTGTTCTCTTATCTTTCTCATCATATCAATCCAATTTGATTTTGAGAAATAGTTTTGATGCAATACATATATGATAGAGCAATATACGGTTTACATTTAACATAACTATATTTATGTTCAAGAGGAAAGCTTGCCTTTGGAGTTGTAGGAAAGGTCGGCGATGACAAATCTCTGATCAGCTCCTCCTATCGGCACTGGTTTGCCCTCTGTAGCAAAGCGGTAGCACGAATAATATATAAATAAATACTTAGTTGAGTTTGAGTGATAGTAGACACATAAAATGCTAATACAACTCCTATGTTAGCCAAATTTTAATTTAATAAAACTTTTAGGAACCAAACCCGGTTAGCACTCTTCCACTAAAAATCGTTCTACGGCTAACTCGCTTTACAGCCGCGACTGCCTAGCTCACGCCCTAACACTCGACAAACACTACAACTTAGGCTAAACCGGTTTTCTAATTTTCTATACTCAAAACCACACAACTAATTCTAACCCTAATCTCTAATCAACCGACTAACTACTAAACTCCCTCTCTAATTACCTACCAAACCGGCTAACCGACTAAACCCTATCGGCTAACCCTATCCGGCTAAACCCTAACCAAACCGACTAAACCCCTAATCTAACCACCCTCCTTAATCTACCCCTCCTAACCCTAAACACCTCCTAACCCTAACTAAACCCCCTAATCTAACCCCCCTCTCTCTCCCTCTTCTTACCCCCTCGGTGCCGACGCCTCTCTCTCCCTCTCTGCCGACACTCCCCTCTCTCTCGCCTCCCCCGCTCTCCCTCAGGATCCTCCGCCGCCATCGCCTCCAGCCGCTGCCGCCTCCCGGCCCTGGTGCTGCTCCTGCGCCTCGGCCCGCCTCGGTTCTGCGCCGCCTCCTCGGCTCGGCTCGCCTCCTCCTTCGCCCGCCGCGGCCAGGCGGCGCGCTGCGTCGCCTCTGCTTGCCTCGGCCGCCTCGGCCGGTTGCTCGCTCCACAGCCCGGCTCGGCGCCTCCTGCGCTCCGACCTCACTTGGCGCGGTCCGGCCCTGGCGCACCACTACTCCCGGTGCCCTGGGCTGCTCCGGCCCGACCCGTTCCTACGCGGCTCTACCCCGTACGTTCTCTCTACCGCGCCTCCTCCCTTCGGTCGGCTCGGCGCCTGGTGCCGCCATCTCTGGCTTCGGTCCTGGCCAGGCTCGGCTCGGCCTCCCGGCCGCCTTGGCTCCCAGATCTGGCCCAACTCTCGGCCTACTCCACCCGGTTCTCTCCCCTGGGGTAAGCCCTCACCTTACCTCCCTCTCTACTCCTACCAGAGCTCTGCTGAGGTGAGCTGATAGCTACTAGATTATTCTACTGAGATCTAGTGATGGTAATGGTGTGCAAGTGTGCCATGCTTACTGATGTGTGCTGGGGTTACCTCTTGATGGATCTGGGCTGGGAGAGGGGATGGCAGTGCTGGCCTGAGCTGGTGCTCTCCCTTTCTGCTCCTGGCTCCTTGGCTGCTGCTGCTGCTCTTGGCACAGTGGCTCCTTCTTCTTCTTCTTCTTGCAATTTCTTTGGGCTGGTGAGGGATCTGAGTTGAACCCTCCTTCGGTTCTTGCCTCTGCTGGCTGTGGAATGGAATGGATGGCTTAGTTGTGTTTGCTGGCTGGTGGTCTGGGGATCTTGATGGTCAAGGGACCGACTACTCAGGGTACTCCGGATACTCTACTGCACTTCGGAAAATCTGACGGTCACTTTCTATACACTACTGCTCACAAGAATGCTCTCAACTACGATTACTAACCGATTGCTGATTTTCCTTACGAGCGAGGAAAATGGGTCGCGAGGTGGCTCTACGGGCAGGTGCTCAAGAACAAAGCGACGAGGAAGGCTTCTACTACAGAAGGCAAGAAGAGAAGACGACTAGGGTTTTAATTACTTGCTGCTAAAAACACTGCAAATGCTTGTAAAACAAATATTGTAAAATCTTTTTGATACAATGAAATTGAAATATTTTATATTAACAAATATGCAAATGATGCGAGTTGTCACAATGTTTCTTTCGTGTAATTCGGAAGTAGTTTGCGCTTTGTTTGTAACGCAAATATTTCACACGAAACTGTTTGATTCTAACGGAAATAATCCGAAAAACTTCCATGTTCTAAACGAACCCTTATTGCTTGCTTTGATTTATTTATTTATTTTGTTCTCAAAAGCCGTGTGGATTTGACGTGAGAATTGGGGTTGGAACTGTGAGGATCTGAGCTCGGATGTGAGTCGCATATGTATACACAGGTGTACGCATAGTTCACATATCCAAGAACAAATGACGTAGTAACAAGGGTGCAATAGTAACAGATATGAACGGATATCGTTCGTCTTGTATTCTATACCTTATTTTATTTCTCTCGAAGTCATAGTTGAATATAAATAGTTTTCAATACCTATTTCTCCAACTCCGCAAAGACGGAAATTATCCTTTCCTGTGCAGCCCTACCTAACAAGGGACAGATAATTTTTAAAGAAGGTACTTTTGGGACACCTGTTGACGAGTAGATTCGAAGCTCCGTGGGACGCTCTTGGACGGATTAAATACATATTGTACTAATTAGTAAACAAACGTTCCCAGGTACAGCACACATGTGAAGTAAAAGGAATGGCACCTATTATTGGTGCTACAACTGACCGACCACCTTGTTTCAGCTCAACATTTCTCATGGGATGGTACCATATATATAGTTAATAATGCCTTCCCTGGCCGGCTCATGATCGAATTGCACAGGAGCTAGCTAGCTCACTCATGTCGATTGGAATTAACAGATCACGGAGTTAGCAAGCGTGACTTGGAACATGACAGTAAAGGGATTATCGGTACTGTCATGTCGAGAGATCGGGTTGCACAGCTAACATGGATCCGTAGAGACTATAATTAAAATTCTCAGCAGCAGCTCGAATAAATCGGGCCCTACATGTGACACTGCATAGGCATATTGCACAGTGGCCCGATCAAGAAATGTAGGCATCAATTAAAATTCCCAGCAGAGCTGGCGATCGAGTGAGATACTCGCTCGAGTGACTAGTTGAGTTCATCAATTGGCCCCTTTAATTTGTTGGTCTCACCGGCAAACTTGGATCCCTATCCACCCATACATAGGCCATCGACACTGTCTAGCTAAGAGTTGGTTCACTGTGTAACTACTACTCTTCTTCTTCCCTCTTGTCACCATCGTTGAGACCCTGGTCTTGGTCTGGCTGATCATAGCCAGATAAACACACACACACACTACAAATCTTGCTGAGTACCGGTACATTGCTTGCATATTCGTAAACTGTGTGTACACGTTACGTGTGTGGCGTGAGCGAGGTGTGCGTTCGTACGCGATGGACATTACGGAGCTAGCTCTTGATCACCTAGAGGGGTGCTATGTATATATATGCATGCATTGGGAGAGGGTAGCTAGCATTGCCAGAGAGCAAGTGATTAACTGATCGACCTCGGTCAGACGAGGCCGGAGAAGAATTAAGGCACACGGCAACACACCAAATGATACACGCAGCGCAGGCTGTAGCTGTACGTACGACGTTTCTTCCTGGTACGATGGTCTTACGACAAACTCATCCTCGGCGGCTCACGTCGACGGGTATGTATGTGAAGCGATTCTCCTCCTCCTCCTCCTCCTCCTAAATTCAGACCAAGCCCCGCTCCCCAACAAACTGTACCAACACAGACGCCAGCCGAGGCAGCGAATGTACAACCGCTACAGATTTATTATTAATTGTACACTCGGTGCAAGTACACCGGTTACTTCAAAAACAAAAAACAAAAACAAAACAAAACAAAAAAAAAAGGAGAGGAAAGAGTACCTCAGCTCAACTAGCTAAGCTAGAGCTTGAGATTAAGATCAACGTGCCTCGGCTTGTCGTCCCCATCGAGCGTACGCCGTCGGTGGCTCGAGGAGTTGTCGCCGTCGACGGTGCAGCGAGGCGCTCCGAACGCGGCGGCGTCGACAATGTGGGGCCCACGGGGGTACTCTTGGTGGGGCCGGCATGAGTGCGAGACCGGGATCGCCGCCACGGGGGGCATCTGGTGGGCGGGCATAGCCATGCTGGCGGTGGCCGCCGCGGGGAGGTAGAGGTGGGCGTTCCACCCTACGCTCCTCTCCTTCTTGTGTGCATTCTGGTGTCCCCTAGCGCCTGCGACTTGAGGAACTTCTTGTTGCAGAAGAGGCAAGGGAAGAGCCTCACACCACCACCACCACCACGGCCTCCGTTCACACCACCGCTAGAAGCAGCAATCGCACAAGGAGAGGAGGGTGGTGGTGATGTGGGGGCCAACGTCAGTGACAGGTCGACGAAGACGTCGTCGTCGTCGTCGACGGCTAGAGAAGGGGGAGGAGCCTCCATTGGGGAAGGAAGCAAGGTGTGTCAGCTAGCTTCTATCTTCCATGAGCGAGCTCTGGGTTTTGGATGGTGAGTGACCGAGGAGGTTTATAGATGGCCAGCAAGGGGGTGGGAGGGGGTCCCCGGCTATAGCAGCAGCGGAGGAAGACGACAAGCAAGTTTGGTGCTTACACAACCAAAAGGAACTCAAGATCATTGCTACAGAGACAATAGTTGGTAGTGATCAATGTCATGTGTTGCTGTAGGGGTCTTGCAGCATGTGATGATCCTTATTTGTAATATTTTTTAAAAATATATATATACATAGAGGCAACAGCATCTCATTGTCATGAAGTACAGCATTTGTCATGATACTCTCATGCTTCTACATGAGGCGGACTCTCGAATTAATGGCGCTTTAGGAAATACTGGACAGCTTTGGTATGGCACATAATTTTGGCCAAGGAATTTTAGTTGTTAAAGCAACCTAGTTGTCAGATGATGTCCATGTCATTGTTGGCCATGGAAAAAATAAAACACAAGAGTTAGTACAGTAGATACTGAGGGGGGGTTGAGATGTGAACAACTTGGCCTAAATTATAAAGCCCTTCGCCATCATTGTTCAAGTACCCCTACTAGTAATGCTAGTACACGTAGTAAACAGTTGTAGTAACAAAACAAACAAAAATATCAACAGAAGAAAGCTTTGACAAGGTACGTACGGCAAAGAAAGCCCCCTGATAGGAGAAAATTCAAAGGTGTTCGTCGCATGCGAAAAAGGGAGAACATACAGGTAGTATATCATAACATAATCTTTTCTCTTCCTCCTTTCATGTCCATGTCCATGTCCAGCCAATTACCAAGGAGCACGTGCGAGCGTGCGACATATGTCGGCACATAATAGGGAACCTAAGCAGGAGCAAAAGAGGAGCCTCCTCTCCCTCGAGGAACAAACTTGTGAAACCTTCTTCTTCGACTACTGTCACTCACTTACATAAAAACAGTTTATTTTACACATCTGAACTCTTTCGAATGTCCAAAAATCAACTATAAAATACAAAATCAGACACCGAACACCATCAACTCTCAAAACCGTTCACTTTACCCCCTTTCGCCCTAAACCACCATATTTTCACCGATGTGGCATCTACGTGTTCCAGTTTTTATGACATAGCATCTAAATCACATCCTAGTCATCCATATGAATCAGAAAAAAAAAAAAGTTAATAGAGCTCACATGTCATCCACTAAGGTAGAGGTAGGGGCCACTAATTTCTTCCCTCTCCCTTCCCCATCTTCTCTCTCCTCTCTCTACATGAACGATGATGATGAAGCTCGCAACCGGTGGCGACACACCATATTTGGGAGGTCGTGGAGCTCGCAACCGATGGCGACGCACCATATTTGGGAGGTGGTGGAGCTCGCGACAGCCAACGGCTGCGACAGTGTAGCTCATAGCGAGGGAGGCGACGGCGGCTACAACCGAGGGAGGTGGAGGGGGCGGGCAGTAGAGGTGGAGGCAGAGGGGCCGAGGTTGGAGGTGGAGGCGAGGAGGCAGAGGGTGCGAGCGGGCCGAGGCAGAGGTCGAGGCGGAGGCGAGGAGGGATGCAAGCGGCCGATGGGGAGAAGAGAGGCACAGGGAGGGGGACGACGTGGGGGAGAGGTGAGAGAGGGAAGAGAGAGATGAGTGAGAATAGGAGGAAGAAGAAAAGAAATAAGAGGAAGACATGTGGACTTGTAATTATTTTTTGGTTTTATTTACTAAGTGGCTGCCATGCCATGTCATTGAAAACAAGTTTATACATCAAAACCATTTACACAAGGCGCCACGTTACACAAAACCACCACAATTTGGGCTGAAAGGGGGTAAAATGAACGATTTTTATAGTTGGGGATGTATGATATGCGGTTTTGTAGTTTATGATTAATTTCTGGATTTTTTTTGAAGATTTCAGAGTTGTAAAATAAACTTTTCCCCAACTTGCCTTCGGTAGAGGGACCCATGCCATATATGCTCATCCTAACATCAGCCATGATCCACTACGGTCGAGCTATACATACTGCCTGGCCAAGAGTTTGGATAAACAAGGACCGTACAATGCCTATGCCATCAAGTAAAGTTTCTGTTTAATAATAAAAAAGGCCGATCAGGTTAACACAAGGTTATTTTTTTCCCCTCGTGTTTTTGCTAAGGTTAACAAGGACAATGCCTAAGCCATCCAGTAAAATGTGTGTATCTCCAGCGATGGGCAATTGCAGGGATAGATGGATAAACGCAAGGAGAAGAGATAGGGACGGAGAAAGAAATTTGGTACTGGATGCGGTAGTGCAGCACACACACATGTTTGGGATGGATGATCCCTAGTTTTCCAGGGCATCTTTATTCCCTCACGCGCTTGTTCATGGGTCAACTACCGCTGGAGTTTCTCAATGGTTGAGCAGCCACAGACTCTGCACCGCACTGCTGTGCAATGTGTGCCTACCAACTACTGTTAAAAGTTCGCATAGTCGCTATCTATGCAAACTCAGCTTCCAAGGACAAAAGCAACGCAGAGTCATGTGGCTTGCCTTGTCCTTTCTGTGCCCCCAAACAGCACCAGAAAAGATGGCGATGGCTTTCCAGAGAGAGAGAGGGAGGGAGCTTCGAAAAACTCTTTCTAGTTGGGCATCCCAAGGTCCACCCCAACTCACTTTTCATTTCACCGACGACTGTAACAGCCTAAATTTAGTCCCAGTTTAAAAATACATACTTGTCATGAATTTTAAAACTTTTGTTGCATTTCAAAATCTCCAAAAGCTTTGCATTGCAATTTAATTTTTTTAAATAATTGTCTTACCTAAAAAATCAGAATTTGCACAAGCCTAGCATTTAATTGTGTGCAAACCAAAAATATTCAAAACCTTGTGTTGCAAAAACCGTTTCAAAGTTTGAATTCAAATTCAACCCAGATTTTGATTTGCAAATAAAATCTCCAAACTTTTTTTCTTCCTCTCTCCCCTCGGGCCGAAAGCCAGCCAGCAACCCTCTCTCTCTCACGCTTGTTGACCATTAGCTCCTGGCCCTATCTACGTCCTCCTCTCTCTGTGTTCTTCTCTATCTCACTCGATTCTACCCGTACACATGCGGCTTAGGAGACAATCCGAGCGCCATCATCTCTCCCAAGACGCTGACGACAATCCTCTCTCTTCTTCTGCACTGCAAGGTAGTCCCATCGCCATGCCAGCCTCGTCCTCAGTCCACGCACGCACCGCTCACGAGAAATCACACCCAAGACGCTCCCCATGTTGCCGTTGCCCTCTCTTCTTTTCTGCGCTGCGAGGTAGTCCCATCGCCATGCCAGCCTCGTCCTCAGTCCACGCACGCACCGCTCACGAGAAATCACACCCAAGACGCTCCCATGTTGCGCCTCTCGCTCATGTTGCGAGGAAATCACATCGCCAAGGCGCTCCCCATGTTGATCCACGCACGTCGCGCTCTCGCTTCTTTCTTTCGCTGCGAGGTAGTCCCATCGCCATGCCAGCCTCGTCCTCAGTCCACGCACGCACCGCTCACGAGAAATCACACCCAAGACGCTCCCCATGTTGCCTTCGCCCTCTCTTCTCTCTTCTTCCCATCGCCATGCCAGCCTCGTCCTCAGTTTAGGCATCTACTCAAGCGCGCCATCCTCTGTATTTAGGCACTACTCGAGCGCGCCATCCTCCTGTTCCCCAACATCATCACTCGAGCCGGCCCGGAGTGCGTCCACGCCATTACCGCCCGTTCCTACCCAACCAGAGCATGTCGCCACCGCTCACCCTGCCGCCCAACTTCGCCTCCGGTGAGTCCTCTCCATGTCTCTTCGTGTCACATCATGTTCCTAGGTATACCGAATCCGATAGGCTAGCCATCGCCGTCGCCGTTTGGCCGCTGCAACCCTGCCACCACGCACACCCTCCTTCCTCGCTGACTACCACCATGGACAGAGCCCTCCCGACGTAGCCACCTCGAATAGCACCCATGTAACTCCCTCATGCTGCTCAAGTCGTGCTTGCTTCTTGGGAAAATATGCTGCTTCCTCGTCATCGCCGTAACCGTCATCGCCGTAACCGTGCGCTCGCATCACCATCACCACCGCCGGCTTGTGCCCAGCTGACCACACCACATCATCGTGAGCACGACGGACACCAAAAAGGACCACCTAGCTGTGTAGATGCTTGAGCCACGCGCCGTATTGTAGAGATTAGACTGGGATTAGGAGTTGCCCATGTGCACAGTAGTACTGCAGCCGGATCCTTGTCTAATGAAGCCCCATCAGCTGGGTATTGGCGGAAAATCAAAGGAAAGAAGAGGACTTAAAATGTTTGTTCTTCCATACCTGTCGTGGCAACAGGGAACGGGGCCCAAGAACTTTGGCAGGCACGGACAAGGAAAGCTTCCCAGCTCGACAAGAGAGTGAGATAAATTTATGAGAAAGCGGGGGAAAGCCTCCCCAGAACAATCATGCCGTGGTCTATTCCTGCTGATCCAGCCCAAGATCCTGTCCAACGCCAAGCCAAGACACAGCTCAGGACTCTCACAGTTGCCACTAGAACCTTAGGGGCTCAGGAATTCAATTTTCCATCACGTTTTCAGACAGTTGATCAACTGGCGCCGGGGACCGTCGCTGGAGACGGTCTCGATCGGCATAAATAGGCGACAACAATGCTGGGCAGCTCTGGGCTAGCTGAAAATAGGCAGTAGCATTAGCAGGATTAAAGCCGAGCAACCTGTCATGGCTCATAAACCCTACCAAAGATGCCCATTAGTGTGCCCATGCTGGGATCATATTAGGGCTAAATACGGGCCATGTCACTGTCCATCAAATAGCAATCGTACAGCTGCAGTGATTCATCATTCACAAGGCCATGCTCCACCAGCAACCAATAAAAGCCGAGCCCATGATTTGACAAGCTTTCAAACGACTAAGGGAGATAGATCTAACTCAGATGTATAATTAATTGTGGGCCCATTCCTGCGGATTGACAAGTTGTGCAATGGCTACTGGCCTACTGCTAAACATCTCTTGCTGGTGGCAGGACACTGGTGTTCGTGTGCGGCATAGGACCAAGGGTGACCAGAGAAGGCAAATGACGACACAGAAAGACAATATCTGCAGAAACCATATGAGGGTTCAGAAACTATGGGTTTTAGGGGGTAGCCAAAGCAACAGAAACCTAGAATTTTTTTTTTTAAAAAAAAACCAACGAGGTACATAGACAGTAAACAAAACAATGCACACAGTTAATATGAAGTCAAAATGCAACAGATACAGGATCGACTTCATGAACTAGAAAGGCTGTATTAACTGATCTGCCATGGAAATTCATGTCTGGTCACCTCAGTAGAGGATAAAAAGTATATGGGTACTAATCAACAATTATTTTGGACACCACCAATGTGACTCGATTATAGTTATATTTTAGTATGCGCACGAATCCTGCAAATAACAAGGAGCTAGAAAGCCTCGGATTTAGCATCTGTGCACATGTGAGACCTATACTGCATGACCCGTGCTATTTACATCCAAAACTGAATTCCTTGTTGGCTGCTTGTTTACACTCACATAAATCATTAAGTATTACATATGTCAGAGTAAGTGGAAGATGCACTCCTACAAAGCTACAGAAAAAGTAAAATATTTAAAAGCATTATAAGATGACATAAGGTAAATCATAGTTAACTAAGATTGCATATCTGCTCTTCTATCCTTTTTTATGTTTATCTTTTCTGGTCTGACTTCACTGGATTTGGGTCCTTGTGGACTACTCTGTATAGACCATTCTATTTATTGTTATACATTATTTACTTCCAGTAGGGGAGGACCCTTCCTCCCCTACTGTTCTCATAAAACAAAATTCCTCCCTAAAAGTTTATCACTGGACAAAAGTTTGATTTGCGTGACAATGAGACAATTAGGGCAAATGGGAAAAAACTAGTTAGGTATGCTTGCATGAAACAAGAATATCACTAATGTAGAAGGGCAATATCATCCATCAAGTGTGCTGGAGAGACCTACCGGTGCATTCTTTATACTCCCGTTAGCAAAGGTAATTGCAAACTTTGATGGGGATTACTTCAACTCAAATAAAGAAACTAGAGGAAAGAACAAACCCTTTGATGGTTGAGAAAATGAAATTATCATACCTCAAATTAAAACATACAAATCATTGTATCAAGGAAAACATCTGCTCTATATCCATATGTGCTCCCAGCGGTACTCTCTCACATGACTGGTACGCTAGTAGGTGGGAGCTGCGACAGCAGGACAAATCATCAATTCAATGGACCAAATGACAGACAGTCCATCTTAAATATGATAAACAAAACAGTATGAATGTGATAGGCAAATATCTTACTCAACAAGATAATTCATCAGTATAACAGCTGCCTATAACAGAAATTTGAGCAGAACTAATGTGTCTGACTGGTTATGCGGAAAAAATGTATCCACAAGAAAGATAATGAGAAGTCTTAACATAGAAGGGAAAAACTGCAAGAAAAACTGGATGTTCTTACGTGTACTAAATAGACTATCAATACTTAGATAATGGGGAAAGTTCACAACAAATATACTTAGATAACGGGGGGATTGGCAAACAGTAAGAAATTCAAATTAGTTCTACATATCATAGAACCCTGAAAGCACTCATGCAGTATAAAGCTGTACAGCATCATAAAAATATAGTTCATGTGTATTTTCACCATGCAAGGGAAACACATCCCCACAAAATAAAGAAAAACAATGACTTTTGAGGGCACCTAAGTAGGGAAAAAATCCCGGCCGGTAACCGCCGGTTACCGGGATCCAAAATCCCGGCCGATTTTTCCCCGGTTTTGCAAGTTCAAATTTTGAATTTTGAATTTCGGTTGATTTTTAAGCAAATTCAAACGAAATTCAACCGGGTTTTTCCCGGGAAAACCGGTAACCAGCCGGTTACCATTCCGGACCCTGCCGGGATTCGGTCCGGGAATTTTTTCCCTACACCTAAGTACCCAACTAATACCAAACAAAATAATTAATATCAGTGAGAAGTAATCTGTACAAACACTAGATAGTATAGAAAGTTGAAGGTAGAAATGTTTGGAGTCGGATCAAGAACATTAAAACTTAAAACCAATAGTCATCAGATAAGTTAAGGATGGTAGAACAAAGTTTGAATATATCCTTGAATTTTTCAGTTCAAATTAAACATAGTCAGCTACTATGGAGGATCATGTTCTACTTCGTTGCTTCTTGTTTCTGCAAATCTGTACTTATTTGCCACAAGCAAATAAAAAATTGTTTGTCAGGATCATCACTCATACTGTCTACTTCACATGAAAAAATAATGCATCACTTTGCACTTTGCAGACAGCTCGCATCTTTGTCGAGGCATATGGTGCTACTGTCTAAATCCAAGGCCAGTTAGGGAAGACAGATCTGATTATTAGGCCAGATAAGACAGCTTTAGGTAATTTTGTCTGAGAACGTACAAAAACAGAAACCTTGTGCCAATACTGGCCCAACCCACCAGAATATGAAGAGGCAACTAGTTAGATACAAAATACATATTACCAGAACATATTCAGCTCAGCGTTCCCAAACAAAAAAATTACCAGAACATATTCAGCTCAGCGTTCCCAAACAAAAAAGAAACCAAGGGGGATGGGGGTATGTGTACCAATTTTTTTAGGAGTGAGACTGCTGAGCTTTTGGTTTGATTGCAAAGCAAGCTTTAGTTATACTTTTGGACGACAATGCTAGAGATGTTTGCATCAAGAAAGAGAGACAGGTTGAATATGTCAATATCATTTGCTCATAAGCACAAGGAATTGAATAAATAGAAGCACATCTTACCATTCCATAATCTGTTATGGTCATTGAAACATATTCAGAAGGGGTGGTGTCATACCTATCAGTTGCACAAAATTGTTTTGATTAAATGCAAAGTAAGAAAGCAACTAACCACCTATAACATCTATAAGAATTCGATGCACATACTTAAGATTAATAAGTTGTAGATTTTCATTATCACCGCAGTTTTTGAGATGACTCAAATCTTCCCTCTAGGGAACTCCTGAAATGGCATCTGGGTCACCTGAGTAAATAACATGTCATGTACTCATGTGTTATGAAGTTTCTTAGCAGTAAGCTAAATTAATGCCTTACTGTACAAACAGCAATGATAGCATACCAAGTTCGTTAGAGCATATAGAATCAAGTTGCACCCTCTCATGAAATTTATATGCCTCACAGCACACTAGAACAGGAACTCTAAAAGCATGTGCAACCATTGCAACATAAGATACCCCAACTCTGGAGTAAACTGCTCCATTTGATAATATCAAGGAGATCAGGAGGCGCCCAAAAAAACTCTTGTAACCTCATGCATAATGTATCAGACAGCATTTATGTGTGTGTATGTGCAGCTGATCCCCTTTGTAACTAATCTGCGCAACAATCCTTGTCCCTCAAAGCTTGGTCGAGAATCTACCACCACAACACAAAACTTCTTTCCAAGCTCATGGGCATGATCAAAAATCATTTCAACAACAGAGGACGACCCATATGTCAGTAGGACATCATCATCTCTGACTTTGGTGATAGCATGACTAACCATGACCCTATGTGCAACTATTATCTTCTCATTTATAAATCGGTCAATGTCAGATTGAAGACTAGCTTTAGCTTCTGACTCGACAATGTAAGCGGTAGCTTGGAAATCCTGTTCTTCAAAAACCTAATAGCATTGCCCATGCTGATTGAAAGAAATCTGCACTTGATGAGAAATGACACGTAGCTACCGATTTTAGCAGTAAGATCTCTATTGAGAGTTTTTGCTGCAGGTGTAGAGTAATCTTTTATTGCCTCTCTGAAAGCAAGAAGCATTGCTATGCAGCGAGCATTGCCACCTGATATATTGCTAGACAAATATTGAAGCCCAACCTGAAAATACAGGTGACATAGCAATTCAGTGTTGACCAAATTTAACAATAATAAGTCCTACCAAATACTTACTATCTACTCAAAGTCTCAAACAACAACAAAAGAAAATGAAAAGCTGTTTAGGCCTGTCTGTTTTATGTCAATTGTATTTCAAGAGAAGCAGCAATGCAAGATCAAGCCAATCACCCTTGTAAGGCTGCTCACTATACTCGCTTCAACTTTATTCATTTAGAGTACCAGTTTAGCACCTTACCCAACCCCCCGGAATACGAAAAAATAACAGTAGTAGGTGTCATTATCACATATTTGAACGGTAGTATTTAATAATTACCTTGTACACAGAAGGATGCATTGGATCAAGTTGAAATTTTTTGACTCGAGGTCAGGAAGCTGAGTGTCATGCACATATTGAGGCAGATGTCTGAACAATTCAACTCTGTTTCGAGCTTCTGATTGGTTGACAACTGAACGCCTCTTTGCTTTCTCCACCCGATGTACATCATCAAACTGCATACGAGGGTGAGGACCATCTTTCTTTCTATCTCTGTCAGGAGAGCGTTCACCAGTCTTGTCAGAAGCAACTGGAGGTGTAACTTGGGGCACGTCTTTCTTTAGAGATGTTTTCACGGTCTTGGGTTGCTTTGACACTGCAGGACTAACACCAGAAGCTGTGGTTGTAGATTGTCCAGATAAACCTGCAATTTACATAAGACAAAAGGTGCATGTCCTAAATCTGTGGCGCAAGAGTTCCTCTGAATGATACAAAATACAACTCCCACCCAAAATGAGAACTACTCATTCTTTCCCACAAGTAAAAGACTTTCTTAGTTTTACTTCAAATTTCCTCAGAAAATGAAAAAGAAACAATACAAAGAAATGAAATCCAATAAGTTGATCTAGGTTGAGTGTGTAAGGGATGAAAGCAGGTTAACTACCTGCCTCCTTTGCAGCAGCTTTGGCAGCACGCTGAGCCTCCTGAATAGCATGTCTCTCTGTTTTATAGAGTTTCGCTTTTTGTGGAATTGGAGCTGGAGCACCTTCATTCTGTGTTTCAGTAAGATCTCCCTTAACAGATTCTGAAATAAATAACAGAAGAAAATTATGTAATTAATAAACCTATGCATATGGTAATTCTAAATTCTTTAAATGATTTCAACAGGAATGCTGATAAAAGTTTGCAGTCTGTGTACTCGAACAGGCATGTGAGTTCTTAACAAAAACAAGTTAATCACAGAGGTCCTAGACTAATCCTACATAGCAAGCCATTCCCACAATCTACATTGCACATGAACACGGGACAATATGCATCGTTATAACACAACATCTATAGTAAATATGATAGTCTCCTCTTGGTGATTGCGGTTGTGTGCTAAATAATAAATCCATCATAAAGACAGGGTTCTTACTAAAAACTGTGCATAAACGTGGTTTCAATTTCACTACCTCTACCAATCATAATCAATACCCAGGAATTCCATGCTGGATCGCTCCACCATCACCTCTGAGCCTTTAGTTTTATAACTTAACATAATACTATTTTTACCATCAGGTAGTAGAGAGGTTGCAAAGGTGTCATCAAGTGCCCTTTCTGTGGGCATGATGAAACCATAAATCATCTCTTTTTTCAATGCTCTTTAGCCAAATTTGTTTGGAGTGTGGTTGGCTACTTGTCTGTTCCTTTGGCTTCCAAACTTCACCGAAGGACATTTAACATCTATTTGGAGGATGGTTGCATCAGTTTGATGGCAGAGTTAGGAAACTGGTTATGGTTGGAATAGCGGCCATTTTATGGACAATTTGGAAAACAAGGAATGTGGCGTGTTTTCAGAAGAAGAAAAAAAGTACCTACTGATCCTGCTTCTGTAATTCTTTCTATTTGTCATTGGCTAAATTTCTGGGCAAAACTGCACAAGGAGGGCGACGGAGAACATCATTTGGGGCGCCAAGCTTATGTCGCAGGTGGTCGTTGAAATCTTAATAGGAAACAAAGGATGGAACTCAATGGTGTGCCGGCTGGAGGGGATTGGATAAGGATGCAAGATGTGCCGAAAGCCTCTTTGTAAACTCAAATAGTAGTTATTTTGATAGTATTTCTCGGTGCTTTTGTGAAGAAACTCTGCTGGGTGCCTGGGGCTCAGATGGTACAGTGTGGCCTGCCTTCTGTGTGTTGCCTTTTGTTTCTTTTCTGTTTGTTTTACCTCCCCAAACTCTGTAGTTGGTGGTTTCTCTTAATGCAAATCGGAAGTATCTTTGTCAAAAAAACAAATCAGGAAGTAGCAACTGCGGAAAGGCTTAAGCAATTGGCTTACGAATTATACTCATGTACTGCCTCCTCGACGGATGGGTTTTGTTGTGAAGGGGCTTGCACTCCGTGCTTATATTTCATATCTACTACCTCCTTGATGGTTTTGCAAGTAATAAACCAAGCAATACAGTGATGCGTAACTGCAGGACGTTGCGACTATTGCTAGCTACGTATCATACCATCTCACTTACAGAACTATGATAGCTAGATGATAAGTATCCATCCCTAACGGTTGCAAAATCGTAGCAATCGCGTGCTATATAATTGAGTAATATACACATCCGGAAGCAAGTAGATTTCGAGGTCGGAAATCGCATACCCAGCGGAGCGGTGAGGTGGGGAAGAGGGAGTCAGCCCCCGAGGCGGGGGGAGGGGGGAGATGGTCGGGGATGCGCGGGGGCAGGATCATGACGGGGTTGAGCGAGCCTGGCGAGAGGTCTGCGCGGGGGCAGGATCGGAGTTGTTGACGAAGCCGACCTGGATGAACCGGGGATCCACGCCCCCAGAGGAGGATAGCGGCGGCCTGCGGATATCCATCGCCACGCCGTCGCCGGCGGCGGCGCGAGTGCGAGGGTTTGGATTTTGCAGTGGACACGAGTCGAGTCGTCGCGATGGATCGTGTGGCGTCGGGATCCTCTGCGCGTGGGCGGGATCTTCGTGCAGGAGCTTTGTATTCCGGCCCAATCATAATGGGCTTAAGATATACTGGCCCAATTAATGGGTCAATATATTCTGGCTCAATCATAATGGGTCAATATATTCCGGCCCAAATAGGTAATATCATTGGCCCATGATGATGCATTCTTCAAGCCTCTTATCTACAGTGCAGTTGCCCATCCAAACGTGCCCAGCCCATGTAAACTTGTTGATTTGTCCCCCACCCACCCCAAAGACGAATGATGTTCTTGCATTTTTCTGTAAAATGTATTATTCGAATAGTCAATTTTCTAATCCAATGGTCTGCATGCACAGGCAAAATAAACTGTGAAACTTATTACCCCATGCATCCAATAAACATGAGGCAATAGATTAGGAGAGCGGCGGCACAGACAGAGAGGGGAGGGAAGGAGATCCCGGGTTGTCGGAGGAGATGGAACTAGATCCGCACCAACGCTGTTGCCGGGTTTGAGGTAGAGGCGGAGCTAGAATTTACGGAGGGGGGGGGGGGCGGTAAATAAGCTATATAGTGTAATTTCAAAATATTAGTAATGACAATAATATTCTTAAAAGCTATATAGGAAGCCAGCCCCTTTCCCTCCGCCCTGTTCGAGTTCGTGCCCTCGCCCATGGGCTGCTTGGCTTGTGTTTTCCTGATTTTTCTGAGATTTTATGAGGTTTAGATCCTTAGGGGTTGGTGGCTGGTTTGCCCCTTCCGTAATTTTCCAACAATAACTAATATAGATCCATAGTGCATGCATGCATCGATCGTACTACGTACATACATCGCGCTACTTACTCATTCTGTCCAAAAATGTACGTCTTTTAAAAAAACTTTCCATGGTCTTTAATGCAAGACTTTCACTATTATCATGATGTACTACCAAATATTAAATATTTGGAAGGTATATATTATAAAAGTATGTTGCAAGATAAATCCAATAGCATTATTTTCTTGTAGTTAAGCTATATACTTTACGCTCTGTTTGGAACACGATAATTTTTCCTAATCCTGCAGAATTGAACTGTATTGTGTGAAAATAGTCCTGCAAAATTTCTGACAGGGTCTTATATGTATCTCTACTACTTAAAAGAAGAAATTGGTGGCGGTTTGTCCTTCATCGTACGGTGTGAGCCGTTAGATCTATCTTTCTTCATGAGATGTGAGCCGTTGAATCTCGTTCTTTCTCGGTTCCTCCCGTGCGTACAGTTATCCACCCATAGCCTCCTCTCCACTCCCCCACACCCCAACTGCTCCAAGTGGTGCACAAGAAGCCCAAAGATTCTATCGATCTTTCCAAGAACGGGTTACCAGCGGATTACTTGTATTGTAGGCTGAGCACGACGACGGTTGACGAGATATAATTTTTTTTTTAATCCGTAGTAAAACACATATATTGAACTAGTTAGTGTCCAAAGTTTCAAAATGTTAAACAGAGAGAGAGAGAGTACCGTTCGGAACACCAGACGGGCATGTGAGCGCGCAACTGTCAAAGGGAAACTTACTCAAGCTAGCCAGTAGCAATTCGATCGTTCAAATTAATTAAGTGCATGCTGGTCTTAGTTTGTGCTCTGATTTTTATTTTTATATATTAGTTTGTGCTCTAATGATTCTTCTTGGGCCCGATACATATGAGTATATATACGATAAACACACGCACGTACGGTAGACGAACGACTTAATTACAGGAGGGGTAATGCTCTCCGCCGGCAAGACAAGAAGAAGAAGAAGAAGAAGAGTTAATTAAGTCATATATATTTCCACGTGAAACAAGTGCATATGTGTGAATGTGATATGCATGTGAGTAGTACACAAGGTTTCGGCAAGAGTCGTTAGCTAGCAACAGGAGTCTAAATTGACTAATTAAGGCACAATCCATGCATATATACTTACTACATAAGGCAAGGTCGGCCTCAACGAAAACGAGGAGAAGAAGAAGAAAATTACGTGTATTCAAACCTGTCCGTGCATTTCTGAATTGATTGATTTCGAAATTGCCGTGTGCACCTACTCTGTTGAAGCACCTTGTAGCTGTATTGCTTGCATAATTACTATTACTCCCTCTGATCGAGAAAATACGGCGTTTTGGGCATTGGTACAACCTCTAGAAGAGTAGGTAACCAGCTTTGGTCGTCAATTTTTATTCCAGTAAAAAAAATATTGTATTATGGAAATATATGATAGATATGATGGTGTCTCGGCTTTCTAAATGCATGACGTCTTCTTTTCTGAGAGATCACGCGTTCACATGATAGTTGTAATCTATATATGTGTAACTCATGTACTCTGATTTTAACAATCAAAGATAGAGTTACTTTCCGCACTTACATGGTGTCAGAGCGGTGCCGCTCCTGAGCCGCCGCCTCCACAGTTTCCGCCGCACCGCCCCTGGGAGATGATCTCATCTCCATGATCTCTCCCGGGGGTTGTGTAACCCATAGTTTAAGTCGTGTCACCGATCATCCAATCGGCTACTAATTAGAGTTTTCTTGGTCATCTTCAAATCGAGTTTTCTCTATTTTTCCGATTATAGATCGGTTTGCGTCGCCCTGCCGACCTGTCGACGTTCCTCGGCTTTGGACTTCACCGCCTCGGCTTCGACCTCTCCGGCGCCTCCTCTCTTCCGATGACGTCGTGGCGTGACGCAGAGCGCTCGTCGACACGACCCTCCCTCCACGGCCTTTCGAGCGCCCCGTCTATCGCCGTCATCACGCCGGATCATCATCGCCGGATCGTCGTCCGCGAGACTTCCGTCTTCATTCAATTTAGGTCCAGTCTGGATGTCAGTCTCGGCGACATTCCAACTGCGGGGGCGTGTTAGACAGGATGGTGCATCAACTTCCTACATGCATGATGCCTTCTCTTCGAGAGATCACGCGTTCATATGATAGTTATAATCTATATATGTGTAACTCATGTACTCTGATTTTAACAATTAAAGGTAGCGTTGCTTTCCTCGTTTACAATAGTTAAAAGTCGTTAGCTAGCAACAGGAGTCTAAATTGACTAATTAAGGCACAATCCACGCATATATATATGCCATGGTAGGATTGATTGGCATGCGATGCGATATTTCGCTGACTTACTACATGAAGCAAGGTCGGCCTCAACGAAAACGAGGAGAAGAAGAAAATTATGTGTACTCAAACTTGTCCGTGCATTTCTGAATTGATTGATTTCGAAATTGCCGTGTGCACCTACTCTGATGAAGCACCTCCTTGTAGCTGTACTGCTTGCATAATTACTATTACCCCCTCTGGTCAAGAAAATACGGCGTTTTGGGCATTGGTACAACCTCTAGAAGAGTAGGTAACCAGCTTTGATCGTCAATTTTTTCTCTCTTAGATATAAAGTCTAGAGTACCGACGTAACAAGCCCGAGACAGCATGAACCTCGGCCGGCCTCGTGTCCTGCGTGTACATGCATGCATGGCAGTGATGTGGTCCCACCTGCCAACCAGGGACCACCTATATGTATAGGTATATCCACCTGGTGCGTACGCCGCGTGGACGGTAGACTCTTGACAGTTTGACGCCGGTTAGTTGGTTCGGTGTCGCTTTCGTGTCGTGTGGACCCCGCAGAATTGAATCTTGCTGACATCTGGGTCCAACTTTCAGGGGAGACACGTCTGGGACCGTACGTATACACGGGCTAGGTGTCGGCATACACGTATACCCATGCATTCCATGTACCTTTGTGTAGATAGATAGAGAGTGCGTAGTACGAGGCTAACTGGCTGAAGATGCAACAAATTTCTATATGCATGATTCGTCCATACGAGGTAATTAAACTTGTGGCATCTTGGTGGGGCGTGTTAACTGTTTGAGTGTGAAGGGCTCTCAATGAGAATTAAACACCGCAATTAATTTTTATATATCGCATATGTGTAGTAGTTGTTATAAAATAGTCTCCTCTTTCTATTTATATGGAGTCTATTTATAGAGTGAGAGATATAATTATACAAAGATTCATTATTGCTCTTAGTACCTAGTTCATCCTAGGGATGCTTTCATCCGTTTCGCCAAACGGGTCCATCGATGTGTCGTACCTCGGCGAGGTTGGCCCTCGGACCCCGTCCGGGGTTGGTCTCCGGACCTCGCCCGGAGTGTGTTCGCCGATGTGTTGTACCTCGGCGAGGTTGGCCCTCGGACCCCGTCCAGGCTCAAGGTAGTGCGGGGAGCCTCCTCCAACAGCATCTATATAGAAATCAATAAACATGAATTAATTCTGGCATATTTTTCTTTGAGTAAATTTCACTTTGGACCATATAATCTTACTATAGTTTCACTTTGCACCACCCTTAGCAAATCTTTTCACTTTACACCACCTCTTTTTATTTTTTTTGCTTTAATTTGCACAAGGGGAACATCTTGTCAGCAAGAGGGAAATATGAGAGGCGTGCTGGGAGCTTGCCGGCAGCGAAGCACAGCCGACGAGGTAGTGATAACCTGAAAAATGTAGAGAACGAGCTGTTTTGTCATCGCCGCAGTTGCTATGACCGCCACTGGTGATGTTCCAGCTATTTTTTCCTCTTTCGATTTGTTTTCTAGCTTCATTTACCTCCCCTCTCTCCATCCCGTGCCTCACCGCCGCCTCCCGCGACGCAATTCGCCATAGCGAGCACCAAAGAAGGCGACCAAATCCTTACCCTAGTGCAAAATGCAGCACATGGTAAGAAGTTGTGGTGCAAAGTGGAAAGATTTGCTAAGAGTGGTGCAAAGTGAAACTATGGTAGGATTACATGGTCCAAAGTGAAACTTACACATTTTCTTATCTTGTGTAAGTGGAACCAACATGCATGCACGTGTTGTACGCTCATTATTTCAGCATCCAAACATACAAGCAATACCTATCTACTCCCCTCTTATTCTAAATATAAGTTGTTTTAGACAGTGGAGGACGCAACACAAATACGTGCAGGGTGTGCGCACCGGCTCTAGTCGTCATGCCCTTGGAAACCCCCCTGCTACCATCTCCTCCGCCTGGTCCCATCCATGGATAAAGCATCGGCTGGCGGCGCAAGCAAGCAAGAACCAAGAAGGAAGGAGCAGCAGCCATGAAGGAAAGCATCGAAGTTTTGAAGACTAAGGAACTCCGAAAGCAGGAACTCGGGAAGCAAGGATATTTGGGCCATTTGGGCCATATTCTTTCCAATAATCCAATATCATGGGGCCCATTTTCGCATTCCTTGCATCAACTCAATGTCTCAATCCCGAATTCCCCGTTCCACTTTCCCCAAATCCCTAATTCTATCCCCCATTCGGCCATTCACAGCACAACTCACCTGGGCATGCACGGCAGACGGCGAGGGAGGGGGCGAGGCAACGGGTAGGGGCCTAGGGCGTGGGGTGCCTAGCATCTTAGGAAGTTGGGGCCGACGGAGGGCGAGCGTGAGGGCTGAGGGGCGAGCCATGGAGCCAGCTTCGACACGCCTAGTTGCTTAGGCAGTTGGGGTTAGCTGCGGTCGGGGGCGAGTGGGCCGCGGGCTGCGACCGAGCTGCGATCGGCGAAGGCACGAGTTCTTCTTGGTGTGACCAGTGAGTCGCGGCGTAGCGTGGTTTGGGCGCTGGGGCGCACGCTGACGACAGAGGCACGGACATGTGAGGCTGGCGGACTAGCAGAGGCGCGGGCGCTTGAGGCAGTTGGGCAGCTGTGGGCACTCGGCAGAGCTTTGAGTAACGAGGATTGAGGAGATAAGATAAGGAGCCGAGGACTGAGGTGAAGTACTAAAGTTGACACTTGACAGTGGTTTGGCTCACTCATTTTAATACTTAGAAACTTGAAAATTGGAATTTTGAGATGATGTTGTGAACTTGTGATGTTGTCTACTTGTCTAGTCTAGTTACAGGTACTTGGTTCTGATAGTTTATATATAATTTATTGTAGATACGATTGAGCTTCAAATATGAGAGGAGAATTTAATGGCTTGGAAAGACAGATTCAAGATGAAAATTTGTATGATTTATATGTCCATTGCTTTGCCCATCAGTTGCAATTAGCCGCTGGGTTGACTCGCTTCGACGGGAAGATGGAGGGGGCGAGGGTACGCAATGATACTGTTCAATGCCTCAAGTCAACATCGGTGGGCCTTTCATAGCTCATGCTACTTACGACGCTTATAACATCGTCAACAATAGCCTTCATGACCGCATGAAGTCGTTCAACTGTGTTGTTCGTACCCCGCTCGACTTCCCGGCGGCCGTGCCGCATAACACTCTGCAAATGGTCCAGCTGCATGGTTACCAAACAAACAAAATTTTGTTAGTTCAGCCTATTTCGGAGGGTGTTTTATCTGCTATGTGCTCAACGTACTGACTCGTCACAATGCACTGCACGGTGCGGGTCCAGCCCCAAGCCCAAGCGTTCAGCGTGGCTAGGATCTGCATGTCAGTCTGGGGGCGCACCTGTCAATCTCACCCGCGTGTGTCGTACGTACCACTCGGATATGTGCCGTAAGTCCCTGCATCATAAGGCTGTGCCTCGTGGAAAATGCAATCTGTGGCAGATTGCCATGCATCTATCCACGATTGTTGCGTCGGAAGCCAATCGTTGTTCTTGCGGCCCTTCTTCATCTACCTGATGGTGGAACAAAATAAATAAATTACAGTACTGACATAACAAATGAATAATTGACCTACAATATGAAGCAATGTAATGTGCTTACAGTGGCTCTGGCTGCATAGCGGCGCCACAGGCTGGGGATCTCTGGTGTAGCCTGGGCGCCTCATCACCCGTTGCAGGTTGTAAGGCTCAACCATGTGGGAGAACATCAAATGACAAGTTGTCCTCAAGTACGACACATCTTGGTGGCATAGCGAGCTCAAGCCTTTGGGCGCCGTGTCCTGCACGAAGGCATTCGTCCAAGGAGCCCATATTATGTCATCCTCGTGCAGGGTCTCGAATTTGTTGTGGAACTCGGAGTATATGCGACACACTCTCTCCCTAGCCCACCCCAACACTGCCACAACCCATCAGGATCCCATGGTCGGGCCTTCCACTGGATACTCGTTGTCTACCCCACCGTAGAAATGCTTCATGCGCGGGTAAGGGTGGACTGCAGAATGGAAGTACGACTGTCCGACCGCGAAGTGCTCCCACGACCATAGCCGTAACAGCGTGTGGCAACCCGAGAGCACGGGCTCAGTTCCCATACCATGCTGCGAAGCATTGCATAAGCCACGGTACATAGCGCACAGTACAGTTGAACCCCAACTGTACTGCGGCACGTCCTCATCGTCGGAATCCACGATGGACTCCGCAAGGTGAAGTAACTAGGGTACACCATATCCCCCTGCGTGCTAGGGAGCAAGACTCACCTGAATAGAAACAACAAATATGCAATTAGGTGGTGTCGAACCACCTCCTCTGTTGTGTCATTTGGGCAATGCATGAATCGCCCGCAGCCAGGTGCGTGGAACACCGTTACACCTCTCGGGGATAGGCTGCCCGAAGCAATGGCCGAGACGCGCCTTCCAGTCCGGCGACCTCGGAGGGGAAACAATTACAAGGCCTCGCAACGGCAGACTGGTCATGAAACTAACGTCCTGCAATGTCACGGTCATCTCCCCCACCGGAAGTGGAACGTGTGGGTCTCCGGCCGCCAACGATCAACCAGGGCGGAAAGAAGGGAGGCGTCAATCAGGAGGTTTTGCCGCATGTTCAACATGCAGGCGAGCGCAATTAGCCCAGACTGACAAAGCCTCCTACAATACCAGTCGTCCAGCGGCCAGGTTTTCCTCGGTCCTTGTGTCACTAGGGTTGGCGGCCCATCGTCACCGATCCACGCGTGACTGCGATGCTGGGCATCCCATGCCTCCTTAAGTACGGGTGGTAGATTACATACCATTGCTGCAAATAGAGAACAACTCATAATTTGAGAATTCATTTAGGTGGTAGATTACATGCCATTGCTGCAAATAGATTACATGACAGATTGATATTAAATATGCATGTAACAGTTGCCACCGTGCAAACTAATGTACGGACCGAATAATTATGCGACTGATATAATGTACGTGCATTATTAAGTAAGTACTTAACGCTAAAAATTGCAATAACAAAAGTATTAAATACTGCGGGCGAGCGAACGAATGATCGGAATTTGTTTGGGTAATCGGAATGAGAGCTTTGACTTTTGAAATTGTCGGCAGCACGTTCGCTTAAATAGGTAGGAAATGCAGACAGCAAGTGACTCGACAAGATGCGACGCGACGACGACGTGATGTAAATGAGAGAAAAATACGAAAACCAAAGAAACCAATTTAACTTTCGGCCACAGTGCAGAATCTTGCCGCGCCCGGGGCCAGGGGTGGGTACACTGTGTTGAGGCTAGTTCTATAAATTATAATAAAGAGGGCTAATTTTGCAAAAAAAAAGAAGAGCAGGAGTCCAGAAATACCAAAAAATCGTCCATTTCCAAGTGACCTCATCCGGGTGTCCCTTCATGTAGAGAGATTTGACGAATGGCACACCACAACTTGAGATATTGGGGGAGGGTACTTTGCTGAACTCTGTTTCTTATGTTTTTTTTATCTAGGTATTGTCCCGCAAGACATCACTAACCAGTCTGTTTTTATGACACACTATGCGGTAAAGATCCGGCGCAAAGTCCTTGTGTGTTTGATCAAGGAGCCATCGGCTGTTCCAAGCATGAGGGTGATTAGAAAGAGAAAATTTGCAACTTGCCCTGCATCCTCACCTTCATTAATTAAGAGAAATTTGCAACTTGCATGCATGCTCACCTCTGTTAATTGCTTGCAAGTTGTGAGGTTTATATACTAATCGGACATGCAAGTGTGTGTCCATGTTCTCCTTCTCCCTTCTTCAGTGGTCAGCTGACCAGTCAACTTTGATTTTGTCCCTACGTCACTTGGCTACACCACCTGCTAGCCAGGTTCAGAGATAAGGTAGCTGCAAAATGACAGCAGCTATCACTTGTTAATTGTGACCAAATAATTAATATTAATTAGCTCCCTCTGATGATCTGACCAAACACCAGAGACAACAGTTTCCATAATGGTGGTAGTGGTCAGTCATACTATTAAAGAAAGCAGGTGAGATGGGACCGGTAGGTACTGGCAGTTGGTAGTTTTTTCTGGTGGCGAGAAGGTAGGTAGTTCTTAATGCATCAGTTGCATTTCATAGAAAGGAAAAGATTCCCAAAACCTTGATTTCTGCAGGATCATATGACAATGAGCAGAGAGAGAGATCAGATCATGATCAGAGACAAGTGCCCACCCTACTTGGAGGGTTAGCTCTGCCCCCTGGATGCAATGGCCCCCTAGAACTATGCTAATGCACTTTACGCATAAACACATGGAAAACACAAATTGCGACAAGATTAATCTAACATCTGCGACATACTTTTACTGGTAATTAAGAACAAACAGGGGCATCTAATTGAACTAACTAAGCTAGCTTCAGAACAACGTACATGTGAGACTGCGCGAGACAGGCCGAGGAATCTCGATGAGTGGCACGCACGATGCCTCGCCCATGACATCTTTCTTGGTAAGTAATCATCATATGATTAGATGATCATTAGATTCGGGGCGATTTGCTCATCATACGAAAGGGCATTGCAATCGCCATTCGCCCGGCCGGTCGGTCAAGTCCTGTCATGTCTTCATGTGGAGGCACGCACTGACCAGTAAGCGAGTCGTACAACAACGAGGAGATCCGCGGGCCGTTGCCCAGATCTTCCATCCAGGGGGTGGGGATGGGGGTGGATCGACCGAGGTGGCTGCTGCTGCATGCGTTGCGCGCAGGGTCATGTGCCGCCATGTGCGCGGCCGGACGGCGGCTCGTCGGTTGGACGCGGGACCGGCATGCCGCCGCGCGCCCGCCGACGACTACATCCGATGGCTCGACATATCTGCGTGCATGTGTACACGAAATCTTTCGCACAAGACAGGACCAGCCTTGCATATGGCCCCGTACTAATTACTCTCTGCTGTACGCATGAGTGCACATACATGCATGCACAAGATAGTCTCCATCAGCCGTTGATTTTATAGATGTAGGATAAATCAACGGTTGATGTCGAGAGTATCTTTTTAATTTTATTTTCAATTCTAACCTCTTTAGTCACGCTATGGTTTATGATGTGATCAAACTGTGCTATCACGTCACCGACCGCGGCGTGACTAAACTATGCTGTCACGCTACTCCTCTTGGCGTGACATGATTTAGTCCAAAAACAGACGCATCCAAAAGGTCGGTGGCGTGACAGTACAGTTTGATCATACCGCGATCAGTAGCGTGATGACATAGTTTGATCACACCACAGGTCATAACGTGACCAAATAGATCAGAATTAAAAATAAAGAAAAAAAAACTCCGTCACGTGAATTCCTCTCGGCAAATTTCCTACGTACGCATGATTTTGATCTTGTTAGATTCGTTGCAATATTGGTCACTTTTCAAATTGGCCGGCTCGTCGATTGTCGATTGCAATGTACAAGTTACACGTACACATGCCACGTTGTTGCAAGTATGGTAGTTATGTAACACACAAGTTCCATAGGTTACAGGGGTTGTTACATACACACCGGCCCCCTGAAATTCCAACTGAAATATTGCATTGCAAATAGGCCTTAGTATACATATTAGTTGTTGATTAATTAATTTCAATCGACAAGTAGGGCGAGCAAAGAGACAAGGACATATACAGGACAAAATGACGCTTGTACGTACTGCAGACCGAATTTTTTAGAGCCCGGATCAAACCACTTCGGTTCCATACCCTTTGTTGCTTAGAGAACTAATATAACCTGCTAACCACTAATTAACTAAAAAACCAATTCATTTCTACTTCAACGCTCCTAAATTTTATATGCACCTGTTCATGGACTCATGCCTACAACAGAGAGTAATCTGGAATAGAAGTGGGCTGTATTTTTTAAAAAAATTGCGTCAGTTGGGTTTTGAATCTAAGATCTTTTAGTTCTGATATCATATTAAATTATATATACCAACTAATTCATCCAAAAACTAGAGTTGACGAGGAAATATGATCAGTCATTTATACGTCAACCGTGGTGTTTGCTTAATCGGCTGCGGACGGCTGACCGTTAGCGGTGTATTTCGGCCGGCCCGCCTAAAGCTAGCAACCGGTCGATCTTAACCACCGAATTCAGAGTTTAGTCAATTAATTAAGCTAATAAAAAAAAGCAATGCATATGACATAATATTCCATAACTTGGAGTACTGTAGCACAATTTTTTTTTTAAATCAGCACAACAGAACACCTTTCCCAGTTGTGACCTACACTAAACATCGCTCCTACTAATTTTTAGAAATTTACTCACGCCTAGATGGGAAGTCGTTACAGAAATAGCGTAGAGTAAACAATTTTTTTTTACTTTACCCGTCAATAAAAGAAAAGAGATTCGCTAAACAATATTTCACTGTTTTTTTAATCAAAATAGTTGAATTTTTATTCGTTCGATATGCTTTGAGATTTGTACTTCTTCTCATATGATGAATTTTTATCCGTTCGATATGCTTTGAGATTTGTACTTCTTCTCATATGATGAATCGAGTCCGAATTTATTATTATTATTTTCAGAACAAAACGGATTCACCACATTGCCGTATTTTGTTGGTATAGAATTTTATTTTTTTCTCCCTTAGTTTTTGCTCAATATCTCAAAGTATATGTTAGATTTTGAATTATGTGATGGAAATATGAATTATTAAGATTTTCGATAATAATTACAATGACCAATAACAAAAATTACATAGATAAATTAATGCAATTTATGTATAATAAAGTTGTAAATGAACTAAAATTTGACTGTTATTACCAGCTTCATTATAAAGTCTATTTTAATTCACAAAAAGGTTATCAATCAACAAAAATATTTTTCAGTCTATATATGTATTTACGCTCAGTTAAAAAGATAGTCTTATATATGGTTCACAGATAGATTATCTACTTTTAAGTTATGGATAGTGAGAGGGATTAACTTTTAAATATTTTTAAAAAATAATTAAACAATAAAAAAACCAGCCTCCAGTCTCATGTTGCAGAACTGTTGGGCGACAGGGATGCAGTCGCCTATCGGTTGGGCAACAGAACTTGTCGTCCGACGATTGACTGATTTCATCTCTGCCGCCTAACCGTTCAGCGACTGCATTATTATCGCTTGGTCGTTAGGCGACTGGATCCAATCGCCCAATGGTTCGATGACTACATTAATGTTGTCCAACGGTTGGCGGACCGCATTAATGTCGTTTGGCCATTGGGTGGCGATCGATCCAGTCGCCCAACACAGAGGTATAATTTTGAAAAAAAATCGTATATATAATTTTGAATAAAAATATATATATATATATTTTTTAAAAAATCAGCTAGAGACCTTGTTTCTGCGATCCGATCGTTCGGTCCATGGCATGCATTGTACAATATTTGACAATAGCATGTATTAATTGTTGCTAACTTGGTTAAAGTTGCGTTGTGTATGGTTCATGTATAATAAGGTAAAAAAAGGCTGTGTTTGAAAAATGGAAAAACAGAAGCATAGCATATACTTTATAGACACAATCCTACATGGGAGACACAGTTGTACGAGGCTACAAAATATTGTGAGTTAGGAATGTGGGGGGCGAAACCCCCCGCTCTACATACTATGAGTTCGAGTCGAACATATAATCGGAATATAAATATATACCGTCGATATTTTGTAACCCTAATAAGAAGAAAAAAAAGAAAAGAAAGAAACTTCTCGTACGGACAGAGCCGCTATAATTCTGCTCCTGAGAACATAGAATTTGCCAAACTTGATAAATAAATTATCATATCTATTATATGGTTACCTTTATTGTTTTTTCGTTCAAGGAGTTATGGTCGGCTCCAACAAGTTAGTACAACGATACCTACGAAGAGCTCTCCAGGGGCTAATAATAATTTCGCAAGACAGGTATTGGTATGCACGTGTCAAGCTCTCCAGGAGCTAATAATAATTTCGCAGCAAAATTTAGTGCTGAAAAATAATTTCGTGATGATGTGAAAGTGATATCAACCAGTACGTACCACACATGGTGCATGTGCTGATTCGAGACACCGGACACGTGCGTTTGTTTCGCCTTGAAGAAAGGATAATATTTCTTGACAGACAGGTGCTCAAGCCAAGCACAGCCACGTACACATGCGAGTTTACAAGGTGCTATAGTCAGTGCTCACTAATTTTGAATTTTTCGAACGAAAAGCCGAAGCCAAAGTATTACTTTAATTTGCGACTTTGTTTGAGATGAATTAGCTCGAGAAAGAAAAAGTGCCAAGAATGAGTGTCTAGCTAGCTTATTTAATTTTGGATTACGTGCCTCCGCTTGCAGAACGTCTCAACGCCAAAAGTTAGCTAGCAATATTTCCTTCTAGTTTCGTGTGGAGCAAATGTTTGGCGCCCATTGGTCGACATATAATCACATGTAGGATATGCTGCAAACCATTGCCATCCAATCGGTTGGAGCCAAAGATTCAACCAACACAATGAAGATGTTGTTCTTTTGGGCCTACGTCGAATGTCAACTGCTTAAATTCAGCGTTCCTCGTATGGCGCGGTAATCTTATTCTTATTCTTTTTCTTTTCAATGCACAAATGCACCCTAGCTTTAGCCTCTAGGACATGCTCGCAAGATCTGAGGCTGCAAAGTAGGCATCTCTCGAATGCACGGGGAAGGAATAGCTTATAGCTGTCCATATGAACTAATTAATCCTCCTTCGAGTAATCATCTGTGCTAACGTGGCTTATAGCTTGGCTTGGTGGTCTAATGTAGCGGAGATTGAGGGTTCTTCGGGAAAGCCACGACTACAACTTTTATCCTAACTATCTGGGAGGTATAGAAAGAACGAAATACAAGAATCTTCAATAATAAAACCACCGCACTGCTGGAACTTCTAGCGAAGATTAAGGAAGCGGGTAGAACTTGGTACCTAACGCGGAGGGAGTGTCTAGAGCTTTTTAATACCCTGTAATTAAGAACTTCCAAATGATTTGGCATCTACCCATGCACTGTCCTGGCCCCAATCTACGCACCAAAAGATGATTGTTCTTCGCTTCAATGGCTCACAAGTACAAATAGTGGCGCTTGCTTGTCCCAGATGCATGCCTGGCGAAACCAATACATATGTATTTCCAAAAAAAAAGGACTACTGTATATGCTTCAAAATGAAAAACAATAGTAATGTGCAATAGTATTCCAATTCCATGGCATACTTAAAACTCCAGCAGTAATAAACATTACAACCTAATTAATTAAATGTTGAGTTCACTACACCCATATGAGGAACAATTGATTTTTTTGAGAGTTACGAGGAACAATTACTCAAACAATGCACTCAAGTAGGGTCTACACACTAGAGCCTAGAACATACATCTGACTATTCTCTTTATTATAGCGGAAGAGATTGCTGGCTTTTGGAGCCCTCCCATCGGATTTTTTTTATATGAAATCCCTCATGTTTTTCAAAATTGCATCGAGGTCCTCGGTTTCGATGATCGACAGCCGTCAGATCACGATCATATAGCTGGAATCGAGTAGAAGCACAACCATCAGATCGTAGCTTTGGAACAGACGACCCAAATCTGTCTACCCAGTCCTCGCCTCCGTCGCCTAGGGTTAGCTCCCCTATCCCCTAGCCTCCGCTGCAGTCACGCACCGCTTGTCCCCTTCGGTCACGTCGCCGCCGCCGCCTCCTCCCCTTCGGCCGCGCTGCCCCTCCTCCCCTTTAGGCCTCGCTGCCCTCCTCCTCCCCTTCGCCACGCTGCCCTCGCCACTCCCCTTCTCCCGTTCCCTCGTGATGCCCCTGTAGCCCCTCCTCCCGTTCCCCCGCGATGCCCCTGCAGCCCCCACCTCCCCTTTCCCCGCGTCGGCTTTGCCACCCCCATCACCCCCTGCTCCCCTTCGCCCGCGCTGGCTCCCCCTCGCCACCCGCATCCTCCCCTTCACCTATGCCCCTCCCCTTCACTCCCAGCGTCGCCTCCTCCCCTTCGCCCACGCCCTCACAGCTCCCCTCCTCCCGTTTGGCCGCACCGCCCCCGCTGCCCCCTCCTCCACTTCGTCTCCTCCCCTTCACCCGTGCCATCCCCGCTTCCCCCTCCTCCCCTTCTGCTCGCACTGGAGGGCCAAACCCATCTCCTTGGACACTGGTTTGCCCTCCGGTGAGACCCATTCAATTCCTTCTTTGGGAAGCATCCTCGTGCCTTTTAGTCTCATGGCCACAGAAAGACCTTAACTGTTTTGTCTCCCCGGCTTCGGCCCTCTGCAAGCGACTAATAGTGCCTCCGGCGGTCCAGCCGGCACTGAGGTTAGCTACATTGCCGCCGCCCAAATTATTTTCCCAGTGGTTTCTAAGCTTTGTCCTCGCTGTCCCCTCCTCCCCTTCTGCCTTCGCCACTCTCGCCGTTCGCCGCAGAGAGACACGTTATCTACTCTCCGGAAGTTCTGATGGTGCTATTATGGCATGGAGGATTGGTTTTGGCAAAGGTGGAAGAAAATTCTCTGGGACAGGGCCTTGAACCCCTCCTCCTAAGGCCCCTTCCCTGATTTCTGTCACATGTACATATAGATCCCAAAGCAGCCCTCTCCAAACTACCTCGATGCCTCCTTCCTCCCCTCTGTCACCTCCTGTGCTGCTCTCCCTGTCGTAGGTACTCTCACACCTTGCCGCCGCACCACGCTTCACTCTCCTGCTTCCGCTTCTGTCGCTAGTGCTCCTTTCGTGGCTCCCCGACAGCTTCTGCTCCGACGTCCTCCAGCGCTGCGAGGGCCTCGACACATCCACCACTACAGAGAGGGTTATCACAGACGGCTCCAAACCATCACCACATACGGTTTTTAAACTGTCTGAATCTATGTGTCTGTGATAATAGGTGGTTATCATAGAAGGTTTGTGAGCTGTCTGTGAAAAGTTATATCCCAAATATCACAGATGATTTTTGGTAGAAACCGTATGTGAAGTTTTACTGTCACATACAGTTTCTACTAAAAACCGTTTGTGCTATTTGAGATATCTTAGAAGGTTTTGTGTGGAAACCGTATGTGAAAGTCTACTATCACAAACAGTTTATACCAAAAACCGTCTGTGGTAGTAGGCCTACACAGACGGTTTTTGATAGTAGCCATCTGTCATATTCGACATATCACAAACGGTTGTTAGTGGTAGAAGTCTGTGATCGGATATATATCACAGACGGGTGTTACTAGTAGCTGTCTGTGATTGTATACATGATGAGGATATGACCCCTATGGATACAATCATATTTGCTATGCTTGCTATTCTAATTACAAGAGCTCGTACGCTTCACTTAAATTATCAAGTGAGCTCGTTTTTAGTAGTGCATTTATATTATATGAACTATATGATGATATCTAATGATGAAAATGTATATTTATGTAGTATCACATCAATTTTTGTCCAAACTAAGCAACAGTTAGAGTTGCACACATTTTGGAATTCAATTCGGTCTTCGAAGACAACACTGACTTCAAACGTGCATAACTTTCACATATGGAGTCCGTTTGAGCTCCACGAGTATTTGATGGAAAGCTTATCTCGTCCTCTTTCCAATAGATCTAGCCTCACCTTCAAATTCCTTCTGTGGACACTGCAATCACCAAAAGGAGGTGATGCATTACCTGTTTGGGTCAAATTGGGCCTTGTAATGCTTGGGCCTAAGGGAAGGCACCACCCTAGATGGCACATACTGTTTATGAGACACTATTCACATATGAATAGTACTATCCTCTATTTTGTTATATATGTGTGGCTTCCCCTTCCCTATATAAGGAAGTCCCACCCCTCTAGTTTTTTTGGATTTTGTTTGGTTAAAAGTTAGCTTCATTGCAATTTTGTGTATTGGCTTGTGTCAATTAGACCAACCATAATACCGCTACAGAATCCCAGCTTTGTCAAATATTTCTATCTTATTTGCAATTTCATATTGATTATTATCTTATTCTTGCGTGTTCTTCTATTGCATGCAAGAATAGACCTTCGTGGTCAGGTCGATCGTGCTTCTAGTAAGGTCGATAACGATCTCGAAGTTGGTTCAGCGATTGCCGGGCATATTGGTCGTGTGCGATTGGTAGCCGAATCGTGAGAGTCGTCTCCACCAAAATCGAGCTATCCTCTCACTGAAAGATCAGGACACCCATTGTCGCATCAATATATATCACAGACGATTGTTAGTAGTAGACGGCTGTGAGTATCTTTCACAGATGGTTTATTTCATAAAATCGTCCGTGATATTTCGTTCTATACCTAAATATATTTTGATTTTTTGGCTAGCCTCAGGTAATGCTAGCCATGCCCTTTGGAAACAAGCAAGCAGAAAACATATATATCACAATTGATTTCATATAGAACAACTCAAAGTGATTTACAAACTCAATATCACTTACAAAGTCACTGTAATGATCTAATTACAAAGTGATTTAATTACAACTCAAAGTGAATTACAATAAATCAAAGTCGTCGGGTGAAACTCTCCACTCTCTTTAATGATCTCCCCGTGATGAAGGTGGCGAGCCGTCCTGGAACTTCCATGGGTAAGTCCAGATCAAAGGTACTTTATGATATTTTTATGCCCTATCACTAGCAAGAGTAAAGTAGTAAGCATATGTATGTAAATTCATAATTACGAAACAATTATTAAGAGATCGGCCTCTGGATCCTTCGGCTTAGCATTCGTAATTTCCAACATATGATGATAAACATAGAATGCACATATGTTGCCTTCGCGTAGTTGCTGGTGGCACTGTAAAAATAGAAGTGTGATATAGGATATATGTATAGTCAGTTCGAGAGGCTAGGTTACGAAGTGTGAGCAGGTACCGGAAATCGCGTCCTGTGTCGAAGTTTGGCACCCGCTTCATTTTGTGTTCCTCCCTCGGTAATATAGGCGCTGAACGACCTACGTGATTCTAAAAAGTTATTCTCGGATATTTCAAACGAACGAAGACTACAATGGAGTTATGTATGGAGGAAATAATCATACCTGTCGAGTACTTTTTGCACAAGGGTGAAGTCGTGCTTGTTATTGACTAGAGAATCAAGGTATATTGCCTTGTTCCACTTGGTAGAATGACTAGAAGGACCCAATGCCGCCTACTCATGTATGTCGCTTTAGTCATTAAACCTAAGTTCGTGTTGCGTATAAAGAATAAATGAAATTTGTATAGTAAGTAGTGAAGCACTTACCCCTAGTTGTAGGGCACTAGTATGTAGTCCTTGTCGCTATGAGTATGTAATCCCTTCGTTATGCACTTCTCGACGTAGTTTGCGTCTTCGCGGATGCATTACTCAGAGATCAAATGTGGGTTGAGGAAATCCACCGGTTGTCGCCATCGCTGGCATTGTTGCATCATGTATCTATACATAAGCAATGAATTATGATATTTCTCGGTATTGCGTGAATGTAGAACTTGATTGTACACACTTATAGTGTCCAGCATCGTAGAAGTGAGGCATCGAGGGCATCGAGGTTGAATATATCAAATAAGTCTTCGAAGCACACGACGAAGTTGCCTGGCTTGTGGTGGAAATGGTTCTCATTGTAACTGACAGTGAATCCGGTAGGCCGGTCTTCCCTCGCCTCATTGGTCTACCGCATATACTAGTCATGCAAAGTCTGGCAAGCCAAACCAATGTTGCGTAATGTTGTGTGGGAGACCAACGACATTCCGAGGGAGAACGTCCCGGGCTTGTGAGGTGCCTTAATCTTCTTCGATTTGGCCTTAGTGCCTCGTGTGCTAGTTGTCTTCCTAGAAGATGACTCGACAACCTTTTTTTGTTTCTTCGGCGCCATCTTGACGGGCGCCATCTCGACGGGCGCTATCTCCACGGTACGGGATACGGAGGCCTTCTGAAGCGGCATTGTAGGGTCCAGGGCGATGTCCCTCTTGGGCCACTAGACAAAAGTGTGCACGGTATCCCCTAGTATTATGATGTCTTCGTTCGGGCACTTCTCCAGCAGGATGTACATTAAATTATCATGTACCATGTCCACCTAAACCTTGGTGTAATCCTGTGCTAGCTGGGCACTTTGCACCACTATGTCTTCGTAGCATGGAAACACCACCCCTGCCCAGCCTCAACATGAATGGACCTAACCAGCACTTGGAGGATGTAGGGCGTGGGCACCTACAAAATGATACACAATTAGCTAAGGCATCCTACAGGTTTATCTTTGGAGCATCCCAGAGATGTACATTACCTGGATGAGGTCGATAGGTAATTGGGCATTGCCAAGTTTAGGAAATGCAGGCGTGGATGCGACACTACTACGATGTTGAGGGGGACTGGCTACCAAAATCACGGGGGTATCTTGCGGCCAGTTGAGGATTTGATTCATTTGTTCCTGCAATGCTATTATTTGTGCTTGAAAAATTGTGTAGTAATCTATTTTTTAAACTCCGCTTTCTGCTGTTCTTCGCGCTCGGCCTTGGATATCTTCCGAATCATATACGCTTCGGAGTCGTGTGGGAATCCATGCTTCCAATGTAAGTAAACCCCAAGGCCCTGAGTGCGACCCGGGTGCTCCTTGTTTCCTACGGCCGTGGATAGTATATCCTTCTCCCTGACTGGTTTGAAGGAGCCTTAGGATGATTCAGTACTCAATGTCTGCTGCAGGAGGTCATAATGTTATATTAGACCCTACAAAGTTATGAACTTATTAAAAACTAGACAGTTCAGGTCTTAGAATAGTGTTACAATTGGCAATGATATTGAGGGTTTATCGAAACACGCGTTTTAGTAAAGTTCAGTTTTTGTCAGGCAACTGGCGGTCAGACAGGCCAGGGCGGCGGTCTGACCGGCCTGTGTGGCAGTTAGACCGACCACATCTGGCGGTCAGACCGTCCAGGATTTTGGCTAAGAGACTGGCAGTCAGACCGGCTAATGGGCAGCGGTCTGACCGGCCATGAAAGTAGTTTTTAGTTTGGAGCTGGGCCAAAAATAGAGGGTGTAGACAAGAGAGGGGATTCTCGTACACTTGGTTTTATAATTTTTGGAGCTTCAAGTAAAATGTTCTATTCGTTTGAAATTTCCAGAAAGGCCTTGTATTTCCAGAGAGGAAAATTGGCTAAGTCCCTTGCTGGGTGGTCAGACCGGCCATGGGTGGTGGTCTGACCGATTTTTACTTGTTCACCGGCCAGCTTGGCGGCGATGTTTGTTAGTTAGGTCAAGTTCATGGGTTTCAGTGCATATGTGTTGCATAATGCATGTTTTGACTAACGTGGGGTCAAGTTGTAAAGAACTTATTCCCATAATTGATTTCTTTGTCTATTGTTGTGTAGGAGGCTTCGAGGTCAACGACGGTCAATGATGAGGATGATCGGTACTAGGCTTTGAGAGTTAAGATTCAGACCGATTGATGATGTTGGGTGAAGTCAAGGGACTCAAGCATGACACAAAATGGAGAAGGATGACCGAACTGGAAGTTCGGTGCGATGGGTTGCATCAAGCGGCGCGGAGGTCGATGCAAGTGCGATGGTGGTTTCGGTGGGAGCCGGATGAGAGAGACTTGCCGATATGAAGAGAATCGTTGATCAACCTACACGTGGTGAAGCATGGGATTGCTTCATGAAGTTTGGACTCGGACTTTGGAGAAGGATCGAGAAGGGGTATTTTGGTAACTTCACCAAAATACCGCCTTGATGGCTTTTGGCTAAACCGCGGCGCAAGACGGCGCAAGGAGAAGTGGTTTAGGTTAGGAGAAGACAAAGATGATGCTTTGAAATATGTGTGTGAGTTAAACCCGTTTGTGTGTGGGCTTAATGGATGCCCATTAGGAATGTCCTTTTAGAAGCTAGTCTCCACTATAAATAGAGGAGGGTGTTGGTTGTGCACCTCCCAACCCTTATATTGAAGAAACCCTACTTTGTGTTTCGGGAGAGGAAAGTGGAGAGGTTAGGGTTCTAGAGAGTTGGATTGATTGTGTGCTCAACTGCTGAGCCTTTGTCCTTCAAGATGGAGTGCTGTAAACAAACATCAATCTCGAATCAATCCAAACAAGATTCCTCAAAATGAGTCTCTGATCTTGTTCGTGTTCTCTCTTTTGTGATTTTGGGGCTTTCTTTGATTCTTTTATTTTATTTTGGTTTCTGACCTGGATCTTGCTTGCTGTGACATGTGGGAATGTATCTAGGATCATCTTGCTCATCTATCATACACGAGTAAGTTTTTGGATCATATTTTGGTTTTGACTCGATTTTGAAGCAACCTTCACTCAAATGGAAAAATGTCAGAACTTTGGTAATGATCTTCACAATCCTTGATTGGAATAGGTTCCTGACATCCTAGAGAAGGTATGTTTCAAGTTTTGTGAAGTTTGGAGTTGTGGATCAAAAGTTAGACCAATTTGTGATTTCAAGATCATGCTGATTTTTCTGTTCATCGTGCTGGAGATCAGACCGCCCCTTGGAGAGGTCAGACCGCGCCATGGAGAGGTTAGACTGCTAGGATGAGAGGTCTGGCCGCTAGCATCAGGAGTATCAGTAAAAAACTGATAATTTTATAAGTAGTTCAACACCTGTGCAAAGAACTTGATGTACTCATGTCTAATACTACAATCGTCGCTGTAGAAGGCGACATAGTCATCCCACACTTCCGTCATGCCGCAGCCAGTGCTCGTGCACCTGTGGCCGTCCTCCGACAACGCCCACACCCGACGCGGTGGCCCGACTATCTTCCACATCACCGCCTCTAGTCAAATTAAAAGGCTAACATGTATGCATGCATGGATGGATGGACACTACAAATAGTATAGTACGTGGCTCGTACGCTGCAGAGGTCAGCCATGGGCTGAGGAGAGCTCGCGGCCACGAGGCTGACGATGTTGACGACAACATCGTTAGGAAGAGTGACATCGATCGCCTTGGTACTCGTCATGCTCCGTGTGCTCACCATGACGCGCGACATACGGTCTGTGAGTTTTCAATACCGTAGTGATCATGTTTTTTTAACTCCATTGGTTGTTGATGGAGGGTGCGAAAGACATCATAGAGACGAATCATAACGTCGGTGTGCGAGACGAAGAGACGCATCATAACGTTGGTGCGTGAGACAAAGAGACGCCGTTGGCGCACGATACGAAGAGACACATCGCGTGGAAACCAAAAATCTTAAACATCACAGACGGTTCCAATTACAAATCGTCTGTAATAAACATCACAGAAGGTTCCAATTACAAACTGTTTGTGATAAATACACATCACAGACGGTTCCAGTTATAAATCATTTGTGATAAATACATATCACAAACGGTTCTTGTTAATAACCATCTGTGATAAATAGTATATCACAGACGGTGCTTAAGTTTCCACTATCACAGATGGTTATTATTGAGAACCGCCTTTGATAATATACAGACGGTTTTATTTATAACCGTCTGTGACATATGCAATTTTCACGGACGGTTATGAATAAGAACCATCTGTGATGAGTACAACACAGACGATTCCTGTGATGAAGCATCCATGATTGTCTATTTTGTACTAGTGAGCGGCCCTTGCCTCTCCCAATTACAAACATCATCGACACCTCTGACCCTCCTCTCCTGGTCGAAGTCGTAGCTCCTCTTGAATCCGGAGCACTTGTGGGGGTGCCCACTACCATTCTTGCCCGACGACGAGGAGCTCCAGCTAAGCCGGACGCACTGGATCATGATCGCGTCCACTCTTCCTTGGTGCAGCCCGACTGATGAAGAAATCGACGACTGATGAATAAATCAAGAGTGATTTGGTTGTAGTTTGCAAGAAGAAGGCCGTAAAGACTACACTAAAACCGAGGACGGTTTTGCTTCAAGAAGGGGAGGATGATGAGGCCCTAGGTGCATCTACTATGACAGTTAATATTTCTAAGCTGCAAGTGTGTGCTAAGCCTCAAGTTGAGCCTATTATGCATCAATGGAGAAAGAAACAAGAAACATGTTCGGCAAAGAGCAAGGAGAGGGAGGAAGGACGACCGGGGAGCTTTAGCGGACATAGGAAGACACAAGAACAAAAGACTTTGCATGTTGCAAAGTTTACAACAGAATTCGGCCAAGAAAAGACAAAAGGACCAAACTCAAACTCTATTCTGAAATCAACACACGTTGATCCGTATCATGTTGGTATCAGAGCGTGGTTGATCACGGCACGTGGAATTTTTTTTTGGTACTTTGAGGTTGATCATCATGTCAAGAACTAGCCAGCATGGTTCTAATAGTGGATTGGACGAGGAGCCTTTGTACGGTGATACACTATTACCGGACGTACGCGCTCAATTTGATGCTACTACTGGCTCTTTTCTTCGTCGCGAGAAGGTGTTACGCCATCAACTTGAAGCTCAAATCCAAGGGGTACAAGATACATTGAACGATCGTCTCAACACGAACGAACAGCGTATGATGGAAGGTTTCGATAACCTGAACCTTGCTATCCGTCTCCTTGAGGAGAGGCTACCACCGCCGCGAGGAGCTAATGTACCAGTGCTACCCCAACCACAACATAGACGTGCACAACGTGTTGTACGCCATGCCAGAGATGACTTCTATACTGCTGATTCGGAGGAGGCCGTTTTCGATGATCGTGGATGACAAGAACAACGTCCACGACGTGAGTACTTTGATCATCGAGGTGTTGGACATGGTGGACGTCATAATGGAGGTGATGAGCGTGAAGGTAACGGTGCCGGGAGAATCAGAATCACCATACCGGAGTTCAAGGGCAGATATGATCCGGAGGCTTATTTGGAGTGGGAGATACGTGTCAATCAAATTTTTGACAACCACCACTACTCCGAAGAGAAGAAGGTTCGTGTTGCCTCGATTGAGTTCACCGAATATGCTATTATTTGGTGGGATCAATTGAATCGTGCAGGAAAACGTCCTACAACTTGGGAAGTAATGAAAAAAAGCTATGCGGGAACGATTCGTGCCGGCATACTATACAAGGACACATCATACAAAGCTACGACGACTTACTCAGGGTGCTAAGATGGTGAGCGAGTACTATCAAGAGATGCAAGTGCTCATGATCCGTACAAGTGTGCGTGAGTCGGCAGAAGCGATCATGACACGTTTCTTCGAGGGGCTGAATGAAGATGTGCGGAACCGTGTTGATTTAATGCAATACAACACCGTGCAAGAATTACTTCGTCAAGCGGAGCGTTTTGAACAATGGGTGAAGGACAGTCAAGTAAGGGGTGGTCGAACCACTCATAGCACTTGGAGGTGTGCAACTTTGCATGACGGAGATGCGGGATCAACTCCTAAACCAGTTGCATCCACCATACCGTTTTGGAGTACATTCAAGGATTCTTCGAAGCCTCTGAGTGTTGCAGGCAAAGAAGCCTCACATGCTGATTCTAGTGCATTCTCTACGGCTAGAACTAGCAACATTGAATAATTTAAATGCAAGGGCCGAGGTCATATGAAAAAAGGATTGTCCAAACATGAAGACGGTGTTGCTTACACATGATGGCTATGCAACGGAGACCGACAACGATGAATTTGAACCTTCAGATGAATCTGAGAAGCTAGAGTCAATCATTTGTTCTCCATAACAAGGTATTAGCTTGATGGCTCAAACGGTACAACATGATAATAGCGTTATTGTGCGAAAGGGACAGCGACATCATATCTTTCAAACCGATTGCAAGATCAAAGAGAAGGTATGTAAGCTGATTATTGATAACGGGAGTTCGAGCAACATGATTGGTAAGGATGTGGTGGAATCACTCTTATTGTTCACATGGAGGCATCATAAACCATATTACATCCAATGGCTCAACAACGTCGACAAAATCAAGGTCACACACAAGGTGAGAGTGCCATTCAGCATTGATGGCTATGTCGATAAGGTGGAGTGTGATGTGGTACCTATGCATGCTGGTCATATTCTATTGGGATGTCCATGGCAATTTGATCTGAATGCTACACATCAAGGACGATCCAACCGATATACTTTCATGCACAAAGGAGAATTCCATGCTTTGCTGTCAAAGACTGATGAAGAAATCAAGAGTGATTTGGTTGTAGTTTGCAAGAAGAAGACCGTAAAGACTACACTAAAATCGAGGATAGTTTTGCTTCAAGAAGGGGAGGATGATGAGGCCCTATGTGCATCTACTGTGACAGTTAATATTCCTAAGCTGCAAGTGTGTGCTAAGCCTCAAGTTGAGCCTATTATGCATCAATGGAGAAAGAAACAAGAACTAGGTTCGGCAAAAAGCAAGGAGAGGGAGGAAGGCCAACTGGGAAGCTTTAGCGGACATGGGAAGACACAAGAACAAAGGGCTTTGCATGTTGCAAAGTTTACAACAGAATTCGGCCAAGAAAAGACAAAAGGACCAAACTTAAACTCTATTCCGAAATCAACACACGTTGATCCGTATCAGGAGTGGTCCGATGAAGCGGTGAAGATGAAGAGGAAGAGGCAGAGGCGGGGCGGCTTGATGGCGGCGACAATGAGGCCAAGAGGCGGTCGAAGGAGAAGAGAAGTGGGGAAGAAGAAGAACTCTGAGTCATTCTTTGAGATTGGTGATACTTAGGTGGCAAGATCTGGGACATGGGCCAGCAACAGTGGAGCTTTAGGCCCTGTCCAAGTGAATTTCTTATGTTTCACATTATTGTATAGACTGCTTTGTCGTGAGAAAATGTTTCTTTGCTTTTCTCGAGAAAGTTTTTCCAAGTTGTTTCTAGTTGATGCTAATTATTTGATTTTTCTGTTTATGCTTGCTTTGCAGTGGTCTCCTGCTTTGCAACTACCAGGGATGCATAAGAAAGGTGTTACCTGTCTTGCTAGAAGGATGGTGTTGAATACTGTTTCAATTTTTGCTTCCACCTCCTCAGATGGAACTATGCTTATTTGGGAAGTGGGTGGTAAGATGATTTACTGGTGCATTCGGATACTTTGTATATTGATCCTAATCTTACTAATTGTATCTTGGAATGTTGCATTGATCTTTAGCCAGTTTCTAGAAAAGCTATATTAGTCAGATTCTATTAACTTTTATATCCTTAGAGCTTTAGGTATTATGTATTGTTATCCCACTTAAATTATTTGTTTTCTGTTCTCAACGATGCTCCAAAGTGTCTTGCTTGTATTCTCTATCCGTTGGGTCGAAACTGTTGAGTAACCATCGCTGGCGAGTCCAGTCCGAGCAATTACCTCGTAAACAATATTCAGAATCGTAAAAATAAAGCAAGAACATAAAGCACAACAGTAGATTGAACATGGAGATTTGAAGGGACTTCAGGCTTCACTTTATTGCTCTTCAATAATCGTGTTACAATGGTAGGGGTCCTCTATATATAGCCTCCAAACCCTGCTAGGGTTTCTGGTAGGTTGCCCATACATGGGCCAGCCAATGGGCCGACCCAGAGTTTCTTAACACTCCCCATGGGCACCCATTCTCACATGTGCATACCTCGTTAAAACTCCATAAAAACCCAGTGGGAAAAATTTAGAGAAAGAGTACATGACATACATTCTACTGTATTGCACGAATTGCCTTATTAAAAATCTTAGCCGAGAAACTTCAGAAAAACTCGTCAAGAGGAAAAAGAGTACAATCCACCCAATTTCATTCAATCTCCAGGATTTATTCTTCGGATACTCGATCTTTGTGATCAAGTTTCAATAAAGAGTTCGTGAAGATTCTCCTCCTGAATTCTGCACTTCTCTAAGTCTCATCATTCCAATTCCACGTATGCATCTTTCAAAGCTAGACACTGGTAATGACTTAGTGAATAAATCTACAAGATTTTCACATGACTTAGTATGCAGTACTTTAATTTCTTCTATATTTTACAATTCGTGAGCATAGAACAACTTGGGATTGATATGCTTAGTGAGAGGACTCTTCACATAACCCATTTGCACTTATGCAACGCAAAATGCATTATCTTCATAGATAATAGTGAGAGTTTGTGCGATATTCAATCCATATGACTGCTGGATGTGGTGAATCATCTGCCGAAGCCAAGAACATTCCCGTGAGGCTACGTACAGTGCTATGATTTCCAAGTGGTTCGTCGAAGTTGATTCGAGACTTTGCTTAGACGATTTCTATGAAATTGCAGTTCCACCACATAGGAATACATAGCATGTTTACGACTTAGCTGTATGCGGGTCTGACAGGTACCCAGCATCTGCATAGCCAGTCATAGTTAGGTCTTGATTCTTTCTGTAGAATAGACCAAGATCTTTGCTTCCTTGGAGGTATCAGAAGATGTCCTTTATTCTCTGCTAATACCTTTTGGTAGGTTCTGCATTGTACCTTGCTAGCAGGTTCACTGCAAATGCAATGCCCGGTCTAGTACAGTTTGCCAAATACATGAGTGCTCCTATTGGACTCAAGTACGGGAATTCCGGGCCCAGGACTCCCCCCTCTTCTTTTGGTCTATACGGGTCCTTGTCCTGCTGCAGGGATCTCCCGACCATCGGTACTTTAGAAGGATATGCCTTTTCAAAGCCAAACCGTTCTAACACTTTCTGAGTGTAGGTTGACTGATGTACTAAAATTCCTTTAGGGGTATGCTCAAGCTGCAAGTCTAGACAATATTTGGTTTTACCCAAGTCTTCCATTTCGAACTCTGACTCTAGGTAAGAGCTTGCTTTCTTAATGTCTTACATGGTCCCGATGATATTTAGATCATCTACATATACTGAGATTATACAGAATCCATCCTGGGATCGCCGTATAAAAACACAGAGACAATCCTCATTGTTTGTGTAGCCTTTCTTGCAGAGAAAGTCGCTCAAACGATTATATCACATTCCGCCTGATTGCTTCAGTCCATACAGTAACTTTCTGAGTTGCACATTGTACAGTTTGCTTGCTCTGTCTTGGTTCGGGACACGGATACCTTCAGGTACCTTCATATAAATGTCATAATCCAAGTTCCCATAAAGGCATGCAGCTACCACATCCATCAATTTCATTTCCAAATTCAAGTTTACTGCCATTGAGATTAAATATCTAAAGGTAGTTTCGCCTATGACCGGGGAATAAGTTTCTTCATAATCGACTCCTAGTCGTTGAGTGAAACCTTATGCAATGGGCCTTGCTTTATGTCTTACAACTTCACTGTTTTCCTTTCTCTTTCAAACAAATACCCACTTATGCCATACGGGGTGCACAGGGGGAGGCGTCCTGCTTACATGCCCAAATACCTCTCTTTTATTTAGAGATAATAATTATGCTTCTATTGCCTTCTTCCAATATAATATTTTCTTACATTCAGCGAGCGATGTAGGTTCTGGATCAAGATTGATGATTGTGGTAATTTTCTTTGTAAAATAAATGTCGACATTGGATGTTGTTCTATTCATAGATTCTCCCATAGTTACATAATTTATAGCTATTTCTACATAGAGCGATACTTCTAATGCTTCTTCTTGCTTACCGTTGCTTTCAATTGCGGGGCAAATTACTTTACTTTTTCAGCTCCGATGTGTGCGCACACATCTATGCTGATGTCTCCCTCTGTGGGAATATTCAAATACGGTATGCCTTTTATTGAAGGTTCCATACTGGTGCCAGGTCTCAACTGGTTCCCCTTCTGGTTGTGTCGAGCTTCAGTGATCGGCTGTGTCAAGTCCTTGTTATCCATTTTCGCCAGGCGTCCTCAGTTACTTGGGATTCGAGGGGCCGGAGTTCTCGTCCTTTTATTATGAGGCCTTTGGACGGGATTAGGGATACCTTCCATTTTCTTTGGTATTTCAACCCTCTCGGCGCATTACGTGCAGGCACATGTGACTTGGTCACGCTCTTCAAATCACTAAAGTGGTCAGCAGTTGATTTAATAATGCTTGCAAATCAATTATCTTCTGAACTTCTCGATTTGTTTCATTAGTGCGCGGATCATGTGCATGGATTCCCGTGGCTTGCCACGTCAGCTCCTGATATTTGTCATCAAGAGGTTGATTTCCTCCCCCTAATGACAGGAAACTATCCTCATCAAATATGCTGTCAGTGAAGCGGGCTGTATGCAAATCTCCAGTCATGGGATCTAGATGCCTGATTATAGATGTTGTCTCATAACCAACGTATATCTCAGACTTTCGAAGAGGGCCCGTTGCACTTCGCTGTGGTGGTGGTATAGGTACATAAACCTTACAACCAAACCTTCGAAAATGAGAGATTTTCGGTGCTGACCCTTGCGCTAGTTGTATAGGTGAATGGATGTTATATATTGATAGTCAAAAAATGATGAGAGTTGCTACATGCAGGACTATGTGTCCCCAATATGTAGTTGGTAAATTACAATTCTGCAAGAGCGGTCGGACAATAAATTTAATTCTTTTAATTAATGCTTCTGCTAGTCCATTTTGGGTGTGGACATGTGGTACATAATGTTCAACAGTAATTCCCATTGCCATACAATAATCATCAAATTCTTTGAAGTAAATTCTCCGGCGTTGTCCATCCTGATAAACCTCACATGACAATCAGGGAAATTATTCTTAATCTTAATTATATGCGAGATCAGCTTTGCAAAAGCGTGGTTTCTCGTAGACAATAGGCATACATGCTACCATTTCGAGGAAGCATCGATGAGCACCATAAAGTACCTAAATATCCCTGACATGAGCTATATAGGACCGCAAATGTCTTTCTGGATACGGTCCAGGAATGCAGGGATTTCATCCTTTACTTTCAAAGTAGAGGGTCTAGTAATTATTTTCCTGGTGGCACATGCAGGGCACACCAAATCTTCTAGATTCAGGAAATTCTTTACATTGACATTATGTACTTGAGAATTATTAATTATATTTCTCATCATTCTAAGACCGGGGTGGCCTAATCTTTCATGCCAGAGACAAAAAAAGTTCAAAGCTTCTAAAAGTTGTTTTCAGGACAGTATAGGCTGCAGGTGCCTTAATATGAGTGTACTATAGCCCAGATTCATATGAAGGAACTCTTTCTAATATCCTTTTTTATTTTTCTCGCGCTTTGTAATGAGTAGGTATTACTTACCATACTCTTCTTCAGTCTCTACGTGGAGACCGTTAGCGCGAATATCTTTAAAGCTTAAGAGAGTCCTAGTCAATTCTGGGTACAACAAGGCTTCTTTAATGACCAATGTTGTGCCCATCGGGAGTATAATTGTGGCTCTTCCTGAGCCTATTACACAAGTATCGCTGCCTGCGATTGTCGTAAGACTACCAGCATTCTTGCTGATCGACTGAAATTTTTGTCTCTCTTAATATAGTATTCGTTGTGCCGCTGTTTGCTAAGCACACTTCCTCCATAGGGCGCCATACGCGTTCTGATATATATAAAGTATTTATTAATATGGGTAGGAAGCAATCCACACACATAGGTAAAATACTTCAAAACAGAACACAATTTCCTATTAATACGGGAAAAAATCGTGCGGGACTCATAATAAGGATTTATTACTTTGAGCTCCTAGAGCTTACAACCATTATTCAAAAACAATGTTCTATCACAACCATGAACTGCAAATGACTATAAAATCTAAGTGCAATGCGTGCACTAGATCGAACCAGCAAAGTATGATGAAGCTTCTTCCTGAATCTGTGACATGTTCATCTTCTCTTCTTCGGCAACTACAACTGCTATTGCTGCGATGTCCAAAAAAGGTATGATGGGGTCTACTACTGAGATATCCATATCCATGGGTGCATCCCATGATTGTGGATCCTCTGTGCCTACAATGGCAAGATGTGTCTCATGTTGTCATTTGCCCTTCTTCTTAGCCTTAAAAGCATCAATCACGTGCGGCGATTCACAACAAATACGTGACCAATGTCCCCAAGTGCCACATTTGTAGCAACTTTAGTTCTGCTGACCATAGGGCTTCTCGTTGCGCTTCTTTTGTTCACCCATCTTGGCTTGGGTATTCTGCTTCGTTTTGCGACCCATGACCTTACCCTTCATGGCTCTTTCTGTTGAGTGAGGCTTCCTTACCTTGTAGCTTCTTGCGTTGACTTCATGGCCAACTTTGCTACTAGAAGGCTATGAGATGTAGTTCTTTCGGAGAACGTCAACATGAGCTTCCGCAACTTGCATGATGTCAATCAGTTCGGCATACTCCTTGTAGCCATCATGATGATAGTTGCGTGTGGATTGCACTGCGTTTGGGTGGAAGGTAGAGAGAGTTTTTTTTTCTATCTTCTGCTCGTTTGTGGTTACTTTACCACAGAGTTGAAGACTTGTACAAATTCTGTGCAATGCAGAGTTGTACCCCCATGGTCTTGTAGTCAGCATAACATAGTCGGTTCCAATCATGCTCCCCGCGGAAGGATGGTGTACTTCAGCTTCTCGAACCGCTTCTTCAGTGCGGTCCATAAAGCTAGTGCGTTCTTTTCTGCTATATACTCATTCTTGAGGCGTTAGGCAGAGATGATGTCTGAGGAAATGAAGTGCTTGAACACTCTCCTCAGCAGTTGGAGTGGCGTCCTTTAGGGGGCCCAGTCCAATAGCAGCACAGAGCTTCTTGGTTCCAAGTACAATTTCGACATCTAATGCCCAAATCAGGTAATTGTGGCCATGCTGGGCCAGCTCTTTGAACTCCCGGTTCATAATGCCAGTCATCTGCATATTCATGTAAAAAGTGCATAAGATTACTGCTGGTAATTTGAATAAAATAGTTGTAAAAATTCTCATAATGTTCCCGTATTTTCTATGCATTTTTCATACTTTAATGCTATTTTGAGTGATTAAAAGCAATATAAATAATCACAAATAACAAAAAATAGTAAATACAGTACACAAATTGTATAGAAATAATAATAAAAACAAGGTGAAATATGCTTCAAATGCAAAAAATTGATTCAAAAAATGAATTCATGACGCCTTTTCTGCTAGAATATGAATTTTTGGTAAATTCTGTAATTTCCAGGGGCTAAAATGTGAAATTTCAGTTCTGAGAAAAAAATTCGTGTAATTTTTAGAAAGTTCAAGGGGTTTTTTGGCAAATTTTTCTTATTCGTAAAAAAATTATCATAATTTTTAGAATTCCAAGGGTCTTTTGCCATTTCTTTTCTTTTCCTTTTTTTTTTGCTTTTCGACCGGAAAAATTTTGGGCCAGCCTCCATGGGTCGCCCCTCTCGGCCCATGCTACCGCCACCTTTTAAGGGGATCAGGGGTAGGGTTTCCCTAGCCTTTTTCACCCAGTGGCGGCGGCTTGCTCCATGGGAGCCGCGTTCGAGCGGTGGCGTCGGTTGCCGAAGCCGGAGGCGGTCGCCGCTGGGCACCGGAGCCGATGGCGGACACCGCTTCAAGGCGGCGGTCGGTTCGGCTACAGGCCTAGGCTCCAAGCGGCTTGAGGGTGGCGGTTGGCTTTGGGCGGCCGGCCAAGATCGTGGCGGCGGCCGCCTGGGCGATCTGTCGAGGCGGCGGTCCGGCCGCCGAGCGATCTCTCCCTCTCTCCCCCTCTGCTTTAAACACTGGTGGAGGCGCCGTGTGGTGCAGTGAGGAGGCGGCCCGGTGCTCGGCGGCGGCTTCAAGTCGACTCGTGGAGGCCGGCGGTGGCACTTCTTCCTCCCCCTCCCCTTCTTTCTTCGAGGCGACCGTCACTCGGCGGCGGCTTCGGGCAGCACTCGGCGGCTCCACGTGCGGCTGCGACTTCAAGCCGGCCGTAAGGGGGTTGGCGCTGGTCGCGGCGGCCAGCATTTCAGCGCCGGCCGGTGGAGGTCGGCGGCGGCGCACGGCTCCAGGCCGTGCGTCGACCCCGTTCTTTTTTTACTATTCATGATCATGTGATTGCTGTGCATATGCGATTGCTGTGCATATGCTTTTACTGTTCATGATCATGCGATTGGCATTCGTGCAATTACCGATCGGCTTAGCTGGCGACTTCAAGTCAGCTCACGGTAGTTTAGAACGAATTTGCAATTTCAGTTTATGGTACAATCGACATCCAATATTTCATACAATGCACCGATCGGTATTGTGCCGACGACTTCAAGTCGTCTCGCGGTAGATTAGAACAGATTTGCACCGTAGAAAAACCAATCTAGAAAGCCAAATTTGCATAATTGAAAGTAATCTAGAAAAATAATTCAATCTACGAGTGTCGTTTTTTGACGGTTATCTTTTGATGTGAGGAGAGTCGATCGTGCTGGTAACGTGTTGAGTAACCGTCGCTGGCGAGTCTAGTCTGAGTGATTACCTCATAAACAATATTCAGAATTGTAAGAACAAAGCAAGAACACAAAGCACAACAGTAGATTGAACATAGAGATATGAGGGAACTTCAGACTTCGTTTTATTGCTCTTCACTAATCTTGTTACAATGGTAGGGCCCCCCTATATATAGCCTCCAAACCCTGCTAGGGTTTATGGTAGGGTGCCCATACATGGGTCGGCCAATGGGCCGGCCCAGAGTTTCTTAACAGAAACCAGTGGTTTCACTTTCATTAACAGTGTTGCCAGAACAGGAAAGAAGTTTTATTTTAGAAGGGCCCTTTTAGTAATGGGAGGTTTAGAGGTTTAGATCACTAGGTCCATAGTTTTCGTGGGGATCAATCACGCAAGGTTTGTGACGATGTTTTTATGACTCCTTTCGCTATCCCTTCTTGCTTTTCTTATCCTAACTGTGCATTTTTCCACGCGTAGTTCATTAAAGCCTGTGTACTTAAAGGTCATTCTTGTTAAGAAACTGGGCCCAGGCCCTGGTCCAAGGTGCGCTTCTTATCCATCTAGTAGCCTATATAAAGGAGGATCCCAACCATTGTACCACTTTTCTAGAAGATCAATAAAGAGAAGCCAGAAGTCCTCTCATATCTTTGTGTTCAATCTATTATTCTATTCTTGTGTTCGTGCATTGTTCTTCTGATTCTGAATTTGTATACGAGGTAATCGCTCGAACTGGACTCATCAGCGACGGTTCCACAACATGTTATCAGCACGATCAACTCTCCTCGGATCGAAAGTTAACAGTCGAAGAACGACGCTCGTAGATTGAATCATTTTTTTCTAGATTGTTTTCAATTATGCAAATTTGGCTTTCTATATTAGTTTTTTCTATAGTGTAAATCCGCTCCAATCTACCAGGAGCTGACTTGAAGTCCCTGGTACAATGTCAATTGGTATATTGCATGGAAGAGTAGATGATGATTGCACTGTGGATTACAAATCCATTCTAATCTACCGTGAGCTGACTTGAAGTCGCCAGCCAAGCCGATAGGTAGATTGCACGAAGAGTGCTCGGATAATCAGTTCTCGAAGGCACAATACTTGAATGAATAGTATAAAAAAATTTGGTCGAGCACGGCCTGGAACTGTGCGCCACCGCTGGGCCCGCATACGCCGCTGGTCACCTTAGCACCACAGTAAAGAACAAAAAAAAGAAGGGGAGCGATGGCGTCGGTGCCTCACGGAGTGCCGAGCCACCACCGACCCTGCACGGCTGTCCTGTTGCCGTGCCAACCGGCCCGCAACCGCCTTCACCGGCCGGATCGCATCCGTGCTGGCCCCCGCACGTGGCCGACCTGTATCCATCGCGTCGGCCCGCGAGCCAGCCGAAGCAGCACTGGAAGCCGCCGCCCCGCACGGGCTCAAGGGACTCATCACATGACTTTTTATAGGCTATTTTAAGAGTAGCAGCAGCATTCTCAGCAGTCACATCAGGAATTGGTTCCTCAAGAACATGTTCCTTTTTATCTTGCCTAGGAACAATTCTTAGGTTGTGGGACCAATCCGCAAAACTTGTTCTATTCAGTTTTTCCTTATCAAGTATCGAACGTAAAGAAAAACTGGATGTAGGAACAACAGTTGATGCCATGATCTACAACATAAAACATGCAAAACTAAGATATATATTAAAGAAAAGTACCTTCTATTAAACAATGTAATAAAGATACTCTAACTGAATACCATATCCCTCTTATGACATTTAGTGATTCAAGACCCGCAATTAGTTAATCTACTAGTGAGCTTGGGCATCACTGCTAGAAGATTAGTGAATTTGGTAAGAAACCATTTGCTAACCATATCTCTATATGACTCTTGTTGTTGGGTAGCATCTCTATACTCCGGCACCCAACCCTACGCCCCAAAGTCCATAATCGTTATGATGACCTTGTCAAATTAAACCAATGTTGTGCGTGTAAGTGTTCGACACAAACCCATCTAGTCAAGGAATATTAATGGCACTCTGCTTTAGCAAGACCTACCATTAAAATACATGACTTTGGATGGTGCAGCTAATTGGGAGGGTATCAATTTAACTTAATATTATGTGAGGGAATTTAAAGCAATTCAAAACATGAACAGAAATAAATGAACAGGAATATAAAGGCATTCACAGACAATCAAATTGCATTGTGATATAGTATAACCCTTCCAAATGGTGATCTCCATCGCCTAGCTTCCTATTTGCCATGTCTCCAAGTGGCCAAATCCCCCAAGTACTACCACTAAGCCATTAATCCTAATAGTACTAGTAATAAATTACAAGGAGTGAAGAAGCACCACAAGTCGACATGCAGACTGTTATACAAATATAGGCAGCCTTGGGCTGCAATAACAGGTCATGAACACTACACACATACATGCATATCATACATCATGGGTCATACTATTCATAAAAACCTGTAAAAATAAGTTAGGCATAGAATCGCATTCTATCGGACGACATGAACACATACTACCTATAATGCATGGTACGATTACTCAGCACGGCGGTCCCGAACCAATATGATCATGGCCTTGATGCGACCACACACTGCGGCATACTTCGATGGCGGAATTCCGACCGGTAGGAGTGTTATGCAGTGTGATCATGAACAAGCGCAATAAACCATCTGGTCCTTTTCGATCACTACTCTGATTCGATCAAGCAGATTGATCTTCGCGTGCTCCAATGGTTCTACAATCACTGTCTGCCCCGATGGCGGAAACCGACCGGTAGAGGCAAGTCGTGTTACGACCATGAAAGCATGATCACGGAATAACGAATATGAACCCATCTTACGACCACTGCGTATGGATGATCATATCGACCATCGCCAAAAAATGATCTACTTCCAGCAAAAATTGAGATAAATCACATCTATGACTTCCACATATCACATTATGCATCTAATCTGAATCTAAAACTAGACGAGATGGCTCTGATACCACTGAAAGGATCGTAGGAAGGCTACGATAGCACAAAACAAAAATTTACCGCGCAACCAAGGAACTTCTGCTAGTAATAGATCACGAGATTACCACTAGACGCACCGACTAGTAGCGAAAGTAGAGTCGATGTAGTGAGTTGATGCAGTCGTAGTCGTACTTGCCGCGTGTCTTGTTCTCTGAGTCTTGTGATCATCACGAGTTGCAGATCGTCCTAGTGCCGATGCTTCGCAACTTCTTCTCCAAGTCTTGTGATCGTCACGAGTTGTGGATCGTCCTAGTGCTGATGCTTCGCAACTTCTTCTTCGAATCCTGTGATCGTCACGAGTTGCGGATCGTCCTAGTGCTGATGCTTAGCAACAACACCTCCAAGGTATCCACACGTACGTGGCAGGGATACCACGCGCTAGAGTGCTAGCGCCGGCAGCGTGGTATGAGGAAGTCGTGGCTGTTAGGGTTTCGGGAGTTCTTCAAAAGATCATCATCACCCTATGCCACCACCCCTCTATATATTGGCATCTATGATGGGTCTCGTACTTGAGGCCCATTAGGAACTCGTGGCCTACAAGAATTCAGATCGCCATCCAAATCAAATCCTAGCTCTTTAAATGTGCGACCCTATAGGTTCATGTGTAATCGGTTGTAACTCGAAAACTATTTTCCGACCACTAGTCGTTGCGATACCTAGCAGCACATAACGATTTCCAAACACACATAGAATATATCGGATGGACCTTAAAGCAATATGATCTATGACTAGGTCCATATCACTAACGACCAGCTCGTATCTCTATACGATAAGTCCGTATTTGGTCTCGACCAATTCGTAACTCCTTACGACCAGGTTTCGACCACTTAGTAACCATGTTCGACCAACCTACGACCAGCTCGTATCTCCATATGACTAGCCTGTATCTGATCGAACTGAAAGACCTTCTCGTGTATTCTCCCTTTGCCTCACGATGTCTGATTGAACTCCAGGTGAGATGCTGTATCATCCATGGACTGTTCAATACTTTCTCGATCAAGTGTCGAATAACTTCATGTGGTCGACACTTTGACTACTAGTGGCATGGCCATGCACTTTCTTTATCCGACCACAAGAGGGGCCTAGAGACATCTCTCCTATTATGTTAGGAGGGGCAAATCCCATATCCGACCAGTCACATCTCTCCGCATATTTCATAGCATACCCGAAAGCTACCTTTATAACTACCCAGTTACGAGTAGCGTTTGGCAACCCCTAAGAGTGCTACTACACATGCAGGAAACTATGTTGATCTCAGGTCTAAGGATTATACATCATCATTGCTTGAGACCACTAATGATACATAGAATCATAACAATCTCAACAGTGTCTCAAGGTGGGTCTTTTCCAACACCATGTTCTCTAACATGTGTCCATATTATTGGTTTGATATCTCCATATCCATGACCTATGAAACATAGTCATCAACAAATACATATGCTAGTCTATTCATATGTGTTCTCATATGTTTCCGACCAGAGGACGTTTAAGAATAATCATCGTAGAAATATATAGTTTCACAATCAAGTCGCATACTTGATAATAAATATTATTGATATTATTCTAGGAACAAGATAACATATTATCTAATGTTATGAATATAATGAAATATAATCATCTTTATGTGTTGGCCGGACTGTTCCTGAGTCAGCGTGCGGTGAAGACTGGGCTTCTCTTGGCTCTTGCTGAAAAGCCGAGCGTGGCTTTTCGGATTGAGGAGATTCTTGTGGTTTGTGTTTATCTAGATGTGTTCCTGGCTGAGCTTCCAAGCATGCCACCTGCGCAAGATGTGCAGTTTCACATTGATCTTGTTCCGGGCACTCGGCCCATCTCATTGTCTCTGTATCGGCTGGCATGTCTATTTCAGGACGAATTGAAGAAGCATTTTGATGATTTATTAGCTAAGGATTTGATTAGGTGCAGTGTGCCGCCATGGGGAGCTCTTGTTTTGTTAACGGAGAAGAAGAATGGGAGTTGGCGTATGTGTGTTGATTACCGTACGCTTAACTCAGTCACGATCAAGAATAAATATCCATTGCCCCGTATTGAGGATCTGTTTGATAAGTTGAGTGGGGCTTAGGTGTTGTCCAAGATTGATCTTCAGTCGGAGTATAATCAAATTCGTGTATCTGAGTAGGATGTTGAGAAGACTGCTTTCTACACCAGGTATATGCATTATGAGTATAAAGTTGTATCTTTTGGACTGACTAATGCACCTGCCGTTTTTACGAAGACTATGGACAGTACGTTGCATGAGTATCTAGATGACTTCGTGGTGATGTTCATTGATGATATTCTTATCTACTCCAAAGCCAATGAGGATCATGAGCGTCACTTGAGGCTAGTATTAGAGACTTTGAGATAGCACAAGTTCAATGCCAAGCTAAAGAAATGTTTGTTTTGAATTTCAGAAGTGGGTTTTCTGGGTCATGTGATCAATCCTCAAGGCATTGTAGTTGATCCTAGCAAGGTCTCTACAGTGGTGTACTGGAAGAGGCCGACCGATGTGAAGGAGGTAAGGAGTTTCTTGGGTTTGGTTGGTTACTATCAGCGTTTTGTGCAAGATTTCTCTATCAACGCCAAGACGGTGTCTCAGCTTACTCAGAAAGGCACGAGATTCTAGTGGACTGATGAGTGTGACTACAGTTTCAACATTTTGAAGGAGAGTTTGTGACTTCTTCTATTCTCACTCATCCCGAGCCAGGAAAGCGCTTCACAGTCTTTTAAGATGTGTCTCGAGTGGGTCTTGGCTATGTACTTATGCAAGATGGCAAGGTTATTGCTTATGCATCAATGTAGTTAAAGAAGCGCGAGCAGAATTATCCCACTCATGACTTGGAATTGGCTGCGGTTGTTTTTGCTCTCAAGATTTGAAGGCATTATTTGTACGGAGAGTCTTGTAATATTTTCATAGATAAAAAAGTCTCAAATATATCTTCACTCAGAAGGATCTGAACTAGACGCAAAGGAGGTGGCTGGAATTGATTAAGGATTATGATCTTACTATTCAGTGTCATCCAGGTAAGGCCAATTTAGTTGCTGGTGCTCTTAGTCGTAAAAATGACTCCCGCTACTCTAGATTGTCTCGTTGCTGATTTTGATCGTATGTGGACATCCTATTGCAACGCAGGCACGACACATGTTGAGACGCAGCTGATCCTTGAGTCGGCTATTCCAAACTGTGTGAGGGAAGTTCCTGAGAGACCCAGAGCATGAGATTTCTTTGCGGTCGCCAACCCTTGAGCAAGATATCACCATTGAGTCGCGTCCGGTGTGTATTTTGGAGAGGTCAAAGTGAGTGTTGACGCACAAGACGTTGGTATACATCAACTATGGACACATCAGTCTGAGATAGAGGCAACTTGGGAGTTGGAGTATCGCACGTGTGAGAGATATCCAGAGTTGTTCACGTCGAGTACGTGTTAACTATTGCTTAATTTCAGTTGTGGTTGTTCTTTAGAGTAGAACAACGAGTAGAATTTGGAGTTGAATTCTATTTAAGGGGGGTAGAATGTAATATCCCGAAATGCTTTAGATGGGTTAATTGAGTTAGAGAGATAATTAGAGTATTAAAAAGGGGGGTTTCACATAAGATGGAAGACTTGGGCCATGGGCTCCCGGCACAGCGACTTGGGGGAAGCCGACTTTAAGAGGTTCTAATGTGGGGCGGTAGCCAACCCTAGCCCCAAGCCCTGCCGGCTCGCTCCTGTGCCGCTCGCCGCCTCCTGTGCGCCATCCAAACCCCCTATGCAGCGCTGCTGCTGCATGTTTTGCATGGGCTCATGTTGGGATCAACAGTAGAGGGAGAAAAAGGGAGATTAAGGGGAAGGTGTTGTTGGGATTTTCTGCACTGCTGCTGCAAGGGACCAACAAGGAAGAGGAAGGAGGAAAAGGGAAGAAGAAGGGAAGGAAGGAAAAGAGAGAAAATTTGCGGGGTTTCGTGATCGACATCATGATCTTCAGGGATAATCCCTACTAATACCTAGGTATTGCCATGGATTAGTCGCTGTTAATTTTGTAGGTTGTTTTGATTAGGGGAAGTTAGTTTTCAATCTGCCTTAGTTTGTCTAGGTTAGGTGCAGAACCTTACAGGGGTGGTTAGAGATAATTACAATCCTATTTAGAGGTAAGTCTGATTAGATAATATTTTGAGCTTTTTAGGAAGGTTTGGAATATTAGAATATGAGTAGTGAGTGAAAAGATACGGTCTCGGGAGGGTCGCTGTCCAGATTTTGGACGTAGCTAGCAGACGTCGTGAAGAAGGGTCAGTTTCATATAGTAGATGGTAAAATTAAATTATGGTGACAACTTTAATAATGTAGAAAATTTTGTGTAGTTTCTAGAACTGGTGTAATTCATATATTTTCAAGTTTTAGAATTAAAGATATAAAATTATGAAACAGACTGTTCTGACAGATTCTGGAATACTCTTCGTGTAAAGAAACAGGGTATAAAATCATAGAATAAGAGGTTCGTCATAACTAGGAAATTTTAGGTTTGTTTGTGCGGATTCCAGAAAGTCTTGGATGGTTGAATTTAAAGTCCAATGAATATGTTAGAGCCATTTTACTATTGGGACAACGGGTAGTGGGTCCGGTAGTTTTGGGTTAAATGGGTCGGTTTGGCGCAAAGTGCGATGAAGGTTAGAATAAAGTGTTGGTGCTACGATGTTATAATTTTGAGATGTGTTTTGAATTATTTGTCCAGAGAGTGTGGTCTCTTGTGCTTTGCCACCGCTTCGCTATCCAACTCCACAGGGATAAAGAGGCATGTGTGTGGTAGATAGTGTTCATTGGTTGATCACTATATTCTTTACCACTCATTACCATTATATTGTTTGTACTATTAGTTTATTTAATTGCAAGCAATTTGAATGGTCATGATTTTATTCGTATTGATGTATATGAGAATGTTGGATAATGTTAATAATGATGAATCTATAAATAATTATGAATTCATAAACATCATTGTATATGAGAAGGTGATCATGGTGGTCACAACTCCACGGGAGTGAAGGAGGTCGGGATTGAGAGTGAATATTATTGCGAGTGTTCACTAATGCTATATCGGTATACACGAAAGAAGTGTATGTGGACATGTAGCAAACAGCTGCACAGAATGAAAAGAGAATTGAATGATTGAGCAATCAACTAGCAAGAATATGTTTCTTGTTTTGTACATGAATATTTTTTTCTTGTTTTAGCCACAACTTTTGATTGGAAGCTCCGACTCACGAACGGTTTTCGCTAGTAGCTTTGTGACACCGAGAGTGACATAATGATATAAGTCTCGCAGAATAAAAACTCTCAGTGCGTTTACTAAAATTGATTTACTGCATTACTAAAAAAGATTTACTACAACAACTACATGACTTTACTGCCATCTTAGCCAACTAGTAACAACCAACTAGCAAAAAATTGTTTCTTGTTTCGTACATGCATGTTTCTTTTTCTTGCTTTCGCCATAACATTTGATTGAAAGCTACGATTCACGAACGATTTTTGTTTTTAGCTTGGTGACGATGAGAGTAACATAATGATATAAGTCTCGCAAAATAACGCCTCTTTGTGTGTTTACTAAAAAATATTTATTGTATTGCTAAAAGAGATTTACTACAATGCTAAAAAAAGATTTACTACCACATCCATATTACTTTACTGCTTTGTTATAAAAAGATTTACTAGACTCCATATGTAGTCTACTAGCATATCCAACCATGCGCGTATGAACAAATCGTAAAAAACAATATAAACGTGGTGAAATGTGTGGCCATAAAATTGCTATCGCAATTACTTTCGACCTTGTCATAGCGTGCACTGGACGTGTGATATCACGCGTGGGGATTGTAGTTTAGTCGGCCAAAATGGCATGTACGGCACTCCGTAGGGGTGGCTCTATTAGTGCGAGATATATATATATATATACACACACACACACACACACACACACACACACACACACACACACACACACGGTAGCTCTATTTAGCGCCTCTACGGTCCGGCCGCACCATAGGTGATGAGGACATCCCTCCTTCGGATACACGCACGACACAAGACCCTCCAGATCTGGGTGCTGAACTACGTGGTCCTATGACAAGAGCTAGAGCACGTCACTTAATCGATCAGGTAAAGTCGTTTCTAGGGCTGAGTGTATTATTTGAGAACTCTATGATGCTGCCTAATGGAGATGATTTACTTGTACTCAGGAATCTAGGACTACGACCAGTTCAAGAAGGTCATCTACTACCACTACAAGAAGACCTACGACTAGTTGATTCGATTGGAGCAATCTACGACCAGAAAAGCGAGCACAGAACTCGTTGGACACAACCTACGACCAAAGATAGCATGGACTCCTCAAGACCACCCTAGGACCAGTCCTACGACCAGATCTTCGACCAGACATATGCAACACAAGGTGCTGCGCCACCGTTTTGGAAACTAATAAGACTTTGTAAACGTAACGAGGTCGGAGTCCAGGTTGTGTACGCTTCATCCCACGGCCGCACAACCCTAGGTCGACCTCCTCGCGTTCCCCTATATATATACAGTAGCCGCCATAGTTTAGAGGCGGGTTTTTCTTAGATTATTCTGCCAATTGCAGTTTCGCCGATTATCGGTTTGAGGAACCCCACTTGTAAACTTCATCTATATCCGCAATACAATTCAGATTGCATCTACCTTGTTCTTGTGAGTTGCTTCGATTGCTTGCAGGAACCATAACCTTCGTGGTAAGGTCGATCGCGTGTAAGCGTGGTCGATAACGACAGCGTCGGGTGTAGCGAATTGCGAGGTGACGATCCGCTGGTCGGAAGCCTCAAAGCGCCAACGCCCTCACGACGAACCAAATCGAACATATCGGAAGATCGGCCGCCGTGACTCATCAAGTGGTATCGAGCTAAGGTTGCCCGTTAGGTAATTTCGCTTATCCCTTTTGTGAGTTTTGTTCCATCACCTAGAGTCCGTAAAATTGCCCTACAAAAAGTTTTAGATCGTAATTATTCCATTTGTCCAAACCACTTTGTGCCTTCGCAATTGTGTTTTTTCGCGTTGTTGAATTCGAATCCATCGTCGGTGTCTTTGTTCTTTGGTCTAGTCGTCGTAATCTAGTTTCTAGCGCCGAGTCTTCTTTGTTTCGATCATCTAGACACCACCCCATACGACCACCTACTCGGATTCGGTTTCTCCACTGTGGAACGAACGCCTGGTCGGATTCGACCGACCACTCGTGTCCGACAACCCTATTTATTATCTTGTTGCTCTCGGACACCCCACCACCTGGTCGGAAACAATCAAATGGTCGGATTTTTTTCCCGTAGCTAAAGTTCAGAGAGAGAGAGAGAGAGAGAAAGGTATTGCCTTTTTACCCCTATTCTCCGGAAAAAGTTTATGACCCATATATATCCATAGACCCAGAAAATGGTTTTGAAGAGTTTTGAGTCAAGGTCACATTCGCAAAAAAAAACCTAGGTTGGGTTTTTGCAGTCCAAAAAAAAAAGAAAGAAAGAAAGCAAAGAGTGAAAAAAAAACAGTTGCTTTGTGATTTTGGATCCGATTGTGTTTGTATCTACCCTATCCTTCCGTTTGCTTGAGCTAGTTCTAGGAACGCGATTGGGCCAGCAACTGTGACGAGTACTGTGGATTTTTATTCAGCTTTGCTAATCTGATTTCATTATTGCAATTCCTTGCTACTAAACATTGCCTATCCGAGCTCCACATACTTTCGGCCCTCAGATTGGATCCTCGCATTCGCCTCCGCCGTGGTCGTACATCCCACCTTCTCCGATCAGACCACCTGCTGCAATTTGGTAAGAAACTCATAAGAGCTTGGTAAGACGCTTGAGAGTGTGTGATTCCACCCTCCGACCACCTAATAGTGATAGGGATAATACCTTTTGTTGTCTTTTGTCTCCTACTAACCATGTCGTGAAGGATTGGATGCGCAAGAGTGTGTTTTGAGGAAGAGCTCATGACGCTATTGGATGAATAACGCACTACCGTTAATGAGGACATCGACAGGAAGCTTCAAGCTACCACGATCACATTACAACGCTCAATCAACGATAGTATTGCGGCGCTCACTACACGCCTCGAAAGAATGGTGAACCGACCACCAAACGTTGGTCGTGTGGAACCTCATGGTGCAGCCCATGACCATGAGTTTGATAATGATAATGAGATACACGACCACGACGCCTTTGATGCACGACAACGGGAACAAGCGAACTTCAACCGTCAAGGTATGAGAGGTAATAATGTTCAAACAACATAATGCACGTGTTAATGATGATCCATATGCTAAAGTTAAGTTCTCTATACCATCTTTTACGGGTGCTTATGATGCTGAAATATATCTAGATTGGGAGATGACGGTAGAACAGAAATTGAATGCTCACTTAGTTCCCGAAGTGCATAGAGTTAGGCAAGCCACAAGTGAATTTAAAAACTTTGCCATCACTTGGTGGAATAGGGTATGCACCGAAGGATTAGCGCCTACTACGTGGGAAGGTTTAAAGGTTGCTATGCGTAACAGATTTGTCCCACCTTCTTTTAAACGTGATTTGCGTAATAAATTGCAGCGCTTAAACCAAGGTAATAGATCCGTAGAAGAATATTATCAGGAGCTACAAATTAGCATGTTGCGTTGTGATATTATTGAGGATGAAGAAGCTGCAATGGCACGTTTTTATGGAGGATTAAGACGTGAAATTCAGGATATAGTGGATTACAAAGAACATGATAGCGTCCCTAGATTGTTCCAACTTGCATGTTTGGCAGAAAAGGAATTACAGGGACGACAACAGAGGCCAAGGAACAACTTTGGGAGCATGTCTACACCACGACCAGTGCCGGGGCAATTCAAAACAGCCCCACCTTCAGCTACACGGTCTGCTGCCCCCTCCACGAGTAGGGCGCGTTCAAAGAAGACCTCAGACCACATCACATGCACCCGAGGTAAGTAAAGTTACTAGTGTGCAGGCACCAGCCAAAAGTTCTTCGTCGGTTGCTTCCACTGGTCGTACCACTGGGATTGTGTGCCACCGTTGCAAGGGAATGGGACACGTCATGAGGGATTGCCCTAGTCAGCGAGCATACCTTGCCACCAAAGACGGTGGTTATGTAAGTACTAGTGATATTGAGGACGAATATGTACTTGCAGCTAACATTGCAGGTGGAGGAGATGAGATAGACAGTGATGCTGACGATGTAGAGGAACAAGTAGCTGCTGTTGACACCGAGTATCATGTGAGCTTTGTCGCGCAACGAGTGCTGAGCGCACAAGTGGAGAGAGCGGAGCAAAATCAACGGCACAACTTGTTTGCACTGCATTTCGTGAAGGACAGAGCTCGCAGAGTCATCATTGATGGAGGAGTCGCAACAATCTTGCAAGCTCCGAGATGGTCGAGAAGCTTGACTTGATCACACGACCACACCCACGTCCCTACTACATCCAATGGTTCAATTCGCGTGGTAAATTAAAGGTACACAAAGTTGTGAAAGTGCAATTTTTAGCAGGTAATTACAAAGATAGTGCTGACTTTGATATCGTGCCTATGCAAGCATGCTCTTTGTTGCTCGATAGACCTTGGATATATGACAATGATGTTTTGCACCATGGTAGAGCTAATACCTACTCATTTTCATATAAGGGTAAGAAGATTAAGTTGTTACCTTTAACACCAAATTGAGATTTTAAAAGATGAAGAAGAGCGCTAAAAATGAAAGAAACACCGATAAGCATGATTACGAAAATCGCAAGTAGCAAAACATGTTTTCCCACCCAAAAGGGAGAAAGTGGCGTCTAGTCCTAAGTTCGAGGGAATTAAATTAAAGGGATGTGTTATGATTGCCACTAAATCGAACTTGCGAAATTTGTAATAATGAGTCGCCATGCTATGCTTTGATATGCAAAATGCCTTATATTCGCTTGAGGACATAGCTAGCTCTTTGCCTCCTTTGTTGCTAACCTTTTGCGGGAGTATGTGGATGTATTTTCAACCGAGGTACCCGGGATTACCACCTATTCGAGGAATTGAGCATCAAATTGATTTGATCCCAGAGCGACTTTGCCAAACCGTACGCATATAGGACCAATCCAGAGGAGACTAAGGAAATTCAATGACAAGTCCAAGATCTTTTGGACCGTGGTACGTAAGAGAAAGCCTTAGTCCTTGTGATGTTCCAGTTCTTTTGGTTCCTAAGAAAGACGGTAGTTGGCGTATATGTGTTGATTGCAGAGCCATTAATAACATTACTATAAGGTATCGTCATCCTATCCCAAGGTTAGACGACATGCTAGATGAATTGAGTGGTTCTATTATTTTCACAAAGATTGACTTGCGGAGTGGTTACCACAGATTAGAATGAAATTAGGAGATGAATGGAAAGCGCTTTTAAAACTAAGTTCGGATTATATGAATGGTTAGTGATGCCTTCGGTCTAACTAATGCACTTAGTACTTTTATGCGTTTGATGAACGAGGTTTTACGCCCTTTCATTGGAAAATTTGTGGTGGTTTACTTTGATGATATCTTGATTTATAGCAAGTCACATGAGCAACACTTAAATCATATACGTGCTGTTTTTAATGCTTTGAGAGACGCACGTTTGTTTGGTAACCTCGAGAAGTGCACCTTTTGCACCGATCGAGTTGCTTTTCTTGGTTATGTTGTGACACCACGGGGCATTGAGGTGGATGAGACAAAGATTGTAGCCATCCAAAGTGGCCGACGCCTACCATCGTGTCACAAGTGCGGAGCTTCCATGGCCTTGTTGGATTCTATCGGCGCTTTGTGCGGGATTTCAGCACCATTGCCGCACCATTGAATGAATTGACAAAGAAAGGAGTGCCTTTCCAATGGGGACCTGCACAAGAGAAGGCATTCAACTTGTTGAAAGAGAAGCTCACCCAAGCACCCCTACTCCAACTCCCTGATTTTGGTAAGACTTTTGAAATTGAATGTGATGCCAGTGGGATTGGGATAGGTGGTGTATTGATTCAAGAAGGTAAACCAGTTGCATATTTCAAATGAAAAACTAAATGGGCCTAGTTTGAATTATTCCACCTATGATAAGGAATTGTATGCTTTAGTTCGAGTACTTCAAACTTGGCAGCATTATCTATGGCCCAAAGAATTTGTTATACATTCGGATCATGAATCGCTAAAACATATTAGAAGTCAAGCTAAACTGAATAAACGACATGCTAACTGGGTAGAATTTATTGAGTCATTCCCATATGTTATAAAGCATAAGAAAGGTAAGGATAATGTGATTGCTGATGCGCTCTCTAGACGTTATACCATGTTATCTCAACTTGACCATAAGATTTTTGGTTTGGAGGCCATTAAGAGTTTATATGTCACTGATTTGGACTTTAAGGAAGTGCTTGAACATTGTAAAGGAGGGAAGACATGGAATAACTATGTGCTGAATGATGGTTTGGTCTATCGTGCTAACAAGCTATGCGTTCCAGCTAGCTCTGTTCGTCTTTTGTTGTTACAGGAGGCACATGGAGGAGGTTTGATGGCGCATTTTGGAGCAAAGAAGACAGAAGATGTGCTGGCCACCCACTTCTTTTGGCCAAAGATGAGGCGTGATGTCGAGCGCTACGTAGCTCGCTGCACTACATGCAACAAAGCTAAGTCCCGTCTCCTTCCACATGGACTTTATATGCCTCTTCCTATTCCTAGCGCCCCTTGGGAGGATATTTCTATGGATTTTGTTTTAGGATTGCTTAGGACAAAGAGGGGGAGAGATAGTATATTTGTAGTAGTGGATCAATTTTCTAAAATGGCACATTTTATATCTTGTCACAAGAGCGATGATGCTACAAACATAGCTGATTTGTTTTTCAGGGAAATCATTCGCTTACATGGAGTGCCCAATACTATTGTCTCGGATCGTGATGCTAAGTTTTGAGCCACTTTTGGAGATCACTTTGGAATAAATTAGGGACAAAGCTATCGTTTTCTACTACATGCCATCCCCAAACCGATGGACAAGCGGAGGTTGTCAACCGCACGTTATCCACCATGTTGCGGGCTGTTTTAAAGAAGAACTTGAAGATGTGGGAAGAGTGTTTACCGCATATTGAGTTTGCTTACAATAGGTCAATACACTCCACCACCAAGGTAAGTCCATTTCAGGTAGTGTTGGTTTTAACCCCCGTGTGCCTATTGATTTACTACCTTTACCGACCTCTGAAAAAATTAATCTAGATGCTAAGAAGCGTGCTGCATTTATTCTCAAGTTGCATGAAACCACTAAAAAGAATATAGAGCATATGGTGAAAGGTATAAGGTTTTGGAAGTAAAGGTAGGAAAGTTGTCAAATTTGAACCAGTGATTTAGTTTGGGTTCATTTGAGAAAGGATAGGTTTCTAATTAAGAAAATCAAAGTTGATGCCTAGAGTCAAGGACCGTTTAAGATAATTAAGAAGATAAATGATAATGCATATCAATTAGAATTACCTGCAGATTTTGGGGTTAGCCCCACATTTAACATTTCAGATTTGAAACCATACGTGGGAGAAGAAGATGAGCTTGAGTCGAGGACGACTCCAATTCAAGAGGGGGAGTATGATGAGGACATCCCTCCTTCGGATACACGCACGACACAAGACCCTCCAGATCCGGGTCTTTGAACTACGCGGTCCTATGACAAGAGCTAGAGCACGCCACTTAATCGATCGTAAAGTCGTTTCTAGGGTCGAGTGTATTATTTGAGAACTCTATGATGCTGCCTAATGGAGATGATTTACTTGTACTCAGGAATCTAGGACTACGACCAGTTCAAGAAGGTCTACGACCACTACAAGAAGATCTACTACCACTACAAGAAGACCTACGACTAGTTGATTCAATTGGAGCAATCTACGACCAGAAAAGCGAGCACAGAACTCGTTGGACACAACCTACGACCAAAGATAGCATGGACTCCTCAAGACCACCCTAGGACCAGTCCTACGACCAGATCTTCGACCAGATATATGCAACACAAGGTGCTGCGTCACCGTTTTGGAAACTAATAAGACTTTGTAAACGTAACGAGGTCGGAGTCCAGGTTGTGTACGCTTCATCCCACGGCCGCACAACCCTAGGTCGACCTCCTCGCGTTCCCCTATATATATACAGTAGCCGCCATAGTTTAGAGGCGGGTTTTTCTTAGATTATTCTGCCAATTGCAGTTTCGCCGATTATCGGTTTGAGGAACCCCACTTGTAAACTTCATCTATATCCGCAATACAATTCAGATTGCATCTACCTTGTTCTTGTGAGTTGCTTCGATTGCTTGCAGGAACCATAACCTTCGTGGTAAGGTCGATCGCGTGTAAGCGTGGTCGATAACGACAGGCGTGCGGGTGTAGCGAATTGCGAGGTGACGATCTGTTGGTCGGAAGCCTCAAAGCGTCAACGTCCTCACGACGAACCAAATCGAACCTATCGGAAGATCGGACCGCCGTGACTCATCAATAGGCCACGCAACACGTGACGTGCCAGCCCACAACCCCCCTCGCGTGGCCAACCAGACACCCTCAGAACCGACAGTAAAACTCGCACATGCAATGCTGCAATCGGTAGTAAAATGGTCCAAGAGCACACATACCGGCAGTAAAATCGATCCCCCGACACCCGTTACGTACAGGGACTAAGCCAACTAACAAACAATTGGTTTCTTGTTAGTACATTAATATTTTTTCTTATTTTAACCATAACTTTTTATTGGAAGCTCAGATTCACAAACTTTTTTCACCGGTATCTTGGTGACGACGACGGTAGCATAATGATATAAGTTTCACAAATAAAAAACTCTTTGTGTGTTTACTAAATGAGATTTACTGCAACCTCTACATGATATTACTACCATATTGGTCAAATAGTACAAACGTGTGGACAACCAACTAGCAAACAATTTGTTCCTTGTTAGTACATGAATGCTTCTTTTCTTGTTTTAGCAATAACTTTGGATTAGAAGCTCCAATTCACGAACATTTTTCATCGGTATCTTGGTGACGATGAGGTTAATGATATAACTCTCACCAATAAAAACCGCTTTTATGCATTAACTAAAATAGATTTACTGCATCACTAAAAGAGATTTACTACAACCTCTACATGATTTTATTATCATCTTAGCCAACTTGACAACCAACTAGCAAACAATTTGTTCCTTGTTAGTACATGAATGTTTCTTTTATTGTTTTAGTAATAACTTTTAATTAGAAGCTCCGATTCATGAACTGTTTTCATCAGTATCTTAGTGACGACGAGTGTAACATATCTTAGTGACGACGAGTGTAAGAATGATATAACTCTCACAAATAAAAACCGCTCTGTGCATTTACCAAAATAGATTTATTGTATCACTAAAAGATATTTACTATGACCTCCACATGAATTTACTCTTATCTTAGCAAACTTGTACAGACGCGTAGGCAACCAACTAGCAACCAACTGGTTTCTTGTTACTGCATGAATATTTATTTTCTTGTTTTTGCAATAAATTTTTATTGGAAGCTCCGATTCACGAACGGTTCTCACCGGTAGCTTGGTAACGACGAGGGTAACAGGATGATACAAGTCTCATAAATAAAAATCTTTCTATGCGTTTACTAAAACAGATTTACTGTACCGTTAAGAAGGATTTACCGCAACCTATATATGACTTTACTCCCATCTTAGCCAATAGTACAGACACATAGACAACCAACTAGCAAAACATCAGTTTCTTTTCTTGTTTTATCTATAATATTTGATTGGAAGCTCTTGTTCATGAACGGTTTTCACCGGCATCTTGGGGACGACGAGAGTAACATGATGATATAGGTCTCATAGAATAAAACCTCTTTTTGCAATTACTAAAAGATATTTACTGTAAACTCTACATGACTTTGCTATTCTGTTACAAACATATTTACTGGACTCTATTCTTGTAGTTTACTGGGACATTCATCTCGTGCGCGTATGAAACAATTGCAAAAGAATATAAACACGGTGATACGTGCGGTAGTAAAATTGCTATCACAATTACTTTCGACCGTTACGTTATATTTTACTGGCACACCTCGTCAAAGCTTGTACTGTACGAGTGACATCATGTGTGGGCGTTGTGGGTTAGTGGGCAACATGGCATGCTTGGGTGGGACGTCTGTCACGGTCGGGTAGTGGCATGTGGGCCGCACGAGTAGTAGGCTAGCCTGAGCGTAGAATAACTTATTGCACGCTCAGGTGGAGAATAGTCTTTATATGTGTGTGTGTGTGTAATGGTTTAATACAGCTCGTTCATTATTTTTTATCCAATGGTTCATATTAGTTAATATTTAGTTATATTACACACGGTAGTATGAGTAGTATGATTCTAAAGGAGGTACAATTGTAATTATCTATGTGGGAATCACATAACAGAAGAGTAATATTTTTAATCCCGGTTGGATAAGTCCATACTAACCCACGGAAAAATAAATATAAAAGTAATTTTATAAGTAATTTTATTATACTCTTAACAAATTAATAATTAAAATCAACCACGGATGACGAGGATCGACGGTACCCTTGCCGTCCTGCTCCTCCTACTTGTCATTCCACAGCACTCTATGTGCTATTCAGTCTCAGACATGCTAAAGAAGGTAAAGTAACTAAGCCAGCTCACGAGAAAAAGTGCAGGCAGCAGGGGGACCAAAAGCCAAAAGATGGGGCAACTTTAATCTGATGGTTATGACCAAATTAAACCTACTAGAAGGCTCACCACGTGGAAGGGGTTCCAGAGAGCACCACCCAACCACCTCCGGATCGATCAAGCTAGTGCTAATAGTTGTACTAACGTATAATATTCCTGCTGTTTACTACACTAGTTAACTTCCCAATCCCTCCCCTTCTCCCGTCACTAATTTTTATTATAATTAGTTACAATTAGTCACTAATTGCTAGTGCTAAAATTAGTTACTAATTTTTATTATAATATATTTATAAGACTCAATAAAATTACAATACTATAAAAGTACTTTTTAAAATAAATCTACCCATATAATTTTTATGTATCCGATCTAAGTATTTTAAAAAATACAAATAATTAAAATTTTAACTACATATCTCTCAAAACGATATGTATTGACGATCGAAAGGAGTACACACACGCGAGTAACGATTCCACGCTCTTCTCTAACCAGAGTTATGCCAATCTCAAAACACCTGAAGAGGTAAGTAATCACCGAGGAAATGTTATTGGTGTTTGACAACAGAACATACATCACCTATACAGTAATAATATCTGTAACTAATTAAGTTGCCTCTGGGAAAGTACAGCATCTAGCAACTTTTGTATAACATATATAAATTACCTATAGAGTAATATTTCTGCAACTAATTAATCTGCCGTCTCGATCGAACTCGTTACTACATGTTAGCTCATGTCTGCTCAATTAACTTCTTCTTCTTCTTGTTTATTACGAAGAAAGAGGATCAGCTTAATTAGCTTCTGCATGTTACTGACACGTGGCCAGTGGTCTAACTGAATTCCACCTGTCCAGGACGTACGATTGCCTTGCGTAATTCTGGAAGATTTGAGCATTGTTTAGCTGATTGCTAATCCCTTTGCTCGGGAAAAAAAATGTTAATTATCTGTGTACCTACGAGGATCGAACATTATCCATCCATCCATCCCTCTCTTCTTGGAGGGAAGACATCGACAAGAGCTCACCAGCGTGAAAGGGAAATATGTAAGCCAACACGGCAAGTTTATCTGTCTTGTGTACCACACTGATCACGAGAGCAGCCTATCGTTAGATGCTCAACTATTCTTAGTTTAGACCTTTGATTCTCGCCACTAGCGCGTGTTAAGTATCTCCACGAGAGTAACAGTTAGTCGCGGTGATGTGCCATAGTAGGCAATTATATATGGAGATTGTTGTATTAAGTTTATGTTTATAAATTATAGAATAAATGTTATTACGTTCTTTGGATGGATTATCATTTATAAAGATTAGCAAGTACGTGACTTGCTGGTGAAGCTCTTTATTAATTGTATGGTGTCATTATAAAAGGATCTCTTGTTGGATGTCACTAGTCGGGACACTAGTGACTTTTAGACCAACACGTGTATTGGTTGGTCAACATGTTTCATCGGTCATAGATATGGGGATATCGAATCAATAATGTGAGCACATGTTAGAGAATATTATGTTTGATTGGCCCACATTGAGACACTATCGAGGTTGTTGTGTTTTCATGTGTCATCAGTTGGTCTTAAGCAATGTTGATGTACAATTCTTATACTTGAGATCAGCATGATTTTCTACATGTGTAACCATACACTTAGGGGTTACGAAATGCTACTCCGTAACTTAGTTATAATTGTAGCTTTCGTGCATGCTTTGAAACATACAGAGGGATGCGACTGGTCGGATAAAAGATTTTCCCCTCCTAGCATAACATGATATATATCTCTAGCCCCTCAATATGCTCAGATAAAGGAAGTGCATGACCGTACAACAAGTAGTCGACCACACGAAATTATCCAACACTAGATCGAGAAAAGATTGAAAATCCCATGGATAACATATATATCATATGGCGTTCGACCAAATATCATAAGGCAAAAGGAGAATACGCAAGCTAGTCGCTTAGTCCAACCAGATACAAACTAGTCGTATAGGGGTATATACTGGTCGTGAGCTAGTCGTACATGATCACAAACTGACCAAAGGCGAACAGGTCCTAAGGTATTACAAACTGGTCGTGACCAAAAGCGAATTGGTCGTAAGGAGTTACGAATTGGTCGTGAATGATAAGGACTTGGTTGCAGATCATATTGCATAAGATTTGTCCGATTTGATCTTTGTGTATTCGGGAGTCATTATGTCCTGCTAGGAACCGCTACCAACTTGTAGACCCGAAAGGAGTTTTCGGGTCATGACTGGTTACGCATGAATTATAAGGGGAGGCGTGGTGCTGTTGGGATCAAGAGGCACCACCCACCGAAACCCTAGTTGCCACCTCTCTGATGGCCCTATTGTGCACACTTGTGCTAGCACACCGACGCATGGCGTTCCACTCCTGGACCTATGGATACCATAAAGACGCTATTGTGCTGATCGAAGGCGATCTACGACTTATGTAGGGAACACAATAAGCTGCTGGAGGAGACGATCAATGACCAAGGACGTTGGATGACCGACTACGACTACTATATCAACGCTCGCGACGTTGGACCAGACTGCTCCAACTCTTTTTCTACTGTATTGCGCGTCTAGTAGTAACGATTTATGATCTCTTACTCGTATAGCTTTCTGGTCTACATGATAGAATTATTAGTTATGTACTAGTGTACACTAACTTGTATTAGAAAGAGTCAAATTCTACTCTCTCACGGAATGGATTTGATCAATGCTTGTCAGTGGTTTTGTTGAGTGCCTAGCTTCAATCGGCAACAATGGCCGCCATGTGCAAACCTTCCATTCTAATATGGTCAGATATATTTGTTGGTTATCACCAACCGGCAAGATAGGAAATGGAGGGAGGTCTCCAATTCCCTCCAAATCAACAACAACAAAAAAAGGTGTGAGCCCCATGCCTCACATGTTTGTAGTTTTTTTTGTGCTAATTGATCACTCTAGTCAGTGGAAATCATTAGTCGACATGGAGCCCGGTTAAAGACTAAGAAGAGCATTTTTGTTTTTTTTCATTCTGCTTTAAGTACTGATGCTTTTACTGTATGACAAAGGACATGAAGTTCAGTCATTCATGGTCACATTGTCACCTATATATATTTGAAGACAAAAGAGTTTTTGAGTCGTCTTTGCATCTGTGCCATGTTTTTGTCACTCATCAACGGCACCAAACAGCCATCCCTCTCCACGATTGCGTATGAGCAAGGATTCTAATCCCTGAGATAAGCACTGATTAGTACCTAACATTAATAATTAACAACATGCTTAGCTCAATTTCGTCTACAACTTTCTGTCCTGGGAAGTGCTTTGTTACGACCATGGCCCTAGCGGCTCAGCTAAAAATTGCTTATTGTTTTGTGCTTACGGTAAGGTGTGTCTTCCGCTGGGCTAGACTAAATGGCAAGTTTTGACTGGGCTAGCCCGATGCCTGACCGCTGACTGGCTACACCCTTGTGCACCTTACTCAGCCCAGTCGCTGACTGGCTACGCCCCCTGTGCACTTGTATCTATATCTTAGATGCATGCACAAAAATTACTCCTCTATGTACTGGTGTAAACCCGAAAGTTTGTAGGAATTTTATATAAAACAATTTAATTCAAAAGGGACACTTGGGAAAAAAAGTGAATACTCTAAGAAATACTCACTTATTGGCAAGCAAAAAAGAGGTGGGAAAACCGGTCACGCTCAAGCAGTGCTCCTCTCGCAGGATCCACCACGTGGGCATCCGCTTCCGCCACTTGGAAGAGTGGTGGGGAGGTGGGGTGGGCTTACTCCTCTTCTCCCCAGGCTCCTCCTCCGCACTGGAATGCTCTCCTCTCCTCCCAAACTCTATATATACCCTCCCCCTCCCCCTCCTCTTCTCCTCACCACCCACCTCCCCCACCTTCTCCCACTCTCCCCTCCCACCAACACAATTCATTCCTCTCCCGGCTCCATTGCTACCATTCGCAACCAAGAATTCCTCGCAGGTAGCAGCGGTCGTGCCTGAATCCTCATCTCTCGCGATGCCGACTCTGTCCGCGCAGTCCCCTGCTTCTAATTCTTGTATACACCACGCCCGCCGGGGCGTCTCGAAGCCGGCGCAACCGAGAGCGGCCAATTCCGTCGGGTTCTCACCCCGCGCCGCGGCGGCCAACTCCGTGCTCAGCGTGCCCACCACCGCCGTCCGCCCGCCGGCGCCGGCCGCCATTGCCGCGCCGGCAAGGCGCGGGGGCAAGGAGGGCAAGGGCCTCAACTTCCTGCAGCGCGCGGCGGCCGTCGCGCTGGACGCGTTCGAGGAGGGGTTTATCACCAATGTCCTTGAGAAGCCGCACGCGCTCCCGAGGATGGCCGACCCGGCAGTCCAGATCGCCGGGAACTTCGCGCCGGTCGGGGAGCAGCCGCCGGTGCGCGCGCTCCCCGTGTCCGGCCGCATCCCGCCCTTCATCAACGGCGTGTACGCGCGCAACGGCGCCAACCCGCACTTCGAGCCCACGGCCGGCCACCACCTGTTCGACGGCGACGGCATGGTGCACGCCGTCCGCATCCGCAACGGCGCCGCCGAGTCCTACGCCTGCCGCTTCACCGAGACCGCGCGCCTCAGGCAGGAGCGCGCGCTCGGCCGCCCCGTCTTCCCCAAGGCCATCGGCGAGCTACACGGCCACTCCGGGATCGCCAGGCTTGCTCTGTTCTACGCGCGCGGCCTCTGCGGCCTCGTCGACCCGTCGCACGGCACCGGCGTCGCCAACGCCGGCCTCGTCTACTTCAACGGCCGCCTCCTCTCCATGTCCGAGGACGACCTACCGTACCAGGTCCACGTCACCGCGGGCGGCGACCTCGAAACCGTCGGCCGCTACGACTTCGATGGCCAGCTCGGCTGCGCCATGATCGCGCACCCCAAGCTCGACCCCGTCTCCGGCGAGCTCTTCTCGCTCAGCTACGACGTGATCAAGAAGCCGTACCTCAAGTACTTCTACTTCGAGGCCGACGGCACAAAGTCTCCCGACGTCGAGATCGAGCTCGATCAGCCCACTATGATCCACGACTTCGCCATCACCGAGAACTTTGTCGTTGTTCCGGATCACCAGGTGGTGTTCAAGCTCGCCGAGATGTTCCGCGGAGGCTCGCCGGTGGTGCTCGACAAGGAGAAGACCTCCCGCTTCGGCGTGCTGCCCAAGTACGCCAGGGACTCGTCGGAGATGGTGTGGGTGGACGTGCCGGACTGCTTCTGCTTCCACCTCTGGAACGCGTGGGAGGAGCCGGAGTCCGACGAGGTGGTGGTGGTGGGCTCGTGCATGACCCCCGCCGACTCCATCTTCAACGAGTCGGACGACCGCCTCGAGAGCGTGCTCACCGAGATCCGCCTAAACACGCGCACCGGCGAGTCCACGCGGCGCGCCGTGCTGCCGCCGTCGAGCCAGGTGAACCTCGAGGTGGGCATGGTGAACCGCAACCTGCTCGGGCGCAAGACGCGGTACGCCTACCTCGCCGTCGCGGAGCCGTGGCCCAAGGTGTCCGGCTTCGCCAAGGTGGACCTAGCCACCGGCGAACTCACCAAGTTCGACTACGGTGAGGGCCGCTTTGGCGGCGAGCCCTGCTTCGTGCCTATGGACGGTGCGCACGCCCGCGGCGAGGACGACGGCTACATCCTCTCCTTCGTCCACGACGAGCGCGCCGGCACCTCCGAGCTCCTCCTCGTCAACGCGGCCGACATGCGGCTCGAGGCCACCGTGCAGCTGCCGTCCCGCGTCCCCTACGGCTTCCACGGCACCTTCATCGGCGCCGGCGAGCTCGAGGCCCAGGCCTAGCTCAACACACCATGGTTTCTTGATTCCTTGGTTCTTTACACCTCCATTATTACCTCTCGCTCTCCATCTCCGAGTTTCTTGGAGGCCGACGCAGCGCAGAGGAGGAGGAGGAGGAAAAATTGGAGGGAAAGGCTTTACCAGAGGGAGCCTTAGACATACATAGGAGGTCCCCGGAGCCTTCCCCCATGCACACAGTTACAGTTAGTAGCGGTTACTATCAGTTACTCTCTTCATCTCTTGGTTCTTTTGCTCTTTACTCCTTTTTTTTTTCCTTCATTTTCTCTACTCCTACATGGATAATTACAGTAGTGGTAGGGACGTAGAGAGAGAGAGAGAGAGAGAGAGAGAGAGTCAGCTTGAAGCTTTGGCACTGGTGCTTGTACAGAGTGCTACGAGCTCAGCTGGTTTCTGCTTGTCTGGAGATAGATCCGAATCCTGCAGTAATGTAGATGTGCACAGTATAGCTGTTGATCTGGGCGGCCGTTGGCTCTCGATTGAATAGCTGAGATGCATCTGTAATGCATAATACCGTGCTTCTCTGCATTGGCATTGGATCCTGCAGTAATGTTGTATCTATCTCCATTCCTCCCCACTGTGTATACTAATCTTCATCATCAGTACTACATCATTTCATATAATAATAAAGCTTTATCCTTTTATTTTTAAATTTATGTATATGTGTGCTGCTGCTCTGCTCTGCTCGCTCGCCAAATCTGAGTGTGAGTGTGTGCATGCTTGTGCCACATTTGCACAGCAATGTTGGTGCCACATTAAATTTATGTACATTTGCACAGCAATGTTGGTGCCACATTAAAATGCCCTTGCTTTCCCCAATCTGCTTGCCCATCTGTGGGACTGCTCTTCTGATGTGTTCTGGGTGATCTCTGCCTTGCCTTCAATTTGAGGTGAATTAACCGGAGATCTGCAGCTCTAGATAGCCCCATTCTTGGGGTGAATTTGCAGGTGCATCGAGTTGAATGATGTGGATCTGGTAGAGAGGTGAATTGACCTGTCTCGCGTCTATGTAATTCTTCAGTGAAATAATGTGAAGATATGCTCTAATGAAAATTTACAACTTTACACTCTTATGCTTATGTATTTTACGGTGCAGTAAATCTCTTATTATTATTACTTCCTTTTTTCCCAATCTTAATAGAATTTGGTCGACAATGTCTGGCCAACCCGGCAAAATATATATATATATATTTACAAAGAAGAGTACTCCTACATACGTCTTCAAAGGCAAATGGTTACTTTTTCTATCCAAGCATTGTTCTCTTACTGGGTTGTGTTCACAGAAGCAGCAGCCGTCAATTCTCTCTTGGTGGCTGCATTGCCAAATGCTGCTCATCTATACTACCATAATATAATCTGTTGATGCCGTCGTCAACCTCTCTCCGCCGCGACGTGAAGTTCCTTCATATTTTTGTTTCCAATCCTTTTCCCATGTCCTTGTAGAAACAACTGGGAGGAAGACAAGTCTCCAGTTTCCTCCTCCTTTAATCTGGCCTCTCTTTCTTCTTTTCACCTCCTTCCTGCTTGCTACCTAGCACACGATAAAAACTTGAGTTGCTCTTGTTAACTAGCTACTCCAACTTGTCTTTTCTTCCTCCAAAGATTTCCTATGGAAAGGGCCTTGCTATCACCAAGGTTGTGCCAAGAACAAACAGAACAATGCTGCTAATTAAGAAGCTTCAGAGAAATTGGCAGTCAGAGAGAGCTAAACGGGGAGGGTGACATGGGTAAGTCGAGCCAGGAAACAACTTTTCCATTTCAATTCGCCTTCTTTCCAGAATCTTCTCCGTAATTATTGCAAGCCATGAGGCTGACATTTTTCTCTTAAAGCAGCAGCAAAGAAAACAATTATGTTTTGCAGCCTGAAATGTGTCTAGAAATGTACAAGTAGACCATGGCAACTGTTGGCGATTGCACGGCGTGAACAGTGTGGATTTTGCTTTTGACTTTTTTTTAAAAAAAATGTGAATTTTGCTTTTCACTTTTCTGAGCTTATAATAGCTTCCAGTGATTCGGTGGATAGATCCAAGGCAAAAAGGATAAGCATATATGTGTGTGCAGCTTTCCCTCCAAAAGGAATATGCAAAATATCTTCTTCCCCCGGCGCGTTGGGGAATCAACCAATCAATTTTAAAAAATATTTGTGTGAAAAAAATGCGTGCACATTATTCATGTGCAAAAATGGCCAAAAAAAGAGGACCAGACATCGTCTATAAAGATTCCAAGAGGTGGTAATGCGCATGCAGATGGAAACTGTGGCCAATTAGTGTAAATAATTAACACGAAGACCATATGCATGTGCTATCAGAGCAGCAGCATCGCTATCACTTGCACTGGAGCTAAACAGCACAGGGAGATTACAGACCCAAAGCATTTCGATCGCCAACACGCTGATTGATCGATGATTATCAAACACGCGAATACAAATTCGGACGAGGAGCTTAAAATCGCTCCAAGCTACAGTTATTGCTAGCTACAAAATTGCAGGTATAGAAAAGCGCTTTTGCTAACTCCTGAAATTTCCTTAAAACACAGTCATATACAGTTGCATAGTACTAAGTCTAAAGTTATATTACCAAGTAACATGTAATTTTAACACAGTTTCACTGTAACTTTTAGTTCTATTTACTTTTGTATTTGTAAGGTCCACCTAGAATTATTTTTATATAGTTTATAATTTTTCAACATAAAAAAACAAAAACTATTAGACAGTGATCAAACGTACTGAAGAAAAAAAACAACTGAATTTTTTAAAAATTAAAATGTTTGTAGTTTGATCCGCCCCATATATAAAAGTGCTTCCAAGTACGAACCTAAATTACTAAAATAATGGCGTCGCCGTCACGAGCTGTGCACGTAGGGCCTTGTCCGGTTGCGGGCACATATAACTGTCACGGTAGTTACCCCACCGACCATCACTAATGCCCGGGACCACCGCGAAAATTCCCCGTCTGACCAGCCAGACTGCACACGTTCACAGAATGTTTTTGCAGCAATAACATTGCCAATGGCTTTGACCAATGTTTATGTCAATTAATCAGAACGAAACTAAAATCTGCTTGTTTCAACTGACTAAGTCTCTTATTAGCGAATGAAAAAACGGCAAATAAAATATCGTAGGAACGTTGTTTACGTACCTAAGACTAAGAATTCCCTGTTTGCGAATACTTGTAACCGACTATTATAAATCGGTTTCGCAAATATCGTAGGTGAGTTATATAACCAGCGCCGTGGAATTTTTTTATATATAAATAGTACTATTTTAAAAGATAATTGCTAAATTAAATAGTCGGATTTTTTTTTACAAAAGTAGGTGTCAAACTCCTGTCGTCATTCCAATTGACGACAGTGGGGGATGTTACTGCCGTCAATTCAATTGATGACATAACTCTGTCATTATTTTTTATTTATGTATAGAGATTTTTTAAAAAAATATATCGTAATACATTGAAGTGCAAATGTGAAATTGGAGAAGACAATTTAACATGAAGTGGAGAATGCGAGATCGGTGGCAAAATTTGAAACGCGAGTTTGGCGGCGCAATTTACAAACAACCCATTCAGAGCAAAATGAAAAAAAATTGGGTTTAGGTTGCCATGCGCGATGTTGTCCCGATTATATTGTTCGTGGAACCGATTCCTTAGGAAAATATTACATAATATTTAACAGTCAAAATATTTTTAAAAAGATATGTAAGTTTGAAAGAGTTTATAATTTAATTGCGAAATACATGACGCGTAGGGTTTGATTATGTACATTAGAAACGCCAACATGCACAAATAAACAAACCAAAATACACCTATGATACATGTGTTATTTTCCTAGTTAAAAAAAGAATTTTCAACATTAACAGAATAATTACTGCGCACAAATGGAAACCAAAATTAAGCTGGAATTATTTTGATTAAGCTCTACCTATCTATAGGACCAAGGATGACCAACTAAAGAGGGGTGAATAGGAGGTTTCTAAAATTTCTGTTCTCTAATTTACAATTCTAACAAGTAAAACTTAACAAACGAATTTTAGCACAAATCAAGAGATATAGAAACTAGACTTTCACTATAACAACTTGTCGACGATCAAATCGCCGATCTTATGAATATATGAATGAAAAGAGAAAATGACGCGTATCTTCTAGAAAGTAGTGAGACTGCTCTTTATTGCTTTGAACTGGCTATTACAAAGAGTGTATATAACTTAGACTAAAGACTAATTCGGGAGTACAAGGCACTTGAGAGTGTCTCCCAAATGATCTTCACTATTCCGGCCTCTCCAACTTCAGTCCGCATTCCTCCTTATGTAGTTGATGAAGGGTTGGCAGTTGTCTCTGGAGGAGACGCCTGTTCGGGAAGCAACGCGTCTGGTCGAAGAGAGGTGTCAGTTGATAATGTATCAACTGTTGTGCGGTTATATGTCAATGAGTCATGTAACCGTACTTCAGTATCGTAGCGTCGCGTGGTATGGAATATATAGCACATGTTCCATTCGTCACACGGTAAAGCATATGTCTGGTCGTAGATCCAGACATCAGTTCAAAACCTTGTGAGTATTTGACTGGTCGGAGACTTGGTTTGGAACCATGTCCGACCAGATTGGGTACTATGTAACCTCTGGAATTCTTACGACCAGTGAGGTCGTTAGCCTTAGAGTTTACGACCATGAAGACGTATAATCTCTATATACTAAATAATAAATAGAGGTTTTAATCCTCGTCAGCTAGCCCCCGAACTTTAAATGAATTGGTCGTATAGACGCTTACTCCCGATGCAATCGTATCGGGCAGACCCCTCTTTAAATGTTGTAGTATTCGAGGCGGTTCGTATTCATTTTTAAAGTTCAGAAATTGCCTTGCAAGTTGAAGGAACTCTTGGTCCGCTGGTCAAAAAGGGATTTTCGTCCGTTGGATTTTCCCCTGAAACGGTTACAGTGTTGTCGCCATAAAAGGCCCCTTAGCACTGGGTGTTAGGGTTTCTACGCCTTTTGCTTTCCTCTTCATCTTCCAAGAAACCATCTCCAATCACCTTTGAATTCTTCACCCGAAAGAAATCACCATGTTGGATCTTATTTCCAACTGGTCGATCTCCGATCTGAGCGAGAAGAAACTTGAAGGTCTGGAAAAGGTTGGGCTATTACTCGACAGAAATCTGATCGCGTGGAGATCAGCGTTTGGGGAACATTCTCCAAGTGGTGAGTATGGAGAAATTTCCGTTTTTCTCGCATATATCGAATGCGGCCTCAGACTTCCAGTTCACTCCTTTCTTTCTCAAGTTTTGGAGTATTATGGAATTGAACTGATCAATCTGGCCCCCAACGCCATAGCCAACCTCAGCATCTTCGTTTACCTCTGCGAAGTGTACTGGAATTCCAGCAACGCTGGACCTCTTCAGGTACTACTACAGATTAGTGAATGCAAAGAAGACGACCGGTACACCCGGAGAGTGTACCTTGCGTCTCCATGACGGGAAGGCTGAGGAGGACATTCCAATGTACTCCAAGTCTTCATGGCCGTCATGGAAGAAGAGTTTGTTTTACATGAAGATCACATAGGACGATGGCCTTTATTACAGCGGTAAAAAGGCTATCGAGATCTCGCAATGTCGTTCCTCCTCGAAGAAGGAGGGAAATTGGGAGATGGGTTGAAGCTATCCATCTCCTGAATGTTTGGGGTTTAACATCCTAACACGTGGTGAGGGACTTCTCCATGCGGAGAATCAGTCCTTTGAAGGCCAGAGCTCACTCGATGCTCTGGTATATTGGTCGTGACGATACGACCAAGGATTCTAGGGAAGGTAAGTTCCAGTAAGAATCCGACCAGTATATCTTTCTGGTCAAATGCTATTATAACCTTAAGACCTATCTTTTTGTTACAGCTTTGTCTTCTGATAATGAAATCAGAATGATCTGTGCTGGAGAGCCTAATGAGAAGGCTGGTTTCCCTTTGATCTTAGCAGTGACTACTGCTGAAGAAAGGGTCGAGAGACTTCGGGTAAGCATGATAATTATTTTCCATCTTTACAATCTTTTTCGATCGGTGTTTACCTAAAAATCCTCTGTGATATGTAGTCGGTTGGTCTAAGAATTGATGAGGCCATGGAAACCTGTGAGCCAATTGACGAACCGACCAACCTTACGATCACTAGTGATCGTGTAGGGGTAGGTAACCGAAGGAAATAGTTTTTGCTTAGATGAAAAGATATGTTCATCACCCGACTAACTTTGTTTGTTGAATCAGGCGGTAGTCATTGAGTCCCATACAGTTGTTCAAGATTTGCCAAAGGCTGTTGAAGCAACTGCTTTGGTGACCGATGAACCTACACCTTCCGATCAACGATCAGGGATTCTACTCTCGACCAGTTGGTTGAAAGTATTACATCTGATCGTTCATTAAAGGATGCAGAGGGTACAACCAACCCTTCTAGTTCAAGACTGAAAAATTGGTTGAAAAGAAAAGAAAAGATAGCGCTACAGACTTTAAGCCAGCGCGCTTCAGAGTCAAGATAAAAAAGATAACCGGGTATGTTGTAAATGAAATTATCATATAAACACATACATTTTATATTCTTGGCGAACTTGAACTCTGAACTTCATTTTCTTTGCGTAGACCTGTTGGAGTTCCAGTCGTTCCCAATCAGGTTATTCCAGCAGGTCAGGTGATCGAGGGCACCTCCGACCAGGGCTTTCCTCAGGCAAGAAATCCTGAGGAGGAAGTGGTTGGGGAAGCCCCCGAGCCTACTTCAGTGTTGGAATCTGATTTGAATCCTGTGGTGATTTTTACTCCGTCAGCAGAGGTAGGCATCTCTGCAGACACACATGAGATTCCAACTTCTGAAAGGAACTCCTCCCAGACTAACAAGTTCCCTTTCTCTCCTCGATTTATCGAGGATAAGGAGTTTGATGACGCTTGGAGGAGAGTATCAGATCGCCTTGCAAAGGCGAATCCTGATAAGATTTTTGCCGATTATAATGATGTGGCAATTCAAGTAAGTATCCTCAACCATTCTTATAGTTTTCCTTGAAATTCACAAGAAACTTTAAAGAAAAAATGATATCTATGCAGCATATGGTCGAAAATTTTGCTGCAATCGGAGGACTAACCGATCGGATTAAGAATCTAGAGCAAAAACACTCCGAACTAGAAAGTAAGAACTTTCTTCTTAATTTGTCTTTTTTCAAGACTTTCATTTCTTCTTTTAACTATCCCCCTTATCAAATTTGATAGATTTGGAGAAAATAAAAGAAGAAGTTTTGGCTGAAAAAGCCAGAAGAATAAAGCTTGAAAATGAAGTTCAAGCTAAAAATCGGTCGATCGAAAACTTAACGACCAGACATGAAAAATACCAGGAAAAATCCAGGAAGAAGGTCGAAGGTAACTTAGTCGTAGATTTGACTTAGTATCTCTTCTGATCCTTTTTAGCCTAATATTTGTTTTGCTTATGCACAACAAAATCAAGCTTTAACCAAAGCAAAGAAAGCTTTGGAATTTGAGCAAGACAAGGGGTAGCAGTTATGTTTAACCTTGATGAACAAATTACTGCACTCAACAAAATGATCTTTGATATGGGATCAGGATCAATGTTGCCTTCCTTAAGTGATCCAATGGAAAAGGTAAATTACCTTGGTCACCTTTTGGAGGACCTTAAAGGCTTGCTCAAAACTACAAGAGATAATTACGCCCAGTCCGTAAAGGAATCTATTGCTAGTGGAGTTAGTCTTACTTTGGCAAAATTGAAATCGTCCGACCCCTCTATCAATCTTCATGCTATTGAAGAGGATTTTAACTGCTTGCCTGAGGAGGCGACCAAGTTTCTCAATGAAGTTAAACATCTTGGAGACAAGGTTGCAGAAGAAATGGAGGTCGGATCTCCATCCAGCAATGACTAATGGAGGGCAATCTCTAGTAGTAAAAATCCTGCAAAAAAGAGAGAACTTACCATTCTCTAATCAATGAAAAAAGAATTTTTGTTTATCCGGTCGACATATCATATATTACCCAGCCCTCAACTGTTTTATAGTAGAAGAACTTTACTATAAAAGCAGTAGGCCAAGAATATGAACTTAAGTCTCAACCATTGTTTGAAAGTATGTACTGATTGTTGAAAAAACTAATCATGATAATACTAGGAAACCTTTTTGGTCGGAACCAGTGTTAGGTTTCGACTAGTTGTAAATCTGTTTTTCGTAATCAAAGTACTTACTAAGACAATATATGGTCAGAAAAAAAATGATTTTTCTTGACAAGAGGAAATTACATGCAAAAACATATGTAATAAACGAGAAGTGGTTTTATTTCTATGCAGTGCTCAACGCTGGTCGGAATGAATTTGCTGAGAAATGAAGTTATAGATTGTATTTCGCAATACGTGTTCGTGCTCTAGTCCGACTGGCAGCGAGGATCGTAAGAAAAGGGCCGTCGCTAGGAAGCTCCTTCCAGTGGGCAGAACCACATGCGAAAAAGAAGAGACTTCGACTAGGAGGTTTTCCGTGTCCACCAGTAGCCAAACAAGAGTAGAACGGAATTTTGAAAATAAAACATATAATCTCCATAGTCCTAAGCATATGAACCGCAGTCGACTAGAGCTAAGTTCTGTCATATAAATAACATCACTTGCTTTTTGAGTTGATTCATAATTTATTAAACTGAATGGAAATGAAATAAAAATTAAATGAAAAACTTACACAATTGGTCAATATTCCAAGAATTAGACAAAACCCTACCGTCTGACATGGCTAATCGTACCAAGCCTAGTCGGGTGACTTCGACCACAGTGTAAGGACCTTCCCACTTGGGAGAAAGTTTGTTGTGATTTATTGGTTTTGAATTTTTCTGAGAACCAAATTACCTACTGCTAAGCTGCGAGGTTGCACCTTACGACTGTGGTACCTTCGCATGGCTTGTTGATAGATTGCCGAACACAACAAGGCTTGGTTTCGTCGTTCCTCAAGGAAATTGACATCGTCGAGTCGTCTTTCTTCCTTATCATTTTCATTAAAACGATCAGTGCGAGCAGAACCAATTTTTAATTCTGGAGGAAGCATGGCTTCGGCCCCATAAACTAAAAAGAATGTTGTTTCACCGGTTGCACGACTGGTCGTCGTACGAACAACCCATAAAACAGAAGGAAGTTTTTGAACCCAAGCTCCTAACCGTTTTATTAATTGGTCGAATACTCGGCGTTTGACCCCCTACATTATGATACCATTGGCACGCTCAACTGCTCTGTTACTCCGCGGATGAGCAACCGAAGCGAAATGGACTCGATACCTGTGTCGCCGAGAATTCACGAAAATTACACTGAAAATCGGGTACCATTGTTCGTGATTATACGACTGGGTACACCAAACCGTGTAATCACGTTTTTTGTGAGGAACCTCTTAGCAGCCTCAGTTGTAGTTCTAGCAACTGTCGCGGCTTCAATCCACTTTGTAAACGTGTCAATCATGACGAAGATGAATTCGAAGCCCCTGGGTGCCCTTGGGAAAGGTACTAGAATGTCTAGTCACCAGATTGCAAAAGGCCAAGAAAGAGGAATTGTTTGCAGAGCTTGCGACGGCTGATGTACTTGTCGGCTATGAAACTGACATTGTACGCACTTCGTCACGAGCTCTTTTGCATCATGAAGGCGATGAGGCCAATAGTATCCTTGCTCAAGGCTTTACCGACCCGGTGTTCTCAGAGGAACATGTGCTCCACAGACTCCTCCAAGAATTTCGGTTAGCAACTTAATGCCATCCGAGCGAGATATGCATCTCATCAACACTCCATGAGATCCTCGTTTATACAAGGTACATTCAATTAGAGTGTATGATTTGGCCTTTCGTGCTATACGATCAACCTCTACATTATCTTCTGGAATTAAGTCACGCTGAAGATAATTGTAGATCGATGTCATCCAATCTCTACCATGATCGTCACCGATCTGTGGAGTATCCATGTGATCAGAATCAATTGGATTGACCTGATGTGAACCATTGATATTCTCGGAAAGCTCGACCACCGAGGGTGAATCGAGTTGCTCAAGAAAAACTCCTGGCGGGACGATGGACCTTGTGGAGGCCATCCGTACCAACTGATATGGTAGAAAGTTTTCTTTCCTAGGAATATGTTGGATATGAAAACCGAAGAATTGCTTTTTGAGTTTTCGTACTTCCGCCAGATAAGCCGACATCTTGCTACTTGAGTATTGATACTCTTTCCCTACTTGATTCGCTACTAGTTGAGAATCGCCTTTCACTAGTAATCTACGAATTCCGAGCGAATGAGCTGCTCGAAGTCCTGCCAGCAAACCTTCATATTCCGCTACATTGTTAGTAATAGGAAAGTTAAACTGGATGGCGTACTTAATGTGTTCGCCAGTAGGGGATATCAAGACGACTCCAGCCCCCGATCCTTTAAGCATTAATGAACCGTCAAAGTACATTATCCACTCGTCGTGGTGCTTATATTCGAGGTTTGTCCATTCGGCAACGAATTCTGCTATTGCCTGAGACTTTATAGCTATTCGTGAGATAAAATGGAGGTTGAACGTCCCTAGTTCAACTGCCCATTTTGCTATTCGTCTTGATGATTCCCTGTTTCCAAGGACTTAATCTAAGGGATATCCTGTAGGTACGACCACTTTGTGGGCTTGAAAGTAATGTCTTAGTTTCCTTGAAGACATAAGGAGATCATAGAGCAACTTTTATACCTGTGGATATTTTTCCTTTGGTCCATGCAAGACTTCGCTTACTTAATATACTGGTCGTTGAACGTTTTCACGCTCTACGACCAGTACACCGTTGACAGCCTGCGGCGTTGCAGCTATGTAAATCAACAGTGTTTCTTCCGGTCTTGGAGAGACTAAGACCGGGGGGCTTCCAAGGTACTCTTTGAGTTTTTCAAAGGCTTCGTTGGCTTCTTTCGTCAATTCAAAACACTCATGCTTCCGAAGAAGTTCAAATAAAGGTAATCCCTTCTCGCCTAACCTGGCTATAAAACGACTTAGCGCTGCCATACAACCGGTTAGCTTTTGGACTTCTTTCTTTGTTGCCGGGGGATGCATCTGATTGATGGCTGTTATCTTAGCCAGATTTGCTTCGATACCTCTAGCCGAAACTAGAAAACCAAGAAGCTTTTCAGCAGAAACCCCGAACACACATTTCTCCGGATTTAACTTGAGGTTATGTCTTCTCAAATTGTTGAAAGTTTCTTGTAGGTCAAGGATATGATCGCCTGCATTGATGCTTTTCACAACCAAGTTATCTACATAGGCTTCTAAATTCCGAACTACATGCGGACTGAAAGTTTTCTGCATTAACCAATGAAAAGTTGCACCAGCATTCTTGAGACCAAAGGGCATCTTAACATAACAGTAAGTGCCATATGGAGTGATGAAGGAAGTTTTCTCCTCATCACTTTTACTCATGTTTATCTAGTGGTACCCTGAATATGCATCTAAAAAGCTTAGTAACTCGCACCCGGAGGTGGAGTCTACAAGCTGATCAATGCAAGGAAGGGGAAAATCATCCTTCGGACAAGCTTTATTAAGATCTGTGAAGTCAATACACATTCGCCATTTCCCATTATTCTTTTTAACTATTACAGGATTGACAAGCCACTGAGGGTGATGGACTTCACGAATAAACCCAGTTTCTAGGAGCTTGTCAATCTCCGACTGGATTGCTTCCTTCCGGTCAGGTGCAAAACGCCTTAGCTTCTGCTTGACCGGCTTTTTATCAGGTTGGAGAGCTAACCTGTGCTTGATCACTTCCCTGGGGACTCCGGGCATGTCGAACGCTTGCCAAGCGAAAACATCCTCGTTTGCTCGGAGGAAAGAGACGAACGACTCTTCCTATTTAGGGTTGAGTCCTTCTCCGATCAGTAACTTCGAAACTGACCTGTCGATGTCTCCCAACCTGGCGTCTTTCGGAGAAATGCCTTTGTCGAGTGGCACCTCTTTTGTCTGATCGAAGGGTTTGGCTGTCAATTTTGGTGCGAGTACTTGACCGCATCGCGAAGCGATCGATATTTCTAGTCTAAGCTCATCGACCAGTTCTAAAGATCTTCGATCGCAAACATAAGCCATCTTTTGATCTCCCCAAACCATGATGACACCTTTTGGTCCTGGCATCTTCAAACTCTGATAACCGTAATGCGTGGCTATAAGGAACTTTGCTAGAGCCAGACGACCAAGGATCCCGTTATAGGCGGTCTCAAAATCGACCACGTCAAATGAAACTTTTTCGTTCGGAAGTTATCAGGACTTCCGAACGTAACCGGTAAGGACATCTGTCCTATCAGTTTGGCGGTAGAGCCAGGGACTATGCCAAGGAAGGCATATTTTACTGGCTTTACCTTTGACTTAAGAACCTGCATTTCTTTTAAAGCTCCCGAGAATAATATATTTAAAGAACTACCTCCATCTATTAAGACTCTATTGACCTTACAATTATTAATGGTAGGCTCAACTATAATAGGGAACCTACCTGGCCGAGTCGACGAAACGAAGCAGTCTTCTTTGCCGAAGGAGATTACAGTGTCCGACCACCTCAAAGGCTTGATGCTGATCGGAGATTCTGCTAGGTTGACCTCCCGCTCCACAGCTTTCAGATGAAGTCGTAGTCGTACGATAAAGATCCTCCAAAGATCATGTTGACTGTGTGCTGAGGTTCTTGGTATTCCATCTCCTCGTCACCATCTTTATCCTTTTTGGAGCTGGCTTCCCCCAACTCTTGTATTGAGGGAAGCGGGCCTTTACCTCTATAGTAATCTTCCAACTTCTTTTGCCAGACACGGCAGGTGCGCAGATCGTGCCAAGCCTGTTGGTGAAGCGGGCACCATATCTTACTCTTTTTATATACATCGGTCGAAATCTTTGCTTTGCCTTGACCGGTATAGTCCCTCTTACCTTTGGTAAGTTTTTCCGGGACCGCTAATACCTCCTTACCATCCGTCTTGCGATGCTTCTTCTTCTTGAGAACTTTCTTATTCTTCTTCTCAGGCTCTTCTAAACCAAATTGAGGAGTTTTGTCTTTTCGATCTATAGCTTCGCTCCATTCAACTGCCTCACTAGCAGCTGCATATTTATCCGTCATATCGAATAGCCCGGCGGTTGTTTGTGGGGGATTCATAGCTATATCCCCCGTGAACCTCCGGTTCCTCAATCCTGCCTTGAAAGCCTGAATTACATAAGATTCTGCAATCTCGGGTATGGAATTACGAACCTGGCTGAACCTCTTGATGTACTATCGGAGAGTTTCTTTTGGATTCTGCTGGATTCGATGTAGATCATCTTCCTTCCTTGGGCGGTCATACGTACCCTGGAAATTCACGATTAAGAGATCGCAGAGCTGTTCCCAAGTGTAGATTGATCCGACCGGTTGGTTAAGTAACCATGACCAGGCATATCCTTCTAACACCATAGGTAGGTAATTGGCCATTACGTTTTCATCACCACAAGCCGCTCTGATGGCGGTGGTATAGATCTGGAGAAATTCTAACGGGTTCTGAAACCCATTGAACTTGTTCATGTTGACCGGTCGAAACCGGTTAGGCCAACGCACAGCCTGGAGCCCTACAGAGAAAACTCGGCAGCCTGTGACTGATTCATGGCGCCTTCTTTGGAAAGGATCCGTATTGTGGTTGGTTGAGGACCGGTTCCTTAGATTAGAGAACTGAGGCTCTGGTGTCTCGACCTGATCGCGAGCGTTATGATGCTCTCGATCACCTGCCTGGTTCAAACGATGTTGAAGATCGTTCGGACCAAGCGAACGACCCTCTCGACGAGAGGAAGGTGTATTTGTTCGGAACAATCTCCTTCTCTCATGACTCATTGGTTGGGAATGTCGAGGAGGCTGCGGTATTGATTGATTCCCAAAAGTGAGGTCGTTAGCCTTAGGGTTTACAACCATGAAGACGTATGATCTCTATATACTAAATAATAAATAGAGGTTTTAATCCTCGTCACAACTCAAGATTATGTCGATTCTAAAAACAATTCCAGCTAATCAATTTTACACTAATGAATTTGCTAGAAATATAAATGCGGAAGAAGCAAATAACCACAAACAAGACAATTGAAGTTTTTCTCGTGGTATCGAAGACTTGCCGGTCTTCACTAATCCATGTTGAGGTAAGTCCAAACAAATTGGACCAACTCCACGAATTAAACCTTAATCACCTCGATTTCACTACTATTGTTCTTCCTCCACTCCGGAGTTGGTGAGCATCAACCAATCACAAGAGTTGTCAAGCCTCTTCATAATCTCTTCTTGAAGGGATCACCGCATAAACTTCTTCCAAAGTTGTCTAGGTGTCGACAAGCACTAAAAGTAATAAATCACAGTATTTGCTTGAGGAATATCAAGTACCAACAAGATCAATTAATGATGCAATGCATTTGAATACTCTCAACTACCTTAAAATGTGAATTATGAGCAAATGGGTACGAGAGAGTGCACTAGAGGCTCAAATGTATTCATTGAGGTTCAATATGCTCAAAGGTTCCGAGCTTGGTGCAGGTGGGGGTATATTTATAGCACCCACCAACAAACTAGTTATTTTAGACTTTACTTAAAAAAATCAATATATACGGTAGTACCGTTGTAGAAACTCGGTACTACCGCTCTACTGTTCAACGATCAAATGTTGTTCATTAAATGCGCCAGAACTAGCCGTTACGAAAAAGGTGTGGTACTACCGCCAACTAGAAACCGGTACTACCGCATCGTGGTAACATCACTCGGCTCAATCGGTACTACCGATTTTCAGAGGATAAAGATACCCAATCACGCTCTTTGGAAAAAAACGTACCATCAACTAGCATCCAGTACTACTGATGTGCAGGGGAGATGAAAACTCCCAAAAATATATCTCTGTAATAAACATAACGCCATGTAAAACCCAGTACTACCGCACAACGGTAGTACCTCTCATCAATAGCGGTCATACCGATTTCCACTGAAGATTTTCCTAAAGCAATTCTAAATGCAATGCATGACTCCTAGTTGATCAAGATGGCACAAAATTAGATCCTCAAGCTACTAGCCATGATCCCTCGTTATAGAATAACATCTAACCTACAATCCGGTCTTTTCACCAAAACACCAAGACATGTAAAAACTATAAAGAGTCCTTAGGCTACAATATACCTTTTGTCTCGAGCCATGTCGATTTTATATCATCTTTGTATTGCCATTACCATGTCATCATTTAATCTCCGGGACTAAGCCTTTAAAATATCTTAGCACACATATTAGTCCCATAAACATTGGTGTTATTAATTACCAAAATCATATTTAGGGACCTAGATACTTTAACTACCCTACTTAGATACTCTGTAATTTTTACATATTTTTAATATGTACTTTGCTATTTTCCGAGGTGTCTTCCTATTTTTTCAGATTTATTTTAAATCGTTCGAGCACTGCAACATAAATAATATATGCACGATGAACTAAACTATACACAGCTAAAATAATGTACTACATAAAACATCTAAAATTATCTAATCTATTGAATTCTATGTCGCTATTTTTATTTGCTAACCGACAATGTTTTGAAATAATGTACAAACTTGTAAAAACATTTACTTGCAAAATGGATGACCAGATCTCTGCCCCGTCTCTCTTTCTCCTCCGCTACGAACTGGCAGGGCTTCACTATGTCTCTTCTCCCCATCTCCTCCCCCCTGTTAGACAGGATGGTGCATCGACTTCCTACATGCATGACGCCTTCTCTTCCGAGGGATCACGCGTTTACATGATAGCTGTACGCGTTCACATGATAGCTATAATCTATATATGTGTTACTCATATACTCTGATTTCAACAATCAAAGATAGCCTTACTTTCCTCGTTTACTTGGTATCAGAGCGGTGCCGCTCCTGAGCCGCCGCCTCCACAACTTCCGCCGTGCCACCTCTGGGAGATGATATCATCTCCATGATCTCTCATGGGGCTGCGCAACCCATAGTTTAAGTCGTGTCACCGATCAGTCAATCGGCTACCAATTAGAGTTTTCTCGGTCATCTTCAAATCGGGTTTTCTATATTTTTTCGATCATAGATCGTTTTGCGTCGCGCTGCCGACCTATCGACGTTCTTCGGCTCCAGACTTCACCGCCTCGGCTTTGACCTCTCGGCGCCTCCTCTCTTCCGATGACATCGTGGCATGACGTGGGGCGCTCGTCGACACGGCCCTCCATCCACGGCCTTCCGAACGCCCTTTCTACCGTCGTCATCACGCCAGATCTTCATCGCCGGACCGTCGTCCGTGAGACTTCTGTCTTCACCGAATTTAGGTCCAGTCTGAATGTCCGCCTTGGCGACGTTCCGACTGCAGGGGCGTGTTAGACAGGACGGTGCCTCGGCTTCCTACATGCATGACGCCTTCTCTTCCGAGGGATCACGCATTCACATGATATCTGTACGCGTTCACATGATAGTTGTACGCGTTCATATGATAGCTGTACGCGTTCACATGATAGCTGTAATCTATATATGTGTAACTCATATACTATGATTTCAACAATCAAAGATAGCCTTAGTTCTCTTTTTTCAGGAATTAAAATGACATTTTCACTGATTTTTGGGGTTTAAATAGCTAGATACAGAAACCCGCGGTTTCCTGTCGATATTTCAACAGGCTATAGGAACACTGTTCACTACAAATCGCGAGTTGAAATGACGACAGAAAGGTAGACTGGGGGACAGGGAGTAAATAGGTCCCTGTCGCCAATTGAAATGACGATATGAGCTTGTCGACTTTTGTAATTTTATCGGACTATTAAGTTTTGTAATTATATTTTAAAATAAGATTTTTTTTAAAAAAAAAATTTATGTACTGTGCCGGGTCCTTGGTTGTACAGTGCATGATGTACCATGCACGGCCTAAATAGCTGAAATTGCCTTTTCAAGGTCAATTCAGCTCCAGTTTGGTTGGAGCGCCCCTTTGGGTCATGAAGGGTTATAGCTACCGCTTGGTACGAGACCGATTGACCCCGAAACTTTTCACTCCAGTTCGTTGCCAATTGGATGAAAAAGAAAAGGCTCTAGAACGAGTCATGTACATTACGGTTTTGAATATTTAACTGTTTTTTAATCAAAATAGTTGAATTTTTATTTATTCGATATGCTTAAAGATTTGCACTTCTTCTCATACGATGAATTGAGTCCAAATTTTTATATTTGTTTTTCCTTTGAAACATAACGGATTCACCACATTGTCGTATTTTGTTATTATAGAATTTTATTTTTTTTGGATTTGTTTTTTTTTTGTCAATATGTCAAAGTATATGTTAGATTTTTAATCTCGTGATGGACATATGAGTTATTAAGATTTTTTAGAATAATTACAGTGGCCTAGAACAAAAAACTGAATAAATAAATTACTGCAATTTATATAAAATAAAGTTGTAAATAAACTAAAATTTATTTATTTTGGATTGAGAAAACAGACAAGATTTACTGCAGCCGACCGTGACAGAGGAAAAAAATCTTGTTCCTTTACGTCAAAATCAATTCACACGGATATATAAACTAATATTCCTAGTCGCCGGAGTGCAGGAGGAGGAAGAAGAGGGGGGAGTACACACGTCCACATGCGATATATCCGAAACGGCTGCTGCGTGTAATCTCGAAATGGTCAGTGCAACGCAGACAAAACTCACACGAGACAGGGCGCTTTGCACATCGGCGGACGATCGATCGACAGGTCGACGCGAGGTAAGCCGTCGTAATCTTGCTCAAGTTGCGACGGCGAGGGAGGTCGACGCCTACCTTGCCGGCTAGGGAACCTAGCTAGCTACTCAGTGAGCTTTACATGCACACACGCCGTGCTGCTGGTCGACGTCCAACAACTGGCAGCTGAATGCGCACATATGTGATGTGTGTGTGTGTACAGCGATCGACCGGCCGACGAGAGCTCAGCGTGATTGGCGGCGGCGACACCCAGCGATCACTGTCGGCGACCACCGCCAAACTCGTGTCGTGCCGTTCGATCGATGTTCGATTCGATTCAACCGGAGGCGTTTTTTGTTTTCGTGCCATGCACGGCGATCGAGCGGGCGCGCGATCGATGCGTCGATCTCGTGGCTCGCTCGTGCCACTTGTCATGCTTTGTGTGAGGTTTGATGGTGCGGATTAGAGAGCGACACACGTACGGCTGGAACTGTGTACCAGTAAGTTGCGCGGTCCAGTCTCTCGATGGGTACCTCGATCTGCCATTGTATATGCCCAGATTTAATGTGATGAACCCTTTTCTGCTCGCTCACAATTTCCATGAATTATGTCCTCTTTGCTATATTCACTGATACATCTTATGGTAGCTCATAATTTTCTCTTGGTACCTCTGCCATTGTGTATGCCCAGATTTAGTGTAATACTCCCATTTCTGCTAGCTCACAATTTTCGTGAATTATGTCCTCGTTGCTACACTCTGATACATATTTTTATACGTGCTAGTCTCCGGAACGGATCATAGTAGTTCTTAAGACAAGGTATGAGTGCGCATGGTATCAAAAATAGTGGATATCATGGGGATATGTTCATGATCTTACGATGATGATACAATTGGCAATAGTGGTGATGGTTTGTTGAAACACCCGTTTTCGGCAAATTTCAGATGTTGTCAGGTTGTAGGCAGTCACACCGGCCTGGCTAGCGGTTTGACCAATCACCACTGGCGGTTTGACCGGCCATAAAGGTGGTGTTCGAATTTTAGACCATACAAAAAATAGAGGGTGTAGGCAAGAGAGGATTATTCTGCACTTGGTCTAATAATTATTTGAACTTCGAGTTAAAAGTACTATTTATTTTGAATTTCCAGAGAGCGTTCAGATTTTCAGGGAGAAAATCTGCTAAGTCAATGTTCTAGCGGTCGACCGCCCACCAAAAGCAGACCGCCATGGTAGCGGTCTTATCGATTTTGCCTGTTCACCGGCGCAGCAAAGAATGATCGTTGGTTAGGTCAAATTCATGGTTTTCAGTGCATGTGATGCATGATGCATGTTTTGACAAATATGGGTCAAGTTGCGAAGAACATGTTCCCGAAATCGATTTCTTGGTCTATTGTTGTGCAAGAGACTTAGCGTCAACGACAGTCAACGGCGAGGATGATCAGTACTAGGCTTGGAGAGCTGAGGTCCAGAACGATCGAGGATGCCGGGTGAAGTCAGTGGACTCAAGCATGGCGCAAAATGAACAAAAATGACTGAACGGGAAGGTTGCATCAAGCAGCGCGGGGGTCGGTGTAAGTGCCATGGTGGTTTTGGTGAGAGCTGAATGGGTGAGACTTGTCGACACGAAGAGATCTATTGATCAACTGTCGGACGCTAAATTTGTAATTTGGAATCCACTATGTCAAACTGTGTCATTCCCTGGATCAGCAGATAGCACACACAGATGTATTCTTGGATCAATCACATACATCGCATTCATAGCCAAATATATTATATAATCGGCCGTACGGCTATTGTATTACAAAGGGGCACAAATGCCACCACCAGATCCAAGTACAGAGTAGGGGTAAGTGCGGAAGCAAAAGAAGTAGTGGTGGATCTATTCACTCTGCCCACAGGCAAGCGACTGGGGTTCCGGCCTAAGCCTCATCATCCTTTCCACTGACTGGTTCGGTTGCCATGTAATAGTCGTAGGGTTCCTGTTTGAACGACTATGAAAGATTATATTGGACGAGCCAGAATACACAACCGTACTCGCGAGCCAACACACAATATAAGTTATTATAGATGCAAGGCTAGTCAAGGGAAGGCTCAGGGTTCTTTTATTTTCATCAAACCAAGTTTGAATTAGATCAAGTAGTAGAACATCCTACGAGCAATTTTCAATAACAGGTTTTATAAACTGATTTTCAGTTGTAAGGTACTAGTAGAGATCCCATCTCCTATACCATCGAGTGGCTCCATTCACTCGATGCCCGGACTAACCCGTAATTACCAGTGGTCCATGACTAGGCCTTCACGAACCCCTGGGGTCTCACCCCATCTTTTCATTCCATGACCACCCATAAATGGTTTTTAGAAAAATGAAAGCTAGTTAAGGTGAGTTCCCAACACCACTCTTGACTGTGAGCACGACTATCTAGACAATTTTATTACTTTGCAGAGTTCGTACACTTTACCCACAAGAGATAATCATCATAATATATACACATGTTTCCTTAGACATGTGAATCGAGGGGAGATTACCACTAGGCCTTTACAATGCTCAACCTCGATGCAATCCCACCCGCTAAGGTTTCCACCGCCGAGAGCCACGCTCCCAGGAGGCCCCCTCTTGCGTCGTGTGGTTTTCCTGCGGCTTCTACCCATACCCACTCCACACACCCACAAGTGGCGAAGCCACGCCGAGGAGAACAAATTAGTTAAATAGGTCGTACCCATTATAGACTTGTGGTCGTACTGTTTTTACACGAGAGGTCATTACAAGAACTCGGTCCTTTATGGACTTAGGTGGTGCATCCACATACCCCACCAACATGCATCACTAACACCAGCCACTCATTTCGTCTGCCCAAGTTGAGTAGAGATTTTTAGGTTTTAGTTGGTTCTGAAAATAACCTTTAGTTCAACATACTAGCCAGCTCCCAGCCTTGACTGCCCAAATCCAGTTTTCATGTTTGGAAAGATTGATGTCGGATACTTTATTGCATGCAGGACTACATGTCTAAGCAAGACTAAGCATGACACTTAGATACATACTTATTAACTAGCATGTAAATCATTAATTCTAGGGTGACAAATGATAATATCCAAGTTCAGGAAGTGGAAGGTTATACTCTGTTATCATTAATGCATTAACTAAGAACTAGACCAACATAGTTATTTAAATCATAGCAATGCAATTTTATAATTTAAAGCAACAGAATTTGCAAAGACTGAATGCAATATGATCAAAGTATTGACTCGCCTTGGTCATGGTACTACTGCTCCTACTCGTGGTCCGGTAGCGGGTCTTCCGAGCTTCATGTTCTATACGCAAAATCCAATCAAAATTCGAATAAGACCAAATGAATTCAACTTGCAATCAAAAGTCCAAATGAAATCCAAATGGGGGGTTGTCCTCGGTTTAGTTGGGCGGTTTTAGCTAGTACCACATTTGGTGTTGGACATAGGATTCAAGCAGGTATCGAAGGTTGTTTCCGAGATAATATATAGTTTGAGTACGAGTTCTTGGCTTCGAGTACTTTTCAGTGTTTCGACCACCTGGTCAGAGGGGTTCGTCTTCCTGGGAGAAGGGTTTTTCGAGTATTGTTCATTGTTTCGACCACTTGGTTGGGATGGGTCTCGAATACTTGGTTGAGAAAGTTTTTGAGTTCTGTGTATAGCTTCGACCACTTGGATGAGATGGGTTTTGAGTACTTGGTCAAGGGGGTTTTTGAGTTCTACTCATAGTTTCGACCACTTAGTCGGGATGAGTTTCGAATACTGGGTAGAGAGGGTTTCGAGTACTGTTCATGATTTCAACTACTGGTCACAGTTTCGACTACTGGTCACGGAGTTTCGACTAGTTGGTCAAGCAGTGTAGACCAACTGGTCGAACGAAATTTCGGAAGGGGGTTTCGACACCTGGTCGGAGGAATTTCAACTATTAGTCGAATCAGTTTCGACTATAAGTCAAAGTGGTTTTTCAACTACCTGGTCGAAGGAGTTTTGACAATCTGGTCGTTAGAGTTCTCTACTATCTGATCAAAGGAGTTTCGATAAGCTGGTCGGAGGAGTTTTTGACTAACTGGTCAAGGAAGTTTCGACAAGCTAGTTAAAAATGGGTTTCGACTAACTGGTCGAAGAAGTCTTCAACGGGCTGGTCGGAGGAGAGTTTCGACTAACTGGTCGAGGAAGTCTTCGACGGGTTGGAGAGTTTCGACTAACTAGTCGAAGAAGTTTCGACAAGCTGGTCGAAGAAGAGTTTCGACTAACTGGTTGAAGAAATCTTCGACAGGCTGGTCGGACGAGAGTTTCCACTAACTGGTCGAAGAAGTCTTCGAGAGGCTGGTCGAAGGAGCGTTTCGACTATCTGGCCGAAAGGGGTTTCGACTAACTAGTGGGGACAGATTTCGAATACATGGTCGGAGGGGGTTTCTGCTATCTGGTCGAAGAGAGTTTCGACCATCTGGTCGGAAAGAGTTTTGACCATCCGATCGACAGGAGTTTCGACCATTCGGTCGAAGAGAGTTTCGACCACCCGGTCGAGGGGAGTTTGACCATTGGGTCTAAGGGTGTTTCGACCATCCGATCGAAGGGAGTTCCTACCTTTCGGTTAAAATGGGGTTTCATTGATTTACTCCGAAGGAGTTTCATCCGTTTGGCTAGGGGGTGCTTCAATCATCCGGTCGGAGGGAGCTTCGACCATCTGGTCGAAAAGGAGTTGCGACCATCTGGTCGGAAGTATAGATTCGACCATAACATTAGGTGGGGTAGAGTTCGACTATCTTGGGTTTCGGCTATACTTCAAGTTGGGTGGGTGCGACCACCTAGTCCGGTTCGACTACAACTTGGGTCTATAGTGCATTCTTTGCTCTGGCAAAGATTTCGTATATCAAGAGTGGAAAGGAGCCTCTAGTGGCCACTAGGAACGTACCTGTAGGAAGCGAAAGAAACGAGTTAGCTAAAGATGGTCTAGCGACGAAGGTCTACGATGGTGAGAGAGGCTCCGAGGGGCGGTGATAGCCATTGAGGTCGATCCGACTGCCAGGGCTACTCTAGGCGAAGGGGAGGAAGAACGAAGTCGACAGCTCCTGTGAATACAGAGTGGAATCATTGAGGGGAGCCACCTCTGAGTCTGGAAATTAGAGCTGAGGCATTCCAGAAGAAGAGGTCTTCACTAATGGCGCTAATGTTGCTGGCGACTTGGTGGAGGCACCGGCCGAAACAAGCGCTCAAGCCTTACCCGGAGCTCGACCACTCTTGCAGAATGGGGGAAGGAAAAAAGGGGAGAACTAGCTCTCGTGGTGCGAACGGCAGCGGGAGGGCCTGGAGTTGCTATTTATTGACGCAAGGAGGGTGGAGGTCGACCGGGTATACGCTGCATCTGGCACTGCGCAGTACCACGGGGTGGTTGGCGGTAGTGACAGAGTCGACAGCACAATACATCGACGTTACATGCTGAGCAATGGCACTTAATGGCTGAGCGATGGCGGCTGCCAGCGCATGCACCAAGTCGCATCGGATGTACGGACTCGGCAGGTGTCGACGCCAGCAGGGGAGAGGATGCACTAACCCGGGCTCATATAGAAGACCATGGCCAGGGGCGGTCTCTAGTCGCACCATCTTGACTGGCACCCGACCTGGGTCAGTTCAATCGGCCACAACCAGGGTGCGGTCTCGACTGCACCGGTTCGACTTGGCCATTGGTCGAAGGAACAGTGCACCAGGACGCGCCAAAGCTGTACTGCGGTGCACGGGGCTGCCACGACCAGAAAAGGGGGCTTGGTGACTTGCGACATCACACCAACTAACAATGGAGGCAAATGGGAGATTAGGGAAATGGTGGAGACAAGAAGAGTAGCTTTTCTTTTAAGAATTTTCCTAGAGATGATAGATCTCAATCTGGTATTTTGATAAACAGTTCTAACTAATTTTTGGAGCATTATTATGATGCTAGGGGTCTGTGGTTTAAGGTTCTCTTATGTCGGCAAGAAAATAAATGCAAATCAAACAAATCTCAGAAAGCTGGTCAAAAGCATGACAACAGATGACACATGATTTTTTTAATCTCGTATTTTTGCATTCAGACATTTTGGGGGTGTTACATCAACCTACACGAGGTGATATTTTGGTAGCTTCACTAAAATACCACCTTGGTAATATTTGGCTAAACTACGGCGTGAGACGGCGCAAGAAGAGACGATTTAGATCAAGTGAAGATAAAGACCACGAAGAAACAAATTCGGGAAGTCCGGTTCGTCATCCGCTTTGAGAAGCATGCGTGAGTGTAGTTCCGTTTATGTGTGGGCTTAACGGGTGCCTGTTAGAGTCTTCTCTCTAAACCTGTCCTCCACTATAAAAGGAATCTCCATGTGGAGTTTCTAAGTTCTTTCTATAGAAAACCCTAATTTGTGATTTAGGGATTTTGGAGTAGTTGAGGCTAGGGTTTGTGAGAGATTGATTGATTGTGTTCTCAAGTCTTGAGCTTTTGTCCTCTATGGTGGAGTGGTTGTAAACCAACATCTATCTCAAATCAATCCAAACAAGATTTTCTTCAAGATGAGTTTCTTCTTGTTCTTGCTCTCTTTGGTGACTTTTGGGATTTTAGTGATTCTTTGGTTTTACTTTGGTTTCTTGCTGTGATATGTAGGAATGCATGTAGGATCATTATCAACCTACAAGCAAGTCTTTGGATCAAAATTTGAATCTCCTCGGTTCTTGAGCCATTGTGCCCTCATCTAAGAAATCGGTGAAATCTTGGTCTCGATCTTCCTGATGGTTGACTGGAGTAGATTCCTAACCTTCTTCATGAGCTATGGTTGAAATTTGAGAAGATTTGGATCACCAAATCAAAAGTTAAGTCGATTTATGATTTTGATTTTGTGCTGATTTCACTATTCATCATGCTGGAGGTCAGATCACCCTTGATGAGAGGTCAGATCGCCCATTCTCAGAGGTCTGCCCGCCCAACTCTTTTCGTTTTGAGTTTTTGGTGTTTTAGTCTCTGGGTTTTGATTGGATTCGATACAAGACTTCCGTTATGCTTATACATTCAATCTTCATAGCTTTCATGGCTATTGAAGTAAGAATGAAGTTTAATTCGATCTAGGTGAAAAAGAAGTAGTGCTCCTACTCACCCTCCTCTAGTCGCCGTTTCGGTCCAACAAGAACAAAGTAGATGAACCTCGTAGAGAAAACCGAAATAACGGTGACGAAACAACCACAGCGAGAGAGAAAGATTTGTCAAGCCAACCGCAAATTTCTGAAGTACAACCCCAAAAGATTACAAGAGAATATCGCTATCTTACAACCCTCTCAAACCTTTTAGTACTCTCGGATTCTTACTCTGTACAAGAATACTCTATATAAGAATCTAATGCTAAATAATAATCCAACCTTTAATCCAGTCGTGCACATGTAATTTGGATGAGATGCTTGGCTTGGTTGCTTCTTACTTGCTTGGGTTCCTATGACCACCTCTCATAGGTTTACATAGTCATCCTAGTCCGGCTCTAAAGTGAATTGAAAATCATACTCTAAAAAGAAGTAGGAGTTCTAATCCGATTAAGATTCATCCGTCGTTACTTGTAGCACGTTTCTCTATACCCTGGTAAATTATAATACGAGTCCTCGTACTCAATACTCTTGGCCCCCTTTTTTTTTTTTGTGCGAGTACGAGATAGAGGCACATGGACACGCACCACCACACACGACGTTCCTTCAGCACACGTCTGCACCAGCTTAGTGTTGTCATGCGTGGTCACTTAACTATGTTATCAAGCAATCTAGTAAGTCTTGCGGGAGCAATATAATTAAAGGTCAGGGCAACGTGGCACGCGCACTAAAATATTTAGTCACGATTTCCTTGCTAAGTTGTCGCGGCTTGTTGCTAGCTAGCACTAATTAAAATATTTGGATCAGATGTGTGTTTATGAAAAAGAAGTATAACAACCACACTACTCAAATCAGATCACAAAAAAAAAAAAAGAAGAAACATACAGACCAACAGCAATTAATGTTGCAAGAGATGAAAAGGGGATTAAAGCGTTGACCGGAACTCGGATGAGGTGTATCAGCACTTAGCTAGTGTTGACCCTCCTAATTAAAGCGAGCTGCTAGCTAGCACATTATTAGTCTCATTAGTGGATAATGACAGCGACCGCCGGAAAATGTCAACCCACCACGCAGGCCAGCGTCAATATTATATTATATATGCCACGTCCGCATCCACTACGGATGGTACACTGGCTGGAGAGACCTCTGCCATTTGCTACCAAAAGCTACAACAGTCAACTCCTGACACACTTAATACTAGCAAATTAGAGAGAGAGAGAGGAGGAACACAGTGCTTTCAACGACCACTATTTGATAGTCAACACCAAAAAAATGTCTTAATCGACGCTTATTTTTGCCGACAGCTAGCTAATGCATATAGTCTATGTACGCTTTACGGGTTATATTGTGCTATTATTTCTGGGATTTGATCCTGCAGTGACCGTCCGTCAGGCGTGCATTAAGGTGGTGTCCACGCAGGGTCCAAGCTACCACATAAACTAAACTATTTGCCCATCTTTTCCAAGCCGAAGGTGACCCTGGCCAAGTGATCTAACGTGTATATATATATATATGTAGGCATGATCGATATGGATGATGCATAACTTATTAGAGATAAAGACCCCCTTAAACCTGCATGAATTAAGCCTAGCTAGCTGATTAAGCTAGTGCCGACCGATCGATCACGAGCAGCATGCAGCAAGCTGAGTGCTACTGCTTAACAATTAAAGGGTCTCTCAACTTTGCAATTGCACACACGAATATATATATATACACACACACACACACACGGTCAAATATTATGCTAATTAATGTAACGCACCATGCATGCACACTTTAAAAAAACTCACCCCTAGGGCAGCTGCGTGTTGGTTTGCACTGTGGACGAGCACCCGGAGTGAGTAGACGTTAGCACGTACATCTGCTATACGTATGCAGCAGACAGCCATGCCTAGTGTACGTGCGTACAAATACACGCAAAACAAGTGTATATACTGTTGGACCGAAACAGCGACTAGGGGTGTTGAGTAGGAGCTCTGCGTCTTTTTTATCTTGATCAGATTCAACTCAATTTTCTCTCCAATAGCTATGAAAACTATAAAAATCAGCGAACAAGTACAGCGGAAGCCTTGTATGAACATTGCAAAAAGGCTAATATTGGATCGCAAGAAAAGCCTTGTATGGATATTACAAAAAGGCTAATACTGGATCGCAAGGAATAAATTACAGGCGGCGGTTAGAGCGACGTACTCCTTTTTTTCTCTTTTTTTTCATTTTTTTTCTTTCCTTTTTTTTACTGGGCCGGTATTTTTATAAAAGGCCGGCCGGCTTCGGCCGGCCCGTTACAACCGACGCAAGACGCTGGGGAACTAGGTTCCCCTTTCTCGCCGCCGCTTCGCCGTGCGCGTTGCAGGTAATGAGGAGAGAGCTGGCGGCAGCGGATGCACCGGAGGAGAGCCCGGCGGCGGCGGTGACTCTGATGGAGAGGCGCAGCGGCGAGGGTTGCGACTTAGCAAGGGCGGCGGCAAACGACGGGCTCGGGGCAACTCTGTGAGGGCGCCGGGCGCTGGAGAAGGAGATTGCGCGCCACGCCCGCCAAGTCCACCAGGCGCTGGGTCTTCATGAGGCGGCGGCCCTCTCCAACCTTCACACCAAGGCTGTGGCGGTTCAAAATATCAAGGCCCTCGTGCCTATTGTTCTAGACCTCGCCTCCCCGCACTACAGCAAATGGCGCGAGCACTTGCTCATCACGCTCGGCAAATTCTCCCTCACCGACGATGTCCTCACCGACCACGTCCACCCTAACCTCCCTGATTGGTACCGGATGAACTACGTCGTTCGCTCATGGCTATATGGAACTATCTCTACCGAGCTCGTGGAGATCCTCATGTCAGCCGGCGCCACTGCCCGACTAGTCTAGCTCGGCCTACAAGAACAATTCCTTGGCAATCAGGAGACTCGCGCCCTGTTCCTTGACGCCGAGTTTTGCCGGTTGTCCAAGGCGACCTCTCCGTGTCAGATTACTACCGGAAGCTGAAAAGCATGGCCGACACCCTTGGAGCCCTCGGTGAGCCCGTGCGTGATCGAACTCTCGTTCTCGCCGTCCTTCGCGGGTTGAACGACAAGTTCTCTTATATGGCCGCCTTGCTCAAATGCCAGCGTCCGTTCCTGTCGTTTCTCGAGGTTCGCTCCGACCTCCTACTCAAGGAACTGACGATGGCAAACCGGTCCTCCTCCGCCACCGCTTTCAGCGCTGCCACCCCGCCTGCCCCTCGTGGGGGCGCTCAGCAGGGTGCGTCGTCCGGAGACAGTGGCGGCGCATCCGGGAGTCGCGCGCCCGCCCCTCCACAGGGCAACTCCTCCGGCGGCTCCGGCAATTCCAACTATCGTCGCTGCCGCGGCAATGGCGGTGGCAAGGCCTCCGTGCGCACGGCTCATCGGCGTCAACACCACGCCACGCCCTCCTTTACAATCCCTGGACTGGCACAATTCAGATGTGGCTAGGTCAGTCGCGCGCTCTAGGCGGGCAGCAACCGCGCGCTCCACGAGGTGCGCCTCCCCAGCATGCGATCTTTGGCGGCCGTGCCCCGCCACCGCGTCCCCATACCGACCGCGCCTTACGGCCGGCCACCGCACCCTCCCGCAGCTCCACTACCCACCCGTGCCAACACCTGGTCAACAGGCGGCTCCAACACCCAGGTGGACACCGATGTTGGGCCTCGGCTCTTGGGATCAGTAGTCGTTGGCGAACGCTTTCAGTATCATGTCGCTGACTCCACCTGCCACCAATGACTGGTACATGGACTCTGGTGCTTCCTCGCACATGACCTCGGACGCCGGTAACCTCTCCTTGACTCATCCACCACGGTCATTCACTCCTTCATCGATTGTTGTCGGTAATGGGTCTTTGCTGCCCATTACCTCTACTGGCTCTACCATCTTTCCCGGCCCTTTTCAACTTACTAATGTTTTGGTTGCACCACACATTATCAAAAATCTTATATCTGTTCGCCAGTTTACTACCGATAACAATTGTTCCATAGAGTTTGACCCTGCTGGCCTTTCTGTGAAGGATCCTCGGTCCAAGAACGTGATCGTCAGGTGCAATAGCTCCGGGCCGCTCTATCCTCTACGTCTAACGGCGTCACTCCCCACACCCTGTGCCTTTGTCGCCAGAGCCCCAGCTTCCTTGTGGCATCGTCGTCTTGGTCATCCCGGTCACGATGCCCTCTCCACATTAGCTAATATGTCCGCCATCTCTTGTCATAAAAGTGCCATTGATGCTCTTTGCCATGCTTGTCAACTTGGCCGTCATGTCCGCTTACCTTTTGCTACTTCACAGTCTAGAGCTCTCAAGAATTTTGATTTAGTTCATTGTGACCTTTGGACATCACCTGTCGTTAGTGTGTATGGTTATAAATATTACTTGGTCATTCTTGATGATTGCTCACATTTTCTCTGGTCATTTCCTCTTCGTCTTAAGTCTGACACTTTTTCAACTATCTCTCACTTCTTCTCTTATGTGGCTACACAGTTCAGAACCACGATCAAGAACGTCCAATGCGACAACTGTCGCGAGTTTGACAACTCCAGCGCTCACACTTTCTTCCTCACCCATGGCGTCCACCTTCGCATGTCGTGCCCTTACACCTCCCCCCAGAACGGCAAGGCTGAACGCATTATCCGTTCCATCAACAACATTTTGCGCTCCCTGCTGTTCTAGGCCAGTCTCCCCCCGTCCTATTGGGTCGAGGCCCTCCACACCGCCACATACCTCATTAATCGTCTTACCACCAAGACGCTTCGCTTCTCTACTCCTTTCTTCGCCCTTCATGGCCGTCACCACACCTATACTCATCTTCACGTGTTCGGCTCCACATGTTATCCCAACCTTTCAGCCACCGCACCTCATAAACTCTCCCCACGTTCCACCTTGTGCGTCTTCCTAGGTTATTCCTCCAACCACAAAGGTTACCGGTGTCTTGATCACTTCCAACCAGGTCATCATCTCCCGACATGTTACCTTTGACGAGGCATCATTCCGCTTTGCCGAGTTGAATAAACCTATGACCGCTAACGATTTTGATTTTTTTACTTGATGATGAGACCGTGCCCGTTCCCATTGGGCCGCCGCGGTTGTTTTCCTCTACAGGTACCCCCTCACGTGCGCATGATGACGCACACACCGCGCCTAGCGTCAGGGCTGCCCCTGGAGACGCGACCCTCGCGCTCGGCGTAGCGCCTACTATGCGGTCTGCATCTGTGCGCCCATGTGTGGCCACCTCATCGCCCGCCGCGTGTCTGCCACGTGTGGCCTCCACAGCGCTCGCCACGTCGCCACGCGCGGCCAGCCCCGAAGGCCCTCCCGCGGTTGCCATGGCTCCTGCGGTCCTCCTCACAGCTCATGCCGCACCCCCTACCGTGCCTCCCGTGTCCCCGGTCGCACCTACGGCGGCTTTCCCCGCCGGTGCGGTGCTCGCCCCGCCGACCGCCAACTCTCATGCCATGGTCACCCGTGGCAAGCGCGGCTTCTGGTAGCCAGTCGAGCAGCTCAACTTAAATGTTGTGGCGCTCCCCCCGCTGCCCAAGACATATCGGTCCGCCTTGGCTGATCCACATTAGTGGGCTGCCATGGAGGACGAGTATGCGGCGTTGCTGTCCAACAATACTTGGGACCTCGTTCCTCGACCACGCCCAGGGCGAATGTGGTCACTGATAAATGGATTTTCAAGCTCAAGCTCACTTTCAACGGCACTCTTGATAGGTACAAGGCTCGTTGGGTTCTTCGGGGTTTCACTCAACGTCAGGGCGTCGACTTTGATGAGACTTTAGTCCTGTCGTCAAGCCTGCCACTGTGCGTTGTGTTATGTCCTTGGCTCTCTCTCTGGACTGGCCCATCCATCAACTCGATGTCAAGAATGTGTTCCTTCATGGTCACCTCACTGAAATAGTCTACTGCTCACAACCAGCGGGTTTTGTGGATTCATCACATCCGGATTTTGTATGTCGCCTCTGCCTCCGAGTATCACAACCGTCAGGACTTAAGCAGGCACCCCGAGCTTGGTACAGTCGGTTCGGTTCATACTTGTTGACACTTGGGTTTGTCGACACCAAGACGGATACATCTCTCTTTGTGTACCGCCGTGGAGCTGACACTGTTTACCTGCTACTCTATGTGGACAACATTGTTCTGACAGCCTCGTCTGTTGAGTTACTCCGTCGGACTATCAGTGCACTGCAAAGTGAATTTTCCATGAAGGATCTTGGGGAGCTCCATCACTTCTTGGGTATCTCTGTGCAGCGTCGTCCTGGTGGTCTCTTTCTCTCTCAGCGCCAGTACACATTGGATATTTTGGACCGCGCCGGTATGTCAGAGTGCAAGCCATGCAAAGACACTGTGGATACCAATCGAAGGTCTCGATTTCTTGGCCCCCGTGAGCGATCCTACGACACGGAGCCTTACTGGAGCTTTATAGTACCTTACTTTTACTCGTCCGGACATCTCCTATGCGGTTCAGCAAGTCTGCCTTCACATGCACGATCCCCGGGAACGTCACCTTGCTGTTGTGAAACGCATTCTGCGGTACCTTTGTGGCACGCTCAACCTTGGGCTTACTCTACCGCGCTCTCCGCAGCAGGATTTAGTGGTATACTCTGATGCTGATTGGGCAGGCTGTCCCGACACACGCAAGTCTACTTCTGGCTATGCTGTGTTCCTTGGCGACAACCTTGTTTCCTGGTCCTCGAAGCGATAGAATACCGTGTCCCGCTCCAGTGCTGAGGCTGAGTACCGTGCTGTGGCCGAGGCTTCTTGGCTACGCCAGCTTCTTCACGAGCTCCATAGTCCACTTCACCGAGTCACTCTTGTCTACTGCAACAATGTGAGTGCGGTGTATCTCTCCACCAACCCCGTACAGCATCAACGCACCAAACATGTGGAAATTGATCTTCACTTTGTTCAGGAGCGCGTTGCCATGGGTGATGTCCGCGTCCTTCACGTTCCGATGTCCTCCCAGTACGTCGGCATCTTCACCAAGGGTCTTCTGTCCTCTATCTTCACCGAGTTTCGATCCAGTCTGAACGTCCGCTCCGCCAATGCTCCGACTGCGGGGGCGTGTTAGATAGACGTAATGACCCTCACGTATACGAGTCGATCTCTACGGGATATTCTCCTCTTGATATCTATCTCTATAAACCACGCAGGGAGAATATCCCAGTCTGATGTATATATATTCTTGTACCCTTATCGACTCATTAATCAATCTTGATTCACGTGATAATCTCGCTTACAGATGAGTCGATCGATAGCAGCAGTGGGCAGCGGCGACGCGTCCATTTCTCCGTTGGACAAGGACAGGAACATGTAAAATGATTATTTACCATTGTGCACTCTCGATTAAGCCGCTAATTAAGTGACAAAAAGGAAGAAGTAGATTAGTATACTGGGAGGCAGAGGCCAATGAGTTGACCAAAATTAAACGGAATGACTAAAGGTGTACAATAATACAGGTAATCACTGCCTATAATAAATCTTTATATTACCTGTAGATAACATTAAAGACAACTCAATTCATATAATGAGTTGTGGTGATACATAATTTTTTAATATTTTTTTTGGTCCTAGTGATATAGTCTACTACAGAATTATTGACAATATATTTATCTCTCTTCATTCTCTTTTATCCACATCAACTTAAATTGACCTAATAGGACCACAAAGATGCTAAGTTGCTGCTACCTTAGTCATCACTAGATTCTCTCTGCTGAGAGAGAGAGAGAGAGAGAGAGAGAGAGAGATATGTAGATGTGCTGATGTGTCTAATAAAAATATGGGACTAGAAGATGAAACCAATGGGAGCAAGCCACCAAATGGGCTCAACTATGTTAGACCTTCCTGCTAATGTGAGTGCTACACGAAGATAACCACATACATGGAGAGATCTGGTCAGTTGTTAGTTTAATCAGGAAGCGTGGCAGGCATGCATGGCCACTTGCTTTATATTGATCAGGGGCTAGCTACATGTGTGTGTGTATACACACACACACACACAAATAAAGTAGCAGAATGCATGGAACATGCTAGAGATATTAATTTATACTACTATTTGGTAGTGTACTAGTATTATATGTATTGGCAGTGGTACTGGCTCAAGCTAAGTACGTGTCGTGTCAAAACTCGAATACCAATTAACCCTGTCCTTAATTGCCACGACGAGGCATGCAATGTGGCGTGTCCCCTAGAAGGGTGGCTAATTAAGCTTATCTTGAGCTATAGTTACCTGGAGTATCTAGCTGCTACCCCTGGCCAAAAAATATATCTCGCAATGCCTTCTTCTTTCTAGCTAGGCATAATAATAAAGCAACACCTCCTTGAGAAGCACAAACTACCTTTCAATGACGCTGAGATAAGCTTTCATTCATTAGCTGCCTTAATTAATCAGGTAGGCTTGCAACTAACCTGGTGATGGATCGATTACACGTGTCGTCCTTTTAATTTGCCCAACTCTCTATAGCTCCACTATTGCTGTATAATTACTCATTTCCCGAGACGACAATGCATGCATCGATCGTCGTGCTCATTGGACCGGTGACGTGTCAAATCTTCGCATCCGTTCGAGGCTAGCTGCTTAATTTTATTCTTTAAGCTTCTAAAGTTAACAACACATACTTTAAAATAACTTGTTTTTTATACACCGGAGGGAGCAGTACAAGGCATGCATGCATGCATCGATCGTGCTCATTAGACGGGTGACGTGTCGAATCTTCGCATCTGTTCGAGGCTAGCTGCTTAATTTTCTTCTTTAGAAATGGCTAAGTTGCAGTACAGTGGGAAGGGATCAGATACTCGCGACCTTCTAGTTTCTGCATGTAATTTTCATTTTCCGTTGTATCGTTTATAGTCTATAGACATGAAGTAGAAAGATACAATTCACGTGTTAGTTGTATATCGAGTGGTAAATTATCAAATACATCTACTTATGTAGTGATAAATCTTTAAATCCATCTCTTTAGAATATAGAGAGTAAAATAAACCAGACGAGAGAGAGAGAGACTCTATGGATGAAAAGTTTACATGCCCCTTACGTCTTTTTTTTTTTGTAAGAAAACTAATGTGTGTAAGCTAGGCGTTATTTTCACTTTAGATAATTGGATGGGCTTAATTGTTCTCCCACTATTCTGGAACTTTAACTTTATATAATCCTCCAAATTAAGTTGCCAACGAGCAAACACCGGTTCATTAGGTGTTTGTATTTTCCCTGATGGCCGAAAACCGTCAGGGACGCGATTACGGGGGTTGCTTAATTAGGCAAGGATAAGGTACCAATTCGTATATGCGCGCATTATATATGTAAATCAAAGACATATAAATTCAACTTGTTCAAGAGTAGTTTTTATATCATATAGTTCTACGTACACCGATGTAGCTAGCCTACATGCGGGGGGTTTAATCAATTGATATATATCCCGCTCACACGAGCATGCATAATGCATGTGCTTAGAGAGGGGTGCTAATTTTGTAGTAGCTAGCATTGATACTTAGTATATCTAGGCATCGGTGCTTAGAGAGGGGTGCTAATTTTGTAGTAGCATTGATACTTAGTATCTAGGCATCGGTGTTTAATATGTGTTTATACATATAGCTCTCTCTAATTAATAAATAGTAATACCTCTAAACACCTTCAAATAAAGATGTGTTTGCATTAGAGAAGACGCTTACATGGGTCTGCTCCATGATGCAGCTGGGTATTTCCTTTCTTTTCTTTAAGCACACATATAAAAATATCTTGCACTGTACCTACTCCCAAGCTAGGCTAGATAAGGTTTTTGAATCGTACATTACTGCACAAGTTGCAAGCATGGTCAGTTGCACCTGATGTATTCTCTGGATCGGTCGAACTATCTCTCTTTCTCTTACACACACACACACACATATATATATATATATATATATATATATATATATATATATATATATATATATATATATATATATATATATATATTTCACACACACGTGTGTATATATATATTGAGAGTAGTTACTCGTTATTCTGTATCTCACAACGTACAGAGTATCTTGTGTAACCGAGAGTATGTATATATAGTATACGAGTATATAAAATTATTTAGGTGTTATTTACATGTTTTTAGAGGTGGTATGTATAATTTTTTAGATATACTATTTTTTATATGTGAAAATAAAGGTATTTACAAAATATACTAAAAACAGTTAATGGGCAAGGCAAAACAGTTAATCGCAACCGGCGGAACTTGCTCGCTCACCGCCTTGTACACCCTCCTGAATGACCCTGCCCCAACGAGCTTCAGCTTCCTCCAGTTCCTGACCAAACCAACGGAGAAAGGCCTGAAAAGGAAGACACGTACGGCCACAGGAGATAAACCAGAAAAGCAACGTACAAGAGGATAGGAATCTGTAAATAAGAAACGAAATGCAGATCCACAAATAAAAGACCGACCAAAATTAGACTCAATAATGTCCAGAAAGAAGGACCCTCTAAGCAAAAGAGTAAGCACACGGATGAGTAAATCCACAAAGAGAGTACGTGTAGGCAAGCAAAATCAGCGTTAGAAAAAGGCAACCGCGCGCATAAATAGGAATAATAAGAACTGGAAAGCAAAAAAGAAACAAACTGAAAGTTCTCACGAGGAGCGAGTCCTTCAGATCTAGAAAGGAGCATGTTATACACGAACTGAAAGATAGAAAAACCAAAAAAAAAAATAGTGGTAGAAAAGACAGTCGAATAAACGGAGAAAAAAAGAGGGGAAACGACGACGTGAAGAACCAAAGATCCGACGAGAAAGCAAAATGTTCAGATCTAAAAGAAAATACCACTGCTACAGAAAAACTCATCACAGACGGTTCTAAACCATCATCGCAGACGGTTTTTGAACCGTCTGAATTTTTGTATCTGTGATGACATCACATACGATTTTTGAACCGTCTGTGAAAAAAGCTATCACAGACGGTTCTATTCACGAACCGTCTGTGATAGTCTATTTTCACAGACGGTTCGTGAATAGAACCGTCTGTGATAGTTTTTTCTATGACAAAAAAATAAAAACGGATTTTTATTTCATCTGGAGCCTCCCGAGCCTCACGAATGAATCTGATATTGATTTTTGAATTTCGCTAGCTTTCCCACAATAGCCATAGCATCACAGTAGCATCAACTCAATCCATTCACAGAATATTAAAAACAATACGGCATGCATCACCCACATCACAGTAGCATCAACTCAATCCATTCACAGAGCACTAACACATTACAGTAGTAATCCACATCACAGAGCAAAAGGGGGGAGTAGAGAGAGTGAGGTCGTGGGAGGCTGGGGTGACGAGGTCATGGGAGGCCGGCGACAATGAGGCCGGGGCAAGGTGGAGGAGGCCGCAGGCGACGAACTCAGGGGAGGACGGGCGACGAAGTAGAGGAGGCTGGGGGCGACGAGGTCGTGGGAGGCCAACGACGACGAGGCTGGGGCGAGGTGGAGGAGGCCGCGGGCGACGAGCTCGGGGGAGGCCAGAGGAGAAATGACAGATGAGGATAAATGACAGAGAAGGAGATGGAGATGGCAAAGGAGGAGATGGAGATGGCAAAGGGGGAAATGAACCACTCTGTTAATATAGAGAGATTTTCGGGAGCCCGCCATTAAGTGCAAATTTTTGTTTTCCCACCTAACGAAACAAAAGTATCACAGACGGTTTTATACAAAAACCGTCTATGATGACATATCACAGACGGTTCGTATCGCGAACTGTTTGTGATAAGCGTCTCATCACAGACGGTTCTAACCACAAATTTACCGTCTGTGATACTTATTTATCACACACGGTTAACAAAGGACCGTCTGTGATAATTTTATCACAGACGGTTCTGGGGTGTCTAGTATAGCATGTTTTGTAGTAGTGATCTATTCAATAATTATTGAACACAACATTAACTTAATCCTAGTTCTAAAAAAATTAAATGGCTCATTCAGCTACAACAAAATTATCCATTTAATACAAAAAATCCAAAGAGCTAGTGCATGCTATAAAACTCTCTACATTCTATTACAACCAAGTTTTTACATTGCAACCTAGCTAGTTTACAAACTTTTACAATTTCTACAATTTTAGATCCTTTACCTTGCACTGATTCGTGCCAACATCACTAGCAGCAGCCAACAACTGGCAATCAAGTGTTCCATACAAATGCTCGATCGGAGTGTTTCAGGTGCACTTTGGGACCTTAAGTTCTTAAATCTGATGTACAAACTTCAGAAAATTTTAGGGACCGTTTAATATTTGCATGCCTACAAAACATATAGGCAAGATTTAGACCACCTTCTATTTTTATCAGATTTTTTTGATGATTATGTGATCCATCGGTGCAGTCAGGCACTCACAACTTGTACAGTACAATCAAACACGAATTATTGAAGAATCTTGAGTAAGACCCTTTGCAGCTAACTTGCCAAAAAAATACACAAGTATGAATTCAATAAAAAATAACAGAAATATGAGCATTTATCTTTCATCGTTCTGTTATATGAAGGAGGCACAAAAAATTTCCACATGTCAAGGTGGGTTTCAAATACCATGCGCATTTTCTTTAGGCTAACAATATTGCCGATGAAGTTCTTATCAATTCCAAATAGCATATCTCTGACCCTAATCCAATCATTGGCAAAATCAGTAATAATGTGACTATAAAACCATGATGAAGATATGGAATGCATGATGCATTAAGAAAAGAAAATAGTGTTACTTGTGTATTTATCACTTCAAAGGTGTGTAATACTTTGATTTATTCTAAGAAAGAAAATATTTAAAAGAGAAATTAGACATAAAAAAGGAGATTTTTTGCAGTTCTTCCGCAACATGGGCATCAGGCCTTAGCCCAGGATGCCCATGAGGGACTACAGTGCCCACTACAATAGACATCCTTCCCCTTGTGTTCCATTGTCTTTCCCCTACCTCTTGGTGTTGCTCTCCCATTGCTAGGGCCATTGAGCTCATGTACATATAGTAGTTGTGTAAAGTAATTCCATATCCGTCACAAGAACATTGACTGCAGATATTTGATTTGGCAATAAGGACACGTCATTCTCTAGTTTTTACTAAACACATGATCTTTAAAATCAGATTGCGCCAATCAGTAAAGTAGATCCAAAATATAATTCATGTTTGAGATGGGAGACTGATGCAGCATGCTCATGTAGTAGAACACAAATCTCTCTGTATATGGACTCAAAAGAGACCAATAGATCCACGTACCATTGCCCGCACATCGTCCTGCACAGATGGGTGGTGTATCACACGGAGAGAGGGAGGGAGGGAGGGAGAGGAGAGTGGATACCTGGATGGAGCTTATGCAGTGGGACTGGTGGCGACGGAGAGGTCTACGATGTCGTGGCGGTGATATCGGTGATTGGGCCCCATCTGAACCACGGTCGTAGCGGTGGCGTAGAGTATGGGGTTGGAGCGCTCAAATCAGCATACGACGAGGGAGCAACCGGTGGCGAGCTGACCAGCGCCACTCGACATGGGTCTTGCCGGCAAATATGGCAAGTCTCCGGTGTAGGAAATGGAAGGGGAGGATAAGGGGAGGAGGGAGTAGTGCAAATCAGAGCCTCAGAGGGGAGAGAGGAGTTGGGGCGCACCTTACGCAAGAGAAGGAGAGCGTCGTGGGGAGTGGTTGGGAAAGCGACCGAGCGGTTAGCGCTCAATCCCCACTAGCTCCAGATCCTCCCCCGAGCACATTGGAGGTGGGTACGAAATTCCTCGAGCTCGTCGGTCGGGATCCGGCCTTCCCGAGCTCGCTGATGCAGATCTGGTTTTCCCTGAGGTCCCTATCTCGTCAGCTAGGTTTAGGTGTGGGAAGGGGAGAGGCCAAGAGTGGGGCTGCGGGTGAGTAGAAGGACAGAGAGGAGGACTGGCGAGGTTGAAGAAGAGGGCGGGTTCGAGAGGTGGCCACCGCCGAGGGACGGACGACGGTGGGAGGATGTCAGCATGGGGACGACGCGAGAGAAATTGCGGTGGGAACAAGCGGATCTCGGTGTGGACTACGTGAGGCTGAGCGGCTGCAAGGTGTCGAGCATAGGGAAGCTGGTAGCATGGTCCCACCCGTCGGTGCATATTTTCAAGTAGGAAGGGAGGATGAATAACTACCAACTCTAATTTTTAAGTAGTAGAGATGTGCACGACATGCCTATGGTTGCTAGCTGGGTGATTTTGCTAGCTAGCCATTAGCGGATAGAGATCATAGCCAACGACCTAAATTTTTTTCCCACATGTACACAGAGCAATGAGCCAATGATGTGCGCGTGGGTCTTGACATCGGATTTTTTTAGATAATGGAAGAGTAAGACTCTCCGACCTCTGCATCAAAGATGTATATAGCCTATTTTATTTAAAGTTACCAAAAATTTGTCATTGGATATGTCTACTTCAGTTACGATTTGGGAGCGAGTAATTAAATTATATCTTAGATGCGTCCTTCAACCTAACAAACATGTTAGGGTTTTTGATCGAATTCATGGAAAGCCATTTTAAGTTGCTAAAGATTTCTTAGTAAGTGAGGATTTCTAGCTCCGTCCGTATAGTCTAAACACGGGCTGTCTGATGTGTTCAGTTCTTGTCGGACCCCAGATTTCTGCATCTAGATCCTCTGTGAAATCACTGTGCTATTCCCTGGATCAGTAGCTAGCACTCCACAGGTTCATTGCTGAATCAAACCATACATGGCGCAAAATTATTTCATTCATTAATTTACACATCAGAGTTTACATAGACCGCTTCGGGCCAATTTTTACAATAAGGGCCGAACAGGCCAAATGAATACATTACAAAAGATAGCGGAAGCAACAACGGAAGCAAAAGGGGTGAGGGCACATCTTACCGCAGGCAGGTGACTGGGGAACCCGTGTACACCCGATATTATCCGAAACTTCGAACAATATAGGAGGTACACAAGAACCGACGGAGTCAGCTAGACTGGGGTGAGACTAGAACAACTAAGGACTAAACTACGCTCCAACGTTTCCCGGGTCTTCAGACTTCTGGATCCTTGATGCGCTTGATGACTCCAGGTTCTGTTTACGAGGGTTTGGGGAAAGAGCGAGGATGAGCACAACTACCGTGCTCGCGAGCCAACACACACAGATGCAATAATATACATGCAAGGTGTAACAAGGATGGCTCGGGTTCTTTTATTTGCGTAAAGCAGCATTTGTAGATACAGATATTAGAAAATCCTATCACTTAGCATTTGGACCAAATTGCATTTTTAAAGAGATTAATTGTGCAATAATTGATAACAGCAGAGGTTCCCTCCATCGGAAACTCCGTCTCATGCTTCTTTTTCTTTGGTGGTCATAACCACCTATTACCAACACCGGGTAAGAATACCTAGGGAAAATCCAATCCAAGGCTAGGTGAGCCCCGCACATTTTTCAACCCACCCACAAAAGTTTTTGAAATAGAACTATATCTTGTAAGTTCTTTTGCCCGCCCTTGACCGTGGGCATGGCTGTTCGAACAGTTTTTATTCTCTGCAGAGATTGTACATCTTTACCCACAAGAGATAATCAGTTTGATATGTACACACGTTTCCATAGACATGTGAATCAAAGGGAGATTATCACAAGGCCTTTACAAGGCACCCCTCGATATTTGCCGCACCCGCTAAGGTTTCACCTGAGCGGGGTTTCGTTCCCGTGGGACCCGACAACCACTACGCCCAGACCCCCTCTTGCGCCATGCAACTTACGCCTAGGGTCCCGCAAGTTACATTCCCCAATACGTAGCCTCTTGGGCTCACGGCATTGGGAGCCCCTCCAATGGTGCGGCTAAATGCAGGTGGACACCAATTAGTTAGCCAGTCGACACCATTATAGACTTGTGGTCGCATCTTGTTTTACAATAAGAGGTCATCACAGATTAAGTCCTTAAGATTATCTGGGCGGTTCTTACCACATGCCATTCACAAAAATATCCTGGGCTACATTAGCACCCAACCATTTACCCTCCGACTACCATCCGCCTGGATGGGTATTAGCAGATTTTAGAGTTTTGAAGAGGTATAAAACAAATTATCCAACCAATTCAGTCATTCTCCCCAATGACTGCCCAAAACAATTGTTATGATTAAAGGATGATGATTTGGGGTAGGATTACCCCGGTACTTAAACAAGTCTAGCATGGCATTTAAGTACGACCTATAACTAGTATGTTACCAGATATTTACTAGGGTGACAAGGATATTGGGAGTTCAACTTTCAAGGGAATGGCATAATAATTTATTAATCAACAAGTAGGCATTTAACTACCTTAGAGTGCTTGACATATATTTGCATAGAAATTAGAGCATGCATTTTGATACTCTAAAAGAATATAATTTGCATAAAATGTAGGATCAATATGATCAAAGTGTTGACTCGCCTGGGCTATTTTACCGTGGCCTTGATCTTACTCAAAGCTTGATTAGACAGAGGTTGGAACTCTTGATCAGCGTCTTTGCTTGCGTCTTGGATCTGCTTGAGCCGTCGATTCTTCTGGACTTCGATTTCTAATTACGCAATAACGATTGAAAAACCAATTAAATACAAAGAATCCAAGAGACCAAATAAAACACAAGAGCCTCGAAAAGATTGCGGAGGACGGCTTGAGAGAAGGGTTTGGGCGACACTGGAATATTTGACAGAGTCAAACGTCCAGTTGGGCGAAAGGAGGAATGACAGAGGATTTCTGCCCAGAGGGAGGATTCAAAGGAGGGTAAGGTCGAATGAGCTTTTGCCGGAATGCTCTACTGCGGATTCGAATGACTGCAAGACTATCAATCGACAGGCGACAAAGCAACTCGACTACCGGTTCTAAACCAATCTAGAATACTCGATCGACACAAAATCCAATTGACAGATAACCCAAATGCCGACTCTCAATCTATTGCCACAACAACATACAAGCTTTCAATAGCTAGACAAAACAACTATTGACTTAAAACGCCAATTCATAATTGCACAATCAGTATAAAGCCTCTTGCTGAACAACACTCAAAGCGACATCTAATAATGATCCCTCGACGAAACTCTGAACTGGGGAGGTATCAAACACATACAATAACCACAACAGTTCACTGTCATCAAAATAACATATGAGCAAAAGACATTAACCAATACTGCCGACCAATTCGATATGGAATCAATAATCAACACAATTGTCTCAATGCTTAAACAACATTATCTACAATATCGATATTCAACAACAATAGATACTGCCACCACAAGACACTAATGAGTAATATCAACATCAATCAAAACTGGAGAACACACATTTGGTAACAATTCCATTCCCGCTGCCAAACCAAAGATTAGTCATTACATACGACAACCATTGTTCAATAATCAACAATCGAAGACAACACAAGTGATTCAATAAATGCAAGATCTTCTACAAATGTCAGGTTACTCCAATCACTTAGCAATAGTCACTGATCCACTGATGATCCCTGACAAATGCTGATTAACCCATTGCCACCTTGCTTGAGGAGTCTCACCACGTGGAGAGCAACGCAGGAGGGAAACAGGAGCAGGGAAGCTCGGCGGCATCGCCGCCGATGGCGGTTGGAGGCTGGAGGGGATCTAGGGTTGCTCAAAATGGGATCTTGGCGGGTGAGGAGGTCGAGGAGGTGGTGGCACGCACGAGCCGCACCGAGCCGGGGGGGGGTAGTGGCGGGAGCTGACGGGTGCGGCGGCCATTTGGCGACAACGGCAACCGAGGAGGGGAGGACCCGGGGGGGAAGAGCCAGGGAGGTGGAGGGGAGGCTCACCGAGCTGCTGGATGGGAGAGAAGGTCGAGGTAGGTCGGTGGCGGAGCCCAAGGTGGCGCGGGGAAGGCGCAGCGGCAGCGGTCCTCGGGAAGGCGAGGGGTTGCAGCCGGCTGTTGGGGAGGCTTAGGAGCGTCGCCGTGGCGCTCAGCCACGGCGATCGGGTCAGGCCCGAGGCGTGACGAGGCACACCGAAGGCGAGGAGCTTCACGGGGGAAAACCGGCGTCTTGGAGAGACTTACCGGGAGGAGAAGGGAGGAGCGGGAGAGGCGTGGCGTCGGGTCCTTTTATAGCCCGGGTTGGAGGGGATGACGGAGGCGGCATGGGCGACCATGGCGCCGATGGGACGCGGTATGGCGCTGCGGAGTGGGCGACGACGTGGTGCGGCATGGCGGGGCGACGGACGGAGCCGCCGACACGAAGGTATGGCGGCGATGGTGGGGCCCAGTGGAGGCGGCGTCTGGGGCATGGCGGAGTTTGAGAAGGGGGCGGCTCGCGCTGGTGGGGCGACACTGCAGGGATGGGGCGAAGCGCAGAGAGAGTGGAGGCGAATCGGCCGAGGCGAGAAGAGGGAGGCGAGGCCGGGCAGGGCGTCTGAGAAGCCGGGCGAGGCGGCGGATCTGGGAGAGCGGGAAGACGGCGAACGGTGGCGCGAGGGAGCGAGAGGAGAGCGAGGCGACGGGAGCGAGGGGATAAGGGAGAGAGAGAGAAGGGGCGACGGGAGCGATAGAGACGGGAGAGAGAAAGAGAAACGGCGATCGGGCCGCAAGGGGAAAATGGCAAGCGGGCCAGCCGAAAACGAAGCGGGCGGGCAGTCAGTAAAAAGAAATGTTGGCCCAGAAAAAAAATAAAAGGGAGGCAAGATTTTGGGAGGGTCCAAAATCTGAAATAGGTGAACTAAATTTTGAATTTTGAATTCGGAAAATTAAATGGAGGTTTGAAACACAAACCCGAGCTTAAAGGGAGCTCGAAAATTTTGGAAATTTAAGCGGCAGACGAAAATCAACGAAAATCGAAATTGAATAATCGGCACTGTTTGCTATCTGAAAAACGGGGTGTTACAGTTCTTCAGTGACCTAGAATTCGCGAACGATAAATTAAGCACTTACAATGTCGAGTTAAAAGAGCACGTTAAGACGCATATATAAAAGCCGAAATTCTCCAGGCCAAATGTCGACTAATGTTTATTCAGCTGTTCAGGTAAGTAATTACGTTAACCTTTTCTAATCGTGATGTATAATAATGTTTCCTGCTTTTGACCGGAGAATCTTCAAAAAGGAGCTAGCAATGAGCAAATGGCCAGTCCTATTGCTTCCACTTCCACTTTCACTGGATGAATATATAAATTACTATACACGTACGCACGCATGTAACTAGATCATGAAGCTACAAACTAGTCGTACCCATCACCACAGAGAAACTTAAGTAGAAATCAGACTAGTGGCCCAATACCCCCTAGGATAAGCTTAGTTAACTTATGAATTGCTTTTGCACACAACCTTAACAGGTCACCTTAATCCAAACCGACCTGTGATCTTAGTGGGTGGCATTGACCATGCGCATGTGGAGGATAGAATTAAGGGTTGACTAAAATATGGGTCAGAATAGCAAGACATATACTGTTAATTAATAAAACAAATAAAAACATCGGCACTTGCTATGCACCACTGCATCCACTAGCCAAAGCAACGACCAAATCTAATTAAAGAGCTCGATCAGTTGCAAATAAGCAGCTGCCACTTTATGAGTTACAGGGCAACTTAATTTACTCAGCTGCATTTGAAGGCTAATCTACAGCTAGCTAGATAAACCATCGATAAAAAAGAAAGTAACAATCTGCAGGATATATATATATATAGTGCTAAAAAGCTCATGCACTTTCAATTATCTCTGCATTTTCGAAGAAGACGAAAAACGCGACAGCTAGGAGGAGCGAGCCCTAATAAGCACACACGCATCATATATATATAATAGGCGGCTGAGTGACAGACAGGTATCAGGCAGAGATGCATGCGAGTTCCAACTAGCTGTTGATGCAGCGCTTCTGCATAGGAGTCAGCGAAAGGGCAGCGCGAAAAGCCGGAAACGATCGACTAGCCCCATTTCTGGTCGAAAATCAGCAGGGGTACAACTTACGAGGCTAGCTGGTGGTCTTTTGGCTCTTTAGCTCGGCCCCATGAAGCAAGCCAAACCAAGCGATGCTAGCATAAGCATTTCTAATACTGCTAGCTACTGTATCTACTGCTGCTACGACGACTAGGCTAGCTGATCGAGCCTCTCGATTCATCTCTAGTTAACTCTGCCTCTGTCCCTTGGCGACCAAACTGTGTCACCCGGCCGTGTGCATGCAGCTCCTGTCCAAGCAAAAGCTCAGTCGTATTGCTACCCTTAGACTGCCTCGGTGTCTCTGTGTGCATCGATCATTGCATGCATTGGGTAGTCGAGTTCTAGAAGAGAAGATCTAGCAGGAGGATGGAACATGTGCGCACACATGACACATATATGTGACACTTATCCAACTCCTTGCTATCAATCCTGACCTGTCTCCTCCATGGTTCGCAGCCACAAGTCTACAGCCGAAACAGCTTGCTTTCCACGCTGGTCAGGCACACAGGATCACCACATGAAAGCTTAATTCCATGAATTGCCACTACCTAGAACAATAGCATATGATTCTTTGGCAGGGTGGTCGGTCTAGTTTAGTTAGTGGTGCGTGAGAGCGGCACATGCATGGACTCCTTTGGTTTTTCCGGGACCTAACATACCTTTTGCAGATCACAGGAGCCACCAGATGGAGGCAATGCAGCGTCGCATCAGTTCAGTTGGATGCAACCTCTCGTGATTCTAATCTCTTGTGGCCACAAGCGTTTACATTTACATGAACAATCATGCATTCAAATGCATGCGTCCAGATTACTTCATCATCCACCTGAGCTTGTGGCCAAGAGGTCTCTAGCTATATATAGCTGCATGTGTTCTGTGAGAGGTGAGAAGTTCGATCGATTCAACCTTTTTTTTTAAAAAAAACTACAGGCTGAACAACGTGTGCTATCTGATGTGATGGGACCCTAGGTCAAAAGATTCTACTGTAGTGTACAGCTTGGAGCAGCTATTTTACTCCTAATCTTGTGGCATTTCTTCCGTGTGAAGTTGCTAGTCTTTTGACGGCATTGTACTAGAGCAGAGAAAAGTCCATGTGCAGATAATTACTGACACACATCAGGTGCAGTAGTGGATTGCAAACATGGCATGTAAAGATCTGACCTGGTGTTTAGCCCATGCATGTTGGACTTGGAGGCCCAATGGAGATACTACTTCAGTCATCTGCGGTCTTCCCATGTCACCCCTCCACGTATGCCTGCAAGGTGAAACCCACCTAAAAACCATATATTCCAAGTTTTTTTAAAAATTCCAAACAAAATAGCATCTGTAGAGGAGGGAATGTTCTTTAACCATGAAAATTTTCAGAATCAAACTCAATCTCATTTGCAAGATACAGGAAAGACAGAGTTGCCGCTCCACCAACATGGATGCTTGTACCACTTAATGAAAAGTTCAGTAGAACAAGGATGAAGGACTTACCAAGCTATGTATTAACCTGCGCGTGCCGCGGGGGAAGCACAGAGTGGATAGTTATGCTAAATCTCTATTCGTTACCATAATAGTTGGTTGTATCATATAGATATTCAGAAGATGAAATATGTAACAGAAAAATATTCGAAAGCTGAAATATGCACGTCGATTTAGCAACACATGAGCAAAAGCGCAAAACATGGTTTAACCTAACGATTACTATGATATATGTATGTAAGCATACGTGAGTAGAGTCCAATTTCTGGAAAAAAAACTATGTGAAATTAAAGGTAAGCATGCTGAAAAAGCATGTAAACCTTGCAGAATTAAAAAGCAGAGAAGACACTGGATATTTTATGCAATAGAAATATGATTGCATATTTAAAATTCATAAGCTGGTTAACTTGATATTTGAGGAAAAATAAACAATTCTCTCTAGACATGATCCTAAACAGTGACTAATATTTAAAATAAATATGTAAAATGTGTTATATCCTAAACAGTTACTCATCATATTGTGGTTTCTTTACTGAGTCAAAGCTTTAGGCACATGTGTTCCCTTGACTAAGTCCAAATTCATATAATTGTAATCTCATGTTAAATCGTGCCATTTTTCACTTGTTGAGATGAACTACAACAATAATAACTGTCGTAGACTGGCAAAGTGTTGTTCCATGTAACACTCCTGTTTTCGAATGGTGAATAGTGTTTATGATCTGGTTTTCGATTTTCATTCGTCTTTCAAATTTGGCTTTATTTTCAAAAACTCCTAGCTTCCTCTAAGCTCGGGTTTGTGTTTCAAACCTCCTTTCAAATTCCAAATTCAAAATTTATTTTGAATTCCCCTTTTTCCAAATTTTGAATCCCTTCTTTTCTTCTTTGGCCGGTTTTTCTGCCGGCCCATCTCTCCTCCCGGCCCAGCCGAACCCCCAGCCCATCTCCTGTTTTTCTCCCGGCCTGGCCCGGCCCGCCTCTCTCTTTCCCCTTGCCGCCTCTTTTCCCGGCCTTCTGCGCCCCCCTTTTTCTTTTCTCCCGCTCGGCCTAGCACCGGCTCCTTCTTTCTTCCTCCTTCCGCCCCACCCTCTCTCTCCCATGCGTGGCGCTCACGCCACCCTCGTCCTCCTCTCTGGCCCCACTGGCTCCCGCCTGCTCCCATCACCTCCACGACTTTGGCGCCCCCTCCCCGCCTAGTCCCCTCACCTCCGTCCTCGCCGTCCTCGCGCGCCCGCCTCCGCCCGGTCCGAGCGATGCGGCCCGTGCCTTCTTCCCCGTCGCCATCGTCGCGTCATCAAGCCCCCAGAGTCGTCGCCACCCCACACCGCACTCACCTACCCCTGTCCGGTCACCTCCGCATGTAGAGCCGCCCATGCCGAAACCGCCTCGGGACCTCGCGTCGCCGAGCTCCCCCCAACGGCTCCCTTCATCCTCTCTGCCTATAAAAGAGCTCCATGCCCCTCCTTGCTCTCCCCCCACTGCACCCCCTTGCTCTCCCCACTCCCCTCATTGCTCTTCGGTGATTTTTCCCTAGAAATCGCCGTGCAACCGAAGCTCACAGTATTTTCTTCCTCCTCCGGTACTACCGTTCGTTCAATGCCAGAACTACTGCTTTTCCCGCCCTTTGGTACTACCGCCCTATCCCCCCTGGTACTACCGCACCCCCTGGAACTACCGTTGGTTCCACTCCAGTACTACCACTCTTTTCTCCCCCTGGTAGTTCCGCTCTTCTCCCCTGATAGTTCCGCTTTCCCCCAACCCCGGTACTAACACCCTCTCCCCGAACTACCGTTCGCCCCTAGGACCAGTGCGAGTCGGCCTTTGGCCCACGCAACAGTGCCCGTGGACCAAAACCCTGTGTAGTGGGGCCACGTGTTGGCTCCCGGTTTTTCCTCTTTTCTGATTTTGTTTTTCAATTAAAAATTCCATTGGAAAGCTTCAAAATTCATATCTTTTTCATTATAACTCCAAAAATTATGAAACTTGTTTCTAAAATTTTCTAAATTTAAGATCTTGCTAATGACACTGGTCTTGTTCAATTTGGAGTTCATTTATTATGAGTTTGGAATTTATTTACTCTCTCTGCTGTTATGCATTTTTCTGGTACTTTCGTTCGATTAGGTTCGAAGACCTAGGAGACCTCCACTTCGACCAAGCTCAAGAGTACCAAGACCCCACTGCCTTTAGCCTAGGCGAGTTAATACTTTGATCATTTTGATCCTACATTTTATGCAAATTATATTTATTTAAAATATCAAAGTTGCATGCTTTAATTCTGTAATCAAATGTATGTTAAAGCTTAAGATAGTTAAAAACACATTAGATGATTAATTAAGTATTATCCATCTTTGATAAATTGAATCCCTCATTCCATGTCACCCTAGTAATTATGTGGTAAATATTAGCATAGGTTGTACTTAAGCGACATGCTAGACTTGCTTAAGTACCGGAATAATAAATGTCCTAATCATCATCTTTTAATCATAAAAGTGTTTTTGGGCACTCATTGGATGTAAATGACTGGCGTGTTGTGTTAATTGGTTTTCCTCCCCCAAAACTCAAAACAACTTGCTAGTACCACATCTGGGCGGATGGAAAGAGTGGTGGGTGCAGATGTAGCACGAAAATATGTGGAATATGGTATGAACCGTCCAGATGGATTAAGGACTTAATCTTATCATGACCTCCTATGTAAAACAAGTACAACCGTAAGTCTGCAAAGTACAACTTGGCTTAGTAAAATTACTGAACCCTGAATGTCATCCACAACTGGTGTTTGGAAGCGTGCAAGCGGCGAGATGTGTTCTGGCTTGAGAGGGACACCGAGGGAGGATAAAGTTGCCAGCTGCACTAGTCGTTGTGGCGGGGGCCAGCTGTGCTAGTCGTTGTGGTGAACATCCCACACAACTTATGGGATTGGCCCATAGGGGTGAGATGACGGAAGGGGCAAGGTAGTTTGAAACGTTACTGTGATGATCGCTCAACTACATGACTAAGGAATCATGTGGGGTAACGAGTATGATTATCTCTTGTGGGTACAGTGTACAACCTCTGCAGAGTCTAAACTGTTTAAACAGTCGTGCCTACGATCAAAGGCGGACATGGGATCTTAACTTGAGTTAGTTATATTTCAAAAACCTTTGTGGGCGGTTTACAACCAGGACGGCTCATCTAGCCCGAGGTTGGATTTTTCCTGAGCCATCGAGCTCAGTGGTGCGAAGGAGCGGAGGTAGCTCCACCAAAATGATGCATGTGTAGAGTTCCGATGGAGGGAACCTCTACTGTTATTTAATATTGCACTTACTCTCTTTAATAAAATGCAATTTGTTTAAAATGCTAAGTCATAGGAATTTATAATTATGATAATCGAAAATGTTGCTTCAGCAAATAAAAGAACCTGAGTCATCCTTGTTAAGTCTTGCATGTATACTATTGCATACTGTGTGTTGGCTCGCGAGCACGGTGGTTGTGCTCACTCCCCCCCCAAACCCTCCAGATGATATGGATCAGGGAGACTACGCGTACTATGAGGATCCCGAAGTCGATGGCCAAGGGAACCTTGAAGAACAATCTAAATTCTGTAGTCTAGGTCTCGCCACAGTCTAGTGGACTCGTCGGTACTTGCGTACAACCGATATTACTCGATCCTTGGATAATATCAGTCGTACACAGGTTACCCCAGTCGCTTGTCTGTGGAGACATGAGCCCTATCCCCTCTTTTACTTCCGTTGTAGCTACGTGATTTTATGTAACGTAATCAATTTGGTCTGGTGGCCTTTATGTAAAACTCGACCCGACGTGGTTTATGTCACTCTGATGTCTGTTTATATTTGAATGTCTTAATTCACGCCATGTATGAAATGATTCAGCAATGAGCCTGTGAGTGCTACCTACTGATCCAGGGAGTAGCACAGTATTTTCATAGAGAATTCGGGATTAGAAAATCTGGGTCCGACAAAGCTGGTATCAGAGCATACGACTGTAGAATCCTTAGTTAGATTGGTCGTTTCCTTAAGACTTGGGTCTTACTTTCAAAAATTAAAGAAAAATAATGACAAAAATATAGTGTACTTATTGATTTTGCTCATCACTCTTAGTTCTGTACTTATCTCTACTTTCATTATGTTTTACTGACTTTTCTCCTGTTTCAAAATTTGTAGATGGCCACACCGTCGTCCGTGGGCCCGTGGGACTTCTTCTCTCACGGGGAAGACGCTAGACAGTTTGTGGACATCCTCTGCCAACTGATGCAGTACCTCGGCTACACCCGCCCTCCTATCTTCAGGGGCCGGATGACCCAGATTTTGGACAGGGAGTCCTGGAGCATGGAGGTTTTCCTCTATACCAGGGAGGGTGAGTTCGAGGCTCACACCTTCAGGGCCCCAGCACCTCGGAGTAGTTGTGCCGGCGCAGTTCAGGACGTCGCACGCTTCGCCTGCTCCCGCCTTTTGCTGGATCCACGGAGCCCACTGCTGAGCTCGTCTTTCCGCCACCATCCGTACCTCCCCGATGGAGAGCGCCACCCTGAGGTCTGCGACGCCCAGGATGACGATCCCCGCTGGACACACCAGGTGCAACTGACACAGGCGATGTCAGCTACCATCGACGCCGTAGTGGACGAGATCGCCCAGTTTTGGATGCTCCTCACTTCCAACTGTGAGCACTCCGACACCCTCCGCAACAACTTGTTCAGCAAAGGTGAAGACCACTGCGAGACAAGGCGCGAGAGGGACGCCGCCCTCACGGAATTGGCACGGATCACTGCAGCGATAGTAGACTCTACCCCAGCACCTCCCCCGTAGCCAAATGCCGCCCCCAGCAGTTAGGCACTCGTTCGACCACTCTGCCCCAAAGGAGCCCGCACCCGGATGACCGCGCGCAAGAGCGTGCGCCGCCCTAGCCCACAGCTTCACATCAACCTCGGAGAGCCCAGCCGTGGACGTTGCCTCAGCCGTTCCCGCTCCTGCTCCCGCTCGCCCACCCTCGGCAGCGATTGCTCTCATTCTACCTCGCCGTCCTTCAGCCAGAGCTGCTCCCGTTCCTGCTCCCCGGGTAACTGCGCTGCTTGTAGTGGTCAGTTCCCGATGGAGGAGTAGTTAGCTTAGATTAGCTAGCAGTGCTTGCTTTAGCAGTCTTTTGGGTTGCAAGCACTTTTTGTTCCTTCGTTTGTAGACGATATGTTTGTATCGTGTGTCGTGACTTAGCTTAGCTTATAGGCTATGTGTCAAGAGTTATGTAACACCTAACCCCTTAATATAATACAACCATTCTAGGCTTTGTATTGTATGTATTCGATCTTCTTGTTGGTTTAATATTCTTCTGTGTGTGCCTTAGAGGGCTAGTAAACCCTCATATACTCCCTTTTATTTTAAACCTTAGTTGTTCTTCAGATGCCGCCTAGAAGAGCTGCCGCCCCACCCTATGGAGCATTTACAACTGGCCGAGGAAGAGGCCGTGGCAATAGCCGTGATCGTGGCCAAGGACAAGCTCCGGGATTAGAAAATCCGAGTCCGACATTCCATCTGGCCAAATATGATACATCCTAGTTTCAGAACAAACTCTGACACATTATATCAAACTACTAATTCAAAATTTTTGTCCTTTCTGTGTTTTTGTTTCAAACTGAAACACTAAAGAGAGTACTCTGTACAATGTCAGTCAGACACAAACTTTACAGGTGTTAAAGCACTTATCCATAATTCCTTAATAACCATGTAAAAATAGTTGCATAACATTCAAACTACATACATAAACATCAAAACAAAATGTATGATCTAGAAAGGCAAAGTTGATAAGAATTTTTTTTAAAAGTAGTAGACATGGTCACCTTATTGAAGCCCGCTATAAGAGATGTATGAACCCAGCCCTGATCATCCATGTTTTGCCTCAAGAAAACATCTGTACATAAGCTATCCTTGCTGTGGATCAAAGAACAAGAGCATCACCAAACAAAAGTACGCTTACAACCAAATAATGAATTCGATGCTACACAAATTCAATGTAGCCACCTGAAGTAGAGTTGTATCTGTTTCAACAGCTTGCCACATCCATCTTCAACATCAGCATTGTCCTATATCCTTGTCAATTTGATGCAACTGTGCTTTATCGACGTGTATACCTATATCCTTGTCAATACGACAGATTTTTTTGTTAATACGAAATACAAAAAAAAAAAAAAACTGGTGATGTATCTTCTAATCTGACAATCATTTTGTCATCATATATAATTATATACAGAACAATTTGTACAAAAAATTTATAAAAAGAGAAGTGTGTTCGCAATGACGCCCAATACCCAAATCTACCCCTAACATGCACCATCAATGATTCCTCTAATTGTTACAAATTTCGCAAACGAATTTCTTGAATATAGTGTAGCTAACAATTAGTTTTGTCCCAAGAAAAATAGTGGAAAGGAATTCATCAGCCACATCATGTCTAGGCTGTTTAGTATTCGAGAAAGAAAATAAAGAACAACATTGCATACCTCAAGGGCAACATAATTTGGTGTGGCACAAGTTGTGTGAAGAAAAGGCTTACTCCCTGGAACAAAAAAAAAAAGAACTCTTAATCGATCAGCACCTCTACCTGGATAGAAATGTAAGTAGGTAGCACCAACAAAACAAACCACTGAATAGTCTAAACTTACATTTTGGGATAGCGTATCAGAAACTTTCAAGTTTCCATGTGAATCAAGAAGCAGGTTTTCAGGCTACAGTACAAACATCAAATTGTCAAGCAAGACAAAATGGAATTAGTGAATAAGATAAAAGAAAGTAACACATGTGTCTCTTATCGAGAACAGACCTTCAAATCTCTATGATAGACTCCTTTGCTATGGCAATAATCAATGGCATCAATAAGCTGCTGCAAGTACTTCCTAGCTTCATACAAAATTATAATTGTACAGCTACATCTCTATCAAGACCCCGAAGATTTCTGTAAGTTTTTTGTGCGCACCAACGATTGTTTCTTACTAAACTAAGAATTTTTGAACCTACGCATGCTGAAATGATTGGAAGGAAATACCATATAGCACCGCGAAAAATGGAGTACTACGTGGGTCTCATGCACTTTTCCCTGTGATTATGTATACATCTGTGAAAAATGGAGTACTACGTGGGTCATGCACTTTTCCCTGTGATTACATATACATCTGTTTGATGGTAATATTAGTTTAGGATACACTTAGATGTGTGTAATTAACATTGGTGGTAAGTACGGATGCACCACTCTTTGATTCTACCATGACAATTCAATAACTAAGCTAAGACAATGTCAAGATCAATCAGCAGATACTTGTAAGCCGGTTTGTGTGAAGGGCAGTTTGGAGGAGCCAGAGTGAAACTGGAATATTAAACTAGGACATGGCGGGACCCAGGAGTGGCATGCAGTTGGCGCAGGAGACGCAGCAGGCGGAGCCTCGGGGGCTCCAGACGGCGCGCAGAAAGGCGCACATGGCGCTCAAGTGGATGGTGAGCTCTACACGCATGCGGTTGCTGCGTTGGAGGAACCAGCGGCTCGGGTCAAGCCCATGGACCCCACCCGCATGCAGGCATAGCAGGAGGGAGAGGTGGTGTAGTCTCAGCTGAGATATACGCGGGAAAGCGAGCAGATTTGGTCCAAGAGACAGGAGCAAGAGGCTCATGTAATGGCAAAGCCCAGGCGGTCGTGGGAGCAGGTGCTCCAGTCCAGGCGGGCGTGCAAAGAAGGAAGAGTTCAGTCCAGGTGCGAGGCGTAGTAAGCGTTGGTTTGTGCATGACTCAGGATTGAGCAAGTGCAGGCGGTATGACGGTATCAGCCTAGGAAGGAACGGCGCACGGAAGTGCGGGTAAAAGAGAAAGACTTGAAAGTTCAAATGCGGGAGAAGATTGGGATGATCAAGATGAAGAAACAAGATTAAGGTGGTGATTGTTAGATTTAATCTTATTTGGATATGTATAGTTTTTTTTTTGATAAAAGTTGTTTTGATTAGGAGTTCGAGTCGCACGCAAAATTGGTTCCGGTTGTGCTCACCGAACCGGATTCGTCTTCGTTTTTAGTCTATTGTTGTGTCTACATAACTAGCACTAGCTGCCTGTAAGATTGAAAATCATGAGTTGAGTTGAGGAAAGAAATAAAAGACAAAAGAGGAGCACCGCCCCACCAAAATCAATCGTGTTCTGCGCGTTGCGTTGTGTTTCGTTTCGGCGTTTGTTCCTCCAGGGAAGAAGACCGTGGGAGGGCGTAGCTTCGTGTGAAGACAAGCAGAGGGTGCTGCTACTAGTTGGGGTTATCACGTGAAAGAAAAGACCAGAGGTGCTGCTAGTTACATTACGTGAAGACAAGAAGAAGCGAAAGAAGCAGAGGCTCTGCTCTCTTTCGTGGGCACAGGAGTGTGTTGTTACATTGAGGGTTTTTTTAATACACTATAATCCGACTTAATTTCTTCGAATGAACTCGGAATTTAAATTAAAATCCCTTTCAATCTCGAAATGACGGCCTGGGTGCCTGGGAGTGCTCAACCTCAACTACTTTGGGATTTCGCAGACTCCGTTGGCTTTGCAATCGTTGGGCAGAGCAGCCACGGCCTTAGTGTATGTTACCTTCATCAATCATCAGAGGAACAAGATATCCCGTAGCTTTTCAAGGTTGCAATGCGGGTAGAGGTTGGCGATGGCGATGGCGCTGGTTCCTCCAGACGGCGCGCACAAAGGCCCACAGGGCTCTCAAGTGGATGGTGAGTTCCACACGCATGCGGTTGCTGCTGGAGGAACCAGCGGCTCGGGTCAAGCCCATGGACCCCACCCGCATGCAGGCATAGCAAGAGGGAGAGGTGGTGTAGTCTCAGCTGAGATATACGCGGGAAAGCGAGCAGATTTGGTCCAAGAGACAGGAGCAAGAGGCTCATGTAATGGCAAAGCCCAGGCGGTCGTGGGAGCAGGTGCTCCAGTCCAGGCGGTCGTGCAAAGAAGGAAGAGTTCAGTCCAGGTGCAAGGCGCAGTAAGCGTTGGTTTGTGCATGACTCAGGATGAAGCAAGTGCAGGCGGTAGGACGGTATCGGCCTAGAAAGGAACGGCGCACGGAAGTGCAGGCGGTAGGACGGTATCGGCCTAGGAAGGAACGGCGCACGGAAGTGCAGGTAAAAGAGAAAGATTTGGAAGTTCAAATACGTGAGAAGATTGGGATGATCAAGATGAAGAAACAAGATTAAGGGGGTGATTGTTGGATTTAATCTTATTTGGATATGTATAGTTTTTTTTTTGGTAAAAGTTGTTTTGATTAGGTGTTCGAGTCGCACGCAAAATTGGTTCCGGTTGTGCTCACCGAACCGGATTCGTCTTCGTTTTTAGTCTATTGTTGTGTCTACATAACTAGCACTAGCTGCCTGTAAGATTGAAAATCATGAGTTGAGTTGAGGAAAGAAATAAAAGACAAAAAGAGGAGCACTGCTCCCGACCAAAATCAATCGTGTTCTCTGCGTTGCGTTGTGTTTCGTTTCGGCGTTTGTTCCTCCAGGGAAGAAGACCGTGGGAGGGCGTAGCTTCGTGTGAAGACAAGCAGAGGGTGCTGCTACTAGTTGGGCTTATCACGTGAAGAAGCGAAAGAAGCAGAGGCTCTGCTCTCTTTCGTGGGCACAGGAGTGTGTTGTTATATTGAGGTTTTGTTTAATACATTATGATCCAACTTAATTCCTTCGGATGAACTCAGAATTTAAATTAAAATCCCTTTCAATCTCGGAATGGCGGCCTGAGTGCCTGGGAGTGCTCAACCTCAACTACTTTGGGATTTCGCACAGACTCCGTTGGCTTTGCAATCGTTGGGCAGAGCAGCCACGGCCTTGGTGTATGTTACCTTCATCAGAGGAACAAGATATCCTGCAGCTTTTCAAGGTTGCAACGCGGGTAGAGGTTGGCGATGGCCGGAGAGCAAAAAATTCTGACACGATCCCTGGACTGATGGCTGGACAGTACAGAACTTGGCGCCCATTCTCTTCTGATCCTTCGTCTGCAGGTCAGATAAAACGGTGGCCAGATGCACTGAACAACCGGGCCTGTCCGGCTGTCCCCTTTACTGACGACAAGCTCTCCTTGCCATGCAAAACGAAGATTCCAGTTTAAGTCTTCTTGGACCAAACTTGGTGGTTTTTTAGAGGTTGTGCAGGAGGCTTGGATATGTCCGACGGTACTCAGGAATAAAGCCGAACCCTCGCAAAGATGGGGTCAGCGATCGGTTGGGAATATCAAGCTTCAGTTATGGATGGCTAAGGAACTGGTTTATCGACTAGACAGCTCAAGAAAGCCGTTGTTGCACAGGGTCATTGTCGCCCGTACCTGCTAAATCAGCGTCTCAGCCCCAAGTCGTTAGGCCGTTATACCTGTAATCCTCTAAAAGACTAACATAACAGGTGAGTACACTCTTACCCATATAAATCGTGTTCTGCTTCCTCCCACAACCGACGTGGGATTATCCTAACAAATCTCTCCTTTACACATCAGGTGTGCTCCCGGCAACCGTGAGGTCTGAGATGTATCCGAGAACCTTGCTCTGATACCAATTGTTGAAACCGAGAATAACCCTTAGCGAGAGAACAATCATAGTAAGCACACAAGAGACATAAGGATTTATTTACAAGGCTCGACAAAACCTACGTCTTGAACGCCGAATCGCGATGGCTACATTCGCATGAGGAGTTTTTTTTCATGATAGGGTTACAACATTATGAATTATGAATTTTTTTAATATAGAAAATAAGGTGCGAACATTATGAATTTTTTGTAAAGGATCCTTACACAGTGGACTTGATTGTGTAATATTTTTTCAGAATTTCATATATTTGAAAACGTTTCAAAAATTAAGGGTTTAGGTCTCGAAAATTCAAACATTAGGGTTTGATGATTTTATGTGACTTGGAATGTGTGAAGTTTAATACCACATGGACTACTCTAGGTGCAGTAATCACTATAGCAGTAGTGGTAAAATTTGAATTCCTACAAATAATATAATTAAATAAATTTTTGAGAAAAATTCATAACGGATAAATTTTTAAAAAAAATTACACAAGCAAATACACTATATCAGGAGGCTCCACAAGAAAATTCATAATTTTTTGATCCTATTTGCTATATTTAAAAATTCATACAAAAATTATGATAAATAATTTTCTAAAAAAAAGAAGAAAAAATGCTACAGTAGTTGCTGCACGATGGTCGTGTGGTAACCATGCTGTAGTATTTTTTTTTCCTTTTTTTCTTTCTTTTGAGAAAAAATTAGAATGGATTAAATTTTAAAAAAATTACACAAGAAAGTACACTGGTAAGAGGCTCTACAAAAAAATTGTACTTTTTGGAGTTTATTTACTATATTTAAAAATTCCTACAAAATACGGCAACGGACGGTGGTCGTGCGGCAACGGCTGACTGACGTGGCGTGCAGGGAGATGTTGTCGTACGGCGGTCATGCGGTAACGGTTCGTACATGGTCATTTCTGCAAATACGGTTTGAAAACTTGTTGTATCCGTCAAAAATTCCAAAAGGTAATGCTTCAATTTTATACCAAAAAGTGACTAGTCACTGTTGAGTAATAGAGAGATCAATCACACAAAAAGAGACAAACTGAAAAGATGAAGATAGAGAGGTAGTCCCAACAACCTCTTTATTATTAATAGGAATATCTTCCAATGTGTGTACAAATAATATGGCCCCTAGCATATATTTATAGGGGAGATTGTCCCTTCTTTGTGTTAGATGTGTATTACTACTTATGTAATTTTTCTGTTGTATAAAGGGTTATTTGTATATATGTTATACATGTATTTTATACATATTTGTTCATTGACCTCATAATGAATACAACCGTTATTCATAACATGGTATCATAATAAACCTAGGGTTTGTTTTCGTCGATCCGTTGTTGGTTTTTCTTCATGCCGCCGTTTAGCTTTGCCATCTCCACCGTACTGCCTTCCACCCGTCAGTTGTCTGGCTTTGCCAGCTCCTTTGCTGGTTCTTCTTCTTCTTCTTCCGAGTCAGTTTATTTCTGCTCCCACTCAGCTCCACTATAGCCATCTTCTTCGTGTTCTACGATATCTTTGTGTAACCATCACTTGTTGTCTTTTTTTCCCTCGCTCCAGCTTCTTTACAACTCCAGGCATATTCTGATGTCACCTGGGCTAGTGATCACTCTGATCGCCAGTCTCTCTCTGCCTATTGTGTTTTTCTTGGTGGTTCTCTCATTGGTTGGAAGACTAAGAAGCAAACAACATTTTCTCGTTTGAATGCTGAGGCTGAGTTACGAGCTATGACTTTGTTGACTGCGGAGGTTACTTGGCTACAGTGGTTACTTGATGATTTTGGTGTTTCTATTTCAACACCAACTCCTATTTTGTCGACAATACATGTTCTATTAGCATTGCTAAAGATCCGATAAAGCATGAGCTTACAAAATATATTGGTGTCGATGTTTCCTACATGCAGATACAGATGCAAGACTAGATTGTTGCTCTTCAGTACTTTCAGAGTTTCAGTTGACATACTTCTTCACAAAGGCACATAGTAGAGTCCAACACAGGTTCTCTCTCTCCAAACTTCGTGTTGTTAATCTACCATAAGTTTGAAGGGGTGTTAAATGTGTATTATTACCTATGTATTTTCCATGTTGTATAAGGGGTTATCTGCATATATATCATACATGTACTTATATATATATTGGCTCATTGGCCTTATAACGAATACAAGCGTTATTCAAAACACTTTGTTGCCAGGCAATATGGGATTAAAAGTGGTAATGAGTCCTTTATTGGGCCTGTTTAGGTAAATGTCCACATAATGAAGTATTCCATAACAATCACAATAATTTACAACAGTAATTGAGTATCAGTTATGTGCTTGTAAAATAAATTCTACATGAATGTTTGATCTAGTATACAATAGAAATAAGACACAAATATGACACAATAAAGAATCTACCATACAGGTGAGTTCTAAAGGCACAAATCGCCCCCATGAAATATACCATTCTCAATGAAATATACCATTCTGAATACTGAAATGTTGATAGTACAATCTGAACAATGCCCAAGCCTGTGTACTCAACTGCATCAGCAGGTATATACACACTTATCCAATTTCAATTTGTCAGCTGCGAATTTCTCTGCCTGCGACATGATTTATCAAGATAATCATATCCACAGATCATGCCTTCCAAATTCAGTATTTCAGTCTTCACTTAATCATGTGTGCTGCATGGAAGCTACAGGTCGTCCTGTACAAGAGAAGTGCCAGTTCTGATAGGCCTAGTTATTACCTATGAACTTGATCCTAGCAGTTGAAGCCAAGAAGTTGACTATCTTCACTTCAACCTGTGCCTTGGTGTTTACACAGATCGGTCTATCATTTCCTTGTTTGTGCCGGAGGCTCCACTGTCGTTGTCAGCTGTTTCTAGGAGACAATATTTCACACCATCTTCGGACTCTATGGCCTCAAAGTCATATCCTGGCTGATTATTTTCCACCTTCATCTCAGGTATCCGATTCTCCACAGGCGATTCTATTATCGGTATGTCGGGGCGACTACTTAGACTTAGCGATTGCTCCTGGGCTATCATTCCCGAACCATTCCCATTGCTCTCAACTAAGTCTGATACTCTTACCTGCAACAAGGTATTTAGCTCATATCAGGGAATGAAGTGTTAAGAACTTTTTGGAGGAATTAAAAACTTTGGATTGGTTTTGAGGATTAATTCTAAGAACCTGAAGTGGATCCATGATATCAATTTCTCGATCCCCGATGTTGTTGAGCGCTTCCTGAGCTTGTAACTCCATTGAGTCTCTTACAAGCTTACTCAAGAAGGATACATCATCAGACATGACACCCAGTCCTTTCAAAAGCATTGAGCCTAGTTGCAAGCTAGTCTGCAGGAAGAGATCAACAAGACGAAAAAAAAACTATGCAATTTTGTAATTTCATACTCATACACAAAGAGCTGCTCAGTAGACATAATTTTGTTTCAAAATTACCTCGGCATTTTCCAGAACAACTTCTGTTGCACCTGCTTTCTTTAGATCTAACAAATGCGACATGTCTTGAGCCCTAGCATACATGGGAACCTGGTAAAACAAGGTATTATCAACAGAGCGTTTGCTCATTGCATAATGAATTTACAATAGATGACAATAACTAAATCTTGAAGTTCTCACAAATCATGAAAACGAGTTTCATATAGGAGATTTTACCGCAGGGAAAGCTTGTTGCAATCTGTTGACAGCCTCAATTGTTTTTTCCTTTCCTGTATACATGACCATGACAGCTTTAGGAGAAGATATGCCGGCAGATTGCAGAACAGCAGGACGCGAACCATCTCCATATAGCACTGGAAAGCCTGATTTTCTAGCTGACTGGTAGGGGGTAAACACACATGCTTAGCTCAACACATGAAGGAAGACACAACGATTGTTATACCAAAACGTTCTCTTATTCCAAAACGTTCTTTTATTTCCAACCTTTACAACAGCAGGATTTAGATCAAATGCTACGTATGGCCATCCTTCTGAGTCTTGGTCGAGCCCAAATGATAATGGTGCAGACAGAAACTTTGCAAGGACCTGCACAAATATAATAAAGCATATAATAATTCAGTTGACAGCTTTAACAGTGAAGTAAGAAAATATGATGCAAGATACCTGTCCCATTTCTCCAAAACCAAGAATGACAATAGGTTCGGTCGCATCATAATTCATCATCTTAGATGGTTTCTGTAAAAGTGTGTCTTTAGAGTTAACAAAATAAGCTACAATTACGCATGTTGTGGATGCATAAAACATTGCAGTCACATACTTCTTTTGTTTCAGAGTTCTCATCAATGATCCCTCCTGCTCTTCTTCCAATTTCATTGAGTAACGGAGTTAATGCCATTGACAGCACAACAACGATAATGAGCAGTTTATTCAACTCGAGCGGAAGGACGCCAAGCCTGTTTCAGTCAAGGTAGCTACTAAGTGTTATGAATATTATGTGTATATTCAAGAGACCCAATTGGCAATATATATAGGGAGTATAAGGGGTATGTCATACACAGATAAAGATACCATATACAGATAAGGAAATACAAAAGGACTCCTATTCTAACACCCCCTCAAACTCATGGTGGATCACACACACTGAGTTTCGAGAGAAAATACAAATGTTGTACCCTAGTATGTGGCTTCGTGAAGAAGTCAGCAACCTGTAACTCCGAGTGCACAAACTGTAAAGCAAGTACTCCCTCCTACACCTGTGAGCGAGTGTAGGAAGCATCCACACCAATGTGTTTGGTGGGCTCATGCTTCACTAGGTCCCGGTCAATACTTATAGCACATGTATTGTCAGACAAAATAGTCGTAGGTCCCATCACAGACACTCCAAAATTTACAAGTAACAACCTCAGCAAAGTAACCTCTGTTGTAATCGCTACCATAGCTCTCAACTCAGCCTCTGCACTCGAATGGGAAACTGCAGTCTACCTCTTTGTCTTCCAGACAATCAGGGATGAGGCAAGAAAAACACAGTAAGCAGAAAAAAAACGACGATCAGAAGGATCACTAGCCTAGCTCGCATCGAAGTATGCCTGAAGCTGTAGTGAGGTGGAGCTAGGGAAAAACAAACAATGAGAGATAGCCCCACGTAAGTAGCGAAGAACACGAAGAATGTGACTGTAGTGAAGATGGGTAGAACGAGCCATGAACTGACTTAGGATATGAACAATATAAGCAATATCAGGACGAGTGCTCACAAGGTACACCAAACTCCCAACAAGATGACGATATTGAGTAAGATCCTCAAGAAAATCACCATTAGTGGCACGAAGTTGGAGGGATAGCTCCATGGGAGTCTCAGCAATGCTAATATCTGTCAGACCAAACCAGTCAAGAAGATCCTGAACATACTTCTGCTGGGACAGGTAGTAGCCCTCAGGTATGGAAGAGACCTCAATCTAAAGGAAGTACGTAAGAGAACCAAGATCAGTCACCAAGAACTGCTCACCGAGATGCTTCTTCACATACGTGATGAATGAGGAATCATCACCAGTGATGAGCATATCATCAGCATACAAAAGAAGCAGTGTCCTACTCCGAGATGAGACATGGAGAAAAAGAGCAGGATCGTGGGAACTGACAGTGAAACCGACAACAGTAATCACTGAGGTAAAACGTGCAAACCAGGCACGAAGAGCCTGTTTGAGGCCATAAAGAGCACGACAACAGACGTGCCCAACAGGAACAGAATACCCAGGTGGTGGTTGCATGTAGACTTTCTCAAGCAAAACATCATTAAGAAAAACATTCTTAACATCCAGCTGAGAGAAAGACCACTGGCGAACAGAAGCAACAGCAACAAAAGTGCGAACAGTGGTCATGTGGGCAACAAGGGCAAAAGTCTCATCGTAGTCACGACCGTACTCCTACTGAAAGCCACGAGCTACAAGGGGAGCCCTGTAGCCCTCGATAGTACCATCAAACCGGCTCTTAATCTTGTACACCCACTTGCACGTGATCTGACGAGCATGCACAGGTGTCGGTACAATATCCCAAGTCTCCGTACGTCGAAGAGTATCAAGCTCCTCTGCCATAGTGAGCTGCTACTCAGAATGAGGAGCAGCCTCACGATAAGAACTAGGCGATCAGGTGGCCGAAGGGATGTCCGGTCACGAAGGATGTAACGAGGAGGATCATCAGGAGGATCAGATGTGGGTGTCAGCACGATACCAGGAGAGGAGACTGGTAAAAGACAAGGGCGTCTGGAGTAATGAATACCAAAAAAACGAGGCGGTGGTGCTGCAGGAACAAGAGGCGGTGTTGTAGGAGGTAGCGTCGGAGGCGAAGGTACAGAAGGAACCACTAGAGACAGATCAGGGGAAGACTGTGATAGTGGCAAAATAGGTGAAGAGTCAGAAAGAAACAACAATGAAATGGACTCAACGGTGGAAACAGGAGGAGCCAAATCTTGATAGAAGAAAGGTCGAGATTCATCTAAGACAACATCTCGTGAAATCTTGATCCGTCGAGCAGAAGGATCATAGCAGCAATAACCCTTATACTCAAACTATAACCAATAAACACACACTCAATTGACTGGGCCGATAGCTTAGTGCGCTCACGAGGCTACAGCAGAACAAAACAACTACAACTAAAAACACGAAGGTGAGTGTCTTGGGGCTCGAGAGTAGAGACGCTCTATAGGACTGACACCCTTAAGAGCAGTGGAAGGTTGCATATTAATGAGATATGCAGCTATAAAAACAGCCTCAGCACAGAACTGTAGTGGAACGTGAGAGGCAAGGAGAAGAGTGCGGGCAGTCTCAATCAGATGACGATGTTTGCGCTCAGCAGCCCCATTCTAAGCATGGGCACCAGGACAAGAAGACTGGTAAAGAGTGTCCTTCTCAGAAAGAAACTGTCTAAAAGTTCCAGAACAGTACTCGCCAGCAGAATCACAGCGAAAAGTATGAATGGAAGAGTCAAATTGAGTACGAACCATCGTTGCAAAGCTACCATAGACCGCAAGAAACTAGCCACGATTAGACATAGGGAAAATCCATGTAAAATAGGAATAATCATCAATGAAGATCACATAAAATTTATACCCGCCTTTAGAGATAATAGGCGCAGGTCCCCATACAACGGAATGAACTAAGTCAAAAGGACGAGAAGACAAAGACTCACTAGAATGATAAGAAAGTTGTAGCTATTTGTCCAGCTTACAACCCTGACAAAACATAGCTGTGTCAACAATAACACGTCCAATAACACCCTGACGAACTAATGAAGAAAGACAAGACCCACACAAGTGATCTAAACGATGATGCCACTGCGCAAAAACTCCAGAGGTGGTAGCAGTGGTGGAGGAAGTAGACGTAGAGGTGACAGGAACAACTGAAGTGGACGGAAGGTGGAGGCGGTCAAGGATGTAGAGACCCTAACGATTCCTACGGCGCCGACCAGTCCCAAGTACCGTTCCTGTCTATCGATCCTAGATGAAACAGGTGTGAGAGTCAAAACTAACCCTACAACCAAGATCAATGAGCTGACCCACCGAGAGAAGCTGCATGGTAAGCTGGGGAACATGGGAAACAGCTGGAACGGAAAAGTCAGCAGACAAAAGAGTGCCCTAACAGTTGACAAATAGAGGAGTACCGTCAGCTGTCTGAATAGAGATAGAAAAAACAGGAGGTCCTACTGAAGTGAGAGATGTGGAGTTAGGTACCATGTGGAAAGAGACACCAGAAACCAGAACCCAGAAGTACCTAGAGGAGACGTCTGAGCTAGACTGGCAGAACCTACTGAGCTGTGAGAAAGCTGCTAAAGTAGAGCCTGGTAGAACTGCTGAACAGAGTCACCTCGCTGAGAAGGCCCTGACGTGCTAGTCTATCCTCCCGCCGAGGAGTTAGGGCCTCCCTGCCCTCCTGGATCGTCCACCTCCACGCGCCTTGTTCTGTTTTTTTTCACACCGCACAACGTTGGTAGTTGTTCCTGAAGTTCTTGCAATAATTACACTGAACCCCAGCTGGTGCAAAAGTAGGAACAGAGACAGACACCTGAGGAGGGACTATAGTCGAAGCAGAAACCGTCAGTGTAGCCGAAGAAGTGGTAGCAAGCACAACAGGAACAAATTGTACTGCTAACCCGCGGCGAAGCTCCTCAAAGACGGTGTCGAAAGAGCCTCGAGAATCTCGGTCGTGGTGGCGGCTCGTAGCTTGAGCCTCGACAGCTCAAACTCTGCGCGAAGACAGCAGACGAATTCATAAAGGCGAAGGCGATCACGATCCGCCTTCTGCACTTTATGACACTCCTAGCAAAGCGGAGAAGCTAGCTCGTCCAGCTGGCGCCAGAGACTGGCCAGGACTCGTTAGAAGTCGTCAAAGGAGGATTCCTCCTAGCGAAGCATCTCCAACTCACGCTAAAGCGAAAAGAACTGAGCATCGCTGCTCTGCTGGTATCGCTCGCGCAAGTACTCCCAGATCTGACGAGTGGCACGCAGACCAACAATATCTGGCTGGATGGAGTCGTCGACGATGACCACCAGGATGGCTCGAACACGGGCCTCATCAGCACACTAGCGCTCAAAAGCGTCTGACATACTAAAAGGCCTCATCAGCAGCGTCGGCAGCAACAATAGTGGCCTCTGCCTCCTTGGCGACCTCATCTTCTGTAGGAGGAGCAGAAGTAGGCCGGCTGGGAGGAGGCTGAACCAGCAGTAGCGGACAAGGACGGGCACCAGTAACATGTCCCTAGAGACGGAGACCATCAAGCGTGATCTCCATGAGTGAAGACGACAACCTGTAGTTCGTCCCATTAAGCTTTGTTCCTGAGAATGGGATCGCAGCTGATGGAACAGAAGCCATTAGTAGACGGCGCTGGACGGTGCGGCGACCAAGATAACGAAGTCTAACAGGCGGCGCTGGGCGACGCGGCGGTTAAATTGACGTAATATTTTTTCCTTCCTTCTCCCGGGCTAGGCCGTCTCACACTAAACCGAAGCCCAAGAAGCAAAAACGAACAGAGAGCACACGGGGGACTTAGGGTTCCCCCTACCGAGCGGCGGCGACGGTCGGGGACAGCGGCAGTGAATCCGGCGGCAGCTTCGATGAGCGTAGGTAGCGGCCCCACCAATCGCAAGGACGAGCGCGAGCAAGGCCCAATCGCCGAAAGCGAATCGGGTCGCGACCGAGGCGTAACCGGATCGTGGCGCGGCACCGAGCAGCAGAGAAACAGCGACGGCGGCAGAGGCATCGGCGGGTGGCCCGATTTGGCGGCATTGGAACGGCGCGACGGCTCGGGAGGCGTCGAGCGGCGCGACGGCGTCATACGGCAACGTCGGGCTCGAGCGGCGTCGCGTCGGGTGGCGGTGGTCGATTCGGAAGCGGCAAAGAACCTTCGACGACGACGTGGAAACGAAAGAGCAGGAGAGCTAGGTTAGTGCCCTAGCTCTGATACCATGCTATGGATATTGTGTGTATATTCAAGAGCCCAAATGGAAAATATTTATAGGGAGTACAAGAGGGTATGTCATATACAGATAATGATATCATGAACAGATAAGGAAATACAAAAGGACTCCTATTCTAATACCAAGGACCGAAAAACAAGATGGCTGAGCAGACAAAAACAAACAAAAAAATCTTATAAAAACGACTCCTATTCTAACACTAAGGAACGAAAACAAGATGGCTGAGCAGACAAAAACAAACAAAAAATCTTATAAAAACGGACCTGTTTGCCAAAGAAAATACCACAAACCCAAACTCGCCTCCTTGAGAAAGCAGCAGCCCTATCCTAATGCTTTCTTGAAGAGTAAGTCCGACTCTTGGCCCAATTGCAGTAATTATCAATGTTTTGATTGCAATAAGACCTCCCAACAGTGATAGAATATTAGGCCATTCCCGGATGAGAAGCTGCATATTAGGAGAAAACTCAAGTTGGGTTAATAAGAACCTGCAATGTTGTTTCATAAAAGAAAAGAAACGAATGCAACAGTGTCACTTTGAAAGCTATTTAAGAAAAATACGCCACAGTGACTGTCTGAAAGTGGCAGTGAATGCAAATGGGCATGCAAGAAGTCCCTCCTACACATGTTGCTCAGTTAGACACATGAACTAATGTTCACCAATACAGATCATGGCTCAGTCATTTACTCGTTTAACCTGTTGCTTACATGGAAAACAGATATAATGGGTACCTGCATGTCAATAGAAGTTCCTGTAGTTACAAAGAACAATCCAAGTAGCAAGCCTCTGAATGGCCTTATGTCAGCTTCAATTTGTGTACGGAAATTTGTTTCTGCAAGAATGGCCCCAGCCAGAAATGCGCCTAGCTACATAGGACAGAGTTTACCAATCAGCACATAAGAAAGACTGAAAGAGCATAAGCTAGATTTAACCTTAGCATTTTGAAATATTTAATTACTTACCGTGTCACTAAAGCCCAACATTTGGGTGAGAAGTGAGGTTCCTGAAACGGTAAGAAGACAGAGCGCAACAAATGCTTCTGAGCTCCTCGACTCTGCAACAAACTGCAGGAAGGCTTATTCAATATGCATTATAAAGTAAATCAGGACTTGATTCAACAAAATATGAATTTGTATTCAGAAAAATAGAAAGTAACAGACTTCAAAGATGCGCCTGATGAGGTATTTCCCTCCAAGGGAAAGTAGGCCAAGTCCACCCAGCGCTTTTAAGCTTTCAGCTACAAGCATCGGCCACACACTTTGCTCCACGACATTCTGCAATAAAATGAGGAGTAAATATAGTTGTATAATATATAAAAAGAAGTTAGTATAAACACATATTTTTAGAACAACAAGTTAATATATTGTGAAGGGACCTATGTCGTAGTTGACTTAAGTATGTCTACCATGTCAACTTTTGTGATACTATCTTGATTGAACAAATCCTTTAGTCAAATTAGGGTTCTTGCTTAAGTTATGTTATATTGTAGTTAGAAAGTATATCAGGCGCATATTTTGCGGAATATCTTTCATGTAGGCCGATTATCGTAAGTGCTAACCTTTTGCGTACCTGACTCTCTAGCACCGGGAGTATGACCAAGAGAGGAACGACCGCAATATCCTGTTTCATCAGAAGACATCGTGGAATTAATACACCGTCCACTTGTTGGAAGAAATTTTTCTTCAAAATGGGACAGTTTGGAGAAAGGAAGAGGACATGGGGCTTCAATTAATCACCTGCAGGAGGAGGATTCCCAGTGTTGCTGAACCAAATCTTGTCGGAAGCTCACCTTTCTCAGCAAGAAGCTGCATACGACATCCACAAACACTTCACACAAATATCATGTGTAAAGAGTAAAAATGCAACAACTGTAAGCAGGGCGTGTTGTTTGAACAATCATGTAACTCAAAATGTCTGTTTGCATTGTTGTCGATTTCAGACTAGTAGTACCAGTACATGTCATGAGCAATTGCAATGTGCCCAAAAATAGATAAGCTATAAATGTTACACCATGGGAAAATCTAAATACTCCAAAGAATGCCTAATGGTGTAAAAGTGTTACATAACTACTGATACTTTACATAGTCAATTAATAGAATGCACACCTGGAGAACAAAAGCAGATGATGATAATGAGAGGGCAGCTCCAATTACTATTGCTTCATCAACACTCCTGATGTTCACCTGCAGATCCAAATCAAATCATAGAACTAAATATAATGAAAAATTGAGTTGGCCCTGAGAATGGAATCCTTGATGCCCTCACAGTTCTAACATATTACTCCTATTAAAGAAAATCTTTGAAAGAACAGATAGTACTGTTGGCAATTATTTCAGAGAAGCACTGTACGCTTTCCAAACAGGTAAAGAAAATCACAATAAGCAAGTAAGCATGTAATGAAACTCAAATATCAAAGGGGAAACAGGTCACAAGGAAGATGGTTTGATCCACACCCACAAATGTAAAGAGAAATGAGTCATATCTAGGTATGGAAGTACAAGTTTTTTTTGTTAAAAAAATATCTTACCAGATCAGGTCTTGAATCAAAGAGGAACTGCAATATTTTTGTTCCGATAGCACCGTTAGGAGGAAGCTCAAAAGCCGTGAAAGCAATGGTTGACAACAGAACCTTCAGAATATTGTAAGGTATAATAAAATCAGCATTGGCAGAATTTTCTAAAATTCCATGCGGAAATCGATGAACAAACAAACCGAAGTGATGGAGTGAAACCAAGAAAAGTTCAGTCTCGCTCGAACAACAAAATGAGAGAACACTATGGCTAATGATTTGCGCATATCTTGGAGCATTGGTTACGATGCTAAAATGTAGCAGGTTGTGCATGGATATTGTGCACACAATTGTTTACTCCACTGAACAAGTTGAGAGTAGTGAGGTTGGGGACATATATACAATCTGTAGGACAAGTGGTAGTATAATTCGGGTAAATAGGCGGCATACCTGAGGCAAACCCATCCCAAAGGCATACCTCGCAAGAGCCTTGAGGCGAGACAGGGAGAGCTCCAGCCCCATCTCAAATAACTGCAGAGGCAGGGCGACCAACCAATCAAACAATCCTAGCAGAAAAATTGCTAGGTAGCATGAGAATTTGACCAAGAAACGCACCAGGAAAAGAATCCCCCACTCCGAGAGAAGCTTGACATCCGTGAGGTTCCTGATGAGGCCGAACTGGTTGAGCACCACGCCGGCACAGAAGAACCCAAGAATCTGCATTAATCCCAGGGGAGAAAGATGCGATTTTTAATTACGCCGGGACTAAGAAGGCGGACGGGAGGGGAGACTAGCGGAGCGACGGGAAGAGATACTTCACTGGGCTGGCCCTGACGACGCGGAAGGCGGGGACGACGAGGACGGTGACGCCGAGGAAGGTGAGGGTGTCGAAGCCCAGGTCGTTGATCACCTCCACGGCGCTGGCGATGTCCATGTCCATCCCCGCGCGCACCCGGAGGAACATCCCTCGCCGCCAGGGCCGCCGCCGCCGCCTCGTCGCCTCCCCGACGCCCAGCCGCAGCAGGCTCCTCCCGCGGCGCGGCGGCCGCAGGACGCGCACAGACACCGGCACGGGCGGGCCGCCGTTCCGGGAGGGCGTGCCGTAGCGCGCGGAGAGGAGGACGTGGTGCCGCGCGGTCGTCGCCGCGGCAGCCGCCATGGCGCCAAAGCAAGCAGGCAGTGGTAGAGTTGGTGCCCAGCTAAGCTGCTTAGTTGCAGTGTACTTGCTGCAGCATACGAGGAGGAGCTGAGCTGTGTGTCGTCTGCGCGCGGGCGCGCGTGTTTATCTGCTGGAGTTGGAAGATAAGATGTTGATGCGAGCGGGAGCGCTGCGCGGGCGCTCGCCGGCCTCTCGCTGTCCCCGCCCCCAGGCCCAGGATCGCCTCGGTTACTTCCACGTTTAGCCATCCAATGGTATTTTACATAGGAACCGAGCAGATTGAGTTCGAACTCCGGGTGCTTGCCTTCGGCTCAGCAGCGGACTAAGATCGAAATTTAGGTGGAGCGGAATTGACTAATAGAGTATAGGATACAGAATAAAACTTAAAACTACAATCCGCATAATGTGAACTTACAAAAACAGATAAAATATAGAAAATATATATCATCAATGAAGTTTATGTAACAATTTACCATAAAAATACTAAATTATTGAATATACTAGTATATACCTGTCAAAAGTAGATGGATAGTAAGTATTCAAATTAATTCATCATAAAACATAAAAACATATCACTAAAGTACTAATTACGTCTAGGAGGCCGACGCAATTTTATTCTCTGAGATTTCATGTCTTGAAATCGCTTTCTTAATTCTATCATGATCAAGTCTTTTAAATATGTCATGCTCGATGTAGCACACCATCAAGTCATTGAAACAAAAACAACCCCTACTTGGCTACTTGATAAATGATAATCAACAGTTCAACACATGTTAACCGCTTAGTATCTTACCATTGCCTTTGGACTTGGACTTGAAATTTTCAGGAGCCATCCTGATTTCTAGCCACCGGACCCGGCCGCCCACCTTGCCTCCTCTCCGCAACTGCAAGCAGGAGGAACTGAAGACAGCAGTCACCCATTCATGCAAAGGAGAAGCAAATCAGCGATTCGAATCGTGCTCACTGCTCAGTGATTCAATCGGTCAGACTTCTTAGCTTTGAGCTTTTCTCGCCTCAGTCACTTATTATGCCAATATGCCCAGTCTCCGGCTCACCGGCTAGACCGGCTCCCCACTGCTTGTCGACGGCCCAATGCCACCAGTCCACCATGGCACCACACGCCCACACCCACGCCGGTGTGCCACCGCCAAGCGTCGCCTTCGCCGCCTGCGTTGCGCACCGCGATCGTGGCCTACCCCGCGCGCCGCGCTTGCCATCGTGTCGCCCGTCGGCTCGGCCCGCCGCCGCCTGCATTGCTCGCTCACGCGCGCCGCTTCGCGTTGCGTTTTCTTTGTGCACCACCTTCTCCCTACTTCGCTCGACCGTGTGCCACCTTCGCCGCTGCCGGTTGCCGCCCTGCGTCGCTTGCCCGCGCGCCGCCTAGCCACCTAGGTTAGAAATTGGGGAAAATGGGGATAGGGAAGTGAACGAGAAGAGCGGCATGGGTTGTGGGCAGTTGGAGAAGAAGGTTGGTTGTGGGCTGAGTGGGCAGGGGGCTTGGACGCTTGGGTGTTAGCCTGCTAGGCCTTTGGCATGGTGCCAAGCCCCGCTTGCCGCTGGCTGCAAGCGCACCTGGCCGCCTACCATTCCACCGCACTACGCGCTGACCGAAGGGAAGAGGATGGGTCACCGATGTCAGGGAAGGAGGGCTTACCACCGGCGGCTACCTCGGGCGGCCACCCAGCCTTGCCCAATAGCTGGGTCCGCCCCTGCTTCGGCTTAAGGCCTTTTGAGAAGCCTATTCTCGGCCATAATATACATGGATAGACTGAGAATTTGAACTAAAATTCCGGTATATCTACATGGACAGCACCCGAGTTCAAACCTAAGTACTTACCTTCCGCTTAAGCTCTTGTTTGGGAAGCCTATTTTCAGCTGAGATCTATGTGGGTGCACCGAGAATTTGAACTAAAATCCTAGAAATTTTACTCAACCAAACAGGGACCAAGTTAAATCCAGAGGTTCTAGCTAAATCTTCTATTATCTTATTAAAATAGAGTTAAAAAAAGCCACCATGTTCGCTCTCAAGGGCTAGAAATTCCCACGTTAATCGCTGAAAAAAATAAAGATCTGCATCGTCGATCGTGGTGGGTCCAGATTATAACGGTCTAGATTAAAAAGGAGTACATGTCAATTTGATTAAAGCTGAAATTCTGAATAAAATAATAAAATTGATTTTCATACGAATTCCTAAGTAAAATAGTCCATATCAAGTACAATAAAACTGCAATTCAGAAGAAGAAAAAATAAATTATCAATTTGATTTCTATGCGAATTCCTAAGTAAAATCACTAAATAATTATAATCTAAAGAAAAACAAAAAATGCCAATTAGATTTGTATACTAATACAAAAACACTAAAATTAAGAATAAAAAATAAAATAAAATTAGCAATTTGATTTCAATACGAAATCCAATAATTATAATTCAAATTACTAAAGCAGACTCAAAAGAAGCCCCTACGTTTGCTCTCAAGGGATAGAAATATCCACGTTAATCGGTGGAAAAATAGAAAGATCTACACTGTCGATCATGATTGGTCCATATTTAACGATCTAGAAGTGGTTCACATCCTTCCTTAAGTAGTTGATGAAGTGGTTATAGTTAATCTTGGTAGAGACGCCTATTGGAAGTGTCGCAACTGGTCAGAGCGAGGCAACGGTTGATGAAGTATCAACGTTCGACGGTTGATGCCTGTGAGACACTAAACCGCATGGCAGTTTGTTGCTAGTGTCTTGGGACTATGAAACGTCGCGTGATATGGAGCCAATATGACATGTGCTCCATTCATCACACGGTAAGGGGTATGCTTAGAGCTAAATCCAGATGCCAGTTCATTGCTTCTATGAGCAATTATCTGGTCGGGGACCAGGTACAGGACCTCGTCCGACCATTGTACCTATAAGTAACGTTTGGAATCCTTACGACTACAGAGGTCGTTAGGCTTAGGGGTTATGACTCTTACGACCACAGGGGCGTAAACTTTGGGTTTATGACTCTTACGACCACGGGGGTCGCTAGTCTTAGGGTTTACGACCATGAAGATATATGGTCTTTTAATTATGTATTTAAAGTAATACATAGATATTTTAATCTTTGTCAGCTAGCCCCCGAACCTTAAATGAATTGAGCGTGTGAATACTTTTTCTTGATGAAGTCGTATCAAGCAGACCCTTATTTAATGTCGTGACATTTGAGGTGGACTGTATTCATTTTAAAGTTTGAGAAAACTGCATTGGTAATTGAAGAGTTTTTTTGTCCGTTGGACTGTTGGGTAATTCCCTAGTGCAGTTAAGGAATTACGACTATAAAATCCCCTCGGCGCAAGGCTTTAGGGTTTTTACGACTCCTGCTTTCCATTTTAATCTTCTAAGAGAAGGAACTCCTTCGATTTATTTTGTCTTCAACCTTCTACGACCTCCTTTCTTTCTTCGATCCCATACCTAGCCATGTCGGACTTGATTATTAACTGTTCGGTTTCTGTTTTGAGCAGAAAAAAGCTTGAAGCCTTGGAGAAAATTGGGATGCTTCCGTACAAGAATATGATTTCTTGGAGATCAGCGGCCGGAGAGTATTCTCCAAGCAGCGAAGAAGGGGAAATCCCTATTTTCCTCGCATATATCGAATGTGGATTCAGGCTCCCAGTTCATTCATTCCTCCCCATGATCTTGGAGCATATGGAATTTAATTGGTGAACCTTTCTCCCCATGCGATTGCTAACTTCAGTGTCTTCGTCTACCTCTGTGAAGTGTACTTGGGAATTCTCGCAGACCTAGAGCTCTTCAAGTACTTCTATAGGATGGCGAAGTCCAGGAAGACGATGGGGACGTCTAGGGAATGCACCCTGCGCCTATACGAAGAAAAAGCTGATGAGTACATCTGTATGTACTCAAAGTCTTCGTGGTCATCATGGAAGAACGACTGGTTCTACATGATGGTCACTCAAAAAAACAGCCTTTACTATACTGGTATGAAGGCGGTCGAGAACTCGGAATGGCGCTCCTCCGTGAAGGAGGGAATGGTGGGGAGATGGGTTGAAGCCATCCAACACCTTAGTATTAGGGGGTTTAACCTCCTGACACGTAGTAAGATATTTCTCTATGCGCCGGATTAGCCCCCTGAAATCTCGAGCACATTCAATGCTATGGTACATTGGTCATGATGACGCGACCAAAGATTCCAAGGAGGGTAAGTCCTAAAAGATTCTGTCCGATTTGTTTATCTTGGTTGATTACTTTTGTAACCCTAAAATCTCTCGTTCATTCTTGCAGCTCTTTCTCCTGATGAGGTTAGAACCCGGATCAGAATGATCTGCGCTGGCGAGCCCGATGAGAAGGCTAATTTCCCCCGGATTTTGGCAATTGTTTCTGCAACAAAGAGAGTCGGGAGGTTTAAGGTAAAAATATCAACTATCTTTCATCATTTATGTGTTTTCTGATCGGTTTACCGTAAATCCTCTTTGATGTGTAGTCGATCGAATTGAAGATCAATGAGGCCACCGAGAGTTATGAGCCGATTGATACTCCGACTGCTCCTACAACCAACCAAGAAGGTGATCTTACAGAGATAGGTAACCGAACATAAATGTATATTCTAGGTGAAGAATTTTTGTCACCTAACTAACTTGGATTGTTAATTAGGCGGTTGTTGTGGACTCTCAAATGGTCGCTTACGACCCGTCAATTGCTATTGAAGCAACTGCTCTGGAGGTCGATGAGACCACACAATCCGACCCTATGGTCAGGGATCTTATTCTCAACCAGCTAGTCGAGAATATTGCTTCCAACCTCTTGTTGGTGGATGTGAGTGGTCTAACCAACCCTATCGATTTGGAGTCGGTGATGTTGGTTGTAAAGAAAAGAAAAGCGAGCGCATCGGATATTGCTTTAGCGCACTTCAAGTTCAAGACTAAGAAAACAAGGTATGTATACATGAAAAAGAAACATATGTAAATACTTATCGTTAGTGTTTCTAGAGTGTTGAGCTTCTTTTCTTCTCTCGTTATAGATCCTCTGGTGTTACGGTCACTTCCGACCAGAGCATCTCTCTAAAGAAGGCACCTGAGGAGAAAGAGGTTGAGCCAGCCCCCGAACAAGTGACAGAGTCAATGCCTGTTCGGAACCTGTGGTGGCTCCAACCCCACCTATGGAGGTGCTGGTAACTGAGGAATTCCAGCAGGTTCCGACCTCTGCTGGAAAGTCTCCTCTTCGTGTTACTTTCCTTTTTCTATTTCGAGTCTTGACAATAAGGAACTAAATGAGGCTTGGGGAAGAATATCGGATCGTCAATCAGAGACGAGTCCAGACTCCATTTTTTGTCGAATATAATAACATGGCAATACAGGTAAGCTTCCACGACCACTTTTAATAGCATTTCCCTTTGAACCTTGTCAAAAGCTCGAAGAGTCTGCTATTTTTGTAGTATTTGGTGGAGAATTTCGTTGTGGTCGGGGGACTGACCCAGCGAATAAAAGTCTTAGAGCAAAAGAACTCCAAATTAGAAAGTAAGCACCTTTTCATGTCTTCTCTTCTCCTTCTTTACCATTTAGCTCCTTCTCTGTTGATTATCTTCGCTCTTTATCATACTTGATATATTCGGAGAAGCTTGAAAAAGAGGTTACAGGCAAAAGGATCCATAATAGCCAAGCTTAAATAGGAATGCCAAAACAAGGACCAGTCAATCGAATATTTAACGACTAGACACAAAGAAGTCCTTGAAACTATCGAGAAGAAGGTTGAAGGTAACCGGTTGTAGACTCGACCAATGTACTATCTTTAATTATATGTATTTATTCTTTACTCTACTCGTGCAAAGCAAAATCAAGCATTGAAGAAAACAGAAAAAGCTCTTGAGTTTGAACGTGGCAAGGAGGCAACCTTTGGGCATAATCTTGAAGCGAAGGTCAAGGCCTTCAACAAGATGCTCTTCGATATGGGATCAGGAACGCAACTGCCCAGCTTAGGAGATCCCACGGAGAAGATCAACTTCCTTAGCCAACAACTCGAAGATCTTAAAAGTTTGCTTAAAACTACTCAGGAGAACCATGCATAGACTTTATTTGAAGTTGTCAAGAATGGAGTCGGTTTTGCTTTGGTAAAGCTACAAGCCTCCGACCCCAACATAAATCTCCAAGCTGTTGAGGAAGACTTCAACTTCTCGGGAGATAATGCAACCAAACTTTTAGAGGAAATGGCACCTCTCGAAAATAAGGTTGCAGGAAAATGGAGGTCGGATCTCCGACACTCAGCGATCAGTCTGGTGATCCTATGGAGTAGGTTATTGTAACATAGGAAGTATGAATATAAAAACTCACCTTTCTTTCGTCAATAATGTCTTTTGATTATCCTTTTGACTTATGAAGTACTCATATATTTTCTAGACCGCGACTGCTTATGTAGTAGAAGATCTTTACTAAAGAAGAAGTAGACCAAGAATAAGAGTAAAAGTCACGACCACTATTGATAGTATATGCTAATTATATGATAAGACCTGATCATGTTAATACTAGGAAATCAACTGTGGTCGAAACCAGTGTCTGACTTCAACTAGTTGTAGATTTGTTTTCCATAATAGAAATACCAAATAATAGATTACATGGTCGGAAGATAAGACTTATCTTTATGAGATAGAAAATATGCAAGGATGTATCCAATAAACGATAAGTGCTTTTATATATATGTAGTATCCAAACTAGTCGTAATGATTGTTAAGAACTGAAGACGTGAGAAACACCCCGCGAAACATGCTCATGCTCATGTCCGACTGGCAGCGAAGATCGTAGAAAAAGGACTAACGCTAGGAAGCTCCTTCCAGTGAGCAGGACCACATGCGGAGAGGAGAGACTTCGACTAGGAGGCTTTCCGTGTCTTGACTAGTAGCCAAACAAGAGTAAAACAGAATGTTGAAGTGAAGAAATGTAGTCTCTGAAATCTTAAGTATGTAAATCACTATGTGTAGTTGTTTGTGTTATGCTCCTTGTACTCGCATGTTTCTTTAAGAAAAGTGTGTGGTCGTGTCGGGACCCAAATATGCAAATTTGGACTCTCTGTGTATTCTGCACTAGTCGAGGATCACGCTAGTGCACACAGTGCCAACATTGATGAAATATCAACTCCATACAACGAAATATTAAATAAACGAGTAATTTGAATAACAAATAGTTGTTGTGACCTTAAGGTCGAGTTTTACAACTATTAAGCCATGCAAGGCTGACAATAATGAAATAAACTGCAGTGAAAATAAAGTAAACTCTAGCGGGCTCCCATCAATTTACCACAGGCAACTGACTGGGATCAAGACCGTAACGATCAACCTTCGTAGAATTCCTCTTCAAAATCTGGTGACGACTCCTCCGCTTCTGTTGATTTGTTTAGCAAGAGTGAGTACACACCGTACTCGCAAGTCATACCACAGAATGCAATTATACATGATGGCTTATTCCAAAGGAAATGGTGTAACACCCTGACTATAAGGACGTCAAGATGTCACCTACAATCACTAATCTTTAGAAAAATTTGCAACAATAAGTATTACTAGAATTGGCGTACCACAAGGATATACGTGAACATGAAATCATCAACAGTTTAATCAACGGATTGGAAATAAACATTTCAGGGAGATATGGTAAATACGGCCAAGTTGGCTTATTACAATTCAACACCAGGTATAAATCGAAGACAATATTAATTTCTGAAATGTTTTGGATTATGGTAGTGAGTGCATCATGTTGTTCTACCCACCATGAAAACCGTTCTTCCTTGTCATTTACCTAAATAAAACAACAAAGCAAGAATGAGCCAAAGACTCAGCAAGTAATTGTTTGTAACAATCAAACATTCCATGAACAATATATCACTTTCATAATTTGAACATTGACTGAAACAACTTTATGAATGGATGAAGTGGAATGATGCATTGAAGGAATTGGACATATCGCAAAGATATACCGGTATAGCGAGTGAAACACCCGTCGGTGTTCACTTAAAGTAATCGTATGAAGAACGTTTCATACAATCGCCCAACGTGGCCCACATTGGAATGGTGGACTCACGTAACGTGGCCCACATTGGAATGGTGGACTCACGCACCCATTCCGAATTGATGGGATTTTCAAGTGCCCATCTTTGGAATTGATGGGTCTTACAAAGATAATTATGCATGTCATGATGTGATTCCATGAAAATATTGAATAGTACTCATAAATGAAAAGATACACATGGCATTCATCTACAAATATGAACAAATATAATCATTCATTCACACATCACATAATGCATCAATCTTATTATACAAGTTACTTGCCTGCCGCGCTGCAACGGGTTGGGAGGTAATTGAGATACCCCTCCACTCACCGCTTCACCGCCTACAATATAAAATAATCGAAATGAGGACAAACGAGTATGGCAAAGCTACACGTGTCCTCCCACAATATCTAGCCAAACCATCCAAACAAAAGTTCATTTTGATCAATTTACCCAAACATTCCAAATATCCCTAATCTGGCAGTTTTACTAGAAAATTCACCAATAAAAAACCGTAAGTCCAAAAGACCTGAAACCAGTGCTCAACTTTTCTTAACTTTACTGGCTACGAAACTCTAGTTGATGGTAAACTCTAATTCGGCCAAAACAGAGGTCTAACCATCCAATGAAAACTATAACTACAGTCTGCCCAGAATTCAGAACAGCCCTAAAGAAAAGGCTCTAACTTTTAAACCACTGATCCAAATAACGTGATCTTTATCATCCTGGAAACCTGGTGAAATTATCTTCATAAACCTAGTTGGGTGGCCGACCTGATTCGGACTCTAACTAGATCAAAACCTAGGTGCAACCGACTATACCCAGAATTTCTGACAGACAGAGCAGTACGTGGTAAAACAGTCATAACTTTTAATCTACTGGGTGAAAATTCGTGATCCAGGTGCCAAAAGAAAGCTAATGAAATAAGGAACAATTCTCCAGAAGACACAGATGTCCAATTCGGCCTCTAAGATGCCCAAAACTGAGGTACAAAGTACTGGACAGAATCAATCTATTAACAGAATCAAAACGAAACTACAAATCCAATCGGATCATCAACTCTAATGGAATCAAACAACGAATCGGAGGTTTAATTACCCTTGAAGACCAGTAAGACGATGAAGATCCGCTGCACACGGGTCTTCCTCCCTTCCCCTCTCTTCTCTCTTCTAGGGCCGGCCACCGAGACGACGAGCGCCGCCGACGTCGGGGGGGAACGGAGTTGTTGGAGGGGAACTTGAGGAGGAGCGACGGGGATCACCGGAGTTGGCACCACCACCAAGGGGCAGCAATGGGGGCCGGTTTGGGGAGAGGAGGAGGCGGCCAAGGGGGAGGGGAGGAGCAATAGGGGTGGCGGCTAGGGTTTTTGGGGGGGGAGTGGTGCCCCCCCCCTTTGGCCGGCCATTACATGGGCCTACCGGCCCTCTTGGGCCACTGGTCGTGACTCATGCCCAAAGTTGACGACAATAGCAATAACCCCCCCCCACCCCGCTGTTTGGAAAAATCCGACGAAAGTTGTTTCTTTTACTCCCTCCGACTTCTTTCTTTTTACCGATTCGATTCCGGAAAGTTGTAAATCTCATTTTCGAATAAAATTTCCAGACAATTGAAACAATACAACCTAGCTGGATAAATGAGGTATTACAAATGGCTTATGTGGTTAATTTGCATAAATGCAACATTTGCAATTGAATACAGATAATAGATTGAGACGTAATTGAAAACAAATAGAGAATACTAATTTAACATTTGATTTCACAAAGAACACACAGTCTAATCAAGTTATTCACACAGCTGCATAAATTACCTCACACAGCTGACCCTTCCCAAATGTCTTTATGGAAATCTACCCTCGTGTGAAATTCCCGAGCATGTCCATAACCGAGGACGCGGATATTCGAATAGATTGGTTTAACACTCTGCATAGGTTGTACACTTTACCCACAAGATGTAACCAACCGGATCAGAGTTGATCACAACAAAACCTTTCGGAAACTTCATCTCAAACAATGACACTCCCGATGTGCTTTCCTGCCGGCCAACCGATACACACAGTGTTTGGTTACCACACACATCGTTGAACAGGGAACCTCCAGCCCATCACACAGCTTAAATACAACCTGAGTTGTCAATGTCAAGACTGCATAACTTACTAAGTTAGGCCCAGCCCATACTAGGCATGTGGTCGTACAGTAAGGCCCAGTTCAATGGTGCACAAAGTTAAATCCTTAATTGACCAAGGCAAGACTTTCCGCTTTTACCCAAATCACAAAGTTTAAAGCACACAGCTCCACCATTCACACAGATCCACAACTTGCCTCAGTCTAAATCTTTTCCCACCCTGTTGATTAAGTGCAACACATACCATCAACAAGTAATAGCACACAGCACATACAGTTTCATCACACAGTTCTATAATCACTTAGTCAAGTTTATAATTGCAACTCACATGAAATGGTGACTCGTGGCATGGCTAAGCAGTCTACTCGTATATAACCAACCCACGTTGGTGCTACGATAATACCAACTAGTAATGAACCAACCTAGGGTGATAAAAGATCATAGCATACAATATACAATGTGGATATAACAAATTGGATTAATAACTATCCCAAGAGCATTTAAATAATTACTTGAAATAGAATGCAATACATTGAAACAAAGTATTTTGAAAACTGGGTTCAATATGATCGAAGGTATAACTTACCTTGGAATAGGTCTAGGTACTGGTCTTGATCTTGAGGTGCTCCTCCTTCTCCAAAATTTTCCAAGTATCGACGTCTACTCGCAAACGAGACAAAAGAAATAAAAACAAATAAATAATAGAGGCAAAACAAGCTCCAAAATTTGAATGGGCTCAATCGGAAGTCGGATGCAAAAGTTATGGGCTTTAGAAGATCGGAAATCAAATAAAACCCTAATTTGGATTTTTAATGAATTTCCCAAATTATTTTTATAAAGGAAAATTGGATTATTGCGCAATGCATGCGTCAGCCGAGAATTTCCGAAAAAAGAAATAGATTAAAAGAAATCTGACATGTGGGCCCCACATATCAATCTCTGGCTCACGGTGAACTGAGTGAACCGAGCCTCGGGAGAGTTGACGCGGTGGACTGGGCCACGCACGCGTGTGTTGGCACAGATTTGGTGCCACTTGGCCGCCACACCAAAGACCGAGGCCGATCGGGCGCCGAGCCGACGACGGCGGCGGCGGCCGGAACAAAGGGCAATGGCGATCGGGCGGCGAAGTCACCGTGGCGGAGGGTACCGAAGCTTCCCTGTGTTATTGCGACTGCTTGGTGCCCTTACCGGGCCGGGCGATGACGACGGTGACCGGCGGCGAGGAAGAAGCGACGGTGGTGCTTCGGGTTTTGTCGGAAGTGTGCTCCGGCGGTGCTCCACCGACGAGGAGGGGCGCACGAGGTAGCTGGGACCTTGATAAACACGATGGTGCAGTCGGTGGGGCAAGGGCGACAACGACGGCGGTGCAATTCGCGAAGAAGAAGTTCGGCCGAAAACCCTAGAACTTGAAATGTGGCGGCGCTAGAGCAATCGGTGCGACGAGGGTGGCGGCTCTGGGTTGCGGAGGTCTGTGCGATCATAGGGGGTATTTATAGGACCAGGGGACGCTGAATTGAAACCCCAACCGAGTCCAAACGGCCGCGATCGGAATTTCCGAGACTCGGGGAGATTGGGAGGGATTCGGTAGCCGATTTGGTTAGGGATCAGTACGGGATAGAAACGGCTACAAATTGGAGGGGTCGACGCGAAGAATCAGCGACCGTTACGATTTTGTCGGACGAAGCTTTGAACAGCGGCAACGGCGGGCGAAGGCGCGGGCGCGAGGAGGAAGAAGGGTCGCGGAGACGATGACTCGGTGGCGGTCCCACCTGGCAGCGGCAGTGAGGCGCGGGCGAGCGAGCGAGCGAGATCAGCGGGCTAGGCCACGCGGCGATCATCCAATGGAGGAAGGCGGGGTTGAGCACAAGCGTCCGAGCGAAACGAGAGGCACGCGTCGTGCATCCAACGGACGAGGGCACGGGCGAGCGGGGAGATGGGCTGGTGCGCGGGAATAATGTTAGGCTTCGGCCCAACACTGTTCCGAAAAAATTTAATTGATTTCTCTTTTTAGAAAATCCAGAAAATACAATTTGCAATTAGAAAAAAAAACAAATAAGCTTGGAAAAATTCTATAAAATTCTAGAAAATATATCTAAGCACATAGAATCCAAATAAAATAGTTTTGACAATTGTTGATGTTGGGATTAATCATATTAAATTATTTTGTCCTTAAAGTCCATATTAAGCTTTTAATATAAATTCAAATAAAATGCAGATGATGAGATTTTCAACTAACAAATAAATAAAAGATTTTCAAAGGCTCAAAAGTTGGGATGTTACAAATCTCCCCCCCCCCCCTAAACGAATCTCGACCCCGAGATTCAGGCTAGCTAGAGAAAAGCCTAGGAAACTCGGCTTTCAAATTTTCTTCGTGTTCCCACGTTGCTTCTCCTTGTGAGTGGTTGCTCCACTGGACTTTACAGAAATAGACGGTCTTTCTTCGGGTGCGGCGCTCTGCGACATCCAAAATCTTGACAGGCTGCTCTTTATAAGTGAGGTCTTCTTTCAGCTCGATTAATTCCAGCGGTGTTTGCTCTTCCGGCACCCGGAGAATCGTCGCACCATTTCTCCCCTCCAGCCGACAGTCCACCTTCGGTTGAGCCACCACCGCCCTCCGGATCGCATCCCTTCTATTGTTCCATTTTTGCCATCCATTGCCATCCCTTCTATTGTTTCTTAAACCCTTGCCTTTTATTGATGAGAACAGTATACTAACTTATGCTAGTTTCTTGTGCATTCATAGGTGTGAAGGACATAACATCTTTGGAAATCAAGGAGGGAGTCTTATCACATTGCAATAAGGAGACTACCCAGGTCCAAGCGTCCAAGCCCACGCCGCGTGGAAGGTCCAACTGTGTGAAGGCTTAGCCCAGTGTGTGGTAATCAAATGAATTAAACTAAGTCATGTTCAGTAAGAGAAAGCTTCGCAAGAGCCAATACTCACGGTCATCCCAGATTGATTAGCACATGTATTAGTTTAAAGTGTGAACCTTTTTAGGGGAGTCGAACCATGTACTAAGTGGTTCGATCAAATAGCAGAAAACAACTCGGTCTCATGATCAACTAGAAGAGAAGACGGCCCAAGGCCTACTATGCATGGCGATGAACGTCATAAGTAGCAGTCGCCGTCCTCATGTACAGGGGACGAGATTTTTTATAATACATTGAAACTTATTGCTTGTTTTCTTCGTGATGGCCAAACCATCAATTGAGGGAATTGGGAGTGATGCATGAATCAAGATCGTTCAACCTTTCCGCTGGGAATTGGGAGCGCGATAGGGCTTCGCTTGGTGGTTGTGAAGTCCGACGCGTGTGTTCTCGCGAATTAAAGAGTGTTCGTTCTTGCATTGGCAACGGGGATCACTACGATTCGAGAGGCTACACGTGAGTATCTTGATCCTACGTCGAGAAGATCAGGCGACCCCGTATCATCTTGGTATTAGAGCGCGGTTGACTCGGTAGGATTACTTATCCTTAGTTTAGATTAATTTGTTCTTTGATGTTCGTTTTTCCTAGAGTCCATAAACCGAAAATTACAACACAAAATTCCAAACCCTAGTTTTTGCATCTGTTATTTTGGTGAATTTAGTTAGGTTCTAGTCCATTATAAAGTTTTGTTTAAGTGCTGATCATCGTGTTCTTGCGTTGCTTAATCGTTGTGTCATTTCCTGTTGCCTCATATGAATCATATTTATTTATTTATTTTAAAAAAGGATTGGCTACATGTCGACGATCAAATCGCCGATCTTATGAACATATAAATGAAAAGAGGAAAAATATGTGTGACTTCAGGGAGTGGATCTGACTTGCTCTTTATTGCTATGAACTCACGATTACAAACACAGAGAGTATCTAAAAACACAACACTTTGCTAAGTCTTGTTTGATGTCTTTTGTATGTCTCGTTGTCCCTTGTTGCGTCTTTTTCCTTTCCGTCCTTCCATGACCCTCCTTAAATAGTTGATGAAGCAGTGGCAGTTATCCCATGAAGAGACATCCGTTGGGGCGACGATCCTGCAGTCGGGAAGAGACGGCAGTTTGGCGGTTCCACTAACTGTAAAGGCGGTTGGTGAAAATGTCAACTGTTTGGCGGTTAATGATTTAGGAGAGTTTAATTCATCAACTGTGATAGTGTTGTAATTATGTGGAATATGAAACACGTGATTCATTCATCACATAGTGAGTGGCGTGGTCGGACACTTGACCCAGGCGCCTGTTCATAGCTTCACGAGCACTTACCTGGTCGTGGACTAGGTTTGAGACTTAGTTCGACCAGGGTATTTATTATATAACTTCCGTAATACCTTCGACCAGCTAGGTCGGTGGTCTTAGAAGTTACGACCACGAAGACGTATGGTCTTTATCATATATTAGGATAATATATGAATATTTTAATCCTCAACAGCTAGCCCCCGAACTTTTAAATGAATGTTGGTCGTGCGGACACGTTCTTTGATGCAATCATATCGAACAGACCTCTCATTAAATGCCGTGAGACTCGAGGCGGTCTGTGTTCATTTTAAAGTTGAGAAACTGCTTTGGAAAAAGGAAAAAGCCTTTCTGTCCGTCAGGCGAAAAGATATTTGCCCGTTGGACTTCTCGAAGAGTCGGTTACAGTGAAAATGTCTATAAAAACGTCTCCGGCTGAGTGCTTTAAACCTTTACGCTTCTATCTCCAAGAAAATCTTCCTTGAGTTCTTCACCCAAAAAAGGAAAGCATCATGTCGGACCTCATCGCAAACTGGTCGATCTCCGATCTGAGCGAGAGAAGATTGGAGAGTTTGAAGAGAGTTGGGTTGCTACCCGACAGGAGTTTGATCCCTTGGAGATCGGCTTTTGGAGAACACTGCCCAAGTGGCGAGGAGGGAGAAATCCGGTATTCCTCGCGACGTTGAGTGCGGGCTCAAGCTTCCAAAGACATTCTTTTCTTTCTCAAGTCTTTGGAGTTCTACGAGGTCGAATTGATCAACCTCGCTCCCAACGCCATTGTGAACCTAAGTATCTTCGTCTACCTCTGCGAAGCATACTTGGGGATTCCACCGACGATGGAACTCTTCAAGTATTACTACCGGATGGCTAACACGAAGAAAACGACAAAGCACCCTAGGAATGTACCCTAAGGCTTCATGGCGGCAAAGGTGACGAGTACATTCGTATGTACTCAAGTCTTCTTGGTCGTCATGGAAGAAAAGTGGTTCTACATGAAGGTTACGCGAGAAGACGGCTGACATTAATGGTAAGAAGCGGTCGAGAACTCGCGTTAGCGTTCCTCCTCAAAGAAGGAGGGGAAGTTGGGAGATGGGTTGAGGCTATCCATCTCTTGAGTGTCGGGGTTTAACCTCACGCACGTTGTAAGGGACTTTTCCATTAGGAGGATTAGTCCTTTAAAGACCGTGGCACGCTCGATGCTCGGTTCATTGGTGGCGATGACGCTACGAGGATTCGATCCGGGTAATTTTTAGAAAATACGACCGGTTTATTTTCTTGAGTTGATTATTTCCGCAAAAACTAAGACCTTTCGTTTGCATTTGCGGTCTTGTCTTACGAGGACGTCGAAGCAGGATCAAAATGATCCTGGCCGCGAACACGATGACAAGGCCGACTTTCCTTTAATCCTAGCACTTGTTAGTGCCGAGGAGAGGACCGAAAGACTTAGGGTAAGTGTATTAACTTCTTTTCACCTTTGCGATTATTTTCGATCGTTTTAATCCTCTTTATGTGTAGTTGGTGGACTTAAAATCAATGAGGCTACGGAGACGTGTGAGCCTATTGATTATCCAACCAGCCTTGTGATCGCTGAGGGCCGTGGTCACGCTGAGGTAAGCAACTGAAAGAAATAACTTCTGCAAGATGAAGTATATTCTTCACCTGATTAACTTGGTTTGTTAAATCAGGCGGCAATTACTGAGTCTCGTATAGTTGTCCATGAGACAGCTGTTCCTGAGACCAGTGAAACCACACTTTCTGATCCAGGAGTCAGGGACCGTGTCCTCGACCAGATAGTCGAAGACATCGCATGTGATCTTCTGATTGGAAATGTGGAAAATGTAATTGAACCTACCGATTCGAATGGTGGAACAAAGAGAAAACAGTATAGCGGACTTTAAACGGTAGCGTTATAAGATCAAAACTAAGAAAATCACCAGGTATGTACAATTTTATACGAAAAACATACCTCGTATATCCCAAGTAGAATTGAACTTTGTGTTTCTCTTGTGCAGATCTGCTGGAGTTTCAGTTGCTTTCGACCAGTCAAACCCAGCAGACAAAGTGGTCGAGGGTAGTTCCGACCAAGGCTTTCCTCAGGGAAATAACTCAGAGGAGGAAATGGTCGGGAAAGCCCCCGAGCCAACTTCGGTACCGGAACCTGAGCTAGATCTTTTGATGGTAGATATGCCATCAGCAGAGGTAGAAACTTCTGCAGAACTTCCACAGGTTCCTGAAGGTACCTCCTCCCAGTATAACAAGTTCCCTTTCTTTCCTCGATTTACCGTGAGCAAGGAGCTTGAGAATTACTGGGAGAGAATATCGGATCGCCTAACACAGGCGGAGCCCGATAAAATATTTACCGATTACAATGATGCCGTAATTCGGGTAAGTGTCTTCAATCTTCTCCATAGTTTTCCTTTCTCAAAGTTACTCAAGAAGGTTTATGGAAGAAATGCTATTTATGCAGCATATGATCGAAAACCTCGCTACGGTCAGAGGACTAACCGAGCGAGTTAGGATATTAGAAGAAAAACACTCTGAGATAGAAAGTAAGAGTTCTTCTTCTTTTTTCCTTATTAAGACTTTCCTTTTATTCATTCTCCCTTATCAGAGATTCTTTTGATAGATTTAGAGAAAATAAAAGAAGATGCTTTGGCTGAAAAGGCCAGAAGAATAAAGCTTGAAGAAGAACTTCAGGCTAAAAACCGGTCGATCGAAGTCTTGACGACCAGTAATAAAAAGCTTCTGGATGATTCCAGGAAGAGAGAGGAAGGTAACTGGTCGTAGCCATGACTCAGTACATCTTCCAATCTTTTTACTTAATACTTGTTTTGTCTATGCAGAACAAAAACAAGCATTGACCAGAGTGAAGAAGGCTCTGGAATTTGAGCAAGACAAGGGGGCGGCTCTCGTGCTTAGTTTGGACGAGAAAATCACCTCACTAAACAAAATGCTCTTTGACATGGGCGCGGGATCAAGCTTGCCCTCCTTGAGTGACCCAATAGAGAAGGTCAATTTTCTTGGCTCTTTGCTGGAAGCGCTCAAGGTTTTGCTCAAGACCACTAGGAGAACTATGCCCCTCTGTAAGGAGTCTATTGCTTGTGGAGTCGGTCTTGCTTTGGCAAAGTGAAAGCTTCCACCCATCAACTAACCTTCAAGCCATCGAAGAGGATTTCAACCGCCACTCGCAGAGGCAAATCAGATCCTCGCAGAGATGAAACCTCTAGGCGAAAAGGTCGCAGAAGAGATGGAAGTCGGATCTCCATCTAGCAGTAGTTAGCTTAGGCATTCTCTAGTAGTTTAGCTGCAGGAAAAAACAATGCATTACAATGTAAAGACTTACCTTTCTCTCATCAAAATGGAAAAATTCTTTTATTTATCCTATTCGACTTGTGAATTTATGTCTTATCTAGCCCCGATTTGTTATATAGTAGAAGATCTTTACTATATAATAGTACTACCTGAGGCCAAGAATATAAATCTAAATCTCAACCATTACTTGTAAGTATGTACTGATCGGTAAAAAACTGATCGTGATAATACTAGGAAACCTTTATGGTCGGGAAGTGTAGGTTTCGGCTAGTTATAAATCTGTTTTTAATGATCAAGTACTTTACTAAGACAACATATGGTCGGAAAAATAAAGAATTCTCCTTGATAAGAGGAAAAACATGAAGAACATATGTTAAAAGGAGGCAGTGGTTTTACTTCTATGCGATGCTCAATCTTGGTCGGAATGAACCTAGCTAGGAAATAAAGGTATAAAATACATTTCGCAAGACGTGCTCATGCTCTTAGTCCGACTGGCAGCGGGGATCGTAGGAAAAGACCGTCGCTAGGAAGCTCCTTCCGATGGCGGAACCACGTGCGAAAAGGAGAGACTTCGACTAGGAGGTTTTCCGTGTCCGACCAAAGAGCCAAACAAGAGTAGAAAGCAGAATCTTGAAACATAAAATATACACTTTATAATCCAGAGCATACGAACCGCAGTCGACCAGGATTAGGCAACGTCATATAAATAACATCACCCGCCACTCCAAAATTAATTATTCAATTTAGAGGAATTTAAATGAAATGAAATGAAAAGAAATAAAGAAAAGATTAAACAAAGAACTTACGCAATTGGTCAATGTTCCATGAATTTGACAAAATCCTGCCGTCTGACATGGCTAATCGTACTGAGCCTGGTCGGGTAACTTCGACCACAGTGTAAGGACCTTCCCATTTAGGGGAAAGCTTATTGCGCCCCGCTTGGCTCTGAATTTTTCTGAGAACCAGATCACCTACAGATAGGTTGCGAGGTTGCACCTTACGATTGTAGTACCTTCGCATGGCTTGTTGGTAGATTGCCGAACGAATCAAGGCTTGGTTTCGTCGTTCTTCAAGGAAATTGATATCGTCGAGTCGATGTTCTTCCTGATTGCTTAAGTTAAAACAATCAGTGCGAGCAGAGCCAATTTTCAATTCTGGAGGAAGCATAGCTTCGGCCCCATAAACCAAAAAGAAAGGTGTTTCACCGGTCGCACGACTGGTCGTGGTCCGGACAGCCCATAAAACAGAAGGAAGTTCTTGAACCCAAGCCCCTGACCGTTTTATTAACTGGTCGAATACTCGACGTTTTATCCCCTGTATTAGGATACCATTAGCACACTCATTGCTCCATTGCTCGTGGATGAGCCACGAGCGAAATGGATTTTGATTCCTAGTTCTTGCGAATTCACGAAATTCTTTGCTGAGAACTGGTACCGATTATCGATGATGATCGATCGGGTACACCAAATCGTGTAATCACATTTTTTGTTATGAACCTCTTAGCGGCTTCAGTTGTAACTTTTACAACTGGCTCGGCTTCGATCCATTTTGTAAACGTGTCAATCATGACGAACAGAATTGAAGCCCCGGTGCTCTTAGGAATGGTCCCGAATGTCCAAATCCCAGTGTTGTAAAAGGCCAAGAAAGAGGGATTGTTTGCAAAGCTTGTGTAGGTTGATGTAATTGTCGGCTATGAAATCGACATTATACGCGCCGTCACGAGCTCTTTTGCATCATGAAGGCGATTGGCGAGAGTATCCTTGCTGAAGGCCTTACCGACCGTGGTTACAGAGGAATGATGTGCTCCATGACTCCTTCATGAATTTGGTTAGCAACTTAATGCCACCGATTGAGATATGCATCTCATCAACACTCCATGAGATACTCGTTTATACAAGGTACATTCGATTAGAGTGTATGATTTGGCTTTTCGTGCTATACGATCGGCCTCTACATCATCGTCGAGAATTAGGTCATTTGAAGATAATTGTAGATCGACGTCATCCAGTCTCTACCTTGATCGTCACCGATCTGTGGAGCATCTAAGTTATCAGAGTCAATAGGATTGACCTGATGTAAACTATCGATGTTCTCGGAATGCTCGACCACCGAGGGTGAATCGAGTTGCTCGAGAAAAACTCCCGGCGGGACGGTTGACCTAATAGAGGCCATCCGCGTTAAGCGACCGCTAGAAAGTTCTCCTTTCTAGGAATATGTTGATCCGAAACCGAAGAGGTGCTTTTGAATTTCCGTACTTCGTCCGATAGGAAGACATCTTGGTACTCGAGCATTGGTACTCTTTCCCTACTTGATTCGCTACTAGTTGAGAATCACCTTTCACTAACAATTTGCGAATCCCGAGCTTAACGAGCTCAAGTCCCGCCGGCAAACCTTCGTACTCGCCACATTGTTTGTAGCGGGAAAGTTAAACTGGACGGCATACTTGATGTGTTCGCCGGTAGGGGATATCAAGACGACTCCAGCCCCCGATCCCTTAAGCATTAAGGAACCGTCGAAGTACATTGTCCACTCGTCGTGGTGCTCGTACTCAGGTCCTTGCTTAGATTCCGGGTTTGTCCACTCGGCAATGAATTCTGCTATTGCCTGATACTTTATGGCTGTTCGTGAGATGAAATGAAGGTCGAACGTCCCTAGTTCCACCGCCCATTTTGCTATTAAATCCGATGATTCCCTATTTCCAAGGACTTGACCTAAGGGATATCCAGTAGGCACGACCACTTTGTGGGCCTGAAAGTAATGCCTTAGTTTCCTTGAAGCCATAAGGAGACTATAAAGCAACTTTTGTACCTGTGGATATTTTTCCTTTGGCCCATGTAAGACTTAAACACGTAATATTTCGTCGTTGGGCGTTTTCACGGTCTACGACCAAGATTACCACGAACGACTTGTGGCGTTGCGACCACGTAAATCAATGATGTTTCCCGGTCTTGGAGAGACTAGGACAAGGGCACTCGTAAGGTACTCTTTGAGTTTTTCAAAGGCATTGTTCGCTCATCGTCCACTGAAACTTCCATGTTTAGAAGAAGTTTAAAGAAAGGTAGTCCCTTTTCCCTAACTCGCTATGAAACGACTTAGCGCCGCCATACAACCGCTAACTTCGGACTTCCTTCTTCGTGGTCGGGGCATCGATGGATGGCCGATATCTTTCTTGGGTTTGCCTCGATACCTCTAGCGAAACTAGAAAACCGAGCGACTTTCAATGAAACCCGAACACACACTTCTCGGATTCAACTTGAGGTTATGTCTTCTCAAGTTATTGAAAGTCTCTTTAAGTTCAAGCATATGATCGCGGAGTTGACACTTTTACTACCAAGTCATCAACGAGGCTTCCAAATTCGACCTATTTGTGGGTGAAGGTTTTCGCATTAATCTTTGAAAAGTGGCACCAAGCATTTTTGAGACCAAAGGGCATCTTTACATAACGAGAAGTGCCACATGGAGTGATGAAGGAAGTTTTCTTCATCTTCTTTACTCATACTAATCTGGTGGTACCCCGAGTAGGCATCTAAAAACTTAATAACTCACACCGGAGGTAGAGTCTACAAGTTGATCAATGTGAGGAAGGGGAAAATCGTCCTTCGGACAAGCTTTATTAAGATCTGTGAAGTCTATACACATCCTCCATTTCCCATTACTCTTCCTAACCATTACAGGATTAGCGAGCCACTGAGGGTGATGTACTTCACGAATAAATCCGACCTTTAAGAGCTTGTCAATCTCGATGGATGGCGTCCTTCCGGTCGGGTGCGAAACGTCGAGCTTCGCTGACCGAATGTTTGTCGCCGATCGCTAGCTTTGTGCTCAATCACCTCCCTGGGGACTCCGGGCATGTCGGACGCTTGCCATGCGAACACATCCTTGTTTGCTCGGAGGAAGGAGACGAGTGACTCTTCCTATTTAGGATTGAGTCCTGCTCCGATCAGAACCTTTGGTGAGGATCCATCAGCATTGCTTGACATGGCGTTTCCTGAAGGAGCGCCTTTGTCAAGTAGAACCTCTTTGGTGCAGTCGGATGGTTTGGGCGTTATCTTGGGTGCGGAGTGCTTGACACGCATGGATGATGAGTCGAATTTACGGCCTGGTAGCTCATCGACCGATTCTAAAGACCTTCGATCACATCGTATGCCATTTTGCGATCTCCACGAACCATGATCACCCCTTTCGGTCCTGGCATTTTCAAACTTTGATACCCGTAGTGCGTGGCTATCAAGAATTTTGCTAACGCCGGACGACCAAGAATTCCATTATATGCGGTTTCGAAATCAACCACGTCAAATGAAATCTTTTCCGTTCGAAAGTTATCAGGACTTCCAAACGTAACCGGTAAGGATACTTGTCCTATCGGTTTGCCAGTAGAACCAGGAACTATGCCATGAAAGGCGTATTTTACCGGTTTTACTTTTGATCTGAGAACCTGCATATCTTCTAAAGCTCCCGAAAATAAGATATTTAAAGAACTACCACCATCTATCAAAACTCGATTGACTTTGCAATTATTAATAGTAGGCTCTACAATAATAGGGAACCTACCCGGTCGAGTTGATGAGACGAGGCAATCTTCTTTGCTGAAGGAGATCACGGTATCCTACCACCTTGATGGTTTGGTGATGATCGAAGGTTCCGATAGGTTGACCTCTCGCTCCATGGCTTTCAGATGACGGCGTGAGTCGTATGAAGAAGATCCTCCGAAGATCATATTGACCGTGCGCTGAGGCTCCTGGTACTCCATCTCTTCGTCGCCATCCTTGTCCTTTTTGGAACTTGTTTCCCCCAACTCCTAGATTGCGGGAAATGGGCCTTTACCTGCATAGAAATCCTCCAGCTTCTTTTGCCAAACACGACATGTGCGCAAGTCATGCCCTGCCTGTTGGTGAAGTGGACACCACTTCTTGCCTTTATTATGGCCATCGGTCGGAACTTTGGTTTTGCCCCGACCGGTATAGTCCTTCTTACCCTTGAACGGTTTATCTGGAACCGCTAGGACTTCTTTGGTGCCCGTTTTGCGGTGCTTCTTCTTCTTGGAAACCTTCTTGGGATTCTTTTCTGACTTCTCAAGGCCAGGTTGAGGGATTTTCTCTTTTCGATCAATGGCTTCAGTCCATTCAACCGCCTCACTAGCGGCCGCATACTTATCAGCCATGTCAAAGAGTTCGGCGGTTGTTCGTGGAGGATTCATAGCGATGTCCTCCGTAAACCGCCGATTCCTTAAACCTGCCTTGAATGCCTGAATCACAGAAGATTCTGCAATTTCTGGAATAGAATTTCGAACCTGGCTGAACCTCTTGATGTACTGACGGAGAGTTTCCTTTGGTTCTTGCCGAGTTCGATGGAGATCATCCTCCTTTCCAGGGCGATCGTACGTACCCTGGAAATTCACAATCAACAGATCGCAGAGCTGTTCCCAAGTATAAATAGATCCGATCGGTTGGTTAAGTAACCAAGACCGGGCCGATCCTTCCAGAACCGTGGGCAAATAATTAGCCATCACGTTTTGATCACCACCAGCTGCTCTGATGGCAGTGGTGTATATCTGGAGAAACTCTAATGGATTTTGAGATCCATCGAATTTATCAAGTTGGCGGTCGAACCCATTAGACCAACGCATGACTTGGAGCCTGCGAAAAGGCTCGACAACTCATGGCGATTCATAGCGCCTTCTTGGAGAAGGTGCGGATTAGGATCGATGGGAGATCGGTTTCTTCTATTTGAGCCGAGGCTCCGTCGTCCCGATCCGGTCGTGGGCGTTATCATGGCGCCTTTGACCATTAGCATGGTTCGGATGATGACGGAGATCATCCGGGCCAATCAGTGCTCTCCTTGGCTAGGGAAGAGGCCGTTGTTGAAACAACCTTCTTCCTTCATGACCTCTTGGTCGGAATCGCCGAGGAGGTCTAGGTACCGGTGGATGACCATGCTGCCCTCTCTCGAGGAGGCGTTGAGATGAAGTCACCGTTAGACTTTGCGACATCCCTTGCCCTCGCACGCTTCGCGGCGCTGCGCGGTTCGTTGAAGAATTTCAATACTGCTCCACCAATTGGGTAAAGCCCGAGCTTGACCGTAATAGGTCGATATTATTAAAAATATTTTGGATCGACACAAGTTACGAGCTGCTACGAAGGTCTCGGAGGATTCATCGAAGATGTTGGTGTTCGAGAACAGAAGTTCCTCTGGACCTTTGGCCTAACCCCGTCATGCTGTCATCCTTGGTGAAATTTGTACCGCGTATTAGCCGATGGGCGTCCATCGGCTCCGTTGCCTCCGGTAGGTGGTGCTTGATTGCCCGCGCCATCTCCATTAGCAGGTGGTGGCGAGGCAGGGTGTGCAGGACTGCGAGTGGCATCACGATCAGCATTTTCGATCGTGTTGACCTCATGCTTCCAGCAATGATCTTCTGAGGAGCTTCCACTGTGACTAGTGGAGAACTTCTCGCTTCTACTACCGAGACTTCCACGACGGAGACCGGTCGGAGATGAGAACCTCCGGAGGTCTTCGCGGGCTCACCGATCTGGCGGATTGCCGGCCGGATCATCGAGTCTTATCGTCCTCACTCGGCCCATTACGGTGAGGTTTCATCGACACCGTTACGGATGCGGTTGGTCCTGGAATTTCGAGGCCGTTGGTGAATACCATCGACCATGATTGTGTCAAAGGTATATTGACCCTCGGGTTGTGAAATGAGGTATTGTCACCTTTTTCACGGTCGGAAACCGGTCTTGGAAGAACATTCGACGTTCGAATCGATCGGAACAACCGTTCCTCGTAAAGCGCCTCTTGGCGCAGCGGTGTATCTTCATCCATCCGCTCAAGTTATTTGTCGTCGCCGACGTCGCGAACCATCGGAGGAGGACGAAGATTCCCATGTTGCATGGCTTGGATGCGAGCTTCCATGTCAAGGTTGGAGTAGTCATCCAAGTCGAACCGTTTTCCTCATCCCAAGTTCTGCCATACTTGTAGTTACAAAATGGAGAAAGCGGATGAGTTGAACAAAGAACCTTCTTAGAAGTTTTGCACTATCCTCCCCACGGACGGCGCCAGCTGTCGACGATCAAATCGCCGATCTTATGAACATATAAATGAAAAGAGGAAAAATGTGCGTGACTTCAGGGAGTGGATCTGACTTGCTCTTTATTGCTATGAACTCACGATTACAAACACAGAGAGTATCTAAAAACACAACACTTTGCTAAGTCTTGCTTGATGTCTTCTGTATGTCTCGTTGTCCCTTGTTGCGTCTTTTTCCTTTCTGTCCTTCCATGACCCTCCTTAAATAGTTGATGAAGCGGTGGCAGTTATCCCATGAAGAGACATCCGTTGGGGGGCGACGCATCTGGTCGGGAAGAGACGGCAGTTTGGCGGTTCCACTAACTGTAAAGGCGGTTGGTGAAAATGTCAACTGTTTGGCGGTTAATGATTTAGGAGACGTTAATTCATCAACCGTGATAGTGTTGTAATTATGTGGAATATGAAACACGTGATTCATTCATCACATAGTGAGTGGCGTGGTCGGAGACTTGACCCAGGCGCCTGTTCATAGCTTCACGAGCACTTACCTGGTCGTGGACTAGGTTTGAGACTTAGTTCGACCAGGGTATTTATTATATAACTTCCGTAATACCTTCGACCAGCTAGGTCGGTGGTCTTAGAAGTTACGACCACGAAGACGTATGGTCTTTATCATATATTAGGATAATATACCCTCAACACTACAGTACTACGCCGATCTGCGAACAGTGCTTAGAACAATTTCGCAGATTTTTCCCCCTTCATCTTTGAGACTAGTCTTTGATAATTGTTTAGGGGTTGTTCATTGAATTATTTACACTTGCTGAAAACTTGAGCTTGTGCAAGGGAAGCTTAAACTCTAGTTACGACAAAAAAAGAACGAAAGAACAGACAAGATATGCAGTAAAAAAGGAAAGAAAGAAGAAGAAAATGATATTGGCCGACACTTGGGAAAAGGATAACCTTAGTTCATAAATTTCATATTTTGTATTTAATTTATTTGAGCAATCTTGTGCCCTTATATTTCATATTATTGCAATTGACTAGCGTCTCTCCTAGTACTTGGTGCAAAACGAGCTATTTAATTCTCAATTTCAGATTGCCTCTATTTAGCTCATTCCTTTGTTTGTATTGAGTCACATTGATCTTTGAGTGTGCGTTCATACACTTCATTTAAACCTTGTGAATCAGCACTTAGGCAAAATATTCTAGCTTGGATTGTTACTTAGCTTTACAACATCAAGAATTTCAGATTGCTAGAATATGCACCTCCATACCAAGCTCCACCAAATAATCATTGATGTGCAATTGTGAACACTCTTCAATTCGCCTGATCGTCACTTTGCCATTGTAGGTTCCACCAAGTGTAAGTTTCTTTTGACCTTAATTCACTTCGGAAGGGTAAGAACTTTACTTATGAGAGAAAAGAGAGATTAAGTGAATTTTTACTAATCATCCATATATTTTGTTACTGTCTTGTGTTCGTTGGTACAATTTAACCTTGTCAGGTGGAGAAACTAACTATAGAGAGGAGCATGATGTTGATCTTAATGCCCCGGTGACTCGTTTCCAATACCAGACATTGCGAAGCACATTGCAACAAGAATTTGTGACTGGCACCACAGCAATGGAGGAACAACTCAAGGCGGATATGACTACCTCATTGCAGGATCTTTGCATCGAGCTCAATCAACAAATGAATGTGTTGCGTACGGGCATCGTGACTGATGTTGTGCGGGTACTTCGTCAGCAGCAAGAAGATAGTGTGCATCTACCAGCTCACATACCTCTACGAGATGAGGAGGTCGTTGTACGACTCGCCCAGGATGCTCAACAACGGCGAGACCGTGTGGTGGCACAAGCCATACGACCACCTCCACCTGGGAGAGGAGGTGGGGGAGGCGCCCAAGGACCCAGGAGGGGTCGTGGGCATGGTGGTCGAGGTGGGGGACCGCCTCACTTCGACGACGATGACTTGTACAACTACGATGATGGATACCACCGCCGACACTGCCACAGCAATGAACGACCTCATGAAGAGAAATTTGGTAAGCTTAAATTTACTGTGCCAACATTTTTAGGTACACATGATTCAAAGATTACCTCACTTGGGAGCTCAAGGTGGACAAGGTGTTCCATATGCACAACTACTCCGAGGTGAAGAAAATGCACATGGCTGCACTTGAATTTGACAAATATACACTCATATAGTGGGAACAAGTTCAAAATCAAAGGAGAGAATACAAAGAACCTCCCATCACTACATGGGAAGAGATGAAGTATCACATGAGAGCGAGGTTTGTCCCTAAATATTACAAACATGATTTATTTGATAAATTACAGCATATGAGCCAAGGAAATCTCACGATGGAGGAGTATTATAAAGAGATGGAGATGGTCATGATTCGAGCTAATATATTTGAGAAAGAAGAACAAACAATGGCTCGCTTCCTTGCTGGTTTGCACCCTCCCATCAAGCGCATCACCGAATTTCAGCCCTACAACAACATGGTGGAGTTGGTGAATCAAGCAACCAAGGCTGGAAGGCAAGTGCAACAAGATATGAGAGCAACAAGAACATCATCATACACACCTCGTTCAGCACCTACAGCAGGTAAACCCACATCTCGTTTTAATTCTTTTAAAACTAATCAATCTAGTGGAAGTTTTGTTCCTAGTACCAGTGCTGCACCAGGCGGGAAAAATACAACAACATCCATTGCCAAGAAGGGTCCAGCACCTTGTACCTCGTCTTCAGTGGGTTCTACAGCAAGAAATAGTGTCATCCAATGCTTCAAATGTCTTGAACGGGGTCATATGCAAAAGAATTGTCCAAATAACAAGGTTATGTTACTTTTGGAGAATGGAGAGTATGACTCCACTAGCGAGGAGGAAGGCGAGGCCTTTGCTGATTTTGAAAGATTGGGAGATGTACATGAGGAAGGACAAGGGGAGGAGGTGCTTGAAGATGGTTTTTGTGACCCGATGGCTGGTCCTATCCTTGTGTGTACACCGACGGTATTGAGTGTGCAAGCAAAACTCACTCATGAGCAGTGCTGCAATCTTTTCCAAACAAGAGCTCGGGTGAGTAAAGATGGGAAGTGTTACAAGGTTATTATTGATGGTGGTAGTTGCCGTAATTTAGCTAGTAATGAGTTATGCTGTAAACTTGGTTTGAAATATAAGAAACATCCACATCCATATCGAATTCAATGGTTAAACAATGATGGGTCCATGAATGTTGGGTATACAGTTGATGTTAGCTTTCAGATTGGTTCTTATCATGATACTATAGAATGTGATGTGTCCATGGAAGTATGACACTTGCTATTAGATAGGCTATAGCAATATGATCGTTATGTAATTCATGATGGGAGAACTAATCAATAAAAGTTTATGTGGAATAATAAATAAATAGTGCTACGACCATTAACTCCTTCTCAAATAGTACATGATAACATGCAAAGGATTGAGGTGAAAATAGAGAGTGAGAAAGGGAAGGAGCAACAGAGTGTGATTCCACAAAAGGTGAGTGAGAGCCACAAGCTACACATGAGTGGCAAAGGAGCGAATGAGGGAGAGAGAAAGTTAGTCATGGTAGCTACTAAATCTGATTTGTGAGAGATGAGAGATTATCCCACTTTGATGCACTTTGTTTTGCTGTATAAAGATGTTTTGTTTTCTACTAATAACTTAACCTCTCTTCCTAATGTAGTTTCTCAAGTTTTGCAGGCGTACGAGGGTGCCTTTTCGAAGGAAGTACCTGCTGGTCTACCACCCATTCGAGGCATCGAACATCAAATTGACTTGGTACTGGGAGCTCCACTTCCCAACCAGCCACCGCAATGAACGACCTCATGAAGAGAAATTTGGTAATCTTAAATTTACTGTGCCAACATTTTCAGGTACACATGATTCAAAGATTACCTCACTTGGGAGCTCAAGGTGGACAAGGTGTTCCATATGCACAACTACTCCGAGGCGAAGAAAAAACACATGGCTGCACTTGAATTTGACAAATATACACTCATATAGTGGGAACAAGTTCAAAATCAAAGGAGAGAATACAAAGAACCTCCCATCACTACATGGGAAGAGATGAAGTATCACATGAGAGCGGGGTTTGTCCCTAAATATTACAAACATGATTTATTTGATAAATTACAGCATATGAGCCAAGGAAATCTCACGATGGAGGAGTATTATAAAGAGATGGAGATGGCCATGATTCGAGCTAATATATTTGAGAAAGTAGAACAAACAATGGCTCGCTTCCTTGCTGGTTTGCACCCTCCCATCAAGCGCATCACCGAATTTCAGCCCTACAACAACATGGTGGAGTTGGTGAATCAAGCAACCAAGGTTGGAAGGCAAGTGCAACAAGATATGAGAGCAACAAGAACATCATCATACACACCTCGTTCAGCACCTACTGCACAGCAAGTAAACCCACATCTCGTTTCAATTCTTTTAAAACTAATCAATCTAGTGGATGTTTTGTTCCTAGTACCAGTGCTGCACCAGACGGGAAAAATACAACAACATCCATTGCCAAGAAGGGTCCAGCACCTTGTACCTCGTCTTCAGTGGGTTCTACAGCAAGAAATAGTGTCATCCAATGCTTCAAATGTCTTGAACGAGGTCATATGCAAAAGAATTGTCCAAATAACAAGGTTATGTTACTTTTGGAGAATAGAGATTATGACTCCACTAGCGAGGAGAAAGGCGAGGCCTTTGCTGATTTTGAAAGATTGGGAGATGTACATGAGGAAGGACAAGGAGAGGAGGCGCTTGAAGATGGTTTTTGTAACCCCGAGGCTGGTCCTATCCTTGTGTGTACACCGACGGTATTGAGTGTGCAAGCAAAACTCACTCATGAGCAGTGCTGCAATCTTTTCCAAACAAGAGCTCGGGTGAGTAAAGATGGTAGTGTTACAAGGTTATTATTGATGGTGGTAGTTGCCGTAATTTAGCTAGTAATGAGTTATGCTGTAAACTTGATTTGAAATATAAGAAACATCCACATCCATATCGAATTCAATGGTTAAACAATGATGGGTTCATGAATGTTGGGTATCTGATTGATGTTAGCTTTCAGATTGGTTCTTATCATGATACTATAGAATGTGATGTGTCCATGGAAGTATGACACTTGCTATTAGATAGGCTATGGCAATATGATCGTTATGTAATTCATGATGGGAGAACTAATCAATACAAGTTTATGTGGAATAATAAATAAATAGTGCTACGACCATTAACTCCTTCTCAAATAGTACATGATAACATGCAAAGGATTGAGGTGAAAATAGAGAGAGAAAGGGAAGGAGCAACAAAGTGTGATTCCACAAAAGGTGAGTGAGAGCCACAAGCTACACATGAGTGGCAAAGGAGCGAATGAGGGAGAGAGAAAGTTAGTCATGGTAGCTACTAAATCTGATTTGTGAGAGATGAGAGATTATCCCACTTTGATGCACTTTGTTTTGCTGTATAAAGATGTTTTGTTTCTACTAATGACTTAACCTCTCTTCCTAGTGTAGTTTCTCAAGTTTTGCAGGCGTACGAGGGTGTCTTTCCGAAGGAAGTACCTGCTGGTCTACCACCCATTCGAGGCATCGAACATCAAATTGACTTGGTACTGGGAGCTCCACTTCCCAACCAGCCACCGCAATGAACGACCTCATGAAGAGAAATTTGGTAATCTTAAATTTACTGTGCCAACATTTTCAGGTACACATGATTCAAAGATTACCTCACTTGGGAGCTCAAGGTGGACAAGGTGTTCCATATGCACAACTACTCCGAGGCGAAGAAAAAACACATGGCTGCACTTGAATTTGACAAATATACACTCATATAGTGGGAACAAGTTCAAAATCAAAGGAGAGAATACAAAGAACCTCCCATCACTACATGGGAAGAGATGAAGTATCACATGAGAGCGGGGTTTGTCCCTAAATATTACAAACATGATTTATTTGATAAATTACAGCATATGAGCCAAGGAAATCTCACGATGGAGGAGTATTATAAAGAGATGGAGATGGCCATGATTCGAGCTAATATATTTGAGAAAGTAGAACAAACAATGGCTCGCTTCCTTGCTGGTTTGCACCCTCCCATCAAGCGCATCACCGAATTTCAGCCCTACAACAACATGGTGGAGTTGGTGAATCAAGCAACCAAGGCTGGAAGGCAAGTGCAACAAGATATGAGAGCAACAAGAACATCATCATACACACCTCATTCAGCACCTACAGCAGGTAAACCCACATCTCGTTTCAATTCTTTTAAAACTAATCAATCTAGTGGATGTTTTGTTCCTAGTACCAGTGCTGCACCAGACGGGAAAAATACAACAACATCCATTGCCAAGAAGGGTCCAGCACCTTGTACCTCGTCTTCAGTGGGTTCTACAGCAAGAAATAGTGTCATCCAATGCTTCAAATGTCTTGAACGAGGTCATATGCAAAAGAATTGTCCAAATAACAAGGTTATGTTACTTTTGGAGAATAGAGATTATGACTCCACTAGCAAGGAGAAAGGCGAGGCCTTTGCTGATTTTGAAAGATTGGGAGATGTACATGAGGAAGGACAAGGAGAGGAGGCGCTTGAAGATGGTTTTTGTAACCCCCGAGGCTGGTCCTATCCTTGTGTGTACACCGGCGGTATTGAGTGTGCAAGCAAAACTCACTCATGAGCAGTGCTGCAATCTTTTCCAAACAAGAGCTCGGGTGAGTAAAGATGGTAGTGTTACAAGGTTATTATTGATGGTGGTAGTTGCCGTAATTTAGCTAGTAATGAGTTATGCTGTAAACTTGATTTGAAATATAAGAAACATCCACATCCATATCGAATTCAATGGTTAAACAATGATGGGTTCATGAATGTTGGGTATACAGTTGATGTTAGCTTTCAGATTGGTTCTTATCATGATACTATAGAATGTGATGTGTCCATGGAAGTATGACACTTGCTATTAGATAGGCTATGGCAATATGATCGTTATGTAATTCATGATGGGAGAACTAATCAATACAAGTTTATGTGGAATAATAAATAAATAGTACTACGACCATTAACTCCTTCTCAAATAGTACATGATAACATGCAAAGGATTGAGGTGAAAATAGAGAGAGAAAGGGAAGGAGCAACAAAGTGTGATTCCACAAAAGGTGAGTGAGAGCCACAAGCTACACATGAGTGGCAAAGGAGCGAATGAGGGAGAGAGAAAGTTAGTCATGGTAGCTACTAAATCTGATTTGTGAGAGATGAGAGATTATCCCACTTTGATGCACTTTGTTTTGCTGTATAAAGATGTTTTGTTTCTACTAATGACTTAACCTCTCTTCCTAGTGTAGTTTCTCAAGTTTTGCAGGCGTACGAGGGTGTCTTTCCGAAGGAAGTACCTGCTGGTCTACCACCCATTCGAGGCATCGAACATCAAATTGACTTGGTACTGGGAGCTCCACTTCCCAACCAACCACCGTACCGCACAAACCTGGAGGAGACAAAAGAAATTCAGTGGCAAGCACAAGCACTCATGGATAAAGGGTATGTACGCAAAAGTCTTAGTCCTTGTGTTGTTTCTATTATTCTTGTTCCTAAGAAAGATGGTACATGGAGGATGTGTGTAGACTGTAGAGCTATCAACAATATTATCATTCGTTATCGTCACCCTATTCCTATGTTAGACGATATGCTTGATGAATTAAGTGACTACTATCTTTTCTAAGAATGATTTGCATAGTAGATATCATCAAATAAGAATGAAACATGGTGATGAATGGAAAACTGCTTTTAAAACAAAATTTGGCTTGTATGAATGGGTAGTGATATCTTTTGGTTTATCTAATGCTCCTAGTACATTCATGCGCTTAATGAACCATGTTTTGAGACACTTCATTGGCAAATTTGTGGTAGTATATTTTGATGACATTTTGATATATAGCCGTTTATTGGAATAACATGTTGAACACGCTAGACAAGTGCTAGAAGTGCTTAGAATTGAACAATTGTATGATAATCTTGAGCAGTGTACTTTTTGCATAAATAAAGTTGTGTTCTTAGGCTATTTTGTTTCAGCTCATAGAATTGAAGTAGATGACTCTAAAGTTGAAGCTATTTGAAATTGGCCTACTCCTGTCAATGTTAGTCAAATTTATAGCTTTCATGGACTTACCAGTTTTTATCGATGTTTTGTGAATGATTTCAGCATCATTGCTGCCCCATTAAATGAATTAACTAAAAAGGGAGTTGCTTTTGCATGGGGGGAATCACAGGATAAAGTCTTTGCTGAACTAAAGAAGTGTTTGACTAAAGCATCATTACTTGTTTTACCTGATTTCACTAAAACTTTTGAGATTGAATGTGATGCTAGTGGGATAGGTATTGGTGGTGTTTTGATGCAAGACGAAAAACATGTTGCATACTTTAGTGAGAAACTTAGTGCGCGCAATTGAATTATCCTGTTTATGACAAAGAAATATATGCTCTTGTGCGTGCTTTAGAGACTTGGCAATATTATCTTGACCTAAGGAATTCATCATTCATTCTGATTATGAAGCTTTGAAATACTTGAAAAGCCAAGCTAAACTGAATCGTAGACATGCTAAGTGGGTTGAATTCATTAAGACTTTTTCATACATTGTTAAATACAAGAAGGGCAAAGAGAATGTGGTAGCTGATGCATTATCTAGAAAGAATATGCTTTTAAATCAATTGGAAGTTAAGGTTCCCGGATTAAAGAGTTTGAAATATTTATATGCTTCTGACCATGAATTTTCAGCACCATATTCTAAATGCAAAGATGGAAAAGGATGGGATAAATACCATATTCATGATGAGTTTCTCTTTCATGCTAACAAACTATGTGTTCCAGATTTGTCTGTGCGTCTATTATTGTTGCTGGAATCTCATGTAGGTGGATTGATGGGACATTTTGAGAGATAGAAAATATACATGATGTTGGCCGATCACTTCTATTGGCCTAGGATGTGACGTGACGTCGAAAGGTTTGTTCAACGATACATCACATGCCATAAAGCTAAATTGAAACTTAATCCACATGGTTTGTATACTCCACTTCCAGTTCCTAATGCACCTTGGGAAGATATTAGCATGGATTTTGTATTGGAGTTTCCTAGGACTAAGAGGGGGAGGGATTCTGTTTTTATAGTTGTGGATAGGTTCTCTAAGATAGCTCATTTTATTCCTTGTCATAAGAGCGACGATGTGTCGTATGTCGTTGACTTATTTTTCAGGGAAATAGTGTGATTACATGGCATGCCAAGAACTATTGTTTCAGATCGTGACGTCAAGTTTATGAGCTACTTTTGGAAAACTTTGTGGGCCAAACTGGGGACAAAGTTGCTCTTTTCGACAACTTGTCACCCACAAACCGATGGACAAACGGAGGTGGTGAACCGTACACTCTCAATGTTGCTGAGGACAATGATAAAAAAGAACTTAAAAGAGTGGGAGGATTATCTACTGCATGTTGAATTTGCATATAATAAGTCTAGAAAGAAATTGTTATTTGAACCAGATGACTTAGTGTGGGTACACATTCGCAAAGAACGCTTTCCAGAAAAGCGTAAGTCAAAATTAATGCCCCGTGGTGATGGTCCTTTTAAAGTACTTGCCAAAATCAATGATAATGCATACAAGATAGAGCTTCCGGGCGATGATTATGGTGTCAATACAACTTTTAATGTTGCGGATTTATCACCATTCTTTGGGCAAAACGATACAGAGTCGAGGACGACTCCTTTTCAAGAGGGAGAGGATGATGAAGACATCCCTACTACCATATCTCCAAGTGTTCATAAAGCACCACTAAAGGGTCCAATGACTAGAGCACGAGCCAAACTTTTAAATAAATAGATCAATTTGTTTCTTAAAGCCTTGTCTTTTATTGATGAGAACAATATACTCCCTTATGCTAGTTTCTTGTGCATTCATAGGTGTGAAGAACAAAACAGCTTTGGAAATCAAGGAGGGAGTCTCATCACGTTACAATAAGGAGACGACCCAGGTCCATGCGTCCAAGCTCACACCGCGTGGAAGGTCCAACCATGTGAAGGCTTAGCCCAGCGTGTGGTAATCAAATGAATTAAACTAAGTCATGTTCAGTAAGAAAAAGCTTTGCAAAAGCCAATACTCACGGTCAACCCAGATTGATTAGCACATGTAGTAGTTTAAAGTGTGAACCTTTTTTTAGGGGAGTCCGAACCATATACTAAGTGGTTCGGTCACCTAGCAGAAAACAACTCGGTCTCATGACCGACTAGAAGAAAAGCCGGCCCAAGGCCTGCTATGCATGGTGGTGAACGTCATAAGTAGCGGCTGCCGTCCTCGTGTACAAGGGACAAGATTTTTATAATAGATTGAAACTTATTGCTTGTTTTCTTCGTGATAGCCAGACCATCAATTAAGAGAATTGGGAGTTATGCATGAATCAAGATCGTTCAACCTTTTCACTGAGAATTGGGAGCGCGATAGGGCTTCGCTTGGTGGTCGTGAAGTCCGGCGCGTGTGTTCTCGTGAATTAAAGAGTGATCGTTCTTGCATTGGCAACAGGGGATCACTACGATTCGAGAGGCTACACGTGAGTATCTTGATCCAACGTCGAGAAGAACAGACGACCCCGTAATACACTAAGAGGAGTTTGGAACCAAGAAATTTTTTCAAGGACCGAAAGACCTATGATCAATCTTCCTTCGGGTCTATGCCATATATGCTAAACATGCAATGTGTGCCAAAATTCCTGTGGTGCGAGTTCAACTAAATAGCTTGTATTATATATTCCCGTTATTGTAATTCCTACAGGATTCGGCAAACCATTACACCTGTTTTTGGCAACAAAAAAAAATCTATTACTATGTTTCTCAATTCTTGTATTCCAAACGGGTCTTGCTCATATGCAAAGGGGGCGAAAGGCAGCCGCTTTAGACATTGTCATGCTATACATAATGTTTTAATAAAGTATAGAAGTGAATTTCTCGGTAATAACACAAAGTACATCGAAGCTAGCAAACAAGGTCATTCTCAACGACCCTCGATTACAAGTAACCCCAGGCTCTCTGCACATCGATGTTCTTTTTTTTTCGTGTTGACACATCTTTACTGCGTTACTAGGCTAACTTTTCCAAGATCTTAACAAATTATTTTTGGACAAATTTAAGATCCGTTTGGAATGTGATTACGTAAAAATAAGAAGAAAAAACCAATTCCTCTATTTTCAGTCAGGTCCTTGCTCTTAATATTAATATAGGGAAATATTTATATGCATCGTTTGTTTGGCATAGTTAAAATAGTTTGACTACACACGTTTCAAGATATCACTCTTTCTACCAGATAAAGTATTTAGGCTACATGGCATCCTTATGATTTGATAAGCCCAACCACCAGAATGAACATAAGATAAGGTTCAAAATTTTAACAATGCAATGCCGCTCTCCCTCCAATAAATCAAATCAACTCCGTTAACCACCCAAAACCTTTAAACAGGAAAGAATAATATCAGCACCAGAGACGGAAATTACAACAGGTGGCAAGTGCGAAGACAAATAGGTGAGACCACTATTATACAAGCGTTGACAGGCGGACCCCATCAAGTAAGTTTACCCCTTTGGTCACCCCATACTATGCAACATGAGAAGAAGAAAAATCTAGACACAGGAAAAGAATACCTGGTACCATAAGTACATAACACTACCCCTTTTGTCCCTCCAATCGGTTGACATAACACATACACCCACGCACCTATCTGCAGGCATCTGAGTATATACAGGCGAAGCCTCGCAGGCAGGACATTCCGATAAACCAATAATCGATCTTCTACTTCTCATGTTTTGGGAAAAGGATTTGGAGAGTGCTGTCGGTGGTGATCAGCAAAGCTTCTCCGACCTTAGATCGCTTAGCTTTGCTCCCTGCAAATGATTTCCCGTTGCCACAGTTGTGGGCTAGCATGTCTCTTGAGCACAGATCACCTGCCAGTGCGCATGACTGGATCAATATAGCCAAAACCCACTGATGGAAAACTTAGAATCGATTGATTCAGCATATGGCAAAGCTGCTATATCCATGCAAGAGAGCCTCGGTCATTGTTTGCTACTTGAGGACGGCCCCTGGTTGGAGTTGCCGGCCTGTTGGCGTTCAGTTCCTGATTTTAACACACCGTGCTGTTAGAAGTGGACACAGGACAGACAGCAGTACACCGAGAGCAAATACATGAGTATCTTGTGGTAAAGCAGTGTTACCTGCATCCATGTGTCCTCGATGTGATGCTCTGGAGAGGTCTCAGGTGATGTAATGGCAGGCGGCAAAGGATGAATGAGTTTTGGAACAACCACAAGATCCCTTCCAAGAACTAAGATAGCACCTGCGTTGTTTGCGGTACCTGTGCACATATCATATTAAGCAACAGGACAATCCAGCTGAATGAGATGATTGGAAAAGGATCATGTAAGGAAAATCATGTCCTCACCACAGTAATTTGTTGCTGAGAAGAGAGTGATCAGGTGACCTTGAGCGAAACGCTCAAAGCCATCCATCACACACTCATGTGCTCGCACAATCAACTGTAGGTCATTGTTGTTGCAGAACTCCATAACACGGTCAGGCTGCGGTGATGATGCATGTTATTTTCAAAAACCACAGGAACACATAGGCAGAAAAGAGCTGAACACAATAGAGAGTACTAACCCCAAAGGTAACAAGACCCGGGCCCCGAGCATTTGGTCTGAGTCCTTCAACACTGTCATTCTCGGTTGGATCAGACCTTCAAGGATAAAAACATTATAATCACGGCATCAGGAAAAATAAATGAGGATCTTGCAATGAAATAGTATCAGAGTAAGAGCTGTAGAAATGCTGACCATAGAAGATCCATTAGAACTACTGAGCCTGCTTCCATGGTAATTGGTCTTTGAAGATTCTCAATTTGCTCTACATGGTTGATGGACCGACCAATACCACCATGCATACATATTATTTTCTTTTCTATTAGGGCAGCCAAAGGAAACCAATTAAATAACCTATTCATGCGATGCCAGGTCCAGATTCCATCTCGCTCACCCTATTTTTTGAGCAAAGAACAAATATTAGCAAAAGATGTAAATGTAGCCAAATGCAGGAATGCAATATGAAAAGACAAACTCATTACCATTCGCTCTATACACTCTATCCGGAACCCAAACAGCGCATTGATATCTGCAGCCTCATGATTTCCTCGAATCAAATGAACATTTTGAGGATATTCAATCTGAATTGTACAGTGAGGTAGTTGTTACAATATTAAATAAATAACCGCCTTTCGAAACAATGCTGTTTCAAGGTATGCTCACAGCTTAGTTGTTACTACCTTCAGTGCGAGGAGAAGAGTGATAGTCTCCAAACTATGCTGACCACGATCAACGTAATCTCCCAAGAATAGATAATCAATGTAACTGCAAAGTTTTTTTAAAAAAAAAAAAAGAATACAGGTGAGCTTAGGAACACTAGCTAGAAAATATTCCCCCAAAAGAACATTTTCAGATCCAAAGCTTCATATACTAATACAAATCAAGACATTAGGGGAATGTATTACTAACATGAATGAAAAACATCAACTTGAAATCAAGTGTTCTAGTAATTCTATTTTGATAAAGTGTTTTAGTAGTTTTGGTATCCAAGAAAATATGAGACGAATCCCCAAAAATGGAAAGAATAAAAAAAACAAATCAGGGAAATTCAAAATCAGATAAATACTCACGCAATGTCTCCTGCTGTTGAAGGAGCACCATACTCATCAAATAAGCGCATGAGGTCACCAAATTGACCATGCAAATCACCAAATATCTTAATGGGAGCTTTAAGCTGTAGAACACTTGGTTCACTTGAAAATATTCTTTCAGCGCTATCACATAGATCTGCAATCTCATTGCAGTCCAAGAAGAACTGCCTTCGCACAGGGGGCTTCCAACCACGAGGTTTCAAGAGAGATGCAATTACCTGGATAAATTGAGCCATAGAATAGAACTATGTGAGTACTCAATGGCAGAGTAGCATAGAAATTTTCATGTAAAGAAGACAATGGTCATCATGTGTTCCATTTGTAAACCACCCCCAGTCTGCCCTTCTCTCACAAACAAAAAAGCGTTTAAGCAGATAACCATATAATCTTATCATCATAAAAATTGTTTAAATTTACAACAAAGTATTTCTAGCATGTTTTGTTCTTGACAGATAACTTTACTTCAGCAAAGCAGAATACCTTTTTGGGCACACTATTAATAGACATCTGCCGATCTAGTAATTTCCTTGCTGCAGTTGCACTCTCAGGAGTGCCATAGATGACCCTTCTTCCTTCATTTTCAAACTGGTCAATGGAGAGCTGCCTAACCATGCCACCTAAGGCACCTCCAGTTTCTGCTGCCACCACAACCTACAAGACCAAAAAAATGTTGTTCAACATGCCGCAAAACAACTTGAGCTAGGCTGTTCAGGATGCGGCTTCTTCGATACAAATTACAATACAACAACTGTCAAAAAAGGAACAACCCACCAAGAAGAGAATAAATAATCAGATAAGAGTGATGAAATAACAAGCCAACAAAATTAATTGCATTTTCTACTCACTGCTCTATGGTGTAACCGAACCCCAGGAGGTGGTGTTGAATTGTTCGTAAGAGCAGGATCTGGTTTGATGAGGCTTGAATTTTGCTTCCCACTTGTTGTGGCATCTGGAGACTGCTCCCCGTCAGGTGAATGCTCCATATCACCATTAACTTGCCTGGCCTTTACAGCAGCTAAAGTAGCACTGATTGCCTCAGCCTCCGCAGCTGAAGCTTCAACCAAATAATCAACGCCTTTGCTCAATCTCCTGCGCAAATAAAAGTTGAAACACACATCTCAGTGCATAGCAGCTTCTATTAAATAGACTAATAGAACATGCAAAGAAACATTGTCAGTACAAGTCTAGGACATAAATGATTGAAACCTCTGTCCCTGGATCACGGCATTCTCAGGGCTGATATCGGTATACATGTCCCCATTAACAGGAGGAGCAACCGGAGTTCCAAGAACCACAGCTCCATCAGGAGTTGCTTCTGCACCTGTTTGACCTGTTTGTTCATCGTTGTAAGCATATCTGCCAGGTGCTCCTCCAGCTTGTATGTTAGCGGAAGCTGCAGCTGCATGGTTAGCTGCGCTTGTTGTTTCAGCAGCAGCAAGATCTTCAGCAACAAGGAGGTCATCTAGCAGCACACCTGTGGTAGCAAATGCATGAAAAGCAGCTTAGCAATCATCTGAAATTTAGCATCAATAAACAAAAACTGATGAACCTATGTTGTCTGAGACTGAAGGTTGTTAAAAGTGTTGTATATACTCTTCCCCATGTGGCCCATGAGGCCCATATAATCCATGAGGCCCATGTAATCTTCTCTATATATACTCTCTCATTAATGAATAACATGCATAGTTCTGAATAGCAAAATCACTCTATTGTTTTTCTAACATAGTATCAGAGCTATTCCAACCCTAATCCTAGACATGCTTTCCTAATCGACCACGTCGCCTTTGCTAGCGATGTCCAGGGATCAAAATACTGTTTCCAAAGGGAATCCCGCCGGGCAGCTGGTAAACGGTTACCGGCCAGTAACCGGAATTCCCATAACAAACTCAGTCAAAATTCGTCCAAATAAATTTGAATTTGAGATGTTTCCGTCGGAATTTTGAATTTGAATTCGAATTTGAAGTTTCCAGCCGGTATTTCGAATCTCGGTTCCCACCGGTAAATCCGGTTACCGCCGGTAACCGGCGGGAACCGGCCGGGATTTCGATCTCGGGCGACGTCTCTTGCTCGGGCCGACAGGCCTGAGCCGCGCCAACATCGCTCCTCGTGCTCCTCTTCTGGTATCTTGCTACAAGCTTGCCGATCCACCCTCTTCTTTGGTATCTAGTGCTCGAGGCGCCTGGAGCTCGCCGATCTACCCGCCTGGAGCACGAGCTCGCCGATCCATCCTCCTTCCGCCTCCTCGCCGATCCACCCTTACAGCACTAGATCCGGCGCTTGGAGCTCGCGGCCTCATCTCCACCACTCGGCGCCGCCGCCTTGTTTCCACCAAGGATCCAGCGAGATCTAGTGCTGGAGGCCAAAGACTTCGTCAAACACGCAGCTTCCTCTGTTTCTCCGGCAGATATGGTGGGTTCCTCTACTTCTCCGGCGAGATCCAGTCCAACGACTTCCTCTGCTCCGACGGTGAACCTTGTTCATCCTCAGTCCAATAGCTACCTCTCCGGCACCTTCCTCTACCATTGTGCTTCGATAACCTCACCCTACTACTGTGGTACTGGTGCTGATTGATTGCTTGCTGCCAAGTGTGCTACCCCGCTACTACTGTTGATGCTGCTACTGTTGATTGTTGTTCTCGCTGATTAGTACTGATGTGTGGTTGTGGTCCATCAAGATAGAAAAATCCGACTCAATGTTTGGTGTAGTTCATCTCTTGTGTTCACAGACATCAAGCTCGATGGGTTAAACTACCGAACATGAACCTTCTCAATCAAGACTACTATTAGGGGTTATGGTCTGGCCTCATTTGACGGATAATCCTCCTGATCCAAGAAGGTTGATGTTAAGGCAGTAAAGATTTGACAGAAAGAGGATAATTGTGTCATAACTGGCCTTGTTCTGAGTGTTGATGTTTCTTTGGAGATGAGTCTTGAATATCATACTTCAGCCAAGTAGATGTGGATATACTTTGAGAAGATATACGTTCAGTCCAGTATTGCTCTTCACTTCATATTGCTCAAGAATTTTCATAGTATTCAGCAGCAGCAGAATCAGACAGTGGAGTATGACAATACTTTCACTCATATCACTGGCCCTCTAGAGTCTATGACGTCGTAGGCTACCACTGCTTGTCAGTCTTGTGTTGCAAAAGATGAGTATGCTCAGTAGACGCTCGTGTATCAGTTTGTGATGGGGCTTCAATCAGAGTTTGAGTATGTTCGTACTCAATTACTCAACTGCCACACTCCACTGACTTTGACTAAGGTGCTATCTAGTTTGATTGCAGAGGAGACTCATCTTCATTCGTCTATGCCTACCTCAGGACCCTCACCACATGATGTCCTGGGTCTCTCACAGCGGTTTGGCTCTATTAGAGCGACACCCACAGGAGTATTGGTATGTTCTCATTGCAAGAGGACTGGTCATCTTGTTGACAAGTGCTTCAAGTTACATCCAGATCAACTTGTTGATTATCGTGCCAGACATCCATGTGATCGTCGTCATGGAGCACCTACTGGGCCTCCGAGAGCACTTTCTAGAGCAGTCACTGCCGCCACACCCACACCTACTGTGATTTCTAGATCAGTGTCTTCTATGACCTCAGTTACACCTTCTGAACCTAGCGCTGCTCATCCTTGGGTTCTGGGCCCGGGTGCCTCTTTTCATATCACATCTGACAGCTCTCAACTTGTTGCTCGTAGGCCCGTGACTGATGCTGCATATGTTCACAATGCTGTCGGTACACCTTGCTCCATTACTCATCAGAGCATTCTCTACATCTTGCTTCTCTGTTCCTGATGTGTCTTTTGTTCTGAGCTATCTATGAACCTTCTTTCTATTGGTCAACTCACTGATATGAATTGTTTCATTGGATTTGATTTTCCTTCTTGTTTCATTCAAGATCGTCAGAACAGAAGAGTGATTGGTTCTGGTCATCGTTCTAGAGGCCTTCCTAGTCTCTATGTCTTGGACACCTTACATTCCTTCCACCAGTACATCGAAGGCCTCAGTGTCTTATGTTATGTCATCACTCGGTCCCCTATTGGTTCTTCCTTCAGCAAGTGGCATCATAGACTTGGTCATGTTTGTAGTGCTCGCCTCACCACTCTAGTTCACCAGGGTTCCTTAGGTTATATCACTATTGAGTCTAGTTTTCATTGTACTAGTTATAAGTTGGGAAAACAGCTACAACTTTCATATTCCAACAGTACCTCTCAGTCTTCTGATCCTTTTGATTTGGTGCATTCAGATGTATGGGATCCATTTCCTTTTGGTTCAAAGGATGATCATAGTTATTATGTCATATTTGTCGATGATCACTCTTGATATACTTGGATCTATTTTATGAAACATCGCTCTCAGTTGATTTCCATTTATCAGTCTTTTGCTAAGATGGTTCATACACAGTTTTCTTCTTCCATTTGTGTTTTCCGTTCTGACTGGGAGAGTATCTTTCATCAGCCTTTCGTCAGTTCCTTTCTTCTGATGGTACACTTCCTCCGCTCTCGTGTCCTGATGCTCATGCTCATAGTGGTGTTGCTGAGCGCAAGCACCGTCACATCATTGATACTGCTCGTACTCTTCTCACTCCTCATTTGTTCCAACGCTTCTAGGGCAGCAATCTCTACGGTGGTCTATCTCATCAAATGTAAGCCCTCTTCCAAGCTTTAAGACAAATGTCCCAGTGAGGTCCTGTACAGAGCACCTCGCTATGCTTATCTTCGTGTCTTTGGTTGTGTCTGCTATGTCCTTCTAGCACCTCGTGAGCGCACAAAGCAGAGTGCTCAGCCGATTGAGTGTCTTCTGGGTTATAGTCCCGAGCATAAGGGATATCGTTGTTTTGATCCCTCGGCACGTCGCATTCGCATCTCTTGTGATGTAACCTTTGATGAGGGTCGACCTTTCTTTTATCATCCTTCTACCCATCACACTCCTTCCACATATTTCACCTCCTTTTTGTGCCTACCTCTCATTCTTTCACCAAACTTGTCTTCTCCATATACACCTTCTCAACCATTTCACCTTCTAGTGTGCCTCCTCCACCAGCTCCACCAGTTTCTGACACTTCCATTTTTCCCTTTAACTATAATCGCCGACAGAGAGTTCCTTCTGATCCTCAGTCCTCATCTACTCCATTTGACCCTCCGGCCAGTACCATCAACTCTGACGATCATTCTACTACATCGCGGTATGCCCTACATGATAGATCTTCTATTCAGGCACCAGATAGGGTTTTTCTTGTACGGGTGCAGTAGCTGAGCTGAGTACCTATCAGCAGGCTGCAGTGTACCTGAGTGGCAGTTGGCTATGACAGAGGAGCTCACAGCATTAGAGTGTACAGGCACTTGGGATCTTGTTCCGCTACCACATGAAGTTATTCCTATCACTTGCAAGTAGGTGTACAAAGTAAAGAACAAGTCAGATGGGTCAGTAGAGCGATACAAGACTCGTCTTATTGCAAAAGGTATTTAGCAGGCTATGGTCAAGATTATGATGAGACTTTTGCTCTAGTTGTTTATATGACCACAGTTCGTACTTTTAAATTTGTTGCAGTAGTACGCACATGAACTATATATTAAATGGATGTCAAGAATGATTTTCTTCATGGTGATCTACATGAGGTCTATATGCAGTCACCCCCTAGTGTTGAGGCTCCTACAGCTATGGTTTTTGCCTTAAGTGTGCTCTATACGGTCTCAAGTGAACTCCTCGTGCTTTGTTCGAGCGTTTCAGTTCTGTGATTCGAGCTGCTGGTTTCACTCCGAGTAAGCATGATCCTGCCTTGTTTATTCACACTTCTCAGCGGGGTCGTACTTTGCCTCTACTGTATGTAGATGATATGCTGATCACAAGAGATGACATGGATTACGTGGCTTTTGTCAAGAAGAAATTGAGTGAACAGTTTATCATGTCCGATTTAGGACCATTGAGCTATTTTCTAGGGATTGGGGGTTCATTCTGATGGTGATGGCTACTACCTTTCTCAGCATCGCTACGTTCAAGGTCTGTTTGCTTGCTCTGGGATGACTAATACTCGTAATGCTACCAGCTTCACTTGCAGCTTCGACCTACAGACGGTGTACCACTAACAGATCCTTCCTGCTATCGCCAGCTCGTTGGGAGCTTTGTCTATCTCACTGTCAGCAGGCCAGATATGGCTCATGTTGTTCATGTACTTAGCCAGTTTTTCAGTGCTCCCACATCAGTCCACTATGGTCATATTCTTCGTGTGCTGAGATACTTAAGGGGGACTGTGTCCAGACGTCTATTCTATGCCAGTTCAAGTCAGCTCCAGCTCCACGCTTACTCTGACTCCACTTGAGCGAGTGATCCTGTTGATCGCCGATCTATCACTGGCTACTATATCTCTCTTGGTACTTCACTTATTGCCTGAAAGTTCAAGAAACAAACTGCGGTATCACGCTGTAGTGTAGAGGCTGAGCTTCGAGCTCTTGCCGCTACCACTTCAAAGATTATTTGGCTTCAATGGCTCTTGATTGATCTAGGTGTTTATTGTGACAATCCTACACCTCTCTTGTGTGACAATACAAGTGTTATTTAGATTGCTTGTGATCCAGTCAAGCATGAGCTGACAAAGCAAATTTGTATTGATGCATCCTTCACACGATCTCATTGTCAGCAGTCGACCATCGCCCTCAGGTATGTTCCGTCAGAGCTTCAAGTTGCAGATTTCTTCACTAAACCTCAGACTCGAAAACATCATCAACTTCATCTACTCAAACTCAGTACATCAGATCCTCCTGGTCCACCTTGACTTTAAAGGGGGTGTTTAAAGTGTTGTATATTCTCTCCCTAGCCCATATGGCCCATGTAGCCCATGAGGTCTATGTAATCTTCTCTATATATACTTTCCCATTAATGAATAACATGCATGGTTGTGAATAGCAAAATCACTCTATTGTTTTTCTAACAAAGGTAATGTAAAAAATCTATTGTTTCTAGCTACTCGACAAACAAAGTTAATAGAAGTAAACAAAAGGGCAACAAAGATAAAGATAAACTAAAAGATAATTACTATGCAATGCTATTGAAATGTAGTGTGACAAAAATAGCAATTATGTGTGCAATCGTTTCTAAGCAGGATTTGAAATCAATCTTGGACACTGTCCCATAGAGCTTGTTTGGAAAACCTATTCCCAGCCGGGATCATGTGGATGGACCAAGAATTTGAACTAAAATCTCGGCCCCTCCATGTGGATGAGCAGAGATTTTGATCTAACCAAACAAGGCCTTAGGGTTGTTGGTACTTCTGCCAAATTCAGTCAGGTAAACTTTTACTGCAACCCAGACAACCAACACAGATTTACTATTTTCTAGCTTTTTGAATAATATGATGAAAACCATGCTTTGTTGAACTTATGTTTCGCAATGTGGCCACAAAGTGAGATACGGACATAAAATGGTGTAGCTCAGTTCGAATAGGTATTTTCGCTCTGCTAATGTGGGTGCCAGAAGTCGACAGTTCGCTCCAAAGAGTTCTTTCCCTCCAGAGTACGAGGATCTAATAATACTAATGCAAACTACGAATGCCATTAAGCTTGACTCTTGAACCTCTTGAATCTTTTGTGCACTGGCATGTAAGCATAGTCAAATTCTAATTAGATTTGTGCTGATTGCTTAATATCCTACATTCCTACTGTTTACCCAATGAAGAAAAGGGTTAGAAGGAACATGTATCCAACCAGTATATCAAGTAAAGATGCCTCAATGGATAACATCGAAATGAAATGAAAATTTGTGTGGATAGCCCGTTCATATGGCTCAAAAATGGTTTCAGCAGCAGCAAGATCTTCAGCAACAAGAACACTACTAACGTGATTGGACCAAATCCAGCAAGTCACTGAGATGAACACACTATACACAATATCTACTATCATTGAACATTGAATTCAACGTAAAGTAGTACATGGACTCGTTACAGCATTTATTATTATTACTGCTGAAGATTCATGTGTAGCAAAATAATCAATTAAGCCTGAAAGGTGGTGGTTTCCAGCCCAGTCCAAACATAAAACAAAAATGCAGATATTTAAATTCAGAGTTTATCTTCTGTTCTATCTTAAATCTTAGTATCAAAGTTTGCAAACTAAAAAAATAACAAAGTGAATGTGTGTGATTGTAAATGGCCAACACGGCATACATATCATTAATCATTTACTTCAGTTGATCCGGACAAACTAGCAAAGATGCTCCTCGTAAAGAAAACTTGTAAAGAAGGTTTGGTCATAAAACAAGAAGCGAAATAGGCAAATAGCATACAGCTAAACTACAAATTTGTAAGACAATGAGTCGGAGAATTAATTTATTTATCTGCTACAATCCATATAAAGTGCTATATCCTCAACATATTGCTCTTGGTAAATTTGCAACCATCTGATTTAGTGAGCAATTGAGCATTTTGGTGAAATAAGACTACTACACATTTCTGCCTGAATGAAAATGGGAGGACATGACCTGTAGGACCGAAACAGGACTTGCAGTACAACAGAACAAAACTCATATATGATACTTCATGTCACGAACCAGAAGAGGCTAAGAAACAGAAATGTCTTACCTCCCCTTAAACCTCCATAAATGAATATTAAATCACCAACTGCAGCAGCTGCATGCCTGCACCTTCGTGTAAGCTCTACAGAAGCATCACCTCCTGCTGCATCCGCACTATATCTTCCTGTCCTTGGAGTTGTAACTACTGATTTTGTGTCGCACCAAACTCCAGCAGCAGTGTCCAACACTAAAAAAGGCAGAACAGCACAGAAAATATTTTTTTGAGAAAAATGGAAATAGCTATTTACCTGTACATCTAAGTATCTAACACAAAATGGTCAATACCGAAGCCTGAAAGTATCGACAGCAAGTATTTTGTGCAGATCGTGTACTTTGATATAAGGATATCTGTGTTGGACATATAACCAGTAACAGCATACATCTTGCTATGTTCTGATCAATTATAAGTAAAAAGTAAAAACCAATGAGCAACCAATAGCCACTTTAACTAACGGGAAAACAACATAATGTTGAGCTTGGTAAAAGAAACTAAGAAAGTAATTAATTCTTAAATGATTTTTCTGCTAATTACCACCAAAGAAACTGAGATCCAATGTCGAGTTGCCACCAAAAATTGGACAATTATAAAGCTCCATACATTGACACCAATAAATTATGCAAACCAAATAACAGTAACTTCTAAGTTTTAAAAATGGAACCTGCAATGCTTGATGAGTCTTCTACCATGCGACCACCTCCAAGAGCCCCTCCTGAGACATGAAGTCGTGCATTGACAAAAACCTAAAGCAACAAAAGAAAATAGCAATTTAGACTTTTAGAGTTATACAAACAATACAGTGAGATCAATCTCAAAATTAAACAAATAAATAGAACTGAGGGGACAAAAATATTGACAACTTACAGCTGCATGTTGATATCTGGGTGATGGAGAGACACCAGGGGCAATTGCCCACTCCCAGCGTCCATCCCTATGTTTTGCAAGACCATACGCACTTGAAAGGGGCTGATGATTTTAGCCAAAAAAAGAAAAGTATATCGTTAGTTGTGACCAAGGATAAAAATCTCGTTACCGGCCAGTTTACCGGTGACTGACCGGTAACGGTAGTTACCGGATTTACCGGATGAAATTCGTTTGAATTTGTTTAAAAACCAGTCAAAATTTGAAAACTAGAATTTGAATTTGCTAAACCGGGAAAAACCGGCCGGGTTTTCCGTTACCGGACCCGACCGGTAAGGCCGGTTATTTTGATCCATGGTTGTGACAAGTATGCTTGGAGTAAACCCGTGCAAGACATTAAAAACAGAAGTCGCTGCCTCTCCAAAAACCAGTGTAATAATGTAAATTGATGGGGGGGAATGAGTGTCACTAGCCACATAAGCGGCCAGCATGGCAAACTTTGAAAACCACCACCATCGAGGGGTGATTTTCACTGGTTTTCCAATTTAAAGGGATTAAATAACCGATTTTGTAGTTAAGGGTCCAATCTGAACTTTCTTGAAAGTAGAGTGGGGTAAATTGAAATTTTTCCTTCTTTGAAGGACATGATTTTACAAGTGAATGGACTAAAATAGTTCAAGAATGCCCTTATGGATTCAGTGCACTTGAAGATCATGACGGTCCCACTCATCCTATGCCACAAAGAAGTAGATGTAACAAATAACAAGACAAAAAAAGCACTGTTGGTGGCTTGGTGCAAGCATGTGATGCTTCTGACTATCATTAAACTGAAAAAAAAAATATGAACCCTTGTTATAATTTAAGGCAGCTTCAAATCTAAAAACTAAGAATGGTGAATTTCATACCATATATTCCTATTAGAAGGAAATCATAAATGGACAAATAAGGAAATATGTCCAATCAGCAATTCGTAAATGTTGCTCCAGGTTCCAGCTAAACTTATTCCAACAAGTAGGATGTCACTTACCACACTATTAGCATCCCTCCCACCACAAAGCAAAAGAAGACCATCAGAGCGGGCACTTGCAGTTGCATACCTGATCAACGTTACCACAGACTACAGTTAATGGAAGAATATAAAAAGTATGAACCATCTCTACTTCCAGCTGTTAGATAACGGGCTAGGGTTTGGTTATTCACAACTGTGCAACTTATTCATTAAAGGAGGGAATATATATAGACATTGTTACATGGACCTCATGGCCTACAAGGGCCACATAGGCCAAGAGATAGAGAAGAGTGTAGAATAGAATATACAACACTTAACACCCCCCTTCAAACTCAAGGTGGATCAGGAGGATCTAATGCACTGAGTTTGAGTAGATGCAACCGATGATGTTCTCGGGTCTGAGCTTTAGTGAAGAAATCTGCAACTTGAAGCTCTGAAGAAACATATTTGAGGGCAATGGTAAATTGCTGACAATGAGATCGTGTGAAGGACGCATCAACATCAATGTGCTTTGTCAGCTCATGCTTGACTGGACTATTAGCAATCTAAATAGCACTTGTATTGTCACAAAATAGAGGTGTAGGATCATCATAGTGAACACCTAGATCAATGAAGAGCCATCGAAGCCAAATGATCTCTGAAGTGGTAGCGGCAAGAGCTCGAAGCTCAGCCTCTGCACTGGAGCGTGACACCGCAGTCTGCTTCCTGGACTTCCAGGCAATGAACAAAGTACCAAGAGAAATGCAATAGTCAGTGATAGATCGGCGATCAACAGGATCACTCGCCCAAGTGGAGTCAGAGTAAGCATGGAGCTGAAGTTGACTCGAACTAGCATAGAACAGACGTCTGGATGCAGTCCCTCTAAAATATCTCAGTACACGAAGAACATGACCATAGTGGACTAAGGTAGGAGCACTAACAAACTGACTGAGCGGATATACAGCATGAGCAATGTCTGGCCTAGTGACAGTGAGATAAACAAGACTCCCAACAAGCTGATGATAGCGAGAAGGATCTGTCAGTGGTACACCGTCTGTAGATCAAAGCTGTAAGTGGAGCTCCATGGGAGTGGCAGCAGTGCGTGTATCAGTCATACCAGAGTGAGCAAGAAGATCCTGAACATAGTGATGCTGAGAGAGATAGTAACCATCACTATCAGAATGAACCTCAATCCCCAAAAAATAGCTAGCTCAATGATCTCAGATCAGACATCATAAATTGTTCACTCAATTTCCTCTTCACAAAAGACATAATTCATGTCATCTGTGATCAACATATCATCTACATATAGGAGAGCAAAGTACGACCCCGCTGAGAAGTGTGAATAAACAAGGCAGAATCATGCTCACTCAGAGTGAAACCTACGGCTCGAATTACGGAACTGAAATGCTCAAATCAAGCACAAGTAGCCTGCTTGAGACCATATAGAACACGCTTAAGGCGACAGAAATAACGTGTAGGAGCCTCAACACCTGGGGGTGGCTGCATATAGGCCTCATGTAGATCACCATGAAAAAAGCATTCTTAACATCCATTTGAGATATAGTCCATGTGCGTGCCACTGCAACAGCAACAAAAGTACGAACTGTGGTCATATAAGCAACTAGAGCAAAAGTCTCATCATAATATTGACCATAAACCTGCTGAAAACCTCTTGCAACAAGACGAGCATGGTATCGCTCTACTGACCCATCTAACTTGTTCTTTACTTTATACACCCACTTGCAAGTGATAAGAACAGCTCCAAATGGTAGTAGAACAAGATCCCAAGTACATGTACTCTCTAATGTTGTGAACTCCTCTGTCATAACCTGCTGCCACTCAGGTACACTGGCAGCCTCCAGATAGGTACTCGGCTCAACTACTACACCTGCACGAGAAAAACCACATCTCTCTAGTGCCTGAATAGAAGATCTATCACGTAGGGCATACCACGATGTAATAGAACGATCGTCATAGTCAATGGTACTGGCCGGAGGGTCAAATGGAGGAGAGGAGGAATGAGGATCAGAAGGAACTCTCTGTCAGCGACTATAGTGAAAGGGAAAAATGGAAGTGTCAGAAACTAGTGAAGCTGGTGGAGAAACTGGTGGAGCTGGTGGAGGAGTCACACTAGAAGGTGAAAATGGTGGAGAAGGTGTATCTGGAGAAGACAAGGTATATCTGGAGAAGGCAAGTCTGGTGAGGGAATGAGAGGTAGGCACAAAAAGGAGGTGGAATCTGTGAAAGGAGTGATGTGTAGAAGGATGATAAAAGAAAGTTCGACCCTCATCAAAGGTCACATCACGAGAGATGCGAATGCGACGTGCTGAGCGATCATAGCAACGATAGCCCTTATGCTCAGGACTATAACCCAGGAAGACACACTCAACCGACAGAGCAATCTGCTTTGTACGCTCACGAGGTGCTAGAAGGACATAGCAGACACAACCAAAGACACAAAGATGAGCATAGCGAGAAGGTGTTCTATACAGGACCTCACCAGAACACTTGCCCTGAAGCTTAGAAGGGGGCTAACGGTTAATGAGATAGACTGTTGTAGAGACTGCTTCCCCCCAAAAGTGAGAGGGAACAAAAGAGGAAACGAGAAGAGTACGAGCAGTCTCAATGATGTGACGGTGCTTGCGCTCAGCAACATCATTCTGAACATGAGCACCAGGACACGAGAGCTAAGGAAGAGTACCCTCAGAAGAAAGGAACTAACGAAAGGCTGATGAAATATACTCTCCCCCAGAGTCGGAATGAAAAACACAAATGGAAGAAGAAAACTATGTATGAACCATCTTAGCAAAAGACTGGTAAATGGAAATCAACTTAGAGTTGTGTTTTATAAAATAGATCCAGGTGTATCGAGAGTGATCATCAACAAATATGACATAATAACTATGACCACCCTTCGAAGCAAAAGGAGATGGACCCATACATCTGAATGCGCCAAATCAAAAGGACCAGAAGACTAAGAGGTACTACTGGAATATGAAAGTTGTAGTTGTTTCCCCAGGTTACAACCAATACAATGAAAACAGACTCAACAGTGACATGACCTAAGGAACCCTAGTGAGCTAGCGGTGAGATGAGCTCCACAAAGATGTCCAAGTCTATAATGCCACTTGCTGAAGGAAGAACCAACATGAGACAGAGATGATGACATAGCAGAAGACATTAAGGCCTTCAACGTACTAGTGGGAAGAAGATGTAAGGTGTCCAAGATAGAGAGACTAAGAGAGCCTCTACGGTGATAGCCAGAACCAATCACTCTTCTGCTCTGACGATCCTGAATGAAACAAGAAGAATCATCAAATCTAATAAAACAATTCATATCAGTGAGTTGACCAACAGAAAAAAGTTCATAGCTAGCTGAGGAACAAAAGACATATCAGGAACAGAGAAGCGAGATGTAGAGAGAATGCCCTGATGGGTAATAGAGCACGGTGTACCATTAGCAGTGTGAACATATGCAGCATCGGTCACGAGCCTACGAGCAACAAGCTAAGAGTTGTCAGATGTGACAAGAAAAGAGGCACCCGAGTCCAGAACCTAAGGATATGCAGCGCTAGGAGCAGACGGTGCAACTGGGGTCATAGCAGACTAGGATGCACGGACACGGACACGCATGTCGGACGCGACACGTATCGGACATGGGATTCGTCATTTTCTAAAAAATGGCGACACGGGGACACTAACATATATATATATATATATATATATATATATATATATATATATATATAATTGAATGATACTATGCAGTATGCACAAGCACTCACCGAAGCAAGTCCAAATCGGCGACAGGAGAAGCAGGATGTACCAAGTCGTGACAAGTAGGTGGCGTCGATGAGTCACTCTGGGAGTAGCAGAGTCGGCGACGAGAAGAGGGAATCTGAGTGGCGACGAGGCAAGGGCCAAGAACGGCCAGAAATGCGGCGACGCAGTGGTAGCAAGAAGAAGTTACGCTCGGCGACTGTCGAGCAGCAGCAGCAGGCGGCTTGGCCTGCAAGGTGAGCAAAGAGGCGGCGTATGAGTACCGAGTAGCAGCAGGAGCCAAAGGCTGTGGTCCGGAGGAGCAAGGAGCAAAGGCTGGGTCGACGAGCAGCAGCAGAGAGGCGTTGGCGCCGACGCGTGGAGAGCAGGAGAGCAGTGGCGCTGGGTCGACGAGTAGCGCAGAGAGAGGCGTTGGCGCCAACGTCGTGGAGAGCAGGAGCCAAAGCTGCTTCGGTCGACGACCAGCAGCAGCAGGGCGTTGTTGGCATCGGGCCTGCAAGCAGAGAGAGCGAGAGCCAAAGCGGCGTCTGGGGTGGCTGCGGGAGTATGGGGCGTCGGCGTCAGATGGGGATGGGGAGAGCTAGGTTATGTCGGGCGAATTGGATGGGCTGAATTGGATGGGCCGAAACGTGTCCGATACGTGGCTAAATGTGTCTGATACGTGTCCGAATTTATTTATATTTATTTTCGTGGTGCAGATTTCTGACACGCCTGGAATACGTGTACGAGCCGGGTCGGAGCGGTGTCCGTGTCCGACACGCTGTCCGACACGGACACGCTGGCTTCCAGGCGTGTCAGTGCATTAGAGATAGCAGATACTAATCCAGAAGTCACCGTAGGTGTGGGTGTGGCAGCAGTGACTGCTCCAATAAGTGCTCTCGGAGGCCCAATAGATGTTCCATGACGACAATCAGATGGGTGTCTGGCACGATACTCAATAAGCTGATCTAGATGTAACTTGAAGCACTTGTCAACAAGATGACCAGTCCTCTTGCAATGAGAACATACCAGCACTCCTGTGGGTGTCGCTCTGATAGATCCAAACCGCTGTGAGATACCCAGGAAAGCATGTGGTGAGGATCCTAAGGTAGGCCTAAGCGAATGAAAACGAGTCTCCTCTGGAATCAAACTAGAGAGCACCTCAGTCAAAGTCGGTGGAGTGTGGTAGTTGAGTGACTAAGTCCGAACAGGCTCAACTCTTATCGAAGTCCCATGACAAACTGATACATAAGCGTCTGCTGAGCGTACTCATCTTTGGCAATACAAGACTGGCAAGCACCGGCAGCCTTCGGTGTCATAGACTCTAGAGGGCTAGTGATATGAGTGAAAGCACTGTAATACTCCTCCACTAATTGCTCCTGCTGCTGCTGAATACTATGAAGGTTCTTGAGCAATATGACGCGAAGAGCACCACTGGACTGAACATATCTCTTCTCAAAGTATGTCCACATCTGCTGATGAAGTATGATACTCGCTGAAGTATGATACTCTAGACTCATCCTCAAAGAAACATCAACACTCAGGACAAGACCAATCATGACACGATCATCCTCTTTCTGCTAAGCCTTAACTACCTCAATATCAACAGTTTTCGAAATAGAAGGATCCCCAGTCAAATGAGAGACCAAATCATAACCCCTAAGAGTGGCCTTGAGTCCTTGACTAAGAAGGCTCGTGCTCGGTAATTCAACCGATCTAGCTTGATGTCCGTGAACACGTGAAATGAACTATCCCCAAACATTGAGTCGGATTTTACCATGTTGATGGACTACAATCACCAAGCAATCAGCACAATATCAGTACACCTTTAGTAGCGTCGATGCAGAGTACAAGCTTCTGGAGCAAAGGATGGAAGAGGATGGAGTTACTGGAGCAGAGGATGAAGTGGTGTTGCATATCCGTAGAAGATCGGCGTGGATCCGGCGATGTGGACAGGGGAAGGCATGCGCCGAGCGGGATCTTCGTCGTAGCGGACGTGCGCCGAGCGGGATCCAAACAAAGACGTCGGGGAAGGATGGCGTTGCCAAATCCGTAGCAAATCTGGTGTGGATCCGACGATGTGGACAGGGGAAGGCGTGCGCCGAGCGGGATCTTCGTCGTAGCGGACGACGACATCAGGGAAGGATGAATCTTCGTCAGCGAGGCGAGCAGCTTCGAGCGACGATAGACGAGCTTCGAGCTTCGAGCGCCGAGCGAAGAAGCAGAGACTCGGGCCGAATCTGTAGCAGAGGAACAATATGCTGGCGAGTGAAGAAGCAGAGGCGACACCAAGCGACGAGCAGTGGGATGAGAGCGGCTTGGGCCCACTGGCCCACGGCGGAGGAAACGCAGATACGACGGCGGCGGCGGCTATGCAAATAGGGGTAGGGTTGGAGAGTGCTCTGATACCATGTTAGAAAACAGGCTAGGATTTGGCTATTCACAATTGTACAACTTATTCATTAATGGACGGAATATATATAGACATTGTTACATGGGCCTCATGACCTACAAGGGCCACATGGGCCAAGAGATAGAGAAGAGTGTATAATAGAATATACAACACTTAACACCAGCAAGATATGAAAACGTACAATTCAAATGCATTGGTTTTACAGAAAATAACTAATTATCAAGTACAGTAGCTAGCAAAAGGTTCTACTCAGGTTTTCCGTGTCTCTGATACAACTACAAGTAGACATACAAACCTGAAGCCACTTGAGCCACTTTTGGTTATATTGGCAACTGCTTTGGAAAACATAACAACAATATTGAGCTGAATACGACTAAGATTTTCCATTATTGCCAGAACACAAATAAATCAATTCACTGCTAAACTAAGCCTAATGGTGTGGGTGCCACAAAAGGCTACTGTATACAATATAAAATGAAAGCAAAAAATAAAATTATTGAGAGCTTTGATTATAATTAATGAAGGCAAGATAGCGTGCATCAAATGTTAGCTCATTAATGTACACGACATCTTGCTAAGAAAATATTGCAAGGTTTCGAGTCAACATCACCAAAGAAGTGTTTCTACCTCATTGATTTAACTACACTTCAAAAGGCAAATGCTTTCTCATTATTACTTGCACACTTACATGCATGGCGGTGGTCCTTCACCTTCCGGTTCAAGTTTCCTCCATTCATATGGCTTAGCCGCGGTATCAAGGGCCCACACATCTGCCAGAGGACGCTTCCCTGATATATAGATGAACTATTAGTATCGACATCAGTTAGGATCAAACAATCTGTAAAGTAGCTACAATTCTAGGCTTGATAAGCACATAAGCAATTTCCTACCATCATTCCCACCAATCGTCAACAAGAATCGCTGCCCAACCAAGGCCATCACATGTCCGTATCGTGCACCAGGACCAGGCCCTTGAACCACCACTCTACATAGAAGACGTAGAACCATCAGCAGGAATAGTAGTAAAAGTAAATTCTTAATTCAAATCACAGTAGAGTAACAAAAACCTGTGCCATCGCGGCCGTTGTTGTGTAAGATCCAGAACATGAAGGTCCTCTGCAGATAAACCAGCAGGGCCTATACCACCCTGGATTGCAACGAACAATGAGAGAAAGAGATGATATTTGGTTTTGCATTAGCACTGGCCTGACAACAAAATGTATGTAGCTACTATCTGAGGCAAAAACCAAAAGCATAGAGTACCTGAATGACCACCATGGTTCCAACAGCAGTCGCTACATGGGCAGCTCTTGGTGAAGGAGGTTCACCAAGTGGAGTAAGCCTGACAAAAATGTGTTGTGGTTAATCAGAACTAATAAGTGTTACTACTTGCTAAGTAAACATCATGTACCCAGAAATGGGCATAGGATCTAAAGAACATAGGGGGAAAAGGAAACGCATACCATCCAAGAACCAAATCCTAAAATACTTAAAACATTTTCTAAAACCAATGTACCTGCTCCACTTATTTGATAACACATCATAACAGTGGACATCTGCGGTGGCACCAGCAAGACCTGCAATCAAGAAGGTAAATAAGGGAATCAACTTTATGTACGACCATTTTGACTTTTGCAAGTAATGAAGTAAATGAATTAAGGAAACCAAATTCCCTTTCCACACCAGCTATGGTCCTCCCAACACTCAAAGTATGGTTTTTGAGCAATTCGTTTTGTCGTTGGTCTAACAAAAGGTCTAAGCCTCCAATATTATGCCCAGAGAACTTGAAGACATTTAATTTCATCGCAAGTTTCGCTTTGGAAGTAATTCAATTCACATAGTCAACAATTAACTCTTATCATAGGGTGTCCAATGGACCTCTCCATACACTCCAACCACATCAGAAGTCTGAATCAACATTTCCAGTTTGAGACCATTGAATATTCCTCTAACACAAAATCATAATTCTAACGCTGCAAGGCCCGCAACACAACTTAGGTAGGCATTACAGAGAACCATAAGGCCCTATTTCTTCCCAAGACTAGAATCTCTCAAAATGCAATCTAATTGAAATATAATGTATTAGAATATTCCCGATCATACATTAAGTTTGGCACCTCAAACCATGTAAGAGCAGCATATTTGGCCTTCCAAGTAACAGCCTGCGACATGAGCTACAACGCAATATAACGCCTTAAAGTCCCACTCATAATTACTTTCCAAACCACGTAGCACTTTGAATTCCCTCTCAGTATCAGTTTTTAACCTAATCCCGCGTAAACCAGCAAGACCATCCCCCAACAGCCAATACCCTGAATTCCACGTCTGAATGAAACACCGAAACACTAAAGCCACAATCCGCTCTAGCTTCTATCCCGAACAAAAAATTAAATCCCAAAATCGTTTTTCCCTCCCACTCCGAAGCATGATTAACAACGAAACCATTCCCTACTCTTCCAATTCCCTTCAGACTATGGCTCTCATCGATACCAACTACAAAGCAGCACGCTATACCATCAACCAAACCATCTGAAACAAGAGCAGCTAAGGTTGATGGGGCGTACGGATCCCAGCGCTCCCAGCCGACGAGGGTGGCGTGGCGGAGTTGCCCTCGAGCGCGGTGGCGCCGCCGAAAAGGATCAGACGCGGGCCTATGTACCCCGGCGAACCCTCCTCCGCGACGGCCGGCACCGCCGTGAGCGTGTGCCCGCACCGGCATCCCGGCCCGTCCTCCGTCTTCTCCATCACCGCGTTCACCACCGTGTACCCCGGGGCCGGCCTCGGCCCCACCGCCGCCGCCGCCGGAGACGCGCTCGCGCCAGCAGCCCCCACAGCCGTGGGCGTCGCGGGCGCCGACGGCGACGCCGAGGAGGTTTCGCTCCCGAACCCGCCTCCCTGCGCTGCGGCGTCCGAGTCGGAGTCCGACTCCGTCGTCATCCGCGAGTCCACGTCCATGGCCGCCCGCCCCTAGGGTTTTCAAGAGCTCGAGATCTCCCACGCGCGAGCAAGAACTAGGGGGACAGCCCTAGGTGAGGGTTAAGCTGGGGACGGCCGGCGGGACCGCCATCACCTGAACCCTAGACTTCACCGCTCGCCGGCGGCGAGGCGTGGCGCTTCGCGTCGAGGCGAGGCGATGGGATCGCGAGGAGGAGAGGAGAGGTAAGCGGAGAAGCCCCTGGAGATTTGGGAATTGCGTGGAGTCGGCGAGTGGTGAGGAGGCGGAAGAGGTGGGAGGGCCGGAAATGGGAATACGAGAGGGCTCGGGGATTGGAGTGGAAAAGCTCGGGGAGAGGGGCGGGTGGAGGAGACGGACAGGGAGAGAGACGTGTGCGTGTGAGCCTGTGAGGGAATTTGTGTACTCCATTTGTTATGGAAAATTAATCGTTTCGTCCGTTTTTCAAATGCACTATTTTAGATGCAGTTGATTATATTATTTATCTTATCTTTTATATTTAATTTGATATATTATTATTTTTGTTTTGTAATTTAGTTTCGTATTTTACCTCACTTGAAATGACGATTATGCCTCTAAAACCGTTTGGTTCAAGCATAAGGTTTAATTGAGTCCGATGCATGCACTGACCACGCCACAATCCTCAACCTCATCTCCTTGTCTCCCGACTGCCAAGATGACCAATGCGGAGTCCCCCGATCTTCTTGACATAGTACAAATGGATGCTAACTAGCACCCCACATAATGCAATGTGCATTGTATGATCAGTTACTGAGTTACTGGAATATACAGATAACTTATTGTTTTTTGGGGCTTCTTAAAGCGGTATCACTTATTAGTTGCCATTGTCTCTTCATTCACATCAAAAGCTTTCCTTGCTTGCTGAGCTCTTCATTCAAGGAGAATAATTTAGTAGTACGGTGCAGTTTGTGCATATCCTACACAACCTCAATTGCATCTTTTGTAGCTGTCTCCGAGTAGCAGGGGCTGTTCTAATCAATTGTTTTCTTGCCAACAGAAGTTCAATGAATCTGATAGTTCATAGGCAAAGATATGCATGTACGGAACATAAAAAGAACACTAGACATTTAGACAATAGTAGGTTTCATGTAGCAAAGAACCAAAGCCACACGTGGTATGAGCTCAATAACAAGAAAGCATAATTCTCAATTTCAGCTGTCATTCCTAGTCAGTTTATTTGCACCATTCACCAAAGTCACCCACATGAGCTGTCATCTCATCATTTAGAAGGATGTTGTTAGGCTTCAAATCACAATGAACAACTGCAAATTGTGTGTTGTGGTGCAGATAATCCAATGCATTCGCGACGTCGATAGCTATGTTTAGCCTTTGGATCAAGATAAGATGGCAAGGAGAATGCTCATTGTGTTCCTGTGAATGCAATAACATATCCAAAATCCCTGCAGGCATGAACTCATAAACAATAGCTTTGAACTCATAAACAATAACACACTGACAAGCAATACCAAATTTAGCATTGGGGAGGGGAGGAGAGCGGCGGCGTTGGGGGAGGGGAGCGGTGGCAGCAGCGTTGGGGGAGGGGAGGGGAGCGGCGGCGGCGTTGGGCGAGGGGAGCGGCTGCGGGGAAGAGGAGGTGGCGGTGTCGGGGAGCTGGCGTCTACGGGAACCGAAGGGAAAGGGGGATGGAGAGGAGGAAGGAAGAGAGAAAAAACGAAACGATTTCCCCTTGTATGCAATGGTATTTCGTAGGTAATTTCAGTGAACTTTAATGGTAAATGGATATTCCATTCCGCAAAAAAAAAAAAAAAATATCTCCCTTGGCTTAGACTTTTAAGTTTAAAATGGTTAAAACTTTTTAATAGGTTGGATGAAAAAATCACTTCTTTATTTAGACTTGGGCTTTTTAATTATAAGAAGGAAAAAAAGCATAAACAAACCGAGCCTACATACAGAACTTAATAAACATAAGGATAAGACTCCCACTGGTCCCGGTCTCCGTCCCCAGTCCAGAGCTGTTCTTCCTCCCGGTGGAAGAGACCGACGATACCACGGTGCACTCCTGGTCGCCGGAGCGCCCCCCACGGCATCGCGCTGCTCACGGCCGTCCCGCGCGCGATGAGCCACGGCCGCATCGCCGCCGTCACCCGGCAGTGCCGCGGCCTCGTCATCCTGGTGGAGATCGCCACGCTAATCCACTTTGTCCGCAACCCGTCCACCGGCCAGATAGCGACGGTCGCATGGTCACTCACTACACCATGACCACAAGGCTCGCCGCCCCGTACGAGCACGCCGCCGACAGGGCAAGAGCAGGAGCTCTCCTGATTACCTAGCGACAGGCAGACGTAGTTTGTCTCGCTGGAATCTTGCATGCTGAACTCGTGGCAACAGCTGCTGCTACAACGTAGTGGTGAGCTCGAAGCCCTGCCATGGCCTCCTCTTGAGCTACAACAGCAAGGAACGAGCATCTCACAGCCTATTTATTGCCTTTTGAGCAGCCATGGATGGCGGATGCTGGTCGCCCCAGATGCGTCGGCTTGGGGTACGACCAGTCGATGGAAGATCATGTCCCGGTGACCGTGGACGGTTTTGTCCCGAGGACGGTGGCCTCTCCACCGCCAATCCCGGTGACCGTCGACGTGCCGCCGGTCTACGCAGGCGGCAAGATGTACTGGATGGGGTTGCCACGGCTCAGTGTGCACGCGGCAATCCTGGAACTCGACGTTCGCACAGAGGCTTTTGTCGTCGTGCCGGCACCACACGTCGACGGCAGCGGTAGGATGCTCGTGCCGGAGCTCGCGGGACAGCTTTGCGTGGTGCAGTTGTGTCCAAACGCGGAGACGATGACCATATGGAGCAAGAGGAAGCTGGAAAACAGGGGTGATGAGCAAGGATGGACAAGAGAGCATGTGATATCATACTGCTCCGGCAATGGCCAGATTTCTCTCCGAGGACGGCGGCGGGGCTGGTGATTCCGGTGGCCGTCAACGCCAGCGATGGTCGGATCCTGCTTGGCACGGGAAGGGCACTGGGGTACTACGACCCGAGAAACCGGACACTGGAACTGGTGACCGTGTACTCGCTCGATCAGGTGGCAATTGCACAAACATGTTCTTCACTGCGACGCTGTGTGAGGACAGCTCGGTTCGTCCAATCATCCATGCGATCTGCTCGTCAAACGTGGTCTAAGCAAATTAACTTGTTTCATTCGTCTCCTAATTGAAGGGATTAAGTAGCAAGAAACATGTCATTAGTGTGTTCAGTGCTACATAGATGCGAATATTATTATCGATCTGCTCCCAAGTCAAACGTGCAAACTGCTGTTTATGAGGATGCCAATCTAACCGTAACAAACATTCCAACTTCTCAACTCAAAATGACCTTCACATATGCAGTTATCTGCTGGCATGAATCATGGAAAAAACAATACATATGAATCACAGGCCACCATCCGTATGTCAGCTCACTGTATATGCAAGGGCAACACAAAGTTGAAATGAGACGGACAAACAGGGCTATTTCCTATGATGTTTTGCACACAGCCATTCAAAAATCGCATTGTTCCTCCTAGTCCCTCACCCACCAGAACAGCCTCGGCAATCGGCGCACAGGTTATGCAACACAGCAGGAGTAACTGAATCTATCGAGTTTTCACGCAGAGGCAAGTTTCCCGGGAGTACGAGACTCCATGCCCACTTGTGTCATAAGGGGGAAAAACAGCGGTCAAATTTTTCAAAATTTAAATTTATACCTGCATAATGCATTTTTAGATTGATTTAAGTCTTTTTTTTGCTAAATTATCTATTATATAAGTTAAATATGCTTGAATTATTGTGCTCTAAGTCCCAATATATTTTAGACAATCTAGCCTAGCTAATACATACCAGTTCTACAACAGTGAATAAAAGAGCAGCAACAACAAGAAGATAGGGGAGAAGAGCAACAAACCTATTACATTCAGTGATAATTCTCATTTGTCAAACATTTCTTCTCACCCTACTTATCGTTACGGAAGCCAATGCAAAAATTGTTTACCAGCAGGCGAGACCCGTATATTACCAGCTAGTTTATAATCATTGGGTAGAATATATCTATCAAATATGCTCTTAGAATCAATACAAAGTCCACCTAGCTTAATCTGAAAGACTTCTAATTAATAACAATAAATATATTTCACAACCTTTGCGTTTCTCGACAATATATTGGTATATATTGTTAATCCATTATTATATTTAGTATGCTAGTTAAATTATCATTAATTACCATTAACTTATGTTTTTATTATTTTAGATACTTTAGAACACTTCGAGGAGAAAACAAAAAAATTTATGTACAGCATCAGGCTCCTTACAAATTTCTATCTACACATCAAACTCCTCCTTATGTTATGTATCAGGATTGTTATTTCATTAAACACTTTCTAGTTAATATTTACATTATTCCAATTGCTAATTACTTATAATCGGTTTTCTCTGTTTTTTCGATTTTGGTAGTAAGTTTTCCGGTTTTTTACGCGATTTTTTTTTCTGGATTTGGGCAATAACCATTCCGCTAACTGGGTTTAAAACATCCCGAATTCAATTTTCAGTATTCGAATTTCAACCGATATTTTTTTGGTTTTTCCAGTTACTTTTACTGGCCGCCGGGCGGGTTTTCTTTCGGTTCCGAGATTTGTCCTTGGTCATGTGTACTTGTGTAGGCAGTAAGTTGCTAGGGATGCTAACTAAACCCTCCCGAAAAATTAACAGCGGGTTTCTGGAACACCCTTATAACGGATGTTCCATCACAACCATCGTTGCCGGGGCTTCTCGTGGTGCTTGTGGGATGCCTCTTTCTTCTTCTTTCCAGCAGCTTCAGATTCTTCTGTGGCCAAGTCAAAAGACTCAAGGTCACTCAGGACATGCTTGATGTCCGGATCTGCTGGGTCAACTGTATCATCCTGTTCATCGGAACCATCAGGATCTGATTCATCAGCTACTGACATAGTCGGACCTTCTGTTCCAGCAGTTTCTTCTGGTTCTATTTCATCGTTTGTTACGCCAGGAGGGAGTTCAAAGTGTGGGATTTTACCATCAATATAATCCTTCAGTATCTGTCGAGCAGCCCTGGTCTCGTTAGGCAGCCCAGCATGGCTGACATGCCCCCGTGATGCACAGTAGGCCCGCAACAGCTCAGCTGCAGTGGGTGGTCGAGATTGTGATTCATATGGCTTCGGCTTGGGTAAAGTGATTTTGTAAATCTGTTCAAGGACATTTGTTGGGACACGATCTGCCACCACTTGAATAGCTTCCCGGTGCTTCGTCATCCTATCGATAGGCAAGACACCACATGATACCATCTCATGCCTTGAGCTTGAGAAGGAAGGGAAGACCAGACCAGGACAATCACACAGAGTGAGCGCTTCTGAGATTATTAGTGTCTGGAAATGTTTCGTCTTACCAGGTGTGTTAGTAACACCAGTCCTCTTCTGGCCAACCAAAGCATTTATTGTGGAACTCTTTCCAACATTTGGATAACCAACAAATCCAACAACCACAAGCTTAGCCAGTGACGAAACAGAAATAGAAGAACTGGCTTCGTGATCCTCTTTAGTAGTTGAGATCCTCCTTTGTGCTACAATAGACTCCGCTTCAGCATGCAATCGCATCAAGAGTTCGTCCCTGCCATATATTTTGGTATCCAAATCAAGTGAAGCAGAATCTTCTTCAGAATATCCACTAAACTTTTTGCCTTCTAATGTGGCAGTAGCAGCTTTAGCGGACCAGAAAACATGGAGAATACCGTGCTCCTTAAAATACTCCGCCCATCTCTTTCTACATTTTATCCAAATTTAGAAGGATGTCACTTACGACTATACACAATAAAGGAAGTATATCAAGTAAATCACAATGGACAAGGTGTGGACCTGATATTGAAGGGTAACAGATCAGCCTTGTTGACAAGGAGCATTGTTCTCTTGTGTTCATCAATTTCCTTTGCATATACCTAGTATAGAGAAAGCCATGTCACAAGACCAGAAAAAGGCTGCAGAATCGTTGATAAAATATATTGGGTGTAACAATTAAATTCAGTGTGAACACAAAACGCTTTCATGAAAGCACAACAATGGATTCATAATAACCTAAATTATGTTTCTAGCACAGAAGGGACATGGTAAATTCATCTTATTGTGGAGCAAAGAAAAACAAAACCAAGATCATGCTAGCTTTTAAGGAAATGCTGTCATTTACTGGGAAACATGGCTTTCATTTCCAATCATTCCGCAAACTAATGTTCACAGAAAATATCTAGCGGAAGCCTAATACACACAAAAACTGGATTTGCTTCTGCCAGAAATACAGGAAACATGAACGTCCTAGTAAGAGAACTGCTGCAAAAACTTCATTAAGAAAATTACTGAACATGTAATCTCTGAAGGAGAAATCAAGAATAGAGCTTCTGCAGCAATTTTACTACTACTGTGCACAAAGGTGAACACTGAACAAACTTTATCCAGGGACAAGCCATTATGCTTTTGCTATGTGTACTAGATATTCCTTGAGATGACAAACTTTATACCAAAAACCATGACAAGAAGTACCTCAAGATCAGGGCAGCGGTAGAATACGGGGTCCCGAGCATCGACTACCATGACAAGCTTCATGGAAGAAAAGAAAACCATCGTCAGTACTTTCGCATAATAAATAATATCAATAATTGCTTATCTTCAATCAAAAGTAAAATAATATGATTGAGCACAATAGAGTAGCATATTTCCAGGAAAAAAATGCATTAAGACTACAGAACACAAAAGTCAAAATCAATACGATAGAACAGAAATTGCAAGTGTCACCTTAAAAATGCATCTGTTACTCATTTTTAGTGAATAATGTAATGGATGGTCCAGCATCATGAGCACTGGCGAACAGTGGGATTTGTACAAGAGTACAAGCAATCAATCACAAGATCTAAGGGTGACGCTGAATGTGAAGGTCGGGACGAGCATTACTAACCAAATCACTGCGTTCAAGTACTCTCCAGAGCTGTCTCCAGATGTCAATGTTCTTCTCAAAGGGTGTAAGGACAAGCTTGTCATTCTCTTCCAATCTGCAGAGAAGAATTGCTCTTACGTTAGTTGACATGTCAGTCCCCAAACATGTATTTTGCAAGTAAATTCTCATTCCACTAAACAGTTCTAGTAAGCATAACCAGAGTAAACTACAACTTGGCGCCAACCTCGCAAGATTCCTCCGCCACACCAGAAACGCCCTCCTCTCGTTTGCATCGAGCTCCTCCACGGTCATCCGAGCATTCCATGGTGGACTGCAATCACACACCCACCCCGCACAGTCACAAAAAGAACAACCCGAAAACTCCACACATGCAACACCAACAACGGTCAGAATCACTCACCGCCTCGGGACCCTGAGGCTGCTGGCGTGCAGTGCCTCCTGCTCCTTCTGAAGCCGCCGCCTCTCCTCGTCCGTCTCTCCTGTCGCATCCCTGCGCCCAACCAATCCAACCATTACAATTCAGAACCAACGAACGCGCAAATTTCCCACCCACCAACATAGAGGTGGGATTTCGTTTCACTGAGGGAGAGGCGGTCTCTCACAGGTCGATGACGAGGTCGGAGGAGGAGACGGAGGCGGCGTCGGCGAGGGCGGAATGGAGGCGGTCGGCCTCGGCGGCGCGCTCGAGGACGGCGTCGATCTCGCTGACGTCGATGACGGACTCGAGGGGCTGCGCGCGGCGGCGGGCGGAGGCGACCGCCTCGCCCCGCTCCTTGGCGGCCGCCGCCGCCTTGTTCTGCTGACGGATCAGCGCGCGGCCCAGCCCCTCCCCCTTCTTCCCACCGCCCGCCATCGCCTCGAGTTCGAAGCCACAAACCCTAACCCTAGCCTTCGGGAGAAGCTTCGAGGCGGAGCAGTAGCTAGCTAGGGTTTTTGCGAGGAGGAGGTGAGCAATGGAGGAAGTAGACGACACGACGACAACTTGTTTGGCAACAATTGGTAATTGGAATGGAAGTTTGGGAGAGCGAATTGAGCAGTGGCGTCCAATGGGCACGAAGTGTCGATTCGGGCTCGGTGCCGATCCATTTAGCTCAAGTGATATGAAAATTTGAAAGAAAAAAATAATAAATCTAGAATTTGTATATATTATATATATATATATATATATATATATATATATATATATATATATTAATTAAACGGGGCTAATGGCGTGTGTCAACCTCTGGTCGATGGGTTGGGGTGACGACCCAAACACGACACAGCTTGTCGAGCCCGTCGACCCGGGCCATCTATAGTGTGGGTCGTGTCGTGCCTGAGCTGGCCCAACAGCCTCGTGTTTTGGGCCGACCCAGGAGGCACGGACCCATCTAGCTATGTCTAGAATTTACAATGGGATGGGACATAGAGTTTGCTTTGTAATCTCAGTCTTTTTTTTATGGATTAATATCAGTCTCTTGTTTGCCAAGAGAGATGATATATGGTGATGGATTGCTTTATAATTTCTAAGATATCTTAACATAAAGGACGTGACTAGAGCTCGGATCAGACTCGGACGTTCGATCCGGGCGCTAGCTCCATACGCCCTCATTTACCGCTGGATCCTACTGCGGGTGATTTCCACTATCCGATTCCCCCACAAAAAACATAGTGCATCCCTCTGTTTCTTCCTCGTGCTCGCTCGTGTGACATCTTGGCGTGGTCGATGCCAACAATACTAGATTGACACAGGAGCAACGACGGTTGATCCTGAGGTTTCAGCACTGGTGTGAGGGATAGATCCTACGGGCAAGGCCAGCCAATACTAGATTGACACAGGAGCAACTGCGGGTGCAGCAAATGATAACTCGATTGCAACATAAAAATAAATTACTGTAGCATTCGAGATAATACATTGCAACAGTCCATGGCAACAACACGTTGCAACAAAAATGTAACTCTTGTCGCAACAAAAAAAAAAAATGCTCAAGTGCAACAAAGCATTGCCTCAATTGCAACATAAAACAACTCACCACAATATTTTAAGAGAACACACTGGAACAAAGCTAAATACTTTGTGCAACAATTAAGGAAGGGGGGCAACAAATTGACAAAACAATTGCTACAACCTACTTGGGATGTATGGGCGTGGCCGATGCCAACGACATGAGCTCGAAGTAGGAGGGAGCGACGATCGACCTTGGTTTCTCGACATCAGGTGGGATGGACAGATCTTGCATGGCAAGGGGCGCCCTGGTGACCTTCCGACCGCCGCCGCTGTGAGTGCGGTCGCCGGAGAAGGAAGAGACAGAGGAGCAAGAGGAGCTTGCTGATGGCGACTTTGGAGCTCGAAAGCCATCGCCATGGCCTCAGGATGCGCCACCGCCGTTCATCGCTCTCCATTGCGCGATTTGGGGAGCCCCCCACCGCCGTGGGGGTATAGCACAAGCTGTGGCAACATGCCGTCAGGTGGCGAATCACTTGCGCGTACGGCCCCAGAGTGGAAAGAGCAAGCAATGGGTCTCAAACTCAAATCACATCCCACCTAAATTCTCATGTCCATTAATCAAACAAGAGATTTTATAACTCGCACCCCTGGAGTGACCAAACAAACTGCGAGAGGTAAGGCGAGGCGTTCGATCACGGGCCAACTCCGGGCACGCTTTCACGCAGCAGGTTGGTTTTCACCATTTGTGTCCCGGTCGGGCACTCTTCCTTGGAGATCTACTGACTTCATGCTCGTCAATTGGCACCATCTTTCAAACGTAAAGGGCTAGACAGACTCTTGCGTCATCCTCATTGCTTGGATGATATGGGAGGAGAGAAACTCAAGGGTCTTTCGACAAGGTTGACTCCTTGTTACTGTCCCCTCCTGCCGTCGGACCTTCGATGAGCTCCGGCTCCGGCATGCGTCGGGATTAGCTTGCCTACAGTCGCTGCCGCTGGTTGAGTAGTAGCCTTTCTTCGTCAGTCGCCCTACCTCTGTTGGGGTGCCTTGTGTTCTGAATTTCTTTTCGTTTTGGCTTTATTCCTTCGGTTCTGCGTGTGTGTTTCGGTGTCCGTCTTGTCTATTGTTTTAGGGTGTTGTAAACTTGTTAGCCTTCCTTCCTTCCTTCCTTCCTTCTTAATACAAAGATGTGTACTCTTTTACGCTTTCTAAAAAAAAGCAAGGCATTTGAGACTTTAGTTTTCTCCTACGTGAGTCTGACACAAGGAGCCCACCTGGCAGAGGGTGTAAGCGGTGACGCAACCCGCCAACTAGTTTCAAATGTTTTCTACGCTCGTAGGTCATAGTTCATTCAAGCTTGTACCAATTCCCACTTTAAACCCATTTGGAACAGAGGATTTTAGAAGGATTTGTGCTGCTTTATGTGATATTCTTACAAATCTCATGCAAAAATCCATGCATTCAAAACAAACGCGCACTTTAGAATTTGATAATTTATCGCATGTACTTTCAATTTATTGAACACACAATTTGTCCCACGTACTTCCAAGTTTCATCCCCCCTAAATACATCTACCGTGACAAATTATGAAAGTACCAAGACTTATAAATTACGAAGTGCCCACTACCAGCCTTCACAGTAGGTCATAATTCATTTGAATTTGTACAAATCGAAGCCAGTAGGATTTGTACTGCTTTATACGAAATTCCTATGAAAATCATGCAATCCAAACAAGCCCACAGTTTAAAATGTGATATTTATCGCATGTAAGATTTGTTACGCACAATTTTGCATACATGCTTTCAATTTTCAGTCCCCCCCCCCCACCCTAAGTATACCGTATACCCACCGTGCCAAATTATTTAAGTACAAAACCTACAATTAACCAAGTACCACTACCAGCTTTCACAATATACATGAGAATCGGCGAAAGAATGAAAAATCAGATACCAAATACAACAAAAAAAATTCTGAATAAACAAAAGACGATCTGCACGCGACGGCACACAGAAACATCAACTAGCCATAGAACACAACCACCAAACTAATTGAAATCCAAATTTTAATATACCACAAATAACCAAGCTCACTACAATTATTCAAGTTAAATCATATTGGTATTCTAGTACAACACAACCAAAGCATTTAGGCTGGCAAAAGATGACAGGGGCAGGACCCAAGCCAAATCTGCTCTGGCTAGTATTCTCTTGTCCCAGCATCCGCCTGCAGCAATACTTTGAGCACATCGTAGGGACCGTCGTCCACGACGGCCTCATACCCGACGTTGTTCATGGCGTTCAGTAGAGAGGTGAAGTCGGGATCTCGAAGGCGCGCGATTCTGTGGTAGTGTCTCACACCTCTGGTCCCATACCTGCCGCAGTTCATGATGCGAAGGAGCGTGGTGAAGTCAGGTGCTTGCAGGTTCACGATACTGTCGTAGGGGTTTGCACCAACGCCTCTCTCATTGCCCTTTATTGCAACAAAGCGTCCTTTAGAATCTCTTTGGGGGGTGTCTCTTGGCATGAAGCCTTCAACAATGCCATTTTTGGCGAGGAAGCGCCCGTAGTAATCTCTTGCACGGGGCTTCTGCATCATCAGATGGTATTCACACAAATGTTGAAAAGGGAAGCAGAATAATTATTGTATGACATGATGGGAAAAAATCTGATCGGAGAGCTTAGTGAGGCATACCTTAACTTTGACAGGCCCATTCCCCCTTCTTGCCTTGGCACCAGCATGGCATCGGCGGGGACGAAGGATGGCTTTATGCTGCTCTTCATTAGCATGGGTTAGCACACCGCTTGGCATAGTGCTTGTCTGCATTAAGATAATTGTTAAAAACATGAAGAAGCATTAGCTCAGTACCACCGACCACGGACATTCAGAAAAGCACCGTGAATTGTAAAACTGGCTAATTCCCAAATGCATTATGACTGTAGTCCGAAAGTGGTTGTCTTTGTTCCTTTAAGTAAACAGAGGTAAGAGGGAAGAGCGTACCATGGACTGACCAAGGCCCATGGCAGAGTACTCGGAAACTCGCGGTCCATTACCTGTATCCAAATAACACAAACCCATTATTACATTTCCAAGATCCATAAAATCCATAAGGGTCCTTATACATATAGTAAAACAAGCGCGAAGAGATCGGTCAAGTATTCAAGTAAACTGAGACCGGCACAAAATAATGGTTTAACAAGAACATTGATATACTATTTCTTACTTCAAAACATATTTGTACTAATGTAAAAATTGTTGTAGAAAACCACGATCAGAACATATTTGGTTTATATCAAACTCCAGCTATAATTCACAACAAATTTAGGGGCGTTCAAAACCATCCAACAAACTGAAAAAGGTGTTTAACAGGTGCCACTTCAAGCACCAGAACATTCTTTTTGGACAGAACTCTGATGATTCCCTCGCTGTACTAGGTTGTCAAAGTTATCTAAATGAAATTAGCTTGGTACAGTTTGACATGCACATATTTTATTCAAGGAACATGATCGAAGGAAAATTTCAGCTGCCAAGCCAGTATGTTGCAAGACTATGCTAGCCAATAAGTCTTCTTCTAGGTGCATAACTGGTAAATCAACACTTTCATCAAATGAGCATTCTTTCCAACCTCCGTACCTGTGCCAGACACGCTGACACAGTGACACACCTCTAACACACATGTCAGATTATTTCAGTTCACAAAAAGGTCTTCTAATTTCTTACATAGCTTGACATATGACCTGCACTCTACATGCAAGGCACAGCTTGATAAGTCATGGGGCATCCCGCAGCCCAAAACATGTGCCATACCGAAACCAATCTCCCAATTAATACTGTTGCCTTTCCTCAGCGCCTCCACACAGCAACTGTTTAACATAACGCCCATCCCTGGTTGGGTATATTTTCCTTTATCATGGCTAGCTTGAAAGAATAAAAAAACCCAAGTGAAAAATTGCAATATTGCCATTTCAGGTTTTCAGCATTGTGCCATGTCTTGTGCCTGTACCAGTGCAGTCTTATAACACAACAATACAACATAGTAGTCTGTTGCATTACTTCATGGATTTATATAGGGCGTGGCCTTTGTGTTCCCAAAAAAACCCTGATGATTCTGTGCTGTACAAGACTGTCACAGTCTATCAACGTCGACGCAAGACTTAGTTACTGAGTTCATCTAGAGTTTGTATTTACTTACAGTTCTTCTTTTAGCAAGTAAGCATCTATTTTAGCCGGGTTTCCGCGTTAGTCTGGGGCAGTTGAGTTCGGCTCGGACTCAGGTTTTGTAAACTGCACCTATATAAAGTAAGATTGCCGATTGTCTTCGGTATCCAGAAAATACAAAGAAGTTCTAGCTTCACATCTCTCTCTGTTTTCCCATCCTCTTGCTGGCTTCTCAAGGTCCGACAATACCAGGCCACCGTCAGGGCCGACTACGTCCCGCGACTGTTCATCGACACGCCTTGAGATCTTTGGGTCCTGACAACTTGGTATTAGCGATGCTGAGTTCTGAGTCCGGGGAAGAGACTTAGTGGGCGCCATGTTTCAAGTGATTCAAGAACAGATGGAAGGGATTGCCCAACAAAACGCAGACATGAAATCAAAGATTGCAGATTTAACTCGTCAGAGCATCGCCACCAATGCAAAAATTGTGGCACTGGAGTCCGGGGGAGCATTCTCCTTCTCAGCGCCGGGATTACTGCCAATACCACCATCGTCGAATCCCACAACGATCAGCGGCTCTTCAGCACCCATGATCACCGCGTTGTTACCAAGAGATACATCCACAGCAGTATACACACAACCATTGCATGCGACCCCTGGGTATGAAGCTTTTGCAGCAAACTTTATACCCCAACAACATTCAGCAGCACCCAGCTATCCGTTTCCTCAGCCATCTTTTCCACAGCAACGGCCAATGGGTCCTCACAACCAAATACCCACCAGTTATACTTCAGCCCAGCCGAGCGCACCATGATATCACAAACTCGAAGTTTTCGACGTACGGCGACACCGACGATCCTCTGTCCTGGTTAAACTGACGTGAACAATTCTTCAGAGGGCAAAGAACCGAGGAAGGTGATAAAGTCTGGCTAGCATCTTACCATCTCACCAACGTCGCACAACAATGGTATTTTCATCTTGAACGCGATGACGGACAACCAACATGGGGGCAATTCAAAGACTTTTGCAATATGCGATTTGGACTACCCATCCGAAGCAATCCATTGGGTGAATTAACTCGTCTCCAGTAGACAATTAACTTGTCTCCCAGACTGCATCAGTCAGCGAGTATCAAAACAAGTTCTTGGCTTTACTGTGTCGCGCCGATCGCTTATCACCAATACAACAAGTTCAGATTTTCACAGCCGGCCTCACTGAACCCCTTCAGACAGACGTTGAACTGCAATGGCCAAATAATTTGTAGGTGGCCATGAGCTTAGCTCGCGCTTATGAACGGCGTGCTCAAACGACCGCTAGTATTTCCAACCCACAACCTCGATCCTGGCGGCCACAACAACGACCATCTACTCTTGTTCTGGCGGTAAACCGTGCCCAGGACCTTGTACCACCAACCCTCTCGGCATCAGGGCCGCGTCCTACTAAACCCTTTCGACGGCTCACACCACTAGAATTGGCAGAACGTCATTCCAAGGGGCTATGCTACAATTGCGACGACAAGTTCCTTCCGGGACACCGTTGTAAGCAGCCATTCATCACCTATATTGATATGGGCTCTGAAGTGGAGGATGGAGGTGACGATTTGGGCTTGCATGCACTGGAAGATGAGGAACCAGCCCCGAAAATATCACTGCATGCAGTAACAAGCACGTCCTCGGGTGGTACAATGCAACTCAAGGTGATCATCGGTGCTACCGACCTCATCGCCCTCGTGGATTCGGGGTCCACGCATAATTTCTTAAGCGCACGTGCCATTCAAGCAGCGGCCTTACAGTTACTTCCGAGGCAGGGGCTCCGAGTAAAAATAGCTAATGGAGAGCAGGTCGATTGTGCCGGGTTGTGCCATAACCTACCACTCCACATCAATCACGATCACTTTGAGATTACCGCAGTCCGCATATGCGATCCCTCTGGAAGGTTTCGATGTTGTTTTGGGTGTTCAATGGCTTAAAACTCTTGGGCCAATTCTTTGGGATTTCGACGATCTGACTATGACGCTATGGTTGGAGGGCAGATGCATTCAATGGCAAGGCCTATCGCCAGCTCGCTCTATGCAAGCGCTTGTACACTTGGGACAAGAATTACTATCGTCATTACTGGACAAATTCACGGGATTATTCGAGGAATCCTCCGGACTGCCTCCCGTCAGACAGCAAGACCATCGTATATTGCTTCGGCCGGGAGCTACTCCGGTATTAGTAAGACCATACCGTTATCCCCATCATCAGAAGGATGAATTGGAACGTCAGTGCACTAACATGCTTCGTCACAGTCAATCCTGTTTTTCCTGTGTTATTGGTTAAGAGACAAGATAATACATGGCGGTTTTGTGTCGATTACCGAGCACTCAATAAGTTGACGATCAAAGACATGTTTCCAATTCCAATGGTGGATGAATTATAGGATGAATTGCGTGGTGCACGTTTTTTCACTAAACTAGATCTTCGATCCGGATATCACTAAGTGCGCATGCACCCGGATGATGTTTTCAAGACGACATTCCGAACTCATGAAGGTCTTTTCGAGTTCTTGGTCATTCCTTTTCGGTTATCTAATGCACCAGCAACTTTTCAGGCTTTAATGCATGAGGTTCTCCGTCCATATTTGAGAAATTTTGTCCTGGTTTTCTTTGATGATATATTGATTTATAGTTCTTGTTGGTCGGAGCATTTACAACACATTCGCATGGTCTTTATTCTTCTTCGCTAGCATGAATTGTTCCTCGAGAAGTCTAAGTGTTCCTTTGGCTTATCTTCCGCCATATTATTTCGGAGGGGGGAGTTGCCATGGATCCCTCTAAAGTGCAGGCAATTTTCGAATGGCACCGGCCAAAGACGATCAAGGCATTACGTGGGTTTTTAGGTTTTGATGGCTATCATTGCAAATTTATTCGAGATTTCGGGAAGATAGCAACACCTCTGACCAATTTATTAAAAAAAGAGGCATTTGGTTGGTCTCCTGCAGCACAACACACTTTTGAAGCACTCAAGGAGGTCTTGTCATCAGCACCAGTTCTACACATGCCTGATTTCACGCAAAAAAATTATTGTTGAATGTGAAGCATCAGGATCAGGCATTGGGGCTGTTATTCACCAGGATCTGGGACCAATTGCATTTTTTAGTCGGACCATATTTATGGGGTCGACCTTTTCTCATAAGAACAAACCATTACACTCTAAAATTCTTGTTGGATCAACGTCTTTCAACAATTCCACAGCATCACTAGGTGAGTAAATTATTTGGATATGATTTCACTGTGGAATTCCGGCCGGGATGTTTGAATACTGTCGCCGATGCTTTATCATGTCGTGATTGTACTTCGGCAAGCTTAATGGCCCTCTCTTCACCTGCTTTATCTATTTTTGCGGAATTGAGCAATGGAACTCTCACCAATCCAGTCCTGTAGCATATTAGCACTCAGACTGTTTCAGGACAACTGGGCACTCCATGGTCCAATCAGGACGGTCTGATAGCTTACAACGGCAAATTTTTTGTTCCATCATCATCCACTTCTTTGCATATGATTCTTACATCGGCTCATGTAGCTCATGAAGGCATACAGAAAACATTATGTCATTTGCGTCGGAATTTTTACCTTCCAGGTGGCAAACGCCTTGTTCAAGAATTTGTGAAGGCTTGTATTGTTTGTCAACAAAACAAAACTGAGCATCTACATCCAGCCGGCCTACTTCAACCTTTGGATGTTCCGTATCAACCGTGGTCTGATATTGCAATGGATTTTATTGAGGGTTTTCCACTTGTTCATGGCAAATCCATAATTTTATCCGCCATTGATCGTTTTTCGAAGTACGCCCACTTTATTCCATTAGCTCATTCCTACTCACCTACAACTGTTGCCCGAGTGTTCTTTGATGAGATAGTACATCTTCATGGGATTCCTACGTCAATTGTCAGTGACCGAGATCCAGTTTTCACAAGCAACTTTTGGCAAGATTTGTTTCGATTGGCTGGGGTTTGTACCTACCTCAGTTCGGCTTACCATCCACAATCTGACGGTAAAACTGAAGCTATCAATAAGGTGATTGCGATGTATTTGCGTTGCCTAACCGGTGATCAACCTTGTCAATGGTTAGGATGGTTACTTTGGGCAGAGTATTGCTATAACACTTCGTACCACTTGGCACTTCGGGAGACACCTTTCCAGGTGGTATATGGCCGAGATGCTCCTTTGCGTACATATGAGAAGGGGCAAGCAGCGGTTCCGGCTGTGGAGGCCTCCCTGTTAGCTCGGGATCAACTCCTGCGTGATATTCGGGATCGTCTACTTCAGGCGCAAGATTATGCAAAAAAGTATTATGATAAGAATCATCGTGAAGTTTCATTTGCGGTGGGCGAATTAGTCTGGTTGAGGTTCCTACATCGATCATCAGCTTCTTTGGGAGTCACAACTTCTGGGAAATTGGCACCCAAATTTTTTGGCCCATATAAGATTATCGAGTGCATTGGTTCTGTTGGTTATAAGCTGGAATTGCCGATGGGAGCAAAAATTCATGATGTTTTTCATGTCGGATTGTTGAAAAAGTTTCAGGGTGATCCACCCACGGTTCCCCCTCCATTACCGCATTGCGTCACGGTACGAAGCATGTTTTAGTTCAGTGGGAAGCATGTTTTAGACACTTTCCAAGAACATCATCAGAATTTTCAGCTCGAGGACGAGCTGCTTCGCGAGGAGGGGAGATGTCATAGTCTATCAATGTCGACGCAAGACTTAGTTACTGAGTTCATCTAGAGTTTGTATTTACTTACGGTTCTTCTTTTAGCAAGTTAGCATCTATTTTAGCCGGGTTTCCGAGTTAGTCTGGGGCAGTTGAGTTCGGCCCGGACTCAGGTTTTGTAAACTGCACCTATATAATGTAAGATTGCCGATTGTCTTCGGTATCCAGAAAATACAAAGAAGTTCTAGCTTCACATCTCTTACTCTGTTTTCCCATCCTCCTGCTGGCATCACAAGATCCGACAATACCAGGCCGCCGTCAGGGCCGACAACGTCCCGCCACTGTTCATCGATACGCCTTGAGGTCTTTGGGTCCTGACAAAGACTACAAGGTATCCAAGAAGAGGTAAAGAAGATCAGATCTTATGCTTTAAGTTAATCATCAGGATTTCATTGGAGCCTTTCAAGAAGGTCCCAAGGATTCTCCTGCTAATAGTACAATTGGGACCTAAACAGAAGGGATCACATGATAAACATCATTGTCTTTTCGTTACAAACACACAGATTTGAGTGGCGCATGCAATGTTTTAGCAGTAAACCGATAATTTGGCTTAGGGAGTGAAATATTCTATGATTTCATCTAGCACTTCTAACAAAACCTGTCTGCGGGAATCATAATAGAGAAATAACCAAAAGGTACCAATACTACCATGAGATAAAATATCACAGGCTCAAAATATTCGTCTTGACATGTCACACCAAACTCCACTTTTATATTAAAACACGTAGAAGAAACAAGTTCATGCCAAATTTTCGCAGCAACCTTTTAAACCAAACATGTCGAAAAACTAGGGCTTCCAGTTGGGCCTGGGTCAGTTCAACCTTAATGTCTGAAACTCAAGCTCAGTTCAACCCAGCTCGGTAAAAAAACACAAATGTGAGGCCTGGGACCAACAGAGAAGTGGTAAGCCCAAGGCAGGCTCTAAGGCGTACAAAAAATAATTTTATTCATTTATTATGAAAAAAATACCTCACAACATTTTATTAATTACTTGTTATGTGCATATGAAGCTCACACTGAAAAAAAATGATGATCAGTAATATTCAAGATCATTGTGAGTGGGCTATTACACGATGGGTGGGTTATTACATGAGTAGTAATAGCTGACTTCAGGGCAGATCCATCCATCAACTATGGTTGTTATGAGATACCACAAAGCAACGATTACAGCTTACTAGACTGATACAACTTTGAGTCTGAGCCAGCTAATCTTACCTGTATGATGATGACAAGAAAAGGTGGGTACAGAAAGTTAAGAGGCATGGCCCAAAAAGAATCACTAGTTTTAAACTTTTGTAGTAGTATAGAAATGCACTAAGAATATAGTTAATAGGGGAACACCTTTTTAAGGTCATATTAGGCTGAGCAAGGCCAAGTTTGATGAATAAAGCTCAAGACTTGCTCTAGTTATCTCGGGCTTCCAATTAGGACCAAGGCCGATCCAATAAGGTTCACGGAGTATTTAGAACGCAGGAATTTCTCTGAGAACAGTTCAATTCCTATAAGAATATGAAAATTTTCCCACGTTCCAAATGGGACCTCATGGCCTATTTGAAATGCAGGAATTTTGCAAGAATCAGTATAATTCCCGTAGGATTTGAACAAAATTCCAATGTTCAAAATGGGGCCTCAGGGTTTAGGTATGAAATTTGACTCGACCAAACCTGGGAAACTTTGGATCAATTATGCTGGACCTAGAAACAGGCTACGCATGGTACGGATATGCGTCCGGTTTATTTGGATTATTTAGCTCAATTATTTCAGTATTTCTAGAAATCCTATTTTGATAAATTAACAGTCAGATTTACCAAACTATAGTTAAACTTGCACCTAGGAAGCCAAAATTATTTCGGTTCAGTTTTCATTTAATTTTGGTGTTAGCAACCTATACAGACATACATAACTCAAAGCATTCTTCCCACTTGAAGATACAATCTTTTTAGTAGCTAAAACACAATATAACCTTCTCAAATATTTATAATAATTGGTGAGGTTCATATGTCTATTCTTATCCAGTTTATTTGGTATTTCATTTTTGAAAAAAATAAAATAAAAAATGCAGTTAGTCAACACTTTATTGTTACAAATGCCATAACAATTCACAAGATTGCAAATGTCCCACTGGTTTTGTGCTATCTTTTTTGCACCCAAGCTGAAACAACTAAGCAGACATTGGCCATGGTTATCCCGTCAATTAACACCTATGCCTCGCCTTTGTTGTCACCTTTGTTGATGCATTGCGGTCACCGGTCTTGCACCTTCACTAGTGCCGTTGATGCACCACAAGTCCCACGATTCAATCACAGCTGCCCTAGCTACATGGACGCATTGTCACCACTGACCACAAACAAGCTGTTACTAGAAATGTGCCTCATCACCGTGTACCAGATGCATGCCGTCACCACCTCCGCCTGGCACACACACGCCACTAGATCACCCGTGCAGGTTCTCCTCAATTCTCCTCTATTGCTGGTTTCACCCTATTGCCATCGCATGTCTTCACCAAGCCATCGTTTATGTCACGAACGGAAGTATTGGAGAGAGGACGGGAGTGGAGAGGGTAGTCGTGGTGCGTGTCTGGACTCTGGATGTGGCCCTGGACCTCGGCGGCGCGGCAGGGGAGTCGTGGCGTCACGGCTGCCGCACGATAGAGGCAGGGAGCACAGCAAAAGAGAAAGAAGGTATTTGAATTTTCTGATTTCTTCTTAATCTCAAAGCAATAACGCCTATCTCTTAAAATAGAGAGGCCCTAACAAACTTGACTAGGATTCGATCTCTAAATATGGAACTAATCTATAACTGTTTTTGATTTAAACTAAGAATTGTAAAAGGAAGCTAGCAATTGAAAACTAATCCCTACTCTGGCGTAACCGAAAGTCCAGCTGGCGCAACCGTGTCCAATACTGGTTGCTTGTCGGCGAATCCTTCTTTGTGCGCCGCTTATAATGTAAACCCCACATGACAGTCTACCTCACATGATATCGCTATCAGGCTCTAAGCCATCATTTAGCTAAACTGGCACCACTGACATGCATCAAATGTCTCCTGCTACCACAACATTGCCAACCATCGTGTTGGACACCGATCACCACCATAGACCTCACCGACCACCATGCTAGATACTGTCGGAGTCGGGTGCCATTGACCCTGCCGACCACTTCATTGGTCATTGACTACCACCACCAATCTCATCTAATACTCGGTCGAAGTACCATATGAGGAAAAACAATATAATCACATATGCAATAAAATTTCCCTATTTTGGGAAGGGTATAAAGGTATTTTTGAGTCTCCTATTAGCCTTATCAAAAAGACATGTTCATATTAACATTGCACAGAACAAGTGTCAAATTTGTAGGTATACGGTTTTTAATGGTGTTTCTAACAATTAAGCTTTGATTTGTGGCATTGTTTTGTAAACTGGAAACAACATTGCATGATACAAAAAAGTTATCACACCGAATTCTGAAAGCAAACATACCTATTTCATTTAGTTGAGTACAATCTATTTGATACAACCTAACTATACCCACCCTTAAGACCTTGACCCACAAATACTACTACAAACATACACTAAGATATAGCATCCTCACCTTGAGACATGGATAAATCAACCGGCTCGAATACCTCATGGCTCATGAAGCTCGCCATTGTGTCTTCTGAAGAAATCAGCGATAGAGCTGTTGCATAGTCAAATGCACCAAAAATATGGGAGTGAGAGGTGGTAATGAAAGAATATTGCAAAAAAACTCTACATGAATGCGTAGAAAATTGAAGTATGGGAATTGGGAAGTATAGAGAGGTGAAGGAAAGAGGCACATTATGAACTAAAAAAGGCAAAAAAAAATCCAAAGAATGAATCAAGAGTAGCCAACAAAAGCCATATGGATCGAGAAATCAACAAATTGTTCTTTAACAATAGAAGGAAACACTTAACCTATGAAGCACCGATATGAGATACCGGTACAGCGATACGGATACGGAGATACACCATTTTCCTAAAAACACCGATACGACAATACGACTACATACATAAAAAAAAATACAAATACATGACCTTGGAAACACATGAGCAACCTACCACAAAAGATCCTCAACAAACCAGCACATAACCAGTTAGCCATGTATCAAGCAGAGAGACAAAGAGGAGTGTTAGGAAGTTCGCCACGTCTCTCCATTTACATTTGTAGTTCATAAAGTTCAGCATCTATTCGGCCCAGCCCATCAACGAAGGGGTGGAGCCCTAACAACATTCTCTCTCCTTTCCTGCCTCACTCCCGATCCTCTCCTATCGAGTCGCCGCCGCCACCACCTCCAATCCTCTGATCATCTTCTGCTGCTGCAACCTCTAATCCTCCTCATGCGTCCAATCCCCGAGTGGTCCCTGCAGCAGCAGCCATGGGCGATTCGTGCAAGGGTTGATGGCGGTGTCTAGCCGCCGTGTGGTCATTGTTGTGGCAGCCACGAGCGATCCGTGCAAGGTTTGATGATGGCGTGAGCCATCGAGTGGTCCCTGCAGCGACAGCCATGGGCGATTCCAGCAGCAATGGCAACGACATCAACCATTTTCTCTTGGTCTGCTCCTCCACCCGTCCCTCTCCTCTCTTGGTCTCCTTTTTCTCTGGCCACCGTATAGGAGACGAACCTAGAAGTATCGCTCACGTATCAGGATTTTTTTTCTGAATTATTTTTTCACATTAATAAATCGATACGCCTCGATACGTATCGGAGACGTATCGGTGGCATACCAGATACGTATCACGATACTGGTATGCCACTTGTTCGAGGCATCAGTGCATCATAGCACCTAACCCAATGTCAAATAAAAAGTGCAAGAAATCAACTAAGAAGGGCAAAAAAAAACCCAAGAATGAATCAAGAGTAGCCAACAAAAGCAATATGGATCAAGAAATCAACAAAAGTGTTCTTTAACAATAGAAGGAAACACGCAACCCAAGCTCAAATAAAAACAGAGCGAGAAATCAACTAAAAAAAGCCAAAAAAAGAGAGAAAGAGAATGGATCAAGAGTAGCCAACGAAAGCCATACGGATCGAGAAATCAACAAGATGTGCTTTAACGATACAAGGAAACACCCAACCCGAGGTCAAATAAAAAAAGAGCGAGCAAGATTATAAAAAACTTCAAGCCAAAAAATTTCATACAGAGTTTAGAAGCCAACTTAAGAACAGGGCTACCCCATGCATCTTAGATCACCACAAAACATCAAAACAAATTGTACCGAAAGGGATCCAAGACATGCACAAAGAGAGTAACAACACAAAATCCACTCACATTCAATCGAATCCCTCTTATGGGAAGAGGAGCAACAAGAAGACTATGCCGCAAGAGGAGAGGGAGAGAGAGAGCGCACAAGGCAAGATAGAGATATGTGTATAAATAGGCAACACGGGAACCAAGAACATTAAATCTTCTCCAAAAGATTGTCGCTTCTTTAATGCGGATCCCTTAAAGCCAAAGTATTCTTATTTACCATCCTTATCTTAAATTATTGAAACACAAAGTGTTGTGAGAAGAATAATTGTACACTACTAAATGCTATAACTCGCACACATGCAATAAATGTTCAGTAATCATATAAGAGTGATAATTGCGTCCATACAGCTAACATAGCACTAAAATGACAATTCTCCATAAACATATCATATATCATATTGAAAACCGAATTAATAATTTGGTATTTAGTATGGTGTTATGTTTTCAATTTTTTTAGGGAATTTGGTTTTCACTTTCATATACCGATTTTACTGAACCCAAAAAGAAGATACTAAATTATGTTTTCATTAGCTTGTACCATCATATACATGTGTTAATGTTCTTATGTAAATTTTTGGATTCCAGTAATGTCAAAAGTGCAAATATATAGTATATGCAATGCACTTTGTTTAATAGTTGGCATGCTATTGTTAAGTTGTGGCCAACAATTCTAACAGATTAACACTATTTAGTATTTAGTAGTTAATTTTACTTGTAGGTCACTTTGGTGCTCTGTTATTACATGGTATTTCATGACTGAATTGAAAGTTATCATGCCATTTCGCGTTAATTTGGTAAGTCTGGTATTTACTAATACCATATGGAATTAATTTGATAGCGGTCGAAATATGCTTGCAATGTGGACAAGATGCCATACCATTGGATTTGGAGATGGATTGCCCAATTAGAAATTACTTCCAAGGTAAACCATTCAAGCAAATGAGTCTATTTTACCAACCGTGGATAACCATGTCACATCAGCATGATCCACCTAAGCCATGTCTAGCCAATTCTTTTCTCATATTGCGTTTGAGCTTCAGGGGAACAACAAACTCCAAAAAATTTCATGAGAAATCTCCATAATAAATCCTCTACTTTCATCTTGATCTTGCAACTCTCTCAAGCGAGTTATAGACTTATAATTGATCTATTCCACTTCTTCCTTCGCATATATCAAATGTTGTCGCTACCCCTTGGTGGCAATAGACCTACGGCCGCATTCTTTACTGTTGTACACTTGTACAGTGCCACCACCACCGAGTCTTCCCCATTTTCATCCCCAGTGAGTGATTGTTACAACCCCTAGCATCAACCTCTCCCAAAGACGTGCCACTGAAGCTACCCCTCTTCCTCCTCTAATCACCACCGGCGAGTGACATGGCGGCTTTGTAGCATCCTCAATCGAGGCCCTACTTTCTCTTCATCCTATACCCTCATCTGAAGTGACCATGTCATTGACTAACCACTACCAGTACCACCATATTCCTCAGGCCGTCTGTTTAACGATGTCACAAGTTAATACATCCCTATCAACTACCTTAACTCAATCATTCCTCTCTAGTCACTCAGCCTGTCAGGCCGTTACCAACCATTCTGAACTGACTCGGCCTTCCACTTCTTCCCCAACTGTTGTAGCAAAAGAAAGGCAAAGTAGGGGGGAAGAACAGATAATGCCCAATGATATGTGGGCCCAACTTGTCTGATTGTGTTGGATTGGACCAAATTGAATGCAACCAAGGGAGATTGAAATGTTTATTAAAGAAAAAACTTTTGGTTCAGTAAAATTATTTGTCTATGTTATATGTGCCAAAATACATGGGGTTTTATGAAACATCCTCAATCTATTGTGGTACTTGGAGCAAGTTCGTTGAAACTGCATCTAAATTATAATAGTGTTCATTAGAATTAGAAAGTTAATATTTAATACTGTATGTTTTTGCAAGATACAATTGAATGAGATTTTTTTTTAGTATAGTAGCCTAGTTGCGCATGTAATAAATGATGAGTTTGCTTGCTATGATTCTCATGATATGTAGCAGTCAATTGGTGGTGGGAATTATTGATTTTAACCACTACACATGCATGATAAGGGAGAATTTGATATCAATCTCACGAATAGTCTGTACTCCGTACACTAAAATACACATTGTAGTAATAAAGTATGCCACCAAAAACAAAACACAGGAGAATTTGCTAGGCATTTGTTAATGATGAGATTTCGAAAATTGCCAGAGACAGGAAGATACGTGCTTGTTCTTTCTGGTCTGAGGACTTTGAAGTTTGAACTAAAAAGAAAAAAATCCTACAACCTCAACAACAAGCAATCTTAACTAATGAACCATCACATGGTTCTTAATTGCCTATACTCAGTTAAGAATATGTGTTTCCTTTGCAGAATCATTCTTTCTTGGCGTTCTCCTTTTCTCGTGAATTATATTTGGTTTTCTTTATCTGGATCATGTTGGCTCTTGTGATCGAGCTTCCTTGTGCTGCATCACGCAAATAACACTCAACATTTCGCCTATCTGGGTAACAACAGAAAAAATCACCCCAGTGCTGTCGTGTTGTAGCCACCAGAGCCACTGACCATGCGACGCGGAAACTCAATATCATTCGTGTTTTTTCAGTTTTAACCAGCCAGAGAGCCCAAAATCATGCAAATAAGCAGCTCTATCTCTAATCATATAATGGGTAGTAAAATTACAGTTACAGAACAAACCTCGAAAGGTTCCTGGAGGAACTATCACCATTGGTTTGGCATCAATCAATCTCCTCCTCCGCGATCATCCAAGCGTTCCATGGCAGCCTGCAAGCAACAGCCCCAAAGACTCGGTTCATGAATCCAACAATGCGGAACGATCACAACTCACGATATGAAGCAAACGATCACAGCTCGCGTGCTGGGTTACTACTATCTCCACCTCCTCCGGCCCTCCCGTCTGCGCACCCCTGCGCCCAGCCGATCCAACCGCCCGAACAAAAGAGGCGGAAGAATGCTTACAGGTCGGCGAGGAACAAGATCGGACGGGGGAGTATTGGCGGCGGCGGGCGAGGCAAAGCGCCCGGCTCTCCCTAGCGGCCTCGGCCGCCTCCACATCACACCACCACCGTCGTCTCGGGGGGAGCGGAAACGTCGATCTAACCCTGCCATTAGCATCACAGCGGCAAGCGAAATCGCCAAGCTGTTGGCTCAAACCGAAGACGAACATACGCGAATACAATGGAACCCTCGAACACGAACACAAGAACACAAGAAAGATTTTTGTGCCGCCGGATCAACAGCAGCCTTTCTGAATATCTCTTGCTCTATTGCTCTTGATGTTCAAGTTACAAGACCATAGGTGCCCTTTATATAGGTAAGCACTTGGGTTCTTTCATCCAATTCGCTTCTTTGTAGAAACCCACTCTGACTCACGTTAGGAAACCAAAACTAAATATGGATTCTAACACCCTATACTTAGCAAGTCTGGATTAATTTCCAACAATCCCCCCTAATCTAGACTTGCCGACTCTAACTTGTTTCAGCAGTCGGTCTCAACTACGACTTGTTCAACAGATACTCAGCACAGGATGGCGAACACACCTCTTCAACATCCCGGACACAACTCAGGACGGCGAACACACCTCCTCAACATCCCGGACACAACTCAGGACGGCGAACACATCTCCTCAACGTCCCATACTCAACTCAACAGACTCGACTCAGGACGGCGAACACACCTCCTCAACGTCCCGGACTCAACTTAGCATCAAAGTAACGCCGGCTCGTATTCAGCATCAGCCATAATTAAATGCGTCTCCGCTTTCTCCTTTCTGGGATTACGGCATTCAGAAGCGAAGTGCCCGTAGTCCTGACAGTTGTAGCAGCGAATCTTCGTTTTGTCGAACTTGCGATTCTTGTTGGCGCCCTTTTTATTGGACCTGGATTCCCACTCGTCACGAGTGAGTAGTAGATGCCCACCTTCCTCGTCGTGCCGCCGTCCCTTTGTGCGTTCCTCATATGCCTTCAGTCGCCCAACCACCTCCACAATCGTCATCGTCTTCATATCAGCAAATTGCTCAATGGTGGAGACGATCGGCAAGAATTTTTCGGGCATGGCACGAAGAAACTTCTTCACGACGGTGCGCTCCTCCATCTTGTCTCCGAGGACACGAATCTCATTGACGATGGTGGTCAGCTTCATAGCAAAGTCATTGATGGACTCAGTCTCCTTCATCTTCATTACGTCGAACTCACTCATGAGAGTCTGCGCTCGTGCCTCCTTGACGCGGTCAGCGCCGACGTGCATCTCCTTCAGAGTGTCCCAAGCCTCCTTGGCCGTCTCATATTCGGCTAAGACCATCATCATGGCCTCGGGCACGGCTTGGAATATGGCGGCGAGAGCCATCTGGTCCTTGCGCTCATCGACCAACTCTTTGCCTTCCACCGCTGCCCACACCCCTTGTGCGCGCATGAACACCTTCATCTTCACCGCCCAAGAGCCGTAGTTGGTCTCAGTGAGCATTGGGTATTGGAAGGTTACCGAACTCACCTTCGCCGGTGCCTTGGATGCTGTCGTGTCCGAGGTGTCATCACTGTCCACGAACTCTGCTTGGGCGGTGTCTGCATGCGACATGACGCGCCACACCTCGCGGCGCCGAGGGGTAGTCTTTGCCGCCGAGAACCGTCGTCGCCGGACCGAGCCACGCGTTGCCCGTCTGCGCCGCACAGCTCCTCCTCGCACCTTGCTCTGATACCAATTGTTGGCCCAAACCGAAGACGAACATACGCGAATACAATGGAACCCTCGAACACGAACACAAGAACACAAGAAAGATTTTTGTGCCGCCGGATCAACAGCAGCCTTTCTGAATATCTCTTGCTCTATTGCTCTTGATGTTCAAGTTACAAGACCATAGGTGCCTTTATATAGGCTAAGCACTTGGGTTCTTTCATCCAATTCGTTTCTTTGTAGAAAACCTACTCGGACTCACGTTAGGAAACCAAAACTAAATATGGATCCTAACACCCTATACTTAGCAAGTCTGGATTAATTTCCAACACAAGCCCTAACTCGAATTCTCGCGGGACCGGGGAGGAAAGGAACGGGACGGATGACGGAGACGGAGACGGAGACGACGAAGCAAGTGAGGCTGACAGGGTGGCCCGCCCTGTCAGCGATCTACTTTCATGTGTACTTGTGGTTGTGGATGGTGATGATGCGAGTTTTTCTATGATTTTTCATCATGCACGTCATGGGGATTTTCATGTTAAATCAATGGTATCATAGAGAAATTGGTAAAACTTTAAGCATTCAACTTCTTGTTATTTTCATTTCGAAACCAAGCCGTCCATTCAAGTTGATTCAACAAGTTGGAGGTTACAAAAACTAATAATTAACAAGAACAACCAGAAATCATTAGATGCAGGAGCAAAATTATTATTTCCAATTAAATAGTGCCTTCTTGCAGAGTTGGCATATGCAAATATTACCAAGTTTCAGCAAAGCTCCTTTCGCTAAATCAAAATAGCCATAGCATAGACATCCAATAGTAACAAAAACACAAACCAAGTCCGGGTCTCAATGCATTACCGAATTCAAGTTTTTAACACCACAAAGTACAAACCAAGTCCACACAGGCTTCAAGCATACTACAAATACATCATCAACAAAGCCAAGTCACTTAACCAGGCTCCAAACATACTCCAATTCTAGTACCTCCAGGACTTGCCCAAAGTTCCAGGCTTTATTCAGTTACCGCGAAACAGTACACATAACGGTAGCAGGTAGTGCCAAGAACTCTGACGATATTGCTAGAGTTTCAAGCACAAGCAGGCGATGAGTGAACGCACCACAGTGCCGAGCCAAGAATGATTTGCCTACAGAGAGCCCAATGACCGGCAGGGGCAATCCCTGACCTGGAGCTGGACATAACCTGCTCTTAACATTAGGCTGTCTGGTGTCCCCTCCAGTCATGCTTTGAGCAGGTCACAAGCAGCCATCAGAGGCGGCTGCCCACTTGAAGTTGAAGGGGTTACCGGCCCCATGGTCACCGTCCATGATGCTCGGGAGCGGGGTGAACAAGTGTGTCCGGAGGTGCTCAAAGCTGTGGTAGTGGTCTGCATCTTCATGTTCATACATGCTTGTCACCTCTGAGCCGGACAGGCTGGAAACGCTGCTCGGGTTGCCCTGCTCTGAGTGCTGGATCTCTGAACTGGGAGATGCAGCTAAGCGCATGGGCAGGCTGCTCTCCATCACCATGCTTCCTCCACCGGCTTCTTCCCCATTGATCTCTTTCTTCGTGTTGGGGAAGCGTCCGCCAGAGCCTCTTGCACGACGCATTGCATGAAGATGGCGTGACTCGTGAAGATATGGCTGCGTCATCAGAAAGTACTCACATGAATGTTAAGAGTGACAGAGAAGAAATTATGCATGACGTGGCGTGGTGGAATTAAAACAATTCACTCACAGGTGACAGTTTAGGACTCCGTTGATAGTTGAGGAGGTGAGACTTACATTTCTGACTTTGACCAGCCTATTCCCCCCCTCTGCCTTGGCACGAGCACGACGGCGACGAAGAATGCCTTCATACTGTTTTGCATTCACATAAATTGGTGCGTCAGCTGGCATATTCAGTGGTATAAGCATACACCCGCTCTGCATTCCACGAAGGAAAATGGAGGAACGTATTAGCTAATCATACATTACTTAGAGACTTAGATAAAATCGTTTACCAGTTTCTCAGTTGACAAACTAATCATACATTACCTGGAGACTTAGATAAAATCGTTTACCAGTTTTGTTGATATGTGATCCGAATTCTAAAGAGGTCAAGGTCTGGAGACGCGGAGCGTCGCGTCGAGAGAGCTAGCCCATAAGGATCTGCCCCCTGCGGTACGGATTCTTCTACTTTTCGGATTTATTTCCGTCTTCGACTCGAGTCAGTTTTATACCACCATATATATCTCTTGTAAGCTGCATGAGAAGAGTTGACGACTCATTAAAATCCCTGCGTTTTGTTAACTCTATTTCTGATATAGTGAAGATCGTCGTCGTGCGCTTGTGGTTTTTTTTCCAGCAAAGATTTTCCACGTAAAAATCGGTGTCTTCGTGTTCTTGATCTACTTTGTTATTTGCCTGCCGATTTCTAACAAGTGGCATCAGAGCCATGTTCGTTGCCCATTTCAATCTAGGGTTTGTTCGACATGGCGTTATTGAAGTATGATCTTCCGCTGCTAGATCGGGACACGCGATTCTCTTTGTGGCAAGTCAAGATGCAGACGTTATTGGCGCAATCTGATCTGGATGAGGCGCTGGATGGCTTCGAGAAGAAGGCAGCTAATACTTGGTCCGATGAAGAGAAGAGAAAGGACCATAAGGCACTGTCCCAACTCCAACTTCACCTGCATAATAATATTCTGCAGGAGGTGTTGAAAATCACGTCGCCCGGTGCTCTATGGCTGAAGCTGGAAGAGATATGCATAACAAAAGATCTCACTAGCAAGATGCATTTCAAGCAGAAAATGTTCTTACAAAAGTTACAAGAGGGAGGTAATGTGTTGAATCATCTTTCAGAATTTAAAGAAATCATCTCTGACCTACAGTCAACGGAGGTAAAATATGGCGATGAAGATTTGGGTTTAATTCTTTTGTGTTCTTTGCCTAGTTCATACTCAAATTTCAGAGATACCATATTGTATAGTCGTGATACACTGACCCTCAATGAGGTTTATGAAGCATTGAGTGCCAAGGAAAAGATAAAATAGATGGCGTCTTCTGAAGGTTCAGGTTCACAAGCAGAAGGCTTGTTTGTTCGTGACATGCAAAAGGAGAAGAACTCAAACAATGCACATCGAGAAAAAAGTTTGAACAGCTACAAGGACCGATTGAAATCCGAAGGCAAGTACAAGTCGTGCAAATATTGCAAAAAAAAGTGGGCACGACATATCTGAATGCTACAAGTTGCAGAACAAAGAAAAGAGTATTGACACATACAAACCGAAAGGTAAAACAGAAGATGAAGGTATTGCAAATATAGCTCGTGATAGTAGTTCTGATGGTGAAATGCTTGTTGTTTCTGTTTTTGCTAGATGTGCTGAAACTAATGATGAATGTATTCTTGATACTGCTTGCACTTTTCATATGTGCCCGAATAGAGATTGGTTTACCTCTTATGAGTCAGTCAATAGTGATAGTTTTGTTTTGATGGGTGATGATTCAGCATGTAAGGTGGCAAGCATTGGCTCTATTCGAATCAAGATATTTGATGACACTATCAGAACCTTCTCGAATGTTCGATACATTCCGGACATGAAGAGAAATCTTATTTCGCTGAGTGTTCTTGATGATAAAGGTTACAAGTATTCAGATGGAGGTGGAGTCCTCAAGGTCACCAAAGGTTCTCTTGTTGTAATAAAAGGTGATAAAAAGGCTTCCAATGGCCTATATTATCTCTGAGGTACGACAGTTACATGTAATGTTACTGTTGTTTAAAAAAGGTTGTTAGATTCTGATGCTACTAATCTTTGGCATATGCGTCTTAGGCATATGAGTGAACTTGGTTTGCCGGAATTAAGCAAGAGAGGACTTTTGGAAGGATATAGCATCGGCGACCTGAAATTTTGTGAGCATTGCATCTTCGGCAAGCACAAGAGGGTGAAGTTCAATACTTCGGTTCATACTACAGAAGGTATTTTGGATTATGTGCATTTTGATTTATGAGGACTATCCCACAATCCATCGCTTGGAGGTGCTCATTATATGTTAACAATTATTGATGATTACTCTAGAAGAATGACCTTATTTCTTGAAGTATAAATTAGAAGATTTTCAGCATTTAAAGAGTGGAAGACTATGGTTGAAAGGCAAACTGAAAAGAAGGTAAAGAAACTTCGCGCTGATAATTGGATGAAATTCTGTTATAATGAATTTGAATCATATTGCAAGACTGAAGGCATTGTTAGGCACTACACCGTTCCCCATACTCATCAACAAAACGATGTAGCTGAGCGTATGAACAAGACCATTATTTCCAAGAGGCCCGTTGCATGTTGTCAAATGCAGGTTTGCATATACGTTTTTGGGCTGAAGCCGCTTCCACTGCTTGCTATCTTCTTAATCGATCACCCTCTATTGTAATTGAAAAAAAGACTCTAATTGAGGAATGGTCTCGTTCCCCAACAAATTATTAAAAATTAAGAGTTTTTACTTGTACTGCTTATACTCATGTTAATAATGAAAAATTAGAGTCTAGAGCTAAAATCTCCCCTCACACATCAGGTGAGCTCTCCTGCAACCGTGAGTAGAGCTGGGAGTCGGGCCGTGTTGTGCCGACACAGCACGAGCATGACGAGCTTCGGGCCGTGCTGGCTGAGCACGACCACCTCACTGTGTCGTGCCGTGCCGGCACGACTCACCTCCTGTGAGGCCCAGGCATGACAGGCCGCCGCCGTGCCAACCCAGTCCTGGCCTTGAGCGAGCCGACAACCTTGATGACGATGAGGCCGAGGATGAGGATCGCGTCGCCTGGGGAGACGACGGCCGCCGCCGCCTAGGAAGACTAAGACTCCCGTGCGCCACCTCCGCCATCCATGCCCGCTCCCCCTCGCTATGGCCTCCTCTTCCCGGATGCCAGCGAATAACTCCACCCACCTCGGTCGCGCCACATACTTATGAAGGGGTCGAGAGGGACGGCGACAAGGAGGTGGTGGTGGTGGCGGCGGCAGCGAAGGGGGCATCGGCGGGGCTCGTCCATGGCGAGTGTGGAGGGAGAAGAGGATGCAGTTGGAGGGAGGGCGACTGGAAGGAGGACGACGGCCGACAGCACGTGGTGAAGGAGACGGAGGGAGGCGGCTGGAGGAGTGGAGGGATGGCGGCGGCCGGCGGTGCGTGGGGAGGTAGAGGGAGGGAGGCGGCTGGAGGAGTGGAGGGAGGGAGACGACTGGCGACGCATGGGGAGGGAGAGGGAGGGAGGTGGATGGAGGGATTGGGGATTGGGAACCGAGATTCAGGAGGAGGGTTGGGGATGGGGGAGGCCGTGAGGGGAGTTAGGCCAGGCCTGAGGGAGTGGGGGACGGGATTGGTTGGGCAGGCTAGGCCGCCAGGGTAAGGGATTGGGCTAGGACAGGGAAGCTGTGCCTCTTTCATGCCGGGTCGGTCCGAGCACAACCCAACTGGTTGTGCCGTGCTGTGCCGCCCGACGGGCCGTTTTCTCAGGTCCAGTCCAGCCCAGCCGTTCATGTTGTGTCGATCGAGCCTCGGGTCTACCCGGAGAAGCATAGCCCAAGTCCCAGGTCTAATCGTGAGGCCCCCAGAACTATGAGGCCTTATCAAGGAAATGTTATCGGGGTATCTGGCCTATGATACCAATTGTTGCCCAGCGCTATCGGATTGCTAAACCAGCGTTCGCCCAACGCCATCGGGCTCGCTAAACCAGCATTGGATCCTGACACCAATTCATTGGGCTGCTATACCAACAATCCCAACTACAGACCAACAAACAAGGGATATTGGGCCATCTCCCCACAAAGACTAGCTTGATACGTGTGTACTCTCTCGCCCTTATAAATCATGCTCTGTCTCCTCCCACAACCGATATGGAATTATCCTAACAAATCTTTTTAAAAATAACTATTGATAATCCTCATCTTAATGGTTGCCTTTGAACGACTAGAATGGTGAAAAAAATGCAAAATATATAGCATGCAGATGGTAACTACATGTTGCAATAGAAGCAAAGACGATAGAGCAGTACGATGACAAACCAATGAAGCCAACGGCCGCAAGTACGAATTATGATGGAGAAGCATGCAGTTAATCAATAGGCACATTAGATCAAGCACTAAATAATCCAAGTCAACATCTACAATTCTGATTTCTTTAGCATCTACAGTAGTTCATACCACTTGTTATTAAAGAATGAACATATCAGTATTTAGGTGATGTGGAGGAGAGAAATTGAGTTTTATGAAGAAATATACAAGTTGTTGATATCAAAACACAAGAAAAAACAAAACAACCATTGGAGACTTATTTGTTACTTAAAAACTTGTTTTGTGGGTAGCAATTAAAGTAATAATTAAAATATTAGATACAAGCTCAAGAAATAACTCATTGAAACATTTGTTTCTTTTTATTAGATTGAGTACTCTCTACACTCTTAGTAATAAACTAAGAAACAAACTATTATAGACTTTCTAAGTCACCGCCCAAATCCCTTTTTCTATACTGAATGAAAAGTCGATGATTTTTTTTAATTGTTGTTGAGGAAATGAAAAGCTCGATGCTGCTGCTGAACAAACCATCCCATAGAGGGAGAATTGTTGAAGGATCCTCGACTCCTAATGAAATCTGTGTACTAGACATAGAGGCTTGAATTTCCTTTTTCTTTTTTGAGGGAACATGAGCTTGATTTTCAATAACCCTTTTAGCCAGTTCCCTTTAAGTATCTGCTGGGCTGGATTATGGATTTGTGGCCCTGTTGGCGCTGGATGGTTTGCAAGCTTCAAGTTGCTATATCAGTCTCTTCTTGTGACGGAGAATTCTGTACGACTATTCGGATATCCCCAGTTCGCTCACTGAAGTCTTGCTTTGACACCCCGAGATCGGATAAATTTAAGCACAATCATGCTAAAATTCCGGGATTTTTGTAAGGCAGAAGGCAGACGGGGCACCACAGGTGAGAACCAGGGAAAGCGAAGTGCAATGATGGTAACTAATGTTGGGAGTATTTGATAGTACTATTTATTGCAGAATAAGAGTCGATGGCCTTTCTGCCAAAACTCTTGGGGAGCTCACTAAACAACTCTTGGGTGTGAAATCAGAACATGAAGCAATGGAAAATTTGCCACCCGAGTCTTTGAGAGCACCAACCAACCACACCCCTTTAATTCCTATCTTTGGGTAATGAGCAGTGTGGAACTTCACCGAACTGTCAATTTTCCACTGCACCGTTTTTCTATAATACCCTTGCACCAGTTTCCACTGCACCATTTCGGAGAGCTCAGCACTTAAACATCATCTGAATAATACCCTTGCACCATTTTTCTACATTCATTGCCATCCCAATAATCCGGAAGGAAAAAATATATAATTTTCAAAAAAAGAGCAAAGATGTACTATTTTTTACACTTTATGGCTGGGCTGAATGCCTGAATCTTACCCAGCACACAGTTTCAGGGTTTCAGCAAGCACATCTGTGTCAGTCGTTGGTGTTAGAACTAAAAGTTCACAGTACAACATGTACTTAAGACATGTAGATGTAGTAATACAACATCAAAACACTGCATTACCATTACACCACAGTAGGTACTTCAGACATAACTTCACAGACTAGGATTTGCGTCATAGTTGCATTCAAGTAACTGATGAAATATTACAGTGGAGTACATTGCGTTACAGCATCACCACTAAATTACTCTAGCATCTGTACAGTACTAGTGCAACGTAGACAGGAAACCTGCTTCATAATATGACCTCTGCTATCATCATGCTGCTTTCATGAATTAATACACAAAATCTTCACCCGAGGACAAAGTTGCTGACTTTATGGTTGTTGAGCGAGTCCATTCAGCATATGATAATATCCGGTATCTCGCCCAGTGTCTCTTTCCATGCACCCACCTCCCTACCAACAAGCAACCAAAAAGACAGGAAATAAAAGGGAAACAAGGAGAGGAAAAGATGGAAAAGTGCAAGAATAATTTTTCTTGACCTAAATCTTTACGACAGGAAAGGGACCACTCTTACACTAACTGCTTCCACAATCCACACACACCCCCCTCACAAGTAGATCAAACTAACAAAAGATTTAAAATTTGCACTTGCACATAAGAACTACTGAATCCATCCAACATAAAACCATAATCTTTTGAGTGTAATGGGTTTTCAAGGTTACTTGATTCAGCTGATTGTTAGTATTAGCATTGCTCTTTGCACTTCAGACTTCATACAGAGGTAAGCAAAGACAGGCGTAACCTCATAGAGACAAAAAATATTTCAGAGGCAAGACAGTGGTGCCATGATACAGATGATACATTTAGAAAAGGTATGATATTGACATATGTACATAACATATACCACAAACTATCACTGCATGTATCGACAGATTGCCTCCATGTAATACATAGGATGATCATGCTAACTACTACCTATTACGCACCAACAACTTCTGTATCACGTAGAGGCAGTTTGGGGCCCTTCGCCACCAATGCTACCATCACTCTCTGAGCAGCACGATGCGTTTTGCCAAGTGCCCCTTGAAGGAATAAAGCAAAATAGGTTTGGTGCCGGTTGCTCCTTTGAAGAATCTGCAAGGGAATGGACGGATCAGCTTATGCTTGTTCATCACATCACAACCCTGCAAGAGGGAGAGAGAATTGCCATTAGATTCTTTTCAACAAATCAATCCAAGAACACCACCACGGCCCAGAAATCGGAGAAGTATTTCTACGACAGTGCATCATCTTGCAGTCTTGCATGTAATAGACTAATACTAGCAACACCAATGCCGCCTTCATTGACAAGCTTACAACTGCAAATTTGCAATTAGGTAAGTAAAATGTTCGCTACTGTGTCAGTATGATGATAACACGGTCAGTGTTACTGTTAACAAATACTATCTGAACAGAAATATAAGCCAACCCATGTTGAATCAAATACAATCCAGTATAAATTGCGGACTGGTCCTGTTTGGGATTTAGTTCAAATTTCGAATGGGGTCTAAATAGGATTAAATTATTGTTCTTGATCTTTGTTTCTAATGCAATTAAAGAAACTTGGAACACTTGAAAATTTTAGAAAATGCAGTAAATGGACATTTTCATTACCTCATTCCATTCAGCCACTCCGCGCAACCAGCCTAGTCCCGCAGTATGACGGAGTTGGCGATCTCCATCAGCGGCCCAAGGCATTCAGGCGCGAACTTGCGCGCGAACATGTATGAATACGTCCCATTGGACTTCCTGAGCTCCCTGATGAGATCCCCGGACACCTCCTCCGGCCGGTAGGTGTGCGGGTGGCCGGAGACGGAGTCGGTCCAGTTAACCCTCGTCAACGTGAACTTGGTGCAGCCGTCGGGGTCCTGCATGTCCAGCAGCGTCGGGAAGTAGTGCTCCTCCGGGTAGCACGAGTCCTTTCTCTCGATCAAGCATGGCATCTTGAACTTGTTCCACAGCCTCCTGTCCCTGACCACCATGATGGCGTGCCGCCTGGCGAGCACAAAGAACTGCGAGCCAACGCGGAAGCGGTCGTACGGCACCTCCGGAAGCATGACGTCGACGCCGCGCGCCTGATACCGGTCGTGCAGCGTGGGCTCGTTGTCCAGGATCTCGATGAAGCTGCGGTGACGGTGGCGCGGGCCGACATTGTCGGAGACGAGCGCGCGGTAGAGGGTGGGGAACGGGTGGAGCGGGACGCAGGACTGTGAAAGCAGCGCGAAGAACTGGTTGACCGGGTCGTCGAGGAGCGCGGTGGCGAGGAGGCGGCGCACGGCGGAGTTGAGCGTGGCGGCCGCGCGCTGGGTGGCCTTGCCGTGTATGAGGCGGCCGCGGAAGGAGGGGGTCGCGGGGAGGGTGAGGACGGCGGCGGGATCGGCGTGGACGTAGAGGTTGAGGAGGTGGTGGTGGCCGGCGAAGAACTTCTCCCAGAGCGGGGAGAAGACGAGGTCGGAGTTGGTGAGGAAGAGGAAGGCCACCTTGGGTGGCGGCCGGCGGCCGAAGAGGGAGGCGGTGGTGGCGGTGGCGGTGGCGGTGGCGGTGGAGGGCGCAGAGGAGAGGAGGACGGCGCGGCGGAAGAGCGCGAGGTCCTCGGTCTCGTCGGCGTCCGGGATGGCCGGGAGCGTCTTGGGCGGGAGGAGGCGCGGCGCGATGAGGAAGACCGCCGGGATGGAGAGCAGCAGCAGGAAGGACAGCACGTACGGCGGCGCCATCTCGGGCGAGCTTTCGAAAGGAAAGCTTCGATCTTTTTTTTTTTGGGTAGAAACTGAAAAAAGTTCAATCTTTGGGTCAGGAACAAGAAGAGATTGCCATGCTCGATCGGCTTGCAGGAGGATTACAAGAATTTTTTTTTTTGCGATTTAGGAGGGCTTTTCTCTGGGGACAAGAACAAGAAATTCCCAGACATAAACTGAACAGAGAGAAAATTGGGAAGTTGCAAACTAACCAGGAGGATCAGGGTAAAATGGACCAAAAAAAGATCACAAATAGACAGGTTTCGCGCTCTTGAAGGATCAAATGTCTCGGATTAAGCGAACGAAGGAAATCTGCCGCAACAGCAAGAGAAACCGCGCTTAGCAGAACAGCAAGAAACAGAGCGCCCAAAGGATCAAAAGAACCGAGCTTCCTCTCTCTCTCTCTCTCCTTGTTCTCTTATTTGGGTGTGTGTGTGGAGAAGAACCGGAGAGGCTGGGGAAAGAGAGGGAAAGCGCAGCGCAGCAGTTGTGTGGGGAGTGAGGTGCTGCGCTCTGCATCTGCTGCTTTTATGGGATTGGTTTAGAGTAGAGTTTAGGCTTTAATCAAGGAGATTGCTAATTGGTACTCGTGTAATTTTTTTTGTTGGTTGCGAGTGTACTCAATTTTCCGTCTGTCGGATGTTGCATGTAGAGGTGCGGCAGCCCGTCCAAATTTCGAAAGCCTCTTCGACGGCACGTCCAAGGCCTGAGCATCCTTTCTTTTAAGGGCAGGCCCGAGCATTGTTTTTGTTGCCGCCGCCAACGAGTCCTCCGAGGACAGGTAGGTTGTTTGTTTATTTAGTCTTTGTTGTGTTTCTTACAGTAGTTTGTTTTGTTCCTCTTTTTACAGGCTGTCAAATTATTTTTACCTAATTTAATTTGCATAAAATTTGTATGTGATTGATGTAAAAATTCTTTTACAGAGTGGTGCGCATCCGTCTACTCAACTGTCTTCGTACCCTCTCTAAACCGATACGCAACTCTCCGGACCGGTTAATGTATCTCACGTGATATACTCAACACAAAAACAGGACCTGCACGCAGACGCAGTGCGAGCAGAGAGTGGCTCAGACAAGTCAGCCATATTGAATCCCGTGTGTAATTGCACTGTATAGATGTTATGCGATTTTACTGCGCTATATTTGTATGCATATTTTGTATGTTATGTACATATTATCGGAGTTATCCGGTTGCGGATTCATATGAAATTAAAAAAAACTTGACATTTCAAGTGAAGTTGCAATCTAAAATTTCATAAATAAAATTAACAACATTTCGAAATACACATTATGATTTTTGCTCGATGAACGCCCCATCATACATCTCAGTACCAGTGCATCCTTCATTGGAAAATATGGGTAGGGTTTAGCCCTCTTCGTAAGCCATTTGCGCTTCTGCAATACCTTCGCATAAAAGTTCGTCAACGAGACTAACATATTCCGATCCGATCTAATGTTTTATTGTTGCGCACAAAACAAGGGCGAGTCGGTTCGGAACAAATATAATATCGAGATACATACACGTTAAGAATGACGTAAAGATATGCACAAATATGAGCATACTGCCCATTTACATGACATGACGGTCCCCGTACAGGCAGACAATACAATAAATTATGACACTGAATGACGACTAGACGAGCTCAGTCTGTTGGGGCAATCCTTCATAGAGTACTCAAGGGTCTTGCATATCCTGTACTTCATCATGCGTCCTAGGCCCCCCACACTGGCTGTCATCCATATCGTTCTGAAAGTGCCGCGATTGCCGTTGTCCCTCCCCAGTTGACTTCAAGGCCTTGTTCGGCCCCCATTGCACCCTGTCCGGCCATTGATCCCTATAGTTCATGTCCAAGTTATACGAGTAAAATTATGCACTCTATTAATTAGCACTAATCAATTTACAATACATGACTATTTACATAGGGTTATTTCTTTAGTCACCACTAATTAAATACGTATAGACTAAAAAGTACTAATTAATTATGAGTAATTTAATTACCACTAATTAACTCTCACTGAGGTAATTATGACACATTACATACAAGTAAGCAATTAAATGCAAGTAATTGAATACAAATAATTAATTAATTACCAATAATTTGATTACTTATCAATAAATTACTTACGAGTAATTGATTACATCTAAGTAATTCACACTAAATTAATTATGATTAATTACTCAAAACTAGTTAACTACGTGTCATTAATTATTCATAATTATTTAAATTATTTAATTACCACTAATTAACTATGAGTCATTACTTAGTAACAAATTAATTACCACTAATTAACTATGAGTAATTACCACTAATTAAATTATTTAATTACCACTAATTAACTACGAGTCATTATTTAATTACCACTAATTGCTATTTGGATTTTCTGGTATTTTCTAAAATGAAAAGCTAATTTAAAATCTTAGAATAGTACTAGGCCCAATCTTGTTCACTCGTCTTCGTCGCGCGTTCAATACCGAGTCCGCCATGGCTAGGAGCTCGAGTCCCGTCCGACAATGCGAAATCTTCAACTAAAACCCTTATAGAAAATGCTTCAAATTCTATCTCTATCCCTTCCGCATCCGTTCGAATCAAAATCGTATCCCGTATCTTGCCTTATCTCCAAGATTTCATTGAGTTTGTTTCGGACTCGATTTGGGATCTCCCTAATCCGGCACGCCCCGATCCTATAAAAGGCGTCCTAGGGTTCGCCCTTGCCCCCACACCTTAGAACCCTAAACCATTGTACCATGAGAGCTCGAGCGCTGCCGCAATCCAAGTTCTAGGGTTTTCGGTCGGAGTTCGTTTTCTTCGAATTGCAGCGCCGTCATCGTCGCCCCGTGGTTGTGGTCTACACCGTCGTGTTCAGCGTCGCCTAGGCTACCTCCAGGACCCTTCGCCGCCGCCAATACCTCGCGAGAGCTCGGATCCGACAATACTCGATTGTCTCCGCTGCTTCGAGCTCACCGCCGGCCACCATAGTTGTCCTCGACTACCCGAAAGTGTACCCAGAGGTTTGCAATAGCCTCGACATCATCCCAGTACCACTCACCGCCGGTGAGATACTGTCGTTCGCCGTTGACCCGCAGTTCCCGAACTCAACGCCCGTGTCTGCATGTCGCGTGCGTAGCGCTGTGTCAGCGTCCACGTGTGCGCGTGCGTTGCACGATCCAACCCAGCCCCGATCCAGTCGCTCGATGAACTTAGTTCGCTGTGAGCCGAGTCGCTGCCGTGTGGGTCCTGTTGTCAGATCCACTGTTCCATGAATCCGTGAACCCGTAGACCGGTAAGCCTTTCCGTGGTCTTGGTCTATAGACCGTGGGCCCCACATGTCAGCCACTGTAGCATTTTCCCAGGATTTATTTTAAATCCAAAATTCCTTCGCTGACGTCATAATCTGGATTTTTATTTAGAAAAATAATTTAGAAATTCCAATTTAGGGTATTTTCTTGAGTTTTGATCTTCCAAAGGCCATAACTTCTTCATCCGAACTCCGATTGAGCCCATTCAAATTCCAAAATTCATCTACATTTGAGATCTATTTATTTAAGATTTTTATTTAATTTTTGGAGTTTATTTTATCTCTATTATTTATTTTATCTATTTATTTATTTCGTTTGCGAGTAGTCGTTAATTCTTCGGGACTTTTGAAGAAGGAGTGCACCAAGATCAAAACCAGTACCTAGACCTATTATAAGGCAAGTTATACCTTTGATCATATTGCACCCAGTTTTCAAAATACTTTGATTCAAATTATTGTATTTTATTTTAAGTATTTATTTAAATGCTTTTGGATTTAGTTATTAATCCAATTTGTTACATCCACCTTGTCTACTGTTAAGTCGTATTATTTTGTCACCCTAGGTTGGTTCAATACTAGTTAGTATTATCGTAGCACCAACGTGAGTTGGTTAGATACGAGTAGATTGTTTAGCCATGCTATGAGTCATCATCTCATGTGAGTTACAAATATAAACTTGACTAAGTGATTATGAAACTGTGTGTGCTGTGTGCTATTACTCATTGATGGCATGTGTTGCACTTAACCAACAGGGTGGAAAAAGTTTTAGACAGAGGCAAGTAGTGGATACTGTGTGATATGGTGGAGCTGTGTGAATGAGAATATTAGTCTATATGATATTTAGTTAGAAATTGGAAGTCTTGCCTTGGTCAATTAAGGACTTAACTTTGTACGCCATTGAACAGAGTCTTACTGTTCGACCACATGCCTAGTATGGGACGGGTCTAACTTAGTAAGTCATGGAGTCTTGACATTGGCAATTCAGGTTGTAGGTTAGGCTGTGTGATGGGCTGGAGGTGTGATTCTCACATCCCGGGACGGTTCGCTGCTTCCCTGTCCAACGGTGTGTGTCGTGCCATGCGCTGTGTGTATCGATGGGACGGCAGTAAAGCACATCGAGAGTGTCAATACTTGAGATGAAGTTTCTGAAAGGTTTTGTTATGATTAGTGCTAGCTACACTGATTATATCGTGTGGGTAAAGTGTACAATCTCTGCAAAGTGTTAATCAATCTATTCGAATAGCCGAGTCCGCGGTCATGGACATGCTCGAGGATTTCACACGAGGGGTAGATTTTCATAAAACATTTGGGAAGGGAGCTGTGTGATTTAAGTCATATGGCTGTGTGAATAACTTGTTTAGACTGTGTGTCTTATGTGAAAACAAATATCGAGTTATTATTGTTTATTTGTTTTAAATATTATTCTCAATCTATTATTCATATTCAATTGCAAATGTTTCCTTATGCAAAATAACCACAGAAGCCATTCCTTTGGAATAAGCCACCATCTATAAATTGCATTCCGTGTTATGACTTGCTAGTACGGTTGTGTACTCATACTTGCTTCAAACAATCAACAGAAGTGGAGGAGTCTTCGCCTGCATTTGAGGAGGAGTTCTACGAAGGTGCTGATCGTTAGGGTCTTGATCCCAGTTGATAGCCTGTAGTGAATTGATGGGATTCCGATGGAGTTTAGTTTTGTTCCGATGCTGCTATTTTACTTATTGCTAGCACTGCGTGGCTTGATGAATGTAAACTCGATCATAAGGTCAAAACCATTATTTGCTATTCAAATTAGTCGTTTATTCTATTAATCGTCTTGTGTGGATCGATATTCATCTATGTTGATACTGTGTGCACTAGTGCATAATACACAGATGGTCCAAAATTGCATTTTTGGGTCCCGACAGTTTGTTAGTGACTTTGACATATGCAATTCTTTTAAGTTACTCCATAATTTTTTCGACGAATTCTTCTTAATCACCGAGTACTTTACCTCATGAGGGAGATATAGACGGATTGCACTGACAACCTTTCGCTCTGTCACCATCTATTCTTCAATGGACGTCTTTTTTGGTTTGTCCCCTTTATGAGCATTGATTAACTCTTGCTAGGCAAGGACATCCTTCACCACACATCGCCATACGCTGAAATTCCCCCCACCATCAAATTTCTCAACTTGATTCCACATCGTCGACATCAATCTTGATTTTGTGTCACCTGATGCTTCGTCAACCTTCTCGCGAATCATATTAATATGGTCTTGGCTCTGATACTACTTATTATATTCTTATACTCCTTATGCGCTGCAGCTCCCAAATCGAATTAGAGTTATGAGATACATCATGAGCGTGTACGATATAAAAAAACAAAGTAGATGAATCTCGTAGATAGAACCAAACAACAACGGCGAAATAATGATAACGAGAGAGAGAGATTTGACAAAGCCGATCATAAATTCCTTAATCACAACCATCTCGATCCTTTTAAGGCCCTCATATCCTTGCCCTATACAAGAATCTAGTACCAAAGAATAACCTACATCCAATCTTCTCGTGCACCTTTTGCTTTAGATGAGTTAGTTTGTGACTTATGTTCTGATGACCATCGCTCATGGCTTTACATAATACCCCTAGTTCTCCTCTAAAAGGAAACACGAATATAGGATTATCATAAAAATCCTTGTAGAACACGTCTCCAAATACTAGTAGGTTAGGATACGAGTTAGTCGTACTCAACGGCATGTACCTTACACGGCATGGACAGATGCACGCAACATATAAGCTCAGCACAGCACAAGCATGGATAGCAAAGATAAGCAAGTTCCAAGCAGATGGCACACAAGAAGACCTCACGTTTCAGTTGAATCCTTAAGAAACATGCAAAGGAGGCTGCTTTGGTATGGCATGATTGCACTAGAGGATCTATCATATCATTCTGCTTTGCAAAAGCAGTACCACATTCTCTCTAAAAAAGCGGTACCACATGGCACCACTTTATCATACAAAATGCACAAGTATGGTGTATGGAACCACATGGAACACATTGTGCTTATACAAATCTTTGTGCCTCATCAAGAATAATCTGGATGGTCTTTCGATGAAGGAAGCTGGAAGAAAGGAGCGAGCAATGGGATTATGTAAGCATATCCGTACACCAAACCGTCATTGATGCTGAAGAAAGTATGGCTTTCATACAACGTAAAAGGAGATGGCATAATCACAGTTTGCACATGCACATACATGTGCTTGCTTCTTCAGTTCTTGGGGAAGCTGGAAGCCAACTTACACAACGGTAGATAACAACAGCCCAAAAAAATGGTACAACACGCTATCAATGTTAGCACAAACAGATTATGAAACACGGCATGAATCCAGATGCATCATGCATGGTTTCCCTTTTTTGGTTTATATACACAGATGCAACAGCACACATGACAAAGGACATTCATTACCAAGTTTCTGAATGAAATGGGAGTGAGTGGATTCTCAGGCCTGTGCCTCGACTCGCTTCGCAGTTGTGTTAGGAGGGTTTGGCCGCTGTTTTGATTCAGACTTGGAGGCTCCTTTCGCTTCATTCTTCGAGCTCATTGACTGGGTTGTCCGACTACTGTTGGTCGGGCCTTTTCCTACTCCCCCACCGGTTGTGGCTGCACGCAGGAAACGAGCATCAAGTGCTGTTGCAGCATGAACTGTTGATACTTTGCTCAAATGAATGCCAACAACTTAAGTGCTTAGCTAGTACCAAGTGAACTCTTGCAAGATATAACACTTGTGACAAATATGGTTCAGAATGACCTCCGGTTCCATTAGTTTTCTGAATAAGTGTGTTCAGGAGATGCATTGGCAATAAAAAGCAGATGATTTACCATTGTTAGGAAGGGATAATCGCTTCTTCACTGGTGCATTGATTTGAGCTGGCGTTTCTTTCGGATTGCTTGTGGACCGGGAAGCCAGATTTGAAGGTTGAGAGCTGATTTCCTCAGATATTTCATCTGATGACTTCGATTTTAGCTTGGATGATCCTAAAGAAGTATTGGGTAGAGCACTTGCAGATTGCCCCGATGAAGAAATAACGCTTACATCAGAATACAACTTCTTGTGGTTTGAACCTTTTTTCTGGCTTAAACCATTTGAGTGAATGGTCGAAACTGGCAGTCTTTTGGGTTTGTTCAGAGCCTTAGCCTCATTTTCCTCAGCCTGCTTATCGTCACCAATTGGGACGCTCTCTTTGGCATTACTATCAAGTATCCTGTTCTCCCACGGGCGTACAGCCATCCACCTCTCTAACCAGTTTTGCCCCCACTGGTTCTGATCCACCTCAAGCCCTTGGAGAGTTGCTGCTTTCTGTTTCCTAGAACCTGCTTGCCACTGCCAAAGGAAAGCACAAATTACAACACCTTGCTGCCACTGCCAAAGAACACAAATTAGCACCCCTAGCTGCCACTGCCAGAGGAAAACACAAATAGCACATTTTGTACACCTAGTGTTACAACATTTGTTCTTCCGCCACACTGATATATATAGTTTAGGGAAAATTCAAAGTGAAATCTGATCATTTCGCATTTGCTAAGCAGTGTCGCACCAAACCAACAACCGGAGTCCCTTTAGCATGGTGGACAATCCAGAATACCTTATCACGGTCACCAGAAGAACCATCAAAGCAGTTTTCTACCCACAACAATTTGCTAACTTGTTTCTATATGAGTTCCCTAAACCGAGCCAGCCCTTCCACCCTTGTGGAAATTAAATCCACAATCTTGTGTACAACAGAATGCCTTTCTCACCTAAGGCAGCGATAGCAAGCCACACATATTCAAGAAAAAACACAAATATCAACCTTAATTACAAGTTTGTAGCATTAACCTCCCAACAATAGATAAAAGCTAAGTAAATAATCAAAAGGCCTTGTAGAGCTTTACCCTCAAGCTAATTTCACCTTATAAGCACCAATATTTCTAAGGCTATTCAAACATTTCTGGTAGATGTTATCGTGCAAAGTTACCTGGTGTGTTAAAGCATACGCCATTGCTCTTTCCCGCTTAGCAGCAGCTTCTTGCCGTTTTAATACTTTAGCTTGCATTTCTTCTACCGAGCCAATACTGTCAGACCAGCATCCCTGCATGTCATTGTCGGGTAACACCTCTCAACAATGAATATTTAACTCAAAATAAATATATCTGACATTACTCATGCTTCAGGCCCAGTTGGTACACGATTTTGAGCTCATTCTGGACTAAACACACACAAAATTGAATAATCACATTTATTGTTTTAGACATACATCTCCACACAAGAAGGTAGGAGACAACAAAGTTTTGTTGTGCATGTTTTTCAGCCAGAGCTAAAGCTTTCCATTTCCTGAACTAACTAGACAGCATATTGAACAAAGATCAGAAAACGAGAAGAGATTATTTGAACATGCCAACCATATACATATAATAGCAAGAATTCTGGTAGGCATATCAACTGAAAACCCAGCTATCCAAGTACTGTACATTTACAGACATGGATTACACGATTTTTTTAAAATACATTTTAAATAGAATTATAGAAATAAATGTATGTTTAATAAAATTATAGAAATGGACTTTTGTCGCCGTTTGAACTGACGACATGAGTCTATCGCCAATCCAAATGGCGACAAGATCCCTGTCGCCATCCCAGCAGTACGAAATGTCTCTATAGCCATTTGGATTGGTGGCGGAGACGTAAGTCGTCATTTGAATTGGCGATAGGACCCTGTCGCCAAATCAAATGGCGACAGGGAACTGGATTTTTTTTTCACAAAAAATAGAAATTAGCGGTAAACAGAAACATAAAATTAAGTGCTTATATTGTTCATAATAAGAAATAATATTAGCGGTACTACATAGATTGCATAGAATTATTCGACGCACGACATAACATCAGTACATTGGACAACACAACTAAATAGGATATACATCTGACAACACAACTAAATAGGATATACATCATCACATAGTTGTTCGACAAATCATAATGATAGTAAGCGAAACATTCATCACAACATATTTCAATAAGGTAAACCATCCCCGTGGCCGCCACCTCCACGTTCGCCATGTCAACCTCCACGGAGCCCGCCTCGAGTGGAGCGATCAGGTGAGGTCCCCGTAGCGTCGTCCAGACCGCCGACCTCTCCTTCATGTTGTTCATTTCTCGCATAATAGTACTTGATGGTACGTCCGGACTCCATGCAAATAGAGCACTTCTTCGTACGACGTCTGACTTCTGATTCGTCCATGTCGCTCCTGATACGTCGTCTCTGCCGCCGGCCAATCGTTTCCTTCAGCCTATCAATGTTGGCGGCTCATATCTACTGCTCCCAGGTAGGATGGCTGGTGAAATGACCAACCACACTGTAACCATACAGCTCTACACTCCAGGTTAGTATCACCTTTTCCTCGGTGAAATATTCAGACAAGTACAAGCCAGGATGCTACACCAACGTCGAACATGCGGCCATCACATGTGAGCATGGCCTATGCAGAAGAAATGGCATGTTGCAAGTGCATATGCAACAAGCGCGGCCAAGCGTGCACTCGTGGATGATTCCCTTACAGTTCGTCCCACAACGTCCTTTCTCCCTGCAAAGTACCTCGAAACAAAGTTTCCTTGTGCTCATCTTGAATGCCCTATGTATCTCACATTTCTTGCTCCTCTCCTCTATGTACTTGGTGATCATGGCGGAGTACATTACTCTGCCATTTGCCTTGGAGAGCGACGCGGTGTGGCTTCAGTCAATAAAGTATTTTGTGGTACCACGCAGAATTGCTTCCACAATGCCAACCAAAGGGAGGCATCTCGCGCTGCTCATGACCCAATTGTACACCTCAGCTAGATTCATTGTTATGACACCATACCGAGCACCATCCTTGTCATGTAGCAATGACCACTTCAGGTTAGCCTCGTGCTCAATCCAGTCTGAGAAGCATTTCACCTGCCTGCGGTCTTCCTCGTCAGATTGGGACCATTTGTTGGTAACCGGGGCAATGACTCGGGAAGATTTTTAGTGCTTGTGGCGGGCTTCTTCACTACCTCCCTTTTGTGTGTCCTCGCCCGCTCATCCAGAGTTTTCCAGAGTGCATTGAACTTTCTGTTATGGTTCTGATTATACAGCAGCTTAAAAAGGTTCATCAAGTCCTTGTTGTGAAACTGCTTATAAAAGTTTGCACCCATGTGCCTCATGCACCACCTACTCTGCAGATCCATCCATGAAAGTGGTTTGTGTTCCCCTTGCTGCCGCTGAGTTATTGGACTCAACAGGACGGTATGTCGGTCATATATGAGGTATACGTTAGGATGACCCTGTACAACAGAGATCTTCACGTTCCTCATAAACCACAACCAATTGTCGGTGTTCTCGCTTTCGACGAATGCAAACGCCATGGGAAGATCCTGGTTATTCCCGTCTGTCGCAATTGCAGCAAGTATCTACCCCTTGTACTTCCCAGTTAGGAATATACAATCCACGCACAGGATCAGACGACAATACCGGAATGCATTGATGCATGCACCAAAGGCGAAGAATGCTCGCTCAAGCACCCTCTTCCCGGCGAACCTCAGATGCGTGGAATCTTAAAGGTCGACATGAGTACTGGGATTCATATGCTGTATGACTCGGAGTTGTCCGAGTAGGATGTGATGCGAATCCTCGAACGTACTGAATCTTGCTTCCAATACCTTCTGCTTTGCTCTCCATCCATTAGCATAACTGATTGTGTACTAGAACCTTGACTCTAGGCCGAATGATGGATCGTGACTCGAAATTCAGGTTATCCACGATCTCACCGTACATGCTATTCATAATGAAGCATGATGACAGATTCTTGTGAGATTGCATTGATTCAGAGAAGACACACGTGTGAGAGATTACTATAAAGCATTTCCAGTAGGTGTCCCACTTAGGCTGGAATGCGTGCATTCGCCAAGGGCATCCCGCTATCTCGCACTTCACGCCGTAGCACCTAGGGTTAGACTTCACTACCGTGAATGTCTGCCGCGGCGACAAGGCCCAGAATTTCACAGCTTCCTGCACTGTCTCTGTGCATTTGTATATGGCTCCTTACCTGACCTCGTTCTGGTGGTACTGTCATGGTACACGGGATCCTTCGTCCACGACAAGGTTGTCAAACTGGTATGTGTTCCACTCAGATAGAACCGCCTGCTGATCCCCACCATCCTCGTCATCCGAACCTTCATCTTCCGACAATTCCTCGTAGTCCCGGTCTCCGAGCGTTATCCTTTCAACCAGGGCTTTGATCTCCTCACCTTCGTCTGCAATCCCAGTAGCTTCCTGGACCAAAGGAGTTTTTTCGACCCCGTCTTCATCGGCGACATCAGCAACTCCCCGACCTTTAGCCGTTGTGTGTGCCACACTATGACTGGAGTCCCCAACTTCCTCGGTATTACCACAAACTATCCCTTGTTCAGCCTCATGTGCAAGCGAAGCTTTGACATATGCATAGGCCAGAAGAACCAAATCCCACCCACGTTGCCTCGCCATGCTTAGGTATGACTGCCATGACCTCGTTCCCTTTAGCTGCACTAACTCTTAATGTGTGTCCAATGGTGCCCAGGTGACAACGCAGCTCAATTTCAGATTGTGCAGAGTATGGTCCAACTCGAAGGTGTAATACAACTACTGCATCACAACGCCCTATGTACACTGCTCTAGTCTTGTTAGGCTAACGGTCACCAATTGAAAATAACACAAATCAACCCCCACAGGACCCTGCAAAACAGTCCCTTAACCATAATAAATTTTTAAATTGACCGCGTCCGTCATATCTACGTACTGCACCATAAACAAGATTTATACTATTAACCACATATCTAAAACTAAACTACACACACCTAAAAGGATGTACTACAACATACTACACCACATAACCATACATCTAAAACTATCTAATCCATTTAGTTACAAAACAATTTACTTGCAAGGTGGGTGACCGGACGGACAACACTTTGCTAGCTCCTCTCCTTCCCTCTCCCTTCCCTCCCCTCTTTCTCTTTTTTCGGAATAAAAGTGAGTTTCGGCCGAATTTTTTTAACATTTTACAGGGGAGGTTGTGTCGTCATTCCAAATAGCGACAGGAAGCCGTGGGGTGTCTATCGTCATTTGGAATGGCGATTTGCCTAAATTTTAGGCCAATCGCCATTTGGAATAACGACATAAGCATTTAATACTGTTTGGTGGGTGACAACTCTGTCATCAATCCAAATGGCGATAGACCCATGCCACCAGTTCAAACAACGACATAAGCCTATTTCTGTAATTTTATTAAACGGGCATTTATTTCTGTAATTATATTAAAAAAATGTATTATTTAAAATTCTGGATTACACTACATGAAAGAGAAGGCTGAAAGAGAACTCATAACACCCTCTTTCTAGTTTTCAATGTTTTATATGAACTCCTCGAAAAAAATATGTTTGACTTGCATTTGTATGTCGTATGCCCTAAGAAAGGAAATCATGTTATTGAATAGTATATATCACACTACTGACTTCTGGGCTGCTTCATACCTCAATTTCTCGAACATGATCCTGGTGAACATTTTGTTCAGGAGCTTGCTTCTGGGTCGCTTGACTTTCCAATGCAATGCGAACTCGTCTTGCTCTGACACGAGCTTGAGCTCTTACCAGTGCTTGCATACACTGAAGTGTTTCTGCTGCTTGCTTTCGTACAGCATGACCCCTAACGAGGGCCTGGAGCCTAACTAATCCTTTCAGTGCCCGTAAAGCCCGCCTAGCCTGGTAAATATGAGCAAGCCAAAAAAAATCAGACTGCTTCAAACCACATACCAAAGAAGAATGCCTGAAAAACATGAATAAGATTGTATTTTCAAGTTATTGTTTATTTTGCATATTCTTCATTTAGGTGCATATTTGGTCAGATCAAAGCAGAAAAATATGAGTTATTTGTGTAGGCGTTAGGCCTGAATCATCAGAAAGTTTATCCAAAAAAAGAGAGTAAAGGGCGAGAGTGGTCGAACAACCCACAAAATTTTACTCCCTAATCAACCGATGGCGGAAACAAAGGAACAAAAGGATGAGTTTCAAATGAACAGCAGCATTTATCCTTTTGTTTAATTTGGTGCTATTGTCATCAGAAACATTTTTTCTTCTTCTATATAGATAGGGATTAAAAAATTGTCCATGATATTGGATCAATCAAATCTCTGTCCTCTCTATTCCTTGGAGAAATTCTGATGATTATTTAATGAGCCTGCAGCGATTCCTGTTTTCCTATTTTTGCAGTTGCTCCTACTAGAATGTCAAATGGCCCATGGCCCATGGCCCATGCTTCATTAATCATTATATACCATGCAAAACAGTACATCTGGACACATTCAAATAAAGAAGAGACTAAAATCGAAGCTTTTCATAGGTGCATCTTGTAACATCACATGATTGGCCAGCCGCCAAGTAGTAGTTTTTGTTATGAATATTGTTTGTGTGTGTATTCAGAGGTCCAATGAGCAATATATATAGTGTGTACAATGGGTGTATACCATATACAGATAAGGCAATACAAAAGGTAGATAAGGAAATACAAAAGGATTCCTATCTCTAACAAACTCTAACACCCCCCCCCCTCAAATGCAAGGCATATGTGTATGCAATAACATTGCATTTGGAAAGGGTTGACACTAAAATATGAAAAATTCAAAGTTCGAGTCTTGATAATATCGTCGTAGCATGCAACTCTTGGAAAATATATCGACAAAAGATTTTCTCCCATCTGGGGTCATGCGATAGCCCATAAAGCACGCACAAGGTGCAGGAGCTGAGAAAGTAGAGGCAAGCGGGAGCAAATTCGACCGCGGCAACACGACGAAGAAGATGAAACCGACAAAAATAGAGAAAGCTATCAAATCAAGCCTAATAGGAATAGATAGAAGCATAGGGGCGCAGATCGAAGCCCAAGACGGCGCGGCGCGAAAGAAACGCGGCGGCTTTAGAAGCTCGGGGCGGCGGCTAAAAGAAGCGGTGACATCATAATGACTTCTACGATCTGCACGCGGCTCAGAAAGAAGAGCGGGAGCGGCGGCTACTGCCATACATAAGGCAATTCCTATGCTTCTATGACTGATAATAAATTTGTGGACTCGCATGGCTTAGACGAACTCAAAGATAGAGTGGTACGGGTTTGGATGGACGTAGCGGAAGAAAACAACACGAATAAAGAAAGGACTCAAGTATAACTAGCAACTAGCAGCAGTACTATGCAGTTGGCCTCCCGACTCTTGGCATCCGTCAAGCCCAAGGTCAATGGCACCTCATCAGGTCCTCGATCTGATGCAGCACTTGTTATCAGGCCAACAACCATCCCAGTCAGACCAGCAACAAGCCAACAACTCAAGTCTCCAACCATCTCAGATGCCAGGCCATCCCGATAGCATCCCAACATCTCCCAACCAGAGCCTTCTCCTCCATCCAGAGCCTTCGGCACCACAAACTCCAACCAAGAGCGTCATGGACGCGAGCTGAGGAGGCAAGCCGAGGCAGAGTCAGCGCAGACAAGCGGAGGTGGTGCGGACAAGAGGACGTCGACGAGGGGGCTTAGATCCTTAGCCGGCGGTATCAGATAGGGGCTCACCGAGCTCGATCCAAGGCCCGGGGCGACACTTGGCGACCGGATCCGGCAGCGGCGGTGGATCCAGCCAGTCCAGGGTGGCGTCTGCATCGGTGATGCAGATCTCGTTGGCGTCGATGGGTGCCTCCTCCCGCAGCTTCTTCACCCTCTGGTACCAATCCATGGCGGCTCCTCCTCTCGGCGCAAACCGAAGAAGATGATAGGATCTCGGGCCCTGACAACGGGATCCGGCTCGGGCGGCGCAGGGAGGGCAAGATCCGGCGGCTGTGGTGCAAGCCCGGGGGCAAGGAGTCGGTAACGGGGACAAAGGCTAGAAGGAGGCCACCCCCGGGAGCGAAGATCGGTCCTCCCAGGGGCAGCGGCAGCGGAGGCGAATAGAGCCTAGGAAGCGGCGGCATTACAGTAACCCTAACCCTAACCTTTGCTCTGATACCATATTATGAATATTGTGTTTGTGTGTGTATTCAGAGGCCCAATGAGCAATATATATAGCGTGTACAAGGGGTGTATGCCATATACAGATAAGGTAATACAAAAGGTAGATAAGGAAATACAAAAGGATTCCTATCTCTAACAGTTTTGACCTTCTTCACGCATAAAGAATTAACCAGAACTTTGTCATACCTAACAAATGGGACAGAGTTCACAATAATTATTTCCATTGTTGAGTATGGTGGCTCATATGATATCATAATCTACCAGGAGTTGGAGAGGTGTGCTACAATGATTCCTACTTAGAGTAGGACTAAGAGCACTATATAAAGCCATGAGGGGTGGCCATAGGAAAAGAAGCAAGCAAGCCACAAGCAAAGCAAGAGGTACCCATCTAAAGTAGAAGGCGCACGAGAGGATTAGATGCTAGGTTATTCTTTATCACTGGATTCTTGTGTAGGGCAAGGATCCGAGGGTCCTAAAATATTCGAGGGGATTGTGAGAAAGCGATAATCTCTTATACTTTTTTGAGGTCGTGCTTAAGGAATTTACGGCTGGCTTCGCCAAATTTTCCTCTCTCGTCGTAGTTGCTTCGTCACCGTTATTTTGGTTCTCTCTAGGAGATTCTTCTACTTCTTGATATCGTGCACGCTCATGTCGTATCTCATAAACTCTGATCTGATCCGGCGCCGAATCTTCCTCTCTTGTCGTGGTTGTTTCGTCGCCGTTATTTTGGTTCTCTCTAGGAGATTCTTCTACTTCTTCTTGATACCGTGCACGCTCGTGTCGTATCTCACAAACTCTGATATGATCCGGGGGCTGTTGCGCATAAGAAGGGGTATCAGAGTATAACATCCCTCTTTTCCTTTTATTTTCGTGTCGACGTGAATTGACCCTTGCTACATTTGTGTTGGCTCATGAACTCAAGCAGAATCATGAGTTGGTTCCTTTTCTTAGTTTCAGTAGAAAGATAGTAATCAAAGATAGAATATAATACCAAGAATGCTCGAAAGGCAGATTGAATAACTGTCGCAGCCTGGTGCTCCTTTGTATCTAGTTCAGTCTGAGAAATTTGAAGAGATGTGCTGGGAGAGGAAGTGGAGTTTGATACTGTCTGTGTGTTGGTGTCACTAGTCAATGGTTCAGTTTGTACTGTGAGTTCTTCGACTGCAAGGGCACCTTCAGTATCCATGGAATGCTTCCGTTTGTGTAGCAATTGAGCAGCAGAGCCCTTCTACAATTTCCAGAAAGATTGAAGCAAGATGGCCACAATTAAAGACAATGCTTAACATAGGAATTTGGAACAATAGCAGACCAAAAGTGAAGGAGGATGGACATCAAAATATGATAATGAAATTCTGTTTTTTTACGAATTTATGCTTAGATGTGGCACATGACCTCTACAATGAGTTGCATAACTGGCCATATATACTATTATCAGCCTGAGCATAGAATACGTTAACACACATGACACAACGCTATTGGATCTTCTACTGTTTTGACCAATTCTTGATATGAAAGTACATCAATAAACGAAATAAAATGGTCCAGAACCATTCTTATATTATCAATGTATGGATAAACTGACAAACTATTTCAGTGGCAGTAAGTTTAGACAAAAAGACTTCCATCCAGCTTTATTTAGAAAGCAAGAAATTTCAATGTACTAACAATGATGGGATGTAGAGTAGAGCATTTCAAATTGAAGTATGGCACTGATGAGTTGGTCCACTATTTTGTTCTAGCACGTGTTTTCTTTTCCTTTGGTCACAATATGGTTGATATGAGGACAATGGAAGCATTACAAGTTTACAACCCTTGACGGTAGCAACTAGCAACAAAAGGACTTTGCAATGTCAATGCACAGAAAAAAAAATGCTAACATTAACTACATGATGCATAGCTTCTAAGCAATGCTGGAATCTACTGGTTTCAAAATTTCTCCCGCATATGACACTTCTGACAATGGAACAGAATAGTGGACAATAACTCTTACGGGATATCAGATGATAAAGACATGTCAACAATAACAGCACTGTCTGACTTCCAGTGAGTTTAGGTAAACCCTCTACTTTTTTATCATTCTTGAAGATTCCTCATATTTGGACAGGGCAAGACAAAATCCAAATCACACCTATAAATTTTATGCCCATTAAAGGACAAATATGAAATGACATAAGCAAACTATTACTCTTGCACGGGCAAATGGACCCAATCTGAAGTGATAAACAATTCACTGTCATTCCACAATATCCAACCATAGTGAATACCATTTGACTTACCGCTTTGCTGCTTTCAGAATTTTCTTTTTCATGCTTTCTTATCCCAACAAGTGATTTAATCCACTTGGCTGAAATGCCCATACTAACCTTTTCTCTTCTAGTTCAACCAGCTAACACCTGTACATCATAATATCATTCTCAAATGAAGTATAAACTCCTTCCTAATTGAGCAACAAAAATTGTGGGGAAAATGCATCACCATTATGAAGAATTTGAGCAATGTAATGCAGCACTGGTGTAAAAAAAAATTGCTGGCACATGCGAACTTGTGTTTAACTAAGAACACAATGTACTTCAAAGTGTCTTCTCATGAACTAAGAAAAAGGAAGTAATTACACCATCTTATCAAGCCCATTGACTACTCAACTAACTAACAAGTTGATCTATCAAACCAGCAACAGGGGCTGCTCATTCGCCCACGCCACCCAGCACAACCTCACACCACCATCACCCGCTGCCGTGCATCAAGTAATGCAAATGAACATTCACACCATTTGCTCCAAAATTGCACAATATTTCCACTGAACATAATAAAAAAAGAAAGTAGATTATATAATAAGGACAGCTTCCGTAACACACTAAACACTCCTTACAAATTCTTGCAGAAACAAAGTGACATTGCGGGACATACACCAATTTGCTCCGAAATACCACCGTTTACCATAACCAATAGCTAAAACAAAGTATAGCTGCAACAACATGGCCTCGTAGCACTATCTAAGCAAGTAAAACAGTTGAACATTAGCATCAAATTACTCTTTTTTTAACAGGCAGAACCAAAAGAGGCAAATATGCAAGGAAATTTCATAAACAGAACCATGCTTAGCTTGTCAAAATTCTTGAAGAAAGCATCCCAAACTCATGAGCAGACACACTAATAGGCCCCAAACCCATACCAATCTTACCAAAATTTAACAACATAGCCCAAGAGTCAGGACATACAGTTCCAAACAGTTGGGTCCCAACAGTCAATCCAACAATCTTGCAAAGGTTGTTGATCGAAAATAGTCTTGCAAACACAAAAAAAACATGAACTTGTGAAAATGATCTTGCAATGTTCTGATCGAAATAAACAGCGCAGAACATAGGCACCAATCATACAAACAGGAAAAAAAGAGACACCTTTGCAATCGATATCTAAAGTTCTACATTTTTCGCAATACACACAAAAACCACAGCTTTGGAACTCATATAGAAAAACTTGCATAATGTGAGAAAAATCCCACCAAAAAACCACTTATAGGACGAATTCTACGGCAACCAACCAAAAGGCAGGCAAAATCTTTGGGCAAAATGCGAACCAAGCGCATGAATTGGGTACAGAACGACGCAATTTTAAGACGAAGCAGGCCAAAGGATGGCTCAGAAGTCAGAACCAAACCAGTTAGCTCCCAAGAACCACAAGAACTAGCTCAGGAAATCAATGGGCTCCCAGAAATTCCTCAAATTTACACGAAACAGAGCCCAAAGGAAGAACCAATTCTTGGGAATCGGAGGGATGAACTCCACCTGGGAAGAAAGAAGAGACCGCAAAGAGGGGTCAAGATCACCACCGACTAATCCCTCTCCTCTTCGTCTGGGCTTTGGATTTCTGAGTTCTAACTTCTCCTTTGTGAAATTCTTTTTCTGATGTTCTTTTCTATTCGCCTCCTTTCGTTTATTCTGAAGAATTTCTTTGGGTACAAAATAAAGTTGTTGATATTGGCAGAGCATCTTTTCTGTGCAGGTCCTTGAGATTCTTCTCTTTTTTTTTTTTGTCGGGACAGTCCTCAAAGTTAAAATAAAGAAATAAACCACACAAGAAACAAAAAAAAAAAAACCATTTAGGCTTCTTAACATTGTTTGAGTTCGTTTTTTTAAAATATAGGCCAGGAGCTCGACCATCTATCTATGATCCTATTAAAGCAGAGTCAAATAAAGACATCACGTTCACTCTTAAGGGCTAGAAATTTTCATATTAATAGGTAAAAAAAAGAGAAAATCGTCGATCGTAGTGAGTCCAGATTATAATGGTCTAGATTAAAAGAAAAAGTCCATGTCAAATAGGCTTGTTCATGGGTGGCCCACCCCGGCGGCCTGGCCTGAGCCTCGGCCTGATTTGGGACCAGGTTTCCTACACGAAAGCCCGAAAAGCCGCTGCATGTAATAAAAATAAAATATTTTTTATTCTCAAAATGAATTAAATATTAGTTTTTATTCCAAAAAAAGTAAATAATTTTTTATTTGAAAAAAAAAATCATGCCGAGCTCAGGCCTACTCGTTCGAGGCCGAACTTTTCTGGCCCAGCGTTTGAACAAGTCTAGTGTCAAGTAAAATATAATATAATTTTACAATAAAAAATAAAATAAAATCAGTAATTGAATTCCCATACAAGTTCATAAGTAAAAGAGCCCATGCAAGTTCAATAAAACTAACATTTGCAATAAAATTAACAATTTAATTTCCATAGGAAATCCTAAATAAAATCCTTAAATAATTATAATTCAGAATAAAAAATAAAAAAAATTGGCAATTTGATTTGTATAGAAAATCCAATAAAAAAATGAAATTTGGAATAACAAATAAAAATTAGCAATTTGATTTCAATACGAATTCCAATAATTATAATTCAAATAATAATAATAATTGACAATTAGATTTGTATACGAAATCCAACAAAAAATAACCGAAATTCAGAATAAAAATAAAATAAGCAATTTAATTTTAATACGAATTCAAAAGTAAAATCCCAAAATAATTGTAATTGGAAATAAAAATAAAAGAAAATTATCAATTGGATTTGGATACAAAATCCAAGAAAAAAGAATTGAAATTCGGAGTAAAAAATAAAAGGAAATTTGTGATTTTATTTCCATATGAATCACAAAGTAAAATCCCTAAATAACTAAAATTCAAAATAAATTAAATAAATTTAGCAATTTGATTTGTATATGAACTCTAATAAAAGTAATTGAAATATTGAATAAAAGTAAAATTGATAACAAGGATGACACGAATGGTAGCGCAACACTCTTTCAAATGCCTCCCAGTGATCATCTCTTGGGTTAGAAGTAAACCGACTTAATTTGCTCACAGCAAATGATATGTCAGGTCTTGTGGCACGAGATAGATACATAAGGGACCCAATAATTTATGAATATCTCAATTGATCTTTGCCTAATCCCTTATTCTTTCTAAGCTTAACGCTAGCATCATAAGGAGTTGGGAAAATCTTGTAGTTCTCAAAACCGAACCGGCTCAAGATATTCTCAGTATAATGGGATTGGTTCAAAGTGATCACATCCTCATTTCTTATCAATTTAATATTCAGAATAACATCTGCTTCTCCTAGGTGTTTCGTATCAAAGCATCTAGATAAGAAAATTTGACCTCGTCAATAACAGCAATGTTTGTTCCAAATATAAGTATGTCATCAACATACAAACACAAAATCACTCCTTGACCCCCCACCATAACGATAATACACACACTTATCTGGCTTATCTACAGAAAAACCAGCAGATGTTAAAGTTTTATCAAATTTCTCATACCATTGTTTAGGTGCATACACCGAAGAAGCACGCAAGAACAAGATAAATAGACAATCTGAAATTACGAATAGGAATTGAATTTGTATTGATAAGTGGGGTTCTGAAGAACAATATTATTGTTGATCTCGCCGAACAAGAGGACAAATTATAAAGTAGCAAAGCTAAACTTTAATCAACAAAACCCGCTAAACCCTAAGGGTGGCGGCCACTATGTAAAGGTGGAAGAGAGGGGTGGTGGCCGCAGGTACTGTTCATGTGTGAACAGTACCATATGAATAGTGTCAAACCCTAGGTGTCCACCCCGAATTACAAGGTCCATGGCCCATTAGCATAGGTGGTGCAGCACCAAGTTCCTTTACTCAAATATTACTAAGTGTTGGCCTAAACAACTTGATATATAGTATTCATGCTAGATTCTGTTAAGCCTCAGTATATAAATATTCATTCCTCATATGATCATCTCTATACTTGGTGCTGCCATCATCTCCATTTAGCTTGTCTCCCGATCCTTGATTCCTAAGTAAAATAATATCACGTGCTTTAGGCAGCATCATAGAGTTCATAGAATATGGATGCATTTCGAGAAACAAAGTCACCTGATAATTTAGTTGGCGAGCACGAGCTCTAGTAATTGATCCATGCACATTAGAAGCAGTAATGATGGTTATATCAGTGGAAGGGGTGTCCTCATCACATTTGATGGATGTGTAGACTATGGGAAGAAGCTAATGCAATAAGCACACGAATGGTGGTCAATCTGGCAACAGGAGAGTAAGTATCAAAATATCCTCACCTTCTTTCTGGGTATATCACTTGGCCACAAGTCTTGCCTTGTACTTATCAATAGTATCGTCTGGCCTCATTTTCTTTTTAAAGATCCACTTGCATCCAACAAGTTTACACCCGGTAGGACGTTCAATGATCTCCCAAGTCCCGTTAGCCATGATGGAATTTATCTCTCTATGGACTGCCTCTTTTCAATACTCAGCATCAGGAAATGCATAAGCCTCTAAAAGAGTATTTGGTACATCATCCATGAGATATACAATAGAGTCATTACCAAAGGTTTTCTCAACCTTTTGTTGTTTACTCCTGCGAGGAGCCTCTTCCACTAAATTGTTATCTTCCTCAGGAAAAACACAAACTAGTGGTATAACACTCATTGGTTCAACAATGGTGGTAGGTTCAAAATTACTATTATTCATAGTTTGATTATCCTTAGTTCGAGAAGTACTGCCTGTAGTTCTCATAGGATAAATATCCTTAAAAAATGAAGCATCTCTGGACTCTATTATTGTGTTAACAATAATCTTAGGAGTTTCTGATTTTACTACTAAGAATATATAGGCCCTACTATTATGAGCATATCCCAGTAAGACACAATTGACTGTTTTAGGTCCAAGCTTTCTCTTTTTCTGCAATAGTATATTGACTTTTGCCAAACGCCCCTAAGTTCGCAAAAAATGAACAATGGGTTTTCTCCCCTTCCATCCCTCATACGAAATAATATCACAGCTTTTAGTGATTACTCTGTTTAGAACGAAAGTTGCTATCAAAATAGCTTTCCTCCGCCATAACTTAGGCATAACGGCACTCTCTAACTTGACATTCACCAAGTCTGTTAGTGTCTGGTTTTTTTTTTATCAGCCACCTCGTTTGATTAAGATGAGTATGGTGGTGTAACTTCCTGGACTATACCATGTTCAACACAGAATTGGGAGAATTCATGAGAGATATATTGTCCTCTACGATCAGACCTTAGCTTTTTAATTTTCTTTTCTAGTTGGTTCTCAACCTCGGCCTTATAAATTTTAAAGTAATTGAAAGCTTCATCTTTTGTTTTCAGTAGATACAAATAATAATATCGTGATGCATCATCAATAAGAGTTAGAAAATATTTTTTTCCTCCTTTGGTCAATAATCCATTCATCTCACACAAGTCAGAATGAACAAGATCTAAAGGTGTCAAGTTCTTTTCCTCCTATAACCCCTTAAAGGGTTTTCGAGGTTGTTTTGTTTGCACACAAGTTTGACACTTTGATCCTTTGACAATTTCACATTTTGGAATTAAAGATAATTTGGACATTCTAGCAATACTATCAAAACCAATATGACAAAAACGAGAATTCCATATATTAACCTCACATTTATTCAAATCAGTTGCAACATTCAAATTATACTCTAAAGTACTTATGCAGAACAAACCTCCGCTCTCATAGCCTTTACCAACAAAGTTACCAAACTTAGACAATACAATTTTATTTGACTCAAATACTAGCTTATACACATCCCAGCATAGGAGTGAACCACTAACATTCTTGTTTATGGTTGGAGCATGCTGCACGTTCTTCAAGTGGACAATCTTCTCAAAAGTAAGCCTTATATCCACTGTGCCAACACCAAGAATAAAAGAATGCAACCCGTTCTCCATTAGGACGGAGGAAGCCCCGGCTGCCTGATAAGAAGAAAACAAGTAAATATCATAACATATATGAACATTAGCTCCAGTATCAACCCACCAATCAGTGGATTAACATGCTAAAAATACAACAGGTGGATTATCATACCCTCCTGTTGAGGCCTCGCCTATAATCACATTAACAACCTTTTTCTTTGGTTGTACACCATCCTTGCTCTTGCGGAAATGATAGTCTTTCGCCATATGACCTTTTTCCTACACACAAACTAGGTGATGTTTCTCATATTATTCTTCTCAGTTTTCTTCTTAAAGCTAGTTGTTTTTTCTGTTTAAGGCATTTGTTATTCTTACCATATCTCTTCTCTATGACATTTGCATTGATTTGATTGTTCTGACTAGAAGTGCTTGGTGCATCTTTTGCTCTCGTCTTTTCTTCCATATCAAGGGTAGTAATGAGATCCTCAATAGATATCTCTTCCCTCTTGTGCTTTATGCCAGTAGCAAAACCCCGCCATGAAGCAGGAAGTTTGGCAACAATGCCCCCAGCCACAAACTTAGGAGGCAAAACACATCCCAGATGTGCAATCTCTCCGACCAGTAACTGTAGCTCATGAGCCTATGCAACTATCGACTTAGCTTCGTCCATGCTTTAGTCGAAGAATTGCTCGCACATATAGAGCCACTGACCAGCCTCAACTTCGACATATTTGTGCTCGAGTGCATCCCACAACTCTGTGGCGGACTTGAAGTCCATGTACATATCATAGAGCTGGTCGGATAGTATGGTCAGTATGCATCCAAGGGTTGTGTTGTTATCTGTGTCAAAATGCCTGGTCTGTTCATCCATAATTGGATACTGTGTATGGATCACTCACCACAGCCCCAAAGACATAAGCCAAAACTTGACCCTTGTCTACCATCTACGAAATTTCTGACTAGAAAACCTCTCAGGTTTCATAGCATCAGAAGCACTAGCCATTACTAGATCACACAAATATCCATAAATAAGGTTTCTGGATTGTTGGAAATGTGGACAATATTTTAATTCCAGATTTTATTATGAGGCAAAGATCACAAATAACTAGTGATGCATAAATCGATACTAACAGCAGGCTACACATTGCACTTCTAAACATACTCAATATCATGAATATAACATAATATATTGGTCGTGCATACAACTTATAGTATATGTCGATGAAGAACAGGAAGCAGTGCATATTCAATGCAGTGCAGATCGTAGACGTCGCAGTGTAGCAAGCGATCGCACAGATGCGCTGCCCAGGAACCTTATTGCCGCCTCGTGTAGGTGAACTCTACGACAATGGTTCAGAGATACCGCTCACCTTCCTTCCCGGTGCACGCCAAGGATTAGGGACGGCTTGGTTCAAACAGCACAACCCTCCAGCACAAGAGAACAGAGAGGGAGAAGTAGAAGAAGAATTGGAATGAAAAAAATGATCTCTGTTGGTCCGGACCTCTCGAAAACCTTTTAAGGGTCGAGTCAATTACTCTATAGTAACTACTCAATAAAGCACACATTAGAACACTGGTAATTGCTAATTAAAAACTAATTAATAGTAATTAAGTAGTATTTATTATATCCTGATTACTCGTTGGTCTTTAACTTTGACCACTGGTCTACAGCTTTGACCACATTCTCCAAAGGAGGTCCAATAGGATCTCCTGAAGAGGTCCAAGAGAAATCTCCAAGGGAGGTCCACGAGGATCTCCCGAAAAGGTCTAATGGGATCACAGTGTTTCGACTACACCCTCTTGGAGTGATCCAAGGGGGGGTCCAAAAGATCTCTTGGAGGTCCAAGAGGATCTCCCGAAGAGGTCTAATAGGAGGTATAAGAAAAACTCTCACTGGTCATATGAGACACTTGTTTCGAGAGAGAGAAATGCACCGTCAGCAAAAGAAAGGTGGACTTGGTTTACAACACGTTCACAATCGTGCGTCGCAAGTCACAAGTCAAGCGATTGCCACACGAATAAACGCGCACGTGTGCGTATGTGTGACTTTAGCTATAGTCTTCCTCATGTCATCCCATAACATGTATCAAAGGGTGACAAGGACTTCAACTTATAAATTATTCTCTCACCACTTGGTTAAATAGTGTAGGACAAAATCATGCATGCTTTCGAATTTAGGTATGAACGAACCTTTACAAATAAGGACCTAATTCCAACAGAAAGCGCCAATCACCTATTTTTGCTTTGCCCCCTTGCCAGATTTATGTGGAACATAATTGGTTGTACTTTTTTTTTTATTGCCAAGTCCACCTGCAGATGTCCATCAGTTGTTCGGTGGCTGGTTGAACTTGTTCAGCAGAAAGACTAAAATGCTAGTGATCGTCGGGCTAGCTTCCATTTTGCGGAGCATCTGGAAAGCGTGTAATTCTGCGTGCTTTCATAAAAAATGGCCAGCTGAACCGGTGTCATTAGTTTACTGGATTTGTCGTTGGATTAACTCCCCTACAAGTATTTAGGACTGCGAAACCGTCAAACGGCGACTTCCAACCGCTGCTCGATAAGTTCGTCAGGCGGCTTTGCGAGTTGATAAGTACGATTGTTATCGCAAGGTGGTCGCCTTGTTTTGAGCAAGAGTGTGCTGACGGCAATGCCCATTTAGGTTTGTGTTACTTGGAATTTGCCACAGAAGAGAAATGTACAGTTCATTCTTTTTATTTTCTAAGAGAGAGATAGTAATGTCAACCTTTAAACAAATTCATACGGTGTTATCGCTTCTGGTAATCTGTCTCCATCACTGTACTACTAAATGACAACCATCTTTATCTGTCTCCATCACTGTACTACTAAATGACAACCATCTTCTCATAATCGAACATTGCATGCAAGCACGTCAGAACAAAAGAAACATCGAGAGATATGATTGCCAATCAACCAGAACGATTCCTTCAGTTTATCGACGCATAAAATAAGCACAGCAAGTTATACTGAACAAAGGGTAAAGGCTGGTTTCAGTCCGGAAAACGTTTTCAGCAAAATTTCTGTCGATTTTTGGTTCTACCGGTGGGTACCGGTAAAAAACAATAAACAATATTGGCCGAAATATTTTGGCCTAATTTGAAATCCCTGACCAGCCCAACCGAGCAGTATCTTTCTCGTCCTATCCCCTCTCCCTCAGTCGCTCTGCCCTAATCCTGAACCCCATCTCGCGCTGCGACGAATTTGGTGGCGCCTGCTTCGGAGTTCATACTGAGCTGAGCTGAGCTGAGCTGAGCTGCTCTGTTGCTGAGGCGATGTTCGTCTGTCCCCGGCTGCGAGGTGTCTCCGGGCGTGGCAACCTCTATCCGCAGCGGCGGCTTCGGCAGCGGGCCAGCGGTTCAGTCAGCGTTGCCTACACTCCGTGAGGTGAGCTCCTGCGTCCCGAGTTCCCGACTGCCGACTCCCGCCTCCTCCTCTCCCTATCTCATCTCTTTTCTACTGTTGTTTGTTCTATAAGGAATATTCAAGTTAAGGATTTTGAGTTGGATTTCTACTGAATCGAGGAGATTTTTTGTAACATCCTGTTTTTGCAAGAGTTTCCTAAACCAAAAATTTGACAAGAATCAAGTTTTGCAGTGACCAAAATAATCTCAGAGATCTCATCCTTACCTTGGTTTGCGTGCCACACCCTCTTCCCCCAATCCCAGCGCCCGCTCTCCCGGTTCCGTCGCCGACCGCAGCAGTCGTCGTCTCGTCCCCTCACCCGCGCCAGACGCCCGCCACGCCGCTCTCTCCTCGCCTTGTCTCCATCACGCGCCTCCGCGCTAATCGCTGCTGCACTTCGCTTGCCCGGCCGCCTCCGGTGCACCGACGGCCAGACCTCGGGACCCGCGGCGCGCGCTCCTCTCTCCCTCTTCTGGCCCACGGCTATAAGTAGCCCGGCCTCCTCTTTTTCCTCCCCACCTCGCTCCCTACCTCCGCTCGATCGTCGCCTCGCCGATTGTTTCGCCGCCTCGCGCTCCTCCCCCGCCCCAGCCGCTCCGGCCGGCTCCTTGCTGTCGTCTCGGCCCGGCCGGCGCCCCTCCGCCGCCTCGCCGAGCCCGTCGCCGCCGCCTCCAACTACGGCTCCGGCCCGCCTCGGCGCTTTCTCCGGGCCTCCGCCGCCGCTCCGGCCGCTTCCTTCCTCCGCGCGCTTACACCGCCATGCGCCCGCCTCCTCGCCTCCCTCTCCTCCTCTCTCTCATGCGGAGGAAGCGAGGCGTCCCGCGTCGTTTTTATCGCCGCCGCCGCGACTGACAAGTGGGCCCCACCCGCGCTGTGCCTCTGACGGGTGGGCCCGGTAACAGTGTCGTGCACCCTCCGCCGTGCCCGTGGACCCGGTCCACAAGCACAGTGCCCGTGGACCGCGCTCCGTACGTGCCACGTGTCAGCACGGGAGTTTTTTTCGATTTTCTTATTTAGTTTTTAATTAAAAATTCATTTGAAAAGCTTCCAAAATTCATATCTTTTTCTTTATAACTCCAAAAATTATGAAACTAGTTTCTAAAATTTTCTAAAATCAAGATCTTGCTAATGGCACTGGTCTTGTTCATTTTGGAGTTCATTTATTATGAGTTAGTATTTATTTGCTATCTTTGTTGTTGTGTCTTTTTCCGGTACTTTCGTCCGACTAGGGTTCGAAGACGCCACGGAGACCTCAACTTCGATCAAGCTCAAGAATACCAAGACATCGCTGCCTTTAACCAAGGCGAGTAAATACTTTGATCATTTTAAGCCTATATTTTATGCAAACTATGTTTATTTAAAATATCAAAGTTGCATGCTTTAATTCTGTAATCAAATGTATGTTAAAGCTTAAGGTAGTTAAACACCCATTTGATGATTATTTAATTATTACTCATCCTTTGATAATCGAATTCAGTATTCTTTGTCATCCTAGTAAATATATGGTAAATACTAGCCTAGGTTGTACTTAAACGACATGCTAGTCTTGCTTAAGTACCGGGACAATAAATGTCCCAATCATTATCTTTTAAATCGTGAAAATGGTTTTGGGCAGTCATTGGATGTAAATGACTGGCGTGTTGTGTTAATTGGTTTTCCTCCCCAAAACCCTAAACGACTTGCTAGGACCGCATCTGGGCGGATGGAAAGAATGGTGGGTACGGATGTAGCACAATAATGTATGGAATGTGGTATGAACCATCCAGATGAATTAAGGACTTAATCTTGTCATGACCTCCTGTGTAAAACAAGTACAACCACAAGTATGCAAACTGCAACTTGGCTTAGTAAAATTTATTGAACCCTGAAAGTCATCCCACAGTTGGTGTTTGGGAGCGTGCAAGCGGTAGGATGTCGGTATGCTTGAGAGGGATACCAAGGGAGGGTGAAGTTGCCAGCTACGCTAGTCGTTGTGGTCGGGGCCAGCTACGCTAGTCGTTGTGGTAAACATTCCGCACAACTTATGGGGGTAACCCATAGGGGTAAGATGACGGAAGGGGCAAGGTAGTTTGAAACATTACTGTGACAATCGCTCAACTACATGACTAAGGAATCATGTAGGGTAACGAGTATGATTATCTATTGTGGGTAAAGTGTACAACCTCTGCAGAGTCTAAACTGTTTAAACAGCCACGCCTACGGTCAAAGGCGAACATGAGAACTTAACCTGAGTTAGCTCTATTTCAAAAAACCTTTGTGGGTGGAAATGAAAATGTGGTGGGTTCATCTAGCCCTTGTTTTGGATTTTTCATGGGTAGCCTTACCCAGTGTTGATAGTCGGTGGATGTAGCCGTTATCAAAATTAAGCATGAGGTGGAGGTAACCTCTACTGTTATTTAACATCGCACTTACTCTTGTTAAAATGCAATTTGTTTAAAATGCTAAGTCATAGGAGTTTGTATTTATGATAATTAAAAATATTACTTTAGCAAATAAAAGAACCTGAGTCATCCTTGTTAAGCCTTGCATGTATACTATTGCATTCTGTGTGTTGGCTCGCGAGCACGGTGGTTTTGCTCATTCTCGCTCTTTCTCCAAACCCTCAAAAGTAGGAAATATTGGAGATTACGACTACTACAAGGAACCAGATGTCTGAAGATCCAGGAGTTCTTGAAGCATAGTTTAGTACTTAGTTGTTCTAGTCTCACCCCAGTCTAGCTGACTCCGCTGGTACCTAGGTGCATCTCATATTATCTGAATTTTGGGTAATATCGGATGTACACAGGTTTCCCTAGTCGCTTGCCTGTGGAGAGATGTGCCCTCACCCTTTTTGCTTCCGTTGTCGCTTCCGCTACTTTTGTAATGTAATCTTTTGGCCTGTTCGGCCTTTATTGTAAAACTTGACCCGATGCGGTCTATGTAATATCTGATGTGTTAAATTAATGAATGGTATGGTTTTACGCTATGTATGAAATGATTCAGTGATGTATCTGTGAGTGCTATCTACTGATCCAGGGAATAGCACAGTGCTTTCACAGAGGATTCATGATTAGAAAATCCGGATCCGACATTTTTTTGGGTGCTATTCAGTTTCAATTGGTATGACCATTCAGGATTGGTCGTCATGAGCCTGAAATAGCCAGCTATTTCTGAAGCCTCCTTGGTGAGTTCTGTAAAGAACATTTGATCACACACTGAACAATAAAAAATTACAAGTCAGAATCACCAAACATTCAGACCTACAAATACTTCGCAGGAGCTCACCTCATGGAGTACAGGCGACGCCGTCTGAACCGCTGACCCGCTGCTGAAGCCGCCGCTGCCGACGGAGGTCGTCACGCCAGGAGACACCTCACAGTCGTGGAAAACGCGCAGGTGGACGGACCTCGCAGCCGGGGACATCGCCTCGCATGCTCGAGACCTCGCCTCAGCAGCAGAGCAGCTCAGCTCAGTACAAACTCCAAAGCAGGCGCCGCCGAATTCGCCGCAGTGTGAAATGAGGTTAGGGTTTAGGGCAGAGCACAGAGAGAGAAGGGATAGGATGAGGGAGACACTTACCAGTACTCACCGGTAAAACCAAAAATTGGCGGTAACCAGCGAAATTTCGCCGAAAACGTTTTCCTGGTTTAAGACGATGGAGCTGATACGATTTGACTGGGTGGAAGTTCAATTTCTCTCGTATGATCATCTGAATTTCTTCTTCAATTCCATGGTTTGAGGAGACATGAAAGAAAGGTGTGGGTGCCGATCGAGTGCCGACATGCCCTAGACATCAGGACCAAACTGTTTAAATGCAAAGTGACGAATTGTACTACTAGTACTATTACCTCCCATTAGAAATCAAAGCCTCATCGAGTTCATAGCTATGCAAGGATCACACACAAAGTGACAATGTTGTACTTATTCTACCCATCTACCCTCTTCCAACAGAAGATCGAATTATTGCAGTGGAATATGGTACTGTCTAGAAGTTTCTGCTGCATAAAACTGTAAAAAAATTCAGACCTGAATCTTTCCTTTGACAAAAAATTCACACACTAACAATCAGCTCAAGCCTATCAATCAAGTGGTTGGTTAATTACTTACTTGGTTTGTCCTAATCTTCGTTGGAGTACGTATTTGTTAGGTACAGAGCCTAACTGCTTCAACTATTTGTCAGAAGCCATCGGTGCAGGGCTTGCCATGCATCATGCATGCAGCAGCTGGCGACACGCGACGGCGACCACCAGTCCTATCAGGATCTTGAACATCGTAGAGAGAGACGCGACGGCGCAGCCGCACGGAAGTGAGAGAAGGGTCGCTCCGTATGATCCAAAGGAGCAATAGGTTAATGGACCTTTTTGCCCTGAATTTTTTATGGATCGCACCTCTAGCCCATTTGTTGGAAATTTAGGAGCGATTAGGTTACCCAATGGGTTGGACTGTACCATTCTCACCCCTATCCAACAGGAGAATCTGCAGTGCGGCCCAACCACCAGATCGTTGCAGGGTGAAACCCACAGGCCGACTAAGCGGAAGCCCGCACGCACTAGGCTAAAGGCCCAGAAACGCCCATCTCTGTCTCTGACATGTGGGCTGTAGCCCGGGCCCTGAAGGGAAAAAGGCCCGACCCCAAATTCACAACAAGGAACGGATTGTGCTTTCATCCGATTGATCCGGACCGTTGATTTCTGACCAGTCTTGGTTACCGAAATCGACTTCGACCACTTGTCCGAGTTGGGCTCGTGGTGATCGCACCCATGCTGTGCCTATATAAAGTCAGCTCTACGATCTCCCGCTCGAACGTAACACACACCACGCAAGCCAGTGATCTCCGACGACCACCGCCGTCTCGATCGGAGCTTGTAAGGTAGCGGGCCGGTCGACGTCGCGCGACGCCTACGGGATGCCGCACTTGGGTTGCAGCAGCAGAAGCAGCGACAGCGGCGGCACGTACTACGCGGTCCTGGGCGTGCCGCGGCACGCCACCGCCGACGACATCAGGCGCGCCTACCGCCGCGCCGCCATCACGTGCCACCCGGACAAGGGCGGCGACCCGGAGGCGTTCAAGGAGCTCGCGCACGCGTACCGGGTCCTGGCCGACCCCGCGCAGCGCGCGCTCTACGACGGGGGCGGCGTCGAGGAGGGGACGGCCAAGAGCACGGCTGGGAGGAGGAGGAAAAGGGGCCTGTGCTCCTCTCCCCCCACCGGTAGTTTTGGGAAGGATCAGTGGACGGATAGCGGCGCCGGCGGCCATGCCTTCGCAGACGCCGCGCGCGACGAGGCCCTGATGGCGTTGCTTTACCAAAGAAGGCCAGTTAGGCACAACGCCGCCGGCGTGCCTCGAAGGCCGACGCGAGGGATGCACCCGCTTCACGCGATGTCCCTCCAAGTGGAGCTCGCCAACGATGGCGTCTCCAGGAGAGGGCCGGACGTCACGTGCACGCTCCCCGTCTCCCTCCATGAGCTCCGCAATGGCGCCGCCAAGAAGCTCTCGCTCTGTCGCAACGTCGTCTGCTCCAACTGCAACGGGTACGTCTGCGATAATTGACGCGTGCGTGTGCTAATCCAATCTCTACGCTGATTACTGTTGTACTAATTAATCTTTGTTTTATTAATTACCAGGGCGGGAATCACGACGCGGCCGCCGGCCAGGTGCGCGTCGTGCTGCGACAAGGGCGAAACGGCGGTCTACTGCCAGGTGGGCCCCACCATGCGGCCGGTGGCCCTGCCGTGCGCGGCGTGCGACGGCACCGGCGTGTACTTCGACCCCGACATGTGGGACCCCTGCGCGGCGTGCGGCGGCAAGGGGGTGGTGCCGGAGCGGAGGGACCTGGAGGTCGCCGTCGGCAGGGGGACGCGGGACGGCGACAGGGTCACCTTCGCCGGCCTCGCCAACGAGGCGGTAAGTGTGCACGCGTCGCTTGATTAGCTTGCAGTCTCGGCCTTGGGATATAACGTTCTGACGCCATGTTTGGTTGTTTGCGCGTGCTTTTGCAGCCTGGCTACGTCGCCGGAGACGTCGTGGTCGTGGTGGTGCTCCGGTAGATCATGAGGCAAGGACATTTCCAGGCGACCGAAAGGGCGAAGGAAGCAAGGGAAGTTCAGAGTTGGGAATTCAGCCAATACCCTCACTATATATGTACCGTAGTTACAGCTGAGCCACCATATATAGTACTTGGAAGTCCCGGCATAATTAGCAACCAGTTTTGTATGTTGGAAGAGTAACCTTGATTGATATATCTCTTCAAAATTAACGGCTTTAGTATCACAATTCACACCAATATAAACTTTTCTTTCTTTCTTTCTTTAGAATTCACACCAATATAATCTTCACATGGCGATCAGATCACCTCTGCTACTCTTGGCCGAAGCCCCGCCACCCTCGTCGGCCGGCGCTGGCAGGCTCGTCCGCCTCTCACCACTCGCTGCGCCTTCCCACCTCCTCTTTGTTAGAACAATCCACCCAGAGTACACTGAAACGCAATGAACTTCTCTGAAACAACGAAACTCTGAGATTCTGATGCTGTTGTCGAAGAACAGAGAAAACAGAGAAGAAGAAACTTCAGATTTCAATTTGCACCACATCTGGATGACGTGACTTTTCTCAAAGAGTTACAATCCGAGTTCCAATTCGGCTCTAATCCGATTCTGAAACTCAGAGTAGACAATACTCCTGAAAAGCTACAGTGTCAAAAACAAAACGAACTGAAAGTTCATGTCAGGCTCCCGGGTATAGAATATCCGAAGACCTCATATGTGTACCGCACTAGTCTCATGATCAGTGACAAGTACACATATTCACAATATTTAGCATTCACATATGCAAAGTAAATCAAAATGATACTTAACTTAACCGATTAAGGTTATTACATCAAGGGCCGTCCGGCCAAATAAAATAAGTACCAACAAAGTACAAAATAACAGCATAAGCAAAAGTGAAGAAAGTAAATAAGTTCCAGCGGCATGCCCATCCATAACCCAAAGGCAACCAACAAGAGACAAATCCTAGATAGGCTCGTCACCGAACCCTCAGATTCCAGGTGTGAAGAAGTCATCATCTGGTATTGGCTCTTCCTCATACTATGAACAACAATTTAAGCAGAATTGATTATATTGCGTACTCAGTAAGACTTGTAGTGTATCGTAAAGTTTATATAGATGCAAGGCTAACAAGGGATGATGCTATACTCTACAAGTTATTTTGCTTTAAGCCAGTTTTATTTGCAATAACCATATGTTGTAATTTGCAACGAAATTTTCAAAGAGCAGTTAAATAGATACATGACAGTAAGTAAGTGATTGAATGAACAACAAATAATAACAACAATAACTCGCAACCCTCCTCGGCTGCGAGCAACAATTTATGTTCGGCCATAAACATGACAATTAACTCAAATATAACCATGAATAATTCTCTCGTTTTCCAATAAGAAATATTTTTTATGAAAACCAAGACTATACCCATTAAATTGACAATTTAAGCACGCTTATGACATCGAGCGTGGCTATTTAAATAGATTTACACTCTGCAGAGGTGTAAAACTTTACCCACATAACACGAATTCTCTAGTTTTTTTTTCGATATCCATCGATACCACCTCTAACTACCGTAGGTAAGCAGTCTAGAGTACGTGTCGAAGTCTTTACATCATCTAGTCCTAACCTCACACTTAGCCAATCGAATGTTTATCCTCACTTCACCCGAGTATACCCTTCTCAGTGATACATTTTTCTCACTTCACCCCGGGTATACCTGTCTTAGTGAAGTATTCGTCGTTATGTAGACAATCAAACATGCTCGCACGTCTCCTGCCTACCCCTCATGCGAGGCTAGTTTTCGATAACTTAATTAGCTAAGGCTATCACCATACCAGCATATATGGTTGTACGCTTAGGCTTAGATTGGAGTTGCTGGCGTTCAGTCCTTAATTGACCCGGACGAGAATCTCCCCCTATCTACTAGTGAGACTCCTCTCTCACTCTTCTCAGAATATAATATAACTTGCCCGCATCTCCCGATCTCTCGTCCTCATTCTCACTTTCCCCTCTTGACTGCTTGACGAATCGATTCATGGGGACGATGGCTGCTGCAGAGATACTACTCCAGCATGTAGATCTGGTGGTCAGTGGCTTCTCGACTTGTTGGATCTTGCAACAACTCATCACATCCTGTTAAAGCTAGTTGGCTAGAGGTTTCTCATCCTCGTCAACATCAATCAACTTTGTGACGATCTGGTGCAGTAAGATGAGAACACCTCAATTCCCTATTCCTATTGTTTCCTTTTCCTCTCTTTTTGTTTGCCACCATTCTTCTAAATATAGTACTCATGGGAGAAACGTTGGTACAAATCAAGACCAATCACATGCTCGTATTTTTTTTTCTCCCATCTTGAATAGAGCACTCAATATCTTCATGATACCACTTGTTTCTTATATATTTGTATGATATGCTACTCAGATGGATCTAGAACCTACCCATTACATTATCAAGCAGCAAGCTCGAATATTAGGTGTCCTAGTTGTTATCGTGGCCATTATCCGGTGGCGACAGCGTAGACATTATCGTAATAGGTTGCCAAGAAAGTATGTCCCATTAGTGGATAGGGATTTGGTGAGGCAAACAAGGCTAGATGAATTGTACAATTCAACCGATACAAATTGCATCAATCAACTTCAGATGAGGAAAGTTGTATTCTGGAAGCTTTCGTATTGATTGCGTGATGCTGGTCTACTACATGACATAATGCATGTCTCTGTTGAAGAAAAATTTGCCATGTTCCTGCACACAGTTGGCCATAATTTGAGAAATCGTGTGATTGGGTTCTTTGTCAAGAGATCTAGCGAAACAGTAAGCCAGTACTTCAATGAGGTCTTGATGGCCTTATGTTATCTTGCCAAAGATACGATAAAGCTTAGGTCGACAAATACCCATCCCAAAATCATCAGTAACCCCGCTCGGTTCTACCCCTATTTCAGTATCTCGTGTTATATGCATTCAACATTCATATTCCCATCATTTCCTTGTTTGACTAATAACAATTCCTTCTAATATAGGATTGCATTGGGGTACTTGATGGTATCAACATCCCTGCATTTGTCCCTGAAAATATAGCTAATCGATTTAGAGGTCATAAGTCCTACCCAACTCAGAATGTTCTTGCAACTGTGTACTTTGACTTGAGGTTTACCTATGTGCTTGCTGGATGGGAGGGGTCAGCACATGACTCGGTAGTTCTAAAGGCTGCCCTAAAAAGATCAAATGGAATTATAATCCCTGGAGGTTTGCACAAAGTCCTCGTTGTTTGAGGTGTACAATAATTTTTCAAACATGTAATAAAAGCATTCATCTTGTTTGTCGTAGGCAAATATTACTTAGCTGATGTTGGGTACACATCAAGACCTGGTATACTACCACCATATAGAGGTGTTCGATACCACTTGAAGGAGTATGAGGGTGGGAGACATCCAGAAACACGACAAGAATGGTTCAATCTGCAACATTCCTCCTTTGTACAAGTATTTGGAACTTTAAAGAATCGTTTTAAAATTCTTGCAAACAAGGCATTCTTTCCATTCAAAACCCAAGTGAAGATTGTGATAGCATGTTGCGTGTTACACAATTGGATCCTTGATAATGGTTCTGACAACATCGTATGTGACGAAGCTCGTTGGTATAGTAGTCTACCTAGGTCAGCTAGAATAGCTACAAACCAATCGGGGGGGAACATGCAATGGGTGGCAAAACGATATTATCTAGCTGATTTAATGTGGAGGGAACATTGATATCCTCTTTCCCTATGATTTGTATAATTATTTCAGCTGATATAATTATTGTACCACCTTTATTTAGTATTGTTCGCCTTGTAAGACATATATTTCAATTACTGGTGCTACCCTTTTGCAAGACAACTTCATATTTCTTAATTTAGTATGTTTGTGATCTATATAATTATTGCATTGCTTGCTATCATTATTACTTTCATCATGTGTCCTCTTGTAGTTCATACCATGGATATAAGGGAAAGCAATAAGAAGACTAAGGGCAAGACCAGTGATAACGCTCGATCATCGAGTGCAAGGGCAAAAGCTATAAGTTGGCCTACAACTATATCAGAGTTTCTCCTTGTTTGGTACCTTGAGAAGAAGTTGTAATTGCCTTCTAAAGTAGTATTCAATAAGATTGTGACGCCCCGTGTCATTACCCCAGGGGTAATCACACTTAGGCATACGGATTACTATTCGTCTGCCCGGTAGAACACCGCTCCGACGAATAGCAAGCCATTTTATCAGAGTTGCGCAGCAGAACAATAAAATAGAAACTGCACTTCTTTATTACAGTAGTAGCCACATAAGACTAGGGTTCTTACTAAAGCTATTACACAACACAAAAGGGAGCTTCCGCCTCGAGTCTCGCTCAACTACGCCTCCTACTCGCCCCACGAGTCAAAGATGGCTTCCATCTCGCCAGTCCTCGCCATCGGTGCCTTCTCCTCCTGCCATTTGCATTGGTACTGCAGAAATCCTTCGTCCCACTCGGGATAGCTCCTAGGACTAGGATCTAACAAAGGAGAATACTAACAAGGTTGAGTCTGTAGTACTCAAGAAGCATTAATAGCAAACAATGCAATCGCATGGTGATCTCTGGTCTTTATCACAAATTCTAAAATCATCTCATTCGAAAATAAACATTAAAACATTAAGTTGCAATTTTAATTTCGAAAATACTACTAGTCACTCGAAAGAAGAAAGACCCTAGCGGTTCCGTGAGACTCCAATCCAAGAGACGGCATGAATTCATGATTTGTATAGCACTGCGCAGGCTTGCGCCACTTTACCCATAGCTATCCTGAACTCTTTATGAGCTAGGTCCATCGCATTTCCTTTGATGCGACTTCAAGTTCAGAATACAGACGTTTTCCAGGTTACGTGATTAAGTCTCCACCCATTGTTTTTCGTCGGTGTCCTGAGCGCACCCAGTCCTCCACCGAGTTCCAACAATGTTGGTTGGGGCGGCTATCCTCCGTGCCCAACACTCCACCTTGGACCGGCTATCCTCCGTGTCCAACATTCCCGTTGTGGAGAACGTAATTACGTAAACAGGTAGCATTTTCTGCCCGCCGAAACGGGGAAATGGTTGGCACTGATTTTACGGCATCTGACCGAGTAAGAGTTTTGTTAGTCCTTATATTATAGCTGTAGGTAAAGGGTCCCACCTCTTATCATCATCATCATCATCATCATCATCATCATTTCATCTCTTTTCTCTATCAAGGCCCCCTTTACCCACATAGTAATTCTCATCTCATTCTCATTCTCATTCTCATCTTTCTTATCTTTCTCATCATCTCAATCCAATTTGTTTTTGAAAAATAGTTTTGATGCAGTACATATATGATAGAGCAATATACGGTTTACATTTAAATTAGCTATATTGATGTTCAAGAGGATCGCTTGCCTTCGTAGTAATAGTAGGTGTCGGTGTCGATGAGTCCGGGATCAGTTACGCCTGTCTGCTGGAGCTCGTCTTCTGAAGCAACGCGGTAGTACAATAGAATACCGAGAAATATTTAGTGATTTTTGGTGATATTCAAATAATAAACTGCTAATGCGATTTCTACTGGTTAGTCAATTTTTAGCTTACAAATATTTTTCCCGAAACCTGGACCAGTTAGCAGATTACTCCAAAAATTCTGTTTTAATTATCCTCTTAATCCTAATTTATTTCAAACCTAATTAACCTACAAAAATTCTAATTAACCTAATTAATCACTCAAAACCCTAATTAATCTAATTACCACACTACCTAAAAACCCTAACCTAACCCTACCGAATTACCTATCTACCCCTCCCCTCTAATCCTAACCCAACCCCGGCCGACACTCACCCCCGTCTTTTCCCCTCCCCCCCTTCTCTCTCGCTCTCGGCCTCTCCTGACGCCGCTTCCTTCTCCTTCTCTCGGCTTCTCCGCTGGCGCTCCGCCGCCGCCTCTTCCCTCGGCTCCACCGGCCCGTTACCAGCTCCGGTTTTCCCTGCGCCGCCTCCTCCACTCGCGCTGGCCTCTCGGTTTCCTCGGCGGCCAAGAATAGCGCCGCCTTGCCGTGCGTCTCTCCTCGGCGCTTCCTCGCGGTCCTCCATGACTGCTCGATCCCGCTTGGCCGCTTAAGACTCCATCGTTTGCTTTACACCCCTTCTCCGCTCTCTCTCTCTCTCCGCTTTCTCTGGATCGGCCGGCCCGCCACGGCCCGCCGGCCGCTCTGAGCTCAAACCGCCACCGCCGGCCGCGCCTTGCCCTCAGCTCGGCCTTGGCTCAGCTCGTCGCCTAACCCGCCCTTCTCCTGCCGCCCTAAGCCGGTTATTACCCGATGATTTACCTTTCAAATTGTTAGGGTTGTTACTTTGGTATAAATGGTTGATGCAAATGCTTAATTTTATTGAATGCATGCTTAAATGATGGATTGGGTGGATTGACCGTGGTGGGGGTGATGGTGAGGGTTCGCCGTGGATGGGGTTCTTTGGGGTTTTGGCCGTGGATCGAGGCGCCGATGATGGTTTGTCTTTGGGGTTGATGGGGGTTTGGTGTGGTGGTGATACCCTTATCTTCTCTACTCCCCGATCTCCCGCTCTGTGATGAAAATGGAGGCCGCTTTGTGATCTTTGTGGAGGCTTGATGGTGTAGATGCATCTTTGTGCAAAATAGCAGTGCACACCGTGGGACTTGGGTTCACCTGCTTTCGGAAACTGGCTAGGAGGGATGGAAGCGCCGCTTTTTGGTGCTCTCCTCGCTCTGGTGCTGTCACTGGGGCTTCCTCCTTGCTCCACGGTGCTTGGCCTCTTGTCTTTGGTCTTCCTCCCGCTCCCGGTGCTTGGCCTCTTGCTCCGGGTTCTTGCTCTTGCTCCTTCGTTGGGAGAAACCGGGAGGAGGGTGCATCGGGATGGTTTCTTGAGATCCGCTTGAGTGGGGATGGATTCAGGGAACCAATCTGGGGTGGCTTTTTGGTTCTTGGTTGCACTGACCTTTGGATGCACCGCTTGGGGAAATGTATGTGGTCTGCCGGGGCGGAGGTTTTGGCAGGGGATTGCACTGGTGAACTTATCTCCTTCTTTGTGCATCGTTTTTACCAAAGCTTCTGCTCATTTCTACTTTTACTATGATCCTATCCCTTCCTCTCGAGCAATTGTGGGCTCAAATGGGGAATGTGTGGCTTCTGGGTGATTATTGTCCACTATTCTTTTGTGCTATCTGTGGGGTTTTTGCCGTATGATTTGAGCTGAGGCAATCTGGTATTCGTAGGTGTTGGATTTGAGAATGCCGAATGATGAAACCTACGGTAATAAGACGGCGCCGATCGCTTAGGATGGGTTTAGGTATCGCGGGTATCCAGGTGCCAACGGATTTGGTTTAGCCCTGGTGACTTGGGAATCAAGTTGCCGGCTAATCCAGATCAGTTTGGGTAGCCTCGATACTCACGGTGCCAACTAACCTAGGTTGATCTGGGAACCGCGGTGATTCCTACTGTACTCTGACGGCAAACTATTCTGTTTTAACTCCATGCTATGGTTTTCTATTTGCGAATGGTCTTATGTTTGGTTGACGGAAAATGGAGCTGGTGGTGGCAATTCGGATCGAGTCGAGGAAGGCAGTTCGATTGGACGGCGATGGATGATCAGTACTTCAAGGAAGGCTTCAGAGATATGAAATGCAAGATCTTTGTTTAATCATTTTGTAATGACTCAAAGTTGTAATTATGATTTGATCTGATGTAATATATTCTTTTGATTATGCGATGTAATCTATACTTTAACTGGATGTAAAATACTCTTGTAAACGAATACGAAATGGATTATCTTTGATGCTTTAATGAAAACTGTGCAAGCTTTTGAAAGCAGCAATAAAGGAGTGGTTACTGAGATTGATTTTAATACATGCCTTTAATTAAGATTACGAGATTCTAATTTTGTCGGGTTCTCACATCCTCCCCCCCTTGGAAACAATTTCGTCCCCGAAATTGCAATCACTGCGGATGGGTGTTTTTGGGCAAGGCTCACGTAGCGCTTTTTCCTCTTCCACAAAGCTTCGCTGACGGGGTGATCCATATCTTGGTGGCGGTTGCTGCGACACAAAGGAATGACGTCTAGGAGCAGATGAAGAGTGGTGATCGGTTTTGGCCTTCTTCCTCCGCTCTTCGGTGAGGTTGGAGTATTCATTCTCCAGAATTATGGCTCTGTTGACTAGGTCTTGGAATTCAGTGATTTTGTGGATGGATAGAAGCATTTTCAGATATGGATGCATGCCATTCAGGAATTTCTCTATTTTCTTCTCCTCGGTGTCGACATCAGCTGGAGCGTAGCGGGAAAGATCATTGAACTGACTCAAATATTCCACCATCTTTTTCCCGCCTTGAGTTAGAGCTCTGAATTCCCGTTTCTTCAATTCCATTCTTCCAGTAGGCACATGTGTTTCGGTGAAGCGTATCTTGAATTCAGCCCAAGTGATGGGTTGCTCACTGACACGGTTGCGGTTGTAATTAAGCCACCGGTAGTAGCTTTGGTCCGGCCACGGTGGTGTGACGATACCGCACTTTCTCCACATCCGAGCATCCTCATCAGATCCAACTTCTTCTCTATCTCCACCAACCAATCACTCGCGTCCAGTGGATCAGTAGCTTTAGCAAAAGTGGTAGGGTGAGTTTGGAGAAAATCACCCAGACTAACCCCACGGACTGGTTGAGAGGTGGTAGGTGCTACTCGAGTTAATAGAGCTTCCATGAAACGGTTTTGGTTCTCCTGGGCTTCTTTTCTAGAGTTCTCTAGGAATATGAGTACATCAGCCATTATGCCTAGGGGATCTGTTGCTCTAGTGGGTGGCTGTTGACTGGTTCCTGGGATGGTAGTAGCTGGGGGTTGATCAGGTGCTGACTCACTAGGGTTTACTACTGGATTCTGTGTGGACTGTCCATGCTGCAGGAGTCCCAGTCTCAATTTCAATGCACGGTCTTGACTTCCTTGGCCTTCCATCTTCCTTAACAGCTGTTGGGGTAGAGATGGAGGTAATACACTTATCTGGTAGAGGGTTAACCGCGGGTGAGTTGGATTATGACATGCACATGTAATCAAATAAAAATCAAGAAACAATGAGATGCAAAAAGATCCAAATCCTATACTAGCTGAGTCTTTCGTGCTCAGTCACGCTTGAGATCCCGTTCTCAAGACCGCCCAAATCCACGTGTTTGGGATCGCCGAGCTTGCCTCGAGTGCGAACCTATGCTACCTCGGATCCACGCGCCTGTGCACGCCGAGATCCGCTCGAGTCCACCCAAATCACATATTTGGGACTGCTCAGGGTTCATTCCTGAGTACGCCCAGGATTTCGCTCCTGGGTACGCCAGAGCTACACGCTCGGAGTGCCACGAACCACTCGTCCGGGAAATCTGATGTGCAGAAGTGAGATAGGACACTTTGATATAGAAGAAGAGGTAAAGAAGCTAAAGAGTATGGTCCAGACTTGCCCAAAATTGGAAAAGCAGGTCCATACTAGAGTTCTACTCCATGCCTCTAGTCCAGGCACTAGGCTCTAAACCTTATGGTACTGCATCCACAGCCTATATTTTCTATCCTAGGTTGAGCTGGAATTCTAACCATCTACTCACAAAAGACAACCACACTGATCCTATGACAACAACGCGTTTCCCCGCACTTTCTCGAAAGAAGAACTAACTTAAAAATGGTTCTACGTTAGCAGGAATGTCACTTTTAAGAAGAGGTAAGCTTTTCAACATAATATATATCTTTGAAAGAGGGCGGTTTGGAATAGAAATTGAAATGAGGGCAAGGATTAATAAAATATTTAGTGCAATATAGCAAGCAAGAATGGCATACTTAAGGTATTGCTACAGTTTCTATTTTATTAGCGTGGCCCGATCTTATTGCTCTGATACCACCTGTGACGCCCCGTGTCATTACCCCAGGGGTAATCACACTTAGGCATACGGATTACTATTAAATGCCTGTAGAACACCGCTCCGACGAATAGCAAGCCATTTTATCGAGTTGCGAGAACAATAAAATAGAAAGCGCACTTCTTTATTACGAGAGTAGCCACATAAGACTAGGGTTCTTACTAAAGCTATTACACAACACAAAGGGAGCTTCTCCGCCTCGAGTGCGCTCGAACTACGCCTCCTACTCGTCCCACGAGTCAAAGATGGCTTCCATCTCGCCAGTCCTCGCCATGGTGCCTTCTCCTCCCGCCATTTGCATTGGTACTGCAAATCCTTCGTCCCACTCGGGATAGCTCCCACGGACTAGGATCTAACAAAGGAGAATACTAACAAGGTTGAGTATGAAGTACTCAAGAAGCATTAATAGCAAACAATGCCTTTGCATGGTGATCTCTGGTCTTTATCACAAATTCTAAAATCATCTCATTACGAAAATAAACATTAAAACATTAAGTTGCAATTTTAATTACGAAAATACTACTAGTCACTCGGAAGAAGAAAGACCCTAGCGGTTCCGTAGACTCCAATCCAAGAGACGGCATGAATTCATGATTTGTATAGCATCGCAGCAGCTTGCGCCACTTTACCCATAGCTATCACGAACTCTTTATGAGCTAGGTCCATCGCATTTCCTTTGATGCGACTTCAAGTTCGTAATACTGACGCGTTTCCGTGTTACGTGATTAAGTCTCCACCCATTGTTTTTCGTCGGTGTCTGAGCGCACCTAGTCCTCCACCGAGTTCCAACAATGTTGGTTGGGCGGCTATCCTCCGTGCCCAACACTCCACCTTGGACCGGCTATCCTCCGTGTCCAACATTCCGTTGTGGAGAACGTAATTACGTAAGCAGTAGCATTTTACGCCTCACAAACGGGAAATGGTTGGCACTGATTTTACGGCATCTGACCGAGTAAGAGTTTTGTTAGTCCTTATATTATAGCTGTAGGTAAAGGGTCCCACCTCTTATCATCATCATCATCATCATCATCATCATCATTTCATCTCTTTTCTCTATCAAGGCCCCCTTTACCCACATAGTAATTCTCATCTCATTCTCATTCTCATTCTCATCTTTCTTATCTTTCTCATCATCTCAATCCAATTTGTTTTTGAAAAATAGTTTTGATGCAGTACATATATGATAGAGCAATATACGGTTTACATTTAAATTAGCTATATTGATGTTCAAGAGGATCGCTTGCCTTCGTAGTAATAGTAGGTGTCGGTGTCGATGAGTCCGGGATCAGTTACGCCTGTCTGCTGGAGCTCGTCTTCTGAAGCAACGCGGTAGTACAATAGAATACCGAGAAATATTTAGTGATTTTTGGTGATATTCAAATAATAAACTGCTAATGCGATTTCTACTGGTTAGTCAATTTTTAGCTTACAAATATTTTTCCCGAAACCTGGACCAGTTAGCAGATTACTCCAAAAATTCTGTTTTAATTATCCTCTTAATCCTAATTTATTTCAAACCTAATTAACCTACAAAAATTCTAATTAACCTAATTAATCACTCAAAACCCTAATTAATCTAATTACCACACTACCTAAAAACCCTAACCTAACCCTACCGAATTACCTATCTACCCCTCCCCTCTAATCCTAACCCAACCCCGGCCGACACTCACCCCCGTCTTTTCCCTCCCCTTCTCTCTCGCTCTCGGCCTCTCCTGACGCCGCTTCCTTCTCCTTCTCTCGGCTTCTCCGCTGGCGCTCCGCCGCCGCCTCTTCCCTCGGCTCCACCGGCCCGTTACCAGCTCCGGTTTTCCCTGCGCCGCCTCCACTGCTCTGGCTGCCTCTCGGTTTCCTCGCGGCGGCGAAGCTAGCGCCGCGCAGCGCCGTGTTTCTCCTCGGCGCTTCCTCGCGGTCCTCCGCATCGCTCGATCGCCGCCGGTCGCCTAAGACTCCATCGGTTTGCTTCACACCCCTTCTCCGCTCTCTCTCTCTCTCTCCGCTTTCTCTGGATCGTGGCCCGCCTCCGGCCGCCGGCCGCTCTGGCTCAAACCGCCACCGCCGGCCATTGCGCCTTGCCTCAGCTCGGCCTTGGCACAGCTCTCGTCGCCCAACCCGGCCTTCTCCTGCTGCCTAAGCCGGTTATTACAGATGATTTACGCTTTCAAATTGTTAGGGTTGTTACTTTGGTATAAATGGTTGATGCAAATGCTTAATTTTATTGAATGCATGCTTAAATGATGGATTGGGTGGATTGACCGTGGTGGGGGTGATGGTGAGGTTCGCCGTGGATGGGGTTCTTTGGGTTTTGGTGTGGATCGAGTCTTGATGATGGTTTCTGTCTTTGGGGTTGATGGGGGTTTGGTGTGGTGGTGATACCCTTATCTTCTACTCCTCGATCTCCGCTTTCTGTGATGAAAATGGAGTCCGCTTTGTGATCTTGTGGAGGCTTGATGGTGTAGATGCATCTTTGTGCAAAATAGCAAAGTGCACACCGGTGGGACTTGGGTTCACCTGCTTCTTTGAAACCGGGCTAGGAGGGATGGAAGCGCCGCTTTTGGTGCTCTCTGGCTCTGGTGTCTCACTGGGGCTTCCTCCTTGCTCCACGGTGCTTGGCCTCTTGTCTTGGTCTTCCTCCTGCTCCCTGGTGCTTGGCCTCTTGCTCCTGGGTTCTTGCTCTTGCTCCTTCTGTTGGGAGAAACTGGGAGGAGGGTGCACTGGGATGGTTTCTTGAGATCTGGCTTGGAGTGGGGGATGGATTCAGGGGAACTGAATCTGGGGCTGGCTTTGCTGGTTCTTGGTTGCACTGATCCGTTTGGATGCACTTGGCTTGGGGAAATGTATGTGGTCTGCTTCTGGGAGAGGTTTTGGCAGGGGATTGCACTGGTGAACTTATCTCCTTCTTTGTCATCATTTGTTTTACCGGGCTTCTGTTCATTTCTACTTTTACTATGATCCTATCCCTTCCTCTGAGCACTGTGGGCTCAAATGGGGGAATGTGTGGCTTTCTGTGGCTGATTATTGTCCACTATTCTTTTGTGCTATCTGTGGGGTTTTTGCCGTATGATTTGAGCTGAGGCAATCTGGTATTCGTAGGTGTTGGATTTGAGAATGCCGAATGATGAAACCTACGGTAATAAGACGGCGCCGATCGCTTAGGATGGGTTTAGGTATCGCGGGTATCCAGGTGCCAACGGATTTGGTTTAGCCCTGGTGACTTGGGAATCAAGTTGCCGGCTAATCCAGATCAGTTTGGGTAGCCTCGATACTCACGGTGCCAACTAACCTAGGTTGATCTGGGAACCGCGGTGATTCCTACTGTACTCTGACGGCAAACTATTCTGTTTTAACTCCATGCTATGGTTTTCTATTTGCGAATGGTCTTATGTTTGGTTGACGGAAAATGGAGCTGGTGGTGGCAATTCGGATCGAGTCGAGGAAGGCAGTTCGATTGGACGGCGATGGATGATCAGTACTTCAAGGAAGGCTTCAGAGATATGAAATGCAAGATCTTTGTTTAATCATTTTGTAATGACTCAAAGTTGTAATTATGATTTGATCTGATGTAATATATTCTTTTGATTATGCGATGTAATCTATACTTTAACTGGATGTAAAATACTCTTGTAAACGAATACGGAAATGGATTATGCTGATGCTTTAATGAAAACTGTGCAAGCTTTTGAAAGCAGCAATAAAGGAGTGGTTACTGAGATTGATTTTAATACATGCCTTTAATTAAGATTACGAGATTCTAATTTTGTCGGGTTCTCACAAAGATGCACCACACCGCTTGCACGTCAATGATAAATGCCAAGTATGGCATGCTTATACTGTCAATCAAGTTTATCGTCACTTTAGGCGTCATAAAGAGACTTGGGGACTTGTGGCTAGGCATCTCAACGAGAGTAGCGGTGGTTGGGATGATACCAACAAAATGTTGATTCTCTCCCAATCTAGTTTGGCTGGTCTATCAGTAATTATGTTATAACTTTAAAAAAATGCATATGATATGTAATTGATCTAATGAAGTTTTTGATGTAGGAAAATGATCGTAGAGTTCTTAATAAATCAATTCAATTCTTTGACAAGTTACAAGAACTATTCAATGGTTCCTCAGCCAATGGGTCCTTTATACAAGATCCTTGCACTGCATCTGAATCTGATAATGATGAAATTGAAAAACTAGACATGTTGAATGATATGTCGGCCTATGATGAAACAACAGTTCCAGAAGGGTAAGATTCAGACAAATTAGAATCCGATAGTGGTGGTTGTCAAGAGGTGGCTGCCCTCAGTGCAGCTGTTAGCCAAGTTTCTTCATCGAATATTTCGGCTTTGAAGCCTAACAAGAAGAGCTTCGAAAGGACTAGTAAGCCAAAGACACTACCTTCGTCACAGAGTGATAGAGCTAAAAAGTCAAAGTCAAAATCATCTCCTGCACTGCATGATGACAATGATATCGATGTGTTGCTCACTAGTACCTTGGTAGGACTCCGAGAGACCCTTGCAAGTCCAATTCAAACTGTAGCCCCAAAAGATCCAAATGATCCTCTATGGGATATGCTCAAGAACATTGCATTGACACCTGGTGACAGAATGACAGTAAGGATATACCTTTGCAAGCCAGAATTTCAAGTCCATCGCAATTTTCTTGTGAGCATAGGTCAAGAATACCTTGAGCGTTGGGTGTACAAGCACCTTTCTGGTGGTGATACTGGCATCTAGTGATCTTATGGTGCATGTTAGTTGCAAAAGCTTCAGACTATGGTTGATGGGGTCTTTTTGGTTGCACCCTTTTGGTTATGCAATTGTTGCGCTCTTACATGTTCAAACAATTGCTAAATACTAATGACCTAAGTAGTATCATGATGCAGAGTACGACAGGCTGCTAATGGTCTAGCATTGTTGATTTCTGACTTTCGGACAGGTTGCTAACTTAGTAGGAAATTGCCTTTCATGATCTGTAGTCAGGTTGTTAGCCTATTATACAATGTTCTCCAGGCGCTAAGCTTAGGCGGCCTAGCCGATTTACCCCGCTTAGACGGCGTCGACTAGCGCCTAGGGAACTGCATATATTACTCAGAAAATGATGAGATCTGCGTGGCCCCAAGTCTGGAGTCTATGCTATTCTGAATACAAAACAAATCAGCTCTAGATTAGCTTCGGATTGGACGAGGCTGCAACCACACCAATTTTATTTCTCTTCACTTTTGAGTAGCATGAGAGCACATCCCATAATGCTGACAAATACTTTTGGAAAACAGAAAGCGCGTGTAATCAGAGTCTGGACAAGACTCTTAGTAAAGCATAGTAACTAATGACCACAGAAGAACCCAATGAATAGGAAATTAGGAATGTGTGGCTCCATCTAATCCACGTTTTGCTTCTTTTTAAAGTGGGGGCAGGATATGTGCATACTTGTCCAAGTACCCTGTTAATTAGTCCTAGTTTCCTAGCCGGCCAAGGATATTGCTGTTCTTGACTTTTTTATGTGAACAGAAATTAAATAATAGTGATCATCAATATGTACAAACAGAATCAATGTATCCTTATCAATCGTCCCTTTTTCACTATTGAAAGATTAGATGCTCCACAAGAAGTCAAATTCATGTTTGTTCTTACCACATTTTTTTAATACTTCTGAAATCGTGTCTGAATTTGCAAAGTTATGTACCCAAGTGACCCCTGGATCAAGTTTGGTGTCTTAATTGTCAAACAAAACGTAAGCTTTTCTCTCCTGACTGTTTTTTGTAGCTTATAAGCTCATTCACGGTGATAGAATGTTTGGTTGGTTCAATTGCTTATCGAACGGTAACCGATCTTGTACCATTTTCCTAAATGCAATCTCACCTAGCTAATTGGATACCTTCCTTACAGAAAAAAAGGCATCACGGCTTGCCGTCTTAATTCTCTGGAGCACAGCAGTTTCCCACCACCTGAAATCTACACTAGAAATAACAAACACTGGACCAAGTAACCCGCACTAGTTGAACTCTAAAAGTTCTTTCTACATGAACAGGACATCAACATCGATGTCCCAGTGCCCATTTATGTTATCTGATAGAGAGAATTGACCTTTTCTTCGTATTCCAAAAGTTAAACTTTCACGTTGCATTTACATCATCTAATTGTTGCTGCCCGACGCAGCAGGCGGTAGCAGGTGACCTGTTTTCCATTAATTTTAATTTAATTTAGTATTTACTCATTATTAAGCTAACAGGTATCATCACACTGCACTTCACTATTGTCCCCTTCCTTTGGTTGGGTAAATACATATTCAGTTATTCACAGTAGCAACGAAATTAAATAATAGCCGAGAACAACACAAGAACCATTTTATTACGGTGATTTATCTGATTATGGTCACTAGTGGATGCCATGCTTTTTTTTTTCATCCATGACCTGTGCCGTAGCTTAATTGGTAGGTGTCTGTCAGCATCAAAGGTTGGAAGTGGGTTAACTTATTGAACTTGACATCAAGAGAGGCTGGTCGTCGCGGCATTGGATGAGTTCACATGACATGGTATGTGCTAATATATGTTTATATAGTATATAGCTGCATAATATGGCTTGATGATTGAGTGCAAGGTGCCAAGGATCAGCAATACCAAACTTAGACAGCATGCAAGAATGGAGGGAACAAAAACTAGTAGCTGCATGCCTCTTCTCCCTAACTTCAAAATCCATGTGCGTAATACTCCTTGTTGCTACTCTTCTGACCACACATGCTGTTCCCACCCAGTCCCCTCCCTCTCCATCGGCCCCAATCACTGCAGACAAGCAGGCTCTGCTCTCCTTCAAGGCTCTCATCACCGGCGATCCAGATGGGGTGCTTTCCTCATGGATCACTGGCAATGGAACCGGCACCAACGTAAGCGACGTCTGTAGCTGGAGAGGCGTGGGATGCCATGCCACTCCCGCCGACACCCTCGCCGTGTCACCTCAGTGGAGCTGCTGTCCTCAAACCTGACCGGCGCCATCTCTCCCTTCCTCGCTAACATGACGTTCCTCCGCACGCTCAACCTCTCGCACAACTCCTTTTCAGGCAACATCTGGTGGGAGCTCGGCTTCCTGCCTCGCCTCTCGTATCTGGACCTTCGGCATAACTTCTTGCAAGGTGCGATCCCGCCCTCTCTTACTCTTGCCTCTAAGCTTAGGGAAGTTGCAACTAGAGTACCAAACATCCAACATTTGATCCTCGATAACTGCCAATTGAGCGGGCGAATTCCCAACTCCATAGCGAACGCTTCACAGCTCAAGATGATACAGCTTGTTGACAACGGGTTTGAAGGAACCGTACCACTGGGTGTAGGCAATCTGAAGGATCTTGAGGTGTTTACACTGGAAAGCAACCAACTGGAGGCAAAGTGGGGAAGTGACTGGGATTTGCTTATCTCGTTGTCTAACTGTACTAGGCTTTTTTATCTCTCTCTTGATTCTAACAACTTCCAAGGTGAGTTCCCGCCGTCTCTTGTTAATCTCTCCACCACGATGGAAAAGATTTATTTTTCAAACAATAAAATCTACGGACAAATCTCTACAGATATTTGGAAGCTTCCGAATCTTACTGTACTTACACTCAGGGGTAACTTCCTAACTGGTACCAGACCACCAACGATTGGGGAGCTTTACAGTTTACAAGGTTTAGACTTGGCTGAGAACAATATTTCTGGGGAAATTCCTCCTTCACTTGGGAACCTAACACGCCTTTCTGCACTTTACCTTTTCAAGAGCAATTTGCAGGGATCCATACCCACAAGCTTAGGGAAGTTAAAACGTTGCTAGTTTAGTCTTGTCATTTAACCAGCTTAGTGGCACAATACCGGAGCAACTCGTTAGTCTCTCCTCTTTAACCAATTATCTAGGTCTCTCATACAACTTTCTCACTGGTCCAATCCCTTTAGAGATAGGCAAATTGGCAAACCTAGTATTACTGGACCTGTCGGTAAATAAACTATCTGGAGATATCCCCCCAACACTTGGCAAATGCGTCGAGCTGGTTCATCTTCAACTGCATCGGAACCTTCTTCAAGGTGTCATTCCACAGTCCCTTCGTGACTTGAAAGGAATTCAGGAGCTAGACATCGCGAGAAACAACTTATCCGGTCCTGTTCCAGAGTTCTTTGGAACTTGGCCAAACTTGGAGTACTTGAACCTGTCATATAACAATCTCGAAGGTCCTGTTCCAGTAAAAGGTGTCTTCAGTAATGCAAGTGCATTCTTCATAAAGGTCTGTGGTGGTATTCCAAGTTTACATTTGCCACAATGCCACCTCAAAGAATCTAATGTGGAGAAGAAGGGGCCGAGGAGAGTGGTGCTTATATGCATTGCTGCTGGTGCGGTGCTGTGTCTCTGCTTATCGTTCTGCTCGTATGTGGTCTTTTCTTATTCAACAAGAGGCGGCGGCATAGGGCGCCTAATCCCCATTTCTTGGAGGATCAACATTGGCAGGTCACATTTGCAGAGCTGCAACGAGCGACGAATCAGTTCTGTGAGTTCTATTCTTTTGAATGGATCTGGTTTTTGTGAGAGACCGAGAGAGAGTGAGAGTTACCATCCGAAGTAGATGACCTTCTGCAACATCGCTGGATCGTCCGTGAAGGTGCCGCACTGAGAAGCATTCGCCATCGATGGAGAGGTGAAGGGCTTACAGCTTGCTCGGCGTGTCCCGAATGAAACGATGTCTTTGGCGGCGGAGATCATGCGTTGGTGCTTCCGTCACTAGCTGCGCTCACCCTTTAGGATCGGTCTAGGGTTTTGTCATGGCTAGGGTTTGTGGCACTCGATGTCGGTGAATCTCGACTATCTGCACCACCATGGTCCCCCATTGTTTCTGTTATAGCCGAGCAATGTCTCGACAACCATCAGCCTTGAGTTTAACATTCTCCCCTTTGATCTCAATCTATACTTTATCTCTAATTGCTTTTGACTTTACTCATTCCATCACAGATTAGTGCATAGAACATGTCTCATCGTCACGGTCAATTGCCGATAGATTCATGACTACAATACACCTTAATGTTTCGAAATAGTTACTTTAATCTTTTGGGCCATCTTTTAGTCCAGATTCATAGGCTTTCCCTTAAACCCATGCGGCTATATGTTCTCTGAACACGTTGGGTGGTAAGCCTTTAGTAAGCGGATCCGCTAACATCTTTCTTGGTACTTATATGCTCAAGACTTATAATTTGATCCCGAACTTTATCTTTCACAACATAGTACTTTATGTCAATGTGTTTGGCGGCACCACTTGACTTATTGTTGTGGGCATACATTCTCGGGTTCATTATCGCAGTACAACTTAAGTGGTCTATTGATGTCGTCAACCACTTTTAAACGGGTATGAACTTCTTTAGCAGTTCACACCTTGCCCGTAGCCTCATAACATGCTACAAACTCGGCATACATTGTGGACGATGTAGTGACGGTTTGCTTTGAGCTTTTCCACGATATAGCTCCTCCGGTGAGTGAAGACATATCCGGATGTCGACTTTCTATCATCTCATAAAATCGAATCAGATACCCCACTATATGGAGTAAATCGATCTTCTCGTATGTCATCATGAGGCCTTTTGTTCCTTGCAAATAACGCAAGACTTTCTTTATCAATTTCAATGTTCTATTCGAGATTGCTCGGAATCGCCAAGTAACCCAGTAACAAAAGCTAAGTCGTATGTGTGCACACTTGAGCATCTTGTAAGCTTTCCGACAAATGAAGCATATGGAACCGCTTTCATTTGATCGATCTCATCTTGGTTCTCGGGCATTGAAAATCCCCATATCTGCGCCCTTGACTATAGGTGCGGTGAAGGACTACATTTATGCATTCCAAATTTCTTTAAGACTTTCTCTATGTATGTCTTACGTGATAGTCCCAATATCCCTTTGTTTCTATCCGGTGAATTTGATCCCTAGAGCGAACGAAGCTTCACCAAGATCTTTCATATCAAAGTTTGAGGACAAAACTTCTTTGTCTCGATGTGATCGACATCACTACTAGCCAGTGAGGATATCATCCACATACGTGATTAGGAAGATAAACTTCCCATCTTTAAACTTTGTATAGACACGGTTGTCTTCTACATTCTCTTTAAACCCAAATTTTCTTATTGTCTTGTCAAACTTCAAGTACCCTTGTCTTGAAGCTTGCTTTAACCCATAAATTGATTTCTTTAGGCGGCATCCCATTCTTTCATTTCCTTCCACAACAAAACCTTTCGGTTGTGCCATGTAAACATTTTCCTCTAAATCCCTATTAAGAAATGCCGTCTTTACATCCATCTGATGTAACTCTAAATCATAATGTGCTACTAATGCCATTATGATTCGAAGGAATCTTTACATGAGGCCGGAGAAAATGTCTCATTGTAATCAATCCCTTCTCTTTTCGTAAATCCTTTTGCCACAAGTCGCTTTGTATCTTTCTACATTCCCTTGGGAGTCGAGCTTTGTTTTGTAGACCCATTTCTGACCCTCTTGTTTTGGCTCCTTTAGGAATAATTTCCAAGTCCCTGGACTTTATTAGTCTTCATGGACCTCATTTCCTCTTCCATGGCTTCAAGCCATTTTGAGGAATTTTCGCTCTCATGGCTTCTTCAAATGAGGTGGGATCATCCTCCATTTGAAATTCCTCTGTATGATAAATATGATAATCATCGAAATAGCCGATCTTCTTACTCTTTGAGACCTCCTGGCCTCCTCATTTGGTACATCTTACATTTGAAATTCTTTGCTGCTCCCCTCATTTGTGGCAATGGGTTCTATAGGATCTGAAGAATAGGTTCCTCATTCTCATTCATTGTTGCCACGGGAGGAACAATAACAGTCTTTGGCACCACAATATCTTGTACCGTCGCTTGCAAAATGACAATGAGTAGTGAGAAAAGTGGCTCTTGAATCATTGGAGTGGGCACATATACCGCTTCTCTTCAAGATCAATCTCTCGAGCTACCATGCTCCCCTCATCATTTCATCCTCTAAGAAGACAGCGTGTCTCGTTTCTACAAACTTTGTATATCTGTGCAGACGGAGAAAGCGAAAACCTTTTGACTTTCGGGGTAGCCAATGAAATGGCAACTTACCGCTTTGGGATCTAGCTTCCCAAGGTTTGGGTTAAATACTTTAGCCTCAGCGGGACTCCCCACACACGTAAGTGGTTTAGTGAGGAACTCTTCTGTCCACAACTCGTGCGGTGTTTTGGGCACCGACTTACTAGGCACTCTATTGAGAATATGAATGAGCGGTTTTAACGCCTCCATCCATAAACTCAATAGGAGTGTGGAGTAGCTCATCATGCTTCGCACCATATCCATCGAGTGCAGTTGCGTCTTTCACTACTCCATTTCTTTGAGGTTCGCCGGTGTAGAATCTTTGGGCTACTATGCCATTTTCTGTAAGAACCTCGCATAAAGGTCCAGGACTTGTCCATATGGGGTATGTCGATCAGTAGTACTCCCCCCACGATCAGATCGAACTATCTTAATCTTTAAATCGTGTTGGTTTTCAACTTCAGCCTTAAAAATCTTGAATTTATCCAAGGCTTCATTTCTTTCTTTGATTGGATAAATATATCCATAACGGGAGTGGTCATCTGTGAATGTTATGAGCAGTCATAACCATCCACACTTTTCACGGAAAAGGACCACAAATGTACGTGTGAACAATTTGTAGAACTCCTGTGCTTCTTTTTGCGCCTTTCTTAATTTTCTTTACATATTTTCCTTTAATGCATTCTCTGCATTGTTCTAAGTCTGAGAACTCTAATAGAGGAAGAATTTCATTCTTAACTAGTCTTTCTATTCTCCCCCTCGAAATATGGCCTAAGCGACAAGTGCCATAATTTGAAGATTCATTATGAGTTCTCTTTCGTTTTACATTTTACATTCGTGACGAGGATTCAATCACTTTCGCATATGACGTTTCCATTATCGCATCGACATTCACATCATCACATAATGATAACAAATAAAGCTCATTTTGTAATATGGCAAGACCAACACATTCTTTATTAAATATTATTTCGCACTTGCCATTTCCAAAATTACAATCATAACCATCTTTGTCCAAATTGGAAACACTAATCAAATTCCTCAGAAGAGGGAACAAAAAGAACATCTCTAAGTAAAGATTGGAGCCATTAGCTAACTCTAATGAAAGATCGCCAAGCGGCTTCAACTTCGACTTGGACTCCATTTGCAACTTTAATGCATCTTTCGTTTCTTTGCGTAGTCCTCGTCGAACGGAATCCCTGTAAGGAATTAGCAACATGAACAGTTGCTCATGAGTCAATCCACCAAGTGGATTTTGAATATTGTACATATAAGCATTCATTTATGAATGTAATAATGTTCTCACCTTTCTTTGCCATTATCATCTTTAAGTAATCGGGATGTTCTTCTTGTAGTGTCCTGTCTTCTTCTGATGAAGACACGATCTTTGTCTCTGACAAATTTATTATGTTGAGGCCGATGGATGAGGCTTTTCCCTTGTTCCTTGAGAAGGAGGTCTTGTGGAAGTTCTTTTCTTGTTATCCTTCACATAGTTGATAGATCCACCATGTGAGGTTTTAATTCTTTCCTCCTCTTGAACACACATAGCTATGCACTTTTCTAAGTCCCATTTATCGGGCTGCATGTTGTAATTGACAACAAAAGTGTCAAACTTTTCTAGCAATGAAGCAAAAATCAAGTGAATAAGGAACTCATCCTTGAGAGCCAAATCCATTGGTTTAAGCTTGGATGCCAAGTTGCTCATCCTTAATATGTGTTCTCTTATTCCACCGCCACCACCGAATACCTTTGTCATCACAAGTCGCTTAATCAGGTGTGTAGCATATGTCTTTGAAGAGCCGAACTCGACTCTTTATTTTATCAAGGTATACGTGGCGGTGTCACGATCTGCGATTGAGCCCATAATTGCGAGCTCAATCGTGTTCTTTATCACGACCATACATTTCTTGTTGGTTGTGGTCCACTCTTATGCTCCGGTCATAAGACATCCGTAAGGGAGCATGATCTCTCTGTCTTTTACGCCAAGCGATATCATCCTCATTTTGATCCTCACTTTGGTGCCATAGGCTCGGTGGGTCGTCTTGTAGTGAGGACCCGTCCACCTCGGCTAAGATAAGCGCTAAGTCTATCTTTTCTTCCACTCTCCATAATTGTCTCCTTTTAGAGTGGGTATTTCTCTGATACAACTCATCAAGTTGTATCCTCCTGTAAATTTAGATCAAATAAAGTGAGAACGTAACATTAAAATTATATGCCTTATTTCCAACGTTGGTCAAAAAATACGACATACAATTAAATCAATTTTATCTATACATTAAAACTATATCATAGTTGGCGTAAATAGAAACAATGCATAAAAAACATCAATTAAAATTATGATACTGTCATTATCAACTTTGGTCAGAAAATAACAATATCATAATTCACAATAAATTCTTAAAAATTAAATTCTCTCGTTGGTTCGAATTTAATTAAAAGAATTAATCAACATTAACTTTTGCACCGGAAACTGTAATTATTCTAAAAATAATTAATTATTCAGAAGCATTATACTGTACACATTTAATCTCTGGAAATAATAACACGTTGATGAGAAAATTCTGAGGATTTTATTCAATTTTCTATCAAATTCACTCAAATAATACTTCTGAAAATAATTAAATTCTATTTCGGGTTTTTACTGTTCATTCGGCCATTTCGGCCCATTGCGCGCCGCCTCGGCCCACTACGGCCTGTTCGGCCGCGCGCCACAGCGCCACGCCGCAGTCGGGCTCGGGCCGTGAAGGTGTTCTTGTGCAGGGCTCTGTCGCCAAATGCTCGATCCGAGCCGCTCGATCGATCCGACGGCTCGGCGTGGATTTCGGCGAACAAAACGCGACCTCCGCGGCGTCGCCGAAACCCTAACGCATTCGCGATCTTTTCTTTCTCGCTTCGCATCTCTCGCGGAAGAACCGAGGGGAGGCGGAGCGCTGAAGAAGAAGAAGGCGCGCCTTGTGAGCCTCTCGCCGGCGCGCGCTCTCCGAGAGGAAGCGCGCGCCGTCAGCGGCTCCGTCGGCGGCTCGGCCTCCGTTGACGCGCGGACGCTGGACCGCACCGCACGAACCCTCGGCCGGTCTTCCCACACGCCGGCGAGCCCACGGCTCGCCCAACCCTCTATTACTCCAGGTAATACCCGATATCTTTTAGATCTGGAGTTCTAGGGTTAGGGTTCTTTCTTTTGAATCTTTTCTTTTTGGATCTTTGCCGTTGAGGCTCTGATACCATTGTGAGTTCTATTCTTTTGAATGGATCTGGTTTTTGTGAGAGACCGAGAGAGAGTGAGAGTTACCATCCGAAGTAGATGAAGACGGGTTGGACATCGCGGATCGTCCGTGAAGGTCTGCACTAGGGCAGCGGCGTTCGATGGAGAGGTGCAGGGCTTCTCGGCCGGCGGCGTGTCCCGAATGAAGACGATGTCTCTGGCGGCGGATATCCGGCGTTGGTGCTTCCCGTCACTTGCTGCGCTCACCCTTTAGGATCGGTCTAGGGTTTTGTCTGGTAGGGTTTGTGGCGGCACACGGTGAATCTCGTCGTACGTGCCGCCCCGGCCCCCACCTTTCTTTTATAGCGCAGTGTGACAGGGGCCCATCAGCCTTGAGTTTGGGCTGTGCGCCCCCGATCAGGGCGCAGATCAATGTGGGGAGGCATTTGGCCGTTGGGTCAAATGCCTCAGATGAGATCATTCTAACAAGTTCTCCCCAAGTAATCTCATAGGCATGAGAAGCTTTGGGTCGGTGTATAGAGGAACTCTTAGCCCAAGCTCACAAGATGTTGCAATCAAGGTCATTGACCTTCTGCAACATGGAGCTGAACTTAGTTTCTTGACCGAATGCCGTACCCTGAGAAGCATTCGCCATCGGAATCTTGTGAAGGTCGTTACAGCTTGCTCGAGTGTTGACCAGCAAGGAAACAATTTCAAAGCTTTGGTTTATGAGTTCATGCCTAATGGTGACCTTGACAAGTGGCTGCACCATAGTTTTGCAACAGAAGATGAAGCACCCAGGAGGCTAACCATGGCTCAGAGGGTGAACATTGCACTCGATGTCGCTGAGGCTCTTGACTATCTGCACCACCATGGTCAAGTGCCCATTGTTCACTGTGATCTGAAGCCGAGCAATGTCCTTCTCGACAACGACATGGTTGCACATGTAGGGGACTTTGGGCTGTCACGGTTTGTTCGTAAGACGGTTAGCAATTCGACAGAAGAAAGTAGTGCTTCGATTGGAATCAAGGGTTCCATCGGATACATCCCTCCAGGTGCTTTACAAATCACTACTTAATTTGTGATATTCTCAAGATGTTTCTAACCAAATGAAAGGTTCTTACGTCGTCTAGTGACTGCTTATAACCTGCAGAGTATGGAATGGACGGCCAAGTTTCCATCCAGGGTGATATGTACAGCTATGGGGTCCTTTTACTTGAGATGTTCACTGGAAAGAGGCCGACTGACAGCTTATTCCAGGGAGGCCGAACTCTTGAAAGCTATGTTGCAGTATGCTATACTGACAGAATAATGGAAATCTTTGACCCAGATCTATTGCATCTGGACAATGGAGGTTTGAGTAAAGGGGACAGTTCTTGCAATGTAGTTGATACTGAAAAGCTGCTAGAGTGTGTGGCATCGATCTTCCGAGTCGGTTTGCAATGCGCCAACGAATCCTCCAGAGCAAGGATGCACATCAGACATGCCATCAGAGAGCTTGCGATGGTAAAGGATGTCCTGGCGATCTAGTGTTAATATTTGGTGCAACCTGACTGAAATTTCTTGCGTCAGACTTATCCCAACGAGGGTTGTGGAAATCGTCAATCCAGGCATGAATCCAGCGCTGATGCAGTGTATGGAGGAAGAAATGGATGAAGAGAAGAGAACATTGCAGTAAATAATGTTCATGATGAGTACGGGAGTAAACTATAGACTGTTGTTTGTGGGATTGAATTCCAGTAACAGCATGATGAAAAGTAATAGCATGTTCTGAATCAAATTCTTCCTGTGTATATGTTCTTCTAAATTCTGATTACTAGACAACAAGATGCTTCTGATAATAACCGAAACAGAAGCCTGGACATGTCAATACCGAGCAAATATTTCTTGACTTGCATAAGCATAGTTTTGTGTTATTCTGCCTTTAGCAGACATGATTAGATCACTCCAATGCCCACACACTTCAAGTCTGCAGTGCTAGCTGCACATGCCAAACAAACTATGTGTTTAATATGGTTAATTGGAGTTGCACAAAGTGGCACCTTGCATAAAATATTGGACATGTACCAGCGCTGAAGCTGTGCCACCTTGCATAAACAATTGGACATGTAGATGGTGATGTATTACGTTAATTGGTTTTCCTTCCCAAAACCCTAAACAACTTGCTAGTACCCCATCTGGACGGATGGAGAGAATGGTGGGTGCGGACGTAGCACGAGAATGGTTGGTATGAGGTATGAACCGTCCAGATGAATTAAGGACTTAATCTTGTCATGACCTCCTGTGTAAAACAAGTACAACCGCAAGTCTGCAAATTGCAACTTGGCCTAGTAAAATTATTGAACCCTAAAAGTCATCCCACAACTGGTGTTAGAAGTGTGCAAGTGGCAGGACGTATGCTGGCTTGAATGGGACACCAAAAACGGTGAAGTTATCACCTCGCTAGTCATTTGTGGTCGGGCCGACTTTGCTAGTCGTTGTGGTAAACATCTCGCACAACTTATGGAATTGGCCATAGGGGTGAGATGACGCGGAAGGGCAAGGTAGTTTGAAGCGTTCTTGTGACGATCGCTCAACCGCATGACTAAGGAATCATGTGGAGTGCGAGTATGATTATCTCTTGTGGGTACGAGTGTATAACCTCTGCGAGTCTAAAGCTGTTTAAGCAGTAGCGCCTTTTGGTCAAAGGCGGACATGAGAACTTAACTTTGAGTTAGTTCTATTTCAAAAATCTTTGTGGGTGGAATGGAAATGTGTTGGGCTCATCCAGCTCTTGTTTTGGATTTTCCTGGGTAGCCTTATCCAGTGTTGATAATCGGTGGACGTAACCGTTATCAAAATTAAGCATAAGGTGGAGGTAATCTTCGCTGTTATTTAATATTGCACTTAATCTCTTTAAATGAAAATGCAATTTGTTTGAAATGCTAAGTCATAGGAATTGTATTTATGATAATTGAAAATGTTGCTTTAGCAAATAAAAGAACCTGAGCCTTCCTTGTTAAGCCTTGTATGTATACTATTGTATTCTGTGTGTTGGCTCGCGAGCACGGTAGTTGTGCTCATTCTCGCTCTTTCCCCCAAACCCTCAGAAGCAGGAAATTTTGGAGATTACGACTACTACGAGGAACCAGATGTCTGAAGACCCAGGAGTTCTTGATGCGTTGCTTAGTTCTTAGTTGTTCTAGTCTCGCCCCAGTCTAGCTGACTCCGCTGGTACCTAGGTGCATCCCATATTATCTGAGTTTTGGGTAATATGGAATGTACAGTTTCCCGATACCACTTGCACGTGGAGAGATGTGTCCTCACCCCTTTTTGCTTCCGTTGTCGCTTCCGCTACTTTTGTGATGTAATCATTTGGCCTGTTCGGCCCTTATTGTAAAACTTGACCCGATGCGGTCTATGTAAACTCTGGTGTGTTAAATTAATGAATGGTATGGTTTTAAGCCATGTATGAAATGATTCAGTGATGTATCTGTGAGTGCTATCTACTGATCCAGGGAATAGCACAGTGTAATCGCAGAAGATTCGGGATTAGAAAATTCCGGATCTGACACACATGTAGGGGACTTTGGGCTGTCACGGTTTGTTCGTAAGACGGTTAGCAATTCGACAGAAGAAAGTAGTGCTTCGATTGGAATCAAGGGTTCCATCGGATACATCCCTCCAGGTGCTTTACAAATCACTACTTAATTTGTGATATTCTCAAGATGTTTCTAACCAAATGAAAGGTTCTTACTTCGTCTAGTGACTGCTTATAACCTGCAGAGTATGGAATGGACGGCCAAGTTTCCACCCAAGGTGATATGTACAGCTATGGGGTCCTTTTACTTGAGATGTTCACTGGAAAGAGGCCGACTGACAGCTTATTCCAGGGAGGCCGAACTCTTGAAAGCTATGTTGCAGTATGCTATACTGACAGAATAATGGAAATCGTTGACCCAGATCTATTGCATCTGGACAATGGAGGTTTGAGTAAAGGGGACAGTTCTTGCAATGTAGTTGATACTGAAAAGCTGCTAGAGTGTGTGGCATCGATCTTCCGAGTCGGTTTGCAATGCGCCAACGAATCCTCCAGAGCAAGGATGCACATCAGACATGCCATTAGAGAGCTTGCGATGGTAAAGGATGTCCTGGCGATCTAGTGTTAATATTTGGTGCAACCTGACTGAAATTTCTTGCGTCAGACTTATCCCAACGAGGGTTGTGGAAATCGTCAATCCAGGCATGAATCCAGCGCTGATGCAGTGTATGGAGGAAGAAATGGATGAAGAGAAGAGAACATTGCAGTAAATAATGTTCATGATGAGTACGGGAGTAAACTATAGACTGTTGTTTGTGGGATTGAATTCCAGTAACAGCATGATGAAAAGTAATAGCATGTTCTGAATCAAATTCTTCCTGTGTATATGTTCTTCTAAATTCTGATTACTAGACAACAAGATGCTTCTGATAATAACCGAAACAGAAGCCTGGACATGTCAATACCGAGCAAATATTTCTTGACTTGCATAAGCATAGTTTTGTGTTATTCTGCCTTTAGCAGACATGATTAGATCACTCCAATGCCCACACACTTCAAGTCTGCAGTGCTAGCTGCACATGCCAAACAAACTATGTGTTTAATATGGTTTAATTGGAGTTGCACAAAGTGGCACCTTGCATAAAATATTGGACACGTACCAGCGCTGAAGCTGTGCCACCTTGCATAAACAATTGGACATGTACCAGCGCTGAAGCTGTGCCAAACAAGCTAAGTATTTTCTCGTGTTTCTCAAGGATCAATCAAATTAAAAGGCCAAAGGTTTCTTCTCATCACTTTAGTCTTGCACCGAGTCTGCGTCCAGCTACGTGGTAGCATTACTTTACAAGGTTAGACCGATTCAAGCTCGTATCGTATCACTACATTACATTACATTAATACGGTTTCTCCTAAACCCAGATTATCACCATATCTTTCTGCACAAGCAATCAAGCTACAGAGATCTCATTCCCGTCATCATTAAGGATGCACTTTACCACCTTAATTACAGTTGTTGTCTATAGTAACTCTTCATGTCACTTATAAACAACACTAAAGACAACTTATACAGTAGGTTGTGGTGATACAGTCGGCTACAGAATTGTAGACAACATACAATTTTTTAATGATTTTCTTGGTTCTGGTGATACAGTCGGCTACAGGATTATGTACATCATATTTATGTCTTTTTATTCTCTTTCATCCTCGTCAGTTTAAATTCTATATAACAGAAGCTATAGACAGTTGATATAAGGTTATTGTACGTGGGCTTAAGTATCCTATTCTCCTATCATTGATTGTTTAGGCAAGGAGAGCCCTTTTTAGCTGTCGCAACTCCGTTCGTCGCAGGGCGCGAATATATATATATTCCTAGGCTCTTAAAAAATTCAGAGAATTCTTGGTGACGAGGAAGGTTTCAGGAATTGACGAACAAGAATCGCTCACGCAACAAGTAACGAACAGCGCAACGGTAAAGGTCGTTGCCGCGTTTTCGCAGTAATTATTATTTGGGATCATACTGTTATAGTCGCGTTGCACCTAGCTTGATGCACGATTGACGGTGGCGATTTGATCCGATCAGCTCAGGAGGTGGCCGCACGAAATTGGACGCGGGGACGCGTATAAATGAAGGCGGGAATCAACCAGGGAGAGTTGCACTTTTGCACTACCTACGCGGCCATGTCCAAGGACTACGTGCTGATCGCCGCCTCCATGGCCGCGCTCGTCGCGCTCTCCGCCGTCACCTTCTTCTGCTCCAACCGCCGCCGCCGGCACCGCGCGTCGCCGTCGCAGAGGAGCGACGCGGCGGGCGACGTGGAGGTCGGCCGGGCAGCAGGGCTCGACGAGGCTGTCCTGGCAGGCTACCCGACGATGGTGTACTCGTCGAGCGATCATCGGGATGCGGCGGCGGTGCCGGACGACGACTCGCGGTGCGCGGTGTGCCTGGCGGACTACGCCGACGGCGACGAGCTCCGGCGGCTGCCGGACTGCCGGCACGCGTTCCACCGGCGGTGCGTCGACCAGTGGCTGCGACAGCGGCCGACCTGTCCGGTCTGCCGGACGTCGCCGACAGGGAGCACCACCACCACCACTAGCGATTCTTGAGACGTGACATCTAGCTCGATCGCTTGCATGCAGCCAAGAGAGTTTGTTGTGACCATTTGTACAGTGCAGTTCGGAGAGCGGCAAAATGTGGCATATGCATGCTTTCTTGCTTTCTATCGTGTCTTGCACCTAGCTTGTGTACCAGAGTAGAGATCATGGCCCTATCTCTCTCCAAAAAAAAAACTTGGACATGCATATATGTAGAGTGTAACCAGGAGTTTGGTTATTCTTTTTTTCCATTTTAATTGTACTGTTTTGATTGAATTATACTCAGGTATTTCTCTGAGTACAAATAAGGACACACACCCCACACTTACATCCCAACTCATGCACACGTGAGTACGTCCACGAGCACACGCCTAACTTGTAACATCCTCAGTTTCCGGAAGATTTCAAACTCAAAAAAATTGCATTCAATTTCAAAATCAAGTTTGCAAAGATTCAAATCTCAAACCCTAACCTTAGTTTGGGCCCGTCCCGGCTTGGTTCTCCTCCACCCGACCCGGCCCGGTTCTTCTCTGCCCGCCTCGGCCCAAGGCACCACCCCACCGCTTCGACCGTGCGCGCACGCCACCGCCCCTCCTCGCCAATCTCATCCTCTGCCACCCTTTGCGAGCCTCGACTGCAACGCCCCCCCGCCTTATCTCCATCACTGCCTCTCCTCGCCAATCGCCCGCTGCCGCACCCCTGCCTTGCCCGATCGCCTCCGCGCGCAGGCACTCATGGACGCCCTCACGCTCCGCGCGTGCGTCCGAGCCTCTTTCCTCTCATCTCCCCGCCTCCACCGGCTATAAGAAGCCCCGCCTCCTTCGCTTCCTCCCCCTCCACTCCACCGCCTTCTCCACTCACCTTCGTCTCCAGCGCCGTCGTCGCCGTCGCCTCCTCCCGTGCTCGGTGCCGTCGCTTCGCCTCCGCCCTTGCCGTCGCCTCCGGCCTTCGCCTCCGACTCCGCCCCCGCTCCGGCGCCGCCTCCCTCTCTCTCCCTCCCCAACTCCCGCTTTCCCCATCCTCTCCCCGCCTCGTCTCTCCCTCCCCCTCTCGTTCTTCACGCGAGGTGTCGCGCTCTGCGCGACACCATCATGTTTTTAACGCAGCACCGACACTGGCAAGTGGGCCCCGCTCCGTGCCATCTCGCTGACAGTGGGCGCGACAACATTACGTGAAGCCGGTGAACCCGTGGACCAAAGACAAGAGTCGGCCTCCGGTCCATAGCGATGCCGTGGACCGTGCATAAGAACGTGCCGTGTGTCGGTCGCCCGTTAATCTGGTTTTCTGATTTAGTTTTCAATTAAAAATTTAATTAAAAAGCTTCAAAAATTCATAACTTTTTCTTTATAACTACAAAAATTATGAAACTTGTTTTAAAATTTTCTAAAATCAAGATCTTGCTAATGACACTGGTCTTGTTCCATTTGGAGTTCATTTGTTTTGAGTTTGGTATTTATTTGCTCTCTCTGTTGTTGTTCCTTTTTCCGGTACTTTCATCCGATTAGGGTTCGAAGACGCAGGAGACCTCCACTTCGACCAAGCTCAAGAGTATCAGGACCCCACTGCCTTTAACCAAGGCGAGTCAATACTTTTATCGTTTTGAGCCTATATTTTTATGCAACGTATGTTTATTTAAAATAACAAAGGTACATGCTTTAGTTATGTAATCAAATGTATGTTAAAGCTTAAAGTAGTTAAACACTCATTTGATGATTAATTAATTATTATCCATCCTTTCATAAGTTGAATCCTCATTCCATGTCACCCTAGTAAATATGTGGTAAATACTAGCATAGGTTGTACTTAAACGACATGCTAGTCTTGCTTAAGTACCGGGACAATAAATGTTCCGATCATCATCTTTTAATCATAAAAGTGATTTTGGGCAGTCATTGGATGTAAATGACTGGTGTGTTATGTTAATTGGTTTTTCCTCCCCAAAACCCTAAACAACTTGCTAGTACCACATCTGGACGGATGGAAAGAGTGGTGGGTGCGGATGTAGCACGAGAATGTGTGGAATGTGGTATGAACCGCCCAGATAGATTAATGACTTAATCTTGTCATGACCTCCTGTGTAAAATAAGTACAACCGCAAGTATGCAAAGTGCAACTTGGCTTAATAAAATTATTGAACCCTGAATGTCATCGCACAACTGGTGTTTGGAAGTGTGCAAGCAGCATGATGTACGCTGGCTTGAAAGGGACACCGGGGAGGGTGAAGTTGCTAGCTGCGCTAGTCGTTGTGGCTGGGGCCAGCTACGCTAGTCGTTGTGGTGAACATCCCACACAACTTTTGGAATTGGCCATATGGGAGAGATGACAGAAGGGGTAAGATAGTTTGAAATATTACTATGACGATCACTCAACTACATAACTAAGGAATCATGTGGGGGTAATGAGTATGATTATCTCTTGTGGGTACAGTGTACAATCTCTGCAGAGTCTAAACTGTTTAAACAGCCGCGCCTACGGTCAAAGGCGGAGATGGGTTCTTAACTGGAGTTAGTTCTATTACAAAAAAAATCTTTGTGGGTGGATTACAACCAGGACAACTCACCTAGCCAGAGGTTGGGTTTTTCCTGAGCCGTCGAGCTCAGTGGCGTGAAGGAGCGGAGGTAGCTCCAACAAAATGATGCATGTGTAGAGTTCCGATGGAGGGAACCTCTACTATTATTTAATATTGCACTTACTCTCTTTAATAAAAATGTTATTTGTTTAAAATACTAAGTCATAGGAGTTTGTAATTATGATAATTGAAAATATTACTTTAGCAAATAAAAGAACCTGAGCCATCCTTGTTAAGCCTTGCATATATAATATTTTATACTGTGTGTTGGCTCGCGAACACGGTGGTTGTGCTCACTCTCGCTCCCCCCCAAACCCTCCCGATGATTTGGATCAAGGAGACTACGCCTACTACGAGGATCCCGAAGTTGATGGACAAGGGAACCCTGAAGAATAGTCTAGATTTTGTAGTCTAGGTCTCGCCCCAATCTAGTGGACTCGTCGGTACTTGCGCACAACCGATATTACCCAATTCCTTGGATAATATCAGTCGTACGTAGGTCACCCCAGTCGCTTGCCTGTGGAGAGATGGGCTCTATCCCTTCTTTTGCTTCCGCTGTAGATACGTGCTTTTATGTGATGTAATCAATTTGGCCTGGTGGCCCTTATGTAAAACTCGACCCGACGTGGTCTATATCACTCTGATGTCTATTTGTATTTGAATGACTTAATCAATGAGCATGTGAGTGCTACCTACTGATCCAGGGAGTAGCATAGTAATTTCACAGAGGATTTGGGATTAGAAAATCTGGGTCCGACATAACTAGGGCGGAGGCCTAAACCCACTAGAACGCACCTATGTGTACATATACTCTTCCGGCATTGGACCTAGCATGGGGGATATAGGTAGGAAATCCTTCATTCAATCCCTGAATTCTACTCAAATATGAGACAACGACACAAGATGTTTTTTTGTTAGAAAGACACAACACAAGCTGCAGTATCAGTAGCATGCACGGTGATGTTTGTTGGATATAATCTTGACTGTTGATGTGTACCTCGTGATGCAGCATGTACCGTGTGGGTTGCTTTCCATACATGCGGGTGTGAGTGCTTGAGTTAGTTCATTTAGTGTTTGCATGCGGGTAAACGTGTGTGATGCACGTTCTGGAGGTGTGGCCGTAGGAAGAGGTCGTAGTTAGTTGCTTAGTTGAAGAGTTGTTAGTTGTTATGGATGTTAGTTAGCGGTGTTGTTCTCATGTATAAGTAGCACTTGACATGAATAGAAAAGACGAGAGGCAAATGGATAACAGGAAGGAAGAAAAGGCGTTAGTCGCCAAAAAAGACGATAGGTTCAGCTCCAACATTTGGTATCAGAGCCTCAAGGATCGAGGAATGATAAGGCGAATAGCAGCCGACCGTGCGAGCGGATGGTGACATGCGCTCGGGTCGGCATGCTAGCGTGCGTAGCGGCACACGTCGAGCGGAGGTGCACAGGTGCCGGCGACGAGACGGTTGCAGCATTATGTGCTCGGGAGCACAACCGCGAAGGTCCGCGTGGCTGGCTGTGTCCTGGTGTCACACGCGACGTGGCGGCGACATGATTGCCGCGGTGAAGGGCGACGAACGGCGGTGCGGAGCCGCCATGAGGAGAGTCGGCATGAGGCCAATGATGGTGGTGCGTAGCCATCATCACAAGAGAGTCAGCGTGCGTCATCGACAACTGGCAAGGTGATGCCGATGTTGTGGATATTATGTGGATATGTGCATGATCTTAGGATGATGATACAATTGGCAATGGCTTTGTTGGTTTGCCGAAACTCGCATTTTCAGAAGAGTTCAAATGATGTCATGCCTCGGTGATCGACCGCCCAAGCGGTGGTCGACCGTAGTGTGGCGATCCGGACCAACAAGGCTGGTCGGTCGGTGGTCGGTGAAGTGGCCGTGATCGGATCGGCTCTATCTGTGGTCCGTGGCCGAACTTTTGGTTGAGTTTGGAGCTAGGCCAAAAATAGAGTGTATAGGCAAGAGAGGAGAGTCTCCTGCACTTGGTCTCATAATTTTTAGAGCTTCCAGTCAAAAGTTATATTCATTTGAAATTTTCAGAGAGCTCTCGGATTTCCAGGGTGAAATTTTGGTTAAGTCTTTTCTGGCTGTCTGACCGGCTAAGACAAATCGGTCCGACCGGTTTGAGGGCGGTCAGACCGGCCATGTATGGCAGTCAGACCGGTTTCCTCTTATTCGTCGGCCATCTTGGCAGCGTTGTGTGTTGGTTAAATCAAGTTCATGAGATTCAATGTTTTAATGTTGCATATTTCATGTTTTGAGCTAACGTGGGTCAAGTTGTGAAGAACTTATTCCCAGAGATGATTTCTTGGTCTGTTGCTGTGCAGGTGGCTTGCAGGTCAGCGACGGTCAACGGCGAGGAGGATCGGGACTAAGCTTGGAGAGCTGAGATCCAGAACGATCATGGATGTCGGGCGAGGTCGAGTGACTCAAACATGGCACAGAATGGACAAGGTGGATCGAACGGGCAGTTTGATGCACCTCGTTGGATCAAGCGACGCGGGGGTCGGTGCCATTGCCTTGGAGATTTCGATGGGATTCGGACGGGAGAGACTTGCCGACATGATGAGAGCCATTGATCAACCTACTCGTGGCAAAGCAGACGATTGCTTCAACTGGACTGGACTGGGTCCATAGAGAAGGATCCAGAAGGGGTATTTTTGTAATTTCATCAAACCGCCTTTGTGACTCTTGACTAAACCGCGGCACGGGTCGGCGCTTGGAGAAGCGGTCTAGGTCAATCGAAGATGAATATGACGCATTAGAATGCGTACGTATGTGTCCCGTTTGTATTGGACCTTAACGGGAGCCCATTAGGTGAACTCTTCTAGAAGCTAGGCCTCACTATAAATAGGAGGGAGTTGCTGTCAAATAGCTCTCAAGCACTTCATTTGAAAAACCCTAGTTTGTCTTAGGGTTTAGAGAGGAGAGGAGAGCCTCAGGTCCTAGAGAGATGTGTTGGGTGTGTGCTCATGGATTGAGCTCTTGTCCTCCTTGAGGGAGTGGCTGTAACTAGCAAACATCAGGAATCAATCTATGAATGATTATTCAAAGATAAGGTTTCTTGTGTTCTTCCTTCTCTTTTGATGATTTTTTGTGCTTCCTTGATCCTGTGGTTTTTGGTTGGTTTCTTGACCTCATTTACATTGCTATGATGTGTGAGAATACATCTAGGATCATATAGATCATCAATCTCCCACGAGCAAGTTTTGGATCAAGTTTTTCGTTTTGCTTAGTTTTGAACCCTCCTTCGGTAAAACAGAAAAAAGTCAAAACTTTGACGTGGATCTGGATGATTGTTGATTGTTATAGGTTCCAGATATCCTTAGGAAGGTGTGTTCCAAATTTGGTCAAGTTTCATCGTGAAGATCAAAAGTTAGACCGATTTTCGTTTTGGTTTCAGGCTGTCTGCACTGTTTCTGGTCAGGGCTGGTCAGACCGATTTCATAACGGCGGTCAGACCACCGAGCTGTCAGACCGCCAGCTTGCCGTTGGTCTGACCGCTCTAGTGAGATTGATCTCTATATTTTGGGTCTTTTGCTTCAGGGGTTAATAGTATTCAGCACAAGGCTTTCTCTGTACATTTACTGATCTTCTTAGCTTTCATAGCTTTTGGAGAAAAGTTCGTGTTGAATCTAATTGAGGTGAAAATCGAGAAAGCGTCTATTCACCCCCTCACCCCCTCTAGTCATCTTTCCGGTCCTACAGATGCCAAGTGAGTCGGTGCGAGACCAACAATGGTGCGTATGTTGCTCAAGAGGATGCCACTGTGTGTGACAAAATGATGTTGTGTATGGCAAAAGGAGGCTGCTGCATGTAGCAAGATGGTGCGGTTGAACTCATTAAAGTTTACGCATCAAGATTAAGGGAGAAAATGTTGGATATAATCTTGACTGTTGATGTGTACCGCGTGATGCGTCATGTACCGTGTGGGTTGCTTGCCATACATGCGGGTGTGAGTGCTTGAGTTAGTTCAGTTAGTGTTTGCATGTGGGTAAACGTGTGTGATGCACATTCTGGAGGTGCGGCTGTAGGAAGAGGTTGCGTTAGTTGCTTAGTTGAGGAGTTGTTATTTGTTATTGTGGATATCATGGGGATATGCTCAGATCTTAGGATGATGTGACAACTGGCAATGGCATTTACGGTTTTAGTTTCACGTGTTTTCGACAAGTTTCAGAACTGTCAGGCAGTAACCGGTCTGACCGATCGTAGCGTGGCTGTCAGACCGGTCCCAAATCGGTGCGACCGGTCAAAGGAGGCGGTCGGACCGGTGAACTTAAAAAGTGTTATTTAGAGCTGGGCAAAAAATAGAGGGTGTAGGCAAGAGAGGGGATTCTATTGCACTTGGTCCCATAATTTTTTAAGTCTCCAGTCAAAAGTTCTATTGGTTTGAAAATTCCAGTAGGTTTCGGTTTTTCAGAGAAAAATGGCTAAGTCCCAGGTGGCGGTCTGACCGGCCCATAGGTGGCGGTCAGACCGGCCAGGGTGGGTGGTCAGACCGGCCCTGGGGGGCAGTATGACCGGTTTTCACTTTGATCGTTGGTCTTCGAGGCGATGATATTCGTTTGTTAGGTCAAAGTCATGAGTTTCAGGGCATATATGTTGCATAATGCATGTTTTGACTAACATGGGTCAAGTTGTGAAGAACTTATTCCCAAATTCGGTTTACTTGTCTATTGTTGTGCAGGTTGCTTGGTGGTCAATGACGGTCAACGGCGAGGATGATCGGGACTAGGCTTGGAGAGCTGAGGTCGGGTGAGGTCAATGTACTCAAGCGTGGTGCAAGATGGACAAGGGTGACCTATTAGCTAATCCGAGGCGCAAGATGGCGCAAGGTGTAGCTAGTTAGGTCAAGAGGAGATAAAGACGACGCTTTAAAATACGTGCGTATGTGTCCCGTTTGTTTTGGGCCTTAACGGGAGCTCAATAGGATCAAACATCTAGAAAGTCTAAGCCTCCACTATAAATAGGAGAGGGAGGTGGCTGCACCTCTTCTTGACCTCTTTTGCAATTCTTGTAAACCCTAATTTTCTTAGGGAGAGCTTTTGTGGAGGCTAGGGTTCTTGAAGTTTGATGTGATTTTTGTTCTCTTGGATTGAGCATTGTCCTGCATAGATGGAGTGACTGTAAGCCCTGATCATATCAATCAATCAAAGGAAAGTTTGATCAATATTTTGTCTCATTGTGTTCTTTCTCTCTATTTGATGATTTTAGGTCTTTCTTTGATTCGTGAGTTTTTGCTTGGTCTCTTCACGTGATCTAGCTTGCTTTGACGTGTGGGAATCTATCTAGGATCATCTTGATCATCAATCACCCACGAGCAAGAGATTTGACCTAGTTTTCGTTTTGACCCGGTTTTGAACCATTCTTTGATCAAACGGAAAAGGATCTTGATTCCTCCAAGAATTATCATAATCTTCGATTGGAATACATCCCTGATATCATAGAGAAGGTGTGTTCTAAGTTTCATCAAGTTTGGATTAGTAGATCAAAAGTTTCATCTATTTTCATCTTCGTCATCGGGGCTGTTCTTCTGTTCTGTACACTGGTGGTCAGACCGTCCATAGCCACCGGTCAGACCGGTCCCAAATCGGTCCGACCGCCAGTTAGGCAGTGGTCCGACCGCCAGTAGATTGTTTCACTTCAATCTTTATTGATTTTGTCCTATTGCTTTGGGGTTTTTATTGGATTCAATATTAGTCTTTTGCTGTACTGATATACTGATCTTTATAGCTTCTATAGCTACTGGAGTAAAGTTTTATTGATCCATTATTTGTGAAAAAGTGAGCGTGCTCCTATTCACCCCCCTCTAGTCGTCTTTTCTGTCCAACAAGTGGTATTAGAGCCCGGTTAGTTCAATCTTGATCTTAACCGGTCACTGAACTTGGCGATGGATAGATGAGTCACAAAGTCGCATATCTTCGATGGGCACGACTATGCCTATTGAAAGAATCGCATGCGAGTCTTCCTTGAGAGCGAAGGGCATGCTATGTGGGAGGTTGTTCGAGTCCCTCTCATTTTGCCCGAAGTTGCTACGCCGGCTTCAGAAGCCCTTTTGGCTAACAACAATAAGGCTAAAAACCTCTTGTATGGTGGGCTTGGGAGACAGGAGTATGATCGGATTTGTAATCTTGAGACTGCGCATGAGATTTGGAACACTCTCGAAACCTATCATGAGAGTTCGTCCCAAGTCAAGAAAGTACGCCAAACAGTCTATAAGCGTGAATATAACAAATTCGAGATGCGTCCTGGAGAGAGCATCAGTGACATTTTCAGTCGCTTTAATAGAGTGATTAATCAGATGAAAGCTGTTGGTATTGAATATTCTCAATCTGAAAATGCCACCCACCTCTTGGCTGCAATCAACAACAAGGAGTGGGAGATAAAGGCTACCGCCATTGAGGAGAATGTCAATCCCTCTGATCTGACTTTGGAGCTGCTCTATAGCAAGCTCAAGACTCATGAGATTAAGAGGATTAATCATCCCAAGAAAGAAAATATGGCTTTGGTAGTAGACCCGCCCAAGAGAGTTTCTGATGGGTCTTTTGAGTCTTATTCTGGATTTTCGCTTGCTGGTTTATCTGCAATTCATGAAGAAGAGTTTGAGGGTCTTCTTGAGGCTGAGTTGGCCCTCATAGTCAAAAAGGTCACACGGGCCTACAATAATATGAGAAACAGAAATCGAGGAGATCTCGTGACTTGCTATGAATGTGGTAAGCTCAATCATATTCGGGCAAATTGCCCCAAGCTGAAAAGTAAGAGCAACCATAAGGAGGGAAAGCTAGCTTAGAAAAAGCCTCAATGGAACAACTCAAGGTTTGATACTGCCAAGCTGACGAAGGCCGCTCACCGAGTGCTTGCCGCTTTTGAGGATCAATCATTAAGCGATGTTGACTCCGGGAGCGAGGAGAACAAGGAGGAGGAGATCCCTCAAAACAAGAAGAAAGGGAGCCCAATAGGATCAAACATCTAGAAGGTCTAAGCCTCCACTATAAATAGGAGAGGGAGGTGGCTGCACCTCTTCTTGGTCTCTTTTGCAATTCTTGTAAACCCTAATTTTCTTAGGTAGAGTTTTTGTGGAGGCTAGGGTTCTTGATGTTTGATGTGATTTTCATGCTCTTGGATTGAGCATTGTCCTCCATTGATGGAGTGGCTGTAAGCTCTGATCATATCAATCAATCAAAGGAAAGTTTGATCAATGTTTTGTCTCATTGCGTTCTTTCTCTCTATTTGATGATTTTAGGTCTTTCTTTGATCCGTGAGTTTTTGCTTGATTTCTTCACGTGATCTAGCTTGTTGTGACGTGTGGGAATCTATCTAGGATCATCTTGATCATCAATCACCCACGAGCAAGATATTTGACCTAGTTTTTATTTTGACCCAGTTTTGAACACTTCTTTGATCAAACGAAAAAGGATCTTGATTCCTCTAAGAATTATCATAATCTTCGATTGGAATAGGTCCCTGATATCATAGAGAAGATGTGTTCCAAGTTTCATCAAGTTTGGATTAGTAGATCAAAAGTTTCATCTATTTTCATCTTCGTCATTGGGGTTGTTCTTCTGTTCTGTACACCGGCGGTCAGACCGCCCATAGCCACCGGTTAGACCGGTCCTAAATCGGTCCGACCGCCAGTTAGGCAGCGGTCCGACCACCGGTAGATTGTTTCACTTCAATCTTTGTTGATTTTGTCCTATTGCTTTGGGGTTTTTATTGGATTCAATATTAGTCCTCATTTGTCTTGATATCTCGATCTTCATAGCTTCTATAGCTACTGGAGTAAAGTTTTATTGATCCAATATTTGTGAAAAAGTGAGTGTGCTCCTATTCATCCCCCTCTAATCGCCTTTTCGGTCCAATAGTTATGGACGTGCAGGTTAGTTAGCCAGTGTGGTTCTCCTGTATAAGTAGCACTTAACATGAATAGAAAAGACAAGTGGCGAGTGAATAACAGGAAGGAAGAAAAGGCGTGCATCGCCACAAAAGACAATAGGTTCAGCTCCAACATTTGGTATCAGAGCCTCAAGGATCGAGGACTAATAAGGCGAACAGCAGCTGATCGTGTGGTGATGGCGACATGCGTTCGGGTCGGCATGCTAGCGTGCATAGCGGCACACGTCGGCGGAGGTGCACGGGTCCCGACGATGAGACGACTACAACATCATGTGCTCAGGAGCACGACGACGAAGGTCCGTGTGGCCGGCTGTGTCCTGGTGTCACACGCGATGTGCGCGGCGGCGGCGGCAATGTGATTGCCGTGGCGAAGGGCAACGAACGGCGGTGCGGAGCCGCCATGAGGAGAGTCGGCATGAGGCTAATGACGGTGGTGCGTAGCTATCACACAAGAGAGTCGTCGACAACTGGCAAGGTGATGCCGATGCCAAGTGAGTCTGTGCGAGACCAACAATTTTGCATATGTTGTGCAAGAGGATGCCACTGTGTGTGGCAAAATGCTACTGTGTATGGCAAAAGGAGGCCGTTGCGTGTGGCAAGACGGTGCGGTTGAACGCATTGAAGTTTACACGTCAAGATTAAAGGAGAAAATGTTGGATATAATCTTGACTGTTGATGGGTACCGCGTGATGTGGCATGTACCGTGTGGGTTGCTTGCCATACATGCGGGTGTGAGTGCTTGAGTTAGTTCAGTTGGTGTTTGCATGTGGGTAAACGTGTGTGGTGCACATTATGGAGGTGCGGCCGTAGGAAGAGGTTGTAGTTAGGTTCTTAGTTGAGTTGTTATTTGTTATGGACGTGTAGGTTAGTTAGCCAGTGTGGTTCTCCGGTATAAGTAGCACTTAACATGAATAGAAAAGACGAGAGGCAAGTGAATAACAAGAAGGAAGAAAAGGTGTGCGTCGCCACAAAAGAAGGCTCTCCAGTGTTTGTTTGTTTAAGTGGTATATTAGAAGTGGGAATATATATATATGGGAACGTATCTAGTGCTAATGGGTAATTCAGTGCTAAGGTGCTAATACCAATCTTGACCGTTGGATCTGGATCTTGACCGTTGGAGGTGGGAGCATGCATGGTGTTTAATGAAGACACATTAATGAAGGTGCATTGAAGGTGGGAGCATGCAAAGTGATTAAATGGTTTAGAGGTGGGAGCCCGTATTAATCTTGGTTGTTCAATTCATATCCAACGGTCAAGATTGGTATTAGCATTGAATTACCATTAGCACTAGATCGTTCCCTATATATATATATATATATATATATATATACTATATATATTATATATATATATAGGTTGTGTGTGTGTGTGTGTGTGTGTGTGTGTGTGTGTGTCCTTATTTGCCATGCAAAGTTACCAATTTTCCTGATTTGCCATCAAAAAAATACTCTTCCCTTCGGTGCCACCGAATGAGATTGGTGAGAGAGGAGAGAGGAAGGAGGAGGCCCCATGGCTAGCAGGCGGCGGAGGTCGCATCATTTGTGTGTTGCCCAGTGGTCGAGGTTGTCCCGACGGAAGAGGTCCACGACAGCGAAAGATAGGCGAAGCATGGCCAGCGGCGAGGACAAAGTGAAGGTGGCCATGGAGACGGTGAAATCAGCGATGTGATGGTGGAATCGAGCATTTCGTGGCGAAATCAAGCGACCTGCTCTGTTGCCACTCTCGCACCCGAGGCTATCACCCCGCTCACCCACTCGACCATGCTTGTGCCCACAACCGCACCAGATCCTTGGCCTTCTTCTTGCCCTTCTTCTTCTTCCCACTTTCATTCGTGATATGGCCTAAAGCTTGCGAGCTTTGAATCCATGGGCCTCCTCGCGGGGGGCTGCGGGTGGTGCACGGTTCCAGAGGTGGAGTTCTGGGATGGCATGGTGAAGGCAGAGCTTTGAGACGACGCCAATGCCAGATCTGGTGCCGCACTGCCATGTCGCACCAGCATCTAAGTTGCCGCTGCGACCTCGTCGCGGACCGCGATGTCGTCATCGCCTCATCTTCTTGATTCCACCACGCTAGTTGCTTTGCCCACTGGATCAGGGAGAGAGATAATGTGTATGACGTGTGATGTTTTGGAATATCATGATTCAAGATAAAACTACACGTTAAATTGAGAAAAATATGTTTTCACGAGAGGTGAAATACCTTATTGGTTCATGTTTGATTTATATGTTTATGTCTAATGTTACTTTGTAAAGTGAAGTGGCTTCATGGTGGTACGCGTGGTCCTTTTCTTTTATGAGAAAGGGGAATTATTATTTTGGGCATTTGAGCGATTTTGCTTTTGGCTCATGTGGTTTTAAATGCAAATGGCTTATTTGAAAAGTGGAGTGTTTTCATAGTGAATCTTTCGATTTCGAAATGGGTTCTTTTCAAAGAAAGTTGGTTTAATGAGTGTTTCAAGGGATGCTCCTCGCAAAGTGATTCATGAGCAATGAAGCTAGAGTTCCTTGTGTTAATGAAAGTTGAGCATTTGTGCATTTTTTTGTCTAGGTATCTCAACACTCACTAGATTTGAGGTTATGCATGGGCGGAAGTGTAGGTCGCCATTTTGTTGGAATGCCATGCGTAATAAGGTAGTTCTGGGACCGGATTAGGTCCAAAGGACCGCAGAAAGTGGCAGAAATTAAGCAGAATATGCTAGCAATCGAGCATGCAGAAAAGCTATGCAGATGTCAGGAGGTGAGAGTTGGAGTTTGAGGTGGGTGATCAAGTGCTACTGAAAGTGTCTCCCACCAAAGGCATGGTGTTGTTTGGTATCAAAGGAAAGCTTAGCCCAAGGTACATTAAGAAGTTTCCGATATTTACATGAATTGGAAAACTGGCATATCGCTTAGACCTTCTTGAGTCCATGCGCGGAGTGCACGAGGTCTTTCATGTCTCTATGCTGAGAAAGTACCTGAGAGATCTGGAGCATGAGATTTTGTTAGAACCATTCACCATTGAGCAAGACCTCACCTTTGAGTCCTATCCAGTGTGCATACTAGAGGAGTTGGAGCGGGTCTTGAGGCATAATACATTGAAGTATGTTAAAGTATTGTGGCTGCATCAAACCGAGCAGGAAGCAACTTGGTAAGTGGAGTCTCGCATGCGCGATAAGTATACAGAGTTGTTCACGTCGGGTATGTGTTAAAAATAGTTTTGTTCAGTTTTGTTTTGTTTTCCGCGTAGCATGACGAGTGTAGAAATCGGGGTGGGGTTGAATTTTGTTAAGGGGTAGAATGTAATACCCTGTTTTACACAGATCTGGGCTAGACCGATTAGATCGGCCCATGCCAGCGGTCTAACTGGCTAAAACCGTCTAGGATGGGTTTTTGGGCTGAGACCGTATGGGCCTTGGACTTCATGCCTATATAGGACAATCACGGAGGCCATCGTGCCACCTCTAGCCCTAATCCAACGTCGTTGTCCCCTAGCGCAACCGTTGCCTCCTGCTAGCGCCATCGCCTGCCAACGTCGTCGCTGCTACCACTTTGTCGTCGCTGCTGCCATTGATGCAATACTGTGAAGCCGTGGGTCTTGTTGCGGCCAAGGAGGAAGCAAAGGAGGCTACCATCATACGAAGGAAGAAGAAGGGACAAGGTAAAGGAAGAAGCGGGGAATGTATAACAAGAGAAGGAAAAATTAGGGTTTCGTGCTCGTGTCATCTCCATCATTTGAAGTCGAGGGTAATGACATAAGAAACTTTACTACAATATTATAGTAGTGTTTTGTTAAAGTTTTAAGGTGGATCGGTAGCAAGATAGGTGGCTTGTATATTTCCATGTTTCGGTTTAGTGAGCTGCTGAGCCTTATGAAGGAGTTTTGGGGTATCTAAGTCCTGTTTTGTAGCTTTGCTATATTATGAATAATGTAGTTTATTGTTTAATATTTTCACTGAGCGTACGAACATTGGATTTGGTTGTGTGGTGTAAAAGTTATGACCTCGGGAGAAATGTTGTTTAGAATTCTATCGCCATTGGTAGTAGCTTCATTGTTTGTCTTATTACGTACAGTGGATGGTATAATTAAATTATGGGTGTAACTAGGAAACATTAGGTAATTTTCCATAGTTTGCATAAGTGGTGTGGTTGGTCACTTCTTGTGTTGTAGGAAAATATATAGGAAATTGGTAATCTGTTGTTCAGTAACACAACAGGATGGCATTCGGGATTGAAATCAAGGGAAAATATGGAAAATTTTGTGTAGATTCCAGAACTCATATGGTTTGTTGTGTTTGGATTCCATAATTGGATGTTATGGTTATTTTATCACCAGGACAGCTAGTGGGTTGTCCTGTGAAGAGGGTTAATTAGGTCGAGTTTGCGCGTAGGAACAATGTCACTTTACTTTATGTTTTCATATTGTTGTCACATATTTTCAGGTGTGTATTGGCTTTGTCCAGAAAGTGTTGCTTAGAGTTTGGTGTCGTCTTCGTATCATTCCGTTTTTCGTGGATAAAAGACAAGTATATAGTAGAGCGGTAGATATCGGTTTGTGTGTTACTTGTCTTTACAAACTATTTTACTATGATATCTCTATGTTTTATCGATGCTTATTACAATATCTACATGATGATGATGGAACATATTAATGGATAATGGAATAACTTGCATTTGCATCATTTGCACACCCATGTCATGAAAGAGAAAAACTTACCTCGGGTGGGTATGTAAGACCTACTTTGGTAGGCATCTATGGGAGTGGAGAGATTTTCGGGCCAATGAGGATGTACTTTTGATAGGGAGAACACCGACATGTGTCCACTCAGCTATACCGGTATAAGCTATGTGGTGAGCAAATAAGAATGTAGTGTAGAAATATGTTACATTAATGAAAACAAAGGGTAGTGATAATGGAATACATGATGACAAGATTTGTGTGTATGTTTACTGTTTTATTATGTATTTGCTGAATTTTAAATTTACCATTACTTTGTTATTATTTTTAGGTGACCTTCTAGGTTTTTTGTTGGGCTACGGTGTTACAGCAGGGCTCGACGAGGCTGTCCTGCCAGGCTACCCGACGATGGTGTACTAGCTCGTCCAACGATCATCAGGCCGCGGCGGCCGTGCCGACCGATGATCGGCTGCCGGAAGACGACACGCTGTGCGCGGTGTGCCTGGCGGACTACGCCGGCGGCTGCCGGGCTGCCGGCACGCGTTCCACGGACCTGCCCGGTCTGCCGGACGTCGCCGACGGCCGGGGAGGACCACCACGACTAGCGATTCTTGAGACGTGACATCTAGCTTGCATGCAGCCAAGTGAGTTTGTTGTGACCATTTGTACAGTGCAGCACAGAGAGCGGCAAAATGCGGCATGCATGCTTAACTTCTTGCTTTGTATACGTATCGTTTCTTGCGCATAGCCTGTGTAGAGTACAGTAGATCATGGTCCATCTCTCTCTCCCCCTACCTCCCTCCCTCAAGCTTGGGCATGCATGTAGATGATAGCCTGGAGTTTGTAATGTTCTTTTCATTAATTATACTTTTGTTTTTTCGAGAAACAGGAGCAATATTTCATTACTCAGAAATAAGGGGTACAGTCTGTGAGTAGACAAGTACATAAAAAGTCGGGTGTTTGGTTTAACCATGAACACCATTGCCTACTCGAAGATACTTTCTTAGCACATAGATGGGCCGACTTTGCATCTGGGCAGACAAAGCATAATTTGAAATTATCAGAACCAATATTGCTAATCTCCTGGATTTCATAAATGATGGGTAAACCAAGCCCTGGGTATTCCAAAGCTTAACCAAGGCAAGGGAGTTGATCTCTGTTATTATAAGGGTGAAAACGGGGTGGACATTGCTCCTTCTATATCTTAACCTATATTTTTCCTTGGATTCGAATGCAGATTTTTAAGGATACAGGCACGAGGTAGATGCGGAAAGATTCAAATTAGTCATAGATAACTTAACGGATAGTGTACACATAAAAAAAGATATAACTTCACCAATAAAATGTTAAATTATACTATATATTAGAGAATTATTTATCCTACTTAACAGCATAAACATAATCAAATGTAAATTCATATTATATATTAGTCAATAACTAGAGCACCATAGAGGATATTGATGTTTATTTGATATCTATTTTGTTGATTTATCGGATATCCTATAAAATACGGATATAGGTCGGATATTGTCCTTCCTTCCTGTATTCTAACTCATATTCTGTGATATTTTTCCGATATATGTATCCTAACTCATATTCTATGATATTTTTCCGATATGGATAACATCGGATGCAGATCAGAACTAAAAAATAATATCTAACTTCGGAACGGACATGAATTATCTTCTCCGTTTTTGACCCCGGACGATTACCTCCTAGTAGTTCCATTCGGCAGCCAAATCTGCGCCATGTCGACAATCATGCATGCAAGAAATATAAAAGCCAACAGTCTCCGTTCACCACGCCACCCCGGTTTCTTCCCGGAGTCATCGGCTTCGTGTCCCATCCCATGCCATCCCATGCAACCTCGACTCACTCTCACTCTGACGACGACGCATCCATACGGTCGGTATGTACGGAATGGCAGATGCAAAAGACGATCGCATCCTTCAGTTCCAATTTTCCAAACCATCTACAATGTTCAACACAGGCATCACATCACATTAGAGAGGCGGAGGCAGCATTGGGATTCGATTCATATCACCCTGCCTGATGGATGGTTGGATGGACGGAGGATACAAAGCCACCCTCATTATTCATACAAGATAGTAACAACATACATATGGTACGCATGCAGGTTTCACAATACAGCACAGGTACAGTACAGTACAGACAGACATACAGATGTCCTACGATTAATGTAATAACGCTTACATGTTAGACAGAAAGATAGACGACGATGGGTACATGTATGTTGTGCCAGCAATGGCGGAGGCGGCATAGGGCTGCCTCCGCTGACGACACTAAACCATACAAATGACTAAATTATGCAGAGCCTACTTACCGATTGTCACCCAGCAACGTCAGACTGGCTAATTAACATGCTTGATTACAATGCGAATGAGAATGCGAATGCGAAAGCAAAATGCAAATGATCCTAAGGCAATACACCACGGAGAAGGGGTGATAACAACGTTCAGGCTTTCTTTCAGCTTCAGGGGCACCTCACCGCGGAGGAGCCAGGCGGCAGCTGCCCGTTGTTGACGGCGGAGGACTCCTTTGTGGCCGCGCTCGGCTGGCTGTCCTGGTGAGCACCTTTGTCTGCAGAGTTCTCTACTGCAGCAGCATCTGCTTTGGTTTCAGATGCTGGAGCAGCAGCAGCAGCAGCAGTAGGCTCGCTGGGAGCAGCAGCTAAGTTTTCAGTTGGCTTGCTTGCCAGAGGAGCTACTTCCTCTTTGTTCTCCGCCTCCGACGGTGCGGGAGGAGCAGTATTGGACTCAGCTGGTTTTCCATCTTCTTCCTTATCTTCCGCTGGTGCTGGAGCAGAAGCATCAGCTTTGTCTGCAGTCTTCTCTGCATCTTCAGCAGGAGCCTCTTTCGCCTCTTCAGCAGCCTTCATCTCCACATCGGTGCCCTTTGCAGCATCTTCACTAGTGGCCTCCTTGCCAGTTTCAGCGTCTTTAGCTTCTTCGGCTTCAGGGTCCTCCTTTTTATCCTGCTTGCCTTTTCTGCCAGTTGAGTTCCTGCTGCGTTTGGGGATCTTCTCACCTTCTGGGCTATCAAATGCCTTGACTTTCTCGCTGATACGAGCAGACCGCCTTGGAGTATCACCTGTTTTACAAAGCATTTTAGATGGAGCATACAAGATTTTCCCGTCAATAGACATTTCTATTACAGCTAGAGAGATCTAGAAATAACGAAGGAACAAAAGGGGAAAAGACATCTACCAGTTCCCCAATCAAACTCAGATGATGCAGGGCCTCCAGGGTGTGCCTTTAGATATTGACCCAGCTGCCTCTTGTTCTTAATTTCCTCTCCAGTTGGTGAAACAAAAACAATCTCAAATCTCCCCCCTCTCTGAGTAAACTGCAATATTAGGAAAGAGGGGATGTTAGCTGACGCCATCATATAATGAATATAGTAAATGAATATCAGTAAAAAATATATACAGTAAATGAATGCAATACATGCCTGTAAATATTAATTTGTAACACCGGAAACAAATTCAACACAAATCAAAACGTTATTGAAAAAAAAAATGTGTAGACCAAAAGAAACCTAGGTGCTACTTAATGTTTAGTGGTGAATCAATCATCTATGAGGCAACCATCCTACTTAATTCTCCCAAATATTGTCAGGTAAGACAAGTTTGTATGGCTTGTTTTATTACAGCAATGCATTTTATTTTGACATCCCCATACCATATATTTGAGTTTAGACAGTAGTATACAGAAGAACTAAAATGGGGGCTATGTTCACGAGGAAATGTATGACAATAGTTACCACACATAACATTCTTCAATTGCAATTTTTTTTTCTCTATGACCCAACTGAGGAATTTGCCTGGCTCCACCACCACTGGTCATCACTAAAAGAAAACGCTGACACTGTGACACGTAGGCACATAGCCATTAACATAAATGCCAAAAGTGAAGTTCTTGCCCGGCGATAACACAAAAATGGAAGAAACAGAGGCACAACTAGGACCCAAGGGGGTCGATATAAACAAGAAAACATGGAGTTAGTGGAATGCAAACTTCCGTTATTAATGCCAACCAAATTACTGCAACGCTTACATGGTTGACAAAAATTCTAGCAAAGAATTCAACACTGCCCTTAGATCGCCATCAACAAAGAACAATCCCATATTCCCACTGGTACACAATAACACAAGTGAGGCAGAACCTCAACTCTGGCTTCACCCTCCTCTTTTTATTACTTGCTTGGCTTAACCATTATATTCAGTGTCATCTTCCACTGCGAGGAACAAGTGTGGAAGAATGCTTACTGTGAGCAACTAGTGGCTATTGCCCTAACAGGAGTTATAGGACTACAATAAAGAGGGTAAAAATATGACAATCTCGAGACACATAAAAGTTAGCAAAACGAAAAAGAAAAGGAGAGATCCAAATATCCAATACTGTTACATTCCTGCCCAAGGACAACTGACAGCTGGCCAAAACTTCTGCTAAAGTGATTAGATTCATAGTCAAAACCCATTTCAGGAATGTCATTCAATTGAACAGACAATGACGGAAAGCAAAAACCATTCTACAAGACATATTTTTGTATATCCCCACAACCAGTCATATGAACTATGCTTTCTCCATGCATGCTAACAAAGAGTTACACAAAACTATCTACTTCTGGTCCTTGGTATGTGGACTCAGTTCCAGAGGTCATATTGCTCAAACTTCTCATGTTACGTTAATTGGTTTTCTCCAGCAAAGTATATCAAGAGATTATACATTAAAAAAAATCAGCAACCAGGTTGACTTCATGTGAACTTTTCTACAGAATCGACAAAGAAAACGACAAGATTCGTAAATGGAATCCTTATATTATCATGCTGCATCAAGACAGTCAAAAATAGTGATTTCATGGAAGTAAACAAAGCAGTGCAGATTCATTTAATACCTTCTTAGCAAAGTCAGTTCACTAAAAAATTATTGACAGAAGAAAATGAATGGCTTAGAAAACTTCCATCTAACAAAATATGGAATGAATGATATGTAAAATAATTTGGTAACCCGCTAATGGTAACTTGTTTCATCCATAAGGCTTGCTACTTAATCATTCTTGTGTGACATAACAAAAGGCGAGAGACATCTTAAACACAATAAAACAGCATCTTCTGAACTTGCAATTGTTCTGTAAGAAAGGAAATTTAGAATGCATTTGTTCACTCTAAGAATTAGTGTCACTCAGCTTGTGTGGTTAGCACCACTAACTTCATAGAAGAGTCTTAGGTTCATACTGACTTCAGACATGATACCATCAAGGAAAATTTTCCTAATTTTGGAGTAATATAATATTTAAATATTTTGTGAACAAAGAGTCAAAGTAAACTGGAAAACTTTATAAACAAAGTGGAAAAAATAGAAACACCAGAGAGACAAAATCGAATGGTTTTTATTTCAAAAAACAGGTACCAAATATACATTATAAATCATCTTATACACCTCAAATCAAGAATGGTTCAACAAAATCTAAATATCAAAAAGATTAAACTTTATATAATATGATGTTAGTCCCAAAATTCATTAAAAAAAATTGGGGATGATTCGTACCCATGGCCACCTAGTTAGAGACCGTTGATGCTTACCACCTAGGCATGATGTCCTTTAGGGCTACAAAACATTTGTTTCGCCTTTTGAACACAAATTTAGCAATATATGACGCAACCACCAATCTCAAGCCCATCTAGACAAGTTTGGCAACCATGCCACATGAGACATGACCAGTCCCTATGCAGCCAATAGACTCCTACCCACCCTACAGCAAGATAATAGTTAGGGCATGTTCAATGCGAGATGCTTATATACGAGTGCTTAAAGAAAGAGAATATAGTAACATCATCAATCACCCATGTAAAAGTTATTTCCTCCAATGCAAGCATCTCTTTTGTAGGTGCTTAGATGATTGTATTATCTTTTAATTATATATAGTTATATATATAAGCACCTCTTGAGTACCGGTGCCTAATCAAGCATCGATACTACAAAAATAAACACCTTATCTGTCCTACGTGGTAAGAAAAATCAGTTTTTTTTTCTTTGCTAAGCATATCTCTAAGCACTTGTATTGCACATGCTCTTAATGGCCCAATCACATCACAAAAAGCTAGGTATAATTCAAACTAATAATCAAACAGGTAACTCATAGCCCTATCAGACAAAGTAACTACAGATAACATAACGAGTTATAGCTTAAATTCTCAAGTCACAAGCAACTTTTTTCAGAGAATTCCAACACTAAAACTTACCAATTGTCGTTATTATACAGCAAAAAGAAACTTACCGAGTGTCGTTATTATCCAGCAAAAATAGAAACAACCAACATACACTGACTGAGCTATTTATTACATTCTGGATGCTTCCGTGAACCAATAGAAAAGCTAGGGAGTCCAACCGCCATAAACACATCCACTATGGAGCTAATAAGTTCTTAAACTCAAAAGATTGATAACCTTCTTGAGACTTTCCGGTGCAATCCTAAAATATGGTAAAGGGGGGAAACGAACATCTAAGCAGATGAGTTAGAAGTTAGAAGCATCCCAAAGACTTGGTCGTACTCTTGTCTACCAACATGAGCAATTAGTATTGCTATGGCATACCAGTGCCCTGCTCCGTTACATCATGCTTGCATTTCTTGCCTGACTCAGCTCAAGCAGTTTCTCCTCACAAAGTGTTGGCTCTAATGATAGCAAAATCAACCCACAATACAACCAGATTCACTAAAGCACAAATTATCTAATCAACATCGTCTTCAAATTGGGAGATAACGTGGATAGCTCGTACCCTCATCCCACTGAATGCAACAGCTCAAAGCTGCTGAACATTTCCCATTCCGACTTCACTACAATACAAAAGTAGCAAATAAAATAAAGCCAACCGCCTGAATCTAGACTAATCCTAAACATTTCCCAACCAGGCCAGATCCCATACTCAAACCAAGCCGTGGAATCTTCGAATCCATTCATACTACAGCCCGCAGCCGGACTTGCCCAAATCTGGGAATCGGCCCCAGCCTACCCCTCCAAGCCCTAGCAGAGCCTAATCGAGCTCCGAAACGCTAATTTCCAACTGTAACCACCCGAAACAGGGCACAATTCACCAAACATGATGAGGCACACTCCAACCACGGCAGACAGCTCGAATGCTCTTCGCTCAGCTCCCAACACGCACATACACAAAGCTGCAATCGAGCTTCGGGGCCTACCGAAAATACTAACCCCAGTTCAACCGCGCGTAGCTAGCGCAAGCATACAAACCCTAGAACCCAACACGAAAAACTACTATACTCGTCACAAGACCCCTAACCCCGAAACCCTAGAATCCGCCTCGAATTCGCGCTCCACCGCCCCAATTTCGCACCCCACGGGCCCCAACCGCGCGAATTCGACCCCACGGCGCCCCAATTCGACGCAATTGAAGCAGAGCAAAGTAGCAGCGCGAGCGAACTGGGGGACACCAGTAGCTCGAAACATCCCACCAACCTTCTTGGTCCAGCCCTGGGGCGCGGGCATCTCGACGGACACGACCTCCGCCGCCGCCTTCTGCTCGCCGTCGGTCGCCATGGTGGTGGTTTCGAGTTTTCGCTTCCCCGATCTCGCTGTCGCAAGCCGCAGCGCACGCACGAAACGAGGGGGGGAGGGAGGAAGCGGTGGACGTGTGGGGGATTTGGGGATTTTTATATATATATATATATCTCTCTCTCTCGGATTTGCAAGAGAGAAATATAAGGGGATAATTAAATAACGGCTCCTTTCGGGAGGCCGTGAGGGGACACGCCCAGATAAACTCTCCGCACCAACGACATCCTCACCAGATTTGTCCTTACGAGTCAATGCATGTGGCTCCCACGTTACTTCTCCCGGAGGTGGGGCTGATGTGTCAGTGATTGGTCTCTGTGAATTGGTAGGAGATTTGGTCTGTGGTCGTAGCGGCGGTCAGGACAGACGTGGGGGCCGGAGAGATGGCCGTCATGCGCGGGGAACGGCGGGGTGGCGGAGGGGCTTTGCACGGACGCGGTTCATCGACGATTAGGTGGCTATGATCTCTTCCTTGGGGTGGACTGCATGAGGAAGGTCTATAGACCGAGCCTAGTGAATGGTTCAGCTACAGGCGGGAGGGGCAAACGGCGGAACTGAGGTCGGCAGCAAACCGGATTGCACTCTGGACTGTTGGAGTCCGCAGTTACGGAAAGGGGGCGCCGCTACGCGAAAAAAACCAATCAGTGACACCTGGGGCCCACTAATGACTGGCCCCGCATGTCACAGGGATCCGTGTGCTGTACTTCCGCGTAGGCTGAGGTTTTTCTGCAGCGCGGGGCCGCCACGTGGCAACCTCGGCCTTAGATTTTTTTTTTTGAAAAAGTCTATTTTTAGCTTCGAACTCTGAGCCATCATAAACTCCAAAACCAGATATTTTGCACCTTAAACTTTCAAATCTGATCAAATAACTCTCAACCCAATTCCACAAACACATACACATGTTCTCCTTCGTTATGACATTGTCATTTGAATTTCATATTTATACCATGTATTGTACACCAATACCATTGTCACTCCAATTATTACACGATACAAATAATCATTCTCACACTGTACAAATACACATACTATGAAAATACTCACCCTGATACAAGGGATTTTGCACACACAAAAAATGCAACATGTATTGTATACATACACAAAAGATGGAGCGCAGAGGCGAGCAAGGCGTCGGAGATGCGACACGGAGCCCGGACGTGCGCCTACAGTGGCCAACGACGACGACGTGCACATATGGAAATCGGCGACGAGAGAGAGAGAAAGAGAGAACCAGAGGGGGTCGACGACTACATTGTGATGGCAGAAAAGACGAGGTGGAGTACCTGCGGCAGCGGCAACGAGCTCCTACGACGAGGAGGCGCGAACCGACAGAACAAGCGGTTGCGGAGGAGTCAAGGAGGAGCGTATCCGAAGGCGATGAGGTTGGGGATGGCCGAATCCACAGCTTGTGACGTGGGAGAAGGCCGAATCCGGTAGCGGAGGAGTCGGGGAGGGTCGTATCTGAAGGCAGAGGATCGGGTACGACCGGGTCCACAGCCATCGTCCTCCTTGGTGCAGGGGAGGGCCAGATCTGGAGGCGGTGGAGTCGGAGACGACCGGATCCACCATCGCCGGTGATGAGGGAGACTGGCCAGCTCTGGGCCTGCTGGCAATGAGGAGGGCGGCGACGACAGTGGATGAGGGGGTGGCACCGTCGGTGTGTGTGGGAGAGAGAGGGGGGAGAGAGAGCACGGTGGACAGGATTAAGGAGAGAGTGGAGAGTTGTTTATGGTGATGGGTGTAGTGGGGGTGAGTCAGCAGCTAGCGTGGATGAAAATCGGGTGGAATTGAGTCAGGGGGTTATTTGTCCAGATTTCGAAATTAAGGGTGAAAAACAACCAGTTTTTGAGTTTACGGTGAAAATTGGACTCCAAGCAAAGTTCAAGGCTAAAAATGGACTTATTCTTTTTTTTTAATCAACGTGATCCTATCTAGATGGAAAAGGGGGAGAAAAAAGTCTCTCTAGATCGTGCAGCCGCCAACATGGGCCAGCTGTGTTTGCCTGGACAGCCCAACCATCGATCCGATCTGATTAGATTAGCCCCTGGTCACTGATTTGGCATGCAGTTGAGTTACTGTACTACCAGTCTACTAGCATATAATTTTATACTTGTGATTCAAATTTGGAGTAAATGTATACCTAGAGTACATAAGATGCATTTACCAAAATTTGGATACTATTAGCCCTGTTAGACCATCGAAATTTCTAAAGTAGCCCCTATAGCCTCAAAATTTCAATTTTAACCCCCTTATACTGCCTACTACGGTCAACAACGTGGCGAGTCTTCTCTGTGTTGTGTGGCGCGGTATGGCATACATTGGCTTAGCTGTTGTATTGCCCCCACCGCAGCGAGATGGCGGACACCTCCGGCTGCTGGCACGCCTTGCCGATCAGCAAATGCCACGCCCCCCCCCCTGTCCCCTACGCACCACGCGCCTGCATAGCCACCCCAAGCCCTGTCTGTCTGTGGCCTTACTTGCCCCTGCACATTTTGAAAGTTGAGAATCCCACTGCCTCATGAATCCATAAAACGAGTGGAACGCAAACACAATTTCAGTTCCAAAGCAAAGAGGAAGAGAGCGAGAGAGAAGGAGAGTTCTCAAAAGAGAGGAGAATCCCAGGGAGAAGCCAACCAGAGAGCGGTTGAAATTCGCTTAGTTACGGAAGTTGTGCATCGTCTCGTGAGCTCCTAGAAAAGGTAAGTGGCATTCGCATCTATAGTTTTAGCTAGTTTTAGCAATGTGATTACGATGTAATTAGATGAATTGTAGTTTCTTATTGTAGCAATTGAGTAGTTATAGTCGGTGTATTTTGACTTAGTGTTCGGATATCAAATTGGAAGACTTAGTGTGATTAGCATGTAATTAGAAGACTTAATAGTTAGCAATATGATTAGTCGGTAATTAGTTGGCTTAGCAGACTTATTGTTGTTAGTGTTGTAAATTTTATCTCGGTGATTTGCAAAGAGTCACGAACTTGATCGTAAAATATCAAAATATTTGGAGGTCGTTTAACGAAATAGAAATACAATTGAAATAGAGTTGCTAACGGTCGGGTCCCACGGAGCGCGTGGTCTATGGACTCTTGACCGGGCATGTTGACCTTGAGTCCATGCACTATGCAGTAGACCGCGAGAATAACAAACGGGCCCCACCTGTTAGTAAGTTTTTAATTTAGAAATTAAATAAAAAAGAATACTATACAATAGACCCTGCATGTCATTGGAATAGGCTAGGTCTAGCTCGGGTATAAAAAGTTATAAATGCATTAGGAAATTCTGAAGTGATTTATTTTTGCACTGTAAATTCAAACTAGTTAAAAAATTCATAACTGTTTGAAATTAACTCCAAATTTATTGAAACCAATTTTGTTGGTTTCATTTTTTATTGTACTTTAACTTGGAATAGGGTTGAAACTTGTTAGTACCACAGAAAATTTTAGAATTGGAAAAAAATCGGTTAGGAATTTTTTTACACTACACAAATTAAATTAACGTCAACAGTTCATAGATAGAAAAATCATATGAACTCAAATTGGGATGAATAAATTTTTGTTGGTCTTGAAATTTTATTCCCTAGCAAACGATGTAATTTTTAGGTCCACTAGTATTTTGTAATTTTTCCCAAAATATTTAAATAGAAATAGAATTGAACCTACAACTATGTAATTTTTATGTCCACTAGTACATTAAATTATGAAGAAATTACAGCAGTGTCAGGAAGTTGAACCTAAATTTTTAAAATATTTCGAGGTGGTTTAACTTGTACTTCAAATGTGCATGATACGTAACAGAAATAGAATTGAAAACATAGAAGATAAAAGTCTCATGTAAAGTGGACATGACCAAATTTGTAGAAGAAATCATTTGCAAAACCCACAAATAATTGCATGGTTCGAGCATTGCATTAAGTGGTTTCATATGCACCTGTGATAGGTACTTCATGGCGGAGATTCAAGATCTGTTCGTGTTCTACGGGGACGCTCTCGTACGCGACGGACCGTACGGTGCGGACCTGTCAAATTGTGATCGGACCGTGATCCGGGCGCCGGCTCTAAAGGACATGAGCCTCTCGGAGCTAAGACGGTGCGTACGTTTCACATTCGAATGCATCACTGGAAGGAAGAAGCTGCTCATCGCGGCGTTGTATGCCCCGGTGGTGGGTGGTGCAGGCGAGACCGTTTGGCAACTTATGAAGGTGACATGTAATGCTTCATGGGCCAATTACATGGGAGTTGTTTGCAACCCCGCTACTACGATATATGCACGGCCGATAGTATCTGTTCAGTTTGTGGAGAGGACGGGGACATCCGGCGTGGGTGGTTTCGGTAAGCTGCTGGTGAGGAGGAGCCTGCGTTGGTCTCCAGTGTTGGAGGAGACGAGGGCGAGGAAGTGGGCGATGGAGACCTGAGGAGGCATACCGGCAATTTTGAGCCCAACGAAGGAGTGGAGAGATGGTGAGCAGCCCATATTCATTGCCACGAGTACCTGGCCGACCAGGTGGATGAGGTGGAAAGCGAGGAGGAGGACGTGGAAACAACCAGTTTCGAAGACGACGAAGATGGAGAAACTGCTACGGGAAGTGCAGTTGGTGGTGTTGTGTCCCCTCACAATTAGATGACGTTGCAACGCCATCGCTAGTTCTGCCACATCCGGAGGGGGCTATGTGGGGGGTTCAATGAGGACACCCTGCTCCTAGGGCAGCCTTCCCTAACAAGAGCGTCGCCCAGCATGCTATTGCTAGATACGCCATTAATATTGGTCGGACGTATCGGATGCAGAGGTCCAACTCCGATACCTACATCGTTAGGTTTGTTGATGAATCCTGTGCTGAAAAGGTCCGTGCGCAGCGGTTCATGCCCGCGGCCACGGGCTTCCGGATAACGGTGCTGAAGGACCACACATGCGAGCTAGCTGAGCAGCTTCATAGGCACGACAACATGACGTCCTCGTATGTTGCCAGCCTGATAAGCCACCTTGTCGCTGGAGATGTGTCCATTTTGCTAAAGCTCCTACTGGTGGATGTTGCCAATATGGTGGGGTTCCCAGTCAGCTACAAGACGGCATTGCAGGCGAAACGGAATGTCGTGGAGCGAATGTTCGGCATATTTGAAGAGGCTTACAACCTAGTCCCAAGAATCCTGCATCAAATCATATAATCTATTCCCGGGAAATACATAAACAAGCTTGAGTGGGTGCATCCGACGGAGGGGTCCAATTATTTTGTTCTTAAAAGGGTCTTATGGTCCTTCCGTCAGCCGATCGAAGGGTTCAAGCATTGTCATCCCATGCTGACGATGGACGGCACCTTCCTATGTGGAAAGTACAAGGGTATCATCCTCACCACCATTCCAGCCGATGCGAACGACCAATTACTCCCTGTGGCCTTCGCAATTGTTGAGAGCGAGAACACCGATAGCTGGTTGTGGTTCCTGTGTAATATAAAGCAAGCAGTGGTCCAAGACCGCCCAGATGTGTGTGTCATCTCGGACCGCAATGCTGGATTGCTGTCCGTGTTGAGCATGATGCAAAACGGGACGCAGCTGATGTTCCAGTGGAATGATGTTAGGAGTCGTTGGTGCCTAAGACATCTCACAGTGAACTTCCACACAAGGTTTCGGAGCAAGAACCTGATGAAGATGTTCAAGAAGCTCTACATGCAGAACTAAATGAGGAAGTTCGAGGAGGTGTGTAAGGAACTCGATGGATGCCGAGGCAGGGGCAGCGGCAGAAGGATCCGCGGGAGTTGGGGAGTTCACACAGTGGGATAACTCGCACTCACCCGACTTGGAGAAATGTTCCCTGCTGCACGACAGTGGTGGTGCAAGGTACGGGATCATGACGAACAACATGTCCGATGTGTACGATGGTGTTCTCAAGGGTGTCCGATCCCTACCGATCACTGCGGTCGTGGAAGATAGCTGAAACCGTACCATCTGGTACTTTGTTAACAGAGCCATGATGGCCAAGAAGCATCTAGGGGATGGCAAGCAATTCTTCGAAGTAATGCACGCGTACATGGAGAAGAAGATCAACAAGGCTCATTCGCACGTTGTTTGTACCATGGATGGCGTTAGGCAGAAGTTCGATATTCGGCTCAAGAAGAAGTGCGTGATGGGCCACGCTAGATGGGATCGGAAGCAGGTGTGCATGAGTGGTGACGAAGAATCGTGCACCTACAACAAGCCACTGCTTCTCCACAAACCGTGCTCCCATGTGTACGAGGCGTGCACCGCGTGTTGCCAGGCCTCGGAGCGTTACATCTCCGAGTACTATGACATCCACCACCTATATGTTGGAAATATGCCCTAGAGGCAATCATAGAGATGATGATATTTCATTATGTTCATGTTTTTGATAATATATTATCATGTTCCTTGAATGAATCATTTGTTACAGATCAATAAGTATGTGACTTGTTGGTGGAACTCTTTAACTTATATAATGTCATTCTAAATGTATCCCTGGTCGGAGGTCACTAGTCAGAACACCAGTGACTCTATGACTGGCACATGTATTGATTGATGATCTTGTTTCACTGGTCATGGATATAGGGATATCGAATCAATAATGTGAACACCTGTTTGAGAACATGGGGTTGGATAGACCCATCATTGAGACACTATTGAGATTGTTATGAATCTTTGTGTCATTAGTTGGTCTCAAGTAATGATGATGTATAATCCTTAGACCTGAGATCAGCATGGTTCCCTGCATGTATAATAGCACTCTTAGGGGTTGCCAAACGCTACTTGTGACTGGATAGTTATAAAGGTAGCTTTCGGGTATGCTATGAAATATGCGGAGGGATGTGACTGGCCGAGATAGGATTTGCCCCTCCTAACATAATAGGAGAGATGTCTCTGGGCCCCTTGTGGTGATTGGATAAAGAAAGTGAATAGCCATGCCACTAGTGGTCGAAGTGCCGATCACATGAAGTTATCCGACACTCGATCGAGAAAATATTGAACAGTCCATGGATGACACATCATCTCACCTAGAGTTCAACCATACATCGCGAGGCAAAAGGAGAACGCATGAGTAGGTCGCTTAGTTCGATCAGTTACGGACTAGTTGTTCTTTGAAAGAACTCCCAAAACCCTAATAGTCACGCCTTCTCAACCACGCTGCCGGTGCTAGCACTCCAACACGTGGTGATCCTGCCCCGTACATGTGGATACCTCGGAGGTGTTGTTGCGAAGCATCGCGCTAGGACGATCCGCAATTCGTGTCGATCACCGGAGTTGGAGGAGAAGTCGCGTGGTGATTACGACCACTCGGAGGAGCAGACGTGCGGCGAATACGACCACTCGAGGGAGGAGACGCGTCGTGAGTACGACTACGACTGCATCAACTCGCTACAACGACTCTACTTCCGCTACGAGTCGGCGCGTGTAGCGGTAATCTCGTGATCTATTTCTAACGGTGGTTCCTTGGTTGCGCAGTTTTTTTTGTGCTATCGTAGCCTTGCTGCGTTCCCTTTCAGTGGTATCAGAACCATGCCGTCTAGTTTTAGATTCGGATTGGTCACATATTGTGATATGTGGCAGTTATAGATGTGATCTATTTCCATTTCTGCTGGTCGATTTGATCATCCATGTGCTTTGGTGGTAAGATGGGTTTCTTATTCGTTATTCCGTGATCATACTTGCATGGTCGTATCACGACTGACCTCTACCGGTCGGTTTCCGCCATCGGGGCAGACAGTGATCGCAAATCCATTGGAGCACGTGAAGATCAATGTGGTTAATCGAGTCGGAGTTACGATTGAATAGTACTGGATGTTTTATTGCGCTTATTCTCGACCACATTGCATGATACTCCTACCGGTCGGAATTCCGCCATCGGAGTATGCCGCAGTGTGTGGTCGTATTAAGGCAATGATCAGATCGGTTAGGAATAGGGTTAATATGATTAATATGATGATTTCCAAGGATCGCTGTGCTGGGTAATCGGACTACGCTTTTTGTATAGTGTGTGTTCTTGTTGCCCGATACATTGCTATTCCATGCCTAACTCGTTATTGCAGGTATTGATGTGAATAGTATGACCCATGATGTATGAGATGCATGCATGTGTGTAATATTCATGACCTGCGTGTCATGTTTATTGCAGCCCAAGGATGTCAATATTTGTATAACGGCCTGCGTGTCGACTTGTGGTACTAATTTACTTCTTGTAATTTTATCCCTAGTGCTGTTAGGAATAATAGCTTAGTGGGAATATTTGGAGGTTTTGGCAACTTGGAGACATGGCGAATAGGATGCTTGGCGATGGAGATCACCATTAGGAAGGGTCATACTATATCACAATGCAATTTGATTGTCTGTGAATGCCCTTATATTCCTGTTTATTTATTTCTATGCATGTTATTTAATTGCTTGATATGCTTTTAACATGGTAGAAGTAAATTTCCCTCCGATAATAATAAGTTAAATTGATGCCCTCCTAATTAGCTGCACCATCCATAGTCTTGTATTTTGATGGTCGGTCTTGCTAAAGCAGAGTGCCATTAATATTTCTTGACTAGATGGGTTTGTGTCAAACACTTACACGCAAGCATTGGTTTTACTTGACAAGGTCATCATAACGGTTATGGACCTTGGGACATAGGGTTGGGTGCCGAAGCATAGAGATGCTGCCCAACAACAAGAGTCATATAGAGATATGATTAGCAAGGGGTTGCTTACCATATTCACTAATATTCTAGCAGTGATGCCAAAGCTCACTAGTAGATTAACTGATTGTGGGTCTTGAATCACTAAATGTCATAAGAGGGATATGGTATTCAGTTGGAGTATCTTCATTAAATTATTTAATAGAAGTTACTTTTCTTGAACATATGTCTTAATTTTGTATATTTCTATTGTAGATCATGGCACCATCTGGTGTACCTACATCCAGTTTTGCTTTACGTTCGATTCTTGATAAAGAAAAACTGAATGGGACAAATTTTGCGGATTGGTCCCGCAACCTGAGAATTGTTCTTAGGCAAGATAAAAAGGAACATGTTCTAGAGGAACCAATTTCTGATGTGCATGTTGAGAATGCTGCTGCTACTCTTAAAACAACCTATAAAAGGGCATGTGATGAGTCCCTTGATGTTAGCTGTCTCATGCTTGCCGCAATGAACTCGGACCTTTTTGTGTCATTAGTTGGTCTCAAGTAATGATGATGTATAATCCTTAGACTCGAGATCGCATGGTTCCCTGCATGTATAATAGCACTCTTAGGGGTTGCCAAACGCTACTTGTGACTGGGTAGTTATAAAGGTAGCTTTCGGGTATGCTATGAAATATGCGGAGGGATGTGACTGGCCGAGATAGGATTTGCCCCTCCTAACATAATAGGAGAGATATCTCTGGGCCCCTTGTGGTGATTGGATAAAGAAAGTGAATAGCCATGCCACTAGTGGTCGGGTGCCGATCACATGAAGTTATCCGACACTGATCGAGAAAATATTGAATACCCATGGATGACACATCATCTCACCTAGAGTTCAACCATACATCGCGAGGCAAAAGGAGAACGCATGAGTAGGTCGCTTAGTTCGATCGATTCATGGACTAGTTGTTCTTTGAAAGAACTCCCAAAACCCTAATAGTCACGCCTTCTCAACCACGCCGCGGTGCTAGCACTCCAACACGTGGTGATCCCGCCTGCACATGTGGATACCTCGGAGGTGTTGTTGCGAAGCATCGCGCTAGGACGATCCGCATTCGTGGTCGATCACCGGAGTTGGAGGAGAAGTCGCGTGGTGATTACGACCACTCGGAGGAGACGCGCGGCGAATACGACCACTCGAGGAGGAGACGCCGCCGTGAGTACGACTCACGATCGCATCAACTCGCCATAACGACTCTACTCCGCCACGAAGTGGCGCGTGTAGCGTAATCTCGTGATCTATTTCTAACGGTGGTTCCTTGGTTGCGCAGCTTTTTTGTGCTATCGTAGCCTTGCCGCGTTCCCTTCGATGGTATCGTAACCATGCCGCCTAGTTTTAGATTCGGATTGGTCACATATTGTGATATGTGGCGCTTATAGATGTGATCTATTTCCATTTCGCCGGTCGATTTGATCATCCATGTGCTTTGGTGGTAAGATGGGTTTCTTATTCGTTATTCCGTGATCATACTTGCATGGTCGTATCACGATCGACTTCACCGGCCGGTTTCGCCATCTAAGCGCATAATGATCGCAAATCCATTGGAGCACGTGAAGATCAATGTGGTTAATCGAATCGGAGTTACGATTGAATAGTATCGATGTTTTATTGCGCTTATTCTCGACCACATTGCATGATACTCCTACCGGTCGGAATTCCGCCATCGGAGTATGCCGCAGTGTGTGGTCGTATTAAGGCAATGATCAGATCGGTTAGGAATAGGGTTAATATGATTAATATGATGATTTCCAAGGATCGCTGTGCTGGGTAATCGGACTACGCTTTTTGTATAGTGTGTGTTCTTGTTGCCCGATACATTGCTATTCCATGCCTAACTCGTTATTGCAGGTATTGATGTGAATAGTATGACCCATGATGTATGAGATGCATGCATGTGTGTAATATTCATGACCTGCGTGTCATGTTTATTGCAGCCCAAGGATGTCAATATTTGTATAACGGCCTGCGTGTCGACTTGTGGTACTAATTTACTTCTTGTAATTTTATCCCTAGTGCTGTTAGGAATAATAGCTTAGTGGGAATATTTGGAGGTTTTGGCAACTTGGAGACATGGCGAATAGGATGCTTGGCGATGGAGATCACCATTAGGAAGGGTCATACTATATCACAATGCAATTTGATTGTCTCTGTGAATGCCCTTATATTCTGCTTATTTATTTCTATGCATGTTATTTAATTGCTTGATATGCTTTTAACATGGTAGAAGTAAATTTCCCTCCGATAATAATAAGTTAAATTGATGCCCTCCTAATTAGCTGCACCATCCATAGTCTTGTATTTTGATGGTCGGTCTTGCTAAAGCAGAGTGCCATTAATATTTCTTGACTAGATGGGTTTGTGTCAAACACTTACACGCAAGCATTGGTTTTACTTGACAAGGTCATCATAACGGTTATGGACCTTGGGACATAGGGTTGGGTGCCGAAGCATAGAGATGCTGCCCAACAACAAGAGTCATATAGAGATATGATTAGCAAGGGGTTGCTTACCATATTCACTAATATTCTAGCAGTGATGCCAAAGCTCACTAGTAGATTAACTGATTGTGGGTCTTGAATCACTAAATGTCATAAGAGGGATATGGTATTCAGTTGGAGTATCTTCATTAAATTATTTAATAGAAGTTACTTTTCTTGAACATATGTCTTAATTTTGTATATTTCTATTGTAGATCATGGCACCATCTGGTGTACCTACATCCAGTTTTGCTTTACGCTCGATTCTTGATAAAGAAAACCGAATGGGACAAATTTTGCGGATTGGTCCCGCAACCTGAGAATTGTTCTTAGGCAAGATAAAAAGGAACATGTTCTAGAGGAACCAATTTCTGATGTGCATGTTGAGAATGCTGCTGCTACTCTTAAAACAACCTATAAAAGGGCATGTGATGAGTCCCTTGATGTTAGCTGTCTCATGCTTGCTGCAATGAACTCAGACCTTCAGAAGCAGTTTGAGAACATTGAGGCCTACGATATGATCGTGGCGCTCAAAGGCATGTTTGAGACACAAGCAAGAACTGAGAAATATGATATCTCAAAGAAACTGTTTGGGTGTAAACTAACTGAGGGTAGTCCGGTGAGTCCATATGTGATCAAGATGGTTGGTTACACACAGAGCTTGGAAAAACTTGGTTTTCCACTTAGTCAAGAGTTGGTTACAGATTTGACTCTTGCTTCGCTTCCTGCCAGCTATGGGCAGTTCATTATGATTTTCCATATGAATGGCTTAGACAAGAATCTCACCGAACTGCATATGATGCTTAAGACTGCATAGGACGGCATTAAGAAAAGCAACAGTCATGTGATGATTGTGCAAAAAAGTACTAGCCTTAAGAAGAAGGCTAAGACTCGGGTCAAAGGTAAGGGCAAGGCTTCGGATGGGATCCTAGCTATCAAGCCTAAACCCAACACCAAGTCCGGCTCGACTCAAGAGAATGAATGTTTTTACTGCAAGGAGACAGGCCACTGGAAGAGGAACTGCAAGAAATACCTGGCTAATCTGAAAAAGAATGGTGGGACTAAACCTTCCACTTCAGGTATTAATGTTATATGTATTTGTCGGTGTTTTAGAACCGAACTTACGTAAAGATTGTTTGATTCGGGGGGTCTCCTAGAGATGAAATCACGCAGAGCGATTGACACGGGATTTTTATACAGGTTCAGGCCTTCTCCGGAGAGAATAACAACCCTACTCCTGTGTGTGTGGTATTGATCAGATTCTCAACAATCAAGCCAGAAAACTAAGACTATTACAAAGAACAGTACTTGTCTTTCTCCTTGATCGTCCTTGATTGGCTCTTTTCTCGCCCTCCCCTTGTCCTTCTGATTGATGCCTTTATATAGTCGTGAAGGAGTAGCCGTTTTCCCCTACTGAAGAGGCGCCTAATCAAGCCAGTAATGGGCACATGATGGCGTAATTACCGGTGTAGTGGCTCCTTCACGCCGCTTGGCGCTATCTTCGTGAGGTAATGGGGTATTTAAGCACTATTATCGCAGTAATAATAGTGCATGTGGACCGTCCGATTCCTTAATCAATTGGACCCACTCGCTTGTAGGTTTTATTGATTATAAGGTGGTCGTGGTTGACTTGGTCGTAGCGGGACTTACGATCGGGTACAAGTCGTAGCGAGTTTACGATCAGATAATAGTCGAGAAGGACTTACGACTAGGTGCAGTCGTAGCGTAACTTACAATCGACAATAGTCGAGAAGGACTTACGATCGGGTAATGGTCGAGAAGGACTTACGACGGTGTAGTGGTCGTAGAAGGACTTACGACCATGACATAGTCGTAGTAAGACTTACGACTATGGGGGTGATTGTAGGTGAACTTACAATCACTTGGTAGATCACTCCCTTATAAATATAAGGGTACTTACGGGACTATGTGACATCATATTTACCCATAATAAGAATTATAGATAAAAGATAAAATGAGGATTATCGATCCTCATCATCTAGACTTCCCCAAATGGTCTTACGACTTCAAGTGAAAGTAACTTACATTTGGTGAAGGATTTGCAAATGGTCTTACGACTATCAAAAATGTCACGAGGATCTAATAATCCTCATTTTATATTTTATCTATAATTCTTATTATGGGTAAATATGAATGGTCTATAAGGAGAAGCCCAACAAAGGAAAACCCCTCTTCTTGCTACATTTGAGCGATTGTTACACAGTCGTAAACTTTGACCAGAATTTGCTTGGTCGTCTACACGAAGGCTTATTAATAGTTGCTTCGGAAGATAATTGCGAGACGGCGTATCGGTAAAAAGTCGATTAATTACAAACCCCTACGACTGTGAAGTGGTCGTAGTAGGGCGATCGGAGAAAAAAAATCCTTTCCAATTGATACTTCATTCGACCAGAAAGACTTGGTCAAGAAAGTAATTTCGCTTGGAGGTGACAAAATGAACCTAATTTTCTCGAACAGACCATCTAGGGAATTGCAACCGACTCCCACAGACCTGTCGATGAGGTGATTCCCGAAGCGGTGGCAATCTTGCGGTTATAAAAACTCACCGGGAGTTAGACTTGGATTTTTACCTTTTCCCCAAATCGCTCCCACTGTTCTTCGAGCTCTCGCCTTCTCCGCCGCCAACCCTAATCGTGTCTTCTGTGGCAATCCTTTCTCAATCCAAAACTTCTTGTTTCTGAGAGAAATGGCCAAGAAAGTTTCTGAGTGGGAAGAGTCGGAGATGGATGCGGCGAAGATTAGAGTCTTGGTCGACGCCGGGAAGATTCCAGAGAAGCCTCTGGTGAAATGGCTTCCGCCATCGGCAAGACTTGGCCGTTGGGAAAATGGGCAAATCCCCGTTTTCCAAGCGTACGAGTGCGGCCTCCGACTGCCTGCTCATCCCTTTCTTACGGTGGTACTCAAGCACTTTGGAGTGGAATTAGTGAATCTAGGTTCTAATTCCATTACTATGCTGAGTGTCTTCGTGTACCTTTGGGAGGCATACCTGGGGATTCCGGCGGATCTCGAGCTTTTCCAATATTATTACGGGATGGCTCGACAAACCGAATCGCCGGAAGTTGCGGTCTGAAGCTCCACGACTTGAAGTCGAGGGAGTATATTCAGAGTTTCACTCGGTCTTCATGGCCGGGATGGAGGAAGAGGTGGTTTTACTGGAAAGTTACCTTAGAAGACAGCCTCTCTTTCGTGGGGAAGGCTGCCAAGAAGAAATCTTCATGGGACTCAACCCCTGAAGATATTAGTCGGATTGCCCCCTACATTCAAGCCATCAAGGACTTGAAGGAGGAGGGGTTGACCGGATGGCATGTGGTGACAGATTTTATCACACGCCGAATCAGTCACTTGAAGAAACGAGCATCTCCTATGTGGAGATATTTAGGGAGAGGAGACCCGACCAGGGACTATGACGAGGGTAAGTGAACTTCCGACATAGCTTTTGGTTTGGTCTTTCTCAAAGTTATCTAACGTTCTTATCTCTTATTACGCATCTTCCACAGGTGGAGATTGACGCTAGGGTCAAACTCATCTGTGAGAAGTCTCCGCCACCCCGAGCGGTGATTCCTGAAATCATTGCGGCTTTGCCCGCAAATGAAAGGATAGAGCGCCTAAAGGTAATCAAAAGTTGATTTTTTTTCTTTAGGACTTTATAGTCGTAGAAGAACTTACGACTAGTGGTGATCGTAGAATATCTTACGATCAAGAAAATGTCGTAGAAAAACTTCCGACTTGACACCGGGTCGAGAAAACTTACGACCGGTTAGTAATTCTTCTTTTTCTGTTTTGCTTTACAGAAAGTAGGCATGGAAAATCGTCTAGACGACGAGGAAGTTGCGCTGATAACCATTGGTGCAGCGTTGTCGAAAGACAAAGGCTCGGCTCCAAGAGACGTCGACTTGCGAGATCCGCTGACAAGGGAGGAGCGAGTTCGAGCTCTGGTTTTTCGACCAGATCTTCTACAAAGCCTGCGGCGGACATAGCCGTAATTGAAACCGAGGCTGAAGCCGTCGAAGCCGAGGGGGTTGAAGCAGTTGAACCTCTTAAGCACAAACCCCGCAGGGCTAAGGTACCCTTCTACTATGACAAGAAATCTTTCGCAGTTTCTGCCACTCCTAGTTTTGTTAAGCAACTGGAAAAGGAAATCTGGAAAGATTTTATGCCTTTTGTAAAGGACGATGCTGCTCCATCACAGCCTGCAGTTGAGGGTAGTACTGCTCTTGGAGTGGTCGAGACTGGTCTCGGCTATCCAGAGAATCAGGAGACCAGTGATGTGGTTCCTGTTCAAATTCTACGACCAGACGTGGTCGTAGCTGGGCCCATTATTGATCCCCGACCAGAGGTGGTCGTAGAGAAGAAGAAGTCCTCCGTTGGGAGGATTGCTCCTAAGTTCCTGGTTAAGACCAAGGTGCAGAGGTATGCGAAATGTACTAAAGTGTAAGAACAACATTTACCTTTTTCCTTTTCACAACCTGATTTGCTTTTCTTTATTTTAGTCCGACTCCTTCAGCCCCCGGGAATGCTTCCGTTGAGAAGCCCATTGCCACTTCTTCAGTTGCTGGAGAGGTAACAATGGAGGTGGTCGAAGGATCATCCTTGGCCCAGGTGGCCGATGAAGTCGTGGCTCCCAGAGTGGTTCCTACAACTGCTGAGGTTGTAGCTACGACCGTTGAAGTAGCAACTACGACTCATCGAGGTCGAGAGACAACAGGGCATTGAGAAGCCTTCGTCAAGGCGGTGACGAGCCCGCATACACCGCTACTGGGAAGGAAATCGTGGCGGCGCTCCTTCCAAGTATCAAAGAGAAGCCGCAGCCTACGTAATCGAGGAAGAAGAATACTTCAACTTCTGTGCTGACTTCTTTGGACCTGCTGCCGTCGTAGGGTCTTCTGCTTTCAGATCTCGCGACCGAGTCCCCCATCCCAACGATATTCCCAATAGAAGAAACATCTTTGACAACGAGCGTCTTGAGAAGGTTTGGTGGGATCAAGTTGCGAAGGTGGACAAGTCAAGACCCTGAGATGGTTTATTCGGCATTTGCTAGGTCAACCATGAATGTAAGTATTTTTAGGATACTTATATATGTGGCTTTCCCTTTCTTCTCACTGTCTTCCTTTTGCAGAAAGCTCTAGAGCAAATTGCCGTTGTTGGTGAGTACCATCGACAACTTCTAGAGCTTCGAAAGGAAAAAGAGGAACTCTGCATACAGGCGGAGAGATGGTAAGTCACTGTTATTCATAGTCGTTTTCGAATTGACTACTTATATAGTGCTTACGAGATTTGTCATGGAAAAACTCATGACAAGGTATTGATCATAAAAAGCTTACGACCAGAGGCTTTGTCGTAGAAAGACTTACGACCTGGTCGATGGTTGTAGAAGAACTTACAACCGATTGACCGATGTTCATATCCACTTTTATCCTTTGTAGGTTAAAAAGTGACACAAAAGCCTTAGCTGACTCACTTGATTATGAAAAAGAGGAGTCGAAAAATCTGAGGGAGGAAGTAGTAGACCTCTCGAAGAAACTTCGAGAAGCCATCTCTGCAACTAAAAGATTGCAGGAAAAAATAAACAGTAAGTGATGAACTTAAGACTGCTTTTGACTTTGACATTTACTCGACTCTCATTTCTTTTCCAGAAAAAGAAGATGAAATGAAGAAGCTCCGGACTGAAGTTGAAGAAAAAGCTTTGGTCATTCAGAGTTTTCAGATTACCAAGAATAAGGATCAGAACTCGAGGATCGAAAACTCGAGTAAGGTAAGCAATTCTTTACCTGTTGTTCTTTTCGAGTATTTTCCCTTTTCTAATGCTAATTTTTTTTTTCAGAAATTGCTGTCGAATTGAGAAGCCTCGAGGCTGAAATCAATGAAAAAACTCTGATCTGTAACGAGTCCGTCCGCATTGCCAAGATGAATGTAGAGGACGTTAGAACATAGGAGAAAAAGCACGCTGAAACCATTGCTTCCCATAAAGAAGAAGTCAAGAAGTTGGATTCTCGACTAGTAGGTAAGAAATGCTTTACCTATAATTATATTTCTGTTCTCTTCCTCTAGAAGTTTATTTTTGTTTGACCGATTTTATTCTTTTCAGAACAAGTGGTCGAAAACAAAAGACTTCGCGAGGCTTCGACTGCTCCCAACAGAGATGGAATCAATGAAGACTAATCTTCAAGGCAACATCACACTCTCGAACCTGTACTTGGTGAGCTACATACCGAGGGAAAACTCCTCGAGAAGATACGATAGTCGCCACATAAGTACCATCGGGAACAAGTCGAACTTTGCAAGAAATGGTGACCACTCAAGGCCAACCAAATCAATCCATAAGGGAGGCAATAAGCCGCAGTAAGTTATGCTTTGGCGAAACTTAAAGCTCATGACCCCCGCCTTAATGTGCAACCAATCGAAGCCGACTTCGACTGCCCTGAAACAGAGGCGAGTCGTTTGATTGAAGAAATGCAATCGCTGGCAAAAAGGTGGCGAGGAAATGCAACTGGCTCTCCTCTTCGTAGTAACTCAGAATAACTTTGTAAGACAGATAAGTTTCATTGATGAAATATATGTGATCCATCTTGTTTCTCGCAAATCATCTTGTCGAGTAGTTAGCAACTCAAAAGATAATTAACGAATGAAAGACCAAGAACCAAGTTAAATTAATAACTTTATCCTAGCCCTCGATTATTTGCTTGGCTTGTTTAGACAATCCAAGTAAATAGTGTGTGAAATAGAAAGAGAGGTTTGTTTAACTTATAGTTATTGTTATGGTTGTCAAGCACTGGTTGAAAGAGTAGAAACGACTCGACACTAGGAAGTTCCTTCTAGTGGGCGTGACCACGCAGAGAGGAAAGGTTTCGACTAGGTGATGTTACCATCCCGACTAGTTTAATCAAACCAAGAACAAAGAACTTGAGTTAAGCAAACGCCTAGATGACTTTTAATAATTCATTCGCCTCTTTCTCGATGGACTCGATAAGTCTTTTTAGTAGCAAAGTGGGAGGCGAGCAACGCTAGGAAGTTCCTTCTAGTGGGCGTGACCACGCAAGAGAGGAAAGACTTCGACTAGGTGTGTCTCTTCCTTCGACCAGTTAAAACGAAACGAGTACACCAAAGGTGGTTGAATAAATATAAAAAAAAGTGCACTCTACTCAGAATATTTTTGGAAATTAATAAAACTAAGATGGAAGAGTTGGCTTTGAAAACATTTCTACTAGATAGAACCCGAGCTCTTTGTATTGGCAACAAAAGTGAGTAACGGGTCGATACTAGGAAGTTCCTTCTAGTGGGCAAAACCACATGCAGAGAGGAAAGACTTCGACTAGATGATGTTACTTGCCTTTCGACCAGTGTAAAGAAAACTGGGTGTTTTTAGATCATTGTCGAAAGATTATAAAAGCACTACTCAAAAATAAGACAAAAGAGGTAGAAGGAACCTGGACCTTTATTGCCTAAGAGGTTGGTCACACATAGAATTTGCGTAACTGGTCGATGTTCCAAGAATTTGAGAGAACATGTCCATCTTCCATTGCTAGTCGTACCGACCCTGGCCGAGTGACTTCGACCACTGTGTAAGAACCTTCCCACTTGGGAGAAAGTTTATTCCGATTAGACTTGGATTGGCAGAGCCTCAACACCAAGTCACCTACAGCAAGGCTGCGAGGTCGGACCTTACGATCGTAGTATCTACGTAGGGCTTGTTGGTAGACTGTTGAACGGATTAAGGCCATATTTCTCCTTTCTTCGAGTAGGTTAATATCATCTGCTAGAAGTTGTTCCTGGTCGGAGTTGTTGAAGGTTTCAACTCGTGTCGACCGTAATTTTAGCTCCGGAGGAAGCATGGCTTCAGCTCCGAATACTAGAAAAAATGGTGTTTCTCCCGCCGCCGACTAGTGGTCGCATTTAACCGCCCATAATACTGAAGGTAATTCTTGTACCCAAGCCCTCGAGTGCTTAACGAAGTGGTCAAGACTCGGTTTTAATTCTCGTATTATTTGGCCGCTTGCACGCTCGATCGCCTGCTGCTTTGGGGATGTGCAATGAAGCATAACATAACTTGGTACCCAACTCGTCGCAAAATTCCTAAAATTTTGCACTTGCAAATTGTTTATTATTGTCCGTAATTATCCGACTCTAACTCCAAATCGGCTAATTACGATCTCATCATGAACCTTTTGTCGCCTGCTGTTATCCGAGCATGAGTTGGCTGGCCGATCCATTTTGTGAACGTGTCAATAGCCACAAAAGGAATTCAAACCTCCGGAGCTTTGGGAAACGGTCCTAGGATATCGAGACCCTGTGTCGCAAAAGGCCAAGAAAGAGGTATTGTTTGTAATGCTTGAGCCGGTTGGTGTATCTGCTACCATGAAACCGCATTGACACACTTTTTAACCACCTCTTTAGCATCGCATGCAGTGTTGGCCAAGAGAAACCTTGTCGAAAGGCCTTACCGACCAAAGATTCTCAGAGGATGCATGCGCCCCACAGATGCCACCGTATATCATGAAGGAGTGTTATTCCTTCGCTTTATGGAATGCATCGCATGAGTATCCCTTGGGTTCCTCGCTTGTAGAGGACTCCTTCGACCAAAGTATACATTTTGGCTTTTGGGATAAACGACCGCCTCAAGATCATCCTCTGCACGAACCCTTGTGAAGATACTCGTAGATGGGAGTCATCCGTATCCTCGTAATCTAATGAGGCCATCTCAATAGGAGGCGTCTCGGTTCTTCGACTGCAGACGGATTTTGGAGTTGCTCCAAGAAAACTCCTTTGGTATCGCAGATCGGAAGAAGCCATCCGAGCAAGTTGGTCTCATGAGGAAATTATCCTTCGAGGGATGAATTATACCTCAAACCTAAAAATGCTTTTCTAGCTTACGCATTCGATAAGTACCGAGACATTGTCAAGTTAGAGCATTGGTACTCTTTCCGACTTGATTCACGACTAGTTGAGAGTCTCCTCTCACGAGTAGTCGATTTAATCGAGAGTGCTTTCGCACTCGTATGCCGCCTAGCAAACCTTTGTACTCGCCACGCTGTTAGTGGCCCGAAAGTTTAATTGTATGGCATACTTTAAGGTTTCTCCTAGAGGAGATACCAGACACCCTCACTTCGAGCCACTTAAAGTAAGTGACCCATCAGTACATCATCCATCGGTCGTGGGAATCAGATCGGGATCCCGAATGTGTTCAGATTTGTCCATTTGGCGACAAAGTCCGCCAAGATCCGGGATTTTATGGCCGTCGACACGAATGGAGGTCGAACTCCCAAGTTCGATCGACCATTTTACCATGCGCCCCGTTGTTTCCTTATTATGGAGGATCGCCCCAAAGGAAACTCGGGACGCAAGACAACTATTTTGTGCGCCAAAATAATGCCGCAGCTTCTCAAGACATGAGAAGGGCATATAGAAGTTTTTGACCTAAGGGTAACGCTCCTTAGGCCCGTAAAACTTCACTAACGAGTAAACCGTCGTTGTACGTTTTCACGCTCTACGACCAAGATCGCGCTTGCCGCTCGTGGCGTGGCAACTAGGTAAATTAAGAGCGCCTCGAAGGTACCTCTTGACATCCTCGAAGGCGCGCTTGCCTCGCTCGACCACTCAAAACTTTCATGTCTCCGAGAAGTTTAAAGAAAGGTAGTCCTTTTCTCCTAGTCGATGCGATGAAACGACTTAAAGCCGCCATGCACCCAAAGTGAGTTTCGACTTCCTTTTTGTGGTCTGAGGGCGATTTGGAGGATGGCCTTTATTTTCAGATTTGCTTCGATTCCTCGTACCGATACTAGGAATCCAAGCAATTTTCCTAAAGAAATTCCAAACACACACTTCTCGGGATTTAGTTTTAAGTAGTGCTTTCTGAGGTTGTCGAATGTTTCTTGTAGGTCGCTGATATGATTAAATTTCTTAATGCTTTTACGACTAGATCATCAACATAGGCTTCCAGATTCTACCGATTGAGATGAAAAGTCGATTGCATCAAGCGTTGAAAAGAAGCACCGCCGCCTTTAGACCAAATGGCATTTTGACATAGCAAAAGGTACCAAATGGTGTAATGAATGCGGTCTTTTCTTCATCGCTTAGACACATATTGATCCGTGGTATCCGAATATGCATCTAAAAACTTAATATTTCACAACCCGCAGAGAATCAACCAACCGATCGACACGAGGTAAAGGAAAATCATCTTTTGGACAAGCTTTATTAAGATCGCTGAAGTCTACACACATACGCCATTTGCCGCTTGACTTCTTGACCATTACAGGTTAGCCAACCACTCGTTGGTTGACTTCTCTTATAAAGCCCGCTTAAGTAGCTTATCCAATTCGATTTAATAGCATCTCGTCGATCGGGCAAATCTCCGTAGTTTTTGTTTTACGGTACTTTATCAGCCGTAGCTAGCTCGTGCTCGATCACCTCCCCGGGACTCGGGCATGTCTGATGCTTGCCACGCCAAGACATCTGCGTTAGCTCGGAGGAAGGTGATGAGGGTGTCTTCCTATTTGGGGCCGAATTCTCCCAATGCGAGCAATCTCGAGGGCTTCTCAAGGCCCGGAGGAACCTCTTTGACTTGGTCGCTCGCTTTGATGCGCTTTTAGGCTTTGACTTGCTAGTCGAAGGTCGACTTTCTTCTCGAGTTGGTATTTGACCAACCATCTCGAGGGATCGACGGCCGCAGCTTATACGCCATCTTCTTGTCACAATGAATTGTGATCACTCCTTTGGGACTCGCATCTTAAGACATTGATACCCATAATGGGTAGCCATTAAGAATTTTGCCAAAGCCGGTCGTCCGAGTATGGCGTTATATGTCAGATCGAAATCGACCACATCAAAGGAGATTTTCTCGTCTCCGAAATTACTTGGTGAACCAAATGTTAAAGGAAGAGAAACTTGGCCAATGGGTTTGGTCAAGACCCCAGACAATTCCATGAAAAGAATATCGCATCGGTCTTACCTTTGTCCCGGTACTTGCATCTCGTCCTGGCATTTGTAAACAAGATGTTCAGGAACCGCCACCATCAACCAAAACTCGATTGACTCGACAGTTGTTGATGGTGGGTTCGACCACAATCGGATATCGACCTGATCGATTCGAAGTGATCGGGCAGTCACCCTTCTCAAAAGAAATGGTAACTTCCGACCACTTCGGTAAATTATTGACAAGAGGAGCATCTATAGAGTTTACCTCTCGTCCGGCAGCTTTAAGTTGTCGTTTTGACTCGTATGTCGATGATCCTCCGTAGATGTGCTTAACGGTATGTTGCGGATCTTGGAACGACATCTCTTCATCATCTGACAACTTTTGGCCACTCGTATTCCCTACCTGCTCGAGAGTGGGAAGTGGTTCTTTGCCGTTGTAGTAGTCCTCGAGCTTTCTTTGGAAAACTCGGCAGTTGCAGAGGTCGTGCCCTTCCTTTTTATGAAAAGGACACCACCTTGGTTTGTCGTTCTTTCGATCAGGGCGCTTACCTTTGCCTTGATCAGGGTACGACTTGGTGGTTCGTGGCTCTTTATCATTCACAGCCAAGACCTCCTTGGAACCACTGGTTTGTGGTTTTTGACCCTTTATCTTATTCTTGGACTTCTTTGCTTTTTTGTCCTTTCTACCAACCTCACCTGGCTCCCGAGGAGTATTTGTTTCTCGATCAATTGTGTTGTTCCACTCGACCGCCTCGTAAGCGATCGATATCGATCACCATTTCAAGAGCTCAAGAATGTTGTTGGGAGGATTCAAAGCAATATCCTCTGTTATCCTTCTACTATGGACTCCTTGCTTAAAAGCCCCGATAATGTATGAGTCGAAACTTCCGAATTGAATTACGAACCCGACTAAAGCGCTTGATGAATTGGCGCAAAGTCTCGTTGTTGTTCGCCTTATCCGTGCAAGTCGCCTTCCTTTCGTATGTTGTATGTGCCTTGAAAATTCGCCAGTAGGAGGACGCAGAGATGTTGCGAAGAGTAGATCGACTCGAGTGGTTGGTTTAATAACCACGATCGAGCGGATCCTTCAAGCACAGTTGGAAGGTAATTTGCCATTACATGCTCTCCTCCTCCTGCTGCTCGGACATCTGTTGTATAGATTTGAAGAAATTCAATGGGATTTTGAGATCCATCAAACTTCTCCATGTTTACTGGTCGAAAACGAGGTGGCAAATAATGTACCAAAGTCGGTAAAATGCCCTGATCCAGTAATAACTTCTTGACGTCTTCTTTGTAGGAAAGAAGGGTTAATGTCACCAGGTGATCGTACACGACGATACCCAGTAACAGGCTGACCTATCCTGTAGTAGGTCTCAATCCTACGAGGGGAATACTCCTCGTACTCCATCCGTTGAGGGTTTCCTTGTCGAAGTGGCGAACGATCACTTCTCCGAGGGGCTTCTTGATCATCAGTCAATCGAAACATATTTCTCCGAGTAGAGGATCGATGCGACTTATGGTCGTGTCGATTTCTACGTGGTGAAATGTTTGATTGACTGGTAGCTGAGGAAGTCGCATTGCTACGACTACCTGAATGATGTCGACGAGGTGCTTCCAGTCTTGTCATCACGGTTCGAAACCTTTGCGCAATTTCTTCAGCGAAGAGATCGTATCCTGGCGTTCGAGCAAGTTCTTGAGTGGGATTTTTGAGCAAGTCTTTGATGTCCTGGAGTTCTTGTACCTCCCTCGACTGATATTGGATGCGCCCAGGCAGGTTCTTCTGGGCTGCAATCTTCTTCCGTCGGATGGCCTCAAAATTCTCCTCATCAGATCCTTGAGGCCTTCTCAATGGAGTGCAAAAATGTCGAGGATTTCTCGCGCCATCGTAGTATTGGTTTCGCTCACATCGATGATGCCCTTGCCATTATCACAAGGGGGCGCAGTGCATGATCTTCGGGGAGTGTTCTTATCTCGGCCTCCATAAGGCTGACCCTGATCTGAGGGAAGGACGAAGACCTCCTGTTGATGATTCTCACTTGCGCTCGAGGCCTCCCCGCTTGAGGAGTATTCGAGAGACACCATCAGCGACTTGGAGTAACCCTCTAGGTAGGGGAACTCGGGTTATAATCATCTCCATCCGCAAATGAGATCTGCGAGAGACGGCCGAATTTGGTGAAAAGCATGGTTGATCCCACTTCCTCCGGAGTTATCCCGAGAGAGGATCACCGATGTTGGTGGAGTCCTCGAATGGTGGCTCTCGTAACTTGTCTCACCTGTGTCTGACCGCCTTAGGGGACTTGGACACTGAGGAAAAACTCTCGCCGTGTTGTAAGTCCTTCAGGTGCGGTCTCGCCTGATTAACCCTTGTCCTTTGAGGGAATTGGCTCCTCCGTTGGACGATCGTTGTGGGGATAAGGATCCTCCCCAACTCCATTGATGGGATGGTTTCAGAGAATGATCTCCGAGGCAACATCACCATCGAGGATGCATCGCTCGGCCAGAAGTTGAAACCGCATCCATGTCGACGTCACAGACCGCCAAGTCAAACCAGTTCTCCTCGCTCCATTCCCCGCCATGAGTGCATGAGATTTGGAAAAAGAGAGTATGTTGACAAGAGATTACCGGAAGATCTCCACGGTCGGCGCCAACTGTCGGTGTTTTAGAACCGAACTTACGTAAAGATTGTTTGATTCGGGGGGTCTCCTAGAGATGAAATCACGCAGAGCGATTGACACGGATTTTTATACTGTGTTCAGCCTTCTCCGAGAGAATAACAACCCTACTCCCTGTGTGTGTGGTATTGACTGTATTCTCAACAATCAAGCCAGAAAACTAAGACTATTACAAAGAACAGTACTTGTCTGTCTCCTTGATCGTCCTTGATTGGCTCTTTTCTCGTCCTCCCCTTGTCCTTCTGATTGATGCCTTTATATAGTCGTGAAGGAGTAGCCGTTTTCCCCTGCTGAAGAGGCGCCTAATCAAGCCAGTAATGGGCACATGATGGCGAATTACCGGCGAGTGGCTCCTTCACGCCGCTTGGCGCTATCTTCGAGGTAATGGGGTATTTAAGCACTATTATCGCGTAATAATAGTGCATGTGGACCGTCTGGATTCCTTAATCAATTGGACCCACTCGTTTGTAGGTTTTATTGATTATAAGGTGGTCGTGGTTGACTTGGTCGTAGCAGAACTTACGACTGGGTACAAGTCGTAGCAGAGTTTACGACTGGATAATAGTCGTAGAAGGACTTACGACTAGGTATGTGTCGTAGCGTAACTTACGATTGGACAATAGTCGAGAAGGACTTTACGGGTAATGGTCGTAGAAGGACTTACGACCAGGTAGTGGTCGTAGAAGGACTTACGACCAGGTAGTGGTCGTAGAAGGACTTACGACTATGGGGGTGATTGTAGGTGAACTTACAATCACTTGGTAGATCACTCCCTTATAAATATAAAGGGTACTTCTGGGGACTATGTAACATCATATTTACCCATAATAAGAATTATAGATAAAAGATAAAATGAGGATTATCAGATCCTCGTCAGTATTTTTCTTGTTGATTCTTATGTTAACTCGTGGGTATTTGATACCGGATCGGTTACTCATATTTGCAATTCGATTCGGAGTTTAACAAGGAGTAGGAGATTAACAAGGGGTGGGATGGATCTTCACGTCGTGAATAAAGCAAGAGTTGCTGCATTAGCCGTTGGGACTTTGCCATTAATTTTGCCTTCAGGATTTATTATGGAACTAAATAATTGTTATTACGTTCCAGCCATAAGTAGAAATATCATCTCCGCATCATGTTTGATGGCAGAGGGTTATAAATTCATTATAGAGAACAATGGTTGTTCTATATTTTTTTATTGAAATGTTTTATGGATATGCCCCCGTTTTGAACGGGTTGTTTATTTTGAATCTTGATGATGCACCCATCTATAATGTTAATGCAAAGAGGCTTCTGTCTAATGATATGAATTCCACTTTTATTTGGTATTGTCGTTTGGGTCACATCAGAGAGAAACGCATGAAAAGGCTCCATAGTGATGGAATTCTAAACTCATTTGATTTGGAATCATTTGAAACGTGCGAATCTTGCCTGATCGGGAAGATGACCAAGACACTTTTCACTGGTCGGAATGAAAGTGCGTCCGACTTATTGGCACTCATACATACTGATGTGTGTGGACCAATGAGCGCGACAGCTAGAGGTGGTTTTCAGTACTTCATTACTTTCACTGATGACTTTAGTAGATATGGATATATCTATTTAATGAGGCACAAGTCGGAATCCTTTGAAAAATTCAAGGAGTTCCAGAATGAGGTACATAATCAACTTGGTAAGACAATCAAGTCTTTACGATCTGATCGTGGAGAAGAAATTTTGAGCCATGATTTTGGTGATCATTTGAAACAATGTGGAATTGTTCCACGCCTTCACCACCGGGTACTCCACAGTGGAATGGGGTGTCCAAGCGGCGTAATCGGACCTTGTTGGACATGGTTCGATTAACGATGAGCCAATCGGATCAGCCATTGTATTTTTGGGGTTACGCTCTAGAAACTGTCGCTTTCACTTTGAATAGGGTACCATCTAAATCAGTAGATAAGACGCCATATGAGATATGGACTGAGAAGAGTCCTAGTTTGTCTTTTCTAAAGATTTGGGGATGTGATGTCTATGTTAAACGTTTGACGTCTGACAAACTCACACCCAAGTCAGATAAATGCTTCTTCATGGGATATCCTAGGGAAACCAAAGGATGTTATTTTTACAATCAAGAAGAGGGCAAAGTGTTTGTTGCCCGAAATGGTGTTTTTTGGAGAAAGAGTTTCTTTCAAAAGGAGTCAGTAGGAGAAAGATGCAACTTGAAGAAGTTCGGGAACCATCTGAAAGTGTTTTAACTCCTACTGAACCTCTACAGGACGAACAAAGTGTTGTTGAACCTATGAATGAGACATCAGCCTCACGTAGATCTAAAAGGTCGCGTTAATTGCCTATAAAGTATGAGCACGACGTATTATTGATAAATAATGGTGAGCCTAAAACTTATAAGGAAGCGGTCATGGACCCAGACTCTGACAAATGGCTTAGAGCCATGAAATCCGAGATAGACTCTATGAGTGTCAATCAGGTTTGGAACCTGGTCGATCCACTTGATGGTGTTAAAACCATTGAGTGCAAATGGATCTATAAGAAAAAGATTGATATAGATGTAAATATTCACATTCATAAAGCTCGACTTGTCGCAAAAGGGTTTCGATAAATTCAAGGAGTTGACTACGATGAGACTTTCTCACCAGCAGCGATGCTTAAATATATTCGAATCATTCTAGCTATTGATGCATATTTCGACTATAAGATATGGCAGATGGATGTCAAAACGGCTTTCCTTAATGGAAACCTAAGTGAGGATGTGTACATGACACAACCTGAAGGTTTTGTCGATCCAAAGATTGCTAGTAAAGTGTGCAAATTTCAAAAATCTATTTATGGGTTGAAGCAAGCATCTCGGAGTTGGAATTTGCGTTTTGATGAGGAAATCAAAAGGTTTGATTTCGTCAAGAACAAAGAAGAGCCTTGTGTTTACACAAAGGTTAGTGGGAGCACACTTGTAATCCTAATCTTATATGTGGATGACATATTAATGATTGGGAATGACATTCCTATGCTGGAATCCGTTAAGGTATCATTGAAAAATAGTTTTTCTATGAAATACCTAGGAGAGGCAGCATATATCTTGGGAATAAAGATCTATAGAGATAGATTAAGAAGGCTAATTGGATTAAACCAAAGTACTTATATTGATAAGGTGTTGAATCGGTTCAACATGCGTGATGCCAAGAAAGGGCTCTTGCCTATGTCACATGGCATAAGTCTTAGCAAGAGTCATGGTCCTTCGACCACTGATGAGCGAGATCATATGAATAGTATTCTATATGCTTCGGCCGTTGGATCTATTATGTATGCCATAATTTGTACCCGACCAGATTTATCATATGCTCTAGGTGTTACGAGTAGGTACCAGGCTGATCCCGGTGAAGGTCACTGGAGTGTTGTGAAAAATATTCTTAAGTACTTGAGAAGAACTAAGGATGTGTTCCTAGTTTAGGGTGGTGATGAAGAGCTCGTTGTAAAGGGTTACACCGATCCAAGCTTCCAAACCGACAAAGATGATTATCGTTCGCAATCTGGTTTTGTATTCATTTTGAATGAAGGAGCAGTGAGCTGGAAAAGTTCCAAGCAAGAAACGGTTGCTGATTCTACGACGGAGGTTGGGTACATTGCGGCTTCTGAAGCTGCAAAGGAAGGTGTTTGGATAAAAATCATTGCTGAGTTGGGTGTAGTTCCAAGTGCCTTGTGCCCATTGGATCTCTATTATGACAATAATGGAGCCATTGCGCAGGCTAAGGAGCTGAGATCCCATTAGAAGTCCAAACACATACTCAGGCGTTATCATCTCATTCGCGAACTGGTCGATAGAGGATGTGTTAAGATATGCAAAATTCATACGGATTCAAATGTTGCTGGTCCGTTGACTAAGCCTCTCCCACAGCCAAAGCTTGAGGCGCATACGAGAGCTATCGGTATTAGATACTTATATGATTGACTCTAGTGCAAGTGGGAGACTGTTAGAAATATGCCCTAGAGGCAATAATAGAGATGATGATATTTCATTATGTTCATATTTTTGATAATATGTTATCATGTTCCTTGAATGAATCATTTGTTACAGATCAATAAGTATGTGACTTGTTGGTGGAACTCTTTAACTTATATGATGTCATTCTAAATGTATCTCTGATCGAAGGTCACTGGTCGGAATACCAGTGACTCTATAACTGGCACATGTATTGATTGATGACCTTGTTTCACAGGTCATGGATATAGGGATATCAAATCAATAATGTGAACACCTGTTTGAGAACATGGGGTTGGATAGACCCATCATTGAGACACTATTGAGATTGTTATGAATTTTTGTGTCATTAGTTGGTCTCAAGTAATGATGATGTATAATCCTTAGACCTGAGATCAGCATAGTTCCCTACATGTATAATAGCACTCTTAGGGGTTGCCAAACGCTACTTGTGACTGGGTAGTTATAAAGGTAGCTTTCGGGTATGCTATGAAACATGCAGAGGGATGTGACTGGTCGAGATGGGATTTGCCCCTCCTAACATAACAGGAGAGATGTCTCTGGGCCCCCTCGTGGTGATCGGATAAAGAAAGTGCATGGCCATGCCACTAGTGGTCGAAGTGTCGATCACATGAAGTTATTCGACACTATATCGAGAAAATATTGAACAGTCCATGGATGACACATCATCTCACCTGGAGTTCAATCAGACATCGTGAGGCAAAAGTAGAATGCATGAGTAGGTCACTTAGTTCGATCAGTTACGGACTAGTCGTTTGGAGATACATGCTAGTCGTAGACTGGTCGAACGTAATCACAGAATGGTAAGGACCTGGTCGTAAGGAGTTATGAACTGGTCGGGACCAAATACGATATGGTAGTATGGAGATACGAACTAATCGTAGGTGATGAGGACCTGATCATATATCATATTACATCAAGGTTCGTCCGACATATTCTATGTGTATTTGGGAATCATTATGTGCTGCTAGGTAACGCTAACGACTGGTGGTCAGAAAAGAGTTTCCGAGTCATAACCGATTACACATAAACCTGTAGGGTCACACACTTAAAGGGCTAGGATTTATTTTGGATGGTGATCCGAATTCGTATAGGCCTCGAGTTCCTAATGGGCCTCAAGTTCGAGACCCATCACATGGATGCCTATATAATGAGGGGCGGTGGCATAGGGTGTGCGAGAGGATGATTTTTGAAAGAACTCCCGAAACCCTAATAGCCATACCTTCTCAACCACGCTGCCGGTGCTAGCACTCCAGCGCGTGGTGACCTACCCCATACGTGTGGATACCTCGGAGGTGTTGTTGCGAAGCATGAACACTAGGACGATCCGCAATTCGTGTCGATCACCGGAGTCGGAGGAGAAGTCGCGTGGTGAGTACGACCACTTGGAGGAGCAGACGCGCGGTGAATACGACCACTCGAGGGAGGAGACGCGTTGTGAGTACGACTACGACTGCATCAACTCGCTACAACGACTCTACTTCCGCTACGAGTCAGCACGTCTAGCGGTAATCTCGTGATCTATTTCTAGCTGTGGTTTCTTGGTTGCGCGGTAAATTTTTGTTTGTGCTATCGTAGCCTTGCCGCCTTCCCTTTAACTGTATGTCACTTGGAGTGCCGAGTTACATTCGTATGGCCTGAACATGCACTATAGGGACATCTTGCCGGGGTAGGTAAAGTGGGTGCCGAACGACGCTTTGAAGCACTCTGGCCGTGGAAGACGCCAGTTACGACGCATTCGGAACGACATGGACGACAGCCAGCGCAAACAATGGGTTCGTCGCCCTAGATGCAGACTGAGCAAGACGGTTGACCACTCCATCAGCCGCTGCCCAAACAGACCTAGCACAAATGGCGCACCGTAGCGACCAAGATTTAATTACTAAGTCTGATGTTGCATGCTTATTTTAATGCCTTGTATGAGTTGTATCATTGTCAATCCATGGCTTTCTGTACAGACGTAATGTTATGTTGTCTGGGTCATATGTTAACTCATTATGGTCATATCACTTTGTCTTACACTCTGTTGTCATATGTTTTGCTTTGTTTTCCTGTGGCACACATTCTGTTTTATATGCGGCCCATATGAGCTGCTCGTCCGACGCTGGGATGGACAACACCGATGTCTGGCGTGGTCGTCCAGCGTCGGCCCTCTGAGCCTGGTCCTGAGCACCCCAGAGAGAGGTGGCCTCTTAACGAGCGGTATATCCCGTGACTACAGGACACTGGCCTCCTTCCCTTGGCCCGCATGTTGGACCTACCGCACGTGTTTCAGTTTGACGCGACACTCCTATCTGCGCTCGTGGAACGTTGGAGACCAGAGACTCACACCTTCCACTTCCGGTCGGGGGACACAAAATGTTCTTCGAAATAGTTAGTACAAATGACAACTCTACCTCCAAATTTTTATGTACTAAATCTAAAAGACCCGACGCAACGCAACGCTGCCACGCGATTCCTCCTCGGGCCTGCTACCTCGCGAATGCGAATTTCCTTCAACCCAATTGCAATTCAACCGCATGCTATATATAGATGCTCTGGTTGCCATTCACCCCACTCTTCATTTCCTCTTCTCCTTTCTTCCACTCTTAAATGGGATGTATTCGGCCTCATCTAACTTCCGAGTGAGCAGAAAATTATAATCACTGCGGCAGCACCTGGTTTGCTCTCGTTGTAGGGATCCGGTGAATGTATTCACCTCACATACGCCAACGAATCCATCCCGCGTGTTCATGAAGTGTTCAAATATTATGGTAACTTGTGCCTAATCATCTCGAATGAATTCCATTCAAACAGCATGTTGTTTTTTTTTCACTTGAAGATGCAATTATTTTTCAGAGCACAACATGTCAGTTTTGGCAGTGGGCTAATGAAGCTGTCCCAGTGGTTCGAGATATTGCAATGCAAATAGCTACCTTGCAAGATGACGCTCGTGGTTTTGCTGTATTTCGTCCAGTGACTCAACCCTCTGATCCATCAGCACAAAATGAAAAGAATAAACTTAAAATACTGGATGAAAGGATGGAAAGAGTTGAGAAATTCATAAATTAATTAAGATACTTAGTTTTGCAGACTTTCTTATATTATTTCTTGTTCTTGCCAAGTAGAAGTTCAGTTGTAATGAGATTGTGATTTCCACCCTTTATCTATGCATCGCAATCCGTCATGAACGAGAATAAACCAGTAACATTATCTACGCATGGATCAACTGTCGTGTATCCTGCATTACATGATGTATGCCTTTGCGACGTTGTTGTACTACTTTGTATCATCTATGCCTCTGACTAATTTCGTTACTAATACTTTCTGTGAGAATTCATAAAACCCTAATTTTTGAAACCTCTAATACAAATTTTGGATACCTAAATTTGTAATGTTGGAGACAATTTCAGAACACTTAGTTTTCACAACGATAAGACCACACAACCTCTCTCTGCAATGCAGGACGTGACAACCCTCTGCAAAATAAGACGTGACAACACACTACCTCGCCAGCTTTTCAGACCGAAAAAATAGCACTTCGCAAAGCAGGAGATGACTTCTCTCTGCCAAGTAGGACGTGACCCGACGAGGCAGCTTTACGCTGCGACGTGACCCGACAATTCATCTTGGGGGCCGTCAGCAAGTTTGCAAAAAGACAAGGCAAAACTCTGCCTCACAGGTTACTTACATAAATTTAACCACACAATGCCAACCCTGTGGCTTATAAAAGGGGGTGGTAGAGACCTGGGAGAGAACACTACACAATCAAACCTAACGCTACACCAGAGCTTGCTTCACCACATCGGGATGGACAAGATGAAGAGGCAATGAGACGAGATCCGCGAACTAGCAAGGGCTGCTGGGGCCCGGGTGAAGGATCTAGACCTGCTATTATGAGTTAATGGAGTATTTTCGTAATTAATGATAAATCTATTTGTGAGACTAACATTTTATTGTAATATCTAGTGTGTAGTCTCATTTGGATATAAAGGTGAAATTCAACGAGGTATGCATTCGACTTATACTCTTATATATTATTGCATTCCTCGAATCCAAAATATAGGTTGAACTCCACCATAAGTATAACTTGAATATGTGCATATGTTCTCATTACACATTTGTGTATGCACACACTTAGGGGGGTTTCATTCTATATTTGTGGTTTCATTAGTATTGATCCATATTCCATTCTCCACATATATTAAGGATCTTTACTTTGAAACAACATCCTTGAGTATATACAAAACTTGTGTAGTTCATATATACTCATGTTGTGTTACATTCAATCATGTGAAATTGTAGTGGTTATCATTAATTACCAATAAGGGAAAGATTGAAGTATCTTGTCTCACCATTATGTGATGATGGTTTATTATGGTAACTAATGGTAATCACATTATGGAACTAACATTTTTCTTGAGTTGGATGAATAGGTTATGTTCCAGGATGATGAAGACATATCATCATATGTTGATGATATTGAAGTTAAGAGCTTGGTGTAAAAGATGCATCATGATTTGATGCATATCAAGAAGAAGAGATGATCATGAGTTGATCGTCGAGTCAAGAAAAGATCCATCATGTGTTGATGGAGGTCAAGTAAAGGATGTATCATAAGTTGATGCATTTCAAGTAAATGACCCGGACTTGAAGTAATGATGCGCATCATCAAGCTTCAAGAAGATATTCAAGGCAAATGTATGACTAACTAGGGCTAAGGATGTGTGCCTAGTCTTTTACCGGTCTTGGTGTTGGTTGGAAGACCGGATTGCTAGTATAGGTTGCCGTACTATTAAGAGGGGTCTTAACTAGTAGCTTGAGTTAGTCATGTGTTGATAGCTCATTGTGTTTGCTATAGCTCATCTAGGCATGATGCTATTATATGCAAATGTGTTTTGCAAATAGTCGAGGCTCATGCATAACCCTTGTAGCATATGATTTTAGTTTGCAAATGTGTTTTGCAAATGGCATAAGTCCATGTACCTTATTCCTTCTGGTGTTGATTCTAAAAGTTGGCAAATGTGTTTTGTAACTTGTTGAGAATATCACCTATAAATTTTGCTTGGATTGCACTCAATTTGGCAAATGCGTTTTGCAAATTGAAGTGTTACGAAATGCAACTCCTCTGTGGTCTGGCGGTCTGACCGCCAGGGTCTACCGGTGGCATATCAGTCAAACCACCGCATGTTTGGCAGTCAGACCGATGTCCTTTTGAGTTGATTCTCTCTGCGGTAGTACCGCTGTTGATAAAAAGGTACTACCGGAGAGCGGAAGTACCGGAGTCCCTCGCGGTACATTTTTTTTCCAGAGAAGCACCTTTTTGAATACCGCTAATTTTCCTTGGCCGGTCTGACCGCCCACCCTTGGCGGTCTGACCTCCCACCCTTGGCAGTCTGACTGATATTGAAGCGGTCCGACCGATCGACAGTTGGCAGTCTGACCGGCAGAGAGTCCAACGGCTAGATTTATAGCCGTTGGTGCATGGGAGGTCAGACCGGCCCCTCTCTGATTCGATGGAATATTTCCTCCAACTGTTAGTTTTTATGTGTGGGGTATAACTACCCACCTTGACTGGTTGGAGGGTGTTGTTGCTGCCATTGCAAAGTGTTCTAGTGTTGTTAGACACGCTTTTGAGCTAAGAGCAAAGCCTCTCTTCTCTTTTGTTCATGTGTTGCACTTAGTGAGATTTGAGAGCAAACCTTAAGTGCATGTGTTGCGTTAGGTAGTGGATTGTATATCCACTTGAGGTTTGACACTTAATTAGTTCAAGTGAAAGTCGAGTCTTGTTACTATTGGTGTTTGCCGACACCTAGACGGTGTGGAGGCGTCGTGACCAGTGATCTTCCCAAGAAGCTTGTGAGAAGTCCCGGCGTGGTTGTGAGTGGTTTGGTGCTCACCATCTTCGGAGTGGAGGAAGAGCAACCCGAGTGGAGCGAGGTGTTGATTCGTGTTGGAACCGGCCCAAGTGGTTGGACTTACCTCGAAGGTGTTGGCTTAATTTGTGGAGCCGGTCCAATTCGTTTAGGCATACCTCAACGTGGTTTAGGGGAGACCGGCAAGTCCCACTGTAAAACATAATTGTGTCATCTTGATTTGTTCTTGTGCTTTACTTTGAGCAATTTACATTACTTGCTTTACTTGCTTATATACATTTGTATGATTGCTCTCATTGAATTGTATTCATATTGTTGGTGCACTTAGTAGAGGTAGTTGATTTACGTTTTAATTATGCAAAACCAAATTGTTATTAGCTTTCGTATTATAAATTGGTTTTAGCCAAAGAGTTTTTAAAACCGCCTATTCACCCCCCTCGATCTTACACTGGGTCCGGCAAGAGGAGCTTGCCAGGAAAGCAGCTCTCCGCAATGATGCCCTCCGTAGCAGCAACCCCTACCAGAACGTTCCAACTGAGCCTTCGCCGCAACACCCGCCAAAGGGGGAGATGTCGTCCCTCTGTTGGTGCAGGGAAACATACAAGTTCTTTAAATCCAAGCAGCGTCTCAGCCTGGGCATGCGTTACTGGGATTGTCTGAACTACTCCTGTGACTATCTCGACCGTCGTTGGGATACGAGCAGCTATCGGCAACCGGTAAGGACTAGTTACACTAAGTTATCCTACCAATTATCTTTCAAAGTACGCACTAACAACTTCTCCTGTCTACCCATAATCTCGAGATCCGCTATGAGGCTACCACAAGTGGATCGACCTAGAGATGCACCCATACGATCAGTGGCAAATCGACTACGACGAGTGGGATGCCAAAAGGGCACGCGAGATCCGGAAGGCGGCCGACGAGGAGTACAACGCCAAGCTCAGAAGGAAGGGCAAATGGTCCCGGTCCACGCAGTAGGTTCGGCCATTCCGTAGTAGTCCCCCGTTCTACCGGCTATATTTTTTACTATCCCCTTAAGGTATGTGTACTTGCAAGGTCCAGATGCTTGTGGCATAATGTACCGTAGTAGTAGCGAGGATGACTAAAGTAATTAGCCGAACTATCATGCTATATAACCACGTGCAACGTGCTTCTGTCCGCGGACTCTAATGTAGTTCCCGTTCCGTGCCTCCGCTGAGCCATCAAACAAGCCTATATTGCAAGTATGCCACTTCTAGTGGAATCCCAGAAATAACCACTCACACCGACAGCGATTTCTCTATGTTTTAGGGCATCTTCATAATCACAACGAGTGTTCACAGCCCCTTCAATTGCATTATGTACAAGCTTCACAAAGTAGTTTATTTTTACTCCACCATATAGAAGTAATGTGATCAAGAACTGTAGCGATCAAGATATTATTTCTTTTTAGTTTTCTCGTTTTTAGAGTTTTTTGAAAACTTCAAAAAAAACCCATTTGTATTTTATTTGATTAATTATAGCTTAATTAAAAATTTCAAAAAATAAAAAATAATTTAAATGAATATAATAATCTTCAATTAAATTCAAAAAAAATTAGTAAGTCTTTTCATGTTCCAATTTTTTTTTACAATTTTTTGATTTTTTTTAGTTTTCTTTTGTTTCATTTTTTAATCCTCATGGGCAACGATAGCACTCCATCGCTATCGTTGGTAACAACCGACCTAGCTCATTGTCGTTGTCGACGGCAACTAACTATGTGTCGATGGCAAAGACTCGCCTCATTGTCCCCACGGAGCAGGCGGTATAAGATGGCTAAAATTAGAATTTTTAGGCTTCAGGGACTACTTTAGCAATTTCGGTAGTCTACCCAGGCTAATAGTATCATTTACCTCAATCTCAACGATTACTAGCTGCGTACATGATACATCAGATTCATTTGCTACTGAAATGCAACTAGTGATGGGTTCGTAGCTCTGAAAATTGCGAGTAGAAAGCAAAGCAAAGCTTTCTGGTCACTAGTTGCTTTCCTTTTTGTCCTTACAAGGGAAGTTACTAAAAGTTTTCTCTTGTCTCGGGACAAGCTACAGCTATAACAAAGTCTAGAGAAAGCTAGTAATGTTAAGGGCATGTACAACGCATATGTGACTCATGTTGACTCCTTAGTGCTTATGTGCATCTAATATTATCCAAGTCTTTGGATAATATCGGACACACACTAGTTTCCCCAGTCGCTTGCCTGTGGAGAGATGTGCTCTACCCCTTTTACTTCCACTGTCGCTTCCGCTTTTATGTAATGTAATCTTTTGGTATTTTTGGGTTTTATTGTAAAACTTGACCTGATGCGGTCTATATCACTTTGATGTCTGCAATATATTGTTTGGTTCAATTTACATCGTTTATGAAATGATTCATTGATGTATCTGTGAGTGCTATCTACTGATTCAAAGAATAACAATCCTGGACATCGTCGGTGTCCAGATCCGGTCGGATCCAACCGTCGTCGACCCGATACGGTCGCCGCCACCGCAAGCAAATCCTGGTGTTGCCGCGGCCGTCATCTCCCAAGTCGCGGCCATCACAATCGTTGTTGTCACTGCCACGCGAGTCCCAGGTGAAACTCCCTCCCTCTTCCTTAGTGGCGGAACCACCAAGGGGGCGCGAGGGGGTTGGTGTAGGATCAAGGATAACCAACTAGAGGGGGTGAATAGGGGGCTTTTAAAACTAATTGACAATTTAAAACTTCAAGCACGATAGTTCTAACAAGGCTTCCTTGCACAATAAAGAAGGTAAAACTATTATGTTACTAGAGACAAAAAGAGCTAATGACAAAAACTAAATACACTCCTAGCTAAGCTAAACAAGCACACTAGAAAAGCTTAAAATATAAATGCAAGATAGCAAAGACAAGAATTAGCCACAATGAAGCTAAGGAAGTTTTTCCCTTGGTATCGAAGACTTGTCAGTCTTCACTAGTCCACGTTGAGGAAGCTTGAGCTAATCAAGCCGGCTCCACACATTAAGACTTCCCTCGATTTCACTAGTGGTTGTTCTTCCTCCACTCTGGAGATGGCGAACACCGAATCAATCACAATTTTGGTGCCGGGTCTCTTCACAATCTTCTTGAAGAGATCACCGTGCAAACTCCTGCTAAGCCATCTAGGTGTTGACAAACACCAAGAGTAATTGTGGATATCATGGGGATATGCTCCAGATCTTAGGATGATGTGACAATTGGCAATGGCGTTAACGGTTTGTCGTTTCACGGGTTTTCGACAAAGTCTCGATCTGTTCAGCATTCTCGAGGGCGGTCCGACCGCCATAGCATGGCGGTCCGACGGTCCCAAATCGGTCGGACCGCCATGTGCGTGATCGACCGCCGTGACCAAAATGGTCGAATGGGTGGGCCAAAATAGGTGTTGTAGACAAGTGAGGATCCTAATACACTTGGTCTCATAATTTTGGAGTTCCAAGCAAAGTTCTATTGGTTTAAAGTTTCCAGAGGTTTCGGATTTTCGGGGTTGAAAATTGGCTAAGTCCTCACGCGATCCGACCGCCTTGTGGTGGCGATCGATCCGTCGGTTGGTCGTCGACCGCCCCGAGGGGGTCGACCGGCCTTCGTTTTGTTCATCGGCCAACTTCGTGGCGATGATGTTTTGTTAGGTCAAAGTCATGGGTTTCATGCATATGTGTTGCATGATGCATGTTTTGACTAACGTGGGTCAAGTTGTGAAGAACTTGTTCCTGATTCGATTTGCTTGTTTATTGTTGTGCAAAGTTGCTTGGTGGTCAACGACGGTCAACGGCGAGGATGATCGGACTAGGCTTGAGAGCCGAGGTCCGTAACGATCGACGATGCGGGTGAGGTCAATGAACTCAAGTGTGGTGCGAGAATAGACAAGGATGACCGAGCAGGCGATTCGGTCGATCGGTTGGATCAAGCGGCGCGGGGCCTGCAAGTGCCATGGTGGTTCGTGGGAGCCGGATGGGAGAGACTTGCCGACATGTTGAGAGCCGCTGATCAACCTACACGTGGCGAAGCATGGGACGTGCTTCACAAAGATGGGACTCGGTCTTTGCAAAAGATCGAGAAGGGTATTTTGTAATTATACCAAATACTTGGTGACCTTTGACGACTCGCGGCGCAAGATGGCGTGGAGAAGCGGAGTAGGTCAAGAGGAGATGAAGACGGCGCTCGAGATGCGTGCGTGTGTGACCCGCTTGTTTTGGGCCTTAACGGAGCCCATTAGGTTACTCTTCTAGAAGGTTTAAGTCTCCACTATAAATAGAGGAGGAGGTGGTGCACCCTTCAACCCTTTCATGTTTGAAACCCTAGTTTTGGCTTAAGTGCTTAGGAAGGTTTAGTGGAGATTAGGGTCTAGAGAGAGAGATGTTTTGATCTTGTGTCCATGCGTATCCGTATGAGTGGTCAGAATCGATACATTATCAAATCAATCCAAAGAAGAGTTCTCTTCAAGATGAGTTCATTTGCCCTTCTTCTCTCTATTTGGTGATTTTGAGTCTTTCTTTGATTCGCATGTTTTTGATTGATTTCTTTGCATGATCTAGCTTGTCGTGACATGTGGAACACATCTAAGATCATCTTGATCATCAATCACCCACGAGCAAGTTTTTCGATATAGTTTTCGCTTTGACTCTGTTTCAAACCTTCCACCTCTCAAACTGAAAAAGGTCTGAACTTTTCCAAAGATCTTCACGATCTTCGATTGGAATAGGTTCTGACATCCTAGAGAAGGTGTGTACCAAGTTTCATCAAGTTTGGAGTTGTAGATCAAAAGTTACATCTATTTGCAACCGTTTTGGCCGATTTCACTTGTTCATCAATTTGGAGGTCGGACCGCCCCTCATCGAGGTCGGATCGCCCATAGGACCGGTCGGACCGCCCTTGAATAGAGGTCGACCGCCACACTTAGGAAATTCAGTTTCGATTGTTTTGGTTGTTTTGCTTTCGGTTTTGATGGATTCAATCCTAGTCTTCCACAGATCGTATATCGATCTTCATAGCTTCTATAGCTATTGGAGTGAAATTTGTGTTGAATCTAATCAAGGTTGAAAAAGTGAGCGTGCTCCTATTCACCCCCCCCCCCTCTAGTCGCCTTTTCGGTCCAACAGTAATAAATCATAATCTTCGCTTGACGATACTCAAGTACTAGAGATCAATCTAAAATAAATGCACTTGAGTTTGGCTCAACCACCTCACAATGAATGTAATGACAGTATATGAGGTGTAGAGTGAATGCTCTAGACTCAAAAGATGTTAAATGAAGTCTCTTACCGTGTCCTTGAGCAGGTGGAGGAGTATTTATACCTCCCACAACCAAATTCGGTCGTTGGAGGCAAAATACATAATTTTTTTAGCAAATGTGGTAGTACCGCCGTTATATGCCTGGTAGTACTGCTCTTCTAGAAATGCATAGTAATGGCTAGAGCTTAGGCATTAAATGTTGCTAAAAGAGCCGTTGGAAATTCAGCGCGGTACTACCGCCGTTGATCAAGCGGTAGTTCCGCTTATCGGTCATACCGGAGTACAGAGGCGGTACTACCGCTTCACCTTGCGGTCCAAAAAAGATGCTTTCTGGAAAAAAAAATGTACCGCTCTCCAATTTTTAGAATATCCGGGTTGCAGTAGTTCTGCTCAAGTTGTGGTCATACCGCGATGCGGTAGTTCCGCCAAAGAAACTTCAGAACTACCGTTCACCAGGTGAGCAACTGAGATAAAAATATGTCATTCTATAAAAATGTACCACCAACAAGATTTAAATACGACCGGGTTGCGGTAGTTCCGCACCACTATCCCGGTCATACCGCAGTGCGGTAGTACCGCCAACAAAACGCTGGCACTACCGATATTTCTGAGAAAAACATGGTTGGCTTTCAAAACAAACTCTAAATGCATGCATGATCCTAGATTGATCCAGATTGCACAAGAACATGTTATCAAGCTACTAGTCACGATCCCCCTTAATAGTACGGTATTTAACCTAAAATCCAGTCTTCCACTCTTTTCTTTTCAGAACGGTAAAAGCAAAAAGGATCCTAGACTACTTGTATCATGTCTTTGAACTATATTGATCGTAATGTTGACCTTTAGCATGCATATCCAAATTGTTGTACTCACCACAGAGACCAAACCTTATAAATACTCAATAAACATATTAGTCTCATATTCATGTATTGTCATTAATTACCAAAATAATTTTTAGGGGCCTAGATGCTTCCAATCTCCCTCTTTTTCGCAATTGATGACAACTCAATCAGAATATGAAAAAGATATAGTTTTGAATATAGCACTTGTTATGAAAAGTTGTACATTCTTTTTGTGACTTAAACAAAATAATTCTTGCAATAAGCTCAAATGAGTAGGAGAATTATTTGCTTGTAAAGAAAGCTCCCCCTAAACATGTGTATATAATTTGAAGAGAATTTGCAAGGACATATAAAGATTTTTTAGTTAAAGAATGGCAGGGTTTTTTTGCTTGTTGAATTTGGAGAAATTGTAAGATCAATATTTCAAATCACAAAGAGCGCCATGTCCATCCATAGAGAGTACCAAGTTTAACAATCATAATGACAAAGTTTAAACTAGAATATTACAAGCCCACAAGATTCCAATATATACTATATTATAAATAGCCTCCTCCTCCTCCAAACTCTCCTCCAAACTACTCCCCCTTTGGCATCAAAATACCAAAAAGGGTCACTCAGTGGGATCTTGAGGACCCCTTGGAGGTGTGTTGAGGCGACGTATTCCATAGCAATTTGGAGTTAATATTGCTTGCTCAAGAACTGTCACACTCTCCACCAAAGAAGCCAACCTATTATTGGTTTCGAATTAAAATTCTTGCTGAGAATTTCTCTTCTCTTGCTGAGTATTCTTAATTTCCATAATAGATGCATAGATTTGAGAGAGAAAAACTTGGCCTTCTTCTTGAGCGTCTTGCCACTGAGCATCCTGTCTTAGAACATCTTGCCTTTGAGAAGGCTAAGGACGAATATCTGCAGGAATGGGGGGACCCTCTTGTGGCTTGTATGGATTGTGAACTGATCCCGAGCCCCCACAGTATCTGGTCTTCCGGATGATCAATGCCATGATATATGGAGCATAGTTTATCCTTTTAACTCGATCATTCGTAGAAGATGCAATCTCCCTAAGAATGACATCTACCGCATCAAATTTTCTTCTATGCATAATATTGTCTATTATGTTCCAAGCATGTCCTCTAATGGCATCAAAATTCCTGCTTTTAGGAAGAATTGTATTATTGATAATTCTATTGACCAAGCTGGGAATAGGCAGGAGGCAGCCTATTTTTTCTGGAGTATACATGGTATTTTCATCATAATACTCCGTCCAAGCTGGAACCAAAAGAGTAGGTTTAACATAAATCTTTTCAAAATTTCTTGACTCTGTCCTTACGGCCAGCTCAAACTCATCCCTCTAGCAATCCAAATAAGTAGTCTTTGTCATCCATGCCAGTTGACTGAAGTCTGGAGATACATACAAAGTAGCATAAAATTACCCGATTATCTCTCATCATAGTCACACTAATAAATCATAATCTTCGCTTGACGATACTCAAGTACTAGAGATCAATCTAAAATAAATGCACTTGAGTTTGGCTCAACCACCTCACAATGAATGTAATGACAGTATATGAGGTGTAGAGTGAATGCTCTAGACTCAAAAGATGTTAAATGAAGTCTCTTACCGTGTCCTTGAGCAGGTGGAGGAGTATTTATACCCCCCACAACCAAATTCGGTCGTTGGAGGCAAAATACATAATTTTTTTAGCAAATGTGGTAGTACCGCCGTTATATGCCTGGTAGTACTGCTCTTCTAGAAATGCATAGTAATGGCTAGAGCTTAGGCATTAAATGTTGCTAAAAGAGCCGTTGAAATTCAGCGCGGTACTACCGCCGTTGATCAAGCGGTAGTTCCGCTTATCTGGTCATACCGAGTAGAGGCAGAGACTACCGCTTCACCTTGCGGTCCAAAAAAGATGCTTTCTGGAAAGAAAAAATGTACCGCTCTCCAATTTTTAGAATATCCGGGTTGCAGTAGTTCTGCTCATGTTGTGGTCATACCGCGATGCGGTAGTTCCGCCAAAGAAACTTCAGAACTACCGTTCACCAGGTGAGCAACTGAGATAAAAATATGTCGTTCTATAAAAATGTACCACCAACAAGATTTAAATACGACCGGGTTGCGGTAGTTCCGCACCACTATCCCGGTCATACCGCAGTGCGGTAGTACCGCCAACAAAACGCTGGCACTACCGATATTTCTGAGAAAAACATGGTTGGCTTTCAAAACAAACTCTAAATGCATGCATGATCCTAGATTGATCCAGATTGCACAAGAACATGTTATCAAGCTACTAGTCACGATCCCCCTTAATAGTACGGTATTTAACCTAAAATCCAGTCTTCCACTCTTTTCTTTTCAGAACGGTAAAAGCAAAAAGGATCCTAGACTACTTGTATCATGTCTTTGAACTATATTGATCGTAATGTTGACCTTTAGCATGCATATCCAAATTGTTGTACTCACCACAGAGACCAAACCTTATAAATACTCAATAAACATATTAGTCTCATATTCATGTATTGTCATTAATTACCAAAATAATTTTTAGGGGCCTAGATGCTTCCAATCTCCCTCTTTTTCGCAATTGATGACAACTCAATCAGAATATGAAAAAGATATAGTTTTGAATATAGCACTTGTTATGAAAAGTTGTACATTCTTTTTGTGACTTAAACAAAATAATTCTTGCAATAAGCTCAAATGAGTAGGAGAATTATTTGCTTGTAAAGAAAGCTCCCCCTAAACATGTGTATATAATTTGAAGAGAATTTGCAAGGACATATAAAGATTTTTTAGTTAAAGAATGGCAGGGTTTTTTTGCTTGTTGAATTTGGAGAAATTGTAAGATCAATATTTCAAATCACAAAGAGCGCCATGTCCATCCATAGAGAGTACCAAGTTTAACAATCATAATGACAAAGTTTAAACTAGAATATTACAAGCCCACAAGATTCCAATATATACTATATTATAAATAGCCTCCTCCTCCTCCAAACTCTCCTCCAAACTCTCCTCCAAACTACTCCCCCTTTGGCATCAAAATACCAAAAAGGGTCACTCAGTGGGATCTTGAGGACCCCTTGGAGGTGTGTTGAGGCGACGTATTCCATAGCAATTTGGAGTTAATATTGCTTGCTCAAGAACTGTCACACTCTCCACCAAAGAAGCCAACCTATTATTGGTTTCGAATTGAAATTCTTGCTGAGAATTTCTCTTCTCTTGCTGAGTATTCTTAATTTCCATAATAGATGCATAGATTTGAGAGAGAAAAACTTGGCCTTCTTCTTGAGCGTCTTGCCACTGAGCATCCTGTCTTAGAACATCTTGCCTTTGAGAAGGCTAAGGACGAATATCTGCAGGAATGGGGGGACCCTCTTGTGGCTTGTATGGATTGTGAACTGATCCCGAGCCCCCACAGTATCTGGTCTTCCGGATGATCAATGCCATGATATATGGAGCATAGTTTATCCTTTTAACTCGATCATTCGTAGAAGATGCAATCTCCCTAAGAATGACATCTACCGCATCAAATTTTCTTCTATGCATAATATTGTCTATTATGTTCCAAGCATGTCCTCTAATGGCATCAAAATTCCTGCTTTTAGGAAGAATTGTATTATTGATAATTCTATTGACCAAGCTGGGAATAGGCAGGAGGCAGCCTATTTTTTCTGGAGTATACATGGTATTTTCATCATAATACTCCGTCCAAGCTGGAACCAAAAGAGTAGGTTTAACATAAATCTTTTCAAAATTTCTTGACTCTGTCCTTACGGCCAGCTCAAACTCATCCCTCTAGCAATCCAAATAAGTAGTCTTTGTCATCCATGCCAGTTGACTGAAGTCTGGAGATACATACAAAGTAGCATAAAATTACCTGATTATCTCCTCATCATAGTCACACTTGAGTGCGACTAGGTCATGAATACCGGCTCTTTGAAAAAGCCTATATGTCCCTTCATATTTGTCTAGGGAATTGAGATGTTGCCAATTCACCCACTTATGGTCAGCAAATTGTCTATTTGATCCATACATCTACTCATAGACTAATTCCTAGAAACTGATGTGGAATTTAGGGTTTTGAAATGACCTTGGAAGTAAAAAACTAATTTCGATGACGCATTATGGCATATTCATATGTAGTGATAGTTCTCAAATTGATTTGCTGCTCAACCGGTTCTCACATTTCGTCATCAGATGTTGTTGCTTCCTCAGTTTCTACTTCAGATGAGCTCTTCTTAGTTTCTGAACCATTGGATGCAGGACTCTTGCCTTGATCTTCTCTTCTCTTTCGTCGTTCTTCTGGAATTTCTTCAGAAGGATCAAGAGCTAGAGCTGCAGGTGGTTGAGAGGAAGAGGAGGTTTGACCTCTTGGACGGCCATAGGACTTGCAAGTGGCGATCCTTGTCCTTGGCATCTTCAAACAAAGATGATGAATTACAGTGAGAACAAGAGATCAATCAACATAGTTTTAATTTTGAATGGAATGAGCTTTCTGTTTTGCTACGAAAATCGCAATACCGGTGTTCAAGTGACGGTAGTACCGCTACTAAGCATCGTCATTCATAGGTCTGCATAATCGCATTCTGATTCTCAAGACGGCGAGCAGTAGTACCGTTTTCCAAGAACACGTTTTTAGGGTACGACATTGCTTGGATTTTTGTGTCCTCTAATGGATTGAATCCATGGAATAGATGCACAAACATCACAGGACACTATATTTGCAATTTTTCTGAGAAAAACGTATTCAATCATTCACATTCTCAATTAACCCAAATTGACCTAGAGTTTGAGGGAGAGGCAAAAAGAAGGGGATTTGAAGATATTCACCTTAAGATCCGATGGAGAGGAACCCAAAGGATGCAAGAGATCCACGAGGATTGAAGAAAACTTGAAGAGATTGAGAAATTTCCGAGAGCTCTTGAGGGTTCTTTGGAGAGAGAGAGAGAGAAAGATACGAACTTCAGATGGAGAAGCGGAATGACTGCTCGGGAGGAGAGAGATCCACCATGCGTTGCGCACGACCACCACGCACCCGGACTATATGTGTTCTGGTAATTTAGGATTTAGGTCGCAGACACACCACACCCACCACGCACCCAGACTATTGTGCTGAGAATTAAAAAACCCCGCGGTGGCCATCTTTCCCACCGTCCCTCCTCCCTCCTCCACACATATGTCGCCTCGTCTAGAAATTCTGGCGCCAACGCTTACAGAATTACCGGCACCAACACCGCAACTCCTCCGCTCGGCTATAAATACCGAACTACGACACTCACTCTTCGCTCATCTCATTTGTGTTTCAATTCTCGTTCTTGCGCTCATCGTTGAGAACTCAGAGAACATAACATAATTACTTTTATTGGGAGGTTAACTATTTTCTTACTTCTCGTCGCTCAGCGCTTGGCCTTGATTGATTACTTCCCCTTGAAGGGCAAGTAATTTGTCACATGCTTTTGTCATTATTATTGTAGTCGTAATTAGTCAGTCTTAGTCAGCTAGTCGTAATTAGATAGTTTAGGGGCAATTAATTAGTTGTAATTAGTTAGTTCACTAGTAATGAATTAGTTTAGAGGTAATTAATTAGTTGTAATTAATTTAGTACTCATCATTACGACATATTAAGTAAGTGGAAATGAAGTATTAGTAATTATTTTAGTAGTAATTAATCAATCATAATTAGTTAGTTTACATGTAATTAATTAGTCGTAATTAGTTAGTTCACTAGTAATGAATTAGTTTAGTGGTAATTAATTAGTTTAGCAGTCATCATTACGGTATATTGAATAAGTGGAAATGAAGTACTAGTATTTTTTAGTTGTAATTAATAAGTCGTAATCAGTTGTTTGCATAAATGATTAGTGGAAATGAACTACCAGTAATTTATATAGTGGTAAATAATCAATCGTAATTAGTTAAGTAGGAATTAGTTAGGCATAACTCGTTCATAATTATTTAGTGGTTGTTGTGGCTTTAGGCATAACTTGTTTGTGTTTTACGGCGATGGTTTCGTACGGATCGGACCCGGTGGGTTGGACCTGTCAAGATGCCAGTACAAGGTGGTCCGGGCGGGGGGCTCCACAAGATGAATATTCACGACATGCGAAGCTGCATCCGGAGGGAGTTCGTCACGGAGCCGACGACGAAGAAAGTTATGATCGAGGCGATCACCTGCACGAATTATGTGTAGAAGCTCGTCAAGGTGAATGGAAGCATAGCATGGAGGCAGTACATGGAGATTGTCTCCCAGCCCGAGGCGGCCATTCACGGGAAGCCTAAGGTGTACGTGAATTTCGTACGTAGGGCGCCGGGAAACCCCGATGATGTTGGGGCCTCTACAAGTAGGCAAGTGCAGCCTGAGCCTGAAGATTGCAGCACGGAATATGCTGCCTCGGAGGGAAGTCTCGTGCCTAATTTTGTGCCAAATGAGAGGGCGGAAATATGGTGGTCGGCCCGCATCGACTGCCACGAGTATCTCCCGGACAAGCCTCTCGGGTTGGAGTCCGACGAGACACCGACCCAAGCTCAGATGGTACCAACGAGGGCGCACACCAAGCCGGTGGTCCTTACGTGGTATCAAGATTTGATGATATCGTGGTGCGTTCACTCGTACTGCTGCAAGAAGAAGGCTCCCATTGGGGGTTTGAAGCTGACACCCTCTTAGTTGAGCAGCGACTTCCGGACAAGGTGGTAGTGCAACAAGCTATAGCACGGTACGTCTTGTCCATAAGCCGTGTGTATCGAGTGCACTGGTCCAACCCAGAAAAGTACGCAGTGAAGTGCGTAGTAGAAGGCTGCCCTGGCAAGGTCTTCACGGTCAAGAAGCTAATCGAACACACTTGCAAGCTCAGCGAAACCCTGCGTCAGCATCGGAACATGACTTCCGCATATGTTGCAAACCTCATCACGCACCTAGTTGAGGCGGACGTGTCTGTCTCCCCCAAGATGTTGATGTCGGAAGTCATCAATCAGGTTGGCTATCCAGTTAGCTACAGCAAGGTCTGACAAGCCAAGCAGAAGGTCATCGAGACCATATACGAGACATACGAAGAGGCGTACAACCTTGTGCCGAGATTGCTTCACCAAATTGCCGGAGAAAACCCCAGCACGTACATAAACAAGCTTGATCGTGAAGATGCTGGGAAATGGCCCAACCGCTTCATACTGGACCGGGTGTTCTGGGCTTTCGCTCAGACCATCGGGGGCTTCAAGTTCTGTCGTCCCGTGCTAACGATGGATGGCACTTTCCTCACGGGGAGGTACAAGGGCATCATCCTCACTGCGGTGGCAGCCGATGTGAATGACCAGCTTCTCTCGATGGTATTTGCCATTGTGAAAAGTGAGAACACATCCAGCTGGCTGTGGTTCTTGGAGAACGTGAAGAGGGCGGTTGTGGGAGACCAGCCCAACATCTGTCTAATCACAGACCGTAATGCTGGGTTGTTGGCGGCCATCAACACCATGCAGCATGGGACGGATCCATCTCACCAGTGCAACGACGTCCAATCTAGGTGGTGCATAAGGCATCTTGCATCTAACTTGTTCACGTGGTTCCACAGTCAGGAACTCATCAAGACGTTCAAGGCATTGTGTCTGTAGAACCAGAGGCAGAAGTTTGAGTCCATTTGGAGAGACCTCGAACACTGGACTACGAGGCATACAAGGGAGTCCACTCCGGAGGGGGAACAACCCAGTAGTGCCATAAGCTTCTCCGAGTGGATTAATGGTCACGCTCCTGAATAGGAGAAATGGTCCCTCCTCTATGATACAAACGGTGCGAGGTACGGGATTATAACGATCAACATGTTCGAGGTTTTCAACAGCATCCTCAAAGGTGTGTGGTGCCTCCTTATCACTGCACTAGGAGACATGGACTCGCACTATTGGTTATTTTTTCAATAGAGCCACCGCAGCCAAGCGACAGATGGACGGAGGCTATCAAAGGCACATGGACCGGAAGATGGAGAAGGCCCGAATGCACGACATCCAAGTGATCGACAACCTCAGGCGAAAGTACGAGATCAGGCTTCGACAGAAATACGTCAACAGTCATGCCAGGGGGGAAAGGAAATAGGCATGCACCCTGGGTGATATGGCGACATGCACATGCAATAAGCCAAAAACTCCTCCACAAGGCATGCTCGCATGTGTACAAGGTGTGTGCACAAATGAGGTAGATGTCTACGCTATACATCTCTAAGTACTATGACATGCAGCACCTATTCGGTACATGGAGTGGAGAGTTTCACTCGTATAGCTTGGAAATGAACTATAAGGATCTTTGGCCGGACATGTTGCAATAGGGTCCCAACAGGAACTTGAAGAGAATAGGGAAGGGGCGACGGCAGACGCAGCGCTTTCGAAATGACATGGATGCTAGTCAACGTACCAGTATTAGTCGCATAATCAAGTGCAGGATATGCAAGACCCCTGGGCACTCAATAAAGGATTGTCCCAACAGCACCCAGCTCATCTTGGTCATCGCTCGTTGTCGAATGTAATGTTTTTCGCCTTGTTTGTTATGTACAGCGCAAAATTCTACGATACCCAACTATGGACTCTTCGGCAAACTTCTACGCAAGGGTGTTGCAGAAGCGCAAGTGGCTTGCACAGAAGAGGAAACATGTACAATACCCAGATTTCTCAATGAAAGATGCTCGAGTACCACCACGTTTTCTGATCCCGCAGTTATGTGTGGCGAGCCGGCGGAGATCATTCAGTCCACACACCCAAACACCGCCGTCCGGGCGTACTACACGTGCGGGCACCACCTCGTAAGCGTTTCTTTCGCACGCATCGATTTTCCTCTCCCTACGTTGAATTCCTTAAATTTTTAACTTCATCCCCCACGTAATGGTAGCATGAGATGCGCTGCCACTTCTTCCAGTGGATCGATGGCCCGGAGATGTACGACATGGCATTCATCCAGCAGAAGTACATGTTGAACTACTCGATGTGGGCCGAGACCTTCATGCGGTGGAAACCTTACATACCGGACTCGTTGAGGAGGCAGAAGGAGCCCAAGATCGCCCGGTGTAATCCATATCAACGACGTGAGTTATGAAGAATTTACATCATTGTTACGCTTTTCACTATATGGTACACTTACATCATAGAATCGCAGGACATGGATCACTTGACATACCACCGACGTGGAAAGCCCCGCGACAAGGGAAGGAAATGCTCATGTGGCTAAGCCCTACCGCCATAGCATATCCGACGCCGGGCGTAATCCATATCGACGACGTGAGTTATGAAGAATTTACATTCGTGTTACGCTTTTCACCGACGGCACTTACATCATGGAATCGCAGATATGGATGGCTTCGACATACCAATCCGATGTGGAGAGTCCGCGACAAGGGAAGGGAAGGCTCCTTCGACCGAGACCGACCGACGCCGGCGCATCAGCCGACCGGCGACTCAGATCGAAGACGTAAGTTATATACAATTTGCATCCTTGTTACATTTCTTCTTGCATAATCCACTTACATCATGAAATCGTAGGACATGGACAACTTCTACACTCACCACCACCGTGGCAAACCGAGACAAGGGAACTCACTATGGCGCCACAGATACTAGTTGCACACATCGTTAAATATGACACTTTGTGAAATTATCCGCTTGTTGTGGATGATCTCAGATTGTACCACGGGCCACATAAGATTGTGCATGAACCAATTGAGGAAATGCATGGCGTGCAGATCATATAACGATGCATCGTAGCCTTCAAACGCACATGAGTTGGAGGTTACAATACATCGTTATATGATCCGCATGCCACATGTTTCCTCGGTTGGTTCATGAACAACCTTATCTAGCCTATCGCATAATATAGTATTAAAGAACATCATCCACATTAAATTGATAAATAAACAATGAGTATCCTATTTGATCGAGTTACATGTGATAATACCCCTCCTCCTTCATCCCGATTCATGCACAATCTTATCTAGACTTTGGTATATCCCGTGTTATGCGATTAAGTTTGGGTATATTTGTATTTACATTTTGTTTTTCTATATTTGTACGCGTATTTTGGTTGTTCCATGTGTACTCAAATACCATATTGTATATCAACATCTCCAATGGAGTTGCAATGCGTTTTTATACATTTCAAGTCACATAAAATCATGAAACTCTAATTTCCGAAACCTAAATTCAAAATTTTTGCGATCTAAATCCTAAATTACCAGAACACATATAAAATTGCCGAAATATTACACAATCAAATGCACTGCGTGAGGACCCTTCAAAATAAAATTTATAATTTTTGGAGCTTATTTTCTACATGTATTGATTCATACGAATAGGACACTTATACGAAATAGCGATAACAATTCTAAACGAATAAAATTATAAAAAAATTTACACAAGTAAGTACACAGTGTTGAAAAGCTCCACAAAAAAATTTATAATTTTTTTCAACCCATTTACTATATTTTAAAATTCACCTAAATTTCAAACTAACACTAACTAACCTAACTAATTAACTAACCTAACTAAGCCACCAATTGGTTGGCGCAGATGGGGTGGGGCTAAAGTAAATGACATGGATGCTAGTCAACGTACCAGTATTAGTCGCATAATCAAGTGCAGGATATGCAAGACCCCTGGGCACTCAATAAAGGATTGTCCCAACAGACCCAGTTCATTCGGTCATCGTTCAGTGTCGTAATGTAATGTTTTTCGCCTTGTTTGTTATGTACAGCGCAAAATTCTACGATACCCAACTATGGACTCTTCGGCAAACTTCTACGCAAGGGTGTTGCAGAAGCGCAAGTGGCTTGCACAGAAGAGGAAACATGTACAATACCCAGATTTCTCAATGAAAGATGCTCGAGTACCACCACGTTTTCTGATCCCGCAGTTATGTGTGGCGAGCCGGCGGAGATCATTCAGTCCACACACCCAAACACCGCCGTCCGGGCGTACTACACGTGCGGGCATCACCTCGTAAGCGTTTCTTTCGCACGCATCGATTTTCCTCTCCCTACGTTGAATTCCTTAAATTTTTAACTTCATCCCCCACGTAATGGTAGCATGAGATGCGCTGCCACTTCTTCCAGTGGATCAATGGCCCGGAGATGTACGACATGGCATTCATCCAGCAGAAGTACATGTTGAACTACTCGATGTGGGCCGAGACCTTCATGCGGTGGAAACCTTACATACCGGACCCTGTTGAGGAGGCACCGAAGGAGCCCAGTACTCGCCCGGGTGTAATCCATATCAACGACGTGAGTTATGAAGAATTTACATCATTGTTACGTTTTTCACTATATGGTACACTTACATCATAGAATCGCAGGACATGGATCACTTCGACATACCAGCCCGACGTGGAAAGCCCCGCGACAAGGGGAAGGGAAATGCTCATGTGGCTAAGCCCGGCCGCCATAGCATATCCGATCGCCCGGGCGTAATCCATATCGACGACGTGAGTTATGAAGAATTTACATTCGTGTTACGTTTTTCACTGTACGGTGCACTTACATCATGGAATCGCAGTATATGGATGGCTTCGACATACCAATCCGATGTGGAGAGTCCGGCGACAAGGGGAAGGGGAAGGCTCCTTCGACCGAGATCGACCGACGTCGAAGCGTATCAGGCCGACCGGGCGCACTCCGTATCGAAGACGTAAGTTATATACAATTTGCATCCTTGTTACATTTCTTACTGTACAATCCACTTACATCATGAAATCGTAGGACATGGACAACTTCTACACTCACCACCACCGTGGGCAGCCCCGAGACAAGGGGAACTCACTATGGCGCCGCAGATACTAGTTGCACACATCGTTAAATATGACACTCTTTGTGAAATTATCCGTTTGTTGTGGATGATCTGTATTGTACCACGGGCTACATAAGATTGTGCATGAACCAATTGAGGGAAATGCATGGCGTGCAGATCATATAACGATGTACTGTAGCCTTCGAAACGCACATGAGTTGGAGGTTACAATACATCGTTATATGATCTGCATGCCACATGTTTCCCTCAGTTGGTTCATGAACAACCTTATCTAGCCTATCGTACAATATAGTATTAAAGAACATCATCCACATTAAATTGATAAATAAACAATGAGTATCCTATTTGATCGAGTTACATGTGATAATACCCCTCCTCCTTCATCCCGATTCATGCACAATCTTATCTAGACTTTGGTATATCCCGTGTTATGCGATTAAGTTTGGGTATATTTGTATTTACATTTTGTTTTTCTATATTTGTACGCGTATTTTGGTTGTTCCATGTGTACTCCAGCGCCATATTGTATATCAACATCTCCAATGGAGTTGCAATGCAGTTTTTTTATACATTTCAAGTCACATAAAATCATGAAACTCTAATTTCCGAAACCTAAATTCAAAATTTTTGCGATCTAAATCCTAAATTACCAGAACACATATAAAATTGCCGAAATATTACACAATCAAATGCACTGCGTGAGGACCCTTCAAAATAAAATTTATAATTTTTGGAGCTTATTTTCTACATGTATTGATTCATACGAATAGGGCACTTATACGAAATAGCGATAACAATTCTAAACGAATAAAATTATAAAAAAATTTACACAAGTAAGTACACAGTGTTGAAAAGCTCCACAAAAAAATTTATAATTTTTTCAACCCATTTACTATATTTTAAAATTCACCTAAATTTCAAACTAACACTAACTAACCTAACTAATTAACTAACCTAATTAAGCCACTAATTGGCTGGCGCAGATGGGGGTGGGGCTAAAGTGGCGGTGCGCCAGCCACTGAGGTGGCGGGGGTGGGGCCAAAGTGGCGGGGTGGCAGGCACACGGCAACGGCGCCTGCGAACGCTGTATCTGTCAAAAATTCCATACAAGTTGTACTCTCTTTTTTCCGAGAACATACAAGTAGTACAACACAAAGGAACTGAAGAAACTACAAGTCTCCTGCCCAAATGTAGCTTCTGAAACTACGAATGATGTCTTCAGAGTTCAGAAAATAACGTGGCCCTGATGATCCTATCTGATCGATAATGATGAGTTAGTAGTATTTCAGTAGTACTGTTCTTAGCTTTTTTTATGTCACTCGCATACATTTCCACGATAATCAGCTGCTGCGTAGACAGGGTTGCAACCATGAGTTAAATACATGATTATCTAATCATTTGGGGATAATTCTTATTATTTTTTTATTATTTTTAAGAATTTTCACTTGTATTGAATGGTTTTGAAAAAAAAACTATAGTGTCAATTAACCTCACAACTTTAAAGTGGCTCCACTATGATAACGATGATGATTTCTTAAGTGATACAAACAAATGGACCATGTTATTCTATTGGACGTGACTAGCACTCAGACGTACGATCCAACCGTTGACAGCGTACGCTACTGCTACATCAATTGCAACATCTCATGACAAAACGCACAACAAAACAACTGAACAGCCGCAACAAAAAGGGTTCAGTCTTAAAAAAATGTTACACATGCAGGGCAACAACAAAACAACTGAACAGCCACAACAAAACGATTCGAGCGCTTCCCTATATGAAAACACATATACAACATTTTGATGGCACGCATGCAACAAATTATTAGAACCCCAGCAACAAATTTCAGGTATGACGTCTCAAGAGGCCCAACATTTGAGGCTAACTTATGAAATATTTTGATTTCATTTATGCAACACCCAGCAGACAATTGCGACATTCAAAATTTTTTTGAAAAAACTCATTTTTTGTTACTGCAACACTAAAAAATACAGTCCTCAACATCTCAAATCACCTGTTGCAACAAAAAAAAAATCTTATAACTGCAACATTCGAAAATATCAACGTGCAACAACCTGACTTACGGACTGCAACAATTTTACATCAAGCCAGCCGACACCACTGTCTCGTCGCCGGAAGGCCCAAATCTGGCGAAGTGTGGCCATCCTAGCACCACCGCCTCGTCCCCTCGATTGTGCTGCCCTGTGCTCGCCATCCACGCCCACCCTCCTCCGACATCAGCCTCGCTCAATCAGGGGGGCTTTGGCCACGCGACATGACCAAATCCGACGAGCTCCCACCATAGTGGATGGTCTCCCACGAGCACTTGTAGTGGCGACTAGCGGCCGACAACAAAGCACATGATGCTGGCAGAACCGAGCAAGCATGGCCGAAAGTGGTAGGGGATGTGAGACGAGGGATTGGTGTTTAAGAAAGAAATAGAGGAAAGGGAGGTAGAGAGGAGTGAAACTCCGGCTGCGAGCTCCGGCTACCACAGAAGGACAGAACAAGCGGAGAGGAGATGGACCACCGATGGAATTTTAGGGCTCGCCAATGCCAGACTAGGTGAGAAATTTTAGGGGGAGATTACGAACATGAGGTGGGAGGAAGAACGGAAGGAGAGAGAAGTGAAATGGTTGATGCATTCGATGCGGCGGAGTTCAAGCAAATTTGGCTTAAATTTGGCTTGTGGTCTCGTGCCTCTTGCTAGCGGTAGGTTTTGCAAAGAGAAATTGGCTGTCTGAGCAAACGGCTCTCATCGGACGCCCGGCCCATATCATTGTCCTATTCTATTACGAGGAAAGGAGCAGATACAGGTATCAAGTACAGTAGGTATGCTGAACTGAATCCACTGAAACTTGCCTAAGCCAAAAAATTTAGCATAACTTTGAGCAAACCCATTGGTCAACAAAAAGGCGCTGCACCTTTTCAGCCATTGCAATGGCCGTGAGAAGTACCTGACCGCGATGCTTTAATTTCAGTGTCGCGAATTGGAACAGTACTACACAACACCATGTTGGTTGATGAAGCTCTGAACTTTCTGCAAGGAATGAGTCAAAAGACCACAAGAACCTGATGTGATTCAACTCAAAATTCCTACAAACCAAATAGTAGTAGTCAAGAGTCAAGACCATAAAAAGTGGGCGCTCTTTGCATTATAAAAATTTAACCTTTTCGTAGGTCATCCTTTAAACTTAGAATCCAATAAATTATGCTGCTGTCACTTGCTTTACTTCTTACATTATCTTTTGCTGTTTGATCAGCTCAGCTGTGGCCCATCTGATGAACATATATATACTAGTCATAGTTGACCGAAAATAGATTGATGCCAACTAGCACTTCCAATAAAATACACTAGAGAAATTAAAAAATTTGAAATAAGAAAGATTATATTCCATATCCAACCCATGCATCCATATGATATTCCACTTCATTACTTGCATGAGCAAATCATAGTTTGACTTTGACCTGCCCTACACACACATGAAAACAGTGCATGCACCATTTGATGATTCATCTACAGTTCAGCTCATCTGTCGCATTCATAAAAAGTATTTCCTCACCAATAATTCATTCATTTGATGCTTTTTTGTGTTATTAATTGTGTGCTTGTTTGTGGTGGATCGGTGCCGTCCCAACCTGATCAGTGCCTATCAACTATCATGCGCCGGAAAAGTGGGGGTTGTCAAGGGAGAGGTGAGTTCTGATCAATCTTTGCACTGACACAGGAATAAAACTAATCATTATACAAGGATTTTGTTTGGTTCAAGGATGATTCACTCATTTGTTCGGATGCATGCACTCAGAGATCTTGTCTAGCTCAATTATTAATTTTACATCTCATTTAGTTGAGAAATACATCTCAAACCTGTAGTCACCGAATATTAGAAGGGAAAGGACATAATTAACATAATGATAAGGTTCTAAGGATTACATGTCCAGCACAACTCACTTCACAGGTGAAGATAGGTAGGAGCAGACACAGTTTCTTTCTTTACAAAATGAAAGCTCCCAAAGCCTGGAAGAGAAGGTGAAGAAAAAACACACCAAAGGGTAGTTACCTATACTAGTCAGTTCATCTTAATTAGACAGCAAACAGCGCAAACTTGAAACGACACCAAATCTTCGATCTGGTTCACTTCACAATTCGCCCTGAAAAAGAGGCTCTCTATATGTTAAAACATTAGGGCAGACACTCCTTGGGTCTCTGGCAGCCATGGCGAACTATACAACTGCGACTGCAGGTGTTAGCGCAATCTCCATGGCAGGCGGCGGTTCAGGCCAGGAAAACTCGAAGGGGGCTTCGATTGCAGGGAATGGAGCAGGCAGGATCATCTCTTTGGGGCATGATTCCGTGTAATGGAACTCAATCTGGAGGCGGTGGTGCAGCGGTGTCGATGCCATGATACCCTTTTTTATGTCAGCCTGCAGCTCACGGATTGGGATGGCAGCCAAGAAGCTCTTGATGTACTCCTTGCACGACTCCTTACCCTTCAACACGAGCTCATTCTCTTCAGTATCAGTTTCGCTATCCTGCTCGGTTGAGGAGCACTCTGAAGAATCATTCAGACGTTCACTGGAATCAGGGATGGCTTTTTCTTTTCAGCAGGTACTTTGTTAATAGTAGTGTTGTCATCAAACTTCAAAATGTAGGCCTGGTTGCAACCTTCATACAGCCTCTCACCAAGTGTATCGATAATGTAATATGCATCAGCCTCAACCTTGAGGACGAAGAAGTGATCGTTCCAGCTGACAATATATAGAGTAGGTTTTTCAGTAGAACACACTGCGGCTCGGCTAATCTCATCCCAGATGTTATCAAATGACATTGCACCATCAAGGAAGTCGAATCCACTGACATCCTCAGCACTTTCAGGCTGGAAGAACCCAATGAATGACTTGTTAGGAGCAACTGTGAGTGGGCGGATCTTGGCACGAAGGACTGTTTCAAGATCAAAATGCTTGTCGGGAAAGCGCTCTCTATAGGTCTCATTCTCACAAAGTTTCCTCCACTCTAGAGACCCTTCTCGGATGAGGCTGTCAAACTGTGAGCAGATTGGCATCTGATCCTGGTTTGCTTGGAACCAGTCCGCAATAACAGCCACAAGTGCGGTGCAGGCGCTCTCCCCTGCAGCTCGTTCACTCCTTTGGTCTATTGATGCAAAGAACACCTGGGTGGAAAGCTTCAAATGGCCATCACGACTAAGAACTTCCTTTGACTCCCAGTTCCCCACAACAAAATTGTCATCACCAAATACCGACACCATACTGTTGACAGAACCATTTGACCCCTGGAAATGAGAAAGATCATATGCTATCAATAAACCTCCCAACAATAATGCCAGTACAAACAAAATTTGAAATTAAAGATGCTTTTCCAAGATATCAAGGATAAAAGTACCTCTGAAAAATACTCATCAGAAGAGATCAATAGCCGCCGATCGTAGTCAATATCATCACCCCCCTCTTCCCCATTCTTGTTCTTCAATAAAGGCTCCCCTTTCTTCGGCGGTTTCTCTTTTCTCCATCGAACTGATCGAAGTATGCTCTTTTTTCGCCAAATAGCTATTGAAGTATGTTCCTCGGCAGTGGATGATGGCTCTTGCTCTGCATGATAACTGGCATCAGATTTTCGGTGACTGTAATATATCCAGTCCTCATCCTCTCCATCAATCCTTGCATGTGCATAAAATAGGCCACCAGCATAATTTACAGACTGCAGTGAACCATAGCTGAAGGACTTCCTGACAGTTGAACCCCCTAAGTCACCACCCCGCTCACTATCATCTAGATCATTATCAGAGTCAGTGTCGCAAGAGTATTCAGCACCACCATCACTATGAACATAGCGATTCTCCTCACTGCCATCATCATCTCTGTTAGTCTTTTTTAACCTACGTTTTGACACTAGACCTGTCAAGTTCTTCACCTTTTTCAGCCCTGCTTTAATGACAGAAAGCTCATCTTTTCCAGAAGGAACAGAGTCACCAGAGGAGGGTGACAATGGGGCACTAACAACAGAACGCTGTGAAGCATCAGGCGATTGGTGAGGAAGTCTTAGTTCCACCAGGCTCAAAGTGAGCTGAAAAAAATGACACCAAAGTCACACAATGATTGACTATCTGAGAATCATAAACCAAAACTAATCTTTGTATTCCAATGGATAAAATCAGACATTTGACAAGAAAGTGTCACTGGCTTATATCATCGTACGACCAACATACATGAAGTGATGGGGCAGACTCGGGTGCACCGTTGGGCATCGACAACGGGAGGATTATCTCGATCTCCTCTTCAGCAGCAGATGTGTAATCTGCTAGGTTCAGTGAAGCAGTTCCCAGAGTAGTTTCGCCCTTTGGCCCTTTATTTGAATACTGCACCAACAAAAACAAAACCAAGGAGGTGAGACTAAACTGCAGGAAACCATTCGAAAAAAGCCAACCAAAAGAAGATGTCAAAAGATCTATAGTCTATACATTCCTTGTTATGCTTGCAAAACTCAGCAAAACTGGTTACGTGCCTTATATAAGAATTTAAATGTGTTTGTCACGAAGTACACTAAAGGCTATAAAGACCCCAAATTTAGCACTCCATTTCTTCTGCGCGTGATAATTGGGTGACAAGCTCCGCTACCAATCACACACAATGAACTCAAAAGCAATTAATCAACATAATGGTGAATACCCAATGTCGAAGTACCCAAAGCAAACAACACGACAAAATGGTAATTCCGCCAATCACAAACTAGTCAGAACAAATACGACACCATGGTAACGGCATCACCATAATTTTTTTAACGTATCTATGTTTGATTTAGGGCTCACAAAGCAACAATTGGCAAGGACAATAAACCTGAGCAATTCATGATTGGCCAATTTCTACTGAGTTTCAAAAGCGACCAAATATTATAATTGTGCACACTCCCTGATTTGCCTCTCTCTCTCTTTCTAAAGATATATAAATTGCACATTGAATTACATGGCTTTCTGGTTTCGCAGCTAGCCTGTCATATATTCAAATAACTCGGTTCTTTAAACCAACATAATTTAGCTAAAGAACACTTCACTGTTCTAAATTAATCAAATAAAGCTAAAGCGATTAGGAACCTACAAATAACTTCGTTGACTGACCGCAACACCCAATCATTGTAGCAACCAAAGAAAGGGGGAAAAGAGGCTAGGCTAATTATCATATCATTGCAAAAACTAAAGGAAAAAAACCAACACCAACCACCAGTATAAGCCAATAACAGCCACAATTTTGTTAAGGCTCCATAAATCATATATTTTACAGAGAATATTTCTTTTCGAAAAAAAAGAAGATAAAATAAATTCTAAATTTGTTCTTCTGTTAAAGTTTTAACTTGTTGCCTTCAAAGATAAATTCTAAATTTGTTCTTCTCTTAAAGTTTCAACTTGTTGCCTTAAAATTTTTTGTTTTTGTAAAGACAAGATCCAAACGAATTTAAAGAAGTTATCATTTTTCTTCGATACCAACAAAAAACCAATGAGACTGACCTTTTCAATGCCAAAGTCAAAACTTTCACCATCACTATGACCAGAATGAAATGCTAAAAAAAATCGAAACAAGAAATACTCAAACACCCAAGGCAAACTCAATCCAATGATCCAATCAAATCAAACTCTAACAGAAAGAGCGCACAGAAACTACTCAGAAAACAAATTCATCAAGCCAATCTAATCAAAAGCACACAAAACCATATCAAAACCTCTTTTTTCGCACGAACGAACAAACAAACAAACAAACAAATTAATCTAGTTCACATGCATCAAGGAGATTAAAGCAAAAGGAAGGAAGAGATGCTCACATTGAAGACGCGGAAGGAGAGTTCCCAGGGGTGGAACGCGGCAGCCTTGCGGTGCGACGCCGGCGTGAGCAGCACCACGTCCTCGAACTCCTCCTCCCACACCACCGCCGACGACACAATGGCGGCGCCCTCCTCCGCGTCGGCCACGGCCGCCTCAAACCGCGTCTGGTTGCGGCACACCCTGGGGCCCTTCCACCTCGCCTTTGGGCCCTTCCACGCCACCTCCACCGCCCCCCTCGCCTCCGCGTCCGGCGAGGGGGCCGTCGGAGGCGGCAGCCCCTCCGCCTGCCGCACCACCAGCCGGACGCCGAACTTCCGCGCCGGCGGCGGCCACGGCCACACCATCAGCGGGCGTCGAAGTACCCCGCTGCTCCGCCGCAAAACTCCGGCCAAGAAACCTCCAGATGAGTAAAAATTCCCACACAAACCCGAGCCAAAAATCCAAACTTGCACCAAAAAAACTGAATTTAATCCCAACTGGGACCAAGAATCCCACAAAGATCGGATTCTCGGGGCCGAATTGGCCCGGCGAGCCTCGAATCGGAGGAGGAGGACGGCACGAGGTTGGATTTTGACGGCGGAATCGGGACTATCAGGGGCGCGGATTCGTGTCGGGTCGGGATGGGATTTTAGGGAGGGAGTTGGAGATAGGGACGGGAAGAACGAATATACGAGGAGAGATGCAAGCGAGTGAGGAGGAGAATAAATAGGGGAGAAGGGGTAAAAAGATTAGGATTGGGATGCTCTGCTGTTTTGGTCGAGTCGCGGAGGTGGGGCCCACCGGCCGGCCTCGCTTTGCCCAAAAAAAGCTTTTTTTTTTCCTCTCCTAGTTTCTGGATAATTCTGTGTTCGTTGGTTACACTCTGTTAATTGCCTCGTTGTTTTCGCTAGCCTTTGGATCAGATTATAAATTATATGTTGGTTCTTGTGTTTCGTGAAGTTTCTTGGGTGACCGGAGCCGTTAGATCTTGTACGGAGGGAAGGGGGATGCATGGGAGGGTAAAGATAACTCCAATAATAGCATGTCAACCGTCGATTAACCTCTTCTATGTTAGGAAAACTTTAGATGCAAGAAAGAAGCGTGACAGAGAAGAGAAACTGTCTCTTCCTCAAACAACCACCTCTACACACGAACTAAGACAAAACAACCAGTGCATGTGAGAGAGTGGGTGAAAAAGTGAGAATATTATAAATTTAGCATAAATGTCAGAGACAACTTGTTAGAGACAGCTTATTAAGGGTATCTCCAATAGTTAGATATAACATTGTCTCTAACATATGCTACATCATCTTTAGAGACAACATCTCTAATATATAGTCTCCGGTACACTCTCTAAGATTTATATTTTATAATTTTTCTTTGAAACAGGTTCACATATCAATTAGAGTAGATTAATGTATCATATCTTGTTTTGCGTGCACGACAGTCTCTTCAGAAAAAGACAACATGTGCTCTATCCTCCACGTAGGATTTTGTTGACGCAGTATAGCTAAGAGATGACAATAAATACACTCTTGGAGATGTCATTAGAGGTGTTATCTCTAAATCTGTCTTTCGATGACGTAGAGTTGATATAGTAAATTTAGAGACGACACTAGTGAAGATGCCCTCAAAAAATATGATCTGTTTTCTAATCGCCCAGTGTGGTGGCTGTCTTTTCGGTGGTTTGGTTAGTTGTGTTAGATTGAAGATAAATAAGCCATCATCAAGGTACGATAATTTCCGTGCACTGACTTGTGACTTAGTTTTAACATGGATGGTTGATGAGCAGCCATTAGCGGTTATGGCCTAGAATGCTAGCTATTAGCGATCTAACAAATCTATGTTTAGTTCGTCCATGGGATATTACTTTTGATGCGGAATAGGTCAACAACTAGCTATAATGTGTCGTAATTCTCTAACAACTAGCTCATGTGTCTATTGTAACAGTCACTGTGTTAAGCTCGGTTATCCCCTACGATGAGAAGGAATTATTCACGAATCATAGTATCTTTATTTATTTATTTATTTATTTTGCTCTTTTCGGTTAATTTAGGGCATGTTTGTTTGATTTGTTAGCGATATTTGGTAATATCAATGAAAATTGGTTACCGTTTGGTTTGCTAGCAATATTTGGTAATACTAACAAAATTCAATGTCACACGTAAACAATCCGAGGATGATGAAATCGTTCACCAAAATTTAACTTGGTTGCAATTCAAACAACATTCATTTTGCTACATTTAAGATTTACCTAAATTTTAGCTATATCAATTTTTGACTTGATTCATTGGTGCCACGAACAAAATAGCCCCTTAATGCATGTGCACACAAAATGGACAATGCTCTCTGTGATTAGTTAGCGCAAAAAATGGCACGCTCGAACAGAGCTAGCTTTGGATTGCCACACACAAGCTCGATCAGTTCATAAGCTGTAATTAATGTCGTCCGATAGGGAGGGGGAAAGATTTTATGCTGTTGTTGAGGAATCATCACTAGCGAGTTCAGTTCGAATGATCACCTCGTATATAAACATAGAAATCACATCAAATAATGCAAGAACAAATAGTAGATTAAATACACAGAGAGACAAATGCGTAAGGGGTATTCTTCTTCTTTATTCCTTCATCAAGCGATCCGCCTTTTACAATGATCAGCACCCCTATTTATAGTTCACACACTCTGTTAGGATTTTGGATGGGACGCCCACCTATAGATCAGCTACTGGACCAAGCTCATGGTTTCCCAACACTCCCATTGGGCACCCATCCTCGCATGTTCATACCTCGTCAAAACTCCATTAAAAAACTCAGTGAGAAAAATTTGAAGAAAGTGTACATAATACACGTTCTACTGTGTTTCACGAATTGCCTCGTTAAAAACCTTAGCCGATAAACTTCAGGAAAACTCGTCAAGGTAAACAGAGTACAATCCACATAATTTTATTTAATCTCTATGATTTACTATTTGGGTACTCCATCTTCGTGATCAAGTTTCACTAATAAGTTCATAAAGATTCTCCTCTTGAATTCTGCACTTCTCTAAGTCTCATCATTCAAATTCTATGTATGCATCTTTCAAAGCTAGACGCTGGAAGTAACTTAGTGAATAAATCTGTAAGATTTTCACATGACTTAGTATGAAGTACTTTAATTTCATTTATCTTTTGCAATTCATGATCATAGAAGAACTTGGGGTTGATATGCTACGTGATAGGACTCCTCACATAACCCATCTGCACTTATGCAATACAAGCTGCATTATCTTCATAGATAATAGTGAGGTTTGTGCGGTATTCAATCTACATGACTGTCGGATGTGGTGAATCATCCGCCGAATCCAAGCACATTCTTGTGAGGCCTCGTATAGTGCTATAATTTTTGAATGGTTCATCGAAGTTGATACAAAACTTTGCTTAGACTATTTTCATAAAATTACAGTTTCACCACATAAGAATACATAGCTTGTCTGTAAGTTGGTTGTATGCGGGTCCAACATATACCCGGCATCTGCATAGCCATTCATAGACATGTCTTGGTTCTTTCTGTAGAACAGATCAAGGTCTTTGCTTCCTTGAAGGTATCGGAAGATGTCCTTTCTTCCCTGCCAATGACTTTTGGTAGGTTCTGCACTATACCTTGCTAGTAGGTTTACGGCAGATGCAATGTCCGGTCTAGTACAGTTTGCTAAACACATGAGTGCTCCTATTGCACACAAGTAGGGGAATTCTGGTCCCATGACTCCCCCCCCCCCATTCTCTAGGTTTGTATGGATCCTTGTCTTGCTGCAAGGATCTTTCGACCATTAACACTTTCGAAGGGTATGCCTTTTTAAAGTCGAATCTTTATAACACCTTTTGAGTGTAGGTTGACTGATACACTAATAACCATTCAGGGGTATGCTTAAGCTGCAAGACTAGGCAATGTTTGGTTTTACACAAATCTTTCATTTCAAAATCTGACTCCAGGTAAGAGCTTGCTTTCTTAATACATTCCAGGGTTCCGATGATATTTAGATCATCTTCATACACTGAGATTATAAAAAAATTCATCCTGGAATTGTCGTATAAATACACAACGATTATTTTCATTGTTCGTGTAACCTATCTTGCATAGAAAGTTACTTCAAGAGATTATACCACATCCTGCATAATTGCTTAAGTCCGTACAGTGACTTTCTGAATTTCACACTGTACAGATTTCTATTTGCTCTGTCTTGGTTCGGGACAAGGATACATTCAGATATCTTCATATAAATGTTCGAATCCAAATTTCTATAAAGGTATGCAACCACCACAACCATCAATTTTATTTCTAAATTCAAGTTTGCTTCATTGAGATTAAATATCTAAAGGTCACTCCGCCCATGACCGGGGAATAGGTTTCTTCATAATCAACTCCTGGATGTTGAGTGAAATTTTGTGCCACAAGCCTTGCTTTACTTCATTATTTTTATTTTTATTTCGAACAAATACACACTTATACCCTACGGGGTGTACATAGGGAGGTGTGCGGCTTACAGGTCTAAACACCTCTCTTTTATTCAGAGATAATAATTTTGTTTCTATTGCCTTCTTACAATCTTCTTAATCTGATCTTTTTTACATTCAGCGAGCGATACAGGCTCTGGATCAAGATCGATGATTGTGGTATTTTTTTTTTGCAAAAATAAATATCAACATTGACTGTTGTCCTATTCATAGATTCTCCTGTGGCCCCATAATGTATAGTTATTTCTTCATAGGTCGATACTCCTAATGCTTCTACTTGCTCACCATTGTTTCCAATTACGGGGCAAGTCCTTTTAGTTTTTCAGCTCCGATGTGTGCGTACATATCCATCTTGATGTCTCTCTCCATGGAAATGTTCAAATCCGGTATGACTTTCTTGAAGGTTCTATACTGGTGTCAGGTCTCAACTGACTCCCTTTCTGGTTCTAGGGAACTTCGGTGATCTACTGTGTAAAGTTATTCTTATCATTTTTCACCAGGCATCCAAGGTTACTTTGGGGTTCGACGGGCCGAAGTTCTCATCCTTTTCTGAGGCCTTAGAACGGAATTAGGGATACCTTCATCGGTATTTCAACCCTCTCCAGTGCATTGCGTGCAGGCACATGCGACTTGGTCACGCTCTTCAAATCACTAAAGTTGTCAGACAGTTGATTCGCTAATACTTGCAAATCAATTATCTTTTGGACTTCTCTATTTGCTTCACTAGTGTGCGGGTCATAGGCATGGATTCTCGTGGCTTGCCATATTATTTTTGATATTTTTCATCAACGGGTTGATTTTCTCCCCCAAATAAGGGGAAACTATCCTCATCAAATATGCTATCAGCGAAATGAACTACTTTCAAATCTCCAGTCATGGGGTCCAAATACCTGATTATGGATGTTGTCTCATAACCAACATATATCCAAGACTTTGGAGATGGCCCATTGCAGTTCACTGCGGTGGTGGTATAGGTACATAAACCTTGCAACCAAATCTGCGAAGATGGTAAATTTTCGATGCTGACCCTTGCGCTAGTTGCATAGGTGAATGGATATTATATGCCGGTGGTCTAAAATTGATAAGAGTTGTTGCGTGTAGGACTGCGTGTCCCCAATATGTAGTTGATAAATTATAATTCTGCAAAATCTGCTAGTCCATTCTGGGTGTGGGCATGCAGTACTAAATACTAAACGTTAAGTCCCATTGCTATGCATTAATCATAAAATATCTTCAAAATAAATTCCCAGCGTTGTCCATTCTGGTGGACTTCACATGATGACCAGGGAAATTTTTCTTAATGTTAATTATCTATGAGATTAGCTTTGCAGAAACGTGGTTTCTCATAGACAATAAACATACGTGCGACTATTTCGAGGAAGCATCGATGAGCACCATAAAATACCTAAATGATCCTGACAGGGGTTATATACGACTGCAAATATCTCCCTGGATATGGTCTAGGAATGCAGGGATTTCATACTTCACTTTCAGAGCAGAATGTCTAGTAATTAATTTCCCGGTGGCACATGTGCGCACAAAATCTTCCTATTTCGGGAAATTCTTTACATCGATATCATATCCATGTGAATTGTTAATTATATTTCTCATCATACTAAGACCTAGGTGGCATAATCTATCATGCCAGAGATAGAAAAGTTCAGAGAGCTTCTAAATACGGTTTTCAAGACAGTTTAGGCTGCAAGTGTCTTAATATTAGTGTAGTATAGCCCAGTTTCATATGCAGAAAGTCGTTCTAACACCCTTTTCCATTTTCTTTACGCTTTGTAATGAGCAGGTATTTCTTACCATACTCTTATTCAGTCTCTACATGAAAACCATTAGCGTGAATATCCTTTAGAGTTCTAGTCGATTATGAGCACACCAAGGCTTCTTTAATGACCAAAGTTGTACCCATCGGGAGTATAATTATGGCTCTTCCTAAGCTTATTATGCAAGTATCGATGCCCGCGATTATCGTAAGACTATCAACATTCCTGTTGATTGACTGAAGAATTTTCGTCTCTCTCAAGATGGTATTCGTTGTGACGCTATGAGCTAAGCACACTTCCTCCATAGGACTCCACACGCATTCTGATACTTCAAATACTAGAACATAACTTGATATTATAAATACGAGAAAATTAAGTCTTGTAGGACTTATCACAAGAATTTAATGCTTTGCTCTCTTAGAGCTTACAACCATTATTCAAAGGATAAATAATTCGATATTCTGCTTCAATCTGCTCCATGGTGATCTTCTCCTCTAGAGCAACTACAGCTGCAGCCGCTGCGATGTCCAAAGGAGGGCTGTCCACATCCATGAGTGCAACTAATGGATGTGGATCCTCCGTGCCTGCAATGGCGAGGTGTGTCTTATGATGTCCTCTGTCCTTTGTCCTTCTTCTTAGACTGGAAAGCATCACTAACGTGCGACCCACAACTTTACCCTTCTTTCACCTCTCCTTTGTGAAAGGCTTCCTCACCTTGTAGCTGCTACTATTGGCTTCATGGCCAACAGTGCTACTAGGCGTCTGTGAGATATAGTTCTTACTTAGAACATCATATTGAGCTTCCGCAATTTGCATGAAGTCAATCAATTCGGCATACTCCTTGTAGCCGTCTTGGCGATAGTTGCGTACAGATTGCACCACATTCGGGTGAAAAGTAGAGAGACTTCTCAATCTTCTGCTTATCCGTGATTACCTTATCACAGAGTTGAAACTGATATAAATTCTGGTCATGCTGGGCCAGCTCTTCGAATTCCCGGTTCGTGATGTCAGTCATCTATATATTCATGCAAAGAGTTCATAACATTACTACTGGTAATTTGTATAAAATAGTTGCAAAATAATCATAATGCTCTTTGAACTCCCGGCTCGTGATCCCGTATTTTCTATGTATTTTTCATGATTTGCTGCTATTTTAGCAATTAAAAGTAATATAAACAATCATAGATAACCAAAACAGTAGATTTTAATGCCATTTTCTACTGGAATATGAATTTTCGGCGAATTCTGTAATTTTTAGAGGGCTAAACCGCTAAATTTTAATTTCGATAAATTTTTCGCGCATTTTTTCACTTTCTGGGGCGTTATTCTGGAAGAAGTTCTTTCCCAAAATGTTTTATCGTAATTTCCAGAACTTCGATGGTTTATTTGTAAATTTCTGGGATTTTCCTTCCCCCATTTTTCTCTCTCTTCTGAGTCCCCCCTTTTCTTTTCCGAACGCGGGCTGGGCTGTTCCACATCGCATATGGCCTTTTCGGCCAGACCAGTAAAGGGGCACACGGTAGGGTTTCCCTGCCCTGCTGACCGAGGCGGCTGGCCCTTCACGCGTGTGGCGCGACGAGCACACGACGACGGCATGCGTCCGGTAGCATGGGTGAAAGCATCTAGGCCCCTAAAAATGTATTTTGGTAATTAATGACATTATGTGAATATAGGACTAATATGTTTGTTGAAGTGATTACAAGGCATAGTCCCGAATGACAAAGTGAAACCAAGGAGCTACATGTCAAAGAATGTTGAGAAGATGGAGTTGATCTCAAAGGCAAGGTACAAATAGACTAGGACCCCTTTTGAATTTTACCGGTCTTTGGAGTATGGAGGAAGACCGGATTTTAGGATAAATATCGTACTATTAAGGGGGAGCTTGTCTAGTAGCTTGAAAGCATCTCATTATGCCTTTGGATCAACTTAGGATCATGCATGTTCTTTTGGTCTGGTTTCAAAAGAAAAATCTTCTTCTCGATACACAATCGGAAGTTCGGCGTTGATATGCGGAACTTCATTCTGTGATTCTTCCGAAAAGGTTGCGGCTTGATTTTTCCGAGAGCAACCGTTTTGGACTTAGCCGATTCTCGAGCGCGGAAGTTCCGCCATGATACGAGCGGAAGTTCCGAATATCGGTTGCTCCGAAAATTTTGCGGTTTGATTTTTCCGAGAGCATCCGTTTTCGGGACTTAGCCGATTTCTCGAAGCGCGGAAGTTCCGCAATGATATGAGCGGAAGTTCCGATTATCGGTTGCTCCGAAATATTTGCGGTCCGTTTTTTTCAGAGAGCACCCTTTTTGGGGACTTAGCCATTTTCGCAAGTGCGGTAGTTCCGCTGTGGAATAAGCGGATCTTCCGATTATCGGAAGAACCAAAATCTAGTTGGCGGAAGTTCCGCACATAAATCCAACGGCTAGATCAGAGCATTTAATGCTCACTGTAATGACCATTCTGATGCACTCGATTGAAGAGCGGAAGTTCCGCACCTTACACGGCGGAAGTTCCGATTTCCCTGAATGTTGTCTGATTTTCTACATAACGGTCATATTTGGTTGTGGGGGGTATAAATGCACCCCCACCAACTTAAGGACGTGTTGTTGAGCATTCATTCAATTCATTTGAGCCTTGAGCACTCCTCTCACTCCTCATTTACTCTCTTTGCACACATTTGTGAGGTTGTGAGCAAAAACAAGAGCATTGCATTATTAGTTGATCCTTTGGCTCTTGATTGCCGTCAAGTGAAGGTCAAGGTCTATTCTCTTGGTGCTTGTCGGCACCTAGACGACTTGGCGGAGGTTGCGCGGTGATCTCTTCAAGAAGCTTGTGAAGAGACCCGTCGCCGGTTGTGATTGGTCGGTGTTCACCAACTCCGGAGAGGAGGAAGAACAACCAAGTGATCGAGAGAAGGCTTAATTTATGGAGCCGGCTTGAGTGAATCAAGCTTCCTCAACGTGGACTAGTGAAGATCGACAAATCTTCGATACCACGGGAAAAACCTCCTTGTCCTTGTGCGGTTAATTCTTATCTTTACTTATTGCACTTAATTGTGTAGCTCATAGCTTGTGATAAATATCTTTGCCTAGTGTATCTTGCTAATTTGGATAATTTGATCTAGAAATTTTAGAAACCTTCTATTCACCCCCCTCTAGTCGGTTATCCTTGATCCTACAATGGGTAACGCGGCGTGGAGCACGCGGCGTTCGGGCCGGCGGCGCTGGCCATACGGGTGGCCAGCAAGCGAGTTCATGGTGCATGGCGTTCGGGCCGGTGATGCTGACGCATGCGGGCAACCGACGGGCGAGTTCATGGCGTTGGCGCGGAGGCGCTGCAGGCGCGGTGTGGGCCAATCGACATAGGCGCAGAACCTTCTTGGGCCTGGCGGCGTGGCCGGTCAGTGCAGGAGCGGCGTTGTAGTTGTGGCTTCAACGCGTGCGGGTGGCCGGGTGCTCGTACGGGTGGCGTCGTGCGGGAGCCATGTTCAGTGTGCGGCACGGCTGCGGGACCGGCGTCGGTGCGGCGGCCGGCTTCGTGTGGGAGGTGAGGGGCGCGGTGACAGCTTCGCTTGTGTGGAAGGCGAGGCTGGAGTCAACAGTGGCCATGCGAGGCCGGTGTTCTTGCTTACCGGTGCCATGCAGGGCAGCGGTGGCCTTTCGGCCACGTCGCAAAGACGCAGCCGCTCGGTGTCGACGAGGTGCCGGTGGCGGGCGTGGGTAGTGAGGCTTCAGTGGTCGGCGTATCGGGTGGTTTAAACGGCGAGCGCTATTGTTTGGCGCATGGCGCTGCGGCGGCATTGGGGGGCTCGACATGGTCGACGTGACCACATACGGGCAATCGTTCGGGGCTGCATCGGCCGGATTTTTTTCTTTTTACTGTTCATGCAATGATCTATAGGTATTGTTTATTGTTCATGCATCGATCTACAGTGCAATCAATATCCTCTCTTTCATGCGATCTACCGATCATCTTGGCTGGCGACTTCAAGTCGGATCGCGTTAGATTAGAGTGGATTTGCATCGTAGAAAATAATCTAGAAAGCAACAATTGCAGAATTGAAAGCGATATAGAAAATACGATTCGATCTACGAGCGTCGTGTTACGACGATTACCTTTCGATCCGAGTAGAGTAGGCCTAGAGGTAGGCTTAAGTCGATCATGTTGATAACGTGTTGAGAAACCATTGTTAGCGAGTCCAGTCCGAACGACCACCTCGTAAACAAACGTATAATCACATCAAACAATAGAAGAATAAATAGTAGATTGAACACACACAGAGACAAAGGTGTAGGGGGTATTCTTCTTCTTTATTCCTTTATCAAGCGGTCCGCCTTTTATAATGACTAGCATCATCTATTTATAGTCTACAGACTCTGCTAGAGTTTTAGATGAAGCGCCTACCCATGAACCAACTGCTGGGCCAAACCCATGGTTTCCCATCTCAATAATTGTAATTAATCCTATGGGCCTTACTATTACAAAGCACCCGAAAGCATGCTAGACCTAGAAAACCACATCTATTATATGCACCTCAAAGCATCGATCTTGACCGAAATTGAGTGATTCAATTCAGAGAAACACAAGTTCTTCCCCAAGATGGGGAGAGATAATCGACGAGTTAAGTACACAGACTCTCTGTTTTGAAGTAGTCAATGCAGAGGATCTACAATGTATTAGCATTAGGAACGATTCTCACCGTCCGATTGAAAAGTAAATGTCTAGATCAATTGCTACAAAAAAATTTTGTCGTGATGTTTTTCTACACTAAAATCACTACAATATTTTTTTGTTGTGATGTTTTTTGTCCTGCAGTTTTGCTACAGTTCGCTATAGGGTGATATTCATTTCCTAGAAAATACATTGTTCATATAGTAGACCTCTGCAGTGCTGAAGATGATCTGGGCACAGGTGGAATGTGAATTAACGAACGTGGATGGTTAATTACAACTTACAAGTCACCATGTTTTGATCCAAGGATGTAATCAATTTTCCAATGTTTTCCATGTTTGCGATGGCATTTGTAGGCCTGAATATTTTGCAACTCCACGATGATTGTGACGGTACGAAACAAATTTACTATAGAAAAACTAAAGAGTCGTGTTAATTTGTGTGCTTTTCACAAACAAAAAAAAACTATTTCGCACTTTTTTTTTTGGTAGTGGAGTGTAGTCCCTTGGTTCTGGTTAATTATAACCACTAAAAAAAATATACAAGCAATTTATAAAATAAAATCTACAGGACATGATTTTTTTTTACATATATAACTAGAGCTATGCACTCGAGAGTATAGCCTCCGCATTAAGGAACATAAGAGCTTGGAAGAAGACAAAAAGGAAGGCTGCGTAAGAGCATCTCCAATGGTATATTATTGTCGTCTCTTAGCTATATCACGTCAACAAAATCTTACATGGAGGAGATAGATAGTATATATCGTCTCTTCTTGAAAAGACTGTCGTGTACGTGAAACAAGATAAGATACATTAATCTACTCTAGTTGACATGTGGGTCTGTTTCAAAGAAAAATTATAAAATATAAATATTAAAGAGTGTACTAGAGACTATATATTGAAGATATTGTCTCTAAATATAATATAACATATGTTATAGATAAAATTATCTTTAACTATTAAAGGTGCCCTGAGTTACTACTATGTTCAATTATTATTATTCGATGACTCACTACGTGCAATTATGATGTTGGTTTCTTGTTCAAGGCTCTAAAAAGTGGCCATACAAGAGCCAAAAGTCCAGCCATTATTCAGAGCTAAGCGCGTGTCTGTGCTTGTGTTTTACTCTTGATGGTGATCTAGCCAAGCTATTAAACTAACAGTACAAGTTTTGTTTAGTCTTTGCTTACTATTATTATTATTATTGTGGTGGCCAGAAACGACCAAAGCGACATATATAGGCAATACCACTGTCACACCACCCATGTATGTTCCTTGGTGTCGTTGAAATCTTAAAGTCCTAAAGGCGTGTACCCCACCCATTTTGCCCACGGGGAGATACCAACCACAGCAGGTGTGACAGTGCATGCCCAATAAGTCAACACGCACTAGCCCTAGTGTACACACCATTTCGACCTACACACTGCACGTTTTTTTTCTTCTCCAGATCCTAGATGTACTCCAAAAGCCAAAGGATGTGATTATTTATCTCTTCTGATGGGGATATATTGATGATGCACACATATATATTCACAAAAGATAATCATATCGATCATGATGTGTATTTCGTCAACAGCTAGTTTGTCTAGAAGACATGCATTTTCTTAATAATTTCTAGAAAATGGTTTGGCGTAGCTCAGGCAGATTTCAAGATCAGAGCTCAATTCTTGTAGATGGATTATTTGTGTGGATTATTACATTTAATTACCCCGGATTTGAGCTGTCAGCCGTATCGAACAACATATTTGGCTTGTGTAATTAGCAAGAACAATCATCTAGCTAAGGGTTTGTTTGGATAGGAGGATTAGAATCAATTCGTTTGGATTGGAAGAGATTTTAGTTTAAATTTCGAGTTAATTCGAACGAATTAACTCGAATGACAACGTATCCAAACAAACCCTAAAAGTGATCGGAGGCTACTTGATCTAATTTGGCCGGCCGATGAACATCCCTCCCTTGTACTTTAATCCTTCGTCATGAGGTGACAATGTTATGTCGATGCATGCACGTATCTCTAAGTCCTAATTAACCTGACCAGTGACAGGAGTATATGTGCAAGTTATTAGCACCAGCTAGTTGACTTAAAACTGGACAGATTGCAACGAATGAAATCTACTGCAGCTAGCTAATACTCCTCCGTTCCCCGAATACATATTATTCTAGCTTTTTAAATTTTGTTTCTAAATACATGTATTGTTGTTCTACGAGTTTGCATTCATTATTCCTATGATCATTTGACTGTTATGGAACACACACTATTCAGGAGCAGTAAGTGAGCTAACGAAAGGAGAATACTACATGATCTATCCAGAAACGGAGAGAGAGTGTGTGTATATATATAACCTAGAAATACTCCTCCCTCCTCACATAAAAATATGGTGGCGACGGGTGGGTCTTGTTAGAATTGATCTCGGGCATTTGGCCCAACGGCCAAATGCCCAACCCCTTCGATCGCATACGATCGGGCGCCCGACCATTAGGTGGCGGGCCTGTCGCCGACGCCACATAAAGGAGGTGGGGCCAGGCGGCACGGACACCGAAGTTCACCGTGCCGCCGCCTAAACCCCACCCGAACAAACCCTAAGCTGATCTAAAGGGAGGCGCTGAAGCGACGGGAAGAACACCGCCACCTCTACCGATCACCGCCGCCTCTACTACACGGGAAGAACACCGACGCCTCTACCAACTACCGTCGGCCTCGTCTCCACTCGGGATCGATCACCGCCGCCTCTACTACACGCAAGCCGCCATGGCTAGCTCCTCCCTCTCCACATCCGACGGTAACCGATCCCATCGCCCTCTATCTCTCCCTCTCTTGTTCGATTTCTTATGAACCCGAACCCCAAAATCAAGAACAAAAGAAAAGAGATCTAAGAGAAGATCTAACAATGGTATCAGAGCCGTCTTGGCTCAGATCCGGATGGCAAAAGAAAAGAAACAGAAAAAGAAAGGGGAAACTCGAAACCCTAACCCTAGATCTGGATAAGACCGGGACTTACCCGGTCGTGAGGGAGGATCGGGCGAGCCATGGGCTCGCCGTCGTCGCGCTGGCGTGCGGTGAGACCGGCCGAGCCGTAAGGTCGCCGTTCGTTGGAGCGCAGATTCCTCCCGGCGTGTTACGGCGTGTGTGCAAGGCGGCGGAAACGGGCCGCTTCGATGGCGGCGCGCTCCCTCTCAGGGGAGCGCGCACGCCGGCGAGAGGGCCCGCGGCGGCGCCTTGTTCGCCGCCTCGTTTCCGCTCCGTGCCGCCGCTTTTTCCGCTCGGGAGCGAGGCAGAGAGCGAGAGAGAAGAGAGAAATGAGTTAGGGTTTCGGGGGGAGTCGCCGCGCGCGGTTTTGTTCGGGCGAAAAAGCCGCTCCGCCGTTCGATTTGCATCAACGGCTGAGATCGAGCGATGCGGAGCGGATCGCCGAACGGCACGGATGCGCTGGATTCGGTCGTCGGATGTGAATCCGACGGCTAAAACCGACTAACAGAAAACCCTAACGGCCGCCATGGGCCGTGCCGCACAGTAATGGGCTGAAATCGGTGGGTTGGGCCGAATGGCCGGTTTAAACAGTAAAATGACCGGTTTTGCACAGTAAATCGGCCGGTTATGAACAGTATAATCCAGAAAATTGAATTTAATTTATTTTCAGAAGTATTTTTGAGTGAATTTCAATAGAAAAATTGTATAAAATCTCTGTAAATTTTGCACCAACGTGTTATTATTTTCAGAGATTAAATGTGCATAGTTATAATGCTTCTGATAATGAATTATTTTTTAATAATTACAGTTTCCGCTGCAAAAGTTAATGTTGATTAATTCTTTTAATTAAATTCAAACCAACAAGAGAATTTAATTTTTTAAGAATTGTTATGAATTATGATATTGTTATTTTCTGACCAAAGTTGATAATAACAGTATTATAATTTTAATTGATGTTTTATGCATTGTTCCTATTTCTGCCCAACGGTGATATAGATTTAATGTATAGATAAAATTGATTTAATTGTATGTCATATTTTTTGACCAACGTTGGAAATAAGACATATAATTTTAATGTTACGTTCTCACTTTATTTGATCTACATTTTCAGGAGGATACAACTTGATGAGTTGTATCAGAGAAATACCCACTCTCAAAGGAGATAATTATGGAGAGTGGAAGAAAAGATAGACTTAGCGTTTATCTTAGTTTGAGGTGGGTGGGTCCTCACTAAAGACGACCCACCGAGCCTACGGCACGGTGAGGGTCAAAATGAGGATGATCTTGCTTGGCGAGAAAAGGCAGAGAGATCATGCTCCCTTACGGATGTCTTATGACCTAGAGCATAAGAAATGGACCTGACCAACAAGAAATGTATGGTCGTGATAAAGAACTACGATTGAGCACGCAATTGTGGGCTCAATCATGACTGTGACAACGTCACAGAATACCTTGATAAAATAAAGAGTCGGTTCTTGGCTCTTCAAAGACATATGCAACTGACTTATTAAGCGACTTGTGAGAAAGGTATTCTGGTGGTGGGATAAGAGAACACATATTGAGGATGAGCAACTTGGCATCCAAGCTTAAACCAATGGATTTGGCACTCAAGGATGAGTTCCTTATTCACTTGATTTTTGCTTCATTGCTAGGAAAAGTTTGACACTTTTGTTGTCAATTACAATATGCAGCCCGATAAATGGGACTTAGAAAAATACATAGCAATGTGTGTTCAAGAGGAGGAAAGAATTAAATCCTCACATGGTGGATCTATCAACTATGTGAAGGATAACAAGAAAAAGCACTTTAACAGTACCTCTTTCTCAAGGAACAAGGAAAAGCCTCATCCATCGGCCTCAACGAATAAATTTCTTTGTAGACAAAGATCGGTGTCTTCATTGCAGAAGAAGACCAGGACATTACAAGAAGAACATCACGATTACTTAAAGATGATAATGGCAAAGAAAGGTGAGAACATTATTACCTTCATAAATGAATGATTGTATGTGCAATATTCTAAATCCACTTGGTGGATTGACTCAGGAGCAACTGTTCATGTTGCTAATTCTTTACAGGGATTCCGTTCGACGAGGACTACGCAAAGAAGCGAAAGATGCATTAAAGTCGCAAATGGAGTCAAGCGAAGTTGAAGTGTTGGCGATCTTTCATTAGAGTTAGCTAATGGCTCCAATCTTTACTTAGAGATGTTCTTTTGTTCCTCTTTCTGAGAGGAATTTGATTAGCGTTTCCAATTTGGACAAAGATGGTTATGATTGTAATTTTGGAAATGGCAAGTGCGAAATAATATTTAATAAAGAATATGTTGGTCTTGCCATATTACAAAATGAGCTTTATTTGTTATCATTATGTGATGATGTGAATGTCGTATGCGATAATGAGAACGTCGCGTGCGAAAGTGGATGAATCCTCGTCACGAATGTAAGCGAAAACGCAAGAGAACTCATAATGAATCGTCGAAATTATGGCCTTTCGTCGTTTAGGCCATATTTCGAGGGGGAGAATAGAAAGACTAGTTAAGAATGAAATTCTTCCTCTATTAGAGTTCTCAGACTTAGAACAATGCAGAGAATGCATTAAAGGAAAATATGTAAAGAAAATTAAGAAAGGCGCAAAAAGAAGCACAGGAGTTCTACAAATTGTTCACACAGACATTTGTGGTCCTTTTCCTGTGAAAAGTGTGGATGGTTATGACTCGTTCATAACATTCACAGATGACTACTCCCGTTATGGATATATTTATCCAATCAAAGAAAGAAATGAAGCCTTGGATAAATTCAAGATATTTAAGGCTGAAGTTGAAAACCAACACGATTTAAAGATTAAGATAGTTCGATCGATCGTGGGGAGTACTACGATCGACATACCCCATATGGACAAGTTCACGGACCTTTGCGAGGTTCTTACGGGAAAATGGCATAGTAGCCCGATATTCTACAGGCGAACCTCGGCAAAATGGAGTAATGAAAGACGCAAGCAGTACCACGATGGATATGGTGCGAAGCATGATGAGCTACTCCACACTCCCATTGAGTTTATGGATGGGCGTTAAAAACCGCCATTCATATTCTCAATAGAGTGCCTAGTAAGTCGGTGCCCAAAACAAATGCGAGTTGTGGGCGGAAGAGTTCCTCACTAAACCACTTACGTGTGTGGGGAGTCTGCTGAGGCTAAAGTATTTAACCCAAACCTTGGGAAGCTAGATCCCAAAGCGATAAGTTGCCATTTCATTGGCTACCCGAAAAGTCAAAAGGTTTTCGTTTCTCTGTCGAGACGGATATACAAAGTTTGTAGAAGCGAGACACGCTGTCTTCTTAGAAGATGAAATGATGAGGGGAGCATGGTAGCTCGAGAGATTGATCTTGAAGAGAAGCGGGTATATGTGCCCACTCAGATGATTCAAGAGCCACTCTTCCCACTACTGCTTTGTTCTTTGCAAGCGGTACAAGATCTTGTGGTGCGGACTATTCTTGTTCCTCTGTGGCAACAATGAATGAAAATGAGGAACTGTTCTTGAGGATCCTATAGAACCCATTGCCACAAATGAGGGGAGCAGCAATGACCTCAAGCAGAAGATGTACCAAATGTGGAGGCCCAGGAGGTCTCAAAGAGTAAGAAGATCGGCTATTTCGATGATTATCGATTTATCATACAGAGGAATTTCAAATGGAGGATGACCCACCTCATTTGAAGAAGCCATGAAGCGAAAATTCTTCAAAATGGCTTGAGGCTATGGAAGAGGAAATGAGGTCCATGAAGACTAATAAAGTCTGGGACTTGGAAATTGTTCCTAAAGGAGCCAAAACAGTAGGCTGTAAATGGGTCTACAAAACAAAGCTCGACTCCCAAGGGAATGTAGAAAGATACAAAGCGCGACTTGTGGCAAAAGGATTTACACAAAGAGAAGGGATTGATTACAATGAGACATTTTCTCCAGTCTCATGTAAAGATTCCTTCAGAATCATAATGGCATTAGTAGCACATTATGATTTAGAGTTACATCAGATGGATGTAAAGACGGCATTTCTTAATGGGAATTTGGAGGAAAATATTTACATGGCACAACCAAAAGGTTTTGTCATGGAAGAAAATGAAAGAATGGGATGCCGCCTAAAGAAATCAATTTATGGGTTAAAGCAAGCTTCAAGGCAGTGGTACTTGAAGTTTGTGAGACAATAAGAAAATTTGGGTTTAAAGAGAATGTAGAAGACAAGCGTGTCTATACAAAGTTTAAAGATGGGAAATTTATCTTCCTAATCTGTATGTGGATGATATCCTCTTGGCTAGTAGTGATGTCGATCTGCTCTTTGGAGACGAAGAGATTTTGTCCTCAAACTTTGATATGAAAGATCTTGGTGAAGCTTCGTTCGTTCTAGGGATCGAAATTCAGGGATAGAAACAAAGGGATATTGGGACTATCACAAAAACATATATAGAGAAAGTCTTAAAGAAATTTGGGATGCATAAATGTAGTCCTTCACTGCACTAATAGTCAAGGCGGCGAGATATGGGGATTTTCAATGCCCCAGGAACCAAGATGAGATCGATCAAATGAAAGCGGTTCTATATGCTTTGGTGTCGGAAGCTTACGGTATGCTCAAGTGTGCACATACGACTTAGCTTTTGTTCTGGGTTACTTGGCGATTCGAGCAATCACGGAATAGAACATTGGAAATTGATAAAGAAAGTCTTGCGTTATTTGCAAGGAACAAAAGGCCTCATGATGACATACTGAAGATCGATTTACTCCATATAATGGGGTATCTGATTCGATTTTGCGGGAGATGATAGAAAGTCGACATCCGGATATGTCTTCACTCTCATTGGAGGAGCTATATCGTGGAAAAGCTCAAAGCAAACCGTCACTACATCGTCCACAATGTATGCCGAGTTTGTAGCATGTTATGAGGCTACAGGCGGTGAGCGGCTAAAGAAGTTCATACCGGTTTAAAAGTGGTTGACGACATCAATAGACCACTTAAGTTGTCTGCGACAATGAACCCATGATAATGTATGCCCACAACAATAAGTCAAGTGGTTTGCCAAACACATTGACATAAAGTACTATGTTGTGAAAGATAAAGTTCGGGATCAAATTATAAGTCTTGAGCATATAAGTACCGCAAAGATGTTAGCGGATCCGCTTACTAAAGGCTTACCACCCAACGTGTTGAGAGAACATATAGCGGCATGGGTTTAAGGAAAGCCTATGATTCTGGACTAAAAGATGACCCAAAAGATTAAAGTAACTATTTGAGCAGGGAGGTGTATTGTAGTTGTTGAATCTATCGATTGACCGTGACGATGAGACATGTTCTATGCATCAATTTGTGATGGAATGAGTAAAGTCAAAAGTAATTAAAGATAAAGCACAGATTGAGATCAAGGGGGAGAATGTTAGAATTGATCTCGGGCATTTGGCCCAATGACCAAATGCCCAACCTCGATCGCGCATACGATCGGGCGCCCGACCCATTAGGTGGCGGGCCTGTCGCCGCCGCCATAAAAGGAGGTGGGAGCCGGGGCGGCACGGACACCGAAGTTCACCGTGCCGCCGCCTAAACCCCACCCGAACAAACCCTAAGCTGATCTAAAGGGAGGCGCTGAAGCGATGGGAAGAACACCGCCACCTCTACCGATCACCGCCGCCTCTACTACACGGGAAGAACACCGACGCCTCTACCAACTACCGTCGGCCTCGTCTCCACTCGGGATCGATCACCGCCGCCTCTACTACACGCAAGCCGCCATGGCTAGCTCCTCCCTCTCCACATCCGAAGCAGAATCGATCCCATCGCCCTCTATCTCTCCCTCTCTTGTTCGGTTTCTTATGAACCCGAACCCCAAAATCAAGAACAAAAGAAAAGAGATCTAAGAGAAGATCTAACAGGTCTTCCCCGCTCGCCTGTTTTTTTTCACGATGAGTCGCCTACCGTCTCCTCTGAACAAATCTCTCCCTAACAAACTATCCCCTTCTATTATGATATCTACTAACAAACACTCTCATACACTCCCGATAATCCTCTCCCATGTCACCCTCACGATGACCCTCCTCTCTCCAGTTCCCCTTCTAATTCACGTCATTTTGGCCTCGTGCACGGCGCGTTGATGTCAGTGCATGGTCGACAACAAGCTAGCTACGATCGATGAGGCAACGACGCTCGAGCACTCTGCGACATGGAGATCCGTCAGCGGCAGCGCTCGGGAGGGAAGCATGTGACGGCAGGCACTGATGGGGACGTGAGGAGCGTGAGGCAGCAATGCAATTGGAGAAAATAGGTCAGGGACGGTGTAGCTGAGGTGGCAGCGTGGCGCATGGGGCCAACATCATTGAGCGAGCAAGTTGCTCCGCCTGCCTACTGTGTCTCCATGGATGAAGAACATCGCTATAGCGTTAGATGAAGCTACCAATGCCTACGATGGACAATGAGATCAGCTTCCAGAACCTCTCGGTGTCCAACACATGAATGCTACGAGGATTGAACTCAAGGTAGGCATTGTCGCTTCGGCTTTCATCGTAATAATGGGTGAATACGCAACGTACATGATTAATTCTCCAATTTTTTCATATGTTTTACGGAGCCTTTCTCTGTTGTGTGAATTTTATTCTTGTTGTAATTACTTCATTATGGTTTTTTAGAGAATCAGAGGCTTAACCAATCTAGAATAGGAGGGGTCCTCGCTGGGAAGAGAGAATCATCATAAGATTTGGTCATGCTCATGCTCACTGCATTCGATGGCAACCACACGATGCTCGCCCAAGGAAACATGAAGAACACAAATATAGCCGATGGATGTTCTCTCCATCTGTTAATTTTTTTTGAGAGTACACGGAGGAAGCACACCACAAGCATACTCCACTTATAGCACATACATACAAACTCACGCGGGCGTCCACTGCCCACGCTAATTTGTTCCTTGTGTATTTTTCCTTGAATCTCATACGCCATAGCACGACGATTAACGAAAAGAAGATGATTTTTGCAACTTTTAATGGTTTTATTACTATACAACACAAGAAATGATTTTGTTTGGTATTTTGCAACAATGGGCACTTATATATATATATATATATATATATACACACACACACACTCGATCACAGATTGACTTATGGTCAAGCACACATTAACGATGCATTGCATATGAACAATGATGCTAGTGCATGAGATCCTATGCTATAACTTTTGCATACATATTGTGCGCGGTGGATCAGCTAGCTAGCCATGCCATAACGACACATGCACTGGTTTATGTGCGCACTAACAATAATGCTGTCCCCCTCAATTCATGTCCACTATATTCGATCTCAGCTATCTAGCTTGCCACGTAGGAGTATATTTGTGCATCGACCGGCCTACGTACACAGGGCAGGATAAGGCTCGCAGTAGCCTTACTAATTTACTCAGAGATCAACCAACTACTTGCAATTTAATTATTTGCGCCCCTCTATACACCATTTGGAGAGCTGGCTATATTAGAATGAATATATATTAGATGCGCGTCACAAATTAGAAAATGCTACTTCGTCGAAACTAGAGTGTGGAGATCATCTACGTGATCCTAATATTAGTGTTGAACTATTGGAAATGGTGTCGAAGCGTTTAGAGTTCAAACATTCGGTTTTCGCGAAGTTTTTGTTGACTGACAGAAGCGGTCTGACCGGTCTTAGAGTGTCGGTCAAACCAGCTTGTGCCTGGTAGTTGGACCAGTCAAAATTGGCGATATGATCTGCCAAGTTGAAAAGGTTGGAATTTTAGAAATCGACAAAAAAAACGCTTATGTAGGGATGTGAAGTGATGAGTTTGTACTATGTCTCATGTGAAATGGAGTTTCGAGGAGAAATTAAATAGAGTTTGAAATGTCCAAAGAAGGTGTTGTCCAAACTTGGGAAAAATTATGGAGTGGTTTGACTAGCCATTTGCCGACGGTCAAACCGGCCGTGGGCGGCGGTCAGACCGACCAGAAGGGGTTCAAGTGTCGAGAAGGTTGTGAACTTTGTCGAGTTGGTCCTAGAAGCTTAGGATTGGTGCATATGTTTGCATTTTACTCTTATGGACTAATATGGGTCAAGTTATGAAGAACTTGTGCCCATAAATACTTGGTCTATTATCGTGCAGGTGGTATAGAGTCAACTATGGTCAACGACGAGGAACACCGGACTTGATTAGAAGAACCAAGGTCCGTACTGGTCATAGATGTCGGGTGAGATGGTTGAACTCAAGTAAATTGCAAGATGGACAAGAACCATGAAAATATTGGAATTTTGAGAATCGACAAAAATCGCTTGTGTAGGAATGTGAGGTGATGTGTTTGCACTAGGTCTCATGAAAAATGAAGTTACGAGGCGAAACTAGATAGAGTTTGAATTTTCAAAGGATATGTTGTCCAGACTTGGAAATAGGGAGGGAGAGACCATTTGTAACTTCTACCACACATGTGTAATATATCAGTGCGGCTTATTGTGTTTGATTGTCATTAAGGTCTTATTTGCATCCTCAGCGGTCGACACATCTAACCGAAGGTACCGTAAGTTTATTGTCCGACCTCGTATCATCGACAAGACTAAAGCTTCAACCACTAGTTGTTTTGCCTGGTGGGGGCACTAGGGAGCAATTCGTAGCATCACCCTTGACTTCCTAATGCACGACTACCTAGCTATTGTTATTGTATTGGACTGGATATTCGGATTTGGTGGGGGTTGTTTGAATAATGTTTTTGATTATCATGATATTGCTAGCCAGCTATATAGATATGGTGCTTGCTAAGCTAAGCATAGCTAGCTTTGTGCTAATATTAAATATAGAGTAAAACCTACACCTTAGTTTGTTTGAAGCTCTGTCAAAAGAATGCATGTTTGTTTGTGACAAAAGAAAATCGCATCTTTTGAAGCTGGAATTGAAGTTGGAACTCATTCCGTTCCATCACTATCTTCCGGGAAAGGTAGTCTTAAGGTCTTGTTTGAGATGCTTAAATTTCCGGTTAATTCCCATGGATAAACCTATCAAGCGGAGTTTCCAAAGGCTAATCCTACGAAACCTTTTCCTCTCAGAGTAACAAGGAGCTGTTTGGGTTTTTGAAATGGGGTTCCGCCGCATTCCGTAACACGCTTGTTGTTCCACCTGGATCTGGAATTTGTCCACCAGGTATATCAATGAAATGACCATTTTTATATCTTCTCAAATATTCAAAGTGAGTTATTTTATCCATTTGAAAACACTAACCGCTCCTTTATGATTGGACATGGCTATCGAAATTCTGATTCTCTGGGTTCTAATTCCAACGAATCCTTCACAGTGAGATGTTATTGGCTAAGTTTGGCCCTTACAAATCCATCTTTTTCCTGCTTTAGTTTATGTTGATTGATCATGCGCGTACGCCAATAATCCGTTTTAAATGTGATTTCTTTCTACAGCCAGTGGGCATGGTTTTGCCACGAGTTGTCGGTTTCAAGTTAACATGGAAGCTTAGGAATGGAGTTACATCCACAGATTTCGGAAACATGGTGTTGTTGGGAAGTTTGTTGAATTTTATGGTACTCTTTGTGCCTTTGTTTTCAAATCAATGTCTCTTCTTTTTTTAGAGCTTCTCTAATGCTACGTACTACTCAATTCCAGTGGGAGGTATGAGTGAATTATCACTGGCTATTTTTTTTTCTCAATTGTTTTGTTGTCTTCTCTTATTTCTTGCTGTCTCGCAGTGACAGTTGATCTACATAAATTAACTCTATTATTTTTTGCTTCTAATAATTTACTTCTACATAAATTAACTCTATTATCTAATAACTTCGATCGCTGGGCCATTCTCTCCGGAAGAAATAAACTTTTCAATTCCTTTTTTCTTCTCTCTCTCTATAAATAGGTAAAGAAATAAACTATAGTAAAATCGGGAAGGGAGGAATATCCATTAGCGGATGCCCTGAGCCACGTGGCATCCGGCCTCCCCTCCTGGTTGCTACCGCTCCAGTCAACTCCAATGAAGTCCATTTCTCTAGGTTGCACTCGTTGTTCCTCGGAAATTTCGCAGCAAAACAGTAGACGTCTGCTCCTACGAGATGAGCTTCATTTGTTTCGAGTAGGAAGAAAAAAAAAAGACTGACAAGCGGGCCCGGCCATAGCAAATTCATTTTTTTGGGGGTGGGTTCTATTTCTTAATTGCGGTCCCCACAGACGAGGCGCAATGGATGCGATGGGATGGGCCAAGGAGTTTTTGATTTTTATGGTACTATTTATCATGTTAATAGTAATTTTAACTTTGCATTACGTTAACGCAGAAAATAACATCCTCTACTATGCTCTATGAGGCCAGACTCCCCAAAACGTGTTATATGTGAAATCCGAACTCTTGAGATATAGACCAGGCCACGAAGGGTGGAGTCTACTCTTTCCTGACACGAAGTGGCATACGCCCACAAGAGGCACGAGAGGAGCTGAAAAACAATTTTTTTTAAAAAAAATTCCAACACTATTTGACACTATTACCATCGTGATCAGTGACGGTGTACTACTGCCCGTCGTCGTGTTTGGTGATGGTGTATTACTGTCTGTCGTCGCGTCGTCAAGTAGTATTTCACATGCATCGTCCATCGACTCCTCGAGCCACCGAGGGCTGCAAAGGGTGGCGATGGCGACGATTGACACCCACGTTTGAAGTTGCGTGTGCTATGGTACGCCATGATTTTATGTGAAAAAATTGTAGAATTTTTAGGTACATGTTATAATACAATTGAAGCTTCAAGTACGAGGAGAAAAACAAGAATAAAAAATCTAAAGAAAAAAATATATATTAATTTTTTAAAATAACGTTGGAAATACCTTTTTAATTCGTTTTTTCACCTCCTCTTGCCGGAACCTGTCACTTCCGTGACTTTTATCGTACCCCTGAAGGTTGGACTAGACCTTATTCGTATCTCAAGGGTTAGGATTTAACACGTAACACGTGATAGAGAGTCCGGTCCTTCTCGGACACGGTGGAAGATGCTTTTTTTTTTTTTAATATAGAGAGATGATCAAAATTACTGTTAGTACGATAAATAGTGCACACGATAGGGGAAAAACAGCACAAGCCGAATATGTCTGGGTTCCGCCTCCGCTCGGGTTCGTCTCATCGGCTGGCTGGCTGGCTGCGTGGCTCGTCTTCCCTTGTCATCCACCCTTCGCGTTACGTTTCTCTCTCTCCCTCTGCAATCCTCCTCCTCCTCCTCCCGATTTAAATCGAATCCTCCGCACGCATCGCCCACCACCGCCTCCTCTCTCGCCACGGAGCTCTGCTCGGATCCCAATGCCCGCCTCCTCCGGCGACGCCTCCTCCACCTCTGCCGCCGCCGCCGCCGCCGCGGCCGATGACGACGACCGCGTGTTCCTCGTCCCCCACCGGTAAAACCCTAACCCTAGCCCCGATCTGGCCCGGGCCCCGGCTGGCTGCGGGTTTCTGACGGGCTGCGAATGCAGGTGGTGGAGGGGGGCGCAGGAGGGCGCGGGGATCGAGGCGCCCGGGGTGCCCTACTTTGCGGCGCCCGCCGGGCCCACCTCCTACGGCTTGAAGGTGCTCAGCATGTTCATCTCCGACCAGGTCTTCACCCTCCGCCGCGCCGACGACCTCCTCCAGGCCGACGCCGCCGCGAGGAGCTACGCGCTCGTCGCGGCCGACCTGTTCACCAGGGCGCGCGCCTGGTGAGAAAAGTCCTTCTCTGGCCGGCTCGCGAGATTTTGATCGTGCTATGGTCTCTGTGCGAGTTTGTCATGAGTAATGCCTAGGATCAAGTCGATGATTGATGCTTAGTAAAGCAGCGTACTGTCTGTGCTGTAGGTAGAAGCCGCATTGCACCATTAATTATCTTACGTGCTTTGGCTTGTATGGCAGTCCTAGATTGGAAAGTATCACACTTGCTGCTGAATTTTGAGTGAATCAAGTGAATTAGGTTACCTTCTTCTTAATGGCAATTGGAACCGGGGTTCTGCCCTGTGTTTCTAAAATATTTAGTTGGATGGATAATTTAGGGTAATCATACGTTGTCTGCCAATGAGCTGTTTTCTGGTACAATGAATGCGCCTAGGCAGATGGATTACTTCATTGCTATTGTCATAATGGCCCGTGGACCCAATAGTTTATCCTCACGCAGACGTCTAGGGAGTATTATCATGTCTAAGCATGATGCAGTGTTGAAGTGGCGCTCCTTGCGTTACTTGGTGTCTTGAAAGGTTTCTTAGTGACACGGCGACTGTACGGCCTATGGATGATGGATTATTAATTGTGGTTACTGAAAGTGTCAACATGAAGAGACCATGTTACATTTCTGAAAGCCTTTTTTTAAATTAAAGAACTGTTCAACTAAGTCTTTGAGTTAACCTTTCTTAATTCTTTGGCATCAATTTTGCATGAAGTGGACAATTGTATGTTCTTGTTTGAGTTTTGACATACTGGTTCAGCTGAGGTTCCCACTGTTTGACTTGTGTTTTGAGATACTTGTCTGCCATAGAACTTGTGGGGAAAAAAAGGAAAGGGCGGTCTGCCTGGGGGGTTTGGTGCTGATATTTTTTGTTTTGTTTGGGGTTTGCTAAATTGAATGCAAGTTCTATTTAGTTTCTATAACTTGGATAACATTAGTTGGTCTATATAATTGTGTTTGGTCGTGCTCAGTTGTGTCTAGTTGTTTGTTTGGACCGAACAGTGGTGCTTATATTTTACCAATAGGAGGTACTGGAATATTGCCAAGTTAACACTTCACCTTATCCACTTGAGTTAGAACTTAGATTTGACGCTATGCAATCCAACTTTGCGGAAGACTTTTCCATGAAGCTTGGGTGGAATCATAGCATGTAGTTGCTTCAAACTGTCTTGAAGTAAGAAATCTTGTTTGCATTGAAGCCTTGAGGAGGTGGATGGATGAGAGAAAGGAATCTTGTGCTGCTTTTGGAAGTGTTTTGAGTCTCAAAACCATTTAAAAAGTTTCCTTCTGAATACAAGTGAAAAAAACGGTGGATGTCAATATCTTACTGCAATGCAGCATTTAAGAGTTAGGAGTTAGGGCTAGCGATTATTTAAATATATGCACAGCTGCGAGGTTCAGTTAAGCTTCATTTATTTTTGCTCGCTGTTATGATTCTACTATTTTCCTTCTTTAAGCTTGATTGCTTTCTTGATTTTGCCACGCAGGCATATTGATTCTGGCAAGTCTGGTGGCAAAGATTCATTGCTTACTGAAGAGGGATCTGTAAATATTTACCCTATAATGCTTAGAGTTTCAGTGACGCGAGATTCAAATGCACTAACAGTGAAGATCAGTAAAAAGGTCTGTGCTATGTTGCACACTATCTTCTTGTTGTTTCGAAGAGAGGTTTCTTAACAGTGTAGGTTTACTTCGGTCTTTAGGATTTTGATGTTTTCGAGGATGAATTTTGCTTCAGTATTGTATCTTTGGAAAAAATTTAGCTTATGTTTCCATTTTGTTTTTAATGTATCAGGACAACTCAGCTGAGAACTTTAAAAGAGCAAACAAGATTCTGACTGCAGACTCTGAGCCGGTATTTTTCTGATGATCTTTGTACCAGCTAGTTATGGCAGAATGCTCAAGTTATTTTCATTTTATCACATACTTATTGTATTTAGGTTCACATATGGGATTTCTCTGGGCGAACAACTTTCATATTGATGAACGAGTGGAACCGAATGCCCCAAGATCTGCGATCTTCTGATCAGGAGGTCATTATCTTCTCCAACAAGTTCTCTATCTTACTGCTTATTGCTTCATTACATATAAGATTGGAAACTTAATCGGATGTATTTATATTGGCCAAAACATTTTATATGCTAGCTATTGCTTTAGCCTTTTCTGTTGCATAAAATGCCAATGATGATTCTTTTCACTGTTTAAGTCCAAAACACCACTCACTGCTGGATGTTTTAGTCAGTCAAGGTTTCGAGCTTCTCTTCAGTAGGAGACATATTTAATATGTACCAAATTAGTGTCTCTGATTGAATCATCTGTCATGATCTCCTTTTTGTCTATTTAGCTCCTTTACATTGAATTAGTCATATCATCCTGAGGATGGATCAACGCTAAATCACTTCAATCTCTCTCTCTCTCTCTCAACCTGTAACTTTATTCACGCCCATGTCAAGTTTTCTTGAGCAGAAGATGCATGGTATTGGTAGAGCCCAGACGAAAGGGCCACATGCCTTCAAAGAAAAATAGGAGTTCTCAACTCATTTTGTTCTTTTTTGTTGTATCTTTGTCTTGCTATTTGATCTTTATTCTCTTTTACATATCTCTTTTGACTTGCTTTTCACATTAAAGTTATAAATTTCATAAGCAATGTAATGTAATCTGGTTCCAATGGAAACTAACTTTATATAGCTAAAGCTTGTGTTGTATGTTACCTTAACTATTCATTATTTTCTTATTTGGTGCTATTGTGGTGTTGGCTATCAACCATATACTTGCAAATTAGGGGTTGATTAGATAGTGTAACACATACTTGGAAAGTAAAATCGGAGGGGGAATGGTCATTCGCGCATAACTTGTAAGCATGGTTATGGGCTAACAACAAAGTCACGACCAAAGCTGGCAGCAGTTACATGAGTAATAGTAGGCAGGTTTTAATGGATTAAAGTGGAAAGGATGTTTGGTTGGTTTGATTGTACAATCTATTAGGTTCAATTGAGGTGATGTGGGTTTGGACTGAAAAATATATCATCAAGCTAATTCTGGGCTGATTGGCAACCTTTAGGTTGGCAATAGTCGAAATCCAACCTCACCATCTTCTAGAAATTCACAAACCGCTTTCTTGACAAACCCCATTGAGCTCTAGCAAGACCCAACCTACTGCCTAAACCGAAACCAACCCAATGTAGATTAATTGCTTTGGGCAATCGTTTAGTCATTTAATGTTCTTGTAAGCCTAGGGTCCACCCATTTCTAGTGTAATTTTGCTCACATATAGTAACTAGATGTTCGGAATCCAAAATTTGGCCCATAATGAGCCTTCAACGTTGGAACGTCACTGCCTTGCCCTCAATTTGTAATCAAACCCCGTCTTATCCAACCCCTTTGCATTCTAACCCATTTCCTCTTGATGCTAGACTGTTTATTTGCAATTGAATTTGGCTCAGGTCTGAGGGTCTAGTTAGCTGGAAGTCATAACCAGGCCCAGCCACTGTATGCAGAGTTGCAAACACCCTAAATCATGTAAAAACAAAGTAATACTGCACATCACTAAAACGTGAGGAACTGGTCTCACTAGAACAAAACTGAACCTCAAGATGAGGACTCATAACAATATTAATTACACCAATAAAGATGGTTTCTGGTAGCTTATGCAGACTGACCTGCCCTGACTAAGTTTGGTTTTACACCAGACATCTTTTTCCCAGTTGTTTGGGATTGACTAACCTAATTTGCCATCAGGTTCTGAACTGAGCTCCTTAACCACATTTCATTCGTACAACTTATAACTTCTCATATAATATACTTTTGTAGTATATTTGCTTATACTCAGTTCTGCTTCACATTTTACAGATGCCTCTAGAAATACACTTCTATGATGTGTCCGAACTTATGGCTAATGGTGCTGATGGGAAAAAAGATGAGTTAGCATTAACAATCGGTAGCAAAATTTGAGTAACGGCAGCATCATGGACATGGATCTGGATTCATTAAGTGGAAGCTCTAAGCAAGTTGGCACTGGTTTAACAGGATTAGACAATCTTGGAAATACATGTTTCATGAACAGTGCAGTCCAGTGCTTGGCTCATACTTCAAAGCTGGTTGACTATTTTCTTGGAGATTACTACAAAGAAATAAACCCTCATAACCCACTGGGGATGAAGGCATGTTGAAGTTTCTTTCACAATAAACATACTTTATTTATTCTTGGAAAATATTATTTTTGTTTCCTTAGGACCTTAACTCAATTGAACAATGTTTCTAAACAGGGCCAGCTCGCTTATGCATTTGGAGATTTGTTGAGGAAGCTATGGGCTCTTGACAGAACTCCAGTTTCACCTCGCCAATTTAAGGCAAAACTTGCACGCTTTGCCCCTCAATTCAGTGGCTTCAACCAACATGATTCACAGGTTAGTTAATTTTTTTTTTTGAAGAGACACAGATTGGCCTCACCCCCAAACGCACTTCTAAATATCTCTTAAAGTTGGCCCGATTCCATGGTTGGCAATGTGTTAGTCTCGTAATCCTACCAATACCAGCTTCAGAATCATTAGCCTGTACCCCCAAGTTGTGGTGCTACTGTGCTAATCCTATTGATGGATTGCAATGTCCGAACTTATGGTGTTTTGAAAGGGTCAATTCTTTCTATCTTTCTCTTGATTTATAGTTATCTAGCATTTTAGCAATAACTTGCATAATTATTTACCTCTATTTTTTAGTACCAATGGTTCTTAGATTACTTTTCTTTGCTGTTTGTAGGAGCTTCTTTCTTTCCTATTGGATGGACTACATGAAGATTTGAATCGTGTCAAATGTAAACCATATTCTGAAGCAAAGGATTCAGACGGCCGTCCAGATGAAGAGGTCGCAGATGAGTACTGGGGCAACCATTTAGCCCGAAATGATTCCATTATAGTTGATATCTGCCAGGTTAGTCTATATGTGTGCAATGGCTCTATTTTCTAAGAATGTACTGACATCCATATCTTGCTATAACAAAGCTTGTCACTACCCAATTGAATCCTTTCTATTTCTTCTATTACCCGCTTAGGGCGATCCAAATTACTAATTTTCTTTTGGTAGATTTCTTCTATATGTACACAAGAATTTTCATAACTCTATTGACGTTTACATTAGGGGCGATGGTGGGGAAACTATGTGTATATCCCACTCAGATCCACACCTACACAGTTGTAATAATACCTGTGCGCCTAATTCCCTACCAGTACCCAACTCAGCTTGAACCTTGAATTATCCATATGCAGTATTGAGTGGAAAATTTGCATTTTTACCCCAAAATTGCTTATGTTACATTTTTGTAAAAGAAAAAGGAGAGTTCATGGTCTCATTGGAGCACCCTTCTGCACATGAACACTGCCATATCATGTTCATGCCAATTGCCAAGTCACCATAAATCTCACCACAATGGCTACTTGATGGAGCTTTCCATCAACCGTGTCAATCGCCTCTTGCTGGAGAGTCCAACCCAATCATGCCATTCTCCCCGGTGTTTCAACCTTCACTTGATGGAGCTCCTCAACAAACGTCAGTATGTGGTTATTTCGGTGATGGACATGGTATGGTTGGGACTTGGGACAAATTAACACGCTCCTTGGAGCTGCTTATTGCCCATATCTGACCCATTTATTTAGCGGATTGCACTGATATGAGAAATAGACCCTATACCCATGTATTTCGTGTGATGGCACTGATATATCCATACCCATTATTTGCAGGGTGGTACCAAAGTGGGTAGTGAATAATTGTTTTTTCTGGCTAATTTAACTTACATGGATTTACCTTGTATTGATTATCTTTGGTGCTTCATTGACAGGGCCAATACAAGTCAACATTAGTTTGCCCTGTTTGCAGGAAAGTGTCTGTAACATTTGACCCATTTATGTATTTATCTTTGCCCCTGCCTTCAACAACAATGAGGACAATGACCATAACAGTCTTTAGCACTGATGGCACTACCGGGCCATCTCCTTACACTATAAGTGTGCCAAAATCTGGAGATACTAAGACCCTTATCTGTGCATTAAGCAATGCCTGTTCGCTGAGAGACGATGAGCGCCTCCTGGTTGCCGAGGTATTCCTTCTTCTTGCATTATCATTCTTGTTTCGAAAGCTACTAAATATGCCCTGTGTGTTTCCTTATTGTTTGATGATACCGTGTAGGTCTACAATAGTTCCATTATCCGGTACTTGGAGGAACCTTCTGAAGTCATCTCCTTGATCAGAGATGGAGATCGTTTGGTTGCTTATCGACTTCTGAAAGACAGTGAAGGTGCTCCTATAGTGGTTTTCAGAAACCAACGTATGGAGTAAGTACAATCTACTCCCTTTTATGTTGTGTAGATCTAACTGTCAAAATTGGATATCGACTATCTAATATCAAAGTTGTATATCAAATATCTAATAGTTAAAACTAAGAGTGCCCCTTCATATTCTGTTCTTTCATAGGTTCTTTTTTTTCTGGCTAAAAATTACAGCGAGAGCTCTTCTTACGACGAAATCATCTTCTTTTGATATGCAGGTCCTCCCTCACTAGTTTTGGCAGGAAGTCTTGGAAGACTTTTGGCGCTCCTCTTGTGTCAAGTCTTCCTGACATAGTAAATGGGAGTACTATCTACAATATTTTCCTAAAGGTTCTGACCCCATTCCGAGTATCGAAAGATGATATTTCAGATGCTGATCAAATAACTTGCAAAAGCAGTCCTGTAAATGAAACTGCAGACATCGATGTGAGCTCTGATGCTGCAGAGTGCACCAGCATAAACAATAATGCTTGTGAGGACGAAATAATGACTGAAGATGCTATGGAATTTTACTTGATTAACGAGAAGTTTCCAGACCAACACTTGAAGTTAGAAATGGATCGAGTTGTTACACTAACTGCTTTGCAGAAGCGTCTGCATGTGATTGTTTGTTGGCAGGATAATGGACTAGAGCAATACAATCTTGGTTCTTTGGATTCTCTTCCAGAGATTTACAAGGCCGTGCTATTTGCAAGGAGACCACAGGACACCTGTTCTCTATATGCATGTCTTGAAGCTTTTATAAAGGAGGAACCATTAGGCCCAGAAGACATGTGGTAATTTTTTCATCGTTGATCTTTTCTATCATAGTGTCTTATAATCTCTTGCATAGTGTTAAGTGCCCAAAGTAGAAATGATGATGTTGGTGGAAGGACAGTGAAATTTTCAGACAATACACTCAAAAGCTTATCCCTGTCCTTTTGAAGGCTTGGAATGGTTGTAAATTTCCTCTTTATATTTCACAGGTATTGCCCAGGCTGTAAAGAGCATCGGCAAGCTAGTAAGAAGTTAGATCTGTGGAGGTTACCAGAAATCCTTATAATACACCTAAAAAGATTTTCGTACAGTCGGTTTACAAAAAACAAGCTAGAGACATTTGTGGACTTCCCGGCTCATGATCTTGATCTGTCAAAGTATATCGGTAACAGAAGCCAACAGATGTCCAGCCACTATCAACTGTATGCTATTAGTAATCACTATGGAAGCATGGGAGGTGGTCACTATACTGCATATGTTTATGTAAGTGCTATTTTCCTCGCTGACCTGTTTTCGTTATTCTCTGCACATGCTTAAGCGACATGTTTGCACTGGTTTACATTATTAACAAACTCATGTATTTTGTTCTCTCTTGTCTCGCATTTTAAGCTCCAAGCCAGAGCCTCTTACAGTGTACTTTTTTTTTCATTGGGTGCAGCATGGTGGGGAGAACAGGTGGTACGACTTTGACGACCGTAATGTGTTTCCTATAAGTAAGGAAACTATAAAGACGTCGGCAGCTTATGTTCTTTTTTATAGGCGGATACAGGATGATAGCTTAGATACAGAAACAAGAATATATTCTGATTGTACAACTTGAGTAGTAGTGGCGACTTTTGAGCCTGGACATTGTATAGTTGATTGGTTGGTTGGGGGACAGTTCTGCTGCCAAGATCCAATGCGGTTGATTTTTGATAATCTAAGAAAATGACTGGCAGCAGATAATCTAAGAAAATGACAGTGGCAGCGCCGTCATTTTGTTGCGCGAATGGATGGTAAATGAACCAAGATAGTAACAGATGGAACGGAAGAGGAGGTGATTCTTTCCAACATCCTGCTGACTTGAAGATGGATCTGCTTGTAGAAGAATCTGGTACAAAGGCACCGCACGCAGGCAGGCTGCTGGAGGTTCATAATATGATATACCATGTGTTTCTCACCCAAAATATTCTAGGGCTGAGAGGAGGTGATAGATAATTTATTGTTGTAATTCCCTTGTTTTTTTTGTTGACATTTCTGTAAAGTGATCCTGCTAAATTTTGGGGCCGGTGCTGTCAAGAAAAGTCAGCCCAAATTTCTCTCGAGTGGCTGCAATCGTTGTTGAGTTTCTGTCGAGTTGTGCTGTGAGCCTGTGACGCGCGCGCCTGGAATGGATGAATCCTGATTATTGATGTGATGCCATCCGAGTGAGCTTCTCGTGTTGTTTGCTTCAACCATCCGAGAGCCAAGGCTTTATATTGTATGTAGGGGTGGATATTCAATCAGATACCAGTCTTACCGAGTTGAGTTAGACTGAAATTTAATTTTATTCAAAATTGGCTCTTGAATATTTAATGAATTAACGAGGGTAATTGAAACAATTTTGAACCGAGTTAATGAGTTTCACTGACAAGTTTTTCTTCCTGCCCCTAACTGTATGCTCGTCCTCTAAAACCTCCCTTTTGATCGATTGGTCGTTTCACGAGTCTTACCAACCTTGTGTCTTGAAATAGGATGTTGCTACGGTACACTATACCGTTAAATGTTATCTTAATAGTATAGCATCCAATCGTAGGATGCACATGTTTTAATCGCATGACAGCGCAGCTTTCTCCTCCAACTTCTCCCTGGCTTCCTACTTTCCATCTGTGTTCGCCAGCTCGCCCCGGCTTCCCCACTTCGTCCCCTCATCATTCTCCTCTGCGCAATAGTGACATCGTGTCTCATTAAGTTTTAACTAGTTTCATTCAGTTATTTTGGGATATGTTTCATTAAGTTTCATCAAGTATCATTGTTTCTCCATATTTTGTAGAGCAAGTTTCACCCAGTTTCATGCAATTTTATTATGTTTCATGAAGTTTCATCCCAAGTATCATGGGGTTTAATAAAGTTTTTTTGTGTGTCTAGGATAAGTTTTCAACAGTGACATCATGTCTCGTCAAGTTTCATATAATTTCATCAAGTTATTTAGGGACATGTCTTATTAAGTTTCATCAAGTATCATTGTTTCTCCATATTGTGTAGAACAAGTTTCACCGAGTTTCATGCAGTTTCATCCCAAGTCTCATGAAATTTTATAAAGTTTTTTTTGTCTAGGATAAATTTTTAATAGTGACATCATGTTTCGTCAAGTTTCATATAGTTTCATGAGACACGTGTTTCATGAAGTTTCATCCAAAGTCTCATTGAGTTTCATCTTTTTTGTATGAATACAAGTTTTCAATAGTGATATAGTGTTTCATCTAATTTCATATAGTTTCATCAAGTTTCATTTAGTTTCATCACAAGTATCATGAAGTTTCATAATGTTTCATCTAGTTTCATATAGTTTCATCACAAGTATCATGAAGTTTCATAAAGTTTCATTTTTTTGTATAGGACAAGTTTTCAACAATAACATCGTGTTTCATCAAGTTTCATCTCAAATCTCATGAAGTTTCATCTTTTCTGTATAAGATAAGTTTCAACAGTAACCTAAGCTCCTCTCTACTCCTCCTCCGCCCAGCCACAAGATGCCCCCACCGCCTTCTCTGACTGCAACTGTACCATTGCCTCCTCTGACTACAACCGTACCGCCCTGGCTCCTCTAGCCACGAAACCGCCCCTGCTGCCAGCTCCTCCTCTAGCCACAAAACAGCCCCCGCCGGCTCCTCCAGCCGCGAAACCTCCCCCCTCCTCTTTGACCTCGATTGGAGAGAGTGATGTTGAGAGAGAGAGAGAGAGGCGAACGAAACTAATAGAGATAGAGGACGGGAACGAATAGATAAGGTGGGAAATAAGGGAAGATCTGATGCATTGGTTCGATTTACATCCGACGGCTGTGATCTATCCCGTTTGCTGACTCAAAATGCTACAACGTTTGGTAGTAATTCTCTGAATTTTAAAGCCCTTTCGGCACGCACCTAGCTAATAATCTCATTGTGCCATCATTTTCGGCGTAACATGACAATGTGACAAATCTCATGTTACTTATATATCTGACGCTGAGTGAGTAATATCCAGAGAGAAGGACGTACGCAGCTAGCACTTGCACAAATAAGTGCAACACAACTAACGCCCATTTCTGAACCAAGTAATAATATCATTTGCTGGTAGAAGCTAGGAATTAAATATCGGGACCCAAAAATACAATTCTACACTATCTGTATATTCTGCACTAGTCCAGAATCACGCTAGTGTACACAGTACCAACATAAATGAATATCGGTCCACACAAGACGATTAATAGAATAAACGACTAATTTGAATAACAAATAATTATTTTAACCTTATTCCCGAGTTTACATTTATTAAGCCACGCAGGGCTGGCAATAAATAAAATAGCAGCAACGGAACAAAATTAAACTTCAGCGAAATCCCATCAATTCACCAAAGGCAACCGACTGGGATTAAGACCCTAACGATCAGCACCTTCGTAGAACTCCTCAAATGCAAACGAAGACTCCTCCACTTATGTTGATTGTTTGAAGCAAGCATAAGTACACAACCGTACTCGCAAGTCATACCACATAATGCAATTTATAGATGATGGCTTATTCCAAAGGAATGTCTTCTGTGGTTATTTTGCATAAGGCAACATTTGCAATTGAATATGAATAATAGATTGAGAATAATATCTAAAGCAAATAAACAATAATAATTTAATGTTTGTTTTCACAATGGACACACAATCTAAATAAGTTATTCACACAACAATATGACTTAGATCACACAACTCTCTTCCCAAATGTTTTATGAAAATCTACCCCTCGTGTGAAATCTCCGAGCATGTCCTTGACCGTGGACGCGGCTATTCGAATAGAATGATTAACACTTTGCAGAGATTGTACACTTTACCCACACGATATAATCAGTGTAGCCAGCACTAATCATAACAAAACCTTTCAAAAATTTCATCTCAAGCATTGACACTCCTGATGTGCTTTACCGCCGTCCAATCCATACACACAACGCTTGCCACGACACACACCGTTGGACAGGGAAGCGGCGAACCATCTCGCGATGTGAGAATCACACATCCAGCCCATCACACAGCCTAACCTACAACCCGAGTTGTCAATATCAAGACTTCATAACTTACTAAGTTAGGCCTGTCCCATACCAGGTGTGTGGTCGTGCAGTAAGGCTCGGTTCAATAACGCACAAAGTTAAGTCCTTAATTGACTAAGGCAAGACTTCTAAATTCTAACTAAATGTCACGCATACCAATATTTTCATTCACACAGCTCCACCATATCACACAGTATCCACCACTTGCCTGATTCTAAATATTTTTCCACCTGTTGGTTAAGTGCAACACATGCCATCTGTTGGACCGAAAATGCGACTAGAGGGGGGGTGAATAGGAGCACGCTCACTTTTTCCCAAATAATGAATTCAACACAATTTCACTCCAATAGCTATTAGGAAGCTATGAAGATCAATATACCAGTACAGTGGAAGACTAGTATTGAATCCAATTAAATCCCTTAAACAAAATAACAAAATCAACTAAGATTGCAAAAGCTCAAAGCACGGGCGGTCTGACCTCTGGACCCAACCGGTTGGACCGATTGCTGGGCGGTCTGACCACTGTTGTGCTGGCGGTCGGACCGCTCCAAAATCGGTCTGACCGGTGATGACGGGCGGTCGGACCGGCCGACTCCAGAACAGATCTGAAACAATAAAATCAGCCCGATGACGAAGTTGCAATTAGGTGAAACTTTTGATTCTCAACTCCAATCTTTATGAAACTTTGCACACACTTTCTATATGCTATTGAGGACCTATTCCAATCGAATATTATGATAATTCTTGGATAGATCCTGAGCAATTACCAATTGAATAACAGAGGGTCTAAAACAGGGCAAGAACGAAAACTTGATCCTAATGCTTGTTCGTGAGATTGATGATCAAGAAGATGCTAGATAGATTCACACTTATCACAGCAAGCTAATTCACGTGAAAGAATCAATCACAAACTCGCGGATCAAAGAAAGCCCTAAAATCACGAAATTGAAGGCAAGAACGAAAAGAGACTTATATCAAGCAAACCTTGCATAGATTAAGAACGTGATCGTTGCTGGATTACACCCACGCCATCATGGATCAGTGGTCAATCCAAGATCACGAAATTCTCCTCAAACCATGAAAAGACCTAGCCTCCACCTCAACTCCCCTAAGCCAATTAGGGTTTGAAAGCGACAAAAGAGGTGAAAAACAGCGAGAGAGAGGGAGCAGCCCCCACCTCCTCCTATTTATAGTGGAGACCTAGAACTCTCTAGGGTTTGACTCAATTGGGCTCCCGTTAAGGCCCACTAACAAACGGGTCACACACGCACGCTTCGCAAAGCGCCGTCTTTAACCTTTTGACCTAAACCGCTTCACCATGCGTTATGGATTTGCCAATAGGTCATTTTTGTCCATCTTACGTCACGCTTGAGTCATTGACCTCACCCGGCATCGTCGATCGTTCTGAACCTCAACTCTCCAAGTCTAGTCCCGATCCTTCTCACCGTTGACCGTCGTTGACCACCAAGCAACCTGCACAACTATAGACAAGCAAACATGTATTCGGGAACAAGTTCTTCACAACTTGACCCATGTTAGTCAAAACACGCATCATGCAAACCATATGCCACGATACCAATGACTTTGACCTAACAAAACAACATCGCCACGAAGTTGGCCGACGTTTAAGTCAAACCGGTCGACCGCTCCATGTGAGCGGTCGGACCGCCTTGGCCGGTCGGACCGCTCCTCGTGAGCGGTCGGACCGCCCTAGGACTTAGCCAAATTCAAGCCCTGAAATTCCGAAACCTTCTAGAAATTAAAAATGGATAGAACTTCTTACTGGAGACTCCAAAAAAATATGAGACCAAGTGCATTGAGATCCCCTCACTTGCCTACAACACCTATTTTTGGCCCAGCTCGTTTTGACCACTTTTAGGTCACCGCCGGTCCGACCGCCCCACATGGCGGTCCGACCGATTTGGGACCGATCGGACCATGATGTAAGAACCGGTCGGACCGTCCCTGACCAGAATACATGTAGCTTTGTCGAAAACCCGTGAAACGACAAACCGTAAACACCATTGCCAATTGTCACATCATCCTAAGATCTGGAGCATATTCCCATGATATCCACACCATCAACGAGTAATAGCATATATCACACATAGTTTTATCACACAGTTCCATAATCACTTAGTCAAGTTTATATTTGCAACTCACATAAGATGATGACTCGTAGAATGGCTAAGCAATCTACTCGTAACTAACTAACCCACGTTGGTGCTACGATAATACCAACTAGTAATGAACCAACCTAGGGTGACAAAAGATCATAGCATAACAATAGACAAGGTGGATGTAACAAATTGGATTAATAACTAAACCCAAAAGTATTTAAATAAATACTTAAAGTAGAATGCAGTACATTCAAACAAAGTAGTTTTGAAAACTGGGTTCAACATGATCAAATATATAACTTACCTTGGAATAGGTCTAGGTACTGGTCTTGATCTTGGTGCACACCTTCTTCAAAAGTCCCCGAAGAATTAACGTCTACTCGCAAACGAAATAAATAAATAAAACAAATAAATAACAGAGATAAAACAAGCTCTAAAAATTAAATAAAAATCTTAGATAAATAGATCTCAAATTTAGATGAATTTAGGAATTTGAATGGACACAATCGGAGTTTGGATGAATAAGATATGACCTTTGGAAGATCAAAACTCAAGAAAATACCCTAAATTAGAATTTTTGGAATTTCTGAATTATTTTTCTAAAGAAATATCCGGATTATGATGTCAGCTGATGTCGGTGAAGGAATTTCGGATTTAAAATAAATCATGCGAAAAAGCTAAAGTGGCTGACATGTGGGACCCACGGTCTATAGACCGAGTCCAAAAAGACTACCGGTCAACGGGTTCACACAACAGTGGATCTGACAATGGGACCCACACGGCATAGGTAGGGCTCACGGTGGATTGGGTTTACGGAAGATTGGATATGGAGTTCGGTGAACTGTGCCACGCACGCGCGCACGTGGCCGCTGACTCGGCGCCACGCACGACAACACGCAGGCGCAGACGCTGAGGTGGCGGCACACGCGAACACGGCGAGGCGGCGGTGCTCGGGTTCCATTTGTCTCCGGCGAATGGCGGTGGCTCGCCGATGGTGAGTGGTACCAACAAATAGCCAAGCCTACTGCGAACCCGACGGTGCACTTACAGGCGACTGAGGTCAACGGTGATGGCCGGCAGTGAGGTCGGAGCGGCGAGGGAGGTGCGGCTATTGTCGGGCGAGGGTTCTAGCGATGCTCCTGCAGCGGGGAAGGGCGCACGAGGTAGCCCGGGCTGCGGTGGACTCGGCGGTGTAGTCAACGTCGACAAGGTGGCGACCACGCGGCACAATTTAAAAAATGAAAGGCTTCGGCCGAAAACCTAAACCTCCGATTGCGGTGGTTCTAGGGTTCTCGGGGCGATGAGGGTGTGGGCTTTGGGTTACGGAGGCGCTGGCGAACCTCGGGAGCTATTTATAGGAGCCCGGGCGCCTGGGACAAGGAATCCCTAAATCGAGTCCGTTTTGAATACAAAAACAAATTCAAAATCCAGAGATAGGAACCGATTTGAGGTTGGATTCGGCCGGATTTGGATGCGGGAAGATACGGGATAAGATTTGACGCGGAAATCCGGGAGGTTTTAGTTGGAAAATCCCCGTTGTCATTCGGAGCTTGAGCTCCAGCCATGGTGGACGGACGCGTCGGCTACGTGGGAAAGACGGGCACGAGGAGGACGAGCGCAGTGGCAGGACCTACCTGCCAGCGAGACGAAGCGGCGCGAGGAGAGAGGAAAAGGCTGACCTGTGGGGCCCGCATGTCAGTCGGAGCGGGCGCGCGCGTGGGCGAAATGGGCCGCACAGTGATGGGTCGACGGGAATAGGGTTTGGGTTTCGGCCCAAACACTGTTATGAGATTTTAAATTAGTTTTTTTATTTTAGAAAATACCAAAAAAATCCAAATAGCAATTAGAAAATAGCAAATGAACTCAGAAAAATTCTAGAAAATATTTCCAAGCACATATAATCCAAATAAAATAGTTTTGATAATTATTAATGTTGGAATTAATCACATTAAATTATTTTGATGCTAAAAATCCATATTAAGCTTTAATTAAAAATTCAAATAAAATCCAAATGTTGAATTTTCCAACTACTAACTAATAAAAGATTTGTAAAAGCTCAACATATTGGGATGTTACAAACATATCCCCTTAAAGTAATCTCGACCCCTAGATTCAGGCTAGCTAAAGAAAAGGCTTGGGAACTCGGCTTTCAGGTCTTCTTCACGCCCCCACGTTGCTTGTCCTTCTGAGTGGTTGCTCCACTGAACTTTGCAAAAATGAACGATTTTGTTTCTTGTATGATACTCTGCGTCATCTAAAATTTTGACCCAACTGACAGGCAACTTCTCCACGGCGTTCTTGAACGGACCAACATACTTAGGGGCAAGCTTCCCTTTGGCTTGAAACCTTTTGACACCTCTGAGTGGAGTAACTCGAAGGTAAACAAAATCTTCTGGTTCAAAGCTGAGATCACGACGACGTTTATCAACATAACTTTTCTGCCTTGACCGAGCTATTTTCAATCTTTCTCTGATCATGGCCCCTTGTTCTTCTGCTTCTTGAATAATATCTGGTCCAAAAACCAAACGTTCAGCCGTTTATGACCAATTCAAAGGGGTTTTGCAAGCACGACCATACAAAACCTCAAATGGTGATATTTCTCGGTTGGCTTGATAACTGTTGTTGTATGAGAATTATGCATACAACAAACTCTTGTCCTAACTGTTAGCATTAGCCAGAACATAAGCTCTCAACATATCTTCCAATATCTGATTGACTCTCTCAGTCTGTCCATCTGTTTGAGGGTGATAAACGGTACTGAAATTCAGATGAGTTTCCAATGCTTCATGCAGACTCTGCCAGAAATGAGAGGTGAACTGAGATCCTCGATCTGACACTATCTTTTTAGGCACACCGTGCAACTAGCAATTATTGACATATATAACTCTGCAAGGCGATCTCCTGAGTAAGTGGTTTTGACTGACATAAAATGGGCAACTTTAGCAGAGTATGCTTAAGAGGCTTAACTTTTAAATTATTCGTGGTTGCAAAAACTCCAGAAACAAAACGATCATAGAATTTGCGTAGGGCTTATTGGTAGACTGTCGAACGGATTAAGGCTTGATTCTTGTTTTCTTCGAGTAGGTTGATGTCATCAGCTCGAAGTTGTTTGTGTCCGGAGTCGTTATAATTTTCGACCATTGTCGACCGAATCTTTAGTTCAGGTGGAAGCATGGTTTATCACCATAAACTAAGAAAAATGGTGTTTCGCCTGTAGCCCAACGAGTAATCGTGTGAATTGCCCAAAATATTGAGGGTAATTCTTTTACCTAAGTCCCCGTGCACTTTATATGCTGGGTCAAAAACTCGAGTTTTAATTCCCTGCATAATTTGGCCATTTGCCCTTTTGACTACCCAATTGCTTTGTGGATGGGCAACAGAGGCATTGTAACACCCCAGACCAACCTAAGCCTAGAATGCTACCACACTAGCATAACTACAAATTAAACAAAGATATTTCTTTCTAATTTTCGGCAGAATCTCCTTTGAATTACTAATCATCCTGAAGTCCGCACAGCGAACAATAATAATAAGCAATTATCCAAACGCATAGTTTAAAATATAATCATAAGAGTAACATCTATAATATGCTATCCAACTCCAACAGAAGTTATCCAAGACGTAAAGCGTAATGAAACAAATCTCAAGCAATTTATTCAAAATCTGAGTTATCGCACAAATAGTTTATTCAGCGAAAAGTTTGTTTGTGCCAATGTGCGACCAAGCTTAATTCTACTCCCTCCCATGCATGCCGTCCACAAACGAAGTACCTAACAACACAACATCAGCAAGAGTGAGTGCAAGACTCGGCAAAGTACAATTAGTAAGACAATAACATATGCAACTGTAACCATCAACATCCATCCACAATTCTCAATAATAGACATGTCACATGCTTATGCGATGCAAACTGTTCAAATGCACTTTTCTTTCTCCTTTTGCATATACCGGTATTGCGGAGTATGCATCCGTCGATACATACCCATGCATGTGTCTTCTAGCACAGGGACCACATCCCATACTCCACAAGTATAGGGACCAAAAGCCCGTCATATTCATGACGGGGACCTCAGTCAATGCTTGGTCACCATGTGACCAAGCCTCCAATATGATGGCATGATGCACATGTGCAGAACTTTAAATCATCATACAGAAATAAGAATTACTTGTACCTCTAGCATTCATAATCATTGACATTCATAGCATTCTAGCTTCTATGAACAACGCATAATTCTCATAATGTAACAGCATGAACAATCGCTCATAAATAGTCTACCACTAACTGTACTTGCCTTTTCCCCGCTACGAGGCGCAAAGACGCAGGGATGGTGCCTCTACTCCGGAACTCCGTCTCCTACACAAGAATTTTGCTAACAATAAATATGCTGAGAAAAAGGACTCCGATTATGCCCATCAACCCAAATCCTCGAGACCTAGGGCTCGAATAGAGGTTCTACCCAATTCCCCCAACAGTCTAGCATAAAACTTCCCGGAACAGCAGTACTAAAAATATCATAACTTTCACTACGAAACTCGGAACAGGGTAATCTTGGTCTCTCTGGAACCACGACAAAACCGTCTACGAAAACCTAGTTGGGAAAGTCCCCTGATTCGGCATCCTACTAATTCTTGTGTTTAGGAAAATTTTCTGTCTCTGCAAGTCTGACAGTCAGGAAACAGCGGCGGTAAAAATTCCATAACTTTTGATTGCCAACTCTAAAAATTGTGATCTTTATCAACTTCGAAAGCTTACTGAATTATCTACAACATTCATTTCGGGTGGCCTTTCTGATTCGGCCTCTAAATAATTCATAATGGCCAGACAAGACAATCTGCCAATTCTCATCACCTCTCCTGGACAGTCGCGGTAAAACTACCATAACTCGTAAACCGTAAGTCCAAATCAGGTGATCTCAGTGCCTAAAGAGAGCTAAAACTTAGGGATAAAACTTTCTAAGAGGTGGTCAGATCAGAAAACGTACATATCTTACCCAAAGCTGACGAGCAACAGCGCTGAACAAAATCGATCTGCTACCTCCTCTTGGTCGGTCCTCCAACGGTGGTCTCCTCGCCTTTCCTCCAATGGACCACAGCAAGGAGCTTCACCGGGGAGGGAGGTGGTTCTGCTGGGGAGGTGCAATGGGGGTGGTGGAGGCGGACAAGGTAGGGAAGGGGGCGGCGGCTTAATGAGGGAAGGGGAGAGGGGAGAGGGGAAAATTAGGGTTTTGGGGGTGGGAACCACCCCCCCCCCCTTTGGCCGGCCTCTAGAGGCTCCCCTTCTGGGCCGTGGCCCGCGGCCCAGGTTGCCGAACAAATGCGAATAACCCTTTTTTCTAGGTATTACTATTCCTCTTAATCTCTTTTCTCCTCCGGACTAATTCTTTATTTTACCAATCGATTCCGAGGTATTACAGGCATAACATAGCTTAATATCCAATTCTTTGCAAAATTCTTGAAATTTTACGCTCGAAAATTGTGTACCATGATCTGTAATAATTTGACTTGGAACACCAAATCGAATGATCACATTTTTCATCATAAATTTCTTGGTTGCTTCCATTGTTATCCCAACCACAGGTTCGGCTTTAATCCATTTTATGAACGTATCAATAGCCACAAAAAGGAATTCGAAACCCCCTGGTGCTTTTCAGAATGGTCTTAGGATATCGAAAGCCCAGGTTGCAAAAGGCTAAGAAAGAGGTATGGTTTGTAATGCTTGAGTCAGCTGGTGTATTTGTCTAATATGAAACTGGCATTATACACATTTCTTAATAAGCTCTTTAGCATCATGGAGGATTGTTGGCCAGTAGAAACCTTGTCAAAAGGCCTTTCTGACCAGCGTTCTCTAAGAAGTATGTATTCCACAGATGCCTCTATGTATTTTTTTAAGGAGATTTAATCCTTCTTTCGACGATATGCATCGCATGAGAACCCCTTAAGTACCTCGTTTGTAGAGGACTCCTTCGACCAAAGTATACATTTTGGTCTTACAGAATAAACTATCATCCTCAAGATCGTCATTTGATATTGTGCCCTTCTGAAGATACTCGTAGATGGGACTCATCCAGGTATCCTTATATTCTAGGGAGACTGTCTATCCTTGTATTCTAGGTAGACTGTCTCAATAGGAGATGTCTCTGGTATTTCGACTAGAGATAGCTTCTAGAGATATTTCAAGAAGCCATTCGAGCTAACTGGTCAGTGAGGAAATTATCCTCTCGGGGGATATATTGTACATCGAATTCGAAAAAATGCATTTCAAGCTTCCTGACTTCTAATAAGTATTGAGACATGGTCGGATTATATTATTGGTACACTTTTTCGATCTGATTCACCACTAGTTAAGAGTCTCATCTCATAAGTAGTCATCGAATCATGAGTGCTTTCGCTGCTCGTATGCCAACCAATAAACCTTCGTATTCTACCAAATTGTTAGTAGCAGAAAAGCTTAATTGAATCGCATATTTTAAGGTTTCTCTTTTAGGGGATACCAAGACCACCCCAGCCGCAAGCTACTTAGTGTAAGTGACCCATCAAATTACATTGTTCACTAGTCGTGGGATTCGTACTGGGGTCCCTGAACGAGATCAGGATTTGTCCATTTGGCGATAAAGTATGCCAAGATCTGGGATTTAATGGTCGTTCGAAACACGAAATGGAGGTCGAACTCCCCCAAATGCCTAGATCTGGGATTTAATGGCCGTTCAACACATGAAATGGAGGTCGAACTCCCCCAAGTTCAACCGACCACTTTGCCATGTGCCCCGCTACTTCCCTGTTCTAGAGGACCTTTTCTAAGGGAAACTCAGACGGCATGATTAACTTGTGCGCCTGGAAATAATACCTTAGTTTCCTCGAAGACATGAGGAGGGCATATAAAAGCTTTTGGACCTGAGGCTAACGCTCCTTAGACCCATGTAAAACTTCACGAACATAGTAAAATGGTCGTTGAACGTTTTCACGTTCTACGACCAGTATTGCGCTCACTGTTTGTGGCGTAGCCGCTAGGTATATTAGGAGTGTCCCTTCTGGTTTTGAAGAAACCAGAATAGGAGCACTCATAAGATACCTCTTGACATCCTCGAAGGCGTTGTTTGCCTCCTCTGACCACTCGAAACCCTCATGCTTTCTCAAAAGTTTAAAGAAAGGATGTCCTTTTTTCTCTCAGTCGTGCGATGAAACGACCTAAAGCCGCCATGCATCCTGTGAGTTTTTGGACTTCTTTCTTTGTGGTCGGAGGGCACATTTGTTCAATGGCCTTTATCTTTTTAGGTTGGCTTTGATTTCTCGGGCAGAGACATGGAATCAAAGCAACTTTACTAAAGATACTTCGAACACGAGCTTCTCATGATTGAGTTTCAACCGGTGTTTTCTAAGGTTGTTGAATATTTCTTGCGAGTCAGAAATATGATTAAGGCGCTTGATGCATTTTATGACCAGATCATCAACATAAGCTTCCAAATTTCGGCTTAGCTGATGAAGGAAAGTTTTTTTTTTGCATCAAGCATTGAAAAGAAGCGCCAATATTTTTGAGACCAAATGACATTCTGACATAGCAAAATATTATAAATGGTGTAATAAATATGATCTTTTCTTCATCATATGGGCATATACTTATCTGATAATAACTAGAATATGCATCTAGAAAACTTAATATTTCACAACCAGTAGTATAATCAACCAGCTGATAAATATGAAGAAGGGGAAATCGTCCTTTGGATAAGCTTTATTAAGATTAGTAAAGTCTACACACATACGCCATTTACCATTAGACTTGCTAACCTTTACAGGGTTAGCTAACCACTCTGGGTGGCCGACTTCTCTTATGAAGCCTGCTTTAAGTAGCTTGTCCAATTCAGATCTGATGGCATCTCGTCGATTAGGTGCGAATCTCCGTAATTTTTGTTTTACGGGTTTCTTGTCAGGCCATAGAGCTAGCCTATGCTCGGTCACCTCTCTGGAGACTTCGGGCATGTTAGATGCTTACCACGCGAATACATCTGTGTTTGCTCAGAGGAAGGCGACGAGGGCGTCTTTCTACGCAGGGTTAGAAGTGACCCCGATGCGAACGGTTTTCGAAGGTCGAAGGTTGCTCCTTGCTTGCTTCTCGAGTTGGTATTTATCTAACCATCTCGAGGGATTTGCGGTTGCGTGTAAGCACTATCTTTTTATCACAGCGGACTGTGATTATTCCTTTATGACCTGACATCTTAAGACATTGATAACCATAATGAGCAGTCATTAGGAATCATGCCGGAGTTGGTCGACCGAGTATGGCACTATATGTCGTGTCGAAATCGACCACATCAAAAGAGATTTTCGCCGTCCTGGAATAGTTTGGTGAACCAAACGTTACAGGAAGAGAACTTGACCAATGGGTTTGGCCGAAGACCCTGATACAATCCCATAAAATGAGTATCACACATGGGACTTGCATCTCGTTCAGGGCACTCGTAAAGAGTATATTCAGTGAACTTCCACCATCAACTAACACACAATTGACTCGACAATTGTTGATGGTGGGCGCGACCACGATCGAAAAACGACTAGGTCGAGTAGAGGGGATCGGACAATCATCTTTGTCAAAAGAGATGGTGATTTCTAACCTCTTTGGTACTTTATTAACAAGAGGAGGGTCGATGGAATTTACCTCGCGTTCGACAACTTTGAGCTCTTGTTTCGACTCGTATGTCGAAGATCCTCCATAGATGTGATCGATGGTGTGTTCTGGATTTTGAAACGGTATCTCCTCATCATCGTTCGACTATTTTTGACCACTTGTTTTCCCTACCTCTTCAAGTGTAAGAAGTGGTCCCTTGCCGGAGTAGTAATCCTCGAGTTTCCGTTGAAAAACTCGACAGTTGCGAAGGTAGTGTCCTTTTTGGTGGAAAGGACACCACCTAGGCTTGTTATTCATTCGTTCGGGGCATTTACCTTTGCTCTAATTGGGATTTGGTTTGGAGCTCTGAGGCTCCTTGTCGCTCATGGCTAAGACTTCCTTAGAGTTTTTGACCTGAAGCTTTTGGCCTTTAGTATTGCTTTTGGATTTCCCAACCTTTTTTTCTTTCTTCTTGATGCCTGCGCCCGCTCCTCGAGTGTCCTTATCGTCACGATCAATCATGTGATTCCACTCGACCGCATCTGTAACAGTTGCATAATGGTCGGCCATTTCAAAGAGCTCGGCGACGTTAGTCGAAGGATTTAGAATGATATCCTCGGTGATCCTTCTATTGCGGACTGCCTGCTTGAATGCTTTGATGACAGAAGAGTCAGAAACTTCTGGAATTGAATTGCGAACCAAGCTAAAACGCCTGATAAATTGGCGCAAGGTCTCGTGAGAATCCTATCACATTATGTGCAGGTCATCCTCCTTTCCTGGGCGGTTGTAAGTGTCCTGGATGTTGGCTAGTAGTAGGTCGCAAATGTGCTTCTATGAATCGATCGACTCTTGTGGTTGATTTAACAACCATGACCGAGCAGATCTTTTGAGCACAGTAGGAAGGTAGTTGGCCATGAAATGCTCTCCTCCTCCTCCTGCTCGAACAACTGTGGTATAGATTTGAAGAAACACGATGGGATTTTGTGATCCATCAAACTTCTACATGTTCATTGGTCGGAACCGTGGCGGCCAACAAACTGCTCGAAGGTCAGGCGAAAACGCCCGACATTTGGTAATAATATCATAACGCCTTCTCTACGGGAAAGAAGGATTGACATCACCAGGAAATCATACTTGACGATACCCAGTGGTAAGTGGACCTAACCTATCATAGATCTCAGCCCTGCGACGGTAATACTCCTCGTACTCCATCTGCTGGTGTAGATTTCTCGGAAGAAGTGGTGAACGACCACTTCGACCACTTCCTCTAGGAGTTTGTCGATCACTAGTTGTTCGAGGGACTCTTCTCCGACTAGGGTCATGGTTAGAAAATCGACAAGACTTGTTGTCTTATCGTTCTCTACAAGGAGAGTCATCTGAAGGACTGACGTTTGATGGAGTTATCCCAGTACAACTACCAGGACGGTGTTGTTGAGTCCGCTCAAGCCTGACCATCGTGTCCCGAAGTCTTTGTGAGATCTCTTGAGCAAAGAGGTTGTAGCCTGGCACTTGTCCAAGCTCTTAAGTTGGGTTTTTGATCAGGCCATTGATTCGTTGAAGTTCTTGAGCTTCCTCTTATTGGTACTGGATGCGTCCAGGTAAGGATCTCTGGGTAGCAATCCTTCTTCTCTGAATAGTTTCAGGATCATCAACGTCTAAGTCATACGGAGCATGCCTCAGTGGAGAGCGATCATTTCTAGTATTCGGCCACGCTCATGAAGGAAGAGATCATGTTCATCACCGGAGGTGTTCTCGCCATCACCACGAGAGCCCAAAGTGAGTGTGCGGTGGGAAGCATCCCCAACCTTGCCTCTTAGAGAGAAATTAGGATCTGAGGGGAGGACAAAGACTTCTTGGGTGCTATTATCTCCACTCACATCTGAGTCCTCCTAACTCGTGGAGTAGTCGAAAGACAACGCGTCGTAACTTGGGGCAATCCCCTCCAGTAAGGGCAATTCTGGGTTATAACCGTCTCCAACTGAAGGTGAACCCTGTGGGGGTGTGGTCGAATCCGCAGGTAAAGCGGGCTCGACAACGCACCTCATGGGGGTAACCGAAGGGTGATGGTTATCAGATATTGATTGAGTCCCGGAATCCATGGAATCATGGATTCCATGACTTGATGTGCTAGATTAGATGGCCTTAGACGGGCTTGAACATTTGGAGGGAGAACCCTGGTCGTGCTCTGTACTTGCTGTGACGCGATCCTGACCCTAGTCGGATGGACCCTTACCCTTTGAGGAGTCTGGTTCCTCATCTGGGCGTAATGTTGTGTGGGGGGAGAGCTCCCTCATCAACCTTGTTCGTGACATGGTCTCCTGGGACTGGTGAAAGATCCCTAGAAATGACATTGCCATCGGATGAAACGATGCTCTGCTCGTACTCATAGCAGGCATCCATATCAAGTTCAGCGTAGTCTGCCAAATCGAACCAATTCTCCCCATTCCACTCTCTTGCCATGAAAGCATTAGAGTTGAAAAATGAAGATAATATGTTGAAAAGGAAAGGAGAAACCAGAAGATGCCCATGGACGGCGCCAATTGTCGATGATTTAGTACCGATCTTACGAATGAATGCTAGGGACTCTCCTTGAGTGAAACCACACAAAAAAAGACATATGGATTTTATACAGATTCAGGCCTTCTCCTGAGAGAATAATAACCCTACTCATATGTTGTTGTATTGACTATGCTTTCCAACAATGAAGAAATCACTAGAACTAGGGCTTAATGACTTATGTCAGTTGATCTTGTCTTCGTTGTTGTTGTTCTTCTTATCCTTGTCCTCTATCCACCGGCTTTACTCCTTATATAACATGTGAAGGGGTCGCAGTTATCCTATACCAAGAGGTGTCTCACCGTTTGATAAAATACGTATGTTCAGTGACGGTTATTGCAAAGACTGATCCTCCCATGTCGTCCTGTAGTTATGTCAAAGATAGAGGGTTAATACGTGTAGTTATCCCAGAGAAAAACAACACATATTAACTATTGTGTGTATTAAACACAGCGCATAAGTGTCCCTAGTCGATTGACCCACATGTATGTAGATTTTGTTGACTATAGGGTGGTCGTAGTTGACATGATCGCAGTAAAGCTTACGACCATGAAGTGATCGTAGTAAGGCTTACAATCATGAGGTTATCGTAGGATATCTTACGATCACTAGGTAGTCGTAGAAATACTTACGATCATATAGGGTGGTCGTAAAATGGTTTACGACCACTTGGCTAGGCTTCTCCCTTATTAATTATAAAGGATATCCTTACGAATAACATGAAGATGTTGTTATCTATAATAATAATTACATATAAATAATTGAATTAATTGAGTATTATTAGATCCTCGTCATTATCCAATACCGAAAAAGTGGTGTGCAAAACCACGGCGATGGCCTAAGTGGATTAGGACAAGGATATTCTATGGAGAGCAAAGCATGGTGGATTTGGCCTAATGGAGCTAGAGATGAAAACGACGTTTTAAGAAGCATGTGTGAGTGAGACCCGTTTGTGTGTGGGCTTAGCGGTTGCCCGTTAGGGTTTTCTCTCTAGACCTAACCTCAACTATATAAGTGGGTGGTGCAGGATTTGCACCCCCATCTAAGCTAATGAAACATAATGTGAAAATTTGAGGAAAGTAGAGTGACGAGGAGGCTATAGTTTGGAAGATGTATTGAAAGAGATAAGAGCACTTGTGTGTGTGGTGCCCTAATAGCTTTGTCCTCCCAAGGGAGTGATTGTAAATATTTATCTCCAAATTCGTCAAGTCTTCATCTCATATGCTCAAGTATTGATTTCTTGATTTGGTTTGGTTTTTTGTGTTCCTTCCTCCCCTTTTGATCTTGCTTTGTACCTAGGACATGTAAGTAATGGATATATCTCTCGGAGACCGGATCATATCCATCTAGGTACTTTCTTTTGCATGTTTTTAGTTTGCCTGGTTTCAGTTGAAGAAGATGTGATTTTGGAGGTTTTGTTCCTGGGGGCTTTTAGCTTGATTCTTGATGTGATTGAGGGGGCTAGGACGTGTGAAAAAACATCCTTAGTCATTTTGGATTGATTCATCCCACGAGCTCCTCTCAATTATTATATTGTTTTCGTATTTGGCACGGTTTTGGTGTAACCTTCGCTCAATCAGAAAAATATTAGAACTTTGGCAAAGAATTTTATTTGGAATAAGTTCCTGACATCGTAGAGAATGTGTGTTTCAAGTTTCATGGTGTCTGGAGTTGTTGATTAAAAGTTAAATCAATTTGTAATTTTGAAATAGGGATTTTAGTGTTCACACGGTTTGACCACTATTGTTGATTTGTTCTTGTTTGAATGGTTCTCTCTTATCTTCTTAGCTCCACGTAGCCGTTGAAGTGAAAGAATATTATACTCCTTAAGACAAAAGACTATAAAAATATCGTTGATTGTGTGGCGCATATTCAACCCCTTTCTAATCATCTCCTCGGCCCAACATTATCAAATATAAACAAGCATGTAATCCATTAAATCAAACTCCAATCGGAAATGCAACCGTCGTTAAAACAATCGGCGATAATACCACAACTTAATTCGTTACAACAGCTATTGCACCAAAAGCGACAATGTCAACCGCACAAGGCTATGCTACATTGTTGGCATACGTACATGATATAACCTACGCTCCCCCATAATTAATCCAGAACAACATGCATGCAACAGCTTAACCCATCACGAAACTGTTCCTTCTTCATTATCCTTGTTTTTTAGTTTCCGTTTCAATAGCATCGATCGCGTGTAACGTAATATATATTTATAAACGCTTAGCAGTAAGATCAAATCCTTTTCAGTGGAATTAAAACCAAACAAAAAATTTGGAGACAGAATGAACAAACGAACAAAAACAAACAAGCACTAGGCAGCAATCAGATGGACAGCAGAGTTTAGTTTCCCTATGCATGCAATGCAGCACGGTTTCATTTTCTTTCCTCCCAATGAAGAAAAAATTTGGAAAAAGAAAACATGAACAATGTAATGTGGCGATTAATCACACAAGAGTTGCGTGCGGTTTCTCTTTTCCCAAGAAGAAGGGAGGAAGCCAAGAAACCAAGAACCAGGGGATCGAAGCCAGCGTGGATGAGACGGCGCTGGAGCCCGGCGATCACCTCCTGTCCTCGCGCTGCGACGGGCTCCTCCAGAACCCGGCGCCGTAGAAGCTCGCCCACACCTCCTTCTCCACCTCGCTGAGCTCCGCCGCCGCGGGCGTGACCGGACACTCCGCCACCGCCTTCTTGGCCTTGGCCGCCGCAGCCAGCGACCTGGGGGAGGCGTCCCCGGCGAGGAGCTCCTCCGTCTCCTTCCTCTTGGCCGCGGTCGCCCGGGCGGCGCGCCGGCGCCTACGGCGCGCGCGGATGGCGCGGCGGCAGAGCGCGGCGGGCGCGCGCACCGCGGCGAGGACGACGAGCTCGACGACGGCGCACGGGAAGCAGCAGCACACGGCGGCGAGCTCCGCCGTCGTCCCGCCGGCCACCTCCCCGCACCGCGGCTGCTCGCGCTCCCGCCGCCGCTCCCGCTCCCGCCGCATCTCCACGGGCGGCGACCGCCTCAGCCGCCGCTCCTCCTCCGCGCCGCGGTGGTGCACCCTGGCCGCCATGGCGATCAATCGATCGCGCTTGCGCGGGCGGGGTGCGTGGGCTCCGTCGTCAGAGACCGCGCCGCGACGCCATGACGCCAAGATTCGTGCGGGGAGAGAGAGGAAACCAACGTCCGGGAGGGAGAGGAAACCAACGGCCGGGAGGGAGCTGGGGAAGAATGCAGAGCAGAGGAGGCGGCGGTTGCGGCATGCGCGAGGGAGGCGTTTATAAGCGGGCTCCGGGTCTCCGATCCAACCGGGTTTCCCGGAGAGGAACCCGTTAAGCCGCTCCCTGCACCCTGCGGTTGCATCTGTGTCCATGACATGTGGGGCCACGAGAGGCAACTGCTATAAATTCCCAGATTTTTTCCGTTTCGTAAAAAAAGAATTTCCGTTCGATCCATCATATTCCCACCACTAGTGCATGCATGAGCGATTTCCAATTCCCCGTTGCTATTTTAATGCGAAGAACACGCGGACGTGCATGAGACCAACTCCCCAGATTCCAGAGGCCACCACCGATCCACGCCAGTTTGACCCGAGCTCGCGTTGCGATCATGGAGGTAAGATCGATGAAACGAAGGATCGGATCGTTGCTGGGTGTGTTGTTGAGGTGGTGTGCTGGTGTCGAGGGTTGCATGCAGATGCGGTGTTTGATGTGATGCCTCAATGCAGAAGGACAGCGGGGGAGCGCGCGGCCGGGTGATGCTGGACGCCGGCGGCCGGGAGATGGACTCCCCGAGGTTCCGCGCCATCCTGCGCGCCACCAGCGGGCGCCGCAAGCGGGCGCCCGACGTCAAGAGCTTCTCGCACGAGCTCAACTCCAGGGGGCCGCAACACCCCATGCGCAAGACCCGCGGCGTAAACAGCCCCGAGGTCAACGTGCCATTGGATTGCTTCTTCTGCATCATCTTCTTCTTGCAACTGATCGTACATGGCTGACTACTGGCATGCGTGGTGACATACATCGCTGATACAGGAGTTCATTGGCGCCATCAAGACCAAGTTCATCAAGCTCAAGGAGGAGGTCGACTCCGAGCTTGGGGTGTTCGCCGGGGACCTCGTCGGCATCCTCGACAGGACCGCGGCCGAGGACCAGGAATGGCGCGTCACGCTGGAGGACCTGCTGGTCGTCGCACAGAAGTGCGCGGAGATGAGCCCCGAGGAGTTCTGGGTCAAGTGCGAGGGCATCGTCCAGGGCCTGGACGACCGGCGGCAGGAGCTCACCACGGGGGTCCTCAAGCAAACGCACACCCGCATCCTCTTCATCCTCACGCGCTGCACTCGGCTTGTGCAGTTCCGAAAGGAAGGCGGAGGCTACGCCGAGGATAAGCAGCATGTGCTCGGCCTGCATCAGCTCAGCGACCTGGGGCTGTACCCCTTCCAGGTTGGCGGCTCAGGGGAGCTCGGCCGCAAGAGCACGTCCAGCTTGAGCGAGCTCAAGGAGAGGCTCATAAGGAGGAGGATGCTGGAGCACAAGCACCTCACCATCGACTTCTCGGCGCAGCTCTTCTCAGGAGAATCCGGTGATTCTCCCAGCAGTGGCAGTGGCAAGATATCGTCTTGGAAGAAGCTGCCGTCGCCTGCTGAGAAGAACAACCGGAACAAAATCGTAGAGGCAAAGGAGGACAAGATCACCCCAACGAAGAAGAAGGCAATAACCAGGAACAAGGTCGCTGTGGATGAGATTGTTGAGAGGATTGATGCTGCTAGCATTCACCCGGACGGCCTGGCTTGTCTGGGGGACTCAGCCCTGAAGCTCGAAATTCCATCCGAGTACCCAGAGGCCCAGCAAATAATCATTGATGGAAAGCCGAGGATGATATGTAGGATCTGCGATTTCGAGATCCCGATGGTATGCGCGGAAGGCCATTTCATAGTATGCACACTGGCTGATCGATGTGATTCCAAGGGTTTGAGTACGGACCAGCGCCTGCAGAGGGTTGCCGAGGTGCTTGAGAGGGTCCTTGCTTGCTTTGAAGCGAAGAGCCCGCATACCGCGGAATTTAATCATCCTGAGACCGCAAGAGCTAGCACATCGAGTTTAACAGAAGAAGAATCTGTTGGATCCACGGATCATGATAATAATTTGTCCCATCTATTGACGGTGCCATCAGCAGATTTATTTTCAGAAGTAGTTGTCTCTTTTGTTTCATACAATTAGAATTCTTCTGTTTTGATTATAATGGATTGTTGACATTGCGTCGATGAAATTGGCAGGGAGCACTGACACCAGCATCAGGAAGCTTGCCACAGTCACCATTGTTGACACCAAGAACTAGCCACGCAGAATCACAACTGACTAAATACAAGGCGTTTGTGGAACTAGAGAATTTTCAGCAGGTTTGTACATCCGCCTTTAATTTTGTTTGAATGATATTTGTTCTGTTCACCCATTCTTTTCGGATTGTTAGTTGACACAATTTTCTTTTGAGGTTATGATAAACTACGGTTCTTCAATAGTTTAGACTTGTAATTTACTACCTACTGGCAGATTGAGAGTTTACTGACTACTGCTAGAGGCATTGAGAGCATAAAAAACTCTGAGTATAACTCATTGGAGGACTTGAGCTCTTATCTAGAAGATCTGAATGCTGTTATTGACACGAGAAAAGTGGATGCCCTTGTTGTGGAGACGTTTGGAAGAAGGATAGCCAAGTTACTACAGTACGTGCACTGCCTGTTTATGATATATATTTGCACCCCTTAGCATCTTCTTATTCATTTGTCCTTAGCAGCAATATGCTCATTGCAGTTCTATGACTCAAATTGCACATACCTGAAAGTATAGCCCTGATTGTCTTGTTAACATTGTGACCTCTCAGGGAGAAATTTATCCAACTATGTGGACAAATAGATGATATGAACGTCGATTCATTAGGTGCAATAGATGAAGATGGTCCTATGGAGAGTAGTGTAAGCTCAAGAACAAGCCAGCTTAATGGAAAATTTAAGGATCGTACCTCAATTGAGGACTTTGAAATTATAAAGCCAATCAGCCGTGGCGCATTTGGGCGTGTATTTCTTGCAAAGAAAAGGGTAACAGGAGACCTTTTTGCCATCAAGGTAACGAACAGTACACCAGTTTCCAAATCTTGATTCCATGACACTGTCTTAGCTTCATTTGATTGACTACAGGAATAGTATAGAGTTAAAGAATTTATTTGGGCTTCAATGTGTTCTCTTTTTTTCCTCAAAAAAAGGACTTCTAGTTGTTGTTGTTTTCGAAAAAAAAGAACTTCTATCTGTTCTTGATTTAAACAATGTTCAAGCTCCTCACAGCGCTGGTTATTGTGTCAGTTACTTATGAACCATTTATGAAATTAAATGGATGGCTTGTTCAAGACAATTAGAGAACTCTTCAAAAGGAATGACATTTAAAAGCCACGCATGATGTGCATTTCTAGCTTCAATAGTGACTTTTAGTCATCAGCCCTTGAGCTTGATGGTATCATCGTGAACGCAGGTGCTCAAGAAAGCTGATATGATCCGCAAGAATGCAGTTGAAAGCATATTGGCGGAGCGTGACATCTTAATATCAGCTCGTAACCCGTTTGTGGTAAGTATTTCGAATGTTTAGCATAATGTAATATTGGATTTCACTTAACTTCCATCTGTAATGGACAGGTTCGATTTTTCTACTCCTTCACATGTAGGGAAAACCTTTATCTTGTTATGGAGTACTTGAATGGAGGAGATCTCTATTCCCTCTTGAGAAACTTAGGTTGTTTGGATGAAGATATGGCAAGGACATATATAGCTGAACTTGTAAGTTACGGATGCCTTTTCTTTATCGTGGGATTGTCCTGAAAGTATTACATGAACAACTAAACTAGAAAATATCGATGATCCATCCTTAGCCTTTCCTTTATTTTAATATTTTGAACAATAGCCATTTCATTAATATCTGTAGGTTCTTGCATTGGAGTATCTGCATTCTATGAATGTGATTCACCGTGATTTGAAGCCCGACAACTTGTTAATCTCTCGTGATGGCCATATAAAGGTTAAATTTGCTACCTTTTTCCCTTCATTTTTGTTCATTTAATATCTGTTGCCTTCTGTGTTTTGAGTTGTTATCAAATACCAATGATTGTTCATTAAATTGTTCGAGGAAAACAATAGCTCTACTTTCTAGTCTTCTACGTTATTTTGTCATGCACTCGAATGATTTTGGGCTTTTTCTTTTCATGTAGTTGACTGATTTTGGGCTATCAAAAGTTGGTCTTATCAATAGCACCGATGATTTGTCTGGTCCAGATGTCAGCAGTGTTCTCGTAGGTGACCATCAACCAACAGATGCAGAGCAACGTGCACAGAAGCGAGAGCAGAGGCAAAAGCAGACAGCTGTGGGCACTCCTGACTATTTGGCCCCCGAGATACTACTAGGGATGGCCCATGGTTTGTCTGCTTCTTTCGTGGAACTACTCGTTTCTTCAAAGTGTTCGAGTCGATTACTTATGTTAACCTTTGTGGAAAACCGCATCTTCTAATTAAATCTCGTGACATTCTCTCTTTTTTCATGCAGGTCCAACTGCAGATTGGTGGTCGGTTGGTATCATTCTCTTTGAGCTTCTTGTGGGAATTCCTCCATTCAATGCTGAGCATCCGCAGGTAGTACTTTATAGGCTTTTATCCTCTCTAATTTATTGATCCTAGTTACATACCGGTTGTCTGATGGCACCACAAATTGTAGAATTAGTAATATCGTAAATATATTGTGCAGACGGTTTTGGAATTGAAACTGCACAATGAGGCTTAATTAATTTACTGAAAAAGAGGAAGATTAGTTGGAATGAATTGCTATTTATTTACTCCCATGTCCCAAGGATTATCCTTATGTATTTTGTGTAATCGTAGAGTAAAAAAAACAATGTTCAGATCATAAGTTCTCATGAATTGCATCAACTTCCATGTTGATTCTGTTTCTGAATGCCTTTTCGGCAGTTATATTAACAGTATTGGTCACTTACAGATAATATTTGATAATATAATGAATCGGGAAATACCTTGGCCACATGTACCAGAGGAGCTGAGTTTCGGAGCATATGACTTGATTGACAAGTAAGTCATAAAAATATTATTTTGGGAAAAAAAATTTACTATCTATTGAATGTAGTTGTGTATTTCACTCTTCAATATTTTTGGTGGATCTACAGCTATATGTGCCCAATAGATCTCCATGCTTCAAATGCTATTTCTACTCATTTTATTTTCGTGTTAGGTTGCTAATTGAAAACCCGGTACAAAGATTAGGTGCGACCGGTGCTGGAGAGGTACTCCTTTTCCTTTTTCTTATTTGTTTTTTTGCGAAATTACAACTCTTATGTACACGACACTAACTGAAATATGCTATTAGAGCAGGTAAAGGCTCATCCGTTCTTTAAAGACATCAACTGGGACATGCTTGCCAGACAAAAGGTTTAGGAGCTGAACTAACGCACAGTAGCCCAAAACTTCAGGCAGCTCAAACAACCCTCCAAAAAAAGTATCTTTATTAAGTTGTTTTTTGTAGGTGGCATTTATTCCTTCTACAGATGATGAATATGATACAAGCTATTTTGCCTGCCGTCATGCGTGGGGTAGTGCTGATGAGCAAGTCAATGCAGCCTCCAACGAGTACGATGAAAGAAGCGAAACTAGCAGCATGAGTTGTGGCAGTAGTCCACAGAGTTGTGATTACGAGGAAGATGTATGTTATAGATAAGTCCCTCTTGGTTTTTCCTTCTGATTCAGACATCCAAGTCATTTTGTAGCACTTGCCTCGTAGCTTTAATTTTCTACTCAAATCATTAACAGGGCGATGAATGTGGTAGCATGGAAGAATTCGGAGCTCCATCACTGTCGGTGAAATATTCTTTCAGCAACTTCTCGTTCAAGGTAACCCTTATATGAAATTCCCACAATCTTTGAATCCTGGACTCCATGCGTGATAATTTTCCTCTTTTGTTTTCTTTGTAACCAGAACATTTCTCAGTTAGCATCAATGAACTATGACCTGATAACAAAGCATAACGAGGACCCTGTAGAGTCTTCAAAATCTTGAAAGCATGAACTATAGCAATTCCCTCAACAAGGTAATGTCTCAATTGATGAGCTGATGGATATTGCTTGATCCGGTGTACAAAGACTGCGCGTCGAGTAAAACTACTCTCTTCAGTTTTGTTAGGCAGGCAGGAACTTCGTCACCTAGGCTTGGACCGATGATAACATGGAGTGATGACAAGTGTATCGATGAACCTGCACGTTTCCTCTGGAACTCCTTGACCAGCCAGTGAGCAATGGCCAATGCATGCCGAATGTCAAGTACTGAGATGAAGAGTTACAGGGAAGCACTTCACCTGCAGATGCATCTCAGAAGAGACACGAGAAGCACGGTTGCAGTGTCGATAAGCTAGTGATAGCACAGGGATCGTACGATAGGTGGCATGGTATCCACCGTCGTCAACTCTCGCAATTGCTGGTTGCATATAGTAATTGCTAAGGAGTTCTCCATCGTATAGCTTTTTCCTTCTTTATTTGATATACATAGACAGTAAAATTGAGCATATATACCCACCTCCTCTCCTCTGTAGCGAGCTGCCACAGTAGATAGAACTGTAAATCTTTCTGAGAACCTACCTGCAAGTGACGCCAAACTGAGTAGTGTTTGCGTCAGCAGAAAACCTTTTGAAATGATACTAGCTGGGTGCCAGCACCAGAGGCCTTCTCCAGCTTGAGTTCGACATCAGCACAGTAAGCACAACTCTACAAGGCCTGTGCAGGTTCCGTACGATTAAACAAGCACACGCCGACACGACATCTTATTGTCGATAAATCATCATTAGATTTAGAGCAGCCTGCACTGCACTCAACAAAGCAATGCATATTATTCCAAGTACTTCACCAAAAAAAAATTGTATTGATAGAGCGGGAGCAAACAAAGAGAGAGAGAGAGAGCACCAGCTGCAATGGGGGAGAATCCGCATCTCGACACACCTTGCAGTACCCTAACAACAACATCAAAGTTAGATGCGAAAACCAACTAGCAAACGCTCTAACACCAACCAGCTCTGTCGTACGCAAAGCACACACCATAGCTAAGGAAAAAGCACCCAACGCACTGAAACTTCGAACTAGTTATAACTAGACAGTGTAGAGGATCACCAATGCACAAAGCTTGAGAGAGAAGAATAAAAGCAGGGGCAAGGTGAATCCACATGCTGATAGGACAACTAGTAAGAAGCTTCAAAATGGATTAGGTGAGAAAGCGGGTCCTCCCCTCGACGACGACGATAGTGAACGACGCAAAGCAGAAGTTGACAACTCCGATTCCTCTCCCCCTCCTCCCACGTGGCTCATCCATGGTGGCATGGACCAGCTACTAAACACAGGGCCTCCAGTCGTCTTGCACCTCATGGGAACAACTCCGACGGTAATAGCCCGACTACTCATGCCTCTTCCAACGGGCGAACTGCTACTCCTTATGTCAACGCCCTACAAGAGCACCCTCGACAAAGCAGCATAGTTGGTTTCTCTACACAAGCCACACGTTCCGGCGAACGGACAACACTTGGAGAAACTGCGAGGCTCATGCACCAGCAACGAATAACGATGAGAGCCGAATGGAAGGTGGGGGCTTCGGGTCCAGGGGTGAGAAGGGCTCTCCCGCTATGGCAGTACTGTTGCGGGCCTACAGTGGAAGATGCGCGATGGGAGGCTCCAGAAATCGACGGCAAGAAACAAGCATTCGAGTAACCACCCTTGAGATTATTGACCACATCATATGGAATAGGGGTGATGTAAGATCGAGGTGGCCGACTAGAGGGGGGTGAATAGGCGGTTTTAAAAACTTTATCGGGCTAAACCAATATAAAAATGCGGAAGCTAATAGCGAATTGGTTTTGCACAATTAAAACCTAAATCAACTAGGCTCAACTAAGTGCACCGACAATATGAACACAATACACTATATGTAAGCAATTAAAGCAAGAATGTAAATTGCTCAAAGTAAAGCACAAGTAAAAGTAAGATGACACGATGATGTTTTACCGTGGTGTTTGGAGACTTGCCGGTCTCCCCTAATCCACGTTGAGGTAAGCCCAACCCGCGTTGGACCGGCTCCTCAAATGAGCACACACCTCCGAGGTAAGTCCAACACTTGGACCGGTTCCAAACCGAACCAACACCTCGCTCAACTATGGTTGCTCTTCCTCCACTCCGGAGATGGCGAGCACCAAACCACTCACAACCGTCGGGCCTTCTCACAAGCTTCTTGAGAAGGTCACCGAGCACGACGCCTCCACGCCGTCTAGGTGTCGGCAAACACCAAGAGTAACAAATCCAAACTTTCACTTGAACTAATCAAGTGTCAACGCTCACGTGGATACACAATCCACTACCTAAGGCAACACATGCACTTAGGGTTTACTCTCTAATCTCACCAAGTGCAACACATGCACAAAAGAGAATAGAGGTTTGCTCTTAGCTCAAGAGGCTCACAAAGAGTTCACAATAGTTCTTAGCAACATCGGCAATCTCCCCAACGGCCAAGGTGGCTATATATAGCCCACACACAAAAACTAGCCGTTGGAGACAAACCCTGAAAAATCGGAAATCGGAAGTTCCGCGTACAAAGGCGGAACTACCGCGAGAGAGAGAAAAGGCACCATAGCGGCTATGTCGACGAGAAACTAGCCGTTTGATTTTTAGTCTTGGAACTACCGCCAACTACATATCGGAAGTTCGATTCTTGAAGTTCCGCTCAACACATAGCGGAACTACCGCACATTGAATTTTGGCTAAGTCCCCAAAATGGTGCTTCTCTGGAAAAAACCAACCGCCGGTTTTGAACAGCGATTAATCGGAAGTTCAGCGTTACACTCGGAACTTCCGCGCTCGGAAAATCGGCTAAGTCCCTAAACCGCGCTCTCGGAAAAAACAAACCGCGGAAAATCGGACGATCAGAGTGCGGAACTTCCGCCGTTAAACTACGGAACTTCGATTTTCTGACGAAGTCGAAATGGCTTTTCAACAACTTCAATTGCAAAACACATTTGCTAATTGACAAGCCATGCCAACAAGAGTCACAAGCAAGATTCCCAACAAGTTGCAAAACACATTTGCCAACTTTTGGAATCATACCACAAGGAAAAAGGTACATGGACTTACACCATTTGCAAAGCGCATTTGCAAACTTAAGTCACATGCTACAAGGGTTGAATGCATGAGCATCGGCTATTTGCAAAACACATTCGCAAATAATAGCTCCATGCATAGATGAGCTTAGAGCAAATATAATGAGCTATCAACACATGACTAACTCAAACTACTAGTCAAGATCCCTCTTAATAGTCACGGCAAACCTATACTAGCAATCCGGTCTATCAACCAAACACGAGACCGGTAAAAGACTAGGAACACATCCTTAGCCCTAGCTAGTCATACCTTTGCCTTGCATCTTCTTGAAGCTTGATGACGCACATCAACACTTCAAGTCCGGGTCCTTGACTTTGACAATCATCACCTTATGATGATTTCTTCACCGGATCTTGTCTTGAACATCATCAACACATGATGATTTCTCCATCCCGAGTCTTCACATGCATCAACACATGATGCAATCCTTCACTTGACCTCCATCAACACATGATGGGTCTTCTCTTGTCTTGATGATCAACTCATGATCATCTCTTCTTGATAAGCATCAACTCATGATACATCATTTACACCAAGCTCTTGACTTGATGATCAACTCATGATCATCCCAAGTCTTCATCATCCTGGAACATAACCTATATATCCAACTCATGGAAAATGTTAGTTCCACAATGTGATCATCACTAATTACCACATCATACCATTAACTCATAATGGTGGGACAAGATACCTCAATCTTTCCCTCTTTGGTAATTGATGATAACCACTTAAATTCTCATAAATTTAATGATGATAAATGAGAGAACAATTGAGTATATAAACTACACAAGTTGTATATACTCTAACATGAGTATACAAGAACTACACAAGTTCTGTATACTCAAAGGTTTTGTTTCACCGTAAAGATCCTTAGTATATGTGGAAAGTGGAATATGGATCAATACTAATGAAACCACAAAGTATAGGATAAAACTCCCCCTAAATGTGTGCATACACAAATGTGTAATGAGGTCATATGCACATATTCAAGTTTAACTTAAGGTTGAGTTCAATCCTATATTTTGGATCCGAGAAATGCAACATTGTATAAATTGAGATGTCGATTGCATACCTCGTTGTGTTTCACCTTTATATCCAAATGAGACTACACAAAGATAATACTTGATAAAAGAGTTAGTCTCATATTTGGATTTGTCATTAATCACCAAAACAATCCATTAACTCATAATGGCGGGTCTAGATCTTTCAATCTCCCCCTTTTTGGTGATTGATGACAAATCCATTATCAATAACAACGTTTGGATATTCATAGACATAAGATAAGAATTTAAACTAATGAACTATGTCTATGCATCATATGAGGTGAAACATAAAGCATTAAACAAAATGCATATGAAAACATTTTCCCCCTTACACAGCTAATGCATATATTTTCCCTCTTTTGGCATGTCTAAACAAATCAATCATCCAAATGAATATTGATAAACATTCTCCCCCTTTTGGCATAAATCACCCAAAAACACAATATAAATCTAAGCCAAAAGGAGCCTTTGTAAATGGATACCACTTGCAAGAAAAAGAGGTTGGTCACAAAAAGTATGAATTGAACTTATATGACCAAGGTGGAATTTTGTTCTCAAGATATGAGAGGAGAAACAAAGATAGGTTACAAACCTATTGATCATAACATTCTCCACAATGTAAATCAAAACATTGAGAACCACTTGAAATGATAGTTGAAACATATTCAACTAACCTCCCATTTTGAAAAGAAATATAGATAATCTCTCATTTTAACAATTTTCACAAACTATGTTGAGAGAACATAAAGAACAATGCTTGAGAGAGAAATTTTTATAAAAATTTGTGAATTTTTCTTGTAAAGAGGGACATCCACGACAGGAGATAAAAGATATAATCAACCACACAAAATATTCATTCATAATCACATCTCATCCATATCTCATGCAAACATAAATCATGGCATAAAAATATGTTCTCACACAGAGTAGCAAAAGATAGCATAGCCAAAATGAGAGTCATACAACCAAGTAGTCATAAAAGATATTACAATTTTTGCATACAAGGTCTAATGACCTAAATAGAACAAATAGCTCTTGCTTTCGGCGGGAGGTCTTGAGGATGATCATTGGAGGAGCAACAGGATGATCGCGGAAGGACCACCGGGAGGAGGCGAAGCGGCGCCGTCAAACCGAGCAGTGGCGAAGCGCTCTGCGAATCTGGTGAAAGTGTGTCAAGACTAGCAGTGTGGGCGTCGAGCCTGGAAGTGGTCGCCACCTGGAAAGCATCCAACCTGGCAAAAGTGGCTGCCTCAAACGCATCCAGTCTAGAAGTGGTCGCTGCCTGGAAGGTATCCTAGGATGCCCTCATCTCCAACAAGGTGGCATAAATCTGATCCATAGTGGCTATACCTTGTGGAGGAGCGGCGGCGAGGAGGTGCGGCGGTGCCTGCTGGAGCACGCCTAAGATTGGCAGGAATTGAAGGACCTTCTCTTGGTTTATAGGCTTTATGTGCTGAAGGTAAAGCTCCATTATATCCAGTTTGTTTAATGATCAAAGCCATAATGTAAGGTGCAAAGTTTATTCTCTTGACTCGATCATTCTTTGTTCTGCTATCTCCCTTATGATGACATCCACTACATCAAATTTTCTTCCATGCATGATGCATTCCAATATATTCGGACATGTCCTCTAATGGCATCATAATTCCCGCTCTTTGGTAACATAGTATGATTAATGATCCTGTTTACCAAAGTGGGAATAGGAAGAAGTCTGTGATCTTACGAGGACAAATCTACGTGTGGTGTCATAAAATTGATCCAATTTGAAAGAGGAGAAGCTGTTCCATCATAGATTTGCTCATATTAAGCTTTTGGATATTCACGCAATTTCAAAGGCACGCTTGGTGCAAGAATATCTCTTTGTTCTGTCATCCAAGTGAGTGAGAAAAGTCGGGAGGAATGCACTTTGTGGCATAAAGCGTCGTATGATCTCATCACTATAATTGCATTTATTGCCACAAAGTTGTGAATCATTTCATTGAAAGAGCTGTAGGTACCCTCATATTTGTCAAGCCCGTTTAGGTAGGACCAATTAACATACTTGTGATCGACAAAGGTTTGTTTGGTCCATAGAAAAGATCATAGACTTGTCTTTGAAACTTGGTATGAAATCGAGGGTCATCACGGTTTCTGGAAGAGAATATTGATCTTTAGTTGAAGAAGCGTGTAATCATCTGCTGTGAGTCCCTTAAGATCAATTTCAATCTCTTAGGTTCTCCTAGTTCCTCATCGATTCATATTGATTCTTCTCTGATTCACTTTCTTCGATCTGAATTATCGATTCTTCCTCATTTCTTGAAGAAGATGCTTGACATCTGAATAGTGCCGGGGTGACACCTTCATCCTCGGCATCTTCAAGAACAACAATGGATGAAGTGTCAAAGGATGATTCAAAAGAAAATGAAAATCTCGAGTTACTGTCGGGATAATCGGAAGCTCATGAGTTGACCGCGGAACTACCGCTAGCGGAAGTTCAGCGCTCTCAACAATGGAAGTTCCGATTTTCTCTGGCGACTCTAGGGCAATGAAAATTTTTGATTTTTCAGTATTTTGATGGAATGAGTCCATGGAATCGATGCATAGACATCATACAATGCTGAATAAACTAATTTGCCCAAGAATCTACCACAGATTTCATCGACATTTCATTTTCCCCCAAAATTTTGACCTAGGGTTCATAAGGGTGCAAATCCTAGAAAGGAATTGGAAATACCTTGAGAGAATGAGTGATTGAACCCTTGGGAAGCAGTTGATTGGTTCGGATTGAAGAGAATCCGAAGAAAAATCAAAGAGTTTCGGTGGAGATGAAAAGAGGAGAAGAGGGGAGCTCGGGTCAACAAGGAGGCGGCTGGAGAGAGTTAAGAGAGCGGACCAACCGCAGGCAATAAATGCTTCTCGACTACGGAAGCGGAAGTTCGCGATACAACACGGAAGTTCGGACAGCGGAAGTTCCGCGCTGGAGTGCGGAAGCTCGATTTTCTGGACGCCGGAAGAGAGTGAAAGCGGAAGCTCCGCAATTCAGCGGCGGAAGTTAGACAAGCGGAAGTTCGCGCCTAGAATCTTGGAAGTTCGATTATCTGACACCGGAAAGATCTTGGAATTTGATTTTTATGCAAATGATCCCTAGTTTTGCACTCAAATAAATATCATTCAGGATCATTGTACATTAAAAAGACTAATGTCTATCCAAGAAAATAATTTTTTATGAATTTAGTTTTGATGTTGCAAATGAAGCCTCATTTTCATGAAATTTATCAAAACAACTCAAAGAAAACATTTTGTTGATTTTAAAGCATCCAATTTTGTGTATGAGTCATAAATACCATTTTGAACCTTTTCATATGAATAATTTCGGTTCATATGGAAAAACTCACTTAAGTGCTAGAAAGTGACCACTTAGGTCAAAGTAGGATTTTGGACGAATTTCAAAATCAAATAACTTTTCTAGGTTGGTCTTTTGGAAATCTTTTGAATACCAAAATGTTTAGAACAACCAACTCTAGGATTTTCTTTTGTCAAGATTTTCAAATTCCTTTTAGAATAGATTTTACACAAAAATCTAGTTTATGTCAAAAACAAGATACCATAATGTAAGATTTTGGACATAAACTCATTTTCACTTAAAATAGGTTCTTCTAAAGCCAAAACCTTTGGTAAATCTTTGAAAAGCATTTGTATACCTTTTGCAACTAGTTTTTCAAAGAAATACTAATAATTATGAAATTTTTGACTTTTGGCTAAAAGGCTTATTTTTAAAAAAACAATACTAGCACTTAATTTATTTGGGCACACTTAGGGATGTGAAATACATGACTATGATTTAGCACTCCCCCTTAATGTGCCACTACAACTTGCTCAAGATATGAATAATGAACATTGAGAACATAGAGCAAGAACACCCCTTTTAATAAGATTTTCATGAAATGCAACCTACACAAGGTATAAAGGGGCTAGATACTTCAATGTAAATACTTGTTACCGAGATGGCATTGGTTCTTGATGTGAAACGATTATCCTCAAACTTGGCTCCAATTTGATATATGATGACATCCATCTTTGTATGAATAAGCCAAGTCTCCAATGCCTCTCCAAGTACCTATTAAGCATTTAAGCGCATTTTGGTACCCAAAACTAGGTTGGGTCCACGAATGTTAGTCACAATAGATTTGGGCACCCAAATGGCCCTAGCATTAGTTTTATGTGTACTAACTATTTTAGCAAACACATTGCCATTAATATCCTTCCTAAGCAAATATTGATCATTATAAATAATAGGCTTAGGAGTGATACCTTTGGGACAATCCTTACTCATATGTCCCTTTTCCCGGCAATTGTAGCAAGTTCGAAGTTTGTATTCATCTTTTACCTTCTTTACTTGCTCCTTGCCGGTTTGCCTCTTCTTTGATGATAATTTCTTGTCATTCACTTTGTTTGGGCACACGGAGGCGAAATGGCCCTTTCCATTGCATCCATGGCATTTGACATTCTTCGTGTGTCTTGCATTGTGCCTTGTCTTGCTATTCTCCTTTTTCTTAGGAGTGAAGCCGATTCCACTCTTATCTTGCAAGCGTCTTTGCTTGCTCAATATATCGTCAAGAGTGGCCTTCCCTTTTAGGCCTCTTTCCAAGTCATTCTTTAATTTGTTGACTTGGGCCTTGAGCTCTTTGTTTTCCTCTACAATGTTAGTCTTGCAAGATATCGAGGAAATAGGAGTATCCATTTTAGAGCAACAAGGCATATCAATTAAATCATCACAAGAGGTGGATATGCTAACTTTAGATGAAATGCAAGATGTAGGAACTATGCATGGCATATCATCTAATAACTTGCATGTAATGCCTATATCCACCTTGGACTTATCAAGATCCTTGAGAAGGAGAGTCTCATGAGCTTCCTTTAGCTCTTCATAAGAATCCTTGAGAGAAAGAAATTCTTTCTTCAAGACTTTGAATTTTGACTTCTCCTTGCCAAGATATTCATTTAAGTCTTCTAACATTTCCATCAACTCATCATAGGTGGGTTCTTCATTTTCGTTTACCTCATCATTACCTTTAGCCATGAAGCATTGAGTTGATGTGGAGGTAGTTGTGGACTCATCATTATCGGGCTAGAAGTTGAACATTCTTCTTCCGATGTCCACTCCTGTGTGCAATCATCACTAGTAGGTGTGGACATTTCATATTTATCTTGAAAATGTGTCCACATAGCATGGCGCTCTCAAGATTGCACACTTCATCAAACATCTCTACACTCAAAGCACTAAATAAATCGTTAATTGCTTGGCGTCGAGATGTAAGCTTTCTCTTCCTCAATTGTTGGAGCAAGATGATCCAATGGAGGAGAAAAGCCAACATCTACAATCCGCCAAATTTTTGGACTCATGGCCCTAAAATAACAAGACATGCGGATTTTCCAATGAGCATAATTTGTGCCATCAAATAGAGGTGCTTCACCTAGGTGCACTAAATCTCTAGTTGCCATCCTTTACTCTCTAGACGGTTAAGTCTAATAAATGAGAGACCAAGCTCTGATACCACTTGTAAGATCGAGGTGGCCGACTAGAGGGGGGTGAATAGGCTGTTTTAAAAACTTTATCGGGCTAAACCAATATAAAAATGCGGAAGCTAATAGCGAATTGGTTTTGCACAATTAAAACCTAAATCAACTAGGCTCAACTAAGTGCACCGACAATATGAACACAATACACTATATGTAAGCAATTAAAGCAAGAATGTAAATTGCTCAAAGTAAAGCACAAGTAAAAGCAAAATGACACGATGATGTTTTCTGGTGGTGTTCGGAGACTTGCGGTCTCCCTAATCCACGTTGAGGTAAGCCCAACCCGCGTTGGACCGGCTCCTCAAATGAGCACACACCTCGAGGTAAGTCCAACACTTGGACCGGTTCCAAACCAAACCAACACCTCGCTCAACTATGGTTGCTCTTCCTCCACTCCGGAGATGGCGAGCACCAAACCACTCACAACCGTCGGGCCTTCTCACAAGCTTCTTGAGAAGGTCACCGAGCACGACGCCTCCACGCCGTCTAGGTGTCGGCAAACACCAAGAGTAACAAATCAAACTTTCACTTGAACTAATCAAGTGTCAGCGCTCACGTGGATACACAATCCACTACCTAAGGCAACACATGCACTTAGGGTTTACTCTCTAATCTCACCAAGTGCAACACATGCACAAAAGAGAATAGAGGTTTGCTCTTAGCTCAAGAGGCTCACAAAGAGTTCACAATAGTTCTTAGCAACATTAGCAATCTCCCCCAACCGGCCAAGGTGGCTATATATAGCCCACACACAAAAACTAGCCGTTGGGAGACAAACCCTGAAAAATCGAGGAAATCGGAAGTTCCGCCGTACAAAGGCGGAACTACGCGAGAGAAGAAAAGGCACCGCAGCGGCTATGTCGAGACGAGAAACTAGCCGTTTGATTTTTAGTGCGGAACTACCGCCAACTACATATCGGAAGTTCGATTCTTGGAAGTTCCGCTCAACACATAGCGGAACTACGCACATTGAATTTTGGCTAAGTCCCCAAAATGGTGCTTCTCTGGAAAAAACCAACCGCCGGTTTTGAACAGCCGATTAATCGGAAGTTCGCGCGTTACACTCCGGAACTTCCGCACGGAAAATCGGCTAAGTCCTAAACCGCGCGCTCTGGAAAAAACAAACCGCGGAAAATCGGACGGTCAAGTGCGGAACTTCCGCCGTTAAACTACGGAACTTCCGATTTTCTGACGAAGTCGAAATGGCTTTTCAACAACTTCAATTGCAAAACACATTTGCTAATTGACAAGCCATGCCAACAAGAGTCACAAGCAAGATTCCCAACAAGTTGCAAAACACATTTGCCAACTTTTGGAATCATACCACAAGGAAAAAGGTACATGGACTTACACCATTTGCAAAACGCATTTGCAAACTTAAGTCACATGCTACAAGGGTTGAATGCATGAGCATCGGCTATTTGCAAAACACATTCGCAAATAATAGCTCCATGCATAGATGAGCTTAGAGCAAATATAATGAGCTATCAACACATGACTAACTCAAACTACTAGTCAAGATCCCTCTTAATAGTACGGCAAACCTATACTAGCAATCCGGTCTATCAACCAAACAAGAGACCGGTAAAGACTAGGAACACATCCTTAGCCCTAGCTAGTCATACCTTTGCCTTGCATCTTCTTGAAGCTTGATGGCGCACATCAACACTTCAAGTCGGGTCCTTGACTTTGACAATCATCACCTTATGATGATTTCTTCACTTGGGATCTTGTCTTGAACATCATCAACACATGATGATTTCTCCATCCGAGTCTTCACATGCATCAACACATGATGCAATCCTTCACTTGACCTCCATCAACACATGATGGTTCTTCTCTTGTCTTGATGATCAACTCATGATCATCTCTTCTTGATAAGCATCAACTCATGATACATCATTTACACCAAGCTCTTGACTTGATGATCAACTCATGATCATCCCAAGTCTTCATCATCCTGGAACATAACCTATATATCCAACTCATGGAAAATGTTAGTTCCACAATGTGATCATCACTAATTACCACATCATACCATTAACTCATAATGGTGGGACAAGATACCTCAATCTTTCCCTCTTTGGTAATTGATGATAACCACTTAAATTCTCATAAATTTAATGATGATAAATGAGAGAACAATTGAGTATATAAACTACACAAGTTGTATATACTCTAACATGAGTATACAAGAACTACACAAGTTACGTATACTCAAAGGTTTTGTTTCACCGTAAAGATCCTTAGTATATGTGGAAAGTGGAATATGGATCAATACTAATGAAACCACAAAGTATAGGATAAAACTCCCCCTAAATGTGTGCATACACAAATGTGTAATGAGGTCATATGCACATATTCAAGTTTAACTTAAGGTTGAGTTCAATCCTATATTTTGGATCCGAGAAATGCAACATTGTATAAATTGAGATGTCGATTGCATACCTCGTTGTGTTTCACCTTTATATCCAAATGAGACTACACAAAGATAATACTTGATAAAAGAGTTAGTCTCATATTTGGATTTGTCATTAATCACCAAAACAATCCATTAACTCATAATGGCGGGTCTAGATCTTTCAGGTGATTGTCTCTAGTGTAGCACCTCCAACCATGAAGCCAGGTTTGGGTACCGCAGGCTACCTCTTGGTGTTGATGACCTCGCTACGGGCCTTGGCATCAGTCCTGAGCTAGTCGTTCTTGGCTTTCTTCAAGCGGGACTCCTTGGTGCACCTAGATTGCTGCACATGCTCCACGCGGACATGGATCCTGCCCTGATGATCTAGTTACCATACAATGCGGCCCATGGTAGAACTTTTGTGGCATGCCCTTGTGCACGGCGTCGTTGACCTTGACGTCGACATAGTCGCCGATTGATGTCACCGGCACAATGGCGGCGGCAACGTCAGGGAGTGGAGGAGCACCCGCGCAAGGGAGAGTTCGGCGTCATGGCGACCGGGTGCGAGACAACTATATCTAGATCTTGCCACCAAGGAGGAAGTGTCGACGAGCTGTGGTAGTAGCTCCTCTCAAGATGACCGAGAAGCACCAGCGAGCCGTGGCGACAACTTTGCGCAATTCCAGAAGGTCGTCTCTCGCCACATCGTCGCACATGTTTCTCGCAGAGAAACGGGAAGAAGAAAGATTAGTCGAGGAAGAAAAGAAGAAAACAGCGATGGTGGCTCTTCTTTCTACTCAAAAACTGCAAGAGGATGAGTCATATTCTCATGATGGCAAAACCAACGGCGAGGCACCATAAGATGATCTTTGTATGCTGACCAAGATGGTTCAGGTTGATGACACGGCTATTGTTTATAAAGGGTAACGAAGTAACATGTTTAAATCTGAATGCAAGATCGAAGAGAAGGTTTGCAAGCTTATCATTGATGGCGGCAGCTACAACAACATCATCAACAAGGATTTGGTGCAAGTTTTGGAATTATCAACGTGGCGGCATCCTCAATCTACTATGTGCAATGGTTGCACAATATCGGTAAGCAGAAGCTCACTCACTGTGTTACAATTTCAGTTTTAGTGGGAGATTTTCAGGACAAGGTGGGGTGTGATGTCGTGCCTATGCACGCATGCCACTTGCTGTTGGGATATATGTGGTAATTCGACTGCAACGCTACACACCACGGGAGGTCCAACAAGTACTCTTTAGTGCATCGGGGCAAATCGTATACCCCGTATCCTATACCGGAGAGTGCTATTCATGTTGAGAAGATCGTCATAGAAAAGGTGGTCGTGAAGACTACCCCGAAACCGATAACAGTTTCGCTTGAAGGGGAGGGGATGATACGGCGTCAAGTACTACTACTACTTCAGTTAATCATCCTAAGTTGCATTCATAACTTGAGGTGACAATGGGTGCTGATTTGATCAAGCAAACGAAGGAAGTGTTACATGTGACCAAGAGGGTGGATGGGGAGGACGACCAAAGGGAAAGAATGCAATGTTTGCTTTTGGCCAAAAACAAGGCTAGACAAGGAATACATGCGGTGCGTGAGGAAAATGCACCTAGACCGAAGGCTATGCATGGGAGGCCAAGCATGCATGCATGCATGGTGTGCGGTGACAAAGTGGCTGCATGGGGGGGGGCAAGGTGGAAGCCAGGCGCACATCATGAGAAGCTTCAATGGTTTGCGACACAAGAAGGCTGGTGCAAGGAGCAAAGGAAAGGAATATTCAGTTTCCATGTGAGACTCCTTTGGATTCCATTTTGATCTCTATTTCCGGACAACCATGACTTTTGATTTCTGATTCGGACAACCATCACAATACGATAGTTTGAGATGGAGTTAGTTTTGATTTTAGCTAGTAAATCCGAAATCTCCTTTTGTTGTTTTTTTATTTCGAAAATAGGAGGCTTCAAGTTGTATGCATTTAGGAGGGTGAGTTGGTTTTGGATACTATTTATACCACTGTTCACCTGTGGTGATGTTCATCCAAAACTATTGTGCTTGCGTGGGAGCCTATTTAAGCTCCATGGCAATATCATGTAAAGACAAGTTATGATTTAGATGAATAAAAAACACTTGGCGCATTTTGTGTGTTTGTGTGTTTGGAAAATGTGAGATTTGTTGTTCTTAAGAGATTGATAGATCAAGAGTTTGTGACTGTTCACGCACGATGTTGTTCATGCGTGGACACTGTTCACTGTAGCTAGTGCTATGTGCAATTCAATCTATTAGATTAGTTTGTGAGTGTACTCATTTTCTTATAATTTAATTTACCCAAATTATTTTGTGAGATTGCTATCCTCTCCTCAAGCATCCTACTTGGCATTGTTCATACTGGTATTATTCACACACATAGTGTTGTTCATCCAAAGCAAAGAGAGGAAGACGACGTATTAATAATCTTCGTGTGTACCTGTCGGACCGAAACAACGACTAGAGGGAGGTGAATAGGAGCACGATCTCTTTTTCATCTTGATCGGGTTCAACACGTTTTTCACTCCAATAGCTATGAGAGCTATGAAGATCAATGTACAAACAGAGCAGAAGACTTGTATTGAATCCAATCGAAACCCGAAGCAAAACAACCAAAATCACCAAAAACTCAATTCACAAAGAGTTGGGCGGTCTGACCTCTCTATGGGGCGGTCTGACCTCTCCAAGGGACGATCTGACCTCCAGCACGATGAACAGTAAAATCAGTCTGAACTCGAAATCACAAATTGGTCTAACTTTTGATCCACAACTCCAAACTTTACAAAACTTGAAATATACATTCTCTAGGATGTCAGGAACATATTCCAATCAAGGATTGTGAAGATCATTGCTAAAGTTCCGATATTTTTTTTTGTTTGAGTGAAGGTTGCTTCAAAACCGAGTCAAAACTAAAATATGATCCAAAAACTTGCTCGTGTGTGATAGATGATCAAGATGATCCTAGATGCATTCCCACATGTCACAGCAAGTAAGATCCAGGCCATAAACCAAAGGAAAACGAAAGGAACAAAGAAAGCCCTAAAATCACAAAAAAGAGAGTAAGAACAAGAAGAGACTCATTTTGAGGAATCTTGCTTTGATTGATTCGAGATTGATGTTGGTTTACAACCACTCCATCCTGGAGGACAAAGGCTCAACACTTGAACACATAATCAATCCAACTCTCTAGAACCTTAACCTCTCCACTTTCCTCTCCCTAAATACAAACTAGGGTTTCTTCAATACAAGGGTTAGAAAGTGCACAACCAGCACCCTCTATTTATTGTGGAGACTAGCTTCTAGAAGGGTATTCCTAATGGACACCTATTAAACCCACACACAAATGGGTTTAACTCACACACGCATTTTGAAGCGTCGTCTTCATCTTCTCTCGACCTAAACCACTTCTCCTTGTGCCGTCTTGCACCGTGGTTTAGCCAAAAGCCATCAAGACGGTATTTTAGTGAGGTTACCAAAATACCTCTTCTCAATTCTTCTCCAAAGACCGAGTCCAATCTTCATGAAGTAATCCTATGTTTCGCCACGTGTAGGTTGATCAACGCCTCTCTTCATGTCGGCAAGTATTTCCCATCCAACTCCCATCGAAACCACCACGGCACTTGCACCGACCCCCGCGCTGCTTGATGCAACCCGTCGCACCGAACTTCCCGTTCGGTCATCCTTGTCCATTTTTGTGCCATGCTTGGGTCCATTGAATTCACCCAACATCATCGATCGTTATGAACCTCAGCTCTCCAAGTTTAGTCCCGATCATCCTCGCCGTTGACCGTCGTCGACCTCCAAACCTCCCGCACAACAATATACAAAGAAATCGATTACACGAATAAGTTATTTACAACTTGATCCACGTTAGTCAAAACATGCATCATGCAACACATATACACTGAAACACATGAACTTGACCTAACCAACAAACATCGCAGCCAAGCTGGCCGGCGAACAAGTCAAAACCGGTCAGACCGCCACCCAAGGCCAGTCTAACAGCCCCCTGGCCGGTCTGACCGCCCAGCAAGGGATTTAGCCAAATTTCCTCCCTGGAAATCCGAAGACTCTCTGAAAATTTCAAACAAATAGAACTTTTGACTTGAAGCTCCAAAAATTATGAGGCCAAGTGTAGGAGAATCCCCTCTCTTACCTACACCCTCTATTTTTGGTCCAGCTCCAAACTCAAAACTACTTTTATGGCCGGTCTGACCGCCAGCCTCTTAGCCAAAACCCTAGCCGGTCTGACCACCAATTGCCTGACAGAAACTGAAACTTTGTCTAAAACGCATGTTTCGACGAACCCTCAATATCATCGTCAATTGTAAACATCATTTTAAAATCATGAACATATCCCTATAATATCTACAGTACTATAAAAAGATTAGACTAACAATTCAAAAAAGCTCAGGGAGGGAGGCGTCACCAATGCCGAAGCCGCGGCGGCGGCCAGTGGGGAGCTAGAAGCGGGTGGCTCTCGGGGTCGAGGGCGTCGCTCCCGGGTCAACAGTAGGAGCAACACGGGGGGTCGGGGTGTGGCCGTTTGTCTTGTGCTAGCCGGTGAGCGCGCGTGTGAGTACTACACCTCTCAGAGCTGAAAAGAATCTACAGCACTTGAAAATCATCTCTTCAGACGTATTCTGTGCCACTCCGTCCGTCCATCTATTCATTCATTCATGACGTGTCACAAGAAAATCAAGCTAGAGCTAGCAAGGGGATCAATCCAGAGTCCCCAAGAATCCAGTCTCCCTTCCTTGCCTGCCTTGCATTACTACTACTTGTGTTGCCTATAATTAAACTCTATCTATCTCGCAGTTCCGCACGTACGCACGCAAAATTGAAGCGTCTGAACTCGACGCAGACACACTTGAGGCCCCCTTCAGGCTCGTGCATGCGTTAATTGAGAGAACTTAGGATGATAATAAGCCTAGTGGTGACGCACATTGTCCCTCTAGTTAATTACCATAGTTCGATTCTCACAAACTGTAGGTTACGTGGGTTATTTGTGTTTATTTTTTTTTACTATAATTTTTGTGAGATTTGTACCCTCTTAAGTTGATTGCACGAGCCGATTGTAATTAACTTAACAGCAGCATGCTCCTTACAAGCTAGCCTGGCAAGCTTTGTTATTACAGTCTATCCAGAGCGAAAGCGACTGAAATTTACTCTGCCAAACACAACGCAGCTACAGGTCTAGCAATGCCGCGCGCGCGCGCGCGTCGACAAAAGATCAAGTCGAGGAGGCCTTGCGCAGCGCCGGGCGGAGGGCGCCGGCGCTGGCGGCCCGCCGGCGCCGGTACTCCTCGTTGTTCGACGAAGGCTCCACCACGTCGTCCGCGAACCGCACCTTCTTCCTCGTCCTCTGCCTCCGCCGCCGCCGCCGCTCTGCTTGCGTGCGTGCGTGCGTGCACCAAAGGAGAAGCAAAAAAGATGCTCAGATCATCACACAAGAGAGGGGCGTCCGGTTTATTTACCTGCCATGTTCACAGCACCAAATTAACCAGTCCCCTGTTTCAACAAAGAGCTTACCGATCTTGAGCCTGAGGTCGGCCTCGAGCCGGCGGTGGAGCTGGTACGAGATGAGGATGACGCTGGTCGACACCACGGCGACGGCCACGAGCCCCAGGCACGAACCCGCGCTGCCGCTCCGTTCCATGGCGATCGACAGCGATCAAGGAGGGCCTTCCCGATCGCAACAACGCCTTCTCCAACAAGAGATCAAAGCTAGCTACTTTTACTGCCTTGTGGCCTCTGTGCCTGTAACCATGGGTGGGAGACTCGAGGATCGGGAGCTAGCTCTGTATACATAAGGGGGGGGAGCTATGAAAGGAAAGCCAGCGAGGGAGGAGGAGGAAGAAGGCACATGGAAAGCCTGCGTGCGCCTGGTTCACGAACCAAAGGCTTCGGTGAAGAATGTCGGCGAGCGAGCGAGCGAGATGTGGTCCTAACTAAGATCCGAGAAAGGTACGTGAGCTTCGAAAGTTTGCGATGGATTCGTTCACTTATAGCTGGTGACTTTGCAGCTCCACCTGTATCCCCTGCATGCGTTTCTAGGCCTTCTTTCCAGTATATAGGAACAAAAACCAGTTGGCCCAAGCGTGAGATCACTTGCGTAGTTGCATCCAGCACCAGTGTACCCAAAAAAAACTAACCCTTCCAAAACGATTAGTCCATAGACCCGGTCTGCTCACGTATTTGAGAGGTCGTATTTGACGTAAGTATCTTTTGGGGAAGTTTGGTGAGAGAAATGCGAAGTGTTTGGATGGCGTTGACCGCGTGTGTTTTTTTCTTCTTCTCTGGAAACAAGTTGAACGTGCGTTTCATATACCTTTTTCTTTTTCCTGATATATGCATGTTGGGTACACTGGTCGCTCGTTTGGATTGTGAATAGTGTGCCCAATTGCTTCTCTTTTTTTTTTTACTAATAATAGCTGTTTGGAATGGAGAGAGAGACATATCCTGTGCACATACATATGAATTGGTGCACATATGCACATGAGACATCCGAACAGTCCATCTAGCGATCCACGGTCGTCTCGCACCCACCTCCCACTCGACGCCACATTTGCGAAAACCACCGCCCGAGCATTCTTCCACGGCGTGCCTGCGTTCCCCGCTAGGGTTCGGGGTGTCGAGCCGCCCCCTACGTCGACCGTTGCGTCGCCAGCAGGCGTCGAGCCCCCCGTGCGCCTGAAAGTATCTAAGCCCCTAAAAATTATTTTGGTAATTAATGACAATATGTGAATATAGGATTAACATGTTTATTGAGTGTTTAAAAGGTTAGTCCTAGTGACGAATATGACAACCAGGAGATGCATGCTAAATGTCAACATAAAGATCAATATGGTTCAAACACAAAGGTATACGTAGTCTAGGATCTCTTGTTATTTTACCGGTCTTAGGAGAAAAAGATGGAAGACCATATTTTAGGTTAGATATCGTACTATTAAGAGGGATCATAACTAGTAACTTGATAGCATGTTCTTGTGTCATTAGGATCAATCTAGGATCATGCATGCACTCAGAATTATTTTTTAAAAACCAACTATACTTTTCTCAGAAAATTTGGTAGTACCGACATTTTCTTGGCGGTACTACCGCACAACAGTATGACCGGGAAGGTAGTGCGGTACTACAACAACCCGGTCGAACCAATCCTTAGTTGGTGGTACGTGTTTTCCAGAGAGACACCTTTTTAAGCATGTTTGCTCCCCCTAGAAGGCGGTGATACCGAGGTTCATTTGGTGGAACTACCGCATATCATGAGCGGAACTACCGCACACCGAAAGTTTCGAAACTTAGTTGGTAGTACGTTATTTCCAAATTGGGCCAGTTTGAACCTCAAAGGGAAGTGGTAGTACCACCCTATGTGATCGGAATTACCAGAGAGCGGAAACTACCACATATTCAGCGGTAGTACCGCGTCGTAGATTCAACGGCTAGTTCAGATGCATTAATTACGTCTGCTATAGCTGTTACTGTTCAGTCAGTGGAAATGCGGTAGTGCCGGCTGATGAACGACGGTACCACCGCTCGTACTGAATATTTCAGGAACTCGCCTTTAACGATCAAGTTGGTTGGTGGGGGGTATAAATACCCCTCCACCAGTTCAAGGACATGTTGTTGAGACCTAATTAAACATCCTTGAGGTTAGAGCATACTCTCCGCACTTCATATACACTTATTGCATTCATTGTGAGGTTGTTGAGTAAAAATCAAGTGCATTCATTTTTAGATTGATCCTTAGCACTTGATTGCCATCAAGTAAAGATCGTGGTTCATTACTCTTGGTGTTTGCCGGCACCTAGATGGTTTGGCGGGAGTTCACGCGGTGATTTCTTCATGGAGATTGTGAAGAGGGCTAGCGCCAAATTGTGAGTGGCTCGGTGTTCGCCATCTCTGGGGCGGAGGAAGAACAACCACTAGTGGAATCGATGAGCAAAATTTAATTCGTGGAGCCGGTCCAAGTCGTTTGGGCTTTCCTCAACGTGGACTAATGAAGACCGGCAAGTCTTCGATAGCAGGACAAAACATAGCGAGTCATCTTTTGGTTATTTCTTTGCCTCTACTTTCCGCATTTATATTTCTAGCAAATTGATATTATTGAGATTGTCATATGTAGTTGTGCTAGATATATATTTGTAGAGGTGCCTTAGCTTTACTATAATTGAGTATGTCTTGAATTGCAATATAAATCTTGCTTAGCTCTAAAATTGTAGAAATTAGTTTTTGAAAACAAGAATTTTTAGAATCTTCTATTCACCCCCTCTAGTCGGTTATCCTTGATCCTACAAGTGACATCAGAGTTTGGTCTCTCATTGATTCAGACTTAACCGTCTAAGAGAGAAAATGATAGCTAGTGAGGGAATTGCTATAGGAAATGCATCTTTATTTGATGGTTCAAATTATGCATATTGCAAATTTTGGATGTTTATTTATTTAAAGGCCACGAGTCTGAACATATAGAAAATCGTAAATAAGGATTACGTTATGCCTCTTGATTCACTACATCCCAAAGAAGTCGAGGGACGTAATACTCATTTAGGTGTTCAAACACTGAATGACACGCGCAAGATGCATCCGAGATCCTTCTACCATCAATCACTGTACTCGTGCTTAATTGGCAGCATCGTGACGGCACCTCACCATGAAAGAATTCACGAGGATCGATGATGAAGAGGAGGAAGAAGGGGCCCACCTCGCGCAAGAATGGGCCGGCCCGCGTCTCGCCGTCATGGCCCAAGAGAATAGCCGAGACGGCCCGGCCACCTCGCCCTCGGGTAGGCGGGCAGCCGAAAATTTTCATTTGCAGAAAGAACCCTCCCTCCCGACGGTTCAAAAAATCCCCCAAAGTTTTTCGTTCCCGATCCAATCTACTACTCTCTCTACCGCCACGGTACGGCTGTATTACCATTTTCCCTCCGCTCCGCTTCGGCTCCGCCGTTTCAAATACCTCCCCCTCGCTCCGCTCCTCGCCGCCTTCTCTCCTTCCCTGCCGCGGCCTCGTCCGGAAGCTTCCAGACGCTTCTCCCGGAGGCCTCCCGTGCTTCAGGTGAGCGCCGTCTCCGCCTTCGTCGACGTACGTGCCTCATCTCATCCTCCTCCCCTCTCCCCGATGAGTCCCACTATGTAGCGCGCGCCGCCTCCCACCATCATGGCCACCTCCGCCCCCGCCCCCGCCAAGGCTGCCCTCCTGGTTGCCGCCGACCACCACCCACCTATTCCCTGCCCGCCGCCGGCCCCCTAAAACCTAAGTCGACTCGCCTCCTTGTCGCCGGCCAACATCCGGCTCCGCCGGCCGCCGAGCCCGCGACCGGCAGCGCCCTTAACGCCGGATCGGTGATTCATTAGGTTTAATGCCGAATGCGGCAATGCGCCACCATCTCTTCCGCGCAGCATACGATTTGATTTGAGGCGTGGATTGATTTTATTAGGGTATTTATGTGATTTAGGGATCAGATCCAATCCGCGCATCTATATGTAAAATGCTAAAAAAAGTTCTTTACATGCGGCTTGTGATGTGTATTCCTCATTTCGAGATAAGTTCTAATGAGATACCACAAATTATCTCTAGTTTATCTGTTTATGTCTTGCTGTTGGTTGATAGAGCGCAGAAGGTATAGGAGGTAATGGAAGCCGAGGGAGAGATGCGGAAGTAGAGGATTGGATGGTATAATGGCGCAAGCTGCTGTCGAATCTTCTCTGAATGGTGATTCATTGATTGGGAGGCCAACCGCAGTTCCAAGGATGAAGAGGAAGACACCCTCCGAACTGAGGGTAATGCCTTGTTTTCCTTGATCTATAGTTCCAACCCATGCTTATTCTATTCACATTATATGCTTTGTGAAATGTGTATGCCATTTTCGAGAGATTTCCAAAAGAGATGACCGCACGACAAAGTATTCGTTGTTCCCGATCTATTTCATATATTGAGAACGCACATGAGGTATACTGTGATAGCAATACACTATTTAGTCAAATTTCCATTTCCTTGCCAGTTGTCACCATGTATTGTGACTTGTGAGGCTGTATCACTGCTGATAATGAACTAGCTTTGCCATGCCATATTGAAGTAGTCCGAAGAATCCATCAATTGTAATGTAATAAGTGATAATTGTTCTACTTTGGTTATATATAGCTAATTCTACAGCTGATGAACCACATTGTCACTTCAAATGCATTTTGGAGAACCATGTTAGATGTCGGACATGTGGCAAAAAAAATGCTTATTTCCTTGTCACGGTTGAATTGTTGATAATGACACCATTCTTTCTATATACTATTATCTAAAAAATAATCAAGTTATTAGTGACAGGATGAAACCAAGTTTAATGGGGACAGTCTACACAGTAACATGACTAAATGTTGCTACTTGAGCACATCCTGCTGTAAGCATCATATAATGCAGAGTTGCAAATGAGCACTGAAAATGTTCCAATAATTATTTGTTGCAGGGAGAGCAATTGATGCGGCGCACTTCTGAAAAGCTTGCTCCTTCTGCGGTATTTGACAGGTACCTCTGCTGTAATTCAGTTTAGGGATGTTCCTCTTATGCTTTTATGACAAACTTGGTTTTTACCTTGTGGGTGTAGGTCAAGCAATGGGCTGCGGAACCAGGAACAACAAAAAATACCCAAATACATCAACACCCGTGTTACAGAGGTGTTCCCCGTTAAAAAATCTAGAAACCTTGGAAAGGAAAATTGTAAGGTTAGACATTTGAAACGTTATTCAATTTGATGTACTTAATGATGATGTCATTGCTTGATAAGTCTTTTAAAGCATCATGCTGGAGTTTTAGTTTTGTTCTAACTGTAATATCTTGAAACCAGGATGCTTTGCTCAATAATGAGAAGGCTCTTAAACCTGCTGATGCTGTAACGACTTCAAATTTAGCATCATCTTCACTCCCATGGTAATTATTTGACTAGAGGACATCCGGTGCATGTTGTTTTGTATCATGTAATTAATGTTTAAGTTCTTATGTGGGTTGTTTTATCACAATTCATCAGTCATGGTGACTCTGCGAAGTTGGACTCCTCTATTCCATCACTGACGGAGACAGCAAAACCAGGTTTTACAAAAGTTGAGAAATGCAGTGAAAATGCTTTGCGGAGTGTATCTGAGCTTCACATTGGTGATGAGAAGCAGGCTGGCTCTAACAAATTTGATATGGTAATTAGCATCTATCTAGTGCATTTTAGTATATGTTTGGGGCTAATATTTCTAATGCTTTTTTATAGGAAAAAGTGCTGAAAGGGTTTGGAGCTCGTGATGCTTCTGCAGCTTCTATGCTCACTACCCCTAACGTACAAGTTGGTGATGTTCCTTTGAAGTCTTCAGACACCTGCCCTTCTAAGATCACTATTCCAGGAAAAAGAGCTCCTTTGGATCTCACCTTGAAGACTACTTTGCATTTTGTTTCATCATCTTCTGTGAAGTGGTGGGTGCGCATTAGCTTCTCTTGCATTTCTTTCTTGTCCTTCAAAATTTTGTCAGTTAGAAAACATACTCTTCCCAAAGAAACCTTATTTGTCTGTTTTGCCTGAACTGGTAATATATCCTAAATTGGAATATCTGTTTTTTTTAATAAATGGTTATGTGCCTATTTGTAGTTAGTCTCTTAGGATGCTCTACTGCACCTACAAAATTTTCCACACGTTTAAATTCCTTTTGGCGTATGTATGGTCCAGTGCACCCAGTGATATTATGTCTACAACAGTCCCAATAGATGGTCACTTGGGAAAAAAAAAATCAAAATTACTTGCAAGTTGAGTTCTACTGTCTTTGTTATTATAAAATGCGGCTGTTTTATAGATTTTGTGTCCCAAAGTAACAAATATTTCTGTCAATAACTCTTTACCTGTAACAGGTGTCAGAAGTTAAGCAAAAGTTTTGGTAGAAGAAGCATCGCTGGACCCATTGCTCAGAGTTATCATCGCGGGTGTCAAAATTCGGAATGCACAAAACTCGAGAGCAACAGGGAATTCTTGTTCTCGAGGGCACTACAATCATGGGTATATCCACAGTCTCTGTTGCCTGCTTCCATCATATCTGCTATGGTCTCATCAACTGCACGAGGAGGTAATCATCACAAGACCTGAATTATTCTTGTTTTTCTTCTTCTCGTGTGTGTGGATGTAACTCTTAAAAGTGGTTTGTTCTTCTGGCATGTAGAAAATGACTTCCTTCTCAAAAGGCACCAGGACTGGGAAGATTCATTTCAAAATCTTTACTACATGCTCCGGAAGAATCTGTTGAATATCTTTTATGGTATCTTCTTGTTCCCCAGACCTCAAAGATTCATAATAACTTAATAAGTCAGTCATATGTATTAGAAATAGAACAATATATGACATTGATTTTATGCTCCACAATGTCCTTTTGTGTATATGCACCAAAAAATGGTTCAATTTTTATTTTTTGTTAAAATATGCAGTAGCTCATGACAGTTTATGCAAAATACCAGTTATCTATGGTAAGCAATGAACTGCAAGCATTTCTACATTGAGGGAAAGATGCATTCCCAGAAGTATATAATATGGATTTCTGTCTACCTTACACTTTGTTCGAAATATGAATGAGAGCACGTATTAAGGACACATTTTGCTCAAGGTCACCTTGATTTGCAGTTCCATTTCATGTGCCTCGGCAGTATTGAATTTTAATGTTCTATTAGACTATTACTCTATGGCTAACCTCCTTAATCACACTAAACATAACTTTTGTTCTAGTTTATACGACACAATTTGTTGCTCTCTTCATCGGTGGAAACTGTTTGGAGAAGCAGTCCTGTAATGCCTATTTATCACAATCTACACGTGGTCTACGATCATTGCTACGAAAACATGTGAGTTGTTCATTCTGTTTTTCTTCTCTTTCAGTACCATTTCCACAATTTAAAAAATGCCTATATTCTTATTTATGGGCACATTAATATGACATTTTGTTGTTGCTGACCAACCGTTATGTCATTATGGTCTTACTTGCAATTTGCAAATGATACTTTAATCAAATAGATCAACTTATTGGTCGCCAATGCTATTTCAAAATTTACCCTTGCCATTTTCTCATTTTTTAGGTCTTATGGCAGCATAGTGAGTGAAACATTAATCTTTATTAATTTGAACAATCCAGTTCCTGCTTGTCCATTTTTTGGAAAGCAACTTCTGTTTGTTGGTTGTAGTCAGTATTCTACCATTATTCGGTACCATAATAATAACAAGATGTAACCTCAGTATGTTGTTCTCTAAACTCTAAAGGCATCAAATTGCTTGAGACAAATCCATGCTAAGCTAAGTTGTTTTTTAGCTTCGTACTGGCTTTAAAAATTATTTTTTCTGTTAGGTTCATGATAGTGTGTGACCATGTGACTTTGCATTGTTGTAGGGTGTTTGCTTTTCTATGCCTCTTTGTAATGCCGAAGTGGAACAGGCTACTGAAGATGACCTGATTGAACTTTCAGAAATCCAAAGACGCAATCTGGGCCAGGTTTTATTTGCTTCTTCAACCTTTCTCTTATTTGCTTTAGTCAGTCTGCAGCTACTGACTGGTTGTAAAAAAAATATCATCGAACTTGCAGGCACTCCATATAGATGCCTTATCTGATGTGGATAACACCACACAGTCTCTCCTTTCATTTACTGGCAATAAGAGTGTTCATGGCTTGTACGACGTTTTGGTGAACTATAAGTAGGATGCTTAAAAACCACACCTAATTGTTCCATTCCTTTTTATCCCCCAAAATTTCATGCTGTATAATCTGATTTTGTGATTTTTCAGGTCATTTTTGAATTCATTATCTGGCACAGATGTCCCGGTGTTATATTCACCGGTGCCATTTCAAAATGGCTGCCTCCACATTCCAGAGGTCATTTCATTTCTGTAGACTTAGTTTTTCTTTTTCACCCTGCTATCTTAGACCCAAATGGTCTCCATGCTCGTATTTACATCTAGTTCTTAGCAGTGTGGTGTTTTTATTTGACAACTTTCAGTCCTAGTATTTTATGAAAAAAATTCATTTCATTCACTGCTAGAAGATATAAAACGCTCCGTTCAGAAGCCCCTACTCATCTACTTGATTTTGAAGCTGCTACATCATGTTTTTACAATTTTGATTCTGTAATGGGAAGTTACACGGGAAACTTTGATACGTGTAATTGCCTTTAGTTGCCTTGTATAACGGCGGCAGGGATTTGAAAACCAATCGTTTGAACACTTGTACTTTTGCAGGTGAAATGCAGGGAGATGAGGAAAGCAGATATGGGTCTGGCCTCTTCTAGTGGGTTTTATGCAGAAGAATCTGGATCAGCTTTTGCTTCTTCGGCAGCGGGCAACATCTGTTACAGTATGGAAATAAACGATCTGGTTCTTCCACCATGGGTGGTTTCTGGAATCTGTGCTGCAATGAGCTTGGACACGAGGAGCTTCGATTTAACGTACGTGTGATCTTTCCTTACGCAGCCTCTTCACCTCTTGTCGTGTGCTAAAAAAATTCCTCTGTTTCTTGCAGAATTGCAACGGAGCCCTCTTCTATGGGCTTAAATGTTGCCTTCAACTCCGTAAGCACGAATGCTCAATCCAAGACGGCTTCCTCTGAAGCCTGTGAATCGTTGGGCATCCCTGACGCCGTTTTGGCTCCCTCCTTGCACTGCGCCTCGCTGCGGCGCCTCAGTTACAAGGACGGCGAATACGTCGCGCACACAACCGTGTGAGGTCCATCTAACACCTGGAGGCAAGGCCGGCGCTTGTGTTCAAGTGCAACAACTACTTTCGTTGTTCTAGAGAAGAAAGGCTTCGCTGCTTGTTCAGCCTCCACGCCAAGAAGCCTCAATGCCTCATCCATCGTGCAGAAACCGGAACTCCTGGGTGTCTCACCTCTGTTGACTGCTGGTTGCTTTCTGCAAAGCACTGTGTGGAGTATCTGGAATTTTGTAACTTTAGACCCTGTATCATCTACAGGCCATGTTAGTCTCGAATGGTAATTTATGGAGCTGTGGTTCTGAAAAAGAAGAGAGGCAAACTGCTGTGCTTGTTTGGGTTTTGCCATTCTGCTTCCACGTCCTTCTGATAGTGCATCCAAATTGACCCCAGATGCATTCTTGTGAGTCGATGGCTGATGGGGGCGTTCCAAGCTTACCTTGGTTGCCGACTTACTGTAATCTTGTAAAGCTTTCTTTCTTGTTCACTGGCTTGTTTTTTTTTGTTTGTTTGTCAGAATACACAAGTCAGTGGGGGTGCAGCAGTAGACTACCAGTCAAATGCTCTACTTCTATCTGTTTGTTGTTTTGCTTTCGCGGGAGACCGAAGAATAATAGGGACAAGAGACCTGTGGCGCGCGCGCGCGCCAGACTGGTTTCTTTTCCTTTGGGTTGGTCTTAAGCCAGGATTGTCATGTTTCCTACCGTGTTGAGTATAATGCCGTATCGGATGTTTACACGGTTCTTAAAATACAATTTTGATCATTAATTTTTGTTGTAATATATTTGTATGTGTTCAATCAAAATATTGTAAAAAAATATCGATAGCTAAGAGCGTAGAAAAGTTTGACTACATGCATCTCAGAACTAAGGTTCTTTTGCAACTAGAAAGCCAGAAGGCGTGTGAGATCAGTTCAGATCTTCCATGAAAATTTGTTGTTCGAGGTACCTGATGGAGGTAGAGGAGTGATAGTAGCTACTTGCTTGATGTATCCAGTCCACACAAATACTCCTATGCCAAAATGCATGTGGAATTGTGGAGCGGCGCCGGCACTGGCACTTAATTTAGGACGGCTAATACTCATCAATCATCATTCACACGGCCCTTAATTTGATCCCAATGAATCAAGAGCAAAACAAGGGAACAACTCTATGTTTCTCTCTGATGTGTTTGTCCTCATCCAAGATGATTCCTCTTCAGGTTCAGGTCTCTTCAGGTGAATCATGCACACTATGTACTCGCTAGCTACACATGTTCCTCCCTGCCGGAGGCGGCGGCGGCGGCACTAGAGAGCAGCGAAGACGAGCGCAAGGTGGTCAGGACGCAGAAGAAGAGCAAGATGAAGAGTGGACGCGGCGGGAGGAGAGGGAGAGAAAGCCCGCTCCCAAGGTCGAGGAGGCCCAGGCCACCGCGCCGCAAGCCATGGTCGACCGGCGGACGGCCAACCGGAACGCAATCGCCAGGCGTCCCTGCTCGGCATCCTGCGCGCCCGCGCCGGCAATACCGTCCCGCGCGGCAAGCTGCGGGAGGAGGCGGGCAGGCACATCGGTGACACCGCCCTCCTCGACCACCTCCTCAAGCACATGGCCGACAAGGTGCCCGCCTGCACAATGCCCACGGCGCCACGGAGTACTGGCTCGAACCGGCTGAGCTTGCCGCAGTGCGGTGGGAGGACGGTGTGGCCGACCCGTACTGGGTGCCGCCGGCCGGGTGGAAGCTCGGAGACCCCGCGTCGCCGTACGCCTGCGCGCTGGAGGTAAAGAGACAGGGGGAGGAGCTGGCCGGCGTAAAAAGTTTTTTTTTTCCTTCTCTTCTTGTCTCCCGAAACTACCTTTGTCGTGGGGTGGCCCACCGGTCCTAATACCATAGGCCAGATGCACAGCCTGGGCCCTCGGTACTAAGTACGCCTTTAGGAAGACTCGAAGGGCGTACAAAGACATTCAGGAGGCCCGTGAGGGGTGATGGCGCAGGCATGGCTAAGGGTCCCAGAGTGTTGGGCATACCCGGGCCACCTCGGGAGCGTCGAAGGGTGTTTGGACTCTTTTGGTCCGGAGACATCACGCACGGTGTGAAGGGGAGAGAGCACCAGTAGACCGAGTGTACTAGCTGGATGGATCAAACCAGAGAGGTCCATCGTAAGCCAAAAGCTACACATAGAGAAAGAAAAAACCCTACATCCTCTATAGGTATGAAATCTTTTTATGGATAGATCTGTAATCTTATGTAACCTGGTCGGAAGACTATGAATAGCCGTCCCCTCCATGTAATAAATGAGGCTTTTTTTTCGACACAATTAATACATATTTTTTTTTTTTTGTCATCGAACCCCCCATGAGGATTCCCTGGTTCCTCTTACTAGTCCTCTTTGCTACAACACCCTCTTCTTGCATTGGTCTAGCACTCGAGCTAGTAGTGCAATGCTGATACTATCTTGTTTATATTCTTGCATATGGTAAGCAGCAATGCTCGTTTTGTGCTAAAATTGACTTGTGTTGCTCTGAACTGTGTACACGAAGGCACATGGAGCAGCTCAGTTCCAGTGCGATGCAAGTGAGCAAGGAAATGAAATCTGATGCAGACAAAGCCTATATTATATGGCAGGTGATCATACTTTACTGAAATATGCACATTTTTTTCTTACATTGCGTATATTTGTTGTAAAAGTATGAAGAAAATGAGACGCAAGAATGAAACTCATAGCTGTGCTATGCACTTGTCATGGTGTGCACATGTCTAGTCTTGGTCTGATATGTGTTGGAGTAACTCTGAAGTGGCAAGTCTTGATTTGGATTTTGTGAGGTACATTGCACGGTGCATCAAAAAATAGCAAAGCCGTAGGAGCATATTTTGCTTTGCAATGATCCATTTCTGGCTCTTTGTCATCTGTCTTGGCATTGCATACATTTGAAGTACAGTAGCCTTTAATTCTCAGCATTGCTTCTGACATTGTTTCATTGAGCTTACGGTGGACGGACGTTTAGGCAAAACACCTTTTATTTCCAGTTTTCGATCTGCAGATACATTGGAAAGAACACTTGCACATAGATAGTATTAATCTGCATGCATGTCTCTTTCCAGTAGTACTGGAAGAACCTGAAGAATGTCAAGTTTACATTTTTTTTTTCTTCCTATGGAGTGTTTTAATGTAAATAGGTAGCTGCATCTAGTGATGTACATATGATCATGAATTTACGATGGTCTTATTTTCAGGAGAAGTATGACTGTATGGTGAAAGGCCAATGGCAATCTGGAAAAGCAGGTTCTGTCCTTGGAGGTACACCATACACGGGGCAGTTCTTTCTCAGCTTTCAGTAGCTCTTTACACTAGTTCAGCATACTAAGCTAGCATTGGTTCTTGTCAAGTTTTATCAGTTTTGATCGAGTGCGGTGCCAGCCTGCTGGAAGGGAAGAAGACGATGCTCTACGACGGCGCCGGAGGTGGCAACGTTGGCACCGAGCTGGCCCTGGCCACCTCCTACCGATCGAATGCTGCCGAGTTCTGAAGAATCAATGCACCATCACCAGTGCAGTTTTGGCCATCCGTGAAAATGGAGGCCCAATACAATTGATCGAAAGACCGGCCTTATCAGTGGTCCACCTGTCAGAAAACCACGAATTTGCCCGCTCCGCTCCCCATCGCAATTTGAACACCCCCCACCCCAATTCCGAAACCCTCCTCCCTTCCCCGACTCCGGCGAGCTCTTCCCCCATTGCCGCCGTCGCAATGAGAGGCGATATGGATTCGTCGATCTCGTCGCTCTGTAGATCCCTCTCGGACGTGCTCAACCACGCCGACTCCTCCTCCCGCGCGCTCTCCGACGCCCTCTCCCGCCGCCCCATCCCCCTCGGTATCTATCTACCTCCTCTCCGGCTTCCCTCCTCGTACCCGTTAGGGTTTATAGCTCCTGCTTACGGGCATGGCTGTCTCGCAGAGTCGGCGACGAGCGCGTTCCTGCAGGGGCTGGACCGGCGGGTGGAGGCGGCGGGCGCCGATCTGGCGCGCCTCGAGTCCATGGCCTTCGGCACCGTGTCTTTTGAGGAGCTCCTCGGCCACTGCCGCGAGGCGCTCAACATCGTCTCCCGCCACGCCGACGCCGTCCAGTCCCGCCTCGTCTCCTTCGGCTACGTGCCCCCCGGTAACACAAATCGCCAATTCCCCCCACCCCATCACTTTGAGTTCTCCAATGTTAGTCTCGTTTGGTTGAGGATTGCGGCTTGTTGTGGTTCGTGTAGAGGTGGATGCGGAAGTGGATTTGGAGGAGGAAGATGGACGCGTGGGGAAGCCTGAGGTCCCTGAGAATGGGTGCTTTGGAGGATCAAGTTCGGTGTCGAGGTCCGGTCGGGAGCGCTTTGATGACGATGATGCACTGTATCCTTCCATTTGTTATGATATTTTGGACAAGTCGATTTTGGATATTTTCTTGTTGCTTTGGGTGTCATACGTGTTTGAACTGATGGAATTAGTTGCTACTGTTAGAGATATGTTAGAGATAAGGTGTTAGAGATATATTAGAGATAGAATCTATCTCCAACATATCCTTATCTGTACCTGTACTCCTATATATATCGTCCTTTGGGCCTCTCTTCAATACACACAATATATTCATAACATGGTATCAGAGCAAAGGTTCTAAACCCTAGCCTACAACCTAGCTTCCGCTGTCCGCTGCCCCCGGGAGGTGTAATCTTCGCTCCCGGGGGTGGCCAGATCCAGATTCATCCGGCGTTCCTCGCGTTGCTCACCTTGCAGAGGAGGTACCCGTCCATCTGCAACACCTCGTTCATCGCCCCGGCGTTTGTCAGCATCGTGAGCTTGCTCGGTGTGTAGCCACTGGAAGGCGAAGTCACCACACCGTCCTCCGCCGAGGCCTCCCACCGCAGCAGGTCCCTGAGCGCCACGCTCCAGGTCCTCCTCACCGCCGCCGCCATCGCCATCCTCAGATCTCAACCGCAGATCGGCTACCTCGGTGCTAGCGCCAGAGGGGCCGCTCGGATCCGGCTGTCGCCTCTTCAGCTACCCGCCGCCTACCGCGATCACTGCACCTACCTCGCCCGCGACGGGGACCTCGTCTCCGCCTTCGCCGAGCTCATGGGCCGCTAGGTTAGGGTTTGCTACCGCCTAGCCGCCGCTCGTTCTCCGCTGCCACCGCCCCCGGGAGGAGCAATCTCCGCTCCCGGGGGCGGACATATTAGTTGTAGTCTTTTGGAAGCAGCAGCAACATCCGATCCTCGCCATCGCCGCCGAGCTTGGGCTTCGTCGCAGTGGAGCTTTCTAGTATCGTCACCAGGACACTGACCGACGAGACGGCCAACCCTCGTTGTTACAAGTCGTTCCACATCTATGCGCCCTTTGGCCTCGGCGTGGTCTTCACTATCAAGGCCAAGAACCCGATTGGCGCCTCGGTTGTCAGGCGGCCTACTGCCGTCCGGAGATCTTCGACGGCGACGAGGTCGAAATTGCTCGCCCATGCTGCAGTGCTTTTCCCGCACGGCGCCCCGCCGAGCCCCTGCTCGCTTCGCGTTCGCCTAGGCTCGAGCTCCTCCGCTCGAGCTCGGCTTCCAAATCTGTGCGATCATTCTTGGCGGGAGGAAGAGGGGAGCGAGAGGAGGGAGAAGGTGGTCCGGCCTTGGAGCTCCTCGCCGTTCATGCGGCGCCGCGCTTCCTCGCCTGCCTCGCCTCGGATCCGGCTGCCCGACCGATGCCTCGGTGAGATCTCACCCCGCCTCGGCTCGCCGCAACACTGCCTCGGCGATCTTCGCCCTCGACTTCGGCGAGATCTCTGGTGCCGGAGTCGCCGCGGTGGCCTTCACCAAGAAAGGCTTGGTGTCCTTCGACGGGTTCCGCGTCTCGCCGCTCCTGTTGGTCCCCCCCTGGCCGATCCGATCTGGATCGGGCCGCTGGCGCCTGTCTCTCGGGCCGCCGCCGCCTCTCCCCGGTTGGATTCGGCGACTCACCTAGAGTAGCAGCTGGATCCACCCGGCCGCCTCGTGGATCGATCGATCCGCCTATTGCCCTCGATCCCGACCCGTATTCGCACGCGGACGCCGCCTCCGGGACCCGCAAGGCCACGGCGGCCAGCGCAGCCGCCGGGGATGCCGCTCGCACGTTGTCACCTCCTCGCCGCCGCCGGGGATGCAGCTCACACGTCGTCACCTCCTCGCTTCCATCGACGTCCTCCTCGGGTGGATGGGACGGATTTGAGCGGTGGAGTGGTGGTCATGAGTGGGCTTGAGGTATTGAAGGACGGTGGGGATGCTGAGCCTCTCGGTGGTGTCCTCTGCCTTCATCTTTTTATTGGTGGAGGTTTTTGTTTTCGTGCTGCGACGGACTCGAGGCTCGGTCTTTTGGTGCGCAGGAGATGGCGGAGGAGACCCCAGTTGAGGCACCTACCTCGGTTCCAGTTCTTGGAGAGCCAGTGGACTTGATGACTGCTCTGCAGCTCGTGGTGAAAATGTCTGGTGCTCATGATGGGCCTGCGAAGGGGCTTCGTGAGGCTGTCAAGGCTATTGAGAAGCATGCCGCTCAGTTTTGTGTGCTGAAGCTGTCGGTGGAGATTGAGATTGGATTTTATTGCTGCTAGCTCCGGTTACACGCTGCTGCTACCGCTGGTTATTCGCTTGAGTCCTTTGAGTCATTCCTTTTTTTTTCTTCTTCTGCTGCGTCCATCCAAGTCCGTAGTACTCAATTTTTTGAGTTCGTCTTAGCCATGCGAGTCCACAAATTTATTATCAGTCATAGAAGCATAGGAATTACCTTATGCATGGCGGCCGCCGCTCCATTGCTATTTTCTTGAGCCGCTGCAGATCCGCCGCTCCAAGCGTTCAAGGCCGCTGCGCTTCTTCCACACTGCGTCTTCGTTGTACTTCTTGTGCATTGCGCCGCTCTTCTTCTGCACTGCGCCTCTGTTGTGCTTCTTGTGCATTGCGTTGCGCTTCTTTTGCACTGTGCATTCGTTGCGCTTCTTGTGCACTGCGTCGCCGCCGTCTTCGGCTACGATCTGCACCGCCATGCTTCCACCTATTCCTATTCGACTTGATTTGATAGCTCTCTTTATTCATGTCGGTTTCATCATCTTCTTCGACTTGTTGCCGCGGTCGACTTCGCTCCTGCACCTTGTGCTTTATGAGCCGTCGCATGACACTGGATGAGAGGAGGTCTTTTGATACTCGACATATTTTCCAAAAAGCTGCATGCTACGACGATATTATCAAGACTCGGACTTTGTATTTTCCATATTTTAGTATCAACCCTTTCCAAATGCAATGCTATTGTATACGCTTTGCATTTGAGGGGGGAGGGGTGTTAGAGATATGTTAGAGATAAGGTGTTAGAGATAGAATCTATCCCTAACATATGCTTATCTGTACCTGTACTCCTATATATATCGCTCTTTGGGCCTCTCTTCAATACACACAATATATTCATAACAGCCACTGCATATGGAGATGCATGGGCTCGAATTTGTAGCTAGCAATTTGTGCCTAGTTGTAAGGGTTTGCAGCTTTGACAACGTTGGAGAGCACGTTCGTTCATTCTAGTTGCAACTCAGAATTTGGAGACTTGTGCATTTATGATATTAACCTATATTTGTTCAAGTAGCTTATTCTGTCCAACTCAATCATTAGTTGTTAGTCTTTGTTCCTTTTGTTCCATTAAATCTTCCAATTTTTATATTGCCGTACCATTATTTGCCTATTTGGGACCAGCAGTACATTAGAGATTTAGATTGTTCAGGGACTCCTTGTTTCCGATGAGCTTATGGTATGACTAGGATTGTGTAGGTTATAGCTGCGATGAACTGGGGGTTTCGGCCGGTATGACCGACGTCCAGGAGCTGTGGCGGCAGCCTGTCGATGGCAAGGAAGAAGAATAGGGGTTTGGGAGTTGGAGAAAAGAGATAGGGAAATTGGAGATTTCTTATTGCTTGCTTAAGATGAGATAACATGCTCCCTTTAAATAGAGCCGGCCGGTTGAAACTAACCAAATATAAGAGATTGAGCTAATCTCAATTAACCTAATATGGAGCTAGTCTCCTTATCTGAATTCACTCAAATATAAGGAATAACAGATTTAACTTCGAGATGAAGTCTCCTTCTAATTCCTATTCTATTGCTGGCTGATCCATGGACCGTCCGGCCGCACGCCCGTGTCCACGACGGCGATAAGGTATGCCCCAAATAACAGCTTAACAATACGATATGCCAATTGTGAACTTTGATCGTTAAGGGTCTTTCATTTGTTCATGGCAAAAGGGTGCAATAAGGGTAATTCTAGACTTCTAGTTTTTCTAGGGGGGAGCTATCTTAGTTTAAGTCAGCTATAATCTATTTTGATGTTTCAAGATCCACTGTGCTTCATTACACTGTTCATTACCTGCGAAGTATTGAGTTCTTTCTTAACTACCGGTAAGATTTGAGGACTCCATGTCATTAAAGAATCTTGGGTTTTCGGATGCTTGTCTAGCTACTCTGTCCTCTCAAGGTATGCCACACTTGTAGAATATCTTTGCTACAGCAACTGTTTACACGCATTATGTACGCATTAGTATTTCATGCCGCAGATCCTTGGTCAAATATCGATAATTTGTTGAGATTTTGCAGATAATGATTTTTCTGGAAGCCCAAAGAAGCTTTACAAGAAACCTGCAAGGTTAGCCAAGAATCGGATGTAGACTATTGATATCTCCTTTCCTCATTATTCTTTTTCACTCACCATGGTTCTTTACTTCCTTTTATCTTTCTTAAAGATGACCTATCTGTTTATAATGCCTTATACTGTTCAGTGTTGATGATGGCCGAAAAACCGTGAAGGAAGCTGAACCCAAACCTCCCCAAAATGAAACAAATGGTCAAGGTGGTCAGCAACAATGTCTTGATTAAAAGATGATAAAATCTTTGCTCTTTCTGATTTGTTTCGCTGTTGAATCCATGAAGGTGTTGCTTTCCAAGGAATGATAAGGGCATCACAGGAGGAGTATGAGCAGCTTCCTCCTTACATGAAGACTCTTGCATCATGGGAGGTCTGATTTTTTTCTTAACTACTTTGGAGTTCTTCTCATAGTACTGTTTGCATGTTGGCTATTTGGTAATTGTTACACTTGCAGAGTCCTTGAAATTCAGTATACTACTTCACTCCCTAAGGAAATTAGTAGGAGAATATTCTGCAACGCCTTTGCCTGCATTTTTCCACGAATTATTTGTTTTGGTCTTTGCATTCCCTATCATCAATTGGCCAGTGGTGTCATGGCAATGATGGTGTTATCTTAGTTATGTCACCTCAAAGCAATCTACAGTGACGCTTACTTTTTTGCGACTTTTCTTTGGATCAGGAATTGCAGGAGGCAATTTCAAAATTAAATTCATACTTCGGCGGCGACAAAGTCCACGGAAGTGTTGCATTGAATCAGGACGATGTTGGAGCAATTGGCTTGGGTATATACACTTACTGCTCTGTGCCCGCAGGGCTTAAATGTTAAAGTTATCACATGGAAAACAAAATCTTTTTATCGGACTACTGTTTTGTTGATGCATGCTCTTGGTGCATTTCTGTTGTATTATGTAGCACAGTTTCATCTAGAATTAGGTTCGTTGCACTACATTCTAAAATCTAAAGTATAATAGCATGTTATCGCCACAGATGTGGCTAATATTTCGTGGTGTGCTTCCTTTCACCCCCTTGTTCCCTACAGGGCGCAAAGGAAGATCCTACCTGTTGATCCTTCTGCGGCTGAATCAATTAGCTATGGAGACAATTGATGGCTCGATCTTTTACACCCTACGCAAAAACGACTCCTAGGCATTTTTTCAGAAAACCTGGGGGAAACAGAAGGGTATCTGGAACTTGGATAGCTACTACTATACTGTACTGTAATGAAGGTCTTTTAGAATAACGTGATGCAATGTAGTTAATCTGGTGAAAAACTTGGGTTTGATTGCTGTATATTCAAACTTGGGAGTTGGAAAAGTGCGTTTTTAGCTTTGTCCTGCTCTGAGAATTTTCTGAAGCTCTGGGTTGCATTAACTGAAGCAAAGTGAAAAATCGTATTATGGAATATTATGGGCTATCTTCTTGTTGAGTTTGCAATCTTGATATGAAAAGAATGAAAGTGTGTACATTCACAATATCATGTCATGCACGACAAACAAAAGAACGGCTATGATGCGGAGGTGCTTCATGCTGCAAGATAAACACCAAGATCTTTTGTTTTATCCACTCCGGTACAGAGTGTACGTACATGAATTGCCCCTGCAGAAGCAGGGTTATGCTCTAGTCTAGCGGATTTGCACATATTACACACCTTACACTTGCATCTATATCTATTTAGTATGTACATTCCTCCAAGGAAGCACATATGTATAATATAACCGTGCACTACAATTTACACAGCTTAAGAATTGACACATGAATTTAATTCTTCAAACCCATGCCTGCCATGCCATGCAGGACGCAGCAGACAGCAGGGACCCCCTCCAGCCATGGTCCTCAAGGTTTTCTGAAATGGACTCTGGAGCATATAATCGCTCAAGGCTGATCTGTGAGAATGTCTCCTTCCTTCCCTTCCTCCCTAGGCCACATACCCTGTCGAAGACGAAGACCCGTAAATCTCGTTCGCCTGTGCCACTGGGACATACACCACATCTGTCAATGAGCTGTGGGTCCGACCATAGAAAATGTACACGAAGACCCCCATCACCAGCCATGCCCCGACTCGCATCCATGTGCCACCACTAAACAACACAAGGCAAGTTGAGGTTCAGAGCTCAGATGTGTCTTCTATAAGCAATTAAGCATGTAGAAGTATTCAACATGTTGTCGACAAGCGAGCTTATAGTTATAAGTGAAATCATTGGATCAGGAACTCACCCCAGATTTATTAATAAGTATGTGTTTATGAGGATGCACATCACTGGCAGCAACGGGACGAACGGGCAGATGAATCCTGAAGGAGCAGCAGCAAGATGTAAGTTTAAAAGGGAGTCTAGTAGAGTGATGCAGAATAGTTCTATTATACCTCCCGAATGACCAAAGGAGTGCCTTCTGTCATCTTGGTCGATCCAGCAGAGCACACCAAGGCCAGCTAGGAGGAGCAGGCCACCAAAGACGCAGACAAAGCATCTAACCAGGCTGACATGACATGGGAAAGATGCATATGTCAGACTAATGAGTATTTTGCTAATTACACAGTAGTATGTCAGACTGATGAGTATTTTGCTAATTACACAGTAGAGTTTCACTATGGTCTATGGGACAGAAGTGTGTTACTTTGCCATAACCAGTTATATGCATTTGGTTCAGATACTTACAAGGGAAAGAATGTCGCAGAAGCTGAAGTTGTGAGGACAAGAACCCCTACACATACAGATGCAATGCTGCAAGCAGCTGTCTTCCGTCGCTTTATCTCATCCAACTTGCCTGCAGAATTAACAGGAAGTTGATTAGCTAACATAAGTGAAATGCATCAACTTAGAAATATAGAATGGGTTCAAGTTGAAATGCAATTGCCCAGACATACTTGCATAGAGCTGCTTCTCAATGAGGGGGTCCTTTATTGATTCTACTTCAATCACATCCTTTATTTCAGATGTCCCCTGTTCATGATTCTCATCTCCAAGATCCCTCACCTTCTCCTCATCGTCTTCTTGGCTCAAATGGAATGATGCTTGTAGAGAAGATGGCAGGGGTACCTCATCTGGAGGAACATATCTGAGGATCAAGATGGATACGGCAACTATAGTGAATGCAAGGAGCGTGCCTACACTGACCTGCAACCAAAAATCAACCCTTTTTAGCTCCAAGCTACAATCTTTAATAACGCTTACAGTTACATGCATAGCATATCAGAATCTGCCTAACATGTTATCTGTAAAGAAGGTTCATTAAATAACATCTTGAACAGAGACCATAAAAATCTCGAATAATAACTGTCAGGTACTCGGGTGATTCCTTTATACTTACCATTCCTGCCAATTGTGAAACATCCATGAAGAAAGCAAGAGAAGCAGCGCAGATGCCAGTCACGATTGTGCTCTTGACAGGGACTTGTGTCCGCTTGTTGACATCAGAGAAGAAGGATGGCAACAGTCCATCTCGTGCCATGGCCATCAACATTCTTGGCTGTGAGAAAAATGTTGAACCAGAACTTCAAATATTTATCTCAGCATTAGATTAAACTAGTATTCTGCATATGTTGGCTGCGAAAGAACTGCAAATCTCCATCCAGATCATGATATTCTTCAGATTTTATTTCAGAAGGGTGCAAAATAGGACAGAGTAACAAACAAACGTATTTAGGAGGATGGTTTTATCCAGCTTTAACAGTCAAGGAGAGCAGCAATTAGCAAACATTGTGGGGTTATGGAGCATTCAGAATTAACAGGAAGTTGATTAGCTAACATAAGTGAAATGCATCAACTTAGAAATATAGAATGGGTTCAAGTTGAAATGCAATTGCCCAGACATACTTGCATAGAGCTGCTTCTCAATGAGGGGGTCCTTTATTGATTCTACTTCAATCACATCCTTTATTTCAGATGTCCCCTGTTCATGATTCTCATCTCCAAGATCCCTCACCTTCTCCTCATCGTCTTCTTGGCTCAAATGGAATGATGCTTGTAGAGAAGATGGCAGGGTACCTCATCTGGAGGAACATATCTGAGGATCAAGATGGATACGGCAACTATAGTGAATGCAAGGAGCGTGCCTACACTGACCTGCAACCAAAAATCAACCCTTTTTAGCTCCAAGCTACAATCTTTAATAACGCTTACAGTTACATGCATAGCATATCAGAATCTGCCTAACATGTTATCTGTAAAGAAGGTTCATTAAATAACATCTTGAACAGAGACCATAAAAATCTCGAATAATAACTGTCAGGTACTCGGGTGATTCCTTTATACTTACCATTCCTGCCAATTGTGAAACATCCATGAAGAAAGCAAGAGAAGCAGCGCAGATGCCAGTCACGATTGTGCTCTTGACAGGGACTTGTGTCCGCTTGTTGACATCAGAGAAGAAGGATGGCAACAGTCCATCTCGTGCCATGGCCATCAACATTCTTGGCTGTGAGAAAAATGTTGAACCAGAACTTCAAATATTTATCTCAGCATTAGATTAAACTAGTATTCTGCATATGTTGGCTGCGAAAGAACTGCAAATCTCCATCCAGATCATGATATTCTTCAGATTTTATTTCAGAAGGGGTGCAAAATAGGACAGAGTAACAAACAAACGTATTTAGGAGGATGGTTTTTATCCAGCTTTAACAGTCAAGGAGAGCAGCAATTAGCAAACATTGTGGGGTTATGGAGCATTGTTTCAACTTAAACAGTCCATTAGACTAAAGCTCCATCTGTTCTGTATGGTAAAATGTGTATGTAGTGTTATCATGCGAAGAATGGTATATCCACTTGGCTCATTTTGTATGCACTGGAGTTACAGAAGCTTGAGTCATATATTGATTAAGATATCTGTATACCTGTGGCAGAATTGATCCCATCAAGGTTGAGCAGAGAGCAAGAACAGCACCAGTTGTTATAAGGTACCTAAAACAAAGATAACACAGTAGCAGCCTCAGTGGGAAGCACACCAGACCAGCCAAGGTGAAATTGGAGGGGCTGTAAAAAGGAGTCCTTACATTGCCCAGTGCATCCCATGTTTTGCAAAGGCAGATGAAATTGGGGTATCTGGGTCCATAGCAAAGTATGGTACCAGACCAACGATAACAACTGAAACCAACATGTACAAGGAACAGCAAATTGACAATGCTGTTCCTATTCCCAATGGCAGATCTCGTTGCGGATTCTTCACCTGTTAGAAGATAAAAAGAATTCTCGTTTCTCATTCATGCCACTGATCCAGCAAACATACAAGGTGCCAAATCAATTTGGGAAATATGACCTTTCTTTACCTCCTCAGCAGTGCTAGCAACTGAATCAAAGCCTATGTAGGCAAAGAAAACAGTTGCTGATCCAGCAAGCATTCCATTCACTCCATATGGGAAAAATCTGAAAAGGAAAATGTGTAAGTGCACCATTCGCCAACTTGAAGAAAACCAAAGCACCGAGCATTTTTTGCATTACCCTCCAGCCACCTTATAGCCGACCCATCCTGTTTGGAAGCCAATGTAGCTACCAGCTATAATAACAAATAGCATCACAAAGCAATTCAGGACTGTCACAACACCTTGTACAAATGAACTCTGACAAAAAACGAAAGAGAGTAAAGATCACACACCATACTTCTAAAAAAGAAACAAGAAAGCTATTTCTGAATTGGAAAAGCAAGCAACCTCTTTTATCCCCACACATAGCAGAGCAGTGACCACGAAAACTAGGACAGCAGCACAAGGATCAACAACAACATCTAACCATGGAAGCTCATGGCGTGCTAGAATCCAGGGCAGACTATCTGGTCCTCCAAAAAATAACGCCTGAAAACATACACGGAGTTTGTAAAGAGAGATGGAAAATTCAACTATACATCAACATTCCGCACGAACAAGCCAGATGCAAGGGAAGTCCTACTCACTAGATTGGGAGATATGCCACGGGCAACAGCTGACCCACCGATTGTATATTCCAGTATCAGAGCCCAACCAATCAACCATGCAACTCTAGATAAATGAAATGTAAAAACAATGTGAGAACACAAACTCAATGGAACAAGACATGCTCTTCATGAACAATGTTTAATAAATTATATCAGTAAATTACCCTTCACCAATGCAGATGTATGAATAGTGGTAGGCGCTTCCTGCCGAAGGGCAACGGCTAGCAAGCTCTGCATAACAGAAAGCTGAAAGTGCAGCTGCTACTCCGGCTATCAGAAATGAAAGTGTCAATGCCGGGCCAGCATGCTCCCGAGCAACTGTACCCACAAGAACGTATACTCCAGCTCCAATCGTTGAACCAACTCCTGAGAGACAATGGAAACGTTCCATGAGCAATACTTTCATAAATGAAATTCTATAATCAGTACATCACGCAAGCTATCCACATAAGCTCTACAAAATGTGTAAAACACTGTCTAATTCCTACATCAAAATAGATTGACGAAAATTCGTATTGTACCACTCTATGAACTAGATGATTTAGCATAAGGCATGCAAAATATGTCCATTTACATCATCAAGGTAGCAATATTTAGAAATTAGAATCCTAAGGGGGCAACAACTCACCCTACGGACACAGACCCAGCAACAACCAAGTAGAAGCACAGCAAGAACTAGACATAGCAGAGGCATCAGCTTCAGATACCTCTCAACCTTCCTTTAAAATTAAGAATGAATGGAACCGAATCACGCCAGGCATCCTCCGAATTTAATGTCTAAATTAAAACTTTCCTGTTGACATCTGAGACTACTATAACTCTAGCTCAGGTTCAGTATCTAACAGCTTTAGTTAGACTTTAGCTGCTCCCTAACAAGTGACACCGACAAATCCAAACCTAAAAATTTTACAGACAAATCACACCAAAAAACTAAGAATCCACCAATTCACAAAGCAAGTAAAGCAACTCGACCACTAATTCACAAAAATCCAACAGTTCTACCGCAAAGCTTGCACCTTCAGCCAGAATCACCACATTGATCCCAAAAAGCACAGCAAAGCTCGCACCTTTCCTACATAATCCCCATATAGACCGTAAAAAATAACCCCAAAACTAAGAAAGCATCGCACCAATTGCGACCAGCTGCGTGATGGAGAGCTCCTTGGCGAGCTGGTGGCTGCCACAGGCGCGGGCCCGGTCGGAGTCCACCTGCTTCCGCCGCATCAGCCCTGCGATCCCGCCACCCCTCCCGGCGGCCGCCTCCTCGAAACCCATCACGATCCCGAGAACCGTAGATTCAATTCACCAAGAAACCGCGACGCGCCACCAAAAAAGGCCCGATTTTTTTTCCCACACGGTATGGTTCGATCGGGCAACGGCAAGGCGCGAGCTCCCGCCCGCTTGGTGCGCTGCTACTGCTCCCTCCCGTCTCCTCTTGCTTGAGCTGTGGGGATCCTTGGTAGGAGAGTCAGAGTAGCGTGTTTACGGCAGGAGGTTTCTTCATCCGGAGGCGTGCCGCTGTCTGAATCTCAATAGAAATTATTTTGTCTGAATTTTGTTATTTCGACGAGCAATTACACGTCACCAAACGCGCATAGTATGCGAGAATTGTGAGGTCTAAGATTTGTGTTTAATATGCTAACGGAACTAGTAGTAATATCAAAACTACGGAAAGTCGTAATCCATATACGATGATAAACTAGCCAGAACTGAAGAACCTAACCCACGCGTAAACTCGTGGGATACTTAAAACTGGGATAGAGTTAAATCAAAAGCTATGTCTTCAAAGGTTCAGAGAGTCTTGTTGGAGTTCTTACTATAAGACTCTCAAGAGTTTAGTTGATTTATTTTCAACGGTTGTTAAAGTGCTAGAATATGTGGAATAAGAAGACAAGGATGATAAAAATAGAAGGCAAGTATGTGGGCTTTTAGTTTATTTTCAGTCATTTGATTTTGTGTTTTATTTGCAGCTTATGTTGACCATCTTAATAATCACAAACACATTGTCATTAACTCTACAAAGGAAGGATCAAGACATTGTGAATGACATTGATTGTGTGAAATCAACCAAAAGCTATTTGGACGAGTTTAGGAGGCATGGGTGGGATTCTGTCTTAGATGAAGTGTATGCCTTCAGTGAGAAGCATGATATTTTCCAAATTAGAAATGGCAGAAGCATACGTGAATCCAAAGAAACCACATCAAAAATCTAAAATTACCAACAAGCATCATTATGATGTAGATTGTTTTAATGATGTTCTTGATTGGTTACTTTAAGAACTCGATGGTCGCTTCAACGAGAAAAACTCTAGATTGCTTGTTTGCTCACCACTTTGAGTCCAAGAGAATCATTTCGTGATTTCAATTTGGTGCATTTGATGGCTCTAGCTAAATTTTATCCTAATGATTTTGATGATGGGGAATTGAGGGATCTTAAACACCACCTTCGCCTCTACATTGCCGACGTGTGTGCGGATGATAGATTCTCTAACATAGAGACTATTAGCGACCTTTCTCAAAAAATGGTGGAGACAAGAAAACATATTTGCTATCATTTGGTTTATCGACTTTTGAAGCTAACACTAGTATTGCCTGTTACCATTGCTACAGTTGAGAGATGCTTTTCAGCCATAAAATTGTGAAAACATATTTGCGCAATCGCATTAGCGATGATTTCTTGAGAGAGAGCCTTATTTACTATGTGGAGAAATGCGAAACGGGGAAGTTGCTAATGATGCTATAATTCATCACTTCCAGAACTTAAGGGAGCGTAGAAAGAAAATATAAAATGTAATGTACTTATCTTTGTTTCGATAAATTCATGATTCTTTTACTTAAAATTTTATTAAATGATTTATTCTACTTTATATAGGCTATCAAGGTCAAATGTTGTTTTTTTGCTGATGTCGACCATCTTTTGTCCATGGTTTGGAATTTTATCCATTATTTATTCACTTTGGTACAGTTAACCAAAACTACTATTAGGAGTGTATGATTCTTTGTTTTGGTAAGCACTTTGATGGCTATTTCTTTATACGTCACGTCGTCCTGTAGAATTATTTAACACATTATTAATTTATTATTCTAATTTCAATACAACATTATTTCATAATTAGATATGTGTGATATGTATTGGACACCCGATCATTTTCATTCTAGATCCGCCCTTGCGCGCAATGCCATTTATCTGATTTTTTTAACAAAAATGAAACATAAATAGTTAAAAATGATTGATGCAATATTTACTAGTGCGAGGGAAATAATTATTTTTGTGCAACTAGACACCGGCCATATCATCAATTTGTTTTTTTTAACCTAGAGCACGCCATAAGTTTAGGAAAAAATATATCTTATTTTCAATTTGAACTCTAGGTTGGTTCTATTTTCAATATTGAGCTACGAAACGGTCTGGAGCACAATCTTAAACTATCAAAACCGTTCACTTCACCTTGCCACCAACTCCACTCTAGTTTTGGGCTGACTAAAACACCACATCGGATCCTCGTGGTCAAATGGGCCTCGTCGGTACTGGACCCATATGTCACTCTAATACTCTCTTTTTTAATCGTCTTCTATGGCAGTGATGACAATAGGGCGCAACCTACCGCAACAATTGCTAATTGTTGGCTAACCTAAAAAAATGAGCGTATCAAATTGGTTGCCACAGTGACGCAGAAGGTGACACCAAGCCAAGGTAGGGAGCAGGAGCAGGAACGCATGCAGAACGATGACCGACCGCTGTGGGGGTGGTGGCGGGTTGCGGTGGTCAGCGATGGCGGCGGGTTGCGGTGGTCAGTAGCGGTGGTGGGGGCAAGCACCGCGGTGTTGAGCGGCGCCATGGAGGAAGTGGCTATGGAGGAAGACGACAAAGTTACTCAATTAGAGACAACGATAAGTGGACCCCAGTGCATAAGAAATCTTCATATGTTTGATTTGCCAACTAATTGCCACATCATGGCCACATCAGCATCCATACGTGAAACCCACTGACACGTGAAATCAAAATAGATCAGGATCGGAAAGGGGGTGAAGTGAACAGTTTTAATAAATAGTTTAAAGTTGTGTTTCAGAGGGTTTCATAGTTAAGGTTGAAAATCAGATGGAGGCCTGAGTTCAGGTTGAAAAGTGATTTTTTTTTCTTCATAAATTTACGATAATAGGACAAGCGGTGTCTAGACATGGTTAAAAGCTACTGTTCGAGTTCTTACTAACTACACGTCGGGACGGCGAAGAACGCGAGAAACTTCCTTCCAATGACCTTTTATTTGTTGTTAACCTAATTGCATCTTTCCCGGTAAAAGAAAGCTTGTAATTAATGACAGACACAAGGCTAAGTCAGAATCTGGTTAGCCTAATAGGCTCATCACTCTTTTTTGTTAGTCAACCAATAGGGCTCATTAGCAATGCCGTGTTATCTTGCCTGGTCCCAAATACGACGAGATAAGATGTTTTTTTATTGAGCCGGTCGCCAGAAATATGTATCCGCAAGTCCCTAACACACCAAGATTCTCTCGTGGATGATGCCAACGCGTGGTCTATTGGCAGGTTTTTTTAATGCAGAATTGAGTATAAAATCATGTATAGCACTGTGTATCCCTTTCACGTGCTCATGTGCTGTTTTTCTTCGAATTTTTAGCGCATATAGCAACTTTTAAAATTATATTTGCAGTATTGACTATAGCGACATCGTTTTTGTAAATTTAACATCGGTGCCGCACGATCACTGTGAGTAGAGCGCTGTCCGCACACCACCTCATCCTGTTGCCGCACAACAACCGTACGGCAACGCCGCCGCCATCGCCACGTGCCCCTCCCCGCTCGCCCGCCGCCACATCACCCACGTTGCCGCACGACGGTCGTGTGGCAATGGTTGCTGCGACAACACCCCACACGCCGCCGCGTGTCGTCGGTTAGGGTTTCGTCAGAGTTTAGTCAGTTTTCTGAAATTAGGGTTTCGCGTCTGTTTGTACAAAATTTTAAATATAGCAAATGGGTTCCAAAAATCACAAAATTTTATGTGGAGCATCCCGACACAGTGTACTTCATAATTTTCTATAATTTTATTCCTTCATAATTTTCCTCGCAATTTCATATAAATGTATTATTTGTACAAATTTACAAATGTAGAAATTGAGCTTAAAAAATTATAAATTCTATTTTGAAGGCTCCTCACGCAGTGGACTTGAATGTGTACTGTTTGGACAATTATGTACACCATAAGCCTCTTGTGAATGGCCGCCTCGGCCTGCGAGGCAATCTCCATGTATTGTCTCCATGCTATGCTTTTATTCACCTCGACGAGCTCCCACACATAATTCGTGCAGGTGATCGCCTCGATCACAATTTTCTTCGTCGTTGCCTCCGTGACGAACTCCCTCCGGATGCAGCTTCAAAGCTCGTGAATATTCATTGCGTGGAGCCCCTCCGCCCGAACCACCTTGCACTAGCATCTCGACAGGTCCAACCCATCGGGTCCGGCTCGTACGAGACTATTACCGTAAAACACAAACAAGTCTTGCATGTTCGAAAATACCTAAAGCCACAACAATCTCATCCGCTATTACCTGAACACTAGCAGGTCCAACCCATGTGTAATTAAATACGATAAATTGCATGCAAGTGATGTTAATTAATTACCCCTAAACTAATTAATTACCACTAAATAAATTACTAGTAGTTCATTTCCACTAATTTATTAGCACTAAACTAATTTATTACCAGCAAAGTAAGTAATTACCACTAAACTTACTAATAACGACTGATTAATTACCTCTAAGCTAACTAATTACGACTGATTAATTACCACTAAAAATCACCACTCATTTTCAATAAGTTATTTACGACTACAGTAATTAATTACCCCTAGACTAATTCATTACAAGTAAACTAATTAATTACCCATAAACTAATTCATTGCCAGTAAACTAACTAATTATGACTAATTAATTACCCCTAAACTAACTAATTACGACTAGCTAACTAAGACTGATTATTTATGACTACGGTAATAACGACAAAAAACTTTTGATAAATTACCTGCCCTTCGGGGGAAAGCAATCAAAAAGGCCGAGCGACGAGGAGCAAGAAATACTTAATCTCCCAATAAAATTAATTATGTTACGTTCTCTGAGTTCTCAGCGACGAGCGCCAGAACGAGAATCGAAACACAATCGAGATGAGCGGAAAGTGACTGCGAGAGTTCGGTATTTATAGCCGAACGAAGGAGGAGCCACGTCGTTGGCGCTGAGAATTCCATAAGCGTTGGCGCCAGAATTTTTGGACGATGCGACAGATGTGTGGAGGAGGGAGGGGGACGGTGGAATTAGGGGGAGGGGGCCTGGGCTTCAGAGCATCTCCCAATGACAGCTGCGGGGGAGGGCCACCGCACGGTGGCCATGCGGCAATGGGCGGGGGAGGGCACACGACTGCCGCGGTAGTTAATTTGTCGGATGGTCACAAGTTCATAAATTCGTACAAACAGTACAATTATATGAAATTGTGAGAAAAAAAAAATTCTAAATGGATAAAATTATGGAAAATTTACACAAGCAAGTAGACTGTATCGGAAGGCTCCACATAAAATTTTGTTATTTTTGGAACTCGTTTACTATATTTAAAAATTCTTACAAACAGCCGTGAAACCCTAATTTCACAATCTCTAACTAAACCCTAATTAACCCTGCGATGACACGTGCCGGCGTGTGGGGCGTTGCCACATGGTCGCCGTGCGGCAACGGTGGTGACATGGCGGTGGGGGGGGGGGGGGCACATGGTGGCAGTGGCGGTGTTGCCGCACGGCGGCCGTTGTTGGGTCAAAACCTCCTTCGACTGTACATAATCGAATGTCCTTTCGACCACGTGTAGTCGAACTTGCTTCGACCGGGTAGTCGAAACCTTTCAACCAGTCGTGGTCGAACCTCCTCAACCACGTGTAGTCGAAACTCCTTCAACCAAGTGGTCGAAATCTTCCGACCAGTCGTGGCCGAACCTCCTCGAGCACGTGTAGTCAAAACTTCTTCAACCAGGTACTCCTTCTGACTAAGATGTAGTCGTGCCCTTTCGACTAGGATGTAGTCGAACCCGTGTAGTCGAACGTCCTTTGGCTACATGTAGTCGAAACTCCCCTGTGTAGTCGAACCTCCTTCGACTACAGGTAGTCAAAGTCTCCTTTCGACCACATCCAGTCGAAATCTAATAGTACTAGAAACAAACAGTACTCGAAACCAGGAGAACACATGGTTGTTTCGGGAGCAGCTGCTCGTCTTTTTGTTTTTTTCTATTGCTTTTCGTAACTCTCAACTTTTACATGACACTATGGCATGCTTTATATACACATACGCAGACCTGAAACCCGAGACCGACTTAGATACGCAACCTAAACAAGATTAAACCCAACAGTCGTGCGGCAACATGATGAGGTGACGGACGGCAGAGCTCTCCGCACGGCGGCCATATGGCAATGGTGCTGTGGTCAATATTGCAAATACCACTTCAAAAGTAGTTGTATGCTCCAAAAATTCGTTTGCCTTCCCTGTCCATAAATTGCTCCCAGCCCTATGGTCACGCAACATAGCTAATCTCCACTTGATTAATTTTGTTTTACTGATGATTAGCCGGTTTAGAACACATAAAGTAATTTCACAGGAGTCAATTCAGTTCCTACAGGCCTGATTGTGTTATTGAGTTTTGCCAAAAAAAAAAGATATAAAAGATCACAATGCATGGTATGCTCATGTTCTAATCGATCTAAAGCGTCTGCTCTTTTCCTAGAAAGAACAAGACTGGAAAAAAAAATATGCGCAATACTTGGAGAAGTCATTGTCTTACAATTGTCACCTTCCATTGGGGGAGCATGTAAAGGAGCTTCCTAGCTTGTTAGTTGACAAATTTTCTTCCTTGACAGTAACAGCTGCATGACGATTCAGCATATAAAATTATATATAAGCTGAAAGAAACATATATTTAAGAGGGATTCAGAGGCACATCGACATCCAACGTGTCCAAACAGTTCATTCTTATCAATTGGCTTGCTTCAAATTAATCATGTCCCATTGGCCATTGCTATCTGCTGCTTCTATTATTCTCCTCCTGCTAGCTAGGATGCCAACTAACTTGACTTACAGGTCATATATATATACTCGTATGATTGCATACAGTTATATCACATGGCATGTCCCAAAAGACTCACCTTTAGAAAATTTGCCAAGGAAGGTTCATGATATCTTTGTTAATTTTTTCTTAAATGCACCGATCATTGGCTCTTAACAGTCAACAATACCGCCACTAGTGCCACCTGATGCTTTTAATTTACTCTTCTGCTCCAACCATACAAAAGACTGACTGAAGAACTGAAATAAAAGAACCCTGCAAATTAACTCTAGTCTCTTAACACATCCATACAAATATATTTCTTTGAATATTGTACTCGTTACTTGTGATGCTAAGTTTGCCTACATAAGAAGCAACATGTTTCTGGATGGGAGTACTTGTCAAAATTGGCCTCCATTATTTTCATTTTGGAAGCAAAATGAAATGCAATTATGCAAGTAAGGACTAAGGATACACGACGATCTTTGTATCCAATCAGGTGAAAATGGCATCTTCAATTGAAAAGTAAGAAAAAGACATCAAGTGTAGAAAAAAAAACCCCAAAAGAGTTAGATATGGACATACAACGACACGAGTCTGGAAAACGTGAATGCATGAAAGCCCTGGTTCTTTGTCTACAAGAATGGGATGATGGAAACAAAAAAGTAGATAACATGAAAATATTCTTCCCCTTAGAAGTTATATATATATATATATATATATGAAAAATGGTACATACAGTACGTACTTCTATTTTTTCTATTTCTCATATACAACTTAAATTGTATGATCATACATCTTATTAATTTAAGCATACTACAAAATAATTTGATATTTGATTATGCAATGTCCCTGCTCAACTATTCACCGAGCAAATGAGTTCACAAGTCACAACAACAGGAAAGAACACAATCTTAAAAATAAATAAAATGTCTGTTGAGCAATGATATTTGGAATTTCATGACATACAAATTCGTTAATAAATCAAAGCCGATACAGAAAACCCTAGTCACTCACCAGTTGAGTTTCATACACTGCACCAACCAATTCGTACCAAAAGCCTAGCCTTTTTAAAAGAACAAACGCTAGCTTAAACTGTTGAAAGAAAAGTTGGATAATCTACTAATGCTTGAGCAAATATGACTAGTTAAGCTGCAGATGTGATGATGCAGCAACCATGTACACACTATTCATTATAGGTCCACTTGTTTCTGGAACAGGCCAGAAAATTTTTCCAGAAGCCCTACATGGCCTAATATTGTGATCAAGGCCAGATGTCCATGGAACAATCAAAGGCATGCAGCCCGTGGAAATTATAGTTGAAAGCATCTGCGACTCCTTTGAGAGAGAGAGAGAGAGAGCATCTGCTACTCCTACTTTACTGTGACAAATTTTTTTTCTGAAAGATGTGACTAACTATATAGGTATATCCAGAGACTACCAGTCCTTAACTTGTTAAACTGAAGCTAGAGGTTTTCTGGCTCAAAAAAAAATGCTAGAGGTTTCCTTGCTCAGTTTTTTTCGAAGAAAATTCTATTCTCTTAAGATGCACTGTCCTTTTCTTTCTGAAAACATATTGACGCTTCTTTTTTAAAAACAAGCTGGTTTGACTTCACGAAAAAATGATTGTTTCGAGTACTGTCAAACAATCCAAAATCAAAGACGGAAGGAAGAAACTACTACATTAAGAACGAAAGGAAAAAAAGCCCAAACCAATAAACAAGAAACCACATGTAATAGCATACAACAACGATATTTAGCGTTAGCGGTTCTAATTAAGCCTTCAAAAAGCAAAGACGCTAGTGGTTGTTATAATCAAAAGATGGCTTATAACATAAGTACATAACATAGCCAAGTTAAAGTCATGTGCTCAGCAAATTAACGAGTTCAGAATATGCAGATACCTTAAGAGTACAACACAAAATAAGTCTCTTACATGAAATAGTTGAAGTCCCAACCAAACAAGAACTGGCAATGGTAAATATAAATCGTTCTCACACAGACAAAGCTGCGAATGCATGATAAACGGATGACCAGTCGGATGCATAAACTAGGAATAAATTGACACTCATCAAGAGCTGGATTAATTTCTTGTTCTCCCTGATGCCCATCAAGCTAGCTAGGATTCTCGTTCTCCGCTTTGTCTGTCACAAAGAAAACATATGAATTAACATGAGTGGGTGTAATATCAATTTACAGAGGTAATCAAGGATAACCTCTTTCAGTTTATGTTTGCGAATAGCACTTGAATTTGTACGAAAACATCTTGCATAAGCAGCAACACGTACGTACGTCGTTGCTATGTTATGACAATAAAACATTATATATGTACCAGCACTGCAAATGTACGTACATGCTCATGTTCTCAAATACTCGGCACTTTTGAGAGTTAACGAGTTGCACCGATGAGCGGAAACCGTACGTAATGTATATATACTAGGACGAGGTAGGGAGATGCATGGAGCAATACGGTAGTTGGATAGTAGCTAGCTCACCGCACAGATGGGTGGGAACGATGGCACGAAGTTACGGATCCTCATCAGCGCTCCTGCTCCCGCCGTCGTTGCTGCTCGCCGGCGATGCAGGCGTCTCATCTTCGCTGTCCAGTAAGAATCTCACCCGACGGGTCCCCCGAGGGGCGTCACCGGCGACCGACGAGCCGTCACCACGGTCACCCCTCTCCCTCTTCCTCAGGATTGACTTGATCGGTTGCCTTCCCACAGACACAGGGTTCATGCCACCGCCGCCGCCGCCCGAGCTCCCAGTCCCAGGAGTGGATGGGCTGGCGCGCAGCGGCGGAGAACCGAAGTCGACGAGGTAGCCGCGATAATCGATCTGATCGCCGAACATGGCGTGGTTCCTGGAATAGCTGAGCGCGGCCTCGGCGTGGGACCTGAACTTGTAAACGACCATGCCCATTTTGGTCGACGTCGACACTCGGGTGCCCCGGCCGTCGTTCTCGAGCGGGCCGAAGCGGGCGAACCTCGCCCTGACCTCCTGCTCAGACGGCAGAGGCTCGCTGTTTGGCTGGAACTTCAACACCAGCGCGGTCGCTGGAGCACCCAAGGCCAGCGGCGGCTTTTCCTGACCGGCTTCCTCCTCCTCTCGCACCACCTTGTTGTCCATGGGCACAGCACCCTCGATCCCCTGATCGGCAGGTGGGCTTTGCTCCAAAGCAGGAGCGTGAGAGGGCTCCGGCAACAACGATGTCGGCGCGGGGCTCATGAGCCTCGACGATTGCCGAATGCTGCAGTAACCATCAGGGTTTTATGTACCGGCAAGGGTTTTTAACCGGGGGGGGTTCAAGCCATTTCGTTTTTTTTTACAAAATTTAAGCAAACTGATATTTTTAAACCCGGTTTGAATTCCTACCAGTGAAATCCTTACCGCCGGTAACCGTAGAAATTTAAACCGTCGGCGAAATTTCGTTTTTGATAAAATTTATTAAAAAAATTCGAATTTGCATGAATTATGTTCGAATGTGATTTTTTATTTAAAATTCGAAAATTTCAATTTTTTTTGAATTTTTTGGCAGAAATTTCTGGTTTTCGCCGGTAACCGGCCTTACCGGTCTCCTCCGGTAAAAATTTAAAACCAAATTTTTTTCACTGATTCCTACCGAGGCGATAGAACCGAAATTCGGAACTCTGGTCACCATCATCATAGGATATATAGTAATGTAATCAACCAAAAAAACACTGCTTAATTGTATAGAAACAATAATAATTTGGAGTAATGTTGGATAATGTTCTCATGAGTAAAGACTGGGAATTGTTGTTTCCCCTTTCTTCTTTGCCTAAACTTCCTAGAACTATGTCAGATCATAAGCCCCTAGAAGGAAAAATGCAGTTGGATGTGTGTTTGTCAAAAACTTGAAGAAGATTAAGAAATACTTCAAAGGTTGTGGTGTTAATTTGATGGAGAAACCAAGAAGACAAAAATAGAACTGCAAAATAAATTGGCTGACAATGAATGGGAAGAAGAAATTAATTGGCTGACAATGAATGGGAAGAAGCAATTAAGTCACTCTTTAACCACTGGTCAAATGGCACGAAATACAAAAGGACTAAATGAATTTGTACACATAAGAATAACTGTATTGATACAAAAGATCTAACAAAAAATGGCTTTTGCAAGGCGACAATAACACTTTTTTTTTTCTTAGAGTGGTTAATGGTACAAAAAGGAAAAACACAATTTTTCTACCTAAAAAACAATGAAGAAAGAGTGGAGGGGGATGAGAGACTAATTCAACATGCAACTGATTACTATAAGAACCTTTTTGGGCTGACTGAGGGGTTTCTAATTGGAATTTAACAATTAGGATAATAATGAAAAACATTAATGAGGAAGATAATGAATTCATATGTAGATCTTCTAATGAGATCGAGGAAATCAAAAAGATAGTTTTTTAAATGCAGGGAAATAAAGCCCCTGGCCTGATATACCCATTAAGGGTTTCCAGTTTCAATTTGACACATGGGACAATAATGAAAAAATGAATGAGGAAGATAATGAATTCATCTGTAGATCATTCATCTATAGATCTTTTAGTGAGATCGAGGAAATTAAAAAGGTTGTTTTTTAAATGGAGACAAATAAAGCCCCTGACCCTAATTGTATCCCCATTGATTTTTTTCCCAGAAACGTTGGGACATTGTTAAGCATGACTTGATTGCTTTATTCAATGAATTCCATACATGAGACTTAGATATTAGCCAAATGAATTATGGCATTATAACTTTATTGCCAAAAACAAAAGACGATGATAACATTTAACAATTTTGTTCTATATGTATCTTGAATGTTTGTTTTACAATCTTAACAAAAGTGTTTACTCAAAGGTTTGAATTTTTCATGGACAAATTGATTAAAAATGTCAGAATGTTTTTATAAAAATACTGTGCAAACCATGTGGTATGATCATAATCTTTGTGTTGAACAATTAGCATCGATGTTAAGGTGTTTGGGGGGAGAAACACAAAGTCGCCGGCCTGATTGTCAAGTGGTGGCGGTGTGACCAGCCTTGTAGGCGATTTGATCAGCTAGGGGTGGTGATCAAACCGATGTTGTAACATCTCAAAAATTTTATTTTGGGGAAGGTACAATATAAATAAATGGAAAAATAATTTTGAGCATATTCTATGTGTGAGGACCCCCGGGCTATTTCCGTAAGACCGATGCCTTCCCGGTCTTATGGAAATAACTCTAGACCTCAAGTGAATGAATTCCATCTTAACTCCATCTAAGTGAGGAGGTCTAACCGAAACTAGAGCCCCGGTGATCATGCGTACTGCTCCTCTGCGAGCACTGCATGATGACCGGTTCTCCAAACGGTCCAAGTCCACACTTAAATAAGTTAAAATAGAATTCACAACAGCAGTATGCGTCTCGTGTTGGCTCCCAAGATCAGCAACCAACACGCACATACCCTCATCAACGTCAATTACAGTCATACATCACTTATACATAGACATAATGAAATACATACAACAACAGTTTAAGTCTACAACTATTACAAAAGGGGCCGACCGGACAAATTCAATTAAACACTTAAAGTAGCAGCAGAAGATAGTGACATAAACAAAAGACCAGCAACAGTGTGCCCATAAACCAAGGCAACCGACTGGGAGTTAAAGAATAGCACTAATCGTTAGCGTCACCGTAATCGACGCTAACGAACTCGTCGATCGGATGTTCATCCTCACCTGTAATTGCAGCAAGCGGGTTGAGTACAAAATATACTCGCAAGTCTTACACAAAGGTAAAATTAATTAGGCACAAAGGGCAATCAAAGAATAGCATTAGTGGCTTTAGTTTTACGAAAGACGCAACAATTTTCAACATACACATACTAATTTTTAATTGCCATTTCAAAATCGCATTTGAAGTATAAATAAAGCATGTAATAAAGTGATACATTGATAAACAAATTGAACAAATAAATACCAAAATGGCAGCCCACTTTGATAAACTAAAATGCATGAACACTCGGTCATACTGAATACCAAGTTGTAACCATGCCAATTTTTATTCAAAGTCTAACAAAAATGACTCCCGAATTAAAGCGATCGGCCGTAACTGTGGACATGACTATTCGAATAGATTTATCTCTGCAGAGTTGTACTACTTTACCCACACGACTCGACTAGTCCGTAAGCCTCCGGAATTAACACACTTCCTTTGGTGTGTCGGCCGGGGAAATTGAGATTTGGTATTGTTTAGCAAGAAAGCCCTATTGAGATGGGGGCCCCCCTTGCGAGATGAACTCCAAACTTAGTACAAACGACCGATGGCGCTTGCTAAGTGGGCTCGCAAGTTGTGTTGGAAATACCGATATAATGTAAATAAAGAAAAATAGTGCTCCTATGTACATTATAGAAAATTGCATCTGCTTCTACGAACAAATGATCGAACATAAATGTCCTCACACCACCTGGGACTTAACCCAATAAAACTCACCTCTTACTTAACCAAACGGTACCCATATCCCGCATGTGATAGCACAAGTTTTACTTGAATTAACAACATTACCAAAGTTTGGTCCTTGTTGGTCCGGACAAGACAACCCCAAAACTCGAGTCTCGTGCATAACAGTACCAACACTAGTAACCACTTGTCTAGACCCAAAACTCTTTTGAAATAACAAAGTTTAACTTGAGAAATAGATACAAAGATCTGGAATAAAAAGAAGATAAGAAAGTTTGTGTCGCCCATAATTGTTGGGTTATTCTCGACAATCAATCTACCACAACTAGACTTGCATAGCTAAGCAACCCCGTACAATATATTTCACACAACCTATATTAAGCATAAAGGTAATGTAATAATTCAAGGATAACCTCATGAATAGGACATAACTAACTACACATCACAAAAATATCGACATAACAAAATTAGCATGCAAGCAATTATCATTGCACTTAACTAATCAAAATCTGGATCAATATGATGCATAAAGAAAGTTCAAATGATGCTTGCCTTTCTGAAAGTCTAATTTCTCGCTCTCGGTGGTGTATTAGTCAATATCAATAGCTTCGGAATCTATATAAAGACAACACCAAATAAACATCGAGAAAATGTGAGAAATGCAAATTACTAAAAAATGCATAATTTTTTCACAGTATCTATATGATGATTTTATATGAATTTAAGTGAAATAATTATTCAATTTGGATTTGAGATGAGAGATGTATGGCCGTTTGAAAATTAGTTTTTTGGAAATTCCAAAAAAATCACAACTGGTAATGTTCCTTTGAAAATTAATTTTTTGCAAAAATTTGTGGAGTAGTGGTGGATATAAGGATTATATGGATGGACATATAATATTATTATAAGACCAAAATAACTGGGTTCGTCTCACTTGGATTTTTTATGAATTAGTTATCAGCCTTTTCTATTGTAAAAATAAAGGAATTATGGATCATTTTCAAAAACTATATTATCTGTTACAAAGACATGTTTGAAACATATTTTAAAATAAATATCACTTAAAATGAAAATTATCAAAAATGGTTTCGCTATTTTTGGAGTTAAAATGAATTAGTTATGCATTTTTGAAGTTAATAGAATTTTTAGTGTGTAAATAATTGATTTCCGTATTTTATAAATGCATTAATACTTCTCTTACCTGGGCTTACCTAGCCGCAGTCGCTGACTAGTGGGGCCTATTGAACAATACATTTTTTATTTTAATTTCAGATTTTAATCCGCGCTGACAAGTGGGACCCGCATGTCAGTGATACGGTCCACAACACAGTGCATGGGCCGCGAGTCCACGGGCCAGTCCATTGGTCCATGACTGTGCACTTAAGTCCATAGGACCCACATGTCATTCACTCATTTTAAACTGTTATTTGATTTCGTTTCCTGTTCACGGTCCCACATGTAAGCGACTCATCGGTGAATCTAAGACAGTCATTAACTCCTAAGCAATGATTAGTCATTAAATCACCGGATCAAGGTCCTAATGATGCGTCTATAGTGTTGTCGGTTGTCCGACAAAAGCGTGATGTGCTCACCGACGTATCGCCGGCGATTCTGGCCACGGCGGCACGAACCAAGGGCATAGATGTGTGCATAATAGTATTGCACACCTATTGGTGGTGCTCTTGATGGCTGAGCCGGCTGGTGCTGGCAGCGAGCCAGAGAGGAGCGACGAGTGAACCTTGATCGAATGTGCATGCATAGATAAAGCTCCGTAGCATCCATTCAAGTAGACGCCAAAGCTTCTACGGAGCCTAAGGAAGTTACCTGAGCACGAAGAGATGTAGGGAGGTCGGAGCTGATTGATCGACGGCGAGGTCCACAGCGGTAGTTGTAGTTCACGTGGAGACGTCACTCTGGAGAGGGGAAGAGCAAGTAGCGGTTGGATATGCTTAAGCGAGGTGTGGAGATGGTGTGAACGAGAGCAATCGGGGAATGCCTTACCGGCCGGAGCTGGAGACGAAGAGTAATGTCGACGGCCGACAAAAGTGAATCTCTCAATTATGACAACCCCTAAGGTGCATTGTCCAAATTAGTTGGGGGCAAAGCTTAATCATGCTCAAAGACGCAAGATGAGGCACAAAGGCGAGGACAAGCTCACCCGGAAGCACTGGAACAAGCTGAGGTGACGGCGGTGCACGCTCTGGAGGTAAACTGGAGCCAAGGAGAACACGCAGGTGTTCCGGGAGCTACAAGCCACAACAAGTGTTCTCATAAGCAAAAATAGAAACATCATCGGCGGTAGAGAAAATGGGATGCTAGAGTTGGAAGCTCACCGGAGTAGAGAGCGGAAGAGAGCTCCCTTCTTCTCAACGGCTGAGAGAAGATGTGAGTGGAGAGAGGTGTGGAGGGGTTATTATCCCCGGGAGATGACGGCAATGGAGGCGGCGTCAAGTAGAGAAGCTCCAGGAGTGGTCAACTCGTGCAGTGGATCCACGGCGTCGCTGCGCTAGGCAGAGCTCGGGCGCGACACTTCTGCGAAGGCGCCAGCGCGAGGTTGAAGGAGCGCATGATGGGTGGGCCCGGTTGGACAGCGACTCATGGGGTGGTGCGGGTTGGACGGTGCGATTAGGTGTTTTGGTCGCGATGAGCCAGCGGGTTAGACTCGCGTGCGGTTCAAACCCGAGGAACAGTGCTAGGGTTTCACTAAGTTTGATTTCATTTGATGCTACTTTGATGGATCTACAAAATATAGGAAATAAATTCCTAAAATTATGAAATTAATCAGAGGGTTTCCTGGGATGACCTAGTTCCCATATAAAATTTGAAATCCCACTGTTCACATTTTAATTTGTATAAATTAAATTCAAACTTAGGATAGGTCATTGTATCGAGTTTGAGTTTTCTATGGTTTGAATTCAGTTCCAACAATTTAGTAAAAATTATAATAGTTCATGATAATTATTATAGTTTTTAATAAATTATTTCCCAGAGAACTTTATAAGCATTTAGATTATTTTTGTTTTGATGATTCATAATTGATATGTGTGTTCAACGTTTGATTTGAAGATTTTCAAATGCAAAATTTTGTGCAAATGTTTAAAGAATGCCATATATGCTCATGAGATGCATAATAATACCATTTATTAAAATCGGGGATGTGACACTGTGGGAAACTATTTATGCATGATTTTTGAACTTTTTGTATAAAGCAAATATTGAAATTTCATACAAGCAGCAACTAGTAAGAATTTTTGATAAACTCAAAGAGTAGATAAAATCCTAAAAAATTTACAAGAGAAACTATACGGTGTTATAAGACCCCACAAAAAGTTTCATAAATTTTGGAGCTTGTTTGTTAGGTTCAAAAAATTCAGTAAAAACTCAGCCACTTTTGGAAATTCAAAAAATATTTGTGAATTCCCGTTCACCCTCTTGGGCCGCATATGAGCCGGCCCATTTCCACGCACTGCTCCAGCCCATGCTAGCACCCCGCTCCCACACTCGCTGACAGCATGGCCCCATTCGCCAGCACCCTTTGTCGACCTTGCTCCTCGCCCGCTCGCCACCGTGCGAGGGCGCCTTGCCAGCTCCGCCACTCGCTCGCAATTTCCAATCGTTGCCCACCATTTTGTGCCCAACTACTCTATCACCTCCGCCAGCTCCCGCTCATGCTAGTTACCCCATTCATGGCGCCTTATCCCCGCGCTAGCGGAGAGACCCAGAGCCGACCACGAGTTTCTCGCGCTGCCACCGGTGTCTCACCGTTTTATCACGTGAACGTCCTAGCTATTTAAGCCCTAGCACGCACACTGTAATCCTCAGCTCGCCCATGTTCCATTTTGTGCAAACCCGAGCTTCATCGCTCCTTGGTTTCGCAGAATGTTTGCGTCATTCTCAACGCTGGTGAGCGCACCTCCACACCATTCTCGCTCTGGTGAGCTTCCTCACCCACAATTCATGCGTCATCTTGATCCTCATGTATCACTCATTCCTCTTCTGTGCTTAATGCAGCCCCGAAAGCCTTGTAGCTCGATCGTATTTGCCTTCGTCCTCAGCTCTAGCGCGCACTCGAGCTCGCCAAAGTGTTCCCATTGCTCCGGTGAGACTGAGCCCAAACTGATCACGTCATAAGGTGTTCTACACTCTATTGATGCAAATCCCTTACTCAATGCAAGAAATCTCACCCGAAATCTGAGCTCCGCTCTCATTTCCCCCATTCACAGCCGACGCCACCATTTCTGTTCTTCTTCGAAACCCAGTGAGCCTCGGGCCGATTCCCTGTGTCTACACTATCCTCAGCACCTCAGTAACCTAACGTGACACTTCTTGTAGCACCTCTATTGCTATGGTGAGCTGTTGTCATGGACCTTCTCTACGCCGTCTCTGTGCCATCGCTGTTCCAAAGCCTCCCAGACCTCAGCTTCTGCACCCTCGTAGTCGTGGTGAGCCATTGTTTCTCATGCATGCATCAATTTGCCTAGGGCGAGTCCTTAGCGTGATTTCCCCTTAGTCACTTGATGAGGACATCACTTCTACTGATATGAACACTCCTCTTCCTACTACTTTGAATGATGTGCAAGGTCTAATTACTTGGGCACGTGCTCGTCAACTTAGTTATCAGGTAAATTCGTTTCTAGGGCTGAGTGTATTATTTGAGAACTCTATGATGCTGCCTAACGGAGATGATTTACTTGTACTTAGGAATCTAGGACTACGACCAGTTCAAGAAGGTCTACGACCAGTTCCGCGGGGTCTACGACCACTTCAAGAAGGCCTACGACTAGTTTCACCAGTACTCGCCGAATCCAGTACTCGATGGACACAATCTACGACCAGAGATAGCATGGACTCGTCAAGACCACCTAGGACCAATACTACGACTAGGTCTTTGACCAGAGATACGCGATATGAATAGTAAATAAGGTGCTGCATCACAGTTTTAAACTTAATAGGGCCTTGTAAACATGTCGAGGTTGGAGTCCAGGTTGTATACGCCTCTTCCCGCGGCCGTACAACCCTAGGTCGACCTCCTCACGTCCCCCTATATATATACAGTAGCTGTCATAGTTTAGGGTGTGTTTTTCTTTGAGATTATTCTGCTTAGCAGTCTCGCCGCACGTTCGGTTGAGGAACCCCACATTGTGTGCTTCATCTATACTCGCAATACAATATCAGATTGCATCTTTTACTCTCTTGCTTGTGTTCTCGATTCGCATGCAGGAGATAGCCTTCTTGGCGAGGTCAACCGCGTTCGGCACGGTTGATAACCATCGGAGCAGTGGTGTAGTGATTGTGGGAGGTTTGATTTGTTCTGGTCGGAGCCTCCGGATCATCAACGTCGAGTTCTCCACAATCGACTTATCAGTACCTTTCGAAAGATCGGGCCATAGACTCATCATCACTCATGGCGCCGCCGCGGCCACATGCCGCTAGCATGCCTCCGGTGACCCTAGGTCCCCGTGCCTAACCCAATAGCATCGTCTGGACTCACTGGTCCAAGTGCGACACTCCTTTAGCTCCAGGAGTGCCTCCTACATGAAATGAATAACTGACTCGAGAGGTTCCGCCGCTCATTGTAACACCTAGGCTATTCGGAAGCCAAGATGTTACCTACAGAACCATCATACAACCACATTGCGGAAGAATTTAAACTGTAACTCCTCTAAGTACATAAAGAGATCGACTTTAATAGCAACATGGCAGGAATAAAGACTAAATTCATCTAAGTATAATCAGAGAGTGAATAAAACAAACCACTAGCAGTAATTAATAAAACGTAACATGGAGAGAAATATCATGCAGTCTTAAATTTATTTATTACAGTTCCTCAGTGAACAAATGGAAGACATAATCGAACTTAATCCTGAAGGTAAATTATGGTGAACTGAGTGAAAAGTGCTTGTCTACTCCCTCCCAACAAAGCTATCATCAACGTTTAGCTAAATAAATAAAGAAAAACAAGAATGAGTCGAAACTCAGCAAGTACAGTAAACAATTGATCATACAATGTTATGAACAAGTCAATCTCAATACGAATTATGAACTTATCTCTGAACACTTATGAGTATGAATGGAATGAATGGATGCATTGAAAGGAATGGACTGCACACATGCTCATACCGGTATAGCGAGTGACACACCCGTCGATGTTCACCTAAGCCCGTACTTAACAAAGTCCGGGGATCCAATCACCGTATGAAAAATATTTCATACGGGTGTCCAAAATTTACTCACATTGGAATGGTGGGTCTTACATGCCCATACTGGAGTTGATGGGTCTTTACAATTACACTCCCGTGGACAGAACTTGAACAACGCATGAATGGAATGAAACATATGCAATGAATACCACCACTTTCTTCCACATGGATTATGAATTAAGAACGAAATATATATCATGGAGTATGAACATAAATCATAACATTAACAGCACATCAACAAACACTCAACAGAAATAAATATATCTTAACACATTGTACTTGCCTTCCGCGATGTGACGTGCTAGGAGGCAACGAAGGTGCTCCTACACTCGCCACCTCGCCGCCTACACAATTATGTACTCGAAATAAGAACAACATGATATGAGAATGCTACCGGTGATCTACAATAACCCCCTGACTACTCAATACAACGAATAGACCCGAACTAAAAATATACGATTCATTCATCTAAAACGATTCTGGACAGCGGCACAGAAAAATTCATATCTAATAATATGGAACTCGGAACGACATGGGTCTAGTGCCCAATGAAACTTAACGAGCAAACCTTAAAAACTCTAGTTGATAGGATTTCCTAATTCTGCCAAAATATTTGACTAAACAGCAGGTGAAAATGCCTGACAGACATTTGTCCAGACGATCAGAATAGCAGCGAAGAACATAACATAACTTTCAATCTATAAGTCCAATTTGAGTGTTATTTATCAATTTAGAAAGATGATAAAATTATCAACAGAAATCGTTTTGGGTGACAAATCTGAATCTGATCCTAAACAAGTCATATTTCATTAAACAACTTTACTAACAATTCTCGTCAGGTTTCCCATGATAGCAGGAAAGAATCTATCGTAACTTTTGAACCAAAGATCGGAATCTGGTAATCTTGGTGGCCATGGAAAGTTAAGAACCGTGGATATAAATCTCTAGGTGGTGAGAACCTCCAGATCTGCTTCTAAGATACCGAAACTTGGGGCACAACCCTCAGGACAGATTCTGAAAATTCTACCGTAGCAATTCGATTCAATCTTACTAATCAATTTCTCATCCAATAGACATCAAACAATGAAACCAACTTGTCGTTACCCTTGAAGACCCGCAGGGCGACAAAGATCAACCTCCCGAAGAACTCCTCTTTTCTCCTTCTTCCTCCCTTCAAAGACCGGCCACAATGGGGAAAACCGGTTGGAGGAGAGGGCGGGAGGAGGCGGCTTCGGGGAAGACCTTAGAGAGCAACGTCGGGGAATCACCAGGGACGGCATCAAGGAGAGGCGGAGGCTCCAGGGGCAGGAGGAGGCGCCGGTTTGGGGAGAGGGAGGTGGCGGCTCAAGGGGGGACTACGGAGGGAGAGGGGGTGAAGGGAGGGGGCTGGTTAGGTTAGGGGGGAAAGTGGGGGCGCATGGGCCTGGCCTAGTGCGCCTCCCCCGTCCTTGGCCCACTCTTGGCCGACCATTGGTCGCCCAGGGTTGGCCCAGCCTGGGCCGGAGGCCTAGGGTCCAAAAATTTCCGAAAACCTCGAATTTTAAAATAGTTCTCTCTCCCGAACAAAATCCTCTCTAAACAAAATTCGGAGTATTACACTCATCTCCGTCGCGCCGCCGATTTCGTCCACCTCTTTGGCCAGTTTTACCTCCTTTAGCATCGCTTGGACTCCCTCTACCCATTTCTAGGCTCCCACGAGCACTTCCACACATACCTCACCACCAATGAGCTCCTCCCCCTCTCGTCCATGCGCGCGCCCAGCTCCCCCCTCCTCTCTCTCTACCAGTGGGACCCACATGTTTAAACATTGATTAACGCTTAATCATAGTAGTTAAAGGTACTAAGTCGATGATAGGTGGGATCGGCTAAAATCTAATTTTAAACGTGTTTAGTAAATAAGTCACTAACATGTGGGACCACACACTATTCTTGTTTCTAAAACACAATAAAAACCCGAGACACTGACATGTGGGCCCTAGTCGTCAGTTAATTAAAAACATAAATGTGTTTAATTATTAATTAATAAATAATGAGTCTATGACATGTGGGAGCGCCTCTGGTTTATAAATAAAATCAATAAAATAAAAATATGAGTCACTGACAAGTAAGCCCCACATGTAAGTTAATACAAATCCAGGATAAATGAGAAAAGCCATTTTCAGTTAGAGAAGAATACACTTTCTTTGCTGGAAAGCGTAAACTTTACAAAATATGCTTTCGAAGTTAGCACTTTTTTCTAATTTCTGGAATTTTCAAACTGAAGCAAATTAAAACGTTAATGAATTTTGCATACAAACAACAAATTGAATGAATCTTTTTATAAATTCATATAAAATCATGCTCTACCTGAATATGTAAAAAATGTATTTTTTCCCTATTGAAATTATTTTTGCTATATTTAATTTGCTTCTAGCTCTTTTGATTAGACGTCGATTGTCCAAAAGACTTTTATAACAATCTTCTATCCTCATATTCAGAGCAACCAGAGCAAGGCAAGCACCTCTTTTGACCATGTTGATCCTGCTATTTTAATTATTGTACTTATTTTTTGTAAAATCTATTATGCATGCGTGTATGTTAATTTACAATTGCTATGTTCAGTGTTAATGGTAATCGTAATCCTACTAGATGCATGGACCTCCTTGAAATATTGATGTTCTTACTGTTGTAGCTATTAGGTTATGGTATAGATAATAGATGATGCCAATTTGGGGAATTTTTAGTGTGAGTACCACACAATTGCTTAGTCAAGCTATAGTCTTTACTAAAATTTGTTAAAAGGATGATATGATGAACATGACATTGGGAGTTTTTGAAATAATGGTCTAGAGGGATTTACCTCTGTTATTTTGTATTTAAATGAAAATGAAAAAATAAAAACTTAGTTTGCTATGCGGGTGAGTCATATTATATTATGAGAAGTGTGAGAGGTGTATTTCATAAGTAGATAGGGGGAGATCCTCGCCCGGATCAATTAAGGACCTAACGCCAGTAAGTCCTATCTAAGCCTAAGCATAAAAAAACAAATGCTGGTATGGGATGTCATTAGCTAATTAAGTCATCGAAAAGTAGCCTTAGATGTTTGTACACTGTAGTAGTGCGAGCATGTGTGATTGCTCGAAGGAGCTCCCTTCACTAAGGCGTTGGAAACAAAGCCTTCCGACACAACAGTAGTGCCTGGTCGAGTAAGGGTGATCATTCACTGGTTACGAGTACATGACGTAAAGGCCTCGACGCGTGCTCTAAGCTGCTTACCAAAGGTAGTGAGTGGTGGTATCGATGAATGCCGAACAAACTAGAGAATTCGTGTGCTGTGAGTAAACTTGTACACCTCTGTAGAGTATAAATATATTTAAATAGTCGTACTCGCAATCATGAGCGTGCTTAGTGCAATCTTAATGGGTGTGGTCTTGATTTTCATAAAAACAGTTTTGTTGGAAAATGTGGGAAGTGGTTCGTTGGTTTATATTTGAGTTGAGTGCCATGTCTATGGCTAAAAACAAGATGTTGCTTGCAGCCGAGGAGGGTTGTGAGTTGTTATTTATTCCATTACTTACTTGTTGTCCTTTATCTATTTAACTGCTCTTTAAATTTCTGTTGCAAAATACTACATATTGATATGCTAAATAAAATTTGCTTAATGCTGAAAACAACTTGTAGCATAGAGCCACATTCTTTGATAAGCCTTGCATTTATAATATGTTGTGATACACTACAAGTCTTGCTGAGTACTCAATTTACTCAATTTTGCTTAAATTGTTGTTCAGACTTAGAGGATAAGCCTACGTCGGACGATACTTTCTTTCGCACCCGGTACCTGAGTGTTTGGTGACAGGTATTTCTAGGACTTGCCTCTTGTCAGTTGCCTATGGGATTGGATGGGGCATACCACTGGACCATTTTGGTTTACTTACTATGCTTTCTACTGCACTCTGTTGATACTCAAGTTTTATTTTGCCGGCCATCCCTTGTGATGTGAACTCTGTAACCGTTTAAGTTATGTACCATACCTGTACCATTTTGTATGTATAAATTAATGAATGTGATTATAAATGTTGTTGATGCGTGTACTAGCCATTGATCATGAGACCAGTACAATACACACACGAGGGCTTTGGGTATTCAAAGCATGGGGTCCGACATACGTTGTAATGATTTGAGGAATGGGAACCAAACACTTGTGTGGGAGTATTTGGGGGTGTGTTTGCATCAGGTGTCATTGAAAATAGAGACTAAATGTGAAACTAGATAGAGTTTTACCGAAAAGTCCACAGAGGGGTGTTTTAGATTTGGGAAGTGGTCTGACCGACTGTAGGTTGGCAGTATGACCAATGGGCGGTCTGACCAGTCCCTTTTACTGGGGCTGGCAGTTAGACTGGTTAGGCGCGATCAGACTGGCTATTGATTGGCGGTCTGACCGACCGAAGGATTAGCACATGAGCTTTATAAAGGTTTGTCTGATATGATCTTTATGTGTATTCGTTAGTCGCTATGTCTTGATATGAACCGCTACCGACTTGTGGATCAGAAAAGGAATTTATGGGTCACAGTCGATTATGCATGAACCTACAGGGTCACACACTTAATGGGTCAGAATAAACCAGATCGGATTAGATCTGTTAGAGGCTTGAATCAGATTATAATCAGTATAAGGTAAAGAGTCCTAATGGGTTTCTAACGTAGGGATCCGTTAGGGGCACTTTATAAGGGGAGCACGTGGGGGCTTTTGGGATGATGTTGCACCACCTATTGAAACTCGAGCCACATCCTCCTCGAAGATCCTACCATGCGCGTTGTTTCTAGCACATCGGCACACGACGTTCCAACATATGAAGAAGATATGTGAAGAAGGGGCAAAATTTTCCAATACTATTGTAATATGTGCAGGAGTGGCATTTTTTAGTAGGTTGAGTTTACAGTACAACATTTTTTAAGGCGTTCATTGGCATTTTTTAGAAATGGCCATTTATAGCATGTATCTAATTAAATTTCCCTCTTAAGTGCTACGTAATTCATGATGTGAGAACGAAATGAAGAAACAAAAAAAGCTAAATAGAAAAAATGAAAAGATTGGGATGATGTTGCACCACCCATTGAAACTCTAGCAGCCTCCTCCCTAAAGGCCGTATCGTGCGTGTTGGTGCTAACACACCAGCGCACGATATTCCACCCCTAGATGTGTGGATACCGTAGAGACGCTGCTGCGATCACTGTTGCGCTGATCGAGGACAATCCACGATGTATGTAAGGAACGTGAGGTACTGTTGGAGGAGATGACCAGCGGCCAAGGATGTTGGACGATCGACTACTTCCACTACATCGACGCGCACGATGTTGGACCGAGCTGCTCCAATTGTTCTTTCGCTGCACTGCGCGTCTAGTGGTAACGATCTATGTTCTCTTGCTCGCATGGTTTCCTAGTTTACGCGGTAGAAATTTATATTGTGTGCTAATGTAGCCTACCCATATCCCAACATTCATATGGTATTAACACTGAGTTAATGTGTTGCATGCTAGCTCATCTTTGGTTACTAACCTTAGCATGCAATGGCAAGATGTACCTTCTCCATTAATGGGAGGTAGATATGTGAAGAAGACAGGGGAAAATTGTACAATAAAATGTAATATGTGTAGGAGTGGCATTGTTTTAATATAGTGAGTTTGCAGTGCAACATTTTTTGAAGGCGTCAATTGGCATTTCTCAGAAATGGCCACTTATAGCATGTATCTAATTAAATTCCCCTTTTTAAGTGCTATGCAATTCATGATGTGAGAAGGAAATGAAGAAACAAAAAAAAGCTAAATAGCAAAATAAAAAGATTGGATGTCATGTACCATCAAAAAAGATGTGTGACACAACTCATATTGTTTTCGGTAAAAAAAGAAATGCAATATGCATTGTTCATATACGTGTACATAACATTACATTTCCTATATATATCCAAGATTTTTTGAGATATTTTTAGAGTTGTGCATCACACATTCTTAGAATAGTGCATCATGCGATTTTTTGTGATATTTTTAGAGTGGTCCATCATGCATTTTTAGAATAGTACATCATGTGCCCTTTCACAAACAACATGTTATAACTGGTGGGCACCAAAACACATATAATACTATTAGAGTTGCGGCATACTTAATTAATTATCCCAATAATCAAATTAATGAGAAGATATGGTGATTAATTGATACCTGCATATGGTTATTAACATTGAGTTAATGTGCTGCTAGCTCATCTTCGGTTAGTGCGAACTCATCTTGATCATTGCATGCAATTGCAAGGTGCGATCAAGGGTTAACTAGATAATTTTTCAAAACGTTGATGAGAGTTACATTTATACCACCATTTCATTACTGAAGAAAATAGGGAAAAAATCCCCAAACTATACCCTTCAGTCTCCTTTTATTATCAGTAATTTGCATGGACATAGAAAGTATTCACATGCAATATGATTGATAAGTTACACACTTTTTTCAAATTAATGTTTTGCTTGATCTCATCACACAGTAACATACTATGTATGAGGTGAACATAATATGTATATAATGCTGACCCACCAAGGAAAAATAGTGCCAAATGCTGCAACGAATTTGTCACCATCATCATAGGATATATATAGTACTGTAATCAACAAAAAACGCTGCTTAATTATATAGAAGCAATGATAATTTGGAGTAATGTTGGATATGGTTCTCATGATGAGTAAATATTGGGAATCGTTGGTTCCCCTTTCTTCTTTGCCTAAACTTCCTAGAACTATGTCAGATCATAAGCCTCTAGAAGGAAAAACACAATTGGATGTGTGCTTGTCAAAAACTTGAAGAAGATTAAGAAATAGGTTGTGGTGTTAATTTGATGGGGAAACCAAGAAGACAAAAATAAAAACTGCAAAATGAATTGGCTGACAATGAATGGGAAGAAGAAATTAAGTCACTCCTTAATTGCTAGTCAAATGGCACGAAGAGCATAAATACAAAAGGACTTAATAAATTTGTACACAGAAGAAGAACTGTATTGATACAAAAGATCTAACAAAAAATGGCTTTTGCAAGGCGACAATAACACTTTTTTTTTCTTAGAGTGGTTAATGGTACAAAAAGGAAAAACACAATTTTTCTACCTAAAAAACAATGATGAAAGACTAATTCAACATGCCACTGATTACTGTAAGAACCTTTTTGGGCCGACTGAGGGGTTTCTAATTGGAATCTAACATTTGGGATAAAAATGAAAAACATTAACGAGGAAGATAGTGAATTCATATGTAGATATTTTAGTGAGATCGAGGAAATAAAAAAAGATTGTTTTTTAAATGGAGAGAAATAAAGCCCTTGGCCCTGACATACCCATTAAGGGGTTTCCAGCAGCAATTTTACACATGGGACAATAATGATAAAAATGAATGAGGAAGATAAGGAATTCATCTGTAGATCTTTTAGCGAGATCGAGGAAATGAAAAAGGTTATTTTTTAAATGGAGACAAATAAAGCTCCTGGCCTAGATTGTATGCCCATTGATTTTCCCCCAGAAATGTTGGGACATTGTTAAGCATGACTTCAATGCTTTATTCAATGGATTTCATACATGATGCTTAGATACTAGCCAAATGAATTATGGCATTATAACTTTACTGCCAAAAACAAAAGATGATGACACGATTCAACAATTTTGTCTCTTGAATATGTGTTTTACAATCTTAACCAAAGTGCTAACATAAAGGTTTGAATTTTTTCATGGACAAATTAATTAAAAATGTCAAAATGTTTTTATCAAAACTAGTGTGCATACCATGTGGTATGGTCCTAATATTTGTGTTGAACAATTGACATTGGTGTCAAGATGTTTGGGGAGAAACCCACAGTTTACCAAAGTCGTCGGCGTGCCTATCAGGTGGTGACGGTTTGACCGGCCCTGCTGGGCGGTCTGATCAGCAGGGGTGGTGGTCAGACTAGAGTTTTAAGTATTCGAGGAATGGGAACCAAGCACTTCTGTGGGAGTGTTTGGGGTGTGTTTGCATCAAGTGCCATTGAAAATGCAGACAGAACGTGAAATTAGATAGAGTTTTGCTGAAAAGTTCATAAATGTGTGTTTTCTGATTTGGGAAGCGATCGATCGTCTGTTGGTCGACAGTAAGACTGTGGCGGTCGATTGGTACCTATTCTTGGTGTTGGCGTTAGACCGCCAGCGTGGTCGATCGTTATTGGTTGGCGACATCGACCGGGGTCAGACTGGCTATTGGTTGGCGGTGTGACCGGTTGAGGGATCAACACATGAGATTTATAAAAGGTTTGTCTGATATGATATTTATGCGTATCCGGGAGTCGCTATGTCTTGCTATGGACAACTGCCGACTTTTGGATCGAAAAGGAATTTTCGGGCCACGGCCGATTACACGTGAACCTACAGGGTCACATATTTAATAGGTTGGAATAAACTAGTTCGGATTGGATTTATTAGAGGCTTAAATCGGATTATAATCTGTACATGGTTAAGAGTCCTAGTGAGTTTCTAACGTAAATATCTGTTAGGGGCACTTTATAAGGGGAGCTTGTGGGGACTTTTGGGATGATGTTGCACCACTAACTGAAAATCTAGCCACCTCCTCCCCGAATGCCCTACCATGTGTGTTTGTGCTAGCACACCGGTAGGTATCAACACATGAGCTTTATAAAGGTTTGTCCAATATGATGTTTTATGCGCATTAGGGAGTCGCTATGCCTTGCTATGGACAACTACCGACTTTTGGATCGAAAAAGAATTTCCGGGTCATGGCCGATTATGCATGATCCTACAGGGTCACACATTTAATTAGTTGGAATAAACTAGTTCGGATTGGATCTGTTAGAGGCTTAAATCGGATTATAGTCCATACGTGGTTAAGAGTCCTAGTGAGTTTCTAACATAGGTATCCGTTAGGGGCACTTCATAAGGGGAGCGCGTGGGGGCTTTTGGGATGATGTTGCACCCCCCACTGAAACTCTAGCCACCTCCTCCCCGAAGGCCTTACCATGCGCGTTGGTGCTAGCACTCCGGTGCACGGCGTTCCAACATGTGAAGAAGATATGTGAAGAAGATAGGGGCAAAATTGTCCAATACAATTGTAATATGTGTAGGAGTGGCAATTTCTGTAATAGGGTGAGCTTGCAGTGCAACATTTTTTGAAGGCGTCAATTGCCATTTCTCTATCTAATTAAATTTCCCTTTTAGTTCTATGCAATTCATGATGTGAGAGCGAAATGAAGAAACAAAAAAAGCTAAATAGCAAAATAAAAATATTGGGATGATGTTGCACCACCCACTGCAACTCTAGCCACCTCCTCCGCGAAGGCCCTACCATGATCATTGTTGCTAGCACACCGGCACATGGTATTCCACACTAGGATGTGTGGATACCGTAGAGACGTTGTTGTGCTGATCGAGAACGATCCACGACATATGTAAGGAATGTGAGGTACTGCTGGAGGAGATGATCAGTGGCCAAGGACGTTGTCTGGTCGACTACTTCCACTCTATGGATTCATGCGACGTTGGACCAGCTTGCTCCAATTCTTCTTCCGTTGAACTACATGTCTAGTGATAACGATCTATGATCTCTTACTCGTATGGCTTCCTGGTTTGGATGGTAGAAATATTTATTGCGCGTTAGTGTAGCCTACCATATCCCAACATGCATATGGCTATTAACACTGAGTTAATGTGTTGCATGATAGCTCATCTTTGGTTACTGACCTTTAGCATGCAATGGCAAGATGTACCTTCTCCATTGATGGGAGGTAGACATGTCAAGATTGGGGGGAAATTATCCAATACATTTGTAATATGTGTAGGAGTGGTATTTTTTAAAATAGGGTGAGTTTGCAGTTCAACATTTTTTAAGGCGTGTAAGATCAAGGATGCCAACTAGAGGAGAGGTGAATAGTCTTTTCTAAAAATCTCTAAGGCTAAAACCGATTTTTAATGCGGAAGCAAAAGTCAATTCGGTTTTTGCACAATTAAAACCTAAAGATTCTAGTTTTCTGTAAGTGCACCAACACCCTAAGTCTAAGTCAAGGTTTGTAATCCTAGTTTGACATGCAATCAATTTAATTCTAGGAATGTAAATTGCACAAAATAAATCACAAGAAAGCAAACCACAATAGCATAAGGATATTTTACCGTGATGTTCGGAGACTTGCTGGTCTCCCCTAATCCACGTTGAGGAAGCCCAAACGAATTGGACCGGCTCCACGAATTAAGCCAACAACACCTCTGAGGTAAGCCCAAATGAATTGGACCGGCTCACAACTTGAACCAACACCTCGATCCACTCGGGGTTGCTCTTCCTCCACTCCGGAGATGACGGCACCAAATCACTCACAACCGGTGCTGGGCCTCTTCACAACCTTCTTGAAGAGATCACCGCACAATCTTCCTACAAGCCGTCTACGTGCCGAAAAACACCAAGAGTAACAAATCACAGCCCTTGCTTGAAGGTTATCAAGTGCCAAAATATCAACTAATGATGCACATGCACTTTAATTCTCTCAACTACCTCAAAATGTGAGATATGGGCAAATGAGTAGTAGAGAATGCACCAATGTCTCTAAGGTATTCAATGAGGTTAGGACTTAAGAGCTTGGTGTTGGTGAGGGCGTATCTATAGCCTCTAACCACAAATTTGACCGTTTGAGGCAAGATCCCCAAAAATTCAGTAGATGCAGAACTACCGCCATGTATCAGCCAATACTACCACACCTAGGGTTCAACAGTAATATGATGTTCATTTAATGCTTATGAACTAGCTATTACGGTCCGGTGCGGTACTACCGCACTCACATAGGTCAGCACTACCGCACGCTTGGCTCAATCGGAACTACCATTTTCCAGGAAAAGGAAAAAAAAACACCCAACCACTCCTCACGTGCGATCATACCGTTTTTACTGATATTTTTCAGATGCTGTTCTAAATGCAATGCATGACACTTAGGTGATCGATGTGACACATCATATATTTTCAAGCTACTAGCTATGATCCCTCTTTATAGTATGACGTCTAGCCTATAAATCCGATCTTTCCACCAAACACCGAGACCGGTAAGAATTATAAAATGGTCCTTAGGCTACAAAATACCTTTATCTTGAGCCATGTCAATCCTTTATCGTCTTTGCATTGCTATTTCCATGTCGTCATCCATAATCGGACTGAACCTTTAAAACATCTTAGCACACACGTTAGTCTATTAACACATTTTTGTCATTAATTACCAAAATCATTTTTAGGGGCCTAGCTACTTTCAAGGCGTCAATTGGTATTTCTTAGAAATGGTCACTTATAGCATGTATCTAATTAAATTCACCTTTTAAGTGCTATGCAATTCATGATCTGATAACGAAATGAAGGGACAAAAAGAGCTAAATAGAAAAATAAAAAGATTGGATGTCTTGTACAATCAACAAAGCTGTGTGACACTCTTCATAATTAATTAAACCAAGGATGATGCTATTACTGATTTAGGCATGCATATGCCCAACATTGCAAAAACATCATGTGTATCTCGGTATCTTTCAATGTAGTACTTCCAAAGAGTGCATATGTACATCTCAAGACAAAACTACATGCCGTGTTGAAGAATCTAGACCTGTCATTATGAGTTAATAGAGTATTTTGGTAATTAATGACAATCGTCATTTGGACTAACATTTTCCATGAGTTGGTGAGACATATTGAGTCCCATGATGATGAAGACTTATGTTGTCATCACGTGTTGATGAGCATCAAGACAAGATCATGAAGTGAAGAAAATCATCATGTGTTAATGGTATTCAAGTTAAGATCCTCGACTTGGAGTGAAGATGTTCGATCACTCCAAGATGGATGCTCAAGGCAATGGTATGACTAGCATAGACTAAGGATTTGTTTCTTAGTCATTTTACCGATCTTGGTATTTGGTGTGGAGACCAGATTGCTAGTATAGGTTGTCGTACTATTAAGAGGGGTCTTGACTAGTAGCTTGAGTGTGTCATGTGTTGATAGCTCTTAATACTTGCTCTAGCTCTATTTAGCATATTGTCGATATTTGTGAATGTGTTTTGCAAATAGTTGAGACCCATGCATAATCCTTATAGCATATGACTTTTGTTTACGAATGTGTTTTACAAATGATTTAAGCCCATGTACCAAATTCCTTATGGTGTAATTCTAAAAGTTGGCAAATGTGTTTTGCAACTTGTTGAGAATCACGCTTTTATACCTTGTTTGTATCGTGCATCAATTAGCAAATGTGTTTTACAAAATTGAGTTAAAGCAAAATGCAAAATCTATTTTTCCTATCTCTGGTGGTCTGACCGCAGCCTAAGGGCGATATGACCAACCCCTATTGGGTGAGACAGGGCTAAGTGCCGGTCCAATGGTCTTGGCGGTCTAACCACAATGTGTTGGTCGGTCTGACCGGCCCCACACTCAAAGTCCCTCGATTTGCTTTTTTCAGAGAGGGGTGTTTTCCCCTCAGCTTGACTCATTTGTGGAGCGGTCTGACCGCCCCCTGGAGGTCTGTCCGGCCCTTGTGAGGGAGGTTAGTCCGGTTGATTGTCACTCGGCTAGTTTTTATAACCATTGGAGCTAGGACGGTCTGACCGGCCATTGGTTGGCAGATACACCGAAAATCCTTATTTTTTCTGCAGATTCTCGTCCAACGGCTAGTTTTCCTGTGTGAGAGTACAAATACCCCTTGTGGCCAGTTGTGGAAGAGTGCTAGTGTCATTTTTGTTCCCCTTGAGCAAAGAGCAAGTCCTCTGATCTCTTTTGTGCATGTGTTGCACTTAGTGATCTTAGAGATAAAAATCTTAGTGTATGTGTTGCATTAGGTGTTGGATTTAGTATCCATTGAGCTTAGACACACTTGATTGGTTTAAGTAAGCGTGTCCGACTTGTTACTCTTTATGTTTGCTAACACCTAGACGGCTTGGAGGAGTTGAACCAGTGATCTTCTCAAAGAAGGTTATGACAAGACCTAGGTGGTTGTGAGTGGCTTAATGCTTGTCATCTCTGGAGTGGGGGAAGAGCAACCCCGAGTAGATTCGAGGTGTAGGCTTAATTTGTGGAGTCGGTCCAATTCGTTTGGGTTTACCGGTAAGTTTTTGAACACCATATGAAAAAGTTCAAGTGTTCTTGTGGTTTGCTTTCTTGAGCTTTACTTTCTTGCAATTTACATTTCTAGAATTAAATTGGTTGCTCGTCTCCTTAGGATTGCTATCTTAATCTTAGTCTTAGATTGACTAGTTGATTTATGTTTTAATTGAGCAAAACTGAATTAATTTACAAAAAAAATTCCGTATAAAATTCGGTTTTAGCCAAAAGAAATTTTAAAACTGCCTAGTCAGCCTCCTCGATCTTACATGAGTTTCTTACATGAAATATATAGTTGAAATTAGGAAAGATTGAAAGACGAACCTGGCTTGAAGATCGGAGGAAGTAAGCTCGAGATAGCTAGCATGGTTAGTAATTATTCATCTTCCTGCAGAATCTCAACATTTCAAACAAAGGTAGAAATAAAGAAGATATTTAATGGTGCTTTTGCGTCCATGAGAGCGAAAAGTGCTTGGTGCATTATTACTAATAATAATAATAAATCCTAGATGTAGAAAATTTAATGTTACGTATAGCAATAAAATTTCAATCTCAAATTCGATGCCAACAAACGTAATGTTTTCTCTCTGATAACTTGACACCATTGCCAACAGTCGCACATGTGTGCTCTTGGTGCTCCACCAAAAAAATATGGAGAAAACATTACAACATATATTCTTCGGCTGCTTATTTAGTAAACAATGCTGGGAAGACATTAGAATTCACTGACAAAATAACTGGGATCATATACTGGTGCTATCACAAGCAAGACAAAATTTTGCAGGTCCTTTGTTCATGGAAATATTTTTTTATTGCAGCTTGGAACTTGTGGAAGCAGAGAAATGGAAAGGTCTTTCAAAGCCAAACTCCAAGTAGAACATAATGCAAAAGACAGTTCAAGAAGAGTTTTTTTAATGATTTAAAATATTTTTTAAAAAATATTTTAAAGATAACCTCTCCCTGACTTTATTTCCAATTCTGACATCTTTGTCACGCTACAACGCGCGGTGTGACAAAAACACTCTGTCATGCTACGTACCACGGTGTGGCCAAAACTATCACGATAGCCCTCTGAGCCAGTGTGTGTCCGTTTTTGGGGCTAAGTCTTGTCACGCCAAGAGTGGCGGCGTGTAGACCACACCAAGGTCCGTAGTGTGACAACATACTTTTGTCACGCCACACGTTGTGGCATGACCAAAACGGACAGAATTTGAAATACAGTTAGAAAGAGGTTATCTTAAAAAAAATTAAAAATAGATTAAATCATAAAAAAAGTTTGTTCAAGGCATAGCCCTACGTATGTTTATGATTAATGAAGACCTTACAGTTTCAGTTTGTAATTGGATAGAAATTATTGAATAATTATTGTTATGTTTTGTGTGCACATTCTTGCTCCCTTTTGTAGATATTCGTTTTCTTTTCTTTTTATAATTTATAACATGGTAGGAGACTCTCGTTGTTTTCGGTAAAAAAATAAAGAGAAATAAAAAAATAAAGAGAAATGCATTATGTGTTGTTCATATACGTGTACATAACATTACATTTTCTATATATATCCATGATTTTTTGAGATATTTTTTGAGTTGTGCATCACACATTCTTAGAATAGTGCATCATGCAATTTTTTGAGATATGTGAAGCGTGACGCATTCTTAGAATAGTGCATCATGCACTTTTCACACAGGATGTTAGAACTGGTGGGCACCAAAACAAATATAATACTATAAGAGTTGCTACAAACTTAATTAATTATCCCAATAATCGATTTAATGAGAAGATATGGTGATTAATTGATACCTGCATGTGGTTATTAACATTGAGTTATGTGATGCTTCATCTTCGATTAGTGCGAACTCATCTTGATCAGCGCATGCAATTGCAAGGTGCGATCAAGAGTTACCTGGATAATTTTTCAAAACGTTGATGAGAATTACATTTATGCCACCATTTCATTGCTAAAGAAAATAGAAAAAAAATCCCCAAACTATACCCTTCAGCCTCCTTTGCCTATCAGTAATTTTCAGTAATTTGCATGGACGTATAAAAATATACATATAAAGTATTCACATGAAATATGATTGATTAGTTACACACATTTCTCAAATTAATATTCTGTTGCTCTCATTGCACAGTAACGTACTATGTATGAGGTGAACACAGTGCGTATATAATGTCAATCTGCCAAATAAAAATAGTGCCAAATGCTGCAACGAATTAGTCACCATCATCATAGGATATATAGTATTGTAATAAAAAAACATTGCTTAATTGTATAGAAGCAATAATGATTTGGAGTAATGTTGGATAGTGTTCTCATGAGTGAAGACTAGGCATTGTTGTTTTCCCTTTCTTCTTTGCCTAAACTTCCTAGAACTAAGTCAGATCATAAGCCTCAAGAAGGAAAAATGCAGTTGGATGTTTGCTTGTCAAAAACTTGAAGAAGATTAAGAAATACTTCAAAGGTTGTGGTGTTAATTTGGTGGGGTAAACCAAGAAGACAAAAATAAAACTGCAAAATGAATTGGCTGACATTGAATGGGAAGAAGAAAGTCACTCCTTAATTGTTGGTCAAATGGCACGAAGTGCAGAAATACAAAAGGTATTAATGCACAGAAGAACTTTATTGATACAAAAGATCTAATAAAAGTGGCTTTTGCAAGGCGACAATAACACATAATTATTTTTCATAGAGTGGCTAATGGTACAAAAGGAAAAAACACTATTTTGTACCTCAAAAACATTAAAGAAATAGTGGAAGGGGACGAGAGACTAGTAATTGAACATGCCAAAGATCCTTTTTGGGCCGGCTGAGTGGTTTCCAGTTGGAATTTGACGTCTAGGATAATAATGAAAAAAATTAATGAGGGAGATAATGAATTCATCTATATATATTTTTGTGAGATCATGGAAATAAAAAAGGTTGTTTTTTAAATGGAGACAAATAAAGCCCCTGGCCTGATCGTATCCCCATTGAATTTTTCCAGAAATATTGGGACATTGTTAAGCATGCCTTCATTGCTTTATTCAATGAATTCCATACATGAGGCTTAGATATTAGCCAAATGAATTATGGCATTATAACTTTGTTGCCAAAAACAAAAGATGGTGATGAGATTCAACAATTTTGTCCTATCTATCTCTTGAATGTGTGTTTTACAATCTTAACCAAAGTGCTGATTTAAGGTCTGAATTTTTCATCGATAAATTGATTAAAAATGTTAGAATGTTTTTTTAGCAAAAATTGTGTGCAAACCATATTGTATGGTCCTAATCTTTGTGTTGAACAATTTTCATCAGTTTCAAGGTGTTTAGGGAGAAACCCTCGGTTTAACTAAGTTGTCGACCTGACTGTCAAATGGTAGCGGTATGACCAGCACGTAGGGCGGTCTGACTGGCTAGGGGTGGTCGTCAGACCGACAATGCAAGGATATGAGGAATGGTCACCAAACAATTATGTGGGAGTGTGTTTGCACCAGGTGCCATTGAAAATGGAGATTAGACGCGAAACTAGATAGAGTTTGCCGAAAGTCCAAAGAGGTGTGTTTATGATTTGGGAAGTGGTCTAACCGGCTACTGGTTGGTGGTCAAACTGGTCCCATGCTACCGGGGCTAGCGGTCAGACTGGCCAGGTGAGGTTAGGCCAACCAATTGTTGGCGGTCTGACCGGCCAGAGGCTGGCGGTCAGACCGACCGAGGGTTGTTGATCTGATCGACCAGGGTGAGTTCATGCTCAGTGGGCTATATTGAACTTTGTGTTTTGACCAAAGTCATAGTATTCAGTGCATTGGTGTTGCATCATGCATGTTTTAGCTAATGTGGGTCAAGTTATGAAGAATTTGTGTTCAGAATCGATTTCATGGTCTATTGTTGTGCAGGGACGCTTGGAGTCAACTACGGTCAACGACGAGGATGATCGGGACTAGGCTATAGGAGGGTTGAGGTCCAGAATGATCGAGAGTACCGAGTGAAGTGGTTAGACTCAAGTATGGTGCAAGATGGACAACATCGACCGAACGAGAAGTTCGTTGCAACGGCTTGCATCAAGTGGTTTGGGGCCAGTGCAAGTACCAAGGTAGTTCGGTGAAAATTGGATGGGAGACACTTGCCGGCCTGAGGAAAGCCATTGCGTGACGAAGCATGGGATTACTTCACGATGATTGAACTCGGTCATGGAGAAAGATCGAGAAAGGTTATTTTGGTATCTTCATAAAAATAGCATGCTAGTGACTTTGAAGAAACCGCAGTGCAAGACAGCACTAATTAGGAGAATCGGTTTATGTCATGAGAGTGAGAAGATCACGAATAGACGGATTCTGGAGACCCGGGTTACATCCAGTTTGAGAAGCGTGCGTGAGAGTAGACTCATTTGCGTGTGGGCTTAATGGGTGCTCGTTAAGATTTTCTCTCTAGAGCTAGTCTCCACTATATAAGGGTTGGTGCGAGATTTGCACAATTAAGCCCTACGTATGTTTACAGTTAATGAAGATCTTAGAGATTCAATTTGTAATAGGCTAGAAATTAATTATTGGATAATTCTTCTTCATTTTTGTCTGCACATTCTTACTCCCTCTTGTAAATATTATTTTTGTTTCTTTTTATAATATACAACACAGTAGGAGACTCTCTTGTTGTTTTCGGTTAAAAAAATAAAGAAAGAAATGCATGATGCATTGTTCATATACGTGTTACATTTCCTATATCCATGATTTTTTGAGATATTTTTAGAGTGGTGCATCATGCATGCATTCTTAGAATAGTGCACCATGCGATTTTTTGAGATATTTTTAGAGTGGTGCATCATGCATTCTTAGAATAGTGCATCTTGCGATTTTTTGAGATATTTTGAGATATTTTTGAGTGGTGCATCGTACACTTTTCGCATACAGGATGTTAGAACTGGTGGGCACCAAAACACATAGAATACTACAAGAGTTGCAGGATACGTAATTAATTATGCCAATAGTCGAATTAACGAGAAGATATGGTAGTTAATTGATACGTGCATATGGTTATTAACATTAAGTTAATGTACTGCAAGCTCATCTTGGGTTAGTGTGAACTCATCTTGGTCAGCTCATGCAACTGCAAGGTGCGATCAAGAGTTACCTGGATAAACGTTGATGAGAATTACATTTATGCCACCATTTCATTGCTGAAGAAAATAGAAAACTGCCCAAACTATACCCTTCAGTCTCCTTTGCTTATCATATTCACATGCAATAAGATCGATTAGTTACACACTTTTCTCAAATTAATGCATGTTTAATTTGTTGTTCTCACCGTACAGTAACATACTACGTATATGAGGTGAATACAGTGTTACTGTTTACAAATAACAACCAAAACATGGGTCTCATGCCACACACACCAACTCAAAAACTCACGCAAGTACTCCTACACATAAGGTTATCACATGGCGTTATCACATGCAACAACTCACTAACAAACGTTTCATATATACGTACTGCCGTGAGTTTCTTCTGACGCCACCCACTGCCAACCATGCCTGTACAGCAGTTCGTTAATTACATGCATGCGAATGAACGCAAAACAAACATGCAGATATAATTTTATCAAGATTAAATTATCTAACAACGCAGCGGCCGGCATCTTGAAGTCCATAGCCAGCTCGTTCTTGTCTTCTTCCTCCTCCTCCTCCTCCTCCTCCTCTCGTCGGCAAGGCTACTCGCGTTTCATGGGGATCAGCTCGTTCTTGTCTTGACTCGTTAGTTTGCATGTAGAGGCTAGTACTTGGTCATCCTGGGAAGTAGGAGCTACATTGCATGATTGAGTGCATCCAGCAGTGGCGCACGTGCGCCTAGGAGCTCAGCATGTGAAGCGGGTCGAGTTTGTTAGTGCTTGACCCCGTGTGGTGTATTAGCATGTACATGTAAGAATTAATACGGGTTGAGCTCAGTTTTTATTTCTAATTAATTCCTGGAGAATCTCAAAGCCTCGTTCGTGCACGTGCTAAAAGTGTTTAGTCCACATAGAGAGTTGGAGGGGAGTTACACCACTTTATAAGGTGGAATATGGTAGCCCCCTTGTGGAATTGGAGAAAGCCAACACACGCGCGCGCTCGCTCGCCTCGCCTCGCCGTTTCCTCTGGTCTCTGCCTCTTTGGTTTTGGTTATTACAAGAACAGTGAACCGTTCAGTTTTGTAGTCTTCTCCAATTCACTCCCACAAGAGACTAAGAAAAGAATCCTCGATTCTATTGCTGTTGTGTCTGGCGATCTCCATCCCTCAAGGCGCGTGTACGGTCAAACCGGAAGAGCAGGCCTCCGGAACCCCCGTCCTTAAAGGTTTGCACGAGCGAGGACGAATAAGGTTTTTTGGAAGCGTTCGCGTGACTGTTCGGTTCACTGCTTCGTCTTCATCCGATCCTCTGCTTCATCTGCACGACTACGTCATGGCGAACGAGCTCACCTGCAAGAAACCGTTTATCAAATTGATCAAGCATACACATGACACGATTAAGAAATACCACTTCACAGCTTGACATAATGCTCCGTATTGCTCTCTTACTGTATATATCATGCACTGGAATGCAAAATAGCAACCCAAGTTCTGGCCGTGATTTCTTCTGCTTGGCAATTATATATATCCAGTCAACACTGACTTAGCCAAACCCTACTACTATATAATTCATTATTGTTGCAGTGACGCGGTCTAGTTTTTAACCCTAGTGGGTTTTACACTATGTACACAACATTTTGTGGGGGCTCCGTTCTTCGGTTTTTTTAACTTAAATTTTGGCCTTTCTCGGGCCTAACTATGTACATAAAATTTTGTGGGATGTATTCTTCATAATATTTGCTACACATTTTAGTTTTTCTCTTGCTATTTACTATAATTGGGCCTCTTTGGGCCTGAGATTGGTTTTTTTTTTTTTTTGAATTTGGAACGAAAAGACTAGCAAATACTCTGGTTTCATTTCAGAATACTTAGCATTGACTTAACCAGTCAAACTTGGACTTGGTAATCTTTGACCACCAATGTTTTCGTATTAAAATGGTATTGTTGGATTTACTAGAACAGATGCTTCATAATATTATACTTACACACCATTTTATAAATTATAAATGTATTAATATAAAATTAAGAGTTTGTATTAGTATAAAATTAAGAGTCAAGTTTAACTTTAGAAGCAGTGAAAAGTCAATTATGCCCAGCATTTTGAAATGTAGTACATTGTTTTGTTCTTCTCGAAACGCCTATCTTGTGATCTAATTAGTCATCTTGTGAATTGTGATGTCCCCTTAGTCTCAACTCGAATCGAAATGTGAAGTACGTAACATCTCGCATGACATCTCAAAAGAACAGAGAAAAGAAAAAAAAAAACACGATCTCCGTACTGCGTTCTGCATTGCTATGTTGGAAGATGTGTTGGTTCCGATCACACGCAGTTCAGGCATGACAATAATCCCAACAAAAAACCGTGCACAATGTAGAGGGAAAAAAAAAGCAAAGGAAGTGGAACCTATGGATGATCTATGTATTAATCAAGATTCAAGAAGGCATCTGGGCTAAAGCCCCGTACAGCTGCACAAGCAAGCAAGCATTCTTGCATGATGACATCACTGACAGCCTGCTGCTAATATATTCACGAGGTTAGACGACTCGTCGGTTAGGAACGGCCGGAGAGGTGGCGTGCACGGTGAAGGCCGGCAGATCGGCTCCGGCGGTCACTTGTCGGAGACCGGCGGGCCGCCGTAATGGACACTGCACATCTTCAGCTCCCTCGGCATGTCGATCTCTTTCAGCCATGCGAGACGACGGCCTTCTTGCTGGATGCCGGCGAGGCCACTGGCGCCGTCTGTCACTGTCGACCGAAAGACAAACCTACGGTAAGTCTCATTTGCAGCCAGAAATATACGCAGGTAAGTGAATGGAAACGACAGCAGCAGCCAGTAATATCCCATGAGCAACAGCATTGCCCTTTTTTTTCCGGGGGTGAGGCTAGATTATTCTATATATGAGTGGTTTCGACAATCCAAGTTTAGATGCTAGCACCCACACGAGCGCAAAACCGTGTGCTTACACTATTAATCGCGTGCACAGGTTGCAAATGGAGTATATCATAAGCAAAGCTACCTGCAGGTTGTTATTTAACTAACAAACCTCTTTCCCAATTCAGTGGGCTGCTTCCATGGCAAACTACTGTTTTGGTTAACTGGCAATTAAATACATGTTGCAACTTGCAAGTGAGATGCCTAAACCGTCCGTCCCCCTTGATAGAAAAACATACAAATGCACTTGCGCATGCGCGTGCTTGTCATGGCGTCTCCTTGGCGTCCCGGCGTTGCGGATGGGACCCCGCGGAGGCTTGCCTCGCCTTGGCCATCTCCGACCGCCTCACCGCGCCTGCCGCCACCCCCCTCCTTCCCTCCTCTCCCTCCCTCCCACGCCCGCCGCCACTCCCGCGCTCGCCGCCACTCACTCCCTCCCTCCTTCGCTCCCGTGCCGCCACTCCCCTGCTCTCTGCCACCACTCCCAGTCCCCTGCTTCCTCCTCTACTTCTGCTTCTTCCTCTGCTTCACCTTAGTTCGCCTTGAGGACGCCATAGCGCCCGCCTGGACACCATGGCGTCATGGCGCCTCTCAGGGGCTGTGGTCGCCAAGCATGTCGTGACAACCATGCTCTTGCGTGTTCTCGAACAAAAATTCCTGAACCACGCATTTGGACTTTTAGATCTAGATAAAACCGTAACATGTCTATATCCCTATTCACTCAAATCAAACCCCAAACAGCAGAGCCATATAACATATGAGCCCATGCATTTTAATTGCTAGTTTGTAGCAGTGTGATACATCTACTGTTAGTGGCTAATGCAGGACGTATCTTATTCAGATTTCTGAGATCAAAATTGGCTACTTACTTGAATGGTGGGAGTAGGGAATATCAGTGTAGTACGTGCAGTCCCGGTCCTCTTCTATGGAGTAAGGGGGGCCAAGAATGTCTAGAATTGCACAGGGTGCAATGGCCCTAAACCGGTGCATGTTGCCTCCGGTCGTTGGATACAGGACTGATGTATCGCACGGCGCTGTAAAAACATCATCCACCACCAGTTTTGCCAATCTCACTGCAAACAATTGTCTCAATGTTAGCGTGTTTGCGCCATGGAGGATGGAGGGCAGTACAGACAAACAATCTGACGAAAAAGATTGTAGAATGGCTCAAAAGCTTACATTGATCATCAGGTGAGGAACAACCGCTCACTGCACGATCAGGATCAACCCAGTCATATGACTTTATGTGCATCGATCCGAGTAGCAGTTTGCTGAACACTGTCATTCCAGGATGATTGTGGAGAGGAATGACCGCATTTGGTGGCAAAAAGAAGATAACCATCTGCCAAGGAAACAACATCAGTAAAAAAATCATTTTGACATCAGCAAGCCGTATATTGCAATTCATCTTGCAAACAGTATTTCAACGAATTTCGATCAGTTTTAACTTAATTTTTACTGGGGTGCACTGCAACTTACCGAGAAATTCTCACATTTGTATATCGTCGTATGTGTAATTGTTGGGGTCCCTTCGGCAGCATCTCTAGTCCTGAAGAATTTGATATCTGAGCTTAGGCCAACATCTTCTGGTCTCACCCTGTCTGCAAATATTACCATCGGCAATAAAAAATTAGTTAATTCAGTACATAAAACAGATAACTACGCCCATTATGCAATTATGCATATGCTATGGGGGCATCGGCCATATGTTTTTCTAGGACAAGACTACCACCCTACCAGTACCAGGTCCTAATTAACAGGTGGTGAATCGAAATTTAGAACCTGCATGTTTGGCATGTTGTCATCATTCCCATTTCCAAATCTAGTAATCTGCTACATGTCATCTAAACACGGTGTGCAGAACATATTCAGCAGAAAGCAATAGTTACACATCATCCAGTAAAATTCCGCAGTACATGTCAAAAAATGCAGATCCAGACTTTATACTTTCAGAAGAAGAATACTCTGAATGCCGATTGTTTTTGATCCTGCTGTCCTGCAGATTTGCATAACAAGCTTTTGGGAATGGATAGTTGTAGGGACGAAATCCACCAAATTTGCAACGTCCCATCTGCATGCTAAACTAGCTAGTAGCTACATACTATACTAGCTCAGTGGAGCAAAGCAATGCAAGCATCAAGTAATGAATTCGAGGAATGTATACGCACCTAGCATGGCGCGGAGCAGGTCGACCTCGGCGGGCGCGGGCACGGTGCCGGGGCCCCTGAAGAAGGCGCGGCACGCCTGGAAGAGCCGCTGCACGCGCCTCCTCGCGCGCCGCCCCAGGCTACCGCAGCCCGCCGCCGTTGGCGCCACCGCCAGCCGCCTCCTCTTCGCCGGCGGCACAACCCCCGCCACGGCGGCCTCCGCCACCTCCACCTCCACCTCCCCCCCGCTCCCCTCTCCACCTTCATCACCAAGAACCCACCAGGCCACCTCGCAAAGGCCCGATCTTGGCGCGATCGAATGCACCCGCCGGCACCAGCCAAGAAGAAGCAAGAAACAGAGCAGCACGCAAGAAGGCGACGAGGAGCTAGCTAGCTAGGACCTGCGAGCGCAGGGGAGAGGAAGCAGAGCAGCACGCCACGCGACGTGAGTTATAGGAGCAGCAGCAGCAAAACCATGGGCTGGCTTAGGCTGTGCGGCGATGCCAAGGGGGGTTGGAGTTGGACCGAGACGGACGCGGACGGGGCGCGAATACCACCGCCGGATTCGATGCAAAAAAAAACCTCTGCGCCTTTCGTGCCGACGTGTACCTGCGCCAGCACTGCAACAGACGATTTTTCCCCCTGTGCTAGCACTGTAGCAGACGATTTTTTCCCTTTCTCCTGGGGAGAGAGAAGAAGAGAGAGGTTTGTGTGGTTGTCCCCGCCTCGCGCCCGCCATTTTGGGGAAGCGGAAAGCAAAACCGGCCGGCCGGCAGGCAGAATCCAGTCCAGTACACACAGTGCTGCACTGCTACACTGGCACTGACAGCAGGTGGATTTTCAACTTTGCAATGCCCCTGCGTGGCTTTTATTTTATTTTTCTTGTATCTATTTCTGTTTCTTTTTACGTCTTTTCGTCGAGCACACACCAGTGCGTCTTTCCTTTCTACGAAATCGCTACAAGACTTTGTAATTACATTCATTCATTCAGATGTCAAAGAGCAATGTGGAAAGCATTCGGATTGCTACGTGAGTAGGTGTCTCACCTCCCCCAAACAAGAGAGATATTCAGACAATCTGGACACTGCAAGATTATATATATATATATATTCCAGCAACACAATCACAAACACCGGTGATTTGAGTTTCATTCCAAGAGCTGACTGACCAACCCCTGTGCAAAACTGCAAATTAATGCCCATCTCGATCAGGAGGAACAGTAAGCAACCAGGATACATGGATCCGTCAACTGCTTGCTCTCACCTCTCAGGGTAGGTAACAAACACACTCTAATCTGATCGAAATTAAGCATGCCGATTTGGTTTGGTCTAGCCTGCTGATTTCGACCATGTATTGTACTAGCCTGGTACTGCAAGCAAGCAAGCTGGCTAGCTTAGCTACTTTACTTATGAGTACAGCTACTGCCCAAGCTGCCGTAGCACTGATGAAACCATATGCAGAGAGCCGGTCACGCAGATCAGGCCAGGAGCGCCGTACGCTCGGCTTCGAAGCAGCTGAGAGGCAACCTTGATCAGATCGCACGAAAATGGAGCATTTTGACACCCGATCAACATGCTATTGTCAGGACTCGATGACCCGGCCAGATGATAGATGCGCTCCGGAGTTTCGACGCCGGTGATCGTTCCTATATCAACGTAGTCGATGCCCTGATCGTGCGCAGCAGCTATCCATATCTCTCTCAGCGACGAAGCTGCCATTGAACGGGAGTTTGCTCCAGCAATGCTCGCCTCGGTCAGCAATACAATATCTGGCCTTGTGCCTGCAAGAGACCAGAATTCAGAAGAAGAAGAAAAAACTGTCATGTTCTTCAGTTTAAACACTAAAAATATGAGCCAACAAAACAAATGCGCCCAATGTACAGATTTCAAATGTTTAGGAAGGGCTATATCTTGCCTGACAGAAGCTGTTCAGCAAACGCAAGATGTTCTTTGTCACTAGCCATTCCAATAACAAGAGCCAAAGGCCCTTCTGGTTTGACAGTTTTTACCACATCCGATAAGGCCTTTGCTGATGCCTCAGTATGGGCTGGAAGATGACTAGAAACATCAGCTGGTGGCCGTAAAGCAACAGTAAGGGGAAATAAAACATTACGGGTAGGTTATCACGAAAACCTCCATCAATAAGTATGGTGGATGCTCCATCAAGCCCAAGGACCGAAGCTTCATCTTGTGTAAGAAATTGGCTTCTCCCGGGCAACTGTGTCTTTTCTAAACCAGATTGGATTGATGCATCGGAAATATCCCATCCTTAACTTCCCAAAGCCATGGGATACGAGGAAAAATAGATCAGACATATGAGAAGAATTCAGTAGGTGATAAGGTGGGAAAATGGAAAGAAGGGGGGGGGGGCAAAAAAACAGTGCCAAACATTCAGCCTTCAATATTATAGTCCCATTTTTAAGCAAGCGACCATACAGTAGAGAATCAAAATAAAAACCCAATCAACGGTTGAATGACTTTACTTTAATGAAACTGGATGGACTATCACCAAACAATTTGAAGTGGCATGATGACATTATTACGGTATTACCTAGCTCACGGAGACACAGAGCTGTGCAAGAAGCCGTAACAGCATTCTGACGCTGATGATCTCCCAGCAGCTGGAGTTTGACATCAAGCAATTCAATAAACTGCAAAATATAATTTGCACTAATCAGTTAGGGGACTTGAAAAGAAAAGGGAAAAAGGATTTACTCTAATATTAATTTCAGATGAAATAGACAGGACTGGGAATGGAATCTACCAATGGTATATCATTTGAAATTTTGACAATAATGTCACAACTTTGATACGGTTTTCCATAATCCCATCCAATGCATCTTGTGATGCTCTTGACACCAGGGTCACAAGCAGATATGATGGGAGATTGTGTCAAGAATGCTCTATCCCGAATGATTTGCTCAATATCTGTCGGAAATGGACCACCAATGACAACCTGAAAATGTTTGATATTCAGGTTACAAACTCTATATCAGAAACCATACTGGAACTAAGGCAACACTGGAGTGCCCTCAATATAATGCAGCATTACGAGATACATATTACAGAGAGAAAAAATCAACTTTACACATCTAATCACAAGAATATTGGTACAAGCAGCATGTAATGTCAGGAAAACAAAAGAGAAGGCGAAAATGCAGAACAATCCAAGAGAGAATAAAATGGGTTTTGTCGTCAGAACTCAGAACCCTTCGGCTTGTAGAAATACCGAATAAGTTGTCACTCACTGAGGTTCCCAGACGGTCCGCGGCCGGTCAGCGTCTCTCACGTATGTGGGCATCATCATTCGGCAATAAAAATCCAAAAGCTCACGATTTTTACCATCTTACCTTCCGCAATAGAAATGCCATTTTGTTTTACCCACGAGTTTTTTTGGCCATGAGGTAAAACCTCATTTTTTCACCAGCCAACAGAAGAGAGAAAAAGGGATAAGACCAGCCACCACAATGAAGGAGCGAAGGGATAAGACCAACCCCAGCACGGCCAAAGCATTCTCCCTCCCCACATAAGACCCACTTCACAGCTAAGCTCCACAAGCAAGCACCAGAGGAGCCACCATAGAGCCAACTGAAGGCACCCACAGCCAAGGCAAGAGGCAAAGCCAAGAGGGCTGCTGGGCCAAAGCAACCACAGAGGAAGGTGAGGAAGAGAGTTAGAGGGGAGGAGCACGATGAGTTGGGGAAGGCGAAGGGGGAGGACCGGCGGAGCGTGGACAACAATAGCGTCAACTAGAGTCGACAGCTACCACCAGGAACCACGCCAAGCCAGCATCCCAGGTGACCCACCTTACTCCCCCATCCATCACAGTTAAGCAAGTATGGCAATACTATCATGCGTAAGGTAAAGGGGAGTATAGAAGACCGTCCCGGGGTAGAGTTTGTAAAGGTGATGGCGTGTAGAGGAGGCGCACGGCGGCCGGAGGCCGAGCCGGGCGCAACAGGGACCTCGGGGTGGCGCCGGTGCAAGGGGCGGGCGGCGCCGGGCTCGGCCAATGGAGGCGGCTCGGCTAGAGGAGGAGGCACCGCCGAGGCGGCGCTGAGCCGCAAGTCGAGGCAGGGAGCAAGAGGAGGAGGCGCGGCGGGGAGGCAAGACACCGAGGCGCTGTCCGGCAAGGCGGCCCGGGAGTCGGGCATGGATGGCAGGCTAGGCGCGCCGGCCGAGGAGTGGGGAGAGGTCCAGCCAGAGGGGAGTAAGCGGAGCCGGAGGGGAGGAAGGGGAGCCGGAGGGGGAAGCTTCGGGGAGAGAGAGAGAAGATGAAGAGATAAGGGGAGGTCGGGTGAGGAGACTTCGGCAGGAAGGAAGAAAAGCAAGGAAAGAAAGAGAAGGGGAGGAAAGGGAAAAAAAAGAGAAAAGAAGAAAAAAGAAGAAAAAAAAAAGGGGAAGAAATTATGGGTGCACAGATAAATTTTATTCATGAGTCTACACGACGTGAACCCTAACCCATTTTTTATTATTATTTTGAGCACCGGGTCAATAGAATAGTGCCCGGTGAGGAGGGTTTTGTTCGTGTCGGATTGCGCGTAGGGACGATGACGTCCGCATGTATGCACATAATGTTGTAATGTATTGAGTCTGGTTGACTGCCTGTCCAGGTGGAGGTTCCGGAACGGTGTCATCCGCACGTTACTCCGCTCCGTTTGGTTAACAGGCAAGTGCATGGTAGAGCGATATCATGCAAATGATATAAAAAAATGTGATATTCTTGTATTATGATGATGCTTATGATGATGTTTATAGTAATGGCAATGATGATGGGACGAGGAGAAATGAGGCTACCTTGTTAACGATAACAATGGACATATGCATTTTGCATCATGGTAAGAATACACGAGCTAGGTCGGTGAGAAAGTCATGTAACTATTCCGGTGAGATCGTTGAGAAAGATACATGACTAATCCGAAGTGCTATAGATAAAGTCTTACATCTGACGGAGATAGGGGAAGAGTGTGTCATCGACGGGTGAACACTCCGCGATACTAGTATCAGCTGATGAGATGCATATGAGCAAATAGCATGTAGAATATGGGTGCATTGCATTAATGAGAAGATGATGATAATGATATGGCTATATTTGTGTGGCAGTATTCATCGTTTCTATTATGTGCTTGCTGAGTCTTCGGACTCGCCCTTGTTTATTTGTGTGTTTAGGTGAACGACGATAATGGCATGCATTGGGAAGGGAGAATAGTGCAGCCACGTCACATGCTGACATTACTGTAAACTGGTTTCCCTATATAACCACTTTTGTTGTAATATATTTAGTTGTTAAATTAGTTGCGCAAAGTTTGGGATGATTATGATGTAATGGTAGCATTCTGGACCACCCAGAGAAAATGGACCAGGGTATTACACAGCACATGTGAGAAACACCTGCAATGAGAAAAATAAAAACAAGAAAGCACACATGTATATTTTAGTCATGCTGGTCATGTACCGAGGGGTGGGATTAGGGCCTTCATATATAGGAGTTACACTTACACAAGGATAATATTATACAACTTGATGGTTAAAATGTCACAAAAAATAACCAAGAAAAAGTTAAGGCCTTTCGAAGTCACTGAACTCTGAAGAAACACAAGTTGGTGCCTAATAAAATATGAATTATCATGAAGATGGAACAGCAAGCAGAATGTGGCATATCAAATATTCCTTTTAAGAGAAAAGAGCACTACAAAATTAACTGACTTAATTGGACTATAAGCTGGAACTACAAGCAAAAAAAAAAGGTTATGGTAAACATGAAAAGGGACAAAGATGAGAGAACAACATAACTGGTAGCCCTTCTTTGATGATTCCAGACTTTGCCACTGCTATGCTTTGGAGGGAACCACCCAAAGCAGCCAAATGTTCTTTCCCAACTGTTGTTATGACAGATGCAGCTAGTTCAGTACCTTGTATGACATTTGTGGCATCTCTAGCTCCCCCAAGGCCTGCCTAGGCAATCAATAGACAAATGAGGCACTATTTAGTCATAATAAGTATAAAGTTGAATTCAAAGATCAGTTTTAAACTCTAAAGGCCTGGAAACTTGCGATCAGTGCTACTTCAAAATAAAAGAGGACAAACGATTAATCCATTAGGAATAATACCTAACTCTTAAAACATGTAAACATAAGGGCTACCTTCTGTCATCCCTATATTTCATTTCTGAGTAATGCCTTGCCTTAAATACCAAATTATTGGTCCCTATTTTTGTTGTCCCCGTATTCTGACATTTTGTTAAAGATAACAGACTTAATGGACTGGACATAGCAGAAGGTCAGAGGTGGGCAGAAGACAACTGATCCGCGAAGCAATTATCAAACGCACTAATGAAGGAGACAGGTTTTACCATTCCTGTGATGTTTTAAGAAACAGCAGCCCTGAGCCCTGACATCAGTTTTTTCCAGCAATTCGGTACGACAGTTGCATTCTTGTGATTGAACTTCCACAGTCAGTGATAGAAGTTCATAGATGTTAGACAACTTCTGTGATAGACTGATAGCAAAGTAATGAGTTTCTACTCGACCCTTGACATTTACAGCAACATCTACACACAAAACATGAAAGATAAAAGACAGTAACAGTTCCATCTAACAAAATGTTGCACAACTTACTTCGACAATAGCAATGTCAACATTTTCTCGTGAGAATAGGAGAAATGAGATAGCAGTAAACACCTGCAAAATCATGCAAGTAGTTTTAAAATCCATGATCGCCGGAAGTGATATAAGAGCATATGCATATTAATGCCTACAGCATTTTTAATGTGGTTATATATGCATGATGACTGCCATTTGATTATGTCGAGTTGAGTAAGAAGTTAGTTACTGCATAAACACCACACATTATCAATTGAAGATGAATTGCTTAAAGATGTTTATAAACAGAAGCAATGCTTATGTGGTATGGCAGTATCAGGATGGCTAAAAAGGTCAGAAAGTGAGATCAGATTAATAGCATCATGTAGTGTGCATGCATTCCTGCTTATTGCAAACCATCATTATTTTCCTGTACTAGCATCAATGGTGGTTTTGCTAATAAACACAAAAAAAAGATGATCTAATTTAGATATGAAAAAATGGCACCACTGCCTGCAAGGTTTAATGCAGTGAGACAAGATGTAAACTAATGAAGGAAAAACCATGATGGAATTGATTATGAGAGTTTGTTGCTATCTTTAAGTATATTAAAATTGTAGGCCCTCATTTGGGGATAGACAAAAATGTCAGAAATTCACATCGATTTGCCAAGCAAAAACTAACTAACTTTGCAATTAAGAAAAAAACTACCTCAAAGTGTGTCAGGGCTCCATTTTCTGATTCTATCGATTGATCAATAGCTTCCTTATCCTGATCGAAAAGATCCCTCAACAATGCAGCTGAAACAGGGCCTCCACATTTTCCAACAGAAATGCGTTCTCGAATTGTTAGAAGATGTGGGCTGCATGGACAGAGCATAACAGAATTTCTGTAGTCCCAAAATGATAATTGGATAAATTCAAGAGAACTCAGTTATTATAATTCCACTACCCACATGCGGCAAATAAAAGTTTTGACACCATAACTCAGCATCAAAGCCAACAAAAACATAATAAGGTTATAGTCCCTCGACATCCCCCATTGTATCAAGCAACAAGACACCTTTTTTCTAATAGCTACCGAATGATAAATGAAGCATGGTGATGTGGTAGAAATCAAGCTTATAAATTCCATTCTAGTACCGGTAGGAATAGCCGGAACATGCCATACTGACACCCAAAATAATACGCAACAGGCTCAATCCCGTACCGGCCTCAATACCGGACAATACTGGTCATTCCGGCCCACTCCGGGCATTCTGGGCAGAATTGGTTGTTCCATCAATTCCGGTACCGGGCCCAGCCCAATACTAATGTGAATGTCTGATAAATCATAAAACAGAGTTACAGCCACTCTTTGGAACCCTAGCCGCTGGTGACCAGTGATGACAGTGGGTGCGATGGATCCATCTTCCCCTCCGACGGCAGCTCCTCCACACCAGCGGAATCAGCTTGTCCTCCAGCACTCACGGCAAGAACTAAGAAGCCAGCCTCTGTATCTGTATTCTGTAGCCCCTGTCGTCCTCTAAGTCTAGTTCTAGTGTTTATTAGTGTCTCTCTTTTTTTGATTCGGCTAGAATATGGCCTCGGTGTCGTCCACACCAGCGGAATCATCACCCGTAGCTGCATTAGCTCCAGCGAAGTCAGGGGACCCTGCTTGGTCACATGGGAAGGTTGTGCTTGGTGCAAAAAATAGCACAATTTGCCTTCACCTTGCAGGGATAAAAGGTCAAGTAGAAGCATGCAAGAAGGTTCCCCGTGATGTCAAATGGCAAATGAAACATTTAATAGTGGATCTGGAAAAAAAAATGAGGAGAGAAGGAAGAAGACAAGACATGAGATTGGATCCATTGGATCTGATGGTGACTCAAACGAAGGTTCAATGAGTGTTTCAGAAAGCAGGGGAAGGCCTTGTACAAGTTCAGCTACAAAGCAACTTCAGGGGAAGAGCTTCCTTGCTCCAAGAACAGTTTCTGGTTCACAGCCAAGCGGCCCAAGCATCAAGAGTGCACTGGCCTCAAAAGAGATGATTGCTGCTGCTAGGAATGCAATGGCTAGATGGTGGTATGATGCTAACATACCTTTCAATGCAGCTAATTCCCCTTACTATCTGACGATGGTAGATGCCATTGCATCTATTTGATCTGGCTTTGTGCTACCCACCTATCATGATTACAGAGGAAGCTTGTTGAAAAATGCTGTTCATGTTGCACGGAATTATGTGAATGATCTAAAGAAGGAATGGACTACCTATGGTTGCTCTATAATGGCAGATGGCTGGACAAGCTGAAGACAAGAACCTTTCATAAATTTTCTTGTTTATTCTCCAAGAGGCACTATGTTTCTCAAATCTATTGATACATCAGGACTTCGTAAGGATAAAGAGACATTGCTTGAGCTCTTTGATGAGGTAGTAAAAGAAGTAGGGCTAGAAAATGTTCAATTTGTCAGTGATAATGATGCAAGCTACAAAGCTGCTGGGCAAGCATTACAACATAGGTATGGCACTTTCTTTTGGTCTCCTTGTGCAGCACATTGCGTTGATCTAATGCTAGAGAATTTGTCTGATCCAAGGCATTTTCCTATCATTGATGAAACCATAAAGAAAGCAAGAAAGATTACAAAGTTTATTTATAATCATTCTTGGGTGCTGTCAATGATGAGGCAAGAATTCACAAATGGTAGAGAGTTATGCCATCCTGCCGTTATTAGATTTGCAACACATTTCTTGAGTCTGCAATGTTTACTTAAATTTAAGAAAGAGCTGCGCCAAATGTTTACTTGTGACAAATGGGTGGGATCAAATCATGCCAAAAGTAATGCAGGAAAGGAAATTGCTTCCATTGTGTTGGAAGATGCTGAGTTTTGGGACCAATGCCAACATATAGTAATGGTTACTGAACCATTGGTGCGTGTCCTCCGGTTGGTTGATAGTGATGAAAAACCTTCCATGGGACATTTGTATGAGGCAATGGACAAAGCAAAGGAATGTATTAAGAAAAAATTGAGAAACAAATTATCTTTGTATCGACAATATATTAGAGTAATTGATGCTAGGTGGGACAAGCAACTTCATAGTCCATTGCATGCTGCTGGATGTTTTCTCAATCCAGGAATTTACTTCGGTCCTAATTTTACCAAGCAAAAGGAGGTTGGTAAAGGTTTGATTACCACCATCACGAAGTTAGTGCCGGATCTTGAAGTTCAGGACAATGTATTCTCTCAACTAGAGGAGTATAAGAAATCAGTCGGTTTATTTGGAATGTTTGGTGCTGTTCGCCAACGTGAAAAACTCAATCCAGGTGACAATACTATTAGTTATTTCAATTCACATTCTGCTGCAGCTCAACTTGTTTTTCTTACTTTCTTTATGTGTCTTTCTATTGCATGGTGGGAAAATTTCGGCCACAACACTCCAGAACTACAAGCTTTTGCTGTTTGTGTTCTTAGCCAGTGTTGCAGTGCCACAGGCTGTGAACGCAACTGGAGTATTTTTTGAGTTCATCTACTCCAAGAAAAGAAGCAGACTTGAACACTCAAGGCTAAATGATTTAGTTTTTGTTCATTACAACCTTAAGCTTCAAGAAAGGTATGAAATACATTATGCTATGTGTAGTCTTGAGATTTAATTTCTTTGCTGCCATAACTGATAGTTATTTCTCCATTACTCTTACTTAGGATCTTGAGGAAATCTAGAGCTGCATTAGATCCTATTAGCCTTTATAACATTGATTTACTAGGAGAATGGGTTAGTGAAGAACCTGCTCTTCTTGATGATGATGACTTCAATTGGGAGAGCATCGGTGCACCATTTGCTACAATGTCTGTTTCAGAAGAGGAAGAATTGGCTAGTGTAGCTTATCCTGATGTTGCACCAGCACTAATAGTGCAACCAATATGTGAAGAAACAGAAGATGCCCTTATGTTTGAGCCTCCAGCAAATCAAGATCCCTTTGAGTATGTCCAAGATGTGGCGGACTAGTATGCTAGACTATGGTACAATGTATGAAGTTCTGAACTCGTGTTGTATTATTTAACTATGAACGATCTTTGTGTTTATGAACTCATTGAACTATATGTCATTTTTATTATATGGCTATGTATTTGAAGTGAGATTCCAAGTGAAATTATGTGTGCATATAATTATATATATATATTTATGAATAAATATATATTATTATATTAAAACCGAAACAGTACACCGGAATATGCGGTACCGGCGTATTCCATACGAAGAGGCAAACCGGAATAGCCTCCGGAAAGGAGTTGACAAATATGGGTAGAATACCTGGTATAGCAACCCACATTGTAGCCTTGCTCCCTCATGATATTGGACAGGAATGCAGCAGTTGAACCTTTCCCCTTGGTGCCGGCGATATGAACAACCTACAAACACAACCACTCAGCTTCATCCTAGCACTCATCACATTGTCTCCATGCAAAATAAAAATCATTTCCCATATGAATTATGATTGTCTAACACTTGAACTGAACACATCCCAATCAAGGATAAAAACCGTTATCGAGCAAATCACGGCGGCACGTAATCACGGAAAACCCGATCAATTTCGTTTAAATTTGCTTAAAATCAATCAAATTCAAAATTCAAAATTTGAATTTGTAAAATCTGGAAAAACCGGCCGGGATTTCAAATCCCGGCCCCCACCGGTAAGGCCGGTTACCGCCGGTAACCGGCCGGGATTTCTATCCCTGATCCCAATATCCCATCACAGGCAAAATCACGGATTCTTCGTTTGCTAATAATTTTACTTCATCAGTTGCAATGCGCGAGGAGAGGGTGGTGCCTCACCGGGAAGTGAGTGTGGGGATCGCCGAGCCGGCGGAGGAGGCGGCGCATGCGGCCCAGGTCGAAGCCGTCGCCGGAGTCGGTCCCAGCGCCGCGCGGCACGCCTGAGCGCTCGTAGTTACGTAGACGATCCATGTACTCGAGGAACTCCCCGAGCTGGCCCTCTTCGCCGCCGCCGCCGCCGGCCATGGCGAATATGCTACTGCGGCGGCTACTCCCCCGCAGGAGACCGCGATGCCGGCAGATTCCAACGGGGAAGCGTCCTAGCATGCAGCACGGCCGTACTACGGTCGCCGCGGCGGCGGGAATCGCCGGAGGACGTGCGGACGCCGCCGTGTCGCCGGAGGGTGGGTTGGGTATCGAGTGAGAAGGGGGAGCTTCTGCGGAGAACACGCTCACCGTTGGATCAAATATACGCGGTCTAGATCAACACATGTAAAAAAGATAGTGTCAGGTTAGAAGACAGTTTTATTGGATGGCAAATTCTCAATTGTCCCGTGATAGAAATGAGAGTGTCTCTCACTAGCTACCTGTTGGATTATACGACTTGTATTATCAGGAGCTAATTGGTCAGTATATATACATAATACATGTTACAGATAAAGAAACCAAATCAAATTATATCTCTAACTATATCTCTAACACCCCCCTCAAACTCATGGTGGATCAACAACACTGAGTTTGGAGAGGTAGAAGCCGTGCTGTGCTCGAGTCTGGGCCTTCGTGAAGAAATCCGCTATCCAAGCTCGGAAGGCACATATCAAGAGCAATCACCGATCATGCACACAAGACCTCATGAAGGAAGCATCAACACCAATATGCTTGGTGAGCTCATGCTTCACGTGGTCACGGCACACCGATAGCACTGTCTTTGTCGACAAGAGAGGAGTCGGTAGTAATGTAAATACCAAAATCCTCAAGTAACCATCGTAGCAAGTAATCTCTGTGTCAAGAGAGCCATAGCTCACAACTCACCTCTGACTCGAACGGACACTGCGATCTGCTTTCTTCGCCTTCCGCATAATAAGCGAACCACCAAGAAAAACACAAGAAGCAGAGATAGACCGCGATCGGAGGGATCACCGCCCAAGTAGCATCTGAATAAGCTCAAGTCAGAACGAGGTGGAGCGTGGAAAGAAGAGACGGCGAGAGATAGTCCCACGAAGGTATCGCAGAACTCGAAGAAGGTGGTCAGAGTGGACTGAGTGGGAGCGTAAACAAACCGACTCGTAATGTGAACTGGATAAGTGGTATCCGGACGAGTAATGCAAGGTATACAAAGACTCCCAACAAGATGGCGATAGCGAGCCGGATCGTAAAGAGCCTCGCCATCGAGGGTCGGAGGTGAACATTGAGCTCCATAGGAGTCTCAACAGACGTTGATCGAGTGAGGAGGCGCGATCAAGAAGATCCCGAATATACTTCTCTTGGGACATAAAAAACCATCCGAGTGGAAGTAACCTCAATCCCAAGGAAGTAACGAAGAGGACCAAGATCCGACATAAGGAATCGCTTCACTAAGACGAGCCTTGACAAAGGCAATGTACTCGAGTCATCTCCAGAATGATCATATCATCAACATACGTAAGAAGAAGAGTCCGACCACGAGGCGAAGTGTGGACAAAGAGCGCAGGATCATGATCACTTTGTGAAAAACCACAGAAGTGACCACAGAGGAGAAGCGCCAAACCGAGCACGAGGGGCTTGCTTAAGGCCATAGAGAGAGCGCGAAGGCGGACATGCACCATGCCCTCAGAACAGAATACCCGGTGGCGGATGCATGTAGACCTCCTCACGCAACTCGCCATTAAAAAGGCATTCTTGACATCAAGTTGAGAATGCACCCGATGGCGACAGACGCCACCGAAAGAAGAGCGCGGACAGTGGTCATGTGGGCCACGGAGCAAAAGTCTCATCGTAGTCACGACCATACTCTGCTGGAAGCCACGAGCAACAAGACGCGCTTTATAACGCCAAGAGAGCCATCGAGCGAGTCTTAATCTTATAGACCCACTTACATATGATGGGACGAGTGAGATGGAAAAGGAACAAGATCCCAAGTACCAAGACGCTCGAGGGCAAGAATCTCTTCGCCATGGCATCGCCACTCAGATGAGTAACAAAGATCCCGTAGGGAGGCAAAGCTCACAAGTAGTCGCGCCAAAGAAAGGCAAAGCAGGCGGGCGAATCGATCGGTAGCGATCGTGGAGAGCGAGCGAGGAGAAGACGCCCATCAAGGGAAGATGAAGCATCAAGAAGATGAAACATCGAGAAGTGGGCTCATCTGGAAGATCCTCAATACGAGGTCGACGAGTGTAGTGGGGGGAGCCTGAGGAGCCGCAGGAGACGAAACAGGCGGCAACAATGGCGGAGAGGCCACATGAGAAATATGTGGAGACGAGATAGGTGTATTTGGAAAGGTCAAAAACAGAGACTCCACAGAGGAAGTCGAGCGAGACAGGACGTGGGTAGAAGGGACGAGACTCGTCGAAAGTCACATCCCGAGAAATCCGATCCGTCGACCAACAGATCCCAAAGACCGATAGCCCTTGTGCTTGGCACTGCACCCGTAAAGACACACTCAATGGATCGAGTCGGTTTGGTGCGTTCTCGAGGCGAGGAGAACGTAGCAAACGCAAACCAAATGCACGAAGGGCGAGTAGTCGAAGGAGACCACAGAGACGCTCAATAGGGATTGCGCCCTGAAGAGCAGAAGAAGGCTGGATGTTGACGAGATAGGTGGCAGTGGAAACAGCCTCCGCCCAAAAATGAGGTGGAATAGAGGCGGCAATCATCAGTGCACGAGCCGACTCAAGGAGGTGACGATGCTTGCGCCAAAGAACACCATTCGAGTATGAGCACCGGGACAAGAGAATCGGCGAGAGTGCCCGCTCGGCAAGGAAAGCGCGCAGGTGATGAGAGAGGTACTCGCCAGCAGAGTCAGCACGAAAGATACGAATAGGAGTGGAGAACTGTGTGCGAACCATAGTGGCAAACTGTTTATAGATAGACAAGACCTCACTACGACAAGGCATGAAATATATCCAAGTATGGCGAGAGAAATCATCTATAAATATGATATAGTATCGATGACCCCCTTTCGAAACGAAGAGAGCCGGACCCCAAACATCTGAATGAACAAGATCAAATGGACGTTGAGACACTGACTCACTATGAGGATAAGGAAGTCAAGTCGTTTGCCTAACTTACACCGACAATGTAGAGATACGTCTCCGAGATGACCCTTAAGACCACGACGAACTAAAGACGCAGACGAGAACCACACAGATGACCAAGACAGTGATGCCATTGTTGGAAAGAGCCGGAGACGGAGTGGCGAGGCGGAGAGACTGGCGCGACGGTGGCGGCGGAAGGAAGGTGAAGCCAGTCAAGCTCCCAGAGCGCTGCGAGTCAAGGCGCCGAGGCCGAACCAACGAGCTCCGTGTGGCGGTCCTGAACACAACAAGAGTCGAGTCGAGAATGATTCGATAACCAAGGTCGATGAATCATCCAGCAGAAAGAAGTCGCATGGTTAGGCGAGGAACATGAGCAATGAAGGAACATGAAAAGATGAGTTGCTAAGAGGTCCTCGACCGAGGCGAAAGAGAGGTACCATCGCAGTAAGAACACCAGCGGGGAATCAAGAGGTGTAACAAAAGATAGAGTGGAAGAATCGGAAGTCATGTGGAAGGATGCTCTGGAATCAAGGATCCACGGGGAGGTACCTGTCTGTAGGAGGTGGTTTCTCGGTGCAAGAGTCGATCGCAGAACTCGCAGAACTCATCGAGGAAGAACACAAGCGGCAAGCGCTTGTCGAAGTCCGCTATCTCGCCGCCTCGAGAGAAAACGCGGAAGTAGTCGATGCTGACGTCGATGTAGAAGTACCGGTGCCAGTGCTAGGAGAAGAACGGCGTGAAATATGCCGCTGTTTCTTGTAGCACTGGGACTCAATGTGGCCGATCTTGTCGCAGTAGGAGCAGCGAGGACGACCACCGCCAGATGGAGGGCGGCCACCACCACCATGGGCACCATTGGAGGAGGCAACAGATCAAGCGTGAAGCGCCGGTAGCAGGTGTACAGGCGGCGAGCACGGAGGGAGTGGCATCAGACCAGCACCACTCAGACGAGTCTCCTCTGCACGTATCTCGGTAAGGGCCTCCGGAAGAGTGACACGAGGTGGCGTGCAAGTAGTGGACACGCCCGCTCGAACTTCAGACGAAGACGAGTAAAGAACTCGTGAGACACGCTGAAACTGTGTCAAGACGGACACCAGTAGTATGAACAGGAGCGACAACCAAGAAGATGAAGAGAGTCCGATTGACGCGCATCGCAGAACTCTGAGCGTAGAAGGCGTCAACAGTAGCATCACCCTGCTGAAGAGAGTGCTCTGACGAACTCTCGGCGTGTAGAGGCATCTCGGAGGGTTCGTAGCGCTGTCGAAGATGAGTCCACATCTGAACAGCCGAAGAAAATCCCACAATCTCGAAGAGAACCGAGGGCTGACAACTGGCGATGAGGACAGCAGCAGCCCGAGCGCCGTCGTCGCACCACTGAGTGTAGGTAGTCAAGCGATCCATGTAGAAATCGAGCCTCTTGGTAGGCAGAGGCAGTCTTCTCATCAGTAAGGCCAGCAGCCTCAATAGCAGCCTTGTCAGCTGTCGGAGGAAGCGCAATGACGTAAACTCCGTCGGAGGAGTAGGGCATGGCGGGCCGGTGACATCGCCAGAGAGGACGCCCCAGAGACGAAGACCACGCATGTGGATGCGCATGTGAGACACAAAGTCGGTGTAATTAACACCGTCGAAGATCACCGGCAGCGAGGGAGGGAAACGGTACCCATTGGTAGGCGGTCTTTGGGCAATGCGGCGACCAAGGTAACGTAGTCTAATAGGCGCGCCGACGGCGCGGCGATTAGACCGACCTTTAAAAGGAGACTACTGGCCGATTCTAATCGGCCCGATGCGAACGCCGACCTGGGAAACCCTAGAGGTTTCCTCCTCTGATGGCGGCGGCGGCGCGGTCGCGAGCGAGCCGGCCGGCGTCGATGGCGGCGGCGGTCGTCGACGAGCCGGCGAGCGCGGATGGAGCGGCGGCGGCCGAAGTCGCAGCGGCGAGTGGTGGCGAGCGCGAATGGAGCGGCGCCGCCGGATGGAGCGGCGGCGGGCTTCGGCGGCGGCCGAGATCGCAGTGATGGAGCGGCGGAGTTCGGACGAGCGCCGGGCGGCGGCAGCGGCTGCTTCGCCGGCTGGCGGCGAAGCGGCAAGCGGCGCGGCAAGATCCGGATCGGCGGCGTCGGGGCCGGAGCGAGGCCGGACCAGGGAGGCACGGCGGCTCCGAACCGTGGGAGGAGCGGACCGGGAGGCGCGGGCGGCGGGCCATGGTCGCGCGGACGTTGGCGAGGGGCGGTCGCCGACAAAGCGGTGAAAGCAGAGACGACGGCAGCTGCTCACGACGGGAGGAAGCCGTGGACGACTAGATCGGAGGAGGCCGATCAAGGCAAGCCAGCGACGGTGGCGGCTAGGTCAGGAGAGAGGTAACCCTAGCGCTCTGATACCATGTTGGAATATGCGACTTGTATTATCAGGAGCCAATTGGCCAGTATATATACACAATACATGTTACAGATAAGGAAACCAAATCAAATTATATCTCTAACTATATCTCTAACACTACCAAAGCTTCAGATTCAGCATATTCTCAACCTTTTTATGTGAATTAACAGCATAGTGTCAGGTTTTACACTCTCAAGTTGATCCTGATACAAAAGGCATGGGTACCCAAAGATTTAGCAAAAGGTAGAACTAACTATGTAGCAGCTCCGAAGTACTATAAAACTATAAGCCTATCACAAGAATGTCCCTCTATCACTGTCCAAATTAAAAGGAACAATTACAGATGGTCTGGCTCTGCTAGCAATAGAAATGTCCATCGCAGTGAACCTATAAGCAAAATAATGTGTTTCTGTCCAAACTGTGCTAGTGTGGTATACCTGCTGTAAGTGCCTCAGCAAATCTGCTGCATACCATTCACGTCACTACAGATATCTTTCGTTTCTTTCAGAAGAAAGGTGCAGATGCGCTTGTGCTTGGTCGCCATTGCTGCAAGTGGCACTTGCATGTGATGCCACCTCAAGCAAAAGTGGGCACAGTCGAAAGTGCCATCCATATCAGGTCCAATGAGGTCCCTCCAAGCTACTGAAAACCATAGCCCCAAAGCAATTGCCCCTACTGTCGCCAATAGACATACCCGATTCAGCAAGAAGTTCATCTGGCCAGCATCGGTTCAGCACACGGTTCCTCCAGCGAAGTTCGGCAAAACCTACGTAGTTTCAGTGATTCCATGGAAGATAAAGCTACAATTGTTTGCTCCAGAATGGAAGCTAAAGCTCGTCAACCAATTGGTCTTTGCCGATATTTGCACTGCACAATAGGGCTTTGTTGGTCAACTACTGTCTACTGCTTCATTGCTTCAACAACAGTTCAAGCCTTTCTATGCCTTTTCTCATGCTTGGAAAGAGATCTGTTAAAGACTTTCAGCTCACAAGTCACATGCATACGATCTGTGCATCTCTACCAAGGTTCGTTTCTTTATTAGCAAGGATTCTTAGACCATGGCATGTTGTTGCAGCCTGTGGCTTCGACAGAATCACATCTGGAAAGCAATGTCTAGGAAGAAAACTGATCTGATCAACTAGAAATTATGGGCCAGTTTTGATCCCTGCACAAAACGATTGGTTCTACGCCAGCCTTGGCGAATCAGAACCACAAACATTTTATTCGTCAGGCCTGAATTTCTGTGACTACACTGTCCTAGTTTTCCAAGTCAGTATGAACTACCCTGATTGGAACCTTGGAATGAAACTCTTTTCATTTGACATCCACCAACCTAATTAGGAGGTAGGAGCACCTAACATTGTTTCTTTTCTTCTATCATGGCCCCCACAAAACTAGCGAATGGCCTGCATCACTGATTCACTCCCCTCCCTAATCCACTGAAGAGAATGGGGTGCCCATGATCCAAAACCTTAGTTGCATGCAAAGTGCTGGTGGGTGTGATGGAAGCAAACGAGGAGAGATCTGCAGCTGAAGTGACCCATCATGGTTGTTGAAGTACACCCAATAGGAGGTGCTGGGAGTGCAAAATTGCAAATGCATTGTGTGTTAAGACTTAATTGGCACCATCTAATCAAGATTCCCAAAGAAACACTTTAAATTTCTACTACTCCTGCTGCTCCAGACTCCACATGGCCTGTATCGAATTTTTAGATCGTCCGCACCGCATGGTCTATATGATGCACAGATGTTTTCTAGGAGAAAGAAAGGACTCGTACAAATGCAAATGATTATGATTATGATTTTCGCAGTTGTGTATATTTATGATCTAGCTAGCGCGGGCGGGCTGGAGGCACGCCAACTGCCCTGATAATTTGAGTTTACATGAATACACTCCGTTTTCTTCTTCCTTGATGCTTGGGATAATTATCTAGCATACAATTTGCTTAAATTAATGCATTGATGGTCTAAACTATCTAGAGTTTAAATCCAAAATTACCAGCATGTTCTTAGAATTAATCCTTGTCAACAAGGTATAAGATACTGCAGGCTCTGTGGTATGAGAAGGTTGCTTTCCAAGCACCGTGCTAATCTGTGGTTAGCCTAAAAACATAGAAAGCTGGAGGCGATTAGGGATGTGACGGTGCGAGTTACGAAGGAGAGAAATATCCCATTCTCGCAGTATGGTTCTCCCTCAGTTGTTTTTACTTTTCAACCTTGTACTATTATTTTTTATAACTTGGCATTAAGATATACTAATAATATTATAATATTATATAAAAAAATACTTTTAAACAAAAATATAATTTTTATATAACCCATCTAAATAGTTTAAAACTACCGACGAATCAAAATTTAGAAAGAACGAGGGGTAGCACCTATGTGACAGCATGATGGACAGCAATCATATCACACGTGCCTGCACAGTCAGCACCCACAGCCTCTTGTCCCTGCACAGTCAGCACCCACAGCCTCTTGACCCTTTCTTATAGGTACCTATATATGGTCTCCCTTTCTGTTTCTCCTGAATTATTTCAAGCTGCATGCATTATGTTTGGGCAAATTTCAAAGCTCTATTAGAGATGTAGATTGGAGAATCGGTTGTTAATTTTACCTTTTCCTTCCCTATGCACCGTTGTTGTAGGATCAGTGCCATTGTGATATGGACAAATGGTTATTGCTAGCTATATCTTTCTCTAGGAGTGGCTATATATATATGCTATATTATTATTCTAGCTTTGCTACAAGAAAAGAATACATGTAAGCTTCATATACTATAGCCAGCTAGCTAGAAGTATGTATATATATAGTCCAACAGTGCATGTAGAAGATAGAAAATTGAGAAATGATTAGCGATTTTCTTATTTGTTTTTCAAAGGAAAATAATTAAGCTAAATAAATAGTGCAAGTAGCCAGCCACTATCGACTCGCTATTTTGTGTTTCTCTCACCTACTCCCCTCAGGCATGCATGTCATCTTCATTCCATTTCTCATTTCTTTAATTCAACTGCTAGTATAGCTCTCATAAAATCATATTTTGACTATACTCTTGATTAGTTCACTAGCTAGACATTTGTCTATTCAGTAATTGTATGTGCCTTTCGGCGCTAAGAAATACTGTAGCACATTACATGCTAACTACAGAAATATAGCATTTGCCACATGCATGTTTCAGCAGGAATGATAATGCGGGGCGCGGTTGGTCCGGTCCTCACGGTGTAGGATTGGAGATAACCGGATCCGTAGAACCTGATGAATGACACCGCCAACCACCATCTTTACTACGGCAAGCTAGTTACTAGCACACAAACCCTATAACAGGAATTTGATTTCTGAAATTTTCAACATGAACTACATTGGGGGTACCCCTCCTTATACAGTAAGTTGGCTGCCACAGTATGCCGTTCGCTACAGTGTTCAAACCAGATACAATGCACTCTTTGTGTAGCAAGCAAGCTAGTTGCTAGCATGCCTGTCGACGACAATTAAACTAAGATTGATTTCCTCTCGGTCAGGCCAATGTTTGCTTCTTCCTTTGCTGATTTTTAGCTATCTTCTTCGTGGTTCCTTTGTTCTTGAAGTTGTAGTTGCATATTTTCCTTAGCCTCCAAAGCTTCTTGCGGCGCCCCGTGTCATTACCCCCAGTGGGTAATCACACTTAGGTATACGGATTACTATTCGTCTGTCCGGTAGGACACCGCTCCGACAAATAGTAAGTCTTACCACAGTCTACGCAGCAGAACAATAAGATAGAAACTATACTCTTTATTATAACAGTAGCCACACAAGGCTATGATCTTTACAAGGAGTAATTTACAACTGATAAATAGGACTAAGTCCCCTCGCTTGCCGGCCAAGCTCTTCTGGTCATCTACTCGTCCCACACGTCGAATATGGCGTCCATCTCGCCCTGGTACTCATAGCGCGCACCCTCGCCGTCTGCGGTCTCCTAAGTACCTGCGTGTCCATCGTCTCACGCGGGATAGTTCCCGACCGGACTAGCATCTAACAAAGGAGAGTAATAGCAAGTTTGAATACTAGTGTACTCAGCAAGCAATAATAGCAAAAATGCACTGGATGGCTCTGATACCACTGAAGGGATACGGGTAGACTACGCTAGCTAACAATTTAAAAATCTATCACGTAAACCAAGATATCATGCAAGCAAGAGATCATAGGTCGTTACCACCAGACGCGCAATGCAGCGGAAGAAGAGTTGGAGCAGCTTGGTCTAACGAAGAGCGTGTCGATGTTGTGGTTGTAGTCGATCGCCTAACGTAGTCGATCGTCCAACGTAGTCGATCGTCCTCGTAGTCGATCTTCCTCGGTGGCGATCGTCTCCTCCAGCAACCAATAGAGTTTCTCGCCAAGGTCGTGGATCGTCCTCAAGCGCAACAGTAACTGCAGTAGAGCCTCTACGGTATCTACACGTCCAGGGAAGGAACACCGTACGCCAGTGTGCTAGCACCAACTCGGACCGGAAGGCTCTCTCAAGAAGATGGCAGCTGGGGTTTGGAGCAACTCACGTCAATTCGTATATCACATATTGTTGGACCGAAAAGGCGACTAGAGGGGGGGTGAATAGGAGCACGCTCACTTTTTCAACCTCGATTAGATTCAACACAAATTTCACTCCAATAGCTATAGAAGCTATGAAGATCGATATACCAAGATCAAATGGAAGACTAGGATTGAATCCAATCAAAACCCAAGCAAAACAACCAAAACAACCAAACTGAATTTCCTAAGTGTGGGCGGTCGACTCTATTCAAGGCGGTCCGACAGGTCCTATGGGCGGTCCGACCTCGATGAGGGCGGTCCGACCTCCACCGATGAACAGTGAAATCACCAAAAACGGTTGCAAATAGATGTAACTTTTGATCTACAACTCCAAACTTGATGAAACTTGGTACACACCTTCTCTAGGATGTCAGAACCTATTCCAATCGAAGATCGTGAAGATCTTTGGAAAAGTTCAGACCTTTTCAGTTTGAGAGGTGGAAGGTTTGAAACCGAGTCAAAACGAAAACTATATCGAAAAACTTGCTCGTGGGTGATTGATGATCAAGATGATCTTAGATGTGTTCCCACATGTCACGCAAGCTAGATCATGCAAAGAAATCAATCAAAAACATGCGAATCAAAGAAAGACTCAAAATCACCAAATAGAGAGAAGAAGGGCAAATGAACTCATCTTGAAGAGAACTCTTCTTTGGATTGATTTGATAATGTATTGATTCTGACAACTCATACGGATACGCATGGACACAAGATCAAAACATCTCTCTCTCTAGAACCCTAATCTCCACTAAACCTTCCCTAAGCACTTAAGCCAAAACTAGGGTTTCAAGCATGAAAGGGTTGAAGGGTGCGACCACCTCCTCCTCTATTTATAGTGGAGACTTAAACCTTCTAGAAGAGTCACCCTAATGGGCTCCGTTAAGGCCCAAAACAAGCGGGTCACACACGCACGCCTCTCGGCGCCGTCTTCATCTCCTCTTGACCTACTCCGCTTCTCCACGCCATCTTGCGCCGCGAGTCGTCAAAGTCACCAAGGCGGTATTTGGTATAATTACCAAAATACCCCTTCTCGATCTTTTGCAAAGACCGAGTCCCATCTTTGTGAAGCACCTCCCATGCTTCGCCACGTGTAGGTTGATCAACGGCTCTCAACATGTCGGCAAGTCTCTCCCATCCGGCCCCACCGTAACCACCATGGCACTTGCACCGACCCGCGCCGCTTGATCCAACCGGCCGACCGAATCGCCTGTTCGGTCATCCTTGTCTATTACGCACCACACTTGAGTTCATTGACTCACCCGCATCGCCGATCGCTCGACCTCGGCTCTCCAAGCCTAGTCCCGATCATCCTCGCCGTTGACCGTCGTTGACCACCAAGCAACCTCGCACAACAATAAACAAGCAAATCGAATCCGGAACAAGTTCTTCACAACTTGACCCACGTTAGTCAAAACATGCATCATGCAACACATATGCATCAAACCCATGACTTTGACCTAACAAAACATCATCGCCACGGTTGGCCGATGAACAAGTCGAGACGGCCGATCGCCCCTCGGCGGTTTGATCGCCAGCCCACGGCCCGACCGCCACCACAAGGCGGTCGGACGCCCGTAGGACTTAGCCAATTTTCAACCCCAAAATCCAAACCTCTGGAAACTTTAAACCAATAGAACTTTTGCTTGGGAACTCCAAAAATTATGAGACCAAGTGTATTAGGATCCTCACTTGTCTACAACACCTATTTTTGGCCCAAACCCATTCGACCATTTAGTCACGGCCGGTCGACCACGCACATGGCCGGCCCGATCGATTTGGGACCGGCCGGACCGCCATGCTATGGCGGCCGGACCGCCCATCCGTAATGCCCAAATGATCCGAGACTTTGTCGAAAACCCGTGAAACGACAAACCGTTAACGCCATTGCCAATTGTCACATCATCCTAAGATCCGGAGCATATCCCATGATATCCACAATCTCCCTTGATGAACACATTGGCAATAATCCGTAAAATGTAATTTGAAGGTTTGAAAAGTAAAATACTTTCGTTTTGCGACAAAGGCACAACTTGGTCCATAAGCACGAAAGCAATGGAAATGACCAAGTGGCATTAGAATAGCATAGACAAGTGAGATAAGGCAAAAGAAAGCATAAAACTTTGATTTCGAGAAAAAGTCAAAAATCTCACTTAAGGTCCATATGAAAGAACAATTGTTCAATTGACCTTTGATCATTGTGAGGTGTAATAAATGCAATTCAAGTTCGGAAGAGTCAATAAGGCAATAAGAATGCAATTCAAAACTCCCTCACTATGATCCTCGGATTTTAAAATTTCAAATTTTCCAACTTTCTCCCCTTTGTATAAACTTCCTAACATTGAAAATATCTTCTCCCCTTTGACAATGGAGTCATCAAGGAATCACGCCTTCCTCTCATCCAGAGATAGCAATTTGCGTAATGAAGAAAGAAGCAAAAGAAGAAGTATGCATGAAATGCAATGGAGTGGCTTCATTTTGTATTTTTCAATTTTTGATTACAAGAAGCTTTGAAGATTACCCAAAAGAGCAAGTCAAGATTTCTAATATTGCACAAACAACATATCAAGCCCGATAGTGCTAGCAAGATCATGGTAAGACATATATAACAAAGCTAAGCATAAAGGCTCAAAAGTAAAGCAATGGATTTGATCAATTTAAGCAAAGCTTCAAATTCAAAGAAGTTCATCAACAGGATCCTAAAATGAAATTGGCCATGTCAAAATATCAAAGTGAGATCAAAAATCTAACAAAGACCACATTAAGAGTCAATCAAGTCCCGTATTGAATCATTTTGCTCAATATTTTGTAATCGCCCATTTGTCAACATTTTTCACATTTGCATTGAATATTGAAGTTGACTAATGATCTAACTTAGTGACAAGATCCTGGACTAGGAGCCATCCACAAACTCTTTCTAAGCTTCTACCGGGGCGACAAATCTTGAGGTTCATGTCATTTCTGACAAGCAGTCCCCATGAGATCGTCTGGATCATCAAACTATCTCCAAGTTCATGTCATTTGACAAGCAGTCTCGTAAGAATAGTTTGGCACATTTTAAGCATAAGATAATCTTGATTTTTCATTTTTCACAAGAGCAGTTTTAGAATCTCAAGAACACAAAAGCTCAAGTAATGGTCAATTTTAGATCAAAGAGCTCACAAAGCAATTCTGACAGGGCCAATGTCACAAAAGGAGCACTAATTGTGCAACTCGCTAAAACATCCACAAATTGCAATTTCTTAGTTCGAGTTGTTTTAAAGTTCTAGCTCATATAGCAAAGACTTAACTACACATGTAAAAGCATGATAATTCTAGCAAGTCAAAGAACTAGACATGGCATTGAGCAAGAATTGAAATACTAAAACTCCAAAGGGTAATAGGCAAAGCTTCATCAATTTTAAAAGATAAGGTAAGATCTTATATTACAATGCATCTTTTGGATTTTTCATACCACTTGATGTATTTTTCATATGAATGCAATATGATACAATGAGATGCAATAAAAAGCCTAAAAACCTAAAAAGTTCAAAAATATCAATAAGTTCAGAAAAAGAACAATAAAAGATCAAAAGAACAAGGTAAGATCAGAAAAGATCGAACTCCCCCTCAAACCAACCCATAGGGATAAATTACCCCTAACTCGCTTCTCAAGGTGGCAAACCTAGTTGGGTCTAAAGGTTTGGTGAGGATATCACCAATTGACCTCTGACTCCACAAAATGCAAGACAATATCACCCTTCTCGACATGGTCTCTAAGGAAGTGATAGCGAATGTCTATGTGTTTGGTCCTAGAGTGTTGCACAGGGTTCTTAGCAATGTTAATAGCAGAAGTGTTATCACAGAAAAGAGGAACACTAGCAAAAATTAACCCAAAGTCCTTAAGAGTGGACACCATCCACAAAATCTGACTACAGCAGCTAGCAGCAGCTACAAATTCAGCTTCAGCAGTGGATTGTGCAACAGAAGACTGCTTCCTAGAAGACCAAGAGACAAGAGACGTGCCTAAGAAATGATATGTACCAGAAGTGCTCTTCCTATCTAGCCTACAGCCCGCAAAATCAGAATCAGAAAACCCCCGAATGGACAGCGAAGAAGAGCAAGAATACCAAATGCCATACTGGAGAGTAGAATGTAAATACCTGAAGATGCGCTTAACGGCTTGGCGATGTGAAGTCCTCGGTGGACGCTCAAACCTCGCAGAGGCGCATCGCGAAGTGGATGTCCGGTCTTGAGGCCGTCAGTGCGGAGGGAGCCGATCATCTTTGCGGTACTCGCGCTGATCCACGGCTTCCCTTCCTCATCTCGATCCAGCATCGGTCGCCATGGGAGTGGCGATCGCCTTGCGATCACCCATATCAAAACGCTTGAGAAGATCCTTGGTGTACTTCGCTTGATGGATGAAGATCCTTCCTTGCATTGCTTGATTTGCGGCCCTGTAAAGTAGTTGAGCTCGCCCATCATACTCATCTCAAATTCCCTGGACATGGTCTCAGAAAAACTGGAAACAAGAGCATGAGAGGAACCACCAAAGATAATATCATCAACGTAAATCTGAACAAGCAGGAAGTCATTGCCATGCCTAAGAATGAATAGAGTCTTATCAACTTTTCCCATTTTAAAATCATTCTTAAGCGTAAATGTCTTAAGTCTATCATACTGTGCTCTAGGGCTTGCTTAAGACCATACAGGCTTTGGATAGCTTAAAGACACGATCAGGGTGCTTGGGATCCTCAAAGCCAGGGGGTTGCCTAACATACACTTCCTCTTCTATAAAACCATTCAGAAAAGCACTCTTAACATCCATTTGATGCAACCTAAAACCTTTAGATGCAGAGAATGCAAGCATGATGCGAATGGCTTCTAATCTAGCAACAGGAGCGAAGGTCTCATCAAAATCTAACCCCTCAACTCGCTAAAACCCCGAGCTACCAACCTAGCCTTGTTTCTAACCACGTAACCATCCTCATTTTGTTTATTTTTAAACACCCAACGGTACCAATTACATTATGACCACTAGGAGGTTCTACAAGGTTCCAGACTTTATTTCTTTCAAAGTTTTCTAACTCCTCATGCATGGCATTGACCCAACTAGTATCAGATAAAGCATGTGATATATCTTTGGGTTCAAAAGACGCTACAAATGCAGAGTGAGAGAAAAGACTCGGATCATGATACCTGGAGCGAGTGACTCGCTCATGGAGACTACCAATCATCTGATCCGAAGGGTGCTGCTTCTGGATGTGCAAAGGAGCGCCTGGGGGAGATAGTATCTCCTCAACCTCCGCAGTATCGCGATGAAGAAGATGCAGCAGAGCCTCAATTGAGGTGAAGCGATCAGAAAGGTGTTCGAGCCGAATCGGAGCATTAGCAAGAAGTGGAGGAGCATCATCAATTTCATCCTCATCTTCCTCAACAAATATGCTCTCACACCAGTAAGTCACCAAACATCGGATCTAGCCTGCAGGCTAGTCTCATCAAAAGTGACATTGCATGTCTCCGGACAATGTTAGTTTCAACATTAAAACCCGAAAACCCCTCGAATGAGCAGGATAACCTAGAAATAAACCATCACAAGTTCTTGATTCAAATTTATCTAGGTTCCCTGCCTTGAGAATAAAACACTTCGATCCAAAGACTGAAAGTGCGAAACCGAGGGTTTTTCGCCAAAACGAAGCTCATAAGAAGTCTTGCCCAAAGACGGTCTCGTAAAGACACGATTTGAAATATGGCAAGTCAGCAATAGCTTCGCCCAAAACCTCCTCGGTGTGCTATACTCATCTAGCATCGCCCTAGCCATCGAGACTAAGGTCCTGTTCTTCCTTTCCACAACGCCATTTTGTTGAGGGACGGTGGAGAAGAGAACTGATGCTCAATACCGGCCAAGACAAAAAGAGGCAACGAGGCATTCTTGAACTCCGTGCCATTGTCATCGCGGATTGCTCTCAAGGCACCAGAAGTTCGAAGCCAAACGAAGAACAAGATCATGATAATGATCAAAGACCTCATCCTTCAAGCAAGAAAGAACACCCAAGAATATCTCAAAATCATCGACTATGACAAGAATGTACCAATTGCCACCGATCGATCGAACCCTAGCAGACCAACAAGATCCATATGAAGCAACCGTCCTGGTCCGTCTACCATGACCATAGTCAATGAAGGATGTGAGGCGGCAACTTGCTTGCCATGCCTACAGGAGCACATACAAGATCTTTGATGACTTTGAGTTTAGGCAAGCCTCTCATGAGATCAAGGCCGCTAACTCGTGTCGATGATCAAAACCAATGTGCCCTGCCGCCGGTGCAAAGCCGATATCGAAGAAGATGCAACTAAACATTTGAGGATCCGCAAGAGATTGAAAAATCACCCAAATATTCTACCAACTCTAGAAATTCCAAAATGAGCTCACCAAAAGAATCAAGCACCGACAAGCGTTCTTCTTAAATCTAGTCTCATAGCCATCATCGAGAAGTCGTGAGACGTAAAGGAGATTGTACCTTAGCTTGGACACAAGAGCGACATCCTTGAGAATGAACACTGCTGCTCACCCCGATCGATCCAGCCTTCGATCCGCCCTTGTGAATCATCTCCAAGGTGATGAAGTCATCACCCGCCGCCGCGTGAAGGAAGTGAACCATCTAGAGTCTCCGGTCATGTGGCGTGAATGCAATGAGTCGACGAGCCACGTGTTCTTCCTCCTTCCGCGACGATCCCGAAAATCAAGGCACAAAAGATCGATGTGTCTCAACATCAAGTTAGTTAAAATAGACTTGGGAACCAAGATCGAGACACATGTCTGCGAGTAGTATGCAAAGCGTAATGAGTGTCCTTGATCCTAGTTGAAGTCCTATCATGAGCAATGGTTACAAACACATGAGATGCATTCTGCCTAGGAACATGATGATGATAAGCATGTGTAGAATATCCTAGACCGGTTTCTTCTTCTTTTCATGACCATGTTTCACACAAGCTCTAGGTTGATGAAATAAAGTTCTAGCATGATTAGCATTTTTCAACCTACGCCAACAGAACTCAACTAAATGTCCACTCTTCTCGCAATAGGTGCAATGGTATTTTGTACCACTGGGAGAAGCACCTTTTGACTCAAAAGAAGGTTGGACATAACTGCGCAGTTTGAAAGCAATTTTCGCAGATTGGGTTTTGAATTCAACTAAGCCATTTTCCAAGACCTGAATGACCTTAGTCTTGGATTTGTTCTGGGCAGAGTTGTATCCTAAGCCTTGCTTCTTAGAAGGAGTTCTAGACTTGTCAAGAATCATGTTTAATTGTTTTTCTCCACTAGAGAATTTTTGCAGTGTGTTCTCTAGATAAACATTATCTTTCCTAAGATCAACACATGATTGACAAATTTTAGGTTTATTAACCTTTGCAAGCTTCTCCTTATAATTAGCAATTTCAAGCTTAAGAGCAGGACATAAAGTACAATTAGCAAGGCTAAGGTACCTTCTATTATGACACGGAATCTTTCGCAGTTGGTGCCACTCCTAGTTTTATTAAACAACTGGAAAGGGAGAACTGGAAGGATTTTATGTCTTTTATGAAGGACGATGCTGATCGCACAACTCGCAATCGAGGGCTGTTGCTTCGGAATGGTCGAGACACCCTCGTCCATCCAGAAGATCGAGAAACCGAGCTCGTTCTGTTCAAACTCTACGACCGACGTGGTCGAGCCGAGCCAAATGTTGAACCTCGACCGACGTGGTCGTGGAGAAGAAGAGGTCCTCCGCTGGGAGGATTGCTCCAAAATTCCGGTTAAGACCAGTGCAGAGGTATGTGAAATGTATCAAGTGTAAGAAGGACATTTACCTTTTTCTTTTCACAACTCGATTTGCTTTTCTTTATTTCATCCACTCCTTCAATTGGAATGCTTCCTGAGAAGTCCATTGCTATCCCTTCAGCTACTGGAGAGGTAGCAACGGAGGTGGTCAAGCATCACCCTTGGCCCGTGTGGCCGATGAAGTCGAGACTCCCAGTGTCTCCCACATCTCGCCAAGTCGTAATTCACGACTCTTGAGGTAGCGGTCATTCATCGTTGAGGTGGCCCACGACCATCAAGTCGAGAAACAACAGAGGCAATGTGGAAGCCTCGTCAAGGTGGTGACCACTGCAGACCGCCTGGGAAGGAAATCGTAGGAGGCGTCCTTCCTACCCAAAGAGAAATCACGAACCGTAAGGAGAAAATTTCAACTTCGTGGTGACTTCTTTGGGCCGCCTCCATCGTAGGGTCTTCGCACAAATCTCGTGACGAGTCCCCATCCCAAAGATATTCCCAATACGGATAATACTTTTGACAACGAGCGCTCGAGAAGGTGTGGTGGGACAAAGTCGCGAGGATAGATAAGTCGCAAAGACCGGACCTTGTATATTCGATTTTGCTAGAACGACTATGAATGTAAGTATCTTCGAATACTTATATATGTGGCTTTCCTTCCCTTCTCACTGTTTTCTTTTGCGTAAAGCTCGAGCAAATTGTCTTGTTCGGTGAGTATCATCGACAACTTTTAGAGCTAAGACAAGAGAAAGAACTACTCTGCGAGAGGCGAGAGGTGGTAAGTCACTTATAATTCATAGTTGTTTTTGACTTAAATACTGTAAAAGTTTCACGAGAATAGTCATGGAAGAAACTCATGATGAGATCATCGAAAAGAACTTACGACTATTTACGACCGGTAGTGGTCGAGAAAGACTTACAACCATATCTTAGTCGCAGAAAAACTTACGACTAGGTCGTGGTTGTAGAAGTATTCACAACCATTCACTGATGTTTATCTTCGTCTTTTTGTAGGTTAAAAAGTGATACGAAGACTTTATGACTCACTCGATCGTGAAAAGAGGAGTCGAGGAGGCTAAGGAATGAAGTATTAGTTCTCTGGATAGACTTCGAGACTGCCTCTGCATCTAAAAGATTGCAGAAAAAATAACAATGAAGTTCTGAACTTAAGATCGCTTTGGTCTTTAACCTTTACTCGACCCTCCTTTCTTCTCCGGATAAAGAAAAGAGATGCGGAAGCTCGCGATCAAGTTCAAGAAAATCTTTGGTTATTCAGAGTTTTCCGCATTACGAATAAGGATCAAGAACTCGAGAGTTTTAGAACTCGATTAAGTGTAAGTAAATCTTTACTGTTATTCTTTTTGAGTATCTTCCTTTTCTAATGCCAATTTCTTGTTCGAAATTGTCGCCCAATTGAGAAGCCTCGAGGTGAAATCCAAGCAAAGACCTTAATCGCAATGAGTCCGTCCGTATTGCTAAGATGAATGCAGAGGACATCAGAGCATGGGAGCAAAAGCATGCTGAAACTATTGCTTCCCATCGAGAAGAGGTCAAGAAATTGGATTCTCAATTAGTAGGTAAGAAAAGCTTTTACCTATAATTATCTTTGTGTTATCTTCCTCTAGAAGTATATCTTTGTTTGACCGATATTATTCTTTTCGTAACAAGTGGTCGAAAACAAGAAGCTTCGAGGCTTCGACTTGTACCCAACAGAGATGGAGTCGATGAAGACTAGTCTTCAAGGCAACATCACTCTCGAACAATGTGCTTAATGAGCTACATTCGAGGGAAAACTCCTCGAGAAGATACCATAGTCGCCACACAAGTACCATTGGGGAACAAGTCGAAAATTGCAAGAAATGGTGACCACTCAAGACTAATCAAGTCAATCGATAAGGAAGCAATGGTCGAGTAAGTTACGCTTGCGAAACTTAAAGCTCAAGACCCCGCCTTAATGTTAAACCAATTGAAGCCGACTTGATCGTCTCAATCGAGGCAAGTCGTCGATTGAGGAAATGCAACATTGGTAAAAGGTATGAGGAAATGCAATAGGCTCTCCCTTCGTAGTAATCTTGTAACTACCTTGTAAGGCGCATAATTTTGTTAATGAGTAATATATGATCCGCTTCATTTCAAAATCATCTTGTCGAGTAGTTAGTAACTCAAAAGATAATAAACGAACGAAAGACTAAGAATTGAAGTCAAATTAATAACTTTATCCTAGCCCCGACTATTTGTTTAGATTGTTTAGACAATCTAAATAAATAGTGTTTAAAATGGGGTTTCAAAACAAAGAGAGGTTTATTTAACTTATAGCTTTTGTTACTGTGTCAAGCATCGGTCGAAAGAGTTAAAACGACTCGTCACTAGGAAGTTCCTTCTAGTGGCGGACCACGGCGTAAAGGAAAGGCTTCGACTAGGTGATGTTTTCATTTCCACTAGTTTAATTGAACCAAGAACAAGAACTTGAGTTAAACAGACGCCTTAGAGGACTTTAGTAATTGCTCGCCTTTTTGGTGGACTTCGATAAGTCTTTTCCAAGAGCAAAAGTAGGAGATCGAGCAAGCTTAGAAGTTTCCTTCTAGTGGGCAGGACCACATGCAGAGAGGAAAGACTTGACTAGGTGTGTCTCTTCCTTCGACCAGCTTAAAACAAATCGAGTACATCAAAGGTGGTCGAACAAATGTAAGAAAGTGTACTCTACTTAGAATATTTTTTGAATTGATAAAAATAGACTAAGATTGAGAGAGTTGGCTTTGAGAACATTTCGATCGGATAGAACCCGCTCTTTGTAACGGCAAAGAAAATGAGTAACGAGTCAATGCTTGAAATTCCTTCTAGGGGCGTAACCACATGCGAGAGGAGAAGTTTCGTCGATGACGTTTCGCTGCTAGTGTAAAGAAAACGGGTGTTCTCATATCATAGTCGAAAGATTAAAAAGCACTACTCAAAATAAGGCAAAAAGAGGTAGAAAGAACTCGACTTTTATTGCTTGAGAAATCGGTCACACATAGAATTTGTGAATCGGTCGATGTTCCAAGAGTTTGAGAGAACTCGTCCATCTTCCATTGCTAGTCGTGACATTCTCGCCGAGTTACTTCGACCATCGTAAGGACCTTCCCATTTAGGGAAAGTTTATTCGTAGACTTGGATTGGCGAGCCTCAATACCAAGTCACCTACAAAGAAGGTCGCGAGGTTGGACCTACGATCATAGTATTCGCCAGGCTTGTTGGTAGACCGAACAATTAAGGCTAGGTTTCTCCTCTCTTCGAGTAGGTTAATGTCATCTCCGAAGTTGTTCTCCGGTCCGAAGTTGTTGAAGGTTTCAACTCGTGTCGACCGCATTTTAGCTCCGAGGAAGCATGGCTTCGACCCAACACTAGAAAATGGTGTTTCTCTCGTTGCTCGATCGGTGGTTGTACGAATCGCCCATAATATGGAAGGTAATTCTTGTACCCAAGCCCCAGCGCTTAACAAGTCGGGTCGAAGACTCGAGTTTTAATTCTCGCATTATTTGGCCGCTTGCACGCTCAACCGCCCCATTACTTTGGGATGTGCAATGTAAGATAGCATAACTTGGTACTCAACTCGCGCAAAATTCCAAATTTTGCACTTCAGTAATTGTTTACCATTGTCTGTAATTATCCGACTTGGTACTCCAAATCGACTAATTACGCTTCTCATCATGAACCTTTTGCTCGCCTGCTGTTATCCGAGCATGATGTTCACCGATCCATTTTGTGAACGTGTCAATAGCCACAAAAGGAATTCAAACCTCCCGGAGCTTTGGGAAACGGTCCTAGGATATCAAGCCCTGTGCCAAAAGGCCAAGAAAGAGGTATTGTTTGTAATGCTTGAGCCGGTTGGTGTATCTGCTCACCATGAAATTGGCACGACACACTTTTTAACCACCTCTTTAGCATCGCATGTCAGAGGCCAAGAAACCTTGTCGAAAGGCTTTACCAACTAATGTTCTCAGAGGAAGCATGCGTCCCACAGATGCCACTGTATATCGTGAAGGAGTGTTATTCCTTCATTTTGCGAATGCATCGCATGAGTATCCCTTGTTCCTCGCTTATAGAGAACTCCTTCAACCAAAGTATACATTTTGGCTTTTGGATAATCGATCCGCCTCAAGATCATCTTCGCACGGAACCCTTGCAAAGATACTCGTAGATGGGAGTCATCCGTATCCTCGTAATCTAATGAGGCCATCTCAAGAGGAGGTGCCTCGTTCTTCGACCAGAGGTTTTGGAGTTGCTCCAAGAAAACTCCTTTGGTACTATGGATCGGAAGAAGCCATCCGAGCAAGTTGGTCTCATGAGGAAATTATCCTTCGAGGGATAAATTGTACCTCAAACCTAAAAATGTTTTTCTAGCTTACGATTCGATAAGTACCGAGCCATTGTTGAGTTAGAGCATCGGTACTCTTTCCCAATTTGATTCACGACTAGTTGAGAGTCTCTCTACGAGTAGTCGATTTAATCGAGAGTGCTTCAGCCTGTATGCCGCTAGCAAACCTTCGATTCGCCACATTGTTAGTGGCCCGAAAGTTTAATTGTATGGCATACTTTAAGGTTTCTCCGTAGGAGATACCAGACCACCCACTCCGAGCCACTTAAAGTGAGTGACCGTCAAGTACATCATCCATCGGTCGGGAATCAGATCGGGATCCCTGAAGGTTCAGATTTGTCCATTCGGCGACAAAGTCCGCCAAGATCCGATTTTATGGCCGTCGACACGAATGGAGGTCGAACTCCCAAGTTCGACCGACCATTTTGCCATGCGCCCCATTGCTTCCTTATTATGGAGGATTGCTCCCAAAGGAAACTCGACAGCACTGCTATTTTGTGCGCTAAAATAATGCCGAGTTCTCAAGACATGAGGAGGGCATACGTAAGTTTTGGACCGAGGGTAACGCTCCTTAGGCCCGTGTAAAACTTCCTACGTAGTAAACCGGTCGCTTATCGCTTTCACGCTCTACGACCAAGATCGCGCTTCTGCTCGTGGCGTGGCGCTAGGTAAATTAAGAGCGCTCTTCCGGCTTTGGAGAAACCGACAGAGCACTCGAAGATACCTCTTGACATCCTCAAAGGCAATGTTTGCCTCGTCGACCACTCAAAACCTTCATGTCTCCGAGAAGTTTAAAGAAAGGTAGTCCTTTTTCTCCTAGTCGATGCGATGAAACGACTTAAAGCCGCCATGCACCCAAATGAGTTTCGACTTCCTTTTTGTGTTTGGAGGTCGATCCGAGGATGGCCTTTATTTTTTCAGATTTGCTTGATTCCTCGCTCGGATACTAGGAATCCAAGCAATTTTCTCAAGAAATTCCAAACACACACTTCTCTGGATTAAGTTTTAAATGGTGCTTTCGAGGTTGTCGAATGTTTCTTGTAGGTCGCTGATATGATTAAGTCTCTTAATGCTTTTACGACTAGGTCATCAACATAGGCTTCCAAATTCCTACTAATTGAGATGAAAAGTCGATTGCATTAAGCTGAAAAGAAGCACCAGATTCTTTAGACCAAATGGCATTTTGATATAACAAAAGGTACCAAATGGAGTAATGAATGCGGTCTTTTTTCATCGTTAGACACATATTGATCCGTGATATCCGAATATGCATCTAAAAACTTAATATTTCACAACCCGCAGAGAATCAACCAAATGATCAATACGAGGTAAAGGAAATCATCTTTGGACAAGCTTTATTAAGATCAAGAAGTCTACGACTACGCCATTTGCCGCTTGACTTTTTGACCATTACAGGTTAGCCAACCACTGGGTGATTGACTTCTCTTATAAAGCCCGCTTTAAGTAGCTTATCCAATTCGATTTAATAGCATCTCGCCTATCAGGCAAATCTCCGTAATTTTGTTTTACGGTACTTTATCGGCCGTAAAGCTAGCCTGTGCTCGATCACCTCCGGGACTCCGCATGTCGATGCTTGCCACGCCAAGACATCCGTTAGCTCTGAGGAAGGTAATGAGGGCTGCTTCCTATTTGGGATCGAAGTCTCCCCAATGCGAATCCTTGAGGGTTTCTCGCCCAGAGGAACCTCTTTGACTTGGTCGTGGCTTTGTAGTTTTTAGGCTTCGACTTGCTAGTCGAGGTCGACTTTCATCTCGAGTTGGTATTTGACCAACCATCTCGAGGATCGGCATCGCAGTTATACGCCATCTTTTTGTCACATTGAATTGTGATCACCTTTGGGACTCGCATCTTAAGACATTGATACCCATAATGAGTAGCCATTAAGAATTTTGCCAAAGTTGGTCGTCCGAGTATGGCGTTATATGCCGATCGAATCGATCACATCAAAGGAGACTTTCTGTCTGAAATTACTTGGCAGCCAAATGTTAAAGGAAGAGAAACTTGGCCAATGGGTTTGGTCAAGACCCCAGACGATTCCATGGAAGGAATATCGCATCGCCTTACCTTTGTCCCGGTACTTGCATCTCATCCAGGGCTTTGGTAAATAATATGTTCAAAGAACGCCACCATCAACCAACACTGACGATCGACGCTTGTTGATGGTGGGTTCGACCACAATCGAAATCGACTGATCGACTCATAGTGATCGGCAATGTCCTTCTCAAAGAGATGGTAACTTCCGACCACTTCGAATTTATTGACAAGAGGAGTATGTATGGAATTTACCTCGTCCAGCACCTTTAAGTTGTCGTTGAGTCGTATGCGATGATCCTCCATAGATATGCTCAACGGTATGGTGCGGATCTTGAATGGCATCTCCTCATCATCCGACGACTTCGACCACTCGATGTCCACCCGCCGAGAGTAGGGAGCGGTGCTTTGTCGTAGTAGTCCTCGAGCTTTCTTTGGAAAACTCGCTATGAGGTCATGTCCTTCCTTTTATGAAAAGGACACCATCTTGGTTTGTCGCTCCTACGATCGTAGCTTACCTTTGCCTTGATCGGGTTCGACTTGGTGGTTTGGGGCTCTCTATCTTTACTACTCAAAACCTCCTTGAAACCACTAGTTTGTGGCTTTTGACTTTTATTTTCTTCTTGGACTTTTTGCTTTTTGTCCTTACTAACCTCACCGCTCTCGAAGAGCGTGTGTTTCTCGATCGATAGTGTTATTCCACCGACCTCGTAAGCATTGCATATCGATCGCCATCTCAAAGAGTTCTAAGAACGTGTTGGGAGGATTTAAAGCAATATCCTCCGTTATTCTTCTACTACGACTCTTGCTTAAAAGCCCGATCACGAGGAGTCGAATTTCCGAATTGAGTTACGAACCCGACTAAAGCGCTTGATGAATTGACGCAAAGTCTCGTTGTTGTTCCGCTTGATCCGGCAAGTCGCCTTCCTTTCCGTATGCTTGTATGTGCCTTGGAAATTTGCTCGAGAAGATCACAGAGGTGTTGCAAGAGTAGATCGACTCGAGTGGTTGGTTTAATAACCACGATCGAGCGGATCCTTCGAGCACGCTTGAAGGTAATTCGCCATTCGCTCTTCCTCCTCCCTGCCGCGACAATTAGTATAGATCTCAAGAAACTCGATGGGATTTTGAGATCCATCAAATTTCTCCATGTTCACCGGTCGAAAATGAGGTGGCCGATACGCTCAAGGTCGCGAAATGCCGATCCAGTAATTACTTCTTGACGCCTTCTTTGTAGGAAAGAAGGTTAATGTCCCAAGCAACTCGCACAACAATAAACAAGCAAATCGAATCCAGGAACAAGTTCTTCACAACTTGACCCACGTTAGTCAAAACATGCATCATGCAACACATATGCACTTGAAACCCATGACTTTGACCTAACAAAACATCATCGCCACGGTTGGCCGATGAACAAGTCAAGGTCGGGCCGAGCCCCTCGGGGCGGTTTGATCCCCAATGGCCGGTCGGATCACCGTAGGGACTTAGCCAATTTTCAACCCCGAAAATCCAAACCTCGGAAACTTTAAACCAATAGAACTTTTGCTTGGGAACTCCAAAAATTATGAGACCAAGTGTATTAGGATCCTCACTTGTCTACAACACCTATTTTTGGCCTGACCATTCGACCATTTTGGTCACGCAGGTCGACCGCACGCACATGGCCGATCCGATCGATTTGGGACCGGTCGGACCGCCATGCTATGGCGGTCGGACCGACCGCATCGTAATGCTGAGCAGATCTGAGACTTTGTCGAAAACCCGTGAAACGACAAACCGTTAACGCCATTGCCAATTGTCACATCATCCTAAGATCTGGAGCATATCCCCATGATATCCACACATATACTCATATCAAGTGTGTCGTGTATCCTCTCGCTCCTAACAGCCTCAAGTATCTCCTTATATATTGTCCGTGAAGGATTCTATTCGAACACGTTTGACGAATTGTATTCGTACTGGTTTGTTCCAACCCGTTAAGTGTGTGACTCGTTAGGTTCATGCGTAATCAATTCAAGTTGTAAAGTTCAACTTTACAACTCATTACTTAATATCCAAGAAAGACGACGACCTAGCGCTAACATCATATATATGCTGACATAAGTGATGACATCATATACTTCTTGGATAAATATGCTGAGATGTGCGATGACATCATCTGGTTTGCTGATACGTGCGTTAATATCATATACTTCTTGGCTAAATATATTGACATGTACGATGACATCATCATGATGTTGACATGTGTGATGATATTATATATATGCTAACATAAGCGATGACAACCGCTCATGTCATGTTGATGTGGAGTTGTTCATCTTATCTTCATGTTGCTATTGAGGCTACATGTACCAAATAGTGCACACAACTTTAATGCAACAATTTAAGATGGAGAAGGTGTACATATGCTAAGTGTGTACTTGTCAAAGGATCTACGAGTGTTAGTACTAGTAAGTATTTAAGTATTTTATTGCCATCCTTCATCGAATTCTTTTTATTATTTAATCATTTTTAAAAAGTTATTTTAAAGATAGTCACTTCAAAACTTTATTTCTAATTCTGATCTTTTTGACCATGCCATGACCCCATGGTGTGACCAAACTGTGCTGTCACACCACCGACCGTGGTGTAACCAAATTGTGTTGTTATGCCACTCCTCTTGGCGTGACAGGACTTAACCCCAAAACGAACGCGTCCAAAGGGGTCGGTAGCGTGACAACATAGTTTAGTCATGACAACACAGTTTGGTCAGAATTGAAAATAAAGTTAAAAAGAAGCTATCTTTAAAATAATTATTTAAAAATAAAAAGGGCTCTGCTTCGTCATGCAAAGCCATAGAAAGAGAGACGGGCTTCCGAAAATGCACCTTTGTTCGGTGGAAACGCAATTGGGTCATAATCATGTTCTACAAATAATTTCCCCCTTTTTTCCCTGAAAAGAGTGTGGTGTATATGCCAGGCGTAGCTAACAATTAGGAAATATTGTAGACAGCTTGTACAGCAGATATTGTGAAGAACACTAAGCAAATGATCATATGATGGCTAAGAAAAGAAAATTAGGCAAACAGATCGAGCAGTTCTTTTTTTTCTTTACACAAGAAATAGAGCTAGCTAGCTTTCTCAAGAGAAGAGAAGAAGAAGAAGAAGAAAATTGGGAATTCTACTGTTGGACAATATTTTAGTCATTGAGGTGTCACATAATTCCTTCCTAGTTAGGTTAATAACAACAGTCAAGTGAAGTCGAGCTGAGCACTGTCAAATTGAAGTGGCTCAAAGGGAGCCCCATGATGATGCATGTGGTTTACCGGAAACGAGCCTAACTTACGGTTGATCGGGCACTTAGCATTGACAATTACTCCGATATTAAAAAACGTTTTTGTCTATTTTCTATTTTGTAGGGTTCACTAAATTTATTTATTTAATATACTAACAACGTTTGTGAGGAGGTGGTCAGTGTTCCATAAAAATAATTAATATGATGATCGATCTGATCTTTTAATTTTAGATCAAAACCATAGAGATCGTTTTTAATACTATATCAATACCCCGATCCCACCAACCAAACCAAAGTCACAGAAAAATGCTATAAATAAGACCCCCAAAACCCTCCGTCCTCCAGTGCTCTGTCCTCCTCCTCCTCCTCTGTTCGTTCCTCATCCCTCGGCGCATTCTCCTCCGCTCCGCGCTGCGCTCCAAGGGTAAGCATGCGCGAGCCTCCTCCACCGCTCCGTGCACCTATAAATTCGCACGCATGCATGCCCCCCCCCTCCGGCTCCCTCGCCAGATCCACCCCTGGATCGGTCTCGTGTAGGGAGCCTCTTATTTTGATCAGTTTCGTGTTCTTGGATCGCCTGCCTCGGGTGGCTGTGCTCGATCCGTGCTCATTTCATTGCCTCAATCCGATTTCGTGCGTCCGTGCGTGAAATTTTTTTATTTTGATCGGCTTGGTGGTGCTGGGATAGGTGGGCTGATCCGTCTCTTCTTGTTGATTCGGTTGGCGGGGTGGGGTGGGGTTATGGGAATGGATTGTACTGCGGTTGTTTGGGTGTCCGTGGTCCGTTCTGAATGGACTACGTGATTAGATCTAAGTTCTTGTTCAGAAAGTGGTATGGAAGATTAGATTCTTACTGCGTTCTTTGGGTGATTTAGGATTGGATCTGGTGTTTTGGTCTTTGGCCAATTGGAACTGGTATGCGTGTGCTTTGTTTTGTCTCCGGAGGTTTTGGATCCGACTCTTGAGGTTTTTCTTCTTGCTGACTTCAGCTATTGTTTTGTTCCCCTGTTTTTTAAAGTTGTTCCATGTCGTTGTTGAGATCTAAAGTCATTTCATTTTTAATGCACGGCGTACTAGTCCTTGAGATTTGTACGCGTAAATTATGCTACTGGTACTACATTATTGTCGTTTGACTGCCATTTCTTATAGGTAGATCTTTCTGATTGGAACTTTGGAGTACGCCATATGTTATATGAAGGGATTGTTATGTATGTTATATGAATGGATTGTTATATAGTGTCCAAGATCCACCTACTGGCTACTGGTGTGAGAGGGACTGTGCCTCCCACCAATTTTAGTTAGGTCTTACGTACCAACCCCTGGGGCCTACATGTTAGTGGAGGTTGGTAGTTTACCTAACCTACCTACTAGTATTAGTAGTTTAGTTTAGTGTTGTTCTTTCTGAGACCAGTGGGCAGTGGGTCTATGATGGTAGAATCCCATGCATAGGAATCACAAGTTTTGTGGAAGAACAGAAAATTGTGTTAGTTGAGTACACTGCAATGTTTTGGTGTAACAAATAGTGTGTTGTTAGTTTCAGCTATCCGATTGGCAAATATTCCAAATGTTATGATTTTTTTGGGGTCAAATGGATCTTAATTTGACGATTAACATTCAAATTCATAATTTCATTTGCAATATCATTCATTACTACACATGTGAGATTTCTGTGAACCAAGTTGACCGTAGCTCAATCATTTGTATAGAAAGATGGCGTCTCACATTGTTGGATACCCCCGCATGGGCCCCAAGAGGGAGCTCAAGTTTGCCTTGGAGTCCTTCTGGGATGGGAAGAGCAGCGCTGAGGATTTGGAGAAGGTTGCCACCGATCTCAGGGCCAGCATCTGGAAGCAAATGGCTGATGCTGGGATCAAGTACATTCCCAGCAACACCTTCTCGTACTACGATCAGGTTCTTGACACAACCGCCATGCTCGGTGCTGTCCCAGAACGCTACTCATGGACTGGAGGAGAGATTGGGTTCAGCACCTACTTCTCAATGGCTAGGGGAAATGCCACTGTCCCTGCTATGGAGATGACCAAGTGGTTTGACACCAACTAGTAAGTCCATCAGCTTCTACTGAGGGTAATTTGTAGTTCACCTTTGGTATTCAATATATTTGCTAACCAGTGTTGTACCTCTACAGCCACTTTATTGTCCCTGAATTGGGTCCTAACACCAAGTTCTCCTACTCTTCTCACAAGGCTGTGAATGAATACAAGGAGGCAAAGGCGGTACTATACTAGAATCCTATGTTAGCTGTCTTCATCTATTTTGTGAATTTATCTCCTGATCTTTGTTCCCCTGCTTGTATACCTGATTACATAATAGCTGCTTGCTGGATAACACATGCTTATTAACACCAGTATCTTAGTTAGCTAATAATAAAGTCATTTAGTAGTTTAGTATGCTGCTTTCTGCTATTCAAATCTCAAGTTTTTAGTAGTGATCAATCATTTCTTAATCCTGCATTTGTTTAATAATTTTGGATTAGCAAAGAAGCTGTGGTACATTAAGAGGCAGGTTTGGCATGATATTTTGGAAGATTGTCACTCTGTCAGATCAAATTGGTTGTAAATGATAAACCAACTAAGTAACTTTGAAATTCGTAGTTCATATTTGAACTGAGTGTTGACGGTCATGGAGTTAACCAATGTTTGTCCCTTGCTGATAACTTTGAATGTAGCGATTTCAGTTTGACAAAGACAATAGTATACAAACCCTATGAAAGTGATTTTTATGCCCCTTGAAAGCACCTTTATGTTGTATTTTTAAGTTGCTAATGTGGTTGATTTGTGACTGCTTCGTCTCATATGTCACTTGTATTATTTTATTTTGAATCTCAATAGGAGATTTTACCTGAAAGGATTCCAATTAAAATTTATTATTTTACTCCATAATCCATGGCACATGTGAATTGTGATATCACTAGGATTTCAGGGTTTACAGTGATTTCTGAATTGTGCATGTTCACTCTGGAATGAAAAACGTGTGCCCTTTGTTATGAAGATGATAGCTTGTATCGTTATGTCTTATATGTCGTTGCTTCTCATGCAGCTTGGTTTTGATACTGTGCCAGTACTTATTGGACCAGTCTCATACTTGTTGCTCTCGAAGCCTGCCAAGGGTGTAGAGAAATCATTCCCTCTTCTTTCCCTACTTAGCAGTATCGTTCCTGTCTACAAGTAAGCATATAAACAAGTTACTAACTACTGTTGTCCCTAGGTCTTCAGTTGATAATTTTATGTATGATGATTTGTAGGGAGGTTATTGCTGAGTTGAAGGCAGCTGGGGCTTCATGGATTCAGTTTGATGAGCCCACCCTTGTCCTTGACCTCGATTCTCACCAATTGGCTGCATTCTCTGCAGCATACACAGAACTTGAGTCAGCACTTTCTGGATTGAACGTGCTTGTTGAGACATACTTTGCTGACATTCCTGCAGAATCATACAAGTATGTTTACTTACTTTGCTAGTGCATCATTTTACACCTGCTGTTGCTTTCATACACTTTTTGCAAGGACAGAACACTCATAGTTCTTTTGCAACTGCAGAACCCTTACATCCTTGAACACCGTGACTGCTTATGGCTTTGACCTTGTCCGTGGAACCAAGACTCTTGATCTTGTCAAGAGTGCAGGTTTCCCCTCTGGAAAGTACCTCTTTGCTGGTGTTGTCGATGGACGCAACATTTGGGCTGATGATCTTGCTGCATCTCTCAGCACTCTCCAGTCTCTTGAGGCTGTTGTTGGAAAGGGTAAGCATGGCTGTGCTATTTATCTGTTATAGGCTTATAGCTACAACTTGCAGTATCCATTAATGTCTATCATTTGTGCAGACAAGCTTGTGGTGTCAACTTCTTGCTCACTCATGCACACGGCTGTGGATCTTGTAAATGAGACTAAGCTTGACACCGAGATCAAGTCATGGCTCGCTTTTGCTGCCCAAAAGGTGGTTGAGGTGAATGCCCTTGCGAAGGCATTGGCAGGTCAAAAGGATGAGGTATGAGCCGTATGATACTCTTGTATACACTTTATTCTCAGTCCTCTACTAGAGCTTAGTTTTCATTTGTACCATTCAGACAACTTCTGCTGACTTGTACATTTTTACGTGATATCAGGCTTACTTTGCAGCAAATGCTGCTGCTCAGGCCTCAAGAAGGTCATCACCACGTGTGACAAATGAGGAAGTCCAAAAGGCTGTAAGTATCATGGGCTTTGTGGCTACACATGCTAACTCCATATTGAAATGACATGCTCCGATTCTTAATCACATATCTCCTGCAGGCAGCTGCTCTAAAGGGCTCTGACCACCGCCGTGCTACTAATGTTAGTGCTAGGCTGGACGCGCAGCAGAAGCAGCTCAACCTTCCAGTCCTTCCCACAACCACAATTGGTTCATTCCCACAGACTGTGGAGCTCAGGAGAGTCCGCCGTGAGTACAAGGCAAAAAAGTGAGTAACACTTCATTTATGACTCTTTCACTTGTTAGTTGTTATATTTTGTCTATATTGCTCATAAAAAATTGTGTTGCAGGATCTCTGAGGAGGAGTACCTCAATGCCATCAAGGAGGAAATCAGCAAGGTTGTTAAGATCCAAGAAGAGCTTGACATTGATGTGCTTGTGCACGGCGAGCCTGAGGTCAGCATCTTTGTGTATTATTGGTGTTTAATGTTAACTAAACTTTTCCATGTCCAGTTTAAGAAAATGAAAACAATATATTTTATGAAGCATTAACAAAGTGAGATATTTTTTTGTATTTTTAGATTGTTTTATTCTGTGTTGAAGTGAGTTATTTGGTAATATATTTTACAGAGAAACGATATGGTTGAGTACTTTGGTGAGCAGCTCTCTGGTTTTGCATTCACCGCCAATGGATGGGTGCAATCTTATGGATCACGGTGTGTCAAGCCACCAGTTATCTATGGTGATGTGAGCCGCCCCAACCCCATGACAGTGTTCTGGTCCAAGACGGCACAGAGCATGACCTCTCGCCCAATGAAGGGAATGTTGACTGGTCCTGTCACAATCCTTAACTGGTCCTTTGTCAGAAATGACCAACCGAGGTTAGTAGCTCCCATAAAATGCAGTGGTGTAAAATGTTCAGCATGCCATTTAGCACTTCCATTTAGAGGCTGACATGTTGCTTTATACTGTTTCAGGTTTGAGACTTGCTACCAGATTGCTCTTGCAATCAAGAAGGAGGTTGAGGATCTTGAGGCTGCTGATATTCAGGTTGGCACTGTTCTTGCATTGGTTACTCATCTGATCAAGAGGATCCATCTACATCATGGTTCAATCATATTGCTTATACTTTTTCTTCATGATTCTTCGCAGGTCATCCAAATCGATGAGGCTGCTATGAGAGAAGGTCTGCCACTCCGCAAATCAGAGCACGCTTTCTACTTGGACTGGGCTGTGCACTCCTTCAGAATCACCAACTGTGGTGTCCAGGACACCACCCAGGTGAATCTTCTTGAACTGTGTTGGAGCCTTGTAGGCTAACATCAAATCCACCTTCTTTCCTCGCTTCCACAAAAAAAAAAAGTCCACCTTCCTTCTGTCATTGCAACTGACAGTATTCTCTTGACAGATCCACACCCACATGTGCTACTCTAACTTCAACGAGATCATTCAATCCATCATTGACATGGATGCTGATGTGATCACCATCGAGAACTCACGGTCCGATGAGAAGCTGCTCTCTGTCTTCCGTGAGGGTGTGAAGTACGGCGCTGGCATTGGCCCTGGTGTCTACGACATCCACTCTCCCAGGATCCCGTCCACAGAGGAGATTGCTGACCGCATCAACAAGATGCTTGCGGTGCTCGACACTAACATCCTCTGGGTGAACCCCGACTGCGGTCTCAAGACGCGCAAGTACACCGAGGTCAAGCCCGCCCTAATCAACATGGTTTCCGCCGCCAAGCTCATCCGCACCCAGCTCGCCAGCGCAAAATGAGCCATCTCCATATAGCAGCTCTTTCCTTTAATTGCAAGGAGGATGTCATCATGGCCATTTGTTTTGAATAATCTGGATCTCGTGTGTCCACCGTCTGTGGTTAGTTTAGTCAGTTTCTTGGCACGACGATTGCTCATACCCAATTTTACTTCGCATGAATTTGATGGTTTTGAGGCAGTTGTCGTGGTACTTGTATTCTGAACTGAGTGGAAATATGCAGTGTTTCATCTGCATCTCTGAGTTGTTACTCTTCAAATTGCGAAATTTACTCAATGAACCTGGCTAGAGTTGATGCATATATGACATTGTTTCGGCAAGACAAGCGTCAGGTTTCTAGATGAACAGTCAGTGGTGGTTCCTTTCAGATGAAATGCGTTACCGTGCAATGTGTGCATTTTGTGATAGTCTTGCATCTTTGCCTGGCATAGTTTGCCGTTGGAACTGCAACATGTTGGTTTTCCTATCGAATGGGTTCAGTGTGTGACACGAGGCAACTCTTCTCTTTGCTAACTTGGCTTCTCTTTGGACTAGATGTTTTGCTTTGAGCACAAGGTGCCTCTCTCTCTACTGTGACATCCATTAGTTAGACAGGAGATGCGCAATCGATCGAGATGAAACAAAACAGTTGCAACAATCTTCTCCATCTGTTCGGCCAATTTGGTATTGACAATGCAGTATTTGCGGGTGTTATACTTAACTTGTATACGCAATTGGTAGTTTACAAACACATAATTACAAGCACGCTTAACTAGCAGTTCATATCATCTTAATTATGCACTCGTGCTCAGAGGAGATTTGACACCACCACCTAGCACTAGCTCCTAGCTCCTCAAGGTGTGCCACACGGACACTGTGATCCCCACAAGCACCACCACCGCGGCTGCCACGTTCACCAGCAGCTCCCTCGTCGATGCCGCCGTCGCCGTCGGAGCATCCCTCTCTGACGGCAGATCCGTCTCTTTCTTGTTGTTAACCACTGGCGCTCCACCCTTCGACACTTCCCCTACCTCCACTTTACTCTCCGTCTCCTTCTCATCCTCTTTCTTCTTCTCCCCCTCCTCCATTGATGGCGAACTGATATCACGGTCATGAGGAGGAGAAGGAGGTGAGACACGAATTACCCTTTCTGTCACCGCAGGTGGTGGACGTGGCAATGGCTGCGGCGATAGCGAGGGCTCCTTCTTGTCAATGGTATTCTCCACCGGAGGTGGAGGTGGAGGTGGAGGTGGCGACAACGGCAACGGCGGCGAGGGCGAGGGCTTGAAAGTGGTGTCCTTCACCGGAGGTGGCTGCAACGGCGGCGAGGGCAACGGCTTGACAGTGGTGTCCTTCACCGGAGGTGGCTGCAACGGCGGCGAGGGCAACGGCTTGACAGTGGTGTCCTCCACCGGAGGTGGCGGCAACGGCCGCGAGGGCAACGGCTTGACAGTGGTGTCCTTCACCGGAGGTGGCGGCAACGGCGGCGAGCGCGAGGGCTTGAAAGTGGTGTCCTTCACCGGAGGTGGCTGCAACGGCGGCGAGGGCAACGGCTTGACAGTGGTGTCCTTCACCGGAGGTGGCGGCAACGGCCGCGAGGGCAACGGCTTGACAGTGGTGTCCTTCACCGGAGGTGGCGGCAACGGCGGCGAGGGCGAGGGCTTGAAAGTGGTGTCCTTCACCGGAGGTGGCTGCAACGGCGGCGAGGGCAACGGCTTGACAGTGGTGTCCTTCACCGGAGGTGGCTGCAACGGCGGCGATGGCAACGGCTTGACAGTGGTGTCCTCCACCGGAGGTGGTGATGGTTGTGGCGAGGATGACGGTGGCGACGGCAGCGGCGAGTCTGCACCATCGGTGATGATGGGTAGCGTGATGATGAGCTTACCATCCTCGAACTTGGCGCGGACGCCGTCGGCGTGGCAGTTGTCAGGGAGGCGGAGGTCCTTCCAGAAGCGCACCGGCTTGCCGCCCCTCACCGGCCGCTCGCCGGTCGCCCGGAGGACGCCGTGGTTGTCCACCTGCACCCTCACTTGCTCCTTCCTGAACCCCGGGAGAGTGATCTCGACGACGTCCTGGTCGTCGCCGGCCTGCTTCCACTCGACGGCCGGGTCGATTTCCTCGAACGTCCGCGCGGTGCTCCGCCGCGTCTCCATGGCCGCCGGTGGACGGAAACACAGTAACTAACAACAAGCTAGCTGCAATATTAATTAATTAGTTGTATGGATCATATAAAAGCTGAATGCATGTGATAGCAACGTTATGTTTATATATATTCTCAAAGAGGAATGGATGTGGCATCAAGTTGCTGGGTTAATTGGATTGGATGCACGCATGCACGGGATCAAGATTGCTTAATGGAGATGCATATCCATTGAGTGATTTTAATGGCTTGGGTCACCTCCTTGCTTGGGCAAGGACATGGTTCCTTCCTTGCTTTGGTCTGCTTGTGGTCATTGGCTAGAAACTAGAAACGAATATAATAATTAATTGGATCATGTGACTCTCTTCTTCTTCTTTTTTTTGAAATAATACTATTTTTTTAAAAAAATGACAATAGGACTATGACGTCATTTCAACTGACGATAGGAATCCCGCAAATCTCTAATTTTTTAATATTAATTTTTTAAAAATACCATTTCAAATGGCGACAAGGTTCTCGTAAGTCTCTATCGCCATTCCAAATAGTTGTACAATCTACCTTATAAAATACCATAAAATTCTAGCATAACTCACTTTTATTCAGAAAAAAGAGAGGGGAAGGAAGGGAGAGGAGCAAAGAGTAGAGGAGAGGAGAGAAGCAGGCGAAGCGCTGCCCGTCCGATCGTTCACCTTTCAGGTAATTTTTTTAACCGAATGGATTACATAGTTTTAGATGTACGATTACGTAGTGTAGTATGTTGTACATAATCTTTTTCGGTGGGTTGCTTAGTTTTAGATATGTGGTTAATCGTGAAAATCTTGTTTACGGTGCAGTACGTCAAATCTGTCGGACGCCATCAATTTCAAAATTTACTACAGTTAGTGGATCATTCTTGAGGGTCTCGAGGGGATTGATTTTCGCTATTTCTAATCGACGACTGTGACCCTAACAAGACCAGAGCAGCATACATGGGCATTGTGATGCGGTAGTTGTTCCATACATTCGATTTGGACCATGTTGTATATGATATGAGATTGAGTTGCCTTGTGAACCAAGCAGTACATGGCACATATTGAGAGTTAATGCAGCTCAAGGGAACAAGGTCATGGTAGTTGTGATAGCCCAAATTTCTTTTTCCAGTTGAAATTTTTAATTATTTTTTGAAATTTTAAAAGCCTTCCCTTAATTATTTTAAAGCCAAAATTAATTATTTACAAAAAATAATTACCAATTATGAGTTGAAAATATCTTATTTAAGTCCAATTCAACTCAGAGAATTTCTGTGAATTTTTCCATGTTTGTTGGATTTTATTTTCTATTTTCTAAAGCTTGAATGGTTTATTTGAATTATTTAAATCAATAAATCTCTCGAAAATCTGGAAACTGTGGTCTGGCCAAATTCCTTCCTGGCCCACAGACTTTTTCCTTCTGCGCCGACCCGTTGACCACCTTTTCTCTCTCTTCCTCTCTCTCTCTCTCTCGCCCGTCTGACCCCACCTGTCATCCCCGACCTCCCTCTTCGTCTTCCTCTCGGCTGAAACATTGCGCCGCCTGATCCGGTCGATTAAACTGCATTGAATCAGCCGTTTCCACTTGAGATCGTGCCCAATAATTACCACGATCACCTTTCACTCACTGCCACACTCAACTGATTATTTCTCAATCTTAACTTGCTTTACTCGTCGCCGCCGCATTAGCCTTTAACGCCCGTGCACGTCCTCGACGTTCCGGCTACTCCTTGCCCTATAAAAGGGGACATTGCCTTTGCATTTCTCCCCTCACTCCATTCCCCACAACCACGACCACTCTATCCATTTCAATCCATCGGAATCGAAGCCGAAGCTCCTCCGCCGCCAACGCTAGCACCGTCGATTGCCCCACCGTCTGTTGGTTTCTGGTGTCGTCGTCCACACCAGGAGCTTCACCGTGTCATGTTCTACCTCAGGCGTACTTCTTCTTCGCCGGAGGACCATCAGAGCACCGTCGCCATGAGAACCTGTACTCCGCCACCGCCAAACCACCTCGCCGCCGACCACTTCCTCACCTTCTTATCTCGACAAAATGCTCGAAACTCGTGAATGCATGCTCTAAGATGTAGGCACCCTCAAGATGCTACCACTCTCAACCGGCCATGAATCTCGACAAGGGAGACAAAGGATCGACTCGCCCCCGTTTCAATCGGTGTGTAAGCAAGACACCCAGATATTAGAAGCGTACCTGCTATCAGATAAGGCAAGATCCTCATGGTCGGCTACGTGCTGCACTTCAACGTACGTACTCCTGGTCTGCTACATCCTCCATAACCTTCACACTCTTTTTGAAATTAAGGTAAATTCACATGTAACACAAACAAACCATACATCTTATCTTGATACTGTAGCAAGTCCGAAAAATCTTGAGGCAATAATTTCAAAATAGTAAATATTAGAGTGGTGATTTTTTTTCGTGTTAATTTCTCTGCAGATACGTAGCTGTTGGGAAACGGCACGTTGCTGAACGTCGCCGTGCCTGCCCTGCAGAACATCCAGTGCGCGCTCGACGAGGCCAGCGTCGGCGGCGCCATCAAGGCCACCGTGCCGCCCAACGCCGACGCCTACAACTCCCCGCCAGGATCCCGGTGCCGTTGGCGGGGCGGGTCCGCGACTAGTTCGCCGGGCTCATGGCGTAGCTGGTGCAATCCCTGGGCGCGTCCTTCACCGTCGACATCTACCCCTTCCTCAGCCTCTACGACTTCCCGCTGGACTACGCATTCTTAGACGGCGACGCGGTGGCGCCGGTCGTCGACGACAACGGCGTGCAGTACACCAACATGTTCGACGCCAATTTCGACACGCTCGTTTCGGCGTCGAGGCCGTCGGGCTCGACGATCTCCCGGTCATCGTCGGCGAGCTCGGCTGGCCAACGGACGGCGACAAGCACGCCACGGTGGCCAACGCGCAGCGGTTCTACGGCGGTCTGCTCAAGAAGCACGCAGCCGGCACCGGCCGAAACAGGTCATCGAGGCGCGCCTCTTCAGCTTCGTCGACGAAGACGCCAAGAGCGTCGCGCGAGGCAACTTCAAGCGGCACTGGGGCATCCTGCGGTACGACGGCCAGAAAGATGCAGCGGTATCTTGCTTAGCTGCGTCTATCCTGTAAAGAAACATAAGTAATTCATAGGTCCTTCAGAAATATGCAGCAAGGAGTGTACTACAATAGCCTCTTTGTCAAACGAACACCACTGAAGAATGAAGATTCACTCTACATATTTGCTCGGGTAGAACTTTCACACAGACAAAACAATCATGATCTCTGTGACCACATTCAGAATATACACTCCAACACAATAGCACTTAACTAATTCACCACAGCTTTTCAACAGTTTACTCACTTTATCTCAGAATTTACACTGTTCACAGGTACCAAGTGTATACTGCTATAGTTGTATAAAAAGGTTGACATCATACAATTCCTGAAAGTTGATGGCTTGCTGCACATCACAAAACAACCTGCATACGGACAGATGTTATGTAGGAACAACATAGAGCTCTTTACGATTCTCATTCCACCAAGCTAACAAGAGAGCAATGGTTACTACAACACCACCAAAAAGAAAAATTGGAGTGCCAGAACAGTTTGCATTTCTTTTCTTGCCTCCAATCATCTTCTCATTCTCAGCTTGGCATTCTTCACATGGAGATTTGCCTGCACTATCAGAACGCTCACCATTGGTCGGGAACTTCAGATCTTCTACCATGAAATCAGTACTTTGTACATGGCATTGATTGTCATGCTGAATTGAGTCCCAGTAGCCTTTTCTTTCTTCAACTTCACTGTTCTTTTCAAACAGAAGACCATCAGTACATCGTCCTGAACTGGGCCGTATCTGTCCCAAAGCTAGTCTTTCAGGTAATTGGCAACCATCTCTTTCTGAATCACTGCAAAAGGAGCAAGAGTGGAGCTGCTTCCTTGGAGTTGATTGCATCCTAATGTCACCTGATAAAGCTCGTCGTCTAGACATCTGAAACGAGTTCATGACAGAAAGAAAGAGCTGTAAATTCATTTGTATATCTGCAAAAAGTAAACTTCATGGAATTTCATTCTGCAGTCCAAAATCATCCCTAAACTGACCACTGAACGATAAATCTTCATTGCATCAATGCAAATACCATAGGTAAACTACAAACATATACATGGACGATATATGTTGTGTTGATGAAAACTTTATGTTGCTTCTGTATCAAAAATCCAAAATGTTTGTGGTTTGTATCATTTGCAGGATATGGTAAATACAAATAATATTCCAAAGAACAAATAGTAACTCATATACGTCCTTTACATGTTAAGCACATCGAAGTTACTATAATTGCTCATACATACGAGAAGGCAACGATGTCATCAATTAAAATGAAGATCTTCTGTATACCTGAGAGCATTGATTAGTCGCTTGGGCTGTTAAACACATAGGACATGGGCCAGCAACTCTTGTTGGCACATCTGAGCACCTCCTTCCTGACTTAACCAGACCAGCAGAATTAGATTGTGCTATCACACCCAAAGCATCATGACTATCAGGTATAGCAGTGTGAAAGAAGTCATCATTGGACATGCCATGTGATTTGTCAGATCCGTTACTCCATAGTCGCCGCCTTGCACGTGCACTTCCAGGTACACCCGAGCATTGTAACACTGAAGGCTGTGAATCATAATCGGTAAACAAATGAACAGAGTGCACCTCACAAGAAAGAGATTGACTTGAATCGTTGTCTCTGATATCCACATCATCCATAAGAGAATGTGAATGTGACCCCTTCCTGCTGTGCTTTCCACTATAGTTTGCCAATGGACTCAAGTTTTTGCCTTGTCCACACTCTTTCTGCTTGCCAAGTATCTTCGCTGTCTCAGCTGCCTGAGAGGCTGCAATGCTGATGTCTGGCATACAATCATCCTGGAATTGCTCCATAGCATGGATAATGCTAGTGATCTCAGAAGATATAATGCTCAGGTCCAAACTTTTCATTATGGAATGTATCATTTGAATGGATGATATAATCATCTGAGAATTGCTTGCTTTAGTACTCTCATCCAATATTTGTAAGCCCGATCTTATCAAAGACCGCCCGTAAGGCTCAAGTGTCAAAGGATTCTGTTTTGAAAGAGCAACCACCAAGCTTAAATGTGCAGCAGTCTGGCAGTGTGCCTCCTCTAAGGCCCCTGAGACTTTCAAGCAGACATCATTAACCAACTCATTAGATGCAAATCGCCAGTTGTTGGACTGGACAAGTGCAGTGGCGCAAAGAGCAGAACCAGAAGACATACTCTCCTTAGTGTTCATCAAGCAATCTGATAAGGGACGACAAAGAGAGATAATGATCCCATTTTTCTCTTCTTCCATTGCCAGAGGATCAATGCAATAGTGGGATAATGTACAAATCACCTTGGAGCAATCAACACTATGCAATGACCCTCTAACTGATGACATGATTCTAATTACTGTCAAAACAATCTGGCTGATATGTGGTACGATGCTGCGGCCGTGGACTTCTGCAGCAGTCTCAAAAATGCATATGATCTCCTCCTCAGAGAACAAGCATGGCTTATCGGGGTTACAAACACGAGCAAGAAATGGAGGAAGTGTGTTCGAATCAAGATCTTTCACATACAGCTTCAAACCTCTGAAGGCAGCCTTTTTGTTAACAGGATCCATTACAGAGTCTTCCAGTTCTGCGTGTTGTCCCACTCTAAGACTCGTAGCCATTGCATACACTGGATATATTCAAGAAACAAAAGAAGATCCATGAGTGAAAATAATATCAGTAGCCAGTTTTGGAAGCGGGTAAATAAAATCAGTACATCTACATGAATATAGGATGGTTTCTTCAGTTAGAATATGACAAATACAACATCATTTCATTTATTCAAATTTATTCACTTGATTTGTCACCCATTCACATTTTTCCTAAAGCATATACAACACGAAGTAGAGCACAAATTCCACTAGTCATAAAAGAAAATGCATAACTAACTACTAAGCTAAACAGAGACAATGACTTGAACACTCACTCAGTCAGGGTCCCGTATGTCTGTCTTAAATGGTTCTGAAATGCAGCATAAATGTAGAGCGATAAGATGCTATAGTTTTTCAATTACAATTTTTTGGGGTAAAGTTCAAAGAAAGATCATGAGAAGCGTCCTATACAATACATAAAGGAAGCAAAATTTTCATCTTATTATTATAAAAAAAATCTTCAATTCAAAGAACACTAGTGTAAATACTACTATCAAATTATTCATCTTAATATGCTGTCTGGCAAATTGAAGGTTCGGATCAAGAAGATCTTAATTTTTCATCATATGTTCTCCACCGAATCGCCAAATCTCCAGTTAAAATAACAGAAAAAAAATCGCAGGTAATACCCAATGGCTTTGACATAAACAGCCTTCCAACTCCAAGAAGCTTCCTAAATCTCCCCTACAGAAATTAAAAGGTCGGAGCCAGCAAGATTCTAGCATTTCGTGGAGATGGCACCATTCAGAGCGGAATCTACTGCGTAAAAGTTATTCAGAAAGTTCTTGATTTTACCATGCACTAAAAGAGGATCCTACCACTTGCAAAACGGAAAAGAGTTGCCCACTACAAAAAAAAATGGGGGGAAACGTGGAGATGCAATGGCGCATCGATGACACAGATCTATCGATTCTATCTCGCGCTAGGAACCATAGGATTGGAAGATGAAAAAACCCTTTTGCGAATTGCAAAGAACCCTAGATTTCTTTTCTTTCCTTCTTTACACGTCTTGATCAATCCCGCAAGAAACAGGGCAAGAAGAAGGATTATTACGGATCCAGAGTCATTCCCCCACAAATCGAAAGATGCAACCTCTCTTTTCTCTACTCCCAAGGATTATTCTTGCAGAAGAGGAACCAAAGAACGCCGAAGAGAGAAATCAGAGAGACGAACCGGAGCGGACGTTGCTGTCCTCGCCTCCTCGGGGCGCTCTTGGATCGGATCTTGCCGGGAGCGGAGAACCCAGAAATCTTTTTCTTTTCTTTTTCGTTTGGGATTTTTGAGGGTTTAGGGGGTTCGAGTGGAGGGAACTGCGCTTCGAAGAAGCCTTTTCAATTTTGTTTTCAGCGTGCACCCGGAAATCGGAATGAATGAAATAGAGATAGAGGAAAAGGAAAAAGAAAAAAAAAGGAAATATATATAATTCCAGCTAGAGCTGGGTTTTGATAATAAGATTGGACAATGTGAACCTGAATCATTCGATCATTCGTATCTATCTCTACTACTTAAAAAAATTGAAATTAGCGGACGTCCGTTCCCCATCCTCTCTTCTATCCTCCACCATCCTTTCACAAACATTTGGTGGCGCCGACACGTGGGCCTAGCCTAACGCTCTCACGTATCCCTGCCTCACAGCACGTCGAATCAGTTCTTACCTATTCGCTGCGCAACGCAACTGCCTTCCCACGTCTCCCCTCTCCCTCGATCAAATGCCACACCCCTACTCTCTCTTACACATCCTTCCCGCATCGCTGCCCCGTGGCCGCCTCTACACGCTGTTGGGAGCTTCTTGTCTACCCCATCACCCCTTCCTCTCAGTTAAAATCGCATCGACTTGTGGGCCACCCATCACGCCTTTGCCTCCAACACCGCTCTCGTGTCCACCGCCCCGCCCTCTCTCCTGACCGGCGTGTTCCCCATCGTCGTCACCACCATCCAGCGCAGTGCTCGCCATCGCCCCACCGCGCACGCCGACGATGATGAGAGGAGGTGGAAGAGGAAGAATGCGACAGCACCCCATCGCCCCACCGCGAGTGTCAATGACGATAGACAGCCCAGCTCTCCAGCTGCACTAGGGCATCTCCTCCCCCTGGACGCCACACATGCAATTCATGATGTTGTGCTCTGCGTCACTGATGCCTGACCTGACACCTTCCTCTCCGGCGTCGCCGCCAGTGCGTACCCGATTTTGCTCCTGTCGAGCTCGACCACGGCTTTCGCTGACTGGAGAAGCCTGTCGCCGCCGCTTGGAAGTTGTTCGATAGTATGCTCCAAAGAGGCCCAGCTTGAACTGTTTGTTACGATCTTGCTTGATTATGTTGTTGTTGCTATAACTAACCTTATCATAATATATTTTTCTATTGAAAATCGGGATCACTCGCTATATAAACTCATAAATGAACTTAGATGACATTTGCACCATTGCTCATTCGCATGGGAGGTGAGTCTAATATATACATTGCTTTGGATATTTATGTCATATCTTCTCTCATGCGTAGCTTTATCTTCTCTTTGTTGTAGCTCTGTTTCTCATAATTGGATCCAGCCAGTGTTCCATCTAGCCCAATAGCTTTATTTCCCCAACCAGTTTTCTACTCACACCATTGCTCATTCAGCACAGAGGTGACAAGACCAAATATATGTTGCCACTTTTTCTGTTGCAACAACCAAACGAGCAATGTCATGCTATTTAAACCATTTATGATTTGTGTCTTCCATTTGTTTGCAGTCCATTGTTTCACTTGATCGCATCAATTTCTGATTGCAGAACAATTGATCAATTTTAGAAAGTTACTTTATTTGATATGTGCATGCAAATAATCACTTATGGTTATTTCATTTTATACTCCTATAGTATAGTATAGGATCTCAATGCTATTATAGTGTGGTGAGCACCCCTTAGTTTCGGTCTTGATCAGAACCGTAGATGTGGATGTTAGATTCCCCTTGTGAACATTGTAGTCCCGGCACATTATAATCTGCAGGTTCTTTATAGTCTCCATATGTGAAAGAAAATAGTCATTGATAGTTCTTCTATTAGTCTTGATTTCATCCTGTGAGAAGCATCCTTACAGAAGTGTTATAAATCCTTGACGTTTTATTGAATTGTAAAGCAAAGTTTTTTTGCCGTGGTAGACAAGGTTTATTTCATCAACTACAGTAATCTAGATTGGGCATTACAGAGTATTGTTTGTTCTAAAAATTATACATAATAATATCCATGACACTTATTTTGCTAAAGATGTCATGTGTTGATGTGATAATAGTCAATGGTCATATTGTTGTTGTGATTTGTTTTCCCATATATCTCCGATTCTTCTCATTTTGATAGCCATAATGAACGCATAATTAACAGTGGTGCAGTTTGTTACGTTCCCCTGGTTATAGGAGACAATATAACAAGCAAACATGGAATATCAAACTTACTCATCATGATATGACCTCATGTTGTTGATGTGTTTCAGCTTCATTCTTAAATTTCAATAATCCAAATTGTTTCCTCACCTATTCTGAATGAATTATGTTTGCTTACTGTGTGGTGATTTATAACACTTATTATTTGTTCCATGCTATAACGCTCCATGCTATATAAAGACATGGAGATCAACAATTGAATGTTGTTGCTGGTCAAATACGCTGATTAGATTATAGGAATAATTAAGGCAATCTAATACCAATTTACTACATTCATCAAGTTTGAAAGGTGACTGGTTTATCATACGCATTGCTTCCTTGATTAAACTATGACCAATCCATCTTCATTAAGTTCCAATATGCAAGTTATTTCAGTACTTAATGATCAAGGATTCAAATTTAGCTATCTCAATTCCTTGCATAATTTCAATATGTACTATGTATGTCTTCTAAATTCTTACGTAAATTCAATCTGTTGAGGTACAAGACGACAAGACCTAAGTATTGCCTATGACATTTGATCACCATCTATTGCTCCAACATCAGAAAGCCTTCTAGGTAAGCATGTAAATTGAGGCAACTTAATTTGTATTTTCCAAAATTCTTGAATATTGAATTCCTTGATCTATTTGGTTTGCATTGTGTGTTCCAAAATTCTTGAAATGAAGCCTCTTCATGTTTGGGCCCTACAGTGTGCACTTACATATCACACTTCATAACCAAACTATCTATGAATTTGTTTTTCTTCTCAACAATAGACAAATTATGTGCGCACAATCCCACTTCTTCTATTCTCATGCAATTTTGCTTCATTTGTTTGGTTTGCATTCTAAAACCAATAACACTGCACATGAGGCAATTAATGAATAACCATTTGGATTCAAAAGGTAGAATATTGTTTAATACTTTAACTCTTTAATCATCATGTGATAGATAAATTACCATTTTTAATGTTGCACTAAAACAAATAACAATGCACATGAGGCAGCCAATGATGCAGGTTCAACTTAGGCTTGGTGGTGAAGTGGTTGTGCTGGTTGTAGCAGCCATGGTCTTTATTTAGAAACGATGTAGCTCGGGCGTGGTGGTGAGTCCAAACATAGCGGCGGAGGCACGACACACCACAGTAGAGCTCGACTGAGGGTGGAAGCGAAACCGAGGGCACGGCAGAGGCATAAGCATTGTGGCACTGAAGCTCGGCTAGCGTCATGGTAGTGTTAAGGGTGTGTTGTAGGCCAATCCCGACAACGACGGCTCAACATGCTTGAGGCAATATATTTTTAATCCTCTTGGATTTTTATGTGTAGCAAAGTACGGGCATTCAACTAGTATGAAAAAATATAACGATTTTAGTTTCGTGTTATACTTCTTCTTCTCTATAAAAAACTAACTAGAGTTTTGCAACATCAACTCTAAAATAAACGATATAATGTTGAGTTCAATTCATAATGTCAATTATGTACTTTATCCTGACACCTCTACTCCTTAGCTGTTCGCATGGTCCTATACTTTCAAGTCACATTTAGAATAGGAAAAATTGGTTTGGTGACATCAAAAGACCGCCTATTTTGTTTTATACCACCAAACTTGACTCATACACTTTAATACCACCCAAATATCACCTTGCTCTCTTATATACCATATCGTCCAATTTGTGCCTATCAGTCGTTAAGTAAGACTACCCCCCCCCCCTCATCACTCTCTCCTAATAATCCCCTTCCCAGCCAAACCTTCATCAACGATCCCCTCCAAGCTCATTCGCTATGCCCTCTGCCATTATTGGAAACGGACTGCTAGAGCAGCTACTAGCAGTCCTCAACCTCATCCGAGAGATCCGGTAGCCAGGGGTTGGGGCGGCAATGGTGGTGGCACAGGTCAGGTGAGATCTGCAAGTGGTGGGCCCAATGCGGATACAACTGCCGTGTGGGGGGATAGGAGCGGTGAGAATCAATGCCGGCAGTGAGGAAGACAATGGTGCTCAGTCGGCTTACAGGAAAATGATGTCGATTTTGGTGAAGATGATGGCTGTCGATCACAATCACCTCGCTCGCTGCCCGTCACCCACGCCATTGTTGTGAGCCTCGAGTCTTGGTGCGGCGGAGGCAGCACACAGGAGGCAACGAGCTGGGGGTGGTGGAGATGGCACAACAGGGGCGACAAGCTGGGCACAGCCTAGACGACAAGATGGGCGCAGGGGAGGTGGGTATGGGGAGAGTGTCGATGGGGTTGATGTCGGCCCCGGTGTTGAATACTCGAAATCCTTGTATGTGTAGCATACTAATCCCATGATAAGTGGCTAGTACACACATCCACAACATTGGTATGTACATCCATACACAATTACATACAACATGAAACAAATATGATACATAAACTTAGTCGTTTACATAGTTTACAATACAAGGGCCGACTGGCCAAATAAAAGTTCAAGTATTAGAAGTATTAGCGAAAAGAATAATAGCAAAAGTCCAGCGATTGCCCATCCAAACCCTCATGCAACCGACAAGGAGTAAACCCTAGCATGACCCATCTCTGTACCCCCGTTGGTTATCCTCATCCTCTGAACAACAATTTAAGCAAGATTGAGTATATTGCGTACTCAACAAGACTTGTAGTGTATCACAAAATTTATATATATGCATGGCTAACAAGGGAGTAGACTATGCTACAAGTTATTTTCTGCATTAAGGAAATTTTATTTGCAATATCAATACATAGTATTTTACAACAAAAATTTAAAGAACAGTTAAATATAAAAAAAATCAACAAGTAAGTAACTTCATAAATAACAAATCACAACCCTCCTTGGCTGCGACCAACACCTTATTTTCAGCCATAGACATGAAACTCAATTCAAATATCACCAAAAATATACATCCCAACTTTTCCAACAAAACATTTTTTTGTGAAAATAGAGACTATACCCGTTAAGACTGCACTAATCACGCTCATGACCGCGAGCACTACTATTTAAATAGATTTACACTCTGCAGAGGTGTACAACTTTATCCACATCATACGAATTATCTAGTTTATCCAGCATCCGTCGATGCTACTGAACACAATATTATAGTATGTAGTCTAGAGCACGTATCAAAGCCTTTACATCATCCAGTCCTAACCTTGCACTAGCCTGACAATGAAAACACTCACATCAATCTCAGGTACCTTCCGCCAAAGTGAGGCATTAACTGTTGTATCGGCAAGCTTTGTTTCCAACGCCTCAGTGAAGGCTCGCCCTTCGAGCAATCACACATGCTCGCATTACTACAACCTACCAACATGCAATGCTAGTTTTTGATGACTTAATTAGTTAAGGTCGTGCCATACCGGTATATGTGAGTGTACGCATAGGCTTAGATATGACTTACCGGCGTTCAGCACTTAATTGACCTGGGCGACGATCTCCCCCTATCTACATGCAAGAAACACTCTCACATTCATCAATTCATATTATAACTCGGTCGTGTCGCAATCTAGGGTTTTCATTTTTTAATAAAAAATTAACAACGGTAACTCCTTTGGACCATCATTTCAAAATCTCCCAAATCATATTCGATATTCCATCCACTTTCAAATTTTAGTAAAGACTAAAGCCCAGCTAACAATTTATGTGATATTCGCATTCGAAAAACCCAATACGACATCATTTATTGCCTAAACCATAATCTAATGGCTACAATAGTAAGGATATCAATATTTCAAAGAATATTGTGCATTGAATAGGAATATAACTACTGTTATCCCTAAATATAACAATTTTAAGCAAACATACATGCATGCATAACAGATTTTGCAAAAAGAAGTGAACTAATTGAAATAATGGGATCGAACTTGTTGGACCGAAAAGGCGACTAGAGGGGGGTGAATAGGAGCACACTCACTTTTTCACGAATAATGAATCAATAAAACTTTCACTCCAATAGCTATAGAAGCTATGAAGATCAGTATATCAGTACAGCGGAAGAGTAATATTGAATCCAATATAAACCCCTAAGCAATGAGACGAAATCAACAAAGATTGAAGTAAAGCAATCGGCTGGCCGGTCCGACCGCTTGGTAGATGGCGGTCGATCATTGGGATTTCCGACCGATCGGTGTGGGCACGCTTTCTCGACCGTCCAAAATAAGAACGCATCAAAACTCCCGATGACGAAGATGCAAATAAATAAAACTTTTGATCTACTAATCCAAACTTGATGAAACTTATAACACACCTTCTTTATGATATCAGGAACCTATTCCAATTGAAGATTGTGGTAATTCTAGGAAGAATAGCGATCCTTTTCGATTTGATTGAAGAATGGTTCAAAACCGGGTCAAAACGAAAATTAGGTTAAAACTCTAGCTCGTGGGTGATTGATGATCAAGATGATCCTAGATAGATTCCCACACGTCACAACAAGCTAGATCACGTGAAGAAACCAAGTAAAAACTCACGGATCAAAGAAAGACCCAAAATCATCAAATAGAGAGAAAGAACGCAATGAGACAAAACATTAATCAAACTTTCCTTTGATTGATTGATATGATATGGGCTTACAGCCTCTCCATCAATGGAGGACAATGCTCAATCCAAGAGCACGAAAATCACATCAAACTATCAAGAACCCTATCCTCCACAAAAGCTCTCCCTAAGAAAATTAGGGTTTACAAAAATTGCAAAAGAGACCAAGAGGTGGTGCAGCCACCACCCTCTCCTATTTATAGTGGAGGGTTAGACCTTCTAGAAGTTTGACTCTATTGGGCTCTCGTTAAGGCCCAAAACAAACGGGACACTTACGCACGCATTTTAATGCGCCGTCTTTAACATCCCCTGACCTAACTAGCTACACCTTGCGCCATCTTGCGCCTCGGATTAGCTAATAGGTCACCCTTGTCCATCTTGCACCACGCTTGAGTACATTGACATCACCCGGCATCGTCGATCATTCTGGACCTCAGCTCTCCAAGCCTAGTCCCGATCATCCTCGTCGCTGACCGTCTTTGACCACCAAGCAACCTGCACAACACTAGACAAGTAAACCGAATTTGGGAACAAGTTCTTCACAACTTGACCCATGTTAGTCAAAACATGCATCATGCAACATATATGCCCTGAAACTCAAGACTTTGACCTAACAATCGAATATCGCCGCCACGATCAGGAGAACTCCAAATAGGCCTCTAAAAGGTCGATAACGGACGCGCAACAATCTGGACAGAAACTAATTATCTACAGCACCAAATCAATCCAATCAAACTAATCGGTTTTGCAACTAATCAACATCAAACAGCAGGAAAACATCTCGTTACCCTTGAAGATTCGCTGAGGATGATGATCAAGCTCTCACCAAAATCCCCTTTCTCCATCTCCCTTTCTCCTTGGATCGGCCACCCAAACCGAGGGGAGGAGGAGAGGCTGGGGAGGAATCGCACGGCGCTTGGGAGACGACGACGGCGATCACCGGGACCAGACCGAGGGAGGAGGAGGTGCTAGGGAGAGGAGGAGGCGCCGGTTGAAGATCATAGGGCGGCGGCCACAAGGGGAGGAAGGGAGAGGGGGGAAAGTGGGGGTGGCTAGGGTTAGGGAGCCCCTTTCTTGGCTGGCACACTAATGGGCCACAGGCCGCGCCCGTGGCCCAAAGTTGTTGAAATATGCAAGAAACCCTCTCTCCGCAGTATTTTCACTTTAATCGTTACGATTTTCCCGCCTTCTCCCGATTCACTCGATTCATTCCGAATATTACATTCTACCCCTTAACAGATTCGACTCGAATCTACGATCGATCTACTAGAAAGAACAAGCGATCGGATTGAAACAAGGATATCCCAAGCTTGAATTGCTCGATTACTCGACTAACACTCGAGCACACCGGACAAAGCGACGATAAGGATCCGAGACGGTCAATGCGATATGCTAACTTCCCAATTTCGCAACCTTCAAACGAAGATAATCCAATCGAATATAGAGTCCTCATCGCATCCACGCAATGCTAACTCTCCACCAAAAGGTTAGATTCTAAATTTGACAATCATCTCAAAACAAATCCATTCTCCAAATAAGCGGTTTACAAATTAACACCACGACAACCAAAGGAGAAATCACTCGAACGCTCAAACCAAATACTTGCGGTTTGTCCGAATTTGAAAGAATCAACACGCCAACACAATACCAACTCAAATTATGGAAAATACAAGTCAATGACACAAAACTCAAACGAATCAAGAAAACACTTCATTATCCGATGAACATACCTTTCCACAGTTTCTCTCTTCTAGGAATAAAATTTCTCTCGAACCTTGAAATTCGAATTCACTGACTACCACATGAGCTAAAACCTCTTAGTTAAACATCCTCAAATTATACTCAAATTGAAATACATCATCCACACCATTGTGAAGAGACTCTATGAAATCTACCGGATACTCTAGGTAATACAAAAGCGATTTGATTAAAGGCATCCATAACACCACAATAGTAGGCACCACGCAATCACATTACCTTCAATTTCCAATAATAACAATTCAAGATACTTAGCACGTACGGACATGTATTACATTAGAAGAGTTCTATCAAAGACCATTCATTGCTCAGGAAACTCTATTATCCCACTTCCTCTACGCACAATCATCGTGTAACCAATGGTCTAGCATAACAATGCAAACCCAAATTTAACCTCCAAGATCTCTACCACAAATTTCAATTATAACATATAGGGAAATCAACGGATTGACTCTCCAACATTTTCCCAATTCTAACATACTCACCCATTTGCCTACCTAAAAATTTCCCACCTAATCTCGCATCAATATCCAATTGCCGTTGCTCTATAGAAGTAATCAAGGTTTCCATACCTTCGATAATCACCGACCATTCAATCATGAACTGATGTTCAAGTTTCACCATACCATAGGTTCTACTCAACCGTAACACTTTTCGATTTATCAAACCAAACATTCCATGTGAATTAATTTTTTCCCAAGAGATACAGATCAAAACCATTCTACAATCTACTACTCCTCCAATAACTTGGTAGCAAAATATCACCGCTACGATTACTTTTCTACCACCAAACAGTTGCCAAACTTACCTTTGCAAACACTTTGCAACCCAAAACTCGTGATCCTTTCTCAAAAGGAAGAGGCTAACAAAGATAAGTTTATTCACAGTAAAGACGTTGCTCATCCCAATGAGCGAAAACCAAAAGAAATATTCGATAAATGTGATCTTGGAAAATGAAAGTCGAGTTCATAAATGAAGGCACACATCCCTCAAAAGAGAATAGCAAATAACATTTGACACGAAAGAAAGATATTACGTTTGAAATTCGCCATCTCTTGAGCGGAAAGAGCAACAAATTTAGGGACGCTTAAAATAACCACAAGATTTAAATTAAGAATCGATAAGATCCTTCAACAGGCCAACTTGCTCGAAACAGTTCATCTACTTGGGAAACACGAGATCCAAATGTTCTCACCACAAAACTCAAACATTTCTTTACAGATTTCACTGAAAGCAAACGGATTAACTTCGTCTCGAAGAGATCAACGAAAATATTCTTTTATTGCAACCTCACTTTGCGAACTCAAACCAAGGAGCCTTTCGGACTAAATCACACGAAATCTTTAAGAATCAATAGGTTAATCCAATTCCTCAAGTTACCCCAAAATAATTTCAGTTACCAATTAATTCACGAGTTCCAAGGTACCGTGAAAGCTAAACTTGAAATATTCTTATTTGAACGATGTCAACAAAGGCGATCAATTTACTACAGGTATTAATATCAAGCCCATAACAACACTTAGAAAATATTTCGAAGACCCACGTGGAATGAATGGGTTGATTCCTTCTCAAAGAAGAGGCAAATAGAAACGATCTTCATCAACTCAAAAATCACTTACCACTGCAAGGAACACAGTAACTCGGGGAAAATCAATTAGGCAACGAACTCGAAAACATATGGGAAGTCCACGCTTGAAAACATAGGCCTCACAAAAATAGAATATCCGACCTTAACTGTTAGGAACAAACGGTATTCAAGATCAAAACACCCGCATCATGGAAGAACTATTATAATTTTTCAACATATCGCTTCACTCGACAAACGATATTTACCACAAAGAACTTGAATTCCCAAAAGAGCATGAACACAAAGTGGAAATTTGATCATTTTAGAAATATTACGAAGGCGACAACTTTCTTTCTTTATAAAGGAATCAACATTGCCATCACATTACCGATCATGTCAATAAACCTTCTAAAGGAACATGGCAAATCGTGTTATAGAAATTTTTCAGCATCAAATGGAATTGTAATAACAACTTATTCTAAAAAGGAAACTTAGTACAAAATCCACAAAGCTGAAACAAACCTCTCACAAAGCTGAAATAAATAAAACTTTTGATCTACTAATCCAAAGTTGATGAAACTTAGAACACACCTTCTTTATGATATCAGGAACCTATTCCAATTGAAGATTGTGGTAATTCTAGGAAGAATAGCGATCTTTTTCGATTTGATTGAAGAATGGTTCAAAACTGGGTCAAAACAAAAATTAGGTTAAAACTCTAGCTCGTGGGTGATTGATGATCAAGATGATCCTAGATAGATTCCCACACGTCACAACAAGCTAGATCACGTGAAGAAACCAAGTAAAAACTCACGGATCAAAGAAAGACCCAAAATCATCAAATAGAGAGAAAGAACGCAATGAGACAAAACATTAATCAAACTTTCCTTTGATTGATTGATATGATATGGGCTTACAGCCTCTCCATCAATGGAGGACAATGCTCAATCCAAGAGCACGAAAATCACATCAAACTATCAAGAACCCTATCCTCCACAAAAGCTCTCCCTAAGAAAATTAGGGTTTACAAAAATTGCAAAAGAGACCAAGAGGTGGTGCAGCCACCACCCTCTCCTATTTATAGTGGAGGCTTAGACCTTCTAGAAGTTTGACTCTATTGGGCTCTCGTTAAGGCCCAAAACAAACGGGACACTTACGCACGCATTTTAATACGCCGTCTTTAACATCCCCTGACCTAACTAGCTACACCTTGCGCCATCTTGCGCCTCGGATTAGCTAATAGGTCACCCTTGTCCATCTTGCACCACGCTTGAGTACATTGACATCACCCAAGATCGCCGATCATTCCACGCCACGATCGCCGGCGACGGCGAACCAAGTGAAACTGGTCGATCGCTTTCAGGTCGATCGCGCGGGACGGCTCCGACCGCCACCTATGGGCAAAATTATGAGACCAAGTGCAATAGGCCTACACACTCTATTTTTGGCCGAGCTCAAAATAACAGCTTTTAAGTTTACCGGTCCGATCGCGCCTATGGCCGGACCATAAAAATGATGACGCCGAAAGCGTATTTTTGAGTTTTACACTTTCTAATAGAAAATCATAATTTCCTCTAAGTTCATCTCGAGGTTTACGCTTCCAATGAGAAAGCATATTTTCCTCTCGAATCGTGTTTGACCCGGAGTAACACCCTCAAATCCTCTCGTGTATTTCGAACGAGTCACATGATCAGTAGTTAGTTCACATAGTTAACAAATATGGTAACATCTATAATTTGCATACCTTTATTAAGAAATATCAGAGTTGATTACAAGAAAGACTTACAAGCCAATAATAAAGAACATAGCGAAAGATGAAGAAGTAGTAGAGTCCAGCTAATCTACCATAGGCAATCGATTGGGATAGTGGTCCAGTCGTCGAGATCCACACCGGTAGCGAAGTCCTTCTTTGGAATTTATTTGCATTAAGAAAGGGTGAGCATAAACAACCGTGCTCGTAAGTTACACGATAATAGAGTTAATGCTTGCATGAATATTATCAAAGGAATGTTTATAGGGTTATTTGTGTAAAAGCAATATTTGACATTTTAAATACAATAGCTAAGTTCAAAAGCTCAGATTTTACAATATCTAAAACTAAGTTTTAACTAAATTAATAAAGATAGTGTAGGCACCAACCTAACACTAACTTAAACACGGGCACCAACCCAGGGCTTCAACCCATAATTTTTCTCATAGACACTCATCCATGTCATAAACTGTTTTACAAAACCTTTTGAAAACAAAATCAAAGTCTAATTTTGAGTGGCTTTCCTCAGCATGTCCATGATCATGGACACGGCTATTTGAATAGCTTTATACTCTGCAGAGATCGTACAACTTTACCCACAAGAGATAATCAACTTATAATGTCCGCTCACACACTTCCGAAGGTGTGCGACTAAGAGATTATCACAAGGCCTTTACAATGCGTCATCCCAATGTAGTCATGCCTCACTAAGGTTTTGCTTCCTTTGGATTGAACCATCCTCCGAACTTAAGCCTCCTCTTGCGCCATGTGGGAACACAAAAAAGTAGGTCATTGGGACACTCGCGCAACCAGGCACAACCATGGTGAAATTTTATAAATTATTTAGCCTAGTTCTCTCCACTTTGGACTTGTGGTAGTACGATGGGACTTAGCAAGATGCAGCTCGAAGACCGGTCCTTAACTGACTTGGGCGACTTCCAAAATAATCCATGGGCCTCAACTATTCCCGAATTGAGCCCGTGCATAAACTTACACCCACCAACTATCCAATTCGCCCAAGTACAAACTAGTTTATTTTATTTTATTTTCAAATCATTTTCAAACTTCCATGGCACTTCAATGTCATGTATATAATTTAAACAACATTTGATTTTTGGTTGAAAATTCCCAAATTGAATAATTTTGGGTCAAAGCATGACTAAGCATAATTTTTCCCATAATATTCTAGTTCATACTATTGCATAAACTAGATTTTATCTAAGGTATCAAGGTATGTCTGATTCAATGACAAAGTGGGCTATACAATGGTAATGAGAATAACTAAAATTTCAAAGCAGGTATTTAAATTATATTGAATAGAAATAGCATGAAATAATAATTTAAAATAGAATTTAGATAATTTTAAATAATAGGATCAAATATGATCAAAGATGTAACTTGCCGTACTCAAATTTATCTTCTTCAACTACCTCAAATTCTTCGGAGTCGTCAAAATCTATACGCGAAAATACAACAAGAACAAACTAATTAAAAAATCAAATGAAAATATAAATACAAATAAACTCTAAATTAAATAATTTTAGTTCTAGAAGATAGATATTTAATTTATATGGATTTACGAACAAGAATCGACGAATTCGGAGTTCGTATGAAGGAGAACGAACATCCGAAAGTTTGGATATCGCAAGAAATGATAGAATTTCGGCATCGCTTCATCTTCCGAGTACGTGCATCTTCGAATATCGCTCATCTTTCGAGTATTGTTCACCTCGAGTATCGTTCACTTTCCGAGCGATGTTCATCTTCGAGTATTGTTTACTCCGAGCATCGCTCATCATTTGAGTATTGTTCACTGAGTACGGTGTATCTTTGCATCGCTTACTCGAGCAATCGCTCATTTTCGAGCATCGCCCACTTTCGTGGTTGTCACTCACCGAGTACTATTCATCGCTCGAGTATTGTTGACTTCCGAGTACGGTATCTTCCTGTACTATTTACTTTCGAGTACTAGTTATGTTCGAGTATCGCTCATTTCGAAAATCGCTCATATTCGAGCATCGCTCACTTTCGAGTACTGTTTATTTTCAAGTACGGTGCATCTTCCGGGTACTAGTTTATCTTCGAGTACTGTGGTTAAATGAGATTATGACTACACCGGTCGAAGGATATTTCGATAATACCGCCGAAGAAAGGTTTCATCGACCGATCGAAAGAATGTTTCAACAAAGATCGGTCAAGGAAAGCTTTCGACAAGACTAGTAGAAGAAAGACTACAACTATTTGATTGAAGAAAGCTACGACTACCTACTCGAAGGAAAACTACAACTATCTAGTCGAAGGAAATTATGACTATCTAATCGAAGAAAGCTACGACTATCTAGTCGATTTAAAACTACGATCGCCTAGTCAAAGAAGCTACGACTACCTAGTCAGAAGAAAAACTACAACTATCTAGTCAAGTAAACTACAACTATCTAGTCAAGTAAACTACAACTATCTAGTAGACTAAACTATGACAATCTAGTCGAAAGAGCTACGACTACCTAGTTGAAGGAAACTACGACTACTGGGCAACGGCGGCGCTTGACTACAAGATCAAAGGTGCTACGCGCCACAAATGAGCCACGCGACAAAGCGCAAAACTAAAAGAAGAAGATGATGAACCTTATGCGACACCTTACAGATGGCGAAGCACAATGGAGTGACCAATGCAAGAAGGTTTGGCAGAGGAGTACGGATTCTAGTGGCGACGGTGTTCATGGTCCTCCCGAAGAAGAAGTACGCCATAGAGAACACGGACTTAGCCGAATTTCCTCCGAAAACCGAAACCTACTGGAAATTTCAAACAATAGAATTTTTGACTGGAGACTCCAAAAATTATGAGACCAAGTGCAATAGAATTCCCTCTCTTGCCTACACACTCTATTTTTGGCCGAGCTCAAAATAACAGTTTTTGAGTTTACCGGTCTGACCGCCGCCTATGGCCGTTCGGACCGATTTGGGACCGGTCTGACCGCCACGCTATGACCGGTCGACCAGTTACTGCCTGACAGTTCTGAAACTTGTCGAAATTAGGTGAAACTACAAACCGTAAACGCAAATTCCAATTGTCACATTATCCTAAGATCTGGAGCATATCCCCATGATATCTACATATATGGTCAAAGGGGGTGCTTTCCTTGCTCTGGTATCTCACAGTATAAGGATGGAGGATCGTTGCAAATTCGTTAGAAGTATCGACGTCTATTCAAAAAGAGTCGATAGCGAATTAATTGTAGAAAAATAATTTCAATAGAAAAATACAAATATTTTTGCATATTTAGACATAAAATGATTTTAGAAAAAATATTCATTTAATTTGGATTTTGTATGCAAAAGTCATTAATGTTTTAATTTGCTTCGGTTCGAAAATTCCAGAAAATAAGAAAATGATGACGTCGAAAGCGTATTTTTTGAGTTTTACACTTTCTAATAGAAAAATCATAATTTCCTCTAAGTTCATCTGAGGTTTACGTTTTCCAACAGAGAAGGCATATTTTCCTCTGAACTGTGTCGGACCCGGGAGTAACACCCTCAAATCCTCTGTGTATTTCTGAACGAGTCACATGATCAGTAGTTAATTCACATAGTTAACAAATATGGTAACATCTATAATTTGCATACCTTTATTAAGAAATATCAGAGTTGATTACAAGAAAGACTTACAAGCCAATAATAAAGAACATAGCGAAAGATGAAGAAGTAGTAGAGTCCAGCTAATCTACCATAGGCAATCGATTGGGATAGTGGTCCAGTCGTCGAGATCCACACCGGTAGCGAAGTCCTTCTTTGGAATTTATTTGCATTAAGAAAGGGTGAGCATAAACAACCGTGCTCGTAAGTTACACGATAATAGAGTTAATGCTTGCATGAATATTATCAAAGGAATGTTTATAGGGTTATTTGTGTAAAAGCAATATTTGACATTTTAAATACAATAGCTAAGTTCAAAAGCTCAGATTTTACAATATCTAAAACTAAGTTTTAACTAAATTAATAAAGATAGTGTAGGCACCAACCTAACACTAACTTAAACACGGGCACCAACCCAGGGCTTCAACCCATAATTTTTCTCATAGACACTCATCCATGTCATAAACTGTTTTACAAAACCTTTTGAAAATAAAATCAAAGTCTAACTTTGAGTGGCTTTCCTCAGCATGTCCATGATCATGGACACGGCTATTTGAATAGCTTTATACTCTGCAGAGATCGTACAACTTTACCGACAAGAGATAATCAACTTATAATGTCCGCTCACACACTTCCGAAGGTGTGCGACTAAGAGATTATCACAAGGCCTTTACAATGCGTCATCCCAATGTAGTCATGCCTCACTAAGGTTTTGCTTCCTTTGGATTGAACCATATATCCTCCGAACTTAAGCCTCCTCTTGCGCCATGTGGGAACACATAAAAATAGGTCATTGGGACACTCGCGCAACCAGGCACAACCATGGTGAAATTTTATAAATTATTTAGCCTAGTTCTCTCCACTTTGGACTTGTGGTAGTACGATGGGACTTAGCAAGATGCAGCTCGAAGACCGGTCCTTAACTGACTTGGGCGACTTCCAAAATAATCCATGGGCCTCAACTATTCCCGAATTGAGCCCGTGCATAAACTTACACCCACCAACTATCCAATTCGCCCAAGTACAAACTAGTTTATTTTATTTTATTTTCAAATCATTTTCAAACTTCCATGGCACTTCAATGTCATGTATATAATTTAAACAACATTTGATTTTTGGTTGAAAATTCCCAAATTGAATAATTTTGGGTCTAAGCATGACTAAGCATAATTTTCCCCATAATATTCTAGTTCATACTATTGCATAAACTAGATTTTATCTAAGGTATCAAGGTATGTCTGATTCAATGACAAAGTGGGCTATACAATGGTAATGAGAATAACTAAAATTTCAAAGCAGGTATTTAAATTATATTGAATAGAAATAGCATAAAATAATAATTTAAAATAGAATTTAGATAATTTTAAATAATAGGATCAAATATGATCAAAGATGTAACTTGCCTTACTCAAATTTATCTTCTTCAACTACCTCAAATTCTTCGGAGTCGTCAAAATCAATACGCGAAAATACAACAAGAACAAACTAATTAAAAAATCAAATGAAAATATAAATACAAATAAACTCTAAATTAAATAATTTTAGTTCTAGAAGATAGATATTTAATTTATATGGATTTACGAACAAGAATCGACGAATTCAGAGTTCGTATGAAGGAGAACGAACATCCGAAAGTTTGGATATCGCAAGAAATGATAGAATTTCAAGTACTGCTCATCTTCCGAGTACGGTGCATCTTCGAATACTGTTCATCTTTCGAGTATTGTTCACCTCTGAGTACTGTTCACTTTCCGAGCGATGTTCATCTTCGAGTATTGTTTACTTCCGAGTACTGTTCATCATTTGAGTATTGTTCACTTCTGAGTACGGTGTATCTTCGGGTACTGTTTACTCGAGTACTGTTCATTTTCGAGTACTGTCCACTTTCGTGGTTGTTCACTTCTGAGTACTATTCATCGTTCGAGTATTGTTGACTTCCGAGTACGGTGTATCTTCAGGTACTATTCACTTTCGAGTACTAGTTATGTTCGAGTACTGTTCATTTCTGAGTACTGTTCATATTCGAGTACTGTTCACTTTCGAGTACTGTTTATTTCCAAGTACGGTGCATCTTCCGGGTACTAGTTTATCTTCGAGTACTGTGGTTAAAGGAGATTATGACTACACTGGTCGAAGGATATTTCGATAATACCGGTCGAAGAAAGGTTTCGACTGCACTGATCGAAAGAATGTTTCAACAGCACTGGTCAAGGAAAGCTTTCGACAAGACTAGTAGAAGAAAGACTACAACTATTTGATTGAAGAAAGCTACGACTACCTACTCGAAGGAAAACTACAACTATCTAGTCGAAGGAAACTATGACTATCTAATCGAAGAAAGCTACGACTATCTAGTCGACGAAAACTACGACTGTCTAGTCAAAGAAGCTACGACTACCTAGCCGAAGAAAAACTACAACTATCTAGCTGAAGTAAACTACAACTATCTAGCTGAAGTAAACTACAACTATCTAGTAGACGGAAACTATGACAATCTAGTCGAAAGAGCTACGACTACCTAGTTGAAGGAAACTACGACTACTCTGGGCAACGGCGACAGCGCTTGACTACAAGATCAAAGGTGCTACGCGCCACGGCGAGCTACGCGACAAAGCGCAAAACGAAAAGAAGAAGATGCTAAACCTTATGCGACACCTTACAGTGGCGAAGCACAATGGAGTGACCAGCGGCAAGAAGGTTTGGCGGCAGAGGAGTACGGATTCTAGTGGCGACGGTGCTCCGATGGTCCTCCGGCGAAGAAGAAGTACGCTTGCGGTAGAACACGACGCGGCGAAGCTCCCGGTCTGGACAACGACACCAGAGACTAACGGATGGCGGGGCAATCAACGGAGCTAGCGCTGGTGGCAGAGAAGCTTCGGGGCTTCGATCCGGCGATAGAAACGAACAGAGTGGTCGTGGATTCAGGGAAAGGTGTGAGGGAAGAAATGCGAAGGTTGTGCCCTCCTTTTATAGGGCAAGAAGTAACCAGAACGTCGAGGATGTGCGCGAGCGTTAATGGCCGATGCGACGACGATGAGTAAAGCGAGTTAAGGTGGAGAAATAGTCGATTGAGTGGGGTCGTGAGTGAAAGGTGATCGTGGTGAATAATTGACCGGATTAGGCGGCGCCTTGTTTCACCCGAGAGGAAGACGAAGAGGGAGATTGGGGATGACATATGGGGTCGGGCGGAAGAGAGAGAGAGAGAGAGGAAAGATCGCCAAGATGACAAAGTGGATCTAAGGAAAAGAAAGAGAGAAAGGTCGGTCGAATTGGTCATGCGGAAGAGAAAGGCCGTGGGCCAGGGAAGGATTCAGCCCAAAAACTGTTCTGGATTTCTGAGAGATTTAGCGATTAAAATAATTCAGATAATTTAACTGAGATTTAGAAAATAGCAAATAAATTTCAAAAATCATGGAAACATTCACAGAAATTCCTAAGTTATTTTGGACTTAAATCAAATATTTTTAACTCATAATTGGTAATTAATTTTTGTAAATAGTTTATTTAGGCTATTTAAAATAATTAGGGGAAAGTTTTTAAAATTTTAGAAAATTCCAGAAATTAATTTAAAAAATTCAACTTTAAATCCAATAAAACCCCAAAACACAAAAAAAAATTTGACTTTCAAAATCTTGGAAATTCAAGAAAAGCAACAAAACTCTTTTAAAATTTAAAAAAAATCCAATAAAATAATAATTTTATTACTTTTAGTTTTGGTAACAAAACTTTGGGATGTTACAAACTGAAAGTGGCTTTTCTCATTTTTTTTTAATTTTATTAACTTACATGTGGGCCTACTTGTGAGTGACTCATACTTTTATTTATTGATTTTATTTATAAAAAACAGAGGTAGTCCCACATGTCATAGACTCATTATTTATTAACTAATGGTTAAACCTGTTTTTGATTTTAATTAAATGACGGTCGGGGTTCAGATGTTAGTCTCTCGGTTTTAAAACATGTTTTAAAACTTGAAACAACGAGTGGTCCCATATGCCAGTGACTCTTATACTAAGCGCATTTTAAATTAGATTTTTGATTAAGTTTTCAGCCAATCCCACATGTCATTGATTAGTTTCACTTAACCACTGTCATTAGTGTTAAGCTAATACTTAACCCGAGTGGGTCCCACTATCAGCGAGAGAGAAGAGAAGGAGCAGAGTCGCGCCACGAGCGCCAGTGAGCTTCGCCCGGCCATGTGAGTAGGCACCTGATAGGCTTATGGGATGGAAAAATGGGTTACCCTCTCGACGGTGATCCCATCGGATCTTTGGTGGAGGCCAGAGAGATGAACGAACACAACGCTACACCAGTGATAAGCAACAGAGCTCCTCGGCTCCGAAATGGCTTTCGCGCAGGGAGCAAATCGGCGACAAAAGATAGTGTGCATTGGCTCTAGGGGACAACTATGATGCTATAAGCAATGGCTCGGGGACCAATGATCATTGAAGCAGCGGCGATACCCTTTCCTGTGGTGGAGCCATATGCGGCCATGGTGAACTCCATGCCACGCTATCTAATCGTCCAAACTAATGCGCACAAAATCTCTAGGGGGCTACTAGAAGCTCATCAAGAGTGTAGATGATGTCGAGGGATGGCTGGAGAAGCGTGCTGACGTTGAACAGCGGCGGCGCAGAGGTGGCTCACGGTGCTGGCGCCTTATGGCAATGGAGGTGCTACAAGTGGTGTAGCATTAGCTCACTGGAGTCCTAAGGATGGTGTAGAAGCATGGAATTGAACGGGGTCTCACCGAAGCGACGACGAATAAAAAAGGAGTCGACAACGACCATATTTGGGGAAGAAGCTCGATCCTAGTGATTTTCTGAACTTGGGTACACATTAAGCAAGGAACAAGCATTACTGGAGTACGGAACACGATATGACGCGATTAGGTGGGGTTCAAGCTCACTAGAGCGTCGGGGGTAGTTGAGGTGCGAAAACAGTGGGCGCGACATCGCAAACCACGGTCGAGCGATGGAGCGCGCTAGCGCGCGGAAGCAAATGCGAAGTGGAAGACAAGCTCTGACAGGTGGGCTCGTTGCGTCAGCGAGAGGGAGACGTGGGGCACTGGCGTGGGCTAAAGATGGAGAAGCGAAGTGAAACTGGTTGAAGGGTTTCTGAATATTTAAACTCAAGAAACGGGCTCAAAAATTTATTAAAATTTTTGTGGAAGCTTCGAACACATTATGGTTCCTTGTGTAATTTTTTCAAGATTTTATTTGTTGTGTGATTTCGTCAAAAATTCTTCTAATTTGTTGTTTCATATAAATGATTGTTGCTTTTAACGAAACTTTTTAAAACATGTTCAAATAAAATTTCCCACATATAAACATGCTTAAAATTATTCCCCAAAAATTTTACATGCTGGTTTTTGCCAAAAAAAAAAGACAAGGAAATTTCACATGTTGGTTTTTGCAAAAAAAAAAGACAAGGAAAAAATATATGAAGAAGTGCTAACAAGAATGGACGTATAAAAAGGAAAAAGTGTACCAGAGAACTTCAGTGATATAAAACAAAAATATCTTTCAATGCTACAAAACCAATTTTTTCATTTAGAATATCACGTTGGAATTGAACTATTTGCTTTAACTGTTGCGCTTCAAAACCTTATGTACACGGTGAGTTTACATTTCCTCTTTCCTTGTCTTTTGTGGAAAGTACCTTTACATATTGTTTTATGTAGCTATCTTGCACTCTTTGTTAGCTGAGCTCAATTACATCGAGCTTGAAATTATTTGAATTTCAATTACTGTTGATTTACATAATCTTTACTCGTTTAAAAGGCTCTAGTGGTGGTGAGTGATACGTTCTTCACTTCTCTCCCCTCATCAATATTTTGGCACTGCCACGTGGGCCTAACAAACACACCTTTCCTATTCTCTTCGCAATAGCAAAGACCTTCCCAAATGTCGTCTGTCTCCATCGAATCACACGCCCCTCGCCACACACCTCTACGACTCCCTAAGACCTTCTCTCTGACTTGCACTTCCATGCCTGCCCTCCCGCGACCTCACGTCCCTTGCCGCTTTCATGCCCATCTTCTACACATGCTGTTGTGCTCGCCATTGAGGCCACCCACCGCCCTTACCATGGCTCGAGTCTCAGCCTTGCTGCCGCTAATGGGCATGGCGTCCTCGGCGACTGCGGTATGGTGGCTGTTAGACAAGGACGCTAAACTGGATGCCACCCATCGGTGTGTTGTCGATCTCGATGAGTGCCTCCGCAGCACCGAGATCTGTGTAACGCGGGCTCGCATGCGGTGATGAGGCTGTTGATGCTGGTTTCCCTTCTATCCTCGACCATCTCGTGGTTTTTTGTTACCTAAATATGAATCCTTACGTCCTTAGAACTGGTGTGTCAATAGATAGAATAAATATATTGCAATTATTGTTTTTTTCTCCTTTGTTCTTTTGTACTTTGAGATTTGTGATCTCTGATATGATCACTGATGTGTGCTATTGTTCTTCATGTTTGCCACCTTCAAGTGAGAAGTATCATATAAGCTATGTCCCGACCCTACTATACCGATAACAAGGTCTTTTTTATGGTATATGTCAAGGCATATTGTGCGGACCTCTCACACAATTTTCTCTTATATTTATTATCTTCCCTAACAAACTTGTAACAAACTACGATCTCACCCGAACAAACTACGATCTTATCCCAACAATTTTCTTTTCTCTTTATAAGCTCTCCTAACAATTTCACAAGAAATTACTATTTTAATTCGTCGAGCAAAGCTACGCCTTCTAGTCTTGGCAGAGGTGATGTGATGACAATGTTGTAGGACACGCGTAGCGGCGCGCCCCATGATGCGAAGTAGATCGAACATGGGGCGGAGGCAGGACGTGTGGTGACGCAGCGGTAGAGTCGAGGGTGTCCAAGAAGATCAGCCATGGTGCAAATGTGGGACGTGGGTGCCATAGCGGCAGAGCCGAGTGCGTCGAATATGGCAGTGAAGGAGTGAACATGTGCCAGGGCGGAGCTCGACCGAGTGCCATGGCAAACCGATGCTTACACAAAGTGCAAAGATACTCGACGTGCTGAGTTAAATATGATTTTTTATTTATCTATAGTAAAAGCACGAGTATTGAATTAGTATTTATTAGTTTTCCCCCATGGATTACACTTCTTTTCATCTGTGAGTTAATTAAGACTCAGTACATCATCTTTTTTCGCGATCATACATCATATTTTGTTTGACAATGTAATATTGAGTTTCCCCTCTAGTTCACAAAAAAAGACATTTTGGACATCGATATAGTCCCCAAAATGCAACTTTGACCACTAATTACTTTTCGAGACGAATCTACATATATGATTTTCATGTATCTAATCTAACTATTTTAAAAAAATTATTGCACGCAATAAAAAATGACTTGTTTTTTGTGAACTGGGCCACACCCCAGACTGGGTTAGCCTCTTTCTTGCGTGAGCCCACTATTCTCTTCTTTTTTGGCAACTTCTAAATTAGTCTTTCATGGCCTTTTGTCGTAAGCCCAGGGCTAGAGCTAGGACTTGGGCCGTGATTTTTCTGTCTACCGTGGCCCGGTCGACACGCAGCACGGTCTAAGCACGACACGACACGACTCAGTATGTGGTGGGACGGGCTGGCACGACACGAACGTCGGGCCGGACCGGACCTGAGAATGCGGCCTGTTGGCCGACACGGCATGAGACGACCAGTTGGGCCATGCTTGGGCCGACATGACACGAAATAGGCCCAACCTTCTCGTTCTAGCCCAATACCTCCCCCCTCGGCTTGGCCTAATAAAAGCAACAAAACTCTTTTAAATTTTAAAAAAAATCCAATAAAATAATAATTTTATTACTTTTAGTTTTGGTAACAGAACTTTGGGATGTTACAAACTGAAAGTGGCTTTTCTCTTTTTTTTTTTTAAATTTTATTAACTTACATGTGGGCCTACTTGTGAGTGACTCATACTTTTATTTATTGATTTTATTTATAAAAAACAGAGGTAGTCCCACATGTCATAGACTCATTATTTATTAACTAATGGTTAAACCTATTTTTGATTTTAATTAAATGACGGTCGGGGCTCATATGTTAGTCTCTCGGTTTTAAAACATGTTTTAAAACTTGAAACAACGAGTGGTCCCATATGCTAGTAACTCTTATACTAAGCGCATTTTAAATTAGATTTTCAATTAAGTTTTCAGCCAATCCCACATGTCATTGATTAGTTTCACTTAACCACTGTCATTAGTGTTAAGCTAATACTTAACCCGAGTGGGTCCCACTATCAGCGAGAGAGAAGAGAAGGGAGCAGAGCTGCTCGCGGCCGAGCGCCACGGTGAGCTCGCCGGCGGCGGAGTAGGCACGGATAGGCTTATGGGATGGAAAAAATGGGTTACCCTCTCGACGGTGATCCCATCGGATGCTGGTGGAGGTCAGAGAGATGAACGAACACAACGCTACACCAGTGATAAGCAACAGAGCTCCTCGGCTCCGAAATGGCTTTCGCGCAGGGAGCAAATCGGCGACAAAAGATAGTGTGCATTGGCTCTAGGGGACAACTATGATGCTATAAGCAATGGCTCGGGGACCAATGATCATTGAAGCAGCGGCGATACCCTTTCCTGTGGTGGAGCCATATGCGGCCATGGTGAACTCCATGCCACGCTATCTAATCGTCCAAACTAATGCGCACAAAATCTCTAGGGGGCTACTAGAAGCTCATCAAGAGTGTAGATGATGTCGAGGGATGGCTGGAGAAGCGTGCTGACGTTGAACAGCGGCGGCGCAGAGGTGGCTCACGGTGCTGGCGCCTTATGGCAATGGAGGTGCTACAAGTGGTGTAGCATTAGCTCACTGGAGTCCTAAGGATGGTGTAGAAGCATGGAATTGAACGGGGTCTCACCGAAGCGACGACGAACAAAAAAGGAGTCGACAACGACCATATTTGGGGAAGAAGCTCGATCCTAGTGATTTTCTGAACTTGGGTACACATTAAGCAAGGAACAAGCATTACTGGAGATGCGGAACACGATATGACGCGATTAGGTGGGGTTCAAGCTCACTAGGCGTCGGGGTAGTTGAGTGCGCAGCGATGGCGCGACATCGCAAACCACTGGTCGGCGATGGAGGGCTTAGCGCCGAAGCAAATGCAGTGGAAGACAAGCTCGACAGTGGGCTCGTTGCGTCGTGAGAGAGACGGAATCGGCGTGGGCTAAAGATGGAGAAGCGAAGTGGCGGTTGAAGGGTTTCAATATTTAAACTCAAGAAGCGGGCTCAAAAATTTATTAAAATTTTTGTGGAAGCTTCGAACACATTATGGTTCCTTGTGTAATTTTTTCAAGATTTTATTTGTTGTGTGATTTCGTCAAAAATTCTTCTAATTTGTTGTTTCATATAAATGATTGTTGCTTTTAACGAAACTTTTTAAAACATGTTCAAATAAAATTTCCCACATATAAACATGCTTAAAATTATTCCCCAAAAATTTTACATCTGGTTTTAAAAAAAAAGACAAGGAAATTTCACAAAAAAAAAGACAAGGAAAAAATATATGAAGAAGTGCTAACAAGAATGGGACGATAAAAGGAACGAAGGATCTTTCGTGGTTATAAAGTGTACGAGACTTCAAGTGATATAAAACAAAAATATCTTTCAATGCTACAAAACCAATTTTTTCATTTAGAATATCACGTTGGAATTGAATTGTTTGCTTTAACTGTTGCGCTTCAAAACCTTATGTACACGGTGAGTTTACATTTCCTCTTTCCTTGTCTTTTGTGGAAAGTACCTTTACATATTGTTTTATGTAGCTATCTTGCACTCTTTGTTAGCTGAGCTCAATTACATCGAGCTTGAAATTATTTGAATTTCAATTACTGTTGATTTACATAATCTTTACTCGTTTAAAAGGCTCTAGTGGTGGTGAGTGATACGTTCTTCACTTCTCTCCCCTCATCAATATTTTGGCACTGCCACGTGGGCCTAACAAACACACCTTTCCTATTCTCTTCGCAGCGCAGCACCTTCCCAGTGTCGTCTGTCTCCATCGAATCACACGCCCCTCGCCACACACCTCTACGACTCCCTAAGACCTTCTCTCTGACTTGCACTTCCATGCCTGCCCTCCCGCGACCTCACGTCCCTTGCCGCTTTCATGCCCATCTTCTACACATCTTTGTTGTGCTCGCCATTGAGGCCACCCACCCCTTACCATGGCTCGAGTCTCGACCTTCTTTGCCGCTAATGGGCATGGCGTCCTCGGCGACTGCGGTATGGTGGCTGTTAGACAAGGACGCTAAACTGGATGCCACCCATCGGTGTGTTGTCGATCTGGATGAGTGCCTCCGGCAGGCAGCCGCTGAGATTCAGGTGTAACGCGGGCTCGCATGCGGTGATGAGGCTGTTGATGCTGGTTTCCCTTCTATCCTCGACCATCTCGTGGTTTTTTGTTATCTAAATATGAATCCTTACGTCCTTAGAACTGGTGTGTCAATAGATAGAATAAATATATTGCAATTATTGTTTTTTTTCTCCTTTGTTCTTTTGTACTTTGAGATTTGTGATCTCTGATATGATCACTGATGTGTGCTATTGTTCTTCATGTTTGCCACCTTCGGCGTGAGAAGTATCATAGCGAAGCTATGTCCCTGACCCTACTATACCGATAACAAGGTCTTTTTTATGGTATATGTCAAGGCATATTGTGCGGACCTCTCACACAATTTTCTCTTATATTTATTATCTTCCCTAACAAACTTGTAACAAACTACGATCTCACCCGAACAAACTACGATCTTATCCCAACAATTTTCTTTTCTCTTTATAAGCTCTCCTAACAATTTCACAAGAAATTACTATTTTAATTCGTCGAGCAAAGCTACGCCTTCTAGTCTTGGCAGAGGTGATGTGATGACAATGTTGTAGGACAGGCGTAGCGGCGCGCCCCATGATGCGAAGTAGATCGAACATGGGGCGGAGGCAGGACGTGTGGTGCCGCAGCGGTAGAGTCGAGGGTGTCCAAGAAGATCAGCCATGGTGCAAATGTGGGACGTGGGTGCCATAGAGGCAGAGCCGAGTGCGTCGAATATGGCAGTGAAGGAGTGAACATGTGCCAGGGCGGAGCTCGACCAAGTGCCATGGCAAACCGATGCTTACACAAAGTGCAATGATACTCGACGTGCTGAGTTAAATATGATTTTTTATTTATCTATAGTAAAAGCACGAGTATTGAATTAGTATTTATTAGTTTTCCCCCATGGATTACACTTCTTTTCATCTGTGAGTTAATTAAGACTCAGTACATCATCTTTTTTCGCGATCATACATCATATTTTGTTTGACAATGTAATATTGAGTTTCCCCTCTAATTCACAAAAAAAGACATTTTGGACATCGATATAGTCCCCAAAATGCAACTTTGATCACTAATTACTTTTCGAGACGAATCTACATATATGATTTTCATGTATCTAATCTAACTATTTTTAAAAAAATTATTGCACGCAATAAAAAATGACTTGTTTTTTGTGAACTGGGCCACACCCCAGACTGGGTTAGCCTCTTTCTTGCGTGAGCCCACTATTCTCTTCTTTTTTGGCAACTTCTAAATTAGTCTTTCATGGCCTTTTGTCGTAAGCCCAGGGCTAGAGCTAGGACTTGGGCCGTGATTTTTCGGGTCGGCCCGTGGCCCAGTCGACACGGCACGGTCTAAGCACGACATGACACGACACGGTATGTGGTGGGACGGGCTGGCACGACACGAACGTCGGGCCGGACCGGACCTGAGAATGCGGCCTGTTGGCCGACACGGCATGAGACGACCAGTTGGGCCATGCTTGGGCCGACATGACACGAAATAGGCCCAACCTTCTCGTTCTAGCCCAATACCTCCCCCCTCGGCTTGGCCTAATCACCCCCACCCCCGCTGGCCCAACCAATCACCCCCTCTGCCACATGGTCTGGCCCAACATCTCTCCCTGCCTTCCCCAACCCCCATCCCCATCCCCAATCCCTTCTCCCAAGCCCCGGCTCCTAAATTCCCAATCCGTAGTCACATTCCCTAATTCCCCTCCCTCTGTCCCTCCCTCTCCCTCTCCCTCCCCACGCGCCATTGCCCTCCCTCTCCCTCCCCACATGCCACCGCCCGCCGCCCTCCCTCCAGCCACCTCCTCGTCACCGTCCTTCTCACCCCTTCTTAAGCGCGCAGGCGCGGTCGAGGTGAGCGGAGTTCTTCATCGGCGTTCAGGAGCAGGAGGAGGCTACGACGAGAGGGGGGCGTAGATGGCGCACGGGTGTCTTTGTCTTCATGGGTTGCAGTGGCTGTTGTATTTCCAGGCATCTATAGTTATTTAGGGCTGAGCTTGAGCCGGCACGATACGACCTCGGCCCAGTGAACTTTGAGCCGTGCCTGGGCCTGGCAGGAGGCGAGGCGAGGCGAGCCGACACGGCACAACACGGCGGGGTGATCGAGCCGAGCCGACATGGCACAACGCAGCCTGAAGCATGACGAACCCGTACCGTGCCAATGCCCACCACTACCTAGAGCTAGATTCGCCCCCATTTCCTCTATCCTTATACATGTATTACCTTTACCTATTTCATCTATTCTTGTTAACTGAGCTCGATTAAATGGAGCAAGAACTCGTTCGATCTCCTCGTGTTGAACCGGTATCAATATGCAACTATTTTTTAAGGGTGTGGCAGGAGAGCTACCAACACTGCATTAAAGATGGGAATATAAAAATACAGAAGATCCAAATTACAAAAATTGGTTCGAGAAGACCAGCCTGGGTAATAAAAAAATGGTCTCTTATATGCCTTACCAAGATAGCCCAAAACGGACCCGCACAAGCGAAAAAAAACTAAGCTACCCCTGCGCAAGTCGATTCCTCCTAGCAGCCTTCAGCCCCTTACGGTCTCGGGCGCTTCTTCCTCTTTATATGTCCTTCCTTCCTTATCTACCAACTGTTAGCTCACCAGTCCAATACCCCCGCAAGTCTCCTCTTTGATGAGACTCTAATCATGAGGGCATCACAATTCCGATCGTTAAGTAAGATACTAACTTATTTGCCCCACTTAGAATCAGCATGCAGCTATTGGTCAGTGCATTATAGTATTGTTCAACTCCTAGCCGTAGGGACTCTGTAATTAAGAAACACAATATTTCCTGTAAAAAATTCTACGTTTTGTCAACAGACGAGTTTTGGTGTACAAAAGTTCAGCAGAAAAACAACCAAATTCGTCTAATATTTCTCCTACCATTGCTTGTGACCTCCAATCCAAACGAACTTAAAGGACATATATGCACACAGAATATTTTTACGAGGACGCACACGTAATATCCCCCCCCCCCCAAACATACAAATTCCGAAAAGAACCTTCTAGAACCCACCGCTCGCATCCAAGTCCCCCATCACCGCAACCCTCTCACTGCCACTGCGACCCCACCAAACCACGTGCCCCACCCGCCAGTCACCGAACACAAAACTCCCCACGTGACCAAACACGCCTGATATATATATCCCAGCGCCCCGACCGGCAGCAGCAGGTCACCCCGCCCCGCCTATAAATAGCTTCCCCCACGCCCACCGCCTGCTACCCGTCGCCATATAACCCACCCCCCTCCCCCTTCGCTCCCGAGCGAAACCCTAACAAGCCTCTCCGATTCCTCTCCCGATCTCTATAAAAGACCGCAAATTTCGAATTCCTTTCCGCGGAGTCGCCCACCACCCGCCCAAATCGGCCTCCGATTTGACCCGGATTTGACTCCTAGGGGCGTTGGATTTGAGGTTTGGGTTGGGGATTCGGGGGTTGGATGGCGGAGGCGGCGTTGGAGGGGAGCGAGCCGGTGGATCTGTCCAAGCACCCCTCCGGCATCGTCCCCACGCTCCAGTAAGTGCTGGGTGCCCGGAAAGATTCCGTCTTAGGTTGGGGGACTGTGAGATCTTTGAGGTTTCAGGGGATCTTGATGCCAAGATGTAGCGCGATCTGGCTGGTTTGTTGGGGTTTTGGTCTGTTTGGTGGGTGAGCTGAATTTGATTTGGGTTCGGGTTTAGATTCTACCGGTGCTGGAAGGCATGCGTGCAGGAGGATTGGAGATAGATAGATCTAAGCTGATGTCAGAAGGGCAAATTGCAGATCCTCTCACACAGTCAAGATTTATGCTGCTTGGTTTATAATCTACTAATTAAAAAGTACAGTAATTAACTAATCTTAAGCTCAGACCATAATTTGTGTTGAAGCACGGGATTTGGATTTGGTGCCACAAGCGTGAGATAAATGCTGTGCCCTGTGGGGGCATGTAAGGGGTGTGAGATGTTGCAGCGTGGGAAAAGTGATAGATATATGTAGTTGAATGTAAACTTATGCCCAAATTCGTGCTGTTCAGATTTAAAAGCGTGCACTGCTTCGATAGGCTCGCTATGAATTGAACAAAGCAGAGCATGTCTTGGTAATATCAATGGCAATTTGCTAGGCATTTACCGTGTTCTTTTTTTGGGGGACGATTTACTGTTTTATTTGGTTTTGGGGCAATTGTGTTTTCTGTTGTTGGTTTTTTCTACTCGAGAACAAAAAGTTGATGTTCCTTGCTGTATTCTGCTTTCTGGCATTTGGTATGATGACAGGAATATTGTGTCCACGGTCAACTTGGACTGTAAATTGGACCTAAAAGCAATCGCTCTTCAAGCGCGCAATGCAGAATATAACCCCAAGGTGGGATGATTGTCTTACTACATTCTCATGGTGTACTTTTCCCTCCTATTTGGCATGTGGTGTTATATTTCCAAGGTTTTGTGAGTATTGAGTACTGAGTAATATCTGGTGCTAGATTTGCAAAGTTTTCTGATTAATGTTGGTGCTCTGTTCCAAAGGTTTATGTGATTAACTCATTAACACATAGACCATGATGTTATATTTCCAGGGTGTTGTGATTAGCATGTGATCTGGAGTGGACAAAGCTATTTTTTTATTAAAAGAATACCCGAAAGTTTGATTACTTTGCTTTGCTAGCATCCACAAGTCTGCTGCAGCCTGCCCGTATTTGTTGCTCTTGCTCTGTGGATGATGAATAGCCTGATATAAGAATAAGTGAGTTTTTGCATGAGTTACTACTGGATCCCAACTATCATTCTGAAATTCGTGCTTAACCATTGGGGGGGGGGATTACAGTACACAAAAAAATCATATGCCTGAGGAAGAACGAAGGATGAGCAGTAGCACATCGGGAGCAAATCGGGAGAGGAACAAAGAAATAGAAGAAATAAAAGGAAGAGGAAGACAAATCGGGAGCAAGAGGAAGAACTCAAGAAAAACAAGAAGGAGATGACAAATTGGGAGTTAGGACTTCGGGAGAACTCAAGAAAAACAAAGAAGTAGAGGGAGTGGAGGAGGGAGTAACTAGCATCGGAGGGAGGGCAAATCGCCGGTGGCCGGCGGCTTGCGCAGTGGGTGGCAATGGCTAGGGTTCCCTCTCGTGCAGCTTCACTTCACAAGCCCGATGCCTCAGTTTGCTTCTCACACGCACGACGGCCCCTGGCACCTTCGGCCTTCACTTATTCTGTAGGGGGACGTGGCCAAGGCGCCCGCTTAGAATGTCGCCGTGGACGCTGCGGCGACGCCACGGACTCCATGTTGTCCTGGGCGCCCGCCTAGATGGCCAAGGCGAGGCGAGCCTCCGCACGGCGTCCCCTGTGCATTGCCAGGACGCCAACGCAATGCCTTGGCGATGTTGTGACAACCATGGTTCTTTCATTCTGCATTTAACTAGTTTCTAAATACAGCTAGAATCTGTTTAAAACTCCACTTTTATCAGTTTAAATATAACCCCTTCTATTATTTCAAGTGTATGTAGTGAAAAACATTCAGATCTGCCATGCAACAGTTTGATTGCCCCACTTTTTTTTAAAAGCAATATACTTTATGTTTTGCTTTGCTAACTCTCTTTTAAACAGCGTTTTGCTGCGGTTATCATGAGGATAAGGGAACCAAAAACTACAGCATTGATATTTGCATCAGGAAAAATGGTAAGATTAATGCCTTTTTTGTACAGCTGATGTTATGCATGTCCTTTGGTTGGTAGATTACTTAAATTTGGTTGGTAGATTACTTAAATGGTTTTGGAACTGTTACAGCATGTGAATATTGGTAGCTGTTGATGTTTTTTTTTGGCTGTTGAAATTTAATACCAACACCCAACAGATGAACATATACTGAAGGCCTATTTTTTAGCTACCTCTGGCATGTGAAATATCTGATCTACTTGGGTTCCCTTCTCTTGTTTGTGATCCTAAATGATCAAGATCTTTCTGTCAGTGCTTAGGTTATCTATCTGAATTAAATCCTCTTAAAGCTTAATCAGTAAATCCTCACCAAATATGATTGACAGCAATTGCCAGTAAAACAAAGTCTTCCTGGTCTGTGTCAGGAGCATTGACACTGCTTGAGATATATTAGGAGTGATATTTGAATTCAGATAAAATTTCACGGTTGTCATGAGATCTTATTCAGATTTGATAGAAACTTGTAGAATTGTCTTGGTTAGTGGAATATTTTCTTTAGCTCGTACTGGTAGAAGCTGTTTGATAATTTTATCAGTAAGCTACTATCTAGTCAGTCATCTCATTCTCCTGTGATGCCAGGTCTGCACTGGAGCAAAGAGTGAACAACAATCCAAACTTGCAGCTAGAAAGGTATTGTGTACCTTTCTTTACCTTTATGCAATCAGAACAATTTTGCTGAAATATATCTGAATTGTAATTATTATTTTTCCAGTATGCTCGTATTATCCAGAAGCTTGGTTTTCCTGCTAAATTCAAGGTACCTAATCCATACTTATGTAAATTGTGTATGGTGTTCATGCTTTAATAATTGTTGTTTGATGAACATTTGTTAATTCTGTAATGTCAGGACTTCAAGATTCAGAATATTGTTGGGTCTTGTGATGTCAAATTCCCTATAAGGCTTGAGGGCCTTGCGTATTCTCATGGTGCTTTCTCAAGTGTAAGTTGTATCTGATGATTTTTAGCACTATTCTGCCCCCTACATTTTGGGTTCTTTCTTGAGCTTTCCTGTTCCCTTGTTTTGGAACTGATGTTTTACACGGTTGCTCACAGTATGAACCAGAGCTCTTTCCTGGCCTGATTTATCGAATGAAGCAACCAAAGATTGTCCTCCTGATTTTTGTTTCAGGCAAGATTGTTCTAACTGGAGCAAAGGTTAGCAGTCATTTCCTGTCGGTTTCTCTATTGCTCAATTGCGCTATATCTAAGCCATTCTCTTTCCAGGTGAGAGATGAGACATATACTGCTTTCGAAAACATATACCCTGTCCTCACAGAGTTTAGAAAAGTCCAGCAATGGTACGTGGCGTCTGAGTATATGTTCAATGGGCAGAGTTATGTTATGAGTAAATACGAAATGTACATTTCGTTCCATTGATATGTGGGGTGGTTAAAGGATGTTGTTAGTGCTGCTCAATGCTTGTGATTCTTGTTTTGTGGTGATTTTTTGGACGGGATGGGAGGTCACTTTCAGAAATTAATAGTATGGATGTTGCTTCCTCTATGCAGATGACTCAAGGAAGTAAGCAGAATGGGAGATCTTGTTGCTGGCTGCTAGCACCAACTTCCTAGTGTACATATCGTCTGGCCTCCGGAGGAGACTACTGTCCAATCTATTTACATGAGCTCCGATGCAGTACCTGCAATCTTAATCCACTCAAGAGTCTATTTGTGATCATGCTTGATCATCATGGGTCTATTCGAGTAGCTTTCATGGACAGTTGTTGTCACTTGCAAAGTCGCAATGCTCTGTGGAACGCTAATAAGACTGAAGCAAATTTTGCTCCCGGATTCTAGAGTTTTCTGAATGCTTCTGATGATGAAAAGGCAATGTAGTGTATGTACTTGTTGACATGTTACACACTGTTAAAACAACGAACCTTCTGGACTGTTGCTAATTGTTGCATTGACAATCACTAATGGACTAAATAGGAAATGAAGTGTGTTTACTCCTTTTTCCTCGTTGTGTCAATACTGTTGTCCTTCCACAATGCAAGGAAGGATGATGTGGAATTTTTTCTAAATAATACTGATTTAAAAGATAAATAAAAAATAGTTGATATTTTTTCTTTACAAAAGTAGGTGTATGCCGTCATTCTAATTGACGATAGTAGTTGTTGTTAATTGAATTGGTGATAGGGTAATTTCGCTGCTTCAATTGGCGATAGGATTACGTCGTGAGTTCAATTGGTGATATGTATATTGTCGTCAATTAGAATGGCGGTAGGGTCTTATATTTACTTTTTTAAAAAATTTATGTCTAGATAATTCAGGATAAAGATTTAGTGTATTTTACTAAAGTTTTTTTTGTAATACCTCGAAGTGTTCGTGTAGTTCATAATTCAAAATTAGAGAAAATAACGAAATATAAAGTAGAGAATGTGAGATCGGTGGAGCAATTTGGAACGCGAGTTCGGCAACGTAATAATACAAATAGCCTCATTCGGAGCGAAATGAAAAAAAAAATTGGGTTTATGGTTGTCATGCGCGTCTCGATTGTACTATTCGTGGAACTAATTCATTTGAAAAAAGGTTATGTAATATTTAATGTTCAAAATATTTGGGAAAAGAGATTTAAGATTAAAAGACTTCATAATTTAATTGTGAAATACATAGCGCAATGAGTTTAGTTACATACATTAGAAACACCAACATGTACGAATCAACAAACCGAAATATACCTACGATACATGTGCGTCTTTTTTAATCCAAAAAAAAGTTGATTAGAACAAAATCGATTAGTCATGGTGGTCCATCGATTCCTTCCCCTTGTCTCTGGACTATCCACGGTAGTAGTTAGTCTCGAAGTTAGCCATGTTCTGCTAGACAGGATGGACGATTGAATAATGTTGGGATGGCACAACATAGGGTCAAATTAATAATCAGGATGCAAACTGGACATAATTTATCTTTTCGATCCGGACTGCCCTCGGACGACGGGGAGAGCTAGGACGGTGGCCGGTCTCACCAGTAGGAGCCTTCCCTTTGTGCGTGCCTGTTTGGGGTCCTCCACCATCACCCTACTTTCCTGGGCTCCTCTAGTGCCTTTTCAGTAGGGTCAGGTACGTAAGGTTTCCAGCGTTTCAAGGTCTCGGCTCACATCGCATAGTTCAACATGTACTTTTACTCGATGAACGCCCTATCGTATATGTCCGAGCCGTTGATCCATTGGAAGAAGTTGCATCGCATTTTCGGCTGCCATTATGCGGATGTAGTTATGTATTTGAGGAATTGAACGTAAAATGTGAAAAATCTATGTGTGTGCAAGATTCGTTTACCAGAACGTTCCCGCACGTATAGTACGCCCGGGCGGCTGTTGTCGAGTGTGTGGACTGGATGATCTTAGCCGGTTCTTCGCACACACATTGCGGGCGTGGGAACTCCGATGGTACCGACGCATCCTTCATAGAACAATCAGGGTAGGGTTTAGCCCTCTTGGCAAGCTACTTGTGCTTCCGAAGCATCTTGGCGTAGAAGTTGGCCAACGAGTCCGACATTTCCTTTCTCTCAGTTGTGTAAACCAAGTTTTAGTGAAGTTTTGGGTGTGGTGGTGTACTGTTCTTCTCCAACTCTCTTCTCCTCCAATTCTCTTCTCCCTTCTTTTATAAGGGGTTTTTTCGGTCTGAAAATGTGGTGTGACGGAGTAGGTATTTTCGGTCTGAAAAGGTAGCGTTGTAGTGTGTTATCATCTCGGCCTGCACAAGTGGCAGTTTGTGGCGTGTCGTGGTGCTTTCTTTTCGGTCTGAAAGGGTGGCGTGGCAGAGTGTGGCTTTTTCGGTCTAAAAAGGTAGCGTCGCAATGTGTTGTCAACTCGTCTACAAAAGTGGTAGCGTATGGCGTGACATAGTGTGGTCTTTTCGGTCTTAAAAAGGGGCGTGGCGGAGTGTGATCTTTTCGGTGTGGATAGGTAACATCAAAGCGTGTTGTCATCTCGTTCTGCAAAAGTGGTAGTGTGTGGCGTGACCGGGTGCGGTCTTTTCGGTCTGAAAAGGGGGTGTGGCGGAGTGTGGTCTTTTTGGTGCGGAACGGTAGCATTGAAGTGTGTTTCATCTCGGTCTACAAAAGTGGTGGTGTGTGGTGTGACCTGGTACGGTCTCTTAGGTCTGAAAAGGCGGGGTGTCGCGATGCTCCGTAGACACAAGAATAAATAGTATCGAAACATGAGACTAACATAATGTAAGTTGTACATAAATTTATATTTACATAACATGATTAATATTTACAAGAATAAATATCTACTCGCGGGCCCTCTTGAGACGTACCCCACGTGTGGCTCCTGTCTGGGGCAGCTGTGAGCGCTGGTACGAGTAGGTTAAAGGCTCAGGAGGTCGAGGCACCCTACCGGCGTGAGTAGCCTGAGGGGCGTCGCGAGAGGTCTTGTGTCACCGGCTCACTCGGGCGCACTATGCAACTGTAAGCCCCACGGAGACCGGCTACTCTTACTGCGAAGGCCCACCGCCACCTCGGTCGAATCGAAGTCTCGTGGAGCGTGACTCTCGTGCGACACCAACTCCTCGTCCCAAAGGGGTGTACGAGCTATGAAAGAGTACGATATGCATTTAAACATGGCAAAATGATGAAATAGTACGTTGTGCATGCAAACAAGATACACATTCCTCGTCGCACGAAGGTAGCAGACTGCTCCGCGTACTCCTGCCTCGTGTACGGGTGGTACTCAAGACTTGTAAGAGAAAATTGTCGTTAATAACTAGTGGATTTTGAAATAAACCACACTTGAGTGTTTCATGTCGACTGCGGCTCGTCTTTGAGGGTACTCGGCAAAGATGCCATGTCCGAGAGGAGGCGTGGGGCGCGATGCACCATGGCTCACCCCGTCCACGCATGTCGGGTCCACCACCTCCCTCGGCCCACGATAAGACGCCACCAGATGCCTTGCCTAGTCTTCTCGACAAACTAGTCCATGACCTCTCTAATCTCCTCTCGCCAACTCGTGCATCTCCCAATGTAAATCAACTTTGTACGTAATTAACAAGTTAGAAACCGAAAACTTGCAAATCAATACGCACCACGCGATGGAATGAGTCCGGTGGATGGGGTACATGTCGAACATTGCGACCTCATGTCGTGGTGGGCCGTCCATGACCCTAACGCAGCGAACCCTTGTCCGACTGGAGTACCACTCTATGTACTCCTCGTACGTCCCGGGGTCGTAGGGAGTATCCTCCAGAACGTCATCCTCCAAGGTGCGGAGCCAGCCCTGAACCCAAGGGAACAACTTGTCCGTCCAGGAAGTCATAGCAAGTACTCCCTTCCTAGTGTACCTGTCGAAGGCAAAACGATTGTTTCATAGGTGCGTAAGGCAAATGGTGCGCATGAGTAAAACATGAACTTAACCTTGGACGCTCGACGCCACCGCTGCTCCAAGGCCGGGATCTCTGTCGTGATCGAACTAGCACATCACCCAATGCATGTGGTACTCCTCCATGAAGACATCGCGGCACGGCACCTCGTGTACCAAGACGCGTTGTCTCGCGTGCATAGGCTCAACAGACCTCCGGTCATGCGTGCATATGTTGGTAATATTCCTAGAGGCAATCATAGAGATGATTGTATCACGTCTATATTTATAAGTTATAGAATAAATATTATTATGTTCCTTAAATGAATTATCATTTGTTAAGATTAACAAGTATGTGACTTATTTGTGATCTCTTTAACTTATATGATATCATTCTAAATGTATCCCTAGTCGGATGTCACTAGTCAGAACACTTGTGATCTTATCGACCAGCACATGTATTGATTGATGACCATGTTTCACCGGTCATGGGTATGGGGATATGGAATCAATAATGTGAATACATATTAGAGAACATGGTGTTGGATTGACCCACCTCGAGACACTATTAAGATTGTTATGATTTTATGTGTCATCAGTTGGTCTCAAGCAATGGTGATGTATAATCCTTTGACTTGAGATCAATATAGTTTTTACATGTGTAATAATGCACTTAGGGGTTGCCAAACGCTACTCCGTAACTGGGTAGTTATAAAGGTAGCTTTCGGGTATGATATGAAACATGTGGACGGATGTGACTGGTCGGATATGGTATTTATCACTCCTAACATTACAGGAGAGATATCTCTGGGCTCCTCAATGTGGTCGGATAAAGAAAGTGCATGTCCGCCACTAGTGGTTGAAGAGTCGACCACATGAAGTTATCCATCACTTGATCGAGAAAGTATTGAACAGTCCATGTATGACAATTATCTCACTTAGAGTTCAACTAGATATCATGAGGCAAAGGAGAATACACAAGCAGGTCGTTCGATTCGACGGATCTGATTGGTCGAACATAACCACTAACAAAGTCAAAGCCGTTGTAAGGAGCAACGAACTAGTTGTGACTAGATATAACCTGGTCGTATAGATATACAAGCTGGTCATAAGTGATAAGGATCTAGTCGTAGATCATATTGCATTAAGGTTTGTCTGATATAATTTATGTGTATTCGGGAATCGTTATGTCCTGCTAGGAACCGCTAACGACTCATGGTCGGAAAGGTGTTTCCGAGTCACAATCGATTACGCATGAACCTATAGGGTCACACACTTAACGGGTTGGAACAAACAAAGTTCGGATATGATCTGTCATGGGCGCTATATAAGGAGATGCATAAGGTTGTTGGGATACATAGACGACGGACGACGTGAGTTGCTCCGCCGAAACCCTAGCCGACATTTTCTCGAGAGCCCTACCATGCGAGTTGGTACTAGTACATCGGCGTACGGTGTTCTATCACTGGATATGTGGATACCGTAGAGACACTACTGCGATTGTTGTTGTCTGTGAATAAGGACGATCCACAATCTTCACAAGGAACACGATCGGTTGTTGGAAGAGATGATCGGTCGAGGACGGTTGGGCGATAGACTACGACCACTTCATTGATGCACTCGACATTGGATAGACTACTCCAACTCTTCTTACATTGCGCTTGGCGTCTAGTGGTAACGATCTATAATCTCTTGCTTGCATGGCTTCCTGATTTACGTAGTAGAATTTTTTGAATTGTCAGCTAGTGTAGCCTGCCCGTATCGCTTCACATACACCCTGTCGGGAGTGTACAATGTTCAGATGACGCGGTCATTTATCAACTAATCGAACATCACAACATAGTCGGGTAGATCGCGTGCGTAGTGATCGAAGTGGAGGTGACCTATGGAATAGAACAATGAAAACTTAGCACAAGAAATTGAATTACATTACAAAAGTAAAAAAATGTTCGTAAAACTTACCCATTGGCGACACCACACCGTACCCATGGTCGGCGGTCCATGTCATCATCATCGGCGTACATGGCGATTGTGTAGGCTCGTGTCTAGCCGTGATCGTTAGATCTAAAACTTCGAAGGACCACGGTGAAGAAGTAGCGGGCATTCAAGAGGATGAAGTTATCTCGAACGGTGGGACATGCCCACAAAGGCGGGGTGTCGCGATGCTCCGTAGACACAAGAATAAATAGTATCGAAACATGAGACTAACATAATGTAAGTTGTACATAAATTTATATTTACATAACATGATTAATATTTACAAGAATAAATATCTACTCGCGGGCCCTCTTGAGACGTACCCCACGTGTGGCTCCTGTCTGGGGCAGCTGTGAGCGTTGGTACGAGTAGGTTAAAGGCTCAGGAGGTCGAGGCACCCTACCGGCGTGAGTAGCCTGAGGGGCGTCGCGAGAGGGTGCTGTGTCGGTGGCTCACTCCGGGCGCACTATGCAGCTGTGAAGCCCCCACGGAGACCTGGCTACTCTTACCGTGCGAAGGCCCACCGCCACCCTGGTCGAAATCGAAGTCTCAGGAGCGTGACTCCTCGTGCGACACCAACTCCTCGTCCCAAAGGGGTGTACGAGCTATGAAACGGTACGATATGCATTTAAACATGGCAAAATGATGAAATAGTACGTTGTGCATGCAAACAAGATACACATTCCTCGTCGCACGAAGGTAGCAGACTGCTCCGCGTACTCCTGCCTCGTGTACGGGTGGTACTCAAGACTTGTAAGAGAAAATTGTCGTTAATAACTAGTGGATTTTGAAATAAACCACACTTGAGTGTTTCATGCTGACCTGCGAACTGTGCTGGGGGTACTCCCAGCACAGTGCCATGTCCGGGTGAGGAGCCGTGGGGCGCGATGCACCATGGCTCACCCCCCGTCCACGCATAACCGGGTCCACCACCTCCCTCGGCCTACGATAAGACGCCAGCTAGATGCCTTGCCTAGTCTTCTCGACAAACTAGTCCATGACCTCTCTAATCTCCTCTCGCCAACTCGTGCATCTCCCAATGTAAATCAACCTGTACACGTAATTAACAAGTTAGAAACCGAAAACTTGCAAATCAATACGTACCACGCGATGGAATGCAGAGTCCAGCTGGATGGGGTACATGTCGAACATTGCGACCTCATGTCGTGGTGGGCCGTCCATGACCCTAACGCAGCGAACCCTTGTCCGACTGGAGTACCACTCTATGTACTCCTCGTACGTCCCGGGGTCGTAGGGAGTATCCTCCAGAACGTCATCCTCCAAGGTGCGGAGCCAGCCCTGAACCCAAGGGAACAACTTGTCCGTCCAGGAAGTCATAGCAAGTACTCCCTTCCTAGTGTACCTGTGGAAGGCAAAACGATTGTTTCATAGGTACGTAAGGCAAATGGTACGACAGAAGTAAAACATGAACTTAACCTTGGACGTTCGACGCCACCCGTTGCTCCAAGGGGCTGGGATCTCCTGTCGCGGACTGAACTAGCACATCACCCAATGCATGTGGTACTCCTCCATGAAGACATCGTGCACGAAGCACCTCCGCGTGTACCAGTACGCGTTGTCTCGCGTGCATAGGCTCAACAGACCTCTGGCTGCGCGTGCATATGTTGGTAATATTCCCTAGAGGCAATCATAGAGATGATTGTATCACGTCTATATTTATAAGTTATAGAATAAATATTATTATGTTCCTTAAATGAATTATCATTTGTTAAGATTAACAAGTATGTGACTTATTTGTGATCTCTTTAACTTATATGATATCATTCTAAATGTATCCCTAGTCGGATGTCACTAGTCAGAACACTTGTGATCTTATCGACCAGCACATGTATTGATTGATGACCATGTTTCACCGGTCATGGGTATGGGGATATGGAATCAATAATGTGAATACATATTAGAGAACATGGTGTTGGATTGACCCACCTCGAGACACTATTAAGATTGTTATGATTTTATGTGTCATCAGTTGGTCTCAAGCAATGGTGATGTATAATCCTTTGACTTGAGATCAATATAGTTTTTACATGTGTAATAATGCACTTAGGGGTTGCCAAACGCTACTCCGTAACTGGGTAGTTATAAATGTAGCTTTCGGGTATGATATGAAACATGTGGACGGATGTGACTGGTCGGATATGATATTTATCACTCCTAACATTACAGGAGAGATATCTCTGGGCTCCTCAATGTGGTCGGATAAAGAAAGTGCATGTCCGCCACTAGTGGTTGAAGAGTCGACCACATGAAGTTATCCATCACTTGATCGAGAAAGTATTGAACAGTCCATGTATGACAATTATCTCACTTAGAGTTCAACTAGATATCATGAGGCAAAGGAGAATACACAAGCAGGTCGTTCAGTTCGACCAGATACAGATTGGTCGAACATAACCACTAACAGGTCAAAACTGGTTGTAAGGAGCAACGAACTAGTTGTGACTAGATATAACCTGGTCGTATAGATATACAAGCTGGTCATAAGTGATAAGGATCTAGTCGTAGATCATATTGCATTAAGGTTTGTCTGATATAATTTATGTGTATTCGGGAATCGTTATGTCCTGCTAGGAACCGCTAACGACTCATGGTCGAAAAGGTGTTTCCGAGTCACAATCGATTACACATGAACCTATAGGGTCACACACTTAACGGGTTGGAACAAACAAAGTTCGGATATGATCTGTCATGGGCGCTATATAAGGAGATGCATAAGGTTGTTGGGATACATAGACGACGGACGACGTGAGTTGCTCCGCCGAAACCCTAGCCGACATTTTCTCGAGAGCCCTACCATGCGAGTTGGTACTAGTACATCGGCGTACGGTGTTCTATCACTGGATATGTGGATACCGTAGAGACACTACTGCGATTGTTGTTGTGCTGAATAAGGACGATCCACAATCTTCACAAGGAACACGACTGGTTGTTGGAAGAGATGATCGGTGCCGAGGACGCTGGACGATAGACTACGACCACTTCATTGATGCACTCGACATTGGATAGACTACTCCAACTCTTCTTCTGTTGCGTTGCGCGTCTAGTGGTAACGATCTATAATCTCTTGCTTGCATGGCTTCCTGATTTACGTAGTAGAATTTTTTGAATTGTCAGCTAGTGTAGCCTGCCCGTATCGCTTCACATACACCCTGTCGGGAGTGTACAATGTTCAGATGACGCGGTCATTTATCAACTAATCGAACATCACAACATAGTCCGGGTAGATCGCGTGCGTAGTGATCGAAGTGGAGGTGACCTATGGAATAGAACAATGAAAACTTAGCACAAGAAATTGAATTACATTACAAAAAGTAAAAAAAAAATGTTCAGAAAACTTACCCATTGGCGACACCACACCGTACCCATGGTCGGCCGGTCCATGTCATCATCATCGGCGTACATGGCGATTGTGTAGGCTCCCAGGTCTAGCTGTGATCGTTAGATCTGAAAACGCTCGAAGGACCACAGCTGAAGAAGTAGCAGGCATTCGAAGAGGATGAAGTTATCCTGAACCCGGTGGGACATGTCACACAGGGCACGGTACGCGCATGGGATATTGTGCGCAGCTAGGGGGAAGCCCGCGCATGGTAACCCGGTCAGAAAGGTTACGTCCTGAAGTGTCGGCACCATCTCCCCGCACGGGAGGTGAAACGTGTGCATCTTCGGCCTCCACCGGTCAACTAGTACTACAGGAGGCACTAGTTGTACAAAAAGCGTATCGATGTACGACCACCACCCGCGTGGTCCTGATCGTCCTCCCACGTCGCCTTCACCATCTTCGCTAGTGGAAGGAGGCCTGCTCTCAACCTACATCGAAAAAATTAAGAACAAACTTGAGTCCACCCAAAGTAGTCAGACTGCAATTGAGTACAGGAAGGTTACAACTATACGTACCTCGGAACCCAACGTGAGTCCACCCTCTATGCCTTCGTGGGCGTGCGTAGTTGCAACACGCCAAGCTCAACCGCCGCCTCGCCCTCCTAGGGGAGGATGGTACTCACACGACCACAATGGTGCGAGTCAATGACCGGGTCAAACAACTCATACGACCACTGCGCATCGTCTCCTGGGTCCGCCATACTTGAAAATTCAGTGCATATATTGTAAATACTATGAAACATATGCAAAAAGTAATAATAAGCGATATATTTAATTAATTAAATTATTACATGATTAGCGACACATAGGAAACTAATATGCACACAATCCGTATCAATACATAAATTTTTAGAGGTATCTTGCCATGTATATATGGAAAGTAAAATTAAGTTAACAATGTTTTAATTAATGTCTACATTCCCTATTTAGCTACTCTAAAATTTATTTTTATAGGTGCCTTGCTATTTTCCTTGTTTGCAAATTATTTAGCGTGCACGTATGGAAACTAAAATTAAGTTAGGTTACATACCCTATTTAGCTGCTCTATAATTTTTATAGATTTTTAATTGGTATTTTACAACTTTCTTTGTTTAAAAATGTATCCAGCATTTATGAAATATTTACGTGTACAAAGGAAACAAAACTTAAATTCATAATATTTTAATTCGGCTCTACATACCCTATGTACATACTCTGGATTTTTTAGAGAATTTTTAGAGGTGACTTACTATTTTGCTAGTTTAAAAAATATTTTCAGCATTAACATAATATTTACCGTGCACAAATGGAAACCAAAATTAAGTTGTGATTATTTTTATTAAGCTCTATATACTACATTTAGCTACTATGCTATTTTTTTAATATGTATATTGCTACTTTCCTTGTTTAAAAAGTGTCTCTAATATTTATGAAATATTTACCGTGTACACATGGAAACTAAAATTAAGTTCACAATATTTTAATTCAGCTCTACATACCCTGAATTTCTTAGAGAATTTTTAGAGGTGTCTTGCATTTTTTTTCTAATTTAAAAAGTATTTTTGGTATTAACAAAATATTTACCGTGCACAAATAAAAACCAAAATTAAGTTGGGATTACTTTGATTAAACTATATATATCCTATTTAGCTACTCTACAATTTTTACAGATTTTTAATAAGTATCTTGTTATATTTACATGTGTCTTCCTATTTTCTTGGTTTAAAAAGTATTTTCGGCATAAAAATATATTTTCTATGTAAAAATAAAAACCTACAAAGTTTTCTTAATATTTTTACAGATTTATTTTAAATCATTCGAGTACTGCAATATAAATAATATATATACGATGAACTAAACTATACATAGCTAAAATGGTATACTGCAACAAATAACAATACAGTTAAAATTATCTAATCCATTGAATTCTATATCGCTATTTTTATTTGCTAACCTATATGGTTTTGAATTTATGTACAAAGTTGTAAGAATATTTACCTACAAAATGGACGACTAGATCCACTGCTCTGTTTCTCTCTCGTCCACTAGGAACCGGTAGGGCTTCGTTACATTTCTTCTTCCCCCTCCTCCTCTCTCTTCTGTCTTCTTTTTTAGAATTAAAATAATTTTTTCACTGAATTTTGAGGGTATATATAGCCAGTTTTTGTCGCTAGTTGAAATAGGACTGACAGTAAATAGGTTCATGTCGCCATGTTCTAATGACAACATACGTCTATTTTTGTTAAATTTTTTTAACTATTTTAAAATTATTTTTTAAATTAATATTATTTTAAAAAAATCGGATGATGTGTGCCCTGATCCATGGAGAATGAGCTCTCAGCTCTCTTCTATCTTGTGTAAATCAGTAGCGCTACTGAGGCATTGCGATCACAGTTTGTCGCCTTCATATAATCACATCTTAGGTCATAATTCGCCTACTAACATCTGTTTTAAATTTGCATTGTGTCGTCGGTATCATGATGTACTTTATTTTCAATCAGAAGGAATGCAGATTCAGGGAAAACAATGGAGCACCATTCTTTTGAAAAGCTTGGATAAAGGGCAGCAGAGGTACAAGTTTAACACCGGGTAAAACTAGAAAGCAAGAAATAGCAACATGATCTGTGCTGGAATGGAGCAGATAGGTGACTTGTGCTCACAAAAAGTCATGAACAACATCAGTTTCACTTCTTTTCTTTCTTTCTTCAGTGCAATTACAATTTACAACAAGTTGTGCTGTCCTTTTGGAAGGGGGCCCAAGAGGAAGAAAAGGGGGGTAGTTCACACATGTTTTGCCCCTGCGTGCCGTAGGGGAGCAGACACAACCAAGCAGAAAGGGAGGGAGAGCAGTATGAAAATTGAAAGCGACCGACGCTATTCAGTTCTGTTCCATACGGCCGACACAAAATAAATGAAATGCAAATATGAGGTTGGAGAAGGAACAAAAGAAGATTTGCTGCAGATTTCTCCAGTGATTGTAACTGATAGCAAGATATCCATATTGCAGATATTGCAGATATCCTCTGTCAAATGCTTCATTTTGTTATGCGCTTCAAATCCTTCTCTGTCCGTCTACGCCCTTTGTACTCTGTATGAATTCTTTTGGTTTGAATTCGCATAAAACCTGGTCATTGTTTTGTGCCTACCATTTTAGGAGAAGCGAATATTAGTACTTTACCACTAAGAAAAATATTTTTCGACATGTAAATCGTTCCAAAAACCAGTGGATATATACTATTATCTAACAAAAGCCGCTCCTTGCCGCATGGAATTCTCAAGATGAAACTCCACAATAACGAAAAAAATAAAATCATACCTCACATGATTTTGTGATTCATGTAACTGGCCAAATTAAGTATGTAACCCAAAACCTAAGAATAAAGCAAAAGCGGAAAAGGACACACAAAAAAACTCCAAGAAATTTTTCAGCACATAGTAACAGCATACGCGCTCTCCACAGCTGTTCCCTTTCCTTTCTCCTCTCCCTCTTCAGTCTTCCCCATAAAAACTTCCACTCCAAAGCAAAAAAGCTCGCGAAATCCAACCCTCTCTCTCTCTCTCTCTACTGTCTCTTCTTCCTCCTCCTCCGTTGTGTTGCCTGGGCATGGATGTGCACCCACCAAATGTGGCCACCTCCTCCCCCCTGGGGGATTTGTTTCCCCATGAGCCTGCCATGGTCAGTTTCTTATCCCCTTCCCCTCCCCTTTTCTTTTTTGTTGATTTTCCAAGGATTTTCTATGTGTCTGTCTGGCCAAGAATCGTGGGTTTTTGCTGTTCTTTCTTGTGCGAATTGTGAAGAAAGAATTGGACAGGAAATCTTATTTTTCGTGGTTCTTGAATGCTTTTTTTGGGAGTCTCTGGAGTGCTTTCTTGAATGAATGCTTTCAATAATCGTGGGATTTAGGTGTTCTCTGTTTAAGAATTATGGGTTTTATGTGATCTTTTGTGTAGTTTCTTGAGATTACAAGAAATATTTTTTTTCTCCTTGGTTCTTGAATGCTTTCTTCGGAGGAGTGCAACTGTTCAAGAATCGTGGGGTTTAGGTGTTATCTGTCAAGAGTTATGAGTTTTAGGTCGTCACTTGTGTAGATTAGTGAGACTATTGTCCTTGGACCCTAGGTTTTGATTTCTTATTTGTGTTCTTCTCCCTTTTAAAATGGATTTTTCTCTTGTGTGTTTGGAAAAAAAAATGGTTTTTTACTGTTTTATTCTTCGGAATTTTCTTGCCCTTTTGTTTACTTTTCTGACTGTTAGAAAATTAGTACTTTGGTTCGGAGAAAAAAAAAACTTAAATTTGTTGAGCAATTCAGTGGCTCTTTTTTTCCAGAAGAGCTTTCACGGGGGGAAATTCCACGAGGGCAATTAGTGCTTTGTTTTTCTTTATGTAATGTTCACGACATTCTTGCAATTAACCAATGAAAAGGTATGCTCGTTTCCTTAGTTGTGAGGTCAGGAAATAAATGTGTGCTCTTGTAGCCTTCAATGCTGATGTGCATATGTTCCTTCCCTCGTGTTATTGTCATTGCATAAGTGCATCCATTGTTAATATCATTTGGTCGCTGTGAGATGATGTGTATGTAAGATTGTGACAGTGATATTGTGGGTATGTGTCAATTTGAGTGGAAATTTTAGCACTACAAACATGACAAGAGGCACTCAGTTTCTCCTTTTCTTTTAAGGGCTGTTCGATTTCTAGGCTAGTAGAATTCAAGAAAATATCCTTGTTCCTGCTTGCATATGAATAGAATGGTTTGAGATTTTCATTTTGTTTATTGCATATCTAGTATTTACTGAAATTCATCCTATTGTGTGCCCAGTGACTAGTGTTTAATTGGGTTGTAACCCAGAGAAACTGCCGTGGTGGTTTCCATTCTTTGGTACAATTACAATTGTAAATGCAGGGCCTTTCTGTTCAAAAGGGTCATTCTGGCAAATTTATTTGCGAGTAATCTGCGGATGCTCATCATCTCTGAACTCACAAGTTTATGGCTCACAAATTCCCAAAAATAAACTTTGTGCCTGATATCAACTACATATATTTGTTCTTTGTTAGTTTTTCATTTAGAAATCTATTGGAGAAATTGATTTATCCATGCTTCAGCTCCTCTTTGCTTGGAAGCCATGTCTAGGAGCAATCCCTAGTTAAGTAAGGCTTCCCTAGAAATTCTGTCCATTTTTATTGATTCTCTCATGCTTGTTTCTTGCAAAAATGTAGAACAAGACCTTAGTTGAACTGAAATTCCTTTACAATTATGTAATTTCATTTCTGAAAAGATGCGTAGATAATTAGTTTGGCTACTGCAATCTTATCTAACACTCTCCATGCCATGCTACACTTTACTTTGCAGGAAAGTGAAGACAGCAGTGTAGCATGGCTCTCCATCTATGTGGAGGACTGCTTGTCTAGCTCTGCATCGTACACAAACCCTGTCTTCGCAGAACAAGCACCCACTACAACGACAAATCAAAACGCTGCAAGACCGAAATTACCACCACCTTCATCTTCCAATTCCAGGAGAAAGAAAAGGAGCCTGGCCTCTGTAATAAGTGAAGATGACGACCAACACTATTTCACGTTGTTTGTTGAGCCACCTCTACTCCTTCTTGATCAGAAGCATTGGCTAGCAGAGAGTGAGCTCATCCTCCCGAAGAAAGACAAAGACCAAGAACTTTTCCAACAAGAAGAACGAGAACAGGAGGAAGAGAAGAAGTGCAAGATGAGTGCAGGAATGCAGTTCCAGCAAGAGCAGCTGGTGAGGTGTAGCTGCTGTTTGTCCAACCAAACACCACAGTGGAGGAGGGATGGTCCATCAGGGCCTAAGACGCTGTGCAATGCGTGCGGCCTGAGGATCAAGGCAGGGAATGGGTTCACCACCATTTCCAAGAACTGCCGTGGCCAAGAAATTGACAAAGAGCAAGAACAAGGCAAACGGCAAGATAAGAAGAAGATCAAGAAGATTGCATATGTGAATGAGCAGCTGCCACCGGAGGAGCCAGTGAAGAGGTGCACCCATTGCATGTCCTACAAGACACCACAGTGGAGAGCCGGTCCTTTGGGGGCTAAGACTCTATGCAACGCCTGTGGCGTGAGGTTCAAGTCTGGCAGGCTGCTGCCGGAGTATAGGCCTGCTAACAGTCCAACTTTTGTGAGTTACATGCACTCCAATTCTCACAAGAAGGTCATGCAGCTGAGGCAGGCTGTTGCTCACTCAGACAAGTGAGCTGATGGTCAATAACATCTCCCAAATCTGTCGCATTGGGTTTTAGTCTTTGGTTTAGTCTGGTAGATGCTGAGAAAATGAAGCAGAAGCTGATTAGGTCTCAGTTCAACTCTTTGTTAGCTCTAGCCTCTAGCAGTGTTTTACTTCAGCGATCAATTCACTAGGTGTTTGAGATCTTCAATTCAATACCAATGGTTTGGTTGCTACAATATTATCCTGCCATTATCTTGCATTATGCTGTGTTTTCTGATACTCTCTGAATGTGTTTGCATGATAGAAATTGAACAGCCTCTTGAATTGTTGTTCTGCATCATACATGAACTTGGCAACTACTCTAGCCTGGAACAATTGCACTAGTGACAGAAGTGGTTCATCCAGATCTTTGGCATTATTTTTTTAGGCTGAAACAGACAAATCTATCTTAGCTTTCATTTAGCTAGTAAACTACTAAAACAGCCTTCACTAGTCTTTCATGTCTTGGGCAGTACTTGCAAGAGAAGCAGGACCCTGCATGATTACATGCAGCAGCTTATCACAGCACCATAGATTGATATATAGAAATGGTAACTGAAGCCATGTGTTCACAGTTCTTATTATTGGATTCATCAATCTTTTCTGAACTCTGAGGGCTTCTGAAACATTCTGTCAGCACACTCTCTTGTATGCTTTTACTGTGTGCAAATCTAAATCTTGACAAGCTATCAGTCCCTGATGGATTTGGTAATCGGGAGAGCAGACTGCTTGTTCTTGTGCTAATGTTCAGGTCAATCACCTGAACCTTGCAGGGCTACATGGCAAATGCCTGGTGCATTGTTATCGTCTCCCAAATGACTGATCAGGTTCAGGTCAATCACATGAACGTTGCAGAGCTACATGGCAAATGCCTGGTGCATTGTTATCGTTTCCCAAATGACTGATCTTTTTGACAGCAAATCTTGACACTGCAGCAATGCCATAACAATCAATTTCATGGGAGCGAATCTTGTCCAAACAGTAGATCAGATGCACTGCATGAACCAATACCCTGCAAGCGCAAGTTCAGGTTCCCACTTGGACCACAAATGTCTCGTCAGAAACCCCTCTGCGATGCAGGGTTTACACTTGAGACAACTTTCTATCGTTGGTGATGATAAATCATGATGTAGCCGTGCATGCAGGTCCTTTCCTCCTGTTCACTCAGAGGAAAGGAAAGGTCTTGAATAGCTTTCTGCTGTTCTCTTATCATGATAGAGCTTTTTCTGTTGCGCATGGACTGCCCCTTTTTTTTCCTATGTACTTTTCGGTCAATGGCAACAATGTCCAATGTATTAGCTATCAGACACAAAATGGCGCAATTCAAGCGCTCATTGAAGTAACCTCCTACTCATATTTGTGCACTCCTGGTCGCCTGCCATTGCCAATTTGGCATACATGAGTGACATGCTTGCTAGTGCAACCTTTTACTTTTATGCATAACTGAAAGTTAGAGCCTTGTTCTAGCGCTTAAGAAGCTCATTATGTACTTCTGGAAAAACTCATTATGCTCATGTTTTTGCACAAGTAGAAGTGCCGTTTTCTCATGCCATTAACTAAAAGCCAAAGCTGTATGCTAAACCAGCTTTGTCCTACTGTTGAACGTAGGAATTATTGTATACCACTACCAACAGAAAGTAGTAGAAACCCCATAGTCAACTGTTGAACGTAGGAATTATTGTATACCACTACCAACAGAAAGTAGTAGAAACCCTATAGTCCAGGTACCTACACAGGTAGTCATATTATGCTGCTATGCTAGTCCTGTAAGGCTGTAATATCATAAACCTGACTGAAGATGTCAACCATGTTGGTTACTTGAATCACAGGTTAAGTGATTCAGATGACCATCAACATTTAGTCAGACATAGTAGTATATAATCTAGGTCTCCAAGCATAGACGGTGGTAAAAAATGTGTGGCTACAAGAACATGGTTGTACAAATGGAGAAGGCAGTGGTGCAGTACCGGTGCCTGAAAATCAATGAATGATGGTGTACTCCATTCAGGCATTGCCAACAGTGCTTCCAGTACAGTGACTGGAACATGAACATAGCCTGCATTACACCTTTTTGACTCATGCTGGTTTCTTTGTCCTGCCAAAGCCAGTTACCTGCTGCTGCTGCAGCAGCAAAGACTACTTTAGGAGCATCAGTGTTTCATCAGTACCTGTGTGTGTGTGTGGGTTGGTGTTGCACAGTTGCACAGGCCCATGGACCGGAGAACTAGTTTGAGCCTAATTGCCATTAGCAAGTATACTAATGTTTTCTTTCGAATTTTTTTAGTAGTAGAACACTGGACGCTTAGGTTCAAAGACTGACATGAAAGGCATCATAATGCTTTATTTCATACTGGCTGACAGAGGAGTTCAATATACAGGGCAGAGAATGCAAGTTGTTAACACAAGGCTAACACATGTATTCTCCATTGCTACACAAGCAGAATAAACTTGACAGTGACAGATCGGCGTATGTTAAATCAACACAAGCCTACACCAAAGCTTTATTTCTGGACTCCCAGGAACGGAGAGATCGACAATGAAAATAGCTGCCGGAATTTTGCGCTTTAGGACTCGACCACCATGCTCTCGGCTTCCTCCTTGATGGATTGGAAGAGTACCGACGAAAGATAGCGCTCTCCGAAGCTTGGGAATACGACCTACATAGAGGTAATAATGTCAACAATGGGGTGTAATGAATCGACGAGACAATGTGGAGATTGTTTCTTAAAGCCTCTCTTCACTTAGTGTAGTACGTTAATCGCATTCATACTCCATTGTTTGCAATAAGAGAATGGTTGGTCTCCCTATAGGGGATTCAAGTGTAAATCTGTAGTAGATCCATTCGTTTGTGATTGTTTCAAAAATCGGATAAATTTCGGGAGAAAGAACCGTGCAGTTGAAACATCAAAACTCACGGGAGGAAATGTATCACTTACAACAAAAAGTTTTCCTGCATTTTCGGGCCTCTGAGCAACCCTAATGGCCGCAGCTGCAGCTGCACCAGAAGATATTCCAACCTACAAATGTTTACATCGTCAGTGGCTGAGGCAAAGATATGATTCCGAATGATCCATATTACCATAGTTGATAAAATACAGACAAATGTCGGGCAGAAAACACACCAGCAACCCTTCTTTCAAAGCAAGAGCCTTTGCAGTCTCGATAGCTTCATCACTTGAAACCTGGCAAACAATTGAATGCACTGAAAGGTTACACTCGGGTAAAAGACGCATATGAATGCAAAGACAAACAGGAACAACAAAGATCTACCATATACTTCTATTCGCACTGGAGAAAAGTAAAACTATGAACCAAGTGAGCAAAAAATAATGCACTGACAAATTGTTTATATAGTGTCTTCTCTACAGCTCAACGTCGTACAGGAGGAAAACGTACTTGTACAGCTTCATCAACAAGGTCAACATCCAAGACACCAGGGATAAAACCAGCTCCAATTCCTTGAATCTTGTGTGGCCCTGCTTACAAGAACCGAATCTCATGAGTTCAAAACAATCAGTACCACGAAACAAAGTAGAACATGTTGGTGCAAAATGGTTCACAGGGTTCCTTCTTCCCAAGGGATATCTTTCTTATATTATTGATCACCAAAAAATCCCCCACAAGAGGCCACAATAACAATTCTTAACCATCCGATGATTCTTATTTCAAAATACAGCCATCTGATGATAACATCTGTTAGATCTACCTCCCTGACAAGATATTTAACATGACAAGTCCAAAGCAATGCAAATCATGAAAGAGAAACTGCTAAGGATTTTTTTTTTACCTTTTGGTAACTATGGGAAAAATTAAAGCACAGTTAACAATTTACATGTTGCATATTCAGACACTGAAAACAACCTTGTAAAACCACGAGCTGAATTTAATGGATGACTCTGTATTTAAAACAAAAGGAATATAGGCCAGAAGCAAACATTACCAGGCTCTCCACCAGATAAGACAGCACTCTCTTCTGGCTCCACACCATAGAGCTTGCATAAGAAAAACAAATAAAATCAGATACTATCTTCGTAAAAGAACAAATGAGGAACCATTAATAAGTCAAAGTGGGCAGCTAATACTGTACCATAAGCGTTTCTAGTGCTTACCTTGATATTAGGATTTTGCTCTTTGAGGTATCGTCCAGCTCCAGTTATGGTACCACCTGTCCCAATGCCAGAAACAAGGCCATCAATTTTCCCTCCTGTGCTCTTCCAGATTTCAGGCCCAGTTGTCTCATAATGAATCTGCATGACATATTTCAGTGTGAGAACTCAGAAGCAAACGTCAACATGGGCATTAACACATTCTCCAAATATAAAATGTTAAGATATGCTACACCTTTGGGTTAGCAGGATTTTCGAATTGTTGAAGGATGCATGAGTTGGGTGTCTTTGCTGCTAGCTCTTCTGCCTTTTGGATAGCTCCTTTCACTCCCAAGAGTGGGTCAGTCAGGATCAGTTCAGCACCAAAAGCCTTCAATATGATTCTCCTCTCCATACTCATGGAGGCAGGCATTGTGAGTACAAGTTTGTAACCCTTTGCAGCAGCCATGAAGGCCAGTCCAATGCCCGTGTTGCCACTAGTTGGTTCAATCAGCACACTCTGGTAACCATTAACAAGGAAAGCAAAATATCAGTGAAATCAGATCCTACCTCTGAATTTTTTAACAAATCTAGCTTTTTTAGCAGTCTGCAGAGAGTGTTTTCCACCGGACAAAAGCTTAATACTTATCAGCACGAATGAAATGCCTAGTTGCAAAAGTAGATCGGCAAGATTGCTAATAAGGGCCAGCATATCATCATTCACCAAAGGTGTTGTTGAATACTAAGTAGAGAGGCTCTAAATTACTAATAGGATTGTGTGAATGGTAATTAGAAATATGAAACGTTCAAACCAATGTGCTCATGAAGAGTTGACATAAAATACTTAAGCCAAGCATCTGTACATATCAAACACCTAGGTGCAGGACAAAATGAACAATACTGTAAATCAAGGCCACACACACGAACCCTAGACATTGTCAACTATATTAATCTAGAAGAAACATTACACACCAAAAAAATCGCTATCACAAATAATCTAATCATTATTTTGTAAGAATAAGAAAATAAAACAGCTGCACTGATGAAATGGAGCCAACATGTTTTGACTGAAAAATCATAGTTTGTGGGTTATCTGTTCTTTAACAGCATAAATACTAGTAAAACCACTTTTGTGGCCAAACTAAATAATAGATCCAAACTAGCCAGCCACTTTTGAGGTCATAATGATGAGGAGCACATTACTCCTCTCTGTACTTAAATGTATCTCAACCAAAGCAGCAAATCAATTATCCATATATATATATATATATATATATATATATATATATATATATATATATTTGTTGAGCTTTCACAACATGCACCGGTCAGCCCAGCCACTTGTCTTAGGCACGCCCTTTCATTGCCCAATGAATAATCTAACAAACTAATGCAAAACACACTGATCCCGCAGTCAACTTAGGGAAAAAACAATGCCAAAATACCACCACAAACTCCTTATGCTATACCAGGTATGGTACAAACTATAAATGACCCTTTCCTTTATTTACCCTACATACCTTATGACCAGTGAACTCGATAAAAGCTAAAAAAAGACTAAATTCCTTTGACCTATTATATGTCTCACCCTAAAACCCCTTCCTTTCTGCCTATAAAGTGGATACTTGAATAGATCAATATGTGGCATGCATACTATTTTTTACTGCTAAACTAATTCTTTGTATTACATAAATCACCTTGTTCGGCAAACCGGACTCATGGAAAATACAGCAGCCTACTCGTGTTTCTGATACAACACCTTTTGTATTTTTCTTATTTTCTATTGAATTAAAGTCACAGCTGACACAGACCGAGATTACAAGTTGTAATTACATTCTAGGAAGTGCGAACTGTTTGTAACGCCAAACCATTTCCACTGGCATAGCTCAGGGGAAGCACCAAAAGGTTAGATTTTACACACCTTGCCTGGAGTGATGAGCCCCTTCTCCTCTGCATCAGTGATCATACTGTATCCAATCCTGCACAAAAACAAAACAGCAACGCACAGAACAAATTTTTAGCTCATAATCCAGAAGGTAAGTAAGTACAAGAAGAAGATAAACTTTAACCATAAACACCACAAAAAGGAAACCAGAACTTTGCAAAAATCTACTGAGGTCAGAAGGGGAAAAATTCCAAATTTTATCCTTAGAACCCATCGACCCAAACTAATAACCATCATTGTTTGCCCAGAGCAAGCAGAAAGAACCAAATTTTTACACATGATCCACCATTAAAAGATGCGCAGCAAACTCCCACAATCCACACATAATCCACCAACCCTCGAGTTACAGTAAAAGACGAGGAAAAGAAGAGATTTTTAGCAGCAGCGCCCACCTATCCTTGACGCTGGAGCAGGGCTCCATGGACTCGAGCTTGGCTGCGACGCGCCCGACGCACCCATCGGCCACCTTATTGAGGTACACCAATGGCGTGTTCCCGATCAACTACAAGTCACAAAAATTCAATTAATTTTTTCTTAGTCGCATCCAAACACCAATACAACCACGCACGCAAAAGAGAGAGAGAGAGAGAGTCAAAAATCGAGAGGAGATGCCCTCACCTCAGTGACATCCTTTGCAATTGCCGGCGATGCCTCTCCCATTCCGTCGTCCAGAACCTGAAAAAGAAAACCTAAAACTTATCCTTGAACAGATAAATCAGGCGATTGCTCCAACAAATTGGCGAGAATGGCAAGAGAAATATTTATTACCGATTTGGTAGAGAAGTGATCCTTCCTGGTTTTTTCGCGGAATTGCGGCTCTTGGGGGTCGCTGGAGGCGAGGTTTTATGCAGGAGAGGAGGATGGCGGCGAAGGTGAGGAGGGTGTCGGTTCGGTAGGAAAGCTCGGTCTACGGTGAACCGCGCCACTGCACGTGGGCCCCACTGGAGATAGATTCGACGAGCAGTGCACGTTGATCGTGGGTGCCTTTGTCTGGGCACGGACCGTCCGTTGAATCTGGACGGCGTTTTGTGCCGTGGAGATGGAGATTGGAGGCCAAACCGCGAGTGAATGTGGCGCTCTGCCACCGTCAGAACGCTGGCTATAAATAACAGCACAATCTTCCAAAACTGAGCTATTCATACAATTTCTTTCCGTGGAGGAAAAAAAAAACCCTACTACTATACAACCGTTACACACACTAATCTTCGAACACATCCGACGGCTCATAAATCAGTCTGATTACAACCAAGATTAATCACAACTTGTAATCTCGGTAGTCTGTGTCAGCTGTAAGTTGATCAATTTCTCTCGCTCGTTAAGCGTGAACAGCTAGTCTAATCCACAACCTACAGCCAATCGAGGCCATGCAAGAGTAACGCTTGGTTAGCTTCTTCCATGGCCGGGTTCGATCTCGAGCAGCTAGCTAGCTAGCTACCTATTTGGTCCTGGTACGGCAGCTGGTTGCATGCTGACAAAGAAAGCAGCTGCACAAATGTACAGACGACGACGATACATACTCAAAATTATATCACACATACAATATCGATTGATTGATGAACAAGGATGTATGTACGTATTAGCTAATGTTTTTAATCGAATGTATTGATTGATGAACACGATAATAGCTCTGCATGCGGTGACGAGCACATGGATATTAACTTAACAGAAGTACTTAGCTGACAAATTAAAGGAATTAAACAGCGTGTGGTTTGGAAATTAAAACGCAGCACTGACAACAAGTGTCAATCCTGAAGTGAATCTCGTAGCTTAATTTTATTCTTCAACGCAACGCATGGCATGGCATGGCATGAGCTGAAAGACGATTCATCAAAATTCTGCCGGGATTCGATCGAATAAATTCGTGGGATCACATTCATATAGTGATATATATATAGTATAATCATGCATGTAATTGCCAGGCGGGCTAGCTATTCTTCTCTGCGGCCTGCGCGTTGCAGTTTTGCAAACCGAGCGAAATTCAGATGGAGACCTCGCACCAAGACCAAGATATACTGAATCTGCCGGACATGGCCGTACTGTAATTAAATCTTTCCGCAGACAAAGCAGCCGTACAAAATAATATCTTAAGGTACGGAAGGAAGAAGCTAGAAATTAAATAACCAATAATAAATCTAGACATTGACTCTGGTCCTCCTCATATATTCTCCTGTGATCACAACGTTTATAGCTATTTCTTTATGAAACAATTCTTCTAATGTTTTTACTTGTCCACCGTTGTTTTCCCATTACGGGGGCAAGTCTCTTTAGCTTTTTCAGCTCCGATGTGTGCGCACATCCATGTTGATATCTCCTTCGTGGGAATGTTCAAATCTGGTATGTCTTTCCTGAAGGTTCTATACTGGTGCTAGGTCTCAACTGAATCACTTTCTAATTCTGGGGAACTTCAGCGATCGAATATGTCAAGTCCTTCTTATCCTTGTTCACTAGGCGTCCATGGTTTCCTTGGTTTGAGGAGCCAGAGTTCTCGCCCTTTCTGAGGTCTCAAGACGGGATTAGGGATACATTTTTCTTTCTTTGGTATTTCAACCCTCTCCGGTGCATTGCATGCAAACACATACGACTTGGTCACGCTCTTCAAATCACTAAAGTGGTCAGGCAGTTGATTCGATAATGCTTGCAAATCAATTATCTTCTGGACTTCAATTATCGTATGAACTTCTCTATTTGCTTCACTAGTGTGTGGGGTCATGTGCATGGATTCACGTGGCTTGCCACGTTATTTTCCGATATTTTTCATCAAGAGGTTGATTTCCCCCCTAATAACGCGAAACTATCCTTATCAATTATACTATCAGTGAATCGAGCAGTATGCAAATCCCTCGTCATAGGGTCCAAATACATGATTATGTATGTTGTCTCATAACCAACATATATCCCAGACTTTCTGAGAGGACCCATTGCAGTACGCTGTGGTGGGGGTATAGGTACATAAACCGTGCACCCAAATTTGCGAAGATGAGAAATTTTCGGTGGTGACCCTTGCGTTAGTTGCATAGGTGAATGTATGTTATATGCCAATAGTCTAAAGTTGATGAGAGTTGCTGCGTGTCCCCAACATGTAGTTGATATGCCGGTAGGCTGCAGATGCCTTAATATTAGTGTAGTATAGCCCAGATTCATATGAAGAAAGTCGTTTTAATACATTTTTTTCCACTTTCTTCACGTTTTGTAATGAGTAGGTATTTCTTATCATATCTAATATTAGTGTAGGGCCGTGGCGGGAATGGCGCGGCACGCGGCGGTGGGTGCGGCTTGACTCGGCGACGCGACATTTAGGCCGGCGGGGAGGGCACGCAGAGGTTGCGGTGCCAACAGAATCGGTGGCCAACGACGCTCCATGTGGGAACCGGCGGCGTTGCGGGCGGCCGGCTGTAGGATCAAGGATAACCGACTAGAGGATGGTGAATAGGAGGTTTCTAAAAATTCTAGATCTTATACAATTTTGCAAGACAAACTAAGCAAAACTATCTATCATAAGATATATGCTACAAAATTAATTGCAATAAGTAAAGACAAGAATTAACCGCAATGAGACAATGAGGTTTTTCACGTGGTATCGAAGATTTGTCGATCTTCACTAGTCCACGTTGAGGAAGCTTGACTCAATCAAGCTGGCTCCACAAATTAAGCCTTCCCTCGTAATCACTTGGTTGTTCTTCCTCTTCTCCGGAGTTGGTGAACACCGACCAATCACAACCGGCGTCGGGCCTCTTCACAAACTTCTTGAAGAGATTACCGCGCAACCTCCGCCAAGCCGTCTAGGTGCCGACAAGCACCAAGAGAATAGACCTTGACCTTCGCTTGACGGCAACCAAGAGACAAAGGATCAACTACAATGCAATGCTCTCGGTTTTGCTCACAACCTCACAAATTTGTGCAAAGAGAGTAAATGAGGAGTGAGGAGAGTGCTCAAAGCTCCAATGTATTGAATGAATGCTCAACAACTTCTCCTTGAGCTGGAGGGGGTGCATTTATACCCCCCACAACCAAATATGGCTGTTACACGAAGAATCCAGAAAAATTCAGGGAAATCGGAATTTCCGCCATGTACCATGCGGAACTTCCGCCCTTGTATCGAGTGTACTGTAACGGTCATTACAGTGGCATTAAATGCTCTGATTATAGCCGTTGGATTTCTGTGCGGAACTTCCGCAAACTAAAATTCAGTTCATCGATAATCGGAAGCTCAGCTCATATCATGGCGGAACTACCGCACTTGCGAAAAATGGCTAATTCCCAAAAGGGTACTCTCTGGAAAAAAAAACACTCTGCAAGAATTTCAGAGCAACCGATAATCGGAAGTTTCGCTCGTATCATGGTGGAACTTCCGCACTTAGAAAAATCGGCTAAGTCCAGAAACAGGGTACTCTCTGGAAAAAAAACGTTCCGCGAATTTTTCGAAAGATCCGCCGAGCGGAAGTTCCGCAGTTATAACGCCGGAACTTCCGATTACGTACTGAAAAGATGATTTTGATTTTAAAACCAGACCAAGAGAGCATGCATGATCCTAAGTTGATCCAAAGGTATAATGAAGTGCTTTCAAGCTACTAGTCAAGCTCCCCCTTAATACTACGTCATTTATCCTAAAATCCGGTCTTCCACCATACTCCAAAGACTGGTAAAATTCAAAAGGGGTTCTAGTCTATTTGTATCTTGCTCTTGAGATAAACTCCATCTTCTTGACATTCTTTGACATGCAGCTCCTTTATTTGACTTTGTCATTTAGGACTATGCCTTGTAATCACTTCAACAAACATATTAGTCCTATATTCACATAATGTCATTAATTACCAAAAACACATTTTTAAGGGCCTAGATGCTTTCAATCTCTCCTTTTTGGTAATTGATGACAACACAATAAAGATGTGAGAGATATTGAGTTTGAAACAGAAAGCTCCCCCTTAACATGTGCATATTGAATAGAGGATAATACAAAACACATGTTTGGATTTTCAGAAAATTTTGGCAGAGTTTCTGTAGATTGTTGATACTTGAAAAGAGCAATATCGAATGACAATGTTTGGAGATAATGAAAAAAATATCATAAGCATTCAACATCATAACTATAAACTCAGATCCAAGTACAATAAAAATATCCAAATAACATGAGATATCATCACAGGCAAAATATTATCAAAGTCATTACAAACCACACTTAATGAAATGACAGTCTATTACATAATATATAAGTTCCCCCTAAGCTCTCACACTGACTCACTCCTCTTCCCCTTTGTCATCAAGTGACCAAAAAGTGCTTCACTCTGCAGGAGGGTCTTGCGGAGGATCATGAGAAGGAGAGTGGAGGCGTCGACGTGCAAAACGGACAGGAGAAGGAAACTGCTCTGCAAAGCTAGCGGAGAGAGCATAAAATATTGTCATCAGCTTCTTGGATATGTAATGAATGACATAAAATATTGCACGAGAACTAACTGGTGGTCAGTTTTGTTTTTTTTCCTCCAATTCCAATTGATTAACAAAGCGCTTTACTTCAACATGCTACCTGACTCTTTTTGCCTAAAACTGTCCATCGGTGCTCTTCTTTCCGCACTTTGTTTGGTCCGAAGCTTAAAATGTCAATGAGATCAGTTGCAAGTCAACTGAAACTTAATCTATTCTTGACTCTTGTCAACGATAGCGTACATTTGTTTCCTTCTCTTGGGCAGGTAATGCCAATGTATGGTGGTAACCAGAGCTCAGATGACGATGAAGCTACCATGATGGAGGTTGAGAGACATGATCCCAACTGTGCACGACTGTAGCTCTCTGCATTATTAGTTGGTAATGCGGAGGATCTGTTTCCTAGGTTGAGCCCCAAGACCCCCTAAACCAGTCCTTGATGAAGATGGATGGACCGTTGTGCCTCTCAGGTAGCGCAGGTGAAAGGATACGAATTGACTATACTAGCTGATAATTTAAAAATTCTACAACGTAGATTAGGAAGCCAAGCAAATAAGAGATCATAGATCGTTACCACGTAGAAGAAGAGCTGGAGCAGCCTGATCCAACGTCGAGCGCGTCGATGTAGTGGTCGTAGTCGATCGTCCAACGCCCTCGGCACCGATTGCCTCCTCTAGCAACCTATGATGTTCCTTGCGTAGGTCGCGGATCGTCCTCGATCGCACAGCAGTAACCGCGGCAGCGCCTCTACGGTATCCACACGTTCAGGGGTGGAACGCCGTACGCTGATGTGCTAGCATCAACGCGCATGGTAGGGCCTTTGGGAAAATGATGGCTAGAGTTTCACTGGAGCAACTCTTACGTACCAGCAGCCCCACCCCCGTGCATCCCCTTATAAAGAACCCATAACAGATCATATTTGAATTTGTTTGTTCAATCCCATTAAGTGTGTGACCCTGTAGGTTATGCATAATCGGTTGTGACTCGAAAACACCTTTCTGATCACAAGTTGTTAGCGGTTCTTAGTAGGACATAACTACCTCCGAACACATATAAATATTATATCGGACAAACCTTATGCAACATGATCCGCGATCGGTCCTTATCACTTACGGTGGCTTGTATCCCAATATGATCAGTTCATATTTAGTCACAATCAGTTCGTAACTCCTTACGACTAATTCGCCAACCAGTTAGTGATCATGTTCGACTAGTTTACGACCAGTCCACATCTCCATATGACTAGTTTATATATGGTTGGACTGAACAACCTGTTTGTGTATTCTCCCTTTGCCTCACGCCATCTGGTTGAACTCTAGGTGAGATATTTTGTGATCTATAGATTGTTCAATACTTTCTCGATCAAGTGACGGATAAATTCATGTGGTCAACTCTTTGACCACTAGCGGTACGACCATGCACTTTCTTTATCCGACCACATCGAGAGGCCCACAGATATCTCTCCTATTATGTTAGGATGGGGAAATATCATATTTTACCAGTCACATCCCTCCGCATGTTTCGTAGTACCCGAAAGTTAACTTTATAACTACACAGTTACGAAGTAGCGTTTGACAACCCCTAAATGCACTATTACATATGTAGAAAACCATATTGATCTCATGTATAAAGATTGTACATCATCATTACTTGGGACCAACTGATAACACATAAAATCATAACAATCTCAATAGTGTCTTAAGATGGGTCAATCCAACACCATGTTCTCTAACATGTGTTCACATTATTAATTCGATATCTCCATATCCATAACCGGCGAAACATGGTAATCAATCAATATATGTACTGATCGATAAGTCACTAATGTTCCGATCAGTGACATCCGACCAGAAATATATTTAGAATTACATCATATAAGTTAAAAAGCTTCACCAACAAGTCATATAATTGTTAATTTTGATAAATGATAATTCATTTAAGGAACATAATAACATTTATTCTATAACTCATAAATATAGACGTGAAACAACTATCTCTATAGTTTACTCTAAAGCATATTACCAATAGCAGGGTCTAAGCAACTTATAAGTCAAGAAGGGAAGCATCTATATATGCCGAGGAAGGTTTTTCTAGTGGTGTCATTGCATCTACCAGGCTCTCGCGTTGATCCGGTTTTTGTCTTTGTAGATTGTAGAACTTATGCATTTTACTCGCTGTACACAGCCTTTGTTTCGCCTGTCTTTGAGCATTTGTCCAAGACCGGTCTAGGAGGCCTGATGACCTGACCTGTCTACGTTGTAAAGTTGTGAATTCATACTTGTGTAGTATAATTTTCCTGACTGCACATGGAATGGGAAGTTGATATCAGCACAAGTGCATGAAGCAGCAACCACATACAAGAAACCAACCCATGAAGAAGCACACTATCCTTGGATCCATGAATGATTATAGGTACTATCATTGAGCAGTGAGCACTAGTACAGTACTATTAAAACCACAGAAATATAATAACAAGATGGGGAAAAATGGATGGTGCTAGAACTAGAGCTGGGTCTTGCATACTTGGAAAAAAAATACAGAGAAAAGTCGAGAAGTGCCAATTAAGCACTCTCTTTTCCGGACAACGAAATTGGCCATATTATAACTCGCTTGGAGTTTTTGGTCGGACTCACGAGAGGCATCTCGCAACCTTGGATGCCAGCGATAGTGATAAGCATGAGCCAATTTGGTTGCTAATTCATGGCTTTCTTCGTCACCCAAACGATGCATAGATGCATTGTCTCTACATGTAACGACTTGAATAATTTTGAGTTCAGCTCGTCATTTTTGGCGACTAGCAATGGCGAATCACGGCTCCTAGATCCGCGAAAGCATCGTCCGAACGCTCGAAAACTTTTGCCTGGTCGACCTGGTTAGTGCGTGGATAGCTCAATGACTAATAAAACATTCAGGGTTACCATTACGCGAGCTTAATTGTCGACTTGCAGCAACCGGAAAGGGTTCGCGAAGGCAGCACTCATGTCATTGGTAGCTCGTCGTCAAACTAGGAATGCACTGGTTGTCTAGTTGAGGAGTTTTTAATGGCTTGGATCTCTTCTAGACTTGTCTTGATCTCCGTGCTTAAGAGCTCCAATGCCAAGGGTATCTTGTAGTGTCTATCTGCCTTTGTTTATGTTGGACCCAGATTTTATAATCTTGAATCATCTGTGAAAGCAACTGTATTATTCTCTGGATCAGTAGATAGTGCTCACACATACACCACTAAACCAATTCATACAAAGCGTAAACCATACCAACATTATATTACATATATCAGAGTCACATAGATCACATCATGTCTAGTTTTATAATAAGAGTCGAATATGCCAAATGGTTATTATAACATCCCAGCCCAACACTGAGCCTAGAATGCCACCACACTTACTCTCTAAACTAATAATTATCGACACACTATAAAATTACAGCAAGAAAACAATAATAAACATATCCATGGATCACAAAAGAACATGCATAATTATGGATCAAACGATAATAAATAATCAAGGGGGAATATAACCAGGTAAATAATCCAAAATAGCATCAACCAATGAATCCAAATTATTGAAACAAAAAGTCTAGTCCAAAACGTTGTCCTAAACTTTATTCAACATCTAACATGTTCTAGAGTAATCCAATTTTGAATGAAAAGATTCTTATGGCAAATGATCATGTGTTGCCCATGTGCTCTACTCGCTCTCAGTTACGGCGTCCTCGAAGATCACCTAAAGACAACAAAAGAGCAAGGGTGAGTCCATGACTCAGCAAACACATCAGTATACAACGAACAATAATAAATCAACAGTATTCAATAACTTCGTTATCATCACATGCACTTCTTTTAATATTCTCATGCAGTTATCTTCTCTTTGATTCACACCCATTAATCTCATGTATCAATGCAAATCTAATCTACATGTCCACATGCTCTTCTTTCGCGTATACCGGTATAGCATGAGTGAATGCTCGCGACAACATTCACTCTCAAGTCCGTTCCTCCTCAAGGATCGGGGACCTCCTCCACTCCCGTGGAGTTGTGATCATTCATGATCACCTGCTCATATGCAAAGATGCTTATGAATGCAAAATGCAAACTCCAGCATATTCATCATATCCAATTTTTCATCATGTTTATCAACAAAGATATAATCATGTCATTCCATTGTTTGCAATTAAATAAAATAAAAGCACAACAATAATGGTAATAGAAGATAAAGAAAACAGTGATCGATCATTGATCGTTGTCTACCATGCACTTGCCTTTACTAGTTGCGGCCTTACGATTTGACTAGAGGATGGCAACAAATGCAGCGCCTCTCCTACATTAAATACACAATTTCAATACAAGCTACAGCATCATAAGAACAACAAACAATCGACATCGCTCCTACACGTCCCCAAATATACCACGTTACTCCGGTACCGAATAGTTACCCATTGATGTCTTGGTACTAAAACGGACGTAACTTTTGACTCAAAAGTCCGATCACGACAAACCACCCTGTTCTGGATTCTTCATAAAATTCTCCACATTTTCTTAGATTACGAAGACTTCTAATTAAATCATCTAACCCTCCGTTTTTAGCCCAGAAAACCGATCTGTCCGCTTCGGAACAGCAGGTCTTCCTAATTTCATAACTTTTGTTTTACTCAACCAAAATTCGCGTTCTCAGATTCTACAGAACCATTGGACAATTATATACATCTTTCATGCAGATCAAAAACTCTAATTAGTCTATTTACTATTTTTAATCCGCAGTCTACCAAAACAGCGCCGAAAGACGACAACCACAATGACAGCAGCCTTCCGAAAATCATAACTCGAATTCTACTTGTCCGATCGACATGATAAAATATGCTATAGAAAGATATCGAAATTATCTACAATTAACTAGTAGATGCTATTTCCAAAATTCGTCATTAAGGTACCCGAATAAATCGTTCAACAGAACAGCAGGTTAAACAGATCTAATAATCGTCCCCTCGATTAGAAATTCTAAAACCTCTCTAATTAATCTCAATTCTAATCTCTAATTAAATTAAGAAATCAAGCAAGAAATAGCCAGATCGTTACCCACGACGAAAACTGAGATCCCAACTTCCTCCTAAATCTTCCTCTTCTCTTTTCTTTCTCTTGATTCTTCTCTCTCTATCTATTATTCAAGGCAGCATTCATCCATGACGAGGGTACAGCACGTAGCTAGTGCCAAAAAAATTAATAGCAACACAAGAGCAAACCTCGGGAGCTATTGGCGACGTGCACTTCTGGCTTCCATGAATTCGGGACTATTGGTGATGTGCACAACCAGGCTTCACATGTTGGAAATCGTGGCTGTAGCGAGGCAACAAGCAGCACAGGCGAGCATTCACGTGCACAGGAGTCGCAGTGATGTGCTCGATTGGTTACGCGGCAGCAATCACACGACCACGCGTCGGCGGCGTGCAAGCGGGCAAACGGGAGTTTCGCGAGGGCGGCCGCAAGCGATGGCGACGACTTGAGCTCGGCAGTGCGTGTGCGGTCAAGTAGCGCTGCGCTGCTGGCACGACTGGCGGCGCACAGGAGACGGGGAAAAACAAAACGGCGGCTAGGTGGAAAAAAAAAGAAAGACTGCTAGGGTTTCTAGAGTTCCCACGATCTATTTATATAGCTCTTAAAAACTCTAAAAAATTCTATTTTCACGTATTCTATTTATTTAATTACGCACAAGCCCTTAAAGACGTTATTATTATTTATTTATTTATTTATTTCAGAATATTACAGTTATATTACAAAAATAGCAGAAACGACAACGAAAACAAAAGGGGTAGAGCACATCTCACCATAGGCAAGATATTGGGGAAACCTGTGTGCGTCCTATATTAATTAAAGACTTGGATAATATGGAATGCACGCAAGCACCGACGGAGTCAGCTGGACTGAGACGAGACTTAGACTAAAAGAACTAAACTATTCTTCATCGTCTCCTGGGCCTCCAACTTCTTGATCCTCGTAGTAGGCATAATATCCTTGATCCACGAGTTCTGAGGGCTTGAGGGAAAGAGCAAGGGTGAGGCACAACTTCCGTGCTCGCGAGCCAACACGCAGGATGCAGCAATAATACATGCAAGGCTTAACAAGGATGGTTTCGGTTCTTTTATTTGCTAAAAACAACATTTTCAATTACAATATTTAAAAATTTCTATGATTTGGCAATTTAACCAAATCTTGTTTTATTAAAAAGATATTGTTTAATATTTATAACGGCGAAGGTTACCTCCACCTATGCTTAAATTTTGATTGAAGTCACCTCCACTTATTAACATCACCGGATACGACTACCCAGGAAAAATTCAAATCACGGGCTAGGTGAGCCCGATATATTATTCATCCCACGTACAAAGGTTTTATAAATAGAACTAACTCTAGTAAGTTCTCATGTCCGCCTTTGACTGTATGCGTGGTTGTTTAAACAGTTTAGACTCTATAGATGTTGTACGCTATACCCACAAGAGACAATCAACTCATTGCACCACATGATTCCTTGGTCATATAGTTGAGAGATCATCACAGTAACCTTTCAAATTACCTCACCCCTTCCGCCAACTCACCCATATGGGTCACTCCCACTTGCGGTGGGTCCCATAAGTTGTGCGGGATGTTCACCACAATGCTAACGCAGATAGGCTACAACTTTCCACAACGACTAGCGCAACTGACAACTTCACCATCAGTGTCCCATTCGAACTCACGCTTGCACCACTTCACTCCTTCACCAACGAGATGACTTTCAGAGTCCAATAAATTTACTAAGCCAAGTTGTACTTCACAGACTTATGGTTGCACTTGTTTTACAATGGGAGGTCATGACAAGATTAAGTCCTTAAGTCATCCGTGAGTTTCATAGCACATACCAACTACTCTCGTGCTCCGACAACGCCCACCACCATACCATCCGCCCAATGTGGTAACAACAATTTAATAGGATTTTTGGGGAGCAAAATACATTATCTCAACATTTAGTCATTTAACTATAATGACTGTCAAAACCACTTTCATGAATAAAAGATGATGATTTGACTATTTAATGTCCTGGTACTTAAGCAAGACTAGCATGACGCTTAAATATGACCATATAACTATTGAGTTACCATTTAATATCTAGGGTGACAAAGAATAAGGTATTCAAGTTTTTAAGGATGGTATAATAATCATTTAATTATCAAGTTGGTATTTAACTACCTTAAGATTTAACATATATTTGCATAAAGAAATAAAGCATGCAATTTGGTATTTTAAAAGAATATAATTTGCATAAAATGTAGGCTCAAAATTATCAAAGTATTAACTTGCCCAGATTGAAGGTAAGAAAGTCTTAAAAGTTTTATGCTTGATCAAATGGAGATCTCCTACTTCTCCGAACTCTACTCGGACGAACGTGTCGGAAAAAGAACAAACAAGCAAAGAGAATAATTAAATACACAAGAATAGTAAATTAACTCCAAATTAAACAAGACCATTGTCATTAGTAAGATCTTGAATTTAGACAAATTTAGAAATAAAAGTCACTTAAATCGGAGTTATAACGGAGGAGAATGGAGCTTCTAAAGTTTGAATTTGAATTAAATCCAAAAAACAAAAAGAGGAGAGCGAAACCTCTCACTGACAGGTGGGTTCCAGTGAACAATGCTTGGTCCATATGCATAGTGCATAGACCAGAGGTCAACATGCACTGCGCATGCTGTCCATGGCTCATGGGTCCACGGGGAGGGCAGCACTGTGCGTGGGACCCATTGTCAGCCGAAGAGGGGGGATTTAAATCGGGAATTAATGGGCAGTGATTACTATACTAAGGGTCCCACACGACAGTGAGTCAAGGCAAACAATAAAGCGTCATTAAAACCCACTAATCATTGTTAGCCCTAATCCCGACAATGATCCGGGTTTAATGGTGCACAGTGTCGGTCTGCGTTCCGACCGAACAGAGGAGGCGGGGCTCCGCTCGGGCGTGGCTCGTCGTCGGTGGAGGTGACCACGGCGGCGGTAGCCAAGCACAAAAACTTCCTTCATCACTCCGTATGGCACTTAGTGCTATGTTAAGATGCCATTTGGACTTAAAAACGCTGGTGCAACTTTTCAAATATTGAAGCAAAAAAACTTTCAATCCACATATTGGTGAAAATTTAGAAGCTTGCGTTAATGATGTGGTCGTGAAAAGCATGAACGCTAGCGACCATATTTCCAACCTGCACGAGACTTTCAATAACTTAAGAAGGCATAACTTTAAGTTAAATCTAGAAAAGTGTGTATTTGGAGTTTTGTCGGTGTATTAGAACCGATCTTACGTAAAGATTATTTGATTCGGGGGGTCTCCTAAGGATGAGATCACGCAGAGTGGATTGACACGGGATGTTTAGGCGAGTTCGGGCCTTCTCCGGAGAGAATAATAACCTAATCTGTGTGTATGGTATTCTTGATGATCCAGCAAAGGACTAAAACTATTACAGAGAATAGTGCTTGTGTTTCTACTTGACTAGCCCTTGTTTGCTGTCGTTCTCCCTCCATATCTCTCTGATCGATGCCCTTATATAGTCGTGAAGAAGTAGCCGTTTCGTCCTACGGAAGATCGCCTAATTAATGTAATGTGAGCGCATGATGGTAGTAATTACGGCGCCTTGACTTCTTCACGCCGTCGGCAATTATCTTCGAGAGATAATGGGGTATTTACACACCATTAATCTGGCGGAATAATAGTGCGTGTAGACCGTTCGGATTCCTTAATCAATTGGACCTACGATGCGTAGGTTTGATTATAAGGTGGTCGTAGTTTTCTGGTCGTAGAAGGACTTACGATCGGTAGCGATCGTAGAAGAACTTACGACTATGTAGTGGTCGTAGAAGGACTTACGACCATGATGTAGTCGTAGAAGAACTTACGACTATGGGGGTGATTGTAGAAGAACTTACAATCAAAGGTTAGGCCTCTCCTTATAGAAATAAGGGGTACTTACGGGGACTATGTGACATCATATTTACCCATAATAAAATTACGGATAAAAGATAAAATGAGGATTATTAGATCCTCGTCATCTAGCCCCGACTTCAAGTGAAAGTAACTTACTTGGTGAAGGTTTAGTAAATGGTCTTACGACCATGAAAATGTCGTAGAACAATAGTCGAAGGAAGAACTCTTCGATATTTGAATGCTACTTTGACCGAGAATTTGTTTGGTCAAGAAGGTTGCTTACAACTATCAAAAGTCATAAGAACCCCTACAAGCTGTGTAGTAGTCGTAGTAGAGGCGATCGGAGAAAAACCCTTAGATTGATACTTCCTTTGACGAGAAAGACTTGGTCGGAAAGTAATTTTACTTGGAGGTGATAAAACAAACATAACTTTCTCGAGCAGGACCGTGCGGGAATTGCAAGCGATCTCTACAGATCTGTTGATGAGGCGGTTCGAAGTGATCATAGCCGTGAAGATTGCTTACAACTAAAAAGTCGTAAAAACCCTACGACCGTCGGTGGTCGTAGCGAGAATCGGAGAAAAAGCCTTTCCGATTGATACTTCCCGACCGAAATACTTGGTCAAGAATGTAATTTTGCTTGGGGTGACGATCGCACCTAATTTTTCTCGAGCGGACCATCGGGAATTGCAGCGGCTCTCTCGGACTTGTCAGATGAAGCGGTTCGGCGGTACAACCAACTCCTCTGAGACCTATAGGCGAGGCGGTTTTGAGCGGCGGAGATCGTCTTGATTATAAAAACTTACGGGAGGTAGACTTGGGTTTTACTTTTCCCCAAATCACTCCATTGTTCTTGAGTTCTTGCTTTCTCAGTCCTCGACTCGGTTTCATCTTCTCGCCATAACCCAATCAAAAACTTCTTGCTTACGGCGAAATGGCCAGAGAGTTTACGAATGGGAGGAATCGGAGATGGATGCGGCTAAGATCAAGATCTTGGTTGATCTTGGGAAGATTCGAGAAAAGGCTCGGTGAAGTGGATTAGGCTGTCAGGCGACTTGGCCATCGGGGAAAATGGGCAAATCCCGTCTTCCAAGCGTATTGTGAGTCGGCCTTGATTACTGCCACCCCTTTCTTACTGATAGTACTCGAACACTTTGGGGTGGGCGGTGAACTTAGGTCCCAATTCCATTACCATGTTGAGTGTGTTCGTGTATCTGCGGCGTACACAGGGATTCGGCGGATCTCGGTGTTCCAATATTATTATGGGATGGCTCGACAAGCCGGAATCGCGGAAGCTGTGATGCAAGCTCCACGACTCGAAGTCGAAGGAGTACATTGAGCTTTACCGGTCTTCGTGGCGGGTGGAGGAAGAGGTGGTTCTCTTGGAAGGTCACCTCTGAAGGCGACCTTTCTTTCGTGGGAAGAATTCTTTGAAAAGAAATCTTCATGGGATTCAACCCTGAAGATATCAGTAGGATTAGCCCTTATATTCAAGCCATTAAGGACTTGAAGGAAGAAGGGTGGCCGGATGGCATGTGGTGAAGGATTTCATCACCGCCGAATCGATCCTCTGAAGAAGCGAGCATCTCCTATGTGGAGGTACTCGGGAGAGGAGACCCACGAGAGACTACGAGGAGGGTAAGCAATTGTCGACTTAGTTCTCCGTTTGGTTTTCCCAACCTTGTCTAATATTTTTATCTGTTTACGGATCTTTCACAGTGAGGTTGACTCAGTCGGACTCATCTGTGAGAAGTCCCCGCCACTTCGAGGCGGTTCCTCAAATCATTGCGGCTTTGTCATGAGATGAAAGGATAGGCGCCTAAAGGTAATCAAAATCGATTCTTTCTTTAGGACTTTATAGTCGTAGAAGATACTTACGACTAATGGTGATCGTAGAATATCTTACGATCAATAAAAGTCGTGAAAAACTTACGACTTAGTTCTAGTCGTAGAAAAACTTACGACTAATTAGTGATTCTTCTTTTACATTTTGCTTTACGAGAAAGTAGGCATGGAAAATCGTCGGAGACTGACGAAGAAGTCGTTACGATGACTATTATTGTTGGGTTGTCGAAAGACAAAGGCTCGGCTCCTCCCTCGAAGAGGCGTCGACTTGTAAAATCTGCAGCAAGGGGAGCAAGCTCGAGCTCGGTCTTTCGACCGGACCCTCTACAAGGCTGCGGTAATTGTAATGGTATCTGAAAGAGGTCGCGACCGTCGAGCCGAGGAGGTTGAAGCGGTGAACCTCTTAAGCGCAAACCTCGCAAGGCTAAGGTACCCTTCTATTATGACACGGAATCTTCGCGATCGGTGCCACTCCTAGTTTTATTAAGCAAGCTGGAAAGGAGAAGCTGGAAAGATTTTATGTCTTTATGAAGGAGGATCGGCATCGGCACAACTGCGGTGAGGCGATCTTTATACGGAATGGTCGAGGCCGATCTCGTCCATCCGGAGGATCGAGAAGCAGAGCCACGGTCCTGTTTCAACTCTGACGGGCGTGGTAAATGGCGAATAATTGTTGAACCTCGACCGGGCGTGGTCGTGGAGAAGAAGAGGTCCTCCGTTGGGAGGATTGCTCCAAAATTCTGGTTAAGACCGAGTGCGAGTGTGTGAAATGTACTAAAGTGTAAAACGACATTTACCTTTTCTTTTCACAACTTTGATTTGCTTTTCTTTATTTGGTCAGACTCCTTGACCCGGGAATGCTTCATTGAGAAGTCCATTGCCATCCCTTGACTCTTGGGAGGTAGCAATGGAGGTGGTCGAAGCATCACCTTTGGCCCGGTGGCGATGAAGTCGAGACTCCCGAGTGACTCCATATCTGCTGAAGTCGTAACTCGACCCTTGAAGTAGCGGTATTCTTGTTGAGGTGGCCGCTCGACCTTGGTCGTAGAAACAACGAGGCGGTGTGGAAGCCTCTGGTCAAGGTGGTGACCGACTGCGCACCGCTCTGGGAAGGAAATCGTAGGGCGTTCCTTCCCTACCCCAAGAGAAATCACGAGAACGGAAGGAGAAAATTTCAACCGTGGTGACTTCTTTGGGGCTGCCTCCGTCGCGAGGTCTTACCTTACAAGATCTCGTGACCAAGTCCCTCATCCCAAAGATATTCCCAATACGGAGAATACCTTTGATAACGGCGCCTCGAGAAGGTGTGGTGGGACAAGGTCGCGAGGATAGATAAGCTGAGAACCGGACCTTGTATATTCAATGTTTGCTAGGGCGACTATGAATGTAAGTATCTTCAAAATACTTATACATGTGGCTTTCCTTCACTTCTCCTTTGTTCTCTTTTTGCGAAAGCTCGGAGCAAATTCTTTGTTGTCGGTGAGTATCATCGACAACTTTTAAACTAAGACGGGAGAAAGAGCTACTCTGCCTGAGGCGGAGAGGTGGTAAGTCACTTATCATCCATAGTTGTTTTCAACTTAAATACTCGTATAATGTCTTACGAGAATAGTCATGGAAGAAACTCATGACAAAGGATTAGTCGTGAGAAAAAACTTACGACTACTTACGACGGATAGTGGTCATAGAAAGACTTACAACCATTCGTAGTCGCGAGAAAAACTTACGACTAGGTCGGTGGTTGTAGAAGTACTCACAACCATTGGTGATTTTTATCTCCGTCTCTGTCCTTTGTAGGTTAAGCGGTGATTCAAAGACCTTAGCCGATTAAACTCGACTATGAAAAGAGAGTCGAGGAGGCTAAGGAATGAAGTATTAACCCTCTCGGATAGACTTGAGAGGTTGTCTCTACATCTAAGAAATTGCGAGGAAAAAATAAGCGATGAAGTCTTGAACTTAAATTGTTTTTGAGTTTTAACCTTTACCTAACTCTCATTTCTTCTTGAGATAAAGAAAATGAGATGAGAAACTCGGTGAAGTTGGAGACAAATCTTTGGTCATTCAGGAGTTTTCCGCATTAGCAAGAATAAGGATCAAGAACTTGAGGTTACGAGAACTCAAGTGTGAGTAAGTAACTTTTTACTGTTGTCCTTTTTGAGTGTTTTCCTTTTTAATGTCAATTCCTTGTTGAAATTCTGCCCAATTGAGAATCCTTGAGGTGAAATCCAAGCAAAGACCTTGATCGCAATGAGTCGTCGCATTGCTAAGATGAATCTGAGAGGACATCGGGCGTGGGAGCAAAAGCATCTTTGAAGCCGTTGCTTTCCATCGCGAAGAGGTCAAGAAATTGGATTCTCAATTAGTAGGTAAGAAATGCTTTTACCTACAAATATCTTTGTGTTATGTTCCTCTAGAAGTATTTTTGTTTGGCCGGTATTATTCTTTTTGAACAAGTGGTGAGAACAAAAGCTTGCGAGCTTCGACTTGTACCCAACAGGAGATGGAGTCGATGAAGACTAGTCTTCAAGGCAACATCACTCTCTGAACAATGTGCTTAGTGAGCTACATTACGAGGAAAAACTCCTCGAGAAGATACTATATTTGCTCACACAAGTACTATTGGAGAACAAGTCGGAAGATTGCAGAAATGGTGACCACTCTGAAGGCTAATCAAATTTGAATCAATAAGGGAGGCGATCGAAGGCTGCTTTGTAAGTTCACGCTTTGGCGAAACTTAAAGCTCAAGATCCCATGTAATGTTAAACCAATCGAAGCCGACTTGGTATCACGAATCGAGGCAAGTCGTGCGATTGTGGAAATCTGATCGATTGGCAAAAGGTGGCGGAGGAAATGCGGCTAGGCTCTCCCCTTGAGTAATCTTGTAACTACTTTGTAAAGCGGACAATTTTTGTTGATGAGTAATATATGATCCGCCTTATTTCACGAAAATCATCTTGTCGAGTAGTTAGTAACTCAAAAGATAATAAGCGAATGAAAGGCGAATGAAGGACTAAGAATTGAAGTCAAATTAATAACTTTATCCTAGCCCCGACTATTTGTTTAGATTGTTTAGACAATCTAAATAAATAGTGTTTAACAGGTTTTACGAAAACAAAGAGAGGTTTATTTAACTTATAGCTTTTATTACGGTTGTCAAGCCTTTGGTCGAAAGAGTAAAAGCGACTCGACACTAGGAAGTTCCTTCTAGTGGCGGGACCACGTGCGAGAAAGGAAAGGCTTCGACTAGGTGATGTTTTCATTTCCGACTAGTTTAATCGAACCAAACGACAACTTGAGTTAAGCAGGCGTCTTAGAGGACTTTAGTAATTCGTTCGTCCTTTTTGGTGGATTTGATAAGTCTTTTCTAGTAGCAAAAGTAGGAGGCGGCGATACTAGGAAGTTTCCTTCTAGTGGGCGGGACCACATGCGAGAGAGGAAAGACTTGACTAGGTGTGTCTCTTCCTTCGACCAGTTAAAACAAATCGAGTACACCAAGGTGGTCGAACAAATGTAAGAAAGTGCACTCTACTTAGAATATTTTTGAATTGGTGAAAAAATAAACTAAGATTTGAAAGAGTTGGCTTTGAGAACATTTATTTGGATAGAACTGAGCTCTTTGTATTGGCGACAAAAATGAGTAGCAGTCGATGCTAGGAAATTCCTTCTAGTGGCGAGAACCACATGCGAGAGGAGAAGTTTCAACTAGATGATGTTACTCGCTTTTAGACCGGTGTAAAGAAAAGCGAGTTTTATTTTTGTATCATAGTCGAAATATTAAAAAGCTTTACTCAAAAAATAAGGCAAGAGAGGTAGAAGGAACACGGACTTTTATTGCACGAGAAATCGATCACACATAGAATTTGCGTGGCGGTCGATGTTCCAAGAGTTTGAGAGAACTGTCCATCTTCCATCGCTAGTCGTCTGACCTGGCGAGTTACGCCGACCCTTGTGTAAGGACCTTCCCATTTGGGGAAAGTTTATTCGATTAGACTTGGATTGGCGAGCCTCAATACCAAGTCACCTCTGACAAAGTGCGAGGTTGGACCTTACGATCATAGTATCTGCTTGCGGGGCTTGTTGGTAGGCTGCCGAGCAATTAAGGCTAGGTTTCTCCTCTCTTGAGTAGGTTAATGTCATCTGCTCGAAGTTGTTCTGATACGAGTTGTTGAAGGTTTCAACTCGTGTCGACCGCAATTTTAGCTCGGAGGAAGCATGGCCGACTCGAACACTAGAAAAATGGTGTTTCTCTGTTGCTCATTGGTGGTTGTCTGAGCGCCCATAATATGGAAGGTAATTCTTGTACCCAAGCCCCGGCGCTTAACAAGTGAGTCGAAGACTCGAGTTTTAATTCCTCGCATTATTTGGCGTTTGCGTTCAAGCCCCATTACTTTGGGGATGTGCAGCGAAGCATAGCATAACTTGGTACCCAACTCGTCATAAAATTCACGAAATTTTGCACTTGCAGTGTTTACCATTATGCGTAATTATCAGACTTGGTACTCCAAATCGACTAATTCGCTTCTCATCATGAACCTTTTCTTTGCTTAGTTGTTATCGATTCTGAGTTGACTTGATCCATTTGTGAGCGTGTCAATAGCCACAAAAGGAATTGAAACCTCTGGAGCTTTGGGAAGCGGTCCTAGGATATCAAGCCCCAGTGCAAAAGGCCAAGAAAGAGGTATTGTTTGTAATGCTTGAAAGTGGTTGGTGTATCATCTACCATGGAATTGTACTGGACACACTTTTAACCACCTCTTTAGCATCGTGCAGTGTTGTAGGCGGTAAAAACCTTGTCGAAAGGCTTTACCAACTAATGTTACGTAGGAAGCATCGTCCCACAGATGCCCTTTGTGTATATCGTGAAGGAGTGTTATTCCTTCGTTTTGCGGAATGCATCGCATGAGTATCCCTTAGGTTCCTCGTTTATAGAGGACTCCTTCAACCAAAGTATACATTTTGGCTTTTCGGGATAATCGATGCGCCTCAAGATCATCTTGGTATGGAACCCTTGCAAAGATACTCGTAGATGGGAGTCATCCGGTATCCTCGTAATCTAATGAGGCCATCTCAAGAGGAGGTGTCTCGGTTCTTCGACGAGAGGCGGTTTTGGAGTTGCTCAAGAAAACTCCTTTTGGTATTATGGATCGGGAAGAAGCCATCCGAGCAAGTTGATGCGAGAAATTATCCTTCGAGGATAAATTGTACCTCGAAACCTAAAAATGTTTTCTAGCTTACGTGCTTACGATAAGTACCGAGCCATTGTTGAGTTAGAGCATTGGTACTCTTTCCCAATTTGATTCACGACTAGTTGAGAGTCTCCTCTCACGAGTAGTCGACGAATCGAGAGTGCTTCGCGGCTCGTATGCCGACTAGCAAACCGTGATACGCCACATTGTTAGTGGCACGAAAGTTTAATTGTATGGCATACTTTAAGGTTTCTCGGTAGGAGATACGGGACCACCCGACCCGAGCCACTTAAAGTAAGTGACCGTCAAAGTACATCATCCTTTGGTCGTGGGAATCGTCTTGGGGATCTGAGCAGTTCGAGATTTGTCCATTCGGCGACAAAGTGCGCCAAGATCAGGATTTTATGGCGTTCGGGACACGAAATGGAGGTCGAACTCCCAAGTTCGTGACCATTTGCCATCGTCCATTGTTTCCTTATTATGGAGGATTGCTCCCAAAGGAAACTCGGGCAGCCTGACTATTTTGTGCGCTGAAAATAATGCGCATGATTTCCTCGAAGACATGAGGAGGGCATATAGAAGTTTTGGACACGAGGTGCGCTCCTTAGGCGTGTAAAACCGCTAGCGTAATAAACCGGTCGTTATGCGTTTTCACGTTCTCGACCCGATCTGCGCTTTCTTTGCTGTGGCGTGGCGGCTAGGTAAATTAAGCGTCTCTTACGGCTTTGGAGAAACGAGCAGGAGCACTCGAAGATACCTCTTGACATCCTCAAAAGCAATGTTTGCCTCGTTCGACCACTCAAAACCTTCATGTCTCTGAGAAGTTTAAAGAAAGGTAGTCCTTTTTCTCCTAGTCGTGCGATGAAGCGACTTAAAGCGCCATGCACCCGGTGAGTTTGGACTTCCTTTTTGTGTTTGGAGGTCGCATCGGAGGATGGCCTTTATTTTTCGAGTTTGCTTGATTCCTCGTTCGGATACTAGGAATCCAAGCAATTTTCTGAAGAAATTCCAAACACACTTCTCTGGATTAAGTTTTAAATGGTGCTTTACGAGGTTGTCGAATGTTTCTTGTAGGTCGATGATATGATTAAGTCTCTTAATGCTTTTTACGACTAGGTCATCAACATAGGCTTCCAAATTCGGCCTAATTGAGATGAAAAAGTCGATTGCATTAAGCGTTGAAAAGAAGCAGGCATTCTTTAGACCAAATGGCATTTTGATATAACAAAAGGTACCAAATGGAGTAATGAATGCGGTCTTTTCTTCATCGTTTAGACACATATTGATCTGGTGATATCGAATATGCATCTAAAAACTTAATATTTCACAACCCGCGATAGAATCAACGGTGATCAATACGAGGTAAAGGAAATCATCTTTTGGACAAGCTTTATTAAGATCGATAAAGTCTCGCACATCGCCATTTGCCGTTTGACTTTTGACCATTCTGAGGTTAGCCAACCACTCGGGTGATTGACTTCTCTTATAAAGCACGCCTTAAGTAGCTTATCAATTACGATTTAATAGCATCTCGTCGATCGGGGCAAATCTCCGTAATTTTTGTTTCTGGGTACTTTATCGGTAGTAAAGCTAGCTTTGTGCTCGATCACCTCCACAGGGACTCGGGCATGTCGGATGCTTGCCCGCGAAGACATCTGCGTTAGCTCGGAGGAAGGTAATGAGGCGTCTTCCTATTTGGGATCGGAAGTCTCCCAATGCGAGCAGTCTTGAGGGTTTCTGCGTCGGAGGAACCTCTTTGACAGTCGTTCGGCTTTAGTGCGACTTTGAAGCCGACTTGCTAGTCGAAGGTGACTTTCATCTCGAGTTGGTATTTGACCAACCATCTCGAGGATCGCGATCATGACTATCGCCATCTTTTGTCACATTGAATTGTGATCACTCCTTTGGGACTGGCATCTTAAGACATTGATACCCATAATGAGTAGCCATTAAGAATTTTGCCAAAGTTGGTCGTCAGAGTATGGCGTTATATGCGTGTCGAAATCGACCACATCAAAGAGACTTTCTCGTCACGAAATTACTTGGTGAGCCAAATGTTAAAGGAAGAGAAACTTGGCCAATGGGTTTGGTGAAGACCGATGCGATTCCATGGAAGGAATATCGTCAAGCCTTACCTAATCTGGTACTTGCATCTCGTCGGGGCTTTAGTAAATAATATGTTCAAGAACTACCACCATCAACTAACACTCGATTGACCGACGGTTGTTGATGGTGGGTTCATTCTAATCGAAATCGACTGATCGACTCATAGTGATCAGGCGATCGTCCTTCTCAAAGAGATGGTAACCAGAGCCACTTGGTAATTTATTGACAAGAGGAGTATGTATGGAATTTACCTCTCGTCCGTGACTTTAAGTTGTCGTTTGGAGTCGTATCTGATGATCCTCCATAGATATGCTCAACGGTATGGTGCGGATCTTGGAATGGCATCTCCTCATCATCGGCGACTTTTGGCCACTCGTATGTCCTACACCTTTCGAGTAGGGGCGGTGCTTCTTAGTTGTAGTAGTCCTCGAGCTTTCTTTGGAAAACTTCGGCGATTCTTGGAGGTCATGTCCTTCCTTTTATGAAAAGGACACCACCTTGGTTTGTCGTTCCTACGATCGGTAGCTTACCTTTGCCTTGATCGGGGTTCGACTTGGTGGTTTAGGGCTCTCTATCTTTCACGGCCAAAACCTCCTTGAAACCACTAGTTTGTGGTTTTGACTTTTATTTTCTTCTTGGACTTTTTGCTTTTTGTCCTTACCAACCTCACGGCTCTCGAAGGCGTGTGTTTCTCGATCGATAGTGTTATTCCACTCATTGCCTCGAAGCGATTGCATATCGATCGGCCATCTCAAAGAGCTCGGCAGCGGTGTTGGGAGGATTTAAAGCAATATCCTCTGTTATTCTTCTACTACGGACTCCTTGCTTAAAAGCCACGATCACGGAGAAGTCGAAATTTCGGAATTGAGTTACGAACGACTAAAGCGTTTGATGAATTGGCGCAAAGTCTCGTTGTTGTTCTGTTTGATCGGTGCAAGTCGTCTTCCTTTCGAGGCGGTTGTATGTGCCTTGGAAATTTGCTGTAGAAGATCACAGAGGTGTTGCCAAGTAGATCGACTCAGTGGTTGGTTTAATAACCACGATCGGCGGATCCTTGACCACGATTGGAAGGTAATTAGCCATTCGTGCTCTCCTCCTCCTGCTTTGCTTTCGGACATTTGTTGTATAGATCTGAAGAAACTTCGATGGGATTTTGAGATCCATCAAATTTCTCCATGTTCCTTTGGTCGAAAATGAGGTGGCGTGAGCGCTTTCGAAGGTCGGCGAAAATGCGGCATCCGTAATTACTTCTTAGCGCCTTCTTTGTAGGAAAGAAGGGTTAATGTCGCCGGTGATCGTATCTGACGATACCGACAGCGGTGACTGTTACATTGTAGGTCTCGGTTCTTGAGGAATACTCCTCGTAATCCACCGTTGTGAATTTCTTTGCGGAGTAGTGATTGATCACCTCCTCGGAGGCTACTTGATCATCGGCCGATCGAAAAGTATTTCTCGAATAGGAGATCGATGTGACTTATGGCCGTGTCGATTCCTCTGAGAAATATTCGATTGGTAGTAGTGAAGAAATCGCATTACTCGACTACGAATGTTGTTGACGAGTACTTCGGTCTTGTCATCACGATTGAAGCCTTTGCGCAATCTCCTCGACAAAGAGATCGTATCTGGCGTTCGAGCAAGCTCTTGATTGGGATTCTCAAGCAAGTCGTTGATGTCTGAGTTCTTGTACCTCCTGTGGTGATATTGAATCTTGAGCGAGTTCTTACGAGGCTGCAATTTTCTTTCTTGGATGACCTCAAAATCCTCCCGTCGGATCTTTGAGGCCTTCTCGGTGGAGTGCGAGAATGTCGAGGATTTCTCTCGCGTTCATCAGTGTTGGTTCTCTCTGTCGCGGTGGTTCCCTTGCCATTACTACGAGGAGGCGCGGTCGTGATCTTGGGGAGGTTCTCATTTCGACCTCCATGAGGTTGACTCGATTTGAGGAAGGGCGAAGACCTCCGTTGATGATTCTCACTTGCGCTTGAGGCCTCCCGCTTGAGGAGTGCTCGAGAGACACCATCTGGCGACTTGGGTAATCCCCTCGGTAGGGAACTCGGGTTATAAGCATCTCCGTCATAAATGAGATCTGCGGAGAGGCAGTCGTATTGTAGGAAAAGCATGCTTGATCCCACTATCTCTGGAGTTACCACGAGAGATAGGATCACAAGATCTTTGGTGGAGTCTGGAATGGTGGCTTCGGGACTTGTCTCACAGTCGGACCGCCTTAAGGGAACTTGGACACTTAGAGGAAAAACTCTCATTGTGTCGTGAGTCCTCACAGGTGCGGTTACAGTCGGATTGACCCTTGTCCTTGGAGGAATTGGCTCCTCTGTTGGGCGTATCGTTGTGGGGATAAGGATCCTCCTCAACTCCATTGATGGGATGGTTTCTGGAGAATAATCTCGGAGGAACATCACCATCGTGGATGCATCACTCGGCTCGTAGTCGAAAGCGGCATCCATGTCGGCGTCTGCGTGTCTGCCAAGTCGAACCAGTTCTCCTCGTTCCATCCTCTGCCATGCTTGCATGAGATTGGAAAAAAGAGTATGTTGACAAGAGATTACGGAAGATCCCCACGGTCGGCGCCAGCTGCCGGTGTATTAGAACCGATCTTACGTAAAGATTATTTGATTGGGGTCTCTAAGGATGAGATCACGCGAGTGGATTGACACGGGATGTTTAGGCGAGTTCGGGCCTTCTCAGGAGAGAATAATAACCTAATCTGTGTGTATGGTATTCTTGATGATCGATAAAGGACTAAAACTATTACGAGAGAATAGTGCTTGTGTTTCTACTTGACTAGCCCTTGTTTCTTTTGTCGTTCTCCCTCCATATCTCTCGATTGATGCCCTTATATAGTCGTGAAGAAGTAGCCGTTTAGTCCTACGGAAGATCGCCTAATTAATGTAATGTGAGCGCATGATGGTAGTAATTACGGCGCCTTGACTTCTTCACGCCGTCGGCAATTATCTTCCGAGATAATGGGGTATTTACACACCATTGTCTGGCGGAATAATAGTGCGTGTAGACCGTTCGGATTCCTTAATCAATTGGACCTACACGTCTGTAGGTTTGATTATAAGGTGGTCGTAGTTTTCCTGGTCGTAGAAGGACTTACGATCAGGTAGCAGTCGTAGAAGAACTTACGACTATGTAGTGGTCGTAGAAGGACTTACGACCATGATGTAGTCGTAGAAGAACTTACGACTATGGGGGTGATTGTAGAAGAACTTACAATCAAAGGTTAGGCCTCTCCCTTATAGAAATAAGGGGTACTTCTGGGGACTATGTGACATCATATTTACCCATAATAAGAATTACAGATAAAAGATAAAATGAGGATTATTAGATCCTCGTCAAGTTTTCGAGAATTTGTCGATTGTGTCTTGGTCATAGAACGTGACAACGTCCAGCGACTGGTGTATTACGTAAGTGAAGTCTTACATGGACCAAAGAAAATATACATATAGGTACAAAAGTTGTTCTATGGTCTCCTTATATCTTTAAGGAAACTGAGCCATCACTTTTAAGATCACAAGGTGGTCGTACCAACCGGATATCCCCTTGGTCAAGTTCTCGGAAACAGGGAATCATCAGGTCGAATAGCAAAATTGGAGGTCGAGCTTGGGGCGTTCGACCTCCGTTTCACTTCACGAACAGCAATCAAGTCCCATGCAATAGAAGAATTCATTGTCGAGTGGACAAACCCTGAACCCACCTAAGGACCCGAGTACGAACACCACGACGAGTGGACAATGTACTTTGACGGTTCCTTGATGCTTAAAGGCTCGGGGGCTGGAGTCATCCTAATATCCCTTACTAGAGAACATATCAAATACGTCATTCGGCTAAACTTTCCTGTAACAAACAATGTGACAGAATACGAAGGTTTACTGGCAGTACTCCGAGCAGCCAAAACGCTCAAGATTCGCAGATTACTAGTGAAAGGTAATTCTCAACTAGTAGCGAATCAAGTTGGAAAATAGTATCAATGCTCGAGTACCAAGATGTCATCTTATCTGATGGAAGTACGGAAACTCGAAAATCACTTCTTCGATTTCTAGATTCAACACATTCCTAGAAAGGAAAACTTTCTGGCAGACCAGATGACACGGATAGCCTCCACGAGATCATCTGTCCCGCCTAGAGTTTTTCTCGGGTAACTCGATTCGCCCTCGATGGTTGAGCATTCCTAGAATATAGATGTTCCAATAGAGGTTGTACAAATCGATCCTGTGAACATGGATGCTCCACAGGAGGTCATCAAGCACGACCCCGGTAGAGATTTGATGACATCGGTCTACAATTATCTTCAGCATGGCATTATTCCTGAAGATGATGTAGATGATGGTCGTATTGCTTGAAAAGCCAAATCATACACTCTGATCGAACGTACCTTGTATAAACGAGGATCTCACGGAGTATTGATGAGATGCATATCTCAAACGGATGGCATTGAGCTGCTATCTGATATTCATGTAGGAGTCTGTGGAGCACATCATTCATACAGAACATTGGTCGGAAAGGCCTTCAAGCAAGGATACTACTGGCCAACTGCCCTTCATGATGCAAAAAGCTAGTGACGAAGTGCGTACAATGTCAATTTCATAGTCGACAAGTACATCAGCCGGCACAAGCTTTGCAAATAATATCTCTTTCTTGGCCTTTTTCCACCTGGGAACCAGACATTCTGGGACCTTTCCCAAGAGCGTTTAGGGGCTTCGAATTCCTTTTCGTCATGATTGACACATTTGCCAAATAGATAGAAGCTGAGTCAGTTGTAAAATAACTACTGAAGCTGCTAAGAGATTTCTCACAAAAAATATGATCACACGATTTGGTGTACCCAGTCGTATAATCACACATAACGGTGCCCATTTTTATAGTGGAAATTTTTAGGAATTCTACAAGGATCTAGGCTTCAAGTTATATTTCGCTTCTATCGCTCACCCGTAGTAGCAACAGAGTAGTTGAAAGATCCAATGGGATTATAATGCAAGGGTGAAACGCTGAGTATTCGACCAGTTAACACAACGGTCAGGAGCTTAGGTTCAAAAACTTCCTTTTGTATTATAGGCCGTTCGAACCACGACCAGTCGTGCGACCGGTGAAATACTATTTTTTCTTGTTTATGGTGTTGAAGCCATGCTTCCTCCAGAACTAAAAATAAGCTCTACTCGAACTGATCGTTACAACGAAAACGATCAAGAAGAATGACGACTCGACGACATCAATGTTCTTGAGGAACGACGAAATCAAGCCCTAATACGATCGACGGTCTACCAACATGCCATGCGAAGATATCAAAGTTGTAAGGTGCAACCTTGCAGCCTAACTGTAGGTGATCTAATTCTCATAAAAATTCAGAGCCAAGCTAATTATAATAAGCTTTCTCCAAATGGGAATATCCATACACTGTGGTCGAAGTCACCCGACCTAGTTCGGTATGACTAGCTATGTCGAACAGTATGTTTTGTCAAACTCCTAGAATATTGACCAATTCGGTAAGTTCTTTGTATAATTGTATCTTACATTATGTCATATTTGAATAAAAATTTATCATTTTTATATTTTCTTCGATGAGTGATATTGTTTATATATTTATACCCATACTCAGTTGCCTACTATTATTGTTTATACTGGTCAGAGAAGACCAACTTCTCTCGATATTCTTTAAAAGGATCTATGTTGCTCTTTGGCTCCGACAACTAAGTCAAAACTCGCAATGGTCCTAGTTGTGACCATTATGTCTATAGTTCTCACGAACGACCACACTCTTTTCTTAAAGAAACATGTGAGTACAAGGAGCATAACATAAACAACTACATATAGTGATTTATATGCTTAAGATTTTGAAGACTACATTTCTTCACTCCAACATTATGTTCTACTCTTGTTTGGCTACTGGCCGGGACACAGAAAGTCTCCTAGTCGAAGCCTCTCCTCTCCGCACGTGGTCCTGTCCACTAGAAGGAGCTTCCTAGCCTGGTCCTTTTCCTATGATCATTGCTACCAGTCGGACTTGCGTATGAGCATGTTTCACGGAATGTTTCTCATGTCTTCCGTTCTTAGCAATTATTACAACCAGTTTTGGATACTACATATAAGTAAGATCACTTATCGTTTATTGCATACATCCTTGCATATTTTCTTTCTCATCACGACAAGTCTTATCTTTCGACCATGTAATCTATTATTTGGTATTTCGATTATAGAAAACAGATCTATAACTAGTTGAAGTCACACACTGGTTCCGACCACAGTTGATTTCCTAGTATTAATACGATCAGTTTTTCTCATATAATCAGCACATACTATCAATAGTGGTCGTGACTTTTACTCTTATTCTTGGCTTACTGCTTCTTTAGTAAATATCTTCTACTATACAAGCAATCGAGGACTAGAAAATATATGAATACTTTATGAGTCAAAAGGATAAACAAAAGACTTTTTGATGAACGAAAGGTGATTTTTTACATTCACACTTCTCATATTACAATAATCTACTCTTTAGGATCACCAGACTGGTCGCTGCGTGTCGGAGATCTTACCTCCATTTCTTCTGCAACCTTATTTCCGAGAGGTGTCATTTCCTCGAAAAGTTTGGTTGCATAATCTCCCGAGCAGTTGAAGTCTTCCTCAACAGCTTAGAGATTTATATTGGGGTCGGAAGCTTTTAGCTTTGCCAAAGCAAAACCGACTCCATTCTTGACAGCTTCAACTAAAGTATGTGCATGGTTCACCCAAGTAGTTTTAAGCAAACTTTTGAGATCTTCGAGTTGTTGGCCAATAAAGTTGATCTTCTCCATGAGATCTCCTAAGTTGGGTAGTTGTGTTCCTGATCCCATATCAAAGAGCATCTTGTTGAGGGTCCAGACTTTCTCTTCAAGATCATACCCAAAAGCTGCCTCCTTGCGCGCTCAAACTCAAGAGTTTTTTTCTGTTTTCTTCAATACTTGAGTTTGCTCTGCACGAGTAGACCAAATAATAAATACATATCATTAAGGATAGTACACTGGTCAAGTTTACAACCGTTTACCTTCAACCTTTTTCTCGAAAGTTTCAAGGACTTCCTTATGCCTGGTCGTCAAGTCAGATATTCGATCGACCGGTCTTTGTTTTGACAATCTTCTTTAATCTTGGCTATTATGGTTTCTTTCGCCATAACCTCTTTTTTAAGCTTCTCCGAATCTATCAAATATGATAAAGAGAGAAGTTAATCAACAGAGAATGAGCTAACGGGTAAAGAAGGAGAGAAGAAGATATGAAAAGATGCTTACTTTCTAATTCGAAGCTATTTTGCTCTAAACTTTTATTCGCTGGGTCAGTTCTCCGACCAAAGCAAAATTCTCCACCAAATTCTACAAAAATAGCAGACTCTATGAGTTTTTGACAAAGTTTAAAGGGAAATGCTATTAAAAGTAGTCGTGGAAGCTTACCTGTATTGTCATGTTATTATATTTGGAAAAAATGGAATTGGGACTCGTCTTTGATTGACGATACGATATTCTTCCCGAAGTCTCATCGAGCTCTTTATTGTCGAAAACTCGAAAGGAACAAGGGAAAGTAACAAGAAGAGGAGACTTTCCAGCAGAGGTCGGAACCTGCTGGAAATCCACAGATACCACCACCTCCGTAGGTGGGGTTGGAGCCACCACGGGTTCTGGAACAGGCGTTGGTTCTGTCACCTGCTCGGGGGCTAGCTCGATCTCTTTCTCCTTAGAGGACTTCTCCTGAGGGATGCACTGGTCGAAAGCGACCAGAACACCAGATGATCAATAAGGAAAGAAGGAAAGAAGCTCAAGACTCTAGAAACACTAAAGGTAAGTATTTACATAGATTTCTTTTTCATATATACATACCTTGTTTTCTTAGTCTTGAACTTGAAGTGTGCTGAAGCAAAGTCCGACACGCTCGCTTTTCTTTTCTTTACAACCAGCTTCACCGATTCTAAATCGGTAGGGTTGGTTAGACCCCTCACATCCACCAACAAGAGGTCGGAAGCAATATCCTTGACCAGCTGGCCGAGAATAAGATCCATGACCATAGGGTCAGATTGTGTGGTCTCGTTGACCTCCAGAGCGGTTGCTTCAGTAGCAACTGACGGGTCGTAAGCGATCACTTAGGAGTTCACAACAACCGCCTAATTAACAATCAAAATTAGTTAGGTGAAAAAAATTATTCACCTACAATATACATTTATGTTCAATTACCTACCTCTGTAAGATCACCTTCTTGGGTGATCGTAAGAGCAGTCGGAGTATCAATCGGCTCATAACTCTCGGTGGCAACATTGATCTTCAATCCGACCGACTGCACATCATAGAGGATTTATGGTAAACCGATCGAAAAATACATAAATGGTTAAAGATAGTTGATATATTTACCTTAAACCTCTTGGCTCTCTCTGTTGCAAAAACAATCGCCAAAATTCAGGGGAAATCAGCCTTCTCATCGGGCTCCCCGGCGCAGATCATTCTGATCCAGGTTCTAACCTCGTCAAAAGAAAGGACTGCAAGAATGAACGAGGTACTTTAGGGTTACAAAGTAATCAACCAATATAAACAAACCGAACGTAATCTTTTAGGACTTACCCTCCTTGGAATCTTTGGATGCGTCGTCACGACCAATATACCATAGCAGTGAATGTACTCGGGATTTCAGGGAGCTAATTCGGCGCATAGAGAAATCTCTTACTACGTACCAAGAAGTTAAACCCCTTATACTAAGGTGTTGGATGACTTCAACCCATCTCCCCACCTTTCCTTCCTTATTCACGGAGGTGCGTCATTTCGGGTTCTCGACCACCTTCTTACCAGTATAGTAGAGGCTGCCCTTTTGGGTAACCGTCATGTAGAACCAGCTGTTCTTCCATGACGACCACGAAGACTTAGAGTACATACGGATGTACTCATTATCTTTCCCTTCGTGGAGGCGCAAGGTGTATACCCCAGGCGTCCCCATCGTCTTCCCCGACTTCGTCATCCAGTAGAAGTACTTGAAGAGCTCCAGGTCTATGGGAATTCCCAAGTACACTTCACAGAGGTATACGAAGACATTAAGATTACCAATCGTATTGAGGAAAAAGTTCACCAATTCAATTCCATAATGTTCCAAGATTGTGGGATGGAATGAATGAACTGGAAGGCTGAAACCACATTTGATATATGCGAGAAAAACAGTGATTTCCCCATCTTCGCCCTCGGAGATTGCTCTCCAGCCGCCGATCTCTAAGAAATCTGACTCTTATCTGGAAGCATCTCAATCTTCTCCAAGGCTTCAAGATTCTTTCCACTCAGAACAAAAAACAACAAGTTAGTAATCAAGTCCGACATAGTTAGGTATTGGATCAAAGAAAGAAAGGGTGTCGTGGAAGGTTGAAGGCAAAAGAGGTCGAAGGAGTTCTTTCTCTTAGAATATTAAAATGGAAAGCAGAAGGCGTAAAAACCCTAAAGCTTTGCGCTGAGGGGATTTTATAGCCGCAATTCCCTGACTACACTAGGGAATTACCCAAAAGTTCAACAGACGAAAAAGACTCTTCAGTTTCCAAGGTAGTTTCTCAAACTTTAAAATAAATACAGAACACCTCGAATGTCACGGTATTAAATGAGGGTCTGCCTGATACGACTTCATCGGAAAAAAGTATTCACACGACCAATTCATTTAAAGTTCGGGGACTAGCTAACGAGGATTAAAATCTCTATGTATTACTTTAAATACATAAATAAAAGACTATGTTTCCGTGGTCGTAAACCCTAAGACTAACGACTCCCGTGGTCGTAAGAGTCGTAAACTCTAAGGCTAATGACCCTCGTGGTCGTAAGAGTTGTAACCTCTGAAGCTAATGACCCCTGTGATCGTTAGGGTTCTAGAGGTTACTTATAAATACTGTGGTCGGATAAGGTCTTGTACCTAATCCCGACTAGATGATTACTCGCACAAGCAATGAATTGACATCGATTCGGCTCTAAGCATATCCTTTACGATGTGTTGTTAGGTCTCCTAGCGGACATCCTTCGAGGGAAACGTGTTGCCCAAAGACCACCTATCAAGCAAAGAAGGTTATTTGCCCATTGGGAATGGAAGTAGAAAGAATACATGCATGTCCGAACGATTGTATCCTCTACGTAAAGAGTATGCAGACATGCATTATTGTCCGTGTGCAAAGCATCCGATACAAGCGTCAAAATATCGCTAAGGTGAAGCAAGGACCTCCTGCTAAGATGTTGTGGTATCTGCTCGTAATCCCACGTTTGAAGCGTTTATTTGCGAACCCAAAGGAGGCAAGATTGCTGCGTTGGCACTTCGGAGGGCGTAAGAGAGATGGAAAGCTAAGACACCCTACCGATTACGCCGGTGGAGAAACTTCGATCGGAGCTTCAAGAGTTCGGTGCGAGCAGAAACATAAGGTTAGGGTTGAGTACGGATGGAATGACATCGCCTGGACCCTGCAGTGACGCGAGATCGTCACGACCCGCCTGCCTCTCCAATAGGACCCTCGATGAGTCCGCCCCAGCCTTCGCTTCAGAAGCCCGCCTCATCGGTTCCCGTCGAGAAGACGCCGAAGGGACAAGACAAGCGTGTCACCATATCGCCCCGAGTCATCTCGGATAAGACGTACGCAGCGTCCGTCTGCAAATCGATATCGAAGAAGATTGAAGCGCCTGCCAAGCCCGGGCAATACTCCCTTGGATATCCGTTGGTCTCTGACAAAGAACTAACCGGCTCGGGACTAGCTTGTCAATCTTTGCATGAGTGGTACATGCGCAAGACCCGAGGAGGGAGCCATCTGGAATCGGCGTCGGATCACGGAGGCGAGCATTTTCATCACGAGGCGGGCCAGCGTCGTGGGCTTCGAGGACTTATTCGACCTATACAACCTAACGCCTCGACGCCTCACTTCTACGATGTTGGACACGTAGTGTGTACAATCAATTTCTACACTCACGTGATAGCGATAAATATCACAACTCATTCCTTACGTCATGATACATGATGAAATGTGCCCGTCGAACCAACGAACCGTGGGTTTCCTCGACCAACGTGATCTCGAGCAAACAATAAACCAAGACGCATCCTACGTCGCAATTACATAAAATGGGATTGCTTGCTCGGACTGGCAAGGAGTACATAATGGTGCCGTACAACCGAAGTAAGTGCTTCACTACTTGCTACACAAAATTCGTTTGAACATATATAGGTTTATGACTATAGCGACATACATGAGTAGGTTCCATGGATTCTTGTGATTATTGTGCCAAAGAGGAACACGGTATTGTACCTTGATTCTCTACTCAACAAAAACCATGACTTCACCCTTCTTAAAGAAATACTCGAAAGGTACGATCATTTCCTCCGCATAATTGTATTGTAGTCTTCCTTCATTTGAAATGGACGAGGATAACTTTTTGGAATCATGTAGAGCGTTCATCGGCTATGTTGTTGAGGAGGTTTATACAAGGAAGCAGACGCCACACTAACCCACAAGATGCGATTTAAGGTTTATATCATACTCAGTAAATATTGCGTCTCGAAATGACTATACTATATATGTATACCCATTTTTGCAAAGGTCACGCAAGAAAACAAGATCACCTATGCGCATTCTACGTATGCCATCATATGCGGCTATTGATTAATTCCACGATACACGATCCCCAGGTAGGTCAATCTCGCTATAGTTATTTTCTAATTATAAATTTAAATATATATTCTTACTACTTTACTCTTGCTAGCTGAGGACTTCACGTCTGATTAAAAGCACTCGAAGAACGAGGTCACACATGTTCGAGGTTGCTCTGCGACTTCATCAAGTCGAAATCGTTAACCCCGACGGAGAGTTTCACGTCGTCGACTAGTTGTAATTGATTCAATATTAAAACTCACTTTGACTAGTTGTAATTGATTCAATATTGTAACTCACTTGACTAGTTGTAATTGAATTTGTAACTCTAGCGACAATACTCAAACATTCTTTTGTTCTTAATGTACTGGATTTGAGGAGCAATTGGCATAGAGAAATTTCTTATCTAATTGCATAAAGTTAAACCCTTATACTAAGGTGTTGGATGACTTCAACCCATCTCCCCCTTTCCTTCCTTATTCACGAGGGCGCATTTGTTCTCGACCACCTTCTTACCAAATAGTAGAGGCCTTTTGGGTAACCGTCATGTAGAACCATTGTTTTCCATGACGACCAGAAGACTTAGAGTACATACGGATGTACTCATTATCTTTCCCTTCGTGAGGCGCAAGGTGTATACCCAGCGCCCCATCGTCTTCCCGACTCCATCCAGAGAAGTACTTGAAGAGCTCGTTCTATGGGAATTCCCAAGTACACTTCAGAGGTATACGAAGACATTAAGATTACCAATCGTATTGAGGAAAAAGTTCACCAATTCAATTCCATAATGTTCCAAGATTGTGGGATGGAATGAATGAACGGAAGGTAAACCACATTTGATATATGCGAGAAAATAGATTTCCCATCTTCGCCCTCGAGATTGCTCTCCATACCGATCTCTAAGAAATCGACTTTATCGAAGCATCTCAATCTTCTCCAAGGCTTCAAGATTCTTTCCACTCGAACAAAAAACAACAAGTTAGTAATCAAGTCCGACATAGTTAGGTATTGGATCAAAGAAAGAAAGGGTGTCGTGGAAGGTTGAAGGCAAAAGAGGTCGAAGGAGTTCTTTCTCTTAGAATATTAAAATGGAAAGGATAAAACCCTAAAGCTTTTTCGAGGGGATTTTATAGCCGCAATTCCGACTACACTAGGGAATTACCCAAAAGTTCAAGAAAAAGACTCTTGTTTCAAGGTAGTTTCTCAAACTTTAAAATAAATACGAACACCTCGAATGTCACGGATTAAATGAGGGTCCCGATCGACTTCATCGGAAAAAGTATTCACCGACCAATTCATTTAAAGTTCGGGGACTAGCTAACGAGGATTAAAATCTCTATGTATTACTTTAAATACATAAATAAAAGACTATGTTTCCGTGGTCGTAAACCCTAAGACTAACGACTCGTGGTCGTAAGAGTCGTAAACTCTAAGGCTAATGACCGTGGTCGAAGAGTTGTAACCTCAAGCTAATGACCCTGTGATCGTTAGGGTTCTAGAGGTTACTTATAGTACACCGGTCGGATAAGGTCTTGTACCTAATCCCGACTAGATGATTACTCGCACAAGCAATGAATTGACATCTGATTCGGCTCTAAGCATATCCTTTACGATGTGATGAATAAAGCACATGTCGTATTGGCTCCTGACCATACGACGTTTCATGATCCTAAGACACTGGCGATAAACTACCATGCGGTTTAGTATCTCACAGACATTAAACCGCCAAATGGTTGATACTTCATCAACCGTCGGCCTCCGACTTCACACTCCCAACGACTATACGAATTAACGCCACCACTTCATCGCTATTTAAGGATGGCGCGACGGCGGAAAGGAGATCAAGCCAATTCGGAAAATCAACAGACGATTGGATTTCATCTGAAGCATAATCATAGCAAGTACTGTGTTGAATGCAATTAAGATTAGTCCATTGCCTTGTCAAGGGCGCCCCCTGTAAAGGATTCAGTTCATAGCAATAAAGAGCAGCATCATCATCTCCCAAGAACTCGTTGTCATTTTTCTCTGTTTTATTTCTTAAGATCGAGTACTCGATCGTCGACAACAGTTTAGTTGCAGCTTTGTTTGATTAATTAAATGTCACTATATGTACTATGTAGGACTTGATTACACTCCTAATGTCTAATAATGGCGATCTGGTCCGAGCAACTTGACACATAATCAACCGATCAACACATATCCTGTGAAGTGATGTCTTATCAGCTGGCTACAAGGTAGGAGTATACCTGCATGTCTAAGAATTTACTAGTGCAAACTTAATTTGAATCCTGGTAGATCGAGCAACCTTGTGCTTAACTAGTAATTATTATACATCACACCCAATTGAAAGGGCTTTTGTTCTGTCAAAAAGAATAACTAATTAGAGGCCTTTCTTTGAACTGATCATTAGCAATTTCGTCGAAAATGATTGGGGTCCAATCCAACAAATGGTGGTTAAATAACGCACTTGATTAATTCATGCAAGAGATCGTTTTCGGCGAAAATGCCAAGTTCAGGAGAAGTTAACCAGAGAGGGATCGTCGATCGCATCGAGAATTGATCCGTGTGAGTCCGTCAAATTAAAGCAAAGCAAAGCATCGATCGCGGTCACGGGAAGAAAGTCTCGCAAGCATCGGTTGACGTTGATTTCCTCGATCGGCATGCGAAATTACAGCCACGAGCACGACCAACTGCAGATGAAACCTGCGCCGGAAACACGGCGGCGAGCGCCGAGCAGCAGTGGCCTCGGCACGACGGCGACGGCGACGGCGACGTGGCACAACCCATGGCCCATCGCCTCCTGCGCGGACCAGAAGCAACTAGAGTATACTCGCAAGGGGACGCGCACAGCAGCGACTAATCCAAAGCATTCGAGGCACGAGCGGAAGCACATGCTTAACCTTATCGCTTATCACTGGCCACCTAGCAAGCTAGCTAGCTGCTCCTCCAGTGATTAAGACAGGCCTTAACTAGTGCTACTAGGTACTTAAATTATTAGTGCATCTGTTTCTCAATCATTTGATGGTTCTGAGATTGTCCGTTTCAATCTTTGCATGAGTGGTACATGCGCAAGACCCAGAGGAGGGAGCCAATCGGAATCGCCGACACGGAGCGAGCATTTTCATCACGAGGCGGCCCTCGTGGGCTTCGAGGACTTATTCGACCTATACAACCTAATCGCCTCGACGCCTCACTTCTACGATGTTGGACATCGTAGTGTGTACAATCAATTTCTACACTCACGTGATAGCGATAAATATCACAACTCATTCCTTACGCATGATACATGATGAAATGTGCCCGTCGAACCAACGAACCGGTGGGTTTCCTCGACCAGACGTGATCTCGAGCAAACAATAAACCAAGACGATCCTACGTCGCTAATTACATAAAATGGGATTGCTTGCTCAGGACTAAGGAGTACATAATGGTGCCGATAACCGAAGTAAGTGCTTCACTACTTGCTACACAAAATTCGTTTGAACATATATAGGTTTATGACTATAGCGACATACATGAGTAGGTTCCATCGGATTCTTGTGATTATTGTGCCAAAGAGGAACACGTATTGTACCTTGATTCTCTACTCAACAAAAACCATGACTTCACCCTTCTTAAAGAAATACTCGAAAGGTACGATCATTTCCTCCGCACATAATTGTATTGTAGTCTTCCTTCATTTGAAATGGACGAGGATAACTTTTTGGAATCATGTAGGGCGTTCATCGGCTATGTTGCTGAGGGAGGTTTATACAAGGAACGACGCCACACTAACCCACAAGATGCGATTTAAGGTTTATATCATACTCGTAAATATTGCGCCTCAAATGACTGTATCTATATATGTATACCCATTTTTGCAAAGGTCGCCAAAGAAAACAAGATCACCTATCGCATTCTACGTATGCCATCATATGCGCTATTGATTAATTCCACGATACACGATCCCCGTGAGGTCAATCTCGCTATAGTTATTTTCTAATTATAAATTTAAATATATATTCTTACTACTTTACTCTTGCTAGCAGGGACTTCAACGTCTGCTTAAAAGCACCTGAAGAACGAGGTCACACATGTTCGAGGGTTGCTCGCAGCTTCATCAAGTCGGAAATCGTTAACCCCGACGGAGAGTTTCACGTCGTCGACTAGTTGTAATTGATTCAATATTAAAACTCACTTTGACTAGTTGTAATTGATTCAATATTGTAACTCACTTTGACTAGTTGTAATTCAATTTGTAACTCTAGCGACAATACTTCAAACATTCTTTTTGTTCTTTTATCGCTACTTGGATCATTGAGAATCAATTGCTTAGAGTATTTCCTTATCTACTGAAATTTGCACTTGGTCTTTTGGTCGCTTGTCGTTGGTCGTACCGACAAAAGATGACCAGCTTTTCCTCCCTTATTTCCTCAATTCTGATTAAAGATTAAGTTGGGTCCCGTATTAGTTATGTATACTCTAAACTTAAGCAAACCTATCATCTTGTTCAAAGTTTAATCACCCATCAAACTTTAAAGTCTCAGATTTATTTTCAAAGAATTGATCGCACTCTATCTATTTTCGTTTAGCAAGCAAAGAATTCATTATTTCCTATCACTTGGTGCTAGTAGATGATGAGTTATCTTGCTAACCATGTTAGGAATACTCTAAACTAAAGTATAGTACTTGTGATCATTTAACTCAAAGAAATTGCATTTGGTGTTTGTCTGCTTCGCTTTGAATACAAAACGCAACTCGCTTGAACTGAAATCGTGGTTAGTGCTAATCGATGTTTGGTGAGGAGTTAGACTTCTTAGTATACTCATTTATTTGTAGCTTAATCCGAAATATTATTTCCTCTCGCCTAATATAGCAACAAGTTTGCTTGTGTAATCTCTCTGCTTTTTTTTGCAAAATCAAAACGCAACTTCGCTTGAACTGAAATTGCTAATTAGTGCTAATAGATGTTAAGTGATAAGTTAAACTTGTAGTTGTACTTATCTAGCTGTAACTCCATCTAGTATGTCAATTTGTTATAGTCTAATGGAGCATCAAATTTTCATCCTTAAATTGCTCGATTTTGATTTCAAAATCGACATCCGCTATTCCTAGTAAGCCTCCAATTTTGATGACCTAGTAATCGATGTTAAATAATAAGTTAGGCTTTAAGTTTTACTCATTAACAAGTAATCTAAGTAAAATCATTGCTTGGTTCAAAGCAAAATCAGCAAGCTATCACTTTGCAATCGCCAAATCTCAATTTTGCCATATGCTATCAAGCGCTAACGAATTGATTTTGCTTATAACATAGTTATGATGAATAGACTGGAAATTCTCATTCCCAGAATATCGGTCATTTTTTCTAAACCTGTTTTATTTCTTAAGATCAGTACTGATCGTCGACAACAGTTTAGTTGCAGCTTTGTTTGATTAATTAAATGTCACTATATGTACTATGTAGGACTTGATTACACTCCTAATGTCTAATAATGGCGATCTGGTCCGAGCAACTTGACACATAATCAACCGATCAACACATATCCTGTGAAGTGATGTCTTATCAGCTGGCTACAAGGTAGGAGTATACCTGCATGTCTAAGAATTTACTAGTGCAAACTTAATTTGAATCCTGGTAGATCGAGCAACCTTGTGCTTAACTAGTAATTATTATACATCACACCCAATTGAAAGGGCTTTTGTTCTGTCAAAAAGAATAACTAATTAGAGGCCTTTCTTTGAACTGATCATTAGCAATTTCGTCGAAAATGATTGGGGTCCAATCCAACAAATGGTGGTTAAATAACGCACTTGATTAATTCATGCAAGAGATCGTTTTCGGCGAAAATGCCAAGTTCAGGAGAAGTTAACCAGAGAGGATCGTCGATCGCATCGAGAATTGATCCGTGAGTCCGTCAAATTAAAGCAAAGCAAAGCATCGATCGCGGTCACGGGAAGAAAGTCTCGCAAGCATCGGTTGACGTTGATTTCGATCGGCATGCGAAATTACAGCCACGAGCACGACCAACTGCAGATGAAACCTGCGCCGGAAACACGGCGGCGAGCGCCGAGCAGCAGTGGCCTCGGCACGACGGCGACGGCGACGGCGACGTGGCACAACCCATGGCCCATCGCCTCCTGCGCGGACCAGAAGCAACTAGAGTATACTCGCAAGGACGCGCACAGCAGCGACTAATCCAAAGCATTCGAGGCACGAGCGGAGCACATGCTTAACCTTATCGCTTATCACTGGCCACCTAGCAAGCTAGCTAGCTGCTCCTCCAGTGATTAAGACAGGCCTTAACTAGTGCTACTAGGTACTTAAATTATTAGTGCATCTGTTTCTCAATCATTTGATGGTTCTGAGATTGTCCGTTTCAATATATTGTTCACCGGGTAGTAATACTAGTGTAGTTTTTGATGTTCGAGGGTTGCTCTGCAGACTTCATCAAGTCGGAAATCGTTAACCCCGACGGAGAGTTTCACGTCGTCGACTAGTTGTAATTGATTCAATATTAAAACTCACTTTGACTAGTTGTAATTGATTCAATATTGTAACTCACTTTGACTAGTTGTAATTCAATTTGTAACTCTAGCGACAATACTTCAAACATTCTTTTTGTTCTTTTATCGCTACTTGGATCATTGAGAATCAATTGCTTAGAGTATTTCCTTATCTCTGAAATTTGCACTTGGTCTTTTGGTCGCTTGTCGGTTGGTCGGCTGACCAAAAGATGACCGCTTTTCCTCCCTTATTTCTGTCAATTCTTGATTAAAGATTAAGTTGGGTCCTGGTATTAGTTATGTATACTCTAAACTTAAGCAAACCTATCATCTTGTTCAAAGTTTAATCACCCATCAAACTTTAAAGTCTCAGATCTATTTTCAAAGAATTGATCGCACTCTATCTATTTTCGGTTTCTAGCGAGCAAAGAACTTCATTATTTCCTATCACTTGGTGCTAGTAGATGATGAGTTATCTTGCTAACCATGTTAGGAATACTCTAAACTAAAGTATAGTACTTGTGATCATTTAACTCAGCAAATTGCATTTGGTGTTTGTCTGCTTCGATTTTTGAATATCGAAACGCAACTCGCTTTGAATCGAAATCGGTGGTTAGTGCTAATCGATGTTTGGTGAGGAGTTAGACTTCTTAGTATACTCATTTATTTGTAGCTTAATCCGAAATATTATTTCCTCTCAGTCTAATATAGCAGCAAGTTTGCTTGTGCTAATCATCTGTTTTCGCTTTTTGCAAATCGAAATCGCAACTTCGCTTGAACTGAAATTGCTAATTAGTGCTAATAGATGTTAAGTGATAAGTTAAACTTGTAGTTGTACTTATCTAGCTGTAACTCCATCTAGTATGTCAATTTGTTATAGTCTAATGGAGCATCAAATTTTCATCCTTAAATCTGTCCAGATTTTCAGATTTCAAAATCTGACATCTGCTATTCCTAGTAAGCCTCCAATTTTGATGACTGCTAGTAACTGATGTTAAATAATAAGTTAGGCTTTAAGTTTTACTCATTAACAAGTAATCTAAGTAAAATCATTGCTTGGTTCAAAGCAAAAATCAGCAAGCTATCACTTTGCAATCTGCCCAAATCTCAATTTTGCCATATCTGAAACTGTAGCACAGTCTAACTGAATTTGATTTTGCTTGATAACTGATAGTTAGTGATGAATTAGACTTGGTAAATTTCTCAATTAACTGAGAATTAATCCAGAGTAGCATTTTCTTCTAAAATCCTAGTTTCTAAATCTGTTTCTTTGAGATTTGTCCGATTTGGTTTTGTTAGAAACACAAATCGTAGTCCGCTTTTTAATCATCTTGCTAGTGAATATTAGCTGATGCTATGTGATGAGATAGGTTTTAAATATTGCTCATTTAGCTGTAGCTTAATCAAAATATCATTTTCTTAGTCTAATGAAGCACCAAATTATTTCTCTGCAATCTGTCAAATTTCTGGTTTTGCTAAAACCTGAAACTGTAGCTACCCTGATTTCCCATTTCGGTTTTGCTACTACTGATGGTCATGCCGACTGTGATACTTCGATATCACAGACGGTTTTTAATAGAACTGTCAGCGATACAGTATCACGACGGTTCTTGATTAAAACCGCTCGTGATACTTCAATATCGCGCACGGTTTTTAATAGAATAAATGCGTGATATCGAATTATCACGAGCGGTTCTATTGAAAACCCGTCGTGATATTGAAGTATCACGACGGTTTTAATCAAGAACCGCTCGTGATACTTCCGTATCGCGAGCGGTTCTATTAAAAACCGTCTCGTGATACTTCGTATCGCTGACGGTTTAAATTAAGAACCGCTCGTGATACGTCCGTATCACGCGAGCGGTTCTATTAAAAACCGTCGTGATACTCGTATCACGACGGTTGCAAAACCGCTCGTGATACTCAGTATCACGACGGTTGCAAAACGTCTGTGATAACGCTTTGTTATCACAGACATAAAAATGCGAGCGGTTGAAAAACGTCGTGATGATTGCCCGAACCGTCTGTGATGACCCTTTGTGTAGTAGTGGATGCACTGGTCAAAAGCGACTGAAACACCAGAGGATCCATAAGGAAAGAAGGAAAGAAGCTCAAGACTCTAGAAACACTAAAGGTAAGTATTTACATAGATTTCTTTTTCATATATACATACCATGTTTTCTTAGTCTTGAACTTGAAGTGTGCTGAAGCAAAGTCCGACACGCTCGCTTTTCTTTTTTTTTTTACAACCAGCTTCACCGATTCTAAATCGGTAGGGTTGGTTAGACCCCTCACATCCACCGACAAGAGGTCAGAAGTAATATCCTTGACCAGCTAGCCGAGAATAAGATCCATGACCATAGGGTCAGATTGTGTGGTCTCGTTGACCTCCAGAGCTGTTGCTTCGGTAGCAACTAACGGGTCGTAAGCGATCACTTAGGAGTTCACAACAACCGCCTAATTAACAATCAAAATTAGTTAGGTGAAAAAAATTATTCACCTACAATATACATTTCTGTTCAATTACCTACCTCTGTAAGATCACCTTCTTGGGTGATCGTAAGAGCAGTCGGTGGCATCATTGATCTTCAATCCGACCGACTGCACATCATAGAGGATTTATGGTAAACCGATCGGAAAACACATAAATGGTTAAAGATAGTTGATATATTTACCTTAAACCTCTTGGCTCTCTCTGTTGCAGAAACAATCGCCAAAATTCAGGGGAAATCAGCCTTCTCATTGGGCTCCCCGGCGCAGATCATTCTGATCCAAGTTCTAACCTCGTCAAAAGAAAGGACTGCAAGAATGAACGAGATACTTTAAGGTTACAAAGTAATCAACCAATATAAACAAACCGAACGTAATCTTTTAGGACTTACCCTCCTTGGAATCTTTGGATGCGTCGTCACGACCAATATACCATAGCAGTGAATGTGCTCGGAATTTCAGGGAGTTAATTCGGCGCATAGAGAAATCTCTTACTACGTACCAAGAAGTTAAACCCTTGATACTAAGCTGTTGGATGGCTTCAACCCATCTCCCCACCTTTCCTTCCTTATTCACGGAGGAGCGTCATTTCTTGTTCTCGACCGCCTTGTTACCAGTATAGTAGAGGTTGTCCTTTTGAGTAACTGTCATGTAGAACCATCTATTATTCCATGACGACCATGAAGACTTTGAGTACATACTGATGTACTCATCAGCTTTCCCTTCGTGGAGGCGTAAGGTGTATACCCCAGGCGTCCCCATCGTTTCCCCCGACTTCGTCATCCTGTAGAAGTACTTGAAGAACTCTAGGTCTACGGGAATTCCAAAGTACGCTTCACAGAGGTAGACGAAGACGTTAAGATTAGCAATCGCATATTGTGGGGATGAATGAATGAACCGGAAGGCTGAAACCACATTTGATATATGCGAGAAAAATATAGATTTCCCCATCTTCGCCGCTCGGAGATTGCTCTCCAGCCGCCGATCTACAAGAAATCTGACTCTTATATGGAAGCATCCCATTCTTCTCCAAGGCTTCAAGATTCTTTCCACTCAGAACAAAAATCGGCAAGTTAGTAATCAAGTCCGACATAGTTAGGTATTGGATCAAAGAAAGAAAGAGTGTTGTGGAAGATTGAAGGCAAAAGAGGTCGGGGGAGTTCTTTCTCTTAGAATATTAAAATGGAAAGCAGAAGGCGTAAAAACCCTAAAGCTTTGCGCCGAGGGGATTTTATAGCCGCAATTCCCTAACTGCACTAGGGAATTACCCAAAAGTTCAACGGACGAAAAAGATTCTTCAGTTTCCAAGGTAGTTTATCAAACTTTAAAATAAATACAGAACACCTCGAATGTCACGGTATTAAATGAGGGTCTGCCTGATACGACTTCATCGGAAAAAAGTATTCACACGCCCAATTCATTTAAAGTTCAGGGGCTAGCTAACGAGGATTAAAATCTCTATGTATTACTTTAAATACATAAATGAAAGACTATGTTTCCGTGGTCGTAAACCCTAAGACTAACGACCCCCGTGGTCGTAAGAGTCGTAAACTCTAAGGCTAATGACCCTCGTGGTCGTAAAAGTTGTAACCTCTGAAGCTAATGACCCATGTGATCGTTAGGGTTCTAGAGGTTACTTATAGGTACACTGGTCGGATAAGGTCTTGTACCTAATCCCCGACTAGATGATTACTCGCACAAGCAATGAATTGACATCTGATTCGGCTCTAAGCATATCCTTTACGATGTGATGAATAAAGCACATGTCGTATTGGCTCCTGACCATACGACGTTTCATGATCCTAAGACACTAGCGATAAACTACCATGCGGTTTAGTATCTCACAGACATTAAACCGCCAAATAGTTGATACTTCATCAACCGTCGCCGCGCTCCGACCAGTTGCGACACTCCCAACAGGCAGCTATACCAGAATTAACTGCCACCACTTCATCAGCTATTTAAGGATGGACGCGAACGGCGGAAAGGAGATCGAAGCTAATTCGGAAAATCAACAGACGATTGAATTTCATCTGAAGCATAATCATAGCAAGTACTGTGTTGAATGCAATTAAGATTAGTCCATTGCCTTGTCAAGGCGCTCAGTAAAGCGATTGATTCATAGAATAAAGAAAGAAAGATCATCATCTTCCAAGAACTCTTTGCCATTTTTCTATGTTTTATTTTGTAAGATCAAGTACTCGATTGTCGACAACAGTTTAGTTGCAGCTTTGTTTGATTAATTAAATGTCACTATATGTACTACATGTAGGACTTGATTACACTCCTAATGTCCAATAATGGCGATCTGGTCCGAGCAACTTGACACATAATCAACCGATCAACACATATCCTGTGAAGTGATGTCTTATCAGCTGGCTACAAGGTAGGAGTATACCTGCATGTCTCAGAATTTACTAGTGCAAACTTAATTTGAATCCTGGTAGATCGAGCAACCTTGTGCTTAACTAGTAATTATTATATATCACACCCAATTGAAAGGGCTTTTGTTCTGTCAAAAAGAATAACTAATTAGAGGCCTTTCTTTGAACTGATCATTAGCAATTTCGTCGAAAATGATTGGGGTCCAATCCAACAAATGGTGGTTAAATAACGCACTTGATTAATTCATGCAAGAGATCGTTTTCGGCGAAAATGCCAAGTTCAGGAGAAGTTAACCAGAGAGGGATCGTCGATCGCATCGAGAATTGATCCGTGTGAGTCCGTCAAATTAAAGCAAAGCAAAGCATCGATCGCGGTCACGGGAAGAAAGTCTCGCAAGCATCGGTTGACGTTGATTTCCTCGATCGGCATGCGAAATTACAGCCACGACCAAGTGCAGATGAAACCTGCGCCGGAAACACGGCGGCGAGCGCCGAGCAGCAGTGGCCTCGGCACGACGGCGACGGCGACGGCGACGTGGCACAACCCATGGCCCATCGCCTCCTGCGCGGACCAGAAGCAACTAGAGTATACTCGCAAGGGGACGCGCACAGCAGCGACTAATCCAAAGCATTCGAGGCACGAGCGGAAGCACATGCTTAACCTTATCGCTTATCACTGGCCACCTAGCAAGCTAGCTAGCTGCTCCTCCAGTGATTAAGACAGGCCTTAACTAGTGCTACTAGGTACTTAAATTATTAGTGCATCTGTTTCTCAATCATTTGATGGTTCTGAGATTGTCCGTTTCAATATATTGTTCACCGGGTAGTAATACGTAGTGTAGTTTTTTGTAAAAATCCTCTACTGTCTATCTATATGTAAATATTTTCAAAAAGATTACGTGGTTGTGGTATATCATTTAATAGGAGTACGCGGAGATGTCTTCTAGATTTAACACTTCTTCGATTTGTACGTAGGATCGACAAATACAGCGAAGCAGATAACCTTAACCGGGAAACAACACGCATATTCGCATCAACTGCCTAGTAGCAGTACATATACAAATAATCAAAGTGGTGACATATGTCGCCGTCGTGGAACTAGGTAGCTTGGGGATCTTGGAAGCTCAGGATCCTGCTACGTGTTGCGAGGTGGCCTTCTGGCGTCAAGCATTTGTTGTTAGTGGCACTTAATCTAATCTAATCCTTTTTCGATCGAGAGAGAGAGAGAGAGAGAAGTGGATCGATCTAGATGCGATTATCGATGCGATTAAGCATGGGACGTATCTGCTTAGCGATCTCTTATCCGCCCGCGACGGCGCGCTGTCTCCTTCACACGGCACATGCGATATGATATATGCATGTGATGCGCTCTTAATTGTTCGTGAGGCCAATGCTTGATTCAGCTTAGAGAGTGCCTGTAGCAATTCAAGGCTACTCGATCGATGATCGATGCAGCTGGCAATGACTCCCTCTGGTCACTAGAGAAAGTTGTTTTGGACACTGACCCTGTCTCTCGAAACGTAGCTTTGACCACTTGTTTGTATGATAATAGATTTATAGGACATAATAAAGCTATCTTTTTATGAGAATTCTTTTCGAGACAACTCTATGTATGCTATTTTTTATGTGTTCAATCTAAATATTGAAAAGGATGTCGATAGCTAAAGTTTACGAGGCTTGGCTGCACGTACCACAAAATGATATTCTTTTGTGACTAGAACGAGTAGAAAGAAACTCGAGTTACACGGTTAGGACTAGCAATTGATGTGATATGTAAGCCATATAGTTCAAAGTACATCAACTAGTGCGATACACAATTCATATAAAGGGACGATCGTCCCACCACCCCCTCGTACGAAAAACTCCAACGAACACGAATTGCCCGTGAGTCCCTCGCCCACCCCAACTGTCCACCACTTCTCCTCTCCCCACCTCGCTTCTGCTTCACATCTCCGATCGAGTGCCATCGACACGAGGAGGAGCCACCGAGGAAGGGAGATGAAGGCAGGGGGACAAGAGACAGAGGCTCATCATGCTGACTCGCATCGGCAGTGGCTTAAACCCCGACCTCACTTCTTTGGTTAGCCACCACTCTTCTTTGGTTAGCCACCACTGCCGCCATCGACGCGCTCGTCAAAAATTGATATTTACTTTACGATGAATGATCATGTCCGCTGGTACATCTCATCATATTTTAGGACTCTGTTGCAATGCGCAGACGCCGTACTAGTATGAGTTAAAGACCTATTTGAAAGAGGGGAGCTGCTCTAGAAATTTTTAAAAACTAATTCAAATCACTCATGCGATAGGAAAGAGTCTTATTGTTACTGGTTTGATATTTCTAAAAATACGGATCCTCGGTATTAGTAGGGGCTAATGCAAAGGATATCAAATTGATCATCGAAAGGCATGGGTGGGTCCACGTCCACCGTAACCAAGCGGCTACTCGACTCGAACCTCCCATTTAAAGCCCACCACCACCTTCAACGAACGCATCACGCACACCAATCCTTCTCCTCTTCCCACCAGATCAATCAATCCAAGTATCTCGCCGCCGCCGCTCGCCGGATGGCGGGGTCATCCGCGGTATGGACGGCGCACCACGGCTGCAAGGTCCACGCCCACCGGCTCACGGAGCAGAGGAGGCGCCGGGGGAGCCTCGCCCCAAAGAGGAGGGGCGACTTCGCGAGGCCCTTCGCCGCGAGCCTCGTTGTCACGGCGCCGGCGGTGAGGACGGCGTCGGAGGAGGCCGTCTACGAGGTGGTGCTGCGGCAGGCCGCACTGGTGGAGGACGGGGTGAAGGGGGCGCCGCGGCGGCGGTGGGCGGAGGAGGACGCCGGGCGGGAGGGGGAGCTGCTCGGCTGGGGCCTCCTCGGGGATGCCTACGACCGCTGCGGCGAGGTCTGCGCCGAGTACGCCAAGACCTTCTACCTAGGTGGGTCCCTGCTTCCTCATTAGTAAATTGTTTCACAGGTGGAGGTGAAACTATTTCATTTTTCTACCACTGATCGAGTAGCATTATCTGGAATTCTGGACAGTATAACCGAAGGTATGATTTCATTTAGATTCTTTCTTGTTCTTGAGTAGAAAGACTTGATTAGAGCGAATACGTAAATACGTATGCGACAATACAGAGTTCACGACATCAAATTCCAATATTATGTAACTAACTACACGTCGTTTAGATTCTGCCATACTTTTTTTAGCACTGCAAGAGCAATTAGGGGTAAAATCCTTGAATATATATAAAAATATGAACACTCCTAATTTTCTACAATACAGAAAATATACCCACTGTGCCTAAACAGTTCAGGAACTCTCATGGCTCTCTAAACAGCAACTGTACATGTATATACAAATATTTGCGGACTTGGGTACCCGGTTGGTAAGATAATGCACGTGGGCGCTGGGTGCCTGCCATCTTGGCCATCTCAAGGAAATAATCAACGTGGCAGTGTTGTGCTGTAGAATTATGGTGGGCTAGTAGCAATTTATAGCTTTCTTGAACAGTGTCAGGCCCAGCGATAGATTGCTTGGTGGGGTTGAGGTGATGTGGAGATGCATGGGCTTGATTTAATCATACAACCTTCTAGTTTTTTTTAATCTTCTTTTGTGTTTCTGTTTCCACTTGGATCTCCGACCTTGTAAGAAATCATTTTCTATCGCTATGAGCCTACAGCTTTTTAAAAAATTATAGAAAACAGAGACTATGAGCCTATAACTAGCAGTAGCTTGATGGTTAATGCTAAGATTTCCTTCCTACAGTCGACTTTTACCATCTTTCATTTCTCACGGTTTTTGTGCGCGTCAATTCACCTTTCAGGTACACAACTTATGACTCCTGAAAGGCGCAAAGCTGTTTGGGCAATCTATGGTACGGTTGAGTTGCAGATTTACTTATTACTGACACTGGTGAAAATTAAGCTGACGGTTGTTGTCCATGACCTTATTAATTCTTATATATTGTTGTTATTTTTACCCTTTGCAGTATGGTGCAGAAGAACTGATGAGCTAGTGGATGGTCCTAACTCATCTTACATTACACCAAAGGCACTTGATCGATGGGAGAAGAGATTAGAAGATCTCTTCGAAGGCCGCCCATATGATATGTACGATGCAGCCCTCTCAGACACAGTGTCAAAGTTCCCGGTAGATATCCAGGTAACACAGCCAACATGCTACTGTAGCATGTCTGAAATACTATTTAGAGCTACTAAATTTAATTATTATTATGCATTATTTTATGCTCCTGCAACATCATAATTTCTTTTCTTTACAGCCATTCAAAGATATGATTGAAGGAATGAGGCTTGACCTATGGAAATCGAGGTACAGAAGCTTTGATGAGCTCTACCTCTACTGCTACTACGTCGCTGGGACGGTTGGTCTCATGACAGTACCGGTGATGGGCATTGCCCCGGACTCGAAGGCCTCAACCGAGACCGTGTACAATGCTGCACTAGCTCTTGGGATTGCCAACCAGCTGACAAATATTCTCAGAGATGTAGGCGAAGAGTAAGTGCCAATTTGCTTACCACCAGGTATATTCTTGGCCATGGATAGAAATCCCGGCAGTTATCGGCCGGTAACCGCCGGTTACCGGTTTTACCGGTGGGTACCGGGATTTAGAAAACCGGCCGATGTTTTCCCGGTTTAGCAAATTCAAATTCTAGATTTTGAATTTCGGTCGGTTTTTAAGCAAATTCAAAATTCAGTTTTCAAACTTCGGCCAGGTTTTCTCCGGGATTTCCGGTTACCGGCCGGTAACGGAGAAATGGCGTTGGGCGGTATTTTATCCGGTACCGGGATTTTCATCCTTGTTCTTGGCTGAGTAAATTGTGGATCTGGACCTGATATAGATGTATTTTGACACCCAATATATTTTGCATCAAACAATTGTGCTTTAAAATGTAGTCTAGAATGTACCCAATCAGATGTCTTTCGTATTGAAATTTAAACTGTATATAGGTTTACTGTATTTTACTCTCCGTCTATTTGTCAGCAAGGAACAGGTTAACCTGTCGCTCTTCATAATTCTTTGTTTTTGCTCGGTTGCAATGTAATGTGTTTGTTGTGGATGGAATTTCAGCGCGAGGAGGGGGAGAATATACCTTCCGATGGATGAATTGGCACAAGCAGGTCTGACAGAAGAGGACGTATTCAGAGGGAAAGTGACAGATAAATGGAGGAGGTTCATGAAGGGCCAAATCCAGCGGGCCAGGTTGTTCTTTGATGAGGCTGAGAAGGGCGTCCCCCATCTAGACTCTGCGAGCAGATGGCCGGTATGTGAGGCTAGAAATTCAGCATTTTGATGTTCTGTCTACAAGATTGAAAATTTCCAGTAAACTGGTGTTCTATAGGGCTGGATATATTTACCATTTGGATTATTCTTTTCCCTCAGGTTCTAGCATCTTTGTGGCTGTACAGGCAGATCCTGGATGCCATTGAGGCGAACGACTACAACAACTTCACCAAGCGCGCGTACGTAGGCAAGGCAAAGAAGCTGCTGTCGTTACCGGTTGCATATGCAAGAGCAGCTGTTGCATCTTGAGCAATCCCTAGATCAGATGTTTTTTCGTCTTCATTTTCTTTTTCTTTTTCCATTTCTTGGCTGTTGTGTATAGTCAGCTGCCTGTATGCCATAAGCCTGTCACGGTTTTTAGTTCAAGGGACTGATTCCAGGTCCCACAATACTCAGCTCTTGTTACAATACAGTGGATTTTTTTTTTTTTTTGCAATTCAACAACCATCACTCTTCAGGAATTCAGCTGTGCAAGCTCTCCTGAGTTACGGATGCCAGAATTCAGGCACACTGGCCTGAACAGTGAGAATACACAGCTAGAAGAAGTCCAGGCTCCAAACTATACTCCAGACTTTGCATCTGCTGTCTCTGTCAGTCAATCACGTAGTAAGCTTGTGGTTTGGGTCAAAGAGAAAAGAAAAGCTCGTGACAGCCAAAAGTGAAAAAGAACACCAGGGAATGCTCATCAACAGACCGGCTTAAGCTTGGGAAATTCTTGAGTTGGCTAATGCTGTTGGTGGCACTGGCACATCCTCTCAAGTCCGAAGAATGGGAGCCACTTTTGGGTGGCCTCTAGACCTTTGGACGCTTTATGGGTCGTCGTCTCCTACCAGCAGCAGCACACGAGTGGCTGGCAGTTGCAGCTGCTGTGGTGTGGTTCACTCTGGCCGTCGCGACTCTAAACCATACCTTGTGATACTGATCTCTACTATTTAGGAATTAGATTTAGTGGTCTTTCGTGCTTCCCATCCTCTTCAGTGTCTGTTGGATCAACAAACGGAACATGACAGTCCAGCGGAACATGACAGTCCAGATCGAGTCGCTAAGCATAATAATAACAGTTGGTGACCCGATATGTTAGGACTATGATTTTTTTTAATGAACAGTGCTACATGTCTAACGTCCGGTGGAACAGACGCTCACTCCATTCCCATAACTACGCATCCCCTTTCGTCAATCTTTCATCATCTTTCGTCGATCTTTTTAAAAAATACAGCTCTTCTCTCTCCATGTGCATCCTCTTTCATCGATCTTTTAAAAAATACAACTCTTCTCTCTCCCTGCGCATCCTCTTTCCTCAATCTTTCCGTAGCGCTCTGCCCGCTCCTGGTCGTCGTGCCGCTGCTCTGCTTCGCCATCGCCGTCATCCGATTCCGACACGGAGGAGGAGGAGAAGGAGGGGTAGCTGCTCACCACCGCTGGAGGGCGCGGGGGCCCACCGAGGGGCGCTGCTACACAAGTACCTCGAGGACCAAATGGAGCTCGTCGGGGCCGAGGCTGAGGTGAAGACGGAGGCCGAGGACGCCATAGTGACCATGCTTCGAGAAAGCTATTGGCAGCATACGACAAGAAACAGAGGTACTACCAATTGGGGAACACGAGAAACAAAGCTTGATTAAACTTTTGTGTTGTTTTCTTGGAGGAAATTGCCCCCTTTTTGCTCCATGTTTTTAGCTATGGTAGATCAGATGTTAAGAGGAGGATTCATGTTGTTCGCGGGATGTAGTAGTGAGTTGAGATCATCTCCAAATTAGGTGCAACAATTTTGAACAAAGCCTTTTTGTTGTGACCGGTGAAAAAAATGTTGCGATCGGTGAAAAAAATATTGCATTTCTCCTGTTGTTTCCTTTTTTTATTGCTACCGTTGAATAAAATGTTGCCACCATTGAAAAAAAAATGTTCACATGTTCTTTCCTTGTGCTGCATTGGATTTTCCACTGTGTTTGATATTTTTCGTAGTGTTTTTGTTGTGACGTTGAAAAAATATATCACAATCCGTTGACAAAAAATGTTACGCTCGTGGAAAAAGATATTGCAATCAGGACGTATCGCGTATGTCTGAGTTATAGTTGTGCCCTTTTTAATCCGAGTACACTAGAATTTTTCAATACGAGTGTAAATTGGCATGACTTGCAGAGCGAATTTGTTTTCTCGTGAGCTCTAGATACTGCCTAAGCGCATCCACAGTGTGGGCACTAAGACACTGTTTGTTTAGGCTTAGATTTTTTAGCTTATAGTTTAAAGTCGTTTTTTTGGTTTAAGTAGCTTATAAGTACCTAGCTTTTAAGCCAACCATGGGTATTTGGTAATCTGATTTTTTATGGACTGGTTGGTTTTTTTGTTTGGAAATGTCTAAAATATTCTTGGTCATGTCTTGATAATACCAAACATTTCTTTGCAACCAGCAGTACCAAATCCTGATATAAAAATTCAACGACGTCAATTCAGAGACCAGAATCACACATCACAGTTCATTGATATGGATGTTTTTTTTGTACTTTTTTGAATCAAATTTGAAAATGGCAGTGTATATGTAATTTTTTTCTACATAATTTAAATTATTTTAACCTAGTCGATTGATAAACAACAATTAGAAAGGCACAAAACTGCATGATTGTTTTGACTGATGATTCATGAAGGTACAAAACTACACACAGATTTTGTAGTTTTCTATGATCTCATCCCCCTACAGTCAGTAAGGTGGAAGTTTTATAGAAAGAATCACTATGTCGCTAAAAAAAAGTGGGTGGGCTATACAGAGACAAGGCAACACACAAACCCATTAAGCTTACCACAACCTTGAGCCATATGATTATTCGATTAGCAATAAGAAGCAGAGGTTCCAGGATAACCCCATTGGCCATAAAACAGTAGAGAAAATAAGAGTAATGCAAGTGGAGATACCAATACACAATTACGCATCATGATGCACCACTTAAAATAGATCCAGCACTTGTAATATCAGTCATCTGAAGTGAAATGGATGAAATCTCCCAAAATTTGATATCATGTTGTGATTATCATATCACGAAGAAAGATCTTCCACAACTCCATATCACCCTATAAATTTAATTTCAATTGTGCAGATATTATCCATATTGACTTCAAAAATTCTTCTTCTGTGATAATACTTGGCATGGCAGACAATAATAAATCCCAACAAGAATACTCGACGCAGCATATTTCCATGTTCAAAGGACATGTTTCTATTAGTTGCAAAATCTGCTAACAACATGGTTTCAGCAAACGATATTTCTCGATAAAGTTCTTCTTTAACAAGATAAGCATTCGAGGGGGGCGGCGGCGGCGGGTGAGGGGAGGAGGCGGCGCAGGTGAAGGGGGGCGTCGAGCGAGGGGAGGAGGTGGCGGCGTCAGGCTGGGGAGGAGGCGACGTCGGGCAAGGGGAGGCGGCAGCGGCAGGCAATAGGAGGTGACGACGAGCGAGGGGAGGAGGAGGTGGTGTCGGGCTGGGGAGCCGAGTCCTAGGCGACGGGGAGAAGAAATTCTGGGCAGGGAGGAATGAGAAGAAAAAAAACAAAAGTATTTCAACTTACGCGTTTGATGGGTAATTTTATTAAAGTTTAGTTTAAAATGGTTATTCTATTCCGCAAAAGTAAAAAAAAACACCCATCTTATGGTTTATGACTTTTTAGTTTAAAATAACTTTTTTTATAAACCAGTTAAAAAAAAAGTCACCCATTTGTTTAGGGTAGACTTTTTTGCTTTTAAACTAAAGTAAAAATCTAAACAAACAGGGTCTAAGGATAGGTTCTAAGAATTGGGTTTTTTTTTGTTTTATTGAGGGAGAGGAGAATGAATTCGAATTCGAATTCGAATTGGATTTGGATAATAGTACTAGTCTAGCGACAAGGGAATAAAATGGAGAGAAAGAAAGAACGCGACAAGCTACGGCCCAGTCACAGGGCTCAGATTCCCACGCAAGGCCCACGCGCGATTGCAGAAGCCCACTAATATTTAGTGGCACACTTGGGGCTTCAAGCCCGCGAGGACGAGACGAGGCTGCCCGAAACCCCACTCCACTGATCGCTTCCGAGCCCAGAAAAACCCTCGTGTCCGGCGTCGGCGCCATGAACGTGTTCGCGGGGGTCGCCGGCGGCGCGGCGCCGAAGGAGGCGGGATCCGTAGGCGCCGGCGTAGGCGGGGCGCTGCTGGAGTTGACGCCGCACAAGATGGCGCTGTGCCACCTCGTGCAGGTCTTCGCGCCGCCGGCGCAGGCGGGGGCCACCGCGCTGCCGTTCCCCTTCGAATCCGTCGCCCACCACAACCGCCTCGGCCTCTTCCTCTTCGCTCTCACCCGCGTACGTACGCTCTTCCCCTTAAACTCTACTCCTAGCGGGCTAGCCCTGTCCCTCACTACTTCCATTGGTGATGTGATATTGTGTTTTGGATTGGGCGCAGATTGCTCCTAAGGATGTGGAAATTAGTGCTACCGTTTTCTCTAAACCCCGTTGCGTACACTGATTGGCATTGGAACTTAGAACGAGTTACTTAATTTCTGCGAGCGAATGATCCATTTAGTGTCGAGCAAAACCTAGGGAAGTAGTGATTCCATATCTGGTATTAGGTAAAGCATAAGTTGTTCGTGAACTTACTCGATGTTGTTATCACGATTGCTCAGTTTTCTGTACTGATTGTTTGCAAGCCGGTATATTTCGTATGCTAATATTAACAGCTGATGTAACCATAATATCATTATGGCTTTGCAACTGCAACTTTTTTGATATATTCAATTTGAACTTGGCTCGAGAGAGTGGTCGTCGATAGTCGATACACTTATTATCGTTCAACTGCATGTAAGTCATCCACTCGTTTTGATATTTTCTTGGTGGTATGTTGGAATAGCTGCGCACTTGTGGTCATGTGTATATTACATTGTAACTGCTATTTTCTTGTCTCTCCAAGCCATCATTGCCTTTCAGTCCACTCAGACATGTCCTGCTTATTCTTCTTGTAGTCATGTGAGGACTTTCTGGAACCTCCACTGGAAGAGCTACTAAGGCAGTTGAAGGCGGTAGATGATTTAGTTAATGGTTGGCTCTGTGAGCAGCTGACAAGTGCCCTGTCAGCACTTACCTCACCAGATGATTTGTTCAACTTTTTCGATAAGCTACGAGGTGAGATTCACAGTATGGAGGGATGTTTTTGAGTCCCTGGTATTTCGTGCTTAGAAAGGCTATCAAATAGACAGCTTACCCTGCAATGATTTTTCATTTTTGCCAGGTGTGTTCACTCCACCGGAAGGTGCAAATGTGGAAGACGTATTTCTGGACCCAAATAGTCAGCTTGGAGTTTTCCTTCGTTGCTGTATACTCTCCTTCAATTCAATGACTTTCGAGGTGCTGCAAGTAGAACAATGCATTCATAACCTTTTGTCGTTGGTGTTTTTGTGCCTGTCTCTTTTCTTATTTAGGGCACTAAGTGTGTTTGTTGAAAATTCTTGTAGGGTGTGTGCCATCTGTTGGCAAATCTCGTGGTGTATTGTAGCTCCACTGACACTTCATATGACTTGGCAGAAGATGAGGACTTTAACAATGAAATAGACATGAGCAACTTGATGGATGCAGATATAGGAGTTAGAACTGGTATATTTGACAAATACAGTCAATGTTATACCGCTGAGAGCCATATGGGGGAGAGCTCTTCATCGCTAATTCACGCACCAATCTCACTCCATGATTTTGATGAAGGTAAATCTGAACACTAAATCCATAACCTATTGTTGCTTTGATTTTTATGAGAGTGTGGAATTATTTTGAAAGATGCCAAACAAGAACAAATAGAAGGCACACCAGAGTTTTCAGAATCACCCTCCATCAATAAAAAAGAATGTGATGATCATAACATCAGGGAAGAAAAGCTATCTCAGAATTTGGCATTGAATCAGTTTCATTCTGTGCTATCATCTGGGATCATGAAAAGAGCAACCCACTACCTTAATGAGTATTGATAGAAACAGCATCCATTATGAGTATTTTCTTCTGATTCCAAGCTTGAAGCGTTTGCCTCCTTTCTTTAGGGAATGCGCATAAGTTTTGCGCGTCTTTGCATTAAGATAGGGAGAATAAAGAACAAAATTCAGTTACAGCAGTAGTTACAAGGCAAACCGCCTGGAGATTGCCTCCTAACATGTTGTAATTTTGGCTTCTGATATTAGCGAAATGTGGGGTAGCATGAACAGATTGCCTCCAAATAATGTCATCTAACTGGTTTACAACTCTTACGCTTTATTTTTTGGTCTTATAATTAGTTGGTAATAGTAATACCAGCCTTCACCTCCATGCTTCATTCTCTAATGCCACTCTAACGCTGAAAGGTGGAGCATTTGCCAATTTATGTTATTTCTGAATTGTGGTTCAGGATTTTACCAAATGATATTCACCACACTTATTACGGATTAGTTCTTTTATTTTGTACATGTGCTGGTTGTTTTTATTACCAAATAGATTAAGCGAATGGTTTTCACTTGTTTTTCAATACCATATGCAATTTTATTTGGAAAAGTTATTTTGGTTTTATTAGAATGTCAAAAGGAAGTTCTATTTGTTGAAACATATTTTTATATTTCTTTTTTGTGCTAGCTAATATTTCCAAAGCAGACGATAATCCAACTTGTCTGAGATCAAGGTGGCAATTAGAGGCATATCTTAACCAACAAGCTGATATTCTTGAGAAGTGAGTGCCCTTTCCTACATTTAATCAGTTAATACTACCACAAACTTGTCCTACTTCTAGAAAAGGACATGATGCAGAATCTTTAATGGCAGCTCTTTTCTGTAGGGATCCCAGCTCAGTGCCTTTGAATTCATTTAACGCCACTATGACACAGCTTCAGACATTAGCTCCGGAGCTTCATCGTGTAAGTTACGGCACAGTGCGGTGCCTTACTTCTTCTATGAACCTATGTGGAACTGTGAACAGCTCCTGATCATTTTTGTTTATTTTTATCCGTGTTCTGTCAGGTCCAGTTCTTGCAGTACTTGAATGCTCTTTGCCATGATGACTACATTGCCTCATTAGATAATCTTCATCGCTATTTTGATTACAGGTTAATCCCAAACTCCCAACTGTAATAGCGGGAGCGGTTGTTGTTTTGACCACCTTTTCAATGATTGTTTGTTACTGTTGAGCATTTAGTCACGAACTGATTGCTGGGGAGTGCTTGATGTTTTGACCGCCTGTTCTGTTCATTTAAGCAGTGCTTGACGGCCCATTTGTTTTAGTTAATCCATGTCTCCTAAACAAGTATGACAACTATAATTGGTAAATTAAAGAATGTTGATTTCTAGCATGTTCTCAACTGACCACAAGGCCTTTCTTTTGTTCACATTCAAGAATGATGCAGCCTTTTTTGAGTTTTGACTTATCTAAATCTCTATTGCTTTCTGTATTACCAAGATGGATTGAATTGGGATAATACAAGTGTTGGAGTCCTGATACATCAGTCTACTCTTGTTGTGTTCTAGAATATAGATTGTGGAAGCACATGTGTGAAGTAAAATTGTCACGAGACTATTCATTCACCATTGGGGACCTTTTGTTACCCTAGTCTAGTTTTGCTTAATGCTACCGCTAATTTCTTGTCCTGCTTGCTAGGCTAAAAGTTTGGAGTCTTTTGTCTACTAGTCAAGAGAAAGCTTCTGTGATGATGACATTTTGTGGCATATACTATATGTTGAAAACACAGAAACCTCTTGTAATTTTGTTCTTATTAGTTATTTTATATGGATGATGTAGTGCCGGAATGCAAGGACTTTTCAGTCGTTCTGTGTCTCCATTCCAGGATGTTATTGTTGGAAAGTATGAGAGTGCTCTGCTCTGCTTAGGCAACTTGCACTGTTACTTTGGACATCCGAAGAAGGCCCTAGAGGTAATATAAGGTATTTGGTTTTCCTTGTTTTCTGCTACCAGCCTATCACTCTATGGACCTGTTTGTTTCAATATTGCACATTGTTAATTGTTCTGTTGTCTTGCTTTCTTCCAGGCATTCACAGAAGCAGTGCGTGTTTCTCAGATGGTTAGTTACTGAACTGGGCACTTTCTCAAATATGATTATACCCTACCATTTTGAAAGAAACTTGAGATTCAGTTTGTTTTACGTTACAATGAGTTGATCTAATAGTTTAGGAAGGTTTCAGTCAGTTTTGTTATTGTTAATATATTTCTAGCAGGGTTCTGTTACTCTGAACTTTCCTATTTTTCAGCCAGATTTGTCATGCACAAAATTACATTCTGGTCACCATGTTTAGTTTTAAGTAATTCTATAATTCACAACAAATATCATTGCACAAATAAATCTTGTCACCTGATAGCATGGTGACATCACATCAAATTTCATTAGTATTCAGAATTTTGACACTTCCTTGCCCCCAAGTTTGAGCACTAGCATAACCTGAAATACAATCACCATATTTAATATTTTCCTTTTCTAACCCAATTCATTTAAAGTAGGATAGTCTGATAGGATTTTTCAGGATACAATTTCTTCATACCAGGTTCTCAATTTCGAAATCTATTGCATCTATGTATTTCCCAGCACCGCCAAGGTGGCTTGAGGGCCCTGAACAGATGGATCTCTCCAAATTGTTAGGTTATTAACCTGATGTGCCAGTTCCGTGGTTCATCATAATCCAAATTTCCTTATAGTCAGATTGCCAGATAAGATACTGTATGTAAGCTAGCTGAGGTTCTTGTACAAATTATGAAAAAAATCAGATGCATTATTTTTTCTAGTGATATTTAAATATTTACGCAAGCTGCAAGCCACTCTTCAATTGGCTGCTTAACCGATGCTCTCATTTTTTCCCCCCAGAACAATGATGACTCATGCCTTGCCTATATATTAGCAGCCATTTCGAATCTATTATCAAAGATAGGCATGCCAAGCACACTTGGAATAATCGGTTCTCCATATGCACTTGGGAGCAATATTGGATTAGGCACACCATTGTCCATTCAGCAGCAGCTGCTTGTTCTTTTAAAGCGATCACTTAAGAGAGCTGATATCTTGAAACTTACAAGCTTACTATCCTTTGATCACCTCTCGCTTGCAAAATTTGATCTGAAGGTATTATCTCTGTTTGGTATTGTTTGATGCTTAAGTTCCTTTATTTATCTTCCTGCTTGTGTATCCTGTCCTAGTAATGTCAGCGTTCAAACATGGCATCACAATGTTTATCGTAGTGTCACTATGGTGGTATGGCATCAGTTCTTTGATCTTGAAAAGGCTATATGTCTTTTAGTTAATAACATATTCATGTTCTTTAATTTAGCACATTGTTGTTTTTCTGTCCTTTTGTTCTGACTGTAAACCTGGGTTATCAGCATGTCCAAAGGCCATTGGTGTCTTTTGGCCCTAATGCTTCTACAAAGCTTAGAACATGTCCTGCAGATGTCTGCAAGGTATGCTGCACCTACTCTGTACTCAATATCCCAGTCATCCTCGACACACAGTGGGTGTATACGTTTTGCTTCTAAATTATTATTTTTTTGTCTTGTATTTTACTGCAGAATTTGAGGTTAAGTTCCCGCGTGTTGACTGACTTTGGCGTAGATGGTTTATCAACTTCAAATGATAATGGTAGTTTTAGCAGTTCGTGGCTTAGGAATCTGTCCGCTGCTTCTAGTTCTTGGTGTAGCAGCTCGACGAAGTCTAGAAAACTACTTACAAATGACTTTGACAATTTCCATTTTCATGCACAACCAAGTCCAATACCTCCATCTGTATTGCAATTAGCTGGTTCAGCATATTTGCTGAGGGCCACTGCCTGGGAGCACTATGGGAGGTACTTATCTGTTCTCTGTCAATGTTTACTATAAAAAGATCAATTCTTATAGCAAAAAATGTGGGTTGTCGTACCCTTTTTTCCAGCCTGGCACAGTACTGTAGTCTTGTGGGAAAAGTGAGTGTTGGATAAGCAATGACTAAGTGTGGCTTCTTCAAGTTATATTAGATCGTATTTTGTACTGAACTTCAAATCCATCTGTATCCTTTCTAGAAAACTAATGTTGGTGATTTTCACCCATCTTTTGTTAACCCTCTTCACAGTTCTCCGATGGTTCGAATGAATGCTTTGGTCTATGCAACCTGCTTTGCTGATGCTGCAAGGTAAGAACATATTAAAATTTTACCGATCATTCAACACTTTTACAGCCTTATATTTCTACAACTTTATAAGTTGTACTTCCTCCATGATTTTCCTGTTTCATGTAAGCTATAGCTTTTAATTTTAAATCATCTTGATGCTTTGCCAATCTGGATACGTGATAGTATTGTATTTTCCCTTAAAGTTCATCAGATCTGTCGCTAGCATATGTCAAGCTAATTCAACAATTAGCAGTATTCAAGGGATATTCAGGTTAGTTTCCATATGACCAATATGTGCTATAGCCTCCAAGAGTTACGTAAGTTTCCACAGTTTCTCATGGCCTATCATTTTCTGATTGTTCTGCAGCGGCATTCCGTGCTCTCAAGCTTGCTGAAGAGAAGTTCCCATCTTCAACAAATTCACACATCCAGCTTCTTAAAATGCAATTACTACATGAACGTGCCCTGCATCGGTACAGAACTGTCTCTGCACTTCTTTTAGCGTCTGCATTCTGCATCCATAATCTGATATGTTTTTATTTGGTGCAAAATTGATCTATATAGAGGACACCTGAGAGTTGCACAACAGATCTGTGATGAGTTTGGGGTTCTGTCATCTTGTGTTAGTGGAGCAGACATTGAGCTAAAGACAGAAGCTAGTCTACGACATGCCCGCACGCTACTTGCCGCAAAACAGTTTAGCCAGGTTCTGGATTTCCTTGCTTATTATATTTTCCCTAAGAAGCATGTATTACTCATTATATTGTTCATTTGATTTAGAAACTTGTCAAAATAATACATTACCTTTTACTGCAAGTGCATTAAATATATTTGAACACATCGACCCCTCTTCCCTTATTATAAACCATGCTGCTTCCTGAGTACATTTCATTTTCAATCATGCTGATCAAAGAATTCACAGAAAAAAAAGATCTATTTCCTTGTATTTGAGTTTCGTTTGTGCAGGCAGCAAGTGTGGCGAATTCTCTTTTCTCTACATGCTACAAGTACAACATGCAAGTAGAGAATGCAAGTGTTCTTTTATTACTTGCTGAAATACATAAAGTATGACCATCGTTTTTGTTGAAACCAGAACCTAATAAATATTGCAAATTTGCAATGTCATACAGAGAAAACTAATATTTTTCCTTCCTTTCCCAGGGATCTGACAACGCAGTCCTTGGGCTCCCTTATGCATTAGCCAGCCAATCATTCTGCAAATCATTTAACTTAGATCTGCTTGAAGCTTCAGCCACACTTACTCTCGCTGAATTGTGGCTTGCTCTTGGATCAAGCCATGCAAAAAGGGCCTTGAATCTTGTATATCAAAGCCTTCCGATGATTCTTGGTCATGGTGGTCTTGAGCTGCGTGCTCGAGCTCACATAGTTTTAGCAAAATGCCATTTATCTGATCCAAAACTTTCAGGTATATCCTAATGATAATTTCCCATTCAGGAGGTTCTTACTTTGCAACCCTTTATATTCTGTTACATGGACAATCCTTTTGAGGATCCTTAATGTGCTTCAGCAATCACATATTCTGTCATTGATTTTCTGTAATCCTTTCCTGAGTACTTATGCGCAGGGAAAAAATTCCCGGCCGGTAACCAGCGCGGTTACCGGTTACCGGCTGGGGTCCGGGATCCAAAATCCCGGCCAGTTTTCTCGGGTTTTGCAAGTTCAAATATCAAATATCAAATTTTGGTTGATTTTTAAGCAGATTTAAACGAAATTCAGCCGTGTTTTTCCCGAGAAAACCGGTAACTGACCGGTTACTGTTCCTGGCCGCGGTTACCGTTCCTAGCCCCCTGCCGGGATTCGGTCTGGTACCAGGAATTTTTTCCCTGGTTATGCATGTCATTTCTTCTGAAAGTGATAGTTTCAGATATAGATACGTCTGAAGCCCCTTTCCTCTAGATGCTAGATCTGTTGTGTTTCCTATAAATGTGAAGGTCCTTTTGTTACGACAGTTTCTGAGGATCCTTCTGTTTATCTGTGATCCTTTCCTGAATAGTTGTGCATGTTATTCCTTCTGAAAGTGATAGTTTCAGGATATTGGTACGCCTGAATACCTGAAACCTTTCCCCTAGATGCTAGATCTGTTATGCTTCCTATAACTATGAAGGTCCTTTTGCTATGACAGTTTCTGAAGATCCTTCTGCTGTTCTGGATCCTCTAAACCAAGCTGCTGAAGATCTGCAAGTTTTGGAGGTGAGCTGACGGATCAATGTTGAATGTTTGTTTCTGAAACACAAGATATTACTGGGATCAAACACACATAAAATCTTTTTAACATCTGACCAATTGATATAGTACCATGAGATGGCGGCAGAGGCATACTATCTGAAGGCAATGGCATACAACTATCTCGGCAAGCTAGATGAGAGGGAAGAAGCTGCAGCTTCTTTCAAAGAGCATGTCACTGCCCTCGAAAACCCGCATAACGAAGAGGATTCTCTTGCTTTTTGATATTGCAAAGGCAAAATCAGGTTTCTGCTTCTCCAGCAGCCCACAGCGTGTTTCCTTTGTGGGATCGATCCAGTGGTCGCAGCGAAATTGTCTCACTGAAATGTGAGAAACTTCAGTTGTGGGGTGCCAAAAGTAATCAGCTCACCGTACTTGTTGTATTGTCCGGTAGCTGGTGGTCATGACTAGGTAATTCTGACCCCAGAAATCTGTTCAGGAGTTGCCGTATAATTGTAACATTGTGGGGAACTGGCCCTTGCCATATCTGCTGATCACCCGTTGCTACCTGTGTATTTACCCCAGTTTTAGAAAGGCGCCAGTCCAGCCAAAGGCCAAAGCCAACACTAGATTGTAAGATCGATGTACCATGATACCATGTTATATTAGCGGTATATGCTGTGCTATGCTTCAGAGCTTGTGGTACATGATACATCATGATGCGGCGAAGATCAACAACCAAGTGGTGGTGCTACATGTCTAAGGTTAGTGCTTTTGTACAAGGCGACTACATCATGATGTGGTGAAGATCAACAACCAAGTGAGGTGCTACATGCCGAAGGTTAGTGCTTTTGTACAATGCAACTACATCATGATGCGGTGAAGATCAACAACCGAGTGAGGTGCTACGTGTCTAAGGTTAGTGCTTTTGTACAATGCAACTACATCATGATGTGGTGAAGATCAACAATCGATACATGCTAGTACAACTTGCACTCCATCGTCAAGAAGAAGAAGAAAAGAAGCAGCAGCAGCAGCGGGCCTAGAGCCGGTCGGTCGATCGAGTCGGTGATATTATTTTACTGCAGGTCTGCCTAGCCAGATTGTCGCCGGCCGCTGTGTGTGTATATGTCCTGTACGTACAGTAGGCCGGCCGGGCACCAATAATTGGCGTACGGATGGACCGGGTATGGTGGGCGTGTGGCCGGCCGACAGCGCGAGCTACGGCCGTGCAGTGTCACCTTGCGCGCGAAATCAGTGGGAATCAGCATGTGCATCCGTCCATCGATATGATGCCCAAACAAACCATGCTTCCAACAGTTTAACTACCGCATGGATGGTGCCGCCCTCCCCCCTCCCCCTCTCCCTAATGCCGGTCCGCCGTCGCCGGAGAAGAACCCAAACTTTCCATTTTTATCGTCTGATTTTCTTCCCATTGTCCTTTTTACTATATCTGACAAGCGTTCAGCCCTCCTCCTTGATTTGCAAGTTTTCGTTCCATACCTATGATATATAGATAGCAAAAGCCACTTTCAATCGCTCTCTACTCGGTTGATAGTAGCTATGGCCATGCTTAGCTAGTAGCTAGTGACACTGATGATCAAGTGTTCGATCAGTATGAGTGGCTCTTTAAATTAATGATTTAAGTGGTTGATGCATGGCTGGCTTATGACGATCGAGGCTGACGTTCGACTGGCTAAAGTTGTTATAAAGCGCCAAATCGCCTGTGCTGCGTTACTAGTAGCACTGCAGATCAGCAGTTAATTAAATTAACTACACGGATGCACTTCCAAACACGCATGCCTCAAGACAACAAAAGCTGTTGCTGTCGTCTCTTTTATGTGAAAAGGAGGCGACCATGATCACATCCCACACTCACAAGTTTATTTCGGGTAAAAAAAAAATCAATTTGTACCTACCAAAGTTTGTCCTGATCCAACGTTTTAAAAAAAAATAAAAAGAAGTTCGTCCTGATCTGAAACAGGTGAAAGAGCATGATGCATGCATGAATTACTTCTAGTTACAGCACCGCCGATCGAATGGCCGTCAGTGAAGGGCCACATACTCTAACGACTAATCTAACGGCCCAAATGCATTCTAACCATAGGCCGGCCGGAGTAATTCACAAGTCAGCAAGTAGTCAATACATGTCAACAGAAGTATTCATATTACACATAATAACCAGCACTGCATCAGCATCATCACCTTCTCTCTCTCTCTCTCTCTCTCTCTGCTCATCAAAACTCCCAAGAGGAGAAAAAAAGAACGTAAAAGAAATCCGTGAAAAAAAAACAAGGCCACAAATTCTTCGAGCTACGAGTATTTACACAGATGGATGCTAAGAAGCCAGGAGCTCTCACTGCAAGATCGAAAAAGCGGCTACTCGCCGTCCCCGGCGGCGGCGAGCGCGCGGCGGAAGACGGCAGCGGGGCATGGGATGCGGAGCGGGCCCTGGTGGTCGTACCCGTACTCCTGCGCCGCGCGGCCGAGGAGCTCCGCCAGCGCCGGCCGGCCCAGCAGCTCGGCGCGCACCACGAACCGCTCCGTCCCCGCACCCTCCCCGCCGACGTACACCGGTACGTGCCCCTCCGGCACCCCCGCGTGCGGCTTCTTCCCGCCGCGCCGCCTCGCCGGGGACGTCGAGGAGTCGCCAACGCGGGAGAGCCGTCTGATCAGCTGCTTCATCGGATCGCACGGCCCAGATCCGTTTCGAGTGTGTCAAGCAGGCGTTCCTGTGTGGTGGCGCGGTGGAGAGGGGCTATTTATAGCAGCAGGGCGCGCTGCTCTTCCGTCCATGACGTGTGGGGTCGCAGTCAGTGGGACCCCGGTATCAGTGGGTTTGTTGGGGGTGGTGGGAGGAGCGCAGAGGTACAGGTGGGAGTACGGCGTCAGGTACGGCACCTTTTCGTCTCGTTTTTTTTTCCCTTCCTTTTTTATCTTTTCTTGCGTGATAGAATCCATTCTTTTTGCAAATCTTTTTGCCTTTTCCCGGTGCAGACGTGCTTCGCTTTTTTGTGGGCCCGGACTGTTGCAGAATTGTTTGGCCAAAAGGCACTTGAAGCCATGGTCACCCAGACGTGTGTACTTGGATTCATTCCCACTTCGTTTTCAAGTAGAAAGATGGAGCCGGTGTCCGTAACACTCATGTAATTCACTAATTTGTAGGACTAGACATTCATTAGCAATATTGTTTAGCACAGAGTTTAGGCCAGAGTATATATATATATATATATAACGACATGTATATTACTCCCCGATCCGGTCACAAAAAAACATCGTTTTGGAGTGCGAATGATCAAACTTTCACAATCAATATCTTTTTTTTTGGTCAGTATTTAGATTGAATATGGAAAAAGTAGGTACATATTTGTCTAAAAAAAACTTTCATAAAATCATATAATATAATTTTATTAGGTTTATAAAGATATCACAACTAAAATCAGTGATCAATGTTGTATTTTGAAGACCATATCAATGTCCAAAACGACATTCGTCTGGGACGGGTGGAGTATCACGTCAGCATCTACCATTTGGTCTTAAGTTAATCGGGGGAGTATTAGGCCTGCACCTGATATTTTTTTGGGGGGTTGAAGTCAACCAATAACTCATTTGATTACACCAGTTTGTTGCAAGATTAAAGAAAAGCATGTGACAACCTCCTTGGAGACGTCAACTAATTAAACATTTAATCGGAAGTGACACTATCTACCTGATATATTAATTTGGATGATCTACGCATATATACCTGAACAGGCTTGATTACCTTAATTACGCACCTATGATTTTACACGTCGTCAGTTGATCAATGGTCTCCATCAAATGATGCGACGGCTCTAGGTGGCATATAGACATCGATCAGCATGATGCATCGAACATTTTGTTTGGTCTTGCACAAATTAATCAACGAGCAGATATACAATACACACTACTACCAGAAACGAAATTAATTTCTACTGTATACGAAACGGAAGGTTCTTTTTTCTTACTACAATCTAGGCCTAGCTATCTAATAGTGTTTCATGTACACTTTGTTAGTTTATGACTTAATTTGTCTAGAGCTACCGATCAAATTTGTTGATTACCGCGGGTTCGGGATAGTCTGTTATAAAACTCTACTTTCAAACCGAACCAAAAGGGTGGTCTGCTTATTTGCGCATCTAAATTTGTTTTGAAGTTTGCATAAATGCTTGAGAATATATTTATGTGTCTTGTAGGTTAGTTAGATTTTTAAGATATCCTAAACATTGAAAATAACAATAGAAGATTAAAGGAAAATGCAATCTGATAAACGTAATTGAAGTATGAGCTTTGATGGAAGAAAATCATTGTACATAATAAGTTGTTGGGGGTTCTTATAAACTAATCACTCTCTATCGTACATAGATCATGAAGCTGCATGCCCCTATATTATTACTCTATTAGTTACTTTTTTTCCTCCAAATTGTAGGTGTGCATATGTTCCTTTATTTAATCTTAAACAATATGTTTGATTATATATGCGGTAAATTATCTTATTAGTTTACATAGTATTAGACCTTGCTCACGCATACACCGATGCACTATGAGCGACTTACATTGAATTTATCTCCTTCACACGCCGACTGCCCCACCGAACTATGTGTCTTCTATCTCTTCTCTCCGTCATAGCTTTTTTGTTTCAACCTCCAACATTAATTAAGCTCAAATTTTCATCGATCTCTCTCACCTCCTACCCCTTCTAATACAATACTTTACCACGCAGTTATCTTCTATTTATATCCAATATATGTTTAATGCTGACTGTTGCGACATCAACATGCATACACATGCAACCGTCGTCGATCCCAGCTGTGGACACGTGTCACGCTCTCTCTAGTGACCTCGAGCCTATTCCCTACGATTACGCTATCTCTACTCCAAGATTTGTGCTCCTCTGCCTCTGTACGTCTGTGCTTCTATTCGCACGAATACATACATGTGCATACGCATGAATGGTGTTTTACATGCTCAATGTCATCTTCTCTCATTTCAGTCGTTCCTCTTCTTTGACGTTGACCAACTCAACGATGTGGCTTCCTCATTAACCGCGATAGCCTCTCATCTTCACTGATACCGACATGTCTACTTTAGTCGTTGTCTAACGATATGAATAATCTTTTCGTCGTCGCTGACAACGACGACACCACATCGTCCATAGCTCGTCTTCAATACAAAACTCCATGTCCTCTCTAACGTTAGGGCCTCCCTATCATCGAGTTTTTTTTGGCAACTAACTTATTGAATAACGTCGATGCCCACCACTTATCATCATGGCACTTGTCTCCTTTAACACTGTACTTTCTCTTCAATGGCTTTGGCTAGCAGTACGTAATTCTTCTCGTTGAACCAATAAGGTGAGAAACACAACATTGTCATCATCTTCGTCGCCGCTGCCTCAACTCTCCGCTTCCCCATGGGTCAATATCTTCTTTCAGGACAGATCGATGTCATTGCACTCTTTCGTGGTCTCCTCCGATACCATTCATGTTATCCTCATTATAACTTTTATTTTTTCTTTTAGTTATTATTTTTATTCCATAGGAAGTAACAATAGAAACACGTGACCATGGGAGCGAACATGGTGGCTTTTTTTTTGTGTTTTCTCCGACACCATTTGTGTCATTCTTGTTATAACTTGTATTTTTATTCAATATTTTTATTATTTTTATTGGAGTTCATATACAAATCAAATTGCTAAATTTATTCTGAATTTTAGTTATTTATGGATTTTACTTTGGAATTCTTATGGAAATCAAATTACAAATTTCCTTTTATTTTTCATTCTGAATTTTAGTTCTCTTTATGGGAATTTGTACCGAATCCAATTGCTAATCATCCCCCCATCCAAATTACAGTTATTTTGGGAATTTACTTTTGAATTCGTATTGAAATGAAATTGCTAATTTTAATTTTAATTTTATTCCAAATTTTAGTTTTTTTTGTTGGATTTCGTATACAATTATAATAGCCTATTATTGTTTAATTTTTATTCTGAAATATAATTCTTGGAATTCGTATGGAAATCAAATTGTTGGATTTCATAGACACATGTACTTGTCAATTTTTTTAAAATGTCGATTTAATGTAAATCAAATTGCCAATTTTTTATTTTTTTATTCCAAATTATATTTTTATTGTACTTGACATGAACTCTTTTACTTAGGAATTAGTATTGCTGATTTTATTTTATTTTGTATTTGAAATGTTAGTTTTATCGTACTTGACATGTGCTGTTTTTTTAATCCATACCGTTGTAGTCTGGAGCCACCATGATCGATGTTGTAAATGATTAATGTTGGAATTTTCAGCACTTGAGAGTGAACGTGGTGGCTTCTTTTGACTCTGGTTTAATAAGGTAATGGATGTTTATTTATGCCACACATTTAACATAATTAAGTACGTACTAGAACACTTACATTTTCTTTCAAGAATGTGACTTGAGCTAGCATATGAATATAGTGGTTGGGGAAAAAAAAAACTTAGAACTTAAAGGGCGAGCAGCCGTACACACAGGGTGCCATGGCCATCCTTGCATGCATGCATGCATGCATGCTGATGATGCAATCTCCACTTGCGTGTGTGCATGCTGATGCTACAATTAATATATGTAGTACCCTCTCGTGGCGCCTTTCGGCCAAAAAATATCAATAAAACATATCTTCCTTCACGCATTATCAACTCTCTTACATGAGTACTTTGATTGGCATGCACACCAGGGTCGTTTCTGAAGGAGGGTTGGCCGAGGCGATCGCCCAGGGTCTACCAGAGCACAGGGTCTTCGATTCTGATACATCATACTACATATACGTATATGTATAATTGCATATCAAGTATACGCCCTATTGCTCTGTATGACTATACAACTACTAACTAGATTGAGGTATTGAGCTAACCGAGAGCCCAGGACATGTGTCTAAATTATTTAATCGGCAACTAAGGCCCACCCAACTAGTATCAATGACTTTGCATCTAGAAATGTTAGAAGAAATTGCTTTCTATGAGTAGTTTGTATCTTTTTGATTTATTGAATAGCTTTGCAGTTGATATAAAAAGTAGCATTATATGTTTATGTTAGAATAAAAAACCTCTCATTTTTGTCTCGACCCAGGACATCCAAAATGCCAGAAACAACCCTGATGCACACTAGCGGACCCAGATCCTCTGTTGCGTTGCTGAGAATCACAATACTAGATAGTAGTACTGTGACATGTAATATAGAAATAGCGACATATCTACCGCAGCAAAATGAAAGGTAACGATTTTACCGTTTCTCGAAGGTACTGTACGGTACCTGGTTGTAACCTCTCAATTGTGTGACATGACCAGTGTGTGTGTGTGTGTGTGTCAAGAGTGTGTATGTGTGGATGACCTGGGGGGCAGCATGCACTGCACCAACCTTGCTGACATTTTTGTTTGTGGCAGGGAAAGGGAGCCTCCACCACGCGCACTTGGATATCTGTCTATTTCTTGTACTGCATGTCGCCTGTACTTAATTTAGTTGCGCACAAGGAAAAGAAAAGGAAAAGGAAAAAGCCCCGGTCGACCGAGCTAGCAACAGACTTAATCTAAGAAAAAAAACTAAATCTAAAAAACTAAATCTAAGAAAAACCAAATTATAAGTTGACTGTGCACGGTGCAATGATTTTGTCCACCTGAATGGATCACCTACAAGCAAATTCTGTATCACACTGTGAGTATATACGCGCGGGTCCCACTGTAAATACCATCCCCACTAACCCCACCCCCCTCTCTCTAACCTCCCTCGTCTTTCTTTCTCCTCCAGCCCCGGTCTCCCCCTCTCCTCTCCTCGACCACCGCAAGCTTGCGACGAGCGGGAGTTCACCAACGATGGGGGAGGCCCGAGTGATGTGGCGGTGGGGGATACTGCATCGACGATCAGAGAACGAGACGATGGTGGCATCCATCGAGGAGGCCAACTTGGCCCCCCAATCCGGCAGTTGGGAGGCCAACTTGGGCCCTATTCAGCGGTGTGGAGGCTGGCACATCGCCAGGGAGCTCGGATCTGTCATCTTCCACCCTTTCGGCTGCCGGATCTGGTCATGTTGGTTGAGTCCACCTCGTTCCAGTAGCCAACGGTGTGGTCCTCATCCTCGCCGTTGTCGCCATTGTGCATCTCACCATTGCCGATGTGCATCTCGCTGTCACCATTGCACACCTCTACCTCACTGCCGTCGTCAAGGTGCACATATGTCGTCCTCAACACCAGATCTTCTCTATATATATATATATATCTTACCGGAGTATGAATAATGTAAATACAACGAGATTTGCTATTTCTAAGTCGAATGCGATTTTCATAAATTTAAGTTAACTGTTGTGGCCATTGGATTAGTGCAGTGATTGGTGTGCTTTATGATTAGGTTTTTGATTCGGTGGATAAAAAATATGACTCCCGATAGTACCGAGAAACACAGGGAAACGGAGCAGTTATTTACAGCGGGATCAATCGCGGGAAGAGTCCAAACAAAACCAGTGAGCACGCGTGCAGAGACGATGGATGGAGTAGCAGATATATATATGTGATCCATGGTGATGGGGCCGGGTGCAGGGCCAGCATGCCGTTCGGTCAGACATCTCGTCGACGCGCGAGCCCGGCCGGGCCCTGTCGCCATTGTTGTACGGACAGATGGTTGGTTTGGTACACGTACGGGCTGTACGTTCCGGATCAGGGGCTGTACCTGTACTTAGTACCAGTACTTAGTACTAGCTTAGCTTAGCTCGCTCGCTCGCTCGCTCCATCGTCATCATCCTCCTCCTCCCTCCCCTGGTACGGCACTGCAGCTGGTACTTAGTACTTAGTACCGGCTAAGCAGCTAGTGGGCCTAGTGTTGCTCTCATGATCGGAGCCTTTGGCTCCAAGGGTATCCATTTTTTGGTCACATTTTTGTTTTGTGTTTTTGTTTTTTGAAAATAGCAGGGATCCTGCCAAATTTCATTGAGGAAGGAGTAGATGCTGGATCCTCAAGTGAGCGCATCCGGCCCTGGTTTCTCCTTTTGAGCTGAGTTTAAAGAATCTACTAATTGCCTCCTGTGCACGGTCTTGTTTATCGTCTTACGCCTCAGGATCTTTGTTGGGTCCGTTTCCTGAACTGGACCATACCACGCTTCGTTGGAAATCCTTGTGCGCAGCAGCAGCTCCTGAAACTCAACACTTAATCTCTCCTTAATCAAGATGGCTTCACAGCAGCGCCGGTTCGTCGTCGGCATCCATCTCCACGAGATGCGTCCGTTCCTCCTTCCTTTTGCGGCATTCATGAGCAAAATGCACATAGTTGTTGCAGTTGTAGCATCTTATTTTAGACTTGTCGAATTTACGATTCTTCGCTCAATAGTGCACATAGTGGGAGGCTCAAACTGTCAGGCTCGCCGTATCTATTCTTCGCCGATTGAGCCTCCCACTCAGCACGCGATAGGAGAAGATGTTCGTCATCGTTGTTGCCGCTCATACCATGTAGACGCTCCTCATACGCCTTGAGACGACTGATCACTTCTTTCACCATCATTGTCTTCAAGTCCCCAAATTACTCAATAGTTGAGACAATCTACAGTACTTGCTCCGGACGGTGCGGAGAAGCTTCTTCACGATGTAGCTCTCCTCCATCTTGTCACCAAAGCCGTGAATCTGGTTGACGAGAGTCGTCAATCTCATGACGAAGTCGTCCACCGACTCCCTTTCCTTCACGCGCAAATCCTCGAACTTGCTCTTGAGGGTCTACACGTGCGCCGCCTTGATGCGGTATGTGCCGACGTACATCGTCTTGAACGTGTCCCACGCAACTTTCGTCGTCTCTTTTTCAGCGAGTAGGAGGATCACCCCGGGAAACAAAAGCTAAAAGCAAGATTATTCAACACGCTTCCTGGAATGCTTCAGTATGTATCCTGGAAGAACTCAAGCCGGGATCTCGTCGGCGGCCTAGTTTCTCTCTTGCTCGCCGGTGAGGAGGGGGGCAGTGGCCCGACATCATGGTAGCAAGGGGTTGCATGAAGATGTTGGAATGGTTAAGGTCCCTCCTTCGGTTTAACAGATACCGTGATAGATCGTTCCCTAGCTGTTAATGTCTGTCGTCTGAATAGCGATACTCATCGCAGATAATTGCAATGCCACCCCCGTGTGCCCTTCCCCCTTCCCTTGGGGGGCAAAGACACGAAGGAGCCAGGCAAGGTGGGCGAACAAGCGTGGGAAAAGGACAGTCGAATTTGGAAGCGAGGCTGTGCGAAGCGAAGCGAGGTAGGCAGAGTCACATGGGAGAAAACAAAACACAGGCACGCACACACAGGAGAGTGGACGAAGCAAAGACGACGCACTAGGGGTACAATGGCAAAACCAGGCAGTGAGAACGCGCACAAACCAAACGCCTAGCGCCTCAAGTCCTAGGCCACTATCCCAGCACACCAGTCCAACAAAGCCAACCGAACGTCTAGAGCTGGGACTTGGGTCGTACTTTTTTGAGTCAGCTCAAAGCCCGGTCGGCACGATACGATCTAAGCACGACACGGCGCGTGGTAGACCGAACCAGCACGACACGAATAGCGGGCCGGACCGGGCCTGAGAATGCGGCCCGTTGGGCGACACGACACGATCAGTTAGGCCGTGCTTAGACCGGCACGGCACGAAATAAGCCCAACCTTTCCGTTCTTGCCCAATCTCTCCCTTAGCCTAGCCCAATCACTCCCTCACACCGGCCTAGCCCAACCAATCATTCCCTTCTGTCACCCGGCCTAATCCACGAGTGTCTTTGTCTTCCTGAACGGTGGAAGCCGCGGTTGTCATCTTCTCACGTGTCTATAGTTACTTAGGGCTAGGATTAGACCATCACGATCCCGGCACGACGGGTTTTAGGCCGTACCTTGGCCTGACCAAAGGCGAGGTGGGCCGGCACAGTAGGGTGACCAGGCCGAGCTGGCACGATCCGAAGCACGGCGGACCTAGGCCCGACACGACCCAATGCCCACCTCTACGAACGTCATTGGACAACGAATGCCTCCCTGATGACATGTCCCGCACGAGAGGTCGACCGCATAACCGGGATGTGCCGGCCAATCCAGTGAACGCTTTCCCCTCCCTTCCGCGTCATGTCACGTTTCACAACATCACTAGCAATTACCCTCAAATCAATTTTGGATTCTCTTCGCAGGAGCTCACGCCGCAACCATCTTCTTCCGCCTTGGCCAAAAACCGCCGCCACTTGCCACTCTAAACACCACCCTTTCCCCGGTAAGTATTTCTCCAATTCCTCTCCCCAGAGCACCCCGGGCATCCCCTTTCCCTTCCCGACCACTCGCTCAAGCCCTCCATCCCTACAATGCCGGCGCAATGGCGAGCCATCCACGCCGCCCCCGGCCCTCGCCACCAGCCCTCCCTGGTCGTCCCCGCCCTCATCCTCGGCTCGGGTGAGCCCCCCTCGCCACACTGCTTCCCGTGCTCCCCCTGTCCTTCCCCCTCTCCCCCTCCGGCAGTTACATTCGTACTCAAAATTTGCTTAGCAAAAGGCTCATTACTGCCAGTTTCAACACGAGCGGCATCATTGTGCGCACTGCTGACTTCAGCAAGGCGGCAATCAAATAGAGTTCACGAAAATCTCTCGCAGGAAAATGCGTCCATCAATACCACACGTGTACATTCGGGTGATTCTTCAGTTCGTCCTCTTTGTGATCCGCTGAGTCTTCTGCTGGCAGCCAGTCAGTTCTAACAACTGGCTTCACATTTCACAGCATTTTTCTCCCTGCAAACGGGGCGGTATGGGTTGGATATTAGAAGCCATCAAATATGATGTTGTCTGTAGCAAAGATTGTTCACACCTCTTGATTGACGGTTTTTTGATACGGATGCATAAAATTGCGTGAAGGAAGCATTCCCATTGCTCTTCTCCGCCTGCATTGAAGGAAGGGTTTTTCAGCAACCTCAGGATGAATAAAGTCTGCAAGCACAAATGATGACTACAAAATAGGAATATCACAATAGAGGGGGGAGTCCAACCTGAAGGAAGCTCTCAACTGATGCCTGGTCATTTGGTGAAAAAGAGACCCCATCTCTCTTCCTTTGTATAAAATCCTTGTTATCATTCACCTGCAGTTTCAGCATTAAAAACAAGCTGTCATATGGAATGGAACATTGAAACAGAAAGCAAAAAAAAATCACGTGCTCCACCCTCATTTCCCCAACAAAAAAGGCAAGAAATCAAGTCTGTATGGAATCTATTCACATTAACCAATCCCGATGGAAATTTGCAGTTTACATGTAATGCGATAGAGGTCATTAGAGTAACATCACAATGCTATTAGATCTTACAGGGATGCTGACAGAACTAGAAAGGACTGGATCCTGTGTATTCACCTGATCTATCAGTCGTTTAATAGGACGATGAAGGGAATCAATTGCTGTCTGCTCATGCAATCTTTTCAAGAGAATGAGTGGAATGGTGGCTACTTCTGGAAAAGAAACATGATAGCTCCACTGGGCAAAATGTGCCGATAGAACCTCAATAGCTGAAAGAATACACTCCTCTTGGAAATCTCGTGATTTCAGCAGGTTCTTTGTCACCTAAAAAACATTGCAAACAGCGGTTAATCTAAACCATTTTCGGAATAAGAAACCAAAATTATACAGCTAAAAAACTTGACCCATACTTATGCAGTTGTGATACATGTTTAAAAATAAGCAATCTAAAAGGAAGACTCTGGACAGAATGAACAGTTCACAACTTCACCGTGATTGATAAACATCATGCTTCATTACTAAAATTAGCTTTTAGTGAGTGTTTGGCTTAATGGGGTCAGGGCTGAACAGTATGTTTGGGATATTTTGGTGAAAGGACATGCAAGTTCTTAAACATTATCATCGCAATTTGCCTAGTAAAACTGTAAAAATGCCATACCTTCAATAGCGATGAAAAGTTGACCTTTGTTTTTTGCACTTGTTCTTTCTGAGACATCTCCCTAAATTCTAGGCAATCAAATAACAAAGATGGAATCGGAAAGAAGATCTGACTGCATTTGGAAAGCTCATTCAGCATCTGCACAAGCTTCAGTCTCAGTGGTAAGTAACGTGTGCCCGGGAATAAGTGAGCCACTCCTCTTATTATCTGAACAAGTGAAGAAAACAATGCATGGAGACTGTAATCCTTGTAGTTACAACAAAGAAACCTAACCCATAGGTTTACACAGTTAATATATTGCCAATTATCTATCTTCCTGAGGTCTTCCTGCAACCACAAAGGAGAAGCATATAACTATTCATGTGATACAAAAAGAACAAACAAAATACAACAGCAAGCCTAAGCCTCAGCGTGCACATGCATATAACCAATCTTCTTTCTTTTGGACGACTAAAAGGACATGTTTATCAGTAAGATTTTTTTTCTTGTATGACCATAAATGATAAACCTTGGCCAAGTTAGATAGCCATAGCAAGAAAAAGCTATTAACATGTCACAAATTCTCATTGTCAACTAGTTGTGACGAGAACAAATTATTAAGTAGCAGTTTGTGAACTCCACATCATGACGAAATAAGGAAATATAAAATGAACATTGTCGGTGTATTAGAACCGATCTTACGTAAAGATTATTTGATTCGGGGGGTCTCCTAAGGATGAGATCACGCAGAGTGGATTGACACGGGATGTTTAGACAGTTCAGCCTTCTCCAGGAGAGAATAATAACCCTAATCCCGTGTGTATGGTATTGTTGATGATCTAGCAAAGGACTAAAACTATTACAGAGAATAGTGCTTGTGTTTCTACTTGACTAGCCCTTGTTTGCCGTTGTTCTTCTCTCGTCCCTTTGTCTCTCTGCTTGATGCCCTTATATAGTCGTGAAGAAGTAGCCGCTTTGCCTCATGAGATGTGCCCAATTAATGTAGTAATGTGGCGCATGATGGCGAATTACCGCGCCTTGACTTCTTCACGCCATCCGCAATTATCTTCCGTAGATAATGGGGTATTTACACACCATTAATACGCGGAATAATAGTGCGTGTAGACCGCTCGATTCCTTAATCAATTGGACCTACTCGTCAGTAGGTTTGATTATAAGGTGGTCGTAGTTTTCCGGTCGTAGAGGACTTACGACCGGTAGCAAATGAGAAGAACTTACGACTATGTAGTGGTCGTAGAAGGACTTACGACTATGTAGTGGTCGTAGAAGGACTTACGACTATGTAGTGGTCGTAGAAGGACTTACGACCATGATATAGTCGTAGCAAGGCTTACGACTATGGGGTGATTGTAGAAGAACTTACAATCACTTGTTAGGCCTCTCCTTATAGATATAAGGGTACTTACGGGACTATGTGACATCATATTTACCCATAATAAGAATTATAGATAAAAGATAAAATGAGGATTATTAGATCCTCGCCATCTAGCCCCAAACTTTAAGTGAAAGTAACTTACTTGGTAAAGGTTTCAGAATGGACTTACGACCATGAACATGTCGTAGAAAGATAGTCGAAGGAAAAACTCTTCCGATTGATACTTCCTTTGACCGTAAAGATTTGGTCAAGAAAGTAATTTTACTTGGAGGTGATGAAACGAACCTAACTTTCGAACAACAGCCATCTGGGAATTGCAAACAATCTCTACAGATCTGTTGATGAGACGGTTCGGCGATTGCAATCGTGAAGATTGCTTACGACTATCAAAAGTCAGAAAACCCCTACGACCGTCCGTGGTCGTAGTAGGGAATCGGAGAAAAGCCTTCCGATTGATATTTCCTTCGACCGAAATACTTGGTCAAGAATGTAATTTCGCAGGGGTGACAATACGCACCTAATTTTTCTCGAATGCAGACTATCCGGGAATTGCAACCGCTCTCACAGACTTGTCCGATGAAGCGCCTCGGCGGCACAACCAACTCCTACTGCACCTATAGACGAGACGGCTTCCGGCTACGAGATCGTATGGTTATAAAAACTTACCGTGAGGTAGACTTGGGTTTTACTTTTCCCCAAATCACTCCACCGTTCTCGAGCTCTTGCTTTCTTCGTCCTCGACTAGGTTTCATCTTCTCGCCGCCAACCCAATCAAAAAACTTTGCTTCGGCGAAATGGCCAAGAGAGTTTCGAATGGGAGGAATCGGAGATGGATGCGCTAAGATCAAGATCTTGGTCGATGCCGGAAGATCCGAGAAGGCTCGGTGAAGTGGATTCCGCTATCGGCAAAGATCGCCATCGGGAAAATGGGCAAATCCGCCTTCCAAGCGTATGACAGAGCGCCTTCGACACCGCCACCCCTTTCTTACATGAGTACTCGAACACTTTGGGGTGGAACGGTGAACTTAGGTCCCAATTCCATTACCATGTTGAGTGTGTTCGTATATGCATGCGAGGCATACCAGGGATTCCGGCGGATCTCGAGTGCTCCAATATTATTATGGGATGGCTCGACAAACCGAATTGCTTTTAAGTCATGGCTCAAGCTCCACGACTCAAGTCGAAGGAGTACATTCAGAGCTTTACCCGTCTTCGTGGTCGGCCGAGGAAGAGGTGGTTCTACCGAAGGTCACCTCAAGACGACCTTTCTTTCGTGGGAAAGTCGCTGAAAAGAAATCTTCATGGGATTCAACCTCGAAGATATTAGCCGGATTAGCCCTTATATTCAAGCCATTAAGGACTTGAAGGAAGAAGGGTCGACCGGATGGCATGTGGTGAAAGATTTCATCACACGCCGAATTAGTCCTCTCAAGAAACGAGCATCTCCTATGTGGAGGTACTGGAAGAGGAGACCCCACCGAGAGATTACGAGGAGGGTAAGCAATTGTTGACTTAACTCTCCGCTTGGTCTTTCTCAACTTTGTCTAATATTTTTATCTGCTTTACAGATCTTTCACAGTCGAGGTTGACTCAGTCGACTCATCCGTGAGAAGTCCCCGCCACTCCAGGGGTGGTTCCTCAAGTCATTGCGGTTTTGTCCGCAGATGAAAGGATAGAGCGCCTAAAGGTAATCGTAAATCGATTCTCTCTTTAGGACTTTATAGTCGTAGAAGATACTTACGACTAATGGTGATCGAGAATATCTTACAATCAAGAAAAAGTCGAGAAAAACTTACAACTTGGTACTAGTCGAGAAAAACTTACGACTAATTAGTGATTCTTCTTTTCTGCTTTGCTTTACGTAAAGTAGGCATGGAAAATCGCCAGACGACGAAGAAGTCGCTCGATGACTATTGGCGCCGGGTTGTCGAAGACAAAGACTCGGCTCCTCCTCAAGAGACGCCGACTTGTAAAATCTGCAGGCAAGGGGAGCAAGTTCGAGTTCGGTCTTTCGACCAAACCTCTACAAGACCGCGGCACCGTAGTTGTATCCGAAGCCGAGGCCGCACTCGCCGGCCGAGGAGGTTGAAGCGGTTGAACCTCTCAAGCGCAAACCTCGCAAGGCTAAGGTACCCTTCTATTATGACACTAATCTTTCGCATTGGTGCCACTCCTAGTTTTATTAAACAACTGGAAAGGAGAACTGGAAGGATTTTATGTCTTTATGAAGGACGATGTCGATCAAGACAACTCGCAATCGAGGGCGTTGTTGCTTCGGAATGGTCGAGACACCTCTCGTCCATCCGAAGATCAGAAACCGAGCTCGTTCTGTTCAAACTCTACGACCGCACGTGGTCGAGCCGAGCCAAATGTTGAACCTCACCGGGACGTGGTCGTGGAGAAGAAGAGGTCCTCCGCTGGGAGGATTGCTCCAAAATTCTCGGTTAAGACCGAGTGCAGAGGTATGTGAAATGTTGAAGTGTAAGAAGGACATTTACCTTTTTCTTTTCACAACCCGATTTGCTTTTCTTTATTTCATCCGACTCTTCAAATTTCCGGAATGCTTCCATCGAGAAGTCCATTGCCATCCCTTCGCCATCGGGAGGTAGCAATGGAGGTGGTCAAGCATCACCTTTGGCCCAGTGGTCGATGAAGTCGAGACTCCTAGAGTGACTCCCACACTGGCCAAATTGTAGCTACGACTCTTGAGGTAGCGGCCGTTCATCGTTGAGGTGGTCGCACGATCACGAGGTCGAGAGACAACAGAGGCACTGTGGAAGCCTCTCGTCAAGGTGGTGAACGACTGCGACCACTGGGAAGGAAAATGTAGGAGGCGTTCCTTCCCTACCCAAAGAGAAGTTGAAATGAAGGAGAAAATTTCAACTTCACGTGGTGACTTCTTTGGGCCCGCTCCATCGAGGGTCTTCTCACAAATCTCGTGACGAGTCCCCATCCCAAAGATATTCCCAATACGGATAATACTTTTGACAACGAGCGCTCGAGAAGGTGTGGTGGGACAAAGTCGCGAGGATAGATAAGTCGCAAAGACCTGACCTTGTATATTCGATTTTTGCTAGAACGACTATGAATGTAAGTATCTTCGTAATACTTATATATGTGGCTTTCCTTCCTTCTCACTTTGTTTTCTTTTTGCGTAAAGCTCGAGCAAATTGTCGTTGTCGGTGAGTATCATCGACAACTTTTAGAGCTAAGACAGAGAAAGAACTACTCTGCAGAGGCAGAGGTGGTAAGTCACTTATCATTCATAGTTGTTTTCGACTTAAATACTCGTATGATGCTTTACGAGAATAGTCATGGAAGAAACTCATGACAAAGTGTTAGTCGTAAAAAGCTTACGACTACTTACGACCAGATAGTGGTCGCAGAAAGACTTACAACCATTCGTAGTCGCAGAAAAACTTACGACTAGGTCAGTGGTTGTAGAAGTATTTATAACCATTCGGCTGATTTTTATCTCCATCTCTCGTCCTTTGTAGGTTAAATAAAGGATTCAAAGACCTTAATGACTCGCTCGACTATGAAAAGAGGAGTCGAGGAGGCTAAGGAATGAAGTATTAACCCTCTCGGAAAGACTTCGAGAGGTTGTCTCTGCATCTAAGAAATTGCAGGAAAAAATAAACAGTAAGTGCTGAACTTAAGACTGTTTTTGAGTTTTAACCTTTACCTAACTCTCTCATTTCTTCTTCAGATAAAGAAAATGAGATGAAGAAGCTCCGGACTGAAGTTGGAGACAAATCTTTGGTCATTCAGGAGTTTTCCCGCATTACCAAGAATAAGGATCAAGAACTTGAGGTTTCGAGAACTCAAGTCACGTGTAAGTAACTCTTTACCGTTGTCCTTTTGAGTGTTTTCCCTTTTAATGTCAATTCCTTGTTCGTAAATTGTCGCTCAATTGAGAATCCTTGAGGTGAAATCCAAGCAAAGACCTTGATTCGCAATGAGTCCGTCCGCATTGCTAAGATGAATGCAGAGGACATCGAGCGTGGGAGCAAAAGCATGTCAAACTGTTGCTTTCCATCGCAAGAGGTCAAGAAATTGATTCTCAATTAGTAGGTAAGAAATGCTTTTACCTACAAATATCTTTGTGTTATGTTCCTCTAGAAGTATTTTTGTTTGACCGGTATTATTCTTTTCGTAACAAGTGGTCGAGAACAAAAGCTTCGTGAGGCTTCGACTTGTACCCAACAGAGATGGAGTCGATGAAGACTAGTCTTCAAGGCAACATCACTCTCTGAACAATGTGCTTAGTGAGCTACATTCGAGGGAAAACTCCTCGAGAAGATACTATAGTCGCCACACAAGTACTATTGGAGAACAAGTCGGAAAATTGCAAGAAATGGTGACCACTCAAGGCTAATCAAATTTGAATCAATAAGGAAGCGATAAGTCGCTTGTAAGTTACGCTTTGGCTAAACTTAAAGCTCAAGATCCCCGCCTTAATGTTAAACCAATCGAGCCGATTGATCGTCCCGAATCGAGGCAAGTCGTCGATCGAGGAAATGCAATCATTGGTAAAAAGGTATGAGGAAATGCGACTAGGCTCTCCCCTTCAGAGTAATCTTGTAACTACCTTGTAAGGCGGATAATTTTGTTAATGAGTAATATATGATCCGCTTCATTTCGAAAATCATCTTGTCGAGTAGTTAGTAACTCAAAAGATAATAAACGAATGAAAGACGAATGAAAGACTAAGAATTGAAGTCAAATTAATAACTTTATCCTAGCCCCCGACTATTTGTTTAGATTGTTTAGACAATCTAAATAAATAGTGTTTAAAAATGGGGTTTCTGAAAACAAAGAGAGGTTTATTTAACTTATAGCTTTTGTTACGTGTGTCAAGCATTGGTCGAAAGAGTTAAAAACGACTCGTCACTAGGAAGTTCCTTCTAGTGGGCAGGACCACGTGCGTAAAGGAAAGGCTTCACTAGGTGATGTTTTCTTTTCCGACTAGTTTAATTGAACCAAGAACAAGAACTTGAGTTAAACAGACGCCTTAGAGGACTTTAGTAATTGCTCGTCCTTTTTGGTGGACTTCGATAAGTCTTTTCCAGTAGCAAAAGTAGGAGACTGAGCAGCGCTAGGAAGTTTCCTTCTAGTGGGCAGGACCACATGCAGAGAGGAAAGACTTCGACTAGGTGTGTCTCTTCCTTCGACCAGTTAAAACAAATCGAGTACATCAAAGGTGGTCGAACAAATGTAAGAAAGTGTACTCTACTTAGAATATTTTTTGAATTGACTCAAAAAATAGACTAAGATTGAGAGAGTTGGCTTTGAGAACATTTCGACTGGATAGAACCTGCTCTTTGTCTTGGCAAACAAAAATGAGTAACGAGTCAATGCTTGAAATTCCTTCTAGTGGGCGTAACCACATGCGAGAGAGAAGTTTCGTCCGGATGACGTTTCTCGCCGCCGGTAAAGAAAAGCGGGTGTTCTCATATCATAGTCGAAAGATTAAAAAGCACTACTCAAAATAAGGCAAAAAGAGGTAGAAAGAACACGGACTTTTATTGCTTGAGAAATCGGTCACACATAGAATTTGCGTGAATCGGTCGATGTTCCAAGAGTTTGAGAGAACTCGCCCATCTTCCATTGCTAGTCGATCGACTTCGCCGAGTTACTTCGACCATCGTGTAAGGACCTTCCCATTTAGGGAAAGTTTATTCCTGTTAGACTTGGATTGGCGAGCCTCAATACCAAGTCACCTACAAAGAAGGTCGCGAGGTTGGACCTTACGATCATAGTATCTGCGCAGGCTTGTTGGTAGACCGCCGAACAATTAAGGCTAGGTTTCTCCTCTCTTCGAGTAGGTTAATGTCATCCGCTCGAAGTTGTTCCGGTCCGAGTTGTTGAAGGTTTCAACTCGTGTCGACCGCAATTTTAGCTCCGGAGGAAGCATGGCTTCGGCCCAACACTAGAAAATGGTGTTTCTCCTGTTGCTCGATGGTGGTTGTACGAATCGCCCATAATATGGAAGGTAATTCTTGTACCCAAGCCCCGAGCGCTTAACAAGTCGGGTCGAAGACTCGAGTTTTAATTCCTCGCATTATTTGGCCGCTTGCACGCTCAACCGCCCCATTACTTTGGGGATGTGCAATGAAGCATAGCATAACTTGGTACTAACTCGCCGCAAAATTCACAAATTTTGCACTTGCGAATTGTTTACCATTGTCGTAATTATCCGACTTGGTACTCCAAATCGACTAATTACGCTTCTCATCATGAACCTTTTGTCGCTCGCTGTTATCCGAAGCTGAGTTCACCGATCCATTTTGTGAACGTGTCAATAGCCACAAAAGGAATTCAAACCTCCGGAGCTTTGGGAAACGGTCCTAGGATATCAAGCCCCTGTGTCGCAAAAGGCCAAGAAAGAGGTATTGTTTGTAATGCTTGAGTGGTTGGTGTATCCGCTCACCATGAAATTGGCACTCGACACACTTTTTAACCACCTCTTTAGCATCGCACAGTCAGAGGCCAAAAAACCTTGTCGAAAGGCTTTACCAACTAATGTTCAGAGGAAGCATGCGCCCCACAGATGCCATCGTATATCGTGAAGGAGTGTTATTCCTTCATTTTGCGAATGCATCGCATGAGTATCCCTTGGGTTCCTCGTTTATAGAGGACTCCTTCAACCAAAGTATACATTTTGGCTTTTCGATAATCGACCGCCTCAAGATCATCTTCTGCACGGAACCCTTGCAAAGATACTCGTAGATGGGAGTCATCCGTATCCTCGTAATCTAATGAGGCCATCTCAAGAGGAGGTGCCTCGGTTCTTCGACGAGACTCGCTTTTGGAGTTGCTCCAAGAAAACTCCTTTTGGTACTATGGATCGGGAAGAAGCCATCCGAGCAAGTTGGTCTCATGAGAAATTATCCTTCGAGGATAAATTGTACCTCAAACCTAAAAATGTTTTTCTAGCTTACGATTACGATAAGTACCGAGCCATTGTTGAGTTAGAGCACCGTACTCTTTCCCAATTTGATTCACGACTAGTTGAGAGTCTCTCTACGAGTAGTCGATTTAATCGAGAGTGCTTTCGCACTCGTATGCCGCCTAGCAAACCTTCGTGATCTCGCCACATTGTTAGTGGCCCGAAAGTTTAATTGTATGGCATACTTTAAGGTTTCTCCTAGGAGATACCAGACCACCCCACCCCGAGCCACTTAAAGTGAGTGACCGTCAAAGTACATCATCCATCGGTCGTGGGAATCAGATCGGGATCCTGAACAGTTCAGATTTGTCCATTCGGCGACAAAGTCCGCCAAGATCCGGGATTTTATGGCCGTTCGACACGAATGGAGGTCGAACTCCCAAGTTCGACCGACCATTTTGCCATGCGCCCCATTGCTTCCTTATTATGGAGGATTGCTCCCAAAGGAAACTCGACGACAGATGACTATTTTGTGCGCTCAAAATAATGCCGCAGCTTCCTCAAGACATGAGGAGGGCATACGAAGTTTTTGGACTCGAGGTAACGCTCCTTAGGCCGTGTAAAACTTCGCTACGTAGTAAACCGGGCCGTTGTATCGCTTTCACGCTCTACGACCAAGATCGCGCTTTGCCGCTCGTGGCGTGGCGGCTAGGTAAATTAAGAGCGTCTCTTCCGCTTTGGAGAAACCGAGCAGAGCACTCGAAGATACCTCTTGACATCCTCAAAGGCAATGTTTGCCTCGTCCGACCACTCAAAACCTTCATGTCTCCGAGAAGTTTAAAGAAAGGTAGTCCTTTTCTCCTAGTCGTGCGATGAAACGACTTAAAGCCGCCATGCACCCGGTGAGTTTCGACTTCCTTTTTGTGTTTGGAGGTCGATCCGAGGATGGCCTTTATTTTTCAGATTTGCTTCGATTCCTCGCTCGGATACTAGGAATCCAAGCAATTTTCTCAAGAAATTCCAAACACACACTTCTCGGATTAAGTTTTAAATGGTGCTTTCGAGGTTGTCGAATGTTTCTTGTAGGTCGATGATATGATTAAGTCTCTTAATGCTTTTTACGACTAGGTCATCAACATAGGCTTCCAAATTCGGCCTAATTGAGATGAAAAGTCGATTGCATTAAGCGTTGAAAAGAAGCACCAGATTCTTTAGACCAAATGGCATTTTGATATAACAAAAGGTACCAAATGGAGTAATGAATGCGGTCTTTTCTTCATCGTTTAGACACATATTGATCCGTGATATCCGAATATGCATCTAAAAACTTAATATTTCACAACCCGCAGAGAATCAACCAACCGATCAATACGAGGTAAAGGAAATCATCTTTTGGACAAGCTTTATTAAGATCGATAAAGTCTACGCACATACGCCATTTGCCGCTTGACTTTTTGACCATTACAGGTTAGCCAACCACTCGGGTGATTGACTTCTCTTATAAAGCCCGCCTTAAGTAGCTTATCCAATTCGATTTAATAGCATCTCGCCTATCAGGGCAAATCTCGTAATTTTTGTTTTACGGTACTTTATCAGCCGTAAAGCTAGCCTCGTGCTCGATCACCTCACGGGACTCGGGCATGTCGGATGCTTGCCACACGAAGACATCTGCGTTAGCTCGGAGGAAGGTAATGAGGGCGTCTTCCTATTTGGGATCGGAAGTCTCCCAATCGCGCATCTTCGAGGGTTTCTCTGCGTCTGAGGAACCTCTTTGACTTGGTCGTTCGGCTTTGGTGCGACTTTAGGCTTCACTTGCTAGTCGGTCGACTTTCATCTCGAGTTGGTATTTGACCAACCATCTCGAGGATCGTGATCGCAGACTATACGCCATCTTTTGTCACATTGAATTGTGATCACTCCTTTGGGACTCGCATCTTAAGACATTGATACCCATAATGAGTAGCCATTAAGAATTTTGCCAAAGTTGGTCGTCCGAGTATGGCGTTATATGCCGATCGAAATCGACCACATCAAAGGAGACTTTCTCCGTCACGAAATTACTTGGCGAGCCAAATGTTAAAGGAAGAGAAACTTGGCCAATGGGTTTGGCGAAGACCCTGTGACGATTCCATGGAAGGAATATCGTCTCAGGCCTTACCTTTGTCCCGGTACTTGCATCTCATCCGGGCTTTGGTAAATAATATGTTCAAAGAATCGCCACCATCAACCAACACTCGATTTATCGAGCGCTTGTTGATGGTGGGTTCACCACAATCGGAATCGACTGATCGACTCATAGTGATCGGGCAATCGTCCTTCTCAAAAGAGATGGTAACTTCCACCACTTCGGTAATTTATTGACAAGAGGAGTATGTATGGAATTTACCTCTCGTCCGCAGACTTTAAGTTGTCGTTTGGAGTCGTATGTCGATGATCCTCCATAGATATGCTCAACGGTATGGTGCGGATCTTGGAATGGCATCTCCTCATCATCGACGACTTCGACCACTCGTATGTCCTACCCGCCGAGAGTAGGGAGCGGTGCTTGCCGTTGTAGTAGTCCTCGAGCTTTCTTTGGAAAACTTCGGCGATTATGGAGGTCATGTCCTTCCTTTTATGAAAAGGACACCATCTTGGTTTGTCGCTCCTACGATCGTGGCGCTTACCTTTGCCTTGATCAGGTTCGACTTGGTGGTTTGGGGCTCTCTATCTTTACTACTAAAACCTCCTTGAAACCACTAGTTTGTGGCTTTTGACTTTTATTTTCTTCTTGGACTTTTTGCTTTTTGTCCTTACCAACCTCACTTTGGCTCTCGAAGAGCGTGTGTTTCTCGATCGATAGTGTTATTCCACTCGATCGCCTCGTAGCGCTTGCATATCGATCGGCCATCTCAAAGAGTTCTAAGAACGGTGTTGGGAGGATTTAAAGCAATATCCTCGTTATTCTTCTACTACGGACTCCTTGCTTAAAAGCCCCGATCACGCAGAGAGTCGAAATTTCGGAATTGAGTTACGAACCCGACTAAAGCGTTTGATGAATTGACGCAAAGTCTCGTTGTTGTTCCGCTTGATCCGTGCAAGTCGCCTTCCTTTCCAGGCGGTTGTATGTGCCTTGGAAATTTGCTCGTAGAAGATCACAGAGGTGTTGCCAAGAGTAGATCGACTGAGTGGTTGGTTTAATAACCACGATCGAGCGGATCCTTCGAGCACGCTTGGAAGGTAATTCGCCATTACGTGCTCTCCTCCTCCCGCCGCTTTCGGACGGTGTTGTATAGATCTCAAGAAACTCGATGGGATTTTGAGATCCATCAAATTTCTCCATGTTCACCGGTCGAAAATGAGGTGGCAAATGAAGCGCTTTCAAGGTCGGCGAAAATGCCCAGATCCAGTAATTACTTCTTGACGCCTTCTTTGTAGGAAAGAAGGGTTAATGTCGCCAGTGATCGTATACGACGATACCCGACAACAGTGACTGCTCATTGTAGGTCTCGATTCTTGAGGAATACTCCTCGTAATCCACCCGCAGAATTTCTTTGCCGGAGTAGTGATTGATCACCTCCTGAGGCTACTTGATCATCACCGATCGAAAAGTATTTCTCGAATAGGAGATCGATGTGACTTATGACCGTGTCGATTCCTACGCAGAAATATTCGATTGATCAGTAGTGAAGAAGTCGCATTACTACGACTACCGAATGTTGTTGACGAGGTACTTCCGGTCTTGTCATCACGATTCAAGCCTTTGCGCAATCTCCTCAAAGAAAGAGATCGATCTCGCGCTCGAGCAAGCTCTTGATTGGGATTCTCAAGCAAGTCGTTGATGTCCCGGAGTTCTTGTACCTCCGTGGATCGATATTGAATGCGCCTGTAGGTTCTTCCGGTCGCAATTTTCTTTCTTGGATGACCTCAAAATCCTCCCGTCCGATCTTTGAGGCCTTCTCGGTGGAGCGAGAATGTCGAGGATTTCTCTCGCTCATCGAGTGTTGGTTCTCTCTGTCACGGTGGTTCCTTGCCATTACTACGAGGAGGCGCGCGGCGTGATCTTCGGGAGGGTTCTCATTTCGTCCTCCATGAGGTTGACTCGATTTGAGGAAGGACGAAGACCTCCCGCTGATGATTCTCACTTGCGCTTGAGGCCTCCCGCTGAGGAGTGCTCGAGAGACACCATCTGGCGACTTGGAGTAATCCCCTCCGTAGGGGAACTCCGGTTATAATCGTCTCCATCCGCAAATGAGATCTGCGGAGACAGTCAGATTCGAGGAAAAGCATGCTTGATCCCACTATCTCTGGAGTTACCCCGAGAGATAGGATCACAAGATCTTCGTGGAGTCTCGAATGGTGGCTTCCGGACTTGTCTCACTGTGTCTGACCGCCTTAAGGGAACTTGGACACTTAGAGGAAAAACTCTCATTGTGTCGTGAGTCCTCCCAGGTGCGGTTCGCCGGATTGACCCTTGTCCTTGGAGGAATTGACTCTCTGTTGGACGTATCGTTGTGGGGATAAGGATCCTCCTCAACTCCATTGATGGGATGGTTTCTGGAGAATAATCTCCGAGGCAACATCACCATCGCGGATGCATCACTCGGCTCGTAGTCGAAACCGGCATCCATGTCGACGTCTGCACAGACCGCCAAGTCGAACCAGTTCTCCTCGCTCCATTCTCCGCCATGCTTGCATGAGATTGGAAAAAGAGAGTATGTTGACAAGAGATTACGGAAGATCCCCACTGGCGGCGCCAACCGCTTGTATTAGAACCGATCTTACGTAAAGATTATTTGATTCGGGGTCTCCTAAGGATGAGATCACGCGAGTGGATTGACACGGATGTTTAGACAGTTCAGCCTTCTCCGGAGAGAATAATAACCCTAATCCGTGTGTATGGTATTGTTGATGATCTAGCAAAGGACTAAAACTATTCGAGAGAATAGTGCTTGTGTTTCTACTTGACTAGCCCTTGTTTGCCGTTGTTCTTCTCTGTCCCTTTGTCTCTGCTTGATGCCCTTATATAGTCGTGAAGAAGTAGCCGCTTTTTGCCTGGAGATGTGCCCAATTAATGTAGTAATCGGCGCATGATGGCATGAATTACGCGCCTTGACTTCTTCACGCCATCCGCAATTATCTTCCGAGATAATGGGGTATTTACACACCATTAATACGCGGAATAATAGCGTGTAGACCGCTCGGATTCCTTAATCAATTGGACCTACTCGTGCGTAGGTTTGATTATAAGGTGGTCGAGTTTTCCGGTCGTAGAGGACTTACGACCATGTAGCAGTCGTAGAAGAACTTACGACTATGTAGTGGTCGTAGAAGGACTTACGACTATGTAGTGGTCGTAGAAGGACTTACGACTATGTAGTGGTCGTAGAAGGACTTACGACCATGATATAGTCGTAGCAAGGCTTACGACTATGGGGGTGATTGTAGAAGAACTTACAATCACTTGTTAGGCCTCTCCCTTATAGATATAAGGGGTACTTCTGGGGACTATGTGACATCATATTTACCCATAATAAGAATTATAGATAAAAGATAAAATGAGGATTATTAGATCCTCGTCAAACATAATAAGTATGGTGCAGTTTGTGAACTCACCATCACGATGCAAGAAAGAATTAAATAAACAGTGACTACAAATATGCCAGGATCTCTTCTGAGCACTGTTTTTGGCGAATGTGACAATCATTAAAAAAAATTCATAATGCCTTAACTCTTAACACATAAAAAAAACTAAGGGCCAGCCTATTTGGATGAACTGCATTTTACCATAACTGGTGTCTAGAACTCTAGATACACAGCACCCTACGGTGTTGTTTGGATGTGGGGACCCAGCCCAGCCCCTCACATCCAAACAGGCCATAAGGATCAGTCTGGATAGGATACGATAGGAACTCTATACCCCTGGTCTAGAGCTAAACAAAAGTGTAAACACAACAGTAGATATAAGCATTTTTATACCTTTTCCTTTGTTTTACAAGCCTGTCTAAGAATAGCATTCATTTGTCCCACAGACATTACTGCCCTCTCACATGATTTCTGTACATCAAGAGAATAAAGCTCCACCAGACAGTTCATCAAAAAATCAATATGCTTTATATTTCTGTCATCCAGAAGCTTGGAACTGGCAAGGTACGTATTATATGCTTTGGTTAAGCAGAGATCCAGACAGTCAGGTAACAATGAAGCCACTTCTCGGATCATAAGAAATGAGGACAGAGACAAGTTCTGATCACCACTTGCCCACAAGTGAAATAAGATCTGCATAATGTTTACAATATATGATGAGGTAGCATCACAACTAAAAAGGCAAAGTATTTGACACAACAAAAAGTCAAAAACTATCTTCACACAGTTGTAGAATAATTGAACACCATGTGAATTTTCAAAACCTAACCTACCAACACCATGACACTTCTGGTACATCAAGACCAGTCGGATGTGTACTGGATCTAAAATGGCCCCAACTTCAAGGTTTTTGAAACATTCCTTTTCAAGGTCGATAAAAACATTACCAGAAATAGATGACATAAATGAGTTGTTTGAAACAATAAGGAAAGCAGGTGGCTATCCTACAAACACAATTTTCAAATAACAGGGCCCTGGCTCAAATAGAAACCACCTTTCTCCTCTTCTCCACATCTCCATAACAAACAAACAAGTGTTGTCATCTAAACAAAAGTGTTGCAAGTAGTCTAATTTGCAGTTATTTCAAATAGTCATTTTCCAATAAAACAAAATTAATTCTCACAAAGGTCAATAATGTTCATCAGATATGATTGACTAGAATAGCTTTTAGACATGAATTCCATTGGAAACAACAAAAGAACATGCAAAAAAATATTAAATATTAACAATTAACATCATCAACAAACAACAATACCTTGAGAAGCCTCCTTGATGTTGATGGATATGCAGAAAAAAATACCGCAGATGTTCTCAGCCGAGTCAAGACAAAAGTAAGTATTTGGTTATCAGTAAGTTGACTAAGCAGATCAAGAGAATTCCGCAAGTAAGACTTTATGAGTGGCTCAATAGTTTGCCATTTCTTTGCATTTCTCATATTCATAATTTTCCCTTTGTTAACATCATCTGAAATTTCCAAAAGAGCACGGAAAATGTTGTCTGCCTCAGAAAGAACAAATGTTATTATCTGATAAAATACTCCAGTACTTTGAAGTCTCTGCGTGGAACCGCTATTGGAGTGAACACCAAATCGACATGCATCCCGAAAAGCATTTAGTAGATTACGTAGAGCAGGTGCTTTGGGTTCCTTTGAAATTAACTGACACCATTCACTTATAGTCTTGCTTGTAAGGATCTTGTCATTTGGAGGATTTTTATCACCAAAATCAACACCATCGTCCACAGAATCCGTCTCATCTTCTTCATCTGAATCCTATTGAAGATAGGAACAAAATCATAGCAAAAGAAAAACTATTTATTGATACCATCATTGGGCTTGAAAAGTACACTATAAACATAAAAAGGTAAAAGGTGCACATGAATTTCATTAACTAGAGAAAGAGCAACTAATGAGCAAATCTTACTTCTTTACTTCCATAGCTCTCCAACTCTGATTGCCATTTGTCAAGGAAGATAGCAAACTCAGGGTCCTACAAATAAAATAAACACTGACAATCCATATAGAAATCACCCAAAAGGCCAAAACAATGTACATAACAGCCCAAGAATTCCAGAAAATGCAGGTAATATAAGGGTGAACCCATCCTGGCCATCCAAAAGCATGACTAACAGTATTTGAACAATGTAATTGGTTGTATTTTCATTGCTACATAAACAATAACTAATAGTTTGGAGTAGAACTGATCTGATCTAACAATTACCCTGCCCAATCAATTTGGGGAAGTTTGTAATTCTAGATAAAACAATGACCATGGATTGAAATACCGGCCGGTAACCGGTTTACCGGTGGGGGCCGGGATTTGAAATCCCGGCCGGTTTTTCCGGAGTTTGCAAATTCAAATTTCGAATTTCGATTGATTTTTAAGCAAAATTTAACGAAATTCAACCGGGAAAAACCGGTAACCGGTACCGGCCGCCGGCCGGTAATGCCGGTACCGCTTTTTTTAACCCTGACAATGACTGTTTACACTTTACATTTTTTCTATAAGAAAAAATAATTGCACACATAACTACAGAACTACAACCAAGCAAAAGATATCCAGCCACTAAGCAGACAGCCTGAAATTGTAGGAAAGAATAAAGATACTTTAAAGGAAAAATTGGCAAATCCTCAAACGCCAACAAATGGAGTGGAAATGGGCATGATCAAGTTTAGAGATAAAGGTAAATTTTCACCTTATCCGACAACTTCTTCAACTTTTTCTTTTGCTTTTTGATCTCTAAATTCATCTCATCGTTTTGTCCATCTAACCCATCTTGGGTAAAACAATCTGCATGTAATATTGAGATGCTTAGAAACTAGTACAGCACAAAATTTAATAAGCGTTACAACGACATATACTAGCCTTTGAGAACATTGTCATCCTCACTGTCAGAATAGTACAGACACTCAGGATCCTGCATATCAAGCATCAAGCGGCAGTTTATAAGGGCAACTTAGCAACATCAGTTGTGAATTGTGATGTGTGTAGAATCAGTCAATAAGCTGTACAAAAGTTAGATGCAGAGAAATTACGTTTCAACATACCCAGTTACCCACATAGAACAAATTTGTTCAACTCTTGCCAACAGAAATTATAGGCTCCTACTTGGACATTGTTCAATTAGCACATGATTAATCTATGCACACAAGTCAAATTGTGAAGATATTTCCAACCAAGTGCATTCATCAAATGGTTTAGTCTTGAAGAAATCACAAAAATACTAGGGAATGTCAAACAACCAAGTTGCTCCCCTCAAGTATCCATGAACTTCTAGAGCTCCTTGCTAAATTGCCATATAAAAAAAAAACAAAAAGAACCCCTGAGCAGATTGCTGGAAGCAAGTTTATCTAAGAGAAGTAGAAATATGTCCTACGACCTTGTCCACAGAATGGCAAGACAACAAGAAAGCCCAAAAGTTGTGGAGAGCACAAACTAACGGTGGATGATACTAATTTTTTATATGCTTGAGATTGACATATCAAAGACAGAATCACAGAAACATTACTGCAAAAATGGAACGATTGTGAACACTAAAAAAAAGCATGTGAATAATTCATAAATGAAGTTTGGTTGTCAATAAATAAATAAGAGTCTCTGTAAAGGGCAGCCAAACATACCTCTGAAAGAAAACCATCACTGTCAGATAGATCACTGTTTAATTCACTCTCCTCTGGAAACTCTAGACAATTAACCAAGGTAGCAACATCATCGTTGGCGTTCCTAAGGAAAAGCATTTTGAACTTAGTTAAATAACGAACAGAAACAACTGAATGAATAACTGCACAATATTATCATGATTAATGAACTTCTATGTAAATTATGGGAACAATGAGAAATCCATGATCTCAACATTCAAAACTGTAAACTAGGTTTGGTCTAGATGGCTATAAATCAGCACAGATCAATTTCATCGACAAAGAATGCATAATGCAAATGTATTTCATTCCAACAGGCAGCAATTAGAATGAATCAACAATGCATAAAGCAAACACCGTAACTGTCCAGAGGTACAAGAACACATCCGATTTTAACGTGGAGAGACTAAACCAGTCCACCCCAATTCTCACATAGCATCAATGGAGCAAGCAAAATCACTTGACTAGAACGAAAGGGGCCTGCGAGCGCTCGACCGCACATTTCGGCAAGCATCCTCTACCCTAGCGCACCAAAGTAAACAGAGTACAGGAGCTGCTTACATGGTGGAATAGTCCACTCGCTGCGACATCTCCTTGTCGCCATCGCCCAGGCGCCTCTCGCCCTGGCCGCTCCCACCTGAAACGGCTCGAATTAGCTAGCAATTAGCACCCCAAACCGAACCCCGGAAAAAAAAAAGCAGAGAGCGAACGAAGGCGAAGGAGGAGAGACGAGCGGCGGTACGACAAACCTTTGTGAGGGCGGCGGGTGAAATGGGAGCGGAGCTTGCGGTTGCGCTTAGCGGCGGACTGGAGGTGCTTGCGCGCGAACTTGCGGGCCTTCTTCCCAAGCTTCTTCGCCATAGCCGCCGCCGCCGCCTCCTCCTTCTGGTCTCTCTCTCGCGCGCGCCGAGAAGACGGCGAGGGCGAGGGGAAAGAAAGCACAGCGGTTGGGGTTTAATTAGGGTTTGGCTCCCCCTCTATTTTAGGACGGATAAGTCTGCACCTTGTAGATTCCAGTGCAGACTTGTGTCCGCCGACTTACACGCATCCTGGATTTGCAATTTTCCCTGGGCTTTACAAGACGACGATTGATGGCTTCAAAACAAATAGTGAAGATTAATGAAAGGTAAAAGCTCGTTGACGCTCTACAGCATGCAGCAGAATTCTACACTAACTGCATAATTACATGGAGGTCAAGCTCGTTGACCTGTACAGCCAATGAAAGGTAATTTCCTCACATTTCGTTGCAAAGCAAAAAAAAAAAAGAAGAAGAAGGAAATATTACCACCCAAACCGTCCGTATCCGAAACACATGCGCGCATTCAAGTTTCTCAAGTACCATCGGAGTTCAACCACTGCCAGCACGCCAGAAGAAACGAGAAAGATGGACCATTTCATAGCATAGAACCCACAAATAGTAGTAATAGAGCTGAAGAACATCAGCACAAAGTCACCAACAGTGGTGAAAATTGTAAAGGCACATATCTGGCATTCAGTTTATATATATATATATATATATATATATATATATATATATATATATATGTTAGTTTCCCACGCAGCAAATTTTCTCATGCCATATCTGATATTACAGGATGCTTTCACCAAACATATGCTGGTCCAGTGCAGGTAGCTGATAAGTTCCATCTGACTATGCTAGCAGCAGATGCCTGAACCTGAGCTCAATGCGCACGGTCTCTGAGGACTTCTATGTCCAACTCCGACGGGTCAGTTGCCTGGATCTCATAGTGTATGCCGTCCAGCTGACGCCTGAACCGATCCTTGGAGGTAGCATACAGCATCTTAGAACGGATACGGGAAACTGAAGGCGACCTGAAATTGTAAAGGAAAAGGATGAAACCACGCTGGGTTATCACGGATGAATGATCAAAACAATGGAAAAATATATGAATAAGTTAGACCAACAAGGCAGTGAAAACATCAGTCTGACCATGCAACGAAGAAAATCTTGCTCTTCTGGCAGTTCTCTTCTGTGACAAAGTCAAAATCATAGATGGCATATCGACAATCAGTCTCAGGAAGAGAGTCCATGAAATCATCGAAGCTCTCAGTCACAGCACCTGTCTTCTCCACAACAACCTCCTTTCCCTTCTCATCAATCTTGAAGATAACATAGCGATGTGTTTTCTTCCTCTGAAGCTCGAGGAATGTTTCCTTGCACTCCGCGGCAACCCCCATTCCAGAGGAAGCATTTGACTGTGGAATAAGGTAAATGTTTTGGAACATGAAAGATTATCTGATCAGAGATCATGAAATATTGAAATATAAAATTCTGCAGAAAAAATAATTATGTTCCATTTCATCAAACATGCTTTCACCATTGATCGAACTAGATGAGCACAAACATGCCTATGCATTATTCAAAAGGCACTATAAAGCCCTTTTGTGAGCAACTGAGGCACTGAGCATCCATGTGTCATTCAAAATGATTGTAATCTAAACTCGTTGGTTGCAGACATATCTTGACTATTTGTGCAGATGAAAATGATGGGCTGATGCAAAGACTGTTGTCTAGTCCCTACAACGACGTCTGCATCGACTACTTTTTTCAAGGTTTTGACCACGGTTCAATGACATCGACCTTGGTTATAGCGTCTCGGGAGCTTGACCGCTTCACCTTCCTTCCGCCACCGTCGCCGCCAGCCTCTCCGCCTCGCTACTCAGTCACTGGCTCTTTCCAACAATGACATCACCGTCTTGGCCATCTGTGGCTCTCGCATGTCGTCTTTAGTTCGTCGTGGTCTCACGGGTGCCTCGGAGAGGCGTGTCTCTACATTGTCGTAATGTCATAAACATGTCTTCTCGAGCGAGGTCTTGAGTTGTATACTCTCGCCGCCTCTTGTCCCGGTGCTCATGCTCGAATGGTTGTCACCTCCTTGATATCGATGATTCCAGAGACTGTTTGGTTGTGCACGATGTTTCATCTTCTTCGATGATTCATCTTCCCGATGGGCCGTCTTCTCCTCGCTACGCCTCGCTCAACTTGCCACGCCACAAGTTAGGCATGTCACACCTAGTTAGCCTACTGTTTGTTTGCCTACCAAACTTTGGCGTGCCAAATAAAGTTAGGCACCGGTCAATTGCTCTGCCACAATATTTTTCGCCAAAAGTGTGGTGCCGAAATCGTCCGCCACACTTGTGGCATGGCGCGCGCAGAGAGACAAAAAGGAGCGCTACCCTCACTGTCCTGAAAAAATCTAGCGCGAAGTGGAAGGAAATAACCCGCCAAGCTCGCCATCCCAGAGAGATATCGCGTGGAAAAAAAAATCCACCGCACCGCTCCTCCCATCTTCTTTATGCACATACACCCTCTCCTCCAAATCTCTCAAGCTCTCCCGTTGTCTCCACCCCTCTATGTTCTAGGTAACTAGACTTGTTCACGGGCGACCTGGCCCGCCGGCCCGGCTCAACCCGGACCCCGACCTGTCCGAGCCGGGCTTGGGACTGGATTTTTGGCCCGAAAGCCCAAAAAATGCATTTAAAACAATTAACATCTATTTTTAATTCTGGAAATGAATTAAATATTACTTTTTATTCAAAAAAGGATTAAAATAGTATATTTAAATAGAAAAAAATCAATTTCGGGCCGGGCTCAGGCTTGCCGATTTGAGGTCGGGCTTGACCGGCTTTTCAAGCCCGGCTCGGCGTTTGAACAGGTCATAACCATCTTCCTTCCTTTGTTTGAGCTAAGCCATCTTCCTCTCCATCCTATCCAGATCCCTTCTCACTCCTCCAAATCCCTCTCCAGATCTGTCCCCTTCATCAGAGCTCAGGCCATGGTGTGAGCTGCGGCGGCCAGTCCACCCCGGTGAAGCGCAGTCCCTAGTGCGGCCGAACCCACCGTGCTCCGCATCGTCCGCCGCTACCACCATCGCGCCCACCGTCCTACAGCCGTGCGTGCTCATCTACGACTGCGTTTGCCACCTTGCCACCGCGGTAAGCACACATGCGACCTAGCCCTGCCACTTTGCCCGGTTTTTGGAGAGGGATTTGGGGATGGGTGATGATACTTCAACCTCTTTTTTTACTGAAAACATCAATGCACACACATTCAGATAAATTCAAAAAATTTCTCGCTTTTTTCCAACCATGTATGCATACTCTCCAGCAGCTGGATAAAATGGAACCATGAGACGCTATTTAACACTATAGTTCTACGCCAGCTTCAGTTGGTATTTTTGCTTTTGTTGGTAACATTTTAATTACTTAGATGGGCCAATGGAAACAGTTATATGTACAATATTACTTCAACTACTACTACCACCACTACTACATGTCTTGCTATGCACAGCCTATCGACCTTGCTGCTGATGAGTATGACACATTGTCATCACCTATAGGTCGTAAAACGACACCTACTTGTGCAACAAGTGTAGATAATTGCTCTTCTAGCACACCCTGGCCAGGTATGAAGCAACCAAGAGGCGTAAAGTCCCCTGGTAAGAAGCAGCCAAAGCCTAAGAGTCGTTTCACAGATGCCACCGAAGAAATCAGCACCACAATGAAGGAATTGGTGCAGGCTCTTGCTAACCCTCCTCCTGCAGCTCAAGTGCCACAACTTGGTGACACTCATGTTGCATTGTGGCAGAGGCCAGAGGCATTGACCATTGCTACTGATGATAAGATCAGTGTTGGTAATTACTTCATTACTTGGCGCGCCATGAGAATAAGGGGATGTGTGGTTTCCTAGCACGTGCTAATGACACAATTTTGGAGACTTGGGTGTATCGGTTCTTATGCAGCCGAGATGGGCGCGAGTGATAGTTGGTACTACACACGTTTGGGTATTTTGTTGACCTTTTGCTACTATAGGAGTGGATGTACTAATCAGCTTATGTTGGAACCTTGTGAACATAATGTCAGGTCCAAACAACTATTAGCTGCTTTTGGGTGGTAGTAGTAATATGACCAACCACTCATGATGTAACAACAGATACTTCCTTCTATGTAAAGTTGCCTAATGCCTCCTTAACCTACATGCTTGCATCATATGCAGTTATGATGTCCCCCTGTTATGCTATGCTTGTAGTTGATTCTGTTGAATGATTCTGATGGCCTGCATCACTATCTAGTTTCAGTTATGTTTATGTTAAGTCGATTGGCTGCATTAGGTTGATTATTATTTTGTGAAGGGGAATTATGAATTAATGCATCATTACACATGTTGAACAAGTAGCAAAGCTCTAAGAACCTACTGACGTGTGAGCTTCGTAACCTGACCACTTCATACATTGGGGTGATTGTAACCAAGTTTGGCCACAAACCAAACAGTTGCCATTAATTTTTGCCAAACTTGTGGCGATACTTGTGGTAACAATCCAAACAAAAGGCTCATCCAATTTGCCACAATTCAAGTAACCAACCAAATAGCCCTACTTTGCCACAAAGTTAGCCATACCACAACTCTGGGACATGCCTAACTTGTGGCATGGCAAGTTGAGGCGCCCAACCAAACAGGCCCTAGAACTGAACATTGGGTCCTCAACCATTTCAAATAATCTGTTGAGGAGCAATTTGAATTGACTTTCAACCTTTAACACAAAAATGAATCCTCCACAAAAAAATACATATTTTCACTTATGAATATCTCCAGACAGCTGCTAAGGTACTTGCGCTACAGCAAGAATGCCAGATGCAGAGACAATTAATCATTCAAATGCGCCCGCCAAGCAAATCACTCAATAATGTTTAGGCCCAAGGTACAAAATCGACACATGTATCACTTCTTGAGTAATTAGGCACAAAAACCCACCAGTGCACATCTATATATACTGGTTTCTGTGTTCTTGAAAAATATATACTGGTTTCTGTCCTACTGTTTTGTTGGTCCCAACTACTTGGATAGTTGTATTGGAAGTAATTAATTACAATTATCACCTGCACTCTTATGTAAGATCTTCAACAATTATACATCTTCGCAGTTTGTACAGCTAGGTTGCGCACTTCGTGTATTCACTGGAAACTACTATTCTTAGTATTCTGCACCCATCAACATTTCTTTTTCTTTAAATTTCTCAAGTGACTAGGTACCATCCATCTATACGAACCAAAATAGGAGAAATGTACAGTACAGATACACACCCACCAGCAAGAATCCTGGTCACTAGATGCAAAATTGCAAAACAAAAACTGCTATTCTTTTCTTCCTCTGATTCACAACCCAAATCAGGCCTAACTGAACCATAGTAACAAAGAAAATTACCAACTAGAGTACAGATCGAGCACCAATATATCTCTAGCAACCGCCCCAGGGATCCCAAGCCAAGCAGACGAAATGCGCGCAAATAAGCCCAAGATTCACCACTTTGTCCGAAGGCAATCCACACAAGAACTCTAGAATGCATGGGAGAAGAAAGAAAGAAAGAGAACTCACGTATGATCTGACGAACGCCATGCTCGCCGCAAGAAAGGACCACCAAGGAAACCAAACAATAACCTGTCTGTGTGCGACTAGAACTTAGCAAGGTCGCATCGCCCAATCTCCCAGAGCATATATATAATCGCGGCGCCAAGGGAGCCAAAGAGAAAATGGGAGCGGAAAATGGCGAGGGAATCCCAAAAGAAGAAACAAGTGGCGGTGGGTGGAGGCCAGCGAGACCACTATTGAGAAAAGCTTGGCCAGATCAGGCTGTGCGGAGATTCCTTTTCATTGGGAACTTTTGTGAGCCGTTGGTCCACGATCCAACGGCTGGTGATGCATGTGTGTACGACCTTAGAGAGGGATGGAATGGTTTCATCGCGTCCAGAAGATAAGGTGGGGCTGCCTCTTTTTCCCATGGTATTCAGCGCTTCCAACCCGATTTCGTAAAAATGATTTCTCTACCGTACGTTCATATTACGATAGACTCTCTCCACCCGTTATATCGTCTCTTTCACACGACCACCGTGCGGTGGCTAGCCCGCCGCCGCCACGCCCTCCCCTCCCATTCCCGCACGCACGCCCTCCCCTCTCGCCACACACCTGTCTGGTTCTGCAGAGAAATAAAAAACCGTGCAGTGGCCACCTTTCGTACCGCCATCTTTCCTTCTCCGCACATCTGTCGCCTATAGGGATGTTAATTGTTCCCGATTACCCGTATGCCCGTGAGCGATTACCCTAATGGATGCGGGTATGGACGTCTTTCTTTGCCCACGGGTATGGAAGCGGGCACAATTCCTTGCCCATCGGGTGCATGCTTCTCCGACACCGCACAAAATCATTGACAAGTGGGCCCAAATGAAAAGTATCGCCCAATTACCTGCACTCCAATCCACCACTCCACCTCCACTTCTCCCCGATCCCAATTCCCCAACCACTCGATCCCCTCCAGTCCTCCACTCTGCTCTCTCATCGGCCTCTATTCCCATTCCCATCCCCCTTCCACTCCCACCTCCAACTCCACGTCCACCACTGCCTACGCCTCCGTTCGCTCGCCTCCACCCGTCCCCCCACCCATCCTTAGCCCCTGTCCGCCCCCGCCCACCTCCAGCTGTCACCCCTCCTCACACCCGGCCGCCACCTCCAGATCAAGATCCTCCCGACCGCCTCCCCTCCTCTCGCTCGGTCGCCTCCTCCCGCTCAACCACCGCCCCTCGTCACGCCTGGTCACCTCTTCCCGTCCGGTCTCCTCCTCAATGTCGGCCCGACTCCATCCTCCTCCTATCCGGTCGCCTCCTCCCGCCATATTGTACATCGACATCTCCAATAGAGTTGCAATGCAACTTTTTCCCATACATTCCAAGCCACATGAATTCATAAAACCATAATTTTCGAAACCTAAAATCCAAATTTTTGCAACCTAAATCCTTAATTTTTGAGATAATTCCAGAATACATATAAAATTGTTAAAACATTACATAATCAAGTCCATTTCCTTAATTTTTGAGATAATTCCAGAATACATATAAAATTATTAAAACATTACATAATCAAGTCCATTGCATGAGGAGCTTTCAAAATAAAATTCATAATTTTTGGAGCTCATTTTCTACATTTATAAATTCGTACAAAACAACACACTTATATGAAATTGAGAGAAAAATTTCGAACAAATAATGTTGGACCGTAAAGGCGACTAGAGGGGGGGGTGAATAGGAGCACGCTCACTTTTTCACAAATTATGAACTCAATACAATTTCACTCCAGTAGCTATTAGAAAGCTATGAAGATCAATATACCAAGACAAATGGAAGACTAGTATTGAATCCAATAAAAACCCTAAGCAATGCGACAATAATCGCAAGAATCAAAGCAACACAAATCATCGCGGCTCGACCTCTGTAGTGAACCGGTCGGACCGATTGTCGCGCGATCGGATCATTGCTATTATCTTGGCGGTCGGACCGCTCCAAAATCTATCGGACCGTGGTGGTGATTGCGATCGGACCGCTGATCTACGTAACCGATCCAAACAAAGAAAATCGGCCGATGACGAAGTTGCAATTAGGTCTAACTTTTGATTCTCAACTCCAAACTTCACGAAACTTTGCACACACCTTCTCTATGCTATTGAGGACCTATTCCAATCGAATATTATGATAATTCTTGGAACGATCTTGAGCAATTGCCAATTGATTAATGAAGGTCTAAAACCGGCAAGAACGAAAACTTGATCCTAAAGCTTGTTCGTGAGAGATTGATGATCAAGATGATGCTAGATAGATTCACACATATCACGCAAGCTAATTCACGTGAAAGAATCAATCACAAACTCGCGGATCAAAGAAAGCCCTAAAAACACGAAATTGAAAGCAAGAACGAAAAGAGACTTATCTCAAGCAAACCTTGCATAGATTGATTTCGTGATTGTTCTTTGGATTACATCCACACCATCATGGATCGTGGACAATCAAAGATCACGAAATTCACCACAAACCATCAAGATCCCTTGCCTCCACCTCAACTCCCTAAAGACAATTAGGGTTTTGAAACATAAAAGGCGAGAGAGAGAGGTGCGACCACCATCTCCTCCTATTTATAGTGGAGGCCTAAAACTCTTAGGGTTTGACTTAATTGGGCTCCCGTTAAGGCCCACTAACAAACGGGTCACATACGCGACGCCATGGCGCCGTCTTTAACCTTTGACCTAAACCGCTTCACCATGCGTCATGGATTTGCCAATAGGTCACCATTGTCCATCTTGTGTCACACTTGAGTCGTTGACCCACCCGCATCGCCGATCGCTCGACCTCAACTCTTCAAGTCTAGTCCCGATTCTCCTTGCCGCTGACCGTCGTTGACCACCAAGCTACCGCACAACCACGCACAAGAAAACACGATTCGGGAACAAGTTCTTCACAACTTGACCCATGTTAGTCAAAACATTCATCATGCAAATCATATGCCATGAAACCAATGACTTTGACCTAACAAAACAACATCGCCACGGTTGGCCGACATTCAAGTAGAAACCGGTCCGACGCGCCCAGTGAGCGGTCGGACCGCCCCATGGCCGGTCGGACCGCTCCCTGTGAGCCGGTCGGACCGCCCCTTGGGACTTAGCCGAAATTCAACCTCCCAAATTCCGAAACCTTCTGGAAACTTAAATCCAATAGAACTTCTTACTGGAGACTCCAAAAATTATGAGACCAAGTGCATTGGGATCCCCTCACTTGCCTACAACACCTATTTTTGGCCCAAGCTTATTTTGACCACTTTTGGTCATCGCGGTCCGACCGCCCACATGGCCGGTCCGACCGATTTGGGACCGGTCGGACCGCCGTGCAAGGACCGGTCGGACCGCCCCTGACCAGAAAACCTGTAGCTTTGTCGAAAACGCGGGAAACGACAAACCGTAAACGCCATTGCCAATTGTCACATCATCCTAAGATCTGGAGCATATCCCCATGAAATCCACAATCTCCCCCTTGATGAACACATTGGCAATTATCCAGAAAATGTAAGTAAGAGGTTTGAAAACGAGTTTACTCGCGGTTTTAGACAAAGGCACAACTTGGTCCATAAGCAAGAAAAAGCAATGTAAGTGACCAAGTGGCATCGAATAGTATAGGCATGTGAGACAAGGCAAAAGAAAGCATAAAACTTTGATTTCGAGAAAGGGTCAAATTTCTCACATAAGGTCCAAATGAAAGAACAATTGTTCAATTGACCTATGATCATTGTGAGGATAAAATAATGCAATTCAAGTTCGAATATTCAATAAGACAATAAGAATGCAACTCAAGAACTCCCCTCACTATGATCATCAAATTTCAAATTTTCGGTTTCTCCCTTTGTATAAACTTCTCCCCCAATCTTCTCCCCCAATAAAGAAATAGAGAATAATTAACACAACTTCTCTTCTCATTTAACACATCTTCTCCCCCTTTGACAATGGATTCATCAAGAAATCACGCCTTCCTCTCATCCAGAGATAACAAATATAGAATAAATGAAGAAGCAGAAACAAAAGAAGCATAAAGAGGAATATGCATGAAGTGCAATGGAGTGGCTTCAATTTTTGTATTTTTTAATTTTTGATTACAAGAAGCTTTGGAGATTACCCAAAAGAACAAGCTAGTATCTCTAATATTGCACAAACAGCATATCAAGCCTGACAGCGCTAGCAAGATCATGGTAAGACATATATATCAAAGCTAAGCACAAAGGCTCAAAAGTAAAGCAGTAGATTTGATCAATTTAAGCAACGCTTCAAATTCAGCAAGTTCATCAACAGGGATCCTAAAGTGAAATTGGCCATGTCAAACTGTCAAAGTGAGATAAAAAATCTAACAAAGACCACAGTAAGAGTCAATCAAGTCCCGTATTGAATCATTTTGCTCAATATTTTGTAAACGCCCATTTGTCAACATTTTTCTCATTTGCATTGAATATTGAAGTTGACTAATGATCTAACTTAGTGACAAGATCCTGGACTAGGAGCCATCCACAAACTCATCCTAAGCTTCGACCAAAAGTTGTTTAAAGGTATATCTTAGTAAAGAAGATCCTGGACTAGGAGCCATCCACAAACTCTTTCTAAGCTTCTACCGGGGCGACAAATCTTGAGGTTCATGTCATTTCTGACAAGCAGTCCCCATGAGATCGTCTGGATCATCAAACTATCTCCAAGTTCATGTCATTTGACAAGCAGTCTCGTAAGAATAGTTTGGCACAATTTAAGCATAAGACAATCTTGATTTTCATTTTTCACATGAGTACTTTTAGAATCTCAAGAACACAAAAGCTCAAGTAATGGTCAATTCTAGATCAAAGAGCTAACAAAGCAATTCTGACAGGGCCAATGTCACAAGAGGAGCACTAATTACGCAACTCGCTAAAACATCCACAAATTACAATTTTTTAGTTTGAGTTGTTTAAAAGGTTCTAGCTCATATAGCAAAGACTTAGCTACACATGTAAAAGCATGATAACTCTAGCAAGTCAAAGAACTAGACATGACATTGAGCAAGAATTGAAATACAAAAGCTCTAAAGGGTAATAGGCAAAGCTTCATCATTTTAAAGGATAAGCAGAAAATCTTATATTACAATGCATCTTTTTGGATTTTTCATACCACTTGTTGTAACCACTTGTTGTATTTTTCATATGAATGCAATATGACACAATGAGATGCAATTAAAAGCCTAAAAACCTACAAAAGTTCGAAAAGATCACTAAGTTCGGAAAAGAACAATAAAAGATCAAAAGAACAAGGAAAGATAAGAAAAGATCAAACTCCCCTCAAACCAACCCATAAGGATAAATTACCCTAACTCGCTTCTTAAGGAGGAAAACGGTTTGATCTAAAGGCTTGGTAAGAATATCGCCAATTGAGCATCTGACTACGAAGTGCATCACAATATCACCTTTTTCAACATGATCTTTAAGGAAGTGAAAGCGAATGTCTATGTGCTTAGTCCTAGAATGTTGCAATCGGGTTTTAGCAATATTAATAGCGTAGTGTTATCACGAGAAAAGAGGAACACTAGCAAAGTTTAACCCATAATCTTTCAAAGTAGACGTCATCCACAAAATCAAGCTACAAAGAACTAGCAAAGACTACATACTCCGCCTCAAGAAGTGGATTGTGCAATGTAAGACCGCTCCTAGAAGACCAAGATACAAGAGAAGTGCCTAGGAAGTGACAGTGCTCGATGTACTCTTCCTATCTAACCGACGACCGCAAAATCGAATCGAAAAACCTCTAATGGACAAAGTCAAGAGCAGGAATACCAAATGCCATATAAGAGGGTAGAGTGTAAATACCGAATATGCGCTTAACGGCTTGGCGATGGGAAGTTCTCGGAGACGCTCAAATCTTGCACAAAGGCATACCGTGAAGTGAATGTCCGGTCTCGAGGTCAAATCTGAAGGGAGCCGATCATCTTTGCGGTACTCGCGTTGATCCACGACTTCTCCTTCCTCATCCGGATCCAAAAAATCGGTTGCCATGGGAGTGGAAATTGGCTTGCGATCACCCATGTTGAAGCGTTTGAGTAGATCTTTAGTGTACTTCGTCGATGGATGAAAGTTCCTTCCTTGCATTGCTTGATTTGAAGTCCCAAAAAGTAATTAAGCTCTCCCATCATACTCATCTCGAATTCCCTGGACATAGTGTCAGAAAAGCTGGAAACAAGAGCATTAGAGGAACCACCAAAAATAATATCATCCACGTAAATTTGAGCAAGCGAGAAGTCATTGTCACGCCTAAGAATAAATAGAGTTTTATCCACTTTACCCATCTCAAAATTATTTTTAAGCAAGAAGGTCTTAAGTCTATCATACTGTGCTCTAGGGGCTTGTTTAAGACCATATAATGCTTTAGATAGCTTGAAAACACGATTTGGATATTTAGGATCCTCAAAACCAAGGGGTTGCTTAACATACACTTCCTCATCTATGAAACCATTTAAAAAGGCACTTTTAACATCCATATGATATAATTTAAAACCTTTTGATGCAAACAAATGCAAGCGAGAATGCGAATGGCTTCTAGTCTAGCAACAGGAGTAAAAGTCTCATCAAAATCTAACCCTCAACTTGGTGAAACCCCGAGCTACCAATCGGCCTTATTTCTAACCACAGAACCATCCTCACCTTGTTTATTCTTAAACACCCAACGGGTTCCTATAACATTATGACCACTAGGAGGTTCTACTAGGTTCCAAACTTTGTTTCTTTCAAAATTTTCTAACTCCTCATGCATGGCATTTACCCGGCTAGAATCGATAAAGCATGTGATATATCGCAGGTTCAAAAGAAGCAACAAAAGCCGAATGAGAGTAGAGATTTGGATCATTATACCGAGCGAGTGACTCGCTCATGTAGATTACCTATTATCTGCTAGGAGGATCTTTGTCTCGAATGCTAAGTGGAGCGCTAGTGTAGTGAGACCCTCAATTATTGAAATATGCCTTATTAAAATTATATCGATAGCATAATTCTTATTTAAAGAACAAAGGCAAATCCTTTATTAAGAATCATACTAAAAGCATAATGATAACAAGTAACAATTTCAACATTCGTGTTCTTGATATATGTCATGCAATATTTCCCGTGATCGATGAATATTGCACATATATCCTTAAACAACATTGCATCATTCACATACAAGTCATACATCCACATAATTATACATCCATAATTACATCACTAATTTCGGTTACTACAGTACCGAATACAAACAGATGACCTTGGGCCATTAACAAAAAGAGCAACAATGAAACAAAAACATAAACGCAAAACCACCAATGGCCCCATTATCCCACAAAGCTATTGCGTGGAGGCTAGAACTAGCATTACTCGTTAGCGCCACCCGGATCGGCGCTAACGGGCATCTCATAAAGATATCCATCCTCACCGCAACAAGAGGTCATAAACCCCGAGTACGAAAGGTACTCAGAAGTCTTACACAAACTAATAAAAGAAAGTGTTTAGAAGAACCTATACAAAGGAATAGAATTTTATATGCATAAGGTTATCAATGAAGGCTTAATGGTTTCAATTTGCATAAAGCGATACTGTTAACCTATCCTTGCTAACCTTTGACAAAGCGCTTTAATAATTCAATTTGGACTAAAAACAAGAAGTTATTGAACATAAGCATAAAAAAGATCAATAATAATCACCGATCATTACCAAACCAAGCATGACACTCCTCATGCCGAAATTAAAATTTCGAACCCAAATTAGAGCAAATTCTATACAGTGACATCAATCCAAGCGTTGTTCGTGAATCGTGGACACGGCTATTCGAATAGTTTTAATCCTGCAGGTTGTACATCTTTACCCACACGACTTAGTTAGCCCGTAGCCCCTAGGATAATAGCAAACCGCCTTTGGTATGCCGTACGGTAAACTAAGATTCGGTATTTTCAACAAGTTAACACTATTGAGTTGGATGACCCATGTGACACCGATCCCGCTTAAACAACGATCGATAGCATATATTCAACCGAGGTTCACATGTTGTACAGGAATGCCGACCCAGTCAATTAAATGCAAACTCGTGTTAGCCACACATATTACACCGATCGGGCCTGAAGGTACGCATACATGCGATGTAACACATCTACGCCTTACCCTTCTAAGAACATCCGATATCGATATAGGTTCCACATGGCATACGACACGGCCCAAGACTTAAGCATCTATGCCATATGAAATCAATACACATGTCCTTACTCTCTCGTATCCAACTCAATAATATTAACCCTTTACTTAACCAAACAAATACCATACATCGCATGTGGAAGTACGTTGGTGCTTGAATTGGGCCGTCGAGTTCATCCTTAATCAACCTGCATAAGACATCCACAGTTCCCATTCTCGCACTAGGCACCATCACTAGCATCCACTTGTCCAGATTTGAATTAAGTTTAACAACAAGATTTAGATTCATATCAGGTTTAAATAAACTGAACAAGGAATCAACAAAATAAAAATGTATTTGTTGTTACCCAGGTTTGACAAGATAAGCCTGTCAAACAATACCGTTCTATGGACTGCATGGCTAAGCAAAATTGAAAATTAAGTATTATATCACCACAAACTACCTTAGGTTGAGTGTATGATCAATTCAAGGTAAACCATAAGTTCTGGTTATAGCTAACTAGGAACAGAACATAAATAGTCTTTTAGAAAATTGCATGCAACAGTATCCCTGTATTTTATAATTCTACAGTTCAAAAGATTAGGATCAACATGGTGCAGAGAGGAAGCTTGCCTTGGTAATAATAGATAACCTCTTGTTCAGGTTCTGGTGGCTCAACAAAAGACTCAACAATCTCGTAAGAACCAAAGATCTAGAACACAAAAATCCAATAAATAGCAAGAAAATGGCAAGGAACAATGCATAAAAGAAGTCATGATCAATAGCTCAATGCATAATTAACAACATGCTTAAGTTATACCTTACTCAAGGACAATACCCCATATATAATAGCTACTACTACATGTTATCAGAATTTAATGGGTTAGAAAAGCATTACAGGTTCAGATTTGATTAATAAAGAACTAGAGTTTCAAATTTCTAAAACTGAAATTTAACTTAACACTTGCACTCTCTACTAGAAGGAATAGAAGCTAACAATAGGTTACATGTGGCCGGCATGACCACCAATAGCTAAACTGAAATGGAAATCAGAAAAGCTACAGTTTCAGTTTTAGCAAAAACCAGAAATCTAGATTGATTGCAAAGAAAGAGTTAGATGTTTCATTATATTAAGAGAGAATGATGTTTTGATAAAGCTACAACTAATTGGGCAATATTTAAAACCTACTCATCACATAGCATCAGCTAACACTCACAAGCAATATGATTCAAAATCTGGATTACAAGTTTCAGATTTTTGGCAAAACCGAAAACTGGGCAGAAGTACAAAAATCAGATTGATGAACTAGGACATTAGAAGAAAATGATATTCTGGGCTAATTCCCAACTAAATGAGAAATATACTAAGTCTAATTCATCTCCTACTATCAGCTATCAACCAACATCAATTTCAGTTTAGATTGCTACAGTTTCAGGTTTAGCCAAAACTGAAATATGGATAGATTGCAAAATAAAGCTTTGCTGATTTTTGCTTTGAACCAAGCAATGAGTTTATTTAGATGACTAGATAATGAGTAAAACTTAAAGCCTAGCATACTATTTAGCATCAAAAACTAGTAGACATCAAAATTTGAGGCTTACAAAGTAAAGCAAAAATCAGATTTTAAAATCTGAAATTCTGGACAGATTTAGAGATGCAAACTTGATGCTCCATTAGACTATATCAAATTGACATACAAGATGGAGTTATAGCTAGATAAGTACCTCTACAAGTTTAACTTATCACCTAGCATCCCTTAACACTAATTAGCAAATTTCAGCTCAACCAAAACAGCAGTTTTCAGATTCTTCAAAACCGAAAACAGCACAGATTCATAAAAGTAAACTTGCTACTTCATTTGACTCAAAGAAAATAATATTTTAGATTAAGCTACATCTAAAAGAGTATGCTTAAAAATCTAACTCCTCACCAACATTAGCTAACCTCAACTACCAGGTTTCGGTTCAAATCAAATTATAGTTTTCAGTATTCTGAAAACTGAAAACTGAAAACTAGGAAAAGAAGGCAAGTGACAGATGCTGAACTAAATGATCACAAGAAAAGTGCTATACTTTAGCTTAGGGTATTCCTAATTAGATTAGGAAATTAACCCACCATTTGCTAACAGCAATTGACAAGAAAGAAGGAAGTTGCTGTACTACTAGTCCAACCGACAATGGACAGGAGCAATCAATAAAAGATTACAGATTTCAATCTTTCTTTGGTCTTCTCTGGTATAACCGAAATGGACAAAGGCACACCGACCACTTAATGACCTCTAGCAATAATTGAAGTCTGCTACTAACGATTCTCAGGTTCAAATAAGACCTAAATAGGCTGAAAAGAGACAAGAGAAACCCTAGACCTTGCAATGATATGAAAGACCGAAAAGCTACAAAAACAAAAGTTTTGTCAAGACAAAACTTGAGCACCACATGCACAAGGAAGTGATTTAGATCAGCTATTGAGTTTCCTAAGAATATCAAGAAGAAAAGACATAAGATCATGTCTTACCAGCTACAGCTAGAGGAGAACTATGATCTTCGGTTGAACAAGAAAACTTTGAAAACCACTTCCTTCACCAAACAGAAAACCCCAAGCAATATTCTAACCAGTTCGGTTCATCGAGCCGCTCCATTTTCACCGATAAGGAAGAAAGCATGAGCAAGAAGATGAGCAAAGACTTGCAGCCTAGAATGGCGTGGAGGCTAACACTAAGGCTTGGGAAGGGTTAAAGCTCATGAGCAAAGGAGAGGGTTCTAGAGATGCCGAGGTGGTTCTCTTTGCTGCACCGCCGACCGGCCACATCACGACCGGCCCTTGACCGCCTCACCAAAGAAGAGAGAGGGAAAGAGGGTCACGCTCTGAGTTACTTCTTCGGACAAAACACCGCTTCCCAACCAAAAGAAGGAATGAAAAAGGGTCGGCTGTCTTCTGAGCCGCTATACTCAGACCGAAGCTTTTCTTTGCTACCGCATTGTTCTCACCAATGAAAGGAAAGAAAACAGAGTCGCCAGGTTGTTTGCTCTGTCGGTCGTGACCGCCTCCCAACCGAAAGAAGGAGATGGAAAGAGAGTCTGCAGAATGCCACATGCTCCCTTCGTTAGCAGAAGAAGGAAGCAATGAAGCTCCAAGAAAACCGACCACTTGATCAAAAAGGGATGGCTGAGATTGATGGAGACAAAAAGAAATAGCAAATCAATATTTTGGATTGTAACAACATACCCAAGTTTCAAAATAAACAGTGATGCTATGAAAAGCATCTAATTATGCTTACTAAAATCGAGATCATATAAACCTACCCCTTAAGAGAATCTCGTCCAGAGATTTCTGATATTCAAAAGTTGCAAAGGAATTCAGTTGAAATGATTCTTTCTGGAGATAAAACACATGTTGTTTTGACTTCCTATAAAGATAGCATAGAAAGATTCTAATAGACAACATAGTGTTGTTATTACATCCTTCCTTTACATTGCTTTGTTTAACCTTGCCTTTCTTGTCTCAAAGGCAATTTTTAAACAAAGAAAAAGATGGGGTGTTCAATCCTCATCGATCTTCCCGCCCCACGTGGCTTCATCTTCAATGATTAGCCCATCGAACTTTTAAGAACTTGACGTGCGGTTTCTTGTTCTGCTCCATTTCATCAAGAATACGCACCGGTTGCTCTTGATAGGAAAGATCCGTTGGAGATCAAGATGCTCATAAGTAGTGGCTTCGAAGGAACACGCAGCACTTCTTTAATTGAGAAACATGAAAAGTATCATGCATCACGAGAGAGACTCGTAGCTCTAATTGATAAGCTCACTCCTCGCTTTGCAATGATTCTAAAGGTCCGATATAACGAGGTGCTAGCTTTCCTTTCACCAAAACGATGAGTGCCTTTCATTGGTGATACTTTAAGATAGACATAATCATCTACCTCAAAGCTTAGCTCACGACGTCGATGATCAAGATAGCTCTTCCGACGAGATCGGCGGTTTTGATCGGTCTCGAATCGATTTAACTTGCTCTTGGCTTCTATTACCAAGTCTCGACCATAAAATGGTCTTTCACTGATTCGGACCAATTCAATGGAGTCCTACAAGCTCTTCCATACAAGGCTTCAAAAGGTGACATTTGAATACTTGCTTGATAGCTATTATTGTAGGAAAACTCCACATACGGCAAAGATTTTTCCCGTTCTTGCCATATGATAGCACATGTGCTCTAAGAAGATCTTCCATCACTTGATTTACCCTTTCGGCTTGACCACCGGTTTGAGGATGATAAGCAAGATCGAAGAGAGTTCATCCCCATGGCTTGATGGAGACAATTCCGAAATGAGATGTGAACCGAGGTCCACGATCCGAGACAATGACTTTTGGAACACCGTGGAGACAAACAATCTTAGCAATATAGAGCTCGCTAATCGCTTGCCATTGAAGGTGGTTTTGACCGAATAAAATGAGCCACTTTCGTTAGACGATCAATGATCACCCAAATGGCATCAAACCCATTCGAAGTTTTCTAAGTCCAGTAACAAAATCCATACCGACTTCTTCCCATTTCCATTGTGGAATAGGCAAGGGTGAAGGGTACCAAGCAGGTTTTAAGTGCTCGGCTTTAACCCTTTGGCAAATATCGCACTCAAAGAACATATCGAGCAATTTGCCTTTTCATCCGCTCCACCAAAATGTCTTCTTCAAGTCCCGTACATCTTAGTACTTCCGGGATGTATAGAAAACTTGGAATTATGAGCTTCTTTGAGAATTAGCTCTCTCAATCGAGAATTTGAAGGTACCACCAAACGATTGCGATATGAAGGATACCATCGGCATCTTCAGAGAATTCGATGGCTTTACCGCCTTCAAATTTTCCTTGATTTCGCTACTTCGCATCGGTTTTCGAGCTTTAACTGATCTTCGAGGGTTGACTTCACTTCTAAAGCAAAGAAGAAATCCATCTGCTACCATTTCGAGACTTAAGCGCTGAAAATCAGACATAAGCTCTTAGCCGTGGGAATTGTTGATAAGCAATTGCAATGTGACTTTCTCGCTTAAAGCATCACCACAACATTGGCTTTGCCAGATGGTAGTGAATACCCATATCGTAGTCCTTGATCAATTCAAGCCATCTTCTTTGCCTCATATTCAGTCCACTTGAGTGAATATATATTTCGAGCTTTTATGATCAAGATATATTTCGCAACGACACGAGAAGGTAATGTCGCCAAATCTTTAATGCATGGACTACTACCGCCAATTCCAAATCATGAGTAGGATAATTCACCTCATGAGGTCGCAACTGCCTGGATGCGTATGCCACAACTCGGCCTTCTTGCATAAGTACACAGCCAAGTCCATGGCGAGACGCATCACAAAAGATATCAAAAGTCTTATGGATATCTGGAAGAGTGAGAACAGGAGCTTGGCCAGAGCTTTCTCAGAGTCAAAGTCGTTTCACACTCCACTGACCAAAAGAATTTGTTCTCCTTCTTTAGAAGCTGGGTCAGAGGCCTAGAAATTTTAGAGAAGTTTTCAATGAACCGACGGTAATAACCCGCAAGTCCAAGAAAACTCCGAACTTCATGAACATTCTGAGGCTGCTTCCAGTCCAATACATCTTGTATCTTGTCGATCAACCGTAATACCTCCTTCAGATAATACATGTCCCAAGAATGCAACTTGTTTGAGCCGAAAGCACACTTGCTAAATTTAGCATACAATGATGCTTGCATGAAGTGTATCCAAAGACAAGTCTCAAATGTCGATCATGCTCTTCTACAGACTTGAATAGATAAGAATGTCGCCAATAAACACGACAACAAACCTATCCAAGAATTCCATGAAGACCGAATTCATCGATTCATAAAATAAGTTGGAGCATTGGTTAGGCCAAAGGACATGACAAGATATTCATATAACCCATAGCGAGTAGAGAATCTTGTCTTTGGAATGTCCTCGGCTCTAACCTTGATCGATGATAGCCCGACCACAAATCAATCTTAGAAAAGACACGGCTCAACCAATCGGTCAAGCAGATCATCGATTCGAGGTAAAGGATATTTGTTTTTGATAGTGACTTCATTTAACGGACGGTAATCCACACACATCCGTAAAGTCTTGTCTTTCTTTTGGACAAAGATGGCCGGGCATCCCCATGGTGAGGAACTCGGTCGTATGAATCCTTTGTCAAGCAATTCTCCCAGTTGTTTCTTCAATTCAAACAACTCATTAGAAGGCATGCGATAAGGTCTTCTCGATATGGGAGCAGTACCAGGAACTAGTTCAATCACAAACTCCACTTTCCGATCTGGTGGCATACCGGGAAGGTCTTCAGGAAATACGTCCGGATATTCACATACTACCGGTACTGACTCCAACGTAGGGGTGGTATCCATTTTCATCGCACCCAGATGAGAATGAACCATTCTAGACTGAAAAATGACTGAAAGGCCATTTTTATTAGTGACGGATATGGTTCGTTGGACACAATTAATTTGCCCCAGATTCTTGGTCAACCAATCCATTCCCAAAATAACATCTATCCCTTGTGAATTTATCACAATCAGGTCTGCCCAAAAATCTACCCCTTCAATAATGATATTGACATTAAGGCAGATTTGATCAGTTAAAAATACCGACCCGGGCGAATGAATAATATGAGGTGGATGAAGATGATGCATAACTAACTGATGTTGAGTAGCAAACTGCCTACTAACAAAAGAATGGGATGCTCCAGAGTCAAATAAAACAGTAGCCGAACTGGAATTAACTAGGAGCATACCAAGGATAACTTCAGTGCCTCGCCGCTTCTTCAAGAAGCTAATTGATTTACACGGCCATGGCCGAATCGATCAGCTTAGCAATCGCTTTGGAGAAGGTGCGGGACGAACAAGAGCCGGAGATGGTGAACAGTGGCAACCCTTTGCCTTAGCAAAACATCGATTTGCAAAATGCCCGGACGCCCACAATGATAGCATATCACACCTACCGACATTGATGGCGCAGTGGCTGTGTCCACTAGGTCGGATCGCCGTAAGGTGGCGGTGGGCGAAAGGCAAACATCGGCGCTCTGGTGGAACCAAATCGGCGCCGGAAGACGGAGGCCGCCACAGACGCGGTCCGACCAACGGCTATCAATGCGATTGGGTAGCCTTCGCGCTCGCGACTCTCCAACGCCTTGCTTTTAGTTTCAGCAATAATGGCTTTGTCCACAAGATGTTGGAAATTTCAAATCTTGTACCGCCAAAGCCAATCGCAACTCTTCGGATAGACCATTCATGAAACGGTTTCGACGACGAGTGTCCGTCGAAACATCGTCGGGCATACCGAGCAAGAAAATTAAACTCATGAAGGTACTCGGTCACCGATTTACCGCTTGAGAGCGAAATTTCGCCGCTTGAGCATCATCACTCCTCGTATATGGGCCTCGCGAAGGCCTCCATGAACTCAAGCCGTAGGAGTATATCCGGGTTGATAGCCGATAATTATCCCACCAATTGCTAGCCGCCCACCAATCGGTAGCTAGCATACAGACCTTCTCCCTTCGTAACACCGGGCAATGGTCACTTTTTTTAATCTCCTTAAGCCAATCCTCCGCCTCCAAAGGATCCAGGAGCTAGAGAATGTTGGCGGATTAGTCCATTGAAAGTCGCAAGACTTCACGCCCATCTCGAACTCCCGCTCTACCAATGGTGGAGTGATGGAAGAGGTATTGAGTGCACCGCCCAAGATACGTGTCGATCCATGCGGTTGCGCCAATTTGCATGAGCACATCCGCCATAGTGGGTGGTGGAGGAAGCTCCTCTTCCCGCCTACCACCTTGCGGACTATGGGATCCGGAAGGGTCCGCTCGCTCACCCCGAGTCCAAGAACAGAGTAGAGAACCTCTCCTCTTGTTGTGTTCGCGATCGAGTGGTTGGTCCTGTCATCCTGTTGCCATATAATGGTTAACATTATAACAAGGATACACTCGTGCTAACACATACAAGCTTTGGAGAAGAAAAATAATTAAAAACTAAACCTAAGCATGCAGTATGTCATGATATGCAACCAATTAACACCAAAAACAACAGCACAAATTACAGTAAAAAGATGCGGCTTCCATTCCATGAAATGTCGGCTGAACAAAGACTATAACATACTCAATTACAACCAAAAGTCTGCATCCACTTTATTAACAGCCAACAGGGAAACATGTTATGCCCAAAATACACAAGTCGGCCACTACCTCCCCATGTTTTAAAGTACAAACATTAGCACACAATATTTATACAGACATAGGCTATGCTATTACACACTACTTAATGGACAACAACTAGCCTATTACACAACTAAAGACACTCACATCCTTCAGTCCTAAACATGGTCGTCTCGGTTAAAATTCACCGGAAACTCATTTAGCAAATGAGCCTCAGGTGAACCAGTATCTAAAGGGTTCGATGGGCTAATAAGACGAGTGGGAGAACCCAACAGCAGATGATGTCCCCCAGAGTGAGTAGGCCGCTGAGTGCGAGGAAATCCAGCAGACATCCTGGCCTGACGACACTGACCAAAAACAGGAACCAATCCGGGAACTTCTGGAAGTCGCCATCCTTGGGGTACAGTGGCAGCTGGTGGAATCTCATTGTTGCCATAAAGCACGTTACGAGGAACGCGGTTCGTGACAACACCAAGCCTCAAATATTCCTGTGCCTCGTGCAAACGATGGCGGGTCTCCCATAACTCGTACACGAGACAGTGATAGGTTTGGGCCATGATACGGACCAACCTCGCTAACTCGCAGACGATGGGTCCTCTCCAAATCAGATCTCATCAAACGTAATCACATCCGATCTAGGGCCTTGCTTTGGGAAGTGCACATAGGGTGGTCGAGACACCCGTCAAGTCATGACGAAGGAGGCTCATCATCCACGCGCAGCCTTCGCCGACCATAGACTCGAGGTGGCACGCACATGGATGCAGAGGGAACACTTCCCACCACCGTCCCGCGATCACATTAATGATAGCTTGGTACTCTTCCATACCAGCCCTCGGTCTCTACGGTAGATGGCATACTGGCCGATAAGTGAAATTAGCTCGCCACATCATGTCTCAAGTAAGGTCGAAACCCGCCCACACCTTCTACATGAGTCTCCTTAATCAAATACCACCACTCATCTACGGATAAAAGACAAGGTAGGTAAGCGGTCAAAAGAGAGGTGGATAAGAATTGATACTAAAAGAAGATAAGAAGTAAAAGACAAAGATGCTTAGATCTTTTAGAAATTAATTATGTTAAAATAGTATCACAGAGACTCACTAAAGGCAACAACCATGCTAATTCTATCCTACAGACAAACGTATGCTCTGATACCAACGTTGTGAGACCCTCAATTATTGAAATATGCCTTATTAAAATTATACTGATAGCATAATTCTTATTTAAAGAACAGTGCAAATCCTTTATTAAGAATCATACTAAAAGCATAATGATAACAAGTAACAATTTCAACATTCAGGTTCTCGGATATATGTCATGCAATATTTCCCGTGATCGATGAATATTGCACATATATCCTTAAACAACATTGCATCATTCACATACAAGTCATACATCCACATAATTATACATCCATAATTACATCACTAATTTCGGTTACTACAGTACCGAATACAAACAGATGACCTTGGGCCATTAACAAAAAGAGCAACAGCGGAAACAAAAACATAAACGCAAAACCACCAATGGCCCCATTATCCCGCAGGCTATTGCGTGGAGGCTAGAACTAGCATTACTCGTTAGCGTCACCCAGATCGGCGCTAACGGGCATCTCATAAAGATATCCATCCTCACCTGCAACAAGAGGACATAAACCCTGAGTACGAAAGGTACTCAGCAAGTCTTACACAAACTAATAAAAGAAAGTGTTTAGAAGAACCTATACAAAGGAATAGAATTTTATATGCATAAGGTTATCAACAGAAGGCTTAATGGTTTCAATTTGCATAAAGCGATACCTGTTAACCTATCCTTGCTAACCTTTGACAAAGCAGTTTTAATAATTCAATTTGGACTAAAAACAGTAAGTTATTGAACATAAGCATAAACAGTATCAATAATAATCACTGATCATTACCAAACCAAGCATGACACTCCTCATGCCGAAATTAAAATTTCCAGAACCCAAATTAGAGCAAATTCTATACAGGTGACATCAATCCAAGCGTTGCCCGTAACCGTGGACACGGCTATTCGAATAGTTTTAATCCCTGCAGGGTTGTACATCTTTACCCACACGACTTAGTTAGCCCGTAGCCCCTAGGATAATAGCACACTGCCTTTGGTATGCCGGCCGGGTAAACTAAGATTCGGTATTTTTCAACAAGTTAACACTATTGAGTTGGATGACCCATGTGACACTGATCCCGCTTAAACAACGACTGATAGCATATATTCAACCGAGGTTCACATGTTGTACAGGAATGCCGACCAGTCAATTAAATGCAAACTCGTGTTAGCCACACATATTACATCGCTAGATGGGCCTCGAAGGTACGTACATGCGATGTAACACATCTACGTCCTTACCCTTCTAAGAACATCTGATATCGATATAGGTTCCACATGGCATACGACACGGCCCGAAGACTTAAGCATCTATGCCATATGAAATCAATACACATGTCCTTACTCTCCTGTATCCAACTCAATAATATTAACCCTTTACTTAACCAAACAGCGCCCATACACTGCATGTGGAAGTACGTTGGTGCTTGAATTGGGCCGTCAGAGTTCAGTCCTTAATCAACCTGCATAAGACATCCACAGTTCCCATTCTCGTGCACTAGGCACCATCACTAGCATCCACTTGTCCAGATTTGAATTAAGTTTAACAACAAGATTTAGATTCATATCAGGTTTAAATAAACTGAACAAGGAATCAACAAAATAAAAATGTATTTGTTGTTACCCAGGTTTGACAAGATAAGCCTGTCAAACAATACCGTTCTATGGACTGCATGGCTAAGCAAAATTGAAAATTAAGTATTATATCACCACAAACTACCTTAGGTTGAGTGTATGATCAATTCAAGGTAAACCATAAGTTCTGGTTATAGCTAACTAGGAACAGAACATAAATAGTCTTTTAGAAAATTGCATGCAACAAGATCCTGTATTTTATAATTCTACAGTTCAAAAGATTAGGATCAACATGGTGCAGAGAGGAAGCTTGCCTTGGTAATAATAGATAACCTCTTGTTCAGGTTCTGGTGGCTCAACAAAAGACTCAACAATCTCAGAAGAACCAGTATCTAGAACACAAAAATCCAATAAATAGCAAGAAAATGGCAAGGAACAATGCATAAAAGAAGTCATGATCAATAGCTCAATGCATAATTAACAACATGCTTAAGTTATACCTTACTCAAGGACAATACCCCATATATAATAGCTACTACTACATGTTATCGTAATTTAATGGGTTAGAAAAGCATTACGAGTTGATTTGATTAATAAAGAACTAGAGTTTCAAATTTCTAAACTGAAATTTAACTTAACACTTGCACTCTCTACTAGAAGGAATAGAAGCTAACAATAGGTTACATGTGGCGGCATGACCACCAATAGCTAAACTGAAATGGAAATCGAAAAGCTACGCTTCAGTTTTAGCAAAACCGTAAATCTAGATTGATTGCAAAGAAAGAGTTAGATGTTTCATTATATTAAGAGAGAATGATGTTTTGATAAAGCTACAACTAATTGGGCAATATTTAAAACCTACTCATCACATAGCATCAGCTAACACTCACAAGCAATATGATTCAAAATCGGATTACAAGTTTCGATTTTTGGCAAACCAAAATCAAGGTATACAAAAATCGATTGATGAACTAGGACATTAGAAGAAAATGATATTCTGGGCTAATTCCCAACTAAATGAGAAATATACTAAGTCTAATTCATCTCCTACTATCAGCTATCAACCAACATCAATTTCAGTTTAGATTGCTACAGCTTTTGAGTTTAGCCAAAATGAAATATGGATAGATTGCAAAATAAAGCTTTATTGATTTTTGCTTTGAACCAAGCAATGAGTTTATTTAGATGACTAGATAATGAGTAAAACTTAAAGCCTAGCATACTATTTAGCATCAAAAACTAGTAGACATCAAAATTTGAGGCTTACAAAGTAAAGCAAAAATCAGATTTTAAAATCTGAAATTCTGGACAGATTTAGAGATGCAAACTTGATGCTCCATTAGACTATATCAAATTGACATACAAGATGGAGTTATAGCTAGATAAGTACCTCTACAAGTTTAACTTATCACCTAGCATCCCTTAACACTAATTAGCAAATTTCACTCAACCAAAATAAAAATAGTTTTGATTCTTCAAAACCAAAAAAAGACAGATTCATAAAAGTAAACTTGCTACTTCATTTGACTCAAAGAAAATAATATTTTAGATTAAGCTACATCTAAAAGAGTATGCTTAAAAATCTAACTCCTCACCAACATTAGCTAACCTCAACTACTGTGTTTGGTTCAATCAATTATAGTTTTCAGATTCAAAATCAAAACTGAAAACTAGGAAAAGAAGGCAAGTGATGATGTTGAACTAAATGATCACAAGAAAAGTGCTATACTTTAGCTTAGGTATTCCTAATTAGATTAGGAAATTAACCCACCATTTGCTAACAAAGAATTGACAAGAAAGAAGGAAGTTGTTTGTACTACTAGTCCAACCGACAATGGACAGGGAGCAGTCGGCTGAAAAGATTACAGATTTCAATCTTTGCTGTGTACTGCTGGTATAACCGAAAATGGACAGTGCACAGCCGACCACTTAATGACCTCTAGCAATAATTGAAGTCTGCTACTAACGATTCTCAGGTTCAAATAAGACCTAAATAGGCTGAAAAGAGACAAGAGAAACCCTAGACCTTGCAATGATATGAAAGACCGAAAAGCTACAAAAACAAAAGTTTTGTCAAGACAAAACTTGAGCACCACATGCACAAGGAAGTGATTTAGATCAGCTATTGAGTTTCCTAAGAATATCAAGAAGAAAAGACATAAGATCATGTCTTACCAGCTACAGCTAGAGGAGAACTATGATCTTCCAGTTGAACAAGAAAACTTTGAAAACCACTTCCCTTCACCGAAACAGGAAAACCCCAAGCAATATTCTAACCAGTTCGGTTCACTGGGAGCTGCTCCATTTTCACTGATAAGGAAGAAAGCATGAGCAGCAGTATGAGCAGCACTTGCAGTCTAGAATGGCAGGAGGCTAACACTAAGGCTTGGGAAGGGTTAAAGCTCATGAGCAAAGGAGAGGGTTCTAGAGATGCTGAGGTGGTTCTCACTGGCCGACCGCCGACCGGCTACATTCTTGACCGGCCAGACCGCCTCACCAAAGAAGAGAGAGGGAAAGAGGGCTGCTGCTCTGAGTTACTTGCTGGACAAAACACTGCTTCCCAACCGAAAAGAAGGAATGAAAAGGGTCGCTGTGTCTGGGCTGAGCCGCGCTACGTGACCTGAAGCTTTTGCCGCTACCGCATTGTTCTCAGCCGAATGAAAGGAAAGAAAACAGAGCTTTCCAGGTCGGTTGCCGTCTTCTTGCTGGTCTTGGTCGACCGCCTCCCAACCGAAAGAAGGGAGATGGAAAGAGAGCTGCTGCAGCTGCCCTGTGCTCCCTTCGTTAGCAGCAGCAAGGAAGCAACAGAAGCTCCAAGAAAACCAGCCACTTGATCAAAAAGGGATGGCTGAGATTGATGGAGACAAAAAGAAATAGCAAATCAATATTTTGGATTGTAACAACATATCTAAGTTTCAAAATAAACAGTGATGCTATGAAAAGCATCTAATTATCTGCTTACTAAAATCGAGGCTATTATGTACCGGGTGAGATGTCGTTTCTTCGACCTCCGCAGTATCACTGATGATGATGATGCAAAGCAGAGCCTCAATCAAGGTGAAGTAGACGTAGCGGTGTTCTTGTATCAATATGGGCGCCTCGGCAGCAGCAGATGAGGGAATGACATTAGCTTCGTCCTCATCTTCCTCCACAAAAATGCTCTCACACCGTAAATCATCTCAGAGCAATTGATCTAGCCTGTGGCTAGTCTCATCAAAAGTGACATTACAAGTCTCCTGAATAATGTTAGTCTCGAGATTAAAAACTCGAAAACCCTCGAATGAGCAGGATAACCTGTAAATATCCCATCAAAAGTTCTTGATTCAAATTTATCTAAATTGTCTGTCTTAAGAATAAAACATTTTGATCCAAAACTCAAAATGCTAAATGAGGGTTTTCTACCAAAACGAAGCTCATAAGGAGTCTTGCCTAAAGAAGGTCTCAAAAAGACACGATTGGCAATATGGCAAGCAAAGAGCAATAGCTTCGCCCAAAATCTCCTCGGTGTGTTATACTGCCTAGCATCGTCCTAGCCATTTCGACTAAGGTCCTATTCTTCCTTTCCACCACGCCATTTTGTTGAGGGACGTGTGGAGAGGAGAAGCGATGCTCGATACCACGCCAAAGACAAAAAGAAGCAAAAGAAGCATTTTTGAACTCCGTGCCATTATCATCGCGAATCGCTCTCAAAGCACCAGAAGCTCGAAGCCAAACGAAGAACAAGGTCATGAAAATAACCAAAAGCTTCATCTTTTGAAGTAAGAAAGAACACCCAAGTATATCTTGAAAGATCATCGACTATGACTAGAATATACCATTTTCCACCAATCGATCGGACTCTAGCAGACCAATAAAGATCCATATGAAGCAACCGTCTCCGTCCGGTACCATAACCATAGTCACGTAGGGTGTGAGGCAAGAACTTGTTTGCCATGCCTACAGGCGCATATCTTGCATCTTTGATGACTTTGAGTTTGGGCAAACCTCTCATAAGATCAAGGTTGCTAACTCGCACGATGATCAAAACCAATGTGCCCCAAACGTCGATGCCAAAGCCGTAAATCAAGAAGATGTAAGCAAACATTTAAGAGATCCAGAAGAGATTCGAAAAATCGGCCAAAAATTCTACCAACTCTAGAGATTCCAAACACAAGCTCACCAAGAGAATCAAGCACACGACAAGCATTTTTCTTAAAACCGCCTCATAGCCATCATCAAGAAGCTGAGAAACAGAAAGGAGATTATACCTAAGCTTGTCCACAAGAGCGACATCCTTTAGAATGAATTTGTTGTTTACCCTAATTGATCATGTTCCTTCAATTCGCCCTTGTGTATCATCTCCAAAGGTGATGAAGTCATCACCTGTTGCCCGCGTGAAAGAGGTGAACCATTTTGAGTTTCCGGTCATGTGGCGTGAACATCCGGAGTCAACGAACCACGTGTTCTTCCCTTTCGCAGTAATCTCGAAAATCAAGGAACAAAGAACGATGTGTCTCAACATCAAGTTAGATAAACAAGATTTAGGAATCCAAGATCGAGACACACGCTCGCAAGGAGTATACAAACCGTAAGTACTATCCTTGATTTCATCTAACATTCGGTTATGAGCAATGTTTAAATTAAAATGAGACTTGAACCTGTCCATGGGCGGTCTGACCGGCGTTGGGCTGGCGGTCAGACCGGCGACCAAAACGGTCAGACCGGTGACCACCAGCGGTCAGACCGCCAGTCTGGTAAACATTAGAATTAGGATATTTAGAAACATAATGATTTGTATGAGAGAAAAATCCTAATCCAGGTTTATTCTTTTCAATGTTACCATGTCTCATAGAAGCTCTAGGTTGCATGAATGAAATTATATCAAAATTTTTCTATCATTTTTCAACCTATGCCAATGTAATTCAATCAAATGTCCACCTTTTTGCAATAAGTGCAATGGTACTTGGTACCACTAGAAGAAGCACCATTTGAATTAATACAAGGTTGGGCAAAGCTCGCAGATTTAAAAGATGTTTTTGCAAAGTTGGGTTTTGAATTCAATTAAACCTTTTCCAAGACTTGAATGACTTTTGGGTTTGAATTGTCTTGAAAAGAATTGAATCCTAAACCTTGCTTCTTATAAGGAGTTTTAGACTTGTCAAGAATCATGTTTAATTGTTTCTTACCTTTAGAAAATTTCTCTAATGTATCATGAAGGTAAGCATTTTCTTTCTCAAGTTAACACAAGCATCACAAGTTTTATCCATAGATTTCTCCTTATACAAAGCAATTTCAAGCTTAAGAGCGGAACAAGAAGCACAAGTAGTATTTTCAATATTGTCCTTAAGCTTAGCATATTTGACTCTAGCGACTTCTAAGATATCTTTGATTTCACGTTCCTTTTCTAAACATGAAGTGCAAGGGCTAGAATCAAACACATCAAAAGCAATCAATTTACTAGATTCTAAACATTTTTCACAAGGAGCACTTTTAATTTCATTTAGTTCAGATCTAGCATTCTCAAGTTGTTGTACGTAAATATTATGAGCAGTTTGTAACTTAGTAATTTCGAGTGCATAGCATGACAAGATAAACATTCATCAGTTCAAGAGTCTTAGCATTTTTAAGCTCTACTTTCAGTTTGTTAATCTTTGACTCTAATTTCTTATTTTTGTCATAACAAATTCTAGCGCTTCATCTTGACTAAGCAATTGCTCAACTATAGAATCATATTTAGCGTAAAGCTCATCATAAGAAAAAGATACCTCATCATCATCAATGTCGCTTGTCACCATGAAGCACATGCCGCTGAAGTCTTTGGTCTTCCCTTTCTTTTGCCTTGAGGATCTCCTCCTCCTTGTCCTCCTCACTCCCAGATCCACATCGCTCAAGGATTGATCCTCAAAAGCGGCAAGGACCCGGTGAGCACCTTCACAAGCTTATTAGCCTCATACCTTGATTTGTTGAAAGGAGGCTTCTTCCAAGTCGGCTTTCCTTCCTTATGATTGCTCTTACCTTTCAAACTTGGGGCAATTTGTCGGATATGATTGAGCTCACCACATTCATAGCATGTCAGGACCACCTCTCTTTTTGTTTCTCACATTATTGTAGGCCCGTGTGAATTTTTTAGCTAGAAGAGCTAACTCTTTCAGAATACTTTCAAGCTCCTCTTCATGAATAGCAGATAAGCAAGCAAATGAAAATCCGAAGAAGATTCAAAAGAGTCATCAAAAGCCTTTTGAGAGGATCTGCTACCAAAGCTAAATTATCTTTCTTGGGATGATCAACTCTTTTAATTTCATGAGTCTTGAGTTTACTATAAAGCAATTCTAAAGTAAGACTTGAAAGATCAACATTTTCCTCTATAGCAGTAGCTTTCATCTCCCACTCCTTGGTGTTGATTGCAGCCAAGAGATGGGTGACATTTTCAGATTGAGAATATTCAATATCAACAGCTTTCATTTGATTAATTACTTTATTAAAGCGATGAAAATGTCATCGATACTCTCCAGACGATCTCGAATTTATTGTATTCACGCTTGTAAAGTTTGCTTACGACCTTTTGATTTGGGACGAACCTCATGATATGTTTCGAGAGTGTTCCAAATTTCATGCGTGATTGAAAGATTACAAATTCGATCATATTCTTGTCTACCAAGTGCACCATATAAAAGATTCTTAGCCTTATTGTTGTTAGCCAAAAGAATTACGTAAGCAGTGTAGCAATTTCAGAATAACCAATGGGCTCTAACAACATCCCAAATAGCTTGTCCTCGCTCTCAAGAAAGACGCACATGCGATTCTTCCAAGAGGCATAGTCGTGCCCATCGAAGATATGCGGTTTAGTAGAAAACTTATCCATCGCTAAAAGTTCAAAGGACCTGTTAAGATCAAGATTGAACTAACCAGGGCTCGATACCACTTGTTGGACCGTAAAGGCGACTAGAGGGGGTGAATAGAGCACGCTCACTTTTTCACAAATTATGAACTCAATACAATTTCACTCCAGTAGCTATTAGAAAGCTATGAAGATCAATATACCAGTACAGCGGAAGACTAGTATTGAATCCAATAAAAACCCCTAAGCAATGCGACAATAATCAGCAAGAATCAAAGCAACACAAGCATGGCGGTCGACCTCAGAGTGAACCGGTCGGACCGATTGCGCGGTCGGACCATTGTTATCTGGCGGTCGGACCGCTCCAAAATCGGTCGGACCGGTGGTGACGGGCGGTCGGACCGGCGATCGTAACCGATCCAAACAATAAAATCACCGATGACGGTTGCAATTAGGTCTAACTTTTGATTCTCAACTCCAAACTTCACGAAACTTTGCACACACCTTCTCTATGCTATTGAGGACCTATTCCAATCGAATATTATGATAATTCTTGGAACGATCTTGAGCAATTGCCAATTGATTAATGAAGGTCTAAAACAGGGCAAGAACGAAAACTTGATCCTAAAGCTTGTTCGTGAGAGATTGATGATCAAGATGATGCTAGATAGATTCACACATATCACAGCAAGCTAATTCACGTGAAAGAATCAATCACAAACTCGCGGATCAAAGAAAGCCCTAAAAACACGAAATTGAAAGCAAGAACGAAAAGAGACTTATCTCAAGCAAACCTTGCATAGATTGATTTCGTGATTGTTGCCGGATTACATCCACACCATCATTGATCGATGGACAATCAAAGATCACGAAATTCACCACAAACCATCAAGAGCCATTGCCTCCACCTCAACTCCCTAAAGACAATTAGGGTTTTGAAACATAAAAGACGAGAGAGAGAGGTGCACCACCATCTCCTCCTATTTATAGTGGAGGCCTAAAACTCTTAGGGTTTGACTTAATTGGGCTCCGTTAAGGCCCACTAACAAGCGGGTCACATACGCACGCCGCGCGGCCGTCTTTAACCTTTGACCTAAACCGCTTCACCATGCGCCATGGATTTGCCAATAGGTCACCATTGTCCATCTTGTGTCACGCTTGAGTCGTTGACCCCACCCGCATCGCCGATCGCTCGACCTCAACTCTTCAAGTCTAGTCCCGATTCTCCTTGCCGCTGACCGTCGTTGACCACCAAGCTACCGCACAACCACGACAAGAAAACACGAATTCGGGAACAAGTTCTTCACAACTTGACCCATGTTAGTCAAAACATGCATCATGCAAATCATATGCCATGAAACCAATGACTTTGACCTAACAAAACAACATCGCCACGAAGTTGGCCGACGTTCAAGTAGAAACCGGTCTGACCGCTCCAGGTGAGCCGGTCGGACCGCCCCATGGCCGGTCGGACCGCTCCCTGTGAGCCGGTCGGACCGCCCCTTGGGACTTAGCCGAAATTCAACCTCCCAAATTCCGAAACCTTCTGGAAACTTAAATCCAATAGAACTTCTTACTGGAGACTCCAAAAATTATGAGACCAAGTGCATTGGGATCCCCTCACTTGCCTACAACACCTATTTTTGGCCCAGCTTATTTTGACCACTTTTGGTCATCGCCGGTCCGATCGCCCACATGGCCGGTCCGACGATTTGGGACCGATCGGATCATTGCAAGGACCGGTCGGACCGCTCGACGTAAAACCCGTAGCTTTGTCGAAAACGCGGGAAACGACAAACCGTAAACGCCATTGCCAATTGTCACATCATCCTAAGATCTGGAGCATATCCCCATGAAATCCACAAATAAACTTATGGAAAATTGACATGAGCAATTGCACTGTGTCGGGAGGCTCAACATAATATTTTTCATAATTTATTGAACTCATTTGCAATATTCTAGAATTCCTACAAACAGTGCTCAAACCGCACCGAAACCCTATTTTGTTGAACCCTAATTTCACCTTGGAGAGAGAGAGAAGCCGACCCACCGCACGGTGGTCGTGCGGAGGGAGGCGACGTGGCGTGTGGGGAAGGCCTGCCGCACGGCCGTGCGGCAGGGGGCCATTTTTGCAAATAAAATTTGGCGACGATCACTCTTGTAAATACGGAGCGAAAATGTGCCAATATAACCAAAAATTCGTTGCATCTTAATTTATCTACAGTACCAAGTTTGATACGGTGATATCCATCAAATCGAAACTGATCCTCTCCGTTCCGTTAGCACATGCTAATGCAGAGGAGCACAGTGACATGCATTAGGTCATCGTCTTCACTGCACGATCTACCGCACGATCTAAAATGAATGGGCTAGATCGAGTGCTACAGTGCTGAATAATGCCACTAGTGAGTACTGTTCACATGATATTCTCTACAGTACCAGTAGATAATCGGAATCCCCATCAAAGAACTTAAAAATGTACTTTGAAGCGAAGCATGTGGTTCACTCTTTACCTGGTTTGAACCTATGTTAGTGTCATCACCAGTGTCTAGACCATCACAAACGAATTCAATGTGAATTTTATGCACTGGCATCAATATAGCAGCAAAGTATTGCATACATGCCATGTCATAGCAGACACGCATTGTCCATTATGATCTATATAAGCTTCACGCTAGATTGAAGTTCTAGCCAGGAATGATTTGATTTATCCATCACTGGTGGAGCTCAGCCGCAGGCGGCATCGGTGATTAGACACGCTCAAACGCTGGGTCGGGCCGGGCCTCGGTCTAAGTTTGAAAAGTCCGATCTCGCGCCTAACCTGGCCTAAAAAATGATTTTATCAATAAAATAATTTTTTTTTTTTTTGAAAATAAAAGTATTATTTGATTTATTTTAAGAATTAAAAGGCTAATTTTATTATATTTATTACATTCATCTGATTTTTTCAGACTTTCAGACCGGAAATCAAGTAATTCCTGAGTAACTGAAGCAACAAGTGAGCAGCAACGTGCTGCGACGATGTCCCCATGGAGTGGCCCAACAGTAAAGAGCATCGGAGCCCAAAAAAGTGAAAAGGAAGGCCAGGGCCCAAGATCATGTTTGTGGTGCCCTCCATGAGACAAACATTCGATTTCATATAAACCTATATCGGGATCACAAGTTTATCAGGTCAGTGAAGCCATATGTGCACTTCCCATCGTCGAGAGAGAGAGAGAGAGAGAGAGGAATATGAATGAATAAATCAATCATTCTCTCTCTCTCTCTCTCTGAGAGGAATATGAATGAATCAATTAACAATTAGTATCGATCGCCAGATACAGTTACAATGACGAAGGAAGCCCACAAGGCCACAACTACATCGGAGAAGAATGCCGCACGCGAGTGCCATGCTTGTAATTGCATCCGCAGATGGTAACCTTATCGTCGGTACAGCACAGGCGCTAGTATTTCGTGCATGTATGTGGTCGTCCATTTGCATGCATTTGTGTCGACACCGGTAGTGATCGAGTGGTTCAGAAACTGCTAACTAAAAGCTACCGATACTGATGGATGGATAGATAGATATCCATTAGCAAATTTATTTTATCTGATGCTTTGCCACTGTCCTCTCTCTCTCTCTCTCTCTCTGATGAGAATCGTGACTCATCACACAGATAAAGCTAGTGGTTCAGGCACTGGGTTGATTTATTTTAGCTGCTGCTCCCGGTTTGAGATCCAACACCTAGCTAGCTAACTTTATATGGATCACTGAAAAGCAAATCAATGGCTAGCTAACTAACTGATTTTTCCCCCCTCGACTGCATCTAGTTGACTGGTATAGTCGTCGTTCTTAAGGTCAGGAACTAAGAGGTTACTGCAGGCTCAAATCTTAGAAAATATATCCACTAATAAATGTGGACGTGGAACTCGATCGAATAGTGACAGGGTTAATTAGCCAAAAAACACAGGTATGATGACGCTGTTGGACTAACCATCAATCGGTTAATTGGTATATGAGTACTATACTACACTATCTGATAAGGTTTTACTCTGATCTAGACTGAGTGATACACCTACGCGTCAATGTTTTATGTCAATTGCGATCGGATGCTAACTACTAGAAGTTTTCTCTCTTTTTTATGAATGAGATGCTACTGGTATTTCATACGGTGGATAAACAATGTCCAGAGTTCATCAGTTCAGCCGGAATTAATAATGAAGAATTAATAGAGTTGCTGAACATTAACATGGTATGAAATAATGATCACGGCCGACAACTACGGGTCACAAGATTCTTGAGGCCCATCTGATCAGGCAGCGCACAATCGTTCATTAAAGAGCCAAGCGGCTGGAATTCTCCACATAGTTCAAGCCAAGTTCGTGAGATTTTTTTAAAAATTATTTTCTTTTTCAAAGCAAAGTTCGCTCAAATGTTAAATTATGAAATATACTAAATAGCTTTTGGGAAAGTACCGGCTGCACAGATAAACAAGATTATCTGCTCTTTCTAGCTGCTTGCTTTTTCCATTGCAGAGAAATTGACGAGCTGGCAAGTACGAACATACGTAGTAACTGCAAGGGTAGAGAAGAGCGTGAAGAAACATAAATGGAAGCCAAGGGAATATTGAATATTCACGTTAAAAAGTAGGTGATCTGTACAAAGGATAAACCTTTACTCCTTTTACAAAAAGGATGCAAGAAAAGAGAAGAAACTGAAAGGGGAAAGAGAAGAGGAGCAAGAGTTTAGATTCAAAGCAGGTGAGCTTTACTGGTCGGATCGGGCAAAGAGGGAGATCAACATGAAAAGACCGATGAGGATAGAGATCGTATTCGGCCGTTTTAGTATTTTAGAGATGGCGCAGGGTATAAAAAAAAGGGTCGACGAAATTTGTGTCCTATCATAGATGCACATCATACAGCACATTTGACAGTGATAAGTAACCATGAATGCACGAAAAGTGATGGAAGAGGAGACGTGGCATGTGTTGAGTTGATTTTGGCTAACTACCTTATCAGATATTCAAAGGGTAACTCTCACACGCGTCCTGATTGGGGGCGCAAAACAAACCATATGGTTTCGGTCATATTTCACCTAGCGCCAAATAAAAAAGATGAATGGACTCGGCAGGCAAGGCTCTTGTGGGTTCTAGGTTACGAGTTTTCAAGAACAAACCGATCTATTACGAGCGATGTGGTGAGCGAAGATCGAAAATCGAAGACCATCGTCACCACCAAGGCATCGACGCTCTCATCCACGCCATCCCTACAGCTACCGACTGAGCCTACAAGTCTCCATGGCGTCTTCAACTTCTGGTACACGCAATCACGCTTCCGCCCTAATGTTTTGTACTAGGTGTTCATCAATGAGTTAGATTTTAGCATCAGTTTATGCCTACAACATGAGGAGCATAGGAGGCAAATGGCATCCAATTACAGAGACATACAGGTATGACTACGATCGAGTCTTTTCTAGCTGGAGATAAGAGACGAGATCACGAGAGTAGTTGTAACATCCATTTTCTGAGATTCAAAAAAAATAGTTTAATTTCAAAACTCTCCAAAAACTTATACTTCAAATTTCAAAATTTAAATTATTTTGCTATGGATTTAAATAGCAAAAAATTTGGCAAAAAATTTCCAAAACCTTTTCTATCTCTCTCTCTTTACTCTTTACTCCCGTGGCCCGCCCACCACCCCTCATTTCCCGACCTTGGCCCGGTGGCCGGCCCGTCTCTTCCCCTCTCTCTTTCTCTCTCCCCTCCTTCTCCGGTCTTCGCCGCCACTCCCATTTTTCTTTCCCTGGGTCCTCCGCTGCGTGCGCCGCCCGAGTCCGGTTCTTCCGGCGCCGCCTCCGCCCACGTTCCTCAGACTGACCCGGCCCCTAAGCCTGTGTTGTCCCATCCCAGCTTTGCAGCTCCCGCCCCCGGATGCGCCGGTGCCACTCGCTCGGTCGCCTCCCGCGCCGCCGCCATCCTCCCGCTTTTTGCGCTCGCGGCCTCTCTCTCCTCCCGGCTTTAAGAGGCCGAGCCCCTCTTCCTCTGCCCCTCCGCTCCACTTCTTCCTCCTCCCCCTCTCTTTGCTACCGCCGAGAACCGAGGCCGCCCGGTGCTGCCGCCGACATCATTCTCCCCCTCGGGCGCTCCTCCGGCATCCTCCACCGACACCGGAAGCTCCACCCCGGCATCCTCCACCGACACCGCCCCCCGGCCAAGCTTCCCTGCCACCGTAGCTCACTACGCCGTGCGCCTCCCCCGCGCCGTCCCAGTTTCCATCACCGGCCCGCTCTAGCGCCTCCCCACCCCCGCCGTCGACTTGGTGAGCACCCCCGTATCGTCCCGGTGTCTGTGGTGGCCTCCCCTCCCTCTTTCCCCCCTCCGGCCGCCGTCGCCACCATTCGCCTCTGTGCCCGGCCGCTCCGGCTGCCACTACTCCTCACTCGGTGCCGCCCCAGCCGCGCTGCCACCTCCCTCGGCCTTCCCTCCTCCCCGGCGTTCCATTTTGGCTGTCCCCACCGCCGCACGCCTCCTCTATTGCTGCTCTCGGTTCTCTCTCTGTCTGTCTCTGTGTAGTGGACCCCCCTGTGGCCGAGCCCTCTGCCTCTCTGGACTGTGCCCCCCATGTGAAGTGTTAGCAGAAGCAGTAATTTAGCTGATCTGCAATTTAAAAGTTGTGTATTATTATTGCAAAGTAATTTGTCAACCTCTATAATTTGTTAAATTATCCAATTGGCAAAAGTTCACTAAAATATTTATTCGCTAATATTTAAAAGCTGTGGTTTATGATTTTGAATTTGTAAAATTTTTGAAAATTGGAAGTCCTTGCAAATAAATTTCAAAACCCTTCATCATCTCTGAAAATTTTGGCTAATGTGTATATTTATGAGTTATAAGAGATTGTTTTGCAATTTCTGAAAATATAATTTGAAAGCTATCCAATAATTTAAGTAGCTCTAGCTCAAGCCGTGTCATTCCCCGATCGGTGATACCTTGCCATCTTTTAACTGCGAGGTGGAGTGTCCCTGGCAAAAGCCTCTTCGCCATTGACCCTCCTCAGTTTTCCCCCTCTGTCTCTAAAAACCGAGCTCCGGTACTACCACTCATTTTTACACGTTGGTACAACCACTCGGTACACACCGATACTACCGGCCACATCCTCCGGTACTACCGCTCGTCCCCGAGACCGAGCGCAGCTCTGTGCCAAGGGCCACATGTCAGCTTGTGGATTTTCTGGGTTTTCTGATTTTTTATTTAACTGAAAATTCTTTATAAAGTTTCAAAAATCCATATCTTTTTCATTATAACTCCAAAAATTATGAAACTTGTGCCCAAAAATTTGTAATTTCAAAACCTATATTTTGGTACTGGTTTGGTTAATTTTGGAGTACATCTATTATGGATTTTTTATTTATTTGTCTTATTTACTTGTCTTTTTTATTTCTGGTGTGATCGTCCAAGTAGAGTTCGAAGAAGCCGGAGGTTCCCATTTCGACCAAGCTTAAGACTTCTAAGACCCCTTAGCCTTTAACCCAGGCGAGTCAACACTTTGATCATGTTGAACCTACATTTTATGCAAATTATGTTCTTTTAAAATAGCAAAATGCATGCTTTAATTCTTATACAAATGTATGTTAAATGGTCCTAAGGTAGCTAAACACCAAATTGATTATTAAGTAATTATTATACCATGTCCTTGATAATTGGATACCATGATCCTTGTCACCCTAGTAAATATATGGTAACCTATTAGTTATAGTCTGTACTCAAGTGTTATGCTAGTCTTGCTTGAGTACCGGGGTAATAACCACCCCAATCACCATCCTTTAAACTTAAAAGATTGTTTTGGGCAGTCATTTTAAATGACTGAAATGGTTGAGTTAATATGTTTCACTCTTCTAAAACCCTAAAAACTTGCTAATACCCCATCTGGGCAGATGGTATGTTGGAGGGTATGTGGTTGGGTACTAATGTAGCCCAGGATGTGTGTGGAATGTGTTTGGTACGTAGTATGAACCGCCCAGATAACCTTAAGGACTTAATCCTGTGATGACCTCCTATTGTAAAATAGTACAACCATAATTCTATAATGGTGTCGACCTGGCCAAATAATTTTTATCCGTCAATACGAGTTGCACCAGGTAGATGACTCGCGATGTCGTAAGCCTTCGTGGTGAAGGGTCAGAGTGCACGGCGAAGGCCGTTTGATGGCGCAAGGGGGGTCTAGGGCAAGGGCTGACGTGGGTGTGAGAGCGTAACCCACCTCAGGTGAAACCTCAGCGGGTGTAACAAGTACTGATGGATGCATTGTAAAGGCCTTGTGGTAATCCCCTTGATTCACATGTCTAAGGAAACGTGTGATTATATCAAGTTGATTATCTCTTGTGGGTAAAGTGTACAATCTCTGCAGAGAAATAAACTGTTCGAACAGCCGTGCCCAGTCACGGGTGGACATGGGAACTTGCAAGTGTTAGTTCTATTTATAAAAATTTTGTGGGTGGGTTGAAAGACATGACGGGCTCATCTAGCCCGTGTGTTGAATTTTTCCTAGGTAGTCTTACTTAGTGCTGATAATAGGTAGATGTGACCATCAATAAAAATAAGCATGAGGTGGAGGTAACCTCCCCTGATATTAATAATGCACAATTATACCTCTTTTAAGAAATCATGATTTAGTCAAAATGCTAAGTGATGGGACTTTCTATTATGCGTATTTACAAAGGTTGCTTTGCGCAAATAAAATAACCCGAGCCATTCTTGTTTAGCCTTGCATGTATATTATTGCATCTGTTGTGTTGGCTCGCAAGCACGGTAGTTGTGCTCACTCTCGCTCTTTCCCCAAACCCCCCAGATTCCGCTGATCAGAAAAACTACACCTACTACGAGGACCAAGGATTCGACGGTCAAGACCAAGGCGAGGAGTAGTTAGTTCCGTTGGCTAGGGTTCGCCACAGTTTAGCTGGCTTTGCCGGTACTTGCGTGCGATAAATATTATCCAAGTCCTTGGCTAATATCGATTGTACCCAAAGTATCACAGTCGCTTGCCTATGGGGAGTCGTGTTGCCCCTTTTGCTTCCGCGCTTGTCTCTGGATTTTATGTAATGAACTTATTTGGTCCTGTTTGGCCCCTTTTGTAAACTCGACCCGGCGTGGTCTATTTAAACTCTGATGAATGTAATATTATGTTGAGTCGGTCAATGTTGTGTATAAAATGATTCAGTGATGTATACTGTGAGCGCTACCTACTGATCCAGGGAGTAGCGCAGGATAATCACAGAGGATTCTGGGTTAAAAAATCCGGGTCCGACAATAGTAAGTTTTGCAAGACTGAAGAGTTGGATCACTTACTATCGAGGATTCCGACTCTATACTGCAGAAGATTTAGACTAGTTGGGTTGGGTTAAATCGATTGGCTATTCCAACAACGGAGAACTACATTCATGGACATGCCTAGTGAAAAGGCGCCCGGGCCGGACGGATTCACCAGACTTTTCTACAAACAGTGCTGGCAATTTGCATTGGGTGCACATGCACTCTGTCGGTGCGGTAGGAGACGGTGTACTATTGCTCGCCGCCGTGTCTTGTCCAACGAATTGTTGCTGCCTCAAGAAGATTGTGCTATGCTGAGCTGTAATTTCATGTAAAAAATTTGTGACTTTTTTTTATACCTGTGATAATACATTTGAAACTACAAGTCACTACTACACAAATAGTCATCGCAGACAGTTCTTGTTGGATCGAAAAGGCGACTAAAGGGGGGAGGGGATGAATAGGAGCACTATCTCTTTTTCACTTTGATTGGATTCAATACAATTTTCACTCCAATAGCTATGAGAGCTACGAAGATCAATATACAAGTATAGTGGAAGACTTATATTGAATCCAATCTAAACTCCCAAACACAACAACTAAAAACACAAAAACAACTTGTGAATGCTTTTGGCATTCCATGTATGGTCCAGCTGTTGTCCCTCCGGTATTGTGATGTAGTAGGAGCCAGCCCTTATTGTGTGGGTGATGATGTATGGCCCTTCCCATTTGAACTCTAGCTTGCTCACGGTTGCGGGGTTCGTGACACGTTCAGGACCATGTCGCTTGGCGCGAGGGTGCGGACCCTGACCTTCTTGTTGTATGCCACTGCGATGCATGCGACATATCTTGCCATGGTTGTTATGGTCTGTACGCGATTTTCTTCGAGAATGTCCAGGGAGACCTCCCAGTCCGCTGGCTCTTGATCCGCCCTAGTGCAGAGGGACTTCGCGCTGAGCTCCCCTAGGGTCATTGCTTCGTTGCCGAAGAGGAGTTCTAATAGTGAGAATCCCGTGGCTCGGTGGGCGAAGTGTGGAGCGCTCATAGAGGTTTAAGGAGCTCTTTGTGCCAAAGGCCCTTTGGCATGCCAACGAGGCGCTTGGTTAGCCCCGCCAATGAGGCGCTTGGTTAGCCCCGCCAATAGGCTACCGTTGGTTCACTCGACTGCCCCATTGGACTCGGGGTGCCCTACTGATGCAAAGCATATGTTTGTTCTTAGGCCTTCGCATAATGCTTTGAAGCATGTGGAATCGAATTGGATGCTGTTGTTGGTGACGATGTTACGGCACCCCGTATCTGCAGATGATGTTTTTCCATACGAACCGATGTGCTGCTGCGACGGTGATTTTTTCTACAGGCTCTGCTTCTATCCATCTTGAGAAGTACTCAATAGCCACAAATGCGAAGTGAAGGATGCCCTTGGCCACAAGGAATGGACCGATGATGTCGAGCCCCACTGCGTGAAGGGCCAAACCGGGCAGGGGCTGTAGTGGAACCGACAGTGCCTTCAGGCTACGCCCGGACCATTGGTATCCTTAGCAGCGCTGGACGAGGACTTGTGCGTCGTGCAACGCTATTGGCCAGTATAAACCTTGGTGGAAGGCCCTTGAGACGAGGCCCTAGGGCCCTTGGTGTGCGCCGCAGGGCCCCCCGGTGAATTTCCCATAGGAGGAATTGACTCTCTTCTTGCAATACGCACCACAATAGGGAGGCGCAGACGCCCCCTTTGTATAGTAACCCAGTTACAATGTGGTAGTTTCAGGTACGGTGCTAAAGGCGCTTTACCTCGATGGGGTCCTCGGGCTCTTCGCCTTTTAGGTATTTGGCGATGGCATCTCGCTAGTCGGCTTCATTGATGAGAAGAACGAGGTTTGACCCGCGCATAGCCCCTTGTGCCTCGGGCACAGCCGAAGGCACGTGTAGTGCCTCGTAGAAGATGTTCGACGGAGGCGTTATGCGGAGTTGGCCAGTTTTGCGAGTTTTTGTTTCCCCTTGGGAAGGTTTGTACAGTGATGCCGAGGAAGTGCCTCACTACCCCGCTGACCGTGGCCAGGTACCTTGCCATTTTGGGGTCTCTAGCCGTGAATGATTTGTCAAAGTGGCCCGCCATAAGGCGAGGGTCGGTTTTGATTATTATGCACTTAGCCCCTAAAGCCTTGGCCTTATGGAGGCCTAACAGCAGGGCTTCGTGCTCGGAGACGTTGTTAGTTATGGGGAAGTCGAGGCGGGTGGCTTGCTTCGCCCATTTGGGGAGACTAGGATAGCCACCGCGCCTGCCCCTGTGGCACACCAAGAGCCGTCAGTGTAGATTGTCCATGGGGCCTCGGCCTAGGGTAGGGGATCTCCTTGAACTGGGGAGCCCACTCGGTGACGAAGTCGGCGAGAGCCTACGATTTGATGGCGTGCGCGCGGCGAAGGTAAGGTCGAAGGGCGCCAGTTCTGCGGCCCATTTGCCGATTCAGCTCGAAGTGTTGTTGTTGCGCAGCATTAGCACGAGTGGGTAAGACGTTGGGATCGTGATGGCGTGCGCTAGGAAGTTTTTTTTTCTTGGGGGTGCCCGCTTTTAATTGTCAGGTGGTGCTCGATGGTTTTTCGGGCCACTCTGGGGATATCCTCAGGTCCCTATGAGAAGATGTCCGCATTGCTGTGGAGTACCTCGAGAGATGGCGTCTTGTGCCTCTGGCTGGAGGTCTACTCCTAGAGCCACTATTTTCTCCGATAACACTTCCCTCAGGGTGACCTTTCGGAGCTACCCCTCTAGTTTAGCCTTTGGTACCCATTTTGCTTGAGGGGTCTGCTTGGGCCCCTGCACCTGGCTTGACTGTGTGGACATGGCGGGCCAGGGTGATTGCTTCAAGCTCTGCTTGCCAGGTCTTGATCCCCCACACCGTAATTAGGCCATCGGGTGCGGGGCTTTTCATGCCAGGTAGTTGTGGTGTGCGATTGGGGCCGAAGGAGTTTAGCGTGTCACAACCGAGGATGACATTGTATTGGTAAGACATCTGGATGACGTCGAAGGTGATGACTTCGGTTCACGACACAAAGTCTTCGTCGAGTGTGACCACTAGGTAAATTTGACCTAGGGCCATGATGGGCCTTCCCCCGAAGCCCACCAGAGGTATGCCCGACGACGACATGCGGTTACGGGGGATCATCATTTTGTCAAATGCATCCACGAAGAGCATGCCTGCGGAGCTTCCTCCGTCCATGAGGACACGTTTGACCTCAAAACCTATGATGTTGGCTAAAATGACGAGGGGGTCCTGGTGGGGCAAGTACAGGCCTCTGGCGTCCCCAGGGGCTGAAGGTGATGGGTATATCAGTGTAGCGAGGTGGGCTCACAGTGGGGTATGTTCATGACATGGTGTATTTGTTGGGCGTATGTGTGGCGCTGCCTTTTGGACGCAATGCCGAGCGAGGATCCTTCGGTGATCATGTTGATGACCCTCTAGGGGTGTTCTCCGCGGGCTCCTTCTATATGCGATCACTACAGCGGGACGGGTAGTTGGTTGCCCAACCTCCGCTGTTCCTCCCACTCGGCATGTGCTGGCCGCGGTTCATGTAGTCCTGCATGGCTGCAATAGTGCAGCAGTCCCTGGTCGTGTGCGACCCTTCGCTGTGGAGGTCGCAGAATAGCGGGAGGGCCCCGACACCTATCCTAGTGTCCGGTGGCGGCCCCGCCATGTCCGCGGCCTCCTCAATTCCCCCCTTTTGGGGGGGGGTTGTTCATTTTCTATGTGGTGGACACATCGCCCCTTCCGATGTTAGTCGTTGGTCTGTGCTTTGCTAGACATCTCCGCAGCGGTGGTAATAGAATCCTCCTTCTTCCGGATGGGGCGCCTGGTGGTGGCGTCGGGGCCTCTGGTGTCAAGGTTTCAACCCTTTGGGTGCTGTCTTCTTTCACATGGGCGTATTCTTCCATTTTGTCGAAGAGTTCCACCACTGTGTGGGTAGGTTTGCGAGCCAACCTCTCGGACAAGGGACCCCTCCGAAGCCCACATGTTGCCGCGTTGACGATGGTGGTTGCGTTGATGATGGTGGTCTCATTGACCTCCTTTACTTGGCACTTCACTTCCGCGAACTTCTTGAAGAAGCTGCGTAGGGATTCACTCGGGGATTGCTTTATCGCGAACCGGTGCCCTCTATCTTTTGGTTCGGCGTAGTTTCCTTAGAAGTTGTTGCGCACGAGGTTCCGCAACTGCTCCCACACATATATGGACAGGGGAATGGTGAAGAACCAAGTCAATGCCACGGCCCTGAGGGCGAGGGTGATGCTCTTTGTCTTGGTGGTGCCATCTCCCCTAGCTGCCTCGATGGCAGTTTTGTACTCTCTGAGGAATTCCGAGGGGTCCGTGCTCCCCTCCTATGGCCCGACGTCCAGTATTTTGAAGCCTAGAGGCGGCGGGGGCGTCTCGACCCTACGCTCAACAGGAGTTCGGTCCCCGGCGGCGATCTGGTGGTCTTGTTGGAGGTGCCGAAGGGGCGGTTTCCCCCCTCCGACAGCCTGTCCTTGCACGATGATCGCAAGCCGGGGCGGGGCCACGGGGCCACTGCTGCTGGTTGCCGAAGGCTCATCATTTCCCGATGGAGGTCTGCCAGCTCCTGCTGGAGGGGCTTCGTAGGCTTCCCAGGTCACGCCTGCAGCCCTAGGCGAAGGCAGGCCCGCCTGATGGTTCTCGGGGAGAGATGCCTCGGTGGGTTAGGTGTAGCTCTCAACGATGTCTCTGTGCGTGGAGTTGTTGGTTTCCTCCTCCGTGACCTCAGCGGCAGCTACTTCGATTGGTCCTTGGGGTACTTGGGGTCGCATCTGCCGCGGCTGCTTCGGCCGCCGAGACCTTGGGTGTGACCTTCTTTTGAGGGGCCATGTTGGTGCTTCAGTACTATGCTTCGTGACTCTCTTGCCACTCCACACGGACAGTGCCAACTGTCGTAGCAAAATGAGTAGACAATATAAGAAATGGATCTTCGGAAAGGGGGACCGATGCCAAAAGAAGTAAATGCGTATTAATTATCTTGAAAAAAGTCCTCCTTGATTACATGGGGTGACTATTTATAGCCTTCTGACCCAGACACATGAGATTATAATTTTACCCCTAAAAAACCCTACGCGTGTAGAAGTTGCAGTAGTTTTTCCTTCCTACTCATGTCTTTGAGGGCTCGGTGTACACTCGCGCATCTAACCATCGGGCTACAAGACAGCTTGGAGAAAATCATAACTAAAGCTAGGGGAAGCCACGATTTCATCCTCAAAGTCCAAACCTTCGGACCTTATTTTCCTTGTCTATAGATCAAATTTATGGAAAACCAGCAAAAAAGAAAAAGAAAAAGAAGAACCAATCGATGGGTAAACCAACAGGGATGGCACCGTCACCGTGTCCGATTGTATTCATCGCTGAAAAAGGAGATAAATAAATGGAAATGCAGCACTTTCCTTGATTTCTTCAGAAACTCCAAACGAAAGGAGATTAATCAAAGATTCAAGAAGCGCTCACCCACCATAAAATGCCCAAACGAAACCTCCAAAACCATTCAGTTTTGCTTTTCCTCCCTGCTTCTCTCTCGCTCCCTGCGCGCACGCTCGAAGCTCACCTCCTATGCGTCGCCGGCGATGCCCAGCCCGCTGAAGCGCTCGTCCCCCAGCCGCCTCCTCGCCTCCCTCCGCCCGCCTGCACGCGCGGGGGCCCTCCCCGTCCAGACCGGCTTCCCCACCTCCCTCGCCGACCTCGTCGTCAAGAACCATGGCCGCCTCAAGAAGCCCAAGAAGCGCCGCCCCGCCACCGCCCCATCGTCTCCCGCACTACCGGTCGCCGCCGCCGAGCCACCACCCGAGCTTTCGCCGGTGCAGCACGCGCCCCGCTGCAAAGGCGCCGCCTTTAGCATCCGCCCGGAGCTTCTCGCGCTCGGCGGGGCCGTGGCGCTCGCGCTCATGGTGATCTGGAGCAAGAGGCTGGTCGCGGCGGTCACCATCGCCTCGTTGTCACTGCTCTGGATCGAGTCCGTCATGTCCGCCTCCCGCCGGCGGCCACGGCCGCACCCGTCGGAGACCACGGAGCTGCTGGATTTGTCGCCGATTCGGGAGGTGGAATCGGAGACAGAGACGCCCACGTCGAGCTGCGCTGATTCCGACAAGGGAAGCGAGGTGTCCTCCCTTCGGACCGGCGAACGGAGCGATCCCGGCGGAGACGATTCGATCAGTCCGAAGAGGAAGGAGAAGAGATCGTTGAGGAAACTAATTGGTAAGAAACTGCACAGCGGCAAGAAGCAGCGCAAGGAGAAGGATCCCTCGGGCAAGCAGCCGGACGCCGCCGGCGAGGTGGGCAGCAACGCCGGGCCAGTAAAAACCGAGGCTTTAGGTTCTTCCACCGAGCAGACGCCAGCGGAATCGAGCAGAGAGAAGGAGGAGTTGGATGGACGAGGGGGCGCATTGCCTCTCGCGGCGTTCATCCCGGTGGTCCTCGTAGGTCTCGTCGCCGGGAAGCTCCCGGCGGTGGCGCTGACCGTGCTCTGCTCGTGTTCTCCAGTTAAGTCGAGAGGTTGCCAGTTAGCCAGCGATGGGAGTGATCGGATTCAGTCCATAATTCAGATTCCCTCGAATCCGGGGGAGGTTGCAGATTGAGTTTGTTCGTTGTAAATTAGAGACAAAAGACAGAAGTGTATGATACATGTTCTTGGGGTTCTCTCCGTTTTTCTCTGAAAAAAATTTCTTGTTCTCGTCTGATTTTTTTGCCTGTAAATTTCTGTATTCTTGTACTCTTTTATTTGACTGCGTCGGTCTGCTCGCGCAACTGGAGGCCGACTGATTCCCGCGCGAAGCTGATGCGTTCCCTACACAAGAACAGTTCCTTGACAGCGATCGTAGGCTCAAACAAACCGTTAAATTACGCAGGCTGGCTTCAACACTAGCTAAGCTAACTTGCCACTGTTTCGATGCCAATCCCCTATGTGACGACAATTTAAAACTCAGAAGCAATTCAGACACACTTATCATCAGAGGGACTAAAAGGTCTTGTTCATTCGTGCATCATTAGCAGCAGCAGTAGCATGTGCCTGGTCTTGATCCTGACAGACAGTGACACCGCCTCTTCTTGTCTGGTCATCTTGCTGTCCTGGCTGCTGCTCCTTTCCCGAATCGGTGGCCGTGTTTGCTTCTGCCAGGGCACACGTCTATCCTCCATTGCATTGCATGTCCTATCAGCGTCGTCAGAGCTCTTCAACTCGGCGACCCCACACCATCATATCATATGAGTTAGTAATTAATCTCATGCCGGCGGCCAATTGAAATCAGGCCCCTCGAGATTTTTCTCGGCAATTTTAAAGCTTTGCGGTTGCTCAATCATGCACCGGAAACGGAATCTGGGCGTTTTCCATGTGAGTATATTCATGAGGTAGTACCACCAACCACGCGGAATTGAGAGAGAGAGAGAGCAGGGATGGCAATGGATGGGGGCTCCTCCGCTGGTCCGTCCCATCTCACCTCGTTATGTCTGCCGGGGCAAGAGCCTTCACCTCCATCCGCACTCCAGACCGATCTCGTTGACCCACAGAGGCTGTAAATTTGAAATCTACAAAGACCAAAAGGTCATGCAAGATTTGTACAAGTTTAAAATCCCTGATAATCAACCATACATAATACATTACTTAAAGATAGGAGTACAAATATGATATAAAAGTTCATCTCAAAAGACAAACATAAGATCTTAAAAGTACAAATATAATCTAAATTGGAGAAACACTGCACATCTCGGGTCCCCACGGGCATTAGAATAGCAAAAAAACGAAAAAACTTATCGAAAAGGAAGAACTAGAACATCCCCACGGATGGCTCCAACTATTGATCTTACAAATGATTGTTTGGGGGGCTTCCTTTGAAATAGATCAACACAGAAAGAGACATAGGGATTTAGATAAATTCAGACCTTCTCCTGGGAGAATAACAACTCTACTCACGTATTGTTGTATTAACTATGTATTTACAACCAGACAGGAATTACTGGAAAAGAGACGTAAGAACTTCTCTCTATTGTCCCCAAAAATCTTACGTCTGGCCTCGGCCCGACGTCCACTAACATTAGCCCTTATATAGTGTGCGATGAGAGTGACAGTTACAACAGGCTAAGAAGCGCCTCAATACTGGATGAAACGAGCATGTTGATGATAGTTATTGTCAGAGAAACTGAACCCCACGTTACCTTGCAGATACATCAAGGATAGAGACGTAATACCTGTAGTTATCCCAAAAAATAACAGCGCATACTAGCCACTCTGTGTTTTAAAGATAACGTATAAGAGCCCCTAGTCAATTGAACCCACATATCAGTAGGTCTTATCAACTATATAATGATCGTAGCTCTGGATTACAACCATAGAGTGGTCGTAGAAAGACTTACAACTATAAGACAGTTGTAGAAATGTTTACGACCATAGGAGAGTCGTGGAAAGGCTTATAACCACTCAGTTGAGCCCTTCCCTTATAAGAAATAAAGGGTATACTTATGAATAATATGAAGATATTGCTATCTATAATAATAATTAAAGATAAACAATTAATTAAGAATTATTAAATCCTCATCATCGCTATAACATTTCGTCGCTGAAAAAAGGGAACCTCTCCAATTAATATCATGTTAATCTCTCTCTCGCGCTGCGATGGAATACCATGTTTAATCTCAGTCTTGCTTGTAAAAAATGCAGTAACTGCCAGTACACGCACGAAGCAAATCAATGGCTAGCTGCTAGCAAAAATCAGTGTACAGCGTGTATGACATTCTATCCATGCTTGTATTCTCTCTTACAGAAACATCAGTTAACGAGCACATGCGCCATCAAGCCATTTTAGAGAAGGAATGAGTGCCATCACAAGAGTTCTGAAGTCGTCCTTGTCGGCAACAGCATTTCCTTTAATCTCAAGCCGTGCCAATTTCACAGATTTGAATAACAGTACGGCCTCCCAGTATTCCTCCACATTGAGATTTGTCTTCTGGCACTCTTCAACAGCTTCAAGTGCTTCGACTCTGTGTGAAAATGGAGATGAGCAGATGTACCGTGTTGTGTCAATCGAGTGAGCTCCAATCTCATTGAAAGATAGATCCAGGACTTTCAAAGAAATTATCTTCTTAAGGGGTTCAAGTGCTGTGAAACTACTGATCTGGTTTTTGCTGAGGTTCAAGCATACAAGCTGCTGCAAAGCCTCCAAACCTGAAAAGACCAAGAAATTAGTTTATTGCGGTCGTTGCACCACAGAGCTTATTCATCAGGTATTAGCCTATGACTTGAGCAATTTATATCTTTAAAAATAGCAGTTAATTTGATATAACTGTCAATTTGGCAATTACATTTGAGAAGCTAATTTGCAGGTCCCGTTACATTGATAAATTTCGAAATGCTTCGGATGTAGAAATAAGAGACAAGATTCCAAAAGATCTAACCTTCAACTGATCTGAGACTGTTATGGCTTAGGTCCAGCATTTGAACCCACAACAAACGTTCAACAAATCCAATGCGTGTTAAAGATAACCTGCAAAGTTGCACATGGTTTAACGGACCTAAATTTGGTTGAACTTGGACTGAACAGTACTTAATAAAAGTCTCCATGTTGCATGTTAACTGCAAGGAAAAGTTAAGTCAGATAACAGCACATTCTATGCTCAAAATAAGATCCAATTAAATGAAGATAGCACAAAGGAAGCATTTTATATGTGAACTTTGAAAAATATTAACTAGTCATACTTCACCGGTTCACCCTTTTAATTATCACTATTGACTTTCTAACTTAAGTGATCATAGTGTGTTAAAGCAGCACATGATTGATTCAAATTTAAAGCTCACATTACAAGTGTCAAGAGATCAAAGCCTGAATTATTTCATGTGCTCCTAAATGGTTTCAAAGAGCATGAAGATGACTAGCTTATACATTGATTCGTTGGCTTAGAACAACACGACTATGCATGGCAAACATGATGGTACCCAACATTCTAATGCGCTACCATGTAAAAAGGGGAGACCTGTTTTAATTTTACATTTTCACCTTAGCTCCTGCTCATGTTTATAAGTTTTTTTTGAAAAAAAAAGGCATTAGCTAGATGTGGGATACAGGAAATTTCTAGCAAATAGCACCTTCATGCATGGAAAAAATGATATAATGGTAATATTGTAGTGCTAAAATGGTTCTATTAATACATGGTATTTTAGGTGGCAGGTTCTACAAATACTAAATGATCCCATTTTTTTAATAACAACCCAGTAAGCTTAGCAATACCTAAACATTGTTAATTTTCTACTGAGAAAGTTTTGTTTAAACATTCTTCTGTTACCTGATCCATTAGGGCTAAGCTCCTCTCATCGTCGTAGTACCTTTTATGAGATGGATCTAGGTAAATCAAGTCACTGAAGAGCCCAAGTGCCTCTTCACAGTATTCCTTCCTTTCAACCAGAGAACTTCGACGGGACTTTATTGCAGCACAAGCAAGCAATAGTCGTGCTAATGTCAACTTTACAAACTTGCTGAGAAAGAGAGAACATGTTGTGAAAACGGAGGTCAAATTCATTAATCAGCAGCTGCAAAAGTAATGTGGAAGCTAACCTATCCTCATCAGGCAATTCTCTGAAAAGGTTTATTTCATCAGATAATCTTTCCAAATGCCATTTTGGATCCTCTTGAACTAAGGCATCAGTGATCTTTAGCTGATCAAAGGGGATGTAAATAGGTTTTCCATGAGACTGCAATGGTTCTGAGAAATCCCAGGAGATTAGCAGATCAATATCCTGGGGTGTATCATCATTGTTGCACAGTTCAACGGTAAATGTGAAATGCACAGGGCAACAGTAGTGAGAGCCACTTCTAGACACAATACCGTCTGAGCAGGGTATGCTTACTTCAACACATAATTGCTGTGAACTGCTACACTCTTGGTTTGCAATTTCAAGATATGTGGCCCAGCAGTTAGAATGTCCAGACTCGGCTACTGAAAGGGGCCTCCAGTGAATATCCTTGCTAAACACCAAATCAGATTTCAACTTCACACTTGATGGATCTAATACTTTGACAGGCTCATTGAAATAGAGAACAATGGGTAGAATCCCTTCCTTCAATGAGTAACAACAAAAGGAGGTCGAGAACAGTGTGTTCTGGCCATCTTTTTTCCTGACCGACGATAAACTGAGCTTCGTACCATCACAAGGCCATGAAGCAATCAGCTGCGGGTTCTCTGGAGAAGATGTCTGGGCTAAAAGCCAGAGGTGATAGAACCATCCACTTTGGTCACTTGGGTCCGTAAAAAGAGCTTGAGTTACAAGTTCAAACTCCTCTGAAAAAATTTTCTGCTTTGATTCAAAGCCCTTGCTCTGTTGGATTAGCAGATTGGACAGAATTATACTGCAATAAGCAGAGTGAGAAAATACAGCACATAAGAAAAAAAAATTAAGACAGTAATAAGACAACGACCCCAAACATATTACATATCACACTAGTTAAGGATAGTAAGCATATTTGCAGGGCACCAATATTCAGTTCAAATCATAAGAAACAAGTCATCAAGTTTACATTTGCTGTTTTACATGATATGAACTCAGATTGCTATAGGGCAATATCAGTCCAATTGCCCAGAAGGGCTGTGCATCTTTCACTACAGGCAAAACATAAGGTGGAGGAGCTTAAGTTTTCACTCAGTTGGCTATTGTCTATTACTAGTTCCATCTGTTTCATGATTCATCCACCGACTCCAAATATAAGTTCAGAATAAATTTCCAACATCAGCAAATGTACATGTGGAAAGAGCATTTGGAAAGAACATCCATTAACAACTGCATACCTACGATTATGCCACGCTGAGTAATTACTGAAGTTGTCGCTGATCTTATCCATCGTGTACTTGAGCTCTTCCTCTTCTGGCACCCCCATGAATCTTGCAAGGAAGCTGTGCAGGGGGCAAATCAACCAAGCAGATTGCTTTGATCTGAATTTCCAGAGAGAGAGAGAGAGAGAGAGGAAACTTACCTGCGATAGTTCCATCCATGGAAATTCCTCGCATCTACCTTTAATAGTTTATCCAAGAGGCCAAACTCACGCTTGAAATCCACTGGGGCAAGCTTTTGGTTTAGCAACCACTTCCGGTGATACCAAGCCCCATAGGACTTTGGATTCTGCCTTAAAGCAACCTCCACCTTCAAAATTCCACATTTGAGGGTCATTCAAGTGATTGCCTAGATGGACACTTGAAGAGCAGAATCCATGATCTAAATTGGTGGATCAGAACTCACTACTCTCAGCTCGTCATCAACAGCAGACTTGGCCGACTCCGGCTCAGAACGCTCTCTAAGGTTGTGCTGAAGTGCAAGCTTCCGGTAGTTCCACGCGGTGTATGCCTCTGGATTCATCTCGAGCAGCTTGAAGCTTAGCCCGAGTGCCTCCTTGGTGTACCTACAGTTCCAATCATCCAACTACATTCATATTGGTACTAAACACGACTGTAATAACCTGAATTCGGGAACTTTTGCTACCATTGCTCCGCTCTGTTCATAACAACAACAACAAAAATGTGTAGTATTGTGGACAATCCAGCTAGCAAGAGAAGAGCAATTCGATCTCACTCCACTCCACTCAAAACGGCGGGAAAGAGAATGGTGAAATTTGCAACAGAAGGCAGCAGAATCTAATCTAACCCTCCAAAGGAACAATTGTGAAATCATTAGCACGCATCAACAGTTGATCTATCTCACGAGCCCGCCCCGAGACTGAGAGGTTGGAACGCACGGTCGTAACTGGAGCGACAAGAGAGAGGATGAAGCGCGCTTACGTGCGGGGTGGTGATTGTGCAGGACCTGGGCCTGGAGGTCGCGGAGCTTGGCGGCCCTAGCCGCCGCCGCCTCCGCGTCCTCCGGCCTGTCCGGGCGCCGAGGCCGGCCGTGCATCTCCTTCCTTCTTCTCCGGCGACGGATACCGGCCGCGGGGGGCTAGACGAAGGCGCCGGTACGAGCGGTGACGCGCGGCGCACAGGAGGAGGAGAGGATGCTGGAGTGTTAGACCGCGTGCTGGTGGTAAAACCAGACTGGTCGTAGTTTTCGCGACGATGATCGATTGACGTTTGTGTTGCATTAATATTTGTATTTGTAAAATTTTAATTGTTGAAATGTAAAAAATTTAATTGTTGAAATTTTTAGTTTAGGTGATTGGATTATGTTTTATATCGGGTGGTTCAAATAGTGATACTCGGTGACCTATTTTGACTCAATTCTGAGTACTGTAGCTCCGAGTGCCGAGAGATATAGTTCAGAGTACTGTAACTCCGAGTATTGTATCTACGAGTGATGTAGTTCTGAGTACCGAGTGATAGACCTCTAAGTACTGTAGCTCGTAGCTCCGAATATCATAGCTTCGAGTACCGAGTGATAGAGCTCTAAGTAATGTAGTTCCGAGTACTATAGCTCCGAGTACTAAGAAATGTGTTCAGTCGTAAGTCAGGTGTGTACCGAGTACGAAGGATAGTCGTGGTCGATGGTCGAAACTATAGTAACTGATCGATAGTCGAAGCTACATTACATGGTCGATGGTTGAAGCTACACTGACTGGTCAATGGTCGAAGCTACAGTGACTAGTTAATGGTCGAAGCTACAATGCATAGTCGATAGTCAAAAGCTATAGTGTTTGATCGATGGACTGCAGTCGGAGGCTTCGTGATCAGTAGTCGTGAGCATCGTGGTCGGTAGTCGTAGATTTTATGATCAGTGGTCGTAGGCCTCTGAGCGGTGGTCATACACTTACGGTAAGTAGTCGTAGACTTCGAGTGCTTCAATTCTTGTATTCTTCGAGTACCTTGAGTACTCGTGTGTATCGATCAGCGGTATGATCGGCATGTACACAACGGTAATATCAGTTTTACAGAGTGGTCTCGGGTTGTTTTCTAAAAGCTAGAATTTAAGGTCGTTGATGATCTGATTCGTGTTTATTGATAGATGAGAGTGCGATATGTGTGTGCGAATTGATATTAGTCAAGTTGGAGAACCTGTGCCGGAAAAACATTTTTTAATCTTGCATGTGCGGGTTGGGTGGAGACGGTCATGGTCGATGACGAGCAAGACCGGAACTAGGATGGGGAAATCCAAGGTTCAAGTGGTCGTGGATGTCACAAGATGATCGTGCTTACATTGGGGCACATGGAGATCAAAGGGGATGCATGATGCGTGGAGAAGCTACGAGAGGTGTAATCCTGGAGGCTTCAACGCATGAGGAGTTATAGAAGACGTTCATTACTAGAAGGTTTAGAGATATTGAAAAACCCAAGATTTGAGGGGGTTTTGGTCCCTTGATTTTCGAAGAGATAGAACTATGTGTCCGTGTTGACAAGATCACGGTTTACGGTTCTAGCATATAAAGGCCGAAGAGGTTAAGAGTAAGATGAGATTTTGGGAGGCTTTTTAGCGATTGTTTTCGGAGATCGTTTTGGTGTTTTCGTGCTAGGGTTTGAGGGGTGCTGTCAGAGCAATTTGTAGGCACAAAGCATGATTAAGTAACAACAAATCATATCTATTCCAAGAAAGATTAGTCATCGCTGCCGGCGTGTTCTTCTGGTCATTGTGTTTGGTTTGTTCCTGTTCATCGTTTTTGACTTGTTTTTGTTCCTTGCAGTGCATGATTCTATCAAGTCAAAGGATGGAAGAAATCTGGGAATCAAATCTTTTCGACTAGGTGATCAAAACTTCTTCGACCAGGTAGACTTCACCTTCTTCGATCAAGTGTTGTACTATTCATCCGATTGTCGACAACAACATCAACTGGCAGAGCAGATCAGAGCGGTTTCGACTACGACTACGACAACGAGGAGACATCTCGTACGAAGTACGTAGTATACAGTTGTCGGTTAAATCCAACGCATGTCCTCTTCGATAAGTCTAGAAGAAGGCAATACAATAATTCACCCCTCTCTGATTGTTGTATCCAATCCTACACGGAGATAGCTCGACTTGGCGCGGGGTGAACGGGATAGGATCGCGTCGGCTATCGCAGAGAAGTTGGGGCTGGCTGACATGTGTGAAGGATCGCGGAAGGCTATGATATCACAAAATAAAATTTTACCGCGCAACCAAGGAACCTTCGCTAGTAATAGATCATGAGATTACCACTAGACGTGTTGACTCGTAGCGGAAGTAGAGTCGATGTAGCGAGTCAATGCGGTCATAGTCGTACTCGTCGCGCGTCTTCTCCTCCGAGTAGTCATACTTGTCGCACGTCTTCTCCTCCGAGTAGTCGTGAGTTGCGGATCGTACTAGTGCTGATGCTTTGCAACAATACCTCCAAGGTGTCCACACGTACATGGTAGGGATACCACGCGCTGGAGTGCTAGCACCAACAACGTGGTATGAGGAAGGCGTGGCTATTTGGGTTTCGGGAAGTTCTTCTAAAGATCATGGCACCCCTTGCCATCGCCCTCTATTTATAGGCATCCATAATGGGTCTTGTACTCGAGGCCCATTAAGAACTCGTGACCTACAAGAATTCAGATCACCATCCAAATCAAATCCTAGCCCTTTAAGTGTGCAACCCTATAGGTTCATGTGTAATCGGTTGTGACTCGAAAACTCTTTTCCGACCACTAGTCGTTAGCGGTACCTAGCAGCACATAATGATTCCCAAACACACATAGAATATATCGGACGAACCTTAATGCAATATGATCTATGACCAAGTCCATATCACTAACGACCAACTCTTATCTCTATACAACCAGTTCATATTTGGTCTCGACCAATTCGTAACTCCTTACGACCAGGTTTCGACCAATTAGTAACCATGTTCGACTAGCCTACGACCAACTCGTATCTCCATACGACTAGTCTGTATTTGATCGAACTGAAAGACCTTCTCGTGTATTCTCCTTTTGCCTCACGATGTCTGGTTGAACTCCAAGTAAGAGATTGTATCATCCATGGACTGTTCAATACTTTCTTGATCAAGTGTCGAATAGCTTCATATGGTCGACACTTCGACCACTAGTGGCATGGTCATGCACTTTCTTTATCCGACCACAACGAGGGGCTAGAGACATCTCTCCTGTTATGTTAGGAGGGGTAAATCCCATATCCGACCAGTCATATCCCTCCGTATATTTCATAACATACCCGAAAGCTACCTTTATAACTACTCAGTTATGAGTAGCATTTGGCAACCCCTAAGAGTGCTATTACATATGTAGGAAACCATGCTGATTTCAGGTCCAAGGATTATACATCATCATTACTTGAGACCAACTAATGATACATAGAATCATAACACTCTCAACAGTGTCTCAAGGTGGGTCCTTTCCAACACCATATTCTCCAACATGTGTCCATATTATTGGTTTGATATCTCCATATCCATGACTTGTGAAACATAGTCATCAACTAATGCATATGCTAGTCTATTCATATGTGTTCTCATATGTTTCCGACCAGGGAATGTTTAAGAATAATCATCATAGAAATATAGAGTTTCACAATCGAGTCGCATACTTGATAATAAATATTATTGATATTATTCTAGGAATAAGATAACATATTATCCAATGTTATGAACATAATGAAATATAATCATCTTTATGATTGCCTCTAGGGCATATTTCCGACAATGTGGGCCCTCGTTCAAGAGATTGTGTTGTGACACCCCTTGTGACGCCCCGTGTCATTACCCCTAGGGTAATCACACTTAGGCACACGGATACTATTCGTCTGCCCGGTAGAACACCGCTCCGACGAATAGCAAACCTTTTTATCAGAGTTGCGCAGCAGAACAATAAGATAGAAACTGTACATCTTTATTACAGTAATAGCCACACAAGGCTAGGGTTCTTAATACAACTACTACACAAACACAAAAGGGAGCTTCTCCGCTTCTGGAGTCTGCTCTGGACTACCGCCCTCCTACTCGTCCCACGAGTCAAAGATGGCTCCCATCTCGCTCAGGTCCTCGCCGCCGGTGCCTTCTCCTCCTGCTGCTGCATCGGTACCTGCAAGTCCTTCGTCCCACTCGGGATAGCTCCCGGCCGGACTAGGATCTAACAAAGGAGAATACTAACAAGGTTGAGTACAAAAGTACTCAGCAAGTATTAATAGCAAAAGATGCACTGCATGACTGATCTCTGGTCTTTATCACATTTTCTAAATCATCTCTTTCTGAAAATACACATTGAAACATTAGATGGCAATTTTAATTCCGAAAACACTACTAGTCACTCGGAAAAAAGAAAGACCCCTAGCGGTTCCCGTAGACTCTAATCCAGGAGACTGGCATGAATTCATGATTTGATATAGCACTGCGCAGGCTTGTACCACTTTACCCATAGCTACTTTGAACTCTCTCTGAGCTAGGTCCATCGCATTTCCTTTGATGCGACTTCAAGTTTAGAATACATAACGTTTTCCAGGTTACGTGATTATATCTCCACCCATTACTTTTCTTCGGTGTTGATTTAGTCACGGTGCTGACCTCGTCACACACCGAGTTCTAGTAATGTTGGTTGAGGCGTCTCTCGTCCGTGCCCAACACTCCACCTTGGAGCGGCTCTCTTCCGTGCCCAATATTCCAATGTGAGCCGTTGTGGAGAACTTAATTACGTAACAAGGTAGTATTTTCTGCCCGCCGAAACGGGAAAATGGTTGGCACTGAATTACGGCTCCCGACCGAGCAAGAGTGTTGTTGGTCCTTATATTATAACCATAAGTAAAGGGGCCCCACCTCTTACCATTATCATCATCATCATCGTCTCGTTTCCCCTGCCAGGGCCCCCTTTACCCACCTAGTAATTCTCATTCTCATCTCATCTCATCATCTCTGTTCTCTTATCTTTCTCATCATCTCAAACCAATTTGATTTTGAGAAATAGTTTTGATGCAATACATATATGATAGAGAAATATACGGTTTATATTTAACATAACTATATTTATGTTCAAGAGGATAGCTTGCCTTTGGAGTTGTAGGAAAGGTCGGCGATGACGAATCTCTGATCAGCTCCCCCTATCGGCACTGGATGACCCTCTGTAGCAAAGCGGCAATACAAATAATATATAAATAAATACTTAGTTGAGTTTGAGTGATAGTAGACGCATAAAATGCTAATACAACTCCTATGTTAGCCAGTATTTTATTTTTAACAAAACTTTTCGGAACCCAACCCAGTTAGCACTCTTCCGCTAAAAAAATCGTTCTATGGTTAAACTCAATCTACTGCCGACATCGCCGAACTCACGTTCTACACTCGACACAACTACCACCAGATCTTACACTCTGCTACGCCTACAAGGATCTACTCGAGGGCACAAGACTACCAATACTTCTGGCAAACCAACGGGTTACTCTAAAAACTGAACAAACGCTAACTATACCGACTCCTAAATTCCTATACTCATAAACCAAACAACTAGTTTCTAACCCTAATCTCTAATCAACCGACTAACTACTAAACTACTAAACTCCCTCTCTAATTACCTACCAAACCGGCTAAACCTAAACATACCACCCCCTTAATCTACCCTCTCTCTCTCCCCCCTCTTCTACCCCCTCGACCAACGCCTCTCCTGGCCAAACCCCTAATCCTCTCCTGCCGAGTCCTTCCCACCGCCGCCTCTTTCTCTCTTATCCTCCTTCCCCAACTCTCTCGCCTCTCCCTCTCTCTCGGGATCCTCCGCCGCCATTGCCTCCAGCCGCTACTCCAACTCTCCCTCGGAGATCTCCGCTGCTATCGCCTCCAGCCGGCCCGCTCCGCCTTCGGGTGCCGCTCCCTATGCCTCCTCCGGTTCTGCGCCACCTCCCTCGGCTACGGCTCTGCCTCTTCCTTCGCCCGGCGAGGCCGAAGGCCAGGCGCCGCTTATGGCGCTTTGCTTCGCGCCTCCACCGGTCGCTCCGCTCCCGGCCGGCTCTGGCGCCTCGCTGCGCCGATTCGCCGCGCGCCCCCGGACCGCCCCGACGTCGCTCTACTCCACCGGCTCGCCGCTCGGTCGGCCGGCCTCCGCTCTCTCTCGCGCCTCCTTCCTCGGTCGGCTCGGCGCTGGCGCCAACATCTCGCTTCTCGGCCGGCCGTACTGCGCCTCGGCTCGACCTCCCGCCACGCCGCTTGCCAGCTCCCAGATCCGGCCCTTCCATTACCGCCTCGGTCTACCCTACTGTGGATATCGTGAGGATATGTGCACGATCTCAGGATGATGAGTCAATTGGCAATGGCTTTGTTGGTTTGTAATTTGTCACGTTTTCGGGTTTGCTCTGTGGTCGTCTGTGCCATGGGCGGTCCGACCGCTGTTGACCGTCCGATCGCCGATGGGAGGTCTGACCGGCAGTGCTTGCCGGTCCGACCTCCAAATTGAAAAGTGGTTTTTGGGGCTGAGCCAAAAATAGGTTATGTAGGCAAGTGAGGGGAGTCTCCTGGATGTGGTCACATCATTTTTGGAGCTCCCAGTCAAATGTTCTATTCAGTTGAAGTTTCCAGAAGGTTTAGGTTTTTCACGCTGGAAATTTGGCTAAGTCCTTTCGGGCGGTCCGATCGTCGTTGTGGGATCGGTCCGACCGGCCTGAAATCGGTCGGACCGGCCTTGTGGGGCGGTCAGACCGCCGATGACTTGGAGGTTAGCCAAGTTGGCATTGAGTTGATTTGAATGTGTTTTATGTATGGTTGTCAATGCTTTATTGTTGTATATTGCATTGCGGAGCTGACGTGGGTCAAGTTGTGAAGAACTTGTTCCCGGAAACGGTTTGTTTGTCTATTGCTGTGCAGGTGGCTTGCAGGTCAACGACGTCAACGGTGAATGGATCGGGACTACGCTTGGAGAGCTGAGGTCCAGAACGATCATGGATACCGGGTGAGGTCGTGTGACTCGAGCATGGTGCAGAATGGGCAAGATGGATCGAACGGGTAGTTCCGTACAGCTGGTTGGATCAGGCGGTGCGGATATCGGTGCAAGTCTCTGGGAGGTTCCGATGGGATTCGGACAAGAGAGGCTTGGCGACGTGATGAGAACCGCTGATCAACCTACACGTGGTGAAGCAGGCGATTGCTTCAATAGTTATGTGTGTGTGGGTCCCATGTGTATTTGGGTCCCAAAAGTGAAACCCTAGGTCTCTAGTATAAATAGAGAGGGGGGAGATGAAAAACCCCCCAAGCATTCATTTGGCATTCTTCCTCATTTTCTAGGGTTTGGAGGAGAGGAGAGGAGAAGCTAGGGTTTGGAGTGTGCTCCTTGTGTGAGCTCTTGCCCTCCTTGTTGGAGAGGCTTTGTAAGCATCTAGTGTGATCAACAATCTTGTGATGCTTAATTGAAAGGTCATTTGTTCCCTTTGTGTTCTTCTCCCTTTTGGATGATTTTGGTGCTTCCTTGATTCAAAGGTTTATGCTTGGTCCTTTGGTCTATTTTATCTTGCTTTGATGTGTGAGAATACTCCTAGAGTCATCTAGATCATCAACCCCCACAAGCAAGTCTTGAATCAAGATTTTCATATTTCTAGGGTTTGTGCACCTCTTTGTAAAACCTCGAGAGATCAATTCTGCAAGTGGATCCAAGGATCGTCGCTAGTAATAGGTCTCTAATATCATTAGGGAGGTGTGCTCAAATTTGGTCAAGTTTCATTGGTTGAATCAAAAGTTGGATCAAATTTCGTTTTGGATTTGGGCTTGATTTTTTCAGTACTGGACTGAACCGGTCTGACCGATTTTATAACGGCGGTCCGACCGCCTGCGTTTTCAGACCGCTAGTACTGCCGGGTCGAACCGATTTCCACCGGTCCGACCGCCGATTAGTAGCCGGCCGATCATTGTTGGCCGTCGGTGGCCGACCGCCTTAGTAGCCTGGCCGATCGCTCGTGCCCTGATTTGCCCTTTGAGTTTAAGTCTCCACTTTTGTGTCGTGTGGTTGTCGGGCATCGAACCAAAGACAAGGCTTCCATCGGCGCTATCGATCTTCTTAGCTTTCATAGCTAAAGGAGTAAAGTTCGTGTTGAATTTGATTTAGGCGAGAAAGTTGTGAAAGCGCCTATTCACCCCCCTAGTCGCCTTTACGGTCCTACACCTACCCTGCTCTCTCCCCTAGGGTAAGCCCTCACCTGACCTCCCTCTCTACTCCTACCAGTGCTATGCTGAGGTGAGCTGATAGCTACTAGATTGTTCTACTGAGATCTAGTGATGGTGAATGGTGTGCAAGTGTGCCATGCTTACTGATGTGTGCTCGGGTTACCTCTTGATGGATCTAGGCTGGGAGAGGGATGGCGTCTTGGCCTGGTGGTGCTCTCCTTTCGCTCCTGGCTCCTCGTTGCGGTCGGCTGGGTGATGGCTCCTTCTTTGCTGCTTCTTCTTTGGGCTCGGCTGAGGGGAGCAGAGCAGGGCTTACCTTCAGCTCGCTTCTGAATGGGCCGGGAATGGAATGGATGTGGTTGTGTTTGCTGGATGGTGGCTTGCTTGCTTTGTGAAGCTGTGAAGAAGAATGGCTTCCCGGGGGAATGAACTTATGCTGCTGCTGTGTTTTGGGGGATGGATTTGGGCTAGCCGAGCTGCTGGTTTTGCAGGGGGGAATGCCTTTGCTGGCTTCTTCTTTGGGGATGAATGTTGGACTCTTGGTTCGTTGTCGCCGCTGTGGGGATGCATTTCTTGTTTGTCTTCTTTGGTGCTTTCTTTGGGGATGCACTTGCTGCTGCCCTATGCTTGATATTTCGCTGGCTGGCTGGCTTGCTCTGTGAGAGGGGCTCGGCCAGGGGAGCTGCACTGCAAGAGAGGGCTCTGGAAATGGTTGCTACACCCGATGACGCTTGACTGAGGGTGTGGTGAACTGGGATATGCACTGAGGATTTATATTGGGGCTTTAGCAATTGCAAACCGTGGGTGTTGGGTTCTAACAATGCCGGATGAGGAGACCCACAGAAGTGACAGATGCTGAAGGATCTTGGGTGGTCTGGATACCTGGACGATCAAGGGGTTGACTAACTCCGGTTGGTCTGGGGATCTTGATGGCCAAGGGACCGACTATTCAGGTTACTTCGTATACTCTACTGCACTTCGGGAAATCTGACGGTCACTTTCTATACTCTAACTTCTATACACTACTGCTCACAAGAATGCTCTCAACTAAACTTACTAACCGCTTGCTGATTTTCCTTCCGAGCGAGGAAAACGAGTCGCGAGACGGCTCTACGGGCGGACGCTTAAAGAACAAAGCGACGAGGAAGGCTCCTACTACAGAAGGCGAGAAGAGAAGACGACTAGGGTTTTAATTACTTGCTGCCAAAAACACTGCAAATGCTTGTAAAACAAATATTGTAAAATTTTTGATGCAATGAAATAGAAATATTTTATGTTAACAAGTATGCAAATGATGCGGGTTGTCACACCCCTCTTCCACGTCGACGACCAAGCCATTTTCATCAACTTATTTTTAGCTCAACCTCCTTTCTAATGGATTATTTTCTTCAGTTCAATCGACACACGCATGAATGAAGTGAAGTGATACAAACAGGCATGAAGAACACAAAGAGAAGCGGCACCGCACATCATCATAGTGAGTTAATCTCCTCGGACTTCACAGCACGCATGTATGTTGAGAGACCAGGCACGAGAAATAAGCAACATATCGCATCATAGCATCATGCCATTACAGGTAGAACAAGCAACAAACAGGACAATATCTGCCAGCATTCCTACTCATGCTGCTATTCCTAACACAATACGATACAAACACACATGTATGTTCTGCTTCCCAAACAGCCTTACAGTTAGACAATGTAATCAATTGAACCATTCCATTCCTAACACATTGCTAGCATACCATACGCAAAACCTCTTCCCCACTGCACTATATATACAGCGTTCAGCAGCAGAGGCTATACTACACCTCAGAAAAGAACACCAAATGTGTGTCCTTTGAAACAAGACAGACTGCAACCAACTTCATGTCCTGCACGCATCATCAGCCAACCTGCTAGAGGGCATTATGTTCATAGCAAAATACGACGTCATGGCAGGGAACTTCGACTCACTTCCTCAGAAATCATAGTCCTTCAGGCCCTTCCTCAACTCGGCCAACTCCATTTCCACCAAACACTCCTCTTGGCTGAGAGGAGGCCCGTTCTTGTGACGCGTGTAGTTGTGTTTGTGCCACCCAGATTTGCAATGCTCTCTGCACAACTTGTCCTCCACAAGCACGCCACACTCTTTGCACCTTCTCCATTGCTTGCATTGTCCCTGACTTTCTACCTCACTAGAAATGCTCTATCTCTGCATTTTCTCACTTAGCTGACCAACAGTATCAGGATCCTTTGCGGGCACTGCTTCTGACTCTTCCATACTATCAAACTGGTCCACAGAAGAGCTGATTTCATCATGCGCCAACACCGACAATACTTCCACCCTCCTTTGCACATCCTTCAATTGCTCCTCACATGAGGGCAGAACAGATGGCCCCAACTCGCGTACCAGTAAAATATTCTTCTGATTTACATGTAGGACACCAATAATAAGGTTAAGCACGAGAGGGATATTGCAGCTTTAGGAAATAATTGCATCAGTGTCAAAACGGAGGAGAAAATTAAGCGGTAGAAAGCAACCTAATTTAAAAAAGACTTGCAATGGAAGGCTGATTGCCAGATTCATCCTTTGAAATAACACTAGCAATCTGCAATTTTTTTAAAAAATAATTTTTTTATTCCGAAACACAGTAATATGCACCCTTTTTTATTTTACAGAAATAATTCCCTCCCACTCCACCATTGGGCTACTTGGCTCTAGTCACTCAACCATTAGGTGACCTATACAAGCCGTCCAATGGTGGAGCGACACGTGGAGTGGTCGCCCGCTGGTTGAGCAACTTATGGAATGACCGGAGTGCGGAACCACTGCAAGATCAACGTCGGTACTACCACACCGCACTTTTCAAACGGCTAGTTTCTTGTCTGATATAGCTGTTACTGGGCTTGTCGTGGAGGTGCAGTAGTACCGCTCGTGCTGATTTTTCAGCAGTTTTTTTCAACAGCTAGTTTTTGTGTGTGGGCTATAAATACCCACCTTGACCGGTTGTGGATTGAGGTTGCTGGTAATATATACATTCTATTGAGCAAAGAGTATGCCCACTCATATCTTATGTGCATGTGTTGCACTTAGTGAGCTTGAAGAGCAAACCCTAAGTGCATGTGTTGCCTTAAGTAGTGGATTGTGTATCCATTGAGCTTAGACACTTGATTAGTTCAAGTGAAAGTTGTTGACTTGTTACTATTGGTGTTTGCCGACACCTAGACGGCGTAGAGGCGTCGTTGGTCTAGTGGTCTTCTCGAGGAGCTTGTGAGAAGGTCCAGCGTGGTTGTGAGTGGTTTGGTACTCGCCATCTCTGGAGTGGAGGAAGAGCAACTTGAGTGGATCGAGGTGTTGGTTCGTGTTGGAGCCAGTCCAAGTGGTTGGACTTACATCGGAGGTGTTTGGCTTAATTTGTGAAGCCTGTCCAATTCGTTTGGGCTTACCACAACGTGGATTAGGGGAGACCTGCTAGTCTCCGAACACCGAGGTAAAATATCATTGTGTCCTTGTGATTTTGTTATCTTGTGTTTCACCTTATGTAATTTACATTCACAGTATTACATTGCTTACTTGTATTTGGTTAATTGCTTATATTCTCTATTCTTCATATTGTCGGTGCACTTAGCAAAGACTAATTGATTTATGTTTTAATTGTGCAAAACCATATTGTTATTAGCTTCCGCATTAGATATTGGTTTTAGCCAAAAGTTTTTTAAAACCGCACATTCACCCCCCTCTAGTCGGCCTCCTCGATCTTACATCGGGGGACTGCGATTTCAACCTAGGTGGCGGTGGGCCTTCACGCAGCGAGAGCAGCCGGGTCTCCGTGGGGGCTTCACAGCTGCGCGGTGTGCCCGGAGCGATGCAGCCAATGCAAGATCCTCTTGTGACACCCCCTCAGGCTACTCGCGCCGATAGGGTGCCTCGCCCACCTGAGCCTTTGGCCTACTCGTACCAGCGCCGGCAGGTGCCCCGAACGATGCCAGGAACCATGCGTAGGGTACGCCTCAAGAGGGTCTGCGAGTAGATACTAGTTGTAAATACCAGTCATGCCATGTAAATATAAATTTATGTACAACTTACATTATAATAGTGTTGTGATCTGATACTATTTGTTCCTGTGTGCATGGGTAACCACATGAGGGAGTCAACATCGCGACACCCCTTCGTTTCGACCTTAAGGACCACACCGGGTTATGGCACACACTACACTTTTGTAGACCAAGATGATACCACGCTATACCAAACCACCTTTTCAGACTGAAAAGACTACACTACGCCATACCCCCTTTTCAGGCCAAAAAGACCACACCCTATCACGCCACACACTGCAGCTTTTGAAAACCGAGTTGACAACACACTACGACGCTACCTTATCAGGCCGATAAGACCACACTATGACAAACAACCTTTTCATACCGAAAAGGCCACACTCCACCACGCCCCCTTTTCAAGCTGAAGAGACTGTACCTTGCTACGCCACACGCTGCAACTTTTGCGAACCGAGATGACAACACACTGCGACGCTACCTTATCAGACCGATAAGGCCACACTATGTCACACCATCTTTTCAGAGCGAAAAGGCCACACTCAGCCACACCCCTTTTCAGGCCGAAATAGCCCATTATAAAATGAGGGAGAAGGGAAGTGGAGGAGAAGAGAGCTGCAGGATAACACTACACCACCACACCCAACGCTTCACCAAAGCTCGATTCACACAATTGTGAGGAAGGAGATGTCGGACTTGTTGGCGAACTTCTACGCGAAGATCCTGCGGAAGCGCAAGTGGCTTGTCGAGAGCGCTTAACCCTATCTGGATTGTTCTATGAAGGATGCGCCAGTACCACCGGAGTTCCCACCCCCGCAATGTGTGTGCGAAGAACCGACAAAGATCATCTAGTCCACACACCCGGCCACGGCCACCCGGGCGTGCTACACGTGCGATCATCACCTCGTAAGTGAATCTTGCACACATGTAGATTTTTTGCATCTTATGTTCCATTTCACAAATCCCTAACTACATCCATGCATAATGGCAGTCGGAGATGTGATGCAACTTCTTCCAATAGATCAACGGCCTGGACATGTACGATAGGACACTCATCCAGCAGAAGTACATGCTGAACTATGTGATGCGAGCCGAGATCTTCAAATGCTGGAAACCCTACGTACCCAACCCGAATGAAAAGGCACTGGAAGCTGAGTACGATTGGGCCGAGCGCGTGGCGTATAAAGGGAAAGCTCCTGCTAGTGAGATCAGCGGACGTCCTAGCACTCCCCGTCACCCGGGCGCAGTACGGATCAAAGAGGTAAGTTATGTTCAGTATGTATCCTGAATATTAACTTGGCCCTACGTTGTGCTAGCCTAACATCATTCAATCGTCCAGCCCGTGTCGCAGAACATGGCTGATTTTGAGACTGACCAACACCGCGGAGAGTCCAGAGACAAGGGGAAGGGAGCGATGGGCCGCCAGGACTGATAGATTTAGTTCCAATCAATATTTTTTTATTCCCAAAAGGCGCATATGTATCGTAATTGTATTTCGATTTGCTCATTCGTGCATGTTGTCGTTTCTAATGTACGTAACCAAATCGAGTGCGCTATGAATTTCACAATTAAATTATGAAGTCTTTCGAACTTAAAATATATTTTTCCAGATATTTTGACTATTACGTGTTACATAATCTTTCCCCAAAGGAATTGGTTCCACGAACAAAATAATCAAAACAACAACGCGCATGGCAACCCGAAACCCTTTTTTTCATTTCGCTCTGAAGGGGGGCTATCTGTATTATTGTAGTGTTAAACTTGTGTTCCAAATTGCGCCGCCGATCTCGCACTCTCTACTTCACATTTCGTTTTCTTCTCTAATTTCGGATTCCGAACTATACGGACACTACAAGATATTACAAAAAAAAACTTCATAAAATACACTTAATCTTTAGGCAGAATTCTTTACATATAAATTTTAAAAATTAAATATATAATCCAACTGGTGACCGGATCCTGTCGCCAGAGGCTCATGTCGTCATTTCAATTGGCGATAGAAATATCTTCCCACTGTTTCAATTGACAATAGGATTCCCGTTGACAATTGGAATGACGATAGGAGCATGTTGCCACTCTAATTGGTGACAAACACTTATATTTGTATTATTTATTTATTTTTGTAATCATTTTTAAATTCATATTATTTCAAAAAAAAATCCTTCGGCCCTCTATAACTAAGCCGATGGATGCATTGCCTTGCCTTCCCCCGTCTTCCCCACTCCTTGGCCATCTCCGAGCAGCAGGAGCACGCGGGAGGCGAGGAAGCGCGCGCCGTCCCAGCCGCACGCATCAGCGCTCCTCATCCCACCTCCCGGCGGCGGCATCACATTGCGCAGGTGAGGTGTCCTACTTGCCTACCTTCTCGGTCTCTTGATCTGAAGCTCGCTTAGGCCGTGCTACTCTTAGATCCGTGCAGAACTGGAGATTAGATCCATCCTCGAGTCCGCATTGGCCGGTTATGGCCGGAAAGGCGGCGGCTTTCTCCAATATTTGTGATGGTTTGCTCCTCTCTGGGTAAATCTACCGCGGCTTTCTCGTGCGGGGAGGTTAGTGGTGGGCAACATTGTGGTGCTGTACTTGTAGAATCGCGGGCGATGCCGCTTTTCCGAAGTCAAGGTTGCGCCTGTGGCTCTGAGGCATCAGCGATTTTGGTTGAGAATGTTTCACCAAAGAATCTGGGCGTGGTGTTTTGGTTAGGAACATAGTCTGAAGCTACAAATCTTCGACAACAAAAAACCAGAGAATTCAACTGCATGTTTGATGGGGAATGGCTTCAGATTCTTTAGTTAGTTTACTCCTCGGCTTACCGTTCCATTTAGATGCTTGAATAATTTACAATCGGTGGGATAAGGATCGGACAGAGCATTGCTACAATGCTCACCGTCATTTAGGTCAACGTGAGCATGTGCAACTTTTGTACATGGCATTGATGCGCCGATAATCTCCACCATGTCTTAAGATGATTGATTTTAAGTGGGGCTCGCCAACTGTTTGAACAAGTGATACAGGGATTACTTACGTCCCATTCTAGCCTGAAGTAGTCACCCATCAAAAGTTTCTTACGGGAAGTGCTTTCTTGGATTCCAGTGGGACGCCCTACGGGCGGTTCTGAGCTGTCGTTCTTTTGTATTCTTGCACAACTTGATTAGAATGTGGAGTCAATTTGCATGAAAATATGTAACATGCAAAAGCTTGTGCCATGTGCTCTTGTCTGTGAACTGGATTATTTGGATTTGCTCTAGATTTTTTTTTTATCAGACCAGATCATGTGTGTTGGTCCATCTGATCTCTCCAATTTGTGCTGCTCTGGTACACCTTGAGATCGAGGATTAAAAGGGCACCACTGGACATGGCTTTGGGGCCCAAAATCCTCATAGGGTAGTAACGCCAGGGCGTCATGGCCACTTGCTGTTTGTTTGTTTAAATGGGCTGAGAACTATACTGAAGTAGTTAAAGATTGGGTGCACTAAGAAAGTAAGAGCGGGTGGGGTCCAAATCATGATAGAAATATGGAAACATGGTGGTTTTGTATCACTTGAGGGTCAATTAAATTGTCCTACTTGGACAAAGTACAAACACAAAAGTAGCACAGACTGCAAACGTAGCAGTCACACACTGTGTTCAAACATAGTTTTATTTATCTTGTCCTGGCTTCAAATGTATTTTCTGTCATTTATTTGTTCAAAATTTCTTGATTTTTATACATAATACCCATATACTTACTTTTGGTTATCTGCAGTAATCAACTAATCATTGTCCAAGAAAATGGTTGCAGAAGCCTTTACAGTAGATTTGGATAAGCCTCTTGTATTTCAGGTAACACAACTCAATTCTTTTGTAAATTTTCTTCGATTTTGAAAGCCTGTTTGGTGTATCGGTGGTATGTGTTTATTTTAATCAAAGCTTTGTTATGTAAGTGGATATCCCAAAGAAATAAGTCATGGCAACTTGGCAAGTCACCAGGGTAGAGTACATATGGCCAAGAGTTCGGCAGCTACAAGTGTTTTTAGTTCTTAACTTCTTATGCCTATCCTGTGCATGTCACCAAGATGTACAAAGCATTGAATCAGAGAGGGCCAACACTAGATGATATGTGTGATGTGTTAGAGATATTTTAGAGATAGGAATCATTTTGTAGTCCTTATCTGTCTTTTGTATTGCTTTATCTGTATATGGCATGCACCCCTTGTACACCCTATATATATTGCTCATTGGGCCTCTTCAATATACACACAATATTCATAACATGGTATCAGAGCCGAGTTAGGTTTAGGGCTTACTGTAGCCGCCGCCACTTCTAGCCTCTCGTCGTCCTCCGCTGCCGCCACCCCCGGGGGAGCAATCTCCACTCCTGGGGGTGGCCTGCTCGACGGCGCCTCGTTGCGGGTCTCGCACGGCCGGCGCTACAGCCTACCTCGACCCGCTCTGCCTCGACAGCCGCGACGCTTGGCCGACGCGATCTTCGTTGCACTTCCGCCCGAGCTCGCCATCACCTCGGGCTCGTCAGCGCCGCCTCTCACAGTAGGCATTCATCAGCTTCTTCATCCTTCCAAGATAGGCGAGCGAAGGATAGCAACGACGTCGATATGCCCAGAGTTGAGTCAAGCGATCAGCAACGGTTGCGCAAAGACAACGCCACAACCTACACCCACTGCTTCAGCCTCATCTTCACCGTCTCCGGCGTGTCGCCTGGAGAGAGCATGGACATGGGGCTCCCGAGTGGCGATTCCTCGGACGCCTCCAACGAGGCACCGCAAGCGCACGGGCTCAGGAACCCCTAGGATCCGCCGCCGGCGCCTCCGCCATGCACGGCGTAGTAGAGGTCCAGCGCGTGGAAAGTCTTCACGAGGCGGCTCCTCCCGGCGCCACATGCCGCGCATCCCAAGGCCTCGAAACCGAACCCAGATCGATGCACCCGCGCAGCTCGTCGAGGTCGTCGTCCGTGACGCTCGTCTCCGCCACAGCGCGGAGTTCGTGCGATGCAGGCCCCGCTGCCGCTCCCACGCCCTATCCCGCTCGATCTCAGGCGACCACGAGTTTTGCTTCTGCAGCCTCGTCCGCCGCTTTTCTCTTAGCCGCCGCCCCAAGCTTTTAAGGCCACCGCGCTTCTTCCGCACTGCGCCTCTGTTGCGCTTCTTGTGCACTGCGTCGCCGCCGTCTTGGGTTTCGATCTGCGCCGCCGTGCTTCTAGCTATTCCTATTCGACTTGACTTGACAGTTTTCTTTATATTTGTCGGTTTCATCATCTTCTTCGTCATGTTGTCGTGGTCGACTTTGTTCCCGCACCTTGTGTTTTATGGGCTGTCGCACGACCCTGGATGGCAGGAAATCTTTGATCGACATATTTTCCAAGAGTTACATGCTACGACGACATTATCAAGACTTGGATTATGAATTTTTTATATTTTATTGTCAACCTTTCCAAATGCAATGTTATTGCATACGCCTTGCATTTGAGAGGGGGGTGTTAGAGATGTATTAGAGATAGGAATCATTTTGTAGTCCTTATCTGTCTTTTGTATTGCCTTATCTGTATATGGCATGCACCCCTTGTACACCCTATATATATTGCACATTGAGCCTCTTCAATATAAACACAATATTCATAACAATGTGAATTATGCAATCTAGATGTGGTCATTTCCAAGACTAATCACTAAATTACCCTAAATACTATTGCTTTTTCTATAGAATTACACAATTATTGTGGGCATGGATAAAAAAACCGGTCTTACCAGTGGGGACCGGGAACGGAAAAACCGGCCGGTTTAGCCAATTCAAATTCCAATTTTTGAATTTCGGCTAGTTTTTAAGCGAATTTCATCTTGATTTTCCGGTAATTCCGGTAACTGTTTCCGGCCAGTGACCGGGAAATTACCCGGTTCCGGTTTTTTATCCCTGATTGTGGGGGCCAAGGCCCACCTTGGCCCAATGAAGCTCCGTCCCTGGTATAAAGTACATATTTGTAAAATTTTGTCATTATTTGCAATGAACTCAAATTGTGATGTTTTTAGTTTCCTCGACCTTACTTTCACTATTATGTATGCAGTCCTTATCAGTAGTCTTTAACTCTTGACTCTCACCTAATTTCTTCTGTTTATGTTTTGTTGTCTGGATGCATTTGAAAATCCAGGTCTGCTCTTTGATTATTGTTTTCAACTATTTGGGTTAAATTTTCTAGGTTGGTCATCTGGAGGAACAGTATCAGGACTGGGTTCACCAGCCAATTGTTAGCAAGGAGGGGCCACGATTTTTTGCCAATGATATATTGGAGGTGAATATTCTGTTTGTTGCACTTGTTCTATTTGAAATTTCAGACATTGTGTTCTGATGAATGGTTAATTGTGCAGTTCTTAACACGTACGAAATGGTGGGTGGTTCCCCTTATTTGGTTGCCTGTTGTCTGTTGGTGCCTGACTACATCGATCCAAATGGGCCACACATTTTCAGAAGTAGCTCTGATGGTTGTGTTTGGAATATTTCTCTGGACATTGATTGAATATATGTTGCACCGGTTCCTGTTCCACATAAAAACTAAAAGTTACTGGTAAGTTGTGCTGCCAATTACTGTTCTAGTCTAACAGACGAGTTGAGCATCTTCTGATCATTGTTTTTTGATATGTGGTAGGACAAACACAGCTCATTATCTTCTTCATGGATGCCATCACAAGCATCCCATGGATGGACTTCGACTTGTCTTTCCACCAGCTGCTGCTGCTATCTTGTGCTTTCCGGTAAATAAGCTTCCTCATGGATTACATACCAGGGTAACACTGTTGGAGTGACATCCATCAACTTAACATCCCCGTCAACTCAAGCATTGGAATAATTTCCACAGTTGCTCTGTACTGCCTGCCTTCTAATGCCTTTGTCAAGCTTGTCTGAGTGGCTTGTTTGTACATTAAAGATTGTTAGGCCCTTCAAACCAATTTGGATTCCCTTTGTAGGAATAGGATTGTGAAAGAAAGTATTTATTTAACTTTCATATGGACATTTATGGCCTTTATTTTTATTCTATCATGTCGTATTATGTTTTAATGTTGTTCTTCTGCCCTGTCCATCCAGTTCTGGAATCTAGTCAAGCTCTTTTCTACACAGTCTACCACTCCTGGCTTGTTTGGAGGTGGCCTGTTGGGTTATGTGATCTATGACTGCACACACTACTACCTGCATCATGGCCAGCCATCATCTGATCCAGGAAAACATCTCAAGGTGCTTATTTCATTCTGAAGCTTATCAAACCACACCATCTCATTGTATACTAACATTTTCTTTATGCTGTACATCAGAAATACCATCTGAACCATCACTTCAGAATTCAAAACAAGGGCTTTGGAATAACTTCGACCCTGTGGGATCATGTGTTTGGTACATTGCCTTCGACAAAAACCATCGACAAGAGCGCTTGACTTTTACTGCATCTACTGCCTTGCAAAGCCAAATATGATGGTCAGTAGTTTGTCCCCTTAGGGTGTGTTTGGTTCGTTGAATAGAGTGGTCCTGAACCATCCGGTACAGGAAATGAGTTCGTTTCAGTTGTTTAGTTGGTTGAATAGAACCAAACCATTCGAGATGAGATGGTTCAAAAAAAAAGGAATATTCTATGTTTATGCTGTATCATCCCATTCGGAAAAAAAATCCCGAACCATACCGTTCACTCGAATTTCAAGGCGCTTGGTGACGTGACGGCTTGATTTACGAGCTTTAAATGATCATATTTTCTAAACCGAGTATCCGATTTGCGATCCGATTGAACCGTTGTGTTAACAAAATAAGACCACTCTTGGCATATTTTAGTGTAAAAAAAATATCATGTGGATTATCTTATCTCACCAACCAAATACCATCTTGAACCATCCAGGATCATTCTATTCTACTAACCAAATAAAATTATGTATCATCATATCCTACCAACCAAATACTATACTTGTATCATCTCATCCAAGACGATCTTATTCTACTTGTACCATCCTATTTCATTTAACCTTTCTACCAACCAAACGCACCCTTAGAAATGGCAACAGGGTGTGGGTCCCTGAGGGGGGCTCTCCCTACCCCGACCCCGCTAGTAATCCCCCCCCCTATAATTTTGAGACAAGTAATTGCTTGATATATTGTAACTCTCCGGCTTCCATTCAGTGAACCAGTGTTTTGTTCCGTGAAACTATTGCTAGCAGTATCTGCTTTTCATAAGCTATGAAATTACAAAGGCCAACCATAGACAGAGGCCCGGCCGAGGAGAGAACAAGAGAGAGAAGATTAATTAGTCATGGTTGGCAGAAATTACAAAGCTGCCCGGCTTTCTCGATCTGTTGCGGATTAGCTAGCTAGCTGTTCATTACCACTTAACTAGGGCATGCTTGAGACTTCTTAAGCTCGATCTCGCAGACATATGTATATTTTAATTGAACAGTTTTCCTGTGAAATTCCTCCAAAGTTTTCTTGAAATTCGATCTAGCAAGTGCTTTTGCCACTAGCAGGCATGTTCTTAATTACCTGAATGGAGAGAAGGGGAAAAAAAGAGTGAACAACTTAAAAGTGATAAAGAAGCAATATGCATATAAATGCGCAACTGCAGAAAAATAGTGTTGCACTAACCTCCATTGTCCTTGTTCTTTACATCAACGTAGGAAATGACGGAAGTGCAGTTTGAACCAGGGAAATAAGAAAATAGTATGATGCATTTCACATTACCTTCATGACCAGACAACATTGGTAAGACAACTCATTCAAGACTTCTCAATTCAATCATGCAAATTGGGAGAAAAATCATAACAGCCTAAGAAATATGTAAACATAATATCAGATGATATGGCACTAAAATAGTTTACTTGAGTAATGGTAGAGGTTAATTAATCGCTTGAATCAGGCTATTGTTCAGTAGTACTTATGAAGAAAAATACAATAAGCTAATGCAGGTACAATCGACTGAAACATCAGAACCAATTGGAAACCTGAAGTAAAAAAGATCTAGCAATAAGTGCATCGAGCTGATTGACAACAGTGAGCTTATTACAACTCATGACATAGTAACTCTAGTAACTAAGCAATGATGACAATGTGCTAGCTGTTGGCAGCCTGCACTGAGCTGATTGACAACAGTGAGCTTATTAGAATTAGGATTATATCATTTTCAATTTCGAGCCAATCATGACATAGTAACTCTAGTAATTAACCAATTATTGCATTGTGTTAGTTCTTGGCTGCCAACCTAAATGTCGTAAGCAGGTGTCCTCTAAACTAATAGTATTACTTCCATAATTAGAAGAGAACATAGCCTGACAGGGAGGGGAGCTGCCTCAGATGCTATTGCTCATGGATATTCCGCGTGTCATGTTGCCTGCAAAGAACAACCATTGTTGATCTGATAAACCTCTAATTCATCGAATACCAAAAACTGTACAGAAAGAAAAATGAAAATCTAACAACTCTACCTTTTCTAGCATACCAATCTCCTGAACATCCAATAGATATAAATCACCAACCTATGTGACGACAGCAACGGTAACAGTAGCATTGAATCAGTCGTCCCCTACATGAACAAAACATATAAATAGGTTTGTTCTGACTTCTGACCTATGAAATGGATAACAGAAGCTTAAGAGATATGGGATGTGATTTTGACGATAATCGGACAAAGAAGATAGGATGGCTTGGATTTAATGATGGGACAGACAAAGCATGGTTATTCAGATAACAGGAGACTCATCTTGCATGAAGAAAAAAATCAACAGTGGAGATACGCGTTCCCTCCTGAGATAGAATAACAAAATAGAAAACCAATAAATCATCTCTCTCGGTGCAACATGGGTTGGACATCTTTGTCTAGACCCTAAGTATAAGTATTAGATACCTAAAGAGTACATGTGAATTGGATAACAGAAGTATAAGAGATATGGGATGGGAGTTTGACGATAATCACACAAAGAAGATAACATGGCTTGGATTTAATGATAGGACAGACAAAGCATGGCTATTCAGATAATAGGAGACTCATCTTACATGCAGAACAGATCAACAGTGGAGATACATGTTCCCACCAGAGATAGAATAACAAAATAGAAAACCAGCAAATTATCTCTCTCGGTGAAACACGGGTTAGACATCTCTGTGTAGATCCTAAGTATAAGTATTTGATACCTAAGAGTTTGTGGCACGTCATTGTTATGACTAACATCATATAAAAAATCGCATAATGCACAAACGATTTATGGTACCATCACAACACCTACCTCAAGCCAAAACTAAGCATGTACCTCAAGTCAAAATTAATCCATATAATCAATCAGCAGATCAACGACACAAGAACTACTCACATGATTCATTGCCTTTGAAGGCAGCCTGCATCGAGGTGATTAACAACAGTGAGCTCATTAGAATAAGGAATTTATCATTTTGAATTCTGAGCCAATCATGACATAGTAACTGTGGTAACTAACCAATTATGACAATGTGCTGGTTCCTGCCAGCCAACCTAAAGGCCCTAAGCAGGGGATCCTAAAACTAATACTATTACTTCCATAATTAGAAGAGAACATAAGTAAAACCAACACTATTACATGAACAGACAATGGGAAAAGCAAAAGGTAGGTTAGTAGCTGACTTTGCGGCGATCATTAGGTTAATAGAGGTAGTAAATCTATTCACAGCAGAGCAAGTGTCATCTAGAAGCGATAACATACTAAGCTAAGAATTCCAGCAGAAAGATATATACCTGAGCATATATGGACAACAAAATAAAGTGTCAGCAGCCAGAGATAAAGGATTTGAACCTATGTAGTACATTATATAGTTAGTAATAAAAGGACTCGCATGATAGGAATAACTTGAAGCAACAAGATCACAAACAAGGAACGATGAAATCAGAAAGGTGTTCAAAGTGGATGAGCAGCAGATAGCTGGCTTGCAGGTGTTAATAAGAACAGGAAGACAACAGGAGTATATATATAGTATAAACATACCAACAAAAGGTGTACCATAGAAGCCACCAGGATCAACATAGAGATCTGAAGGTACCTATCTGGAAATAGTATGAAACATATATCAGATGCAGTAACTGATGTAACAATGGATGAGGGCTACAGGATTGCTGCCAGATTATGATCAGTATACCTCCTACACTAAGAGGATATTATCTAGTAACGCTCAATTTCTATCTAGGGTAACAAAACATGATAGTTGTATGCTCCAGTTTCATGCTTATACACACACACACACACACACACACACACACATACTGAAAGTGTCCTTAATAAGGGAAATTAGAAATATGGAATGCAGATGGCAAAAACTAAATACACTTGTAGCCTAATCTAACTGATCAGCGCATATTTGAAGAACATGCAGTGTCAACGCAAACATGATGAACCGTTATTTCTAGGAAAAAATGCAAAGGAAAAACTTAAAACAGAAATTTGAAACATTACATAATACGCAAAAACATAAGAGATTACGAAAACATCTAGAAACGGATGCATTAAACCTAGGACCTAGCATACACAATCTTTTGAGTAAACACAAAGTCCTTCGGTAATTATTTCCATCATTCCATTTCAACTAAATTTCAGATGGAAAGCGGCTCTACATTGAACCGCAATCCATGGCAAATGCAATATATTCGCTAGGCCGAAAGCACCCAAAGTAGTAAAACACATAGCAATCAAGTCTTAATGTTCAAATCATGGGCAAAGGATAAGCTAGCTATCTTTTCTGTAAATATGAAGTTCTTTAGTATTTCTTTTTATCAATGCATAAATTTAGTCAAGGCAAAAAAGGGAGCATCACCCACTAAACTTCAGAGGGAAAACTGTTCTCCATTGAAACATCAATTATGGCAAACACAATATATTCGCTAGGTCGAAAGCACCCAAAGTAATAAAACATCTCGCAACTAAGTTTTCAAGTGCAAATCATGACCCAAGGATAAGCTACCTATATAGTCTAAAATCACTGCACATTTAACACACATAAACACATAAGAGATTACCACTGATGATGCACCCAAAGCTAACAAAGTTCCCACAGCTAGGTTTTACATGCAACATTTATCTCTATTGACATCCTGTTGACCGTGAAACCCCAATTGGTCAAGGAAGCATAGCAAGAACCATACAAACATCTTAGGACTAACTGGGTTCATTTCACAATTCAAGAAAGGAAAAGCCTAGCTAAACTTCAGAAATGAAGCTAAGGCTACAACACATGAGAACATGAAGAACCTACATGAAAATTAGAATAACACGATGCCAGAAAAAAAAAAAAACACGATGTTAGTTCATTAATATACTGTTCTTGACCATGCTAGAAACAACAAAAAAGCAAGGTAGCACACCTTCCTTTTTTGACCCATTTTTATGTCTGCCCAAACCGAAACCCCCACAATATGAACTATCCATTGCACAGAGAGTGCACATACATCAATAATCACAGCATCATATAGCCATCACAGAGCAAAGGGGAGGAGTAGAGAGAGGTAGAGGAGTAGAAGAGGGTGAGTATACCTCAGTGCGTGGCAACGACAGCAGCACAACCACGGGCATAATTATACGCGCCCGACAACCACCACCGAGAGCCTCAAGCCCCACCATAGGTAGCCACGGCAACCAACCCCGACATCTTCACCATGAGGGAACACCAAGCAACAAAATTAGTAAACGAACCATCACACAAACATGAAAACCAAAGCTACAGAAAAGGGGGGGGGGGTTGAGTCCAGGGAGGAGGAAGCGGACCGGGCTACCACCCCAAGTCCAAGAGCCAAGCATCGGGAGTCAAAGGCGCAGTGCAGAGGAGCCGAGCCGAGCCGAGGGCGGCGGCGCAGGATGCGCGAGGCGGCGACGCAGTTCGTGGTGGCCTTGCATGATCGACCAGCGGAGAAAGAGACATAGGCAAAGCGGTAGTGGGGAGGAGCTGGCGAGACAACGCGAGGGAAGGAGACGGGCCGCCGGGTGTGAGAGAAACGGGGGGAGAGCAAGACGAACCCGTGGCGGCGCAAAAGAGAAGGAAGGCAGGAGTGCCTCTCTCTCGATGGAAGGAGGTCTAGTGCCGGCGTACGCGCGGTCGGGCGGCGGAGAAGGAGACATAGACGAAGAAGGAGAGGAGATGGGCGAGAGGGGAGGCGGGAGATGGACGGGCGGGGAGGTACCGACGCGGCGGCCTGGAAGGGAGATCGAGAGGGTTGTGGGGGAAAGAAGAGCGAGGTAGCGGCGGCGCTGGCCGAGAGGGGTGACAGAGGGGGAAAGGAGAGGAGCGGCGGCGCTGGCCGAGAGGGGCGACGGAGAGGAGCGGCGGAAGAGGGAGAGGGAGGGAGCAGCGGGTCCGGTGAAGGAGGGCGGCGTGAGGAGAGGGACAGAGAGAGGAGCGGATGAAGCTTCGCGATGGCGCAGCTGTCGCGGCGACGTGGTCCGGAGCGCACTGGGCAAATTCCAACGGCCCGAAGCCGAGCACGCCGCGATCGGACGGACGCGTTTTCTCGATGACGTGGCCTGCCGGTTGAGCTCCAATTCCTTCCGCTTTAATAATATGTAAGATTTGGAATATGGGCAGCTATGCACCGAAACAACCAGTAAATCGAGGATTACCCTTGAACTTCTCTGATGTTTCTTCGTCGACAGTGCACTGCAACCCGGTCTAGGTGGTTGTGCTCAAGGCATACAAGTTCTTCTTGGCTTCCTCCATGTTGCGATTGTAACAAAATGCTCGGTCTACTCTTCTGCGCTTATCCCTTTGGAATTCGGGTGTACCTTACCAGGTAAATGAACTAAAGGAGAAATTTGGGAGGAGGCCGTGGCGGGGTCAGCGAGTCTCGGACCGGAGTTGGGCGAGGCGCTAGATCCGATTGGAAATGGAGGTGGGCGCCAAGACGGAGGAGGGCGCTTGTGGCACCGAAAACTTGGAATTAATTACAATAATTAATTACATCAGATCAAAAATAAAAATTACAGCTCGAGTACATTACAAAAGAAAAATAAAATCTTGCATGCATGTCACCGAAGCCTTTCCTTCCCATTGCTCGTGTATCGTCAGCCTGTCGAACCCATTCCTCGGCCAATCTGAAGCCCTATCCACATTTCCATCGTCCGCCAACAACCAAAAGACGAGTAGCAAACCAAAAGCTATAAATGGAAGTTAGAAGTAGAGAAAGACCGCCGTCATATTTCTTGAAGCTCATTGAGGTTCCCATAGTAACCTTGGTCAGTCGCCACCATCTCACTTCGGTGGGTTTCATCACCCAACAGTTTTAGAAATCCGACACTCACGTTATACCGACTTACCTTCGCCGTAGAATATCTAGAGAATAGTAGCAGAAACATCATTTGGACCAAAGGTCCATGAGCACACATTCCAATGTGAGAGTCAAGAGGATAGAGCAAGGGCAAACCAAGAAGGAAACAACACAAGCCAACCGAGAGCCCCCTCTCTTAAGCCTCACAAGCCCTCTCAGTTCACAGTCAAAGGAACCATCAGAGAGCAAGCAGCAACCAAACAAGCCAACAAAGCCACCACACCTCTCCTTTCCACTCCTAGTTCATCCCACAGCCAAACCTCCACAACCAGCACAACCAACCGAAGGCCAGAGCCCACAGCCAGTGCACTGCTCAGCCAAGAACAGAACACAAGCCAAGTCTCACCACCATTGCAACCTCCCAAAACCACCCACAGAGAAGTCGCAAAGGAGAAGAGGAGCAAAGGAGTTGGAGAAGACAAAGGGATGCGGGAACGACATCAGTGACGGCCTCGAACCATCACAGACCGCCAAGGACAACATCGAGAAGGCAAAGACAAGGAGGACTAAAAGCCAACGAAAGGAACCATCAGAGAGCACCATCATCACCCCACGGCCGACATCACCACCGCGGCCAAACCACCACTACCATTCCATCCCAAACCGACCAAGCCAACAGATGTAACCCACCATCTCTCACACACATTTATTTTTACCAATCCAAACCCCACAATATAAACTTCACAGTGCACAGAGAGCATACTCAATAGCCATTGCTGTTGGAAATATGTTCTAGAGGCAATCATAAAGATGATTATATTTAAATATGTTCATAACATTGGATAATATGATAATATGTTATCTTGTTCATAGAATAATATCAATAATATTTATTATCAAGTATGTGACTTGATTGTGAAACTCTATATTTCTGTGATGATTATTCTTAAACGTTCCCTAGTCGGAAACATATGAAAACACATATGAATAGACTAGTATATGTATTGGTTGATGACTACGTATCACAAGTCATGGATATAGAGATATCAAACCAATAATATGTACACATGTTAGAGAACATGGTGTTGGAAAAGACCCACTTTGAGACACTGTTGAGATTGTTATGTTTCTATGTATCATTAGTTGGTCTCAAGCAATGATGATGTATAATCCTTAGACCTGAGATCAATATGGTTTCATACATATATAGTAGCACTCTTAGGGGTTGCCAAACGCTACTTGTAACTGGGTAATTATAAAGATAGTTTTCGGATATGCTATGAAATATGCGGAGGGATGTGACTAGTCGGATATGAGATTTGCTCCTCCTAACATAACAGGAGAGATGTCTCTGGGCCCCTCATTGTGGTCGGATAAAGAAAGTGCATGGCCATACCACTAGTGGTCAAAGTGTCGACCATAAGAAGTTATTCGACACTTGATCGAGAAAATATTGAACAGTCTATGGATGATAGAAAATCTCAGATGGAGTTAAACCAGACATCGTGAGGCCAGGGGAGTATACACGAGAAGGTCTTTTAGTTCGATCAGATACAGACTATTCGTATGGAGATACGAGCTGGTCGTAGGCCAGCCGAACATGGTCACTAAGTGGTCGGAACCTCGTCGTAAGGAGTTACGAATTGGTTGAGACCAAATATGAACTGGTCGTATAGAGATACGAGCTAGTCGTTAGTGGCACGAGAAGTTTGATAAAACTTTGACATCTGATGGCTTTGTTATGAATGAAACTTATAAATGAGTATATTATCATTATTGTGGAAGTCAAGGAGTGATCTTGTGCCTGTATATGGATGACATACTTATATTTGAAACAAACACTGCTGTAATTGACGAGATAAAATCTTTCTTATCTCGATGCTTTGATATGAAAGACTTAGAAGAGGCAAATGTCATTTTGAATATTAAATTGATTAAGAACGAGTATGGGATCACTTTGAGCCAATCCCGTGACTTAGGTAATGGTAAAAACAAGTTGATGTTTGAACAAGAGAGTATATTTTAAAATATATGTACCGTGTCCTAATTGACAGAGTACTCTCATCTGTATGGAAGGGTGGCTTAAATCCTTAATGTATTCTAGTATCCATTGAGGGGAAAATGTATTAGCCTACATGATACCTAAAATGAATACACCTACTTGAGCTTAACTGTGAGGTCGCAGTTCACGAGAATATGACATTCTCTAGAAAGCTCATGAGTAGATAAGGAAACGTGACCAAATAATGCTCCGTTTAGGCGCGGTTCTTTGACAGCCTAGTATCAGTTGATATTTCAAGTGAAATCTAATCACGAAAAGCTGTGAATTCAAGGCATAGTCTATTCATCAGCTGTGAGAAGATGAATCTTATCATTTTAGGTGCAAGTTCAACCCGTACGGGACTTACACTAAAAGACTGGTATATTAACAGTACTTCAGCACAATATATTTGATATCTTTTTGTTTCTTGCTTTGGAATTGGTGGGGGATTGTTGAAAATTGGCCCATATGAGCGAGACATATTTTCTATAATTCCAAAGCATGTATGGTTTAGTACCATATTGCTAAGGCAAGGTGGAGGTGACCAACATATAAGGTGGAGTTCTTGTCACTCTTTGAAATATGTGACACATGGATGAGGGTGGCACGAGGAGGGCTTTAGCTAAACACACGCGCGTGCATTCGCGTATTTTCGCATGAAAAATCATGTGACTTGTGACTGTGGCGTGACGTAGCGTGTCACTTGGTAGACCAAGTCCACCTTATTTTTACTGAACCATGCATCTCTGTGTGTGTGTGTGTGTGTTTGAATGAGATTCAAATGTTTGAATTTTAGGCTTTATTGGGTGATGGTGACAGGCAGTTACCAGTGGGTAAATGGTTGGTTAAGTGTGTCAGTTACCAGTAGGTAAATAACTATTTAATCAGCCAGTTCACAGTCTGCATCCATATATATATGCCTGGAGACATCCAGAGCATAGCGCGTAGAATAACTGACTCCATTCCTTCTTTTCTTCCTTTTGCAAACCTATGCTATTGTATTGCGCCGTCTGAACCTCGTCGACTCTTCTTCTTGGTGTGCACCTTGAAGAAGGGGAGCGGTATCTCCGAGCCGTTGCTGCCGTGAAGACCTGCACGGGGGCAGCACTAAGGTTTCTAGGCAGCGCACATCTACGCGATCGCTCGTTTCGCTGATTCATCTACGTTTCTGCACTGCATCGAGTCTGTGTCTTTGTTGCTTCCTGTTCTTCATCGAACTCATCTGTAAGTATTTTTGAGTGACTGATTGACTTGTTTACATTACGTTTTTGCTTATATTGTGAAGTACAATGAGTTTCCTACTGTTAGTACTGATTTATGCATCATTAGTCTTTTACAATATTTATCTTCTATTAAAATCTGGAATTAAAATATTACCCTCATTTTCAACAGAATGCATGAGTCGATCGTCTTATAGAAAAAATAGGTCAATTGGAAATTAAAGATCAAGCTGGAGAAGGCACGCACGCATGTGGAATGTAAGCATCGTAGCTCAAACATACCTAGTAAATACAGTTAGTACTACACGTTATCTGCAGAAAACTGTGCGTGCATGCATGGATGGATGGTGTTTGCTTGGGTCCTTTTTTTTCTCACGATTACGAGCAAGACATAAACGCATTCACACAACACCACACACACGGGAGTACGTTTTCTTAGGATGTCGATAGTAAATCAGTAACCTCATAAAATTCTTACTGAAATACACTCATGTGATAAATAGAAATCAGAATTTAAACTATATGATAGGGTTAGGTGGTACACCTAAGACTAACCCCATCATCTACAGAATTTAAACAGATCATACTCCCGGTCCGATCATGTCACGTGCCATGCACTACTCTTTTTTTTTTTTTTTATGTAGATTGTCATTCTCGCAAAAAGAGAAGAAAGAGAGAGAGAACCTTTTTTGTTGATTGATTGTTTTTTTCCTTCTGGTTTTTTATGCCTTTTCTTCTCTTCCTTCCTTGAAACCAACAAATCTGTGTACGTGATATTATGAATTTTGTTTGTTGATAGATTTTTTTTTGTTAGAGATTTTTTAGGGGTGGAAGAGGGGAGTTGGGAGTGATTGAACGACCATCACCAATAGGTTTTATTATGCGCGTGCGAGGGCCAGTTGGCGGTGCAGTGCCACGCAGGGGTGCTGGCGCACATAGGCGATAGCACGACCGGCGTACAACGTGGAGCATGCAGCTCCGCTGTGAAGAGAGCCAGAGTGTTTGGGCGAAGGTGCATAGGTGCTGGCAATGAGCCGGCTGCAGCACCATGCGCTCAAGAGCATGATGACGAAGGTCCACGCGGCCAGAGCGATGTGCCAGAATCGCACGTGACATGCACACCGGCGGCGGTGACGTTATTGCCGCGGAGTTGGCCGACGACGGCAGTCTCTAAAGGAGGTGGAGGCCGGCGGCAGCAAGGTGTGGTGATGCGAAGCCATCGAGAAATGAGTCGGCATGAGGCTGACAAACGACGATGGCATGGAGGCCGTCATCGTAGCGGTGAAGAATGGAGACGACATGTCTTCAAAAAAAAATGCTATCAAGGAGCGTCGTCGTCAAGCGGCAAGACAAGATGGGCGAATGTACTGTCCATCTCCGTGTCCCCAGGAGAAGAGCTGCCAGGTGCATGGGCTGCGGTGGGGCCTATGTTCACGGTCGCTGATGGCGAGGGCGAATGTATTGTTCATCAAGAGTGATCGCGTGGCGAGGGCGACTGTACTGTCCCTCGATGTGTGCACCATGTGGTAGAGAAGCGGCTGCGTGGGTTCGGCAACACATAAATGGAGTTTGTGTTCCTAACTCGTGCCGAGTGGGAAGTCAAAACTTTTTAGAGATAAGTGTTGAAGACCATCAATGGCACGATAAGTCGTGCAAGAGGAGCCGCTGCGTATGGCAACAAGGAGAAAGCTGCTGCGCGTGGCAAGAGGTTGCAAGCAATCCGCAACGTTGAGTCGGCTACAGCGATAGCGACATGGCCGGTGACGTCGACAGGCGTTTGGACTGCGTCAAGATTAAGAAAGTGTATCAAGAATTATGGGGTGTTTGTTGAATAATCCTTGATGAGTGTTTTATTGCATTTACTGTTTTTTTGTAAGTTACTTCAGTTTTTTGTTTTGATGTTGCGCATGAAGTGCATTGCTGCAGTGGCGTATTATGAGTGAATTAGTGGCATAGTAAACTGCTGCTATTTGTAGCACTTCATGCACATAACGTAGGGTCTCTAGATCAAAATAAAAGGAGAATGAGAACCAAGAAAAGTTGCAGGTTGTGTGCGACACAAATATCTGTCTCTAGCGTTTCCTAATCTCATTTTTTGTGTGTATACCAAAGAAGAGCCAATGTATGAGTTCTCTCTGAGAGCTAGGCCAACACTCTCCTCTCTCATGATTATGGCTGCCAAAGCTAAAGCTAGAGATATCCACCGTGCGATCTTGGCTTGCACACACCCAACACCATACAAGCTAGAGATATATACCGTGTGTTCAGGCGTCAAAGCGCGCACGTGGAGTTCAGCCCCGCTCTAGATTAGACGTATGTGTGGCGTGCGTATGACGTGGATGTATTCAATAGTCAAAACGTGTGGGATTTAATCTGCTCTAGATTAGATATATGTTAAGAACACATTTACATACGATGCATACGGTATATGTGTGAGTGTGTCTCTTGTGTACTTTAAAAAAGGCCGACCAGAACACCTTGACTTGTTACACACCTAACACCATACAAGCATATTCCTGTGGAATTAAACTTTTTAGGAATTGAATTGAATTGAATTGAATTGAATTATTGAGTATATATATCTCGTGTGGAATTTGATTGCAAGAAACTTTAATTTCCACACGCAACTAGTACACCTTAATTATTACCATCGACCAATTCATTCATGCATCTAGGCTTCTATAAATCCCTTTTGCTTCCTCTCTGCATATCATTCACAACTAGATCACCACTAGTGCTGCTAGCTACTAGCTGCAAGCTGAGAACAGCAATATACAATGGCCACCTCTTCCGGATCCATCTTAAGCTTGCTCCTCCTCGCCGCCGCCGTCTCCGCCGCCGACGCGGCCACCATCACCGTCGTCAACCGGTGCTCCTACACGGTGTGGCCGGGCGCACTCCCCGGGGGCGGCGCGCGGCTCGACCCGGGCCAGTCGTGGACCCTGGACGTGGCCGCTGGCACCCCGGCCGCCAGGATCTGGCCGCGCACGGGCTGCACCTTCGACGGCAGCGGCCGCGGGAGCTGCATCACGGGCGACTGCGGCGGCGCGCTGTCCTGCGTCGTCTCCGGGCAGCCGCCGACTACGCTCGCCGAGTACACCCTCGGCCACCAGGGCGGCAGCGCCGACTTCTTCGACCTGTCCGTCATCGACGGGTTCAACGTGCCGGTGAGCTTCCAGCCGACCAACGGCGGCGCCGGGTGCAGCAGGGGCCGCGGGCCGATCTGCGCGGAAGACATCACAGCCACGTGCCTCCCGGAGCTCCGCGTGCCGGGGGGCTGCACCAGCGCCTGCCTCAAGTTCAGCGGCGACATCTACTGCTGCAGGGGGCAGTACGAGCGCGAATGCCCGTCGACGAACTACTCGCGGTTCTTCAAGGAGAAGTGCCCCGACGCGTACAGCTACGCCAAGGACGATCAGAGCAGCACCTTCACCTGCCCGGGCGGGACCAACTACAGGATCGAATTCTGCCCACCGACGAACCGCATAAGTGAGAAGACGAAGAATGCGTCTACCAGTGTGATCGCCTCTGCGTAGGTTTGGTCGACGAATTCTATCCTACATGTTTGTCCAGTGCAATAATATAAGGCCTCGACCTTGTGGTAATGATCAATATATATATATATATATCGCCGGATCATTACCTGTATGAGTACGTAGTACGGTGTGATGCATGCTTGCTCACCGTGCTATGCTTCCATGAATAAATCACGGAGTGGTTATCGCCGCCCCCTTCTCGCTATCGGAAATCACGGAGTCTGAAGCTCCAACCAGGCGTCCCGTTCCGACACAGCATCGCATCGCATCGCATCGCATCAGACGTACAACCTACGATCTCGAAACCTACGCGCCTCTCGGCGGTGCGGCGGGCCAGTGAAGAAAGATCAAAAGGAGATCAAGAATCAGTGGTGCGTGTACACGTGTTTCTGCCAAGTCAGATTTGACCGGCACGTACGTGCAGAGTGTTGATTGGTCCAGTACTAATTGGTGGTTGGCACGTCAGGACAACTCAACAAGAAGCAATAAGAAGGTGTCGGTAGCTTAGCCACCGTCCGCTTGCAGCAGCCGCATGGATATAATACTAGCTACTAGACCTAAGCTAGATCAGATCGGCAAACTTAATCAACAGATACTGTCAGTGTCCATTACTGTATATGTCTGAATTTTAATTGACTAATGTACAACTGGACGATAGGATTTGAGCCTAACTTATGAAATATTATGATTTTACATGTGTAACAATAAACAACATCAGATACAACATTGAGAAATTCTTTAAAAAATAACATTGCAAGAGTTTATTATTATAACATTAAAAATTTGTAGTCCTGACATCTCAAATCACCTCTTCCAACAAAAAGAACATATGGCTGCAACAAACACCCAACTCACTGGTTTTGAGACTCGACGGTAAGCTCAACCTCAGGCTCCCCTCTATGGCACCTGCTCGCCCCACCTCTGCCACCACACCAAGGTGTGCTTCCTCCATGGCCCCTGTCGGCAAGCCTCAGATGAGAAGGACGCACATTTTAGATAGCAAAATGCAACATCTCAATAATTCAAACACTTGATGCAACAAAAAAACTCTCTACTGTAATAAACAATCGATTCACTTGCCTTGATCTCGGTGGCGGCACGCTGGCCCTCAGCTCCCAGAGTGGCGTCCGATTTTTTGTTTCCTGTCGACGTATGGTCCAAGCTTTATCCAATACTCAACTGGAGAAAGTTAAAGAAGCGTGGATGAGTCAAGAGTGGAGTCCGATTTTTTGTTTCCTGTCGACGTATGGTCCAAGCTTTATCCAATACTCAACTGTCACTGCTTTAACATCATCTGAATATATGCAATGTTTGACTTGTTTTGCTAAGCTTGAGGAGCATAATACCATGGCTTAGACGGATTGTGAACCTACTACTCGATCCAAGAGGTAGCTCCTCCTAAATCTCTCTAACGAAAACAAATAGAATCGTATGGTTTGGTGCGGTCTGCCACGTTGGGGGTGCATAGAACACCAGACCCGAATTTATTTTCTCTTATCAAAGCCCTTGTACATATAAATATGCACCTCGTAGCATAAACTCAATGACCATACATTCACATATGATAATATAGACGGGAATATGTTTTTCTTCAAGATCCACCGTTGACCGCACGCCTAGCGGGACTTACTGTCAAGTCTCACGTTAAGTTGTGCAGTTGGACGCGAGGTTCCCCGGCCAGCACGGCGGCCATTGCAGTGCCCGATGTACATATACCACTACTGGTCACATGCATTGCATGCTGTGAGCAATCGATCGTAAATAGATACCGATCTCTAATTCTCTATCTGCACTACAAGTAAGGCGTATCTGATCTGTTGGCAAACAAACTGTGGATATCATGGGGATATACTCCAGATCTTAGGATGATGTGACAATTGGCAATGACGTTAACGGTTTGTCGTTTCACGGGTTTTATACAAAGTCTCAGATCTGTTCAGGCATTCTGGACAGGGGCGGTCCGACCGGCCATAGCATGGCGGTCCGACCGGTCCCAAATCGGTCGGACCGGCCATGTGCGGCGGTAGACCGGCCGTGACCAAAATGGTCAGAATGGGCTGGGCCAAAAATAGGTGTTGTAGACAAGTGAGGGGATCCTAATACACTTGGTCTCATAATTTTTGGAGTTCCCAAGCAAAAGTTCTATTGGTTTAAAGTTTCCAGTAGGTTTCGGATTTTCAGGGGTTGAAAATTGGCTAAGTCCTACGCGGTCCGACCGCCTTGTGGTGGCGGCCGACCGCCTACTGGCGGACGATCGCAAGTGGTATCGAGCCCGTTAGTTCAATCTTGATCTTAACCGTCACCGAACTTGGCGATGGATAAGTACTCGACAAAGCCGCATGTCTTCAATGGGCTCGACTATGCCTATTGGAAGAATCGCATGCGCAGTCTTCCTTGAGAGCGAAGGACAAGCTATATGGGAGGTTGTTCGAGCTCGCTGCTTTGTTCGAGATTGCCACGCAAGCTTTGCAATACTTTGGCTAACAACAACAAGGCAAAGAATCTCCTATATGCCGGGCTTGGTAGACAAGAGTATGACAGATTTGCAATCTTACGATCAAGACATAAAATTTGGCACACCGAAACTTACCATGAGGGATCGTCCCAGATTAAACAAGTGCGCCAGACGGTCTATGTTTAGAGTACAACAAATTCGAGATGCGCCCCGAGAGAGCATCGATGACGCTTTTACTCGCTTCAACAAGGTTGTCAATTAGATGAAAGCTGTTGACATTGAGTACTCTCAATCTGAGAATGCCACTCACCTCTTGGCTGCAATCAACACCAAGGAGTGGGAGATGAAGGCTACCGCCATAGAGGAGAACGCCGATCTCTACTCTCACCTTGGAGCCGCTTTATAGTAAGCTCAAGACTCATGAGATCAAGAGAGGTAGTCTTCCTAAGAAGGACAAAGATGGCTTTGGTAGCTGATCCTCTTTCAAGAGCTTCTGATGGTTTTTCTGAGTCCTCTTCGGGTTTTTCTCTTGCCTGTTTATCCACAATTCGTGAAGAGGATTTTGAGAGTCTTCCTGAGCCCGAGCTAGCCCTCATAGTCAAGAAAGTCACACGGGCTTACAACAATGTGAGAAACAAAAAGAGAGGTGGCCCTGTGACTTGCTACGAGTGTGGTGAGCTTTACCATATTCGCTAATCGCCCTAAACCAAGGGTAAGGGTAACCATAAGGAGGGAAAGCCAGCTTGGAAGAAGCCTCAAGGGAACAAATCAAGGTTTGATGCTGCCAAGCTGATGAAGGCTGCTCACCGGGTCCTTGCCGCTTTTGGAGATCAATCCTTGAGCGATGTGGACTCTGGGAGCGAGGAGGACAAGGAGGAGGAGGAGCCACCTCAAGACAAGAAAGGGAAGACCAAGGACTTCACCCCAAGATGTGCTTCATGGTCGACTCACGACGCCGATGATGATGATGAGGTATCCCTATCTTATGATGTCCTTTCGCTAGATGCGAGAACATGTATGAGCAATTGCTTAGTCAGGATAAGGCTTTAAAATTCATCATGGTTAAGAACAAGGATCTAGAGTCACAAGTTGAAAATTTGACATTAGAACTTGTGAATGCTAAGAGTCTAGACGTTGATGAATGTTCATCTTGCCATACTTTGCACTCCGAATCGCCTAAACGCAACTCGCTCTTAATATCGCTTTGCATCAACTTGAAAATGCTAGAATCGAGCTAGTTGAGGTCAAATCGCTCCATGTCTTAAATGCTTAGAGTCTAGCAAGTTGGATGTTTCAACCAAGAGAGTCTCGCTCTTGCTCGTTGCTTAGAACATGAACGTGAAATTAAAGACATTTTAAAAGCAATAGAGAGAAATATGCCAAGCTTAAGGACAGATTAATTCGCTACTTGTACTTTATGTCCCGCTCTTAAGCTTGAAATTGCTAATTATAAGGAGAGGCTTGCAAATGTTATTAAACCTAAAATTTATCAATCATGTGTTGATCTTAGGAAAGATAATGTTTATCTAGAGAACACACTCGCAAAAATTCTCTAGTGGAGAAAAACAATTAAACATGATTCTTGACAAGTCTAGAACTCCTTCTAAGAAGCAAGGTTTAGGATACAACTCGCCTGAACAAATCCAAGGCTAAGGTCATTCAGTCTTGGAAAATGACTTAGTTGAATTCAAAACCCAACTCGCAAAAATTGCTTTCAAACTCGCAGGTTTTGTCCAACCTTCTTTTGAGACAAAAGGTGCTTCTCCCAATGGTACAAAATACCACCGCACCTATTAAGAGAAGAGTGGACATTTAGTTGAGTTCTCATTGGCATGAGGATGAAAAATGCTAATCATGCTAGAACTTTATTTCATCAACCTAGAGCTTGTGTGAAACATGGTCATGTAAAGAAGAAGAAACCGGTCTAGGATACACCGCACATGCTTATCATCATCATGTTCCTAGGCAGAATGCATCTCATGTGTTTGTAACCATTGCTCATGATAGGACTTCAACTAGGATCAAGGACACTCATTCGCTTTGCATACTACTGCAGACGTGTGTCTCAAAGATCGGGTTCCCAAGTCTATTTTAACTAACCCTGATTGAGACACATCGATCTTTTGTGCCTTGATTTTCGGGATCGTCCGGAAGGAGGAAGAACACGTGGCTCGTTGACTCACTGCTCACGCCACATGACCGGAGATTCAAGATGGTTCACTTCCTTCACGCGGCGATCGGTGATGACTTCATCACCTTCGAGATGATTCACAAGGGCGGATCAAGGAACCGGATCGATCGGGGTGAACGATGTGTTCATTCTCAAGGATGTCGCTCTTGTGTCCAAGCTAAGGTACAATCTTCTTTCTCGTCTCACACTTCTCGATGATGGCTATGAGACTAGATTTAAGAAGAACGCTTGTCGGGTGCTTGATTCTTTGGTGAGCTCATTTTTAGAATTTCTAGAGTTGGTAGAATATTTGAGCCGATTTTTCGAATCTCTTGCCGGATCTCTCAAATGTTTAGTTGCATCTTCTTCGATATCCGGCTTTGGCACCGACGCTGGGCCACATTGGTTTTGATCATCCGACACGAGTTAGCGGCCTTGATCTCATGAGAGGCTTGCCTAAACTCAAAGCTGTCAAAGATGCTGTATGTGCTCCCTGTAGGCATGGCAAGCAAGTTGCCGCCTCACACCCTTCATTGACTATGGTCATGACTGACGGACCGGGACAGTTGCTTCATATGGATACTGTTGGTCCTGCTAGGGTTCGGTCAGTCGGTGGTAATTGGTACATTCTTGTCATAGTCGATGATTTTTCGAGATATTCTTGGGTGTTCTTTCTTGCTTCGAAGGATGAGGTCTTTGATCATTATCATGATCTTGTTCTTCGTTTGGCTTCTGAACTTCCTGGTGCCTTGAGAGCAATCCGCAGTGACAATGGCACGGAGTTCAAGAATGCCTCGTTTGCCTCTTTTTGTGCTGAGAGCGGTATTGAGCATCAGTTCTCTTCTCCACACGTCCCTCAACAAAATGGCGTTGTGGAAAGGAAGAACAGACCTTAGTCTCGATGGCTAGGACGATGCTAGATGAGTATAGCACACCGAGGAGGTTTTGGGCCGAAGCTATTGCTACAGCTTGCCATATTTCAAATCGTGTCTTTCTGAGACCGTCTTTGGGCAAGACTTCTTATGAGCTTCGTTTTGCGTAAAACCTCGCTTCGCACTTTCGAGTCTTTGGATCAAGTGTTTTATTATCAAGACAGGAACCTAGATAAATTTGAATCAAGAACTTGTGATGGTTTATTTCTAGGTTATCCCGCCATTCGAGGGGTTTTCGGGTTTTTAATGTTGAAACTAACATTGTCCAGAGACATGCAATGTCACTTTTGATGAGACTAGCCCGCAGCCTAGATCCGATGTTTCGTGACTTACGTGTGAGAGAGCATATTTATTGAGGAAGATGAGGATGAAATTGATGATGCTCCTCCACTTGTCGCTAATGCTCCGATTCCACTCCGTAACTCGCACGATCGCTTCACCTCCAATTGAGGCTCCTCACGATCTTCTTCATCCACTAGTCACGGTGGAAGCTCCTCGGAAGATCGTTCTTTGGAAGCATGAGGTCAACACGATCGAAATCTTGATCGTGATGCCACTCGATCCTGCACACCTGCCTCACCACCACTGCTAATGGAGATGGCGCGGGCAATCAAGCACCACCTACGGAGCAGCGGTCGATGGGCGTCCATCGGCTAATCTGTGAGTTCGGCTCCACCAAGGATAGCGGGCATGCGGAGTTAGGCCAAAGGTCGAGAGGAACTTGGTCTCGAACACCAACATCTTGATGAATCCTCACGAGACCTTGATAGATTCGGAACTGTAGCGTATTCAAGATATTCTTAATATATCGACCAGTTGCAGGTGAAGCTCGACTTTACCCAATTGGTGGAAGCGGTATTGGAAATTCTTCAACGATGCGGCGCGAGCGTCACGAGGGCAAGGATGTCACAAAGTCTACGGTGACCGTCTCGGCGCTCCTCCCTCGATGAGGCGGCATGGTCACCGGTACCTAGACCTCCTCGGCGATTCCGACGATGGGTCATGAAGGAAGAAGGTTGTTTGAACAACGACCTCTTCCCCTAGCCAAGGAGAGCACTGCTTGGCGGATGATCTCGTCATCATCCGAACCATGCTAATGGTCAAAGGCGTCATGATAGCGTCTGCGGCCGGATCGGACAGCGAGCCTCGGCGTTCAAATAGAAGAAACCGATCTCCTACGTCATAATCAGGCACCTTTTCCAGAAGGCGCTATGAATCGATTCTGAGTTGTCGAGCCTTTTCGGAGGCTCCAAGGCTCGTTGGCCTAATGGGTTCGACACGCCAACATGGATAAATTCGATGGATCTCAAAATCCATTAGAGTTTCTCGGATATATACCACTTGCCATCGAGTGCTGGTGGTGATGAAAGCGTGATGGCTAATTATTTGCCGCAGTTACGGAAGGATCTGCCGGTCTTGGTTGCTTAACCAGCGGTCGGATCTATTATACTAGGAACGACTCTGCGATCACGATTATGAATTTCGAGTGCGTCGATGCATGCTGGAAGGAGGATGATCTCCATCGAACTCGGCAAGAACCAAAGAACTCTCGTCGGTACATCAAGAGGTTGGCGGAGTTGAAATTCTATTCGAGATGCGAGAATCTTACGTGATTCAAGCATTCAAAGCGAGTTTAAGGAATCGGCGGTTTCGGAGGACATCGCTATGAATCCTCCACAAACAACGTTGAACTCTTTGACATGGTGATAAGTATCGGCGCTAGTGAGCGGTTGAATGGAATAAAGCCATTGATCGAAAAGATAAAATCCTCAACTTTGGCCTTGAGAAGTCGAAAAGAACCCCAAGAAGGTTTCCAAGAAGAAGCACATAAAATGGGCACCAAGGAAGTCCTAAGCGGTTCGGATAAACCGTTCAAGGGTAAGAAGGACTATCTGGGGTCAGAGCGAGCCAAAGTTCGAGCCATAGCCATAATAAAGGTAAGTGGTGTCACTTCACCTTGACGAGGGCATGACTTACGCACTTGTCGTGTTTGGCAAAAGAAGGTGGAGGATTTCTATGCGGGTAAGGCCCACTTCCCAATTCGGGAGTTGGAAACAAGTTCCAAAAGGACAAGGATGGCGGCGAAGAGATGGAGTACCGGGAGCCTCGGCGCCGGTCAATATAATCTTTGGAGGTTCTTCTTCATCGACTCCGGATCACAAAGCCATGGGCGAGAGGTCAACCTATCGGAACCGATCATCACCAAACCATCAAGGTGGTCGGATCCAAGTGATCTCCTTGAAAAGAAGATTGCCTCGTTTCATCAACTCGGCCAGGGTGGTTCCTATTATCGTAGAGCATACTATTATTTTGCGAAGTCAATCGAGTTTTGATAGCGGTGGTAGCTCTTTAAATATCTTATTTTGGGAGCTTTAGAAGATATGGAGTTCCTAGATCAAAGGTAAAACGGTAAAATCGCCTTTCATGGCATAGTTCCGGTTCTACCCCAAACCGATAGGACAAGTATCCGGTTACGTTCGGAACCCGATAACCGAGCGGAAAAGATTTCTTTGCGTGGTTGATTTGAAACGCATATAATGGAATTCTTGGTCGTCGGCCTTAGCAAAATTCTTGATAGCCATGCACTACGGGTATCAAAGTTTGAAAATCGGGACCAAAGGTGTGATCATGGTTCGTGGAGATCGCAAAATGGCATCGCATGTGATCGAAGGTCTTTAGGCGGTCGATGAGCTATCGACGGAATTTGACTCATCATCATGCGGTCAAGCACTCCGGACCCAAGATAAGCCCAAACCGTCAGACCGGACCAAGAGGTTCCACTCGACAAAGGCTCCGAAGCGGTAAGCGATGATGGTGGATCCTTCCAAAGTCGTCGGGCGGGACTCGATCCTAAATAGGAAGAGTCGCTCGTCTCCTTCCTCGAGCAAACGGGATGTATTCGCAAGCGTCAGCATGCGGAGTCCCGGTGATCGAGCCGGGCTAGCGCTCGGCGACAAAAATCCGGTCAGCGAAGCTCGGGCGTTTCGCACCCGGGGGCGCCATCGATGAATTGACAAGCTCTAAAATGGATTCATTCGTGAAGTACATCACCCTCAATGGCTCGCTAATCTGTAATGGTTAGGAAGAGTAATGGGAAATGGAGGATGTGTATAGACTTCCAGATCTTAATAAAGCTTGTCAGAAGGATGATTTTCCCTTCCTGCATTGATCAACTTGTAGACTCTACCTCAGGTGCGAGTTATTAAGTTTTTAGATGCCTACTCAAGGTACCACAGTTAGTATGAGTAAAGAAGATGAAGAAAACCCTTCATCCTCCATTTGACACCTTGTTATGTAAAGATGCCCTTTGGTCTCAAAAGGGGTGCAACTTTTCAAAGATTTCGAAAACCTTGACCCACAATATGTCGAAATTTGGAAGCCTCGTTGATGACTTGGTAGTGAAAAGTGTCAACTCGGCGACCATATGTGACCTTAAAAGACTTTTGGGCGAAGCTATTGCTCGACTTGCCATATTTCAAATCGTGTCTTTACGAGACCGTCTTTGGGCAAGACTTCTTATGAGCTTCTTTTGGCGAAAACCCTCGGTTTCGCACTTCGAGTCTTTGGATCGAAGTGTTTTATTATCAAGACAGGAACCTAGATAAATTTGAATCAAGAACTTGTGATGGTTTATTTCTAGGTTATCCTGCTCATTCGAGGGGTTTTCGGGTTTTTAATGTTGAAACTAACATTGTCCAGGAGACATGCAATGTCACTTTTGATGAGACTAGCCCTGCAGCTAGATCCGATGTTTCAGGTGACTTACGGTGGAAGAGCATATTTATTGAGGAAGATGAGGATGAAATTGATGATGCTCCTCCACTTGTCGCTAATGCTCCGATTCGGCTCGAACACCTCGTCGCTTCACCTCCAATTGAGGCTCCTGCTGCATCTTCTTCATCAGCAGTACCTGCGGAGGTTGAGGAGATACTATCTCCCCCAAGCGCTCCTTTGCACATCCAGAAGCAGCACCCTTCGGATCAGATGATTGGTAGTCTCCATGAGCGAGTCACTCGCTCCAGGTATCATGATCCGAGTCTTTTCTCTCACTCTGATTTGTAGCGTCCTTTGAGCCCAAAGATATATCACATGCTTTATCTGATGCTAGTTGGGTCAATGCCATGCATGAGGAGTTAGAAAACTTTGAAAGAAATAAAGTCTGGAACCTTGTAGAACCTCCTAGTGGTCATAATGTAATTGGTACCGTTGGGTGTTTAAAAATAAACAAAATGAGGATGGTTCGTGGTTAGAAACAAGGCTAGGTTGGTAGCTCGGGGTTTTAGCCAGAGTTGAGGGTTAGATTTTGATGAGACCTTCGCTCTGTTGCTAGATTAGAAGCCATTCGCATCTTGCTTGCATTCAGCATCTAAAGGTTTTAGGTTGCATCAAATGGATGTTAAGAGTGCTTTTCGAATGGTTTTATAGAGGAGGAAGTGTATGTTAGGCAACCCTCGGCTTTGAGGATCCCAAGCACCTGATCGTGTCTTTAAGCTATCCAAAGCCTTGTATGGTCTTAAGCAAGCCCCTAGAGCACAGTATGATAGACTTAAGACCTTTACGCTAAGAATGATTTTAAAATGGGAAAAGTTGATAAGACTCTATTCATTCTTAGGCATGGCAATGACTTCCCTTGTTGATTTACGTTGATGATATTATCTTTGGTGGTTCCTCTCATGCTCTTGTTTCAGTTTTTCGAGACCATGTCCGAGAATTTGAGATGAGTATGATGGGCGAGCTCAACTACTTTCAGGGTGCAAATCAAGCAATGCAAGGAAGGGATCTTCATCCATCAAACGAAGTACACCAAGGATCTTCTCAAGCGTTTTGATATGGGTGATCAAGGCGATCGCCACTCCCATGGCGACTTCGATCGCTTTGGATCCAGATGAGGAAGGGAAGCCGTGGATCACGCGAGTACCGCAAGAATGATCGGCTCCCTCCTCGACTGACGGCCTCAAGACCGGACATCCACTTCGCGATCGCCTCTGCGCGAGGTTTCAGCGTCACGGGACTTCACATCGCCAAGCCGTTAAGCGCATCTTCGGTATTTACATTCTACTCTCAGATGGCATTTGGTATTCTTGCTCTTCTTCATTTGTCCATTCGGGGTTTTCGATTCGATTTTGCGGTGTAGGCTAGATAGGAAGAGCACTTCGTACATGTCATTTCTTAGGCACGTCTCTTGTCTCTTGGTCTTCTAGGAAGCGTCTTACATTGCACAATCCACTTCTTTGAAGTTGAATATGTAGCTTGCTAGTCTTTGTAGTCGATTTTGTGGATGGTGTCCACTCTTAAGGACTTTGGGTTAAATTTTGCTAGTGTTCCTCTTTTCGTGATAACATACGCTATTAACATTGCTAAGAACCCGTGCAACACTCTAGGACCAAGCACATAGACATTCGCTATCACTTCCTTAGAGACCATGCCGAGAAGGGTGATATTGTCTTTGCATTTTGTGGAGTCAGGGTCAATTGGTGATATCCTCACCAAACCTTTAGACCCAACTAGGTTTGCCACCTTGAGAAGCGAGTTAGGGTAATTTATCCCTATGGGTTGGTTTGAGGGGGAGTTCGATCTTTTCTGATCTTACCTTGTTCTTTTGATCTTTTATTATTCTTTTTCTGAACTTATTGATTTTTTTGAACTTTTTAGGTTTTTAGGCTTTTTATTGCATCTCATTGTACCATATTGCATTCATATGAAAAATACATCAAGTGGTATGAAAAATCCAAAAAGATGCATTGTAATATAAGATCTTCTGCTTATCTTTTAAAATTGATGAAGCTTTGCCTATTACCCTTTGGAGCTTTAGTATTTCAATTCTTGCTCAATGCCATGTCTAGTTCTTTGACTTGCTAAAATTATCATGCTTTTACATGTGTAGCTAAGTCTTTGCTATATGAGCTAGAACTTTAAAACAACTCGAACTAAGAAATTGCATTTTGTGGATGTTTTAGCGAGTTGCGTAATTAGTGCTCCTCTTGTGACATTGGCCTTGTCAGAATTGTCTTGTTAGCTCTTTGATCTAAAATTGACCATTACTTGAGCTTTTGTGTTCTTGAGATTCTAAAACTGCTCTTGTAAAAAAAATGAAAAATCAAGATTGTCTTATGCTTAAAATGTGCCAAACTATTCTTACGAGGCCGCTTGTCAAATGACATGAACTTGGAGATAGTTTGATGATCCGAACGATCTCATGGGGATTGCTTGTCGAAATGACATGAACCTCAAGATTTGTCGCCGGTAGAAGCTTAGAAAGAGTTTGTGGATGGCTCCTAGTCCGGGATCTTCTTTACTAAGATATACCTTTAATCAACTTCGGTCGAAGCTTAGGATGAGTTTGTGGATGGCTCCTAGTCCGGGATCTTGTCACTAAGTTAGATCATTAGTCAACTTCAATATTCATTGCATATGAAACTGTTGACAAATGGGCTTTTAAGAAATCTTGAGCAAAATGATTCAATCGAGGACTGATTGACTCTTAATGTGGTCTTTGTTAGATTTTGATCTTACTTTGACATTTTGACATGGCCAATTTCATTTTAGGATCCTGTTGATGAACTTCTTTGAATTTGAAGTTTTGCTTAAATTGTTCAAATCCATTGCTTTACTTTTGAGCCTTTATGCTTAGCTTTGTTATATATGTCTTACCATGATCTTGCTAGCACTATCGGGCTTGATATGTTGTTTGTGCAATATTAGAAATCTTGACTTGCTCTTTTGGGTAATCTTCAAAGCTTCTTGTAATCAAAATTGAAAAATACAAAAATGAAGCCACTCCATTGCATTTCATGCATACTTCTTCTTTTGCTTCTTTCTTCATTCTCGCAAATTGCTATCTCGGATGAGAGGAAGGCGTGATTCCTTGATGACTCCATTGTCAAAGGGGGAAGATATTTTCAATATTGGGAAGTTTATACAAAGGGAGAAAGTTGGAGAATTTGAAATTTTCAAATCCGAGGATCATAGTGAGGGGAGTTTTGAATTGCATTCTTATTGCCTTATTGACTCTTCGAACTTGAATTGCATTTATTACACCTTACAATGATCAAAGGTCAATTGAACAATTGTTCTTTCATATGGACCTTAAGTGAGATTTTTGATTTTTTCGAAATCAAAGTTTTATGCTTTCTTTGCCTTATCTCACTTGTCTATGCTATTCGATGCCGACTTGGTCATTTCCATTGCTTTCTCTTGCTTATGGACCAAGTTATGCCTTTGTGCGAACGAAGTATTTTACTTCTCAAACCTTCAAATTACATTTTTCGGATTATTGCCAATGTGTTCATCAAGGGAGATTGTGGATATCATGGGGATATGCTCGGATCTTAGGATGATGTGACAATTGGCAATGGCGTTAACGGTTGTCGTTTCACGGGTTTTCGACAAAGTCTCGGATCTGTTCGGCATTCGACGAGGTGGTCCGACCGCCATAGCATGGCGGTCCGACCGTCCCAATCGATCGGACGGCCATGTGCGGCGTCGACCGCCGTGACCAAATGGTCGAAATGGTTGGGCCAAAAATAGGTGTTGTAGACAAGTGAGGGATCCTAATACACTTGGTCTCATAATTTTGGAGTTCCCAAGCAAAAGTTCTATTGGTTTAAAGTTTCCAGAGGTTTCGGATTTTCGGGGTTGAAAATTGGCTAAGTCCTGAGTGTCGACCGCCTTGTGGTGGCCGATCGGGCCCGAGGCTGGCATCGACCGGTTCGACTTGTTCATCGGCCAACTCGTGGCGATGATGTTTTGTTAGGTCAAAGTCATGGGTTTCGATGCATATGTGTTGCATGATGCATGTTTTGACTAACGTGGGTCAAGTTGTGAAGAACTTGTTCCGGATTCAATTTGCTTGTTTATTGTTGTGCGAGTTGCTTGGTGGTCAACGACGGTCAACGGCGAGGATGATCGGGACTAGGCTTGGAGAGCGAGGTCCGAACGATCGACGATGCCGGGTGAGGTCAATGAACTCAAGTGTGGTGCGAATAGACAAGGATGACCGAACGGCGTTGATGCGGATCGTTGGATCAGCGGCGGGGCCTGCAAGTGCCATGGTGGTTACGGTGGGGCCGGATGGGAGAGACTTGCCGACATGTTGAGAGCCGTTGATCAACCTACACGTGGCGAAGCATGGGAGGTGCTTCACAAAGATGGGACTCGGTCTTTGCAAAAGATCGAGAAGGGTATTTGGTAATTATACCAAATACCGCTTGTGACTTTTGACGACTCGCGGCGCAAGATGGCGTGGAGAAGCGGAGTAGGTCAAGAGGAGATGTAGACGGCGCTTGGAGATGCGTGCGTGTGTGACCCGTTTATTTTGGACCTTAACGGGAGCCCATTAGGGTTACTCTTCTAGAAGGTTTAAGTCTCCACTATAAATAGAGGAGGGAGGTGGCTGCACCCCCTCAATCCTTTCATGCTTGAAACCCTAGTTTTGGCTTAGGTGCTTAGGGAAGGTTTAGTGGAGGTTAGGGTTCTAGAGAGAGAGATGTTTTGATCTTGTGTCCATGCGTATCCGTATGAGTGGTCAGATCGATACATTATCAAATCAATCCAAAGAAGAGTTCTCTTCAAGATGAGTTCATTTGCCCTTCTTCTCTCTATTTGGTGATTTTGAGTCTTTCTTTGATTCGCATGTTTTTGGTTGATTTCTTTATATGATCTAGCTTGCTGTGACATGTGGGAACACATCTAAGATCATCTTGATCATCAATCACCCACGAGCAAGTTTTAGGATCTAGTTTTCGTTTTGACTCGATTTTGAACCATCCATCTCTCAAACTGAAAAAGGTCATAACTTTTCCATGGATCTTCATGATCTTCGATTGGAATAGGTTCCTGACATCCTAGAGAAGGTGTGTACCAAGTTTCATCAAGTTTGGAGTTGTAGAGCAAAAGTTACATCTATTTGCAACTTCGTTTTTCGGGCTGATTTCACTGTTCATCGGCTGGAGGCCGACCGCCTCTCGAGGTCGGACCGCCATAGGACCGGTCGGACCGCCTTGAATAGAGGTCGACCGCCCACTTAGGAAATTAAGTTTCGGTATTTTTGGTTATTTTGCTTCGGGATTTTGATTGGATTCAATCCTAGTCTTCCGCTGTACTGGTATATCGATCTTCATAGCTTCTATAGCTATTGGAGTGAAATTTGTGTTGAATCTAATCGTGGTTGAAAAAGTGAGCGTGCTCCTATTCACCCCCCCTCTAATCGCCTTTTCGGTCCAACACAAACACACATTACAGCTCAAAACTCATGTCACGCATGACGTACGCACCCCCACTGTACACCCATTGGTCGGTCACTCTCTTTAATTCTGGTTTCTTCATCGCTGAAGAGGAATTAACAGTACTGGTACTTATGTTGGCTTTACTTACCACCAATCATTCACAGATGTCTGCTCAAGAAATGCTATTCTTCGATGAAAAACTATTACTTTTACCATTCGACCATGGACTCTACATCTAGTATATATATAGTTTCGCGTCAATGCCACTCATCACAATGTGGTCGTGCCGGAGTGGTTATCGGGCATGACTAGAAATCATGTGGGCTTTGCCCGCGCAGGTTCGAATCCTGCCGACCACGATTTTTTCATCTTCCCCTCTTTGCGGTTTTTGATTCCTGTTATGTGATAGAGAGCTTACACATGCCAAGTGCCAGCTTGTGTTTCTTTGTAACGCTCTCAAATTCTGAGGCTGTTAAACTCTTCACAACCGTTCAGGATGTGCAGTTGCGAAGTAAGCAGTGTCAAGCAAGCTTTCGATTACAACGAAAAACAAATTTTTTATTACACAAGATTAAGGCTTAACATCCAGTTTTAACACTGACACGGGTATCCAAGCCCAAAGTTAATATAATACAAGACAAAAGAACTTCAAACCACAGACACGCTTGAGCGCGGTCGAGACCTAATAACAGTAGTCGTTGTGAAAGCATCTAGGTCCATAAGATTTGTTTTGGTAATTAATGACAATATATGAATATGTGACTAACTTGTTTATTGAGTATTTACAAGGTTTGATTCCGAGGTGGTTACAGAAATTTGGACATACATGCTTAAGGCTCAAGTCAAGGTACAAGTAGTTTAGGATCCTTTTCTAATTTTACCAGTCTTAAGGTGGAAAGCGTGAAAGACCGGATTATAGGTTAAATGCCGTACTATTAAGATGAATCAAATCTAGTAGCTTGATAGCATGTTCTTGTGGATATTGGATCAATCTAGGATCATGTGTGCACTTAAAACTTATTTTTAAAAGCAAATCTTGTTTTCTGAGACAAATCGGTAGTACCGACGTGTTGTCTGCGGAACTACCGTTCTGCGATATGACCGTTGTTCCCATGGTGGAACTACCGCAGATCGGATGTACCGAAATCTTGTGGTACGTTTTTTTTTTCCAGAGAGACACCTTTTGAATTTTAATTACTCTTTTGCAATTGCGGTAGTACCAACGTTCCTTGAGTGGAACTACCGCAGATCGGATGTACCAAAATCTTGCGGTGCGTTTTTTCTAGAGAGACACCTTTTTGTGTTTTAGTTGCTCTCATGGAAATGCGGTAGTACCGGCGTTCTTTGAGCGGAACTACCGCAAGCCGGTTGCACCGAGCTAAGTTGTGGAATGTTTTTTCCAGAACGGTGCATTTTTGTGTTCATTTGTTGATTTGCTATTGCGGAACTACCGCTGTGCTATTCGCGGAACTATTGCAGTTCGGTGCGACCAAAAAATTCTAGCGGTACGTTATTTCCAGTATGCGGTATTTTTGATCTCCAAAGAAAATCGGTCGTACCGCCATGAGTTGAGCGGAACTACCGACAATCGGAACTACTGCACAATCAATGGCGGTAGTACCGCACCAAATTTTCAACGGCTCTTTCAGACACATTAAATGCTTCTGCTATAGCCGTTACTATGCTGACGTTGGAGGTGCAGTAGTACCGACCATTTGCCTCCAACGGTCGTATTTGCTTGTGGGGGGGGGGGTATAAATACTCCCCCACCAGCTCTAGGACAGACATGAGAACACTTCATTGAACATCTTTGAGCCTAGAGCATTCACTCCACTCCTCATTCACTCTTGTTGCATTCATTGTGAGGTAGTTGAGCAAAAGTCAAGTGCATTCATTCTAGATTGATCCATAGCACTTGATTGCCATCAAGCAAAGTTCGGGATTCATTACTCTTGGTGTTTGTCGACACCTAGACGGCTTGGCGAGAGCTTGCGGTGATCTCTTCAAGAAGATTGTGAAGAGGCCCGACGCCAATTGTGAGTGGTTCGGTGTTCACCATCTCCGGAGAGGAGGAAGAACAACCACAAGTGAAATTGAGGGAAGGCTTAATTCGTGTAGCTGGCTTGATTGGGTCAAGCTTTCTCAACGTGGACTAGTGAAGATCGATAAATCTTTGATACCACGGGAAAAGCCCATTTGTCTTCATTGTGGTTATTTCTTGTCCTTATTTATCACATTTACATTTGTAGCATTTATCTTGTGATAGGAAATCTTGTTAAAGATTATCTTGCTTAGTTTCATAAATTTGTAGAAAATTTTAAAACCTCCTATTCACCCCCTCTAGTCCGTTATCCTTGATCCTACACGTTGCCATCCTGGGATCCACCAAAATCCTGTTCAACAAGATCCTCAGCATTTTCCAAAGCTTCCTCTGTGGATGGTTTGCAGATTTAGCAAGAATGAGTACTACTACCGTACTTAACAAGTCACATGAAAATCCTAATTAATTACATGTTAGGATTATCAAAAGAATATAGGAGGGAGTTTATTTATTCCAACATTTTGTAACAATTTTACTTGCCTTCTATCTGTACGTATGTGTACTATGGAACCACAAAATCAGCTTGTGTTTCTTTGTAACGCTCTCAAATTCTGAGGCTGTTAAACTCTTCACAACCGTTCAGGATGTGCAGTTGCGAAGTAAGCAGTGTCTCAAGCAAGATTTCGATTACAACGAAAACAAATTTTTTATTACACAAGATTAAAGCTTAACAGCCAGTTTTAACACTGACACGGGCATCCAAGCCCAAAGTTAATATAATACAAGACAAAAGAACTTCAAACCACATGCACGCTTGAGCTACTTCAAGAAGATTGTGAAGAGGCCCGACGCCAATTGTGAGTGGTTCGGTGTTCACCATCTCCGGAGAGGAGGAAGAACAACCACAAGTGAAATCGAGGGAAGGCTTAATTCATGTAGCTGGCTTGATTGGGTCAAGCTTCCTCAACGTGGACTAGTGAAGATCGATAAATCTTTGATACCACGGAAAAAAACCCATTTGTCTTTATTGTGGTTATTTATTGTCCTTATTTATCGCATTTACATTTGTAGCATTTATCTTGTGATAGGAAATCTTGTTAAAGATTATTTTGCTTAGTTTCATAAATTTGTAAAAAAATTTAAAACCTCCTATTCACCCCCCCCTCTAGTCCGTTATCCTTGATCCTACACGTTGCCATTCGGGGATCCACCAAAATCCTGTTCAACAAGATCCTCAGTATTTTCCAAAGCTTCCTCTGTGGATGGTTTGCAGATTTAGCAAGAATGAGTACTATTACCGTACTCAACAAGCCACATGAAAATCCTAATTAATTACATGCTAGGATTATCAAAAGAATGGTACAGTTTTACCATAACAGGCATATGTGGATGTGTTGGACCGAAAAGGCGACTAGAGGGGGGGGGTGAATAGGAGCACGCTCACTTTTTCAACCTCGATTAGATTCAACACAAATTTCACTCCAATAGCTATAGAAGCTATGAAGATCGATATACCAGTACAGCGGAAGACTAGGATTGAATCCAATCAAAACCCCGAAGCAAAACAACCAAAAACAACCGAAACTGAATTTCCTAAGTGTGGGGCGGTCGACCTCTATTCAAGGCGGTCCGACCGTCCTATGGGCGATCCGACCTGATGAGGGCGGTCCGACCTCCAAATGATGAACAGTGAAATCACCGAAAAACGGTTGCAAATAGATGTAACTTTTGATCTACAACTCCAAACTTGATGAAACTTGGTACACACCTTCTCTAGGATGTCGGAACCTATTCCAATCGAAGATCGTGAAGATCTTTGGAAAAGTTCAGACCTTTTCAGTTTGAGAGGTGGAATGTTTGAAACCGAGTCAAAACGAAAACTATATCGAAAAACTTGCTCGTGGGTGATTGATGATCAAGATGATCTTAGATGTGTTCCCACATGTCACGACAAGCTAGATCATGCAAAGAAATCAATCAAAAACATGCGAATCAAAGAAAGACTCAAAATCACCAAATAGAGAGAAGAAGGGCAAATGAACTCATCTTGAAGAGAACTCTTCTTTGGATTGATTTGATAATGTATCGACATGACCACTCATACGGATACGCATGGACACAAGATCAAAATCTCTCTCTCTCTCTAGAACCCTAATCTCCACTAAACCTTCCCTAAGCACTTAAGCCAAAACTAGGGTTTCAAGCATGAAAGGGTTGAAGGGTGCAAACCACCTCCCTCCTATATTTATAGTGGAGACTTAAACCTTCTAGAAGAGTAACCCTAATGGGCTCCGTTAAGGCCCAAAACAAGCGGGTCACACACGCACGCATCTCGGCGCCGCCTTCATGTCCTCTTGACCTACTCCGCTTCTCCACGTGTAGGTTGATCAACGGCTCTCAACATGTCGGCAAGTCTCTCCCATCCGGCCCCACCGTAACCACCATGGCACTTGCACCACCCCGCGCCGCTTGATCCAATCGCCGCACCGAATCGCCGTTCGGTCATCCTTGTCTATTCTCGCACCACACTTGAGTTCATTGACCTCACCGGCATCGTCGATCGTTCGGACCTCGGCTCTCCAAGCCTAGTCACGATCATCCTCGCCGTTGACCGTCGTTGACCACCAAGCAACCCGCACAACAATAAACAAGCAAATCAATCCGGAACAAGTTCTTCACAACTTGACCCACGTTAGTCAAAACATGCATCATGTAACACATATGCACTGAAACCCATGACTTTGACCTAACAAAACATCATCGCCACGAAGTTGGCCGATGAACAAGACAGAACGGTCTCGATCCCTCGGGCGGTCGACCGCCAACGCACCGGCTCGACCGCCACCACAAGGCCGGTCGATCACCAGAGACTTAGCCAATTTTCAACCCCGAAAATCCAAACCTCTTGGAAACTTTAAACCAATAGAACTTTTGCTTGGGAACTCCAAAAATTATGAGACCAAGTGTATTAGGATCCCCTCACTTGTCTACAACACCTATTTTTGGCCCACCCTTTGACCATTTTGGTCACGGCGGTCCCGACCGCGCGACATGGCCGGTCCGACCGATTTGGGACCGGTCGGACCGCCATGCCATGGCGGTCGGACCGCCTCGCCCGTAATGCCCGAGCAGATCTGAAACTTTGTCGAAAACCTGTGAAACGACAAACCGTTAACGCCATTGCCAATTGTCACATCATCCTAAGATCTGGAGCATATCCCCATGATATCCACAGGATGCATTTTATTTAAAGTAGTTTAACTTTAAAATAGTAAAATAATAAATAATAACAATAGGGTGGGGGGGTTCTCAACACTTGCAATTACCAATTTAACATCTAAAAAACTCCACTTATGCCTCATGTATTGGAATCACCAATGAACACAGCTTCTTTAACCGGAAGCACGGCGTATTCGAATACCACTTGTTATACACTCTGCAGAGTTGCTCAGCTTTATCCACAAGATACCTCAAGCTCATACTGTCATGCAATATACACGCAACATGTTAGCGTGCGACTGAGCTGAGATAGCAAAGCCTTTTCATTGCTCAACCTTTCTAGCTTCTACTCGGTAGGTTCTTGGACCATAAAGCCCTCGGGGGACCATCGGCCAATGGTGGAAATATTAACCTGATGCTGATGGGACTACCGTTGTGTACACTAGCGAGTGTCCCTTCAGGCCCACTCATGTCCCACTCTTGATTCTGTAGATATTCAATCGGATGAACGGTGTACTAAACCATGGAGGAATGATCACACCTGTGGTTGAGCGGTTTTCTGTGTCTGTTACTCTGGTACAAGGTTTTTGTCCTTACTTGTCTCTAGTGAGGAAATGGACCAACACCAACTCATGGTTGTCCACTTTCTTAGCCTCACCTTCGACTTACTTTTCAACAAGTCTATTGGGTTGTCCAACATGTTGGTCTCGACCCTCAACTTTCCTCCAAAACCACTGGCGAATAGCCAATACCACTTTTCAGGATTTATCAACATATTTTTGGTGACAAAGCTAAATATCTAGTCATTATTTTATGTAACCTAAACTTGTCAAGGTGAATATGACCTACAAGAGTAGGTGGGATGGTATGTGGGGTGATAGGATTATTCTAACCATCATGGCATTCAAAAGTATTATTTTAATATTTAAAGTACTTGGCATAAATACAATAATGAAGATAATAATATAAATACATGAAATGTTAGTAGCTCTTTTTGTCTGACGTCTTCTGGGGCTTGGTCGTTGAAGTCGGGACCTAACACAAAATAAAACAAAACAAACCAAATAAAATCCATCTCGACAAAGAATGAGTTGGGAACAACATGCAAATAAATAAATTTGGAAAAGAAACACAAAGGAAGGTGGTGTGGGAGGGTAGGAATTTATCTGGAGTTAGATTAGACTGAACAGAGTGGAGAAATGGATTCCTGAGCTCAAAATAGATGAAATGGATATATAATGTCAAATGAGGGTTTTGAGGATGAATAATGCTAATTTTACTATTCATGGACAAACATGGGTAGTGAACAGTACCTATGATACGGTTTCATATTATGAACAGTAATCACTACAAACAGTGTTGCCGGATTGGATGAACAGTAATCGTCTTACTGTTTTCAGAAAATATGAACAATACAACACAATGTTTTGGTTGAATTTGAAATGAATAGTAATGGATTGGTGAACAGTGTGCTACAGGATTTGTTGAGCCCGTTCGGTTTCACGGTCCGAAGTCCCAAATCGGCCGGGCCTTTAAGGCCTTGAGTGCGCTTGGCGTAAGGCCAGAGCGCCTCTTCGGCTCATCCACGCGCAGAGGGAACAAGGCAATGGGCCGGCGGCGAAGGGGAGCGGCGTGGGGACTTCACTGAGGTAAGTGCTTCTCCTTTTAGGGTTTTATACGGGTTGGGAGTTTTGGGGAAAGGGAGGTTGCGGTGGTGGTGGCGTATAGCCGTGGAAGGGGATGGAGGCAGCGGTGGCGGTGTGGTGCTCCAGTGAGGTTGGGGGTAGAGTGAGAGGGAGTGAAGGGGTCTCGGGTGAGAGGGAAAGAACGAGGGAGGGGCGAAATCACCTCGGCTCACTTTCGGCAGAGGAGAAGGGCGGCGGGGAGAACCTCAAAATTGGCAGGTGCCGGCGATGGGAGGAAGGGGAGGTGGTGGGGTGGGAGATGGTGATGAGGGCAAGCCCCGACAGGCTTTTATAGCCGGAGATAGGCAGTTGCGCCAGGGAGGCGATGTGGGCGGTTAGGAGTGGCTGGGCGGCGCTGGGAGAGGGGAGGTGGCGGCGGTGAAGGTGGTGGAAGTGTCGAGTGGGGCGAGGTGGCGCGGCTGACGAAGGGAGGTGGTGGCGGGGTGACGAAGGGGAGGTGACGATCGGCGTGACGAGGGAAGAAGAAAGGGGGTGGCGCCTGGGAGGGAGGCATTTTCGGGTGGAAAAAATGGCAATGCCGAAAAAGGAAAGAGGAAAGGAGGGGAAGATTGCCAAATTGGGAAAGAATTGAAAATCCAGCATAAAATATTCAAAATTTTGAAAAACCTGAAAATTTCGGTTATTTCAGTTTCACAGGCATTATCACACTAGAACAGTCTTTGCACTTCTGCTTGTTGAAAGAGAAAGATTCTTGAGTTAAGTGCAAAGGTGGAAACTGAGATGGTACTGTACAAAAACATGCCAGGCTTTTCATGGCTGCAATACTTTTATTGAAAGGAATAAGCAGCAACCCTGTTTGATAGGGAAACAAAGTCATTTTTCCCAGCATTACATACTTCGTTTGAGACAATGTTGTTTGCGCAAAGGGTACACGCAGATTTTCAGTAATACCACAAGAACTTCAGTGTCGAGTACAGCTGTCTTCATTCCAATCAGACTGTGACTAAGGCAGGCCTTATTTAGTCTTCACCTTTTCACCTTGAAATGCTGTGCAGATCTTCTTCCAACTCCTTACAGAGATGAGTGTTGGTATCACAACCCATGAACTGTTTGCACCAATGAAATATGCCCAGTAATAGAATGGGCTGGCCCAGAAGTTGAAGCCATTCAAGTAGGCGGTAATGAAGTAAACCAAGCATCCGTAGAGCTGACCCAAACAGACGGTGAACTGGAGAATATGACTGTAGGACTTCCGGGATGCAATAGCGTAGCTGCAAGCAGCAAACTTGTTGTAAGATAAAATAAAAGGTACATTATGAATCCAAACCACAACACCAGAACAATTGTGGATTAAAATCTCTTACTAACTACATGTAATATGTACATAGCTTGGCTTTGGATACAGTTTTACTTGACAAGAAGACAAGGAGCTTGCCATTTGTACAACTATGTTCCCACTAAAAAAAGTACAGATGAGATTCTTTATACCTTTGGAACAAATTCACTAGAAGTACCACACTAGTTTTCAATATAGTGCTACTGTCTTATGTTGTTATGCTTCATGCTTGAATCAATTTAATCTACGAAAAGCGAAAAACACAAAAAGGAACTGAATTTCTTTGTTGATGCATTTACTTACCAAACATGTACTGTAAATTTATTCAACCATAACTATAGTCTGGGAAGAATACTGTAATAATCAATTAAACACTTTCTAATTATAACTAGACATCAAGCTCCTTATGTATCAAGATTGTTACTTAATTAAACACTTTTTTTATTAATATTTGCATTATTCCAATTGCTAATTACCCATAACCGGTTTTATCTGTTTTTCTGGTTTTGGGCGGTAACCGGTTTTAAAAAATCCTCAATTCAAATTTCACTTTTCGAATTTCGAACGATTTTTTTCCTGGTTTTTCCGGTTACCGTTGCCGCCGGCCGGCCGGGTTTTCAACCGGTTCCGAGATTTCAATCCTTGCTTGGCAGTAGGTACACCAAGTTTCCGTTAAAATAGATTATTTCTATAACCGTAACATTCCCCTCTGAATTCAGTCAAATCACCATCACACTCGTTTATTTCAGGGCCAGCAAAACTACTCCATAAGGTAGCCCGTACTAATACTTCATTTGTTCATGATTTCTCTGATTTGTGGGCATTGCATTTTCTTTCCTGCCTCTTGCCATGCAAATGCAACACCACTGTTACTGTAGCACACACTAGTTGCAGATTTCAGCATAACCCGTGATCTAAAATCTGCTCTCTTGAAGCATCTACCACTAGCATGCCACATCAAATTATGAACTAACATCGAGGATTATGCTCTAACACGGAGATCAAGGCCTGACATCCTACTGAAAGAAAAGGTTAACCATCAAGTTCCCTTGTGCCTCATTTCTATCATGGTAATATGGTATAGCAAGAGCAAAGGGGGGTAATTCCCAAAATAGTCTGAAATCTGAGTGAAGCTTAACCCCATTTGCAGAACCAGGTTTAATTGAACCTCAATAACAAAAGCTAATTTAAAGAACAGTGATTTAACCCACAAAATCTGGAAATGCATTTCACGTGTTGGACAAGAAAAAAGTAAGCTGCAATGCATATGTATAACTTGAGCAAAAGATGAGAAGAAATACACTGCAAGTAGTGATGCAGGGCCTTCTAATACAGCTGTAATTCCTTCAACTGTAACAGTTGCGGCGTCCCTGGCGACATATCTGGAGTCACCTTTGCTGTACTCTTTCCCTGAACAACGCAGAACCGATTGTCTGTTATCTCAAACACCATTCCATTTTGATTTGCGAACGCTAATATAGCGATGGGGAAATGAAATCAGCGACAACTTACAAACTTCATCAAAGTAATTGGGGTTTTCCTTCTTGAAGAAATTTGGGGTGAACACAAAGGTTCCCTCGATGATTATGTGGGTCAACCCAGTGAAGGCCCACCAGCACATGAGCAAACGGTCAGTCTTGGATAATCTGCCACATCTTCCTGCAAGCAATGACATGAGCTGAGAATGTGATACAGGCAGCAGAGCAAAGCAGAAGCATGATTGATACATGCAGCTAATTCTGAATCGAATATCACATCCAGTTCTTGGGTCTTCTAAGTTCTATGGTATGTAATTATCCCAAATTTGGACAATAAAATTTCAACTTCAAGAGGGAGGGAATCCTTTCCGCTTCAAACTAGAAGCTGACAGAAAATTCTTTTTTTTTTAAAAAAAAAAAAAAGATTGTCGAAGGAACATGTACGAGTAAGCACGAGATGGTACGGGGTTGGTAGTAACAGTAATACCGGAGACAAGCCAGACGGCGAGGACGACGAAGAGGGAGGTGCCTAGGTAGGGCACGAGGATTTCGCCCTGCGACAGCTGCAGAGGCACGAATCCCGGGAGTTCCAGCTCTGCCGGCGCGTAAGGGTGACCCATTGCCGCCGCCGCCGCCGCCGCGCGATCCCGATCTGGAGTTGGAAATGCAGGAAGCCTCCGCTACGAGAGTTCTAACCTGTTTTAGCCTCATTGCTCAACAAAAATTCCAAAAATAGCCTCATTAATTTCAAAATACCAAAAATAGCCCCCCGTCGTACGTACTGCTGTCGGGGACGGCAGCACCAACACATGAGCAAACGGTATATCTGAATAAGATTTTCTAACATCTCCTCCGCCCTTGAATTGATATGCCTTTAAAATGACACCAAAGAATGGGATGTCTGTACTCTGCTTCGTACAGAAGAAATGTGATCAAGAACCATAGCGGCCAAGAGTAGTCATGTTGTACCAAACTTCGCACATTTCAAGTCACATGAAATCATGAAACCCTAATTTTCGAAACATCTCGTCCTAATTTTTGAGACCTACACCCTGAATTTGTCGAGATAATTTCAAAGCATATAAAATCATGTAAAATTTACACAATCAAGTAAACTGTGTAGGGAGTATGGCAAAAAAAATTCATAATGTTTGGACCTCATTTGCTATATTAGAAAATTTCTACAAAAATTAGACTTTAAAGAATTTTGCAGAAAAACTTAGAATGCATAAAATTTCAAAAAAATTACACAATCAGAAAAACTATGCGAGGAGGCTCCACAAAAAAGTTCATAATTTTTTGAGCTCATTTTGCATATTTAAAAAATCGCCCAACAAATATTATTAATTAATTGTTTTTTAAAAAAATATTTTTTTTTTGCCCCCACGTGTTGGTGCTGCCCCGGTGCTGCCGTCCCCGACGGCAGTACGTACGACGGGGGGTTATTTTTGGCATTTTGAAATTAATGAGACTATTTTTAGAATTTTTGTTGCGCAATGAGGCTAAAACAGTCCAAAACTCCCGCTACGACAGCAGCAAGCTGAATTCCGCCCCTTATATATATATATATATATATAAACACAAGCTGCTGGATGGGAGGATACCATGGCAACCGTTGGATCCAGATCCAATGCGCCCGATCCCTTCCCTTCGCTTGAGATAAAACAACCACAGGAGAGGCGCCCGTAAATAATATTTTTAATTAAAAAGCTCCCCGAAGCCTCCAGCGACCGGCGGCGGCGATGGAGAAGGTCCCAGCGGCCTCCGCCATGGATTGGAGCATCGACCTCGACAGGGGCCTCCGCTCTCGCCACCCCGGTAAGCCTAAGCCCCCCATAAACCCTCTCCATAGCCTGCCTCTATGCCTCACCTCGCTCCCGGCTGTCTCCAGGAACGCGCCTCCACGCCCTCGAGGCCGTCGGCCCGCGCCTCCGCCAGCTCGGCACTTGTCCGACAGCCCCCGCAGCGGTTGCATCCACGTTCGGCGTCCTGCCGGGCGAGGCCCGGCTCTTCGCCGAGACGATGCTCCTCCGCCTCGCCACCGAGTTCAGGAACGCCGACAACGTCGTCCGGGCCCGCATCGTCAGGTCACTTGTCACGGAGTACAGGGAGCTCGCCAGCAAGGGCCGGGCGTACGACGGCGCGCTGACCAGGTCGCGGGTGGCGGAGCCCGACCAGGTGCTCAGGAGGGTCAAGGCGGTGTACGACACGGGGAACACGCGGGCCAGGGCGCTCGCGCTGCGGATGTTCGGCTGCCTTGCCGACCTCGCCAAGGACAGCGTGCACGTCCGCTCTCTCCTGCTGTCCAGCTTGTGCTCCTCCGGCGCTGCAGAGGTCAGTCAGTGCCTTTCTTTATCCGTTGCAGAAATGCCAGTAATCTCCACGAATGGTTTTATGGTTCTAGTATTAGGCTAGTGACTTCTTGTATGAATGAGTTTGCAATACAACACTACATCCTGATTAATAATACTAATTTGTTCAAGAATCATGCTTATCCTTTGGCAGGTCAAAGCGGCGTTGTTTGCAGCTGCTTGCTTTTGTAAGCTGTCAGAGGACTTCTCGTGCATCACCCTTGAAGTGCTGACAAGATCGATTTGTTTGCCAAGATCAGATTCTCAAGTTATCATGGCAGCAATTAAGGCTTTCTCGGAGCTTGATTGTACGTTGGCTGTTATCCATAGAGTTCATGAGGTGTTTATGGATATATGTTTGTCGGTTAAATGCAATTTATTTAGTTATTTACTGTTAATTTTGGCCAAGATCTGTGCTGCCTGTGCATTTTTTTACTGACATGACAACACTCATACAGACATGCTTGTTCACATCCACATATATCGAACTAAAGTTGTCATTATTGAACTGATATAGATTTCAAGGATGATATTTGCGTTAAAATAATACACCCTCTTTTTTCATTGAGCAACGATATCTTGACATACTGCATGCATTTTACATTATATGTTGAAATTCTGTTATTGTTTACAATATAGGTGGAATCACGTGCATTTCACAATTATGCTTCTTTGTGTATTGTTCCAAAAGGGACTACTCTGCACAGTTTTTCTTGCAGTTGTCTTTACCAAATTGTAAGATGTGTTTTTTTCACTATTAATGTCACAGGTTGGAAAGCAGATTGTTCTAGGCACACTCGAAGATGTATTCAAAGTTGAAATGCTCTTGTCACTCACTAGATTGGCGTCCAAGTCAATCATTTTGTTTGATGATCAGGTAATGTAACCCGCAAGTTGGTAACTTATGTATTTGGTTGAATTTAGTCGAAATCATCTCTGCAAATGTGTTTCACATTACGTCATTGAGTTCACTTTGCAATAATCATATGTTTGTGTTTAGCTTTTACTGAAATAAGTTGTATATCTCCCCTTCATTCAAATGACATTTGCTATCTTCAACAGACATTGGCAAGTGACAAAGATGTCTTCTAGATATGTATGGTGATTGGTTCCAGTCGTCAATGGAAATTTTCTTTTCTATGATATGCCCTTTGTCGATTTACTGAAAGATGGTTTCTGTTTTCCGTAATTTAAAAAAAAATTGTGGGTAAATGAGGTTCAGGGGACATGGTATGATTGCCTTGATTCAACAGTAAACACAACCTTCATAATTCTTGGATGTTACCCCAAACCACCTTTCTTTTGTTTCTTCCCTTGCTATCATCCAAATTATCTTCTGAGTTTTGTACCTAGCTGAGAAGCTGGGGGCTACCAATGATTCGTAAATATCAAGTTATCAATGTTCTGTATTTGTCAATATATTTTGAACTAACTTTATTTCCTTGGTCAATTTGCTGTTTCAGGTGGAATTACTGTTATTGTTTCTGAAGCGTGAATCTTCTCTTTCTATGAAGACTATGGTGTTAAAATGTTTATATTTTATGTTTAGTAGAAATACTTGCCATTTTCCTGTTGTTACTACTGTTCTGGGCACATTGTTACAGCTAATTGATGATGAGGATTTTCCAGTTGATTGTAAGAGCTGCGCATTTAAGATTCTGCAAAAGGTGAACACTAACGATTTGTGCACATTCTGATTCAGACTTCTCTTTTTCCTTATCTGATTGAAAAAAGTACTTTTCAGATGTTCTGTGGTAAAGCTCCAAGCATCCATCATGTCAGTGCTTCTGAGCTATCTAAGCTTGTTCTGGCTGCTGAATGTTATTTGCATTGTTCTACTGCTCTTGAAATTATTGTGGATATCTTTTGCTTTCTCAAGCAAACAAAGGCACATCAGAACATACACACTCCGGAGAGTTCATTATTCACATACACTGGGTGCCAAGGAATTACCAACAACATGCCGTTAACTCATGAAGAAAATAATGAGGACAGATCTCTGAATAATATTATAACAGCAATAGTGGATCGTAGTATATCTCTGGCCAATCAAGTTATCAGCAATGGAAGCAAGGAAGTAGCAAGCAGACATATCTGTGTGTCCTCTGAATTGAAGAAGTACAGAGCTCTGTTCAGCCTTATGCTAAAGCTTGTTACAGGCTACCCTTCTGCTGCTTCTGTTGCTCTTGATAAACTAAGATGCCTGTTAAAAGAACTGGCTCGAATAAATGACAGTGATAACTCTGAAGTTGCTGTCACCTGTGTTGAATCATTTGTTGCCCTTGAGAAATTTAGTGCCTCAAATGATACTATCAAACCAGTAGCTACAAGTACCAAAGCTTCTCGCATGGATACAGATTTTGATAAGGCAAAATTGGCTTCCACTGAATTTAATAGCATAAAGAAAGAATCTGTTGTGCATGGTCTAATTCTTTGCACACTCAAGTTTGCAAATGCTTGTCATGATATGCTTTGTAAAACATCTGGTGCCAGCTGCAATCTTCACCATAGCATTAAGGGTCTAATTGAGTGTGTGCGGCAGAACGCCTCTCAGTATTGCAGCACATATGAATCCTTCTGTCTGATTATGTGTGCTTGTATTTCGTGTAATACTTATAAAATCAGAGATGGTAATCAAGAATCAGGTGATTCAAAAGAGCACCCTGACATATTGTTTAGGAATTGTGTTTGGATAGCTCAGGAACTGTGTGCACTTCGGATGACCAAAGTGCTTATAAGAAAGCAGAGCTATTGGGATGCCTATAGGTCTGCTATGTACTGTTGTCGTGAAGGTCTCTGGTTCACGGCATCGTTTGTCTTTAGAAAACTTGCAGACGCTTTTAAGTCTGGCTCCTTCAGTTTTTGGTTCAAATCGTTGCTGCTTTTTTCATCTGGAGAAATTGAGATCAAGCTATTGCCTTTTCCTTCAGCGGTCATTAAGTTGGTCAATGAGCTAGAAACAGAGGGTGATCTTCATGAGGACCTTTACTGTGTTGAAGCAGATGTTGACAGTATTCTCAATGGATCTTCAGAGTTGCATGGTTACCAAGCAAAGGTCACTGATATTTGCGGCAGAATGTTCTTAGTAAACGACGCTCTCTCATCAAATGCCTATTCAGATTGTGAATTCTTTTTCCAGAGGTGGTTCATTAGTCTCAGAGCATCATTTCTTGGGATCCTAACTGATGTTCTTCGTATCCTTAGTTCACATTCTTCTGCTCAGAAAGAAAAATCTCATCATGCAGCAAGAGGAAACCATTTAAGTGTAGCTAGAGAGCATAATAACAACCAAGTACTTGCTTTGGCTAATTGTTCTTTAAGACTAAGTGACCTGGCAAAGAGTTACGATCTCCTTGCTGTATCCCATGGGGACATGGATCACCAAAGTTTTACTACTATTGCTAGGCTCGCTTTCATGTGCTCACTTTTGTCATTTTGTACTGCGTTCTCTGTGGATTTCTCAAAGGTACCTACAATTGCGGAGCCTTGCAGGCTTCCAGAGCGATTTTCTCATGCTTCAATCCTAAGAGATTTACATGAAAGAGTAGATAGGACTGATAGCCAAATTGTTTCCCAGCTGCGACAATTTGTGTCCATTTCTTCTTATGAACCGGACTCCTTACATTTCAGCACACGAATGAATTGTTCAGGTAATCTGGAAAAGGATTCTTATTATCTCTGCAAGTTTGCTGTGGCATATTTGCTTCGTGTACGTGGGGACGCCAAAGGAGTAACGAATGGAGAGGACAGTTTATCTCCTTTGCACAGAGGAATGCAATTTCTGTCCAGCTTTTTGCAGAGGTTTATGGAATTGCCTTTTGTTGTTCCCAAATACTTCTTCAGAGTAAGGTACTGTACATATGCTGCTGTTCTCTTTAATTGCTTGAGTGAGATCATCTTAATGTAGAAGGGAACTTTCTCTATGCTGTACTTATGATTGATTATTAATTATTCAGATACCACTTATACAATATTAGCTTTTGTTTGGTGACTTAAATACCAGAACGCAGGTTCAGATAAGAAAATAAGAGTAGCAAAAATCATTGTTCAATTTTTCTTTGTGATTACACAGGACAACCAAATTTGTATTTTAGTAATGCATTGCTTGCAAATGGAGGTTCCAAACGTTAGATAACATTTTTAATATTTATGCAGGCCATGCCTTGGTGCCGAGCTTTTCATATTTGATTCAAATCGTGGAAACAGAGACAAAATATCAGTATCGCCTGGCTTCCAACTGTCCCTGACTCTTTGCTTGCAGTGGAAGTGTGTGTTAGAGAGGACTTCCATCCGTATCGCAAAATTGTACTGCATTTTAGCTGCAAGCTCATCATCCTGCTTAGATGTAGCAGGAACGAGAAGCAAACGTTTTGAGATACGCAAGACTGCTGAAATGGTTGGACTGAACACCGAGCTGCTGCAGTACATAAGGAGTGATTTGAGGAAGACTTTCAGCGACAAGAATAATTTCCATTCTGAGACGGACTTGGTGATAGCCTTTGCATGTTTTGAACCAGCTGACAGTGGCCAGGGATTCTCAGATTGCTTGCTGAACGTCTCCTCGTTTCATGAAGGTTCATATCAAATAGCGTGGCAGGCATGTTGCGTCGATGAAAACGGGTCCTATTTTAGCTTGCTGCCTCTAAACGATGGCATGGTCTTCTCCGTCCAGAAGTCCTGACAGCCCCTTCTGCTCGATTGAAGGAACCTGGCCTCCATCAAATTATCGGGCAGAAGAAGCTGTATAGTTGTGATCTACAGCGTATTTGCTGTTCTTGTTCAGTCTTGTCCTTGGCCACGTGCTCACAGATTTACAGAGGCTGCGATTGTGATCCTCCTCTCCGCTCTGGGTTATTATGCTTGCAGTGGCACGCAAGAATTTATCCTACTATTAAACTGGTGTGATATCAGCAGCTTTTCAATCTGACGAGGGCTGCTTCGATACGATGAATTCAGGCTTAGTTTAGTATGGACTGAGCAAGCACGTATAGATAGAAACACAGATCGACCTCTGTTGATGCTTGCTTTTCTGCTATTATAAACAGGACAGAATGGGCAATTCTGCCTATAAACAGTGTGATTTTAGTAGAAGATGTTTAGAGGCAGGCAGCACCGAAACTGTACGGTTGTGATGCCAGATTTTTGAATGTGATGAGGGGGGATAGTTTCGTATTCAGGCTTAGTTTTTTTAATTGAAGAGCAGTACCGCCCTTATATTAATAAAGCAAAAGAAAACAAAATAAAAGATAATACAACTGTTCACCGACAAGGAGCACCCCATATGGGAGAAACTGCAACTAGACGCACCTCGTAGCACCCTAAACGACCACACCGGCGGTAGAGGCGAGAACCAACTAACAAACGCCACAACTCCAACTGCTCTATTTTACATTGAACACATCATAGTTAAGGGAAGGGCAAACTTCTCCGTTCAACGAATAGAAACTCTGGAACTGACTAAATCGGACAGTATAGAGGATCACTATGCACAGATTTGAGAGAGAAGAATAAAAGTAGGGGCAAGGTGAGTCCACACGCTGACAGAACAACTAGCACAAGCTTGAGAGAGAAGAATAGAAGTAGGGGGCAAGGTAAGTCCACACGCTGTGGACTGATAGGACAACCGGCAAGACGCTTCAAACGAATTGGGTGAGAAAGCGGTTCATCCCCTTGGCGATGACGGTGAACGACAAACAACACTCGCCAACTCCAACTCCTCACCACCCCCTCCCACCGGCTCGATCATGGAGTCTTGGAGTAACTACTATAAACGGGGCCTCCGGAACAGTCCTCTTGCAAGCGTATCCTGACGACACTTCCACGACAATGTTGAGGGGGTAGTTTCATATTCAGACTTAGTTTCGATATGATGAGGGGGGATGGTTTCATATGCAGGCTTAGTTTGGTTTGAATTGGAGCAACTGAGCAAGTAACTAGTCTGCGCTACATTTGATCTAGCCATTGCAATTTGAATTCAGGCTTTGTTTGGTTGGTGTTCATTCATTCAATGAATCATCTCTGCACCGAATCGAATCTGTTAGACCATGTGGCTAAGTCTAATATATTTTAGCTGATGAATAATTGACAATGTTATTTACTGATATTATTTGAGGCGCATCGTGGTGTGAGGACTTATGTCGGTCAAGTTGGGAAGAATTTGTGCCGGAAAAATATGTTGCTTTGGTCTTTGCATGTGCGGGGGTAACTCTGAGGCGATCGTGGTCTCTGGCGATGACCGGAGATGGCTTGTGTGAAGTCATGGTCCTAAGGGTCGAGAATCTTTGGAGGAGGCAGTCGAGCTCGAGTTGGGGTGCATGGAGATCAAAGATGGATGACACGTATTGGGGTTACGGAGGTCACGTTGGTGGATCCTAGTCCTAGTCCGAGTTTTACACGCGGAAGACTCTGGACGTTGCTAGGAGTCCAGGCGGAGCTGTAGCTTCAACAGAAGTGCAAGGCATGGAAAGAGATAGAATTAAAAAAATATATTAGGTAACCTATTTGGTTTGAATACCGATACAAAACCGGTACGGAGTTTTTGGTGTCACGGCCGTTTTGGTCTTGGAGTCGGATCGGATTGTGTGCGTGTGTGTTGGCATATAAAGCCAGGCCGTCGGCCATGTAAAGGTATCGAGGTTTTTCCGCCTTTGTAGACAAAGTTTTTTTTCAAGACGATACGATATCCAGAAATAAAGATTGTGACGGCGGGCGTTTCCAGAGTGCATCGTTCTTCGTTCGACAACAGCGTTGGTCTTCTCGTTCTGCGTGCGCCGTCATCAGTGCTCCGTTGAAATCTTCTCTAGGCGCGCGAAAGCGCCACACACCGAAGTCGTTGGTCTGCGACGTTGGCTGCTACAGCGTGGATTTCGCTAACTTTTGCACGCTACTCATCTATTGCGTCGTCTGCGGTGATTTGTCACGATTCTTGGCGAACCGTATGTGTAGGTGCAGGTGCTATCTTCCTTGCTAGTTAATTTGTTTTGCATAAATATTTTTTAAGGTATGAGAGATAGTGGCTGTGAGGTCAGACGTCAAGTGTTGGGCAGCATTAAATCTTGTGTGAGGTGACATTGCATTGTTGCTATGTTTTTAGCTTTCTAAGTTTTTTTTTAATTTGGTGACGAGCAGTCCTTGTGCATGCATGCATAGGTCCTATGATTTTGCACATGCATGTAGATCTTCGTGATTAGATCTTTTAGCCTTTACAAAGAGAATTGAAATCGAAGCATTCTTTTAATCTATTGCTATAGGTACGACACTTTGCATTGTTTTGTTCTGATACACAAGGTCGCCTCAGTACTAGAAAATATTATCTTTTTCTTTTTCTTTGTCTTTTCGTTTTGTGCTCTTAAATGTGTTGACAGATTAGGAAATTAGGAGATAGTAGATTAGAGGAAAAAGTCTTCACTGCGAATTACAATCATTCACCCCCCCTCTGATTGTCATTTCGATCCTACAGAATCAAATGGGGTCTCTGCACTGCAAGTACAAGCCGCCCACCCTTCCATTCGATGCGAAAACCAACCACTCGCCTCGCGACGCCTCCTCCACCTCGCCGGAGTCCAAGGGGGCTAGCTCATCGAGAGAGAGTGTGTACTGTGTGGGCGCGTGGGCATGGCGCTGCTCTGCTTCCTGCTCGACCTGCGCAACATCCCCCCTCCCCTCCTCCACCTCCTCAAGCAGCTTGACTTCAATCGTACTCCTCCGTCGGCCTCCGAACCCTAACGACCATGGCCACGGCTCGCGCGCACAGTGCCCTCTCCACCTCGCCAACCTCTGTACTACTGGCATGTACGCACTACTCATAATTAGTCAGGCCGTAACATGTTGGTTTGCTTTTACAGCGCAGGCCACTTCCTGGATGAATTCATGATTGTTTTAAGATTCGAGTGTACATGTCGGTTTACCAACTTCGGCTTAACTGCTATATAAAAATAAAGATTTTACTTCTGTCATAGAAAAAATGTGGGTGTTGTCAAATGCCAAGTATGTATGCTGATTTGGGATTCACCATTGTCATTTTGACATTATTCACATATGGGAAGATGAATGGCATAATGCCCTGCACTGAATTACCTGCATTCTTCCTTACTTGTACCTTATGCGCTGACAACACAATCCTTAACGAGCTAGTGGAAGTAGGATGCATACACAGTTCACCCTCTAAATGTCACTGCTTGCTCATATAGCCAAATTTTGGCTGCTGATATTGTCACATACTTTATTCTATGTACAGTGCTGATTAGTCTCAATCCCAGCCAGATGCATTCCTTCTGCACTGTTCTGATCCTGTCACTTTTACTGATATGTTGCCAATTTCCATCAGCTCAAGATTGCGTACAGGCCAGGAAAGAAATTTAGCCTTCGAGATTTCCATCATGCTGTGAAAATTTGCCTCTGAATGGCTTTCTTCCAGAGCAACATGGATCTGTATCTACTGGAGGTAATGACCATTGTATGGGTTGGATGATCTTCGTGTTCAATTTATAATGGTTCCCAAGATCATAACAAACTCAGCAGCATAAACATGCATAGTCAATTTGTGTGATTTTTAATAGGAGAATGCTCTTCAGATAGAAAGTTATCTGACTATACATTTCTTGTGCACAGATGTGTCATTAATGAATCTTTTTAGCAATAGGGTCATCTATTCTTGGGCCACTGATGGCATCTCCAAGAAAGTGATTGCTATATGTATGTCTGCTCAAAACACAGAAGCTCTCCGAAGATCACTTATGGTATGGCTGTATGGATTTTAAAAAAAATTCTTTCAAAGGGATTAAGTAGCGCTTCATCCTCTAATTCTTTTCTCATGATAATGACACTCGTTTGATTATTGTCTTATATTGTCATCAGGACGCAGCAGAACAGTGTGTTACAGAGCAGTTTGTAATGTTGGAAACAGAAGCTGCATTCATGTATGATGTTGTTTCTGAAAATTCCAATGGTTTCATAAACATAATTTGTGATCTTAAAAACTGTGTCGTACGGAGATATAGTCCTGGTACAGAAAGCCTAATGGATATAGTAATCATTTATTGCTTTTTTTTTGTTGTTGTTTACCTTAAGATTAGATGGTAATCTTTCTTGATCAAATTGCAGATTATAACATGATCCCGTAGCTCCTGCCCGTTTCTTAAAAAAAAAACAAGTCCTGCAACTTAAACCGTGGTATTTACTTTTCCTGTATTCTGATATTAGATAGAGGTCCCGGAGTTTTAACTGCCATATAAAGAGTCCTTTACACCGAGCACTACTTTTATTACCTCTCTTGTGTAACCCTAAGGTTCCCTAAAGCTGTAATTATTTGGAAATGCAGAGACCCAAGTTATCATGGGCTAGTCAAGAGGTGGTTAGAAGAGCTAAAGGATGACAAGAGACACTGCAAGCTGTATTTGTGTTCAGAACTCCCATAATTAACTCTGTTAATCAAATGTCTTGCAATATATACGCATTAGCAAATCAGATCATTGATGGTTTTCCATCTTGTCAGGTGATAGAGAAATTATTTATGCCACCTATCATTGTTTAATTCTAAACATGCAATGGCATCAAACAGATTGAATGTGGTGCTTTCTTCTGACTGCTTCGTTTTCATCCTATGCATGCAAGTTTTGTGATTTCATTGCTATCTTTTTAGCTTTTCATTTTATTCAGATAATACCTATCATATCTACAACTCTCCATACATCCTTTCGTCAGTTCTGTAGCATCTTCAAGGGTTATGTTAATGCAGAATACACTGAACGAGACCTAGGCGGTGAGAAACGGTGCATGGAGCAGATGAGACCGTGTGACCTTGGTCTCCTCCTGTGGGCGCTCGAGGATGATGGCAGCGACAGCATGGGCGAGGTTCTGGCGCGCTACAGGGCGGAGGAGATGGCTGCGCGAGGTGGAAGAAACACCATGACGTGCTGGCTCGGCATGTCAGCAGAGAGAGGGAAACGGGGCTGGCGCAGGTTGGAGTGGGCATGAGCGAAATTGGGCCACACTAGTTACAACCCAACGACTAGAGGGAAATTCAAAATGGCTTTTGAAATTTTTCAAAACTAACTAAATGATTCCCGAATTTTTGTACTTAGCAAACGGGGTCCAAAGTTTATGAAAATTTTTGTGGGGGCTTATGACACTGTGTAGTTTCTTGTGTAAATTTTTAGGATTTTATATGTTCTGTGATTTTCTCAAAAATTCTTCTAAGTTATTGTTTTCATATAAATGCATTGTTGCTTTTGATGAAAAATTTCAAAACATGCTCAAATAATCTTTTCCACATGTAAACATGCCCAAAATTATTATCTCACTTATTTTCATTATAGTTTCCCAAAATTGGGATTTTTGAGATATTACATTGATTATGATAAGATATTTCACCCGGTTGTAAGACATACTTCTATTACGACAGTTCTTGCATTGATATCCAGTTGGAATTTGCACTTGGAACAGATAGATGTAAAAATGGTTTTTTTTCATAGTGATCTTGATGAGTAAATCTACATAGAGCATCCGAAAGGGTTCACTGAACCGAAAAATTAGCACCTAGTATGCAAGTTAAAGAAGTCATTGTATGGGTTGAAATAGTCTCTAAGATAGTGGTACGAACGTTTTGACTCCTACATGTTGCAGATTGGCTATAGTCGATGTGAGTACGACTATTGTGTTTATGTTCGACACCTTGATGGTGATTTATTTATTTTTCTGCTACTATATGTGGATGATATGCTAATTGTTGCAAAACACATGTATGATGTGATCAGTTTGAAGGGTTTGCTAAGTCAGGAATTTGATATGAATGACTTAGAGGCAGCAAATAAAATTTTGGGCATAAGGATACACAGGGATAGAAGCTCGAGGAGACTGTGGTTATTTCAGCAGGAGTATATTGATAAAGTCTTGGAGCAATTTGATATGAGCAAGGTTAAATCAGTAAGTACTCCATTGGCACACTTTCAACTTTCTTCTGAATTTTGACCTAAATCAAACAAAGAATTTGAAGAGATGACGAACGTTCTATATGCTAGTGCAGTTGGTTGTTTAATGTATGCTATGGTTTGTACAAGGGCTGATTTGGTGCATGTTGTTAGTCAAGTCAGCAAGTTTATGGCAAAACCAGGGAAGTGACACTGGAAGGCAGTCAAGTGGATATTATAAGAGGTACAACAAGTCATGGTATTATTTTTTGTGGACAACAAAGTAATCATTTGGTTGCTGGATATGTGGATTCAGACTATATCGGTGATTTAGATAATAGGATGTCTACTACATGGTATGTTTTCACTCTAGGTGGAAGGTTTATATGTTGAAAGTCATTAATTCAGTCTATTATTGTATTGTCTACAACTTAGGCAGAGTACATAGATGTTGCTGAAGTTGCAAAGGAAGCGTTATTGCTTGCAGGATTAGTAAAAGAACTAGGTGTTAAGCAAGGTGAAGTTCATGTGTGTTGCGATGATCAGAGTGTAATTTATTTGGCCAATAATCAAGTAGATCACGTCACAGACGAAGCACATTCATGCAAGGTATCATAGGATCAGGGAGTTGATCAACTCTCAAGAGATTGATTTGATAAAAGTACAAACTGACGATAATACTGCAGATATGTTGACCAAGTCTGTCACTGCTAACAAGTTTGAGCATTGTCTCGACTTGTTGAGAGTCATAAATTGCTGAGTAAAGAGGTAACTCCTGTACCACATGTGCGAGGAGTGTTAAAACGTTTCTTTCTACGCGTGTAGATTGGATGGGAGGCGACACCAGAGATTTGGCAGTGAGTAGACTCTGCTGCGGAGGCTAGAGGCTCACTCCGCTCAAGTCAACTTGTTGCTTCGTCGTTGTCGTCTTCTTCGTCCTCGTGCGCTATCTTCGTCGCCGCGGACACGTCGTCGGCGTGGTGCCTGTCGGACCGGATTTTTTAATCCGAATCCTCTGTGAAAGCACTATGCTATTCTCTTGATCAGTAGATAGCACTCATAAATACATCAATGAATCATTTCATACATGACGTAAAACCATACCATTCATTAATTTAATACATCAGAGTTTACATAGACCGCATCGTTTCAAGTTTTACAATAAAGGTCGAACAAGCCAAATGATTACATCACAAAGTAGCGAGCGACAACGAAAGCAAATAGGGGTGAGGGCACATCTCTCCACAGGCAAGCGACTAGGGAAACCTGTGTACATCTGATATTACCCGAAAACTCAGATAATATAGGAGGCACATAAGTACCAGCGGAGTCAGCTAGACTGGGCAAGACTAGAACAACTAAGGACTAAAATATGCTTCAAGAACTCCTAGGTCTTCAGACATCTGGTTCCTCGTAGTAGTCGTAATCTCTAATATTTCCTGCTTCTGAGGGTTTGAGGAAAGAGCGAGAATGAGCACAACCACCGTGCTCGCGAGCCAACACACAGTGTGCAATAGTATACATGCAAGGCTTAACAAGAATGGTTCAGGTTCTTTTATTTGCTAAAGCAATATTTTCAATTATCGTAAATACAAATACCTATGACTTAGCATTTTAAATAAATTGCATTTTTATTAAAGAGAATAAGTGCAATATTAAATAACAGTAGAGGCTACCTCCACCTCATGCTTAATTTTGATAACGGTTACATCCACCGATTATCAACACTGGGTAAGGCTACCCAGGAAAAATCCAAAACAAGGGCTAGATGAGCCCACCACATTTTCATTCCACTCACAAAGGTTTTTGAAATAGAACTAACTCAGGTTAAGTTCTCATATCTGCCTTTGACCGTAGGCGCGGCTATTTAAACAGTTTAGACTCTGCAGAGGTTGTACACTGTACCCACAAGAGATAATCATACCCGTTACCCCACATGATTCCTTAGCCATGTAGTTGAGCGATCGTCATAGTAACGTTTCAAATTACCTCGCCCCTTCCATCATCTCACCCCTATGGGTTACCCCCATAAGTTGTGCGAGATGTTTACCACAACGACTAGCGCGGCTGGCCCCGGCCACAATGACTAGCGCAGCTGGCAACTTCACCCTCCCTTGGTGTCCCTCTCAAGCATACATACATCCTGCCGCTTGCACGCTTCCAAACACCAGCTGTGGGATGACTTTCAAGGTTCAATAAATTTTACTAAGTCAAGTTGCACTTTGCAGACTTGTGGTTGTACTTATTTTACACAGGTGGTCATGACAAGATTAAGTCCTTAATTCATCTGGACGGTTCATACCACATACCAACAATTCTTGTGCTACATCCACACCACCACTCTTTCCATCCGCCAAGATATGGTACTAGCAAGTTGTTTAGGGTTTTAGGGAGGAAAACCAATTAACGTAACACACCAGTCATCTACATCCAATGACTGCCCAAAATTATTTTCACGATTAAAAGATGATGATTGAGACATTTATTGTCCTGCTACTTAAGCAAGACTAGCATATCGCTTAAGTACAATCTATACTAGTATTTACCACATAATTACTAGGGTGACATGGAATGAGGGATTTAATTTATCAAAGGATGTGTAATAATTAAATAAATCATCAAATGAGTGTTTAACTACCTTAAGCTTTAACATACATTTGATTACAGAAGTAAAAGCATGCAACTTTAATATTTTAAATAAACATAGTTTGCATAAAATATAGGCTCAAAATGATCAAAATATTGACTCGCCATGGTCAAAGGCAGCGGGGTCTTGGTATTCTTGAACTTGATCGAAGTTGAGGTCTCCGGCGTCTTCGAACCCTAATCGGACGAAAGTATCGGAAAAAGACACAACAGCAGAGAGAGCAAATAAATACCAAACTCATAAAAATGAACTCCAAATTGAACAAGACCCGTGCCATTAGCAAGATCTTGATTTTAGAAAATTTTAGAAATAGATTTCACAATTTTTGAGTTAAAATGAAAAGATATGAATTTTTGAAGCTTTTCAATGAAATTTTAATTGAAAACAAAAATAAGAAAACCGGAAAAGCTCCCATGCTGACATGTGGCACACCCTGTGCGCGGTCCACGGGCACTGGTGCGTGGACCGGAGGCCGAAATGCGTGGGTCTACGGGTCCATGAGTCCATGGCACAGTGTCGCAAGCCCACCCGTCAGCGGCACAACGTGGGGCGGGGCCACCTGTCAGGTGCGGCGACTGAGTTAAAATGGCGACGCGCTTTGGCGCGTCGCCTCGCTTTCTTCCTGTCGCGCGGAGAAAACGAGGGGGAGAGGGAGCGGGCGAGGAGGGGGAGGCAAGGGGGCGCACGACAGCGGCGGCGGGAAGGCGAGAGGGAGAGAGGTGGCGCCGGAGCGGGGCCGGAGTTGGAGGTGAAGGCGCGGGCGGAGGAGGTGACGGCGGGAGGGAGGCGGCGACGACTCCTTGGAGATGAAGCGACGGTGCTGGAGGAGGTGAAGGGGTGGAGGGGGAGGAAGGAGGAGACAAGGGCTTAGCTTAAATAGCTGGCGGAGGCGAGGGCGAGGAGAGGAGGGGCGGGCTCGGGCGATTGGCGCGGGAGGCGGCGATGGAGACAAGACGGAGGGAGCGGGTGCTGCAGTCGAGCGGAGGAGGTGACAGGAGCGGGAGGCGCAGAGGAGATGGGTTGGAGAGGAGGGGCGGTGACGCGATAGGGCGAGATGGTGCGGCTGTCGGTGGCAGAAGGGGGAGGAGGCCAGCGGTTGGCGAAAGAGGGTGGTGGCGTGCGCACGGCGAGGCGAGGAGAGAGACCGGGCAGGGAGGAACCGAGTCGGGTCGGGCTCGAACCAGGTTAGGGTTTGAAATTTTAAAATTTCAAAATGAAATGCAAGTTTTGATTTTTGAATGTTCTCGAAAAATGAGGATGTTACAGTGCCCGACCTCAACAACTTCTCCGACCCGACGCGCCATAGGCTCACCGGTCGGATGGTCCCCGCGGTGGCGGCGGACTCGCCTCTCCGGTTCGCGTTTGACGACGAGGAGGTCACCGCGAACGCGACGCTGCACGGGCTGGCCACCGGCGCGGTGCACGAAGGACCGGTGCTAGGTCATCCCCATTTACGTGCCTGGGCCGGACGCTCGTGGGTATTACGTGCCTTGGCCGGATGTTTGTAGGCCGGACGCCCAAGTCCTCCAGCTCGGCCGTGGGACTCCGATGAGAGGGGCGGCCGAGATCTCGCTGGCCTGGTCTAAAACCTCAATGGAAGCTAATTAACGTGTCTGCGCACTTAACCTCTGATTAAAGGACCACATTCTTAAGAGAGTTGTGCTAGTATTACAAAGGAAGATTATGTGAATCGATTCACGAAAACGATAGGGCGAAAAGGAGCTCAAAGTAAAACGACGGGACAAGGAGGAGCTCAGAAACAAAACGATAGGACGACAATCCGATCAGATGTATATATATATATATATATAATCCCTTTTTGCAAGAAGCTAGCGTTTCATTAGCAGAGATCGATGCTGGAGAAGCCACTGCAGAGCTGCACGAGAAAGGTTTTGAGGTATTTGCTTTCTCGGATTTGTCCACCAATACAGAGCTGAAAAAGGCAAAGACAAACTACCATTGGAGTACGTCGAGCGAGCTTGACCTGCTGAGCAAAGTGATCAGTTAGATGGAGCTGCCCACCCACCCACTACGCAATCCTTTTTCTCATTTCAATTACTCGACGATTTCGACGCTATAAATCATACACGTCCACGTTCCTCATCTCCAGCTAACACCAGCGAACCAAGGCGCGCCCTGGACCTGGAGCGATCCATCGAATCCATCCATGATGGCTCACAAGCTCATGTGCCCGTCAAGCATTGCGCTCGCCATCGCGGCAACGTGGATCTGTACGTGGTGCGCGTTGCCACCGCCCTCCGTCGCGCAGTCCCCGGCGCTGCCAAACGGACCAGGCTAGTGCACATCGATCTTCGCCATTGCAGTGTTCATCGACAACAAATGATCGAACATATATACGAAAACAGCCAGCAACTTATAACTCTGCTTCCTGTCCTGACTGCAGGTGTGCCAGGCTCGAGCGCTGCACCTGCGGCTGCGGCGGCGTTACCACCGTCGTCGCCCACCGCGACCTCCAAGAAGATCCCACTGGCGGCGCCGTTCACCGTGCCGCCTGAGGAATACTTGCCGGCGGCGGAGGTGGAGTCAGCGCTGCCGATCCCAACACCCGAGGATTATGCCGGCGCAGTTGGTGCTGGGGGGTTCGGCGGGCAGGCAATCCCCGGCGGCACCGGCCTGGGGTTCGGCGGCGGTCCCGGCGCGGGCCTTGGCGGCGGGTTCGGCGGGGGCCCAGGAGGATTCGGGCCCAACGGGTTCGGATACAACGGCCCGTTGTTTTTCAACTCAGCACCTGCTGCTGCACCACTACCAAGCTCCGGATGCGTTGCTGCCGTGTTGATGCCTCTCCTGGTGGCTTATGCTTATGCCTCAGCCATGTATGCTTAATTACTCCTTTATTTGTAATTAACTACTCATGTTGCTTGCTTATTATCATGAGTTATGATCACCATGCATGCATGTAATGATTTGACGTGCAATATATAATCAATCAATGCGATGCGTTAGCGTTACGACGATCGACAGGTGCTTAGTTCTTGTATGCCTCGTACGTGTGATTACTCGATCACGTCATGTAGAGGGAGCAACGCTCATGATCTCCCAAAAAAAGAAAATGTTTTCGAACGAAGGCGTGGCCAAATGGCAAATGAGTCTGATTACGAATGCTGATCGACTTTTGAGCGGTGTATAGCCTCAGAATAAGGAACGATTTTCAGTGTCACCTGAAGATTTTATAATCTTGTTGATGGCAAAAAATAACAGTTAACTAATCCCATGATCGATCCTTAAGGTTACGTACGCTGCTGAGTGAGTGTAACAAATGCATGCCTTCTTCTTCTTGCACTCAGAGAACAGTAGTTTTTTTTCCCACTAATTAATCAGATGCCGCAAGGTTTTGAAATGCTTACAGCCAGGACAGAAAGCATGGATGCATGCATACTACTTGCGCAGCTAGCTAGATGTCCATTCTGATTAGACTCCAACTACTCAGTTGAATTATGCCCATATTGATCGAGTAGGCTATAGCTAGGCTGTGAGCCTGTGACTAGTAAATTAGACATGCAGTTGCAATTTGCAAACCCATTAACAAACGAAGAGTGACTAGCAAGGAGAAGACGTTGGCAGGTATGGATTTCTGATCTGCACATTGTGTTGCCTGAAACTTACACTCCGTAGATGTAAACTTCCCGATGCCTTCCATGCATGCCTACCAGCAGCTAGTCGAGCAACGAGGCCAAGGACTAAGGAGAGAAGATATGAGGAGGTGTTTGAGGGAGCGGGAGACTCTGGATCGATCGCGCGTTAGTGTGAGAGGAGGGAGGAGATTATACAATCTATAAATTTGGGGGGAGGATTTGGGATCCTCCACCATTATTAGCTTGGTAATAAGGTAAAGGTGGGTGAAGTGGGTACGTAGTAGCAGTCCATGGATTTAATTTTTTTTTGCCTGGTTCAAGTATTAGTTGAGCTGTGAAAAAGGCAGCAAAAAAGCGGCTTGTGCTTCTCATGGCTTTGAGCAGCAATCCCACAAAAGGCTTCATTTGTAATTAAGATTGTACTAGTACATTAATAGGTGATCGAGTATTATTTATGAACATAAGTTCAGCTGAACCAATTATCTGCAAACGTTCACTAGCTAGTTGCTCCGAGATCAACTTAATTGGTTATTCGGGGCAAAAGACCATACATATATAGCACAGGAGCGCGCCTAATCGTTGAATAATTTACAATGCTCGGCCGGATTCCGAATGGCGTAGCAGTGTAGCTTCAGAACAGATAGGAACCGATTTTCAGTTTCATCTGAAGACTGTATAATCTTGTTGACAGCAACAAGTCAACAACCACTAACGTAAACCACCTCACCTACTCACTGGCTGCTTCCCCCGCCTCTTTCGCGCGTAGACCTCCATCTCAGGAGTATCCCCTTGCTCTCGACCTCCTGGCGGATGCGCGCAAAATCGTCGTCCGGCATCCTCGCAGTCAGCAGTGGATCCAGAAAATTGTTTAGAGGTGAATTAGCGAAAATAATACCCACTGAGAGACACGGATGACCGCATGATCTCGTCCGCACGCACCTCTCGTGGACGACGCTCCCTCGTCCGTCCCACGAAGAGATGGAATTGACACATCCGTGAGGTACCAAAACAGAATCGCATAACACGAGATACAATATGGTTCACTCGTCTGAGCCACCACTACTACTCTCTTCTCGCTGCGTCGTGTTCGCGTGTGAGTCTTGGTTTTGCGCCGAGCATGTCCCGTGGGATACATCAGCCGGTCCGAAGAGCGCGTATCGTTTCGGAGGGGGTACGGAGACCGTTGAGTGCGCGGAGGTGCACCAGTACGCGGACTCAGGCCCAGCTGAGTCTGTGCAGCGTCGATGTCGTCTTGCTGTGATGTGTCGAACTGGGGGCTACCTGCAATCATGTCATGAATGTAGGACTCTATAAATTTATCCCCGAATTGTCTGTCTCAAGGTACGTTGTCTGCAACTCCGGTCATGTGAAGGAGCTCTGACCTTGAACGTACGGTGTGCTAGCGACCCCGGAGGAGTTCTGCCCTGCATACGCTCTAAACCTTGCGTACTGTCCAAACCCCGCATACGCTCCAAACCCCGTGTACTGCTCCCTTGCAGGAGTTGGGAGGCATGTGTCCTCGTTAGTGGAAGGATGGCCGTCACCCCCACGGTCAACTGAAGGATGCAAGACTGGATGCTGTTAGTCAAAATAAATACTCTGGACGTAAACTAAGAATCTCGTACCTCTCGGATGTTCAGTACAGATAACTGAGGGGAGCGCCAGTCTATATACGGGGTGCTGACAGAAGAAGTGATGCATCCTGATGAACCTACGGCGGTAGAACGACATGATGTTAACGAAAAGTAAGGCATAACAAAAAAACAGAACATAAATTTGTACAAAACTTGCCCCCCCCCCCCGCCGATCTAGCCCGCAGCTGATTGATGGGGAGCGCTACGACGGCCGTCGGATGACCTACGAGGTGAGCACGGACCCCCCCCCCCACCAATCTAGCCCATGGGGAGCGCTACGACGCTCGCCGGATGACCTAGGAGGTGAGCACGGACCCTCTCCACCTAGTGCCCGGCATGCAGGACGTTGTCCCTCGAATGACCGCAACTCATGTTCTTCGATGCATTCTTCCCCTCCGCGAAGATGTACTTCAACGTGCTCAGAAGCCTTAGTATGGTGTGCGGGCTTCAGATGGTGGTCTCCGATGCGCTTACGATCTGCTGCAATCGCTCGTACTAAAATGAAAGAGAACACATGTTTAGTAACAAATATTACAAAATATCATCAGTGAAACGAGCAAATAATGTCAGTTCTTACGGTCTCGTCACGCCGCGAGGCGCTGTGATGATCAAATGAGCGACAGAGCCTCTCCTGGTGCGTCACCTGCTCCGGGCGCTGTGGTGGAGTACGAGTCAGTCTGCAACGCGACTGTGGTACGTACCACTCTATGTACTGGCAGTACGTCCGTACGCCATACAATCTCTGCTCCTGCATGACCTCGATGTGTGCCATCTCCGTCCAGGTCATAATCAAACTCTGGTTGGACTGCTTGCTTGTCCTCGGCGTGTCGGCCCGCCCTAGATTGCCTGCATTTGAGAGTGATTCGTGTCAGAACATAGAATATAGGTATGAAATGCAAACAATTCTCGGATGGAGCTGGACTCACAAGTCAACAGCTCAATACAACATCCTGCCGTCGGGAGGGGCACCACCTGGTACAAATCAAAATGACGCATTACACGCTACGACCCGTAGGGCTCCACTATGTGGGCGAACACCAAGTGGGAGATCGTCGTTCACAGTCCGATGTCCTGCAGGCATTGCATGGACAGACCGTGCGGCGCTACCGTGTGCACGAACTCTAGGAGTCCACGGAGCTCATATAATGTCGTTGTCGTGCAACGACTCAAACTCGTATAATTGTTGCTTGACAAAGCCACGAGAGGTAGAAACTGCGAAAGTCTTATTATCATAGTAAAAGGGTACCTTGATCTTGGGGGCTTTGCGTTTGAGTGCTTCAGCCACTTTTGCCTTCTCTACAGTAGCTATTTCTGCAGCGAACTGTGCAAAAGGCTCGGTTGGAGCAGCAGAGCTCGAGTTTGTGCCTCCCTTGTCGGTGACTTTCATGAGCCGACGCTTTTTGGTCGGAAGAGCCTCGACTTGCTCTATCACTGCACCAACGACCATCAATTCGACCTCTTCGTCGTCTCAACGGTCTTCCATGCCTACTTTCTGCAGAAGTCAGAAAAAGAAGTATCACTAAGCGGTTGTAAGTTCTTCTACGATAGAACCTAGTCATAAGTTTTTCCACGACAACCCTTCAGTCGTTAGTTTTTCCATGACCATTCTCCGGTCGTAAGTCCTTCTATGACTGGTACCTAGTCAAAAAAATTTCTACGACTACTGGATACTAAAGAAGAAATTAGTCCTTAACTAACTTTAGGCTTTCCCTCCTATCCTCTACGGTCAAAACTGCAAGGATTTGAGGAGACACCACGTTTGGTGGTGGGGATTTTTCACAAACGAGCTTGACCTGAGCGTCAATTTTCGCTTGTGTGAGATCTGCAAGAGAAAATACACTTTCAATAACCAAGTTCGAAATCAATATAAAGAGAGCTAAATTGAAAGTTTACTTACCCTGCTCGTAATCTCTCGGTATCATGTAAGTAGTGCGGACATGCTTTGACTCCTTTTGTACTATACCCTGACAGGTTACCAAGGGTAGAAAAATCATTGATGATGCAGAAAATATGGCGCGTAAAGTGAAGTTCTCTCGTTTGTACGCATCCCATACCTGTACTCCTTCGTTCCACAGTATCACAAGACCTTCCGGCAATGGTGCTAGGTAGACATCAACATCGTTCCTAGGTTGCTTCGGCCCTTGGATAAGTAGTGACATCAAAATGTACTTTTGCTTCATACACAATCAAGGAGGAAGGTTGTATATACATAGATTCACGGGCCAGGTGCTATGTCGGATGCTTATGTTACCGAAAGGATTCATTCCATCTGTACTAAACCCGAACCGTATATTCCTCGATTTCGCACCGAAGTCTTTGAAGCTATCAAAGTTTCTCCACTAGGCAGAATCAACAGGGTGTCTTATCTTTCCATCTTTCTTACGCTCCTCCGAGTGCCAACGTAGCAGTCTTGCCTCCTTTCGGTTCGCAAATAAACGCTTGAAACAGGGAATTATAGGCAGATACCACAACACCTTAGTATGAGGTCCTTACTTCACCTCGATACCCTCGCCATCATCGGAGTGATTCTTACGCTTGTGGTAAATACACATCATAGATTGTTCTTATTAATAACCGTCTGTGATTAATACACATCATGGACTATTGTAGTTTACAACCACCTGTGATACGTATCATAGACGGTTTATCCCACCAAACCACATGTGATAGTTCCTTCCATATCTAAAAAAACGTTCTGTTTTTGGGCTACTAACATCAGGAGTATCACTAAAAAATCGTTAATTTTACAAGTAGTTCAACACATGTGCAAAGAACTTAGCGTACTCATGCCTAATCCTACAGTCCTCACCGCAAAAGACGACGCAGTCGTCCTACCCTTCCATCACGCCGCAGCCGGTGCTCATGCACCGGTAGCCATCCTGCGACAGGGCCCACACCCGACCCGGCGGCCCGGTCATCTTCCACATCGCCGCCTGGACCGCATCCGCAGCGAGCCTTCGGCACCGCTTGCACTCCCGGTTGGTCCTCTTGACCGTCTCACACCCGCCGGTCGGCTCGCCTTCAACCTTGCTGATGTATTGCTTACAAACGTCGTGCTCCTCGCCGGCCGTGTAGAGGAAGAGACCGAGCACGTAGGTCGTTGCCTTGTGGCCGGTGACGACCCCCCGTTTGAGGAACACAAGGCTACGCTGTATGTCCTGGTACGCGAAGACGAGCGTGAGGCCGATGATAAAACAGGCCTCCGGGTTGCCAGCGCCAGCCAGGTGGTTGACGACGACGAGGTAGCGGTTGTTGTCCAGCCATTTCATCGCCTCCTCCTGCTCTAGCGCCACGCGCCTCCCCACGGCGCGCTCCTTGGACGCCTTGTACTTGGCCTTGCAACTCCAATATACATACACAATTCAAGACGTCAGAATTACTCCGTAAGAGAAATTTAAAATTAAGGCAAAATTAAGGGTGTTGTTTCTAGTTATATTAGTAACATGTTTCTCTAGTCAAATTAAAAGCCTAACATGTATGTATGCATGAAAGGATTGGTTACCACAACAAACAGTAGTACGTGGCTCGTAAGCTGTAGAGGTCAGCCATGGGCTAAGGAGAGCTCGTGGCCACAAGGCCGAAAGATGTTGACGACGACATTGTGCGGAAGAGCGACTGCGATCGCCGACATCCTCGCCTTGGTCCTCGCCGTCATGCCCCATGTGCTCACCATGGCGCGCGACGTACGGTTTGTAAGTTTTTCTCCTGCTAGCATCAGAAGTATCACTAAAAAAATACTGCTAATTTTACAAGTGTCTGAAGCATGCTAGAGTTGAAGATGGAGCGCATTTTGGACCATATCAAGTGACTGAAGAAGATTGTGTGTGTGCATGTATCATTTGTTGTAATTTATGGCATATTTGTTAAGTAGCCGGATAACTATATCACAGACTGTTCTTATTAAGAACCGTCTGTGAAGCGTCCACTATCATAGACGGTTATTTTTTAGAACCGTCTGTGATAATTCACAGACGATTTTTAACAATAACCTTCTGTGACGTATGCGATTACTACATACGGTTATTTTTAAGAACCATCTGTGAATTATCATAGATGGTTCTATTTACCGACCGTCTGTGATAATTACGTATCACAGACGGTTCCAAAGTGACGTATCATAGTAGGTTCTAAATGGCGAAGCATCTAATATAGCCTGTTTTATACTAGTAGTCTTTGAAGTGTGCAATGCGGACAGAGAGGACGGCGGCCACCTCTTCTTCAACTGCGTCTTCGCAAGGTCCTTTTTGGCAAGCGCTAGGCAATTGCCTTCACTGATCCCTGTGTCATAACCCTTCCACGACCTACCTACATCCCTTCTAGACACTACAACACAATTCCTCCTGCTACGGTACCGCCTGTATAGAGGATGCATCCCTCTAGCTTGAAAAAAATACCGCATAGAGATCGACATGCGATCTCTCTTTGGAAATCTCTCTTTTCTTCATCTATTCGTGTAATGACTTAAGCAACTTGGCATTTAATATAATTCAGGTGGGGAGCCTTCCCCCGGTGACCTTTATTTTATTTTTTATTTTATTTTTTAAAAAAAAGTAGGTTCAGTCTCTCAAAGAAAAATTGATACACATATTAGAGCAAGCAACAAGTTCAGGAGCTATTCTGCAGCAAACATTCACAAACTGTAAGTAGCAGGTAGTATACAACTGTACAAGAATGCAATACTAGCTCCTCATGTGTATGGACACAGGGCACAATTAGTACCCGAACGTACGATGACCCCAACATACAGTCACAACTTTTGCAACAAAAAATATATATGTGCAAAATTTAAAACTACTTACTTATAAAACTTTTGATTTCATATGTGTAACAAAATTTCACAACACAAAAACTCATCGCAACCACAAGTGAATGCAACACAAGGGTAGAACGGTGCAGCATGTTTTATCAAACTAGGTGGGTGAAAAGAAGATGTAACATCTCAGAATCAGAATCCCAGCATTTCAAAAATTGTTGCAACATATGGAAACACCTATTGCAACATCTCGTGAATGACTATGCAACATTTAAAGGCTTCTTGTGCAACAAATCACAAACACAGTGGAAAAATCCGACATAAGAACTTCTTGCGCCGTTGCAACAAAAAAAAACTCTTGCCACAACATTTGATACAACACGCCGCCTCCCGCCGGCCGCTCCAGCGTGCCACCTCGCCACCGGACGCGCTCGGGTGCGGTGCGCCTTCTCGGCCGTCGCGCGCGCCACGCCGCTCGGGCTGCCTCGGCTCGCCTCGTGGGCCTCCACCGCTCGCCACATCGCTTGGGCTACCTCGGCTCGCTTCCTGGGCCTCTACCGCTCCGACGCTACCCCACCATCGGCCGTCGCCCGACTCCACGACAGCGTCGAAGGTGTTGTTGCGCCGCTCGAGCTCCCCTGTCCCCCTCTTCTCCTCCACTGCTCTCTAATTGATCCCATGGTTGATGATCGGATTTGATGGATGGAGATTGGACTGAGAAGGGTTTTTTAGATTTTGTTTTGGCTTCGTTGTGGTGAGACGATGGGAAAATGGGAATGGGAAAGGAAAGGTGTTGATGATAGAAAAATGAGAATGAGAAGTGTTTCTCGCAGCGAGCGGAGATAAAGGGGATGAGTCTTAGAAGGATAAAGAGCGAGTAGTTGACAACAATACACGTGTTAGTCGTACAATCGGTAACGGTAAGATCGAACAATAAGAGCCGTACGTATTAATTCCCATGTACATAAAGTTACAAACTCCACAAGCTAAGTTAGTTATTAATGTCACAATAATGCAAAGGTAATTAATGATTTGTATTAATTTACAAGTAAGTTGAATTAGTGGAAATCTCCATGATCCTCCCCAGCTCGTCCCAGCTGCTGCCGCTGTCCCTGACGCTCATTAGCTCGCTCCACCCAGGTGCTACCGCCGACGGCGGAGGAGCTCCAATTCCCGGCGTCGACATGGCGGCCGACGACGCGCTATGGAAACAATGTAGCAGGGAATGCTGGTGGTGATTAGTAACGTGAGCACTCTCGGTGTCGACCCTCTCGTCCGACTTGAAGCTGTTGGTCGCCATGGAAGCGTCGCTGGTGTAGCGGTGGTGATGGTAGTACAACTCCAACTGCTGCTGCTGATAGCGATGGCTTCGTTTGTTGTTGATCATGAAGCTGGCGCCTTTGCCATGTTGATCTTGCTGCTGCTGACACCTCTTGTTGTAGGACATGTTCCTTTTGAAGATCCGGCATATCGTCCATATTTCCTGTGATTAATTGCCCATGCATTAATCCAAACAGAAATGATCAAGCACTCACTCAACTTAATTTGCAGAACTTCAGCACTCACTGCATCTTGGAAGGTTTTAGGGGCAGCGTTAATGGAGGCTTCGGCAGGTGACGAGGGTAGGCGGAACTCGTGCATCATCCAGTCGGTCTTGGTGCCCTTGCTGGCGCTGCCGCGGTAGTAGACGAGGGATTTCTTGAGGCCAATGCACTCACCGGCTCCGGCACCGGCGCCAGCGCTTGTGGAGGAGGAGGAGGAGGAGGAGGGTATATGGGCTTGTCGATGCCGGTGGCCTTCCAAAAACCAGAGCCGGTGAAGCGGTTGGGCCTGACGCTGTTCCTGTACTTCCTCCCGCGCAGGCAAAAGAAATACCACTCTTTCTCCCCTGATCCCTGCTGCAGATGGCTCGATTCTGCACGCACGTACAACAATTACAAGTACTCCTTAATTCGCCATGTGCGTGCATGTACGACATCATCAATCTCTCTCTCTTAAATGTTCTAGCTCGACTCAATCTTAGTCTTGATGGGAATCTATTGCGACTTCTCCACTCCTCAGAAGGACATATCCAAGTGCAAGAAGTACTATATATAGTCTGGTAAAATTGATCTCCTTTTCTATTTCAGAACTAAAAAAATCGAGAGATCATATGTTTACACATGATTAATTTCAGGCAAGTTAATTTGTAGGACCCAATTAATTAGTTGTCGAGATGATGTGTCCATCTGTGAAACGCAAGTGTACTGTGACAAAACTCCAGCAACCTTGAAGACTTAAGTACGTACTGCATAATCTCAGTATCTTTGGGAAAGCAAATTCTGGGAAGAAAAACGAAGATACAGGATGATGAAGGTAACTAGATATTGTGTGCTTAAAACTGAGACTAATACATAACCTAATATCATTAACCCTAGCTCAACCGTTGGACACCATGAACAAAAACTAAGATGCGGAAGCTTGAGTATTACCCGAACTTGAAGAAGCCATAGGAGCGACAGATCAGTGGATGTAGGGGTCGTTGCGTGTGCTGCCGTCGGGGTCGGCGCGGATCTGAACGTCGGGGCTTCGGCTTGAGTCACCGGGAGGTAGTAGTGAAGACGATCCAGTGGCCGTCGGTCGGTCCAGTGCCTGTCGATCCGGTCTCGCGATGTCGTAGTTTAGGTCTTCGTTCTCCTCAGCACTTCGTTACAGATCGGGTGTGTATAGGGATGTTTCTGAGTTTTGAGTCTTAGCAAAACCCTGCCGTTTCCCTCTGATTTTATCTAGCGCTAAGGAGACCGGGACCAAAACCAAATAGCAGTTGGAACCGCCCCCGATCAGGGCGCGTTGGTGGGGCTTGCCCCGTGAGACTCGGTCTCGGCTGTTAGCCGAGATCAATCTAACATTCTCCCCTTTGATCGTAAGGCTAACAACATAAGTCCATCCTCAAATGAAAAATAGCATACCAAGGCAATGTGTGGCATGGCCAATGAAGTGCCATACAACCTCAGTACCTATAGTATACTATCTCATTTTTAAAATGGATATTCATAATACTTAATGGGAGTTGGTTTGCTTTAAGGTCCTTTATCCAGAATCAGAGGCTTTCCAATAAACCCATGCCGGCAACATGATCACGAAATATATTGGGTGGTAAGCCTTTGGTAAGCGGATCATAAGCATTGACTTAGTACTAATATGCTTGATACTAATGGTTTGATCCTGGATTCTATCTTTCACAACATGATACTTAATGTCAATGTGTTTGGCAGCACCACTTGACTTGTTGTTACTCGCATAAAAGACTGCGGGTTCGTTATCGCAGTATAAGGTGAGTGGTTTAGAAATGTCAACCACTCTAAGGCGGAATAAAATTCTTAAGCCATACAAATTCGCCCGGTAGCCTCATAACATGCCACAAACTCGGCTTGCATCGTTGAAGATGCCGTAAGGGTTTGTTTGGAGCTTTTCCACGAGATAGCTCCTCCGTGAGTGTGAAGATATAACTGGCGTGGATTTCTTAGTATCAACACATCCCGCAAAAATGAATCTGAATAACCAACAACTTCAAGGTTATCGGTATGCTTATATGTGAGCATGAGATGCTTAGTAGCTTGCATATAACGCAAGACTTTCTTAACGGCTTTCGGTGGTCCGGTCTGGATTTGGTGATATCGCCAAGCATTAGGTTACAAAAGCTAAGTCGGGCGTGTGCTTACTTGAGCATACATAATGCTTCCGACGGTGAAGCGTAAGAGCGATCTTCATCGATCGATTTCATATTGGTTCCTTGGACATTGAAATGTCCCAAACTTATCGCCTTAACGATAGGAGCGGGTGAGCGAGCATTTATGCATATTGTATCTCTTTAGTACTCTGTCAATGTATGCCTTTTGAGATAAACTTAATACTCCTTTGGACTGTCGGTGAATTTCAATGCCAAGAACGTAAGAGGCATCACCGAGATCCTTCATATCAAAATTGGATGAGAGAAATCTTTTGGTTTCAAACGGCATATCCTTATCATTGCTAGCCAATAAGATATCATCCACATAAAGCACTAAGATGGTGAATTTACTCCTTGAACTTAACATATATGCGATTATCAACTTCATTTTCCTTAAATCCAAAATTCCTTATAACTTTATCAAATTTGAGGTACCACGCCTCGATGCTTGTTTTAAGCCATAAATAGATTTCTTAAGTCGACATCCCATGTGCTCCTTGCCTTCCACGACAAAACCTTAGGTTGAGTCATGTAAACATTTTCTTGCAAATCGCCATTAAGGAATGCCGTCTTAACATCCATCCGATGTAGCTCTAAATCATAATGAGCTACAAGCGCCATAACGATCTCGAGCGAATCCTTAGTTGAGACAGGAGAAAAGTGTCATTATAATCAATCCCCTCTCTTTGTGAGAAGCCTTTTGCTCTGAGTCTTGCTTTGAACCTTCGATATTTCCCTTAGAGTCATGCTTTGTTTTGTAGACCCATTTCTGACCCTCATTGTTTTGACTCGTCAGAATTTCTACTAAGTCCCATACATCATTAGTGCTCATAGACTTTAGTTCATCCTTCATGGCATCAAGCCATTTAGGACAATGTTCACTCATCATTGCTTCCTTATAAGAGGTGGGATCATCTACCTTCCCTATATCATTAATATCCTCATTCATGTAAACAACATAATCATTTGGGATGGCAGATCTTCTCTCCCGCTGTGATCTTCTAATAGGTTCAAAGAACTATTGCAGGAGGTCACGAGGCGCGAGAGACCGCCGAGGCTCATCATTAGGTATGACATTAGGAATTTCAGAGACCCCAACAGTGGGTGCATCAACAGTATTTGGTACTGGAGGTGCAACCACCTGAAGTGCAGGAATAAAAATCTCTGGGATAAGCGGTGAAGGAACGTAAACCCGCTTCTCTTCAAGATCAATTTTCCTAGGCTCCAGGTCATCATTATTTTCTAAGAACACAGCATGTCTTGTTTCTACAAACTTAGTTGTTCTATCAGGACAATAAAACCGATACCCTTTAGATCTTTCAGGGTACCCTATAAAATGGCAACTTACTGTCTTAGGGTCTAATTTTCCAATATGTGGATTAAATATCTTAGCTTCAGCACAACAACCCCATACTCTTAAATATTTCAAACTCGGTTTTCTCCCAGTCCATAATTCATAAGGTGTCTTAGGTACTGATTTACTGGGAACCCTATTAAGAATATGTGCTGCTGTCTTTAGTGCCTCCATCCATAAACCGGTGATAAACTAGAGTAGCTAAGCATGCTCCGTACCATATCCATAAGTGTATGCAGTTGCGTCTCTCACTACCCCATTTTTTGAGGTTCACAGTGTAGAATATTGGGCAACAATGCCATTTTCTGAAGGAACTTAGCGAAAGGGCGGGAATTTGGCCATAAGGGCATGTCTCCATAATATTCTCCCCACGGTCCGATCTTACCACTTTGATTCTTAGGTTGTGCTGATTTTCAACTTGACCTTAAATATCTTAAATTTATCAAGTGACTCGGATCGGTCCTTAATGGGAAAAATATAACCATAACGGAGAAATCATCGGTGAATGTAATGAAAGAATCAAAACCATCCAGCGATGTCACGGAAAAGGACCACAAATATCGGTATGAATTAACTCTAATAGTCCTGAGATGCGAGTTGCTCCCTTCTTTATTTTCTTTACGTATTTTCCTTTAATGCAATCAATACAGTGGTCTGAGTCAGAGAAATCTAATGGTTGGAGAATCTCTTCCTTAATGAGACGCTCCATTCTCCCCTTCAAATGTGGCCTAAGCAGCGATGCCACGGTTTGAAGAAGTCTCATTATTCTTTTAAGCATAGTATCACACACATTCAAAGATATCGATGATTCATTAAGGAAAGCATATAAAGCTTGTCTTGTCTAACAGCAAGACCAACATTATTTGAATTGAATGTGATAACACACTTATTGTTACCAAAATTACATTTAAATCCTTCATCGTCCAATAAAGATACTGAAATTAAATTCCTCCTAATGGAAGGAACAAATACTACATTATTAAGACGAAGTGTGAAGCCGCTATCTAGAACTAAGGAGACAGAACCAATTGATTCCACTTCGGCTTCTTTTCCATCCGCGACTCTAAGACTTCGCTCCCCCTTTCTTAGTGTTCTCACGGTATGGAATCCTGTAAAGAGTTGGTAACGTGCACAGTTGCACCTGAGTCAATCCACCAAGATTTAAGGGAAAAATTAGTATAAAGGGTTTCATCAACAAAAGTTATAGAATCATTACCCTTCTTGGCGAGCCACTTTAGGAAACCAACACAATCCTTCTGGAAATGTCCTGGCTCCTTGCAGAAGTGACATGCATTCCCACTTGGTGCTTTAGCAGAAGCAACATTTGGCTTAGGTGTAGTTTGCACCTTAGGCCCCGATTTATCTGAATTAGGAGAGTAGTGCGACCTTTTCTTGGATTTGAAGTCCCCGAGAACTTCCTTTGCTAGGACCGCCAACTTGATTCACCAAATCTTTCTTTTCGCCCTAATCCTTTCTTCCTCCTGGACACACATGGCGATAAGATCGCTCATGCTCCATTTATCTTTCTGAGTATTATAGTTTATCTTAAAAGCAGTGTATTCAGAAGGAAGAGAAGTCATTATGAAGTGGACTAGGAAACCATCAGATATTTCCATGTCCATGCCCTTGAGTTTTCCAGCCATATCAGTCATCATCATGATGTGCTCTCTTATACTGCTGGACCCGTCATACTTAGTGGATAGAAGCCTCTGGATTAATGTACTGGCATAAACCTTAGTGGAGCCTTTGAATTTCTCCTCTACTGAAGCCAGATACTCCTTAGCATTTGAGAATGCAGGATTGCTCCCGATTCGGCGAGATAGAAGTCTTCATAATCATTAGTGATAGACGGTTAGACCGCTCCCATTTTTCAGCATTATTATCATATATTTTCTTTTTCTCATCGTAATCGTCCTCACCAATGGTGGGAGAAATAGGAGCAGACACTCTTAATGCATAATCAAGATCTAATACTCCAAGGACAACTGAAATTCTTTCTTTCCAAGCGGGGAAATTGCTCCCCGTAAGCTGCTCAATGTTGTCAATTGTAGCGGCAACATTTGAAGCATTCATGGCTGAACATTAAAATACAGGAAAAAATTAGAAATAGCATAAAAGTATTGCATGTCATTAACCCTACGTTGGTCTGATTAATAACATGCAAAATTACAGTTCTAGTTTATATCACCGTTGGGCAGAAAATAAAAGAACTATAACAATTAATGTGGCGACACATGACTACAAACAACGTTGGTCAGTATGTAATCATGTGTATACATAATGCCAGAATAAATCATAAAATTCTCTAATTAAAATATCTCGTTGGTTCAATTTTAATCAGAGACTGAATTTATACCGAAACATGAGCAATTATCATTAATCAAAACAGTACACAAGATAAATAATAATAAAATTTGAATCACAAATTCATTCTGAAAATTGATCAATTATCATTAATGAAACAGTGCACAATAACTAAATAAAGAAAAAACATAAGACTTTAAACATAAAGCTACTGTGCATCGGGTGCACAGTGCCCGGGCTCGGCTTGGTCCGGTCCACGCCGTTCGGCCCACTCACGCGCGTGACGCCGGCCAAAAAAAAAAACGAATCAAACGAGAGCCGTTGGATCTAAATGGATGGCCGAGATCGCTGCGCCCTAACACTTCCGGCCGAAGAATCGACGCGAGCCATCGGATTGAATCGGACGGCTGAGAGTGAAGATCGCGCCGTATAAAAAACGTTCGGCCGACGGGAAAAACCCTAACCCTAATCCATTTTTCCCGATCCCCTCCGGAAAAATCGCTCCGCAGCTGCGGCGACGCACGCGAGAGAGGCGGCGGCGACGCACGCGGGAGAAGCGGTGGTCTCAGCTCCGTCAGCAACGGAAGTTCGGAGCGGCGATGGAGTGGCATGAAGAGGCGGCACCCGCGACTCTTCTCTTCGCGGCAGCGCGCGGCCGAGTCGCGCGCGGCCGTCAGCGAGCCAGTGGTGCCCTAGACCCGAGCATGCTCCGGATCTACAAAAAACGTAAGTATTCCACCGCCGCTACTCCAGATCTGAGTTTTTGAGGGTCGGGGCTTTTGATTTCTTTAGGGTTTTTTGACTGAGGATTGAATCCCCTCCTTCTAAGTGCTAAGCCGAGTCAATAGGACCTAGATCCGAGCGGGTAATCATATGCTGAGGTTTAATCGGGTTCAAGGATGAACTAGGGACGCTCTGATACCATTGTGTGCTTAAAACTGAGACTAATACATAACCTAATATCATTAACCCTAGCTCAACCGTTGGACACCATGAACAAAAACTAAGATGCGGAAGCTTGAGTATTACCCGAACTTGAAGAAGCCATAGGAGCGACAGATCAGTGGATGTAGGGGTCGTTGCGTGTGCTGCCGTCGGGGTCGGCGCGGATCTGAACGTCGGGGCTTCGGCTTGAGTCACCGGGAGGTAGTAGTGAAGACGATCCAGTGGCCGTCGGTCGGTCCAGTGCCTGTCGATCCGGTCTCGCGATGTCGTAGTTTAGGTCTTCGTTCTCCTCAGCACTTCGTTACAGATCGGGTGTGTATAGGGATGTTTCTGAGTTTTGAGTCTTAGCAAAACCCTGCCGTTTCCCTCTGATTTTATCTAGCGCTAAGGAGACCGGGACCAAAACCAAATAGCAGTTGGAACCGCCCCCGATCAGGGCGCGTTGGTGGGGCTTGCCCCGTGAGACTCGGTCTCGGTACATTAGCCGAGATCAATCTAATATATATATATATATATATATATATATATATATATATATATATATATATATATATATATTTATATAGCTTAGATTCACATGATCTGCTAGCAGCTGGATAGGATCGCTAGAAAGAACAATATCATCTCTATTTCAAAACAAAGAAATTATATATGAAAGAACAAGATCATCTGAACTCCGAATTGCAGTTTTGTCTCTAGCTCATCTCAGCCAGCAGCAGAGGCGGAGCTGGGTCTGTCCGAGGTCCAGGATCGAAAGGTAGTCATGTTAATTTCTTCGAGAAATCAGGAGAGAAAAAACGATTTAGGCCCCAGCCCGAGGTGTGGCTTAATTTGACCAGAGGTACGCAACTGGCTTAATTTGAGTAATCAAAGAAGAATAAAACCATGCACACATATGAAATAATCAAAACTTACCTGGAAGATCCCACGGGTCATGCTTGTAGATGTCGATCTCCTTGACGATATCAATACTGAAAGCCTTCTTCTCCACCTTCCTTGTTAGATAGAACCCGACAAGCTCCTGGTCTGTCGGATGGAATCGAAAGCCTGGAAACACCAAATCCTCCTCGTCTTCATCTTCTGCTCCTCCTCCTCCTCCTGGGCTGGGAGTGCAACTCTCCTTGATCCTTTCCAAGTACTTCTTGTCCTCCATGACTCAATTTGTAGGACATATATACTACGATATGTTTCTAGGGTTAGTAGTTGCTTTTGCTTACATGGTGATGGTACAAATGCTGGCTGCTGTATTAATAGTGTCTTTGATGACCTCTCCATACTTAATTGGTCCTTGTAAATAGTTACTGTAGTATATATACATTGGCTGGGTTGAAGAGATAGTCAGGGAGCATGTTGGAAATTTTGGCCTAGCAGGTCAAGTCAATGGAATTGAACCCTCTGTCTCTCTCTCTCTTTCTATGGCTTTATTATTGATAAATAATAGTGCCTTAGATGACTCGCTCTAAACTTAAATATCTGGAGTATTTTGGCACATTGTAATTAGAAGAAAATATATACGGTTGTCAATCAGCAGAACTGAAATAATGCAGTCAACACCTGTAGATTTGTAAGAAGAAGAAAGCAATCTTTAAAGGCGCGGCGGCACATGTAAGCCCTCTAAAAAATGTCCGCGCATTGAAGAATTTGTCTCTCTTTTTTTAACTTTTCTAATGGTTAGAATCATACGCTACGTAGGGCCCACAAATAATCCTTTCTAGAGAAAGATCAAATTAATGCATGGTTGCTTCTGTGGCACTACGACGACTTTCCTGCAAATGTACAATATATATAGCTAGTATCCCCACCTTGTCGTACTCCTCCTACTTATAAATTAGAGTCTACTTAGAATGCAGTAATTTTACAGAATTTTTGCAAAAACAATTCAATTCCCACAAGATTCAAGTGAAAGAAGAAAAAAAAAATCATATATTCCAAATGAGACCTTAAGGTTTGTTCGGGTTAGAGGACTTATTCTATTTCTTGTGTGATACTTTTCCCTAAAAATTTCTTATGCAACTCTCACATTCCACCCTTGGTAGAAGTTTTCATGCATGTGCAGTATCCATTTAAAAAAAAAAAGTTTTCATGTGCAGTACTGCTGCTATCCGTACAAAGGAAATTTCATCTAACTTAGTGGAGTATGTGTTTTTCAATAACATGTGATAAAATTGTGCATGCATGGTGCATAAGTCTTACACCTCACATGATTAATTTACTTTCAAGTATTACTAACATATCCTTTTGTAATATATGGATAATGTGCATCAAGTTATCAACCCTACCACATTCTAGAAATGACTATTTAGATCATTTGAGTTGATCTAATTAAGCTAGATATTGTGCAATTCTATAATTGGATATATTGATTTTCTAAGCTTGAATCCATAGAAAATTTTGGATTTTTTTTAAAATAATATTTTTTAACAGAAAATTACAAAATTAATCTGGCGACAGGAAATGAACAGTCACTCATCGCCAGTTCGGGAATCCAGCTATAAAAACCCCAAAAAATCAGCCCAAACTCATTTTAATTCCCAAAAAAACAGAAAGAAAGGAGGAGAGGGGAGAAGAAAGGTAGCGAAGCTCTGCCAGTTCGTCGCATAGGAGAGATAGACAGAGCATCAGATCCGATCGACCATCTTGCAGGTATATTTTTAAAAAAACTTTGTACATTATGTCAAAACATTATCGGTTAGTAAACAAAAATAGCTACATATAATTTAGTAGATTAGATCAATGTGGTCCAATTAAGTAGTACATCATTTGAGTTGTGTACGAGGTAGATAGAGCGTAATGTAAATAATACCAGTTTTATTTAGCTCCCCATTTGTGCGCGGTAATTATATTGTTAATACTGGAAATTATTTTTTAAGTAGGAAAATAGCATGACACATTTTAAAATTGAAAGAAAATTCGTAACAACTAATTAGGGTAGATAGAGCCTAATCGAATTAATCGCAGCTTTATTTAGCTCCCTATTTGTGTGCGGTAATTATATTGTTAATGTCATGAATTAATTTATAACCAGAAAAATAGAATGACACGTTTTAAAATTACAAAGAAAATTCAAAGTAGCTAATTAGGGTAGGTAGTGCCTCATGCACCACCTGCTCTGCAGATCCGCTCACACAAGTGGTTCATTATCTCCTTGTTGTAGCTGGGTTATTGCACTGAGTAGGTCAACATGCCAATCATCAATAATGCACATGTTTGGACGGCCCTGTGCAACAGAAATCCTCACATTCTTCAGGGATTCCTATCTTGTATGACTCGAAGTAGCCCGGGGAGGTTGTGGTAGGAATCCTCTAACGTGCCGAACCTTGACTCCACTGCCTTCTGTTTTGTCCTCCAAGCATTGGCATAGCTGATTGTGTACAAGAACATTGCCTCAATTGCACGAATGATGGATCGTGGCTCAAAATCAAGATTACTCATGATCTCACTATACATGAGGTTGGCGATGAAGCCTGATGACATATTCCTGTGGGATTGCACTAACTCAGCGACGACGCATGTGTGTGGGACCACTATAGAGCACTTCCAGTAAGTGTCCCACTTCGGCTTAAATGCATGCACTCGCTAAGGGCATCCCTCTATTTCGCACTTCATGCTGTAGCATCATGAGTTAGACTTGACGACTGTGAATGTGCGCCGCACCGACAAGACCCAGAATTTGACCACCTCCTACACGGCCTCCTTGCATTTGTCCATAGCTCCTTGCCTGACCTCGCTCTGGTCGTACTCCCACGGTACACGGAAGCCTTCGTCGACGACGAGGTTGTCGAATTGGTATGTGTTCTACTCGGATGGAACCGCCAGCTGGTCCACTTCATCCTCGTCGTTGGATTCTTCATCTTATGATAATGCATTGTAGTCCCGGATTCCTGGTCCATCCTTTGCACTATGGCTTCCAGCTCCTCACTCTCGTCAGCAAGCCCAGCGGCTGCTGATGGAAGAGCTACTTCTCGTGGTCTTAGTCGCTGACATCGGCAACTCAGGGAGCTTGGGCCTTTGTGCGCGCGCTGCTGTCTGGAGTCACCAGCTTCTTTTTCGGCATCGCCACCCCCTTCTTGTTCAGCCGCGGATGCAAGAATGGGCTTCACATATGGATGGGCCAGAAGAACCAAATCTCACCCTCCCTCCCTCGCCATGTGTAGATATGACTGCGATGACTTTGTTCCCTTCAGTTGCATTAACTCTAAATATGTGGGTTGTGTTGCTCGGAGGGTAAGATAACTCAATTTCAGATCATACGCATCACGATCCACTTAGAATGTGTGAAACAATCACCGCATCACAGCGCCCCATGTACGGCCCTCTGCTCTTAGCAGGGGCACGGTCGCCGATTGAAAATAACGTATATCAATCCCCTCGTGACCATCCAGAATAGTCTCGGACCGCAGTAAATTTTAAAATTTGTGACGTCGACATAATTGACGCACTGCACCACGAAGAATATTTTCACGATTAACCACATATCTAAATAAGACTACCCACCGAAAAAAATTATGTACAACATACTGCACTACGCAACCGTACATCAAAAACTATGTAATCTATTAGGTTCAAAAAAAATACCTCACAGGTGGGCAACCGAACGGGCAATGCTTCGATAGCTTCTCTCCTCCCCTCTCCTCCTCTCCGTTCCCTCTCTCTCTTTTCTGAACACAAATGAATCATGGGTTAAATTTTAAGGTTTCATCGAACTTTTATAGGAGAAGACGTTTCTGTCGACAGGAAGTCGGACTGGCGACAGAAGGGGGTAGGGTACCTGTCGCCAGTTCAACCGGCGACAAGAACCAATTTTTGTTATTTTTTTGGTTGACAATTTATTTTTATAATTTTTTTTTAAAAAAATCGCATGCATCTCAGTCGATGGATGGCCATTTCCGTCATGTGGTCTTTTTCATTTACTTGTTTTTCTATGAAATTTTTGTTGTTGTTTCTATTCAGTAAATTTCTTTATCCAAATTGTACTCCACGCTATTGCAAGTGCAGAATTTCTTATCTGAATTGTCAATTGATGTTAACTACTGAAGAATATTAGCCATTTTTATTTCTCAAAATGAATGCAGTGTTCTTATCACCACTAGAGTCCATCATTTTTTAAGCCACAAGTGGGATAAGTTCAAAAGTTATGTAAAATGATAGAACTACAAATGAAGAACGACTATTCTACTTCTTCTCATCTCATCTCATCTCTGAAGACAAAAACTAATCACTCTTCCCTTGTGATGCAGTGCATGAACACAATATACAGTATTATCTAGCAAGGTTGCAAGAGATGGGAGGGAATTGTGCACGCTGTCAAAAGCGCGCGGTAGATTCGGCTTCATATTTTTAGCTCTCACAGAACTATTTACTTGCAAGGAAAACAAGTGTTTAATTACGTACCTTGGGTTTCACCCTGAAACCTGATCACTCATGTTTTTTTTTTTTGACTGGAAATAGAATGGGAGGCCCCAACGGTATATATTTAAATAGAGACAAAAATTATGCACAGGAAAAAAGAAAAGGAAATTGTGTATGCAAATGTATTCAGTCTGCAATCTCCACACCTCGTGTGTAGTCCGTGTAACACATTAGGCTTATTTTCCTTTCTACTCCGACCCACCAAACCCTAACTGCTATTCTCTCTTTCATCCTGCGGTTGTCTCTCTGTGTGTGCGTGTGTGCGTGTGATCGAAAAGCAGTCCTCTGTTTACTCCGAGCTCCCCCACTCCCTCTCGTATTGTTGTGATTGCCCAGTTCGAGCAGCCACCGCGCCTCCTTCCGGTTCTCGCCGCACCAGTGCAGCCCTCTTCCACCCAGGTCAATTTATGCCCAGAGCTTTTTGGAGCGATCCCTCACTCGGTTTCAGTTTGTGGCACAGGAACCGCCGCCTCTCCTCTTCTCTTTCAGTTCCGATCGACCACTTCACTACCGTCTCCTTCGTCGCCGACTATGAACTCCCCCATCACCGTTCGACCTCCTACGACCTCTCTATCGGTCTTGGTAAGCCCCCTTTCTCCGTGCTCAGTTCTCCCTCTTGTCTTTTCGACCTCGCCAAGCAGTCGAAACTCATTTTCGACCATGTCTACGACTACGGCTAAAACCACGACTAGGTAGTCGCGTTGTCGAACCTCCTTCAGACAACACTGTGTAGTCACTACCTCTTATGACCACATGTAGTCAATACCCTCTACGACCACATGTAGTTGATATCCTTTTACGACAACCTATAGTCGAACTCCTTTCGACTACGTCATGTAGTTGTAGCTCCTTCCGACTAAATCATGTAGTCGAACCTCTCTTCGACTAAGTCAACTCGAAGCCAGCAGTACTCGACACGAACAGTACTCAAAGCCACAGTACTCGAGACAAACATTACTCGATATGAACAGTACCCAAAACCAGCGGTACTCGAAATGATCAATACTTGAAACAAAGCGATTACTGAAACTAACGATTACGAAATGAATAGTACTCAAAGCGAGCGATTCGATGCGGAACTTGAAGTTACGTTCTTCTCTGTTATAACTCCGATTCTAGTGATTTTTATTTCTAAATTTGTCTAAATTCAAGGCCTTGCTAATAGCACTGGTCTTATTTGATTTGGAGTTCATTTTTTATTTCTTGTATATTTATTTGTTCTCTTTACATATTTTTTCTTTCCGGTACGTTCGTCCGAATAGAGTTTGAAGATGCGGGAGATCTCCAGTTTGATTAAGCGCAAGACTTTCAAGACTTTCTCACCTTCACTCCAGGCGAGTATTTACTTTGATAATTTTTAACCTACATTTTACGCAAATTATATCCCTTTAAATTACCAAAAATTGCATGCTTTAATTCTTTAAGCAAATGTATGTTAAAGCTTAAGATAGTTAAATACCAATTTCATGATTAATTAACTATTATACCATCCTTTGGCCATGGAATCCATTATTCCATGTCACCCTAGTAACTATATGGTAATTACTAGTTATATGTTGTACTTAAGCGACATGCTAGTCTTACTTAAGTACCAGGACATTAAATTCCCCAATCATCATCTTTTAATCATGAAAGTGGTTTTGGGCAGTCATTGGGGGTAAATGACTGAAAATATTGTGGTAATGTATTTTTGCTTCCCAAAACCCCTAATAATTGATGTTAACTCATCTGGGCGGATGGTAAGGTGGTGGGTGCGGACGTAGCACGAGAATGTGTGGTTTGTGGTATGAATCGCCTGGATGGATTAAGGACTTAATCTTTGTCATAACCTCCTGTGTAAAAATAAGTATAACCACAAGTCTGTAAAGTACAACTTGGCTTAGTAAATTTGCTAAACTCTGAATGTCATCTCGCTGGAGGGCTAGCGGGATCGTGCAAGCACTGGATACGGTCCGGCTTGGATAGGACACCGATGCAAGGTGAAGTTGCCAGCCACGCTAGACGTTGTGGTGTAATCCAGTTACACTAGCTACTGGGGTGAGGAATCTTATGGTATGAGAAACATCTCTTTGTTCCCCACCAGAAGAAACTCAAGGATTTGATACTGAAAGAAGCTCATAGCTCAGCTTACACACTACACCCAGGCAGCACCAAGATGTATCAATATATGAAGATTCTATATTGGTGGCCGCGAATGAAAAGAGACATCACAGAGTTTATAGCTTGTTGCGATGTGTGCCAGCGAATCAAAGTAGAACATCAGAGACTTGCATGATTGCCTCAACCCCTACAACTCCCTCAATGGAAATGAAAATAAATTGGAATGAATTTCATTACGGGTCTGCCAAGAACCAAGTCCAGATGTGATTCAATATGGGTCATAGTTGATAGATTAACGAAAGTCGTCCATTTCATCCCTGTGAAGACCACGTACAAAGGAGACAAATTGGTTGAGTTATATATGTCTCGTATTGCGTGTCTACATGGAGTACCCAAAAGGATAGTCTTAGATCGAGGTTCTTAGTTCACCTCACATTTCTAGGATAGTCTGTATGACACCCTTGGAACACACCTTGCTTTCAGCACAACATATTATCCTCAGACTGATGGTCAGACGGAGAAAGTAAACCAAATTCTGGAGGACATGCTTCAAGCTTGTGCCTTGGAATTTACCGTAGACTGGGAAAAATGTCTACCATATACAGAATTTGCCTACAACAATAGTTTCTAGTCAAGTCTAAATATGTCACCTTTTGAAGCACTCTATGACAGAAAATACAGAACTCCTTTGCATTGGTCAGAGTCATGAGAAGGTTATATCTTTGGACCGGATACCCTCAAGCAAGCAAAAGAAAAGTTTGGCTGATTAGAGACCGCCTTCAAGCAGCGTAGTCCAAACAAAAGAGTTATGCCGACAATCGTCGAAGGGATTTAACCTTTGAAGTTGGAGATAATGTGTATCTCAAGGTATCACTGCTTCGTGGAACCTGGAGATTCAAAGTGAAAGGCAAGCTACACCAAGATACATCGGCTCATTCCCGATCACCGCCAAGCGGGGAGAAGTAGCCTATCAACTGTAATTACCAGAGGACTTGTCACATGTACACAATGTGTTCCACGTCTCTCAACTTAAGAAATATCTTAGAGTACCTGAGGAGCAGACACCAATCGAAGCTATCGCACTTCAGAAAGATCTGACTTATGCAGAGCACCTGATCAAGATTCTCGATGTCGTGGAGAAGTGAACCAGACGCCAGATCATCCGTCTTTGCAAGGTTCAATGGAGCAACTACTTAGAAAGAGAAGCCACCTGGAAGCGTGAAGACCAGCTAAAATTGGATTTCCCGTCCCTATTCAGAAGTAGCTCGAATCTCAGGATCGAAATTACGTTTAAGGTGGGTAGGTTTTTATTAGCATGTTTTTGGATTGTAAATAGTTTTTGCTTTTTCAGTTGGTTTCAAAATTTTATTTCAACTTAAGTTGTATTTTCAAAATATGTAGCTTCTACCTCAATTTCAAAACCTCTCTCTTCGGGCCCAGCACATTTTTCTTCCCCTTGGGCCGGCCGTTTCTACCCACTCCCCTAGTCGTAAGCCATCTCCTCTTTCTCCTCCCGTGGTTCAGCTTCCCTTTTTCCTTTGACCAGCCGGTTCATCCTCTCCTTTTCCCCTTCCGGTCCAATCAAGCGGTGCACCCCCACTTTGGACCTCTGCGCCTATCCCATCGACCAACCCTGCGGATCTGTCCCCTCCGTCACCTGCTCGTGGACTCCGGCACCCCGCCCCCTCCTCATCGCCCAGCACCTGCGATGCCACCTGCTTGGCCCCCAAAGTTGCCGCCTCCGTCAACCAGTCCCGTTGTTTGTCTCGCCAGTGCGTCAGTACCATGGCCGCTTGCCTGCACCTTCTGGCCCTCTGCCGCCACCTGCTCCCCTCCACCTGCCCTTGACTCCGGCACCTCTGTCGCCCGTCCCATCGTTAGCGCCTACTTGTGTCGGCCCCGCCACCTGTGTCGCTGCCCAAGTTGTCGCTCATGTTGCTTCCCCGTTGCACGTGCCTACCCCGTCCCCTCCTACCAGGGTGCCCATGCCATGACCACCTCAGGAACCCGCGCGCCTCCGAGACAAAGATGACTCTGCCATTCCTCCCGTTAGCTATAAAAGGAGCTCAGCCGCCCGAGCAGTCCTCGGTTTTCTCTGAGCTCCCTCACTCCTGCTCATGTTGCTGTGATTGCGCAGTTTGAGCAACCGCCACACCTCCTTCCGGTTCTCACTGCACCAGTGTAGCCCTCTTCTACCCACGTCGATTCGTGCCCAGAGCTTCTTGGAGCGATCCCCTCACTTGGTTTCAGCTTTTGTCACGGGAACCGACGCCTCTCCTCTTCTCCTTTAGTTCTGACCGATCACTTCACCGCCATCTCCTTCGTCGCCGACCGTGAACTTCCCCATCACAGTTCGACCTCCTCCGACCTCTCTATCGGTCTTGGTAGGCCCCCTTTCTCCGTGCCCGGTTCTCCCTCTTGTCTTTTCGACCTTGCCGAGCAGTCGAAACTCCTTTTCGACTATGTCTATGATTACGGCTACGACCACGACCAGATAGTCACGTTGTCAAACCTCCTTCAGACCACACTATGTAGTCGCTACCTCTTACGACCACATGTAGTCGATACCCTTTACGACCACATGTAGCTGATATCCTTTTACGACCACCTGTAGTCGAACCCCTTTCAACTACATCTTGTAGTTGTAGATCCTTCCTAGTACATCCTGTAGCCGAACCTCTATTCGACCAAGTCAACCCGAAGCCAACAGTACTCGACACAAACAGTACTCGAAGCCATAGTACTCGAAACAAATAGTACTCGAAACAAATAGTACTCGATACGAATAGTACCCGAAGCCAGTAGTACTCGAAATAATCAGTACTCAAAAGAAATAGTACTTGAATCCAACAGAACTCGAAATGAATAGTACTCAGAACCGGCAATACTCGATGCTAGAACTTCAAAAGCTCTGTTCTTCTCCGTTATAACTCTGATTCTAGTTGTTTTTTTGTTGTAAATTTATCTAAATTCAAGGCCTTGCTAATGGCACTGATCTTATTTGATTTGGAGTTCATTTGTTATTTTTTGTGTATTTATTTGTTCTCTTTGCCTGTTTATTCTTTCTAGTATGTCCGTCCGAATAGAGTTTGAAGACGCGGGAGATCTCCAGTTTAATCAAGTGCAAGACTTTCAAGACTCTCTCACCTTCACTTCAGGGGAGTCAATACTTTGATCATTTTGAACCTACATTTTACGCAAATTATATTCCTTTAAATTACCAAAATTTGCATGTTTTAATTCTTTAAGCAAATGTATGTTAAAGCTTAAGGTAGTTAAATACCCATTTGATGATTAATTAACTATTATACCATCCTGTGGCTATGGAATCTATTATTCCATGTCACCCTAGTAACTATATGGTAATTACTAGCTATATGTTGTACTTAAGCGACATGCTAGTCTTGCTTAAGTATCGGGACATTAAATGCCCCAATCATCATCTTTTAATCATGAAAGTGATTTTGCGGACGTAGCACGAGAATGTGTGGTTTGTGGTATGAACCGCCCGGATGGATTAATGACTTAATCTTGTCATAACCTCCTGTGTAAAAACAAGTACAACCACAAGTCTGTAAAGTATAACTTGGCTTAGTAAATTTGTTAAACTCTTAATGTCATCTAGCTGGAGGGGTAGCGGGATCGTGCAAGCGCTGGATACGGTCCGGCTTGAATGGGACACCGATGCAAGGTGAAGTTGCCAGTTGTGCTAGACATTATGGTGTAATCCAGCTACGCTAGCTGCCGAGGTAAACGTCCTGCACAACTTATGGGTGTTGCCCATATGGGTGAGATGACGGAAGGGGAGAGATAATTTGAAAGGTTACTGTGACGATCGCTCAACTACATGACTAAAGAATCATGTGGGGCAATGAGTATGATTGTCTCTTGTGGGTACAATGTACAACCTCTGTAAAGTCTAAACTGTTTAAACAGCCGTGCCTACGGTTAAAGGTGGACATGAGAACTTAACTTGAGTTAGTTCTATTTATAAAATCTTGTGGATGGAATAAAATGTTGGTCGGACTGATGTAACCTTGTTTTGGTTTTTCCTGGGTCGTCATACTCAGTGGTGTTGGTAATGGTGGATGTAACCACAACCAAAATAAGCATAAAGTGGAGGTAACTTTTGTTGTATTAAATATTGCACAATATCTCTTGAATAAAATGAGCTTTGGTCAAACTGCTAAGCCATAGGAATTTCTAAATATTGTAGTTGAAAATATTGCTTTGAGCAAATAAAAAAACCCGAGCCATCCTTGTTAAGCCTTGCATGTATTATTACTGCATTGTGTATGTTGGCTCGCGAGCACGAAAGTTGTGCTCATCCTCGCTCTTTTCCCCCAAACCCTCAGAATCGGGAACTCATGGAGACTATGTATACTACGAGGATCCGAACGCTGGGGGCCCCGGAGATGATGAAGAGTAGTGTAGTTCGTATAGTTTAGGTCTCACCTCAGTTTAGCTGACTCCGTTAGTGCTTATGTGCATCTAATATTATCAAGTCTTTGGATAATATCGGACGCACACTGGTTTCCCCAGTAGCTTGCCTGTGGAGAGATGTGCTCTACCCCCTTTTACTTCCACTGTCGCTTCCGCTTTTATGTAATGTAATCTTTTGGCATTTTCGGCCTTTATTGTAAAACTTGACCTGATGTGGTCCACTTTGATGTCTGTAATATGTTGTTTGGTTCAATTTACATCGTATATGAAATGATTCAGTGATGTATCTATGAGTGCTATCTACTGATCCAAAGAATAACACGATATTTTCACAAAAGATTTGGATTTACAAAATCCGGCTCTGACACAATACTTGTAAAAATTTCTAGGAAGAGTAACAACATGTGCCCCAAATGCAAGTCTTCCGGGCAATTGTTTATAGGCAAGAACCTCTGAACATCCGCCATCAATTTATTATACTCCTAAGAAGCTTGTGTAGACAACGCCAAGTTGAATTGATGTCATATCTGGGTTATGTAGGAATTGAGATACTGAATATTCCTTGTATTTAGCAAACCCAATATATGTTAAGATTCCAAATGTCTGACCAGAACAATGTCGAGTTCCCAACTCCTATTGTAGCCATTGCAATCCCTCTACAAGTATAGTAATATATTTCATAATATCTTTCCATAAAAAAGAGCCAGGTCCTCTTGTACAATGGGGTATCTGATTCCCAAAGTACGTAGACCAAATCAAATTTATCCAAGGCAAGTCATGTTTATTGTAGAATTTGTGCAGATTGTTCATTGAGAGAGCTTCACTTTGACTTTGAAACCTGATCACTCATGTCGACCAAAACTGCTCGCCACTTTGCTTCATTTATCTTCCTGCGCATTAAGTCAAAATATTCTGTTGCTCGAGCAGAACAGATTCAAAGCGAAGTAGACGAGTTCCAAGCATGGTTCACAGTTTCACCGAAATTTCGGACATTTCATTGCCCTCTGAAAGAAAAAAGTTTCGTTCAAATTTTTTCGTTTTGTTTGAATTTGAAGGGTTAAACAAACTAAAAGTAGTGAATGAATCACAAAGACAAAGGTGATTTTGCTTTGTCCGTGTGTTCTTGAGGTCCTGGGTTCGAATCCCAATCTTTATTTTTTTAGAAATATTTAAATTTTAAAATTCAAATTTGATCAAACCGTTTGAACGAAATTCGCCCAAAATTACCGAAATTTCGGTCCTTTTGCTGCCCACCGAAAAACAAAAACAAAACGAAAGAGTTTTCCCTGGTTCCAAGTTCCAAGCTTCTAGAGTCAATCGAACAGTCAGACACGAGCAACAAATCGATCGGTTTCAAGTCCTATTGTTTCAGTAGACTACATGCTGCATTACTCATGTAGACTCTGCAGAGACAAATGCTACTGCTAGACAGCATCTGTGATGCTGATTAGTTCAGAAAGATGCATGACTGCAATATGTTCTTGCAACAGTTAGACAATCCGGCTTGCCTTTCTAGTTATTCCACTGGTTACACTCCAGAATCAGATGTTTCTTCTCAGTTTTATTGAGTTATATATAGTAGCAGCATCCATGCTGACATTTTATTTAAGTACATCCTTTCTTTGTGAAGATTGCATAATGGTAGTTGAGTTGTAAGGGTGCAACACTACCTTCATCTTATATGTGAAGCTAATTTTGAAAGAGAAGCTCAGCATCAATTTACTTGAGGCCTGCAGAATAGTAAACCAGTGTGAAACTGTCCGATGCTTCCAAAACACATCGTTGCCAGTTGCACCTACCATGTCGCCTTGTCTCCTCGATTTAGTAAAGATCGGCATGTATGTTTCTATCCTAGAACAGTAGAACTTGATTAGAAGAGTCTAAGAGGAGACGCGTTTGTCGTCTAATGACCTCATGAACTCGGTTGACCTGTTTCTTTATGGTGACATTGGATTAAAAATTCCTGAAAAATCTTCTCCAAAATTGACCCTATGTATAAATTGCTGAAGAATCTTCGTCTTACGTGTATCATTTATCAAGTACGAAACAGGGAATCTCATTGTTTCATACTAGAAAAGTAATAGCTGAATCCACTGCGAAATGAAACGATTACTGAATCCAACTTTTCTCGGCGTTTCATATAACTTAATGGATCGAGCTATCGCCTTTTCGTCGTAAATTGTAGCATCCATAACAGTGCAAAGAATCCTCGCAAATTGCCCGTGTAGAACTTGTTTAGTGGTATTTTCATTTTCAGCTTGAACAATCGCATAAGAAAGAGAAGTACTTTTTAACCGCTGGTGAGACATGTAAATCAGCTTTGTAGCTAGCTATTAGTAAAAGAGTGCAAGCGTGAACAAACTTTGTGACACTATCAGTGTTCTTTTCTTAAAGAGAAGGTTGACTTTCAGAGACAAAGCTTAGAACAAACACATCAAATTAAGTGCATGCTGGAAAGCAAAGGTGCAAGCGACAAGTTTTCTTTTCCTCCTTTGAACCGGCTCGGTAGAAAAAAAACACGATTTACGGTTGGTATCAAGGTCTATCAACTGTCTATCAGGGGACGAAAATGTTAGCGTCCATCAATCTGGCTGATGTGCGAGGCCTTGGCTCTGTCGTCTACTTATTTGACGAAAGGGAGGGGAAATAGCAGCACCACTTGTTAAGAAAGAAAGAAAGAAAGAAAGAAAGTCGAGATGTGGTATGGCTACTACCTCAGAGACAAAAGAATGGCAATTTGCAAATTTGTTGGTCATCTACGCATGCCAAATGTTCGTCTCATTATTGTGTTTTTCAAGTGTCAGAGTAATCCAGGCAGGTTGCAGCTCTACAACCAGATCCATTGTCGTCTAGTCCGGTTAGGAAACCTGGCTTTCACCCAGGCGACCCGGGTTCAAATCCCGGCAATGGAACTTTAACTTTTTTATTTTTGCCCAGGAACAGAATAAAAAAAAAGCTTTTGCACTTCTTATGAATTAGCTTGAAATATCATGACATAAATCTGATCGAAAGGAACACGCACCATTTTGGTTGCGCTGTACAGCATAAAAAACACAATTATCATTATTCAGAAATTCTCTTTGCTTGCCTAAAAAACACAACTCTTATTTCTCTCTACTACTTGGAAGGCTTCAACATATTTTGGAAGGCATCACTAAGTTTCGATGCTTATTTCTGATAAAAAGAAGAAAAATCGTTTCAACTGGGCTCCTCATTGCGTGTTTGTGTGTTTGTGTAATGGGCTGCCATGCTGTACCTGAGCCGTAACTTCCAAACCTGCAACGGTGAGAACTAAAATGGGCTAATCAAAAGCATGCAATCCTTGGTTCGAGCAATTGCACTTGGGCGGTGGGCTAATTGCCTTGGAGGTCCAATCGGGGCAGACTTAGCCTGCTCAGTCACACCGACTCGATCAAACACTTAAAACTCTAGGTTCGTTAGACCGCACAAAGAGAGAGAGAGAGCAAGCGGCGTGCGACGGCTCGGTGAGGACGTGGCAAGCCGGGGTGAGTGACGTGTGTCGCGGGGAGTCGGCGTGGTAATTGTGGCAACGACGATGAGCAAGCAAGGAGGGCGGTGGGAAGCCGGCGCAGCGACGACGACGAGCAAGCAATGAGGATGGCGATGCGCCTCGGCATGAGTGGATGAGTGCCTGACCGGCTGACCTCAACCGTAACAGTGAGCCTCTCTTCTAGTTCTGTTATATGAAAAAAATAATTTATCAATTGTAACTGTTTCAATGTATTGAATAGAAACAATAGCCAAATAGTTTGATTGATTGTTACTGACTTGTTCATAGATTGCAAAATTGGATAAGCGAACCTTGAACAACCTCCCATATAGCTTGTCCTTCGCTCTCAAGGAAGACTGCATGGATTCTTCCAATAGGCATAGTCGAGCCCATTGAAGACATGGGGCTTTGTCGAGTACTTATCCATCGCCAGGTTCAGTGACCCTAAGATCAAGATTGAACTAACTAGTCTCGATACCACTTGTTGGACCGAAAAGGCGACTAGAGGGGTGAATAGGAAGCACGCACTTTTTCAACCTCGATTAGATTCAACACAAATTTCACCCAATAGCTATAGAAGCTATGAAGATCGATATACAGATCAATGAAGACTAGGATTGAATCCAATCAAAACCCAAGCAAAACAACCAAAAACAACCAAACGACTTTCCTAGTTGAGACTTGGTCGACTCTATTCAAGGGCGGTCCGACCGGTCCTATGGGCGGTCCGACCTCGAATGAGGCGGTCGACCTCCTAGATGAAGTGAAATCAGCTAAAAACGGTTGCAAATAGATGTAACTTTTGATCTACAACTCCAAACTTGATGAAACTTGGTACACACCTTCTCTAGGATGTCAGTGAACCTATTCCAATCAAGATCGTGAAGATCTTTGGAAAAGTTCAGACCTTTTTCAGTTTGAGAGGTGGAAGGTTTGAAACCGAGTCAAAGCGAAAACTATATCGAAAAACTTGCTCGTGGGTGATTGATGATCAAGATGATCTTAGATGTGTTCCTACATGTCCAAAGCAAGCTAGATCATGCAAAGAAATCAATCAAAAACATGCGAATCAAAGAAAGACTCAAAATCACCAAATAGAGAAGAAGGGCAAATGAACTCATCTTGAAGAGAACTCTTCTTGGATTGATTTGATAATGTATCGATTTCTAACCACTCATACGGATACGCATGGACACAAGATCAAACATCTCTCTCTCTAGAACCCTAATCTCCACTAAACCTTCCCTAAGCACTTAAGCCAAAACTAGGGTTTCAAGCATGAAAGGGTTGAAGGATGCACCACCTCCTCCTCATTTATAGTGGAGACTTAAACCTTCTAGAAGAGTAACCCTAATGGCTCCGAAGGCCCAAAACAAACGGGTCACACTCGCGCATCTCAGCGCCGCTTCATCTCCTCTTGACCTACTCCGCTTCTCCACGCCATCTTGCGCCCGAAGTCGCAAATGTCACCAAGGCGGTATTTGGTATAATTACAAAATACCTTCTCGATCTTTTGCAAAGACCAGAGTCCCATCTTTGTGAAGCACCTCCCATGCTTCGCCACGTAGGTTGATCACGGCCTCAACATGCTGACAAGTTCTCCCATCGGCTCCTCACCGTAACCACCATGGCACTTGCACCGACCCTCGCGCATGATCCAACCATCGCACGGAAGCAAGCTGCGGTCATCCTTGTCTATTTCGCACCACACTTGAGTTCATTGACCACGCCTGCATGTCACGATCGTCTCGACCTCGCCTTCCAAGCCTAGTCCCGATCATCCTCGCCTGACCGTCGCCTGACCACCAAGCAACCTGCACAACAATAAACAAGCAAATCGAATCCGGAACAAGTTCTTCACAACTTGACCCAGTTAGTCAAAACATGCATCATGCAACACATATGCCGAAACACATGACTTTGACTCAAATACATCCATGCCAAAGTTGCCATTATGTGATTTTCAAGTCGGTATCGCAGTTGCGCTCTACGCTTGCCTGTCGGTTGAACGGTTTCACGACGGTTCAACCGATGGAACTTATTTATTTGCAGAGATAAAAAAAGCTTTGATTATATAGCTGAAATATCATGTAATAGAAGGAACACGCACATTTTGGTTCATCAATAAAAACAATTACATATGAAATCTCTTTGCTTGCCTAAAAACACAACTCTTATTTCTCTCTACTACTTGGAAGGCTTCAACATATTTTGGAAGGCATCACTAAGTGATGCTTATTTCGATAAAGAAGAAAAATCGTTCAAGCCTCATTGCGTGTTTGTGTTTTGTGTAATGATCCATCTGACAGTAACTTCAAACACGGTGAGAACTAAAATGGGCTATCAAAAGCATGCAATCCTTGGTTGAGCAATTGCATTGGCGGTGGGCTAATTGCCTTGGAGGTCAATCGGCGACTTACTCTCCGCTCGATCAAACACTTAAAACTCTAGGTTCGTTAGACGCACAGAGAGAGAGAGCAAGCGCGTCGGTCGGTGAGGCGTGCGGGGTGAGTGCGTGTGTCGCGAAGTCGGTGGTATTGTGGCACGCGATGAGCAAGCAGGAGGCGGTGGGAAGCCGGCGCGCGCAGCACAAGGCATGCCGAGTCGCGGCACACTTTAAAAAAAATTATCTTTATAAAACAATTTTTTTTTAAATGAACTAGTACTCTTGAAATCTTATGTCTTATTTGTTTGATTTTTTTTTTATAAAACAATTGTTTTTTAACCTTTCTTCTTTTTAAAACCGTTTGAAAACCGTTTTTAACCCTACACCTTTCTTTTTTCCCAGGCTCCCAGAAGCGTGAATGAAAGGTGGTAGGATGTCAGGAACCTATTCCAATCGAAGATCGTGAAGATCTTTGGAAAAGTTCAGACCTTTTTCAGTTTGAGAGGTGGAAGGTTTGAAACCGAGTCAAAACGAAAACTATATCGAAAAACTTGCTCGTGGGTGATTGATGATCAAGATGATCTTAGATGTGTTCCCACATGTCACAAAGCAAGCTAGATCATGCAAAGAAATCAATCAAAACATGCGAATCAAAGAAAGACTCAAAATCACCAAATAGAGAGAAGAAGGGCAAATGAACTCATCTTGAAGAGAACTCTTCTTTGGATTGATTTGATAATGTATCGACATACCACTCATACGGATACGCATGGACACAAGATCAACACATCTCTCTCTCTAGAACCCTAATCTCCACTAAACCTTCCCTAAGCACTTAAGCCAAAACTAGGGTTTCAAGCATGAAAGGGTTGAAGGGGTGCAGCCACCTCCCTCCTCTATTTATAGTGGAGACTTAAACCTTCTAGAAGAGTAACCCTAATGGGCTCCCGTTAAGGCCCAAAACAAACGGGTCACACACGCACGCATCTCGGCGCCGCCTTCATCTCCTCTTGACCTACTCCGCTTCTCCACGCCATCTTGCGCCGCGAGTCGTCAAAGTCACCAAGGCGGTATTTGGTATAATTACTAAAATACCCTTCTCGATCTTTTGCAAAGACCGAGTCCCATCTTTGTGAAGCACCTCCCATGCTTCGCCACGTGTAGGTTGATCAACGGCTCTCAACATGTCGGCAAGTCTCTCCCATCCGGCTCCCACCAGAACCACCATGGCACTTGCACCGACCCCCGCGCCGCTTGATCCAACCAGTCGCACCGAATCGCCTGATTCGGTCATCCTTGTCTATTCTCGCACCACACTTGAGTTCATTGACTCACCCGCATCGCCGATCGCTCGACCTCGCCTCTCCAAGCCTAGTCCCGATCATCCTCGCCGTTGACCGTCGTTGACCACCAAGCAACCCGCACAACAATAAACAAGCAAATCGAATCCGGAACAAGTTCTTCACAACTTGACCCACGTTAGTCAAAACATGCATCATGCAACACATATGCAATCAAACACATGACTTTGACCTAACAAAACATCATCGCCACGGTTGGCCGATGAACAATTGAAGCCGGTCCGATCGCCTCGGTCGGTCGGCCGCTTCAGCCACTACGGCCTCGATCCACCACAAGGCCGGTCGGACCGCTCAGAGGGACTTAGCCAATTTTCAACCCGAAAATCCAAACCCATCGGAAACTTTAAACCAATAGAACTTTTGCTTGGGAACTCCAAAATTATGAGACCAAGTGTATTAGGATCCCTCACTTGTCTACAACACCTATTTTTGGCCCAAACCCATTCGACCATTTGGTCACGGCCGGTCGACCACGCACATGGTCGGCCCGACCGATTTGGGACCGGGCGGACCGCCATGCTATGGCGGTCGGACCGCCTCGCCCGTAATGCTCGAACAGATTCGAGACTTTGTCGAAAACCCGTGAAACGACAAACCGTTAACGCCATTGCCAATTGTCACATCATCCTAAGATCTGGAGCATATCCCCATGATATCCACAAAAATCAACATCACAACATATGACAGTAGAAAGTAATGAAATTTGTAGTTGCAATGCACTAACCTATGAATGGCCTGCAACCACTCATGAAGCCTTCTTTCTGTGCATTGAGACATATGAAGAGATCGTGGTATCTAGGATTAAGATCAGGCTAGGGATTCAGAATTGTAGTTACAATGCATCTGCTACCTGGGTTATGGTTTAACACTGTCTATAGGTAATCCCTAATCCTCATATATTGCTACTTGTGATTCCCTAATACCACCTTAGCAGCTTTGCTCCTTGCCCTGTAAGCCATCATCTTAGAAACTTCCACCCCATATTTCCTTATGCCATCATCCATCAATGCAGTCACTTTCCAGTCTGGATCACTTCTTATTTCCTCCTCATAAACTTCGCTCAGCCATGAACTATTAACTCTACTACAATCCATCGTGATGCCACAGGTGTGAGGATCAACCAACTTCCTTATAGCAACAGTAGGCTCTCCGGCAATTTGTGATGCCAACATGGAGAATGAACAAGATTTATGCACACAACACACCTTCACTCTGTCCTTGTCATTCCTCAAGTACTTATAATATCTACTCTGAACTATATGGTAGCTCTTAAGTGCCCTCCTGAAATGATGAACATCCTTAAAGCATATTTTCTCACACAATATCGGTATCCTCCTCACAGTGCTCCATAAGTTCCATGTGATCCTCCTCAAGGTCTGCCTGAAAGTCATCCTCCTCAAGGTCCTCACCCCTAGAGTACAATTCCAAAGCTTGCTCATCATCAATATCAATGATGCTTTTACCCCTTTGAAAGCGTCTAGGCCCCTAAAAATTGTCTTGGTAATTAATAACAATACGTGAATATGAGACTAACATGTTTATTGAGTGTTTAAAAGTTTTAGTCCTGCTGACGAATATAACAACCTAGAGATGCATGCTAAAGGTCAACATAAAGATCAATATGGTTCAAGACAAGGTATAAGTAGTCTAGGATCTTTTTTATTTTACCGGCCTTAGGAGAAAAGGATGGAAGACCGGATTTTAGATTAGATATCGTACTATTAAGAGGGATCATGACTAGTAGCTTGATAGCATGTTCTTGTGCTATTTGGATCAATCTAGGATCATGCATGCACTTATAATTTATTTTGAAAGCAAACTTTGCTTTTCTCAGAAATGTCGATAGTACCGACATTTACTTGGCGGTACTACGGCACAGCGGTATGACCGGGAAGGTGGCACAGTATTACCACAACCCGATCGGACCGAAACCTAGTTGGCGGTACACTTTTCCATAGAGAAACCTTTAGGAGCATGTTTGCTCCCCTGGAAGGAGGTAGTACCGGGGTTCATTTGATGGAAATACCGCATCGCAGTACGACCGCATATCCTGAGTTGAACTACCACACACCGAAAGTATTGAAACTTAGTTGGCGGTATGTTATCTTCAGAATGGGCCAGTTTTGAACCTCTAAAGGAAGCGTAGTACTGCCCTATGTGAACGGAACTATCGGAGAGTGGAACCACCGCATATACAACGGCGGTAATACCGTGCCGCAAATTCAATGGCTAGTTCAGAGGCATTAATTTCATCTGCTATAGTCATTACTGTGCAGTCGGTGGAAGTGTGGTAGTACCGGCCGATGAACGGCGGTACTACCGCTCGTGCTGAAAAATTTAGGAACTTGCATCTAACAGTTGAATTTGTTGGTGGGGGTTATAAATACCCCTCCACCAGTTCAAGGACAATAAGAAGAGACCTCATTTAGCATTCTTGGGCTAAGAGTATACTCTCCACATCTGATATACACTTGTTGCATTCATTATGAGGTTGTTGAGCAAAAATTCAAGTGTATTCATTTCTAATTTGATCCTTGGCACTTGATTTCTATCAAGTGAAGATTGTGGTTCATTACTCTTGGTGTTTGTCGGCACCTAAACGGCTTGGTGGGAGTTCTCTTCAAGGAGATTGTGAAGAGGCCCAGCGCCAAATTGTGAGTGGCTCGGTGTTCGCCATCTCCAGAGCGGAGGAAGAACAACCACTAGAGGAATCGAGGAGCAAGTCTTAATTAGTGGAGCCGGTCCAAGTCGTTTGGGCTTTCCTCAACGTGGACTAGTGAAGACCGGCAAATCTTCGATACCACGACAAAACATAGCGAGTCATCATTTGGTTATTTCGCGCCTTCAAGGGCCACGAGTGCACAACGGGACCTCTACGTTGGAACAGGTGTGCGACGGGAAAATGAGAAAACTAGAGTTATGTGTGGTTCTTGGGCTGAACACCTAGAGTTTTGAGTTACTACCACTCAAAATCTAGAGTTTACTTATATTTACTCTTACGATTTCCACCAAAACATTAATGGATGAAAGTGGCATATGCTTTATATATCGCGAAGAATAGTCCTACTAGAATAATTAATTCAGACGAATTTGCAGTACAGGGTACGAGGAGTACAATAAATTTCCTCCAAATATAATTGCTGTTTTGACTTTAATCGCGATTCGTTGCCCGTGTATTGAACGCAGCCGGTCGGCCGGCCTCTGACTGACTTACGTTAGACTTCAAACTGTTTAGGTCTAAACTACGATTACTCTTTGCTTGATTAACCTCCTCAATTCATTTTTTAAAAAAAAATTTATATATGGATGTATATGTTTTAGAACTAGTTGCATGTATGATTATCCAGCTTGGTGCTTAGGCATGAATATGCACTGCTTCTGAGTGACGGCGTAGTTAGCTAGGCATCACGACGTTGCTTCCAAGCCTCTCAAATAAATCTCAAGCTATCTAGCATCTACCATGAAATTCGCAGAAGCTAGTTAACTGGCAGCTTATTCATTGATCGATTTTTACCGAGTAAATCTATGCCCATCTTAATCTGCTTCTGCTCTTCTCTGAAAGCTCACGGTTTGCAGCTCTTCTTCTCTGCTCCATTGAACTAGTACCCTGTTCGCCTGCGGCTACTAATACTTTTTTATTTCTTGTTCTGACACTCTCTAACCTCTACATTTGCACAAGAGCATTCTATATTGCGAGCACCTAATCCTAATCGCCATTGCCGTCACTCATCTTCCACCGCCTTTGTCCATAAAACAGGGCATCGGAAGAATCCAAAAAACTAAATGGTTTTGAGGGAGCTGATGAGTTGGGATGTCATGGCAGTGATCTTATTAGAGTGCAAACAAACAATCAAGAGGGCATAGATTACAACGCTAGTATCTGACTGCTTTTATGCACACAACCTTTTCTTTCAGTTGCAAGTGTATAAAGATTATTATCTACAGGGAAAAAAGTGTAGTGATAAGATGCTGGATTGCTCGATGTTGAGTACTATTTCTCAAGTAATCTTTTTTTTAAAAAAAAGGTAATTTCTTGATAATACGACAAGCTCATCCTGTTCTTATCTCTGGCTAAAGACAGATTGCTTTGTTAAGGCCACCCAAGGAACATTACAGCAGGAAATCAGTATCGTCTGAACATGAGAAAAGAAGCGTGAGCCAGAGGAGAGCGTTCTAGAAAGGGACCCCGGATCTTCCGCAAACACGGTGTGAACAGTTATTTACATCGTGATTTACTAACAATGTTGCCAAATTACTGTATCAATTGATCTCATCGCCTTACGTTTTTTAATCGAATGGAGATAATTTCTAATACTAATACACTACACTGTAACATCACTGTATTTATTGCAGCAGTACAGGGGACCTATTCCTCCGGAAAGACCAGTTGACCTGACCTACCACCTTTCCGAAAGGTACCCCCAGCTTAGCACAAATTGCACGCCCTCAACAGCAGCAGGAGCAAAAAAAAAAATGAAACGTGTCTCTGTCATGACCGTGCCATGTCAGCTTACGAATTACTCGGGTAATTCGTAAATTATGGTTCTGAAAAAGGTACTATAATCTATGTTTATCAAGGAAAAATGTAATTTATGCCAAAGCGGTCCAAATTCAAGGGGAAAAAATATCTTATTCGTCTAATCGTACTATTATTATAAGTGGATGTCCTAATCAAATACTTATTTTGTAATAATAATAATTACGTAATAGTAGAGGGATCGGATTGGAAAAATGTATCTCCGCTGCTGCTTATTCCTTGGCCTTGGGCCGAGAAGGAAGAAGCAAACACGTCATACCAATACCCACGCGGAGCGTCACGTGTTGCAAGATTTCCCAAACTTTTCCCCCCTGAGAATTAGAGGAGTTCTTCCCGAAATCGCTCGCTTTGGTGCGATTTGATCCACCCAAGCTTCTGTACGGAGATTCCTCCGATCCAAACCCTGATTCGATGGCGGCCAACGCCGGCAACAAGATCCGCAACGCCAAGCTGGTGAGGAATCCACATCCCGAATCTTCGATTTCGTTTCTTGATTTCGTCACAGATGGCGCGTCACGTTGAGTTGGCGCGGTCTGGATTCTTGCTCCACGGTTTTCGGCTAATCTTGTTGCAAATCGCTGCGTGTTCGTCCCGATCAGATGGACCGATGCCTATGTGTTTCTTTTATTTAGGATTATCGTGTCGTATGTGACTCTGTTGTGTCGGATAGGATGAATTGATTTACATATGATCGCAACAAAAACACATTTTTTGGGTACTGTGAAGACTTACTTTCTTGTATGACAGATTCTAAGCTCTACCATATGCTGATATGTGTTTACTTGCTGTGTTGGATCACCAGGTTCTTCTCGGAGATGTGGGCACCGGCAAGTCAAGCCTGGTTCTCCGGTTTGTAAAAGGCCAGTTTGTTGAATTCCAGGTGAGTTTTCTTTACGTGTAAGTTCCGATCTAAATTGAGCAGGTCTGTGTGCTGGGGATGCTTAATTTTGTTTGTTCAATTTGCTGCAGGAATCGACCATCGGTGCAGCTTTCTTCTCGCAGACCTTGGCAGTTAACGACGAGACGGTGAAGTTTGAAATCTGGGACACGGCAGGCCAGGAGAGGTATCACAGCTTGGCTCCGATGTATTATCGGGGTGCTGCCGCTGCAATAGTTGTTTACGACATCACGAATGCGGTTAGTAGAACAAGTCAACAAACAATGACTGACTTGAACAATTATATAGTAGATCTTGATTATAGTTTCTCGAGGTTATGATTAACAGCTTAGAGCATCATGCTTGCCTTTGACTAAAGATATGTGTATGACACCACAGCCACGATTAGTACAAATTACTTGCAATTAGTATTTACTAGAGAATCTCCCTTGCTCCTCTGACCAAAGCATCAAATGAGGTCTTCAGGAGAATCCCGCACCAACTTTAAGTCTTTAACATTCAGTCTCTTCCACTGTTCAATCGTTGGTGCAAAAGGTTTGAGTTTCCAGTGTAGTAGTGTACTAATGTTTTAGGTGGAATGTTCTGCTGGTCTTGTGGGTTCCATACGATTGTATCTTCTCAGAGGAGTGATATATTTGTTGGGAACACAAGGATGTTTTGAAGAAAAGAAAAAGGCACCAAAAGAGACTTCTTTTATTTCAAAATGGCACTTCATGAAGCATGCATGTTATTGCCGTAATCCTGATAACTTCAGGTGGGTTTTGCTTGTATCAACCCTCAGGTCTAAACATAGCATTACTGATCTCAATTTATTAGCTAGTTGAAACATTTTGATCCAATCAGTATCCAAACATTTTGATCCAATCAGTATCCATTGCACCCACCCATTCTCTGCTCTGTTTGACAGTACTATGCCTGCTTGTCCAAACGACCATATGTGCTTCTCTGTCTGAATGATCAATCTGTAACTGAAATTGATTGATGCTACTAAAAATTGTTCGCACAATAATGGTTCTGCTAAGCAGCCATATCGCTATCAGTGTTCTGGAAGAATGTTTCTGTACACATCTTTCTGTGTAGGCTGTGACTGCTGAGCTCTGTGTCTAAGTTGCCTTTTCTAGTTATTTGTATGGATCTGTCTCTATGTGCACATAAGCATTATATTGCTAATAGTAATACAATTCAACACAATGAGATCTGAAGGGATGTGCAATTCCAATTGTGTGTCCACTACTCCGCTTCCTCCTTTTAGGAATTTAGGCTGCATTAGTGCCCCCTGCTTTTACATATGTTGCTTTACTAAATGAGTCATCAGAACTGAAGCAGTATGATGTACTACTAAGTTGGCCCAACAAACTGTTTGCACTTTTGTATTCCTTGCCTGCATCTTGTGAGCAAGCCAGATGCTGATAAGATTTTTTTTTAGCAAGTCATGTGGTCTTGCATGAGTTGTTACTAAATAATAAAAAAGAATCCTTTAGTTTGGATTTTCAGGATCTTATATACTGGTAGGGATCTCATTACATACCTAATTTCTTATTTAACCTTTACCCACTCATAATCTGCATTGACGGTAAATCTTAACTTGATGTTTACCACGTGCAAATTCAAATCCATTCTGATTTGCACCACGAACAAATTTAAATTCATTCTCATTTGCACCTTTTTATAGTAAGAATGCACATATAATGTTTAAAAAAGGTAGGAATAGTTTACTCATTATTTTTTTCTACCTTGCAGACCTCTTTTACACGTGCAAAAAAATGGGTTCAAGAACTTCAAGCACAAGGTAATCCATTTTACTCCTTTGTAATCTTTTTGCTGTGTTTGAGCCTCTAGAAGTACACACTTATGTGGACTAATGCTTGTTCAAATAAAATTATAGTAATATTTTACATCTGATGGACCACTTGTACAAGTGTTGTATAAGAAGTTGATCTAGTGTTATGATGGCATTATTAGACAGGATATCTCTGAATGTTTTATGTAAATGAGCTGGCAGATGTACAAGCTATTAATTCATGATTGTTTCCATACAGGAAACCCAAATACAATAATGGCTCTTGCTGGGAACAAGGCTGATATGTTAGAGGCGAGGCAGGTGCCAATGGAAGTATGTAATTCCGCTTCTTAAATCCCACTTTTGGCATTATATGCATGCATTACTGCTTTTTTTTTTAGCTACTATGTCGCTGAGATGAGAAATGTCATCAGCATCTTATACGATGCTTATTTCCTCCCAGTTGCTTTCTGCAATCAACATAACAGGGCCCTTGTATTTTCAAATACTGCATTTTCTCCTGTTGCATTGGATATTTCAATGATAAAATATGGTATTGTTGGTATTGTATGTTAAAGAATAGCAAAGATTGAGTTTGGCTAATGTTCTGCTCTAGCTTAACAGAGAAACAAGCTCCAAATGAGAAGCTGTAGCTTTAACTGTTCAGATACAAATTTATGCTTCTCTTGTAAATTGTAATTATAGTTTTGACCGCAAAAATGCATAAGTGGCAACCTTCTACCAGTTCGGTATCTCTTCATGTAAGCAGAGAATATGAAAAGTTATGATACCTGGGCATGCCAGAAACAATGTTTTGCATCATGTGACAGTTTTCTTGCTATAGTGTTCTATTAAATCAGATATACCATTTTGTGTGACACGATGCTATTATTCAATGAAAAAAATTCCTCTACTCCACTTATCGAATCCTTATCAAAAGCTCAATTCTGTGTGGTGCAGGAAGCAGAAATTTACGCTCAAGAGAATGGACTCTTCTTCATGGAAACGTCTGCTAAAACAGCGGTCAATGTGAACGATGTATTTTACGAGATTGGTGAGTATAGTTTAGAAATCATTTTACGGTTGGGTTTCTGATTTGCCAGCTGTTTGCTGTACAAAAAAATGGATATCCATTGCCTGCCCCTAGTAATTTCTAAGCATTGCTATGTTTGTACGTCCAATTTCAGCGAAGAGATTGCTCCAGGGACAGCAGGCTCAAAACCCTCAGGGAGGAATGGTTCTCACCCAGAGACCAGCTGAGAGGATGGTGAGCAGTTCTTCATGCTGCTCGTAAATCATAGTGTGGAGTGTGGACTACATATGCCAGGGCCTGAAATCCAAGAGAAGTATGTATGCACCAAAGATGCAGTGGAAGCCTGTAAAGTGGCTGCTGCCATCCCAGTTGCTATACCCTTAGCCTTTGTTACTTCTTGTTTCTTATCTTGTCATGTTCGTTCTGTAAATGTGAATACTAGTGTATTGCTGCAGCCTGCAGAGATTCAGAAGCGTTGCTACAGCGCATGCTCGTGCTTAAGTATTCCTCAATGAGTGGAATAGAGCAAAGTCTTAGACAGATTCGTTTGATTTAATTCAGATCGTGCAGTGAACTTGGTTTGTAATCAGGCTGTGCAGCTATTGCGCAACGGAACTCTTATGTCTATGTATCCAGGCTGACTCTGCATGTCATGTTTCTTTGGCTAGAGAAGCACTAGCTTGGCCAAACCGACCGTATATGTCACTTACAATCACACAGAATAATTTGTGCTTCGATTTAATGAATTTTTAACGCTTGAAACAAAGCATTTCCAGCACAAAAATGTTTACTCGACAGAAGGGAAACTGCAATTTATCACCAACAATCTGGCAAACGAGACGTGCATCAGCTAATTTAGCTGGTCCAATTCAACACAAGGAAGCTCTGAAACCTCCCAAGGATATGTAGCTCACTAAAGAAACCAGCATCTACACACAGAGACAAGTAACAAAAGAAAAAAGAACCAAAACCAAGAGAGCCAGGGCAGCTGGTGGAAACATATTATTCCAAATGAAACCCAGTATGTGCCGTTTCTTTTAATGCTATCTATAATGTTTTTTTTTTCACTGGATGTAATCTTCGTTGTAGCTGTCGCTGATCACAGAGACAAATCGCTCGAGCCAGGGCAGCTGGTGGAGGTCCTTCATGGTGTCAACGATATACGAGTCGGAGCAGTGGGGTGGCGATTGGCATGGGTGGTCCCCCAGGCTGAAACCCCCTGCAAGGAACCTCTGAATGAGCGCCAGCTGAGCTCTCTCCTGCTCCGAGTACCCCTCAATGGCGTTGGGCATGCAGTCGAATGTGTCCCACGCCCATATCTCAGATGATTGACTGGAATTCACCACCGAGGAGGGCTCAATGCTGTCATCATCCCAGAACACACATTGGCATGTCTGTACACCATTGTTGTACTCAGCACCACAGGAGTAGCAGAACTCATGCCCACACCTGCAGAAGTGATGAAACGACCTTTAGCACCATGATAGGAATTGGAAAATGCATGGAAGAATCAATAATCTTTAGTACATGCGTTTTCAGGGCAATGGCCATATAGATGTGTGGCGGCGCTGACAAAACAGAACATACTTCACTACTTTAGGTAAGTTGGGGGTTTAATCTACCGCCTGTGCATTTAAAAAGGAAGAGCATGACCATGCAAACGAAACCATAATTTTGAGAAACATTCTTGTAGTTCCAGATTTACAATAATGCATCTTAGGCCCCCAAAGGAAGTATTAGGCCACAACAAAGAGTTGAATGAAGTTGTTTCTTATATCATACATAAATATACTACTGTTGTGGGAATGCAGAATCATTAAAGGCCACTTGAGCATGGTCCGAAAATATGGACTGACATAATATAACTAGCTACCACTTTTCTATTGATTTGGGTAACTTTCAAATTTGAAGTCTTGGACAAAGACTAGGACTTTGTCCAGGAGGACAAAACTCAAAACACTACTCCAAGGCAAACTAGGAAACATAATCGCCATTTGTTCATAAGCCATGAATCACTAGCATTTTGGATGGCCTCTTTCAGGATTCACGTATTGGATGGTTTGACTGAAACCCAAGGAAACCAGGAAAAATAAATATTGTTCGTTGATTCAGACTGCAGTAAAGCTCAGTTCTACACTTCTACATATGATATAAGTCTAATTTTCTATAGAAATTCGATGCATCTGAGGATGGTTGAAGATTAACAACGTCAAAGTGTCTGGCAATATGGAAAAGAAATATGCAGAGTATACCAGCAAGTCATATGGAAGCAGCCCTGTGTGAGTTCAATCATTCTTCGACATCTCTGACACCGCCTCCACCTATTGTTTTGTGCAAGCCGATGCAAAGATAAGTCTCCAGCATCTCTTTCCTCGACAGGCAAGCTCTGGTACTCATCACAGCCCATCATGATGTGCCATGGCACTCCACAGTTGATACAGATATCTCTATGGCATTCCGGGCACTCAACACAACTGAGATCTGATTGACTTGATGAGCTTGCCCTAGAAAAGTGCTGACTAAGGTCTAATAAAACTGAACAATTTGGAAAGGGACAATAAAATCTTTCCATGTCTGAGGTGCCAACTTCTGCAAAAGCTCTCTCCAGGGAGTCATAGCTGCTAATTGGAAGGAATGACTTACACTCACTAGCTGAAATATGGTATTTACACCTTACTTGTGGGCATCTTATAGGCAGCTTTGAGGCTTGCAGCTTTTCTTCAACATATGCAATCAAGCAACTATAGCAAAAAGTGTGGGAACAACCCATCTTGATCATCTGAGAACCTCGTTTTTCCTCGCAGCAAATCGGGCAGGTGCCAACCTCATAGGGAGATAGATACATGATGCCTATTGCTTCTTTTGCCAACTGCAAGGGCCTCTCAAGTTCAAAGCTAGGAAGCAGTATTAAATCAAAGTCCTCCAACTTATCAACCAACTCAAGAATCCTGTGTCCTAAAGCTACCAAAAGCTGGTCTTCGAGAATTTCAGCTTCTGCAATCTATCAGTGGAAAAAAACAAGAAAAGAAAGACTTGTTGGGTTATCCAAAGATGCATAGGTTTCGATTTGATACATTACCGAAAGACAGTTGATTAATTGAACTGAAATAGCATAACAGACTAGTATTCTATAATTTCCTCAATAGGCCATTGCATAAAACTGTAAATGACAAAAACGGCAATCTGCAGCTAAATCAACAGAAGCATAAACAGCTGCTGCATTAGCGTTTAGCAGTATGGGGAGTGTGCAACTGTGTGCTACTGCAAATTCACTGCCTTATTCAGCATTTTGTTCCTCACATTTTAATTCGTATAATATTTTTCATATGTAAGACACTTACTAATATAACAGCATTTAGTCAGTAATAGGCGTATACATAGTCTTTGAATTCTCCGAGAAGAAGGAAATCACATGCGATGACTGATTGAATCGATTAACTTGACTAATTTGGAACCAGCCAAAAGGGAAGGAAGTCAAAATCAGCTATCATGGGAATAATTCGTTTATGGTCATTCAGATTTACCAGTTTATGGTCATTCAGATTTACCAGTCAAGCTTGTGAATTTCCCAAACATGATATACATAATTCTGTGAACACGCCTCAAGAAGGCAACCGCGATATTCAGTTTGATAAAACTGAAGACTCAATTATGTGAGTTTTAATTGTGGCAAACACAAAGACTGAATGAAATACCATATCAGTATGAAAAGAAAAACACCAGTTCAGTGAGCTGACTGAACTAAGTGAAACAAATCATCTTAGAGCATCCGATTCTGTGAACAGGTATAAACAAGCGAATGAGCAAACCATATATTACAAAAATCAGAAACTCTTGCCTGAAAGTACAGCTTCTCTGAATTAGTGAAAGCGAAGATCTTCCGTATCCCATTCTGCAACGCCACCAGCAGGCCATCCATCAGTGCCAAGTGCTCAGCCACCAGCTCCTCCACAAAGAAATCGAGCTTCTTCTGCACCCTAAGAACAGGCACCCCGGGTGACCTCTCCATCACCACCCCGATCCCAGAAAATTTCTTCCCCTCTTCCTCCGAGCTCGACACACCCTTGAAGAACAACCGCACCGAAGTCTCATCAAGCTCCCCTTTTGCGACACCGGCAGTGAAGGACTCTTCAGTGTCCTCCCACTCCTCCTCTCCACAGCAGCTCCTGAAGTCATCCTCGCCTCTCAAATTGCCAGCGAACCCACCTTCCGCATCGAACAACCTCTCCTCCATCCTCAAATCCAATCCAATCAAAATAACCCTCTCTCAACTCAATTAGAAGGTTCTTTCATCCCAAATTTTAGCAATCCTCGTTCATTGGCTGACCAAGAAGCTAAAAAACACGACAAGCAACCGAAAAGTTCCCACCAAACACGCCCTTTTGAGCTCAAGACTACCTAATCCCAGCTCGGAGAAGGTGGCCTGTTCCTTTTGCCGCAACTACTACGGTACCAGTGGCCTACTGCTCCGACGACCCCACAGATTGGGGGCTCAAAAATAGCACGAGATTTAGGCTCAGAAATTCGTGGAGAAAATGGCCAGGAAGCACCACACGGAGTTCCACACGGCGAATTCCAGAGCTGCGATGGCGAAATTGGCTGGGACGGCGACCAAATTCACCCAAATGTTCGAGCTTTCTCCGATTCTCCAATTCCTCATATGTGGCACTCGGATAATTTGGACCCCCAAACTGTACACGCAGGGGGCAAAAAAGTCAGCAACACTTGCTCCAATCGCCTGTTCTGCAAGAGGAAAATTACCACGCATTATGACCAAAATCAGCAGCTGCAACCAAGTACAAGCTTCCTCCAACCGCGCAACGAATTGACTGCTCCTAGGATTGAGAAAATTTTAGCTCAAAACATCGAAGCCCCAAAGAGAAGGGAAGAAAATGCATGCCTTGCGGCCGCATCTAATTGTCAATTCTGCGAAAACTCATCCAAACAGATCTCGAAAAATCGAGCATTTTGCGAAGGCTCCAAATTCAGGGCAGGAAAAAAATGCAAACAGCAAGGAGGGATACTCTCTCGCACCCTTTGCCCATGCACCAAAAAAGAAATAAACTGTGAGATTTGCAGGGATAAAAACACACACCCCATCTCGGTGTCCCAAACGTAGCAATCGGGGTGGCCCAAGAAGGAAGAAACCCCGGATTTAGCTCACAGAAAAACAGGGAGAAAGAAGCGCGAGGAAAGCACCTGGGAGTCACATCGAGTGAGGCCTCGGGTACAAGAACCCGGAGGAGTCGTGGGCAAATGGAGACAAAGATGGAAGCTTTTCGCGATGGAGAGGTGCCTTCCTTGCGGCAGTGGAGAAAGACTGTAGGTAAGAATTTATTCGGCGATGGGAGGAGAGAGAGGGGGAGGAGGAGTAGCGTTAAATTAAAGCAAGATCCCTAATTGTTCCTTCTCTTGCAGGCGTGGAAACAATTGCAGTTCTTTTCTTTTAGATAGATTTGAGATTTGCGGTAGCGTCCCTGTAAACATAAAAACCGTAGCTCCTCCACTGTCTCCAGAACACTGTCTCCAGAACAAAGTTCAACAGCATCCCATGAGTTTGTTCGGCATGGTACTACCTCCTTCCTAGTCATGTTAACATCATCAAAGTCGAAACAGATAGCTACTCCTGCCCAAGGTGATACCAAGGTAAAAGAAGAGAAAGCAAAAAGGGAATAAGGAGGGAGAGGACTGGAGGAGGAATAATGGTTTCTCTCTTGCTGCTCCACTTCTCGGTTATGTGTCAGGCATTGTCATAGAATTGAATTGAATTCGGAGAAGAGGAGAGGTGCGAATCGCAAAAGGGTCAAGCAAAGCAGTTGGTCGATTGATTGGGTCAGTGAGTCCGAGAGATTCCTTCCTCCGTTTCCTCCTGGACTGGAACGGAATGCCAAATTGCTAGTGCGTCTTCTTTTTCCCCCTTCTGAAACTGCGTTGGCAAAGCCACCAGATGCATCAGTATCAATGTATCGTCGTCAGCGACTAGCTCTCATCGCCTCCTGCAGTACTGCATGCCCTCGTGCATCCAACTCAGATGAGAAGATTTATTATTGTCAGTGATACTAGTATTGGGATGATTGGTATTTGACCAGCTTGCTTTTCTAAGATCAAGACAGCTAATAGTATCAGAAGAAACTTGGGCTGTACAAACCCCGGCCAGTTGAAATGTACATATATACACCAAGGAAGGACTGAAAGCCACTCGGATTCGGTAGTGGCTTCATCAGTCAGAGATTGATTAGAGGCCAAACTGACAACAGAAGTGAGTTTTTTTTCACATTTAGTTTCTTTTTTCAAATAAAATAGCAAAATTAGTTTTTGTACAAATGCAATAATAAAAATAGTATCTCCATCGCGTTAAACCACCACGGAAGATGATGTGTCGTGTGAAATCCACTCACGCGAACTGGAACCACTGCTGTCTCCCTGACACTCTGCAAGCCACCGTCTTTCCTCCCTCCCTCCTCCACGGTGGCACTGCTCTGATGTGGCATCGTGAAGCGATGTTCATGCTCTAACTATTGTAATCCTTACCTTACCCCCGGCACCGGGTCCGGTACAGTAAGATCCGGGTGCAGCATTGGGAGGTGAGAACCAATACAGTGCCCGCCTCGTGGCCAGCGGCGATGTCCTCTCTTCCACATGGGATCGATGTTACAGAATAGAGAGATTCAGAGCAACGGAATTAGAAACCAGCCGGTGTAGCACATCCCAGAAGTATTTGATGGAATTGAAATACGCCACATACAAGGAAAGAATGGATGTGGGAAACAGATACTGATGATACAGACCAGCCGGTGTAGCATGAAAAACATTTCCATTTCAGAATGGACAGAAATTGCACAGGATCGATGTTACAGAATAGAGAGATTCAGAGTAAAGGAATTAGAAAACTGATGAGCTAGACAAAAAAAAAAGTACAGGCAGTTGAAGAAGACGACGACGACGACGACGAGGGAGGGGTCAGAATTAACTGTGTGTGTGATAAGCAAAGCAAGGTCTTAATTAATCCTCGCAATCAACCGGTGTCATGACTCAGGTGCAGGTGCTCATCCTTAATTTGCAATTGCATTCCTCGATCTCTCCCCCTTTTTCTTTGTAGATTCCCATGCAGCCAAGCCAAGCATGCTCACTTTTACTTTTACACTGTAACGCCCGTGTCCCGTTGGATCTCGCACTCAGTGATTATATATATATATATATTCACACACTGTAATACTACTTTCTCCGGTCAAAGAATGAAATCGTCTTATAATACGTGTAGTTAAATCGTATCGATTTTGATCAAAATGTTATGTAAAATATATAGTTTGGAGTATAAAAATAGTATAAGTGAATTTGTCATGAAAACTAATTTCATAACATTACATTTTTATTTAAAAATAAAAAATATGGTATAAAATTTAGTGATCAAAATGACATCACGTTGACTTTGAAAATTGTAAAATTACTTTCTTTTTCTTTTGTGACTTAAGTGAGTTTATGGTAGGAATGGGTATACGTGCCAGGCTGCCAGCTAGCTACTGTGTGGCCACTGGCCAGCTAAGAACAATTCTTACTACTTAGTCAACATTTCTTTACCCTTCAAAAAAAATATCTTTTACTGGCCGCTATGGAGTTGTATTTTGAACTGAAGAAAAGGAGGGCAATGAAGATCATCTTTATTTCCACACAAAAGCTTACTCCTTGCCGATTTTTTTTTTTTGCCAAATTAGCACTATTTGGACACGGATTAGCAGAAATTTGCAAAAGTGGCCTCCCAAACCATCCTTGAGTGGCACAGACGGCTCTCATGCCACCACGTTAGTGCATCTGCACCACCCGTGTTCGGACCGTCCCTCCCGCGTTCGGACCGCGTCATCCGCACCCTCGGCATTCGGACAGCCCCACGTGACGCCATCTCGGACGCCCGTCCCTCCCTTGGACGGTAGCTCGCGCATTCGTCCGCGTGTGGGACAGCATAGTTGATGTGGTGCGCTGGTGGCCGTCCATCCGTGGGATGGACGGAAGCCCACCCTAACGTCCTCGCATGGGACGGCAGAGATCTCCTCGGTTCACTCGTGCTTCGGACAAGATCAACAATGTTTGGACAGCAGGATTTCTCATGTGGAAAAGCTTGACACACAGGCAAGATTTTGTCCCGCACATGGCCGGACGCACTAAAAGCACACCGAAAGCGCCCTTATGTCTTATCTATCACATCTGTCCCCCGCATGCATGCACGCAGTCCCCCGTGCACATTTCCCTCCCAACAAACCGCACTCTCATCCTCGTTATAAATATGGTGTTGCGAGCGAGGCACTTCGCTCGCACTCACTCATTTTCGCTTGCACTCCTTTTTGCTCGCATTCATTTTGGTCCGTGCTCTCTCGCAGTTTCGGTTTTTATTTTCACAGAGGATTAAGTGTTGTTTAGAGTCGTCATTAGTGGTCATATCAATAGGTAATTTTTATGCATTGTCTTTATTAAATGTGTAGTTAGTTAAATAGTTAATTAGTCATAATTAATTAGTTGTGGTTATTTAGATGTAATTAATTTAGTCCCCATCATTTAGGCGTTATTAAATTTGTGTTCTCAGTTAGTTGCGATAAATTAGGTCATAATGAATTAGTCGTTCTTATATTAATCGTACATATTTTTTTCGTGGCCTAGTTGAGTAGTGTTGATTACGTTAGTCCAAAATATGTGGTTGAATCTACGTGATCATAATTAATTTGTTGGTATTTTACAACTTGTAGTTAGTTAGTGGTAACTAATTACTCGTAAGTAATTTATTGGTAGATAATTAAATTATTGTTTATTAATTAATTATTCGTATTGACTCACTCGAATTTAATTACTTTCTTGTGTGTTTTACGTCATAATTATCTGTGTCATGGGTAATTAGTGGTAAATTAAATACTCATAATTAGTTAGTAATTTTATCTTTATGTAATTTCAAACATGCAAGACTTGGTAGTGTTTTGTGGCGATGGTCTCATATGGGCCGGACCCGATGGGCTGGACCTATCGAGGTGCCATTACAAGGTGGTCCGGGCGCAGAGGCTCGAAGCGATGAATATTCACGAGCTTCGGAGGGAGTTTGACACTGAGGCAACGACAAAGAGGCTTGCTGTCAAGGCAATCACCTACACAAGTAGGGGAGGGGAGGGCGTGTGGGAACTCCTGAAGGTGAATGGAAGCGTAGTATGGGGTCAGTACATGCAAATTGCTTCCCAGCCTGAGGCAGCGATATACGGGAAGCTGGTGGTGTATGTGAAATTCATACGCAGACTATTGGGAGACCATGATGATGTCGGTGCCTCTGGAAGCGGGGAACCGCTGGAGGAGCTTAAAGACGGTAGCATGGAATCTGCTGCTTTGGAGGAAGTCCACGAGAGAGGAGTTGCGTATAAATTTGTGCAAAATGAGAGGGCGGGACTCTAGTGGTCAGCCCTCGTTGACTGCCACAAGTATCTAGCTGACCAGCCTCTGGGGTTCGAGTCCAACGAGGACGCCGACCAAGGCTCGGATGGTAGCGAGGAGGATGCGCCCCAGGGTCGCAATCCTACTGGCAGAATTGTGTCTTCAGAGGTGCCATACGTGGCATCTAGATTTGATGATATCGCAATGCGATCGCTCATACTGCAGTAAGAAGAAGGGTCCCAGTGGGGGTTTGATGCTGACACCCTCTTAGTTGGGAACCACTTCCCTAGCAAATCGGGCGTGCAGCAAGTTATAGCATGGTACGTCTTGTCCATCAGTCGTGTATACCGGGTGCACCGGTCTAACCCAAGACATTACCCAGTGAAGTGCATAGTAGAAGACTACCTTGGCAAGGTCAACGCTCACGTAGCAAATATCTTTGGCTCGATCTTCTCAGTCAAGGCAGTGACTGACCATACTTGCGAGCTTAGTGAGCCGCTGTGACAGCATCGAAATGTGATTTCTACATATGTGGCAAGCATAATCAGCCACCTAGTTGCAGAGGATGTGTTTGTCTCCCCCAAGGTGCTGCTGTCGAAAGTCGCCAATCTGGTTGGTTATCTAGTCAGCTATAGCAAGATCCGATGAACCAAGCAGAAGGTTATCGAGTCTATGTACGAGATGTACGAAGAGGCGTACAATCTTGTATCGAGAATGCTATACCAGATTGCCGAATCAAACCCTGGCACGTACATAAACAAGCTTGAAAGTAAAGACATTGATGGAGGATCCAACTGCTTCATATTGGACCGGATGTTATGGGCTTTCGCCCAGGCCATTGAGGGCTTCAGGTTCTATTGTCCCGTGCTCACGATGGATGAAACTTTCCTCACGGGGATGTACAAGGGCACCATTCTAACTGTGGTGGCGGCCGACGTGAATGACCAGCTTCTCCCGGATGTTATCGTTTTCGCACCGGTGTGACGCTGCGAAGCGTCACACAACCCCCTGTATGTGGCGTAGAGGACGGCTGGCCCCCAACTGTACTGAGGTATGGCCCTAGCCTCCGCGTAGGCCAAAGACTCGGCGCTGCGGACGAAGTTGGGGTACACCCAATCACCCTGTGTGGTGGGAAACAGGGCCCAACTGAAGAGATAGAGAAGGTACGAGACGAGGTGCGTCCTAACAACCTCGACTGTCGGCGGGCATTGACTGAAGTTCCTCAGCCATGTCCAAGTGACACCACGAGCACTGTCCAAGAGAGGTATGCCAAAGGGATGCCCCAACTGGGCCTTCCAATCCGTTGGTGGACGACTGGGAACAAGTGGCTCACCCTTGGTCGGAAGTCCGGTTAAGAATGAGACATCCTAGAGAGTGACTGTCATCTCTCCCCCACCGAAAGTGGAATATGTGAGTATCGGGTCTCCACCTGTCGACAAGGGCCGACATCACACTTCCATCTAGGGTGATGTACCGTCCGACCGAGAGTAGCCTGGCAAAAGGCAACAAGCTCGTGCCCTGAAGAAATGGGACGTAGCGATCATCGAGCTCCCAATAATGCTTCTCAGACCCAAGCGCCAGGGGTGGAGGGCCATCCGCGTCCCTGGCGTTCCACAGCTGGCACTGGTGATGCTCGTCATAGAAGGTTTCCAGTAGCTCCGGTAGAGGCATGACTTGTAGGAGATGAAAGACACGGATTAGTAGTGAACAAATTAATAATGGCTATGAATTACTATAAATTAAAAAAAATACGACTAAACACAGCCAACAAAAAATATGCACTAATTAACTACGACCAAATTAATCATGACTAATTAAGTACAACTAATTATGTACAACTATAATAATAGGATTAAACTAATACGAGTATTTAAAACCTCTTAATTGATTCAGACTAATTATTTACCGCAAATGAATTATAAAAAAGATAGTTACGACTTAATAATGAAACAAATATCATTAAATTAATTTTGAGTAATCAATTACCACAAATTAATTACAAAATAGATAATTAGCACTACATATGGCCACTAAATTAATTACGACTGAATAACTACGATTAAATTAATCATGGCTACTTTAGTACGACTAATTAAGTACATGTGATTAATTGCCACCAATTAATTATGACTGTACAGGAGATTAATTGCCACTAATTAATTATGACTAAGTACATGATAACTAATTAACTAGGCCACAAATAAATACGTAGGATTAATATAACACCGACTAATTCATTGCGGCCTAATTTATCGTAACTAACTAAATAACACAAATTTAATAACGCCTAAATGATAAGGACTATATTAATTACACTTAAGTAACTACAGCTAATTAACTACACATTTAATAAAAACAATTCATACGAGAAAAAAATAAATGTTAGTATGACCGTGACCGCTAATGATGACACTAAACAATCTGAGTACTCTCACACGTGGAAATGAAACCGACCGAGACTGCAAGCGAGGAAGAGTGCACTCACACTCTCAGAATTTATAGCGCGGGCGAGAGGAAATCGGGCGCCACTAATGACAGGAGGAATCTCCCGGCTGCATGCATGTGATGATGTGATTGAAAGATGATGGCGCGATAGAATGGACAAGGAATAAAGATGTCGGTGCGTCACGTCCGACATACGTAGGGACGGACGGCCACAAGTGCCACGTTGGGTTGCCGTCCCAGGAGCGGACGGAAGCGGGAGCAACCGTCCCATGTGCGGACGGACGCGGGATCTAAGAGGGACGGACAACTGGAATGGCACCACGTGGCCTTGTCTCAACGCCTGGGGTGCGGACAAACGCCAGCCACATGGTGCTATCTGAACATGGGACCTCGTCCGTCCATAAATGATGCAGATACACTGACGTGGTGGTACGAGAGCCATTCGTACCACTTAGGAATGATTTCGGACGCCACTTTTGCATATTCCAATTTGGCAAAAAAAAACATCTGCCTACCTGGTCAAAGCATATAAGATAAGATATAGCTAGGATTTGACAATGTACGTACTGCAGCTACTGAAGCAACGGAATTAACAGTAAACCCGACTTAACTTGGCGTTTAGTACCGTGCGTTTGGTTTTTAGGTGTTCTCTTCTGGTTGGAGCGGCACCACTGACGTGCTGTGCCTATGCAACGAACTTCGATAATAAAATATTATCAGATTAAATTAGTTAATACCTGTAGTGTTTTGCTAACTGTGCCGATCATATGGCAGGTAGTAAACAATCAATCTAGCTGGGTGACAGTCTCGTCAGAACGCTGTCAATCTTGCAAAATAGATCCTGCCAAAAGCCAGTGCGTACTAGCTAGTAGTAGACCTGTATAATTAAGGATACAAGTGACAGTCCGCGATTATGTCAGTGAGGGTAGGTACAACGCAGTAGACCATTGCCTTCTAACCGCGGTATTTCTTTAATTAAAGATAAATTTTATAAAAAAATATATTTTCATATGTCTATATAGATAACTCATTCACATATAATGAGTCTTGTTTTTCGTATTACAGTAAACTAATGCATGAGAAACGACTCAATTTTTCTATACTCTCTCTCATCCACATCATCTCGTATCCTACGTGATAAAGTTTATAGACAGCTAACATCATACTATTATACATGCTCTGAGTACACTAGTCAATTCGGTAATGTAAATATGACATATTCAATGCTATATTACTGGCACTGATACTACAGGGTATACCGTCAGAATCCCTGTCTAACGGGATAGGTGGCAGTCGTCCGATTAGATGGGATCGATGTCGACCAGGCCATGTGTGCTCCGATGACTTCACCGACTTTCCTCTGCACGTAGCGCCTTGTTCATCCTCCTTTCTCGGTTCCTTGTACGCCTACAGGGAAGCAAGTTTTGTATTGAAGGTTTAGTTTAAGGTGAGTTTGTGGGGTGTTTAGTTCCAGACGAGTTTCATCAAGTTCAGAAAAGATTTAGACAAATTTTATCAAGTTTCAGAGCAATTTCATGCGAGTTTACATGGTGTTTCACCAAGTTTCAAAAAATTTCAAGCGAGTTTCAGAAGAGATTCAAACAAGTTTTAGAAAGTTGCAGGCAAGTTTACACAGTGTTTCACCAAGTTTTTAAAAGGCCTCATGGGAGTTACATATGGTTTCATAATAGATTCAAACAAGTTTCATGAAATTTCATAAAGTTTCAAACAAGTTTACATGGTGTTTCACTAAGTTTTAAAAGGTTTCAAGCGAATTTCATCAAGTTTCGGAAGAGATTCAAAAAAGTTTTAGAATGTTTCAGGCGAGTTTACATGGTGTTTCACTAAGTTTGAGCAAGTTTTATAATAGATTCAGACAAGAAGTATTTTGATTTGTTGCACTCGTGTCTTCTCAAAATTATATGTTGCAAAAGTTTTTTTGTTTGATTGTTGCATCATAATTATTTCTTCTTGTAGTAGGGGTGTCCATTTGTTGCGGTAACAATCTTTTAGGATTTTTTCCTTTGTGTCGGTTTGTTGAATTGTATGTAACATCATCACAGATTTGTTTGTCTGAAACTTGCGAAGTAGTATAGAAGCACAATTGTGTTTATCAAAACAAGATTGGTACGTTCCGACGAATTTTGTTACGACTGATATATATATATATATCCCGGAACTCTGTGTTGACTTGCCTATTTGTTGCACAGGTTGATGACATTTGTTGCACTTGTTGATCACATTTGTTGCAATCCGAGCGCAGTCGTCTCCATACATCATACCGTTACAAATCATGCATGTATGGGTACTTTTGGATAAGCGTGTCTTTAAGGGAGCAAAAGAATATGCATGTGAAGATTATTGGATGACACTAGATCATCCATCTTGTAATTTCCCAGTGCTGCCTGATGTTGATCAGCAGTTAGTTGATGGAACTTCACATGGCAGTGTGGACTAGTACAATATGGACAACGCGCGCGTGTGGATGGTACTTTGCACCTTTCTTCCACCTCTGGCTTAGCCCGGATTGAATCGAACAGCTAGCTAGCTTTGGATTTCTTCGTTGGAAATCGCACTAGTTAATGGCAATACACATGCATTCAATGTACAGACATGTCGTTCCTCTCCTCTCGTCCACAACGATCAAACTGGGCATGGCAAGTTGTTGTTCTGAAAGCAGTTACAGCAATATCAGAAGGAAACAAATACACCAGTTTGAAGCGGTGAAAATACTGCAGAATCAGTGGATATATGCAGCCCCTGGGAGGAAGAGGGATTAGGAAACCTTCTGATTTTGAGTCCACTGTTACCAACAAAAGCATCCTCTGAAAATCCCACGAATTATGGCCCAGAAAGAGCATAGCTGTAAGGCATCATGCATCTTTCTTTGCCCTTCTGATCGAGTCGACTTCAGCATGCTATGCTATGCTGCAGCTCTGCTCTTTCTGTCTGATGAAGATGCATGATGCCTTACAGCTTGCCTGCTAGTCTTCACTAGATTTCAAGAATGGCAATGGGAATAGTGAAATGCTCCCAGTTCATCGCTGTGTGCATGCTACAACCTTGGTGCTTCTTGTTGGAATAGCAACTTGTATTATCAGGGGTCAATTGGCCAGTATATATACACAATGCATGTTACAGATAAGGAAACCAAATCAAATAGAGTCCTACTCTAACACAAGGTTATCTCTAACTATATCTCTAACACCCCCCCTCAAACTCATGGTGGATCAACAACACTGAGTTTGGAGAGGTAGAAGCCGTGCTGTGCTCGAGTCTGGGCCTTCGTGAAGAAATCCGCTATCTGAAGCTCTAAAGGCACATACTGAAGAGCAATCACCTGATCATGCACACAAGACCTCATGAAGGAAGCATCAACACCAATATGCTTGGTGAGCTCATGCTTCACAGGGTCACGGGCAATACTGATAGCACATGTACTGTCTGACAAGAGAGGAGTCGGTGTAGTAACAGAAATACCAAAATCCTCAAGTAACCACCGTAGCCAAGTAATCTCTGCTGTCAAGAGAGCCATAGCTCGCAACTCAGCCTCTGCACTCGAACGGGACACTGCAGTCTGTTTCTTCGTCTTCCAGGCAATAAGCGAACCACCAAGAAAAACACAGTAAGCAGAGATAGACCGGCGATCAGAGGGATCGCTGGCCCAAGTAGCATCCGAATAAGCTGAAGTCAGAACTTGGTGGAGCGTGGAAAGAAGAGACGGCGAGAGATAGTCCCACGAAGGTATCGCAGAACTCGAAGAAGGTGGCTGTAGTGGACCTGAGTGGGAGCAGAAACAAACTGACTCAGAATGTGAACTGGATAAGTGATATCCGGACGAGTAACAGCAAGGTAGACAAGACTCCCAACAAGATGGCGATAGCGAGTCGGATCAGAAAGAGGCTCGCCATCAGAGGTCGGAGGTGAACATTGAGCTCCATAGGAGTCTCAACAGGACGCTGATCAGTGAGGGAGGCGCGATCAAGAAGATCCTGGATATACTTCTCTTGAGACATAAAGAAACCATCTGGAGTGGAAGTAACCTCAATCCCAAGGAAGTAACGAAGAGGACCAAGATCCGACATAAGGAATCGCTCACTAAGACGAGCCTTGACAAAGGCAATGTACTCGAGTCATCTCCGTGAATGATCATATCATCAACGTCTGAAGAAGAAGAGTCCGACCACGAGGCGAAGTGTGGACAAAGAGCGCAGGATCATGATCACTTCTTTGAAAAGCCGCAGCAGTGACCACACAGAGGAGAAGCGCTCAAACCAGCACGAGGGCTTGCTTAAGGCCATAGAGAGAGCGGCGAAGGCGGCAGACCATGCCCTCGAGAGCAGAATACCCGGTGGCGGATGCATGTAGACCTCCTCACGCAACTCGCCATTAAGAAAGGCATTCTTGACATCAAGCGAGAAAGCAGACCCGATGGCGAGCAGGCGCCACCGAAAGAAGAGTGCGGACGGTGGTCATGTGGGCCACAGAGCAAAAGTCTCGTCGTAGTCACGACCATGCTCTCTTTGGAAGCCACGAGCAACAAGACGCGCCTTATAGCGCTCAAGAGAGCCATCGAGCGAGTCTTAATCTTATAGACCCACTTACATGTGATGGGGCGAGTGAGATGGAAAAGGAACAAGATCCCAAGTACCAAGACGCTCGAGGGCGGCAATCTCTCGGCCATGGCATGTCGCCACTCGGGATGAGTAACAACATCCCGAAGAGGAGGCGACTCACAAGTAGTCGCACCGGCAAAGGCAAAGCAGGCGGGGGCGAATCGATTAGCGATCGCGGAGAGCGTAGCGAGGAGAAGACGGCCCATCAAGGGAAGATGAAGCATCAGAAGAAGATGAAACATCAGGAGAAGTGGGCTCATCTGGAAGATCCTCAATACGAGGTCGGCGAGTGTAGAGCGAGTGTAGTGGGGAGCCGAGGAGCCGCAGGAGACAAAGCGGCGGCGACAATGGCGGAGAGGCCACAGGAGAAATATGTGGAGACTCGGTGGGGCCGGGTGGACAAGGGCAAGACAGAGATAGGTGTATCGGAAAAGTCAAAAAGACAGAGACTCCACAGAGGAAGCCAAGGAGAGCAGGGCGTGGGTAGAAGGGACGAGACTCATCGAAAGTGGCGCCCCGAGAAATCCGCATCCGTCGACCAACAGATCCAAAGACCGATAGCCCTTGTGCTCGCAGATCTGTATCCCGAAAGACACACTCAACGGTGGCGATTAGTTTGGTGCGTTCTCGAGGGGCGAGGAGAGCGTAGCAAACGCAACCAAACGACGAAGGCGAGTAGTCGGGAGGAGACCACAGAGATGCTCAATAGGGATTGCATACCAAGAGCGAAGAAGGCTAGATGTTGACGAGATAGGTGGCAGTGGAAACAGCCTCCGCCCAAAAGTGAGGTGGAATAGAGGCGGCAATCATCAGGGCACGAGCTGATTCAAGAAGGTGACGATGCTTGCGCTCGGCAACACCATTTCGAGCATAAGCACCGGGACAAGAGAGGCGGCGAGTGTGCCTCGCCAAAGAAGGAAGCTGCGTAGGTGATGAGAGAGGTACTCGCAAAGCAGAGTCAGCACGAAAAACACGAATAAGAGTGGAGAACTGTGTGCGAACCATGGTGGCAAACTATTTATAGATGGACAAGACCTCACTACGAGAAGACATGAAATATATCCAAGTATAGCGAGAGAAATCATCTATAAATATGATATAGTATCGATGACCCCCTTTCGAAACGAAGGGAGCCGGACCCCAAACATCAGAATGAACAAGATCAAAAGGACGCTGAGACACTGACTCACTATGAGGATAAGAAAGTGAATCATTTGCCTAACTTACGTACGACAATCTAAAGAGGCGTCACCGAGGCAGATCCCGAAGACCACGACGAACTAAGGATGACAGACGAGATCCACACAGATGACCAAGACGGTGATGCCACTGCTGGAAAGAACCGGTAGACGGAGTAGCCGAAGCAGAGAGACTGGCGGCTACGGGGGCAGCGGAAGGAAGGTGAAGCCAGTCAAGCTCCCAGAGACGCTGTGAGTCAAGGCGCCGAGGGCCAGAACCAACCAGAGCTCCTGTGTGGCGGTCCTGAACACAACAAGAGTCAGAGTCGAGAATGACCCGATAACCAAGGTCAGTAATCTGTCCAGCAGAAAGAAGCTGCATGGTTAGGCGAGGAACATGAGCAACAGAAGGAACATGAAAAGATGAGTTGCTAAGAGGTCCTCGACCAGAGACAGAAAGAGAGGTACCATCAGCAGTAAGTACAGCGGCGGGGAATCAAGAGGTGTAACAAAAGATAGAGTGGAAGAATCGGAAGTCATGTGGAAGGATGCTCCGGAATCAAGGATCCACGGAGAGGTACCTGACTGTGTAGGAGGTGGTTTCTCGGTGCAGAAGAGTCGATCGCGAGAACCCGCGAACTGCCGAGGAAGAACACAAGCGGCAGCGAAGTCCGCTATCTCGTCGATGAGAAAACGGCTATCTCCCGTCGATGAGAGAAAACGCGAAGTAGTCGAACACGGCGGCAGCGATCGTCAAGTCGCTATCTCACCGCTCGATGAGAAAGCGTATCGTACGTCGAAGAAATACCGGTGCTAGTGCTAGGAGAAGAACGGCGTGAAATATACCATTGTTTCTTGTAGCACTGGGACTCAATGTGGCCGATCTTGTCGCAGTAGGAGCAGCGAGGACGACCACCGCCAGATGGAGGGCGGCCACCACCACCTGTGGCAGCCGCTGGAGAAGGCAGTGTACTGAAGCGTGAAGTAGTCGATGTAGAAGGTGTACGGACGGCGAGCACGGAGGGGAGTGGCATCAGACCAGCACCACTCAAACGAGTCTCCTCTGCACGGAGGGGAGTGGCATCAGACCAGTACTGTTCATCCACGTATCTCAGATAATCCTCTGCCTACCTACCAGCTTGTCACTGTCCCCAAGTGGTATATCATATCACCTCCTTCCAATTTCCATGAACTTGAGCTGCTTTTATGTGTGATGGACTGGATCATGGATGTGGCCAATTAACTTGCCTTTCTAACTTGGCAACTTCAATTCCACAAGATCACAAGACTTGATTAATTAATGGCCAGCGCAATCTTCCAAACCAAATTTCTTTTGCTTTGCTAGGCTTTTGAGTCGTTTGAGGTCTCTTTCTCTGCTCTGGACCCTGCCTTGGCTTTAGGAAGCTACCATGATCTTTACAATCTGTCTCTACCTTAATTTGGCTCTCACAAGCCATAATTATTACCACTTGACCCAAAGATTTAAACCCTAACGATTTTTTTTTTCGTTGGCTGCTTAGGTGGATGGCAGGTATACTTCATCTTAAGTAAGAAAGGATAGGATTCTTGGAGTTTTTAGCTTATATGACATTGTTTGTGCTCGAAATAGCAAATCTAGCCACCGGCAGGCGACACGTGTGTCTGCAGGATAGGGGCCTGGACCCGTCTCGTCCACGAGCTAGGAGGCCGAACCCTGTCCGAGCTCCCACAACACGGAAAAGGCAAAAAAAAAAAATTGCACCAATTTATTCTTTTTAATCTTGTCAGTTTATCTCTTTCGTCTTAAGAGAATGTTGAGCAGAAGAGGATGCCTAGATAGGATTATCAGCTTTTGGTCTTGTGAGAAAGAAGAAGAAGAAGAAAAAATGATGTAACATATCATATCACTGCATCATCCCATGCTCTGAGGCCAGAGTCAAAAGCTGGCTTTGGGATGATTAATTAGGTTTAGGCATGTGATTGAGACTCGATCAGAGCCCTGGCAGCAACAGTGTGTGTGCTGTTGTCTGATTCAGTCATGCAGTGGCCGGCATGGCATATGCACAGGCAGGGAAAGGGAAAGGGGCCGGACGCTGTTTCCCCAGCAAGAAAAGGCTTTATAGCCAGAAGCAGCAGCGACGCATGGATCAACGGCAGAATAAACACTACTCGTAATGCACAGTGGAGTACGTACGTACGTCCCACAGAATCAGGATCCCATTCTGTTCTGCGGTTGTGTTCTGTTGGAGTCTATCGTGTGTATACAGATACAGATACAGATCGAGTAGTAAAAAGGCAAGGAAGAAAGTGATGCAACGACTACAGCGCGGTATTCAGAAAGGCAAAGGAGGAAGAAAATGATGTATCACGCACGCGAGGTATGAAGAGAGGAGATTATATAGCCGGGAGGGAGGTGATAAAGAGAGCAGGATGGATGGGGGTTGGTTTGGCAGATTAGATGTTTAGGATGTCACCGCTAAAAATATATATATATACCGGACGCATTAGCGACAGACGATTTTAAAATTGTAACCGTCTATGTTACTAGTGATGGTCAAAATCGTCTGTGATATATAATGATCACATTCTGTTTTTGTTAATAACAAATCCGCAGATTAATTAACCGGTCTGCTAGACTACGACTAGGAGTACTAGTTTTGGAAGCTGAGATCGTTGATGATGAGTTGATTGTTGGAGGGAATGGAATTAATGATGAGTTGATTGTTGGAGGGAATGGAATTAACGCGCGAGTGGCCATCTAACGCGTTGGAGCGTTAATTAACTTGGCATGCACGCACTTATCTTGGAAGAACATTCCACCTGTTGTCCCTACTAGTGTACTAGTATATAAGAAGAAAATAGTTAATTGTATATTCCTATCTAGTGGCCAGTGGGTAGTACTTACTCCATGCAGATGCAGCTAGCTAGCTTTAGTTAACTGAGTACGGTTTGGAACGCGAGAATTTAATTAACCTCGTCATCAGGCGGCATGCATGTCCGCCGAACAAGATAGATAATTATATATGTCGGGGTGAAAATTGGCGGGATAATTCCCCGCACGATCTGACCTTGTATCTGGGGGAAAATTCGTCTACTACTATTTCTTAGTTCTAATCCGCATTTGATACTATCCGTATCTAGAAAATCTTTTAGAATATGAGTTGGGATATCGAAAGAGCTGTATCCGTATTTTATAGGATACCCGAAAGATATCATAAATCAACAAAATGGATATACGATAAACATCACTATCCTCTATGGTTTTCTAGTCATCGATGTCGAATCCGGGAACGAAGTATCCCTGATTCTCTATGTTTCATACATTAGTCCAGGAACAGCTAGCGTACACAGTCAAACACAAGTGATACCAAAATCATATCGCACTTTTATTAATTGATAATCAGAGTTTATTACAAAATTATAGGCACAAAGCCAAACATAAAAGAAACAACATAAACAAATTAAGTAGGTAGGCCACACGATTCGCCACAGGCAATCGTTTGGAGGCGCAGTCTAGTCGTCCTGATCCTCACCGACTTCATAATAATCTTCATATGAAATATGGTGGTGGATACCATCCTATCACATGGCTAACCGCCGAATTTCCCAATTGGATAAACTATCCAAAATTATTTGTTAAAATCTTTTGAAAACAAAACCAAAGTCTAACTTTGAGTGGCTTTACTCAGCATGTCCTTGACCATGGACACGGTTATTCGAATAGTTTTACACTCTGCAGATGTTATACAACTTTACCCACACAACACGACTTCTCTAGTTTGTTTGGCATCCGTCGATACCACTGCTCACTACCTTAGTTAAGAAATTTAGAGCATGTGTCAAGACCTTTACAATGCTCTACTACAAGGTTATTATGCCCGCTAAAGTTTCACTTCCATTGGATTAACTACCCGCCGAAAGGCCCCTCTTGCGCCAAGTGGGACTACTGTCTAACCAACACCCACACATCAACTTGGCATAAACAACAATAAAGTATTACAAATTACTTAGCCTAGTCCTGCCCATACAGGACATGTGGTAGTACGGTGAAGCTTAGCAAGATGCGGCTCAAAAACCGGCCATTAACTAACTTGGGCAACTTCCAATAGAACCCTGGGCCTCGATCATAGAAATGAATCGATCCCGTGCATGAACATACACCCATCCAAATATCCATTTCGCCCAAGTCCAAAACAATTTTAATTTATTTTGCGAGTGAAAATATTTCCTAAAATTTATATGGTAAGGCAATACCATAGAGTTTATTTGAATAATTTTGGCTAAACTCTCCAAATTCAAGATTTTAGTCTAAGCATTGTCTAAGCATGTCAATTTCATATTATTATTATTTAACTATGGTGATAAGGGATAACTGTTCAAACAACAACATGGACCATACAAGGGAAATAGATTAACTAGGAATTTAAAATATTAGGGTCAACATGCTCAAAGGTATAACTTTCCTTGCTCGAAGGACTCTTCTTCTTCTAATTCAACTTCCCCATAAGCGTCTTAATATATACGTGAAAATACAACAAGAACAAACAAATATAAATAAATTCAAATGAAAATACAAATAAACTCTAAATTAAATAAATTTAGTTCTGGAAGGTATATATTGAATTTATATAGATTTAGGAACAAGAATCGACGGATTCGGAGTTCGTATGAAGGAGAATGGACATCCGGAAGTTTGGATATCACAAGAACATATAGAATTCTAAACACTGCTCACTTCGAGCATTGTTCATCTTCTGGGTACTGGTTATCTTCTAGTACTGTTCATCTTTGAGTATGCTAGTCAAGGGAGATCACGACTACACTGGTTGGAGGGAGTGTTTTGACAACACTGATCGAAGAAAGGTTTTAACAACACTGGTTGAAGGAATGATTTATACTACACTGGTCGAATGAAAGGTTTCGACAACAAAGGTCGAAATAGATTTCGACTACACTGGTCGAAAGAAAGGTTTCGACAACATAGGTCGAAAGAGATTTTAACTACACTGGTCGGAGGAAGGGTTTTGACAACACTGGTCGAAGGAAAGTTTTGGCAGCACGGGTCGAATGAACGGTTTCGACTGCACTGGTCGAAGGAAAGGCTACGACTATCTAGTCGAAGGAAGCTATAACTACCTAGTCGGAGGGAACTATGACTACTCTGGCAGCAACGGTGGTGCTAGACTATAAGCTCATCGGCGCAACACGCCACAGCGAGCTACGCGAAGGTGCGCAAAATGAAGAGGAGTAGACACTGAATGACGAGGATTAAAATCTCTATTTATTATTTATTATATAGAGACCATACGTCTTCATAGTCGTAAACCCTAAGGCTAATGACCTCACTGGTCGTAAGAATTCCAACGGTTATATAGTACCCAATCTGGTCGGACATGGTTCCAAACCTAGTCTCCGACCAGTCAAATGCTCACAAGGTTTTGAACTGGTGTCTGGATCTACGACCAGACATATACTTTACCGTGTGACGAATCGCACATGTGCTATATATTCCATACCACGCGACGCTACGATACTGGAGTACGGTTACATGACTCATTGATATATAACCGCACAACTGTTGATACATTATCAACTGACGCCTCTCTTCGACCAGACGCGTTACTTCTTAACAGACGTCTCTCCAAGGGACAACTACTAACGTTTCATCAACTACATAAGGAGGACCGTGGAAGGAGAAAAGGAGGGACCGAAGAGAATCATCGACTGGAATCACTCTCAGAAGATAGTCAGTCGATTAGATTGTAAAGCCGTAACAAGCATTGTGCTCCAGTTAAGGAGTTAGTCTTTGGTCAAGATTACAGATACACTTTGTAACAGCCAGTTCATATCAATAAAGAGCAGCATCATTCCTTACCAGGAGATACGTGTCACTTTTTGAAAGATCTAGACCCGCCATTATGAGTTAATGGATTGTTTTGGTGATTAATGACAAATCCAAATATGAGACTAACTCTTTTATCTAGTAATATCTTGTGTAGTCTCATTTGGATATAAAGGTGAAATTCAATGAGGTATGCAATCGACATCTTAATCTTATATATTGTTGCATTCCTCGAATCCAAAATATAGGTTGAACCCAACCATAAGTTAAACTTGAATATGTGCATATGTTCTTATTACACATTTGTGTATGCACACATTTAGGGGGAGTTCACTCTATATTTTGTGGTTTCATAAGTATTGATCCATATTCCATTCTCCTCACATATTAAGGATCATTACTTTGAAACAAATCCTTTGAGTATATAAAACTTGTGTAGTTCATATATACTCATATTGCTTTATATTCAATTATTTGCAATTGTGTTGTGGGACTAATGTGTGTGCTAAGATGTGTTCAAGGCTTAGTCCGAGTGCGAATGAAGACATGAAAAGGAAATGCAAAGATGGTAAAAGATCAACTTAGGATCATGCATTGTCTTTTGGTTTGGTTTTAAAAGCAAAATCTTTCTCTCGTGCACAATCGGAAGTTCGGCGTTATCGTGCGGAAGTTCGATTATCGACGATCGATTTCAGTGGCTTGATTTTCGAGCATCGGTTTGGGACTTAGCCGATTTCTCGAGTGCGGAAGTTCCGCAATGATAAAGCGGAAGTTCGATTATCGGATGGTCCGAAAAATGCGCGGTTTGATTTTTCCAGAGTACCCTTTTTAGGGACTTAGCCATTTCGCAAGTGCGGTAGTTCATAATGAAATGAGCGAACTTCCGATAATCGGAACTCTGCATGATAGTTAGCGGTAGTACCGCACCTTTCTACAATAGTTTGTTTAGAAGCATTTGTTGCATGTATATCTTGATAATTATTGTTAATCATTGTGGGACTAACATTTTCATGAGTTGGATGAATAGGCTATGTTCTAGGGTGTGAAGACTTTGGATGACATCATGAGTTGATCGTCATCAAGTCAAGGTTCAAGAAGAGGATGTATCGTGTGTTGATGCATAACAAGATCTCGAAGAAGGAGATGATCATGAGTTGATCGTCAAGTCAGAAGACCCATCATGTGTTGATGGAGGTCAAGTAAAGGATGCATCATGGGTTGATGCATGTCAAGACGATGACCGGACTTGAAGTGAAGATGTGCGTCATCAAGCTTCAAGAAGATGCTCATGGCAAAGGTATGACTAGCTAGGGCTAAGGATGTGTTCCTAGTCTTTTACCGGTCTTGGTGTTTGGTTGGAAGACCGGATTGCTAGTATAGGTTGCCGTACTATTAAGAGGGTCTTGTCTAGTAGCTTGAGTCTCATCATGTGTTGATAGCTCAATCTTACTTGCTCTAGCTCTACATGGCATGATGCTATTATTTGCGAATGTGTTTGCAAATAGTTGAGGCTTATATGATTAATCCTTGTAGCATGTGACTATACTTTTGCGAATGTGTTTTGCAAATGGTTGAAGTCCATGTACCTACACCTTGTGGCATGATCTAAGTTTGCAAATGTGTTTTGCAAATTGTTGGGATTCATGCATTTTCCTTGGCATGGTCTAAGATTGCTTATTGCTATTTATTTGGACTTAGATCATGATAGTGGCTCTTTGGAGTTGTGCTTTTGATTTGATCAAATGTGTTTGAGATCAATCAAATAGGTGGGTTGTGTAGCCCTCTGAATAAGCTTTCCATAGAGTCCGAGATCACTCAATTCGACATCGGAGTCAAAAGTTATGACATTTTTACGAGTATAAATCGTGCTGAAATTGGGCTGCGGAAGTTCCGATTTTTATCTTGCGGAACTTCCGATATTATCGGAAGTTCCGATATTTGTCTCTGGAACTTCCGCACCAAAAGTTTTAACGGCTAGTTTTGAGCCGTTATGCACCCGTCTGACCCATGAGCAGTAGAAAGCGGTAGTTCGCATATTAGTTGGCGGAACTTCGATTTCCGATTTTTCTGCAACTTTGCCTCCAACGGCTAGTTTTTGTGTGTGGGCTATATATAGCCACCTTGGCGGTTGGGAGAGGTTCTTTGGTCCCCATATTCATTCTATTGAGCTAAGAGCAAGCCTCTCATCTCTTTTGTGCATGTGTTGCACTTAGTGAGTGTTGAGCAAACCCTAAGTGCATGTGTTGCCTTAGGTAGTGGATTGAGTATCCACTTGAGCGTTGACACTTGATTAGTTCAAGTGATCGTTGAGACTTGTTTCTCTTGGTGTTTGCCGACACCTAGGCGGCGTGGAGGCGTCGTGCGGTGATCTTCTCAAGAAGCTTGTGAGAAGGCGTGTTGTGAGTGGTTTGGTGCTCGCCATCTCGGAGTGGAGGAAGAGCAACCATAGTGGGAGCGAGTGTTGGTTGGTTTGGAACCGGTCCAAGTGTTGGACTTACCTCGGAGGTGTGTGCTCATTTGAGGAGCCGGTCCAACGTGGTTGGGCTTACCTCAGCGTGGATTAGGGAGGCAAGCAAGTCTCCGAACACCACGGTAAAACATAAGTGTGTCCATCTTGTTTTTATCTTGTGCTTTACTTTGAGCAATTTACATTCTTGCTTTAATTGCTTATATATCATTATATGCTTGCTCTCTTGTATTGTCGGTGCACTTAGTTGAGCCTAGTTGATTTAGGTTTTAATTGTGCAAAACCAATTCGCTATTAGCTTCGCATTTATATATTGGTTTAGCAGATAGATTTTTCACTTTTGCTCTTTCTTTTTATATACTCATAAATTCGGTGATTTGATCGTCGACTTGAACCTTATGGGGTATCTTACGACAACAGAGAACAACAGAGTGGTCGGCGGCGAGGAGGTTTGGCGGCGGCGGTGGGTGAAGAATCTAAATCCATCATTATGAGTTAATAGAGTATTGTAGTGATTAATGATAAATCTATATGTGGAACTAACACTTTTATTAATATACCTATTATGTAGTCTTATTTGGATAAAAAAGTGAAAATCATAGAGGTATGCACCCAACATCATATTATTATATCTTGGTACATTCCTTGGATCTAAAATATAGGTTGAACTCTACTAAAAATCTAACTTGAATATGTGCATATGTTTTTATTACACAATTGTGTATGCACACATTCAGGGAGAATTCACTCTATGTTTTGGATTTAAATAAAATATAGGTTTTAAAAATAGCAAATAAAGTCCAACAACATGAAAAAAAAAATCACAGAAATTATGTGAGTTATTTTGGATTTAAATAAAATATTTTTAACTCATAATTAGTAATTAATTTTTACATATAATTTATTTTGACTTTAAAATAATTAGGGGAAAATTTAGAAAAAATTTAGAAATTTAGAAAATTCTAGAAAATAATTAAATTTTATTTTCAATTAGGAAAAAATAGGCTATTACAATCGACTAATATATAATATAAATTTATATTTATTTTATGTTTATGCTGTCAAGTGGAATAGATAATTCTCTAATAGGTTAAATAGTTTAATATTTTTATTAGTATAATTATATCTTTTATTTATACATATACTATTCATTAAGTTATCCACGCTCGATTTAAATTCGATCCGCGGAATTGAGCTAGTTGGGGTCAAGGTAGTTTGTTGGTGTACAAGTGTATACCCATCAGGCCATCAATCAATCAATCAAACAAACAAACCAACAAACCGCGAGCATCTCTGGATGCTTCCGTCGCGGCCTTCGCTGACGCGTGGGGCCAGCAACAAGCTCCTCCGCCGAGCGGGGCCTATATACCCCGGCCGCCTTCCGCCGCAAGGCAAAGCCATATTATCTCCCCGCATTTCCCGATCGATCCCCATCTTCGATCTCCCAAAACCCTAACAACCCAAACCCTTGCGAGCGAGCGAAACGCCTCCCGCCCCGATCGAGCGGCGGCCATGGAGTCCGACGAAGGCTGGGTCATGCTCGACTCCGACAACCCGGCCGACTCCGACGACGACGACCGCGTCCTCGCGCTCTCCTCCTCCTGCCCCACCCCCGACGCCTCCGACGACGAGGAGGTCGTCGGCGACGACGGGGAGGGCCTCTACGACCCCGAGGACGCCGAGGAGGACGAGCAGCCGCGCCCGCCTCCGCCCAAGCCCCTCTCCGGCCTCTTCCACCACACCCCATCCGGCGCCGCCTCCTACGCCCCGTTCGACGCGCTCCGCAGCGCCAAGCAGCTCATCCCCGACCCGGCCTTCTCCGTCTTCCCCGAGGAGGTCACCGTCCTCGCCTCCACCCGCGGCCTCGTCTGCCTGCGCGGGCGCAACACCGGCCTCTACTACATCACCAACCCCGTCACCTTCAAGCGGGTCCTCCTCCCGCCCCCCAACCGCGAGCACCGCGCCTTTGGGGACCCAGCGGTCGTGATCACCTTCGACGAGTCCTGCTTCGACCACGACATCGACCACTACCACGTCGTCGTCGCCTTCCACATCGGCGACGGCATCTTCGGCTTCGAGTCCTTCTCATCCAGGACCTGGGATTGGCTCGTGGGCGGCGATGTCTGCGCCGTCGAGCGTGTGGTGTCCGCGTCCGGAGTGGGTGCCCTCGGCCGCGCATTCTGGCGGACCACCACTAGCTATATCCTCTGCTACAATCCGCAGGCGGGCCACCCGGATATGATCTTCGCGCCGCCAGAGGTGGAGCACCGGCCGCTGTGGGAGCTCGGCGAGATGGACGGGAACCTCTGCGTCACGTGCATGGATGAGCGCGTCAACGAGGTGGTCGTGCTCTACCTGGTACTGAACCGCAGCGCTGGCGAGATCCCGTGGGCTTGGGCCGGTCAGTTCGACAGCTGCAAGCTCAGGAACCGCGAGTGGGTGACGCTGCTGCGCTCGCAGGGCAGCGCGGAGGTGGTGATGTTTGACCCTCAGGCAGAGCTCGTCGTGGCCATGGACCTCGAAGGCCACACAGCCCGCACCATCGGCACTCTCTCAGGCACCAAGTACTATGCAGATTTCATCCCCTACGTGAGTTCGATTGCTGAGATCTCCAGGTAAAACCAGGTCTTCCTGTCTCCTCTTATTTTGGATAACACTGCGTGAGATTAAATCTCATTTGATCTGTTATTTATGGTAGATGCGTTAATTAGTACCTGCAATATGCTAGATCATGCTATGAGATGTGTGAATGCCTTAATTCGTATGAGATCGCCGTTTCTGTAGCCCCCTTTCATGATTAATTGTGTGGTCATTAGTTACGAAAATGTCTGGCGTTTTTCAGTACTATTGGATGAATGGTGCTATGTGGTTTTGCTGGTTGATTGGGTATGATTGCACTATTGAACAAAAAGTGTTATGTTTTTTTTTGTGAAGCTCGTGACATCCGGATAAGTTGATATAATTTGTTTGCTAGCTGCGCATGGAAGTATGCATAAGCGTGTGTAGAGTCTGGACAAGTCTAACTACTTGACTTGACGCGCTATATATAGATTGTGATATCAGCATGACACATTGTCGCTACTATTGTTAATTGGATCATGTTTCTGAAGTTGTCACTGTAAGTCTGTCAAATTTGTTTGTGGAATATTGATTTTTGTGTCGCTGTGAAGTGAAACTCATTGATTAGGTCTCTGTTTGACCTTTAGTATGCTGCTAGCTTCGTTTTGTTAGTCCGATATAGTCTAGTACTCTTTGGCTTTTACATGCTTATCAGAAAGTGATCTTCCTCTTTGCGGATAGTCAGCTGATAAGGTGTAATGAGATCCATGTTTATTTTCCTTTCAAATCTGCTGGTCCTTTTAGGATGCTGTAGTAATATGATTATAAGAAGACCTCTTTCATGGTTTGTTAAAAGAAGCAGAGCATTGGAATTTGGCTTGCATTTTGGTGGTCAACCTATCCAGGTTCTCAATCTAACCTGTCTCCGAAAATGCAGATTGATTTCTCGCATGTAGTTGCAAGTTGCATGATACCAGTCCAACAATTCAGCACTCTTTAAGATGAAACTTTAGTTTTCTTTGACAGGAAAGCAAGTTCATATATTCTCTGAAACTGTTGGTGTTAAACTGGCACAATGATTAGAGAGAGCTCCTCCCATATGCTCACCTGCTGAAGTAGATACTGTACTATTGCTTTCCGATTGATAACTTGAAAGCCCTTGTTTGGATAATAATAATGCGTAGTTTCTGCTTGAGCTTGGCCTTTATATTGTTTGGTACCTCTTATTGTAACTGTATAATCAAGAAAAAAAACGATATTATGAGTATTGCCAGCTTGACATGATCTGCTATAGCTGCTTTTTACTGAATGCTGATTAGTTTTTGAGCTATCAAAATATAGAAATTAGACTGTATGTTTTGGTGGTTGGCTGCTCTGCATTTGTATGATGAAATGAAACTGTGACAAATCGTAATGCTGCAACTTAAAGTTTGCTCGAATTAGAACTAAATTTTCTCCGGTAATGCATACCTAGCAAGTTGTGGGTATCCACTAACAAGAGCTTCATTGCTTATGTTTTTGTATCCAGTGAACAGCTGGGTGCTAAGTGTGGGACTAGTGCTGATGGTGCTGAGACATTCAAGCTTGCAACACCACCTGGCTAGGTATGCTGAGGCTTCAACTAAATCTGTAAGTATCATCGGACGACAACACAACCTTTTCCCATCTGTACTCCTTTTGAGTTGTACAATGGCATGCCTTTCCACTCCAACTTATGCCTCTGTTTTAATGATGACAGGTTGTTGACGATGAGAAGAAATAATGAAGCTTTCAGAATTGTCCAGCATAACGGAAAGCAAGAATTATCATTCTTTCAGTCGCACTTTTTCCTGCCAGCTCTTTTTTGCAGTTGCTATTCGATACAAACTATGTCCTCCTTAGTGATACTTCTTTTCCATGTACAAAAGTGGAAGCAGACCGCCTCGTCTGTCGAACAGTTCGTCCAAACCGATACAATAGTGGTTGTGAGAACCTGATATATTTTCTCCTGTGTGCAACTACGTTGGCTTTCTGAATAGAAAACTATGAGCCTGTGTTTGTTATATTTTTGGTTCTTCCGTTAACCAGGTTTGGTTGAGTCAGTTTTTTCCAAGTTTTGTCAGGTGCAATGCCTTATCTAAGCACATGAAAATTCAGTCGATTATCAGCCCACACTGAGCCCCTCTCTCCCCTAGTTAGTTGCTGCGGTCCTATACAATCATCTTGCTTTGTGTGTTGTGTCATGTGTGAGGTTTACCGTTGCTGCTGATGCCATCAAGCCCGTGGGGTGGGGGTAGAGAAGTGAAGAGAGGAGAGGAGGAAAGGGAAAGTGGAAGGAGGGAAGAGAGCAACTGTGTGGCGTCTATAGAGGAATAGGAGGGTCGAAGAAGATACTGAGAAAGAAGAGGAACGGGAGAAGAGAGGAAAAGACCCTGTTCTGTCCTCCCATGAGTTTTAGTTCCGATTTATTCGACCCAACCCTCGCATCTTGTGGTACCCGTTTGGATTTGTGTCTTGGATGTAAACATGGAGAATTGCAATAGCCATTGATTGATTGAATTGATGTTGGGAAATTAGCCCCCTCTTTCAACCCACACTCCGCCACTGACACTAGCTTGCTGATACAACCGGCAGTTGAGTTCCTATATCACAAACCATTCACCATCCAAGAGATACATGGGCATGGCATACTAGTCACTAGTAGCTTAATTAGCAGTCCCCTAGAGCTGTAATTAATATAACTAGCGCCGATCAACGCCTCAGACGCCGGTGGATCCGAAGCCGCCCTCGCCCCTGACGGTGCCGTCGAGGTCATCCACCTCGGCAACCTCCGGCGTCGCGATCCTCTCGATGATCATCTGCGCGATCCGGTCGCCGGGCTTCACCGCCAAGTCGGCGTCCGAGTGGTTGAAGAGGACGACACCGACCGGGCCGCGGTAGTCCGCGTCGATCACGCCGGCGCCCACGTCGATGGAGTGCTTCCACGCCAGACCCGACCGCGGCGCTGCAGAACCGAGCCAAGCATTTCATCCAACACATCAGGGGCAGAAACCAGGCGGCAGTAGATCTGGGCGGCGAGCGAGAGATCAAGGGGCTCACCGATGCGCGCGTAGGTGCCCTCGGGGACGGCGATGCTGAGGTCCGTCGGCACCAGCGCCTTCCCCCTCGCCGGCACGACCGTCTCCACCGCACTGACGACACAACACACAGAGAGACAGAGAGATCTTGAGATGTTCATAATATTAGAGTATTACGCAGGGGAGGTTTCTTGAGATGAGAGATTCATCAGATGCGTCGCACCTGGAAAGGTCGTAGCCGGCGGCGAGGGCGGAGCCGCGGGTCGGCAGGACGGCGTTGGCGGAGAGCTTCTTCACCTTGAGCAGCGACGAGAGCTTGGCCACCTTCTGCGCGGGCTCCTGGACGGAGTCGGTGGCCATTGTTGCAGTTGTGAGGGCTCTTGGGAGGAGGAGGAGGCTGCGGCGGCGGTGGCGGTGGTGGGAGAGGGGTGGTAACGGAAGAGGGAGACTACTAAATAGGGAGGAGGGGAAGAGGCGGGAACGGATGGCGCCAACGCCGAGCCTTCCCGCCATCGCCGCCGCCTCTTTCTTTTGGTCGTCTTTATTTGTAGGTAGGCAGCTTGACCTTGTGACTTGTGGTGAGTCAGACACATCAGTCTTGGAAATCTGTATTGTTCGGACTGAAATTCCTTTGCCGATTCCTAATGGTGGTTTGGCTGGCATGGAGAAATTCCATACAAGATGAAAATAAATCCTCGGAAATTTCTTCGCGAATCCCCTCCAAATCCAATCAGGGCTGGCGCTAGATGTAATTAAAACAGACAAAGCATACCCATATGGAGATGGAGATAAGCACACAAGTAGCACAGAGCAGGGAGATCGGTACCGGTAGGATTTTTTTTAACCGGGGGACCCGTAACTGCAAAAAACGAACAAAATTGGCCAAAATTTTCTGATTTTTTTTTTTGAAATTTTCGGATATTATTTAAAAAAAATCAAATTCAGACAAAATTCAAACAAATTCGTTTTTTATGAAATTCATCCAAACCAAACATTCATCCATTTGCTAAGCAAAAAAAAATGACAAGCGAGAGAGAGACGCATCATTAGCATTTTGTGTAATTTTCTGCTAACACTTCGAGTAGTGCAGCGTTGCACAAATCTGTCGGAGGTAATTATTTAGAGTTGTATCTGCGAGCTTGCGCAACAACGGTCCCATGGTCTAGCGGTTAGGACATTGGACTCTGAATCCAGTAACCCGAGTTCAAATCTCGGTGGGACCTCATTTTCGCTTCTTCTTTTTTAAAATTTAAATCTTTTTTTTTGCGAGGAAAATTTTGATCATCTTCCCTTAAATTGGTTTATTTAGTGGAATGATTACCCATATATTTCTTTTTTTGTTGACGAATGATTACCCTTAACTGAAGCACTACCAATTTGGTCACGCAGATGCTCATTCTTTACGCTTTAGCACATGGACCAACGCAGGACGCAGAGTTAGCTACACTTGCCCAAGTTTTTGGGGCACTCTATGCCTGTTTGATTCGTTCCAGCGTTAACCAAACTAAATTTTGATAACACCAATAAATACTGATTATTAATTAGTTTACTACTAATATTTAGTGATACTAACAAAACTCAATGTCACATGTAGGTAATCCGAAAGTGAGGAAATTGATCACCAGAATTTTGGTAACGCTAAAAATTGACTTGGTCGCAATCCAAACAACGTTTATTTTACCAAATTTTGGCTCCCCCGACAAATGCGATCGTTAGAGGCAAGAACCCGAGTTTTTTAGCACGAGCGGTAGTACCGCCGTTCATCGACTGGTACTACTGCACTTCCATCGACTGCACAGTAACAGCTATAGCAGACTAATTAATGCCTCTAAACTAGCCGTTGAATATGTGGCATGGTACTACCACCGTTGTATATGTGGTAGTTCCGCTCTCCGGTAGTTCCGTTCACATAGGGTGGTACTACCGCTTCCCTTAGAGGTCCAAAACTGGCTCAATCTGGAAATAACGTACCGTCAACTAAGTTTCGGAATGTCCGATGTGTGGTAGTTTCGCTTAGGATATGCGGTCGTACCGTGATACAGTAGTTCCGCCAAATGAACCCTGGTACTACCGCCTTCCAAGGGAGCAAACCTGCTTCAAAAGGTGTTTCTCTGGAAAAATACGTACCACCAACTAGTTTTCAGTTTGATCGAGTTGCGGTAGTACCACACCACCTTCCCGGTCATGCCGCTGTGCGATAGTACCTCCAAGTAAACGTCGGTACTACCGACTTTTCTGAGAAAAGCATAGTTGGCATTCAAAATAAATTATAAGTGTATGCATGATCCTAGATTGATCCAAATGGTACAAGAATATGCTATCAAGTTACTAGTCATGATCCCTCTAAATAGTATGACATCTAACCTAAAATCGGTCTTCCATCCATTTCTTCTAAGACCGATAAAATCAAAAGGGATCCTAGACTAGTTATACCTTGTCTTGAACCATATTGATCTTCATGTTGACCTTTAGCATGCATCTCCAGGTTATTATATTTGTCACTGGGACTAAACCTTTCAAACACTCAATAAACATGTTAGTCTCATATTCACATATTATCATTAATTATTAAAACAATTTTTAGGGGTCTAGATGCTTTCACCCGGACAGCTTTGAGCCATACAGGACCAGGAATCCCAGTACTCATGTTGCCATTGAAGATGACACACATCCGAAATTCGCCCGGAAGAGGGTACTGAAGTGAACATTATTCGCCTTCAATGCATGCATAAATGCATTATGGTATTGTTGTCCGGTCTTGTGCGTGGATGACACATTCATGATTGGAAAGTACAAGCGGTAGATACTTACTACAATTGCGATCGATGGGAACAATCAGGTTCTCCCCGTGGTGTTTCCCATTCGTTGAAAGTGAGAACGCCGACAGTTGGTTGTGGTTTATGAGGAAGGTGAAGATTCCTGTTGTACATGGTCATCCTATTGTATGCCTCATACATGACCGGCACGTGGACATGCCGAGTATAATAACTCAACTACAATAAGGGGAACACTAGCCACTTCCATGGGTGGACCTGCAGAGCAGGTGGTATATGAGGCACTTGGGTGCAAACTTTTACAAACAGTTCACAATAAGGACTTGATGAACCTTTCCAAGCAGATGTGCAACCAGAAACACCAGAGAAAGATCGATGCACTTTGAAAAATTTTGGATGCATGGACGAGGATGTACAAAAGGGAGGTAGCGAAGAAGCCCACTACAAGAGCTGATAATCTCCCTGAGGCATTGGCCGAGTTTCCCATGGATGATCCTAGTGTGGCAAGGAAGATCGAGGGCAGGTGAAATGCTTCTCGGACTAGATTGAGCATGAGCCTAAGGTGAAGTGATCGTTGCTATATGACAAGGATGGTACTCGGTATGGTGCCATGACAACGAATCTATCTGAGGTGTACAATTGGCTCACGCGCGGCACAAGGTGCTTCCCTTTGGTTGGTAACCGCCCAATACATTTCTGAATATTTTATCAAGGAAGAGATGATGCTAATCGTAAGTGCAGACCTATATGGTTACGACATGGTTAGCCATTTCACCGGCTATTATACCTGGGAGGAGCAGATATGGGCCGCGAACATTGATAGGCTAAAGGGAACGGTTGGTCGGCGGTAGAGACGATGTATCAGGAACGACATGAACGAAGCAGAAGTCGGACGTCGTACGAAGAAGTGCTCTATTTGCAGGAAGTCTGGGCATACCTTCAAGTATTGACATGCCGGAAATAAACAATATGAATGAGAGGTCGGCATTCTAGACGGCGCCATGGGGACCTCATCCGGCTACTCCACTTGAGGCGGGCACCGTGGAGGTCAACATGACAGACGCGGAGGTGGCGACCACGGGAATGGTTCATCTTATTGAAATACGTCGTGATGAATGTTTTGCTTACTATCATTGTGATTTGTCGAACAACTATGTAACGACGTCTGTCATATTTAGTTGTGTTGTTAGATGTCTGTAAGCTTCCTTCTGAAGCAATCTCAACCATCCAGCTGTCCACCTCAACGGATCCGACGGCTCAGATATTTTTGGTGACAGCTCAGATATTAATTTAAGTTGCCACTACCTTTTGTATGTTTGTTTGCGATTAGAATATTTGTCTCTAGAAAACAAGATCAGGTATTCAGTTAATGGAGAATCCGGTGACACCTTAACAGGAGTAATAAGTGAGAGCTAAGATTCCAGATATAATAGTGTTAGCTAGGCAGGCAATCATGCCGCCTCAATAATTAGGGAAGGGAAAAGAGAGTGCGTGCAATGGTAAGCACATACGTGCGAACTCTTGTCCAATCGCACGCGTTGTTACGTGGAGAACACAGATTCCTACTATCGTTTTATTCCGTTGAGTGGTGGAGCCAGGGCCAGGCTTGTTCTATCAGGGCTTGTTTTGGGATCCTGGCCTAGTCCACGGGGAGAAAACCCATGCAGGAATTGCTCATGGGGAACGAAAATAATAGTAGAATAGTTAAATAAAAATAAATATATTATCTTTTAGAATTCATTTCTATGTTCTTCTAAGTTATGGAAGTAACGTGTCACAACACCATTGGTGACTTTCTTCGTAATCACTTGCAATTTGTCTCACGATTTGCAACCAACTAGTCAGGTATTCCAAAGACCTAATTTAAAACCCTAAGTTCTAACCCTAAAATTTAACAAGAATCAACAACAGATCTTATGCCGATTCACGACTTGATCCTTGTTGCGGCAAGCGGCGATCAAGAGGAGCGAGCTAGCAAAGGGCGGGGCAGCAGGAGGGACACGCGTGAGAGGTGAGGCACAACTGAAATATTTCCCTGTGCTTCCTCGCGCGTCGCGTCTAGAGAGAGGAGGTCTCGACGGCGGTTCAACCTCCATCCATCCATCCATCCATCCAGATCATGGAGGAACGCGTGGCGTATAGGAACGGGAACGGACGGGGGCATGACCGTCATTTCCTGCCCCGAGATATTTTTAGAGGAGACCCCAGAGGCCCAGTGCCCAGTACGAGAAGAGCAACCTGGGCCCCACCACGTCACACGTCACGTGGAACCTACCCTGTGACGTGCTTCTCCCCTCCTGCCCTTTCTGCTCCGCGTCCCCCCCACAACTTCCGCCCCCCATGTCGGGTCGTCAGGCAAGGACTCTGCTCATCAACCATTGGAGTTTCCTGTCCTGTCTTTTACTGCGATGATTTCGTTCGTAATAATCAAAGATCAAGGATACGCCACCCTACGCAAGCATCTCTAGCCTTTAGACTGAGCCTACCATGAATTCGTACGGGTGTTCTTTTATAATTATAAGTTGAGATAAGTGGATGTGCTATTCTTTTTTCCTCTTTCCCCAAAAGCTTTACAAAATAGCATGATTGACCGTAGTGGTATATCGTTCCCAATTGAATACGAGAATATCTGTTAGCTTCATCATGTTTAATCAAGATAACAAAGCTATAACTAAAAGTTGCCGATGACTTACTGGAAAGGGTGTGCGTGCTCGGTGTGAGCATAGCAGCAGTGAGGACTGAGGACTATCTCGCACCCACTTGACATGGGCCCGTATATTCCATCTTCACCGATCCGCTGCCCGACCCATCCCTTATCCTCCGTCCGATCCGATCCGATCCGATCCGGACGGTCGCCGCGCCCTCGAGGTCGCTATAAAGGGAGGCCCAGCGCGAGGCAGCTCCTTCCTCGTGCTTTCGCAGTCGCAGAGGTGGGTTGGCTTCTCCTCCCCTCCGGTTCCGGTTCGGGTTCGGGTTCGTGCGAGGTTCCGGTGGGAGGTGAGGCATGGCGGCGTCGGACGTTGTTGAGTACCGCTGCTTCGTCGGCGGCCTCGCCTGGACCACCGACGACCGCTCCCTCCAGGCCGCCTTCAGCCCCTTCGGCGAGATCCTCGAGTCCAAGGTCCGTCGCGCACCAACCCGATCCAATCCAATCCTCCTCCTTGCTCCTCTTTTTCTGGTGTTTTCTTGGCTCGCTCCGCTTGTTTTTTGCTCGTTTTTTTTTTTGAAATATTTGTTTTATGATTTTGTTCTGAATCGTTAGATCTGGTACGTTGCTTACACCAACATGCATAAAAATCGTTTTTTTGGGTCGGGAAATCTGTTTTTTTTAATTGTTAGAGAAAAAGTAGTCAGATCTGCAAGTATTGTGACGAAATCTTGAGTTTTCTGACTCGTTAATGGCGGCGCGTTCAGATCATCAACGATCGTGAGACCGGGAGGTCGCGCGGGTTCGGCTTCGTCACCTTCGGCAGCGAGCAGGCGATGCGCGACGCCATCGAGGGGATGAACGGCAAGGAGCTTGACGGCCGCAGCATCACCGTCAACGAGGCCCAGTCCCGCCGCTCCGGCGGCGGCTTCGGCGGGGGAGGGGGCGGCGGCGGCGGCTACGGCCAGCGCCGTGAGGGCGGCTACGGCGGGGGCGGCGGCTACGGCCAGCGCCGTGAGGGCGGCTACGGAGGCGGCGGCGGCTACGGCGGTGGCGGTGGCTACGGCGGCGGCGGTGGCTACGGCGGCGGCCGTGGCGGCGGCTACGGCGGCCGCAGCGGCGGCTACGGCAACTCCGACGGGAACTGGAGGAACTGAGCGGTGGGGCCGTCGTGGCCAGTTATCTTGTGAAGGTCGTTATCCCGAGTTATCTTGCCGTCTAGTGCGGTCCTATGTCGATGTTAGTTTCGTGTGGTTCCCATCTGTGTTTTTGATCGGAAGCTCGTCGGTTGATTAGCTGTTTCGGTGCAGAAAACCAATCAAAAATGATGATGATGATAATGTTGCTGTTGTTGCAAATCCCATTCTTATGAACGGATTGGGGTGTGTTGCTGTTATGGTCGTGGTGAAGTCGCTTACCTTTTAATCAAATAGAGAGAAGAAAAAAGGTGCTACTGTTAGTGGTGGTGCTAATGATTGTTGTCCTAGCTGCTTTCCTACTTTGTCGAGGGCCTTTTTATGGTTGCTGGTTAAATCTGTATCCACCATGGAGCATAGCTGCATAAAGCAGCACCATTCAGACAAACTCAGGTGGTGGCGAAAGTCGTTGGTAATCATCGCAGATGATCCTTCCAGAGTGAAGGATAACTGACACAGATCATCACAGTACTGAACAGATGATGCACATGTTTTGGACTAATTTCAGCAAGAACCACTGGACTAGGTGCTTCTAAAGCCTAAACACATACCATCCCCGTGCCCGGGTCCCAACAAAAGCCTAACCAAGAAACGTGCCAGTGCAAATACATAATCGATATACACTTAACCTCGGCGATTTCTGCAGGCTTCAGAGCACCCTGAATGTCTTGCTTATTTGCAAGACTAACAATGATGCTACAGCTAGTCTCTGTAATCAAATTTCAAGGATTGCCTCTGAAGATTTACACCAGAAATTGTACAGAATAGCATTTAAAATCACTGAAAACATGCTATGTAATAAAATCTGCAGTCCCAAGAGTTTCCTGGTCAGTAACCATTCTTTTTCCCCTAGTTTTCAGCTCAATTACGGGAAACGAAACTAAAGACCACTTATACTGAAGCAAACCTTCAGTGTTACTGGCTATGCAATTTACCTCTTCTTTCAGGAGATTGTGGAGCTCAGCACGGTCTTCTGTCCCCCGATATCCCATATGTTCAATGAGTACCTGCCAAAATCACCATGTTAATATGTTATCAATTCTTGGATTTCTGTTCGGCTGTTACCCTTCCCCATGGCACGTACCCAACGAATTTTGACCATCATGACTCATGGGTGATGGGCATCAAGTAACTGTCGAAATTTTGGCCAAAACATGTAGAATTTTCATCAATGCGAGTTGACAATTTCTTTGAGATTAATGCGAGTTAAAAGCTGCATTGCTTAATTTGAACACTAGAAGTGCAAACTGTGCTTGCGAGTTGTTTTGTAGCAGGCTAAAACCAACAAGCTTATATGTGCAGATGACGACTGACATATATTAGATGTCAAGGGCGAGCTAAAATGAACCGTCAGATTGCTTGATTGTACCTTTTGGTGTCACAATTGTCCTACTGTCTAAAATTTTGCAGTTGGTGACCATAACTTGTCGGAATTGCACCAAACCAATGCTGAATTTCCGTATTGTCGTTTGCTTTTGCCAATTGAAAGCATTGATGCTAAAGTACACTTTGATGCTTGTGGAGCAATCTGGCTCACAAAAATTCCAAAGTGGCTAATGATCATTTTCCTCCCTTGGACAATGAGCTTTTACATAAGAACCTAGTTGTACAAATACCTAGACCAGTACCGGGCCACCTTCAGTTGATTTCAGCTGAAGCACTACACATCAATGATGTCCACCAACAGTAATTGAAATGCAGTCACCTGATAACCTGCTATCTCGACCAACTAAATTGGCTGAGCATAGGAGGCAAAATTTCCAAATCACAAGCTCACAATGCAAACCCACTCCTTGTAATTATCTTATGGAACTACAATGTAACATCCCAAAATCCTAATTCTGGGATTATGTGCTATAAATGCATTAGTGAAAATACTTTGATCATTTGCATATGAAATAAACCATGTTGAATTTGATTTTTGAGTTAAAAAAACTTGAACTACAGCATAAATAGGTGCTAAAAAGGAAATAGATAAAAAAAGTAAAAATGTTCATATGAGACAATTGTTTCGGACTAAATGTCCCGGGAACCATTCACCAAAAGTTTTACATGAAAACTTGTTCAGAAAAATTAAATATAAAAGCATAAGAACAGAACCTTGTTCGAATTTTGTAGTAATTCACAGAAAGTATTAACCTCTGAAAATTTTACAGGAGCAGCATTGATACCAAAGTACACTTTGATGCTTGTGGAGCAATCTGGCTCACAAAAATTCCAAAGTGGCTAATGATCATTTTCCTCCCTTGGACAATGAGCTTTTACATAAGAACCTAGTTGTACAAATACCTAGACTAGTACCGGGCCACCTTCAGTTGATTTCAGCTGAAGCACTACACATCAATGCTGTCCACCAAAAGCAATTCAAATGCACTCACGTGATAACCTGCTATCTCGACCAACTAAATTGGCTGAGCATAGGAGGCAAAATTTCAAATCACAAGCTCACAATGCAAACCCACTCCTTGTAATTATCTTATGGAACTACAATGTAACATCCCAAAATCCTAATTCTGGGATTACGTACTATAAATGCATTAGTGAAAATACTTTGATCATTTGCATATGAAATAAACCATGTTGAATTTGATTTTTGAGTTAAAAAAGCTTGAACTATAACACAAATAGGTGCTAAAAAGGAAATAGATAAAAAGTAAAAATGTTCATGTGAGAGAATTGTTTCGGACTAAATATCACAGGAACCATTCACCAAAAGTTTTACATGAAAACTTGTTTAGAAATATAATTAGTGCCATCTCTATGGCTTATTTGTTATGTCTATAGCAGAGGTACCATTTCTATGGCTTATTTGTTATGTCTATAGTAGGACTGCCATTTCTATGGTTGAACATGAATTTATCAGTGCCATCTCTATGGTTGAATATGATTATATTTTTTCTTATAACCGAGTAGGATTGCGGGTGTTGGTATTATTTCATTCAATTATTTACTTACTGCCATGTACTTACATCTTTTTAACCGCTCTTCAAAATTTTGTTGCAAATTACTACTTATGAATATTGCAAATAAAAGTGGTTTTGAGCAAAAGAACTTGTAGAGTAGAGCCATTCATTTGATAGCCTTGCATCTAATATATTTTTTACGATAAATTACAAGTCATGCTGAATACGCATTGTACTCAATCTTGCTATTGTTGTTGGTTTAGAGTTTTCACACCAGTGATCCCTTGAAAGAAAGTAAAAATCAAGAACCAGAACAAAGACATCAACGGTACAGACCCTGAAAATCAAGAAGCATACAGAGCCTGGATCTCAAGTCTCAACCCAAGAATCAAGAACAAAAGTACAAACATGGAGGAAATTCAGTTGAGCCACTCTTGGTGATCAGAGTCAGGTTGCTAGCAACCCCCAAGGTTTAACACAGCTGCACACACTGTAATTGTCACTACGAGACTTAACAAAGGAGAAGAATAACAAATTCGTGTTGTGAATCAGTGTTGCAATGTAGAAACAATGAAGACTGAAGAGGGTTCGCATTTCTTAAAAAACATAAATCCTTACTCTTGTAAAGTAAAAGCTAAATTCAATCTCCCCACTCGCAATGGCGTGGACCAGCTTGTACTAGTAAATGGGGGTGGGGGGGGGGGTAGCGGAATTCGGAAGGATCGATGCCGGAGGAGAAGGAGCTGGTGCGGCGAGTGCGAGAGCGAAGGATTTGGAGAAGCAGCAGCTTGCGAATCTGAACTGAAGAGCGAGTGGGGAGGAGAAGACGACGAGGAGCGAGTGAACGGCGGTTGGTTATGGGGCTCTATGGGCCGGCTGTCACGTGGAAAACCTTCCTTTCTACATTGCCTCTTTCCCATGCTCTGATCATTCAAGGCCCAGTTTGGGTTTCCATTTTTTTTCTTCTGTGGAAAGAAAGAAAAAAAGGAAACTCAGCCGGTGATTGGTGCGCATGAACTGCACAGTACGACATATATAAATAACTTGGCCCATTCGTGTTGTAGAAAAAAATAATCTCAAATGTTTGGTCTATTCACTAAGAATCATATAAGTGTGTGTGTGTGTGTGTATTCCGAGACTAGTGATTTGCAGAACATTTGTACCACCTCAACACGCCAAACTAATTGCACCTCGGTTTTTAGTTGACAATCAAAGTTTGATTCCCACTGAATATATGTTAGATGGCTAATTTATGATTTAATCCAGTAGCCTGTAACTTCCAAGTCTTAAGATGAGTACACTTGTTGCCTTTCTTTTCGCCTCAATAGTCCCATATGTAAATTAATGTTCTTGGAACCACTGATCAGTAGTTCCGACGCATGACATCTTGTACTTTACTCCAACAAATGTTTTTAATCAAGATTTGTCAGGCGATTATTGGCTCGAGGTCTACGCACCATCTCTCTCTATATATATAAAGGTCCTGTGGCTGATTGAGTGGACCACTTGTTTAGATTATATATGTTTATGCATGATAAGCAGTGTACTTTAGCTTAACGAATTCGTTTCTCTTTTGAGGGATTCGCCATGATAGCTGACGATTATGCAGAGATGTCAATTGTGTCCGATTGTTTGCGTGTTTGCGGGCGAATACTTTAACGGAGGCATGTATAAGAGTTTTTCTTTGCCCACGTGCATAGAAACGAGCACAATTCCTTGCCCATCGGACAAACGGGCGTGAGCATGGGTATGCTCCACCCATGCCCGCTTCGTTCGATTACTTGCAACCTACACTGACAGGTGGGACCGTGGAACACCTCACTATCTAAAACCCTAATCACTCAGCTCCCAGCCTCCCACTTCCTAGCCGCCAGAAGCCCACCTCTTCCTCGCGCCCGCCCCGCCTCGATCCTCCCCGTCCTCCTCGGCTCTCATCCTCCGTCCTCCGGCTCCTCCTCCCCGTCTCTCCGGCCGTCCTCCTTTATCACGCCAACACCCCCGTCGACTCTTCCTCACGCACCCCACCCCTGATCTAGATCTCCTCCACTGTCCTCCTCCTGACCGGCTCTCCCCCGTCCTCCGTCTTCCTCCTGACCAACCTCCGCCCCATCCTCCCCGGCCCGGCCTCGGCCTCCTCACGCCAACCCCTCGGCCTTCCTCACGCCACCGCCCGCCTCGATCCACATCTCCTCCCCACCCTCCTCCCGGTCGGCTCTCCCCCGTCCTCCTCTCGGCCAATCGCCGGCCCTGTCCTCCTCACTCACGCCAACCCCCCTCCTCCCGGCCTGGCCTCCTCCTCCCACCCAGGCGTCTGGTCAGCCCGGTCGCCTCCTCCTGAACGTCGGTCGCCTCCTCCCGCCTGGCCTCTTCCTCAATGCCAGCTGGACTCCCTCAGTCTTCGTCGCCCCCAAGCGCCACCTTCGTCAGTAGGCATCCCCACCTCCTCCCCAAGTGCCGCCCCCTCCTATTGGACTCCCTCCTGCTGTCGGGTGCATCCTTGCTGTTGAATGAAGGAATGAGTGTAGTAGACTAGTAGTATTTGTTTTCCCTGTGTTGATTTGGATTTTGGCAGAGAGGGAAGTCATTTTGTGAGGATGTGATTATTGTGTGTAGTACATTTTAAATGAAGGAATGGTTTTTGTGATTTTGGTAGGGAGGGAAGTCATTTTGTGAGGATGTGATTTTGGCAGGAATTGAACTACACGCTTCATGTGCCACCAGCTAACCAGCCCAACCTCCATCCCTAATTCCCTATCACGCTTCATGTCCGAGGAGGCAAAGACATCAAATCCGCAGCGATTACAAGGCTTTCCAGTAAGTTCCTCCGAATAGCTTGGTGGGAAGTTTCAGTAAGCTTCTTGTGAATGTATTGCTACCAGGAAGCTTCTTGTGAATGTATTGCTTCCAGGAGCTTCTTGTGATGTATTGCTATGTACGTACTTTTAGCAGGTATTTGTCTTTGTGTCTTTGTATTGCTATGTTCCAGAGCTACTTTGTGTTTGCGTTCTAGCGCTATGTCTTTTGTGTTTGTTGAATGTGTGATGCACTATTGATGTGTGAATTGTGATGAACTTGATGTGTGCTTTGTTTATGCGTGATGAGTATTCCCGCGGGCGATTGGTACCCACGGGCGGTGGTGCATTGTTCGCGGGTAAGTAGGCATGCCCGCGGGCGATGGGTATAGACGAAGTTCTTCGCCTGTCGTCCTTCGCGGGCATGTTCGTGAAGGAAAATCAGAGTCGCAGGTATAGATACGAGCTAATACTATTTGTATCCGTCACGCCCGGTTGCCATACCTAATATTATGTGTGTGTATCTGCAGGTCGATCCATGGACAGATCGATACATTTCAGCCGGCCGGCCGGCCTCTCCATTATATATATATTTCGCGCCCAAGTATTTAACGACGTCTCAGCCATTTTAGCACGCGTCTCAAGTCTTTAATCCATTTTTTTTAAAACTGCCGCACTTTGTACAGTTCACGCACGTTTTTACACGGAGCACGTGATTAATTTGTTTTGCCTTGGTGATTTAAGTACTACTACTTGATCCATGACGCGCGTGTCCATTAACTGGCAGTGTAGTGTTGCTATATACAATACAATACAATACAATACAATCAGTGGATTTGGATGTACGTACACACAGGTTAAGAAAGGAATAGTACGTACGTATACCTCTTGTTTTTTTAACATACGTTTATGGCCAATTCTTCTTTTTATATTTGTTAATTAATTGCTTCTACTACTATTAATTGTGTCGATATCTTTGACACCAATATTGGTAAGCAATCGGTGCAGCATTGGCTACTCGTGAAACTCAAACGACAAGTATTTGACAAAAAATAAAAACTACTATTTTGCTAAAATAACATCTAAGAGGAGGGCATGCGTTGTGCTGGACCGTTTAGAAGCGGCCAAGCGGTTGAAGAAGAAGATGATGATGCAGACGTTCATGCCATTATATACGGTTTCACGTAAGATCGATTTGAATGCGAGGGCTAGCTTTTACTTGTGACAAAACACACGTCGTTTTACCTCCACGAAGGAAGTAAATTAAGCCGGGGATCCACGAAGGATCTACAACGACCAGGCGGAGGCGGCCGCCGAAAAGCTAAAGTCAGAGATAAACTCCAAAGCCATAGAGGAGACTACATTATTTATTATTATGTTGGGGATACCTTGAGTGTCCAAACCGGTGAACCATGCAATGATGAAGAAAACCACGAGAGGAACATGCCGGATCTATTTACATCACCCAGCGGAAAAGGTACACTACTACAGAAAAGGCTATACTAGACGTTTCATCACAGACGGTTCCTCAGAATATGTCAGTGTTGTAACTATCACAAATGGTTTTATTAGCGTGACCGTCTATGTTACTAGCGATGGCTAGAACCGTCTGTGATACATAATTACCACAGACAATTTTTAATCCGAACTGTCTGTGATAATCCCTGATGCCCGTCTGTTTAGGCGTGTGCTAAGAAGACACACTTGCGTTTGTGTGCATGCATGGTGGTATGTGTGCGTGTTCATCTTCATCTTCCTTATAATCGAAAAAAGGTGTACACACGTACACACAACAGCAATAGTGCAGAGGATATGCCAGTATGAACCCTAGAAACGGTCATTTAGCCTCCACAATTAACTAATGTCAAGCTATACATACATTAGCTAGTTTATTTGATTGAATATTCGCTCAAGTTGGCGTGGAACGTGCATCAACACAAATTTAATATATATATAATACTACTAGTAGTATATGCATCGCTCTCTCTCTCTCTCTCTCTCTCTCTCTCTCTATAGCTAGCTACACATGTATATAGTTGTGTTAATTCATGACCTAGCTTGTATATGTTGCATGGTGTCGTGTCAGATCACCAGTTCACCACACATATGTAGTGATCGATGGAGCTAAATTATTATTGCACGGCCTTTAGCTCTCAACCTCACGCTCGCACAACATGCAACTTTCTTTCTTTCTTTCTTTCTTTCTGTGGGGCGTAGTGTAAAAGACAGCTAGTATAGTGTATATTAGCTGCAGGATTAGGCCACACAACAACAGCGAGAAAACTATATATTCTTTTATTTGTCCTCTTCGGCTTCCTCTTGCTTTTGAGAGAGAGAGAGTAGGAGAGGGAGAGGGACTTGCGAGGAAACTATAAAGGAGGGAGAGAGGATAGATCGGTAGACAACGGAGGCATATATGGCGACACTAATACAGGGATCCATCTACCAAACAAATTAATAGCTGACACTCTTAATTATATGGATGCTGCAAGAGGCTTCAGGAGTGTTACCTAGCTAGGCCAAGATATATAGGAGTGCCAAAATTTGGCTGCAGATTCGAGGAGAGGCTATCTTCCCAGTCATCAATTGATCTGCAGTAATTTGAGGTATTTCTTACATATATCGATCTGTTCCTTCTTCTTTGAGAAGAGCTTTAATTTCTTGGCTGGTTTGTTCTTTTGATGTGGCAAAGAAGATGAGACATCGATCGATCACATGCATCTTGTTCCCTAGCTAGCTAGCTGAGTTGTTAAGGTGCACCAGTGGTGCCATGCTGGCTATCTAGCTCTCAAATCAGCTCCAGCTCACTCATTCCTAGCTCCTGACATGTGATTGATTAGCTAGTGTTCAGCTTGAATGCTTGATGAGCTTTACCTGCAGCAGGCGGCTTGGCTGGCTACAAAGCTACCCACTTGCTGTTGCAACTTGTTTTTTCTTATCATCTTGACGGATTATTCTCTCATGCACTGAAAAAGAAAGAAAAGGGAGAACAGATCCCAATTTTCTTGGAGCATAACTAGCATTTCGATCTTGATTCCCAGGTTACAGGCAGCATATATATATGCTTATCGATCGATCGATCCAAATGTTCTTACATATAATCTTCATCATGACTTGTTTGTTGATGCAAGCAGGGAGAAAGGATTAATCGATCCACATGGACGACTCGAGCCTCTTCATGCAGTGGGCAATGGACACGCTGCACCAGCAGCACCCCTCGGCCGCCGCGGCAGCCGCTCCCGCATACACTGATGGCGGCGGCGGCGAGGGTGCTTCTTTCCCCTCGCTACAAGCGCTCCGCAGCGCCTCCCAGACCACCGCGGCCGCCGGCGTCCGGGACCTGACAGTGCAGGTCGACCACCGGGCCAGCAGCTGGAGCTCCAGCGACAGCCCCAGCGCCGCCATGGACCACGACGCGGCCGCCGGCTGGTCCCCCCACACCGCCCTCGCCAGGACCGGCGGCGGCGGTGGCAACAGGCCGATGAGCTGGAACTTCAGCGCCGCGTCGGCGCAGCCAACTGATGAGAGCGGCGGGGGCGTTGCGCTGCCGGACGCCGCCGGGGCCCTGAGAGCGCATACGCCGGTCGGGAAGAGAGGGGGCAGCGTGGCGCCCGCTGCGGCGGCGGGCTCAGCGGCGACTGCGGCGCCGTCGGGGTACGTGCAGGACCACGTCATCGCGGAGCGGCGGCGGAGGGAGAAGATCAACCAGAGGTTCATCGAGCTCTCCAACGTCATCCCCAGGCTTAAGAAGGTTCACCTATATACTCCAGTACTTCTTTATTTCTTTCTTTTGATTGATTGATTAACTCTTCTTGAATTTTATGATTTTTCACTCTAATTATTCTTACGGATAATTTGTTATTTCCAAGTTGGCTGGAATTTCCAAAGTCTTAAGTCAATTTATGCGATCGTTGGATTTGCGTAAAGATTGATGTGTTATATGATTTGATATCGATCAAATGGATGAAAAATGTGGCTTATACTTAAGAAAATTTCAATCACCTATGAATGGACAATTCTTCTCCTCCTCCTCCTTTATTTGCATGCATGCTTGTTGTTAACATTCTCATCAAGGAGTGCTTCTCTTTGGGTTTGTTAGTTGAGTGACCTTTTTTTTGTTTTTACTATGTACAAACTGCAGGTAGGATGCACAGTAAGATTGCATGCATTGCAATATATATGTCATATCATCCCTCAACGCCACTGTGGTGAGCAGCCATTTGGTATCACAGGTCACAGCAAAGTGCTAGCTAGCTTATATATTTGCAACAAAAGGGCAAGCATGTTCTTTGTTAATCTTTCAGGAGTACTACTTCCCGGGCTAAAAGATAGTAAAATGACGCCTGTAAAAACCAGTCTACAGAAAGTGCACATCAGTTTATTACAATCTACAGTAGTGCTCAAAATTAAGGTGCGGTGCAGCTAGCCGCAATACTAATTAACTCGATCTAGATTCTAGAGTCTAGACGAAACAGTAAGTATATCTGTAGCAAATTAAATCCACACATAGCAGCTGTAAACAGTACATATATAATTAATCTACTTAGTATTCTAATTTCTCCAAAATGTCATTAACGTAACACCTAAAACTGCCATTAGATATAATTAGCATCAATAAAAATGCATTTGTTGCACCAAGCTCATGGCCTTAGTGATCGATCGATCGATTACTAGTTTGCTCGTTCGACTGTGATTGTACTGCAGATGGACAAGGCCACCATTCTTGGGGACGCGGTGAACTACGTGAGGGAGCTGCAGGAGAAGGTCAAGTCCCTCGAGGACGACCACAACACCAGGAGGAGCATCCAGTCCGTCGTGCTCGTCAAGAAGCCATGCTTGACCTCCGACGCTGACGACGGCTCACCGTCGTCGTCGTCGGCAGCTCACGGCGGGGACTCTGGGCTGCCGGAGATCGAGGCGCGGCTGTCGGAGAAGAGCGTGCTGCTGCGGATCCACTGCGAGAACGCGAGGGGGCTGCTGGTGAGGGTGCTGTCGGAGGTGGAGGAGCTGCGCCTCGCCATCACCCACACCAGCGTCATGCCATTCCCGGCCTGCACCGTCATCATCACCATCACAGCAAAGGCAAGTACCGCGCGTTATTAAATTTGTGCATCCATGATCTCCATTGATTGCTTAATTTCAAACCCGGTCGTGGCATACAAATATTTTTGCGATCTTAGTTTTTCTTAAAAATTAATTAATTACTGTGTTTCTGCGATTAATATACTTCTAGAACTAGCTAGAGTGCAATTACATACGATGCGAATATAGATACTGTATAACATACTACTACAGAGAGTGCATGCATTTACATGAGGTCTAGCTAGCTGGACACAAATTACACTTGCTGAATCAATTAATGCACCATGCAAATACCTATTTTCATTTCATTCTAAACAATTAACAATGCATGCTCAAGAATCAAACAATTCGTAGTACAGTAAGCCTGTAATAAGACAAACAATTGTACACATGCTCAATAGTGTACGTTGTGGGTTCAACCCTCGCCGAGAGTGCTATAAATGCTGCGAAGCAAACCGTGAGTGATCATATTTATGCCATTTCTTAAGCTCCATTTGGCACACTGTGGTGGATCTTCAAAAGCACTTAATAATTCTCCTTTTGGGTGTCTTAATTAGTTAGTTGAAACCATCTTTTTTTAGAGATGTAACAACAAAATCTTACTAGAATTAGTAAATATTACTCTTAACTAACTAGATTCCACGGTGCACAGCACAACACAACAACCAACCGTAAACTGACCCTTACAACAGTAAGTAGTAACCACATGTGTACTGCATGATCTGCACCGGAAGCATATATATTAGTTATTTCATGTAGTCCACTTCTACATTAATTTCTGAAGATAACTCTATTTAATTATATATGTTTGTATGGGCAGGTGTACTTGTCAGGGTACTCCCCATACATGGGAATTCTATAAAATATTTTGAGGGATATGGAAAGGTGTACAGTGTACTCCCCTTGAGTAAAACCCCAAATGGATCGAACAGGAGGGAAAAAATTAAGACTAGATCTATATGAGCCAGCACTTTCTGGGTTACATGTTTTCTTATTTAGGATTTAAAAAATTGCATATATATATATATATATATATATATATATATATATATAAGTATGTATGTGTGTGTGTGTGTGTTGAAGACAACTGCACCAGCACGAACTAAGGGTAGCATGACAAGTGCGGCTGTTAGTTGAAGTGTGGGGCTCAGACGTGTATTGGCAATACATTGGATAAGATCAGCTAGGTGGATGAGATTTTCACCTATAAAAAAAGTAATGAAATTTTGCACAAATTTTCATTTGATCGAGTCGTTGAATATAATAGATAAATAAATCAAAATGCAACGAGAAAACTGCTGGCAGGCAGAAATTGACACCTAATTTTGTTTGCATCGGGGTGGGAGAGAAGGTGATTGGTTTTTTCCATATATATTTTTACTCACTATCCCTCAATGGTTCATTTTTTATTTATTTTTGAGACTCAAAAGTCCCTGAATAATTCACCAATTTCCAAAGAGACTGTATATCACTAGCATTCAGATAGGAAAGTCTAGTCAGAATTCAGCCAATATATGTTAATTAGCATCTCATCCCTCTGTGTTAAAGACAATGTAAAATCTCATCCTAAGAGTCAATTAGTCTGACTTGATGAAACTTTAGGCATCCTTTCATGTATGCATGCATATATAACTAATAATTAGAACAATGCAGATTGTATTCTTTTTGGAGGCAATGCATGCATGTTTATTTACTGATCTATGTTAGAATTGGTGCAATTTGTCAGGTTGAGGAGGGGTTCAAGGCCACAGTGGATGAGATCGTCAGGAGGCTGAACTCGGCGTTGCATCAATACTACAGTGGCAATACCGAAGAAACAAGAAGAAAATAAGCTGAACTAGCTCTTGCATGTGTCATGGATGATGTGCTCATGCGTGCATGTTTAACATCGCATTCGTGCGTCCTTGCATGCAATGTGAAGTAAAAAATGATGCATGCATGATTGAGCATGTTGCATGCATGGTGACGAGGATTTCTCAACCACAGGTTGCAAGTTTTGGTCCCAGCTGCCGGGCGTACTTGTTGCTCAATCCAAATCATTGATGAGATCTCCAGATAACCCAAATATTGACCTTTAATTTGCTGCCTGTTATCTCTAAAAAAAATGGACATGTTGTTATATGTTTTTGCAAGTTGCAGTGTTTGCATCAATCCTACCATAGTATGTGCTTTGGTCGATCGGTCTTCACAATCAATTATATATCAACTCTCAACCTCTCATCTAATTTTAGGTTGTTTCTTTAAAAACTCTCCAACAATATCTTGTATTGAAATAGTTCAGGAGTGCATCAAATCCCGGTATATCTTCTCTGACTCCTGCATGAGTCACGCATGCAAAAAAATATATTTTCGTTGTATAATGTTTGATGGTTTTAGTTAATTCTGCAGCAGTCTTATTGGCCCTATTTGTTTAAGAGATATCAATTGCATGATTTGTACAGCACTAAAGATAAAGATAACAAAGCTTCTCTCCGAAAAATAATGGATATCAAAGTTAATTTGTGGATACACAAAGCTGTTGAGATATGCAGTGCAAAGTTGGCACAGTGGTTGGGCAAAAATGAAACATGTCTTTAGTTGGTAGGGCAAGCCAAGAAGATCTGATCAAGTAGTATATATATATATTCTACTTGCAGTTTTGCATACCATGTGTGTATACATAGACGAGCATACACATTGATTAATACACGGAGGCTCGTCCTTATTCCCCCCATCATGGAATAAAGCATGATTAACAACGTGTTAACGATGCATGCTTTCGAGGGATTCGATGAGTGTTTTATAGGCAATTAATTCGATTGGATTAGCTTTGTGAGAAAGCATTAGGGTGATTGATGAATACTGTCTTTTGGGGACCCGTCTGGTTATTGCCAGACAAGTACTCCAATTTCATATTGGTGTACTACTACCAAACTAGAAGGGCATATACAAATTGCAATTTGAGGTCAGTGACAGCTCTACATATCCCAAGAAACTCTAGTTATGCCTAGGTGAACTTTAGTTTAGCTCAAGCCAACCTATATTATATTATATGCTTGAGCAATTGGACACATGCATGGATGCATGGATGAAAGGCTTCAATAATTGGTCGATCCATTAGCCATGCATGGTGTATTAATTTTATTGCCAGAGTTTTGGAGGTTGCAAGTAGAGCAGCACCTACAACGGGCTGACATCAATCGCATGTAATTCTTACCACGAAATATTTCTCACGATGTACATGAGAGAGAGAGAGAGAGAGAGAACTGTATAAGTAACTCATCGTGCATGCACATATCCCGTGACGGATTTGATGTGATCAACACAGTGACACTAGCTCCCGGGCCATTTTTAAAGTCGCCTTCTCTGATCGGACTGATCCACTTGCACCTGTCCCCAACGGCAATGCGTGCACTGCCATTCTCTCTTCTGTTTATTGGCGTCGAAGATAACGTCAGTGTGCCGCCATTAAAAGCTCCTTTCTTCAAGGTCTTGATGTCTCAACCACTCGCTTCAGAGTCAGAGTCAGAGCAAGAGCACACACCAAACATCAAATATTGGTGTCTTGATGTTCTTCGGCCCCGAAGAAGAAACCTTTGGCCAAGATGATATTGTTTTTTTTTCCCTCATGAAAGCAACAACAACACTACCAAACATCAAACATTTCGCGTCACATGATCTGATACTCACACCGTCAGTGCATTAACAACCTACAGATTCTACCTATATACGCAGATCAGTATATATTACCATGCAACATTACACTTTTTCACCATTTCCTTGTTTGATATGTAAAATCCTTTTTTTTCTGCTAGTTGAATGCCCATGCATTACTACTCCACAAAAAAAAACATAAGCTTTGTGAAATAGCATACAATATATTTCCACATATTTCTATCAAAAACTGCATTATACACTACTACAAAAGGGGCTCCACTGGACGCCTCATCACAGACGGTTCCCCGGAACCATCAGTATAAAATACAATCACAAACGGTTTTAGTTTAGCGCACGTCTGTGTTACTGGCTGCGGTAAAACCCGTCTGTGAAGATGTAATATCACAGACAACCACCTCCTTCAAAGCAGCCACATATATATCGGAGACATTTCTCACTACAGACAAATCTAGATCTGAGGGGACGACTAGATATTTAATGACACATATCGCAGACGGTTATTGTTAAGAACCTTCTGTGATACGTATTACATATAACATTTTTGAACCGACAGTCTGCAAATTAAGGGGAAAAAGCTCGAAAGTCGCAAGCCAGCTCGACTCGTTAAGGGCTCGGCTCGAACTCGGTCCCTTAACGAGCGAGCCGAGCCGAGCCAAGCTGATAATTTAGCTCGTTTTCTTAATGAGTTGAATTCGAGCTGGCTCGTGAGTTACTTGTTAAGCTCGTTAAAAAACCAACACAGTTGAGCAGTAGAACCATGCTATCCAACCCAGCAACCCTTATGCGGTCCATGGAGGCCCAAGCCCCAAACTATGATCTCTTGACTTTCTAAAAAATTTATTAGGCTGATTTTCCTTTTTAGCGAGCCTAACGAGTCTAACGAGCCCCAAACTGTGATATCTTGACTTTCTTAATAAGCCTAACGAGCCAAGTTCGAGATTTTTACCGAGCCGAGCCGAGCCTGGTATTCTGCTCGTTAGCATAACGAGTCGAGCCGAGCCAACTCGTTATCCACCCCTACTGCGAATGTCACAAACTGTTCTTGTTAAGAACCATATGTGATACTTATCACAGACGGTTCTGAACAAAAACTGTCTATGAGGCCTATGATTATCACAGATGGTGATTATTTAAAATCGTCTGTGATACGTATCATAGACGATTCTTTTTAAGAACGGTCTGTGATATGCGCAATTAAATATCTGGTCGTCTCGACTCTAGACAAATATGTCTATAGTGATATCTGTCTTTGATATGCGGCAGCTTTGAAGGAGGCGGACGGCTCTAGGGTGTTTGGTGAAAGAATTAAATACCATAGATTTGCAAGTGTGCTTGTATATATATTTATTCTTGGTGATCTAAGGTTAGTATTTGCTTCTAATTATATGCATTATAATATAGAGAAATCGATGATAGTTAGGTTTATCATCTAAGGAGGTTATTGACAGTTAAGATTTACAATAGAATAGTGAGTAGCATGTATATATACATTGACTTGTCTTGTATTGCGTAAAATAATACTGTTTACATCATAGTGAGGCTCAGTTCTGACTATATCAAATGAAGGAGGAAGGGAGGAGAAGGAAAGGAGGAAGAAAGAGAGGTTGGTCAATAGGAAGAGATCTCACGTGATATTTGGGATCTTCGTGGTGAGCTCTAAGGGCAACGATCTGTAATCTTTTATATTTGCCCTGGGTTAATCGCTATTTAATTAGTAGTATATTTGGTCAATAGGAAGAGTAGTTGCGTGCATTAATCTAATTTGTTACGTGTGTAGTGCAGATGGACCGAAGCTGGATATACGTTGAGAACCGTGTGAGTAAAGAGTACATTGATGACATGTCTGCTTTAGAAGAGCTGCTGAGCAGGATATGTTGAAGAATGTGATAAAATTTATATATTGTCCATGAATTGATTGCGATAATCTGAAGATGTTTACCAACCCGACGCAGATCGAAGAACACTTGATTCAAAGGGGTTTAAAAAAGGAGTATACATGTTGGACTAGTCATGGTGAAGAGCAGATTATACTGGAAGGTAGTAACATCGTCGAGGGAGATAATGATACGTTGGATGTTGACTGTGCTTTCAATGAGGCTGGGTCGCACGATGACAATCTGGATCAGATGCTCACGATGCAGAAGGGATTATAGTGAGAGAGAGTTTGATAAATTCGAGGGCTTAATGGGAGACTCGGCGAAACCTTTGTTCCCGGGTTGCAAGCTGGAATACACAAGGTTGTCATCCATGCTTGAACTCCTGAAATTGAAGGCAAATAATAGTTGGTCCGACAAGAGTTTCACGATGTTACTAGGTCTCCTAGCGGATATCCTTCCAGAGAAAAACGTGTTGCCCAAAACCACCTACCAAGCCAAGATGGTTTTTTCTCCATTGGGAATGGAAGTAGGAAGAATACATGCATACCCGAACGATTGTATACTCTACCGTAAAGAGTATGCAGACATGCATATATGTTTGGTGTGCAAAGCATCCCGATGCAAGTGTAAGAATCACTCCGATTACACCGAGGGCATCGAGGTTAAGCAAGGATGTCCTGCTAAGGTATTGTGGTATCTACCTATAATTCCCCGTTTGAAGCGTTTATTTGCGAATCGAAAGGAGGCAAGATTGTTGCGTTGGCACTCGGAGGAGCATAAGAAAGATGGAAAGATAAGACACCCTGTTGATTCGGACTAGTGGAGAAACTTTGATAGGAGCTTCAAAGACTTCGATGCGGAACCGAAAAAATATAAGGTTTTGGTTTAGTACAGATAGAATAAATCCTTTCGGTAACATGAGCAGCCAACATAGCACCTGCCCTGTGAATATATGTATGTACAATCTTCCTCTTTGGTCGTGTATGAAGCAGAAGTATATTTTGATGTCACTACTTATCCAAGGGTCGAAGCAACCTAGGAACGATATTGATGTGTACCTAGCACCATTGCTGGAAGGTCTTGTGACACTATGGAACAAAGGGATACATGTATGGGATGCGTACAAATGAGAGAGCTTAACTTTACGCGCCATTTTGTTCTGCATCACCAATGGTTTTCCTGCCCTTGGTAACCTATCTGAGTTCAATACAAAAGGAGCCAAAGTATGTCCGTACTACTCACATGATACCGAGAGTGTGTGGCTAAATAACTCGCGTAAAACTGTGTACATGCGTGACCGTAGGTTCCTTCCTAGGTATCACCCATACCTCAAGATAAAGAAACAATTCGACGGAAATAAGGAGAATGGTTCATCTCCAATGGCTTTTGGAGGGAAAGAGGGCTATGATATGGTTAAGGATATCGATATTGTGCTTGGAAAGAGACGCAAATTGAGGACCCATCAGAAGAACATCTGGAAGAAACGATCAATTTTTTGGGATTTACCTTATTGGGAGCACTTAGAAGTTCGCTACTGCATCGACATCATGCACGTGGACAAGAACGTATGTGATAGCTTGATTGGTCTCTTACTGAACATTTGTGATAAAATAAAGGATGGTGTCAACGCACGACGTGACTTAGTTGATATGAATATAAGTACCGAGTTAGCACCGAAAGAGACCGATAAAGGACGAACGTACCTTCCCCCAACTTGCTACACTCTGTCCAAGACCGAGAGAAAGGAACTGTGCCAGAGCTTACATGATGTGAAAGTCCCGTCTTGTAACTCCGCCAGTATGAAGAAACTTGTTTCTATGGAAGATTTGGAATTAATTGGTATGAAGTCTCATGATTGTCATGTGCTAATGACACAAATGCTTCCTGTTGCAATTAGAAGTATTTTGCCGAACAAGGTCCGAGTGGCAATCATGAGGCTATGTTATTTTTTTATCTCAATTGCTCAAAAGGTCATTGATCCCGAAGAACTAGATACTCTACAGGCCGAGTGAGTGATGACTCTGTACAATATTGTTAGGGATGTTGTGCCCAAGGGCTTCGACGTGTCCGTGCTGTTGTTGTTCAAGGGCGCCTCGCCGCGGTTCTCGCATGGCCGGCATTACTTACGGCCTCGTGGGGCCAACGGCAAGGGCAGGTCAGTACCACATCAACACCACGTAAGCATTAGTGCCATGCAGATGTCTTATCGGTCTTGCGAAACCTCTTCTAAACTTCTTTTTTTCATGCTTTATCAAGTTCATTGATCTAAATGTACAGTTTCATAGTTTAATTTAAATGCACCACCTCACCGAATCATGTGCAATTTACTCTTTAGAAATATATAAAAGAGCACTACAAAGTATCAAAAGGAGAAGAACAAGGGGCTCAATTATACAACTTTACCAAGGCCTCCAGCAATTTAGTGCATGAATATCAGGTTTGGCCGGGCAGAATTTTGAGGAACAATTAATATGGCTGGCCCAAAGAATAATAGAAAAAGATTTTAAATAAAAGTAAAGGAAATATACAGCCGCTCGCTATGCATATGCATCAAAGGGACCCTTTTTCTTCTTCTTTCGTACAATTTGCAGGCAGGTACCATCGATAGTGACAAAATTCACGGTGAGCGGATAACCCATCACCAATTCAATTAACCTCAAGCTCATGCATTACACCTATATATGCTCTTACCAGGTCGAGGATACAAATATTTATGGTGGCGCGAGTAAAGCTTCAAGACTGGAATGGGTACAGACCTTGAAGTAAATCTGAACAAAGATGACACCGGACAATAATTCTGATGGCAAAATGACAACTTAATCTCTCATGGAACAGAATGATCCCCGACGCAATGTGTGCACAAAGTTCAGAAAGGAAAACAAAACGAGGAAATATGGATCAGATAATCAGGCTTGTAGCTGAACCCATTTAGCATTCAGTCTGAACATGAAGTGATGGCTGGATGGCGAGGGATTAGTACAAGGGAGCTGCTTCCTCGGCTTCTTCTCCCGTCACCAAATTCGTTGTATATGTCAGGCTCTCTGTAGCCCCATCAACGTCTGTCTTCCACTTGATGGGTGGATCCGTGTCGTCATCCACCATCGCGACCTCCATCTCCTTGCCGAACCCTTGATGTCCCGTATCGACTTGTCTTTAAAAATGCGCCGTGGCCCATCCCCACTTTTCCTCTGCCGCCAGTCACCCGCTTAAAATATGTCATCTTCGCCGGCGGCAAGTTCCCGGCGAGCAGCCGTCGAGGCTGATTTTCATCTCGACGATGCTATGCCGCGGAATCAGCTTCGTCTTGCCCAGATCCCGCGCCGCCACACCGCCTCCGTCGCCTTCTGCCTCGCCGGTCAGCACAGAGCATGTGAAACTGACGCGCGAGAAACAAGACAGATAGCAGAGCCCTTTTGTTCAGAAGCAACTTTATTAGCATATTTGTCGTATTCCGTACATCGTATAGAATATCAGTATCATGTATACAGTTTTACAGAGAGATTACGGATAAGTGAATCCAGGAAGGAAAAAACACGGCGCATGCATTTCTATGTTGGACTTGGACACTCCAAGATGGCCTCACTTCACTTGTTGATGAAAGAGACACCCTTTTGGATACTCTCAGCCAGCTCTTTCTTCGCCTTCTCCAGTCCAGCTCTGCATGAGAGTGATGCATGAAGAAGATAGGTAATGAAGGTCAGCACAGTTCCAGGATATCAAAAATAATTGGTGTGGCCCTAATGCAGCATTATAAATAATGGTACGAAGCAGAGGCTTTTGTTCAGATGCAGCATTCTTGTGATCCCATCAGATGGTCATCCTACAGCAGTACAGCACAGCTATGGGATCTGAAGAGATCATGTGATCATGATTTCCCTCCCAATGCGAAGTTATACAATTTCAAGAAGGTCATCTCTATTTCTTCAGGACTGTTTCTAAGCACACCTGCATGGTTGCATACATGACGGGTTGATTCTTTCTTCTTCTGTGCTCTCGGTATTCTAGTCTATGGAACAAGTGACAGTGAGCAACAGTTCCCGTGTCCGTCCACCGGATAGAAGCCATGAGACTCGACTTCTTGTCAGTATATACTTATACGGAAGATTTAATAATGAAGGTTTTGAAGATTACGTACTGGTGATATGAGCCTAGTGATAGCTTGAGCAAAATAAGTTGTCAAGATCAACTTCACTGGTAAGCATGTGACATGTGTGGAGTTGGTGTTCAATTATAGAATGTGTGTGACAAAAATGAATGCCAAGAACAAGAATAGCTGTAAATTCAATTACAGACCTCTCAAACTCATTCAATGGACCAAGTGGTAAGATCTCCTCAATGCCACAACGACCTAACCGCACTTTGGATGCAAAGAAAGGCAGTTCCGTCACCTTCAGCCCCAACACAAGGAAAACGGGATTTGCAAATCAGAAATACTGTTCAAGGAAGTAATATTAAGAAGGAAATAAATAATAAATATAGTAAGCATAAAAGAAAGAAAGAAACCTGAGAAGCTACATATGAGCACTCCACAATCCCAGCATCACCACGCAATCCTCTCAAGCAAGCATCTGCGAATTTAGCTGCCGCATACGCCTATGAAAGAAAGTGCAGTGTTAATGGATCCAGCATTAGAAACTATGAACTAGATACACAAATGTGCATATAAGTGATAGAAGCCAACCATAGAAAGAGTTGCCGATCCTGCTCCTGCTTTAGCCTGAAAAACATCGAGAACAGGAAGGAACAAAAAGGAAGTATAGTTTTAACACAGAGAACATTGGCCAAGAAACAACACACAGGAGTGACCAATGAGGAGCAACATATGAAATATATGTCAACCAACAGTTTTCAGACCTTTTTCTTGGAAAAAGAACAACTGTCAGGCCTTCACCTAACTAAAACATGTGTAAGCAACTAACACCAAAACTTGGTATAGGCCCTTACGTGGGTAAAAAGGTATGCAGGGAAGATTTTGTTGATCTTTGATGTCAACAACATGAAGTGCATGTAACTAATATGCATATATACACCTGTTTTTTTTTCCTTTTAGAGAACATAATTTCACACATCCAGTTCGCACTTCAGTGGTCTCACTCTAATGTCCTCTAAATTTAGCGCATCAGTTCCTTTTCAACTTTGTTAATTATAGAGCTGAACAACTGCAACCAGTATGAATAGCTAATAGAACACAGTTACTTCGACAAAGAATCTCAACCAGTATATATAGCTGAGCAATTGCAAAAGGGACTTTGGAATTGACTTTTCTTCCCTCTTTCCTTGTGCATAAAAGATGCAGCATTAGATGACAAGGAAAATCATACCTCAACGACTTCTGTCCCACCATTCTGTATGCGAGAAGTGAGGTAACTAATTTCTTCGAGGTAAATGAGCATGGAGGATTCACCTACGAAAATAACAAAGTTCCATCAAGAAAGTTATAAAAATAAAATAGGGTGGAATTGATTTTCTACTATTTCCATCAGATAGAAATAATTTTTGGGTACATATATGGTTCAGAATTTTGCAGCACTTGAAAGTACTAATGACCTGTGAAAGGAGTGGTAATATTGTTACTCCTGCATGCCCACCAACGACAGGAACATTGACATCTCTGGGGTCGAGTCCAAGAACCTCACCCTATAAACAGAGGAGGGCAGGAATAATAAATTTTGAGAAACTGCCCATGTAGAAATTAGTAATATAATAATGCAACATGGCAAACTCTTTTGAAGTACATACCACAAAAGTATTGGCTCTCACAACATCAAGTGTTGTCACCCCCAATAGACGTTTAGGGTCGTAACTTCCAGCTTTCTTAAATACTTCAGCGGCAATCGGAACGGTAGAATTGACAGGGTTACTAATGACATTCACAATTGCATTTGGGCAGCATTTTGCAATTCCCTCACAAAGAGTCCGGGCGATTCCAGCATTGATGTTGAACAAATCATCCCTTGTCATCCCAGGCTTTCGAGGGACACCAGCAGGAATGATCACAACATCCATTCCAATGAGAGCATGTTCCAATTGTGGCTGGCCCAAGAAGCCACGCACCTGTAGAATTTAGACCATAGCATAATTACATCCAATGATCAAAATAGCTTTTATGGTTCAAGAATCAGATGATAATTGTATGAATAGCAGAGGGTGGTCAAAGATATCTGGGAAGCTACAAAACTTAAATCCAATTATAATCAAACTCTTGTTAGAAAAATGTAAGTAGGTTACGATCTCTGATGCACCGATATCCTGACCAACAGTGTGGTATGGCTCCGATACGTATCGGATACGGGTACGGCTCCGATACGTATCGGGAAGTATCAGAAACATTTATGTTTTTTAAAGAAAAAACTACTATACTTCTCGATACCTCGATACGGCCTACAATTCAAGCCCAGCCCACTTATTCTAACCCTAGCCTACAACCTTAGCATGTAATTGTTAAATTCAGACATAAATTATGAGCTAGTGTGTGTTATCAAAGTTTGTTTGTCAAAATAATTAGAACTTACTTCATTAGGAGTTACCAAGTATCCGTCAGATTCCAAATTTTGATATGTGTAATCAGTTTCACTTGACAACATTTTCTTAGGATTTCCTAAATTTATTGAAAACGAGTGATCATTCTGTTCAGGATCACTTCCAGAGTGATCTTGATAAAAATCTCACTTGTGTTGCTAACATTATATCCTAAATTCTATTCAACATTCCCTTTCCTCGATCTCAAACCATCAACAGGAGTGAAGTACCTATCTTGTTCGCAACACAATGTTTTTTGAACTCTTTTAGGTTTTGTCTGTTGATAAAAGTTATGGATCACATAGAGATGCTTAGAATCAAGCGAGGGCTTAGTGTCCTTGCCTGTACAAAGATGAGGAAATTGGTAAGAGGGAAAAATGAATTGATATCTCCACTATACCTCTCAAACTACTGTTGTTAGTCATAGTACAGGATAAGCTAATTAATTCTTCAGTGTTATGTTCAATGAAATTAACACTCATGCATAGGTAAATTCTTGATTGAAACTTATCAAGTATCGTGTGTGTGTGTGTGTGTGTGTACACACACACATCCGTATCGCCGTATCGGTTTTTTTTAGGGGAAATGGGGTATCGTTGTATCGTCGTATCCGTACCGATGTACCAGTATCACATATCGGTGCATCATAGGTTACGATGCATTTTGCGTACAACATTATTTATGTTTTGATATTTGATCCACAATTATTACTGAATGATAAGATACTAAGTAATTTCCTCCAAACTCTGTAGAAATTCCTGGTGCAACATGACTTTCAGAATTATGCAGATTTCACTGGAAATTGGTTATTTGTTTCCTGAGTTACAACTTACAAATAGTACAAATTTACAACTGCTACCGGATGAGCCACATGTACAGTAGAGAAAAACATATGTGCAGCATTTTATATCATCTAAACATAGCCTAAAAGATCAGATGGAAAGCAACTGTACTTGAGGCCTACCAACATGCAACAATGGTAGTAATTTACCGTTCCGGATCGATATTTCAGAACATCGTAAAGCAACTTCACATAAACAGGAGATAAAGACAGTATCAAGGAGCATACCACTGCACCAGTGTTCATGTGGCTAATGTCAGCTGTGACACCAGGAGTGTTGACAACATCGTAAAGATGGAGCACAGAAACAAGAGGGTTCATCTTCATAAGCAGAGCGAGTGGCTGGCCAATCCCACCAGATGCACCCAAGATTGCAACCTTGAAGCCTGGAGTTGCACCTTTTGCACGGCAATTAGAGCCCCTCAGAAGGAGACCTCCTCCATCTTCAAAATAAAGCAAGAGAAAATTTAGACGAGTAGAAGCAGATTCTGGAAAAGATGTTAGTACATTAATTACAATCTTTTAGTTGCCAACCACTACACTGAACCTAAGGTTAAGTCTGAAGGGTTAATTTAGGAAGTTGTCGCGAGACGAGAATAATCCGATATAATTTTCAACTAAGAATGAATGCAATTATTAGTTTCCTACATTGCTTGATAGCTATTAAATTTGAAAGCATCATAAAGGATGACCATGCTGATGCTACTCGTCAGCAGAGCCAGTTGGTGTTTACAGGTTTCAACTATCCACAGCCAAACAGAAAATTTGCTGATCGCAGTAGTTTCTGATTACATTCCATAGTGAGATGAGGCTTGCAAGGCCCAAAGCATGAGATGATCGGCAAGCAGGCGTAGAATAGAAATCAGGTTCAGGTGTTCACTGCGGGAGGTCTTCTGGTTGCGTCATTTCCAAACTATCCAGAGTGAAAGGAGGAGGATCGTGTGCTTCCACTGGATGGTGAGGGAGGGAAGGGAGTAAACAATTGCTTGGCAGTGCTACTGGAAGTCGCTGTAAGCCATGGAGCAAGATCCCAAAATCTTGCCCCAAAAGTGAGGGGCAGGTGGTCGATTGTTTCTTCAATGCTTGGACAGTCGTGATTGGCTACCCATCCTAGCCGGAATATGAAGAATTTAGTTCTGGTTTTCTCATGCCTGAGAATCCAGAAGAAGACTTGAACTTTCTTCGGCGCACAGTTGTCCCAGTTGAGCTGCTGAAGAGGTAAGCTGCATCCTGAGCTCTGAAGAATGCGATACGATGAGCCCACTTTGAATTCAATTGCATCACCAAGAGTGACCACCCTTTGATCCTCTGAACCCGTAAGCAACTGGGGGCGTAACCTGTTCCTGAAGAATATCCAATTCTTCCCTTGCAGCCGTGGAGAGTCTTGATGGAAAGGGGAGAAGAAGTGTGCAGGACGATAGCACTTCAACCACTGTCAGAGATGTCTGAGAGCAGTGGGAATAGGTTGCCGGGAAGGCTAGATAGAGGGGTCCGATATTTGTCGAGTTATCAAACCAAAAGGAGGTTGAAAGGCCGTTGCCAAGCTGTACCAGCGTCAGGGATCGATATAGGCAATTTTCTGTTCATTCCGCATTTTTTTAATCTTCACTCGCAGTCCCACAGAAACATCAATCAATACCCTGAAGTGGCGATGAACTTATTTCTGCAAACGAAAGGTCCCAATTTCTGAACCCAAGGATCCTATAAGCTGGTAGTAGATATCATTAGGCTCCCCGAAGCAAAAGGATCATGCAATTCCATCAAGGTCCGATGTCTCCACTGAAAACCTTAAAATCACACAAAATTTGAACAACTTCGCTAAAGAATTACTCCCTAAACTACAGTAATCAGTCATCTAGATCCACCCCCAAACTTGCAAAACTCACCAAGCTCCCACCTTAACTTCCTATCAAGAAGCGCAAATTTATGCTGGCCAGGTAAAGCAACTAACCATAGAAGCACTACAGGAACGGATCAGCTTGCAGTACGGCGGAGCAAAATCGCTCAAGGTCTCCCCTCTAAGACCCAACCAGGACACATCAATACAAGGAAGGAATCATCGCGTCTGGTGAGGATGCCCTGACCTGAGAGGTGGGCGGCTGGAGGTGGGACGCGAGCCTGGCCATCCGCCTTGACGCCGCGTCGCCGGCTTGCTCCATGGTTTGCCTCGCCGCGACCGCCGGAGACTTGGAAGCAAAGGAGCAGACGGAAGAGAGGAGAGAGGAGAGAGAGAATCCTCGGTGGTGACACGGAAAAAGAGGGAAAGCGGAGGGGTTAGATGTAAAAGCTGTAGTAGCGTTAGTTGAAGGTAAAATTGGATCTGGATCCATGTCACTCTAAAACTTGCCAATTCATAGTATACCACTTCAAAATAATTAATTTGAAAAATATCACTCTAAAACGTGTCTTCTTTGATATATATTACTTTAGAACTGTTTCGCTCTTGGGTCTCTCCTTCCTCCCCACCGGTCAACATCCTCCCCTGCTTCTTCCTCTATTGCTCTAATTTTGAGCCGTTGCTATCGAATCCTGCTCCAGTGAGCACACCAACTGAAGTTCCTCCCCTTGGTGCCACCATCTTCCTTCTTCCCTTCCCTACTACCGTTGTCCTTCTTCCCCTGTCGCCACCAGTCCTCTCCTCATCCGCCGTAGCCGGTGTCCGACACGGCCTCGTCGCCTCCACCCGGTCTACGTCCCTCCTCCTCCTCCGTCGTTGGCGCTTGCCACCTCTACACTCACTCCTCATTATCGGCGCGATGTCAAAGGTCAATGAGGAGCCCGTAGAAGTTGAGGTAGGTGAGCCGGCGTGTGGGACCCAAATATGCAAATCTGGACCCTCATGGTAGGGAGCGACGCACTAGTCTAGAACCATGCTAGTGCACACAGTGTCAATATCGATGAAATATCACATCCATACAACGAATATAAGAATAAATGAGTACTTTGAATAACAAATTGACAAGTTTTAGAGAGGCATGAATCCAATTTTGTCGTTGTAGAAGAAGAGTTGACATGGGATGCGTGCAAGTTTGGGACCTTAGGATGAGTTTATATTTACCATGCTCGCGTGTCATCATAGTGTGGCAACCATAGTCACATTACGAGATGCAATATCGTCTTCTTCTATGCTACTCATTGTTGTTTGGAAGACGAAATAAATCTCTCTCGTCTCTCAACCCGTCTTGAATCTTGTTTGTTCTCTCTCTCTCACCTCTCTCTCTCTTTTTGAGATTTTTTAAATAATATTAATTTAAAAATAGTTACCACGTGGCTCCCATCAATTTACCACAGCAACCGATCGATCAAGACCTAACGATCAACCTTCGTAGAACTCTTCTTCAAAAGCGCATTTACGACTCCTCCATACATTGATTTGTTTAGCAAGAGTGAGTACACACCGTACTCGCAAGTCATACCACAGAATGCAATTTATAGATGATGACTTATTCCAAAGGAATGGCTTCTGTGGTTATTTTGCAGAAATACAACATTTGCAATTGAATACAAATAATAGATTGAAAGCATAATTCAAAACCAATAGACAATAATAAGTTAATAATTTATTTCACAAAGGACACACAGTCTAATCAAGTTATTCACACAGCTGCACAAGTTATCTCACACAGCTGACCCTTCCCAAATGTTTTATGAAAATCTACCCCTCGTGTGAAATTCCCGAGCATGTCCATAACCGATGACGCGGCTATTCGAATAGATTGGTTTAAACACTCTGCAGAGGCTGTACACTTTACCCACACGATACAATCAGTGGGGCCAGCACTGACCATAACAAAACCTTTCAGAGATTTCATCTCAAACAATGACACTCCCGATGTGCTTTTCTGCCGTCCAATTTGTACACACAGCCCTTGGAACGACACACATCGTTGGACAGGGATGCAACGAACCGTCCCGCGATGTAACATATAACACCTCCAGCCCATCACACAGTTTAAATACAACCTGAGTTGTCAATGTCAAGACTCCATAACTTACTAAGTTAGGCCCAGCCCATACTAGGCATGTGGTCGTACAGTAAGGCCCAGTTCAATGACGCACAAAGTTAAGTCCTTAATTGACCAAGGCAAGACTTCCAGTTTTAACCCAAATCACAAAGTTTAAAGCACACAGTTCCACCATTCACATAGATCCACCACTTGCCTCAGTCCAAATCTTTTCCCATCCTGTTGATTAAGTGCAATACATGCAATCACGAGTAACAGCACACAGCACACACAGTTTCATCACACAGTTCCATAATCACTTAGTCAAGTTTATAATTGCAACTCTCACATGAAATGATGACTCGTGGCATGGCTAAGCAGTCTAATCGTATCTAACCAACCCACGTTAGTGCTACGATAATACCAACTAATAATGAACCAACCTAGGGTGACAAAAGATCATAGCATACAATAGACAAGGTGGTATAACAAATTGGATTAATAACTATCCCAAAAGCATTTAAATAAATACTTAAAATAGAATGTGTCGGTGTATTAGAACCGATCTTACGTAAAGATTATTTGATTCGGGGGGTCTCCTAAAGATGAAATCACGCAGAGTGGTTGACACGGGATGTTTAGACAGGTTCAAACCTTCTCTAGAGAGAATAATAACCCTAATCCTGTGTGTATGGTATTCTTGATGATCAAGTAAGAAGCTAAGACTATTACAGAGAATAGTACTTGTGTTTCTCCTTGACTCGCTCTATCTTTTTTTGTCTCCCTCCATCCCTCTGATTGATGCCCTTATATAGTCGTGAAGGAGTAGCCGTTTTGTCTGCGGAAGATCGCCTAATTAATCCAAAGAATTCGCGCGATGATGGCGTGAATTACCGCGCATTGGCTTCTTCACGCCGTCCGCAATTATTTTCCGAGGTAATGGGGTATTTACGCACCATTACTACGCGGAATAATAGTGCGTGTAGACCGTTCGGATTCCTTAATCAATTGGACCCACTTGCCTGTAGGTTTGATTATAAGGTGGTCGTGGTTTACTTGATCGTAAAAGGACTTACGACCAGGTAGCAGTCGTAGAAGGACTTACGACTATGTAGTAGTCGTAGAAGGACTTACGACCATGTAGTGGTCGTAGAAAGACTTACGACCATGACATAGTCGTAGTAAGACTTACGACTATGGGGGTGATTGTAGAAGATCTTACAATCACTTGGTAGGCCTCTCCCTTATAAATATAAGGGGTACTTCTGGGGACTATGTGACATCATATTCACCTATAATAAGAATTATATATAAAAGATAAAATGAGGATTATTAGATCCTCGTCAGAATGCAATACATTGAAACAAAGTATTTTGAAAACTGGGTTCAATATGATCAAAGGTATAACTTGCCTTGGAATAGATCTAGATATTGGTCTTGGTCTTGAGGTGCTCCTTCTTCTGCAAAATTCCCCGAAATATCGACGTCTACTCGCAAACGAGACAAAAGAAACAAAAACAATAAATAACAGATGCAAAAAAACTCCAAAAATTCAAATAAAATTCATTTTATATGAATTTACAAATTTGAATGGGCTCAATCGGAGTTCGGATGCAAAAGATATGGGCTTTGGAAGTTTGAAAATCAAATAAAACCCTAATTTGGATTTTATTGAATTTCCCAAATTATTTTTATAAAGGAAAATCGGATTATTGCGCAATGCTTGCGTCAGCCGAGAATTTCCGGAAAAAGAAATAGATTTAAAAAGAAATCTGACATGTGGGCCCCACATGTCAGTCTCGGGGTTCACGGTGGACCGAGTGCACCGAACCGAGGGAGATCTGGCGCGGTGGACCGAGCCACGCACACGTGTGCTGGCGATGATCTGGCGCCACGCGGCTGCCACACCAAAGATCGGCGACGCCAAGGCCGAGCCTGGCGATAACGGCGGCAGTGGCGCTCGGGACGATGGTCACCGCGAACGGTGGCGACTTCGCCGGCGATGGAGGGTACAGATTGTTCCGTGCTATTGCGCACTCGGGGTGCCCTTATCGCGTAGCCGGTAACGACGGCGGTGGCGGCGGCGGAGGAAGAAGCGCGTGAAGGCTCGGGTTTTGTCGGGAGAGTGTTCGGTGATGCTCCGGCGACGAGGAGGCGCGACGAGGTAGCACGAACTTCTTGGTCACGGTGGTGCGATCGGCGAGGCAAGGGCGGCGGACGACGGCGGCGCAATTCACCGGAGAAGAAACTCGGCGAAAACCCTAAAACTCGAAATGCGGCGGCGCTAAGCGTCAGGCGACGAGGGTGGCGGCTTTGGGTTGCGAGGTCCGGCGGTCTTGAGGGGTATTTATAGGCCGGAGATGCCGAGATTTGAAACCCCAAATCGGGTCCAAACGGTCGCGATTTGAATTTCGAGATTCGGGAGATTGAAACCGATTCGGGTTTGATTCGGTTTGGAACGGATAAGAAATCAACCGAGGTACGATTTGGTGGGTCGGCGCGAAGAATCGGCAATCGAATCGGTTTTGTCGGACGAACCTCAAGCTCCAAAGAATGGCGGGCGAGGCGCGCGCGAGAAGAAGAAGGCTCGTGAGACGACAACTCGGTGGCGGTCCCACTGGCGGCGGCAGCAATGAGGCGTGGCGGCGAGAAGAAGCGAGATCGTGGCGAAGCCACGCAATGAACATCCAACGGAGGAAGGCGGGGTTGAGCGCGCGTCCGATCGAACGAGGGCACGCGTCAAGCATCCAACTGACGAGAGCGGCCGGGCGAGATGGGGTGGGCTTCTTTGGAATAGTGTTGGGCTTCGCCCAAGATCGCTCCAAAGGATTTTCTTTTGATTTCTCTTTTAAAAAAAATCCAGAAAATAGAATTAGCAATTAGAAAATAGCAAATGGCTTTGGAAAGATTCCAGAAAATTCTATAAAATATATCCAAGCATATAGAATCTAAATAAAATAGTTTTGACAATTGTTGATGTTGGGATTAAGCACATTTAAATCAGTTTGTCCTTAAAGTCCACATTAAGCTTTTTAATTTAACATTCAAATAAATCCAAATGGTGAATTTTCTCTCTACCACTATTTAAAAGATTTTTAAAGCTCTGAAAATTGGGATGTTACACGGCCTGCTACGTTGACAAAGGTCAATGAGGAGCCCGTAGAAGTTGAGGTAGGTGAGCACGGCGGTGCAGGGGAGCACTGCGAACGAGCGGAACAGCGGCGGGAGAGGAAGCTTGATGGGGTGGAGATAGTCGACGAGGAATGCCGCCGCGGGGCCAAACGCCATGGAGACCAAGGGAGCGACCAGAGCGCCAGGAGGATAGGGAAGCCAAGGAGGCGAGGAGGATAGGCATTGCAGTAGCTCTTACGACTCAGTGCATCTGCAACTACATTAGCCTTACCAGGATGGTAATGAATTCCAAGATTATAATCCTTTATTAATTCTAGCCATCTTCTCTGTCTCATATCCAGGTCAGACTGAGTGAATATGTACTTCAGACTTTTATGATCTGTATAGACTTCACAGCGATCACCGATGAGATAATGACGCCAAATCTTCAAAGCATGCACTACGGCAGCTAATTTCAAATCATGGGTAGGATAATTCTCTTCATGAGGCCTTAATTGCCTTGACGCATAAGCGACAGCTCTTCCTTCTTGCATAAGAACACATCCTAATCCTTGGCGCGAAGCATCACAATAGATATCAAAATTCTTACTGATATCCGGCAAAACTAGCACTGGGGCTGAAGTCAAACGTTTCTTCAATTCTTGAAAACTTTCTTCACAAGCTAGGGTCCAAATGAACTTTTTCTCTTTCTTCAACAATTGCGTAAGAGGCTTAGCAATCGTTGAGAATCCTTCAATGAAACGACGGTAGTATCCCGCCATTCCCAAGAAACTACGAATTTGAGTAACCGTCTTGGGCTGCTCCCAATTCATTACAGCTTTAACCTTTCCGTGGTCAACTGCTACTCCTTCGGCTGTCATCACATGGCCGAGGAAATCAACTTTCTTCTTCCAAAAGTCACACTTGCTGAACTTGGCATACAACTGATGCTCTCTGAGCTTCTCTAGGATTAGTCTTAGGTGTTCAGCATGCTCTTCTTCTGACTTGGAGTATACCAAAATATCGTCAATGAATACTACAACAAACTTATCCAAGTATTCCATGAATACTTTGTTCATCATGTTCATGAAATAGGCAGGGGCATTAGTCAGACCAAACGACATGACTAGAAACTCATAATGTCCATACCGGGTTGAGAAAGCGGTCTTTGGTACATCCTTAGAACAAATCTTCAACTGATGGTAACCTGATCGCAGATCGATCTTGGAGAATACTCCGGCTCCTTTCATCTGGTCGAACAAATCATCAATTCTGGGCAAAGGGTATTTGTTCTTGATGGTGACTTCATTGAGAGAACGATAATCGATGCACATCCTCATGCTTCCATCTTTCTTCTTGACGAACAAAACTGGCGCTCCCCATGGCGACGAACTAGGTCTTACAAAACCTTTCTCCAGTAGTTCTTCTATCTGCTTCTTCATTTCCACAAGTTCATCGACTGGCATCCGATAGGGTCTCTTGGAAATTAGTGCTGTCCCTGGCACTAGATCGATGACAAACTCAATATCACGGTCCGGTGGCATTCCTGGTAATTCTCCTGGAAACACATCTGGGTAATCTTTTACTACAGGTACATCTTCCAAAGAAACTATCTTCAGACTGTTGACTACTAAATGTCCATCACGTACTGAGGTGGCTAGAAATTCCACTTTCTTTCCAGTGGTATCCTCTATTATTACGGCTCTTCGGCCACAATCTAGCACTGCTTTATGTTTGGATAACCAATCCATACCAAGGATGACATCTATGGTCTGAGTGTCTAGAACTATTAGGTTGGCTAGAAACTCAACTCCAGCTATGAGTAGCCTAGCTCCTAAACATCCAACTTTAGAACTTAGCTCTGCTCCAGGCGACTGGACTAACATAGTATGCTTAAGATGCATAACTTTTAAATTATTCTTGGTGGCAAAAACTTCAGAAACAAACGAATCTGAAGCTCGAATCAAAGTAATCGATGCAGTATCGAATTTACCAAAAACTTACCCAGTACAACGTCGGGTGCTTCTTGGGCTCCTTCCAGAGTGACGTGGTTGACACGGCCTCTGACCACTGATTGCGGTGCTCCTCCGGATTGACCGGTAGCTTGAGAAGTTCCTTGATGGTTGCCTTGTACTGGCGTCTTGGCTGGTGTGTTTCCAAGGTTGAAACGTACTGGAGTGATAGTCCCATTCTGCGGACATCGGTTGGCGAATTGCCTGGCCGACGGCTGTAAAGCAAACTCGGGTGCATTCGTGGGTTGCTTATTGGATTGGGGTTGGATCGTGCGGGTTGCGAAATTCGAGCAACCGGACGAGGTCTTGAAGTTGGTGCAGTGGTCCGCGAATTCGTGGTGGAAAACGGCTAAACTGCGGTGGAATCATTCTTGCCTTCAGCTGGGGTTGGTGACTTCCTTGCTGAGCTATTCTGCGCTTACGGTGATCCTCCAATTCCTTGCGCTTATCCTCAAGAATCAAAGCCTTGTTGATCAATTCTTGGAAATCAGGAAAGGTGTGGGCGATCAAGTTGACTTGAAGTCCCGTGTTTAGTCCTTTCAGAAAACGACTCTGGCGAGCCTTGTCGGTGGCGACATCTTCTGCGGCATATCGAGCAAGTTGAGAGAATTTGTTGAGGTAGTCGGTCACTGACATTCCACCTTGCTTGAGAGCACGGAATTCATCCTTCTTCAAATCCATGATTCCTTCTGGCACATGATATTGGCGAAAAGCAGTTGTGAACTCTTCCCAAGTAATGTCTTGTGGCGTTCCATGCGCTGCACAAAAGTTTTCCCACCATTCGGCAGCAATGCCTTCCATCTGGTGAGAGGCGTACATAACTTTCTCATGATCGCTGCATTGAGTGATCAGTAGTTTCCTCTCAATAACACGAAGCCAATCATCAGCCTCTACTGGTGAGACATGTCCCGAGAAAGTTGGTGGACGGGTTCTCATAAACTCGGCCAACTTGGATGATCCATTGTGACCATGAGCAACTGGGGCTCCATTGTGATGCTGATTGTTGTGGCTCTGGTTATTTATAGCTTGCATCTGGTTCATCATGGTGTACATCAGCCGGGTCTGAGCTGCCATGAATGCTCCAAAATTATGCAAATCAATCGAAGGTGCTTGCGGTAGAACTGCTTCTCCGGGGGTCTGCTCCTGTCCTTCTGACACTGGAGTATCGGAACCACTTGCAGCAGCTTGACGAGTCTGAACCATCTGGTGAATCTCCAGGGGTTAGATAAGGTAGCAAGCACAAGATGAGTTGTAGAACTAATCGGGGTAGGTAAAACCCAACAACATATTTTAAGAAAGCTCAACTGAAACTCTTATATTGATTAAGATAATAGTATGGCTTGCAACAAATGCCTAAGGGCCTCTGCAGCTCATACTTGCACACAAGAAAATAAGGACGAACCTAAGCACACAAACTACCGCCTAAAGGGCGACTCAAGATTTAATACTGGCTAAGCCTGAAACAACTCGAACAGACTACTCGATTAAATAGCCTCCGTAGCCTTGAGGGTGCTCCCGCCTGCTGTAGACCTGGAAGTGAGCTGGCATCCTTGCAAACTGATCTTGATGTCCCGGGGCTGGTGCAACAGGAGCAGGTGTCTCTGGTGCAGGTGCTGCTGGTTCCTCCGGCTCTGCTGCCTCTGCTGGCTCTTCTGGTTCAGCCGGTTCATCAGCTTCTTCTGGGTCTTCCTCTTCAGTGTCTTCTTCGTGATCGTGCCGTCCATAAAGAGTTTCTTCCAATATGGCGATCCTCTCCTCGGCTCTCTGAAGAGTCTCGTAGGCACACTCCAGCTCTGTAGCGGCTAATTCCAACGATTCCTCTTGAGCAGCGGTGAACTGGGCAAGATGCACAACGGTGGCGTTGCCCTCTCCCTCCGTAGACGGAAAACGTGCAGCAAGATCCACGTCGGAAGTGCGGGGATGGTAACGGAAAACTGTGTCACGAAGCTCTCGAGAGTAGATGTTGCAGATCCTCAGGATGGCAAGGCACGAAGACTCCTGGATTGCTTCAATCCAAATACTCCTTCGAGCTGAGATGTTCAGTGGTTTGCTTGCCTTGGTGTTCTTCCTAGCGTAGACGGCCAAATGGCAGATCACTCCACGGTCTCGGCCGTTCACAATTCAAGCATTGCCACGATACAATGGACGGTCAAATCCTCCAAGTACTTGTAACAGCTTCCAAAACTCAGCGGCAAGTCCTCCCTTACGCTCTCCATAACTCTGAAGACGAGATATCTGTCAAGATGGACAAAAAGATGAAAACAACTTTAAAACAGCGGGGAAAGAAAGAATTTCAGCAATAGTTGAGTCAAGAGAGACATGAGATGAGTTAAGGAGTTCAATTAATCTTGCAAGTTAATATTTGCTTTAGAAAATAATTTTGGACACACTAAGAACGGCCAATCTAACTAAGGTCAAGACCTACAGTCAACCTGACTCTGATACCACCTCTGTCGGGACCCAAATATGCAAATCTGGACCCTCTGTGTATTCTGCACTAGTCCAGGATCACGCTAGTATACACAGTGTCAACATCGATGAAATATCACATCCATACAACGAATATAAGAATAAATGAGTACTTTGAATAACAAATAATTGTTGGGACCTTACGGTCAAGTTTTACATTTATTAAGCCCTGCAAGGCTAACAATAAAGAAATAACTGCAGCGGAAACGAAATAAACTCCAGCGGGCTCCCATCAATTTACCACAAGCAATCGATCGATCAAGACCTAACGATCAACCTTCAGAGAACTCTTCTTCAAAAGCAAAGCGACGACTCCTCCACTTCTATTGATTTGTTTAGCAAGAGTGAGTACACACCGTACTCGCAAGTCATACCACAGAATGCAATTTATAGATGATGGCTTATTCCAAAGGAATGGCTTCTGTGGTTATTTTGCAGAAATGCAACATTTGCAATTGAATACAAATAATAGATTGAAAGCATAATTCAAAACCAATAGACAATAATAAGTTAATAATTTATTTCACAAAGGACACACAGTCTAATCAAGTTATTCACACAGCTGCACAAGTTATCTCACACAGCTGACCCTTCCCAAATGTTTTATGAAAATCTACCCCTCGTGTGAAATTCCTGAGCATGTCCATAACCGAGGACGCGCTATTCGAATAGATTGGTTTAAACACTCTGCAGAGGTCAGACACTTTACCCACACGATACAATCGGTGGGGCAAGATCGACCATAACAAAACATTTCGTAGATTTTATCTCAAACAATGACACTCCCGATGTGCTTTCCTGCCGTCCAATTTGTACACACAGCTCTTGGAACGACACACACCGTTGGACAGGGATGCAGCGAACCGTCCCGCGATGTGACATATCACACCGTGGGGTCGGCGCGAAGAATCGGCAACTGAATCGGTTTTGTCGGACGAACCTCAAGCTCCAAAGAATGGCGCGAGGCGCGGCGCGAGGAAGAAGAGGGCTCCGTGAGACGACGACTTCGGTGGCGGTCCTACCGGCAGCGGCAGCAGGCGCGGCGAAGCGAAGCGAAGCGAGATCGTGGGCGGCCACGCGCGAACATCCAACGGAGGAAGGCGGGGTTGAGCGCGGCGTCCGTCGAAACGAGGCACGCGTCAAGCATCCAACGGACGAGAGCGGCCGGGCGAGATGGTTGGTATTTCTTTGGAATAGTGTTGGGCTTCGCCCAAGATCGCTCCAAAGGATTTTCTTTTAAAAAAAAATCAGAAAATAGAATTAGCAATTAGAAAATAGCAAATGGCTTTGGAAAGATTCCAGAAAATTCTATAAAATATATCCAAGCATATAGAATCTAAATAAAATAGTTTTGACAATTGTTGATGTTGGGATTAAGCACATTTAAATCAGTTTGTCCTTAAAGTCCATATTAAGCTTTTTAATTTAACATTCAAATAAATCCAAATGGTGAATTTTCTCTCTACCACTATTTAAAAGATTTTTAAAGCTCTGAAAATTGGGATGTTACACGGCGCCTGCTGCGTTGACAAAGGTCAATGAGGAGCCCGTAGAAGTTGAGGTAGGCGAGCACGACGGTGCAGGGGAGCACTGCGAACGAGCGGAACAGCGGCGGGAGAGCAAGGTTGATGGGGTGGAGATAGTCGACGAGGAATGCCGCCGCGGGGCCAAACGCCATGGAGACCAAGGGAGCGACCAGAGCGCCAGGAGGATAGGGAAGCCAAGGAGGCGAGGAGCAAAAGAAGAGCGCCGCCAGTAGAAGAGGAGGAGAGGGCTGATAGCGACGGGGAAAGAGCGGACGCTGCCAGTGGTAGAGGAGGAGAGGGCTGGTGGCACAGTATGCAGCATCAGGAAGAAGAAGATGGAGAGGATGGTGGCGGTGGGAAGGAAGGAGAGACCCAAAGGCAAAACAGTCTTACAGTGGCATATATCAAAGAAGGAAGTTTTAGAGTGGCATTTTTCTAATTAATTCTTTTGGAGTGGCATATTTCAAATTGACAAGTTTTAGAGAGGCATGAATCCAATTTTGTCGTTGTAGAAGAAGAAGAGTTGACATGGGATGCGTGCAAGTTTGGGATGCGTTTTTAGGATGTGTTTATATGGAGACCATGCTCACGTGTCATCATCGTGTGGACAACCATAATCACATTCTGATCCGTGATGCAATGCTCTCGTCGTCATCGTCTTCTTCTACGCTACTCTTTGTTGTTTGGACCAGGACTACACTGTGTTCATCATTTCTTCTCGACAATCTCTCTCAGTCTCTCAACTCGTCTTGAATCTTGTTTGTTCTCTCTCCCTCTCGCCTCTCTCTCTCTCCTTTTGAGATTTTTTTAAATAATATTAATTTAAAAAGATAGTTACAAATGTAAGTAGTCGAAAAAATTACAAATATAGATGTCTGCTCCTATCGTCATTCTAATTGGTGGCAGACACCTATTTACTGCCTGTAGTCGGTCAAACTGTCTGTCGCCAATTGAACTGGCTGACAGAATGTCAGTCACTAGTTCAACTAGCGACAGAGCAATGGATATACAAACCCTTCAAAATTGGGGAAAAGCCATTTTAATTTCGGAAAAAAGAGAAGAGAGCAGAGGAGAGGGTAGAAGAGACCTAGTGAAGCCCTGCCGGTTCGTAGCAGAGTAGACGGAGCAGTAGATATGGTTGCCCATTTAATGTGTAAATGTTTTTGCATCTTTGTATATAAATTCAAAACCTTGTAGGTTAGCAAATAAAAATAGTGACATAGGTTTTCCACATCTTACGTTCCATTCAACAAATCCCTAATTACATCATGCATAATAGCACCTCACAGAGTCTCTCATCTCGTCTCGCAGGCGTGAGCTCTGAGGTGGTCCTCGTGGGCGCGGACCACCCCGAAGTTTTGGCCCAAAGTCCCGCAAAGGCTGAAGTCGAAGAGACTCTCTTCTCCCGCCACGGGGCAGCAAAGGTCAAGTCGAATAGACGTGAAGGCGCGGCCATCGCGCCCTTGTCACGCGCCGCTCGCTTCACGCGCTGCCCCGCTTCGTCGATTCCGTCTTCGTCCGCGTGATCGCGCGCCGAGCCGCCGATGCGTCGCCGTCATACCGACCCGGCCGGCCGGCGAACCAGCCGCTCCCGCGACGGTCGCGACTCGCAGGCCGCGGCGCGCGGCGGGGGGGGCCCGCGCGCGGGCGCTTCAGCGCAAGACATCGCGCCGCCGCCGCGTCGATCGTGCTTGAGTTGGCGGCATCGACGATCGCGCGCGCGCGCCTCGTCGCGATCGTGCTTGGAGTTGGCGGCATCGCCGCCTCCACGGCTCCACCCACGCGATCGCCGCATGTCTGCAGCAGAGCGAGATCACGTCGTCGCGCGTGGAAGATTGGAAGGGCCGAAGCGAAGAAGCGCTCCCGAGCCGCCTAAGTCCAAAGTCGCCCGTTGCAGGCTCGACGAGTGCATCCACCTACCACCTCTCCCGTGGAGAACAGGGGAGCACATTAGCTTAGGTACCACGGGCATATATTGTCCAACAAAGATCCTAATCATGGTTTAAACTTTTTCTATCAATAGGCAAGACATTGTCGAACCGGTTCGCTTTGTCGATATCTGTTAAAAGTCCTGTGGTCAACCCAAAGGATGTGTTTTCCTCTAAACAAGAGTTACAAGATGATTGCTAGATTTTCTTAGTCATCGGTTGAGAAAATTTGTTGTTGATAATGATCATCTAGTTGAGCAAATCATCAAAACGAACTTAGTCACTTTATGGCAATCTTGAAATTTATGTACACTCCAAAAAACTTACATGGCCACCAAACTCAGTAGTAACCCATCGAGGCCTTGGTTTAACACCAAGCTTTTGACACAATCCTCAAAGATACAAAGCATAGTCGAATTCATATGGTGGAAACATACTAATACCTTCTTCAGAAGACATTGGCATTACCATCTCAAGGTACAGCCTGTTTTAACCAAGAATGAAGATAGAAACAGATTAAAATTTTGTAGTTGCAGGACACGCCAATCCCATCCACCCATCCCATGAGGGTCATCATCTAGATTAAAGCAAATCAAGATCAAGATAGTTGTAGTATATATTTACTCCTGCATATATGCGTTCAAGGTACTAGTACCCTCAAAGTTGATTGTCAATATTTCTACATACGAAAAGAAACAAGATAATCAGTAGTAAGTAGTTATGGCTCCGTAAAATGCAACACGATCCACTACATAATTTCCTTTGTTGTGTCTTTGGGATACAAAGAATTGCCACGAATTTTAGCATGTTCATAATTTTTAACAAAATATATGGTAATTGGTAAGCAAGGGTTTAAGAACTAACTTCCTTTATTGGGTTGGCGTGCAAAGGCATGAGAAAGTCCGACGGCATTGGGTAATCCACCATGGCGGATAAGCGTATGCCGAGCTCAACCAACTGAAAGGTCCCATCGTTTTCAAGGTTACGCCAACCATTCATACTTCTATTATTACAAACGATCTCAATGTAAAAATGGAGTGCACAGAGAAATCACTCATCTTAACTAATTTAAGATTCTATTGTACTAGTGGAATGATTAATTGAAACATTATATCATTAATTTTGGGGTTGTTTACTTTCTTGCAGATTTGTTAAAAATGAAGAGGAGTAGTGATATTGCCTCTCTTTTCCAAAAATACGAGTCAAAGAAGAAGGCTTCTTCTCAATATCCTTTCGTGGTCTTCATTGTTCGAAGAGCGAATTGAAGAACAAGATGGACCATATCAAATTGAAGAACAACAAGATAGACCAGATCAAGATAGAGTGGTTGAAGAAAATGTAACTCCAACTCCAATGCCTCCAAGTCCACCTCCGGTTGCCCGTAAAGAACCAATTTATGATATCGACGGCTTCCACTTGATCCGGGAAAGACAACCCATTGCAAATTATCCTGGCCAATGATCAAGATGCGATTCGACGATCATATATTATTAAAGGTCCATTCCAACCTTATGCACATGATTTTGAAAGTAGAAAAATTGGAAATAGGATCGACAATTCAATCCCATATGGTTTTATAAATTTCCTTGGATTGAATATAGTGTCAAGAAGGAAGCAAGATTTTGCTTTGTGTGCTACTTGTTTGGAAGGGGAAAAGTAAGAAATCTGCATTTGTTGAAGGTGGTTGGAGAAATTGAATAGAAATGATGCACTTGATTTACATGTGGGTGGTGTAACAAGTGCTCACAACGCACTCAAGAAAGATATAACTTATTTATGACTCCCATGGAGCAATCGATGATAAAATTATGAAGGTGGATAATGAGGAGGCGTCTCTACAAGATCAAAGTTGACTTATTCACTTAGATGTTTGAGGTTTCTTTTGCAAAGAAGGGTTAGCATTCCGTGGGCATGATGAAAGTGAAGAGTCTAGCAACAGAGGAAACTTCATTGAGCTTTTGAAGTGGCTTGCAAAGAAATAATGAAGAGGTGGACAAGTTCGTATTGAAGAATGCTCCGGTAATTGCACTTTGACTAGCCTGCACATACAAAAAGAAATTATTCAATCTTTGTGCAATGGAGACTAGAGATCGATCATTAAGGAAATTGGTGAAGATCACTATACAATTTCAAATTGATGAGTCTAGTGATGTCTCTCATAAGGAACAACTAGCCCTTTGCTTGCGTTATGTTGATAAATCAGAAGGCCGTGAGCGGTTTCTTGGAATTGTTCATGTAGATGATACTACTTCATCATCACTTAATGAAGCAATTCAATCATTACTAGTTAGTCATGGTTTGACTATAACTCAAATCCGTGGTCAAGGCTACGATGGGGCTAGTAACATGAAAGGAGAGATTAAAGGGCTGAAAACCTTGATTATGAAAGAATCACCATCTGCTTATTATGTTCACTGTTTTGCACATCAACTCCAATTGGTTCTTGTTGCTGTTGCCAAAGATAATGATGATTGTGTGTGGTTTTTTGATCGAGTATCCTCTTGCTAAATATTGTTGGTAGTTCTTGTAAGCGCCATGGCATGCTTCGACATCACCAATATGCCAATGTCATGAAAGCACTTGAGTGTGGTATACTAGAATCGGAAGTGGGTTAAATCAAGAGATGGGGCTGCTTAGACCGTGACACTCGGTGGGGCTCTCATTATAAAGCGTGGTCAATATGATTGCTATGTATCCCACAATTCGCGATGTACTCATAGCTCTTGGACAAGATACTTCACAAAGGGGTGAATGGCCAAAAATACATACTATGGTTGGAGTGTTTGAGTCATTTGATTTTATTTTCAGTGCTCATTTGATGCTTGACATTCTTGGACATACAAATGAATTGTCCGAGTGTTTGCAAAGAAAAACCAAGATATTCTTAATGCAATGTCACTTGTCCGTTTGGCAAAGAGTAAAATGCAAGAAATGAGGTCCAAGGGTGGGTTTCATTTCTTCAAAGGGTAACAATATTTTGCAACAAATATGGCATTCAAGTTCTGCAATGGAACATAATTATGTGCCATATGGAAGATCAAGACGCTTTGCTCAGACCAAACAAATGATGATCACTTGTAAGAGAAGTATATATTGAGTCATTGATAAAATTAGTCAAGAGCTTGACAATCGGTTTGATGAGGTAAATATGGAGTTGCTTACTTGTATGGTCGCTTTGAATCCAAAGCAGATTCCTTCGCTTCTTTTGATGCAAACAAGGTACATAGACTTGCTAAATTTTACCCTAATGATTTTTCAAGCTCTGACTTGCTAAGACTCGATTTGCAACTTGAAACTTTTATTGATGACATGAGGAAAGATGAAATGTTCAAAGGCCTAAACAATCTTGTTGATCTCTCAAGAAACTTGTTGAAACAAAGAGGGATAAAGTTTATCATTGGGTCTATTTACTTATCAAATTGGTATTGCTTCTTCCTGGCTACCGCAAGTGTTGAAAGAATATTTTCTGCAATGACCTTTATCAAGAATAAGTTGAGAAATAAGATGGGTGATAGCCTTCTCGATGATTGTCTAGTGACTTTTATTGAGCGGGATATCTTCTTACAATTGAGTGAAGAAGAGATCATCAACACTTTCATGGCTATTAGAAGGCGAAGGCCTGACAAGAAGAAGAAGTAGTGACATATTCTTCTTCAACTATTATAGGTATGTAATATTTCGATCAATTCTACGTTAAGAAAGCCATACTCGTCTATTTTATGAACTCTATATGTCCTTTTTTCTTTAAATGTGTTTTGTAATTCATATACTTGTGTACTGACAATTTAAATTTATAGCGGTAAAAAAAATTTAGACAATGGACCACCGTAGCTACAAATCCTGGCTACGCCACTGTCGTCTCGAGTCTTGTTTGTTCTCTCTCCCTCTCACCTCTCTCTCCCCCCTTTTTGAGATTTTTTTAAATAATATTAATTTAAAATATAGTTACAAATGTAAGTAGTCGAAATTTTTTGCAAATATAGATGTCTGCTCTTGTTGTCATTCCAATTGGAGGCAGACACCTATTTACTATATGTCGTTAGTCAAACTGTCTGTCACCAATTGAACTGGCGACGGAATGCCAGTCGTTAGTTCAACTAGTGACATAGCAATGGCTATATAAACCCTTTAAAATTGGGGGAAAAGCCATTTTAATTTCAGAAAAAAAAGAGAACAGAGCTGAGGAGAGGGTAGAAGAGACCTAGCGAAGCCCTCGCGGTTCAGAAAGCGAGCGCATTTGAGCAAGAGATCCGTCGCCCATTTAGCTGTAAATGTTTTTGCATCTTTGTACATAAATTTGAAACTTTGTAGGTTAGCAAATAAAAATAGCGACATAGATTTTCCACATCTTACGTTCCATTCCAGAAATCCCTAATTACATCCGTGCATAATAGCAGCCCGAGATGCGATACAACTTCTAATGGATCGATGGCCCGGACATGTATGATAGGGTCTTCATCGAGCAGAAGTACATGCTGAACTATGTGATGCGAGCTAAGACCTTCGAACGCTGGAAACTCTACGTACCCGACCCGACTAAAAATGCATCGGAGGAGCCCACGAGAGCAGGGTGGTGGCGAAGGACCCCTGAACAGGGAGATGAGTACGATTGGCCCGAGCGCGCAGCACAGAAGGGGAAGACTCCTGCTAGTGAGACCGGCAGCCGTCCTAGCGCTCCCCGTCGCCCGGGTGCAGTCCAGATCGAAAAAGCAAGTTATGTTCAGTTTGCATCCTGAATATTAACTTAGCCCTACGTTGTGTTATCCTAATATCATTCAATCGTCCAGCTCGTCTCGTAGAACATGGTTGACTTCGAGACTGGCCAATGTCGCGGACAGTCTAGAGACGAGGGAAGGGACCGATGGGCCGCCAGAACTGATCGATTTCGTTCGAACCAATATTTTTTGGATTTCAAAAGGCACACATGTATCATAGATGTATTTCGATTTGCTCATTCATGCATGTTGTAGTTTCTAATGTACGTAACTAAACCAAGCACGCCATGCATTTCACAATTAAATTATGAAGTCTTTTGAACTTAAATATATTTTTTCAGATATTTCAACTATTACATATTACCTAATATTTTTCTGAAGGAATCAGTTCCACGAATGAACAATGCAATCGGGACATCAACACGCATGGCAACCCGAAACCCAAATTTTTTTCCCATTTCGCTCGAAGGAGCTATTTGTGTTATTGCGTCGCCGAACTCGTGTTCCAAATTGCGCTGCCGAACTCTCATTTTCTAATTCACATTTTGTTATCTTCTTCAATTTTGGATCCCGTCTATGCAGACACTTCGAGGTATTACTTAAAAAACTTCATGAAATATACTTAATCTTTAGGGGGAATTCTCTAGACATAAATTAAATAAATAAATATAGGGCCCTGTCCCCAATAGAACTGGCGATAGGGTCCTATCACCTGTTCAACTGGTGACATTTCCCTGTCGCTCGCCAGTCCAATTGGTGACAGGAACGACGACAGCAACATATCCCTACTGTTCTAATTGGCGATAGGGTTATTGTCGTCAATTGGAACGGTGACAGACACTAATATTTATAAAAATAAATTGACTATTTATTTTTATAATTATTTTTTAAAAAATATCCCTTTTGACAGGGTACCCATCCTCATCCAGGAGGCTTGTAGTTAGTACTGTAGAAGAGCATAGTAACAAGCTGAAAAGGATGGATAAGAGAGAGAGAGAGAGAGAGAGAGAGAGAGAGAGAGAGAGAGAGAGAGAGAGAGAGAAATTAGTTGGCCTGGTTCGTTTCGTGATGAAGCCCGCGCGAGGCCTCCTTTACATACAATTTTCTCGGGCCTTCACCATGAGAACCCGAGGAAGGTATCCATCCATTCCTTGAGTAATAGGAGGATTTCAGCTGGAGAGGATCGACACAAGCTAGCATTGGCTGCGCTACCGAGCCTGCGATCAGATAGATATTGGCACGAGAAAGTAGACAAGAAACCAAACGAGTAGCACCCAACAGCTAGCGATCGATCTTGGCATGGATGGATGGATCCAAGCAAGCAAACGAATGAAGAATTCCTTCATTCACAGAATCTGCTGCAGTGCAGTTGATCATCATCTTCCGCCAAGACACAGATACAGATGGTCAGCCCGTCACTCTCCTACCAGTTCAGTACTCATGGCCAAATCTCTCTCTCCATCAACGGTTAGTCTTACTATGTCACAGCTGCAACGACCGATCGAGTAGATTTATAGCTAGCTCTATCACAGCATGGCACGCATGCTCTGCAGTTTATGCACTGCACGACATCTGATCTCTTGTGCGCGCAGGTAACTTTCACTCACAAGTTACCTTGTCTCTACCTTGAGGACATCACAGCAGGACCTGTGCAAATCTAAGTAGCTATAGGAGGCCTGCCGGCAAACGCATCACAGCAAAATTTAGCCTGTGCCTACTGCATCTACACCCCATATCTTCTTGTATGCAAGGAGCATATCCAATGATTTGACGTAATGATGTGTGTGTGTGTGTGGGGGAGAGAAGAGCATAAAAAAATTGGGTTGTTTCTCATGCAATAGTTGACTGTAACAAGAAAAATATGATATATTATACATGGAAGAACTATCTATAGAGACATGTAAAAAAAACAAGACATATTATACATGGAAGAGCTATCTATAGAGACATGTAAAAATACAATCCATAGTAGAAACTGTCTTTAGCGCTGTCTATAGATGATATGGAGAGACACTATACATCAAGGGCTGATCTAGGATAAAATTTTAGGTAGGGCGAGTCGCAAGCGTTGACCAAAGACCCGCTGGTTACCTTGCCTCGCCGGCTCGCTGCCCACCCCGCGCCCGACGGCCCTAGTTGACATTTGACTTGACAAGCCCCTCGCTGGCCTTGCCAACTCGTCAACACGAATAATTGAACAATAAACACTACGATGAACACATTTCTTTCTCACAATGACAGATTAACAGTACGACAAATTAACAATTTGACACAATGTTCAACTTTAAGTCTTGAACACACGTGGGAGGAAGAACATCAGAACTTTCTTGCGCTGTCCCGCTCTCTGTTATTCTCCTCAGTCCATTTCAGCACCTTGATGCAATACTTATGCTCTTTTAGAACTGCTCACACACGCACACAACGAAAAGCAGCACGTAGACCGAAACTCATACCACTCATGCCACTATCACATAATACTCTCCACTAATTGTTCCAACAGCCGCCGCCATTTCTCCCCTCCCCTCCCTGTTAACAGAAGTTGTTACAATATAGTTGGCTGTTTATATTGTAATCTCTTGCGGATTGTTCCGGTAGATATTTATATGTAATCTAGAGTTGGTTGTATCTACGGATTGCATCTACTCTTTTTTTGTCTATATAAAGAGACGAAGAGCCTACGGGCTAATCACGGTAAATACTCTTTTTGATTTGGTATCAGAGCGCAGAAGCTCTCGATCCGATCTACAATTTTCATAGCCATGTCGTCCTTTGCTTCACAGGCTTCTGATGTCGTCGGAGCCATCGTCCCTGCTCCGCCCGCCACCACCGTCTCGTCAATTCCGTTTGCTAGCCCCGTTTCAATTCGCCTTGACCGCACCAATTTCCTCCTCTGGAAGACCTTGATTCTTCCCAACCTCTCCGGCCAAAATCTGCATGGCCATCTCGATGGAACCAAGGTCGCTCCTCCTCAGACCATTGTCCAGTGGCACCGCGGTTGCCGGGAAGGGCCTAACCCGCCTACCACACGTGGTGGCTGCAGGACGGCGTGTTCTCGGCATGTCGCTCGGGCCCATGATCAAGACATCGTCGGTCCGATGATCGGCCGCTCCATCGCGGCGCAGGTGGACAGGCGGTCCACGCCATGTTCTCGGTGCAAAGTCGTGCAAGTATTCGCACATCCACAACAATCGCAGACGCCAAGAAGAAGGATCTCTCGGCGCCGCGCATTTCCACAAGATGAAGAGTCTCGCCGATACGATGGCCACCATTGGTCGCCCACTCAATGACGATGAGTCGATCGACTATATCCTCGCCGGGCTCGGTCGCAGCTTGATGCCCTTGTGGCATCACTCACCGTCATCAACACCCCGTGACACTGGCGATTTTTATGCCTACGTTCTTTCATACGAGGCTACGCAGAACAAGACGTCCAATCCGGGAGTACACATCGTCGGCCAATCTTTGCGATCGCCACAACGACCCTACCAAGAACTCTCACTCCTACGATGGAGGCCGTGGGGAGGGCGCCGCAAAGAACAACGGTGGGCAAACAAGGACAAGGTGGCGGGCGTGGACGCGGCGGCAACCGCAATGGCGGCAATCGCTATCTACCGGCGAAGTGCGGTTGTAAAATCTACGGGCATGAGGCACTCAACCGCCGCAATCGCTTCAATCAAGTGTACGGCCCGATGACTACCGCTCCGCAACTCTGCCCACGAGCCATGGCAACAACAATGACAATCACCGGTATGTGGACACAAAATACGGACCATCCGACCAATGATCCGAGCGCTGTCAGTTCATGAACGGTATGGAGGCAAGGATCAAGTCCAGGTGGCCAATGGGACAGGTTTGTCATCCCTTACTCCTCAAAAATATTCTCCATGTTCCACACATTAGCAAACATCTCCTTTCTGTTCACAAACTTGTTTCCGATAATAATGTGTTTATCGAGTTTCACCCGGATTCTTTTTTTGTTAAGGACAAAGCCACGAGGAAAACCATTCTTCACGGTAGAAGCCAAGGAGGCCTCTACCCTATTCCTTTCGGTCGTGCTTTATCCATGCGCCATGCTTCCTCCAAAGGTCAAGATTTCATCCCAAAGAAGTGGCATCGGCGTCTCGGCCATCCTTCCAATAATATAGTTCAGTCTATTGTTAGGAAAACAATTTATCTTGTTCACAAACTCGAGTCCTCCATTTGTGATGCTTGTCAACGTGCTAAGAGTCGTCAACTACCGTATAATAAATCTCACCGTGTTTCTACTATGCCTCTTGAGTTGGTACATACTGACATTTGGGGCCCTGCGTTGCCCTCATCTGGAGGATACAAGTATTATGTTAGCTTTGTTGACGATTATAGCCGTTTATCTGGTTTACCTTTTGAAGCACAAATCTGATGTTGAGGCCATCTTTTATGCTTTTCAGAATCATGTTGAACGTCTCCTTAACACCAAAATCCGGGCTATTCAATCCGACTGGGGAGGGGAATATCATCGTCTCCACAAATATTTCCAACGTGTTGGCATTTCCCATCGCATTTCTTGCCCTCATACATCTAAACAGAATGGGGTTGCAGAGCGCAAACACCGCCATCTTGTTGAGACAGGTCTTGCACTCCTCGCCCATTCTTCTCTCCCATTGCATTTTTGGGATGAAGCTTTTCTCACTGCTTGTTACCTCATTAACCGGATGCCTAGCCCAGTTATCAACCAAGCCACTCCCATCACCCGCCTTCTCCGAGTTACGCCAGACTACTCATTCCTTCGCACCTTCGGGTGCGCCTGTTGGCCCAGCCTCCGCAAGTACAACTCCCGTAAACTCGAGTTTCGATCCAAGATGTGCACCTTCCTTGGTTATAGTCCCTCGCATAAAGGATATAAGTGTCTGGATAGATCCACGAGTCGTATCTACATCTCTCGTGATGTCGTCTTCGACGAATCTGTGTTTCCTTTTGCTACACCCGGTGTCTCCATTGACTTATCTCCTCTAGCTAATCCAGTTTCTTTCCCTGTCACAGAACCGACGACTCAGGGTGTCCCTATGTGTCATTACAATCTGTCGTTATTGCCTCCTAACTCTGCAGGTACTGCTGATCCCTCGGCCATTCAAGATGATGTGGTGATCGACGTGCCTTACGACGCTGGTCTTTCTGATGCGCCTCCTCGCTCTGCTTCGTGCGATGCTGGGTCTTCTGGCACGTTTCAGGACGTGGTGCTCGCCCCAGCACCGGCTTCATCTCCCGGCTCTACTTCAGTACGCGGCGACGATCTCCCTCCAGCGTCGTCCGTCGACGGCGGCCCAGCGGCCCCCGTGTCATCACCACCAGCGTCCACCGCCCCGGTGTTTCACTCCGCACCACTGTGCACCGGATAGCGACACGGCCGCGACACCTCCGTTTTCCAAAGGAGTACACGGATGGCACGGTACGCTACGATCCGAAGCGTCGTGCTTTCCTTGCCGCCCGACGCCGTGACTTTGGTCGCTTTGTGCGAGCCGGCTTGGCGCATCGCAATGGAAGAGGAATACGCGCGTGCAAGAATCATACTTGGGTTCTTGTTCCACGTCCAGCTGGCACGAACATCGTCGGTAGCAAGTGGGTGTTCAAGACCAAGCATCGTTCCGATGGTTCCATCGATAGACACAAGGCACGGCTTGTGGCTCGTGGATTCACTCAGCAGTACGGGATCGACTACGTTGACACTTTCACCCGCTGTCAAGCCGCTCAGATTAAATCCGTCCTCTCCCGGCTGTCTCCGCGGTGGTGTCTTCGCCAAATCGATGTAAGCAATGCTTTCCTCCATGGATATCTAGCTGAGGATGTATACATGCAGCAGCCTCCTGGTTTTGAAGACCCTCGCCACCCCACGCACGTGTGCAAACTGCAAAGAGCTCTCTATGGCCTGAAGCAATCTCCCCGCGCATGGTATGCTCGTCTTAGCGACATGCTTCATCAGCTTGGTTTCTCCTCCTCCAAGGCAGACACTTCGCTCTTCATGTTTGCTCATCATGGTGTGACCATATATATGTTGGTCTATGTCGACGACATTGTCATCGCAGGGTCTTCACCGCTTGATCGCCTTGTTACGTCCCTGTCCAAAATTTTTCCTATCAAGGACCTCGGTCGTTTGGAATACTTCCTTGGTCTTGAAGTCGCTTGCAATCCTGGGGGCCTATCCCTGACACAACATAAGTATGCACTTGATCTTTTGCATCGTGCCTGCATGGAGAATTGCAAAGCTACTTCAACACCTATGTCATCAGATAAGCTTGGCCGGGACAGTGGACAAGTGCTCAATACTGAAGATGCCTTCAAGTATCGGAGCTTAGTCGAAGGTTTGCAGTATCTTACACTCACGCGCCCTGACATTTCCTTTGCTGTAAACAAGGTTTGTCAATTTCTGGCACAACCGATGATGCGCATTGGGAGGCGATGAAAGCGAATTTTGCGCTATGTCAAGGGACACTTGACATCGGCTTGCGATTCGGACGATCACCATCAACACGCCTCGATCTTTTTCGACGCAGATTGGGCGGAAGGCGTCGATGATCGCCGATCGATGGAGGCTTTGCCATTTTTCCGGTCCGAATTTGATTTCGTGGAGTTCAAAAGCGACCTCTTGTTTCACGATCAAGTACCGCCGAGTATAAAGCCTTGGCAAATGGAACCGAAGCTATTTGGATCGATCGGTCCTTAAGGAACTTCGGTGTTATGCAAACACAACCTCCGTGTTGTGGTGCGACAATCTTGGTGCTACATACCGATAAACTAATCCCATTTTTCATGCCCGCACAAAACATATAGAAATTGATTTTCATTTTGTGCGAGAAAGTTGCTCTAGGAGCACTTGATGTCGAGTTCATCTCTTCGCCGATCGATTGCCGATGTGTTTACGGCCAAAGAACTCGTCGGATGCTTGATCGATTTCGACACAATCTGAACCTTGTACACAGAGGTTTGGATTGAGGGGGCATGTTAACAGAAGTTGTTACAATATAGTTGGCTGTTTATATTGTAATCTCTTGCGGATTGTTCCGGTAGATATTTATCTGTAATCTAGAGTTGGTTGTATCTACGGATTGCATCTACTCTTTTTTTGTCTATATAAAGAGACGAAGAGCCTACGGGCTAATCACGGCAAATACTCTTTTTGATTCTCCCCTCCCCTTCCGTCACCTCACCTCACCCCAGAAGAAGCACCAGATCGATTTGATCCAACGCAGGAACCAAGAATACGAAGAACCTGAGAAACTACCTTGCCGCAAGAACCAAGAACACGGCGCATTTGAGGAGCGAGAACTACTAGGCCGAGATCGGGCTATGGAATGGCTGTGCCTTGGCCCTTGTGCGGCAAAGGCGGCCGCTCTTTTCTTGGGCAAGGAAGACAGGCCAGAGCAGCAGAGCTGTGCATGGCGCCGCGACGGCGGTCTTGGTTGCGCAGGAGTCAGGAGGAGGGTTTGGCCGGCTGACCGGGGCGCCTGGGAGGGGGTTGTCCACGCCTGATAGGAGCTCGGGCGGCCGCCCGAAGGGAGGGTCTGTTTCTGTTATAGACAACAGTTGTCTACACGCCCTTAGTGCCCAATTGTAGCAGCATTCTAGCGAGTGATCGATGGATGGGGACACATGCTAGCTAGCTTAACATGACAGTATTTATGCATGTATGTATGTGACACCACAGCTAGATCACTAGCTACTTTAACAAACTACGAATCACTAGCTAGTAAAACAAGCTGCATGCACAGATGCCATATGTGTTTATGGTGTAGTGCAGGTGATAAGTAGGAGGATTAGCGGCCCCGTGCGTACATCCTTTTGCGCTTAGTTAGACGGTGCCGTCCGTCCGTTATTATCAGTACTTGTCCCCCCTGGTTCTGGTCTTAATTAATTAGTGACAGATGTAATGTAACATCGATGTGTGAATGCCGCTGCCTCCTTTTTGACACGACCTGCTCAAGCAAAGAGGGCTAGCTGCTAGCTCCTTTGCTCCCCAGAGTCAAAAAAGGTCTTAGCAACAACAGAAAATGGAGTTAGGCAGGCGTGTCTGTCTCTTTTTGGTTGGAGCTGGCCTCCGATAGAAAGACAAGTGCACAGTGCTTGTCTTGTTCCATTCCATCGTACATCTCGCTATTCTCTAGTGCTGTCATCCTCTTCGGGACAGCCAAATTAAGAATGCCCCCTTGCATGTTGTACTCACTGAGTTAATTCCTAATTGCACAGCCAGAGAGAGAGATGCAGTGGTGTTTAATCTGTACGCATATGCCTCCCTTTTGTAAGGATGCTTACCACCTGATGTGTCCCAGTCGCACATGTTCAGGTAAGCAACCAATGCAAGATCAACTATATATAAGCATGCTGTATCTAGCTAGCGGTGCTTAAATTAAACTGAACCTCTACAGCACGCAGTAAGCTGACTGAACTAGATATTTGTGGTTCTGGTGGTAAGGTCCTTGCCGGTTGTTTCTGTTAGATCATATGGATTGATCGTAGATTTTATGATGATGAATAATTGTCGGTTGGGTTGTATTGATATTTGCGTTTGTGAAAGTTTCGGGTGTTGGAATTTTCAGTGTGGGTGGTCGGATCATGTCTTGTATCGGGTGGTCCAATTGATGATACTTTATGATCCCTTTCGACATAGGGGCAAGTAAACCAGTCTCCACACCAATGTGATCTACTGCAGTGTTAGACCCTGACGAGGATGGAGAGTCTGTTGATAAAAAATAATACAGAAGTATGATTGGTTCACTTCTATATCTCACTGCTTCAAGGCCAGACATTCACTTTGTTGTATGTCTGTGTGCTCGCTTTCAAGCTTCCCCACGTACTTCACATCGCCAGACAATTAAGCGCATTTTCAGGTATATTTTGTGATGATGAATAATTGACGGTTGGGTTGCATTGAAATTTACGTTTGTGAAAGTTTCGGGTGTTGGAATTTTCAGTGTGGGTGGTCGGATCATGCCTTGTATTGGGTGGTCCAATCAGTGATACTCGAAGATCCCTCTCGACTGGATCCAGAGTACTGTAGCTCCGAGTGCCGAGTGTTGTAGCTACGGGTATTGTAGCTCCAGGTGTTGTATCTACGAGTGTTGTAGCTACGAGTACCGAGTGATAGAGCTCTGAGTACTGTAACTTTGCGTACCGAGTGATATAGCTCTAAGTACTATAGCTACGAGTACCGAGTAATGTACCCAGTCGTAAGTCGGGGTGTGTACCGAGTACGAAGGACAGTCGAAGTCGATGGTCGGAATCTACAGTGTATGGTCGGAATCTACAGTGTATGGTCAAAGGTCGAAGCTACAATGACTGATCGATAGTCGAAGCTACAGTGTATGGTCGATGGTCGAAGCTATAGTGTCTGGTCGATGGACGAAACTACGATGGATCGCCGATGGTCGGTTACGATGGATCGGTCGATGGACGAAACTACGATGATCGCCGTTGGTCGGTTACGATGATCGGTCGATAGTCGGCTACGAAGAATCGGTCAAAAGGTCGATGCTACAGCGACTGGTCGATGGTCGAAACTACAGCAACTGGTCGATGGTCGAAAGCTACAGTGATGGTTGATGGTCGAAAGCTACAGTACCTGGTCGGTGATCGGTAGTCGTAGGCTTGTGATCGGTGGTTGTAGGCTTCTGATCGGTAGTCGTAGCCTTTGTGATCGGTGGTTGTAGGTTTCTGATCATTAGTCGTAGACTTTGCGATCAGTGGTTGTAGGCTTCTGATCGGTAATCGTATGCTTCGAGTGCTTTAATTCTTGTAATCTTCGAGTACCTTGAGTGCTCGTGTTTGGTCGGTCAGCGGTATGACCGGTGTGTACACAACGGTAAGACTGATTTTTCATAGTGTTTTCGAGTTGTTTTCTGAAAGCATAAAATTTAAGGTCGTGGATGATCTGGTTCGTGTTTACTAATAGATGAGAGTGTGATATGCGTGTGTAAACTGATATTAGTCAAGTTGGAGAACTTGTGCCGGAAAAACGTTCTTTGATCTTTGCATGTGCTGGTTGGGCATGGAGACAGTCATGGTCGATGACGAGGAGGACCAGAACTAGAATAGGAAAATCCAAGGTTCAATTGTCGTGGATGTCACGTGGTGGCCGTGCTTACGCTGAGGCACATGGAGATCAAAGGAAAGGGATGTGACACCGATATTCGTGATTTGAGGGGTTTCGGTCCCTTGATTTTGAAAGAGTGATTGCAACCCTTAGGGCTCTAGCATATCGATTTCACCTTCTTCTTTGGAGAAAGATCACGAGCACTTTGTAAGAACATGTTTCAAAAATAACAGATCGGATCTACTAAAAAGATTAGTCATCGCGGCTCGACAATAGCATTGACTTCGACTTGTTCTTGTCCATCGCCTTCGAACATGAATCGGATGGTGAAAGAAATCTGAATCCTTTCGTGTGACCATTACAACGAGGAGACAAACTCGACAATAGCATTGAGCGTCGTAACGATTGTGACCATTACAACGAGTTGTCGTTGTATTGAATCTGAATCGCAGATCCTCTTTGGTAATTCGAAAAGAAGACACTACAATCATTCACCCCTCTCTGCTTGTCGTATCTGATCCTACAATTTCATACAGATTTTATAGAAATATATGCACGTATACATGTTCATTAAGCAAGGCATCCGACCAAGCACGCGAAACTAGGGTATGAAAATATAATGTGTTTTTGCAAATTTATTGATCTGACATGACAGATAATTCTGCTGATTATTTTGCAAGCTTCCATCACTGAGATAGTCACACACACAGAGATAGAGAGAGAGTGAGTGATGTGGTCAAGTCATCGATCATTTGCATTTGTTTATGTTGATTACATGGTGTCATGTGGTTCTAGCCACACCTAATGCTACATACTGTTGCAAAGCTACGTTGTTTAACTTGACTCATTTACATAGATCAAATTTGAGACTAGGACGTGTTTTCTTGGGGGCAGATGGTTAATTCTTCTTTTACTTTCCTGATCCCGCCTTTTAGTAGTTAATCTAAACACACTGAATTAATTGACAAATCTTTTTTTTTTTGTCACGCATACATTTAGTGACGGAGGTAGTGTATCTCTTTCATCCTGTTCCAAAGAAATAAATGCAAGAACAAATCTTGAAAATCTGAAAAGAAAATTTTTATTGATACTCATTTCTAAAATAACTTCTCATCCTTAGGACCAAGTTAAATGAAAACACTCCTTTAATTCAATGTGCCACGTATGTCGATCTACATCTATAGTATATTGCATACCAATCAACTGATCGATTTTACAGCACGCCACAACCATATGAAGTGCGTATCCTTATCTTCAATTCCACTATATGCATGCATGATGTATAATGGTGCACTTGATTATTTCCCTTAAATTTACATGTTCAACCTGTGCATGCATATAAATATATATAACTGATCAATCCATGGAAAGAAAAGGTCACTAGCACTAATGCTCCCTCCGGCCACGATAAGAGTGACGACGCGGTCTTCAAAATTTAACTTTGATCACTAATTTTTATTATAATATATTTATAAAAGCTAATAAAAGTATAATATAATGAAAGTATGTGCTACTCGAGACAAATCTATACATATTATTTTTATATGTTAAATCTAAATATTTATAAAAAAATATATATAAATAATTAAAGTTTATAAAATTTAACTCGACGCATCGTGATTTTTTTTTGTGTGATGGGAGGGTGTCTTAGCACCATTAGCTTTTACTAGAACAAAAGATAAAATGAAATGATGGGTCACTGAGATGCAAAAAAATCGCATACAAGCCATGTGATGGCGATACCCATTCATCCGCGGCCTGGAAGAACTAGACTGACGATAACGTCTGCCAAGCCACTAGTACAATCAACGACAAGTAAATAAACACGTACAGGTGAAGTGACACAGCCAAAAACGACAACAAGATGTGCACACGGACACGGCCGGGCTAACATGCATGCTTATGAATTCCATGCGTTAGTTCACGTACAAAATTGCAAAAAAAAATACATCCTATCAATAAGAGGGTCCACAGCAGGTCACCTTAAGTGCTCACCTGAGGTGTCGTGTTGTCATTTTGCTGTGTTGTTGAGGAAATAGACTAGATTTGTTGTTTTGTCGCTAAAAACATGTTAAATGAACTAAAAACTCTCTTGGGTCAGGTCGTTGTGTTTGCCTTGTCACGACGGTGCGCATGTTCATGTAACATATAGACACGATGCAAATAGTTTTAAAAAATTTAGTTAGACAGAGATTGATACAATCTATCGTGTAAATTTCAAGGACAAAATTCTGCCGCAAAGGAAATCCAAAAAGAGAAAGATTCACTGGAACGTGACCTTTTTTGTTTCTCCCTCCTAATATACATCATGATGTTAAGTCGGAATTTTTGCAGTATACTGGACTGATTGTATCATGATCTATCTACCAAGAAAATTTCGGAATTTTTTTCATGGAACGGAGTCAAAACGCGGCGGTGAGAGGAGGAGGATAGACGTGGCTGCGTCGCTCAGGTTGGACCGTCCACCCAGGAGTGATAACTCGTCTTCTGCTTTTAATTCTGGATGGGACCACGGCACCCATATCATATCATGCGCTGCTGCTCCGCTCCGCTCCGGACCACACGCAAAAGACAAAACGCGACCACTACCCCCTTTTCCCACCGCAGAAAATTAAGCACGGCTCAAATTTCTCTTACTTTCACTAATAATATATTAACAACTATTTAGATTGTTCGTTATATATATACACACACACAAAATTAGTTTCTCTAACTTTATTAATTATTTTGTAATTTATCTCAATTATTTGAGATGCCTCCCGTACAAATAGTTTGTTTTTGCTATTGTCAACTTGTGTTTTTTTTTCCATTGAATAATATTTTGGTAATTCCGAAACAACTATATTGAAAATCCCGGACCACAACCGCCACGCATCCTCCCCCGGGCACCCCCATGTCGTCCGAGGTGCACACGCCTTCATCGAGCACCGCCCCCAACGATCTCCGACGCGATCGCCTTCCCCTTCAGCTCTCGCATCAAATACGTTGCCATTCTCCTCTCGTTCGTGCGTCCCTTCGCCGCCGCCGCGCCACCGGCCCTGACCCTCTCGTTTGTCCCTCTCCACCGCTGACTCCTCACACAGCTCCACAAGTCCAGGCGCGCTCCTGGGTTAAAGATTTGGGTATGGGTTCCGGTCTGAATGTGAAGAGAAGAAGAGTCGAGAAGAAGACAATAACATCACAAACATCCACCATGGGATATTTGTGCTGAGTATAAATGTTGGAATGAAATTTTGAGCATGTTTTTTTTGTTGAAATTTTCCCATAAATCAATTGTTGCATTTGCATATAAGTAGAAGCTTGAAAGAATTTTTGAGAAAAATACATAATAAATAAAATTATGGAAACATTACACAATAATCTGCACTGTGTCAGGAGCCTTCATAAAAAAAAAATCATAATTTTCAGAGCTCAATTGCTACATATATCTATTCAGCAAAGTCTTAGCCTTTCTAAAAAATTCAAAACGAATTCAAATCTCTCGCTCCCGTTGCGACCCGTTTCTTCACACCCTGCTCCAGCCCACGCAAGCGCACCCCACTCGCTAACACGCTGGGTCCGCGTGTTAGTAGCCTTCTTCCACCTTGCGTATGCCCCCCGTCTCCTTTGCCCTGTAGCACTACAGCGTCGCTCGCCCATGAGCACGCTGTCGTCATCCTCACGCACCCATGGGAGATGATCGGAGTCGCCCGGTCTCACCTGCCCTGTCCACTTGTTTGCTCCGCCTGGGAGTCATCACCGCGCGAGATACTCGTGAAAACCTGAGCCCGACCGCAATTTCCCGTCAAGCGTCTCATCCTCGTCTCACATCTTGAAGACTCCCCGATCGTGTCAAAACTCTTAGCCTCCATTGTCGTTTCCATTTTCTCCCTCACCGGTAGGTTTCTCCCACTATATCGGTCGGAACACATCATCATCCCAAGCTCCGGTGCACGTGCTCCGTCGAGGCCCAAGCTTGTCCCGGTGAGCCAACTCCACAACATGTGCATCATCCTGAACCACTTTGCTCACTTACTCAAACCCCTCACTCCTTCCTTCAGGTGTAGTGTAGCTCCCCAACCAGGTCGTCTTCTTTTACTCCAGCACTAGTGTCGCCGCTAGAGATCTCCGTGCCCGGTGAGTCCCTGACCCACTCCATGGTCGGTTTGAGCTTCACCTCACCTCCCTGAACCCGCTCACGTGGTCCCTTGCAGCTGTCGTCGCCTGCACCGAGTCATTGTCATAGACCTCCTTGTCTCCACCGCCGCCATCGACGTTTTCTCTTCTCCGGTGAGTCCTCGACCGCACCAATGCCGTTTCCCTCATCTATGTGATCTTCTGAAGCTGTTTTTGCTATCCATTTCAACACATTTCCTCTAAGGAGCTTTGTCGTCATGTACACCATCACCGCCACCTCTGTTCATCGTCGACCAGCCGCTTTGGACCTTCCCCGACCTCATTGACACCACCATTGTGATTGTGGTAAGCTACTAGAGTATAAGATCCTTCAATTTGGCCAAATCGAGGTGTTTACGCCGTTATCGCTATTAGTGCCTATGGCGCTGCCGCGGAACTTCACCGCCGGCTCGCCTCAGGCAACCTTAGGGCCCTGAGCCACAACCCTTAGCTACGCAAAGGTACCCTAAACCTATTTTGAGCCCCAAGTCCCAATGTCCTCATCCTTGGTGCCAACACCATGTTGCATCCAAAGCGCTCCGCCGTATCTCATTGCCATGACGCCGCCTCTGTCCACCTCTCTAGCCATCTTCACCACCCATGGCATCGCTGTGACCCCATCTTCCCATTTCTGAGCTCCTCCGAGCCTTTTCATGCCTGCCTTGTCGCTGGCGAGTTCACCTTCCCCCACGGTCGCACGCTATGCTCTCTTTCATTCTCTCTCTTTGACCCGAGGGGCCCACGTGATTAGGAGTTTATTAGAGCCAAATGACATAGGTTAAAGTTACTAACTCATTGACATGTGGGACTGACTGAAAAATATAAAAAAATCTAAATTAAAATATGTTTAATAAATGAGTCACTGACATGCGGGACCCTTGTACTGTTTTCGATTTTAAAACACGCTTCAAAAATTGAGAGGCTGACAAGTGGATCCCATATGTCAGAGGATTAAAATCAAATTAGGCTTAATCATTTGGTTAATATTTAATGTGTCTATGACATGTGGGACCATAACTGTTTTCGTAAATAAAATAAAAAACCTGAGAGACTAATATGTACGCCCCACATGTAAGTAAATGATTTTTGGAAAAAAAATGTAAAAAATGGAAAATCCACTTTTAGTATAAAGGAAATGCACCTTCTATGTTGGAAAGCATAAATTTCAGAAAATATGCTTTCGATGTCACCCTTTTTATTATTTGAGAATTTTTTAAATCGAGCAAAATCAAAATGTTAATAAATTTTGCATATAAACTCCAAATTGAATGATTTTTTTCTAAATTCATATAAAATCATGTTCTATCTGAATGTGCAAAAATATTTGGATTTTTTCGCTGTTTAATTTATTTTACTATTTGTGATTTGTTATCGACTTTTTTAATAGACGTCGGAAACGCACACAAAATATTCAACGACCCTCCATCCTCATACTCAGAGATATCAGAGCAAGACAAGCACCCCTTTTGACCATGTTGATCCCCACTATTTCAATTATTTTATTTCATTTTGCAAAAAAATATTATGCATATGCGTATGTTTAGCTAAAATTTCTATATTTGGGGATAACGGTAGTTTATTTCCTATTGTATCCACGATCCTCCTTAAAATACTGATATCCCTACTATTGTAGTCTTTAAGATATGGTTTGGACAATAGATGATGTCAATTTTGGTGTTTTGATTAGGAATGTCAAATAGATGCTTAGTTGGGCTCTAGTTTTTGCTAAAATTGGATAATTGATGAAAATTGAGTACGGATTTGTGAGATTTTGAAATGTTGGATGAGGGATTTTACCTATGATATTTTGTATAAAAATAAAAATAAAAAACTTAGTATGTGACACAAGCGAGTTATATTATGAACTGAGAAGTGTGAGAGGTGTATCTCATAAGTAGATAGGGGGAGATCCTCGCCCGAGTCGATTAAGGACTGAACACCAGTGCCACCAAACTAAGCCCAAGCGTACAATCCTACGACTGAACTGGGGCGGTCTTTGCTAATTAAGTTATCTAGGTCTAGCCTTGCATATTGATAGGCCGTAGTAGTGCGAGCATCTCCGGGTAGATTTGCTCAAAGGGACTCCCTTCACAATAAGTAATTTTAATTCCAAATAGTAATATCGATGACTAATTCAGGATTGACAAAATTTGGTGTTCAAATTAGCAACACCATTCTAAAAACACCATGAATTGACTTCTAAATTTAAGGGGATAATGGAGATTAATTCTTAGGACTCTCCTAGTACTTTTCGAGATGAATATCAAGTAACTCATCATCTAGTAGAGGAGAATATTCATTATCATATAGAGCATCAGCGCCCGATTCCTCATCTACTATCAGTTGATGGGTTTCAATCTCGTCTTGCTCTCCTTCTGCTGGTGCTTCCAGAAAGTGAGCTTCTGGTTTGTTCTGGGTTTTCTTTCTTTGAGACTTTTGATAGAGCTCCACAAGATGCTTAGGTATCTTGCAACCTTTTGCCTAGTGACCCTTGAGCCCACACTTATAGCAGTGCCTATTGCCACTTAGTGTTTTCATTGGAGACTTTCTCTTTCCTCCTGTCTTACCTTTTGCCTTGAAGACAAATGGTTTAGTCTCCTTTCCCCAATCCCCTTTCCTGTTCCACCAAGACTCGTCTTTTTCTTAATGTTATGCGCCTCAGGCTCACCCTGAGTTCATGTAGGACGAGCATTATGATTTCTCATGTGGAGCTCATTATGTTTATCCGCTACTAGAAGTGTGGTTATCAGTTTAGAGTGGTTTTCATACCTCTTTTGTATGTACTGTTGTGCTAGCACTATACTCTATACTTGTAGCATGGAAAGTGGAAATAGTTTTCTCGATCAGCTGTCCCCCTGTAAAATCATTTCCACAGAGTCTGAAACGAGAAATTATCCTATAGAGTGCTGAGTTATAAGCCACCACATATTTAAAATCTTGGAAGCACAACTCATTCAATCATGCTCCGCCTATGGGAGCATTAATTCCCTTTGCCGATTATATCTCTTTTGAAGGGAAACGAAAGAGGGGTAAAGGATCTCTCTCAGTCAAATACTCATTCTTGATATCCTTATTCGAATGATGACATAGGAAGAATATGGCCTTAGCCTTGTCTTCCTCTAGGCGTTTATTAGTATTGTTGTGAGGAACAATAGTTGTACTTAGCCCTTTGGAGGCTAAGTAGAGCTCCACGTCTAGTGATGAGGATAATTTTTATACAGATATCAATATACTCTTGATTCTAGGGTTTGAGCAATATTGCCCCCATTAGAATAGGGAGTTTCAATCTGTTGTGCCGTTCCGTCGTTCTTGTGAATCCTTGTGTTTTGCAGGAGCAGCGACACGTCTACTTGGTGTGATCAGGTAGACAGGATCACGAGCGTGTGGTTGGGTGAATTCTTTTGTCGCAGGTTGCTGTTTCACAGTGGTTGGCGCCATCGGTTCGTCAGGTTGCACGGATCCAAAGTTATCATCGATCCTACGTCGTGAAGATCGGGCTTCCCCCGCATCATCTTGGTATCAGAGCATCGGTTACCACGGTAGGATCAATTTACCCGTAGTTAGATTTATTTTCTATCCTATACACAAAAAGCCACAAAAAAAATTCCTTTAGCCCGTAGTTTGATCTGATTTTTTCTTGTGAGTTTCGTTAGGTTTTAATCCATTAAAATCGTGTTTATCATTTGAGTATACATAGTTTTACCCAAAGTGAGTTTTGTGTTGCTTTTATAGATTTTGTATTACTTTTTCATATATGAAAAAGGGTATATAAATATATATATATATATATATATATATATATATATATATATATATATATATATATATATATATATATATATATATATATATATATATATATATATATATATATATATATATATATATAAAACATCGATCTGTGATCGGTGTGTCAAGTCACGCCATAAAGGCGCCATCGGTAGTCTGAGCAAGACAAAAAAGGAAAAAAATCATTTGCTAAGATTGCTCGCAAAGATCTTATACAATCGCTACTGACACGATATTCGTTTCTTGATACTAGTGCCCAAGATAGGTCGATCGCGTCTTTGCTCGTGTCGCCAAAAAAACTCATATATCTTTTGTGAGCCAAATCAATCCTTTGTGAATACTTTGCTCCTATTCGAGACTAGCTATTTGATATTGCTCTAGGGTCGCTCATTTACACTTTACACACATCCGAATTGTTATTTCTTTTATAGCCAAAAGTGGGGTTTTGAGTGCTGTTCTTGTAACATTTTGATTGGTCGAGTAAAAAAAAAAAAAAAAGAAGGCAGTGACAAAAAAAAAGAAGAAAAAAAAGAGACTTGACCGATCACCTATTGTGAGCACACCCTATCATTGTCAAAATTTCAGATTGTGCTATTTCATTGTTTTGAGCAATCTTGTGCCCTAATTTATATCATTGAGCAATTAGCTAGCGTCTCTCTATAACTTGTGCAATAAGAGCTAGTTGTTCATCACTTATATTTTTAGCTCATTCCTGTGATTGCACTAAGTTCCATCATCTTTGCGTGTGAGTTGCTTTGTTCTTCGCTTATATCTTTGGATCAGCAACTAGGCATTGACTTCTAGTTTGGATTGTTACCTAGCTTTACAATATCTAGAAATTTCAGATTGCATAGGTAAATACTTTCCCTCCAAGCTCCACAAATAAGCCATTGTCTAACAGTGCTTGTGCAATTGAATTCGCTTAATCTATCACCTTGTGTTGTCTACCGTCACCAAAGTACGTGCAGCTCTTCAATTCCATCAAGGACGCATAAGAACTTCGGTCGGTAAGAGAAGGTGAGGTTGAGTGGTTTCCACAAAAAAAATCCACATCCACATATATAGTCTTTCTTTGTTTGCACTAACCATGTCGGTTGAATGAAAAGAAGGAGAACCAAAGCGGGCCCATATGTTACAGAAGGTAAGCTTGATGTGTGACCTTGAGAAGCTCACATAGCAATGATTTCAACACTCGTTTTGAATGACAACATGAGCGACTAATCTTGAGGAGGGAGATACTAGAGGAGCTTCGTAAATGCAAAGAGCGGGCCCACGCGCTGCGTGAAAGGTTTGGTGTACATGAAGAAGGTATTGAGCTTGATGAGACCGATGAAGAGAGGGTTGCACGATTCGCTCAGAGAAGCTAATCCCACCACACAAGCGGGTCGAAGCAGCCGGGTATTACATGATGAGACCGATGAAGAGAGGTTCGATTCGCCACCCTTTAACGCGTTCGTCCACCCTTTCGGGCGTGGGGAGGTGTTGTGGGTGCTAACCATGGCCAAGGGAGAGGCCGTGGCGTGGCGTGGCGCGGCGGTCTTGCCCACATTGAGGACTTGGCGACGACGCTTGGTTACACCGCAATGATAACTATCAACGCCATGGTCGTCGTCATGATGAGCACCACGTGGAGGAAAAATTTGGGAAGCTCAAGTTCAATATTCCTAAATTTGAAGGTGCTTCCGATCCAGATGCATATCTCACATGGGAGCTCAAGGTAGAGAAGATATTAGAATGCATAATTATTCTAAGAGAAGAAGCTACACATGGCGTCACTTGAGTTTGATGGGTATGCGTTGATTTGGTGGGAACAAGTATTGAACCAAAGAGAAGATAATGGGGAACCTCCAATTGCATCATGGGCTGAAATGAAGCAAGAGCTGAGAGCACGGTTTGTTCCTAACACCTATAAACGTGACCTTTTGATAAATTACGAATTTGAGCGGGGAGGTCGCTCGGTGGAGGAATATTACAAGGAGATGGAGCAATCTATGATTAGGGCACATGTGCACGAAGATGAAGAGCAAACACTTTGCGTTTTCATTTGGCATGAATAAAAACATTAAACGTATAGTGCAATATCGACCCTATAATATCGTTGTTGATTTGGTGCATCAGCGACAAAGGCGAGAAGCGATTACTAGAAGATATGAAACCAGCACCAAGGACAGCATCGTTCAACTTGAAAGCTCCATCATTCTCATCTAATGCCACCAAAGCACGCTTCAGTTTAGGACGAGGTACATCTTCAGCTAGTACTAGTTCAAATACTAATGCTCGTTCTTTCTCGATTGCAAAATCAGCACCTACATCAAGTGAGAAGAAGGTGGCTCCATCCCTACATCTTCAATTAATGCTACAAAGAAAGAGTAGAGAAATTCAATGCTTCAAGTGTTTGGGACGTGGGCACATCGCTAGGGAGTGTCCCAACAACCGAGTCATGCTTGTGACAGAAGATGGAGATTTTGAATTCGCAAGTGAAGATGAGGTTGAACCTAGTCATGCAAATGAGAAATATGAAAATGCATCCGATGAAGAAGATGAGATTGATGTGTTGAGTTATGAAACGGGAGAGGCACTAGTTGTCACTAAAAATTTGAGCATGCTTGCCCAAGAAAGAGACGCACATCCGCAGCGATTCAACTTGTTTCAAACACAAGCCAAGGTAAACAACAAGGTAATCAAACTTATTATTGATGGAGGTAGTTGTCATAACTTGGCTAGCGTTGAATTGTGTGAGAAGCTTGATTTAAAGAAGCTGAAACATCCACGTCCATATCATGTGCAATGGTTTAGCGAATGTGGGGATGTGAAGGTTCAGTTTGTGGTGCATGTTACTTTTAAAATTGGAGATTATGAGGACACCGTTGAATGTGATGTGGTGCCTATGACCGTGTGCCATCTGCTGTTGGGAAGGCCATGGCAATACGATAGAAGTGTGCAACATGATGGTCGTTCCAATAGATATGCTTTTAAGTGGAAGGGAAAGATCAATGAGCTTAATCCAATGACTCCTAGCCAAATACAGGCTGAATTTCAGCAAAAGAAGATTGCTGAAAATGAGAGTAAAAAGAAAGAAAAGAGTGAGTTCCATACATCGGTGAGTGAGAGCCACAAGCCAAACATGAGAGGAAAAAGTAAGAGTGAGGGAGGGTTGGTTATGTTAGCCACAAAATCAGATTTGAAAGATGTGAGCAATGACCCATCAAAGATGCACTTTGTGCTTGTGTACAAAGATGCAACTGTTTTGCTTTCTACTAACGACTTAACCTCTCTTCCTAGTAGTGTTTCCTCTCTTTGCGTGCATTTGAGGATGTGTTTAGGAGGAGATACGGTAGGACTTCCGCCATTGCGCGAATAGAGCATCAAATTGATCTTGTTCCTGCAAGATCGCTTCCAAACCGTCCACCATACCGTACCAATCCGGAGGAGACCAAAGAAATTCAGCGCCAAGTCCAAGGGCTACTTGAGAAAGGGTATGTACGCGAAAGTCTTAGTCCTTGCGCTGTTCCTGTCATTCTTGTTCCTAAGAAAGATGGTACATGGAGAATGTGTGTTGATTGTCGTGCCATTAACAATATCACTGTTAGATATCGTCATCCTATTCCTAGGCTAGATGATATGCTAGATGAACTTAGTGGTCTTTGTTATATTCTCCAAGATTGATTTGAGAAGTGGTTACCATCAAATTAGGATGAAACTTGGTGATGAATGGAAAACTGCTTTTAAGACTAAATTTGGATTGTATGAGTGGTTAGTCATGCCTTTTGGTTTATCTAATGCACCCAGTACATTCATGCGATTGATGAATCATGTTTTAAGAGCTTTCATTGGTAAATTTGTTGTGGTATACTTTGATGATATCTTGATCTATAGCAAAACGATGGATGAACACATTGATCATACTAGACAAGTGCTACAAGTGCTTAGGAATGAGAAACTGTATGCTAATCTTGATAAATGCACTTTTTGCATCGATAAAGTTGTGTTCTTAGGCTATGTTGTTTCGGACAAGGTATTGAGGTAGATGAATCTAAAATCAAGCAATTAAGAATTGGCCTACCCTCGTGAATGTTAGTCAAATCGAAGCTTTCATGGTCTTGCTAGTTTTTATCAACATTTTGTTAAAGATTTGAGACTATTGTTGCTCCATTAAATGAGTTAACTAAAAGGGTGTTGTGTTTGAGTGGGTGCATCACAAGAAAAAGCTTTTCAAGAATCAAGAAACGTTTGATTGAAGCACCATTGCTTGTTTTGCTGATTTCACTAAGACTTTTGAAATTGAATGTGATGCTAGTGGAATAGGTATTGGTGGTGTTTTGATGCAAGAAGGGAAACCTGTAGCATACTTTAGTGAAAAACTAGGAGGTGCTCAATTGAATTATCCTGTGTATGATAAAGAATTGTATGCTTTGGTACGTGTGCTTGAAACTTGGCAACATTATCTTTGGCCTAGAGAATTTGTTATCCACTCTGATCATGAAGCTTTAAAATATTTGAAAAGCCAAGCTAAATTGAACCGTAGACATGCTAAGTGGGTAGAATTCATTGAAACTTTCCCATATGTTGTTAAGTACAAGAAAGGAAAAGAGAATGTGGTAGCTGACGCTTTATCTAGAAAACATGTGCTTTTAACTCAATTGGAAGTAAAGGTACCTGGATTAGAGAGTTTGAAAGATTTATATGCTTCTAACCATGAATTTTCAGAACCATATTCTAAATGCAAAGATGGAAAAGGATGAGATAAGTTCCATATTCATGATGTGTTTTTATTTCGTGCTAACAAATTATGTGTTCCAGATTCGTCCGTGCGTTTGCTTTTATTGCAGGAATCTCATGCAGGTGGATTGATGGGACACTTTGGAAGAGAAAAGACCTTCATGATGTTGAGCGATCACTTTTATTGGCCTAAAATGAGGCGTGACGTCGAAAGGTTTGTACAACGATGTGTGACATGCCACAAGGCGAAATCTAAACTTAATCCACATGGTTTATATACTCCACTTCCTGTTCCTAGTGTACCTTGGGAGGATATTAGTATGGACTTTGTTTTAGGACTGCCTAGGACTAAGAGGGGAAGGGATTCAGTTTTTATAGTTGTGGATAGGTTCTCTAAAATGGCACATTTTATTCCCTATCACAAAAGCGACGATGCGTCGCATGTAGCTGACTTGTTTTTCAGGGAAATTGTAAGATTGCATGGCATGCCAAAGACGATTGTTTCAGATCGAGACGTCAAGTTCATGAGCTATTTTTGGAAGACTTTGTGGGCCAAGCTTGGGACAAAGTTGTTATTCTCTACAACTTGTCACCCACAAACAGATGGCCAAACGGAGGTGGTAAATAGAACACTTTCAATGCTACTACGGACGATGATCAAGAAGAATCTAAAAGAATGGGAAGATTGTTTGCCGCATGTGGAGTTTGCGTACAATAGGGCGGTACATTCTACTACTCGATTGTGCCCGTTTGAGGTGGTTTATGGTTTTAAACCAATCACGCCACTTGATTTGCTGCCACTGCCGTTACATGAACATGCTAATATGGAGGCGTCAAAACGTGCTGAATATGTGAAGCAAATTCATGTCAAGACTAAAGAAGAAATTGAAAAGAAAGCACGTTACTATGCTGAGAAGGCGAACAAGTCAAGAAAGAAAATGCTATTTGAACCGGGTGACTTAGTTTGGGTGCATCTACGCAAAGAACGCTTTCCGGACAAGCGTAAGTCCAAGTTGATGCCTCGAGGAGATGGACCATTTAAAGTACTTGAGAAGATCAATGACAATGCATATAAGATAGAGCTTCCGGGTGATGATTATGCTGTGAGTTCTACATTTAATGTTGCTGATTTGTCACCATTCTTTGGACCGGAAGAATCAGAGTCGAGGACGACTCCTTTTCAAGAGGGGGAGGATGATGAGGACAATTTTTATACAGATATCAATATACTCTTGATTCTAGGGTTTGAGCAATATTGCCCCCATTAGAATAGGGAGTTTCAATCACAGCCGCCCGTCGTTCTTGTGAATCCTTGTGTTTTGTAGGAGCAGCGACACGTCTACTTGGTGTGATCAGGTAGACAGGATCACGAGCGTGTGATTGGGTGAATTCTTTTGTCGCAGGTTGCTGTTTCACAGTGGTTGGCGCCATCGGTTCGTCAGGTTGCACGGATCCAAAGTTATCATCGATCCTACGTCGTGAAGATCGGGCTTCCCCCGCATCATCTAGGGCCCAAGTTAGGTAGTTGCTCGTGCCAACTATCAATTCATAAAATTCCCTTTTTGCGATGTTAGTCATGTTGCCGATAGCACTGTATAGCCACATATATAATTACCATAAGGTAATGAATAGGTACATCATGTATCGCATTCAAAACATGTGTTACATCAATAAAACAACTTGCATCGGTAGTAAATATCAAATTTATAGATTTCCAGTAATTTTTTACTAACTTTCTAGGCTTATAACAATTACTACACTCACAAATTAATAGAAAAGCAATTTATGACATTTTAATAAATGGCAAAAGCCTTTAAATAAAAGAACCAGAAAACTTCCGAGGTTTAATTTGCAAAATTCCATCGAGCGGAAGCCCTCATACTTTATTTGGAAAGTTGTAGGGTCTCTTTTGCAAAATTTCAGTCTAGAAGTGCCCAATTTTAACAAACTAAGGACTTGCGCTTAATTTTTTTTTAAAAAAAATCCAAAGGACTTTTCTGCCCATGCGGCTCATGCCAGCCAGTCTACCTACGTGTTAGGGTAAACCCTAGCGCCGTGCGGCGGCAACGGCGGCATGTGCTCGTGCCCGACACGACACGACACAGATCCGCTCCCAACCAGAGGCAACGACCTCTGTCGACTGGTTGCGATGGCGCGCGACGGCGGCGCGTGTGGCCTCCTCTATCCCTCCCTCTTCCTCTTTTCCCATCGACAAGAGGCGACGGCGATGGTGGTGGCACACAAGCCTTCCCCCTCACTTGTGCCAAGGGTGAAGGTGGAGGTGGCTACACGCGCCCGTCCGACACTCAGTCGGTGCGGTGGTGATGCCCTCAGCGACCCCGTCCATCCCCTCACGCAACGGCATAGAGAGGTGGCAATGGTCTCGCTAGTGACTCCGATCCTCTTCCCTTGGCGGTCGCACTGGCGGCCCCTCCCCTCCCCTCGCTCGGCGGCAAAGGGAAGCAGTGGCGGACACCGTTGCCTTGTCCCGTCCGTGCCAAGGACGGCAGCGGGGGCTCACTGATCCTGTCCTTTACACTGAAGTGGAAGGCGGCGGCGGGCCCTTGTGTTGAGGCTCTGTTTCGCAAAGTAGCGGCGCCGAGTTTTGGCCCTAGTCCAACCAGACAACATCGTGGAGGCGGCGACGGTGGGAGCTTCGGCGGCGATGGCCACGGTGTGGGAGTGCCGTGATCATCGCGGGCACGACATCGGCACGAAGGCGACGAAGACCACATTCATCAGTGCAAAGGCGACGGCGACGACTGGTGCCCTTAGGGCAAGACGCACGCGGAGGCGTGCGGCATCCTGGCGGCAAGGTCTGGAGGTGTGCACCCATTCCAATAAGCAATGCGATACTAAACTAATTAGTAACTTTTATTTATGTGAAGTATCCACACGTAATAAGGCATCGAACCGGGCCTATATAAATCAGTACAACCTTTTACCAGCCAGGGCTCCCAAGTTAGCCACTTGCACTACGTTAAAACCAATCAATCACCCTCCAAACACTGACAGAAGGAACCACCCTTCCCTCCTTCCAGGCTTCCAGCCATGCCACCCGCCCACCCCATCTCTCTCCTCCTCACCGTCCTCCTCGCCGGCCACCGTGCCGCCGACGCCGCGGGCGTCACGGTTTCCGAGGTGGACGCCCTCTTGGCCTTCAAGAAATCCCTAACCATCCGGCCCGCCGCCGCCGGTTTCTTCGCCACGTGGGACGCCGCCTCCTCCCCCTGCAGGTTCACCGGCGTCACGTGCAATTCCCGTCGCCTCGTCACCGGCATCGTCGTAAAAGAAAAGGACGTCGCCGCCGAGTCCGTCCCGTTCGACGTCCTATGCAGCTCGCTGACTTCTCTCACCACGCTCTCCCTGCCGTCGAACGCGCTCGTGGGGAGCATCGACGGGGTCGGCGGGTGCACTGTCCTCGAGGAGCTCGTCCTCGCATTCAACAGCTTCTCCGGCGCCGTGCCGGACCTCTCGGGGCTGACCAAGCTCCGCAGGCTCAACGTCTCCCAGAACAGCTTCGCCGGCGCATTCCCATGGGCGTCTCTGCGCGCCATGCCCGACCTCACCGTGCTCGCCGCCGGCGACAACCCGTACTTCGCTCAGACCGACTCCTTCCCCACTGAGATCACTGCTCTCAAAAACCTCACCGTGCTCTACCTCTCCGCGGCCAACCTCGGGGGCGTCATCCCGCCGGGCATCGGAAACCTCGTCAACCTCGTCGACCTCGAGCTCTCAGACAACAAACTCACCGGCGAGATACCGCCCGCGATCACCAAGCTCACCAATCTCCAGCAGCTCGAGCTGTACAACAATTCGCTCCACGGCGCGCTTCCGCCGGGGTTCGGCAAGCTGATAAAGCTGCAGTACTTCGACGCGTCCATGAACAATCTCAACGGCAGCCTCTCTGAGCTCCGGTCCCTCACGCAGCTCGTGTCACTGCAGCTGTTCTACAACGGCTTCTCCGGCGAGGTGCCCCCCGAGTTCGGCGACTTCAAGGAGCTCGTGAACCTGTCCCTCTACAACAACAATCTCACCGGCAAGTTGCCGCAGAGTCTGGGAAGCTGGTCGGAGTTCAACTTCATCGACGTGTCCACGAACGCGCTTTCAGGGCCGATCCCGCCGGACATGTGCAAGCGCAGTACCATGCTCAAGCTGCTGATGCTGGAGAACAACTTCTCCGGCCCGATTCCGGCGACCTACGCGAGCTGCGCGACGCTGCAGAGGTTCAGGGTCAGCAACAACTCTCTCTCTGGCGAGGTGCCCGAGGGGTTGTGGGCGCTCCTCAACGTCAACATCATTGACCTTGCGGCGAACCAGTTCACCGGCGGCATCGGTGACGGCATCGGGAACGCCGGGTCGCTGACCAATCTCGTCCTGGCTGGGAACAGCTTCTCCGGCGCGATACCGTCGTCGATAGGCAACACCACGAATCTCGAGATCATAGACCTATCGTCGAACGAGCTCTCCGGCGAGATTCCGGAGACCATCGGGAGGCTGGCCCGTCTCGATAGCGTCAACATTGCGGCGAATAGAATCGGCGGGGCCATCCCGGCGAGCCTCGGGGCGTGTTCGTCGCTTAGTACGGTCAACTTCACCGGGAACAAGCTCGCTGGTGCGATCCCAGCAGAGCTAGGGAACTTGTCGCGGCTGAATTCCTTGGACGTGTCCAGGAACGACCTCTCCGGCGCTGTGCCGGCGAGCCTCGCCACGCTGAAGCTGAGTTACCTGAACCTGTCCGACAACCGCCTCGTGGGGCCCGTGCCGGAGCCGCTCGCCATCTCGGCCTACGGTGAGAGCTTCCAAGGGAACCCCGGGCTCTGCTCCACAAACGGCGCGGGCTTCCTCCGCCGCTGCTCGCCGAGTGCCGGAGGCCGCTCGGCGAGCGCCGCGCGCGCAGTCGTCACTTGTCTCCTTGTCGGCACGGCGGTCTTGCTCGCTGCGCTTGGAGCGGCTATATACATCAAGAAGCGCCGGCGTGCGGAGGCCGGGGCGGCCGTCGCCGTAGGGTCCGGCAAGCTGTTCGCCAAGAAGGGCTCTTGGGACCTCAAGTCCTTCAGGATCCTGGCGTTCGACGAGCACGAGATCATCGACGGCGTCCGGGACGAGAACCTCATCGGGAGCGGCGGTTCCGGGAACGTGTACCGCGTGAAGCTCGGGACCGGCGCCGTCGTTGCGGTGAAGCACATCACCCGGGGGCGCGCCGGGGCCGCGAGCACCGCGCCCTCGGCCGCCATGCTGCGGTTGCCGTCCGCGGCGCGGCGCACGGCGTCGGTGCGGTGCCGCGAGTTCGACTCGGAGGTGGGCACGCTGAGCTCCATCCGGCACGTGAACGTCGTGAAGCTCCTCTGCAGCATCACCAGCGAGGACGGCGCGGCGAGCCTGCTGGTGTACGAGCACCTCCCCAACGGCAGCCTGTACGATCGCCTCCACGGGCCAGAGGGCCGCAAGCTCGGCAGCCTTGGGTGGCCGGAGCGGTACGACATTGCCGTCGGCGCCGCGAGGGGACTCGAGTACCTCCACCACGGCTGCGACCGCCCCATCCTGCACCGCGACGTCAAGTCCAGCAACATCCTCCTGGACGAGTCTTTCAAGCCCCGCCTCGCCGACTTCGGCCTCGCCAAGATCCTCAACACCGCCACGCCGGACTCGTCCGCCGGCGTCGTCGCCGGCACTCTTGGCTACATGGCACCTGGTAAATTATATCTGTCCTATCCTATCCTATCCCGTTCCGTTACTACTAGATCTCTTGTCGGAAGCAAACACGTGTTACAGAATTGTTCTTTAATGTTTCTGGCTACGTTTCTTCAGAGTATGCATACACGTGGAAGGTGACGGAGAAGAGCGACGTGTACAGCTTCGGCGTGGTGCTGCTGGAGCTGGTGACCGGGAGGACGCCGATCGTGGCCGAGTACGGCGAGAACAAGGACATTGTGGACTGGGTGTCGAGGCGGCTGGACAGCAGGGACAAGGTGATGGGCCTCCTCGACGGCAAGGTAACCGAGGGCTGGGAGAAGGAGGCCGCCGTCAGGGTGCTGCGGGTGGCCGTGCTGTGCACGAGCAGGGCGCCGTCGATGAGGCCGGCGATGCGCGCGGTGGTGCAGATGCTGGAGGACGCGGCGGTCGGGCGGGAGTACGGCATGATCGCTTCCGGGAGGAGCACAAGGTTGTGGAGGTCAAGGAGATCCCCAGGCCACCAGGCCGATCCACGGTGGTCGTCCGATTGGAGAATGAACGGCTGAGGTTGACCGTGATCAAGCGCGAGAGCTTTCTTTCTGCCCATCGTCGTTGCTCGATCTTGACCTTCGTTTGTTCATCGGGCGGCTGCTGATGCTTGTAGTTATGTTAGCAACAGCTACAGCAGATGAGATGAAATTGGCAAAGTAGTAGTTGGTCAGGACAGGACAGGACATTAGCATGTGTGCAACTGTAAACCATTCTCTTGGACTCGCTCAATTTCTGCAGAAAAAACGGGGGCTCACCCAAGATTCTTCAGACGAGCCAAGCCTGCTGAACAATTCGGTTCGGGATTGGGTTCAGAGTTGCGTAAGAACTACAGAAGGGAGGGCGGTTGGATCGCACAGCGCTTTCACCCGTCCGGGAATCATTGCAGAGATCAATCAGTCCACGTTGCAACACAAGGCATAGACTTTCTTGCATTCTTAAACAGCACTAGTACCGTAAGACCCGGGGCAATTGTCTTCCTCTTCTAGACGTAGGTTTCTTGTCCTGATGATGAGACGATGACTGTATCTGCAGCCTTTTAATACTCGAGTTGCTGTCCAAGTCCAACACACGATCCCATCATTCCTGCTATCCTTACCCACTGTACTGAAAAGTCCTGCCCAATTTGATCCAAATACTCCGTTTGGAATTTCACGAGAATTTCGTTGAGAATAATAGGATAAAATTCTCAAACGGGGCTGAACAATACCACACTGTTGTCTGCGTGCGTGTGTATGTGTGTAACAGGCCAGTGCTTCCAAATTGCGCTATCAGCATCAGGGAAAGGGATCCTCTCCAATGCAGAGAAGCACAATGATCTATATTAGGGCACTGACTCTTATCGTACATTTAAAATGAACGGCTCAAATCGAATACTACAGTATACAAGTATAGTAAAATTGCTATAACAATTATTTCTACCAAGTTACTACCGAGCACTGTTCATCTTGATTTAAAACTCTGTTTGCACAGTGTTTTAGGGTTGGAGAACAACAGACCATCTTTCTAGATCAATAGGATTTTTTTGAGTTCAAAGGAAGTTCCTAGACCAGTCATTAGTGGACAAGTCAACTGGAACGCAATTTCCACAACATTAGCAGTGGGATAAATTTTACAGAGCTCTTTCTAGGCATTGGTAACATTCTCTTCTATTTGCCTTTTGTTCTGGTAAAATCATTAACCTTTTTCTTTTCCCAATAATCAGGTTAACACTTTTTATTATCAGTGGTTTGAATTTGGTAGACCAAAATGTTTTGCAGGTTGCTGCAGTTTGATTTTCAAGTACAGAGTGCCAAGGTATAAAATGTACAGGCCCTTTCTTTATTCCCAATTTTGGTCATATTTCAGCTGGAAATTCACATCCTTTTAACCTAAAAATTATCCTTCCATGGAACAGATAGATGTGTGCTAGCTGTGGAATTATTATATTTTCTGTTGTTTTTGCACTAAAGCTTAATGTTTTGTTGCGACACTGCGTGCACTAAACAACATATTTCAGCACCTTTCCCATGTGGTTTTTTACACTACAGCCTATATGTCATTGCAATGAAAATGCTTGTGGCAGGTCAGTTGCTGATGTTAATAGCAATGGCTCATTTATGTCTTGTTTTGCAACATCCTTCAATGTTAAATCTTCGTACATGATCCCTGAAGATTGTGATATATGGGTTATTATGCTGATCAGGAGATATCAATACCATGAACTCATAGTTTCAACAAGAAGAAAAACTCGTATTGGTCATTCTGTATAGTTAATAGGATTGCTCATGCACTAGGCCATGAGACTGCAAATTCTATTTGCAGTTGCACCAGAGGGTATGGACTTTGTAGAAAGGCTTACAGTGAGTTTACTTTTCATATATGATATAATAACTGCTCAGATGCATTGCTCCTGTTACTGTTGTATGTACTTTCATGGAGGTTACATTACCTTGTAACCTTTTTTTCATTGCATTGGGTTATTTACTCCAATAGCGCTACAACTGTCAGCGGGGGTGACAGGACTAATCACCATTCACCAATACTTCGTCAAGAGTCTTTTGTTGGTGTTTTCAATTTACTTCAGTTGAGAGACATCCTATTTAATTTTTCCAGAATAATCTCGAGTACTATTTTTGGATGCTGCACTCTCAGATAATGACCCAAAAACTAAACACGAATGCCATTGAGTTCTGGTTTCCTGAAGGTCGATGCTTTTGTTTTTGTGAAATGTTTATGTGATTAGATTGACAGTCATTTATCCTTAGCTGTCATCTTTCAATTAATTTTTCATGTAGGATCACATATTCCGGAATGCATCAAGTGCAGGTTTACTGGAGGTCAGTTGCTTTTGCTTTTTGTGAAACGATTATGCGATTAGATTGACATCAATTTATGCTTAAATATCTTCATTCAATTAATGTCTGATGCAGGATTGCACATTGCAGAGAAAAGTCGGTTCAAATGAATGGATGCAAATGCTCAGGTTCCACCCGCAAGTTTCCAACCCTAAATCTAAAAATGAGTGGCATCATTTCCTCCTTCATAATCTATTCTAATTATAGTGCTTCTGTCTTGAGAATTGAGCATATCAAGCATTTAGTTCAGATTATAAAATACCATTACACAGGGCGCTGGGCAAACAAAGCCTCTTCAAATCAGAGGACGCTATTCTAGGGGGGCTGTTTTTTGCTTATGTTTGAATGCAGAAAAACGTAGGAATGGAAAGCATGAAAAAAAATGCAGGAATACTGGAGGAAAGGTTCACATGAAGGGAAGGGGGTTGCCTTGGAATTCAGAGAAAAAAAATTCATTTTGGGGAGCCATTCCTTTGTTCCAAAGAAACATATACGAAAGATTGCTATAGGATTGGAATCTCCATTTTCCTTTGTTCCAAATGGGGATTTAGAATTTTTTTATATACGTGTCCTATTAAATTAAAAAACTGTATAGCTTCGTAAATAAATTTGATATTAAAGCCAAGCTATCTAGGCTAAGAGTTAAAATTTGTGATATGTTGCTACTAGTATTTCTTGCTGGCCTCTGTAGTATTTCTTTAAAATGGAGTGAATGCCTTAGGACTCAGGTTTGTACTTTTGGTTGAAATGTAGTTTTAACTTTTTACTTCCAAGTGAAGTTGCTTCTAAACAGTGACCTATAGTATGAGCAAGATAGCACAAGCTTAGATTCATGGTTCCAGTAGATTTGCCTTCAAAGCCTGAGGTAGCATGGCAAAACACTGAAATATAATTCTAAGCCAAAACCAGCTCAAAACTGTGAGTGATTGAACGAGACATCTACCCCAATACGCTGAAATATAGTTCTACGCAAAAACTGCAAGAAATGGTAAGGCCAGGCTAGGAAAAGAATATAATTCATAGTACTGGTACAAAATGGTAAAAGTATATATGAATTTCGATAGATGTGCCCCCTAAAATTTGCAAATATAACTAAAACTGCCTAAAAAATCATGGGCTATAGTATGTCACTTCTACCCACAAATAATTTGGAGGTTCTAAATAAAATTACCTCAAAACCGTGTGCAATAGCATAGCAGCAAACTAGCCTTTACAGTTAATGCAACTTAAACACAAACTTGCAGTTGACTCATGGAAAATACTGCAGACTCAAGGAGCATGCCATTAGGATCTGGGACACCAAGAGACACCGGAAAGGGGCACTTCCTAATCATACAAGACAGTGATCTGTAGTTGGTGAAAGGAGAGAGGAATGCACATTTTGTCGCAGCTCTTGAGCAGGAACTCTTGTTTTTTACAGACTGGTGGTTATGACCTTCTTAAACTAAAACATTACAGGCCAAAAGTTCAGAGATGTTAAATTTAGGTAAAATTAGATAAATCTGTACTGCCTAGCATTTTCTGACAGTGTGACAGTAGTCGCTTTCCTGGAATCACCAGCTTTGTTTTTTGTTTACACAGGAAATTAGAATCTAGTTAAAAAATATACATGGTAAAAATCAATAGGGAGATAGCGAAAACACATAATCAGGGCCAAACAAATGCCAAAAGTTATGTATGGTCAATCTAATCCAAATGAGCAAACACAGTAACAATTATATCACAAGGAAGGTGAAAACAAAAAATGGAAAACTTGTGCTGGCACTAAACATCAATGCGGCAATTGGCAAAATCTAACTATCATGGAGTTCACAGAATCACAGGGCATGGATTTGTGGCAGGCACTCTTTATTCTACCCAAATAAAAATATGGAAGCGAAGTAAAATTTCCTAACATCTGAAAAATCCTACAATACAGAGAACCACACCTTCTTTGTGTGGATGAAATGGCAAATCTGTTAGTCTAACTAAATATTGAGCAATTTGTTTCTTATTCAACAATCTCTTGATCTGGAAGTAATATTTTAACACGTGCACACGCACACAGTAGTCAGAATGTTACAAATCCAAGGAACAAAAAATAAATCAACCCAATGACGTGCATAAATCTCTTGTCTAATACCAATCTTGACCGTTGGATCTGGATCTTGACCGTTGGAGATGGGAGCATACATGGCGTTTAATGAAGACGCATTAATGAAGGTGCATTGAAGGTGGGAGCATGCAAAGTGATTAAATGGTTTAGAGGTGGGAGCTCGCATTAATCTTGGTTGTTCAATTCAGACCCAATCCAACGGTCAAGATTGGTATTAGCACCTTAGCACTAAATTACCTATTAGCACTAGATACGTTCCCTATATATAGTAGTCAGAATGTTACAAATCCAATGAAGAAAAAAATAAATCAATGAGCCCAATGATGTGCATACACATCAAAAAGCAGGTTAACTGTGTGAGTTAATGATCATATCCAGTAATCTCTTAGTGAACTTCACCTTTTGCATGGCCTTATTGGTCAACATGGACTATAACAACTTACACAGTTGAGTTTAAGTTGGGTCACATAGCACTTAACACAATTTTGACAGTTGACACTGAGAATTTCATAGCACATTCTAGAAAACATATTCTCTCTAGAGAAACAGCACGCCAACATTTTTTTCAGTTCAATCATGTGCATAAGGTAAAAAAAAAAAAGGGATCCTATAATTCGACTGCAGGACCAAGAAGAACTACAGCTTGTTCAAAAACGGGAAAAAAAAACTGCTACAAAGGAACCAAGATACATATCTTATCTACCTTCCATAATTGCACTACTCCGAAGTTAGAAATGAAACCAAACAGCACATTTAGTAATGGCCCAAAAAGATCATGCAAAATCAAAGAACAAAATGTCTTATAAATTATAGGTTATAATACGGATGGGAAAATTAGTTGTAGTAGTGGTCAATAACTACCTGCCTATTTGTGATGCCCTTACATACATCATACATGCACCGTTGTTATACTTGAAATGGTACGGAAATTAATAGAAAGATGGGCGGCAGGCATCCAACAACAGAAAATTCAGCAAATCAGTGAAAAGCGAGAACTGGTTCTATATAATTCAGCAACATAACTACCTGCCTATTCACAATGCCCTTACATGCATGCACCATTACTCTCTTGAAATGCTACGAAAATGGATAGCAAGATGGGCGTGCTGGGGTCCAACAACAGGACATTCAGCAAATTAGTGAAAACTGATTCTATACATGCCTACTCTTATTTTGACAACGACAGTGAAAAAAAATCATTGAAAAATTCCTTTTATGAAAAGCTAACCATGTAATATGCGAATATGTATGCATCAGTTTTCTGACTCTGGAACAACAGAGAGAATTCCTTTTATGAAACTAACATGTATAAAAAACAGAATGTCCAATTGGTCTCTCACAAACACAACTCATGGATAATGCATTGGTATGACCACAATGAAAACTAAAACACTGCAAGTGCAAAATTAAAGCTAAAGTTGGCATGGTTCTTAAAAAGGAACAGTATTTGTAAGAAATCTGCACTTTTCTATCATTTGGTAGAAGCTTAAATGGTAGTAATAAAATCCCTGAATGAGAAATAAACAAGGGATCGAGTAGGGATGCGGAAAGAGGGGGTTGGTAAGAAAGAAGAGAGGAATCAAGGAGTGCATGATGGGGGACTCATCACCGCCACTCGGAGGCCGCCACTAGCACTTGCACACGCAGGGGAAAAAGAGAGACCAGAGTAAGTCAATACAAGATGAGAAAGACCCTTGCATATGCAAATACATACCTATGTAGGTGTATTGTAATGGTCTGCTAACCCATTGTTATTACCCATCCGATAAAACATCATTTCTGGACAGTGAGCAATGTAACATGCTATTAATATATACATTCATCTACACAATGAACACAGGCATGGATTGAAATACCGGCCGGTAACCGGTTTACCGGTGGGGGCCGGGATTTGAAATCCCGGCCAGTTTTTCCGGAGTTTGCAAATTCAAATTTCCAATTCCAATTTCGATTGATTTTTAAGCAAAATTTAACGAAATTTGACCGGGAAAAATTACCGGCCGGTTACCGGTACCGGCCGCCGGCCGGTAACTGCGCCTGTACCGGTTTTTGAATCCCTGAGCACAGGCATTAAAATCTAACATGGTATTAGTATATAAATTCATATGAGATGGAAAAGTAGAGCTGAACCTGAGTGACAGTTGCAACTTGAAACTAACAGGGAGCTCAGCAAGCCGCTCATTTGGAGGAACCACGAAATCGCCACGCCAAAGACCATGAAAGAAGACAGCTCCATTGTGAGGTCATCACGTCCAATGAATATGATACCAGCATGTTTTAGGATAGACAGAATGGCAAGGCTCCCCACTATTGATGCGAATTTTGTGAAGCTCGCCCAACTGCAGTGGCAGAACCGCAGAATACATGCACATCAATTCACTTTACAGTATAAGAAAAAGAATTTAAGGGATGCAAGCAGTCCAGTGTGAAACAAGGTAGGCTTTTGTAAGTGGTGTCTCTCACACAAGTAACAAGCGACATATGTGAGTGCCAAAGTGAACATTCATGCGTATATTACTTAACCAGCAAACTGTTCCACAGCAGAGGGCCTTGACTCATGTATACCATGAAAGTTAGTTGATCACAAAGATTCCACAGTAAACCAAAACCATCATTTAAAATCTCTAAATATAACCTTTGTCAGAAAACATATATAATCTGAGAACTGTTACAAGTACCGCGAGTGCCAGTCAGGACAGGCATATCTTTGGGGATGAAAAAAATACAGAAAAATTATGACGAGTGCGATTAAGAATGAAGCAGAAGTGGCTGCCAGGTAGGGAAAGATGATCACTTACCCATCTCCCTCATTATACATCAACAAGGGAGAACTGGAGCCCAGGAAAAATAGGAGTGGCATTGGTAGTATGAGGTACATCAGAACTGCAGAAAATGCAACTGATTACTTACAATTGCCCTAAAAACAATTATCAAACAAAGGAAGAAAGTTTGCCAACTTGAACAAAATTATCTAACCAGTTAACATTGGCCACCAATTGTTATTGTTATGAATATTGTGTGTATGTATTCAGAGACCTAATGAGATATATATATAGGGTGTACAAGGGGTGTATGACATATACAAATAAATCAATACAAAAGACAGATAAGTAAATACAAAAGGTTCCTATTATAACACATATTCTAACACCCTTCATTAAATGCAAGGTCTATGCAATAGCATTGCATTTGAAAAGGGTTAACACTAAAATATGGGAAATCCAAAGTCCGACTCTTGATAATGTCGTTGTAGCATGCAGCTCTTGGAAAATATGTCGAGTATCAAAAGATCTCTCATCCGGGGTCATGTCATAACCCATAAAGCACAAGGTGTAGGGGCTAAGAAAGTAGAGGCAGGCGGGAGCAAAATCGACTGCGGCAACACGACGAAGAAGATAATGAATCCGACAAAAAAATAGAGAAAGTTGTCAAATCAAGCCGAAGAGGAATAGATAGAAGCATGACAGCGTAAATCAAAGCCCAAGACGGTGGCGGCACAGTGCACAAGAAGCGCAACGGAGGCATAGTGCGAAAAAAGGGCAGCGGTCTTAGAAGCTCAGGGCGGCGGCTAAGAGAGAAGCGGTGGCTTCATAACGACTTCTGCGATCTGCAGCGGCTCGAAGAGAAGGGCGGCGACGGCCATGCAAAAAGAATTTCTATACTTCTATGACTGACAATAAATTTGTAGACTCGCATGGCTTAGACGAACTCAAAAATAATGTGGTATGGACTTGGATAGACGCAACGGAATAAAAAAGGACTCAAAGGAGAAAACTGAAATATAACTAGTAGCACCAGTCTTTAACAGCGGAAGAAGCTGCTGCAAGAAGCCGGAGCCGGAGAAAATGGAGAAGCTGAAGCCAACTAAAACCCAGAGGAGAAGCTAGAGCCCGAAGTCCGGAGCCAAGGAGAAGCTAGAGCCCAAAGTCCAGAGCTGGTCAAGCCGGATCTGATCTGGTTAAACCAGAGGTGAAACTTCTTCTCTGCTCCCATCGCTTCCTCTCTCCCATCTCTACCTTTCTCCCTATCGTCTCGTTCTCCTCCCCCTAGATCCACGCTCCGACACCTCCGGCCATGGCGGGCGACGTCGACGAGGACGAGCTCCTCCAGATGGCACTGCAGGAGCAAGCGGCGCGGGACCTCAGCCACCAGCGCCCGCTCGCGGCCAACAAGCCAGTTATCAACCTCGTCCGGCGCTTGCGAGCTAGCTCCGGAGGCGGCATCGGTAGATCCGGGTGGGGCGGCGCGGATTCGGGTGACGCGGGCTTGGGGGTGGCGTCAGCGAGCTCCGAGCAACGCAGTCATGCGGCGCAGCGCGAATCCAGCGTCGGGTGATGAAGACAAGGAGGCGATGACTTGCTCGTCCTCCAAGCGACGTCTTCCTCAAGCCCGTCAACAGCGACCCTGCGGCAGTGGCTATCGGAGGCGGTGGCTCGAGCAACGCGGATCTGGGCGACGCGTCCTCTGGGGCGGTGTCGGCTCGATTTGCGTGAATCCAGAGCGACGTCGGCCGAGAAGAAGCACAGAGGCATGTCTCGGGCACGAAGGAGGGCCCCAACAGTCGGGGTTGAAGGGGACGACGCCCACATCGAATCCGGCGGCGGGATCTGGCGTTGTCTCCCTCGTGACACGGATCTTCTCCAGCGTGAAGCGACCGGCTCAAACAGGAGCACGAGATCTGGGCACCGGTCTGCAACAAAGATGAGATTGTTGCTTGCTACTTGACGACGAGGCCGCCCCCGGGAGCAGAGATTGCTCCTCCAGGGGGCAGCGGGCAGCGGAAACAATGAAAGCTAGGTTGTAGGCTAGGGTTTAGAACCTTTGCTCTGATAGACTGATACCATGTTATGTTATGAATATTGTGTGTATGTATTCAATGGCCCAATGGGTAATATATATATGGTGTACAAGGGTGTATGCTATATATAGATAAGACAATACAAAAGTCAGATAAGGAAATACAAAATAGTTCCTATGATAACACCTATTCTAACAGTTATATAGATTATAGAGCACAGGCCTGAACAGGAAAAAGTTACAAGATTAGGAAACATTGGAAAGGATAAATAATAAGCTGGTGCTGAGATATTAAATTTAGATGCTTACAAAAATCTGCAACACAATTCCACCAGAGACCAATATTGCAAGAAGGGCAAGTCTTCCACTGTGCAAAACACGTTCTCATACTACGTGATAGTGCCATTGTTTCCTATGCTGTTGTTCAGATACAGTTTCTGGAATGGGAAAAAGGTAGATAAGCAAATACATTATAGACATACTATATATAACCCAAACGTTGCAACTTGCCACCGGAAATCACCTCGAATAACATCATGGGAAGTCTTGCCGAGGACAACTTATTGTAAAAGCAGTTGTGCAAGGAAAAAGTATGATCTTTAACAAATGAACGAATTGCTAGTTCTTTAAGATTTTTTTCCCCGAAAAACACCGTGGATCAAGTGAGCCATCCATTAGGAGTATAGCTGATAGCAATGATAAAAGCACAGATATATGTACAAGCATACAACAATTCGAAACAAACTCCCCAGTTAAGAAGTTACCATATGAATTGTTACAGAGTAAAGCATAGCAATTCATCTATAGTAACGCTCTCAACTTGTCTAAAATACTCTGTCCATGTTTTCAGTGTCTCTTTAACTAATGAATTGCTAGCTGTGCAGCAAAAGGAATGCACAGAGCAAGTGAACAAGACTTATTTTTGTGATCAGCATACTGTGATGACAACAAGAATTGCTTGTAAAGGTGTCCTTCCTATAGATTTCCCCTCTAGAGAGGAGCAAAAATGATCTTGGCTACTGAATATTCTGTAGCGTTAGCTCCGAGTCGCAGGAAGTAGGTGTGTATTGTGTTAAAAAAATATTATGTTGTTGTTGGATGTGCGGGGTGGGTTCCTGTCTAGGTCCTCCAGCCTGAGGAGTATTGGTAGTTGTCTGAGATTTTCCCCAAAGGGGTAGTTGACCGAGGCTTTACCGGTGACTCCGATACAACGTATGAGAGAGGTCTGACATGTGGGTAAAGTTTTACACCCCCGAAGGGTTATAATCTATTCGAATAGTCTCGTCCTATATTATGGAAACGCTTGGATATGCCCCGTAAGAATTAAACTACAACATTTTCAATAAAACTTGAAATCGGGTGGTACGAATGGGAAATTTGTGCTATGTTGTGGTGGCTGTTGGGAAGTCACATCTGGGATGTTAATTATGTTTATAAATGTTATCTCGCTGTTATTTAAATATTTAAAAATAGATTTGATAAATTGCTTTACAATCTATTACTCTATTGCAAAGAAAACTACTTTATGCTGAAAATTGTTTAGTGTAGTAGCATTTCCTTTGATACATGAATGCATCTTTTTTTTTTTGCTTGTAAGACTTTGCGAGGGGATCAACTATTGTGAGATCGACTTCATGCACTAGCTCGGCGGGCTTCCAGTCGTTTGCCTCGTGGGTAAGGGCAGCCGGTTGGCTTTTGTTTATCGCCATCTTATGGCTTTTGCTTCCGCTGCAACTTTAGTTATTTATCTTGTCATTTGGCCAATCGACCCTATTTGTGTAATATGAATTTTAAATGACTTTTGTATTGTAAATTATGAAGACTTGGTATTGTAATAACTTATGAATGGAATTGATGTTTTAAATTTTGTAAAGGTGTATGTGTACCGCTCCTGGGAGGTATACAATACACCGAGAGCAGTATATTTGATTTGTAATGCATCAATCGAATGGTTAAGTATTACGAGTTAAATACCCCGGATTCTCACACCTATCTTCAAACCGAAGAACCCCAGTATTAGGGCCCCATCCTTTTCTCTGATCATCCCCTTTACTCGCATTCACAGTTTCATCCCATTTAGTACTAGATCTAAAACGTCCCCCTCTAGCAGTAAAACCACCCCGACCCTCACCTTTGGAGAAATCCTCTCTTCCCTGCTTGATTGCTCCTCTCTGCGAGACTCCTCATGCCACCCCTTAGCCTGGAAAGAAGGACCACTATCCAACCCTGCAGCCGCACAAAAATCAAATCTAGATCTACCGGAAGCCCGATACCCTTGTTGCGTACCTTGTTTTTGAAACCCTCCTGGTTGATTCTCCTAAAAACGCCGGTTTCTGATCTTGATTCCTTCCTCAGCTTTTCACGGAAATGCCCTCGATCCATCACCCCTCTTCTCACCACCGTCTGCGAAGGATCGATGCAGAGGCTCTGGAAAACAATTCTAGCAGTCGAACCCAAGCGGCGGGCGAAGGTCAGAGAGCGTAGTCCCGTGCCTATGGGCCGGCCCATACCTGCTCCCCCCATGGCGATTGGGCCCTCAGCCGAGCGATCATCGCTCGGAGAAGCCCATGAGGGCCCTCCAGCTGCATCTTCATGTGCTCGTTGCCGGTGGTTTTTTCCTTTGCAGCTAGCTGGTTGCGCCCGCTTCCGATAAAATTCTCAGCAGACCACTGGGTGCGGTGCGCCTTCGCTTTCAACTCCTTAAGAATTCGTGCAACAAATTAATTAGCCTCCCTTCCTAAGCCTGGAGGAACTAGATGCTCAAGCTGCTACAAGCTAGGTAGGCACTAGTCCAGCAGCTTCAGGTTTGCTCCTATCTGAAAAACATTGACTACTAAGAACGACTGAATTGATTCAACTTTGTGGCTTGCCCTTCAAAAGGAGTATTCATTCTCCCTCCACTACAAGCTAATGCTACCTGACAGTGTTTTCACCTTGTTAATGGCCTGCAATCATTTCTCTTTTTTACCAAAAGATTTTTAACATCCTATTTCCACGGTCAGAGTAAAGGATTTTTTTTTTAACCATACCTAACTCTTCCATTCCACATTTTGTTCTTGCTATCTTCGTATTACACTCACGCACCATCAAGTATCATCTATCTATCAACTTCCTGGATAACTGACATCTGACAAGCACCGTTTTGGGAGAAAAACAGAAACTTGATAGCTGATACAGGTATAAATTCAAGGGTTCAACTACATCTAAACATTAAAGCGTATAGGCCCTTCTCATTGCAACTTGTGCCTCGTGTATTCTTGGATCAGAAAGTAAGTAGTACCCCTAGTGCAGTAAGAATTGATATTGTTTATATCCAAGTTACTATGCCTGACTCTCAATTTTTTTTGTGTGCAGGAAGTGAGGAGTCATCTCGTATGAGGTGTTGGGAGTACACATTGCGATTTCTTTGCAGGAAAAACGGAGGCTGTTTTGTTTCTGACAATAAGAAGCTCACTGATTACTTGCAAGCTGAAGGAGCTCCTACATGTGACTGGAGAATTAGGCCCACTATCCTGGAAATCAAACAAATGTCGAACAGCATGCATGCAAATTTCCTTCAGCACCCTAGAGAAATGAATCAAATAGCTGACATCTAGGCAAAAGGAGCAGAACAATATCAAAATCAATGCAACTTTTCCTCCTGTACCAACCTTTCTCATCAAGGATACTGTCCAGTTTTCCATGATATATATATATATATATATATATATATATATATATATATATATATATATATATATATATGTTAGAGTAGGATTTTAGATATTATTTGGTTTTCTTATTTGTAACATGTACTTGTGTATATATACTGGCCCATTGGCCCCCTGATAATACAAGTTGCTATTCCTAACATGGTATCAGAGCCCATTAGGGTTATCTCTCCTGGACGCGTAACTCGTCATCTCCTCATCTGACCTAGCCGCCGCTGTCGCTGGCTTGCCGCTTCAGCCGGCTTCCCTCCGAGTCCAAGCCGCTGTCGCTGGATCTGCTCTCCCTGCCGTCGCTAATGCTTCCAGTCAACGCGCGACCGCTGCCGCGACTCCCTGCCGTCACCACTCATCAAGTCGCGCCATCTTGGCTGCCGCTCTGCCGAGGCAGTCGTCGCCGATCCGCCGCTGCGGAGCCCTCCGCTGCCCACTCCGCTCTCGCCTACTCGCACCAAGCGCTCGAGGCCGCCGCCGGATGGTCGCCGCCGCCAAGGTCGCCGCCAAGACTCGGCCTCCATCAATCTGCGCCCGAACCGCTGGACATCGCCGCCTCCGTGTCGCCATATACCAGAGGGCCGCCGCCGCCGCCCGGAGGATCGCCGCCGCCGAAGACTCGGTGGAACCCTAGTTCCCCCGATCGACTCGCTCGGTCGTGCCTCTGCGTAAGAAGGCTGTGAGCAGGCCCGACCTTTAAGCCTGCCCAAGCACACGCGGAAAAAAAATGTCGGTATGATCGCCGCACCGTCCAGCGCCGCCTATTAGACTACGTTACCTTGGTCACCGCGTCGTCCAGCGCCGCCTACCAATGGGCACCGTTTCCCTCCCTCACTGCCCGGTGATCTTCGCCGGTGTTAATTACACCGACTTCGTGTCTCACATGTGCATCCACATGCGTGGTCTTCGTCTCTGGGGCGTCCTCTCTGGCGATGTCACCTGCCCGCCGTGCCCTACTCCTCCGACGGAGCCTACGTCTGTTGCGCTATCCTCGACAGCCGACAAGGCTGCTGTTGAGGCTGCTGGCCTTGCTGATGAGAAGGTTGCCTCTGCCTACCAAGAGGCTCTGGATTTCTACATGGATCGATTGACTGCCTACACTTAGTGGTGTGACGACGACGCTCCGGCTGCTGCTGTCTTCATCGCCAGTGTCCAACCTCAGTTCTCTTCTGAGGTTGTGGGATTTTCTTCGGCTGTCCAGATGTGGACTCATCTTCATCAATGCTACGAACCCTCTGGAGATGCCCTCTATCTGTCAGTAGTTCTCCAGGAGCACTCTCTTCAGCAGGGTGATGCTACTGTTGACGCTTTCTATGCTCGAGTTCGCCGTCGGCGTCGCCACCGACTCTCTTCGCACTCACCGGGCCGCCGTTCTGCTCGTGCTACCGGCCATGCGCGGCCGACCGAGTTTCAGCGTGTCTACGAGTTCCTTACTCGCCTTCGTCCTGAGTTCAATCAGAGGCGTTCCCAACTTCTTGCACGCCACCCTCGTGTCACTCTTCTGGAGGCCCTTACCGAGATACGTGCAGAGGAGACTCGTCTGAGTGGTGTTGGTCTGATGCCACTCCCCTCCGTGCTCACCGCCCGTCCACCTGCTACACCGACTGCTCCACGCTTCAGTACACTGCCTCCTTCAGCGGCTGCCACAGGTGGTGGTGGCCGCCCTCCATCTGGCGGTGGCCGTCCTCGTTGCTCATACTGCGACAAGATCGACCACATTGAGTCCCAGTGCTATAAGAAGCAGCGGCATCTTTCACGCCGTTCTTCTCATAGCACTGGCACCGGTACTTCTACATCGACGTCTACATCGACTACTTCCGCAGTTTCTCTCACTGAGCAGGAGATAGCCAGACTACGACGCCTGCTTGCCGATTCAGGTTCTCCCTCGACAGGTTCTGCAGGTTTTGCGACTGACTCTTCGAGCATTGAGAAAACATCTCCTACACAGTCAGGTACCTCCCCGTGGATCCTTGATTCCGGAGCATCTTTTCACATGACTTCTGATTCTTCCACTCTGTCTTTTGTTACACCTCTTGATTCCCCTGTTAGTGTGCTTACTGCTGATGGTACCTCTCTTTGTCTTTGGTCGAGGACCTCTTAGCAACTCATCTTTTCATGTTCCTTCTGTTGCTCATGTTCCTCGCCTAACCATGCAGCTTCTTTCTGCTGGACAGATTACTGACCTTGCTTGTCGGGTCATTCTTGACTCTAACTCTTATTGTGTTTAGGACCGCCACACTGGGGCTCTGGTTGGTTCTGGCCCTCGGCGCCTTGACTCACAGCGTCTCTGGGAGCTTGACTGGCTTTACCTTCCTTCCGCTGCCACCGTCGCCACCAGTCTCTCCGCTTCCGCCACTTCGTCTACCAGCTCTTTTCAACAGTGGCATCACCGTCTTGGTCATCTGTGTGGATCTCGTCTGTCATATTTAGTCCGTCATGGTCTTCTGGGGTCTGTCTTAGGAGACGTATCTTTAGATTGTCAGGGATATAAGTTAGGAAAATAGATTCAGCTTTCATATTCTCATAGCGAGTCTGTGTCTCAGCGACCATTTGTTCTTATTCATTCAGATGTTTGGGGTCCGGCTCCCTTCCTTTCGAAAGGGGGCCATCGATATTATATCATTTTTATATATGACTTCTCTCGCTACACTTGGATATATTTTATGTCTTCTCGTAGTGAGGCCCTGTCTATCTATAAATAATTTGCTACTATGGTTCGCACACAGTTTTCCACTCCTATTCGTGTCTTTCGTGCTGACTCTGCTGGCGAGTACCTCCCTCATTACCGCGCGATTTTTTCCGAGCAGGCACCTCGCCGCTTCTCTTGTCCTGGTGCTCATGCTCAGAAAGGTGTCGCTAAGCATAAGCATCGTCACCTCCTTGAGACGGCTCGTATCTTGATGATTTCCGCCTCTATCACACCTTACTTTTGGGCCGAGGCCGTTTCCACTGCCACCTATCTCGTCAACATTCAGCCCTCTTCTACTCTTCAGGGTGAGATCTCGGTTGAGCTCCTCTGTGATGTTACTCCATACTACATTGTCCTTCGTCTGTTTGGTTGTGTTTGTGTGGATATCATGGGGATATGCTCCAGATCTTAGGATGATGTGACAATTGGCAATGGCGTTAATGGTTTGTCGTTTCACGTGTTTTCGGCAAAGTTGGCTTGCTGTCAGACCAGAATCGGTCTAACCGGCCAGGGTGGACGGTCTGACCGATCCATGGCCAGTCTGACCGGCCTTGGTGGCAGTCAGACCGGCTAGTTACAGAAAGTGAGAATTGAGCTGGGCCAAAAATAGAGGGTGTAGGCAAGAGAGGGGATTCTATTACACTTGGTCCCATAATTTTTGGAGCCTCCAGTCAAAAGTTTTATTGGTTTGAAATTTCCAGTTGGTTTCGGTTTTTCAGAGAGAAAAAATGGCTAAGTCCCAGCTGGAGGTCCCATAGGTGGCGGTCAGACCGGCCAGGGTGGGTGGTCTGACCAGCCCCAGGGGGCGGTCTGACCGGTTTTCACTTTGATCGTCGGTCTTCGAGGCGACGATATTCGGTTGTTAGGTCAAAGTCATGAGTTTCAGGGCATATATGGTGCATGATGCATGTTTTGACTAACATGGATCAAGTTGTAAAGAACTTGTTCTCAAATTCTGTTTACTTGTCTATTGTTGTGCAGGTTGCTTGGTGGTCAACGACGGTCAACGGCGAGGATGATCGGGACTAGTCTTGGAGAGCTGAGGTCCAGAACGATCAACGATGACGGGTGAGGTCAATGTACTCAAGCGTGGTGCAAGATGGACAAGGGTGACCTATTAGCTAATCCGAGGCGCAAGATGGCGCAAGGTGTAGCTAGTTAGGTTAAGGGATGTAAAAATGGCGCATTAAAATACGTGCGTAAGTGTCCCGTTTATTTTGGGCCTTAACGGGAGCCCAATAAAGTCAAACTTCTAGAAGGTCTAAGCCTCCACTATAAATAGGAGAGGGAGGTGGCTGCACCTCGGCTTCGTCTCTTTTGCAATTCTTGTAAACCCTAATTTTCTTAGGGAGAGCTTTTGTAGAGGTTAGGGTTCTTGATGTTTGATGTGATTTTCGTGCTCTTGGATTGAGCATTGTCCTCCATTGATGGAGTGGTTGTAAGCCCTGATCATATCAATCAATCAAAGGAAAGTTTGATCAATGTTTTGTCTCATTGCGTTCTTCCTCTCTATTTAATGATTTTAGGTCTTTCTTTGATTCATGAGTTTTTACTTGGTTTCTTCACGTGATCTAGCTTGCTGTAACGTGTGGGAATATATCTAGGTTCATCTTGATCATCAATCACCCACGAGCAAGAGCTTTGACCTAGTTTTCGTTTTGACCCAGTTTTGAACCCTTCTTTGATCAAATGGAAAAGGATCTTGATTCCTCCAAGAATTATCATAATCTTTGATTGGAATAGGTCCCTGATATCATAGAAAAGGTGTGTTCCAAGTTTCATCAAGTTTGGATTAGTAGATCAAAAGTTTCATCTATTTGCATCTTTGTCATCGGGTTTTCAACTGCATTCGAGGAAATTGGTCGTCGAGGCCGAGGTGGACACCTGGCCGAGCCCCGGCCGAAATCGGTTCGACCGCCCAAGGCCAGTGGTCCGACCGGCAGCGCACTGATGTGTTTTAATCTTTGTTGTTTTTATCGTTTTGCTTAGGGGTTTATATTAGATTCAATATTAGTCTTCCGCTGTACTACTATACTGATCTTCATAGCTTCCATAGCTACTGGAGTAAAGTTTTATTGAATCCATTATTTGTGAAAAAGTGAGTGTGCTCCTATTCACCCCCTTCTAGTCGCCTTTTCGGTTCAACAAGTGGTATCAGAGCCCAGTTAGTTCAATCTTGATCTTAACCGGTCACTGAACTTGGCGATTGATAGATATTCCACAAAGCCGCACATCTTCGATGGGCACGACTATGCCTATTGGAAGAATCGCATGCGAGTCTTCCTTGAGAGCGAAGGACACGCTATATGGGAGGTTGTTCGAGTCCCGCTCGTGGTGCCCGAAGTTGCTATACCGGCTTCAGAAGCCCTTTTGGCTAACAACAATAAGGCTAAAAATCTCTTGTATGGCGGACTTGGGAGACAGGAGTATAATCGGATTTACAATCCTGAGACTGCGCATGAGATTTGGAACACTCTCGAAACTTACCATGAGGGTCATCCCAAGTCAAGAAAGTACGCCAAATAGTCTATAAGCGTGAATACAACAAATTTGAGATGCGTCCTGGAGAGAGCATCGATGACATTTCCAGTCGCTTTAATAAAGTGATAAATTAGATGAAAGCTGTTGGTATTGAATATTCTCAATCTGAAAATGCCACCCATCTCTTGGCTGCAATCAACACCAAGGAGTGGGAGATAAAGGCTACAGCCATTGAGGAGAATGTAAACCTTTCTGATCTGACTTTGGAGCTGCTCTATAGCAAGCTCAAGACTCATGAGATCAAAAGGATTGATCATTCCAGGAAGGAAAATATGGCTTTGGTAGCGCACCGCCAAGAGAGCATCCGATGGGTCTTTTGAGTCTTCTTCGGTTTTTAAACTATGTGTTTATCTACAATCCATGAAGAGGAGTTTGAGAGTCTCCCTGAGGCTGAGTTGGCCCTCATAGTCAAAAAGGTCACACGGGCCTACAACAATATGAGAAACAGAAAGAGAGGAGGTCCCGTGATGTGCTATGAGTGTGGTGAGCTCAATCATATTCGGGCAAATTGCCCCAAGCTGAAAGGTAAGAGTAACCATAAGGAGGGAAAGCCAGCTTGAAAAAAGCCTCAATGGAACAACTCAAGGTTTGATAACGCTAAGTCGACGAAGGCCGCCACGTGTGCTTACCGCTTTTGAGGATCAATCATTAAGCGATGTGGACTCCGGGAGCGAGGAGGACAAGGAGGAGGAGATCCCTCAAAACAAGAAGAAAGGGAAGGCCAAGGACTTCACTGGTTTGTGCTTCATGGCCGACTCGTTGACAACAACAACGATGAGGTACCTCCTTCCTATGATGTTCTTTTGATAGATGTGAAGCTATGTTTGAGTAACTCATGAGTCAGGATAAGGCTTTAGAATATGTCATGGCTAGGAACAAGGATTTAGAGTCTGAAATAGGAAATTTGACTTTAGAACTTGAGAATGCTAAGACTCTTGAATCTGATGAATGTTCATTCTGCCATGCTTTGCACTCTGAATTTGCTAAACTGCAATCTGCTCATGATATTGCTTTGCAACAACTTGAAAATGCTAGGACTGAACTTGTTGAGGTTAAATCTGCTCCATGTGAAAAATGCTTAGAGTCTAGCAAGTTAGTTGTTTCTGGAGCTGTTGATTCTAGCCTTTGCACCTTCTGCTTAGAACGCGAACATGAAGTCAAAGATATCTTAGAAGCAGCTAGAGCTAAATATGCCAAGCTTAAGGACAGTATTGAGTCTTCTACATGTGCTTCATGTCCAGCCCTTAAACTTGAAACTACTTTGTATAAGGAGAAATATGCTAGAGTCATTAAAGGTAAAACATGTGAATCATGTGTTAATCTTAAAGATGAAAATGCTTATCTTAAGGATACCTTAGAAAAATTCTCTAAAGGTAAGAAACAATTAAACATGATTATCGACAAGTCTAAAACTTCTTATAAGAAGTAAGGATTAAGATACAATCATGTTCAAAATAATTCTAACCCAAAAGTTACTCAAGTCTTGGAAAAGTGGTTAATTGAATTTAAAACACAACCTGCAAAAACTATTTTTAAGTCTGTAGGTATTGCCCATCCATCTGTTAAGTATAAGGGTGCTTCTTCTAGTGGTATAAAGTATCATTGCACCTATTGTAAAAAAGGATGGGCATTTGATTGAGTTCTGTTGGCGTAGGTTGAAAAATGATAAGAAATTTTTGTTAGAACTTCATCTAATCAACCTAGAGCTTCTATGAGACATGATAATATAAAAAAGAAGAAACCTGGTTTAGGATTTGTATCACATGCTCATCATCATGTTCCTAGACAGGATAATTCTCATGTTACTTTAACCATTGCTCATAACAGAATCTTAAATAAAATCAAGGATAGCACTTCTGCTTTGCATACTACTCGCAGACGTGTGTCTCGGTACTGGGTTCCTAAGTCTTGTTTAACTAACCCCAGTATTGAGACGCATCGTTCTTCTGTTCCTTTATTTTCAGGATTACCGCGAAAAAAGGAAGGACACGTGGTTCGTCGACTCCGGATGTTCATGCCACATGACCGGAGACTCAAGATGGTTCACCTCTTTCACGCGGTCGACAGGTGATGATTTCATCACCTTTGGAGATGATAAACAAGGGCGAATTGAAGGAACGAGATCGATCAGGGTGAACGACAGTTTCATTCTCAAGGACGTCGCCCTTGTGGACAAGCTAAGGATTAATTTTCTTTCTGTGTCTCAACTTCTTGATGATGGCTACGAGACTATATTTAAGAAAATACTTGTCGGGTGCTTGATTCAACTGGTGAGCTTGTTTTTAGAATTACTAGAGTTGCTAAGATTTTTGGAGCTAACTTTTTCGAATCTCTTGCTGGTTCTCTCAAATGCTTGATTTCATCATCTTCTTCTGAGTTCTGGCTTTGGCACCGTTGTTTGGGGCACATTGGTTTTGATCATCTGACGCGAGTTAGCAACCTTGAGTTTATGAGAGGTTTGCCCAAACTCAAAGCCGTCAAAGATGTTGTTTGTGCACCCTGTAGGCATGGCAAACAAGTTGTCGCCTCACACCCTTCAGTGACTATGGTCATGACTGATGGACCGGGACAGTTGCTTCATATGGATACTGTTGGTCCTGCTAGAGTTCGGTTAGTTAGTGGAAAATGGTACATTCTTGTCATAGTCGATGATTTTTCTAGATATACTTGGGTGTTCTTTCTTGCTTTGAAGGATGAAGCTTTTGAGTTTTATCATGATCTGGTTCTTCGTTTGGCTTCTGAACTTCCGGGTGCCTTGAGAGCGATCCGCAGTGATAATGGCACGGAGTTCAAGAATGTCTCATTTGCTTCTTTTTGTGCTGAGCGTGGTATTGAGCATCGATTCTCTTCTCCACACGTCCCTCAACAAAATGGCGTTGTGGAAAGGAAGAACAGGACCCTGGTCGAGATGGCTAGGACGATGCTAGATGAGTATAGCACACTGAGGAGATTTTAGGCCAAAGCTGTTGCTACTGCTTGCCATATTGCTAATCGTGTCTTTGTGAGACCTTCTTTGGGCAAGACTGCTTATGAGCTTCGATTTGGTAGAAAACCCTCTGTCTCACACTTTCGAGTCTTTGGATCCAAGTGTTTTATTCTCAAGACAGGTAACCTAGATAAATTTGAGTCTAGAACTTTTGATGGTTTATTTCTGGGTTATCCTGCACATTCGAGAGGTTTTCGGGTTTTTAATGATGAAAGTAACCTTGTTCAGGAGACATGCAATGTCATTTTTGATGAGACTAGCCCTGGAGCTAGATCAGATATTTCAGGAGATACACTGGTGACAGAGAGCATATTTATAGAGGAAGATGATGAAGGACTCGATGATGTTCTTCCACTGCTCATTGTTGACGCCCTATTCCAAAGACAAGACCTCTGTGACTACTTCGCCTTGAGATGAGGCTCTCACGATCTTCATCATCGCAGCACTCGGAGGTCGAAGAGATGTTTTCCTCTCCGGGTGCACCACTTCACATTCAAAGGCAGCACCCTCCGGATCAGATAATAGGTAATCTCCATGAGCGAGTCACTCGCTCCAGGTATAATGATCCAAACCTCTACTCTTATTCTGCTTTTGTTGCGTCTTTTGAACCCCGCGATATATCACATGCTTTATCATATTTTAGTTGGGTTAATGCCATGCATGAGGAGTTAGAGAATTTTGAGAGAAATAAAGTTTGGAACCTAGTAGAACCTCCTAGTGGCCATAATGTTATAGGAACCCGCTGGGTTTTCAAAAACAAACAAAATGAAGAAGGTTCTGTAATTAGAAACAAGGCTAGGTTGGTAGTTCAAGGCTTTAGCCAAGTTGAGGGGTTGGATTTTGATGAGACTTTTGCTCCTGTTGCTAGACTAGAAGCCATTCACATTCTGCTTGCATTTGCTGCATCTAAGGGTTTCAGATTATATCAGATGGATGTTAAAAGTGCCTTTTAAAATAGTTTCATTGAGGAGGAAGTTTATGTTAGTCAACCCCGGCTTTGAGAATCCCAAGTAGCCAAATCATGTGTTCAAGCTATCCAAAGCCTTGTATGGTCTTAAGCAAGCCCCTAGAGTCTGGTATGATAGACTTTAGACTTTCTTGCTTAAGAATGACTTTGAGATGGGTAAGGTAGACAAGACTTTGTTCATTCTTAGGCGTGGTAATGACTTCCTGCTTGCTCAAATTTACGTTGATGATATTATCTTTGGTGGTTCTTCTAATGCTCTTGTTTCCAACTTTTCTGAGACTATGTCCAGGGAATTTGAGATGAGTATGATGGGGGAGCTCAATTACTTTTTGGGGCTTCAAATCAAGCAATGCAAGGAAGGGATCTTTATCCATCAGACGAAGTACACTAAGGACTTACTCAAACGTTTTGACATGGGTGACTGCAAGCCAATCTCCACTCCCATGACAACTTCGACTGTTTTGGATCCAGATGAGGAAGGAGAAGCCGTGGATCAACGCGAGTATCGCAGTATGATCGGTTCCCTTCTGTACCTGACGGCCTCGAGACCGGACATCCACTTCACGGTCTACCTTTGTGCGAGGTTTCAGGCGTCTCCGAGGACTTCCCATCGCCAAGCCGTTAAGCGCATATTCAGGTATTTACATTCTACACTTATGTATGGCATTTAATATTCCTGCTCGTCATCTTTGTCCATTCGGGGTTTTCTGATTCTGATTTTGCGGGCTGTCGGCTTGATAGGAAGAGTACATCAGGCACTTGTCACTTCTTAGGCACTTCTCTTGTATCTTGGACTTCTAGGAAGCAGTTTTCTGTTGTACAATCCACTGATGAAGCTGAATATGTAGCTGCTGCTACTTGCTGTAGTCAGATTTTGTGGATGGTAACCACTCTTGAGGTTTACGGGTTAAATTTTGCTAGTGTTCCTCTTTTCTGTGATAACACTTCTGCCATTAATATTGCTAAGAACCCTGTGCAACACTCTAGGACGAAGCACATAGATATTTGTTATCACTTCCTTAGAGACCATGTCGAGAAAGGTGATATTGTGCTACATTTTGTAGAGTCCGAGGCTCAAGTGGCTGATATCCTCACCAAGCCTTTAGACCCAACTAGGTTTGCCACCTTGAGAAGCGAGTTAGGGGTAATTTATCCCTATGGGTTGGTTTGAGGGGGAGTTCGATCTTTTCTGATCTTACCTTGTTCTTTTGATCTTTTCTTGTTCTTTTTCTCAACTTATTGATCTTATTGATCTTTTTAGGTTTTTAGGCTTTTTATTGCATCTCATTGTATCATATTGCATTCATATGAAAAATCCAACAAGTGGTATGAAAAATCCAAAAAGATGCATTGTAATATAAGTTTTTCTGCTTATCTTTTATAATTGATGAAGCCTTGCCTATTACCCTTTGGAGCTTTAGTATTTCAATTCATGCTCAATGCCATGTCTAGTTCTTTGACTTGCTAGAATTATCATGCTTTCACATATACAGATAAGTCTTTGCTGTATGAGCTAGAACTCTAAAACAACTCGAACTAAAAATTATAATTTGTGGATGTTTTAGCTAGTTGCACAATTAGTGCTCCTTTTGTGACATTGACCCTGTCAGAATTGCTTTGTTAGCTCTTGAATCTAAAATTGACCATTACTTGAGTTTTTTTTGTTCTTGAGATTCTAAAACTGCTGTTGTGAAACATGAAAATCAAGATTGTCTTATGCTTAAATTGTGCCAAACTATTCTTACGAGACTGCTTATCAAAGACATGAATTTGGAGATAGTTTGATGATCCAAACGATCTCATGGGGACTGCTTGTCAGAAATGACATGAACATCAAGATTTGTCGCCATAGTAGAAGCTTAAGAAGAGTTTGTGGTTGGCTCCTAGTCCAGGATCTTCTTCACTAAGATATATCTTTAATCAACTTCTGGTCGAGGCTTAGGATGAGTTTGTGGATGGCTCCTAGTCCAGGATCTTGTCACTAAGTTAGATCATTAGTCAACTCCAATATTCAGTGCAAATGAGAAAAATATTGACAAATGGGCTTTTAAGAAATCTGAGCAAAATGATTCAATACAGGACCTGATTGACTCTTTATGTGGTCTTTGTTAGATTTTTTATCTCACTTTGACATTTTGACATAGCCAGATTCACTTTAGGATCCCTGTTGATGAACTGGCTGAATTTGAAGCTTTGCTTAAATTGATCAAATCTACTGCTTTACTTTTGAGCCTTCGTGCTTAGCTTTGATATATATGTCTTATCATGATCTTGCTAGCACTGTTAGGCTTGATATGTTGTTTGTGCAATATTAGAAATGTTGGCTTGTTCTTTTGGGTAACCTCCAAAGCTTCTTGTAATCAAAAATTGAAAAATACAAAAATGAAGGCACTCCATTGCACTTCATGCATACTCCTTTTTATGCCTCTTTCTTTATTCTGCATTTGTTATCTCTGGATAAGGGGAATGCGTGTTTCCTTGATGACTCCATTGTCAAAGGGAGAGAAGATATTTTAATGTTGGAGGAGAAAATATATCATTATTGAACAAAGAGGGAGAAGATATATAAAAATGATAAAAGGGGGAGAAATTGAAAATTTGAAAGTTTTTGAAATTTGAGGATCATAGTGAGGGGGAAATTTTTTGAATTGCATTCTTATTGTCTTATTGATTCTTCTGAACTTGAATTGCATTTATTAATCCTCACAATGATCATATGTCAATTGAACAATTGTTCTTTCATATGGACCTTAAGTGAGATTTTTGACTCTTTTGTGGAAATCAAAGTTTTTATACTTTCTTTTGCCTTATCTCACTTGCCTATGCTATTCTGATGCCAGCTTGGTCATTTCCATGGCTTTCTCTTGCTTATGGACCAAGTTGTGCCTTTATGCGAAAACGAAAGTATTTTACTTTTCAAACCTACAAATTATATTTTCTGGATTATTGCCAATGTGTTCATCAAGGGGGAGATTGTGGATATCATGGGGATATACTTCAGATCTTATGATGATGTGACAATTGGCAATGGCGTTAATGGTTTGTCGTTTCACGTGTTTTCGGCAAAGTTGGCTTGTCGTCAAAGCCGAATCGGTCCGACCGGCCGTGGTGGCGGCCCGACCGATCCATGCCCGGTCTGACCGGCCTTGGTGGCAGTCGGACCGACCAGTTACAGAAAGTGAGAATTGAGCTGGGCCAAAAATAGAGCGTGTAGGCAAGAGAGGGGATTCAATTGCACTTGGTCCCATAATTTTTGGAGTCTCCAGTCAAAAGTTCTATTGGTTTGAAATTTCCAGTTGGTTTCGGTTTTCCAGAGAGGAAAAATGGCTAAGTCCCAGCTGGCGGTCTGACCAGCCCCAGAGGCGGTCTGACCGGTTTTCACTTTGATCGTCGGTCTTCGAGGCGACGATATTCGGTTGTTAGGTCAAAGTCATGAGTTTCAGGGCATATATGGTGCATGATGTATGTTTTGACTAACATGTGTCAAGTTGTGAAGAACTTATTCCCAAATTCTGTTTACTTGTCTATTGTTGTGCAGGTTGCTTGATGGTCAACGACGGTCAACGGCGAGGATGATCGGGACTAGGCTTGGAGAGTTGAGGTCCAGAACGATCAACGATGCCGAGTGAGATCAATGTACTCAAGCGTGGTGCAAGATGGACAAGGGTGACCTATTAGCTAATCCGAGGCGCAAGATGGCGCAAGGTGTAGCTAGTTAGGTCAAGGGATGTTAAAAACAACGCATTAAAATGCGTGCGTAAGTGTCCTATTTGTTTTGGGCCTTAACGGGAGCCCAATAGAGTCAAACTTCTAGAAGGTCTAAGCCTCCACTATAAATAGGAGAGGGAGGTGGCTGCACCTCGGCTTCGTCTCTTTTGCAATTCTTGTAAACCCTAATTTTCTTAGGGAGAGCTTTTGTGGAGGCTAGGGTTCTTGATGTTTGATGTGATTTTCGTGCTCTTGGATTGAGCATTGTCCTCCATTGATGGAGTGGCTGTAAGTCCTGATCATATCAATCAATCAAAGGAAAGTTTGATCAATGTTTTGTCTCATTGCGTTCTTCCTCTCTATTTGATGATTTTAGGTCTTTCTTTGATCCGTGAGTTTTTGCTTGGTTTCTTCACGTGATCTAGCTTGCTGTGACGTGTGGGAATCTATCTAGGTTCATCTTGATCATCAATCACCCACGAGCAAGAGCTTTAACCTAGTTTTCGTTTTGACCCGGTTTTGAACCCTTCTTTGATCAAACGGAAAAGGATCTTGATTCCTCCAAGAATTATCATAATCTTCGATTGAAATAGGTCCCTGATATCATAGAGAAGGTGTGTTCCAAGTTTCATCAAGTTTGGATTAGTAGATCAAAAGTTTCATCTATTTGCATCTTCGTTATCGGGTTTTTCAATCTGTTTTGGAGGCTGGAGATCAGACCGCCCGTGGCCACCGGTCAGACCAGCCGAAAATCGGTCTGACCGCCCAAGGCAGCGGTCCGACCGGCAGCGCACTGATGTGTTTTAATCTTTGTTGTTTTTGTCGTTTTGCTTAGGGGTTTATATTAGATTCAATATTAGTCTTCCGTTGTAATGTTATACTGATCTTCATAGCTTCCATAGCTACTGGAGTAAAGTTTTATTGAATCCATTATTTGTGAAAAAGTGAGCATGCTCCTATTCACGCCCCCTCTAGTCGCCTTTTCGGTCCAACAGTTTGCTACGTTCTTCTTGCACCTCGAGAACACACCAAACTAACTGCTCAGTGTGTTGTGTGTGTTTTTATGGGATACAGTGCCGAGCACAAGGGCTATCGGTGCTGGGATCCTGTTGGTCGACGGATGCGGATTTCTTGGGATGTGACTTTTGATGAGTCTCGTCCCTTTTACCCACGTCCTGCCTCTCCTTCGGTTTCCTCTATGGAGTCCCTGTCTTTTTTGACCTTTTCAGATGCACCCATCTCCATCTTGCCTTCGTCCACCCGTCCCACCGAGTCTCCACATATACCTCCTGAGGCCTCTCCACCATTGTCGCCGCCTGCCTCGTCGCCTGTGGCTCCTCAGGCTCCTCCCACTCTCTTTTACACTCGTCGACCACGTCTTGAGGATCTTCCAGATGAACCATCTTCCCCTGATGTTTCATCTTCTCCTGATACTCCATCTTCCCCCAATGGTCCATCATCTCCTCGCTACGGTCTCCGCGATCGTCGATTGATTCGGCCTCCTGCCCATTTTGGTCTTGCTGGTGCAGCTACCCATGAGCATGTCTCCTACCGGGATGCTGTTACTCACCTTGAGTGGCAGCATGCTATGGCCTTGGAGATTGCTGCTCTCGAGCGTACTGGTACTTGGGATCTTATTCCTTTTCCATCTCACTCTTGTCCCATCACGTGTAAGTGGGTCTATAATATTAAGACTCGCTCTGATGGCTCTCTTGAGCGCTATAAGGCGCGTCTTGTTGCTCGTGGTTTCCAGCAGGAGCATGGTCGTGACTACGACGAGACTTTTGCTCCTGTGGCCCACATGACCACTGTCCGCACTCTTCTTTCGGTGGTGTCTGTTCGCCATTGGCCCGTTTCGCAGCTTGATGTCAAGAATGCCTTTCTTAATGGCGAGTTGCGTGAGGAGGTCTACATGCATCCGCCACCTGGGTATTCTGTTCTTGAGGGTATGGTCTGTCGTCTTCGTCGCTCTCTCTATAGCCTTAAACAAGCCCATCGTGCTTGGTTTGAGCGCTTCTCCTCTGTGGTCACTGCTGTTGGCATCTCAGCTAGTGATCATGATCCTGCTCTATTTGTCCACACTTCGTCCCGTGGTCGGACTCTTCTTTTTTCTATATGTTGATGATATGATCATCACATGAGATGATTATGAGTACATTGCTTTTATCAAGACTCGTCCGAGTGAGCAATTCCTTATGTCGGATCTTGGTCCTCTTCGTTACTTCCTTGGGATTGAGGTTACTTCCACTCCAGATGGTTTCTTTATGTCCCAAGAGAAGTATATTCAGGATTTTCTTGATCACGCTTCTCTCACTGATCAGCGTACTGTTGAGACTTCCATGGAGATCAACGTTCATCTCCGGCCCTCTGATGGCGAGCTTCTTTCTTATCCGACTCGCTATCGTCATCTTGTTGGGAGTCTTGTCTACCTTGCTGTTACTCGTCCGGATATCACTTATCCAGTTCATGTTTTGAGTCAGTTCGTTTCCGCTCCCACTCAGGTCCACTACAGCCACCTTCTTCAAGTTCTGCGATACCTTCGTGAACTATCTCTCACCGTCTCTTCTTTCCACGCCCACTCGTTCATGCCTTCAGTTTATTCAGATGCTACTTGGGCGTGATCCTCCGATCGCGGTCTATCTCTCGCCATCTTGTTTTTCTTGGTGGTTCTCTCATTGCCTGGAAGACGAATAAACAGACTGCAGTGTCCCGTTCGAGTGCATAGGCTGAGTTGCGAGCCATGGCTCTCTTAACAGCAGAGATTACTTGGCTACGGTGGTTACTTGAGGATTTTGGTGTTTCTGTCACTACACTGACTCCTCTCTTGTCAGACAGTACAAGTGCTATCAGTATTGCCCGTGATCCTGTGAAGCATGAGCTCACCAAGCATATTGGTGTTGATGCTTCCTTCATGAGGTCTTGTGTGCATGATCAGGTGATTGCTCTTCAGTATGTGCCTTCAGAGCTTCAGATAGCGGATTTCTTCACGAAAGCCTATACTCGAGCACAGCATGGCTTCTACCTTTCCAAACTCAGTGTTGTTGATCCACCATGAGTTTGAGGGGGGTGTTAGAGATATATTGTGTTAGAGTAGGATTCTAGATATTATTTGGTTTATTTATCTATAACATGTACTTGTGTATATATACTAACCCATTGGCCCCCTGATAATACAAGTTGCTATTCCTAACATTCCAAAGTGTATTGTGCCTTTCTGGGCCACTATCAGTAAGATCACTTGCGTATGAATGAAATCTAGCCCCATTAGGGGACTATTTTCCTTCAAAAAAAAAGAACAAAAAAACTACTGTCGGTGTATTAGAACCGATCTTACGTAAAGATTATTTGATTCGGGGGGTCTCCTAGAGATGAAATCACGCAGAGTAGTTGACACGGGATGTTTAGACAGGTTCAGGCCTTCTCCGGAGAGAATAATAACCCTAATCCTGTGTGTATGGTATTCTTGATGATCAAGTAAAAGACTAAGACTATTACAGAGAATAGCACTTGTGTTTCTACTTGACTAGCTCTTGTTCGCTGTGTCCCCCTCTATTCCTCTGATTGATGCCCTTATATAGTCGTGAAGAAGTAGCCGTTTTGTCCTGCGGGAGATGCGCCTAATTAATCCAGTAACGGGCGCATGATGGCAGTAATTACCGGCGCCGCGGCTTCACGCCGTCTGTAATTATCTTCCGAGATAATGGGGTAATTACACACCATTAATAAGCGGAATAATAGTGCGTAGACTGCTCGGATTCCTTAATCAATTGTACCCACTCACCGTAGGTTTGATTATAAGGTGGTCGAAGTTTACCGGTCGTAGAAGAACTTACGACGTGCAAGCAAATCGTAAAGGACTTACGACTGTAATGATCGTAGAAGGACTTACGACTATGTAGTGGTCGAGAAGGACTTACGACCATGATATAGTCGTAGCAAGACTTACGACTATGGGGGTGATTGTAGAAGAACTTACAATCACTTGTTGGGCTTCTCCTTATAGATATAAGGGTACTTCTGGGGACTATGTGACATCATATTTACCCATAATAAGAATTATAGATAAAAGATAAAATGAGGATTATTAGATCCTCGTCAACTACGTACCCACTTATACTCAGTTGTATAAAAAAAGTTACTAGTACAATTAGCCTTGGTAGCAACACTCTATGAGCAGTTAATCCCACAACATAATCTTGTTTAGCTCCATCAGTGAGTTAGTTAATTTAAGGGGAAAAAATCCTCTTTCTTTGGATCCAGATCCTCTGCTATACCGCATAGAATCACTGATTGAACAGTGATTTCATGTTGCATGAATAGTACCAGCAGTAGCACTGCATCAAATAATGTACAAACAACAAAATATGTATTGTAGCAAAATACACCATAGCGAGTTTACTATTTTCCCAGGTATTGTAGTGCTCACTCTAGGCCATTCATTTTGGATCGGATGGTGGAGAGGACCTAATGCATGTTATTGTGTTTCTCTGCAGTAGCTCATGCTAATGCAGAGGATCCACTTGCCCTTTCTCCATATGTGGCGAATCGTTTTGCACTATTTTAATAACAAATTGCCTAATGTGCTTATGAACCTAATGCCTTCACCAATCAAGAGATTCAAGAAACACATGAATGTGTGTGCAACACAAAGGATTTTTTTTACATGTCAAGGTCTCCTTTTCCACCTCCCCACCATGGTGAGTTTTATCTAATTACAAGTGCTTCCTTCTGAGTGAGCATCTATGTGTATTCACCACCTCACCATGAGTCCATGACACACAGAGGACACCTCCTTATCCACTATGGATTTCTCCTAATGGACCCACCACCACAAAAAGATTTGTTCTTTTCCATTTTTCACAAAAAAAAATGTAGAAAAATATTTGACTTTTTTAAATATATGTCGTTCTTTCAAATATTATAAATGTCAGTATAATGAGAATTGTCATTTTATTTGGTGTTATCCAAATGCAAATATTCATACACATACAAAGGAAAAACAAAAGAAAGAAGAGCATATTGGAGCACACGTTTTCAGGCTTATGTTTGTGTTGCTCTAATGAGATTTTAATTAACAGTGCAGAATATGTGCCAACATCCAGAAATGTTCTAGCACTAATGGTGAAGTGCCTAAAATTCTTTCATTTTACAGATTCCAGGTTTTAGGTAATGTTGACTAGGTTGACTCCTGAGGCAATTCCCTGATCTTTTAGCAGCTTTACTCCATTTGGTTAATATAATACAACAAACCAAAAGTCCCATGATTAATTTATGGGCAAGTACACACTGAACAGAAAAAGATGCAGATTGGCGTTGCAACATTGTTAATGAACCACACATCATTCAGGCCACTAGTGCAACACAGAGCAGAAGCACACACTTGCTTAATGAGTTGCTACTACCACCACTACTTTCTGGTGCAGGTTGTGTGTTACTCACACTGTGTTTTTGCGTGTGAGAGAGAGCTCAGTTGTTTTTAGGAAGAAAAGGCGATACATTTGTCGCCTCCTTGCTCCTTCTCCTAGAATGTTAGTAATGACTGGGATGGGCACCACTTGAGGTTTTGTTCCCCATGGAGATTGCAGGATTGCCAACAGCACTGTTCCAGAAGGCATCTGTCTGTCTGTGCTATCTGCCCTCACTGTTCTTGCTGCAAATTGCATTAGTGTTGATATGTGAAGCCTCTCGATCCTAGCAGTAACAGTTCCCTCCATTTTGACAAAAATGCACTTAGTTGACTTCACTCTTTGGGTTATGATTAACCACTGGGCTGTCTGAAGTGAAACTGACGATGAAACTGACATGGCTTGCTTTCTGAGTTCTGACTTTGCTACAAATGAAATCAAGGTGTGAAACACAATTGGGTTCAGTTGGGCCTGTGCTACCTGTGGCCCGAAGAGTAAAAAGACCTAGGACGACCGGTCTACTGTAGATTCTGATCATCCACTAGGCAGAATGGGCGAGACCAATATGTCAGAGTTGTTTGACAACTGACACTGCAAATTGCAGAAGAGAAGAAGACGAAGGAGAAGGTTGCAGCAGATCATTGCATAATATTGACATTGCACGATCCATCATCCATCAGTTTGGGTGTTTCAGTGTCTGGGCATATATACCCCCAAGCAAGCAAAGCCAAAGAAAGACTCTTTAAGCTGAAGCCATGCATCTCTTCTCTTCTCTGGTGCAGGCTGCAGCCCGACGTTCCTCTCGCATTCTCTTCCCTTTGTTGTGTATAGTCGATTCATATCCTAACCTACTACAATTTTGAGATATGTGTGAATCGTAACCTACTACAATTTTGAGATATGTTTTACAAGGGTTCTTATCCTAATTCTGTTAGGATTAGAATTCCTACTTTCTTTTAGAGGAGAATTAGGAAGTCACTATATAAAGCCATGGGAGGTGGTAATAAAGAACAAAAGCTACAAATCAACTCATCCAAAGCAAGCTGCGCACATGAAGATTAGAGGCTAGGTTATTATTTAGCACAAAATTCTTATACATAGTAATAATTCGAGGGTCCTAAAATGACCGAGAAGGTTGTGAGACAGTGACAAACTCCTGCACTCTTTTAAGATTGTGCTTAAGGAATTAGCTCAATCTCTCTCGTCGTGATTATTTTGTCGCTGTTACTAGGTTCTCTATACGAGATCATTTACTTCGTTCTTGATATCGTGCACACTCGTATCATATCTCACAAATCTGATCCGATTTGTGGACTACTGCACGTAAGAAGTGGTACAAAGTATAACACCCATTGTATCATCACCGGAGATTCTCCCTCCACTTATATACTCCCTCCATTTCTGATAGCACATCACACACAAGCTAACACAACATTTTAAGCAAAAGAACATTTAAAGAAGAAACACGGGTACTATCTAGTGCTATGGTGACCACTCTCTGTTCAGTTCCAGCCTTGGTGTGCTGTATTGTCCTCCTCTTCGCGGCCGGTGATGGTGGCATGGCGGCATTGGACACCCAGGCTGCGTATCTTTCCCAGATGAAGGAAGAGTTCGCCGGCCCGACCATGGCGAGGTGGGACTTCTCATCGCCCGCGCCGGACTACTGCAAGTTCCAAGGTATTGCCTGCGACGACGGTGGCAACGTCACGGGCATCGATGTGACGTCGTGGAGGCTGAGTGGCAGGCTCCCGCCGGGCGTCTGCGCGGCGCTGCCGGAGCTCCGGGACGTCCGGTTGGCGTACAACGACATCCGTGGAGGCTTCCCCGCCGGTCTCCTCAACTGCACGTCGCTCGAGGTGCTCAACCTGAGCTACGCCGGCGTGTCGGGCGCCGTGCCGGACCTGTCCCCGATGCGGGCGCTGCGGGTGCTCGACATGTCCAACAACTTCTTCTCCGGAGGCTTCCCGACGTCCATCGCCAACATCATCACCCTCGAGGTGGTCAACTTCAACGAGAACCCCGGCTTCGACATCTGGCGGCCGCCGGAGTCGTTGATGGCGCTGCGGAGCCTCCTCGTGCTCATCCTCTCCACGACGTCGATGCGCGGCGGCATCCCGGCGTGGCTCGGCAACATGACGACGCTCACCGACCTCGAGCTCAGCGGCAACTTCCTCACCGGCCGCATCCCGCTGTCCCTGGCGCGCCTCCACAACCTCCAGTTCCTCGAGCTATACTACAACGAGCTCGAGGGCGGTGTCCCCGCCGAGCTCGGCAACCTCACGCAGCTCGCCGACATCGACCTGTCCGAGAACCGCCTCACGGGGGGAATCCCGGAGGCGCTTTGCGCGCTGCCGCGCCTCGGCGTGCTCCAGATATACAACAACCGGCTCACCGGCGGCATCCCGGCCGTGCTCGGCAACTCGACGCAGCTCCGCATCCTGTCGGTGTACAAGAACCAGCTCACCGGCGAGCTCCCCGCCGACCTCGGCCGGTACTCCGACTTCAACGTGCTGGAGGTGTCCGAGAACCAGCTCACCGGGCCGCTCCCGCCATACGCCTGCGCCAACGGCAAGCTCGAGTACATCCTCGTCCTGAGCAACCTCCTCACCGGCGCCATCCCAGCCTCCTACGCCGAGTGCAAGCCGCTGATCCGGTTCCGCGTCAGCAACAACCACCTCGAGGGCGACGTCCCGGCGGGCATCTTCGCGCTCCCGCGCGCCTCCATCATCGACCTCTCGTACAACCACTTCACCGGTCCCGTGCCCCCGGCCGTCGCGGGCGCCAGGAACCTCACCTCGCTTTTCGCGTCCAACAACCTGATGTCCGGCGTGCTCCCGGCGAAGATCGCCGACGCATGGGGGCTCGTGAAGATCGACCTGAGCAGCAACTTGATCGGCGGACCGATCCCGGCGGCGGTGGGGCGGTTGACTCGGCTGAACCAGCTGTCCCTGCAGGGCAACCGGCTGAACGGTTCGATCCCCGAGTCGCTGGCCGAGCTGAGGAGCCTGAACGTGCTGAATGTTGGATTTTTTTACCTTTTGCTCTGTTACTGCTCAACAGATCTTTGTTCTTCTTCTTACTGTCCCTCAGGCTACGGCCTGAATCAGAGCGTTTTCTTCTCTTCCTCCTGGAGCTCCTGCTCTTCTACGTGATGTGTCAAGCACAAAAACAACACCTCTGCCTTCTCTTTTCCACGTGATAGCAGCACCTCATCTAGGTGCTAGCAGCACCCCTGCCTTATCTTTCCTGCTGAAGAAGAGCCACGCCAAAAACGAAGACAGAACACAAAACGATTTCTTCTCTCTTTTTTGGTATTTTTGTATTTCTTCTCAACTCCACCTTGCTGACTTATTGTTACAGGATTGCATGGCCTTTTAAAGGCTGAGTTCATGGACTTGAACTCGAACTCGGACTCAACGTTCGAACCGAACAACTCAGACATACCAAACCAGGAAAGGACTAACAAGAAACAAGATTAACTCTATCAATCACCCCCTTAATCTTGTTTATTCACCTTGATTACGCCAATCTTTTCTCATTTGAACTTCCAAGTGTTTCCTCTTTTACCCACACTCCCGTGCGTCGTTCCTTTCTGGGCCGATGCCGCCCTACCGCCTTTGCTTGCTCCATCCTAAGCCATGCACAAACCAACGCTTGTCGCGTCTCGCACCTGGACTGAACTCGTCCTTCCTTGCAAGCCCGCCTGGGCTGGAGCACCTGCTCTCACGACCACCTTGGGCTTCGCCGTTACCTGAGCCTCTCGCCCCTCTCTCTTGGACCAAGTCTGCCCACTTCCACGCGTTCATCTTAACTGAGGCTACACCGCCTCTCCCTCCTGCTGTGCTTGCATGCCGATTGGGTCCATGGGTTTGACCCGAGCCGCTGGTTCCTCCAGTAGCAACTGCATGCGCGTGGGACTTGCCGTCCTCTTGAGTGCCTCGTGACGCCTTCCGCGCACTGCTTGCACCCCGAGGCTCCGCCTGCTGCGCCTCCTGCGCCAACTGCGTGCCGTCCTTGGGTCCTGTCATGTCCTTGACCGATGAGATCAACAATGGCTGAAACCTCCTGTCCTTGCTCTACTCCACAGTTCCACTCTGGCTCCTTCACACTGTCCTTCGCAGAAACCGGTTTACAAGCTTTCAGGGAAATTTTATATAACCGGTTCGGGGATCTCTTCACTTTCATCAATGATCTTTGTTCTTGTTATAGACACGCAAGAACTCATCCTCGCAAAGACCACCTCGCACCCTGCTCCGCTAATCGCGCGAGATCGAGTATGTTGTTACACAGACTTGGTATATAATAGATTTCAGTCAGCATCATCTGATCACCGTTCTTGCATTGCAATAGCATTGATCCTTTGCCTCTTATTTGCACCGTGGAGCCGTCGCCAAATTTGACTTTGCCTGAAATCTTCTCATCAAGCTCATGGAACATGGAGCGATCTCCGTCATGTGATTACTTGCTCCATTGTCTAAGTACCACTCATCAAGATGATCATGGTTTCTCCTCTCAGGCGTAGTTTAGGAACTACGTTCTCCTCGCTCAATATCACCATGATGGCGCTGGTTGACACATAAGGAGAGAAGCGGGGCGGCTCGTAGTCTTCAATTGCTCGAGTGAGGTTTGTCTCTCGTTCTTCTTCTTGTTTTGGCAATCCAAGCATAGTGCCCATATTTGTCGCAGCTTGAAGCACTTTATGTGGTCGCGCACTCCGACGCCAGAGTGACCGATTTATCACATTTAAAACACTTGATATGTGACTTGTCACGAGATCTGTCACCATCGCCTTGCCTAGCCCAATCTTCACGTTCTCCTCTGTCGCCTTCCTCATACCTGCGTCCACGTCCACCCCGGCTGTGGTTGCTGCTATCTTCAAGAGCGTGGGATTTTCCCTTGTTGCTTGACGAGGAATCACCATCATCCTTCTTCTGCCGCGCCTGCCACTCGGCCTGGGTAAGCAGGAGTTGGCTGTCGCCATTGCTGTTGTTGTTGCCGCCAGACGTGCGTGGGCGTGTACGCTCTTCATAAGTCTTCAGTCGTCCTACGGCTTCCTCGAATGGCATTTTGTCGAAATCGTAGAACTGCTCGATCCCGGCGATCACACTCAGAAATCGATCCGGCACGGTGTCGAATAGCTTCTTTACCAATGCGGCATCGTCGAGCGTCGCTCCTAGGTTGGCGTACCTGACGGACATGCCATTGAGTCTTCCGCCAGATCTTGGTCGTGGTTTCTCCTCCTTCATGCGCATGATGTCGGGTCATTCTTCAACGCTCGCAGAATCACAAGATTCTTGACGCGATCCGCGCCAATGAACCTTGTCTTGAGACAGTCCCAAACCTCCTTCGCCGTTTTCTTCCTTGCTACCTGCATCAGGAGGTCCTCTGGGAGCGCTTGGAAGAGGTGCGACCTCGCCTTCTTGTCCTTCTTCGCGTCGACGGCCGCCCCGACCGCCGGCTCGATTGCTTCCCAGACGCCTTGATCCTCCATCATCGCTTGCACCCGAATCACCCAGCACATGTAGTTTGTCGCCGTCAGCTGCGGGTACTGGAACAGCCCACCGCTGCTCTCCCGCGCCTCCTCGCCCTGAGGAACGATCGACATTGGCTCTGATACCAATTGTTGGATTTTTTTACCTTTTGCTCTGTTACTGCTCAACAGATCTTTGTTCTTCTTCTTACTGTCCCTCAGGCTACGGCCTGAATCAGAGCGTTTTCTTCTCTTCCTCCTCGAGCTCCTGCTCTTCTACGTGATGTGTCAAGCACAAAAAACAACACCTCTGCCTTCTCTTTTCCACGTGATAGCAGCACCTCATCTAGGTGCTAGCAGCACCCCTGCCTTATCTTTCCTGCTGAAGAAGAGCCACGCCAAAAACGAAGACAGAACACAAAACGATTTCTTCTCTCTTTTTTGGTATTTTTGTATTTCTTCTCAACTCCACCTTGCTGACTTATTGTTACAGGATTGCATGGCCTTTTAAAGGCTGAGTTCATGGACTTGAACTCGAACTCGGACTCAACGTTCGAACCGAACAACTCAGACATACCAAACCAGGAAAGGACTAACAAGAAACAAGATTAACTCTATCACTGAACCTGTCGGACAACGCGCTGTCCGGGGCGATCCCGGAGTCGCTGTGCGCGCTGCTGCCCAACTCGCTGGACTTCTCCAACAACAACCTGTCGGGGCCCGTGCCGCTGCCGCTGATCAGGGAGGGCCTGCTCGAGAGCGTGGCCGGCAACCCGGGGCTGTGCGTCGCGTTCCGGCTCAACCTCACCGACAAGGCGCTGCCGCTGTGCCCGAAGCCGAGCCTGCAGAGGGGGCTGGGCAACGTGTGGATCGTGGGGGTGTGCGCGCTGGTGTGCGCCGTGGCGGTGCTGGCGCTGGCGAGTCGGTGGATGCTGCGGGCGCGGCAGGACACGGAGCACGACGGGCTGCCCACGCCGCCTGCGTCCAGCTCGTCCTACGACGTGACGAGCTTCCACAATCTGAGCTTCGACCAGCACGAGATCGTGGAGGCGCTCATCGACAAGAACATCGTCGACCACGGGGGCTCTGGCACGGTGTACAAGATCGAGCTGAGCAGCGGCGAGCTGGTGGCGGTGAAGAAGCTGTGGGTGTCGCGGCGGTCCCAGGAGCACCAGAGCGGCGGCTGGTGCCTGGACCGCGAGCTGCGCACGGAGGTGGAGACGCTGGGCGGCATCCGGCACAAGAACATCGTGAAGCTCTACTGCTGCTACTCCGGCGCCTACAGCAACCTGCTGGTGTACGAGTACATGCCCAACGGCAACCTGTGGGGCGCGCTGCACTGCGGCTGGGGGTTCCTGGACTGGCCGACGCGCCACCGCGTCGCGCTCGGCGTCGCGCAGGGCCTCGCCTACCTCCACCACGGCCTCATGTTCCCCATCGTCCACCGCGACATCAAGTCCTCCAACATCCTCCTCGACGCCGACTTCGAGCCCAAGGTCGCCGACTTCGGCATCGCCAAGGTCCTCCAGGCCCGAGGCCACCGCGACGCGCCCACCGGCACCACCACCATCGCCGGCACCTACGGCTACCTCGCGCCAGGTAACTTAACCCCGGCCCTTACTGAATGGATCGATCACCATTAATGTGTTTGTTCGTTCGTGCATTAATCAATCGGAATTGCATCGATCGATCCATCGGCTGATCATACATGCGTGCAGAGTACGCCTACTCGTCCAAGTCGACGACCAAGTGCGACGTGTACAGCTTCGGGGTGGTGCTGATGGAGCTGGCCACGGGGAAGAAGCCCATCGAGCCGGAGTTCGGCGACGCGCGGGACATCGTGCAGTGGGTGTCCGACAAGGTGGCCGCCGCTGCGGAGGCGGACGCGCTCGACAATCGCCTCGCCTGGAGCCCCTTCAAGGAGGAGATGGTGCAGGCGCTCCGCGTCGCCGTCCGCTGCACCTGCAGCATCCCGAGCCTCCGCCCCACCATGGCCGACGTCGTCCAGATGCTCGCCGAGGCCGGCCGGGCAGCCAAGGACAACAAAAACTCCGGCCAGCCCAAGCTGTAATTAACGTAGGAGCCCACCTTTCGTAGTACTTAACAATCACTGGTACGTGCAAGTGATTAACTAGTCAAGTAAGAGTGAATTAAGAGATCATGAGGTCCGATTGATTAGGCAAAAAATATCATTACCATACCAATTAACAAGGTAGAAACATGTATACAAGGATCGACGCAAGTTGCAAAGATTGTTCGCTCTTGCACAAGGCGATCGAGTAGCTAGCTAGCCATGCATCCTTAAAAAGCTCGTTTTCCCCAACTGTATTATCATTCACATATGATCCCAGTCTGTCTGGTGTTTAAGCATGCAGAATCTGATGCTCTGACCGGATGGACCGATATAAATATATATATATCATATATGGATGCAAATATATTACTAGTGCATTCGACTTTGAAATGTTCCTTTCTCTTTGGATCCATGGAGACCTTTCGTTCTCTCCCGTTGTGCTTTTGTTTTGGTGAGAGAGTCATGGTATGAAATAAAGATGATTTTCTTCTTCTCTTTTAGCTGTCTAGGTGTCCTTTTTTTTTCAACTAAAGAAAATAGAAATTCGAGTATTTATGTGGTCTGCGAGTACTCGATTTTGTATCCATTGGATACGCTTTGCGATTCACACCGTGTTTATGTATACGTTGGGTATGCAAAAGAATGCGTAACGGTGGGGCGGGCATACCCGATAAAAAAACTAAGACTTCGTTTTCGTTGTGTGAACCGTCCAAAAAAATTGAAACAGTGGATCCACTGGCGAATGAGAGAGATTTTGAATTTTGAGCGGTGGTGGAGCAAATCCAGTGCGATTTTGTTGCAGAAGGCATAAGGGGTTATTTATAGCTGCTTAGGCAGAGATCGTCTGATAGTCTGCGATGCATTTGGCGTGGGCTCGGCACTTAAGAGTGGTCAATGATTTTGACAGGGTTGGCAGCACAGTGCGGACAACGTGACAATTTGAGCGGTGGCGAGTGATGGCCGAGCGACATCATTCGCCAGCGCGCTCATGCATGGTCTCAACGTGGCATCCGAGCTCTGTGGGCGTTGACGCCGAGCGAGGGAGAGAGATGCGCTGCATCTGGTTTGCTCGGGAGAAGACGACTGAAGGAGCTGTCCTTGCTGCACTGGGTTCGCAAGCAACGGGTCGGAGGAACAGGAAACATGAGGAAAGGGAATAGGCTAAGGGGAAAATTAAGAGAATGATTGTAATAGAATCTTAGGTTCTAAAACCCTGATGTTTTCTCTAGGATTTTCCTATTCAATGGTAGACGTAGATTGATATTTGGCAGACACTTCTAATTAGACTTTTTGAATATTCAGATAATTAGGTTTTAGAATTGTATACATGTGATCTTATGGTTTATACTAGATGTAGAATTTTTAGAAGAGCAGTGCTTTTAAGTTTATTTTGCTCAGACCATTTATGTTTCTAGGGTTTCCATATTTAGGATTTCTATTTTATAATTTTATACTGTTAGGGTTTTCTGTACTTTAAGACTTTCATTTCTTATTACTTGTGCTAGCAAAAAAAGAACATATGAAATTCAAATAATCTAAAAAATGCAGGCCAAAAGGATGACATGCAATTTTTAAAAAAATCCTATACTTTTTGTATTTTAAAATTTTTAGGATGTTACGCATAGTAAAGACCGATTTTTAATCTTGTAACCGAGTCATCTTTATGGTCTACTACTTCGCAGTCTTTAATGTGCGTGTGACACGTGAGATCTTATTTTTCATTATCTGACTCGAGCAAACAAAATCCTCAATTATGCTTTTGATCACGAAGAAGCACTTTATGGCAAGAGTGCAATTTCAAGGGGGGGAAAGGAGTAAACCAAACGAGATATACTGCATTTTAATATTTTCTTCTATCTGCTAATTACAGGGTGTGACAAAAATAGTTAACAGTCCGCGTTCATTACTTCGTTCAGGATACAACAACAACAATTTTGTAAAAGAAGAAAAGAAAAGAAAGAAAACCAAACGAGATATACTGCATTTTAATATTTTCTTCTATCTGCTAATTACAGGGTGTGACAAAAATAGTTAACAGTCTGCGTTCACAACAACAACAACAACAATTTTGTAAAAGAAGAAAAGAAAAGAAAGAAAGATGAGGTGGTTATTTGCAAGCACATGCATGTTGATTAATCCTTGATTGCATGCTTTTATCTCTGCATGGTAACTGATAGCCATCAACACATTGATTGTTCTTCTGTTTCTTAGTGTGTTACTGCTGTTTCAGTTTATGTTTTTAGTAAGCAACATTAGTGCATTAGTGCAAGATGCATGGTTATGGGCAGAACACGCACGTGGGACGATTACAAGTTGATTCAATACTTGTAAACGTTCTGTAATGCTCTCGTATAGAATATAGAATAAAAGGAGAAGGAATGCTACGAGAGTTTTTCAAGCAAAGACAAAACTTTTGTCTCGTGTTCACTGCTTTTGCCAACATTTGTATCGAGCCATTGCTCAGATCCCGTGGCTATGTCGGCCCGGTGGAACGAGGTTCGGTCACTCCTCCACGGAGGGATCGCCCTCGGTCGCCATCACGTGGTCCTCGCCGTCAGCGACAACAAACTGGTCGAGAGCGCGAGCTCGTCATCGAACGCGTGGTCAAGGAAGCGTCGACGTCCGTCCAGTACCCGATGCTGACGAAGACAAACTACCCGGAGTGGGTGGTGATGATGCGCATCAACTTGCAGGCACAAGGCCTGTGGGGCGCAATTGCACCCGGCGACGTCGAGTACAGCGAGGATCGGCTAGCACTAGCAGCGATCGCTCGCTCGGTCCCGACGGAGATGCTGAGTTTGATCGGCAGCAAGGAGACTGCGCAGGAGGCGTGGGATGCAGTCAAGGTCATGCGGATGGGCGTTGAGCGGGTGCGCGTGGCGAACGCGCAGAAGCTCCGGCGCGACTTCAACACCATCGTCTTCAAGGAAGGCGAGAACGTGGATGATTTCTCAATGAGAATTGCGGGCCTCGCCAACAACCTACGCCTTCTCGGCGATGAGATCGATGAAGCCGAGGTCGTTCGCAAGCTGCTCCAGGTGGTTCCTGATCGGCTCATGCAGGTCGCGATCTCAATCGAGACGCTGCTAGACATCGAGGTGTTATCCATCGAGGAGATCACGGGCCGTCTCCGGTCCGTGGAGCAGCGGCTCGACGCACGGGCAGCGGCCGCAGAGTTGGGCTCCCGGCTGCTTCTCTCGTCGAAGGAGGAGGATCTCATCCATCGCCTACGAAAGCGCGACAAGGAGCCACGGCGTGGCGCGCAGCCACCCAAGCGCGGTACCAACGACACACGCAAGGGCGGTGGCGGCAAGGTCATCGACAAGGATACGTGCAAGTACTGCGGGAAAACTGGGCATTGGGCCCGGGAGTGCCGGAAGAAGAAGAGAGACGAGGCGGCGGCCACAGCGCTGCTGGCCGAGGAGGGCGGAGACGACGAGCCGTCCCTGTTGATGGCCCAGGTGGCCTCTCTTTCACCGGTGCTCGTGCACCTCCCAAAACGCGTCGCACCTGTGCATGTCGGTGGCCGGGTCTTCCTCAACGAAGAACGCGCGATGGTGCAGCTGGGTGACACCGACAATCACACCGGCGGCCAGGATGCCGGCGTGTGGTACCTCGACACGGGCGCGTCAAACCATATGACGGGAAATGACGCGGCCTTCTCCGAGCTGAACCGCGACATCACGGGCACGGTTAAGTTCGGCGATGGTTCAATGGTGGACATCCTCGGGCGCGGCACGATTATGTTCGCGGCACGGGGTGGACGCCATCATGTGCTGTCGGACGTGTATTTTATCCCACGTCACAAGCAAAGAACATCATCAGCTTGGGACAACTCGACGAGGTCGGGTGCCAAGTGTTGATCGAGGATGGCGTATTGAGGGTGCGCGATCCGAGGAAGGAGCTTCTCGCCAAGGTACGACGATCGGCGAACCGACTGTACAAGATCTCCCTCACGCTCGCTCGACCGATATCGCTCCTGGCGCACGCGAACGATGATGCGTGGCGCTGGCATGAGCGATTCGGCCATCTGAGCTTCGAGGGGTTGAAGAAACTTGGGCGTGGCGGCATGGTGCGTGGTCTTCCGCTGCTGGATAAGGTCGACCAACTGTGCGACGCGTGCCTTGTCGGCAAGCAACGGCGCTCGCCGTTCCCTCTGGAGGCCAAGTATCGCGCGAAGGGCCGGCTTGATCTCGTCCACGGCGATCTATGCGGGCCAATCACTCCGGCGACCCACGGCGGCAGGCGGTATTTTCTCCTACTCGTCGACGACACTAGCCGCTATATGTGGTGGTGCCGTGTCGAAGAAGGACGAGGCGCGCGCGATCAAGAAGTTCCAAGCCGGCGTCGAGGTGGAAACCGGCAGGAAACTCCGTGCGCTACGCACGGACCGAGGAGGCGAGTTCACGGCGGTGACCTTTGGCGAGTATTGCGCAGAGAAGGGTATTCACCGGCAGCTCACGACACCGTACTCGCCACAACAAAACGGTGTCGTGGAGCGCCGAAATCAAACAGTGATGGCCATGGCGCTACCGTCTCTCAAGGCAAAGCAGATGCCGAGCACCTTTTGGGGGGAGGCGGTGAGCACCGCCGTGTTCATCTTGAACCGTTCGCCGACGAAGAGCGTCACCGGGATGACGCCCTATGAAGCTTGGCATGGCAAGAAACCAGCTGTGCATTTCATGCTCACGTTCGGTTGCCTTGCTCACGTCAAAGTTACACGCCTGCACGCCGCAAAGCTTGATGACCGAAGCATGAAGATGGTTTTCGTCGGGTACGAACCAGGCACCAAAGGCTACCGGGTGTACGATCCGGTGGGCGGGCGGCTCCATGTGACCCGCGACGTGGTGTTTGACGAGACCAAAGGGTGGAATTGGGAGGCAAATGGCGATGCTAGCCCTGAGACGTTCACCGTTGAGTACACGGTCAGCGGTGTCTTGGGCGGCGGCGAGCCAATCGCTCTCAGATCCCCGCGGTCTCGCCCCCGAAGAAGAAGAAGAAGCTGTGGCGTCACCCCGAACGCCCATGAACGCCACCCACGACACCGGTAGTGCTCAAGTCGAGCACTGCACTCCACCGTCGCACATCCCGTCGGGGCTCGACCATAGTGACAATGGCGCGCCGCGGCGCTTCCGCACGGTGGATAATTGCATCGATACTGCCGAGCCACGCGTACTGGACCCCGACGAATGGCTTCTCGTTGCGACCGAGGAGCCTATCTCCTTCGACGAGGCAGCCACCAATCCGGCATGGCGCGCCGCAATGGAAGAGGAGATGGCGGCCATTGTGGACAATGGCACGTGGGAGACGGTGGACCTCCCGGCCGGACACCGCCCGATTGGCCTCAAATGGGTGTTCAAGCTCAAGAAGGATGCACAGGGGGTGGTGGTTCGGCACAAGGCGCGGCTGGTGGCTAAGGGGTACGTACAACGCGCTGGCGTGGACTTCAATGAGGTGTTTGCACCAGTGGCACGGCTCGATTCCGTGCGCGCACTGGTAGCAGTGGCAGCGCACGAGGGCTGGGTGCTCCACCATCTCGACGTCAAGTCTGCGTTTCTGAATGGCGACCTCACGGAGGAGGTTTACGTTGCTCAACCGCCAGGATTCATGATCGCTGGGCGTGAGCGGCAAGTACTGCGGCTGCGCAAAGCACTCTACGGCCTACGACAAGCTCCTCGGGCATGGAACGCCAAGCTCGACCGCACGCTGGTCGCGCTCGGGTTCACACGCTGCGAGGAAGAGCACGGGGTGTACACACGCGGCAAGGGGCGAGAACGTGTGCTCTCGGGCGATATGTTGATGATTTGATTCTCACCGGCGCCAACCAAGCTGAGATCGAGTCATTCAAGGAGGAAATGAAGCGCTCGTTCAAGATGAGCGACCTCGGGCAGTTGAGCTACTATCTCGGCATTGAAGTCAAGCAACTGCCCGGGAAGATCACCATGAGCCAAGCGGCGTATGCGGCAAAACTCCTGGACAAGGCTGGCATGACTGGCTGCAATGCCGTGCAAGTGCCCATGGAGGCACGTCTTAAACTGAGTAAGGAGAGCTCCAATCCACCTGTTGATCCCACATTCTACCGTAGTGTGGTTGGCAGCCTCCGGTACTTGGTCCACACCCGGCCGGATATCAGTTTCGCGGTCGGGTACATGAGCAGATTCATGGCGAACCCAACGACGGAACACCTGAGCGCTGTCAAGCATCTACTCCGTTACGTCGCTGGTACGCTCCACTTTGGCCTTAGCTACACCAAGGGGAACAACGACATCGAGCTCAAGGGGTACAGTGACGCGGACATGGCCGGCGACGTGGATGATCGCAAAAGCACCTCCGGCATTTTGTTCTACCTCGGCAACGCACCTGTGTCGTGGCAGTCACAAAAGCAGCCAGTGGTGGCGCTATCGTCATGCGAGGCCGAGTACATCGCGGCCTCAGCGGCGGCATGCCAGGGAATCTGGCTTAGGCGGCTGATCGGCAACTTCTACGAGCGAGACGTCGGTGCCGTGACAATCTACGTCGACAACCAGTCGGCGATACAGCTCTGCAAGAATCCGGTCTTCCATGGCCGGAGCAAGCACATTGAGACGCGCTTTCACTTCATTCGGGAGTGCGTCGAGGGTGGCCAAGTTGCCATCCAGAAGATCCACACCGACGACCAATTGGCGGATATATTGACAAAATCACTTGGCAGGTGAGATTTCGCACTGCGCTCAAGCTCGGCGTCGTCGACATCAAAAATACATGCATCAAGGATTAGGGGGTGTTTGTTGATTAATCCTTGATTGCATGCTTTTATCTCTGCATGGTAACTGATAGCCATCAACACATTGATTGTTCTTCTGTTTCTTAGTGTGTTAGTGCTGTTTCAGTTTATGTTTTTAGTAAGCAACATTAGTGCATTAGTGCAGCATGCAGTGGTTATGGGCAGACACAGACGTGGGACAGTTACAAGTTGATTCAATACTTGTAAACGTTCCTGTAATGCTCTCGTATAGAATATAGAATAAAAGGAGAAGGAATGCTACGGGAGTTTTTCAAGCAGCACAAAAACTTTTGTCTCGTGTTCACCTTTTTTTGCCAACAATGCATGCATTGTGCCATAGCTAGCTAGGTATCTAGGTGTGCTTGAGCCTCTCTCTCATTAACCGTACATAGTGCCCATGCATAAGTGAGTCTGGTGTAGTGGCAACAATAATCCACTAGTTTACTAGCTAGCGGGAGCAGTGCATGCAGATGCAGTGGTAAGTAGCAGTAGCAGTAGCAGCTGACTACTAGCTAGATTTTGCAAATCTGGTGGCCATCCTTGGTGTAGCCTCACCATGTTGAGTAGGATGTCCTTCGTCAACACAACATGCATTTGCATTTGGACCATCCCTGAACAAAGCCTGTTTTGTTCATGTCATATATAGTGTCATCTCTGCATTTTGAGTCTTGAATATGTGAGTGGGATTGATTTATCATAATTCAAATTAAACAAAACAAAAAGGAAGTATATAGATATGATATTCAACACATGGTCAACCTACGAGTGGAAAGGAGGTGTGCGGCATCAACAATTGCGCTACTGCTAAGTATGGTTCTCAGTTGGGATCGATAGACAAAGGACAACAGTTGCCAAAAAGAGAAATAAAAGGCTAAATCTGTTTAAAATTTGACCTAAACTTGCCAAAGCACTGGATGCCGAATAAAACATGCTTAACAAAATATGAATCCTGTCCTAACAGTTTTCTATGTTACAGTGGTAATAGTTGATGTCTAAATTGTACATCTACCGTACTTCTGCGTTCTGATTCAATTTCTATATTACCCTTCTCTGCAGATTTATTTTCAACAGTTCTTTCTTGCCATCGAGACTGCTATAACCTCCAGGCTTAGTTTTGGGAACAATACTAGTGTTACCAATAACTAGCTACTTCACACACGCCGACCAAACCTCTTGACAAGCTTCTGCTCAATCTCCAGGCTCTTCTTCACCAACAATGCATAGTTGTTCAGAAGCTCAATGTCCCCCTCGCAGTCCCCAAATGGAACAGCCAGCTTCATGCCAAGTGATGTTCTATCCAATCTGTCTTGAGTACACACCAGACAGGCACAAACTCGCCTTGCCGGTTGCAGAGCCACCCATGGGCTGCTCTTAGAGCAGCACCCAGGGATGCAGTGTCTGTATCAAGCTTGCACATTGAGCTGATGCATAGTACTCAGATATTTCATTCTATTATTCTGAGACCATGTAAGATGGATAACAAGGCAGTAGCAGATTGATATGTAAGTGGTGTGTATATGTTTTGTACTTGCCACTGGACAGCCAAAAATGGATGCCATTGTCTTCAGAATGACCTGGTTTGACGATTCACCACCGGCTGCTATAATCCGCTTTGGGGGCACTGGCAGACCGCATCTCTCAGCATGGACAGGAACTGCCCTTTTATTACTACACGAGCCTAAATCATTTTTGTTAAACGGCCTGAAGAAAGTTTGGTATGTTAAGTCGTTTGATGACACTGACAGCTTGTGAAGTTTATATGTATATGGCAATCTTTTTTGTACTCCCTATATATATTGCCTACTAGGACCTTTTGAATATACGCATAATATTCATAACATGGTATCAGAGCGTACGTTACTAACCTACCTCTTTCCGCTACCACATCACGCCGTTGTTGCGCTCGTGCCACACGCTTTGCCTTCGCCGTCGCCGCTCGTGCCACGCCGCTGCTGCGTTGCCACTCGTGCCACATTCCGCCGCCGTTGTCATTGCTCGTGCCACCGCTGCCACCGTCGCCGTTGCCACTCGCGCCGCCGGCGCCAGCAAGGGAACTCTAGCTTCCCCCGCGTCGCCACCGCCCGAGGCAGCCCGACGTCATCACCAGTGCCGCCAGACTCCGCCGTCGCACCAAGTCACCCGAGGACGCTGCCCGAAGACGAACAGACGCTAGACGACTCCATCGCCCAACGCCGGCCGTAGCACGCCGCCTCCGACCCATCACCGCCACTTAGAGACACTCACCATCACGCCGCGCCTCCGCCGCCCGCGCGCTCGATCCCGATGCCCGGCGCTGCACGACTTGAAGTCCTTCACCACCTGAGGCCAGAGCGCCGTTGCTTCGGCCACCGCCGCCGCAGTCGACATCGCTCGGGTCACCGCCCGCCAAATAGGGAGCTAGGGTTCCCCCCACGTGCGTGTGTTGGTTGTGTGGGCTGTTTTGAGCCAGCCCGGCTAAAGAAAGAACAAAACGGCGGCTCGGCAAAAATAAAGGTATGCCGATCTAACCGTCGCGCTGTCCAGCGTCGTCTGTTAGACTTCGTTGTCTTGGTCGCCGCACTGTCCAACGCCGCCTAACAATGGCTTCTATCCCATCAACTGCGATCCTATTCTCAGGAACGAAGCTTAATGGGACGAACTACAGGTTGTGGTCTTCACTCATGGAGATCGCACTCGATGGTCTCTACCTCTGGGACATGTTACTGGTGCTCGACCTTGTTCGTCGTCACCGGTTCAGCCTTCTCCCAGCCGGCCTACCTCTGCACCTCCTGCAGAAGATGAGGCCGCCAAGAAAGAGGCAGAGGTCGCTATTGCTGACGCTAACGCTGCTGATGAGGCCTTTCAGTATGTCATAAACACTTGTGAGCGTTGGTGTGCTGATGAGGCCCGTGTTCGAGCCATCCTGGTGGTCAGCGTCGACGACTCCATCCAACCAGATATTGTTGGTCTACGTGCCACACGTCAAATATGAGAGTACTTGCGCGAGCGATACCAGTAGAGTAGTAATGCTCAGTTCTTTTCACTTCAGCATGAGTTGGAGATGCTTCGCTAGGAGGACTCCTCCGTCGATGATTTCTTACAAGCCTTGGCGAGTCTCTGACGCCAACTGGATGAGCTGGCTTCTCCGCTCTGTCAGGAGTGTCATAAAGTGTAAAAGGCGGATCGTGATCGCCTTCGCCTTTATGACTTTGTCTGCCGTCTTCGCCCAGAGTTTGAGCTTATCAGGGCTCAACTACTGAGCCGCTCACCACGACCAACAGTCACCGAGGCTCTTGTGACGCTTCGTGCTGAGGAGCTTCGCCGCGGGTTAGCAGCATAGTTTGTTCCGGCTGTGCTTGCTACCTCTTCTTCTTCGACTACACCGACAGTTTTTGCTTTGACTACAGTCCCTCCTCGGTGTACATTTAGGAGAAGGAATGCTACGGGAGTTTTTCAAGCAGCACAAAAACTTTTGTCTCGTGTTCACCTTTTTTTGCCAACAATGCATGCATTGTGCCATAGCTAGCTAGGTATCTAGGTGTGCTTGAGCCTCTCTCTCATTAACCGTACATAGTGCCCATGCATAAGTGAGTCTGGTGTAGTGGCAACAATAATCCACTAGTTTACTAGCTAGCGGGAGCAGTGCATGCAGATGCAGTGGTAAGTAGCAGTAGCAGTAGCAGCTGACTACTAGCTAGATTTTGCAAATCTGGTGGCCATCCTTGGTGTAGCCTCACCATGTTGAGTAGGATGTCCTTCGTCAACACAACATGCATTTGCATTTGGACCATCCCTGAACAAAGCCTGTTTTGTTCATGTCATATATAGTGTCATCTCTGCATTTTGAGTCTTGAATATGTGAGTGGGATTGATTTATCATAATTCAAATTAAACAAAACAAAAAGGAAGTATATAGATATGATATTCAACACATGGTCAACCTACGAGTGGAAAGGAGGTGTGCGGCATCAAGAATTGCGCTACTGCTAAGTATGGTTCTCAGTTGGGATAGACAAAGGACAACGGTTGCCAAAAAGAGAAATAAAAGGCTAAATCTGTTTAAAATTTGACCTAAACTTGCCAAAGCACTGGATGCCGAATAAAACATGCTTAACAAAATATGAATCCTGTCCTAACAGTTTTCTATGTTACAGTGGTAATAGTTGATGTCTAAATTGTACATCTACCGTACTTCTGCGTTCTGATTCAATTTCTATATTACCCTTCTCTGCAGATTTATTTTCAACAGTTCTTTCTTGCCATCGAGACTGCTATAACCTCCAGGCTTAGTTTTGGGAACAATACTAGTGTTACCAATAACTAGCAACTTCACACACGCCGACCAAACCTCTTGACAAGCTTCTGCTCAATCTCTAGCCTCTTCTTCACCAACAATGTATAGTTGTTCAGAAGCTCAATGTCCCCCTCGCAGTCCCCAAATGGAACAGCCAGCTTCATGCCAAGTGATGCTCTATCCAATCTGTCTGAGTACACACGAGACAGGCACAAACTCGCCTTGCCGGTTGCAGAGCCACCCATGGGCTGCTCTTAGAGCAGCACCCAGGGATGCAGTGTCTGTATCAAGCTTGCACATTGAGCTGATGCATAGTACTCAGATATTTCATTCTATTATTCTGAGACCATGTAAGATGGATAACAAGGCAGTAGCAGATTGATATGTAAGTGGTGTGTATATGTTTTGTACTTGCCACTGGACAGCCAAAAATGGATGCCATTGTCTTCAGAATGACCTGGTTTGACGATTCACCACCGGCTGCTATAATCCGCTTTGGGGGCACTGGCAGACCGCATCTCTCAGCATGGACAGGAACTGCCCTTTTATTACTACACGAGCCTAAATCATTTTTGTTAACACAGCCTGAAGAAAGTTTGGTATGTTAAGTCGTTTGATGACACTGACAGCTTGTGAAGTTTATATGCATATGGCAATCTTTTTTTGTACCCCCTATATATATTGCCTACTAGGCCCTCTTGAATATACACACAATATTAATAACATGGTATCAAAGCGTATGTTACCAACCTACCTCTTTCCGCTACCACATCACGCCGCCGTTGCCGCTCGTGCCACCGCTGCTGCCTTCGCCGTCGCCGCTCGTGCCACCGCCGCCGCCGTTGCCACTCGTTCCACCGCTGCTGCCTTCGTTGTCACTGCTCGTGCCACCGCTGCCACCGTAGCCGTTGCCACTCGCGCCGCCGGCGCCAGCAGGGTAACTCTAGCTTCCCCCGCGTCGCCACCGCCCGAGGCCGCCCGACGTCATCACCAGGCTGCCGCCGCACTCTGCCGATCGCACCAAGTCACCCGAGGACGCCGCTCAAGATGAACCGACGCCAGACGACTCCATCGCCTAACGCCGGCCGTAACGCCGCCGCCGACCCATCACGCCACTTGAGACACTCTCCATCACGCCGCGCGCCGCCGCCCGACGCTCGATCCCGATGCCCGGCGCTGCCCGACTTGAAGTCCTTCACCACGGCGCTTGAGCGCCATTGCCGCCACCGCCGCAGTCGACGTCGCTCGGGTCACCGTCGCCTCCAGCAGGGGAGCTAGGGTTCCCCCCACGTGCGTGTGTTGGTTGTGTGGGCTGTTTTGAGCCAGCCCGGCTAAAGAAAGAACAAAACGGCGGCTCGGCATATGCCGATCTAACCGTCGTTGCCCGGCGTCGTGCGTTAGACCGTTGTCTTAGTCGCCGACCGCCCAACGCCGCCTAACAATGGCTTCTATCCCATCAACTGCGATCCTATTCTCAGGAACGAAGCTTAATGGGACGAACTACAGGTTGTGGTCTTCACTCATGGAGATCACACTCGATGGTCTCTGCCTCTGGGACATGTTACTGGTGCTCGACCTTGTTCGTCGTTGCCGGTTCAGCCTTTTCCCAGCCGGCCTACCTCTGCACCTCCTGCAGAAGATGAGGCCGCCAAGAAAGAGGCAGAGGTCGCTATTGCTGCCGCTAACTCTGCTGATGAGGCCTTTCAGTATGTCATAAACACTTGTGAGCGCTGGTGTGCTGATTTGGCCCGTGTTCGAGCCATCCTGGTGGTCAGCATCGACGACTCAATCCAACCAGATATTGTTGGTCTACGTGCCACACGTCAAATCTGAGAGTACTTGCGCGAGCGATACCAGCAGAGTAGTAATGCTCAGTTCTTTTCACTTCAGCATGAGTTGGAGATGCTTCGCTAGGAGGACTCCTCCGTCGATGATTTCTTCCGAGCCTTGGCGAGTCTCTGACGCCAAGCTGGATGGTGGCTTCTCGCTCTGTCGAGTGTCATAAAGTGTAAAAGGCGGATCGTGATCGCCTTCGCCTTTATGACTTTGTCTGCCGTCTTCGCCCAGAGTTTGAGCTTATCAGGGCTCAACTACTGAGCCGCTCACCACGACCAACAGTCACCGAGGCTCTTGTGACGCTTCGTGCTGAGGAGCTTCGCCGCGGGTTAGCAGCATAGTTTGTTCCGGCTGTGCTTGCTACCTCTTCTTCTTCGACTACACCGACAGTTTTTGCTTTGACTACAGTCCCTCCTCAGGTGTCTGTTTCTGCTCCTATTTTTACACCAACTGGGGTTCAGTGCAATTATTGCAAGAACTTTGGGCACGACTATCAGCGTTGTGCGGTGCGAAAAAAGTAGAACAAGGCGCGTGGAGGTCCACGCTCCAAGGGAGGGCAGGGAGGCCCTTCCTCGACTGGAGGATGATCAAAGACGTCAGGATCTTCTCGTAAGTGACTGCTCGGCAGTTCTACTGAGTTATACTTGGCAACTCTCTCATAGCTCAACAGTTACGCACAAGATAGCTCGAGATATCTTCTCCAAGTACCTCTTGGGTTCTGGATTCTGGTGTCTCTTTCCACATGATACCAGACTTCACATCTCTCACTTCAGTAGGACCTCATGTTTTTCATATCTCTGTTTAGGCGGTGACAAGTACTCTCTCTGTGCATCATTTGTCGAGGCACTATGTTCTCCATGACTTTTACATTTCCAAATTGTTTTCCTGTTCCCGACTTACCATGCAGCTTCTCTCGGTGGGTGAGCTCACCGATCTTGGTTGTAGGTTGGTTTTGAATCTCACACCTATTTCATCTAGGATCGATAGACAAAGATGGTACTTGGGACTGACCGGCGTTGTAGGGATCGTCAGGGCCTCTACATCCTTGATCGCCTCCACCTTCTGTCTACTTCAGTTGCTCCTGTCACCTCTACATCTACTTCCACCGCCACTGCTGCCACCACCTTTGGTGTCTTTGTGCAGTAGTATCATCGTTTAGGTCACTTGTGTGGGTCACATCTTTCTTCATTAGTTCGTTAGGGTGTTCTTGGGCCTATTACTGTTGACATGGCCATGTTTTGCCAGGGTTGTAAGCTGGGCAAGTAGCTACAGCTTCCTTATCATTCTAGTAAGTCCTTGTCTTCTCGTTTTTTTTAACTTAGTTCATTCAGATGTATATGGACCTACGCCTATTATCTCTAAAGGCGGACGTAAATTTTATGTGATCTTCATTAATGATTATTCCTATTTTACATGGATTTTTCCTATGTCTAATTGTGGTTAGTTTCTTGCGATCTATCATAGCTTTGCAACAATAGTTCGTACTCAGTTTGATTCTCCCATCTGTACTTTTCGTTGTGATTCTGCTAGCGAGTGTTGTTCGGCGCTTTTAGATTGTTTCTTTTCGAGCAGGGCACTCTTTACCAGTCTTCTTGTCCCAGTGCCCATGCGCAGAATGGGGTTACTGAGCGAAAATATCATCATCTGATTAAGACTGCCCACACTCTTCTCCTTGCCTCTGACGTTTCACCATAGTTCTCTACAACTGCATACCTCATCAATATGCAGTCTTCCACTGCTTTTAAGGGTGTCAGTCCTATAGGGCGGCTCTACTCTCGAGCCCCCCAGTACACTGACCTTCGTATTTTTAGTTGTACTTGTTTTGTTCTGCTGCAGACCTCATGAGCGCACTAAACTATCATCCTAGTCAGTTGAGTGTGTGTTTCTTGGTTATAGTTCTGAGCATAAGAGTTATCGTTGCTGGGATCCTTCTGCTTGACAGATCATGATTTCAAGAGATATTGTCTTTGACGAATCTCAACCTTTCTTCTATCGAGATTTGGCTCCTCCTATTTCCACTATTGAGTCGATTTCATGGTTGTCTCTTTATGACTCTTCACCCATTTCTCCACTATCGCAGTCTTCCCCTGGTCTGTCTCCAGTGGTTCCTTCTATACCTTCGTCTCCGGTGCTGCCTCCTGTAGCACATCCTCTTGTTCCTACAGCATCACCGTCTCGTTTCTCCGGTATTCACTACTCCAGGAATCCTTGTTCTTCACTAGTCTCCTCTCATGGTATCTTGCCGAGCACCTACATCTGATCCTTCTGATGATGCTCCTCTTATTACGTCCTTCGTGACCGTACATCTCTTTGACCTCCTGATCGTCTTGGATTTACTCCGATAGCTCATGTTCTCTCTGTCACTGAGCCTAGTTCTTATCGTGAGGTTGTTCCTCATTCTGAGTGGCAACTCGCTATGGCAGAGGAGTTTGATGCTATTCGACGTACGGAGACTTGAGATATTGTACCTACCTATGTGCATGCTTGTCTGATCACGTGCAAGTGGGTGTACAAGATTAAGACCGATCTGATGGTACTATCGAGCGCTACAAGGCTCGTCTTGTGGCTTGCGGCTTTCAGCAGGAGTACGGTCGTGACTACGATGAGACTTTTGTCCTTGTTACCCATATGACCACTGTTCGCACTCTTGTTGCGGTTGCTTCTATTCGTCGGTGGTCTATCTCTCAGCTCGATGTTAAAAATGTCTTTCTTAATGGTGTTTTGCATGAGGAGGTCTACATTCAGCCACCACCTGGGTATTCTATTCCCGACGGGCACGTCTGTCATTTTCGTCGTGCTCTTTATGTCCTCAAATAGGCTCCTCGTGCTTGGTTTGCGCACTTTACCTCAGTAATTACTACTGTCGATTTCACTGTCAGTTCCCATGGCCCTGCACTTTTTGTCTATATCTCATCTCGGGGTAGGACATTGCTTCTTCTGTGTGTTGATGATATGCTCATCACTGGTGATGATTCCTCATTCATCACGTATGTGAAGAAGCATCCCAGTGAGCAGTTTTTGATGACTGATCTTGGTTCTCTTACGTACTTCTTTGGGATTGTAGCGTTCCGCTTTTTAAGAGTTTTGAAATTTTTTCAAAATTTTAAAAAAGAACCATTGCTTTTAATTGCCAAAAGCTTAATTGGGAATTTCAGAATCAAAAGCGGTTTAATATGAATTAATCAAACTTCAATTAAATTAAAGTTGGTCTAATTGAGTTTTCTGGTATTTAAAATCAAAATTATTATTTTGAGAGTGAGAGTCTTCTTGGATTTATTGGATTTTTTTAAAAAATAGTTTTTCCTTTTACCCGAAATTAAAAATTAATTTAATTGCAAAAGTTAAAGAAAAATTAAAGTTGAAACTATTTTTAATAAGTTCAAAATAATTCAAGGAATTTCTGTGAATTTTTCTATAATTTTTGGACTCTATTTGCTATTTTCTAAAATGCCTTTTCATTTGATTGAATTTCTGAAAATCAAAAATCAAATGAAATCTCTTTACGGTGCGTGGGCCGAATCCTTCTGGCCCACGGCTGTTCCTCCGTGCCCGGCCCACTCTCGGTAGTGCGCGCCGCCCATGCCGCCTGGCCTGCTCCCCGCGCTCGCCTCCTCTCCTCCGTTCGATTGGCATCCGACGTCTCTCGTTCGGCCGCGTCGCTCCTTCGCGCTGGCCTTCGAATCGCCATCCGGCCGCCCCGATCGCCCGCGCTTCCCTTCTTCCCCAACCGTTCGATCAAAAATCGGACGGCGCATCCATCGCCTGCCCCTATTCCTCCTTCTTCCCCACGCCTCCTCCTCCATCTCTCTCTCTCCACCCGTGAGCGCCTACAGCTCCCAGCGCGTCTCCCGCTGCCCCCTTGGTCTCGCCGCCTGGCCGCACCCCGTTGGTCAGCGCCTCGGCCGCCGCTTTCCCCCTTTTTCCCTCTTCCCCACGCACGGCGCCCAAGCCCGAGCCTCTGCCTCTCTCTCTCTCTCGCCGCCCATGACCTCCTCCGGTGCGCTCTCGCCTGTGACCCTCCTCCACCCTACTTAAGCGTGCATCACCTCCGCCTCCCTCTCCTCTCCCCGTTCCACCCCTTCCCTTCCTCCCTCTCGCCTCCGGCTCCCCGCTATTCCCCTTTCCCTCCTCCTTCGGCCGAGCTCCGCTGTCGCCGCTCTTCCTCCTTGCCACCTGCCGTCCAGCCCCCGAAAGGTTGCGCGCTAGCTTCCCCATAGTCCCCTCTCCCTCCTGGTGCCTCCGTCTCCGGCCGTCGCGCCGCCGAACGCCGGCGTCCGTCGGTTCCCGCGCCTCCACCGCTCCCTGCTGACGTGGCGGTGGCGTGGCGCCCGGTCAGCAGCCGTGTCAGCATTTTCACTGACGTGGCTGCTGCGTATGTGCTTGCGTGGCGCTGACTGTTTAATCCGGGATTTCCAGTTGAAAAATAATTCTGGAAATTCCAAAAATCCATTTTCTATCATTTCATGTGCTTTGAAACTTCGTTCGGCCATAACTTTCTCATCCGAACTCCGATTTGGGTGATCCAAATTTCTATATTCATCTAAAATATGCCCCTTTCATTTGGTTCTGGTTTTGTAATTTTTGGAGTTCATGTGGTATTGTTTTATTTATTGTTGCTCTTTTCGCACGTGTAGATTCCGGCGTTCCGGAAGGTTTCATCGACCCAACGACCGAAGACCCGTTCCTCGTCAACGAAGGCAAGTCGTAGGCCTTTGACCATATTGAACCTATTTTACAAATGTATATTATTTTAAATTATCATGCATGGCTAGTTTTATTAAATATGATTTTGGGAGTAGATAATTACCAAATTGTCATTATGTCTCCTTGATAAATTGAAAATGAAATGTCCCCTTGAATGACATAAATCCATGAACACCTTTTGATGGTTAATTACTAGTTGGACATTTGTAATACCAACATGGGTGCATATTATTGCTTAGACATGCTTTAGTTACCCGTTGGGCTTTACGATCACATGCTCGAAGAATGAATGAATTTGACTAATGAAATGATGGAACTGTGGTGTGAGGCCACTATTATTAAAAGATGTGGGGCCATGGCAGGGATTGCCATTTGGTCGGGATGAACCCAAAAATGATTTATGCTCGGGCTTGTGGGCGGTGATGAAGGTGGGTGCGTGAGGCACATTAGGATACGAAAAGTCTCGTCTGAGCAGCCAACTAAGGATTTAACCTTGTACGCCATTGATCTGGGTCACATCGTGCAACCACAAGTCCGGTATGGGACGGACCTGGCCAACTAATTATGGAAGTTTTGAGTCGGTTCTGTTTTGGATGGGAAAGGCGCAAGAGGGGGCTGTGAGGGCGAAACCTTAGCGAGCAGAACTGAGGAAAAATGGACATTTGTAAAGGACTTGTGATAATCGCTTAGTCGCACACCTCGGAAGTGTGTGAGCGGACAGTACAAGTGATTTATCTCTTGTGGGTAAAGCTGTACAACCTCTGCAGTGTGTCAAAATCTATTCGAATAGCCGTGTCCCCGGTTATGGACATGCCCGGGTCTTTCACGCAAGGGGTAGCATTTTTAAAAATATGGTAATTGGTTCGATGGAAAGTTTTGGTTGGAATGGTTGGGAAGTGAACGGGAGGTTCACTGTTCATTTCAAAGAATTTGATTATTTATGTATTAATATTTTAAAACATTGCTTTGAAATCTATTTATTGTATTTACTGCAAATACCGCATTTCTGCAAATCAACCATAAAGCCACCTTTGTTCAAGCGTGGCATAAATACTATGTGCATACATTTCTCTACGACTTGCTGAGTATTTTATGTACTCACGCCTTTATACCCTTTGTTGATCAGTCCCAGCAGAAGAATCAGGAAATGTTGAGTTCTACGAGAAATGCTACTTTGAAGACTTCGCGAACTAGGTCACGTCGTCCACTCGATTGCCTGTGGACATGTCGATTGGGCTCCACGTATTTTGGATTTCCGCTGCAAGAAACTCTGTTGTTGTTAAGCCTTGTGTGACGACTTTTGTAAGTGCTTGACCATAAGGTCCTTTGCTGTTAACTAATATTACTTTGTTTGCTTCATTAGTTCGTTGTTGAATGGTTATGATAACATCATTGTTGCATCTGTGCGAGCTAGCTACTGATCATGGGACTAGCTTGGTATGCACCGAGGGTCTAGGGGTTGTGTGACACCCAGGGTCCGACAGGGATTGAGGTATCTTCTATGCCTGAGGGCTACTACCTCTTTCAGCAGAAGTTTGTTCAGGATCTTCTTGATCAGTCTGGTTTGACTGACACTCGCACTACTGAGACTCCCATGGAGCTATCCCTACACCTTCGTGTCACTGATGGTGATCTTCTTGAGGATCCTACTCGATATCGCCATCTTGTTGGGAGTTTGGTGTATGTTGTGAGCACTCATTCTGATCTTCTTGAGGTTAGTTCATGGCTCGTTCTACCCATCTTCACTACAGTCACCTTCTTCGTGTTCTTCGCTATCTGCGTGGGACTATCTCTTGTCGTTTGTTTTTCCCTAGCTCTACCTCACTACAGCTTCATGCGTACTCCAATGCAACCTGGGCTAGTAATCCTTCTGATCGTCGTTCTCTTTTTGCTTACTGTGCTTTTCTTGGCTCCTCCCTGATTGCCTGGAATACTAAGAAGCATACTATAATTTCTCGTTCGAGTGCAGAGGCTGAGTTGAGAGCTATGGCAGCAGTGACAACAAAAGTTACTTGGTTGAGGCGCTTACTTGCAGATTTTGGAGTGCTTGTGATGGGACCTACAACTCTTTTGTCTGATAGTACAAGTGTTATCAGTATTGCCGGGGACCCAGTGAAGCATGAACTCACCAAGCACATTGGTGTGGATGCTTCATACACTCGCTCACAGGTGCAGGAGGGAGTACTTGCTTTACAATTTGTGCCATCAGAGTTACAGGTTGCTGACTTCTTCACGAAGCCACAGACTAGAGTACAATATTTATATTTTCTCTCCAAACTCAGTGTGTGATCCACCATGAGTTTAAGAGGGGGTGTTAAAATATGACCCCTTTTATATTTTCTTATTTGCATATGACAACCTCCTTTGTACTATATATATATATGTGTGTGTGTGTGTGTGTGTGTTGCCCATTAGACCCTCTTAAATATACACACAACATTCATAACAAAACCCAACTAGGCATATAAGAGCTTGTCGCATGAGCAATGACATAAAGACGGGATATTATAGGGAATGAAAACGTAAGGTAAAAAATAACCTGAAAGTGGTGGCAGAATCTCGTGTTCCATGTAGTAAAATCTCAATTTTCCTCCTACAAAAGGAAAAACATGAGACACAAGAATCCCCAGGAAAGCAACCTTTCCGTGTTCAATGCAAGCATAACTGACTTAACCTTGCTGGGATCAAAGAATAGTATACTGGTGCACCTACTTGCCTAATTGTGTAACCTTTGTAAACCAGACTGATCCAAATATCCTTTTTTTGGCTATCATTTGAAGTGCCAGGAAGTTATAGTCGGTTTTCCAATGAAACCTCGACTATTTTCTTTTTCCTGACAAATGCATTTTAGAGTTTGAAAAACATAGACTGTCATTTTAAGTAAATGGAATGATAAACCATAAATATACCATTTAAGGGTTCTGTGTGCTCAAGCAACTTGTTGAACACTATTGGGGAGGGTCCCTACGCTACCTCGGGCCAACAATGGCCTCAACAAGGCATGAAACTCCAGGCGATCCACCCCGACGAGGTCCGAGGACCAACCTCGGCGAGGCATGATACATTGGGGGATTCACCCCGGACGAGATCTGACCAACCTTGGTGAGGCATGATACATCGGGGATATATCTCGAACGAGGTTCGGGGATCCACCCCAGGCAAGGTCCAAGGACCAACCTCGGCGAGGCGTGACAGGTCGGCGATCCCACCTCGAACCCCGTCGGGTTAGCCACATGGCGAGGTTCTATTGACACCCACATAGACGGAAGGTTGACGATGACACGTATTCGAATGTGGCGGGATCCACCTGACACGATGGACAGAAGTACCTCTGGAGCAAGCTAAGCCCGAGGGCAACGATGTAACTTCAGCAATCTCCCCTTCCCCCTCTATAAATAGGACCTGTTGTAAATTGGGAGGGGGAGGCCAATTGTAACTTCGACCACTCATATGCAATACATCCGTACGACCCAATTGTGTGTGATTCTCATTAAGCTCCTCCCTCGCATCCTCGATGGTTGACGCATCCGACCGGGGGTGCCTATAAGTTTACTGTCCGATCTTGTATCGACAAAAGTTGGCGTCGTCCGTGGGGAATGTACCAAGAAGCTACAAGTTCATGACACACCTCGGCCTCGTCCCACCCTGGACCGAGTCTAGGCTCACCTCGACCTCTACCTACCCCGAACCTATTCCGGGTAGACACCTCCCCGGGCATGCACCTAGGCTTGTGTCTGCCGTGCCCCTTGTGACCACCTCTGCGCGGGACCCCCGGTCCTCCTCCGCGTATCCTCAACTAGGGGTTCCCCCTAGCTTGACGGATTCACCTCGGTGAGCCCCAACATGCCTCGATGATTTTGCCTTGACCGAACTTTGCTTCGCCTCGATTGCAGCTCCTTGACTAGTGGGTTGAGAACTCCTTGCTCTATGAGCCATGCCTTCTGTTGTTGAGCGGCCACATGCTCGCCTCCGAGCCGAGCGAGAACATACTTACCCTTTGGGGCCAAGTGAACAAAGACTCACTCTCTAGGGCCGATTGCGCGAACAAAGACTCGCCCTCTTGGGCCGAGTGCGTGAGCAAAAGGCTCACCCTCCGGGGCCGAGTGCGTGAACAAAGACTCACCCTTCAGGGCCAAGTGCGCGAGCAGAAGACTCACCCTTGGCCCTCCGGGGTTGGGTAAACTATTTGATCTCGCATTCACCACGGCGAGAAATGTTTTCATCCAGAAATAATTTCACTATTCATGAGAGTATAACAGAAATGTTTTCATGAGAGTATAACAATTTTGCTACTCATGATAGTATAACAATTTCACTATCTAGAAACAAGTTCCCGCAACAATTTCACTTTGCACGTCTAGGCTCAACAAAGAGGTGTTACACTTCATACTACCAAAGAGTCGTGTCACTACCAAAGAGGCGGTTACATCACTACCACTACCAAAGAGGTGGTTACATCACTACCAAAGAGGTATTACACTACTAAAGTGATGTTACACAAGATCACAACTACATCCAGAAGTTTATGTTTCGCACTTTTGTCTTCTCACCTGTGTCTTCTCCCTCTATTGTGCTTTTTCCTGGGCATATCATGCAGTTGTGTCTTCTCATCATACATTTTGTCTTGGTTATACACAAGTAACAAGTCGAAGTTCTCATCGCATTCGAAATCCTGTTACAACAACAATTATACTTAGACTATTTGGGCATCATGGGCCACAATTATACAACAACAATTATACATAGACCACGATGTTACTCTGTTATGTAAGTAATCACTATTCTGTGTAAAATCAGAAGGAAAAAAAGAAGAAGAAAGAAGATGTTGATAGTTGTTGGGATCCAAAAATACAATTCTGGACCCTTTGTGCATACTGCACTAGTCCAGGATCACGCTAGTGCACACAATGGCAACATCGATGAAATAAAATTTCCATATACAAAGATGACTGATAAATAGGCAAATAACAATAATTATCAGAGTAATGACCTTAAGATCAAAGCTTATAATTAATGCCTCAAAAGGCAAATAGCTCAATAAATCTGCAGCGGAACATAACGGAATAACTTCATTGAAGTCCATCCATATGCCTACAGGCAATCGGCTGGGGTAGCGCGACCTAGTTCTCCACAATCCTTGAAGTAGACTTTGTTGGCTGACGATTCCCCCACTTCTATTGATTGATTATAGCAAGCATGAGTACACAACCGCACTCGCAAGTTATACCACATAATGCAATTTATAGATAATGATTTATTCCAAAAGAATGGCTTCTATGATTTTTTTTGTGCAGAAATACAACATTTGCAATTGAATACAAATAATAGATTGAAAGTATAATTTAAAAAAATAAACAATAATAGTTTAGCATTTGTTTTCACAAAGGATACAAAGTCTAATCAAATTCTTTCCCACAGCTGCACAAATTATCTCACACAGCTGACCCTTCCCAATTATTTTTATGAAAATCCACGCCTCGTGTGAAATCCCCAAAAATGTCCATGACCACGGACGCGGCTATTTGAATAGATTGTTTAACACTCTGCAGAGGTTGTACACTTTACCCATCAGATGCAATCAACTGGATCAGAGCTGATCACATCAAAACCTTTTGAAAACTTCATCTCAAGTATTGACACTCCCGATGTGCTTTACCGCCGTCCAATCGATACACACAACGCTTGGCATGACACACACGTTGGACAGGGAAGCGGCGAACCGTCCCACGATGTGAGATTCACACCTCCAGCCTGGCACACAGCCTAACCTATCAACCTGAGTAATCAATATCAAGACTCCATAACCTACTAAGTTAGGTCCATTCCATACCAAGCATGTGGTCGTACAGTAAGACTCAGTTCAATAGCGCACAAAGTTAAGTCCTTAATTGACCAAGGTAAGACTTCCAAGTTCTAACTAAATATCACACAGACCAATATTTTCATGCACACAGCTTCCACCATATCACACAATATCTACCGCTTGCTTCAGTCTAAATCTTTTCCCACCCTGTAAGTTAAGTACAACACATGCCATCAACGAATAATAGCACACGACACACACAATTTTATCACGCAGTTCCATAATCACTTAGTCAAGTTTATATTTGTAACTCACATAAGATGATAACTCGTAGCATGGCTAAGCAATCTACTCATATCTAACCAACCCACGTTGGTGCTACGATAATACCAACTAGTAATGAACCAACATAGGGTGACAAAAGATCATGGCATAACAATAGACAAGGTGGATGTAACAATTTGGATTAATAACTAAACCCAAAAGCATTTAAATAAATACTTAAGGTATAATGCAATAATTTGAATCAAAGTATTTTGAAAACTGGGTGCAATATGATTAAAGGTATAACTTGTCTTGCTATAGCAATGATGGTCTTATTTATCGTTGATCTTCCACTTCCTTGAACTTCAGCTCCTTCGGACGATTCTAGGACTTCGACGTCTAACGAGAAAGAAAGCGTAAAATAAATAAAATTTAAAAAGATAAATCAAATAAACTCCAAATTAAAATTGAACAGTACTAGAAGATAGATATTAAATTTAGATGTATTTAGAAACTTGAATGGGTTCAATCGGAGTTCGAACGGAGAAGATTTGACTCTCGGAAGATTGAAATTAAAGAAAACCTAAATTGGAATTTCTGAATTATTTTTCTATTGAAAAATCTAGAATAATGACATCGGCCGACGTCAACACATGATTTTCTGAATTAAAATTAATCTGGAAAAATGACTGAGAGGACTGACAGGTGGGACACACGGTCTAAGAATCGGGTACTGAATCGGGACTCCACTTCCTCTTGACAAGGTTTTTCCCGATGCCGACGGCTCAACGATGATCTTGGTGGTAGCGATTTCGACTCCTTCTTTGATGATTGATCTTCTGCCATCGCCAAAGAAGCATAATCTCTGATACCAATTGTTGGAACCAAAAGCTTAAAACGAAACAATCGCTCTGTTCTTCAGAGAAGAACAGACTTATCTGATTTTCTGAACTGTGTCGAAGAAACAGAGAAACAAGAACAACCGAAGACTTGTGCTTCAATTTTCGTCGTATCTATCAATACGACTTTTCTCTTTTTATATAGACATCAAAACGAGTTACAACTACTATACTGAATCGGTTTCTCGATTCCGAACCTCCGAAAACCTGAAAGTCGAAATACGAAAAAAACTAGACTAGCTACAGTATCCAATATGAAAACGGACTGGCTGAACAAAGAGACGACTCACAGACTGACTCGGAAACGCATTGCTCGATGCAATCCAAAACAAACAACTTTAAACAACAAGATTAAGTATAACAACGGCGACGAAGCGGGCCACCGGAGCGGCCATCTTCCCCGGCGCAGGTGAAGGTGGATCAGTGGCGGAATGGCGAGAAAGCGATCAAACAACGATGGGGGGCTTCCAGATAGAAGAAGAAACTCGCGGGGCCGGACACCATTACGACAGAGAACTTTAGCACAAGACTAACTAATTTACAGTAAGCACTGGATCTTCCATTCCAAGCTTGGAATATTCATTCCTTCCTCTTTGGCTAACCTACCGGATAAATTGACGTGCAGTGCATTGCAGCCAGTAGGCCGGCTCAACAAGATTGACTCGCGGTAAATACAAGTACTACAGGGCTAAGACAGAAATCAAAGTTTCAGTAAATGAACTGTAATCGGAATACTGATCATATTATTCGACAAACAAAAGGCACAAGGTTCAAATCTTCCTAGATGAAGTTACACACCAAGCATTTCTTACAGGAATTACAGAGATACCAAATTCTGTTGCTGAGTAGGGTACCAAATTCTGAAATAACAGCAGCGGCAGGAGCAAGGTAGCACAAAACAGATGTGCTTGGCTCATACGAATTCAATCTTCTGCATATATGACCAGACTGGTGTGATATCACCTGCTTCATCGTCTGCATGCACGTCCCAGCCGGGTGCAAGTGGTGATCTGCCCGGTATGCCTGAAGAAAGATAAGGCAACACCTGGTGCCAAAAAGTTGGATTCAGCATGTACGAGCTGGATGTTACAGTGCCTGGTTATGTGATTCCATTAACGTCTACAATGATACGGCTTTAAGATTTTCCCAGAACAATCTACAAACAAGTGTTTCGGACAGAACAACAATAGGATTTTTTTTTTTGAAATGGCACTGAATCAGAAATGGCCATCTAGAAGGTTTCTTCAAGCATCGTCACACCGACAAGCAACACCACTCATGATTGCTTGACAGCGTGAGAACCGCGAGAGTTCCCATGCGAATTCCACTGAATCAGCATCCATACAATCGATGTTCCTAAGCAGACAAGACGAATTAAATAGTAACTTAAGAAAGGTTAACTGAACAAATGTCAGAAAAGAATTAAGTCCAAAGATGATTTAAATAGTAACTTCAGAAAGGTTAAATGAACAGATGCCAGAAAAGCATAAGTCCTGAGCTCTCGTTAACCATTACTATCCTTAATTATAATAATTTTCAAGCTCCATATGTAGCACAGTGAGCTTTAAGCGTGTTATTTGGCTATTTGATTAGTTTTTTGCTAAATATAAATAAATGAGATGACATCTCAATGTTTCAAAGGGAAAAAAAATACATGAGGGAGTTTTAACTGCAAGCATTCACAGAAAAACACTAACTATTATAAGTTATAACCTGACCTCGTAGGTTGAACAAATGTTTCAGAATGTAACTGGTAGGGAATAGGAAGAGTTTAGACTGGTTAGTACTTAGTAGTACCATTCTATTGGATACATCAAGAATTTTTTAAAAAATAAAAGAAAATTACAAAAATAAATAGCCGGCTCAAAAAATAACAAAAACATTCATGTCGCTAGTTCAACTGGTGGCAGGTACCCTGTCGCACCTTATCGCCGGTTCAACTTCCTGCCGCAGTTGAACTGGCAACAGGAAGTTGAATAGTGCTTCTATCGCTAGTTCAACTGGCGACATGAAATTCACTCCAAAGCTCATTTTAAATCCAGAAAAAAAACAAAAAGAGAGGAGAGGGAGAGAAGAAAGGTAACGAAGCTCTACCAGTTCGTCGTGGAGGAGAGATAGACAGAGCATCGGATCCGATCGGCCATATTGTAGGTACATTTTTTTAAAACTTTATACATTATGTCAAAACATTGCCGGTTAGCAAACAAAAAATAGCAACATAGAATTTAGTAAATTAGATAAATATAGTCCAATTATGTAGTACATTATTTGAGCTGTGTATGAGGTAGGTAAAGCGTAATCTAAATAATACAAGTTTTATTTAGCTCTCTATTTGTGCGCAGTAATTATATTGTTAATACAAAAAAAAATTAATTTCTAACTAGAAAAATAGCATGATATGTTTTAAAATTAAAAGGAAAATCCAGAGCAGCTAATTAGGGTAGGTAGAGCCTAATCAAAATAATATCAGTTTTATTTTGCTCCCCATTTGTGCGGGGTAATTATATCAGTAATGCCGAGAATTAATTTTAAACTAGAAAAATAGCATAACACGTTTTAAATTGTAAAGAAAATCCAGAGTAGCTAATTAGGGTAAGTAGAGCTTAATAGAAATAATCCCAGCTTTATTTAGCTCCCCATTTGTGCGCGGTAATTATATTGTTAATATCGGAAATTAATTTATAACCAGAAAAATAGCATAACACGTTTTAAAATTGTAAAGAAATTCGGAGCATCTAATTAGGGTAGGTAGAGCCTAATTGAAATAATCTCAGCTTTATTTAGCTCCGTAGGGTAGATAGATCGTAATCCCAGCTTTATTTAGCTCCGTAGGGTAGATAGATCGTAATCCCAGCTTTATGACTTGTCGCGTAAATTTTGTTTCTATTTGTGGTTGATAATTATTTTTTGCCAATGCAGCTTTCTATTATCTTATTACATATTATGTAGTCTTTACAATGTATGCACTGAATTTTCAGGTATGGCGGACCCAGGCCAGGCTGCCGAGTGGCCGTATGAGTTGTTTGACCCGATGATTGACCTACATCACCGTAGCTGCCTCAGTGCCATCCTCCCCAGGTGGGCGAGGCAGCGATTGAGCTAGGCGCGTTGCGGCTGCTCATGCCCATCAGGGCATGGAGGTTGCACCCAAGTTGGGTGCCGCGGTACATGCAATTGCGATCTTCGTGTACTCCTTTGTAGCCTGACTACTATGTATAGACTAATGTTCGTTCGTAACCTAACTCGACGTAGGTTGAGGGCGGTAGGCCTCCTTCTGCTGGCACAGATGGTGGAGGCGACGTAGGAGGACGACCAGGACCGCGGTCTTGGTCGTACGTCCAGGCATTTTCCATACGACCAGGCCCTACTGACGGCGTTGGTCGACTGGTGGGGACCAGAGACGCACATGTTTCACCTTCTATGCGGGGAGTTGGCGCCGACGCTGCAGGACGTGAGCTTCCTGACTGGGTTGCCCTACACAGGCTTCCCCGTGGCGGTGTATGAGATCTCGCCCACGTGGCACACGGAGCTCCTAGCGAGGTTCCAGGACATGCTGCCGCCGTGCAGCAATTACCACAAGTTCAGCGGGCTGCACGGGCCGACACTGAGATGGATCTACTAGTTCTACGTGAGTCTTCGTAACTATTGTCCTCTCGCATCATCGCGGCCATAACGATCTGATGTGCATCAGTCAGTCATCCTCTCCTACAGAAATGTTGTCGCTTCTCTGAAGATAGTGTATCAATGAGAAGATTTTGTTTGCATTGAATCAAACGGAGGAGCATCTTACTGTTTGTAGAATTTCTACTCAATTGTAGGCGCGGTGGCATATTAGAATCGTATGACAGAAGGTTCTGAAAATTCAGAAAAATAGCAATATAGGCATGCCTATGAATATAAATCCGTTTTCAGCTCTCAAACTTTCATGATTCCAAGAAGCCAACCAAAACAAATCTCGGTCATAATGATCTTTCATCATGAAACATGCGAGCTAAGAAGCCAACCCAAACAAAATCAAAGGAGTAAATCATAGGCAAAACATGAAACAGTTACCAGTGCATGCAGACCAACATACACAAACTGCCCATTAGAGTACTTTCTGTACACTGCCCCTGAAGCGGCAACATGCATGTGAGCTAAGAAGGACCGTTGTGCGGTCCTTGAAAGCATAAGAAAAGGCTTACATATAGTAAGTTCATAGATTCACAACAAACCAGGTTTGGGACTAACGTAAGCTATGACTCCTTAAAACCTAAAATCAATGTCATGACCAAACAAAGAACACCAGCTGATCATGCAATTGGCGAGGGTGACGGTGATTGATAACCTGATCCAGAATTCAGGTTTGTAACATTTCATGTTGCATAACATATCTAACTTAGAACCATTGATATAAGCAAAAGGAAGCAAGGATGTTTGCCCTGTCATATTGGCGGGGCAGCGGCGGCGTGGGGGAGGAGTGTTGAATAGGAGTACTATCTTTTTTTTAAATCAGATTCAACTCAATTCTTACCCCGGTAGCTATGAATGCTATGAATGTTAATGTACAGGCATAGCGAAAGTCTTGTATTGAATCTAATCGAAACCCTGAAGCATAGCAACTAAAATCACTGAAAACTCAAAACCAAGTGAGTTGGGTGGTTAGACATCTCAACATGGGCGGTCTGACCAGTGGCCTGACGGTCTGACCTTTCACAGGGGTGGTCTGACCTCCATCCCGATGAACAGTGAAATCAGCATGAAGTCAAAATCACAAATTGACTTAACTTTTGATCTAGTGATCCAAATCCCTTCCAATTTCAACCATAGCTCATCATGAAGGTCATGAACCTATACCAATCGACGATCGGGAAGATCAAGGCTAAAGTTCCATGAATTTCATAGATGAGGAAAGGAGGGCACAAAAACCTTGAAAAATCAAACTTTGATCATAAAATTTGCTCGTAGGTAAGAGATGATCAAGATAATCCTACATGCATTCCCCACATATCATAGAAAGCAAGATCACAATAAGAAATCGAAGGAAAACCAAAAACTAAAAAGTCACAAAAGAGATAGTAAGAATAAGAAGAGACTCATCTTGAAGGAATCTTGCTTGGATTAATTTAAGATAGAAGTTGGTTTACAGCAACTCCACTATGGAGAACAAAAGCTCAACACTTGAGTATACAATCAATGCATCTCTCACAAACTCTAGTCTCAACTACTCCAAAATCTTCAAAACACAAATTAGGGTTTTTCTCTTATAAAGACTTGACAACTCCATATCTGAATATTTTCTTTTATAGTACAGGCTAGGCTGAGAGAGAAGAGTCTAACGGGCACCCGTTAAGCCCACACATAAATGAGTCTACACTCACACACGCTTCTCAAAGCAGATGACGAAGCGGGCTTCCCGAATCTGTTTCTTTGTGATCTTTATCGTCATTTGACCTAAATTGCATCTTCTTGCGCTGTCTTGCGCCGCAGTTTAGACAAAGATCACCAAGGCAGTATTTTAGTGAAGTTACCAAAATACCCATTCTCGATCCTTCTCCAAAAGACCGAGTCAAATCTCCATGAAGAAATCCCATGTGTCGCCACGTATAGGTCGATCAACGACTCTCTTCATGTCGGTAAGTCTCTCTCATCCAGCTCCCACCGAAACCACCATGGCACTTGCACCGACCACCGTGCCGCTTGATGCAACCCGTCACACCCGTTTGATCATCCTTGTCCATTTTGCGCCATGCTTGAGTCCACTGACTTCACCCGGCATCCTTAATTGTTTTGGCTCCAAGCTTAGTCCTGATTATTCTTGTCGTTGATCTCCAAGCTTCATGCACAACAATAGACCAAGAAATCGATTCTAGGAATAAGTTATTCGCAGCTTGACCCATGTTAGTTAAAACATGCATCATGCAACACATATGCACTGAAATTCACGAAATTAACCTAACCTACGAACATCGCCGCTAAGCCAACCAACGAACAGGGAAAAACCGATCAGACCGCCACCCCTGGCCTGTTTGACCGCCCAGCATAGGGACTTAGCCAAATTTCCTCCCAGAAAATCCAAAACATCTCTAAAAATTTAAAATGAATAGAACTTTTGGCTCGAAACTCCAAAAATCACGAGACCAAGTGTAGAAGAATCCTCTCTCTTGTCTACACACTCTATTTTTGGTCTGACTCCAAACTCGAAAGTCACCATTATAGCCGGTTAGACCACCGCTCATGGCTGGTCTGTCCGCCAGCCACTTGACCTGTCCAACGGCCGGTCTGACCGCTAGAGGTGACCAGTCAAACCTCCACCAAGGCCAGTCTGACCGCCTACCGCCTGACAGAACCTGAATTTTACCAAAAATGAATGTTTCAACAAACCCTTACCACCATTGCCAATTGTATCATCAACTTAAGATCATAAACATACCCGAATGATATCCACACATATCTATATAGCTTTGCATTTATTTAAAACATTTCGCCGAGCAATATCAAGAAATCAGGTCATGACACTAGGTTTTATCTTAATGGAAAACAAATGGCAAATAACTGTGTACTATAATGTAAGTGAAAAATGCATGTATATATTTCTTTTTATAGTGTTTAACTTGTGAATGTGATACATCACAGCGCATTTTAAACAAAATTCAGTTCAGCGTAGCATCATCTAAGAGGCCATTTGTAACTTGACAATCAACACTAAATCTTAATTATACCTTCCATTGAATCCATTCTGCCTGATTGGCTACAAATGAAAGGCAGAGGGATTGAAGCCAGCTTTTCAACTCGCAAAGATGTTGGCAGGGAGGTTGCTCCGAGTTTTTGGCTCATTGGGCTTAAAAAAACGATTTAGCAAATGTAGCTCTTCGCATGTTCAAAATTATAAAAGTAGCACCGCGGTAAGTTAGCTAGATCCCTACCGCACTTCCGAACCGCAGCTGGTACCTGCCGCCCTCCCCAAACGCGGTAGGGACTACAGTCGTGCCGAGTTAAATGGGGCCGCGGAGGACATGTGCAGTGGACCAGATCCGTGGCAGGCAACGCGACAAGAGTCTGCAACAGATCGGAGCGCGGCAGGAGCCGCGGCAGACTCCTGATGCACCCGCGGTTCAAAAGAACTGTTGAAGACATGTGACAGCTGTCTAGTATATCGTGGTGTAATTTTTATCATTTCTAACTTTTGCTAAATTGTTTTATAACGAAAAAAAAGTATAAAAGCGGAAGAAACTCATGTTGCCTACACCAGAAACGCTTTCCTAGGCAAGTAAAGATACTGACTGATCCACTGATCGGACCGATGAGTTTACGCGCGTCAGAACAAGCAAACATGGAATGCAGATACAGGCACCTGACCTGACTTGAGAGACACTACTGTGACTTGACCAGCTGGCTACTACTACTCACTAGTACGTACATTTTGTTTTAAAATACTGCTATAGGAGTGTAGACTAGACAAGACCTGCAGGAGGCCAGGGCGCATGAATTAGTTGGATTACATGCCGATTGAGATGCAGGATGACCACGCCAACTCCGATGCCTTGATGCAGGCTGTAGTTTGTTTCTACGCCAGTTTTCACGGCTTATCGATCTACTTTTCTGTCCTCTGCAATGCTGCACGCAGTGTGCGAGGTACACTACAATATTGCGAGGGCTGCGAGGAGCAGGATAAAAAAACTGGAACGGAGCAATTTTCTTTTTAAAAAAAATCGATTGAATTTAGCTGGATTCCGTCGAATGAAATTTGAATTTGAGATGAAATCGTCAAATTTTCGAATTGAAATTTAAAAGATTTCAACTAGGATTTAGGATCCCAGTCAGGCAGGCAGGCAGGCACATTTCAGCACCTGTTGTGCATCTGTAGGCACACCAGCAGGCAGCAGCCTACGTAGAGATAGCTGCTCTGCTGCATCCATCTGTATGTAATTGTTTTTGTAGCGTTTAATTCGTTGGCTGTTGTTACTCCAATTGTTTGTGGTAACGAGGGTACTGAACTACTGAACTCCAATTGTTTGGCTACTGCAGCAGCAGCACATATCCACGACACATCGATCGATCGATCGATCAGTGCAGGAACAGCAGCTCTCTGTTCATGTTCAAGCTCAACTGCTCAAGGACCTGGACTGGCATGCACTACACACATCTCTGCATTCTTCCCGTTTACAGGCAGCGCCTAGCTACGCTCCCCGGCCATCTGTATATTTGTTAGCTATAATTTTGATTTCTATGTGTTTTGCGTGGATACGGCAAGCATGCAGGGGGTTTGATCGTCATTTGGTATCAGAGCGAGGTACAAGGAGGCGAGGTGCGAGAAGAAGCCGTGCGGTGTGGCCAGGCAGTGCTCGGCTCGGTCGGGTGACGGCGGTGTTGGGATGATCTCGGCTAACCACCCCGAGAAATCAGGAGGGGCAACACCCACTCGTGCTCTGATCGGGGGCGCAACCAACGAATTAGTTTCGGTCCCGTTTCACGCAGCGCCGTATTGAAAGTTTGGACTCGGCAGGCCAGGTGGAGCATCGCTCTAGGCTACGAGAATCCAAAGAACAGATCCGATCTCTACAAGCACTACAGTGGGCGAAGATCGAAGCCCTCCGCCGCCACCTCGACATCGCACCGCCTCAGGCCGACGCTTCGGTGTTTTCTTCTGCGCCGACCCTGACCGAACCTCAAGCCGTGATGGGAACACCGACATCAGGTATGGGTCTCAAGATTCCACCCTAATGTTTAGATTAGGTGTTCATCTTTGAGTTAGGATTAAAGTTGTTAGATCACGTTTTAGCCTCAGCTCTTGCACACATTTGGTATCAGAGCCAGGTTAGCTCATATTGAACCCTATTAGTCCCGATAAGATCTTCCCCTCGCCCGGATCTAACCATCAGTGGCTCCCACGAAGTTGGACTTGCCCATATCTAATGTTTAAAGGCTCGGCTTTAGCATTTAGAAGAAGGGGATTTGAAGCCTTTTGTAAAACCCTATCGAAATCCCTAAAACCCTCAAAAACCCCAATCCTCAAACTCAGATCAGAATGTAAACCGTGCGGCGAATACTTACAATTTTGGAGACCACCGAAGTCCGTCCGGTCTCGGGCGCCGCCGTAGCTCCACTCGATGGCTGCGCGCATGACCTCGGTCTCACGTACACGCCAGTGAAAAGGGCTGCGGGGTGCCGCCTCATGCCGGCACCGACTCAAGTCACCGCTTAGCGTTTGCTTGCTTTCTCCGCTCGCGTGACTCCACCGACGCCTCCCCCCGTTTCTTTCGGAGGAAGATGGGAGAAATTAGGTCTTGGGCTAGCTTTTCCCGTTCGCCGAGTTTTTTATACCGCACGATTTTCGCTCTCGACCGTTCGATACAATCCAACGGATCACGTCGCTCGTTCGGCCGACAGAGTGACAACGTGCGGTTGCTCCCTGCCCTCAGATCAGATCCGACAGCTCTTGTGAGTTTGAGCATTTGGGCCAATTTCCTTTGGGCCTGCGGTCGCGCGACAAAAGGCTGAGCTCGAGCCGAGCGCAGGCCGGATCGGAAGGGAACCGCAGGAACCGAACAGTGCCCCCCTTTTCTTTTTCCAAGGGCAATTTTTGTTTAAGTTCTTTCTTTTGTGCACTGTTTTAATTAATGATTATTGCCAAATGACAGTGTATCATTGTCTCTAATTAAAATTGAACCAATGTGATATTTTGATTAGAGATTTTTATGCTTTATTTTGGCATTATGTATACACATGATTACATACTGACCAACGTTATTTGTAATCGTGTGTCGCCGTATTAAATTGTTAAGTTATTTTTCTTTTTCAGCCCAACGGTGATATGCATTAGAACTGTAGTTTTTCATGTTATTAATCAGACCAACGTAGGGTCAATTGCATGCAATACATTTTTATGTTATTTCTAATTTTGCCCTGTATTTTAATGGTCAGCAATAAACGCTTCGAATGTTTCCGCCACAATTGACAATATTGAGCAGCCCACGGGAAGTAATTTTTCCACTTGGAAACAAAGAATTCTTGTCGTCCTTGGAGTTTTGGACCTTGACTATGCGTTAAGGGTGAGCGCTCTCCTTCTCCCCACCGACGGTGATGATAATTATGATGAGAAAAAGAAAATTTATGATGCTAATGATTAAAAATGGGAGCGGTCCAACCGCCTGTCAAAATGATCATGAAGACCTCTATCTCAGTTGGGATCACGAGAGCAATCCCTGATTCCGAAAATGCTAACGAGTACTTAGCTTCAGTTGAGGAGAAATTCAAAAGCTGAAGGATCTAGACCCACCATTATGAGTTAATGGAATGTTTTGGTGATTAATGATAAATCCAAATATGAGACTAACTCTGTTGTTGAGTATTATCTTGTGTAGTCTCATTTGGATATAAAGGTGAAATTCAACGAGGTATGCAATCGACATCTTAATCTTATATAAATTGTTGCATTCCTCGGATCCAAAATATAGGATTAACTCAACCATAAGTTTAACTTGAATATGTGTATATGATCTAATTACACATTTCTGTATACACACATTTAGGGGGGTTTATTCTATATTTTTTGGTTTCATTAGTATTGATCCATATTTCGTTTTCCACATATATTTGGGATCTTTACTTTGAAACATATCTGTTTGAGTATATAGAACTTGTATACTTTTGTATACTCATATTTTGAGTATATAGAACTTGTGTAGTTCTTACATACTCATGTTGTGAGTATATGTAACTTATGTAGTTCATATATACTCACGTTGTGTTACATTATCTACATTCAATTTATGTGTAATTGAAGTGCTTATCATTAATTACCAATGAGGAAAAGATTGGAGTATCTTGTCCCACCATTATGTGATAATGGTTTGTTGAGGTAACTAATGGTAATCACATAGTGGAACTAACATTTTTCATGAGTTGGATGAATAGGTTATGTTCAGGGTGATGAAGACTTTGGATGTCATCATGCGTCAATGACATTAAAGTCAAGAGCTTGGTGTAAGGATGCATCATGAGTTAATGCTTATGAGTTGATCGTCGAGACAAGAGAAGACCCATCATGTGTTGATGGAGATTAAGCAAAGGATCATCATGTGTTGATGATTATCAAGTTAATGATCCGGGCTTGAAGTGATGATGTGCGTCATCAAGCTTCAAGAAGATACAAGACAAATGTATGACTAGCTAGGGCTAAGGATGTATTCTTAGTCTTTTACCAGTCTTGGTGTTTGGTTGGTAGACCATATTGCTAGTATAGGTTGCCGTACTATTAAGATGGATCTTAACTAGTAGTTTGAGTTGGTCATGTATTGATAGCTCATCATGGTTGCTCTAGCTCATCTATGCATGGAGCTATTATTTACGAATGTGTTTTGCAAATGATTGATGCTCATGCATTTAATCATTGTAGCATGGGACTATAGTTTGCTAATATGTTTTGCAAATGGTTGAAGTCCATGCACATTAGCCTTGTAGCATTGATGATCAAAGGGGAGAATGTTGGGATGATCTCGGTAAACCACCCCGAGAAATCAGGAGGGGCAACGCCCACTCGCGCCCTGATCGGGGGCGCAACCAACGAATTGGTTTCCGTCCCGTTTCACGCAGCGCCGTATTGAAAGTTTGGACTCAGCAGGCTAGGTGGAGCATCGCTCTAGGCTACGAGAATCCAAAGAACAGATCCGATCTCTACAAGCACTACAGTAGGCGAAGATCGAAGCCCTCTGCCGCCACCTCGACATCGCACCGCCTCAGGCCGACGTTTCGGTGTTTTCTTCTGCGCCGAACCCGACAGAGCCTCAAGCCGCGATGGGAACACCGACATCGGGTATGAGTCTCAAGATTCCGCCCTAATGTGTTAGATTAGGTGTTCATATTTGAGTTAGGATTAAAGTTGTTAGATCACGTTTTTGCCTCAGTTCTTGCACACAGGCGGCTCTCGGCGGGTGAAGCTTGCGGGGTGTGGCGCCGCATCAGCGGCCTGCGAGGCGCGGCGATGATGGAGCAATGAGCTCCCATGGCGGTGGCGCATGGCAGCTAGCGGGGCGAGCGTCGGAGGTGCTGCCAGCACAGCGTCGCCAAGAGCGCCGGCCATGGTACCGGTGTCGATGAAGGAGGTGAACCGGGCGCGGAAGGAGTACGAATGCATCAAGGTATCTTCTCGAGGAGTTTTTCCCTCAGAATGTAGCTCACCAAGTACATTATTCAGGAGTGTGATGTTGCCTTGAAGACTAGTCTTCATCGACTCTATCTCCTGTTGGGTACGAGTCGAAGCCTCGCGAAGATTCTTGTTTTCGACCACTTGTTCTGAAAAGAATAAAACCGGTCAAACAAAAATAAACTTCTAGAGGAAGCTAACACAAAGATAATTGTAGGTAAAAGCATTTCTTACCTACTAGTTGAGAATCCAATTTCTTGACCTCTTCTTCATGGGAAGCAATGGTTTCAGCGTGCTTTTTCTCCCATGATCTGATGTCCTCTGCATTCATCTTAACAATGCGGACGGACTCATTGTAGATCAAGGTCTTCTCTTGGATTTCAGCCTCGAGGCTTCTCAACTCAGCAGCAATTTCTGAACAACAAATTAGCATTAGAAAAGGAAAAATACTCGAAAAGGACAACAGGTAAAGAATTGCTTACCTGTTACTCGAGTTCTCAGACCCTCGAGTTCCTGATCCTTATTCTTGGTAATGCGGGAAAACTCCTGAATGACCAAAGCTTTGTCTCCAACTTCGGTCCGGAGCTTCCGCATCTCATCTTCTTTTTCTGGAAAAGAAATGAGAGTTGGGTAAAAGTTAAAGATAAAAGCAGTTTTAAGTTCAAGACTTATCGCTTATTCTTTCCGCAATCTTCTAGATGCGAGATGGCTTCTCGAAGTCTATCTGAGAGGACTATTACTTCCTCCCTTAGCTTTCTCGACTCCTCTTTTTCATAATCGAGTGAGTCAGCTAAGGTCTTCGTGTCGCTTTTTAGCCTACAGAGGATAAAAGCGGAGATGAACATCAGCCAATTGGTTGCAAGTCCTTCTGCAACCACTGACCTAGTCGTAAGATTTTCTACGACTATGTCATGGTCGTAAGTTTTTCTATGACCATCACCTGATCGTAAGTAATCGTAAACTCTTTACGACCGGTACTTTGTCATGAGTTTTTTCCATGACTATTCTCGTAAAACACTATACGAGTATTCAAGTCGAAAACGACTATGAGTAACAGTGACTTACCATCTCTCTGCATGCATGCAGAGTTCTTCTTTCTCTTGTCGTAGCTCTAAAAGTTGTCGATGATACTCACCGACAACGGCAATTTGCTCCAGAGCTTTCTGCAAAAAGAAGACAGTGAGAAGAAAAGGAAAGCCACATATATAAGTATCCTAAAAATACTCACATTCATGGTCGACCTAGCGAAGATCGAGTACACCAACTCCGGGTTCTGCAGCTTGTCTATCCTTGCGACTTTATCCCACCACACCTTCTCAAGACGTTCATTGTCGAAGGTATCTCCTCTATTCGGAATATCTTTGGGATGGGGGACTCGGTCGCGAGATCTGTAAGCAGCAGACCCTATGACGGAAGCAGGTCCAAAGAAATCAGCACAGAAGTTGAAAGGTTCTTCATCCTCCGATTCTGTGGCTGCACTTTCTCTTTGGACACCGGAAGGAATGTCTGCCACGACTTCCTTTTCCGGCACGGTGTGCAGAGTCATTATCACCTTGACCGGAGGCTTTTGCAGCTGCCTCTGTGGCCTCTACGACCTCAGTAGTCGCAGCTGCCCTCTCAGCAGTCGTAGCTATGACTTCAGTAGTTGTAGCTACGACCTCAACAGTTGGAGGAACCACTTCGGGAGCAACCTGGGTCAAGGGAAATCCTTCAACCACTTCCATTATTACCTCTCCAGCAACTGAAGAGGTGACAATGGGCTTCTCGGCGGAAGCATCCCCGGGGGTTGAAGGAGTAGGACTGAAATAAAGAAAAGCAAATCAGGTTGTGAAAAGGAAAAAGGTAAATGTTCTTCTTACACTTTATTACATTTCACATACCTCTGTACCATGGTCTTAACCAGGAATTTAGGAGCAATCCTCCCAACGGAAGATTTCTTCTTCTCCACGACCACGTCTGGTCGAGGTTCAACAATGGGCTCAGCTACGACCACGTCTGGTCGTAGAGTTTGAACAGGAACCAGGGCTATTGTCTCCTGGTTCTCTGGATGGCCGAGATCAGTCTCGACCATTCCGATAGCAGCACTACCCTCAACTGCAGGTTGTGCTGGAGCAGCATCGTCCTTCACAAAAGACATAAAATCTTTCCAGATCTCCTTTTCCAGATGCTTAACAAAACTAGGAGTGGCAGCAACTGCGAAAGATTTCTTGTCATAATAGAAGGGTACCTTAGCCTTGCGAGGTTTGCGCTTAAGAGATTCAGCTGTTTCAACCTCCTCGGCTTCGATAGCTGCAGCCTCGGCTTCAGTTATGGCTACGGCTGCCGCAGGCTTTGTAGAGGGTCTGGTCGAAAGACCAGAGCTCGAGCTTGCTCCTCCCTTGTCGATAGATTTTGCAAGTCGACGTCTCTTTGATGGAGGAGCCGAGCCTTTGTCTTTCGACAACCCAGCGCCAATGGTCATCAGTGCGACTTCCTCGTCGTCCTGACGATTTTCCATGCCTACTTTCTGTAAAGCAAAACAGAAAAAGAAGAATCACTGATCAGTCGTAAGTTTTTCTACGACCAGTGCCAAGTCGTAAGTTTTTCTACGATACTTTCTTGATCGAAAGACTTTTTACGATCACCATTAGTCGTAAGTATCTTCTACGACTATAAAGTCCTAAAGAAAGAATCAAATTTTTGATTACCTTTAGGCGCTCTATCTTTTCGTCTGCGGACAAAGCCGCAATGATTTGAGGAACCGCCACTCGGAGTGGCGGAGATTTCTCACAGATGAGTCTGACTCTAGAGTCAACCTCGGTCTGTGAAAGATCTGTGTAAACAGATAAGAATTTTAGACAATGTTGAGAAGGACCAAACCGAGAGCTAAGTCGACAGTTACTTACCCTCGTCGTAGTCTCTGGTTGGGTCTCCTCTCCCCGAGTATCTCCACATAGGAGATGCTCGTTTCTTCAAGGGACTAATTCGGCGTGTGATGAAATCTTTCACCACATGCCATCTTCTTTCAAGTCCTTGATGGCTTGAATATAGGGGGCAATCCGGCTGATATCTTCAGGAGTCGAATCCCATGAAGATTTCTTCTCGGCAACCCTCCCCGCAAAAGAGAGGCTGTCTTCAGAGGTGACTTTCCAGTAAAACCACCTCTTCCTCCACCCCGGCCATGAAGACCGAGTAAAACTCTGAATATACTCCTTCGACTTCAAGTCGTGGAGCTTCAGACCGTAGCTTCCGGCGATTCCGGTTTGACGAGCCATCCCATAATAATATTGGAATAGCTCGAGGTCCGCCGGAATCCCAGTGTACGCCGCACAGTACACGAAGACACTCAACATGGTAATGGAATTAGGACCTAAGTTCACCAATTCCACCCCAAAGTGCTCGAGTACCATCAGAAGAAAGGGGTGAGCAGCAATGGAGGTCAGACTCACAATACGCTTGGAAGACGGAGATTTGTCTATTTTCCCCTGATGGCCAGTGCTGCCCAATAGCCGGAATCCACTTCACCTGCTTGACGAGGATCTAATAATCCTCATTTTATCTTTTATCTATAATTCTTATTATGGGTAAATATGATGTCACATAGTCCCCAGAAGTACCCCTTATATTTACAAGGGGGAGACCTACCAAGTGATTGTAAGATCTTCTACAATCACCCCCATAGTCGTAAGTTTTACTACGACTATGTCATGGTCATAAGTCCTTCTACGACCACTACCTGGTCGTAAGTCTTTCTACGACCACTACCTGGTCGTAAGTCCTTCTACGACCATTACCCAGTCGTAAGTCCTTCTACGACTATTACACACTCGTAAGCCCTACTACGACTTATACCCAGTCGTAAGTCATACCACGACCAAATAAACCACGACCACCTTATAATCAAACCTACAAGCGAGTGGGTCCAATTGATTAAGGAATCCGAACGGTCCGCACACACTATTATTCTGCGTAGTAATAATGCTTAAATACCCCATTACCTCTGGGTGATAACTGCCAGACGGCGTGAAGAAGCCAATGCGCCGGTAATTACTGCCATCATGCGCCCATTACTGGCTTAATTAAGGCGCCTCTTCGCAGGACAAAACGGCTACTTCTTCACGTCTATATAAAGACATCAATCAGAGAGGCGAAAGGAGAGGAAGTCAGGGAGAAACACAAGTACTGTTCTCTGTAATAGTCTTAGTTTCTTGCTTGATCATCGAGAATACAGTCAATACCATACACACACAGGAGTAGGGTTGTTATTCTCTCTGGAGAAGGCATGAACCTGTCTAAACATCCCGTGTCAACCACTCTGCGTGATTTCATCTCTAGGAGACCCCCCGAATCAAATAATTTTTACGTAAGATCGGTTCTAATACACCGACAGCTATAATCTTCATTCCTATGTGTTTGGCATGGATGCGATGAGCATGCAGGGGGCTTGATCGTCAATTGGTATCAGAAACGTACGAGTACACGTTTAATTGTAGCACTAGTGGACACGTTATGGCATTGAGTTTAAGTGCCGTTAGGAATACAGATGGAATAACATAAAGAAGAGAAAAGACTCCAAACAGTTTTGGTGTCAAAAAGTTTTTATGCTTGATTTCTTTTTGTTCATCTTCTTTCTTTAGAAAATGAGTGAGCTCTGTCCTGTAGCTAGACCAACAATATTGAGATCAGCAGCCTCAAGATCAAGATCAACATCAACATCAAGATCAACATCAACATCAAGATCAGCAGCCGCTAGATGGCTAGCTAGCTGGTTGCATCTTGCATGTACAGGCTGTTCTCTCTCCGGCCTCCGTCGCCTATCATTTGCTTGCAATGTGAGTTTTCGTACATTTTGATTGCAGCCTCTGCAGTCTAAGTAAAAAGGACAATCAGCTTTCATGGATTGGATTGGACAGGACAATTCCTGGGATCTGTTGGCATACGTGCCACTGCCTCTGACTCTCCCTCACTCACTCACTCACACTGTGTGTGTGTGTTTTGTCACTCTGACACAACACAAACAATGTTGACTGTGCATGTGTGGCAGAAGGAGAAAGATCAAAACCGAATCTTGCCTCCCTGTAATAACAACACAGTGACAAACACGGCGATCACTTCTATCCATGTCAATACGTCACGGCAATATATATATTTGTAAGTATAAATATTTAATTATATGTATACTAAATTTACTTATAATATTATTCAAATACCAACCAGTAGAATCAAACATACATAAAATCCCACTGTGTGTACTCCACTAATCCCATAATCAGTAGTTAGTATACACGTCCAAAATATTGGTATACATATCCATACACAATTACATACAATATATAAAAAAATGGTACGTAGACTTAGACAATTACGTAGTTTACAATACAAGTGCCGATCGGACAAATAAAAGTTCAAATATTAGAAGTAGCAACATAAATTTTGTAGATTAAAAGCAAAAATCTAGCGGTATACCTATCCAAATCCTCAAGCAATCGACAAGGAGTAAAATCTAGATAGACATGTCCCTGTCCCTGTACCTCCGGTACCGGGACCTAAGAACGCATCGTCAGACATGTGGTCATACTCATCCTCTGAACAACAATTTAAGTAAAATTTAGTACATGCTAACACGGCAGGAGACTCTGTGCTACAAGTGATTTTCTGCATTAAGCAAATTTTATTAGCAATATCAATACATGGTATTTTGCAACGGAAGTTTAAAGAACAATTAATTAAATATGGAACAAGTAAGAAACTTAATAAGTAACAAATCACAATCTTCCTTGGCTGCGATCAATATCTTATTTTCAGACATGGACATGGCACCTAATTCAAATATCATCAAAAATATCCATCATAACATTTCCAACAAAATCATTCTTGAAAAAGTAGAGTCTATACCCGATGAGGCATCACTAAGCATGCTCATGACCGCGAGCACGACTATTTAAAATAGATTTACACTCTACAGAGGTGTACAACTTTACCCACAACATACAAATTATCTAGTTTGTCTGACATCCGTCAATACCACCGCACACAATATTATAGTATGCAGTCTAGAGCGTATATCGAAACCTTTACATCACCTAGTCCTAACCTTGCACTAGCTCGGCAATAAAAACCCTCACTTCAATCTCGAGTACCTCCCATAAAAGTGAGACATATATTAACCGTTGTGTAGGCAAGTTTTGTTTTCAATGCCTCGATGAAGGGACCCCCTTCGAGCAATCACACATGCTCGCACAACTAAGATCTACAAACATGTAAGGCTAGTTTTCGATGACTTAATTAGCTAAGATCGTCCCATACCGGCACATGTGGTTGTACACTTACGCTTAGATATGATTCACCAGCATTCGGTCCTTAATTGACCATGGTGATGATCTCCCCCTATCTACACGCAAGAAGCTTTCTCACATTCATCAGTTCATAATATAACTCGCCCGCGTCGAAATCTAGATTTTTTATATTTTTTATACAAAATTAACATAGGCAACTCCTCTATACCATCATTTCAAAATCTCCCAAATTATATTCAATATTCCATCCACTTTCAAATTTTTGTAAAGACTAGAGCCCGTCTAAGCATTTATGTGATATTCGCACATTTGAAAGACCCAAATCAACATCATAAATTGCCTAAACTATACCCTAATGGTTACAACAGTAAGGATATAAATATTTCAAAGACGATCATGCATCGAGTAGGAATTTAACCACCGTTACCTGTAAACATAGCAATTTTAAGCACTCATACACGCATGCATAATAGATTTTACAAATACATACAATAACTAAAGTAGTAAGTTCAACATGGTCAAAGGTGGTGCTTATCTTGCCCTGGTATCTCATAGTATGAGGACGGAGGATTGTCGAAAATTTCGTTCGGAGTATCAACATCTATTCAAAAAGAGTCGATAGCAAATTAATTATAGAAAAATAATTTCAAAAGCAACAAAATCAAAAATATTTTTGCATATTTAGGCAAATCATGATTTTAGATAAATTTAGAATTTTTTTTATTCAATTTGGAGTTCGTATGCAAAAGTTATTAACGTTTTAATTTTCTCCAGTTTTGATAATCAATAAAATAATAAAAAGGTGACGTCGAAAGCGTAATCTCTAAGGTTTACGCTTTCTAATAGAGAAAGCGTATTTTCCTCTGAGTTGTTCTTAGGTTTACGCTTTCCAACAGAGAAAATGTATTTTTCTCTGAACTGAAGTGATTTTCTTTTTTTTTGAGTTTTATTAACTTACATGTGGGGTCTACTTGTCAGTGACTCATATTTCTATTTTCTTGGTTTTATTTATAAAAATAGTGGTGGCCCCACATGCTATAGTCTCATTATTTATTTATTAATGATTAAACCAATTTTTGATTTTTAATTAACTGACGACTGAGGTCCACATGTTTGCGAGAGGGACATGCAGGGTGCTCGCGTCGGTTGGAGCAAGCGTGAAGGAGTTGGGCAGACAGATTCGGCCCATTCGCCTGGCGGGAACTCAAATTAGATTTTTGAATTTTCAAACTGGCTGATAGTTTTTTGAATTTTGAAACATAACAAACGTGCTCCAAAAATTTTGAAACTTTCTGCCGAGGCTTCTAATACAGTATAGTTCATTGTGTAAATTGTTCAATATTTTATCTGTTATGTGATTTTCTCAAAAATTCTTTTAAGTTGCTACTTGCATCTAAATTAACTAATTGATTTATGCAATCATTCAAAAGCATGTTAAAAATAGTTTTCCCACTCATGAACATGCTTAAAATTATTCTCCCATTACTACTACAAAACAGGCCATAGAAGACGCCTCATCACAGACGATTCTTTGAAACCGTCTGTGATTAAATAACCACAGACGGTTCCAAGACGAACCGACTGTGATACTGAGAATATCACAGACGGTTCTAACCTCGAACCGTTTGTGATACTAAGAATATCACCGTCTGTGATTTTAAATTTACCTTGGCTTGGATTTTTACCATGGTTTTAGAATTTTCCGTACCATGGTAAAATTCCAAGCCATGGTAAACCCTAAAATCACAGACGGTTTTATACCAAAACCGTTTGTGATGAGATACTCATCACAGACGGTTCATGATACGAATCGTCTGTGATATCTCATCACAGACGGTTTTTGTATAAAACCGTCTGTGATACTTTGGTTTTGTTGGGCGGGAAAACGAAAATTTGCACTTAATGGTGGGCTGCCGAAAATCTCTTTATATTAACAGAGTCCACTATCTCCTCCTTTGCCATCTCCATCTCCTCCTCTGCCATTTCTCCTCTGCCATCTCCGTCTTGCCCTTACCTTGCGCTCCGGCGTCCCCCGAGCTCGTCGCCCGCGGCCTCCTCCACCTCGCCCTAGCCTTGTCATCATCGACCTCCCATGATCTCGTCACCCCCGGCATCCTCCACTTGTCGCCCCGTCCTCCCCTGAGCTCGTCGCCCGCGGCCTCCTCCACCTCACCCCGGCCTCATTGTCGCCGGCCTCCCACGACCTCGTCACCCCAGCCTCCCACGACCTCACTCTCTCTACTCCCCCCTTTTGCTCTGTGATGTGGATTACTACTGTGATGTGTTAGTGCTCTGTGAATGGATTGAGTTGATGCTACTGTGATGTGTGTGATGCCGTGTTGTTTTTAGTGCTCTATGTATGGATTGAGTTGATGCTACTGTGATGCTGTGGCTAGCTAACGAAAAGTTCAATCCGAAAATCCATATCAGATTCATTCGCGACGCTCGGGAGGCTCCAGACGAAGTGAAAATCCATTTTCATTTTTTTTGCAGTAGAAAAAGCTATCACAAATGGTTCGTGAATAGAACCGTCTGTGAAAATAGACTATCACAGACGGTTCGTGAATAGAACCGTCTGTGATAGCCTTTTTCACAGACGGTTCAAAAACCGTCTGTGATGACCTCGTGATGACGGTTCAAAAATCACAGACACAAAAAATTCAGACGGTTCAAAAACCATATGTGATGATGGTTTAGAACCGTATGTGATGAGGTTTTGTGTAGCAGTGCATTATTTTAATTATACTTTACCAAAATGTGGTTTTTGAGATGTTACATATAATTTATAGTTCAACGAGCACAATAGGCGGTATTATCAATTCAACCGATTTGGCCGATATTGTCTAGTATAGCTAGTATCGAACCAGTATGGCTAGTATCAACAGGTGTTACACAGTGTCTTCGGACCACTATACCCGTGTCCGAACCCCGGGTCCGCTAAACCAACTTCCTAGCCCCAGGTCATTGGGGCGCTATACCCGCAAGCCCAACTACAGAGCGACAACGAAGGGGCCTTACGACCATCTCCCTCCAAAATATTGGCCTGATAGGTGGGTAATTCCCCACTCTTATTAATTGTATTCTGTCTTCTCACACAATTGATATGAAACTATCCCAACAAATCCCCCTTCACACATCAATTGTGCACCCCGACAACCATGAAGCTTAAGATGTATCTTGGATACCCTAGCTCTGATACCAATTGTTGTGTAGCATCATTGGACCTCTAAACCAGCGTCCGATCCCGGACTCGCTAATCCAACGTCCTAGCCTTAGGTTGTTGGGACTCTATACCCACAAGCTCAACTATAGAGTAACAACCAATCGGTCTTGGACCTTCCACCCCACAAAAGACTAGTCTGATAGGTAGATACTCCACCACTCTTATAAAATCGTGCTCTGCATCCTCCCACAACCAATGTGATATTACCCCAACAAATCTCACCCTCACACATTGGTGGTGCTGCCTGTCAATCGTGATGCCTGAGATTATCCAGGATACCTGGGCTCTGATACTAATTATTGTGCAGTGCCATTAGACCGCTGAATCAACGTTCGATTCCGGACTCACTAAACCAGCGTCCAATCTCAGACCCACTAAACCAATATATAATCCCGAGCCTGCTAAACCAGCATTCCAGCCCCAGTTCGTTGGACTGTTATACCTGCAAACCCAACTACATAGCAACACCTAAGGGGTCTTGGGCCATCTCTCCCTAAAAGACTACTTTGATAGGTGAGTACTCACTCATTCTTATAAATTGTGCTCTGCCTCCCCCACAACCGGTGTGGGACTATCCTAACAATCAGTATCCAGGCCGACACGGGAAGCAGCGCTGTTATGTTCTGATTTAAGTGGCAAAATGGTATATACAGATCGGTACCAAAACGATGCCGATAACTCTGGTTCTATCTACTTGTCCACGGTGTCGTCTATCTAATAGAGTACGTACTAGCATCTAGAACTAGAAATTACGAAAAACAATTCAGAGATCAACAATATAGCAAGAGGGTAGATTAAAACATGTTCAACAAGGCAAATAAAAACACTAAGCTCTCAACCTAATTAATTAACAAGTCATTACAAGTTAAGGGGAAGGGGAGTCAGGAAGATTAAAACAAAAAGATCACCACACTCGGTCCGGGTGAGGAAGACTTGTCATTCTTCCGATCCGCCACAGCATCAGATGCTACTAATTCTTGCTAGCTTGGAGCCGTCGATCATATGTATGCACACGAACACTTTTTGGCACATAAACAACATACTCGATTCGATCCCTTGTAGCTAGGTTTGATCATCGATCCATCGATGCATGTGATCGAGATTAAGGGTTGATGAGCATCCCCCCACACTTGCATCTCCAGCTGAGTGGCTTGTAGTTGGAGTGGTCGTCGTAGGAGGAAGGCTGCAGTAGTGCTGCTGCTCCTGTTCTTGTTCTTCTCGAGCCGCGACCACCACCATCGCTACTGCATCCTGACGATGATGATCTCCTCCTCCTCTTCTTCTGCAGCTCCGCCTGTGGAGTGACGGGCACCTGCACAGCCTCGCAGCGGCCGCACGACCTGCACCTCCCCTCGCAGCTCGGCGGTCTCGACCCAACCGTAATACTGTGCACGGCCCTCATCATGCTCTCTACGCCTTGCTTCGCCTGCAAGAACTAGAACTAACTAATTGCATAGGCATGCATGCAGATGCAGTGGTGACTAAGCTAGCTACGCCGAGCGCGCGTACCTCAGTAATGGCAGCCTGGGCATGGCCGGTGGTACTGTGCCTGTGCGTGGAGGTGATCAGTAGAAGAGCCAACGGCAACACGAGGAGGAAGGAATGACCCATTTCGGAATGTAAGCAGGAGGGAGCCCCAAGGAGGAAGAAAGGATGGAAGGAGATGATGAAGATGGAAAGGCAAAACTCAAGTTGGTGGCCAGGCCAGCTGATCGAGAGGATATATGAGGCTGCGGCGGCGAGTCACAAACATATTCCTGTGCATGCAGGCGCGTGTACTGGCTACTAACATCTCTACACATGCAAGTGAATGGATCATGCATGAAACGTACAGCTGGTAATAAGAAACAGCTAGCTAGCTAGCTGCAGCAGGTTGCTCATCTTTTAACCCTGGGTCATGTCAGTTCAGTTTACTACTATTAGTAGACGTAGTAGATATGGACTACTGCAAGCCCTCGATCGGTCTCCACGGGTTTTGTCATCTAGTGTTCGGACCGTCAGATTACTGCGAGAGAGAGAGAGAGAGAGAGAGAGTACGGGCACTCATGTTGTACTGTATAATTATATGTCAGGTGCTTCACTCCCATGGGTGTTGTATTCAGGGGTTTATTTCTATGTGACATCTGATACATCACAGCTCATATTATGTCGTCCTACTGCACAAGGTATCAAGATTCAGATAGCTGATGGAACACCATACACGGTCACTCATCAGGGAACTCTTTCCACCTCTCACTTCGTAGTATCAGATGCCTCACTTGTCCCCATGCTCTCCATGAACCTCATCTCTGTCGGGCAGCTTGTAAATATGAACTGTTTGTTAGGTTCGATGATAGCTCCTACTTTGTGCAAGATCTTCGAACAAGAGTTGACATTGGTACATGTCATCGTCAGAGAGATTCTGCAGGGCTCTATATTCTTGATCGTCTGAGTCTCCCTTTATCCCCTATTTCCAGTACTGGTTCATATACTCCTTGTCCTTCTGCATCTACATATGTTTGCAAGTCTTTTCCTCAATGGCATCATCGCTTGGGGCACTTGTATAGCTCACGCCTTTCTATCTTGATTCATCAACGTGTTCTTGGTCCTATTTCTGTTGACATAAAATTTTAGTGCAATGGTTGTAGACTTGGCAAGCAAGTACAACTCCCATACCTTTCCAACTGTTCTAGATCTGATCGTCCTTTTGATTTGGTTCATTCAGATGTTTGGGGTCCTTCCCTTTTTGCTTCGAAGGGTGGTCATAGATAGTATGTCATCTTCATTAATGACCACACTCGATACACTTGGATCTACTGCATGAAACACCGTTGTACAGTTGATTTCTATCCATCAGTCTTTTGCTCAGATGGTTCATACTCAATTATCTTCTGCCATCTGTGTCTTTCGTTCTGATTATGGAGGAGAGTATCTTTCATCGGCCTTTTGTTAGTTCCTTACTTCTGATGGTACTCTTCCTCGGCTCTCATGTCCTGGTGCTTATGCTCAGAATGGTGTTGCTGAGCGCAAGCACCGTCACACCATTGAGACTTCTCGTACTCTTCTCATTTCCTCCTTTGTTCCCTCCTACTTCTGGGGGGGAGCAATCTCTACGATAGTCTATCTTATCAACTGCCAGCTCTCTTCCAAGCTTCAGGGCAAGTGTCCTAGTGAGGTCCTATACAGAGCACCTGCTTACTATGCTTATCTTCATGTTTTTAGTTGTGTATGCTATGTCCTTCTAGCACCTCATAAGTGCACAAAGCTGAGCTCTCAGTCAGTTGAGTGTGTTTTTCTGGGTTATAGTCCTGAGCATAAGGGCTATCATTGCTATGATCTCTCGGCACGTCGCATTGGTATCTCTCGTGATGTGACGTTTGATGAGGTTGACCTTTCTTTTAACATTCTTACACACATCCCACTTCTTATTCCACATATTCTACTTCTTTTTTGTGTCTACCTTCTATTCCTTCACCAGACTTGCCTTCTCCAAATACACATTGTCTACCAGTTTCACCTTCTAGTGTGTCTCCTCTACCAGCTCCACCAGTTTATGACACTTCCACTTTTCCCTTTCACTATAGTCACCGACAGGGAGTTCCTTTCGATCCCCAGTCCTCTTCTCCTCCACTTGACCCTCCGGTTAGTACCATTAACTCTGATGATCATTCTACTACATCACGATGCGCCCTACGTGATCGTTCTTCTAGTCAGGCAACAGAGAGATGGGGTTTTCTCGTGCAGGTATAGTAGCTAAGCCGAGTACCTATCAGAAGGCTGCCAGTGTATCTGAGTGGCAGTTGGCTATGATAGAGGAGCTTACAACATTAGAGTATACAAGCACTTGGGACCTTGTTCCGCTACCATCTAGAGTTGTTTTTATCACTAGCAAGTGGGTGTACAAAGTAAAGAACAAGTCTGATGGGTCAGTAGAGCGATATAAGGCTCATCTTATTGCAAGAGGTTTTCAACATGCTTATGGTCAAGATTATGATAACACTTTTGCTCTAGTTGCTCATATGACCATAGTCCGTACTCTTATTGCAGTTGCAGCAGTACACACATGTACTATATCTCAAATGGATGTCAATAATGCTTTTCTTCATGGTGATCTATATAGGGAGGTCTATATGTAGTCACCCTCTAGTGTGGAGGCTCCTACAGGCTATGTTTGTCACCTTAGGCGTGCTCTATATGGTTTCAAGAAGGCTCCTCATGCTTGGTTTGAGTATTTCAGTTCTGTGATTCGAGCTGCTGGTTTCACTCCAAGTGAGCATGATCCTGCCTTGTTTATTCATACTTCTTAGTAGTGTCTTACTTTGCTTCTGTTGTATGTAGATGATATGTTGATCACGGGAGATGATATAGACTATGTGATTTTTTTCAAGAAGAAATTGAGTGAACAATTTATGATGTCCGATTTGGGTCCATTGAGCTATTTTCTAGGGATTGAGGTTCATTCTGATGGTGATGGCTAATACCTCTCTCAGCATCGCTACATTCAAGATATGCTTGCTCGCTCTGGGCTGACTGATACTCGTATGCTGCCACACCCACGGAGCTTCACTTGCAACTTCGACCCACAGTCGGTGTACCCCTGATAGATCCTTCCTGCTATCATCAGCTCGTTGGGAGCCTTGTCTATCTCACTATTACCAGGCCAGATATTGCTCATATTGTTCATGTGCCCAGCTAGTTTGTCAGTGCTATCACATCAGTCCACTATGGTCATATTCTTCGTATGCTGAGATACTTGAGGGGGACCGCATCTAGACGTCTATTCTATGCCAGTTTGAGTCAGCTTCAGCTTCACGCTTACCCTGACTTCACTTGGGCGAGTGATTCTGTTGTTTGTCGATCTATCATTGATTATTGTATCTCTCTTGGTACTTCCCTTAGATAAGTAATGACATCAAAATGTACTTCTATTTCATACACTGTAAGATCGAGGTGGCCGACTAGAGTGGGGTGAATAGACGGTTTTAAAAAATCTTTCGCGCTAAAACCAATATATAATGCGGAAGCAAATAATAAATTAGTTTTGCACAATTAAAACCTAAATCAACTAGGCTCAACTAAGTGCACCAACAATACAAGGAAGCAATTACACAATGATATATAAACAATTAAAGCATGTAATGTAAGTTTCTCAAAGTAAAACACAAGTAAAACAAGATGGACAAAATTATGTTTTACCGTAGTGTTCGGAGACTTGCCGGTCTCCCCTAATCCACGTTGAGGTAAACCCAACCACGTTGGACCGGCTCCACTAATTAAGCCAACACCTCCGAGGTAAGTCCAACCACTTGGACCGGTTCCAAACCGAACCAACACCTCGCTCCACTAGGGTTGCTCTTCCTCCACTCCAGAGATGGCGAGCACCAAACCACTCACAACACGCTGGGCCTTCTCACAAGCTTCTTGAGAAGATCACCGGGCACGACACCTCTATGCCGTCTAGGTGTCGGCAAACACCAAGAGAAACAAATCTCAACTTTCACTTGAACTAATCAAGTGTCAAAGCTCAAGTGGATACACAATCTACTACCTAAGGCAACACATACACTTAGAGTTTGCTCTCAAATCTCATTAAGTGCAACACATGCACAATAGAGAAGAAAGCATTGCTCTTAGCTCAAAGAATAATGAGTATAACACTCAATAATAGCACCAGCAACCTTTCCCAACCGGCCAAGGGGATATATACAGCCCACACACAAAAACTAGCCATTGGGAGAAGATTTCCTCAAATCAGTACAGGGCCGGTCTGACCGCCAACTAATGGCTGGCCGGACAGCCCGTGCCTCCAACGGCTATAAATCTAGCCGTTGGGCCTTCGGCCGGTCGGACCGCCATGCATGCAATGGCCGGTCTGACCGCCGCCGAATAAGTCAGACCGCCAATGCTGGCCGGTCCGACCGCCCGATGCAAATTTGGCTAAGTCCCAAAATGGACGCTCAAAGGGAAATCGGTCCGACCGCCCAACACATGACGGTTCGACCGATTGGCCACCGGTCAGACCGGTCCACACAGGCGGTCTGACCACCAGACCATAGAAGCAAAACACATTTGCTTCACTTCAAATGACAAAACACATTCGCCCATTTGAGTACAATTACAACAAGGTTTCAAAGATGATATTCTCAACTAGTTGCAAAACACATTTACCAACATTTTAGAATACTCATCACAAGAAATAAGGTACATGGATTGTAGCAAGGAGTTGTAGTTGTATGACTACATCCCCATAATTTAAATTTTGGCATCTCCACCCATCGGAATTTAAACTTTGTCAGGTTGTGGATTTACCCCGGCCGACCTCTATTATTCTATGTATGCTTCGGTGTGCACACGAGTGCTCCTCGGAAGAAACTTTGTTAGGTCGTGGATTTATCCCAAACTCCTCCGTTATTATATATGTGTACTTAGGAGGCGTGAATTTCACGTGTATGTATGTAGTGTGCATGTGCGGTAGTGTATGTGCACGTCTGACGTCTACCCTTGGAAAAGAGAAAAACCTTTCTACTCCTAACGTGTCTCACTGCAATCGGTCGGGGGGAAAATGTCCCTATTGTCGAATCGAATCTGGCATTTAGCCAGAAGATGATGCAGAATTCGTCGTTGATGATCTGACGTGGGCTAATTACAGCACAGTAATTAACGCTGACGCATGTGTCCGGTTCGCGTCAAATCAAACGCAGGAAAACATTGCCATGCATGACCATGACCAGGCCGGACGATACCATGCAAACTACGCCGGAAAGCAACATCTACTTGCTACTTCTTACGAGACAATTAATATACTACTGTCTAGCACGTGCAGACAGACTTGTGCTAGATGGAGATAAAAGAGAGGTAAAAATGGAGCGAGTGGTTGGCGAAGCTAGCGCCTGATCGATGCTACTGAAGCTAGCATTATATATATCCTATGTTAAATCCATATATAGCCGGTTTCTGATATCGAGGCAGTGTCCTGAGACATATATAGATCCTTCCCTGCGCAATGTAATGACCTAATATAACGGGAAACATGCATGAACGTGTGGAAACATGATCCCCTGGAAAATAGTTGATTTCTTGCTCATGGAAACTGCTAGCTAGAGTCAAATGCAGGCCGGTCCCATTCACACAAGTCACTATCTCTTCCCTAACTCTCTAATGTAGAGACTGGTCTAACCCAACCACTTGAGTTTGATCTAATCAATTTAATGTTAGTAGATATATAACCCCGTTAATTTATGTTGCTTGTCCGACTTAACTCAGCTTCTTTTGCAATATAGTAAGTGTCCGTGCGCTGTGACGGAAGCATAAACTATATAATTATTCTGAAGCTATTTTAATAACACAGATGACGAAAAAATATATGACTAAATAAGATTAACTTGGAATCATTTACATCCTGATAAAAATTCGGCAAACATTCCATCACCAAATGTAGTCCAAACCATGTACAACAAAATATTGTATTCATAAATTAAGTCCTTCAAATAAGCAGCTAGCGATACAATGAACTTAAGAGATACTTTGCTTCAACGCAATATTGAAACAAAAATAAATGAAATAACATACCATTGAAAGTACTTAAAAAATTGGAATTAAAACTAACATAACCAAGAAGCACAATATAAATAACTCCATTATCTTCTTGGATGCTTGCACATTGTAGCCGATTACCATCTCGGTTTCTTGGTGGCAGGCAGATGAAGATATGAGGGAGAGATTGTATGGTGGTAGAGTTGCCATGAGCTGCAAATGATGCACATGTGTGTTATATACAGAGTTCACGCTCGAAAAAATGGCGGCTAATTACAGGTTTTTAATTCGAAATTTGTGCCAACAAGATAATCTCATCTAGTCATATGGCCAAAGAAAACTGTCGACAAACAATATTTAGTTCGGCCAGCAAACAGCACAAACCAAAATCAGTTAGGCCACCTCATCTGGCACAAATGGCACAAACAAAATTTAGTTTGGCCACCTCATCCGACACAACACAGCACAATCAAACTTCAGTTCGGCAACTTTTCCCCAAACAGATTACTAACAAACCCAACAGACCAAATCGGCTTCAGTTAGCTATGGTTGCAGCCCAAAGATTATGCTGAATCTAACTATTTTTCAACTCACGCATAGCTCATGTCACGAGCAAGGCTCCAAATCAAAACTAAACACTAATCCAACACCATAGTAAGCTCTGACACAGTAAGCTGCAGCGGTAGGTGATGCGGATGGTACCAGTCGGTGGCGACGTGCTGCTTGTTCTCGATGGGCCACCTAAGTGTGTCGTCGAGCTTGTCCATGGAGTTGATCTCCTCCATCTCCACCAGTCGAGACACTGTTAGAATACCTTGTATACTCCTTCGTCCATACGATAGCTTTAGAATCCCTTTCTCTTACGGATTGTAACCCGCTGTATTTCTTCTCCGTTTCCAACTCCTGTAACCGACTCGATGGGGCTTTTCCATCCTATTTAACATGCATCCGCGGCCTCCATAAGAGGTAGAACGCTTCATCCAATCCTGCGTTTTATCATGGTATCAGAGCCACCCATATACCGCCTGATCTAGCATGGCGAGTTCGTCGGCAAGCACCATGAATCCTTTGTCCGGTCAAGCAGTAACGGAGAAGCTGGCCAAGAACAATTATTTGCTATGGAGGGCGCAAGTTCTACCAGCAATCCGTGGTGCTCGCATGGAGGGATATCTCACCGGCGCTACCTGAGTTCTAGATGCAGAAATCTGCATCACCGATGGCGACAAAACCGTCAGGAAGCCAAATCCAGCTCATGAAGTCTGGATGGTTGCAGCTAGATCAGCAGATTCTCGGGTACTTGTTTTCTTCTCTTTCTAGGGATGTTCTAATTCAAGTAGCCACCATGACTACATCAGCACAAGTATGGAGAGCTATTGAAGATATGTTCACCGACCAATCTTGCGCTCGGTCCGTCAATACGCGTCTGGCCTTGGCGACAACCCGAAAGGGCGACTCAACAGTAGCAGATTACATCGGCAAGATGAAGGCACTGGGCGATGAGATGGCCTCGGCAAGATGAAGGCATCGGTCGGACCGGCCATGAGCACGTTCGGACCGGCCGTGACCAAATGAGTCAAAAAAGGGTGGGCCAAAAATAGAGGGTGTAGGCAAGAGAGGGGATTCTATTGCACTTGGTTCCATAATTTTTGGAGTCTTCAGTCAAAAGTTCTATTGGTTTAAAGTTTCCAGTAGGTTTCAGATTTTCAGGAGTTGGAAATCGGCTAAGTCCTTTTGGGCGGTCCGACCGGCCTATAGTTGGCGGTCCGACCGGCAAGGCTGGCGGTTCGACTGGCCCTGAGGGGCGATCGGACCGATTGTCACTTGAACGTCGGTCTTCGTGGCGGCGTTGTTCGTTAGTTAGGTCAAAGTCATGAGTTTCAGGGCATATGTATTGCATAATGCATGTTTTGACTAACGTGGGTCAAGTTGTGAAGAACTTGTTCCCAAATTCGATTTGCTTGTCTATTGTTGTGCAGGTTGCTTGGTGGTCAACGACGGTCAACAGCGAGGATAGTCGAGACTAGGCTTGGAGAGCTGAGGTCCAGAACGATCGACAATGCCAGGTGAGGTCAATGAACTCAAGTATGGTGCAGAATGGACAAAGAGGACCGAACAGACGATTCGGTGCGGCCGGTTTGATCAGCGGCGCGGGAGTCGGTGCAAGTGCCATGGTGGTTTCGGTGGGAGCCGGATGGGAGAGACTTGCCGACATGGAGAGAGCCGTTGATCAACCTACACGTGGCGGAGCAGGCGAAGTGCTTCGCGCAGATGGACTCGGTCTTCGGAGAAGAACCGAGAAGGGGTATTTTGGTAATCTTACCAAATACCACCTTGGTGACCTTTTGCCAACCCGCGGCGCAAAACGACGTAAAGAGAAGCGGTTTAGGTCAAGAGGTGTTGAAGACGGTGCTTTAAAATACGTGTGTGTGTGACCCGTTTGTGTTGGGCCTTAACGGGAGCCCATTTAAGTTAATCTTCTAGAAGGTCTAAACCTCCACTATAAATAGAGGAGGGAGGTGGCTGCACCCCTTCAACCCTTTCATTATTGTTGAAACCCTAATTTTGCTTAGGGAGAGGATTAGTGGAGGTTAGGGTTCTAGAGAGTTTTGATTTGATTTCGTGCTCTTGAATTGAGCTTTGACCTCCATTGATGGAGTGGCTGTAAACCCAAACCCTATCAAATCAATCTAAGGAAAGTTTGCTCAAAGTTGTGTCTCTTTGCTTTCCTTCTTTCTATTTGGTGATTTTGAGTCTTTCCTTGATTCGTGAGTCTTTGATTGATTTCTTCACGTGATCTAGCTTGTTGTGACATATGGGAATACATCTAGGATCATCTTGATCATTAATCACCCATGAGCAAGTTTTTGGATCTAGTTTTCGTTTTGACTCAGTTTTGAACCATCCTCTTCTCAAACGAAAAAAGGTCATAACTTTTCCAAGGATCTTCACAATCTTCGATTGGAATAGGTTCCTGACATCCTAGAGAAGGTGTGTTCCAAGTTTCATAAAGTTTGGAGTTATAGATCAAAAGTTACATCTATTTGCAACTTCATTTTTCGGGTTATTTTTACTGTTTATCAGACTGGAGGTCAGACCGCCCAAGGTGACCGGTCCGACCGCCCAAGGTGACCGGTTCGACTGCCATTAACACAGAGGTCAGACCGCCCAACACTTAGAATTTTAGCCTATGTTGATTTTGGTTGTTTTATTTCGGGGTTTAGATTGGATTCAATCCTAGTCTTCCGATGTACTGGTATATTGATCTTCATAATTTCCATAGCTATTGGAGTGAAATTTGTATTGAATCTGATCTTGGTTGAAGAAGTGAGCGTGCTCCTATTCAACCCCTCTAGTTACCTTTTCGGTCCAACAATTTTAGTTCGTCTAAGACATGCGAGTCCACAAATTTATTTTCAGTCATAGAAACATATGAATTCTTTTTGCATAATAGCAGTCGTTGCTCTTTTCTTCGAGTCGCTGCAGATTCGTCGCCCCAAGCTTTTAAGGTCGCCGCGCTTGCTGTGCACTGCGTCTCTATTGCGCTTCTTGTGTACTGCGTTTTTATTGCGCTTCTTGTGCACTGCACCACCGCCGTCTTGGACTACGATCTGTGTCGTCATGCTTCTATCTATTCCTATTCGACTTGATTTGATAGATTTCTCTATTTGTCGGTTTCTTCATCTTCTTCGTCATGTTGCCGCGGTCGACTTTGCGCCGCACCTTGTATTTTATGGACTGTTGCACGACATCGGATGAGAGATATTTTGTTGACATATTTTCTAAGAGTTGCATGCTACGACGACATTATCAGGACTCAGACTTTAGATTTTTCTATATTTTAGTGTTAACCCTTTCCAAATGCAATGCTATTGCATACGCTTTGCATTTGAGGGGTGTTAAGGATATAAGGGTATTAGTTGTATTTCCTATTGTATTAGGGTTTAGACTTGTGTCCCTTTGTACTCTATATATATTGCTCATTGGGACTCTTCAATATACACAATATATTCATAAGAGATAGCATGGAAGCTATTTAAAGAAAGAACTTAATAGGCATTCATACAAACCAGAGATCAAATCAGATGACATCTTGTCATGCAAAATAAACTACTGAGCATTTCGAGACGGGATGATGTCCTCATAAGCAAAAATGTCACATGCACAGGTCTACAAGAAGTCATGTATACAATATGTTATGACGAACCTTTTAGCTTTTTAAAGCTGGGTAATGAACAAATGCCCATAGTCTTGTGCAAAAAGATGAAGATGAGCCTCATCTCAAGGTTAGCCAAAGGTTTTAATGAAGTTTAAGAACTCTTAAACTTAGCAACCAGCACATATCTCCAACCAATCTCATCTAGTAGAAATTCAATGCAAGATATTCATAGTCCTTAACAAAGTGACCATACTAAAATAATCATATAGCCCAATAGCAGGAAATGACATGCTTGATTATATACCTATGTGGTCTTTTCAAACCATGTGGCTCATTAGTAATTACCAACATGTGTTTACAACCGGCGGATGAAAAACATAAATTTCCTTATGTAACAAGGAAAATACCATATAAACTAACATGGATTGACATATATGCCCCACCCCTTCACCAAATACCCGGCATCACCGCTGCTCTCGGCATCCTTTCACCTCCTCTTGTAGGCCATCTTCACCTTGTCGAACCCATCAAGCAGACTGATGCCCAAAATCTAACAATAGGGACCATCCATCACAACAAGACCGGCAAACATAGCCAATCAACAGATAACCAAAGAAGGCTGATCCTACACATGAACATAACTATTCCCACATCCCAATTCTACCTCATATGGATTGTCGTTCTCCCCAGCGCTGAACTGCTGGCTCCCCGCTGCCGATGCCGCCGCAACAACACAACCATGGTGCTTTACGGCACCACATATATGTTGGGTTGATCTCGGCTAACGAGATTCCGAGATTCAAGGGGGACAAAGCCCCACTAGCACCCTGATCGGGGGCGTAACCAACTTTTGGCTACCGGTCCCGTTCACCCAACGTGATATAAAAGAATTGGACTCGTGCGGGTGTCCAAGGCTATGAGCGTCCAACACAAGATCCGATCTATTCATCGTGTTGTAGTGAGCGAAGACCAGAGCCGTCGTCACCACTACAACGCCGTCGCCATCTCGACATCACACTCTCTCAGGCCGTCGCTCTGCTACCGTCTCCTGCCCCGACGCCGACCGACCCTAAGCTCCAATGGCGTCCTCTGGATCAGGTATACACGCACTTACGCTTCCGCTCAAATGATTAGACTAGATGTTCATTTATGTGCTAAGGTTAATCATGTTTATATCAAGGTTTTACTCTCAGTTTTGGCCTACAATATAACCTTTTGGTCATAGTAATTTAGCACAAATTAACCACTGCCAAAATTGAAAGGAAAAGAAACCCAGCCGACAGATAACAAAGTGCGACAAGATAAGAACTTTATCACAGTGGAATCACCCAACACGCCTCCAATCGACCAAGACTACTATTTTTCAAGCATATATTTAATAAACGTAGGTGTAATTACCTCACGAGCGCATGACGAGGGGGTGACGCGGGGACGCAAGAAGACGGAGCGCGGAGAGGAAAAGGAAGAGTTGGAGGAGGCGAGATTCTGGCGCACCAAGAGGAAGAGCGCGGCAGAGGTGGCCGGCGCTGCCACCGCCGTTGTCTTCATCGTCGCCATTGGGAGGGTGGGAAGAGGCGGGCGCTGCAGAGAGGGACTAAGGGAGGGCGAAGGTGCTGTGGGTGGGGAGTGGGAAATGTGAGAGAGAGACGATGGCATCGTTTAGAGGGAGGGAGGGAGGGCGTCGCGGGTGGGGAGTCGGGTGCGGCGAGAGAGAGACGAGAGGGTGCGGAGGGCTAGGGTTGCGGTGAGGGGGGGGAAGGAAGGTCGCCATTGGATCTAACAGATGGACGACAGAGAGGCCACGATTCGGCACAAAAAAAATTATAGGGAAGGGAAATAAGAATGTTTCACTCATCGTTACTAGAGTATTTTTAAGTAGTAAAGATGAAGGAATTGGGGTACGTTGATTCTTGATAATAATCATGTCTAAAATGGAATTTTGTTTGAAATATTTATTATTATTTATAAAAAAAATGAAAATAAAAAAAAATAGTCCAATTTTTTTAAAAAAAAATAGGCTACTGTCGCTATTTCAAAAAATAGGATAATATCGCTATTTGAAATAGCGACAGTGGCCTAGCAGCGGCGACATAAGCGTTGTCACCACTCCAAATAGCGACAAGACTTTGTCATAATTTCAACTAGCGACAGGGATCTTAAATTTTTTAACATTAAAATTTAGGAAAACTATCATTTCAAATGACGATAGGGATCCCGCAAATCCATATCGTCATTCCAAATGATGACACAATCTACCATATAAAAGGCCCTAAAATTCTGGCATAACTCACTTTTATTTTTTTAAAAAGAGAAAGATGGGAGGGAAGGGAGAGGAGCAGAGAAGAGTAGAGGGGAGGAGAGAAGCTAGCGAAGCACTGCCCGTCCGGTCGCCCACCTTTCAGGTAAATTTTTTTAACTGAATAGATTACATAGTTTTAGATGTACGATTACATAGTATAGTATATTGTACATAATCCTTTTCAGTTGGCAGTTTAGTTTTAGATATGTGGTTAATTATGATAATCTTGTTTAAGGTGCAGTACGTCAAATATGTCGGATGCCACCAACTTCAAAATTTACTACGGTCAGGGGACTATTCTTGAGGGTCCCGAGGAGATTGATTTGCATTATTTCCAATCGGCGACCGTGACCGTAATAAGACCAGAGCAGCGTACATGGGACGCTGTGATGCACTGGTTGTTCCACTCATTCGATTTGGACCATACTGTGTATGATATGAGATTGAGTTGCCTTGCCAACCGAGCACCGCATGACACATATTGGGAGTTAGTGCAGCTCAAGGGAACAAAATCATGATAGTCATATGTACGCAGGGATTTGGTCCTTCTAACCCAGGCATATGCCAAGCCTACTCCTGCATCGGCGGCTGGACAACAAGGGGGTGGTGATGCTGAAGAAGAAGTCGGGGACTCCAACCACAGCGCGGCGCACACAATGGCCGAAGATCCGGAGTTGTTGATCCTGTCAAGGAAGACCCTGTGGAAGGAGCTCCTTTAGTCAGACAGCTAGTGGGCTTGCTAATGAGGGTGGGGAGCTTAAAGCCCTAGTGCAAAGGATGGATCTCGAAGATTAGGACTACATGACATTGTCTGGAGATGAAGGATCTGATGATAAGGATGTTGTGGACCAGCAGGTGGTTCCATCCGAGTGGAACACATACTAGTTCGACAACCTCATCGTTAACGAAGGCTCTCATGTGCCGTGAGAGTATGACCAGAATGAGGTCAGGCAAGGAGCTATGTACATATGCAAGGAGGTCGTGCAGGAGGCGGTCAAATTCTGGACCTTGTCGGTGCGGCGTACATTCACAGTCGTCAAGTATAAATTAAGACACTGCGACATGAAGTGTGACATAGATGGATGCCCTTGGAGAGTGCACGCATTTTAGCCTAAGTGGGACACCTAATGGAAATGCTCTATAGTGGTCCCTCAAGTGTCGTCAATGAGTCAGTGCAGTCTCACAAGAACCTATCACCAGGCTTCATCGTGAACCTCATGTATAGTGAGATTATGGATAATCTAGATTTTGAGCCATGATCCATCATTCGAGCGATTGAGATAAGGTTCTGGTACATAATCAGCTATGCCAAGGCGTGGAGGGCAAAACAGAAGACATTGGAGTCAAGGTTCATTATGTTCGAGGACTCATACCACAACCTCCGCGGATTACTCCGAGTCATACAAGATAGGAATATCGACACTCATGTCAACATTCAAGATTCCATGCATCCGACGTGGGGCAAAAAGATGGTACTGAAGCGAGCATTCTTCGCCTTTAGTCCATGCATCAATGCATTCCAACACTTTCGTCCAATCTTGTACGTGGATGGTACATTTCTAACTAGAAAGTACAAGGTTCGGATACTGATTGCAATAGCGACGGACGAGAACAATCAAGTTCTTCCCTTGGCATTCGCTCTTGTTGAAAGCGAGAACACGAACAGCTGGTTGTGGTTCCTGAGGAATTTGAGAATTTTTGTTGTATGATCGGTATGTGGGCTTGCTGAGTGCAATAACTTAGCTACATTAAGGAGAGAATGAACCACTTCCATGGACAGATCTGCAGAGCAAGTGGTGATGAGGCACTTGGGTGCAAATTTCTACAAGCAATTCTACAACAAGGATTCGATCAACATGTTCAAGCGGTGTGCAACCAGAACCAGCAGCGAAAGTTTGAAGCACTCTCGAAGATTCTGGATGAGCGGACACGGATGCACAGAAGAGATGCAATGAAAATGGCTGCTACAAGTGCTGACCAAGCCGCTGAAGCATTACCACAGCTACCCATAGATGGTCCTAGTGTGGCGAGGAAGACGGGGGCGTAAGTGAAATACTTCTCGGACTAGATTGAGCACGAGCCTAATGAGAAGTGATCGCTGCTACATGACAGGGGTGGTACTCAATATGGTATCATGACAACCAATCTAGCCAAAATGTACAATTGTGTCATGTGCGGTGCAAGGTGCCTCCTTTTGGTTAGTATTGTGGAGGTAATTCTCCGCAGTACCACAAATTACTTTGTTGACAGAAGCAACAACGCGTCACTCATCATGGCAAACAACAGAGTACTCTACTCCACCATGATCGCCAAGGAGATGGAGGAGAAGAGCAAGAAGGGTGAGATGCATCGAGCATTTAAGATGGGCACAAGCGAGCTTCACTTCGAGATACTGTGCAGAGATAAAGGATGCCGCGGGACGAACCACGAGAGGACCATCCACGAATGCACGCTACACTGCGCTAGTTGTGTATGCACTTGCAATAAGTCTCTTCTTTTGCATAGGACCTGCTCCCATATCATAGTCGTATGTTCAATAGTGGCGCAGCATCCTGTTACCTCTCCGACTATTTCAACAAGGATGAGGTGATGCAAACCTGGAGTGTAGAGATGTATGATTACAGTGTGGTTGGCCATTTCATTGGCCATCTGACCTGGGAGCAACTTATTTGGGCCGCGGACATTGATAGGCTGAAGAGAAAAGTTGGCTGGCGATAGGTATGGCGCATCAAGAACGATATGGACAAAGCAGAAGCCGGTAGTCGTACGAAGAAGTGCTCCATTTGCAGGGAATCTAGGCACACCTTCAAGAAATACCCTACAAGAAATCCACAGGACGAATGAGACATCGGCAGTTCGTACATCGCCGTGGGGACCTCATTCGATTGCCCACTCGAGGCGGACCACATGGCGGACGTTGAGGTCACGGCCACGAGAAATGTTTGTTCTATTGAAATGTGTGGTGCCCAATGCTCTGTAATATCACTTTGATTTGTCAAAAACTAGGTGATGATGTCGTGATGAATGGTTTGTAATTCCAGTGTGATTTGTTCGCAAAATATATGACGGTGTTCTGAATGTTATGTAATGTCATTGTGATTTATCGACAAAGATGTTATGACATTGTGCTGAATGTTATGTAATATAAGTGTGATTGGTCGACAAAAGATGTTATAACGTTGTGCTGACTATTTTGTAATATCATTGTGATTTGTCTACAAAATATATGCCCGAAAATAGTAAGTAAAAAAGCAATAGTGACAGGGTCCCTATCGCCATTTCAACTAGCATCAGGGACCTTTATGTACTGTTCACATGTACTGCTCACCGACTTGGTTTGCTGGTTCACACGGTACTTTTCGCCGGTTTGGATTATTGTTCACGCATGTGTTGTTCACCGATCATGTATATTCAGGGGTAGACCCCCATTGTAAGCAAGTTTGAGTTGAAGAAAAATACATAAAAGTCACATGTTTATATATCGCATAATGAGTATATGTGTTACGAAAATTCTCATATGGGGTTTTGTGATTTGCGTGAATATCGGAGGGTGGGCTTTTCTTCCAAGATCTGTGATTGATCATCTCACCAATTTGTGGCATCCTGAATTGCTCATAGTTAGGTGTTATTCTTTGGGTTTGATTTTGTTTCTCCTTGAATTGATTCAACATCAACCAAGTATCATTACTTGCTCTGGAGATACACTTGTTCTTCCCTTTGCCGAACTAAGGAGGAGGAAAGGTAGAATTTTACTTCGATCAAGATTGAAATTCAAGTACCGTGAAAAATTAGACTAGATTACGCATCAACCACACATTGATACAGAAACAGAATTCCCGGAAAAATAGTTGATTTCCTGCTAATGGAAACTGCTGGAGTCAAATGTAGGTCATGGCATGGGACCCATGTACGAAGGTTCACACAAGTCACTATCTTCCCTAATTCACTACTGTAGAGACCGGTCTAAGCTAAACACTTGAGTTTGATCTAATCAATTTAATGTTAGTAGAAATTAGTACTATATATGTTGCTTGACCAATTGGTTCTCGATAATAATCAGGTCTAAAATGCTGCTTGACCATGGGTCATGGACATCTGTACGTAGTGATAAATAATATATTCACTGTCCGATCAAGTCTTGGACGGCTTAGAGAAGTTATGGACATCCCGAGATCCTATACACACACGCGCGCGCATAGCTAGCATTGATTTCTGGCCAAAAGTCATAAAGTCATCGTTTCAGTGATTAGTCCAGGGAAGAAAGCAAAACGCATGCGTTCAGTCTAACTGCAAACGTATGAGATCCAAGCTAGCTATAGCATATGATATCCCTACTAAGTGATAGGCAAAACTGGTACCGAATCGAATTCCGGTAGAGGAGCGGGAAGCGGTTACCGGTTTTCTTGAAAAAATTTGGTTGAATTTTATTTGAATTTATTTAAAATTTAATTAAATTTTAAATTTTAAATTTTAAATTTGCAAATTCCAAAAAAATTGATCGGGATTTTAGATCTCGGACCCTAGCCGATAACCGGTAACCGGCCGGCCGGGAATTTTTCCTGACAGGCACACGACTTGTTTTCATTCGAGATAATGACCACGGAATCGATCGAAGAAAAGAATGGCATATATTCAGACCGGACGGGCGCCCAGCTGCCAAACAAGCGCCCCCGGGAAGGGACAGTTAACCCAGCAGCAGTGGATCGCAGGACCGTTGTACTCAAATCTGTGTGCCACACTCATAAACGAGCCTAGTTTGTCAGGTTACATATATGAGCATGTCTAATCTTTTCAGTCATTAGTTTCCACAGCTGACCAGCCAATTGCATGCCTACACAGGTTCATACACATGGTTCGGCTAAGAGTGAGTACTATGTTCTTGCGTAATCCTTGCGTTAGATTTTGGATTTTAGGCTTAGGATTAATGCTCTTTTTTTTTTTTTGAAACAGACGTGTACATGAACGAATCGACAAGGGAAGTATAATTAAGTAGACCAGTTAAAGGACTAACAACCGCTTTGCTACATTAATTTGTGGTTTCATTGAATCCATCACCGTAAGCTAGCTAGCCTGCAGGTTTACCTGACAAATTAACCAGAGTGCGCGAATAATATGCATGTGTTCACCGGTTTAGCAATTACCGAACGAGATAGGCAACAACGAGTCAATGACTTGAATTTCCAGGAAATGCTACACGTAATGATCAGAGGAGATAATCGAGAACAGAAACTAAGACCCGTTTCATATGCAATTAATCAATCGGCCGGTAGGTAGGCTGGCCAATTAGTCCTCACGCATGAAGAAGAAGCAAGCGTATCTAGGACAAGAAGAAGCAACACACATATACTGATAAAAGGTAGTACATATGCTGTTCTTACTCTATCCACTCCACTCTAGCTAGCTAAGCTTATTTATACCTCACCACTCCAGCAGTTCCCTTTCAGTTAAATTAGCAGCTCATCACACTTAGAACACCCTGTCTGAAACCCTCATATTTTTCCCGTATTCCCGCGGGAATTGTGAACATTGCGTCCATGGGGAGGGCCCCGTGCTGCGACAAGGCGACGGTGAAGCGGGGGCCGTGGTCGGCGGAGGAGGACGCGCGCCTCCGGTCCTTCATCCAGCAGCACGGCACCGGCGGCAACTGGATCACGCTGCCGCGCAAGGTCGGCCTCAGGCGGTGCGGCAAGAGCTGCCGGCTCCGGTGGCTCAACTACCTCCGGCCGAACATCCGGCACGGCGGCTTCTCCGAGGAGGAGGACCGCGTCATCTGCGGCCTCTACGCCGCCATCGGCAGCAGGTGGTCCCTCATCGCCGCGCAGCTGCCCGGGAGGACCGACAACGACGTCAAGAACTACTGGAACACCCGCCTCAAGAAGAAGTTCCTCGGCCTCGTCGGCAACGGCAAGCCGCCGAGCATCATCAAGTCGCCATCACGACGGCTGCACGGTCACCATTACGCAGCAAATGTTAATGATGAAGCACTAAATCTAATGCCACCTCTACTGTCTTCGGACGGCCAACCGTACGGTACTATTGATAATAGCAGCAGCAGCGGCAGTGGCGTTGACATGCACGTCGGAGCCGGAGACGGAGGGGGCATAGGCATGGCAACAAGCGCGAATGCCACCGTCGTCACGAGCCACGGCTACGATGCTTTCACTGCCGGTGAGACTGCAGCTAATTCGAGCTACTTGTGCTCAACGGCGGCGACGGAGCTCGACGAGATCTTCCGTTCGATCGGCAGCACGAGTGGCGGCGGCGGCGGCGATCTCTCTCAGTGCACGGAGGCGCTGGTGAACTGGTGTCAACAAGGTGAAGGTTTGCAGCAGCAACACCATGGCATGCCGTACTGGTAGTGGTGATCGACAATGTGATATGGAATGGATGCATGCATTGTACATTCATAATTACAGAGGAGATGCTGATTCTTTCTCTTGGTTTAATTTGTTAAACGTGGCATGCATGTTATTGAGTAATTAATAAAACGTTACTATTATTCTGGTCTTTTATTCATGGCTCATGCATGGTTCATGGTTGGCTTAATATTTGTGAGAAGCTTACGTTTAATTTGTGCTTAACTGATGGATGCAATATTACCGACCGGTATGGTACCCGTATCTTGTAGCTAACGGACATGGTTTTAGTTCCACTAACATATCATATGTTAGACGGGTTTATTTGTGAATTTTCCCGGATTTCGGATTTCGATATATACCATGGCTATGTCAATTAATATTGGATTGGATAGTGGATCGATACTGAAATACTGCAAAGATTTTAATATTTGATTGTGTTGCTTCAATCAGTTATCCACATATGTGTCAGCATTAATCCAGCCATGAACTTTTTATGTGTTCATTTCGATCCCATGGCAGTGGCCTATGGCCTTGTTTTAGTTACACTAGCTAGCCGGTCATGTTCTCAACAAGAGAAGTTAGTTTTGCTAGCTCTAATTAAGCTGCAACATATGCATATATATTGTTGTGCTGGCTGGCTGGGCACATTTTGGGAGAGAAATTTGAGTCATTTTCCATCTCCAAGCAAGTACCTACGTTGAGAGATCATCAGGAGATTGCTGTCATCAGGGACCTGGCAGCGCATGAGTCGTCTAAGAAAGTCTTGTTAAGCTCTAGAGCTTAAGAGGTCACCACTGACATCAACAAGACCCTTCATCCCCTACACTTGGAAGTCAGTACTCCAAAGTGGGGTGAAATTTCATCTACTCGTACACTCTATATGGAGACGCACTTTTGTCAAAATCAAACACACAATACCTCAAAGAGTTCAAATACAGCGGGGGAGCTGCAGCCAGCTGAGAAAAACCAGAGCGGTTGGCTGACTGGCCTAGCTAGTCCAAGTAACATGTGGAAGACAAGTCCATAGATACACTACAAACATCATGCATCTATTGACTAAATTGAAGTAACAAAAACACCAATCAAAATTATCAAGCTGTGTACCACATGCATTTTGCAAATATTCTACATCAGTGTTACAGATCCACTCTCTTAAAGGCCTGCTTTGAGGGAGACAACAAGAAGTTGCTGGTGAATTCTCCTGCATGACACAGACCCTTGTTCTTTGCACCGGCAGCAATAGAAAGGACCTTTTTTTTTTCTTTCTTTCAAGAAACAGTAGAAAGATTACAGTTGACAGTAAACAAAGAGGAAGGGAACACCACCAGAGACAGCAGAGACAATATATATTTGTTGAAATCAGCAAGCCCTGGATTTCTCTGAGGCACTGCACAATACAAAAAGAAAATCCCCAGAGATTTTGATGACTAGACTGATGGTGACTGTAAAGTTTGATGGGGGAATATGCCTCCCAACTGCTAGAGATATGGTAGATAACAGCCCAATGCTAAATGTCAAGTACTGCCACCAAATACAAAATGATGGCACATGATTCTTGAATAATATGGATTAGATTAACCAAAGGTGCACTCCATGCAGGACAAGAGCCAAGCGGCCAGGCATGAAATCCCACTTTTACATGCTTACAGCTATGATAGCTCAGAACACCAATTAGTATAATCTTCAATACTTCATGTAGCTCATTAAACATTAGAAGATGGAAACTCGGAAAGCTACCCAACAGACGAGTTGAAGTTAAATAATTGAGGTGTTAAAGCAGGCAGGGATAATCAAAGAACCAATGGAAAGGAGGAACAACTTCATTCCTAGATCGTTTTGCGCAAAATATGAATTTCATACAAGATAACTATTGAGCATTACATCAACGCATGCAAGGCTAAGTCTTGAATCCACTAACTAACATGAGTCACTAACACAGATATCAGACGAATCAAAACACCAAAATTGCACTCCAGAAATCATGATGATGCTCTCTTAGACTGCTATCTAATATTAGCCCGTTTTTCTCGGCGTATGTTGTATGATGTATGTAGCTGTACATTTACATGAGCGGACAGATGGAGGGGTTAGTGGTTAATTAGTTATCCATTGTTCTATTCTGATAAACCTCTTTTCTGCAACCTGATAAGGAAAGTAATTGATCTCACAGCACGCTGCAGACGGCTAACGGGGAGTCCTTTCAGTGTTGGGTGGGACAAATCCCTTCTGGGTTCCTTGCAGGTTTCTTTGCCGTTGGACTCACCCGAGCTACAACCTTCGTCCTCATCCCTCCCGACAGTCTGAATTTTCTCCAAGGGTATATCTTCAGTGTCAGGGAACTGGCAATAAGCAGAATGAAGTCGGTGGTGGATTTCATCCATTCTTCCAGAACGCTCGTCTTCCCTGTCCATGTCCATTAAATCCTGCACAATCAGAACTCAGCAATCAATGACCCAAGAACTCACGATCACGATAAAGAACACCTAAGTTCATCACTGTAGTTTCGTTGCCCAAAAAAAAAAACCAGTCTATTTGGAACTAATATTAACCTGTGCTGGAAAAGTTCTGAATAATGGGAGAAGTCGGTTTCTGCAATACTGATTGAATAAAAGAGTAAGGATGATAAGAGGTATGGTGAAGCCTGCAGCTACTGGTGATTCTTTAAGGCCAAATACACCAAGGCAGATGATCTGGGTGAGCACGAGAGAGAATATCACCGTGTTGTGTGCTATTGGCCAATACAAACCACCTGTGTCATATCTTGTGCGGTAAACATTGAGCAACTGAAAACAACACAAATAGTGTATCATTAGCATGTAGAACCAAATCAACCAATAGGCTTTAAGGCTAACAAATAAAAAAATATTATTTTACCAAATATTCTTTGATAAGAACATGCACTTCATTTACCAATTTTAATTGCATATACAGTGTAAGCTACCACATAGACAGCATGTTCACCTATAACTGCAACATAACAATGATGATTGATGGAAATATTCATAATTACATATTTATGGATAAAATTAAAGCTATGGGCTTCCAAAGAGAATACCGTCTCTAGGTTCTCACCTGATTGCGGTATACGACATAACCAAGGAAAAAGTACACCAGCAGAAAAGGTAAGATCAGAGGTGCCAATACAGAGCACGTGAAGCCCAATAGTCCAAACAACATAACTTTTGGTACTTCTGTGTGATAGGGGAACGAGGGCACAAATTCTGTATCTTCTTTCATTCTCAGAATATATTTCCTTATAAAATTCCATATCAGACCAAAGAGTTGCATAACTTCAGATGATAAACTGGCCCATCCTGAAGTCAGAACATAAGTGATGAAGAAGGTAGCCTGAAATGAAAATAAATTTACAGAGTTATAGGGAAATGTCAGAACAAAATTAAAGAAAGGACAAATATAGTATCTTTCTACACGCAAGAAGCCTTTTGTTTGTAAACTTCGAACTATTGATCTTTCCGCAGCATGAAGACAAAAAAGAACTTAGACGCGATTTACCTGCCCAGGTACAGCTCTAGCAAGCTGGACAGGGATGTCCTTTGGGCTTGATAACACATTCAGTTGGCTTATGACAGTACCAGATAATACGTTAACAAAGAATATGTTCCAAATTGTGAAGTACAGCACTTTACAGCAAGCACTCCTCTTCCTTTCACTGTGAGATGTAGGCCCCTCTAATGTAGAAAATAGTATCATTGTTGGAGCAATGGTGTATAGAAATATTTGCAGTATAACACTGGGAAGGTATCCAGTTACTAGCTGGCTCATGTATTTCCTGCACATGAAAGAGTAGTTAATAGACGCCGCATACAAATGAACAAAAGGCCATATTTATATGTTGAATAGTGCATCAACAACACCCCAAAGCACAAGATACATCAAACTGTGTTCCTTTACATATTTGAGTAGACTAACTTCAGCATATTTTAATCAGTCTAAATCTTAACAATAGGATATATTTTTTCAGTTCTGAATTAGATCTGATGCACACTACAGTCTACAAGTCACTAGATATGAAGATGAACTTTATACTAACAAGAGGTCACTTCCAGTATAATTTAGGTACTTACTTCTTCAATATCCCCTTTAGGAAAGGAAGCTTCTGCTGCAACTGCTCTAGCTGAGATAATCCTTGTATGAATGTCACCGGTATCAGAAATAAGAACATAAAAACAATAGAACCTAGGAGCGTGGCAATTCGGCGAATCCAAAGCTGCTTGTAGGGTATCCAAAGATTTGACCAATACAAATCATCTGGTTCTGGAGCTAGATTAGTAACCCATTTCATAGGGTTGGATGTTTGAAGCATTTCTGATGCAACAAGTGCAGCATACCGAGTTTTGAAAAATACAAAAGCAGTTGCACATTCCTGTGTATAATTCCACAATTAAAGTTACTAATTTATACTGACTTATTGATGAATTTAGTAAAAGAACCAATATATGCAATATTGCAAGTTGAACCTCATCATCTACGTTCAAGCTGGAATCATTCAGGTCAGCTTTCCCTTTGTTCTGCTCAAATTCGGTGCGCAACAATTGGAAAGAATTCGAATAGGCTCCACAAAGACAACATCTATATGTAATTGCTCTGGAGCTCTGATCGACAGTAGTGTCCTTAAAATGTTTGAATTTCCTATATGCCTTCTTTGCACCAGTCTGTTAGAGGATTAAATAGATTTAGACCAAAAGCAAAAAGCAAAATACAACGATGCAGATAAAAAGGTATACTTCACCACTTCATGGAAAAGGCAAAAAGGAAAAAAAAAACACATGGAAGGAATGTGCAATATCATAAGTAGGGTTTTACATTATCTATTTATCTGCCATAGTGATTATCCAACTATGAGAAAAGTAAGCCTGCAATTAACAACATTAAATAATAACAACTATCTTAACAGTACTGTTACATTTCCCCCAAACAATTATTTAGTTGTTCAGCAATTTTTATATGGCCCGTGTCTTTGAGTATCGCTTACCATTATCTTCTGAATTTTCCCAACTTTGTAAACAACTTGATGGAATAGGTAACTTGATGCATGATACTTGGTGAAGAAATCATCAACAGCATTACTGCATGATTCTTTAGTTGTATTTGGTATCCCGTGAACAAGGACAGTAAAATGGCTCGGATTAGGTGTTGCACGTGTAAGATGAAGGAGCCTCAGCCTAGCAATGCGATTGTACTCCTAAAAGATCAGGTAGAAAAACAATATCAAATGTGTTCCTGAATACGAGGAGGCAGGACATTTCAGTAATTCATATGGGCAAAAAACTTACATGATAAAGGAGAATGCAAGCTACTCCAGATATTATATACAGGGCTACACAATTGACCCAAAGCCTGCAATGAAATGAATCAGCACATAAACTGAACACGAAATCATGTATACGATACCATGTTATGAATATTATGTGTATGTATTCAGAGGCCCAATAGGCAATATATATAGGGCATACAAGACGTGTATGCCATATACAGATAAGGCAATACAAAAGAGTTCCTATCTCTAACACATATGACTAATCAACCCTGATTAGAGGCAAAACAAGAAAACACTGCAAATACCAATAATCAACGCAGCATAAATATCACTTCAACCATTGGTAAAACCACCTTACAGTAAAACTAAAACAAGTTTCTTAGCTCACCATCTTGATCTCACTTGCACATTTCCGATCGTAAAGATATCCAATGATTCTGAAGGAATCCGAACATGATGTATATCATGTCCAAAATAATTCAGTGGAAGAATTCCAAGAACACACAGAAGGGCAGCTAGGGAGAAGATGCGTATGCTGTTGAAAAACGAATGTATTAGCATGCGAATTTGTTATTGAGATTAAATAAATAGGGGGGAGAAACCTAAATATATATTTTTAAAAAAATAAGACATGATGTCCAATTCTGCATAACAGCATGTCAAGAAGTTCTGTTTTAGATGCAGCTGTGACAGTTACAGGTTTTCTTCTCCTTCTGATTCATATCCCATATATGTGTTCAAAAACTCAGCAATCACATACCGATTTCTACTGAAACCGACGTAATGATACAAAGGGATACATATGTAACAGAAATGAAGTCCTGTATTACCTGAATACAAGAATTCTATTGAAAACAACAGCATCCAACCCAGCAGCAGCCAAGATCTCTTCCTCGGTACACTGCAGGGCCTTCACTATCCAGCCAGTGGACGGAACAAATCTCTCCAAAATAAAAGCCTCTCGGAGCCTATTATTCTCCTCAGCAATCCTCCGCCCAAAGTAGACCCTGACATTAGCTGGTTGCTTTCTCAGAACAGAATAGAGCGACAGAAAAAGCACACAGAGGCCAATGTTGATACCCGCAGAGGTCAGAAGTGCACTGATTTTCATCGCTTCCTATCCAACAACGCACACAACACAGCGTATGTCATCTAAACACAAGCACAAACATCATCCTTGATACCCTCAGAACCTGCATGAAGAGGAAGAGATTCCTATAACACATCTAGACTACAAATATAAATCATTACAAGATCTCCCTCAAATAAGCAGCACAAACGGCATCGCTGCCGGTTTGTCTGTGGAAAAACCAATCCCATCATGAGCACATGTGCAGCATAATCGTGCTACACAAAGTTAGCTAGATACATCGGATTTGAAGGTGAAGCCAATTGCTCGGCGTGGAGGTGCAACAGGACAATCGAAACTTGATCAAAGTAGTACATAGTATATTCCAAGGTAATGTGCCCAAATCAGCCTTGTTTATAATCTATAAAAAAATGATGTGATAGCACTGGCAACATCGTTAGCTGGAACCGAATGAATCCAAGCTGTCTAGTTCACTTAACAGGTAGATTAGATTCGATCATCGGAATCAGTTATGCGTGCGGGCATCAGCAACACTAGACTACCACGCGACCGAAAGTCGAATACCTCCAAGTTCGAACTAAATTACCTAATATACAAAACATCAAAAGTCGGAGTCGGAAAAAAAAATAAAAACAAAGCAGCCGCCGGCTATCTGCCGTTAACAGCAGGGGGAAAAGTTCGAACTAGGGAAATCGATTAACAAATGCGGGAACAAACGGAGTACCCAGCATCGCACCGAAACATCCACTATCACTTTACTCGAATCCGCGCGACGATTTTGCCGGCTGAATCAATCTCTCAAACTAGCGAACTAGCAAACGAGAGAGAGAGAGAGAGAGAGAGAGAGAGATCAGTTACCTCCAAGTGGACGGGAGCACGCCCAATCCAGCAAACGCCGCCTCGAAAAGGGAAAAAAACCTACACCATTAAGGGACCAAAAAAATCAGGAGGGACACGTAAATTTAATCGGAAGCATCAGCGGGGAAGGGCGCGGACGAAACAAACAGGCCATCACCTTGACGAGCGCGGCAATGGCGAAGAACCAGAGAGAGAGAAATGCGAGAAATCAAAGTTGGAGTTGGAAATGGAAATGGAAGTGCTGTCTGTGGAGTCGGAATGAAAGCAAGCTTGCTTTTCGAGAAGGGGAAGCGACCGCGAGCGAGAGGAGTTAATGGGCCCGCTCGCAGACACGTAGGCTCCGTCGTATCCGTATCGCCATTGGATTGAGGGCTAATGGCTGTGATCGAGACACGCAGGTGGTTTCCCAAGAGATTTCGTTGACCGACCACGCCGACCTAGACAGCGACAAGCAGTTAACATTACGAATTCAGTCATGGCATTTTTTTTTTCCTTTCCTTTTCTTCTTCTAAGTCTAAGATGAGGGAGGGGGCAAAGGAACCAGTGGACACGTGCCAACAAACAATCAATATTCAAAGATTTCGGTGCTAATTACTAGTAATAATAATCTGTCTGTCGATGGGCCTAGCCTAATTGCCAAGGAAAAGCAAGTACGTGTAATTAATTGAGCCATAGTTGGTAATAATCATGCCGAATTTGTGGACTCATAATCCAAGCGTACGCCTAATTGATCCATCACGTCGCATCCTGCAACTACAACTAGCTAGCTAGTTTGTCAAACCTACTTTGATGGACGATTTCCTGCGTCCGTTCAGCCAGCCCACTCACCCTGCAACTGCAGCACAACCAACATGCACAGATCACAGCCCACCCACCGGCCCAGTAAAGAGATCAATAAACTTGTTTCTTTTTGACAAGTCTTGTTCGTTTCAGTTTCTAGCTCGTTTAGTATATATTTTTCAGTACAATAGCAAAAATATCTCTTCCTCCAACGAAATGGCACCCATTCCGCGTTCAAAATGCACGGAATATTTTTAGCAATAAATATTATCAAAACATATTTTCGAAAATAGAATATTTTCTATTAGAGAGGTACCTTCGTTGTATTTCTCTTTTTTACTTTGCTTTTATTCATATATGAATTTAATTGTACAAGAATACAATACTATATTTATTACAAATTATTTAAACTTAACCTTTATTTTTCATCTTAGATTCGCCAGCAATTGTTTGTAGCTTTGCATTTTCGCCTAACTTGTGCGCTACCACTCGCTTATTCATCCGACACGAGCTACAGTATCTTCTTGTCGAGCCCGAATCGCCTGGTGAAGAAGGCGTCGCGCACCCAGGCGGGCGACGCGGCCAGCGCGGCGAACAGCATCGTCATGCTCCCGTACACGATCTCCCGCGGCGGCCGCGGCCCCAGCACCCGCCGCGCCACGTGCCGCGCGAACGTCCCCGCCTCCGTCGCCTTCCCCGTCTGCGACGCCCGCGCCCGCTCCTCGATCGCCGCTGCGAACTCCCGGTACAGCCGCCACTCCCCCTGCCCGGCGAGGCCCGCCGCGTTCGCGTGACCCAGCCCGGACCGCACCGCGCCGGGCACCACCTTCACCACGTGCACCCCGAACGGCCGCACCTCCACCCGCAGCGCGTCCGTCGCCGCGTGCACCGCCGCCTTCGACGCGCAGTACGGACCCGCCCACGGCGTCGCCACCAGCCCCACCACGCTGCCCACGTTCACCACGCGCCCGGACCGCCGCGCCGCCATGTGCGGCACCACGGCGCGCACCATCCGGAGCTGCCCGAGGAAGTTCACGTCCATGGCGCGCCGCACATCCTCGGCGCGCAGCTCGGCCAGCGGGCCCGTGCAGCCGATGCCGGCGTTGTTTACGAGCACGTCGACGCGCCCGTGGTCGGCCAGCACGCGTTCCACGGTGGCGGCGACGCTCTCGTCGGAGGTGACGTCGAGGGGGAACTGGTCTGCGTCGAGGCCGGCGAGGTCGGGCACGCGGTCGGGGATGTCTGTGGCGACGACGCGGCAGCCGAGGGCCGAGAAGGCCTGGCAGTACTCGTAGCCAATGCCTCCTTGGGCGCAGCCGGTGATGAGCACCACCGGCTTGTCCTCCTCGGCGTCCGCGCCATCGCCAACCTTGGCGTCCTTACCCATGGAAGCAAACAGAGCAGGCAATTAATTCGTGTTGTGAATGCAAGAATGTACTCCACTAGTGCATTTGCGAGTGTTGATATAGGAGTTCTGCAGATCAATGCGCGCATTGGTACGTGTTCGGGATGTCCGTCGAGAGGATTAATTTGCGTTGCGCGGGGAATATGCACGAGGGATATGCGATTGCTCTCTTGGCTCCTTTCGTTTGGTTGAGCTGGATCAGCTTAATTAATTGGCCTTCATGATCTACGATGTTTTTTTCTTTCTTTTTTTGGATTGATTCACCTGTCACTTCTTCTTCTTCTTCTTCTTCTTCTTCTTCTTGGGAGCACCGGCCGCTATTAATACAAAAGAATGGCGCAAAAAGTCTTTTGCTGTGTTGTCGGGAAAAAAGAAAAAAACAACATTGTTTACACGTAGTTACGAATTGAGCTCAATGTTAAATGGGATCGATTAAAATCGGCATGCATGTATAGATGTACAAGAAAGAAATCCAGAAACATGCTTCCGAATTTTATCTCAGTGGCAGATTCTAGCAGTTCGTGTTAACTTGTTCAGGAGCCAAACCAGAGCATCGATCGAGCTAGAGAAAGAATGACGTACTGTGTTCTTCGGTCATGGATGGAGCTGCAGTTGGATCATCGATCTAACAGTTGTAACCGTGACTGAAGGTTGGAAGGAGCTGCAGTGTGACCACCTCCTCCTCTAAACTACCCTTGAAACCCAAGCTCCCATGCATGGAGGTTCAAGTCGGCAACGAAGGAATCCAGGGAGTGCTCGGCGGTGGAGGCAGGAGGCGCCGCACCTGGCGACGAGGCGAGCACGTCAGCATACCCAATTCTTGGTTTTTCGTTCATCGCCTTGGTGTTTCTTGGGCGGTGCAGGCGATTAGGACATGGTGTGGTCGCGTAGCACTGCTCCTTAATGTACACGCTTCAGGTGGCCAAAATTCAGAAGAACAGTGAACATTTGTGTGGCTAGGCCAAGAGATATACGAGAGTAAGTGTACTCCATTGATTTTGTAGCATGTAATGCGAGTATATATTGTTATGAACAGTGTTTGTATTCAATGAGTTAATATATATACAAGTACATGGGTGTTACATATGCAAAGAGCCTCTTGTACAATATACATCTAACACCTTCTCTCAAACTTATGGTGGATCAACAACATTAAGTTTGTAGAGATAGAAACCGTGCTGAGCTTTGGTCTACGCTTTTGTGAAGGAGTCTGCCAACTGAAGTTCCGTAGGCACATACTGAAGAGCAACAATCTGATCCTGCACCTAGATCCGCATGTAGGAAGCATCAACACCAATATGCTTTGTAAGCTCATGCTTCACCGGATTTGTAGCAATGCTAATAGCCCCTATGCTGTCAGACGAAAGAGGAGTGAGTTCCGAAATAGAAACACCAAAATCCTCAAGTAACCACCGTAACCAAGTAACCTCCGCAGTCAACAAGGCCATAGCTCACAACTCAGTCTCAGCACTCGAACGAGAAACTGTTGTCTGCTTCTTAGTCTTCCAGTCAATGAGAGAACCACGAAGAAAAACACAATAGGCAGAAAGAGACCGACGATTAGAGTGATCACTAACTCAAGTAGCATCAGAATATGTATAGAGCTGTAAAAAGTTGGAACAAGGGAAAAACACATGACGAGTGATGGTTCCACGAAGATATCGTAGAACACAAAGAAAATGACTATAATGGAGCTGAATGGGAGCTGAAACAAACTGACTCAAGATATGCACAGTGTACGAAATGTCAGGACTAGTGACACCCAGATAAACAAGACCTCCAACAAGATGACGATATCGAGTAGGATCAGTACGAGGCTCACCATCAGTGGATCGAAGATGAACATTAAGCTCCATAGGAGTCTCAGCTGTGTGCTGATCCACAAGAGAAGCACGATCAAGAAGGTCCTGAATATACTTTTGTTGGAACAGATAGAAACCCTCAGGCGTAGAAATAACCTCAATCCTAAGAAAATAGCGAAAAGGATCCAGATCAGACATGAGATACTGCTCATTAAGGCGCTCCTTGACAAAAGTGATGCACTAAGAATCATCTCCAGTAATGATCATATCATCAACATATAAGAGGAGAAACATCCGACCACGAGGCGAAGTGTGAATAAAAAGAGCAGGATCATAAGCACTAGCAGAGAAACCAGCTGCAATGACAACAGAGGAGAAACGATCAAACCAAGCACGAGGAGCTTGCTTGAGGCCGTAAAGAGATCGGTGAAGGCGACAAACCATACCATTAGGAACAAGATATCCAAGTGGTGGCTGCATATAAACCTCCTCACGTATTTCATCATTAAGAAAGACATTCTTGATATCAAGTTGAGAGATGGACCATGCCCGAACAGATGCGGCAAAAAGAGTGCGAACAATGGTCTTGTGAGCCACAGGAGCAAAAGTCTCATCATAATCACGACTATCCTCTTGCTGAAAATCACGTGCCACAAGACGAGTCTTGTAACGCTCAAGAGAACCATCAGAGCAGGTCTTAATCTTGTAGACCCACTTGCACGTGATAGGAGTAACACGCGCGGGAAGAGGAACAAGATCCCACGTGCCAGTACGCTCAAGAACAACAATCTCCTCTGCCATCGCATGATTCAATTGGCGACATGAACCTCTCTGCACTGTTCCAATTGGCGATAGTACTGTCGCCAATTGGAATGACAACAGGAAAATTCTAACATTCCAAATGGTGACAGTGGCCTATTTTTATTAAAAAAAATAACTATTTTTTGTAATTATATTTTAAATTAATATTATTTTAAAATAAAAACCCTACTACAAGAGCCACACTTGCTAGTATAGATATCCGCCGGGGTTGGCAAACTGCCACAAACATATATAACTGGCTTTATTCCACTAAAAAGAGGTTAGCTATTTTGATTGCGAGTTATGCATGAGTTGCACCTGCTGTTTATCATGTATAAAACGTCTAACAGTGTGGATGTCATGAGTATAGACTCCTAATCTTAGTCTGCTGAACAATTGACAATAACGTCAAAGCGTTTAGAGAAATTCTCGTTTTCGGGAAAATTCATACTGTGTCAGGCTGAGGATGTCAGACCGGCCATGGCGGTAGTCTGACTGGTCACTACCAGCGGTCTGATCGGCCATGTGTGGCGGTCAGACCGACCGGGGGCAAAAAGAGTAGTGTTTCTATTTACCTCCTCTAGTCGTCGTTCCTGTTCAATAAACTGTGACATAATGAACCAAAAGAACCATTTTTTTCTTTCTGTTGTTTTTATTTTTTTTGGCCAATTGAAGTGCCAAACAGCCCATAGCTAGGGGCAAACAAAAAAAAATACACGCTGCAACTTAAGGTTTCCAGGAGAATGACATGTATAGCTCCTAATTCTGACTAATTCAAAGATGTAGGAATTACGACAGGGGCATCTGCAATTTTTGAGTTGCATACTTTTCAATCATACTTTCCAGACAGATCTAGTCACTTTCGGATAAACCGACCTATACGGTACTGTGCAAATCTGAAATCAGCACAGAAGTTTCATGAGTAATTGGATTGCTTGATTTGTTCAACAGACCGGTCAACATTCCAACCGTCTTCAAAGATCATATCTAAGCTGGAAGACTAGAATGAGAATCCATATGTAATAATATCCAGGCCATTTTAATCACATCGTTGGAATAGTCATGTACAGCTATGTGACTAATTTACGACTAATATACCTGCATCAAAACCATGTACAGCATGGTCAAATTAATAAGTGAAGTTTTTAGCTTTCAAATATATGACGGCAAAATTCCTCCCAAATAGCATTGTTTTTGCATGCTTAATGTTCCAAATAATTGAATAATTGTGTAACAAAAGTATTCAGTTCCTAATCAGTTGCTATTTTGTAGCTTTCCTGCCCATGTGGTGCTCATCCTTTTGGATGCCATTAGCGGTCAACGTTGCCGGTTTGGCATTTCTCATGCCCATGTCCTCTCACATACATGAGAAGGATTTCCCAACTGCTTCATAGCTACCGGCGGTATGAATAGTTTTTTTTTCAGTGTCTGTTCTTTTTGTCGGCAAGGGAATATGTATTCTTCGTTTCTTCCAAATAATTCAACAATTGAAGAATGAAAACAAAAACATGTTATATGCAACTTAATTCATTGGCCAACATCAAGCAAAACCACCAACAAAGCAAGACAGACGCTTCAACTTCTAGTTCAAACAGTTTAGAAAATGTGTGGATGGGACTGGAAAATCCACATGCCTGACTGTAACCGATAGGTAATTAATTGGCATTCTAGATGCTTGCTTTCGTAGGTCTGTGAAGTTCCATAAAAAAGAGGAAAATTTGTATTTACTTTGTCTACAATCACACCTCACAATCAAATTACTATAATCTGTTATACATATCCAAAACTTGCATATATGGAAGTCAGGAACTATGCTTTGACTCTTGTATTGTAACTTAGCACGGTTACTAGAAGGGTTTCATGCCTATGGTCTGCCATTTGGCCCCCTGTCCAGGTCAAATACAATGAAATCAACATGGCCTTTTAATTTTGGGAACTATTCTTTTCCCTCTAGATTGATGTTTGGATGTACATTTTACAGCAGCTATACTCATCCAAGCCGCCGGTATGTTCTACTGGATAACTTGCATAAGCTTTTGTCGCAAAAAAAATAAGGGAAAAAACAAACAAACCAAGAATCAGAAAAGAAAGGGAACATGCATGGATGGTCACTCCATCACTATCGATCGAAGACTTGAAGTTCATCTACCCTAACAAACATGCAAATTCACTGCACTTGACTCCCCAACATTTCCTTAATTTACTACTACAATTAACTTAATTATACATGCGTACATAAAAATTAACATCACCAGTACTGCCTGCCATATCCATTTGCCTCCCTCTCCATATAATACCTAGCTAGCCAAGAAACCCACACAATCCCATCCGGCCATTAGCCTTTCATGCACATCCTAAACCATAACCGCCAAGCATAAACTCCATTTGCCCACACGTTTGGCATGTAGTTAGTATGCATGACGCATTCATGATTCATGCCCACTACTTTCAACTTTAAGTGCTAAACCCTCTCCTCCTCTTCTTGCATTGAAAACCAACTTCTTCTTCTTCTTCTCTCACCAAGAAACCAATCCATATCAAAAGGGCAGGTTGATTAGTTACTAGTGTCTTTGTGCGTGCAGTGCCAAGAAAAGAAAGAAGCAACAAGTGCTCAACTCTTCTACGGACATGGGGCAAGAAGAAGCCGTGCCGGCCACCGTGGTCTTCTCACGGGAGCACGAGCCGGGCGTGTCAAAGCAAAGCCCGTGGACAAAAAAGCCGGTCTCAACGGCCGTGGAAGGCCGTGACATGCCGGAGAGCCCCAGGAAGGTGCCGCCGCCGCCGGGCCGGCCGTCGATGCCGGCGACGAGGAGCTTCTCGAGGACCCGGGCCGTCCGTCCGGAGGACGACCCGTTCCTCGCGGCGTACCTGGCGTGCACCAAGGGCGGGAAGAGCGGTACTGCTGCGCGGGAGCCCAAGGGCCAGAGGCGGTTTACGTGGGCCGGAATTAGGCTTGGGCTTGGGCTCTCCTGCAAGAGCTCCAATGGAGTTGTGGAGGAGAGCATGGTGAGGCTGGCTAAGCCGCCTGAGGTGCACCCCAGGGATGCTTAATCATCAGTTCATCTCCTGCTTAATTCTCTTGTTTGTCCTTTTAAGGTTTCTTTCTAGTGCTGTTGGTTAAGGTTATGTGCCAAGTTTGGTGACTAGAATCAGAGAGGTACAGAGTTGAGACACATGTATGTTTCATCTTTTGTGAGGGAAGCATATCATTTGGGCAAGAGGTTTGCAATCTCATCTTTCTTTTAGTTTCAGATGGTGTGAGTTGTTTATTTCTCAATCCTCTCCCTTCCTTCTTTTTTTTTCGGACAGATTACCTTAGCTTTGACAGTGAATAGCATCTGTTTTGTGTGGAAGTCAACTTGACAGAGACAGAGTTTGACCGAGAATTTAACCATTGATTTTTGTTTACAGCTCATTGTTCATTTAGGATACATAGTTGTTTTCGAAAAGTTGTTTACATGGGTTAGAAATTGGCAATTCCCTAACCCCCCGAGGTTGATTCTTATCTTAGCTGAAGGCCTGAAACCTCTTGAAAAATAGGCGATTCATTCAGACCGGCTACAGTGTTCAAGAAGTGCAGCTGCAGGTTGGTGCGTGTATCACTCTGATCTGATGAAAAGATCCTCGTAGAAGGTCTGTTTGAAACGACGGGAATTTGACAGGATTCCTGTGATAATTGTACTACTTCCTGTAAAATTCCTGCGAAATTGGTGTGTTCCAAACCGAGCCTAGAACTATAGCCAAATACACACTCGAGTTCCATGTGAAGAAAGCCCCGCTCCGCTCCGCTCCAGTAAGTTGAGATGTTGTTGGACATTCAGGGAGACCTTCACATTTCCAAACTGATTCCATTGTGTTTTCTGAAGGTTTTACCTCCCAAACTGTTTTGTTATTCTCGGATAGTCTGATATGATTGTGGTGTAGGGTGCAAGCACTAAAGCCATAGTTACTGGATTCGCTATAAAACCCTACGAATTGTGAACCGAATTCGTGAACCGGTTTAAGGTATAGGGTTCGTGTTCACAATGGAAATTGAAAGAAAAAAATAACAAACTTCGAACCTGAATCCCGTAACGGGACTTAGACGACCGCGTTTCTTGTAACTATCGACTAAAACACAGCACAGTAAGTGAGGTGTCAACTCTCTCGTGGTGCCAATTGCCAATTCAAGTTGGTACCTGAATCACAGGTACTGACAAGGCACTCACTAGTTCCAAAGTCCAAACCAATAAGCATGGATGGGTGGAGTAGATTCTTTTTCCTCTGATCGATTAGTTTCATGACATGAAGAAAGAAAGAGAGAGCTACACAGAACAGAGTGACAGTTTTTGGATTGCAAGCCACTTCAACCGATGTACCAGGCTTGAAAGAAACTGTACACGTCAGAACAAAAGGAGCATCGGACGCTACAGACATCTAACGGATCAAGGTTTCGGATAAGCATTATTATTATTCTGCTGCTGCTGTCCCTGACAGGGCAGAGAGGTTTCAGGTAAGGTTAGTTGTAACTGTCAGATTTATATGGACATACTGTATATACAAGAAGGGCAGACAGTGAAGTTTCGCACACTTGACATCACACTGTAACATGCGAAGAAAATTTTCTCGAGGGGAGGGAGGCAAGCCAGATGCAGATGGAGTAGTTGATTGGGCCTCATGTCATGCCAATATATGGGCCGGGCCCATTAATTTCCCATTGTTCGTTTGGTACCCAGAAGGCACAAGTGCAGTTAATCTTTCCCCTGTTTTCTTTATGCTGCAGTTCCTTGGGTTGCGTTTGGTTGGGTGAACCAGGGTGAATGGAATGGGATGGTACATGATGGATGTGATGATCCTGGATGAGATGATACAAGTATGGTGTTTGGTTGGTGGGATAGGATAATACATGATTTTGTTTGGTTGCTTGGATAGGATGATCATGAATGGTTTAAGATGGTGTTTAGTTTGAATTTTTTAAAAATTACATAAAGATTTAATAAAATATTTTTAAATTTAATTGAAGTTTATTTTATTCATTTAAAATATTAGGATTCTATACAAAACAAAAAACAACATCGAGAAAACCATAAAAATTCAAAATGCTCAAAAATGCATGAATTTTCTACATTAGCTAGATAATGATTTTAGGTGAAAGAATTATTCCATTTGGAGTTAGCAAGTAAAAGTTGTTGTAGTTAGCAAAACGCTGAACCGCGTGGTTTAACCTTTTTGTCGAATGGAATGGTACATAATAAAAGTAGAATATTCCCTCACATGATCGACTAGTATTAACAGTGCTAACTAGTGCTTCATCCATGGAGAATCTCTAACATTCGAGTGTATACTGTTACTAATTCTTCTTGTTTGTGAGGAGTACGTGAGTAACGTGTAATGACTGAGCATTTTGCTTTGAGTCAAATTCCTAATTGTTTGAATTGTGTAATCTCCCATTATGGAGATTGGTAACAGCAATTTGACTGTAATTCAATTCATGACGATCATAAGTAGAATTAAAGTTCCTATTCTTCGGTCATTGATAAACACCTTGTCAGACAGCCCTCTTCTTCCGATGGTACTATAATTCCTATTCCTATGATCCTATCCCTTTATTCCCTTTTTTGTCTATCTACATTCAAGGAAATTCATACGCTTCATGGCGAGAGCCAAAAGTGGAGTGTTGGTCAAAGCAAGACGCCCTAATCTATTACATGACAAAATTGGGAGAAGCTCATCCGCTAGAAATGCTTTATTTCGTTTCGTTCCCGTTCTTCATTTCCTTATTATTGAATCCATTGGGGGTTGGGGCTCGGCCTCCGCACCGTACGTGGAACGAGTTTCTGCCTCATACAACTCGGGCCAAATGTAATATTCCAAATTTCGTTAGGGAGGATTTGTATTCGGGAGAGAGTTTTATTTTATAAATTTCGGAGTTTGTCGGGAAATTCGTTGGCCGGCCTCGGCCTGTGCTAGTGAACTCGGCATGGCCTTGGTCGGCCTTAAAGTGGGCCAAGGAAGGGAGACGCACTAGGCCAAGGCCCATCGCGCCCTCTCAACCCTAGCCCAACCGCCCCCTCCCCTCTTCCCTCTCCTCCCACTTCTCCCCTAGGCGGCCGCCACCCCACTTTCCCTCCACCAAACCACGCCCCTTCAGCCATGGCGCCGCCTCTTCCCTGGGAATAGCCCTTGGTGTTTCCCAAGTCGCACTCCAAGATCCCCAAGCAATCTCCCTCGATTCTCTCTTCACCGCCATTGTTCTCCTCGCGTGTTCGCTGCTGTGGTGGCGGCCAATGGAGGAAGAGAAGAACCTTCGGAGGTTGATCTTCGTCATTATGCGGGTCTTCAAGGGTAACGAGAACCCGGTTATTTGTTTGATCAAGTTTTGTTGCGGTAGAGATCATTTGAGTCACGTCGGTTTAGAGTTCCAGAATTTACAGAATTGATCAGATTGTTGTGCGGCTTGTTACAGTACTTTAGAGGCCGAATTTGGGGTTTTGCCCTTCTAGAGAATTGTTCCTGGTTTCGTTAGCTTTCTGTTGGCACCAAGATGAGCAAAATCCGACCAGTAGTTTAGGAGATATGAATTTTTGAATACGAACTGTCCAATCTGTCTGAAATCTGTGGTCAGTAGTTTTGTCCCTCGTTTTTGTTCAAAATAGAGGCCGAATCAGAAGACTCCCCCAACTAAGTTATTGTAGATCTTGAAATTATCTTTCCAAGTTGATAAAGATCATTCCATTTGGATCAGTAGGCTAAAAGTTACACTATTTTCTTTACTGCTGATCTGTTTTCTGGACTGACGTAGATGGGTTAGGTTTAGCAGTTAATTACCCTCTGTTTTGGCCGAATCAGAAGATTCCGCCAACTAAGGTTTTGTAGCCTGATCAGTTAAGAATCAGTGAGCACTGGTTTGAGGTCGTTTAGAGTTACAGATAATTAATGGCGAATTTTCTTGTGCAACTGCCTGTAGAATGATAATCTGGAATTTTGGTGTAAATGTCAAATTGAACCCTTGGGTTGAGTGGGTTGATTAGAGAGCATCGTAGTACACTTGTAGATGTGCCATATTCGATTATCCGTAATACGTGGTAATACTTGTGTAGGCGGTGAGACGGTGGGTGGAAGGACACCTTCGTTGTTTCACAACACGTCACCACACGGAAGGCAAGTGCAAATGTTTAATTCGTGTGAATTCATTGATTTCATGTTAACTTGGTAAATTATGAATATTCATGTGATTTGAGTATGATGTGGTAGAGTTCAATACCTTATTCGATGATACATTGAGTTGAATGCCAAGTTATGTTTTTCATTTCATGCATACATAATTGATTCTTTGTCCACGGAGTGGAAACTTGTTTAAGTCCCATTAATTCCAATATGGGCATGTAAGACCTACCATTCCAATGTAGGCGATTTGGACATTCCGTATGAAACGTTCTTCATACGGACTTGGATCCCCGCTCTTGGTTAAGAGCGGGCTTAAGTGAACACCGACGGTGTGTCACTAGTTATCCAGTATAAACATGTGGAAAGTCCATTCTCCTTCAATGCATTCATTCATTCATACCATGCTTTCTTAGATTCATGAAGTAAATGATGTACTTGGTAGATTGTTTCAATTCAGTGTCCTATGTGAATGTATATGTTGTGCTTGCTGAGTTTCGACTCACTCTTGCTTTTATTTTATTTTTTTTAGGTGAATTCCAGTGAAACGGTTGCTAACTGGAGGGTGTAGTCCAAAGACATTCCTTGCACATGAATAAAATAATCTTTCGTTAAAGTTCTATTTACATCTCTTCAGTTTTATTTATAATGTAATGGACTGTAATAATTGTCACTTGGAGGTTCATTATTATCGCTTTGGTAAATTCTAGTTTAAATTTATAGATGAACTGTGATTAAGCCATAGATTGTTATCATGGTTAATCGTTTCTTTAGCATTGAATGCGATGTTAATCTTACGAATTGAATAGTAGGTTGTCTTGTTAGGTGACATCTTGTCTTAGAATAGACAGGTGTTACTGATTGGTATCGAGCGGGCTTTAGGTCCGTGGTTCATTCAAACATATTAAATTGACACCTTGTGCACATTAGGAGGGTTGGGTAGCTGTTGCTTCCGCATTCCAATTGTTGTGACTCGATTAATGAGTCGTTGTTGAGTTGTTTTGTGCTATGAGGTGTTAAACTATGATATGATGTGTTATCCTATATATATATATGGATTAATTATATGATTGTCATGAGATGATCCTACACATTCATAATTGATTGTTTTAGCTATGCGTATCGGTAGCGGACGTTGAGCAGTTGAGTTCGTGGTTGTTGTTCTGGGTTTTACCAGGCTACACCACTGTTCGTGTTGTAATAGTAAAGAAGTTCTTACCCCTGTTCCATAGTTCTGTGTTGAGCCTGAGCTCATTGATGAAGTTGTTGTCCTTCTCAAGTTTGTATCTGGTTTTCTGGTTGTAGTTTCTGATAGTTCGTGAATTTCTTTTGAATGGAGGGTTATAATGAAGTGAGCAATCTTTAGTAGATTTCTGATCGTTCTTTGAAACAATTAATGTTCTTTCTACTATTGTGATATTTCTGCTCCACGTAAGTGTAGTTGATGAATTTCTCTTAGGTTCATGATTCATGGTAGTTGATGAGATCCAATAGGTCTTTAATGGTTCTCTGAAAATATTATTGTTTTTCAGTTGTTGAATTTCTTTTATTTTAAATGATCTTCGACAGTTGGCAATATTGATATTTCCATGTTTGTTCCTTCCTTCTCATTGGAAAATAACGACTCGTTTACTCGTTTGATGGTTTGTATAATGAGAGTTTTCTGTTGCAAGTTCGTTAGCACGAGGAAGCATTGGCTCCATGTATTTCTTTTGGATCATTCCGCGTCTTGAAGTTTAACGCATCTCTTTTCTGAGGATTAGTGTTAAAAACCCGTTTTGGGGTGCCTTGTGGTGATTAAGTCGGAGATGGTAATCAAACAAATGGGTTGGTTACGGGTTCTTATTGGTCCCTAGATGTTTTTCAAAACAATTCTTGTCTTCGGATTCGCTAAGTTCTCTTTGCTACTTGTAAACGTTATGATTGACAAGATCATTCTTTTGTAAGAGTCCTATCTCTCTTGTTGTTTAAGGGGACCTGGTTAACCGTTTGGTATTTTGATAACGGGAATTATCTTCTACTAAGTTTATTGAAGAAATTTCGACTCAGTTCAATTCTTTTGGAGTAGTTGGAGTGTGGAGTTTATAACCTCCCTTTGAAAAGGAAAAGTGTCGAGACCCCTTTCTAATGTTTTGTGGTGTTGTGTGAGAGGGTTGTCTCAGCTTTGTGGCATTCGTACTAGGTTCCTTTTCGAGAACAAGTTGTTATTACAATTCCATTTGATCTTTGAAAATTTCTATAACCCGATTTGTCATGTTTCCTTTAGAAGGTTTATTGATATGTTCAGTAATGTGAGGGTAATGTTGATTCTTTTATAGAGAAAGAAGTTTGACCGCCTTTCTTGATGTTTCTAAAATGAACCAATTTCTTGTTTTGTGTTCATGACCTTTTGGGGGTTCAAGTTTTATATGGTAAACGGTTGCGTAAAATGATTTGTTGCAAGTTATAATGGTCTTTCGTTGAAGTGAGCGCTTTGATCTTGAATGCTCGTTGTTCTTATTTGTTAAAGTCTGACATTCTCTTCTGGTGAGGCTTATGTTTTTATCTGCAGACTCCACTTATGTTCTATGAGTTCCGTGCTTAATTGCTTTTCCCCCTTTGGGCCCTGTGTTCATTGCGAATCGTAAATGATTGTTTAGTTAGTGAACATCGTTTCCATTTGTTTCTTCTGTTGAAAAAGAATCAACTCATTCTTTTCACGTGGATCTTTCGAAGTGTTTTCTAATTGTTGTTGTGAGATTGATGTTAATAGTTGTAGTAAGTTGATCGCCTTTAGTGGCATCGTTCAAATCTGAATATTTCAAGTTTAGCTTTCACGGTGCACAGGAGCTCGTGAATCAACTGGTAACTGAAATTATTTTGGGTAACTAGAGGAATTGGTTTAACCTATTGTTTCTTAAAGGTTTCGTGTGATTTTCCGAAAGGCTCCTTGGTTTGAGTTCGCAAAGTGAGGTTGCAATAAAAGAATATTTTCGTTGACCCTTCGAGATGAAGTTAATCCGTTTGCTTTCCGTGAAAACACAGTAAAGGGAAATGTTTGAGTTTTGTGGTCGAGAACATTTGGATCTCGTGTTTCCCAAGTAGATGAACTATTAGAGCAAGTTGGCTGTTGACGGATCTTAACGATTCTTAATTAAATCTTGTGGTCATTTGAAGCGTCCTAATTTTGTTGCTCTTTCCGTTCAAGAGATGGCGAATTTCAAGCGTAATATCTTTCTTTCGTGTGTCACCGTTATTTGCTATTCTCTTTTGAGGATGTGTGCCTCAATTATGAACTCGCTTTTGTTTTCCAAGATCACCTTTATTAGAATATTTCTTTTGGTTTCTTGGCGTAGTGGTGAGCAACGCTTCCTTGTATGAATGAACTTGTTTTGTTCGCCTCTTCCTTTTGTGAAAGGATCACGTTTCGTGTTGCGAAGTGTTTGCAAGGTGAAAGTTTGGCAACTGTTTGGTGGTGGATGAGTAATCGTAGCGATGATATTTTGCTACCAAGTTATCGGAGGAGTAGTAGAATGTGAAATAGTTTTGATCTGAATCCCTTAGAGGAAATTGATTCACCTGAGATGTTTGCCTTCGAAGTAAGTCTGAAAGGTGTTATGGCTGATTAACACCTGGTATAGTGAAATTCTAGAACTTCAATTCAGGATTGAAAGGTTGGTGGTTATCGGAGGTATGGAACCCTTCATTGAATTTTTTAGAGTAACGCAATTGGATAGCATTGCGAGTTGGTGTGGGTGATTTCTGATGATGTCATTGAGTGAGTATGTTAGAATGGTGGTAATGTTGGAGATTTAATTCGATGATTTCACAATCAGTTATAAGAGCAACTGTTGTAGAGGTTTTGGAAGTTGGATCCGGTTTTGCATTTTATGCTAGACCATTGGTCACACGATGATTGTGCGTAGAGGAAGTGGGATATTAAAGTTTCATGAGCAATGAATGGTCATTGATAGAACTCTTCTGATGTAGTACTGTCCGTGCGTGCTAAGGATCTTGAATTGTTGTTATTGGAAATTAAAGATAATGTGATTGCGTGGTGCCTACTATTGTGGTGTTTTGGATGCTTTCAATCAAATCGATTCGTATTACCTAGAGTATCCAGAGATTTCATAGAGTCTCTTCACAATGGTGTGGATGATTTAATTCGGTTTGAGCATGATTTGAGGATATTTAACTAAAAGGGTTAAGCTCGTGTGGTATGCGATGAATTCAAATTTCATGGAATCGAGAGAAATTTTATTCCTAGAAGAAAGAAACTGTGGAAAGGAATGTTCATCGGATAATGAGGTGTTTTCTTGATTCTCGTGTGAGTTTGGTGTTGTTGACCGGTGTTTCTGTAATTTGAGTTGAGGTTATGTTGGCATGTAGATTCTTTCCAATTCAGACAAACTGCAAGTGTTTGGTTTGGGCGTGCCAGTAATTTCTCATTTGGTTGTAGTGGTGTTCATTTGTAAAGCGCCTATTTAGAAAATAGATTTGTTTTGAAATGAACCGTCAAATTTGGAATTTAATCTTTTGGTGGAGAGTTAACATTGAGCGGACGCGGTGAGGACTCTCTATTTTCAATTGGGTTCTCTTCGTTTTCGAAAGTTGCAGAAATTAGAAATTTGGTATTTCGATTTGACCGTCTCGGGTTCATGCGCCTTGTAACGCAAGCGTCTGGTGTGTTTTGGTGCGGAGTGGGCAGCTGAACCATTCAAGGTTCGAGTTATAGTTTAAGACGTTGACCATTGAGTATGGTCTTACCTTCGATTCTCTTCTGATAAGGGTACCTAGAAAGTTCAGGTTGAGTGTACGGTCAGGCGTCGTTTTGGGTCTTTGGGTGGTGGTTTTCTCTAGTCCGAAAGAGAGGCCGCTTGAGAGCTAGAGACCCTCGTGTGCGAGCAGTATCCAGATCTGGTTGCTTCGGGTACTTGTTAAATTCGTTGATTACGACTCCATGACAATTCATTCTTGTGTTCTTTTCGTTGGTTAGAATTCGAGGTCGAATTCTGTTAAGGGGGGTAGAATGTAATATTCCAAATTTCGTTAGGGAGGATTTGTATTCGGGAGAGAGTTTTATTTTATAAATTTCGGAGTTTGTCGGGAAATTCGTTGGCCCGGGCCTCCGGCCCAGGCTAGTGAACTTCTGGCATGGCCTTGGTCGGCCTTAAAGTGGGCCAAGGAAGGGGAGACCGCACTAGGCCAAGGCCCATGCGCCCCCCCTCTCAACCCTAGCCCAACCGGCCCCCCTCCCCCTCTTCCCTCTCCCTCCCACTTCTCCCCCTAGGCAGCCGCCACCCCCACTTTCCCCTCCACCAAACCACGCCCCTTCAGCCATGGCGCCGCCTCTTCCCAGGAATAGCCCTTGGTGTTTCCCAAGTCGCACTCCAAGATCCCCAGCAATCTCCTCGATTCTCTCTTCACCGCCATTGTTCTCCTCCGCGTGTTCGCTGCTGTGGTGGCCGCCAATGGAGGAAGAGAAGAACCTTCGGGAGGTTGATCTTCGTCATTATGCGGGTCTTCAAGGGTAACGAGAACCCCGGTTATTTGTTTGATCAAGTTTTGTTGCGGTAGAGATCATTTGAGTCACGTCGGTTTAGAGTTCCAGAATTTACAGAATTGATCAGATTGTTGTGCGGCTTGTTACAGTACTTTAGAGGCCGAATTTGGGGTTTTGCCCTTCTAGAGAATTGTTCCTGGTTTCGTTAGCTTTCTGTTGGCACCAAGATGAGCAAAATCCGACCAGTAGTTTAGGAGATATGAATTTTTGAATACGAACTGTCCAATCTGTCTGAAATCTGTGGTCAGTAGTTTTGTCCCTCGTTTTTGTTCAAAATAGAGGCCGAATCAGAAGACTCCCCCAACTAAGTTATTGTAGATCTTGAAATTATCTTTCCAAGTTGATAAAGATCATTCCATTTGGATCAGTAGGCTAAAAGTTACACTATTTTCTTTACTGCTGATCTGTTTTCTGGACTGACGTAGATGGGTTAGGTTTAGCAGTTAATTACCCCTCTGTTTTGGCCGAATCAGAAGATTCCGCCAACTAAGGTTTTGTAGCCTGATCAGTTAAGAATCAGTGAGCACTGGTTTGAGGTCGTTTAGAGTTACAGATAATTAATGGCGAATTTTCTTGTGCAACTGCCTGTAGAATGATAATCTGGAATTTTGGTGTAAATGTCAAATTGAACCCTTGGGTTGAGTGGGTTGATTAGAGAGCATCGTAGTACACTTGTAGATGTGCCATATTCGATTATCCGTAATACGTGGTAATACTTGTGTAGGCGGTGAGACGGTGGGTGGAAGGACACCTTCGTTGTTTCACAACACGTCACCACACGGAAGGCAAGTGCAAATGTTTAATTCGTGTGAATTCATTGATTTCATGTTAACTTGGTAAATTATGAATATTCATGTGATTTGAGTATGATGTGGTAGAGTTCAATACCTTATTCGATGATACATTGAGTTGAATGCCAAGTTATGTTTTTCATTTCATGCATACATAATTCGATTGTTGTCACGGAGTGGAAACTTGTTTAAGTCCCATTAATTCCAATATGGGCATGTAAGACCTACCATTCCAATGTAGGCGATTTGGACATTCCGTATGAAACGTTCTTCATACGGACTTGGATCCCGCTCTTGGTTAAGAGCGGGCTTAAATGAACACCGACGGGTGTGTCACTAGTTATAGAGTATAAACATGTGGAAAGTCCATTCTCCTTCAATGCATTCATTCATTCATACCATGCTTTCTTAGATTCATGAAGTAAATGATGTACTTGGTAGATTGTTTCAATTCAGTGTCCTATGTGAATGTATATGTTGTGCTTGCTGAGTTTCGACTCACTCTTGCTTTTATTTTATTTTTTTTAGGTGAATTCCAGTGAAACGGTTGCTAACGGGAGGGTGTAGTCCAGCACATTCCTTGCACATGAATAAAATAATCTTTCGTTAAAGTTCTATTTACATCTCTTCAGTTTTATTTATAATGTAATGGACTGTAATAATTGTCACTTGGAGGTTCATTATTATCGCTTTGGTAAATTCTAGTTTAAATTTATAGATGAACTGTGATTAAGCCATAGATTGTTATCATGGTTAATCGTTTCTTTAGCATTGAATGCGATGTTAATCTTACGAATTGAATAGTAGGTTGTCTTGTTAGGTGACATCTTGTCTTCCGAATAGACAGGGTGTTACACCAAAGACCGGGGAGGTTGAGGAGAGATGGGGAGACCCAACTGCTGCTGGTCGCGACGGACAGGAAAGGGGCGGTGGGGATATAAACAAAAAAATATCGCGAATTCCATCTTCTATACTGAGATATACCATGAGACCTGTAATATGATTCGTGACCTCGCAACGAATCTCTTGACCTAAAAAAAGTGTCCTTTCTCGATACATAACATTGTATAAGTCAACCCAAGTCGCTTCTTCATCTCCGGGAATCCGGTAAGGTACTTTTGGAACACCAATGGGCATATTAGATTAATATTATTAAATTTAAGTAAGAAAACTACACTTTAATATGGAAACGTAAGAATGGAATAGAAAGAAAGAATCCGCAGTTTATTGTCTTCATTTTTTTTTCTTATTCTATATGAATACTATAGATTCTATTAATACGTAGATTGAAATAATACATATAAGGAAGGTAAGACAGATTGAATAAAGAAAAAGGAATCGGTGATTGGAATGATAAACAAAGAGGGATAGGGATCTATTCTTCGTTTTTTCCAAATAGGCCAAGCTACCCATTGCATATTGGCACTTATCGAGTATAGAATAGATCCGCTTCTCTTTCTTCTTACGAACAGAATTGGCTTCTTATTTTTAATGGAATGAAATAAATATTCACGCTTTCTGACACAGAATCCCCTAGAGGGGTTAGGTACATAGGATATGGATAGTCTTTTCCAATGCGATAAAATAAAGCGACATCGTGTCTATTTTTCTTTGCTAAAGGGGTATTTCCATGGGTTTGCCTTGGTATCGTGTTCATACCATAGTATTGAACAATCCAGATCAATTGCTTTCAGGGAATATAATGCACACAACTTTATTTTCTGGTTGGCTCGCTCGATGGCTTTATATGAATTAGCGGGTTTTTTTATCCCTTTGATCCTTTTCTGGATCCAATGTGGAGACAAGGTATGTTTGTCATTCCCTTCATGACTCATTTAGGAATAATCAATTCATGGGGCAGTTAAAAGTATTTCATGAGGAACTGTAACAAATCCGGGTATTTGGAGTTATGAAGGTGTGGTAGGTGCGCATATTGTGTTTTCTGCCTTGTGTTTCTTGGCAGCTACCTGGCATTGGGTATATTGGGACCTAGAAATATTCTGTGATGAGTGGACATGAAAACCCTCTTTGGATTTGCCCAAGATCTTTGGAATTCATTTATTTCTTGCAGGGGTGGCTTGCTTTGGCTTTGACACATTTCATGTAACGGGTTTATCTGCCAAATCGCTCATGTTATGATCTTCTACAACCTAGGTCTCCTCGTTCCATCATTTGGCTTATGTTCATCATGTAGCACTCAGACCGAATGACTCTATGAAATTATGTCAATACTTCCACACGTAGGAGACATCCCTATTTTTCCCGGGGGTCTTAATTACCACTGCTTAGCTTTCAATTCGTCTTTGACCATCAAATTAAATGTGAATAACACGTCGTCCTCTGTTTGAAATAAGGGGCACTTCTGGTTATGTGCTTGCTTCAAACAATTTTGTTTTCTCCATATTACCATATCTCTAGAGTCAATAATTTTCTATGAGGAACCACTGAACTCAAATCACTTGCTGCTGTTACTCAACAGTTTTCTGTTGAGGTCTATCCCATAGAGGTAGTCAAATTAGATCAGTGATCGATTTCTAGGTTTCGTCGTAAACCTAATTGGTTACTTCCAATTATTACATAAATTATTAGTTCAAACCGCACTGAAAGGTAGGGCATTTCCCATTGATATAGGAACTTTTGAGCATTGAGTTGCATGTGCCGACTATTTCACCTAAAAGTCTAAGCTGATGAGGAAAGATGGACAATTCACTTATACTTCAACACCCCTCCTCAAGTGTAGGCTCCACAAGGCATAAGACGTGGATTTGAAGTGGGCCACAATTATTTTTTAAAATATTGTGTTAGTCAGGTCTTGACTCATGACCTCTTGACTCTAATACCATATTGAGTTGTATGCATCAACTATTTCACCCGAAAGTCTAGCTAGGCTAATGAGGAAAGACATGCAATTCAATTAACTTCAACACTGATTGTGAGTGTACACATACAAACAAAAGCAAGTACATACTCACTCCGATTCGGATGTAAGCCGTTTTAGAATCTTTCTGCTGGTCAAACATTTTTAAGTCTAACAATTAATATATAAAGAATTACAAGTATTGACAACACGAAATCGGTATTACTGGATCCATCGTGAAATATATTTTCATAATATATAAATTTTTTCTTTGAAACGTCGTATTTTTATAAAAAATGATGATCAAAGTGTCATCTTCGAGACCGTACCAATGTTCAAAACGAGTTACGAGAATAAGAGGAGGGAGTAGATGCATTAGCAGCGATGCATGTTTGCACTTTGCACGTACATCCGTTTCTTCCCTTCTTCTACAGGTGAGATGAGATCTAGTAGTTTCTTCTTACTGCGAAAAGTAAAAATAAAAAATAAAAATAAAAATTGGAGAACTGAAGAAGCAAGTTTTTTTTTTTTTTATAGGTGAGATGGGTCATGTGAAGCTAGGTCATCGCAAGAGTGGAGAAGTGATGACACCAACACGCGTGTGGGCCTGCAAATAAATAAAGGAATTAATTAATGCGCGCGTCTTCGATGCATGCACTCATGGTAATCGCACGTGTAGAATTAATTAAAGAGTGTGGGGGCAATGTGGCAAAAATCAGCATCCAAGGGAATTAAGGTGGTAAAGAACCCAAAAAATCATGGTAAATAATTTTCGCAGAAATGCTTAAAAATTACCAAAAGAGTCATTATACCCAGAAGAAATCAGATTTAGGCCCCCATTCGGAACACCGGAATGCGGATCTAAATTATTGTAAGATACTCACTCAATATTTCCCTTTAATTAGCCATCTGATTTAATTAGGTGCAGATCTTGTATAAATGGGATGATCGATGCCGTCTGCTATTTTCGTTTTCACTGGATCACCTTTTACTACAAAGGTGAACAATTTGTGTCCTTTTACCGTCGATTTTACTGGTCACTGCTTCACCAGGCTTGTTTAAAACATAAAATAAATAAAAACAAATAAATAATTCAGGCAGCACGCAAATACTACATGGGGGAGCGGGGGGGGGGGCCTGGAGCAAATGAAGCAGCTGAGAGCAGAGTGCGTCAGTTACTTGTTCCCAGCTCAACGATTAGGCGATTAACTAGATGGTACGATGCCACGGCACTGTGGCATTGTCCTCACCATGGCCCACCTGTCATACTAAACAGTTTCTTGGCCATTTCCAAGAAGAAGAAGAAGAAGAAGATTAAGATGGAGTGCCCACAATGTTGCAGTGCTGATCCTGATTGGGCTGCAACAGAGTTGGACGATTACATGATCAGATCATCTAACCTAACCTCAAGCCTGCCAGGGCATCACAGTTTGAGCCTCCCAAGTAGCAGTAGCAGTAGCAGTGGCAAAGCAACTACTATCAGAAGAGAAGAAACATGCAGGAGAGTGGAGAAGTATGACACACTCACTCCTCCAACTTCCATTATCCTTCATGTGGTGCTTAATTTGTTATTAGTCCCTACTCCCTCATGTGATCCAGTGCTACCTTTTGCTGCGTTGGGTGGGGAGATGGAAAGAAGAAGATGCCAATTGGCGTTTGTTTAACATAATACTAGTACTCCTTACTAAAAGCTCAACTAGTAATAGCAGCAGAGTGCAACACATCAAGTGTAGAGACACATCTCACATACAATTTCTAAACAAAATTTATCCTGTATTAGTAGTACCAACCAAGTGCAGACACAAGCTGAATCCAAGAATTGTACTAGCACTAGCACTAGTATTCTACAACTGAATTGTCCTTTAGCTTCTGAACTTTATCAGAAGCAAACAATATAGGGGTACAAGCCAACACAGTTGAACTTTTTACACACAGGGTGACCTGGAATTTGTACCACTGACAAAGGAAAATAACAGCACACTAAGACCTCGAAAATTATACGCATCTCTCTCTCTCTCTCTCTCTCTCTCTATCTCTGCAGTTCATCATCAACTAAACCAAAGTGGTTTCTTTTTCATTTTGTTTTGAGAAAAAAAAAATTCATCAACAAGACGTTGTTCTCAATTCCAATTTACAATGAGAATTAAGATTCAAGAAATCATGTCGCGCACAGCCTCCCCTCTGATCTCCTCAAAGATCATGGCCTCTATGCTTGCCCCTACCAGCGAGACCTCCTCTTCCCTGAGCCGCCTCCATTCCTGCAGTGAGCCGGGGAAGTCGAGCTCCACCAGCAAGGGTATCTTTGAGATGTCTCCCGCGATCCTCTGCCAGGAAGAGATGATCACCTGCTCCTCCATGGACTTGCCGCTCCTCATAACCTTCTCCCTGTCTTCTACCTGCATTGCACCAATCTTGTCGTCGTTGTAGAAGGTGAAGCCCAGGGAGGTGGCGCCAATGAAGTCCTGATCAGATGGCGACGAGCTCCCTGACGTCGACGGCTCGTCGTCCTCCTCCCCTGTATCAAGAAGCGGAGTGGGAATTGAAGGAATGAGACGAGAGATTAATGCCAAGAAAATGCAGCAACAAATAGAGTAAATTATGGGCAACATTGTACTCAGACTCTGAGAGAGAATTCTCGAAATTAATGGAGAATTAAGAAGCAGAAGAGTGCTTACAATTGCTTAGCATGGGGTGTTCCTCGTCTGAGTGCAGCTCCAGGACGGACACCGGGCTGAGCTGCCTCCCATGCCTCGCGCTATCGTCGTCGAATTCCATAACGACATCGCAGTCGCCAATGTCACCGGCGCGCGTCAGCTGCCGGAAGCTCTCGCGGGCGCCGCCGCAGGAGAAACAGCCGACGAGGTCCCACCGCAGCGCCCTCCTCACGGCCATGCCGCAGAACACCCTACCCAACGTAGACCTCCCAGCATTGCTGCTGCTGATGCCTCGCCTCTTCCTGAGGGAGCCGTGGTCGCAGAGCCCGAGCAACCGCCGCCTGCAAGCCTCGGCCACGGAACAGCACGGCACTGGCTCGGTGGAGCCAGCGCCGCCGTGGAGGAGGAAAGGCTCCTGCTGCTCCTGGAGCAGCTCGGACAGCCTCCTGCCGTAGCAATTCTTGGCCATTAATTCGAACTCTCAAGAAACACAAGCAGAGTGTGTGTTCTTGCAAGTGTCAAGCGTGTAGAAGAGAGAGGGCACCAAGTCTATTACTCCTAGTAGCTCTCGTGGACATGGAGTTGATCAAAATGGCCGGATTTGGATGGAGATTGATGCGTGTATAAAGTTTGAGATGTCTCTCCTTCTCCTTCTCCTTCTCCTCCTAGACAAGTAAAGCAAAAGGCTACTATTACAACTAAACTACACTACACTGGGCCTCACCAAGTACTCGATTCTTTGGCTTGGACTGAGAAAAGTGTAGTGTCTGAGAGAGAGAGAGAGAGAGTCTTGATGACATTAAGAAGGTCTCCTAGGTAGTTGTTGAATAGTGGAAAGGTGGTGGAGTCATGTGGTGCAATTTGCAGTACTGGCAAAATAGAAAAGAAAGGAAAAGATTTGATGCTGATGCTGATGTTTTTTGCCGAGCAGCGAGCAAGATGCATGGCATGGCATGGCACTTTTAGATCACTTGTTTGTGTAATTATGCAATGCAAGTAGGACTAGAGATGGAATTGGACCGTGCCGGCACACGGAGTGCAGGACACCGTGGGATGGGATGGATTCATGCTTCTGCCAAGGCATTTCTTCACTTGGAATAGTCAACCTTCAGCAGACGCACCATGGTGCGCAGAAAGCGATGCTGGGTGGTAGTAGTAGTACTACTACAAGGCAGTTAGCTAGAGAAAGGGACAAGCATAAGGCTCCATGGTGAAGTAAATGAAAATGCCCACAGGTGAACAGGTGATTGATTCAGCAAATCCCAGTGTCCTACCAAATTGTTAGGACAGGCAGGCTTCTTGCATCACTCACTGCCTCCAGCTTTGTAGTACCAGACTACCATGCAATGCATACCAGTGCAAGTTTCTGGAAAATAAATCTTCTGCGGGGGAGGGGCCCCCCGCATCTGCCATCCATTCGAGAGGAGAGAAATTGCTTCCAGGTTTCTGATGCTCTGTTTCCTTTCTTTCTTTTACCCAAAGATTCAAAACCACATCATATCAGTAATCAGTACTAGTACTCACTAGTCACTCATTCACTAATCACCTTTTTCTAGCCTCATCTACTGATCAGTAGTAGTACCTCTCTACTGTCGCCTTTTGGGCTGAGAGGGGAAGGCAGGGAGGAGACAATGCAAGGGAGCAGCAAAAGGCCTGCAAGAGATGGGCTCCATGGCACCTCCCTTCAGCTTGCATAGCACTGCAGGGGGCAGCTTTTTTGCTGGTGAGATTAAGAGAGAGGTCCATCATTCAGATCAGGCCATGCCCAAGCATGCATAAAGCCTGTGACACTCAACAGAGGAGCCATACAATAGCAGAGATGTGTAGCAGTAGTAGTAGTACTACTACTACTAGTAATAGTGTGAGTCCATGCATGTCCGGTGTCCCTCCATGGGGTGCCTTTCTGTTGTTGTAGCTATTACTGCCACTGCCACTATCTGCCTGAAAGTTTCAAGGTAGGAGCAAAGGACACAACACAGGCACAGCTAAGCTGCCTCCATCAGTAGCAGCGACGAAAAAGGAGACGATGAAACATGCAGGTGGTGCGGTTACTTGCTTGCAACAGTGCCTATCTGCATTTTTAAATGTTGGCGTTTGCAGTTTTAAAAATTTACTACTACTACTACTCCATCAAGATCTTGCATGCACATTGAATGTCTTGCTGGCATTCCATTCCTGTGCAAACTGCATATGACCGCATATAGATGCTGCTGGTCTCTCTCTACCTGACAAATAATGTATGGTTTTGAGCATCCGTTTTGTGCATTCCTACATTGTGTGTTGGGAAGTACAGACAGCCATGGTTTCAATTGCAGATTTCAAATGCTAGTGAGAATTTGTCGTAGCTCTGAACGGGTGGATTTAATCCGGTCATTTTTCATGAAAAAGTTTGGCTGGTGATCTGATGGTTCACAACAGAAGTGAAGATTTGAAGGGACTATTGTGCAGTGTATGGTATCTGTTGTACCTGGTTGGCTGCAGGATATTTTCTCTACTCTCCAGTCTGGTCTCTCCATGTTTTCTTTCCTTTTCTTTCCACTGAAAGCAAGAAAAAGAAACCAACCAGCTTTGCTTGCTTGCTTGCATGCACCAACGAACCGAGGCAGCTTTTGTGATTTGTCTCCACAGGCACAGCTGCTTTTTCTGCCACTAACAGATTGGCACAATGCATAGGGAATGACGCCATCTTGCCTCCCTTGTTTCTTTTTGGTCACACACAATGGCACAATGCACCTGAATTTTTGTTTTGGGAGTTTAGTAGTACTCGTATTACATAAGCTCTTCTGTCTGTATGAGATATGTATGTAGTCTTCTTATGTTGAGTAGGGAAGAAGATCAGAGTAAGGCTGTTGTTACACTAGTGGTATGTTGCTTTGTAGTTTGGGGTTGGTATTGTTATGAATAGTGTTTGTATTATCAGAGGGTTAAAAGACCAGTATATATAGACAAGTACAGGTTACAGATAAGGAAATCAAATAATATCTAGAATCTTACGCTAACACATATATATCTCTAACACCCCCCTCAAACTCATGGTGGATAAACAACACTGAGTTTGGAAAGGTAGAAGCTGTGCTGTGCTCGAGTCTGGACCTTCGTGAAGAAATCCGCTATCTGAAACTCTGAAGGCACATACTAAAGAGCAATCACCTGATCATGCACACAAGACCTCATGAAGGAAGTATCAACACCAATATGCTTGGTGAGCTCATGCTTCACAGGTCACGAGCAATCTTGATAGCTTTGTGATTGTCGACAAGAGAGGAGTTGGTGTAGTAACAGAAACACCAAAATCCTCAAGTAACCACCGTAGCCAAGTAATCTCTGCTGTCAAGAGAGCCATAGCTCGCAACTCAGCCTCTGCACTCGAACGAGACACTGCAGTCTATTTCTTCGTCTTCCAGGTAATGAGAGAACCACCAAGAAAAACACAGTAAGCAGAGATAGACCGGCGATCAGAGGGATCGCTGGCCCAAGTAGCATTCGAATAAGCCTAAAGTTGTAACGAGCTGGAGTGTGGGAAGAAGAGACGGCGAGAGATAGTCCTACGAAGGTATCGCAGAACTCGAAGAAGGTGGCTGCAGTGGACCTGAGTGGGAGCAGAAACGAACTGACTCAGAATGTGGACTGGATAAGTGATATCCGAGCGAATAACAACAAGGTAGATAAGACTCCCAACAAGATGACGATAGCGAGTCGGATCAGAAAGAGGCTCGCCATCAGAGGACCGAAGATCAACGGGCAGGAGGCCGAATCGACCGACGATCGCGGAGACCGTAGCGAGGAGATGATGGCCCATCAGGGGAAGATGGAGCATCAGGAGAAGATGAAACATCAGGGGAAGATAGTTCATCTGGAAGAGCCTCAATACGAGGTCGACGAGTGTAAAAGAGAGTGGGAGGAGCCTGAGGAGCCATAGACGACGAAGCAGGAGGCGACAACGGCGGAGAGGCCTCAGGAGGTATATGTGGAGACTCAGTGGGACGGGTGGACGAGGGCAAGATAGATATGGGTGTATCTGGAAAGGTCAAAAAAGACAGGGACTCCACAGAGGAAACCGAAGGAGAGGCATGACGTGGGTAGAAGGGACGAGACTCCTCAAAAGTCACATCCCGAGAAATCCGCATCCGTCGACCAACAGGATCCCAGCACCGATAGCCCTTGTGCTCGGCACTGTATCCCATAAAAACACACTCAACAAACTGAGCAGTCAGTTTGGTACGTTCTCGAGGTGCAAGGAGAATGTAGCAAACGCAGCCAAATAGATGAAGGGTAGAGTAGTCTGGAGTAAGATCAAAGAGACGCTCAACCGGGATCTCACCCTGAAGAGCAGAAGAGGGCTGAATGTTGACGAGATATGTGGCAATGGAAACGGCCTCAGCCCAAAAGTGGGGTGGAATAGAGGCGGCAATCATCAAGGTACGAGCCGTCTCAAGGAGGTGACGATGCTTACGCTCAGCAACACCATTCTGAGCATGAGCACAAGGACAAGAGAACTGAGCGAGGGTGCCCAGCTCAGCAAGAAAGCTATGCAACGAGAGAGGTACTCGCCAGCAAAGTCAGCACGAAAGACACGAATAGGAGTGGAAAACTGTGTGCGAACCATAGTAGCAAATTGTTTATAGATAGACAGGGCCTCACTACGAGAAGATATAAAATATATCTAAGTGCGGCGAGAGAAATCATCTATAAAAATAATATAATATCGATAGCCCCCTTTTAAAAATATATATAAGTGTGGCAAGCAGTGACGAGTCGACTGCCGGGTAGCCGAGGGTTCGGTAAGAAGCCGAGGCGACCGACGATGGAGCGGCGGATCGGCAGATCGGGCGGAGAGGCCGACGTGGTGACCACGAAGACGAAGCAAAGGAGCATAGGCAACGGGGCGGCGAGCGGTTGTCACGTGAGACACGTGAGAAAACCCTAACCCTAGTTTCGCTCTGATACCATGTTATGAATAGTGCTTGTATTATTAGAGGGCCAAAAGGCCAGTATATATAGACAAGTACATGTTACAGATAAAGAAACCAAATAATATCTAGAATCCTACTCTAACACATATATATCTCTAACAGGTATTAGGAAGCAGAGTCAGAGAGGAAATACAAGAAGAATTACCTTAGTGTACAGTATTTTCTGATGTTAGATGTGACCATGAGCTTATTTAGCATTTGCAGACTTTTGCAAAACAGAAGCAGGTCGGGAACAGAACAGCCTGGTTGGTATTATTGCGAAATGAAATCAGCACAGGAATACAGAAAGACTGAGTTAGGGCTTACTAGACGGGATCCCACCTGAACTTTTCATTTAAATTTTGGTGGCAATACCACATATTACATCAACAACACAAACACACGCCAGACAACACAACTTGGAAGGAGGAGGAGGAGGAGGTGCAAGAAACAAGTCTCTAGAAGCACAACACCCTTAAGCAACTCAAATTTTCAGAAACCCAAACTGAGTCTTGCACCAATGTCGAAAGCAGAATTGCACCACCACCAAGCAACTTGGCTTGCCGATCTTGCGCTGAGCATTTGTGATTGACATCACTAATCTTCGTCAGACCAGCAGGAACCTGGCCATCTGGTTGCCACTCTGTCGACTCCTCCGACATATCCTCCCAGGGGAGGAGGCCTCGGACGTCTTAAAGAGAAGGATGAGATCCGAGGACCCAAGGTCTCGGTAACCCGGCTTTTGGGCAGGCGAAACACCCATCGAATGCGAAGTTGGAAGTTTGACAATAATACTTGCTACCACAAATTTAGGAGGCAAAGCGTAACCTAAGTGCAATCTCTTCGACTAGTAGCTGAAGCTCATGAGCCTGTGCAACTATCGACTTAGCATCTTCTATGCTGTAGTCGAAGAATTGCTCACACATGTAGAGCTAGCGACCAGCCTCAGCTTCTGCATATTTATGCTCTAGTGTATCCCACAACTCTGTAGCGGACTTGAAGTCCATGTGCATATCATAGAGCTGGTCTGTCAGTATAGTCAGTATGCATCCAAGTGTTGTGTTGTTATCTGTGGTCGAAACCGCGTGGTCTGTTCAATCGTAAATGGATATTGTGGATGGATCACCCACCACAGCCCCAAAGATATGAACCAAAACTTGACGCTTGTCTGCCATCTATGAAAGTTCTGACCAGAAAACCTCTCAGGATTCATAGCATCAGAAGCACTAGCCATCACTGAATCACAAAAATGTCTGCAATAAGGTTTCTAAATTGTTGGATATGTGGACAATAATTTAAACCAGATTTTATTATGAGACAAAGATCACATAAAACTAGATATGCATCAAGCGATACTAGCAGCAAGCAACTCATTGTACTTCTGAATATACACAATAATAGGATTATAAAAGAATACTCTGATTGCACAACCAGCTTACAGAAATACTTGATGAAGAACCAGAAACAACATAGATTCGAAGTAGTGGTCGAAGTAGAGCAGAATGTAGATGATACAGCGCAGTGAGTGATCGCGCAGATGTGCTGCCCAAAAAACTTATTGCCGTCTCGTGTAGGAAAACTATAAGACAATTGTTCAGAGATACCTTCTCACCCTCCTTCCCGGTGCACGCCGAGGAGAAGGGATGACTTGGTTCGACAACACAACCCTCCAGCCCAGTAAAACCGAGAGGAAGAAGGAAAAAAGGAAGTAAAATCAATACGTCCCAGGTTTGGATGTCTCCATATCTTTTAAAGGTTGAGACAATTACTCTTTAGTAACTGCATAATAAATCACATATTAAACCACTGCTAACTGCTAATTCAAAACTAATTAATGATAATTAAGCAGTGATTATCAGATCCTGATTACACACCGGTCTACATTTTCGATCGGTGTATTTCGACCACACTGGTCTATAGATCCGACCACTATTTTTCAACCACTGTGTTTCGACTATACTGGTCTATAGTTTCGATCGTATTATTTCGACCACTGTGTTTCGATCACCTTATTTCGACATGAGAGATAGAAATGCACAATCAGCAAAAGAAAGGTAGATTGAGTTCACAACACGTTCACGGTCGCCGCGCGTGTGCATATATATATATATATATATATATATATATATATATATATATATATGTGTGACTTTAGCTAGAGTTCTCCTTATATCAGCTCATGCCATGCATGTTTCGTATGTTTCAAGAGGTGTCAATGACCCCATTTTATAAATTGCTCTTCCACTAATTTGCTAGGCAATATGGGAATAAACTATGTGTACTTTGAAATTCACAACAGCGATTGCCGAATACGGGGGCCACACGTGTCAGCCTAAGTGCCGCCCTATTCTTCTCACCGGTCGTTTGAGGAATCAAAACGAAATTAAGGACCATGGATCTAAAGGTGGCGACCGCGCGTATAAGCGGCGAGGCCGACAGGTCACACAGCGCCGAGGTACGAAAGCGCCATTAGCAAACGCAAACCACAATTAGGAGACGTAAAACACATTGCTACCTCTAGCTGCTTGTGCTTTCGACGTACGTGGCGACGGCGACTCGCCACCGGCTGAACGAATGAGTATATTATGTGTATATAAAGCCGCCATGGACGTAGCTGAGCCTGAGCGCTACCCTGACAACGATATTAACCCCACCCCCCAAAGCGTTAGACATCACGACGATACGACTAAGCTAGCCTTGATAAACAGTCGGCCATTAGATTAGATTAGATTAGATTAGATCTACCTGCGTGCGGGATCTTCTGTAAATATATTGTGGGATCGATGATTGTAAATATATATATACACACATACACATACTAAGGGTCGAGAAATCTAGAGTTGTTGTGGGAGACCGCTGATTGGCGACACAACACATTTAATTCATTCGAGTGTGTACAGTAGTTTTTCTCGATCGGCTGTAGAGAATCTGTCTGGATATATACCTCTTTAATCAGCTAGCACTAATCAGAATGGTCCATTCCGATCACTTGCGCGCTCTCTCTCTCTCTCTCTCTCTCTCAAGTGATTTGAGATTTGCGATAGAGAGAGAGAGGGAGAGATGTGTATTGCAGACAAACATATATGCAACTTTAATGGCCACGAAATTCTCAACAGATTTTGACAGCGCAGAAATTAAAAAAGGAAGATGAAATGAGTCTAGCTAGCAGCCACATGATTCACGCGCGCACTTATCTAATCGGAAACTGATCAGCACACCATTAATTAGTAGGGGAATTCGCTGTAGCGGAGCTGATTCTCGTTCGTGTTTGGTCCATCCTGACCGTCGATTCTCGATCCAAGGGAGCGCGCGTGTGTACGGAGGCATAGTTCGATGTAGGTGCGCGTGCCAGTTCGTTTCCATTCATTTTGTTTTCCCCGTCGAGAATTGCTTGCTATATCTACAGGTAGCTTATCATCCAGGTCCATTCCATCGTTCCAGTTCACCAAGTCAAAAAGATCCGCACGTCCAGCGATCACTCCTCGATCCTACACGATTAACGAGGCGAGCGTCTGCAGCTCAAAGCCGCAGGCTGAGGCGGCGGCGGCGGCGTATAGCTGCCGGAGCGCTATGGCGCGGCGCGAGGCGGCCAGCCGGCGGCTGAGGGCGGTGGCCTCGGTTCGCAGCCGGGCGTTGGCGAGCGCGGCGAGCGCGGCGCGCGCCCTGACTTCGCGGAGGCTCGCGGCGAGCACCCGGTTGTCGGCGCGGAGCCTGGCGGCCTTGGCGCGCAGCTCCTCGAGGTGCTTTTGCTTGCGCGCGCGGGAGCGGCGCGCGGACTCCCGGTTGGAGATCTTGCGCCGGAGCCGCCGCTCCTGGTCTTCGTCGGCGCCGGCGCCGGCGCCCGAACCCGCCGACGTCTCCTCCTCGGGCGTAGCCGTCGTGGGATGAGGAGGCGCCGGCGGAGTAGCGGTTGGTGGTGTCCCGTGTTGGGGTCCCAACCCGAACCCGATATCGGCGAGGAAGGCCTCGACATCGAAGGCGGGATCGGGGAGGAGGGCCATGGCCACGAGATGCGAAGGGCGGAAGAATGGTAACTAGCAACTCGTCAGAGGGGGTCGAGTGGTGAGAGAGGGAAAAGGGAGGGAGCAAGTGTAGCGAGCCCCAATTTATAGGCCGCGATCCACACAGAGCAGAGTGCGCCATGTGGGCCCCACAGTTTTAGTGGCCACTGACAAGTGACAACCTTACTTATACTTCTTCTTCTATAGGGAAAAAGTTGCACGTGTCGACACCAGAGTTCTGGCCGGTGCATTGTCGCTGCGCGCAATAGATAATAGATAATCAATTCGACCTATCTACATTATCAATTGGAACCTTATATCTATATGTTAAGCAGGGCATCGATCCTAGCATATACGTCTGGCGAAGAGAGCTAGATCATCAACCACTTTCATTCCTGCTATATTAGGCCACTGAAAGCTGCAGCCTATTCGACGAGATCTAATCATGCTAAATTAATTAAATTATTTATCTGTAATTGCTATTATAGATAGCAATATTCCTACGATGGTCTCGAGTATATCCCTTATCGTTTATGGGGGAGAAGCTTAAGATAATTGGTTGTAAACCATCTTGCGACCACCCTGTATAGTCGTAAGATGTTCTACGACCATAGCAGGGTTGTAAGCCTTTCTACAACCAGTATATGGTCAGTCTTTCTACGACCACCTGTAAGATCGAGGAGACCGACTAGAAGGGGGTGAATAGACGGTTTTTAAAATCTTTTTTTTTTGGCAAAAATCGTTTTCTAATGCGGAAGCTAACAACAATTCGATTTTGTACAATTAAAACCTAAATCAACTAGTCTTTACTAAGCGCACCAATAATTCTAAGACTATTCATAATGATAGCGATCATACAAAGACATGTAAGCAATTTAATACAAGGAATGTAAATTACACAAAGTAAGACACAAGAGAACAAACCACAATGACACAATGATGTTTTACCGTGGTGTTCGAAGACTTGTTGATCTCCCGTAATCCACGTTGAGGTAAGCCCAACCACGTTGGACCGGCTCCACAAATTGAGCCAACACATCCGAGATAAGTCCAACCACTTAGATCGGTTCACAACTCAAATCAACACCTCGATCCACTCCAGGTTGCTCTTCCTCCACTCCGGAGATAGCGAGCACCAAACCACTCACAGCAGCCCGGGTCTTCTTACAACCTTTTTTGAGAAGATCACCAGGGCAACTCCTACAAGTCGTCTAGGTGTCGGCAAACACCAAGAGTAACAAGTCGAAGACGTCACTTGAACAAATCAAGTATCTAAGCTCAAGTGGATACACAATCCACTACCTAATACAACACATGCACTTAAGATTTGCTCTCTAAGCTCAATAAGTGCAACACATGCGCATAAGAGTATAGAGAGCTTGCTCTTTGCTAAAGGAACGAATATAACACCAGCAACTATCCCACAACTGGTCACAAGGGGGTATTTATACCCACACAAAGAAAACTAGCCGTTAGAGGAGAATCTTCTGAAAACTAGGGAAAGCCGGTCAGATCGCCAACCAATGACCGGTCAGATCGCCCTAGCTCCAACGGCTATAAGGGCTTAGGGCAATGACTAATGCCTTGTGGGTAAGGGCAGCTAGTTGGCTTTTGTTTATCACCATCTTATGGATTTTGCTTCCGCTGCAACTTTAGTTATTTATCTTATTATTTTGTCGGTCATCCCTATTTGTGTAATATGAACTTTGAATGACTTATGTGTTGTAAATTATGAAGACTCGGTATTGTAATAACTTGTGTATGGAATTGGTGTGTTAAATTTTGTAAAGGTGTATGTGTACCGCTCCTGGGAGGTATACAATACATCGAGAGCGACATATTTGATTTGTATTGCTAGAATCAATCGGATGGTTAAGTATTACAAGTTAAATACCCCGGGTTATCACAGAACCAGATTCCTCAGAGGGCAAGGGTCCATCTGACCATGATCAATACTACACCAAGACAAGTACAGAGCATAGTGAGGGTTCCCCCTCCAAATGTTCGAGTCCTTCTGAGGCTGTCCGATCTAGTATAGTAAGTCCTAGAATCTATCATTCCGGGACTCAATCAACATCTGGCAATCATCACCCTTCGATTACCCCCACGATTTGTATGGTCGAGCCTGATCTTTTTGCGGATTCGACCATACCCTCGCAGGGTTCACCTTCAATTGGAGACGGTTATAAACCAGAATTCCCCTTCTTGGAGGGGGATGCTCTAAGTCGCGAGGTGTTGTCATTCGACTACTTCTCAAGCTAGGAGGACTCAGGCACAAGTGAAAATCATATCCAGGAGGTCTTTGTCTTACCCTCAGATCCTAATATCTCTCCGAGAGACAGGATTGGGGATGCTTCCCATCGCTCACTCACTTCGGGCTCTCGTGGTGATGGCGAGGATGCCTCCGGCGATGAACAGGATCAATACGTTCATGAGTGTGGGACAAATCCTAGAAATGATCGTTCTCCACTGAGGCAAACTCAAGTAAACTCGGATGTGGATGATCCTGAGACCATTCGGAGGAGAATAATTGCATCCCAGAGAACTTTGCCTGGGCGCACTCAATACCGGTCAAAGGAAGTACAAGAACTTCAACGTATAAACAACCTGATCGAGAATCCAACTCAAGAGCTTGGATAAGTGCTAGGTTACGACCTCTTTGCTGAAGAGGTTGCACAAAGGCTTCGGGGCGCAATGGTCAGACTTGAGCAAACTCGACGACATCATTCTGGTAGTCATACCGGAACAACTCCATCGAACACCATTCGTTCGAATAATTCTCCTCATGGAGAATGACACCACAACAGGTCTGGTCACTCCCCTAACTAAAACTCCAGTCGAAGAAGAATTCTTCGAACATCCAGTGATCAACAAGCTCGTAGGGGAGGTGATAATTCATCACTTCTACCTAGAAATCTGCAACAGCAGATGGAATACGAGGAGTATTACCCTCGTAGGACTGAGACCTATAATAGGTCAGGTCCACCGACTACTGGGTATTATCGTGTACGATCACCTGGTAATATCAACTCATGTTTCCCACAAAGAAGGCGTCATGGTATGATTACTGAATGTCAAACATTCTCGCCTGACCTTTGAGTAGTTCACTGACCGCCGCGGTTTCGACCGGTGAACATGAAAAAGTTTGATGGTCCCAAAATCCCATCGAATTTCTTTAGATTTATAGGACCACCATTCGAGTAGCAGGTGGCGGAGAGCATATTATAGCAAATTACGTTCCTACTGTGCTTGAAGGTTGTGGTTGTTAAACCAACCACAGGAGTTGATCTATTCATGGCAACATCTCTATGATCTACTACTGACTAATTTTCAGGGCACCGACAACTGTCCTGGAAAGAAGTATGACCTGCATAGGATGAGACAGAACGCTCAGAGGGAGAGGGGGAGGAGACATCTAGCATTATTTTTCTTCCTGATTGTAAAAAAGCACAAGTAAATACATCCACACACAGGAGTATGATTGTTATTCTATGAGGAGAGGACCTGATCCAGTCTAAATTCCTGTATCTTTCTCTATGTAGTTCTAATTCTAAGAGATCCCCGAATATTCATCCGTAAAATTGATTCTAAATCATCGACACGCATATATTCTAGCTAGGTTGGTCGTGCAAGCAATCCAAATGTCTCATGGAGAATGTGCTCAGCCACTGGAACAGCATCTCATGCAAGCTATATATCATCCATAATGCATCTAAAGTCTCATCTGAATATAATGGAACATATATTCCAATGCTGTGCAGCATAGCAAGTAAGTAATCTTTGGTCTTTCCATTAAGCAACACACAGTCACACACATACATATATGCCATCAGTCATTTGAGATGGATTATCAGTTTATCACATAAAGTTTACAAGCCATGCTTCGCTATCTCTGCAAATGAACTCTAGCTTGTTTACAGATTCCAGAACACACCGAGTGGAAAACTGCTGATTAATTTGCATGTAGCAGAGTACACACCCTTCAGAAAGAAGGACATTAACAACCTTTGACTGCACCATATTGGAAACAAGCCCTACTCTCAACTATAGTCTCTCAACTCCCAAAACAAATAGTTGCATGTCGCAATATGTACATAAGAGATCTATTAAGTACTAAAGCTGCCTCCTTTAGGGTAAAGCAGGCAGGCATAGCATTTCTGTTCCAGCTAGTGGGTGGCACGATCGAGTGAGACTCAGCAGAAAGATCAGTGTATTGCTTAACAAATATGATGGGGGGAGTGTGAGCTGAATTAGTACAGCAAAGTAAAGGAATTGGTTCAGTTAGCTATACTACTGACTAGTAAAGGAGGAGTTATGGTAGTTAAGTGTGTCATGGCCGGTGTAGCTTCAAAGCCTAAGTCTTCGTGTCTGTATCTGCAGTTGCAGTTTCAGTTGCATGCACGATGACATCTAGCGAGTCCTCCATTTGGGCAACCACATGGTGTGCCTCAAGGTTTGGGGATAAAGCGGCCTTTTGGGGCTCTAGAAAAATCTTAAAATTTGGCTTTAGACAAATCTTAAAATTTAAGGTTTCTTGTTTGGTTAGACAGGGAGGATGCATTGAGGAGATTGGGCCAGATGTCCAACAATATAGTCGATAGTTTCTGGGGGCAGATTTAGATCTATCATCTTTATTCCCCCCATCCTTTATTGTCCTTAATCTATATATCCATTGCATGAATTTACTTTTGTACAGCAAGCACATTTCATTCTCCCAATTATATTAGAAAAGGGTTGACATTTTTGTGATAATAGTTTCTGGTTTTCCGAGAGAAAAATAGCCTGGAAATTTTCACTCCTTATACTATTTTAGAGGCTAGGCCAATTATTGTCACTGCATACCGATTTTTCTTGCAAAGTAAAGGTGAAGTGTGTGAAGCAAAGGCGATGGGATCTCGACAAAGCTAACCAAATCAGAAAAGAGCTAGCAAACCAACTAAACAGTGAAAACAGAAAGGCACATGCATGCATGGGGCCGTTAGAAAAATTAATGGGCAAGTCATGGGCTAAAGGAACTAAAGAGAGTTCAGAGCTACATCCTGCTACAGGGATGAACACTAGCTGTCTGATAAGTGTATTTTCACTACTTTTTTTTGGGATCTTAGTTAGTAGCTCTTGTGCCAGTGCTCAGCATGTTTGTGCACACTCCACTCGTACTCACCGAGTCCCAGGCTAGCCAATCAACTTAGGAATTAACACTGAAAAAACTATGGAGTGGCAATGCTTTTTTAAAATAATTATTTTTTATTCGAAAACTAGGTAATATACCACCTTTTTTATTTTACACAAATAATCCTATGCCACTCTACCGTCCGGCGACTTGGATCTAGTAGCTCAACCATTGGACGACTTAGATCAGTCGCCCAACAGTGGAGCGACACGCTGAGTAGTCGCCCGGTGGTTGAGTCGCTCAACGATTGAGCGACTTATGCCACATTTGCGAAAACCCCCTCCTAGTCAGATTTCGAGCGAGGGGGTTCTAGCAAATGTGGCGTAAGTGGGAGGTGGGTGCGAGGACGACCGTGGATCACTGGATAGACGGCTCGTATGTTTCATGTGCATATGCCCACGAAATGATGTACGTGCACACGATATGTCGCCGTTATGGCTATACCCTGACCCTAACCTCTTAACCCTCTACCCTTAACCCTAACACCTAAACTTTGAAACCGTAAAACCAAAATGCGGCTATGGCTATATATGTTGAGGATTATGCGGTTTATTCAAGAATGCAACTAATTTTTTAGAATTCCGGAGCTACGCTATAAATAATTAAACCACTAATTGTGTCGTAATTGCTAACTTGAAATTGATTTGCAGGTATGGCTCGTGTCCTTGGTGGTTCCAACTGGCCTTTCGGCCTGATGGACCGGCTCGTCGATGCGCAAAACAGCGCCAGCCATCGTGTCCCGCATCCTGAGGGTGAGGACGAGGCGACTGAGTTGGGGGTGGTCTTTACGCGGACACCCCGACGGGCTTGGAGACTAGACCCACGCTGGAAAGATAGGTTTGTCTACAAACTGTGGAACTTCTTTTTATCATATTCTGCTATATACTTACTTCTTCATGCTTTGCAGGCTGAGCGATGCCAGCCTTCCACCTCTCGCGTGGATGGTGGAGGCCACTGACGAGGATGACGGGGAGGTCTAGGCCGGTCTGGAGCAGTCATGACGGTTCCCGTTCGACCGGTGGTGGCTCGAGACTCACACCTTCTGCCTCCCATTCAGAGAGATGGCACCCACTCTGCAGGACATCGCATTGCTGCTTGGCCTGCCTATCGCGCAGGCCGCTGCTTCCCTGTCGGATGCGCTTGTCGACTGGCGCGATGACCTGCTGGGCAGATTTGAGGGGGTTCTTTCGGCTGAGGCCGCGGCAGCATACTACGTCTTTCTGGCGTGACAGAGGCATGGCCCACCCCTGCGGTGGCTTTCGCAGTCACAGGTACGTATACGCTCTATTTTCTCTATTAAGCGATGCACTATCCTAGCCATATGACGAGCTTACTAATTATTTATTTGTGCACAGGTCAGGCGGATAGTCCCGGAGCCCACCGAGTACTAGGTTTTGCGGCACCTCGAGGCGTACTTGCTGTGGCTGTTCGGCTGGGTACTGTTCACAGCAGCCACGGTGACTCTGTTTATGCCCACCTCGTGGGGTATGCTAGGGCCATCGCCGATGGGGAGGAGGTGCAGATCAGCTGGGGATCAGCCATACTTGCCACGACGTACCAATGCATGTGTGATGCGTACTGTCAGGACGAGGCCGACCTCTGTCCTAACAGGCTGCTATAATATCCCAATTTTCTGAGATTTAAAAATCTTTTGAATTGTTACTTGTTGGAAAAATTCACCATTTGAATTTTTATTGAATTTTATTAAAAGCTTAAAATGGACTTTTAATATCAAAATGATTTATTATGATTAATCCCATCATAATCCCAACATCAACAATTGTCAAAACTATTTTATTTGGATTCTATGTGCTTAGATATATTTTCTAGAATTTTCTGTAATTTTTCTAAGTTCATTTGCTATTTTCTAATTGCTATTTGGATTTTTGATATTTTTTAAAATAGAAAATATATTTAAAATCCTCCGAAACAGTGTCGGGCGAAACCCAACACTATTCCCGTGTGGCCCAGTACTATGCAGCCCAGCTCCTTCGCGCCGGACCGCCTCCCGCTCGCGTGCGCTCCTCATCCCATCGCCCACGCCCTCTTCTCCCTCTGACAGGTGGGCCCCACCGCCGCATCATCGTCGTCTCCGAGCCGTCTTTGTCCTCGCGAGATCGACGCCGCGTCCTCCATTGTTTTCTTTAAAAAAAACTCCACCCGACAACAGCCGATCCGTTCTAGACTTTGTGCGCTGAGCCTTCCATCTAAAAGACCTATCCGTCCCACACCCGAATCCAGTGAAACAAAGTCCTTATCTCCTTCAAACTCGGGATATCACGTGGGATTGTTTCGGACTCTTTTAGCGCTCCGCCGCCTATACGCCCCCTGGCCTCGCCCGAGCCCTATAAATAGGACCCTCGGGATCGCAATGTCGCCCGTACCACGAACCCCCAACCAATCGCGCCCCGATCGCTCCAGTGCAACCGCAATAAGAGATTTAGGGTATTCGGCCGAGTTCCTTCTCTGATGAATTGCGCCGCCATCATCACCGCCCTTGCCTCGCCGACGGTACCATTGTGTTCAGCATTGCTCAGGCTACCTCATGCGCCCCTCCTCGTTGCTGTAGCGTCGCCGGAGTGCCCATCCGACAACAGTCGCACCTGCTCCACAGATTCGTCACCAATTTTGGCCAACTCCGATGACCTCCCGTGCCAATACGAGTACCAGTATGTGCACAATAACATGTTCTACCCAGTGCGCGCATCCGCCGCGGGCGAAGCACCGCCGTTCGCCGTTGCTGGACCAACCCAAGCTTCACCATTGTCTGGTCGACATGTTGTGCTACCACATCGGCCATGGCTGCGCTTGTGTGTCACGTCCGAACCCTAACCTAGATCCGATCTGGTGTAACCCAGTCCCCCATACACCGTGTCTATGCCATGTGAGGTCCGCCAGCCATATCATTGTGCCGTGAACCCGTAGGACCTTCTACGACCAGACAGTCGTAACCGTCTACGACAAAGTAGTCGTAGCCTTCTACGATCACGTAGTCGACACATTTCGACCATGTGGTCGAAAGTTCTTCCCATTACGCATAGTCGAAAGCGATGAACAATATTTGAATTCTTTTTTGATTATTTTCTTATATTTAGAACTTTCAGAAGCTCATATATTTTGTATCCGAACTCCGATTGAGCTCATTCAAATTTCTAAATTTATATAAATTCGAGATCTATTTAATTACGATTTTTTATTTAATTTTTGGAGTTTGTTTTTCCTCTGTTATTTATTTGTTTCGTTTACGAGTAGACGTTAATTCTTCAGGGACTTTTGAAGAAGGAGAAGTGCCTCATGATCAAGATCATTACCTTGACCTGTTCCAAGGCAAGTTATACCTTTGATCATGTTGTACCTAGTTTTTAAAATACTTGGTTTTAATTTATTGTATTATATTTCAAGTATTTATTTAAATGCTTTTGGGTTAGTTATTAATCCAAATTGTTATGTCCACCTTGTTTATTGTTATGCCATGATCTTTTGTCACCCTAGGTTGGTTCATAATTAGTTGGTATTATTGTAGCACCAACGTGGGTTGGTTAGATCCGAGTAGATTGCTTAGCCATGCCACGAGTCATCATTTCATGTGAGTTGCAAATATAAACTTGACTAAGTGATTATAGAACTGTGTGATGAATATGTGTGTTGTGTGCTATTACTCGTTGATGGCATGTGCTGCACTTCACCAACATGGTGGGAAAAGATTTAGACTGAGGCAAGTGGTGGATACTGTGTGATGGTGGAAAGCTGTGTGAATGGGATTATTGTCTGTGAGACTTAGTTAGAAATTGAAAGTCTTGCCTTGGTTAATTAAGGACTTAACTTTGTGCGCCATTGAACCGAGCCTGACTATACAACCACATGCCTGGTATGGGATGGGCCTAACTTAGTAGGTTATGGAATCTTGCCATTGGCAACTCAGGTTGTAGGTTAAGCTGTGTGATGGGCTGGGGGTGTGTTTATCTCATCGCGGGACGGTTCGCCGCATCCCTGTCCAACGGTGTGTATCGGTTGGACGGAAGTAAAGCACATCGGGAGTGTCAATGTTTGAGATAAAGTTTCTGAAAAGTTTTGTTATGATCAGTACTAGCTACACTGATTATATCTTATGGGTAAAGTGTACAGCCTCTGCAGAGTGTTTAATCAATCTCTTCGAATAGCCGCGTCCGCGGTCATGGACATGCTCGGGGATTTCACACGAGGGGTAGATTTTCATAAAATAATTGGGAAGGGTCAGCTGTATGAGATAACTTGTGCAGCTGTGTGAATAACTTATTTAGACTGTGTGTTCTTTGTGAAATCAAATGATAAATTATTGATGTGTATTTGTTTTGAATTATGTTTTCAATCTATTATTCATATTCAATTGCAAATGATGTATTTCTGCAAAAGAACCACAGAAGCCATTCCTTTGGAATAAGCCATCATCTATAAATTGCATTATGTGGTATGACCTGCGAATACGGTTGTGTACTCATACTTGCTTCAAATAATCAACAGAAGTGGAGTTGTCATCGCTTGCTTTTGAAGAGGAGTTCTACGAAGGTGTCGATCGTTAGGGTCTTGATCCCAGTCAGTTGTTTGTGGTGAATTGATGGGATTCCGCTAAAGTTTATTTCTATTCCGCTGCTGCTATTTATTTATTGTCAGCCCTGTGTGGCTTAACAAGTGTAAACTCGACCATAAAGTCAAAACCTTTATTTGCTATTCAAATTAGTCATTTATTATATTAATCGTCTTGTGTGGATCGATATTCATCTATGTTGACAATGTGTGCACTAGCGTGATTCTACACTAGTGTACAATACATAGAGGGTCCAGAATTATATTTTTGGGTCCCGACAGCTGCCCTCTCCTGCTATAGCTGGGGTCCCCCTCGAATGGTCGATGCTGCTCGACACGAGTCCGTACCGCGCGGACATGTACCACGGGGGCGCGGTGGACCGGCCGACCGTGGGGTCCCTTAAGTGCTGTAGACGGGTACGTACTCTCCTGTATCTTTACTTTTGTTATTCCACGTAGTAGTTCGACCCTTTTCGCCCATATGTCTAATGTATTTTTAATTTCGTAAAGGCATTCGTGTAATATCTTGGTTCGTTAGCCTACGTGCCATGTAACCCCCCCTGTCGGATCAACTGTCGTGTTGTTATCGTTACACTATTTCTCCAAAGTTCTCCACCATGTATGAATTCTCTGCCACATCGCAAGAATCACTTACTTTCCTACTCATGACTCATTGCTACCTCAATCGTCCTCACAAGATTCTTCATAAATTTACCGCACTACAACAACATACGACGATCACAAAATGTTATTACGAGTCTAATAAATTTCGTACCCTTGGGAATCTACGAAAATCACAAATTGACCAACCAACCTTGTCACCACCCTTTAATTTCAAAAAAAAAAAATAACCTACTAACAAGATTGCTAAATGTATTATCTACAAAAATTACCATTTATTCTCCCATAATTATTTCCATCAAACTATTAAATAATAGTGCTATTATTTTAAATCGACCAGTGGTGAAGCGACACGTGGAGTAGTCGCCCAACTGTTGAGCGATTATCGACACACTCCACGCGTCGCTCCACCGTTGGGCGACTGATCCAAGTCGTCCAATGGTTGAGCTACTAGATCCAAGTCGTCGAACGGTAGAGCGACATATGATTATTCGTGTAAAAAAAAAAAGAGGTATATTACATTGTTTTGAGAAAAAATGATTATTTTAAAAAGAAAAATTCTGTTCTTGTGGACTTCCTAGAGCTGAAGGCTGGGTTATGGCGGCAGTTGGATGGATGGTGGGCTTGGGTAGTTAGGCCTTGCTTCCTTCCTCTCTCTCTTTTTAAAAATTTATTTTGGAGAGTGAATGAGCAGATGTTCTTTTCTCTTTTTTTTCCGAGAAAAGAGAGAACTTTACAGATTAATGATTAAAAACGTTGCAGTCCTGAAGGATTAGTTGGCTAATACAAGACGGAGCTTTACTGATTAAGATTTTCCATGGATAGGAGAACTGAACACCGTCGCTTTGGAAGTATCAACTAGCTAGGAGTATCCGAGTATGTGCGGGCGGAAGATCTGAATAGGAAAGTGCTGCATGCTGCAACAGTTGGCACTCGCTAGCCGTCTCCCTACTTGAGTGGAATGGCCCGTTTTTCGATAGGTTGAGAGTGAGAACCATTGGTCCGAATCTGATGATGCAACTACCGTGCCATTCCTACATCGTGTCAGAGTCGATGTATATATTGTTATAAATAGTGTTTGTATTCAATATAAAGTTAATGTACAAATATATATACAACTACATGAGTGTTACATATGCAAAGAACTCTTTGCACAATACACATCTAACACCCTCTTAAACTTATGATGGATCGACAATATTAAAGAGCTGTAAAGAGCTGATCACTAGCCCACGTAGCATCAGAATATGTCTAGAGCTGTAAAGAGTTAGAACAAGGAAAAACTGAAGAAGAGACGACGTAAACAAACCGACTCGAGAGTGATGGTTCTGACACCCGAAGATATCATAGAAGAATCGAAGAAGATGATTATAGTGGAGTCTGAGTGCTTGATCCGTAAGAGAAGCACGATCAAAACAAACCGACTCGAGATATGCATAGGGTATAAAATGTCGCTCATTAAGGCGCTCCTTGACGAGTGACATCTCGAGAATGATAAACAAGAGTCCCAACAAGATGAGGATATTGAGTAGAATCAAGAAGAAGCTCACCATCGCTTGGACCGAACAAAATACCTAAGATGAACATTAAGCTCCATGGGAGTCTAGCAAGAAGGCGGTGGCGAAGGAGATGGTGAAGGAGGAATCGAAGAGGTCAAAAGCGGTGATAGAGGTGTGGTGACTATAGGGGTGGCAGGAAAAGTCAGAAAAGAAAGCAGCTCAACAAGAGATGCTGGAGTGGCGGAAGGAGAAGGACGAGGGTAGAAAGAATGAAACTCATCAAAAGTGACGTCCCGAGAAACCCGCATCCGTCGGCCAACAAGATCCCAACAACGATATCCCTTATGCTCAGCGTTGTATCCCAAAAAGACGCACTCCACGGATTGAGCGGTCAGCTTGGTGCACTCACGAGGGCAAGAAAAACATAGCACACACACACACCGAAAAAGACGAAGACTAGAATAGTCAAGAGTCTTGCCACAGAGACGCTCAACTAGGATCCCGCCCTGAAGAGAAGAAGAAGGCTGAATATCAGTCAGGAAAGTTGCAGTAGAAACAGCTTCGACCCAAAAGTGTGGTGGGACAGCAGAACCAAGCATAAGAGCACGGGCTGTCTCAAGAAGATGACGATGCTTCCATTCAGCCACACCATTCTGTGCATGGGAACCAGGACAAGAAAACTGAGAGAGAGTGCTCTGCTCAGTGAGAAAGCCGCGAAGGACTCCTGACAATTATTCCCTAGAAGAGTCAGCACGAAAGACACGAATAGGAGAATCAAACTGAGTACGGATCATGGTATCAAAAGTCTTGTGGAAGGAAAAAATCTCACTACGAGATGACATAAAGTATACCATTGTGTGGCGAGAAAAATTATCAATAAAATTATATAATATCGATGACCTCCTTTCGAAACAAAAAGAGCCGGGACCCAGACATCAGAATGAACAGGATCAAAAAGGACGTTGTGACACTGACTCACTGGAAGGATAAGGAAGTTGAAGGTTGACGAGGATTAAAACCTCTATTTATTATTTAATAGATAGAGACCATACGTCTTCATGGTCTTAACCCCTAAGGCTAACTACCTCACTGGTCGTAAGGATTCCAGAGGTTGCACAAAACATAACCTGGTTGGACAAGGTTCCTAACCTAGTCTCCGACCAGTCAAATACTCATAAGGCTTTGAACTGGTATCTGGATCTGAGTCCAGATATATCCTTTACCGTGCGATGAATGGAACATGGGTTGTATATTCCATACCACGCGACACTACATAATTCTAAGACATTGGAATACGGTTAAATGACTCGTTGACATATAACCGCACAACAGTTGATACATTGTCAACTAACGCCTCTCTCCGATCAGATGCGTCACTTCTCAACGGGCATCTCTCCAAGGGATAACTACCAACGCTTCATCAACTACTTAAGGAGGACCGCGGAAGGTGGAGAAGGAGGACCAAGATAGGATCGATTGGGAATCACTCTCAAAAGACAACCAGTCGATTAGATTGCAAAGCCATAGCAAGCATTGCGCTCCAGTGTTATTAGGATTAGCCTTGGTCTAGATTACAGACACTCCTTGTAATAGCCAGTTTATAGTAATAAAGAACAGCCCCATTCCTTTCCAGAAGATACGTGTCATTTTTCCTCTATCTTTTATATATTTGTAAGTTCGGTGATTTGATCGTCGACAAAGCTGTTTACCAAGCTTACAACTCTGACAATGTAGAGAAACATCACTAGACACAGACCCTAAAATACCACGACGAAGTAAAGAAGATAGACGCGACCCCACACAGATGTCCCAAACGATGATGCCATTGAGCAAAAGATGCAGTGGAGGATGCAACAGAAGCGGTGGCGTCGGTGGAGACAACAAGACTGACAGGGACAGCAGAAGGAAGATGAAGCCAGTCAACCTCCCAAAGACGCTGTGAGTCATGGCGGCGAGGGCCAGTACCAAATAGAGTCCACGTGCGTCGATCCTGAACACAACAAGAGTCAGAGTCGAGAATAACACAACAACCATGTTTAGTGAGTTGACCGGCAGAGATGAGTTGCATGGTTAGTTTTGGAACATGAGAAACAACAGGAATATGAAAAAAGGAATTCAAGAGAGTGCCTCGTCCTGCGACAGAAAAAGAGGTACCATCTGCTGTCTGAATAGTGATAGAAGCAGCTAAAGGACGAATTGAACTAAGGCTGGTGGAAACATGTGTCATATGAAAGGAAGCACCAAAGTCAAGGATCCAAGGTAAGATACCTGAGGAAGAAGTAGATGGTGGTCTCTCACTGGAAGACTGCGCAGCAGAACCAACAGAACCGGACGGTGCAAGAGCAGCCATGCGACGTAGCAATGTGAGAAACTCCTGAGAATCAGAAACACCAGAGCTCCTCTGAGAGGAGGAACCACTAGTTCCCTGTGGAGGACGGCCACCACGACGTGAATCCTTCTTCTTGTAGCAGGTCTGCTGTACATGCCCATCCTTGTTGCAGTAAGTGCAATGTAGTCCCCTGCCAACATCAGCCGTCACTGGTGAAGACACAACCGGTGATGGAGTAGCTGTAGCAGGTGTAGAGGCTGGAAGAGCTGCTAGAACCGAAAGAGACAACTGAAGCGACAGCAGACCTGCAATACAAAGGTGAATCTCCTCGGACGAACAGTTAAAAAGTCAATCCATGTTTTGTAGGCATCATACCGAGTCTAAAAAGTCTCCATAACATCCTCAAAGGCATCATCTCCTCTTTGTAATGCCTCCTAACACACAACAAAAGATATAAGGAATCACAGACGCTCATAGCTTGCGCAAAGTAGTCTTGAAGCCAAACCAACCACATCCCTAGTGAATTTCACCTCCATGCTAGCAAGATGGAGGCATGAGCCATGTTTTGCGGACAAGGCAACTCATCCTCAAAGAAGAAACCCCAAAGAGCACAGCTCAAGAGATGGAGCGAGGTGAGGCGGACCACACATGAAGAAGACGACCACACATGTGAAGACGCACGTGCTGAAACCAGTCCCGATAATTGAGACCATCAAAGATCACCGAGGAACAAAAACAGTGCCCATTGGTAGGCGGCGCTGGACGGTGCGGCGACCAATGCCAACAAAGTCTAACAGGCGGCGCTGGACGGCGCGGCGGTTAGAACGACGTACCTTCCTCTCTTTTTCCCCTTTTTCTTTCTTTTCTTTTCTTTCATGAGCTGGCTTGAAAAGGCCCGACCGACTCGGTCGACGCCTTCGACCAAGTTAGTTGAAGGCCCGAGCCGCCGCACGGGGAACTCTAGTCCCCCCGGTGGCGGCGATTCCCTCCGTCGGCGACGACGGTGATCCCCAGTAGCGGGTGAAGCCTCCAATAGCGGCGTCGGCGACGAGTTCGGGCCGAGTCCCCTCGGTGGCAGCGGCTTCTCCCCGTCGGCGGCTGCAGCTTGCTCCCGTCAGCGGCGGCAGCTCCTAGTAGCGGGTAGAGCCTTCAGTAGCGGCGTCGACGACTAGTTCAAGCATAGTCCCCTCGGTGGCAGTGGCTGCAGCTTCCTCCCGTCAGCGGCGGCGGCTCCCAGTAGCGGGTGGAGCCTTCAGTAGCGGCGTCGGCGACTAGTTCAGGCCTAGTCCCCCCGGTGGCGGCTTCCCCGTCGGCGGATGGCGGTGGGCTTCGGCGACTAGTTTAGGTCTCCCCGGTGGCGGCGCTTCCTCGTGACGGCGGCCTCCGTGTCGGCGGCTCCGATGGCGGGTGGAGCCTTCAGTAGTGGCGTCGGCGACTAGTTTAGGTCGAGTCCCCGGTGGTGGCGGCTTCCCCGGTGACGGCGGCCCCACAGTGCGGCGGCTCCCGATGAGCGGGTGGAGCCTGATGAGTGGCGTCGGCGACTAGTTCAGGTCGAGTCCCCGGTGGTGGCGCTTCCCCGGTGACGCCCCGTGGCGGCGGCGGCTCCCAGTAGCGGGTGGAGCCTCAAGTAGCGGCGCCAGTGACCTGAGCGAGGTGAAGAGGCAACGACGGCGGCAGCCGAGGCGTCGTCCAGAGGAGTCCAATCAGCGGCGAGAGCTGACTGGCGACAAGCAACGTCCAGAGATCCAGAGGACACGGGAAGGGCGATAGCGGCGGCCGGTAGAAAGACTGGCGGCGGCAACGGTAAGACCCTAACCCTAATCTGGCTATGATACCATGTTATAAATAGCGTTTGTATTCAATATGATGCCAATGCGCCAATATGTATACAAGTACATGGGTGTTACATATGCAAAGAGCCCCTGTAGAATACACATCTAATATATATGTGTCTATGCAGGGGCGTAGCCAGCCCATAATTAGGCCTCGGGCCGACCCAGTTGTAGTCCATATCTTGATTTCCTTCGCATGTAATTTTTTTTTTCTATTAGTCTATCAAATGAAAATTTGAGACGGTCCGAGGCCTAGATCCGCCACTGTGTCTACGTCGGGAGAAATTGTGTTGTTTTGTTTTGTTTGGTTGAATCGTGTTCTGCCAGGGATATTATGTATCGTTTTGTTATGCTGCTGTTGATGGAAGCTTAATTTGCTGCTGGCTACTTGCTACGGAAATGTACAGATTAATCATCAGTTAAAAAGGGGGAGGGGAGGGGAGGGCACTATGGATTGGGCACTTGGGACCTGAATACGAGAGGATTATACTGATGCAGCCGGATCATCATCAGTAGCTCCATAGTTTTGAGACGTGCTGCCCAATTCAGCCCGTTTGTGTTCCTCGGGTGGCTAGTGCAAGTGTGAAACTGGGAACTGGAGAGTACATATACATATACATATACATACTGATCGAATTAGCCATGATGCACCGCCGTGTTGCAACCAAGTCCAAGATCTGTAAATGATGATGATATATAGCAGTTGTTTTCAGGCAAAGGCCACGTCAAAGGAAGGGGCTTTTGTCAGTGGAAAAACGAGAGAACATCTATCTAATCTGACGAATCGGCCAGCTTAGTCGTCGTATCCTCGCTTGAACGAGATGACTTTTGTGAGCAATGCTGAAAGCTGCTTACAGCAGTGCATGCAGGCATGAATACGATGCAGCAATTTTCCGGAGAGCTACTGTCCTGACTGCTCTCGTAGCCGTCCGTCCGTCCGATCGCGCACAGCACACAACGGATGAACAAACATCGCTGGGACCGTGCCCTGATTTCCGTAGTGTCACAATTTTCCTTCCTTGGTTGGGTTTGTCAGGATGTTTGACTAGACGCTAGCTGGAGCCAGGATTTAGGCATATATTAGTTGGTGCCGTGGACAGGTAGGCGACTATGGACTCCTAATACTTTGCTTTGTAGGACTACCAAACTGAGCACTAATTTTTTAGTACCGGTACTTGGAGAGAACTAAGTAGTACTGGTACGTAACTAATTTACTATCACCTTGTAGGCCCAGTCTAAGGATTAAGCGCATGCACACTGTGTATACAACACACGTGAACACTTATGATCAACTCAGAGACACACGAGAGTTTTAGTGTTGCGTACTGCCGTACAACATTTATATTTTCTCCTCTTATTTATAATCAAGGTGATCCATTACGTTACAAGCAAATTAATAGACCAATAAAATGCCCAACACTACCGCCTATTACCCCTAAGAAATGCTCTGGTAACCACATGTAACCTCCGCACTAATTATCTTAATTTGCTAACGCTTCCACTAACCACATGAAACTTCCTACAACAAGATTAGTTCCAACACACCTATCCCATGCTGACTTCGCCGTGTCTTTCCCGGCGAGGGAAGACATGACTTGCTCCGACACGACCTGGTAGATGGCGTACAATTCCATCCGATCCTTCTGGTATTCCGCGGCACCAGGCTCCACTGCTTCCCACACGTTCTGCGTTTGAAGAGCGACACGCATCTTCATCGCCCAAATCGTGTAGTTTGAGCGGGTGAGCTATGGGTACGACATCGTCGTCACCACGCTCTACCTCTTCACCACTTGTGAGAGGCGGACGAATAACCTCGCAACAGGTGTTGCTCGTCGGACAAAGACATACTCCTTCCTTCCCTCGGCATCCTCTCCAACACACGGAAATCACCAAAAGCTCTGATACTAAATGTTGGCTCAGCCCTAAGGATCAAATGCATGCACACTGTGCATGCAACACACGCGAACACTTTTGATCAACTCAGAGACACACAAGAGATTTGGTGTTGCGTATGGCCGTATAACTTTTCTATTTTCTCCTCTTATTTATAGAGTCAAGATGACCCCTCACATTACAAGTAAATTAATAGACCAATAAAATACCCGACACTACTGCCCACTACCCCCTAAGAAATGCTTCGGCAACCACATGTAACCTCCTCACTAACTATCTTAATTCACTAACGCTCCATTAACCACATGAAACGTCCTGCTGAAACAAGATTAGTTCCAAGACACCTAAATTTAGTCTCAACAAGATGATTAGTTCCAATACACCTAAATTTAATCTCAATTAGCATCTTGAAGAACTAACAAACTAGTACTTAGAGAACTAAGTAATACTAGTCCGTAACTACCACCCAAATTTGATCAGAATTAAGTAGAGTGGAGAATTAACAAGTTAGAAGCTCGGTGCTGGTAGCTAGGATGCAGTATACACACGCTGGAGTGAGAGAGCTGCTGCGGTGTGGAGAGTGAGCCTGAGGCCGTTTGCCTGACACGTTCCCATGCATGTCGGCAACTCGACTCGACTTTTCTTTTCTTTTTTCCTTTGGCGAATAGGAATGAATTGCCATCCGTCCAAAATGCTGTTGTGCAGGTGACAACCTATCTGAGCTTGCATTCCAGATAACGTGCTGCATCGATGCACATACATACAGACAGACAGACAGACACCTGATGGCGATGTAGTGATGCAGGCAGGCAGTGATGCAGGCAGGCAACTAACTTGTTGTCTGTTTGTTTCAGGAGCTCATCAAGTGTGTGAAGAGACATACATGCGCTAGCTAGCTAGACCCACTGCACCCTGGCCTCAAGTGTTGGCTACTCTACACCTCTCGGATCAGTCGTTTTGTGCCTATGGTCCTGCAAGTAACCCGGCTCCAACTGTTCTCGCCTTGGAGTTACGCTGCAGATATTTGCGCGAGACAGCCAGCATGACGATATATAATTCCACCATCTTAACTCCACTTTGGCCACGTGGACCGCAACAGCTGGGGTATTGGATCTGTGTTGATGCAGCTATATATAGTTGCAGATCTGTGCTGCTGCTGCTGCTGTGACAGCGCGCTCAAACTCTTGAATAGGGAGGTCGAGGTCGAGGTCGAGGTCGAGGTCGAGCAGCACCACAGCTAGCTAGCTTTGCTTGCACTGCACATGCACCACCTCAAGATTAATCAAACACCAAAGCCATAATTAACATAGCAGCCATGGCCACTCCTCGCCACTCCGGTGCTCTCCCCTCGTCGTCGCCCTCCTCTTCGCTCCAGGAATCGCCTTCGCCGCGCGCGACCTCGCCGACGCCAACAGCCTGCCGGCGGCGCAGGAGCAGGGCAGGCCGGCGCCCTACGGCATCCCGGCCAGCTACTACGGCCCCGGCAACCCCGGAGGCTACGGCGCCCCGGGGATCGGCGGCGGGTGGGGCGCGGGGTACGGCGGCCCTTCCGGCGGGTACGCGCACGGCGGCGTGGAGGTGCCCACGGTGGTGTGCTCCGAGAAGGGCCCCTGCTATGGCAAGAAGGTCACCTGCCCCAGGAAGTGCTTCTGGTCCTACAGCAGCTCCGGCAACGGCTACGGCGGCGGCGGCGGCGGCGGGTCCTGCACCATCGACTGCAAGGCCAAGTGCACCGCATCCTGCTGATCGATCCATCACCTGCATCATGCACATGTCTGCTGCTAGCTACTACTTAATATTGGATGAACCGTACGTACCTTCTTGGAGCAAAGAGAGACTAGGCATGTAGTTCTCCTGCCTATCTGAGAGAAAAACATACATACATACATACATATGAGCTAGCTAGCCACTCCTATATAATGGAGTATATGATCGATAAGTAACTAGTAGTGTGTATGTTATGTTCATAGGCGCTCTCGCTTAACTCTGCGGAAATTAGTAACCTAGCTAAGTGTATCATGTATGGATAAATAAAGGAGGGCGTGCAATGCAATGCAGATCCTAGCTACTGTCATGTTTATAGCTGTATATATGCAACTCTGTGATATATAAAATGTCATGATATATATTCCGTACGTGTTTGATACTTTGATGTTTGTTTCACACTGCCTGCGAAATGCATGCCATCCATTTCGATCCCACTTTGACAGTTTGACTTGTCACCCTCTGCTGTTGCTTCAAGGTCTCCAACTGATGATATGCGTGCAGCTTCATTACTGCTTAATTCGGTAGTATCAGCTTCATTACTGCTTAATTCGGTAATTACATTCGAATTGGCAATCTTAGCCCAGTCTTCAAAGTTGACAGAAAGCCATCCAGAACACATCACTCACCCTTTCCTATCTAACCAGTTAAGCTGAAAATGCATTCTTTTACTATCAGAACCAGATGAAACGAATAAGATACACAACAGGTACAAGCACGACTGATCCACTACAAGAGTGTCAAATGAGAACTGCATCAAAAATTGAAGAGTATTGTACCATGAATCCAGAGGCGTCAGCCGGCAACCGAGTACAAATTAAGTGGTCAAGAATTATCCTAGAACATGCTTCTATCCATTCATGAGCTTAATTTGCCAACTCCACCTCATCAGGAAGACGGAGAGCTCATCAGTCAGGCATCAGCCCTGGGACAGCTCGCGTCAATTGATCAGTTGCTCATGACCTCACTTCCATTTGAATGCTCAAAAGCACCAGTAACATCCCCCAGATATTCTTCGCTCTCCCCATCAGTTTCCGTATCATCAACTTCAGATTCTTCTTCGTCCGTCTCCTTGTCCTCATAAATTATCTGTGGGGCTCCCTCTTCCTCGTCAAATTCATCATCAACAATCTGCAACATACTTGAATTATAATGCGGTTGCAATGCTGAAAACGGTCATGGTTTCTGGTGGAAGGAAACTTACCTTGCTGAATAGACAATCTAGATAAGTAGAGTTCAAGAGCCGATTTGAAGGTCGTTGACGTTCTTGCATCGGCAAGCTGAAAGAAATGCAGTCAGTAACGTTGGCATTAAAAAATAAACATGATGTAACGTCCAGTTTTTCGGTTTTTGACCAGTGTTTTCAGTTTGTCAAAGTTTTGTTGAATTCAAAATCTCATTTCCTCTCCTAAAGATCTGTTGGGCTTGGCCCACTTCCTCCCTGGACCCAACCCATTTTCTTTTCCCCTGCCTTTTTCCCTTGGCCATGCCAGCCCCGAGCCGCTCTCCCCCTGCCAGCGCACGCGCAGAGCACGTCCTCGCCGTTCTGGCCGCGCCGCATGCGCCCAGCGTTCTGCCGCTCCCATCAGCACACCTACCTCAGCCCTCCTGGTCTTCGCCCTAGCGTCAGCACCCTCGCCTAGTCGCGTCGCCAACAAGCCCTTTCCCGGCTATAAAAGACCGGCAAACCCCTCCCCTAGTCTTCCCCGCCTCGCTCCCTCTTCCCTGGTAAGCTCCACCCGAGGAAGCATCGAGCTCCAGGGGCGGCTCCAGCAATCGGGCAAGGCTGGGCGGCCGCCCCAGGTAGCCGACGCCGGCAACCCCCCCCGGCCCGCTTCTTCCTGACAGACGGCGTGACCGCGACAGCCCGGCAAGGCCTCCCTCTCCGCTCCGGCCTCCCACCTCCGGCTCTCCCACTCCCAGTCTCCCTCTCCGCTCCGGCCTCCGACTCTCCCACTCGGCGGCTCCGGCAATCACGCGCCCTCGCTGCTATTAAAGTGAGTTTGCGCACCACCTGTTTGATACAATGCCTTGATGAACCACATTCTTACATATGTGAAAAAAATTCTTTAATGGATATATCGTCATCCACCTTCCCCTGCTTGCCGAGGACAATGTAAGATTGATTGCTTCATGCCCATTTGTAATTTTTAGGATCAATTTGTGCTATAATATATTGTAGTAATATGATTTACTGGTTGTAGTACTGTAGATCTCATGTAGGAGAACCTTACCACCAGACACCAGTGGTCTGTCCAAGATGAAACAAACAGCCTCAAGTGCAGGTCCAGGGAAGCCGTCTCCAGAATATGGCCTCCAATGGATTACATACAATATGTTGTAGATTTATAAAAGAAACGCGAGGAGGGCGATCGTGATACGTATGGCCTCGTCGGAGAGGGGGGGGGTGCGGACGTCGCAACCAGTGGGACCGCGACTCACCCTACCTAATATTTTGTCCTGGGTCCGCCCCTGCCGAGCTCCAAGTCGGCCGCGCTGCCCCGTCGACATTTCACCGTCCTGGTGCCCCCACTGCCGTGCCACCGCCGTCACCAAGTTCTCCCAGAGTCAAGGAACTCACCCCCAAGCTGATTTGGTTTTGGTCCACCGTCGCCGCCGGAATCAGCCTTCTTCTCTGCCTCCGGCCGCATTCTTCTTCGCCGCCGTTCTTCACCCTCTGTCCATCTCCGGTCCTCCTTATCCCAGTGAGTTCCTTTCCTCGTGTTCTTGCTCGTGCTCACCTTCCCCAGATCAATGCACCGCCGGAACCCCTAAGTCCGTTGCAACCATGTCGCCTCTAGCTCTGTCGTCGCCGCTCCGGTGCGCCGCCAGCCCCACCGCCGGTGCCCTGTTGGCCGCCGTCCTCTTGGCATCCCGTTTTTGGCCTCCCCCGGCGCCGCTGTTCCTTCCTCGGCCGGCGGCGAGCCGAAGCCATCAAGCCACCCGGAGCCTCCCCTGTGCTGTCGTGTTTGGACACACACTGTTCATTCACAATTAATGCCCCCAAATCAATGTCTTTAGGGTTAGCTATTAATTAACTACCGGTTTAATTGCTATTTGTTTCATTGATATGTGGACCAGACACTTAAATTAATGAGGCTAATCAATTTCGTTTTCCCTGTGTATCAATGACAAGTTGGTCCCACTGCAGTAAAAGCCCCCGTAGGCCCGCGCGCCTATGCTGGTGGACTTCGGTTCCTGCACTGCACTGTGTTGTGGACTGTAGCACTATGTAGGCGGGCCCGTATGTCAGAGAGACAAGTTCTCTCTCCCCTTTTCTTTTCTTGATTTATTTTCAAATCCAAACTTCGGAGGATTCGTTCTCCTCCGTTATAATTCCGATTTAAGTGAAATTTATTTATAAATTTAAAATCTTGCTAATTGTAGTGGTCTTATTTAATTTAGGGTTTATTTATTATTTCTTGTGTATTTATTTGGTTTGTTGGCTTGTTTGTTCTTTTTCCGGCGCGTTCATTCAAGTAGAGTTCAGAGAAGCGAAAGATCTCTAGTTTGATCAAGCACAAGGCTACCAAGACCCTCTTGTCTTTAATCCAAATGAGTCAATACTTTGATCATATTGAACCTGCATTTTATGCGAAATTAAGTGGTAACTTTACTAGTTATAGGTCGTACTTAAGCGCTATGCTATTCTTGCTTAAGTACAAGGGCATCTATTGCCCTAATCATCATCTTTTAATTATGAAATTGGATTTGAACAGTCATTGGGGCGAATGGCTAAAATGGTGAAGATAATATTATTTATACTTCTTAAAACCCTAATAAATGCTATTATCACATCTAGTCAGATGGTATGATGGAGGGTATGTTGGTGGGTGCTAATGCGGCCCAAGGAATATTGATATGTGGTTGGTGTGCAGAATGAACCGTCCAGATAACCTTAAGGACTTGATCCGGTGATGACCTCCCATTGTAAAACAAATACAACCATAAGTATGTAAAGTATAACCTGGTTAAATAATTTGTATCAATCGAAGAGGTTGCACCGGTAGATGACCACGTGTAGTAAGTCTTCGTGGTGACGGGTTGGGGTGCACCGCTTATGCATCTATGTGGGCGTAAGTCTGAAGGCACAAGAGGGGGTTTGGGTAAGTGTTGACGTAGGTGTGGGAGCGTAACCATTCTCAGGTGAAACCTTAGCGGGTGTAACAAATACTGGGAGATGCATTGTAAAGGCCTTGTGATAATCTCCCTTGATTCACATGTCTAAGGAAACACGTGTACATATCAAGATAATTATTTCTTGTGGGTAAAGTGTACAGTTTGTGCATAGTACGTAATAAACTGTTCGAACAGCCGTGCCCACGATCACGGATGGGCATGAGAACTTACTAGAGTTAGTTATATTTCAAAAACCTTTGTGGGTGGAATGAAAAATATGTCGAGCTCACCTAGCCCATAAATTGAACAATTGATGTGAATGATGATATTGTGTACTGTTGTTCAAGCATTGTTCATTGTCTATTACTGTACTTGTTGAGTCGTGGACTCACCCTTGCTCTACTATTGTTTTTAGGCGACCATTGATGGTGTTTCTCTTGGAAGGGATTAGAGCATATGGAATAATAGCATACTCTCACACTTGATTCATTTGTCATGATAAATCTTTACTTCTTTACGATGGATATTGATTAATCCTAGATGACTGATTAGGACTTGTTTATTCATTCCATAGAATTTATTTCTATTGGTTTTGTGCCAATTTTGGATTAATACCTTGATATGCTTCTCGAGTTTAATTAATTATGATTGCTAACTCTTTATCCATATTTAATTGTGACCCATGGATGGATTTTGATAGTGAATTACTTCCTGTAATTTTATTATAAGTGGATGTAAATTATTTTGTCAGGGTAGTCTAGTGGTATTACAGGCTCAGTGTTGGGCTAGGGTGTTACAATAAGCACTCTTTTGATATATATATATATATATCCTTGTATGCATTATAATTATATTATTGGGTGTAACTTGCGGAGTATATTCATTTGTATTCATGTTTACTTAATAAAATGTTGTTCAGAGGAGAATAACTTTACCACCAGTGTGGATCTCAACGACTAGGTCGCTACCCCAGTCGATTGCCTTTGGCAAATTAGCTGGGCTCTACTACTTCTTCTTTGTCTTTCGCTGTGTTCTTTATTATTGGCTCGTAAGTCTCTCTTATAATAAACTCGATATTTATTAATATAGTTATGCAATTTTTGGATGTTACCATTTTTGTTTACTGTGTGAACTAGCAACTGATCATGGGACTAGTTCAGAATGCACAGATGATCTGGGGGTGTTTCTCCCGGATCCGACACTACATACAGCGACCACCTAGGTATTCTGTTCCCGATGGGCACATCTGTCGTCTTCGTCGTACTCTTTATGACCTCAAACAGGCTCCTCATTCTTGATTTGCGCGTTTTACCTCAGTAATTATTGTTGTCGATTTCATTGTCAGTTCCCACGATCCTGCTCTTTTTGTCCATGTCTCTTCTCAAGGTAGGACACTGCTCTTCTGTATGTTGATGATATGCTCATCACTGGTAATGATTCCTCATTCATCACGTATGTGAAGAAGCATCTCAGTGAGAAGTTTTTGATGACTGATCTTGGTTTTCTTACATACTTCCTTGGGATTAAGGTCTCTTCCATACCTAAGGGCTACTAGTGTTGTAAAACGTGCAGTTTTAGCAAATAATCATAATTAAACCCAGCATTCAAGATCAGCAATAAAGTATAATAACAGCATGTAATAAATGACCACAATAACATGTGTCCATGGAATTATTTCAAGCCATTTAAAGACAATATTATGCTTAACACTAACAATATGAAATCATGAATAAGCAGCATATTGCATAGAAGTTTGAGTATATAATGTGCTCTCAGAAGGAGAGTTGCAAAAGAACTAGCCTTTGCCATCTCAACCCTATTATCTTTACTCTTCATTAAATGATTATGACAAAAGTTTCTAACCTTGAGCTCTAATCAAATTTTACAGAACTGTCAATATAACCTACCTGTTAAATATCACAGAAAAGACTTCCAGACTTAAACAATATATATCATAGAATAACTGGAAGACCTCAAAATGACTAACAGATAGATATTACTCTCTAAAACAACTGACCAAGATACACAGGATCAGTAATCAACCCAAAAGGGCTAACAAAGTAATCAATCTGTAAGCAAAAGATCGATTAAATCAATAGATTTAAAACAGATATATAACTCTGGAAGAACATAATAGCTTGAAGTCTAACAACAGTAGGTCTAAGAGACAGCAGCAAGAAACTCACTAGAGCTCAAGTTAGAACTAATTATCATAATCAATTTCAGTATAAGACTAACTTCATCATAGAGCATCCACAGTACCCACAGGTTAATTTGCAATATCTCCAGAACTATCCTCAGAAAACAAATTATCATAGGTCAAGGATATAAACTAGAACTGCAAGTGTATATATGCAAAGATCAACCAAACTGCCACAGAGGAGCAATACTCACTGAAGTGGTGATACTCAAAACCACCAAGATGTAACTGGCAAGGCGTGTCAAAGACACTCACCCATAAAAACTATCGCCCTGCAATCCCCAGCAAAAGGGCGAAGCAATCGGAGATACAATGCCACACTTCCTTCTTTGGAACCGATCAAAGAATGAAGCCGAGGGATAGGTTAATGGCCGCACGAGACAACCGAGAAGCACTGCCGAGTACTATCTAGAACACCAGTCAGCAATCAAATTGAATGTCACCTTCCTCCCCAAGATCAGTCCATAGGAGACCAAAGCCGATCCATCTGGGCGCACAAATTACCAGGTTCCAAGCACAGCACCAACAGTGGGGAGATGACACAAGGAACTGGTCGGATGCACACACCGAGAGGACCGGAGCTCACCACCGTCGGCACCAAGTCACACACGACAGCCTCGGAGGTTCAGAATCCCCAAAAACAAGAGATCAAGTAAGGAGAAAGAACACACAAAATTGGGGGAACTCACAATCTTTTTCTCTACCCTTTTAGGCCGCCGCCGGATTGAGCCTTTTTGAGGAGAAGAAGGAGAGAGGCTATCACCAACCACCCGTGTGAATTGTGCTCGAGCCGCCTGCAAGCACCGCGTCCTCCATATCGTTGGCGAGCAGGCCGAAGAGAGCGCGTTTCTGGCTAGCAGGACCGAAGGTCAAGTGGTCATCCGAAAACCAACTCCTGCCGATTGAGTTTGCATCTCCAAATCTTATCTCCTCTTCCATCTCAAAAGCAAGTGGGCCCATCTCAATCCTTTTCCTATTATAATCCACCTTTTTCTCAAATGAGAAATTACAATATTGCCCTCAGAATACAACAACTAGTTCTCCCAACAAAAGTATATCCATGATCTTCTTGATCGGTCTGGTTTGACTGGCTACCGTGCCACTGATGGTGATCTTCTTGAGGATCCTACTTGATATCACCATCTTGTTGAGAGTTTGGAGTATCTTGTGAGCACTCGTTCTAATATTGTTTATATTGTTCATATCTTGAGTCAACTCATGGTTCATCATATCCATCTTCACTACAGTCACCTTCTTCGTGTTCTTCACTACTTGCGTGTGACTATCTCTCGTCGTTTGTTTTTCCCGAGCTCCACCTCACTACAGCTTCAAACGTATTCCGATGCGACCTGGGTTAGTGATCCTTCTGACCGTCATTCTCTTTCTGCTTAGTGTGTTTTTCTTGGCTCCTCCCTGATTGCCTGAAAGACAAAGAAGCAGATTGTAGTTTTTCGTTCGAGTGTAGAGGTTGAGTTGAGAGTTATGGCAGTAGTGACAGTAGAGGTTACTTGGTTGAGGTGACTACTTGTAAATTTTGAAGTGTCTGTGATTGAACCTACGACTCTTTTGTCTGACAGTACAAGTACTACCAGTATTGCCCGTGATCCAGTGAAGTATGAGCTCACCAAACACATTGGTATAGACGCTTCATACACTCGTTTATAGGTGTAGGAGGGAGTACTTGCTTTACAGTTTGTACCATCATAATTATAAATTGTTGACTTCTTCACAAAGCCACAGACTAGGGTGCAACATTTGTATTTTCTTTCTAAACTCAGTTAGTAATCCACTGTAAGTTTAAGGAGGGGTGTTAAAATAGGAATTTTTTGTATTTCTTTATTTGACTTTTGTATTTTCTTATATGTGTGTAGCATATTTCCTTATAATATCATTTTATACTCCCTAGATATATCGAGGTCTCATGAATATACACATAATATTAATAAAAAATGAACAATGAAATTAACAAATTGGGCTCTTCTACTGCACCTTCAGAAACACAAGAGCTGTTCCTCGCCGATGGTTACCCTCTGCCCACTTTGGGCTATTATTTTTTAATCTTGTAGCATCTTCCAAATCCTTTTCTCCATCCCCTAAGCGAAGCCAGCAAAGACTCCTGTTTGCGAGCAATGTAGCATCAGAAGGATCAACCTTTAGTGCCTGCGGCAAACCAAACAGTGTCAAATATACAGTTGCTGAATGTTGCTTCTCATTTATTTATTAGGTAAAATAGGGATGAAAATTAAAATAGCAGATTCCTTTTAAAAAATAAAAGTGCAGATGGAAGAGCAAATCTCCATGAAGAATACCTAGCAAATAAATGGAAGCCACATCATCGTAGATTAGTACTATCTCTCAACTTCTACTGAATCATCAAAATAACACTGTGCGCATGGCTAAAGTAGACCAATACAATAATGCACCTGTGTCTTTTTTAATAATAATAAAAAGGAATATACCTGTGTGTACCACACTGATGCATTTACATAATCCTGCTTCTCAAATGCATCATCCCCTTTGTTGTTTCAATTCAGACTTTCTCGTTTGAACAAAATCATCATCCTGGGCAACTTACAATAACTTTGTTTGATCTAGGGTTAGATCTCTTTTGGTCTTTCAATTCTTTGGATCTGGGATTCTTATTACGGGTTTGAGAGAAACCGAGAGAGAGAGAGAGATACCGTCGGATGTAGATGAAGAGGAAGGGTTGGCCATGGTGGGTTGCGGTAGTCGAGGCGGCGGTGGTCGGTCCCGTTCCTTGGGCGTGGCCGGAGCGGAGGCGAAGACGGCAGTAGTCGATCGGGTCGGTGTGAGTCGGCGGTGGATCGTCCCGTCGCTTCAGCGCACCCTCAGTGATCGGATTAGGGTTGTGTGTTAGGGTTTGTGGCGGCGCCGGTCAATCTCGTGATCCGTGCCGCCCCGGTCCCCTCTCTTTTTATAGCGCTGGCGACAGGGCCCACCAGCCATCTTGGGCTGGCGCGCCCCCGATCAGGGCGCAGATCAGTGTGGGGATTGGGCATTTGGCCGTTGGGCCAAATGCCCGAGATCAACTCTAACATTCTCCCCCTTGATCTCAATCTGTGCTTTATCTTTAATTACTTTTGACTTTACTCATTCCATCACAAATTGGTGCATAGAACGTGTCTCATCGTCACGGTCAATTGCCGATAGATTCAACAGCTACAATGCACCTCATTATTCTGAAATAGTTTCTTTAATCTTTTGGGCCATCTTTTAGTCCAGGAATCATAGGCTTTCCCTTAAACCCATGCCGGCTATATGTTCTCTGAACACGTTGGGTGGTAAGCCTTTAGTAAGCGGATCCGCTAACATCTTTGCGGTACTTATATGCTCAAGACTTATAATTTGATCCCGAACTTTATCTTTCACAACATAGTACTTTATGTCAATGTGTTTGGCAAAGACCACTTGACTTATTGTTGTGGGCATACATTATCGGGTTCATTATCGCAGATACAACTTAAGTGGTCTATTGATGTCGTCAACCACTTTTAAACCGGGTATGAACTTCTTTAGCCGTTCACCGCCTGTAGCCTCATAACATGCTACAAACTCGGCATACATTGTGGACGATGTAGTGACGGTTTGCTTTGAGCTTTTCCACGATATAGCTCCTCCAATGAGAGTGAAAACATATCCGGATGTCGACTTTCTATCATCTCCCTTAAAATCGTAATCAGATACCCCACTATATGGAGTAAATCGATCTTTCAGTATGTCATCATGAGGCCTTTTGTTCCTTGCAAATAACGCAAGACTTTCTTTATCAATTTCCAATGTTCTATTCGAGATTGCTCGAATCGCCAAGTAACCCGTAACAAAAGCTAAGTCGTATGCGTGTGCACACTTGAGCATCTTGTAAGCTTCCGACAAGTGAAGCATATGGAACCGCTTTCATTTGATCGATCTCATCTTGGTTCTGGGGCATTGAAAATCCCCATATCTGCCGCCCTTGACTATAGGTGCGGTGAAGGACTACATTTATGCATCCCAAATTTCTTTAAGACTTTCTATATATGTCTTTTGTGATAGTCCCAATATCCCCTTGTTTCTATCCCGGTGAATTTCGATCCCTAGAACGAACGACGCTTCACCAAGATCTTTCATATCAAAGTTTGAGGACAAAAATCTCTTCGTCTCCAGTAGCAGACTGACATCACTACTAGCTAGTAGGATATCATCCACATACTGTGATTAGGAAGATAAATTTTCCGTCTTTAAACTTTGTATAGACACAGTTGTCTTCTACATTCTCTTTAAACCCAAATTTTCTTATTGTACTGTCAAACTTCAAGTACCACTGTCTTGAAGCTTGCTTTAACCCATAAATCGATTTCTTCAGGTGGCATCCCATTCTTTCATTTCCTTCCATGACAAAACCTTTCGGTTGTGCCATGTAAACATTTTCCTCCAAATCCCCATTAAGAAATGCCGTCTTTACATCCATCTGATGTAACTCTAAATCATAATGTGCTACTAATGCCATTATGATTCTGAAGGAATCTTTACATGAGACTGGAGAAAATGTCTCATTGTAATCAATCCCTTCTCTTTGTGTAAATCCTTTTGCCACGAGTCGCGCTTTGTATCTTTCTACATTCCCTTGGGAGTCGAGTTTTGTTTTGTAGACCCATTTACTGACCCTCTTGCTTTGGCTCCTTTAGGAACAATTTCCAAGTCCCAGACTTTATTAGTCTTCATGGACCTCATTTCCTCTTCCATGGCTTCAAGCCATTTTGAGGAATTTTTGCTTCTCATGGCTTCTTCAAATGAGGTGGGGTCATCCTCCATTTGAAATTCCTCTGTATGATAAATCTGATAATCATCAGAAATAGCTGATCTTCTTACTCTTTGAGACCTCCTCGGGGCCTCCACATTTGGTACATCTCTCTGCTTGAGGTCTTTGTTGCTCCCCTCATTTGTGGCAATGGGTTCTATAGGATCTCAAGAACGGGTTCCTCATTCTCATTCAATGTTGCCACAGGAGGAACAATAACAGTCCGCACCACAAGATCTTGTACCGTCGGTGCAATGACACAGAGTAGTGAGAAGAGTGGCTCTTGAATCATCGGAGTGGGCACATATACCCGCTTCTCTTCAAGATCAAACTCTCGAGCTACCATGCTCCCCTCATTATTTCATCCTCTAAGAAGACAGCGTGTCTCGCTTCTACAAACTTTGTATATCCGTTCGACAAGAGAAACGAAAACCTTTTGACTTTTCGTGGTAGCCAATGAAATGGCAACTTACTGTTTTGGGATCTAGCTTCCCAAGGTTTGGGTTATATACTTTAGCCTCAGCAGGACTCCCCCATACACGTAAGTGGTTTAGTGAGGGAACTCTTCACATCCCACAACTCGCGGTGTTTTGGGCACCGACTTACTAGGCACTCTATTGAGAATATGAATGGCGGTTTTAACGCTCCATCCATAAACTCAATGGGAGTGTGGAGTAGCTCATCATGCTTCGCACCATATCCATCAGGGTACGGTTGCGTCTTTCAGCTACTCCATTTTGCTGAGGTTCGCCCGGTGTAGAATACTGGGCTACTATGCCATTTTCCTGTAAGAACCTCGCAAAAGGTCCAGGAACTTGTCCATATGGGGTATGTCGACCGTAGTACTCCCCCCCACGATCAGATCGAACTATCTTAATCTTTAAATCGTGTTGGTTTTCAACTTCAGCCTTAAATATCTTGAATTTATCCAAGGCTTCATTCCTTTCTTTGATTGGATAAATATATCCATAACGGGAGTAGTCATCTGTGAATGTTATGAACGAGTCATAACCATCCACACTTTTCACAGGAAAAGGACCACAAATGTCTGTGTGAACAATTTGTAGAACTCCTGTGCTTCTTTTTGCGCCTTTCTTTATTTTCTTTACATATTTTCCTTTAATGCATTCTCTGCATTGTTCTAAGTCTGAGAACTCTAATAGAGGAAGAATTTCATTCTTAACTAGTCTTTCTATTCTCCCCCTCGAAATATGGCCTAAACGACAGTGCCATAATTTCGACGATTCATTATGAGTTCTCTTTCGTTTTCTGTTTACGTTCGTAGACGAGGATTCAATCACTTTCTCGCACGCGACGTTCTCATTATCGCATACGACATTCACATCATCACACAATGATAACAAATAAAGTTCATTTTGTAATATGGCAAGACCAACACATTCTTTATTAAATATTATTTCGCACTTGCCATTTCCAAAATTACAATCATAACCATCTTTATCCAAATTGGAAACACTAATCAAATTCCTCTGTAAAGAGGGTACAAAAAGAACATCTCTAAGTAAAAGATTGGAGCCATTAGCTAACTCTAATGAAAGATCGCCAACGGCTTCAACTTCTGCTTGGACTCCATTTGCGACTTTAATGCATCTTTCGTTTCTTTGCGTAGTCCTCGTCGAACGGAATCCCTGTAAGGAATTAGCAACATGAACAGTTGCTCCTGAGTCAATCCACCAAGTGGATTTCGAATATTGTACATACAAGCATTCATTTATGAATGTAATAATGTTCTCACCTTTCTTTGCCATGATCATCTTCAAGTAATCAGGACAGTTCTTCTTGTAGTGTCCTGTCTTCTTGCAGTGAAGACACTGATCTTTGTCTACAGCAAATTTGTTCTGTTGAGGTTGATGGACAGATGCTTTTCCCTTGTTTCTTGAGAAGGAGGTACTGTGGAAGTTCTTTTTCTTGTTATCCTTCACATAGTTGATAGATCCACCATGTGAGGATTTAAACCTTTCCTCCTCTTGAACACACATAGCTATGCATTTTTCTAAGTCCCATTTATCGGGCTGCATATTGTAATTGACAACAAAAGTGTCAAACTGTTCTGGCAATGAAGCAAAAATCAAGTGAATAAGGAACTCATCCTTGAGTGCCAAATCCATTGGTTTGAGCTTGGATGCCAAGTTGCTCATCCTTAATATGTGTTCTCTTATCCCACCACCGAATACCTCTCTGTCACAAGTCGCTTAATCGGTGTGTTGCATATGTCTTTGAAGAGCCGATGGCGACTCTTTATTTTATCAAGGTATTCTACGTGACAATGTCACGATCTGCGATTGAGCCCACAATTGCGTGCTCAATCGATTCTTTATCACGACCATACATTTCTTGTTGGTCGTGGTCCATTCTTATGCTCTAGGTCATAAGACATCCGTAAGGGAGCATGATCTCTCTGTCTTTTACGCCAAGCAAGATCATCCTCATTTTGACCCCTCACTTTGTGCCGTAGGCTCGTGGGTCGTGGCCAGAGTGAGGACCCAGTCCACCTCGGCTAAGATAAACGCTAAGTCTATCTTTTCTTCCACTCTCCATAGTTATCTCCTTTGAGAGTGGGTATTTCTCTGATACAACTCATCAAGTTGTATCCTCCTGAAAATGTAGATCAAATAAAGTGAGAACGTAACATTAAATTATATGTCTTATTTCCAACGTTGGTCAAAAATACGACATACAACTAAAACAATTTTATCTATACATTAAAACTATATCACCGTTGGGCAGAAATAGAAACAATGTATAAAAAATATCAATTAGAATTATAATACTGTTATTATCAACTTTGGTCAGAAAATAACAATATCATAATTCACAATAAATTCTTAACCATTGTTTGATCTAGGGTTAGATCTCTTTTGGTCTTTCAATTCTTTGGATCTGGGATTCTTATTACGGGTTTGAGAGAAACCGAGAGAGAGAGAGAGAGATACCGTCGGATGTAGATGAAGAGGAAGGGTTGGCCATGGTGGGTTGCGGTAGTCGAGGCGGCGGTGGTCGGTCCCGTTCCTTGGGCGTGGCCGGAGCGGAGGCGAAGACGGCAGTAGTCGATCGGGTCGGTGTGAGTCGGCGGTGGATCGTCCCGTCGCTTCAGCGCACCCTCAGTGATCGGATTAGGGTTGTGTGTTAGGGTTTGTGGCGGCGCCGGTCAATCTCGTGATCCGTGCCGCCCCGGTCCCCTCTCTTTTATAGCGGCCGCGACAGGCCCACTGACCATCTTGGTGGCGCGCTCGATCGGCGCAGATCAGTGTGGGGATTGGGCATTTGGCCGTTGGGCCAAATGCCCGAGATCAACTCTAACAAACTTGAGTCAGACAAATTCAGAAGTCCGACGCGTGAAACAGTAATCTAATAAGTGATTGGGGTAGACTGAAAGAGCATGAGAAACAGTTGTAATCCGTGCAGTGTTAGAAATAATCCATGTTCTCAGTTGTTAGGTCAGATGAACAAGGCACCAGTTCTTTTTTAAAAATATAAACTAAGACTAGTCACGTGCCATGCGTTGCAACGAAAAATAAATTTTTGTACAATTTCTGCGAGACGGATGCGGGTCCGGTGGGGTTTGTCACGAGTGCGCTGTGCGCGATTTTTGACGCCGGTCCGCTAGGGTTTGGCGGTTTGTTGCTGCGAGATAATCCGGACCATTGGTTGATGATTGATCTTACGGATGTGATTGATGGCGGGAGAACGGACCGCCACCGATTCCTTCTTTTAAGTAGTAGAGATAACTGAGAAAGCATCATTCAAATAATACAAGTTTTCTTTTTCTCCGGGAAATTAAAACGTGTTTTCAGGAAGAAAGCTAAAGAGAAAGCTTAGACAGCAACGCAAATGCAAGCAAGCATGCCTGTATTTGGCATGTCAGGGAACGCATAAAACGAAAAGCAGGAAAGCATATGAAGTTTTTATTTTTATTTTTATTTTTTAACACTAAGTTACTACAAAATTGCACAGCGGAGTGAATGGGCTACAACTGTTGGATGGGCAAGAAATCTTCGCTACAGTGACTTACCTCTAGCTGCTTGCTTTCCAGTTTCACATGATTAATTACTCCATGAACGCTCCAGTTTGCCACGGTTGGAATTGGAAGGTGAAAGGAAAGAGAATCCCAACATCTTCCCTTGTACCATAAACAGCAGCTTTGAGCAAATGAAGAAATCTTACCGAGCAATATTGAAGATGTTAGGCCACGTGGATTGATCATAGATTTTGTGATAATGAATAATTGACATTTGGGTTGCATTGACATTTGCGTTTGTGAAAGTTTCGGTTGTTGAAATATTCAGTCCGAATGGTCGGATCTTGCCTTGTATCGAGTGGTTTAAATGGTGATACTCGACGATTTCTTTCGACTGGATTCAGAGTATTGCAGCTCCGAGTAATGTATTTTTAGTACTGTAGATCCGAGTACCGAGTGGTAGAACTATGAGTAATGTACCCAGTGTAAGTCGATGTGTGTACCGAGTACCAAGGATAGTTGTAAACTACAGTGCATGGTTGATGGTCGAAGCTACAATAACTAGTCGATGCTCGAAGCTACGATGGATCGTGGATGGTCGAAGCTATAGTGACCGGTCGATGGTCGAAGCTACAATGTCTGGTCGATGATCGAAAGCTACAGTGCCTGGTCGATGGTCGAAAGCTACAGTGTCTGGTCGATGGTTGATGGACTATAGTCGTAGGCTTCGTGATCGGTAATCGTAGGCTTCGTGATCGGTAGTCGTGGACTTCGTGATCGGTGGTCATAGGATACTAATCGGTAGTCATGGACTTTGCGATTTGTGGTCGTAGGCCTCTGATCGGTGGTCGTAGGCTTCGAGTGCTTCAATTCTTGTATTCTTCGAGTACCTTGAGTACTCGTGTTTGGTCGGCCAGCGGTATGACCGATGTGTACACAACGGTAAGACCGATTTTACAGAGTGGTTTCGAGTTGTTTTCTGAAAGCATGGAAATTAAGGTCGTGGTTGATCTGGTTCATGTTTATTGATAGATGAGAGTGTGATATGCGTGTGTGAACTGATATTGGTTAAGTTGGAGAACTTATACCAGGAAAACGTTCTTTGATCTTTGCATGTGCAGGTTGAGCGTGGAGATAGTCATGATCAATGACAAGGAAGACAGGAACTAGGATGGTAAATCCAAGGTTCAGACGGTTGTGGATGTCACGAGGTGGTCGTGCTTACGCTGGGGCACATGAAGATCAAATGTGAATGCATGATGTGTGGTCGAACCTACAGAAGGTGCCATCCTGGAGGCTTCGACACGTGAGGAGTTATAGAAGACATTCATAACTAGAATGTTTAGAGATATAGAAAAACCCAGGATTTGAGGGGTTTTGGGTTCGTTGATTTTCAAAAGAGATTGGATTATGTGTTCGTGTTGTTAATGACAAGGTTTAGGGCTCTAGCATATAAAGACCGAAGAGGTTGAGAGTTTTCTAAGACTTCTTGGAGGTTTTTAGGTTTGGCGACGACTTTCGGAGAGAGATTTTTGTGTTTTCGTGCTAGGGTTTGAGGAGTGCCGTCAGAGCACTTTGTAGCCAAAGAACATGATTGAGTAATAATATATCAGATCTATTCCAAAAAAGATTAGTCATCACTGCCGACATGTTCTTCTGTCTTCGACAAGTTCTTGTGTTGACCGGTCTTCGACTTGTTCTTGTCCATCATCTTTGACTTGTTCTTGTTCTTTGAAGTGCATGAATCTTCCGCACCGGAGGGTGGAAGAAATCTGGTAGTTAAATTCTTCGACCAAATCGACTTCATCGTCTTCGATCACGAGATGTGTTGTTCATCCGGTTGTCGACAATAGCCTTGATGGCAAAACAGATCAGAGCTAATTCGACCACTACGACTAGGTGACAAACTCGTACGAGTACGTTGTATTCGGTTGTCGGTTGAATTCAAAGCAGATACTCTTGGTAATTCGAAAAGAAAGTACTACAATCATTCAACCCACTCTAATTGTCGTATCCAATCCTACGGAGGACCAAAAAGTAAGACAAGAGGATGCTTCCTTGCTAATTTAAGAATAACTATGGTATCCAAAGGGAAAATCAAATGATGTGATACCACTAAATAAATGCCTAATGAAGTCAGTGGTCTAGGATGCAACGAGTACTTCGCTACTCCTTGTTTCATCCCAATGTTTTTTAAATTTGTTACCATCAAAAGAGGACAAGGTAGTGTCAATGTGTCATAACCTATAACTTTCTTCTATACATACCTGAGCAATAAAAAAGAGATGCCAAATGAAAAGGGCAAACGTTAACAGGCTTGTGTCAAAAGGCAACTGATAGTAGTCAACTTTGGGGTGTGCTCCGGTACACTTCTTTAAGAAAAATTTATGAATTTTAAAGTAAAGTAGTTAATATTAGGTAAATCAAATATGCATTAACTTAAAAAAAATCAAATCAAATATTTACCGCCACTAAATATTCAAATCTATATCTACATCTAATATTCAGTTTGATTTATTTTTTATGCTGATACCGACTTACTCCCACCTAATATTAACCACTTGGCTTTAAAATTTGTAAACTTTTCTAAAATGGGTGTACTAAGCAAGGCCCGTCAACTAATCATACAACAGAATAATGTGGGAATATATGTCCGAATAAAATTTAGCCCATTCAATTTTGGACGAAAATAGACTTTGTTGTCACCTTCAAGTTTCCTTACATGCAGACTTGTACCGCTATATGATGTCTTTTATATATAAATTACAAAAGAACAACGCCTGGAGGCATGGATAAAGAACAGAAAAGTGCAAGCCTCGGCTCTCCTATTCCCGTTGCTATTCTCACCCAAATTCCTTTCTCTGATTTCCGGTCCCTACTTCTTCCCAGTCTATTGCTTCTCCTCAATCCTTACTTCCAATTCTCCAATTTGTATCCCCAATACTTGTATCTTGTGTTGGTATTGCAACATATCTCTTGTGCTCGGTGGTGATTGGTGTTCATCAAGTGAGATCATGACAATATGGTACCAGAGCCATCGATTCGTGGAATTTCGAGCAAGAAGATAGTGTGGGCGACTCATAGTGGTAGCAGTGGTGGTTGGCATTCAGATCCGTACGATGGTGATGTCTATGGAGGAGGTGCCCGCTACCTATTCGACGAAACGCCGAGCCACCAGGAAGCCACCACGGGAGATGTTCTACGCGTCACTGTGAGCTATGTGCTCTATAGTGACAGAAGGGGTGTTGCACCAGGTCTTCGATGCTTATGGGGCAGAGCAAGTGGTGGTACTCGAGAGGGAAGACCCTGTCGAGGCCTTCGTTCGGTTCCGATCGGGCTGCGACGTAGAGGCCCATTGGCTCGCCATGAATTCAAATCGAGTTTTGACTTTTCAAGCTGGTTGGTAGGTTTTGAATTTTTAAACTTAGCAAATGGGCTCCAAAATTTATAAATTTTTTGGTGGAGGCTCCTGACTCAGCATGGTTTCTTGTGTAAATTTTCTAAAACTTTATATGTTATGTATTTTTCTCAAAAATTCTTTCAAGCCGTTGTTTGCATATGATTTCAATATTTGATTTATGCAAAAGTTCAAAACACATGCTCAAAATATTTTTCCACATATAAACATGCTAGATTTTATCTCATCACTTATTTTTAATACACTTACCCAAAATTGGAATTTTTAGGATATTACATTCAATTTATTGATTGGTCGTTTATCATTTTCGTGTTTTGTATTTACATTTGCTATTTCAGCTCACACAAAATGTCACATATGCCCATTGGTTCAGTTCGGTTCGGCCCGAGCTCATGCGCCATCCCCAACTTTGCGTCGCAGACGGCATTATTGACAAAGATGTTCGTCTTCCGTAGGCAAGAAGCCACGCAACACCCTACCATCGTCGTGTCCATGCACTTCCACGACGCATGCACCATGCACTAACCTCACCACCTGCATCCTGCCCCATTCTCGTCGATGCGACCTCACTTCCTCTCCTCTGTGTAGCACAACACCAGCTCACACCGCCTTCTTCTCGAGCCAACAGAGAAGAGAGGAGGGTCTAGCACAATAGCTCGTGTCCACATCCTCCTTCAGCTCGGAGTCCAGCCCATCGCCGTGTCTCTGTTTGTACTCCCTATTTTCGGTGAGCCATCGCCGCTCATCTACCCCCAAATCCCAAATTCGTCGTTTTCTCTGCACACCTACAAAAACTAATGTTACCGCCATCTTCCTTGCATCTATGTGCTCTGTCGATGATAAGAACATGTGATTCCTAATCGAACTTACTCGATAATGTAATATGAGAATGCTATCAAATGAAGACCATGTATTGTTGTGGATATATTTAGTATTTATATGAGAATACAAAGAATATGACAATATGATCGTAATGATTGTGGTTATAGGTGAGAGATGTTGTAATGGTTCTTGAACTTATGTTACAGAGAACATAGGCTACCCCTTTATAGTATTTGAAGGGGTGATAGTTAATGCCACTAAAGGTGCCTCTAATCTGCACGCAAGTTCACCATGAGAGTCTTGAACCGCCGCGTCCGTTAGGCAATTGTTGTAAGTTACTAAATGTGCCAAAAGTCGCCTTCCGTCAGACACGTAGGTAACTGTTGGTGTCTCCCAACCAGTTAGGTGGTCAGTGATTGTCCAAGGCCATACAGCTAGTCGGACGATAGCTGGTCGTTTGTGATCTAAACTGGTCGTCGACCAGTTTGGCCATAATAAAGGGAATTAAATTTCCTTTATAAACTGGTTTCAGGTTCATACTCGTAATATAGTGGACATATATTAAGTGAGCCTCCTTTGACAAGAAACTCTGACTTTGACCAAAAGGGTTGGCTTGGTCAAGAATCATTGTCACACCCCTAGCCATACCCGTACCCTCTGGCATCTGAGCCAGATTTGCACCGCGTTGAGCCAATCTGCCGACCCCGTCGTCGCATGCGTCAAGTGCACCGCGTCAACCAATCTGCCATCTATGATCTCAGGAGCTTGTGCCATCCACGTCACCAACATCGCCTCACCCCTCTAACCCTCACCAACCTCAGCATCAACCGCCTCCTTCGTCGTAGCTTGCTATCGTCGAGCTCCGCGGCCTCCGCCGTCGCTGGCCTACCTCGAGTCACCCTAGTTAAATCAACGCTACCTGTAGCATACATGAGTCGAGGCCATGCTTATGCACGCACCTGTCCCCCCTCAAAGTAGCCGGAGCACGCCGCCGCCATGCGTCTCCCCTGCTCGCACATGCCACAGTCGTTCCTACTGCCTCGGACCACATCCGCATACGCTGGGTACCCCAAATGCTCTGCCTTGTCTGGGAACGCGTCATGCGCGCGCTGTCTTGCCTTTCCACCGCTGTAGCTCGCTGCGGTCATGCACCACGCTCGGTGTGTTGCGGTCGGTGCGCTAGTCGGGCCGGACTGGACCATATGCCCTTGGCCAAAAGGGCATACATGGCATTTTCACATTGGCTTAAATAGCAAATGTAAACGCAAAATGCAAAAATGGCGAAAGATCTATTAATAAATTGAAACCAGGACCTTTAATAAATCTACTCCAAGATAAATGCAAATAATAGAAGGCTGATCAAAGGCGAGACAAATGATCGAATTTCCCTACTAGTATGTAGTCCATTTGAATTTGTCCTACCAGGTAGTAGGTATAGTAGTACGTGTGGATGATCACCAGCTTGTATTTTAGTTGATGAATCATGCGTTGGTATACTATTACTATTATAAAGGGGTTGTGGCAGATTCGCCACAACAGTTGACATGTAGTTGTTATTTTGTCACTCCATGTCTCACTGACGGCCATCCATCGAGACAACAGTGCAGTCGTACCCCGTTCCACATGACCAGATAGACGGGCTCACCATGGGCTTACGGTGGACTGCTGGCCGTCTGCGCTGGGCCAACGCAAGGCCGACGAGGTGCTACTCGTTGTACCACAACGAGTTTGAGTCGTTGCACGAGAGAGAAATCTTATGGAATCCATGGTATTCATAGTTCGTGCGCATGGTAGCGCCGCACGAACTGTCCGTGCAATGCATCTGGGATATAGTACTATGGACGACGGACTACCACCTGGTGTTCGTACATATGGTGGAGCCTTACCCACTACGGCGTGTAATGCGACAGATTGGGGCGCACCAAGTCGTGCCCCCCACCCCAAATAGCAGGCCCTTGCCGTGAGCCGTACACATGTGAGTCAAACTTCATCCGAGTAATATTTACAGTTATTACGTGCTCCCTTTTCAACACAAATCCTTCGGAAATGTAGAAGATCGAGGCAGGGTGGGCATACTCAGGACTGGCGCCCGGTCCAGCACGAGTGGACTACGTTATAGACGGAGAGGGCACACGTGAATGTCTTGCGTGCCCCATGTTCGTACGACCCTGAGACGTACGGTGCGTACATGGAGTGGTGCGTGCCACATACACGCGCAAGAAGAATCGATGCCGATGTGAATGGTTATATCTGGAATTCCACCAGAAGAGGCATACTTTGATGGCTCAGCGAAGGCACAGAACCAGAACTACATTGAAGTCCGCGTGTGGACAGAAGCACGTTACATGTGGTCACATGGCATGATGGTTCGGCTAATTACTTTACTATGGACGCTACTACTACGGTAACCTGCGACACGAGCTTCCGGGCCATGTAAGTATGCATGCCTTTAGGGGATAGTTAAAACATAGCGAATAGGAGGGGGACTACTACGGACTGGCCCGACCTACTGCGTGGACCGGGGCCATTTGCCCTTTCTTGCGAGCTCGACGTTGTACTCCTCGCCTGCCGCCCTGGCCTCGGCCACTATTTCCCGCTTTTTCCCGCGCTCCCTCTCACGTGCCTCGCACTCCCTGAGCCTGCACGCCTCGAGATGGGCCTGCGTCTCCCGCCGGATACGCTGGTTGTGCTCTTCAGTTCGACGCTCCTCCTCCCGGATCTCGCATCCTCTTTCGGCATCCCACTCCTTGGAGTCGAGCTGCCACTGGTAGTGTGGGTGGATCTCTAGGTCTATCCACTTGCGGAAGCCACATAGCGGCTCCGGGGACTACGGGTAGACGGGAGAGATTGTTAGTGCATACTCTGAAAGAGAATTGGTACGATAACTTATTGTAAGTACTCTTTACCGGCTGCCGATAGCTGCTCGTATCCCAACGGCGGCCGGGATAGTCAGAGGAGTAGTTAGGAAAACCCAAGTAATGCATGCCGAGGCTGAGCTGGTGCTTGGATTTGAAAAACTTGCATGTGTCCCTGCACCAACAGAGGGGCGACGTCTCCACCTCTGGCGGTTGTTGCGACGAAGTCTCGGTTGGAACATTCTGGCAGGGGTTGCTGCTACGGGGAGCTTCATTGCGGAGAGCTGCCATCCTGGCAAGCTTCTCTTGCCGGACCCGGGCCTCAGCAGCCCTAGCTTGTTCGGCCCGTGCCGTTGAAGCCCTTGCTTGATCACGGATCTTGTCCCATTGCTTCTTGAGGTTGTCCATCCCAGCGTGGTGAAGCAAGCTCTGGTGTAGCGTTGTGTTGGTTGTGTGGTTTTCTCTCGTTGATGTCTTCCACCTCCTTTTATAAGCTAGATGGTTGGCATGGTGTGGTTGGCAGAGTGTTGTCCAATCTTTTTGCAGAGAGAAATCATGTCCCATTTTTCGGAGTGTTGTGCTTTCGGTATAACAAGCTGGGGAGGCAGAGTGTTGTCACATCTTAGTTTGCAGAGTCATGTCTCGTCCAGGTTTGCAGAGAGAAGTCACGTCTTACTCTGTAGAGTGGTGTCATTTCGGTCTAAAAAGTTGGCGAGACAGACTGTTGTCACGTCTTACTCTGCAGAGTGCTGTTATTTAGGTCTAAAAAGCTGGCGAGGCAGTTTGTTGTCACGTCTTACTCTACAGAGTGCTGTCATTTCGATCTGAAAAGCAGGCGAGGCAGTGTGTTGTGACTTAAGTTTGCAAATTTGTTTTGCAATTGAAGTTGTTTTGAAAGCCATCTGCTGCTTTGTCAGGATAATCGGTAGTTCCGGCGTTAGAAGTGCGGAACTACCGCTAGAAGTGCGGAACTACCACTAGGCAGAACTTTCAAAAATCTCGCGGAACGTTTTTTTTTTCCATAGAGCACCCTTTTTGGGACTTAGCCGATTTTCTAGAAGCGCGGTAGTACCGCCATGTTGGGAGCGGAACTACCGATTATCTGATTTTCACGCGGAACATTTTTTCCAGAGAGGGTCTTTTTGCGCTTCATTTCAGAGCGGTAGTACCGCAAATTAGTTGGCGGTAGTTCCGCGCTGATTTTTTGAACAGCTAGTTTCTCGTCTGAAATAGCCGTTACTGTGTGGAGTCATGTCGTGCGGTCTTGCCATTGCGCAAACTAAGTATGCTGAAATTGTCTGCAACATTACAGATTCAGGTCTCGAAAATTTGAAATGTAGTATTTGGAAATTAGGGTTTGCTTAATACACATGCAAAGTATTCATAACGGAATTAGATAGAGGCATACATGATACAAATGAGTACAATAACACCGCAAAGGTATACATCACGTAGTGCAGGGATACATAGATAAAGAGTGAATATTACAATCTTATTAAAACTGAACTTCTACTTGGCAAGAACAAGAAACAATAGCAGAAAAATTACCAAACTGGCTATGTTAACTAATTTCTGAAGCGATTTCTCAACCCTTTCCATCCTTTCATCCAGTCTTTTAAGAACATTATCTTTATTTTCCACCGGTTGATCCGATAGTTGAGGCACTTGACAAAATACAGCCACACGACGGGTGTCCTCTTGCAAGGCTACAATCTGCATTGCAATGTCTCGAACCTCTGGCACAGCTTCAACAGCCCACAGCCAGAACCGACATGTTGTGTTCTGTAAAAATAGTTGGAACTGTAAGTGAAAAAATATGCTGTTTGGAAAAAAGTTTATAGGGGATGATCAGACACAAGTTACCGTAAGATTTGAACACTTCATGAATACTCGGGATGGATTCGTTGGTGTATGGGAGGTGAACATGTTCACCGGATCCCTGCAACGAGGGCAATCAATGTGATGTCGTAGTGTTTCTAATTGCCTGCTCACTCGGAAGTTTGATGAGGCCGTAGACATCTCATTTAGGACTGGAAGGAAGGAGAAGAGAACTCAAGAGTGAGGGGAATGGCAGCCAAATCATGCATATATATAGCCTGCGGGTAAATTACAATTTGGTTGAAGAAAATTCGCGTCCGCGAGGTAGCGGGGCCGAGGAGGTATCGTGCGGCAGCATTGTGTTATGTCTTTAAGGTTTAGTAAGTTAAAATCGGGAGGTACAATTGTTGTTAGTACTAAATATTTCGGAGCACATTTTGTGCACATAAATCACAGTGTTGTAACGCACAAGGACATTACATAAATCGAAAGGCGGGATGCACAATGACATTACATAAAAAGTTTTACACGGCCATGACATTAGTTAGGGCGCATCGTCGTGTCGTCTGCCGGGACGGCGTAGTTGATCCTCAGGAAAGGTGAACCTGTCCGGGGAGCGGCGTACGTCTCGAAGGCCGTAGTAGGGGCCCTGCCTGGGAGGCGAATCCGGGGTGATCTCATCGTGGGGGTCCGGCTGAGGTCTGAGCATATCGTCAACCCACTGGTGCTCTTCCTCCGTGATGATGATGGTTGCAGCAGAGTGCTGTCCCCTTGCAAGTGCTGCAAGAACAAAGGGTAATGTCAGATACGTCCGAAATGAGTACATGAAAAGGTACTCACGACAAGAACCGGTTGACACATGACAGACCTGTGGCCCGAGGCGGGTCGGGGCCGAGCGACCGTAGCTCCGCCGACTCCCAGAGTGCGACGGGCGTGCGGAGGGCGGTGCCGACGGAGGTGCCGAGGGCGGAGGTGGAGGAGGGTGCCCACCGTGTACGCGATGCTGCGCGTGAACGTCGCTGTGGCGACCACAAGTTACGGATCTAATTGCAGCAATCGTGTCCTTGTGTATGGTGTGTATCACGCCTAGGAGACGATCAAATGTGTTGTTGTTTCCATGGCGTAGAGCTTCGGTAGTCTCATGCTGGATACGCTCGTGTCGCAAGTTACCATAGTAGTAGCGTCCATGGTAAAGTAATTAGTCGAACCATCATGCCATGTGACCACATGTAATGTGCTTCTGTCTGCGCGCGGACTGCAATGTAGTTCTAGTTCTGTGCCTCCGCTGAGCCATCAAAGTATGCCTCTTCTGGTGGAATTCCAGATATAACCATTCACATCGGCATCTATTCTTCTATGTTTCAGGGCTTCTCCGTAATCGTAACATTCTCAGCCCCTTCAGTTACGTTAATTTCTGTACTCTGTTTTAACTCCACCGTACAAAAAAAAAGTGATCGAGAACCATAGCGACCAAGAGTAGTCATGTCATACCAAACTTCGCACATTTCAAGTCACATGAAATCATGAAACCCTAATTTCCGAAACGTCTCGTCCTAATTTTTGAGACCTAAACCCTGAATTTGTCGAGATAATTTCAGAGTATATAAAATTATGTAAAATTTACTCAATTAAGTCCACTGTGTAGGGAGTTTGGCAGCTAGTACGACCAGGGGGTCATTTTTAGAATTTTTAAATTTTAAAGGTTATTTTTAGAATTTTTGTTGCGCAATGGGACTAAAATAGTATAGAATTCTAACTTTTTTTTGGTGCAACGGGAGAAGAGAGGGGGTGCTAGCTAGCAAGCTCTAGGAAAATTCAGAGTTGATGTTGTTACTAGTGTAACTTACTGTGTATTTATTTGGTTTGTTGGCTTGTTTGTTCTTTTTCCGGCGCGTTCGTCCAAGTAGAGTTCGGAGAAGCGAAAGATCTCTAGTTTGATCAAGCACAAGGCTACCAAGACCCTCTTGTATTTAATCCAAATGAGTCAATACTTTGATCATATTGAACCTGCATTTTATGCGAAATTAAGTGGTAACTTTACTAGTTATAGGCCGTACTTAAGCGCTATGCTATTCTTGCTTAAGTACCAGGGCATCTATTGCCCTAATCATCATCTTTTAATTATGAAATTGGATTTGAACAGTCATTGGGGCGAATGGCTGAAATGGTGGAGATAATATTATTTATACTTCTTAAAACCATAATAAATGCTATTATCACATCTAGTCAGATGGTATGATGGAGGGTATATTGGTGGGTGCTAATGCGGCCCAAGGAATATTGATATGTGGTTGGTGTGCAGAATGAACCGTCCAGACAACCTTAAGGACTTAATCCGGTGATGACCTCCCATTGTAAAATAAATACAACCACAAGTATGTAAAGTACAACCTGGTTAAATAATTTGTATCAATCAGTACGGGTTGCACCAGGTAGATGACCCACGGCGCCGTAAGTCTTCGTGGTGACGGGTTGGGGTGCACCGCTTATGCATCTGTGTGGGCGTAAGTCTGAAGGCACAAGAAGGGGTTTGGGTAAGTGTTGACGTAGGTGTGGGAGCGTAACCATTCTCAGGTGAAACCTTAGCGGGTGTAACAAATACTGGGAGATGCATTGTAAAGGCCTTGTGATAATCTCAGGTGAAATAATATAGAATTCTAACTTTTTTTTTTGGTGCAACGGGAGAAGAGAGGGGGTGCTAGCTAGCAAGCTCGAGGAAAATTCAGAGTTGATGTTGTTACTAGTGTAACTTACTGTGTACGTAATGGTACTTATGGTTATGATTATGGTTATGGCTGGCTGGCTGGCTGGCTGCCAGCATGAACGGACCGATCAGAGAATGCAAATGGTAAACAGCTTTGACTACGCCGGTCAACAAGTTTGATCAGAAAGGCGAGTAGGTCAGGTCGTGCCGGTGGGTAAGGCTGACCGATGAATGCAACGGCCAACACGCACTAGTTTGTTTGACCAACGAATCATCCCTTCACGTGATTCACTACTCTTAGTCTATTCTATTCTAGTGCACTGCACTGCACTGGAATGATGCACTACCTCCTGGAATTAACCATGCATGCAACTTCTCACACGCCAACGCCAATTGGGTCCTGCCTGCCTGCCTAATCATTTCATTTCTCTTCTCCGAGCTAGGGAATATAATTCAGGTGAAACGAGCACCAGTCTAGTCAACAAGCTATCTCCCTTGAATTTTCTTAATTTATTATTATTATTTAATCTTTTTAAATATTATTTTTAAGTTAACTCATCACAAACTTTATTTCCAATTCTGACCGCTTTAGCCCGCACTGTCACGCCACCGGTCTCGGCATGGCCAAAGCTGCCATGCAAGTCCTCGACCGCACGCCATGCTAGCGTGGAGGGCTCGCGTGGTATCTGTCACGCACTGGAACTCATTGCATGACAATCCTTCCTTGTCATGTCTTTATAGTTGGCGTGACAGGGCCAATGTGTCACGCCTTGAGAGTTGACGTGACATGGCCTAACGTGATTCACTTTTGCACGCGTGATTGCATTTGGATTTCTAAATTATGAATTGAGCTCGTGGTTGAATTTAATTTGGACTTGTTTAATGGATTTATGGAATTTCGATTCTCGATTAATCCTTCCGATCCAAATTAATTTTCTTTAATTGTAACTCATGTTTTTGCTTGTAAAGAGACAAGATTTGAAATTGATTTTTTTTTTCGGATCATGAAAACCTAGCTTTCCAAGATCTCTTCCTTATGTTGGAGATCGAGCATCAATTGTAACGATTCGATAGATAGCTTATTGGGATAGATGTAGCTAAACAAGGCCCCCTAGAAACGTTGAGTTGGTTTTCCTCGCACGGTTCGAGAAAATTATTTGAATGTATGTCACTTGTAGAACACATTTAGTAGAACTAATACATATTGCATCCTAGAAACATTGACTAATATGTGGACTGTGTGGTACAACATGAGGCACAAGGATGGACATGTGGTAGACAGTACCACTGATGAAAGATGCGTAGACATCCTATTGCAATGATAGGTGGTGCTCGTTGTCACTTTGGGGTCGTAAACCATTTCGTGTCTACTCGCAGAACATTTTTTTGGGTATATTGTTGGATGTCTTGCTACGCGAAGAATTGAATGCGAAAAGACGACGAGATTTGCAGCTACGAATTAAAATAGACTTTGTAATAAAGATGGGAATTGCACAGTGCACAGAATTTGGTTACGTGGATAAGAAACAACATCATGCGTGGCAAGAGAAGTCGTCACGCCATGAGATATTGCGTGAAAAATGCCGCGCAAGCCCTCCACGTTGGCACAACGCGTCCGCTAGATCTTGCGTGGCATGTTGAGCCACACCGCGACCGATGGCGTGATAGTGCAATTTTGGCACGCCACGGGAGGTAGCGTGATCAAAAGTGTCAGAACTAGAAATAAAGTTTTGCGATGGATTAACTTTAAAATATTAATAAAAAAGATTAAATAATAAAAGAATTCGAATTTTATCTTTGCAACTGAAAAGGTAGTTCAGGATTGGAATCGGAATTGATTGGACCTCCTGTTCGGATTTGGAGTCCAATTCCAGTGGTTTGGCAGAGGTCCAGCCCTGTCATCATAGATTGCTGCTTCAAATTCCTTGGATCTAATTCGTTTCCGCAAACCAAAACCGAGCCTCAACAAGAATGGCCTAATTAAAAGCCGTTCCCAGCAGCTTTCACTCGAAGAAAGAAACACAACAAGATCCTTTCTTAATTTATGCACGCAGCATGGTTGGTTACATTCCGTTTCAACTTTATTAATTAATTGGATTTACAACTAGTAGTAGTAATACTACAACTTCACCCTTCTTAATTAGCCCTTGTGCTGGTAATTAACAAAGACAACAAGTATACTCTACGAACTAATTAAGCCAAGAGAACCCCCATCATCTTACACTTGACAATTAAACCAGGCCAAAACCCGGATTAAAACTCACTCTCTCTCTCTCTCTCTTTACTTCCCTTGACAATTACTACTTAGCTTGTCCAAGCTAGGCTAGCTATATGAGGGCGCCGTTGCCGTGGTGGGCATCGAGCCCCGCCATGGACGCCGGGCTGAGCAGCGGGAAGGAGCACCACGGCGCCGCGTAGAACTGCGCATCCTCGCCGGCGCGCACGGGCACCGGCTGCGCCACCGCCACCGCCTGCTGCTGCTGCTGCCTGGCCGGCGCGCCGGTGAGCCTCTGCACGAGGTCCCTGAACTCCCTGGGCTCCACGCGGTACACCTTGGGCGGCACCGGCACGGCGGCCGCTCCGGATCCCCCGCGCCACGGCTTGGCAGGCGGCTTCTGCACGGCTCTGAGCGCCGCCTCGTGGGCCGGCCTCCTCATGTCGCCATGCCCATGGTGCATGTCCATGACAAGAAGCCTCGATCTGCCCCTCAGTCGCTCCCGCGTATAGATAGCTATGCAGCAAGAGAGAGAGAGAGAGAGAGAGAGCTGGGAGGAAGAGAGGAGAAGCACAGTGGGAGGAAGGAGGAGGCCGGAGCAGAGTTATATACTGCGTGCGTGCGTGCGTGCGTGCGGCTTCTAGAGGAGGAGGAGGAGGTGGAGGAGGTGGAGCGGGCGGCGCAACACGTGGAGTTGAGAGGGAGGCGGGCGGTCAATCGTGACGCCCGCCTGCCCAAAACCATGGCGTCGTGACACCCTTCGCTTTCGTCCCTCCTCTGCTTTGATTCTTGGATCCATCACAGCTCACCGTCTGGTCCTGGGAGCAATCATAATCCTACCTAGTACTCCCCGCTCTCCTACGAGTTTGATTTCATCGATGGCTGCCTGGCTTATCCTATCCTATGGAGGGGTGGGTGTGAATTGAATTATATATATATTTTTATGTAGATATGCTGTGACGCTATGATGCACGCATGATACTGTTCGTGCTTCAGTTTCCGAATACTTTCTGATAATTTACCGCCTACCAACAAATGCTGCTACTCGTTGGAAGCACGGCAGGTGTCTTATCGAGTTGAACGAGCTTAGTCGATCTCGTGGTAATTTGAATTTCAACGCAAGATTCTGATGGTCGGAACCATTCCCAAGCCAAGAAAAAAATCAGTTGCAGTATTGTTTACATCGATCTCGAGCTCGATCTCGATCTCGATCGATGTGGGGGTCAAATCAAACCTATACGCGTGGAATGGAGCTGTGGACGGAAGGAATCCAGGAATAATCTTCTCCTGTCGATCTGGCGACGCGATTGTATGCATTGTTGAGTAGCCATCGCCGACGAATTCAATTCAAACGGGTACGTCATATACAATATTCAAAATCGTAAGAATAAATCAAGAACACAAGACACAACAATAGATTGAACACAGATATATGAGGGAACTTCAGAATCTACTTTATTGTTTTAAAAGACATGCGTTACAATAAAAAGGTCCTTCTCTATTTATAGACATCAGGGGATGAGAACTTTTGGAGAGTTGTGAACCCGGTTTCTTAACATGTATGTATGGGCCAGCCTAGCGGACACGCAATGGTCCATCTCAAACGGCCCAACACCTGAAATCTCGGTCGTCCGCTGTGCATCAAGAGTCGTGCTAGGTATTGCATTTTTACAAGTATAACCACAGTTTAATCCTTGTACTTGTTGTATTTGGAGGGAATGATTTATTAAACGCAAATCTGAATGAGATGGCACTTCCTCTGTTTTGAATTTTGAATTTCGAATTGAGCCTTTTGATCTACACCTTGTGAATTTACCGTGCAATCTTCAACAATCACTACAAATGTACAATGCATAATCTTAAATTCTACAATACATGTATTCTACATGACAAATACATATTTTCACACAAAATAAAATCTTTAGCAATCACCGGCGACGACGACGTACATCTATGGTGGACATTGACGACGACACGCAGATCTGGAGGCAGAAGGTGATGGGTGAGGACGACATGCACAACTGCGGAGGCGACGACGTCCAGGCATCTACAGTGCCAATGATGTACTGCACCTCCAACGGCCCCGCCACCGACATGCACATACACCATGGAGAGAAAAAGACATCGATGGAGCACCGCGACGAGCATGGAGACGGAGATGCACCATGGCAGCCTGAACTTGCACCACGGGTGGCCGGCGACAAAGACGAGAGAGAGACGAGGACGAGCCCCGTGGCGATAATGGGGCGGAGATGCACCACGACGGCCCGGATTTGCACCTCCGGTGCGCCGGCGACGAAAACAAGAGATAGAAACGAGGATGAGTACCTATGTCGGGGACGAATAGACCCGGCGGAGAGGACTTCGGCGGCGACTCGATTGAGGTGCACCTCCCTCGAGTGCTATGGTCAGATCTGGAGCTCCCTAACGCGGTCCACACCGGATGTCAGGAAGAAGACGTTGCGCCCCTGGACCTGAGTTCGCGGCCTCCGTCGTGACCAGATCAGAGCTCCGTGGTCTCCGTGGTCTTCGTCTCTGGCTCTAGTCGTCTTTCTCATCTGCGGCAACGGTAGATCCGGTCGCCTTTCTCGCCGCCGACAGCGATGGATTAGACTGTCTTCCTCGTCGTGCCCAGATCCAAAGGCGTCGTCTGTGGGAGGGGTGGAGACAGGGGATTTGAAGCCGCCATGCCCAGATCCGGAGTTGCCGACAGTGGAGGAGGGCAGGGCTTCGTCTGTGAAGGAGGTGGCCGCCGTGCCGACATCCGGAGTCGCCGTCGGTGAAGAAGTGCAGCCTCCCACAGTCTTCACGCCGCACCCAGTCGCCTCGCCGGCGCCGCCCGTCGTTGGTGTGTTGGAGACTTGAGACTTGAGAGAGGAGGAGTCGGCTGGCCGGCCGTCAACACACGCCTTGCTTGACTCGCAAACCAAAAAGGGAATTGAAGCGGGGTGGAAATTAACTCAAGAACAGCCACCTTGGGATCGGCCGGGTTGAGCTTGAGCACAATCGGCCCAACAATTTAGGCCATATTTGGCAGTGCTCTGTATTCTTGTTCTTTTGGGCTTCTGCTTCCGATTCTCTGCCCAAAAAAAAATGTTTGATTGGTAGTTTGGATTCAAAAACCATAAAAGAGAGAGAGAGAGAGAGATTAGAGGTAATAGACCATGCTACCCCTCTGTAGGGTTCAAGAAATCGGGTCTAGGCATCGCGTAGGTGGTCGGCGGTGCCCTCCCGCTGTGACATCGACAAAGTTGGCTGGCTAGGCATGCTAGCCTCCTAGGATTGGTTAGGCGGCTAAAGTTGGTCCAAGGCAGCTTGGGCGGTGCTCATCGAGACAGCGTGAGGTGGCCGACGAGGGATTGGTGTAACATCCCAATTTTTAGGTTTTTTTTTAAAAAAAATTTGAAAATAAAAATAGCCATTTAATTTTATTGCTAAAGCTTAACTGAGAGTTTTAGAAAGCAAAAATAATTTAATATAAATTATTCAAATTTTAATTAATTCAGATTTGGTTTAATTGGGTTTTCTGGTATTTAAAGTCAAAAATATTATTTTAAGCTTTTTCTTGGATATTCTGGAATTTAAAAAGGGGTTTTCCTTTTTTCTAAAAATTAAAAGTAATTTATTTTAAAATTAAAAGACAAATTAAAGTTGTAAATAATTTCTATTAAGTTCCAAACAATTCAAGTAATTTATGTGTATTTTTCTAGATTTTTTGGACTTTATTTACTATTTTCTAAAAAGCCTTTTGATTTGTTGTATTTTCTGTAATTCAAAAATCTTTAAAATCCCTTTACTGCTTTGGGCGAATTTCTGACCCATAACTGTTTTCCTCTCTCCACAGACTGCAGGCACTACCGCCAATGATTGTCTCCTTCCTCTCTCGACTGTGGTCCCACTCGTCGCCTCTCGCACACCACTGCTCATCGTCTTCCCCGATTCTCCGTGCACGCTTGCACATATGCATAAGTCATATTCCAATGCTGTCGTAGGGGCTCGCTAAGCTCACAAGTGTGGCCGGTCAGCGCCTTGACAGCGAAGACCAAGCGAAAGATCTTTGCTCGTTGAGCACTGATCTTGCCAGGGCAGCCTTCCGCTACGCACTTCACTGTATAATATCCTGAGTTGGACTGGTGCACTCGATACACACGACTGATGGAGAAGGCGTGCCATGCTTCAGCTTGTTGCACAATCACCTTGCTATGGGAGTACTACCCAACAAAGAGGGTGTTGGCATCAAACCCCCACTGAGAGCCTTCTTCTTATAGCAGTAAAAGGGAACGTACCGCGATATCATCAAGTCTCGATACCATGTAAGGCACCTCCGATGACACAATTTCCTCAGTTGGACCACCAGCCTGGGTGTGCATCCTCGTCGCTACTATCTAAGCTTGGATCGGCGTCCTCGTCGGACTCCAACCCGAGAGACTGGACGGTAGATACTCGTGGCAGTGAATGTAGGCCGACCACCACAAGTCTGCTCCCTCATTTCGCACAAAATTATACGCGAGTTTTCCCTCCGAGACAGCACATTTCGTACGCAGGGCGTTGGCATCATCAAGGTTTCCCAGCGCCCTACGTTCGAAATTCACGTACACCATATGTCTCCCGTAAATGGCCGCCTTGGTCTGGGAGACAATTTGCATATACTAGCTCCATGCTACGCTTCCATTCACCTGAACGAGCTTCCACACAACATTCGTGCAGGTGATCCCCTCAATCACAAGTTTCTTCGCCATTCTCTCTGTGACGAACTCCCTCTGGATGCAGCTTTGAAGCTTGTGATTATTCATCGCGTCGGCAGCCTTCTCCACTGCAAGGTGACCGTGTGGTTTCTTCTCCACCGCATGACCACTATGTGGTTTCTTTTATCCTACGTGTTAGCACCAGGATCTCATCCCCACAGTCATCACGCGGAATTATACTATTTTTGTAAATAAAAAAAAAACCGAACGGCCACGATTACAATTGCATGTACGACTGTGGAAAACCGCCACGGCCAAAAACTCTAATAAGAGTTCGTATGCAACTGAAAATGAGTAACTGTACGTGTGTACTAGGCATGCCCGCACGAGCCTCGCCCAAACTTAACGCGGAATACCCTTTTATTTTTATTTTTTTTTGCCAATTTGGACATGTGTATGTGTAGTCGTCTGTACGGGCTTGTCCTGATTTGGAAATGTCAGCGCTTGGTGACTCGATCAGTCCGTGCGGCTACGAACTGCATCAGCAGCCGGTCAACAAAATGCTGCAGCTCTTTTAAAACACAAGAAGAAAAAAAAACTCAAATCGATACAGTACTTGTTTCGTTTCTTTACAATTCGACACCCACACACAATTCAGTCTCTTTTATTACCACTGGTCACTTGTGTAGTAAGTAGTATTTCCTTTCTAACACATAAATCTGAAATTACTTGGAAGTTTTTGCAAGAATTGATATATTTTCTGTAGAATCCTTTTGTTCCAAAATAAATCCTCTGTAAAAGAAGACTCTATCTATTCCTGCCTTATACGACACGACACGTGGTTCTCGTCTCCTCTCCAGAAATCTCCAGGAAAGAAATGGATCGATCCATCTCTCTCGAGACTCTAGCATTGCTGACTGCCCTACCCTACCCGGCGAGGACTGAGGAGGGCCCTCTCTTTTGCCTCGGGCGCGTTTGGCAATATACAACTACAACATTCCTTGAGGCGAAAAAAAAAAATGGCACGAAAGAGAGGAGGCTTAAAACTTGTACTACCAAGTCAGAGTAGCATCTCACTAGGTATATCTACTGTTGAGCGTAATATTTCATCATATTTTACAGGCACGGCGGACAGAATCAGCGAGAGGGTTATTCATCCAAAATAATGGGGTCAGAATGAGAAAACCTAATGCTCGAGGGGGCGCCATAAGAATTCTCCCAAAAGAGACCCCCAGCAAGAGTCAAGAGTCAAGAGCAGGGCAAGATTCATCTGCTCTGCTCTGCTTATTATTCTTCCGTCCCGTTGTTGTATCCGCCTATTTTGTTCCACTTGGTGGAGGAGACGGAGACGGAGACGGAGACGGAGGGATCTCGTTACCAACACCAGTACAGCTTTCTTGCGTTTCTTGCTGCTGCTCGATTGGCGGATTGGTTGCCCGGGAACAAGGCCACACAGCTCTGGAAGCTGGAATTGGGTCAGTTGATCCCCTCGCTTGGTTGAAGCAAACCCGCAGCCAAAAGGTGTCATACCTTGTTTGTTTACTAGGAAATAGGATCGCTCGTTTTGCTCTTTTTAACTTCTTAGTTTTATTGTTGGATACTATTGTTTCTTCCCCTCTTTTTTTTTTTACTTTTTCTTCCCCCTGGTGATTTGCTCGCTCTTCTTGGCCTGACAGTGTCGCTGGGTAAAGCGGATTGATCTTTATGCGCTTCTTGCCTCCCCTCGATCGCCTTGTTTATGCGGAGCACAGCCGTTACTGATTGCTCGATTGATTACTACCCCAAAAAAATACCCTTTCTACTTATCGTTGATTCCTCCCGCGATCAGATCAGAAACCGCTCGCTCTTCCTTGGATCAGTAACCGCTACTCTGCTCCCCGTATGTTATGTATCCAAAATTTCCTATTTGGGGGGTTGGATTAAAAACTTACCACTCTCCCCGATTCCCCTGTTAATTAGTTTCTGAATTCGTCCATCCTAAATAGCCTGTCAGGAGGATCAACCCTTGCACCATCTCAAAATCTCTTTTTTGTTGGGCTCGAATCAGCATGCACGGAGGAGGAGGAGGAGTCGACGGAAATGGCAAGGACAGCACCTGCAATAACCCCACGAGGGCGCCCTCGAGAACGCTCCCCCTGAAGCTTCTCAAGCCGCTGCTCCTCTCCGCCGTGCTCGCCACCGGCTTCCTCACCGTCCACCTCCTCCTCGGTGGCGGCCGCGGCACCTCCTCGTACAGCCTCCGGATGCTCACCGTCCCCGACGTCCTGGCGGCGGCGCAGCAGCAGGAGCAGCAGCTGGGCGGGGTGGAGCGGTGGACGCGGGCGCCGCCGGAGAGCGCGTGGCACAACATGAGCGACGAGGAGCTGCTGTGGGCTGCGTCGTGGGAGCCCCGGGTGCGGAGGTACCCGTACAGGAGGGTGCCCAAGGTGGCCTTCATGTTCCTGACGAGGGGCCCGCTGCCATTGGCGCCGCTCTGGGAGAGGTTCTTCAACGGCGGCGGCGGCAACAGCAGCAGCAGCAGCAGGGAGCTCTACTCCGTCTACGTGCACTCCACGCCGGGCTACCGCCCGGACTTCCCGCCGACGTCGGTCTTCTACCGCCGCCAGGTGCCTAGCAAGGTACGCCATCCATAGCTCTCCTTTCTTCTTCTTCTTCTTTTTGCCGTTTAAAGCATGGCCGTCCGATTTCTGATCAGATGGTCGTAGATGAGGAATACACGTGATTCACAGGGAAGAGGTGCGCCTAAGGGCATCTCCAACATTGTGTCCTATACTAATCGGCCCTACGTTCCCACAAACCATCTTAATCGTCAGACTTGGGCATCACAAGCCAACAAAAACCCCCATCAAATACTACATGGAACAAAATGTGACTAGTTTGGACAAATTTGAATTGAGCTGGCTCCAGATCCTCTATGGATTTGTTTGTGAGCGTATGGACAACACTTAGCAGTGGTACCGTAGAAAATGCTATAGTAAATAGTGAAATATATACTGTAGTGATTTTACTGTAGTAAAACATTGCAAGTTATTTATATAGACCTTTACTTCTTTATCAAACGGTTAAAATCACCTTGTAAGTTACGCCATAGTAGATCATCTATATGGAGATGAGACCTTCCACACGTATTATCCATCTCCTCGCGATTGTAGCAAGTGACGAACCCACTTGACAGATTGACGGATTGACAAGTGCGAAGTGCGCCACCAAAGGGAGGCTGAAAATGATAGGCAAGCATGCGGCATGTGGTAGTAAAAGTCTTCCCTATCAACTGAAGATGCCATGGCCAATAATTTTCTTCACTTGCTATAATTACAAAATTCCATCTCACTTTCTCAATTCCAAGTTCCAAACGCAAAACGTTAAATCATTCTCACCGTCAGCCCTCTCTCTCTCTCTAGTATATTATATAGTCTGTTTTGTAGTAGTGGGAATAGATGGAAACCACACGATCAGCACGGCTTGATGATGTCTTTATATATGTATTGCCGGATAACCTACTATGCACTTTATCGACAAAAACAGAACAGATTCTAGAAGATAAAAAAACTTATCTATCATTTTAGTATTACTATTATAGAACATAAACATATGAACATGTAATGTATATGCTGTATGTACAGGTGGCGCGGTGGGGCGAGGTGAACATGTGCGACGCGGAGCGGCGGCTGCTGGCGAACGCGTTGCTCGACGGCAGCAACGAGCGGTTCGTGCTCGTCTCCGAGTCATGCGTGCCACTCCACAGCTTCCCGGTGGTGTACCACTACCTGATCCGCTCGCGCCACAGCTTCCTCGGCGCCTTCGACGACCCGGGCCCGCACGGGCGCGGGCGGTACCGGCCAGGGCTGGCGCCCGAGGTGTCCGTCGAGCAGTGGCGCAAGGGCGCTCAGTGGTTCGAGCTGGAGCGCGCGTTGGCGGTGGAGGTGGTGGCGGACGTGCGGTACTACCCCAAGTTCCAAGAGCTGTGCCGGCCGCCGTGCTACGTGGATGAGCACTACCTGCCGACGGTGCTGTCCATCGAGGCGCCGCAGAGGATCGCGAACCGGAGCGTGACGTGGGTGGACTGGTCCCGCGGCGGCGCGCACCCGGCGACGTTCGGTGGCGCGGACGTGGACGAGGCGTTCCTGGAGAGGGTGGTGCACGTCGAGGGGGGGAGGTGCCTGTACAACGGTCAGCCGGCGGAGGTGTGCTTCCTCTTCGCCAGGAAGTTCGCGCCCAGCGCGCTGCAACCGCTGCTCGCGCTCGCGCCCAAGCTGCTCGGCTACTAGCTGCACCTTTCACTGCATATTTTGGTGTTAACAACGAGATGGGGGAAGAGAACAAGTTACTAGTACTAGTATTTAACATTCTTTACAGTGTAGGTCAAAGCTATCATCAATCAATCTCTTGTTCAAGGAGACAAGAGTTACAGTAACTAATTCTACAAGAACTATGCAACTTCATCTGAGTGCAATCTCTCTGTCTTTCTTTTTGGGGGAGGATCCGATCATCCGAGTAGACACGTAAATAAACAAACTATCGATGCATTACTATCGATATTTCAAGCTATGGTAATTTCAAATCTGGAGGCAACGCTCCAGGCAACCTGGAGGTTCTCCCCTGCTGTCGGCCGCGTCACGCCATGTTCCAGAACACCACAAGTGTTTCCCCTAGTCAATTTTGGGATTCTCCCACAGGATCTCACGCTGCGGTCATCTTATCCCGCTCTGGCCGAAAACCACCGCCGCCTTCACCACTTCCACTCCGGTGAGCTTCCCTCCGATTCCCTTCTCCAGGAGCACCCCCTAACCTCCCCTGACCTCCTCCCATCACTCACTCCGGTCCTCCCACTTCCGCAGTGCCACCGCCGCATGAGCTCAGCCGTGCCGCCTTGGGTCCACATCGCCGAGCCGCCTCGGTCCATTCCCGTCTTCACCAACCAGTCGGGCAAGATCTCCATAACCCATAGATGCTCATGCACGCGCCAACTTCCCATTTAACCGCTGTCGCCGTTGGCCCGCATGCTGCCGCCGCCACGCGTGTGCACACCACTGCCCTGGGCCTCCCCGAGATGCGATGCCTCCTCCCCTGACTCCCTCATCCCTCCCACAACCCATTTTGGAGGTCAACGCAGACTCCCTGTCATCCACCATCTCCAGCGAGCTAGCCTTGCTGCCGCTGCCCTGGGCCTCCCCGAGCTGCGATGCCTCCTCCCCTGACTCCCTCATCCCTCCCACAACCCATTTTGGAGGTCAACGCAGACTCCCTGTCATCCACCACCTCCAGCGAGCTAGCCTTGCTGCCGCTGCCCTGGGCCTCCCCGAGCTGCGATGCCTCCTCCCCTGACTCCCTCATCCCTCCCACAACCCATTTTGGAGGTCAACGCAGACTCCCTATCATCCTACCACCTCCAGCGAGCTAGCCTTGCTGCCACCGTACCCCTCCTCTCCTTTGTTTTGTTATGAAGCAGAGAACCCCCTGCTATGTTTCTTCTCTTTTTCTCTGTCTCTCTCTTTTGTGTGTTGAGATTCCATGACTGGTAGGCCCCTTTAGTTAGAATGATAATTACAGTAGTTATTTAGTAAGGTGGCTGATAGAATGCTTGACTGACAATGGGCCCCATCCACTGATTGGTTAAATAGAATGTAGGAGGTAATTTCACCATGAGCAATAAAGGAGGTAACAAAACACAACTCATTTAACTGTGTTCCTCAAATCAAACACCATCATGTATCATCACATTCAAGCAACCAAACAAAATCGTGTATCATATCATCCCACCAACAAAACACACTATTTGTACCATCCTATACAGGAACATTCCATGTATCATGTATCATCTCATTCCATTCATCTTGGTTCTCCCAACCAAACACGCCCTAAGAAATCACCCTGCCAAGCACTTGGCCATAGTTTCTACAAACCACAAACATTACAACACTGTACTTGCAATATGGAGTACTCCACATGGCTACTTAGTACTCAGTACTCACTGCACAAACAGAGAGAGCCGTTGTTCCTTTTTACCACTCTTTCCTCTATTTTTTTGGAATAATATTATTTAAAAAGTACAAAATAATTAGTTGCTTTTTTACAAAACTATGCTACTGTCGCCATTTGGAATGGTGATATGCTTACGTCACTATTCCAAATGGTGATAGTAGCATAGGCAGTGGCGACAGTGGCTTCAACAGTACAAATAGATCCTTATCGTCAGTCGAAATGGCGACAAGAACCTGTCGCCATCGTCATTTCAACTTGCGATAGGGACCTCTACACTGCCTTTTTACTAACTATTTTCAAACACATATTTTGTGGACAAATCATAATGATATTACAAAACATTCAGCACAACGACGTAACATCTTTTGTCGATAAATCACAATGATATTACAAAATATTCATCACAACATCATAGCATCTTTTATCGACACATCACAATGACATTACATAACATTTAGCGCAACGTCGTCACAAATTTTGTGGACAAATCACAATGACATTACAAACCATTCACCACAACGTCATCACCAAGTTTTTTTTTTACAAATCAAAGTGATATTACAAAGCATTGGGCACCACATATTTCAACAGGATGAACCTTTCTCGTGGCCGCGACCTCAACGTCCGCCATGTGGACCACCTCGAGTGGGGCGGTCGGATGAGGTCTTTGCGGCGACGTCTGGACTGCCGATGTCTCCTTCGTCCTGTGGATTACTCAAAGGGCATTTATTGAAGGTGTGCTCATACTCCCTACAAATGGAGCACTTCTTTGTACGATAGACGTCTTCTGCTTTGTCCATATCGTTCTTGATACATTATACCTGTCGCCGGCTAATCTTTCCATTGAGACTATCAATGTCCGCGACCCAGATAGGTTACTCCCAGATCGGATGGACAGTGAAATAGTTAACCACACCGTAACCATGCATCTCTATACTCTAAGTTTGCATCACCTCCTCCGTATTAAAATAGTCAGAGAGGTGAAGACCGGGATGCTGCGCCACCGTCGAACATGCGGCCATGACATGGGAGTAGGGCCTATGCAGAAGAAGAGGATTGTTGCAAGTGCATACACAACTAACACTACTCATAACCAGGTACTTGTAAATGTAGCTTTCGAGTATGCTATGAAACATGCGGAGGAATGTGACTAGTCGGATATACGATTTTTCTCACCTAGCATAACAAAAGAGATATCTCTGTTGCACTTGAGGACGATTCATGACCTTAGCGAGGAACTCGATTGGTTGCTGGAGGAGACGATTGACTACGAGGACGATCGACTACGTTGGACGATCGACTACGACAACTATATCGATGTGCTCTTTGTTGGACCAAGCTGCTCCAACTCTTCTTCCACTGCACTGCGTGTCTGATGGTAACGATATGTGATCACTTGCTTGCATGGCATCCTGTTTTATATGGTAGAATTTTTAAATTGTCAGTTAGCGTAGCCTGTTCGTATCCCTTCACATACTACACTACGTAATTGTACATCCAAAACTATGTAATCAATTCTGTTAAAAAAAATTTACCTGAAAGTGAGCGAGTCATTTGATTTGACTTAAAATAGCGATCGGACGGGCAGCGCTTCGCTAGCTTATCTCCCTCCCTCTCTCTCCTCCTCTCCCCTCTCTTTTTTTTCGAATAAAAGTGAGTTATGCCAGAATTTTAGGATTTTTCATAGGGTAGATTGTGTCGCATTTGGAATGGCGATAGAGATTTGCGGGATCCCTGTCGCCATTTGAAATGTCAATTTTCAATATTTTACTTTAAAAAAAATTTAGAATCCCTGTCGCCAGTTGAAATGGCGATAGAGTCCTGTCGCCATTTGGATTGGCGAAAGGTGCCTATCACCATTTCAACTGACAGCAGGGATATCTCTGTACTGCTAAAGCCCCTGTCGCTACTGCTTATGCTACTGTTGCCATTTGGAATTATGACAGTAGTCTAATTTTACAACAGAGGTTGAGTACATTGCAGCTTTGGAAGTTGCAAAAGAGGTGTGTGGATTAGAAAGTTCATTAATGAACTGGGTGTGGTTTCGAGTGTTTCCAGTCCAATAGATCTCTATTGTGATAATAGTGGAGCCATTGCACAAGCTAAGGAGCCTAGATCGCATCAAAAGTTTAAGCGTATCCTTCGGCGATATCACATTATTCGTGAGATTGTTGAAAGAGGTGATGTGAGGATATGTAAAGTGATCACGGATTTAAATATTACTGATCCGTTGAAAAAGCCTCTGGCGTAACCTAAGCATAAAGTGCACACAAGAACAATGAGTATAAGATACATATATGATTTACTCTAGTGCAAGTGGGAGACTGTTGGCGATATGCCCTAGAGGCAATCATAGATATGATTGTATCACGTCTATGTTTATGTGTTATTGAATAAGTGTTATTATGTTCATTGAATGAATCATCAGTTATAAAGATTAGCAAGTATGTGATTTGTTGGTGAAGGTCTTTTAACTTATGATGATGTTCTAAATGTATCCCCGGTCGTATGTCACTGGTCGGAACACCAATAATCCTATCGACTAGTACATATATTGATTGATGACCATGTTTCACTGGCCATGGATATAAGGATATCGAATTAATAATGTGAACACATGTTAGAGAACATAGTGTTGGATTGACCCACCTTGAGATACTTCTGAGATTATTATGATTCTACATGTCATTAGTTGGTCTCAAGCAATGATGATGTATAATCATTAGACCTGAGACCAATATGGTTTTCTACATGTGTAATAGTACACTTAGGGGTTGCCAAACGCTACTCATAACTAGGTAGTTGTAAATGTAGCTTTCGAGTATGCTATGAAACATGCGGATGAATGTGACTGATCGGATATGCGATTTTTCTCTCCTAGCATAACAAAAGAGATATATCTGTTGCACTTGAGGACGATCCATGACCTTAGCGAGGAACTCGATTGGTTGCTGGAGGAGACGATTGACTACGAGGACGATCGACTACGTTGGACGATCGACTACGACAACTACATCGATGTGCTCTTTGTTGGACCAAGCTGCTCCAACTCTTCTTCCGCTGCACTGCGCGTCTGATGGTAACGATATGTGTCACTTGCTTGCATGACATCATGTTTTATATGGTAGAATTTTTAAATTGTCAGTTAGCGTAGCCTGTCCGTGTCCCTTCACATACTACACTACGTAATTGTACATCCAAAACTATGTAATCAATTCTGTTAAAAAAAATTTACCTGAAAGTGAGCAAGTCATTTGATTTGACTGAAAATAGCGATCGGACGGGCAGCGCTTCGCTAACTTATCTCCCTCCCTCTCTCTCCTCCTCTCCCCTCTCTTTTTTTTCTGAATAAAAGTGAGTTATGCCAGAATTTTAGGATTTTTCATAGGGTAGATTGTGTCGCATTTGGAATGGCGATAGAGATTTGCGGGATCCCTGTCTCCATTTGAAATGTCGATTTTTTCAATTTTTTACTTTTAAAAAATTTAGAATCCTTGTCGCCAGTTGAAATGACGATAGAGTCATGTCGACATTTGGATTGGCGAAAGGTGTCTATCACCATTTCAACTGACAGTAGGGACATCTCTGTACTGTTAAAGTCCTTGTCGCTACTGCTTATGCTACTGTTGCCATTTGAAATTACGACAGTAGCCTAATTTTGTAAAAAAAAAATTATTAACTATTCATTTCTGTATTTTTTTAAATAATATTATTTCAAAAAAAATTTCCTCTTTCCTCCTGCCCAACGCTTACCGCGGACAAGCCCAAGGGTAGAGAAACTGGAATGGTGGGAAGGGCGGAAAACGACCGCTGAGAATGCGATGCAAACAACTCTTCAGATGCGCTCAATAAAAGCAAGAGCAACCGACCGACCGATGCATGCAGGTCCAGCCGTTCGTTCAGATGCGGTGTGGTGCTCGCGGCAATGCAATATTTTTTTTCTGAGCTGATTTGACATATTTTTATTTGTAATAACAAAAATAGGTTTTTTGTTCGCACGCAATTAGAGAGATGATAAAGGCTAGGCCGAACACCTACCCCGTTTGATGTCCCAGTTTTTCAAGGTGGTCGCAGTCCAGGCAGAGAGAGAGGGAGAGAGAGACGCAGAGTATGGTGGACAGACACACACATCAATCAAGATTCAAGAAAGGTATAGCGGCAATAGCACCTCCTGTCGCCGTGATACTACCTAGGACTAGTTTCATCCCGTTTTGTGCAGCAGCCTGCTCTCCTCTGCTGAGCTTCACATGTTGCTCTGCCTGCCCCAGCAGCAGCAGCAGCAGCAGCAGCCGTCACCTGCCTCACTTGTGCATAATAGGCCACGACAGCAGCAAAGCGCTGTGATTGGTAGGAGTAAAATAATAATCACATAGTACTAGTACTAGTTTTTATCTTCTTCTTTTTCTTTGGAAAATGGATAATCAGATAATTCTAACCAAAGAGGCGTACATGTGATGATGTGAGTGTTGGTGCTGGTGAAAACCCAGGCAGGGTCCTTGGTCACTGCAGCTTAGCTTAACCAGAAACCAAGGCAGGCACAGATTGATTCCCCAGTATTCTACTCACACCATTTGTTTACCTGTGTCTTGCTGTATTTCTGTTTTCTTCATAGTACTACTGCAGTGCAGAACGGAGCCTCTCTGTTCTCTTCTCTTCTCTTCTCTTCTGTTAAAGCCCCCGTGTACTTACGAGGACAAGGACTCGAGGTAAGGTGTTGACACTTCGCAAGATACTAGTGCTAGTTCTATCTAGTTCCACCACACTAGAAACACAACCACCCAAGTAACAGCAGGTAATGTCACGTGTGTTTGAAAATTGCAACTTTAGGACCGTCGAAAGATGCACATCAATGTGAAGAAAGTAAGTACATGTGTGTTTGCAAGCTTTTTATTATTAGCTACAGCAACTGATTTTGCAGGCTCATTGCAGATTGGCCGTGTAACTAAATCAAATCCTAGTTTGTTCATCGGTTCATGTCAAAATCACTCGACAGCTAGACTATCAATCACCCAATGTGGCCGCTCCGATCGCACCGAAATGGCCCAAACACCGTCGTGTTATCCTGTATTACTACCATTTTAGCTTCAGCTTAGAATCTATTCTCAGATGGCACGCAAATTACCCATAAAGGTCAAGTTTTTAACAATCAGAAAATGCCAACAAGTCGATATTTCAACTCAGATCATGACACAGAAGCAATAAGGTTTGCAAAACTTTTTTCTTCTTGTAATCAGATGAACACCAGAGCATACTACTAAAAAAGATAAGCACGGATTTGACCGAATTGCTCCCATGCCAATCTCTGGTTGGCTTTTCTTTATCTCCTCCTCGTTTCATTGCCATGCGGCCATCCCTATGTACAAAAATATTACAGGGTTTTTTTTTTGGGGTGGGGGGGTCACCTCGCGCTCGTCATAGGTCCTTGTTGCCGTCGTCGTCGCAGACGCCGCGCTTGCCGTAGCAATGCAGGAAGACCCAGAGCAGGGCGGCGTTGAGCAGGGTGTTGAACACCCAGGCGCCGATGCCGCTGCAGCCGCCAGCGACGCCACCGAAGTGCATCCAGACGACTCCGACGTGGCAGACGAGGTTGCACCCGAGCAGCGCGAGCTGGCAGGCGAGCGCGACGGGCGCGCCCCGGGCGGCGCGCGCGGCGGGGAGGCCGGCGCCGACCCAGAAGCGGAAGCCGAAGGCGACGGCGTGCGCGAGCGTGGAGGCCAGGATGGCGAGCACCTGGAACGACTGCGAGAACTCGAGCCAGAGGAACGCCATGGCGACGGACGCCGCGTGCGCGAACACCCTCGCCGACGCGCCGCGGCGGCGGCGCAGGACCGCGAACACCCCCCGCACGGCGTGGAGGTACCGGGAGAGGTAGTAGGCGTAGGACCAGAAGAAGACGCGGCCCGAGGAGCGCGTCCCGGGCGGGAAGCAGAGGAGCCACCGGAACGGCGTGGTGCGGCTCCGCCCCCGCCACGACCACCGCGTGTCCCGTATCTCCGCGACGGCCGACAGCAGCGTTCCGGAGAAGATGACCGCCGAGACGGCCGCCATGAGGAGCGCGTGCGCGGCGGGCACGGGGCCCGGCTTGAGCGGCCTCCGGCGGCGCAGGACGGCGCCAAGAAACGCGTCGAGGGCGAGGGAGAGCGCGACGTAGGAGGCGAGGAAGCCCACGAGGAAGGCCCAGGTGGAGAACCACAGGTCGGAGGGGCTCCAGCGGAAGCCGACGATGGCCGGGTGCTCGGCGAGCCAGTAGGCGACGGCGCCCAAGACGGCCATGGGCGGATCGCGAGGAGGAGGCGGTGGCTGTATGGTGGTGGAGGATTTTGGGGGGAGAGGTGGAGATATATATAGTGAGTGACTGGCCTTGCTTGGTTCGGTTATTCAGCCTCGACCAGCTCTCTCTTTTCTTTTCTTTTTGATTCTGTTTACTAGCTTTGTGAAATAAGAAAGGGTCTGAGAATGTGCTGCTCTAAAATTAGGCCTTCTTGTTTTGGGTGGGATCATGCTCATGCTCATGCATGCATCAAGCCCGATTTGTTTGCTGTTGCCGTCCGTTAAACAATTGGTATTTCGGTCCAACAGAGTTTGTTTGGTTCATCATCATCGAAAATCTCATGTCCATCCGTTCAAGATTTTGGATAAAGTTAGATGGAAGATCACTGCAATATTGATGATAAATCAAGGATTTTTTCGTCTTCAGTAGTTTCAGAAGTGTTTGTCTGGGGTTTAGGAATTTCGTAAGAGTTTTGCAAGGATTAGTGTAAATTTCCCAGAAAATATGATTGCAAAACCGAAGCGAATTCTAGTCACTGGTGCAAAATATCAGAGGGGTTTATTTGGAATGTAGGTAGTAGTGTGAGGAGATATTACTACTGGCTTGTCAGTGATGAGGACCAATCGATGATATGGAAAAGAGTTCGTCTCTGTTTTGCCAGCATGGTAACTAAACAATGATTCTAATGCCTAAGAATGATATTAGTTGAATAGGATCGTGCTGCTCTACCAACCTCTCGCTTTTCAGAAAGTGATTGCACCCGAAAAGACCCTGAAGCAAGAATCACATTGGAATGTTAGGTTGCTGATTAAAACATGGCAGCTAGCGTGTTAGATTAAAACTTCCCTAGAATTTATCTTGAGACATGCAGCATATAACAGAGCATGCGTCGACTTTCTAGTGCTTCAGTCCGTAGATTAATTCACCTTAGCATGGTACAGCCTTGTCAGAAACAAAATCTAAACATTTTTTTTTAATGAGATATGCAGTCATGCAGATGAAAAACAGTAGGGATCAATAGTTGAGTGCTCCCAATGAGCAAGGAAGAGCTAGCTGCATTTTGTAGCTGCTAGCCCATGATTGGCTGTAGGATTGAAGGTTAGCATCCCATTATCTAGACTGGCGCCGGCCGTCGATGGACGACGGAGGAAAATCAAGGAAGAAAGTGGACGAAGAATAGTAGAGAGAAAGAAAAGGGGGTCGACGACGACGTCGACTGAAGCCTGGCATGGAGGATGCAGATTCTAGCATATATCGATCTAGCTAGCTAACAAACAAACAAGCAATTGCATGCAAGTGATTTTGACATGTTGAACAATCTCACGCATGCGGAGTAGACCTATTCAAACCATGGCCCCGCGTGTGCGTGTTTTCTAATAAAAATAGCATTTATTTATATATATTTTTTAAAATAAAAATTAATATATAATTCATTTCAAGAATAAAATTTTACTAGTGTTATTTTTAATACTATTGTCGGGTTTTTTAGGGCCAAAATATATCAAAGCTCAAGTCCAAAAAAATCTGGGCCAAGCCGCTCCATAAACATGTCTAACGTGGAGTGCGGATTAGTTTTGACGATGAGCAGTGGTGATGTTACTGTCATCGGATCGACACGGCAATGAGCTGTTGTTTTCGCCTCTTCCCGATGTCTTTTTATATCTCGTGTTCTCCTAGAACGACGACTTCTTCTTGATTGGAGACTGGGGAGTCTGTGTGTTGAAGTATGGCGACGCAAGCTTCAAGAATGATCAGCTCTGATTCCCCGCATGAGAAAAACACTGATTCCCTGCATGAGAAAAAACACAAGATTGGTGTTTAGAACCTAAATTTGCCGGTGGTATTGACCTTGTTTGCATTATTACCTGACCGTTTTGGCATTGTGTTATGCGTTTTCCAAATGTTCAGCAAAATTGTGATTTTCAGGTGGTACGTGAGCTGCTGAATTTCAACGGAGAGGAGTTCGAGGATCCTCACGTGTTTTGTATGTATGTGTGTGTGTTTTTGTTTAGAAAGTTTTTGTGCGTGTCAGCTTTCCAAGGAACTACGACTATGGTCATGTTTAGTTTAGCAGCTCGAGAAATTAAGGTTCCTGCCAGATCTCTGCAACACGATGTTTGTGGTCTGTTTTGTCTCGATAATTAATCTATGCATTCAGATTTCAGATTTCCAGGGTAGCAAATCAAGAAGAAGTTTTGAGTGTGACATCAATCGAATGTGTGTGTGTAAAAGGGTACAGAATACAATGCAGTTTGATTTGCAGGATTAGAGCAGAGCCCCCATGCAAAATACCGAGCTCGTCGAAATACGACATACTGTACTACAGAAGCTGTTGTTTTCTTTCAATGCATGGATCGGATCGCCTTTTCCGGCTCCGGTGACGCATGAATGAATGAATGCATGTTGCGGTTGCAACTGTCTGTATTCTATACCCGCCCCGTCCGTCAACAGCTAATAGCATTTTTTATTCTCAATTTTCCATTCCTTTCCTCTAATTTGGTCAGAGAAGGCGTTGCTCGATCGATCGTTCAACCAAGTTGGGCGTGCATAGCTTCTTAATAAGCTACTACAAGTAGTATTTTTAATTAATCATCACCATCATCATCTTCATCTTCTTCATATCACATATATGCATCTCCTTCGATTAGTATTCTTCCTTGAGGCGTTGGTACGCATCATGCACAATCACTTTGAATTTTCTTGTGCTCAAATTAAACCCGTAGAATCCACTCATCGGTCGCTAGCTGCACACACACCCAACCCCCCCTACGACTTTAAGTCTCAATCACGATAATTAACACAAAAGGCACACTTAAACCCAGTCAGACGCCTTGAGTAACTGGGCTCTGCCCCCAACGGTACGTGGATACGGATACTAATCAGCTCTGTCATTTGTCATTTGTACAGGTGGCTAGATGGGCTATACCGACCCGAGGCACGACGCTGCTGTTAGCCTGACGATACATACATACATACATACAGCTAGGGATGAAAACGGATCGTATAGTTTTGACCGATCCGGATGGAAACGGATTCGGATTGTCTCGGATCGGATTTTTCTCGGATAATTTTCGGATCGGAAACGGATTCGGATTTTTTTTTGTCGGAAATAGAAACGAATACGGTGGATATGCTATCCGGCGGATACAGATACAAATACGGATTATCCGGATAAGACCAAGTCCGGATATCCGAATTTCGGCCCAATAGAAGAGGATCTCAGCCCAAAAGAGAAGATAAGATTTTAATTGATTTTCGAATTTCAGAAAATACAACAAATCAAATAGCCTTTTAGAAAATAGCAAATAGAGTTAAAAAATTATAGAAAAAATCAAAAAAAATTCCTTAAATTATTTTGAACTTAATAAAATTAATTCCAAATTAAATTTGGTTTTTATTTTTGAACATAAATTATTTTAAATTTTTGAAAAATATGAACAACCTTATTAAAATCCATAAAATTATTTTTGTCATTTTCACTTTAAATACAATAAAATCCCAAAAATCTCAATAATTTGTTTTTGACATTGAAAACTAGGAAATTAAATAATTGACTTTATTTTATTATTTTTTCTTTTTAACCAAAAAAACTCTTTTAAATCTCAAAAAATTCAATAAAATAATAACTTTATTAATTTTATTTTTGGTAACATACTTTGGGATGTTACAGTCATTTGTGTATAGATTAACCATCTAGCCTGATCAATGTTAGTGTGAACTAAGTTTTATGTATGTGATGAACTAAGTGTGAACGTGTGATGACTTGTGATTTTGTCAGTTATGATTTATAAGTTAAATATGGTAAACTAAGTGTTATGTTTATGATAAACTAGTTAATGTGTGCCAATGTTATGTGTGGTTGCTGAAAATATGAACAATTCATGAATGTTTGCATCAAATAAACTAGTTATATGTTTTCGTTAATTTCTGGCATACAATTTAAGGGGTTTTTATGTTCCGAAAAATATCCGCGACCGTATTCGTTTCAATTCGTATCCGCCCTGTATTCGTATTCGATATTATTCGTATCCGTATTCGTATCCGGATCCAGAAAAAAAATATAAAAACAAATATGGCAGAGTTATTATTCGTCCGTATCCGATCCGTTTTCACCCCGTGTGTACAGCCAGCCATACTGTCTACTGTCACGTACGGTCATGGTTTGGTTTGGTTTGCCAAGTACAAGTCAGATGCCGACCCGACCAGAGTTAGTGTTAACTTGAGCTGAGTTGCTCCTCTTCCTCGTGAGCTTGTCGTCGCCTCTTCCCCTCTCCACCTCGCCGCAGGTAACCATCCATCTCTCGGCCGATTCGCGCTGGATTCCTCGGCTGATTCGCAGCCTGGTCGCGCCTGCTCAGCTTAGCCTAGGCCGGATCGCTGGTTCCGCTCCGCTTCCGAGTAGGCTGCCTGGCGTACGTAGGGCTTGCCGTGCCGATTTGATCGGGGTATCTTTTCTCCGTTCCGACACGCGGGCTGGGGGATGGGGTTCCCGAGTTTGGGATGCCCCTGGCCTGATTTTCCCTCGAATTTGATCACCTATGGATTCATTTTCGCATCTTAACTTGGAGGCGATCTAGGATTGGCGCCGTTTGGTCTAGGATCCACAGCGACGGGTTCCCAGCTCTATCCACGCGAAATCCCCAGGTCGGGTCATACATCCCCTCGCCACCCGTGACCAATTCTCCCCGCGAGGCGAGGCCGCGACCTATCTCCTACCACTCCGGCGCCGCCTCTTCCTCGGTTTGCTCCATCTCTTCCTCCTCCTAGCCCCTCGTTCTCCTGATCTGTTCGTACGTGTAGCGAGACTACCTAATCCCTAATCTCTTCTTGTTCTCATGGATCTGGTGCTCCTAGATCTTTTTGAGGAAACAGAGGAGGGAGTTGTTGTTCCGCCGAAGCATCGGAGGTTCCTTTGCCGCCGAACTTGTGCACAATTTTTATCATGCGGAGTTTTGTGAGCTGTGATTTGGGGGGTGTTGATAGACGAATTGAGCACCGGTTGGTGGCCCCCAACTTCCAGTCTAGAACCATTTTTGGACAAGAAGGCCGGTTGTGCTAGTACCTCCAACTTGCTTGTGCCTTGTGGCAACTTGCAGTACCATTGGTACTGAATCTGTACAATTTATGCACACTGAATCTGTAACATTGCTAAGGCCAGTAACATTGCCATAGATGCTATCTGATACTATGTGTATGGCTTCTTTGGTGGCGACATAGGCGTAATCACAGATCTTTTTTGATGTAAATGGTAATATTCTTTTTGATTCTGTGCTTATGCGATCATACTAGCACCACCTGGATTTTGATTGCAATACCGAATACATGTCGTCAATGGCACTAGCCTACAAAATGGATTACAGGGTGACCCTTTTTTATGTTCCAATTATCAAGAGAATTTATAGCTCATTACAGCAATGCTCAATTTTTCAGCAGAAAGTGCCATACATTCTACCATTTATGCACATTGAATCTGTACAATTTTGTCTAATGTTGCTTTCTAATTTTGTAATGGAGCTACCACATGTAACATCGGTTCTTTCTTTTTGGGGTTTTGTAGGGTTATCATTTTACACAGCAGAGGAAGAACTTAAAAACATCTTTTCACCATTTGGCGCTGTAGAGGAAGGTACTTTATGTATGCTTTCAGGGCATATCCCATGCTGTTTACCACAGGGCAATTGGAAATCTCCATTATTGTTTCCTACTGATATTTGTCTAGATGGCTGGGAGCTGAAAGCAGATTTTTGTTTATGTTTTTGTTTTTTGCCTAGAGCGAATTAATCAAGTGTCATTCATCCAGAGTCAGAACCTCCAGAGTCAGAAGATTCTAAAGAAAAACATCGAACAGAGCAGAGGTAACAGATGAATTACCTCCCTTTCTTTCCTTTTAAAATTGTTTTTGTATGCTTTGTTGGCTCACTATATACATGTCATGCACATTAGTTTAAACTTCAGACATAGCCATGTTGCAATGCCGTCCAAAATGAACATTTGTGAAATATTTCTTGTTTCATTGTTGAAGGAAAAAAAGTTTCTTGTTTAGATGTAAAAGATTAATGATCTGTTTTGCATGGTGATTTGTCATAATTTGCTAAGGCCAGTAAAATTGCCATAAATTTGCTACCTGCTGTATATGTTATGTTTATATGTGCCCAAATCACTTCCTCGAAGCTTCTCTTGTGGTCTCGTCGTCGCCTCTTCCCCTCCACCTCGCCGCAGGTAACCATCCATCTCTCGGCTGATTCGCGCTGGATTCCTCGTGATTCGCAGCTTGGTCGCGCCTGCTTAGCTTAGCCTAGGCCGGATCGCTGGTTCCGCTCCGCTTCCGAGTAGGCTGCCTAGCGTACGTAGGGCTTGCCGTGCCGATTTGATCGGGGTATCTTTTCTCCATTCCGACACGCGGGCTGGGGGATGGGGTTCCCGAGTTTGGGATGCCCCTGGCCTGATTTTCCCTCGAATTTGATCACCTATGGATTCATTTTCGCATCTTAACTTGGAGGCGATCTAGGATTGGCACTGCCAGTTTAGTCTGGTCTAAGTTTTATTTGAGTTATTCCTCGATTCGTGTTGCAGTCTCATCTTCTAGGTGCTCCTGTTTGAGTTTGAGCTTCAGATCTCATCGGTGGTAGCGCTTCTCCGGCGGATTTGAGAGGGTTTTCTCATTTCCTAATGTAACTAGGTAAAAGTGAAGTCCCCTCACAGTGCTAATCGCTCTGGTTTGGCCTTCCATTTATGACATTGATTGCTAATTACAACTAATCGTCAACTCTGGACTGATCTTTCTTCTGTAGATTTATTAGGGTTTTCACCCTGTTTGAGCACAGAAAAATCAGTGCCCGGCCCCGCATAGGGGATTGTACATTCATATTCCTGGTAAATAAAAAAATAAAAATAAAAAGCTGTCTATGATAGCTTACATCTGGCTGGCAACATGCCAAAATCCATTACAATTTACAAGCCGTTTCTTGTTTTAGCATACCTACTCTGTGCTGCTGTTGATTGTACCAATTTCATCCATTGCAGCTCATCTCGGTTCCAACAACGCCCCAACATGGCAGCAAATGTTGGGGAATCGACAAGCGGCAGCGGCAGTGGCGGTGATGCTGGGGGGAGCTTCGAGTGCAACATATGCTTTGAGCTGCCACAGGAGCCGATCGTAACGCTCTGTGGCCACCTGTTCTGCTGGCCATGCCTTTACAAGTGGTTGCACATCCACTCGCACTCGCCGGAGTGCCCAGTGTGCAAGGCTGTTGTTGAGGAGGATAAGCTTGTCCCCCTCTATGGCCGCGGCAAGGACCGTGTCGACCCCAGGTCAAAGAACATCCCTGGGGCTGATATTCCACACCGGCCGTCTGGACAGAGGCCTGCCACAGCTCCGCAGGCCGATCCTAACAACCAGTTCCCTAATGTCAATCCAAACCCGTGGTTCATGGGTGGAGGAGGCATCCCCCCGTTGGCCAATGCACGGTGGGGGAATTACACGTTCTCAGCCGCATTTGGGGGTCTGTTCCCGCTGCTCAGCTTCCAGGTGCATGGATTCCCAGATGCAACTGCCTATGGGCAGCCTGCTGGGTTCCCCTATGGATATGGGCATGGGCATGGGCATGGGCATGGGCATGGGCATGCTTTCCACGGCGCGCATGCTGGACACGCTCATGCTGCTCCCCGACATGGACCACCTGGGCAGCAGCAACAGGCGGATGTGTACCTGAAGGCGCTGCTCATCCTGGTTGGCTTTCTTGTGATTGCAAGCCTCATCTCGTTCTAGGTTTGTTGATTTCATATTGCCGTGGTCATAATAAGAGAAACGATTGTCGTAATATTCTCGGATGTTGTGTGCATTATCTTGCCTTCATAGACGGCCTAAATCGAGTGATGTGTTTGCCTGAAGTGTTCATAGAATTCCTGTACACACTATTTATATGTGGTCCTGTGGAGCATCTGTGTTCTGCAATTGCATGATTCATGAATAATTTGAAAGCTCTGTGTGGATGAACTAGAACAATAATACTACCTATACTTTTGATTGGACGCTCATAGTGAGCAGGCTGTGCAATTACTTAAAGAGTCCATATCTGTTTTTCCGTGGTTTAGATAAGATGTTTGTAATGATGCCAGTAACTACGTCTGGGAATGGTCATGTTAATGTTAGGAAACACTGGTGTATATCTCGTCTCTACCTCAGCTCTTAATGTTAGGAAATACTGGTGTATATCTCGTCTCTACCTCAGCTTCAGAGGAGTATCATATGGTATGTTGGCCGTGTTATTGTTCACGGCCGTTCCTTGAGTTTTTGGCTCATTTGGGCACTTGTGCGAATTAGCAAACATAACCCACTCCTCACGCCAAGTGCAAAAATAGCATCATAGAGCTACGCAGGCGTGATGTTTGGACTTGTCCGTGTTCTAGGGTGCCGGATATGCCTCCACCATACCCCTAGAGGCCGGAGATGCCACTTTTATGTCCTTAGGGGTCGGACCTCCTCTAGTCCGTGCGATTGAGGTACAAACACTCCACAACTGTTATTTTATGTGATTTTTTATGTTTCAAATGAAAATCCGTGATTTTGAGCATGCCACGGATTAACGCTGTCCTCTGCATGCGAAAAAATCCGGCGTGTCGCCTATGGGAAGGAATCAAATTCTCTCCTGTCACTTCACGGTCGGTCTTTGCGTAGCTATAAAACCCGATAATACGCTCTCGTTCCTTCACACCAAAACTATTCTACTTGGCGTAAAGAGAGAGATGATAAAATGAGCGAGGGGTAGTGTGACGCGGGACGACTATTAGGTTGCAAAAAGGATGTATGCAAGCGGAAGTCTTAATGAAAAATTGAAGAAAGTAATAGGAACTAATCAAGTAGCTGAAAACATAAAGACATAATTATGAAAACCAATCCAACCTTTATGGCTCAAACGATAATGTTAGAGTTTGCAATTAGGACTTAGGAACACAGGTCTATCTGTGAAAAACTGAACAAATAATTTGATTGTACCTACTGAGGTATTCCTAACTAAAATTCTATGCGGTAGTTTGCAATAGAAGTAGCTAGCCTAAGCAATACTATAAGACAAAGCACAAATGACACGTAAACTAAAAGCTCCAAAAGTTGCACGGAAAAGTAAGGCAAATGAAATAATTCAAAGAGGTAAATAACCACGATCCAAGTTTGGGACTGGAACCCACAGTCACGTTTGCTGTCACGTGACTAGTTGAATATGATATTTGTCTCTCCTAGCATAACAAGAGAGGTGTATCTGGACCCCTCAATATGGTCAGAGAAAGAAAGTGCATGGTCATACCATTAGTGATCTAAAAGTTTGACCATATGAAGTTATCTGACACTCGATCAAGAAAGTATAGAATAGTCCATAGATGATATAATATCTCACGTAGAGTTCAACCAGATATCGTGAGGCAAAGAGAGAATACACGAGCTAGTCGTTTAGTTTGATCAGATACAGACTAGTCGTATGGAGATACGAGTTGGTCGTAGGCTGGTCGAACATGATCACTAAGTGGTCGAAATCTGGTAGTAAGGAGTTACGAACTGGTTGAGACCAAATATGAGTTGGTTGTAGGCTGGTCGAAACCTGGTCGTAAGGAGTTACAACTAGTTGAGACCAAATAGGACTTGATCGTAGATCATGTTGCATTAAGGTTCGTTTGATATAATTTGTGTGTATTCGGGAATCGTTATGTCCTGCTAGGTACCAGTAACGACTTGTGGTCGGAAAAGGTTTCTGAGTCACAACCGAACTAAATATAAACCTACTAGGTCACACACTTAATGGGTTGAAACAAACTAGTATGTATATGATTCGTCAAACGTGTTCGGATAGGATCCGCCACAGGCACTACATAAGGAGTTGCTTGAGGCTATTGGGAAGTGAAAGTGGAGACGAGGATACGTGAATTGTTCCACCAAACCCTAGCCGTCATCTTCTTGAGAGAGTCTTCCTGTGCGACTTGGTGCTAGCACACCGGCGTATGGCGTTCCTGCCCTGAGCGTGTGGATACCGTACAGACTCTACTGCGGTTGCTGTTGCGCTCGAGGACGATCCGCGACTTTGCAAGGAAAGCGATCGGTTGTTGGAGGAGACGATCTACAACAACTACGTTGGATGATCGACTACACACTACCTTGGACGATCTACTACGTCAGATGATCGACTTCGACCACTACATCGACGCGCTCTTCGTTGAATCAGGCTGCTCTAACTCTTCTTCCGCTGCATTGCGCGTCTGGTGGTAACGATATGTGATATCTTGCTTGCAGTGGCATCTTGGTTTACGTGGTAGAATTTTTAATTATTAGCTAGTGTAGCCTACTTGTATCAATTCAGTGGTATCAGAACCATCCTGCATAGTTTTTGATCTAGATCGGTCGCATATACTAGATATGTGTCAATAGTAGATTGGATATATTACTAGTTTGGTTTGGTAACCTAGATCGGCTTATTTGGATAGAACGATCTAGGCACTGGTCAATAAGATCGATCGGGTTTCGGTAGTAGTCAATAGTAGATTGAAAATGTGCAGACCCCCGTAGGAGCAGTTCCGCCACAAGCACCTTCAATTGACCTACTAAATTTTGAAGCATTCATGTCAGCTCAAACTCAGCTGATGTATACAATGATGAATCAGATACAGACTATGAACAACCAGAACAACAACAACCACCATCAATGTTATTCCGCTGAAGTTTATTTCAATTCCGCTGTTGCTATTTTATCTATTGTTAGCCCTGCGTGGCTTAATAAATGTAAACTCGACCATAAGGTCAAAACTATTATTTGCTATTCAAATTAGTCGTTTATTCTATTAATTGTCTTGTGTGGATCGATATTCATCTATGTTGACGCTGTGTGCACTAGCGTGATCCTAGACTAGTGTAGAATACACAAAGGGTCCAGAATTGCATTTTTGGATTCCAACAAGGGGCAAGGTGCGCGGGATCTAGGGCAACATGCAGAGGAGGCTGCGTAGGGACTTGTGGCGGCTGGAGGCAGGAGGCTAGCTCGGCTAGGTTTTTAGGGGTACCGGCTCCCTCCCTCTTTTCTTCTTAAGGGCAGCTGGCCCCCTCTTAGGCCATGAGCTGAAGGCCCACCTCTATTTACCCCTCTAATTTTTGAATTACTTTCTCTAATTTGTTAAGTACTCAAATAATTGAACGAGATATTGCAAAAGCTAGTTGCCATGCTTTTTTTTCTTCTATTTTTTATAAAAAATAATTATATTTCAGATCTTGATAAATATTTTTTCCAATGAACTAAAGGCAGATAAGATTTATTATTATTATTATAAAGAAATATACAACCTAACAAACAGGAACTTCACACTAGGTAGAACTAATGAAAACCTAGGCTCTGATACCAAAACTGACGTGGGACAAGATGATTAGGTTGCAACTAACTGATTATATGCAAACGGAAGCAGTAACAAAAATTGAGTAAAGTAACACGGTATGGCAAAACAACTAAAATAAATGGAGAAACTAACAAAACCCAAAATAAGACAAAGATATAGGAGGCATGCTACTCTTGGAATTCGTTTGTGCTTAGATCATTCAACTAGAATAAAATGAATATTAAGATCTCACATGGAAAAACTATACCAAAATCCTTGTATTGAATTACCACTAGGTTTGCACCTACTGAGATACTCCTAACTAAAATTCTATGCGGCGGTTTGCAATAGAAGTAGCTATCCTCAGCAATCCTAATTGACAAAGCATAAAGTTTCACAATCCAAAAGTTCCAAAAGCTCACAAATGAAAACTAGGCAACAGAATTAACTAAAGAAGGAACGAGAGTACCCATATAGATGAACGTGAATGAACCGAAGTCTAGGACTGGAACCCACGAACCGACAAAGCTTGGGACTAAAACCCACAACTCCAATTGCAAGCCACAAATCAACAACAATTAACTTGTAGTAGTAAGTTTAATTAATTAGCTGTAATTACTATGTGTAAATTAATTAGTCATAATTAATTACTTGTAGTTAATTAGTTGTAATTGTTAGACAAATATCGTGTTCACACCGACTGTTCGGTTCGGGATCGTGTTCACACCGACTGTTCGTTTCGGTCTCGTGTTCACACCGACTGTTCATTTCGGTCTCATGTTCACACCGACTGTTCGGTTCGGTCTCGTGTTCACACCGACTGTTCGGTTCGGTCTCGTGTTCACACCGACTGTTCGGTTATATATATGTACCCTGCCTATTGGCCTCATCAAGTAATTCTAGTGCCATACGATTGCTTTCATAGTATCAGATGCCTAGGTTTTTTTCTCTCCTTCCGCTGCCCTAACCCGCGCGCCTCTCATTTGCAGACCGCGCGGCCCCGGCCGCATCCTTCCCGTCCTCGTGCTCGACTCCGCTCCACCCGCCTACTCGCCGCCGATGCCGAGGCCGCCGAGGTTGAACGCACCACGCCACCGCGCCGAAGCGTGCCTGCGCTGCTCGAGGCCGAGCGCCTCCTGGCCGCTATGAGCGCCGCGCTTAGCAGCAGCGGCTACCCGGCCGCGCTCTCAGCGCCGCCAGCCGCCGAGCAGAGGCCACGATCGCGGCTCGAGCGCGATGCCGCCGCCGCCCGCGGCCGCGACGCCGCGCGCGCCGCCCAGGCGGAAGCGGCCGAGGCCGCCATCCCACTGAAAGACGCCCGCCTCCTCTACCGGCGACGGTGGCGACGGTGGTTCTCTCACCGCCCGGACGCTCTCTGGCGCACGAGGCCGCCATCATCAACCTCCACGCCCAGCCGTCGGCGCCCAGAACATCCACGCTCGCCCCCGCCGCCCTCGACATGGAGAACAACAACTACAATCGCTGACGCCACCAGATGCTCCTGGTTCTTGGGAAATTCTCCCTCCGGCGCCATGTTCTCACCGACGCCGCCGACCACACCTACCCCGACGGGAGCGCATGGATCGCGTCGCCATGACGTGGCTCCTTGGCACGATCTCTCCGATCTCGAGGAGATTGTTCGGGACAACCATGCCATCTTGCCATCGCCTCGCTCCGCTCGCTCGCCTCGAGCACCGGTTCCTCGGAAGCCGCGAAAGGCGCAGACGCTCTACCTCGACGCCGCCTTCCGCCACTTCGTCCAGGGCGATCTCCCCATCACCAACTACTACCGCAAGTTCAAGTCCATGGCCGATGCCCTAGGCGACTTGGCGAGGTCGCCATCGATAAATCGACGCTGTCCTCAACGTCATCCGCGGCCTCAACGAGCGCCGCCTCCATCGGCATGCACCTTCAACGAGGCGCCAGCTCCCACCTTCCCGAAGCCCGACCGATCTGCCGCTTGAAGAACTCAACATGGCTCATCGCTCGTGCCTTCCCGACCGCCTCCTTACCTCTACGACGTTGGCGGCCTGGCTGTCAAGAACCCAACAAGCCCATCTGCACCACAAAGTAGCCTCGGCGCCTCTCCCGAAACGGCGGCAACTCCGGGAACTCCGGCAAGAGGCGACAAGCGCGCACGCTGGGCGGTGGTAAGGGCAAGGCGTAGCTCGCACGCCCGCACTGGTCCGGCTCCTCTGCACAACCAAGCAAAGATCTCGCGCAGCTCCTCCAGGCGGTCCATGGCCCAGCTTCTACAAGCCATGGTCCAGCTCCATCAGCATGTGGCCTGGGAATCGTCCTCCCCGGCTCGCCGGCCGCTTTCGTCCTCCTCGGCCCGCAGCCTTCGTCGCCGGCGCCAAGGGCGTGGGTCGTCCCCGGCTACTACTACCCCACGGCTGGCATGCCATCCTGGACGCCTAGGGTCTGGCTTCCTCCTTCAACACCGTGTCGCTGACTCCGCCAAAGAACACGATCGATCTTCGACACCGGCGCCACCTCGCATATGACCTCCGACGCCGGTACTCTTTCCCACACCTCTTCCCAGCGGTATCCTCTTCCATCTTCCATTGTTGTCGGTAACGGTGCTTTACTTCCCGTCACCTCCACTGGCACAGCTCATCTTCCCGGTTCATTATGTCTTAATAATGTCCTTGTTTCTCCGGTCTCATTAAGAACCCATTTCCGACGTCGGTTCACCGACAACAATTGTTCTGTTGAATTTGACCCTGCTGGTTGTTTTGTGAAGGATTTGCATTCCAGGAGAGTGATCACCAGGTGCAATAGCTCCGGGCCGTTGTACCCTCTTCGTCCCTCTGGCGCGTCATCACTTCCCATCGCACACCTCGCCACCACCTGCAAGGCCCACTCTATGGCATAGTCGCCTCTGGCCATCCCGGATTTGAGACTCTGTCCAAACTTATGGCTTATAACAAAGACATTAAAAATACTATATGTCATGCTTGTCAGCTCGGGCGTCATGTTCGTCTTCCTTTTCCTGTGTCAGCATCACGTGCTTCACATAGTTTTGAACTCATACACTGTGATTTATGGACCTCGCCAGTCCCTAGTGTCTCGGGATTCAAATATTATTTGGTCATCCTCGATGATTGCTCACACTATATGTGGACGTTCCCTTTACGCCTCAAGTCTGACACCTTTTCGACTCTATCTAATTTCTTTGCTCTTGTTTCCACACAGTTTGGCCGCACCATCCAGTCTGTCCAATGCGACAATCGGCGCGAGTTTGACAACTTCAGCGCCCACACCTTCTTCCTGACCCACGGCACTCACCTCCGAATGTCGTGCCCTTACACCTCTGCTCAGAATGGGAAGGCTGAGCGCGCCATCCGCTCTCTCAACAATGTGGTTCGGTCCCTCCTCTTCCAAGCATATCTTCCTCCTCGGTATTGGGTCGAGGCACTGAACACCGCCACCATTCTACTCAACATCTTACCAACCAAAACGCTGCTCTCCCGTACGCCTCATGAAGCCTTGCTAGGCTCTCCGCCCCCGTATGACCATCTGCGCATCTTCGGTTGTCGTTGTTATCCCAACTTGACCGCCACCGCCGCCACAAACTTGTTCAAGGCCCACTTTGTGTGTCTTCCTTGGCTACTCGCTCATCATAAAGGCTACCGTCTAGACACCAACTCCAACAAGATCATCATATCTCGCCATGTGATCTTTGACGAGTCCTCCTTTCCTTTTGCCGAGCAGCCAGACACCCCATCCACCGCGGACTTCGAGTTTTTGGACACCTTTACTAATCCTGCCCGGTGCCCATAGACCGACACGGTCTTTTTACCTACTGGATAACCATCACGCATTCTCTCGCCGATCGCCATGTGCGGCCGGGTCTCCAAAGAGCGCCTCATCCGTGACCGCCACGCAACAAAGGTCCACCGGTCGCGCTCCCTTCTCCCCGCCACGACGCGTCAAAGACCTCGACTACGCTCAAGATAACCATGTGCGCGTGCTCGAAGATCCTCCACATGACCACGCGGCTACTCCCGGCGTCCCTGCGCCTCCCATGGCCGCTGCCACTGCCATCACGGCTCGCGTCACCACTCAGTGTACAACGGCGCCCTCGCCCCATACTCCCAAAGGCCTCCACTGTCTCTCCGCCGCCCACCATCCTCGTCCCTTCCAAAGGGCGCAGTTGCCATTCCCCGTGGTCAATACACACCCATGACCACTGTGGCGAAACATGGCTTCGACAACTGCTGCACACAACACCACGCTACATTGTCTTCCTGCCGAGGACATACCGGCCGCTCTTGCCGACCCGAATCGGCGCTTTGCCATGCTAGATGAGCATGTCGCCTTTCTAGAACAACACTTGGGATCTTGTTCCGCGCCCCCCTGCGCGCGAATGTGGTGACTGGCAAGTGGATCTTCAAACACAAGTTTCAGGCCGATGGTTCACCGAGCGCTACAAAGCTCGCTGGGTCCTCTCGCGCTTCACAGCGCCAGAGTTGATTTTTCGAAACCTTCACCCGTCGTCAAACCAGCCTACTGCGGCGAATCAGGCTCTCGCCGCCCTCTCCCGCAATCGCCTATTCGATACCTTGATGTAAATAATGCCTTCCTCCATGGCAACATTGATGAGACAGTTCATTGCGTGCGCACCCTCCGGTTCGAGGATTCCTCTCATCCAGATTACGCTTGCCGTCTGAACCATTCCCTCTACGGTCTCAAGCAAGCGCCTCGAGCATGGTACATCCGTTTTGCAGCTTACTTGGTGTCTCTTGGGTTCATGGAAACCAAGTATGACACCTCGCTCTTCGTGTTCCACCATGGTGCTGAACTCATCTACCTGCTGCTCTATGTGGATGACATCGTCCTCACAGCTTCGTCGACCACACTCCTCCATCGCACCATCAACGCTGCGGCAGGAGTTCTCGATGAAAGACTTGGGTGATCTCCATCACTTCCTCGGGATGCGAGGTTCGGGCATGGTCGATGGCCTTTTTCTCGCAGCACCAAGATATGCAAGAGATTCTAGACCGCGCGGCATGGCCGAGTGTAAGCCCCCGCTCCACCCCGGTGGATACTGCTCCAAGGTTTCAGCTACCGATAGCACCCGCCGCTGATGCCACTGATTTCTGGAGTTTGGCTGGTGCTCTTCAGTATCTCACCTTCACACGTCCGAACATCTCCTACGCCGTCCAGCAGGTCTGCCTTCACATGCACGATCCTCTGAGCCTCACCTTGCCGCCTTGAAGCGTATCCTACGGTATATTCGTGGCACTCTACACCTTGGGCCGCTTCTTCGACCTTCAAAGACCTGCTTCGATCCGTTGTCTACTCCGACGATCGGGCGGGCCGTCCCGATACCCGCAAGTCCACCTCGCTATGCCGTGTTCCTCGGGATAGCCTCGCCTCCCCGTCCTCCAAACGCTGTAACACTGCTCTGTGTCGGTAGCCAAGTCGAGTACCGCGTGGTGTGGCTAATGCCGTGGTCGAGGCATCCCGGGTGCGCCAACTCTTATGTGAGCTCCACTCTACCCAAAGAAGGCTACCTTGGTGTATTGCGACAACATCGCCATCTAAATGTCATCCAACCCGGTCAAAGACCAACGCACCAAACATATTGAGATTGATTTTCACTTTGTTCGGAGCGTGTCGCCATTGGTGCCGCCCACGTTCTTCATGTCCCGACATCATCCCAAGATGCCGACATTTTCACCAAGGGATTGCTCTACGCCCGCTTTTACCGAAGTTTCGGTCCAGCTTTGAATGTCCGTAAGTAGACGCCGCATCGCGGGGCGTGTTAGACAAATATCGTGTTCACACCGACTGTTCGGTTTGGGATCGTGTTCACACCGACTGTTCGTTTCGGTCTCGTGTTCACACCGACTGTTCGTTTCGGTCTCATGTTCACACCGACTGTTCGGTTCGGTCTCGTGTTCACACCGACTGTTCAGTTATATATATGTACCCTGCCTATTGGCCTCATCAAGTAATTCTAGTGCCATACGATTGCTTTCAGTAATTAAAATAGTCCTAATTAATTATGGTTAATAAATTAGTTTTAATTAATTTTGTCATAATTAATATTTTGTATTTAATTTAGTCAGAATTAATTAGTCGTAGTTAGTTAGTCCTAATTAATTTGTCGTAATTAATTGAGTCATAATTAGTTAGTCCAAATTAATTAGTAGTAATTAATTAGTCATTGTCAGTTAGTCGTAATTAATTAGCCGTAATTAACACGTCATAAATAATTAGTAGTAATTAATTTTGTTGTTTTTTTTACTATGTAGTGAATACCCCAAAGTCCTTTATTTTGTTTAGGTTGGGTTGTGCGGTTATTTTCATGGGGTAGAGAAATATAGACTACATAGTATGACCTGTTTATTAGATTGTGTACAGTAAATTGGGTTGTTGTGACTTTAGGTAATGTCGAACATGCAAGATTTACTTGTGTTTTATGGCGACGGTCTCGTACGAGGCGGACCCGATGGGTTGGACTTGTCGAGATACCCGAGACAAGGTGGTTCGGGCGGAGGCGCTGGATGCGATGAATATTCACGGGCTGAGGAGCTGCATCAAGAGGGAGTTCAACATGTAGGTAGCGACAAAGAAGCTTGTCATCGAGGGGATCACCTGCACGAATTGGAGAGAGCAGCGCGTACGGGAGCTACTCAAGGTGAATGGTAGCGTTCCATGGGGTCGGTACATGTTGATTGCTACCAAGCTTAAGGTAGCGATATAAGGGAAGCCGATGGTGTACGTGAATTTCATGCACAGGGTGCCAGCAAACATTGATGATGCTGGTGCCTTAGGACCAGGTTTCGACCACTTAGTGATTATGTTCGATCAATCTACGACTAGTCTGTATCTGCTCGAACTAAACGATCTGCTCGTGCATTCTCCTTTTGCCTCACAATATCTGGTTGAACTTCAGGTGAGATATTATGTCATCCATGGACTGTTCAATACTTTCTTGATCAAGTGCTAGATAACTTCATGTGGTCGAACTCTTTGACCACCAGTGGCATGGCCACGCACTTTCTTTATCCAACCACATCGAGGGGCCCAGAGATATCTCTCCCGTTATGTTAGGAGGGGCAAATCCTATATCCGACCAGTCACATTCCTCCGCATGTTTCATAACATACCTGAAAGCTATATTTATAACAATCCAGTTACGAAGTAGCGTTTGGTAACCCCAAAGTGTACTCTTACACATATAGGAAACCATGCTGATCTTAGGTCTAAAGATTATACATCATCATTGCTTGAGACCAACATATGACACATAAAATCATAACAATCTCAGTAATGTCTCAAGGTGGGTCAATCCAACACCATGTTCTTTAGCATGTGTTTACATTATTGATTTGATATCCCTATATCCATGACCAGTGAAACATGGTCATCAATCAATACATGTGCTGGTTGATAGAGTCACTAGTGTTCTGATTAGTGACATCCGACAAGGATATATTTAGAACGACATCATATAAGTTAAAGAGCTTCACCAACAAATCACATAATTGTTAATCTTTATCAATAATGATTCATTCAAGGAACATAATAACATTTATTCAATAACTCATAAACATAGATGTGATATAACCATATCTATGATTGCTTCTAGGGTATATCACCAACACAATGGTGTTTGACCCGCATTGCCTACCACGAGTTTTTGCCGGACTTGCCGGCTGGGTCGGAGTTCGACGAGGACGTCGACCCAGGCTCGGATGGTAGCGAGGAGGACGCACCCTAGGGTGGTGGTCCGATCGGCAGAATTGTATCATCGGAGGTGCCTTACGTGGTATACAGACTAGATGATCTCGCAATGTAGTCGCTCATACGGCCACAAGAAGAAAGGGTCGTAGTGGGGGTTTGATACTAACACCCTGTTAGTTGGGCAACACTTCCCTAGTGAGGTGGTCGTGCAGCAAACTATAGCATGATACACCTTGTCTATCAACCGTGTGTACCGAGTGCACCGGTCCAACCCATGATATTACACAGTAAAGTGCCTAGTGGAAGACCACCCTAGCAAGGTAAGCGCTCATAGGGTGAAGTTATTTGGCTCGGTCTTCACGGTCAAGGCGATGATCGACCACACTTGCGAGCTGAGTGAGCCACTGCAGTAGCATTGAAATGTGGCTTAAGCATATGTGGCAAGCCTCATCAGCCACCTAGTTGCGGAGGACGTGCTTGTCTTCCCCAAGATGATGTTGTCAAAATTCACCAATTTGGTTATCTAGTCAGCTATAGTAAGGCCCGACGAGACAAGCAGAAGGTGACCGAAGCCATGTACGAGATATATGAGGAGACGTACAACCTTGTTCCAAAGATGCTTCACCAGATTGCCGAAGCAAACCCCGACACGTACATAAACAAGATGGAAAGAGAAGATCTTGATGGAGACCCTAATTGCTACATACCAGAGGAGATCTAGCCCCCTGAGGCACAAACGTGGCATCTCCAGCCCCTAGGGGCATGATGGAGGCATGTCAACATCAACAATGGCCAAACTTATTTTATTTAGATTATATTTGCTTGGATATATTTTATAGAATTTTCTAGAATTTTTCCAAGACCATTTGCTATTTTCTAATTGCTATTTGCATTTTTGGATTTATTAAAAGAAAAATCTATTTAAATCCTCGAGCAGTGTTGGTGAAGCCCAATACTATTCGACGCGCCTTGACACCATCTCGCCGCTTCGGCGGCGCGCCGTCAGTTGGATGCTTTGCGTGTGCCCTCGTTTGATCGGACGCGCGCTCAACCCGACCTTCCTCCGTTGGATTCTTTGCCGCGTGCCTCGCCACGATCTCGCTCGCTTCGCTCGCCCGCGCCTCATTGCCATTGCGGTGGGACCGCCATGTGGTCGTCGTCTCGCGCCTTTCTTCTTCCTCGCGCCGCGCTGCCGCCATTGCCAAGCTCAAGCTTCGTCCGATAAACGCGTGATCCGTTCTGCGATTCTTCATACCGACTTTACCAAATCAAATCCCGAGTTATCCGTACCTATTTCATTGGAATCAAACCGAATCCGCAGATATCCCGAGAATCAAGGATTTCAAAATCCCATTGCTTTCGGACTCAAATTGGGGTTTCAATTAGGCGCCCCGGGTCTATAAATACCCCCCTTAGGATCGCCTAGTCCGCCGCAACCCAGAGCCACCACCCTCGTCTCTCTGATCGCTCTAGCGCTGCCGCAACCCAAGATTTAGGGTTTTCGGCCGAGCTTCTTCTCCGGTGAATTACGCCGCCGTTGTTGTCGCCCTTGCTCCACCGACTGCACCACCGTGATCAGCAAGTCCCAGGCTACCTCGTGCGCCCCTCCTTGTCGCCGAGCATCGCCGAGCGCGCTTCCGACAAAACCGAAGCTCCACCGCTGCTTCTTCCTCGCTGCCAGTCGCCACCGCCGTTGCCAGCTACCGGTAAGGGCACCCCTGAGTGCGCAATAGCACGGGGAACAATCTGGTACCCTTCGCTGCCGGTGACTCGCCGCCAAACGCCGGTGACCATCGTCCCGAGCGCCACGCATTGTTGTCGTCGTCGGCTCGGCGCCCGGCGTCCTTCTCGGTCTTGGTGTGGCAGCCGCATGGCGCCAGATCAGCGCTAGCACACGCGTGCGTGGCTCAGTCCACCGCGCCAGATCTCCCTCGGCTCGGTGCACTCGGTCCAGCGTGAGCCGAGGCCCGACATGTGGGGCCCACATGTCAGATTTCTTTTTAAATCTATTTTATTTTCCAAAAATTCTCGGTTGATGCAAGCATTGCGCAATAATCCGATTTTCCTTTATAAAAATAATTCGGGAAATTCAATAAAATCCAAATTAGGGTTTTATTTGATTTTCAAACTTCCAAAGCCCATATCTTTTGCATCCGAACTCCGATTGAGCCCATTCAAATTTGTAAAATCATATAAAATCAAGATCTATTTAATGGTGAATTTTATTTGATTTTTGGAGTTTTTTTTGCCTCTGTTATTTATTTGTTTTTATTTCTTTTGTCTCGTTTGCGAGTAGACGTCGATACTTCGGGAAATTTTGCTGAAGAAGGAGCACCTCCTCAAGACCAAGACCAATATCTAGATCTATTCCAAGGCAAGTTATACCTTTGATCATATTGAACCTAGTTTTCAAAATACTTTGTTTCAATGTATTGCATTCTATTTCAAGTATTTATTTAAATGCCTTTGGGATAGTTATTAATCCAATTTGTTATATCCACCTTTTCTATTGTATGACATGATCTTTTATCACCCTAGGTTGGTTCATTATTAGTTGGTATTATCGTAGCACCAACGTGGGTTGGTTAGATACGGGTAGGTTGCTTAGCCATGCCACGAGTCATCATTTCATGTGAGTTGCAATTATAAACTTGACTAAGTGATTATGAAACTGTGTGATGAAACTGTGTGTGCTGTGTGCTGTTACTCGTGATGGTATGTGTTGCACTTAATCAACAGGGTGGGAAAAGATTTGGACTGAGGCAAGTGGTGGATCTGTGTGAATGGTGGAGCTGTGTGCTTTATAAACTTTGTGATTTGGGTTAAAACTGGAAGCCTTGCCTTGGTCAATTAAGGACTTAACCTTGTGCGCCATTGAACTGTGCCTTATTGTACGACCACATGCCTAGTATGGGCTGGGCCTAACTTAGTAAGTTATGGATTTTCGATATTATTACTCAAGTTGTATTTTAAGCTTTGTGATGGGCTGGAGGTGTGCTACTATGTGGGCACATCGCGGGACGGTTCGCCGCTTCCCTGTCCAACAGTGTGTGTTATGCCAAAGCGCTGTGTTTGGGTTGGTATGACGGTAAAACACACTGGGAGTAATAATACTTGAGATGAAGTTTCCGAAAAGTTTTGTTATGACCAGTGTTGGCCGCATTGATTGTATCGTGTGGGTAAAGTGTACAACCTCTGCAGAGTGTTTAAACCAATCTATTCGAATAGCCGCGTCCTCGGTCATGGACATGCTCGGGAATTTCACACGAGGGGTAGATTTTTATAAAACAATTGGGAAGGGTCAGTTGTGTGAGATAACCTGTACAGCTGTGTGAATAACTTGAGTAGACTTTGTGTCCTTTGTGAAATCAAATGATAACTTATTATTGTTTATTTGTTTTGAATTATGCTTTCAATCTATTATTTGTATTCAATTGCAAATGTTGCATTTCTGCAAAATAACCACAGAAGCCATTTTTTTGGAATAAGCCATCATGTATAAATGCATTCTGTGGTATGACTTGCGAGTACGGTGTGTACTCACTCTTGCTAAACAAATCAACAGAAGTGGAGGAGTCGTCGCCTACTTTTGAAGAAGAGTTCTACGAAGGTTGATCGTTAGGGTCTTGATCCCAGTCAGTTGCCTGTGGAAAATATATGGGAGCCCACTGGAGTTTATTTCGTTTCCGCTGCAGTTTAATCTTTATTGTCAGCCTTGCATGGCTTACTAAATGTAAAACTCGACCGTAAGGTCCCAACAGTTATTTGTTATTCAAAGTACTCGTTTATTCTTATATTCGTTGTATGGATGTGATATTTCATCGATGTTGACATTGTGTGCACTAGCGTGATCCTAGACTAGTGCAGAATACACAGAGGGTCCAGATTTGCATATTTGGGTCCCGACATCCGCCCCCCTAGGGCACGAACAAGACCAGGTGCCGCATCCACGTGGCTCCGCGGTGCCATTTTTGCACTTGACATGGATAGGAGGCTACATTTTCTAATTCATGCATCAACAGTGCCAAATACTCCAAAATCTCCCATTCCTACTATTTGGTGGGCCCTAGGCGAAACAGTATGAAAGGGCCTTTAATGAACATATGTAATAAATTTTAAAAATATTTCTTATATAATTACCTTGTGAACTTAAGCATTCACAAATACTACATATTAAGGTCTTTTTAAAACCAAGAAATTCTACGGGAGTTCAATGTTCACAGAAAAAATCACGTGTGATGAAGACTAAAGACGATTTTAGTGTTAAGAATCCATATGAATCACGATTTTGAAAAAATCACGTGTGATGAAGACTAAAGACGATTTTAGTGTTAAGAATCCATATGAATCACGATTTTTAAAACATAAGTAAACCAAAAGTTTTTTTTGAATATGATGATAGCAATCGAGATACACGGCTTATGGATATTATATTACTTTATTATTTCCCTGATTAATATGGAAATTCATAGAATTTTTCTATGACTAATAAATGAATATGCATAAATTATTTCTACCTAATTGGTATAGAATCTCTCATCAGCTATGTAAGAATATAGGTCCCAATTTTAAGAGAGTTTAGTGTTTTGGTGATTAATGACCTCATTTGTCAAGACTAACCTTGTTTGAAGTGAATTTGTTTGAGTTAGTGCTTGATATTGGCATATTGAGTGTTCTTGGTATTCATGGATCCCCAAATTGGTGTAAATGATGGCTAAGCATGAAGACTAAGGATCTTGTGACTAGAAATGATATGAAGAGTTGAGTTTTGATAATTTTAGCAATAGGTTTTTTTTTTGCTTGGGCTGTACTATTAGGAGGGGGGGGGGGGTTCAAAGCTAGTAGCTTGAGCTTAGTCAGGCTGGGTAGCTAGTTGTGATGTCTCTCTAATTCATATATAGTGAGTAAAAGCCAAGAAACTAAGTGTGGATGCCAAATTTGGGATGCTTGTGAAATTTCAGACTTGGGTAGAAAAATTTGCATTGAGGCGGATAGAACCGACTAGGTCGGACTATAGGTTGGATCAATTTTTCAGAGAGCATGTCCAAGGGATTTTAATGGGAGTTGGATGATCTGAATGACCCGGAGCATGGGTCAAATAAATTTTCCAGAGGGCATGATTTTGAAGTAAAATGTGAGCGAGATGATCTGAGTGATACAGACCATGGGTCAGAGCAATTTTTTAGACAAGTGCATTTCAGAAGTTCAATGGGACCTGGAGTGAGTCGGACAATGGTTTGGATCAATTTCATGGAGATTTGGTCTGAGATGAAAACCACGTGAGCCGGATGATTCGAGTGGGTTGGAGTATGACCTCTATCAATATTCCAGGGAAGGTGTTCTTGAGAGTTTGCATTGGCCCAGGTAATCCAAGTGGGCTAGATTATCCGACTTGGGTTGGACGATCCGGGTGTGTGCAACAGCTGTATTTTTAACCCTAGGATGTGTTTAAGTCGGATGATCTGAGTGGGTCAAATGATCCGACTAAGGAGATATTTTGAATTCTTTGTCTATCAGTTAGTTTATGAGGAGGGAGCTATGAATAGGTCCTATGGGCGTTCAAGTTAGCTCTCTTGGGACTCCATTTCAGATTCTACTTTATTGAGGAGCTCAATGGCACTTTGAAGCTTTGATTGAAGATCTTGAGTGCTTGGAGAGCGATTGAGAGAGTAGATTAGGATTTAGGACTAGGTTGTGCATCACTCCTAGCTAGTTGCTTGACCGCTCGGTGACTTTCCTTGGAGGAGCTTGTGAAGCTTTGGAGTCCACATATCCGGAGAGGAGAATGACTACCATGAGTGAATGACTTGATTCCTTACGTGGTATCAAGTCGGAGCTATACTGTTGCGAGAGTGCTCCAACGAGAAGTTGGGAGGATCGTCGAATCTCCGAGACCTTGGTATAAAATTGGTTGTGCCTCTTGTCTCTTTTACGTTTCCCCCATTTACTTTCATGTCTTTCAATTCCTACATCATTAGACTTATGTAGGGTTGGAATTTAGGTTGCAAAACTAAGTAGGAGTTATTCGACCATACTAGAAGAGCTTAGGCACATAGGTTGGGTTAGGAAAGATCAATTTTTTTAAAAAATTGGCCATTAGCAAAAAAATAATAATATAATTCACCCTATCTTGGGCATCCGACCCATTTCAAGCTATTCAAAAGTACAGTACAAATATTACGAACTAGCCCTCTCAAAAATAAATAAATAATGAACTAGCATTTCCACGGACTAGGTTCGTACCCTACCAGATGTCTGCAGCATGAAGATCGAGTCGCCCTCTTTTGTCTAAGAATTTATGCACGCGTTCAGATTTTAGAACGGCGGTGGGCCACCCACGTCATTGAGCAGGTGACGACGAAGAGACTTGGTAGCCCAAGCATTTGGACCGTGGGAGAAGAGAGGACGACTCTTGGAGTGGAGTGGCTTGCTACGGTTCGAAACAAGACTCTGCGTGCACCGGGTCTCTGTACACCGACCGACTGTCCCTGGGGTCCCACACAAGCCCACCGCAGGCTACCGTGCGCCGGCCGTGGCACACGCCTCCCTCCCTCCCTCCCTCAAAACCCCCACCCCCCCACCCCACCCCACCCGGAGAGAGACGCAGGCAGGAGGAGAGGCAAGGCCAAGAAGCCTACCACCGCACCACGCCACCTGCTGCTTGCTCTAGAAGCTTCTAGAACCTTATTCTCCTTCCTCCTCCGCGCGGTCGCAGCAACGAGCCATGGCGCCGCCCGCGGGACACCTCTACTACCCCAACGACGGCGGCCGCGGTGCGTACGACGCTCCAACCTCTCACGACACCCCCTCCCCGCTTCCGCTTCCGCTTCCGCTTCCGCTTCTAAGAATTTTTCTCTAATCGTGCGTGTACTGTGTGTGCGTGCGTGCGCGCAGTGGACAAGGCGCTCCTCTTCGCGGCCGTGAACGGCGACCTCCACATCCTCAAAGGTGATGGTTGATATACCTTCGTCTTAGCTTCTCCTCGCGCTTGCTCCTCCGTCTTCCCCGCATAGCGATACGTGCGTGATCCATCGGGTCGCTTGCATGGGGTAGTTGGGCCCTCGGATTTTGGTGGGTTTTGATGAGGGTGTGCGTGCGTGGATGCGATTTTAGTGACGCGATCCTTCGGATGGGATGGGAGCGGAAGTTGAAGGAGCGTGTGCTCCTTGCTCTCTTGCATGATCTTGGCATCTTGATCAATCAGCCAGCACCTGCTTGTTCTCGTTTCCTTGGTTTTTCATCTGGATTGGATATTGGATTCCCCATCTATGCATATCCTACTCTTCTTCTTGTTTACTTGTTGAATTTCTCAAGATCTTTGCATTTTTGGCCGCGTTACAATGCTTTTCTTTTCTTTCTTTCTTTTGCTATGTGTAGGGTCTGAAATGGTTCGTGCCTTGTAACGAAATGGTTGGTGTGCTCTTTTCTTGCAATTCTCTTGGGAATGCATCTTTGTCTTGATTTGTTCTTACCTTCATACAAATAGCTGCTTCTTGTACATTGTACACGCATTTCCTCTTCGCGATTTAAATTATATTATGATGATGTTTTGCTTTGGGAAATAGGAATTGATGATGTTTTTGCTTTGGGAAATAGAAATTTTGAAAAAACTACTACGCAACGGGCACTGCGCACTAGAGATGGTTAGGTCTCTTCGGCTTGACGGCAATGGATTTGGGCTGCTTTACTTCGCAGCCTCCCATGGACATCTTGAGGTTTGTAAGTACCTGGTGGATGACCTTGGGTGCGATCCAGATGTGCGTTCGGCTGAAGGTGTGTCCCCCCCTCTAAGACATCGATGCCTGGCTCTCATGTTTCTAGTCTGCTATATGATACGTGTGAAATGTGCTGCCATGTAGGTACGACACCGCTCATGGCCTCAGCTCAATTTGGTGATGTTGAAACTGTCAAGTTTTTTCTTGATCATGGCTGTGATCCAAAGAGATCAGATGCCAGTGGAGCTACTGCTCTCCACCTTGCAGCTGCTGCAGGTCCATCACCCTCTATGCATACGTTGTGTTTATATTTTAGCTTTTTTATGGTGCTGTGATTGCGTGTTACCAAGTGCATTGCTGTCTAGGACTTGGATGGTAATACAGTAGTGTACGGCACACGCACGTGTAGTCCCGTTATTGTTTGACACTTCCTTTTGTGTGTTTGATTCACAGGAATACAGGTTGTAATTTAAATTTCTTTTTGTGTAAGTTTGTTGCTATTAAAATTTTTGTTACTCCAAGCATAAATATCTCAGTTAATTTGTACAGCACTAGCATGCATGGAAAATTCTTTCTGTTGCCTTTACCATTTGCCGCAAAATGCTAACCTATAGTCATAGCCAACTGAATTGCTTACATTATTAGTTGTTACATTACTTTTGCATTCTTCTACCCTTAATCCCCTATGGACTTATGTCGCTGCAGGATGTTGTGAGGTAACAGAGTTCTTGCTCTCTAAAGGAGTACCTGTTGATATAGACTGTGGCTGGGGGACACCACTTGGTCGTGCTGCTTACAATGGGAAAGACGACACTCTGAAGATTTTGTTGGATCACCATGCAAATGTAGGTCGCCCATCCTTTCTATTTTATCTTTCATTTTTGGCAGTATTTGATTGATCAGCCCCGGTTTCATTTGCCTTTGAATAGTTAGCAACTCAAAAAATAGGGATAGATTTTACGATGGATATTATTTTGTTGGATCTCTGTTCACTTTGAATGATAGCTGTTAAGGGAAGTGCTTTGGTGCTTTCCCGAAAAGGGAACTAGACAACATTTAGAGAAAATTAAGGGCTTGATTTGCAACATAGTTTCCGGATTCGCTATAAAACCACGCGAATCACGAACCACATTCGTCGAACCCGAACCGGTTTAGGGTATGGGGTTTGTGTTCGTAGTGGAAATTAGAAGAAAAAGTGGCGAACTACGAACCCGAATCTCGTACCGTGACTCGGACGAACCACGTTTCTGGTAACTATGATTTGCAACTACCTACTGCTCCACAACTTGTTAATTCATTAAAGTGCCTCGTGGGAACATTTTGTCATTTATCTAATCTGTATAATAAGCAGTAAATAACTAGTTGAACTTATTGTGTATTATAAAAACATTTAGATATAGGTTATTTTATGTTCTAGTTGCAATTCCAAATATCAAATTGAAAATTTACACAAATTCAAAGTTTAAACTCCAGGACTATCATTTCCAATTTATCTTGAAATTCAACATTTGAATTTGATTATTAAATCTCTCTTTGTAAGTCTTTATAATTTGAATATAATTCTTAAACACTAAAACTAGATGCTTTATGTTTTGTTATCAAATTTCCACAAATTAGGTCGGAGTTCACGGCAATGTCATCTTCAAACTTTTAGTTTCATCTTCATGATGAGTAATAAATCACCTTACCTGCAATGGTTATCTCTAACTACTTTCTTTGAAACTACGCCGATAATTTATATTTTGTATTTCCTTGTAATATGGACATTTTCATTTGAAAAACCTTATGATAAGTATAGCAAGGCTCTGTTGGTACAGCTCTAGATTCTCATTTTTCAGATTTTGCTCCTGATTATCTGATAATCCACTTCTCTGAGAATCTGGAGCTGTCTGTTGAAACCGTTTGGCTGGTAGGTTGGCTCCAAAAACCATATGAGAGAGGATTAGAGACAAATAGACCATGTCACCCCTGGGTGTAATACTTCAATTGTATTTGTGTAACTCAGTGGCATTTGCGGGTAAAAACCTTCAACTTCAAAGGGTATTTTCGTTTCTGAAGGTTGAATTCTCACGAGAATCTGCTGGGAGGCTGCTTCTCGTTGCTAGTTCATTTTCGAGATAACTCCTCGCGAGAAGCATAATCTAGTGGTTTTGAGAATCAGCGTGTTTGATACGACTCCACGAGAATCGATTGAGAAGCTGTGAGTGGAAGCTGTACCAAACAGGGCCCAAGTATGACTTGATGGCCTATGATTCCCAAAAACAATTTAGGAATGGTATTTTTATCAAATTAACACTAGTGAGTCACGCATTAATGGCTATGTTTTCTTCGAGGCCTAACTGAATTATGAAAGTGGAATCACATCAGGCCTGGTCACCGGGAAAGTGTCGTTGTAGCATTCATGCCATACGCTATACACTGGGTGTGTAATCCCATTGAGTCATTATGTTACAATGTGGCGCCATCTCATGGGCTTATCTGGTCCATTTTAGGCAACGACAGTTTTTTGCTCTTAACAGTTAACAATGTTGTGAGGTTATTTGAATTATATCAGCCTTCCACCTCCATCTACATGTTGAAACCTCAGCTTCGCAAGCTGCAACTGCCTGTGTATTATTTGTAAATCCCTCTCCTACTGAAGCAGTTTCAAGAGGAATTTTTGGAGATGGATAAAATACAGGACCCGTATACCATCTTAGCTGTAGTTTCATATGTTTGTGTTCCACATGCAAAATCAGAGCTAATAATATGTAAATAATGCAACTTTATGGTCTTGAAGTTAATATCGGTGAACTTACTGACTTGAAATTGAACACAATCACACAATCTAATCTGTATTCCTGGTGAAAGCATTGTCTATTTCCAGTTCATTGTATTGAACTTCTTTTATATCTATGAGACTATGACCGTTGGTATTAATGGGAACTGATTCCATGCTGCTTCCAGCCCAACACTGATATTTTTGGTGTGGGTACACCCTTGACGGGTGCTCTTTTTCCCCATTCATTGAAGTGTATGGAGCTACTACTTAAGGTCAGTATTTTCTTCACCTTAGTGTTTCTTGAAATATAACAGTATTGTGGAATTGCTTGCTTAACCACTCTTGCTAGTATGATTTTATGCCCAACACTATACAGAGAGGATACCATGAATTTTGTGTTTTATAATTCTGCTTCATAGGCTGGTGCTGATGTTAATTGCAAGGGTTTTGGTTCAACTCCTCTAGTATTTGCTGTTTCAAATGGGGGCTATACTGACTTCATTAAGTTTTTGTTGGAGGCTGGTGCAGACCCTAATATTCCTGATGATGTAAGTATTTTTCATACACTTCTTCATTCTATCTTATAACAAGAAACACATTTATGATTTTGAAAATGCCGATGGATTCACGGGTTGGATTATTTAGAGACCGCCTTATTAGCACCTTAAAAAAAGTGAGCATTCAATACTATGTTTGAGTTCCATGCACGAACTATGGAATTAGTTCACCCAAAAGCATAAGTTATTGAGGAAAGGTGGGCAATCTACTCATGCTTCAACAGGCTACAGCAGGCTGCACAACTTGCCTCATTTAGGCCCTATTTGGAACATAGGAATTCCCTAGGAAGAGGAAATGAAACATCCAGTCTTGTGGGATTACCTATGAATTTTTTATGATAATCCTATGTTCCAAATGAGTCATTGGATATTTAGGGCACTGAAGATAGCTGCCATGCTATTTACTTTAGATGTTTAGGGTGCTGAAGATAGCTGCCATGTTATTTACGTGGGCCATTGGGGTATTGTTTCAATAAAGAGTTCCCCTCATTTCTCCCAAAAAAAGTAACAAAACTACACTTACACTCTTGTGGTCTTTCCTTCGCTTTGCTCTTCTGACCTGTGAACAGAATTGGTCACTGGCCACCACTGGCTACAGACTTTCCACAACATCATTAGTTATAGTTGCAATCTCTTCTTTGAATCTAGCCATGGTACTGAAACTACGAAATGGTTATTTGCATTGTGCAATTCCACAAACACCTAAACATAATCCATGTAGGATGCCAATTAGTTAATTTTAGCGTGTTTATCAAGGCTGCATATTTGTTGGATATACCATGAGATACTTATCCGCATTAGAAAATTTTGAATTACAAATCAATTTTGGAGGAAATGCTTGTTAGTCAGAACTCAGAAGATCATCAGAAACTTCTGATTCCACTGTTATCTATGTCTTGGTTGTATCAACATTTGCTGAATGAGTGGCACCCTTACATAAGACTTATAGTTCTTTTGCTATGTTCCTTAAGTACTTGAAGGATTATGTAGTTCCTTTATTAATAGAAATAACACTTACCTTGCTCTACCTTTTGTCACCCAGTTTGGTACTATGCCAGTAGAAATTGCTGCAACGCGTAACTGCAGGGAAGAAGTTGAACTGTTGTTTCCTTTGACTTTCCCAATTCCGACTGTGCCAAACTGGACAGTTGATGGAGTAATCTCTCGTGCACAATCTGAAGCTTCGAAGCCAATGGTATGCTATGCATAACTATGTAGCTCTTTTCATACTAGGAAATAGTTTGCTATATACTAAATGGGCAAGTTAAATTTTATATCCTGGAGTTAGTCTTGACGCACAAGGTTCCTGTGTGTTCCTGAAACCTGGAGTTAGTCTAAAAAATACTATAACCCTGGAGTTCAAGATATACTTGGTTTATTTGGAAAGAGTGTTTGATTTTTAATTAGTTTTAGTTTGATCATCACAAAGGATTCTCAATTTTCAAATGAAAAAGTAGTAGTCTAGATTCTGTATAGTGTGTGGGATTCTGCAGAATGCTTACTGGCTTAGTCTTGATTCAGTCCATGGTGAATGTATAAAATGTCTGCTGTTTTCATGGTCCGGACTTGAAACTGTATCCCTCAATACCACATGGCCACCACATATCTAATTTATATTTTCCTCATCTTCTGCTGAAGTGTGACATGATTGATGGGTGAGTGTTGCAAATGTGGGCATCTACTGTTTAGAATATAATAAAGAAATAATAGCATATTTTGGAACATCATTCTTATGGTAATCATGCTTCTTTTGGCTTCGATTTTAAGCTCATCTGTATTCGTGCTGAGCTATTATGCAATATGGCTCAAGTTTAATCAATTAGTGATCTCGGCCTACTTGTCTGATCAACATTAGTTACGTTTTAATCTGGAAGAACTACAATGTACATTTCCTGGTACTATGTGCATTGCTCATTTTACCTCGCTGTACTCATCTCTCTGTCATTATTTTTGCTAGCTTTGGACAAATGGTCTTGATTCCATACTATTGCATTCAATGGTAAAATCTAATTTGATTGTGTTCCACTGTCTTCTATGAAATTTTAGATAGCATTCCTTTTTGGATGATAAAAATCAGAGTTGTTTGTGCTGTCACGAGAATGTGTGTGTGCAAGTGACTATGTACCTAGTTACTGAAATACCGAGATGCATTGCACATCACCAAGTTTCTTTTGTAAAAGCAATAATCCTAGATGTAAACTGTTTTACTCAATGCTTCAGTGTAGATATGTCCTTTTTAAAAAAATTGTTGATGATTTAGGGCAAAGGAGAAAGGGAAAGAAGAGCTACTATTCTGAAATCACGGGCAGACAAGGCAACCAACCGTGAGGCATATGGGCTAGCATCACATCTCTATGGTTTGGTAAATCTTGAACTTTGTTCATAATGATTTAACCAGTTACTTTGTTTAGTTAACTAGTAACTAATTAGAAAGCATTACTCATGGGATTAGGTTTCTTGCTTAATTTGAGGAAATGTTTTTCCCTATTCAATGCTTCATATATATCACCAAAAAATACCAGCTTGTACTAAATTTTGCAGTTTTTATTAAATTTTGACTTGTCAAAATAAAATAAACAGTGTTGTTGCTATGAATTGTGGAAGAGATATGCTTTGATATACCTAAATTCTAAACCTAAGGAGCACATATGTGGATGCAGTTAATATTAGATCAAAAGGCCGAACTAACACCGGTGTAATCTTGGCCCACTACTTGATTAGGAATGTTTTGCAATTATTCCCTATAATTATTTGGAAAATGGAATAGTATAAATGAACATTACATTGTAGATGTTAGAGATATGTTAGAATATGAGTTAGAATAGGGACTCTTATATGTCTTATCTATATATGGCATATATATCTTGTACTCCTATATATATCGCCTTTTGGGCCTCTCTTCAATACACACAATTCCTAACATGGTATCAGAGCAAAGGTTTGTTACCTGCGCTGCCTCCTAGCTTCTACCCGCCGACGCCGCCGACGCTGACGCCCCCGGGAGGACCGATCTAGGCTCCCGGGGGCGGCCTCTCGTTAGGGCGGCCTTGAGCTCCATCAGCACGCTGTGGTGCGCCACGGCTGCATTGACGAGCTGCCGCAGATGGCCGTCTGCCGCGTGCTCCCCCATGGCCGCCCGCAGGTAGCGCATCTGGTGCAGCGTCGCCAGAGCTGCGTCGATCGGATCTACGCCGGATCGGACTGCCTCCGCCTCGGCTTGCCTCGGCATAACTCCGTCAAGGTGCCTTCGCGCGCCCGCCGCCGCCTCGTCGGATCCGAGTACCTCGCCCGGATCCAGCCGTCTGGGATCGTCTGCTCGTCTTCATCACCACCGGATCCGGTGGAGCCCGGCGACCCGGGCCTCTCCTGCTCTTCATCCTCGCCGGATCCGAGTCACAGACAGGGCCCTGCCGTGCGGCTTCCCCCGCGACGCCATCTGCCTCCATCTGCCTCGTCCGCATCCTCTGCTCGGCGTCGCCTCCCTCCTTTGTTGTGGCTGCTGGACGGGCGGGGGCCGTCGCCTCGGCTCGCTATGCCGCCGCCGCACCTAGTTGCCTGCCTCGGATCCATGCCGCAGCCTCCACCCCGAGCACGCCTCCATCCGCCATCGCCCGGATCCAGCCGCCGCCGCCTCGGATCCGCATCTCTCCCGACGAATCCGCCGCCGGCTTTCTCGCCGAATCCGGTCGCGGCGCTCGGATCCGCCGCTGGCCTTGGCTTCTCCTCGCCGACGCCTTTCTCTCGCCGACCGACTTCTTCTCCGCCGGATTCGCACGCAGAATCGGCGCAGGCAGCGCCGCTCGCGCTCCTTGAGGGCTCACCGCCACTCCTCAAGGGGAGAAGGACGGAAAGCGAAGCGGCGGGATGAGAACGAAGACGATAGGGAGAGGCGGAGAGGTCGATTGCTTGGAGGACGGAGGCAGAGAGGTTAAAATCCGTTTTAACAGATCAAGTGCCGCCCGCTTCCCGCTTTCCTCGCTCGATCAAGCCGGCCGCCCGGCTTCCCCGGCTTTCCCCGGCTCCGGCGGTTCATCGCAATGGCTTCTCCAGCTCCACTTTGGTTTCTGCAATAGCTTCTTCAGCTCCAGCTTCTTTCAGCTTCTTCCGCTGTTAAGAGATGTCGTTTCTGCTAGTTATCTTTAGGAGTTTCCTCGTTTGTATCGTTTTTCTTCCGCTGCGTCCATCCAAGTCCGTAGTACTCAATTTTTGAGTTCGTCTTCGCCATACGAGTCCACAAATTTATTGTCAGTCATAGAAGCATAGGAATTTCCTTATGCATGGCAAGTGCACGCGCCCCATTGCTATTTTCTTCGAGCCGCAGATTCGCGCTCAAGCGTTCAAGGTCGCGCGCTTCTTCCACACTGCGTCTTCGTTGTACTTCTTGTGCATTGCGCCGCTCTTCTTCTGCACTGCGTCTCTGTTGCGCTTCTTGTGCATTGCGTTGCGCTTCTTGTGCACTGTGCATTCGTTGCACTTTTTGTGCACTGCGTCGCCGCCGTCTTGGGCTACGATCTGCGCCGCCATGCTTCCACCAATTCTTATTCGACTTGATTTGACAGCTCTCTCTATATTTGTTGGTTCCATCATCTTCTTCGACATGTTGCCGCGGTCGACTTCGCTCCTGCACCTTGTGCCTTATGAGCTGTCGCATGACACCGGATGAGAGAAGATCTTTTGATACTCGACATATTTTTCAAGAGTTGCATGCTATGACGACATTATCAAGACTCGGACTTTGGATTTTCCATATTTTAGTATCAACCCTTTCCAAATACAATGCAATTGCATACGCCTTGCATTTGAGGGGGGGTGTTAGAGATATGTTAGAATATGAGTTAGAATAGGGACTCTTATATGTCTTATCTATATATGGCATATATATCTTGTAAGCGGTAAGGCGCGAGGCGAGGCGACGCCTTAGGAATCCTAAGGTGACAGTGCAAAGCAGCAGACTGGAAGGCCGCAGAAGATCCCGACAGCAGTCGGAAGCCACAGAAGATCCCGGCCGAGCTCGCCTTGCGCCTCGCCTCCTCTTAACCTCGATCGCCTTGCCCGCCGCTTTGCTTCATCTTCGCCTGCGCCGCCTCCCTTCACTCGGCTCTCTCTCTCTGCCTCTTCGCTGCTCGGCGACCCGGCCTTCTCCCAGCATCCCGGCCTCCCTTCAATATGTCCGAGGGGAGGTGGGAGGAGCGGAGTCGGGCCGCCACGGGAGAAGGGAGGAGGGTCCGGCAGGAGGGGGAGCCGGGGAGGAGGTGGAGGTGGATACCGGGAGGAGGTGGAGGTGGAGGTGGCGACCGGGAGGGAGGGGATGGAGCAAACCTGGATCTGGAGCGCAGAGGGCGACGCCACGATGGGGATGGAGGCGGGATGGTGGTGCAGTAGATGGTCGCTGGCGCCGCTTCAGGGATGGAGGCCGCGATGGGGATGGAGGCGGCGCTAGGGCTTCGGTCGTTCGGCTTCACGCACGCGGCGGCGCCAGGTTTTTCCCCGCTTGCCCCTTCATCCCATCTCTTTTATCTCTTCCACCCTTCTTATGGCGGCCGCCTTGGAGCTTCCCGACGCCATATGCCGCCTTCTCGACGCCATGGCGACGCCTTGTCCTTGAGGCGGACGCCTTAGGCATTCTTGGCAAGGCGACGCTGCCGACCGCCTAAGCGTCGCTTAACGCCTTAATATCCATGGCTTGGACATAATCACATAATCAGAATAAAATGGTTTGCATATTTTTAGTGCTTGTATATTCCAAGTTATGGATCAGTTATTGTTGATCCATAGTAGAGCTGTAAATCTAATGGATGGGAGCTAACATGATTGCATTAGGTTTGGTCCTTGATTGGTTCCTATCTTTAACTGGAGGATAGTAATATACACATCATTAGAAAAACATGCTTTAACCTATTACTCTGTGCGCCTTTATGCATATCTTGATACGTTGACAAAGACCCTTTGCCAGTGCATCGTCAAATTTCTTACCAGTCTTACCCCATACATAAAATGTATGCAAAGTTTTCTCTAACCTAAGGTTCCTAAATACTGTATCTGTATTTATTTGATAGAAGATTGATAAATTATAGTCCATTTGTTAAATATCTGAGCTAGTGAGCTCAGAAACTCTATTACCTGTCATGTGCACTACAGGCAATTGGTTTTCAGCCAAGTGCAGCCTTGTACGCAAACAGGAGCCTTTGCAAACGGAATCTGGGTGACGGCGCAGGTGCTCTGGCGGATGCCTGCCAATGCAGAACAATGCGTCCTACCTGGCCGAAAGCCTGCTATCGTCAAGGTGCAGCGTACATGCTTCTCAAGGTGAGATACAGACCTAGCTAGCTAACTCCTGTTTGCTTATCCCAAATTGGGATTAGCTTATGTGCCTGCATTTTTGCTATTTTAGGAGTACAGAAAAGCTTGTGACGCCCTATTGGATGGTCTACAGCTGGATCCAAAAAACGCTGAGATTGAAGAAGCACTCTGGTGAGGCCCCGCCCCTTTGTCTCTCTCTCTTTTGAACGCTGCTCCGCAAATATGATGCTTACCTTAGCAGATGATTATGCTCTGACTCTCCCTTGACAAGTGGTGGTGTATTAAATAGTTATTACCCTCAAACGCCCAAATACACGAGTTCCTCATGATTGAATATACTGAATTCTTCTTTGCAATCCTTTTCCATGCCATTCTTCTTCCACGGTATGCCGCGGCTGAAGGATCACACTGACATCTCTTTGGTTTTTGTTGGTGCCTACTGCAGGAAGGCTGTGAAATATATGAAGAACCCTCCTGGGGAAGCTGAGCTACAAAATGTTAGCGAATATCTTGTATAGGATCTTCGGTACATGGAATGTAACCTCCAAATTGCCGGTTGTTACTATTTCCTGTCCGGCATGGGGTTTGTTTCCTTTATTTGCGATTCTTCCCGGTTCTTTGTCATCGGTTTGTTTGTGAAAACAAAAGGACAAAATAAGGGAACACTACATTTCATACAAAATAAATACTCCGGCAGGAGTTCATCCTGTCTTTTACGTCTATGCTTAAGGAGTATATCTGTGTGGAGATCGCATAGTTCACCCATTCCCGTTGTCTTTGCATAACGTCTGATTAATTACATTTGCAGGACAAGCCTATAGAATACCCCTGATTAAGTTGCGCTTGTAGTCGTCGTTGCGTTTATATTGCTCGTCCATATGCATGTTGGTGTAAATGCAGGTTGTGAGGATGCGGATGTGATGTGGGTGGCTTTGTTTTTGCTGATGTTTGGTCACTATACGCCATCGTTGTGTTGGTTTGCGGACAGGATATGAAGACGAAGATGATGGCATTTGCTTCATCGCCATCGGTGTCCAGTCATGTGTATGCATGCCACATCGGACGCGGATGTCTATATTGCTGATACATGATGGCATCGTTATGTTCAGAAAATGACGTGAACGTAGGTTGGTTACTGATACATGATGCCACTTCCCAGTCAGAGTACCTGCGTGTCCATACCATTTTCTGAACATAGCGATGTCCAATTACCTGTCGACAACATCTAGGTAATTGAATGTCCTCGTGCTCTCCTGACAGTCATACTTCTTGAAGTTGCCTGTGGCTGCTGTCTCATTCTCATGCTGCGCAGATGACCCCCTGAAAGTGGCTGAGTGGCTGGGGACTACGAACTATATATATATGAAGCTAGTTTTAAAGACACAAGCAGCCACTGCTTGGGAGACTATATAGAAAACCAATGCATATCATCCAACCATCTTAGAACACCCACCATAGCCCACATCATTCATCACCCACATCACAGAGCAAGGGAAGGGAAAGGGAATAGAGTAAAGGGGAGTAGTTACCCCAGTGCAACCGGCAAATCGACCACCGGCAGTAGCTCACTACATCCATCTCTTGCATGTATGCATAAACAGCAACAACCCACATCAGTAAACAAGTCAAACTCAAACGAAAAACTGAAGTAACAGAGAATGGAGAGGTAGCCAGGGGAGGTCAGTGGAGAGGTAGCCGGGGGAGGTCGATGGAGAGGTCGAAGAGGGGAAGGCAGATCTGGCGGCGGGGAGGTGGATTTGGCCGGGGGAGGTCGATTAGATCGGCGGAGGCGGCGGCGTCGCCGTAGTTGTGTCATGACAGTGACATTTCACAAGAAGCTCTTACGATAAGAGTGTCTTGTGCAGTGAACCTTGGTGTCACAACCGGCGGCGACGAGAAGAAGGGTAGCGTCGGGGAGAAGACGCGACTTGGGGTGGCCGTCTAGGAGGAGGCTTCGGGCGGCGGCGTCGAGGTCGGGGGCACTTAGGTGGGGAGGGGAACGAGTGAGAGTAAGGGCACTAGGGAGTGACGAGTTAGGGCGCAAACCCTAGCAGACTCCTATTAATAAAGGGATATCACAGACGGTTCTATTACGGAACCGTTTATGATATGATCTCACATCACAAACGGTTCTATAATAGAACCATCTGTGATATGGTCTTACATCACAAACGGTTCTATAATAGAATCGTCTATTATAATATTCATACATAAATGCAAATTCACAAGTACATATGACAAATTCACATATTAGTAAAGAATTATATATGAATATTTGCTAACACTATGATAAAACTGATAATTTTATGGCAAGTAGTTCAACACCTCTACAAAGAACTTGGCATACTCATGCCTAATCCTGCAGTCGTCGCTGCAGAAGACAACATAGTCGTCCCACCCTTCCATCACGCCACAGTCGGTGCTCGTGCAAGGGGGCCGTCCTCCAACAGCGCCCACACCCAGCCCAATGGCCTAGCCATCTTCTTCCTCGCCGCCTCCTGGGACATGTCCGCAGCAAGCCTCCAACACCGCCTGCACTCCCGGTTGGTCCTCTTGGCCGTCTCACACCCACGCCGGCTGGCTCGCCCTTGACTTATCTAATGTAGTGCTTCCCAATGTGAGGTTGCGCTGCATGTCTTGGGGCGCGAAGACAAGCTTGAGGCTGACGATGAAGTAGGCCTCCGGGTTGCCGGCGCTGGCCAAGTGGTTGACGATAGTGAGGTAGCGCTCGTAGTCCTGCCACTTCATTGCCTCCTCCCGCTCCAGCGCCACCCGTCACCCCATGGTGCGCTCCTTGGGCGCGTTGCACATAGCTTTGCAACTATAAAATTGAAGACGACAGAATCTTAATACAAGAATTGGATCAAGCGGCACGGGAGTCGGTGCAAGTGCCTTGGAGGTTCCGATGAGATTCGTACGGGAGAGACTTGCCGACATGATGAGAGCCGCTGATCAACCGACACGTGGCGAAGTAGGCGATTGCTTCAACTGTAATGTGTGTTTGTGTCCCGTGTGTTTTGGGCCTTAACGGGAGCCCATTAAGTGAACCTTTCTAAAACCCTAGGCATCACTATAAATAGAGGGGGTGGTTGGAAATCAGCCCCCAAGCATTGCATTTGGAAAAACCCTAGTTTGGGTTAGGGTTTGGAGATGAGAGGAGAGGCTAGGTTCTAGAGAGGAGATTTGTGTGTGTGCTCTTGGATTGAGCTCTTGTCCTCCTTGAGGGAGTGGCTTTGTCAAGCTACATCTTGAATCAATCAATGGATGTTTGTTCAAATATGAGGTCTCATGTGTTTTCCTCTCTCTTTTGATGATTTTGGTGCTTCATTGATCCGGTTATTTTTGGTTGGTCTCTTGACCTCTTTTACCTTGCTATGATGTGTGGGAATACTCCTAGGACCATCTAAATCATCAATCCCTCACGAGCAAGATTTGGATCAAGTTTTTCTTTTTGCTAGGTTTTGGATACTCTTTTGGTAAAACCTAAAAAGATCAAATCTTTGACGTGGATCTGGACGATCGTCGCTAGGAATAGGTTCCAAATATCCTTAGGGAGGTGTGTTCCAAATTTGATCAAGTTTCATCGGTTGAATCAAAAGTTGGACCAATTTTTATTTTAGTTTCGAGTGGTCTGCAGTGGTTCTGGACTAAATCGGTCAGACCGATTTCTAACGTCGGTCGATCACGACAATTCGATCGCTTGATTGGCCGTCGGTCGACCGCTTGATGGTTCAGATCGCCAATTGGCCGTCAGTCAAACCGGTCCAATGAGATCAAATCTCCATCCCTTGAGTTTTGTGTTAAAGGGGGTAATCGGATTCAGCACAAGGCTTTCTCTGTGCATTTACTGATCTTCTTAGCTTTCATAGCTATTGGAGAAAAGTGCGTGTTGAATTTGATTAAAGTCAAAAATTAAGAAAGCGTCTATTCACCCCCCTCTAGTTGCCTTTCCGGTCCTACAGTACTTAATCTTTTAAATTATGCTCTTCGATATATTTACTGTATTTACTGTCAACACTGCTTTCTACAAAATAGTCATAAAACTATTATTGTTCAAGCCTTGTATGAATACTATTTGCATACATTTCCCTACGACTTGCTTAGTACTGTATGTACTCACAGCTATACGTCATTTGTTGATCAATCCTCGCAGAAGAACCATGGAACACAGAGTTCTACGAGGAGGAATATTTTGAAGACTATGCGAACTAAGTCGCGTTCTCCACTCGATTGCATGTGGGCATGTCGGATGGCTACCACGAGCTGTTTTCTTTCCGCTGCAAGTTTACTCTATTATCTTAAGTCCGGTGTGGCAAACTCTGTAAGACTTGAGCATAAAGTTCATTTGCTTCTAAGTAATATTAATTTGTTTGCTTCTTAGCTACCTTATTGTATGTATATGATTTTATCGATGTTGTAAACTATGTGAACTAGCTACACAGAGAGTTCGAATCCATTGGTCCGAGATCCCAACAGTATTCCATCCGAATAAGATAATCCATGATGAGATAACATTTCCATCCAATTGCACCTGCTGGCCGTGCACCAGTACACGGGAAGGAACCACTGCTATGTAGGCCTAGATATGGTCGTCTCATGGCTTTAGTTGGAAGCTCGGGAGGGACCGTACACGTGTACGTACATGCATGTATGGGCTCTGTTGTTATATATATATATATATATATATATAAAAATCATTAAAGTCCATTATATATATATATATATATATATATATATATATATATATATATATATGAAGTCTTTTCCTCCTCCCGGGACCGGGAGTAGTTACTCCCTATTCTGTATCTCACAACGTAGGAAGTATCTTGCGCAACCGAGAGTATGTATGTATAGTATATTAGTATATAAGACCATCTAAGTGGTATTCATACATTTTCAAGGGTGGTATGTATAATTTTTTAGATATACTCTTTTTTAGTGCGAATATAAAGGTATTTTACAAAATATGCTTAAAACTATAAACTCTCTTACAAATTTTTCGTGTAGTTCGCATTGGAGTATATTATAATTAGTATACGAGTATATCCAAAGTGCTAAAAGAGTATGTTAAGTTTTTAAAGTGGTATATCAAAGGTGGAAGTAACTACACCCATATATATATATAGATATATAGGGAGAGAGAGAGAGAGAGAGAGAGCAGGCGATACGGAATAGGCTGGCACCCGCCTGCCTGTATCCCCAACCAACAGCTGGATGTTATTCAACCAAACAACGGAAATGTACATCACCCGTCCATGGAAGTTGTTATTTCCTATGTAGGTGAGGAAACAAAGAAGCAACGTAATAGTAATAAAATGCGGAATAGCGATTTGATGATAGTCTAATAAGACCAAATAATTATAATTAGATAATTTGGCATTAGGGAATTGGTTACAGAGTGCCATATATAGTGATCGATAACATGTAATTGAGTATTAATTAGTTAGAGAAGTTGATAAAGGAGTAGTATATATGATGGCACCATGATAATTTGGTATTATATAAATGGTTTGACAAATTAAGGAGTGATATAGTGATATGATGAGATATGGTACAAGTACAGTGATATTAGAAAGTGGTATATCTGGCAATTATATAACACTAATGAATTAAAGCAGACAATCATGACTAACACACTATCCAATCGAGTACTCCAAATATAATACATTTTTCCACCAAGCTAGTTATCCAGTAATCAAACATTAATTAATTGCTAAGATCATATTGTTAATTATGAAAGCAATAATGATTACGTGAAATCCAACAACAGTACTACTCTTATTGATAATTAAACCTCCTCTAGTTATCAGTTAATGCTAATATATATATGTTATCATAACAATATCCAGCACCAAGGTGATCCAATAGACAATTTATCCATGTGATAGGTAATAAGACAATTAATCCTCGATAATTATTCACATATATATAGGTAAACCAATTACAAAACACTAAGAATGATATATGGTCGATCACCTATATATATTGACAGGTTGATATATTACTAGCCACTAACATGAGACAAGTTAACACGATCGAGATATATAATAGCTAGCTAGCTAATTAAGGTATAGATAACCAGTAAAAGGGTGGAATATATAAGATGGAAGTTGGGAAACGTACTATATATATATATATATATATATATATATAGTGTGTGTGTGTGTGTGTGGAAATGGATACTGCATGTCGGAGAGACTTGCATGCCATGCATGGCTCCAAATTAAGGTGCAGCTAGCTAGCCGTACGTGTGATATATATGCAGAATGGACGTACACGTGAGAAGTTACTGCATGCTAGCTAAGGAGGAACCATGCATGCACGCACCTATACCTGCTAGTACGTTTCCCATGGCAGCGGCGGCTGCACAGGAACCTTGGGATCAGCTAGCTAGCCCTACGTGGTAATCGATCCCTTATAAGATATGATAGCAAGCTATATATATAGCTAGCTATATGGGCCACGTACTGGAGATTAATCCAAAACTATATAATAGATGAGGATAAATTGGAGATTAAGATAATTACCGGGGGAAAAATGGTTAGGGAAGGAATATGCAATTATTTGATGTTCCAAATTAAATTGAGGGTGTTACAAGAGGTGTATATATATATATATATATATATATATATATATATGCACGCGTGCACGCGCCCGTTTTTGAGGCATTGACGGTTCTCGTGTTTTGTTTAGCAATATGACGTGTGAATGTGCTGCCTGCCATGTAGGTATGTATGACACCGCTCATGGCCTCCGCTCACACTAATACAGAGAGGGTCATCACAAATGATTTTTGAACCGTCTGAATCTATGATAACAGTCAGTTTTTTTGTAGAAATCGTCTGTGCTATTTGGTCTATCCCACATATCACAGATGGTTTTTTTTTGTAGAAACTATCTGTGAAGTTCTACTATCATAGACGGTTTCCACAAAAACTGTATGTGCTATTTGGGATATCACAGACGATTTTATGTGAAAACAGTCTGTGAAGGTCTACTATCACAGACGATTTATACCAAAAAATCATCTGTGATAGTAGGCCTTCACAGATGATTTTTGATAGTAGCCGTCTGCGATATTCGATATATCAGAGACGACTGTTGGTGGTAACCGTCTGTGATTGATATATATCACAGACGGGTGTTAGTAATAGCCGTATGTGATTATATACATATCACAGACGGTTGTTACTAGTAGCCGTTAAATCGTCTGTGATAGTTCGTTCTATACCTAAATATATTTTAATTTTTCAAACAAATGGCAAACAGATATATCACAATTGATTTGATATAGAACAACTCAAAGTGATTTACAAACTTAATATCAATTACAAAGTCATTTTAATGATCTAATTACAAAGTGATTTGATTACATCTCAAAGTGAATTACAATAAATCAGAGTCACCGAGGTGAAACTCTCCACTCTCGTTAATGATCTCCCCCGTGATGAAGGTGGCGAGCTGTCCTCAAACTTCCACGAGCAAGTCCAGATTGAAGCTACTTTCTGGTATTTTCGTGCCCTGTCACTAGCAAGAGTAAAGTAGTGTGTGTGTGTGTATATATATATATAGTCATAAATACAAAACAATTATTAAGAGATTAACCTCTGGATCCTTCGGCTTAGCATTCGTGATTTTCAGCATATGACGACAAACATAGAATGCACATATGTTGCCTTGATATAATTGCTGGTGGTACTGCAAAAATAGAAGTGTGATATAGGATATAGATATAGTCAGTTTGAGAGGCCGTGTTACGAAGTGTGAGCAGGTACTGGAAACCGTGTCCTGTGTCGCAGTTTGGCACCCGGTTCATTGTGTGTCCCTCCCTAGGCAACATAGGCGGTAAACGACTTACGTGATTCCAAAAAGTTATCATTGGACATTTTAAACGAGTAAAGACTACCATGGAGTTACGTATGGAGGAAATAAGTATACCTGTCGAGTACTTTTTCCACAATGGCGAGGTCGTGCTTGCTATTGACTAGAGAATCAAGGTATATTATCTTGTTCCACTTTGGTATAATGACTAGAAGGACCCAGTGCCACCTACTCATGTATGTCACCTTAGTCATTAAACCTAAGTTCATCGGTTACAGTTCACAATATGGCAGCATATATAGTTAGTAACAGGTAAGATAGAGTTAGATATTAAGTCAGAGATTGAGTTGGTTACTTTCCAAATCAGTTTGTGCCTTCCTGATTTCGGTTAGCCAAAATCTCCTTACGTCTAGACTATAAAAGTAGCACATGTAATTGAGAAAATTCAATTAAGAAATAAACTAGTCTTTTGCCTCCATCTAGTTCGGTAGATTAGAGCCTCTCGCATGACGACAACAAAGCCGACGTGTGTGAGGCCGATCCTCACCTTCACCAATTACCGATTTGTTAGATCTTCTCTCTCGTTTAACCACGCCATATTACCAAATGAGGTTGTTTTGAATTTTGTCTTCCACGTAGATTGAGAACGTCCAGTCTGCTCCTGCTTGCGAGGATGGTGGGGGTCACGTGGGAGGACGACCAGGATGTTTGTACGTCCATACGTTTTTTGTATGACCGGTGCTTGTTGACGACCTTGGTGGACTATTGGAGGCCGGAAACGTACACGTCCAACCATTCATGCGGAGAGATGACTCCTACTGCAGGATGTTGTGTACCTCACAGGTTTGCCTTGCGCGGGCTCTCCCATGGTGGCGCACTACATCACTTCGACATGGCATGCAGACTTCCTTGCCAAGTTCGATGGGGTGTTGCCGCAGGGCGTCGACTATAGGGAGTTCAACAACACACACGGGTCTTCGCTCAAGTGGCTCTACTAGTTCTACGTAAGATCCCCTCTCTCTGGTGTCCGCGCTTCATTTTTTTATCGAACTTACTAACGAGTCATTGTCATTTTGTAGCCACAAGGTATGACCCCTGACGCCCTCGACTACACAGTGAGGAGGCACTTCAAGGCCTATATGTTGTGGTTCTTTGAGTGGGTCTTGTTCTACGGGTCCTACGGCAACATCGTTGACAAAAACATAACCTTGTACGCACAGGAGTTGGCGGATGCGGAGTTGGAGGAGATCCTAGTTCCATACTCTTTGGATGCCCACTCCTGCTGCAGCTATGGTCGTTCGTGTGTTTCCAGATCAGATGGCCAAAACTGGACCTCGGGGCGTGCTCCATCGCCATATGTCGACGACCGACGATGTGGATAGCCCGACAATTGTCGGACCCAGATTTTCTAATCCCAGATCCTCTGTGAGAACACCGTGCTACTCCCTGGATTTGGAATGTAGTGCTGTGCAAGCGACCTGCACAGCTTGGATTTGGAATTTTGGATCATTATTGATATTTTGAGTGGACTATGACACAAGTGATGGAGACTAAAATCCTGACCTATCTAAAATTAATGTTACCCTTCAAATATCTTGTGATATTTTCTGTGATATCTAGTTGTATCTCTGATCGTCTGAAATTTGTTCCCTGTTATTGAACTGAAGTTGGTTTTAATGATTTAATCCATGGTAAGGATATTCACATTGTGCTGCTCAGACTTGCAAATTTGGATCATTAAATGAAGTGAGAAAGAAAGTTCTCGCTATATGAATGTTATGAATGACTTACACACTTATTGTAATTAATACGATATACCATTTGCTTTTCATTGATTAAAAGAACCGTAGGGTTTCTTTCACATCATCTTGATCGTTTAATTGCAGTTACGTGACTAGGATTAGGGCGTGTTCACGGTTATTTTGTGAGAAACCTTGAAATTTTCATTAGCATTAATCCAAGGTTGTGGCATCTAATCAGATGGCCTGATCAAACTAAAAAGGTCTCTCACAGTTTCACTACTACAGAAGAGGTTATACTGAACGCCTCATCACAGATGACTTCCCTAGAATCGGTCAGTGATGTAATTATCATAGATAATTTTACAAGTGTGGCTGTCTTTGTTATTAACGATGGCTAGAACCATCTGTGATACATAATTATCATAGATGATTTTTAATAATAACCATCTGTGGATCATCACAGACGGTTTTAAACACAAACCGACTGTAGCATCACAGTCGGTTTGTATTTAAAACCGTCTGTGATGATTCCGACAGACGGTTCTTAACAAAAACTGTCTGTGATATGCGCTATTAAATACACAACCATCCCAACATATCTGTCTATAGTGAGATCTGTCTGTGATATGCGACTGCTTTGAAGGAGGCGGCCAGCTTTGGGGCGTTTGGTGAAAGAATACAACAGATTTGAAAGTGTGCTTGTAGATCTATTTGTTCTTTGTGAGCTAATGTTAGTATTTGCTTCTAATTGTATGCATTATAATCTAGAGAGATGATAGCTAAATTTAGATCTAGCTTGGAAGTTTGCTAAAATTTAAGAATGGGTCTCACTACTCCTTGTCTATTTCAATATATCCTTGCTTGATACATATATTGCTTCATGAATATTTCATAGCTAAATACTTTACGAGCATTAATCTAATTTAACACTAATTTATTACGTGCGTAGCGTGGATGGATCGAAGTTGGATGTATGTTGAGAATCGTATGAGTGAAGAGTACATTAATGATGTATCTGATTTTAGAAGAGCTGCTAAGCAAGATATGTTGAAGAATGGAATAAAATTTATATACTGTCCATGCATTGATTGTGATAATCTGGAGATGTTTACCCAAGCAGGGCGAGGTCGGTGAGGTTGGGGCACGCGACGACGGCGCCGCTCACCACGAGGTCCCACAATGCCGCACCGATGATCTCCAGCATGCGCTGACGATCGACCGCGCAACCCCGAATCGAGTCACTGCATGTGTCGTTGCCTCCCTCGGCCGTCGCTGCTCAAGCCATCGTTGGATATATTGCCCGCCTATGCGGGCATGGAGGGGCCCGGTCGCCACCTCTTCTGGCTCCACTCGGGTGGAGAGGAAGGTGGAAGGGGAGGAGAGGGAGGCGGCAGTCATGGAAGGGGGAGATTAGTAGAGAGGCAATAAGGGAGAGGAGACTTGAGAAAACAACGAGAGGGTGAGTCGGTGGAGACCGAGAAAAGAAAGAAAAAACTGGTGTTGCTAATATTTGCTCCTTCTTCATATTCTTTTTTTTCTTCCATTGCGTCCATCTAAATCTGTAGCACTCTATTTTTAAGTTCGTCTAAGCCATACGAGTCCACAAATTTATTGTCAGCCATAGAAGCATAGGAATTCTTTTTACATGGCAGCAGCTGCCGCTCTTCTCTTCAAGTCGCTGCAGATTGTAGAAGTCGTTATGATGTCGCCGCTTATCTCTTAGCCGTCGCCCGAGCTTTTGAGGCCGCCGCGCTTCTTCCGCACTACGTCTCCATTGCGCTTCTTGTGCACTGCGTCGCTACCGTCTTGGGTTTCGATTTGTGTCACCATGCTTTTTTCTATTCCTCTTTGGCTTGATTTGTGACTTTCTCTATTCCGTCGGTTTCATCATCTTTTTCGCCGTGTTGCCGCGGTCGACTTTGCTCCCGCTTGCCTCTACTTTCTCAGCCCCTGCACCTTGTGCTTTATAGGCTGTCGCACGACCCCGGATGAGAGATCTTTTGATACTCGACCGGGAGGCAGCAGAGCAGGAGGAGGCAGCGCGTCGGAAGGCGGAGGACCGGGAGGCGACAGAGTAGGAGGCGACAGAGCAATAGGCAGCAGAGTAGGAGGATTGGAGGAGGCGGCATGTCGGGAGGCGGATCTGGAGCAGCGACCGAAAGAGCAGGAGGAGGCGGCGACTGGTGTCAAGAGGCGGAGGAGGAGCACAACCGGGAGAGCAGGAGGAGTTGGCAGCCGTCGATCCGCGGGCTAGCTGGCTAGGGTTCTTCCGCCACCTCTCTCTCTCTCTATTTCTTCTCGAGTGACTGCTGTCCTGTGCCTCAGCACTGCTAGTCTATACCCTCCTCCTGACAGTAGGCCTCGGCCCTGCTAGTCACCCGACTAGTCGGAGCTAGTACGTCTAGTCGACAAGTCGTGTGACTAGACAAACTAGCCAAGTCGTTGGTCCCTAGTCGTGATCCCTAGCCGATTGGATGATTAATCTCCGATTAGGCGACGTCTTGACAACAATGATTGATCGTGTGTAGGATGAAACTAGAAAGTACTCTGCATCCTGCAATATTGACTTCATCAAGCAGTTATTTGATGGTATTCAACATTTATTATTAGCGCTATGGAAAGCGTGGTTCTTCACTTCTCCTGAACTTAGTATTATTTTGCAAGGAGAACTCCTTTCTGTGTGTGTTGTTTCCTAATATTCAGTACTGCTTTGTAAAGCTTTCCTTGTTTGCTTAACATTTTTGGTAGAATGCCAATAGAGTTGGCTGCTGAGTATGGTACACAAGAAGACGTTGAGATTCTCTTTCCTTTTGTTGAGTAACCGTCGCTGGATGATCAGAATCGTAAGAACGATGAAGAACACAAGAACACAATAATAGAATGAACACAGAGATATGCGGGATTTCAGGGTCTGCTTTATTCCTTCGGAACAATCGGGGTTACAATGAGAGGGGGAGACCCTCTATTTATAGACTACGGGATGAGTAGTTCAACTGGGCCAGGACTCTCCGGGGTCCTGGGCCCGGTTTCTTAACACTCCCCCTTGAACAATCATCCAACATGTTCATGTCTCGTTAAAACTCCATAAAAATCCAGTGGGAAAAATTTGGAGAAAGAGTACATGTCATGCGTTCTGCTATGTTGCATGAATTGCCTCATTAAAAACCTTAGCCGAGAAACTTCAGAAAAACTCGTCAAGGGAAAAAAGAGTACAATCCACCCTGCTTCATTTAATCTCCAGGATTTATTCTTTGGGTACTTGATCTTCGTGATCAAGATTCAATAATGAGTTCGTGAAGATTCTCCCCCTGAATTTTGCACTTGTCTAAGTCTTATCATTCCACTTCCACGTATGCATCTTTCAAAACTAGACGCTGGAAGTGACTTAGTGAATAAATCTGCAAGATTTTGACATGACTTAGTATGCAGTACTTTAATTTCGTCCATCTTTTGCATTTCGTGAGCATAGAAGAACTTGGGATTGATATGATTTGTAAAGGGACTCTTCACATAACTCATTTACTCTTGTGCGACACAAGCTGTATTATCTTCATAGATAATAGTGGGGGTTTGCACGGTATTCAATCCACATGACTGCTGGATATGGTGAATCATCCGCCGAAGCCAAGCACATTCTTGTGAGGCCTCGTACAGTGCTATGATTTGTGAGTGGTTCGTCGAAGTCGATACAAGACTTTGTTTAGACGATTTCCATGGAATTACAGTTCCACCATATAGGAATACATAGCCTGTTTGCGACTTGGTTGTATGTGGGTCCGACAGGAACCCAACATCTGCATAGTCATTCATACACAAGTCTTGGTTCTTTCTGTAGAATAGACCAAGTTCTTTGTTTTCTTGGAGGTAACGGAAGATGTCCATTATTTCCTGCCAATGCCTTTGGTAGGTTCTGTACTATACCTTACTAATAGGTTTACGGCAAATGCAATGCCTGATCTAGTACAGTTTGCTAAAACATAAGTGCTCCTACTGCACTCAGGTATGGGAATTTTAGTCCCAGGACTTCCTCCCCCTCTTCTTTAGATCTGTACGGGTCCTTGTCTTGCTGCAAGGATCTCCCGACCATCGGCACTTTCGAAGGATATGCCTTTTCAAAGCCGAACCTTTCCAACACTTTCTGAGTGTAGGTTGGCTGATGTACTAGAATCTCTTCCGGTGTATGCTCAAGCTGCAAGCCTAGGCAGTATTTGGTTTGATCCAAATCTTTTATTTCGGACTCCGACTCCAGGTAAGAGATTGCTTTCTTAATACCTTCTAAGGTTCCAATGATATTCATATCATCTTCATACACTGAGATTTATACAAAATCCATTCTGGGATCGTCGTATAAATACACAGGGATAATTCTCATTGTTCGTATAGCCTTTCTTGCATAGAAAGTCGCTTCGAGCAATTATACCACGATACACGATTGCTTGATCCATACGGTGACTTTCTGAGTTGCACACTCATAGATTTCTATTTGCTCTATCTTGGTTCGAGACAGGGATACATTCAGGTATCTTCATATAAATGTCCGAAGCCAAATTTCCATAAAGGTATGCAGTTACCACATCCATCAATTTCACTTCTAACTTCAAGTTCACTGCCATTGAGATAAATATCTAAAGGTAATTCCGCCCATGACCGGGGAATATGTTTCTTCATAACAAACTCCTGGACGTTGAGTGAAACCTTGTGCAACGAGCATTGCTTCTTTCATTTCTCTTTCGAACAAATACCCACTTATGCCCTACAGGGTGCACATGGGGAGGTGTGCGACTACTGTGCCCAAACACCTCTCTTTTATTGAGAGAACGATTCAGTTTCTATTGCCTTCTTTCAATCTTCTCAATCTGACCTTTTCTCATATTCAACGAGCGATGCAGGCTCTAGATCAAGATTGATGATTGTGACAATTTTCTTTGCAACATTGGTTGTTGGCTTATTCATAGATTCTCCCAAGATCATAAAGTTTATAGCTATGTCTTCAAGGGGCGATATTTCTAATGCTTCTATTTGCTTACCGCTACTTTCAATTGCATGGGCAAGTCCTTTAGTTTTTCAACTCCGATGTGTGCACACATCCATCTTGATGTCTCCCTTCATGAGGATGTTCAATTATAGTATGCCTTTTCGAAGGTTCCATCTTGGTGCAGTCTCAATGGCTGCTCCCTTACAGTTACAGGTATTTTGGTGATCGGTGTGTCAAGTCTTTCTTATCCTTTTCACCAGGCGTCCCGGTTACTTGATTCGAGGGCGAGTTTCGAGAGGCCTTCGAGATTAGGGATACATTCAGTATTTCAACCTCTTGCTCGTGCAGGCATTGCGACTTGATCACGCTCTTCAAATCACTAAAATGGTTAGGAAGTTGATTCGCTAATGCTTGCAAATCAATTATCTTCTGGACTGCAATTATTTTCTAGGCTTCAATTGTCTTCTGGACTTCTCTATTTGCTTCACTAGTGCGCGGGTCATATGCATGGATTTCAATTATCTTCTAGACTTCAATTATCTTCTAGACTTATCTATTTCTCGACATTTTACATCAAGGGTTGATTTCCCCCCCTAATGACGAGAAATAATTCTCATCTAATATGCCATCGTGAATGGCTTGTGCATGCAAATCTCCAGTCGTGGGGTCCAAATAATTGATTGATTATGGATGCTGTCTCATAACCAATGTATATCCCAAACTTTTGGAGAGTGCCCATTTTAGTTTGCTGTGGTGGTGGTATAGGTACATAAACCTTGCAACCAAACCTTCAAAGATGAGAAATTTTCAGTGTTGACCCTTACGCTAGTTGCATAGGTGAATGTATGTTATATTAGGTGGTCTAAAATTGATGAGAGTTCTTTGTGTGCGATCATGCGTGTCCCCAACATGTAGTTGGTAAATAACAATTACGCTAGTCCATTCAGGTGTGGACATGCGATGCAGGATGCTCAATTTTAATTCTCATTTTCACACAATAATCATCATATGCTCTTGAAGTAAATTCTCCGGCGTTGTCCATTCTGGTGGACTTCACATGGTGATCAGGGAAATTATTCTTAATGTTAATTATCTGCGAGATGAGCTTTGCGAGCGTGGTTTCGTAGATAATAAACAAACGTCTTGATTGTTTTGAGGAAGCATCGATGAGCACCATAAATACCAAAATGGCCCTTACAGGGTGTTTAGGACATAAATGTCTCCTGGATACGGTCCAGGAATGCACGGATTTCGTCCTTTACTTTCAGAGTAGAGGGTCTAGTAATCAGTTTCCCGATGGTACATGCGGGGCACACAAAATCTTAGGATTCGGAAGTTCTTTACATTGACACTATGTCCCTGTGAATTGTTAATTATATTTCTCATCATCCTAAGACCTAAGTGGCATAATCTATCATGCTAGAGATAGAAGAGGTTTAGAGCTTCTAAATATAGTTTTCAGGGCAGTATAGGCTGCAGATGCCTCAATATTAGTGTAATATAGCCCATTTTCAAATGAAGGAAGTCGTTCATTTAGGACATCTTTGCGGCTCACGTCTATCTTCTTTACGAGCTTTAGGAGCTTGACTAGCTTCATGTTCCTTCTGCTGCCCCTACTAGTCTTGTCACCTCCACCACCGCCTCCACTTCTACTGCATCTTTCACTGCTTTTGCTCAGTGGCATCATCGTTTAGGACATCTTTGCGGCTCACGTCTATCTTCTTTACTTCGTCATGGTCTTTTAGGGTCTGTGTCTAGTGATACTTCTTTAAATTGTCTAGGTTGTAAACTTGGTAAATAGCTTCAACTTCTCTATCCTTCTAGTGAGTCAGTGTCACAGCGTCCTTTAGATCTTGTTCATTTTGATGTATGGGGTCCAGCTCCTTTCGTTTCGAAAGGAGGTCATCGATATTATATAATTTTTATTGGTGTCTTTTCTCGCAACACATGGATATACTTTATGTCATCTTGTAGTGAGGTTCTTTCCATCTACAAGACTTTTGCCACTATGATCCGTACTCAGTTTGATTCTTCTATTCGTGTTTTTCGTGGTGATCTGCAGGAGAATACTTGTCAGGAGTCCTTCATGGTTTTCTTGCTAAGCAGGGCACTCTGTCTCAGTTCTCTTTCCATGGTGCTCATGCCCAGAACGGTGTGGCTAAACAGAAGCATCGTTATCTTCTTGAGACAACCCGTGCTCTTATGCTTTCTTCTACTGTCCTACCACACTTTTGGTCTGAGGTTGTTTCTGTTATCACTTTCCTTATTAATATTCAGTTTTCTTCTGCTCTTCAGGGTGGTATCCTATTTGAACGTCTCTGTGGCAAGACTCTTGATTATTCTAGTCTTCGCCTTTTTGGGTGTGTGCGCTATGTTCTTCTTGCACATCGTGAGCGCATCAAGCTACCACTCAGTCTGTGGAGTGCGTTTTTCTAGGCTATAGCACTGAGCATAAGGGATATTGTTGCTAGGATCCTGTTGGCCGACAGATGCGGGTTTCTCGGGACGTCACTTTTGATGAGTCTCGTCCTTTCTACCCTCATCCTTCCCCTTCTACCACTCCAGCATCTCTTGTTGAGCAACTTTCTTTTCTGACTTTTCTTGCCACCCCCTATAGTCACCACACCTCTATCACAACCTTTGGCCTCTCCGGTGCCTCCTTCACTGGCTCCTTCGCCACCGACACCTCTTTGGAGGCTCCTCCTAACCTTGTTCCTTCTTATCATCTCTACTACACGCATTATCCGCGAGTTGAGGATTATTCTGATATGCCATCTTGTTCTGATGAGTCATCTTATTTGGCCTCTCCTCCTCGATATGCTCTTCGTGATCTCCAGAATATTCGGCCTCCTGCGCGTTTTTGTTTAGCAGCTCTTGCTGAACCGACCTCTTATCATGATGCTATTGTTCATCAGGAGTGGCAGCATGCGATGGTAGAGGAGATTGCTGCCCTTGAGCGTACTGGCACGAGAGATCTTGTCCCTCTTTCTGTATGTATTACTCCTATCACGTGCAAGTGAGTCTACAAAGTTAAAACCCGCACTGATGGTTCTCTTGAGCGCTACAAGGCTCGTTTCGTGGTACATGGGTTTCAGCAGGAGTATGATCGTGACTGTGATGAGACTTTTGCTCATGTGGCTCACATGACCATTGTTCGAACTCTTCTTTCTGTGACGTCTGTTCAGGCATGGTCCATCTCTTAACTTGATGTCAAGAATGCATTTATCAATGGTGAGCTGTGTGAGGACGTTTATATATATCCACCATCGGGGTATCCTGTTCCTGAGGGTATGGTTTGTCACTTTCGCCGATCTCTTTACAGCCTCAAGCAAGCTCCTCGTGCTTTGTTTGATCATTTCTCTTCTATTGTCACTGCAGCTGGTTTCTCCACCAGTGCTCATAATCCTACTCTTTTCATTCACACTTCGCCTCGTGGTCGAACACTTCTCCTTTTATATGTTGATGATATGATCATTACTAGAGATGATTCTCAGTACACCACTTTTGTCAAGAGCGTCTTAATGAGAAATTTCTCATGTCTGATCTAGGTCCTCTTCGCTACTTTCTTGGGGATTGAGGTTATTTCTACGCTTGATGACTTCTATCTGTCCCAAGAAAAGTATATCCAAGATCTTCTTGATCATGCTTCTCTTACTTATCAACACACCGCTGAGACTCTCATGGAGCTTAATGTTCATTTTCGGCCCACTGATGGTGAGACTCTTACTGATCCTACTGGCTATCGTCACCTTATTGGGAGCCTTGTTTATCTAGGTGCCACTCGTCTTGATATTTTGTATCATGTGCATATCTTGAGTTAGTTTGTTTGTGCTCCCACTCAACTCCATTATAGTCATCTTCTTCGTGGTCTACGATATCTTCGTGGAACCATCACTCGTCGCCTATTTTCCCTCGCTCCAGCTCTTTACAGTTTCAAGCATATTCTGATACCACCTAGGCTAGTGATCACTCTGATCGCCGTTCTCTCACTGCTTATTGTATTTTTCTTGGCAGTTCTCTCATTGCTTGGAAGACTAAGAAGCAGACAATAATTTCTTGTTCGAGTGCTGAGGCTGAGTTGCGAGATATGGCTTTGTTGACTGCGGAGGTTACTTGACTACGGTGGTTACTTGAGGATTTTGGTGTTTCTGTTTCAACACCCACTCCTCTTTTGTCTAACAGTACATGGGCTATTAGCATTGCTAAAGTTCCGGTGAAGCATGAGCTTACAAAGTATATTGGTGTTGATGCTTCCTACATGCGGACACATATACATGACTAGGTTGTTGCTCTTTAGTTTGTGCCTTCAGAACTTTAGTTGACAGACTTATTGACAAAGGCATAGACCAGAGCCTAGCACAAGTTCTATCTCTTCAAACTTCATGTTGTTGATCCACAATAAATTTGAAGGGGGTGTTAGATGTATATTATTGATATGTATTTTCCTCTTGTATAAGGGGTTACTTGCATACATATCGTACATGTACGCCACACGTTACGTCAGCGAGCGCAGCGAAGCAGCAGCGCCGACCAATTATATATATATATTAGGTTATTAATCTCCACATCCAAAGTCGAGGTTCTTAGATAATTTGTACTAACAACCTTGACCCCAGGGGTGACGGCGATTCACATCGCGATATACGGGCCTTTATAACAGTGACAACTTACCGGTGGTATACTAATTTCCATGCGAGAATCTAGTGGTCTTCTGCGCCAAGCTGCACATCCTCTTGGAATGCAATCAAGCGTATAAGACAAGGGTCCTCGAACGGTTGGGACAATCCTTCATTGAGTGCCAAGCGTTGACTAGCATCCATGGAGCCCGCGTCTGCCGTCGCCCTTCCTATTCTCTTCAAGCTGTTGACAGCCAAAGATCCTTGTAGCGAATAATGTCGTAGTATTGAGAGATGTATGGTGTAGTCATCTGCCGCATTTGCGCACACGTGCGAGCATGGTTTGTGGAAAGCTTTGGCTTGTTGCGGTGCTGCATGCAGCGTGAAGCTTGATCTCGTACTTTACTTTGAGGGTCGATCACCGAATGTCGTGCATTGAGCCTTCTCCATCTTAGATCCAGCTACATCCGCCGCCATTGCGGTGGCTCTATTCACGAAATACGGTGCGGAATTGTAGAGACATGTTGGTCGTCATAACGCACCGTCTGTGTCAAGAGAGGACCATTTCTCCAATTGAGGGCGTGGTCGTTAACAGTCCGGTGTTCAAGGTCTCTCCAAAGTACTCATGATGTAGAACAAGTTAGAGCAAATGCCTCATACTATGGATCCATCCATCTTGTTGATAAATGCGTGACTGAGCGTTGGCGGTCTCCCTACGGCCCTCTTCGAGCGTTCTCCATGGATGTGTTCTGCTCTCGACAATAGCAATGGCAGGAGAATGGTCATTGCTCACCGCGGTGAGGATCACTTCGTGGTGAAAAAGTGCCATCCATTTAGCAGGGACGGCGGAACAGCCCGATGTAGACCCTAATAACACGGTCCGGCTTGTTTATTTATCTTTACAAGACTCTTTATGTCCCATAGTCTATGACACCTCCCGAACCCAAGGTTTGTAGCCTGGAAGCACGATTGTCGATAGCATCATCGACTTGGGGAGATAGACACGTCGCCTCAACTAGGTGCGTGATGAGGTTTGCAACATATGCGGCGATCACGCCCGATCTTTGCCGGACCGAGGGCTCATTGAGCTCGCGGTGTGGTCGATCGGCTCCTTGGCCGTGAAGACCGAGCCAAAGATCTTTGCTCGGAGGCCGACCTTGCCAAGGCGGCCTTCTACTATGCACTTCACTGCGTACTTCACAGGTTGGACGGTGCACTTTCGGTACACGGTGATGGACAAAGCGTCCGTGCTATAGCTTGTTGCACGGCTACCTTGTTCGGAAGCGCGCCCAACTAAGAGGGTGTCGGCTTCAAACCCCCAGGAGCCTTCTTCTTGCGGTGAATGCGACGCGCACGCGATATCATCAAGTCTCGATGCCACGTAAGGACCACCGGCCGTGTGCGTCCTCGTCGGTACCATCAGAGCTTGGGTCGGTGTCCTCGTCGGACTCCAACCGAGAGTCTCGTCCGGTAGATACTGTGGCGGTCGATGCGGGCCGACCACCATGTTTCCGCCCCTCATTTGGCTCAAAATTAGGCACGGGACTTCCTCCGGCGGCACATTCCGCTTTGCCATCTTGAGCTCAATTGCGCTTGCGCTTATGCGACCTCGGCATCATCAGGGTTTCCGGCGCCCTATACGAAATTGGCGTACACCATAGGCTTCCGTGAATGGCCGCCTCGGTGGGAGACAATCTCCATATCTTGCCTCCATGCTATGCTTCCATCCACCTTCGAGCTCCACACATAATTGGTGCGGTGATCGCCTCAATCATAACTTTCTTCGTCCTTGGCTCCGTGAGGAACTCCTCCGGATCTGAGCCCGCTTGACTCGTGAATATTCATCGCGTGGAGCCCCTCGCTTGGACCACCTTATCTTGGCATCTCGCGAGTCCAACCCATCGTGTCCGGCTCGTACAAGCCCATCGTAGTAAAACACAATCAAGTCTTGCATGTTCGAAAATACCTAAACCCACAACAACCACTAAATAATTACGACTAATTAATTAGCACTAAACTAATTCATTACTATTGAACTAACTAATTACGACTAATTAACTATCTCTAAACTAACTAATTACGGTTGATTAATTACCACTACAAAATACCAGTACTTTATTTCCACTTACTTGATATGCTGTAACGATGAGTACTAAACTAATTACGACTAATTAATTAGCACTAAACTAATTTATTACTAGTGAACTAACTAATTACGACTAATTAGCTATCTATAAACTAACTAATTACGGTTCATTAATTACCACTAAAAATACCAATACTTTATTTCCACTTACTTCATATGCTGTAACGATGACTACTAAACTAATTACGACTAATTAATTAGCACTAAACTAATTCATTACTAGTCGACTAACTAATTACTACTAATTAATTACCCCTAAACTATCTAATTACGACTAGCTAACAAAGACTAACTAATTACGACTACGGCAATAACGGCAAAAGCATAACACAAATTACCTGCCCTTCTGAGGAAGTAATTAATCACCCTTCCGAGGAAGTAATAAATCACCCTTGAGGAAGTAATAAATCACCCCGGAGGAAGTCATAAATCAAGGCAGAGTGGCGAGAAGCGAGAAAGCGATTACCTCCCAATAAAATTAATTATGTTCGTTCTCTCGAGTTCTCGACGGCGCGAAACGAGAATCGAAACGCAATTGATATGACCAAGAAGCGAGTGCGAGTCGGTATTTATAGCCGAGTGGAGGAGGAGTCGCGGCCTTGCGCCGGAATTCCGTAAGCATTGGCGCGGAATTCTGGATGGGCGACGAGATGCGGAGGAGGAGGATGGGCGGTGGGAAAGATGGCCCCTAGCGTTTTTAATTCTCCGTACAATGATTCGGATGCGTGGCGGTGTGTAGCGGGTGAGAGAGAGGCTCGCTTTATTCTTTCGGTGGAAAGTTTTGACAAATCTGAGGAGGCGGACGTGGCGGCGTGCGTGCATATGAAGTACATTAATTGATCTGTACGAAATCAAAGTTATATCAAAAGATTCTTAACAAATAAAATAATACAAAAATTACACAATCAAATACACTTTGTGAGAATGCTACACAAAAATTTTCATTTTTTTTATAATCTAAAATTCCTGAAAAAAAAATAAAAAATGAAAATTATAAAAAAAAATGAAAATTATAAAAATCCAGCGGGGCAAGGGGCGGGCGCCACGAGCGCACGCCCGGCCTGCGCCAGCCCGGTTACTTTTACAAATACACACGCACGGTGGTTAAAACTGCTAATACGCTGTGCAAATCGGCCGTATCGGCAAAAAATTCCGTAGAAAACTGCATAGCTTTTTGTACACAGCTACAGACTTACAGGAAAAAGAATAACAAAAGAGCACAAGTACTCATGATGTAGCAAGCAATGTATACTAGGACATCCCTAAAGTGACCATTACTTTACAATATGGTGCTCAAATCACAAGCTTTTACACGTGTAGTAATAACAATGTATTTATCTTTACAAGACTCTTTACCCTATCACCCCCACCACCTAAGCTTGTATTACATTTCCTGCTATACCTCCTCTTCTGTATCAAATGGCAACTACAAGCTACAATCCCCATGCTTTTTAGGCATGTTATTCTGCCACTAGGAGTTGCAAATGCTGCGCCAACCCCCCAAATCTTGTGTCCATGGTCCTGATGTATGAGAGAGCATTCAGGCGACAAAATCATGCAGAAGAGGCGAATGCTCGAACCGTTGCCGTTGATCCATCTGGTTCATTGATTCATAGTCTGAAGATGCAACGCCGGCACCGAGAGGAGCAGTAGCACTGTAGAGGTCATCATCGCTGACGCCGGCGAAGTTCGCCTGGGCATTAGGAACTGAGAGGCTGCTACCAGAGTGCTGCAAGCCCAGTGTCAGCGATACATTGCCGTTGCCGTACCTCCCAAATTCTGCCAAATGGTAGGCCATGAACCGTGCGTTCTCGTCTGAGTGCTGTGCGGCGGCGTTGTGAAGGAGGAGGCCGCCATCCGCTTCACCCGATCGTTGGTCCTTCATCATCAGGTTCATGAAACTGTCATCGGGGTTGACCTCGTTCTGGAAGCCTACAGGTGCTCCACTAACGTTCATAGTAGTCCCAATGCTGGCTCTCGACTCGCTTAGCTGGCTGGTTTCACAAACTCGAGTCCTAGCGCTTTTCAGATCTTTTTCTTCGGAAGATCCCACTTTGTCCTTACTTGTTGGCACATTGTCAGAGGAAGAGTTGGAGTCTTGCTCTAAATCACCAATCTCTTCTTTGTACATGTCTTCAATCATTGGCTTCCAAAGACGGACGCGGGCATTTATGAACCAATTCGAAATCTGGAGAAGCATGAAATAGTCAAGAGATCGAATTCTTGAAGAAACACAAATAGCTTCTACAGGGCAAAAGGTAAGTAAAACTTCTGATGTTCATGTTGTGCATGGACAGAAGCAGTATCACTGTTTAATGATAGAAACTTCAGATACACATATTACTATTTGGCTGAACAGCCTCTAGCATTTGCATTCAGTCTTCATGCATACAAATTAAAATAATTATATGATACTAATATGCCCATGCGAATTTGAACAACACATATCGATCAATGATTAAGTGCAGGAAAAGACAAACAATATTACCTGACTCCTTGTCAAGCCAGTCTGCCTTGCTAGCATCAACTTTTCAGAATCTTTTGGGTATCTGCAAAATTGTTATGAAGAATGATAAGAAACAAGAACAGAGGGATTATTGGAAAGAACTGTATAAAGGAAGAAACTTACGGATGAAGGAAGTGTTCAAAAAGCCAAGCGCGAAGAATTGTAACAGAGTTTTCAGGCAGTCCCCTCTGTGGTCTCCAAGCGTTTTGTGGAATCATACCATACTGCTGGAAAGCTCGCTGTTGCCTTAGCTGTTGATCGATGTACCGGAGACGAGTTAATTTGCCCTCCTTGCCAGATGAATTTTCCTCCTCGCCAAGCTTCTTCCTGATAACATTGATCTGCTCATTGATAGCATCCTTCAAGCATCGGAAGTGTCGTGAGATTGTCTGAAGAGCAACGGCAGTGTAAGGCTTGGAAGATCCAAGCCCAGCTACCACATCAAAAGATGAAACCACAGTTTGCATTTGGTGGTAATAGTGCTTGTATTTCCTCTCCACCTGAAATATATTTTTGCACAATGTCAAAATGATTTACTACCAAGACAAAAAAAAAAAAGTTATGTACAAAATATAAAGCTTCTTATTGGATAGAAGGTTTGTCAATCTTATCCAAACTCTACCAATCAATTCGCTAACATCGCTGTGTTATAAGTAAACCTAATATTTTACTCATAGCTAGTGGATCTTTCCTGGCAGACTATTGATACAGTAATTGTTAATTAAAAACAAATTGGCATTGCACTTCTATTTCAGAAGAAAAGTACAACACAAAAGACTGAACAGAATCACCCACCTCATCCAACATTGCCATCAGTTTTGCCATCTTGTTCTGAAGCTCTTGCTTCTCAGCAGTGGAAAGCTCAGGTGATGCATTGGCACCAGATTCTTGCGGGTTAGAAGATACACCCTCACTTTTCGGCCCTCCATCAGTCTCTTTGCCATCTGCTTTTCCTGCCTCAGCCTGCTCTTTCTGAGCTTTCTGTTTTATACTCTTCCAAACATTCACAACCTCATCGAGCAGTTCTTGTGCTGCCTTCAGATACCTTGAGTTCCGGATTGCGCGCGAGGCCTCAGATTGCGTACTCTTCATCCGGATGTCGTCAACTCTAAGGCTGTCATGGTAAGCGTGCGGCGTCAACATGTCTGGTTTGATAGACCAGTACGGTAATGAAGGTGCCAGGATTTGAGTGTTGAGGCTCAGAGATAGCCCTCGGCCCTGCACTGACAGAACATTTGATGAGCTGTGGTTGTTCAGAACGCCAAACTCAAGCTGTGCACCATTGTGGGACTCATCATGGATGAGTTCAGCACCACCACTTTGTGCTCCATCCATCATATGCATCAACATCTCATTTTTCATATCTTTGACAGGGTCGAAAGAGCGCTGCCCCTGGTGGGAAGCAAGCATGTCAGATTCCCTTGCGGATGAGTCTTGGGACATTGCTGAAGGATGACGAGGGCCAGGCATCTCCATGCAATTCTGCTGAGGCTGCACAATGCCGCTGAACTCCGTATATGGTCCAGAAGACGGATTGTTCAGATAAAGCAAGTTACCTAGAGCTGATGGCATCGGATAGGACGCACTGCCCGGGTCTCTTGAGTAGACGTTTTGCGAATCTCTTTCACTACCAGGGCTCGAATAGTAAGTAGCCATCTCACAGTTCTGATTACTGTAAAAGCATAGATGTGTATGCAGAACCAACTTTGAGCGTTGACTCGATTAAGTTTCAGCAGAAGATCAATATTGACCAGATTGAAATCTCTCTTACAACTCGTCTGCAATTGAGTGAGATGAAATGGATTGATAAGAAACTCCAACCAAGTTCAAAATTTAATCAAGATCTTCAAAACACGATTCACACAAAAAGTTTAATAAAACAACTTGGATCAGTAAGGGCAGCAGCAGCACTCAGAGGCCAGTAACAGGTGAGAGATCAGAATTGAGGCTTAGGCTCAGTTTTGGCAGGATATAATCCTTTCTTATAGAAATGCAGTCTTTCTGCAAAACTTTTTCTCGAGCAGTGGGATAATACGGGAACTGACAATGTGACATGCCGATTTGCAGGCTAAAGGCACAAGTGGTCCTTCAACTTTCAGATTGGATCAAGAAAGTTTCGGCCTTCGTGCTCCTCCTTTGTTATCAAGATAACAAAAATATACGTTTGTGAATTCCTCTTGTTATACCAAGAAAAATAATCGGACAACACAAGAAACCAAAATCAAATAATTGCACCAATTTCCCCCCAGAAAGCACATGGATAAAACCCTGTTTCTGAGGAAACCACGGTATTACGAAAAAGGATAATAGCATGGATAATTTGAGTGTGAACAAATGACTCTTTGAGTCTTGAGTGAATACTGATCAATTGTCAGGAGTACCTTGTTAACCCAATAGACCGGGGTTCCTCGAAGATGCTTTACCAGCGCGTTATCAATACGAACGCAGCTTCCTAATCAATCTGCAGGAAAAGATAAAACTACTTAGCCTACTTGTTTGCAGTTGAAAAGAAATTCTGTATGAAAACTAGATTTTATGATATGAAAGAGGTGGAACCAGGAGAAAGCTCCAAGGCAACAAGTTTGTTGTTTACAAGCTACAGAATAAAAGAAGCACTTAATTTTGATGAAAAAGAGGCAAGATTTCCTTATCATAAAGCATGTATAGTGTAGTTACTCGACACATGAACTACTAAAATAAGGTAAGAGTAAACAGGAAACAGAGCTTTTAAAGAGCTCCGCTTTCATGCTAGCAACCAAGGAGGGAAGAAAAAGAGGCTCCTGGGTAGAAATAGGCTCAAATTATAGGCCAAGAAACCAAACTGAGTTGATCGCCAATTTGAGAAGAAATTAAGAAACACACAATTCAAAGAAAAACAGCCATGAGTTGTGAAGCCAAGAAGAGAAGATCTTCAGAAGCATCTATACACAAAGAAAGGCAAGAACTTTGGTGAGTACATGTCACCTCAAGGTTAAAAAGGTGATCTTTTCTCCTGAGCTTTCGATTCCTCGAGCAAATCCAGCACCAGTACAAGACAATCTCACAAGTCATACCCAACAAAAATCCCCAAACACCGAAAGGAGCTCAGAATTCAGAGGGAATAGCGGTACCCTAATCTACTAATCCAAGAAAGCGAGAGTGCTCAGAAATCCGAGAAAGCCTTGTGCAACAACATGAACAAGAACACCATAATTCAGTGAAATTTCACCATCAAACTGAAGCAAAGAAGGACAAGAACAGTGAGTCATACATGCAGGGAATAAGCAAGCAATTCTTTGCTGCTGCTGTTGCTGCTACAACACGAAGGAACAGATGGTACAAGGCAAGTTAGTTAGAAAATGGGAGGAGTGACCTGAGGGTGTGCTCCTCATGGGGGGCAGGCAACAAGGCAGGGATTGCCACCAAAGCTGATCTTCAGACTATGGGGAGGGGAGAGGGGGGAGAAAGATAATCGATCCTCCCAATATGGGGACAAAATCAGATCCCGAGATTAAAATAACAATCTCAAAAGGAAAAAAAGGAGCAAGAGAGCCCTCTTTCTTTCCTTCTCCCCCTAGCAGCTATAGCAGTAGCACACCTCCCTCCCTCCCTCCCTCCCTCTCTCTCTCTGCTCCTTCCTTGTTGCCTAAATAAATAAATAAAAACTCACACACCCACTAACAACAGCACCAAATATGGAATAGTGTGTGCCTCCAAAAGAAATTGTTTTCCTCCTTTATTAGTTGTTGTTGAGCAGGATTATACTGACCGAGAAGGCTTTCTTTAACTAACCTCCTCCTCCTCTCAACTGTTGCTGCTTGGAGTTATTTGCTGTTGTAACCACCACGGCACCACAAGTTTCGGCTACTTGTCGAGCTGTTTCTTTACGATAAAGCCTATGCATACCCCCTTGTGCTGCTAAACATGAACATATTCTACAGCTAAAAAGTTCAGAGTTTTATTGCTTTAGGAAAGTTGAGAGTTTCTTGGTAAATTGAGTTGAAAACCTACTGTTTTATCTTGTTCTCATCGACCACCATTCACAGAGCACTGAATTATTTGCAATGCTATGAAAAACTGGAGTACTAGCGAGCTAGTGCATTTGGTTTTTGATTTGATGTCAGCTAATGGCGAGATATGCAGAATCATCCAATCATTTGGGGACAAAGACATGGAGGCAAAAGGATTTATCACGTGTGACATCAACGCCCCCAATGAGAGAACCCAAAAACAACTTAGTGGTGGGGGCACAGAAGCGATTTCCCTTCGTTGGGTTGGGTTGGGTTGGGTGGTTCATGTGGTCCACGAGCTTACGCGATTGCACGGGTCCACCAACCAAACCTCCTCTTCCTCCTCCGTTGCTTCTGCACCAAATTGGATTGGAACTGGAGAGCTGGCTGGCTTCAAGTTCAAGGTGGGGTGGGGTGTTTTGTCTTAAACAGTAGGCCTTGAATTCCTGAATTGAATTCAAGCCAACAACTACAAGTGAGCAATGCAATGACAGTACCCCAGCAACAGATTTGTTAATGGCAGGTGCACAGAACTTGGACAAAATTAGGCAAATTTTGCTTGAACAAGGGGTAGTCTAGAATATTCCACAACTCAAGACTGAACTTCACCCGGAATGGTCCGACATGCGAGCCAAAATCCTGCGCAACTGTGTTTTGTAGTATCTATATATATATTCCCTAGCATTCTATTTTCACACGTACTAAAGTGTTCGGTTTGCAATGGTCCATTCGGCCTCATTTTTAGAGTTGCAAGTACGTGTGTGTGTGTATATAATCAGTTTTTTCTTTAAAATTTTTTATTGCAATTTAATTGCATCTACAGTGAAAACAACACTAATATTGTGTCGTAGCAGAAGAACTATGTCTTAGCCATTGTATACTCTATGACCTTAGTACACGTGATCCGTAATCTAGACATAAACCCAATGTATCCATCGAAAGATAACACTAATTAAGTATAGGCTTGCTAATGGTGGTTAACCTGAACCTCTCTTCAAATCAAAGGTAGGGAGGAGGGTGCAACGCAATGGGCTTTGATGTGCACACATCTGAGGTTGGGAGTGGGTGTTGTGGTTAGGGATGCATGCATGGATGGATGCCGTCCATCTCCTAACCACCAGTGGGTGGAACTAAGTCAATCCAACCCGCTGCTTGTCTTACACTTTAAATTACAAATCCATCCCTACCTGGTGCTGCTGTCTCCTTTTATCCTACCACCAGTAGCTACTTCTACTGTCTACTATCCCCTCTCCTTTTTTTTCTTCCTTTTTTTTACTTTCTTGTAACCACCCACTAATTATCTATTTTCACTTTCTAGCTTGTGAGGATAGCATGTTTTTAAGCATGACAGGACAATTAAAATGTATAGACTGTGAATAGGGGTGCCCCGTATGCCTGAGCACACCCAAAAAAAATAAAAAAAATCCTAAGATCAGTTTAGCATTTAGGCTAGATTCATAGTATCCCATGGTTTGCACCCTCTTGGAAGCCCAACTCACAACCCATGACCCGCTCGTGCCCCCACCAGCCCACAGCCACCTCACCCCTCACCAGTCCACAGCCATCCCCCATCTGCAATACTCCAACTCCTCCCCAATCTCCAACACTAAATCCCCGATCCTCTCCTCCCCACTTGGTCCCTGCGGCTCAGTGGCTCAGCAGCCGGCGCAGGGCAAAGAGCAGTAGCAGGCGACGTGACACGGCTGAAGAATCTAGACTCGCCGTTATGAGTTAATAGAGTATTTTGGTAATTAATGACAATCGTCATGTGGACTAACATATTCTATGAGTTGGTAAAACAGGTTGAGTTACATGATGATGAAGACTTTGGGTGGCATCGTGAGTTGATTGTCATCAAGTCAAGATTCAGGATGAATGACGCGTCATGTGTTGATGAGCATCAAGACAATATCCCGAAGTAAAATAAAATCATCATGTGTTCATGATATCCATGACAAAATTCCAAAGTGAAGAAGATCATTATGTGTTGATGATATTCAAATCAAGATTCAGGATCAAGAATGCCATCATATGTTGATGAGCATCAAGACAATATCCCGAAGTAAAGAAAATCATCATGCGTTAATGATATTCAAGACAAGATCGAGAGGTAGCACTCACGGACTCATTCTTGAATCATATCAACGCGAATTTAAGATCATCATGTGTTGATGATATTCAAGTCAATAACTTGGAGTAAAGAAAATCATCATGTGTTGATGATTATCAAGTAAAAAACCCAGACTTGGAGTGAAGATGTTTGTCATCAAGTGATCACTCCAAGATAAATGATCAAAGCAAAGGTATGACTAGTATAGGCTAAGGATGTGTTCCAAGTCTTTTACCGATATGGCTACCCGGGTGATTGGTGGAAAGAACTAACTCAAAGTTAATTTATAGGCTAGATGTCGCAGAGGTTGTACACTTGTAGACTTCCAAGATTTGTTACATTTACTAAGCCAAGTTGCAATTTGCAGACTTGCGGTTGTACTGTTTTACAGGAGGTCATGACAAGATTAAGTCCTTAAAGAGAGGTCATGGCTAGTTGCTTGAGGATGTATTTTGTGACATCTTGATCTACAAAGAGTCATGCATTGCATTTAGTTTACAAAATTAAAGCATGCAACTTTGCTATTTTAAATAAACATAGTTTGCATAAAATGTAGGTTGGAATGATCAAAGTATTGACTACGCCTTGGTTCAAAGCGGAGAGGGTCTGGTAATCTTGAGCTTGTCGGTGGAGGTCTCCGGTGTCGTCGAATCCTAATCGATCGAAAGTCTGGAAAAAGACACAATGACAAAGAGAGCAAATAAATACCAACTCGATAAATAATGAACTCCAAAATGAACAAGACCAGTACCAATAGCAAGATCTTGATTTTAGAAATTTTAGAAATTGGTTTCACAATTTTTGGAGTTATACAGAAAAAAGATATGAATTTTGGAAGCTTTTAACCTATTTTTCAATTAAACTGAAAATCGAAAATCGGAAAAACCAGGAGCTGACACGTGGCAACTGTGCTCGGTCCATGGCACTGTGCTCGTGGACCGAGTCCACGCGCACGCCGGTCCACGGGTCCACAACCACGGTGTCGGTGGGGCCCACTGTCGGCGCCTTTGACACTGCAGGTGGGAAGGGGCCCACTGCCAGTCCGCAGCGGCGACGACGTTCTGAGCGCCTCGCTTTTCTTCCATGGAGAGAGAGAGGGAGAGGGAGCGGCGGAGCGCACGGCAGTGTGGCGGAGGGAGAGAGAGAGATGGCGGCGCCGAGCGGGGAAGAGGGCAAGAGGCGGCGGCAACGACGAGGCGAAGTGAGGGGAGGCGGCGAGGCCGGAGCGAGGAGAGGGAGGCGGCGAGGCTCGGGCCGGCAGCGGTGCTGGTCGAAGACGAAGGAAGGCGGCGGCAGGCTGGCATGGAGCGAGAGGTGAAGAGGCGAGAGGGAGGAAGGGGAAGAGGAGGGGCGTCTCGGCTTTATAGCCGAGGCGAGGAGCGGAGGAGAAGAAAGCCGGGGCGGGGGGACGGAGGAGGAAGCCAGCGGCGCGCGTGAGGAGGAGAAGAAGTCCGGAGGCCGGACGCGCGAGGCGGATGCTTGGCAGTGCTGGACGGACGGAGGGAGGGAGAGGCGAGGCGGAGCCGCAGCAGAGAGGCGCCGGCGCGCAGGCGAGAAGAAGAAGAAGGCCAGGCCGCGCCCAACCGAGTGGGGCTAGGGTTAGGCTAGATTAGGGTTAGGTTTAGAGATTTTGAAATTTTGAAATCTTGAAATTGAAATCAAGTTTTTGATTTTTGAATCTTTTTTTTCAAAAAAGGGATGTTACAGTTAATGATATTCAAGACAAGATTCCGAAGTAACGAAGATCATCATGTGTTGATGATATTCAAGTCAATAACTTGGAGTAAAGAAAATCATCATGTGTTGATGATTATCAAGTCAAAAACCCAGACTTGGAGTGAAGATGTTTGTCATCAAGTGATCACTCACATCTTGATCTACAAAGAGTCATGCATTGCATTTAGAACTTCTAAAAAATATCAGTAAAAAATGTTTGACTGCACCTGAGGAGAGGTAATACCATAGTGTGGTAGTACCTATTTCTAGTTGGAGGTAGTACCTCAGTGCTGTAGTATCTATTTTTAGTTGGCAATAGTACCTCAGTGCGGTAGTACCTATTTCTAATTGGCGGTAGTAATAGTACCTATTTCTGGTTGGCGGTAGTGCCTCAATGCGGTAGTACTTATTTCTAGTTGGTGGTAAGTTATTTCCAGAGAGTGTATTTTTGAGAGTTTGTCTCCCCTGGAAATCGGTAGTACTGGTTGAGCCAAGCGGTACTGTCGTAGCAAGAAAGACTAGATAGTAGAAAAGGGAACCGGTGTCTACACGAGGGGCCGATGGATCCTCGAAGAGAGGATCGGTTGTCAGGAGTAAATGTGTATTAATTGTCCTGAAAATCGGATCTGAGTTATTACACGGGGAAAGGTGGTTATTTATAGCCTTCCGATATGGTACATGAGATTACGGATCTACCCCTAAAAAGTCCTATGCCTATAGGGATTGCACGGGCTTTTCCTTCCCCTACGCGTAGCCCTCGGTTCAAGGTGGACCCTTGTAACGTCCGTTTCAGACGACAAATAGTAACTACTATTCAGTTTACAATTTTTATTCGTATTTTCAATTTAGCTTATAGTCCCAAATTCTCCTAGCTTCCTTTAAAGCTTGGGTTTGTGTTTCAAACCTCCTTTCAATTTTGAATTCAAAATTCAATTTGAATTCCCCATTTTCAGTTTTTAGACCCCTCCCCAATTTTGCCTCCCCTTGTTCTGCTTGGGCCCGACCCATTATCCCCCCATTTCTCCCAGCCCAGCCCGTTCCCCCGGCCCATCCCCCTCGGTTTTTCTCCCCCCGGCCCATCCCCGACTCCCCTCCGGCCCATTTCCCCCCCGGCCAGCCTTCCCTCCCGCCACTTTCGCCCGGCCGTACCTCTTCCCCCCCTCTTCCCTTCTCTTCCCCACGGTATTTTCGCCCGAAGCGCCACTTCCGCCGGTCATTTCTTCTTTCTTCTCGCCCTCCTTCCGGCCCCCTCCCCTCTCTCTCTCTCCGCTCCCGGTGCTCGCTCACCCATGTCCCCGGCCGATAGCTCCCTGGCCGACTTGATCGCCTACTCCCCGCTCCGTTGGAACTCCCGCCCGAGCGTCCTCTAACCTCCTCCTCACTTGCGCTCTCACCCTCTTTGTGGCCGAACCTGCCGCCATCTCCTCCTCCGCCGCCCTCCGCCGGCCGCCAGAACTGTCGTCCTCAACCTTCTCCGCCAATCGGCCGAACCTCCCCACCGCTATCAGCTCGGTGTGCTTACCTCCCCGGTGCCCGTGCTCGCCTGCCCTTCCTCTCCCCTCCCTCAGGTCATCGTCGTCGATGTTTGACCTCTACGCCCGACCGCCCCGGCCACCGCCGTCTCCTCTCCGGTGTCGCCCCGGCGCTGCCGCTTCCTCCCTCGGCTTCCTCCCCTCACCAGCAATCCGTTTTGCCGCCCTCGCCGCCCCTCTGGCCGTCGCCCGCCACCGACAGCCGCTACCCCTGCTCACCTCCTCTGCTCCTCTGTGCTCCGCGTGTCTCTGAATTGTGGACCCCATGTGTAGTGCAGTACAGTAGAGCAACACAGCAGTAGCATAAGTAACAGGAGCTGGCAGTCGAAAAGAATTTGTGTAGTGAACTTGCAAATATTTTGTTAACCCCCTTGTAACTAATAACTTTCCAATTGTCAAGAGTTAGCTAAAATATTTATTCACTAATATTTAAAAGCTGACGATTAAGAACTTAAATTGCAAAATCTCTGGAAATTGAAGTTCATGCAAATAACATTCAAAACCGCTTCGACATCTCTACAATCATGTTAAGTAATTGTTGAAGCTAATTTAATTAACTTTTCTGCTATTGTTTAAAAGGCTTTGTGGTATAAGAAATTAATTTGCAATTTTCTAAAAATAAATTTGGGAAGCTATTCGAGAATAATTTGTTGACCTCAATATCTTGCTCTGGAAACTTGAATAATAATCTTGCAATCCTATCAAGTATTCCTTGGTCCAAATAATATTTTGTCACATCTTTTCATCCCCGATCAAAAGTCATCAAAGATAAAATGTTTTAATAAGCCCAGCAAAAATATCAAGTATCCTATCTTTGTCCTAAAAACTCTGAAAGACCTTTAAAAATGGTGTTTTAATAATCAAGGAAAAAATAAAACATCCGAATCTTAAATCACTAATATATTTATCTCAAGCATAACTTTGATAACTAATTATACCTATTCTTGCGTAAGCATCAATTGAGTTAAAAGATAAGATAATTAACCAAGAGGCCTTTGCCATCTAATTTAAGTTACAACTTAAATTAATGTCTTGCTAAAATTAGGAGAGAACTGTGGTAATTTTTGGACTCCCTTTGTGATCGATAATTAAAATTCATGCTCTTCGCTTGTTAAACTCACCCAAATCTCTTTTGGTTAACCCTCAGCAAATAACTTTCATTAATTAAAGAAGCTCTTGTTTTTTTAAAGGGTCAAGCTATGACGTTCCCCGATCGGCAATATCTTTCCATCTTCCAATTCGAAGTGGAGTATCCCTGCAAAAGTTCATTCAACTTTGATCCTCTCTTGTTTTTCCTCCTGGTAGAGTTTCTCCTCCTTTGCCTCTTTCGCTCAATTGGTTGTTTGACTTTGTCAAACATCACCGCTTCGCTAAATCTTTTCTCTTAAGCTCGTTCATCGCAAAGCTTATTTAAAACTCCTTGAATGTATTTGGTGTTTTGAAGTTCTTTGGATTTATTTGGTTTCTCGATCGTTATCGTGTAATTAGAAGTCAGAGTCCAGAAGAAGCAACGACTCAAGCAGGATCAAGATCCGAATAAAGACACAGAACAATAATTCAAGACCCCTGGCCGAGAAGGCTTTGAGTAAGATCAAGGCCGCGATAAATTGGCCCAGGCGAGTCAATACTTTGATCATTTTGAGCCTACATTTTATGCAAATTATATTCCTCTAAATTACCAAAAGTGCATGCTTTAATTCTTTAATCAAATGTATGTTAAAGATTAAGTTAGTTAAACACCCATTTGATGCTTAATTAATTGTTAAGCCATCCTTTGAAAATTGAATCCATTATCCCATGTCACCCTAGTAGCTATGTGGTAATTACTAGTTTTGGGTTGTGCTTAAGCGACATGCTAGTCTTGCTTAAGTACCGGGACATTAAATATTCCAATCATCATCTTTTAAACATGAAAGTAGTTTTGGGCAGTCATTCTGGGTAAATGACTGAAATGGTTGAGTTGTGTATTTTTGCTCCTCAAAAACTCTAATAACTTGCTATTACCACATCTGGGCGGATGGAATGGCGGTGCATGCCGTCGGGCACGAGAGTGGTTGGTATGTGGTATGAACCGCCCGGAAGGATTAAGAACTTAATCTTGTCATGACCTCTCATGTAGAACAAGCACAACTACAAGTATGCAAAGTGCAACTTGGCTTAGTAAAGTTATCGAATACTGAAAGTCATCTCGCTGGAGAGGATCAGGGCAGTACAAGCGGCGGATGCGTTCTAGCTTGAAAGGGACACCGCGGTAAGGTAAAGTTGCCAGCTGCACTAGTCGTTATGGCTGGGGCCAGCTGCGCTAGTTGTTGTGGTGAATATCTCGCACAACTTATGGGCAAGATAGTTTGAAAGGTTACTGTGACGATCGCTCAACTACATGACTACGGTATCATGTGGGGTAACAAGTATGATTATCTCTTTTGAGTACAGTGTACAACCTCTGCAGAGTCTAAACTGTTTAAACAGTCGTGCCTACGGTCAAAGACGGATATGGGAACTTAACCCGAGTTAGTTCTATTTCAAAAACCTTTGTGGGTGGTATGAAAACCAGGTCAACTCATCTAGCCTGAGATTTGGTTTTTCCCTGGATCGTCGTATCCAGTGTTGTTAATGTATGGAGGTAACTCCAATCAAATGAAGCATTTGTAGAGTTTTCGATGGAGGGAACCTCTACTGTTATTTAATATTGCAATTACTCTCTTTAATAAAATACAATTTATTTAAAATGCTAAGTAATAGGAATTTATAATTATGATAATTGAAAATGTTGCTTTAGCAAATAAAAGAACCTGAGCCATCCTTGTTAAGCCTTGCATACTTATTATTGCATCTATCGTGTTGGATCGCGAGCACAGAAGTTGTGTTCATCCTCGCTCTTTCCTCAAACCCTTAGAAGCAGGAAATCCTGAAGCTTTCGACTATTACGAGGAGCCAGACGTGTGAAGGCCCAGGAGTTTTTGAAGCGTAGTTTAGTCTTTAGCCGTTCTAGTCTCACCTCAGTCTAGCCGACTACGCCGGTACTTGCGTGCATCCTATATTATCTAAGTTTTTCGGGTAATATCGGACGTACACAGATTTTTCCAATCGCTTGCCTGTGGAGAGATGTGCTCTCACCCTTTTTACTTCCGTTGTCGCTTCTACTACTTTTGTGATGTAATTATTTAGCATGTTTGGCCCTTATTGTAAAACTTGGCCCAAAGCGGTCTATGTAAACTCTGATGTGTTAAATTAATGAATGGTATTGTTTTACACCATGTATAAATTGATTCAGCAATATGCATGTGGGTACTATCTACTGATACAGGGAATAGCACAGTATTTTCATAGAGGATTTGGGATTAGAAAATCCGGGTCCGACAACCCTCCTGGCTCCGGTCCATCGTGCTGGTGTGCTTGGTCCACCGGCATTCTTCCCTTAGCAGCGTGCGAGGTGTCCCTGGGCTGATGGGCCCCGGACACCCTTTGGCTCCCCCAAAGTGGCCCTGGGGTATTCCTGACTTCTCGACTCGGGGCGCCTTGGCAACCCTTCGACTCTTGGTGTAAGATCGAGGAGGCCGACTAGAGGGGGGTGAATAGGCGGTTTTAAAAACTTCTTTGACTAAAATCGATTTCTAATGCAGAAGCTAATAACAATACAGTTTTGCACAATTAAAGTCTAAATCAACTAGTCTTTACTAAGTGCACCAACAACATAATACTATTGATAATGATATCAATTATTCAAAGACATATAAGCCATTTAATATAGGAAATGTAAATTGCACAAAGTAACGCACAAGAAGAAACCCATCATGGATGCCTATATATAGAGGGGTGGTGGCATAGGGTGATTATGATCTTTTGAAGAACTCCCGAAAGCCTATTGGCCACGCCTTCCTCATACCACGCTGTCGGAGCTAGCACTCCAGCACGTGGTATCCATGCCCCGTACGTGTGGATACCTTGGAGGTGTTGTTGTGAAGCATCAACACTAGGACGATTCACAACTCGTGACGATCACATGACTCGGAGAAGAAGACGTGCGACCAGTATGACTACTACTGCATCAACTCGCTACATCGACTCTACTTCCGCTATGAGTCGGCGTGTCTAGTGGTAATCTCGTGATCTATTACTAGCGGAGGTTCCTTGGTTGTGCGGTAAAAATTTTGTTTTTTGCTATCGTAGCCTACCCGTAACCCTTCAGTGACACCACGGTTCACTGCACAAGACACTCTTATGATAAGAATGTCTTATGCAGTGTCATCATCATGACACAACTACGGTGATGCCGCCGCGGCTGCCAATTCAATCGACCTCCCCATGGCAAAATCCACCTCCCCGCCGCCAGATCTGCCTTCCCCTCTTCAACAACCTCTCCCGGCTACCTCTCCACTGACTTCCCTCGGCTACCTCTCCATTCTCTGTTGCTTCAGTTTTTGGGTTTGAGTTTAACTTGTTTACTAATGTGGATTGTTTTTGCTTATGCATACATGCAGGAGATGGATATGGTAAGCAACTGTAGGTGGTTGATTTGCCGGTTGCACTGGGGTAACTACTCTCCTTTTCTCTCTATATATCTCTTTCCCTCTACTTGCTCTGTGATGTGGGTGATGAATGATGTGGGCTATGGTGGGTGTTCTGTGATGGCTGGATGATACGGGTGGGTTCTCTGTGTATGATGTTGGTTCATGAGATGTGGTTCGGATGGGAGCAAAACACCAGTCTTTACACATACAAATTTTTCCATTCTCTATTACTTCAGTTTTTGGGCTTGAGTTTAACTTGTTTACTGATGTGGGTTGTTGTTGCTTATGCATACATGCAAGAGATGGATATGGTGAGCTACTGCCGGTGGTAGATTTGCCGGTTGTACTGGGGTAACTACTCCCCTTTACTCTCTATTCCTTTCCCTCCCCTTGCTCTGTGATGTGAGTGATGAATCATGTGGGCTATGGTGGGTGCTATGAGATGGTTGGATGATATGGGTGGGTTCTCCATAAAGTCTCCCAAGGAGTGACTGCTTGTACCTTTAAAACCGGCTTCATATATATATATATATATATATATATATATATATATATATATATATATATATATATATATATATAGTAGTCCCAGATCACTTTGGGGTCATCCACGCGACAAGAGGAGGATGAGGCAATGACCACGGCAACTTCAACAAGCATGGCTGTCAAGAGAGCACGTGGACATCCAATTACCTGGATGTCGTCGACAGATAATTGGACGTCGCTATGTTCAGAAAATGGCATGAACGCGCAGGTACTCCAACTAGGAAGTGGCATCATGTATCAGCAACTAACCATAGAACATGACAAGCTGATACATGATGTCACTTCCCAGTCGGAGTACCTGCGCGTCCACGCCATTTTATGAACATAGCGACGTCCAATTACCGGTTGACGGCATCTAGGTAATTGGATGTCCACATGCTCTCCTAACATCCATGCTTCTTGAAGTTGCCCATGGCTGCTGTCTCATCCTCCTCATGCTGCGTGGACAACCCTCGAAAGTGGATGGGGACTATGAAAAATATATATATATATATATATATATATATATATATATATATATATATATATATGAAGCTGGTTTTAAAGGCACAAACAACCACTGCTTGAAAACTTTATAGAGAAAAGCCATCACAGACGGTTTCATTTACAAACCGTCTATGATAAATCAGCCATCAAAGATGGTTTGTAGATCAGCTATCACAGATAGTTTCATCTACAAACCGTCTGCGATGCATTAGCTATCACAGATAGTTTCATCTATAAATCGTCTGTGATAGTCTGCATTAGAAACGGTTCGAAAACCGTCTGTGATGACCTCATGTCATTACTGACCCATAAACTCAGACGGCCCACGAACCGTCTGTGATGACGTTTTTGAACTGTCTGTGAAGACCTTTTCTGTAGTAGTGATTGTGCGATGATCTCTTTAAGAAGGTTGTGAAGAGGCCCGACATCGGTTGTGAGTAGGTTGGTGCTCGCCTTTTCTGGAGTGGAAGAAGAGTAACCCCGAGTGGATCGAGGTGTTCGCTCAAGTTGTGAGTCGGTCCAATTCGTTTGAGCTTACATCGGAAGTGTTGGCTTAATTTGTGGAGCCGATCCAATTATTTGGGCTTACCTCAATGTGGATTAGGGGAGATCGGCAAGTCTTCAAACACCATGGTAAAAATATCTTTGTGTTATTGTGGTTTGCTCTATTATGATTTACTTTGTGCAACTTACATTCTTAGAATTAAATTGATTGTATATCAAACTAGGATTGCAAACCTTGACTTAGACTTATGGTGCTGGTGCACTTAAGGAAAACTAGAATCTTTAAGCTTTAATTGTGCAAAACCGAATTGATCTCCGCTTCTGCATTAGAAATTGATTTTAACCATAGAGATTTTTAGAAAAGACTATTCACCCCTTCCCCTCTAGTCGGCATCCTCGATCTTACAACGACGCTGGAGCAGCAGGCAGAAGTAGGCGGTGCGACACTCACCAACGCACAACCATAGTATCTCAAGGCTTAATTTCTGCATTTCGATTGGAAAATATCCCTCTCTAAAAAATGAGGGGGGAAAGCCCATGCTATGATGGCATGCTTTGGGTCATTTGATTTTGTTTTTATGTCAAACTTCATGCTATTTAATTGGGTTGAAATTGGATAGGAACCTTGGTGTGTACACATCGTGGCCGGCAATACAACGCGGCAAGGCAGTGCGAGGCAGCCAGTTGGGCGAGTGGGCGGCTGGCGACCTCACTATGGTCTACGGTTTTGTAGGTGTACATGGTAGTGAGTTCACATGAATGGATTCGTTCCTCACATGTCACATCCATTCATTTCTCCCTCTCTTCTATTGATTTAAGATTAAATAGTGAAATGCAGTTGCAATACTAAATCAGTACATAGAGCAACTTTTTTTTTCTCACGTTCATATTATTATACAAGTCATTTTCCAAATTTATTACTACAGTGATGACATGTGAAAAGATGTTAGTAGACTATTACCTCAGGTTTTTTTTACTTAACGCTTTTGACTTCTAACAGGCAAATTCCTAGCTCCGTTGGACGATGCGCAGTTTGAACTAATGGTACGACGCGTTGCTCGGTGTATTTACATCCTAGCTCCAGCACTGGTAGAAACAATCACAACTTTTATTTACATCCTAATATCAAGAAGAAGAAGATGGTATATTTATGTATATTTGTAGTACTAGCAGTACACATAAAAAAAATGCAATAAGTAAATGACAAAGTAATATGTAATCTGCATGACAAATCTTATGGTGCCGTGTTAGAGAAGACACACACTTGCATTGGCTGTTTTGTTTTTCAGGGCATACATACATTACCGGAGGAGTTTGCATGCAAGTTGTAGCAAGTTCTTGCAAGCATCCATTGTTGATATCATATTAAAATGAGTTGGTTTGATCGGTAAGTTGTTCTTTGGCAGCCTTGGTAAGCTCTCCTCCCCTTGGTCTAACTAATGGCCGTTTATGGTTTTCTTTCATGCTAAACAAGAACATCCGTAAGTGAAACTGCCATGTCATCTAACTCCCAACCACAGTAAATTACTCGATCTAAATGCAGAGGAAATTGAATTTCTTCCCCCAAGTGATAAGACATGGCGATAGAAGCTAGTTATCGAAGAGTTATTACTCTATAACGGTGACGACTTATTTTATTTTTTGGAAATTGTTACCGACTTTCACCTGCAAACTTTCGATACTCACTATTGCAACAAGTAGCACAACCTGTGAGGATGTACGTGCTGCTGTTACCGAGCAATTAATTAATCTGTAATTCTTTTTGCACGAACATTAATCAATACTAGCTATTAGCCACACATTGGTAGGGGTTGCTGTCATGGTCCTTGAATTTAGTGTGGGTTGCTGTTTCTGCTTGCTTACTCAGCCTTCCTCCCTTTTAACTATTTTTTCCCTCTCTCTCTCTCTCCCCAACGCATTTGTCAGTATTATATGCGTCTAATTTCTCCTTGAGTGCTTAGCTTTCAATCACAGAAGCTTCCCTTTGAATTAGATGGCCGGAATGCGCCACGTGGCCTCCGCTTACTGCACAAATGGATCTTGGCTGTCAAACTTGCGTGCTTATACACTGGTACTAGTCTCGATCTTAAAAAATAACACATTTAACTTACCAGCTAGCTCAGGACTAGTTTGCATGATTTGGTTTCCATGTGCCAAGAAAATCTAGCTTCAGACAAGATCTGCAGAAGAATCACATAACCTAAGCATAACTATATATATTTATGGTGTGTAGTGATATGTTCTCCTTATCTAGCTTTACAACCTTTTCAACTTGCTTGTTTCATGCATGCATATGCTGTGTCAGTTTGTAAATGACTCTGGCGATGTGTAACCCACGGTATATACAATGGGCATTAAAAAATCTTGGGATGAAATCCAAAGTCCACATACCATTAACTTAAATTGACTTAACCAACTAGATCGCCATCAAGGAGGTATATGCTATTGTTGTCTCAACCGATGTCATCATCCAAACTACCAAACAGTTATATACTGTGAGTAAAATCTAAAGGCTACCTTGCAGACCAGAGGATCAGAAACCTCTAAACAATGCACTGATATATATTGTGCTCTTATTTTAGCTACACCTGGACCTGGACAAACAAGTCTTGTCAAATGCTGACTACACAAGTACTAAAGTGTTCGTGCCACACAAGCAAGATGCAGCTTTTTATTTGCTTATTATTTTTATTATTTGTGAGGGAAGTTTCACAAGAAATTAGTCGTGTTGTTTAATTCAGCTTGGCGGCTCTAGGTGAGGGTATATCCATATTTGAATATGCGGAGGGCTGTAGGGGATCTTCGACTCTGTCAAACCCTAAATTATGTCCAAACCATATCCTGAGATTGATTAAGAGAAGCATCAAAAGGCAGTTTGGTTTTCAGCTCTTCGTCCACGCCGATGATACCGATCGAGATCTCTACTTATTTTAATTTCTCCTTCTTTTCACAGCTTACCTAATGATGAACAAACAGATGATATATCGATCATGTCACCCCCAACAAATTCTAAAACGGGATTTTGATCAGCTAACTAATTAGTTTGATTAGGTTCAAGATTTTGGTGAAAAAGGGAACATGAAGGACTTGCATGTGTCCTTTTGATGACTACTTACAACCAGCCAAGTACATTCTGTCTATCCATAAGTTAGTTTCCAGATGTTAAAACAGCTAGTACATAATACGTACATTATGGTGGCGCGTGTACATGTCAATCATAAACGAAACCGACCTAGCTAGCATAACAATTCGGCGTCTCTGTCGATCGCTACGGGATCATATCATACATTTTGGGCACAAAAAATACATGGAAAGAGACCAACATGGCAACTCTGAGGCTTAGACGAGCTTTAATTTGGTTGCATCGACGGTGATATATAGATGCATGTAAACGCAAACAACAGAAACGTGAGACAGATAATGATCGATCGGTACTCTGGAACAAACACATCACTATAATTATGGATATATATGCACTTCATGGTACTAGACTACCTGTGTTTGATCCATAGTTTATAACAAAAGAATTTCACCATCAGAAAGGTTTACTTGCTTGTTCAGTGCTCTTCTAGCATGTGTCAGTGTTACTTCTTTCCATTTCGTGAAAGAAACATCGATCTAAGCACGCACGCATGCATGATGTATGTGTTTTCAAGTCAAATCAAGTCACTAGGATTTTAGTACATGTCACTACACACCCGTTTCCGTTTGATTAGTATATTTAATGTGTACACGTAACACATACCACAAATCCATGAGTACACCGGTGATGCAATCCAACTTCTTCTAATGGATCGATGATCCGGACATATACGATAGGTCGTTCATCCAGCAGAAGTACATGTTGAATTATGCAATGCTAGTCGAGACCTTCAAGCGCTGGACAGACAAGCCCAAGAAAGAAGATGAGTACAACGGGGCCAAGTGGGCGGCGAACAAGAGGAAGGCTCCTGCAACTGAGACCGTCGGCCGTACTAGCGCTCCTTGTCGTCTAGACGCACTCCGGATTGAAGAGGTAAGTTATATTCAATATGCATCATAATTATTAATTTGGTCCGGCTTTGTCGTTATCCTAACACCATTCAAGCGTCCAGCCCGTCTTGCAGGACATAGCTGACTTTGAGACCGGCCGCCGCCGCCGCGGGCAGCAAGGAGACAAGGGGAAGGGAGCGATGAGCCGCCAAAACTAATGATCTTTGTTCCAATTGACTTTATTTCCATTCCAAAAAGACACATATGTATCGTAAGAGTATTTCGGTCTGTTGACTCGTGCATGGTGCCGTTCCTTATGCACGTAACCAAACCCCGTGTGTCATGTAATTTGTAACTAGATTATAAAGTCTATTTCAATTTGCAATTGCATTGTAAAACCGACTTCAAATCTCGTTTTCTTTTTGCATTTAATTCTTGGCGTAGCAAGACAGGGCACAACATAAAAATAACGGTTCGGGCAAGGCACAACATAAAAATAAAGATCCAAAAAATGTGTTCTGGAACGACGAGCACCACCTACCATTGCAATAGGATGGGATGTGTCTGCCTATTCATCCATCTCTTCATTCAAACTAAGAACATCGCAGGTTCGAAAAAAGATATATTTGCCTAGGATTGTGTATTCAGTTATCACCATTCAATTCTTGCTATCTCAAATCAGGTTTAAAATTTTTGAAACAGATGTCTGTGCTAAATCAAATGCTAAGAACGATGTATATGGCCACATAAAACAGTGACCTTGTGTATTAAAATTTCGTCTTTCCTGCCAAATGGTCAACATATCTTGTGTAACAATCGTAAGATTTTTTCATCTGGGAACACCTTCAAAAAATAGTCGGCACTGTCACGCCATGAGTGCAGGCGTGACAACAGCCACCCAAGCCTTCCAGGCTGGCACGACGTGCAAATAGGGATTGCGTGGCAGGTTTGGTCACGCAGAGAACAGTGGCGTGATAGCTTATTTTGGGCACGCCGTGCGTCATGGTGTGACCAAAGGGATCAGAATTGGAAATAAAGTTAGTAAATGGTTAACTTTAAAATTTTATTAAAAAGAGATTAAATAATAAAAATAAAGATCCCATGCATGTACAGGAATAGGATAGATAGGAGTAGTGGCTGGCATGCATGTCAAGGCAACGAGCATATGGCATTTGCACTTTTGCATTGGCCAAAGCTTTCGTCTTAGTTCTTCAGTGCCTGGAACCCTATTGGCCTTTTCCAGTGGCAAGTACGCTGCTGTGCGCATATACACCAAGGAGGAGAGGATGCCACTGTTGTTCTGCCCTGTCAACATTTACTTCTCAACAGATTTTGCCATTGATCTGGCTGGCCCTATATCTGTATGTATCTGTGGCCTAGTGCCATGAATAACACCATAGCCTTTTGGAGGAAATCTTTTGTTGGTTATTGCACACATTTGGCACCTAGCACAGAAACACAGCAGCCTTTTGAAGGAAATTTAGTTCTATGTGTCCAATTGAATACCAAACATTTTAAATCCAGGAGGAACATGGCACCGAAATTCAGCTTGGTCCACTGGGTATTTAAACGCCACTGTTTCAGTTGATCTAATTCTAGTTTTTTTTTTAGGGAAAATGTTGTTTATGTCACTCAAAAGTGGTCCCTGAAGTTTCTATATTTTTTTGGTAGTTGTATGGTTTTTTTTTTCTGATTTTCTGGTTTTTAATGATATTTTTGCATTTTCTTTAACGGTCAAACACGTTAACTTGACGAAAAATTGGATGAAGTGGTAGGAACAAAATGCGCCATAACGAAAGAGTGGCATAAATAAAATAGTCAAATTTCCGGTAGCAGAACCGAATTTACACATATTTCCAGTGACACAAACAAAATTTCCCCCGCTTTTTTTTTAAGAAAACCCATTTTCATTGTATTTAGAAGAAGAAAAAATCTCTAATTATTGTGCCTTACTCCCAGGTCTCAACTGACTGGAATATATTCAATTAGATAGACTAGCATCTTTATCTTTTCGACTGAAGGGCACGCAGGCCCCAATTTCTCAACGAAACAAGAAACAAAGTTTTTACAGGAATACAGGAAAGCCTTGGATATTATTTATGGGCTCTCTAGACCTTTTCCAGGTCCATCAGAACTGAGCTGATGCGAAGGTGCAGATGCACTTAAAATACGTTGCAGCTTCGCTCTGTTCATCACAACATTCTGTTAAGAACTACCATTATAACATGTACCTCCAAAACCTGGTAATGTACTGGAAGCAGGGCAGAAAAAGTTGCTGATACAGAGATGCTGACTTGTTCACAGGCCCGATAGACACGACAATCCATTGGGTCCGGATTAATCTGACCACCCAGCTAAAGGGGCTATGTATGCAGTCATACATACATATAAGCCTTCAGCAAGCTAGGCCAGGCAGCCTTACAATGGATAGGTTAGGTTCAGTGCATGAATACAAACTAGTGAGGGAGAGAAATGGACATGGCATTACTGTAGTTCTACTGTGAGAAAAGCACACAGGCATCAGATTAGTGAACAACTATTAGGATCAACTATCAGATGAGAACTTGGAGAAGTAGATAATTTCTCCAGAATTATTTGTTTGGGCATCTATCTATCTATCTATCTATTGGGCATGCTCATATCATGCTACTCTAGATCTCTTATTTGTTTGGATACTAGCTAGCTAGGTTAGTGCTTATACTGTCCATTTGTCGATGATGCGGTGCAAGGTTCTTTTTGCATCTTTGCTAATATATTGCCTAGGGGTTGGATTTTGATGTTGCCAAAAGTACGTGAATGAGCTTGGTGGAAACTTTAGAATAACACTACTTGCAGGGAGCATGTGCCATCTTTTGTATTAACATGTCAAAAATGCTAAGCGCAGTTCTTACAGCTTTATATATATATATATATATATATATATATATATATATATATATATATATATATATATATATATATATTAAAAAAACAAAGAATAAACGTTCTCACGGCTTTTAAAGGTGTGGACTTCGATCTCTATTCTAAACCACGAGCGGATACTGATGTATCTGAAGAGTTCATCTGGTCTAACCGGTCCAGTGGGGATTTTGGCGATTATTGATCTTCTTGTTGTTTTGATATTGTTTGAACGATTCTCTCTGATCTTCACAACTCCACATAACAATTGGAGTGAAAGAACACTAAACTTCTTAAGACGAAATATTTTAAAGAGACCGATGATTGTGTGGCGTCTATTCAATCTCTTCTGATCCAACATTTACATATGCTTGTGGCACCATGCGTGGACCGCACCGCAGGATAATGACCTCTCACCTGTACTGGTAGCATTTTAATTTCAGCGTGAACAATAAGGCATCACTGCTCAGTTAGTTAGAGGTTGGAGGCCGGGGAATAACTAATTCCCTCGTGCAAAATATGCTTAGCTACTTTTGATGCTATTTTATCGTATTTGACTTGAGAGCAGTTTGGGTTGGAGTTGATCACAAATTTATGATGCATGGTACGTAGATGATACACGCATGGGCCACAAAAGGATGAGTTCTTCTCTGCTTTTTTTTCTTTTCTTTTCTGTGACTAAGGACAGTGTCCACTATTTGCGAGGATATCAGCACGAACCCAATCACAAGTACAGCAACTAGGAAAGTACTACATGAGACAGTTAAGACAAAAGCCCACACAGGCGGCTCGGTTAATTAGCCATTGGTGATTAGCCAATCCTAATTTGATCAACACCTTTTAATCAGCAGCGTTTATTATTGTCAAATCCTAATTTCAGGGGCCTTATGATGTCTGTTAAGCCGTAGGGATGATAAACATTATTGCAGCCATGATGGACCATAGCCTCTGGCGTGAGGGAACCGATCAGTGCGTAGAAAAATTCGTGTGGTCCGTCGTGATTGTCTCAATAATTGACGAGAATCTTGCTTGCTGCACCACCACACAATAAGCCTCTTTCTCAAGGAAAAGGGAATAAAAAAAGAACAGGCAATGGTCAAGCTTGGATCATCATCGTTTACAGCCCATCTGGCCCACTGAACCCGGAATAATCATATTTCTTTAAGTACATTATTCTTTCCCTTTCCCCCCCTGAATTTTATTTCTTTTAAGTACATTATTTCATCTCCTGTGTGTTCACTTTTGGTTCTGTTTGTATTAGGTTGGCAGAAGCAAAGGCAAATACACTACTACGATGGCATGATGACAACGGTACATTCGCACATCGTGTATAAGTCAGTGAGATTTTTAATTATGGTGTTGTTTACACAAAACCATCCTATAGAAAGAAAAGAAAAGAAAAAGACTTGATAATCGACATGGAAGTAAGCAGTATTAGCAAATCAGGATAAGTGACTTACATTACAGTAGATTTTGTTGAGCTTCCACTCTGCAGTTGTAAGTTTGTGGATTGCTCGCTACCCTTAGGATCACAATGAAATGATCATGATGTCTGCTTGTTTCTTGATTAGAGGAATCTGCCTTTTTGGCGAACAAAGACATAGCAAATCAACGCCTCCTTTATTTTTGTCATCAGAAACATCTTTCCTCATCATGTCACTCAAGTTGCAACAAGCTTCAGTCCGTGCAGTCTGCAGATCATCAGTCCGTGTGCGGCATCAACGAAATGAGAGTCCAAGAGGTTGTTTCCTCTCTTTTTTGGTTCTATGGTTAGAACTTAGAAGAGTGGTAAGTGTTAGATGTATTATTATCCGTGTATTCCTTTGTTGTATAAGAGGTTATCATAACTGTACATGTATATATATTGGCTCATTGATCTCATGATGAATACAAGGGCTATTCATAACATAATATCATAGTGTACCTAGGGTTTTATTTCGTCACACCGCCGCCGATTCTTTTTCAGCTGCCACCTGGATTTGTCTGTCGCTTGTCGTCTTCTGCCGCCATTGGTTTCTCTCTTTCATTGCGCCACCCAAGCTTGCTACGTCTCTGCCGTCGGGTTCATCCTCTCCTGACAATGCTTGATCCACCAACCGTCAATTGGAGGCCCGATCTGGCGTCACTTGAGGCCGCGCCACCTCGATCCGAAACCGCATCTTCTTCAACGAGTCCAAGGCCAAGCCATCTTCGTCTTCATCGTGCCACCCCTGTCTCCGATCGACCGAGCTCGTGCCCGCGTCCGCTGTCTTCTAGCATGCAGCCGATTGGTGCTGATCCGCCACCGCTCGGGGAGCCGCTGCCTCGCCGCTCACTGACGTTGCCCCGATTACCGCCGCTTCGGGGCACCACCGTGGCTGCCGCTCGTCTCTGCACGAACCCCCATATGCGTGGCCAGCGTCTTTGGGAGTTTCTTACCGGTGAGTTGCCTTGCTCATCTCGCCCTACTCCACCTGCTGAGATTGTGCTCCCGAAAACTACTTTCGAAGACGCTCGTAAGGAGGCATCTGATGCTTTTGAGGATGCTATGAAGACTTTTCAGACTCAATATGCTACCTACAAGACATAGATTGATGAGAATGCACATGCCTCTACTATTCTGGTTGCTAGCATGGTGGTGCAATTCATTGGGGATGTGGTTGGTTTGGCTTCAGCACAGTTAACGTGGACACATCTGCGCAACTACTACGAGCTGTCTGGTGATTCCTTGTATCTTTTTGTTATGCATCAGGAGCGGTCACTGCAGCAGGGAGAGATCATGTATGGCATCTGGTTATTCTGTTGTATGGCATCTGGTGCTGTTTATGTTTGGAAAAGAATGTTTTGTTGTTGATGTGCATTGTTGATGTAAGCGAGGAAAGTAATGCTATCTTTGATTGTTAAAATCAGAGTACATGAGTTACACATATATATAGTACAGCTATCATGTGAACGTGTACAGCTAACATATGAACGCGTACAGCTATCATGTGAACACGTGATCCCTCGAAAGAGAAAGCGTCATGCATGTAGGAAGCCGAGGCACCATTCTGTCTAACACGCCCCGCAGTCGGAACGTCGCCAAGACGGATATTCAGACTGGACCTAAATTCGGTGAAGACAGAAGTCTCGCGGACGACGGTCCGGCGATGATGATCCGGCGTGATGACTACGGTAGACGGGGCGCTCGGAAGGCCGTGAAGGGAGGGCCGGGTCGACAAGCGCGCCACGTCACGCCACGACGTTATCGGAGGAGAGGAGGCGTCGGATAGGTCAAAGCCGAGGCGGTGAAGTCCGGAGCCGATGAACGTCGACAGGTCAGCAGGGTGACGCAAACCGATCTATGATCGGAAAAAATAGAGAAAACTTGATTTGAAGATAACGGGGGAAACCTCTAATTGGTAGCCGATCGGATGATCGGTGACACGACTTAAACTATGGGTTGCGCAGCCCCCGGGAGAGATCATGGAGATAGGATCATCTCCCAGGGGCGGGGCGGCGGAAGCTGTAGAGGCGACGGCTCAGGAGCGGTACCGCTCTGATACCATGTAAGCGAGGAAAGTAACGCTATCTTTGATTGTTAAAATCAGAGTACATGAGTTACACATATATAGATTACAGTTATCATGTGAACGCGTACAGCTATCATATGAACGTGTAATCCTTTGAAGAGAAGACGTCATGTATGTAGGAAGTCGAGGCACTGTCCTGCCTAGCAGTTGAGTTAACTGCAGGACAACATGTAAAAGGAATCGAGAACAGGTAACACAACTGTAAGTGTTGACAAATTGGTTCTAATGTATTATTAATGCGGAATGCCTGCTTGGTAAAACCATCCAAATTGACACGATTTTGCCTACGATGTTTAGATCTTTTAAAACCAAAATCCGAAACCCCTGATTATCCAAATAAATTGTGCCAACAAACTACCACAGTAGCACTCTTAAATTTAATATCATAAATAAGAGAGAGGGACGGTCGATCGCCTTAGCAGTGACCTCATGGATCAGACATTTACGCTCCTCAGGTAGGTTCCATGCTCCTTTCAGTCATGGTGCCCATGTTTTTGCCGTCAAGAGCTTATTTGGAGCAGATGGATTGGATAAAGGCGCAGAAAGCATTTCCTGAATTAATCAAGAGGAGAGCCGGCCAAGGATCTGGAATCTGGATCACCGGTACCTTTTTTTAAGGTAATGGGAGAGAAATCCTCTCCCGTTCTCTCTGTATCCGAGGTTACATACTGCGTAAAGTTTATTGTACGTACCAAAAAAAAATTTAACTAGGCAAAACCATAACCTTAAAAATCAAAATGAAGTGGCAAAATAAACGCCGCAAAAGCATAAACCAACTGCAAAACACTAGCCGTAAAAGCAGCAAGCATCCTTCTGAAAGTAAACAATGAAATAACACTTCGCCAAACAGCTCGAATCCTGTTACATAGCTTCCACCCATTCCTTTTGAAATCTCCCTTGTAATGACCTCCAAAACTTTGCTCTCAGCTACCAAGGACTCCCTCCTTCCATGTCATTGCAAAGACGACCAAGAGTGGATCCAATGGATACATCGGAATATTATCTGTAAAGGATGGCCAATAACTTTATTGTCGAAAACGACATCATTACGACATAACCAAATAGACCAGCATAGTTCAGCCACCCCCACCAAAATATTTTCTTTTAAATCCGAATTGGTTTGTTAATGTTAAAAGTAATTTGGACTATGCGCCAAGCAAAACGGGCAAAGCGACATTCAAAAAACAAGTGTTGTGTAGTCTCCGTTTGATCACAAAAACAAATTGTGTCATCTCTCCGATGTCGTTTTAATCAATTATCCTTAGTCAAAGTAACTCCTCTACAAAGGTACCACAAGAAGATTTTTATCTTAAGGGGTACTTTAACTCTCCATAAGTTTTGATATCGAAAACGACAATTGGTATTACCCAAAACATCATACATAGATTTGACTTAAAATAATTGTCCATTCCTATACAAATTCCATTTAATTGTATCTTTATCCATGGTAAGATGAGTATTGGTTATTCTTACCATAAGATTATTGAAAGAAGCAAATTTGGGCCAATAATCGCTCTCCTAAAACTCAAATTTAAAGGTGTAGTTCCTAAAACATTTGCATCCAAAGCATGTTTATTCCGGACCATGTTAAACAAAGTTGGATAAAGTTCATAAATAAGTCGATGTCCAACCCAAATGTCCTAACAAAATCTAATTTGTTTCCCATCTCCAAGACTAAAAGAAAAGTATTGAATAAAACCATGCTTTACATTCATCAATTCCTTCCAAAAATGGGAATCCCAAGGTTTACTCTCAACTTGAGAGACCAACTTATAATTCAAATACTTATTCGTAAGCAATTGCTGCTAAAACCCTTCCTCATTCAAAAGTTTAAACAACCATTTAGCCAAAATGCACTTATTTTTTGTCTCGAAGTTCTGAATTCCTAGGCCACATTGGTCCTTGGTCCTACAAAGGATATTCAATTTAGCCAACCTATACTTTTTTATAGTTGTCACTGTGCTAATAAAATTTGGTCCTAAAAATATCTAGACATTTAAAGACCCCCTTAGGGACCTAGAAGAAAGAAAGCATAAACATAGGAAGCCTACTCAAAACCAAATTTATAAGTACTAGTCTACTCAAAAGATATCAAGAGAATGGTTTGCAACTGACACACCTCGTGCATTGTATTGGTCATCTATTTATATACAAGTACATAAGTACGAACACTACATAAGTACATTAGTGTTAATATTCTCGTATGTGAACACTACATAAGTACATGAGTGTGAATATTCTCACATGGAATTTTTGGCCGATACGGTCGGTTTTGATATGGTATTTGCGATTTTAACCGGCGCTAATTGACGACGCTGCTGCGCGCAACATACAGCGGGCGACGCGGTGCATGGCGCAGAACTGGCGTGTGGCCGCACGTCATTGTAGGGCCGCCGCGCAAGGCCGGCGGCACGTCTCGTTGGCCAAGGCAAGGCCAAGCACGCCAATGCCAGCAAGGCGCAGGCGAACTGCGCCGCGTAGCCTTGTGCCAACAGGCGCGCTGCCTGCTGGCGGGCGGTATGGCGGGCCCGCGCCGCGCGCCGCCGGCGTGAGGTGGCGAGCACGAATAAAAATGTTGGGTGGCCCTATTACCCACCGTCCATCCTCCCTCCTCCGCACATCCGTCGCCCCATCCAGAATTCCGGCCAATACTTACGAATTTCCGCCAAAACGCGACTCCTCCTTCACTCGCTTATAAATACCGAACTCGCACTCGCTTCTTAATCATATCAATTGCGTTTGATTCTCGTTCTTGCGCTCGTCGCCGAGAACTCGAGAACGTAATATAATTAATTTTATTGGGAGGTAATTGTTTTCTCGCTTCGCCACTCTTCCTCCAGAAGGGTGATTTATTACTTCTCAGAAGGGTGATTTATTACTTCCTCGGAAGGGTGTAATTTGTGTTATGATTTTGCCGTTATTGCCGTAGTCGTAATTAGTTAGTCTTTGTTAGCTAGTCGTAATTAGATAGTTTAGAGGTAATTAATTAGTAGTAATTAGTTAGTCGAGTAGTAATGAATTAGTTTAGTGCTAATTAATTAGTCGTAATTAGTTTAGTAGTCATCGTTCTGATATGAAGTAAGTGGAAATAAAGTAATCGGTATTTTTAGTGGTAATTAATGAACCGTAATTAGTTAGTTTATAGATAGCTAATTAGTCGTAATTAGTTAGTTCACCGGTAATAAATTAGTTTAGTGCTAATTAATTAGTCGTAATTAGTTTTTACAAAGATATCAAGTAAGTGGAAATAAAGTCTTGGTATTTTGTAGTGGTAATTAATCAACCGTAATTAGTTAGTTTAGAGATAGTTAATTAGTCGTAATTAGTTAGTTCAAGAGTAATGAATTAGTTTAGTGCTAATTAATTAGTCGTAATTATTTAGTGGTTGTTGTGGGTTTAGGTATTTTCGAACATGCAAGACTTGATTGTATTTTACTACGATGGCCTTGTACGAGCCGGACACGATGGGTTGGACTGTCGAGATGCCAAGACAAGGTGGTCCGGCGAGGGGCTCCACGCGATGAATATTCACGAGTCGCAAGTGCATCCGGAGGAGTTCCTCACGAGCCAAGGACGAAGAAAGTTATAATTGAGGCGATCACCGCACCAATTATGTGTGGAGCTCAGAAGGTGGATGGAAGCATAGCATGGAGGCAAGACATGGAGATTGTCTCCCACCGAGGCGGCCATTCACGGAAGCCTATGGTGTACGCCAATTTCGTACATAGGGCGCCTGAAACCCGATGATGCCGAGGTTCGCATAAGCGGCAAGCGCACTTCGAAGCTCAAGATGGCAAAGACGGAATGTGCCTCGGAGGAAGTCCCGTGCCTAATTTTGAGCCAAATGAGGGCGGAAACATGGTGGTCGGCCCGCATCGACCGCCACGAGTATCTACCGGACGAGACTCTCGGTTGGAGTCCGACGAGGACACCGACCCAAGCTCGGATGGTACCGACGAGGACGCACACGGCCGGTGGTCCTTACGTGGCATCGAGACTTGATGATATCGCGGTGCGCTCGCTCGTACTACCGCAAGAAGAAGGCTCGGTGGGGTTTGAAGCCGACACCCTCTTAGTTGGGCGCGCTTCCGAACAAGGTGGCGTGCAACAAGCTATAGCACGCACGCTTTGTCCATCACCGTGTACCGAGTGCACCGGTCCAACCTGTGAAGCACGCAGTGAAGTGCATAGTAGAAGGCTGCCCTGGCAAGGTCAGCGCTCTCCGAGCAAAGATCTTTGGCTCGGTCTTCACGGTCAAGGAGTTGATCGACCACACCTGCGAGCTCAGCGAGCCTCGCGGCAAAGATCGGAACGTGACTTCCGCATATGTTGCAAACCTCATCACGCACCTAGTTGAGGCGGACGTGTCTGTCTCCCCCAAGCTGATGATGTCGGAAGTCGTCAATCAGGTTGGCTATCCAGTTAGCTACAGCAAGGTTCGACGAGCCAAGCAGAAAGTCATCGAGACTATGCGGGACATACGAAGAGGCGTACAACCTTGTGCCGAGATTGCTTCACCAGATTGCCGGATCAAACCCCGGCACGTACATAAACAAGCTGGAGCGTGAAGATGCTGAAAAAGGGCCCAACCACTTCATACTGGATAGGGTGTTCTGGGCTTTCGCTCAGGCCATCAGGGGCTTCAAGTTCTGCCGTCCCGTGCTAACGATGGATGGCACTTTTCTCACTGGGAAGTACAAGGGCACCATCCTCACCGCGGTGGCGCCGGCGCGAATGACCAACTTCTCCCGGTTGCATTTGCCATTGTCGAGAGCGAGAACACATCCAGCTGGCTGTGGTTCTTGGAGAACGTGAAGAGGGCCGTGGTGGGAGACCGGGCCAACGTCTGCCTAGTCACAGACCGCAATGCTGGGTTGTTGGCGGCCATCAACATCATGCAGCGTGGGATGGATCCATCTCACCAGTGGAACGACGCAATCCGGTGGTGCATGAGGCATCTTGCATCTAACTTGTTCACGCGGTTCCGCATCAGAACTCATGAAGACGCTCAAGGCATTGTGTATGCGTAACCGGCCGACGGAAGTTTGAGTCTATTTGAGAGACCTTGAACACCGGACTACGAGACATACAAGGAGTCCACTCCGGAGAGGAGCAACCTAGTAGCGCCATAACCTTCTCCCAGTGGATTAACGACCACGCCCCGAATTGGAGAAATGGTCCCTCCTCTATGACAAAGACGGTGCGAGGCGGCGTTATGACGACCAACATGTCCGAGGTCTACAATAGCGCCCCGAAGGTGTGCGCGGCTCCCTATCACCGCGGTTGTCCAGAGACATGGACTCGCACCGCTGGTTATTTCGTGAATAGAGCCACCGCAGCCAAGCGGCGGATGGACGAAGGCAAGCAAGTGGTCGGAGAACATGCGAGACACATGGATCGGAAGATGGAGAAGGCCCGAATGCACGACATTCGGTGATCGACTACCAGCGTAAAGTACGAGATCAAGCTTCGGCGTAAATACGCCAATAGTCATGCTAGGGGGAAAGAAAGCAGCATGCACCTGGGTGATGTGGCGACATGCACCGCAACAAGCCAAAGCTCTTCCACAAACCATGCTCGACGTGTACAAGGCATGTGCACAAATGCGGCAGATGGCTACACCATACATCTCTCGAGTACTACGACATGCGGCACCTATTCGGTACATGGAGCGAGAGTTTCACTCGTATGGTTTGGAAATGAACTACAAGGATCTTTGGCCCGACATGGTGCAATCGGGTCCCAACAGGACTTGAAGAGAATAGGAAGGGCGACGGCAGACGCGCGCCCGAATGACATGGATGCTAGTCAACGTATCAAGATTAGCCGCGCATGATGAAGTGCGTGATATGCAAGACCCCCGGCACTCAATGAAGGATTGTCCCAATGACCTAGTTCGTCCGGTCGCCACTCGGTGTCGTAATTTAAAGTTTTTCTGTCTTGCTTGTTATGTACAAGCAAAATTATACGAGACCCGCTATGGACTCTTCGCAAACTTCTACAAGAGGATGTTGCGAGCGCAATCGCTTGCGCAGAAGAGGAAACTAAAATACCCGGATTTTTCAATGAAAGATGCTCCAGTGCCACCACGCTTGTCGGTCCGAAGTGTGTGTGTGGTGAACCGCAGAGATCATTCATCCACACACCTGCATACACGGCCGCCCGGGCGCACTACAAAGCGCGCCACTACATGGTAAGCGTTTTTTCGCGCAAGATCGATTTTCCTCCCCTGTTTAATTCCTTCAATTTTTAACTTCATCCCCACGTAATGCACGGCCCGAGATGCGCCGCCACTTCTTCCAAAGGATTGACGGCCCGAGATGTACGACATGGCATTCATCCAAGCAGAGTACATGCTAAACTACTCGGTGCGGCCGAGAACTTCTCACGGTGGAAACCTTACGTACCAGATGAGGAGGCACCGAAGGACCCCAGTAAACTCCCGAGCGTAATCCATATCGACGACAAGGGAAAGGCTCATGCAAACGTCAGTTATGAAGAAATTACATCCTTCTTATGATTTTCACTATACGGTGTACTTACATCATGCAAACGCAGGACATGGACGACTTCGACACACCAGCCCGACGTGGACATTCCCGTAACAAGGGCAAGGAAAGGCTCATGAGGTCGAGCCGCCGCCACAACAGATCCGGCCGCCCAAGGCCATCCGTATCCACGACGCCGCTTATGAAGAAATTACATCCTTCTTATGATTTTCACTATACGGTGCACTTACATCATGCAAACGCAGGACATGGACGACTTCGACACACCAGCCCGACGTGGACAGTCCCGTGACAAGGGTAAGGGAAAGGCTCATGCGGCTGAGCCCGGTCGCCACAGCGTATCCGGTCGTCCGGGAGCAATCTACATGGACGACGTGAGTTATGAACAATTGACATTCTTGTTACGTTTTGTACTGTACGATGTACTTACATCATACAATCGCAGGTACGGACGACTTGACATACCACCGACGTGGAAAGTCCGCGATAAGGGAAGGCTCCTTCGACCGAGACCCACCGACGTCGAGACAAGGCTCCTTTGCTATGGCGTAGCGGAGACAAGTAGCACACATCGTTAAGTAGTTGCTACCCACATGTTGTACCGGCATCTTCATAATCGCAAATGCGGTCTCCCGAATTTTAAATTATAGCAAATGAGGTAAAAAAAATGAAAATTTTTGTGTTTGACAAAGTGTACTTGATTATGTAATTTTTCTATTATTTTATTTATTAAGAATCTTTTGATATAACGTTGCTTTCGTACAGATCAATTAATGTAGTACAATGAAAATAGCATAACACGTGAAACTATACGGCCACTCGTTCGAGCCACTACTCTCCTCGTCATTTGCGTCGCGTCAGGCGCTGCCTTGTTTTGCGCCGAGCATGACCCGTGGAATACGCCCACCGCCTCGGAGAACGCGTGTCGGTTCGGAGGGGGTACGAGACCGTTGAGGCGGAGGTAGACCAAGAGATCGAGTCCGGAGCGAGTCCGGTATGCGTACATGTCGCCTTGATGAGACGTACGACCAGGGGACACTTCCGAGGAATTCATCCACGACGGAGGCTAGAAAACCACTCTGAGGGCCACTCTGGGGGTACGATGCCTGCAACTCCAGTTGCGCGGATGAACTCTCGCCTGGAGTATACCGTGGGGCACCGAACCCGGAGGACATCTGCTCTTGAACGTCACGGGGCAAATAACCCGGAGGAGCTCGCCACAGACGCTAAAACCCCGGCCGCCATTGTCCTTGCCTCAAGCGTCGTGTCGCTCCCGGTAGGAGTTGGGAGGCCCGTATCGTCGTCATCAGTCGATGTGAACTGGCCGTCACCCCCAGGGGCTGAAGGCTGCAAGACGAAACGATGTTAGTACAAATGAACACTCTGGATGTAAACTAAGAACCTCGTACCTCCCGGATGTGCAGTGCAGATGACCGAGGGGGGGCGGCAGGCTGTGTACCGGGTCCGGACGACAGAAGTGATTCATCCCGACGGACCTACGGCGAGAGAACGGCATGATGTTAGCGGAACGTAAGGCATAATTACAAAACTTGATGTAAATTTGTACATAGCGACTTACCTGTGCGGCGACCTGGCCCGCAGATGACCGACGGGGAACGCTACGACGCCTGCCGGACTCGCTAGGTCGTGGTGACCTAGCGGTGAGCACGCCCCCACTTGCGTGCCGTCATAAGACGTCGTCCCTAGAACGACCAACGCTCAAGTTCTTTACTATCTTCTTCATCTCCGCCGAGATGTGCTTTAAAACTTTTATATATGCCGACGGGTTCTATCTCGGTGCGAAGTTGGGCCTCGTCCGCTGCGCTCTGACGCGCACCGCCCGCTCCAACTGTAGTGACATATGTAACAGGTTCATTAACAAAAAATACGAATATCGTCAACAAAACTGCGAACCAGAGGTTGTAAGTGTCGTACGGCGTCGTCATGTCTTGAAGCGCTGTGACGGTCGTACGTGCGGCGGAGGGTCTCTTCGTGCGTCTGACATGTCACCTCCTCTGGCGCCCGGAGGAGGAATGGTGAGTCTTGCGCGTTCGTGGCATGTACCACTCCATGTACGCAGCGACGATCGAGGGTCATGTGGACGCGGCTCATGCCATACATCCACGTGCACCCCGTGAAGCCATGTCCGAATCCATCGTGGTGCATTTGCCACCCAAAATATGCCCACCGACCTCGATTGCTGCATTTTGGAAAGATTAATGTTACAAAAGAAGACGTAAGGATCGCAAAATTACTTGATGAAATTTAACTCACGGTGTACATACTCGCTCCGTGGGCACGACGTTCGGGGGCACAGTGGTACATGACTAAATCGTCGCATTCGCACATGGCACGTAAGGCTCCACCATATGTGAGAACACCAGGTGGCAGGTCGTCGTCCACAAAAATCGTATGTGGATGTTAATATTCTCGTATGTGAACACTACATAAGTACATTAATGTTAATATTCTCGTATGTGAACACTACATAAGTACATTAATGTTAATATTCTCGTATGTGAACACTACATAAGTACATGAGTGTGAATATTCTCACATGTGAACACTACACAAATACATGAGTGGGAACACCCTCATATGTGAATATTAAGCACTACCTCTAGTGGAAACATCAGAACTAATGGGAATACTAAACAACCGTGGAAATTTAAGCAAAAATAATAATAATAATAATCTATTAACAACATCTGCTGTGAGTTCGTTAAAGTGTTTTGCAGAGAACCATATTGTAGTTTGTACGCATCACAATTCACAGCCGTCCAACAGTAACGCCTAATTCTAACAGGATTGGTGCAGGACACTCCATTCCACCACAAAGAATGCTTCCACGTTATGGCCCTCGGGAATAAAATCGCACAGATGTTAGAGCCCCTCGTGCACGAGTCCGATGGCAAGAAGAAGGCATGCTACAAGACACAGCCAAGGATCACCACCTGGAACTGCGTAATGTAGAACCCCTCGCCGCGCGCCGCAAACAATTCCGTCACCGGGCGGGGAAAGAACGGCACCCCCAAGGTGACGACGGCGCGCGCGTCGATGGGCCACGGGTGCCACGCCACCTCCGCGCCCGGCCCAGTCGTGCCCCACAACAAACGCCGATACACGGTGGCAAGCGCGTCAGCCATGCTTCGTAGTGGCCATGAAACCAAGAATCGGATGGTATGGCAAGAAAAGGCTGCACCTTGGGGAGACGGAGGTGGTCGAGGAGGGCGACGATGTGGAAGATGGAGTAGGCGGTGGGGGCTTCGGAGTCGCCGTAGCCGCGGAGGTCGGGGGCGAGGGCGGCCATCTGGTGGCGCCACGAGAATCGGAGCTGCGGGAAGCCGTGGATGAGGAGCACCGCCGGCGCTGCTCGGCGACGTCGAGGGAGACGCCAGCGTTCCAGTGCCTACCTCGCCTGCGTCTGGGCCGCTGGACTCCACGGTTGACTCTATGGTCGTGTGCTTGTCTTTTTCCCTCTTCTGTACGTCAGTGTGTCTGCTCTGATCAGTCCAAGACGAGATGCCATGGGATGCAGACACGGACAGTGTCCTTGAAGCGAAATTTAACACACAAAAAGAAGGAAAACTAACATTAATAACGGGTTTCCTTCCCCGTATTTCTTAACTACTGAGTTTATCTCGCTCACACTTCCACCCACCCCCACCCCCTCGAAACCCACCCCTAACCACCCACCTCGACCTCATCGTCCCACTCCCACTCCCACCTTCGTCGACGCCTAACTCGCTCCTCACCTCTGCCCTCACCCCCACCGCCACAGCCGAACTGGTCAGGAAGCGAAGAGGAGAGAGAGCCCGAGAGATCCGCGAGCACCCCAATCCATCGGTGATCGGTCGCCGGAGAAACAGCAGCAGCCCAGTCGATGGCGTCGCCGAATTCCGGCAAGGGGTGGAAACCGCCTCCTCCTCCCTGTGGCCCCTCCATAATCTCCGGGTCTCCATCCCTCCCCCTGTAGTCCTATAAAAAGTTCCAACTTTTTTACAAATCTTGCATATGTAGAGTTTTACACCAGGGCTATGGTCATAGTACAAAGCTTATGAGGATGAGTTTGTGGAGAGGACTAAAGGTAAGAGTTGTGTCTTTTTTTTTCTCTTCTCAAGGTGCATTTGTCGCACTAAGATAGTCCGTAAACAGTACTTGGTTTTATCTTGATTATAGGTACTATTTCTGATGCACTGGTTCTTGTGAGCGAGCATCAGGCGGAGGCAATTGGATGTGCCACAGTCGCATGATTTATCTTATTGAGAGGTAATTTTATGGTGGTGTTGTCGAAGCCTACCGCCATGGGAATCTTGTGCTTCTATGGAGCATGATATGGGCAAGCCATGATTGATTAATTGCGTTTTTGTACTTTCACTAGTAGGGTGCTCGTGCGTTGCAACATATTTTAAATAAATAATACTACAAATACTAAATTGTGTTAATGTTTAACCCAGTTATGTTATGACTGAATAGTATACCATTGAAATTTTAAAATATGCCAGGCTGCTCTCAATCTTTGGTTCCCAACCTACCTTTTCTTTTACCGCTCTAGCTCTATCAAAAGGAGAGAAAAAATCCCCACTTTTACTACTCAATCTCTTTTCATTACATGTACCATAAATAGTTAACATCTAGAAATTTATCAATTTACATAAAACATCTTTGATGATAATTTTGCTCAAATCTATGCGAAGATCACTTTATGAAATCAAAGACTAATACCGGGGCGAGGAGGGTGGAGCGGTTTAGCGTGGGGTGAAGGGGGGAAGAGAAGCGAGGCGGCGGTTTGGCGTGGGAGTGAGAGGGGTAAACTCAGAATTATAGTAATTAAGATAATAGGCATGTTGCTAATGTACTTATATGCTCAAATTTTGTGACACCTCATAATGGTGACTTTTGAAATGTTAAAAAAGCAGCAAGGTTATGTCATGAGTTTGGATAATAAAAACGTTGGTGTGGGGATAAAACTTATGGTTTGGCAAATCCTGAAAGCATGATCCATCCACAGGCCACCAGCCTCCAGGTTTATTGTCTTAGATTTTTTGAACTGGTTTGGTTCCTCCTATATATTCATATGTACACAATTACATTCTTGGGAAATGATATTGACCAGAAAAAAACAACAAAGCTGGTGGAAATGTTGGAAATGTTTGCTAGGGACTTCTTGGAAATGTTTCCGAAGAACAAGTGAATTACTAAGATGAAAGGGTTCATGAGATTTGTGTTAACACTTATCTTGCTGTTTAGATCAAAATACTGTGAGATTTCATGACACACTAATAGACATTGAAAGAAAAATGGATTGCATGTTGCCAGGAGTGTATTTCATTTGTGTAATGTTCACGAGTGGGTCTCACTACATCTCACTCAGTCGCAGTCTGCCATCTCAAATCACAATGTTTATATCTTGTGTGATCTTAACAAACTGACAAAGTAGTTTAGAAAGAACATTTCCACATAGAATATATCTTCCTCATATTGCTCTCATTTTGTTTGTCGAGTGCCCTTACACAATTCTCGAATTGCTCTCTTCCTCTTATGGGAATATATGGAGATTAGAGGTAAGCAGTGTAAATTTTGCTTTGGTGTTTGTGTGTGAAGGTTTTAGGAACATTCATTACAGATTGAGACAAAGGTGCAGAAATTTGCAAGGAGGTGCTTGAAATGCAGGGTCTCCAAAGGTGTATACATTAAAATCAATCGATGCAATCAAATCTTCAAAAATCTGCATAGTGAGTTTTTTCCCAGGAATGTCTAAATACTTAAAATTTATATGTCTGAATGTGAGGCCCGGGCTCCCATCGATGAGGCTACCGGCAGAAAAGTGGTTCCCCCACGCATTGGAGACGGAGGTGAACACCGGATTGGTGCTCATGGCCACGACAGCGTGTGTATATCATGCCGGCCTAAATTAAGTATCAAAATTTTATCTTTATTTTTTTTCACTTCATTATCAAATTAGATGCTTAAAAATGTTACATGTGCACTTTTTGGATGTTCCTGCATTTTTTGATTTCTGCATGTCTTCTGAAACAAACTATTTATCTCAATACAACTATTTTCGCTGCAGAAATTTTATGTGAAGATTTCTCAAATTAAACGAGTTGGTTCTAATTCACACTTTTCAAGTAGGCCACCTATTCATTTTTCCTAGATTACTGTTCATTTTTCTAGATTAATTGTTTCAACCCGGAATCTTCATTGGAACCAAATTTAAATGGCCCTTCTCAGATTGCAGTGATAGAAAAAAGTTATGCAGTCTTAGTTAGAAAATTTTCTTTGTTCTAATCAAATTTCTCACCTTGTAAAAATTATGAAACACACTAATCATATTTGGACTAATTATGCATTTTGTATAAAGAGGAAACATATAATACTATAGTAAATATTGTTAGCCTTGGAATGCCTTTTGGATCCCGTCGTAATACACATGCAATCGACTACAAAGATGTTCTTGCGTTCTAGGTGTCTTATGTAGTAACTAGGATGTTTTTTTGTCTTCATGTTTGACGAGAAACAACGTCAACTACTAAATGTGTACATATATGTTTTTCTTGATATGTGTAAGGCAAATTTAATGTTCATTGTACGATATGGGTCACGTAAGATGATAGGTACCATTCTCTTTTGAGACTCCGTTGCAACGTACGGACACTCTACTTTTTGTATGATCTTCGTTTCTATTTTTGCCTAGTCTCTACCACATTTTAAGCTGTTGCTCTAACTGTCTATGGAATTCCGCATTTTAAGCTGCTGCTCTAACTGTCTATGGAATTCCGCATCATCCTTCCTCCCTCGAAAAAATGATTAGTTGAATCCACCATAAATGGTTTATTACATTTAACCCCTTGCATTGTTATATTAACTAATGTCTGTTCAAGTGTGTGACCTGTGTAGATTAGCACTGTCGAGATACCATCATTTTGCTATGCATGGGGCATCAACAAGAACTACTGTTTAAGATCTGAGAAATGTTGTACTTCAACAGCTTCTCTGTTTTTATTTTCCTGGAGAAGTACCTCAATCTTTTGACATCTCTTTACATATAATATACAATAGATTTGTGATGTTTAACTTTTTTTGTTATTTTGTAGAATGTGTTTCCATTCTCTTTATGTCACAAGCTAGAGATGAGGATGTGTCTTTCAAAAGGCTGTTGCATGAACTTCATTTTTACATTTCCATTTTTGTTTTTATTTAATGCATGATGTGTACTTTATTTGTTGGTTTGTACTTAATTTACATGATGGTATGTCAGTAATTTATGTATTGAAGTAAATTATGGAAAAATATTGCTTCTAACATTCATTTTTAGAATTATCATATAGAATTCTTGTTCTCTCATGTTGCACTATTGTGATGCATGTATGTAAAATTATCTTTTCATTACTTGATTTGCTTTATGTGTTAAAAGAAAATATTATTTCTGTAAGGTTTAGGGTTCCGTTGCAACGCACGAGCATCCTACTAGTTTTTTTACGAAATTTGTGAATTCTTAACTGAACTGAAGTTCCATTTTTCTCTCTTGAGTAAACTCTAGCCTCTGTTGCAATTATTTAGAAGAGGGAATTTTCATGTTGGAAGTACGATAAAAATAGGATTGGGTAGCCATTTTTCTATAAGCAATGGGAACGATACCAAACATACAATCTGAAAACTCTAGACAGAGGACCTGGATGGATCAGTTTCTTGTCCAGTCGATGAAAACATACAGTCTTGAAACAAACACGTCCTTGCACACTTAACTCTGATTTCAGCAAGTTCATAGGCAGACAGATAGGAAGACAAATCTACGAAATCCGTCAGTGGGGCAGATAAACGGTGTGAGACCCTATCAACATATGATTCCAGCATGTTCATAAGCACACAGATAGCAAGAGAAATTTAGCAAATCACAGTTAAATCTGCATTTCTTTTAGGCTCGTATCAGCGAATTGACACGGTACACACTTGCTTATTCTGTATATATATCATTGATGGTGATAATATATTCACGACTCGACATGTGCGCAACTCATGTACAAACCACCACAGCATGTTAAGCTTTGCGTTTCAATAGAAGGGTGCTTAAAAAATAAGCCTAAAACATCTCATCTCCCCTTGGACGAAATTTCACAGTAAGGAAGGCTGGCTGGCGAGTAAGGGGTGGCCAGAAGAGCCAACCAATGCCAGCTACACTTTGTCATCATGGAACCACCATCTGGTCTCCTTCGGTGACCTCCCGTTGCGGCAGTTCCTCACATAGCGGTCATTGTCCGCTGGACGTTGCTGCAACCAAGACTGTAGCTAGTTAGATAACAAATAAGGATAAGCATGTTTGATAATTTGAGGGAGCTGGGTAGGTGTAATGTGTAACCTTTGCCGGCGAGCTAGACAACATGGACAAGATGCTGATACAGACTGAACTCACAGTCATCGCTGGTGACCATGAATCATACAATATATCTGCAGATGAGAAGCAGCAGGAGCTGTTATACCTTACAGTCATTACATGATTACAGTACGTAAATCAAGCAGCAAAAGTGTAGTCCATGCCCCTCAGCAGTAGCAGCAGCAAAAAAAGTCAAGTACATCTCTTTTTGAAGAAACAAGTTCAGAAAACAAAACAATGAGGCCAAATGCTCAAATGATAAAAGCAGAGGTTAAGATGCTTCCTTCTGGGGAGTTCTTTTTTTTTTTGAAATAATATTTTTTTAGCGGGAAAGATGCTTGTTGTAGAAAAAGTCACAGATTCTATTCACAATGGGGTGGGTTTGGAATTTGGGGTGGGGTGGGGTGGGGTGGGTTGGGTTTAGGGGTTTTATAGAGAGCACTAGCTCCGAGTATGGAGCTCACAATTCTCACAAAATGAGAAACTACTAAGAATAGTTGCCACAATTGCAATGGCAATGTTACCGCAATGGATAGAAAAGGGCAATAGTATGAAGTATGGGATGCAGTGAAAATGAATGGTGTAACATTGATGACTGCAATGATGGAATGAACGAACAAATTTCTTTGATGTTGTGGTTAGCAAAAAGAGGAAAAAATGTAAACTGAAACTATGCTGGAGATACCATTAAGATGGAAACTTGAGTTTTGGATTTAGGGTTGCCAACTGCTTATTTTAGTATCAGATTTAGTATTTTTATTTGTTTATGAAATCAGATAATAAATGGCACATTCAACATTGGAAGAAGAGCGGGAGAACATAGTTATGTCCTGGATACAGATAAACAAGTATGTGAGTTTCGAATGTTTACTTTCACAAATAGCATATTTGCTTAGACTTGTTATGATTTGAAATAATATATGCATACAGTATAGACACACAACTTAATGTGAACACCATACACTTCCACATGAAGGATACTGCCAAAAAAATCACATAGCTACTTTAAGTGTTCCATTTATTAGTCTACGACTAAATACTGTCACAATGCATTCGCGGCTACTTTGGTAATGGGAAATAATAGCGTTATCCAAGAAACATGAGAACCAACATCCTAGACACACAATAGTTTAGACAGTGAATTGGAGAAGCATGCTATAATCCTAGCTATATCTCCATGCTAATGTCCAGTCCTTCATAAACTTTCCAAGAGGTTTATCCCCGCCAAAAAAAAACACACCTTTCCAAGTGTCAACCAACCTAACATGCTTCCTCACCCAAGGTGTTATCACCTGAGATACTCTGCTTACTTTTACATAGGATAATATGCATTCATATTCCAAGTTCAAAATGTACTCGTTACTTAGGTACCTCAGCAAGTAAAAGTTAAGAGAGAAAAAACAATGTGATTTCCATTAGTATTACATTTTTATTAACTTTGGAACTCATCACTACAATGAAGTAAAAAAACATTATATTTGACCAAAAAAATTAATTGACACAAGAGTAAAACTCATGTTTCTATTCTGTGCAATCAAAAATGAACATCAAGCATACTACAAGCCTGTATGATTACTATGCAAAGTGAGGGGATTTTTTTTCTTCATTGTTTTGAAATCTATGCCACTTTAACAAGAAATACCTACTTCAACAGATTGACCAAAAAAGCAATTTTATGGATCTCAAAATGGAAAGGAAAAAGAGGTGTAGCAACATATGTCATATACAATAATACAACTGGCGCAGAACTAACATACATACATGAAGACAAAGGACAATAACAAGTGCACCATCTACAGAGCTTAGAGATAGAATTTCAGAGGGAGGAGTGAAAGCCAGCAAAGAAGAAAAGGAGTTATCACTCGTCATAGAGAATAAGACAGAACACAAGACTTCAAACTTTCCGCTAACAACTAACCATTATTGAAGCATTGACGAATGACGATAACTATAATATTAGTTAGGAAAAAGAATCAAGCCACCAACATCCAAACATTATGAGAACTTAGAAGGCGCAAGCACAAAACACCTGCATTTAACAAGGTCATGCATCTGGTAATCCATCAAGGACATGCAGCAACAGAATGAAAAGGTGGGTTGGAGCATCTCAATTGCGCAGCTACACTAAAAACTGCAAAAGCACACCTGGCTAAGGTGGTGGCTTTCCGCTAACAAATGGAATCTTAGCACCAAACTGACAGCAAGATGGAAGATTAGGTTAGGCAAAGAATATTCCCATACACCACGAAGCTAATCAAAAGCATCAACATGGAGACATAAACATATCTCCTCCAAGAGAGAAGAAGCATAAGGAACAACTTTACCTAAACAGATGTGCCCGTTGCTGTAAATGTGTGGATGCATCGGCGCCGGACTGAGAAAAATGACCTGAAAAAAGGAGAAGGTTATTGCCCAATCAAATCAAATCAAATGAAAGGAGCAGAAGAAAAGAAAAGGGAGAATTAAAGGCACAATCTTTTTCATGAAACCTCACCTGAGGTGCCTCCATGGGATAATGCTCGGGGAAATCGACCTGCAGCTGGTACGTCTCGCCGGCGTAGAGCGTTCCCGCCGCTCCGGTCACCTCGATTACCCACCTGTTTACTCATCAAAAGAAAATTATTCTATTTGGCAAGTATCCCAAATCCATCTCGACAAATAACAACAATCAGGAGGAACCCCCAAAGAGATCTATAAAAATCGAGAACAAAAAATGGGATAAAAAGAATCGTAAACCTTTGTGAAAGATGGAACCAAATCATCCACACCCAAAAAAGATCAATCAGAAAACATAACGAGGGAAATTGCAGGGATGCGGTCGTAAAGGAGGCACCTTTGGAGGTTATCCGAGACCTTGTGCTTGAACCCAGCGGGAGGGCCGACCTGCCACTCGGCGAGCTCCTTCTGCAGCCGATTGCAAGCGATCTTGCTCAGCGCCTGCGCACGCGAAATAAAAAGGGCGAATTATTAGCCAAATCGTGCACAAAAACAACCGCGCCGCCGCTCTACGGGCGGCGAATCCGATGGATTGGGGGAAGGAGGAGGGGAAGGGTTAGGGTTTGGTACCTTTCGGGAAGGAGACGAGGAGCTCGTCATGGTGCGGCGGGTTCTTGGGGAAGAAGGAAGGAGGCGAACAAGGGAGGAGGGCTCAGCAGTCCGCTATTCGGCCTTTTTCATTTCCTTGAGTGCTTTTTTTTCTCTTTTTTCTTTTCTTAACACACAAAACCCCGCCCCCTCTCTCTCTCTCTCTCTCTCTCTCTCTCTCTCTCTCTCCTTTTAAGAATCTAGTTTGTGCTAAGTGTAACACCCCGGCCCATCATCCGGGTCCGGAATGCTACCACTACACCTTATTCATTACAAACTTTGCGCAACTAATTTAACAACTAGTCATAATACAGCAAAAGTAAATTATCCAGGGAGCATGGTTTGCATTTGTGACTACATGTGATAAGGATGTGCTATTCTCCCTTCCCAGTGCAGGTCATCTGCGGTACTCACCTAAAAAAACAAAGTAAACAAAGGTGAGTCCGATGACTCAGCAAGCACATAATACAAACGATAAACACTGCCACCATATCATCATTTCCATCATTAACATTCCATTAGTGCAAAACCTCATTAACCTACCTACTCATTTCATTATCCATATATGCGAATGCACCATCATGCTCATGCTCATATGCATCTCATCAGCTGATACCGGTATCGCAGAGTGTTCACCCGTCGATGACATACTCTTCCCCCATCTTCGTTAGGATGGGGTCCTTGCATCGTAGGACTTTATCTAGTCCCCACAGATGTAAGACTTTATCTAGAGCACACCGGATTAGTCATGTAGCTTTCTCACCGACCGGACCGGAATAGTTACATGACTTTCTCACCGTCCTAGCTTATGCATTCTTTCCATGATGCAAATGCACATGTTTATTGTCATTAACATGATTATCATTGTCAACATTAACTGAATAGTCTTGTCGGTGTATTAGAACCGATCTTACGTAAAGATTGTTTGATTCGGGGGGTCTCCTAGAGATGAGATCACGCAGAGTGGATTGACACGGGATGTTTAGACAGGTTCAGGCCTTCTCCGGAGAGAATAATAACCCTAATCCTGTGTGTATGGTATTCTTGATGATCAAGTAAAAGACTAATACTATTACAGAGAATAGCACTTGTGTTCCTACTTGACTAGCTCTTGTTTGCTGTCTTTTTTGCCCTCCCTCTATCTCTCTGATTGATGCCCTTATATAGTCGTGAAGAAGTAGCCGTTTTGTCCTGCGGGAGATGCGCCTAATTAATCCAGTAATGGGCGCATGATGGCAGTAATTACCGCCTCGGCTTCTTCACGCCGTCCGCAATTATCTTCGGAGATAATGGGGTAGTTACACACCATTAATAAGCGGAATAATAGTGTGTGTAGACCGTTCGGATTCCTTAATCAATTGGACCCAGTCGCCTGTAGGTTTGATTATAAGGTGGTCGAAGTTTACCTGGTCGTAGAAGAACTTACGACGTGTAACAATCGTAAAGGACTTACGACGGTGCGATCGTGAGAAGGACTTACGACTATGTAGTGGTCGTAGAAGGACTTACGACCATGATATAGTCGTAGCAAGACTTACGACTATGGGGTGATTGTAGAAGAACTTACAATCACTTGTTGGGCTTCTCCTTATAGATAAGGGTACCTCTGGGACTATGTGACATCATGTTTACCCATAATAAGAATTATAGATAAAAGATAAAATGAGGATTATTAGATCCTCGCCATCTAGCCTGACTTCAAGTGAAAATAACTTACTTGGTAAAGGTTTCAGTAAATGGACTTACGACCATGAGAATGTCGTAGAATTATAGTCGAAGGAAAAACTCTTCGACATTTGAGTCCGCTTTGACCGAAATTTGCTTGGTCGGGAAGGTTACTACGACTATCAAAAGTCATAAAAACCCCTACGACCTTTGGTGGTCGTAGTAGGGAATCGGAAAAAACTCTTCCGATTGATACTTCCTTCGACTAGAAAAACTTGGTCAAGAAAGTAATTTTGCTTGGAGGTGACAATACGTACCTATTTTTTCTCGAGCGGACCATCGGGAATTGCAACCGCTCTCATAGACTTGTCCGATGAAGCGGTTCCGGCAGTACAACCATCTCTCATAGACCTATAGCCGAGACGGTTTCCGGCGGCGGAGATCGTCTTGATTATAAAACTTACCAGAGGTAGACTTGGGTTTTACCTTTCCCCAAATTACTCTCATTGTTCTTCGAGCTCTTGCTTTCTCCGTCTTCGACTAGGTTTCATCTTCTCGCCGCCAACCCAATAAAAACTTCTTGCTTACGAGCGAAATGGCCAAGAGAGTTTCGAATGGGAGGAATCGGAGATGGATGCGCTAAGATCAAGATCTTGGTCGATCTTCGGAAGATCCTGAGAAGGCTCGTGAAGTGGATTCCGCTATCGGGCAAAGATCGCCATCGGGGAAAATGGGCAATCCCCGCCTTCCAAGCGTATTGTGAGTGCGCCTTCGATTGCACCGCCACCCTTTCTTCATAAAGAGTACTCGAACACTTTGGGGTGGAACCGTGAACTTAGGTCCCAATTCCATTACCATGTTGAGTGTGTTCGTATATCTGCGAGGCGCACTGGGATTCCGGCGGATCTCGAGCTGTTCCAATATTATTATGGGATGGCTCGACAAACCGAATCGCCGAAGTCGTGGTCCAAGCTCCACGACTCAAGTCGAAGGAGTACATTCGAGTTTCACCCGGTCTTCGTGGCGAAATTTGGAGGAAGAGGTGGTTCTACCGAAGGTCACCTCGAAGACTGACCTTTCTTTCGTGGGGAAGGTCATTGAAAAGAAATCTTCATGGGATTCAACCTCGAAGATATCAGTAGGATTAGCCCTTATATTCAAGCCATTAAGGACTTGAAGGAAGAAGGGTCGACCGGATGGCATGTGGTGAAGGATTTCATCACACGCTGAATTAGTCCTCTCAAGAAACGAGCATCTCCTATGTGGAGGTACTCGGGAAGAGGAGACCCCACCGAGACTACGAGGAGGGTAAGTAATTGTCGACTTAGCTCTCGGTTTGGTCTTTCTCAACCTTGTCTAATATTTTTATCATTTACGGATCTTTCACAGTGAGGTTGACTCAGTCGACTCATCTCGTGAGAAGTCCCCGCCACTCGAGGGGTGGTTCCTCAAGTCATTGCGGCTTTGTCCGCAGATGAAAGGATAGAGCGCCTAAAGGTAATCAAAATCTGATTTTTCTTTAGGACTTTATAGTCGTAGAAGATACTTACGACTAATGGTGATCGTAGAATATCTTACGATCAAGAAAGAGTCGAGAAAAACTTACGACTTGGTACTAGTCGAGAAAAACTTACGATTAATTAGTGATTCTTCTTTTTCTCGTCTTGTTTTGCGTAAAGTAGGCATGGAAAATCGCCAGAGACACGAAGAAGTCGCTCGATGACTATTGGCGCCGGGTTGTCGAAAGACAAAGGCTCGGCTCCTCCCTCAAGAGACGTCGACTTGTAAAATCTGCCGATAAGGGGAGCAAGCTCGAGCTCGGTCTTCGACCGCACTTTCTACAAAACTGCCGCGGTGTAGTTGTATCTGGCCGAGGCGCGTGGTCGCCGGCCGAGGAGGTTGAAGCGGTGAACCTCTTAAGCGCAAACCTCGCAAGGCTAAGGTACCCTTCTATTATGACACGGAATCTTTCGCGATTGGTGCCACTCCTAGTTTTATTAAGCAACCTGGAAAGGGAGAAGCTGGAAGGATTTTATGTCTTTTATGAAGGACGATGTTGATCAAGACAACTCGCAATCGAGAGGCGATCTTTATCGGAATGGTCGAGACCGATCTCGCCCATCCGTAAGATCAGAAACCGAGCTTTGGTTCATGTTCAAACTCTACGACCGCACGTGGTCGAATCGAGCCAATTGTTGAACCTCGACCGGACGTGGTCGTGGAGAAGAAGAGGTCCTCCGTTGGGAGGATTGCTCCAAAATTCTGGTTAAGACCGAGTGCGAGGTATGTGAAATGTCTTGAAGTGTAAGAACGACATTTACCTTTTTCTTTTCACAACTCGATTTGTTTTTCTTTATTTGATCCAGACTCCTTGACCCGGAATGCTTCACGAGAAGTCCATTGCTATCCCTTCACCATCGGAGAGGTAGCAATGGAGGTGGTCAACATCACCTTGGCCCAGTGGCCGATGAAGTCGAGACTCTGCAGTGACTCCCACATCTGCCGAAGTCGTAACTCACGACTCTTGAGGTAGCGGTCGCATTGTTGAGGTGGCCGCCACATTCAAGTCGAGAAACAACAGAGGCGGTGTGGAAGCCTCGTCAAGGTGGTGACCACCTGGGCACCACTGGGAAGGAAATTGTAGGAGGCGTTCCTTCCCTTACCCAAGAGAATTGCAGAACCGGAAGGAGAAAATTTCAACTTCGTGGTGACTTCTTTGGGCCGCCTCCGTCGTAGGGTCTTCGCTACAGATCTCGTGGACTGAGTCCCCATCCCAAAGATATTCCCAATACGGAGAATACTTTTGATAACGAGCCTCGAGAAGGTGTGGTGGGACAAGGTCGCGAGGATAGATAAGGCGCAGAACCGGACCTTGTATATTCAATGTTTGCTAGGGACGACTATGAATGTAAGTATCTTCAAAATACTTATATATGTGACTTTCCTTCTCTTCTCACTGTTTTTCTTTTTGCAGAAAGCTCTAGAGCAAATTGCTGTTGTCGGTGAGTATCATCGACAACTTTTAGAGCTAAGACAGGAGAAGGAACTACTCTGCGCAGAGGCAGAGAGGTGGTAAGTCACTTATCATTCATAGTTGTTTTTCGACTTAAATATTCGTAAAATGTTTTACGAGAATAGTCATGGAAGAAACTCATGACGAAGTATTAGTCGTAAAAAGCTTACGACTACTTACGACTAGGTAGTGGTCGTAGAAAGACTTACAACCATATCTTAGTCGCAGAAAAACTTACGACTAGGTCAGTTGTTGTAGAAGTACTCACAACCATTCGGCTGATTTTTATCTCCGTCTATGTCCTTTGTAGGTTAAACAGCGATTCGAAGACCTTAGCTGACTCGCTCGACTATGAAAAAGAAGAGTCGGGGAGGCTAAGGAACGAAGTATTAGTCCTCTCGGATAGACTTCGAGAGACTGTCTCTGCATCTAAAAGATTGCAGGAAAAAATAAATAGTAAGTTCTGAACTTAAGACTGCTTTTGAGTTTTAACCTTTACCTAACTCTCATTTCTTCTTTAGATAAAGAAAATGAGATGCGAAAGCTCCGGACTGAAGTTGGAGACAAAGCTTTGGTCATTCAGGAGTTTTCCCGTATTACCAAGAATAAGGATCAAGAACTCGAGGTTCTGAGAACCCAAGTAACAGGTAAGTAACTCTTTACCTGTTGTCCTTTTTGAGTATTTTCCCTTTTCTAATGCCAATTTCTTGTTCGTAAATTGTCGCCCAATTGAGAAGCCTTGAGGTGAAATCCAAGCAAAGACCTTAATTTGCAATGAGTCCGTCCGCATTGCTAAGATGAATGCAGAGGACATCAGAGCATGGGGGCAAAAGCATGCTGAAACCGTTGCTTCCCATCGAGAAGAGGTCAAGAAATTGGATTCTCAATTAGTAGGTAAGAAATGCTTTTACCTACTATTATCTTTGTGTTATTTTCCTCTAGAAGTATATTTTTGACCGGTATTATTCTTTTCAGAACAAGTGGTCGAAAACAAAAAGCTTCGCGAGGCTTCGACTTGTACCCAACAGGAGATGGAGTCCATGAAGACTAGTCTTCAAGGCAACATCACTCTCCTGAACAATGTGCTTAGTGAGCTACATTCGAGGGAAAACTTCTCGAGAAGATACTATAGTGCTCACACAAGTACTATTGGGGAACAAGTCGGAAAATTGCAAGAAATGGTGACCACTCAAGACTAATCAAAATTTGAATCAATAAGGGAAGCAGTCGAAGCTGCAGTAAGTTACGCTTTGGCGAAACTTAAAGCTCAAGACCCCCGCCTTAATGTTAAACCAATCGAAGCCGACTTGATCGTCTCGAATCGAGGCAAGTCGTCGATTGAGGAAATGATCGATTGGTAAAAGGTGGCGGAGGAAATGCAACTAGGCTCTCCCCTTGAGTAATCTTGTAACTACCTTGTAAGGCGCATAATTTTTGTTAATGAGTAATATATGATCCGCCTCATTTCCTGAAAATCATCTTGTCGAGTAGTTAGTAACTCAAAAGATAATAAACGAATGAAAGACTAAGAATTGAAGTCAAATTAATAACTTTATCCTAGCCCCCGACTATTTGCTTAGATTGTTTAGACAATCTAAATAAATAGTGTTTAAAATGGGGTTTCTGAAAACAAAGAGAGGTTTATTTAACTTATAGCTTTTGTTATGGTTGTCAAACACTGATCGAAAGAGTAGAAAACGACTCGACACTAGGAAGTTCCCTCTAGTGGGCAGGACCACGTGCAGAGAGGAAAGGCTTCGACTAGGTGATGTTTCCATCTCCGACTAATTTAATCAAACCAAGAACAGCAACTTGAGTTAAACAAACGTCTTAGAGGACTTTAGTAATTCGTTCGTCCTTTTTTGGTGGACTTCGATAAGTCTTTTCCAGTAGCAAAAGTAGGAGACTGATCGACACTAGGAAGTTTCCTTCTAGTGGGCGGACCACATGCGAGAGAGGAAAGACTTGACTAGGTGTGTCTCTTCCTTCACCGCTTAAAACAAATCGAGTACACCAAAGGTGGTCGAACAAATGTAAGAAAGTGCGCTCTACTTAGAATATTTTTGGAATTTACTGAAAAAATAGACTAAGATTGAAAGAGTTGGCTTTGAGAACATTTCGACTGGATAAAACCCGAGCTCTTTGTATTGGCAGCAAAAATGAGTAACGAGTCAATGCTAGGAAATTCCTTCTAGTGGGCAGAACCACATGCAGAGAGGAGAAGTTTCGACCAGATGACGTTTTTCGCTTTTTGGCCAGTGTAAAGAAAACTGGGTGTTTTAACATCATAGTCGAAAGATTAAAAAAGCACTACTCAAAAATAAGGCAAAAGGAGGTAGAAAGAACCTGGACTTTTATTGCCTGAGAAATTGGTCACACATAGAATTTGCGTAACTGGTCGATGTTCCAAGAGTTTGAGAGAACCTGTCCATCTTCCATTGCTAGTCGTACCGACCCTAGCCGAGTTACTTCGACCACTGTGTAAGGACCTTCCCATTTAGGGGAAAGTTTATTCCGGTTAGACTTGGATTGGCGAGCCTCAATACCAAGTCACCTACAAGAAGGTGCGAGGTTGGACCTTACGATCATAGTATCTGCGCAGGCTTGTTGGTAGACCGCGAACGGATTAAGGCTAGGTTTCTCCTCTCTCGAGTAGGTTAATGTCATCCGCCGAAGTTGTTCTGGTCCGAGTTGTTGAAGGTTTCAACTCGTGTCGACCGCATTTTAGCTCCGAGGAAGCATGGCTTCGCCCAAAACTAGAAAATGGTGTTTCTCTGTTGCTCATTGGTGGTCGCATTTAACCGCCCATAATATGGAAGGTAATTCTTGTACCCAAGCCCCGAGCGCTTAACAAGTCGGGTCAAGACTCGAGTTTTAATTCTCGCATTATTTGGCCGTTTGCACGCTCTACCGCCCCATTACTTTGGGGATGTGCAATGAAGCATAGCATAGCTTGGTACCCAACTCGTCGCAAAATTCCGAAATTTTGCGATTATAATTGTTTACCATTAACGTAATTATCCGACTTAACTCCAAATCGACTAATTATGCTTCTCATCATGAACCTTTTCTTCGCTTAGCTGTTATCGATTCTGAGTTCACTTGATCCATTTTGTGAACGTGTCAATAGCCACAAAAGGAATTCAAACCTCCCGGAGCTTTGGGAAACGGTCCTAGGATATCAAGCCCCAGTGCAAAAGGCCAAGAAAGAGGTATTGTTTGTAATGCTTGAGCCGGTTGGTGTATCATCTACCATGGAATTGGCATCGACACACTTTTAACCACCTCCTTAGCATCGACAGTGTCAGAGGCCAAGAAAACCTTGTCGAAAGGCTTTACCAACCAATGTTACAGAGGAAGCATGCGTCCCACAGATGCCCTGTGTATATCGTGAAGGAGTGTTATTCCTTCGCTTTATGGAATGCATCGCATGAGTATCCCTTGGGTTCCTCATTTATAGAGGACTCCTTCAACCAAAGTATACATTTTGGCTTTTGGGATAATCGACCGCCTCAAGATCATCTTGCACGGAACCCTTGTAAAGATACTCGTAGATGGGAGTCATCCGTATCCTCGTAATCTAATGAGGCCATCTCAAGAGGAGGCGTTTCGATTCTTCGACTGAGACGGTTTTGGAGTTGCTCCAAGAAAACTCCTTTTGGTACCGTGGATCGGGAAGAAGCCATCCGAGCAAGTTGGTCTCATGAGAAATTATCCTTTCGAGGGATAAATTGTACCTCGAAACCTAAAAATGTTTTTCTAGCTTACGACTTCGATAAGTACCGAGCCATTGTTGAGTTAGAGCACCGGTACTCTTTCCCGATTTGATTCACGACTAGTTGAGAGTCTCCTCTCACGAGTAGTCGATTTAATTGAGAGTGCTTCGCACTCGTATGCCGCCTAGCAAACCTTCGTACTCGCCACATTGTTAGTGGCACGAAAGTTTAATTGTATGGCATACTTTAAGGTTTCTCCAGTAGGAGATACCAGACCACCCGATTTCGAGCCACTTAAAGTAAGTGACCCGTCAGTACATCATCCATCGGTCGTGGGAATCGATCGGGATCCCTGAGCGAGTTCAGATTTGTCCATTCGCGACAAAGTCCGCCAAGATCTGGGATTTTATGGCCGTTCGGGACACGAATGGAGGTCGAACTCCCAAGTTCGATCGACCATTTTGCCATGCGTCCCATTGCTTCCTTATTATGGAGGATTGCTCCCAAAGGAAACTCGGGACGCAGACGACTATTTTGTGCGCTGAAAATAATGCGCAGCTTCTCGAAGACATGAGGAGGGCATATAGAAGTTTTGGACACGAGGGTAACGCTCCTTAGGCCCGTAAAACTTCGCTAACGTAGTAAACCGGTCGTTATGCGTTTTCACGTTCTACGACTAATCGCGCTTGTCGCTCGTGGCGTGGCGGCTAGGTAAATTAAGAGCGCCTCTTCCGCTTTGGAGAAACCGTAGCAGAGCACTCGAAGATACCTCTTGACATCCTCAAAGGCGTTTGCCTCGCTCGACCACTCAAAACCTTCATGTCTCCTAAGAAGTTTAAAGAAAGGTAGTCCTTTTCTCCTAGTCGCAATGAAACGACTTAAAGCCGCCATGCACCCAAAGTGAGTTTCGGACTTCCTTTTTGTGTTTGGAGGACGATCCGATGATGGCTTTTATTTTTTCAGATTTGCTTGATTCCTCGCTCGGATACTAGGAATCCAAGCAATTTTCCCAAGAAATTCCAAACACACACTTCTCTGGATTGAGTTTTAAGCGGTGCTTTTCGAGGTTGTCGAATGTTTCTTGTAGGTCGCTGATATGATTAAATCTCTTAATGCTTTTACGACTAGATCATCAACATAGGCTTCCAAATTCGGCCTAATTGAGATGAAAAGTCGATTGCATTAGGCGTTGAAAAGAAGCACGGCATTTTTTAGACCAAATGGCATTTTGACATAGCAAAAGGTACCAAATGGAGTAATGAATGCGGTCTTTTCTTCATCGCTTAAACACATATTGATCCGGTGGTATCCGAATATGCATCTAAAAACTTAATATCTCACAACTGCAGCTTGAATCAACCGGTGATCGACACGAGGTAAAGGGAAATCATCTTTTGGACAAGCTTTATTAAGATCAAGAAAGTCCACGCACATACGCCATTTGCCGCTTGACTTTTGACCATTACAGGTTAGCCAACCACTGCGGGTGGTTGACTTCTCTTATAAAGCCCGCTTTAAGTAGCTTATCCAACTCGATTTAATAGCATCACGTCGATCGGGGCAAATCTCGTAATTTTTGTTTCTGGTACTTTATCGGTAGTAAAGCTAGCACGTGCTCGATCACCTCCACGGGACTCGGGCATGTCGGATGCTTGCCACGCAAAGACATCTGCGTTAGCTCGGAGGAAGGTAATGAGGGCGTCTTCCTATTTGGGGTCGGAAGTCTCCCGATGCGAGCAGTCTTCGAGGGTTCTTCTGGCCCGGAGGAACCTCTTTGACTTGGTCGTTCGGCTTTGGTGCGACTTTTAGGCTTCGACTTGCTAGTCGGTGACTTTCATCTCGAGTTGGTATTTGACCAACCATCTCGAGGATCGACGGTCCGACTATACGCCATCTTTTGTCACACTAAATGGTGATCACTCCTTTGGGACTGGCATCTTAAGACATTGATACCCGTAATGAGTAGCCATTAAGAATTTTGCCAAAGTTGGTCGTCCGAGTATGGCGTTATATCCGATCGAAATCGACCACATCAAAGGAGACTTTCTCCGTCTCCGAAATTACTTGGTGAGCCAAATGTTAAAGGAAGAGAAACTTGGCCAATGGGTTTGGCGAAGACCGATGACGATTCCATGAAAGGAATATCGCATCGGTCTTACCTTTGTCCTGGTACTTGCATCTCGTCCGTGGCTTTAGTAAATAATATGTTCAAAGAATCGCCACCATCAACCAACACTCGATTGACCGACAGCTTGTTGATGGTGGGTTCGACCACAATCGGATATCGACTGATCGACTCGTAGTGATTGGGCGTCATCCTTCTCAAAAGAGATGGTAACTTCCGACCACTTGGTAATTTATTGACGAGAGGAGTATGTATAGAATTTACCTCTCGTCCGTGACTTTAAGTTGTCGTTTGGAGTCGTATGTCGATGATCCTTCGTAGATGTGCTCAACGGTATGTTGCGGATCTTGAACAGCATCTCCTCATCATCCGATGACTTTTGGCCACTCGTATGTCCCACCCGCCGAGAGTAGGGAGTGGTGCTTGCCGTTGTAGTAGTCCTCGAGCTTTCTTTGGAAAACTTCGGCGATAATGGAGGTCATGTCCTTCCTTTTATGAAAAGGACACCACCTTGGTTTGTCGTTCCTACGATCGTATGCTTACCTTTGCCTTGATCGGTGCGACTTGGTGGTTTGGGGCTCTCCATCTTTCACGGCAGAACCTCCTTGGAACCCTTTGGTTTGTGGTTTTGACTTTTATTTTCTTCTTGGACTTTTTGCTTTTTATCCTTACCAACTTCACGGTTCTCGAGGAGTATATGTTTCTCGATCGATAGTGTTGTTCCACTCGATCGCCTCGTAAGCGCTTGCATATCGATCGACCATCTCAAGAGTTCTAACCTTGATGTTGGGAGGATTGAGCAATGTCCTCCGTTATTCTTCATGCGGACCCCTTGCTTAAAAGCCCTGATCACAGAGGAATCAGAAATTTCGGAATTGAGTTACGAGCCTGACTAAAGCGTTTGATGAATTGACGCAAAGTCTCGTTGTTGTTCTGTTTTATCCGGTGCAAGTCGTCTTCTTTTCCAGGGCGGTTGTATGTGCCTTGGAAATTCGCCTGTAGAAGATCACAGAGGTGTTGCCAAGAGTAGATCGACTCGAGTGGTTGGTTTAATAACCACGATCGAGCGGATCCTTCGAGCACAGTCGGAAGGTAATTCGCCATTACATGCTCTCCTCCTCCTGCTGCTCGGACAGCTGTTGTATAGATCTGAAGAAATTCGATGGGATTTTGAGATCCATCAAATTTCTCCATGTTCACTGGTCGAAAATGAGGTGGCTGGCGAATCGCTCAAGGTCGCGAAAATGCGGCATCGGTAATCACTTCTTGACGCCTTCTTTGTAGGAAAGAAGGGTTAATGTCACCAGGTGATCGTATACGACGATACCCGGCAACAGGCTGACCTGTCCTGTAGTAGGTCTCAGTTCTACGAGGGGAATACTCCTCGTACTCCACCCGTTGTGAATTTCTTTGTCGAAGTGGTGAATGATCACCTCTCCGAGGGGCTTCTTGATCTTGGTGATCGAAGGTATTTCTCGAATAGGGATCGATTCGACTTATGGCGTGTCGATTCCTTCGTGAGAAATATTCGATTGATAGTAGCCGAGGAAGTCGTATTGCTACGACTACACCGAATGTTGTCGATGAGGTACCTCCGTCTTGTCATCACATTCAAGTCTTTGCGTAATCTCTTGAGAAAGAGATCTTACCTCGCGCTCGAGCAAGCTCTTGGTAGGATTCTCGAGTAAGTCGTTGATGTCCCGGAGTTCTTGTACCTCCTCCGATCGATGTTGAATGCGCCCGAGCGAGTTCTTACGATCGCAATTTTCTTTCTTCCGACGAGATCAAAATCCTCCTCCTCGTGTCTTTGAGGCCTTCTTAGTGGAGTGCGAGAATGTCGAGGATTTCCTCGCGTTCATCAGTGTTGGTTCTTTCTCGCCAGCGGTGGTGCCCTTGCTATTACCACGAGGGGCGGTGTGTGATCTTCGGGAGTGTTCTTATCTCGGCCTCCATGAGGTGATTTCGATTTGGGGAAGGGCGAAGACCTCCGCTGATGATCCTCACTTGCGCTCGAGGCCTCCCGCTTGAGGAGTGCTCGAGGACACCATCTGGCGACTTGGAGTAATCCCCTCCGTAGGGGAACTCGGGTTATAATCATCTCCGTTCGCAAATGAGATCTGCGGGGAGACGGTCGAATTTGCAGAAAAGCATGCTTGATCCCACCTCTCTCGAGTTACCACGAGAGAGAGGATCACTAGATCTTTGGTGGAGTCTGGAATGGTGGTTTCGAACTTGTCTCACTGTCGGACCGCCTTAGGGGACTTGAACACTTGGAGGAAAAACTCTCGTCGTGTTGTGAGTCCTCACCGGTGCGGTTCGTCGCATTGACCCTTGTCCTTTGAGAGAATTGGCTCCTCTGTTGGGCGTATTGTTGTGGGGATAAGGATCCTCCTCAACTCCATTAATGGGATGGTTTCTGGAGAATAATCTCCGAGGCAACATCACCATCGGCGGATGCATCACTCGGCTCGTAGTCGAAACCCGGCATCCATGTCGATGTCTGCGTAATCGCCAAGTCAAACCAGTTCTCCTCGTTCCATTCTCCGCCATGATTGCATGAGATTGGAAAAAGAGAGTATGTTGACAAGAGATTACGGAAGATCCCCACGGATCGGCGCCAACCGCCGGTGTATTAGAACCGATCTTACGTAAAGATTGTTTGATTCGGGGTCTCCTAGAGATGAGATCACGCAGAGTGGATTGACACGGATGTTTAGACAGTTCGGGCCTTCTCGGAGAGAATAATAACCCTAATCCTGTGTGTATGGTATTCTTGATGATCAAGTAAAGACTAATACTATTACAGAGAATAGCACTTGTGTTCCTACTTGACTAGCTCTTGTTTGCTGTCTTTTTTGCCCTCCCTCTATCTCTCTGATTGATGCCCTTATATAGTCGTGAAGAAGTAGCCGTTTTGTCCTGCGGGAGATGCGCCTAATTAATCCAGTAATGGGCGCATGATGGCAGTAATTACCGACGCCTCGGCTTCTTCACGCCGTCTGGCAATTATCTTCCAGAGATAATGGGGTAGTTACACACCATTAATAAGCGGAATAATAGTGTGTGTAGACCGTTCGGATTCCTTAATCAATTGGACCCAGTCGCCTGTAGGTTTGATTATAAGGTGGTCGAAGTTTACCTGGTCGTAGAAGCACTTACGACCGTGTAGCGAGAGTAAAAGGACTTACGACCTGTAACTTGATCGTAGAAGGACTTACGACTATGTAGTGGTCGTAGAAGGACTTACGACCATGATATAGTCGTAGCAAGACTTACGACTATGGGGGTGATTGTAGAAGAACTTACAATCACTTGTTGGGCTTCTCCCTTATAGATAAGGGGTACCTCTGGGGACTATGTGACATCATATTTACCCATAATAAGAATTATAGATAAAAGATAAAATGAGGATTATTAGATCCTCGTCAAGTCTCATTACTCACCTTGTCCCAACATTATTGCCATCAACATATGAACATTATCATGTAAGCATCATCATATAAGCATTACCATGTCGCACAAACATCACATATTTCACAGCATTCATAGGATATCGCTATATCATGCACTTGCCTATTAACCAAGCGGAGCGGAGTAACGTGCAGATGACGTCGTTCCTGAACCTCCACCTGTATAGGCAGTCGACTGGACTCAAAACAGTACAATAGTATAAGTACACATACGGATGACATGATCCTACATGCAAAATGACACAAACAAACCCCCATCAACGACATTGTCCTGCTGACCTAGTGTCCGAAAATATTAATAATAAATGGGTTAGGGATCACGTTGAAAACTTGCAAATAAAAATTTATCTGCGAACCCCAAAATTTCTTTCCCTCTTTTCTCTCTCTTTTTTCCACTCCTTTCCTTCTTTTCTTGCTTTCCCTTCTTTCTGGCCGAAGCCATCCACGCCGCCTTATCCCCTCCTGCTGACTCTCTCCTCCTCCCTTATCCTCTCCTCTCCGCCTCTCTATCTCTCGCCCTCTCCCTCGCAACCTCCGTTGCCATCGCCTCCACTCAGCCGGCCACGCCTCCGGCTCCCTCTCGGCTCCCGGCGCACCCCGGCGCCAACCGCCGCCTCTGGTCACCTCCGGCTCCCTCCTCCTGGACCTCTTCCCCCACGGCACTGCCTCGCCTGGCCCCTCTCTTCTTGGCCGCCGGCCCGCTATGGCCTGGCGCCACCATCGGCGCCGCCTCCTGCTCGGTTTGCCCCCCTAGGTGCCGCTCCCAAGATCGCTTCGCCGGACGCACCCGATGACGTCGCCTCCTTTCTCCGCTTCCCCACCTCATTGCGGCTCCATGACGCCGCCATGGCTCCTCCAGTGCGGCCCGACTCCCCCTTGCGCCCGGCTTGGCCTCCGGCCGCCGTGCGCCTCCCCTCAAAGGCGCTGCCCCAAGCTCTACTCTAGGGAAGTTCTACTGTCCTCTCCTTTTCTTACTTTATGCATCCTAGAGTTAGGCCATGCTTGCTTGATCGGAATGGAGGGATAGAGTACCTACTTGGTTTGCCGGTTACGGGGTGGGAAGTGACGACGATGACACGCATGGTTGCCGGAGCTGCTCCCGAGTGGTGCTTCCCTGGTGGGTGCTCTCCTCTGGTGGATGCTCTCCTCTGGTGGCTTATGGGAGAATCTCCGACTGTGCTCTCTCTGTGGCTTGGTCTTATCCCTCGCTCCCTTCGCTCTCTCTCCCTCCTGTTGATTTTATTACCGTGGGAAGGTAAATTGGTAGAATTTATTATCACTGTTTAGTTTCTCTCATTTGCATTTTCTACTGGCATTACACCAAGTGCTAACGAGTCCAAATCAATGTTCGATTTTCGGCATACCAGGCGTAGGAATACAATCGGTCCAAAAATTTGGTTTGAGTGAATTTTGCCTTTTAAAAATCGAATTTACTTTATTTTTGCTCAAATTTGGTTTTTGTAATCCAATAATAATAACTTTTTATTTGATTTTTCGATTTTGGCCTTACCAACCCCCCCCCCCTCCCCAATTTTTTTTTTTGGTATCCAAAACCACGTATGGCCCCGGCTGAGCTTGATTGACGTTTTATAATTTAATTTACTAAATAATCTAGTATATTATAGTTAATCTACGAATCTAAACGAGGGGAGAAAGTGAAGTGGAATAAACCCTCGCAATAAAATGAACTAAACGAGGGGAGAATGTTGCGATCGATGTTGTTATTATTCACAGGTCTAGTAATGACGATCTAGTATATATACACTTTTTTATTTTATGTCATCTGATTTGCCAACCCTAACGGATTTTCGCGTAAAGCGAGATGTAGGCGCCAGAGATTGTGTGAGCAAATTCTATTAATTTAACCTACAAACAACCCCTCAAACGTGGTTGTGGATTTAATCTAAATTTTTCATTAGCACTATGTGTTTTTCCCGTACGTGCCTTCGTCCTGCTTCATGCATGCAAAACGGTTATCCCGGGGGTTAGTTGTTTGGACTCAAGTGATGACCTTATATATTGTGATTTAGACTATCAAGATGGTATATACTAATTAATTTAGTGCTCCTCACTGTTACATGTGGCAAGTGTTCATTCAAGAACAATTAAAATGGGTGAAGGGCCATCTAAATAAAATTAAATTAAAGAAGGGCCATAGAGTCAACATCAACAGGTATGGACGACCCGAGTGTATGCAAGGGGCCGGCAGAATGGCATCTCCTTTGCTCTCAATTATCAGTGGCTTTTGAGAGCCAGTTTGCTTTGTTAAACTTATACCAGCACTGCAATTCCAATGCCATCCACGCCTACATCCATGATGATCATCGCACCTCACAACGACGACTTAGCAATTTCGATTGTAGGTACCAATAATATATTCAATCGATCTGTTTTTTTTTTGGCAACTGATTAACTAGATACAAGGCATCGGTAATTAAGGTTGTTGTTTCTTGTCCCCAAAAAAAAAACACTAAAGATGCAGATAAGAACGTTTCAAAAGTTAGCTTTGGTGAAGACCACGGCTAAGGATGGAGGTAAGTTCATAAGATTAAGATTCTGGTAACTAACTGTTAAAGAGTTTCCGGTCAAATATGAACGGTTAGTTAGTTAGTTACCAGACTTGTTATCTCTTGGTTTGTTATACACAAAACATTGCTAGCTTAATTTAGTCAGCCTTCGTGTGAAGACACTGAAACCGGACCTGCCCCTGTAAAAAATGGCTAGAGGCTCTGGCATTCACTGAAGAAGAAGAAGATGGGCATCCGAGGAAGTCCTAGTTGGAATGTATGATTTTCACGAGAAATTTCGCACCACTCGTGCAGGAAACCAAACGGCGCGTAACAAATTGATGAACCAAACATTGGTCAAGATCGAACTATAGAATGGGCTGACATTGTTCAGTACAACTGATGATAGCCACGACCTATTACAACGAACCAATGGAAAAACGCAATGCGAATGCAATTAATCCTCTCGACTTCAGATTGCTAATCTCCCATCAATTGCTCCTGACCAACAGGAATCAAACCCCCTAATCCAAATACCTACACCACGCCGATTAATTCCTACGTGAAATCTTCTGAAAATTAAGGAGTGAGTACTAGTTTAACTAGCTAGCTAGTTGCCTAGCTGGTGTCTGTGGACAGCCAGTATCGGTTTGTGAACCATGCCTTGTCGGCGACGACCTTGACGCCGTCGTGGTTGCGGTGCCACTCGTAGTAGGCATGCGTGCGGTTCTTGATGTCGAGCGTGGCGTGGCCGAAGCTGGCCTCCCGGAACGCCGAGTAGTCGGGCTGCGGCCACCGGAACTTGTTGGCGAGACCCTCGATGCTGCCGCCGTCGCCAATGTTGACGTAGACCGGCGCAGACCTGTTGAACGCCGGCGTGGCCCTGCCGTTGTCGATGTCGTAGGCGACGTTGGAGACGCGGTGGGTGCGCTCGTACGAGTGGACGTGGCCGGCCAGGACGAGGTCGACCTTGGCGTCGACGAGCCATCGCTCGAACTGGACGCGCATGGTTTCACCCTCCATGTAGTGGTAGCCGTTGGTGTTGTACCACAGCGAATGCACGCAGACGATGAGCCACGGCGTTGCCGTCCGGTCGACGCGCTTGAGCTCGTCCTGCAGCCACGTCCACTGCGGTGTGTACTTGCCGTACGCCGAGTAGGAGGACAGCATGATGACGTGAGCCGACGCCATCCTCACCGAGTACCAGAACGGCTGCGTGCTGCCGGACGCCCTGAACGGCGTCGGGTACCGGTTGGTGAACGGTTTGAAAGGCCCCGTCTCGCCCTGCATTCGTCGTTTCATTCGTAATGCAATGCAATGCAATACAATGCAACCTGAATATGCGATCGATCCATCCATCTGTATGTATATCGGATCCGGATTTTACAAATTCAAATTCAAATCTTTTTTAAAAATACTATACTATTCCCTAAATCAGTAGATAGCACTCACATATACATTACTGAATCATTTTATACACAATGTAAACTAAACCAAACATTATATTACATACGTCAGAGTCGTGTAAACCGCATCAGGTCAAGTTTTACATTAAAGACCGAACATGTTAAATGATTACATTACAAAGGTAGTAAAAGTGGTACCGGAAGCAAAAAGATAAATCGCATCTCTCTACAGGCAAACGATTGGGAAAACATGTGTACGTCCGATATTAACCAAAGACTTGGATAATATTGGATGCATGCAAGCACCAACATAGTCAACTAGACCGAGGCGAGACCCGGACTAAGCGAACTACAGTACTCTTCGTCATCTCCGGGGCCTCCAGCTTAGGGATCCTCGTAGTATGCATAGTCTCCATGAGTTTCTACTTCTTAGGGTTTGGGGGAAAGAGCGAGGATGAACACAACTTCCGTGCTCGCGAGCCAACACACAGGATGTAGTGATAATACATGCAAGATTTAACAATGATGACTCGGGTTCTTTTGTTTGCTAAAAGCAACATTTTCAATTACAGTAATAAGAAATTTGTACGACTTAGCAGTTTAACCAAATCTCATTTTATTAAAGAGATATTGTGCAATGTTTATAACGGTGAAGGCTACATCCACCTATGCTTAAATTTTGATTGGAGCCACCTCCATATATTAACATCACTGGGTACGACGACCCAGAAAAACTTCAAGCCATAGGCTAGGTGAGCCGACACTATATTCATCTCACCCACAAGGTTTTATAAATAGAACTAACTCAAGTTAAGCTCTCATGTCCGCCTTTGACCATAGACACGACTGTTTAAACAGTTTATATTCTGCAGAGGTTGTACACTGCACCCATAAGAGACAATCAACTCGTTGCCTCGCATGATTCCTTGGTCATGTAGTTGAGAGATCATCACAGTAACCTTTCAAATTATCTCATCCCTTCTATCATCTCATCCATATGGGTTGCTCCCACTTGCAGTGGGCCCTATAAGTTGTGCGGGATGTTCACCACAGACGCTAACGCAAATGGACTACTACTTCCACAACGTCTAGCAGCTGGCAACTTCACCCTCACTTGGTGTCACATTCAAGCTCAACCGTACCCAACGCTTGCACGACTTCACTCCTCCACCAGTGAGATGACTTTCAGGGTCCAATGAGTTTACTAAGCCAAGTTGTACTTTATAGACTTACAGTTGTACTTGTTTTTTTACACAGGAGTTCATGACAAGATTAAATCCTTAATCCATTCGGGCGGTTCATACCACATACCAACCACTCCTGTGATCCAATGGCACCCACAACCATACCACCCGCCCAGATGAGTTAATAGCAATTTAATATGATTTTTAGGGAACAAAATACATTACCACAATATTCCAGTCATTTACCCACAATGACTGCTCAAACCACTTTCATGATTAAAATATGATGATTAGGGCATTTAATGCCCTAGTACTTAAGCAAGACTAGCATATCGCTTAAGTACAACCTATAACTAGTAATTACCATATACTACTTCTGGTCGGAGAGAACGGGGTAGGCACGCGTGCAGCGAGGATGTGACGGAAGCGATGACTTGGGCGAGCCGAAGCAGGTGGCGGAGGCGACAGGGCGATGCGTTAGGTGGCGTAGGCACGCGCGTGCGCAACATAGCACGTTGGCAAGGCGTGGGTGTTGACGCGGCAGCGAGACAGACGATAGTACGGGGCGGCGAGCAGCTCTAGCGCGCCCACGGTGCGCGTGCAGGAAAGTAGGGGCATAGCTGACATCACGGCAATGGAGGCAGCGACTTTGGGGGCCAAGTAGGGGCCGCACTGGCGATGAGATGTTGTGGGCGCAGCACTGACCGAGCGCACGGGAGAGCGTTCCAGTGGCATGGGCGCTCTGCACGGCGACTGAACCGAGTGAGACGAGTTCTGGCGCGGCAGGACATGAGCCAGGGCCGACGATGGGGCGGGGTGACAGAGGGCGCCGGAGTCGAGGGAAGCAGGTGGCGGCAGAGCGTCGGGCGTAGGCGGGCAGGTGAGTGCACAAGCACTACACAAGGTGCTTGGGACTGGTACGACCAAGGAGAGAGAAGAAAAGGAGGCAGGGGAGCTGGCCTGGCTGGGCCGAAAGGGAGGGGAAGGTGGGTTGGGGAAAGGGAGAGGAAGAAGTGGGCTGATCCCAGAAGGGGAAAGACGGGCTGGCCTAATGGGAGAGAAAGTGGGCTGAGCTCAAAGAGAGGGGTTTTGAATTTGAGGTAGAAGCTAGAGATTTTGAAAATACAACTTAAGTTAAAATAAGTTTTTTAAACCAATTGACAAAAGCAAATACTAATTACAATCCGAAAATAGATTGTTAATATATATATATATATATATATATATATATATATATATATATATATATATATATATGTGTGTGTGTGTGTGTGTGTGTGTGTGTGTGTGTGTGTGTGTGTGTGTGAGAGAGAGAGAGAGAAAGATCGATATTGAGATCGATGTAGTGCATGCGTATGATCTCCAGCGCGTAGTCGAGCTCGTGATTGCCGGTGGTTCAGATCCATGGCTGGTAGGCGGAAATTAATCTAAACTTGTTAAGTAATAGGGCGTTAGAATCCTGATGCAATCAGCATCAAATCAAATTAGTTTGTTTCCTTTGTTAGGCTTTGCATGTTTAGTTTTTGGTTTGGTTAGCAAGTTGATTAGGTAGTTTTTAAAAGGATGTGTAATCAAATGTGTTTGATAAGAGAAGAAAGAAAAGTTGTAGGCAGTTGTGCAACACACAAAAACGCATCTATGTTCATCTTGATGTGTGTTTCAGATATAAAACAATGGACGAGTTTTCTCGGGAGCTAGGCCAACATTTGGTGTCACAGCGGGGTTGTATCGCGCGTAGTAGTGGATCGGCGAAGCCGTGTTCTGGCGGCAAGCTCGGTGGCGCAGTGGCGCATCGGGCGCAGGCGAGCGCGTTGGTGCTGCGCATGGGCGGAGCATGCGACTCCGCGACAAGGAGAGCTGGTGCGTTGGGAGATGTACGGGGCACCGGCGATGAGGCCGGCTACAGCATTTTTCACCAGGAATGTGACGGTGGAGGTCTGCGCGGCCATGGCGAGACCAACGCGATGCACTAGAATCGCACGTGACGTGCGCATCGGCGGCGGCGATGTGATCACCGTGGAGTAGGCCGAAGATGGCAGTCTCCACCGGAGGTGGAGGCCGGCGGCGGTAAGGTGAGGCGGTGCGAAGTCGCCATGAAACTAGTCGGCATGAGGTCGACAAACGGCGACACGGTGCTTCACCTCTAGCTTCGGCTGAAACTTGTGTTTCAAAATCCGAAACTCGTTGAAACTTGATTTAAAACTTTTCTTGGAAACATCTAGAGACGTGTGAAACTCGCTTAAAACCTCAAACATTTAAAATGCTCTCACGAAACTTCTTAAAACATTATGAAACTTAGTGCTACACCGTTACAACGCTATAACGCTCCTAGTTGCTTCCTAAAATTAAATGGGTCCAAAAGTCCAAGTGAGATAACCCAATGAAGTGCTGAATTTTTATGTTTGGTTATATTTCGTTTTTGTACACAGGTCGAGAGAGTTCCAAACGAACTGCATGCGTGGTAAGCAGGGACAGCAGCACTTTGGATTGAACCCATATCGCTATCATTACCGACTGGACCTACGCCATTATCGGTTGATCTGTAATACAGAATCGAGAATGCCATGCATGTTGCTGAACAAATTAAACAAATCATGCATGCACGTACGTTCCTTCCTTCCACGTCGAAATTGGGAGCACTCCGATCATCGGGTGCTAGCTAGCCGAATTGCACGCCTAGACCATCGCATCGGACACTTTAGCTTGGGTTGGGATCGGTGGATATATCTTCATCTGGAGTCGTCGGTGGGCATCCAGTATCTGTTGGTGAGCCACATGGAGTCGGCGACGGCCTTGGCGCCGTCGTGGTTGCGGTGCCACGCGTAGTAGGCGTGCGTCCGGTTCTTTATCTCCAACGTCGCGTGCCCGAAGCTCGCCTCCCGGAACGCCGAGTAGCCCGGCTGCGGCTGCGTGAAGCTGCATGCGTATGTCGATTTCACAGAAACACATACTAGCTAGTCACAGTGCTACCTACCTACCATATATATATTCATTCACTCATTAACTGCATGTACTACTAGTTTCTTACTACGTACTATATGTTATGCTTTCTTTTTTGCCAGTATGCATGCAGCATTGCATTCAGAGAGCTAGGTGACTGTTTGGGGATCGTAGTTTTGCTTCTTTATCAGAGTATTCGGATGTGCTTTTTCTGAAATGAGTACTATACTATACTATACTATCAGAGTAACAAGCTAGCTCGTCTTGTTTCATATATAGTTCAGGAAAAGTTTGTCTCCTTCTAGCTAGTGTTGTCAACTAACTAATGCATCGATCCTTTTCTTCTTCAAAGAAAAGCATCTTTTCCAGAAATTTGACAGTAAAATGTAGCGGTATGTCTCGGAGTAATTAATTATGGTGCGCTTTTGGTAGAAATGCAACGTGCAGTAAGTAGGTAGCATGAAGAGTAGAGTTCAATTCAGAGTTTGGCGAGAGATGGCTAGCTGCTACGTACTTACTTATTGGCTATGCCTTCGATGTTGCCTCCATCGCCGATGTTGACGTAGATGGGCGCATCCATGTTATGAGTAGGCGTCGATTTGCCATTCACAATACTGTACTCGATGTTCGAGAACCGGCGCTGCATATATACAAGGAGAATGATTTTTCTGACAGATCATGAGGAGGAAGGAATTCAGTGAATCGACGTACGCTGCGCTCGTAGGAGTGGACGTGTCCGGCGAGAACGAGGTCGACCTTGGCGTCGACGAGCCACTTCTCGAACTGGACGCGCATGGTCTCGCCCTCCATGTAGTGGTAGTTGTTGCTGTTGTACCAGGGCGAGTGCATGAGCACGATGAGCCACGGCGTCTCCTTCCTGTCCACCCGCGTCGCCAGCTCCTCCTGCAGCCACATCCACTGCGGCGTGTACTTGCCGTAGGAGGAGTAGGAGGCCAGCACGACGATGTGCGCCGACGCCATCTTCACCGAGTACCAGAACGGCTCCGTGCTGCCGGCCGCCCTGAACGGCGTCGGGTACCTGTGCGTGAACGGCTTGAACGGCGTCGTCTCGCCCTGCACCCGATTCAGTTCATTGCATCAGCAAGTGTCAGCCATGGCTGAGCCTCCCAGAGCAGATTGACAGCAAGCGCGTGCTGACGTACGATCTCCGGCGCGAAGTCCAGCTCGTGGTTGCCGGCGACCCAGAGCCATGGCTGGTAGGCGACGCTGCGCTCGGCGAAGCGGGCCCACGTGTCCCAGCGGTTGTTGTCGTGCAGCGGGTGGTTGTCGGCGTAGGAGAGGTCGCCCATGAAGAGCACGGCGTCGCCACCGTTCGCCTCGTAGTGCGACAGCGTGATGTTCGAGTCGAACGTCTGGCCCAGGTCGCCTGCACGCACACATTGTTCAGTACGACGCCGAGCCTATAATTAGTTCACTTGTCAGTACAAATTACTACTACGACTGATAGATAGATCATTCAGTAGTCAGTACGTAGTAGTAGCAGCAGCTCAACAACAACTGCTACGATGCTGCTCTGCTGGCTTTATTTTGCAGCCAAAATCAAAAACAGTATTATGTTATGGGGCATTGGATACTACCATCACAATGCCAGTGCCAATGCCCGTCTCCTCTTGTCCTAAATCCTGACGAACCGTATGTTTCTACTTTGCACAGTTATATGCTAATGAAGACTGAAAGGTACATGCATAATAAGTATATCTCAGTACTGAAAGAAGTAGCTAGGGTGCTGAATTCAATCCGTGGTCGCGCGCGGCTCTGGAACCGAACAACTAACTCATCGCGTCTTGATTAATCCTTGGTATTAATTTTTTCGTTTTTATTGTTTTACGGTTTTTGCATATGGCTAGTAACGTGCAGCACTAGTGGGCACCGATTAGTAGCGTCATTGCATTGATGTTTCAGTTTTTTTTGCAGTAGCAGTTGACATTGACAGAGGTTGTTAAGCCACTTTCAGTAACTCTTTTTTTATTAGTATAAAGTGATGAGAAAACCAATGAAAAGCTGCCAAAGTTGGACAGCACCAAATTTATATGCTCTCGCTTGTGATCGGTGTCCAGACGTTCGTCCGAGTCGGCATTGCTGACAATTGGTAACAGAGCTTCGTGCTCTCTTACCTGTGAAGATGTCGCACGACGGTTCACGTTTTCCTACCATATCGTCTCCGGTGCAAGGCGACGACAGCACTACTCGCACGATCAATCTCAGCGGCAATGGCGATCGCAAGATTGGATCCGGTAGCAACGGCTGCCAAGAGCGTGTGGTGCAGCGGGTGGTAGGGAGACGACGGGATTGATGGTATACCCAACGCTAACATGGACGAACTACACCGACTGGGCCCTTGTGATGAGGGTGAACCTGCAGGCACAAGGCCTGTGGGAGACGATCGAACCTGGCAACGCCGACTACCGCGACGACAGACTGGCGCTGTCCACCATCCTCCGTGCGGTGTCGCCGGACATACTGTCCGCGCTGGCGGTGAAGGACACGACCAAGTAGGCGTGGGACGCCGTGAAGACGATGTGGATGGGCGTCGAGCGCGTTCGCGAGGCGAATGCATAGAAGCTTCACAAGGAATTCAAGGATATCGAATTCATGGATGGTGAGTCGGTGGACGACTTCTCCATTAGGATCATAGGACTTGTCAACAATCTCCGGATCATAGACGACACGTTGAAAGAAGAAAAGGTAGTCAAGAAATTTCTTCGTGTTGTGCCACCCAAGTATATACACAGGTGACAATCTCGATTGAGACACTGCTTGACTTGAGCACGTTGTCGATCGAAGAGCTCACCGGCCGGCTTCGATCAGTGGAGCAGCGCTATGCGCGCGACGGCTCGGGCCGCTCCGGTGGGCGTCTACTCCTAACTGAAGAGGAGTTGCTCGCACGCTCCAAGAAGAGGGAGTAAGGCGATAGCTCCTTCGGCGGTGATAACCGTTATCGCGGCAAGCCACATGGTCATGGGCGCGGCAAATGCGGGCATGACGGCAAAGACGGTGGCTCGTCTAGTGTGCGCTGTGACATGTTGCAGGTTGAGTGCTACAACTGCGATAAGTACATGTATTACTTTGGGGACTGCCGCAAGTCTAAGCGCGCTTAGTAAGTTAATCTGACGCAAGTTGACAATGACGAACCTATGCTTCTCATGGTGCAGGTGTGTGCGCTCACCGAGGTTTCCGTGGCGCAGGAACTGACGTGGTGCTCAGCGAGGTGCACTTGCAGGTGCATCTAGGGCGCGATGAGGATGCCTATGACGACGCTTGGTACCTGGACACCGATGCAGCAATCACATATCCGGTGCACGGCAAGCTTCGCGGAGATGGACAAGAGCGCCATCGGCTCTATCATGTTCGGCAACGGCTTGGTGGTGGATATATGTGGGCGTGACACCGTCCTGTTCACCTACCGAGCGGGGAGCACCTTACGCTGACGAGGATGTACTATATCCTACAACTGCGTGGCAACATAGTGAGCCTCGAGGAGCGCAGCAAAGATGGGCATGACAGCAAGGACAGATACTACCATCACAATGCCAATGCCAATGCCAATGCCCGTCTCCCCTTGTCCTAGATCCTGACGAACCGTATGTTTCTACTTTGCACAGTTATATGCTAATGAAGACTGAAAGGTACATGCATAAATAGGTATATCTCAGTACTGAAAGAAGTAGCTAGGGTGCTGAATTCAATCCGTGGTCGCGCGCGGCTCTGGAACCGAACAACTAACTCATCACGAACGAACGAATGCTTATGCTTACTCTAATAGCTAGCCTAATGCAAGAGGGAAAGGGAAGACAGGAAAAACAAGGTGACGCCACGGCCATGCTCATCGATCACTTGATTACCTATGAGTCCAAACCTGAAGGGCACGTCAGGGCCGGGCTTGGGTGGGGTGGTGAACCAGAAGGTCCTCACCGTGTGGCCGAACCCCATGGCGTAGTAGTACTTGGTGCCATGCTGCTAACAACGAAGCATCGGTTTCAGTATCGGCGCCATTGCTCTGAGCTCTCAAGTCACTAGCTGTGACGTACGCACCTTGAGGTTCTTGAGGGTGCAATGGTGGATGAAGCCGGAGGTGTAGTTGAAGTAGTCGTAGCGCGTGTGCGTGCCCTCCGCCCGGAGCTCCAGCTTGTCCGGCGCGTGGCCGTACATCACCGTGATGTTTCCCAGCTCGTTCGCCGTCACCCACGACACGATCATCGCCGTGCCCGTCTGGTCGCCCAGCGTGATGTGCACCTAAATAGTGCCAAAAGGGATGCGGGGGTCAAGCAGAAAACCACACCAAAACGGCTGGCGAATCCCTTAGACGTACTCACCTGCTGAGGAGCATTGTACCCCGGCGGCACGCGGAAGACGTCGGCGCCGAGCGGCATGTCCACGGTGGCCTCCAGCTTCCGCCGGTACTCGCTGGTGACCCCGGCATCGGCGCACGCCGCCTCGGCGAGCAGCACGGCGATCGCAACCAGGCTCAGGCGCCGGCGAGCCACCCACATGGTGCACTGCACTCTGTTCCTTCTCTCCCTCCCCTCCCCCCTCCCCTCCCCTGTCTGTTTCCGACAAGTCAAGACAGAGAGGAAGAACTTAGGACACTGGACTTCTCTTGAGTTGGCCGGGTGTGCTCTTAAGTAGAGAGAGCCCTTGCGATTCGGACACTGGGGAAAAAAAATATGTGTTCTGATTAGACTACTAGTCTGCCATGATTTGAAGGGAATATCTACGGATTGTGTCGTAGCAAAGAGGGCTAAACAGTATAAAAAGAGACTCCGGTAGCTACGAGGGGGGCCAGGGGATCCTCGGAGGGAGACTGGTTTTGGTCCATCTGGCTGATACGCTCGGTTCACCGGTGCTCTCCGCCCCTCGCCCCATAGGAGATGTCCCCGAACCGAGAGGCCTCAGACACCATTCGGCACCCCTGGGCGAGGGGGCCCAGACACCCTTCGATGCCCCTGAGGCGACCTTGAGGAACTACTTACTCCTAGGTCTCGGCGGTCCTTCAAAAGCCTTCACACCCTCCCCGAAGGTATGTCTGGTACCCTTGGGAGGCCCCGTGCCGCGCCTCCGGCCGTTGGCCCACACGGGTCTCTTAGTGGCCTTCGCGTGGGCTTCGATGCTCTTCCGAATACGTACTTGGTATCTCCGGTGGACCTAGGAAGATTAGCAACATCAACCGTGGAATCTGGATTGCGATCAGCAGTGTGTTCAAAGCCTTGAGTCTCCGAGGGTAACAACTTGCTACTTCATTCCTCATCACTCTCTTAGGTTATTAGGCTCTGCTACCGGTGCCGCTAGCTATACCTATACATCTCTTGATGGACCAGTGGACATGAGCAAAAGGCGATCACAAGTTGTGGCAAAGGCATGGCATAATGACCTCGCATTCTCATCGATTTGGCCCCGCTTTCTTCCCTAGTTTAATTGCCGCAAATGATTGAGATCTAATACCAGTATTATATGGGGGTGGGTAGCTTTGCCTTTCAAGATTCTTCCAGCCTTGTTCTTGCGCAATCCCAAAAGGCCCTCTCTGGTGCCAAGATTAGGATTCACTACTACTAAAAAAAAAGTTAATATGGAATGATTCACCACTACATAATTTTCACTACTACATAATTTTCGAAACCTAAAACCCTAGTTTTCGAGACCTAAAATTCAGAATGGATAAAATTTTGAACAAATTACACAAGCGAGTACACTATGTCAGGAGGCTCTACAAAAAATCTCATCATTTTTGGAGCTCATTTGTTATATTTAAAAATTTATACAAAAAATACATTTAAATAATTTCAAAGAAAAAATTGCTACAGTGCCTAACCACTACAGTATGATAGTAACTACTACAGTGCCTACCGCGTGGCCACTGTATGGTTAGGTTTTTTTTAAAAAAAGAAAAAATAAAATCTCACCGCACGGTGTCTGCGCGGCAACACCACCGCACAACCACCATGCCGTAGCGGGCAACGTGGCGGTTGCCACCGTGGGACAGTGGGTTACTTTTGAAAGAAAAAAGATCACTATTTCTACAAATAAGAGACAGACGAGAACCCGTTATTTCGGTTAAAAATTCATTATTGTGCCACAAAGTTACCCCTAGGCTAATCTTTTATGTTTCGTTCTTGTGAACTATCAGTGCTACTCGTTTCTTTGGTGGAATCATCTATATGGGCGGCCACTGGCCACGACAGCCGGCAAAGTTTGACCCGAGAAATGCAGAGCTCTAATGGTTCCTGTCCCGCTCGACTGGGCATCTATCTATCTAGGCTTTCACATGGCATGATGCGTGCATCTCAAAAGAAAAAAGAAAAAGAGGCTTTAATAATTCCATTCGTTTTGGCTACGCCGGGTAGCACAGCATATTTTATTCACATCTCATGCTGCTGCTACAGACTTCATTTGTGCTTCGCAATTCATCCATTTTTGCGTACGTACGAATGTTTATTTAGGCGCGGAAGAAATAATTAAATTTGTGAACAAGGCAGGCAGGAGAAGATAAAAGATTAATATTTCGAGTGTCGCGTGACCACCATCTCACTGTGGAGGCATCTTCAAAGTGGGGCTTCTTGTCAGGAAATTTCTGTTATTCTTTCGCTGAAAAGAAGCAAAAGTTCTCCATTGCAAGGCAGAAAAAGATTGATCCATCTTTTTGCCAAATTCCACATGACAATGATGAAAACATCGATGCGCGTACTACTTACTATTCAGAGATTGAGCGACATAAAGGTTCAAACCAAATCAGATTGCCACTCGATCACCATTGGAGCAAACAATTAATGGCTGGCTATATACTTTTTCTGGGCTGAAATTGCACGCCGTGCACCGATACCCTTTCTGCCCATTCTGCTGCTATTTGCTGCTAGGTTACGACTCACATCTACTGCCCCCGCACGTTTACACAAAAAAGATATCACAGTAAGTTAGGAAGATGTTACATAGCGCAAGAGATATCACAGTAAGTTAGGCAGATGTTACATATCTCTTGCGCTGCTCTTGGACCGTGACTATATTGTAACGCACATCAGAAACGCTGCATGTCGTTACCGTGGTTCTAAACCACTGGATGTGGCCTGTCGCGGTTCCGAACCACTGGATGTGGCTGCCGAGGGTTCGGCCGGCTGCACGTGTCCTGCCTCGGGTCCAGTCCGCTACATGTCGCCTGCCGCAATCCTCATTTAAACGGCGTCCGTGCCTCCTCTCGCCCATAGTACTCATTCTTCGGCGTAGAGACAGAGAGTGAGCGAGAGAAAGGGAGTGAGGAGGATGGTATAAAATTGGATTTTGGACCCGATTATGGAGTATTTAGTACGGGATTTAGAAGGTGTAGTAGTTGATAAAGTTGTAGATCAAGTGAAGATCTTCGGCCGGCTGCACGTGTCCTGCCTCGGGTCCAGTCCGCTACATGTCGCCTGCCGCAATCCTCATTTAAACGGCGTCCGTGCCTCCTCTCGCCCATAGTACTCATTCTTGGCGTAGAGGCAGAGAGTGAGCGAGAGAAAGGGAGTGAGGAGGATGGTATAAAATTGGATTTTGGACCCGATTATGGAGTATTTAGTACGGGATTTAGAAGGTGTAGTAGTTGATAAAGTTGTAGATCAAGTGAAGATCTTCGAGAAGAGATAAGTTTTGTTCGCATACATGTTGTATATTAATTATGTGATTAGTGTTTGATTAGCTATTTGGCAATGTTTATGGTTGCTTAAATTAGGTTGTTGATGGTTATAGCCTTTTTATATGCGTGAGTAGGAGAATAGTCGTCACTATTTTATTAATTTGTTAATTAGCCAATGATTAGGTAGCATAATTAGATAAGTATTAGCAAAGTTTAGTTGCTTTGGCGATGTAGAAAAATGTAGATTAAATAGTGCAAATTATTTAGGTGGTTGAGTACAAATAATATGTTTAGCACGTAGTGTGTATAAATAATATTGTATTGCGTATGTAAAAAAAAATATGGTAAATGTTGGGAACGTGAATAGCAAGATTATTGGCTATGTAGAAAGATTTTGTTACTTGTTTGGAATGTGGATAGCAAGTTTATTGAGTACGTGTAGAAAATATGTTATTTGTTGGAAACATGGATAGCAAGTTTATTATGTAGCTAGTAAAAATTTGTGAATTGTTGGAAATATGGATAGAAAGTATATTGAGTTATTTTGGTCGTAGGTACTATCCAACATGCAAGAATTGCTCATGTCCTTCCATCTTCGCGCTGCCATCTCGAGTTCACCGCACCCTGCTCTTTTCATCTTAATCCTCCCCTGCACCGCCACCACTTCCTGCTCCGCGCCGATTGAGCAAGTATCGCCTCCTTCTTCTTGCTTACCACCGCCATGGCACACGTCGCTGCCATCCACGCCTCAGCACCACACATTGTCGCCGTGGCCATCAACGAGGGGATCCGGCGGCATAGGAGGCGGAGTGGGAGGCGATGATGCGGCGAGGTAGCGTCGGTGACAACGAAAAGTGTCCTTCCCTCACCACCACATCGATCTTTTCTTGGAGTCCTCGGTCGTGGGCCGCCCTCCCGGCTACTCGGTCACCAGCGCAGGCGTCGACAGGCTCAGCAGCCTCCACCACACCATGTCCCAGCGAGGGCTGCAGAGGTTGATGGCCGTAAGAACAGAGTCACGGCTTGGGTCAGGGTGAAAGAAGGTGGTCGTCGACTCGTAGCCATCTTCCTTGCCAACCGTTATAGGTTAGAAATAGACAGCACGCCGGAGAGGGAAGTCAATATCAACTTCAACTTCTAAAGATAAACATTCTACAACTCTGATAGTTCTTTCGTCTTCCTCTTTCTTTCTTTCTTTCTCTCTCTCTCCCCTATTCACGTGGAGGCTAGCCTGAGCCTGAGCCTGAGCCTGAGGCGGAGTTGCTTGCTCTCGCCAGGCGCGCCGGTGGGCTAGCAGACCTCGCCGGACTCTGCGCCGCTGCCTCCCCACCACATCGATCGATCTTGGAGTCCTCGGTCGTGGGCCGCCCTCCCGGCTACTCGGTCACCAGACCACTTACTCCTTAACCTAATTAATTAAGAAGAGATTTTTCCTCCGTATCAAAGAATGAAATAAATCATTTCTTTCTTTCTATCTTCTGCTGCAAGTCCAATCAATCCCACATTCCTATTTCCTATGGTGTATCACGGGAAGGAAATCCTACGAGATCGACCTTGTCACCTTTAGACTCTTATTAGACCCATCAATCTTGGTTTGTTTGAGCAAACGGTTGCATGGCTCCCAAGGATCCTATACCTATACCATTCCCGTCTACACTGTTTGCTTACCCCATTTTCTGTTTGGCCCATTTCCACGGAGATGCTACACATACACTAATTTTCTTGAGAGAGGCCTCCTTTGAATATTCAGAGATCTCATCATCGAAAACCTGCGGAGGTTGTGTTGCAGAACTAAGCTAACACAGGGTTTCTTCACCTCTCCTCTCCCCTCCCCTTGATTTACTTCAAAGCCAAGAACTAAAATGATATACTTATCCTCTGCTAGTATCACTTTGCAGCATCCAGTTAGGGTGTGTTTGAATGGATGTACGAGGCTGAACAAGATGGTTCGGTTCAAGAAATACGTTCATCCAAACGTTTGGATGGTTGAATCGTACCAAACCATCCCGCACGAGATGGTTCAAATTAGAAGAATATTACCGTTTGATGTTGTATCGTCCCATTCGACAAATTTGGTCGAACTACATGGTTCGCTCTCGCTCTCGCCTCGACGCCACCACCGAGCTAATGCAACCACCGAGCCTCATGAAGCCATGGCGCCGCTCTGGTAAAGCCCGGCTTGTGCCAAGCGCCGCCTCAACCTCCCTGCTGCCTTCCCCCTCTTCCTCACTGGGCTCAACCTGAGCCAGCAACCGCACCATGCCCGCGCCGGCCACCGCGCTCGCCCCGCCGTCCCCGTCGAACGTGGTGAGCTTCTCCCCTTCCTTTCGTATCAAAATGCGTTCCAAGACCCCCTCTACATTTCCCCTCACTTGATTTCATGTTACATCCAACGGAGAACCGGATACCGTCTTCTTCCCCAACCGCGGCTGGAACCCGCCTCCACGGCCGCCATTCTTCGTCTGGTGAGTTTCTCCCCAAATTCCTCACCTCCCTCTTCCTTCCCCCACCACCCATGGCCGCTCCTGTCCTCTGTAGCGCCGCCGCCATGGCGAATCCACCCTCGGCTCATAACGCCGGTCCGACTTGATATCCCTCCGCTTGCACCGTTTGTGCCGGTGTGTTCCCCTCATCTCCCTGGAGCTTGTGCACGTGCTATCTTTCCCCCCTCCTTCCCTCTAGTGCCGTCGCTATGGACACAACATCACTATTGGGAGTAGTTGTGTCGTCGTTGTGGTTCGCCTTCCGCCATGCCACCGCCACCCCTGGATTCCTTTTCCCCGCGGGGACCCATTTTTGGGGTCACGCAAACCTCTCGGCAGCTCCTCGCCGACGGCGAGCCCGCCCCGCGCCGTCTCTGCTCCTCCTCTGTTTTCTTTCTTTGTGTCTCTCCGTGTGTTCAACTTTATCCTCCAACCAAACACAATCTGGTATCATCCTATCCAATCAACCAAACATAGTCTTATATCATTCCATTCAGAATCATTCCATCCATCTTGTATCATCCCATTCCATTTCCACGCAAAGCAAAATAAAATTCAGTAAAATCTTCACAGGCACGTGGGCCCATCCTTCAATCTCATGCCTCGGACAGATTGTGGGCCAAAGCCCAGGTACAGTTGTAACTTTTTCCGGTTACCAGCATGTCAAACAGCGGGCGAACACGGACGTGGGGCAATACTTGATCGTGTCTGTAATCGCTTGTTGTTTACCTTGTCCTGCTAAAAACACAACGAGAGCAGGATATGGTTACATGTACATGTACTCCTCTACGCAGCATTATTACGATGTCCATTGCCATGTACTTACTACTCCCACTCCAGTAGTAGCAGCAGCTGCAATGCATGGCTGCATTTTGTGTGAGCAGTTAGTTGCAGGCCTTTCGAAGGCTTAAAGACAGGATATGATCTGATGAATCAGAAGCAACAAAGGTGCATGAGGAATGAGCAGGAGAGTGCACCACCGTTGGGGAGTGCACAAAGCTCCCGCATATTCTATCCTCCTGTCTGTGTCTCTGATGTGGAGGCTTTCGAAAGGGTTGAAGATTTTGATGAGGGGCTCAGTTTTCCAACCAGGGGTGCAGAGAGGAATTTAGTGCCCATTGATGCAGCCTCCCCGTCCTTGCTTGACTGTTTTATTTGCTTCCAGTTGCAGCCCAGAGCTTGGAACTTCGTGAAAAAGACTTTTCTTTCTGGCGAACTACTGTGGTGGCTTTGGTAGCTAGCAAAAATTGTTGTGCAAGACTGGAATATTTGGAGCCAGATGATCCAGATGATGTATAAAGTACTGAAAGCCAGGATGGTAATGTATGACCTGTCCTAAAGTATCAAAAAGTTAATGATAAAATGTGTGTGTATTGACTTGGTTCTAAAACAGTGCATCTAACCTTTCACTTTAGCCTGGAGCTCCTGCCTCTCCCCTTTTTCATCCATGTCTGATAGCACCTAGTTTTTACTTTTCTTCTGTGATTTGGTTCATGTGGAATTGCAGTCGAAATGGTTTTAAAAAACTAACCAGACAGAACGGAAAAGGGAAAGGGGGAAGAAAAGGTAAAAACAAAGATCTCTCCATGTACAAAACACACTGATTTGGTTCTGTCCCAAGAACCACTTGGGCACAAAAGGACATGGGAAGCTGCACTTGTCCAGCTACAGTCCTACATGGTTCATCATGTATCTACAAAACTTTTGCTTCTTGCTTGCTCCCATCATGAGTAGCAGGGTTATATTATACTCACTCAGAGTTCCAGGTGCTGCTCATAGTAGAGCTCGCTCATGCAGGGTGACAGGATTTCCTCCTCCAGCATTTTCAGGACAGCACTCATCGATGGACGCTGGCCTGGGTCTGCATCGGTGCACATTGCAGCAATGTCGAGGATTGCTTCGACTGCTTCGACGTCCACACCACCAGATCTCTCATCAACAATATCCTCCAACCGATGCTCTCCCGTTAGTGTGTTCAGCTGAAGAACAAAGTTGAGAATTCAGATGACTTTGGTCACTATCACGATACATTTGGAGAGGAATATAGTAGACAGTTGGAACGAATACCGTACCCAGCCGACAATGTTCAGTCCCTTCTTGATGAAGCATGAATCAGTTGGCCTCTTTCCGGTCACTAACTCTAGCAAAAGCACTCCAAAGCTATACACATCTGATTTTTCAGTAGCATGGCCGTTTTGCAGGTATTCTGTCGATAAAGTTAAAGTAGACAATATTAGTTTGGGTCGGAGGTGCTCAATAATAGAGCAAAATGTAAGCTCTTTCATCGTTCAGAACATGAATGAAGGTAAGCTCTCCATTTGTGTCTAGTACCTTTAACTAGAAAACACAAAATTTTCCACTGACAGAGGAGTAATGCATATATTCCTATAACACAGAAATGAACCAAATCTGTTCTCTCCGTAGTAATCAAAAGGACATAACAAGATTCTTTCTTTTGTTAGAAAGCATTACAATGTAGGACTAGTACAGAGAATAAGTACCTGGTGCTAGGTATCCAAAGGTACCCGCCACAACAGCGGTAACATGGGCGGCATTGTCCACAAGCAGCCTAGCAAGGCCAAAATCGGATACACGGGGCTCCAAGCTTCTGTCCAGAAGGATGTTGCTGGCTTTGATGTCCCTGTGGACAATCCCAGGTGAGCAATCATGGTGCAAATACGCCAGCCCTCGAGCGGAGCCCAGGGCAATCTTCATACGTGCATTCCAGTTCAATGGCTGCTCCTCCTGTGCATCTCCTGCCAGTAGTAACACAGCACGTAAACACCAGCTACCGTAAGATGGCATTGCACCAAGTGATAAAGGTTGCAGTCATGGTCATGAAATAGCATATTGCGAGATGTAAGGCGAGGGGCTTACCGTGGAGGTAGCAATTCAAGCTGCCCAGCTCCAGGAAATCGTATATAAGCAGCTTGGCTGTGGGGAGCCGGCAGTAGCCTCGCAGATTGACAAGGTTAATATGCCTGATGCTGCCCAGAATCTCGAGCTCCTTCTCGAAGGTACTGTCGAGCCCTTCTCGGTTGAGGTCGATCCTCTTGACGGCAAATGCAGTGCCATCATCCATTACCATCTTGTACACGGTACCGAACCCGCCACAGCCAACCACATCCTCTTCATCAAGCAGCTCCAGCCTTCTAATGATCTCACTTGATGAATATGGAAGGTTCCACTGGTACGTGACAAGTTTTGCACCTAAGTCAGGACACCACGGGTAACAATTAGTTTCCATTCAGCGAGTCAGGACTCAGGACGAATTGTAATGAGTGACCGTAGTTGTCTGTCGATTGTAGTTGTCTGTCGATTTTATTACCATCCGGTAAAGTTTGCTTGTTCATTTTTACATAGTTTCCACCAATGCTCTTCTTCCTGGACAGCAAGCAAATCCAAAGGAAGCCAAGTACGGCGATCAACGCAAGAGCCATGGTTGACATTGAACCAATCACAATGCCATTCAGAAAGTGCGACGTTTTGTTGTTGTTGATTGGAGAAACACCTATTTGAACAAGAAAGAAACGACAGCATCAGTTAGTAACACACATTGCACCAAATTTGGAAGAACAAAAATAGGTCCCACGGTAGCCTTGAGATGGAAGACTTGCCAGATGATGAGAGGGGATCGGAGTGCGGCAGCACCGCAGGAAACCCCAGGGTTCCACGGCAAGCCTTCTGGATGGGCAGCCCACAAAGCTCCAGATTTCTGACGAACCTGCATTTGCCGTTGCGCCATGTGAAGAAATGAGCTAGAGCATTAAATACAGGTTGTTGTTCTAGTATAGTAGTGCCACAGCGCCATCATCCATGGCGATGGAAACAGGAAGCATGCCTGCTCTGAAGAAGAAGAAGACAGGGAGAGAGAAGATCCTAGCGGCTGACAGTTGGCCAAGCATGAGCGGTGATGAGTTGGGTGTGTTGCCGAGGGCCCACCCGTCATTGTAAGTTAAATCTATTTAAGAGTCTCTCATGTGTAGTGACAAACTCATGACGAAAGAAATGGCAAAGCTGCTTTCCCCACCTTCTTCCTGATTCTCCTTTTTCTTCCTATTTGTTCGATGCGATCGCAATCTATGGATATCATCAGGATACGCTCATGATCTTAGGATGATGATACAATTGGCAATGGTGTTGAACGTTTGTCGAAACACTCGTTTTTGGCGAAATTTAGGTTCTATTAGGCACACTGGCCTTTGTGGCTGTCTGATCGGTTTTGCCCTGTTTGCTGGCCAGCTTAGCGGCGATGTTTGTAGGTTATGTCAATTTCATGGGTTTTAGTGCATATATGTTGCATGATGCATGTTTTGACTAACGTGGGTCAAGTTGCGAAGATCTTATTCCCGTGATTGATTTCTTAGTCTATTGTTGTGCAGGAGGCTTGGAGATCAACGACAGTCAACGGCGGGGATGATCGGAGTAGGCTTGAAGATCTAAGGTCCAGAACGATCGAGGATGCCGGGTGAAGTCAGAGTGCTCAAACATGACGCAAATGGGGAGTTCAATGTGATGGGTTGCATCAAGCGACGCGGGGGTCGGTGCAAGTGCCATGGTAGTTTCGGTGTCGGTGGGAGCCGGATGGGAGAGACTTGCTGACATGAAGAGAGCCGTTGATCAACCTACACATGGTGAAGCATGAGATTGCTTTATGAAGATTGGACTCGGTCTTTGGAGAAGGATCGAGAAGGGGTATTTTGATAACTTCACCAAAATACCGTTTTGATGGCTTTTGGCTAAACCGTGGCGCAAGACGGCACAAAAAGAGATGGTTTAGGTCAAATGAAGATAAAGATAACGAAGAAATGGATTCGAGAAGTCTGGTTCGTCATCCGCTTTGAGAAGCGTGCATGAGTGTAGATCCATTTGTGTGTGGGCTGTCTAGTCTCCACTATATAAGGGGATGTCCAGATGTGGAGTCCCAAGCCCTTCCAAAAGAGAAACCCTAATTTGCATTTTGAGGATTTTTAAGTAGTTGAGGCTAGAGTTTGTGTTCAAGACGAGTCTCTTCTTGTTCTTGCTCTATCTTTGGTGATTTTTGGGTTTTTGATGATCCTTTGGTGGAATGGTTTCTTGCTGAGATCTTACTTGCTGTGACATGTGGGAATGCATCTAGGATCATTCCCACATGTCACATTACCAGTGGTGGATGAGGTCTTGGATGAATTGGCAGGTACACAGTTCTTCTCCAAGCCATTGACCAAGACAAGTGCAATGGACAAATGGCCTCAACCAATGACAACCACAGAGTTGCGAGGTTTTCTTGGTCTCACAGGGTACTATCGCGAGTTTGTCAGAAGTTATGGACTCATTGTGAAGCCATTGGCCAATCTTTTTAAGAAGAGAAGCTTAATGGAATGAACAAGCAGTATTGTCGTTGCCGGATTTTACAGTGCCCTTCTCAGTGGAGATTGATGCATGCGCCACAAGAATCAGAGCGGTGTTGATGCAACAAGGACACCCAATCGCATACCTCAGTAAGGATTTTGGTCCACAGAATCAAAGACTCTATATATGAAATGGAATTTCTAGTGGTGATCATGGCAGTAGATCGATGGCGATCAATGGACCATAAAAATCTATGCAGTCTGGATGATCAACAATTGGGCACTGAACTGCAGCGCAAGGCAATGTCGAAGTTGGTTGGATTACAATTCAAATTCCAATATAAAAGAGTGGACAATGGGGCTGCCGATGCACTTTCCCGTGTTAGTCATTTGCTCTAGATACAAGCCATCTCAGCTTGTTGGCCTGACTGGGTACAGGGGGTACTAAATTCATATGAAACAGATTCTGATGCTCAGGAATTGCTCACTTCTCTAGCAGTACTTAGTCCAAATAGTAGAGGATATGCATTAGAGCATGGACTAATCAAATATGGCTCTACACACGAAACTAATCAGCAATTTCCATGAAACGACAATAGGGTTCAGGTATTTTAGCCGCTTACCATCATCACATCAAGAAATTGTTTTACAGGCCTAGACTCAAGAGTGGGGTCATGGTCGTCGGCGACGCTTGCGCTAAGCGGTAAGGCGCCGCGTGAGGAGTCAAGTGTCGCCCGCCTTGCCATCGCTCGTCGCCTCGTCATTGCCGCCGCCGAGGAGCCGGAGCCGGACAGAGGGAGCAGGGAGGCACGGCGCTGGCGTCGGGAGCAATGAGCAGCGGGAGCAGGGAGGCGCCACGGATCGGGAGAAGGAAGGAGGGGGAGGCGCCGTCGGGAGGAGAGAGAAGGAGGGAGGAGGCGCTTCCGCCTCGCCTGTCCTTCTTTCTTCTCCCTTGTCGCCGAGGAGGCGAGGCGGGAGAGGGAGGGAGGGGGGGCCGGCGGGAGAAGGGAGGGAGGGGAGGTCGGTGGAGGAGAAGGGAGGAGGCGCCTCGTGAGTCGTGCGGGGAGAAGGAAGGCGTCGAGCAAAGAAAGAAGAGAGAGAAGGGAGAGGTCGGGATGCCAACCAAGGGAGAGGTGGCGCAATGAGATGAAGCAGGAGGTTAAGAGGCGAGGGTGGGCGGTGGCGTGGCGGCGTGAGGCAGTGTGGCCTGCCGGATCTTCGTGGCCTCTTGGGATCTTTCGTGGCTTCCAACCGCTGTTGGGATCTTCTGTGCCTTCCATCTGCTGCTCTGCTGCTGTCGCCTTAGGATTTATAAGGCGTCGCCTCGCCTCGCGCCTTACCGCTTAAAAGGTGTGAGGGGGGTGAGTCGCCTCGCCTCGCCTTACCGCCTTAATAACCATGAGTGGGGTAGAGGAATTTATTAGACAATGCCAGATTTGTCAACAAGCTAAACATGAAAATACCTGTCTAGCGGGTACCTTGCAGCCACTACCAGTTCCAGAAGGAGATTGACAAGATCTCACCATGGATTTCATAGAGGGATTGCCAAAATCAGAAACGTATGATGTGATCTTGGTGATCGGTTAACCAAATACTCCCATTTCCTTCCACTTCGACACCCCTTTACAACAACTTAGGTAGCGAAGGTATTCCTTGATAATGTGGTGAAGCTACATGGCGTGCCACGCTCGATTGTGTCTGATCGAGACAGAGTCTTCACAAGTACATTTTGGCGTGAGTTGTTTCAATCAGTAGGCAACAAACTGCATTACAGCACAGCGTATCATCCACAGACCGATGGACAAACGGACAAGGTGAATCAATGTCTAGAAATGTACCTGTGATGCGCTGTTCATAACTATCCTAAGAAGTGGAAGTCATGGCTGGCAATGGCAGAGTTCTAGTATAACTTAAGTTTTCACTCTTCACTAGGCTGACAAGATCTCACCATGGATTTCATAGAGGGATTGCCAAAATCAGAAACGTATGATGTGATCTTGGTGATCGGTTAACCAAATACTCCCATTTCCTTCCACTTCGACACCCCTTTACAACAACTCAGGTAGCGAAGGTATTCCTTGATAATGTGGTGAAGCTACATGGCGTGCCACGCTCGATTGTGTCTGATCGAGACAGAGTCTTCACAAGTACATTTTGGCGCGAGTTGTTTCAATCAGTAGGCAACAAACTGCATTACAGCACAGCGTATCATCCACAGATCGACGGACAAACGGAAAAGGTGAATCAATGTCTAGAAATGTACATGTGATGCGCTGTTCATAACTATCCTAAGAAGTGGAAGTCATGGCTGGCAATGGCAGAGTTCTAGTATAACTTAAGTTTTCACTCTTCACTAGGCTGCCCACCTTTCAAAGCATTATACGGAGTGGAACCCAATTTTGGTGCCATGCCTAATCTATCTGTGCAGACATTCACTGAAGTTGCCAAGGATTCAGGTACTTTTGAAATTACAGTCGTATGGTACTTTTGAAATTACAGTCGTATGCCCAGAATTCAGTGGTCAATCGTTCATTTTCGAAGCTTGCATTCAAGTATTTCGGTCCGTTTTTGGTTTTGGATCACATAGGCACGGTGGCTCATAGACTGAAACTACCGGATGATTGTTTGGTTCATCCAGTCTCCCATGTCTCCCAGCTGAAGCCGTTCACCCCGAACTATTTTCCGGTGTTCACTGATTTGTCAACAGTGGTGAACCTGACTGAAGGAACCTCGAAACCAATGGCCATACTGGACCGACGATCGGTAAAGAAGGGAAGCTCGGCGACACAACAGATTCCGGTGCAATAGTCGTGATTATCGAAGGATTGCACTACCTGGGAAGACTACTCAATTCTTCGGGTTCGTTTTAGAAGAAGAAGACAAGCAGGTAGAAGATCCTAGCGGCTGACAGTGGGCCAAGCGTGAGTGGTGATGAGTTGTGTGCGTGAGTTGGGTGCGTTGCCGAGGCCCAACCCGTCATTGTAAGTTAAGTCTATTTAAAGTCTCTCCTGTGTAGCGACAAACTCATGACGAAAGAAATGGCATAGTTGTTTTCCCCACCTTCTTCTTCCTGATTCTCTCCTTGTTCTTCCTATCTGTTAGTTGCGATCGCAATCTTCTAGCGAAAATGAGTTGCTCTGAACACTAGCTACCCGTATTGCTCCCTGGGATATCACAAGTAGGTAGGTACAAACTATACAAAGATATCATTCATTCATATTTGCAACAGCCGTTGCACGGCATAAAGAAGCAGGACGCACTGAAGAAAGGAGAAAGTGGGGGCCAAGGCTAAGCTTACGAGCTGCTTTTGAAGGTTCCGAGGACACCAACATTTGGGATCTCTCCGGAGAAGAAATTGGTGGACAGATTCCTGCAATGCGATAGTTTTTTCCCCCAAGTTTTGCATCAGCATCTCCTTCCTAAGTTCTTACAAATTACCAATGCCAAGAAGATTCATTACACCCAAAAACTTACAGAAAACGAAGGTGGGTAAGGCTTCCGATGGAGGCCGGTATTGTGCCCCTCAACAGATTGCTCGACAGGTCCCTGCAGTTAACACACATTATACGACGAATAAAACATTGGAGTAGCAGCGTAAGCAGTCGGTCAAATAGGATGGTGTGAAGAACCTACAGGATGGTGAGGTGAATGAGCTCGCCAATCTCTGAAGGGATGCCTCCTTGCAGGTAGTTAGCTCTCAGGTAACTAAACACACAGTCAAAACACTCACATTTTATCTTAACAGTCTGACCAATTTAGCAAACAAATCGAATGAAATAAACCAGATCATAGTAGTATACATTGCTCTGAGCTCGGTGCAGTTCTTGATCTCTGCAGGGATTGGACCATGCAAACTGTTCTGGTGTAGAGCTCTGAAGAGGGAAAGACCAACAATCATACGCACAGAAAAGAAAAATAGAAAAGACGAATGCAAATGTTAGTAGAGCTTGTTGCATCCTGCAGGTAAGGAAACATTTGTGCACAAAAATGGTGAAGAAATCTTACATTCTCTGCAGCTTGTCGAGCTTCCCAATGCTAGGTGAAATGACGCCCCCAAGCTGCATGTAAGGGAGATTTCTGGCACAGTAAAGAAAAGGGCACACGCATTATTCAGGGACAAGGAATCCAAGAACATATCGGTAACCGAGCCATCAAACATTTCCTCCTTGGAATACTCGAGGGAGGAAAATAAATATAAATTAAATCTTGATGCCGTTTTTAAAAACAAGAGATAGAGATGCAAATGCCTAATCTATTCGAGGACAGGTAGGAGAGCAAGAAATGCAAGAGCGGCTCAAGAAGGGTGGGGGGGAATGAAAGACAGGAAGGTACATGGATTGGACCCTGAGGTCGGGGAAAGAGCAAGAGATGCCCTCCCACCCGCAGGGGTCGGGGTCGGTCGGCCTCCAGCTCGTGAGCCTCTGGGTGGTAGCGTTGAAGGCGAGCTTGAGCTCGAGCAAGGCCTCACCTGAAAAAGCACAACCTGGGAATCAGCGGGGGTTGCAAGATTACCACGGAGAGAGAGGGAGAAACGCGCGTACCGTCCGGGGTGAGGGCCACGGAGGTGGAGCAGAGGAGGGCGACCATGGTGGTGACGATGGCGGCAGCGGCAGCGGCGTGCAGGCCCAGCACTCGTCGGCCCCCATAGCTGCTCTTGTCCATGGCGGAGGCGGAGGCGGAGGCGGAGGTGATGGTTCTTGGTTTGGCTTTTTTGCTTTGTTTTTGAAGGGAGCAGGAGCAGCTAGCTAGCTTCACTCTCTGCTGCCTTCAATTATGTGCCTGTGCATCTCTGACACGTGGGCTCCAGCGTGGCGGATCCAGCATCTCAGGCCGGGCTCGGCTCGGAGCTAGCCGTTGATGGGAGTGGGCCCCCACCCCCAGGAGAGAGGACGGAAGATGCAGCAGCTTGTTTGAAAAAGAGAAAAAAAAGGACACAATGCATGTTGCCTCTAGCTGCTTTACTGCATGACATGAGCACCGAGCACGAAATGCAATCTCATCTCCACCGTCGTCTTCTTTCTCATCTAAACCAAATAATGGAGCGCGGTAAGCAGCACCAACGGCATCATGTACGGATGCACACCAGCTAGTTACACTGTTACGCCGGCTGCGCTGACGATTTGGACACCACATGGATCCGTTGCTGATTGCTGGTTTTTTTATATATATATTAGGTAATGGAAGAGAAAAACTCTTCCAATATTTGTATTTGAGAATACACACAACCCAAATTATATTATAAATATCAAAGAATTCTTAACCAAACGGAACAGTAGCCTTATAAAACATAATGAAGAGGCGAAACAAACGCCGCAAAAACATAAACTAACGACAAAACAAAAGCCGTAAAAACAGTAAACATTCTTGTGAAGAGAAACAATGACATAAAAATGTGTCAAACATCTCGAAGCATATTATTACATAGCTTCCACCCATTCTTGTTGAACATTTCCCTTGTAATGACCTTCAGTGCTTTACTCCCAACTACCAAGGCCTCCCTTCTTCATTGGCACTGCAAAACTGATCAATAGTGGATCCAATGGATACATATGAATATAATTAACCTGCTGAGAATGGTCAATAATTTTCTATGACATAACCATATAGACTAGCATAGTGCAGTCGCCTCCACCAAAATAGTTGTTTTTAAAATCCGAATTAAGACCTAATAGCTAGTTTTCAAAGATATTCTGAATAGTATTATGTCTGTTAAGATTAAAAGCAATTTGGACTATGCGCCGAGCAAAATGGGCAAAGTGACAATCAAAAAACAAATGTTGTATAGTGTCCCTTTGATCACAAAACAACAATTTGTGTCACCTCTCCAGTTCTATTTTAATAAATTATCCTTGGTCATAGTAACTCCTCTGCAAAGATACCATAAGAAAATTTTTATCTTAAGAGGTAATTTAACTTTCCATAACTTTTGATATCGAAAACGGCAATTGGTATCACCCAAAACAACATACATAGATTTGACGGAAAATTATCCATTCCTGTGAAAATTCCATCTCACCGTATCCTTATCCATGGTAAGATGAGCATTGACTGTTCTCGCCATAAGATTATTGAAAATAATCAAATTTGATCCAATAATCGCTCTCTTAAAACTCAATATTAAAGGCGTAGTTCCCAAAACATCTGCAACCAAAACATGCTTCTTTCAGACTACCTCAAACAAAGTTGGATAAAGTTCCTAAACAGGTCGATGTCCAACCCAAATGTCCTTCCAAAATCTGCTTTGCTTCCCATTCCCAAGATTAAAAGAACAGTGTTGAATAAAATCATGCTTTACCTTCATCAATCCCTTTCAAAAATAGGAATCCCCAGGTTTACTCTCAACTTGAGAAACAGACTTATCATTCAAATACTTATTTTTAAGTAATTGCTGTCAAACTCCTTCATCCTTCAAAAGTTTAAACAACCGTTTAGCCAAAAGACACTTATTTTTTTATCTCAAGGTTTTGAATTCCCAGACCACCTTGTTTTTTGGGCCTACAAACAATATTCCATTTAGCCAACCTAAACTTTTTTTTAGTTGTCACTCTGCCAATAAAATCTGAACCTAAAAAAATCCAGTCTTTTAAGGACCCCTTTGGGTACCTTAAAGAAAGAAAGCATAAATAAAGGAAGGCCACTCAAAACTAAATTTATAAGTACTAGTCTACCACCAGTAGATAAATTTTTATCTTTCCAATTGCTCAACCTTTTTTTCGAAGCGATCTTCCAAACTCTTCCATTCATTTTTCCTCAGCTTTCTAAAATTAATCAGAATACCCAAATATTTAAAGGGAAAAGAATCATTCTCACATCCAAATAACTCTAGGTATTGATATTCAAAATTTTTTGCTTCTCCAAAGCAAAAGAGCCTACTTTTATGAAAATTAATTTTTAGACCAAAAGTTGCTCAAACGGACAAAGAGTAAGCTTCATTTTTTTTTGCTTGATCAAAATTGTGATCCATGAAAAGAATAGCATCATCAGCATATTGAAGGATAGAAAGACCATCATCAACCAAAGACAGTATGATCTTATTGACATGACCCTTATTCTTAGCCATTCTAATTAAAATGGCTAACATGTACACAACAATATTAAAAAGAATTGAAGACAGAGGGTCTCTTGCCTAAGCCCTTTCTTGGTTTGGAAATAAGGCCCAATGCTATCGTCAATCTTAATCCCCACACTGCCCCTACAACGAATTTGTCAATCCAACCACACCAACTTGGAGAAAAATCCATCATTCTAAGAGTTTACTGCATAAAAGGCTATTTTAACTTATCATAAGCTTTTTCAAAATTAATCTTAAAAATAATTACATCTAATTTTTTTTATGAAGCTCATGGATTGTTTCATGTAAAACAACCACCCCTTCCATAGTATTTATCCCCAGTATAAAAGTCGTTTGAAATGATCGAACAACCTTTTGGGCAATGCCCATGAGACAATTAGTACCTACCTTAGTAAAAATTTAAAACTCACATTTAACATGCAAATCAGCCTATATTGCTGAATTTGTCGTGCATCTTTTTTGGAAGTAAAGAAATGACACCAAAATTGATCTTGAAAAGAGGTAAATAGCCTCTATGAAAATCTTGAAAGAGAGCCATCAAGTCATTTTTTAATAATGTTCCAAAAAAAACTTGATAAAATTAACCTAGTGGAGCGAGGTGTTGGTTCGTGTTGGAACCGGTCCAAGTAGTTGGGCTTATCTCGGAGGTGTTGGCTTAATTAGTAGAGCCGGTCCAACGTGGTTGGGTTTACCTCAACGTGGATTAGGGGAGACCGGCAAGTTTTCGAACAACACGGTAAAACATAATTGTGTCATCTTGTTTTATCTTGTGCTTTACTTTGAGCAATTTACATTCTTACTTTAATTGCTTATATATCATTGTATGATTGCTCATATTATTTTGTAGTTATATTGTTGGTGCACTTAGGAAAGCCTAGTTGATTTAGGTTTTAATTGTGCAAAACCAATTTGTTATTAGCTTCCGCATTATATATTAGTTTTAGTGCTAAAGATTTTTAAAACCGCCTATTCACCCCCCTCTAGTCAATATGCGTGGGAACAATTGCGGGACCTAGTGCAGCGCTGCCAGGGCTGTCAGTGGGCCAGCCACCACTCCAAGGCACCGGTAGTCCCGTTGCAACCCCTGGCTCCGGTGTGGCCCTTTGTGCGCTGGGGGCTCGACATCATCGGCTAATTCCCGGCAGCCAAGGGCAACCTCCGTTTCGCCTTCGTCGCCATCGAGTACTTCTCCATATGGGTGGAGGCTGAACCAGTCGCGAAAATCACTGTCGCAGTGGTGCAGCGCTTCATGTGGAAGAACATCGTATGTCGGTACGGAGTGCCCCGCGACATCGTCATCGACAATGGCACCCAGTTTGATTCTTCTTCATTTCGAACATTCTGTCAGAACATCGGCACCACAGTGTGCTTCGCATCTGTCGGACACCCCGAGTTGAATAGGGCAATCGAACGAGCCAACTGCAACCTACTAGTAGGACTAATAAAGTGTCTCGTAGGCTTGCCAAAGGGGCTCTAGCCCGACGAGCTCCAGCAGGCACTATGGGCACTTCGAACATCACAAACAAGGGCAACAGGGTTCTCCCCATTCAAACTCCTATTCGGGGGACAAAGGAATGACCCCGGGCTAGTTTACGGTAAAATCCCTCCAGGCAACAGAGAGTGGAAACCCCGCACATTGCGAAACGTCGCTGGACCTCTTGGAGGAGCACCGCGTCCAGGCCATTTCAACCATGACAAAGTGCGCCGAAGGAGTCGCAAGGGTGTACAATAGGAAGGTCAAGATCAGCACACTAGCATCAGGTGATATGTGCTCAAGCGAACGGTAAAACACCACGGCTCTAGGAAAGCTAGAGTCCAAATGGAAAGGACCCTACATCATCACTTGAAGCACAAGTGCGGACTCCTACTACATCGCAACTCCTGAAGGGCAGCTACTAGACCACACGTGGAACATCAAGAGCCTCCAAAAATTCTATCCGTAGATGATCTTTAAAACACCAGCTATGCCTGGACAAGTGCTACCCGCCGGCTTTACGCGATGAGATCCTATATAAAACATCGTAGCCCTCCACAGCACGTGTATAAAAATAGACACCGCACAAGGCCCTCGGCCTCGGTGCACACCGTAGCCCTCTGCAGGCACAAGTGTATAAAAAGCACCGCGCATGGCCCTCGACCCTAGTGCACACCGTAGCCCTCCGTAGGCATGAGTGTATAAAACAGACACCGCGCATGACCCTCGGTCTTGGTGCACACTGTAGCACTCCCCAGGCACGAGTGTATAAAACAGACACCGTGCATGGCCCCGGCCCGATGTGCACCGTCGCCCTCCGGAGGCACAAGTGTATAAACACAGACATCGCACATGGCCCTCGGCCCCATGTGCACCGTAGCCCTCCACAGGCAAGAGTGTATAAAACAGACACCGCACATGGCCCTCGGCCCTAGTGCGCACTGTAGCCCTCCATAGGCACGAGTGTATAAAACACCGCACATGGCCCTTGCAACAGATAATCGGTAGGGCTCCCCTGGAGCCTTATCTAAAAAATATGAGGGACGGCGCAGGCTTCGCCTCCCCCTCGCAACAAATAATTGGATGGGGGATGGTGCCGGCGTTGACTCCCCCTCGCAACAAATAACAGGTAGGACTCCCTCGGAACCCTATCTAAAAGTATGAGGGACGGCACCGGCTTCGCCTCCCCCTCGGAACAAATAACAGGTAGGGCTCCCCCGGAGCCCTGTCTAAGAAAGTATGGGGACGGCGCCGGCTTCGCCTCCCCCTCGCAACACATAATAGGTAGGGCTCCCCTGGAGCCCTGTTTAAGAAAGTATGGGGGCGGTGCGGCCGCCTCCCCTCACAACACCACTGTAGGGCTCCCCCGGAGCCCTATCTAAGGAAGTATGGGGGACGGCTCAGGGTTCGCCTCCCCCTGCAACAAATAACACGTAGGGCTCTCCCGGAGCCATATCTAAGAAAGTATGGGGGACGGCACGGCTTCACCTCCCTCTCGCAACAAATAATCAGTAGGGCTCCACCGGAGCTCTATCTAAGAAAGTATGGGGGACGACACGGTTTCGCCTTCCCCTCGCAACAAATAATAGGTAGGGCTCCCTCGGAGCTCTATCTAAGGAAGTATGGGGGACAGCGCCGGCTTCGCCTCCCCCTCGCAACAAATAACATGTAGGGATCCCCTGGAGCCATATCTAAGAAAGTATGGGGGACAACGCTGGCTTCGCCTCCCTCTCACAACAAATAATTGGTAGGGCTCCACTAGAGCTCTATCTAAGAAAGTACGAGGATGGCACCGCCGCCTCCCCCTCGCAACACATAACAACAAGGGCTCCCCCGGATCCCTTCGCCTCCCGCTCTAGCAAATACAAACCACGGTATTGCCACGAGTTTTATTGATAACAAATCTGAAGTACATAATACATACATAGCCGTCGCTGGAGGATAACGGCGAGGCGATTTCCACACGTTACACGAAAACATCTCAACCAGTACAATAAAATATCACTAGTCAAACAACACACGTTACAGCTTCACACAAACAGTACACACCGCCGCCCCGCGGTGCTATGGCACAAAGTCCCATTCCTCTGACATGACCGCCAACGCGAGAAGCTCCTCGTCAGATGCCCCAGCTCCCACAAGGTGCAGGTACTCTTTCTCCGCATCGCACAGGGATCCCGAGGACTCCTTAGTAATATCCTCCGGCGGTGAGGTGGCCGAACCGGCGGATGAGGTGACCAGGGCCCCGGTCGTGAAAGCAACACCCCGTTGCTCCCAGAAAGCACAAATCTCATCGCGTGTCTTAACGCCTTGCACTCCCGAAGAGCCGAAAATGCTCCATCGACTCCTCTGGGTTCACCAGCTGCCATTGTTGCCACTTCGTGTCGTGATACACAACCCCTCGATAGCAAGTTCGCTCATCCTTCGTACCACCGGGGGTGGGGGCAGTGAGTTTCATCATTCGCCCTCCGGGAGGGCGAGGCCCCTGTCGAGCGGCACGTCGAAACAGAACCAGCATGGCCTAATAAAACCAACAAGCAAGAACATAAACATAACACAACTACATATTCCAGTGCAATAAGGCTTGTAACTATCATTTCATTCAAAATCAGAGGTCATTACAAAAAACAGCAACCCCCTCCCACCCACCTCCGCTCGGGCATAGGGACCAGAGCGGGGCAAAAAAAAGAACCTACAAAAAATCTACGCCTGGAATTGCTGGAGAAGGGTGGAGGGTCACACCTTGTTTCCGGTGGTAGCCCCCCGCCCGTTGGTGCCTTTGTCCGCTACCGCAGCCTTGCTCTTCGCCTGCTGCTGCAGCATTAGGCGCAAAGACTCCATCGCGGCCTCATGGCCATACGACACCCAAAAGTCCTAAGCGAAGGCCATGGCCACCCCCACGTATGCCGATGATCGGCAGTAATATTCGCCACAGAGGCCATGGGCGAGGAGCACGTGCCGAGGGCATCGACATGCCCATAGCCAGCCCTCTACAGCGATACAAAGGCTGCCGTCCAAGCCGCCTTCGAGCAATGGTCGCCGTAGGCCCACGAGGCTGGTAGGCAGATCTCCGAAGTCCCACGAGGCCCGGAGTAGTGGGGTCCTTCGGGGCCACCTTGGGGAAGACCCAGAGCACCCTCGAAGGGTCTCGGAGCCCCCGCGATGCCCGAAGCAGTGGGCCCTCTGAAGCCACCTCAGGGAAGACCCGGAGCCCCTCCGAGGGGTCTCCGGAGTCCCGCGAGGTCCGAAGCAGTAGGTCCTCCGGGACCACACCAGAAGAAGCCCGAAGGTGGGGCACTTCGAGAGCTAGTGGACCAGGTGCACTGGCCAGATCGACCAGGCCCAGGAAGACCCACAGTGAGCCGAAGCCTACACGTAGACGGGGAAAAGTTCCTACAACCCCTATGCATACAATACTTTTTTAGGGTTAGGATGGTAATATAAGCGCCCTGTTTTAGGAGGCTATAAATAGGCATCTACCCCATGTAAAAGGCAGATTCAACTTTTTTAGAGCAATCAATACATACATTTTCTTGACAACTGACCCCTTCTCCTGAGGACTCCTTGGTCCCTCTGAGTGTACAAGGGTCCCCTTCTCTTACTTCCTAGCCTTTTTGCTACGACACTAGCCCAACTCAAATTTAAACAGACGTTGGTTCCAAGTATCAGAGGCAGCCCCAGTGTTAAGAACAATAGGCGTATGGTCAGAAATGGCACGTTCCAAAGCATTTATAGTGGCCAAAGGGTATTTCTGTTCTCAATCCGTACTCATAAAGATTCTATCAAGTTTTTCAAAAGTAAGGTATCGTTAGGTACATCATCCACCCACAAAAATCAAGTCATTTTAGGTTTCATACATCTTAAATTTTGTCTATCAATATCTGTTTGTGTACTCAAATTAGACACATAAAAATAGCATATGTGGATTTGTCTCGAAAAATACTTTAATAAAATTGACGAGGATTAAAACCTCTATTTATTATTTAATAGATAAATGACCATATGATTTCGTGGTCGTAACCCCTAAGGCTAACGACCTCACTGGTCGCGAGGATTCTAGAGGTTACACAATATCTAACCTGGTTGGAGAAGGTTCCCAACCTTGTCTCCGACCAGTCAAAAGCTCACAAAGCCTTGAACTGATATCTGGATCTAGCGTCAGATATATCCTCTACCGTGTGAAGAATGGAACATGTGCTATATATTCCATACCACGCGACGATACGTAACTCTAAGATACAGGAATGCGTTATATGGCTCACTGACATATAACCGTACAACAGTTGGCACATTGTCAACTAATGCCCCTCTCGACCAGACGTGCTGCTTCTCCAACAGGTGTCTCTCCCAGAGACAACTGCCAACGCTTCATCAACTACATAAGGAGGACCACGAACCGAAGTGGAGGAGGCCAGAACAGTGAAGATCATTTGGGAAACACTCTCAGAAGAAGCATTGTATTCCCGAGTTAGTCTTCAGTCTAGGTTACATACACCCATTGTAATAGCAAGTTCATAGCAATAAAGAACAGTCTCATTACTTTTCAAGAGATACGTGTCATTTTCCTCTTTTTCTTCATACATTCATAAGATCGGCGATTTGATCGTCGACAAAAATGTAATCTTATTATGTTTGCAAATATATTACACTAGAAATGAGTTTTCAAAGTTATATTTTGGAGACCGTGTCGATGTTCAAAATGATTTTTTTGATCAGAGGGTGTAATTATTATGCATTTTAGTGACTAAGGGCTTGTGCAATGGTATTGACAACGGCTATCTATAGTACCCCTCCACGTCATCTATAGACAGCGTTAAAGGCAGTTCTCACAATGGGTTATCTTTTTACATGTCTCTATAAACAGCTCATTCGCGTACAATGTATCTTGTTTTATTGTGTTACAGTCGACTAGTACATGAGAGACGATCAAATTCTCTATGCTCTTCCTCTCTCATCCACACCATCTCGTGTTCTGCGTGATATGACTTATAGACAGTTGATGTCATACTATTGTATATACCCTAATTTGATTAGAAAATGCGCAAAATATACACCAGTCATAATAGTAGGAAGAAACAGCAATATGTTCACTACTTCACCCTATCACCGCAATGACGATGAACAACACTCCCAAAAGAGTAGATTGAGCCATAAGTAATACTAGTTGTAGTTATAAAATGCGCCATCCAGTTACAGTGAAGGTTGCAGTAGGGTCTGGAAATGTAGCCGAGGAAGACACGCCAGGCTTCGGGGCTTCATCCTCGCCGCCGCACGAAGCTAAACGCGGTGTTCCGGAAGGAGCTGGAGTCTAGAGAGGAGGAGGAACAGGGCGGCGGCGGCGGCGGCGGCGGCGGCAGCGGCAGCAGGAGGTAAGGAAGGAAGGAAGACGGCACAAACGATGATTTGATGAGCGGGCTGGCGCGAATGGCGGACGAGCAGGGGGGAGGAAGCTCTGCGACGACGAAACCGTGCGGTTGGCCAACACTTGCGCAATGGTGGTCCGTGTGGCATGGAGGAACGTCCAGTACAGGAGGTAACAATACTGAATACTAGCGTGCACAAGCAGGCTACGCGATGAGATACCCCGCAAGGCCAAGGGTGGAGAGCTGCCTGCGGCTGCGCAGACTGAATTTTCCCCAGAAACGTTATGTATACCTTGTTGCCCTTTTTGATTTCATAATTACTTGCAGTTCCAGATGCATGGGAGCTGCATGCATGCTTAATCCTGATGCACAGGTTGTACACCTTCCAATTGATGGGGCTGCCATGTCCTTCACTAAACTTTAATCCAGCTTTTCTTGGGTGCAACTACCCACCTAGGTAGCTAGCTACCCTGTAAAATTTTCTCTGTACAAAAGCAAAATAGTCCAGTGAATAGGAGGACTCAGTTGGCAAAGTTCTGCTGCAGAGCCTGCTCTTGCCATTCCTTGTCTTGTTATTATTTTCATCGGATTCATAGATGTTTAATCCCAAAGATTAATTTATAGATGATGTACCTGATTCCAAAGATTCAGCACATCCATCACAACCAGTGGCGGATCTAGGCCTCGAGCCTCCGGAGTAACGAGTCTGCTAAACCATATACCATATTAAAAAGAGACCTAGGTTCAATCTCTAACCAATCTCTACGCCCCTGATCACAACCTGCCTATCCCGAATGAATCTATCGATTAATCTATCCATCTATGCATGTCCATGTTGGTATATACTTATATCGCATTGCATTGCTGACCAGTGCATGACATGTAGCCAACCTCTCATTCTAAACCGCAGCAGCATTCACCTTCAGGCCGTCGTTTCCCTCCAACTCGACGTCGCCGCCGCCGGCCTCCGACTTCTTGAACCTGTACCAGCGCGCGCACAAGACGAAGTACACCAGGTTGGCCGCGGCCAGGGCGGCGACGACCAGGTAGAAGAGGTCCACGCGACCCTGGTTCAGGTCCTGAGCCAGCCAGTCCGGCCGCCCGCTGCGCCCGCGCGTGGTCCGGTGCACGACGGTGACCATGAGCCCGCTCGCGTAGCTCCCCAGCGAGACGCTCAGGAAGAGGAAGGCCCCCGCCACGCTGCGCATGTTCTCCGGGAACTGCTTGTAGTACAACTCGATCTGCCCGATGACGGCGAACCCCTCCGACAGCCCGGCCAGCAGCTGCTGCGGCACCAGCCAGAAGCACGACATTCCCGACCCCACCCTGCGCCGCCGTCGCTCCACCGCCGCCGACACCAGCATCATCGCGATGGACAGCGCCAGCCCTACGCCGATGCGCTGGAGCAGGCTGATCCCGCCCTCGCGCTTGGTGACGCGCCGCAGCGCTGGCACGACGAGGCGGTCGTACACCGGGATCCACAGCGTGAGCGCCAGCATCTGGAACACGACGAAGGAGCCCGCCGGGACCTGGAACCCCGACAGGCCGATCCGGCGGTCGGTCTGCATGGCCTGGAACACCACGTAGGTGGACAGCTGGGTCAGCACGACGAAGTAGACGATCCCCGACGACCACACCGGGATGATGCGCGCCAGGCACTTGACCTCCTCCACCTGCTGCAGCGTGCAGAGCCGCCACGGGTTCGCCGGCGTCCTCCCGTCCGGTCCGAGCTCGTCCTGAGGGGAGAGCACGGCGGCCTTGTCGAGGCAGCGGAACTGGTCCGTGTAGGCGATCTTGGAGACGAGCTTGCTCCGGTGCGGCGGGTCGAAGAGGTCGGCAGGCGCGTGGGGCAGGCGGAGGCGGCGCTTGCGGGCAGCGACGACGAGGACCTGCGCGAAGCTGGTAAAGGGGCTGCCCTCGGGGCGGACGCGGACGTAGAGGCGCGTGCCCATGAAGAAGAGGGCGCAGGAGAGGCCCATGAGCGCGGCGGGGATGGCGAGGCCGAGCGCCCAGTTGATGTTGCTCTGGATGTAGATGATGACGGTGGCGGAGAGCATCATGGCGATGGTGAAGGTGAAGTAGTACCAGTTGAAGAAGCTGGCGATGCCGCGGCGGCCGGAGGGGGTGCGCGGGTCGAACTGGTCCGCACCGAAGGCGAGGTTGCAGGGGCGGATGCCGCCGGCGCCGACGACGAGGAAGAAGAAGGAGGCGAGGAGGGCGGAGAGCTGCCAGGGGGAGGGACCGCGGCATGAGGAGGAATCTTTGGAGGCGCTGCATGGCGGTGGGTGGAGGGAGTGGAGTGCGGCGGTGAGCATGAGGATGAGCATGCCGAGGAAGGAGGCGACCGATGCGGCGGCGAGGGTGGTGTAGCGGCCGAGGTAGGTGTCGCAGAGGAAGGCGCCGAGGAGGGGGGCGAGGTTGGCGGTGCCGGTGAAGAAGTTGAGGAGGGTGGCGGCGTTGACGCTCTTGATGTGGTACACCGTCGTCAGGTACACCAGCAGGTTGGAGATGGTCCCGAGCGTCCCCAGCTTCTCGAACGTCTCGTTGCCTAGCATGCACGCACGCAGTAACGCCATTGATGGTTAAGCTCCTGCTGTTCATTTGGACATATAACTCCACCAGACTAGCTAGTATATACTGGAAAGAAACAGGGCTAATTCATCAAACGGGATCGATTTGTGTACATAAATATATTAACTCCACTAGACTATTACTAGTCCGATCGATCCACTTGTTCATTTGGACTAACTCCACTAGCACTGATCGATGGGCACAGTCACCTATGACGTATGGCATGGCCTTCCATCCGCGGTAGTCGACGACGACGGGGACGGGCTCGCCGGCGTCCGCCTCATGATCAGCCTCGGCGCCGTTCTCGCTCAGCGGCTTCTTCACCTTCTCCATGCCGGCGTCGTTGTGCTCCTCCTGCAGCTCGTTAGAAGCAGCGTCCATCGATCGATCTCCTCTTAATCGACTGCAGACACAGTCTCGATCTCACATGCATGCATGCACAGTGTGGGCTAGAGCTGCTGCTAGAAGGCTGTAGGAAGGAGAGAATTAAGAGGCCGGCCGTATAAATAAGCAGAGCATGGGAGCTAGCATTAGCAATAAGCCTGCCAGACATGTAGGGAGATACGTACAAGAACGAATCAAGTTTCTCTACCTCTTCCGTCTGTCCGTCTGTATACAGATCGATAAAGAGTATCGCGTGCAGACACTCGGATCAGAAAGCAACAGGGAGCTAGCATATATATATACCACGTGATATTGGGTATATATATTGTAGAGCTCACCTGGTATAGTCCTATTCTAGGTGATGAACATTTGGTACTGCGTGCTATCGAGGACTTTGGAAAGTGGATTATCAGTTTTGCAAACTGTTGGATTGTCGTCGGGTTTCAGATGGTTTTACCAGCCCTGGGTGGCGGTCTGACCGGGCATGGCCGCGGTTAGACCGACAGTGCAAAAATTGCGTAAAGTAAATGGACACCAAACACTTGTGCGAGAGTGTTTGCGTATCTCGTGCTATCAAGAGGTTTTGTCTTGATCTTTTGCTGTGATCTAGCTTGATAAAACAAATGAAAGTTGATATAAGATCATCTTTTATCCACGAGTAAACCTTTGAATCAAGTTTAAGTTTTTACCCAGTTTTGATCCATCTTACTCTGAAACAAAAAATTCATGGAACCTTGGTTATGATTGTCTCAATCTGCGATGTAATAGGTTACTGAACTTCTTATCGAGTCATGTCTGAAATCTCAAGTGATTTGAACTTGTATATCAAAAGTTAGTTTTTTTGTGGATTCAAAATCGTGCTCATTTTGCTGTAAGCTTGTGGAAGTGGACCGGCCGAGGCGAGCGATTAGACCGCTCAGTACCTGGCGCTCAAACCGGCCAAGAGGAGTTGTTATTGTAGTTTCTTGGTTTCAAATCAAATCTTTCATTGTGATTTTGAGATCTTGATCTTCACACATCTATTGGATAAAACAGGAGTAGAATTTCAGAAGAAACAAAAATGAGCTCATATTCGTTCCCCTCTGGTCGTTCCCACGGTCCCACATGTATCGTAGCAGAGGCGCAAATATTTGAGGGAGGAGAGGACGTTACATATAATTACATTACAGAGCTAGACTAGCTAGATGTCTGAAGGGGAAGCATCCATTCCCACCTACAATCAATCAATTAATTAACTTACCAACCATAATGAAGTTAGGACACCTGCCTGCCTGCCTGCCTGCCTATCTAATTGTCTCTGTAGGAGTAGTACCTTTTGATTTGTCAAAACCACTTTGCTTCCTTTGATGCATTGTTTATTGGACTAGCTAGCTCTACTGTTATGCAACTGCACATCCTCCCGTCCCAAATTAAATCAAAGAGGTTTTGGTAAGCAGCATGCAGGTGCAACTAAGAGTACGTTTTTAAGGAACCAATATTCTATTTCTAACAGGGGAAGAGAGCGCCAACCCTCGGGACCATCCATGTTGTTTATTTTGTTAAAAAGACATTGTTTTTTCAGAATTGCATGGCGCGCCAGACGAACTAGCGACCAGGAGGTTTTGCGCCCGCCTCTTCGGCAAAAAAAAACCCACCAAATTTGTTGAAATTCCCTTGAGGTCATCTACGCTTCTGGCCGTTTGATTGGCGCCAATCGCCTCTCCTCCTTCTATCGTTCTCTCCGCCTGTATCGAGCCCTCCCGACTCCTCCATCATTTCCCCTCCTCCCTCCGTCCACTCCCTCCCCATCGCCGCTCCTCTTCCCAACAATGTCGCCCCTCCCCAGCGCCCGCAACACCCTCTCCTCCCCTTGGCCCACGGTGCCCCTCCTAGTCGCTCGCGACGCCCCCTCCTCCCTGTTGCCACTTCCTCTTCCCCTACCCCGCTGCCGTCTGCTCCCTTATCCGCACCGCCGCCTTCGCCTTCCCCACGACACCGGCTCCCCCTTCGCCACTTTTGCCTCACCCACGCCCCTCCGCAACCCCACCGCCACCACAACTCACTCCTTCCATACCTTTGTCTCCCGTTGCGCCGCCACCACCAATCTATCAGCTTGGAGGAGAGAGGAGGCAACGGCAGGAGAGGAGTGTTGTTGCCTCAACGGGCGCACCCTGAAGTTCAGTGGTGGTGGACAAAATCCTCCACCATTCTTCCACCTGTGGCTGCCCGTGACCAAATCTGGGTGGTACGCGTGCAGGACTTGAACGACAGCGGTGTCGTCGGTGTTGGAGAATGGGGAGGAGTGAATGAGGCTAGGGCTTGGATGACCACGCTGACGTGCGATGTGGGGTAGAGATGGTGCAACTTCTTTATGTCTTTTTTCCCTACGAAATTGCATGTTTCTTGTGTTTTGGCTCTTGATTCCTTCGTTTGTCCCGTTCTTGCTTCTTATTTTCTCTTTCTTCCGTTATGTTTTGGTGTTGACATGCAATAGCAGACCTTGTACACAAAAATGTTTGTAATTTTGTTTCTGCGGTTTCTTTTCTTTTGGCTATGTTTGAGTTCTAAGTCTACATGTGTGAATGAGTTCATGCAGAAGATGAGGTCGGAGGGGCTTTGGAATGGCTTGTCGACGACGAGTAGCGGTGGCGCAGAGAAGGTCCACGACGACACCTCACCACAGCAATGGAGGTGCTACATGAAGCGTCACATTAGGTTACTGGGGTGCTAAGGATGGTGTAGACGCAAGGAATCAGCCCGAGGCTCACCGGGTTTCGAAGAAGATCAGAAATAGAGGCGGTGGCCATAAGTGTGGAAGATGAGGGTGAAGCTCGGATTCAGGGTGAGATTGTCTGCATTGAGTGAGGGGTTAGCATGAGTGGAGTGGGGAACACCTTATGACGCGGTTGGTTTGAGCTCGAACTCACCAGAGCGATCGGAACGCGTTGGCGAGCTCGAGTACACACCGGAGCTGAGGACAAAGGCAGTTGCGATCGAGCTACACGACATCCGGGGCTGCATTAAGAACAAAGGAGTGAGTGAGGTAAGAGGATCAAGATGACGCATGTGTCGTTGTTGAGGAAGCTCACCAGAGCAATAATGGTTCAGAGGCACGCTCACCGACGTCGAGAACAACACATATGTTCCCGTGAAACCAAGGAGCTATGAGGCTCAGGTTAGCGCGAAATGGAATGTGAGCGGGCTGAGGAAGACGATGCACATGCTAGGGCTTAAGTAGTTAAGATATTCGTGCGAGAAAACAACGAGACACCAGTGGTTAGTGTGAGAAACTCGCGGTTAGCTTTGGGTCTCTTCGCCTGCGTGGGGGTTGAGCGCCATTAAGGTTGTAGATGACATGGGCGAGCTCTGGTAGAGGTGATGGAGGTAGGTGGGGCACGAAACGGTGGGCAGCGAGGCGAAACCGCAGGTGGAGCGGGCGAGGGAGCGCTGGCGAGCGAGGGAGGGAGTGAGGTGGAAGACAAGCGCTGATAGGCAGGGCCCACATGTCAGCGAGCATGGGAGCAAGGGTGACGTGGGCTGGAGTTGAGGGTGAGGGAGTTTGGGCTGGCTCAGTTTTGGCCACAAGAGTGTCACCGCTCGCCCGTGGTTTTCCTTCACCACCCCCCGATTTTGGACTCCAACCACCACCATTATTTTCGCGTCACCTCGCCGGTCAACCCCGCGCCCATCCCCCGCCGGGCCGTGCCTACCTTGCCCGTACACGAAAGATCTCTGCCAGCCTTGCTCGCGGTCACCTCGTCCTCTCCTCACCAATCTTCGCCCTCTCTGCCTATAAATAGGACACCCCAAGCCGCGCCTATTCTTTTCCAACTTCATGCGCTCACACACTCTTCTTCTACCTCACTGAATCGAGCTCTAGAGTTCCGAGAGCGCAAGCCCTTTTTCGGCCATGCGCCGCCACCTTCAGCCCTGACATCGTTAAGGGTTACTAGTCAATCCTATCACGTCATCTCGTGTTCCAGTACATTGGAATTCTTTCCCCTCATTCAATTTTGCCACTGATCCTCAGGAACGACCGGATCGTGTCGTCTTCATCGTCTCCGGCCGAACACCGCCTCAAGCCATATCGGTGATTCACTGCGCTTTGGACCAGTTCAACGTATCTGAAGCATCACCAGGACTTACTGAAGTTCCTCCGACCAATGGACTTCGAGCTCCTTCAACCGAGCATCTTCTCCATGTGCAATCGACATCGCCGCAGTAGCTCCTTTAACCCGAGGATCTGACTATGCAAGCTTCAAATAATAACCGGTCATCACAGACAAGACAAGGATGGCTAGATAGAGATCGATGCGCATGTGTTGTACCACTACTAGACTAGTACTACTGGTCATATATATGACTGCCTCTGGCTGGCGTGCGTAGATCGATCAGCGTCAGCTTAATAATCCAGCCAATTCAAGCCATCAGCTGCTATCACGATATATACGCACGTATTCACTCGATCGATCCAGGTAGCTTCCGAATCAATCATTTAGTCATCGTCTAGTAGTTCTTCCGTTCGTCTTTATCGGATTTTTTTATTCGGCCCCTTTGCCGTCAGGTTAGTTGCAAAAATAGCCTCTTTTTTCTCCGTATTTGCAAATATAGCCCCCTCCCAGGTGCGGGAGCGCGGGACGGCGACACGTAGAGCATCCTGCGATCGTGGGCGCGGAAACAAGCGGCGGATCGGGGCCGAAGCCGACCGTAGCGGAAGGTGGCGAGCCGACCACTTCCGCGTGCGCGAAGCAAGAGGCGCCGCCACCTTCCGCGATCGCGAGCGCAGGAGGACGGCGAGATGACATTGTTCCCGAGCGCATGAGGTAGGCACTATGACTTATGGTTTTCTGGGTTTCCTTCGGTCCGGTTACAATTTCTCTGATTACGAAATTATTTCACCCATTCCGATTAGGTTTGCGTCGAATAGGGTTTCACCGATCAAGGAGAAATATAGGCACTGAGATTTGTAAAAAAACATTCATTAAGAAATACAGGCACTGAGGTTTGCAAGTTAGGGAGGGAGAAAATAGGAGAGAGAAAGAAGAGAAAATAAAAGTGATTAAAAAACCAAAAAAATCCAAATATATATGTCCCTGATAGGAACCAGCCGGTTATGGTTCCCTTCCAAACAAACGATTGGGATTTAGCTGATTTCAATTAGATTTCACCGATTAGGGTTTTGCCCGATTCAGATTAGTGTTTCCCCTGTTAGAGCTTCCTCCTAGAACTATTCTTATTCGGCCATTAATGCTAAAAATAAAAATTGATCCAAAATTATCTAGCACCTAGACCTTCTGCTCTTTGGAAATAGTTTGATTTAGATATTAAGAAACTTTGAGTTGCATTGTTTGATTTAGGTATTAAGAACAAACTTAGTTACTTACACATTTGGTTACTTGGATCTACAAGTTAGCTACTAAGGAGAGGAAGAAGTTGAACACCACCGTGGTCGAAAAAGTGTAGCGCTCCTATTTGACAGGAAAATCCACTGAACTACTGAAAGATTCAGAAAACTATTGTGTTTCAGACGAGCTACAGTAACTGAATTTCAAAGTTTCAGTAGAGAAATAGATTCACGCACTTTTGCACCCGCAACTTCTTGCGGCTTTTCGGTTTTCCTTTCATTCTAAGCCGAATACATATGTCAGTTACATGCAAGTAAAGGGTCAGTTACATCCAAGTGATGGGTCAATTACATCCACAATCCGGAAGACCCGTTTCACTAGAAAGTAACAACTAAATGCAGAGTTACTATACGACCACTACGGCTAACATGCAGAGCAGAATAAATAGGGGAAATAAAATACGGTGTAGTGAAAAAATACAGCAACAATCACTCCCTGTTTTTTACTGCACCTCTACCATGTTCGTAGCTCCAGAAACCTTATTTTCCCAAGTGGTTTTGTCAGGATATCTACCAACTATAACTCCAATCTGACAAAGTCAATCTCAATCCTCTCTTCCTCAATACACTGCCTAATGAAATGGTAGCGTGTATCAATATGTTTGCTACGGTTATGTAGGACTGGATTCTTGGACAAAGCAATGGCCAACTTATTATCCACAAGAAGTCCGATGCTTCCAAACTCCTTCACCATGTCAGCAAACATTCGAGTATTGTTACAAGTGAACATCACTACTCCTCTTCCACAAATGTCAATGACAGACCCATCACCAAATTTCACCTTTCCTCTAACGGTTGTATCCAGCTCAACAAAATTCTCCTTTGAGCCAGACATATGATTTGAGGCTCCAGTATCTAGATATCAAAGTCCATCCTAGGTCTCATCCTCTCAGTCGAGATACACTTGAGCATGTACCTCGTTTAGGATTAGCTCTTCAGTCATCTCTTCGCTTGCCCCCGTGTGTGCGTAGACTTGAGCCATGAGAAGCCTTGGTTCCTCATCTTGAATTTGAGTCAGGTTTTACTTGCTTATTCCGCTCCCAGTGAGGCTTGCGACACACCCTTGCAAAATGACCATAAACACTGCAATTGAAACACTTCACTTTTGTCTTGTCGCGCTTGTTGCCCGAGGAGCCACCGTCTTTCACATTTGGTGATCCCTTCACTTGGCCACCTTGTTTGTCTTGGCCACGGGGTTGGTCTCGCCTTTCCCTAGCACCAAACAGGAGACTGAGCATGTCTGCTTCTGTTTTACCCGAGCCATCCACTCCTCCTCGGTGAGAAGTAGACGACTCCCTCCATCTCAATTGTCGCCAGGTTCCCATCGGTCCTCAACGGCTTTGAGTTGACCAGTGAGTTCCTCAACAGTCATGGTCTTGAGATCAAGCAACTGCTCTTTTGAAACAACCACATGATAATACTTGTGTGGTATGGCTCGCAAGAATGTCTTGATGACTTTATCCTCCTCCAGTATGCCTCGAGTATACAAATGTTGTTCACCAGCTCGGTCAGTCGCATGGAGAAATCATCGATTGTCTCAGTCTCCTTCATGCGAATGGCCTCGAACTCCCTGCACAACGCCTACACCCGAGCCTCCCGGACACGCTCGATCCCCATGCGCATTGTTCTGATAGCCTCCCATGCTGACCTGGTAGTGTTGTTGCTTGCAAGTGCGCCCAGCATCTCCGGTGGCACCGCCTAGAGAATGGTTGCCAGCGCCATTCGGTCCACACGGTACTCAGTGCCGCCCGGATCCACTGCATCCCAAACTCCCTGAGCCTGCAAGTTAACACACATGAGCAATGCCCAGTCGGTGTAGTTCGTGCACGTGAGCACAAGATATCTCAACAACACCTTGGTCTCCCTTGGCGCCAACAGGTCCTGGCCGTCGCTGCTGCCGGCGACCATCACACGAAAACCACCGCCGCTGCTCGAGCCCTGGAACTGACAACCACTGCTGCCAGAACTCCTCGGTGTAGGTGACACAGACCTTCCTCCACGCATCATTGCCATAGGATCAAGCGAGAACTGCTCTGATACCAATTGAAAGGAAAATCTACTGAACTACTGAAAGATTCAGAAAACTGTTGTGTTTTAGATGAGCTACAGTAACTGAATTTTAGAGCTTCATTAGAGATACAGATTCACGCACTTTTGCGCCGCACAACTTCTTGTGGCTTTTAAGTTTTTCTTCTTTTATTCTGAGCCGAATACATATGTCAGTTACATCCAAGTGATGGGTCAGTTACATCCACGATCCGGAAGACCCATTTCACCATAAAGCAATAGCTAAATGCAGAGTTACTATGCAGCCACTACGGCTAACATGCAGAGCAGAACAAACATCGGAAATAAAATACGGTGTAGTGAAAAAATATAGCACCACTGTTCACACCTCTAAGTCATTGTTCCGGTCCAACATAATCTCTCTGCTCTCTCTCACTTTCAGATAAGTACATTTTTTATGATTAAAATCTCAGTTTGGTGACCCACCATTTGCAACCTATTCTACATGGATATTAATTAGTACTTCTGTCCACTGAAACCACTCCAAATGGAAAAAAATCTCAAATTGTTCTGAATACCAAATTGACAACTTACCGCAGTGTCAGCGGAACAACGTCTCCAACGGCTAAGCTCGTCCGGGTCTCCTGCGTTGCCCACGTCCAGCGCTCCCGAGCGTTCCTCGCGCACTCACCGCGCCAACGGCCTCCGGAGAGCGCGCTCTGCCACGCTCCCATGCGCGCCCGGTCTTCACGGCGCCCACGCTTCCGCTCTGTACGCTTGCCCACTCTCGCATATGTGGTCATGGCCAAAGGCCATTGTAATCTATAAATGTACACTGTATACGATCAATAGAAGTTGTCCAGTTGATCTATTCCACTCTACATGGTATCAGACTCTTCTTCGATCCTCCAGAACTCCTTTGCCCATCCTTCCGCACCAATGGCGCCCTCTTCCATTAACTCTGATTCCTCCTCCGACGATGGCTCTTTCCCCGCCCCCGCCTCTGTCATTCAGACGATCTCCATTCGTCACCACGTTCCCGTCACCCTCGACATGAACGAGGACAACTACGGCCAGTGGCGTCTCTTCTTCGACTCCACTCTTGGAAAATTTGGCCTCAGTGGCCACGTTCGCTCGCCCACCCCGTCCGCAGAGCAAGATGGTGCATGGCGCATGGTTGATTCATGCGTTGTCAACTGGATCCTCGCCACCGTCTCCAAAGACGTCTTCGACATCGTCCGTCGCAAACGGAACACCGCCTTCTCCCTCTGGCACGCCGTCGAGGGGCTGTTCCAGGACAACGAGCTTCAGCGCGCAGGGTGTTCAATTAGTATTCAGATTTCATCATTGATTCCTTAAGAGGCGGATTAAGTTCCAAAGGACGCGAGAACAATGCTCGCTTTTCAATTAATTTGACGTCTATTAAATTATTGGCTTACCATTATTTTCAATTGTACAGCTCTTTCGCAATCTATTTGATTTTGTCTGTGGCCTACATGTTGTACCGACTCTTTCTTCCATCCAACTCCGCAGCAGAGTAGTCATATCACCTGGTACAGCTATGAAATGCAAAAGACCCAGACAAGCATACAACGTTCCATTTGTCAAGCAATCTAATTGAAGGAAGCTTCTTTCAGATGTCACAATGGAATTGGAATTGGAATTGAGTTGTGAAACTAGCACATTTTATCACTTTAATTCTACTGTATCATGATGTAATTGAGTACAAATGACCTATGAACCAATTCGAAGTCATTTCATATCATTTAGACAATGATGTAAACCTGACATAGCCATTGGCACATGCGCTTTTATGCTGTTTCAGATAAAATTGACCAGACTATGAACCAACCATAAATTAATTAGATGATGGGCCAAGATTACACCTGGAGAATTGGTATATTCAGAGTTCAGCTTGATTTGCCGTTTAATGTCATATCATATATGGAGTGTCGGTCTTGTTAGATGTGTATTGTATAAGGGTGTTTTTGTGTATATAACATCCGTGTACTTGTATATATATTGGCTCATTTGCTTCATATTGAATACAAGTGCTATTCATAACATGATATCAGAGCGAGGTTAGGGTTAGAGTTTTACCGCTGCCGCCGCCCTTCCCATGTCCTCTGCCACCACCTGACGCTTGTTGTCAATCGCCGGTCTCCTCTAGACGCCGGCTGGGTCTCCTCTAGACGCCGGCTTTTCTTCAACAACACCTAGCCCGTGGTCGCTCGGGGACGCCTCGGCCACCGCCGCCGCGCAGGGCGTCTATTGCGGCTCGGGGCCTCCGTACCGGCCTCGGGCTGCTCGACGGTTGCCACCCGTCGTCGTTCCGCCACCGGGTCTTCCACCGACGCAGCGGCTCGGGTCTTCCGCCGACCGCCGCTGCTTCTGCCTCCGTCGCTTCCACCGCCGGGTCTTCCACCAACGCAGCAGCTCGAATCTTCTGCCGCTAGGTCTTCCACCAACGCAGCGGCCGACACCTCTGGATAGCGACGTGGTGAGGCGGGACGAGGCGTACGCACGCACGAGATGACGCTGTCGCGAGGGCCGCCGCCGCCGCCTGCCGCGAGGGAGGGCCGCCGCCTCCGTCTCGTGAGGGGGAACCCTAGTCCCCTCGTGCGGCGCTGAGTTTTGGGCCATAAGTCGGCCCGGTTTCCTTTTTAAGCAGAGCGTGAAAAAGAGAGAAAAATGTCGTTCTAACCGCTGCGTTGTCTAGCGCCGCCCGTTAGACTTCGTTGCCTTGGTCGCCGCGTCATCCAGCGCCGCCTACCAATGGGTACTGCTTATATTCCTCGTTGCTCGGTGATCTTCAATGGTCTCAATTATCGGGATTGGTTTCAGCATATGCGCCTCCACATGCGTGGTCAGCACCACTGGGAGTTTCTTACTGGCGAGTTGCCTTGTCCGCCTCGTCCTACTCCGCCTGCTGAGCCTGTACTCCCGAAGGATGCTTCCGAAGATGCTCATAAAAAGGCATCTGATGCTTTTGAGGATGCTATGACGATTTTTCAGACTCAGTATTCTGCCCACAAGACATGGATTGATGAGGATGTCCGTGCCTCTACTATTCTTGTTGCTAGCATGGAGGTGCAATTCACTAGGGATGTGGTTGGTTTGGCTTCCGCACAGTTGATGTTGATACATCTCCGCAGTCGCTACGAGTCGTCTGGTGATTCCTTGTATCTTTCTGTTGTGCAACAGGAACAGTCGCTGCAGCAGGGAGATGCCACTGTGGATGAGTTCTATGCCCAGCTATTTGTGGTATGGTGGCATATTGATTCTTTGGGACCGGATGTTTGCTATACTTGTCAGTGTTGTCAACGTCAGCCTCACCAGAGCTTCGAGATCTACAACTTCTTTCTTGGTGATTTGAGCGACTTGTGCTCGATTCAAACGCCACCCTCGTGTGACTTTGTTGGAGGCTCTTGTCGCTATTCGTGCTGAGGAGATTAACCTTCGTGTTGCAGGTCTGCTGCCGTTCCAGTTGTTTCCTTCGGTTCTGACAGTTCCTCCAGCTTTTACACCTGCTGCAGCTACTCCATCACCAGTTGTGTCTTCACCAGTGACAGCTGCTGTTGGTAAGGGACCACACTACACCTATTGCAACAAGTATGGACATGTGGAGTAGTTCTGCTACAAGAAGAAGGACTTACAGCGTGGTGGTCATCCTCCGAAGGGCACTAGTGGTTCCTCCTCTCAGCGGAGCTCTGGTGTTTCTGATTCTCAGGAATTTCTCATCTTCTTTGCGTCGCATGGTCGCTTACTGTCTGCCGTCGGTTACATTGGTTCCATTGCTCAGTCTTCTAGTGAGAGACCACCCTCTACTTCTTCCTCAGGTATATCACCTTGGATTCTTGACTCAGGTGCTTCTTTTCATATGACATCTGATTCCACCAGTCTCACATTCATTCGTCCTTTAGCTGCTCCTCTCACTGTTCAGATAGCAGCTGGTACCTCTCTTTCTGTCACAGGACGCGACACTCTTTCGAATTCTTCTTTTCATGTTCCTGTTGTTTCTCATGTTTCCAAACTAACCATGCAGCTCATATCTGTCGGTCAGCTCACTGATCATGGTTGTCGTGTTATTCTCGATTCTGATTCTTGTTGTGTTCAGGATCGATGCACGGGGACTCTTGTTGGTACTGGCCCTCACCGCCGTGACTCACAGTGTCTTTGGGAGCTTGACTGGCTTCATCTTTCTTCCGTTGCCCCAGCCAGTCTTGTTGCCTCCACCATCGCAACTGCTTCTGTTGCATCCTCTACTGCATTTTTGCTCAGTGGTATCATCGTTTGGGACATCTTTGCGGGTTGTGTCTATCTTCTTTACTTCGTCGCGGTCTTTTAGGGTTTGTGTCTGGTGACACTTCTCTAAATTGTCAGGCTTGTAAGCTTGGTACATAACTTCAACTTCCCTATCTTTCCAATGAGTCTGTGTCACAACGTCCTTTTGATCTTGTTCATTCTGATGTATGGGGTCCGACCCCTTTTGTTTCGAAATGAGGTCATCGCTATTATATCATTTTTATTGATGATTTTTCTCGCCACATATGGATATACTTTATGTCATCTCGTAGTGAGGTGTTATCCATCTACAAGACTTTTGCCACCATGATCCGTACTCAGTTTGATTCTCATATTCGTGTCTTTTGTGCTGACTCTGCTGGGGAATACTTGTTAGGGGTACTTTGTGGTTTTCTTGCTAGGCAGGGCACTCTCTCTCAATTTTCTTGTCCTGGTGCTCATGCCCAGAATGGCGTGGCTGGACAGAATCATCGTCATCTTCTTGAGACAGCCCGTGCTCTTATGCTTGCTTCTGCTATCCCACCACACTTTTGGGCTGAAGCTGTTTCTACTGCCACTTTTCTGATTAATATTCAGTCTTCTTCTGCTCTTCAGGATGGGATTCCAATTGAGCGTCTCCGTGGCAAGACTCCTGACTATTCTAGTCTTCGCCTCTTTGGGTGTGTGTGCTATGTTCTTCTTGCCCCTCGTGAGCGCACCAAGCCGACTGCTCAGTCCGTGGAGTGAGTTTTTTTGGGCTATAGCGCTGAGCATAAAGGATATCGTTGTTGGGATCTGGTTGGTCGACGGATGCGGGTTTCTCAGTATAAGATCGAGGTGGCCGACTAGAGGGGGGTAAATAGGCGGTTTTAAAAATCTTTCGCGCTAAACCAATATATAAATGCGGAAGCTAATAGCGAATTGGTTTTGCACAATTAAAACCTAAATCAACTAGGCTCAACTAAGTACACCAACAATACAAGAGAGCAATCACACAATGATATATAAACAATTAAAGCATGTAATGTAAATCGCTCAAAGTAAAGCACAAGATAAAAACAAGATGGACACAATTATATTTTACCGTGGTGTTCGGAGACTTGCCGGTCTCCCCTAATCCACGTTGAGGTAAGCCCAATCACGTTGGACCGGCTCCACTAATTAAGCCAACACCTCCAAGGTAAGTCCAACCACTTGGACCGGTTCCAAACCGAACTAACACCTCGCTCTACTATGGTTGCTCTTCCTCCACTCCGGAGATGGCAAGCACCAAACCACTCACAGCCACACCGGACCTTCTCACAAGCTTCTTGAGAAGATCACCGGGCACGACGCCTCCACGCCGTCTAGGTGTCGGCAAACACCAAGAGTAACAAGACTCAACGCTCACTTGAACTAATCAAGTATCAACGCTCAAGTGGATACACAATCCACTACTTAAGGCAACACATGCACTTAGGGTTTACTCTCCAAACTCACCAAGTGCAACACATGCACATAAGAGAGGAGAGGCTTGCTCTTAGCTCAAGAGGCTCAAAAGATGTTCGCAATATCACCAGCAACCTCTCTCAACCGGCCAATATGGCTATATATATCACACACACAAAAACTAGCCATTGGGAGACAAACCCATGAAAAATCAGGGAAATCGGAAGTTCCGCTATGTATCGGCCGGAATTACCGCACCTCAGTGATAAGCACAATAACGGCTATATCAGACGAGAAACTAGCTGTTGGAAATTGAGAGCGGAACTTCCGCCAACCAAAATGCGGAAGTTCCTATTATCGGAAGTTCCTCACATATCATTGCGGAACTTTCACACCTCCATAAATTTAGCTAAGTCTCAAAAGGGTGCATCTCTGGAAAAAACATTCTGCCAAATTTTCAGAACTACCGATAATAGGAAGTTCCGCCCATAACATTGAGGAACTTCCGATAATAGGAAGTTCCGCCCATAACACTACGGAACTTCCGATTATCCTGACAAACACAGCAATGGCTTTTTTAACAACTTCAATTGCAAAACACATTTACCAATTGATAAGCCATGCCGACAAGGATCAATAGCAAGATTCCTAGCAAGTTGCAAAACACATTTGCCAACTTTTATAATCATACCACAAGGAAAAAGGTACATGGACTTACACCATTTGCAAAACACATTTGCAAACTTAAATCACATGCTACAAGAAATCAAACATGAGCATCAACTATTTGCAAAACACATTCACAAATAACAGCATCATGCTACAAGGCTAAGGTGCATGGACTTCAACCATTTTGCAAAACACATTTGCAAAATATAGTCCTATGCTACAAAGATTAAATGCATGAGCCTCGGCTATTTGCAAAACACATTCGCAAATAATAGCTCCATGCATAGATGAGCTAGAGCAAACACAATGAGCTATCAACACATGACTAACTCATGCTACTAGTCAAGACCCCTCTTAATAGTACGGCAATCCTATACTAGCAATCCGGTCTATCAACCAAACACCGAGACCGGTAAAAGACTAGGAACACATCCTTAGCCCTAGCTAGTCATACATTTACCTTGCATCTTCTTGAAGCTTGATGACGCACATCAACACTTCAAGTCCGGGTCCTTGACTTTGACAATCATCAACATATGATGATCTCTTAACTTCGGGATCTTGCCTTGAACATCGTCAACACATGATGATTTCTTCATCCCGAGTCTTCACATGCATCAACGCATGATGCATTCCTTCACTTGACTTCCATCAACACATGATGGGTCTTCTCTTGACTTGATGTGCATCAACACATGATGCATCATTCACTTGAATCTCGACTTGATGATCAACTCATGATCATCCCAAGTCTTCATCCTCTTGGAACATAACCTATATATCCAACTCATGGAAAATGTTAGTTCCACAATATGATTATCATTAATTACCACACCATATCATTAACTCATAATGGTGGGACAAGATACTCAATCTTTATCTCTTTGGTAATTGATGATAACCATTTCAATCGCACATAAATGAATGTAGATAATTGAAGTAACAAATGAGTATATATGAACTATACAAGTTATATATACTCTAACATGAGTATACAAGAACTACACAAGTTCTATATACTCATAACATGAGTATATACGAACTACACAAGTTTTGTATACTCAAATGTTTTGTTTCAAAGTAAAGATCCTTAGTATATGTGGAGAATGGAATATGAGTCAATACTAATGAAACCACAAAATATAGAATAAAACTCCCCCTAGATGTGTGCATACACAAATGTGTAATAAGATCATATGCACATATTCAAGTTTAACTTATGGTTGAGTTCAATCCTATATTTTGGATCCGAGGAATGCAAATATATATAAGATTAAGATGTTGATTGCATACCTCGTTGAATTTCACCATTATATCCAAATGAGACTACACAAGATGATACTAGACAAGAGAGTTAGTCTCATAATTGGATTTATCATTAATCACCAAAATATTCCATTAACTCATAATGGCGGTTCTAGATCCTTCACTCAAGATGTCACTTTTGATTAGTATCGTCCTTTCTACTCTCGTCCTTCTCCTTCCACCACTCCAGCATCTCTTGTTGAGCCGCTTTCTTTTCTGACTTTTTCTGCCACCCCCATAGTCACCACACCTCCATCACTGCCTTTGGCCCCTTCGGTTCCTCCTTCACCATCTCCCTTGCCCTCGCCACCCTCTTCAGAGGCTCCCCCCGGTCTTCATCTTTCTTATCCTCTCTACTACACTAGTCGTCCGCGAGTTGAGGATTCTTCTGATGCACCATCTTCTTATGATTGTTCATCTTCTTTGGCGTCTCCTCGATATGCTCTTCGTGATTGCCAATCTATTCAGCCTCCTGCACGCTTTTGTTTTGCGACTCTTGCCGAACCGACTTCTTATCATGATGTTGCTGTTCATCAGGAGTGGCAGTATGCGATGGCAAAGGAGATTGTGTCTCTTGAGCGTACTAGCACGTGGGATCTTGTCCCTCTTCCCGCGCGTGTTACTCCTATCACGTGCAAGTGGGTCTACAATATTAAGACCCGCTCTGATGGTTCTCTCGAGCACTACAAGGCTCATCTTGTGGCACGTGACTTTCAGCAGGAGCATGGTCGTGATTATGATGAAACTTTTGCTCCTGTGGCTCACATAACCACTGCTTGCACTCTTCTTGCTGTGACATCTATTCGGGTATGGTCCATCTCTTAGCTTGATGTCAAGAATGTCTTTCTCAACAGTGAGCTGCGTGATGAGGTTTATATGCAGCCACCACCTGGGTATTCTGTTCCTGATGGTATGGTTTGTCGCCTTCGCCGATCTCTTTTTGGCCTCAAGCAAGCTCCTCGTACTTGGTTTGATCGTTTCTCCTTTGTTGTCACTACAGCTGGTTTCCCTGCCAGTGCTCATGATCCTGCTCTTTTTATTCACACTTCGTCTCGTGGTCGGACGCTTCTCCTTTTATATGTTGATGATATGATCATTACTAGAGATGATTCTCGGTACATCACTTTTGTCAAGGAGCGTCTTAGTGAGCGATTTCCCATGTTTGATCTGGGACCTCTTCGCTACTTTCTTGGGATTGAGGTTATTTCTACATCCGAGAGCTTCTATCTGTCCCAAGAAAAGTATATTCAGGACCTTCTTGATCGTGCTTCTCTTACGGATCAGCACACCGCTGAGATTCCCATGGAGCTTAATGTTCATCTTCGGTCCACTGATGAGGAGCCTCTTACTGATCCCACTCGATATCATCATCTTGTTGGGAGTCTTGTTTATCTGGGTGTCACTCGTCCTGACATTTCGTATCATGTGCATATCTTGAGTCAGTTTATTTATGTTCCCACTCAGCTCCACTATAGTCATCTTCTTCGTGTTCCACGATATCTTCGTGGAACCATCACTCGTCGTTTGTTTTTCCTTTGTTCCAGTTCTTTACAGCTCTAAACATATTCTAATGCTACCTAGACTAGTGATCACTTGATCGCCAGTCTCTTTCTGCCTATTGTGTTTTCCTTGGTGGTTCTCTCATTGCTCGGAAGACTAAGAAGCAGACAACGGTTTCTCGTTCTAGTGCTAAGGCAGAGTTGCGAGCTATGACTTTGCTGACTGCGGAGGTTACTTGGCTACGGTGGTTATTTGAGGATTTTGGTGTTTCTGTTTCAGCACCCACACCTCTTTCGTCTGACAGTACATGGGCTATTAGCATTGCTACTAATCCGGTAAAGCATGAGCTCACAAAGCATATTAGTGTTGATGCCTCCTACATGCGGACCCAGGTACAAGATCAGATTGTTGCTTTTCAATATATGCCTTTGGAACTTCAGTTGACAGATTTCTTCACAAAGGCGCAGACTAGAGCTCAGCACAGCTTCTATCTCTCCAAACTTAATGTTGTTGATCCACTATAAGTTTGAGGAGAGGTGTTAAATGTATATTACCTATATATATATTGGCTCATTGACCTCATATTGAATACAAGATTTCCTAAAGTATAGCCTGCAAATTAAATGTATTCATGCTCCATGTACATTTGATTTTGTCACCAAACTAGAAAGGAAGATAGTTGGCGTGAAGTGATAACGGGGGGCCAAGGTGTTGTGAAACTTGACAGCAATTTTATCTTGCCCGAATGGTCAAGACAATGATTTGATCTAATCATTGTTCATGAATTGCGCATTGCATGACACATGCCAATCTCTAATTAGACGCTCGCATTTGAAAGTGTCTTGAGGATAAAAGCAAAGAAGGATCATTGCCTTTTCAATAGTTTTCTAGTACAATTATAAGGGATCAAAAATTGAAGAAAGCAAAGATAAGATGGATGCCTACTTCACAAGAAATCGAAGATGCCACGCGTTTTGCATCCGTCAATTGCCCTGGGAAGGCCCATGCATTTGGCGAGAAAGTAATAGTTGGTGCACATACGTAACTTGGCACTCTTCGTTTTGATCTCATTTTCTTGACCAGATTTAATAGTGTGAAATCTCACATAAAAATTGACGGAGGAGTAGGTGCAGTGTGGAAATGAAATTGCTGTGATCCCAGCACCACCTACTGTTGAATTTATTTTGCCACTCCAAGCAAGGATGGATGCGATGCAAGGTTCAGTTTTCAGAAGAGCCCAGTAGTACGGTCCGTACAGGCAGCTGCTGCAAAGTCAGGCGACCAGCCACCGGCTGCTGACCTGCTGAGATGAAACTTGACACCTTTTGCTCACATAATCTAATTGCCAGTCTCTCCTAGAGATTTTTAATTACTCAGGGTGCTCGGTAGAATCTCTGTTGATGTTTAGTTTAATGCAAGTAGAGCCTTGCGGAGGGTTACATACATATCCGTTGAGCTGTCGATCTTCAGGAGGTTGGAGGTGGAGTTCAGCAGGGTCTGGAAACTTCTTTTTGCGGGGTCTGTGAAGTTTATTCAATATCATCGACATCGATTATGGTTGGTGAAAATGTGAACTTGCAGTCGTACAGGTGTGTAAAGTTCTGTACACACACTCTCGAACGGTGATAATGATAAAACATGATCTTGATTGTGATCAATGTACGGAATTTTCAATTAATGTGTACAATGGCGATACAACTGATAAATCTTGTAGGTGATTACGGATTATCATTTTGTGCATGGATACGATATCTTAGTAATTAATGTAGATCATTACTTGCATCTTTACACCTTAGCAATTTGGGTAAAGTGAGGAATTAGGAGGTGCCAACACCACCAACCCCTCCCCCTCTATCTCCCTTTGATGAAGAGAATCCAAACACAGCAAAAAAAAAAACATGATCCTTGTGCTTCTTTCTTTCTCCTTCAGCCCTCTTTTTTTCTCTATTTTTCATGTGTGGTTTTCTTTTCTTTTCCTCACATTCCTATTCCTCTCGTCGACATGTTGTGGACTCCCACTCTTATTCTTCCACTCTTACAGCTTCAGTTACTCCATCCATCCCACTATCCATCCACATTCCAGAGGTAAAAGAACCAGAGAAGATACACATACACCCATTCATTTGCAAGCAAGATTTTCCTTTTTGCATATAAATCTGGAAAGGGAACCGAACAGGAGAGAGAGAGAGAGACGAAGGGAGATCCGTGAGGCTCCTCCATGGCTGAGAAGGAGGGCAACCTCGAGGCCGTCCTCAAGGAGGCCGTCGACTTGGTACGTCCGCACTCTCTACTCTCTACTCCGGGGTGGTTATTGGGAAAAGCTTGCGCCTTTGTGCTCCTTTTCTTCCTGTTCGGCAGAATTCGCATCTGGGTTCCTGGATTCTTTGGGTTGTAGTTCTCATACTGGGTTGCCTTGTTTTAGCACAGTCTAATGATGGTTTCCAGTTCTTGTTATGTGGACTCCCGGAAAAGAAATATAGTGGAAATTGTAGCATAGGAGCTCTTTCTTTCTGTGCTTGCTCCGTTTGTTCTACAAATCTGTGCTCCTGCCCTTCTGTCTGGTCATAGGATTCCATGGTGGAGGCCTGGGCATCTTGGGCCTTGTTTGTTTCTCGCTCTTGTTGCATGTGTCGTTAGTAGGTTTCGTGGCGACAGTTCAGTGGTACGGGCTGTTGCTTCTTGTACTGCTTCCTGTTTTGTTCATGGAATTGGGTCGGTGAATTCTTGTTACTTTTTTTTCCTGCAGGAGAACATACCCCTCGAGGAAGTCTTTGAGAACCTGAGATGCAGCCGCGAGGGTCTCAGCACTCAGCAGGCGCAGCAGCGCCTCGAAATCTTTGGCCCCAACAAGCTCGAGGAGAAGGAGGTTTGCTTCATCCTCTGCGCTTTTAGTGAACTTGGAGAAAATTTATGTGAGATTTGCGTGGCACTGTCGAGTTCATTTGTCTGAATGCTCAAAGTTGGGATTTTGATGGTGGCAGGAGAGCAAGGTCCTCAAGTTTTTGGGGTTCATGTGGAATCCACTTTCATGGGTCATGGAGGCTGCAGCTATCATGGCCATTGCGCTCGCGAACGGAGGGGTAAGGCAGTGAGACATATGTTCAAATTATTTTCCATTTCATCGATTCTGTCTGCTTTCTTGGTTAGAATTCAAGATTGGATTATATAACTTTTTTGTTGTCTTTGTTGTGTCATCAGGGGAAGCCACCGGATTGGCAGGACTTTGTTGGTATCATAACCCTGCTTGTTATCAACTCGACAATCAGTTTCATTGAGGAAAACAATGCTGGCAATGCTGCTGCTGCCCTCATGGCTCGTCTCGCACCAAAAGCCAAGGTGCTTTACTACCTACTTTATGCTGTTTCACTATGTTTTGAAAACATGCTTGATGTGTCTATAGAGCCCATTCAAAGTTCTGAACTCATGAGATGCACTTTTTAACTTCAGGTGCTACGGGATGGCCGATGGACTGAGGAAGAGGCGGCCATCCTTGTACCAGGGGACATCGTCAGCATTAAACTTGGAGATATTATACCGGCTGATGCACGCCTCCTCGAGGGAGATCCTTTGAAGATTGATCAGGTTCTTCCATTGTTCTTACTTGTTAATTGACCGTAACCTTTTGATGGGACAGTGTGGTTTTCTCACAATTTCTCTTGTGTTTGTAGTCTGCTCTGACTGGAGAATCGTTGCCGGTCACCAAAGGTCCCGGTGATGGTGTCTATTCTGGTTCAACGGTCAAGCAAGGTGAAATTGAAGCTGTTGTGATTGCCACTGGTGTCCACACTTTCTTCGGAAAGGCTGCACACCTTGTTGACTCCACTAACCATGTGGGCCATTTCCAGAAGGTAAGATTGAAAGGCTTACCTAACATGTGTGTATTCTTGACAATATTATCAATGTAATTCACTGTTCATATTATTATCTGATTGATGCAGGTCTTGACGGCCATTGGGAATTTTTGTATTTGCTCAATTGCTGTGGGCATGTTTGTTGAGATCATTGTAATGTATCCTATCCAGCACAGAGCATACCGCCCCGGGATCGACAACCTCCTGGTCCTTCTCATTGGAGGCATTCCCATAGCCATGCCAACAGTCTTATCTGTGACTATGGCCATAGGGTCACATCGCTTGTCTCAACAGGTTTGTATCCGGAGGCTGGAGCAACACATCTGTTCCTTTTTGGTTTTTGATCTGTGTTAATATACTTAAATCACTTACATACAATTTCTGCAGGGAGCTATCACAAAGAGAATGACTGCAATTGAGGAGATGGCTGGCATGGATGTTCTTTGCAGTGATAAAACTGGAACTTTGACCCTGAATAAGCTTACTGTGGACAAGAACCTTGTTGAGGTGAGACAAGGATAATTATTTAATATTCTCTTAGCTTTCTCATGTCTGATTTAAATAACTTCAAATTTGTCAATCCAGGTTTTTGAAAGAGGGATCACTCAGGACCAAGTGATTCTCATGGCTGCTAGAGCATCTCGAACAGAAAACCAAGATGCTATTGATACTGCAATAGTTGGGATGCTAGCTGATCCGAAAGAGGTATCTTGCTTTGTTGAAGTGGCAGCATATGATTACCTTGTTTATCTGATGAATGACTGTTTGTCCACATTTTCACACAGGCGCGTGCTGGTATTCAAGAAGTTCATTTCCTGCCATTCAATCCCACTGACAAAAGAACGGCATTGACATACATTGATGGTGATGGCAAAATGTATCGTGTTAGTAAGGGTGCACCTGAGCAGGTACCACAAGAATCAATTGCTCGTGTATTCATATCCTGGCATTGCTTTATGAAAACGTTATATTCAGATTTGAACATCGTCGTTTATAACTCAATGTATTGAGTATTGACTGCAGATTCTCCACCTGGCTCACAACAAATCAGAGATAGAGCGGAGGGTCCATGCGGTGATTGATAAATTTGCAGAGCGTGGACTTAGATCGCTTGCTGTCGCCTATCAGGTGAGAAGGATTAATTACAATGTACCTTATATCTTAGGCTGCTATTCACAGTGCAGCTGCACTGACCACAAGGATTTCATGAACATGTTCAAAAAAACGTTAGTAAGCCTTGTCCAGGCATACCGGGGAGGAAGGATAGAAAAACCGGTTTCGGAGGAAATCCTGGCCGGTGCTCATTCTCGGTTACCGGCCGGTAACCGGAATTCCCGAAAAAAAAACCGGCTGGATTTTGTCAAATGGAATTTGAATTCGGGATGAAACCGCTGGGATTGGGATTTTGAATTTGAATTTGAAGGATTCCGGTCGGGATTTAGGATCCCGATTCCACGGTAAATCCGAAGAATCTAGATTCTGCGTGATTTACTGTTGGGATTTTACTCGACTTAAGCTAGTTGTTTGAACAATGCGACTGTTATGTACCTGTTATGAATAGCGCTTGTATTCAATATGATGTCAATATATATTTAAGTACATGTGTGGCATATATGCAAAGAACCTCTTGTATAATACACATCTAACACTCCCCTCAAACTTATGGTGGATCAACAACATTAAGTTTGAAGAGATTGAAGCTGTGCTGAGTTCTAGTCTGCGCCTTTGTGAAAAAGTCTACCAACTGAAGTTCTGAAGGCACATACTGAAGAGCAACAATCTGGTCCTGCACCTGGGTCCGCATGTAGGAAGCATAAAAAAATGCTTTGTAAGCTCATACTTCACCGGATTTGTAGCAATGCTAATAGCCCATGTACTATCAGACGAAAGAGGAGTGAGTGCTGAAACAGAAACACTAAAATCCTCAAGGAACCACCGTAGCCAAGTAACCTCCGCAGTCAACAAAGTCATAGCTCGCAACTTTGCCTCAGCACTCGAATGAGAAACTGCTGTCTGCTTCTTAGTCTTTCACACAATGAGAGAACCACCAAGAAAAACACAAATAGGAAGAAAGAGACCGGCGATAGAGTGTTCACAAGCCTAAGTAGCATCAGAATATGCCTGAGCTGTAAAGAGCTAAAACAAGAGAAAAAACAGACGATGGGTGATGGTTCCACGAAGATATCGTAGAACACGAAGATGACTATAGTGGAGTTGAGTGGGAGCAGAAACAAACTGACTCAATATATGCACAGGGTACGAAATGCTAGGATGACACCCAGATAAACAAGACTCCCAACAAGGTGACGATAGCGAGTAGGATCAGTAAGAGGCTCACCGTCAGTGGGTGGAAAATGAACATTAAGTTCCATGGGAGTCTCAGCGGTGTGCTGATCCGTAATAGAAATACGATCAAGAATGTCCTGAATATACTTTTCTTGGGACAGATAGAAGCCCTCAGGCGTAGAAATAACCTTAATCCCAAGAAAGTAGCGAAGAGGACCCAGGCCAGACATGAGAAACTGCTCATTAAGACGCTCCTTAACAAAAGTGATGTACTGAGAATCATCTCCAGTAATTATCATATCATCAACATATAAAAGGAGAAGCGTTCGACCACGAGGCAAAGTGTGAATAAAAAGAGCAGGATCATGAGCACTAGCAAAGAAACCTGCTGCAGTGACAACAGAAGAGAAACGATCAAACCAAGCACGAGGAGCTTGCTTGAGGCCGTGAAGAGATCGGCGAAGGCGACAAACCATGCCCTCAGGAACAGAATACCCCGGTGGTGGATGCATATAAACCTCCTCACGCAGCTCACTATTGAGAAAGACATTCTTGACATCAAGCTGAGAGATGGACCATGCCCGAACAGACGCCACAGCAAGAAGAGTGCGAACAGTGGTCATGTGAGCCACAGGAGCAAAATTCTCATCATAATCATGACCATGCTCTTGCTGAAAACCTAATGCTACGAGACGAACCTTGTAGCGCTCAATAGAACCATCAGAGTGGGTCTTAACCTTGTAGACCCACTTGCACGTGATAGGAGTAACATGCGTGGGAAGAGGGATAAGATCCCACATGCCAGTACGCTTAAGGACATCAATCTTCTCTGCCATCACATGTTGCCACTTTTGATGAACAACAGCATCACGATAAGAAATCGGTTCGGCAAGAGCCACTAAACAAAAGCGCGCAGGAGGCCAAATAGACTAACGATCACGAAGAGCATATCGAGGAGGAGAGGCCGAAGAAGATGACCCATCAGAAGAAGATGGTGCATCAGGAGAATCCCCAACTCGCGGACGATGAGTGTAGTAGAGAGGATAAGAAGGAACAAAGGCTGTGATGGAGAGGATGACAGTGGCGAAGGAGGCGGTGGAGGAGGCACCGGAGAGGTCAAAGGTTGTGATGGAGGTGTGGTGACTGTGAGTAGTAGGAAAAGTCAGGAAAGAAATAGGCTCGACAAGAGATCGCTGGAGTGGTGGAAGGAGAAGGACGAGGGTAGAAAGGACGAGACTTGTCAAAAGTGACATCCCGATAAACCCGCATCCGTCAGCCAATAGGATCCCAACAATGATATCCCTTATGCTTAACGCTATAGCCCAGAAAAACGCACTCCACATACTGAGCGGTCAGCTTGGTGCACTCACGAGGGGCAAGAAGAATATAGCACACACACCCAAAGAGGCGAAGGCTAGAATAGTCAGGAGTTTTGCCACAGAGACGCTCAACTGGGATCCCACCCTGAAGAGCGGAAGAAGGCTGAATATTAATCAGGAAAGTGGCTGTAGAAATAGCCTCAACCCAACAATGTGGTGGGACAACAGAAGCAAGCATAAGAGCACGGGTTGTCTTAAGAAGATGATGATGTTTCCGTTCAGCGACACCGTTCTGAGCATAAGCACCAGGGCAAGAAAACTGAGAGAGAGTACCCTGCTCAGCAAGAAAATCACGAAGGACTCCTGATAAGTATTCCCCAGTAGAGTCAGCACGAAAGACACATATAGGAGAATCAAGCTGAGTATGGATCACATCTAATAGTACCAAAGATCCTTTCGAAGAGGAATGCAATTGATATTGGTATGAAGCCAGAACGAGATAGGAAGAATAGAAGAACTGGAGGAGGAAAATTACTTGTATTGATTCCCTCTCCTGTTACAACCCTCAAGCCCTTTTATACAATGCAAAGGCAGAGTCCTAAACAAGACAGAAGGGTTCGAAATCTATTCCGAATTGTACAATACGAATTGGAAACTAATCTTTCTATGTTTAACCTTCTATATTTAAAGACTTGCTATGCGCAATTGGATTCCGACCCTTGTATTGAGTACCCACAAAACTATCCATAACACTTCCCCTTTCCTTTTGAAATAGCTCGTCCGCGAGTTGATATTCCGAAAATTCTTTGTGAAAATCATCACGCTTCACCCGATTTTTGATAGGCTCGAGCATTGAATCCATCTTCCATTGAACTTGCAATTCCCATATACCGTGATTCAGTTGAGCACGAAGAATGTTGGCAGGTTGAAGCTGAACCTGTCCATGATGAAGAGGAGGTAAACACGAAACATGTCCAGGTGGAATACCATGAAATGGCTTAAGACTAGAAACGTGGAAAACATGATGAACGCCGCTCTGCTCAGGCATCTCCAAACGATATGCAACCGAACCAGTTTTTGAAACCACCTTATATGGTCCCAAAAAACGAGGACATAACTTGACATTAAGGCCCGAATCAATTGATGAAATTTGGCGTTGATGTAATTGTAACCATACCCAATCTCCTTCCTAAAAGTGTACTTCACGGCGCTTGGTATCAGCCAAACTTTTCATATGTTGTTGTGATTGAAGCAATCTAAGACAAATTTCTTGAAGGAACTCATCTCGGGCGCCCAACAATTTTTGAACATCCTGAATGGCCTCGGTATCTCCTGTATACGGAATTAATGTAGGAGGTTGCCGCCCATAAACGACTTCAAAAGGAGTGGCTTTGATAGCTGAATGAAAAGACATGTTATAACAAAATTCTGCCCAAGATAACCATTGAGGCCATGTCCTCACATGATCTCCACACAAACAACGTATATACATCTCAATTGTTCGGTTAACCACCTCAGTTTGACCATCAGATTGTGGATGATACGCGATACTCATTTGTAATTTGACGCCGGCTAAGCGGAAAAGATCTTTCCATAAATGACTAGTGAAAATTTTGTCGCAATCACTGACAATAGACTCTGGAAACCCATGTAGGCGTACAATGTTGTCAAAAAATACTTGAGCCACGGATTGAGCCGTGTATGGATGACTCAAAACGATAAAATGAGCGTACTTTGAAAACCTGTCGATGACAGTCAAGATTACTGATTTGTGTGCCACCTTAGGCAAACCCTCGATGAAATCCATGCTAATGTCGGCCCAAACACGATGAGGTACCTGAAGTGGCTGAAGTAAACCAGCCGAGTGTAACTGCTCTGACTTATATCGCTGGCATGTGAAGCATTGGCGGATAAACTCCTGAAGCAATTGCCGACCTCTTGGAATATAAAAAAACTAGCCTGTAAATGATGCCAAGTCTTGGCAATGCCCTCATGACCCACTGAATGTGCAACGCAATGGAGAAAAGATTTTGAATGCCAGGGAAATCCTCAGGAACAAATATGTGATGACTAAAAAGCAAAAGGCCATCCACAAACTCCCATTCTGTTGAAAGAGTACCAGCACTCCATTCATTGTATTTGGAGCTCCAGGAAGGATGTGTTTTGAGCTGACAACGCAAATCTTCATAATAAGCGAAATCAGCCGACGAGATCGTATGCAAACTGAAAGCCTCATGTCGACGTGAAAGTGCATTTGTCACAATGTTATCCTTGCCTGGTTTGAACTCAACTGTAAATTTATAGCCGAGCAATTTTGTAATCCACCTATGTTGCGGCACCGTTGTCAACCTTTGATCCAACAAATGTTTCAAACTATAATGATCCGTCCTAATGCGAAACGTACGACCCCAAATACACGGACGCCAATGTCGAACGACATAAACAAGCCTGATTAGTTCATGTTCATAAGTCGATAGTTGTGCTTGATGAGATGGTACCGGTTTGCTAAGAAACTCAATGGGTTGACCCCCCCTGATGTAATACCACCCCGAATCCAGTACCAAAAGCATCACAATTAATGACAATCTTTTGCAAAATCTGGAAGTTGCAGAACAGGAGCGGCGGCAATGATCTGTTTCAGCTTGTCAAAGGCGTTGGTGGCGTCGTCAGACTACCTAAAACCCTCCTTGCAGAGAAGCTTGGTAAGAGGAGCCGCGATATGTCCAAAGTCTTGAATAAATTTGTGATAATATCCGGCAAAGCCTAAAAAAACCGCACAAGCTTCAGATATTGCGAGGATGTGGCCAATTGAGCAGTGCCAAAACCTTGGCCTGATCCATGGCCACCCCATTGGACGAAATAAACATGGCCCAGTAAGAGATATGTTGTTGACCAAAAACACACTTCTTCTGATGGAGGTAAAGATAGTGCTCAGTCAGGGTTTGTAGCACTTGTCTGACATGACGAAGGTGTTCGGCCTAAGTTCTACTATAAATTAAAATGTCATCGAAGAAGACAAGAACGAACCGGCGGAGGAATGGTTGTAATATCGAGTTCATCATGGCCTGAAACGTAGAAGGAGCATTGCAGAGACCAAATGGAAGCATCAAAAATTCAAAGTGTCCATGGTGAGTCTGGAAAGCAGTTTTCAGCACATCGTCGGCAAACATACGAATTTGATGATATCCGGACCGTAAATCCAATTTGGTGAAATAGCAGGATCCCTCCAATTCATCCAAGAGCTCTTCGACATGTGGGATTGGAAATTTATCCTTGATTGTGTGTTCATTCGGAGCTCTGTAATCCACGCAGAAACGCCATGACGCATCCTTCTTGCGGACAAGGAGGACTAGGGACGAAAATGGGGAAGAACTTGGACGGATAATGCCCTGAGTTAACATTATAGTGCACTGATGTTCAATTTCGTCCTTCTGAATATGCGCATATTTGTAGGGGTGAACGGAGATAGCTGGTGCATTGGGAAGCTGACAAATGTGATGATCGCAAGTCCGAGCAGGAGGCAGCCCGACAGTTCCGCAAAGCGATGTGCAAACTCGGCCAAAAGAGTGGCCATTAGATCGTCACCGACGGCTGCCTGTAGCATGGCTACAGACACAGGCGAATCATGCAACCCAGTCCAAGTAATCCTTTAGTTGTGCTCCCAATACGAGGACTGTTGCTGAGCAAAATTCCACAGGACGGGCCCCAAAGTGCTTAACCATTGCATTCCCAAAATAATATCGAAACCGGATAAGGGAATGACATAAAAATCAACTGTGAATTTGGATGGAACGATGGTCATTGGCGTATTTTTGCACAAACCTCCGCATTCGAGTCTGTCGCCGTTAGCCACCTTGACCCAGAGACCACTGTGGGGTTGAGTGGGCAAATTGTTGATGGCCACACAATCTTGATTAATGAAATTATGAGTAGATCCCGTATCAAATAGAGCAGTGCCCGCAAAATCACCAATGCGCACCTTCACTTGCATCATTTGTGCAGTACAGATACCTGTGACCGCGAGTAAGGAAATTTCTGGCTCGGTATCCTCTAGAAGTTGCTCGTCGAACTAATCCCTAGAATCCCGGTCCACTTCGGTTTCCAACCAGAACAAGTTACATCAATGGCCTCGGACGAATTGCTCATCACAATTGAAACACAAACCTTGTTGTCGCCGATCAGCCATCTCCGCGGTTGTGAGGCAGCGAAAGACCCCTGTGCGAGTCTCACTGGTTGCCGGGGTGGCTGTTGGTGGTGGAGCCGTCAGAGGAGCAAGAACTGTCGGAGGGACACGAGAAGATGGTGGGACCCATGCTCTGGAGCCTGGCTTCTGAATGGGAGGTGGCCGGTTAGACGTTGTCGGATGCGCTACAGGAGGTTGAAGCCTGTCATATGCGCGCGCGAAGTTCATCGCATGTTGCAGGGAAGTAGGGCCTTCCAATTCCACGTGTATGCGTACTGGTTCTGCGAGTCCCGCGGTGAAGAGCTCAATCTGATGAGTCCGTGACAAGCCGACAGTATGACAAAAAAAATCCGTGAACTCTTGCTGGTATTGTGCCAAGGTACCAGATTGTTGGAGGTGTTTGATGGCTCCCAAGGTATTAGTACGAATAGCTGGTCCAAAGCTCATCGAGCAGTAGTGTTTAAACACTGCCCAGGAGATCATGCCCTCGTCCTGTTCTAACTGATAGAACCATGCATGAGCAACCGAGGAGAGATGGAAAGCCGCCATCCACACCTTGTCGTCCTCAAGTGTTTGATAAGCTCGGAAGTAGTGCTCACATTTGTTCAACCAGGTGATAGGGTCTTCGGACCCGTCGTAGATTGGTACCTCAAGGCGAGGCAAACAGGGTCGATCCAGGTGAAAACGAGGTGGCTCGAGTCTTTGGCGATAACCTCGCGATTGTCAAAGACGTCGCTCGAGCACCGCCGCACGCGGTTTGTGTTGTATCAGTTGTTCGGTGGAACCCGAGTTTCGGCAGTCGTCACAGACCCGTCGTCGACCAATGCCGGAGACGGAAGCAAGCCAGCACTGTCGATACTGCAGGCACCTGGCCAGTGGGAAGCATTGTAATGGATGTTGCCGGAGGGCCGCGTAGAGCCTCGAACATCTGTCGCATCTCTTTAGCTAGCTGGTCGAGCCGTTGATCGAAGGCGAGCTGCTGATCACGAAACCTTTGCTCATTAGAGATTTGAAGGTTTGTGATGGCCTGAAGAAGTCCCAATTGAGTCTGCTCTAATCCATCAAGCCAGGCGTCGGCCGGAGGATCGGTTTTGGGTGGCATGGCTGGCGGGATCGGTGTCTCTGATACCAATTTGTTATGTACCAAAGATCCTTTCGAAGAGGAACGCAATTGATATTGGTGTGAAGCTAGAACGAGATAGGAAGAATAGAAGAACTGGAGGAGGAAAATTACTTGTATTGATTCCCTCTCCTGTTACAACCCTCAAGCCCTTTTATACAATGCAAAGGCAGAGTCCTAAACAAGATAGAAGGGTTCGGAATCTATTCCGAATTGTACAATACGAATTGGAAACTAATCTTTCTATGTTTAACCTTCTATATTTAAAGACTTGCTATGCGCAATTGGATTCCGACGCTTGTATTGAATACCCACAAAACTATCCATAACAGCGGCTTCCTCTGTTTGTCTATCACTTACACCACAATAATGACTACCAATAGGTTCACCTGAATTATTTCTTTTTCTGTTTATGTTGTCTTAGTGGTGTATTATTCTGTTTTTGCATGTAGGAAGTACTAGACGGGAGGAAAGAAAGTCCTGGTGGCCCATGGCACTTTGTTGGTCTCATGCCACTTTTTGATCCTCCAAGACATGACAGTGCTGAAACAATTCGGAGGGCACTTATCCTTGGTGTCAATGTCAAGATGATCACAGGTATACTTCCAATGGAACAATATCCAAATAACATGTCTCTCTATTTATTCAGTTTCAAATTTTTTAGTGTATATTGCCTTTGATGCAATCCTATTAACTAATAGAAGATATTTTCAAAAAATAGATTATTCCCTGGTTACAGCTTCAGTACATTGGCATGGTTATTCTTTGTTTTCTAATGTTCAGGTGATCAGCTGGCAATTGGAAAGGAAACAGGGCGTCGCCTGGGAATGGGTACAAACATGTATCCTTCTTCTGCTTTGCTGGGACAGAACAAGGATGAGTCCATTGCTGCTTTACCAGTTGATGATCTCATTGAGAAAGCTGATGGTTTTGCTGGAGTATTCCCAGGTATGGTTTATAAGGAATTACAACATGGCAAAGTTTGGGAGTTGGGAAAATGAATAAATATTCAATTCTTGATTAATTGAGTAAATGATTTTATTTCCAGAGCACAAGTATGAGATTGTGAAACGTCTTCAAGCACGAAAGCATATCTGTGGAATGACTGGTGATGGAGTAAATGATGCTCCAGCCCTAAAGAAAGCTGATATTGGTATTGCCGTAGCTGACGCAACTGATGCAGCCAGGAGTGCTTCAGATATTGTCCTCACAGAACCTGGCCTTAGTGTGATCATCAGTGCTGTGCTTACCAGTCGTGCAATTTTCCAGCGTATGAAGAACTACACTGTATGTTAAAAGTGGAAACGTGCTCAAGTATTCTTTCCTATTTTTTTCTTATGTTATCTGGCTAATAAATTTTCATGTTGGCAGATCTATGCTGTCTCGATCACCATTCGTATTGTGGTAAGTTTTACATGTCTTTTACTTCCGAATGAAAACTTTCAGATCAATGCATTTTTTTTATTATGTGATTCTACTAAGTTGGCTTCAAACTGCATCAAGTAACAAAGATATTGAGATTCCTGTGCATAAATGTCTTGTATAATATATGTTAATATTGAACATTGAAACTGTGCCCATATTGGTGGGGCCTATATATGTTACCTCTGGGTTTAACTTTATCTTTCTTTCTTCTTAATTTCGACAGCTTGGATTTATGCTGCTTGCCCTCATCTGGAAATTTGATTTCCCACCGTTCATGGTCCTAATCATAGCAATTTTAAATGATGGTACATCTCTCTCTCTCTGTGTGTGTGTGTGTGTGTGTGTGTGTGTTCTTTCACAACAGATGTAGAAGTAGAAACTGTAAGTATTTAAAACTTTCCAACCATTTGCTATGATCAATAGGTACCATCATGACTATATCAAAGGATCGGGTAAAACCATCTCCTCTACCCGACAGCTGGAAGCTGGCTGAGATTTTCACAACTGGAATTGTCCTTGGTGGATACTTGGCAATGATGACGGTCATCTTCTTCTGGGCTGCATATAAGACAGACTTTTTCCCAGTAAGGAGCTTTGCGCTTAAGGGAACAACATTTGAGTTTTGATGAATCTTAAGACAAATGAAAAAAAGTACACTTAGCTACTAAGTTTCGTTAGATAACTACTTTAAGGACATTTACGCTTACTTACTGATGCTTACTGTTGATAACGTTTCAGAGAATATTTCATGTTGAAAGCCTTGAGAAGACAGCTCAAGATGATTTCCAAAAGCTTGCCTCTGCTATTTACCTCCAAGTTAGCACCATCAGCCAAGCTCTCATCTTTGTCACAAGGTCGCGCAGCTGGTCATTTGTGGAGCGGCCAGGGTTTCTACTGGTCTTTGCTTTCTTGGTTGCGCAGCTGGTCCGCTCTTACTCTCTCTCCCTCTTAGAAATTGCTTCAGGAGATTTAAGTCTCATTGAGCTAAAACTTCCTGTTTAATTACAGATTGCTACACTGATTGCTGTGTACGCTGACTGGGCATTCACTTCGATCAAAGGCATTGGGTGGGGCTGGGCTGGTATTGTGTGGCTTTACAACCTCATCTTCTACTTCCCACTTGATATCATCAAGTTCCTGATCCGATATGCTCTGAGTGGCAAAGCATGGGATCTTGTCATTGAGCAAAGGGTAATAATATACGTTGGACAACTGGTCTTGGCCCACATCTATTTCAGTGGGTATCATGAGTTTGTGACCATGTTCATCTTCCTGCAGATCGCGTTCACAAGGAAGAAGGACTTTGGTAAAGAGGAGAGGGAGCTCAAGTGGGCACATGCACAGAGGACCCTCCATGGGCTGCAGCCACCGGATGCCAAGATGTTCCCGGAGAAGGCTGGCTACAATGAGCTAAATCACATGGCTGAAGAGGCGAAGAGGAGGGCTGAGATTGCAAGGTAGGACCGCAAACCACTCTCATGGATGTTTGTGAAAATGAAAAGTGTCTTTTGTGATACTAATAGGCAGGCTGAGTAGTTACATCAACGGTAAGGTTGCTTGGTAACGATGTGAAGCTAACCATGCTCTCATGGGATGTTTCAGGCTCAGGGAGCTTCACACGCTCAAGGGGCATGTGGAGTCAGTTGTCAAGCTGAAGGGCCTCGACATTGACACCATTCAGCAGTCTTACACTGTGTGATCTTGCATGTCCAGAAAAAAGGAAAATTTTCCAACATTTGCCACTGATGAGTGTGAATTTGATGGGTGGCTTCTCTTCTTTGCTCTAAACTTAACTGCAGTCATCTATGCGGAATTGCTGTAATCGTGTTTCTTCTGTTTCTGCATAGTGATATATTTTGCTCACCCTGGATAAGTGCTTGAAGGGGAGCACAATGGCATTGCCATGTTTTTTTGCTCACACATTGACGGATTTGGTCTGGTGGTCTGTGGGGACAAGATGTTGGGCATCACTCATATGGGTTAGCATGTGAGGTTCAATTGAGAATAATAAATAAGTAAATAATTGCTTTGAAACAACCCGTACACTTCGAACCAAACCAATGATAAGTGAATCCTTAATTCACAAATCGACACAAACCACTAAGTGAATTACCCGTTCACAGAACAAACATCATATTCATCAAGTGAACTTCTCATTCACACCCGACATATTTTATAAGAAACTATATCTCTCGTGTGAAATCCTCGAGCATTTCCATAACCGCAGACACGATAATTCGAATAGTTTTACACTTTGCAGATGTTGTATAGTTTGACCTACAAAACACGAATTCTCTAGTTTGTTTGGCATCCGTTGATACCCAAAATATCCTAAAGTTCTGTTACCAAAATAAAATTAATAAATTTATTATTTTATTGGATTTTATGGTTGTCAAATAGTTTTCTTGATTTGCTGTAATTTAAAAAGAGTTTCCTTGGCTAAAATAATAATAATAATAATATCAATTATTTAATTTCTTAGTTTTGAAAGTCAAAAACAAAATCTATTGAGTTTTCTGGGATTAAAAGTGAAAAAATTAATTAATTTCTTGAATTTTCTAGTATTTTAAAAGGTTTCTTTATTTTACGAATTAAAAATAATTGTATAAAAATAAAATCCAAATTTAATTTGGAATTAATTTTATGAAGTTCAAATAATTCAGAAAATTTTCTTGAATTTTTCTAGAATTTTTTGTAACTCTATTTGGTATTTTCTAAAAGACCCTTTTTTATTTTTGTAATATTTAGCAATTAAAAATGAATTATTGTTCGCAAGTAAAAGCTAAATTTGTGTTGAAAATATTTTAATCTCAAAATACCTTATTTATCTACTTTGAAAATTGATAGAATTTTATAGCTATATTACTATTATTTCAAGTTTGGAAAGTATTTTTAGCATTATAAAAATAATTACGGTGTAATTATTAAATTAATATTTTATTTGAACTGGAAAAATTGTATTTAGTATATGCGATTTGTTTTGGATTTTTAGAATTTATTTGCTATTTTTTCAGAATTAATTAATGTCTTTCCGAATTTTCAAAAGTAAGATTCATCGTAATATTCTGGCAGCTACATTACCCAGTCAAAACAGTAATTACAGCCTAAAAATCCGGTCATAACTCCGGCGAACAATTCCTACCAAACCGTTACTCCTTTGCCTCTATAAATTGAGTCATGGCCTCTCCATCTCATTCCCCACACCCCTCTCGCTCAAATTTGACAAAAACCTCCGACAACTCCCTCTGCTAGCCCTTCTTCTCCAACTCGGCGAGAACTCTAGCGAACCCGATCTCCTCATCCGTAGCTCCGTTGTGCACCAAATTTTACCGGTGAGTTCCTATCGAGATTCTCTACATTTAGATTCAAGCCGAATTTTGATTTACCAATTGATTCACATCGGCCACAAAAGCACCGACGGTTTTCTTCTCTAACTCCGGCGAGCCCGATCTCTTCATCCGTTGGATATTTGTGCAAGCCCTTTTACCTCTATGTTTTTTTTCCAATATTATCTACCTTTCTATTCAAATAAAATTTTGAATTTCGCAATAATTCACAACTACCATGTCGTGCCATGTGACGCCTAATCATTGCCACGTCACCGCCACATCACCGACGGTTTTCTTCTCTAACTCCGACGAGCCTGATCTCTTCATCCGTTGGATATTTGTGCAAGCCCTTTTACCTCTATGTTTTTTTTCCAATATTATCTACCTTTCTATTCAAATAAAATTTTGAATTTCGCAATAATTCACAACTACCATGTCGTGCCATGTGACGCCTAATCATTGCCACGTCACCGCCACATCACCATATCGTCTACATGGCTGCCACCCTGAGTGCCACCTCACATTCTCTTTCCAAGTCAACAACCACATTATGCCACGTGGATATTTCCTCTTTCTCTTTAGAAAAACAATTCCACAAATTTTATAATCAACCTTTTGGATGTTCGTTCTCCTTTATACGAACTTCGATTTCATCGATTCAAATTTCTAAATTCATATAAAGTCTATATATTTATTGTAGTATTTATTTTATATTTTTTGGATTTTATTTATATTATATTATAATTTTTTGAATTTGTTTCGTTTTCGCATATAGATTTCAACTACTTCGGAGAGTCAGATTTCGATGTCATTTCAGAACAACGATTAATCAAGCAAGGCAAGTTATACCTTTGATCATATTTGATCCCATTATTTCAAATTATTTAAATTATATTTTAAATTATTATCGCATGTTTATTTCTATTCAATGTAATTTAAATACATGTTTTTAAATTATAGTTATGCCTAAATATCTTGTACTGCCAATCTTGGTATTGAAATAAACCTACCTTGACACTTTAGATGAAAATCTAGTTTATGCAATAGTATGGACTAGGATCATTTGGAAAAATTATGCTTAGTCATGCTTAGATAAAAAAATTGATTTGGGAATTCACAACCAAAAATCAAATGTTGTTTAAATTATATCCATGACATTGGTGTGTCATGGACATTTACAAATGATTTGAAAATCAAAAAGGGGAATTTGGTTTGTACTTGGGTGAAATAGATGGTTGGTGGGTGTAGGTTTATGTATGAGCTTAATCCAAGAATGGATTGAGGGCCAGGGTTTTATTAGAAGTCGTCCAAGTCAGTTAAGGACCGGTCTTCGAGCTGCATCTTGCAAAGCTCCATCGTACTACCACAAGTCTAGAATGGGACATGCTAGACTAAATAATTTATAATTGTTCCAATGTTAGTTGTGCTATTTTGAGGTGTGCGTGTCGGTTAGACAATATTCCCACTTGGCGCAAGAGGGGGTTTCTAGCGGGTGGTTAATCCAATGGAAGTGAAACCTTCGTGGCGCAAGAGGGGGCTTTTGGCGGATGATTAATCTAAAGGAAGTGCAACCTTAGAGGACATTACTACTTTGGAATGGCGCATTGTAAAGGCCTCGTAATAATCACTTAGTCGTACACCATTGGAAGTGTGTCAAACGAACATTGCAAGATGATTATCTCTTATGGGTAAAGTTGTACAACCTCTGTAGAGTGTAAAACTATTCGAATAGCCGTGTCTATGGTCATGAACATGCTGAGCAAAACCACTCAAAGTTAGACTTTGATTTTGTTTTTAAAATATTTTATAAAACAGTTTATGACATGGTTGGGTGTCTATGAGAAATGTTATGGGTTGAAGCCGCCGGGTTGGTGTCCGTGTTTAAGTTAGTGTTAGGTTGGTGGCTACACTAGCTTTATTAATTTAGTTAAAACTCAATTGATAAAGCTAGTGAGGATTACGATCCTCATGTAGCCTACCAATCTCTCTGTTATTTAATTGCTTCTGAGGATTTACCGTTAGGCTTTGGTGAGTCTGCTTCTTTCTAAAATTACATTAGAACTGTGCATAATCCTATATTTTCTTTCGTTTCTAGACAGACCACTAGGGATCTAGTGAAATACTATAATGAACGTCGTAATAAAATAAAGGAACTATTTAGTACGTGCACATTTTTGGTGGCTCTGACCTCGGACATATGGAATGGTCAAGCTAGGGAGGATTACCTTAGTGTAGTTGCGCATTATGTTAATGACATTGGGTAATGCAAAAAAGGATTATAGATTTGAAATTAATTGATGTAGCACACAAGGGGGAGAATATTGCGAACTGTATTATCAAAGTCGTGGAAGACTTTGGTCTTACAGACAAAATATTCACAATTACTTTAGACAACGCCACTTCAAACTCTAGGGCCATGGACATTCTTACTCCAGTGTTGAGTACATATGTTGATTCCTTCTTGCTACATCAACGATGCGCTTGTCATATTATCAACCTTATAATCAAATGTGGTTTGAAGAGGTTGAATTCGTATGTTAAAGCTTTTCGCGATGCGATTTCTTTCTTGAATAATTTTAACGTAAGAATAGCACAATATAAGAACTTCTGCGGGGCGATGGGTATACATCCAAGAAAGTTCGGTTTGGACATGGAGATAAGGTGGAACTCTACTTACCTCATGCTTAAGAACCTTTACCATACAAGAGCATTTTCTGTTTTTATTCAAACACGCTATCCTATCACTGACGGTACTATACTATTAACTGAGCAACATTGGTTCGTTGTTGAGAAGATACTGTTATTTTTAGAAATTTTTTATGAGGCAACTGTTGCTTTGTTCGCTGTCTATTATCTAACATCTCTTATCATTGTGCATACTATTTTCCGGATTGCCACTTAATTGAAAATGTATAAAAATGACTTAGTTTTACGCGATGCTGTTGTTTCTATGAAATCTAAATACCTTAAATATTGGAGAGAAATCTCTTACCTATATGCATTTGTATTTTTTTAGATCCTAAGGCTAAAATTGATGCATTTGGTATTGTACTTGATCTTCTTAGTGATGCTATGGGGCTAGACTATACTAACTATTTTGCAGAAGTTCGTTCTCGGTTATACGAGGTTTACGAAAGGTATGAAAATAAGTTCCGGGGAATCCGCTCGCAACGACCTCCAATAGCTCCACCTCAAGTGGGAAGGTAAATATGTGGGGTGCGATCTTCGGTGCCTCTTCCTCTATGTTCAAGTCTTCTTCTTCTTCTACACCAACGCCTGCCCAGCCAAGACCCACAAGGAGTGGAGAACTATCTACCAAGACCCATAATGGTGGTAAGAGAACTATCTACCATCTGCACGTGATATGTTAGCGATTCTTATGAGATTTCAACTCTTTCTAGAAGAATATTGGAGAGAGAAGACATCTTGCAATGGTGGTAATCCCATAAGTTAACATATTCATGCTATCCATATTGAGTGCATGTGATATGTTAAGCACACATCTATCATTATGCACAATTTCTCGTACTCTTTTTCTTTCTAAGATTTTCTTATTTTGAAGAATATTGGAGGAGAGACAGAATAAATCTACATTTTCAAGTGAGATGGTAAAAAAATTATGTCTATACGAATTCTACATGTTTTTCTAATATTTTTTGGATTTTTTAGAGTTTTTTTTATTTTGACGGGTTAAACGGGTCACATTTGAACACAACGGCTCGGATGAAAAGTATTCGACGGGTCGTACCTGGGCCGCCCGTGAGCTGATCCAACCCGGTACAAATGATAACCAAACCAGAATAGATTTGTGGCTAAACAAGCTGTGCCTAACCAGACTCGTACCGGACCGCCCGTTCGGCCAGGTCTATCCAGAGGCAAACAGGCGGCCCATGTAAATATGGATCATGTAACAATGTGCGGCCCGGGTCGCACACACCTTACCCACCGTGACTAGTCAGAAATGCCGCAGTGGCCGTGGCTCCAGCCCGCCGCCGCCGCCGCTCGCCGCGCCACCCCCTTCGCCTTCCGCAGGAACTGCCTATCCTCCCCGGTTTGCTCCTCAGCGGCCAACCAAGGCCAGGTAAGCACAGCAGCCTGTCGCCGGCCGCCAGCTCTCCAGCGTTTGTCTTTTGATGCGGGCATGGTTTAACACCATGTGCGTGTGTTTAGGAGGATGAGCAGTCGTTGGTCGTGGTGGGCGGAGGCGCAGCCGGGGTGTACGCCTCCATAAGGGCCAAGGCGCTGTCTCCCCAGCTCAACGTGGTGGTCATCGAGAAAGGAAGGTTCTTGTCCAAGGTAGTACAAGTGTAGAACCATGCGTCTTGATTCCACTCAACATATGCTGCTGTAGTTTTTCTTGCGCATTGATTCGTACGCGTTGCTTGATTGGCTGCTACTTGCTACGAGGTTGTAGGTCAAGATTTCTGGTGGTGGCCGATGCAATGTCACCAACGGGCATCATCTTGAGCCATCGGTACGTCTGTGTACACCACATACTCTATTTCGTGTTTGTCATTTATGCTTGTGTCTGACCGGATATGTAATTCGCTCTCAGGGACTGGCAAGAAATTATCCTAGGGGGGACAAAGAACTCCGAGGGTCGTTCTTTAGCACTCATGGTCCACAGGATACCATGCGTTGGTTCTCAGATCATGGTGTTGAGCTTAAGGTAGCTTTGTTCACATTCAACTACCTCAGGATCTTGTATATCTATTGATCTGAAGCCAAATTTATTTATCATTGCCGCCGTTGATACTGTTGTTTTGATTGTCATGTCAGACGGAAGACGATGGTAGAGTTTTTCCTGTCACTGACAATTCTGCCTCAGTAGTAGATTGCCTACTGAATGAAGCAAGAAGACTTGGAGGTGATTGGCTCTTCTGTTCATTCAGTTGTCTTCCGAGCATGTTCACTCTCAGAAACTATTTCTGAAATTGAAAAAAAAAATCAAATGGAAGTTTCCTTGCAGGCTGGTAAAGCTGTGTCTAGTGCATCTGTTACTGAAAATGGAAAATTTGTTCTGAAGGTTGAGAAGCGTACTGTTGATTTTGTTGATTATATCAATGCTAATTATATCTTAGTTGCTACAGGAAGCAGCCCGCAGGTTTGAGATTAGATGTTTCGGCCCTCTCTATGTATTGCTCGTTTGTCTGACAACATAAAGTTACATCCCTTGCATTTTTCTTACCTGTAGGGTTATTCAATTGCCACACAACTTGGTCACTCCATTATCGCACCTGTGCCTAGCTTATTCACATTTAAAATTGCAGACAAGCGACTGGCTGATCTCTCTGGGGTATTCATCCGTAAATGCTATTGCAATTCTCATGCTAAGAATTAGCAACTGACTTACCTGTGGAACTTGTTTTCACCACTATTATGCTTGTGACAACGAAATAATCACGTATTGCCTACAAAGTGTCTAGCTTTAGCTTATTTTGTGTGCTGCCATGGTTAAGTCGAGTAGGTGTCACCCTTCCATCTTTTTCGCCTTCATATGGTATTTCCCTGTTATGTTATTGTTAGCTCATATCTTACGTTATATGCTGCCGTGAAACATAACAAACTTCACGACTTGCTTTTAAAAAGTGAAGAACTGATAGTGCGGCTGATTTCTGTTTCTTCAAGTCAACTGGACAACAATGATCCCCACAGTTTTCTCCTGTCATGTAGGTCACATTTCCAAGAGTCAAAGCAAAATTGAAGCTAGATAGCATTCAGAAAAGCGCTCCCGAATTAACACAGGTGAACAGGTCACCTTCAGCAATTAGTTTGTTCCATAGATGTTTGCTTACATTAATTGCTTGGTCTTTACAGACTGGGCCTATGCTAGTTACACACTGGGGGCTTAGTGGGCCTGTTGTTCTTCGATTATCTGCATGGGGAGCACGTGAACTACATCAGTACAACTACCAAGGTAAGTTGCATAGAACTATACAGTGGTTGCGCTACATTCGCAACTGGTCAACATGGAAATGGCACACCGATCGTATTTGTTGTGTTGGTCTGTGTTCATATTTGCATTCAGTTGATCCAGAACATATAGTATTTTTCTTACCTTATTTCATTATTGCATTGCTACTTCAGAGCAATAGCTGACTCCGCAGAGTTATCATTTAGGGAGTTATGCATGCTGGAAAATTTCTTAATGATGCCGTATTGTAATCTCGAATTAGGAATTTGTACTGTGTTCAGTGCATCTCCATAGTACTATGAGATGTAAGTTTACCTTCATTTAGAGCGTTCACTCTTTGTCCTCTGAAGTCCAAGCTTCTTTGATGTTTTGCACTTTGTGCTTACTTTTAATGGCACCTTGATTAGTAAAACATATCATATTTTCTGTGCTGAGAGTGGTTTATTCTAAGATTTCATCACTATTTCTCTGTTTTGTCATCCAATGCAACTGTAAAGTACAAAATTAGCTTTACTGCTTTGCCTCTTCATCTGGTACAGTTTGTCTTTCATCAAATACATGAAAATTTCCATCATGATAATATTTTAAAATTTTATGGAACACCTAGATGGCTAGATGTAATTGTCAGTTGTATCCATACATTTCTTTCAACACAGGAAAGCTTATGGTTGACTTCATACCTGACATTCATATTGAGGATGTGAAGCGGATCCTTTTCCAGCACAAAGATCAGCACACGGTTCATTTCCTTCCTCTGCGCTGTTGCCTTTACATGACTCTGTTAACGCCTTCAAGTCTTCATCTAAGAATCTGAATTTGCCACTGCTAACATTACTCTTGATTGCCCTTTTCTTTAATAAGTTCAAAATTCAAGTCTTGCAAATGCCTTCACTAAGTCGAATCTTTCTATCTATTGCTGTGTATGTCAACCATATTTGGCTTTCTGAGCTGTGTGTTACTGGAGCTTTGCCATTACAATTTACATATACATATAACTAAAGCCACCTTTACAGCTTTCTGTTCTATCTGTCATATTGGTCATTGGAGTGCTTTAACTGAAGTTTTAAATGGCTTTTGTAATTTATTACATAAATATTCCATGTAACCATGTGAATATTCCGACTGTTCCAGAAAGATTAATGATGCAGTTGAACTAAGAAGTTTTAATCCCTGCAGAAGCACAAAGTGAATAACACTTTTCCCTTGGAGTTTGGTCTGGTGAAGAGATTTTGGAGATTCCTGCTAGAACAGGAGGTCATAATGTTGCTTAAAAGGGCCCTTTACTTGTTTATTTAATCAGATGATTTCATCAGTTAAAATCTTCTCTTGCAGAGTTTAGATGGTGATATGCACTGGGCTTCCATACCAAATAACCATCTAAACACAATAGCCCTTCGGTTAAAACAATGGATGTTCGAGGTTGTCGGGAAGGTATGTGATATCTTAATATACCACCTACAAAGTTTTTCAATGATTTAAAATAAGATAGTAACAGTGTTTCTTTCAAGACACTGTATTTATCTTTATCATCAAATGTAGGGTCAATTCAAAGATGAATTTGTGACTGCCGGGGGTGTTCCAATTTCAGAGGTTTTTTGTGTTACTTATTGCAGTTTCCATGAACATGAATCAACTTGCATATAAACCTAACTTGTTCCTCCGTTTGTTAAGATATCACTTAGCACTATGGAAAGCAAGAAACAGCCCAATCTGTTCTTTGCAGGAGAGGTAATAATGTTCTTGAACTTGCAACACTCTCGACTAGCAATAGTACACTTCACCTTACAGAGAGTCGTCTTGATGTAGGTACTTAATGTTGATGGGGTGACAGGCGGATTCAATTTTCAGGTAAGCACTAGAAGTTTCCTAAAGAAATTCACTTCTTTTAAGAGTGCAGTAGGTTCATAACAAACTCGCAGATCTTTCCTAGAACAATGTGTATCAAGTTACAGCACTTGAAGTAACTGATTGAAAATTCGATTAAAAAGTTCACTTCTTTTGAACAATACAAAAGGTTATCGACTAGCATTGGTTCTTTGTTTTCCACAGAATGCATGGACCGGTGGGTATATAGCTGGGACAAGCATAGGTACATTGGCATCAAGCAACAATCTCAGACAGCAGTCGTGTTTGCAACTGGAATGATCACAAGGAAATGGATGGAACCTTGAAAAGGACCCCTGCTTTGTTCATCCGAGGGTAGTGATTCAGATATTTTTATTTGATGGTCAACTTTGCGAAAAGATCACCCCAGCGTGAGTTCAAAAATAAGCTAGTATAACCAAGATAGTTCAAAATAAGCTAGTATAACCAAGATTTGAGTACATTGACTAATGGTGGTACCGTAAAGATGTACATAGGTGGTAGGTCAGTCATGGGGCTCGTAGCTACAATTTTGTTGTACTCTAAAATAAGATCTTGAAGCAGTTTTTTCTAGTTGTACAACTTCTGAATTGTACTTTGCAATCAATATGCAGATCCATTTAGGCATATCCAATACATTGGTTATCCGTTGGCAGCAGCAGTTAACGAGTTAACATGCAATAATTCTTACTGGCTAATTTTCAGACCAATAAATTATCTCACGCCAAGCGCAACAATGCCATCTCTAAATGTTGTCACAATAAATAGTTTCAAAGCATAAGCATTGGACAACCACTAAACTTGACCAACAAACGCTACAGACCGAACTAGAACAGATGCACCAGATCTTCATCCAAACTGATTCTTCCACAAAACTGCACCTGTCTAGATAGGCTCTTTATTTCCGAGTTCTGACGAATAAGTAACCTCACTAGTCACTACAACAAATGCATGCGCTCAACATAAGGATTGTGCAGCCATTTATTGAGTGGCTCCCCACATCCAACGAAGCAGCCAGTATTGCCGCGAGCGGTGAAGAAGGGAAATTCGAAGAGATGCAGAAGCTTCTGAACTGACTGCCTGACCAACGACGATCCGGTTACCCTGCTTCTCCTGCCCCAGCCAGTGACAATATCAATTCTTTCAGGGTACATGCCCATTGTCAGAATCTGCCTGTGGAACCAAGCAAGTGTCCTGGACAGCGCAGTCACTGCAGTGCCCTCAGACATCAGGTGCAGGTTGATAAGCCAATATGACGAGCTCTTCTCCCTCACAGAATCCGGGTACACGTTCTTCTGGGCAGCAACCTCCCATATGAAGCCAGCCTCCTCCTTGAGGCCGGACTTGTGTAGGAAGTCTATGACAGCATCCATTAAACCCCTTTTACTCTCCCTGTCCTCGCTGTGCATCATGTCCAAGAAATACCTGGTGTGATCCCTCACATTCTGGCCACCAGGTTCTGCGTCAGGCAAATACAGCAAGAACATGTGAGCCGGATGTCCGGTGATCGCCATGAGCTGGCAGCACAACACCATCTGTGCATGAGCCTCGGTACAGCAGCTGAGCAGCAAGGTGTAAGTCTGCAGAGATGGAACAAGTCCCTGATCAAGCATGTTGTGAAGCACGCTGTAGGCATCTTGAAACCTGTTTATTTTAAGGAAAGCACTCAAGAGGGAATTGCAGGTGGGCACATTAGGCTGCAAACCATCCTGAAGCATTGCATGGTACCATCCTAATGCCTTGTCAACATTACCAGCTTTGCCCCAGAGGTCCACCAAAAGACCATATACAGGTTCATCAGGAGCCCAGTCATACCTCATCTCAATGAACACAGCCTCAGCCTCATCTAGATGACCGCAATGACCAAGAACTTCCATAACAATGCTGTATGTTATTTTGTCAGGACGAAATCCAGCAACTTGCATGTCCTTGTACAGCTTCACAACATTGTCATAATTTCTTGCTTTGGCCTGGAGCGCAATCATTATGTTGTAAGTAACAAGGTTAGGTGCGCACCCATTTTCAATCATCTCACAGAAAAGCTTATAAGCAGCTGCCAAATGACCACCTTTTCCAAGGCAGTTAACCATGGCACTGTAGGTGAAAGTATCCGGTGACAGGCCTACTTCTTGCATCCTGCTATATAAATCCATTGCGACTTCCAGATATCCTGCTTTAGCATGGATATCAATCAATGTACAATATGTAACCCGATCAGGCTCATAACCAGCTTCCTGCATTTCCTCAAATACTTTAACAGCCTCCCTTAGATAATTTGCACGACCATATGCATGTATTATTCTGTTGTATGTTACCACTGTTGGTTTGCAGTGAGCTCTGTACATTTCATCAAGAAGTTTCCTCATTGTACCAAATTGCTTGGCTTGTCCAAGGATGCCTATCATGGTTGTGTAGGTATGACCATCGTGCTTGAACCCTGGTTGCCGATTTAACCACTGGAAGAAACCAAGGCGATGGTGTGGTCATGAAGTAGCTTGAGTACTTGATTAGCCTGGAATGCATCTATCTTGCAATGGAGACTATCCAGAACATGTTCTGTCATAGGACCCCATTTCATTTGCTGCAGTGTGTGGTAGTACTGTTCAACTGCCCGCAACGACTTCAATGATCTTATGTTAGACTGTCCTCCGACATGAGCTTTTATTGTTCCTATAGGACCCTGAGATTTGTCACTGGGACCGCTATAAACAGTTGGTGCTGAGAAGTTTCGAGTTTGAACTTCATCCCACCTGCCATCTGAATTGAGATTATTAGAATGGTAATTTGCGTGGCGCTGACCAGGATGTCTTTGATTCCTTATTTGTGACGGTGAACTAGAAACCATAGCAGATGGCCCAGAGAAATTCTGCTTTGACTTTGCATAGCCAGATCTTGAGACCCCCTTCCCAAAATCATTTTGCATGGAAGGGGTATAAGGCATCTTGGCCTCAGGAAAATTGTGCTGATTATGCGCCTTGTTATTAGAAGACTGGCTATTGGATAAGGGCTGGCAAGAATAGTTAGTAACCGCCTGTGGAGCATCAACGCTTCCATTATTCGAAGTGGACCTCAAATTTACCAACTCAGAATACACACCAGCTCCTGCAATTCCAGACTGAGAAACGCTTCTGGCAGTCTGCTTAGATGGCTGTACATAATCATTTCCTAAAACCTGATGATTACGAGGATGGTTGCTTCTGTTGCTAGATGCTGGCTCCTTATCTGGAGGTGAGGGGGAAGGAGTGACATGAACAGCTGGAGGTGGGTAACCAGTAGCACGACCAATGGATCCAACATGTTGTACAGGAGGCTGAGCCTTCACAGAAGATCTGCGGTTTGAATGAAACTTCTGCTCAATACCACTGGCAGTCTGCCTTTTTGAAACACAAGTGTCATCCTCAGAGCATGTGCATGAAGCTCCATCAGTGCTACCACACCTTGACCCATTAAGATAGAAGGACCGTGCACACTGGGTTAGTGTGCCGAGTTGCTTTGCCCTCAACATGAACTGCAATATAAAGTTACATAGTGTTATCAACATAAGAGGTTCTGCTCGTCATAATTTGGATCAAAATATGAAAAGTTGCGATAACATTATATTTATCAACTACGTGTCATCTAAGGTGTAATGATCATAGAAAAAGTACCAGGTCAGAAGGAAATAAGCTAGAGACAACCGGAAAAATATCATTAAGCGAATGAGTAAAGCTTGTTATTTGTTTTCCACAATACGATCACAAACATTAACCCACTAAAACTAAAATTAAATAGCATATCTGCAAGTTCCACAACAGGAGTTTTTTATTTACTGGTATACTAGAATCAGATTGTGCAAGATAAACGACAGTGCAGAGTAGCATGTGTACTTGAACGTAGATATACCAAATTACAACTCTATCTAACATTGTGACTGAGTAATGAAGTGATTAAGTTTGAGATTTACATGTAAGCATTGCCCATAGGATTTTTTTTCCGCTCATGGAATTTGCAAGCATTCTTTTCTGCAGTTAGCCCAAATTGAATATAAAAAACACCACATTATGGTGCTTCCATTTTGGAGATTAAGAACAGAAGAACTCATTGATATCAAGTATTACAATTACAAGTACATGATAATCTAACTGCATACACTAGTAATGACTACTGACTACCCTAATATATGATACACATATTTCATGATTAATTGCATTGGAGAAGACCCTTAACATATAGTGTTTAAATAGAAACAATTTACAAGCTAGATTTGGTGTATAAATGGGCTGTGGTGCTACTTCATGTACTCATTTTCTATGACTCATATCTTTCCTCTATTTTCAAACATAAGAGAATAATAGTATGTATTATGAAGGATATGAATTAGGCAACATGTATAAGAATAGAAATGGGTGTCAAGTTGCGAATCATACAAGGGATGGATGGAAGGCTATGGTGGTGTAGTGCATATCTGTCTCATATTTACATTCAAGTATTAGCAAACCTTTATTAATTTTAAAAATATGTAGAGAGAGAGAGAGAGAGAGAGAGAGCGTACTGGTTAATAAATCAAACTAAAACTTTCAACAATGTCAATGTGGACTTCTACCCGGCATTGAACTCCATGTGGCCCCTCAATGGAAGACCTGAAACAAAAAAGTTGGCGGAAATCAATGTATATCAAACAGTAGCACAAACTCAATTAGCCTACTAGAAATAGTTACAAAAAACGCGGTTCGTCTGATTCGCGGTACGGGATTCGGGTTCGTAGTTCGTCACTTTTTCTTCCAATTTCCACTGCGAACATGAACCCCGTACCTTAAACCGATTTGGGTTTGACGAATCCAGTTCATGATTTGCGGGGTTTTATAGCGAATCTGGTAACTATGCTACTAGATTATGTACAACAAAAGGAGTGCCTTTTATAGGTAAGTCTAACTTCTGAGCATCTGTTTAGGCTAGCCTAGTCTTCCATGATCAAGTTTTCGGAACTCCAAAGCTAAAACTCAATGACAAACCTTACAGGTACAAGATAAGTAATAAGGTTGTCTGATAAGCTCTAAAAGTTCACTTCTTAGCGAAACCAGACTTATTAGGGTTGAGAGAAAGGGGACCGCTGGGAGAGCCTGCCACCTGAAACAATTTTGCTTGGTCCCCTAATGCCTACCCTGACTATGACATTCTGAAACACTATATCTCATTCTCAATTCTTTATTATAAGTCTGCGAAAAATACACATTTAAACCGTGAAATAAGGCCCTTGTTTGGCGTTATTTAGGACTTTATTCAAGCTTCAGATATGAATACAAGCTGCAACAGCTGCGAGGCAGTTTTTCTGGCTTACAAGAGGGGCTTTCTACAGAAGCAGAGATTTAGTGCTCATAGGCCTCTTTATTTGTTCTGCCAGACGACTTTCATGGCTTATCACAGGTTAGCTTATTGGAGCTTACGGGTGAAAACATATGTAAGTTAGCTCATTGAAGAAGCATGTGCCAGGCTCAACAGGCCTTCTTGTAAGGCATAGAAGTAGCTCGGCAAGAAACAAGCTCATACAGATTAAGCCAAGCAAGCTTATGTGCACCAAACAAAGCTCAAGGAAGCAACTTTGCAAACAATCTGAAGACCAGCTGAAGCTTAGGTCAACCAAGTTCACAAAATTGTTTAGACAGAAAATGGGGCTTCAGTTTATAAGCCACACCATCCCTTTACCACCATATTCAGAGCCTGTTTGGCCAATCTTAAACATGTCTAATGAGCCAGCTTATTGGGGCCTAGCTTCTGCCTTCTGGTACAAAAGGGTCTTAGATTTACCGGTTATTTCCAACAAGTCCCCATGGTTTGGCCTAGCTTTAGGCAGCTTATTTGCAGGTTTATAGTTGGAGGAGGGCTTAAGAATAACTCCAAAAATAAGACCCCTGTTTCGACATAGCTTCAACTTAAAAGCCAAAAAGGTGACACTGTCTAAAGCAGGCATAACAGGTCCTTAATATAGGCCAAATAAAGCACTGGCAGAGCTCTTGATACTTAGTCCTTTTAATACAAGAGTATTTGCACAAAATTCCAAAATAATACAACAAAAGCTGTTCTGTTACGTATAATGGGCGCACTAAAGTGTCTAGCAATGTTCATGCAAAAGCTTTTAGTGTTATGACACAATATCCTGCGTACATAGAAAGGTTTTGTACTGATACTCTTATAGCATGAGCTACAACGATTGGTGTAATAGTGTTAATGCAACAAGTAATTCGAAAATGGCTCCAACAATTGGTACTCTCCTATGTGAGAGTTCAGTGCAAAGGAATAAACACAAGTATTTTGAGAGAAAACACAATTGACCTATTCCCAACATTGTAAATTCCTTTCAAACACTAACAGGTAGGATGCATGAGTACTGCAGAGAAAATTATGGCTTTCAGGTCTAAATACATCCTATTGGGTATATTTTGTGTTGCACAACTTCCAAACAGCCCAATCTAAAGTCCAAACCACACTAAGCACTTGCAGAGCTAAATACATTAATGATGTGATCGTTTAAACAAGTGTAGGCTTCCACACAGGATGTAGTTTGATTAGTGGATGCATGCATTCGGCGTAGAACACTGTATAAAGACGCACAATATCACTCTCCGACTAAAGAACCAACATGGAAATAGAGAAAAATAATCCTAGTCCTTGCAAACGAAGAAAGTCTGAAAGGAGAGAACCCCTAAATTGTAGGATTGCAAAGTTGCCAGCAGTTTTTCTCCCAGTTCCTTACTAAACATGTGTAACTTGAACAACATTCACGTTCACGTCTAGTTGGGAGCATCAAAATTTCCGAATCTAGAAATAAAGAAAAATCGTACTAAAATTTCACGTCCAATACAAAGAAAGGGGAAGAGCTCATTTGCAAGCAGCAAGGACAGGCAAAGCTTCCAGCAATATTGGCAACCTCAAACAGCAGCTAGAATGCAAATGTCTAGGCAAAAGATGCAATCTTTCCCATTGCACAAAGGGTAGGTAAAACCAAAAGTAAGAGATTTGGACCCAAAGAGAGAGAGAGAGAGAGAACGGGCACCAATTCGCTCGCATGGGCGGAGCCTAAGCGGCACCGAAACTAGATCAACCCTTTCGTACGAGTCAAAGAACTCCCGACAAACTAGAGCAAGCAATCTCGTTTCCTCGGCGCGCTCAAACTCTTTTGAGCCTTCACCACCAAAAGGAAGAGCAAGAGCAACAAGGAACGAGAAGAAAGAATAAATCTTTCACCTTCCTACGGGAAGAGCATCCGAGAGAGGGCGACGCGACGCGACCGGCGCCTTCTCCCGCTTCCTGCTCTTCCCTCACCCGTGTATGCGGCGCGGGGGCTTCCAAGGGAGCGGGAGAGGCGGAGCGGCGTGAGGAACAAGAAGAAGAGGGCGATTGTCCCGAATCTGTTTGTGTGCGGACGAATTCGGGTGCGATCTCCGGAAAGATGTGTCGGGCGGAAGGGGAGGGGGAAGGGGGAAGGGGGAAGGGGAGGGATATCTGGTGGATTCTCTTCCGGAATTCCTGCGCAAGTCAAACTTGTTTAATTTGCGTCGGCATGGCAACTAGTAATAAATAGTATGTACAAGAAAGAAAGAAAGAAAGAAAGAAAGAAATATGGCTCTTCTGATTGATGTACAGTGCTTGGAATCTTGATATCGCTGGCAAGTGTCATCACGTAGTAACAGTAATAATAGTGTACTACAGAGCTAGCGTCGCTTATAAATAAAACAAGAGCAATTCGTTTGAATAATTTATTCAAATCTTTGTAATATTATGCTACTAAGTAGTGTTTGACTGACACCGCGGTACTCATATGTTATATCACTGAATTACAGTGAAATAATTCTCTCAATAAATAGACAAACAAACAAACCAACCCCATGGGACATCAAAATGATGGGTCGATCGGAACGTGTGTAGGTTGCTGACGACGTGTACGTGTCATGGTTTTGGCCGTGAGAAAGTGCGTGGCTGACGATGAAAGAAAAGATACGAAAAGAAGCCAGTACAGTACAGTACAGTATGCTGCAGCTCGTGAAGATCACCGAAGAAGGAACTCTTGTTTGGTTTGAGGCTGTTTCGTTCATTACCCATACAAATCTCACCAACTTGTGCCAAAGTTTGGTCAAGAACAAAATGAACTAGAAATCTAACAAAAAAGAAATATTACCCAACTTTGATAACACATTGGTAACAAACTAAATAAGCGCCAAATTTGGTCAAAATTGCCAAACCCAAATTTTGGCATACATTGTATATACTAGAACAAGGGAAGAGGGAATTCTTGACTGTTTTAGCCGTATATCACCACAAAATTCCAAAAATAGCCCTCATATCTCCGAAATTCCCATTTTAGCCCTCTACCCGCTCTTCTTGATCGGACGGCGGCGAAGCGACTCTTGCCGTCTGCGGGACAAGAAGAGCACCTGCTGCCGTCCCGCATGTCACTCTTTGCCGTCGGGACGGCAGCAGTGAAATCTGTATTTAATTTTTTTGAAAATTGTATTTAATAATATTTGTTTGATGAATTTTTAAATATAGTAAATGAGCTCAAAAATTATGAAATTTTTGTGGAGCGTCCTGACATTGTGTTCTTGCTTGTGTAATTTTTCAAAATTTTATCTATTTTGTTTTCTCTGCAGAATTCTTTTAAGTATAATGTTTCTAGGAATTTTCTAATATAGCAAATAAGGTCCAAACATTATAATTTTTTTTCAGATTCCTACACAGAGGAATTCATTGTGTAAATTTTACGTAATTTTATATGCTTGAAATTATGTCGACAAATTCGGTGTTTAGGTGTGGAAAATTAGGATAAGACGTTTCGGAAATTAGGGTTTCATGATTTCATGTGACTTGAATTGTGTGAAGTTTAGTACCACATGACTACTTTTGACCGCCAACTAATGGCCGATCGGACCGCCCATACCTCAACGGCTATAAAACTAACCGTTGGCCTCGGCTAGTCGGACCGCCACCTAATGGCCGAATCCCGATCGCCAAATCGATCGATCAGCCAAGGTGGGCCGGTCCGACCGTCGAGAAAATCACCCCGCACCAAAATGGTGCTTCTCGAAAAAATATTCCGCTAGATTTTGGAACTTCCGATCTTGATGAGTTCCTTTTTCTCAACAGCGGAACTCTGCACGAAAATCAATCCAAGGAAATCGGTCGAGCCGCCCAACACATGGCAGTCAGACCGATTTGCCACCGGTCTGACCGGTGACCCGGCGGTCGACCGCGATCCCGAGAGACCAAACCCTTTTGCTTCACTTCAAATGGAAAACACATTTGTCCATTTGAGTGCAATTCAACAGGTTCACAGATGATATTCAAACAAGTTGCAAAACACATTTGCCAACCTTTAGAATACTCAACACATGATGATTTCTTCACTTTGGGATCTTTGAGAACTTAATTGAAGGAAATTTGAGAACGTTGTGATTACGAAGATGCCCTAAAACATAGAAGAATCCACTTGTGATTACGAAGGCTCCCTGCGCCTGCACGCCTCAGGATGGGCCTGCGTCTCCCGGCGGATACGCTCGTTGTGCTCTTGATCAAGCGCTCCTCCTCCCGGATCTCGCGTCCCCTTTCGGCATTCCGCTCCTCGAAGTCGAGTTGCCACTGGTCGTGTGGGTGGATCTCTAGGTCGAATCCACTTGCGGAAGCCACACAGAGGCTCCGGGGACTACGGGTAGATGGGAGAGATTGTAAGCGCGATTCGAAAGAGAGTTGGTGCGAAACTTACTATAAGTACTCCTTATCGGCTGCCGATAGGTTCTCGTATCCCAACGACGGTCGGGATAGTCAGAGGAGTAGTTGGGACAACCCCAGTAACGCATGCCGAGGCTGAGCCGGTGCTTGGATTTAAAGAACTTGCATGTATACTAATTGTGGATACCGTGAGGATATGTGCACGATCTCAGGATGATGAGTCAATTGGCAATGGCTTTGTTGGTTTGCAAAATCTCACGTTTTCGGGGTTTGCTTGATCTGTCGGACCACGGTGATCGGCCGCGATGTTAGGCGGTCGGACATCTCGTGGAGAGGTCCGGCCGGGCTGGTGGCGGTCCGAGGCAGATTGCCTAACGGTGGCTTTTGGGTGATCCAAAATAGGATGTGTAGGTGAGTGAGGAGTCTCACGGATGTGGTCGCATCATTTTGGAGCTCCGGTCAAAAGTTCTATTGAGTTGAAAATTCGGAAGGTTTCGATTTTCACGATGGATTTTAGCTAAGTCTTTTGAGCGATCCGCCCTACTGGAATCGGTCGGACCGGTGATGTGGGGCGGTCAGACCGCCGATCACTTGAAGGTGAGCCTTCTTGGCATTGATGTGTTTTGATTGTGGTTATTGTATGAATGTCAATGCTTTATTGTTGCATATTGCATTGTGGAACTAACGTGGGTCAAGTTGTGAAGAACGTGTTTCGAGTCGGTTTGTTTGTCTATTCTTCATGCGGTGGCTTGCAGTCAACGGCGTCAGCGGTCAGTGGATCGGGACTAAGCTTGGAGAGTGAGGTCGAGCGATCATGGATACGGGTGAGGTCGTGTGACTCAAGCATGGTGCAGAATGGGCAAGATGGATCGAACGGGCAGTTCGGTGCAGCTGGTTGGATCAGGCGGTGCGGAAGTTAGTGCAAGTCCCTGGGTGGAACTTGACGACGTGGAGAGCCGCTGATCAACCTACACGTGGTGAAGTAGGCGATTGCTTCAACAGATTGAGTTGTATGTGTGTGTGGGTCCCATAAGTGAAAACCCTATGCCTCTCCTATAAATAGAAAGGGGGGAGATGTAAAACCCCTTGAAGCATTTGGAGCCCTCTTCCTTTTTCTAGGGTTAGGAGAGGAGAGGAGAGGTTAGGGTTTGGAGAAATTGTATGTGCTCCTTGTTGAGCTCTTGTCCTCCTTGTTGGAGTGGCTTTGTAAGCATCTTGTGAGATCAATCAATCTTGTGATGCTTGCTTGAGAAATCATTTGTCTCCCTTTATGTTCTTATCTCTTTTGGATGATTTTGGTGCTTCCTTGATTCAAGGATTTATGCTTGGTCTCTTGACTTTTTTGTCTTGCTTTGATGTGTGGGAATACTCCTAGAATCATCTAGATCATCAACCCCCACAAGCAAGTCTTGAATCAAAGATTTTCGTATTTCTAGGGTTTGTGCACTTCTTTGGTAAAACCTTGAGAGATCAATTCTACGAAGTGGATCTGAAGGATCGTCGCTAGAAATAGGTCTCTAATATCCTTAGAGAGGTGTACTCGAAATTTGGTCAAGTTTCATTGGTTGAATCAAAAGTTGGATCAAATTTCGTTTTGGATTTGGGCTTGGCTTTTCGGTTCTGGACTAAATCGGTCTGACCGGTTTTGTAACGGCGGTCCGACCGCCCGCCTTTCAGACCGCCCAGTAGCGGCGGGTCGAACCGATATCAAACGGTCCGACCGCCAGTTAGTAGCCGGTCCGATCGCTCGTTAACCGTCGGTCCGACCGTCAGTCTACAGCCGGTCTGACCGCCAGTGCCCAGACCATACTAGTGAGATCAATTCTCCACATTTGTGTCGTGTGGTTAACGGGGTTATCGAATTCAGCACAAGGCTTCCACTGTGCGCTTACTGATCTTCTTAGCTTTCATAGCTAAAGGAGTAAAGTTTGTGTTGAATTTGATTAAGACGAGAAAGTTGAGAAAGCGCCTATTCACCCCCCTAGTCGCCTTTACGGTCCTACACTAATGTTTCGAATATATATAAAACTTGTGTAGTTTTTGTATATTCATGTTTTGAGTATATAGAACTTATGTAGTTCTCGTATACTCAAGTTTTGAGTATGTAGAACTTATGTAGTTTTCGCATACTCATGATGTGAGTATATATATGACTTGTGTAGTTTTTATATATACTCATATCGTGTTACTTTATCAATTCAATTTATGTGTGATTGAAATGGTTATCATCAATTACCAAAGAGGAAAGATTAAGTTATCTTGTCCCACCATTATGTGTTAATGGTATGATGTGGTAATTAATGATAATCATTATGTGTTGATCGTATGAAGAGCTTGAAGAAAAGGAAGTCATCGTGTGTCGATGATGTTCAAGAAGAGGAGATGATTATAAGTTGATCATCTAGTCAAGAGAAGACCCATCATGTGTTGATGGAGGTCTAATGAAGGATACATCATGTGTTGATGCACATCAAGTCAGAGAAGACCCATCATATGTTGATGTAGGTCAAGTGAGGAATGCAACATGTGTTGATGCATGTCAAGACTCGGGATGAAGAAATCATCATGTGTTGATGATGTTCAAGACAAGATCCCAAAGTGAAGAAATCATCATGTGCTGAGTATTCTAAAGGTTGGCAAATGTGTTTTGCAACTTGCTGGGAATATCATCTGTGAACCCTGTTGGAATTGCACTCAAATGGACAAATGTGTTTTCGGTTGAAGTGAAGCAAAAGGGTTTGGTCTCGTGGATGGCGGTCGACCGCCGAGTCACTGGTCGAGCCGGTGGCAAATCGGTCTGACTGCCATGTGTTGGGCGGTCTGACCGATTTCCCTTTGGATTGATTTTCTGTGCGGTAGTTCCGCCGTTGAGAAAAAGGAACTACCGAAGATCGGAAGTTCCGAAAATCTAGCGGAATATTTTTTCCAGAGAAGCACCATTTTGGTGCGGGGTGATTTCCTCGAGACGGTCGGACCGCCACCTTGGCGATCTGGCGATTAGCGGCGATCGAGGCCGGCCATTAGGTGGCGGTCCGACTAGCCGAGGCTAACAGTTAGTTTTATAGCCGTTGAGGTATGGACGGTCCGATCGGCCATTAGTTGGCGGTCAAAAGTAGTCATGTGGTACTAAACTTCACACAATTCAAGTCACATGAAATCATGAAACCCTAATTTAAACGTCTTATCCTAATTTTCCACACCTAAACACTGAATTTGTCGACATAATTTGAAGCATATAAAATTACGTAAAATTTACACAATTAATTCCTCTGTGTAGAATCTGAAAAAAAATTTATAATGTTTGGACCTTATTTGCTATATTAGAAAATTCCTAGAAACATTATACTTAAAAGAATTCTGCAGAGAAAACAAAATAGATAAAATTTTGAAAAAATTACACAAGCAAGAACACAATGTCAGGACGCTCCACAAAAATTTCATAATTTTTGAGCTCATTTACTATATTTAAAATTCATCAAACAAATATTATTAAATACAATTTTGAAGAAAAAAATTAAGCAGTGCACTCCACTGCTGCCGTCCTGACGGCAGCAGGTGATTTCTGATGCGGGACGGCAGCAGGTGCTGCTCTTGATCCCTTACGGCGAAGTCGCTCTTGCCGTCCGGGACTAACGGCAGTGAAATGAAGAGGGTTAAAATGGGAATTTGGAGATATGAGGGCTATTTTGGAATTTTGTGGTGATATACGGCTAAAACAGTCAAGAATTCGGGAAGAGGTGCATGTCTGCTGCAAGTTGCAATTACAAAAAGTATCTGCTCTGTCTCGATACTTTTTGTACTAATATGCATAGGGAGACGGAGCACACGTTGCAAACAATAGTGATTAGGGATGGTAATTGTGTCTGATTAACTGTGTGTTCGCAGACGAATACCCTAATGGAGGTGGATATGTGCGTCTTTCTTTGACCATGGGCACAATAACTTACCCATCAGGTAAACGGGTGCGGGCATGGGTAAGCTCCACCCGTGCCCGCTTCACCGATTACCCGTAATATACACTGACATGTGGGACCATAGACACCCTCACTAAATCATTGTATTAAAGTAACACTAAAACCCTAGACCCAGCCTCCCACCTTCAGCCGCCAAAGCACCGCTTCCCACTTCCCAGTTCCCATCGCCCGTCGCCAACCGCACCTCCCCAATCGGCCGATCCAGATCTCTAGCCCTCCTCCTCCCGACCGTCCTCCTCCCGCCTAGCAGCCCTCCTCCCGGCCGCCCCCTCCCAGCCGTCCTCCTCCCAGCCAGCCACCCTCCTCCCGACCGTCCTCCCACCCAGTCGCCCTCCTCCCAGCTGTCCTCCTCCCGATTTCCAGATCTCCTCCCGCCCAGCCGCCCCGTTGGCCCGTCCTCCTCCTCCCGTCCGGGCGCCCGGCCGCCTCCTCTTGAACGCCGATCGCCTCCTCCCGCCCGACCTCCTCAACGCCAACCCGTTGGCCCGTCCTCCTCTTCCCGCCCGGGCGCCTGGTTAGCCCTGTCGCCTCCTCCTGAACACCGGTCGCCTCCTCCCGCCCGGCCTCCTCAATGCCGGCTCAACTCCATCCTCCTCCCGCTCAGGCGCCGTTTGCCCGATCGCCTCCTCCTGAACTCAGGTGCGTGAAGTTTTTCTGGCTTGGGATTGAGATGTGAGAAGGTTAGGTGCATGATCTAGTTTCTTGTTTGGGATTGAGACACAAAATCAAATTGGACATTGCACATTGAGTAGTTTCTTGTTCCTAATATGATTGATATGCCCCATGATCTGATCCTCCTGAACTCCAATGTCTGTTTCCGATAAGACGGCTGGTGTGTGGGATACCACAAATGGATGGACCTCAGATTGAAAACTGTATCCTTGCTCCTATTTCCTGGAGGATTTATAGCATTATTGCTTGTTTTTTTTTCCATAGTGGCGAACACGATATACAATTTGAATGTTTTTTCAAATGTATTTTTCCATGCTTGTTGCAGTTGAATTGTTTGTGGCTATACTTAGGCTTGTTATCTTCCCTTATCGTGCTTTGCTGAAATGCTTCCAATTAATGGAGTGAATCATTAGTTGGCACTGTCAGATGTTACGGGGATCCATTGTTCTTGCTGAAATGTGACTAAGTATTTTCGTTACAGAAACATAATTTGTTAGTGCATTGCAACCTTTATTTAAAATGGTCACTCGAAATACTATTAGAAAGGATGTCTTGGAGCATTATGATTTAAAGAGAAAGAGAGCTATCAGTTACTTGGATAAAAGCAGTTGTCGTGTTGCTGTTACAACTGACCTTTGGACAGCTAATAATCAAAAGAGAGGCTACATGAAAGCAACAAGATATTTTGTTGATAACTCTTGGAAGCTTAGAAACTGCATTTTGAGGTGATTGCTATGCTAAAATACTAATCTTCTTGCTATATTGAAATATTAATCTTCTTGCTATGCTGAACCATGTAGATTTATATATGTGCCATGCCCACATACAGAGGTTATTTGTGAATCGTTGTATAAAAGCTTGCAGAATTGGAATTTTGATTACAAACTATCTACTTTGACCTTGGACAACTACTCAACAAATGATAAATTGGTTGAAGTAATAGAGACAAAAGTTGGTTCATCTAATCTTTTATTAGGTGGAAAGATGCTACATATGCGGTGTTATGCACATATTCTTAACTTAATTATGAAAGATGGATTAAGTGTCATGGAGCATAGCATTAAGAGAGTATGTGATAGTGTTTCCTATTGGATAGCTACCCCAAAGAGGTACGAAAAATTTGTGAAAGTAGCTCGGTTTTTTAAGGTTGAAATAACTAAAAAGATTGGTCTTAATTGCAAAACTAGATGGAATTCAACATATGTTATGCTTAGTACTACTATTCCCTATAAGAAAGTCTTTGAGAGGTTGAAGCAACTTGATGTGCAGTTTATTTGTGCACCAACACCTGCTGATTGGAATTTTGCCTCAACTGTTTGTGAAAAATTAAGCCTCTTCTATGAACTCACTGAAATGTTTTATGAAACTAAATATGTAACAGCTAACATATTCTTCCCAAAGATATGTGAGGTCAAAATGTTTATGAATAAATGGCTAGGATGTGGAGATCCAATAATTGAGGCTATGTCTGTTGAGATGATAAAAAAAAAGTTTGACAAGTACTAGTCTGATATTCATGGTTTGATGGCTATTGCTATTATTCTTGATCCACGTGAAAAAATGACAATGTTACATGCATGCTATATTGCCCTCTTTGGTGAAGAAAATTCTGAAGAGAATGTTACCAAGAGTTATAATTGCTTATGTGAGTTGATGAATGAGTATCAAGTGCATAGTGGAGAAGAGGGTATGGTTACATCATCTAGTACTAGTGTTGCAAATGGTGCTAATGAGGTGCTTTCAATATTTAAACACTAGCTGCTAGTAAGACAAGTACCAGTGTAGTAAAGACCAAAAGTGAGCTAGATCGCTATTTGGAAGAAGAAACTCTTCCTTGCACAAATGAGGGATTTGATATACTGGGTTGGTGGAAAGTGGTTGGGACACATTATCCTACATTGCGGATGATTGCCCGTGATATCTTGGCTATTCCAATAACAACAGTAGCTTCTGAACCAGATTTTAGCACTAGTGGTAGAGTGTTAAGTGAACATCGCGATTGTGATGGAGAGAGTAAGCCTAATCATATCATGTAGGATGTAAAGCTGATAGGTGATATATGCGCTTTCTCTAAGATGATTTGCTTAATCAAATTAACACGAATTTACTCCGTTTCATGACTACTGAGATGTGATCTATTAGAAGATTGATATCAATTGCTAGAAAGCTTGGACTAACTTTATTTGATAACCCTATAATCCAAGATCACAAGATGTGGTCAGAATATACATCTCGATGGAATCGTCAGATCTGAAATGGCGTTCGAAGTCCAATTTGGATAGTAGATCAGACAAGTTAGTTGTGATCTAAGTATCTGGAGTGCTATTAGCTGATCGGTGACCAAGTTGAAACAGTTCAACTGCATTATTGGTCTGATCACAGTCGAAATGAATGTCGCTGAACTGGACAAGCCGAGTTCGACAGCAGTATTAAATGTTCAATCTGTACCGATTTAGTCCTGGTTTATGTTAAATCAAGCCTCAAATCAAACGAATTTAGTCAAACTTCTGTAGTTTAACCATATTGTAAACTTGACGTCAATACCTTGAGCATTTCATCCCTAATGATATTAGAACTATTTCTAGACATCCTCCAAATCCACTGATAATCTGATCTCTCAAGGTTTTAACAAAGAGTCACAACCTAGTAAATATCAAGCTCAAATACTGTGATGTCAAATTGCTTGTGGGTTGATGTCTAATGATATCTAGGAGTATTTCCAACATAAAGCAAGATAAAATGTGTCAAAGATAAGCATAAACACTTGAATCATAGGAGCACGCTAATATTCATCAAAGTAGAATAGAACCGATAAGAACATTGATCTCTCAAGCAACTTGCACAAGTTGATTATGCTCATAAGTGTTACTAATGTTGTGATGTTTCCACTCCTTATTATTGGACTAAGAGCTCACTAAGGAGCAAAAACCTTCTTCTCTCTTTTTCAAACCCTAACCTGAAAAGACTTGGAGACAAAGTGAATGCTTAGAGTGCTTGGGGTTTCTCACTCCAGCTATATTGGAGGCATTGATGTGCTCACAAAGTTGGCTTTGAAATGACCTTAAAGGTATTCAATGCAGCTAGTGATGTAGATATTTCAAATTTTATATGTGATTGCAAATTAGTGATGTAATGCAATGTTTACTTTTCAGGTGAAGGAGGAGTTGAGAGTTTATGGACATGCTTTGAATACATTGAAGAGGAGCTTAAAGATTGTTGTTCAATCTCGATCGTCGACTCTGATTGAACCATTTTCATATGTTATACTTTTGTTGCAAACTTAATTTATTTATGTATAAGGAACCGCAGTTTGTATTTTCTTTTTATTTGTTGAACTTGATGTGTGAATTGTGATGAACTTTATTAGTTGTTGAATGTGTGATGCACTATTGATGTGAATTGAAATGAACTTGATGTATGCATTGTTTGTGTGTGATGAGTATGCCCTCGGGCGATGGGTACCCGTGGGCGATGGGTACCCACGGGCGGCGGTGCATTGTTCGCGGGTAAACGGGCATGCCCGTGGGCGATGAGTACCCGCGGGTGGCGGGCATGGGCGAGATTCTTCGCCCGTCGACCTTCGCTGGCATGCCCATGGGGGCAAATCGGGGTCATGGGTATGGGTATGGGCGAGCACTACCCGTACCCGCAGTGCCCGATTGCCACCCCTAATAGTGGCGGAGCTCAAAATGTTCATGGGCACAAATGAACCCCAATTTTTTTACAATAAAACTTATTATATGCATGTAGTAGTAAGTAAAACATCACTTGTACACAAACTCACAAAATATATCGTCACAGTATCCCAATAGATTCAACTCATACATAGGCCAAGCCCAACACGTAGCCAACGTCAACCCCAACCAACCCATTAGCCCAAGTGCTCACCAACTCATCAAGGTAACCCAGGCATCCATCGTTGGTTTCGTTCCCTTTTGCCCTAGCCGCAATAGCAAGCCACCAAAAAGCATAACAGTACAGTGACCAACGGGCAGCGCACTAGCGCGATGAGCGGGTGGCGGTAAGCAACAAGCTAGCAAGAGAGCAGGCGCGCCACGACAGTTGGCCATGGGTGAATCCGCGAGGAAGGCGTGGCGAACTAGGTTGGGCGTGCCGCCGTGGGTTGTGGCGAGCTGGAGTAGGGAGCAACTGTCAATGTTGCACTATCACGATGGCTCACGCGCGTGGCCATTCGTATTCATCGACATCTGCTCATGTAATTTTTCACCCCATCACCAAAATCCTGGCTCCACCACTGAAAGAATGTGTGTGTGTATATATATTGTGGATATCATGGGGATATGCTCCAGATCTTAGGATGATGTGACAATTGGCAATGGCGTTTGCGGTTTATCGTTTCATGTGTTTTTGACAAAGTTTCAGAACTGTCAGGCAGTAACCGATCTAACCGGTCGTAGCATGGCGGTTAGACCGGTCCCAAATCGGTCCGACCGGCCATAGGCGGCGGTCGGACCGGTGAACTTAAAATGTGTTATTTTGAGCTGGGCCAAAAATAGAGTGTGTAGACAAGAGAGAGGATTCTATTGCACTTGGTCTCATAATTTTTGGAGTCTCCAGTCAAAAGTTCTATTGGTTTGAAATTTCCGATGAGGTTTCGGTTTTCGGAGGAAAATGCGGCTAAGTCCTTTCGGATGATCGGCAAACTGTGGTGGATCGAGGCCGGCAAAAGTCAAGCGGTCGATCGGGCCCAGTCTGAGGGCCGTCTGACCGATTGTCACTTGAACGTCGCCTGGTGTGGCAGCGATATTCATGTGTTAGGTCAAAGTCATGAGTTTCAGGGCATATATGTTGCATGATGCATGTTTTGACTAACATGGATCAAGTTGTGAAGAACTTGTTCTCAAATTCGGTTTATTTGTCTATTGTTGTGCAGGTTGCTTGGTGGTCAACGACGGTCAGCGGCGAGGATGATCGGGACTAGGCTTGGAAAGTGAGGTCCGAGCGTTCGAGATCTTGGGTGAGTCAATGTACTCAAGCGTGGTGCAAGATGGACAAGGGTGACCTATTAGCTAATCCGAGGCGCAAGATGGACAAGGGTGACCTATTAGCTAATCCGAGGCGTAAGATGGCGCTAGGTGCAGCTAGTTAGGTCAAGAGAAGATAAAGACGGCGTATTAAAATGCGTGCGTATGTGTCCCGTTTGTTTTGGACCTTAAGGGAGCCCAATAGGATTAAACATCTAGGAGGTCTAAGCCTCCACTATAAATAGGAGTGGGTGGTGGTGCACCACCTCTTCGTCTCTTTACAATTCTTGTAAACCCTAATTTTCTTAGGGAGATCTTTTGTGGAGGCTAGGGTTTAGAGAGTTTGATGTGATTTTTGTGCTCTTTGATTGAGCATTGTCCTCCTTTGATGGAGAGGCTGTAAGCCCTAATCATATCAAGAAAGTAGCCAAAAATCTCACTTATGTCCATATGAAAGACAAATGTTCTATTTGACCTTTGATCATTGTGAGTCTTCTTCAAATGCATCTATAATCATAAAGAGGCAATAAAACCAAGAGACTCAACTCATTATGATCATAAATTTTCAAAAGGTTCATCATTTATTTTTTTATGTGTGAGTTCTTTTATATGAAACCTTATGAATGAAACCAAAAGCTCCAAAACAACATTTTACTTCACAATCCTTCTCGCCCTTTGACAATGAATTCATCAAGATGCATGGGAAAAGATAAAGTAAGATGAAAAGACTTTATTTTTGAAATTTAATAAAAAGGAGCCATGACCATTATCCATGTAGACAGTACAAGTATTATACCAAGCCATATAAAGAGAAGAAGCTATATTCAATCATGGCAAAACATGTACTGCAAAGCTAAAACCAAAATAGCAGTAATCTGAGATTAAAAGAAATAATACCATGAAAAGTTGCTCAATATTATAGTTTCACTAAAAACAACCAAAAATGAGTCAAGCCATGTCTATAAGTAAAAAGAGACTCAAAACTGGAACTGAGGCATTTTGAGCATTAAGAGTTCAAATATGAAGCAATTTATTCAAGTACTTAGCAATTTGAGCATTTTTCTAAAATGATTTTTTTTTCATTGTGCTAGATCTCAAGCCTTTCCACGACCATCTCAAGCAATAAACTTAAAAGAGTGGTCTAGGTCATCCAAAACTCCCCCTGAGTTTATGCCTAGTGCAATGGCAAGCCATCTCATGAGAAAGGATTGGTGAGATCGCTTTTTGCAGTAAAATCTCATTCTTCATTTGCTTGACTTAAGAAGTTAAAGAGCTCAATTTCATCTCAAAATAAGTTCAAGACTCAATTCAACCTATATGACATGTCATGAATCATAAGAGGATCACTAGAGCAAAACCAGTCACAAGATCCAACAAGACATGATTTGATTCAATTTGCTCACGATATAAAGCTAGCAAGGTGAAAGCTAAGCTAAAACACGAAAAGCCGGCGGTCGACCGGTCCTGAGGGGCCGTCTGACCGATTGTCACTTGAACGTCGCCGTGTGGCAAATGATATTCATGTGTTAGGTCAAAGTCATGAGTTTGTGGCATATATGTTGCATGATGCATGTTTTGACTAACATGGATCAAGTTGTGAAGAACTTGTTCTCAAATTCGGTTTATTTGTCTATTGTTGTGCAGGTTGCTTGGTGGTCAACGACGGTCAACGGCGAGGATGATCGGGACTAGGCTTGGAAAGCTGAGGTCCAGAACGTTCGAGGATGCCGGGTGAGGTCAATGTACTCAAGCGTGGTGCAAGATGGACAAGGGTGACCTATTAGCTAATCCGAGGCGCAAGATGGACAAGGGTGACCTATTAGCTAATCCGAGGCGTAAGATGGCGCTAGGTGCAGCTAGTTAGGTCAAGAGAAGATAAAGACGGCGTATTAAAATGCGTGCGTATGTGTCCCGTTTGTTTTGGACCTTAACGGGAGCCCAATAGGATTAAACATCTAGGAGGTCTAAGCCTCCACTATAAATAGGAGTGGGTGGTGGCTGCACCACCTCTTCGTCTCTTTTACAATTCTTGTAAACCCTAATTTTCTTAGGGAGATCTTTTGTGGAGGCTAGGGTTTAGAGAGTTTGATGTGATTTTTGTGCTCTTTGATTGAGCATTGTCCTCCTTTGATGGAGAGGCTGTAAGCCCTAATCATATCAAATCAATCTAGAGAAAGTTTTGATCATGTTTTGCCTCATTGCGTTCTTTCTCTCTATTTGATGATTTTGGGTCTTTCTTTGATCCGTGAGTTTTTACTTGGTTTCTTCATGTGATCTAGCTTGCTGTGACGTGTGTGAATCTATCTAGGATCATATTGATCATCAATTACCCACGAATAAGAGCTTTGACCTAGTTTTTATTTTGACCCGGTTTTGAACCTTTCTTCAATCAAATCGAAAAGGATCGCTATTCTTCCAAGAATTATCACAATCTTCGATTGGAATAGCTTTCTGATATCATAGAGAATGTGTGTTCCAAGTTTCATCAAGTTTGGATTAGTAGATCAAAAGTTTCATCTATTTTCATCTTCGTCATCGGGGCTGTTCTTCTGTTCTAGAGGAAATCGGTCAGACCGCCCAAGGCCAAAGGTCAGACCGCCAGGGAATCGGTCAGACCGCCCAAGGTCAGAGGTCAGACCGCCAGGGAATCGGTCAGACCGCTCAAGGCCAGAGGTCAGACCGCCAGTGCATTGAATTGTTTCAATCTTTACTGATTTTGTCATATCGCTTTGGGGTTTTTATTGAATTCAATATTAGTCTTCCGTTGTACTGATATACTGATCTTCATAGCTTCTATAGCTACTAGAGTAAAGTTTTATTGATCCATTATTTGTGAAAAAGTGAGCGTGCTCCTACTCACCCCCCTCTAGTCGCCTTTTCGGTCCAACATATATATATATATATCATAGTTATCAATATCATACCGCCTGGTATGTACCATACTGTCATCTAAATCGGTACAAAGTAGTCCTACATACCGTACCGGCCTAAATACCAGTCATACCGGCTCGATACCGGCCATACCGGTGGAATGAATAATATTGTCTATTGAACTATATATTATATTTGATAGTACTACTATGTATTTAGAATAATAGTACAAGTGATATTTGTTGTGCATATAATTAAACAAATATATACTTATAAATATATATTCTCGTCTTATTATATTAAATCTAAAATGGTACGCAGCTATGAACCGATACCGGAATATATCATTCCAAGAACCAAACCGGTACGGCCTTACAACTTTGATACATATGCCCCAACCAGGGGTCTAGGCGTCAGTCCCATGTTGTGGATGATTTTCTCCATCTTCCTTTTTATTTATTTTTGGAATTAAATCAAATCTACATGCAGATGTGCAGTACAGACGAATCTGCAGGAAGAAGAATTGAGCAGGTGAGAATAAAATCCATTTTTGCCGTAGTCAACAAATCAATGATAAGAGCACCTCCGCCATCCGCGCTAATTCTCTCTGCAATCTGCTCGGTGATCTCCGTTGCTTTCAGGCAGACTATAATATGCTCAGCTCAACCTTCTCAAGTTCCTCAGATATGCTTTCAGGCAGACTGTGGAGATATAACAAAGTGAAACCTGCTACACACTTCCTTAAGGTTAACAACACTTGACGATAATTTGTAAAACCTTACGATGAGTCTTCTGCGAGATCCACCATCTTTCTGCAGGGGAAATTTTTTTTTGATCATTCAGTGGAATGACTGCACATTACTCAATCAGTAAGCGCCATGAATCTTAAGTAGAGGCATCAGAGAATTCATGTGCAATAATTATGGTTGGTGCTGCAGAGAAGACGATTACAAATAAGGCAAACATAAGAAATCCTGATCACGATGTTGAAATGAAAAGAACTTGAAGAAAGCCAAATAAATGAAGGCAGTCGGTTTCATAATAAACAATAACACTTATGGAAGAACATTAAAATAGTGCAATACTTAAAACAAAGAGATTAGATTATCAGCAGGTAAATATTAAGAAAACGATTACACACAAACATACGGAGCGAGAGATTTTATTAAACGATCTCGTTTCACTTTCCCTACTTCCCCACCTGCTCGCTTTGTGCCAAAGCGCTAGTCGTCCTTTTCATTCCCCCCTCTCTCTTTTCTCTCTCTCCCCTCCACCCCCTTGCCATCCTACAGCCCACCCACCACGTTTTGCCATCCTATTTCCTATGCGGGTGTGAGAGCTCCCCCCTGTTTTGCCATCCTCCCCTTCGCAGCAAGCACCTCCTCACGTGGGCGAGCTGCCTCCAAATGGATTTGAAGACCTAATTTTCAGTTGTGTCTTGTTAGGATCCGGGATTAACATTCCAAAATCCTCTCTGTATTACTGAACTAGTCTCATGATCAGCGACTAGCTCACACAATAAATAAATATGGTAACATCCATAATATGCAAAATTTTATTAATAGATATCAGAGTTGATTACCAGAAAGGCTTACAAGCCAACAACAAAGAACACAATAGAAGATGAAGAAGAAGTAGTAGAGCCCAGCTAATCTGCCACAAGCAATTGACTGGAGTAGCGGCCTAGTCATCGAGATCTTCAGCAGTTGCAAAGTCCTTCTTCTCGAACAACATTTTTATTAAGCAAGAGTGAGCACAAACAACCGTGCCCGCAAGTTACACCCAATAACAGAATTAGAATGCATGCAAGGATATATCAATGGAAGGCTTATAAGGTTGAATTTGCATAAAGCAATGTTTTCTCTAAATACTTGTACTAAGTTCCAAAGCAGATATTCTATAACTAAAATTCATTTTCTAAATTCTCAAGTTTTCTAGTTAGATAACATTTACACAAGAGTGGTGAAAGATATCCTCCTATCACATGGCTACCCACCCAATTCCCCATTTAGATAAACCATTTGATAAAGTCTTTTGAAAACAAAATCAAAGTCTAACTTTGAGTGGCTTTCCTGAGTATGTTCATGACTGTGGACACGACTATTTGAATAGTTTTACACTCTACAGAGGTTGTACAGTTTTACTCACACAACACGACATCTGTAGTTTGTTTGGTATCTGTCGGTACCACTGCTCGCTACCTTAGGAAAGATGATCCATTTAACACTATAAAATGGTGAAGAAAGAACAAGGTAAGAAAGAATACTAGGAAGAAGGTAAGGGTAGAAAGATGACCAAAGATGAGGAGAGAACCATTTATTTTTCTTGTTATGTAAAATAAGTTTTGAAGTTTTTCAACTAACGACCATTCTAACCAGGTCACAACCTACAATTGATATAGTTCTGATACCACTTTTTCAGGATCTAGGATTAACACTCCCAAATCCTCGTGTATTACTGAACTAGTCCCATGATCAGTGGTTAGCTCACCCAGTAAACAAATACATAGCAACATCCATAATACACAAAACTTTATTAATAGATATCAGAGTTGATTACCAGAAAGGCTACGAGCCAACAACAAAGAACACTGCGAAAGACGAAGAAAAAGTAGTAGAGCCTAGCGGAAGATAAAATGTTGCATACTGTTCTTTGAGATGTTGCGACCAGTTGAAAAAATATTACGCCCCATTGGAAAAAAATGTTGTGACTATCGAAAAAAATATTGCATCCTATTCACGGTAGTGTTGCAAGATTTTTTTCTTATATTCGGACTATACTTCTTGTTCTTCCGTAATCTTGCATATGAATTTGAGATGTTGCATCTTTTTTTTATATGTTGGCACCCATCAGAGAGAAGAAGTTAGTTGATGTTTGTATGTTTTGATTCTGGGATTTTTGAGATAATGTTGTATAAGATTTTTTGATATATTGTAACAAGTGAAAAACATATTGCAACAGGAGCGTACGACGCTAGCTCTCGGACTATATGTCCGACCGCTAGTCGCGCCCTAAATATTATGCATTTCCACACATAGAAGTAACTACACTAACAAATAAGCAATAACAACATATGTACTTGGAGATCATCCAACTAATTGGCAAAATCATAGTAAGTTGACACCAGTAACTGTTGTGGCTCCTGGTTCCAAAAGAAGTAAACCACACATCTGTTGGAAGTTGTTTTTAAACAAGTTTAATCCCACATGGAAAATCTATGACGAGCTTGATCAACTTATATAGCTACCTTCCATATAGGCTTTGAGAAGAATTGAGCCTAGGTGGAGCTAGTGCCAAATATGTTGAAATTGTCATTTATATTTCCACCACATACGCACGCGTGCGTGCGGGCGGGGCGTGGGCTGTGTGGCACCATTGGCACCTTTTAGACGTCTTTCATTGACGTACTTATGACACTTAAGGGCATGTGGGAAATTATCAATTTGCTCTAAATAGACAATTGTATTTTGTCGAAAATCTGAAATGGTGCATTTGAAGAGTCGTGTCTTTTCATTTCGAAAAAAGTGTCTATTCATTTCGCATCCTTTCACTGGAGAGTGTATTTGAAGAATCGTGTTTCTTCATTTCGCATCTTTTCAAACTCTATATAAAGTGAAGCCCTCCAGTTTTTGAGAAGTATTCGCAATCTCGTTCTCTGTGTCTGTTCACGATGATTTTTCATTTTACTTTAGTGCAAACTTCGTCCAGACTTGTCTTATCCTACTAGCTTATTTGCAGTAGACCATCAAAGCATTTAGACAGGGTGCAAATAATCGCTTTAGGAAAGCGCTTCTGGCGTAATTCAAGTCTCCTACTCCACAAATTTCCACCAATATCCACTAAACCCAAACTCTTCCTCCATGTTATATACAATGACACATTTTATACCAAAACAAAATAATCAGATTGTACCATTTCCCCTAATCTCATGTGATTAATGGCCATAGAACTTTTTCCTGGTATACTGTACACTTCTCCAAATCCAGAAGATAGACGGGATTCTAGGATTATCCTTTTGGGCAAAGACGTACGATGAATGGGAATGTAAAAGTTGATTATACAATTGCCTATGATAATAGTCAATGTTGTATTATATATATTTTTTATCGTGGCCAGGTTTTGCCTGAGCTGCATTAAATAAGAAGCGATGAGGCGTCTGCGCCGAACCAATGTCAAACGCGGGCGGGCAAAAGGCCTGGAAAGCTCTCTTGCCAACTGAACTGAGCTCAGTTCAGGTCAACTACTTAGAAATATGAAACTTATAAATGAAGAGCCCCATACATCCTGATGGAACCTGTTCGAGGGAGGCATGCCAATAAACAGGGGATCCACAAAACTTGCTAACTGCCCTTTTTTCCATCACTAACCTGTTGGAGGTGGTAGGCAATACCGTGCCACCATGACACGACAGGTGCGGGGATTCGGGCGAGGGGGGCTGGCAGGGCCATGTGGCAGCGCCGAGTGAGGAGGTCCGGGAGGGCACGACTGCCGGGCGCCAGGGGCGTGTGTACAACTATTTTTGTTAATAGACACCAATATTGTCATTTAGACCAAAACTCGTATTCCCAGTAGCCCATTACTAGAGTAGAGATAGTGGTTATGTGAGATTACAACCATTCCAATAATTTGTATCTTTAGCCTGTTACTGAAGTTTGTATTTAGATGAGAGAGAATGGTTAGATTGGGGAGGGTTGACCCCACTAATTTATTTGTTTCCTAAAAAGACTTGATACTTCTCTCTCTCCCCTCTCTCTTTCATCTCACCAAAAAGCTAACATGATATAGGCTAAATATCAAACAAATTTGGTTGCTGAGAGTAGGCTCATAAAACTTGTTTATTTGCGGTGGAAGAGACTATTATAAGCTAACTTGGTAAGATCTATCTTTCTATGTGATATCATCTTAGATTACCTGTACCCGTACAAATAAGATCATCATCCAGGGTGCGATTTGGTGCCCATGGCAGTTACATTATACATAATATGTTACAAGTATATGTAAAAGATACATTATACATAATATGTGACAAGTGGATAAAAGAAAACAGAAAAATGGAACACATTAATTACACATAGGCAGCAGCATCAGACCTGATTCGAGCACGTAAAATTCTATTTGTTCCTCTGCCGCCAGATGCGAGCAAGGGGGAGGGTGGGTTATTAATTAGACCTCTCTATAATACAATACAATATAAATAAACATATTAATTAAAAATCGCTGTTTGGTGGCCCTACCTTGCCAAGCTGCTACATAACAAGGTTATACAAGATGAGTTTACATTAACTACGTATGATTTAAAATAACGTGAATGAAAGAGAATAAAGAGAGAGATGTGATGTCTACAATCATGTTGCCGACTATATCACAAGAACCAAAGAAAGCATTAAAAAATTATATGTTGTCTACAATCATGTAATCGATTGTATCACTATAATCCATTATATGAACTATTTTTAATGCTGTTTAGAGGTGATATAGAGAGTTATTATAGACAGTACTATCTGTATTAATCTCACATGTCCGGAGGCGTGATGGGATTGAGCTGCGAGAAAAGAAGCAACACGGCGCTTGTAAAGTGATGTAAATTAACGTACGTGTCAGCTATGAAATGTTCTTGTTGGCGCCACATCACAGGAGGCGAGCCACACGATAAATCAGCCCCAAAAGAGGAAACAAGGAGGAATTTTTCTCCCCACTCCAAACCCTCTCTGGCCGGCGGCGATGGTAGCGCCCGCGCGGACGCGCTGGTCGGCGCTCGCGGCGAGCGCGCTGATCCAGTGCTTCGCGGGGAGCTCCTACTGCTTCGGCGTCTACTCCCCCGCGCTCAAGGCCTCGCAGGGCTACGATCAGTCCGCGCTCGACGCCGTCGCCTTCTTCAAGGACGTCGGCGCCAACGCCGGCGTCCTCTCCGGCTTCCTTGCCGCCTGGGCGCCCGCTGGACGCCGCCGCCCATGGCTCGTCCTCCTTGCCGGCGCCGCGCTCTGCGTCGCGGGGTACCTCCCCATGTGGCTCGCCGTCGCGGGGCTTGCGCCGGCGCCGCTCCCGCTAGTCTGCCTCTACATGCTGCTCGCCGCACAGGCACAGACCTTCTGCAACACCGCCGACGTCGTCACTGCCGTCGAGAACTTCCCCGATCGGCGCGGCACCGTCATCGGCATCATGAAGGTCCCTTCTTCCATTTCTTCCCCTCTTTTTCCGTCTTTTTAATATTGCTCGATATTGATAATAGGATTTATTCGAACTCTAGAGAGGTCTAATTGATAAGGAGGATTGACATATTTGCCATAGCAGTTGATTAGCACTTGCTATTGTCTGACTGACATGTGATAGTAAGACTAGTAAGACGTGGAGTGGCAAAATAACAATTGCATGTAAACTTAATGGCAAATCATCAATAATCCCATTTCATAATTCATATGAGAAGAATAACAATGAGTAGGAGCTCCAACACAACCAGAAAGGCCCTGACCTCCCTCCGTCTCGGCTGGAGGCGGCGGGAGGACTCCACCAAAGCCTCCGAGCACTCCATTAGATCCATTTTGTTGGGGGCTCGAGCTGGTGCCGGCACCGAAGGCTGCGGGCCACAACGGGTTCCTCGAGGCGTCGCCATCGCCGTCTCCTCTGACTCAGGGCCATGGATCCCGGTGGATCTGGAGTGCCCCTATCGTCCCCGACAACCTCCCCTCCGAATCTGCAGCGGACAAGACCCTGCCGATCTGGTCGCCGCCATCGCCGTCTCCTCTGGCCCGGGGCCCATGGATCTCAGCGGATCCAGAGCACCCCTGTCGTCCCCGGGAACCTCGAGGCGTCGCCGTCGCCGTCGACTCCGGCTCTCCTCTGGCCCGGGCCCCTGCTGTTTCGACAGATGGCGGTGGAGGGACCCAGGGAAGAGGTCCTTTCGAAGGGCCGCATGCTGCTAGTGTGCCACCAGGGGTAACTCGTGGCCCGATGGTGTGGCCGGCGAAGTCCTTTTCGATCCAAATCCACATCGACGGTGCAGCGGTGGTGCGAGTGCATCCACATGGTATCTAGAGGCAGGTCACCATCGGCATCCTCGTGGGAGGAGGAGAGGAATCGGAGGTACCGACCTTCTTTTGCGTGTCGTCCGCTGTTGTCGTCAAGTGGAGGGGCCGTTTTCCTTTCACCCACTACAGTCTGCTTGTTGGTTAGCGTGGAGTGCTTACCCTGGTTCTTCAGCGGGGGTGGAGCTTTGGTTCTCTGTGCCTTTGCTTCTATTCTTCTCTCTCAAGCATTGTGCGTTGGCGAACCTATGCATGTCTAACTTGATAACTAGAAGCTTCCGTGGTAGGTGGTTGGGGGCGTCATCCTTCCCTAGGCTGCAGGGTGTGGCATGTGTGCGTCAGAGTTGGTTGGTGTTCGTCGTGCTCGTTGGTGTTTGCTCTAGCCTTGGTGTATTAGGTTGCCCTGGTGTTTCGGGGAGGGGGGCGGTCCCTCCCCCGTCTATGATGTTTCCTGTTGTACTGGTAGTTGCATCTTTTCTCTATTTTCTACTGCTTTATTAATATAATGGGCAGCTCTTATGCTTGTTCGTTAAAAAAAAAACAATTCATAATTCATAGAATCACCTGTATTCTATTTCAACCAACCACAAAACAAAGCATGTGAACATTTGGAACAAGCATGTGAAAGCAAGGATCTGGATTCTGTTCTGTTTAGTTGGCCTTCAATTCCCTTTTAAGTGGCGTAGGAATGCGCTGATTGATTCATTTGCAGCTAACAGCGTTTCTTGAAACAGGATAGTGGAACATTTTGTTTTCTGTGTATGTTAATAAGAAACAGGGTAATTTTAATATAAAAAAAGACAACTAGGATAGTGGAAGCTTATGACGTATAATTGTGTGCATTTAAGCTCTTAGTAACATCCCGTGGTTTTATTTATTAAAGGGTTTTATGTTGGGAGTGGTAAACAAATATGGGGAATTAGTATTACCATTTGCAGCAATCAGCCTGAAGAACTGTTGGGAGCTTAGCCTTTTAAGTAGCATTTCAAGAAATGTTGGCTCTTTATTTGCCCTGGATTAGCCTATCCTTTGACAAACTTGTGTAGGATGGATCGAGTGGAGGCGTATTGATGTGTTGACACCCCCAAAGAAAGAGTGAATTTTGAAGAGATCCTGGTCTTGGATGGTTTTGTCCAACCAAATTGTTTGGACGAAACTATCGCTTATTGTGCAGTTTAGTATGTTTACTCATCTGAGCAACCAAACAGCCCTTAGTACCTTGCAAGATCTCTACATTCTACAAACTATAGTGGCACAGAACGTATCCATGTGAGCACACAAGTAGAACACGGGAACAGCCTACAATGGGAGAAAAGTAATTGGGTTTTGATTATGGTGGATAATACAGCAGATAAAATGTGGAAAAATCCATAACAGGGTCAAAGACAATGGGGGAAGAAAAACCACGCATTGTCTGAATCTCTTTTCCTGTGTTAGTGGTACTCTGTGTTTGTTCTTTTTTTCTAGATGAAATTCTATTTACCAAGGTAATGAGCTATACACCTATACCATCAAGATCAGTATCCATAGTTGGTGGCATAATAGAGACTAGAGAGTCTGTCATCAATGGATGGTGAAAGTAGTAGTTAGGGGAAGTGGATTTGATGCAGCACAACCTTATAGATGAAAAGTTCTTGGTGGTATATGTGAGTTGAGTATGCGACTAATATTTGATAAACTTGATTCACTGATGTCATTATGGCTATGTCCCAAATCGCCTCTATGGTTAACCCAAACTCTTGGAGTGTTATTTCCACATGTGCAGTAGGCCTAACATTCAAGTTTGGGAGTCTATATGCGGAGCGGATAAACTCTTTCATGAGTTAGTAATCAATCTTTATCAATGTGATATAAGTTCATTGGAATATATATATGTTCAACTGTGATGTAAATAAACAGGGGGAAATGAATTTGAGGACTCTGAACTGCTCCATGTATTCGTTTATTATCTTATACTGACATTTTGTTTTCTTAAAAAAAATAGTGATTGAGGACTTTCTGGGATATAGGACTTTGTGTATTGTGCCTGGAATCTCTTGCTTGCGGGGAGGCACCATGACTTATGCTAGAGTAGTACAACTTAGTAGGTAACTATTTCATAATAACGTTTTCTTATCTGGAGCCATCGGAGATGCAATCATGCCATGTTCTTTTCTTGGTCTCGTCCTTTCCTGACACTGGGTGAAGCTATGATTTGTCTAAATTTGCATGAACTTTTGAGTGGAGTTTTGTTGGGAACCTCTGAGTGGATTCCTATTTTCATCATATCCTTGTTATTGTCTTAAGTTTTTACCAAGTTTTATTCTTTATTCTGGGTGTGAACTTGTGCACATCCATGATAGCACACACTTGGCTCAATAAGCTTGACCTGAACATTGTTTCTTGAAAACATAGCAATATTAAGGTTAAGGTGCATCTATTTGTCAGTGCATCATGTTTTGTCCTGTTACCCAGGTTCAGATATGCCCTTTGTACGATATTGAATCCATCTTTGTACTTCACAAACAGGGTTTTCTAGGCTTGAGTGGGGCAATACTGGTCCAAGTACACCGCGCTCTCCATATTGATCCAAGCAGTTTCATACTGATGCTGGCAATATTGCCCACAGCCATCACGTTGCTGCTCATGTATTTTGTGGACGTCCACAGCGCGCATCGACAGTACATCAACAAGAAGTTCCTGGATGCGTTCTCTCTCATTGCCATTACTGTTGCTGGGTACCTGATGATTTTCATAATCTGTGACCAAGTATTCGTGATAAGTTCAGCTGTGCAGAGTGTTTGCCTTGGGATACTGCTGCTATTGGTCATGTCTCCGGTCGCTGTTGTTGCGAACGCCCAGAAGACGGAACTGACACAGCGCGAAGAAAGAATCGGGCTACTTGGCGAGGAGACCGCAGAGACTGCCAGCAGTAGGACCTGCACAGCACTGGTGGGATCCAGTCGAGAGCTGTGGCCAGGCAAAGAGAGCCTGAATCTGGTAGAGGCCATGTGCAAGCTGAATTTCTGGCTGCTGTTTGTGGCAATGGCTTGCGGGATGGGATCGGGGCTGGCCACGGTGAACAACATGAGCCAGATCGGGGGCTCCCTTGGCTACACAGCGAGGGAGACCAGCACTCTGGTGTCACTCTGGAGCATCTGGAACTTCTCGGGGAGGTTTGGTGCAGGCTACATCTCTGATCACTTCCTTGGGCTGCGAGGAGTCGGCAGGCCTTTCTTCATAGGCGCTACGCTCCTGATCATGAGCGTGGGTCACGCCATCATCTCCTCAGGCCTCCCCGCGTCGCTCTACGTCGGCTCCGTCCTCGTCGGCCTGTGCTACGGCTCTCAGTGGGCTCTCATGCCGAGCATAACGTCGGAGATATTCGGGCTCAGCCATTTCGGCACCATCTTCAACACGGTGGCCGTTGCCAGCCCCGTTGGGTCTTACATCCTCTCGGTGCGCGTCGTCGGTTACATATACGACCTGGAGTCGCCACCAGGTGACCGTCTCTGCACCGGCAAGCGCTGCTTCGCGCTCTCCTTCGTCATCATGGCCTGCGTCTGCGTCTTGGGCTCTGCAGTCGCCTTTCTGCTGTTCGTCAGGACCAGCAAGTTTTACAGGCGGCTTGTGCTGCAGTCTTCCCTTATCGACAAATGACTATTGTACACGCCAGATAACAGCATCCATATATATATATTCTCTCTGCGTGTTCGACGACCAAGAATTATATATATTGGTCGCATCTTTTGCGACAAGGTGAGATCAAAGGAAGACAGCACACTACATGTTGGCTTCTCACCGTGATGATAGGATGGAGATGAAGCCCACTTCTTCCCCGAATTTTTTGTTAAAAAAATATTTTTTTAAAAAAAATTACAAAAATAAATAGTTGGTTCAAAAAAATAGCAAAAATAGGTTTTTGTCGCCGATTGAACTAACGACAGGTACCCTGCCCTCCTTCTATTGTCAGCTTGACTTTCTGTTGTTAGTTGAACCCTCAACCAGAAATGAACAATCATATGTCGCTAGTTCAACTGGCGACAGGAATTCAGCTATAAAACCCCAAAAAATTAGTCCAAACTTATTTTAATTCTAGAAAAAAATAGAAAGAGAGGAGGAGAGAGAAGAAAGGTAGCGAAGCTCTGCCAGTTCGTCGCGGAGGAGAAATAAACGGAGCATCAGATTCGATTGACTATCTTACAAGTATATTTTTTGAACTTTGTACATTATGTCAAAACATTGTCGGTTAGCAAAAAAAAAATAACGACATAGAATTTAGTAGATTAGATAAATGTAGTCCAATTATGTAGTATATCATTTTATTTGTATACGAGGTAGGTAGAGCGTAATGTAAATAATACCAGTTTTATTTAGCTCCTTATTTGTGCGCGATAATTATATTATTAATACTGGAAATAGCATGACACATTTTAAAATTACAAAAAAATCTGGAGCAGCTAATTAGAGTAGGTAGAGCATAATAAAAAAAATCACAGCTTTATTTAGCTCTGTAGGTTAGGTAGAGCGTAATCGCAGCTTTATGACTTGTCGCATAAATTTGGTTTCTATTTGTGGTTGGTAATTAGTTTCGTATGTCGCTTCTTATTATTTTTACATATTTTGTAGTTTTTATAATGTATGCACTAAATTTTTTGGTACGGCGGACCCAGACTACGCTGCCGAGTGGCCATACAAGTTGCTTGATCCAGTGACTGACCTACATCACCGTAGCCGCCTCAGTACCACCCTCCCATAGAAGGGAGAGGCGCTGATTGAGCTTGGCGCGTTGCGGCTGCGCACGCCCATCAGGGCTTGGAGGTTGCACCCCAGTTGGGTGCCGAGGTACGTACCGTTGCGATCTTCGTGTACTCATTTGTGGCCTGACTACTACGTGTAGACTAACGTTCGTTCGTAACCTAACCCGATGCAAGTTGAGAGTGGTATGCCTCCTTCTACTGGTACGGATGGTGGAGGTGACGTGGGAGGACGACTAGGACTGCGGTCCTGGTCGTACGTCCAGGTGTTTTTCATATGACCGGGCCCTGCTGACGGCATTGGTCGATCGGTGGAGGCCGGAGAAACACACGTTTCAACTCCCGTGCTGGGAGATGATGCAGGATGTGAGCTTCCTGACCGGGTTGCCCTGCATAGGCTTCCCAGTGGCGCACGAAGTTCCTAGCGATGTTCTAGGATGTGCTGCCGCCGAGCAGTGATTGCCACGAGTTCAGCCTGCACGGGCCGATGCTGAGGTGGATCTGTCAGTTCTACATAAGTCTTTATAACTATTGTCCTCTCGCATCAATTCATTTGTGAACCTTGCTGACGTGTATATGTCTTCTTGCAGCCCAAGCGTATGGCGGAGGACGCACCCGACGAGATGGTGAGGTGGCACTTCGAGGCCTACCTGCTGTGGCTGTTTGGGTGGGTCATGTTCCTCGGGTCCCACGGCGACAGCATCGACAAACCATGGACCCGAAGGTCGTATGGCGCGTGGCCTAGAGTCTAAGGGGGACGAGTCCTCAGCACATCCATCAACTTGGTACTGAGCCCAAGTTGTTGCTCATGCCCTAGGTCTAGCAGGACACGAGCCGCCATGGCGGAAGCGACGGACGCCCAAACCACCATGAACTTTTGCTAGGGGAGACCGCGGAGGTCAAACGCCCTATGCACCACAAGGGTGGTAGCTCATGCCCTAGGCCCAGTAGGACACGAGCCGCCATGGTGGAGGCGACGGACGCCCAAGCCACCTTGGACTTTTGCTAGGGGATACCGCGGAGATCGTATGCCCTATGCACCACGAGGGTGGTCGCTCATGCCCTAGGTCCGGTAGGACACGAGCTGCCATGTTGGAGGCGACAGACGCCCAAGCCACCTTGGACCTTTACTAGGGGAGACCACGGAGGTCGTATGCCCTATGCACCACGAGAGTGAAATCCCTTGGAGGGAAAGTATCTCGAGCCCACGAGAGATTTATGTGTCAGGACTCTCCCCTCACAGTAGCGTATTAGGGGGCAACCCTCACAGCGAGCCTTCATCGCTCGCGCCGCGTGGACGTCATGCGTCCCAGAGGTGATGGTTGGTCTCAGAATCCTTAGCCTTTTGGCTGTGAGGGTGCCTTGAACTGCTCGCCCTTGGCTGGGCCTCGCATCGACCCACACAAGGGAGGAGGACGTGCGTGGGAGCCCCAGGGCATGTAGGACGTTGTCCATACCGAGGTGGATGGCCCTGATCTCGGACGATGGTGCTCAGCTGGGGCTCCTTCAAAGAGTGGATGGGTCGTCCACGAGATAATTGCCCTCTGGAGTCAGAGGAGGCTTCATGGACTTAGAATATTTTTTTAGGAGACATAGCCTTTCGTCAATTAGCTACGTCCCCACGGTCGGCGCCAATGTTGTAGGTGTAAAAACCAAACACAGGTGAGGGGGTGGACGTCAGCCGTGCTACGGGCCGTCGTCCACGAGAGTGAAAAATGACACGATGGTTTATACAGGTTCAGGGGTCCGATAAGACTACCTTACTCCTATCGGTGAGCCAACGGGGGGTTACCTTCGGGGAGGGAGCCCTCGAGGGCTCACCATTTTGAATATGCATCTTTATTGCTCTAGAGAGCTCTCCCCTGAATGAGGGATACATGGGGTATTTATAGGCTCTTGGGCCTGTACAAATGACTAAAATACCCCTTTGGGGGATTTCTACCCTATGAGTACAAGCGAGGGGTACAATCGACATTTGCAAGATAATTACATTTCGGGATCTGTTAATCATGTGATTTCCCTATGGAGTGGGTCCCACTAATAAGGGGATAAAATATTCTTCCAACAGTTTTGTTATTCCTGAGAAAGAACACATTGTTTGTAGATTAAAGAAATCTCTTTTAAGGTTTGAAGCAATCTCCTAGTCAATGGTACGAGAGATTTGACTCATTTATGCTCTCTTAAGATTTTAAGCGGGCTGATTATGATAGCTGTGTTTATTTAAAGGCTGTTAATGGTTCAACTATTTATTTGCTTCTCTATGTTGAATATATATTGATTGCTGCAAAAGTTAATTCGAAAATAGCAAAACTAAAAGCACAATTGAGTAATAAATTTGGGATGAAAGACCTAGGTGCAACAAAGAAAATTCTTGGTATGAAGATTATTAGAGAGAGAAAATCTGGCAAATTATACCTTAGTCAACAAGGTTATATTGAGAAGGTCCTTCGTCGTTTTAATATGCATTATACAAAACCAGTGAGTACTCTATTAGCTTCATATTTCATATTATCTTCAGCTTTATGTCCCGAGTCAGATTATGATATTAAGTACATGTCTAGAGTTCCATACTCCAGTGCAGTTGGTTTTCTTATGTATGTCATGGTTTGTTCTTGTCCTGATTTATATCATGCACTGAGTGTTGTTAGTTGATACATGGCTAGTCCTGAAAAGAGCATTTGAAAGCAGTTCAGTGGATTTTTAGATATTTGCGTGGCACTTCTAATGCTTGTTTGCAGTTTGAGAATTCTAGAGATGAACTTGCTGGTTATGTTGACTCTGATTATGCTGGTGATTTGGACAAGAGGAAGTCTCACAGGTTTTGTTTTCACCATTGGTAGTTGTGCTGTTAGTTGGAAGGTATGTTTGCAAGCTACTGTAGCATTATCTACCACTGAAGCAGAATATATGGCTATTTCTAAAGCTTTTAAAGAAGCTATTTGGTTGAGAGGTTTGTACACCGAGTTTTGTGGAGATAATTCTTGTACTACTATATTTTGTGATAGTCAGAGTGTTATATGTCTTACAAAGGATCAGATGTTCCACGAGAGAACAAAGCATATTGGTGTGAGATATCACTTTATCCGATGTGTTGTTGCTCAAGGTGATGTCAAGATGTGCAACATAAGTACTCATGATAGTCTAGCTGACATGATAACAAAGCCAGTTCCTGTTACTAAGTTTGAGGTTTGCTCACGCTTAGTTGGTATTACAGTTTAGTCCTAAAGACTAATTGACGTATAGTGATTTTTATCTGATTATGGAATTATTTGGTGAGTGATGATTCTTCATTTTGTTACAAGAGGAAATTCGTTTTAAGGTGGAGATTATTGAGATATGTGATTTGAACTTCTAATGTGGTCAAATTCAAATTTATTATATTAACATATTAGTTTTATTTCTTAAACTCTAAGTCATTTGTAAGCCGCGTGCGTGAGGAGAATAAAAACGTCTCTGTGATCCGTCCGCGTTTTGTGAATTCTGTCCTACTCGAACATCGGAGACCAGGGCATGTGGCTCGTCGTCGGAGCAGGTTACTTACTGGAAATTGGCCACACACGTGCCAAGAAAGTACGTACACACGACACGACATGACATATGCATCATGAAGAACTTGGCGACCAAGTTTCCCAGCCGACGGATATATAGGTGTATGTATGTCGTCAATCCTTCACAAACACGCACAATGGAATGGAACATGACTCGTTCCGATGCTTAATTTGCCATCCACTGTGTTACTGATATGCCCATAGGTTATTATAAGAGATAGATTGTATCACTTATATCATTTACGATGGTATGTACTCTTGGATAATATAGTATTTCGTCCCTTGAATTGAAATATCATTTATATCGATTGGCAAGAGTCCGTGGAACTCTCCATTCATGTTTACGACACGTCATTCTAAATACCTCTGATTCTACGTTATTATTCAAGAGACTTATGATTTATAGATCAACATATATATTGATTGATGGGATATCAAATTAATAATATTATTAAGTGTCATTAGTTGGCCGTCTCATACATAGTATATATGAGATTCTTATACGTGAGGTCCTACATGTGTAATAGTTTATTTAGGAGTTGTCAAACACTGCTTCGTAAATGGGTAGTCATAAAGGTAGTTTTAATTCCGGTTTACTATGAAACACGCAGAAGAATGCGAGCGATCAAGATGGTATTTGCCTCTCCTCTTTAACGGGAGAGATACATATGAACTCCTCGGTGTGGTTGGGTTAAGGAAGTGCATGACCATGCCGTATATGGCTGAGGAGTCAACTACAACTAGGTAATACACTACAAGATCGAGTGAAGGAACAAGCTATCATAAGATGACACACATCTCGCCTTGAGATCGATCTGGTATCGTGAGGCAAATGGATCAACACATGAGATTTATAAAGGTTTGTCCGATATGATCTTTTATATGTATTCGGGGGGGGGGTCGGAAAAGGGTTTCTCGGTCACGCCGGATTACGCGTGAATCTACAGTGCAAACTAGTTCGGATTGCATCCGTCCCGTCGGAGACTTAAACCGGAATATAACCCGTACGTACGTCATTGTTTTTGGGGGTTAGTTGATAGACCAAAAGACCGAAGTAGCGAAACCATAGTTCCCTAGCTTGTTCCTGGTGTAAATCACATGTGTGAATACATACGCGTGACATGTTCGTGCAAGCAAAGACGCGGTTATGGAATGGAATGGAAGCGCATTCCCATTCTTAATTTCACCGTCAGAATCCCATCCACAAAAGTATGCTTGATTTGACGACCAACGTCTTCCTTCCCACAATGACAATTAATGGCACAAACTTTTCTCTATAAATAAAAGCCACGGGAAGCACGCTTGACAGCATCTCACTCGTGCAGAGGCAGAGGCAGAGGCACTACATCTCCTGACCATGGAGATGATGGCCAATGGCGCCCATGGCTACGGCTGGGCCGGACTGTGGTCCGCGGTGGCGAGCCTCCTCTTCCTCTGGTCCATGGTGCAGCCGTACGTCCCCTTCCACCTCGAGGACTGCCTCGCCACCCTCGCGCGCCGCCTCCACGCCGCCATCTCCCCCTACGTCACCATCTCCATCGACGAGCACGTCTTCGACTCCTTCAGCCGCAGCGAGGCCTACCTTGCCGCCGAGGCCTACCTCAGCGCCTCCTGCGCCGCCCGCGCCAGCCGCCTCCGCGCCAACCTCACCGCCGGCACCAGCCGCATGACCGTCACCGTCGACGACCACGAGGAGGCCGTCGACGAGTTCCAAGGTGCCAAGCTCTGGTGGCGCAAGACCAAGGCGCTCCCCCGCGGCAACGTCATCACCTTCTTCCCGCGCGAGGAGGAGCGCCGCACCTACTGCCTCACCTTCCACCGCCGCCACCGCGCGCTCGTCGAGTCCGCCTACCTGCCGCACGTCCTCGCCGAGGGCCGCGCCGTCACCGCCAGGAACCGCCAGCGCCGCCTCTTCACCAACAACCCCAGCGGCGACTGGGCCGGCTACGAAGGCCGCGTCTGGAGCCACGTCAAGCTCGAGCACCCCTCCACCTTCGCCACCCTCGGCATGGACCAGGGAAAGAAGCAGGACATCCTCGACGACCTCGACATGTTCCGCGACGGCAAGGACTACTACGCCTCCGTCGGGAAGGCTTGGAAGCGCGGGTACCTCCTGTTCGGGCCCCCCGGCACCGGCAAGTCCACCATGATTGCCGCCATGGCCAACTACCTGGACTACGATGTCTACGACCTCGAGCTCACGGCCGTGAAGAGCAACACCGAGCTGCGGAGGCTCTTCATCGAGACGACCGGCAAGTCTATCATCGTCATCGAGGACATCGACTGCTCCATCGACCTCACCGGCAAGCGCAGGAAGGTGAAGAAAAAGGGCAAGAAGAAGGGCAAGGGCAGCAAGAAGAAGGAGATGATGCAGTCGATGGGGGACGACAAGGATGAGGATAGCAAGGTGACGCTGTCGGGGCTGCTCAACTTCATCGACGGGCTGTGGTCGGCGTGTGGCGGCGAGCGGATCATCATCTTCACCACCAACCACAAGGAGAAGCTGGACCCGGCGCTGATCCGGCGGGGAAGGATGGACTTGCACATCGAGATGTCATACTGCTGCTTCGAGTCATTCAAGGTGCTCGCCAAGAACTACCTCGGCGTCGCAGAGCACGACCTGTTTGGTGAAATTGGTCAGCTTCTAGGGGAGGTGAACATGTCGCCGGCGGACGTCGCCGAGAACCTGATGCCCAAGTCGAAGAGGAAGGACGCGGACGCCTGCCTCGGGAGGGTGGTCAAGGGGCTGAAGGAGGCAAAGGAGGAGGCGCTTGCCAAAGCACTGGCTGGGAACAAGGAGGAGGAGGAGGAGCAGGGAAAGGAAGACGAGGAGGAGGACAGCGACGACGAGGAGAACTCCTCCAGCAGCAGCGAGGAGGAGGAGGAGAAGGAGAAGAAAAATAAGGCCAAGAGCAAGGAAAAGGAATAGAAAAAGACCGGTGCCGAGGAACAAGATTAATTCCTACTGAATTTAATTTGAAAAAAGAAAGATGATTCGTATTCGAGTTAGCTACCTTTCACCCGTGGTAAAGAAATATCATATAGTTTCAATTTGGTCCTATAATATAGTTGGGCCTATGATAATTTGGAATCCGCCTCCGCGCCACACCCACAGGAACAGGAGCCTGACCCATATCCTTATTTAATTAGCTGAGATTTTACTTGATGTTTGTTTGATACAATCGATCATCTTCTCCTGACAGCATAGTTCTTGAAGCAACTAGGTGCTGCAACCAAACTAAACAGAATTCAACGAAACGAAATGAAGTGAAATAAATCTTCTTGTGCACTGTCTTCTCCGCTTACTGCCAACTCCTTCTTTACCTCCCCAACCCCAACCCCAACCCCAATACAAGATGACAACGTGTTATCCATGAATCATGATCTCGATGAAGACAGGAGCAGGGGAGCAGGGGCATGGGCGCGGGATGGGGGTGGCAGGGGATGGCGGTGCCGCGGAGCCGGCGGCGCCGGGGCCGGTCACAGTGGAGGTGACGGGAGCCGGTGGGAGCTGGTGGTGGCAGGGAATGGGTGGGGGCGGCGCTGCGCTTGAAGAGAGAGGGGAGAGAGTCAGGCCGCGCGGGCAAGACGGAGCGGCAAGAAGAAGTCAGGCGGGCGCTGTGGGTGGGAGCACCAGCAAAGGAGGGAGAGGGGAGCGGGCCAGGAGGCGCAGCGGCCAGGAGAAGAGCAGCCGGGCAGGGGGTGAGGAGAGGCCTACTGGGAGGGACGGCCGAGCACAAGGAGAAAAGGGAATGGCTAAAATGGGTTAAGGCTCCAAAACCAAAAGGGAGCTACAAGTTTGAATTAAATTTTGAAAACACTAAAGATTTGAAACACAAACCCGAGCTTAACAAGAAGTTTGAAATCCTTCAAAATATTACAAATTGAAATCACGAATTGAAAATAAGGGTTAAATAGTAAACACTATTCATTAACCGAAAACGGGTGTTACAAACCTACCCACCTTAAACGGAATCTCGCCCCGAGATTCGAGCTACTCGGATGAGACAGGAACGACCTCTCATTGCTTCGAGTCGCTTGGGCTTCTTCTACGGTGACATGGTTGACATGGCCTCGCTTTGGCTTGGCGTGGAAGCCGCTCCGATGCTTGCAGGTATGATGACTTTGCTTGCCATCAAGTCCGCCTCGAGTGGTGTGGCTCTTAAGTTGTACTCTCTGGTGGCGGCTGAGGACATTTTTTGCGAATGCCCTTTTCTCCGCAGCTGAAGCGTGAAGATGACCTATCGGGTTGGCTGCTGCAGTCGTCTGTCGAAGGATTGAAGAGAGAGGGAAACACTCTCACCGGGAGGCGGGTTACGATCAAGTTGAAACCGAGTTTGACTCAAGCTCTTAGTGACGGGTCACGACTACCAAAAACGCAATGCCGGAAAAGCCGATCTTTGCGAAGCTACCTTGTGGTCCTTGAAAGGCCATCTTCCTTTTGTGGTGAAATCTGCGGTCTTCTTCTCGCTCTCCAAAGACTGTGGCTTTGTTGATGAGATGGTGGAAGTCGGAGTAGTCATGAAGGATGAGTTGGCCCCTCATCTCTTCTCGCATGGCTTCAAGGAAGCGATCGATCTTTTCTTCTTCTTCTGCTATGTCACTGGGGCATAGCGAGCGAGCCGAGTAAACTTAGTGAGGTACTCATTCACCGACAAAGTTGCCTTGCTTAAGAGTCCCGAATTCGTTTTCTTCAACCTCATGGCGCTCACTTGGCACAAAGTTGGTTCTGAAAGCTGCTTTGAATTCAGCCCAAGGTATTGCTTGCCATTCCGGTTTTGTTTCCTTTTGGGGTACCTCGACTGTTTCTTCTGTCGCGGTGGGGTTTGGTTGATCTCCTATCAGATGCAACAACCTCCGTTCTCACGCCTCTTCTTCTTCTTCGACTGCATGGTCAAGACTTCGTGGCAAGATAGTTATCCCACCATGCAAGGCTCCTTTGAGTTGATAGGTAGCAAAGTCTACCTTGTCTTCCTCGGGCAACGAGCTAATCTGAGCTTCTTTTACGTATCTCTCGAGCCGTCTTACGCTTCAAGAGGCTCACTTGCCGCAAGGTAAGCGGCCCGGTTCAAGGAAGTCTGCAAGCTTTGAAGTGCGACCGGCCGATCCGGCTCACGATTATTCACAGGCTTGCAGGATCCGGGTTTGTCAAACATTACTTGCTCCATGGTTGGGTCTGGCGGTGGAGGTGGTAGACCCGCCCTGGCCACGACACAGGCCACTTCCACGGCCTCTTCCACGACCTCTTGCAAAGGTGCCACGAGTGGGCGGCGGCTCTTCCGGGCGGCATCCAAGGAACACCAAGCTTAGAGCGGGTATATATATGAGGGTTACTAGTCCTCTAGTGCACAACAAAACAACTCAAAACCACACGAGGAAAACGATCAAACACCATACAAAGCCTAGAATGGTGCATTATATTAAAGGGGCTAAGTGTTACATGACTTCTAGAGTACAAAGATATAGGCCACCCTAAGCCATGACACAGATACGTACACAACGTCTACAAAGGAAGAAAACAAAAGCACTTGCAACCAAGGGATGCTAATGCAAGCACCGCTAGCCAACCTAGACTAGCCTAACTATTCCCACACGATGACGCAGACTTTGGTGGATTGTCCTTCCAGAGAGGCGATAGTAGTAGAGAGGCGATTCCGCAGAAGATCTATGTGCATCTGGGCAGCGTTTGCGTGCTAAGCAGTGCGCCTTGAACCGCTTCATCACAATGCTTGTGAGTAGTCCCGAGTCAAGGTGTGAGCGATGAACTCACCCTCTCTAGCATAGAGGAAAACCTCCATGGTCCATGACTCTTGGTCCCGGTTTGAGTCTTCGGCCTCAAGATAGGCTTGCGGTTGTAGTCCGTGGTACATGAGTTGGCGAAGAAGGTCCACGACTCATCTCCATCTTCTTCGTGAGAAAACAAGTCCCACGGTCCATCTGGACGAAGGGGTTGCCATCTACAATTTTTGAAACAAGTGGGAGTCAGACTGAGTAAAATTTAAGTGAAATCAAGGAAAGTGAAGAACTAAGAAGGGGTAAGTCATAGTAAATAATACATTATATTTTGCCAAGCTTTTCTTAGGTTTTGAAAATAATACTCAAGTCCTTAGGCTCGACCTACCTAACTAAGATTCCTCTGAATATATGCTCGATATCACTGCTTGACCCGGATTTTGTAAATCCAAATCCTTCAGGAAATCTCATGCTATTCCTCGGATCAAGAGATAGCACTTCACAAGCACATTGCTGAATCAAACCATACATGGCGTCAAATCATTGCATTCATTAATTTACACATCAGAGTTTACATAGACCGCTTCGGGTCAGTTTTTACAATAAGGGCCGAACAGGCCAAATGAGTACATTACAAAAGATAGCGGAAGCGACAACGGAAGCAAGGGGGTGAGGGCACATCTTACCGCAGGCAAGTGACTGGGGAACCCGTGTACACCCGATATTATCCGAAATCCCCGGACAATATAGGAGGTACACAAGAACCGACGGAGTCAGCTAGACTGGGGTGAGACTAGAACAACTAAGGACTGAACTACGCTTCAACGATTCCTGGGTCTTCAGACTTCTGGATCCTCGTAGTAGTCGTAGTCTTCAGGTCTTCCTACTTCTGAGGAGTTGGGAAAGAGCGAGGATGAGCACAACTACCGTGCTCGCGAGCCCACACAACAGATGCAATAATATACATGCAAGGTGTAACAAGGTTGGCTCGGGTTCTTTTATTTGCGTAAAGCAGTATTTGTAAATACAGATATTAGAAAATTTCTATCACTTAGCATTTTAACCAAATTGCATTTTTAAAGAGATTAATTGTGCAGTAAGTAATAACAGCAGTGGTTCCTCCATCTAAACTCGTCTCATGCTTCATTTGATTGGAGCTACCTCCATACATTAACAACACTGGATACGACGATCCAGGGAAAAGTCAAATCTCAGGCCCCGACCTGGTTTTTATACCACCCACAAAGGTTTTTGAAATAGAACTATCTCAAGTTAAGTTCCCATGTCCGCCTTTGACCGTAGGCGCTACTGCTTAAACAGCTTTGACTCGCAGAGGTTATACACTTTACCCACAAGAGACAATCATACTGCTACTCCCACATGATTCCGTAGTCATGTAGTTGAGTGGTCGCCACAAGAACCTTTCAATCCACCTCGCCCTTTCTATCATCTCACCCATATGGGGTTGCGCCCATAAGTTAAAGTGATGTTCACCACTACGACGAGCGAGTGGCGACCTCACCCTCTGTCCCTTCCCTACCATGCCCGCTGACCGCCTCCTCCACCAAAGGAGATGACTTTCTGTGGTTCGATAAATTTACTAAGCCAAGTTGCATTTTTGAGACTTGTGGTTGTACTTGTTTTACACGGAGGTCATGACAAGATTAAGTCCTTAATCCACCTGCATTTGCTCATACCACATACCATCGCTCTCGTGCCCGACAAGCACCCACCATTCTCTCCATCCGCCTGCATGTAGTATTAGCAAGTTTTAGGTTTTGGAGAAGTATAAAACAAATTATCCAACCAGTCCGTCATTCTCCTCAATGACCGCCCAAAACATTTGTCATGATTAAAGGATGATGATTTGGGGTAAAATACCTTGCATTTAAACAAGTCTAGCATGGCGCTTAAGTACGACCTATAACTAGTATGTTACTGTGTATTTACTAGGGTGACAAGGATAATGGGAGTTCAATTTTCAAGGATATGAGGTAATAAATGATTAATCAACAAGTAGGCATTTAACTACCTTAGGGTGTTTGACATATATTTGCATAGAAATTAGAGCATGCAATTTAATATTTTGAACGAATATAATTTGCATAAAATGTGGGATCAATATGATCAAAGTGTTGACTCGCCTGGGATAAAGGTAGAAGGGTCTAGGTATTCTTGAGCTTGTCCGAGGTGGAGGTCTCCCGCGTCTTCGAACCCTACTCGGACGGACGTACCGGAAAAGATACAACAACAAAAGAGAGCAAATAAATACAAATCACCAAGCAAATGAACTCCAAATTAAATATGATCAGTGCCATTAGCAAGATCTTGATTTTAGAAAATTTTAGGAAAAAGATTCATAATTTTTGGAGTTATAATGAGGAAGTTATGGATTTTTGAAGTTTTAAACAGGATTTTCAATTGACCGGAAAATCGTAAAAGGCCGGAAAACGTGGAGCCGACACGTGGCGGGCTTGCGCAGGGTGCCGGTCCACGCCAAGATCGTGGCGTGGGCAAGGCCAACACGCACAGCACGGCCCACGCGCATGTGTCTGAGAATAGTGTTGCGCCCACACGCCGACCTCGAGTTTAAGTCGTAGAAGATACTTACGACTAATGGTGATTGTAGAATATCTTACGATCGTGAAAGAGTCGAGAAAGACTTACGACTTGACACTAGTCGAGAAAAACTTACGACTAATTAGTCATTCTTCTTTTTACGCTTTATTTTACGTAAAGTAGGCATGGAAAATCGTCAGACGACGAAGAAGTCGTCTTGATGACTATTGGCGCCGGGTTGTCGAAAGACAAAGGCTCGCTCCTCCCTCCAAGAGACGCCGACTTGTAAAATCTGCGACAAAGGGGAGCAAGCTCAAGCTCACGGTCTTTCGACCGCACCCTCTACAGTACCGCGGCGGCGTGTGTCAGATCTCAAGCCGAGGCCGCAGCCTATCAGCCGAGGAGGTTGAGGCAGCTGAATCTCTTAAGCGCAAACCTCGCAAGGCTAAGGTACCCTTCTGTTATGACAAAGAATCTTTCGCAGTTTCTGCCACTCCGAGTTTTGTTAGGCAACTGGAAAAGGAGAATTGGAAAGATTTTGTGTCTTTATGAAGCGATCTTTGCATCAAGACAACTCGCAATCGAGGGCGTCTTGCTCTTGGAATGGTCGAGACCGATCTCGCCATCAGAGAATCGAGAAACCGAGCTCGTTTCTGTCCAAACTCTGACAGACGTGGTCGTAGCTGAGCCGATTGTTGAACCTCGACCAGAAGTGGTCGTGGAGAAGAATAGGTCCTCCGTTGGGAGGATTGCCCCAAAATTCCTGGTTAAGACCAGGGTGCAGAGGTATGTGAAATTTACTAAAGTGTAAGAACGACATTTACCTTTTTCTTTTTCACAACCTGATTTGCTTTTCTTTATTTCATCGACTTCTTGCCCCCGGTAATGCTTCCGCTGAGAAGTCCATTGCCATCCCTTCACCATCGAGGAGGTGGCAATGGAGGTGGTCAACATCACCCTTGGCCAGTGGCCGATGAAGTCGAGACTCCAGAGTGACTCCACATCCGCTGAAGTCGTAGCTACGACCCTTGAAGTAGCGGTATTCATCGTTGAGTTGGCCGCACGATCGCCGAGGTCGAGAAACAACAGGGCACTGTGGAAGCCTCGTCAAGGCGGTGACCACTTGTGCACCGCCTGGAAGGAAATTGTAGGAGGCGTTCCTTCCCTACCCAAAGAGAAGTTGAGAACCGAAGGAGAAAATTTCAACCGTGGTGACTTCTTTGGGCCCGCCTCCGTCGTAGGGTCTTACGCTTACAGATTCGTGACCGAGTCCCCATCCCAAAGATATTCCCAACACGGAGAATACTTTTGATAACGAGCGCCTCGAGAAGGTGTGGTGGGACAAAGTCGCGAGGATAGATAAGTCAGAGAACCGGACCTTGTATATTCGATGTTTGCTAGGGACGACTATGAATGTAAGTATCTTCAAAATACTTATGTATGTGTCTTTCCTTCTCTTCTCACTGTTTTCTTTTTGCAGAAAGCTCTAGAGCAAATTGCTGTTGTCGGTGAGTACCATCGACAACTTTTAGAGCTAAGACAGAGAAAGAACTACTGCGAGAGAGGCAGAGAGATGGTAAGTCACTTATCATTCATAATTATTTTCGACATAAATACTCGTATAATGTTTTACGAGAATAGTCATGGAAGAAACTCACGACAAAGTACTAGTCGTAAAAAGCTTACGACTACTTACGACCAGGTAGTGGTCGTAGAAAGACTTACAACCATATCGTAGTCGTAGAAAAACTTACGACTAGGTCAATAGTTGTAGAAGTACTTACAACCATTCGGCTGATGTTTATCTTCGTTCCTGTTCTTTGTAGGTTAAACAAGGATACGAAGACCTTGAATGACTCACTCGACTATGAAAAGAAGAGTCGAGGAGGCTAAGGAACGAAGTATTAGTCCTCTCGGATAGACTTGAGAGTCTCTCGCATCTAAAAGATTGCGGGGAAAAATAAGCGAGAAGTTCTGAACTTAAGACTGCTTTTGATCTTTAACCTTTACCCGACTCTCATTTCTTCTCCAGATAAAGAAAAAGAGATGCGGAAGCTCCAGACCGAAGTTCAAGAAAAAGCTTTGGTCATTCAGGAGTTTTCCCGTATTACCACGAATAAGGATCAAGAACTCGAGGGTCTTAGAACTCAATTAACAGGTAAGTAATTCTTTACCTGTTATCCTTTTTGAGTATTTTTCCTTTTCTAATGCCAATTTCTTGTTCAGAAATTGCTGTCCAATTGAGAAGCCTCGAGGCTGAAATCCAAGAGAAAACCTTGATCTACAATGAGTCCATCCGCATCGCTAAGATGAATGCAGAGGACATCAGAGCATGGGAGAAAAAGCACACTGAAACCATTGCTTCCCATCGAGAAGAGGTTAAGAAACTGGATTCTCAATTAGTAGGTAAGAAATACTTTTACCTATAATTATCTTTGTGTTATCTTCCTCCAGAATTTTATTTTCGTTTGACCGATTTTATTCTTTTCAGAACAAGTGGTCGAAAACAAGAAACTTCGCGAGGCTTCGACTTGTACCCAACAGGAGATGGAGTCGATGAAGACTAGTCTTCAAGGCAACATCACTCTCCTGAACAATGTGCTTAGTGAGCTACATTCTGAGGGAAAAACTCCTCGAGAAGATACCATAGCTGCTCACACAAGGACCATTGGGGAACAAGTCGGAAAATTGCAAGAAATGGTGACCACTCTGAAGGTTAATCAAAGTGAATCAATAAGGGAGGCAATGGCCGAGTAAGTTACGCTTTGGCGAAACTTAAAGCTCAAGATCCCCGCCTTAATGTGCAACCAATTGAAGCCGAGTTCGATTGTTCAATCGAGGCAAATCGTCTGATTGAGGAAATGCAATCGGTTGGCAAAAGGTGGCGGAGGAAATCTGACTAGGCTCTCCCTTCGTGAGTAATCTTGTAACTACCTTGTAAGGCGGATAATATCACATTGATGAGTGATATATGATCCATCTTATTTCTGAAAATTATCTTGTCGAGTAGTTAGTAACTCAAAAGATAATAAACGAATGAAAGACTAAGAATTGAAGTCAAATTAATAACTTTATCCTAGCCCCCGACTATTTGCTTAGATTGTTTAGACAATCTAAGTAAATAGTATTTGAAATGGGGTTTCTGAAAACAAAGAGAGGTTTGTTTAACTTATAGTTTTGTTATGGTTGTCAAGCACTTGGTCGAAAGAGTAGAAACGACTCGACACTAGGAAGTTCCTTCTAGTGGGCAAGACCACGTGTAGAGAGGAAAGGCTTCGACTAGATGATGTTACCATCTCCGACTAGTTTAATCAAACCAAGAACAGCAACTTGAGTTAAGCAAACGTCTAGAGGACTTTAATAATTCGTTCGCCCTTTTCTGATGTACTCGATAAGTCTTTTCCAGTAGCAAAAAGTAGGAGACTGAGCAGCGCTAGGAAGTTCCTTCTAGTGGGCAGGACCACATGCAGAGAGGAAAAACTTCGACTAGGTGTGTCTCTTCCTTGACCTATCAAAACGAAACGAGTACATCAAAGATGGTCGAATAAATATATCAAGTGCACTCTACTTAGAATATTTTTGGAAATCTTGAAAAAATAAACTAAGATTGAGAGAGTTGGCTCTGAGAACATTTATTTGGATAGAACCCGAGCTCTTTGTATTGGTGAAAAATGAGTAACAGTCGATGCTAGAAAATTCCTTCTAGTGGGCGTAACCACATGCGAGATAGGAGAAGTTTCGACTAGATGATGTTACTTGTTTTTCGACCGGTGTAAAGAAAAAGCGGGTGTTTTTGTATCATAGTCGAAAGATTAAAAAGCACTACTCAAAAAATAAGGCAAGAGAAGTAGAAAGAACACGGACTTTTATTGCTCGAGAAATTGGTCACACATAGAATTTGCGAATCGGTCGATGTTTCAAGAGTTTGAGAGAACTCGTCCATCTTCCATCGCTAGTCGCATCGACTCCGCAGTAGGGTTACTTCGACCATCGTGTAAGGACCTTCCCATTTGGGGAAAGTTTATTCCGATTAGACTTGGATTGGCGAGCCTCAATACCAAGTCACCTACAAGAAGGTGCGAGGTTGGACCTTACGATCATAGTATCTGCGCAGGCTTGTTGGTAGACCGAACGGATTAAGGCTAGGTTTCTCCTTTCTTCGAGTAGGTTAATGTCATCTGCTCGAAGTTGTTCCTGGTCTGAGTTGTTGAAAGTTTCAACTCGTGTCGACCGTAATTTTAGCTCCGGAGGAAGCATGGCTTCGGCTCCGAACACTAGAAAAAATGGTGTTTCTCCTGTTGCTCGACTGGTGGTCGTACGAACTGCCCATAACACGGAGGGTAATTCTTGTACCCAAGCCCCGAGCGCTAACAAGTCGGGTCGAAAACTCGGTTTTAATTCCTCGCATTATTTGGCCGTTTGCACGTTCGACCGCCCCGTTGCTTTGGGGATGTGCAACAGAAGCATAGCATAATTTGGTACCCAACTCGTCGCAAAATTCTTGAAATTTTGCACTTGCGAATTGTTTACCATTGTCTGTAATTATCCGACTCGGAACTCCAAATCGGCTAATTACGCATCTCATCATGAACCTTTTTGCTGCTTCCGATGTTATCCCAGTTACAGGTTCAGCTTCAATCCATTTTGTGAACGTGTCAATAGCCACAAAAAGGAATTCGAAACCTCCTGGAGCTTTGGGAAACGGTCCTAGGATATCGAGACCCCAGGTCGCAAAAGGCCAAGAAAGAGGTATTGTCTGTAATGCTTGAGCTGGTTGGTGTATTTGTCTACCATGGAATTGGCACTGGACACACTTTTTAACCACCTCCTTAGCATCATACAGGGCTGTAGGCCAGTAAAAACCTTGTCGAAAGGCTTTACCAACCAACGTTCTGTAGAAAGCATGTGTCCCACAGATGCCACTGTGTATATCGTGAAGGAGTGTTATTCCTTCGTTTTGCGGAATGCATCGCATGAGTATCCCTTGGGTTCCTCGTTTGTAGAGGACTCCTTCGACCAAAGTATACATTTTGGCTTTTCGGGATAAACGATCTGCCTCAAGATCATCTTCGGGTACGGAACCCTTGCGAAGATACTCGTAGATGGGAGTCATCCAGGTATCCTCGTAGTCTAATGAGGCCATCTCAATAGGAGGTGTCTCGGTTCTTCGACTGAGACGGCTTTGAGTTGCTCCAAGAAAACTCCTTTTGGTACAAGTAGATCGGGAAGAAGCCATCCGAGCAAGTTGGTCTCATGAGGAAATTATCCTTCGAGGATGAATTGTACCTCGAAACCTAAAAATGCTTTTCTAGCTTGTGAACTTCCGATAAGTATTGAGACATTGTCGAGCTAGAGCACCGTACTCTTTCCGACTTGATTCACGACTAGTTGCGAGTCTCCTCTCACGAGTAGTCGATTTAATTGAGAGTGCTTTCGCACTCGTATGCCGCCTAGCAAACCTTCGTACCGCCACATTATTAGTGGCCCGAAAGTTTAATTGTATGGCATACTTTAAGGTTTCTCCGGTAGGAGATACCAGACCACTCCATTTCGAGCCACTTAAAGTAAGTGACCGTCAAAGTACATCATCCATCGGTCGTGGGAATCAGATCGGGATCTGAGCAGTTCAGATTTGTCCATTCGGCGACAAAGTCCGCCAAGATCACAGGATTTTATGGCCGTTCGGGACACGAAATGGAGGTCGAACTCCCAAGTTCGGTGACCATTTTGCCATGCGTCCGTTGTTTCCTTATTATGGAGGATTGCTCCCAAAGGAAACTCGGGACGCACACAACTATTTTGTGCGCTGAAAATAATGCCGCAGCTTCTCAAGACATGAGGAGGGCATATAGAAGTTTTTGACCTGAGGGTAACGCGCTCCTTAGGCCCGTGTAAAACTTCGCTAACGTAGTAAACCGGTTGTTATGCGTTTTCACGTTCTACGACTAATATCGCGCTTGTCGCTGTGGCGTGGCGGCTAGGTAAATTAAGAGCGTCTCTTCCGCTTTGGAGAAACCGAGCAGAGCACTCGAAGATATCTCTTGACATCCTCAAAGCGGCGTTTGCCTCGTTCGACCACTCAAAACCTTCATGTCTCCGGGAAGTTTAAAGAAAGGTAGTCCTTTTTCCCTAGTCGTGCGATGAAACGACTTAAAGCCGCCATGCACCCAGTGAGTTTGGACTTCCTTTTTGTGTTTGGAGGACGATCCGAGGATGGCCTTTATTTTTCAGATTTGCTTGATTCCTCGCTCGGATACTAGGAATCCAAGTAATTTTCCTGAAGAAATTCCAAACACACACTTCTCTGGATTGAGTTTTAAGCGGTGCTTTCTGAGGTTATCGAATGTTTCTTGTAGGTCAGTGATATGATTAAGTCTCTTAATGCTTTTTACGACTAGATCATCAACATAGGCTTCCAAATTCCGGCCTAATTGAGATGAAAAAGTCGATTGCATTAGGCGTTGAAAGAAGCACCGCATTCTTTAGACCAAATGGCATTTTGACATAGCAAAAGGTACCAAATGGAGTAATGAATGCGGTCTTTTCTTCATCGTTTAAACACATATTGATCTGGTGGTATCCAGAATATGCATCTAAAAAACTTAATATCTCACAACCTGCAGTAGAATCAACCAGCTGATCGATACGAGGTAAAGGGAAATCATCTTTTGGACAAGCTTTATTAAGATCAGTAAAGTCCACGCACATACGCCATTTGCCGTTTGACTTTTTGACCATTACAGGGTTAGCCAACCACTCTGGGTGGTTGACTTCTCTTATAAAGCCTGCTTTAAGTAGCTTATCCAACTCTGATTTAATAGCATCTCGTCGATCAGGGGCAAATCTCCGTAATTTTTGTTTTACAGGTACTTTATCAGGCCGTAAAGCTAGCCTGTGCTCGATCACCTCCCTGGGGACTCCGGGCATGTCGGATGTTTGCCACGCAAAGACATCTGCGTTAGCTCGGAGGAAGGTAATGAGGGCGTCTTCCTATTTGGGGTCGGAAGTCTCCCCGATGCGAACAGTCTTCGAGGGCTCTTCAAGCGCCCGAGAGGAATCTCTTTGACTTGGTCGTTCGGCTTTGGTGCAGCTTTAGGCTTCGACTTGCTAGTCGAAGGCTGACTTTCATCTCGAGTTGGTATTTGACCAACCATCTCGAGGGATCGACGGTCGCAGCTATACGCCATCTTTTTGTCACACTGAATGGTGATCACTCCTTTGGGACCTGGCATCTTAAGACATTGATACCCGTAATGAGTAGCCATTAAGAATTTTGCCAAAGTTGGTCGTCCGAGTATGGCGTTATATGCCGTATCGAAATCGACCACATCAAAGGAGACTTTCTCTGTCCTGAAATTACTTGGTGAGCCAAATGTTAAAGGAAGAGAAACTTGGCCAATAGGTTTGGTCAAGACCTCATGCGATTCCATGAAAGGAGTATCGCATCGCCTTACCTTTGTCCCGGTACTTGCATCTCGCCCGGGGCATTAGTAAATAATATGTTCAAAGAATCGCAACCATCAACCAACACTCGATTGACCCGACAGCTTGTTGATGGTGGATTCACCACAATCGGATATCGACTGATCGACTCGTAGTGATTGGGCGATCATCCTTCTCAAAAGAGATGGTAACTTCGACCACTTCGGTAATTTATTGACGAGAGGAGTATGTATGGAATTTACCTCTCGTCCGGCAGCTTTAAGTTGTCGTTTGGAGTCGTATGCCGATGATCCTCCGTAGATGTGCTCAACGGTATGTTGCGGATCTTGGAACGGCATCTCCTCATCATCCGACGACTTTTGGCCACTCGTATGTCCCACCCGCCGAGAGTAGGGAGTGGTGCTTTGTTGTAGTAGTCCTCGAGCTTTCTTTGGAAAACTTCGGCTAGATTCTGGAGGTCATATCCTTCCTTTTATGAAAAGGACACCACCTTGGTTTGTCGTTCCTACGATCGTATGCTTACCTTTGCCTTGATCAGGTGCGACTTGGTGGTTTGGGGCTCTCCATCTTTCACTACCAAAACCTCCTTGGAACCACCGGTTTGTGGTTTTTGACTTTTTATTTTCTTCTTGGACTTTTTTGCTTTTTTATCCTTACCAACTTCACCTGGCTCTCGAGGAGTGTACGTTTCTCGATCGATAGTGTTGTTCCACTCGACTGCCTCAGAAGCAGTTGCATATCGATCGGCCATCTCGAAGAGCTCGGCAACAGTGTTGGGAAGATTCAAAGCAATATCCTCCGTTATCCTTCTACTACGGACTCCTTGCTTAAAAGCCCTGATCACAGAGGAATCAGAAATTTCCGGAATTGAGTTACGAACCTGACTAAAGTGTTTGATGAATTGACGCAAAGTCTCGTTGTTGTTCTGTTTTATCCGGTGCAAGTCGTCTTCCTTTCCGGGACGGTTGTATGTGCCTTGGAAATTCGCCTGTAGAAGATCGCAGAGGTGTTGCCAAGAGTAGATCGACTCGAGTGGTTGGTTTAATAACCACGATCGAGCGGATCCTTCGAGCACGATCGGAAGGTAATTCGCCATTACATGCTCTCCTCCTCCCGCCGCTCGGACAAATTGTAGTATAAATCAAGAAATTCGATGGGATTTTGTGATCCATCAAATTTCTCCATGTTCACCGGCCGAAAATGAGGTTTCCAATGAATGCGCTCAAGGTCGGTAAAATGCCCAGATCCAGTAATCACTTCTTGACGCCTTCTTTGTAGGAAAGAAGGGTTAATGTCACCAGGTGATCGTATACGACGATACCCGGTAACAGGCTGACCTGTTCTGTAGTAGGTCTCAGTTCTACGAGGGGAATACTCCTCGTACTCCACCCGTTGTGAATTTCTTTGTCGAAGTGGTGAATGATCACCTCTCCGAGGGGCTTCTTGATCTTCAGCCGATCGAAATGTATTTCTCGAATAGGGATCGATTCTACTTATGGCCATGTCGATTCCTACGAGAGAAATATTCGATTGATCGTAGTCGAGGAAGTCGCATTGCTACGACTACCTGAATGTTGTCGATGAGGTACCTCCAGTCTTGTCATCACAGTTCGAAGTCTTTGCGTAATCTCTTCAGCAAAGAGATCGTACCCTGGCGTTCGAGCAAGCTCTTGGCTGGGATTCTCGAGCAAGTCGTTGATGTCCTGGAGTTCTTGTACCTCCTCCGACTGATGTTGAATGCGCCCAGCGTGTTCTTACGATCGCAATTTTCTTTCTTGGACGACATCAAAATCCTCCTCCTCAGGTCTTTGAGGCCTTCTCAGTGGAGTGCGAGAATGTCGAGGATTTCCCTCGCGTTCATCAGAGTGTTGGTTCTCTCTGCCAACGGTGGTGCCCTTGCCATTACCACGAGGGGGCGCAGTGTGTGATCTTCGGGGAGTGTTCTTATCTCGGCCTCCATGAGGCTGACCCTGATTTGGGGGAAGGACGAAGACCTCCCGTTGATGATTCTCACTTGCGCTCGAGGCCTCCCCGCTTGAGGAGTGCTCGAGAGACACCATCTGGCGACTTGGAGTAATCCCCTCCAGGTAGGGGAACTCGGGTTATAATCGTCTCCGCTCGCAAATGAGATCTGCGGGAGGCGGCCGAATTTGCAGAAAAGCATGCTTGATCCCACCCTCTCCGGAGTTACCCCGAGAGAGGATCACTAGATCTTGGTGGAGTCCTCGAATGGTGGCTCCCGAACTTGACTCACCAAGTCGGACCGCCTTAAGGGGACTTGAACACTTGGAGGAAAAACTCGTCGTGTTGTGAGTCCTCCCGGGAGTGGTTCAGTCGGATTGACCCTTGTCCTTTGAGGAATTGGCTCCTCTGTTGGACGATCGTTGTGGGGATAAGGATCCTCCTCAACTCCATTAATGGGATGGTTTCGGAGAATAATCTCCGAGGCAACATCACCATCGCGGATGCATCACTCGGCTCGTAGTCGAAACCGCATCCATGTCGACGTCTGCGTGTCGCCAAGTCAAACCAGTTCTCCTCGCTCCATTCTCCCGCCATGATTGCATGAGATTGGAAAAAGAGAGTATGTTGACAAGAGATTACGGAAGATCCCCACGGACGGCGCCAATCGCCGGTTTATTAGAACCGATCTTACGTAAAGATTATTTGATTCGGGGTCTCCTAGAGATGAAATCACGCAGTGGTTGACACGGATGTTTAGACAGTTCAGCCTTCTCGGAGAGAATAATAACCCTAATCCTGTGTGGTGTGGTATTCTTGATGATCAAGTAAGAAGCTAAGACTATTACAGAGAATAGAACTTGTATTTCCCTTTACTCGCTCCCTTGTTCTGTCTCCCTGATGCCCTTATATAGTCGTGAAGGAGTAGCCGTTTTGTCCTGCGGAAGAGGCGCCTTAATTGAGCCAGTAATGGGCGCATGATGGCAGTAATTACCGGCGCATTGGCTTCTCCACGCCGTCTGGCAATTATCATTCAAAGATAATGGGGTATTTAAGCACTATTACTACGCAGAATAGTAGTGCGTGCAGACCGTTCGGATTCTTTAATCAATTGGACCCACTTGCCTGTAGGTTTGATTATAAGGTGGTCGTGGTTTGCCTGGTCGTAGGAGAACTTACGACCAGGTAGTAACCGTAAAAAGACTTACGACCATGTAATGGTTGTAGAAAGACTTACGACCAGGTAGTAGTCGTAGTAAGACTTACGACCAGGTAGTAGTCGTAATAAGACTTACGACTATGGGGGGTGATTGTAGAAGATCTTACAATCACTTGGTAGGCCTCTCCCTTATAAAAATAAGGGGTACTTCTGGAGTCTATGTGACATCATATTTATCCATAATAAGAATTATAGATAATAGATAAAATGAGGATTATTAGATCCTCGTCAAGATTAATAACTAACCACTTATGACCAACTCGTATCTCTATACGACTAGTACGTAACTCCTTACGATCAGTTTACGATCAGTTAGTGATTATGTTCGACCAGCCTACGACCAACTCGTATCTCCATTAGACCAGATCCGTATCTGGTCAAACTGAACGACCTACTCGTGTATTCTCACTTCGCCTTACGATATCTAGTTGAACTCTAGATGAGATATTTTGTCATCCATAGACTGTTCAATACTTTCTCGATCAAGTGACGGATAACTTCATGTGGTCGACTCTTCGACCACTTGTGGCATGGCCATGCACTTTCTTTATCCGACCACATCGAAGGACATATAGATATCTCTCCTGTTATGTTAGGAGTGACAAATCTCATATCCGACCAGTCACATTTCTCCGCATGTTTCATAGCATACCCGAAAGCTATCTTTATAACTACCCAGTTACAGAGCAGTATTTGGCAACCCTAAAGTGCATTATTACAGATCTCAGGTCTAAGGATTATACATCATCATTGCTAGAGACCAACTGATGACACATAAAATCGTAACAATCTCAACAGTGTCACATGGTGGGTCAATCCAACACCATGTTCTCTAACATGTGTTCATATTATTGATTCAATGTCCCCATATTCAAAACAGTGAAATATGGTCATCAATCAATACATGTGTTGGTCGATGAGTCACTAGTGTTTCGACTAGTGACATCTAACCAAGGATACATTTAGAATGACGTCACATAAGATAAATAGCTTCACCAACAAGTCACATACTTATTAATCTTTTTAAATGATAATTCATTCAAAGAATATAATAACATTTATTATATAACCCATAAACATAGATGCGATACAATCATCTCTATGATTGCCTTTAGGGCATATCACCAACAGCAATTGCCACAAGCGTGTGTAGTGCAGGTGAACTGAGCAACAGTCGTGGATTCCTTGCGCTTGTTGACCATAACGTGTACGATGGCGGAGATGGAGGAGGAGGAGGAGGTAATGGAGAGGGTGGTAGAGGCGAGGGAGGGTCATGGCCATGGTGAATTGGTGATTGCATAATGTGTACCCCCTTTTAATTTATGACGACAGAGGTGGAGGAGGAGGAGGTAACAGAGAGGGTGGTAGAGGCGAGGGGGTGGTTAATATAGAAATAGGAGGACTTGGGGTTTTGCCCAGTGTTTCTGAATGAATCTATTTATCTTATTAAAACAAAGTCAAAAGAAGACACCGCGTTCGCTCTCAAGTGCTATAAATTCCAACGTTAATTGGTGGAAGAAGAGAAAAATATACACCATCGATCGTGCTGGGTTTAAATTATAATGGTCTAGATTAAAAGAAAGAGTCTATATCAATTTGATTAAAACTGAAATTCAGTATAAAAAATAAAAGTCAGATTAGGTGAAGGCAACTTCACTGGTTAAAAACTAAAGGGTGAAGTGACGAGGACAGCGACCCCTTGCTAGCTAATCCTAGTCAACGGACGGCTCTGATCTATCCAATATGCTTGAAGACTCGCGCCAAATTGAAGTCCAACGCGCCTCAGAGCTTCGCTGCATCTAGAACCCTTTGACACCTTCCAAAACGGCGCTTCAGCGACGACATTACAATTTCTACATTGATGGAATATCACATGTTATTTTATACTTACTTTAACTGATTGGGCATTAGCATAGGTTAGACCGCCGTTCCTTGGCCACCGAGCTGAAAAACCAATTCTTGACAAGAAGAGAACATTAACGCAACAGATCGAGAGCTCCTTTTCTCTTTGGTGGTGGTGTTGGCGGCGGCGGCGGCAGCAGCAGCAGCAGAAGAAGAAGAATTCGATGGCGCAGAAGGAGGCGTCTGGGACGCTGATATACGCGATGGTGGCGCGTGGGACGGTGGTGGTGGCGGAGCACACGGCGTACACGGGCAACTTCCGTGACATCGCGGCGCAGTGCCTGCAAAAGCTCCCCGCCGGCAACAACCGCTTCACCTGCACCTGCGACGGCCACACCTTCAACTTCCTCGTCCACGAAGGATACGGTACGTGTCACGGCCTCACGGCAACTTAATCAAAAGCATGCATATTTGTCGTTTGTTTTTCCTTCTCCCTGAAGAAAATTGTCCTGTATATGTCTATGTGTACATATATGTATTCATGTGTGTTCAATTTTGACATCTGAGATCAAATTTAATTTTTAGCGTATTTTCTGGTAGAATTTTTGGGGTGATTTTGATTCCGTTCATAGGCAGTTCGTGGTAATTGCTGCTTTGATTATGTTATGGGACTGTAATCCTTTTTTTTTTTTTTGCCTTCTTCTTCTTGTTTCCCTTATACTTTAAATTGGTAACTAAAATGGAATTTGCAACTAACCTGTATTTTACGATATCCTTTGGCTTAGCTCTAGTGCTTGTTTATCATCTGGGCGGTGCCTACTCTGGGTTGCACAATAACTGTACCGTTTTAACATAGAATAAATGATTTCAGTTGGATCAGATCAGATCAAAAAAGAAAAAAATGGCAACTAGAAAGCACACCAACTGCATCCTAGTTTGGTTCTTAGTTTACTGAAACGAATCTATTAAAAGGCATTTTCTCTGACAAATGCTAAACCTAGGCATAATAAGTTCAGAAGTTCAGCTTATGCCAATATTCAGAGTATTCTGGTGGCAACTGTCTATCACTCTATATATGCGTGCAGGCAGAAGAGGAGTTTAAAATCGATCTTACTAGATTTAATGACCTCAAATTAGTACATACAGATGATGCTAAGGAGGAAACCACCCTCCCAGTTTGTAAATAATTTATGTTGTTTTCAATTAGAGAAGTCCAACTCTGAAATTTACTACTACTTCGGACCTGATGCTCCTTTTGTTGCTCTGCTTTGAAGCTTGTCCATCAGAAAAGTTATATTCCTTCTCTTCATGCCAAGTTATCCCCAAAAGTCCCATCATACAAATCCTATATTTTCATTCTTGACTACCATATTAGACGCGGAAGAAAAAGCATCACTCCCTAATTTCATTTTAGGTAATGTTACACATCAAGGTCTGCTTAGTAGAAACCTGAAGAGACACAGGATTGCAGCACAAGGCAATGGCAGGCAGAGCCGTGAAAACGTTGTAAAACTATCATACTCCATCCAGTCACAGAAGGAAGTCGCCCTTGAATACGTGCAGTAAAATTGTATCAATTTTGACCAAAGATATTATCTAAAATATGTAGTTTGGATATACGAAAATAGTATGAGTAAGTTTATCACGAATAATACTTTCATAAGAATACACTTTTATAACTTTTCTAAAAATTATGATGATAAAATTTAGTGGTCAAAGTAACATCTTGTTGACTTTAAAAAGTAAAAAATGACTTCTTTTTTCTGACTGGAGGGAGTAGTTGCCGCTTGGCAGTACAGAGTTAACACAAACAATGAAAAAGATGGAAACTATTGAAAAACTTCGACTACTTGTATGTGTTGTATTTGCAATGCCTGTGCTGCTAACTGAAGCATCTGCAACAAATTGTAGCATACTGTGTTGTAGCGACCGAGTCAGCAGGCCGTCAGATTCCTATTGCCTTCCTAGAGATGATCAAGGAGGATTTCAACAAGAGATACGGAGGAGGGAAAGCAGCCACAGCTGCAGCCAACAGTCTCAGCCGAGATTTTGGGTAACAATTCATTTCATCTGCAAATGATTCATGGGATTCAAATACATCCTAGTTTTAATTTTACCATATACGCTTGTTACATTTTTTCGCATTGTTCATGGGGAACTGGCAAGACAGGCCGAGGCTTAGAGAGCAGATGCAGTACTGCATGGATCACCCTGAGGAGGTCAGCAGGCTGTCAAAAGTGAAAGCTCAGGTCTCAGAAGTTAAAGGCGTCATGATGGAAAACATTGAGAAGGTAATTATTCACCAATGCTACTTTAATGGCACTGCCTCGATGGATTTGTGCAACCGTTTCATGCTAAGAGTTTTACCCTATTGTTATTAAGGTGTTACATTCTCTGAACCTTCTTCATGTTTCGTTTCCTCAGTTGTTGTTTTTTGAAAAAAGAAGTTCAGTTGGTCTTTCTTATTTTGAGTTCTTATTCAGTAGTTTTGATGAATATGTTTCATGTCAGGTCATCGATCGTGGGCAACAAATCGATGTGCTTGTCACGAGGACAGAGCATCTCCATGACCAGGTTGGTGGTCGAAAGTTGTTTTTTTTCAGTCATCCAAGTCTGTTTGGTATTTGGATTAAGTTGAGACTATTCAGTAACATACCGCTGTCACAAAATTACTGAAAATATAGGGAGTGTGGTAACATTGGGCCTTTTTCAGGCAGCTGATTTCAGACAGCAAGGCACACTGGTGCGGCGCAAGATGTGGTGCCAGAACATGAAGATGAAGTTGATCGTCCTCGGCATCATCGTTGCGCTGATCCTCGTCATAATCCTGTCAGTTTGCCATGGCTTCAAATGCTAGAGCAGCAGTGTGCAGTGCAGTGCTGCCTGCTGGCTGGCTGGCCCAGGACTGGATGGATGTTCAGAGTTGAGACTCTAAATTAAGTTGGTTTTTTGTTCCCTCACTTGAGAGTTTCATTCGTTCGGGCTTAGTTTATTTATTTAGTTCGTCCGTTAAAACTAAGCTCATTTGATCGCAGTACAGATTCACGTCTATCATTGTTAGCGACGTACGTACAGAGTTGTGGCTACTACTAATATATACTTTTCATGATCTCTTATACCACCAGATTATATACTGCAAGGATCATAAAATTGCAAGCACTGACATTCTGATATATTGCACAAATACATAATTCGATAAGTAGCTAGATTACTCTAAATAAAAGTAATTGACTCGGCAGAAAAAGGGAGTTAAAATCGAGCAGCTGCCAAGAAAGAATTAATATGGCTTAGTTCAACGAATTGCATGCGCCGTAGATATGTAAGTGGATGCAAATGAAGCTCTGCCTCTTGCAGCTACCTCGGATGCTGGATCATGGTTGACGAGGTCCAGTCCCAGATGACCTGAGGAGTTGGACTTGAAGCAGGCTGCTGGTCCCCAGGAGGAGTGGCTTGAAGACGCAGGTGTCGGAGACGTTGAGGCGGTTGTCCTGCGCGAAGTCCATCCACCCTTGGCAGATCATGCCGCCCTTGCCAGACACCTTGACGCTCACCCGCCATCGTCGGCTCTGCTTCTCGTCACCACCGCCGGCGACGCTCAGCTCGGCGGTGCGCGACGTGGTCCAGCCCACCCGGTCGCAGAAGCTCTTGGTCAGGTCCTGCGCGCGCATTGCCAAATTAATGTTCAATTACGCCGACAGACACATACATATATGTTGAGGCTTGAGAGGCGTATATATATATATATAAACCAAGTAGCGCAGCTGGTACGGCCTCTCGATGTGCCGGCGGAGCGTCTCATCGTCTTCTTGTTGGCAGGAGCAGGAGGTGCCCGTGATTGGCGAGCGCTTCCTCTTGTTGATCCCAGCAGCGCACGGCCTCCGGCGCTCCATGTCGGCGGTGGCGCTACTGTACTCATTGAGGCAGCCGGACGCGTCGAACGTGTCGACGGCAAAGTCGAGGCCGCCGAGGTGCTCGAAGACCAGCAAGTGCCCGGCGGAGAGGCCGCTGCCGGCGACGAAGCCGCGCCACCCCCTCCCCGCCAAGTACAAGTTGTACTGGTGCTCGCCGTCTCGGTCGAGTTCCACGTCCCATGGCCTTCCCGTGGGGTCGCGCAGCGTGGCGGTGGCGCCGCCCGGAGACCCGAGGCGCGCCGCGAACTTGGGCGGCAGGCACTGATCGAATGCAATTATTAAACAAGTTGTTAGTGCAAGCTTCCTTCCGATCGATCGATCGATCATGGTGCGCGCAGTAGATATATTGTAGATGGAAAACACATGCATGCGAGCAGTTTGTGTTTTAACTCTAATCAGAGATCAAGTTGGATCGATTTGTAGATCGGCTAGCTAGCTGCAGCAGGTAAAGGTTAGGTACGTACCAACCTGGACTCGAAGGTGCCGGGCAAGAGGACTTTGAAGAACTTCTGCCGCCGCCCGCCGCCGCCGCCGCCGCCCTGCTCCGCCATGGTCGGGTTTGCTGAGGGTCAGTTTGTCTAGCTCACCTTTCTTTAATTAGTATTCGACTTGCTGATAACCGATCGATCGACGTACGGTTTGCTATTTATCTTCCCTTCGATCGGGTTCCGTTCCGTTGCGTTGCGTTCACCAACACGATTTGATTTCCGACTTTATATTTTGTTCGTTAAGGTTACTCGAATCTTTCCTTAATTCTTTCCTTCCCTGTTAAATTAGCGTCCCATATATACCGCCCCAGTCCACGTAATTAAATCGGTTGTAACGGGCTCACCAACGTGGAGTAACTTAAATCAACTTGCTACGAGGCCCAAAATATTTACGTGCTGCCATAAGGTCGCAAGCCTATATGTAACAGATATGTAGCCGAGCTCAGAATTTCCTTCCAGCCCATCACTCGAATTGAAAACATCAACAATCACTACTACAAAAACAGATCATAGAGAACGCCTGATCACAGACGGTGTTTATCACAAACGGTTTGTAAATACAACAGTACAACGTACACAGACAGCGTGAGAATTAAAGCTTTACTAGGTTATTTGCCATTGGGCTTCCTCTGCGATGGAAAATAAGCGATAAACAAAACAATACCGCTACCGAGATCGTAAGTCCACACATTTACCAAGGATCATCCTTGGGACAATCTCATCACCATCACTGTGTTGCCTACCTATAGATTGATGCACGTAGAAGCTAGATCATTCACACGCACGCACCTCTCAGTCTTAGCTACAAGGGCATGAACTCCTCGTCGATCACCTTGTAGTGCTTCTTGGCGTCGTACTGCTGCACGATGAGCACCGACGCCGTCGTCGAGAAGTCCGACGACGCCAGGATGTCGCCGACCGGGCCGAGCTCCAGGCACTCCGCCCACTCCTCCAGCCCCTCCGTCAGCACCGAGTTGCGGTCTCGCCCGCGCCCCACGATGAACAGCCGGTACTCGCCCTGCATCCCCCGCAGCACGGCCACCAGCTCCGCGCCGTCGGCCACGTGCTTCTCCAGGTACCCGACGGCCTTGTTGCCGGCCACGTGCTTGCGGTAGAACTCCGCGAAGAACTTGTCGTCCACCTGCATCTGCAGCTCCTCCTGCCCCAGCACCGACGCCGGCTGGATGTTGCGCCGGCTCTTGGACTCGAACAGGCTCGTCCTCGCCTTGGCGCGAGCCTGCGCCGTCGCGTTCTGTACCACGCGCAGCGCCGTCAGCCGCACGCCCGGGTGCTTCGACATCAAGGACGCCAGCGTCAGAGCCTCGCGGTCGTCCGCGCCGCCGATGAACACCACCACCGCGCTATGCGGCGCGTCGGGCATGGACGACCGGCCGCCGGACTGCTTCCCCAGGCCACGGTCCACCATCACGCCCACCGAGCACGGCGCGAGCTGCAGGACCTTCTGGTTGACGAGCCGGAAGCCGAAGTGGCCGGTGTCCATGGTCCCGTCGAGGCGCTGGCTCTTGTGGAAGGGGAGCAGGACGACCGCGGCCATGGCGTCCTCGGCGCAGATGCAGATGTCGCTGTGCATGTCGGGGAAGGACGAGAGCGCCAGCAGCCTGCGCACCTTCACGCCGTCGCCGCAGTCCTCCTGGTACGCGTCGAGCGCCTCGCCGATGAGCTTGCGCATCTCGGACACCTCCTCGTCGACGACCGTGACGCCGTCGAAGCCCCCGCCCTTGACGATGGCCGCGGCCGTCTGGTCCGTGAGCTGCACCATGTCCACGGCGTAGACGGCGAGCTCGCCTTTGCCGCCGCCCCAGCGCAGCGCCTCCATGAGGAAGGAGAGCGTGGGCACGTCCTGCGGGCCGTGCAGCCCGACGACGAGGCGCAGCTCCGTGGCCGGGTCGTGGTGCTGCAGCCCCATGAGGCGCCACTGCACGCTCCGCCGAGCCCATGAAGCGATCCCCATTCCCACCATCGGCGTCACCGCCACGTTCAGCGCCACCATGAAGATGATCGCCATGAACGACTTGTCCGTGATGATCCCAGCTTCCTGCGTCATTGACAAGATGATCATACGCCATGAGCGACTTGAACAGGAACAAGAACGAGCAAGCGAGAAGGAGGAGCAGCTGAGGATGCTAGCTTGGTTACAAATGCGGCCAATGCACAGTAGACGTGGAAGTATCCCTTGACGTTGAGGAGCATGCCCAGCGCGAGCGCCTCCAGCCAGCCCAGCCCCTTGAGCAGCCCGGCAGCGGCGCAGCCGACGAGCTTGCCGAGCGTGCCCATGACCGTGACGAAGAAGACCTTCCACCACGGGAAGGGCAGGTCCATGACGTAGACGCGGAAGCCCTCGTTCTTCTGGAGCCCCGCCTCCTCGATGTCGTCCGTCGTCTGCCGCAGCGAGAGGCAGACGTGGCCGACGTAGAGCGGCAGCACGAAGGAGCTGAGCACCAGGTTGATCTTGCTCACCAGCAGCCGCGAGACCCTCCCCTCGCTCGGGAACGCCAGCCCCACCAGGAACGCCGCCATGTTCACGTCCAGCCGGAGCACGGAGCTGAACCAGCACAGCGTGGCCGCGACCAGCGCCACCAGCGACAGGTCGAAGCCGCGCATGCGCCGGCCCTCGGGGTTGCGGCCGTCCACCCACTCGGCCATGGCCCTGGAGACGAAGCCCGACATGACGACGACGACGAGGACGGCCGCCGTGAGCACCGGCTGAGAGAAGGCTGCGCCGTCGGTGCCGCTGTCGCGCCAGATCATGCTTCCGAGCGCGATGAGCAGGGTGGTGACCATGTCGGAGGCGACGCCGGCGCCGACAGCGAGGTGGCCGACGGCGGTCTTGGCGATCTTGAGGTCGGTGGCGAGGCGGGTGAGGACGGGGGAGGCGGTGTTGGCGAGGGCGGCGGCGAGGCCGAGGAAGGCGCGGAGGGAGCGCTCGTGGACGATTCCGGAGGCGGCGTGCATGATGGGGGTGTGGAAGAGCGTGACGAGGACGGCGGTGGAGAGGATGCCGGCGTAGGCGACGACGGCGTCTGCGGTGGGGGCATCGAGGAGCGCGGAGGGGTCCATCTCGACGCCGAGCGCGAAGAGGTAGGGCGCGAAGACGAAGCCGCCGATCTTGCCGAACACCAGGTTGATGGCGTTCGTCAGAGACAGCACCCGGAACTGAGCAAGAACGATGCCGAGCTGCAGTTTGACAACCATGCAGTAAATGCAACAGCAGCAGCAGTAGCAAGGTGGAGGAATTATCAATTGCACCAAGATGCTTGTGATGGATCAATGCATCAATAGTAGTAGCACGGACGAGGAGATCGGAGAAGATGCGCGGCTGGTAGACTTTGCGGAGGAGGGCGTAGAGGATCTTGCTGGTGACGAGGATGACGCCGAACTCGAACAGGATGGTGTTGTAGTTGGCCGACAGGATGCTGCTCGTCATTGAGCAATCCATGGCGTGTTGTGATTCGATTCAACAGAGCTACGATCTTGCATCAAACGATCTGTTCGAGCTAGCTAGCTAGTGCCTAGTGATCGATCGATCGATCTGTTAGAATAAAACTTGTGTGCATAGTTTTGTTCATTAGTTTGATTTGGTCATTATGCATGAGCTCACCGAATTATGTGGCAGCTGTGCATTGTGAGTTTAGTTGGGGGAATCCGAGGATAGCTCATGGATGCAGAGGAACGCATGGCGCAAGAATCGGTCTTATTGGTTATTAGTTTTGCGTTGTATTACTCAGTTTATAAGTAGCAATAAGAAGGACTGAAAGGAAGCAAGTTGAGGCAGCTCAAATACTCTTTTCTGTTCATTCAGTTGCCGTGCCATATCTGCTACAGTGTTCGCGTGTGTGTTCGTCAGATCCATTGCAGGCAATCTTCGGGATTCCTAACAATTGGTATCAGAGCCGAGGCTCTAGCAGTGGACTCGTGATCACACGTCGGAGGGAGTACTGATGCCGCGCCGTCGCTCATCATCTCCGGTCGAGCGCACTCCTTCTGGCTCTGGCAGCCGCGCCTCGGGCAGCGGCGGGGGCGACCGCGGGCTGGTGATTCACCGCGTGGTCAAGGAGGGTGGAGGTCCGGCGAACTACCCTCTACTGTCCAAGACGAACTACAACGACTGGGCTTTACTTATGAAGATAAAACTTCAGGCTCGCTGCTTGTGGGCGGCAATTGAACCCAGCGGTGTTGCTGTTGAACTGCACGAAGACCGGATGGCACTAGATGCAATCTGCAGTGCAGTTCCACCCGAAATGATCGGGACCCTGGCGACCAAAGCGTCGGCCCGGGAGGCATGGGAGTGCATCAGGACGATGCGCGTCGGCAATGACCGCATCCGGAAGGCCAGCGCACAGAAGGTGCGCGCAGAGTACGAGACGCTCGCGTTCCGCAGCAACAAGACCGTGGAGGACTTCGCTCTGCGCCTCACCACCGTCGTAAACCAGCTCGCCGTTCTCGGGGACCCGGAGCCCGCCAACAAGGTTATCGAGAAATATCTCCGCGTCGCGCGCCCCAGGTTCAATCAACTTGTCCTTTCAATCGAAATTTTACTCGACATCTCCACCTTGTCGCTAGAAGAGGTCACCGGGAGACTCAAGGCGGCGGAGGATTCAAGCCAGTTCTCATCTTCCCCGAGCACCGGTGGCACTCTATACCTGACGGAGGCGGAGTGGCTGGAACGCCAGAAGAAGAGGGAACAAGAGTCAAAGCGCGGCGGCTGGGGCAGTCTAGGCAGTCACGGAAAACGCCGCGGTGGCAAAGGGCGCTTCGGCAGTGGCGGGGCTGGGAGCTCGGAGTCTTTGCACTCTGGGACGGCCCGCAAGGAAGATAAGTGTCGAAATTGCGGTAAGTTTGGGCACTGGGCCAGAGAATGCAGGAGCAAGTCCAAGCGCGAGGATCAAGCCCATACGGCCGAAGATGACGAGCCCACGCTGTTGTTTCTCACGGGAGGAAGTGCTGACTTCCTCGACGTGACTCAGTCGGCGGGACGGGCAGCACCTGTACAGGCCGAGTCCCAAAACTCCGTTCACACGCCAAGGAGATTTGAACCCAGGGAGCGCGCAATCACGCCAGAGCGCAAGCCACTAGCTCCTTCGCCCCCAAGCCTGCTGCGCCCTCCCATCGAGCTGCTGGAGAAGAAACTATTTGCGGCAGTTGATGACGCCGTGGACCGCGACTCACGCAGCTGGATCGTCGACTCCGGCGCCTCGAACCACATGACTGGCTGCCGAACGGCATTCTCCGACCTCGACACCGGCATCACCGGCAACGTACGTCTTGGAGACGGCTCGGTCGTCCGGATTGAGGGATGCGGCACAGTGCTGTTCAGCTGCAAAAATGGTGAGCATCGCACTCTGTCAAATTGCTATTATCTTCCGCGGCTTGCCGCGAACATTATAAGCATCGGACAGCTCGATGAGGCGGGCTTCGACGTATGGGTGAAGGACGGGTTCATGCGAATCCGGGACGAGGAGATGCGGCTTCTGGCCAAGATTCGACGCAGTCCAGGCCGGCTCTATGTGCTCGACGTCACGCTTGCACGGCCGGTCTGCCTGACAGCTCGCGCCGGCGATGATGCATGGCGCTGGCACACGCGGTTCGGACACGCCAACTTCACCGCGCTGCGCAAGATGGGACGAGAGCAGCTGGTGCGGGGACTACCCCTTGTCAAGCAGGTGGAGCAGGTCTGCGAGGCATGCCTGGCGGGCAAGCACCGCCGGAGTCCGTTTCCGCAGAGCACGGTGTATCGCCACACCGAGCCACTCGGGCTGCTGCACGGCGACCTCTGCGGCCCCATCACGCCACCAACTCCGAGCGGAAATCGCTATTTTCTTCTGCTCGTCGACGATTACAGCCGGTTCATGTGGGTGGCGTTGCTCCCCACCAAGGACCAGGCACCGGCGGCGATCCGCCGCATCCAGGCAGCAGCGGAGAGGAAGAGTGGGCATATGCTTCACGCTCTCCGCACAGATGGGGGGGGGGAGAATTCACCGTCATCCACTTCCAGGAGTATTGCGCCAATCTAGGCGTGAGGCGCGAACTCACGGCACCGTATTCCCCTCAACAAAATGGCGTCATCGAGCGGCGAAATCAATCCGTGGTGGGTACGGCAAGAAGCATGCTCAAGGCCAAGCATCTGCCAGGAATGTTTTGGGGGGAGGCAATCACCACTGCAGTCTACATTCTGAACCGGGTTTCTTCCAAAAGCATGGGCGGCAAGACCCCCTACGAGCTTTGGAACGGCTGCACACCGGCGGTGCATCACCTCCGTACATTCGGCTGCGTCGCGCATGTCAAGAACACCACCCCTAATGCCAAGAAACTAGACGATTGCAGCCGGCCGATGATCTTCGTCGGCTATGAGCCAGGCTCAAAGGCATACAGGGCTTATGATCCGGCGGCGCGGCGAGTTCATGTCTCGCGCGACATTGTGTTCGATGAAGCGGCAGAATGGAACTGGGGTGACGAGCAAGGCGCCAGCGGCGACACAGATTTCGTCATCGATTATACTTCGGTGTTCCACCCCGGCGTGTCGTCCGTGACACGCCCGGACTCGGGGGAGCCTGCTTCACCACCAGCGAGCCCTCCACCACCGCCTGAGTCGAGTGCTGCGTCACCATGTCGAACACCTTCAGGAAGTGGCGCCGCACCTGCTGTAGAATTCGTGTCGCCACGAGCAGGAGCTGCGGACAACCTCGATGCCAATCACGACGATGCGCCACTCCGGTTCCGCAGCATCGACAATGTGCTGGGCCCGGCCACACCGCCGGGTTTTGCGAGTCGGGAGGTGCAGGAAGAGCTGATGATGGTGAGCGGCGAAGAACCGACGTCATTCGAACAAGCCGAGCAGGAGGAGGCATGGAGACACGCTATGCTCGAGGAAATTACTTCGATTGAAGAAAACAAAACCTGGCGGCTCGTTGATCCGCCGGCTGGACACCGGCCAATAGGCCTCAAATGGGTGTACAAGCTGAAGAAGGATGCTCAGGGCGTCGTCGTCAAGCACAAGGCGCGCCTAGTTGCGAAACGGTACGTACAGCGTGCCGGAGTGGATTTCGACGAAGTGTTTGCTCCGGTCGCTCGGCTCGACTCCGTTCGTCTACTGCTCGCCCTCGCCGCACAGGAGGGATGGATGGCGCACCACATGGATGTAAAGTCAGCTTTTCTCAATGGAGAGCTCATCGAGGAAGTGTACGTCGTCGAGCCGCCCGGGTTTGAGGTTGTCGGAGAAGAGAACAAGGTATACAGGCTTGACAAAGCGCTGTACGGGCTCCGCCAAGCACCAAGGGCTTAGAACACCAAGCTCGACGCCACCCTAAAGAAGATTGGTTTCAGACAGAGCCCGCTGGAACATGGGCTTTACGCACGCGGCAACGGCGGCGAAAGGCTGCTGGTGGGTGTATACGTCGATGACTTGGTGATCATCGGCGGTGACGGCATCATGATCGATAAGTTCAAGCGGCAGATGATGGATGAATTCAAGATGAGCGACCTCGGCTCCCTAAGTTTCTATTTGGGGATCGAGGTGCATCAAGAAGCCGGCGTCATCATGTTGAACCAGGCGGCGTACGCGTCGCGGATCGTGGAGAAAGCAGGGCTTGCGGGCTGTAATCCCTGTACCACGCCCATGGAGCCCCGGCTAAGACTCAGTAAGGAGAGCACGGCGTCGCCGGTTGACGCCACCGAGTATAGAAGTCTGGTGGGCAGTCTGCGCTACCTGGTGAACACCAGACCCGACCTCGCGTACGCCGTTGGCTACGTAAGTCGCTTTATGGAGAAGCCCACAGACGAACACCTGACAGCGGTGAAGCGTATTGTCAGGTATGTGGCAGGTACAATCCACCATGGATGCCGCTACACAAATAAAGGGAGAAGAAGCTACAAGGCTACAGCGACAGTGATATGGCCGGCGATGTAGACACTCGCAAGAGCACCACAGGTGTGTTGTTCTTCCTCGGCAAGAACCTGGTCAGCTGGCAATCTCAGAAACAAAGAGTTGTGGCGCTTTCCTCTTGTGAATCGGAGTATATCGCAGCTGCAACAGCTGCTTGCCAGGGCATTTGGCTTGCCCGGCTTCTCGGCGATCTCAGGAATGCTGCACCTGAAGTCGTCGATCTCAAGGTGGATAACCAATCCGCCCTAGCCCTCATAAAGAACCCCGTTTTTCATGACAGGAGTAAGCACATTCAGACGAAATTCCATTTCATCCGTGAAGTTGTGGAAAATGGGGAGATCAAGCCGGAGTACATCAACACCGGAGGGCAACTTGCTGATATTCTGACAAAGGCGCTACCGAGAACAATGTTTCAGGAGCTGCGAAACAGAATTGGTATGATTTCGATTAGTTAAGCACATCAAGTTTAGGGGGAGATTTGTTAGAATAAAACTTGTGTGCATAGTTTTGTTCATTAGTTTGATTTGGTCATTATGCATGAGCTCACCGAATTATGTGGTAGCTGTGCATTGTGAGTTTAGTTGGGGGAATCCGAGGATAGCTCATGGATGCAGAGGAACGCATGGCGCAAGAATCGGTCTTATTGGTTATTAGTTTTGCGTTGTATTACTCAGTTTATAAATAGCAATAAGAAGGACTGAAAGGAAGCAAGTTGAGGCAGCTCAAATACTCTTGTCTGTTCATTCAGTTGCCGTGCCATATCTGCTACAGTGTTCGTCAGATCCATTGCAGGCAATCTTCGGGATTCCTAACACGATCGATGTATTCGTACGTCCCTCTCCTCTCACAATTAAGTAATGATCCCTCTAGCTCCTCTCCGGTCGGTCGGCCGGACCAGCGATTTCCATGGTGTCGCTGGGCAGAAGACGGACGGATCGAATGACGCAGGGTCAGATGAGCGGGGGAATTGAATTAATCAGGAGAGATTTGCTTTAATTTCGCCATGAACAAGGAACAGGGAGTATCTGTGGCAGAGAGCATTTTGCGGGCTTGCTTTTGCTTTTCATCTCTGGGTTCCCTTTGTAGCTAGCTAGCCATGAATAATATCATACAGTTTAATATATTCCTGCTTGCAGCCTGCTAAATAATCACAGCTCCTATTTTTGGATTGCATCAACTACTGCTAAACACATCGTCTGGTCATGCATACGAGGAGGCTCCCGAGTATTAATTAATTGAATGTGACTGCACTTTTCTGAAATATTATAGGACTTGGATCTTTGCATCTTTTGTTATTTCCAGGCTAGGCTATAGTTGCTCAGATTAACCATGCAATTGGGTTGGGACCGAGGGCATTATCAGCACAGCATGCAAAGTAGTAGTGACCCAGTACGGAGAGATGATCCTCAGCTTTTGCTAACAACACAGGTTTGCTACTTGCTACGTACATTTCTCAACTTTTGTTTGGTTGAATTTTTTGGGGTTTAATTGTTGTGTATTTTCTGTAGGATCATACACCTTTTATTTATAGTTTTAAAGTAGAGTCCGACTCTAATACAACAGTAGAGTCCAACTCTAATACAACATATTATTTACTTATAACATAAACTCTCCAACACTCCCCCTCAAGATAGACCGAAGATATCGATCATACCTATCTTGTTACATATTGTAGCACCATCACTATGATCTAACCCTTTAGTAAAATAGTCAGCCAACTGTTCATCAGACTTGACATACTCCAACTCCAATATTCTACCATCAAGCTTTTCTTTGATAAAAAAAAACTATCAATCTCAACGTGCTTGGTACGATCATATTGAACTGGATTGTTAGCAATGCTGATTGCAGATTTATTATCGCAATGCAATACTAAGGGATTATTCCTCTATATTCGAAGCTCGGACAATAAACCCTTCACCCATATCATTTCACTCACACTTAACGCTATTGCTCTGTACTCTGCCTCTGCAGTAAACCGATCGAGCCACAACCTCCTGCTTCTTGCTTCTCCATGACACCAGGTTACTTCCCACAAAGATACAATATCCAGAGGTAGACCTCCTCTCATCCACACTACTCGCCCAATCAGCATCGCAATACCCTTCTACATTCAGATGTTGATTCTTCCTGAACTAAAGACTTTTCCTAGGGCTATTCTTCAAATACCGCGGGATTCGATAGACAACATCCATATGTCCTGTTCTGGGATCATGCATATATCGACTAACCACACTCACTGCATATGAAATATCAGGTCTTGTACGACACAAATAGATGAGACGCTTAACAAGTCTTTGATAAACTTCCTTGTCAACTGGATCTCCTGACTCAGTATATAGCTTGTGATTCCTATCAAATAGGTGAAGCAGTAGGGCGACATAGGTGAAGTAGTAGGGCGACACCCAAGCATATCTATTTCTGCTAGCAGATCAAGGACATACTTTCTCTGGGAGAGAACTATATCATTAGAAGAACGGGCAATCTCAATCCCAAGAAAGTATCGAAGAGGTCCAAGATCTTTCACCTGAAATGCTTCTCCCAATTTTTTCTTCAAGGACTAGATTTCCCCGACATCATCTCCAGTAATCACAATATCATCAACATAGACGGCCAATATAGTGATTTTGTGTGATGGTTCCTTTTAGTTTTATTCCTCCTCCTATTGAGGATTGTCATCTGCTGGTGCCCCCTCCCCGCTCCCTAGGGGGGCCTTCGCGTTCGTGTGGGGCCACTGACGAGGATTAAAACCTCTATTTATTATTTAATAGATAAAAGACCATATGTTTTCATGGTCGTAACCCCTAAGGCTAACGACTTCACTGGTCGTGAGGATTCCAGAGGTTACACAATATCTAACCTGGTCGGAGAAGGTCATCAACCTTGTCTCCGACCAATCAAAAGCTCACAAAGCCTTGAACTGATATCTGGATCTAGCGCCAGATATATCATCTACCGTGTGAAGAATGAAACACGTGCTGTATATTCCATACCACGCGACGATACGTAACTCTAAGACACAGGAATGCGGTTAAGTGGCTCACTGACATATAACCGTACAGCAGTTGACACATTGTCAACTGACGCCCATCTCCGACCAGACGCGCTGCTTCTCCAACATGCGTCTCTCCCAGAGACAACTGGCAACGCTTCATCAACTACATACGGCAGCAGGTGACCTGCTGCGGTCCCCGAGCGCAGCAGGTCATTTCGCGGGGCTAGATTGAGAATTTTCGTGCTAAGAAGGCTATATTTAGAATTTTAGTGATCTACAGGACTACAGCAGGTTACTTCGCGGGGCTAGATTGAGAATTTTTGTGCTAAAAAGCTATATTTAGAATTTTAGTGATCTACATAGTCAGATTTATCCTAACTTCGTAGAATAGAATAGAATAGAATAGAATATGGTTTTCGCGTCTCCTCTCCTCTCATATTTGTGCTTACTTTTACTTGCCGTGCGTCGTGCGGCGCCTGCCCGTCCATCCCATTCCTCAGTCCCAACACAACACAATACATATATTATACTATACTCCTCCCTACTTTTCCCCATTCCATTCCATCCCATCCCGATTTCCGATTGATCCGATTCCTGTGCGAGGTGCAGGCGATCGATCGCCGGCGGCCAGGCCAGTAGATTCGATCGGTTGATCCGCTCACCAGTATTTGATCGCTATTTGGGTCGGCGATATCATCCTTGGATTCACCGCACAAGCGAGGTGATCGATGGGGCGGCTCTTCTTGATGACCCTCCCGGCCACCGGCAGCATCTACCGCTGCAGGCACTGCGACACCCACCTCGCCTACGTCACCGACATCCTCTCCAAGGTTTGTTTCTCTCTGATCCGTTCCGTCCCTTGATTTCTCTCTCGCACCCTTTCGTCAACAACCGACTTGCCCCCCACCTTCAATTCCCACTACTAACCAACTCGCCTCTTCTTTCATTAGTTCTTCCGATGCAAGCACGGCAAGGCCTACCTCTTCGACAAGGTGTAAGTGCCGCCCCGTAATCCTTCTTCTTCTTTTTTCTCTCTCTTCCCTTCACCTTACTGAATCTTGCTACGAGCAAATGCGCAAATTCTATTTATTTCTTTTTTACTTGCGGCGTTTGTGCAATGGTTGGTGGATAATGTGCACCAACGGCAGTGTCAACGTGAATGTTGGGGAGAGGGATGACCGGATGATGACCACAGGCCTCCACACCGTCTGCGACATCTTCTGCGTCAGCTGCGGGTCTATCCTCGGCTGGAAATACGTAAGATCTTACATCACCGATTCCTTCTTCATCTTTGAGTTCTCTTTGTCCATGCTCGGGCGCTGCTGTTCTCACCGTGTATATATATATATATATGTATTTGGATGGAAATACATGTTAGTTACCTAACCTAACCTAACCTAACCTAACCTGGGAGTTCCATGGTTGTTTTTTGTATGATGATGCAATTTGCCACCCTGCTTGTATTGTAGGTGGCTGCATTTGACAAGAGCCAGAGGTACAAGGAAGGGAAATTCATCCTGGAGAGGTCAGTCAGTCATCCTTCCTTTCAGCATCTGGCTGTTGTGTCTCTGTTTCTGCAGTAGAAAGTTCCTGACTTGGATTGCTTCTTCTGCCCAAATAAAATCACTAGTCTTACAGACATCCAACCTCTGTTAGCCTACATAGCATCATTTTTTAACCTCTCTGATCACTTGTGGTGAGTGGTTGGTACTGCTGCAAATGCAATGATAGTTTTAGCCTGTTAAGTATCTAGAAACTAGTACAGTTCCAGCCTCTCTGTTCTTTTTTCGGAACACAAGTCAGGACTTGGCAACTCTAGCGTTTTCTCCCCCCTTTTATTCGCATTATCGAACATGGCAACTGAAAGAAGTGCTACATATCATGTCACTACGTATGTTACCCTGTTTGATATTGCAAAGCAGTAGGACTTTGTGAGACTCGCGAGCTGTTATATTGCAGCGAGGAAAGTGATTGCATCAAAACTGGCTATGAACCTTTCTCGATTTGAAGTGCAGGAATCATCCTGCCCATGGCGGTTGTGCGTGTAGCTAGCTAGTTAGCTACCACTTGTACGCTTGTTTGAAATAATTTGTCTCTGGCTGAGGCAGGTGTAAGGTGTCAGGCCCCGCCGATCGAATCCAGCTGTGGCCTGAGCATGACGGTCGCGCGAGTGAGAGCGATGAGGATGAAGGCCAGGGCGCTATGTGAAGCAGAAGGTGATCGGCAATGCAAGTTAAATTGGACTTGGTTCATCATCTGACATGACTGTAGATATTCTTTCTTACTAGCGTTGTTTTCTGGCTTACTGCAGATAGATTGCTTGCTTGCTTCCGGTTGCAGCATTGACCGAGTCCATGAATTAGTGAATGCTACATTCTCTCTGCATATCTATAATATATGTGAATCAGCAAACTCTTATCTCTCCCTGCTTTGTGTGACTGACAGTCCTCCTATCCAAATCTCTGTCCATTGAGCTGCTTTGCGATTTGGTTTGTTGCTCGCATATCGAAATCTGGCTCTTGGCTGTGACCATGCATACAGGTAGTGCAAGGAGGAAGGATAAATACTGTGTTAAGTTTGCTCCGTGTTTTCTTCTTCTTCTTCTTCTGTTCCCCTTGCCTTTGATGCTTCTGGTTAGTGGGTTGTAAAATAATTAATCGGGCAGTGTCGCAGCAAAAGGACCATACAGCAGGTTACAGGAGATGAAACGGACCCGAGTGCGAGTGCCCTACGGATACAACGAGGGGATCCTCTAGAGAGAGAGGGGATTGGTATCAAGAGGAACCAGTGTGTCTTTATTGCTTTGGGAAAAGTCCTTTTTAGTTACACAAGGGATGTGACTATTTATAGCCTCTCAACTAGGGTACACGAGATTACAATCCCCACAACTAGAAAGGACTTACGCCGGTAGGGACTGCAGTTTTTTCCTTTTCCTAGACGTAGCATTCGGTCCATGGTGGCTCCTCTTGGACTTAGCCCATCACGACTGTTGTTCCGGTCCACTGGCGATCCTCCCCTCTCGCTGTGTGCGAGGTATTTCCATAGCGAATGGCCCAGAGGCTCCTTGTTATTTGCGAGATTATCTAGGGCGAGGGCCCTCGGATTCCCTTCGCTTCTGGACATAGCGTGCCTTGTGACGATGATGCCCTTGACAGATTTTCTGTACCGTTCGGCAATTCAAAGGTGTAACTGGGACGCTTCAGCAGAGCCGAAGGAGGGTCCTTGGTCTGGTGTTCTGGATGCACCCTCAAAGGCCTTCTTTGACCCTGTGCACCCTTCGGCCCTCCAAGGTGTACTTTGTACCCTTTGGAGGAGCCAGGGCGCACTTGCGGTTGGGCGCCCTCAGAGACCCTAGGCCCTCGTGCGGCCTTTGTCGGGTTGTTGGAGCCAGTAGGTCAACCCTAGGACAGGCGGATAGCCTTGACAGGTTTACTTGATCGGCCTGTAGAAGCTAGCAAGGGATCTTCTTCATTCTGGAGTTATCTCTCTAATTTACTTGATCGGTTCGGTGATATCACTAGATGCATGCTGAGGCGAGAATAAGCGGCCCAGATCAAGAAATTGTACATGTTTGCCATGCTTGATCTAATATTAGATTTTGAGAAATACTATGGAGCAATATAGGGTTGCAACGATATAGGTCCTAGTCATCCAATCTACCCCCCTCCCCCACACATTAATCATAAGGTTGTGTCTCCTTTGCACCCCTCTTTTATTTCTTTCTCTCGCTCATATCCCTCTCTCCCGTGCTCGGCCGAGGAGTGCAGTTGGCGACACGATGGAGGTAAGTGGCTACTCCATCCTTCACTTCCAGCGCACTAGTGTCGTTGTAAGTAGCCGAGTTGGTCAAAATTATCTGGAACTCGTTGAAACCTTCTTGAAACTTTGATTGAAACTCCCCGGTTGGAATTTGTGTTATAAAATCTGAAACTCGGTTTGAAATTTTTCTTGGAATCTTTGAGAAACTTTTAGAAACATGTGAAACTCGATGAAATATGAAACTTTTAAATATTCTCACAAAACTTATTGGAACATCGTAAAACTTGCTGCTACACCATTGCAACACTGTCTTCTTCTTCTTCTTCTTCTTCTTCTTCTGTTTAGCAGGTTTTTCGTGTCCACGAGCTCCTCTGGCATGTCGTTACGTTGTGTAAAAAAAAGCTAGCTAGTCGAGAGTGAGCATGTCGTGCTAGCGAGACACGTGCTCGTTTGCCTGAAATTAAGAAGAGGAGGAAGAGGAAGAGGCCACGTAGGCAACGCAAAGCACCGAGCTAAATCGAGAGCACGCAGCAGCCGGACACGACAGCGCATGCATGCATGCATGCAGCGCCGCCGCCGTTGCACGCGTAAGCGTAAGTCCTCCGCACCATGTGCCACGTAGGCAGTCGCCATGTGACACGTGTAACTCATCCTCTCCGACCCCTATGGCCGTCGTATCTGCTTACTTATACCTGCACTCCTGCTCCATCCACGTCGTCGACGGCCTCCATGAGCCTCCGGCGATCCACCACTGCTAGGCTAGCGTACGATCGGCGCCCGCAGTTCGCACTTCACGTACAGCACTACTAGGACTAGCTACGTACGATACTCCTGCATGCTCTCCTAGCTAGCTAGACATGGCTTCTTATTCAGTAGCCGCGAGGCAGCCGGAACCGGCGGCGCCGAGCATGATGGCGCGGGTGGACCGGTTGGTGGGCTACCTGGAGGAGATGCGTGGCAGCACCCGTTCCACCTCGCCCTTGAGCTTGTCGGCCGCGAGCACGCCTCCGCGCTCGCGGGGGAGCTGCCTGCCGGCGAAGGAGGCGCTGCAGGAGGCGCAGGCCAAGGGCAGCCTCGTCGACCGCATCGCCCACCTCGAGAACCAAGTCCTCAAGGTATACATACATATATATGCATGAACGAACTAGGAATTAAGATTAATCGTGATGCATACCGCATATTTATGCAGATGGAGGATGGCATGGAGATGTCGACATCGGAGATGAGGATGATGAGTAGGAGCCCGAGCAGGAGCGGCGGCAACAGCGGGGACAAGGACGCGCAGGTGCGCAACAACAAGACGAAGACGAAGAAGACGAAGACGACGACGACGACGGCGGGGTTGAAGAGCCTGGTCAAGACCTGCGTCAGGGGTAACCTCAAGACCAAGGACTAGCGGCTAGATCGTGCGTGCTACTGCTATCTGGATCACATACCTTTTTTTCTTCTTCTTCTTCTTCTTCTTCTTCTCTCTAGCTTCGCTTCCTGTAAATTTTGTGGATACATAACGTACTTAGCCCGTGCTTGGCTACCGATTAAAAAAATATCATATCATATCATATTACTCAGCATGTCGAGTTCAGCATCGGCCTACACCTCCTGGCTCAGTCACGCAGCTTCCATGCATATAGGGTTGAGTTGGTTCCTACACTTTCACTTAATTTTGGCTCACAATGTTATTGTATTAATTTTCATGGTTTTGGTGTGTCTCTACTCAGTTTTTTTTCTTCTTCTTAGGTTCGTTCCTGACTCAACCTGAAAATAGATAATATATATGGAGCATGCACTACACCCCCTCATGCTACACATGTGTGTCTCCACTGCACACTAGCTAGATATTTTGTGGAGGCTCCGGGATGCCATGGAGCACACAGTGATTGACCCATGATTAAAATTTAGATTGAGTGGGACATAGACCAATGCTATTATTCAGTAGCAAAGCAAGACACACAATCCACATTGCAATCACATTAATAAGATCATTTGACACTAAGACTCAAAACTATAACTATAATATGCATGTGAATATATAAAGATGAAGGTAAAATATAGAAGATTGTACCTCATTAATGAAGTTTACACAATAATTTACCACCAAAACACCAAATTATTGAACATACTAGTTTTTTTTTAAAAAAATGAACCAAAAGTAGATGGATTAATGAGTGTTAAGATTAAGTGATCATAAATCATAAAAAATATTGAATATTGACAAACTAAAATACATACCGCTGAAGCATTAATTTTGTGTACGTAGGAGGCCGAGGTGATTTTGTGTTGATACTAGGGATCAAATATGAGTTGACCCTGATTGTTGATTTGGAACGCGGCACCAGCCATCGGCGAGAGGATGTCCTCGTTTGCTTGTGGATGCATATATGCCCCAAACTGACCGATCAAGAAAGTGACACCGTCGATCAGAAATTTCGAGAAACCTAGGCTAGGCACGCGATCCTTAATTCCACAGCTTCTTCCATCCCATGGAGATGCATGGAGATATGGTTGAGGCCTCTCGGTGAGCTTGTTGGCGTAGGGATCAAAACTACACATGCGAACAAACACACACACACACGTACTCTGAAATATAAAGAAGACAGTTTTTTTAGTGCTGCTAAAACATCACAGTTTTTCCTCATTTGATCATCTCCTTTTATTTTGTACAATAGACTCGACATGTAACTTGCAATTAGTGCTCTACTAACTATGCCCACAACAGCCACTATGGTCACTAACCACCCGTAGTGCGGCCATTTCTAGTCCTTAATGCCACATGCAAAAAAACTAAAATACTCAACGTGTGCGTGCTATCAGTTAGCCATGCAAACAAACACTAATGCTACATACAAAAGCTAATTAAGTCAATATTATAGCTAACATTTTCCCTCTAATATTAACATGTTGACTTACCGTTGCAGATCGTCTGTAACCTATTGCCACACGCAGAAGACTAACTCACGCCATCAGTATCTCCACTAGATGGATGTATGCAGCTACTTTGAAGGAGAACTAATTCATCTCACGTGCACACATTCTCAACTAACTCAAACACATCTAGAGTTAATCTCACGCTCGGCTACATGTACATGCTCACGTCCTCATAACTACATGCACTAACCACTAACATATGACTGATCTAATAACACATACATGTGCACACAACTGCTGACTTCACTTGACTGCCGATCAGACCGGCCGAGTCTAACAACAAATCCTAAAATCGCAATTTCCCAAAACCAAACTCAAACTTCGACAATACATGCAAATCAAGCATAGTTAATTGTTCATCAGAAACCATGGGTGGCCTCCAGACGGTCTCACAGATTAGGATAAATTAAAACTGACCTAAAACTGTGAGTGAAAAACAAGGCAAACAAGTCCTAAAAGTCAGAAAGTTCAGACAAATCCATAAACCTGCTCTTGAACATTAATTAGCTGCGTCTGAAAACCCACAAACAAGGGAATCAAACCCAAATATCTGAGCTTAGACAAGTAGTAGTATGTGGATGAGAAAAACGGAATTAACCCGCTTAATTTAACACGGCATGCAGGTCAACCCAAGTCTGAAACTCTGAAGAAAACCCCACATGGATATAGCAAAACCACAAAGGTGCATTCTTTTTTTGTCCTTGTCTGATGCAAAATTAATCCTGATTGAAAACAGGCATGCATACACTAAATCATCTGTCTATTATTTCTCCCGTGTCACTGATTCAGCCAGCATTCTTAATTTCCTTTTCTCCTGCAGGTGGCTTGCTTGCAGATCGATGATTAATTTGTTTATGCATGTATAGGTTCAGAGGAGAGGAGAAGACGGAACAAAGAAATAGTGCTCACCTAGTTTTGTTCCACAGCAAGGGCTTTGCCTATGCACATTCTTGTACGCCACTAGTCAAAATAAACTAGCCCAATTGGCAATTGGAAGATGACCAGTACTCCACATGTTGACTTCATGGCTGCAAAACATATCAGGAAATGGATGAAACTACATGCACATTTTCAACTAGTATTTCTCCTTGTCATAAACAATTGGACAGGTGATTATTTTATACTCGGGAGTACAGACGTCATGGATACACCGGTAATCCGGCCTTTCACATGACAAAGCGATTAGTTCAGCTTCTCTAGGGCGACAAATCATACTGGTACTATTTACAATTGTAGTCGTAAGGGCGGCCCACTGCCCCAACAACCCAGCGACGACCGCAAGAAGGCCCACCTAGTACACCTTTGAGAGGACTCCGAATGGCCAAGAGCTAGAGGTGCAACGAGGCCCCCGAGGGTACCTAGGACCAGAGTTAGAAAACCCGGCCGGTAACCGCCGGTTACCGGCCGGTAACCGGTTTACCGGTTCGGGCCGGTAGGAAAAAAACCGGCCGAAATTTTTTTTTTTTTTGATTCCTTTGCATGTGCAGCAGGCCCCCTAATGCACCTTTATTCCTTTGGCTGCTCCCCACTTCAATTTGTCTTCATTTTGCTTAATGATTGCCTCCTCTTCCCTTCCTCTCTCCCTCCATTACTTCATTTGCACAACCAGGGCAGCAAGCCTCCTCTTCCCTTCCTCTCTCCCTCCATTACTACATTTGCACAACAAGGGCAGCAAGCCTCCCTCCCTCTCCCTCCATTAATTTGGTTCCACACACCCAAAGAGCAAAGAAGACAAGCACAAGCAAGGGAGAGCAAAGAGGTTTGAAACTTTTTCTTCTACTTGTGGAGTTTTTGAGTTCATTGTTTGTAGGGACGAAAGAGAGATCGTAGTGTAGGAAACCATCTTGAATGCATATGTAGAGGGTTGCACATTTGGACCAAGGGTGAAATACTAGAGTAATTATAGTCAAATACAATGAACCAAGGGTGCAGAATCATTTGTTGTAACATGTTCTTTGTAAAGTATGGATAAAATGTACTACAAAAACAAGATAGCAAACCGTAACCTAGAGTAGGAGGTGAGGACATGACGCAAGATGCACTAACAATTTTCATCTTGTATGCATTATTGTAGGTGATGGCTTCTAAATCCATCAATGTTTGGGACCATGGAGAGAGACTAGGAGGTCTTTGGTTGGAAGTGCAGATATTGTAATCTAACAAAATCAAAGTGAGGTGTCACTGCCTAAAACAACATCTTCCGGAGACACGGAGATGTTGTTGCTTGCAATGGGGTTCCGTGAAGTCAGAAGGCTCATCTTGGCAAGTCTTGAAGAAGCGAAGGCAAGAAAGAAATCTCTTCAAGATGAACGATCGCGAATGGAGGAAGCCGCAAGAGAGCTCAGAGCTCGTGGTCCTTCATATGAAGATACCTTTGATGATAACGAGGAAATGCAAATGGAATGGGCTCGTCGGGAGTCGGTAGAGTTACATCAGATGCAACAAAGAGCTAGAGCCAGGGGTGCGACGTTTGAACATGGTGGTGGTAGTGGAAGTGGTGCGGAAGTGGGAGTGGAAAGGGAAGTGGAAGTGGTAGAGGTAGTGGTACAGAAGCAATGCTTTTCAAGGATGTTTGGCAGGTCACAGTCCATGAGAGTTGATCCTGATATTTTGCGCAGTCGGGCACCCGTCCAACCCCACATTGATACAACACTTCGCGGAGAAGCAAAGTCAAAACTTGGGAAAATTTGGTCAAAGTGGTTCCATAGTAATGACATTCTTTGGAGTTAAGGCCGAGTGTCCTTATTTTCGTGCCGCCATCAAAGAGACACAAGAACTTGGCCAAGGGTTCCGTCACCAAGAGGGCATGAAATCGATGGGACATATCTTGATGCCAACGAACAAGAGGTCAAGGAGTACGTATCACAGTTCAAAGAAGACTGGGATATATATGGAGTCTCTATTATGTGTGATTCTTGGTGGGCCTACACAAATGAGTATCGTTAACTTTATGTTGTACTGCAATGGAAGAATGTTTTTCCATAAGTCAGTGAATGCAACTGGTGACATACAAAATGCTGACTTTTTGTATCGTGAGATTCGTAGAGTTGTGGAAGAAGTTGGAGTTAAACATGTCATGCAGATTGTGACCGACAATGGTGCGAACTACAAGAAAGCATGCCAACTGGTAATTGAAGAGTACCCAACTTTAGTCTGGCAGCCATGTGCAGCGCACACCGTCAACCTCATGTTGAAGGATATTGGTCAGTTCGAGGAGGTTGATGCAGTTGTCAAGGCGGCTAAGAGGATTTGTCGGTTCCTATACAACCACAGTCGCCTCCATAATGAAATGCGCCAACAAATTGGAGGGGAGATAGTTCGTCCAAACGCCACAAGGTTTGGAACCACATTCATTTTCTTGAAAAGTTTTAGGGATAGAAAAGCAAAGTTCACGAAGTGGATGGTGTCAGATGTATGGAGCTCCAACCATTTGAGCACGACCGAGGAAGGAGAATATATGTATTCCTGCTTCACAAGTAGACAATGGTGGTCCAGTATGGATTGGGTCATAAAATTGGTAGAACCAATTTACCGACTACTCAGATATGTCGACCAACAGAAACTCGCAACAGTGGCAGGAATGGTTGAAAAGACGTACGAACTCAATTTCGAACTTCAAGACGTACTGAAAGAAGATGATGCCACTTATTGTCGTGTCATAAAGATTGTTAATAGGAGAATTGCAATGATGAAGGACCGCACGTACATAGTTCCAGGCAAGTTCATAGTTTCCTAAATCCAAATAAATATCACATATTTGTTGTATTTTTTTTCTAACTCTCTAAGTGTGTTTGTTTGCACAGCATCGTTGCTGAACCCGCAGACCCGCTTCTATAATGTAGGGAAGAATCCAGCCCTCGTCGCTTCCCTGACAATGGCGATTCAAAGACTAGCCGATACACCCGAGGACGCAGTGCAGGCTCTAGGCGAGCTAGAACAATACCGTAATCGACGAGGTTTATTTGCTTCCAATGAGGCTCACATGAGTGCTAGTCGTCATTCTGCAGGTAGGTTGTTATGAACATACATATACATGGAAAATGACCCATCACTATTAGTTTAACACAAATTTTATGTTACTTGTAGCTACATGGTGGATGACGTTTGGAGCGCAGACACCGACATTAACAAAATATGCCTTGCGGATTGTCTCGCAATGTGTTTAAATCCGATGGATGTGAACGAAATTGGAGCACATTTGCATTGGTACATACACAATTGAGGAACCGTCTTGGATACAAGAAACTACATAAACTCGTGTATGTCCACTACAATCTGAGGCTCCGCTTGCAAGAGCATGAGACTAGAAATGAAGATAGGGATGTAGATCCTTTTGGCGATCTAATCAATGCCACTCTGTACGACAGAGAGAACCCAATCCACGAGTGGCTTGATAGCTCCATGATACAATCAGAGCCCCTACTAGACGAGGAAGGTGAGCCCCCATGCCATCTGATTGTAGTTGATGCTATCCCCAAAGGAATTGAATAAAGCACTAGATGATGAACCATTGAAGCGATGGGCAAAGAAAAATATTGGCAAGAGTCATCTTGGGAAAAGGAAATATTGTAGCCAACCAATGAAAAATTGGTCAAGACTTTGCCTCACTTACACAAACAGGGAAACAAGTGCCTGACAGGAAGAAGAAAAAGGCCATTGAGGAGGATATTGTGGCAAGCGACGAAGAAACAGAAAGTCCGCCATCTGATGAAGTCCAGTACCAAGAGTCTGGTGATAGTAGCTCTCCGTCGTCCGATGATGGTGCTGATGGTGGGACTGCTCATGATGCAGGGCAAGACCAACCATTGGAATTCACATGCGAGCAAAACTTCACGCATGCTACTCAGGATGAAGACCACGGTTGTCATGCTTCAAAACAATATCATAAGACCTACACGAGGGGTAAGGGTCGCCAAAAAGATCAATCTCAGCCACATGACTCTTCTTCCTATGAATCGCATGCTAGCTCAAGATCCACTCGGACTTATGGACGTCGAGATGTCAATCTATTGCCTTCTGGAGATGATTCTCATTTGTGGACGTCTCTTCCGATCCTAGTTTCCATTACGGCCTTGTGTCCTTCAATACCAATGCCGAACGTTTACCAGTGGGTCGAACCCACATATTACCAACAACTTTACAATCATTGGTTACAATATGCACACGAAACACACACTTGGGATCAATACAAGGCTCACCTAGCACAATTTGAAGGACATATACTCTATGATAACAACGACTACATTGCACAACCTTCGCGTTTCGACAATGTATTGGTATGAATTACTTCTCATTATTGTTTTTGTATGCTAGTCAAGCTATCGCTCATTATCATTAGCTTATGTTTTTATTGTGTTACATGCTTTAGAATACTTGGACGAGAGGATCTGCTCCGAGAGTGAAGCAACCAAGGATGACTTTTATGTACATCTTGAAACATTTTCCCATTAATATTTGCATTATTCTAAATTTAAATTTCATAATTACCATTTTCCCCAAATTCCGGTTTTTCCGGTTTTTCCCCGGTTCGACCGGTTATCGCCGTTTAAGAATCGGTCGTTATTCGGCCGTAATCGTCGATTATCGCCGCAGAATCGTCGATTACGGCCGTAAAATTTGGAGTTCAAAAATCAAAATTTGAATTCGCCCGGTTTTTTGAAATTTCGAGAACCGCATTCTATCGCTATCGCTTCGGGCGGTATTTCAACCGGTAGCGAGATTTGGATCCCTGCCTAGGACACCTTCACAGAACAAGACACTAATACACACTAAGTTCTCTTGCTGCACCCATACGACCCCTATAGCCATAGGGTTTTTTAAGTGTAGATCTATAATCTCATATACCCGGTCGGAAGCTATAAATAGCTGCATCAATACACACTAACTTTTCTTGACGCCGGTCTCCTCTCTCGAGGATCCACTAGCCCCCCTCGTGGTGACCAGGTACACATTTTCTTTACTATTTGGTCTTGTTGCAACGACAGTATGTTGCCCCAAGTTCGGAAAGCATGCATGTGTTTATTTATCAAGGGGGAAAAAGGAGAGAAATAGGGAGCAAAATCAATGGACCAATTGGTTGGTTCCGTTCAATGTATAGTCTTCTCAGATGAGATGAACAAGGTGCAATAGCAGTGGAGAAACAACAATTTTGTTTCAAAAGAAATTGGGGAACAACAGAGTACACGATGCCTTCTTCAAGACTCAAAAGAGTAATGCAGAGTAACATGAAAATTTGTATGCGTATGCGTGCGCTATCTCGGACCCGACAGCTGCTGCGCCGACACGCACGACGGCGGCGACCAGCTGCTGCTCGCGCCGCCTGCTGTCATGTCCGAGCCTTTCCCCTTCCCCTTGCCCCCGTCCGTCCACCCGCCGGGCCGGACGTCGACGAGCCCGCGCCCGTACATCCTGAGGTACCCCAGGAGCTCCGTCCTGGGCGCGCCCACGTCCATGCTGCCGTCCAGCATTCCGGACACCGCCGTCATGCCCGGCCGCAGCGCCGCGTCCTCGTGGAGGCAGCACAGCGCCACGCGCACCACCCGCGCCACCTCCGCGACGTCCGCCCGCCCCTCCAGCCTCGGGTCAGCGAGCTGCTCGTGCCGCCCTTCCTCGTGCAGGTCCAGCGCCAGCGCCGGGAAGTAGCTGCTCCGCTCGCCGCCGTCCGACGACGCGCTGGTGCCGCCCATGCCCGACCAGCTGTGGTCCTTCTTGGAGTTCTTCCTCCCTCGCACGATTTCGAGCAGCACCATGCCGAAGCTGTAGACGTCGGCCTTGTCGGTGATGGGCGCGTTCATGAGCCACTCCGGCGCCAAGTACCCGCGCGTGCCGCGCATCGTCGTGAACAGCCCCGACTGCTCCGGGCTCATCAGCTTCGCCAGCCCGAAGTCGGCGATCTTCACGCCGCCGTGGTCGTCCAGCAGGATGTTCTCAGGCTTCACGTCGCAGTGCAGGATCTTGCGGTCGCAGCCGGCGTGGAGGTACGCGAGCCCGCGCGCCGCGCCCACGCACACGCGGAGACGGTCCGGCCACTCCAGCGTGGCGGCTCCGGCGCGGAAGAGGCACTGGTCGAGGGAGCCCCGGTTCATGTACTCGTACACCAGCAGCTGCCGCGCGCCCTCGGTGCAGAAGCCGCGGAGCTTCACCAGGTTGACGTGGTGGACGTTGCCGATGACGGCGATCTCGGTGAGGAACTCGCGCCGGCCCTGCGTGCCGAGGTTGTTCATCCGCTTCACGGCCACGGTGGCCCGGTCGGGGAGCTCGCCTCTGTACACGGAGCCGAAGCCGCCCGAGCCGATCTGCGACTTGAATCCGTTGGTCGCCGCGTCGAGGTCGGCGTACGTGAACCGCGCCGGCAAGCCGGGGATGAGGACCTCGTCCTGGTCGCTCTCGGCTTCCTCGCCGGCCGACGGAACATTGGAGGACGTCTGCGATGACAGCATCGGCAGCTTGAACCAGCTGCGGTGCCTGCCGTCGTGCTTCTTCACGCCCTTCTTGTTAGTGAGCTGCTGCCGGCGCCGCCTCAGACTCGGGATGGAGAAATCATCATGTGTTGATGATGTTCAAGACAAGATCCCGAAGTGAAGAAATCATCATGAGTTGATGAGTGTCAAAGTTAAAGACCCGGACTTGAAGTGTTGATGTGCGTCATCAAGCTTCAAGAAGATGCAAGGCAAAGGTATGACTAGCTAGGGCTAAGGATGTGTTCCTAGTCTTTACCGGTCTTGGTGTTTGGTTGGAAGACCGGATTGCTAGTATAGGTTTGCCGTACTATTAAGAGGGATCTTGACTAGTAGTTTGAGTTAGTCATGTGTTGATAGCTCACTATATTTGCTCTAGCTCATCTATGCATGGAGCTATTATTTGCGAATGTGTTTTGCAAATAGCCGATGCTCATGCATTCAACCCTTGTAACATGTGACTTAAGTTTGCAAATGCGTTTTGCAAATGGTGTAAGTCCATGTACCTTTTCCTTGTGGTATGATTCCAAAAGTTGGCAAATGTGTTTTGCAACTTGTTGGGAATCTTGCTTGTGACCCTTGTTGGCATGGCTTGTCAATTAGCAAATGTGTTTTGCAATTGAAGTTGTTGAAAAGCCATTTCGATTTTGTCAGAAAATCGGAAGTTCCGGCTCTTCGGCTGGAAGTTCCGCACCGACGGTCCGATTTTCCGCGGCCTGCTTTTTTCAGAGAGCGGCGGTTTAGGGACTTAGCCGATTTTCCAAGTGCGGAAGTTCCGAGTGTTAATAGCGGAACTTCCGATTAATCGGATGCTCAAATCCGCGGTTGGTTTTTTCCAGAGAAGCACCATTTTGGGGACTTAGCCAAAATTCAATGTCGGTAGTTCCGCTATGTGTTGAGCGGAACTTTCAAGAATCGGATCTTCCGATGTTTAGTTGGCGGTAGTTCCAAGACTAAAAATCTAACGGCTAGTTTCTCGTCGACATAGCCGCTGCGGTGCCTTTTCTCTCTCTGCGGTAGTTCCGCCTTTGTACGGCGGAACTTCCGATTTCCCGATTTTTCAGGGTTTGTCTCCCAACGGCTAGTTTTTGTGTGTGGGCTATATATAGCCACCTTGGCCGTTGGGGAGGTTCTTGATGTTGCTAAGAACTATTGTGAACTCTTTGTGAGCCTCTTGAGCTAAGAGCAAACCTCTATTCTCTTTGTGCATGTGTTGCACTTGGTGAGATTAGAGAGTAAACCCTAAGTGCATGTGTTGCCTTAGGTAGTGGATTGTGTATCCACGTGAGCGTTGACACTTGATTAGTTCAAGTGAAAGTTCGGATTTGTTACTCTTGGTGTTTGCCGACACCTAGACGGCGTGGAGGCTGTCGTGCTCGGTGACCTTCTCAAGAAGCTTGTGAGAAGGCCCGACGGTTGTGAGTGGTTTGGTGCTCGCCATCTCGGAGTGGAGGAAGAGCAACCATAGTTGAGCGAGGTGTTGGTTCGGTTTGGAACCGGTCCAAGTGTTGGACTTACCTCTGAGGTGTGTGCTCATTTGAGGAGCCGGTCCAACGCGGGTTGGGCTTACCTCAACGTGGATTAGGGGAGACCGGCAAGTCTCCGAACACCACGGTAAAACATAATCGTGTCATCGTGTGTTTACTTGTGCTTTACTTTGAGCAATTTACATTCTTGCTTTAATTGCTTATATATCTTGTATGATTGCTCATATTGTATTGTGTTCATATTGTCGGTGCACTTAGTTGAGCCTAGTTGATTTAGGTTTTAATTGTGCAAAACCAATTCGCTATTAGCTTCGTGATTTATATATTGATTTAGCGCGAAAGATTTTTAAAACCGCCTATTCACCCCCCTCTAGTCGGCCACCTCGATCTTACAAGTGGTATCAGAGCTTGGTCTCTCGTTGATTAGACTTAACCGTCTAGAGAGTAAAGGATGGCGACTAGAGATTTAGTGCACCTAGGTGAAGCACCTATATTTGATGGCACAAATTATGCTCAATGGAAAATCCGCATGTCTTGTTATTTTAGGGCCATGAGTCCAAAAATATGGCGGATTGTAGATGTAGGCTTTTCTCCTCCATTGGATCTTTTTGCTCCAACCATTGAGGAAGAGAAATGCTTACATCTCGACGCTCAAGCTACTAACGCCTTATTTAGTGCTTTGAGCGTAGACCTTTTTGATGCCATATGCAATCTCAAGAACGTTCATGAGATGTGGACATATTTTCAAGATCAATATGAATTATCCACTTCAACTAGTGATGATTGCACACAAGAATGGATGTCGGAAGAAGAATGCTCAACTTCAAGCTCCGACAACGAAAATGAGGACTCCTCAACTCCCTCCACATCAACTCAATGCTTCATGGCTAAAGGTAATAATGAGGTAAACGAAAATGAAGAACCCACCTATGATGAGTTGATGGAAATGTTAGAAGACTTAAATGAATATCTTGGCAAGGAGAAGTCAAAATTCAAAGTCTTGAAGAAAGAATTTCTTTCTCTCAAGGATTCTTATGAAGAGCTAAAAGAAGCTCATGAGACTCTCCTTCTCAAGGATCTTAATAAGTCCAAGGTGGATATAGGCATTACATGCAAGTTATTAGATGATATGCCATGCGTAGTTCCTACATCTTGCATCTCATCTAAGGCTAATGTATCCACCTCATGTGAGGATTTAATTGATATGCCTTGTTGCTCCAAAATAGATGCTACTATTTCCTCCATATCTTGCAATACTAACATTGTAGAGGAAAACAATGAGCTCAAGGCCCAAGTCAACAAATTGAAGAATGACTTGGAAAGAGGCCTAAAAGGGAAGGCCACTCTTGACGATATATTGAGCAAGCAAAGACGCTTGCAAGATAAGAGTGGAATTGGCTTCACTCCTAAGAAAAAGGAGACAAGCAAGACAAGGCACAATGCAAGGCACACGAAGAATATCAAGTGCCATGGATGCAAAGGAAAGGGCCACTTCGCCTCGGTGTGTCCTAACAAGATGAATGACAAGCAATTGTCATCAAAGAAGAGGCAAACCGGCAAGGAGCAAGTAAAGAAGGTAAAAGACGAATACAAATTTCGGACTTGCTACAACTGCCGGGAAAAGGGACATATGAGTAAGGATTGTCCCAAAGGTATCACTCCTAAGCCCATTGTTTATAATGATCAATATTTGCTTAGGAAGGATATTAATGGCAATGTGTTTGCTAGAATGGTTAGTTCACATAAAACTAATGCTAGGGCCATTTGGGTGCCCAAATCCATTGTGACTAACATTCGTGGACCCAACCTAGTTTTGGGTACCAAAATGCGCTTAAATGCTTAATAGGTACTTGGAGAGGCATTGGAGACTTGGCTTATTCATATAAAGATGGATGTCATCATATATCTAATTGGAGCCAAGCTTGAGGATTATCGCTTCATATCAAGAACCAATGCCCTCACGGTAACAAGTACTTATATTGAAGTATCTAGCCCCTTATGCCTTGTGTAGGTTGCATTTCATGAAAATCTTATTGAAAGGGGTGTTCTTGCTCTATGTTCATAATGTTCATTATTTATATCTTGAGCAAGTTGTAGTGGCACATTAAGGGGGAGTGCTAAATCATAGCCATGTATATCACATCCCTAAATGTGCCCAAATAAATTAAGTGCTAGTATTGTGTTTCAAAAATGAGCCTTTTAGCCAAAAGTCAAAAATTTCATAATTATTAGTAATTCTTTGAAAAACTAGTTGCAAAAGGTGTACAAATGCTTTTCAAAGATTTACCAAAGGTTTTGGCTTTAGAAAAATCTATTTTAAGTGAAAATGAGTTTATGTCCAAAAGCTTACATTATAGCATCTTGTTTTTGACCAAAACTAGATCTTTGTGTAAAATCTATTATAAAAGGAATTTGAAAATCTTGACAAAAGAAAAATCCTAGAGTTGGTTATTCTAAACAATTTTGGTATTCAAAGAATTTCCAAAAGACCAACCTAGAAAAGTTATTTGATTTTGAAATTAGTCCAAAATCCTACTTTGACCTAAGTGGTCACTTTCTAGCACTTAAGTGAGTTTTCCATATGAACCAAATTATTCATATGAAAAGGTTCAAAATGGTATTTATGACTCATACACAAAATTGGATGCTTTAAAATCAACAAAATGTTTTCTTTGAGTTGTTTTGATTAATTTCATGAAAATGAGGCTTCATTTGCAAAATCAAAGCTAAATTCATAAAAATTATTTTCTTGGATAGACATTAGTCTTTTAATGTACAATGATCCTGAATGATATTTATTTGAGTGCAAAACTAGGGATCATTTGCATAAAAATCAAATTCCAAGATCTTTCTGAAGTGTCGGAAAATCGAACTTCCGCCTTCTAGGTGCGGAACTTCCGTTTTCCTAACTTCCGCCGATTGATTCATGAGCTTCGCTTTCGCTCTCTTCCAAGCGTCAGAAAATCGAGCTTCAGGTACTCAAAGCGGAACTTCCGTAGTCCGGAACTTCCGCCTTTGAAATGCGGAACTTCCGCTTTCCGGTAGCTGAGAGACTTTATTGCACTGCGGTTCCTCCGTTTTATCTCTCTCCACTCCACCAGCCTCTCTTCTCCCGAGCCCTCTCTTCTCCAAATACTCCACCAAACTCTTTGATCCTCTTCGTTTTTCTTCAAATCTCAACCGACAAATTGCTTCTCCAGGGTTCAATCACTCCATTCCTCAAGGTATTTCCAATCCCCTTTGGATCTATGCCTCTCATGAACCCTAGGTTTGAGTTTTTGGGGGAAAATGAAATGTGGATGAAATCTGTGGTAGATTCTTGGGCAAACTAGTTTATTCAGTATTGTATGATGTTTATGCATCGATTCCATGGACTCAATCCATCAAAATACTGAAAAATCAAAATTTATCATTGCCCTAGAGTCGGTCCAGGAAAATCGGAACTTCATTGTTGAGAGCGGAACTTCCGCATGCGGTAGTTCCGCGCTCAACTTTATGAGCTTCCGATTGTCCTGACAGAACCTGAGAATTTCATCTTCTTTTGATTCAATCTTTGACACTTCATCCATTGTTGTTCTTGAAGATGCCAAGGATGAAGATGGCAGTTCCGAAGCACTATTCAGATGCTGGCGCATCTTCTTCAAGAAATGAGGAAGAATCTGAAAATTCAGAAGAAAGTGCATCAGGAGAAGAATCTGAATATGAATCTGATGAGGAACTAGGAGAACCGTAAGAGATGGAAATTGATCTTAAGGGACTCACACAGACGACTACACTATTCTTGGGATAAGGATCAATATTCACTTCCGTGAAATTGCGGCGACCCTCGCTTTCATACCAAGTTTCAAAGACAAGTCTATGATCTCTTTTATGGACCATCCAAACCATTTGCTGATCACAAGTATATCAATTGGTCCTATCTCAACGGACTTGACAGATATGAGGGTACATACAGCTCTTTCAAATGAGGATTCATAACTTTGTGGCAATAAAATGCAATTATAGTGATGAGATCATCAAGCGCTTTATGCCACAAGATGCATTCCTCCGATTTTTCAGCTCTCCGGATGACAGGAACGTGAGGTATTCTTGCACAAAGCGCTTTTGAACATGCATTGAATATCCATCAAGCTTAATATGAGAAAATCTATGATGGAACAGATTCTCCCTCATCGCTCTGGATCAATTTTATGACACCACTCAAAGATTTGTCCCTGGTAAGATCACAGGACTTCTTCCTATTCCCAGCTTGGTAAATAGGATCATTAACCATACCATGTTACCAAAGAGTGGGAATTATGATGCTATTAGAGGACATGTTTGGAATATATTGGAATGCATCATGCATGGAAGAAAGTTTGATGTTGTGGATGTTATTATAAGGGAGATAGCAGGAACAAAGAATGATCGAGTCAAACGGATAAACTTTGCACCTTACATTATGGCTTTGATCGTTAAACAAACTGGATATAATGGAGCTTTACCTTCAGCACATAAAGCCTATAAACCAAGAGAAGGTCCTCCAATCCCTGCCAATCTTAGGCGTGCTCCAGCAGAAGTACCTGAAGCTGCACCTCCTGCTGCTGCTGCTGCTCCTCCACAAGGTATAGCCACTATGGATCAGATTTATGCCACCTTGTTGGAGATGAGGGCATCCCAGGATACCTTCCAGGAGGCGACCACTTCTAGACTGGATGCGTTTGAGGCAGCCACCTTTGCCAGATTGGATGCTTTCCAAGAGGCGACCACTTCCAGGCTCGACGCCCACTCGGCCAGCCTTGACGCGCTTTCAGCCAGATTTGCCGACAGCTTCCTCCACTGCTCATTTTGGACTGGCGCCGCTGGCTCTCCTCTGGCGGTCCTCCGCCGCTCCTCCAATGATCATCCTCAAGACCCTCCTCGCCGAGCAAGAGTCGCTTGTTCTATTTAGGTCATTAGACCTTGTATGCAAAAATTGTAATATCTTATGACTACCTGGCTGTATGACTCTTATTGTGGCTATGCTATCTTTTGGTACTCTGTGTGAGAACATGTTTTTTATGTCATAATTTATGGTTGCATGAGATGTGGATGAGATGTGATTATGAATGAATATATTTGTGGATGATTATATCTTCTTGTCTCCTGTCGTGGATGTCCTTATTTACAAAAGAAATTCTGTCGAATTTTTATAAAAATCTCTCTCAAGCATTGTTCTTTATGTTCATCTCAACATAGTTTGTGAAAATTGTTAAAATGAGAGATTATCTATATTTCTTTTCAAAAATGGGGAGGTTAGTTGAATATGTTTCAACTATCATTTCAAGTGGTTCTCAATGTTTTGATTTGCTTTGGGGAGAATGTTACGATCAATAGGTTTATAACCTATCCTTGTTTCTCCTCTCACATCTTGAGAACAAAAATTCCACCTTGGTCATATAAGTTCAATTTATACTTTTTGTGACCAACCTCATTTTTTTGCAAGTGGTATCATTTGCAAATACTCCTTTTGGCTAAGATTTGTCTTGTGTTTTTGGGTGATTTATGCCAAAAGGGGGAGAATGTTTTTATCAATATTGTTCATTTGGATGTTTGATTTGTTTAGACATACCAAAAGAGGGAAAATGCATGCTTTAGATGTGTAAGGGGGAGAATGTGTTCACATGCATTTTGTTTAATGCTTTATGTTTCACCCCATATGATGCATAGACATAGTTCATTAGTTTAAATTCTTATCTTATGTCTATGAATATCCAAATGTTGTTATTGATAATGGATTTGTCATCAATCACCAAAAGGGGAGATTGAAAGATCTAGACCCGCCATTATGAGTTAATGGAGTGTTTTGGTGATTAATGACAAATCCAAATATGAGACTAACTCTTTTATCAAGTATCATCTTTATGTAGTCTCATTTGGATATAAAGGTGAAACACAACGAGGTATGCAATCGACATCTCAATTTATATAATGTTGCATTTCTCGGATCCAAAATATAGGATTGAACTCAACCTTAAGTTAAACTTGAATATGTGCATATGACCTCATTACACATTTGTGTATGCACACATTTAGGGGGAGTTTTATCCTATACTTTGTGGTTTCATTAGTATTGATCCATATTCCATTTTCCACATATACTAAGGATCTTTACGTTGAAACAAAACCTTTGAGTATACAAAACTTGTGTAGTTCAGATATACTCATGTTATGAGTATATAGAACTTGTGTAGTTCTTGTATACTCATGTTAGAGTATATATATAACTTGTGTAGTTTATATACTCAATTGTTCTCTCATTTATCATCATTAAATTTATGAAAATTTATGGTTATCATCAATTACCAAAGAGGAAAGATTGAGGTATCTTGTCCCACCATTATGAGTTAATGGTATGGTATGGTAATTAATGATGATCACATTGTGGAACTAACATTTTCCATGAGTTGGATATACGAGGTTATGTTCCAGATGATGAAGACTTGGGATGATCATGAGTTGATCATCAAGTCAAGAGCTTGGTGTAAATGATGCATCATGAGTTGATGCTTATCAAGAAGAGATGATCATGAGTTGATCATCAAGACAAGAGAAGACCCATCATGTGTTGATGCATGTGAAGACTCGGGATGGAGAAATCATCATGTGTTGATGATGTTCAAGACAAGATCCCGAAGTGAAGAAATCATCATGAGTTGATGAGTGTCAAAGTTAAAGACCCGGACTTGAAGTGTTGATGTGCGTCATCAAGCTTCAAGAAGATGCAAGGCAAAGGTATGACTAGCTAGGGCTAAGGATGTGTTCCTAGTCTTTTACCGGTCTTGGTGTTTGGTTGGAAGACCGGATTGCTAGTATAGGTTTGCCGTACTATTAAGAGGGATCTTGACTAGTAGTTTGAGTTAGTCATGTGTTGATAGCTCACTATATTTGCTCTAGCTCATCTATGCATGGAGCTATTATTTGCGAATGTGTTTTGCAAATAGCCGATGCTCATGCATTCAACCCTTGTAACATGTGACTTAAGTTTGCAAATGCGTTTTGCAAATGGTGTAAGTCCATGTACCTTTTTCCTTGTGGTATGATTCCAAAAGTTGGCAAATGTATTTTGCAACTTGTTGGGAATCTTGCTTGTGACCCTTGTTGGCATGGCTTGTCAATTAGCAAATGTGTTTTGCAATTGAAGTTGTTGAAAAGCCATTTCGATTTCACAGAAAATCGGAAGTTCCGGCTCTTTACGGCGGAAGTTCCGCACCTTGACGGTCCGATTTTCCGCGGCTGCTTTTTTCCAGAGAGCGGCGGTTTAGGGACTTAGCCGATTTTCCAAGTGCGGAAGTTCCGAGTGTTAATAGCGGAACTTCCGATTAATCGGATGTTCAAATCCGCGGTTGGTTTTTTCCGAGAAGCACCATTTTGGGGACTTAGCCAAAATTCAATGTGCGGTAGTTCCGCTATGTGTTGAGCGGAACTTCAAGAATCGGATCTTCCGATGTTTAGTTGGCGGTAGTTCAAGACTAAAAATCTAACGGCTAGTTTCTCGTCGACATAGCCGTTGCGGTGCCTTTTCTTCTCTGCGGTAGTTCCGCCTTTGTACGGCGGAACTTCCGATTTCCGATTTTTGGGGTTTGTCTCCCAACGGCTAGTTTTTGTGTGTGGGCTATATATAGCCACCTTGGCCATTGGGGAGGTTCTTGATGTTGCTAAGAACTATTGTGAACTCTTTGTGAGCCTCTTGAGCTAAGAGCAAACCTCTATTCTCTTTGTGCATGTGTTGCACTTGGTGAGATTAGAGAGTAAACCCTAAGTGCATGTGTTGCCTTAGGTAGTGGATTGTGTATCCACGTGAGCGTTGACACTTGATTAGTTCAAGTGAAAGTTGGATTTGTTACTCTTGGTGTTTGCCGACACCTAGGCGGCGTGGAGGCGTCGTTTCGGTGACCTTCTCAAGAAGCTTGTGAGAAGGCCCGACGGTTGTGAGTGGTTTGGTGCTCGCCATCTCCGGAGTGGAGGAAGAGCAACCATAGTTGAGCGAGGTGTTGGTTCGGTTTGGAACCGGTCCAAGTGTTGGACTTACCTGAGGTGTGTGCTCATTTGAGGAGCCGGTCCAACGCGGGTTGGGCTTACCTCAACGTGGATTAGGGAGACCGCAAGTCTCCGAACACCACGGTAAAACATAATCGTGTCATCGTGTGTTTACTTGTGCTTTACTTTGAGCAATTTACATTCTTGCTTTAATTGCTTATATATCTTGTATGATTGCTCATATTGTATTGTGTTCATATTGTCGGTGCACTTAGTTGAGCCTAGTTGATTTAGGTTTTAATTGTGCAAAACCAATTCGCTATTAGCTTCCGCATTTATATATTGATTTAGCGCGAAAGATTTTTAAAACCGCCTATTCACCCCCCTCTAGTCGGCCACCTCGATCTTACAACCATCCATATAAGTTAGATTAGTAGTAGCCCTTCTCAGTTTTAGTATCGTTTAGTCCGCGTAATAGGATCTTTTGCTTGAGTGTCACATTTCCGCGTAATAGGATCTTGTGCTTGAGTGTCACATTTTATTACTTCTTAATAGCTTTTCGGCTATTTGTTCTTTGGGTTAACCGACTCTCCCTAGTTAGATTATTTCGTCTTTCTCCCTTAGTCTCTCTCGTCTGTTGTGTTTTTTCCTCTCACCTATCGTGCTTTTCTTTCTCTCATCTATTAAACATGGGAAGATTTGTTTTAGATGGATCAGACCCGCAACTCAGCAAGTTCCAGTGAATCAGTGGATCCCAACGCCAGCGTTAACCCCAATACACCACCTCCACTGGCCACAATAGCAGACCAAAGTTTGGGTCAGTTTATGGTAGCTTAGACTCAGTTAATGAATTCCATGATGCAGAATATAAATCAAACGTTGAATCGACAGAATCAGGCTACTGCAGCCCTAGTCAACATGATGAACCAACATAACCATACTAGAAAAGGAGCAATAGGATAGGATTAGAGAGAGGAACCAAACAGATGGAACCAGGCGATGGCATAGCCTTTCTTCCTCCTTAGCTCCCTCTCCTCTCTCTGTTCCTTGTATCCCCTTCCCTGCCTATCCCTAATTCCCTGCTACTCCCAGTCTAAAATCAATCCAATTCCCTCCAATTCCTCCTCAATTACCAGTGTTATTTGCATCTAGTGAGGCAGGATCGTAACATGTTACTGAGCAAATTGCCCCTTTGGAATCCGGTGACAACACACCTGGTGTTCATTTTAATAGGCGGGCTCTGTAAGCGAGGAAAGTAACGCTATCTTTAATTGTTGAAATTAGAGTACATGAGTTACACATATATAGATTTACACGTGATCCCTCGGAAAAGAATACGTCACACATGTAGGAAGCCGAGGCACCATCCTGTCTAACACGCCCCCGCAATCAGAACATTGCCAAGGCGGACATTCAAACTGGACCTAAATTCGGTGAAGACGAAAGTCTCGCGGACGACGGTCCAGCGATGATGATCCGGCGTGATGACGACGGTAGACGGGGCGCTCGGAAGGCCGTGGAGGGAGGACCGTGTCGACGAGCGCGCCGCGTCACACCACGACGTCATCGAAAGAGAGGAGCCGCCGGAGAGGTCAAAGCCGAGACGGTGAAATCCGGAGCCGAGGAACGTCGACAGGTCGGCATGGCGGCGTAAACCGATTTATAATTGAAAAAAAAATAGAGAACCCGATTTGAAGATGACCGGGAAAACTCTAATTGGTAGGCGATCGGATGATAGGTGACATGACTTAAACTATGGGTTGTGCAGCCCGCAGGAGAGATCATGGAGATGAGATCATCTCCCAGGGGCGGGCGGCGGAAGCTGTGTTGGCGGCGGCTCAGGAGTGGCACCGCTCTGATACCATGTAAGCGAGGAAAGTGACGTTATCTTTGATTGTTAAAATCAGAGCACATGGATCACACACACACACACACACACACACACACATATATATATATTACAGCTATCATGTGAACGCGTAATTTCTCAGAAGAGAATGCGTCACACATGTAGGAAGCCGATGCACCATCTTGTCTAACAGGCTCGAGATACACATGGATATCGGAGCAGCACTTCATTGGCAGCAGTGTTATGTAAACATATCACACATTATATATGTAGTAGTACAAAATTTTACAGCTTTCATTTCTACTAGCTCCCATGTTGGATAAAGGATGAGTATCTGAAATTGCCACAAATTAGTGTGTGTATATATATATGCATCTTGCTCTTCTGACTGAAGTTTGAACAATCTAAAATTGAAGGGCCACAAGTACGAAGTAACTTTATTTTGTAGAATGTAGATTGGAAGTTCCTAGTGGATAATATCTTTAGTTACATGATGGATTCCTAAATCCTAATGCACGTGATCAGGACGTTGCCTCCTGTGGATGTAGTTGTAGAGAGGGAGCTCAAAGAGGAAAGCCAGCTTGATCCACCCAGGCAGGATTTCATACACAGTAGGCGCCAACGGGACAAGAGGGCTGCACACAATCATCGGTAAGCTATATATAGCAGGTAGATATTTAGTTACTCTCTGAAGCTAAAGCAATGGTTGGAGATGGACAGTATATCAAGATAAGAACATGTATATATGTGGATCCATTCTGCAGTCGTTTAATTACTGAAGCAACGGTGCGCTTGGGTAGCTGTGTGATCTCGGATCAATGGCTGAGAGCCTGTGATTGAGTGTGGACTGAAATTAGAACGCAGACAGTTTTTTTTCTGAAAGATTCACCTGGTGGTTTTCTTGTAAAGACGGTATTCCTCCGTGCCACTGAACCGCTTATCAGCAGATTTCTTCAGAGAGAAACAATGAGAATTGTAGATCAGGAAGTATTACAGTGTTAGGGTGTCAGCAAAAATGGCTAAAATTTCAACAACGGTTTCTAACCTCCAGAAGCGGGATGCCACTAACAAAGAGAAGCAACCAGGACAGGAAGACAGGCCCAGAAATTACAAGCCATTCAGCTCCTGAGAGAACTGGAGTTGACGCCACAAATATTCCCCACCAGAGCATCATCTACATATCATACCACACATAGATGGCAATAGCAAACTAGTAGGACTTGAGAACTTTCACTAAAAAGTTGAACGAAATAACAACCTCTTGATATCATTACAAACCATGCCATGTCTACATTGTCAGTTTGTCGGAGATAAAACTAGCGTGGTTGTGTGAAGTAACTCTGATTATGTTAGAAGCTAGGAGATCACATTAGTTTCAGTTGAAAAAGTAACTGTTTAGAAGTTACATTAATGTCTTTAATAATATTAGACATAAATATATTCTTGCAATAGGTATTCTTGAAATATTCTATAGTAGGTTGTTGGTGATATAAATTGGTAAGAGCTGCCTTTAAATGCACAAACATTTCTGTCTAAAACAGTACAGAGGCTTTCCAATCACCAAGTCGAGTTAACTAACCTCACCGAAGTAATTTGGGTGGCGAGAATACCTCCAAAGACCCACATTACACCACTTTCCCCTGTTACCCGGAGAACTCTTGAACAAAAGCTTCTGCTGGTCAGCAGCTGCTTCGATACAAAACCCCAAGAACCACATAGTCCAACCAATGATGTCTTGGGCTTTAATTGAGGGATTTATGTCACTTGCATTCACAATTGTAACTGGTAAGCTGACAGTCCAAACCCAGGCAGCCTGGGTCAATTCAGGAATGAAAAGCTCAGTCAGATTTTGTTCAGAAAAGGACATGGTAGACTCTTCCTCTTTCTTACCAAACATATCTTGACTGATACCTGAAAGAGCCAGAATACTGCTAGTTTGGACAAACTGTTGCGGATCTTATCAAACCGGCGGTCCTCTCCCCATTGCAATATCCTATCGATGTAAGTACATAATACAAGAATTAGGGGCTCACATGGGCATGGTTAATAATTTAAGATGATTCTATCGAGCTAAGGATCATATCTTCCAATTAATGGATTCTGACTGCAGTACACTACTCGATGAAGTTGAAAAATAAGACAGATTAACTGAAACATGTAGAAATAGACTGTCCAACAGTAATTGAGATTAACTGAAACATGTAGAAATAGACTGTCCAAAACTGCAGTGGCACGATCAAGCTAATTCTAATTATTAGGTTCTGAACAGCAATATTTTACTGTTGTTGTTAGTTCAAGTGCTAAAAACAATAAGCTAAGCTATTAACCGCCTCAGACAGACCAACTATATGCAACAAGATCTCAACATCAAGTGATAATTGATCATACATATACAAATTCATGTCTCAGACAGAATTATTCTTAATCTTATAAGCAGATACCTCATTAGTAAAAATAGTCCTAAGCGAAGGCTCCAAACAACAACAAACGCTGTGAGCACAACCTGACAATTGAATAAATGTTGAGAAGTGCATGGAAGTTAAGAAGAATAATTGCAATGTTTTGCTCCAAAAATGGAAGTACTTGAATGAATGAATTATGCAGCTGATGAAACAGAGGAAAATAAATACATGTTAGATTCCTTCAGGAAAACATGTATAGGATTTGTCAGCTTTGCTAAGAAGTCACAACGGCATCATCACCAAGTTCATCCTTTTCATTGTGTAAAGGAATTTCATTATTGTGCATTTTCCGAGGCAGATGACCTGGGTATTAATGCTGAAATATACAGCAGTTTTCACGCTGAAGCTAAACATGAGCAAAGCCATGCCAAATGGCCCAACTCTGAAACAACGCAGGATTTTTTTTTTAAAAAAAAACAGAAAGCTTCCAATTTCCATTAATAGAAACCACGTTCTACAGAGTTCGGGAACGAAAAGAAAAGGAAATAAAGACAGAACAGAGACGGCAGGCAACGCTGCTCGTCTGAAACAGAGTTCGACCAAAGCAAATAACTTCCTTAGCACTACAACTTATGTACAACCCAGCAAAAGATAAACTACCCTTCTCCACTGAACAGAGCCCACAAAGAAAGAATGGCTCAGATCTGAAACGATGCAGGATACAACAATAAAGGTTAACTTTCAGTTGGGCAACCTGTTACATATACTGCAGAAACAAATTGTAACTGAGCATCCTAATCAAGATGTTGGGGTTACATCTATTGATTTAGGCGTTATTTGTTTAAGAATTGCGACTGAAAACTGGGCAAAGGTAGTAACTCTGATTAAGTCAACTGCATATCTGGTGAACACGTGCAACAAAGAAAACAAGTTGTGACTGAAAAACTGCATAAAAGTTTCATACCTGACGAAAGTGGCATGTTCCCTTGAAATACAGTGTTAGGATGCCAAGTATACAAAAGTTCGTACTACCTGAAAGAAAGAGATTAAATTTGGATACGTCAAGGAGTAGTTGCATCTCGGCGGGGGTGAAAACAAACACCAACAAATTAAGGATGGGCGGATGGAAGGAGGAAGTAATCAAACAAATCGGATTGGCGGTTACCGGCGAAATCAGTGAGCTTGTCGAAGCGGAGGAGTGCGGTGATGAGGAAGAAGACCATCTGGTACCCAACCTAGCAGCAATTTACACCAACTGAGATTGAGATTCCTCTCCTCGAAGGGGAAGAAACAAGAAATCGGATGGGAAGATAGGTGCGGCAGAGAGAGAGAGAGAGAGAGAGAGAGAGAGGTACTACTTGGACGACTTACAGTGACGATTGCTGTGAGGGCCAAGAAACCCCGCGCAGCCATTGGAGTCGCTCCTTCTTCCTCTTCCCCTTCCCCCCTCGTCTGACCCCTGCACTGCTCCACCTCCGTCCATTCATCACCACATCGCATCCATTCGACGAGACGTGGAGGTCCCCGAACCGCACCATACGATGGCCTCCTCTTTTTCAACTATTTTTTCAACCTCAACCGTCCGATCTAGCATCGAAATTTATGCCACCACCACGCTTCGTGCTGCACGAATGCAACACTTTTCCATTTGGACATTAAATCAAAATGAGATATTTTCGAAAAAAATTCTATATGTGTGTCTCAATTTATATTAGCTATTATAATTCTCAGTTTACCCAGCCCACCCCCCTCGCGCACGTCGCCCCCACTCACGCACGTCGCCCACTCGCTCGCTCCCCTCCTCCCTCCCTCTCCTCCTCCCTCTCCCCACCCGCGGCCCCAACCCGCCTCTCCCTCCCTTCCTTCCTTCCTCCCCCCTCCCTCTCCCTCTCCTTCTCCCCACCCACCCCGCACGCATCCAGCCGCCGCTCAGTCCCTTCCCCCAATCCGCTCGCTCCCTTCCTCCCCCTCCCCCTTCCTCTCCACACCCGCGGCCCCGACCAGCCGCTCCCTTCCTTTCTTCCTTCCCCTCCCTCTCCCTCTCCTCACCCCCCCCACCCAGCCACCGCTCCGTCCCTTCCCCCAATTCGCGCCGCTCCCCACTCGTCGCCATCTGCCTTGCATGAACGCCTCGCCTGCTTTCTGATTTCCTCAGTCCTCAGAGCTAGACCTCAAACCCTAAATCCCAAATCAGCTAATCTCTCATCTCTCGATCTCGCAGGGCACAGGCGGCGGCTTGCTCTGCTCCGACGCTCCGTGCCTCTGTTGCTCGCCTAACGCCTGCTCCTGTGCTCTAGCTCCGAGCGACCGAGGGCGAGCTCTGAGCCTCCGACCTCCGACTACGAGGCCGGTGGCCGTGAGCGGGCGACGGGCGAGGCGGCGTCTAGCGCGCCACGCGCTACTTTGAAGACGAAGACATCCGCATCTGGGCTGGGTGATCGAGCCCGCGAGCCAGGCTCAGGCACATGCTCAGGCTCAGGCTGGGCGGCTGGCAGCCGGCGAGTGGCAAGGCTCCGAGCGACTGGGCAACTCCACAACTGGACGACTGGGCAAGGGCAAGGCCGCGTGCCTCGTTGCGCCGCCGCGTAGCTACCGAATCCCCGTGCGGTGGCCGAGCGGCAAAGGGTTTATTTGGAAGGACAGCGTGCGGATTAGGGGGCAGGAGTTCTCGTCAGGGAGCTTGTTCAAGAGGTGTGTGAACAAATTCTTCTTTTGGGAAATTTTGAGGTGGTGGATTGGTTGTGAATTTGGTGGTTTCCGAATTCCGATTGTTGTAGGATGATGGTGCAGGAGGACCAGCTCTCATTTCCGTCGGACGTACATATGGCCGACGGTGTGGAGGATTATGCACATCAGGTTGCGGAGTTGATTGGGCTGCAGAATGAGTGCAATTTCAATGAGGTTGGGGTAAATTGTTGCCAAAATTCTATGTTTTAACTTGTGCTTTTAATGAGTTTATAGTTTCATAGCCAGTACATGCATGACCTCGGGATTGCTTGCCTTACTCACACGAGCCTCGAGTGATTGCTTACCATTGTTAGAAGGAAATGGGAACTCATGCCAGATCATTGTTCCAAGCAACTGTTACTGTATTTGTGATGCATTTCGAGCCTTGAGCAATTGCTTACTATGCAAATGAGTTTCACTGTTTAATTTGAAGTTCATGTCAAGCTAGGGTCTTGTTCTTATGCTTGTTTGATACTTGATAGTCTTGAACTTGGTGCTTAGGAGTTAAAACTTGTTTCAGTTTTGTTCTAAACATATTAAATATTTGAATCTGGATGTCTTTTCTCGTCCAGAGGTTCTTGACATTCATATGATGTTACAATTTTTAGGAAAATAGGGGTGAAATGGATGTTGATATGGCAGCTCCAACGGCTCAAGTTTCAATCAGGCATGATCTACCAAAGATTGGAATATACTGTTACTTGATTGTGTTGATTTTTCTTATTGATCATAAGAAATATGATGAGGTACACCTGCACTTTGTTATGCGAGCCACTACTGGGCTCAATTTGGAGCTTCCTGTTCTTACAATTTTTAGGAAGATGGGTGTCGGGACCTAAATATGCAAATCTGGACCCTCTGTGTATTCTGCACTAGTCCAGGATCACGCTAGTGCACACAGTGTCAACATCGATGAAATATCACATCCATACAACGAATATAAGAATAAACGAGTACTTTGAATAACAAATAACTGTTGGGACCTTACGGTCGAGTTTTACATTTATTCAGCCATGCAAGGCTGACAATAAAGAATAAACTGCAGCGGAAACGAAGTAAACTCCAGTAGGCTCCCATCAATTTACCACAGACAATTGACTGGGATCAAGACCCTAACGATCAACCTTCGTAGAACTCTTCTTCAAAAGCAGGCGACGACTCCTCCACTTCTATTGATTTGTTTAGCAAGAGTGAGTACACACCGTACTCACAAGTCATACCACAGAATGCATTTATACATGATGGCTTATTCCAAAGGAATGGCTTCTGTGGTTATTTTGCGGAAATGCAACATTTGCAATTGAATACAAATAATAGATTGAAAACATAATTGAAAACAATTAAAGAATATTAATTTAACAATTGATTTCACAAAGGACACACAGTCTAAACAAGTTATTCACACAGCTGTACAAGTTATCTCACACAGCTGACACTTCCCAAATGTTTCATGAAAATCTACCCCTTGTATGAAATTCCCGAGCATGTTCATAACCGAGGACGCAACTATTCGAATAGATTGGTTTAAACACTCTGCAGAGTTTGTACACTTTACCCACACGATGAAATCAACCGGATCAGAGTTGATCACAACAAAACCTTTCAGATACTTCATCTCAAACAATGACACTCCCGATGTGCTTTCCTGCCGGCCAACCGATACACACAACGTTTGGTTACGACACACATCGTTGGGCGTGGATCTGCGAACGAATCCGCGATGTGACATATCACACCTCCAGCCCATCACACAGCTTATATACAATCTGAGTTGTCAATGTCAAGACTCCATAACTTACTAAGTTAGGCCCAGCCCATACTAGGCATGTGGTCGTACAGTAAGGCCCAGTTCAATGGCGCACAAAGTTAAGTCCCTAATTGACTAAGGCAAGACTTCCAGTTTTAACCCAAATCACAAAGTTTATAGCACACAGCTCCACCAATCACACAGATCCACCACTTGCCTCAGTCTAAATCTTTTTCCACCCTATTGATTAAGTGCAACACATACCATCAACGAGTAATAGCACACAACACATAGTTTTATCACACAGTTCCATATTCCATTAATCAAGTTCATAATTGCGACTCACATGAAATGATGACTCATGGCATGACTAAGCAATCTACTCGTATCTAACCAACCCACGTTGATGCTACGATAATACCAACTAGTACTGAATCAATCTAGGATGACAAAAAGATCATGGCATACAATAGACAATGTGATATAACAAATTGGATTAATAACTATCCCAAAAGCATTTAAATAAATACTTGAAATAGAATGCAATACATTGAAACAAAGTATTTTGAAAACTGGGTTCAATATGATCAAAGGTATAACTTGCCTTGGAATAGGTCTAGGTACTGGTATTGATCTTAAGGTGCTCTTTCTTCTGCAAAACTTCCCGAAGTATCGACGTCTACTCGCAAACGAGACAAAAGAAACAAAAATAAATAAATAACAGAGGTAAAACCAACTCCAAAAATCAAATAAAATTCACCATTAAATAGATCTTGATTTTATATGAATTTACAAATTTGAATGGGCTCAATCGGAGTTCGGATGCAAAAGATATGGGCTTTGAAAGTTTTGAAAATCAATTAAAACCCTAATTTGGATTTTAATTTGATTTCCCGAATTATTTTTATAAAGGAAAATCAGATTATTGCGCAATGCTTGCGTCAGCCGAGAATTTCCGGAAAAAGAAATAGATTTAAAACAATTCTGACATGTGGGCCCCACATGTCAGTGACTGGGCTCACGGTGGACTAAGTTCACCGAGCCACGGGATCTGGGAGCCGATGGACTGGGCCACGTGCGCGTGTGCTGGCGCTAACATGGCGACATGAGGGTGACACGCAGGCACAAAAGCTGGCGCGGCGGTTGGTGATGGCGGCATGACGCGGCTTCTGGCGGCGAGGTGGCGCTTCGGGACCGATGGTCACCGGCGTTGGCGGCGAGTCACCGCGGCGAAGGGTACCAGAGCTTCCCATGTTATTGCACACTGTTGGTGCTCTTACCAATGGTAGCAGCAACGACGGTGGCGGCGAGGAAGAAGCGGTGGAGCCGGGTTTTTTGAGTGCGCTCCGGCGATGCTCCGGCGACGAGGAGGGGCGCACGAGGTAGCCTGGGACTTGCTGATCACGGTGGTGCAGTCGGTGGAGCAAGGGCGACAACGACGGCGGCGCAATTCACCGGAGAAGAAGCTTGGCCGAAAACCCTAAATCTTGGATTACGGCGGCGCTAGAACGATCGGGGAGACGAGGGTGGTGGCTCTGGGTTGCGGTGGACTAGGCGATCCTACGGGGGGTATTTATAGGCCCGGGGGACGCCGGAATTGGAAACCCCCAATTTGAGTCCGAAACGGCCGGGATTTTGAAATCCTTGATTCTCTGGGATATCTGCCGGATTCGGATTTGATTCCTACAGAAATAGGTACAGGATAACTCGGGATTTGATTTGGTAAAGTCGGCGCGAAGAATCCGCAACGGATACGCGTTTGTCGGACGAAGCTTGGAGCTTCGGCAATGGCGGGCGAAGGCGCGGGCGCGAGGAAGAAGAAGACTCCGCGGAGACGACGACTCGGTGATGGTCCCACCTGGCAGCGGCAGCGAGGCGCGGGCGAGCAAGCGAGCGAGATTAGCGAGCGAGGCCACGCGGCGAACATCCAACGGAGGAAGGCGGGGTTGAGCGCGAGCGTCCGATCAAAATGAGGGGCACGCGTCGCACATCCAACAGACGAGGGCGGCGGAGATGGATGGCGTCTGCGAGGAATAGTGTTGGGCTTCGGCCCAGCACTGTTCCGAGGGATTTAAATAGATTTTTCTTTTTAATAAATCCAGAAAATGCAAATAGCAAATAGAAAATAGCAAATGATATTGGAAAAATTCTATAAAATATATCCAAGCATATAGAATCTAAATAAAATAGTTTTGACAATTGTTGATGTTGGAATTAATCATATTAAATTATTTTGTCCTTAAAGTCCATATTAAGCTTTTAATATAAATTCAAATAAAATGTAGATGATGAGATTTTCAACTAGCAAATAAATAAAGGATTTTAAAAAGGCTTAAAAGTTGGGATGTTACAATGGGGTATGAAAATGTTGCTCCTTAGTACTAAGAAACAGCGATAAGGTTAACTTAGCTCAGTTTTAGATGCATCAGAATTTGAGATGATGGGGAAGTTAGGGTTTGTAGCGTTTGTTCTGCCATCACGAGCAATTCATCGCTATGTATTGTAAATTTGACGCTTATTTGTGTTGAGAGCATCATACTGCTTTCTTTGTTGACTTGGGAACTGTAATTCAAGTTATCTTTCCCCTTGAGTTTGGAATGTGTGAGTTGTTGTGGCCTGGAGTTCCAAATTAGGGTAGTGAGAAACTAATAATTGTTCTGGCCTGTGATTCAAATTCGAATTTCCTTCCCCCTTTAGTTTTGAATGTGAGAATTATGCTTGCCTAGAATCAAAATTGGGATAATTAGGATCATCACAGTGCAAAAGCAGTCTTTGATCCATCTTGTTTCCATGTTGTCCTTGTTTATTTTATTTTTTTCTTTTGGAGAGCAAGTTATGAGTACTTAGTAGTGAAGTATCTTGAGGTGTGTACTTTTTTCAATGTAGCAGCTATATTTGGTTACTCACTGCAGCAGTAACTCCATTGTGGGACTGGTGGCCATTTTCTAGGATAAGAAAATGTAGCAACTGTCTTATTTTAGGAACATTCAGCCAATTTGATCACCTTAGGAAGTTGTACCTCTCTATATGCCATATCATATTTTTATAACATTTTCAATTGTTCTCTAAGACCGAATTTAAGAGTATGTTTCGTGGGTTTCTTCCACACTTCCTGCCTTCCTGGAATGCACCACGATCAACCACAGTTTCCTATCACCAACTAGATCAAATTATCACCATAGATGTACATAAAACACTTAAACAAGTCAAAATGTAGATTATGTTTATGACACGATGACATCATGTTGTGTTATTGCATAATTTGCGTTTCTAAACGGGTTAGCGATCTGTCCTGTTTGAATGCAATCTAAAACTCATACTGTCTTGTTGCTATCATCAAAGTGGAACATATTTGATGGTTCAACCTTTATAATGACTAACTTGAGAAAAGCTTCAAATTTGCTTTGCATGTTTCTTAAATTTCCTGGTTAGCTTCAAAATTTTCTGGTCCCTGAGTTACCATCATTATGTGATGAACCTCGGAGGTCCTGATTTAGCCCGATCTTTCGATGAGAAGATAAATTCGGTAGAAGTCGCTCAACTCTCACGATCCTGGCTACGAACTTGCAAGGCCCGAAATCACACAATCGTTGAACTACTTGACAAGTCGTTATCAATCGTGCACGAATACCCGGATGACCTGATCACGAAGATCAATTCCTGCATACACCGAAGAAGCACACAAGAACAAGGTAAAATGCAATCTTAATTGCAAATATTTGATTGATTTCAAAAGGTGGGATTCCGCAGAGGTCCTTTACGGTTGGTCTAGTCGACACAAGCGAAGAACAAGAGTTTTCATAATGGAGAAACTAATCAAACGAAATCTAAGGAAACTAGAGGGGGTGTGTCTTCCTTAAATAGGGGATGAGGAGCCACAAATCTAAAAGAAATAGCGGGGTGGGACTAAACTCATGGGTTATTGTTCATGTGAACAGTAACCACACCCCCAGGTGGGCCGGCGGCATATGGGCCAATTCTGGTACGATTACAAGGCTCAAATCGGCCCAAATCGGTGATATAGCACATTCTTTTGACGATTCCGAAGTCTACAGAAAACATTTAGAGGTGAGGCTAGATCCATTGGAAATATCTCGTCGTTAGCTTTCCAACAAGCCCGAGAACACTCGAATCGGACTCCGTTTGTAAAAGTTATGTTTGTTTTAAGTTGGTACTGTCAGGCTGATTCTGGAGGCCGAACTGGATTCCAAAACGGGTCCAGCTCGAACTGCTTGCTTGTCTTGGACCAAAAGTGACATGGTGCTGTACATATATATATTTCATCATTAGGTAGCATCATATAGTTCATATAATATAAAGATATTTCTAAAAACAAGCTCACCTGATAATTTAAGTGAAGCGTACCAACTCTTATACTTGGAACAACAAGCATAGTAAATATAGTTGTATCCATAGGGGTCATGTCCTCATCATCATGTTTATTCAACCTCCTGCAAATTTTTTGGTTAGCTTCAAATTTCCTTAATGTTTCCTTCACAACCTTCACAATGGTCCCTGGGCAGTAGGTAACTTAATGAAAGTTCCTTTGCATGTTTCTTCACTTTTCTGGTTAAATCCATTCTTTACTCCGTTATTACAATGTAATGACAAAATGAGGCACTATGTGGTGTGACTGCTCTTCTTTGCTGCTTTTCCAAGTCCTACTCACATTTTAGTTTTTCATGGTCTAGAACAATACCTAGATAGGAAAATCCTTTCATATAAATTGTAATGAATGTATTAGTAAATGTGGGCAGTGTCTCTTAGAACTGGATGTGCATTAATTTTGTCTAGAGAGAAGTGCTTGCTATTTGTTCATAACATGTCTGCCTTTTCCATGATAAAAGCTTATTTTTCTCTGGGTTGCATTCTTTTGACCATGTTCTGGTTGTTTTAGGTGAAGGATGCAATGAAAGCTTTCCAAGGTAGATATGTGATTTACTCAATGTGTCTAGCCTCTTCTGAGGTCTGAATTTCTGATTGGCAAAACTATGAGCTCGGCCATTACCATGGTTCTCTTGGCTGTCGAATTGTAGCAACTCAGATCCTGGATTCTGGCAATGACCTTAGGCCTATCAACAACTGTTTAGGCAGTATGGTCATGGGTCATCAGAGGTTTTGGTACACCAGTAATCAAGTCACTAAAATTCATTCGTAACCGCTGCTGGTATGTTGATTCTTCCTGCACTCTTAGCCCAACTGGATTGGCAAATACTGAGTTCTTTTGCTGCTGGCTGATGCACCCTTGTACATATTTTTCTGATCTAGGTTGCCATGGTTCCTAAGCTTTCTGAATGCGCTTATTGCTTAACATAGGTTTTCTGAGGCACCAGGACAAGCTGGTTACATATCTGGCTGAAAGGTAAATTTAGAATCTAACTTCATTAGTCAAGATATTTATACTACACTGTTGTCTGTTGTCAGTTTGGACATTTGACATGGCCTCGATTGTACATGTTGGACTGTTACTTTTCGTGTGACAGGAAATACTTGTAATAACAAATCCACTAATGATATTTTCATGTGACTTTATGAGTGTACTGACTGGATATTTTTGTGGTAATTGAGGTGAATTTGGGATAAATTAGATGGTATGGTACTTCTGGGACTATGAATTTGTTTGTGCAGAAGTAATTTAGTCCATATGACTGTTTTCACCTTCAATTTATGGCCAAACTGGGACAGGAAAAACCTATACAATGGTTAGTTGGTGGCTGTTCTGATATATTTGAGCTAAATTCATGGCTAGATATGTATTTCATTTTACCTTTCCTTGGAAACTGCTTGCAGGAAGGAACTAATGGTAAGCTCGGTATTGCGCCTTGAGCGATTCAAGAACTCTCATCCAATCTTAAGATGAGGAGGTCCTAACTGACTCCTGGGCACTCTCTTACTTATCTAATGGTAATAATGACAAGATACAAGCTGTGACTGAAGTTGGTGCGTGCCCTTGGCTGGTTGAGCTCCATAGGTAAATTTTTCTTTTTTTTTCTTTTATTTGAGTAATCTAAAGTGAAAGACTGGTGCATAAACTACTATTGGAGTTGTTCCATGGAGTAGTAGTAGCAGGTGATGCAATATGTTGAGTTAATGTTTCTGTTTATACGTGTGTGAAATAAAATTGGTATTTATTATATGATTTATGATATTGTATGCTGATATGTATCATTCTCTTTTGAAGTTCCATTGCAACGCACGGACACCCTACTAATTTTAGGGAAAAAAAATCCATCTAGATCCATCGTCTAATTTACATGTGGGGTCAAGACGATGATATGGTGGCCGATATGGCAAAAACAACATACGTACGTACGTACATATATACGTATACAGATTCATTTTCCAGGCATCATCATTCTTAATCGTATAAGAACATATACCTCATTAATAAAAGTAGTCCTAGTCTTAGAAGCGCATACGTCATTAAGTAAAAGTAGTCCTAAGCAAATGTCCCAAACAACAAGTGCTGTGAGCACAACCTGGCAATGGAATCAATGTTGAGAAGTGCATGGAAGCTAAAAAGAATAATTGTTTGACCGAAAAACCGACTAGGACGTGTGAATAGGAGTACTAATCTTTTTTACCACATTGGTATTCAACTTCTTCTTCACTTCGATAGCTATAGAAGCTATGAAGATCAGAAGCACAAGAATACAACGAAGTCTTACACTGAAACCAAAAACCCCTAGGTCAAAACCTTCGCCAATCTACCGCCAAGGACTGGCCAGTTTGACCGCCGATGGGCGGCCTGACCGCCGACTGTAGGGTCAGCAGCCCAAGACGAACTCAAATCAACCTAACTTTTACTTTCGAGCTCCAAATCCCCGAGATTTCAACTATAGCTCATCAAGAAAGTCAGTAACTTATTTCAATCGACGATCGGGACAATCGAAGCTAAGGTTTCACGAATTTCTTGATCGAGGTCAAGGAGGCACAAAAAAACTAAAAAATTCAAACTTTGATTCAAAAGCTTACTCGTGGATTGAAGATGGTCAAGATGACTCTAAACCAATTCTCACAAGTCCTAGCAAGCTAGATCATTGCAAAAGAGCAAATCAAAACCAAAGAAACATAAAAGTCCCAAAGACCTCAAAGAGACAGAACAAGAACAAGGTAGAACTCATCTTAGGGCAAACTTTCTTGGATTGATTCAATGGATTGTTAGATTATAATCACTCCATGATGGAGGATAAAAGCTCAACATTTGAGTACTCAATCAATCTCCCTCAAACCCTAGCCTCATTTATCTCCACTTTCCCCAAAATCACAAATTAGGGCTTTCTAGACTTGAGGGGATGGAGTGCAAATCATGCACTCTTACCTTTTATAGTGGAGGCTAGGTCTAGAAAGAAAACTTTATCGTGCACCCGTTAAACCCACACACAAACGTGTTTACACTTACGCATACTTCTCAAAGCGGATGATGAACCGGGTCTCCTGAATCTGCCTCTTCGTGATCTTCATCTTCTCTTGACCTAATCCATCTCTCATTGCGTTGTCTTGCGCTGAAGTTTTTCCAAGGTCACCAACCCGGTATTTTGGCAAAGATACCAAAATACCCCTTCTCGATCATTCTCCAAAGGCCGAGTCCAATCAACGTGAAATAATCTCATACTTAGCCACGTGTAGGTTGATCAAATGCTCTCTTCATGTCTGTAAGTCTCTCCCATCCGAAACCACCGTAACACTTGAACCGACCCCCAAGACATTTGATGCAACCTATTGCACCGAACTCTCGTTCAGTTATTTTTGTCCATCTTGCGTCATGCTTAAGTCCAATCATTTCACCTGTCATCCTCGATCGTTCTATACCTCAGCTTTCCTAGCATAGTCCCGATCATCCTCGTCATTGACTCCAAGCCACCTACATAACAATAGACTAATAAATTGATTCCAAGCACAAGTTCTTCGCAACTTAGACACGCGTTAGCCAAAATATGCATAATGTAATACCTATGCACTAAATCCCATGACTTTTGCCTAACCCATGAAATTCACCACCTTCCTGGTGCATGAACACTCTATGGCTGGTCAGACTGCCACCCTCGGTCGGTCTAACTGCCGCTTGGCCGGTCAAATCGCCCCGTCGGTCTGACTGTCGGCAAATGGCTGGTCAAACCGCTAGGAATTTTTTCTAAGTCTAAGTTGCACTCTAACTGGAAATTTTAAAGTCTATCTAGTTTTTCCTCAAATCTCCATTTTCAATGAGACCAAGTATAAACGCATCACCTCACCTTCCTACACATAATGCAATTATGATAGATGCAAGGTTGGACAAGGGAAGGGTTGAGGTTCTTTTATTTGAAGAAAGTCATATTTGAATTAGATTAAATAGAAGGCCTAAGACCTAGCATTTCCATTAAACTAGTTTTAATGAAATTGAGTAACGTTATGAAATACTAGTGAAGGCTCCAACCTCCACATATTATAAAGTGATGCCAACCACCCAATACCATCGAGTGGCTCCAAGCACCTTCAACCTTTTTCATCGGGCTTCAACCAACACTCTCCACTGAATACAACTAGGACAAATCAAACCTCGAGCTACAACCTACACTTTCCACTAGCTACAACTAGGACAAATCAACACTTCAAGCTACAACCCAACATTTCATCCCCCACACAAATTGTTTTATAAAAACCGAGACTAACCAAGTGTCGATCTTAGATTTGCATCCAGACCCTCTGTGTATACCAAGCTAGTCACATGATCAGTAGTTAGCTCACACGGTACAATTATCGGTGAATATCACATCCATACATGCATATAAGTTAAAAAATACTTAATATAAACAAACATAAATAGGCCTTATGTCCAAGTGTTTACATAACAGGATGATGGTCCAAAAAGTTCAAAGAGTAAATAACAGAGGAAGATAAATAAACCAAAATTGGCATGCATGAGTTTGCCACAAGTAATCGACTGGGGCTGCGACCTAGATATTGCCATCATCTTCATTTGCATAATTGGATGAATGGAAGTATCCATACATCAAATCTTCAACTTCGTAGTCTGAATCCACATATTTGAGCAACCATGAGTACGAAGGTACTCAATAAACCCTCACAACAAACGCAAGTATATATATGCAAGGCTTACCAAAGGAGGGGTCTCATGGTTATTTTAGCACAACGCAAATTTTGCTCAAATACTATAATTAATTTTCAACATATGACTTAGTCTTTTTAACTTTAAAACCAAAGTTTCATTTGTGTAAGAAGTTCGTATCTTGATAAGGTTCCATCTACCTACAGTTACTCATAACTCATAAGGTTTCATCCACCTACATCATCGCTACAACCAGTTTTTCGTCAACATGTCTCGGATCATATTTTATTAAAACTAACAAAGTGTGGCTTTCTGCACAATGCTCATAACCGATGGCACGTCTATTCAAATATATTATACATTATATAAAGGTTGTACAACTTTACCCATAAGATATGATCAACTTATAATATCGGCCATGACATGCTTCCTTGGGCATGCGACATAGACGATTATAACAAGGCTTTTCTAATACCTAGTCCCGACACTCGACCCGCTTCGGCAGGGAACACCTCAACACTAGGGCAATGACCGTTATGGGGCACCCCAAGAATGCTCCGTTACGGGACGCAATTTCAATGAGGGGCCCTCCGTTGTTATGGAGTCACTTGCCCTTCTCAACTTCCAAACATGCCACTATGTGCGGGGTTTATGCTGAAAACTGAGCAAAGTAATTGGCCAAATCTATCTTATACTAGACTTGCGGTTGCACCATTCATTAGTTTAGAAATGAAACACATAATCCGGTCCTTAATCGACTCAAGCAAGACAATCCACAAACTCAATTCTCATGCATGCCTATGCGTCGATCTAATGCTAACCACTTGCCCAAGTCTCCACCATTTTAAATAACATTTTTATGTTTCTGGTGGTAACCCACATTACCACACTACGATTCACAATATATCCCAAGTTCTTGTAATGGCAATTTTTGTGTCATATTCAATTCAACCATTAAGTAGTGTCCAAGCACAACCAAGAGTCATTATTGATTAACCCAGGGCAATTTACTAATGTAATATTTAACCCACGGTGACAAGGCATGAGGAGTTATTAACAATCAAGGAGGGGAATAATAATATCAACATATTACATAACAAGGTATCAACCTTTAACATAGCATTTCATAAGTAATAATAACCATGCAAGTAATATTTTGAAATAAAATAATTTGTATGTAAAAAGTAGGTTCAACATGATTAATTGTAAGGATTTGCTTTACTTAAGAGTGGATATTACTTGTTCTTGGTCTTGGTCTGAAGCAATGACGAAGTCTTTGACGATGTTGGGATCTATTTAACAGCAAAATGACAACTTCGAATAAATGCTCATAACTCAAAAAAAAACTCCAAAAATTATGATTTTGGTACTTATGGAAAGAAACAAAAATAAAATCATTTAAATTTAAAAGGATAGAGAACGAGATCTTCAAAGTTTGACCCGAGATAAATTCTAGAAAATCTAACATTTCTGACAGGTGGGTTCAACTGGATTTTCATTTCATTTTATTTTTATTAAGAAAAATCTTCTATGACTGACACGTGGGGTCCTGCGAGAGTTTTTAATTTCTTTTAAAATTATTTTTCTTAAGCAAAAGTTATCTCTAGTACTCATAATCTTAGTAAACATTGTTTGGTTATCGCGAAGACATTATGATTGGTTTCTCCACTAATGACAAGACCAACAATAGCTCTATAAGTCATCCAATCTCAACAAGGGTTGTGTCTACAGTGCTACAAGTTCAACTTCATGGTTGACCTTGTCAATATCGTCTATTTGAAATACCTCCATCAAACTGCAGCACTAGTTAAAATAAAGACAACCACTTGTAGCTTTGATCGCATCCGCATCAGAGATCCAATTTGAATCACTATATCCTTCCACTACAGATGGATAACCAGTATAGTGAATTCTATAAGAGGTTGTGCCTCTCAAATATCACAACACACTCTCAAGTGCCCCCCAATGATCATCTCCTGGGTTAAAAGTAAATTGACTCAATTTGCTCACGACAAATGAACTGCCAAGTCCTATGGCACCAGATAGATACGTAAGAGACCCAATAATGTGTGAATATCACAATTGATCTTTTCTTAATCCTTGATTCTTACAGAGCTTAATACTAGCATCATAAAGTGTTGGAGAAATTTTGTAGTTCTCAAAACCAAATTAACTCAATATTTTCTCAGCACAATGGAATTGATTCAATGTGATCTCATCATTAATCTTGACCAAATTAATATTTAAAATAACATCTTCCTCTCCCGAGTCTTTCATATCAAAGCATCGAGATAAGAAAAAAATTAACCTCGTTAATTAACAGAGTGTCAGTTCCAAATATAAGTATGTCATCAACATACAAATATAATATCACTCATTGACCCCACATTTATAATGATAATATACACACTTATCTACCTCATTGACAACAAAAATCAAGATATGTCAAAGTTTTATCAAATTTCACGTGCTATTACTTAGATGCTTGCTTTTATGACATAAAAGGGTTTGAATACTTTGCACACCTTATTTTTCTCATCTGTAAATCACAACCATCCAGAACCTTTATAGGGACAAAGCATTTACTCTAGTGTTACTAACATTTCGACAAAGTGGGTTCAACTGGATTTTCATTTCATTTTATTTTTATTAAGAAAAATCTTCTATGACTGACACGTGGGGTCCTGCGAGAGTTTTTAATTTCTTTTAAAATTATTTTTCTTAAGCAAAAGGGCTATGTGGTTAACAGGTGGGGTCCACTGGGTTTTAATTTCTTTTCTATTTAATTTCATCCGGGAAAACCTGATAGGCTGACAGGTGGGACCGCGGTCCACATGGGCTTGGTCCACATGATGGTGAACGGGGATAAAGGAAACCCACATGTTAGCGGCTTGGTCTACGGACTAAGTCTATGCACTAAAAACTTAAAGGTGGGGCTCGTATGTCATACACTCATACTTAAATCTACAGTTTAATTAGGTTTCCTAACTACCGAGGGCCCACATGCAAGGATAAAAATCTCATTCATCGCCGCTTATCAAGGATCGGTTTCAGAATTCAGAAACCGCTTCGACACGGATTTACGTAAAAAACCGGATGAAATTCGTTTGAATTTGTTTAAAAACCACCAAAATTTAAAACTAGAATTTGAATTTGCTAAACCGGAAAACCGCCGGGTTTTTCGTTATCGGACCAGCCAGAAGCCAGAATCACGGATTACACGTACGGGATTTTGATCCATGCCCACATGTCATACAAACATTTACTATTTAACTAAAGTCAACTAACTACTGGATTAACTTAACTATGGGTCCACGTGGTGTCACCACCGTTGTCGTCTTCGCAGCAGAGGGCAAAACAGGGGCACCATTGCTGGCTCTCGGGCGAGCTTGGTGTCGGCGGAGGGGACTATAGTGACCACCCGAAACTAGAATAATGGGTTGTGGGGTCTACAGAGACTCTATTGGTTGCGGCGGCGCAATGGGAGATGGACCGAGGCGATAGTGCAATGGCGAGGTCAACAGCGACGGTATTGTACTTGCTGGCAACTACACAACGAGGCTACAAACTGGAAATTAAGACTCAGGTAAAGCCTCTACGGGTTCAGGCTAACCTAGGGGAGTTCTCGGTGCTCTTGGAGCGGCAACGTAGCTAGGATTTAAATGGCAACGGTGGCGGCACGACGAGGTCAACGGTGCGGTGTCGCTACGGTCTTCTACAAGCTACATTGACAAGCTTAGAGGGTTTGCGAGCTAAAGAAAACTACGGTAACGGAAGGGCTTACTGGGAAGCCGAGCTAGGAAGAAGATCAAGGCGGCGGCGGCGGTGCGGTTTCAGACCAACGACAGGAACGAAGGGCGTAGTGGCGTCTCTGGTGCACGGAACAGAAAAAGGAAGTGTGCGTTAGAGAGGGGGGATCAAGACGATCAATACGCACGAGGTGATGAAGGTAAAATCTCACCGGGTAAGGCGGGAGAAGGCGGCGACGATGCAGTGTGCTTCAGCAAGCTCCACGAACAACGACGACTACTCTCTGCTCTGTGAGAAAAAAAAAGCACAAAGGATGTGACCGTAAAGAATAGAGAGTCAAGATGATCTGAATGCGCAAGATAATGAAGTCGAGGACTCACTGTAGCGGATGGAATCCAATGGTGATGTCGAAGGCCGAATACGGGGAAGAAGGCAAGAACTTGACAACCCAAGGCGGAGAAGAGGGGAACTTGGGGAAATGGCAGCGAGGAGATGGCGAACATGGTGACATGCTCGGCCGGGGCTTAAATAGCACAGAGCGTTCGTGAGACAAATGCGGTGACACGACACCTTGGACACAATATCTCGTGCTCGACGCGCAAGAGAACGAGGCTCGCTCGTGAGAATATAAGGTCATGGCGCGGTGAAACGGAGCAAGAGGCTCAAGGTGGAGGTCTGACGCTGCTCTAGGCGCACGGCTCAAGCATACGGCGCAACGTGATCTCATCATCCACAAAGTCGATGTCATGCAATGGACAAGCCGACGCCCACGCCGACGCCCACGCCCACGCGACTTGAACACCGCCGTCGACTCTGCCGCGCGTACTCACAGACCAAGGAACAAAAAAGCTACTTGGCCATTGGAGAGCATGTCGGTGAAAAAGAGCGGGGGGTCTTCCTTCTTTCGCTCTCGATCGGGTAGTCTTGCAAGGCCTAAGTGGTTGATCTGGTAAAAGCATTGTCCGTCTCCTCGTGGCGCTCCAAGTGGATGGATGGTATGCTCTCTTCCTCCTTCCATCAACCCCATTCTCACTTGTGTATTCGTTTTAGACATCCTACGGGCTAATATATTTTTTCCTCATTGAACATGAAAATTTTGAACCAACATTCCGCACAATTGAGAATACTTTATCTATTAAGCCATAAATATAATTATAGTTAATATATACTCTTTTGTTATAATATCAACTTATTTTTTTCATTACCTAAGTCACAAGATCTCCGATTAAGAAGGTACAGGGTTACTGTTGTGGTGTAACTCAGATGAGTCTCATACCCATGTCTATAGACGCAACAAAAATCGCCTTCCGCCCTATCCCTTTTGTGAAAGGGTCTGCTATGTTTTTCTCAGTACATATATAGTTTATACTAATCACTCCAGGGTTTCTCAATTTTCTAACAGATTTAAGCCTACACTTCACATGTCTAGAGAACTTCGTGTTATCTCTAGTACTCATAATCTTAGTAAACATTGTTTGGTTATCGCAGTACATTATGATTGGTTTCTCCACTAATGACAAGACCAACAATAGCTCTATAAGTCATTCAGTCTCAACAGTGGTTGTGTCTAGTGCTACAAGTTCAGCTTCTATGGTTGACCTTGTCAATATCGTCTATTTGAAATACCTCCATCAAACTGTAGCACTAGTTAAAATAAAGACAACCACTTGTAGCTTTGATCGCATCCGCATCAGAGATCCAATTTGAATCACTATATCCTTCCACTACAGATGAATAACCAGTATAGTGAATTCCATACGAGGTTGTGCCTCTCAAATATCACAACACTCTCAAGCGCCCCCCCAATAATCATCTCCTGAGTTAGAAGTAAATTGACTCAATTTGCTCACGACAAATGAACTGCCAAGTCCTATGGCACCAGATAGATAGATACGTAAGAGACCCAATAATGTGTGAATATCACAATTGATCTTTTCTTAATCCTTGATTCTTCTGTAGCTTAATACTAGCATCATAAAGTGTTGGAGAAATTTTGTAGTTCTCAAAACCAAATTAACTCAATATTTTCTCAGCACAATGGAATTGATTCAATGTGATCTCATCATTAATCTTGACCAAATTAATATTTAAAATAACATCTTCCTCTCCTGAGTCTTTCATATCAAAGCATCGAGATAAGAAAAAAATTAACCTCGTTAATTACAGGAGTGTCCGTTCCAAATATAAGTATGTCATCAACATACAAATATAATATCACTCATTGACCCCACACCATAATGATAATATACACACTTATCTACCTCATTGACAACAAAATCAGCATATGTCAAAGTTTTATCAAATTTCACGTGCTATTACTTAGATGCTTGCTTTACGACATAAAAGGTTTGAATACTTTGCACACCTTATTTTTCTGTCCAGAAATCACAACCATCCGAACCTTTATAGGGACAAAGCATTTACTCTCTAGTAACCGTTGTAATGAACCTAAATTAAGTTCACAGGTAACTGCTAATTCAAACCAACTAATGGTATTTATGCCTTGTTTAGTGACCCCAACCAGTTCACAAAAGAGAGAGAAATGCACGATTAGCTCTTACGTCGGGCTCACAAGTCTTTACGACCCTTTCATATCTTGCCACAATCATGTTGTAATGATCCCCGACCAAGTGGTAGTCACTTACGACCAACTTGTAACTCCTTAAGACCGGTTCATATCTAGTCACAACCAGGTTGTAGTCACTTATGCCCAACTTGTAACTCCTTACGATCAATTCGTATCTAGTCACGACCAGGTGGTAGACCTTTACAACCGGTTGTGACTTATCCCGACTAGTCCGTGATCATGTACAACCAACTCACGATCAATTCGTAACTCCTTACGACTGGTCGGAATGATCAACGCTCGGCTAAACCATACATTTCCAAAGGATGAATGGGCCAATTTCCAACAAGAATTTGGATGACTGTGCGATCACGGGCGAGTGCTTCATCACGCAGGCAGCCATCTCCACCTCGCATTACCTTGTGCTCCCAGCCTCCGCCCACGCCAGGTAGATGGAGCACGCAGGACGTCGTTGCTAGGGAGATCCGTCGCGCTTCGCTTCGCTTCGTCAGAGAAATAGATGAAAGTGGAGAATGGGGGATAGTGTCGGGAATCAGGGGAAGAGTATTTGAATCCCTAGTTGGAGCTCCCATCTTAGAGGCCAGATGATAGAAATGTGGGGCAAGCTTAGAGGCTGCCAGTAGGTCCCAGGTTGGCCTCTAAACATTTAGATGTGCTAACGGATGAAGATGCCCTAAAGACAACCAACCGCCTGCCTTTGTATAACATTGCATACGCAGAAAATATAATGCAGCGTCAAGTTAATTGCGTTAGCTTGCACGCCCGGCGATGCATTGTCATGGTGGTCTGGTCCGAGAAGTGCAACAAATAACCTGTCAAACAATTTGCTCTATCACCAAGGGCTGACTTGTCATAGTGCAGTAGATAAGGTGTACAGCACACCATCACAAATTAACCACCACCAAGTAGTTATGTTTAGTAGAGATGCCCCCAGCCACCCAACTAAAAATAAAAATTGGTCACGCCTACCCCTAAAAAAAGTTGATGGCCAAAGTTATACAATACAAATAATGGCCAAATTGCTTCCATATTTTACCAATTTTGATCAAACAGCCCCTCGGCTACAGACATATACTACGGCTTATTACCACCTAGGATAATTACGGAGAGAACGAAAACCAGATACGCACCAATCAATATTTAGCAGAATTAACAAACAAAAAAATTGTAAGTAAACATGATATTGCTGTGTGTGCCAGCTTGTGTTTCCAATGGGATCGTTCAGTAAACATAATAATTTTAAACATCAGACGCTCTTTTTTAAGGCACATCAGAAGCCATTTGGAGGAATAGCCACTGGAAAGAAGATCCAAGTGGTTGGTGTTCATAAGAACTTCATTCATACGCATCGTATTCAACATTTGTTTCTTGCATCCCAGCAAGAGGTGTTTTTGAAAACTTGTGCGTCACACAAACCCAACGTAGAACGTAGAAAAGGCAGGAAAGCATACAATTTGATGCCAGGGATGAAAGATCCATACAAAAAAGAACATATTTCGATTGTGCTTTGGCCTTGGAGTTTCAGTGAAGTCTGGTAATTTAATTGTGGTAAGTGGTAACTGTTACATAAAGACATGAAGATCCAGACCGAAAAGATAACAATCTAAAATAAGTGCCTATTCATGGAATGGATGACAAATAATAGGCAAGATGGTCAGTGGTTTATAAAATTCCACCTGCCTACAATTCTGTGACATGATGTTACTCAAAACAACAGTGAAATAATGGATCTAAACCATTTGGACATGTGAGAACACCAACGTATTGCTTTATCATTTTTAATAAACACACATGAATATAAGAACGGATTAACTCTGACGGAAATTTTGTCAGAATAAAATATTATCATTTTACTACTTCTGGAGAGAAACCACCAGAATACCGTCACAACAAGACCACTAATACAAATGTGCAGTATTTAATACACAAAGAACAAACCTAAAATTATGTCAAAACAAATGTGTCGTGCATGAAACGCAAACAAAAATGTTTCCTTTCGCAATATGAGAGAAAGCTACTACTAAGGTTTCCCTTTGATGAACTATCTGTAATTCCTTAAAGGGCTCTAGTTTGTGACAAAATAATGAATGACTAAGATGACCAAATAAAGAATAAGGTAAAAATAAGAAAACGTTCATTCCAGGTAACCTAACCAAAGTGTTGCCTCAAATTTCATCAAACAATTCCATTTATTACAACTGGAAAGCACATCCACTCTTTACTAAGAGCACAAGTTTTGTTTATGAGGAACCTGCTAATAAACTTCCTAAAAACATTATAAATATCTTAGTTTGGAAAGGATGATACTAAGTGCTCCCTCCATTCTTTTTTATTTGACATAGAATCCGTGACAATATGTTTAAAACTATCTAGATTGGCTATATGAAAATCATATCATTAGATTTGTCATTAAGAATACTCTTGTAATATTATAATTTTATTATATATCTCAATATAAAGTTATAAAATGTAATGGTCAAAGCCGCATATCAGAGAACGTGATAAATAAATAACACCAAATAAAAAAGAGTAAATTTCACTTTACACCATGTAATCTTACCATAATTTCACTTTGCACCACTCTTAGCAAATATTTTCATTTTGCACCACCTTTTCTTACCATATGTTACACTTTGCACTAGGGTAAGTATTTGGTCGCCTTCTTTGGTGCTTACTGACGGTGAATAGCGATGCAAGAGGCGGCGAGGCACAGGATGGAGAAAGAGGAGGTAGATGGAGCTAGGAAATAGATCGAAAGCCGAGAAGATAACCGACGGCGGCCATAGCAACGGCTCGCTCTCTATTTTTCGGGTTGTTGCTACCTCGCCGGCCGTGCCTCGCTGGCGGCAAACTCCCTGCATACCTCCTATGTTTTCCTCTGGCTGACATGATATTCACCTGGTGCAAAGTGAAACAAAAAAAGTAAGAAGAGGTGGTGCAAAGTGGAAAAAATTGCTAAGGTTTGTGCAAAGTAAAACTATAGTAAGATTATATAGTCGAAAGTGAAATTTACTCAATAAAAAAGAATAGACGGGACGGGAGTACAAACAGTCAACCAGCCAAAAGTCCACTTGGAAAGAAACTGCCCAGCTAGCCAGCTTCCAACTGGTTTTCAGAAAAAAGAAGAAGAAACAAAACAAAACAAAAATAAGGTGAACTGTCAGATCAATTGATTAGCCTAACTCAGTACTCACTAACAGATATACCTCAATATTATCTCAGAACTCATACAGTTTCCATCTATTCTCAGTCCTTGCTGAGTAGGCACCAAGTGATCTCTTACCATACCAGTAGGTTTCCAGCGCCACCAGCAGTAAGTAGTCACCTAATACCAGTCTAAAAATTTGGTACGTGATATGTGGATTACAATTGAACATAACATCGCTGAGATTGCAATACGAAGAATAAAAGGGCAAACAATAATTGCATACAAAGGGAAAACAGGAGAGCCACAACTCCCACGTTAAGACCATGTTAAGTAGTGTGTTTCTAACCACACATAGGTAATATTTAGCTTAACTCAAAAAATAGACACGCACACACAAAATTCAAAAGACTGAACTAAAATTTCTGAAGTACTAACTTGTATCCAGCTTTCTCAACAAGGTTAGTACACCACTAAAGCTAGAGAAAGAAATCAAAATTTTCAAAAAAAAAACAATACCACATGTACATGGTACCACAAGTACTATCCACACCACATTCGCTTTGAGATTGGTGCACATGGGAAGAGAAAATACGGTCCAAAAAAATTCCTGAAAAGTCAAATATGTATCTCTCCTCTCTCCCTCTTTCTATTAAAAAAACATGTTCACGCTTTTGTTCAAAATTTGGATTGCACATATTTTGTACAAAATAATCCGTGTAAAGTTATTTAGTACTCAGATTATTTTGTTCATACTAAAAAAACAGAATGTGTTCATACTAAAAAAACCGAATGTGTTCATATTAAAAAAACCGAATGTGTTCATATTAAAAAAAAACCGAATGTGTTCATGTTCACGGTCATGCTTAGCATGATGGGGGTTCATGTTCATATTCAAATTCTGATTACGTACAGAATGTGTCAAAATATCTACAAAATCCATATTTGTAGAATTTTTGTACAAAATCTGAATTCACCCCCAAAAAACGGTACAAAAAATTGAGCAGCAATAAATTGCAACGACCCTCTCTCCTCTCTCCACTTGGATCGGATTCATCTCTTCATACACATTTCTTGGATCCAATAAATTGCACGAACCAAAAAATTAATTCAAGAAGACCGCTCTTGGATCCATGTACTGCTCGACGCAATCCAGAAGGTAAAAGTTTGAGAGCCTCAATTTCTAAAAAAGTGTACATGGATCTTGCTTTAAAAATGGCAAATTTAGCTACAGAACATCACAATTTTGTGTCATTTGCTGTAGAACACCCAAAATTTATGTTTTTGCGGAAAGACACTACTAAAAGGTGGTTATTTGCTCTAGGATATTGAGGCCAGTATAATATCATTTTTAACTATTTGAGGAGAGAGAACATCAGGGAAATGTTGTCGTTCGGGTCACCGACTGCTCACCGTGAGACACACTAGGGCTGGCGATGGATGAGGCAAGGGATGCTAGCGTGACGAGCTGAGGAGGCATGGGCCCACCAACAACGCTCTCTAGCCCTTCTGGATTGCGTCGAGCAGCTGCTACATCGCCCAACCACGACCGTGCAGTGGTCGTAGCTTGGTGTCCCTCCATCTCCACTGGCTGCCTCTCCCCCTTCTCCAAAAGAGTCAACAGCCGCCCCCACCTCTGCCCTACTCCAACGACCAGATCTGGCAACGGCGAGAACGGTGGGCTCGTCGCCGATCCAGGTCATCCTCCGTCCTCGTCGTGTCCCGAAGTCGCGGTCATCTTCCCCTATCTGCCTCAGTGTGCCATCGTCGCCACCCATGCACCTTGTTGCACCGCCTTCCTTGATCCAAAGTCAAAGCCACCGTCTCGAAGCGCCGCATTCGTCTTCGTCGCCATCGAAGTCAACGCCAATGCCGCCCTACCGTTGCACCTCACCGCAATCATCGCTCGTCGAGCCAGGCCACAACCGCGTCACCTCGCCCCGTCTTCGCCGCATGAGTCCTTCCCGCACCACGCTAGTTGCGTCACAAGGACCGCCTCCTCCACACGAACTCGTCCCTAGCCTTCTCTGTGCCTCTCCGCCACCGTAGCTTCCAACCACGGACCTCTTCCACGCCACGATGGTCATCACCACCACCAGCCCTCCACCACGCGCCCCGGGCCAAGCCACTGCTGCAGAATTGGTTGTCATCTCCACGTTGTGCTCGTGCCTCCTCTACCCAAGCCAAAGGTTGCCGGAGTTCACCCCGGTGAGATCTTCTGGCTGCAATCCCCTCTCCATTCCGGTTGTCGTGGCCATCCCCTTTGTCCCCATCCGAAATTGGTTCGTATTCACTGGGAACATGTCATACTTGCTCCCTTGTCCCCGGTCCGCTTTCGGGGCTCGCCGCCACACCGCTCATCGGAGGGGGGGGGTGTCTGAGAGAATGAGAGATACAAGCTGACATGCGAGCCTAGTTTGTAAGGTTCAGAGGCACCAGCCGTCATTTATAATAATTTCTCTCCCCAACTTAGCTGCAAATAATATAATAATAGCATCAGTGTCCCACGCAAGAAGACACATTTTTGTAGTATCTTTTGACAAAGACAAAAAACTAGCCAATGACACTAAATTGTTATGTCCTGTAGCCAATTTTGCAAACGAAAAAAGAAAGAATTCAAACATCCTCCTAACAATTTGCACCAGCACGCAGCAGAAGTCTGAACAAAAAATTATCGACACATGTTGCTTCAAACATTGATTCAAGCAAATTTGGGAAGGACATAGCACTAATTCTTCCCAGAAATATTATTTGAGCCCCCCCAAATTTGCAAGTTGCACTACAAATAATGGAGATAAATTTTTGGGTCAAGTAGCAGCAACAACAATCAAACTAGTTAAGCACAAGATCAAATGGTTGAAAAAATAAATAAATAAACAAAACAAAAGGATGGCGAGTGTTCGGGAGGCGACATTCCAGAGGGCGACGAGGCAACATCTGAGCCTGCAAGGGGGAGACATCCTCGGCCATGCCGGTGCCATGTCTTCACCGACTCGCACCCAGATCTGGCCAGGAGTCAAGAAGCAGACGATGTTGGATCTGACCATCTGTAACCTCACCGCTGTCGGATCCGGTGACCAAAGGGGAGGAAGACGTCGGATCCACCTCCTACGACCACCCCAGCCCTGCCGGCGCCAGATCAGGTGGCCTCCTCTCCGGATACGGCGAGCACTAGGGTGGATATGGCGCCCCAACAGCCCGACGACGACCACTGGCTCCTCAACGCACGTCGCTGCTCCAATCACCCGCGTGCAGCAGCTCCGATCACCGCGCACCGCCGCCCCTTACCAGTACACTTCGACGGTAGAGACATCCGACAGCCGAAGGAGGGACGAGGAGGATCCGGTGCCATGGTGGATGGAGAGAGAGAAGGGAGAGAATGAGGAGAGAGAGACCGGGTGGGGGTGGGGAGATTTTTAAGCCGTATTTGATGTTATGCATACGGTACACAATACATACAGAGATACGTATTTGATTCCTCACTCCGAAAGCTTGCACGAATCATGGAACACTTCAATGGTGGAGATGGTGCATGTGGTTCCATGTATACGTGCAAAAACCACATTCCAAAATTTTACATTTATCTTAGACAAGATTTTACCTGTCCACATACTTGATCTTTTAGATGAGCTTGTCTGTTCCTTAATGCCCACATATGGATGTAGGCATGTAGCCTTTGGTTTAAATTGACAAATGGCATTCTAAGGAATCCAACTGAATGAAACTAAAAGCAGCAATTTCATGGTGAACTTTCGAGTTTCAGCTAATAAAATAAGCTAATGCCATTAGAACCTAGCCATTTGCCGCTGGTGTTTGTTCATTGAGACATGGATCTTTGGTTTTAACTCTCACTCCCTATTCCTTGTCAGGCTCATATATTTGTTAAGAGTTTTAAAATTCTCCAATTCCTCACAAACTTCATTACATGGTAGAGAAGAGAGCTCCTAATGCTAATGTATTTACTAGGAGTTACGCAACCAGATATATGTATTTTCTGATGAGCACTGAATAAGAACACAATGTGCAATAGAACAAAGCTCTAAAAAAAGCATTAATGATATAAAAATTGTTTAGAATAACTTACTTAATCATACCTATACAGGAAAAGCTCACAAAAATATAGGTAAAGAAGCCACAGGCGTCAGCCTTTCAGTATCAAAATTCGAACATTATCAACATTAGTCGAGAACACTAAGAATGAATTAATAGGATGACATCCAGAGTTGAAAGAGTTTACCATGACAAGTGGCTAGTGGAAGCAGCTCATCGAGTAATCTCCATCCCAGGGCCTCAATAACATAAAAGCAAAAAAAACAAATTTTCAATTCATATTCCACATGGAGGTACATAAGAAGCTAATGCACTTAAGAGAAGAAATATAAACATGAAAACATCATATACCAGTTCATACAAAATATCAAAAGGCAAACATAATGTGATCTTTCTAGGGATAGAAATCCCGGCCAGTTACCGCCGGTTAGGTAACCGGCCTTACCGGTGGGCGGCAGGATTTGAAATCCGGCTGGTTTTTCCGGAGTTTGCAAATTCAAATTTCAAATTTCGGTTGATTTTTAAGCAAATTTAAACGAAATTCGACCGGATTTTTCCTGGGAAAACCGGTAACCGATACCGGCCGCCGGCCGGGAATTGTTCCGGGGACGGTTTTTCTATCCATGGATCTTTCTCAGTCTACTTGAGACTCCCTAAAATTTCCACAACTTTGATTATACAAAAAAAGGGAGTGACTATGGTACAATTCTTTCTATTTTAATCACTTTACATACAATTTTTCCACCATCCACTACTCATCCTGCAGGTGGGGAGTGGGGATAAGTGGCTAAATGTGGGAGAAGAGAAAAGTCAAGAAACTATTTGTGGCTAAAAGTATTTATACTATTGCCACCCCCCAAAAATAAAATATAGATTCAAGTATATAAATATTAAGGAAAAGACCAAGTGGCCAACACATGAAAATGCCAACATTCATTATTAATAAAATTTTGATGTCATCGTGTCAACGCATAACTTATCTAGCCAACTTAATCACAGAACCATCAATCTTCAACAAACAGAAAAGCATATCACTTTTTATGGGTTCAAACACTTCTAAGTTACCCAGATATCAAACCGGGGTACCTTCTTATGTTGGCCCTTTAGCATATAAAATGTGCACACAGCAGAACCCCTGGCAGAAACCCTGAATGAAAGAAGAATTAGAATCTTAAAATCCAAATACAATTAGATGTAATAAATAAATTAACAATAAAGAAGGCCAGCAGTGTTAGTATAAAAAGGAGTTTATCAAGCAGTGAGAACATCCTGTGCATTGCACCTCCAAATAAGTAAATGCCTGAGGCCAAGCATACAAAACGAGCAATCTTAAACATCCACAGGGTACTTGGCGGCACACAAAAGCAAAGTGTGCCGAGTTCGTAAATATGTCAAGCACACCCAAAGATTTGCTCAATCCAGTTATTAGTAATACATAGAACCTTGCTTGTCAGCCATCCAGGTCAGCACAATCATTAAGTGAAATGAAGCGGAAATCATGTATATCTTGTAAACCCATAGGAAAGAATGTATACAGGGAATGGAATGCCAGCCGGCCAGTTGTCTTACAAGCAACAAAAATATCCAAATGATAAGTGCATGCAGCAAGGTCTGTAAGACAGCCATCTCTTCCATGGTTCCATGCTTCATCCACGTACTCTGATCTCAGAGCTCCCAGGACAGAAGACAGAAATGCTGATGATTAGACAAGAGGAACCCAAATTGTAGTTTACAAATGTCAAGAGGAATCAACATCTTATTTTCACTTGCCAGTGATAAATGGATGGCTAAGTGCCTGCGATACGGTTATCCTCTTTTCTGAATCTAAGACAAATATTTTTTCAAGAAGATCTTTAAAATTGGATAGCATTTTTAGATCATCGCCAGGAAAATTTGAAATCAAAGAACTAATATCCTTTGGTTTAATGTTCAAAATCAACCTCCTCACGGCCTACAAACAGAAAGAAATTAAATTAAGAATTCAAATCATTCAAACGGAAAATAGCAAAGAGAATATGGTTATGTAGACACCTTTTTGGTCACAGGATCCTCCTCAGTAGCGTGAAAATTGAGATCTTGGTCGAAGTGCTGCATCGTAAAGGCTCCCTGTGTAATTGGGGACATTTATTAGAAAAGTATTTATATGTTCACTCAGATGCAGGCTTGTCGCTGTACAGTTAGAAAAAGGCATTTCCTATTGGAAAATTACACTATAAGCCCTTAAACTACTTCAACTTGTGCAATTAAGCCCACAAAGTCCATTTTCGTTGATTTGAGCCCCTCAACTATTCAGTTTTGTGCAATGCAGACCTTTATGTTAAATTTTGTTTATTTGCATCCCTCTATTATTTGATTTTATTTAATCAAGCCCTTTTATTATTGAAAATTATCTAATCAGACCCTTCCAACTAATATGATATGGACGTTAATTTGAGCCAATGAGGATTGGCAACTGAAATTTAAAACGTAATTAACTATTTTCTAGACTTGTTAATGGTCTTTGGAGAAAATTTTCTCACCAAAATAATAAGTTGGTGAAAAGATTTCATATAAAAAGACCTCTAATGTATCATATTGGTAGAAAAATTATATCTAAAATAAAACACATCATAAAGCTTTAGTAATAATTTACCATTGTGTCTTATTTGAACAAACAGTCCACATTGACACAAATCCATTGTCATGTGACTCATGTCACCAATTTGTTAGTGGCATAAATAAAAGGGCTCAATTAGACTGAATAAAAAAACTATTAAGGGCTCGAATAAACTAAACTAAACTTCAAGGGCTTGATTGCACATAGCTGAATAGTTCATGGGCTCAAATCAACAAAAATGGACTTCAGGGGCTTGATTGCACAAACTAAAATAGTTTGAGGGCTCATGGTGCAATGTTTACTTTCCTATTTCAAAGTTAATAAACGATTCAAGCATGAAATAAGTCATGTAAAGTTCCTAATAATTTTCTAACCTTTCGAAGCATTTTCTTAGGGAAAGGGCCCTTCAATTCCATATGAAGCCGAAGCATGTCGTTATTTGATGGACCTGGAAATAAGACTTTTCCCGTGTAAAATTCATATAGGCAGCAGCCAACTGACCACATGTCCAATGGGTGATCATAGGGCAACCCAAGAACTGCAAGAAAAATAACTCATTAGAGGTCAAATACATTTCGAAGAGCAGTATACAAGAGCAAATGAGTAGAAACAATATCTAACAAACATAGCAAAATAAGGTACAAATTAAAGAAAGAACTCACTTATCTCTGGTGCCCGGTAAAAACGGCTCACAAGATAAGGTGTAACCTCATTCATTCCAGCAAACATAGCATTACCAAAATCACATAGCTTTAGCACATTCTTAGCCTCATTCACCTAACATATAAGCAAAGGGTTACAGTTAAAAAGGATATTTACTTGATTGTACAATACTGAATGAATAAAACCACAATGAAGGATAAAAATGATGAATTCACCCTAATATTTATTTAGATCATTTATATATCTAGTGGCTAAAGATGTAAACATGTTTTAGAACCAAATTTCACGAAAGAGAACATAAGATACAATAAACTGGAGTGAAAAAAAAATATACCAAGAAAGGTGGCATACCAGCATATTATCCGGCTTTATATCACAGTGCAGAACTTTGCAGTTTTTCAGATGCTTCAGGGCGATGAAAAGCTGCTTTGAATATGCCCTCACAGCAGTCAGTTTAAGCCCGATATTACGACCAAATTTCTTTAGTACCTCACGAAGATTCATATTTAGAGATTCAAAAACTAAGCAAAGATGGTTCCGGTACATGAAACTACAAATAAACCGCACACAGTGGCGTTTGTCCTCGCGATCTGTACTTGCCAGTTTTTCTAATATTGAAACCTCTTGCTTACCAGCCTTGTACCTGCATAACCAAATATTTAATTAAAATGTCATGCTTTATTTTCTGTATTACAGATATTGCCCAAAAATTACTTCTAGGGAGCTTAACTCACATTGTCTCGTTGTTGCGTATAATTTTAATAGCAACTTCTTCGGGATCATCTTTCCCAGCTTTAAGATCTTTTGCTCGGATGACTGTTGAGAACACCCCCTTCCCATGCGCTGCTGTAATTTCATAACGGCCATCCAACAATTCCCCAAACCGGTAAGCTGCAGAGATTCATGAAAGGTAAGGAGAAAAGGAATGGAGTACAGGAACAATGTCTGACCACAGTTTAACAAAACAAAGAAACTAAAAAGGAAAGGTGAGCACAAGAAAGCAGAACTTACTATAGTACCCCTCTGCATCATCCCAGTTGTCATGAAGAGCATTTTTCTCAATCCGCAAACCATCATCCTTGCCCTGCAGAATAAAATGATCTGAGATTGAGTAAACAGAAGAATGTCATTTTTATGATTTTATCTAACACTCGGAAAATATATCATCTTCAAAGTTTGACAAGCTAGCATAGTTTGGTACCTAAGCAAGACATGTTCAGGCAGATTAGCATTTGGGTCAAATTTTATCAGAATACTAAAGTATTTTTCTTTAACTTTTCACATTTCAAAAGAATTCTGAGAACTAGTACAACTTGAATGCCAAGAACCCATAAGCAACAGTTCAACAATTCTTACAAGTGCCCACAGTTCACAAAGACAGGACAGCTTGTAGCAAAAGAACACTTCCTCAATAGTGACCTCTCTAAGTAGCAGAAGGGATAAGAATAGTACCAACTTTCGAACTCCAGCAGGTGATTCTCCAAAAATGTCGTCACAAAACATATCTGCTGATCTCTCACTCTGGAAATTTGAAGGGGCAACATAAATTTTCTGGATGGTATGATTTCATATAAACTTTGTGGCTGGGTAAGAGAACACAATTACCTTTGGAGTACCCTCTCCAAGGCCTGAAACACCTGTTGTCCTCTCATTACCCAATGTTCCCACACTGGCTAAAACATCATTGTGAGCAGGAGACTTGCCCACATTGAAGCCTGTTTCAACAATACATGCATCTGAAGAATCATGCTTATTTTTAGCTTCCTCATTGGCCACAAAACTGCTACCATTATCATCTTTCAGATCTGCAATCTCATCTCTACTCATTGCTCTTACTTCTGTACAAGCAAGCAACAGTACATTTGCCAGTAAAAAATAAACTCATTTGAGCATAACATAGTATAAGTATGCTCATGTATTAGGCTGACTAAATTTTAGCTAATCAGGTTACCTTCATTGTTGCTTCTAGGTACAGATTCCAGCTGCTGCTTCTGCAATTGTTGCTGCCTGTATTTCGCCATAATAGCTTCTTTCCTCCTCTTAGCTTCCTCCTTAATTTTTTCAGGGTTGTCTTCTTCCTGCATTGCTAACTGCTGTTCAATTTTCTCTTGGTACTCCTCTTCATCTTCCTCCCTAACATCAAGGAAACAGCAATAACTATAAAGTGCCGGAAAAAACAAAAAAAGATAGTAAATAAAGTGAAAGATGCCTTACTAACTTACTTGAAAGAATTTTCCTTCGTTTCTTCGTATCTCTGGCTTCTACGGTCAGCAACTCTACCTTTCTCCCCGGATCTTGACCTGTCTTTATGACCATCAGACGTGCTGTATTTTGAGCGTGTAGAATCCCTGTGCCTATCACCATTGCTAATTCTGTCCTTTCCTTCTCCGGTTCTACGAGTTTCGTTTTCCATATCCCTATGCCGTCCCCTGTCTCCATCATCTCTCACTTTCTCCCTTTCATGTCCACTGCCAAACCTGTCAGATTCTTTATAACGATCCTTACTTGTATCCCTTCTCCTCTCATGATCTTTATGCCTTGAACTACCACTCCGTCTTTCCCTATCCCTGCTTTCATCACGAATGTGATGTGCACTTTCCCTTCTGTCAGATCTACTGTAACTGCTGCTCCTTTCTCTGTCCCTACGAGTAACTTCACGTGAATCAACTTTATCTCTATCTAATAGGTTGCTGCTGTGCCTTCTCTCATCCCTATATCTTTCCCGGCCATCATGCCTGTCACCATGTCCATCACGAACAACGCGACTGCTGCTCCTTTCTCTTTCGTTCTCCTGGCTCCTGTCTGCGTGCCTACCGGACTTGCCAATCCTATCATTGCTATCACGATCAGAATCATCCCTTAGACTTGCTCGCAAACCATTAGCTTCAGCACCAGTTTCTCTGGACCTTGAGTGATCCCTGGCATGAGCTTCACTGCGGTGCCTTGAGGAAGGAGATCTTCTAGAGTGATCTTTCAATTCTTTGGAAGATGAAGTGCGATGCTCATCTTTGTGCTTCCTTCCCTTATCCCTTCTCGGTAGTGGAGATTTTGACACCCTCTGGCTTTGTTCGTATCCTTTAGTATCCTCTGCATTGCTTGAAAAGATACCTCCACTTTCAGACTTACGGGCACTGTGATTTGACTTCCGTCCATCTTTTGAGGAAGAATGACTGAGCAGCCGAGCAGGCAGCTTGGTTGCATCAATGTTTGAGTTCATATCAGCACGATTACCAAAGAGCTCCTGCATTTAGAACACATCAAACAGTAAGTAGATTCCATACTGTAGATTTCCCGGTTAGGATAGTAGCATGGGGAAAAGAACACAAAAGGATGTCCATGGAAAAATACATATTATTTACCGAGTAAAAAAGTCATTCTGCCAAGTCATTCATGAATTTCTCTAGGTACACTAGCTCTTGGTATGCTACCTGCTCTGCTTAGGATCTTAAATGTACTTTGGAGCATAACAAAGTGTTGCATTGCACCTGAACAATTGAAAGTATACTTGAAAATACTGAAAGGAAGCAGTAATTGTCCTTGGTTAGCGCTTTGGTTATCGCTCATAGCATTTTGAGTTGTATGTGTTGCTTACCATCAAGTCATGCATTTTCGGTCGCTTTTTTGAAAGAAGGAAAAAGACCAGAGTTTGATTGCACTAAAAATTGCAACTGAAAACCCTAACCAGAATCGATTCTAGTTGCTTCCAATTTTGAGGTGAAGATACCACTCTCCCTCGGTAGCTATTCAGAATGTCGAAATAGAAATAGATGAGCGAGCAGGCAGACTATGAAGCGCGCTATTGTGGCAGCGCAAAGGAGCAAATCTGAACTGAACCCCGATTAAGAGCAAGTAAGTAGAGAATTAGCAATAACAATTCCAGTCAAACGGCAAAAAAAAGCACGGGGGAGAGGGATGGGGACAGACCGGAGCAGCTTCTGGAGCGGCGGAATCATGCTGGGCCTCGGCATCGACATCCATGGCGCCGCCGCCATCGTCCAGTATCTCCCCCTCCTCGATCTCGTCGTCCACCGCGGCTCGCGGGGACTCGTCATCGTGCTCCACGTGACGGTGGCGGTGGTGCCTGCGGCGCTTCGGGGAGGCGTCGGGGTCGGCGTCGTCGGGCGAGCGGCGGTGCTTGCCGCAGGAGGAAGCGGGCGAGGGCGAAGGGGAGGGTTCTCCGGCCATGGAGGGGAGCTAGGGTTAGGGTTTGGACGGCGAGAGGAACAGCGAGCCGGGCCGATCCAAAGCACCGACGCAAATGGAACGGAGGATGCGGTGCGGCGCGCTTGGTCAGCTTTATTATTATAAATTGTTTGTTGGGTCCATGACCGACTGACAGGATGGCCCCAGGGGCAGCTTCCAAACCCGACTCGATTTGCTTTTCATTCGATTCAAAATCGCAAAATCATCCATCTCTGGGTAGGGGAATCGGGGGGAACACAAACAAGGAAACAGTACCTTCACTTTTAGGGCCTGTTTGGCATGGCTCTAACTCAGGTTGGAGGCATGTTCCACTCCAACTCAGGGTGGGTGGCTCTGAGTGGAGTTGGAGCTGTCTGTATGGAGTGTTTGTGAAAGATCTTTCTCAGCTCCAGAATTGTGGTTTGTCTGTGTGGATTGCCCACTTTGCCCTTGGTTGACATGAGTGGAGTTCAATGATGCGCGTCTGTGAAGATAATGATGCTGCGTATGTTCTCATGTATCGCTTAGCTAAACTGTATGAATCAGAGATACAAGTCAGACAAGCATGTAAATAAATTAAAGTACCAACATATATCAAGATAATCATGTCCAACCAAATTATCCAAGATACAAGTCCATAGTTTCAAAATACAATTACATTAATTCCAAGCTAAGGCGACGGATGTAGCCAAACTATCACGAAATGAGTCCATAGTCACAAAGCTTGATTAGAAGTGGATCCATCGAGGCATGTTGAGACACATCATATTTGTTGTATTAGAATGGACTTGATGCTACACCTAAAAATGTTTGGTATTAGAATGCAAACTATGAAACCAAAATGAAGTCATGCTTGCAATCTTTTACGGGATCCTCCAATGAATTATTCACCAAAAAAAGTGAACTTCTTACTTGGGAAAATTAGCTCGGAAAAGCAGTAACACACGAAGAGAGTCAGAGTAAAGAAAATGCAAATGATGGTGTGGCAGACGACACACTACAAACCTTGTTTGTGTTGGATCATGACACTATCCACTACTATTTTCTCAAAATAACCAAAACACCCTTCTTCCATTTCACTTTTCATCGGTTCCACTCCGGCCCAAGTGATGTCTCTACAAGACTTGTGCCTCCTATAGCCTCCCTCCTGCCAGCGTGATGATCTTTTATAGAATTGTTTCCATAAGTAAACCTTTTTGGGTGTTATTGAGCTAATTGCCCAATGACCTATGTGCTTCCTAAGTAAGCATGTAAAACAAACCTTAATCATAGTACTTAACATATATAATAGTTTTATACATGAGCAGAAAGTATAATGGTCGGAAAAAGCATACCAAGTGCGGATCATGTGACCCTATAGCAACAAGAAGACTAGTCTGCTTTGCTCTTTGCCAATCGACATTGAAGTCTGTTAGCCAAAGAACAAAATTATATCAACCAAGCGAGAAAAGATAGCCGGACAAAGCAGGAAACCGCAAAAATCAAAAGAAGTAAAGACAAACATAATGCATCCTTATCATTGAAGCTCATTAGACATGACCCACATTGTAAATAGATAAAATTATTAATGTTTAAATCCATGAAAAGAAGGCAAGAAAAGAAGAATTAAGCGACTTACGAGGAGGCGGGGAAATCTTTAAACTTTCTTGTATTATAAGTAAAGTGTGTAATAATCGTATTGTTTGTTCCATAGCATTTTATTACGCGGTATTATCGGTTATATTTTATCGGTGAGTGTAACAATCATAGCGATTATCATACCTCATTGTAGCAATTCTCATATCCTATGGATGCTAATTTGTTTGGCGTTATCAACCCACGTAAAATTATATGTAACTATGTAGCTGAAAGCGAAGGTGTGGGGGCAAAAGCGGTCCCTTAGTTTCCGACTCACCATCTAGTATTGAGCTAAAAACACACACAAGGATCTGATTGATAGCATACGATACCTTTGAGCTAACAATCTCTGCGATTGCAATCTTCGCAATTTTAGGGAACTCACGTCAAACATCCCGGTGTCGAGAGCCACGGCGAAGCCATTACGAGAAAAACCCGACCATATTGCCAAAGCGCTACAATCCACATAAACGAGAACTAATTCATACCCTCAAATTCAATCCAAACAAACCCCAAATCGGTGCCTCACGAGCAAATTTTTATCCCAAAGGCGCGAGGAGCATACCGGCACGCCTCGGGAGGCGGTGGCACAGCGATCGAGGACGAGCGGTGGATTCACGCATCCGAGCAAAGCAACGAATTTACGAATTGCTTCCGCGAAGAAGGGCGTGGTACAGGGGCGATCCTTCTGGCAGCGCGACCTCGCGGAGGCGGCGAGGCGGCGTCGCGGCGGCGGGGAATCATCGGCGAGGAGGCGACGAGAACGCACGGCCTCGAAATGAAGAGAGAAGCGAGTGAGAGGCGGGAGACCGAACGGAGGAGGCGAGGAGGAGGAGATGAGGCGTCAGAGGCGGCGGTGACGCCATGGAGGAGGAGGACGCCATGGAGGAGGAGGACGCGAGGAGATCCGCGGCGAGAGTAGGGAGGCGACGACCTGAGAATGGCCGAATCAGAGATGGGTGACACGATGGGAGGTAAGGTCATTTGGGTGGCGCCAGGCAAGCGGGCGGGCGGGCGGGCGGCGGCGGGCGTGTGTGAGGCGATGGGAATGGAGGAGTGGGACGGCGGTGGGTAGGATAGAAAAAAAAGCGATTCGTTGGGTGAGTGTGTGTCGATGGCAAAGGTGGGTAATTTCTTTGAAACTCCATGTCTAGATCTATTTGGATGATTGTAGAGTTGAAAAATAGGTGCTCAAGAGAATGAACTAGAGCTCCAAAACTCTATGGAGTTAAGTTTGCTCCAATTTTTTGGAGTTGGGGTGTTTGGCTAGTTTTACCCAGCTCTAGCCTGGAGTTGGGCTCTAGAGCCATGCCAAACACCCCCTTAGTGATGGTAATATACTCGATTACCCACATACTCACAGACAAAAACTCTAATAGAGATAGGTATGTTCTTCTTTAATTACCTGTGGGCATGTTCATAGGAGGCAAACTCTGTCCGACAGGTATGGTTATAAGAGAGCTTCACTCGTGCCTGTTTCACCCAATTACCCGTGATCTCCTACAGACAGGTGGGCCCACAAGTGAAAAACTATAGATTCAGGGCTCCACATATTCGGTCATCCACTAGACCCAAACATCCACTCGAGCAGCAGCCGCCACTCACCTCTCCTCCCACATCTCTCACTCTCTCCTTGCCTCCTCCGCCTCTCCCACATCCACCTCCTCTCTCGTCGCTGCCCACTGCTCATCAACGACCTCTTCCCTCCTCTTGTCCCCATCCTCACGCCCAGCTGCACTGCCCCCGTCCTCTCGCCTGGTCACCGCCCTCTCCTCACGCCCAGCCACTGTCATCCTCCCGCCCACCCACGCCGCCCCTTCCTCATGCCCCCCACCGAGGCCTAGGTCGTCGAGGAAGCGAAAGGCCACCTCAGATCTTGGCGCGGCGGGTTGGCGGTGGTGTAGGGCCCCTCGCGACGGAGCAGACGCCGTCATTGCGCTCCTTCCTTTGGCTCTGACCGCGTGGGCGTGTGGCGGGCACACAGGCATACCCGCGATGACGGACATGGGCGAGGTTCTTTGTCTTTTCACCCTTCACATGCATGTTCGTGGGGAAGTTTTAGGCTGATGGGCATGGGTATGAGTGAGCATTACCCTGTGCCTGATTGCCATCCCTTCACGTCCTAAGAGCGAATCTTTACCGACCACTACTAGGACTCCTTAACAGGTCGGTTCGGCTCAACGTGCTAAGAAAATACGATTCTTTTCTATCCAACGTGCAGAGGCAACAAGGCTGACGAGATAATACGATTCTTCTCTCTGGCGTGCAGAGCCAACAAGGCTGATGAGTAGGGATGGAAATTGTGCCTGATTACCCGCGTACCCGCTGGCAAATACCATAATGAAGCCGGACATGGGGGGTTCTTTGCCATCGGTATAGAAATGGGGCCAATCGGGCATGTGTGAGCTCCACCTGTGCCCACCACGTCTGTTTACCTGCCAACCCACACTGATAGGTGGGCCCGAGGAAACCCTAATTCACAAAGTCTGATACTCATTCAGCCATCGCTCCATTAGCCACCACCCTCCCGCAGCCGCCCTCTCCCCAATCTCAAATCTCCTCTCCTGACTCCTAATCCCTCCCGCACTCACCTTCCTCTCCGAGCTCACCGCCCTCCACCGCCGCTCCTCCTCCTCCACCGCCATCTCCCCACCCCTCTCCCTCGCATTCCTCTCCTCCTCCATCGCCCTGTACGCCTCCCTCTTCCCCCACCTCCTCCCTCTCCACGCACCCCCTCCCTGGCGCCGTTGCATACCTCCGTCTCCTTATTGCCCCTCGCCTCCCCGCTCCTCTCCCTCTTCTCCCTGCTCTCCTTCCTCTCCCTCCTCTCCCTCCTCCTCGTCCTCAGCAAGGCAGCGTTCGCCACCGCCTATAGCTCTAGCAACCCTAACCCCCGCTCTGGCAACTCCAACCCCCGCAAGCGCAAGAACCAACACCAACTAACGGCCCAACGAGCCCCGTCCCTCCTCCCCGAGGTGCTCTCCCTGCTCACCGACGCCGCGGGGAGGCTGCCGCTCGGGGCGCAACTAGACGCACAAAGGTCACTAGTCGACACCACCGCTGAGCTTGCTGCCTTCGATGTCTGCCCCTCCCCCACCAGAACTCCAGATCCAGATCCACCTTCGTCAACCCGTCCTCCTCCCGGCCAGCCGCCGCCCCCGTCCTCCCCCTGACCGGCTGCTACCCCCGCCCCTCCTCACGCCTGGCCCCCGTCAAGACGAAGTGACAAAGTAGTCAAGACAAAGTGAAGCCCAGGTGCTCGGCCGCCGCCCCTCCTCACGCCGCACCACCTTCTCAACGCCAGGTCGCCGCCCCTCCTCAACGCCAGACCGCCGCCCCTCCTCAACGCTCGGCCCCCTCCTCAACGTCAGGCCGCCTCCTCTTGCTTGGCCTCCTCCTCAACACCCGCCCCCCTCCTCACGCCCAACCGCCTCCTCAAGACAATGTTTAATGGGTTTGTATGCATAATTTTCATTAGTTGACATACTTTTAGTTGACAGTTGATGGTGGATTTGCATTTCATTAGTTGACAGTTCATGTGTGAATTTCATGCATTATTCGTGGGTACACGACCATACCCAGCGACAAGTATGGATGAGGTTCTTCACCCGTCGCCCTTCGCGGGCATACCTGTGGTGAGATATTGGAGTCGCGGGCATGAATAAGGACAAGCTCTATCTGTGCTGTCGCGTCCGATTGTCATCCCTGGTGAGAACGCAACCTAGTTGTTGTGTTGGGCAGCAACTAGTAATCGACATACTGGCTGGCAGCATCCTACTCGCATATACATGCATCAACTACTAATTGACTGGCTTGCACTTTAATAATAATGTTGTTGTTGTCGTTTATCCTGTAACAAGACAATTACAATTACAATACATACCTGCAGGCAGTCAGCCTCGAACAACATTTCCCACGTCGATCTATCAGCATCCAGAAACAAAACAGCTTACAATCAACGCTAGTTTGTCCAATGGCAACCATGATTCCCAAAGCTGAAAGAAAAGAAAAAACTAGTACAGGTGTCGGTGCCTCAATAATTTTATATACTGTCATGGGGCAAGATACGATGTGTTGTAGCAGACGCGTGAATAACATCACGGTACAGCAGCGACACATGAATAATATCATGGTACTACAACATGGACAAACAGTACCATTGGTATTGTAGCATGTATTTTCCCTTCATGGCTATTCGGCTTCTGCAGTCGAATAGTATGGGGAAGGTGATCTATATAGTTAGTGAGAGATAAGATAGAGATAGATATTAAGTCAGAGATTGAGTTAGAGTTAGAGTTAGAGTTAGTTACTTTCTAAATCAGTTTGTACCTTCGCCTAGACTATAAAGACAACACATGTAATTTAGAAAAGGAATCAAAAAATAAACTAGTCTTTTGCCTCCATCTAGTTCGGCATATCAGAGCCTCTCGCACGTCGGCAACAGTGCCGACGTGTGTGAGGACGATCATCATCTTCGCCAATTACCGATACGTTAGACCTTTTCTCATCCACCCACGTCATATCAATTTGGTATCAGAGCCATCCACTATGGCTTCTGGTGCTGAACTGTCTCCCTTCGCCATGTTGAAGGCTAACAGCGAAAAGATGATGGCTTCAATTGACAACACGATGATTATCCTCCAAAAAATTCGAGCATTGATGGTCAAGTTGAAGGAGTTGGAGCAAACGCCGTGTGCCATTGCAATGACGACACTACCATCACCTTCCTCAACGACACCACCAACACCACCTCTGGTGCGGCGCCACTGTGATCTTTTCCACACAACCGCCCGATGTTGTGCTATAAGCAACGCAGAGCACAACAACTAAGGGGTCAGTGCTGCCGTCACATCCTTACCACCATCGTCATGCTTCAGGGCAATAAGGACGTAACTGCTGCCCCATGTCGGTTGCCTATGTCGTTGATATCTTCCTCAACAGCACTACATGCTAAGACGTTTCTTCTTTGGACGCAATATGTTGGATTGTTGTTTATTTGCTCTCAAGCGAACCGACGTCGGTACCAGATACTCTTGTCAACATGAGGCCTCTAAGGACTTCAATCGTGGCCACCACCACTGCATCTCGAGGACGAGCTGCCTCGCCGCGAGGTGTTTAATGTTATAGAGCAAGATGTGATGCGCTGCGGCAGGTGCATGAACAGTACCACAAATACCATAGCAACGTGTGAACGATAGCATGGCACTGTAGCAGTACATGAACAGTATCAGAGTCAGTTACTGTTCATAATATGGCAGAGAATAGTACAGAGTAAGATGATCTATATAGTTAGTAAGAGATAAGATAGAGTTATATATTAAATCAGAGATTGAGTTAGAGTTAGAATTAGTTACTTTCCAAATCAGCTTGTGCCCTTCGCCCGAACTATAAAAGCAGCGCATGTAATTGAGAAAAGGAATCAAGAAATAAAATAATATTTTGCTTCCATCTAGTTCGGCATATTAGAGCCTCTCGCATGGCGGCAACAATACCAACGTGTGCGAGGGTGTTCCTCGCCTTCGCCAATTACCGATCCGTTAGATTTGTTCTCTATTTCACCCACGCCATATCATCTACACTACCATTTTGGGGCTTGTTATTGCACTTCTTCCTGGAAGTCATTTCTCTGCACTAGTTTACGCCCAAAACCACATCGACAAAAGTATTTGGGGATTGGCCCCTCGTCCCTAGCCACCCATGGATGCTGCGTCGTAGCCTGCAGGGTGATACGATCTATTGGATCTGCAGTGCAATCATGCAACGAAACAGGGAAATCTATTAATATACAACCCATGCAACATCTGTTGAATACTGGGCTACTATACCATTTTCCTGTAAGAACCTCGCAAAAGGTCCAGGAACTTGTCCATATGGGGTATGTCGACCGTAGTACTCCCCCCACGATCAGATCGAACTATCTTAATCTTTAAATCGTGTTGGTTTTCAACTTCAGCCTTAAATATCTTGAATTTATCCAATGCTTCATTTCTTTCTTTGATTGGATAAATATATCCATAACGGGAGTAGTCATCTGTGAATGTTATGAACGAGTCATAACCATCCACACTTTTCACAGGAAAAGGACCACAAATGTTTGTGTGAACAATTTGTAGAACTCCTGTGCTTCTTTTTGCGTCTTTCTTAATTTTCTTTACATATTTTCCTTTAATGCATTCTCTGCATTGTTCTAAGTCTGAGAACTCTAATAGAGGAAGAATTTCATTCTTAACTAGTCTTTCTATTCTCCCCTCGAAATATGGCCTAAGCAGCGATTGCCATAATTTCGACGATTAGATATGAGTTCTCTTTCGTTTTACATTTACATTCGTAGACGAGGATTCAATCACTTTCGCACTTGACGTTCCCATTATCGCATATCGACATTCACATCATCACACAATGATAACAAATAAAGCTCATTTTGTAATATGGCAAGACCAACACATTCTTTATTAAATATTATTTCGCACTTGCCATTTCCAAAATTACAATCATAACCATCTTTGTCCAAATTGGAAACACTAATCAAATTCCTCTGTAAAGAGGAACAAAAGAACATCTCTAAGTAAAGATTGGAGCCATTAGCTAACTCTAATGAAAAATCGCCAACGGCTTCAACTTCTGCTTGGACTCCATTTGCGACTTTAATGCATCTTTCGTTTCTTTGCGTAGTCCTCGTCGAGCGGAATCCACAGAAGGAATTAGCAACATGAGCAGTTGCTCTGAGTCAATCCACCAAGTGGATTTGAATATTGCACATACAAGCATTCATTTATGAAGGTAATAATGTTCTCACCTTTCTTTGCCATTATCATCTTTAAGTAATCGGGTGAGTTCTTCTTGTAGTGTCAGGTCTTCTTCTGATGAAGACACCGATCTTTGTCTCTGACAAATTTATCTGTTGAGGCCGATGGATGAGGCTTTTCCCTTGTTCCTTGAGAAGGAGGTCTTGTTGAAGTGCTTTTTCTTGTTATCCTTCACATAGTTGATAGATCCACCATGTGAGGATTTAATTCTTTCCTCCTCTTGAACACACATAGCTATGCACTTTTCTAAGTCCCATTTATCGGGCTGCATGTTGTAATTGACAACAAAAGTGTCAAACTTTTCTGGCAATGAAGCAAAAATCAAGTGAATAAGGAACTCATCCTTGAGTGCCAAATCCATTGGTTTAAGCTTGGATGCCAAGTTGCTCATCCTTAATATGTGTTCTCTTATTCCACTGCCACCACCAGAATACCTTTTCATCACAAGTCGCTTAATCGGTTTGTGTAGCATATGTCTTTGAAGAGCGATGGCCGACTCTTTATTTTATCAAGGTATACGTGGCGGTGTCACGATCTGCGATTGAGCCCACAATTGCAGGCTCAATCGTGTTCTTTATCACAGCCATACATTTCTTGTTGGCTGTGGTCCATTTCTTATGCTCTAGGTCATAAGACATCTGTAAGGGAGCATGATCTCTCTGTCTTTTCTGCCAAGCAGTATCATCCTCATTTTGACCCCTCACTGGTGCCATAGGCTCAGTGGGTCGTCTTGTAGTGAGGACCAGTCCACCTCAGCTAAGATAAACGCTAAGTCTATCTTTTTCTTCCACTCTCCATAATTGTCTCCTTTGAGAGTGGGAATCTCTCTGATACAACCCATCAAGTTGTATCCTCCTGAAAATTTAGTTCAAATAAAGTGAGAACGTAACATTAAAATTATATGTCTTATTTCCAACATTGGTCAAAAAATACGACATACAATTAAATCAATTTTATCTATACATTAAATCTATATCACCGTTGGGCAGAAATAGAAACAATGCATAAAAAATATCAATTAAAATTATAATACTGTTATTATCAACTTTGGTCAGAAAATAACAATATCATAATTCACAATAAATTCTTAAAAAATTAAATTCTCTCGTTGGTTCGAATTTAATTAAAAGAATTAATCAACATTAACTTTTGCAGCGGAAACAATAAATTATTCAATAATTCATTCTCAGAAGCATTATAACTATACACATTTAATCTCTGAAAAATAACACGTTGGTGCAAAATTTACAGAGATTTTATACAATTTTTCTATTGAAATTCATTCAAAAAATATACGAAAATAAACTAAAAACAATTTCGGGATTTTACTGTTCATAACCGGCCGAAACTACTGTTTAAAACCGGTCATTTTACTGTTCAAACCGGCCATTCGGCCCACCCCACTGTTTTCGGCCCATTACTGTGCGGCTCGGCCCACAGCGGCCATTAGGGTTTTCATGAGACGATTTCAGCCGTCGGATTCACATCCGACGGCTGGATTCAGCGTTTTCCGTGACTGGCGCTCGCGCGTCGTTCGCTTTCGCCTCGGCAGATTCGATCCGTTGATTCAAATCGGCGGTGGCGCAGATCTCGCCGAACAAAACCGCGAGCCTTGTGCCTGAAACCCTAACTTCATTCGCTCCTCTCTCTCTCGCTTGACTCCCGCGGCGAAGACGAAGAAGAAAAACGGAGAAGCCGAAGAGCCGCGGCCATGCATAGCCCTCGCGGCGTCGCGCGCTCCCGAGGGGAGCGTCGCCGTCGAGGGCTCCTTGGCGGCGCCGCTTTTGCCGCCGGGGACGCTCTCTCGGGGCCGGTTACGAGCGACGGAACCGGCGACGACGACGACTAGCTCCGGCTCGCTCGATTCTCCCTACTCAGTAAGACCCGATTTGTCTTAGATCTCGAGTTCTAGGGTTCTAGGGTTAGGGTTCTTTTCTTTTGAATCTTTGTCTTTTGGATCTTTGCCGTTGAGGCTCTGATACCATTGATAGATCTAGAGTTAGATCTCTTTTCTTTGGATCTTGATTTTGGGGTTGGGTTCATAAGAAACCGAACAAGAGAGGAGAGATAGAGGCGATGGGTTGATTCTGCGTCGGATGTGGAGAGGGAGGAGCTAGCCATGGCGGCTTGCGTGTAGTAGAGGCGGCGGTGGTCGATCCCGTCGGTGCAGGCGGCGGTGGTCGATCCCGTCCCTGGGGCGTGGCCGGCGGTAGTCGGTAGAGGCGGCGGTGTTCCTCCCGTCGCTTCAGCGCCCCCTTTAGATCATCTTAGGGTTTGTAGGTTAGGATTTTGGTGGCGGCACGGTGAACCTTAGTCCGTGCCGCCCCGGCTCCCACCTCCTTTTATGTGGCGGCGGCAGGACCCCGACCTAATGGGTGGCGCCCCGATCGAGGCGCGATCGAGGGGTTGGGCATTTGGCCGTTGGGCCAAATGCCCGAGATCAATTCCAACAACATCAACAATCAAATAAAAAAATCGCATAAAGATAACCTTCGCAGAGAAGTCTTTCCAACAAATCCACGAGCGGGGGTTAACGCCATCAGGAAGTTCAACAGGATTGTTCACTATCGCCTGGACCATTATCACAGACCATCGTTCCTTCAGCATACTCTAAAACTGGAGACGCAAACCCAAAAGGCAAATATTAACGCATTAGAATTTAGAAGTCTCACAGTACCAAATAAAAACCTGAATAAGCCAGCAATAAGAATGCCATCTTAGAGCAGTAAACTAAAACACTATGACGAAGAGAGTGCAAACAAACACCCATGTAGAATTTATCTATTTCTGGGTCATCAATCGCCTCGATGAGATTTACTATATTGGGATGATCCAACATTTTCATAATGGACACCTGTCACCAACAGAGTTGCAAGATCATTTAAATGATAATAAATCAGCTAATTATCATGTAAAAGTATAAAAAGACATAGTATGCTATAGATGGGCAAAATTACTGATTATATGACTAATTCTTGCCAAAATACTTCTGCAAATTAACAACTAAAGATACATAAGTAATTCATTTATTTTCGAAATTGATGTAGAGCCGTAAGTCACGCCGCTTTGTGGCATTCTACTGAAGTTTGCATGACTTCTAAGAGGGAAATGAATATTTGGTGCATCTTTTATATGGATATTAGTACTTAGTAAAGCTCCGAATTCTGCCGTAGATGTGGACTAGTGACAATAAACTCCAAATTCCCAAGTGGTGCTTGACACTATTATTTGTTAAATAACACTACGGGGTCTAGATGTGTTTCAGAAAAACTCAAGTGTAATAGGTTACCTGTGATTATATATATATATATGTGTGTGTGTGTGTGTGTGTGTGTGTGAAAGTCCCTTTAAATTGCAATTATGGCAAGTATTATGCAGATGAATCAAGCAATAATATTACTTACCTCACGAAGAACATCACTCATGGCAGTCTCCCAAGGTGCTACGCGTACTTTTTTCATGTATGATTTATGCAAAACCTGTAACAGAATGGAATTAAGCTACAATTCCACGAATCAGAAACAGCATCATGCACCCAGTGCATATAAGCAAGCCTAAGCTATTAACAAATTATAATGTATACGACTCCAAGAACTGGCTTTGTAACAAAAACAGCACAAGTATGCAAAAGGGAATAACATGTTAGCAAGGCATCGAGTAAAAGTAATTTTTTTAAAGGTACAAATATTTGGCCTCAAAGTAAAAGTATTATTGTAACATCCTCAGTTTTCAAAGATTGTTCAAAATCAAAATTTGCATTTCAATTTGAAATTCAAAAATCTCAAACCCTAACCTCGGTTTGGGCCGACCCGGCCCGGTTCTTCTCCGCCCGTCCCGGCCCGGTTTCTCTCCCCGCCTCGGCCCAGGGCGCCGCTCCGACCGCCTCGCCCATGCGCGCACGCCACCGCCCTTCTCGCCAATCCCCCTCCTCTGCACCTCTGCTCCGCTCGACTGCAGCGCTCGCCCTCTCCCCGCCTTGTCTCCATCACCGCCCCTCCTCGCCAACGCCCGCTGCCGCACCCCTGCCTTGCCCGGTCGCCTCTCCCCTCTCCCCGCCTCCGCCGGCTATAAGAAACCCCGACTCCTTCGCTTCCTCCCCCTCCACCCTCTTCACCTCCTCCCCTCGTCTCCGACGCCGTCGTCGCCCTCGCCTCCTCCTGCGCTCCAGCCCCGCTCCGGCGCCACCTCCCTCCCTCCCTCCTCCCAGCTCCCGCCGCCGTGTGCCCCACCCTCTCCCCTCCTCTCCCCGCCTCGGTCCCTCCCTCCCCCTCTCGTTCTCCGCGCGGCGGAAAACGCGAGGCGTCGTGAGTGGGGCCCGCCCTGTGCCGTGTCTCTGATAGGTGGGCGCCAATGTTCTGGAGAAGGAGAGCTCCAATTAATGGCGGGGTATGCTCTAGGGAGGTGTGAAGGTGCTCAGGTATTGACTGGAGGCTCATGCGTGCGAGTGGCGACCGTGGTGGCGGTTTCGACCGGAACAAAGGGAGATGACGGTGGCATGATGCTCTGGTTCATGAAACCAAAAATTAGGTGAGGGAAATCGAAGAGGGTGCTTGAGAACATGATGTGACATGAGCGGTTTGGAGAGAAACTCACTGGGACGCCCGAAACAACGAGGTTGGTTGCGTTGGCCGCAAGCGTTGTTGTGGCCGGATATATAGAGGGAAGACAACGGCGTTCCCAGCGACGTCGTGGGAAGAAAAGAGAATAGAGGTGATGGATGGAGAGAGGAAGCCAGGGCGATGCCAGAGGATGTGATGGTGCTCGTCGGGACTCACGGGAGCAGCGATGCAAGCTAGGCGGGCGTGGATGCCGAAATAGAGGCGGATGTGCTACTCGGCTCGGTTCTCATTCTTTGACGTGAGAGAAATGGAGAAGAGGGGTGGAATGGAAAGGGGAGGTGGTGGCTCTCCTCAGCTGCTGCTCAAATAGGACTGAGGCCGCGGGCGTGATAAGTCGTGAGCCCGGCGGCGAGACGCTATTGTGCCCGACGACGCTGTGGTAGTACGGAGCATGGGCGAGGCGAGGTGACAAGACACGGTAGTGAGCGGGTCGTTGGGCGAGGATGGCGTTGACGCAAGGCAAAGTGCGACGACATGGATGTGGTGCTCATGGGGCAAAGGCAGTGAGCGGCTTAGAGGTCAGGTGGGGGAGGAAGAGACCGAGTGGTCTGGGCTCTGAGAGAGAGAGAGAGAGAGGAGGAGGAGGAAAAGAAAAAGGGAATGGGCTGGGTCGGTTGTAATTTGGCTCAAACCAATTTATACGATTTTATTTTTCCTTTTTAAATTTAGGTTTTGATTCAAATTTGTTTTCAAATTTCATTGGTTGAAATTAGGTTTGAATTTAACTTTTCTTTTGTTAATTTGCTTCTTTAGGATTTTAAAATTCGACAAGCATTTCAAAGAAAACCCAGGGAAATTTAAGTGTCAATAAAATGCATTAAAAAGTTTTAAACTTAACATATTTTCAAGAATTTGAACTTTATTCAAATTTTGGTAGGTTACAGGTGATGAGCGGTGGAGGCGAGGAGCGGCAGTCACAGGAGAAGGCCGAGGGCGATGCGGGAAGGGGTGGAGTTGAAACGATATGGGAGGGAAGGGATCGAGAAAGAGATTCGGGAGGGGACTTTGGGAGAGTAGGGTGGCGGCGACTTGGTGTGGGCAAGTGGGTTGGGAGGTGGGATGTGTCCTGTGTCTAGGGTTTTCAGACATGACCCACATGTTAGTCCCCATTGGCGGGTAATCGGAAAGAATGGGCACGGGTGGAGCTCCCCTATGCTCACGCTCATTTGCCCGTCAACAGTCTATTTCCCCCACTGTCATGCCCACTGGCTCTAAGGGAGGACACAACGCCACCTTCATTAGGGTTTTTGCCCATGGGTTTATAGATAATCGGGCAAGATTGTCATCCCTAGGCACGAGGGTGGCATCAATACCGGCTGCGGCCTGCAGGAAGCGAGGGACCACACCGTCCTCACTCGACTTCGCCTATGCGGATTTGAGTAGTGGAGTAGCGAGACCCTGGCTCATGCCGTCATGCGGAGCTAGGAGGAGCCCTTGCCGCCACCAGATTCCTCGCACGACGTCGTGGCTTGCCTCTCTAATCAAAGGAAGGATGAGAGGCGGGGAGAGTGGGGATTGGGATGACAGTTGGAGTGAGATTTTTTAATAGTTGTGAGCTCCATCTTAAAGATAGTAGTAGTCTCTATACATTGCGAGGAATTATGAGAAGGCTAGAACTAGAGATGTCCAAATGAGTGTTCTGATGACGACATAGCATGAGCTCGGACATTGCGAGAACCTAAAGCGATCCGCCATTGCCACCACCACTGGGTCATAAATTTATATGTACTTATAAAATAAATTATATAAAATTTAAAAATGCAAAATAAAACTATATAAGTATTAATAAATAGGAAAAAATCAGATAAATATTAATAAATAAATATAAATTATATAAATAAATATTTAAACAGTATCGTATCTAACCAGCAGTAATCGTGCCGAACCGGACCCAACAGCATGTGCATCAGACCGGTCTGACACACGGGGCCCATTTGACCAGTACCCTAATTTCTCGCTCCTATCATTGATTCGTTCCGCTCACACACCGACTTGACCACATCCCCCAGCCCCTCCTCTCCCCCGTGGTGCTGGTGCTGCCGTGCTGGTGCCGGTGAGAACTAGTGAGATAGCCCGGGCAAGCGAACTCAGGGGCAGGGGAACGACCACCCGCCGGCATTGCCGCCGCCATGGCTGATCCGTACGGAGACGGTAAGGCGCTCAAGCAGCAGCAGCAGCAGCAGCGCCCCAAGCTCAAGCCCGCCCTCGAGGTCGAGGACTTCATCAACCTCCTACAAGGCTCCGATCCCGTCCGCGTCGAGCTCACCCGCCTCGAGAACGAGCTCCAGTGTGAGTCATCTACCATTATCAAATCAAATGACGCTCCACTCCGATCTGATCTAGATCTATCTAGCTGCTCCTCTTTCTCCTCGATCTCCTGGAACAAGCGAGGTTGGATCTTTCATCTCCTCTGTTCTGCTCTTCCTTGCCTGCAGATAAGGAGAAGGAGCTGGGGGAGGCGCAGGCGGAGATCAAGGCCCTCCGGCTCTCCGAGCGAGCGCGCGAGAAGGCCGTCGAGGATGTCAGTGAAAAACACACCAATCTCTCTCTCTCTCTCTCTCTCTCTCTCTCTCTCTCCTTGCCTCACTTTACATCTAGCCTAGGAGCTTATTGGTCGCTGTTCTGCTCTAAATTCGATGTGTTTAGTGGTAACGTTACCAGATTTTCTCGAATAGATCTGAGTAGCTGACGGCAGCTAGCTATCCTTCAATGTTTCATGGGTCACTCCATGTTCCCTAGATTCCATTATATTCAGTGACTAGCTAGGTTTCTTGTGCAAAATGGCATATCTTCTCTGTTCAAATCTCTGACTACAGCTCAGGAAAGCTCCATCAAGTCACTAAGATGTCCACAAAGTTAATAGGTTCCAAACCTTCAATGCGTATAAACATATAGTTGCTTCAGTTTGGGCTCACTGATTTGGTTTACCATTCAGAATCGTGAATAATTCCAAGTCCTAGGAAACAACGCTGTTTTCTGTACTGTCAGCGGGACCGAAATGGCCTGTTCCAGCTTGTGCTATCGTTGTAGAACATCAGCCGTTCTTCTTCTGATCATACCCATTAGCTTCCAGTGTCAACCTAAACAGGTAACCTTAAGTAATTTGGGATAATTGTTCAGAATTAGAGATGAAGGAAGTGTTTTTATATCATCTATGTTGTGATTGTACTCAAATGTTCTCTTTCACATGTTGTCAAAATTTTATTAATTCTTATGCTGTAAGGTAGTTTTATCTATTTTCGGGACAATCCTGAGTCCTGACTTTGCCTTCTGCATCAATGTAAGCTTACGGAAGAGTTGGCAAAGGTGGATGAGAAGCTGAAGCTTACAGAGTCTCTCCTGGAAAGCAAGGTAGTGGAGTAGCCCTTCCTTTTTCCTCTTTTGCAGCTCACGGGTTTTATCTTCAGAACAGCTATTGATAATATGCGAGATTGCAGAACCTTGAAGCCAAGAAGATCAATGATGAAAAGAAAGCTGCACTTGCTGCCCAATTTGCAGCAGAGGCTACACTAAGAAGGGTTCATGCAGCCCAGAAGGATGATGACATGCCTCCTATTGAGGCCATTCTCGCACCACTGGAAGCTGAGCTGAAACTAGCTCGTCAAGAGGTACGTGATCCAAGCATATAGTTGCATTGTCCTTTTTCTTTTCCGTCATGATCAGTGTGCTTCATGCATTTGTATTTGTGTGAAACGTTTGCTGTGGGTATCCTATCGATCTTTGAGCAAATTGTATTCAGTTCTTGTTCTCAGAAGGTATTCCAGGCTTCCAGGTTTACAAATGACGAATGCTGTAATTTTCTCAGATATTGTTAGCTTGTATGCAACACCACCTACTTATTATCTCTTTCTTGATAGTTGTTGATAATTCAACCTTCTAATTTCCCAATGTGATTTAATGTTTTGCTACTTTACAAATTTGCAAAAATATATCTTAGTCTGGAACCTTCTAGGAGTAGAGGTCCATATGTGTAGTTCTTGATTTTACCATTAATTGTTGGTTATTTATTCCATGTCGATTGAATGGCCAGCTGCTGCTGAAACACTAAGGTGTCTTTATGAGTCTGATCTTTCTGTTATTTTGTATAAGTGCCTGGTAGTTTGGAATGTTATATCTGAATTAGCCAAAAGTACTGATGGTTGAGATGTGTGCTGTCTGGTATTTCGTAAGGATATGCTATGAATCCGGCTTTGGTTATTAATGTTTGAGAGGTGTTGAATGTGGTGATGGCAAAAGGAAGGAAAACAACTGGGATGAAGAACTAAGTTGCTTCAGAAGCTTTATTGTTTTTTCTTTTCTTTTGTTGTTCCCTTATAATGTGCCTGTGTCTGTGAAGTCGGTAACCCCGACAAGACTTGTTTTATGGTTTGTTTCGCTTTCTAATAAAGCGGGGCCGTTATGGGCATTTGGTCTAAAAAACACTAAGGTGTTGGTTTTCTTGTGCAGATTGCAAAATTACAAGATGACAACAGGGCACTAGACCGTCTTACAAAGTCTAAGGAAGCAGCTCTCCTTGAAGCAGAAAGGACAGTTCAGATAGCATTAGCAAAAGCTTCCTTGGTGGATGATTTGCAAAACAAAAACCAAGAATTGATGAAACAGATTGAGATCTGTCAGGTATGAGACAATGAAAATATTTGTTAACAGCAATTTACTAGTTTGTATCATACAATTGGCTACAGAGCGAGGCTTTGTTTGGCACTCTAGGAAGAGAACAAAATCTTGGATAGAATGCACCGCCAAAAAGTTGCTGAGGTTGAAAAGCTTACCCAGACTGTCGGAGAGCTAGAAGAAGCTGTTCTTGCTGGTGGTGCAGCCGCAAATGCTGTGAGAGACTATCAGCGGAAAGTCCAGGAGATGAATGTAATGCATGATGACCTGGACCCATATTCTTGTATTTCATGATATTTAGTGTATCTGAAAGCATAGGAATTAATGTCAATTCACGTGTACGCTGTTCTCAGGAGGAAATGAAAACTCTTGATCGTGAGCTAGCTCGTGCAAAGGTTTCAGCAAATAGGGTTGCAGTAGTGGTGGCAAATGACTGGAAAGATGGCAATGATAAAGTAATGCCTGTTAAACAATGGCTTGAAGAACGAAGGATTCTGCAAGTAAGTCAGACGGTCTCCTATCTTCTAGTTTTACACTGTTGCCGAGCTGTTCTGGATGGATATCTGGAAGTCCCTCAACGGAACTGTAGGCTTTTCACATTCCCCCCCTTTCAGTGGAGCAAGCTTTGGCACCTTTTGTTAATTTGTTGACTTTGTTTTTACAGGGAGAAATGCAGCAATTCCGGGATAAACTTACTATAGCAGAAAGGGCTGCAAGATCAGAAGCTCAACTGAAAGTATGCTTTTGCTCTGCATGTTTCTCATAAAGTCATTTACTTCCATCTTCCTATCAGTTAGGTCTTTCCACTGTTTCTTCATTGCGATCTGCATCGAATGTCACAGGATAAGTTCCAGCTACGGCTTAAAGTACTTGAGGAAGGATTGAGAATGTCTACATCCCGAATTAACGCAAGTGTCACACGCCGCCAGTCTATTGGTGGTGCTGAGAATCTATCTAAGACCAATGGCTTTCTATCAAAAAGGCTATCATTCCAGATGAGATCCTCGGTATCTACCACCACAACTACTCTAGTCAACCATGCAAAAGGGGTATCAAAGTCGTTTGATGGAGGCTGTAGATCACTTGACCATTATAAGGGCCTTGTAAATGGGATTGGTATGAACGTTTCTACTGACTCCAGTGAAGATAAGGAGTCAAACAACTCGGATGAGAAGCCTAATGAATTTTCATCTGTTGAGTCGGAGGATACGGTGTCAGGTGTGCTATATGATATGCTGCAAAAGGAGGTCATTGCTCTAAGGAAGGCATGCCATGAAAAGGATCAAGGCCTGAAAGACAAGGATGATGCAATCGAGGTAACTTTGTTCGAAGACTAGGATCATACAATTCAGTTGCTTTGCCATTTTCACATTTTTTTTTGCTTGCCTCCTATAATCCTATTTATGAGTGGTTTGATATATAGATGCTGGCAAAGAAAGTAGATACTTTAACAAAGGCGATGGAATCAGAGGCTAAGAAAATGAGGCGTGAGGTAGCTGCCATGGAAAAGGAGATGGCGGCTATACGATTGGAGAAAGAGCAGGATAACAAATCAAAAAGGTTCAGTAGTTCGAGTGGTTCTGCCAACAGTTCACAGCTGCCACCTGGCAGGTATTTTTTTAGAGACAACATTTTGCTTCTTGAGACTATTAATTTTGAAGTACACTTTGTGCACCTTAGTATGTTATTTAAATAATGTAACTCAGGACTTTGCCTCGGAGTGGTTCGGCACGCAATATGTGATGCATAAAGGGTAACTGTAAGCCCATACGAAGCATTCAAAGGCTTGAATCTTGGATTAGGAATGGTGACAAGGGACCCTCTGCTGATTGATGTCCGAAGACGATGGCATATCAACAGAGGGAAGTGGTGAGCCTACATCTCGTGGGAATCAACGACTCTGTCTAACCTGGCAAGCTAGTGGGAGGGCTGGGTGTGCTGCTGCTAGTGCTTTTTATGAGATTTGGTGGTGTTTATTTTTTTTTCAATCGTCGTTGTTGCCCGGTGTTGTATAGGTTTGGCGAGGGCATTCCCCCCCTTTTTTGTAATCTACTGAAGAGTTGATCAATTTTTCTGATGTTTTATGCCGGCGAAGTTGTTGTGAATAACATGGTGATAGTGTCATTGCAGATGTGCAATTAAATTGAGTGCTACCTCCTCGCATGTCTGGTATGTCTTTTTGGTGAATTAATAATTAATGTGAAGCTAGAGCTGTGTAACGGAGTTACGTGTATTGAGTGATTGAGAAGTTTTGAGATATTAGTTCCAGATTGTATTTATGATGGAAGGCAGCTAGATGTATCATGTGTTAACGACCAAATATTTCTAAAAAATGGATTAAATAATAATAATTTTTCTCTGTTGCTGCTTACTATCGATATACGCGATTTCTTGTAGGGAGCACCGACCGACAGTGAGGCAATATCCCCGCTGTGCAATTACAGACGATGTGCAATATGCAGTCGGCAGGCTGGTGCACCAAGTCCACATCAGTTCCATCGGATCCAAAACAAATAAGTATGTACGCGCGTGATATATGCTGAACAAGCAACATGCATATTGTACTATGCATTTAATCTTATTATATACTCTACGTTTAATCTAATTACCCACTCCTTTCAATACTAAGTAGAACTATATACTAGCTACCAGTTGAATACCCATGCTTTACTACGGATAATTTTTTTAATGTTATGCCCAACACGTGCACCCTGCGCCACATCTTCAACTCTGTTGCTTCACCCAGCAGTGCTCCGTCTCAGCCCGAGTCACACCTCTGTATCCATGGTTGGGCTACCTGTAACATCCTAAGTTTCAGAGATTTTTGAAAAAAATTCAATTTTTTTAAAAACCATTCGATTTTATTGAATCGCCAAAGTTTAATTTGCAAGTTTAGAATTAATTTTTTTTAATATGAATTAATCAAACTTCAACTAAATCCGAATTTGATTTATTTTGAGTTTATTGGACTTATCAGGTATTTAAATTCCACTTTATCTGTTTTGGCCGAATTCCCATCGGCCGTTCCTGCTCTTGCCTTCTCCCTCACTTGCCTCTTGACCTTGCCTTCTCCCTCACCTGCCTCTTGACCTTGCCGCCTCCCCGTGCGCCCCTTTGCCGCGCCCTGGCACCACCTTTCCCGAGATGCTCCCTCTTCCCCTCCCATTCTCGGTGTCGATCATCCTCTTGTAGTCGACCACCCTCTCGGTGTTGACCATCTCCCTCGGTCTCGACCAGCCTTGTGGTTTTGACCAACCTTTGGTTTCGACCAGCCTTGTGGTCTCGATCGGCCTCTTGGTTTCGACCGCCTCTCAGTGTCGACCACCCTCCGACCAGGTTTTGACCAGCCCCGCCTGTCAGCCTCTTCCTCGCCTGGTCACCGTCACCTTTGCTGGGCCCGTGCCGCTAGCGCCCACGTCACGACTGTCACCAAAGTCTTCGCAAATTAATGCCGTCCCCTCCGACACGCCTGTTCCCCCTCTTGTCTTCTGCCCTACCTACCCTCATCCCCTCCCTTACCTACCAGCCATGCGCCCATACCTCGCTACCGCGAATCATGCTGCTCCATCTTGTCGCCCGGTTCCCCTCCTTCCTCTATAACTGGAGCACCAAGGAGCCCTCGCTCTCCTCTTGTTTCCCCCTCAACTCTCCTCTCTCGCGCGCCCTAGTTTCGTCGTGCTTCGAGTTTCGTTGCCGCCGACTGGAGCTCGCGCCACCGCCTCTAGCGCAGCCGTCAAAGCTTCAATGGGCAAGTAGTTCGATCAAATGGTTCTGATTGATCATCATTTGTTGCCATTCTGATCCATTGGTTGCTGGTGGTGGGATTGGAGCACTTTCATTTCCAAGGGCATCATTGTTGGCGTTGGTTCCATTTCCAGAGCGACGAATGTTCACCATCTGCCAGTTATTCCAGCGGGTTAGGGAAGGAGACAAAGGCTAGGAGGGAGACAAGGAAGAACAACTAAGGGGATAGAGCAAAACAACACTCCTAAAAGAAAGAACCAACTGAAAAGTTCTTCCAAAAAACTTTTAATAGTTTTATACGACGTTCTATTGATCAAGACTCTTAATCTGGTGAAGTGACTCAATACACAGAATAAGTCTTTAACAAACTTAGGCTATATGGCTGGGTTGACATCGTGATCTTCAATTCACGGTCTTCGATGAATCTTTCATGACGATGCTCACTTGATGGCTCCATGTCTTGTAGTCTTGAACGCAATGGTAAGAAACGTGTTGACCATCTATAGAAATTTTTAAGGGAAAGATGATCCATTTAACATTATAAAATGGTGAAGAGAGAATTTAGGTAAGAAAGAATTACTATGAAGAAGCTAAGGATAGATAGATAACCAAGATGAGTAGAGAACAAATTATTTTTCTTGATATAAAATAAGTTTTGAAGTCTTTTAACTATCAACCATTCTAACTAGGTCACGACCCACAGTCGATATGGCTCTGATACCATTTCTATCAGACTTGAGAGTAACACCCTCAATCCTCTGTGTATTCTGAACTAGTCCCATGATTAGTAGTTAGTTCACATAGTAAACAGTTATAGTAACATCCATAAATAGCACAACTTTATTAATAATAAGAGTTTATTACAAAAGAGGCTTACAAGCCAACAATAAAGAATACATCGAAAGACGAAGAAGTAGTAAAGTCCAGTTGATCTGTCACAGACAATCGACTAGGGTAGCGACCTAGTCGTCGAGATCCACACCGGTAGCGAAGTCCTTCTCATCTGAAATTTATTTGCATTAAGCAAGAGTGAGCACAAACAACCGTGCTCCACAAGTTATACCCAATAACAGATTATAATGCATGTAGGGATATATCAAAGGAAGGCTTATTGGTTGAATTTGCATAAAACAATGTTTTCCTTAAATATTCATACTAAGCTCTAAAGCAGTTATTCTATAACTAAAATTCATTTCATAAATTCTCAAGTTTTATAGTAGGATAATCTCCATATGAAATATGGTCATGGATACCCTTCTATCACATGGCTAACCGCCCAATTTTCCAATTGGATAAACTATCCAAAATCATTTGACAAAATCTTTTGAAATCAAAACTAAAGTCTAACTTTGAGTGACTTTGCTCAGCATGTCCATGACCGTGGACACGGTTATTCGAATAGTTTTACACTCTACAGAGGTTGTACAACTTTACCCATAAGAGATGATCAACTAACACTGTCCGCCCACACACTTCTGTAGGTGCACGACTAAGTGATTATCGCAAGGCCTTTACAATACACTATTCCAAAGTAGTCTTGCCGCTAAGGTTTCATTTCCTTTGGACTAACTATCCACCAGAAGCCTGCTTTTGCGCCACTAAGGTTTCACTTTCATTGGGCTAACCACCCGTCGGAAGCTCCTTCTTGCGTCAAATAGGAATAGTGTCTAACCGACACCCATGCATCATTGTAACATCTCAAAGTTATGTTACCAAAAATAAAATTAACAAAGTTATTATTTTATTGGATTTTCTGGCTGTCAAAGAATTTCCTTGATTTCCTGTAATTTAAAAATTCCCTATTTATGTTTAAATCCAAAATAATTTAATTGCAAAGTTAAATACCAATGTTGAGTTGGAAATATTTTATTTAATTCTAATTTGACACAGAGAATTTTTGTGTTTTTTCCATATTTTTTGGACTTTATTTGCTATTTTCTAAAGCCTATTTGAATTATCTGAATTAATTAAATAAGTAAATCTCTCAAAAATCTGGAACAATGGTCGGGCCAAAGTCATTCCTCGACCCACGGCCTCTTCCTTCAGCATGACCCGATCGACTAGGCTTCTCTCTCTCCCTCTCTTCCACCCAACCCCACCTGTCGTCCCTGTCATCACCCTTTGTCTTCCTTCGGTCGAAGCAGAGCGCCATCCAACCTGGTCGATTAAATTGCATTGATTCATCTGTTTCCACTCGAGATTGTGCCCAGTTATTGCCACAATCATCATTCACTTCCGGCCGCACTCAATCAACCGTTTCCCTTCTTAACTCGCTTTACTCGTCGCCGCTGCATCCGCCATTTTCGCCCGTGCACAACCCCATCGATTCGGCTACTCCTTGCCCTATAAAAAGGGAGCACTGCCTTCACATTTCTTCCCTCACACTAGTTCCTGCACACACGACCACGCTGCTCTTTTCTTTTCACTGTAATCGAAGCCGAAGCTTCTCCGCCGCCAGCGCTAGCTCCGCCGATTGCCCCGCTGGCCGTTGGTCTCTAGAGTAGTCGTTCACACTGGGAGCTTCGCCGCGTCGTGTTCTACCTCAGGCGTACTCCTTCTTCGCCGGAGAATCATTGAAACACTGTCGCCTCCAGAACCTGTACTCCGCCGCCGCGAAACCACCTCGCCACCGACCACTCCGTTGTGCTCTGCCGTCGTAAGGTACCTCATAAGGTTCAGCATCTCCTCCCCTTCATTTTGCGCACCTTCACGTAGCTTGCCGTTGGGCGTAGCGCCAACGAGCTGTAGTCGAGCGCCATCGTTGCTGCACTAGATAGTCATAGCTCTCGTCGAGTAGATAGTCGTAGCTTTCTTCGACTAGATAGTCGTAGCTCTTGTCGACTAGATAGTCATAGTTTCTATCGACTAGGTAGTCGTAGCTTTCTTCAATTAGATAGTCGTAGTTTCTATCGACTAGGTAGTCGTAGTTTCTATCGACTAGTTAGTCGCAGCTTCTTTCAAATAGATAGTTGTAAATTGTCTTTCGACCAGCGCAGTGTAAACCTTCCTTAGACCAGTGTTGTCGAAATATTCCTTAGACTAGTGTTGTCGAAACCTTTCCTTCGACCAGCCTTGTAGAAACCTTCATCCGACCAGTGTAGTCGTAATCTCCTTCGATCAGCGTACTCGATGATGAACAGTACTCGACGATGAACATTGCTCATAGTGAACAATGTTCGGAAGAAGAGCAGTACTCAGAATTCTATATTTTCTTGTGTTATCCAAACTTCTAGTAGTTCGTTCTCCTTCATACGAACTCCAAATCAGTCGATTCTTGTTCCTAAATTCTTATGAATTCAATATCTATCTTTCTGTGCCAAAATTATTTAATTTTAAGTTTATTTGAATTTTATTTGGATTTTATTTGAATTTAGCTTATTTTCGCTTATAGATTTCGACGACTTGGGAGAGTCTGATTTCGACGCCGTTTAAGAACAAAAACTAAGTGAGCAAGACAAGTTATATCTTTGATCATATTTGACCCTATTATTTTAATTTATTTAATTCTATTTTAAATTATTACTGTATGCTTATTTCTATTCAACATAATTTAAATTCATGTTTTAAATTTATAGTTACTCCCAACTCCATTGGTATGGCAAAATATTGACATTGAAATATCCATACCTTGACACCTTAGATAAAACCTGGTTTATGCAATAGTATGAACTAGAATGTTTTGGAAAAAATTATGCTTAGTCATGCTTAGACAAAAAATTATTCAATTTGGGATTTTTTCCGTCAAAAATCAAATATTGTTTAAATTGTATCCATAGCATTGGTATGCCATGGAAGTTTTCAAGTGATTTTCAAAAACTGGTTTGGACTTATGCGAATTGGATAGATGGTGGGTGTAAGTTTATGCACGGGCTCAATTCGGGAATAGTTGATGCCTAGAGATTGTTTTGGAAGTCACCCAGTGAATTAATGTCACATCCCCATTTTGATTAAAGTAAATAATTATGCATCTCATGGGTATGCATTTGATTTATGAAGCATTTGCACAAATTATTGCATTTGTAAATTTTTAAATCAAAGTTAAACACATAACTCCAATCGAAGCTCCAAATAAAAACAACAATAAATACTTTTGAAATTATTTGGGAAATAATTTATTTAAACTTTGCAATATTTATCATGAATAAATAATAATTTTCTCAAATTTTTAGACCTCAAATCAACCCTAACAAAATTCAATTACCAATTGTAAAAGCCCTGCAATAAATAATTTAAAAAACAAGTAATTGAAACATGAACAAGTAATTTATGGGTTGTCCCAGTAACATCTTTGAAAATTTTTAGATTTTTCTAAATTTATGTCCTATTTTATTTAACCTTGTCAAAGTGGAGAGGTTTGAAAATTTAATTAGTCAAATCATTGTTGAACCGGTTCGGCCTAACCCCAATTCCGATCACACCCAAGCAGTACTGACCCAACCGCACCGTGGGCCCAACCCCCACCCTACCAGTTCCTTCTTCCCTGAAGCAGCGTCGACGCCACGCAGCTGCTTCGGCTGCGCCGACGCTGGGACACGCGTTCTCTCTTCCGCGGCAGCACCACTCGAGCCGCCCCTGTGTCCCGGCTTCACCCTCTTTACCTCCCCTATTTCCCCTCACCCGTCCTCTTTCTTCTTCACTACTCCTTTCGAGCTCCAGCGCCAAAGCCGCTGAGTCGCTCGTAGCTGTTCCGGCCGCTCCGCGAGTTCTGGTCACCCACAACCGCGTCACGGCGCCTCACACCACAAGAAAGAGTTCCCCTCCATTGATTTTAAGAATCCATCACCGGGGAGCTACGCGTCGATTTCTTCTTCAGTGCCGACCGAAACCGCCGCCCTAGCCACCCCTTCTCGTTCAGTGCATCTCCGGTCAATTCCTCGCACTGGGAGTTCTGCCTCAGCTCCCTCATCCTTCCCCAGCCTTCAATTGGAGCTCTCCTTCACTCCATCGACATCCCCACAATGTGCCATCTGTGCCTCCTGTGGTCCACGCCGCCAGCCCACTCTGGCTTCTCCCCGTCACCGTTACCGGTCCTGATGAGTTCCCCTCGGCCTCCTCATGCTTATGCTCGCCCGAAATTCCCTGCTCCCTCACCGGTGCGCCGCCGCCTCGTTTCTCCTCAGGGTCGACCGCCACTGTTCTCCTTAAGCTGTGCCACCACCACCACTCGGTTCGCCTACCATCCATGGTTCCATTTTGCCCTTGCTCGGCTGGCACCAGTGCCTCCTTCGTCGGCGACGAGCCAGGACCCGAGCCGCCGCCACCGTCCCTGTCTGCTCCTATAGTTCGCTCTGAAGAACTTCTTTGTCTGCAATCACCTGTAATGATTTGAGAACAACTCTTTTGTCCAACAATGGTATCACTTTTAAATATGATTAGAAAAATTTAAGTATGAATTATAGAGGAAGTTAGTTAGCAACAACTCATTTCAGAAAGTTCAGTGTAAGATTTTGAACAGAGAAGAGAAAGGATTAGAAGAAAATGTGAATTGTCAGTTGAAACCACTTGTAGAATCAAACTTCTTTGCTAACAAACCTGATAATGTCACTTGAGTCACTCCTTTGAATTAGCAAAAAGGAAGATTAGTTCATAGCACTTTAGTTCTTGAAAACTTGCTGTTGTAGGTGTTTGAATATCAATATGAAGTTAGTATTGTCAATATGCTAATGAAATGGTAAGTGCAGTAGTTAGAGTTGTCTTAACCCAATTAGTTTTTGGGCAACTATCTAATAGAAGTAGCCAAATCTAAAAAATCAATTGTGGAGATGAATTTTCAGAAAATAACAGCAGACAACTAACTCCTTTTGTTGAATGTAAACAATAAAGGAAGATTTAATGCTTTATGCTATGTTTAGCTTTTAGGTCGCTCCATTAAAATAGCTAATTTGAAAGTTGCAATCTAAGTGAAATTGGCTAGTAGTATTTCAGTTCTAGAGGTATCCTTTTTGTAGGTTGTATAAACAGTGGAGGCAGATTAGTGCTAGGTGCTGTCATTAGCTACTAGATCACTTAAACTTTGTTTAGCAAATGAGTATTTGGATTAATAATCAGACTTAGTTAACAAACTCCCTTACTCTGAAAATTTTCCTTAACAGGATGAATGGATAGAGTTAGTGTTGAGATGAATTCAAATGGTTTAGTTAATCTAAAAGTTGATTTTGTAGGAGGTTAGCTAGCAGCACCTCTATTCAGGAGATGTCCTTTTGCTAAATAGTTGCATAGAGGAGATAAGAAGATAAATTTGGCTAGTAGCTTTGAAGTTCTGAGAGTGGTATGTTTGTAGGTTGTTTAAGCAGTAAGTAGGCTTGCTAGTTAATGGAGCATTCAAATTTTACAAAACACATGTTCATAACTAAAACCCGTAATTAAGGTTGTTTATAGGTGCTTGGTAGCCATTCACAACCAAATATATACAAAAGAGCAATTGAAGGTTCATGACCTGAGTAGCCATAAAGATCCTCAAGTTTTAGCCAAGTTAAACTTTTAGTAAGCAAGAAGTTTGATTAAACTTGACAAATTCATAACTAATTCAAATAAACTCCAAATCAAGTAAAACCAATTTTGTTGGTTTCCTTTGTTAATGAAATTTCTCTTGGAATAGGTTTGAAACATATTGCTGTCACAGAAAATATCAGAATTATAATTAATTTTAGAAAAGGATTACTTTTATGTTAGAAATTGAGTTAACTTCAAAACTGCATAGAAAATTCATACAAACTCCAATTGAACTAAATTTTTCACCTAAATTCATCTAAAATCATAATATCACTACGGTGTAAATCTCATGCAATTTTGAGCATTGTGGATTTTTGGCTTTATCGATGTTTATTCGCTATCGTATTTTCTCTCTAGATTTCGAATTGCACGAAGTAAACAATTACGCTTCCGAGAGTGAACAATTGGACTTCCAACATGGCAAGTATCCTCCTGCATCATGTTGATCCCAGATTTTGATAATCTAGTATTTTGAATTGCAATTATACTGCTTGCATGCTATTTTGTTATATCGATAATTTATGAGTCTAGTTAGCTATGTCCTAAATCTTGCAACTTATCCTTGATAAATCCATACAACTATGTTTAAGTTAGCTATCATGTGTCAATATTTATCAATAATATGAATACTTAGCCATGCAAGTCAGTAGATTCATTAGTTTTGGTTGACGGGACTATCTCGCCAATCGTGGGACACACTGAACAAGTTTTATATTTATGCTTTTGGTTCAGATCTTTGAATCTGATTGTTGAGTCCAAAGTTTGTTTAATTAAAACTAATTTTGGTATGGACAAGTGGTTAATAGTGTGGGTACCTTCGTGCATGAGATTCGGGTTCAGTGAAAAGACTTGCCCGGACAGTTAAGGACCAAACTTTGGGCTGTTACTCTAAGTATCATGCGTACTTCCACACGCGGGTTAGGAGCCGCTTGGGAAAGTAAGAGGAAAGTCGTATTGATTTGAAACACAGGTGGTATGAGGACATGTGACCATGAAATCTCATGTTCCTTAGGAACCCAATGTAAGGATATAATGTGCAAGTGAGTGCTATTTTTATTTTGATGTTGGGCGGTCACCCACATGCTAACTCCTTACATTGGCCCCTCTGACATAACTTGCATGCCCGGTTAGTTAGTAGGCGATATAGCTAGCACTAAGCGAGATTTTATCATGCATGGGTGGTTCACTTCAATATGGTTTTCTTGTTGAAAAATACCGAGTCTTGATTTCCCTGCGGACACACCAAAGGAAGTGTGTTATTATCCAGAAGCTTACGAGCTAATCAAGTTGTGTGGGTAAAGATGTACTCCCCTACAGGGTTATAAACTATTCGAATAGCCGTGTCTACGGTTACAGACAACACTTGAGTCTAGACTGACATTATTGTTAGACTCTAAACTAAAACTGGACATGGGAACAACTTTGTATCGACATGACAGGTATGTCATGCAGTTTATTTTATCAAAATGGGCTGCCACTTTGGTATTTTTGATCTATGCTTATATCATTGTCAATTACAATTCTTTTGTCAAAATTGTGTTTGATAAATGACATTTACAAATTAATAGGATGAAAACTTGTGCGTTTTATGCAAAACTTAAGCAATTAAAGCATCTCCTTTTGTCAACCTTTAGCATGTATAAATTCTTCTCCTTTGTATAGTGTCTAACATACAATTTCTTTTATTAGTTTGTGTAAGATTTGCGAGTATATTTTGTACTCAATCTGGATATCTGCTTGTTCAGGTGAGGATGAATGCGGTAGGTGCAACAGCTTTAACCCTAGTTGGTTGCTTGTGGGTATGAGCATGCTAACCTAGTATTCTACTTTTATTTTCAAGTTTATCTTCCGCTGCGATTTATGTAAGTCTGATTAGTTCTGGCCGGTTGGCTGCCTTATGAAAAACCAGGCCATAAGGTCTTATTTATTGAAATTGTAACATTGATTCTAATAATATTAGCATATTTGACTATGGTTGTGATAAGTGTTGTTTGGATATGTGCATGTTAGTACTGATCCTTGGGAACTAACATGAGATGCATATCAGGGAATCTTGAAATCGGTTTCGTTTCATGTCTAGGGTTGTGCCTTCTGTGCAAGCACTTGACTTGAAATATATTCGATTTTGGGATCCCACAATTAAGGAACGGTCTGTGAGCTGCGGATTGTTAAGCCAAAATTGTACTACCACATGTCTGAAGTGGGACAGACCTGGCTAACCAATTTGTGATGTTTCTCCCTGGTTGTGCCATCCGATTGTGTGGGTGTTTAAGTGACCTATATTTTATATTCCCACATGGCGGAAGAGGGGGCTTCCGGTGGTGAGTCCAAAGGAAGTGAAACCTTAGCGAGGCGGGACTACGGTGGAATGACGCATTGTAAAGGCCTTAACATGGGCTCTAGACTGCTTACCTAAGGTAGTGAGCAGTGGTTTCGACGGATAACAAACAAACTAGATAATTCGTGTTATGTGGGTAAAGTTGTACAACCTTCGCAGAGTGTCAATATATTCGAATAGCCGTGTTCACGGTCATGGATATGACAAGCAAAGCTTTTCGTGGATTATACTTTGGTTTTGATTTCAAAATGATTTATAAAATAATTTATGTTATGGATTGATGTCCATGAGAAAAATTATGGGTTGAAGCCCTAGGTTGGTGCCTGTGTTTAAGTTAGTGTTAGGTTGGTGTCTACACTAGCTTTATTAATTTAATTAAAATACAATTTTAGATATTGTAAAACTTGAGCTTTTGAACGTATTGTATTTGAAATGTCAAATATTGCTTTTGTACAAATAACTCTAGAAACCTTCCTTTGTTAATATCTATGCATGCATTAACTCTGTTATGGGTGTAACTTTTGGAGCATTGTTGTTTGTGGTCACCCTTTGATGCGGTCCAGTTAGCCCCTACTAATTCAATTTCTTACTCTAATATTTTACGTGTGCAGTATGATTTACCAGAGAATGTGAGCGTGGACCGGGAGCAGCCCAACATTGAGCAGTGCGTGCATGCGTTTCAACCAAAGCATACATATGCGTATGTGCCGCTGTATGAGTTTGATTCAGTAGGAAGCCAAGGAGACCATCTACAAGAGGAGCCACAAGTGCTTGCAAAATCTTATTTACGTATGTGCATACATGGGTTACAGAAGGGTAAAAAAAAGCCATGAGATAATTTGGAGTAATTTATGCATGCGGCAACAAATAGGAATCCTTTTCTATATACATGCACAAAAGGCGTCCTTCTGCCATACGTTTTTAGGAGCAATTTTAAGAGATAAAGAAGGAGATTATCAGTTTAAACGGCAAGCAATCAGGAGGGAACATCCAACTTGGATTTTTTGCCATGCGAATTTGGTTATAGCTGACGCGTCTTCGTTTCTATTTCTATCAGTGCGTTCCTTCCTTTCTCTTTGTGCACTTGGATGGGGCCCACCTGCATGTAACGTGTAGATGAGTTCTAGTTGCTTGTCATATGAACACATACCATGTTAGTTATTCACATATCACGTACATGATAGCTTAGTTGGTTAGGCTAATTAGATGATTCTAAATTATTTAGTTAGCTTGTGGCAAACGGATGTAAGGCTATATATAGCCAGTAGATGTGCCATGCATGGGGGAATTGGAGTCTAGAGTTTAGTTTTGAGTTATAAATTAAAACACGTGTGCGTGTTGAGCTTCGGTCGTTAGGGTTTATCCCTATTCTATGAGTGTTATTGTGCATTCCAATCTTGGATTTCATCTTGGCGTGAGGGTTTCTAGACGCCCTCGGCGATATACGCATGGTGCTATGGAGTTACTCGTGCGTCGGTTGGATCTTTGATCTGGGCCCTATTTCTCGTTCGTGCGTACTATGGTGATACCATGTAACACCGACCCAAAATCGGGTGTGGGATTTATTTATCGCCAAGGTGCTACGTTTGGATCAACAGGCATTATATACTACTACAACTCACTTGAGATAAGCAATGTGGGACTAATCCCACCACACAACTCCTCGTGGGCCACATGGGCCACGTTCGGGAATTTCCATCGTGCATTCCAAGATGGCGTGAGGGTTTCTAGTGTGGTGCAAGTTACCACGGATCTTTAATCTCATGTACTTAAGGTAGATCCACATCACCCTTGCTTAATGCAAATAATGTTAAGAGGAGTAGGACTTCGCTATCGGTGTGGATCTCGATGACTAGGCCGCTACCCCAGTCGATTACCAGTGGTAGATCAGCTAGACTCTACTACGTCTTCTTCTTCTTTCTGTGTTCTTTTATTGTTGGCTTGTATGTCTTTCTTGTAATCAACTCTGATTATTAATAAAGTTATGCGAATTATGGATATTACCATATTTGTTTACTGTGTGAACTAGCTACCGATTATGCGACTAGTTCAGAAATACACAGAGGATTTGGGGGTGTTACTCCGGGTCCAACACAGATGATATCAGAGCTATATCGACTGTAGATCGTGGACCTAATTAGAATGATCGTTAGTTGAAAAACTTCAAAACTTATCTTATATAACAAGAAAATAAATTGTTTTCTCCTTATCTTGGTCATCTATCTACCCTTAGCTTCTTCATAGCAATTTTTTCTTACCCTGTTCTTTCTTCATCATTTTATAATGTTAAATGGGTCCCCTTTCCCTTGTAAGTTTCTATAGATGGTCAACACGTTTGTTAACCATTACGTTCAAGACCACAAGACATAAAGCTATCAAGAGAGCATCATCATACAAGAACCATCGAAGACCGTCAGCTGAAGATGCGATGTCAGACCAGCCATATAACCTAATTTTGCCAAGACTTATTCTGTGTATTGAGTCGTCTCGATCGAGTAGAACGTTGTATAAAGTTATTAAGTGTTTCTGGAAAGTTTTTGAGTTGGTTCTTTCGTTTGGGTTACACTATCCCCTTAAGTTCTTCATTATCTCTCTCCTAGCCTTTGTCTCCTCCGCTAAACCTTTAGAGTAACCAGTAGATGGTGAACACTCATCGTTCTGGAAGTGGAACCAACGCCAACAATGATCCCCCTGGAAATGAAAGTGCTCCAATTCCACCACCAGCAATCAATGGATCATAATGGCAACAGATGATGGCCCATCAGAACCATCTGATCGAACTACTTGCCTAGTCTATCAACAACAATCAAGCACGACAAGCTTCAGCTATTCAAGTTCCAACTCAGCCTTCGCAATCCAGATTGTCAGAGTTCATGAGAACATGCCCTCCTACCTTCTCCAGCAGAACAAAACCTATGGACACTGATGATTGGCTTCGTACTATTGGGAAGAAGTTGGACATCTCGCATTGCTGCAATTGTGAGAGAGTTCTGTTTGCATCTCACCAACTGAATGGACCTGCTTCTGAATGGTGGAACAACTTCAGCGTCTCACATGCCAACACTCAAGCAATCATTTGGAATGAGTTTGTTCAAGCATGTCGCCTTTCTCATATCCCTTCAGGCATGATCACCTTGAAGAAAAAGGAATTTTGTAAATTACGCCAATGAAGCTGCACGGTGAATGAATATCTACACAAATTCAATCAACTAGCACGCTACACACAGAAATATGTTGCAATAGATGAAGCCAAGCAAGAGAGATTCCTGGAAGGGCTCAATGATGATTTGTCTGTACAGGTGATAGCTCAAGACTACGCTGATTTCCAACAATTAGTCAACAAGGTAATTCGTCAAGAAGGCAAGCACCGGGAAATAGAAAACCGCAAAAAAAGAATGGCTGCATAGAAGTTCAACCCTGGGAGTTTACCCAAAGCTAGAAGGACTTCATCACATCAAGTCAGATACCAATCAATAACTTCAACCGAATCACCAACAAAGAACAATTCAGTCAACTTTGAGTCCTCTCACACATCTGAGGATGGCCAATCACATAAGGACTCATCCTATGCTGTAGGAATCACGTGCTTCAACTGCCATGGAGTTGGGAATTTTGCTAGTAAATGTCCAAAGAAGCAGCAGACAACAAATCTAGCTATCAATTACAATTCCAGTTGAAAACCTTATATTCCTAACATTCTTTCTAGCCTTTCCGAATCTCGGGGACGAGATTCCTTTTAAGGGGGGTAGTTTGTAACATTCCAAAGTTATGTTACCAAAAATAAAATTAATAAAGTTATTATTTTATTGTATTTTCTGGCTATCAAATAATTTCCTTAATCTTCTATAATTTTTTTTTAAAAATTCCCTATTTATGTTTAAAGCCAAAATAATTTAATTGCAAAATTAAATACCAATGTTGAGTTGGAAATATTTTATTTAAGTCCAATTTGACACAGGGAATTTTTGTGAATTTTTTCCATGTTTGTTGGACTTTATTTGCTATTTTCTAAAGCCTATTTGAATTATTTGAGTTAATTAAATTAGTAAATATTTCGAAAATCCAGAATAGTGGTTGGGCCAAATTCATTCCTCGGCCCACAACCTCTTCCTTCAGCACCAATCTGATCGACCAGCCTTCTCTCGGTCTCTTCCACCCGACACCACCTATAATCCCCGTCATCACCCTTCGTCTTCTTTTGGCCGAAGCAGAGCGCCGCCAGACCCAGTCAATTAAACTGTATTGATCCATCCATTTTCACTCGAGATCGTGCCCAGTTAGTGCCACGATCATCATTCACTTCCGACCACACTCAATCGACCATTTCCCTTCTTAACTCGCTTTAATCGTCGCCGCCGCATCTGCCATTATCGCCCGCGCTCAACGCCATCGATCTAGCTACTCCTTGCCCTATAGAAAGGGAGTGCTGCCTTTGCATTTCTTCCCTCACACCAGTTCCCGCACACACGACCACGTGCTCGTTCCTTTTCGACGTAATCGAAGCCGAAGCTTCTCTGCCGCCAGCGCTAGCTCCACCGATTGCCCCGTCGTCCATTGGTCTCTGGTGTCGTCATCCACACCGGGAGCTTTGCCGCGTCGTGTTCTACCTCAGGCGTACTCCTTCTTCACCGGAGGATCATCGGAACACCGTCGCCTCCAGAACCCGTACTCCGCAGTTGACCACTCCGTTGTGCTCTACCGTCGTAAGGTACACCATAAGGTTCAACATTTCTTCCCCTTCGTTTTACGCACCTTCGCGTAGCTCGCCGTTGGGCGTTGTGCCGATGAGATGTAGTCGAGCACCGTCGTTGCTACACTAGATAGTCATTGCTCTCTTTGAGTAGATAGTCGTTGCTTTCTTCGACTAGATAGTCATAGCTCTTATCGACTAGATATTCGTAGTTTCTATCGACTAAATAGTCGTAGCTTCCTTCGACTAGATAACCATAGTTTCTGTCAACTAGGTAGTCGTAGCTTCCTTCGAATAGATAGTCGTAGCCTTTCTTTTGACCAGTGCAGTTGAAACCTTCCTTTGACCAGTGTTGTCGAAACCTTCCTCCGACCAGTGTAGTCGTAATCTCCTTTGACCAGCGTACTAGATGATGAACAGTACTCGACGATGAACAGTGCTAAGAAGAAGAGCAGTACTCGGAATTCTATCTTTTCTTGTGTTATCCAAACTTCTAGATGTTCGTTCTCTTTCATACGAACTCCAAACCAGTCGATTCTTCTTGCTAAATTCTTATACATTCAATATCTATTTTTCTATGCCAAAATTATTTAATTTGAAGTTTATTTGAATTTTATTTGGATTTTATTTGAATTTAGCTTATTTTCGTGGTCAGATTTCGACGACTTCGGAGAGTCAGATTTTGACGCCGTTTAAGAACAACAACTAAGTGACCATGGCAAGTTACATCTTTGATCATATTTGACCCTATTATTTTAAGTTGTTTAATTTTGTTTTAGACTATTACTGCATCCTTATTTCTATTCAACGTAATTTAAATTCCTGTTTTAAATTTATGGTGACTCCCAACTCCATTGGTATGGCCAAATATTGATATTGAAATATCTATACATTGACACCTTAGATAAAATCTAGTTTATAAAATAATATGAACCAGAATATTTTAGGAAAAATTACGCTTAGTCATGCTTTGTCCAAAATTATTCAATTTGGGAATTTTTTATTCAAAAATCAAATATTGTTTAAATTGTATCCATAGTATTGGTGTGCCATGGAAGTTTTCAAATGATTTTAGACAATGAAATAAAATCAAAAGCTGGTTTGGACATGGGCGAATTGGATAGATGGTGGGTGTAAGTTTATGCACGGGCTCAATTCGGGAATAGTTGAGGCCTAAGGATTGTTTTGAAAGTCGTCCAGTCAATTAAGGACCGGTCTGCGAGCTGCGGATTGTTAAGCCAAAATTGTGGTAGCACATGTCTGAAGTGGGACAAACCTGTCTAACTAATTTACGATATTTAACTGTAGTTGTGTCATCTGGTTGTGTTGGTGTCTGAGTCACCTATCTTTTATATTGCCACATGGCACAAGAGGGGGCTTCCGGCGGCGAGTCCAAAGGAAGTGAAACCTTAGCGAGGCGGGACTTCGGTGGAATGGCACATTGTAAAGGCCTTGATGTGTGCTCTAGACTACTTACCTAAGATAGAGAGCAGTGGTATCGACGAATGTTAAACAAACTAGAGAAGTCGTGTTATGCGAGTAAAGTTGTACAACATTATAGAGTGTCAATCTATTCGAATAGCCGTATCCACGGTCATGGACATGTTGAGCAAAGCTTTTCGTGGATTAGACTTTGGTTTTGATTTAAAAATAATTTATAAAGCAATTTATGTCATGGATTGGTGTCCATGAGAAAAATTGTGGGTTGAAGCCACACGTTGTTGCCCGTGTTTAAGTTAGTGTTAGGTTGGTGGCTACACTAGATTTATTAATTTAGTTAACACTCAATTTTAGATATTGTAAAACTTGAGCTTTTGAACTTAGTATTGTATTTGAAATGTCAAATATTGCTTTTGTACAAATAACCCTATAAGCCTTCTTTTGATAATATCCATGCATGCATTAACTCTGCTATTGGTATAACTTATGGAGCACAGTTGTTTGTGCTCACCCTTACTTAAGGCAAATAATGTTAAGAGGAGAAGGACTTTGCTACCAGTGTGGATCTCGACGACTAGGTCGCTACCCTAGTCGATTGCCTATGGTAGATCAGTTGGACTCTACTACATCTTCTTCGTTTTCCGTTGTGTTCTTTTATTGTTGGCATGTAAACCTTTCTAGTAATTAACTCTGATTATTAATAAAGTTGTGTGATTTATGTATGTTACCATATTTATTTACTATGTGAACTAGCTACTGATCATGAGACTAGTTCAGAAATACACAGAGGGTTTTGGGGCGTCACTCCCGGTTCCGACAATCATCATGGCACAGCTAACAATGGAACATTACAAATTAATTAGCCAGGTCTGTCCCACTCCAGACTTATGGTTGTACGGTGAGCTTTGCAAGATGCGGCTTGAATACCGGTCCTTAACTTGACTTGGGTGACTTTTAATAAAACTCTGTGTCTCGATCATAGAAACGAATCGATCCTGTGCATCAACTTGCACCAACCAAACATCCATTTCGCCCAAGTCCAAACCAGTTTTTATTTTTCTTTTCAAATCATCTGTAAACTTCCATGACACACGAATGCAATAAACATATTTTCAAATCATATTTGATTTTTGGCTAAAAATCCCCAAATCAAATATTTCAGGTTTAAGCATGGCTAATCATAATTTCCTCAAAATTCTTCTAGTTCATACTATTGTATAAACTAGATTTTCATCTTAGGTGCCAATGTATGTTTAATTCAATGTCAAAGTTGGCTATACAATGGAAATGGGAATAACTATAAAGTTAAAATAGGAATTTAAATTAACTTGAATACAAATATGCATGCAATAATAATTTAAATATTTTAACATATTGGGATCAAATATGATTAAAGATGTAACTTGCCTTGCTCAATTAGTTGTTGTTCTGAATTGAAGTCGTCGAAATCTATACACGAAAATAATCTAAATTCAAACAATATTCAAATAAACTCCAAATAAAATAATTTTGGTTATGGGAGGTAGATATAGAATTTAGATGAATTTTGAAATTTGAATTGACGGAATTGGAGTTCATATGAAGGAGAATGAACATTTGGAAGTTTGCATATCACAAGAAATGATATAATCCTAAAAACACTGTTCACTTTGCGAGTACTGTTCATCTTTCAAATACTGTTCACCTTCTGAGTGCTGTTCACCTTCTGAGTGCTGTTTATCTTCGAGTACCTGGTCGAAGGAGTTACGACTATCTGATCGAAGGAAGGTTTCTGTAACATTCCAATTCTAAGTCCTTGATTCAAATGTAAGAAAATAAGTAGAAATTAAAACTTTTCCTGCATCTTGAAGTCCTTGAAAATTTCTGTAATTCTTGTAAAGGAATTATGGAAATCAAAAATCAAAATCCTCAATTGACTCCAATCAAAAACCTCCTTGGCAAAGGTCTTGTGCCAAACCTTTGTGAATATTTTTCCTGAGTTCTAGGGAGGATTGGTAACAAGTCTGAATTATTTCATGATTTTTAGAAATTATTTGATAAACCAAGTCAAAGCTTGGTCAAACCCTAATTCAAACTTCTGGAATTTATGGAGAAGAATGCAGTGCATGAAAATCTATGGAAATTTTATGTAAGGTTAATCCTTAAGTCAGCAACCTCCAGTTAAAATTTCATAATTTTTGGAGCTGGTTTGCTACCTCCAAAAATCCCCCAAATTCTAGCTCAGAAAATCTAAAACCAAATCAATTGAAACTGTTCCTCGGGTTCAAACTGTTCCTCGGGCTCGAGCCACTTGACTCGGCCCAGTCAACTAACTGCACCCGACGCGGTCGCTCGGGCGCGAGCGTTGTGGATCGTCGGATCGGCATCGTGCGACCCATGCTTGCGTGAACGTTCGGACCGTCCGAACGTCTCGCGCAGTGTGAGCCGTAGGATCCAGATCAATGGCCTGGATTGAGTGAATGTTCGGACCGGCCGATCGTCCCGTTCTCTTGAACCGTCCGATTTAGATCCAACGGTAGCCGCGTCGTCTCCTTCCTCACGCTCCGTTGTTTGCGTGCGCGCTGCGCCATGGACAGAGGAAATCGTGGGCGTCGCAGCGCCCTGTCTACTCCGTGTCATGGCCAACGGCTCTTTGCATTTAATGCCCGTCATGCACCGCCCTCAAACGTCCTTAGCTCAACTGCTCCCATCACTCTCAGTGCTCCTATGGTAGGTCTGACCCGAGGAGAAATTTTATTGTTGCTCTCTGCCATCTCAGCTATTTAAGCTCCCTTTGTTTCCTCTCTTGGCTTCCTTTAGCATTTCCACAGCTCTAGTTAGCCACCTCGGTGCTTGTTTGAGCTTGATTCACCTGAAGCACTTCTGCCGCCATTGTCGCACCTCGGGTACTTTGGTGATGGCGGTACCACAGTGGCTCTCCCTTTTCAATTCTTGCCCCCTCTGCTCCTTCTTGATTCTCTAAAGCTTAACCCTCGCTCAATTTCACTTATCTTCCCTAGGGCTTGGTTGGATTGGAGATTCCCCATTTTCGGTCGAAAGCACCACATTCGTCACCGGAGCAGCTCCAACCTCCTCTGTGTCTCTTCCGTGCTCAGGTACCTCCACTTTAGTCCTTAGATGTTTGGCACTTGCTTACTTGGACCGCAGCGGAGCTTCTTTGCATTTTTTCATTTTTCGACCGTTTATGTCACCTCTGTCGACTCCGGCTTGCCGGCGTTCTAGACCGCCCCAGCCACAATAAATGGTCTCATTGTGTGCGCAAAACTATTGCGGACCCATTTTGGGCCTTAGCTCGCGTCGCCGTGACCAGAGTCGCCGGCGGTGAGCCTCCTTTCGCCGTCGGTTTTGTCGGACAAACTGTGCGCGAGCGTTTAAACGTAGTTCTCTGGGGACCGTCGATCTTTAGATCAACGGCCCGGGATCGCGTGAACGTTCGGACCATCCGAACGCGTCGATCCATGTGTACCGTAGGATTCTAGATCGATGGCTCAGTTCGAGTGAACGTTCGGACCGCCTGAACGTTTCGATCAACGTAGATCGTTGGATCCAAGATCAACGACTCATGTGCATGTGAACGTTCTAACCATCCGAACGTCTCGATCCGCATGGGTTGTTGGATCTAAATCCAACGGTGAATGTATGAGCCGCGAGAGCCGTGTGCGCGCACTGTGCTCTGTGCACGTGGGCCATCAAATTTCAGATCTCCGGCCCATACTCGTCCACGTCGATTTTGGATTTAGGATTTTCCCGGGGATTTAATTGTGAACTGAAAATAGCATTAACTTCCAAAATGCATAACTAATTCATTTTAAACCCAAAAATAGTGAAACCACTTTTGATATTTTTCATTTTTAAAAAACTTTATTTCAGAATAGGTTGCACAATTCTCTTATCAGCAGAGAAGGTAGGATTAAAAATGAGCATTTAATTGATTATCTTTACAATAGAAAAATGGGTACAACTTTGAAAACTCATAACTAATTCATTCAAGCTCCAAATGAGATGAATCCAATTGGGTTGTTCATCTTATAAGGTGCTTGATGTATTGTAAAAATTTTGGTTGCACAACCATTTTAGAAATTTTTACCACATGATTGATTAGGGTGAATAGTAGCTGATTGTATTTTCCTAGTTGAGCAGAATTGTTTTGATCATAACTTTTGCATTGAGAATTCAAATCAATTGGTTCTCATTGATAAATTCTTTAAAAATTATTCTCTCCCTACTGTAGAAATTTCAGAGCTTTTCGCTGAAGTTGGTTTTTGAATCTTTTCGGTATTTCTTGCCTTATCGGTTCTTTTAGGCTCTTTCGTTAGGTTCTGACATGCACATTGATAACGAGAGTGACCCTCCGCAAATTAACGAGCAACTTCAGTAAGGAAAGCAGTTTGATCATAAATTTTCCATTACTTGCATGTCTAATATCTTGTTTACAAATCATATGTATGCATGCTTTTGTGTCAAATTAATTTTCCCGATTAGAGGTAGTTATTCCTATTGCATTGTTGCCCTCAAATTGTTATCCCCTACCACAAACATAAGTTACTAATATCGCTATTTAATTATGCTCTTCTATTATCTTTTCGATGTTATGCTTAGCAATACTTAGCTACCGGTAGAATTGGGCGGTAATCGACTTAGTCGATAACCTTGATCACACAAATCATTTTATTACTCTTTGTTCAGCACCTTGTGCTAAATTGTTTTGAAAACAAAAAGTACAAATGAAATGATTTAGACTTGGCAAGTGGTTGGATGGTGGGTTATTGGGTTTGTAGATATCTTGCCCAGGTCAACAAAGACCGAACATCTTGTTACACTAAACCAAGCATTTTTACGTGCTAACCACGCGAGAGGGATATGAGACCCCTTTTGACTGAGTACTTTGGCGTGTGTTAACTCCGAGTCGCAGGAGGTGGGTTGTGTGTATTGTGTGAAAAAGGATCTGTGTTATTGTGTTGGGTGTGCGGTGGTGGAGTTCCGGGTAGGTTCTCCACCTCGAGAGGCGTCGTAGTTGTCCAAAGCTTTACCCGTGAGGGGTAGTTGACCGAGGCTTTACGATGACTCCGACACAACGTTTGAGTTTCTATCCATACGGGTGACTCGCAGTTAATGCATAATATTGGAAATGTCTCGTAGGACTTAGCCGTGCCGGCATACCTAAGGAAGTGTGCTTAATAGCTTGGCAAAAAGGCGGTCTGGCATATGGGTACATTGGTACACCCCTGCAGGGTTCAAACTATTCGAATAGCCTCGTCCTAGGTTATGGACACGCTTGGGGAGGTCTTCCAAGAGTTAGACTACAACATTTTAATTAAAATTTGACATGGTTGGCATGAATAGGTAATTCATGCTATTGTTGTGGTGACTATGGGTTTAGTCACTTCCAGGATTGTTGTTGTCATCTATCTATCGTTTTATTGTTCTCAAGCTGTTATTTGAACAATAAAAATAGATTGTAAACTTGCTTTTAAATGTACTACATTATTGCAAATAAAACTTGCTTTATGCTGAAAATGAAACCTACAGCCTCCAATCAAATAAGCTTGCATGTAGCATATGTATAGGTCTGTTATTCTACACGTAAGTCTTGCGGAGTACAATTTTTGTACTCATTTGCTTTGCTTAACTATTTGTTGCAGAGTAGGAAGGTGAGCCCATAGGGCCTCACTTTTGTGAAATGTGCTTTGGGTTCGACGACTAGCCTGGCGGTCCGGTCGGTTGCCTTGTGGGTAAAGGCACACTGATTGGCGCTTTTGTTTATCGCCATCTTATGGCATTTTGTTTTCGCTGTTTATTTTGTATTTGTTTGTACTTGGCCGGTCGGCCTCTCTTTTGTAATAACTATCCTTTATTTATGTTAACTTCTGGTTTATTGCCGTGCTTCGGTTCTATGTGAATGAATGGAATTGATGCACGAATTTTGTAAAGGGTGTGTATACTGCATTTCTTGGAAGTATACATATCTCGAGTCTTGGTTTATTTACTTTGTGATGCTAGGACCAAGTGGATGGTTAAGCATTACAAGCCAGGTAAACCGGGGTCTCACAGTTTCGACTACATTGGTCGAAGGAAGGTTTCAACTACACTGGGTGGCAGCGGTGGCGCTCGGCTACAAGCTTGCCGGCGCTACTTGCCACGACGAGCTATGCGAAGGTGCACAAAATGAAGAGGATATGACACTGAACCTTATGCGTTACCTTGCGGTTGAGAGCACAATGGAGTGGCCACCTACGAGGAGTTTAGCGGCGGCGTGGTACGGCTTCGGCGGCGATGGTGTTCCGGGAGTTCTCCAACAAAGATGGCGTGTGCACCAGATAGAGCATGGGATTAAGAACTCGTTGGTGGAAAATACGGGGACAGTGCATCAACAGAACGATGCAATTCGACGGCGGCGAGGCTAGGGCTCCGGCGGCTTCAAGCATAAATTCCAGTGGAACTAGGGCACTAGAGATGAAATGGTTGCGGGTTGTGAATGCGGGGAAATATTGCAGTGTTAAGGGCGTCTTTTATAGGCCAAGAGGGTCACTGAAGCAGCGGGGACGTGAATGAGACCTTAAGCCAGTGCGGCGGCGAAGCAAAATGCAATTAAATGGTGAAGAAACAACCGATTGAGTGCGGCAGTCAGTGGAAGGTGATCGTGGCAATAATTGCGCTCGATCTTGATTAGGAACGGATGCATCAATGCGGTTAAACGACCGAGAATGGCGACACTCTGGCTCGACGAGAGGAAGACGAAAGCGACGACGGTGATGATAGGTGGGGTCGGGCGGGAGAGTGAGAGAGATGGCTGACAGCGCGGGCCCACTTGGCGTAGAGAGAGAGAGGAAAGGGAATGGGCTAGTGTGAGCGGGCCGACGCAGAAGAAAATGCTGTGGGACAGGGAGGGATTCGACCCAACTGATGTTTCCAGATTTTCAAAAGATTTAGCGATTTAAATAATTCATCTAATACATGTAGGCTTTAGAAAATAGCAAAAAATGTCCACAATTTTTGCAAAAATTCACAGAAATTCCCTGAGTCATTTTGGACTTGAATAAAATATTTCAAACTCATAATTAGTAATTAATCTTTGCAAATAGTTTATTTTTGCTTTTAAAGTAATCAGGGAAAAGCTTTTAAAATTTTAGAAAATTCCATAAAATATTTAAATTTTCATACCTTTTCAACTTTAAATACAATAAAAACACAGAAAGCTCAATAAATTTTATTTTTGACCTTTGAAGGTTTGGAAATTCACGAAAAGCAATAAAACTCTTTTAAATTTTAAAAATCTAATAAAATAATAACTTTATTAATTTTATTTTTGGTAACAGAACTTTAGGATGTTACATCTTATCACTTATTGTGGCTACCCTAGAACTTACCCATACATGGTAAAATTATTTCTTCATTTATTTATTATAATCTCATTGTCTTTTAATATTTTCCGTGTGGCATCATCGTAGACATCAGTGCCAAATATCTTCATATAAAGTCGATGATCTTATCTAGTATAAAATATCTAAACTTTGAAAAGTTTTTTTTGGGTATTCTATTGTTGGACCCGAGAGTAACTGTAACACTCCGGCCCAACATGGAGCTCAGAATGCCACTAACCTAACCTAGCTATCAATTTTAACAACAATTAACACTAAATTATAGTAAGCATATCAAAGATAAAACCCGTCCACAGGTCACAATAACACAAGGATAACAATAAAGAAATCATAAAAAAATAATTCATAGGAAGTATACCAAATAATAAACCAAGATTAGCGCAAAACCAAACCAATCAAGTCTACTTAGTGAGTGAATGTCGAACCCGGGAGCGAAGGATCCCGAATTCTCTGTGTTTCATACACTAGTCCAGGAATCGCTAGTGTACACAGTCGAACAAAAGTGGATGGAACAACCATAAAATGCCATACATAGATAGTAACTAAGGTTTGTTACAAAAGGGCATAAAGCAAAATAGCAAAATACAGCAGAAGCAAAAGCAGCAAGGTCGACCACACGATTCACCACAAGCAATCGTCTGGGGGCACAGCCTAGTTGTCCAAGCTCTCGATCTCCTCGTGGCACTCTTCTCCTGCTCAACAGGGTATTAAGCAAGGTGATCACAAACAACCGTGATCGCAAGTTACACCCAATAATAAAATCTCTATGTATTACTTTACCCCCGTGGTCGTAAGAGTCATAACCTCTGAAGCTAACGACCTCTGTGGTACCACTTGACTCTCACCAAGTACCCAAAGCTTAATATTGAATGCAATGCACTTGGATATTGCCTCAAGACCTCAACCCTCACTAGACACAACACATGCACTTGAGTCTTTACCTCAGTCTCATACTAGGTGCAAGACATGCACAAGAGAGAGGAGGGGACTTACGCTAGCTCAAGTATGTTCAATGGAGTGCCAAGAGATTGCAAATGCCAGCCAAGAATGGGTACACACAAAAACTAGCAGTTAGAACTTGGAACAACAAAATCACATAGACTCGAACATGTCCCCCCCTTGGCCGAAGATGTCCTACCCATGTACAATGGCTAGTGTATTAAATATGGTTTATACATTGTTGGGCCTGAAATGAACTAAGGCATACATGTCCTCGGAGCTCTCGGTTTCCCATCAAATAAAGAGGGTAAGTAAATAAAAGATTCAAAAGAAAATATTCTTAGACCTAAGATTAAGCAAGATGACGCACAAGTCTACAGTGATATAAAATATGCATTTGAGATTGATCAATTGACACACAATTGAAATCAAGTACTAGCCAAGACCCCTCTTAATAGTACGACAAATCTAATCTAGCAATCCACTCTAACTCCAAGTACCGAGAGCGGTAAAATGACTAAGAGACATATCCTTACGCTTCATTATATACCTTTGCCTTGAGCTAGTCCAACTCGGGGTCATGACATTGATCTTTGGTGCCACTTCTCAATTTTTTGTGTCTTGATCAAATGACGCGCATTGTTTTTGCTAAGTCCATGTTTTTGACTTTTTCATCAACATCACTTCTCAAACTTTCGCCTTCGGGACATATTCCTTTCATTAATATCCATGAAGATATTAGTGAAGGACCGGAAAGGCGACTAGAGGGGGGGGTGAATAGGAGCACCTAATCTTTTTCGCAAAGAATGGATTCAACTTGTAAATTACTCCAATAGCTATGAGAGCTATGAAGATCAATGATTAAGCAGAGGAAGTCTTATGTTGAATCCACTCCTCACCCCAAAGCTCAAACAAACAAAAGCGAGGAAGAACCAAGAAATCGGGACAATCGGTACAACCACGAGCAAGCGGCGGTTGTACCTGATCGATACAAACGCGAGCAAATGGCGGTTGTACCGCGATCGTACAACCACGAGTGTTAAGCCGGTTCATCCGATTGTCTGGAAGCAGCAAAACCTCTCGGGTTTCAAAGCGAAAATCGACGTAACTTTTGAACGCTTGGCCAAACTCTACGAGATTTGAACCACACCTCCCTAAAGACACTAGGAACCTATTCCAAACAAATATTTCAGAGATCCATTCCAAAGTTCCTATCTTCTTGCATTTGAGCGAAGAAGGATGCAAAAGGGCAAAACCGAAATGCTCCACAATCTCTCAACCTTGGCTCATGAGATTTTGCAAGAAGGTTAGTAATAACCTCAGGACATGCTAGCATGAGTCTTAGGCCAAATCCTCAAGGAAATCAAGAATTTCATCAAAAACCCTAGAAGAGGAAATGAAGAGCAGAGGATGCCAAAAGTGAAATCGAGATTTAACAAGATTAGCTCTTGGAAAAATCGATCAAATGATCTTGGGGCACTATCCCAACATAGAGCAATCCATTTTGCAGCTCACTAGCAAGAACCAACAAGAAAAGAAAAACTCACAAGTCCATCACAGAGAGAATCGAAGGAAAAATAAGAACAGGAATGCAAACTTGATTTTCATTTCTTGAATCAAGAGCGAAATACAAATAAATACATCCCCATACGCATGGACATTAGAACCAGAGGGATGATTACAAGATTCTCAATCCATCTCCTCACTCTCCCAACACAAGAACACACTCACACTACATGCTGGAGAGGAGGAGAACCACTCAAGAACTCATCAAGAGGGGACACGCAGGAGCACACTCTGCTTGCCTTCCTCCTCTCAACCACTAAAGAGCAAAAGAGAAACAACCTCACAAAGCCTCTTTTGACTCTAAAACCCTAATTCCACCCAAGTGCTCACTTTTGGGCAGCAGCCCATCCATCCTATTTATAGCCCATGGCTAACGGGTCTCCACCCGTACGCCCGCTTAAAACTAATCGAGCCGCTCCCGCTTGTGCGACCTTGCGAAATTCCCGTTCGCCCTCCCGCACCTTCAGGAAGCTTCGCGCTCCTCGTCTCGCACGCCTCGCAACCACCTCGAGTCCACGTCGTCTTGACACATCGACCGTTCGACCTCGGTGCCACCGCACCTAGTCCGGTCCACCGTGTCTCGCCACGACTCCACTCGGCGTCCTGCGACCACACGGACAAAGAAACACAAAACCGGAACAAGTTCTTCACAACTTGACCTAACGTTAGCTCAAACATGCAATATGCAACACATATGCATGAACACACTTGGATATGACCTATCCCAAAACTCAAATCACCAAAATGGCGAACCTCACAATATAATCCAGACAACCGCCATGTTACAATGGATCAACGCACTCGGTCGTCTCGCTCAATACTGCGGTTGTTCCGATTTCAATGAAAACGAACTCGAAAAAAACAACTTCTCGGAATTCTTCAACGCCATTTACCAATCGGTATAACCGCCCTGCGATCGCATCGCCCATAAACACGGACGATCCGATTATCCCGACAAAGAATTGAAAGACTTCACAAACGCGTGAACCGCGCAGCGACATGGTCAGACCACACAAACCAAACTCGATCGCCGAAACCCTTGTCAAATACTCATCACTCTCATGGAACCACGACCACAAGGTCTCTCAATCTCCCCTTGATGAGAATATTGACAAACTCGAAAAAGCTTTAAGAAGAGTTTGAGTTTGAAAAATCCAACATGGTCCAAGGAATGAAATGAAGCTAATGACCATGTCGATGTAGGAAGCTAGAGCAACAAGCGAAAGAGCAAATTGATCTCAAAGCTCTAAAGCATTTCCCAAGGACTTTTCTTCTCTATTCTCCCCCTTTTGGCAATAAACGCATCAAGATGCAATAGAGAGAATATGACATGTTAATGAATGAAAATGGCTGAAGTTTGTTTATTTAAACATTTTGAGCCATGAGAATTATCCATAATGACCAACATGTAATACACCAAGCCATAACTCAATAAAACGCTATCTAGATCATAACAACATACATATAAGCCAGCTAGAGCACATAGATGACAATCTGAAATGTAATGCATTTAGAGAGCAAGTCAAGTCATCAATGAGCAAAGTCTAACTAGAGATATCCAAGGATGATGCAGGCCATGTCAATAAGCTAAGCGTAACAAGGAAGCTAACATTGAGTCCGAATAGAGTGCTATAAGCTCAAGAATGAATCATTTGGATCAACTTTTGTCAAAGCCCAAATTTCAACTATTTTTCATTTGCAATGAATATTCAAGTTGATAAAGGTCTATCTTAGTAAAGAAGGTCTGGACTAGGAGCCATCCACAACCTCTTCCTAAGCTTCAACCAATTTTGACAAATGGCATTTTTAGCCATGTGCTAGATCTCAAGCCTCACTACGACCATCCCAAGCAACAAAAGCTTAAAAGAGTGGTCTAGGTCATCCAAAACTCCCCCTGAGTTCATGCCCAGTGCAATGGCAAGCCGTCTCATGAGAAAGAATTGGTGAGATCGGTTTTTCGCACAAAAGAGATTTTTTTAACAAGTTGTACTAACTCATGCATCATCAAGAGACTAAAAGCGGCTCTTTCTAAGGCTCAATATAGATTCATCACTCTACCCGACCTATTTGACATGGCATGAATCATAAAAGGATAGCTCGAGAAAGACTAATCTCGAGTGCTAACACGACAAGTTTTAGTTTAAGTTGAGCAATTTTAATTAACTTATCATGGCAAAAGCTAGGCTACACATATGAAGTCATGATAAATCTAGCAAATAAGCACAAGTCATGGCAAGGTGTAAAAACATTGTAGCATGTCATAATAGGATAATAGTCAAGGCTCAATGTTGTTATATTACAATGCGAGAATGCTAGAATGCAAGAGAATCCAGCTCCCCTCAACATGAGATGCAACTTTTAGTTCAAGTTGAGTTAAGTCAATATTAAGCTCCAGAAGCTCCCAAAAGAACTCCCCCTGAACCAAAGCAATAAGATCGAGAAGCTGGAAAAGAAAACAGCAAGTAGGCAGTCCTTAAAGCATAGATAAGATATAGAGGCAACTATGGCTTAGACTGACTCTCATCTACCCCATATGACACTAGGACTATTAGGCCAGGTAATCTACCTTACTAGGAGCAAACACGTACCATGTCTACCCAAGGCGGCCGGCCCTTGCTAGAACTCAAAGCGGTGAGTGGGCTCAACCTAGTGAGAGAAGAGAAGCGACTAATGAGGCGAACCCTAGGTCACAAGAAAAGAGCAAGGAGTCTAAACAACTAGTCGAGAAGATCACTCTAATTTATGCTAGAAGGACTAAACCCCAATGCACCCATAAAATGCAATGCGATGTAAATGAGATGAGAAGCATAATCAAAATAGTAAAGCAGTAAAGCACAAAGCTCCCCCTCACTACAGTCCATAAGGACAAACCACCCCAAGCTCTCCCCGCAGAGCTGAAAACCTCGAACTATCCAAAGGCTTGGTAAAAATGTCAGCCAACTGGTGGTCACTCTCCTGGCTGAAGCACTATATCGCCCTTCTCTACATGGTCTCTAAGGAAGTGGAACCAGGATATCGATGTGCTTGGGGAATCTTTGCTTTGGGTTCTTGGCAATGTTAATCGCGAAGTGTTATCACAAAAGAGTGGAACACTATCGATAACTAACCCAAAGTCCCGCAGGTCGAAGCCATCGAGCACTTGGCTCAAAGAATCGGCTGCGACAACATACTCGGCCTCTGCGGTGGATGTGCAACACCGGATCGCTTCCTCAAGACCAGAAACAAGAGAAGTGCCAAGAAATTGGCAGTGTGCAGTGCTCTTCCTATCTATCCTCTGACCGGTAAGTGCGCATCCGAGAAGGCTCTCAAGGAAAGACAGGATGAAGAAGAGTACTAGATACCATAGTCAATGGTAGCTCGCGGTGCGAAAGATCGCTTCACCGCTTTGGCGTGTGAAACGCGAGGAGAAGCTCGAAACGAGCGCACAAACACACGAGAGAAATGTATGTACGGTCTCGGCGGTGAGGTACAAGAGGGAGCCAATCATCTTTGCGAAACTCCTTTTGATCAAGCGGCTCGCCATCCTCATCTGGTCAAGATAGGTTGTAGAAGCCATGGGAGTCGACACAGCTTACCATCACTCATGTCGAGCGCCAGAGGTCACGAGTGTACTTTCCACGATGAAGAAATGTACCCCCGAGAGGCTTAATTTGGAAGCCATGGAAGAAGGTCAACTCACCCATCATACTCATCTCAAACTCGGTGCTCATGACATCCGAGGCGGGAAACAGTATGGGAAGAGCCGCCAAAGATAATGTCATCGACATAGATCCAGACGAGCGTAGAGGCGATGCCATGCCGGCGGATGAACAAGGTCTTGTCAACTTTACCCATCTCAAAACCATGACTTAACAAGTAGGACTTAAGCCTCTCATACCAAGCCCTGGGGGCCTGCTTAAGTCCATACAATGCTTTGAAAAGCTTGAAGACATGGTTTGGGTATTTGGGGTTCTCGAAACCAGGAGGCTGCCGGACGTAGACCTCTTCCTCAATAAGGCCATTGAGAAAGGCACTCTTGGCGTCCATCTGGTAAAGCTTGAATCCTCTAGAAAGCTGCAAAGGCAAGCAGGATTCTAATGGCTTCAAGTCTAGCTCTGAGGGCAAAGGTTTCCTCGAAATCTAGACCCTCAACCTGGGAAAACCCCTGAGCAACCAATCTAGCCTTGTTTCGGATAACCACTCCATCCTCGCTCTGCTTGTTCTTGAACACCCACTTAGTCCCAATAATATTGTGACCTCGCGGGGGCTCGACAAGCGACGGACCTTGTTCCTCTCGAAATTTTCTAGCTCCTCATGCATGGCATTGACCCATGACTCATCAGATAAGGCATGAGAAACATCTTTGGGCTCAAAGGAGGCAATGAAGGCAGAATGGAGACAGAATTGAGATAAGCCAGATTTTGAGCGGGTAACACGCTCGAAGAGGTCTCCAATGATCTGCTCTGAAGGATGAGCTTTCTGGATGTGTCTAGGAGGTCCTGGGAGAGATGAAGAAGTGGCCTCTACCTCATGGTGACGAGGTAGGAGCAGGCCACTAACTCCGGAAGAAGCGAGAAGGCAAGGGTGATCACCTCGAGTGCGGTGGAAGATGGTACCTCAAGGAGTGGGTGAGGGGCGGGATCGTAGACAACCATCGTCTCCTTCGTCCTCGTCATCCACGAAGATGGTCTCGGACTGCTCTAACGAACCTGAGATATCAGGCCTAGTCCCCGGACTGGCCTCATCGAAAGTCACCTCACAGGACTCTACCATTTTACTAGACTCGCAGTTCCAAACCCGATAAGCCCGAAGAAGTCGAGTAGCCTAGAAAGATACCGCCACAGAGGCGTGACTCGAACTTATCTAGGTTCCCAGACTTCAAAATAAAGCACTTGCAACCAAACACACGAAAATGAGAGACGCTGGGCTTTCGCCCATATCTCAGCTCATAAGAAGTGCGGTGCAAGAGTGCCCGAAGAAAAACTCGATTCGAAACATGGCACGCAATGCAATGGCTTGACCCAAAACTTCCTCGGTGTAGAGTACTCATCAAGCATCGTCTGGCCATCTCGACCAAGGTGCGGTTCTTCCTCTCCACAACGCCATTTCTTTGAGGGCGTATGGAGAAGAGGCGGTGCTCTACACTGTCTCACCGTGAAACTCTCAAAGTAGGAATTCTTGAACTCCGTGCCATTGTCACTGCGGATCGCTCGTAAGGCACCGGGAGCTCAACGGACATCCTACTAAAAGACCTCGGAAATGTGAAAGCGTCTCATCCTTCGAGGCTAAGAAAAACACCAAGAGTACCTCGAGAAGTCATCGACCACGACAAGCACATACCACTTCCCTCCTGTTGATGCAGACTCGAGTGGTCCCATCAGTATCCATGTGGAGCGGTGTCTGTGCATCGGTCATAATGCTTGTGATGGGAGGATGAGAAGCGGCAACCATCTTGCCGTCTCGGCATGGAGAGCAAACAAGATCTTTGACCATCTTGAGTTTGGCAAACCACGAATGAGATCGTGGCCGCTAACAGGTCAAATGGTCAAATCAATATGACCAAGTCTCCTATGCCGAAGGGCGGTCGCGGGACTCGAAGCAACTAAACACACGAGAGGATCGCGGAAGACTCGAGAAAAATCAGCACGAAAGATCCTCCCATAACGAGAAATCCATAAACCAAACTACAGAAGAATCAAGAATTTTACAAGCATTTTTCTTGAAGCTCACCTCAAACTGTCATCGATAAGGTGAGAAGCGAAAGCAAATTGTCTTTGCGACTTACTAACCAAGGCAACGTCTTTCAAAATGAAAGAATCATTAATGCGCACGCATACCTTTGGCGATGACGCGCCGGATGAAGCATCTCGAAGGTGATCGTCTCATCACCGGAGCACGGGCAAGGAGGAGAACCAGCGGAGTCTCCGGTCATATGGCGAGAACAACCGAGTCTACAAGCCAAACCTTCTCCTTCCCTACCCGGCGAACCTCGTCCGTGTCGAATCTGTACTACCATTGTCATTTGAGTTCGCCCTTGAGGGCCATGAAGCACATCGAGAAGTCGTCGCTGCCATCCTTGGGCTCTTGGTCACCCGTCCCGTCATCGTCGCTCCATCCCTCCACCTCGCCGAGGTCGAGGTCGTCGAAAGCGGTGAGGGCAGTGGAAGAGCTTCTTGGCTTTGCCAAAGTTGCGGAACTTCTTCTTCTTTGGGCGCCCGAGTGGAGGCTTCTTGTTGCAGTTCTTGTCGGTGTAGTCGTTCTTGCCGAACCGCCGTAGTCGTTCTTGCCCTTCTCCGGCTTTGGGGCGGTTCGCTCGGATGTGGTTGGGGCCACCACACTCGAAGCAAATCACGGGTCCTCCTCTCTTCTCGTCCCTCCTCCCTTTGTAAGCGTGGGAGAATCTACGAGCAAGGAGGGCATTTGCTCATCCATAAGTTGCTCTAAGCGATCATCGGTTATGTCACGAGAGAAGCAGACAAGGAGAAATTGCAAGAGGACTCGGAAGAGAGACCGAAGGTTGAGGCGGGATCGGTGACCGGGGCCATCGATCGTGACTTCGACCTCGAGAGACAACGTCAATCTCGTGAGTCTTGAGGCGTGAGTCTGACGCATCAAGAGTCAAGGTCGAGAGTGTCGTGTCTTTGATGGTGGTCACTTTCATCTCCACACACGCAGATCGAGTCGTAGTAAGTATTTGTGGCGTTGTCCGAGTCGGGGTATGTGAGACCGACCGCTCGGAGGTTGCTCAAGATCTTGTGAAAGCGTGCGAAGCACTCATCTAGGGACTCACCAAACAAGCATCTCAAATTTGTTGTATTCTCGTTTGGCTGGTCTGTCGAACCGTCTTGATCAGGTGGTGCCCTCATGGTATCGTCGAGGTCACCCGGATATCGTAGGCGGACGCACGGTGAGATATCTTGATCAAACTCACTACGACTCAAACCACGGATGATGATGTTCCTAGCCTTTGCATTTGCCTCAACATCGACCATGTTCCGGCATTGATGTTCTCATCGGCAGAACAAATAATCGAACCTTGACCTTTCGCGGATGGCATACCCACAGGCTCGGATGTATGTCTCCATTCGGCTCTTCGGAAGGGGTAATCGATGCCATCGAAAGCAGGCGGCTTGGTCGAGTACTTGTCCATCGCCACGGCTCTTGAGACCGTTAAGATCTATTGAAAAGAGCTAACCGGCTCGATACCAATTGAAGGACCGGAAGGCGACTAGAGGGGTGAATAGGAGCACCTAATCTTTTCGCAAAGAATGGATTCAACTTGTAAATTACTCCAATAGCTATGAGAGCTATGAAGATCAATGATTAAGCACGAGGAAGTCTTATGTTGAATCCACTCCTCACCCCAAAGCTCAACAAACAAAAGCGAGGAAGAACCAAGAAATCGGGACAATCGGTACAACCACGAGGCAACGGCGGTTGTACCTGATCGGCTACAAACCTTGAGCAAATGGCGGTTGTACCGCGATCAATACAACCACGATGTTAAGCCCGGTTCATCCGATTGTCTGGAGCGAGCAAAAACCTCTCGGGTTTCAAAACGAAAATCGACGTAACTTTTGAACCGCTTGGCCAAACTCTACGAGATTTGAACCACACCTCCCTAAAGACACTAGGAACCTATTCCAAACAAATATTTCAGAGATCCATTCCAAAGTTCCTATCTTCTTGCATTTGAGCGAAGAAGGATGCAAAGCAGGGCAAAACCGAAATGCTCCACAATCTCTCAACCTTGGCTCATGAGATTTTGCAAGAAGGTTAGTAATAACCTCAGGACATGCTAGCATGAGTCTTAGGCCAAATCCTCAAGGAAATCAAGAATTTCATCAAAACCCTAGAAGAGGAAATGAAGAACAGAGGATGCCAAAAGTGAAATCGAGATTTAACAAGATTAGCTCTTGGAAAAATCGATCAAATGATCTTGGGGCACTATCCCAACATAGAGCAATCCATTTTGCAGCTCACTAGCAAGAACCAACAAGAAAAGAAAAACTCACAAGTCCATCACAGAGAGAATCGAAGGAAAAATAAGAACAGGAATGCAAACTTGATTTTCATTTCTTGAATCAAGAGCGAAATACAAATAAATACATCCCCATACGCATGGACATTAGAACCAGAGGGATGATTACAAGATTCTCAATCCATCTCCTCACTCTCCCAACACAAGAACACACTCACACTACATGCTCGAGAGGAGGAGAACCACTCAAGAACTCATCAAGAGGGACACGCAGGAGCACACTCTGCGCCTTCCTCCACTCTCAACCACTAAAGAGCAAAAGAGAAACAACCTCACAAAGCCTCTTTTGACTCTAAAACCCTAATTCCACCCAAGTGCTCACTTTTGGGCAGCAGCCCATCCATCCTATTTATAGCCCATGGCTAGCGGGTCTCCACCCCGTTCGCCCGCTAAAACTAATCGAGCCCGCTCCCGCTTATGCGACCTTGCGAAATTCCTGCTTCGCCTCCCGCACCTTCTCGGGAAGCTTCGCGCTCCTCGTCTCGCACGCCTCGCAACCACCTCGAGTCCACGTCGTCTTGACACATCCCGACCGTTCGACCTCGGTGCCACTGCACCTAGTCCGGTCCACCGTGTCTCGCCACGACTCCACTCGGCCCCGCAGCCCACACGCATAAAGAAACACAAAACCGGGAACAAGTTCTTCACAACTTGACCTAACGTTAGCTCAAACATGCAATATGCAACACATATGCATGAACACATGGATATGACCTATCCCAAAACTCAAATCACCAAAATGGCGAACCTCACAATATAATCCAGACAACCGCCATGTTACCGGCGGATCAACCGCACTCCGGTCGTCTGGCTCCAATACTGCGGTTGTTCCGATTTCCAATGAAAACCGAACTCGAAAAAACAACTTCTCTGGAATTCTTCAACCGCCATTTACCAATCCATTTTAACCGCCTGCGGTCGCATACAGCCCATAACACTGCCGGACGATCCGATTATCCCGACAAAGAATTGAAAGACTTCACGAAAACGCGTGAACGGCGCAACGACATGGTCCGACCACACAAACCAAACTCGACTGACCGAAACCCTTGTCAAATACTCATCACTCTCATGGAGACACGACCACAAGGTCTCTCAATTAGTCCCGCAAATCAGGTTGTTAGCAATTACTAAAACCAACAACCACATCAATGACAACTCAATTGTAAATAATTGAATTTAAATTATTGTTGTCGGGTATATGCCAACTACAAAAGTGTCACATACTCGAGGGATGAGTTTCAAAATAAAGATCCTCAATATGTGTGAATAAAAGAAAGGGATTGATACCAATGAAACATCAAGATATAGAGTGAATTCTCCTAAATGTGTATCAAAGTTGAAACTTTGGTGGAGTTCACCCTGTATTTTGGATCCAAGAAATACAAAAACACATAGATGTATGGCATCAAATACATATCTCCACGATTTACATCTTTCAATCCAAATGATACTCAATAACAACATAGTCAATCCCGCTTGTCGTTCACCCTGATTGATCATAGCCATTTTTCTTAAACTTAGTCTCATAGCTTTTATAAAGAAGCTGTGAGACAGAAAGCAAGCTGTACCTTAGCTTGTCCACAAGGACAACGTCCTTCAGGATGAACTTATCGTTCACCTTAATCGATCATGTTCCTTCGATCCGCCCTTGTGTATTATCTCCAAAGGTGATGAAGTCATCACTCGTCGACCGGAACAACAGGAGTAGATGAGCCATTGTTCCTCCTCTTCCCGCGGTGATCCTGAAAATGAGGTACAGAAGATCGATGTGTCTCAATACTGGGCTTAGTGAAACATGACTTGAGAACCCAGTACTGAGACACATGTCTACCAGAAGCATGTGAAGAAAATTTGCTAGCCTTGATTCTACTTGTGGTTCTATCATGAGCAACAATAATAATAACATGAGATACATCCTGTCTAGGAACATGATGATGATGAACATGTTGTTTAGCATGTGAATAAAATGCTAGATTAGGTTTCTTCTTCTTAGTGTAACTATTCCTCAAAAAAAGTCTTAGGCTGACTCGAAGCAAATCTAGAAATATTCTTCCTAGTATTTTTTAACCTACGCCAACAGAACTCAAGAAAATGTCAATCCCTCTAGCAATAGGTGCAGTGGTACTTGGTACCACTGGGAGATACACTTTTTGACTCAGAAGATGGTTGGATGGTTGGACAAAACCTGCATATTTGAAAAGAGTTTCTGCAGGTTGGGTTTTGAACTCAACTAAGTCACTTTTCAAGACTTAAAAGACATTTGGCTTGGAATTGTCTTGAGCAAAGTTGTGTCCTTGAGATAAGCATTTTCTTTTTCAAGTTTAGGATATGATTGACAAGTTTTAGCCTTAACGGCTCTAGCAAGCTTCTTCTTATGAATAACAACTTTAAGCTTAAGGGCTTCATATGAAGCACAAGGAGCATAATTAATTTTGTCCTTCAGCTTGGCATACTTAACTCTATCTGCTTCTAACATGTCATTCACTCCATGTTCACATTCTGAGCCGAAAGAGCAAGTGCCAGACCCAGCCTTATCAGAAGCTACCAACTTGCTAGATTCTAAGCATTTTTCATATGGTGTATATTTAAACTCAATCAACTCAGTCATAACATTTTCTAGTTGGTGTATGGCAACACCTTGAGCATTTTGTAACTTAGCTAGTTCAGAGTGTAAATAATGACATGATGAGCATCCATCAACATCAAGATTTTTAGCATTCACAAGTTCTAGCGTTAGATTATCAACTTGTGATTCTAAGTCCTTATTCCTAGCTCGGCACTAAACCAAAATCACACATTAGCTCAATTGTTGATCTGGTGGACCAAATCACCTCAAATTAAAACCATAGCTCATCAAAAAGGCCAGGAACCTATTCCAATCGACGGTCGGGAAGATCAAAGCTAAGACTCCATTAATATCATAGATGAGGGAAGGAGGGCACAAGAACCTTGAAAAATCAAACTTTGATCCTAAAATTTGCTCGTGGGTAAGAGATGATCAAGATGATTCTAGATGCATTTCCACATATTACAATAAGCAATATCACAACAAGAAACCAAAGGAATAATAAAAACCCAAAAAATCACCAAAGTGAGAGTAAGAACAAGAAGATACTCATCTTGGAGAAATCTTGCTTAGATTGATTTGAGATAGAAGTTAGTTTATAGCCACTCCAACATGGAGGACAAAAGCACAATACTTGAGCACACAATCCATCCATCTCTCACAAACCCTAGCCTCAACTACTCCAAAATTTCCAAAACATAAATTAGGGTTTTTCTCTTGAAAATACTTGGAGACTCCACATCTGGACATCCTCTTATATAATGGAGGCTAGGCTGAGAGAGAAGACCCTAATGGGCACCTGTTAAACCCACACACAAACGGGTCTACACTCATGCACGCTTCTCAAAGCGGATGACGAACTGGGCTTACCAAATTTGTTTCTTCGTGATCTTTATCTTCCTTTGGCCTAAAACACCTCTTCTTGAACCATCTTGAGCCACAGTTTTGCCAAAGGTCATCAAGGTGGTATTTTGGTGAAATTACCAAAATACCCATTCTTGATCTTTCTCCAAAGACCGAGTACAATCTTCATGAAGCAATCCCATGGTTCGCCACATGTAGGTTGATCAACGACTCTCTTCATATCGGCAAGTCTCTCCCATCCGACTCCCACCAAAACCACCATGGTACTTGCAACGACCTCCGCGCTGCTTAATGCAATCCGTCGCACCAAACTTGTTCAGTCATCCTTGTCCATTTTGCTTCATGCTTGAGTTCATTGACTTCACCCGATATCCTTAATTATTATGGACCTCAGCTCTCCATGCCTAGTCCCGATCATTTCGTCATTGACCTTCAAGCCTCCTGCACAACAATAAACCAAGAAATCGATTCCAGGAACAAGTTCTTTGCAACTTGACCCACGTTAGTCAAAACATGCATCATGCAACACATATGCACATAAATCCATGAAATTGACCTAACCTACAAACATCGCCGCCAAGCTGGCCAGCGAGCAGGGCAAAATTGGCCAAAATGCCACCCATGGTCGGTCTGACTGCCCCCTGGTCAAATTGCTACACCCTCTATTTTTGGCCCGACTTCAAACTCGAAAGTCACCTTTATGGCGGTCAGACTGCCACCCGTGGCCAGCCTGGACGCTAGCCACTTGACCTGCCCAACAGCTGGTCTGACCGCTAGAGGTGGGCAGTCAAACCGTCACCAAGGCTGGTCTGACCGCCTATTGCCTAACAGAGACTGAATTTCACCGAAAACGAGTGTTTCGACAAACCCTCAACACCATTACCAATTGTATCATCATGCTAATATCATGAACATATCCCCATGATATCCACAATCTCCCCTAGATGAACATATTGGTAATTTCCCAAAAAAATGAAGTTTGAGTTTTGAAAACGAAAATGCTCAATGTTTTCGCACAAAGGCACAACTTGGTCCAAAAGTAAGAGAATGAAATGAAAATGACCATGTTGGCTTCAGATTAGCATAGGCAAGTGAGATAAGGCAAGACGACTTCAATTTCCTGAGGAGTCAACATCCCACTTAAGGTCCTGATGAGGATTAAAACCTCTATTTATTATTTAATAAATAAGGGACCATACGTCTTCGTGGTCGTAACCCCTAAGGCTAACGACCTCACTAGTCGTGAGGATTCTAGAGGTTACTCAATATCTAACCTGGTCGGAGAAGGTTCTCAACCTTGTCCCCGACCAGTCAAAAGCTCTCAAAACCTTGAACTGATATCTGGACCTAGCATAAGATATATCTCCTACCGTGTGAAGAATGGGTCATGTGCTTTATATCTCATACCACGCGACGATACATAACTCTAAGACAAAGAAATACGGTTAATGGCTTACTGACATATAACCGTACGATTGACACATTATCAACTGATGCCTCTCTTCGACCAGACGCGTTGCTTCCCGAACAGGCGTCTCCTCCAGAGACAACTGCCAACCCTTCATCAACTACATAAGGAGGAATGCAGACTGAAGTTGAGGAGGCTTTAGCGTTGAAGATCATTTGGGAGACACTCTCGAAAGAGCCTTGTACTCCCGAATTAGTCTTTAGTCTAAGTTATATACACTCATTGTAATAGCCAGTTCAAAGCAATAAAGAGCAGTCTCACTACTTTCTAGAAGATACACACTATTTTCCTCTTTTCATTCATATATTCATAAGATTGGCGATCGATCGTCGATAGGTCCATATGAAAGAACAATTATTCAATTTGACCTTTGATCATTGTGAGGTTCCAATAATTGTAATTCAAGTTCAGAAATGACAATAAGATCACAAGAATGCAAATTAGATGCTCCCCTCATGATGATCATCATGTCTCAAAATTTTCATTCTCCCCTTTTTCCTCCAAATAGCTCCCTTTTAGTATTTTTGCTATATTTTCTCCCCCTTTGACAATGGAGTTACCAAGGAATCACGCTTTCCTCTTATCCAGAGATGATTAATGCAGAAATGAAGAAGAAGCATAAGAAAGAGCATGTATGAAATGCAATAGAGTGACTTCAATTTATATTTTTTTTAAATTTTTAGTACAAGAAGCTTTGGAGATTACCCAAAAGAACAAGCTAGCATTTATGTTATTACTCAAAACACATCGAGCATGAAGTTGCTATCATGTAGTAGCAAGAAACGAGCTATACAGTAAGAGAGGGGGGAACCTCGGAGGGACCCGGGGGGCTCCCGGGGATCCTCGTGAGAGGGGACTAGCCAACGACAAGAACGAGAAAATGTTATTGCTTAAGAATTCGTACTTGTTTTTCTTCTCCCTTTTACAAGAGGGGGGGGGGAGGGTGACCCCTTATTTATAGTCTTTTGTGAGGGTCTTGCATATTACCCTTCTGACCCTACAACAATACTGTGCGTGTAGGGGTTGCAGGGACATTTCCCGCCCCTACGCCTAGGCTCTGGTCCATGGTAGGCGCCCCTGGACCCGGTCCACCCTGACAGTGCCTCTGGTCCAGGGTTGGTAGCAAGGGCTTCGGGTTCGCCCTAGGGGTCTTCTCTGCTCCGGGACTCGCGGAGCCTCGGGACCCTCCGGGTATGCTTCGGCTCCGCCCCGGGGGTGGCCCGAAGGTCTTGCTGCTCTGGGCCTCGCGGGGCATCGGGGCCCTCCGGGCATGCTTCGGCTCCGCCCCGGGGGTGGCCCGGAGGTCTTGTTGCTCCGGGCCTCACGGGGCTTCGGGGCCATCCGGGCATGCTTCGGCCCCGCCCTGGGGGTGGCTCGGAGGTCTTGCTGCTCCGGGCCTCGCAGGGCTTAGGGGCCCTTCGGGTTCTGACGGTTGCTTCGCCTGGTCGCTGTGGCCGGTGGGGCCACCCCTAGGACAAGCCCCTCGCGGTCGAGGTTCTACTTCGCCATGGCTGAAACCGCGCCATCTTTTCCCGAAGGGCTTGGGCACACCGCCCCCTTCGGCCTGGCGAAGCAATCTGTCGCACGGTCTATCCTTTTGATCCTTTGCTTGTCCTGCCTGGACTGGAGACAGTTGGCTGCTTCTTTAATGCGATGCGATTAGTTGTGAGTGGAGCGCGCCACTTCCTTGACGGTCGCAACGATTCATTAATGGGTCACGCCGCTTCGTTATTGGTGCGCGACCGTTGGCTTTTAGGGCACACGTGTCACTTGTTGGACAATCGCGTCTCTTCGATTTTAGGGCCCCGTCGTTTCGTGCCCCTAGCGCGAGTATAAATATGGGGGTGGTTGCGGCCCCTTATCTCAGTTGCATCTCTCCAGTTTTCGTCGCCCTTTATTTCTTGCCCCCATCCAGCCACTAGATGACGAAGCGCCATCGAGACGAGGGGGCTCCGGCTGTGGATATCGTGAGGATATGTGCACGATCTCAGGATGATGAGTCAATTGGCAATGGCATTGTTGGTTTGCAAAATCTCGCATTTTCGGGGTTTGCTTCTTCTTTGTCGGACCACGGTGGTCGGCCGGTGCGATGGGCGGTCGGACCGCGCGTGGACTGATCGGGCCGGCAATGGAGGCCGTCGGACCGGCTTGACCTAACTTTGGATTTTGGAGCTAATCCAAAAATAGGTTGTGTAGGCAAGTGAGGGGAGTCTCCTGGATGTGGTTTCATCATTTTTGGAGCTCCCAGTCAAAAGTTCTATTGAGTTGAAAATTCCAGAAGGTTTCGGATTTTCAAGCTGGAATTTTGGCTAAGTCCTTTGGACCGGTCCGACCGCCGTTGGGAGCGGTCCGATCAAGTTGATATCGGTCGGACCGCCCCGTGGGGATCGAGACCGCTTTGACTGGAGGTGAGCCAAGTTTGCATTGTTGTGGTTTCAATGTGGTTGATGTTTAGTTATCAATGCTTTATTGATGTATATTGCATTGCGGAACTAACGTGGGTCAAGTTGTGAAGAACTTGTTCCCGGAAACGGTTTGTTTGTCTATTGCTGTGCAGGTGGCTTGCAGGTCAACGACGTCAACGGTGAGTGGATCGGGACTACGCTTGGAGAGCCGAGGTCCGTAACGATCGGGGATCTGGGTGGTCGTGTGACTCAAGCATGGTGCAGAATGGACAAGATGGATCGAACGGGTGGTTCGGTGCAGCTGGTTGGATCAGGCGGTGCGGATATCGGTGCGAGTCTCTGGGAGGTTCCGAGGGGATTCGGACAAGAGAGGCTTGGCGTCGATGAGAACCGCTGATCAACCTACACGTGGTGAAGCAGGCGATTGCTTCAACAGTTAGTATGTGGGTCCCATGGGTGAGTGGGCCCCAAGTGTGTAACTCTAGTCCTCTCTAGTATAAATAGGAAAGGGGAGAAGGAAAACCTTTGAGGCATTCATTTGGGTTCTTCCTTGCTTTTCTAGGGTTAGGGTTTGGAGAGGAAGAGAGGAGAGATTGTATGCTCCTTGGGTGAGCTCTTGTCCTCCTAGTTGGAGTGGCTTTGTAAGCATCTTGTGAGATCAATCAATCTTGTGATGCTTGCTTGAGAGATCATTTGTCTCCTCTTTGTGTTCTTCTCTCATTTGGATGAATTTGGTGCTTCCTTGATTCAAGGGTTTATGCTTGGTCTCTTGACCCATTTTGTCTTGCTTTGATGTGTGGGAATACTCCTAGAATCATCTAGACCATCAATCCTCACAAGCAAGTCTTGAATCAAAGTTTTTCATATTTCTAGGGTTTGTGCACTTCTTGATTAAATCCTTGAGAGATCGATTCTGCGAAGTGGATCTGAAGGATCGTCGCTAGAAATAGGTCTCTAATATCACTAGGGAGGTGTGCTCGAAATTTGGTCAAGTTTCATTGGTTGAATCAAAAGTTGGATCAAATTTCGTTTTGGATTTGGGGGTGGATTTTGATCTTCGATGAACCGGTCGACGGTCTTGTAACGGCGGTCCGACCGCCAGATATTCGATCATTGATCACGGGTCGAACCATTGTCCACCGGTCCGACCACGATAGTTCTTGGTCGATCATTGGTTGAACGTCGGTCCGACCGCCGTGGTAGTAGCGATCGACCGCGGTGCCAGATCAACCCTTTGAGTTTAAGTCTCCACATTTGTGTCGTGTGGTTGTCGGGGTTTGTCGAGTTCAAGACAAGGCTTCATTTGTGTGCTTATCGATCTTCTTAGCTCTCATAGCTAAAGGAGTAAAGTTCGTGTTGAATTCGACTTAGGCGAGAAAGTTTTGAAAGCGCCTATTCACCCCCCTCGATCGCCTTTCCGGTCCTACAAGTGGTATCGAGCGGTTAGCTCTTTTCTATAGATCTTAACCGGTCTTTGGAGCCATGGCGATCGAGCGATATTCAATCGGGCCACATGTTTTGATGGAGTTGATTTTGCATATTGGAAGGCCGAATGGAGGCCTACATCGAGGCTCAAGGGCACGCGATTTGGCTTAAGGTGAAAAACCCTTATGTCGTGCCACCGATGACAATTTGATCACTCGGATGTGGAGAACAACGCAGAGCTCGAATTTTTGATTCAAGGCCTTAGTCGATCGGAGTTTGAGCGTGTCGCTCATTTGTCGTCTGCTCATGAGATCTGGCGGACTCTTTGTGATTATCATGAAGGGTCCATGCGATCAAGGAAGTGAGATGTAACCACTTAAGAAAGCATACCCAAGATCGAGCAAAGACACGGTGAATCTTTAGATGAGTGTGGGGAGATTTTCTAAAATTCTTCATGATCTCATATTTGTTGATCTTGTATTTTCGAGTCGAAAATGCACGCCAACTGTTGGGTGCTTTGGATGTGAAGGTGCGGGGATGAAGATCATCGCCATCAATGACAACATCTTGTCATGAGTGAGCTTACCATGGATAAGCTTTACTCGAGGTTGAAGACGCATGAGATTGATTTCATCTCGCGTCTCCCACGGCTGAGCCGATGGCTTTAGTGGTTGACAATTCTAAGGGTAGATATCTTGATTCTTTTAATGTTAGCTCATCCGGATTTTCTTTATGCCTTTGCATTCCTTGAGCGATGAGCAACTTGAGAGACTACCCGAGGATGACTTAGCCTCCTATCCACAAAATTCACAAGAGCCTACAATAATGTGAGGAGTAGGAGGAGAGGTGGACCTATCACATGCTTTGAATGTGGTGAGCTAAACCACATTCGCTCTAGATGCCCCAAGTCAAGGGCAAGGAGGAGAAGGAGTCACAAAGGCATTCTCAAGCGAGGATGCTAAGTCCAAGAAGACAAACTATCGCAAGTTTGTCACCGAGTCCTTGAAGCTCTAGAGGATGTGAGCATGGAAGATGTGGACTCGGAGTCGGAGGGCGACAAGAGTGACTCCGTGGCAAGAAGAAGGCACGTGATTTCACAGCATGTGCTTTATGGCTAAGAAACGACCACGACGGCTACTCCTCCAACAATGAGGATCCTTTCGGTGATCCCGATGAGGTATGCCCTTCACTTCGACATGAAAAGGGCTTTAGTGCTTCTTGAACAAAATTGCATAAGCAAGCTAAAGTGATCAAGAAACAGGATACAATGATTGATAATTTGAACCTAGAAGTGGTTAGGCTCAAATCCATTAATCGATGATTTACGTGATTCATGCTCTAGCTTGCTTAATGAATTGTCAAGCTTGAATAATGCTCATTCCTCTGTTAAAGAACAATTGAAAATGCTCTTTACGAACTAGAATCTCTCAAGTCTAGTTACATTTGCATGAATGCCATTCCGCTTGATGTGATTGCTTTAGAAGCTATTCCTTTAAATTGCTCAAAGCGTGCTTTGCTAGAATTGAAACTGGATAGCTCTTTAAAAGAATTACAAAAATTTGATGCTAGTCACACTTGTTCTCATTGTAAGAATAATCGAATTAAAATGCAAGAGATGGTGAAATGGTTGCTTATTCTAGAATTGCCTCTTGTGAAAATTGCCCTAAGCTTACAATTGAGATTGAAGCTTTAAACAAGACTCTTGAAGAAAGCTAAAATTGAAAGATCTATATCTCTTCTGCTTCCAAGAAAGTTATTGATTCTTCCTCTTGTATGTTGCATCTTTGAAATTGAAAGCTGCTATTGGTAAGATACAAGAGGCTTTTAGAGTCAAATTTAAGGAGCAGCAGTTGAATAGGATTGAGAGTCCTATTGTGTGTCTTGTGAGGCTCGAAAGTGGAAGTCGATCTTCTTAAGAGCAAACATGTTGAGGCAATCGATTCTCTAAAGTGCTCAAATTGTGGAGTTTTGGCAAAGAGAACGATTACCTCAAAATGACTCTTGAGAGGTTTTCTAGCGGGAAAAAGAAGCTCAACTTGATTCTAGATCAATCCAAGGTGAGTGTGAAAAGCAAGTGGCCTAGGCTTTAAGTCCCTAGAGCTTTCCAAGAATCTCACCCAAAGATTGCTAGAATTGTGAAAAGTGGTTTGGTTGAGCAAGAATCTTCTTTGTCTTCAAAGGTTGTTCTTAAATCAGAGATTCTGCTCAATCTCTTTCTAGCAAGAAAGGTGCTTGTCTCTCAAATGCGGACCCTCAAAAGGTCAAGTACCATTGCACCTTCGCAAGAAAGAGGGCCACACAGTTGAGTTTTGCTTAGGAGAGCAAAGATTGAGAGGAAAGAGAGGATGAGCACTTTGAGATCCATTAGAGGAGTCTCTTCTTTGATAGTCTCTAGAGCCAGGCGACCTATTCGATGTACCACATATGAGGCCTAGGCGTGTAGAGAATCTTGTTGACTCTTTTGGTGGGTCCAGCAAAGCGGTGTGGTTTAGGATATCATGAGGATAGACCACGGGTAGCACCTAGACAAGGGAGTATCGGTCTTTTGGTAGATCGTTTTGGAGAGGTCCGTGGTGCTCATGGGCATTCTTATGATTTTGTGCCTAATCATTTTTCATGCTTCTTTTGCTATTCCCGGGCATCGTTCATCTCGATCTTGGACACCCAGATTTTCTATCTCAAATCCCAAGATCTTGAGGCTTGGATGTTTTGAGGAATTTGCTTTTTACATTTTCATTGTATCATAATGCATTTTATTTCAAATGTCGTGCATTGCATAATAAAATTGTGGAGCTTTGAGTATTATCCTTGTATGGCTTGATTTCATACTCTATACCTTGTCATATCAAGTGATAGTCATTTGGACTTCTTTTATGGCTCTTCGTGTTTTGGCTTAGCTTTTCCTTGCTAGCTTTATATCTGTGAGCAAATTGAATCGAATCATGTCTTGTTGGATCTTGTGACTAGTTTTGCTCTAGTGATCCTCTTATGATTCTTGCCATGTCTTACAAGCTGAATTGAGTCTTGAACTTATTTTGAGATGAAAAATGAGCTTTTTATCTTCTTAAGTCAAGCAAATAAAAAATTTTCTGTGAAAAAACCGATCTCACCAATCCTTTCTCATGAGACGGCTTGCCATTGCACTAGGCATGAACTCGGGGAGTTTTGGATGACCTAGACCACTCTTTTAAGCTTATCGCTTGAGATGGTCGCATGCAAGGCTTGAGATCTAGCACAGTAAAAAAAGAAGAGAAAGAAAAAGAAAATTTGCACAAAAAGGGCTAAGTGCTTGAGCTTTGCTTCAAAAGAATTCTCTTAATGCTCAAAATGCCTCAATTCCTGTTTTGAGTCTCTTTCTGCTTATAGACATGGCTTGACTCATTTTGGTTGCTTTTAGTGAATCTATGACATTGAGCAACCTTTCATGGTTTTAATTCATTAATCTCATTTACGCTATCTTGGTTTTAGCTTTGCGGTACATGTTTTGCCATGATTGAATATAGCTTCTACTCTTTATATGGCTTGGTATATGTCTTGTCTTGTCTACATAGATAATGGTCATGGCTCCTTTTGCTTAATTTCAAATAAAGTCATTTCTTCATGCTCGTTCTTCTCTCATGCATCTTGATGAATTCATTGTCAAAGGGGAGAAGGATTGAAGAAAATCTTTGCTTTGGAGCTTTGGTTCACATAAGGTTTCATGCATAAAAGAACACACACACACACAAAAAATTTTGTGAACCTTTTGAAAATTTGTGATCATAGTGAGTTGAGTCTCGGGTTTTATTGCCTTTTTCGATTTGAATTGAAATTCAAGAAGACTCACAATGATCAAAGGTCAAATAGAACTTATTGTCCTTCATATGGACCTTAGTGAGATTTTGGCCATCTTCGGATTTTGAATCCTTTTGTGCGTTCAATGCCTTATCTCACTTGCCTTCACTATTCGAAGCCCGACTTGGTCGCTTCCTAAGCTTTTTCTTGCTTATGGACCAAGTTGTGCCTTTATCTAAAACAGCGATTTTACTTTTCAATTTGAAAACCACATTTTCTTGAAATTGCCAATGTGTTCATCAAGGGGAGATTGTGGATATCGTGAGGATATGTGCACGATCTCGGGATGATGAGTCAATTGGCAATGGCATTGTTGGTTTGCAAAATCTCGCGTTTGGGTTTGCTTCTTCTTTGTCGGACCACAGCGATCGGACAGGTGGAGTGGGCGGTCGGACCGCTCGTGGGACGATCGGACCGGCAATGGAGGCGGTCGGACCGGCTTGACCTAACTTTGGATTTTGGAGCTAATCCAAAAATAGGTTGTGTAGGCAAGTGAGGAGTCTCCGGATGTGGTTTCATCATTTTGGAGCTCCGGTCAAAAGTTCTATTGAGTTGAAAATTCCGAAGGTTTGGATTTTCAAGCCGGAATTTTGGCTAAGTCCTTTGGACCGGTCCGACCGCCGTTGTGGGAGCGGTCCGATCGTTGATATCGGTCGGGCCGCCACGTAGGTGATCGGACCGCTTTGACTGGAGGTGAGCCAAGTTTGCATTGTTGTGGTTTCAATGTGGTTGATGTTTAGTTATCAATGCTTTATTGATGTATATTGCATTGCGGAACTAACGTGGGTCAAGTTGTGAAGAACTTGTTCCGGAAGCGGTTTGTTTGTCTATTCTTTGTGCGGTGGCTTGCGTGTCAACGGCGTCAGCGGTGAGTGGATCGGGACTACGCTTGGAGAGCGAGGTCGAGCGATCGGGGATACGGGTGAGGTCGTGTGACTCAAGCATGGTGCGTAATGGACAAGATGGATCGAGCGGGTGGTTCGGTGCGGTGGTTGGATCGGCGGTGCGGATATCGGTGCGAGTCTGCGGGAGGTTCCAGGGGATTCGGACAAGAGAGGCTTGGCGTCGATGAGCCGTGATCAACCTACACGTGGTGAAGCGGCGATTGCTTCAGCAGTTAGTATGTGGGTCCCATGGGTGAGTGGGCCCCAAGTGTGTAACTCTAGTCCTCTCTAGTATAAATAGGAAAGGGGAGAAGGAAAACCTTTGAGGCATTCATTTGGTTTCTTCCTTGCTTTTCTAGGGTTAGGGTTTGGAGAGGAAGAGAGGAGAGATTGTATGCTCCTTGGGTGAGCTCTTGTCCTCCTAGTTGGAGTGGCTTTGTAAGCATCTTGTGAGATCAATCAATCTTGTGATGCTTGCTTGAGAGATCATTTGTCTCCTCTTTGTGTTCTTCTCTCATTTGGATGAATTTGGTGCTTCCTTGATTCAAGGGTTTATGCTTGGTCTCTTGACCCATTTTGTCTTGCTTTGATGTGTGGGAATACTCCTAGAATCATCTAGACCATCAATCCTCACAAGCAAGTCTTGAATCAAAGTTTTTCATATTTCTAGGGTTTGTGCACTTCTTGATTAAATCCTTGAGAGATCGATTCTGCGAAGTGGATCTGAAGGATCGTCGCTAGAAATAGGTCTCTAATATCACTAGGGAGGTGTGCTCGAAATTTGGTCAAGTTTCATTGGTTGAATCAAAAGTTGGATCAAATTTCGTTTTGGATTTGGGGGTGGATTTTGATCTTCGGTGAACGGTCGACCGGTCTTATGCAATGGTCCGACCGCCGTATATTCGCATCATTGTCATCGCCGGGTCGAACCATCGCCCACCGGTCCGACCGCCGATAGTTGCGGTCGGATCATTGGTTGAGCGTCGGTCCGACCGCCTGTGGTAGCCGGTCTGACCGCCAGTGCCCAGATCAACCCTTTGAGTTTAAGTCTCCACATTTGTGTCGTGTGGTTGTCGGGGTTTGTCGAGTTCAGCACAAGGCTTCATTGTGTGCTTTCGATCTTCTTAGCTCTCATAGCTAAAGGAGTAAAGTTCGTGTTGAATTCGACTTAGGCGAGAAAGTTTTGAAAGCGCCTATTCACCCCCCCCCTCAGTCGCCTTTCCGGTCCTACACCGGCGATACTTACGGATGAGCTGGGCCGATCTTTGGTGACGCCTGTGGTCCTCCAAGTGCCTGCAAAGGATGGAAGGGTTGCAGACCTTTCCTTCGCTCGAGCCCTCGGGGCGGAGACGGTTCCCACTCTCCGGGACAACGAAGCGTTCTCTTCTGCTCTTTCCTCGACGCTGGCCTCGGGCTTCCCTGCGTGGGTTTGGTGAGCTACATGTTGCAGCTCTACCGGGTGGAGCTTGCCCAGTTGACGCCGAATTCTCTTGTAAAACTGGGGGTCTTCGAGTGGGTACTTCGCTCCGCTGGCGCCGCCGGAGAGGGTAGGCTCTTCGCCTATCTTTACGATGCCCGTTGTCAGCTGAAGAAGAAGCGAGGGACCGGCGAGACGCTCAATTTCAGGAGCGTCAACTTCAAACCGAAGGCGTGCTTCCTTCGGTACTGCCCGCTCCTGTCTCCCACAACCGCTGGGAGACGGACTCGACCCGAGATGGTTCTACCACACGTCCCTGGCTGAGGATGGGTTACGGTCGTCCGGGGGGCCTATCCGGCTCGACCCATCCCCCGAGATCGAGTTGAGCTCGAGGGAGGAGTCGCTCCTTTAGCTTCTTCTGACGGTGACATGGTGGTTCTCCACCCGCGACCTGGTGGAAGAATTCTGTGCGCTTTGGGTGTGGCCGCTGGCGCGAAGTTGGAATGTCCGCCTCAGCGTGGATGCACACGACGTTCGTGCGCTAGGTTTGCCGGAGGGCTGTAGCGGTAGGTGCTGACATGCTATTCTACGGTATGGCTGTTTTCTCCTTTTGACCTTTTGATTTTGCAGTTCTCCCTATTGATCGGCGAGGAGCACTCGAAACGGGGACTGGTCGTGCGCGAGACTCGATTGAATCGGCGTACTTGGACCCGTCCACCGTCCTTGAGGAGAGGCCGGACTCCGACGATGGCAAGCAACGCAAGGGGCGCTTGCCCGAAGAGCTTAATGCTCCCGGGCCTATCGACGTTGTGCCTTTGCAGTGCGGCGGGCTAGCGGAGCCCGTGTCTCCACCATTGGCCACCACGTCGACCGCTCGCCCTCCGGAGGTGGCCCGTGCTCCCTCGGGCCGTGCCGAGCGGGTGGCCTCTAGCGGGTGGCCTCCACCGGCTCGTATGATGGGTTCCTTCTTCGTTGCGAGCCTGGCCCTCGGGGGTTCTTCTGGCGGGACCCCCTCCCGGGCGTACGGCTGTGGCACCGAGGACACGGTGGTTGACGTGGTTGGAGATGCTCCGCCGACCCCTGGTATATATATACTTTTTATATTAATTTTTTTATGTTTTATATTATATTTTTTTTAACTGCTGGAAACCCCGTAGGTGGGGGGATCGAAGGAGCCCTCAACGACTCTTCGGAGGATGGGGGTTCTGATGCAGGCGTGCAGTCTAGCACCGGGGGACACGACGCCGCTGGTGCTTCCGGGGCCGCTCCCGCGGCCGATATTGGGCCGTTGTGTACCAACGACTTTAAGATTAGCCCTGGTGCAGCCGCCGTGTGCGAGGAGGTGTCTCGCTTTGCCGCCCCGCCTGTCTTGTCCCGGTTGTTCGAGAAAATGCCGATGAGCGAGATGCTTCGGCTAATTGAAGCGAACTCCGCTAGGGTGAGTAACCTAACTCTTTGTCTGACGAGGTTCTACGTGCTTGACCGTATGCTTTTGCAAACAATGATGCTTTCTCGCGCTCTTGGTGCGGACATTACGTGGGAGTACGCAGAGATCCAAGGTCAGGTGGACTCGTCCTTCACGCGCAACCAGGCGCTCTCTGCGGAGCGCGACGAGCTTGTAGAAAAGGCGAAGGCTCTGGAGGTGCGGGTTTCCGCGCTAGAGGCGGAGTGGCAAGCCCTTCGTGATGAGGCGCAGACGCTTCGCCGGGTTAAGGCAGACCTAGACGTCGAGATTGCCTCGGAGCAATTGTTGTTCGAGTCGGTGTCGCGTGCTATGTCGGCAGCGATGGAAGCGGTGGAGGCCAACGTTACTGTGCTTGGGGCCGTGCCACCGCCGAGAACACACTGCGTCTCAGAGGTTGATCGAACGCTGGACCGCCCCCGTCAAGGTGGCGAGATCTTCCTGCCCGCTGCCCAAGCCTACGGTCATCATTGCGCGAAGGTCACCTGGACTGCGGCCTTCCTGTCGCTGCAGAAGGGCGGTTGCGGACATGTTGATACCCTCGGGGCGCGCTCCTTGCCCGTGGCTGCGGGGTCCGACGTCGCCGCCGACGAACTTCTGGTGCGAAGGGCGACGCAGGCCTTTGCCCAGGCCTTCTGGGCGCCACAAGGACACGAAGCTGCGATGGCTTCGCTGCGACAGTGTTGGAGCGGAAGACAAAGGGCAAGGCGGCGGAGGCTCCCAAGTCGCCGATGGTCGGGGGGCCGCTCCTGGCGATAAGGTGTGACCCTCCGGCCCACTGCCCCCTAGTCGTAGTTTAGGCTAGGGTTTTATTTCTATTTGCCCCGCCCCGCTTCGGCTTGTGCTGCTGGGTAGGGTGTGTTTTGTAATGATCCATCTCTGTTGAATGAAAATAGTTGGTTTTGAATTTGGTTTGTACGATCGCTTTGGTTTCTCTTAGGACGGACCGATGGCGGTTCGTTGGACCGCCGCACGAGGGCCCCGTCCCGCCGTAGGGTGGAACACGAAAGTGACAGTACCGCCTCGCAGTGTGAAGGCTGCGCGCTTCGCTTATGTCGAGCGGGCCGCGCGCCCCGAACGCCCCGCGAGCCCTGAGCCCCCCACGCGCCACGGGTGGCCCTTGCAACTTTGTTACTGCGGGGTCGTGTACCGTGGTGCCTGGTGTCAGCGCTGGAAACGCCGTAACCCGGAGGGGTCCATGGAGCACTTTTGGCGCCTCCGCGAACGCAAGGCCGCCCAAGGTCGTGCTGAGATCCGCGTATTTTGGGCGGGGCGAGGCGTTGGTTTTTCCCCTGACCGCTTGGGCGTGGCTGATGCCGGGCGTCCAGGAGGCAAATCAAGCGTACGAGCGTCTTGTGCGTCTTGGTGTCCCCGACGGGGAGCTATTTGCGTGGGCGATGGAGCGGTACAACCGTCTCGTTGCCGCCGATTCTCTCGAAGAGGAACTGGCTGCGTGGGCTGCCCAAGTGGAAAAATGGGATCTTGCGATGTAACAATGTCTTTTTTTGGAGTTGTACCTTTGTGATGTAACAATGTATGTTTTTTGGAGTTGTACCTTGCGATTTGATCGAGGGGGAGGCGAAGCCTGCGCCGTCCCCCGTTCTTTTTAGTTTGGGCTCCCGGGGAGCCCCTTGCGATTTGAGCGAGGGGGTTTGGGCTCCGATGGAGCCCCTTGCGATTTGATCGAGGGGGAGGCGAAGCCTGCGTCGTCCCCCATTCTTTTTAGTTTGGGCTCCGGGGGAGCCCCTTGCGATTTGAACGAGGGGGAGGCGAAGCCTGCGCGTCCCCATTATTTTTAGCTTGGGCTCCGATGGAGCCTCTTGCGATTTGATCGAGGGGAAGCTCTGTAGTCCCCATTCTTTTAGTTTGGGCTCCGAGGCCCTTGCGATTTGAGCGAGGGGGAGGCGAAGCCTGCGCTGTCCCCCATTATTTTTAGTTTGGGCTCCGAGGGAGCCCCTTGCGATTTGATCGAGGGGGAGGCGAAGCCTGCGCCGTCCCCCATTCTTTTTAGTTTGGGCTCCGAAGGAGCTCCTTGCGATTTGATCGAGGGAGGCGAAGCTCGCTGCTGTCCCCATTCTTTTTAGTTTGGGCTCTGAGGGAGCCCCTTGCGATTTGAGCGAGGGGGTTTGGGCTCCAAGGGAGCCCCTTGCGATTTGATCGAGGGGGAGGCGAAGCCTGCACCGTCCCCCATTCTTTTTAGTTTGGGCTCCGGGGGAGCCCCTGCGATTTGAGCGAGGGGGACCTCAGGGATGAGTTAGTGTGCGCCGGGACTCGGGGCCCCGTATGGCGTCTTTGCGAGTTATCGCGTTTACTACCGGGGCCGTGGGCCATGCGTGGTGTCTGTTTATACACTTCACACCTCCGGAGTGAGTTAGTGTGCGCCGTGGCTCGGGAACCCGTATGGCGTCTTTGCGAGTTATCGCGTTTACTACCAGGGCCGTGGGCCATGCGCGGTGTCTGTTTATACACTTCACACCTCCGGGGTGAGTTAGTGTGCACCGGGGCTCGGGGCCCCGTATGGCGTCTTTCATACTGCCCGTGGCTGTATATTGCTTTGTCAAAAATGTGATTTACATGAGGATAAGGCTGTGCTGCGTACCCCCCGGGGGAGCGTTATCCGGGCGTAACCGGTGTTTTCTAGGGGTAATACTTCCGGAGGCTCTTGGCGTTCCATGTTTGGTCCAGTTGTTGTCCTTCTGGCGTTGCTATGTAGTAGGATCCTACCCTTGTGCTTCGTGTGATGATGTAGGATCCTTCCCATTTTGATTCGAACTTCCCCAGTGCTGCTGTGTTTGGCACCCTTTTGAGTACCATGTCGCTTGGTGCTAGGGTGCGGATTCTGACCTTCCAGTTGTATGCCCTAGCGACCCCTTCAGCATACTTGGCCATTGTTGAGATTGCTTCGACGCGCTGCTCTTCTAGGAGATCTAATGAGACCTTCCTGTGATTTCGGCTGGGGTCACCGCCTCGTCCTCGAAGAGGAGCTTAAAGGGGGAGAAGCATGTGGCCCTTGTCGGGGACGTGCGGATCGCCCATAAGTCCTTCTGGAGTTCTTCTGGCCATAACCCCTTCGAGAGCCCAATAGGCGCTTAGAGAGCCCGACCAGCAAATTGCCATTGCACGCTCTACGGCCCCGTTCGACTCGGGGTGGCCGACAGATGCGAAGCATATATTGGTGCCGATGCACTGGCAGAAGGCTCTGAAGGCCGCGGAATCAAACTGGGTGCCGTTGTCGGTGACTATGTCCCGAGGCACCCCATATCGACACACAATGTTCGTCCAAACGAACCGTTGCGCCGCCGAGGCCTTGATTTTGGCCACTGGTTCGGCCTCCACCCATCTGGAGAAGTACTCGATGACGACGAATGTGAAGCGCAGGCTGCCCTTGGCGGTGGGGTAGGGGCCGATGATATCGAGGCCCCATCGCGCGAAGGGCCATATTGGAGCAAGTGGCTGTAACCGTGTAGGTGGGGCCTTGGACTGATGACCGGCCCATTGGCACCCCTAGCAGTGTTGCATCAAGCTCTGTGTGTCTCTGAGCGCCGTAGGCCAGTAAAAACCTCGGCGAAAAGTTTTTCCCACGAGACTCCGTGGTGCTTGGTGTGCTCCGCAGAGTCCCTCGTGTACTTCTCTTAAGAAAGATTGCCCCTCGGCCTGGGAGATGCACCGCAGCAATGGGGCGCAGACACCTCCCTTGTATAGCTGGCCGTCGATGATACGGTAGTTGCGAGTTCGGTGTTTTAGGCGGGTTGCCTCGGCTGCTTAGTCGGGCTCTTTTCCTTCGAGGTAGCTTCGGATAGGTTCCCGCCAGTCCGTTACACTGATCTGCAGAACCGGCCGTGACTCTCGGGCCGGTGACGTACTCGGTGCCACGTCCACGGCTTCAGGTTCATCCCCTGGTGCTTCCGGGGAGGTTGATGGCTCCTGCAACCTAGAGTATAATACATCCGGTGGGGGGTTTTCATTGGCGCTTGCTATCTTGGCTAGCCTGTCGGCCGCGTCATTGGAGTTGCACGGGATGCTTTGGACGGTGATGCCGTGGAAGTTTTTTCCTTCGGCCCGGACCGCCGCCAGGTACCTGGACATCTCCGGGTCCCTCGCTATGAATGATTTGTCGAAGTGTCCTGCGATGAGGCGGGAATCGCTTTTGATTATTATGTGCTTCGCGCCCATTGTTTTTGCCTTTCGTAACCCGAGCAGTATGGCCTCGTACTCAGAGGCGTTGTTTGTTGTTGGAAAGTCTAGGCTCACGGTGCACGAGATTGTGCGGCCGTCCGTGCGGGTCAAGATGGCGGCGGCGCCGGCCCCCGCAGCGCACCACGACCCATCAGTGGTAATCACCCAAGGAGCCTCAACCTAGCCTGACACTTGGTCTACTTGTTGCGGGGTCTACTCGGCGACGAAGTCTGCGAGCGACTGCGATTTTATTACTGTACGTGCGGTGAAGGTAACGTCGAACGGAGCCAACTCGGCTGCCCACTTGCCTATGTGACCGGATGCGTCCTTGTTCCTCAACATCAAGGCCAGTGGGTAGGATGTGGGAATGACAATGGCATGGGCCAGAAAATAATGCCAGAGCTTGCGGGAGGCCATGAGGAGGGCGTAGGCTAGCTTTTCCAGCTCTGTGTACCGGGTTCTGGCGACCTGCAAAGCCTCGGACACATAGTAGACTGGGCGCTGAGTTCCTTCGTCTTGAATGAGGACCGCGCTGATGGCAGCTGAAGAGGCTGCGAGGTAGAGCAAAAGGGTTGCCCCTCCAGCCGGGCTCGCCAGGCTAGGGAGCATGGTAAGGTATTCTTTGAGCTGTTGGAATGCTTCTTGGCAATCTTGGGTCCAACTGAAGGGCTTCGCTCCGTGGAGCGTTTTGAAGAACGGCAGTGCCCGCTCCGCTGAGTAGGACAAGAATATGCTAAGTGCCGCGAGGCGGCCCGTGAGTTTCTGCACTTCGCGGGCCGTGCGGGGGGGGGTGCCATCTCCTGGATAGCTTTGATCTTTTCTGGGTTTGCCTCTATGCCCCTTTGCGACACCAGGAAGCCAAGTAGTTTTCCGGCTCGGACACCGAAGGCACACTTTTTTGGGTTGAGCATTATCCCCTTCGCCCTGAGGTTGGCGAATGTTTCTTGGAGGTCGGATACGTGGGAATCATGAAGCTTGCTCTTGACTACCACATCGTCAACATAGGCCTCAACATTTCGGTTGAGCTGGTCGGCCAGGACTTTGTTGACGAGTCGGCTAAGGGTGGCTCCCGCGTTCTTCAAGCCAAAGGGCATGCGAGTGTAACAGTATGTGCCGATTGGGGTGATAAATGTTGTCTTGAGCTCATCCTCCTTTGCCATGAATACTTGGAGGTAACCGGAGTAGGCGTCGAGGAAGCTCATTAACTCGTAGCCTGAGGTGGCGTCCACCAGTTGATCGATGCGGGGTAGGGGGAAATCATCTTTGGGTGTAGCCTTGTTGAGGTCGGTGAAGTCGACGCACATACGAGGATTGGGTTGGCTAGCCATTCGGAGTGTTTGATCTCCCTGATTACCCTGGCCTTCAAGAGCCTGTCGACCTCCTTTTTCGCAGCTTCTAGGCGCTCAACTGACGTGCGGCGCAACTTCTGCTTCTTGGGCACAGCGTTGCTTCATAATGTCAACCGGTGCTCAGCAACTTCTCGTGGGACCCCTGGGATGTCCTCGGGGCCCCAAGCGAAGATATCTTTGTTGCGGCGGAGCACCGGAAGTATGTCTTCGCAGGCCCTGGTTGATAGTTCGGCACCGAGGGCCACCGTCTTGCTTGGTTCATCTTCGTTGATGGAGACCCGTAGGAGCTGGCCTTCGGGCTTGGCCTTCGAAGCCCATCTCTTCGGGGTGCCATTTGGCTGTGCGGCGCATGTTCCCACTGTGTGGACATGGTGGGCGGGGGATAATGTTTCGAACTCCGTCTGCCTCGCTAGATCTTGATCTCCCCTCACCGTGACTACCCCTTCGTTAGCGGGGATCTTCATGCAAAGAAAGTTGTGGTGCGCTATGGCGCCGAATGCATTTAACGTGGCCCGTCCCAGAATAGCATTGTATTGATACGGCATTTGGACCACGTCAAACGTGATGACTTCGGTGCGGGTGGCATAGCCGCCACCAAAGGTGACGGCTAAGTCGATCTGCCCTAGTGCTGTTACTGGCCTTCCGCCGAAGCCTACGAGGGGGATGCCTGGTGGCGACAACTGGTCCCTCGGGATCATCATCTTGTCGAAGGCTTCCGTGAACAACAGGTCCACGGAGCTTCCACCATCCACTAGGACGCGGCGCACCTCGAAGTCCGCGATGCTTGCCGAGATGACCAGGGGGTCTTGGTGAGGGAAGTACACGCCCTTGGCGTCTTCAGGGCCGAATGTTATGGGTACTTCGGTGTAGTGTGGCGGGCTAGAAGTTGCGCACGTCGCCACATGGTGTATTTGGTGTGCGTATGCCCGCCGCTGCCTTTTTGACGAGAGGCCTGATGATGAACCTCCCGCGATCATATTGATGATCCTCTGCCGCTGCTCTGCCTGTGTTCCTTCGATGTGAGGCCTCGTGGCGGGCGAACAAGCTGGTCGTGGCTTTGCCCGTCATTTAGCCTCGCGGCGATCGCGCCCATGTATTCTTGCATGGCAGCGATCGTGCGACAACGCTGGGTGGTGTGGGAGCCTTCGCCGTGCAGGTCGCAAAACAAGAGTGGCCTCTCCTGCCCATCTCGGGGAGGTTCGGTATTGCAGCGTTGTGTGGGACCCTTCGCCATGAAGGTCGCAGAACAGCCGTGTTCCGTCTTATGCGCGCGATCGGCGCTCTCGGCGCGCCCGCACGGGAGTCTGGTGCTTCTTGTCCAACGTTGTACACGTTCCGCCCTCTTGGGCTGCTGTCATTGCTTCACGGCGGCCCGGTGCTGCTGCGCCATATCGCTTCGCTCCTTGGGGCGACACAGCCACCATGGCCTCTGGCGTGAGGCGGCCGAGGCGCCTCCCCGCCGCGTGCTGTCTTCCTTCGCCTGGGCATACTCATCCATTTTGTCGAAGAGCTCTGCCACTGAGCGGACGGGTTTACGGGCGAGGCGCTCTGCCAGGGGCCCCTTCTGGAGTCCGCAAGTTGCGGCGTTGATCACCATTGTCTCGTTGACCCCCTTCACCTGGCATCTGACCTCCGCAAACCTTCTGAAGAAGCTGCAGAGGGGCTCGCCTGGGGTCTGTTTCATGGCGAATAAGTCCCCCACGTCCTTTGGTTCGGCGTAGTTTCCTTGGAAGCTGTTGCGCACCATGTCTCGCAGCTGTTCCCACGCATACACGGAGCGCGGGGGGATGGTAAAAAACTATGTTAACGCTATACCTCTCAGAGCTAGGGTCAAGCTTTTTTTTTCGTGGTGTCATCCCCCCGACCGCCTCGATGGTGGTTTCGTAGACGCGGAGGAACTCAGCGGGGTCCATCGATCCTTCGAAGGGCCGGATCTCTGGCATCTTGAAGCCCGGGGGCCAGCGGGCTGCCTCCAGCCCTGCGCTCAAGGGGGAGCTGGGATCTCCCCGGAGTATCGGCTCGGGAGCGGCGGCAGAGAACCCCGGTGCGGTAGGCGCTCCAGCTCCGAGCGGCGTGGCACCTTCGTAGGCGATGGCGGGGCCGCCCCTCGCTGTCGGAGGTCGAGTAGTTCCCGGCGGAGATCTACCAACTCCTGGTGTAGATCGTGAGCTCGCGGCGCGGCCCCAGGCGGGGCCGGGGCAAGCGGTTGGCCGACCGCCCGAGTCTGGGGGGCGCCTCGCCAGCCACGGTGTCCTGCGTGGAGTGCTCGATTTCCTCTTCGGGGCGAGCAGCGGGCTCCGTGGCCTGGGAGGTTCTACTCCGCTTGGTCCTCGGGGTGCTGGGTGGCTCGGGCGCTGCCGCTGCTTCGGACGCGCGTGTGCGAGGGGCGGCTCTTCGCGATGCCATTCTTGTACCTGGGTATGCGCTTGGCTTGCTTATCGGTCCCCACGGACGGCGCCAACTGTAGTAGCAAGAAACGAGCTATACAGTAAGAGGGGGGGACCTCGGAGAGGCCCAGGGGGGCTCCCGGGGATCCTCGTGACAGGGGACTAGCCAACGACAAGAACGAGAAATTGTTATTGCTTAAGAATTCGTACTTGTTTTTCTTCTCCCTTTTACAAGAGGGGGGGTGACCCCTTATTTATAGTCTTTTGTCAGGGTCTTGCATATTACCCTTCTGACCCTACAATAGTACTGTGCGCGTAGGGGTTGCAGGGACGTTTCCCGCCCCTACGCCTAGGCTCTGGTCCATGGTAGGCTCCCCTAGACCCAGTCCACCCTGACAGTGCCTCGGTCCATGGTTGGTAGCAGGAGCTTCGGGTTCGCCCTGGGGGTCTTCTCTGCTCTGGGACTCGCGGAGCCTCGGGACCCTCCGGGTATGCTTCGGCTCCGCCCCGGGGGTGGCCCAGAGGTCTTGCTGCTCCGGGCCTCGCGGGGCTTTAGGGACCTCCGGGCATGCTTCGGCTCCGCCCGGGGGTGGCCCGGAGGTCTTGCTGCTTCGGGCCTCGCGGGGCTTCGGGGCCCTCCGGGCATGGTTGGCCCGCCACGAGGTGGTCGGGAGGTCTTCTTGCTCCGGGCCTCATGCGGCTTGGGGCCCTTCCGAGTTCAGACGGTTGCCGCTTTGGTCGCTGTGGTCAGTGGGGCCACCCCTACGACACTATCAAGATCATGTTAAAACATATATATCAAAGCTAAGTAGGAAGCTAAAAATGAAGTGATGATTTTTTCACAATTTAAGCAAAGTTTAAAAATAGCAAGTTCATCAAGAGGTGTTCTAGGGTGATACTAGCCATGTGAGAATGTCAATTGCGAGATCAAGATGGTAACAAGGATCATTCTAGAGACTAAAAGTTCCAAAAGTAAATCAATTTGCTTAAGGTACCTAATCACCCAATTCATTCAACAATTTTCATTTGCAGTGAATAACACATGTTGAAGTTGATTAAAGGTCTATCTTAGTGAAAAAGATCCTGGACTATGAACCATCTAAAAAATCTTCCTAAGCTTCGACTGGGGTGACAAATCCTAAGGTTCATGGTTGTTTTGATAAGCAGTCCCCATGAGATCGTCTGAGTCATCAAACTATCTCAAAGTTCATATCTTTGACAAGTAGTCTCGTGAGAATAGTTTGGCATAATTTATTCACATATGAACCATATAATTTTATTATTTATTTTGCACAAAAGCCAATTTTAGATTCACAAAGAACTAAATGCTCAATTGATGTTTAATCCTAGATTCAAGAGCCAACAAGGCAATTTTGAAATGTCAAGTTTCACAAAAGGACCACTAATGGTGCAACTAACCAAAAGATCCATAAATTACAATTTTTAGTTCCAGTTGTCTTAAAGTTCTAGCTTATTAAGTAAAGACTAAGCTGCAGATGTCAAAGCATGACAATTCTAGTAAGTCAATGAACTAAACATGGAATTGAGCAAGAATTGAAATACTAAAGCATAAGAGGGTAATAAGCAAATCTTCGTCAATTTAAAAGACAAGCAGTAAACCTTATATTACAATGCATCTTTTTTTTGTGATTTTTATATGATACAATGAGATGCAAGAAAGACTCAAAATCCTAAAAAGATAAAAAAGGTCAGAAAGTTCAAAAGAAGATCAAGAAAAGATCAGATGAATAAGAAAAGCTCATAAGAGAACTAACTCCCCTCAAACTAGCCTATAGGGGTAAATTACCCCTAACTCACTCCTCAAAGTGGCAAACCTAGTTGGGTCTAAAGGCTTGGTAAGGATATTAGCTAGCTGATCATCGGACTCCACAAATTCCAGCACAATGCCACCCTTCTATGCATAGTCTTTAAGGAAGTGATAGCGAATGTCAATGTACTTGGTACTAAAATGTTGCATATGGTTCTTAGCAATATTAATGGCATAAGTGTTATCACAGAGAAGAAGAATACTAGCAAAAGCTAACCCATAGTCCTTAAGGCTGGACACCATCCACATAATCTGACTACAGCAACTGGCGACAGCTACATATTCAGTTTTGGCAGTGGATTGTCCAACAGAGAACTACTTCCTAGAAGACCAATGGATAAGAGAAGTGCCTAAGAAGTGATATGTGCCTGAGGTACTCTTCTTATCTAGCCGATAACCTGCAAAATCAGAATCAGAAAACCCTCAAATAGACAAGGAAGATGAGCAGGAATACCAAATATCATACTGGAGGGCAGAGTGGAGGTACTTGAAGATGCGCTTGACGGCTTGGCGATGAGGATTCCTCGGAGACACCTGAAACCTTGCACAGAGGCAGACCGCGAAGTGTATGTCTAGTTTTGAGACCGTCAGGTAGAGGAGGGAGCTGATCATGCTACAGTACTCGCGTTGATCCACAGCTTCTTCTTCCTCGTCTGGATCCAAAGCAGTCGAAGTCACCATGGGAGTGGCGATCAGCTTGCAAACACCCATCTCGAAGCACTTGAGCAGATCCTTGGTGTACTTCATCTGATGGATGAAGATCCCTTCTCTGTATTGCATGATTTGAAGCTCTAGAAAATAATTGAGCTCTCCCATCATACTCATCTCAAATTCCCTGGACAAACTCTCAGAAAAACAGGAAATAAGAGCATGAGAAGAAACAACTAAGATAATATCATCTACATAAATTTGAACCAGCGGGAAGACATTATCATGCCTAAAAATGAATATGGTCTTGTCTGCCTACCCATCTTAAAGTTAGTCTGAAGCAACAAGATCTTAAATCTATCATACCAAACTCTAGGGGCTTGCTCAAGACCATACAAAGATTTGGATAGCTTGAAGATATGATATGGATGCTTGTGATTATCAAAGATTGGGGGTTGTCTAACATATACTTACTCCTCTATGTAACCATTCAGAAATGCACTCTTGATGAAGGACCGGAAAGGCGACTAGAGGGGGGGGGGTGAATAGGAGCACCTAATCTTTTTCGCAAAGAATGGATTCAACTTGTAAATTACTCCAATAGCTATGAGAGCTATGAAGATCAATGATTAAGCACAGAGGAAGTCTTATGTTGAATCCACTCCTCACCCCAAAGCTCAAACAAACAAAAGCGAGGAAGAACAGAAGAAATCGGGACAATCGGTACAACCACGAGGCAAGCGGCGGTTGTACCCTGATCGATACAACCACGATGTTAAGCCGGTTCATCAGATTGTCTGGAAGCGAGCAAAAACCTCTCGGGTTTCAAAGCGAAAATCGGCGTAACTTTTGAACCGCTTGGCCAAACTCTCGAGATTTGAACCACACCTCCCTAAAGACACTAGGAACCTATTCCAAACAAATATTTCAGAGATCCATTCCAAAGTTCCTATCTTCTTGCATTTGAGCGAAGAAGGATGCAAAGCAGGGCAAAAACGAAATGCTCCACAATCTCTCAACCTTGGCTCATGAGATTTTGCAAGAAGGTTAGTAATAACCTCGGGACATGCTAGCATGAGTCTTAGGCCAAATCCTCAAGGAAATCAAGAATTTCATCAAAACCCTAGAAGAGAAATGAAGAGCAGAGGATGCCAAAAGTGAAATCGAGATTTAACAAGATTAGCTCTTGGGAAAATCGATCAAATGATCTTAGGGCACTATCCCAACATAGAGCAATCCATTTTGCAGCTCACTAGCAAGAACCAACAAGAAAAGAAAAACTCACAAGTCCATCACAGAGAGAATCGAAGGAAAAATAAAACGAGGAATGCAAACTTGATTTTCATTTCTTGAATCAAGAGCGAAATACAAATAAATACATCCCCATACGCATGGACATTAGAACCAGAGGGATGATTACAAGATTTTCAATCCATCTCCTCACTCTCCCAACACAAGAACACACTCACACTACATGCTTTGGAGAGGAGGAGAACCACTCAAGAACTCATGAAGAGAGGACACGCAGGGAGCACACTCTGCTTCCTTCCTCCACTCTCAACCACTAAAGAGCAAAAGAGAAACAACCTCACAAAGCCTCTTTTGACTCTAAAACCCTAATTCCACCCAAGTGCTCTCTTTGGGCAGCAGACCCATCCATCCTATTATAGCCCATGGCTAACGGGTCTCCACCCGTTCGCGCTAAAACCAAGCGAGCCCGCTCCCGCATGCGACCTTGCGAAATTCCCGTTTAGCCCGCACCTATACAGGAAGCTTCGCGCTCCTCGTCTCGCACGCCCGCAACCACCTCGAGTCCACGTCGTCTTGACACATCGACCGTTCGACCTCGGTGCCACTGCACCTAGTCCGGTCCACCGTGTCTCGCCACGACTCCACTCGGCGTCCTGCGACCACACGGACAAAGAAACACAAAGCCGGAACAAGTTCTTCACAACTTGACCTAGCGTTAGCTCAAACATGCAATATGCAACACATATGCATGAACACATGGATATGACCTATCCCAAAACTCAAATCACCAAAATGGCGAACCTCACAATATAATCGGTACAACCGCCATGTTACCGGCGGATCAACGCGCTCGGTCGTCTGCTCCAATACTGCGGTTGTTCCGATTTCCAATGAAAACGAACTCGAAAAAAACAACTTCTCGGAATTCTTCAACGCCATTTACCAATCAATTTTAACCGCCCTGTGATCGTCACCGCCATAACACGGACGATCCGATTATCGACAACAATTGAAAGACTTCACGCAGCGCGTGAACCGCGCAGCGACATGGTCAGACCACACAAACCAAACTCATTGGCCAAACCCTTGTCAAATACTCATCACTCTCATGGAACACGACCACAAGGTCTCTCAATCTCCCCTTGATGAGAATATTGACAAACTCGAGAAAAAGCTTTAAGAAGAGTTTGAGTTTGAAAAATCCAACATGGTCAAGGAATGAAATGAAGCTAATGACCATGTCGACGGAAGAAGCAGCTAGAGCAACAAGCTGAAAGAGCAAATTGATCTCAAAGCTCTAAACTGTTCCCAACAGACTTTTTCTTCTCTATTCTCCCCTTTTGGCAATAAAGCATCAAGATGCAATAGAGAGAATATGACATGTTAATGAATGAAAATGGTGAAGTTTGTTTATTTAAACATTTTGAGCCATGAGAATTATCCATAATGACCAACATGTAATACACCAAGCCATAACTCAATAAAAGGCTAGCTAGATCATGACAAGATATGTATAAGCTAGCTAGAACACATAGATGACAATCTGAAAATGAGGTACATTATGTGAGCAAGTCAAGTCATCAATGAGCAAAGTCTCGCTAGAGATATCCAAGGATGATCACAGCCATGTCAATAAGCTAAGCGGAACTAAGAAGCTTAAATTGAGACCAAATAGAGTGCTATGCTCAAGATTGAAACATTGGTTAAAGAACTTGATACTTTACGTGGCTTTAAGCACATTGAACACATATTTTCTTTTGAAATTCATGGTGGTTTCCAACCAGATTTTTGTTTTATCATGTGCTAGGTCTCAAGCCTTATCGACTACTCCAAGCGAGAAGCTTAAGAAGATAGTCTAGGTCACCCAAAACTCCCCCTAAGTTCATGCCAAGTGCAATGGCAAGCCGTCTCATAGGAGAGAATTGGTGAGATCAGTTTTTTCGCACAAAAGAGATTTTTTTTTTTAACAAGTTGTACTAACTCATGCATCATCAAGAGACTAAAACAGCTCTTTCTAAGGCTCAATATAGATTCATCACTCTACCCAGCCTATTTGACATGGCATGAATCATAAAAGGATAGCTCGAGAAAGACTAATCTCGAGTGCTAACACGACAAGTTTTAGTTTAAGTTGAGCAATTTTAATTAACTTATCATGGCAAAAGCTAGGCTACACATATGAAGTCATGATAAATCTAGCAAATAAGCACAAGTCATGGCAAGGTGTAAAGCATTGTAAACATGTCATAGCAGGATAATAATCAAGGCTCAATGTAGTTATATTACAATGCAGAATGCTAGAATGCAAGAGAATCCAGCTCCCCCTCAACATGAGATGCAACTTTTAGTTCAAGTTGAGTTAAGTCAATATTAAGCTCCAGAAGCTCCCAAAAGAACTCCCCCTGAACCAAAGCAATAAGATCGAGAAGCTGGAAAAGAAAGCGACAAGTAGCGGTCCTTAAAGCATAGATAAGATATAGAGGCAACTATGGCTTAGACCGACTCTCATCTACCCCATATGACACTAGGACTATTAGGCCAGGTAATCTACCTTACTAGGGAGCAAACACGTACCATGTCTACCCAAGGCGGCCGGCCCTTGCTAGAACTCCAAAGCGGTGAGTGGGCTCAACCTAGTGAGAGAAGAGAAGCGACTATGAGAAGCGAACCCTAGGTCACAAGAAAAGAGCAAGGAGTCTAAGCAACTAGTCGAGAAGATCACTCTAATTTATGCTAGAAGGACTAAACCCCAATGCACCCATAAAATGCAATGCGACAGAAATGAGGCAGAAGCATAATCAAAATAGTAAGCGATAAAGCACAAAGCTCCCCTCACTCTGATCCATAAGGACAAACCACCCCAAGCTCTCCCATGAGTGAAAACCTCGAACTATCCAAAGGCTTGGTAAAAATGTCGATAGCTGGTGGTCACTCTCCTGGCTGAAGCACTATATCGCCCTTCTCTACATGGTCTCTAAGGAAGTGGAACCGGATATCGATGTGCTTGAGTCGGGAATCTTTGCTTGGGTTCTTGGCAATGTTAATCGCAGAAGTGTTATCACAAAAGAGTGGAACACTATCGATAACTAACCCAAAGTCCCGCAGGTCGAAGCCATCGAGCACTTGGCTCTGACAGCGGCTGCGACAACATACTCGGCCTCTGCGGTGGGTGTGCAACAGGTTTGCTTCCTCGAAGACCGAGAAACAAGAGAAGTGCCAAGAAATTGGCGGTGCGGAAGTGCTCTTCCTATCTATCCTCTGACCGTGAAGTGCGCATCAGAAGGCTCTCAAGGAAGGGCGGGATGAAGAAGAGTACGGATACCATAGTCAATGGTAGCTCGCGGTCGAAAGATGCGCTTCACTTTGGCGGTGAAAGCGAGGAGAAGCACAGCAGCGCACAAACACACGAGAAATGTATGTACGGTCTCGAGGCGGTGAGGTACAAGAGGAGCCAATCATCTGCGAAACTCCTTTTGATCAAGCGGCTCGCCATCCTCATCAGGTCAAGATAAATTTGTAGAAGCCATGGGAGTCGACAGGCTTACCATCACTCATGTCGAGCGCCAGGAGGTCACGAGTGTACTTTCCCGATGAAGAAATGTACCCTCCGAGGCGCTTAATTTGGAAGCCAAGGAAGAAGGTCAACTCACCCATCATACTCATCTCAAACTCGGTGCTCATGACATCAGAGGCTGGAAACAGTATGGGAAGAGCGCCAAAGATAATGTCATCGACATAGATCAGACGAGCGGAAGGCGTGCCATCATGGCGGATGAACAAGGTCTTGTCAACTTTACCCATCTCAAAACCATGACTTAACAAGTAGGACTTAAGCCTCTCATACCAAGCCACAGGGGCTGCTTAAGTCCATACAATGCTTTGAAAAGCTTGAAGACATGGTTTGGGTATTTGGGGTTCTCGAAACCGAGGAGGTCACGGACGTAGACCTCTTCCTCAATAAGGCCATTGAGAAAGGCACTCTTGGCGTCCATCTGGTAAAGCTTGAATCCTCTAGAAGGCGCAAAGGCAAGCGAGATTCTAATGGCTTCAAGTCTAGCTCTGAGGGCAAAGGTTTCCTCGAAATCTAGACCCTCAACACAGGAAAACCCCGAGCAACCAATCTAGCCTTGTTTGGATAACCACTCCATCCTCGCTCTGCTTGTTCTTGAACACCCACTTAGTCCCAATAATATTGTGACCTCGCGGGGGCTCGACAAGCGACGGACCTTGTTCCTCTCGAAATTTTCTAGCTCCTCATGCATGGCATTGACCCATGACTCATCGGATAAGGCATGAGAAACATCTTTGGGCTCAAAGGAGGCAATGAAGGCGAGAATGGAGCGAATTGAGATAAGCAGATTTTGAGCGGGTAACACGCTCGAAGAGGTCTCAATGATGCGCTCTGAAGGATGAGCTTTACGGATGTGTCTAGGAGGTCTGGGAGAGATGAAGAAGTGGCCTCTACCTCATGGTGGACGAGGTAGGAGCAGAGCCACTAACTCGGAAGAAGCGAGAAGGGGCGATCACCTCGAGTGCGGTGGAAGATGGTACCTCAAGGAGTGGGTGAGGGCGAGGATCGGGTAGACAACCATCGTCTCCTTCGTCCTCGTCATCCACGAAGATGGTCTCGATTGCTCTAACGAACACGAGATATCGGGCCTAGTCCCGGTGGCCTCATCGAAAGTCACCTCACGAGGACTCTACCATTTTACTAGACTCGCGATTCCAAACCCGATAAGCGCGAAGAAGTCGAGTAGCCTAGAAAGATCCGTCACGAGGCGTGACTCGAACTTATCTAGGTTCCCGGACTTCAAAATAAAGCACTTGCAACCAACACACGAAAATGAGAGACGCGGGCTTTCGCCCATATCTCGACTCATAAGAAGTGCGGTGCAAGAGTGCGAAGAAAAACTTCGATTTGAAACATGGCACGCGATGCAATGGCTTCACCCAAAACTTCCTCGGTGTAGAGTACTCATCAAGCATCGTCACGGCCATCTCGACCAAGGTGCGGTTCTTCCTCTCCACAGCGCCATTTCTTTGAGGGCGTATGGAGAAGAGAGGCGGTGCTCTACACTGTCTCACCGCAGAAACTCTCAAAGTAGGAATTCTTGAACTCCGTGCCATTGTCACTGCGGATCGCTCGTAAGGCACCGGGAGCTCAACGGACATCCTACTAAAAGACCTCGGAAATGTGAAAGCGTCTCATCCTTGAGGCTAAGAAAAACACCAAGAGTACCTCGAGAAGTCATCGACCACGACAAGCACATACCACTTCCCTCCTGATCGACTCATTTGGTCCCCTTTGTATCCATGTGGGCGGTGTCCAGTGCATCGGTCATAATGCTTGTGACGGAGGATGAGAAGCGGCAACCATCTTGCCGTCTGCGGCATGGAGAGCAAACAAGATCTTTGACCATCTTGAGTTTCGCAAACCACGAATGAGATCGTGGCGCTAACTTTCAGGTCAAATGGTCAAATCAATATGACCAAGTCTCCTATGCGGAAGGGCAGTCGCGGGACTCGAAGCAACTAAACACACGAGAGGATCGCGGAAGACTCGGAAAAATCAGCACGAAAGATCCTCCCATAACGAAATCCATAAACCAAACTACAGAAGAATCAAGAATTTTACAAGCATTTTCTTGAAGCTCACCTCAAGCTGTCATCGATAAGGTGAGAAGCGAAAGCAAATTGTCTGCGACTTACTAACCAAGGCAACGTCTTTCAAAATGAAAGAATCATTAATGCGCCGCAGTACCTTTGGCGATGGCGCCCGGATGAAGCATCTCGAAGGTGATCGTCTCATCACTGGAGCACGGGCAGGGAGGAGAACCAGCGGAGTCTCGGTCATATGCGAGAACAACCGAGTCTACAAGCCAAACCTTCTCCTTCCCTACCGTGAACTGAGTCAAGCGGTGAGTAAAGTCTCGATCTTGGGATAAATCAACAATGATTTTGGCACCCAATCTTGAATAACACGTCGGCGGATGAAGTAGTCAAGCACGGTAGCGTCTATCTACCCTCGCTCTCTGTAACTCAAGCGGAAGGTCTAAGAGTAGACCGAAGGTGTTCTTTGGGTCCGGGTGCTCTGAAGGAAGCGAGTCGGACACTGCAACATCTTGAACACGCCGCGAGTAGCTATCTCGATGGGAAAGCGAGATCTACCCTCGGACGGCGGAAGTCACGGTGAAAGCGACATGAGGCGAAAACCGAAAACTTCGGAAAAACCAAGTCCTCGATCTTGCACAAACCCATCGGAAGAAACAAGCCTAGACCTCGTGTTGGTCTTAGGTGCACTCAAGGTGCAGGGTCGACCACGAATGCGCCTAAGAGACTCAACATGGTCTCTACATACGATCTTGGCGCGCTGAAGCATCGATCGTGTGTCCATCCTTCCGGCGAAGGTGCGGTGATACTTCACCTTACGAGAGGTAGAAGCGACATGTGAAATTACCTTCTTGTAAATCCCTTGGACATAGCCCGCCGACTTGAAATGGACTTTCTCGGTCCGGGCTCAATCTCGATCACACAGGTGCTATGGAGTGCGAGCACGGCGGTGGATGCTTCCTCATGCCCTCAAAGAAGTCATATCCTAGACCACGATTAAATCTGCGGATCTTAGATTGGTCTAGAATAAGATTGAGCTTCTTCTTGCCTCCTACAAATCTCTCGAGAGTGTTCATAAAGTGCGACACTCGAAAGAGAGAGGTGCAAGAAGAGCGGGGAAGAAGAGGCAGCAGAAGGTAAGGGAGCAAAAGAAGAACCAAAGACGAGAGGAAAGAATGGCTTGTGCGAGCACGGTAGACTCTGAAGGAGCAGTCCTCTTGCTAGCGGTTGGTTCACGTTGCTAAGCGTCTCATCCTTACCACAGGGCTTCTCCCCTTCTCCACAATCATATTGCAAACACAATGTGGCTTCTCTAGAAGGTCCTTAGTTAGCTTCACACATTTCTCATCCAAAGCAATCAAGTCGATTTTAGTTTGTTACACTTAATGCATGGTGAGCTAACGGGGTCCTTAGAAGCAAACTTAGCCAACTTCCTTTCATGATCAATCATATCTTGAAAGCTGTTTGAGACGACTTCAAGTTCGTGATTAACTTAGGGCAGTTTAAGCATGAAACAATCGGCTCAAGTAAAAAAGCTTGTAGTTGACAATTTTATGATCCGCCGTTTAAGTTCATCTTCAAGTTATTGCAATTTTCACAAGACTCAGGCGGATCAAGGAGCATGGCATAAGATCCTCTAGCGACAATGTCCTTACCCTCACATGAGGTGGGAGAAGTAGTCTTATCGGTAATAAGTAGGGTATGACCATTCTACTCAACTCTAACTCGACAAGCGGACTAACATTCTCCACCTTAACACTATCAAGTTTGGAGGACACACTATCATGTGAGGTCCTTAACTTCTCCATATCAACCCGACAAAGCGAGCATGTATCACAATCATCACTAGAAGGAAGCGGATGTAAGAGCAATAATCTCTAGTGACAGTCTATCTATTTCCTTCTCTAACTCGGCACACCTAGCCTTAGCTTTAGCATGAAAACCTCCTAGCTTGAGAAAAGCATGATTGATTTGTTCGTGGTGGGATCTACCTCGTCCGTGTCGGATACATTTCATTGTCATTGAGTTCGCCCTTGAGGGCCATGAAGCACATCTTGGAGAAGTCGTCATTGCCATCCTTGGGCTCTTGGTCACCCGTCCGTCATCGTCGCTCCATCCCTCCACCTCGGCGAGGTCGAGGTCGTCGAAAGCGGTGAGGACGCGGTGGAAGAGCTTCTTGGCTTTGCCAAAGTTGCGGAACTTCTTCTTCTTTGGCGTCCGAGTGGAGGCTTCTTGTTGCAGTTCTTGTCGGTGTAGTCGTTCTTGCCCGAACCGCGTGAGTCGTTCTTGCCCTTCTCGGCTTGGGGCGGTTCGCTCGGATGTGGTTGGGGCCACCACACTCGAAGCAAATCACGGGTCCTCCTCTCTTTCGTCCCTCCTCCCTTTGTAGCGTGGGAGAATCTACGAGCAAGGAGGGCAAATTGCTCATCCATAGTCTGCTCTAGCGATCATCGATTATGTCACGAGAGAGCGACAAGGAGAAATTGCAAGAGGACTCGGAAGAGAGACGGAAGTTGAATGGGATCGGTGACGGGGCCATCGGTGTGACTTCGACCTCGAGAGACAACGTCAATCTCGTGAGTCTTGAGGCGTGAGTCTGCGCATCAAGAGTCAAGGTCGAGAGGTCTGTCGTGTCTTTGATGGTGGTCACTTTCATCTCCCACACACGCGGATCGAGTGCCGTAAGTATTTGTGGCGTTGTCCGAGTCGGGGTATGTGAGACCGACCGCTCGGAGGTTGCTCAAGATCTTGTGGCGTCGTCGAAGCACTCATCTAGGGACTCACCGACAAGCATCTCAAATTTGTTGTATTCTCGTTTGAAGCGGTCTGTCGAACCGTCTTGATCAGGTGGTGCCCTCATGGTATCGTCGAGGTCACCCGGATATCGTGGCGGACGGCAGGTGAGATATCTTGATCAAACTCACTCGACTCAAACCACGGATGATGATGTTCCTAGCCTTTGCATTTGCCTCAACATCGACCATGTTCCGGCATTGATGTTCTCATCGGCGAGAACAATGAATCGAACCTTGACCTTTCGCGGATGGCATACCCACAGGCACGGATGTATGTCTCCATTCGGCTCTTCGGAAGGGTGTCGATGCCATCAGCAGGCGGCTTAGTCGAGTACTTGTCCATCGCCACGGCTCTTGAGACCGGTTAAGATCTATTGAAAAGAGCTAACCGGCTCGATACCAATTGAAGGACCGGAAGGCGACTAGAGGGGGTGAATAGGAGCACCTAATCTTTTCGCAAAGAATGGATTCAACTTGTAAATTACTCCAATAGCTATGAGAGCTATGAAGATCAATGATTAAGCCAGAGGAAGTCTTATGTTGAATCCACTCCTCACCCCCAAAGCTCGGCAAACAAAAGCGAGGAAGAACCAGAAGAAATCGGGACAATCGGTACAACCACGGGCAAGCGGCGGTTGTACCACGATCGATACAACCACGATGTTAAGCCGGTTCATCAGATTGTCTGGAAGCGAGCAAAACCTCTCGGGTTTCAAAGCGAAAATCGGCGTAACTTTTGAACCGCTTGGCCAAACTCTACGAGATTTGAACCACACCTCCCTAAAGACACTAGGAACCTATTCCAAACAAATATTTCAGAGATCCATTCCAAAGTTCCTATCTTCTTGCATTTGAGCGAAGAAGGATGCAAAGCAGGGCAAAAACGAAATGCTCCACAATCTCTCAACCTTGGCTCATGAGATTTTGCAAGAAGGTTAGTAATAACCTCAGGACATGCTAGCATGAGTCTTAGGCCAAATCCTCAAGGAAATCAAGAATTTCATCAAAAACCCTAGAAGAGGAAATGAAGAGCAGAGGATGCCAAAAGTGAAATCGAGATTTAACAAGATTAGCTCTTGGGAAAATCGATCAAATGATCTTGGGGCACTATCCCAACATAGAGCAATCCATTTTGCAGCTCACTAGCAAGAACCAACAAGAAAAGAAAAACTCACAAGTCCATCACAGAGAGAATCGAAGGAAAAATAAAACGAGGAATGCAAACTTGATTTTCATTTCTTGAATCAAAGCGAAATACAAATAAATACATCCCCATACGCATGGACATTAGAACGGAGGGATGATTACAAGATTTTCAATCCATCTCCTCACTCTCCCAACACAAGAACACACTCACACTACATGCTTTGGAGAGGAGGAGAACCACTCAGAACTCATGAAGAGAGGACACGCGAGGAGCACACTCTGCTTCCTTCCTCCTCTCAACCACTAAAGAGCAAAGAGAAACAACCTCACAAAGCCTCTTTTGACTCTAAAACCTAATTCCACCCAAGTGCTCTCTTTGGGCAGCGAGCCCATCCATCCTATTATAGCCCATGGCTAACGGGTCTCCACCCGTTACGCGCTAAAACCAAGCGAGCCGCTCCGCTTGTGCGACCTTGCGAAATTCCGTTTCGCCCCTCGCACCTGCAGGAAGCTTCCGCGCCTCGTCTCGCACGCCTCGCAACCACCTCGAGTCCACGTCGTCTTGACACATCGACCGTTCGACCTCGGTGCCACTGCACCTAGTCCGGTCCACCGTGTCTCGCCACGACTCCACTCGGCGTCCTGCGACCACACGGACAAAGAAACACAAACCGGGAACAAGTTCTTCACAACTTGACCCAACGTTAGCTCAAACATGCAATATGCAACACATATGCATGAACACATGGATATGACCTATCCCAAAACTCAAATCACCAAAATGGCGAACCTCACAATATAATCGGTACAACCGCCATGTTACGGCGGATCAACGCACTCGGTCGTCTCGCTCCAATACTGCGGTTGTTCGATTTCCAATGAAAACGAACTCGAAAAAACAACTTCTCCGGAATTCTTCAACGCCATTTACCAATCGGTTTAACCGCCTGCGATCGTACAGCCATAACTCGCCGGACGATCCGATTATCCGCGACAATTGAAAGACTTCACGCAGCAGCGTGAACCGCGCAGCGACATGGTCAGACCACACAAACCAAACTCATTGACGAAACCCTTGTCAAATACTCATCACTCTCATGGAACACGACCACAAGGTCTCTCACTTGACATACACCGGATACAACCTAAAGCCCTTAGATCACGATAAATACAAGTAAAATGCGAATGACTTCTAATCTAGCAACAACGACCAAGGTCTCATCAAAGTCTAACATCTCAACTTGGCTAAAACACTTGAGCTACCAATCTAGCCTTGTTTAATACTTTTAAAACAATTCTTTTTTGTTTTTTCCTTCCATCAAATTTTAAAAATTCAAATTTTAATTTTAAAAATTTCCAAAAGTAAAAATTTTTTAAGGGAAACACCCAATTAAAACCCAATTAATTTAAAAGTTTCAAAATTTTTTGGGTTTAAATTTTAAATTTTAACATTTTTTGAAGGGGGCCCCAAATCAAACCTTTCTTTGTTAAAGGTTGAAAAATTTTCTAAAAATTTTGGGTCCAAGGGAATAAAATCCCTGACAATTATTTAAAGTTTTCCCAAAAGGGGTTTTAAATTTTGAATTAATTCTTTTAAACAAAAAAAACCCCCGCCCCAGAAAGGAAACCGTAAAAGGGGTTTAAAACCCAAAAGTGAAACCCAAAATTTTTTTTTTAAATTATAATTTTCAAAATACCCCCTTTTTGGTATTTCCTTTTTTCATTCCCCAAAAAAAACTTTACTTTTTACACCCTTACCAAATTTTTCCCCCAACAAAAAAAATTTTAAATTTAAAGTACAAAAGGAAATTTTTTACAAATAAAACAATTTTTGTTGACCCCAAATTATAAAACCTCCAACCATTTTTACCAAATAAATAAACACCCAACCAAAATTTTTAAACCCCAAAAGTCACAAAAAATTTTTCCCCTTCACAAGAATTTAACCGAAAAGTAAAATTTTGGGTTTTAAAAAGGGTTTAACCATTATCACTTCAAATTTTACTCAAACCAAATAAAACTTGAAAAAACCTTTACCAAAATTTATAAATTTTTGGGTTTTTTCTCTTTCTTTGGGGCTTTTGGCAAAACAAATTCCTTTTAAAAGGTTCCTTTTTTAAAACCCTTTTTCCCTTTTGGGAAATTTTTCTCCCTTTCCCCTTCCCTTTCCCCAATTAAATTTTTAACCCTTAATTTTTTTGAAAATTTTCTTTTTCCAAAAATTTTTTTCCCAAAATTTGAAATTTGGGGTTTTCCCCAAAAAACCCCTTTTTCCCCAACCAACAAAAAAATTTTTAAAAAAACAAGCCCTTTCCTCCTTATGCAAAAATAACTTGGGAAAATTGAAAAATTTTTCCCTTTCCAATTTTTTGGGGCTTTAAAACCAATAAATCCACAAACAAAAAAAAAATGAAAATTTTGGTTCCTTCCGTTCCAGAGGGGCGGGAAAACAAAATTTGCCCAAAATTCCATAAAAAGGAAACTTTCCAAAATTTCTTGCAAATTTTTTTTTCCATAGTCCCCTGGGGTTTTCCATTTAAAAAACACCAAATACCGTCTTCAAAGAATTCCCAAAACGGAAAAACGTTTTCCCCCAAAAAATTTTCTTTTTAAAATTTGAATAAATTTGGTAAGATACAAAAACCAAAACCTTTAGGTTTAAAAATAAACATTGCCCAAGAAATTTAAATTTTTCCCAAAATTTTGGGTAAAAACAAAAAACCCCAATTTGAAAAGGTAAATTTTTTCATTTAACCCTTTCAAACCCCAAATTCAAAACCCTTTAAAAATTTCCCTTCAAATTAAAGGACCCTGAAAACCCAAAACCACCACATAAAATTAAAGCATAAAACCCCCGGGGGCCTTACCTTTCTTTTGGGGTCAACCAGAAAAAGCTTGGGGACAAAAACCTTTTAAAGGGGGCCAAAAATTTTTAAAATATTTTACAAAAAATAAAAAACCCTAAAAAAACCCCCAAACTTTAGGATCAAAAAAACAAAAGGGCAAATTTGGGAAAACTTTGGGAAAACCTTTTACCCAAATAAAACCAAATTCCCGGAAAATTTTTTAAAAACCAGTTGCCCCAAAAATTAAAAAAAATTTTAAAATGTTAACAAAAACCCCTTAAAGGCAAAAACCCAAAGTCCTTCATCAAAAATTTTAAAACCCTTTTTAAAAAAAAATTTTTAACCATTATTTTCTTGTGAAAATTTAAATTGTCCAAAGACTTTCCCTTCCCAAAATTTATTTCCCCATTTTAATTTCTCCAAGAATTTTTAAAGGTTTGAAGAAAATTTTTTTTGGGTTTTGGGGTTTAAATAAAATTTTACCCAAAAGTTTCTCTTCTTTAAAAATAAATTAAGTTGGGGCTAATAAACAAAGGGTTTTTTTTGGCCCATCTTAAAAACCTTTTAAGAAAAATTTTAAATTTTTTAAAAATTTTAACCAAAAAAAATTAAAATCACTTTTTCAAGGAAAAATATAAATTTTGTTTTCTGGGGAAAATTTAAAAAGGGTTTTTTAAACTTTTTTAAAAATTTGGTTTGGAAAAATCAAAAATTTTTAGATTTTAAATTTCCCCTTTTACAAATTTTCACCCTTTTTCCCTAAAGTTTTTAATTTTTAATTTTCCCCAAGATTTCAATTTTTGGAAAAATTTTTTAAGTTTGGGTTTTCAAATTTTTTTAAACCTTTAGCATTTTTAAAATTCTTAATTGCTTTCCCTTTTCCAAAGGATTTTTTTTTATTTCAATTTTTCCCCAAAATTTTAAAGGCCCTTACTTTTCAAGGAAAACTTTTTTTTTGGGGTTTTTCCTTCTTTTAGTTTTCCTTTATTTATTTTCCCGGTTTTTTTTTTTGATTTAAAATCTTTTTTAATTGTATTTTAAAGTTTGGCGGAGGCAATTTCCTAAATTTTCAATTTTTTCGATTTAAAAAATTTTTTAAAAATCGGGCTTAATTTCTTAAAGGGTCAAATTTTTCCCTTTTAGTAAATTTAAATGGTTACTTTAAACAAATGGGATTTAAATCGGTAATTTTTGTTCTTTTCCTTTTCCCAAATCTTCCCCTTTTTTAAACCCAAGGGAATTCTCAAATGGAAAACCGTGGGCCCCCGGGAGAAACCCTTTTGGGGAAAAACCGCTTTTCCCTAACTTTTGTTTTTTCCCTTCCCTTTTCTTGTTTCCCCCCTTGAGGTCTTTTCTTCCAAAGGGGGGGTGGGGTTCCCCCCCCCTGTGTTTTTTCTAATTTTCCAAAGGTTTTTAAACCGTAAGGGTTCAGGGGTTAAACCTTAATTTTCTTAAGGGTTAGACGCCTTTTCTTTTTAATGTAACCCTTTTAAGTTTTGGGGGGGTTTAACCCCAAAGTTTAAATTTAAATTTTAACAAAGTTAAACCCGGAAAAATTAGATTTTGGGAGAAATCTTTCCCTTTCTCTTTAAATTTTAAATTTAATCAAGTACCCTTTAGGGAACCCTTTTGAATCTTTAAACCCAAACAAATACAAACCCCAAATTTGGTGGTTGGAAAGGGTTGCTTTTGGGAAATATCCCCAACCCTCTTAAAAAATTTTTGCCAAAAAACCAAAATTTTGGGGTCCAATTTTTTCCAAAGGGTTAAACCTCCCTTTTTAAACCCAATTAAAGGTGGATCAAATTTTCAAAAGGAAGACCCAAAAAAAACCCATTAATTTTTTTAAAGAAAATGTGAACGTTCCCAAAACCAGGGGGGAAAAACCAATTTTACCAAAATAAACCAAATTTTCAAAAAGAAAGCCCCAAAAGAAAAGGGTTGTTATTTAAAAAGGGGAAAAAAAAAAAAACTCAAAACCCTTTTGGCCCCCCCTTTTTTGGGGGCACTCCCCCCCCCAAAAAATTTTCAAAAAACTAAACATTTTCCATAAACCCTTTTAAAAATAAACAAACCCACTCAAAAACCAAACCAAATATTGGGGGAGAAACCCTCCTAACGAAAGGGAAGGGAACCCCCCGAGGGACCTTAAAAAATTCTTGAAAAACTTAAAAAAAAACCACGGGCCAAAAAAATCAAAAAAAAACAAAAAACCCAAAATTTTCCAAAAACAAAAAAAAAAATTAAAATTCAGTTTTTAAAGGAGGGAAAAGAAAAAACCCGAGAAAATCAAATTTTTTAAAAAAACCTTTTAAAAAAAAATTTATCCTCCAAAAAAACAAAAAAAACTTTCCAAAATTTTTGAAGCAAACCCAAAATTTTCCTTTGGGAAATTTTTATTTTTTTAAAGGGAAAAACCATAATTTTTTTATTTGGGGGAAAAACCCATCAACCAAAATTTTTAATTTCCCCCATTTTCCCCTTAAAACCAAAATTTCCCATTTTTCCCCAAAAATTTTAAAAACCCAAAAAAGGGAAAACCAAAAAATGATTTGGGGAAAAAAGGGAAAACCCCCAAAAAAAAACCTTCAAGGGCCAGGTTTTAAACCGGTTTAAAATTTTGGGTTTCAAATTGACCTTTCCAAAAAAAAGGAAAAGGGGTTTTCCCAAAAAAATTTGAGGGTTTTTTATGGTCACCCAAAAAAAAAAATCCCCTACCAAAAAATTTTTTTCCTTTTTTGGGCATGGTTTTTTTTCCCCTTTTTTTACCCCAAAAAATTTGGGGTTTTTGGCCCTTTACCTTTGACCCCTTTTCCCTTTTTTCACCTCGCCCTTTTTGTTTTCCAAAATTCCCTTTTCCCTTTTTAAATTTTAAATAATTTTCCCTTTAAAAGGTTTTTCCCCCAATTTTGGGGGGGGTTTTGGGTGCTTTCCCCTTGGTTAAATTGAAAATTTTATCTTCCCCTGAGGGCAATGGGTTTAAATTTCCCAAATTTACCGAAAATTTGCATTTTTCCCCCTTTTAAAGGAGAAATGAAAAAATTTTCCCAAAGCCTTTCCCGGGGTCCCCTTTTGGGGCCAAATTTCCCGCAAAAGGTTCCTCAAAAAGAATTTTAAAAACCCTACATTCCACCCCAAAGGACCCTTCAATTACCCTCCCAAAAAATTTTCTTGTTTGGGTTCACCCCAAAATCCTTGTTTTCAAAATTTGGACCCTTAAAAATTTTCCCCTTTTAAGGAAAACTTATTTATTTGAAACCCTTTCATTAAAACCCAACTTTGAAAATTTCCTGGGTTTAAAATTTTTTTGGGGTTCCCCAAATTTCCTTGATCCAAAAAAAACCGGTTTCCGGGAAAAATTTTTTTAAATTTGCCCAAATTTCCTTTCCCAAAATTTTTTAAATTCAAAAATGCTTGAAATCCAAAAAAAAATTAAAACAAATTTTCCCAATTAAATTTTGGAAAAGGGTTTTTCTTTTTTTTTTAACAAAAAAAATTTTTCCCCCAAGCTTTTTTAAAAATTTTAAAATTTTTTAAAATTTAAAAATTAAAGGGTTAAAATTTTCAAGATTTTTCATTTTAAATCATATTTTTTAAATTTGGATTTAGGGATACCCCCCTTTTAATTTCCATTCCTTAAAAACCCCCAACCCCAAAAAAAAAAATTTAAACAAAAAAAAAATTGGGTTAAATGGGTTTTTTTTTTTCCCTTTGGGTCCTCTTTCCAAATGAATTGCTTTCCCTTTAAACCAAATTTTAAAAACCCATTTCCTAACCAAAAGCAAAACCGGGAAAACAAAATTTTTACCTTAAAATAGGTCATTTACTTTTTTAAATTTTTCCCCTTTCCAATTAACAAATTTAAAAAAATGTGAAAGTTTAAATTCCAAACAAATTTTTCAAAATTGGGCAAATTTCCAAAATTATTTCCCTTTTTTTAAAATTTAATTTCCCTAAAAATTTAAACCAAAACCCAAATTTTTTGGGAAAGAAAATTATTTTAACAAACCATTTTTTTTTCCCTTAAAAGCTTTTTTTTTTTAATACCCAAATTTCCCTAAAAAGGTTTCCCCCAAAGAAACCTAAAAAACTAGGAATTTTAATTTATAAAGATTTTTTTTCCCTTTTTAAAATTAAAACCCCTTTCCCCTGGTTTTTAAATTTTTTTCTTCTAATCATAAAACCATACTCTCTTTGTTTATTTTTTAACACTAACTGGGTATCACATTATGACCAACCCTTAACCAAAATTAAATTCAAATTTTATTCCCGGGGTTTTCCCAAAAAATTTGGGGGCCCTCTCAAAAGAAAAAAAGAAATTTCCAAAGGGAAATCACCGGAAAAAAATCCGGAAAATTTTTCAACAAAAACAATTCAAAACCTTTTTAAAAAAAAAAAAATTTTGCCAATAAACTTTTGGGGGGTTTTAACTTTCCCTTCTTTTGGGTGGGAAAAAAAAATTTTTTAAAAATTTTTATTTTTTTCTTTTCCCCCCCTCTTCTTTTAAAGGGTTTTAAAAGGGGCTTGGAAATTTCTTCCCCCTTTTTTTTTTCCCTAAAATTTTTTTTTAATTTCCCCTTTTTTATTTTTTCTTTACTCCCCTTTTTCCCTCCTTTGGGAAAACTCGTGGAATTAATTTTCTTTTTGGGCCCCAACCCCAAGAGTTGACACCCATCCCCTTTTTTTTTCCCCCCTTTTTTTCCCCCAATAAATGGAAACCCTTTTGTTACCCCTTTTTTACCCTTCCAAAAAATTTAATTTTTAAACATGAAACAAAAACTTTCCCCAATCAACCCATTTGGCCCCCCAAAAATTTTTTGAGTTTTATACAAAAAAAGGGCCCCTTCCCCTAAATTTTCCCAAAACCCTTCCCAATTCCCAAAATTGAAAAAAGGGGCCCCTTGGTCCAAAGGGTTTCCAACTTTTTTGCCCCTCCTTGAGATAAGCATTTTTCTTTTCAAGTTTATGACATGATTCATAAGTTTTAGCCTTAACGGCTTTAGCATGCTTCTCCTTATGAATATCAACTTCAAGCTTGAGGGCTTCACATGAAGCACAAAGAGCAGAATTAATTTTGTCGTTGAGCTTGTCATACTTAAACTCTAAGCGCTATTAATCGTCATTCACTTCACATTCAAGTTACGAGCGAGAAAGAGCAAGTGCTAGACTCGGACTTATCAGAAGTTACCAACTTGCTAGATTCTAAGCATTTTTCACATGGAGTAAATTTAAACTCAATCAACTCAGTTCTAGTATTTTCTAGTTGGTGCATGGCAACATCATGAGTATTTTACAACTTAGCTAGTTCAGAGTGTAAAGCATGGCATGATGAACATTCATCAACATCAAAATTTTTAGCATTTATAAGTTCTAGCGTCAGATTATCAATTTGTGATTCTACGTCCTTATTCCTAGTCATGGTGAACTCTAACGCCTTATCCTAACTAAGCAATTGCTCATAGATGGTATCATATCTAGCTAGGAGAACTTCATAAGATGGAGGTACCTCATCTATGTCGTCAACATCGATGGAGCCGGCCATTAAGCACATGTCAGTGAAGTCTTTTGCCTTCTTTTTCTTTTTCTCTTGAGGGAGCTCCTCTTCCTTGTTCTCCTCACTCCTGTAGTCCACATCGCTCATGGATTGCTCTCCAAAAGTGGAAAGGACCCGGTGAGCGGCCTTCACGGGCTTAGCAGCATCAAACCTTTGCTTGTTCTCTTGAGGCTTTCTCGAAGCTGTCTTCTCATTCTTATGGTTGCTCTTTCATTTCAGCTTGGGGCAGTTTGTCCGGATGTGGTTGAGCTCTCCACACTCATAGCATGTCATAGGATCGCCTCTCTTCTTGTTCCTCACATTGTGATAGGTCCGTGTGAATGTTTTGGCTAGGAGGGCTAACTCAGGCTCAGGGATAGTCTCAAGTTTTTCTTCATGGATTGTAGACAAACAAGTAAGTGAAAATTCAAAAGAAGATTCAGAAGGACCATTAGAAGTTATCTTGAGAGGGTTAGCTACTAAAGCCATGTTCTCCTTCTTAGGATGATCAACCCTATTGATTTCATGAGTCTTGAGCTTGATATAGAGCAACTCCAAAGTGATATCAGAGATATTGACATTCTTCTCAACGATAGTAGCCTTCATCTCCCACTCCTTGGTGTTGATTGCAGCCAAGAGATGTGTAGCATTCTCAGACTGAGAATACTCGATGTCGACCACTCTCAACTGATTGAGCACCTTGTTGAAGCGAGTGAATACATCACTGATACTCTCTAGGACGCATCCCGAACTTGTTGTATTCTCGCTTGAAGACCGTTTAACGTACTTGCTTGATTTAGGACGAACCCTAATGGTAGGCTCTGAGGGTATGGCAAATCTCGTATGCGGTCGCAAGGTGATAGATCCTGTCATACTCCTCTCTACCAAGCCCGGTATGTAGGATGTTCTTTGTCTTGTATTTGTTAGCCAAGAGGGTTGTTGAAGTCGGCGTAATAGCTTGTGCAAGGCGAGTGGGGCTTGGATAACCTCCCATATGGTTTGACCTTCACTCTGAAGGTAGACACGCATGCAATTCTTCTAATAGGTATAGTCAAGCCCATCGAAGACATGCGGCTTGGTGGTGTAATTCTCCATCGCCAAGTTCGGTGGACCAGGTTAAGATCAAGAATGAACTAACCATGCTCTGATACCACTTGTTGGACCGAAACAACGACTAGAGGGGGGTTGAAAAGGAGCACAATCTCTTTTCACCTTGATCAGATTCAACTCAATTTTCACTACAATAGCTATGAAGGTCAATGTACAAGCATAGCGGAAGTCTTGTATTGAATCCAATCGAAACCCCGAAGCACAACAACCAAAATCACCAAAAACTCAAAACCAAATGAGTTGGGCGGTCAGACCTCTCTGGTTAGGCGGTTTGACTTTTGGCTTGGCAGTCAGACCTCTCACCAGGGGCGGTCTGGTCTCTAGCCCAATGAACAGCGAAATCAGTACAAAACTAAAATCACAAATTAGCTCAACTTTTGGTCTGGTGATCCAAATCACCTTAAATTTCAAACATAGCTCATCACAAAGATCATAAACCTATTCCAATCAACAATTGAGAAGATCAATGCTAAGATTCCATGAATTTCATAGAAGAGGGAAGGAGAGCACAAGAACCTTAGAAAATCAAACTTTGATAATAAAACTTACTCGTGGGTAAGAGATGATCATGATGATTCTAGATGCATTCCCACATGTCACAACAAGTAAGATCATGACAAGAAACCAAAGGAACAATAAAAACCCAAAAATCACCAAAGTGAGAGCAAGAACAAGAAGAGACTCATCCTCGAGAAATCTTGCTTAGATTGATTTGAGATAGAAGTTGGTTTATAGCCACTCCAACATGGAGGATAAAAGCTCAATACTTGAGCACACAATCAATCCATCTCTCACAAACCCTAGTCTCAACTACTCCAAAATCCCCAAAACACAAATTAGGATTTTTCTCTTAGAAGGACCTAGAGACTCCACATCTTGACTGATATGCACATACCTGGATTTAAGATACATGGATGCAAATTGGTCTCGATCTTTCGTCGTAAGAGAAATCCGATAACTTGAGTTGCGACGTTGACGAAGGGGAGGCTAACCACGATCCGATCATGACCAGCAACCTTGCAATCGCTACACCGCTCCTCGATTGGTTACCAACCGTGTCAAACACAATTGGCATGTTCGCGAAGAACAGCTTGAGCAAATCCAAGAGAAGACACAAAGGCAACAACGAAAGAATTTTCACTCAAAGATGAATGATTGATCGGAGAGACTCAATTGTTCAAGTGGCTAGCAACAACACCAAAACAAAAATAAAATCAAGTCTCCCCATAGAGGCTTACATGAGAAAATATATTAATCCCACGAGTTGTTATGTGTCATGGTGTTTCCTTGCATGCATGCACCTATTTCCTTTGTCGCCACAAAATAGGAAAAGTGGTGGACTCCTTCCATGGTGCGATAGCAAAATCGAGGTTTCCTTTTTCTCTCGATTTGGTGGCATGCACATGCAAATCCCATGCATCCTTGACTCCTTCTCACGACAACAACAATTTCCTCTATTCCTTTTCTTTGACATGCAACAGAAAATTCCATTTAATTTCCTTCTTCTATTCATGGTTGTATCGTGCACATGCACCACCCATTTTGGTGGTGTGGAAGTTGCTTGCATGCTTGATCTCTTGCACCCCCTCTTGGTGCATGCACATTGAGACTATTCTTCATCTTCCCCTCTGCCAATTGTTGATCAATGACTTCTCCAATAATTCCCTCACGTGTAGCAACAAGCAAGTACAATCATTAGGCAATATCATTTGCTCTGTAATTAAAGAGTTAATTTGCCCAAGAAATGCATTCACCACTGTTCGAGGCGACGCACGTGCTTGTGTCACTGGACCTTGAGTTGGAACTGCATCTTGCACTCGAGTTGCTTTATCTGGAGTTACTGACGTCGATGTCGGACAAGTAGGTGAGGTTGTGATGTTCTCATCATACTCACCCTCTTGGAAAGGAGTTGTCCTCGACTCAGGTTCATCCCCATCACCTAAGTAAGGAGATAAATCTGGAACAATGAACGTGTCACTTACGCCATATTCTTTGGGTAGCTCTAACTTGTAGGCATAGTCATTGATCCTTGCAAGCACTTTAAATGGCCCATCTCCTCTAGGCATTAACTTGGACTTTCGCTGTTCTGGAAAGCGGTCCTTACGCATGTGCAACCAAACCAAGTCACCTTCTTCGAATATCATCTCTTTTCTGCCTTTATCTGTATGCTTCTTGTATTGGGCTTGCATTCTCTCAATATTCACCTTGATTGTCTCATGTAGTTTACGAATCAACTCAGCACGCTTCTCAGCATCAAAACTATTTCTCTTCAAAGGTGGTAGAGGCAGCAAATCAATCGGGGAAGTAGGCTTGAAACCATAGACGATATCAAATGGACAAAACATTGCAGTAGAATGCATAACCCGGTTGTAGGAGAATTCAATGTGTGGCAAGCATTCTTCCCAAAGTTTCAAATTCTTCTTGAGTACCAAGTGTGCGGTTGACGACTTCGGTTTGCCCGTCGGTTTGAGGATGACAAGTAGTTGAAAATAGTAACTTTGTCCCAAGCTTTCCCCACAGCGTCCTCCAAAAGTGGCTCAAAATTTTTGCATCTCGATCTGAAACAAATGTCATCGGTACTCCATACAAACGAACGACCTCCCTAAAAAACAAATCAGCATGAGTAGCATCATCACTCTTATGGTAAGGAATAACATTCGTCATTTTTTAGAACATATCCACCACAACAAATATATTATCCCTTCCCCTCTTAGTCCTAAGAAATCCTAACACAAAATCCATTGAAATATTCTCCCAAGGCAATTTAGGAACATAAAGAGGCATATATAATCCGTGTGGGTTCAAGTGTGACTTAGCTGTTTGACATTTAGAGCATCCTCCCATGTAGTGCTCAATGTCGTGCCACATCTTTGGCCAATAGAAGTGTGTAGCTAGCACGTCCTCGGTCTTGTGAATACCGAAATGTCCATTCAAACCACCTCCATGCACCTCCTGCAACAACAAAAGACGAACGGAACTCGCAGGAACACAAAGTTTGTTAGCTCTAAACAAATAGCTATCATTTAGCACATATTTATCCCAACATCTCCCTTCTTTGCAATTAGCATAGATGTCTCTCAAATCCAAATCAAGAGCATATAGTTCTTTTAAACTTTCCAAACCGATAATTTTACAATCAAGTTGGGACAATGTGTACCGTCTAGACAATACATCGGCCACTATATTCTCTTTACCTTTCTTATGTTTCACAACATATGGAAATATTTCAATAAATTCTACCCACTTAGCATGTCGATGGTTCAATTTACTTTGGTTGTGAATATGATTCAATGATTCATGATCTGAATGTATGACAAATTCTTTTGGCCAGAGATAATGTTGTCATGTTTCTAACACTCTAACTAATGCATATAATTCCTTATCATATGTTGAGTAGTTCAGAGTTGGACCATTAAGCTTTTCACTAAAATAAGTAATGGGTTTCCTATCTTGCAGGAGAACACCTCCAATTCCAATACCACTAGTATCACATTTTATCTCAAAAGTTTTATCAAAATTAGGGAGTTGTAGAAGTGGTGCATTGGTTAACTTATCTTTTAGCATATTGAAGGCCGCCTCGTGCGCTCTCTCCCATTTGAATGGCACGCTCTTCTTTGTCAACTCATTTAGTGGGGCAGCGATCGTGCTGAAATCTTTCATGAACCGATGATAGAAACCAACGAGACCATGAAAACTCTGCACTTATGTGACCATTATAGGAGTAGGCCATACTCGTATTTCTTCCACCTTCTGTTCATCCACTTCAATTCCCTGCATAGTCACAACAAAATTAATAAACACAACTCGATCAGGCAGCAGTGCACTTATCAAGGTTACCAAACTAGCGTGTCTCTCTCAAAGAGCAAAAACTTGGTGCAAATGTTCCAAATGTTCATCCAAAGACTTGTTGTAAATTAATATATCATCAAAGTAAACCACCACAAATTAGGTCCATTAGTAAGACCAAATATCATAACTAACCACTCATACAATTCAAATTTAGTCTTAAAAGCAGTTTTCCATTCATCACCCAACTTCATCCTAATTTGGTGATAGCCACTACGCAAGTCAACATTAGAAAAGACGATAGAGCCACTCAATTCATCAAGCATACCATCTAACCTAGGAATATGATAACAATAACGAATGGTAATATTGTTGATACCTCTACAATCTATACACATTCTCCATAATCCATCTTTCTTTGACACAAGTAAAACATGAACAACACATGGACTTAAGCTTTCACATACGAACCCTTTTTCGAGAAGCTGTTGCACTTGATGCTGAATTTCTTTTATCTCCTCAGGGTTGGTGCGGTACGGAGGATGATTAGGCAAGGATGCCCCTGGAATCAAGTTAATTTGATGCTCTATTCCTCACAAATGGTGGTAGCCCCGGCGGTATCTCATCTGGAAAACATCCGCGAATTCTTGCAACAAAGAAACAATCGAAACAGGCAATGTAGAGGGTAAAGCATCAGTGGAAAAGAGAATATCCTTGCACACAAGTGCATAACATTTTTGGGTTTGGGTTTCTAACTCTCGCATATGACTTTTTGTGGCTAACAGAACCTGTCCTTTTAGTTGTATGTCTCTTTTCTTTTCACTCTTTTCTTTCTTTTCTCTCAATTTGGGATTGTGGCTCTTACTCCCTGTTTTGTGGACATCACTCATCTCTATCTCTTTTTCTCACGCTCAATCCTATCTAAATAATCTTTTATGATTTGTTTCAATGACATCGAAACAAGTGAAACCTTCTTCTCCTTATGCATAAACGAGTACTTGTTGGGACGCCCATAATGAATTATGTCTTTGTCATACCGCCATAGCCGTCCAAGAAGTAATGCACACGCTTGCATCAACACCACATCGCAGTCCACAAAATCAGAATAACTACCAACTGAAAAGTGCACACGAACCATTGTCGTTACCTTCAACTTGCCACAAGAATTGAACCATTGAATGTAATATGGCTGCGGGTGTGATCAAACCAAGCTTCTCGACCATATCTGAACTTGCAATATTGTTGCAGCTCACACCATCAATTATCACCTTGCACGAGTGCTCCTTTATCACAAATTTGGACTGGAATAAGTTGTGGCGCTGCCCCTCCTCCGCTTGCTCCATTTGAGAGCTGAGAACACTGCGAACAATCAAACTCGTGTGACTTGCATCAAAGGTAATCTCATCTGAATCTGAACATGAAGCGTGTTCCAACTCTTCTTGGCTAGATTCTTCTTCTTCTACCTCACTAGCTCTTGAAACCCCTCGAATGTATAGGATAACCCAGAAATAAACATTAGAAGTCCTTGACTCAAATTTATCGAGGTTTCCTGTACTGAGAATGAAACACTTGGCTCCAAAAACTTGAAAAATGAGAAACAGTGAGTTTTCTACCAAACCAAAACTCATATGATGTCTTGCCCAAAGACAGTCTAAAGAAGACACGATTTGCAATATGGTAAGTTATAGCAATAGCTTCAGCTCAGAACCTTCTCGGAGTGCTATACTCATCCAACATCGTCCTAACCATCTCGATTAAGGTTATGTTCTCCCTTTTCACAATGTTATTTTGTTGAGGGACGTGTGGAGAGGAGAACTAATACCAATACCACGATAAGCATAGAAAGAGGCAAATAAGACATTCTTGAACTCCGTGCCACTATCACCGCGAATCACTCTCAACACCGGGGAGTTCAGAAGCCAAGCGAAGAACAAGATCATTAAAATGATCAAAAGCTTCATCATTCGAAGCAAGAAAGAACACCTAAGAATATCTCAAGAAATCATCTACTATGACAAGAATATATTATTTGCCACTAGCTAACCAAACCCTAGCAGGACCAATAGTATCCATTTGAAGCAACTATCCCGGTTCATCAGTCGTAACCATAGTCAATGAAGGGTGTGAGGCGATAACTTGTTTGCCATGCTTGCAGGGTGCACATACAACATCCTTGACAGCTTTGAGTTTGGACAAACCTCTCACGAGATCAAGGCTGCTAACTCGTGTCAGATGATCAAAACCAATGTGCCCCAAACGACGGTGCCAAAGCCAGAACTCAGAAAAAGATGTAATCAAACACTTGAGACACTCGGCAAGAGATTCAGAAAAATCAGCTCCAAAGATCCTACCAACTCTAGAAATCCCAAATACAAACTCACCAATTGAATCAAGCACACGAAAAGTATTTTTCTTAAATCTAGTCTCATAGCCATCATCAAGAAGCTGTGAGACATAAATCAAATTGTACCTTGGCTTATCCACAACAGCTACGTCCTTCAGGTTGAACTTGTCGTTCACCCTGATCGATCATGTTCCTTCGATCCACCCTTGTGTATCATCTCCAATGGTGATTAAGTCATCACCCGTCGACCGCGTGAAGGAGGTGAACCATTTTGAGTCTTTGGTCTTGTGGTGTGAACACTCATTGTCGACGAGCCACATGTTCCCCCCCTTCCGCGGCGATCCTAAAAATCAAAGCATAAAAGATCGATGTGTCTCAATACTGGGCTTAGTTAAACATGACTTGGGAGCCCAATACCGAGACATACATCTACCAGAAGCATGTGAAGAAAATTTTCTAGCCTTGATTCTAGTTGAGGTTCTATCATGAGAAACAATCACAAGAATATGAGATGCATCTTGTCTAGGAACATGATGATGATGGACATGTTGTTTAGCATGCGAATAAAATCCTAGACCAGATTTCTTCTTCTTAGTGTAACTATTCCTTATAAAAACCTTAGGTTGACACGAAACAAATCTAAAATGATTCTTCCTAGTATTTTTTAACCTACACCAACAGAACTCAAGCAAATACCCATCCTTCTTGCAATATGTGCAATGATACTTGGTACCACTGGGAGATACACCTTTCGACTCAAAAGATGGTTGGGCAAAACCTTCAGATTTGAAAAAAGTTTTTACAGGTTGGGTTTTGAACTCAACTAAGCTATTTTCCAAGACTTGAATGTCATTTGGCTTAGACTTGTCTTGGACAAAGTTGTATCATAACCCTTGTTTCCCATAAGGAGTTTTGGACTTCTCAAGAATTATGTTCAATTGTTTCTCACCCATAGAATTTTTTTCTAATGTGTCCTTGAGATAAGCATTTTTCTTTTCAAGTTTATGACATGATTCATAAGTTTTAGCCTTAACGGCTTTAGCATGCTTCTCCTTATGAATATCAACTTCAAGCTTGAGGGCTTCACATGAAGCACAAAGAGCAGAATTAATTTTGTCGTTGAGCTTGTCATACTTAAACTCTAACTGCTATTAATACGTCATTCACTTCACATTCAAGTTCTGAGCAGAAAGAGCAAGTGCTAGACTCAGACTTATCAGAAGTTACCAACTTGCTAGATTCTAAGCATTTTTCACATGGAGTAAATTTAAACTCAATCAACTCAGTTCTAGTATTTTCTAGTTGGTGCATGGCAACATCATGAGTATTTTACAACTTAGCTAGTTCAGAGTGTAAAGCATGGCATGATGAACATTCATCAACATCAAAATTTTTAGCATTTATAAGTTCTAGCGTCAGATTATCAATTTGTGATTCTACGTCCTTATTCCTAGTCATGGTGAACTCTAACGCCTTATCCTAACTAAGCAATTGCTCATAGATGGTATCATATCTAGCTAGGAGAACTTCATAAGATGGAGGTACCTCATCTATGTCGTCAACATCGATGGAGCCGGCCATTAAGCACATGTCAGTGAAGTCTTTTGCCTTCTTTTTCTTTTTCTCTTGAGGGAGCTCCTCTTCCTTGTTCTCCTCACTCCTGTAGTCCACATCGCTCATGGATTGCTCTCCAAAAGTGGAAAGGACCGGTGAGCGGCCTTCACGGCTTAGCAAAGATCAAACCTTTGCTTGTTCTCTTGAGGCTTTCTCGAATCTGTCTTCTCATTCTTATGGTTGCTCTTTCATTTCAGCTTGGGGCAGTTTGTCCGGATGTGGTTGAGCTCTCCACACTCATAGCATGTCATAGGATCGCCTCTCTTCTTGTTCCTCACATTGTGATAGGTCCGTGTGAATGTTTTGGCTAGGAGGGCTAACTCAGGCTCAGGGATAGTCTCAAGTTTTTCTTCATGGATTGTAGACAAACAAGTAAGTGAAAATTCAAAAGAAGATTCAGAAGGACCATTAGAAGTTATCTTGAGAGGGTTAGCTACTAAAGCCATGTTCTCCTTCTTAGGATGATCAACCCTATTGATTTCATGAGTCTTGAGCTTGATATAGAGCAACTCCAAAGTGATATCAGAGATATTGACATTCTTCTCAACGATAGTAGCCTTCATCTCCCACTCCTTGGTGTTGATTGCAGCCAAGAGATGTGTAGCATTCTCAGACTGAGAATACTCGATGTCGACCACTCTCAACTGATTGAGCACCTTGTTGAAGCGAGTGAATACATCACTGATACTCTCTCTAGGACGCATCCCGAACTTGTTGTATTCTCGCTTGAAGACCGTTTAACGTACTTGCTTGATTTAGGACGAACCCTAATGGTAGGCTCTGAGGGTATGGCAAATCTCGTATGCGGTCGCAAGGTGATAGATCCTGTCATACTCCTCTCTACCAAGCCCGGTATGTAGGATGTTCTTTGTCTTGTGACTATTAGCCAAGAGGGTTGTTGAAGTCGGCGTAATAGCTTCAGGCAAGGCGAGTGGGGCTTGGATAACCTCCCATATGGTTTGACCTTCACTCTGAAGGTAGACACGCATGCAATTCTTCTAATAGGTATAGTCAAGCCCATCGAAGACATGCGGCTTGGTGGTGTAATTCTCCATCGCCAAGTTCAGTGACCGGTTAAGATCAAGAATGAACTAACCATGCTCTGATACCACTTGTTGGACCGAAACAACGACTAGAGGGGGGTTGAAAAGGAGCACAATCTCTTTTCACCTTGATCAGATTCAACTCAATTTTCACTACAATAGCTATGAAGGTCAATGTACAAGCATAGCGGAAGTCTTGTATTGAATCCAATCGAAACCCCGAAGCACAACAACCAAAATCACCAAAAACTCAAAACCAAATGAGTTGGGCGGTCAGACCTCTCTGGTTAGGCGGTTTGACTTTTGGCTTGGCAGTCAGACCTCTCACCAGGGGCGGTCTGGTCTCTAGCCCAATGAACAGCGAAATCAGTACAAAACTAAAATCACAAATCAGCTCAACTTTTGGTCTGGTGATCCAAATCACCTTAAATTTCAAACATAGCTCATCACAAAGATCATAAACCTATTCCAATCAACAATTGAGAAGATCAATGCTAAGATTCCATGAATTTCATAGAAGAGGGAAGGAGAGCACAAGAACCTGAGAAAATCAAACTTTGATAATAAAACTTACTCGTGGGTAAGAGATGATCATGATGATTCTAGATGCATTCCCACATGTCACAACAAGTAAGATCATGACAAGAAACCAAAGGAACAATAAAAACCCAAAAATCACCAAAGTGAGAGCAAGAACAAGAAGAGACTCATCCTCGAGAAATCTTGCTTAGATTGATTTGAGATAGAAGTTGGTTTATAGCCACTCCAACATGGAGGATAAAAGCTCAATACTTGAGCACACAATCAATCCATCTCTCACAAACCCTAGTCTCAACTACTCCAAAATCCCCAAAACACAAATTAGGATTTTTCTCTTAGAAGGACCTAGAGACTCCACATCTTGACTGATATGCACATACCTGGATTTAAGATACATGGATGCAAATTGGTCTCGATCTTTCGTCGTAAGAGAAATCCGATAACTTGAGTTGCGACGTTGACGAAGGGGAGGCTAACCACGATCCGATCATGACCAGCAACCTTGCAATCGCTACACCGCTCCTCGATTGGTTACCAACCGTGTCAAACACAATTGGCATGTTCGCGAAGAACAGCTTGAGCAAATCCAAGAGAAGACACAAAGGCAACAACGAAAGAATTTTCACTCAAAGATGAATGATTGATCGGAGAGACTCAATTGTTCAAGTGGCTAGCAACAACACCAAAACAAAAATAAAATCAAGTCTCCCCCCATAGAGGCTTACATGAGAAAATATATTAATCCCCTGAGTTGTTATGTGTCATGGTGTTTCCTTGCATGCATGCACCTATTTCCTTTTGTCAGCGCCACAAAATAGGAAAAGTGGTGGACTCCTTCCATGGTGCAGTAGCAAAATCAGAGGTTTCCTTTTCTCTCCTGATTTGGTGGCATGCACATGCAAATCCCATGCATCCTTGACTCCTTCTCACGACAACAACAATTTCCTCTATTCCTTTTCTTTGACATGCAGTGTAAAATTCCATTTAATTTCCTTCTTCTATTCATGGTTGTATGCGTGCACATGCACCGGCCCATTTTGGTGGTGTGGAAGTTGCTTGCATGCTTGATCTCTTGCACCCCCTCTTGGTGCATGCACATTGAGACTATTCTTCATCTTCCCCTCTGCCAATTGTTGATCAATGACTTCTCCAATAATTCCCTCACGTGTAGCAACAAGCAAGTACAATCATTAGGCAATATCATTTGCTCTGTAATTAAAGAGTTAATTTGCCCAAGAAATGCATTCACCTGTTGCCCGAGGCGACGTGCACGTGCTTGTGTCACTGGACCTTGAGTTGGAACTGCATCTTGCACTCGAGTTGCTTTATCTGGAGTTACTGACGTCGATGTCGGACAAGTAGGTGAGGTTGTGATGTTCTCATCATACTCACCCTCTTGGAAAGGAGTTGTCCTCGACTCAGGTTCATCCCCATCACCTAAGTAAGGAGATAAATCTGGAACAATGAACGTGTCACTTACGCCATATTCTTTGGGTAGCTCTAACTTGTAGGCATAGTCATTGATCCTTGCAAGCACTTTAAATGGCCCATCTCCTCTAGGCATTAACTTGGACTTTCGCTGTTCTGGAAAGCGGTCCTTACGCATGTGCAACCAAACCAAGTCACCTTCTTCGAATATCATCTCTTTTCTGCCTTTATCTGTATGCTTCTTGTATTGGGCTTGCATTCTCTCAATATTCACCTTGATTGTCTCATGTAGTTTACGAATCAACTCAGCACGCTTCTCAGCATCAAAACTATTTCTCTTCAAAGGTGGTAGAGGCAGCAAATCAATCGGGGAAGTAGGCTTGAAACCATAGACGATATCAAATGGACAAAACATTGCAGTAGAATGCATAACCCGGTTGTAGGAGAATTCAATGTGTGGCAAGCATTCTTCCCAAAGTTTCAAATTCTTCTTGAGTACCAAGTGTGCGGTTGACGACTTCGGTTTGCCCGTCGGTTTGAGGATGACAAGTAGTTGAAAATAGTAACTTTGTCCCAAGCTTTCCCCACAGCGTCCTCCAAAAGTGGCTCAAAATTTTTGCATCTCGATCTGAAACAAATGTCATCGGTACTCCATACAAACGAACGACCTCCCTAAAAAACAAATCAGCATGAGTAGCATCATCACTCTTATGGTAAGGAATAACATTCGTCATTTTTTAGAACATATCCACCACAACAAATATATTATCCCTTCCCCTCTTAGTCCTAAGAAATCCTAACACAAAATCCATTGAAATATTCTCCCAAGGCAATTTAGGAACATAAAGAGGCATATATAATCCGTGTGGGTTCAAGTGTGACTTAGCTGTTTGACATTTAGAGCATCCTCCCATGTAGTGCTCAATGTCGTGCCACATCTTTGGCCAATAGAAGTGTGTAGCTAGCACGTCCTCGGTCTTGTGAATACCGAAATGTCCATTCAAACCACCTCCATGCACCTCCTGCAACAACAAAAGACGAACGGAACTCGCAGGAACACAAAGTTTGTTAGCTCTAAACAAATAGCTATCATTTAGCACATATTTATCCCAACATCTCCCTTCTTTGCAATTAGCATAGATGTCTCTGAAATCCAAATCAGTAGCATATAGTTCTTTTAAACTTTCCAAACCGATAATTTTACAATCAAGTTGGGACAATGTGTACCGTCTAGACAATACATCGGCCACTATATTCTCTTTACCTTTCTTATGTTTCACAACATATGGAAATATTTCAATAAATTCTACCCACTTAGCATGTCGATGGTTCAATTTACTTTGGTTGTGAATATGATTCAATGATTCATGATCTGAATGTATGACAAATTCTTTTGGCCAGAGATAATGTTGTCATGTTTCTAACACTCTAACTAATGCATATAATTCCTTATCATATGTTGAGTAGTTCAGAGTTGGACCATTAAGCTTTTCACTAAAATAAGTAATGGGTTTCCTATCTTGCAGGAGAACACCTCCAATTCCAATACCACTAGTATCACATTTTATCTCAAAAGTTTTATCAAAATTAGGGAGTTGTAGAAGTGGTGCATTGGTTAACTTATCTTTTAGCATATTGAAGGCCGCCTCGTGCGCTCTCTCCCATTTGAATGGCACGCTCTTCTTTGTCAACTCATTTAGTGGGGCAGCGATCGTGCTGAAATCTTTCATGAACCGATGATAGAAACCAACGAGACCATGAAAACTCTGCACTTATGTGACCATTATAGGAGTAGGCCATACTCGTATTTCTTCCACCTTCTGTTCATCCACTTCAATTCCCTGCATAGTCACAACAAAATTAATAAACACAACTCGATCTGTGCAACAGGTGCACTTATCAAGGTTACCAAACTAGCGTGTCTCTCTCAAAGAGCAAAAACTTGGTGCAAATGTTCCAAATGTTCATCCAAAGACTTGTTGTAAATTAATATATCATCAAAGTAAACCACCACAAATTAGGTCCATTAGTAAGACCAAATATCATAACTAACCACTCATACAATTCAAATTTAGTCTTAAAAGCAGTTTTCCATTCATCACCCAACTTCATCCTAATTTGGTGATAGCCACTACGCAAGTCAACATTAGAAAAGACGATAGAGCCACTCAATTCATCAAGCATACCATCTAACCTAGGAATATGATAACAATAACGAATGGTAATATTGTTGATACCTCTACAATCTATACACATTCTCCATAATCCATCTTTCTTTGACACAAGTAAAACATGAACAACACATGGACTTAAGCTTTCACATACGAACCCTTTTTCGAGAAGCTGTTGCACTTGATGCTGAATTTCTTTTATCTCCTCAGGGTTGGTGCGGTACGGAGGATGATTAGGCAAGGATGCCCCTGGAATCAAGTTAATTTGATGCTCTATTCCTCACAAATGGTGGTAGCCCCGCCGGTATCTCATCTGGAAAACATCCGCGAATTCTTGCAACAAAGAAACAATCGAAACAGGCAATGTAGAGGGTAAAGCATCAGTGGAAAAGAGAATATCCTTGCACACAAGTGCATAACATTTTTGGGTTTGGGTTTCTAACTCTCGCATATGACTTTTTGTGGCTAACAGAACCTGTCCTTTTAGTTGTATGTCTCTTTTCTTTTCACTCTTTTCTTTCTTTTCTCTCAATTTGGGATTGTGGCTCTTACTCCCTGTTTTGTGGACATCACTCATCTCTATCTCTTTTTCTCACGCTCAATCCTATCTAAATAATCTTTTATGATTTGTTTCAATGACATCGAAACAAGTGAAACCTTCTTCTCCTTATGCATAAACGAGTACTTGTTGGGACGCCCATAATGAATTATGTCTTTGTCATACTGCCATAGCCGTCCAAGAAGTAATGCACACGCTTGCATCAACACCACATCGCAGTCCACAAAATCAGAATAACTACCAACTGAAAAGTGCACACGAACCATTGTCGTTACCTTCAACTTGCCACAAGAATTGAACCATTGAATGTAATATGGCTGCGGGTGTGATCAAACCAAGCTTCTCGACCATATCTGAACTTGCAATATTGTTGCAGCTCACACCATCAATTATCACCTTGCACGAGTGCTCCTTTATCACAAATTTGGACTGGAATAAGTTGTGGCGCTGCCCCTCCTCCGCTTGCTCCATTTGAGAGCTGAGAACACTGCGAACAATCAAACTCGTGTGACTTGCATCAAAGGTAATCTCATCTGAATCTGAACATGAAGCGTGTTCCAACTCTTCTTGGCTAGATTCTTCTTCTTCTACCTCACTAGCTGCCGTGTACTCCCCATCTTTCCGGATGATGAGAGCTCGCTGATTTGGGTAATCACGCATGTAATGTCCCCCCTAACATTTGAAGCACTCTATTTCCCTTGTACTTCCTGTGGAGGCAACTGAGATACACTTTTGGCAGGGGCAGCAGCAGTCTTTTTCGAATCAGCAGGCTTAGGAGGCGAAGAAGTGGGGCGGCTTGATGTTCTGCTGTGGCCCGAACTGAAGCATGCCTTTTTGGGCTGTGAACTGGTAGATTTCCATGGTGTTGCATTGCTGGAATTACCGCAGCCAAGACGACTGCTCTCTCCTTGCACTTGCTGCTCCGCTTTGCATGCATAATGGAACAATTCATCCAATGTATCATACATGTGAAAATCAAGTATGCTCTGAATATCCTTGTTCAAACCTCCCAAGAAACGAGCTATCTTTGCATTATCTTCCTCCTCTATATTGGCTCGTAACATGCCAATTTGTAACTTTTGATAGTAATCCTCTACGAAATTACTTCCTTGCCTTAACCGCTGTAATCTGTTAAGCAAATCACGTTCAAAATAAGATGGAACAAATCTGGAACACATTACCACCTTAAGCTCTTCCCAAGTGCAAGGTACATCATTCCTTTGCTTAATCAAACTCCACCAAATTGAGGCATAGTTAGTGAATTCACTTGTAGCAGCTCACACTCGTTGATTCTCCAGATACTCATGGCAACTAAGCTTTTGATCAACTAGCATCTCCCAATCCAAGTATATTTCTGGATTGCATTTACCATTACAGGAAGGAACAATAAATTTAATCTTACCCAGAGTATCACTTCTTCTTTCTTCGTTACAACGTGGTACAGTTCCTTCATTGCCTCCCATCCCTCTTCGATTACGTGCAAGGCATTGATAATCATGATCTGGTTCACCTTCTTCATGATCAGCTGCATAGTTGTCATATACCTCTTCATCGGCAGCGTGCTAAAAAGAGTCATGTAAATTTGCCCTTGGTTGGGGGTAGGACAGCGGCAATAGTGTTATCTGCTCCAATAAAACCCCGAAGGCCTCACGGACAAGCACTTGTTCAGTAAGCATCTACTCGAAGGTTCATGTGAATGCATCCATCAAGGCTTGAGAATGCGGGGACAATGGTACTGCTAGAGGTTGATCAACAACATCTTCGCTATCAACAGCACCATAACGTGAATGATTGTGAGAACTTCCAGACCCTATCGTTGTTAGTGAAGACAAGAAAACAAATTCCTACCAAGCTACCGTTTATATAAATGTGGTACTCTTGACTTCACAAATCTTACCAACTGAAACTCTTACCCTTCTCAAGGATTGCTCGTGTGCTACTAGTTCATGGTAACTTTCAAATGGAAGTTAATAAAGCGATTGCAAAGTGCTGGAACACATTGATCAGTGGCCAATTTGTGGAGTTCTAGGTTGGGAATACAATTTTGTAGCAAGGAAATCAAACTGAAATTCCAGAAATTGCAAAATTGAATAATAGTTCACATAAGTATTAGTCTTAGTTTCTGATCTCTAGGATGTGTATAGGCACAAAGAAGCAAGCCATAGCAGGGAGAACAACTATTCAATATGCAATAGTGGCTGATATACCCCTCTAAAATTCCCAACCATTTTTTAAGCAAGGACAAACGATCAATCCTTCTTTACTTTCCTTTTTTTACCTCTGCCTTTTGCACAAATACGACTCGCAACAGAGAATGATATGAAATTCACAAGTGTTGGTAGGTCCTGAATAGATAACAGCAGCTAGTGCAAATTGCAACAAGTGCAAATTTCAAATGGCTAACCCAAACATGATGAAATTTGACAGACAGATGGGTCTAGGAGTAAGGAAGCAAACAAAACTAGTATGGATGGATTTCAATATGTGGGGAGAAAGATATGCAAGTTTTGGCGATGACTGCAGAAAAAGGAATTTTCTGGTAGGAAACAGGTCAGGCGATATATATATATATATATATATATATATATATATATAGAGAGAGAGAGAGAGAGAGAGAGATTTTAGGATGGAATGAAGAGGAACAATAACTACGCACGGCAAGGTGGGCTAATGAACAACATGGACTATTTTTTTGGTTTAATAAAGATAAAGACCAGCAACTAAACACGACCAACACGAACGAAAATTCAATAACACAAACTGAATTAATAGATTGATAGCAATAATGGGCTAGGAATTGAATATTTTTGTAGGGCAATTTTTCTGAACTTTAGGTAAAACAAAAATCAATAAGCTAAACTAGGGGATAGATGAATTCCTACCGGCAACGTAGGCTCTTATACCACCTGATATGCACATACCTCGATTTAAGATGCGTGCATGCAAGTTGGTCCCGATCTTCCGTCGTAGGAGAAATCCGATACCTTGAGTTGTGACGTTGACGAGGGGGAGGCTAAGCACGATCCTATCGTGACCAACAACCTTGCAATTGCTACACCGCTCCTCGATTGGTTACCAACTGTGTCAAACACAATTGGCCTGCTCATGAAGAACGACTTGAGCAAATCCAAGAGAAGACACAAGGGCAACAACTGAAGGATTTTCACTCAAAGATGAATGATTGATTGGAGAGACTCAATTGTTCAAGTGGCTAGCAGCAACACCAAAACAAAAATAAGATCAAGTCTCCCCCCATAGAGGCTTACATGAGAAAATATATTAATCCCGTGAGTTGTTATGTGTCATGGTGTTTCCTTGTATGCATGCACCTATTTCCTTTTGTCAGTGTCACCAAATAGGAAAAGTGGATGACTGACTGGGCTTACTGGATTTGTTTCTTCGTAATCTTTATCTTCATTTGACCTAAACCACCTCTCCTTGCACCATCTTGAGCCGCAGTTTAGCCAAAGGTCATCAAGACGGTATTTTGGTGAAATTACCAAAATACCCCTTCTCGATCATTCTCGAAAGACGAAGTCCAATCTTTATGAAGCAATCACATGCTTCGCTACACGTAGGTTTATCAATGGCTCTCTTCATGTCGGCAAGTCTCTCCCATTCGGTTCCCACCGAAACCACCATGACACTCGCACCGACCCCTGCACCGCTTGATGCAACCCGTCGTACCGAACTTCCTGTTCGGTCATTCTTGTCCACTTTGCGCCATGCTTGAGTCCACTGACTTCACCCGACATCCTTGATCATTCTGGACCCCAACTCTCCAAGCCTAGTCCCGATCATCCTCGCCGTTGACCGTCATTGACCTTCAAGCCTCCTACACAACAATAGACCAAGAAATCGATTCCGAGAACAAGTTCTTCGTAACTTGACTCATGTTAGTTAAAACATGCATCATTCAATACATATGCACTTAAATCCATGAAATTGACTTAACCTACAAACATCGCCACCAAGTCGCCAAATGAATAGGGCAAAGCGGTCGATCAGCTACCCATGGCTGGCCCGACCGCTTCAAAGATAGGGACTTAGCCAAATTTTCTCCCTGGAAATCTGAGACCTCTCTAGAAATTTAAAACAAATAGAACTTTTGGCTCAAAGCTCCTAAAATAATGAGACCAATGTAGAAGAATCCTCTCTTGCCTACACCCTCTATTTTTGGCCCGACTCCAAACTCGAAAGTCACCTTTATGGTCGGTCAGAACATTGCCCATGTCTGGTCTAACCGCCAGCCACTTGATCTGCCCAACGGCTGGTCTGACCACCAGAGGTGGCCGGTCTGACCACCACCCTAGCAGGTCTGACTGCCTATCGCCTGATAAAGTCTGAATTTCTCTGAAAATAAGTGTTTCGATAAACCCTCAACACTATTACCAATTGTATCATCATCCTAAGATCATGAGCATATCACCATGATATCCACAAATATAATAATATAACAAGGATTTATAGATAATTACCCCTCGAAAACGGACAACACAGATGACTCGAGCGCAGAACCCTAATGTTCCCTTCTCTTCTTCTTCTTTTCCTTCTTTCTTCTCTTTCTTCTTCTTTCTTCTTCCTTCCTGGTTTATGTTGTGATAGCAGAGGTATAGCGGTAGCAACAACACATCAACATGTACTCCTGGTCTTCCTCTCCTTCTCTTCTACCTTCCTCTTTACAACCTTCTCCTTTCATGCCTCCATACCACGGGCAGGGCAACACCATGGCAACAGAGGAAGACGATGGCTGCCTTGTGGCATGCATGCACTAGAAGGAAAGAGATGGTGACAAGACTAGGGCAGCAGCAGGTCAGCAGGGGTGCAGGGGAAACAACAACTCTAGGGCTTGGGGTAGGGTAGCATGCGACAGAGAGCAACATGTGGCAAGTGGCGGCTAGGGCATGCGGTAGCCATAACAACAGTGCACGCACAACAATAGCTAAGCGGAGGCCGGTGGCGACACAACCAGTGGTGACAGTGACACCATTGCTTGCCTTTGGTTTGCTGCTGCTATGGGTGGCTAGGTGGTGGCGTGTGGCTGGAGGGTGGAGGTGGCTAAGGCTTGCTGCGACAGCCCCCACTACTACAGAAAAGGTCTTCACAGACGGTTTAAAAATTTCATCACAAACAGTTTCATGAGCCGTCTGAGTTTATGGATCAATAATGGCATGAGGTTATCACAAATTGTTTTTGAACCGTATGTGAAAAAAGCTATCACAGACGGTTCTGAATAGGAACTGTTCGTGCTAAGTAATTATCACAAATCGTTTTTGAACCTTATTTTACTATGGCTTGAAATCACTAGTTAGCAATTTCAAGTCACAGAGTCTATTTTGCCATGGTAAAATCAGAGATACTTATTACAAACGGTTTTTAATATAAACCATCGTCTGTGATGAGGACGAGAAGTCATAGACAGTCTGTGTTGAAAACCGTCCGTGAAGTATCACAGACGGTTCTGAACAAGAACTGTCCGTGATATTAAATATCACGGAAGGTTCTTATTCAGAACCGTCTGTGATACTTCACGGACGATTTTCAACACGAATCGTCTGTAATATTACTTCTTTACAGATGATTTTTAGCGCAGCCAGTAATACAGACAGTCGCTAAATCAAAACCGTTTGTGATTGTATTTAATACGGACGGTCAACCTTCTATGATGAGGCGTCCAGTATTAGTCTTTTTTTAATAGTGCCCCCCTTCCCTTATATGCGGCGCAAATGCCCCTTATGATGAGTACAGCTTGGACTCGGTTGGCCCTGGCCTGGCCCACTCTTTTATAGGCTTATGAATAAGCGTGATATTACATAATTAGCTAGTTTGGATGATGGGGGAGAAAGGTTGGAAAGGCACTGGTGGGAGTGAAAGATGGTTTTAGTTGAAATTATGTACGGATTATCAATTCAAATAGTAGGATTTTGGCATGCAAATAAAATCGAATTGGTTCAACGGCTGCATAATCCTTTTATTGAGGCACATGTGTTATACTTATCAGTTCGTGCAATATTGGATTGCATATTTTTTATTTGCAAATGCTATATAGCAAATACATATATAGTGCAACAAGTGGATGTTTACGTGCAACAAAAAGTCATTAGATATGGTGTCACATGAAAGACCGCTTAGATCCGGCGTATTAAGTGGTGTAACGTTTACGTGAGTTGGTTGGCCTGATACTCATCCTAGTCATAGATAGACTCGTAATAATGCAGGAGCGCAAAAGAAACAGATAATTTCTATCTGACCGACCGACGAGCGAATACAGAATAGAGAATCAGATATCCACTACTATTCGTGTTAGACTACAACTCTAAAAGAAAAATAGAAAATAAACTATAAAATAAATGATATCTATTTGTATCCGCTCTCAGGCTTGTGAAGCAAATCCAGGAGGTGGTAGATATATCCAGCACTATTTTTATCTGGACCGCTTCGATTGCACCTAGTCCAGGGTAGGAGGGAAGAACGAAGAAGACTGTAGTAGTAGTAGTAGTGCATCACTGATTCAGTGTAGTGGCAGTGTATCCTCCGTTCCGCTCCGTTCCGTTCCATTCCTCCTCCCCAAAATCAATCAATAGCACACGGGGAAGGAAGGGGATTCGATTGGAATCCCTCCTCCCCTAACCCTAACCTGAAATCCCCTTCCTCCTCCTCCTCCTCCCCCATGACCTAGGCCTAAACCTCCCAAATCGATCGATCGAATCCCCAGACGGAAGCAAAGCAAATTCCAAAGGAATCCATGGCTCGGGAGGGCTGACCCCAAGGAATCCATCCACCAGATTCCAGGTAGGAGAAGCCAGGCAGCCAGCTAGCTAGGTAGATGATGGTCCGCGGCTGCATGGGACCATGGGCCGCCGTCGCTCGCCACAACCACCACCGTCATGCGCCGCCGCTTCATCAACCACCCTCCCCCTCGCGTGACGACCAGGGCCGCCGCGCGTGCCGCCGCCGCTGCCCAGCAAGAGCCTAAGGAGGCCAGCCCCCCCAACCGACAATCCCAACAACCCAACACGAACACCAAGAGCAGCAAGAGGATGGCGGACAGCGGCGGAGTGAGCGCCAACAACGCCGCCGCCGGCCACGACGACGAGGAGGGCAACACCGCCTCTTTTCCAGATACGGTCCGTGCTTCCTTCCTTTCTTCCTTTCAGCTATTTTTACTCCTCTGATGCTCTTGCTTTTTCCTACCTTAGCCTACACTTAGCCTAGCCTAGCTTTTAGGAGGAGGGTTTACTCATTGCATGGATAGATGTAATTCGAACCATTCTTATGTGCTAGGGTTTACTCGGTGCCATGTAATTTCCTTTTTCTCCCTTGCTCTTACTGAGCCTACCATTTGATTCACAAGTATGCATTCTCTACTACAGTGCAGTGGAGCCACATACTAGTTAGTCAATCTACTACCAATCATATGTATCGCATCGCACCTGATTGCTGCTCATTGTTCACATATTGGATGCAGCAAACACGTATACTGACCAACTTTCAAAGCGCTATCTTATCCGCAGGCACTCTTGTTAGTTTTATCTCGATCTAGGAAGAACTGTCCGGTATTCATGAAGAATCTTATATAGGGAGTATATATAACAAGGAGACAAGTTGAGCCAGAGTTCGTAACTAATAAACCCAACTTCATATGAAGAAATGACCGATTCTGATCAGAGCATTGAAAGGAGACAAGTTAGGGAGAAAAGGGGAAACAAGAATCAACATGCGAGGGATGCCAATGCCAATTTAGCTGTTGTTATTATTTTTTATGCAACAATGGCTGGTGGGTCCACTACATTTTAAATACCTCTGTCTCCTAAGTCCTCACTGAGGTTCTGGGCTCACAGGGTCTTTTCACCCAACCACAACATGACATATTTCTCTCATTTTTCCAATTACAGCAAAACACGCGCACGCACTAGCCTAATCACTGCTGGTGGTCCCTGACCCACCCTCTGAGGTCCTTGACTTGGTCATTTGTTTGCGGCTTTTCCTTCCTCACCTTCATCTTGTCCCTGGCTTTGTTGGCACCGCCACCTTCGGTGGTGCTCGCCACGTAACATTATGATATGTACCTATTGGAAGTGACGACGGCAACTCACTGCCTAATCATGCTGAAATAAATGACCAAACGTGAGGAGTATAACCAGAAGCTTCTTAACCAGTTAGATCCAAAACTTTGCAATGGACAGTGTCTTAACTTCAATTCTATTGAAAAACTTATTCCCAGGCTAGCAAATCTGAAATATTTCCTTTTGCCAGGTTTTATGGCTTGTCAATAAGGCTTTCTTCATTAGAAATGATGCAAACTTTAAAGCAACTCTTCCGTGGGTTGACAGACTTCAGATATGTGAATGCCAGTTAACACTGCCTTGCCCTTCTCAGGTCCAGGTAGGAGGATCTCCTGAGTACAAGGTTGAGAGGAAGTTGGGCAAAGGTGGATTTGGCCATGTTTTCGTTGGCCGCCGATTAACTGGTGGCAGTGGACGCTCAACAGGACCAAGTGCTCAAGAGGTGCTAATATTTGTTCCTTTTGCGCTTCTTTGTGAGAATAAACCTTCTGTCTGGACTCTGGAGAGTCACATAATTTTTCTTTTTCTTTTTCCTGGTGCTAACAAGTAACAATATTTTCTTGTGTAGGTTGCGATAAAATTTGAGCACACTAGCAGCAAGGGGTGTAACTACGGTCCTCCATACGAGTGGCAAGTCTATGCGTAAGTGTGGTTTTCTGTCAGCACAAACAACATTGCCATTCTATGTTACTATTTCATGCTTTGCTTTATCTTGTAATCATGTTCATGGTTTTACTATATCAGTGCTTTAGGAGGTACTCATGGTGTGCCCAAGGTGCATTATAAAGGTCACCAGGGTGACTACTATGTAATGGTATAATTCTTGTCTTCTCCGATAATCTTGCTGGATGATGTTATCCTAGTGGGAACACAAGATTCTATATTAATCCTCTTGTAAAACTGCAGATTATGGATATGTTGGGGCCTAGCTTGTGGGATTCTTGGAATTCGTCAGGGCAATCGTGAGTTCCTCTATTCTAATAGTCTTCCTAACAATTTAAACTGACATCATTTTTCTTATTGTAAACATAGAAAATATTTAGCAGCTGCTTTTCTTGAGTGCCATCCTTTCCAAACTTATAACCAGCATGGTTATCAAGGCGTTGCTTAGGCGTTGCCTAAGCGGTAAGGCGCCTCCGACGGTCAAGGTGTCGCCTCCGTCTTGCCAGAGCCCGTCTCATCCTCTGCTTCCGCCGCCTCCTCGCACGATCTGCGCCGGCTGTGGATCCTCCTCCGCCCGGAGGCGCGCTGGATCGGGAACCTGAAGTGCGGCCTCGTCTTCACCACTCGGCGCCGCTGTCGTCTTGTCTCCGGATCTGCGCCGCCGGGGTACTCCGTCGCCCGTGGGTGTCGTCTTGTCTCCAGATCTGCGCCGCCTGGGTACTGTGCCGCATGTGGGTGTCTTCTTACGCCCAGAGGTCGCTCAGTTGCCCCTCTCGAGGGGAAGCTGGGAGGGAGGGGAGGCGGGGAGGCCAGATCGCCGCCGGGAGGGGATGCGGGGAGAAGGGAGGGAGGGGGAAGCGCTCCCAGGGGGGATGCGGGGAAGCGCTCCCGTGGGGATGCGGGAGAAGCTGGGAGGGAGGGGGAGGCGGGGAGGCGGATCGCCGCCGGGAGAGGATGCTGGGAGAAGGGAGGGAGGGGGAAGCGCTCCCAGGGGGGATGCGGGAGAAGGGAGGGGGAGGCGTGGAGAAGGGAGGGAGGGGGAGGCGCTGCCGGGAGGGGGATGCGGGAGAAGGGATGGGGAGGCGTGGAGAAGGGAGGGACTAAGGGAGGAGCGAAGCCAGGGGAGGCATCTTTATGCTCTGCTACTGACTTCCGTGCTGATCGCTACTGTGCTGATGGCTGAGAGGAGATGAGATATTTCCATGTAGCTTGTTACTGTGCTACTGATGGGTGCTACATGGGCTCAAGAATGCTTACTAAAATGCTTATTTTATCTGCTAAAATGTTCATTTTATTTGCTGTCTTAGCGCCTTAGGATGTGTGTAAGGTATCGTTTCGCCTCGCGCCTTAGCGCTTAAAAGGTGTGAGGGGGGTGGGTCGCCTTGCCTAGCCTTACCGCCTCAATAACTATGATAACCAGTGTCGTGAATACCTACTTGCTTGATATATCATATCTTTTAGGAAATGTAACAACACATATTGCTGTAGCTAAGACGTTCAAAGCAGAAATTATCATTTTTCATGCACCCATTCCCTTTCTCTCTCTTTGTGACTAAATAGGTTTTTTATTCCATGTGAGGAAAGAAGTTGGTTAAATTTACATATCTACGTGGGCACAGTTTTAGTTGAAGGACCCAGTATGATCTATTTCTTTCACACTCAAATCATATTAGTAATTGACTTTTATCTTTCACAATTGTGCTTACATTTGGAATTGTTATCTTTTCTGGACTTTAAGGCTATGTTTACATCGAGCTTTGTAATCAAGGAATACACATTGTAGTTTGGTATACTTGCTGGTTGCTGCATTTCCCTCCTGTTTCTAACTTGTGTCGAAAACTTTCAGCATGTCATCAGAAATGGTGGCTTGTGTTGCTGTGGAGTCCATTTCTATCCTGGAAAGTATGCATTCTAAAGGGTAAGCAGGCATCTGAAGGTTGGCTATGTTTAATGCATTAGACATTTTCACTCTTTGATGCTTTTATATTTTCTTCTCAGATATGTTCATGGAGACGTCAAACCTGAAAACTTTCTCCTTGGTCAGCCTTCAACACCTCAAGAAAAGAAACTTTATCTTGTGGATCTTGGATTAGGTAAAGAAACCTCTTTAATAAAAATGTTATTAATTTGCATGTTGAGGTGAAGTTGTCTCAAAGTTTTTGTTTCTGCTACAATACTGGTGGTTTAGAGTATTCAAACTTGATATTTAACTACTTCAGTGTTGTTCCATTTGGCAGCAACAAAGTGGAGAGATCCTACTAGTGGACAGCATGTTGATTATGATCAACGTCCAGATGCCTTCAGGTCCGTTTATATGTTTCATATTTGTCAACTCAAAAATTAACATTAATCCTGTATCTTGCATTTTCTAAATTTTGCCTTCATAATCCAGAGGAACAGTCAGATATGCTAGTGTCCATGCACATTTAGGAAGAACTGCAAGCAGGAGAGATGATTTGGAATCACTGGCTTATACACTAGTATTTCTTCATCGAGGCAGGTTGCCATGGCAAGGATACCAGGTATCTTACTGTCTAATCTGCTTTTTTGTCCATTCAGTACAGTTTTTGACTTTTTGTTGACCATTCCTGTTTGAGTATTTTCTTTTCTTTTTTCTCTGTGTTGACAGGGTGATAATAAATCATTTCTAGTGTGCAAGAGAAAGATGGGAACCTCACCTGATGGCCTTTGCGGCATCTGTCCTCAACCTTTCAGGCAGTTTCTCGAGACTGTAGTCAACATGAAGTTTGACGAGGAGCCAAACTACTCCAAGTTGATTTCTTTGTTTGATAGTTTGATTGGACCAAACCCTTCCATCAGACCGATCAATACTGATGGAGCCCAAAAGGTTTGTGTTAGGCATTGCACATATTCTCGAGTTAACAGTGAAGTGAACCTGAAAAATCTAGTTGTGTGCGGTTTATATATTCTTTATTATGGACAAGTTTTCCTTGCAGGTAGGGCAGAAGCGTGCCAGGTTGCTTAATGATGACGATGATGGTCATGTCAAAAAGAAGGTTCGCTTGGGTGTTCCGGCAACACAGTGGATTTCAGTATACAATTCCAGATCACCCATGAAACAGAGGTACAGTGTTGATTCTCAAGCTAACTTTCTTCTACACAACTTTAATATGTTATACTTATATCCTATCCCTTATATTTCAAGAATGCCTACAAAGTTATATTACATTGATGTGCTCTGTACTGTCCTAAATCATTTGAATAAAAATTATTTTTATTTAATAACTGGGTTGGGATATTAAAAAATTAAATCATCTGATTAAGTGAAAGAAACTTAGTTAAAAACTCATCGTATTCTATGCTTTTTATTGCATAGTGCGCACAAAATGTTTGTTACTTTGTTTTAATGGAACCCAAAGAACCATCTTAGGATTATTTAGACAGTTATATCTATTGGTTTAAGTTCAGCTTTGGTAAAAAGAGGGTTAACTTTCTGGGCTTCTTTGTATTGGGTAGATTTGATCGGATCCTATTGGAAATATAACCCAATAATTACAATCCAAACCCATCCCTTAAGCTTATTTTAGATGGAATCATGGAACTCATCCCATATACTTGTAACAGGCAGTGCTCTCATCTTTGACATATTTATCTCTTTTCGAATTTGACTCCATGGTTGTTATTGATTCCTTATGTAACTCTACATGCTGGTCTTCCAGATTGTTTGTGCAAAAACTGTAGTTCTTGTGCTACATTCCATATATTACCAATGATAAGGTTGCCTTTAGTTTATACTTTATATTAGGAAAACACGACTACATAGAGTTTAAATGGAAATAGATATACAATCTTTCTTAGGAACCGAAGTATGCAGTTGACATAATTATCTATAATGTTTTCCTCAATTGTTTGCATTCATGGATGCACTGTCATCCTTCATATGGATTTTATTGGTGTACAGGCTGATTAAGACTTCCCCTTGATAGGTACCACTATAATGTGGCCGACACAAGGTTAGCACAACATGTTGAGAAAGGAAATGAGGATGGTCTGCTGATAAGTTCAATATCATCATGTGTTGATCTTTGGGCAATCATTATGGATGCCGGAACTGGCTTCACAGCTCAAGTCTATGAGTTGTCTCCACATTTCCTTCATAAGGTAGAAACTTCTCTTCTGTACCTCTTGTAGTTCATTCTCTTTACTTGCCCTCATTTTCAGCATAAAAAGCAGGAATGGATTATGGAACAGTGGGAGAAAAATTTCTACATCAGTTCTGTTGCTGGCTCCAACAATGGAAGCTCTCTTGTTGTGATGTCCAAAGGTATGTATATTTTTTATGACATATTATTCTTTACTTTCTTTCTTTTCTGTGTTTTTGCTAGCTTTTATATATGTTGCACTATAGCTTGTGAGCATGTTTGTTCGGTGAGTTTCAAAATGTATCACATAAATGAGCCTGAAAAGTAAACCTGGGCAGCAAAAAGTTATGTTCCAATCTAACCGGTACTCCAACAGGATTAGTAGTTATGAGTATCTGCTGAAATACCCTGAATAGGCGCCTGCCATCTGCATAGCCTGAATAGGGGCCTGCCATCTTTTCGCTGTTACCCGATTTGCCACTGACATTACACCCCTTTTTTGTGTGTGGTTTCTATTTTTCTAAATGGGATCCCAATCACAATTCTCTGTGGCTTTTGTACATATTGTTGCTTAGCTGGTCTTCTAATATAGTATTTGATGATGCCAGGCACACCATACACTCAACAGTCTTACAAAGTCAGTGATTCTTTCCCATTTAAATGGATAAACAAGAAGTGGAAGGAAGGTTTTTACGTCACATCAATGGCAACATCAGGCAGTCGGTGGGCCATAGTCATGTCCCGCAATGCTGGATTCACTGAACAGGTCAGATGTTCCCACCAATGCTAAACTTCGTAAACAGAAGAAAGTGCACACGATTTTCATTTCATTCTGAAGCTTTCAAATGAAATGGAGAGCAAAACATGTGCTATACACTGTTTGCAAAGGTCTTTTGAAATCGTGGTTTCCCTAGTTGGTCTGAAAGATGTTGCTCAGGTAGTTAGGTATAATATTTGCTTTATTGACTAGCCTTAAAGATTGTGCTACCGAGCCATAATCCAAGATGGTGTCTAAGTGGACTCACAGTTGACTTGTAACATTTCAACTCTTTAAAACAGGTGGTGGAATTGGACTTTCTGTACCCGAGTGAGGGCATCCATAGACGCTGGGACATTGGCTACCGTATCACTGCAATGGCTGCCACGTTGGACCAGTCTGCGCTGATATTAAGCATGCCAAGGCGTCGCCCAAGAGATGAGACGCAAGAGACCCTGCGTACTTCGCAATTTCCCAGCGCACATGTCAAGGTAAAACACGAGAAACCCAAGTCTGTAATCCAGAAGTTTTAAGGAAGTTGTGCTGTTCCTGTTCTTAGTTTTTCTTTTCTTATACACAGGACAAGTGGGCCAAGAATCTTTACCTTGCTGGAATTTGCTACGGGCGAACTGTGGCGTAACATGCCAGCGGAGCGGGGAGGGGATATCCATCCTTGTTGGGTTCTATTTATCCCAGCCACTGCTACTGTGTCTGTTGCTGACACAACTCAACCCAAGCCATTGATGTATATGTTTTTCGTCCTCCATTCTTAGTAGCATCGATCAGCTGCAGGCTACTTACTGCGTTTGTTTGCCCTTTAAAAGGATGGTGAATTCTGATGTATGTATCTTCTAATTCTATGCTTGGTCTCTTATCTTAATGAAGGCTAGGGATGCAGAATAGTGTAGCTTCTGATCGGCCATAACATGATACTCTTGTGATTTTATCCAATGAAATGAGTTTCGAGTTGTGTCTAATTCACCTCTGTTTTCTTTTATCGTAATGCATGGTGCGGCCGTCTCGCAAGGATGGTTGATGGATATCGCTATCAGTCAGATTCTTTAAACATTACATTCGACCTCTATCCGACTATGAGAACTACCAGGCATCCATAGAAGCTCTTGGGTCCACATTACAAGTCGAAGTGGCTGCTTATGAGGCAACTTTTGAGTCTACTCAAGAAACAGCATATATATATATATATATATATATATATATATATATATATATATATATATATATATATATTTAGAGTGAGTTCTATGAAAAAAATCATTAAAGTCCATCTTTTATAGCTAAATTTGTGTATATACTTCTTTCATATATGAAAAGGGTATATAGCAAAAATAAAGGACCCAATGAAAATTTTCAATCAAGTCGCATTGGAGTATCTTATAATTAATATTTAAGTATCTTGAAAATGATAAAGAAGTATAATATATTTATTTAAGTGGTATATTTGAGTATGTACTCTGAGAGATAAACAAGGCCCTATATATATATATATATATATATATATATAACTCCTCTGAGTACATATTTGAATATACCACTTAAACGAATATATTATACTTCTTTATCATTTTTAATATACTTAAATACCAATTATAAGATACTCCAGTGCAATTTGATTGAAAATTTTTCATTGGAGACCTTTATTTTTGCCATATACCTTTTTCATATATAAACAAAAGTATACACATAAATTTTCTATAAAAAGTGGACTTTCATGAATTTTTTTTTATAGAACTCACTTTGGAGTATCTTGTAATCATCATTGGAGTATACTCAAATAGATAAAGATGTATTATCATACGATTTAAGTGGTATATGAGAGGCGGGAGTACATACTCCCAGGAGTACCAAACTATATATATATATATATATATATATATGGGAACATATCTAGTGCGCTAATAGGTAATTCAGTGCTAAGGTGCTAATACCAATCTTGACCGTTGGATCTGGATTGAACAACCAAGATTAATGCGAGCTCCCACCTCTAAATTATTTAATCAGTTTGCATGCTCCCACCTTAAATGCACTTTAATTAATGCGTCTTCATTAAACACCATGCATACTCCCACCTCCAACGGTCAAGATCCAGATCCAACGATCAAGATTGGTATCAGCACCTTAGCACTGAATTACCCATTAGTACTAGATACGTACCCTTATATATATATAAGATTAATGCAGGCTCCCACCTCTAAATCATTTAATCACTTTGCATGCTCCCACCTTCAATGTACTTTAATTAATGCGTCTTCATTAAACACCATGCATGCTCCCACCTCCAACGGTCAAGATCCAGATCCGACGATCAAGATTGGTATTACCACCTTAGCACTGAATTACCCATTAGCACTAGATACGTAATGGGTAATTCAGTGCTAAGGTGCTAATACCAATCTTGACCGTTGGATCTGAATTGAACAACCAACATTAATGCGGGCTCCCACCTCTAAACCATTTAATCACTTTGAATGCTCTCACCTTCAATGCACATTCATTAATGCATCTTCATTAAACACCATGCATGCTCCCACCTCCAACGGTCAAGATCCAGATCCAACGGTCAAGATTGGTATTAGCACCTTAGCACTGAATTACTCATTAGCACTAGATACATTCTCTATATATAAATAAGTAAACGACTTGTACGCAGATTGATAATTTTTTTCCTAATATAATGATTATAGAGATGCGTCATACTTTATTCTTGTACATTTAATAGGCCATCGATCGGGAACAAAACACAGGTGCCATGGGGATGTATGCCTTTGCAAGAAACAACAATAACAACAACAACAAAGAAGAAATATTGGTACAACTAGTGGTGGGTATTGGGTCGGGCCGTGCCAGCACCTACCGTGCTTCGGGCCGCGTCGTGCTATGTCGGCTCGGCCCGGCCACCCCGCCGTGCCGGCCCGCCTTGCCTCCGGTTAGGCCCAGGCACGACCTAAAGCCCGCCGTACTGGGACCGTACCATGCCGGCCCAAGCCTAACCCTAAGTAACCATAGACGCCTGGGAAGACGACAGCCATCACCGTCGCCCAGGAAAACAAAGAAATCAGTGCGCCATCTACACCCGCTCCCCCTCGCCATAGCCTCCTCCTCTTGGACGCCGATGAAGAACTCCACCCACCTCGGCCACGCCGCGTGCTTGCGAAGGGGGTGAGAAGGATGGTGGCGAGGAGGTGGCTGGAGGGAGGGTGGAGGGCGGCGGCACGTAGGGAGGGAGAGGGAGGGCGGCGACATGTGGGGAGGGAGAGGGAGAGGGAGGGAGGGGGCGGCCAACGATGCATGGGGAGGAAGGGCGACGATCGGCGACGCGTGGGGAGGGAGACGATTGGAGCTAGAGGGAGATGAATCAGCGAATGTGATTAGGGATAGGGAATTTTGGAGTCAGGGCTCGGGAGAAAGGGTTGGGGGAGGCCGGGAGGGATGTTGGGTCAGACCGGGTAGCAAACTGATTTGGGGGAGTGATTGGGCCAGGCCAAGGAAGGGATTAGGCTACGTGCCGCCCAATGGACCGCATTCTCAGGCCCAGCCTAGCCCGCCGTTCGTGCTGTGCCGACCTGACCCACTATGTGTCGTGTCATGCCGTGCTTAGACTGTACTGTGCCGACTGGGCCTCGATTCGGCCCGAAAAAGCATGGTCCAAGTCCTAGCTCTAGGTACAGCCAGCTAGAGACAGGCATCAACCATGAGCAGGAAGGCTTTGCAATGCGGCGCATCCGTCGGTCACTACTTGCCTTGCGGTGAATCAACTGCGCCGGACGACTGACGAAAAGATAGCATGCTTGGAGAGTTGACTCTGACAATGACTTAATTCTTCCCCTGTGGACTCATCGCTCGAGTTGTCGTCTTCTTCTATTGCCTTCCGTCGCCGGCGCTGGCCTGCTGCCGCTACAGTGACAGGCACCAGTGGAGCAGGAGCAGGAGCAGCTGGAGCAACACTTTTGTTCATCATGTTGGAACCCTCCTCCGACTGCACGGACAGCAGAGGCCGTGTGTTGGACGGCCTCGAAGGCACTCTTGGATAGGACGAGCTGTGCTTCTGGTTTGCTTGCATGCGATGAAGCCTCTGCCGCCTCTGACTGAGTAGAGTGTTGTATGCAAGAAAAGAAGAAAATGGGAAAGAAAAAGGAGGTGGGGCTCACCTGTCAGAGGAAGAGAAGGAAGAGATATGGTTGAAGACCAACCACAGCTGCACACGGGAGGGGTTTCGATTCCCTCCATGGCGGTGGCAAGAGCGCTGGTGGGGGCGGATCGAGGCGATTCTCACACTGCCTGTTGGCTACGTCATGGGTTCATCCTCATCTTCTTAAGACATCCTCCCCCTTCTTAGCATATAGTACAATGAGTCTCCCCTTTTGTTCTTCCTCTCATCTCTCCCGATTTGGTTGCGGTCTCGGGCCTTGTGGGCGGCTGTGCCGCCGTGATTGAGACTGACGATGCAGGCAGTGAGGGTCTAGTTTCTATCCTCCCTACGCTCTCTCTTTCTTTCTCCTGTGCGCCGCCTCCTCACCGAGGTGACCGAAGGAAGAAGGGCAACGCTCTGTCGAGGTTGATTTCGGCCGGCTCAATGCGGTTGTGGGTGAGTAGTTTGGCAACGTTCTGTGGTTGATTTGCTCCTTGGTGCATTCGGCCGGTGCATCTTGTTGTTGATTCTTGTGCGGCATTTTCCCTATACATCGGCTTCACTTTTTAGTGTGTCCCGAATTGTGGAGTGACATTGTATCTCCGACGACCACGTCCATTCACCGTGGCACAGCGGGGCAATTGGTTTTCTGAGACAGTGCCTTAGCGTGCCTTGTCGTCTGACTCGGTGGTTTTGAGTTCCATCCGCTCAGTGAGTTTGCATTTTCAGATTATTTGCTTTACTTTGCATAGTGTGTCGTGCTAGTGGTAGTTTCAGATTGTATTTGTTTTACTCTAACACTGGGGGGACTTTGCATGGTAAAGATTGTGGGCTTGGTTTATACTCGATGAGTATTTAAGGTCATTGTGAGATTAAATACGACAATTTGGGTATAAGTTTGGTCTTGAGCCTGTAGATTACTTGTTGTTTACTACTTTGTTATATATCACTTGCTAGTTTTGTTCACTGTGAGCTATCAGTTTTATTCACTATTATATATCTCGGTCAATTGCTAATGGCTAGTTGCTTGTTGTCCAGTGAACACTGAACTGTTAAAAGTTTTATATTTCCGGTTAGTTTAGCAAGATTTTATTTGAGCTAAGGGTCTAATTTATTTCAAAGAAATTACCATGTTCAATTTGTGATTGAATCTTGACCTAAGTGGTGAGGAGGCTAAGAATTATTGTTGAGCAGCCCTACATCTGAGAGCAACAAACAATCAATTAAAATCTGAACATTATGCTGATTTTAGTTGTTCACTTTTTCTACCTTTTGAGCATATTGTCACGTTTAATTGACATGAGAAGATTACATGCTAAACTGAATGTTTATATGCCATTTCTATCATTTATATGATGCTGGGAATATGCCTATATGATCATAATTATTGCTGGAATAATTCTAAATATTTGCTAAAATGGCTAAATTTACAACATAGAGTACATGTCACTGATCTGCGAATGGTTGATTCCACAATGTCAAACAATTTCACTTCAGTTAATCCAATTTGTAAGCGTCCACAGGTAAATACTACTAACTAGCTATGAGATGATCATCAACAACGGAAAGAAAAAGAGATGAGGTTTCTTGTCATAGTATCATACTCATACCATGCTGCCTCACATACTAACTAAATTACTCCTTGTTGTAAAATTAGCGGTTTTAGCAAATATTTAAAATTAATTCCAGCAGCATTAATCATAATTAAAATATATTTCCAGCAACATTTAAATGAAAAAATTAACATATAAACATGAAAATTCTCCATGTCATTTAAACAAGATAATATACTCAAAACATAGAACATATAGACAATTGAAATCTACATAATGCTCATATTTAATCGTTCATTTATTGCTCTCATATGTAGAGTTGCACAACATATAATTTTGGCCTTCTCGCTGCTTATGTCAATATTCTTTATTAATTAAATATGATAACACTAAATTAGACTTTGAGCTCAAATTAATGCTTTACTAATATGTCAAGTATTATCTCGTAAACATCAAATTATACTTTCAGTCAACAAAGAATCATGTGATTAACAACACAAAAGGAATCACTATTTTAGCACATATTTTGATGCTGGTATGGATTGGTTGTCTGCATACGCGGGACATGCGAGTTTGATGTATCCCATTTGATATCTCATCATTGAGTTGAGCTCGAGTGATCAAGTCATGACGATGATTATGCCTCTTTTATTGGGGATACTTATCCCCATTTAGGCTAGATTTTCGGCAAACAAAGTATTGATCATCTGATAGTGCACAGAAATCACTAATTTCAGCAATTACAGCAATCACTAATTTCAGCAATTAAGCCAATCAGATAACAGTAGATCAGCAATACCATAAAACACAAATGACCAAGTTCTATTTAGTCACAACCGAAATACAGAAAGTATCAGGACCAAGCTGCTAGAAATAAATTGACAACAATAATCAATACTAATAGCTCAAGTTTGATCTGGTTATCAACTCAATTTTATAATATGACAATCATCCTCATCGAGCAGTTAATTCGAACTCACATTCATTACCAAGCAATATCTCCCACTTCTAGAGTTAATCAAATCAACATAATTTGAAACTTCAACTAGCACAACAGATATGCAAAAGTAATGCAAAAAAAGGAAAACAACAATACTCACGAAGCGGATGGCACTCAAAGCCACTGAGCAGTAAACCGGGTAAGGCACGCCACAAGGCACTAACTCAGAAAACCAATCGCCCCGTTGTGCCGCGTTTGAACGGACGAGGTCGTCAGAGATACAATGCCAATTTGCAATTCAGGACAACAAAATCGCGAAGTAGAGGTACAGAGATACTGCACAAGACCAACAGAAGTGCACTGGCCGAATTCCCCCGAGAACAGCAATCACCATAAACCAAACCAAAGCTCTTCTTCCTCACCGAGATCAAGCCAACAACCGGCCAAAACTAAACCACCAAGCGCGCAAGTTCCCAGTTCCCAAACACACAGACAACATAGAGGGAATGGCCCAAGAATGGAACCAGTAGGATGCACACAAAAAGGAGGTCCAGAGCTCATCACCGACGGCACCGAGACAAGCACGACTGCATGGGAGGTCCAAGAGCCCAAAGCCAAAACCAAATCGGGAGGAGAAGAACCAAGATTTGGGGAAAAAGCTCACTAAATTTTTTAGGTCAAGAAAGAAAGAGAGGAGAGCCTTAAGAGGAGGAGAGGCGAGGCAACCGATGCGGCTATAGCCAACGGCTGGTGCCGAAGCGTACAGGCCGCTGGAACCTCCTGCGCCCTCATCGCTCACGCGAGAAATCCCCACACCGCAAGTGCTCGAAAGCCGCCGCCCCACGCGCAAGACCAGATCCTGCTGGAGACCAGCCTTATCCCATTGGCTTCTCCCACCGACAGGTGGGCCCCACCTCCTTTTCTTTTCATTTTCCATTTTTCTTTTCTCTAATTAGGAAATTACCAAAAAGCCCTCAAAATATCCAACACTCCTAACTAGCTATGAGATCAACAACAACAATAGAAAGAAAATGACGAGGTTTGTTGTCGTACTCATATAATGCTATTGTACATGCTCAGCTACAATGCTCTAGCGAATTTCTATTTTTATTTAAGCTAGCATTTTGAGGCCCTTTGGATTTCTCTGGCTAGCTGAGCAAACCGGAGAAATAGATCTCGAATTTAGATAAATTTAGAAATTTGAATGGGCTCAATCGGAGTTCGGATGCAAAAGATATGGGCTTCAGAAGTTTGAATCTAAAGAAAATACCCTAAAAAGGATTTATTGGTTTTATTCAAATTATTTTTTAACTTAAAAATTAGATTATTGCGCGACGCTAACGCCAGCGAAGGAATTTCCAGAAAAGGATAAAAAAATACTGACATGTGGGAGCCACATGTCAGTCTCACAGCTCACGGTGGACCAAGTCTACCGAACCGATGGATCTGGGAATCGGTGGACCACACACGCGGACACCCACGTGGCTGCTGACCAGGCGCCATGCACACGCCACGTGCGCACGATCGCGGCGGTGGCACGTTGACGCGGCTCGCCACGTTAGATCGACGGCGGCGGCGCTTGGGAACTGATGGCAACGGCGATCTACCGGTGGTGAGTGGTACCAGGAGATAGAGGGTAACGTGGGGATCTCGTAGGTGTGCTCACGGTTGCTTGAGGGTGGCTGTGGTGGCGAGGTGGAGCGGCGGAGAGATACAGTTCGGGGTTGGCGGATTTTTCGAATTAGTAATCAGAGATTCAAAAGATTTTTAACGTTGTGGTGCTTGAGGGTGGACGCGAGCGTGTGAGCAAGGGCTTGTCGGAGTTGCGGCGGCGAGATTCTTCTTTAAGCTCTCCTGGCGTCTAGGGTTCGACGGCTTTGCTAGGGTTTGATGCGAGGATGAGGCTCTCATTCCCTTATATATGGGCGTAGAAGGAGTGGTCGGATCTCAACCGATTCGGAGGCGAAGAACGATGATCGGTGGGGTCCACTCATCAGCGACTGCGGCTCGAGCAAAGGCTCGTAGCAAACGACGTTGGCGTGGTGGTGATCCCCGGGTTTTATTTTGATGCTAAAAGTCCATATTAAGCTTTAAATAAAATTCAATAAAAATTCAAATGGTGAATTTTTCCAATTAGTAACTGTTCAAAAGATTTTTAAAGCTTAGAAAATTGGGATGTTACACTGCGCATCCAACCCTAACACAGAAAACGATGACATATTTCCTGTCGATGACATCCTAATAATAATAATTATCTCTGGAATGCTCGATCCATTGATAGGTCTATTGGAGTAGCTAATTTTGTATCGTTATGTAGGTGACTACGAAGTGCAAGCTCCAAGTGAGATATGCCTCTATTGCCTTAGACACTGCTTGGGGCCATGCGTATCCATCTCGTTCTGGGGCCTTTGTGCACGGTGTAAATATAGTGCCGGGTTTCATAAAAGTAAATGTGGAGGGTGTTCATGCCAATTTTATGGTCGTCCCACTGCGAATGCCCCCAAACGACGAGGTCCTGACTCTAGGGCAAGCCATTAGAATATTCATCTAGTGACCCAAGAGGGACATCTGCCTGAAGCTACTTACATCGGTGTCAACTTCATGGGAAAGTCCTACAATGGTGCCAAGTCCATGGGAGCTACCTACACCTCATGCCCGGTCGACTCTCGTGAAGTTGACCTCTAAAAAGCGAGGCGGCAAGGGCAAATCGAATAAGCATGATGATATCCCCTTCTTGTCGTTGGCCCATAAATTCAAGCTATGCGAGCCGTTGGTTGTCCCGTTAGAGTGCGCTTTGAACCTAGGAATGTCATGCCATAGATTGCATACATGGTACATGGAACATGCCAATAAGAAGGATGGACAATGGCGCTCGGGTGTCAACGTCAAGTTCAATAAGCATCATCTTAACCACGAAGTTCAAGACTATGTCTTCACGGTGACCTTCGAGGACTTGTTCTTTCTCTTCAACCTCGACGCATCACTCATGTGATGCTGGTCACTGTAAGTGTGTACAATCACGGTCTACGTTCGTGTAATACTGATATATGTTATATATAACTCCTTTCTTTTGTGTGTGTGTGTATATATATACACATTATTTCTAAAGCCAAAACATGTGAATCACCGGTAGGTTTCCTCGACCCACACTTCGTCTCCATGCAAAGCATCGAGGAGGATGCATCCTTTGCTGAGAGTTACATGACGACGTCATTGCTAGCTCATCGCGACAAGGAATTCTGTGGATATCATGGGGATATACTCTAGATCTTAGGATGATGTGACAATTAGCAATGACATTAACGGTTTGTCATTTCACGTGTTTTCGAGAAAGTTTCGAGATTGATGTGTCTCGGTGGTCGGGCCCAGTAGCGGCGATCGAGGCCGGTCCAAGATCAGTCCGACCGGACCGGCCAACTTCAGAAGTGAGGAATTGAGCTGGACCAAAAATAGAGGGTGTAGGCAAGAGAGGAGATTCTATTGCACTTGGTCCCATAATTTTTGGAGTCTCCAGTCAAAAGTTCTATTGGATTGAAAATTCCAGTAGGTTTCGATTTTCCAGAGAGGAAATGAAGCTAAGTCATTACTGGCGGTCTGACCGGCAAATAGGTGGCGGTCAGACCGGCCAGGGTGGGCGGTCAGACCGACCCTAGGGGCGATCTGACCGGTTTTCAATTGAAGCGTCGCCCGTCGTGGCGGCGATATTTGGTTGTTAGGTCAAAGTCATGAGTTTCAGAGCATATATGTTGCATGATGCATGTTTTGACTAACATGGTTCAAGTTACGAAGAACTTATTCCCAAATTCGGTTTACTTGTCTATTGTTGTGCAGGTTGCTTGGTGGTCAACGGCGAGGATGATCGGGACTAGGCTTGGAGAGCTGAGATCCAGAACGATCGACGATGTAGAGTGAGGTCAATGTACTCAAGCGTGGTGCAAGATTGGCAAAGGTGACCTATTGGCTAATCCGAGGCGCAAGATGGCGCAAGGTGTAGCTAATTAGGTCAAGGGGTGTTAAAGACGGCACATTAAAATGCGCGCGTATGTGTCCCGTTTGTTTTGGGCCTTAACGGGAGCCCAATTGAGTCAAACTTCTAGAAGGTCTAAGCCTCCACTATAAATAGAGGAGGGAGGTGGCTGCACCCTCGCTTTGTCTCTTTTGCTATTTTTGTAAACCCTAATTTTCTCAGGGAGAGTTTTTGTGGAGACTAGGGTTCTTGATAGTTTGATGTGATTTTCGTGCTCTTAGATTGAGCATTATCCTCCATTGATGGAGATGCTATAAGCCAATATCATATCAATCAATCAAAGGAAAGTTTTATCATGTCTTGTCTCATTGTGTTCTTTCTCTATATTTGATTATTTTGAGTGTTTCTTTGATCCGCGAGTTTTTGATTGAATTCTCCATATGATTTAGCTTTCTGTGACATGTAGAAACCTATCTAGGATCATCTTGATCATCAATCACCCACGAGCAAGTTTTTAGATTAAGTTTTCGTTTTGACCCGGTTTTGAACCCTTCTTCAATCAAACGGAAAAGGGTCGCTATTCTTCCTAGAATTATCAAAATCTTCGATTGGAATAGGTTCCTGACATCATAGAGAAGGTGTGTTCCAAGTTTCATCAAGTTTGGAGTTGTAGATCAAAAGTTTCATCTATTTATAACTTCGTCATCGGGCTGTTTGTGTTACATTCTTGGTGCCGTGATCGATCGCCCAAGGCAACCGGTCGACCGGTGAGGCAATCGATCGATCGCCATTGAGCCAGTGGTCCGACCGGCAGTGCATTGAATTGCTTTAGTCCTTGTTGATTTTTTCGTATTGCTTAGGGGTTTAAATTTGTTTCAATATTAGTCTTCCGCTGTACTGATATACTGATATTCATAGCTTCTATAGGCCACTGGAGTAAAATATTATTGAATCAATTATTTGTGAAAAAGTGAGTGTGCTCCTATTCAACCCCCCCCTCCTCTAGTCGCCTTTTCGGTCTAACAAATTCATACTTTTGCCCTACAACCAGGGGTAAGTTCCGCACTAGTGGCTAGACTTGTTTATTTGTACTTTATAAGCGACACAAACTTATGTTTAATGACCATGGCGACATACTTGTATAGGTTCCACTGGATTCTAATTGTAATTATACCAAAATAGGACAAGGTAATATACTTTGATTCCCTAATGAAGGGCAAATACGACTTATCTGATAATTAATCGACAGGTAAACACATTTCTTCCATAGATAACTCTATTGTAGTGTTTCCTTCCTTTGCAATGGCTAAGGCTAACTTTTTGCAATCACGTAGGTCGTTCGCCGTATATTATGCTAGTGGAGGGAGATTCAAGAGAGATCCTGCAACATGATCTAAATTTTCAAGTATTCGCTAGTACACATTAATCCTATATAACACTTCGTAGTAATGTCTCTCGAACTAACCAATTTTATTTTTGTGGTGCCATCAGCAACCGCCGGGTAACATATGTGGATATTATGTTTGCCACAACATGCAACTACTCGTCGGTTCCGTGAAGACCAATGATCCTCAGGTTTGTCAATCTCACAATAATTATTTTATACTTATCCATTTATATATGCACTACTTTAGTCTTCCTAGCGACAAGTTGCGGCCATCGCTACAACTACGTTGGAACATGGCGAACTCACAAACATTCGAGGACAGTTTACGGCCTTCTTGTTGCGTGAGGTCATCAAACCAACAGGGGAGTTCCACAATATTGTAGATTGAACTTGATTGGGATAAGATTGAACTTAATGGTACATGTGTCCATGTAATTGTTAATGAATGGTTAATTTTAGTCCATTTGAGTTAATTGATTTGTGAAATGGATGTGTTTGTTTCTGAAATATATGTGAATTGGATGGATGTGCTTGTTTCTGAAATAAATGTGAATTGGATATATACATGTACTTGTTATGTTTTTGCTTGTTTCAGAGGGCATGGCTAGCATTTTCTGAGGCTAGCCAATAAACAGAAATAGATTTAGCAATACAAAAGAATATCACAGACAGTTCCTTAGGAAAAACTGTCTGTGATATATCAGCTGTTGTAGACGGTTTTATGTACAAACTGTCTGTGACACATCAGCTGTCACAGACGATTTCATCTACAAACCGTCTATGATAGTAAACTATTACAGACGATTCTGAGTTAATAACCGTTTGTGATAGTACACATCACAGACGGTTCTGAGTTAATAGCTGTATGTGATAGTCCACATCACAGACGGTTCGAAAATCTTCTATGATGATCTTATATCATTACTTATTCATAAATTTATACGACTCACAAAACTGTCTGTGATGACGGTTTTGAAACGTCTATGGCAACCTTTTCTATAATAATGGGCGTAAGGTCTCCGATGGCCGACGAAGTTTCCGTTGGCAACAATCTAGAGGCGGCAGGGCTGCACAGGAGGAGCCGCCGGAGAGTCAAAGAGATAGGGGAGGAGGAAGAGAGAGATGTGGGGAGAGAGTGGCAAGCATGAATCTCGACGTGATTGGGGATGATGCCATACAATTAGCTCACTGGTCTGATATAATACGCAGTCACTATACCTTGCTATAGCCACATGGTTGTAACCAAATCTTACACAACTGAATTTTGAACATTTTGGTGGCAAATTTCCGTACTATAGACCACAGTTTTGGGGAAATTATTCTTAGAACTTCATTGCAAGGTTTTGGGAGGAACATTCTGTAGCTCGCAATTTTGGGACAGGCGATTCAAACGTGCTAAAGCTCATTGATCCTGTAATGAGGATCAAATTACTTAAACCGAACAAGTATTCCATCTGACTGAACTCTCCATAACCCAAATAAGCATTTCTTACATAACACATTAACACAGCGTTCCAGCCGACTGAATTCAGCGGCGTTACTTACGTACCAAGAACAACTGATACAACAATTGGAACAAGGCGACGGATATATCATACTTACCAACGGCTTCATAATCACAGGCCACCGGCCGTGGAGATCCAGGAGGCTGCCAGTGCTAGCAAAGGGATAGCTGCCTAGAATCCTCTCAAGTGAAGTCCTGAAACTTTTATTCCTTAATCTCTCTCGAAATGACCAACATCCAATATACAACAGTATATGATGATTTTTTTCAGATGGAGACGCGAAAATGCAAAAAATAGCTCATGGAGGAAACAAGGCCAAAAAAAAAAAAAACTAGAGCTTTCTCCCCCCCTCAAACCGAACATAATATACCATTCCCCCATGTGTAGTTGCGTTCCGAGTGTCTTGATGCGTCGAACTGCAAAGAATGGTTGCAAGTTGCAACTTCACAGTATACAACTTGTATTCTTATCGGTTGCCTCTCCTCCTCGATGCAATGCGGGCTCGTGGAAGGCCCAGAATAGCTACCAGCCCGCCGATGAAGGATGCAGCAGCTGCCACCACAAAAGCTGGTGCATTTCCACCACCGAAGAGTTGGTCCCACGGCCCACTTCCCAGTGACACAATAATCTGCAGGTACCATTTTCAGTAAGAACACAATATCCTCAAGGTAGCAGTTTCAGTTAAATAAGTCAGCATGCTTGCATGCAGATGAAGGCGGTCTGCACTGGATTCTTGTGATCTAGCTCAGCCATGAAAACGGAAAATGCCTTTTTTTTCTCACCATATCCTCATTTTTCTTTTTCTTTTTTGGAAATAACATGGAAGTGTTGTCATTTGCCATGCTATAAATTACCAATTTATGTTGCTGCTAAATTCTGTGCATCCACACATTCACTTCCATTTTTTTTACGCACAAGTATTCAGGGTTAAATTGAGATAACGCAGCTCATAAATTTTGGAAAAATTAAGTACAAACTAACAAATTTTGAGGACTTTTCAAGATTGGTAGAAAGTGGCAAATGCATAAGTCTAGAAGTTTGGTCATAAGAAGATCGTAAATTGTGCATTTGGCTTAAATTCCATGCTATAGCCCAAACGTGCCAACCTACTATAATATAATGTTCTTCAGCTGATTTCCAATGCTTGCTCAAGGGTTTATCCTACTATATCCAGGGTTCAATTTCTTGGTGGAAACCAGGGGGAAGACCAGAAAAAACACTTAGGTTTGAATTTTGAATGTATAGAGTGATTAGATCATCTGTAGTTGTAATATGGGTGCATATTTTAGTATCCAACAGGAGAAATCTGGAAGCGGTATTCTTATCTAACGCGTAGCTTCAATTCCAAAAGTCATGGGCTTCTAAGTATAGGACAAACCTAACAAAAGTATAGCCGGGGTCCGGGATTAAAAATTCCTGCCGGTTTTCTCGAATTTTGCAAGTTCAAATTTCAATTTTGAAATTCGGCTGGTTTTTAATCAAATTCAAATGATTTTCATCCGGAATTTTTCCGGTTTGAACGGTAACCGGCCGGTTACCGTTCCCGGCCGGCCGGCAGTAAATGGGTACCGGCCGGTTATCTCTTCCCTGGCTGCAACCATCATTTGCCTTGTTCTAAATCTATGCATTACTTGCTTTACATATGTGTGAGGTATGCAATGTCTTTGTGATCCATTGTTGTTAAGTCGTCGACCATTAGTCGACAAATAGGTACACAACCTCCGACTAGTCATCGACTCAACTAGGAGGGCTAGTCATCCCATTGCTAACCGCCCAACTTGCGGCCTACAACCAGCTTGAGAGGGGCAGGAGAGAGGCTTATACGAGGAACCCTAGCCATAGCAAATCAGGCATCAAGCCAGTCTTCCCCACTCCCCACGACGCCACCGCCACTGCTTCGAGGGCGAGCGGAATCCTAGCACTCCGCCGCAGCCGCCCGTGCTACTACGTGCGAGCCCGAGGACCGAATGGAGACCTAGGCCCCCGCCACCGCTAGTCGCCGTCGATCATCCTCCTCGGCCCTCCCCCGTCCACGACGCTGTCGCCACCGCCCTAGCCCCCGCCGCCGCTGCTCTGTTCTGCTCATCGCTACTTCGGCAAACACCAGCCCCTCTCCGTTGTCGCCTCCAGCCTCGGTGAGCACTCCTCTCCTTTCTCTACTACTCTGCTCTGCTTTTCATCCTCTCCTTTCTTGCTCTGTTATGCGCTGTGCTCTGCTCTGCTTTCCTTCCTCCCCTCTCTTGCTCTGTTTTGCAATGTGCTCTGCTCACTCATACTCTGTTTTTCTCTGTGGTCTGCTAGTAGTAGTAGCAGCAGAAACAACAGCTGTAATAGTACCAGTAGTACTAGTAGTAGCAGCAGCAGCAACAGTAGTAGTAGCAAACTACTAGTAGTAGTTTTTGTTATGAAAGCATTGTATATTATCGAAAGGCCCAAAGGGCGATATATATAGGAGTACAAGATAGAGATAAGGATATGTTAGAGATATCTATCTCTAACATATCTCTAATACCTTATCTCTAACATATCTCTAATACCTTATCTCTAATATATCTCTAACACCCCCCCTCAAATGCAAGGCGTATGCAATAGCATTGCATTTGGAAAGGGTTGACACTAAAATATGGAGAATCCAAAGTCCGAGTCTTGATAATGTCGTCGTAGTATGCAGCTCTTGGAAAAATATGTCGAGTATCAAAAGATCTTCTCCCATCCGGTGTCATGCGACAGCTCATAAGGCACAAGGTGCAGGAGCGAAGTCGACCGCGGCAACACGACGAAGAAGATGATGAAACCAACAAATATAGAGAGAGCTGTCAAATCAAGTCGAATAGGAATTGGTGGAAGCATGGCGGCGCAGATCGTAGCCCAAGACGGCGGCGACGCAGTGCACAAGAAGTGCAATGAATGCACAGTGCAAAAGAAGCGCAACGCAATGCACAAGAAGCGCAATGAGGCGCATCACGAGAAGAAGAGCGCGCAATGCACAAGAAGCGCAATGAGGCGCGATGCGTGAAGAAGCGCGACCTTGAACACTTGGAGCGGCGGATCTGCAGCGGCTCGAAGAAAAAGCGGCGGGAGCGGCGGCTGCTGCTATGCATAAGGCAATTCCTATGCTTCTATGACTGACAATAAATTTGTGGACTCGCATGGCGAAGACGAACTCAAAAATTGAGTACTACGGACTTGGATGGACGCAGCGGAAGTAACGACACAAAGAAACCTAAGGATAACTAACAGCAGATACTAGCAGCAATAGAATAGCAGACACTGTAGCAACAATATCTACTAGCAGGCACCTGCACAAGCGTGCCCGGCCACCACATGTGCGACAACCTTCCACCTTGATGTGCAAGACTGGAGGAGAAGCTGAAGCCCGGAGCCGGTCAAACCTTCCACCTTGATGTGCAAGACTGGAGGAGAAGCTGAAGCCCGGAGCCGGTCAAACCGATATCAAGCCAACCGCTCCAGCCATTCTCTCTTCCTTCCACCTCTCTGCTCCTCTCCTCTCGAGAAAACCAAGCGGCGGCGACGGAGTCGAAAAGCTCAAGCGGAGGAACTCGAGAAAACCAAGCAAGGCTCGCGATCAGTGCGCAGCACCTCCTCTCCGAGTCCAAGCCGAGTAACACTGGCGGCGGCACGGATCCGCACAAGCGACTTCGGGAGGAGCAAGATCCGGTCAGGCGCGCGGAGAGGCGCTTCGGCGATGGAAGCGGATGCGCGAACGGGCTCGAGCTTGACGGCGGCGAACGAGCCGTCGAGAGCCAGCCAGAAGAAGGCGTCCGGGAGCGCGCCGTAGACGACCATGTCGTCGGCGTCGTTAGCGCGAGCGGAAGCCAAGCAGTCGGAGGAGCCGGATCTGGCCGAGAAGGTGCGTCGGCGGCGGCACGAGGCCATGACCATGGACGCGGCGCGGCCTCGAGGAGGAGCTTGCGGCGGCCGATCTTGTCGGCGAGGACGATGGAGACGAGGTGGAGACAGGCCGGAGGGCGGCCTCGATCCCTGGCGCCCGGCGCATGACCCGACGGAGAGCTTGCGGAGGTTAGTGGCATGGCGGCGAAGCGCGGCGACACGCCGTCGTCGATAGCAGCGGAGGAGCGGAGCTTATGGCGCGAGCCGAGAGGCGGCGGTCGGCTTGAGGAGGCGAGCAGTTCGCCGAGGCGGTCTCGGCGACGAGGACAGAGCAAAGACGAGCTCGAGGAGCCGGTCGCGTCGGCACCCGCCGCCGCCCGGCACCGGATCCTTCGGGAATCCGGCTTCTTCTTCTTCTTCTTCCTCCTCCTCCCATCGGAGAGCACCGGCGCGGCGTCTGTGGAAGTGCGGCGGAGGAGACCGCCCTGAGCCACGCGGCGCAGTGCAAGATTGGCGTTAGCGGCCGACCCGAACCAACGCCGACACCGATCTGGACTCGCGCGCAGAGGTCGCCCGACCCGTTGGTGGCGTAGTTGTACTCGTCGTTGGTGCGGAAGCTGCCGAACTCCGCCTCGAGGTTCCCCGCCCAGACGTCGCGGATCTCCACGCCCTCGTCGGGCTTCTCTGCTGTGGTGGGGGGAGCAGCCAAAGGAGGCCACCCCCGGGAGTGGAGATTGCTCCTCCCGGGCGGCATGAAGCTAAGCGGCTGTGAGGCTGATGAGACGGTAAACCCTAATGCTCTGATACCATGTTATGAAAGCATTGTATATTATCGAGAGGCCCAAAGGGCGATATATATAGGAGTACAAGATAGAGATAAGGATATGTTAGAGATAGATTCTATCTCTAACATATCTCTAATACCTTATCTCTAACATATCTCTAACAGTTTTGTGCGGTAGTATAAATCACAATTTGACATCTCCATTTCACCATCTACAGGTACCATGGTAGACATTGACGATCCAAGTGGTTGTAGCTGCAGCCACTGGCGCTGAGGCATATGATCCATCCAAGGGGGGGCTAAGTCCAAAGACCCAGCATGGAATATGGGTTTTGGCCATATTTAGAGAGAAAGGATCTCGTCCAATGTACTCTCTGCGACAAGAGGGTCCATGCCGGAGTGGGAAGATTGAAGTGACACCTTGCTGGGGGGTCACAATGATGTGGAGAAATGTCCCAAGGCAACCCCAGAAACCAAGAAAGAGATGCATGACTACTTGAAGAAGAATTAGGAAGTTCAAAGCCATGGTGCTAGATGAGGAGGATGAAGCTGAAGATGAAGGAGAAGAGATTTAATGAAGTTTTGGAACAACTGCAAAAGGGAATCAATCGATGGCTTCTTTTACAGTGGCTGGGCCGCCACAGAAGTATACCAAATCAGTTGGTGATATGCTTCAAAAGACACCAGAAGAGGTTGTTTCTGAGAGGCATAGCTAAGGCACCACTCAACCTACACTTGAGCACTGCACAAAAAAGACAAAGGAACAACAACAAATTGTCGATGATCATGTAGCTGACTTCTTCTATGAGAACGACATACCATTCAACGCTATCAATTCAAGGAGCTGAGAGATTCTATTGGAATCTATAGGGCAGTATGGTCCTGAGAATAAATTGCCTAGTCACCATGATATAATGTTGCCATTGCTTGAAAGGGCAAAGAATAAGACAGATGCCATGAGGAAGGAGCATGAGTTGGCATGGCAAAAATATGGTTGCTCACTCATGTCCGATAGGTGGACCGACATGAGTGGGCATCATTTGATCAATTTTCTTATCAACAGAGTCCAAAAGGTACTTTCTTCTTGGAGTCAGTTATTGTTTCTAGTGAATTAGCTGATGTATGCTTGTTAGCAAGGTTGTTGGAGGAAAAAATTGATTCCATTGGAGGAAATATGCGGACCAAGTCACCATAGATAATGGATCTAACTACAAGGCAACAAACATAATTCTAATAGAGAGGATTCTTAATTTATTTTGGACCCCTTGTTCTGTTCACTGCTTGGACCTTATGCTAGAGGACATTGGGAAGATAGAGGAGTTCACCAATTGCATTACTAAGGCAAAGAGGGCTGCAGATTTATCTATAGGCATGGAAGGATTATTGATGCAACGAGGAATAAGTCAGGTGGTAGGGACCTTGTGAGGCCCACAGCAACTCGTTTTGCTACATCATTCCTCACCTTGGCCAGCATGTTCAAGCATTGGCAAGCTTTGAAAAGCCTCTTTGTTAGTGAAGAATGGAATGTGAACAAATTGTCTACAACAGAACCAGGGAGGACGGCTACACGAATTGTGCTTTCTATGTCGTTTTGGAATCCAGTAAAAAATTTATGAGAGCTTCACAACCACTTCTTATTACTTTGAGGATTCTTGATGGTGATGAGAGGCCAGCAATGCCTGAGATTTGGATGGCCATGAATGCTGCGAAGACAAACATGAACGAATCTGTGCAACATAGGCAAGGTTTACTCAATGATGTGCTAGCAATTGTTAACAAGCGGTGGGGCAACCAAATGGAGCAAAAGTTATATAGGGCAATATTGTTCTTGAATCCAAATGAGTTTTTTGGCATTAAAAAACAATAAAGGACTTGCTACAAGGCTACGATCGATGTTCAATGATGTGCTATGGAAGATAGAGACCGATGATGATAAACGAAGCAAGATAAGTAAGCAAGCTGTTGATTATGAGAGAATAGAAGGTGATTGCTTCACAGAGAAAATGGCTATCAAATATCGAGAGAAAAAGAGTCCTCGTAAGCATAAGTAAATAAGCACAATGATTTCTTAATTTCTCCTTACTAGGCTCTTTATGTTTGAACTTTGAATTGCATTATCTTTTGAAGTTCTTTGGTGGGGTGCATATGGTGGCCTTGCTAATGAGCTCCAATGTTTAGCAAAGCGAATCATTAGTCTTTGTTGTTCGGCGTCCGGATGCGACACCCGGATGTGACAAATAACTAGCATAACTACTTTACTAGTCAATTCAATGAGTCTATGTTCATCGCAGCCGCCTTTGACATGCTTCTTGTATTTTGTGTTTGCAGATGCATACCAAAAAGAGAAACCGTTTAGGTCACAAGAGATTGAATAAGTTGATGTACATTTCATACAACCGGAAAATGGCAAGTGGGTTTCAAAAGTTGTGTGAGCAAGGCTCTAAAGGAAAGAAATTTAACCCATTGATCCTAGAATAATTTCAGTGGGATAATGAATGGATCAACTTCAATGCTAAACTAGTTCATCAAGGCGGTACTGATGGTGGTGATCGTCTAACTTGGGCTCATGTTGACGAAGCCATTGGCGCATCGCGTAGTCAAAGAGGTTGCAATCTTCATAGGAGAGCTCATGGTGATGCTAGCAAGTCTAGTGACCGGCCCATAGGCCCTCATATCACTTACACTCGACGTTCAAAGTCAACGATTGGTTAATGTTGACAAGGTGTAGCACGGCAGTGGAGATGATGAGAATGATACTTTTGTGGTTGATGATGAATAATTGGATGATGATGAGACTCCACCATCTACTCCTTATGTGCGTGGAGCAAGTCGTGAAGAGGGCGGGTTTGAATTGGATGATGACTTGGATGGCTTATTTGAATCATGAATGATCATCGTGCCTACTTTTGCTACTTTCAGACTTAGCAATTTGATGTCCTAGCTATCAATTATCGTTGTTTCTCGTTCAAAACTTGTTTCCTATTAAGTTATGCACTTATGCTTAATGGCTGTAACTCCTATTCAGAACTTAGTTCAGTATGATGTGATGTAACCCCTGTTATGTTACTTTCTTACTTGTCCTATACTTATGTTATTTACTTGCTGTCATATTATCAATATTTTGTTCATTATAATTTGCTGATTCTTTTCTTCAACTTCTAGGGTGTTGCTTCTCAATCAATTTCAAAGAAAGACATTGATCAAGAAATATATGTTCGGATCAAAACAAGTCATCAACTCATCATTATGCTTATGTTGTTCTTCTCTTTATTTCATGATGTACAATATGTATATGTGTTTAATTGTTGCTACAACTTAGTATATTGCATTCCCTATTTATATACTTCCTAGTCTGGCGACTAGCCAGTCGACAAGTCGCCCCCTTCCCACCATGGAACCAGCTGGACTTTGGTTCCATGAAAGTGAAACCTGACTATAGTTGCTCGTCAGTACCAGATTTTTGTAATCAATTCCAACATAATGAACATTTTAGATAATTATCATGTTATTGCCTACCTTGAAGGGAAAAATTCAGTTGTTCAACAAAAGCACATTTTGAAGCTAACTTTCAGTGGTATGTCTCACGAATTTGGTTCACTGTCATTTTGGAGCGCATTTGCATTTCTGCAACTCTAGAAAATGCTATACCACGGATATCTTATCCAAAGCTAGTCAATTCTAAAATTGTGTTTTGGTAAAAGTGCCATTACCCAACTGTGTCAGTCCATTATGATCTAATGTGTCAGTCCATTATGATCTAAACTAACATGCTGTACCACCATAACACATTTTAAAACTACTTCCAAAAGCTATAGCTCACAAATTCGATTTAGTAACATATTTTGCAGCATATTTATCTTGCAGTAACTCATTGAAAATGCTACAGCTTAAATATCTGGCCCAAATCCAGTAGACCCTGAAATTGTGCTTTTGGCTAATTTATGCTACAGTCCATGGTGTTAATGTATTATGATCCAATGAGTTCTAAACCTGATATATGCAAACACTTTTGGAGTGGCAACGAGTAGAGGTTAAATCTTTGGAGTTGTAAATCATAGAAGCAGTAACTTTGGAATGGCACTCAACTAAATTATCTGTTATATAATAGTTCAGAGATCAGGATTCAGGGCAATTCAAGCAATCCTGAACTTCTAATCTTTAGGTTCATTTATCATGTTCTAACTCACAGAATCAGGCCTTCTATAGACTCGAAAGTGGATCTTTTCAGTATGGTCTAGCATGATGGTACTCACCAATTTGATATATATACAATTGATTATGAACTTGTAACTTGTGAGAGCTGATTTGTCACCCTGTAGCTCACAAATACCTACCAGTTTACATTCAGATATGGTTTTCCCCTGATTTGTTGTGTTGAGTTTCAATCAAGTATTCAAATAAACAAGTTTGAACTTACACCTCACTACAAACGGTACAAAAGCAGGTTTTCCTAGCTTAGACCAGGGTTAAAATGACTGACTATATGGGATTAATTTCCATTATCTGAAGTTGCTAATATAGGCATTTGATCTCAAGACGTTCAAGTATTTCTTTTTCCTGAAGGTGCATGCCCTAACCAACTCTTTGTCATGCTAGCTTGCAATAAATTAGGCATTTAAACCATTTCTTAAATTGGGCTCCAGAACTGATAGTCATGTTGAGCACATGAAGTCGGGTAAGTTTTCCTTCGTTATCTGCTCGTTAGTTTAGGAGGCAATTTTCCTGTTACTGCTCACAATTGTAGTGGCTTCCAAATATGCGTAGGAATGAACCAACCCCAAATGCAAACATAAAAAAAGAGGTAGATACCTGTGGTATGACAATAGCTAAATTGAGAATGCCCATTGCTAGACCTGCAAGGGGAAACAATACTTTGTAAGAACAGAAATCCAAGATGATACAGGCATACAGTTGACTCAAAGGAAAATACCTTGGCCAAGCCCCAGGTTTTCAACACGACTAGCAGCCATTGCATATGGTATACTGTATGTGATCTGCGATAATAAAAACGAATCAATACCCAAACGTATAACACAGGAGAGAACTGGAAGAAAATTTTACTGGTGAAAAAACGATTCCGTTACTCACCGCCAGGGGTGCTCCTAGAATTGTAAAAACTACCAGGGAAGCAATGACAATGCCAGTTGGAGGTACTCCACTGGGTGGATAATCCATATTCTTTGCCACATATGTTATTACAAGCATTGCCACGAAGCACAAAGCCATTACGATATTGGAGACACCCCATACAAGTCCAGCTCCCCACTTCCTACATAACTTTTCTAGTACAACTGAGGTGAATCCAAGAAGGACCGAGTTCAGCATTAGACCGAAAGAACCCATTCTCACACCATCATGATAGCTTTGAGTCTCCCCTGGGTTGTCTGGGCTTCCCCGGTAGATTTCTCGACCCATCCAATCGGTGTCAAAGAGGATAAAAGGAAACCATCCAATCCATGTAAGGGCAGTAACAATCAAAACCATCCAAATCGGTAATGTAAAGTATCTGAACGATCCAAAAAGTTCCCAGAGGAAGGCTTCCTGTTCGTTGCTTGGATGTTCTGCTTCATCACTGCCAAAAGATTGAGGCTCTTGCACTGATGCTACAGTAATGTATGTAGTAACCACCAGCATGATAATATCGAGAAGAAAGGCAGACTTGAGGTTGGCACAGCTGATGCTGCAGGATGGCGTAACAGTGAAAGGAAATATCCTGTACCAGCCACTGTATGCTCCAGCGGCATATCCGAGTATGTTTCCCAGTGCCATGAAGAGTGAAAAGTAAGCATTAGCTATCCGGGTCCTCCTTGGGTCATTCTCTGCAATAGAAAGGATTAGAAATGAGTCATTGTAATATTCCGAAACGCTTTTGAGAGAGAATTAAAAGAATTAATGGGGTTTTCCAAAAAAGGGAGAACCTGAGCAATGGGCTTCTGGCCCACGGCACCTTGGCCCAAGGTGGGTCAGGAGCAAATAAAAGGGCCGAGGGGGCCGGCAGCCCTGCCCTACCCACCACACCACACCCCCTTGCCGCATGCCCCTCCCCTGCCAAGCCCTAGGGTGCCGCCGCCATGCCCCTGTTTCCGCACCACCGCCTACTGCCGGCCGCGGTGCCGCCACCTCTGCTGCTGAGCCGTGCCGCACCGGTCGCCGTTGCTGCTGCTGAGGGGAAAAGAGGGCCAGCAGGAGGAGAGGAGGAAAGGAGCAAGGAGAAGGGGAAAATAGAAGGTTTTTGTGGTTTCCCGTGATTCGTCGTAATCGTTAAGGGTAAACTCTGTTAATCCCTAGGTTTTGCCATGGATTAGTCGCTGTTAAGTTTGTAGATCGTTTTGATTAGGGGGGAAGTTAGTTTTCAGTCTGCCCTAGTTCGTCAAGGTTAGGTGTAGAACTATGCGGGGGCGATTTGGGGTATTTAGGCTCGGATTCAGAGATCGGTCCAATTAGAGAAAAGTTAGATAATGTCGTTAGCTTTCTAGGAAGGTCTGGATCATTAGAATCGGAGTAGCGAACGAAAAGATACGGCCTCGGGAAGGTAGCTGTCCAGAATCTAGACGTAGCTAGCAGACGTCATGAAGATAGGTCAATTTCATACAATAGATGGCATAATTAAAATATGGTAACAACTTGAATAATGTAGGAAATTTTGCGTAGTTTCCAGAACTGGTATCGTTCATATATTTTCAAGTTTTAGAATTAAAGATATAAAATTGTGAAGCGGACTGTCCTGACAGATTCTGGGACGGTCTTCGGGGAAAGAAACGGGCAGAAAACGGTTGAACTAGAGGTTCATCATAACTAGGAAGTTGTAGGTTTTTTTGTGATGATTCCAGAAAGTCTTGGATGATTGAATTTGGAGTTCGGATGAATAAGTTAGAGCTATTGTACTATTGGGACAGCGGGTAGTGCGTCCAGTAGTTTTGAGTTAATTGGGTCAGTTTGGAGTAGACTTGCGATGACGATAATGGTAAAGTGTGAGTGTTGTAATGTTGTGATTTTGAGTTGTGTAGTACCATGTTTGTTCAGGGAGTATGGTCTCTAGTGCTTTGCCGCAGCCTCACTATCCAGCTTCACAGGGATAAAGAGGCAAGTGCATCGTTGGTTGATCGTTGTATTCTTTACCACTCATTACATTATATTGTTCATGCTTTTATCTTATTTAATTGCAAACAAGTGAATGGTTATGAAATTAATCGTACTGATGCATTTGAGAATGTTGGATGATGGTTATATTGATGAACCTATGAATAATTGTGCATTCATAAGTATCATTGCATAAGAGAATATGATCACGGTGATCACAGACCTCCAAGGGAGTAAAGGTCCCCGGTCCTTGAGGAGGACGGGCTTAAGAGTGAACATTATCGTGAGTGTTCACTTACGCTATACCGGTATACGCGAAGGAAGTGCACGTGGACATGTAGTATAGAGATACATTGAATGAAAAGATAATTTAATGATTTGAGTAAGAGAATAAAGAAAAGAGAACAATTGATCTTGATAATGATATGGTTTACAGTTGATTAATCATTGCTCATTGTTTATTATTGTGCTTGCTGAGTCATGGACTCACCCTTGCTCTATTGTTGTTTTTAGATGACCGTTAACAACGTTACGCATGGGAATAGCTAGCATTGGCGCAGCACCCCTCATCCCTTTTGCTCACTTATTGCTAGTAATTGACCCCACCCACTACCATTTGTTTATTTGCTCACTTATTGCCTCCTCTTGGCCTCTTCCTCCTCTCATTCTCCATTTCCGGTAGCTTCTCTTCCTCTCATTCTCCATTAGCTCAAGCAAGCACCAAGGCAAAGACATCACAAGCAAGCACAAGGGCAAGCACAAGGAAGCAGCGGGAAGCGCAAGACAAGCACAAGCAAAGGTCAGAAAGTTTTTCTACTTGTCGAGTTTTGAGTTCATTGTTTGTAGGGAGTAAGGACTAAGTAGAGATTGTAGTGTAGAAAACCATCTTGAATGCATTTGTGGAGGGTTGCACATTTGGATTACTAGTGGTTAGCATTTGTGGAGGGTTGCACATTTGGATCACTAGTGGTCATGTGAAAGGCTATAGCATGTTGTGTGTATGAGTGTATGCAAGACCACAGAATGCTATCCTTGCATGCTGTGTGAAATTGTGAATCAATGTGTAAGTCCATGCATGTTGTGTATCAGTGTATGCAAGACTACAGAATGCTATCCATTCACAAAACAACATATATGCCTTCAGTAACCTGCATAGCATATATCCATATACGGAAGATGAAATCACTTGTCAATATGATCCATGACTAACAATTTTCATCATGTCTGGATTATTGTAGGTGATGACTTCTAAATCCATCAATGTTTGGGACCATGGAGAGAGACTAGGAGGTCTTTGGTTGGAAGTGCAGATATTGCAATCTAACAAAATCAAAGGAGGTGTCACCCGCCTAAAACAACATCTTCTTTGGGAGACAGGGGATGTTGTTGCTTGCCATGGGTTTCGTGAAGTCAGAAGGCTCATCTTGGCAAGTCTTGAAGAAGCGAAGGCAAGAAAGAAATCTCTTCAAGATGAGCATTGCGAATGGAGGAAGCCGCAAGAGAGCACAGAGCTCGTGGTCCATCATATGAAGATGCATTTGATGATAACGAGGAAATGCAAATGGAATGGGCTCGTCGGAGTCGATAGAGTTACATCGGATGCAACAAAGAGCTAGAGCGAGGTGCGACGTTTGAACATGGTGGTGGTAGTGGAAGTGGTGCGGGAAGTGGGAGTGGAAAGGAAGTGGAAGTGGTAGAGGTAGTGGTACAGAAGCAATGCTTTTTCAAGGATGTTTGGCGTGTCACGATCCATGAGAGTTGATCCCGATATTTTTGTGATCGGGCACCGTCAACCCGCATTGATACAACACTTAGCGGAGAAGCAAAGTCAAAACTTGGGAAAATTTGGTCAAAGTGGTTCCATAGTAATGACATTTTTGGAGTTAAGGCCGAGTGTCCTTATTTTCGTGCCGCCATCAAAGAGACACAAGAACTTGGCCAAGGGTTCCGTCACCAAGAGGGCATGAAATCGATGGGACATATCTTGATGCCAACGAACAAGAGGTCAAGGAGTACGTATCACAGTTCAAAGAAGACTGGGATATATATGGGTCTCTATTATGTGTGATTCTTGGGGTGGGCCTACACAAATGAGTATCATTAACTTTATGTTGTCTTGCAATGGAAGAATGTTTTCCATAAGTCGATGAATGCAATCAGTGACATACAAAATCTTGACTTTTTGTATCGTGAGATTCGTAGAGTTGTGGAAGAAGTTGGAGTTAAACATGTCATGCAGATTGACCGACAATGGTGCGAACTATAAGAAAGCATGCCAAGCGGTAATTGAAGAGTACCCAACTTTAGTGCAGCAAAGATGTGCGGCGCACACCGTCAACCTCATGTTGAAGGATATTGGTCGATTCGAGGAGGTTGATGCAGTTGTCAAGGCGGCTAAGAGGATTTGTCGGTTCCTATACAACCACGATCGCCTCCATAATGACATGCGCCAACAAATTGGAGGGAGATAGTTAGTCCAAGCATACAAGGTTTGGAACCACATTCATTTTCTTGAAAAGTTTTAGGGATAGAAAAGCAAAGTTCACGAAGTGGATGGTGTCGGATGTATGGAGCTCCAACCATTTGAGCACGGACCAGGAAGGAGAATATATGTATTCTCGCTTCACAAGTAGACAATGGTGGTCCGGTATGGATTGGGTCATAAAATTGGTAGAACCAATTTCCGAGCTACTCGGATATGTCGACCAACGTAAACTCGCAAGCGATGGCGGGAATGGTTGAAAAGAGCGTCTGAACTCAATTTGAACTTCAAGGCGCATTGAAGAAGATGATGCCACTTATTGTCGTGTCATAAAGATTGTTAATAGGAGAATTGCAATGATGAAGGACCGCATTACATAGTTCGAGCAAGTTCATAGTTTCCTAAATCCAAATAAATATCACATATTTGTTGTATTTTTTCTAACTCTCTAAGTGTGTTTGTTTGCACAAAGATCGTTCTTGAACCCGCGGAGACCGCTTCTATAATGTGGGAAGAATCCACTCGTCGCTTCCACGACAATGGCGATTCAAAGACTAGCCGATACACCCGAGGACGCATGCAGGCTCTAGGCGAGCTAGAACAATACCGTGTCGGCGAGGTTTATTTGCTTCCAATGAGGCTCACATGAGTGCTAATCGTCATTCTGCGGTAGGTTGTTATGAACATACATATACATGGAAAATGACCCATCACTATTAGTTTAACACAAATTTTATGTTACTTGTAGCTACATGGTGGATGACGTTTGGAGCCTTGGAACATCGACATTAACAAAATATGCCTTGTGGATTGTCTCGCAATGTGTTTCGTCCGATGGATGTGAAGCGAAATTGGAGCACATTTGCATTGGTACATACACAATTGAGGAACCGTCTTGGATACAAGAAACTACATAAACTCGTGTATGTCCACTACAACTGAGGCTCCGCTTGCAAGAGCATGAGACTAGAAATGAAGATAGGGATGTAGATCCTTTTGGCGATCTAATCAATGTCACTCTGTCGACAGAGAGAACCCAATCCACGAGTGGCTTGATAGCTCCATGATACAATCAGAGCCCTACTAGTCGAGGAAGGTGAGCCCCCATGCCATCTGATTGTAGTTGATGCTATCCCGAAAGGAATTGAATAAAGCACTAGATGATGAACCATTGAAGCGATGGGCAAAGAAAAATATTGGCAAGAGTCATCTTGGGAAAAGGAAATATTGTAGCCAACCAAGCTGAAAAATTGGTGAAGACTTTGCCTCACTTACACAAGCAGGAAACAAGTGCTCGACGGGAAGAAGAAAAAAGGCTATTGAGGAGGATATTGTGGCAAGCGGCGAAGAAGAAAGAAAGTCCGCCATCGATGAAGTCCGATACCAAGAGTGCAGTGATAGTAGCTCTCCGTCGTCAGATGATGGTGCTGATGGTGGGCTGCTCATGATGCGAGGCAAGACCAACCATTGGAATTCACATGCGAGCAAAACTTCACGCATGCTACTCGGGATGAAGACCACGGTTGTCATGCTTCAAAACAATATCATAAGACCTACACGAGGGTAAGGGTCGCCAAAAGATCAATCTCACCACATGACTCTTCTTCCTATGAATCGCATGCTAGCTCAAGATCCACTCGGACTTATGGACGTCGAGATGTCAATCTATTGCCTTACGGAGATGATTCTCATTTGTCGGATGTCTCTTCCGATCCTAGTTTCCATTACGGCCTTGTGTCCTTCAATACCAATGCGTAAACGTTTACCATGGGTCGAACCCACATATTACCAACAACTTTACAATCATTGGTTACAATATGCACACTAAACACACACTTGGGATCAATACAAGGCTCACCTAGCACAATTTGAAGGACTTATACTCTATGATAACAACGACTACATTGCACAACCTTGGCGTTTCGACAATGTATTGGTATGAATTACTTCTCATTATTGTTTTTGTATGCTAGTCAAGCTATCGTTCATTATCATTAGCTTATGTTTTTATTGTGTTACATGCTTTAGAATACTTGGACGAGAGGATCGCTCCGAGAGTGAAGCAACCAAGGATGACTTTTATGTACATCTTGAAACATTTCCCATTAATATTTGCATTATTCTAAATTTAAATTTCATAATTACCATTTTCCCAAATTAGGTTTTTCCAGGTTCGGCCAGATTCTGCGTGTAAGTAAAATGTGGAGTTCAAAAATTCAAAATTTGAATTGACCGGTTTTTTGAAATTTCGAAATACCATGTAGCAACGATTCTGGTCTGCATTTCAGTTCTGGGATTTCATCCGGTAGCGAGATTTCAATCCCTACTTGGAACCACGTCATACATTCAATTACTTGAAACAGTGGCCATGGGATATTTTATTATAGTGATGAATTATAATTAGGATTTGATGTTATTGCTTAGCCCTAGCTGATTGGTTGGAGTTGATAATTCATTTAATAGACTTGATTAGATTGGTTTTGCGTTGATGTTTGCTTAATATCTTGCCATGCTTCTTAAGAATTAATTATTCATTTAATAGACTTGATTAGATGGGTTTTATCATTGATATGTTTGCTGCAATTTAGTGTTAATTATTGTTAAAATTGATAGTAAGTGGAGCTTAGTTGCATTCTAGGCTCCGTGTTGGACCGAACTGTTACGGTCATTTATGAGGTCTAACATATAGCATGGCTGGCACAAGCCTGCCTCAATGCTGGTTACAGTTGAACATATTATCTGCACAAATGGATCTAAGTTGAACCTGCCACTATAGCAGTTAACCGAGAAAATTTCAGGAAGGCGCATATAACACGTCAAGCCCCAACTAGAGTTTCAGAAAAGCTCCCGTAAGCTCAGGTGTGCACATTTCGGGAGGGTGCATCTAATCACACGTCAAGTACCAACCAGAATTTCTGAAAAGCTCGTCAAATCTCAAATGTGCACATGCATTGGACAACAGAGATTGTGAGCCCAACAACCTTGCCCAAACAGAAGATCACAAAAAACATATCATATTTTTAACTGATATTTACCCAGGAATTCCATCACCTCCATGGCCACAAGCACACCCGGATCATGCCATCTCATTGTAGTGTCGCATCAGATGTTGCCTCGTAGCGTACAAGCCAATAGCAAGACCACATCCAGAAACCACTGCCAGCCTTGCATATTAACCAGGGGCCCTCAGGGAACACCTGGCTGTTGACAAAAGATGCCCTCTACGTACAAGCCAATAGCAAGACCACGTCCAGAAACCACTGCCAGCCTTGCATATTAACCAGGGGCCCTCAGGGAACACCTGGCTGTTGACAAAAGATGCCCTCTATGATTCTAAACTTGCAATAGTACTGTATCACTTAAATATCTCCCTCTACATACGCCTAGCTCAATCCGAAAGCGATCCCTTGACCTCCACACACGTATCATTGATCCCACATAAACAAAACAAACAAAAAAACGAAATAGAGAGGGGATGAGGGAAAACAACAATTGCAATTGGTGGTGACATTTGTACCAACCCTAAACCCTATTCAAAGATTGCATTGTGTAAAGGAGCGGTGAACCCCATTAGGACTGCTATGTCATTATTTGGTTCGTGTTGTCCAGCTCTCGAAACCTTGATGCTGATAATAGGCCAGCTGGCAAGGCAAAAGAAAAGCACCCCACTATATAAGGGAGTTTAGAGGGGCAACTAAAATTTGTTACGCCGACCAGCGTCGCATCGGAGCAAGAATCTCAACTAAAAGGGCAAAACGATAGGCAGGCAGGACCGCCCCCCGCTATTCTCTTCTATTCTCTTCTCTTCTCTTCACACGTGCGCGCGCGCAACAACAAAAAACAAAAACAAAAACAAAAACAAAAAACGAGGAGGAACGTTTTGCGGTTTACCGCTCATCGTCTCGCCAAATTACAAATCCCAAATCTCTCGCCAAGAAATATTAAGAAGCGCTTGGAATTCGCCAGGATCGCTTGCGACGGAAGCGAGAATAATCTGTCATTGCGAGACACGCAAGCAGGCAGGCAAGAGCCTGAATTTGCGCTGAATTGCAACAAGACCTCGCAACGCATCTGTTGACTTGCGTTTGGTGGGCTAGACTAGGCAAGAGAGGAGGAGAAGAACTGAAGAAGACGAAGGCTCAAAGGTAAGGAAGAGAAGTTATTTACCGGTGAGGTCGGCGAGCAAGGCCCTGCAGGGCCCCTGCGTTGCGTTGTTTCCGACGTCGAGGAGCCAGAAGCCGATGAGGTAGACGATGATGGCGCCGAGGCGGGTGGAGCCGGGTTCGACGGGGTCGCCGAAGAGGCGGCCGAGGTCGGCGGAGAAGCCGACGGTGAGGACGGCGGCGGCGATGGATGCAGCCCCGGCGGCGATGAAGGGGCGGCGGCGGCCGAGGGGGGAAGCGGCGGGGGCGATGCGGTCGGAGAGGTGGCCGACGAGGGGCTGGACGAGGAGGCCGGAGAGGGGCCCGCAGAGCCAGACGAGGCTGGCGAAGGCGTGAGGGATGCCGAGCTCCTGCACGTAGGGCGTGAGGAGGGAGAGCTGCAGCGCCCACCCGAACTGCACGCCGCACGCCACCGACGCCGCCCGAAGCAGCTTGCGCAGGGGGACCTTCCGCGCGGGGGGCGCAGCGGCAGAGGTCCCGCCACTGGTGTGCGGCCGCCGCGGCATGCCCTTCCTCCTCCTCTGACCTCCGGGGTGGGGGGGTGGGGTGGGTCGTGTGTCTGAACTCCGATGAAGAAGGGAGTAGTATCTGAAGCAGGCCAGGCCAGGCCTGGGAGGGAAGGAGCAACAGGATAGAAAGAAAAAAAATGGCTCGCTAGCCTCCACGGCAACCGCTGCTGACGGACGGAGTGGCGCAGCGGAGTGGAGAGCGGAGAGGACTCGAATCGTTTTCCTCCTCTTCTCTGGCTATCAGCATTTAGACATGCGGCTGCAACGCACGTCGCGGCTAATATCCGAGATTTTTTAATAATATATTTTTTTTAAAAAAAATACAGAAATAAATAGTCTAAATATATATATATATATAACTAGAACACATTGTCACTATTTCGATTGACGACAGGGTCACACAGCCCGGCTAATATTCAAGATTTTTTTAATAATACATTTTAAAAAGAGAATTATAGAAATAAATAGTTAGAAAAGAAAATGACAAAACTATACCACTATCGCCAACCTGTCACTGTTTCAATTGACGACAGAAAAACTATCGCCCATAGAACATGGTCATGTCACCATTTCAACTCTCTATCGCCAATTCGATAGACTGAATCCCTGAATTGCTCTTTTGTCGACGATCAAATCGCTGATCTTATGAATATATAAATGAAAAGAGGAAAAATGTGCGTAACTTCTGGGAATGGATCTAACTTGCTCTTTATTGCTATGAACTCACAATTACAAACACTGGGAGTATCTAAAAACACAACACTTTGCTATATCTTGCTTGATGTCTTCTGCTTGTGCTGTCTATTCTGTACCCCGTGTCCTCTGTCTCTGTCCATCCTTCTATGATCCTCCTTAAATAGTTGATGAAGCGGTGGTAGTTATCCCATGAAGAGACATCCGTTGGGGAGCGACGCGCCTGGTCGGGAAGAGACGGCAGTTTGGCGGTTCCACTAAGCAGTAAAGGCGGTGGTGGTGGCGTCAATCGCTCTGCGGTTAATGATTCAGGAGACGTTAAATCATCAGCCGTAATAGTGTTGTATTATGTGGAATATGAAACACGTGGTTCATTCATCACATAGTGAGTGGCGTGGTCGGAGACTCGACCTAGACGCCTGTTCATAGCTTTACGAGCACTTACCTGGCCGTGGACTAGGTTTGGAACTTTGTCCAGGCAGTATTTATTATATAACTTCAGTAATACCTACGACCAGTTAGGTCGGTGGTCTTAGAAGTTACGACCACGAAGACGTATGGTCTTTATCATATATTAAGATAATATATGAATATTTTAATCCTCAACAGCTAGCCCCCGAACTTTTAAATGAATGTTGGTCGTGCGGACACGTTCTCCGATGCAATCATATCGAACAGACCTCTCATTAAATGCCGTGAGACTCGAGGCGGTCTGTATTCATTTTAAAGTTGAGAAACTGCTTTGGAAAAAGGAAAAAGCATTTCTGTCCGTCAGGCGAAAAGGTATTTGCCCGTTGGACTTCTCGAAGAGTCGATTCTGATGAAAATATCTATAAACGACCCGGTGAGTGCTTTAAACCTTTACACCTCTATCTCCAAGAAAATCTTCCTTGAGTTCTTCACCCAAAAAGGAAAGCATCATGTCGGACCATCAAGAAACTGGTCGATCTCCGATCCGAGCGAGAGAAGATTGGAGAGTTTGGAGAGGTTGGGTTGCTACCCGACAGAGTTTGATTTCTTGGAGATCGGCTTTTGGAAACCATCGCCAAGCGGCGAGGAGGGAGAAATCCCGATGTTCCTCGCGTACGTTGAGTGCGGGCTCAAGCTTCCAGCACATTCTTTTCTTTCTCAAGTGCTGGAGTTTTATGAGGTTGAGTTGATCAACCTTGCTCCCAACGCCATTGCAAACCTAAGCATCTTCGTCTACCTCTGCGAAGCATACTTGGGGATTCCACCGTCGATGGAACTCTTCAAGTACTACTATCGGATGGCGAACACGAAGAAAACGACCGGCACCCTAGGGAATGTACCCTAAGGCTTCATGGCAGAAGGTCGACGAGTACATTCGTATGTACTCAAGTCTTCTTGGTCGTCATGGAAGAAAAGTCGGTTCTACATGAAGGTTCTGCGAGAAGGCGGCTGTATTACAGTGTAAGAAGGCGGTCGAGAACTCGCGTTGGCGTTCCTCCTCAAAGAAGGAGGGGGAAGTTGGGAGATGGGTTGAGGCTATCCATCTCTTGGGTGTCAGAGGTTTAACCTCCTGGCACGTTGTAAGGGACTTTTCCATTAGGAGGATTAGTCTTTTAAAGATCAGGGCACGTTCGATGCTCTGGTTCATTGGTGGCGACGATGCTATCGAGGATTCTCGATCCGTAATTTTTCGTAAAATCCCACTGCATTATTTTACGAGTTGATCATTTTCACAAAACTAAGATCTTTCATTTGTAATCGTAGTCTTGTCTTCTGAGGACGTCAGAAACAGGATCAAAATGATCTGTGCTGGCGAACCTGATGACAAGGCTAGCTTTCCCTTAATCCTAGCACTTGCTGGTGCCGAGGAGAGGACTGAAAGACTTAGGGTAAGTGTATTAACTTCTTTTCACCTTTCCAGTTATTTTCGATCAGTTTTAATCCTCTTTATGTGTAGTTGGTCGGACTCAAGATCAACGAGGCTACGGAGACATGTGAGCCTATTGATTATCCGACCAGTCTTGTGATCGCTGAGGGCAGCGATCACGCTGAGGTAAGCAACTAAAAGAAATAACCTTTGCAAGATGAAGTATATTCTTCACCTGATTAACTTTGTTTGTTAATACAGGCGGTAATCACTGAGTCTCGTCTAGTTGTCTATGAGACAGCAGTTCCTGAGACCAGTGAAACTACACTTTCTGATCCAGGAGTTAGGGACCTTGCTCTTAACCAGATGGTCGAGAACATTGCTTCTGATCTCCTGATCGGGAGTGTAGAGAATACAATTGAACCTACCAGTTCGGAACTGGTGGGAACAATTGGAAAGAAAAAGAAAACAGTAACGGATTTTAAGTCAGGGCGCTATAAGATCAAGACTAAGAAAACAACCAGGTATGTACAATTTTTATATGAAAAACATACCTCGTATATTCCAAGTAGAATTGAACTTTCTGTTTCTCTCGTACAGATCTGCTGAATCCCTGGTCGCTTCCGACCAGTCGCATTCAACAGTCAGCGATCGGAAGTGGTCCCGCCATTGTCTTCCTCAGGTAGGACATCTTGAGGATGATGTGGTCGGAGGAGCCCCCGAGCCAACTTTGGCTCTGGAAACTGAGCTAGATCCCGTAGTATTCACTATGCCGGCAACGGAGGTAGAGACCATCACGATCTTCCACAGTTCCAAGACGAAGGTCATCCTCAAAACTAACAAGTTTCCTTTCTCAACTCGATTTGCGCGAGTAAGGAACTTGATGATTATTGGGGAAGAATATCGGATCGCTCGACGCAGCGGCCCGATAAAATTTGTACCGATTACAATGATGTCGTAATTCGGGTAAGTGTCTTCAATCCTCTCCATAACCTTTCTCGATGTTCACAAGAAGGTTTATGGAAGAAATGCTACTTATGCAGCATATGATCGAAAACCTCGCTACGGTCGGAGGACTAACCGAGCGAGTTAGGATATTAGAGGAAAAACACTCTGAGATAGAGAGTAAGAGTTCCTCTTCTTTTCTCATTAAGACTTTCCTTTTATTTATTCTCCCTTATCAAGAATTCTTTTGATAGACTTAGAGAAAATAAAAGAAGATGCTTTGGCTGAAAAGGCCAGAAGAATAAAGCTTGAAGAAGAACTTCAGGCTAAGAACCGGTCGATCGAAGTCTTGACGACCAGCAATAAAAAGCTTTTGGATGATTCCAAGAAGATAGAGGAAGGTAACTAGTCGTAGTCATGAATTAGTATGTCTTCCAATCTTTTTACTTAATACTTGCTTTGTCTATGCAGAACAAAAACAAGCATTGACCAGAGTGAAGTAAGCTCTGGAATTTGAGCAAGACAAGGGGGCAGCTCTCGTGCTTAGTTTGGATGAGAAAATCACCTCGCTAAACAAAATGCTCTTTGACATGGGCGCGGGATCAAGCTTGCCCTCCTTGAGTGACCCAATAGAAAAGGTCAACTTCCTAGGCTCTTTGTTGGGAGAGCTCAAGGTTTTGCTCAAGACTACTAGGGAGAACTATGCCCACTCCGTTAAGGAGTCTATGGCCTGTGGAGTCAGTCTTGCTTTGGCAAAGCTGAAAGCTTCCGAACCATCAACTAACCTTCAAGCCATCGAAGAGGATTTCAACTGCTTACCCGCAGAGGCAAATCAGATCCTCGCAGAGATGAAACCTCTAGGCGAAAAGGTCGCAGAAGAGATGGAAGTCGGATCTCCATCTAGCAGTAGTTAGCTTAGGCATTCTCTAGTAGTTTAGCTGCAAGAAAAAACAATGCAACAATGCATACAATGTAAAGACTTACCTTTCTCTTATCAAAAATGGAAAAAGTTCTTTTATTCATCCGGTCGACTTGTGAATTTATGTCTTACCTAGCCCCGGACTGTTATATAGTAGAAGATCTTTACTATATAATAGTACTACCTGAGGCCAAGAATATAAATCCAAATCTCAACCATTACTTGTAAGCATGTACTGATCGGTAAAAAACTGATCGTGTTAATACTAGGAAACCTTTATGGTCGGAACCGTGTAGGTTTCGGCTAGTTGTAAATCTGTTTTTAATGATCGAAGTACTTTACTAAGACAACATATGGTCGGAAAAATAAAGAATTCTCCTTGATAAGAGGAAAAAACATGAAAAATATATGTTAAAAGCAGACAAGTGGTTTTACTTCTATGCGATGCTCAATACTGGTCGGAATGAACCTAGCTAGGAAATAAAGGTATAAAATACATTTCGCAAGACGTGCTCATGCTCTTAGTCCGACTGGCAGCGAGGATCGTAGGAAAAGACCGTCGCTAGGAAGCTCCTTCCAGTGGGCGGAACCACGTGCGAAAAAGGAGAGACTTCGACTAGGAGGTTTTCCGTGTCCCGACCAAAGAGCCAAACAAGAGTAGAATGAATTTTGAAACATAAACTATACACTTTATAATCCAGAGCATACGAACCGCAGTCGACCAGGATTAGGCAACGTCATATAAATAACATCACTCGCTACTCCAAATTCAATTATCATGTTTAAAAGAATTTAAACGAAATGAAACGAAATGAAATGAAAGAAATTAAACAAAGAACTTACGCAATTGGTCAATGTTCCATGAATTTGACAAAACCCTGCCGTCTGACATGGCTAATCGTACTGAGCCTGGTCGGGTAACTTTGACCACAGTGTAAGGACCTTCCCATTTAGGGGAGAGTTTATTGCGCCGCTTGGCTCAATTTTCTCGAGAACCGGATCACCTCTGACTAGGTTGCGAGGTTGCACCTTACGATTGTAGTACCTTCGCATGGCTTGCTAGTAGATTGCCGAACGTATCAAAGCTTGGTTTCATCGTTCTTCAAGGAAATTGATGTCGTCGAGTCGATGTTCTTCCTGATTGCTCAAGTTAAAACAATCAGTGCGAGCAGAGCCAATTTTCAATTCTGGAGGAAGCATAGCTTCGGCCCCATAAACTAAAAAGAAAGGTGTTTCACCGGTCGCACGACTGGTCGTGGTCCGGACGACCATAAAATGCGAAGAAGTTCTTGAACCCAAGCCCCGACCGCTTTATTAATCGGTCGAATACTCGGCGCTTTATCCCCGTATTAGGATACCATTAGCACGCCGATCGCTCCATTGCTCGTGGATGAGCCACGGTTTAAATGGATTTTGATTCCTAGTTCTTCGCGAATTCACGGAAATTGCCGCTGAGAACTGGTACCATTGTCCGTGATGATACGATCGGGTACACCAAATCGTAATCACATTTTTGTTATGAACCTCTTAGCGGCTTCGGTTGTAACTTTACAACCGCTCACTCAATCCATTTTGTGAACGTGTCAATCATGACGAACAGAATTGAAGCCCCGGTGCTCTTGGGAATGGTCCTCGTAATGTCTAGTCCCAGTGTTGTAAAAGGTCAAGAAAGAGGGATTGTTTGCAAAGCTTGTGGTGATGTACTTATCGGCTATGAAATCGACATTATACGCGCCGTCACGAGCTCTTTTGCATCATGAAGGGCGTTGGCCAAGAGTATCCTTGCTGAAGGCTTTACCACCAAGGTTCTCAGAGGAATGATGTGCTCCATGACTCCTTCATGAATTTGGTTAGCAACCTAATGCCACCGATTGAGATATGCATCTCATCAACACCCCATGAGATCCTCGTTTATACAAGGTACGCTCGATTAGAGTGTATGATTTGGCCTTTCGTGCTATCGATCGGCCTCTACATCATCTTCGTGAATTAGGTCATGTCAAGATAATTGTAGATTGATGTCATCCGATCTCTACCTTGATCGTCACCGATCCGTGGAGCATCTAAGTTATCGAGTCAATAGGATTGACTGATGTAAACTATCGATGTTCTCGGAATGCTCGACTACCGAGGGCGAATCGAGTTGCTCGAGAAAAACTCCGTACGGACGGCTGACCTAGTAGAGGCCATCCGTGTTAACCGATCCGCTAGAAAGTTCTCCTTTCTAGGAATATGTTGATCCGAAAACCGAAGAAGTGCTTTTGAATTTCCGCACTTCTGCCATATAGGAAGACATCTTGGTACTCGAGCATTGGTACTCTTTCCCTACTTGATTCGCTACTAGTTGAGAATCGCCTTTCACTAGCAATTTGCGAATCCCGAGCGAACGAGCCGTCAAGTCCGCCAACAAACCTTACATCGCCACATTGTTTGTAGCGGAAAGTTAAACCGACGGCATACTTGATGTGTTCGCCGGTAGGGGATATCAAGACGACTCCAGCCCCCGATCCTTTAAGCATTAAGGAACCGTCAAAGTACATTGTCCACTCGTCGTGGTGCTCGTACTCAGGTCCTTGCTTAGATTCCGGGTTTGTCCACTCGGCAATGAATTCTGCTATTGCCTGTGACTTTATGGTCGTTCGTGAAATGAAATGGAGGTCGAACGTCCCTAGTTCCACCGCCCATTTTGCTATTCGTCCCGACGATTTCCTATTTCAAGGACTTGACCTAAGGGATATCCAAGAGGCACGACCACTTTGTGGGCACGAAAGTAATGCCTTAGTTTCCTTGAAGCCATAAGGAGACTATAAAGCAACCTGCACTGTGGGTATCTTTCCTTTGGCCCATGTAAGACTTCTCACACGTAATACCTTTGAGTCGTTGGACGTTTTCACGTTCTACGACCAGTACGCCGCTGACAGCTTGTGGCGTTGCAGCCACGTAAATCAACAGTGTTTCCCCTGGTCTTGGAGAAACTAAGACCGGTACTCGTGAAGGTACTCTTTGAGCTTTTCAAAGGCATCATTCGCCTGTCGCCCACTCGAAACTTCCATGTTTAGAAGAAGTTTGAAGAAAGGTAGTCCCTTTTCCCTAACTCGCTATGAAACGACTTAGCTCGCCATACAACCGCGGTTAGCTTCGGACTTCCTTCTTCGTGGTCGGGGCGATCGATGGATGACCGATATCTTCGCGGGTTTGCTTCGATACCTCTAGCGAAACTAGAAACCGAGCGACTTTCAATGAAACCCGAACACACACTTCTCCGGATTCAACTTGAGGTTATGTCTTCTTAAGTTATTGAAAGTCTCTTTAAGGTCAAGCATATGGTCACCGGGGTTGACACTTTTCACTACCAAGTCATCAACGTAGGCTTCCAAATTTCGATCTATTTGTGGGTGAAGGTTTTCGCATTAATCTTTGAAAAGTTGCACAGCGCTTTTGAGACCAAAGGGCATTTTTACATAACAAGAAGTGCCAAATGGAGTGATGAAGGAAGTTTCTCTTCATCTTCTTTACTCATACTAATCTGGTGGTACCCGAGTAAGCATCTAAAAACTTAATAACTCGCTTTTGGAGGTAGAGTCTACAAGTTGATCAATGCGAGGAAGGGGAAAATCATCATTCGGACAAGCTTTATTAAGATCTGTGAAGTCTATACACATCCTCTATTTCCCATTACTCTTCCTAACCATTACAGGATTAGCGAGCTATTGAGAGTGATGTACTTCACGAATGAATCCAGCCTTTAAGAGCTTGTCAATCTCAGACTGGATGGCGTCCTTCCGGTCGGTTGCGAAACATCTGAGCTTCTGTTTGATCGGATTTTTGTCAGGCTGTAGCGCTAGCCTGTGCTCGATCACCTCCCTGGGGACTCCGGGCATGTCGGACGCTTGCCATGCGAATACATCCTTGTTTGCTCGGAGGAAGGAGACGGCGACTCTTCCTATTTAGGATCGAGTCCGCCCGTCAAGACCTTTGGTGAGGATCCATCAAGATTGCTTGACATGGCGTTTCTGAAGGGCGCTTTGTCGAGTGGAACCTCTTTGGTGCGGTCGGACGGTTTGGGCGTTATCTTGGGTCTGGAGTGCTTGACCTGCACAGATGGTGAGTCAGAATTTCTGGTCGGTAACTCATCGACCAGTTCTAAAGACCTTCGATCACATGCGTATGCCATTTTGCGATCTCCACGAACCATGATCACACCTTTTGGTCTGGCATTTTCAAACTTTGATACCGTAGTGCGTGGCTATCAAGAATTTTAATAATTGGGACGACCAAGAATTCCATTATATGCGGTTTCAAATCAACCACGCCAAATGAAATCTTTTCCGCTCGGAAGTTGTCGTGGCTTCCGAACGAACCTGAAGGATACTTGTCCTATCGGTTTGGCGGTAGAACCGTGAACTATGCCATGAAAGGTGTATTTCACCGGTTTTACCTTTGATCTAGGAACCTGCATATCTTCTAAAGCTCCCGAAAATAAAATATTTAAAGAGCTACCACCGTCTATCAAAACTCGATTGACTTTGCAATTATTAATAGTAGGCTCTACGATAATAGGAACCTACCGGTCGAGTTGATGAGACGAGGCAATCTTCTTTTTGAAGGAGATCACGGATCCGACCACCTTGATGGTTTGGCGATGATCGAAGGTTCCGATAGGTTGACCTCTCGCTCCATGGCTTTCAGATGGCGGCGTGAGTCGTATGAAGAAGATCCTCCAAAGATCATATTGACCGTCTTACCGAGGCTCCCGGTACTCCATCTCTTCGCCGCCATCCTTATCCTTTTGGAACTTGTTTCCAACTCTAGATTGCGGGAAGTGGGCCTTTACCGCATAGAAATCCCCGACTTCTTTTGCCAAACACGACAAAGCGCAAGTCATGCCTCGCTGTTGGTGAAGCGGACACCACTTCTTACCTTTATTATGGCTATCGGTGGAACTTTGGCTTTGCCTCGACCCAGTATAGTCCTTCTTACCCTTGAACGGTTTATCCGGAACCGCTAGGACTTCCTTGGTGCCCATTTTGCGGTGCTTCTTCTTTTGGAAACCTTCTTGGGATTCTTTTCGACTTCTCAATGCCAAGGTTGTGGGATTTTATCTTTTCGATCAATGGCTTCATTCCATTCAACCGCCTCACTAGCGGCCGCATACTTATCAGCCATGTCAAAGAGTTCGGCGGTTGTTCCTGGAGGATTCATAGCAATATCCTCGGTAAACCGCCGATTCCTTAAACTCGCCTTGAATGCGAATCACGTAAGATTCGCAATCTCGAATAGAATTTGAACTGGTGAACCTCTTGATGTACTGACGGAGAGTTTCCTTTGGTTCTTGCCGAGTTCGATGGAGATCATCCTCCTTTCCAGGGCGATCGTACGTACCCTGGAAATTCACAATCAATAGATCGCAGAGTTGTTCCCAAGTATAAATAGATCCGACCGGTTGGTTAAGCAACCAAGATCGGGCAGATCCTTCCAGAACCGTGGGCAAATAATTAGCCATCACATTTTGATCACCACCAGCAGCTCTGATGGCAGTGGTATATATCTGGAGAAACTCTAATGGATTTTGAGATCCATCGAATTTATCCATGTTGGCAGGTCGGAACCCATTAGGCCAACGTACAGCTTGGAGCCCTGCAGAAAAGGCTCGACAACCTGTAACTGATTCATAGCGCCTTCTTGGAAAAGGTGTCGGATTATGATCAGTAGGAGATCGGTTTCTTCTATTTGAACGCCGAGGCTCCGTCGTCCCGATCCGGTCGCAGACGTTATCATGACGTCTTTGGCCATTAGCATGGTTCAGATGATGACGGAGATCATCTGGGCCAAGCAGGTGCTCTCCTTGGCTAGGGGAAGAGGTCGTTGTTCGAAACAACCTTCTTCCTTCATGACCTACTGGTCGGAATCGCCGAGGAGGTCTAGGTACCGGTGGGTGACCATGCTGCCCTCTACTGAGGGAGGAGCGCTGAGACGAAGTCACCGTTAGACTCTGTGACATCCTTTGCCCCCTGCACGCTTCCGTGCGCTGCACAGTTCGTTGAAGAATTTCCGATACCTGCTCCACCAATTGGGTAAAGCCCGGAGCTTCAGCCAGGACAGGGTCCGTATTATTAAGAATATCTTGAATACGACACAAGTTACTCGAATGCTATCAAGGTCCGGAGGATTCATCAAAGATGTTGGTGTTCGGAGACCCGAAGTTCCTCTGGACCTTTGGCCTAACTCCGTCATGCCTGTCATCCTTGGTGGGGCTGCACCACGCGTATTAGCTGATGGACGTCCATCAACTCCGTTGCCTCTGGTAGGTGGTGCTTGATTGCCCGCGCCATCTCCATTAGCAGGTGGTGGCGAGGCAGGGTGTGCAGGACTGTGAGTGGCATCACGATCAGCATTTCCGATCGTGTTGACCTCATGCTTCCAAAGAACGATCTTTCCGAGGAGCTTCCATCGTGACTAGCGGAGAACTTCGGTGCTTCTAGCGAGACTTCCACGATGGAGACCGATCGGAGATGAGAACCTCCCGAGGTCTTCGTGGCGGGCTCACCGATTCGGCGGATTGCCGATCGGATCATCGAGTCTTAGCGCCATCACTCGGTCCATTACCGGTGAGGGTCTCATCGACACCGCTACAGATGCGGCTGGTCCTCGAATTTCGAGGCCGTTGGTGAATACCGCCACCATGACTATGTCAAGGGTATATTGACCCTCGGGTTGTGGGGTCGAGGTGTTGTCACCTTTGTCGCCGATCGGAGAAACCGGCTTGGAAAAACATTCGACGTCCCAACCGGCCTGAACGATCCGTTCCTCGTAGCGCCTCTTAGCGCAGCGGTGTATCTTCATCCATCCGCTCAAGTTCGCCGTCGTCCGACCGCGAACCATCGGAGGAGGACGAAGATTCCCATGTTGCATAGCTTGGATGCGAGCTTCCATGTCAAGGTTGGAGTAGTCATCCAAGTCAAACCGCTTTTCCTCATCCCATGTTCCGCCATACTTGTGATTACGAATATGAAGAAAACGGATGAGTTGAGCGAAGAACCTCTTCGTAAATTTTTGCACTATCTTCCCACTGACGGCGGCACGGTATCGGCGATCAAATCGCCGATCTTATGAATATATAAATGAAAAGAGGAAAAATGTGCGTGACTTCTGGGAGTGGATCTAACTTGCTCTTTATTGCTATGAACTCACAATTACAAACACTGGGAGTATCTAAAAACACAACACTTTGCTATATCTTGCTTGATGTCTTCTGCTTGTGCTGTCTATTCTGTACCCCGTGTCCTCTGTCTCTGTCCGTCCTTCTATGACCCTCCTTAAATAGTTGATGAAGCGGTGGCAGTTATCCCATGAAGAGACATCCGTTGGGGAGCGACGCGCCTGGTCGGGAAGAGACGACAGTTTGGCGGTTCCACTAACTGTAAAGGCGGTTGGTGAAAACGTCAACTGTTCTGCGGTTAATGATTCAGGAGACGTTAAATCATCAGCCGTAATAGTGTTGTATTATGTGGAATATGAAACACGTGGTTCATTCATCACATAGTGAGTGGCGTGGTCGGAGACTCGACCTAGACGCGTCTGTTCATAGCTTTACGAGCACTTACCTAGTCGTGGACTAGGTTTGGAACTTTGTCCGACCAGGGTATTTATTATATAACTTCCGTAATACCTACGACCAGTTAGGTCGGTGGTCTTAGAAGTTACGACCACGAAGACGTATGATCTTTATCATATATTAAGATAATATATAAATATTTTAATCCTCAACATCTTTTTTAAAGGGCGTATGCCGTTGGAGAAGTCTACGTCGCCAATTCATTGAATTAGTGACAGAGGTCATGTCGCTAATTCAATTGGTGGCAGACAGAGACATGTCTTTATTTTTGTTGGCGATAGGGCCCTTGTCGCTAATTAAAATAGCGACAGGTAATTGGCGACATGACTCTAGTTTTGTAATTATTTTTTTGACTATTTATTTATGTAATTATTTTTAGAAAATGTATTATTTAAAAAAAAATCTAATATCCGGGGGTGGTATTTCTTTTCTGTTTGTTCAGGCAAAAAAGAAACTAGTCTATCACGTTGAGCCATGTAAGCTCCAGACCATAATTGATCTACTTTAGAGAAATTTTAGGTACCTTGTACTCTTTGGGGGTAAGAAGTGCAAATTAAATCTAATCACTGTTTTTTAAGAGTTGCTAATATCACTACAACACAAAAGCCCCGTGGAGACACCCACTTTATGGGTTAAAGACGTTTTTAATTATCTCTATAGCGTCATAGAGTCGCTTTTGTAAAGCGTCTCCCCACGTCCTGTGTTAAAGATCGTAGAGACGTACTGTTAAGCACGTCTACAATGATATGAGTTGTTTAGATTGTGTCTCTACGAGTTTGGAAATGCCTTCATATATGGATTTTCATATCGTCTCTACTCTCCCTAGTGACGCTTTATTACGTGCCAAGAAACATAGATACGTATTCATAGATATATTTAGATTGAGCTAGAGACGCCCATTTCTATTTTATTCTGTAGAAATATTTTTATCGCTAGTTAAACTACAATGATTCAAAGGATATAGTATCACATATTTTCATAAGAAGTTTCAGATCTTAGATAAAGTCATTTCAAATGTAGAATTACATTGCCCATATATAAAAAAACCAGAAGAAAAAAACATAGACACTCCGTTGCGGACTAAATCGAGTTAACAACTGAATCTAGCATCCACATACAAGGTGCATAAACACCGAAAAAATTTCCTACAAATCTGACGAGGATTAAAAGCTCTATGTATTACTTTAATATATAAGAAAAGATCATACATTTTCGTGGTCGTAACCCGTAAGGCTAACGATCTCACTGGTCGTAAGGATTCCAGAGGTTACATAATAAATACCTTGGTCGAACAAGGTCCCGTACCTAGTCCCCGACTAGTTAACCGCTCGTAAAGCTATGAATTGATATCTGGATCCAAATCTAGGTATATCATTTACCATGTGATGAATGAAACGCATGTTGTATACTCCATACCACATGACGTTACATAATCCTAAGATACTGACTAATGGTTGAATGTCTCACCAATATTTAACCGCACATCGGGAAGCTATTTAAAGATGGAGCATGGAAGGAGGGAAGGAGGCGAAAAGCGAGACAGACGATAAGACTCTGGGAGGCAAAGAAGATAAGAGCATAGCCAACATCATACTCAAGCTCTGTTTGGTACAGCTCCAGATTCTTATTTTTCAGATTCTGCTCCTGATTCTCTAAGAATCAACTCCTCTGAGAATCTGGAGCTACCAGAGGAAAGTGTTTGGCTAGTAGATTGACTCCGGATTCAAGAACGAGAGGATTGTATGCAAAATGTCTATACTACCAATAGTTTTGGCATATGTATATTGTTTTGTACATATTTCTAGCTTATTTACGTGGTTCCTTTGTATGTTGTTATTTTGGACATTATTTATTTTTAAAAATATTTTTTTGCCAAAAGTATTTAAAATTTTGAACATAAACTCGACAAATGTCTATATTGTCATTCATCATGAATGTGAACTCGGTTATCCACTCGGCCAAACATTTTCAATCCACCATGAAAACACATAAACAGTAAACATAAGCATGGGTACAGAGAACACATTCTTTATAACAAGTTGCTCAATTGGTAATGGTTTCATTACATTAGATACAAACTGAGGATGAGTATATTAATAATGAATTTTCTGACGAGCTTCCATTACATGAGTACATTAAGCGCAATAATTCATAATGCAACAGCGGATCAAGTCAGCATCAAGAACATGGGATCAATATTACAACCATCTCATCAATGTTAAAATGAACCAAACAAAATTGGAGTTACTACTAATGTATACATCACTACTGCTACATCAAGCTAGCATGAAAGCTAGAACCATTGTAGCCTTAAGAACCACATCCATCTTTATTCTTCTCTTCAGTCTTGTGTTCAGAACCTCCATCCAATCATCCTTCGAAACCTCCACCTTGCAAACTAAAGAAACTTCATAGTATGTAAGGAGTGGCTTCACAGTACAAAAGTATACAAATATTTGATAACACATCCCCACTACAAAGCCTTGGTTAGTGGTCGACTTGGAGCTTATGATTATTTTTTCTCTGCCGCTTCATACGTGAGAGTTCCTAATTCATGGAAGGAACATAGAAGCCAAAAACTCAAAGACAGCTAATGGTAAATATCAAACATTATCTAGATGCCCCCGGTTTGTACCATTGAAATTGAAAAACAAGTGAAGACCGAAGAGAAGCATGTGCCTCCATCCACATGATAGGATTCCATTGACCAAGTGTGACGCCTAAATGGAGGTTTGTTTCTTCAATCGGGCAGGAATGAAGAAACTTTCTTTATGTAAAAAAGTCTGAAGAATGATCGTTGTACGGTCCAATTAAGGTGCTAGAACATGTGCATGATCTTTGTTTATGTATTCGATAAATAAATTAACAATGCAATATTGCATCTTGTGAACAGGCAGATAAGTGGTATACCACTACCTGAACATGACATATATCTGTTATATACCATTGCAGTCAACAGACCTTACATCAGAACAATGAGCAAAAACTGCTCCAACCCATCTGTTAGACTATCGATTATCAGCAAGACTGAAGATCTTTCCATTTTGGGAAATAAACTACAAACATCTCATAGCAGTTTGAGCTGCTCCAGACTATCAAAAGTATTCCAGCATTTTAAGTGCAATCTCATAGCAGTTTGGGAAATAATACTGGAATTGAACATTCTTTTGCTAACTCATAGCTGATGCAAAAGTGACAACTTACCATAAATGATAGGAGCCCTGTGAGAATGCTGCAGCACAAAGGCATGTGTCAGACCAATGAAAGAAACAAACACAAAAGCTTTGTATGGCAAAATACAGTAACTGACAAATGAAAGACCACTTGTATCACTGGAACATTGAAACTACACTTTGCTATTGGTGCAAGTTCCCCAATCTCATTGTTAAATAAAAAGTTATGTTGGCTACTTGACTTGCAAGTAACCACAAAAGCATCAAACTTGATTCATGTATGCTCATATAGAAGAAGAATATTTCCAACGGAACATTGATTTGAATACCGGTAATTAAACACTCTAAACTGTAAAATAGCTGAAAATGAAAAAAAAACATCTAATGTGTTTCTGTCCATGTTCAGACTTAAGAGCTGAAAAGATGTGGAACGGTTTAGATATCTGAGAAGATTGAAAGAGAGCTCAGTGAAAAAAATTCCCAAGGAAGATCAATGAGAGAAAGCAAATCACACTCATATATTAAGCTAGTTTATGCGCATACCTTGCTACAGACCACATTCATTCTATATATGTAAAATCTTCTAATTCAGGTTATCCCTTGTTACATCCTAATAAGAAGAAACAACATATCATCAAAACACAACCCTTGCTAAAACAATTAATATTACGGACATAGAATGTTTCAATACCTAATACTTGGGGGTTTAAAAGGATAGTCAGTTGGAAATTTGAGTTTCCTATAGTAATATCCACCTTCAGGGGGGAAAATCAAGGGTTTAGGGTTTTAGGGTTTAGGGTTTAGGGTTTAGGGTTTAGGGTTTAGGGTTTAGGGTTAGGGTTTAGGGTTTAGGGTTTAGGGGTTAGGGTTTAGGGTTTAGGGTTTAGGGTTTAGGGTTTAGGGTTTAGGGTTTAGGGTTTAGGGTTTAGGGTTTAGGGTTTAGGGTTTAGGGTTTAGGGTTTAGGGTTTTTAGGGTTTAGGGTTTAGGGTGTTTAGGGTTTAGGGTTTTAGGGTTTTAGGGTTTAGGGTTTAGGGTTTAGGGTTTAGGGTTTAGGGTTTAGGGTTTAGGGTTTAGGGTTTAGGGTTTAGGGTTTAGGGTTTAGGGTTTAGGGTTTAGGTTTAGGGTTTAGGGTTTAGGGTTTAATTTAAAATTTAAATTTAAAATTTAAATTTAAAATTTAAAATTTAAATTTAAATTTAAAATTTAAAATTTAAAATTTAAAATTTAAAATTTAAATTTAAAATTTAAATTTAAAATTTAAAATTTAAATTTAAATTTAAAATTTAAATTTAAAATTTAAAATTTAAAATTTAAAATTTAGGGTTTAAAGGTTTAAATTTAAAATTTAAATTTAAAAATTTAGGGTTTAGGGTTTAAGGTTTAAAATTTAGGGTTTAGGGTTTAGGGTTAAAATTTAAAATTTAGGGTTTAAGTTTAAATTTAAATTTAAAATTTAAAATTTAGGGTTTAAAATTTAGGGTTTAAATTTAAAATTTAGGGTTTTTAGGTTTAATTTTTAAATTTAAATTTAAAATTTATTTAAATTTAAATTTTAAATTTAAAATTTAAAATTTAAAATTTAAAATTTAAATTTAAAATTTAAAATTTAAAATTTAAAATTTAAATTTAAAATTTAAAATTTAAAATTTAAAATTTAAATTTAAATTTAAAATTTAAAATTTAAAATTTAAAATTTAAAATTTAAAATTTAAATTTAAAATTTAAAATTTAAAATTTAAAATTTAAAATTTAAAATTTAAAATTTAAAATTTAAAATTTAAAATTTAAAATTTAAAATTTAAAATTTAAATTTAAATTTAAAATTTAAAATTTATTTAAATTTAGGGTTTAAAATTTAAATTTAGGTTTAGGGTTTAGGGTTTAGGGTTTAAATTTAAAATTAGGGTTTAGGGTTTAAAATTTAAATTTAGGGTTTTAAAGGGTTTAGGTTTAGGGTTTAATTTAAGGGTTTTAGGGTTTAAAGGGTTTAAAGGGTTTAAATTTAGGGTTTAGGGTTTAGGGTTTTGGGGTTTAGGGTTTAGGGTTTAGGGTTTAAGGTTTAGGGTTTAGGGTTTAGGGTTTTTAAAGGGTTTAGGGTTTAGGGTTTAGGGTTTAGGGTTTAGGGTTTAGGGTTTAAAATTTTAGGGTTTAGGGTTTAGGGTTTTTAGGGTTTAGGGTTTAGGGTTTAGGGTTTAGGGTTTTAGGGTTTAGGGTTTAGGGTTTAGGGTTTAGGGTTTAGGGTTTAGGGTTTTTTAGGGTTTAGGGTTTAGGGTTTAGGGTTTAAGGGTTTAGGGTTTAGGGTTTAGGGTTTAGGGTTTAAGTTTAGGGTTTAGGGTTTTGGGTTTAGGGTTTAGGGTTTAGGGTTTTAGGGTTTAGGGTTTAAAATTTAAGGGTTAAAATTTTGGGGTTTAAATTTAAATTTAAAGTTTTTAAATTTAAATTTAAAATTTAAAATTTAAATTTAAAATTTAAATTTAAAATTTAGGGTTTAAAATTTAGGGTTTATTTAAATTTAAATTTTAAATTTAAAATTTAAATTTAAAATTTAGGGTTTAAATTTAAAATTTAAATTTAAAATTTAAAATTTAGGGTTTAAAATTTAGGGTTTTAAAATTTAAATTTAAAATTTAAAATTTAAAATTTAAAATTTAAAATTTAAAATTTAGGGTTTAAATTTAGGGTTTAGGGTTTAAATTTAAAATTTAAATTTAAATTTAAATTTTAGGTTTTTTAGGGTTTAAAATTAAAGGGTTTAGGGGTTAGGGTTTAGGGTTTTTAAAGTTTAGGGTTTAGGGTTTAGGGTTTAGGGTTTAGGGTTTAGGGTTTAGGGTTTAAATTTAGGGTTTAGGGTTTAAGGGTTTAAGGGTTTAAATTTTTAGGGTTTAAAGGGTTTAGGGTTTAGGGTTTAGGGTTTAGGGTTTAGGGTTTAGGGTTTAGGGGTTTAAATTTAAAGGGTTTAAAGTTTAAAATTTAAAAGGGTTTAGGGTTTAGGGTTTAGGGTTTAGGGTTTAGGGTTTTAAATTTATTTAAATTTAGGGTTTAAATTTAAAATTTAAAATTTAAAAGGGTTTAAATTTAAAATTTAGGGTTTAGGGTTTAGGGTTTAGGGTTAGGGTTTAAGGTTTAAATTTGGGTTTAGGGTTTAGGGTTTAGGGTTTAAATTTAAAATTTTTAAAATTTAAAATTTAAAGTTTAAATTTAAAATTTAAAATTTAGGGTTTAAATTTAAATTTAGTTTAAAATTTAAAATTTTTAAATTTAAATTTAGGGTTTAAAATTTAAAATTTAATTTAAAATTTAAATTTAAATTTAAATTTAAATTTTAAATTTAAAATTTAAATTTAATTTTTAAATTTAAATTTAAAATTTAAAATTTAAATTTAAATTTAAAATTTAAAAAAATTTAAAATTTAAATTTAAAATTTAAAATTTAAAATTTAAAATTTAAATTTAAGGGTTTAAAATTTAAAATTTAAATTTAAAATTTAAAATTTAAATTTAAAATTTAAATTTAAAATTTAAAATTTAGGGTTTAGGGTTTAGGGTTTAGGGTTTAGGGTTTAGGGTTTAGGGTTTAGGGTTTAGGGTTTAGGGTTTAGGGTTTTAGGGTTTAGGGTTTAGGGTTTAGGGTTTAGGGTTTAGGGTTTAGGGTTTAGGGTTTAGGGTTTTAGGGTTTAAGGTTTAGGGTTTAGTTTGGGTTTAGGGTTTAGGGTTTAGGGTTTAGGGTTTTGGGGTTTAGGGTTTAGGGTTTAGGGTTTGGGTTTAGGGTTTAGGGTTTAGGGTTTAGGTTTAGGGTTTAATTTAAGTTTAGGGTTTAGGGTTTAGGGTTTAGGGTTTTTTAGGGTTTAGGGTTTAGGGTTTAAAATTTTAGGGTTTAGGGTTTAGGGTTTAAATTTAAATTTAAAAGTTTAAAATTTAAATTTAAATTTAAAATTTAAATTTAATTTAAATTTAAATTTAGGGTTTAAAATTTAAATTTTAAATTTAAAATTTAAAATTTAAATTTAAATTTAAAATTTAAATTTAAATTTAAATTTAAATTTAAAATTTAAATTTAAATTTAAAATTTAAAATTTATTTAAATTTAAAATTTAAAATTTAATTTTTTAATTTAAATTTAAATTTAAGGTTTAAAATTTAAAATTTAAATTTAGGGTTTTAAATTTAAATTTAAATTTAAAATTTAAATTTAAAATTTAAAATTTAAAATTTAAAATTTAAAATTTAAATTTAAAATTTAAAATTTAAAATTTAAAATTTAAAATTAAAATTTAAATTTAAAATTTAAAATTTAAATTTAAAATTTAAATTTAAAATTTAAATTTAAAATTTAAATTTAAAATTTAAAATTAAAATTTAAAATTTAAAATTTAAAATTTAAATTTAAAATTTAAATTTAAATTTAAAATTTAAATTTAAAATTTAAAATTTAAAATTTAAAATTTAAAATTTAAAATTTAAAATTTAAAATTTAAAATTAAAATTTAAAATTTAAAATTTAAAATTTAAATTTAAATTTAAAATTTAAAATTTAAATTTAAAATTTAAATTTAAAATTTAAAATTTAAAATTTAAATTTTAAATTTAAATTTAAAATTTAAAGTTTAAAATTTAAATTTAAAATTTAAAATTTAAAATTTAAATTTAAAATTTAAAATTTAAATTTAAAATTTTAAATTTAAAATTTAAAATTTAAAATTTAAAATTTAAAATTTAAAATTTAAATTTAAAATTTAAATTTAAAATTTAAATTTAAAATTTAAATTTAAAATTTAAAATTTAAATTTAAAATTTAAAATTTAAAATTTAAAATTTAAATTTAAATTTAAATTTAAAATTTAAATTTAAATTTAAATTTAAAATTTAAAATTTAAATTTAAAATTTAAAATTTAAATTTAAAATTTAAAATTTAAATTTAAAATTTAAATTTAAATTTAAAATTTAAAATTTAAATTTAAAATTTAGGGTTAAAATTTAAAATTTAAAGGGTTTAAATTTAAAATTTAAAATTTAAATTTAAATTTAAATTTAGGGTTTAAAATTTAAATTTAAAAATTTAGGGTTTAAAATTTAGTTTTAAATTTAGGGTTTAAATTTTAGGGTTTAAATTTAAATTTTAGGTTGGGTTTAAAGGGTTTTAGGGTTTAAAATTTAAATTTAAAATTTAGGGTTTAAATTTTAAATTTAAAGTTAGGGTTTTAAATTTAAAATTTAAAATTTAAATTTAAAATTTAGGGTTTAAAATTTAAATTTAGGGTTTAAATTTAAATTTAGGGTTAAAATTTAAAATTTAAAATTTAAATTTTAAATTTGGGTTTAAAATTTAAATTTAAAATTTAAAATTTAAATTTAAATTTAAAATTTAAAATTTAAATTTAAAATTTAAAATTTAAATTTAAATTTAAAATTTTTAGGGTTTAAAATTTAAATTTAAATTTAAATTTTAAATTTAAATTTAAAATTTAAATTTAAATTTAGTTTAGGGTTTGGGTTTAGGGTTTTGGGTTTAGGGTTTAAATTTAGGGTTTAGGGTTTAGGGTTTAAGGGTTTAGGGTTTAAAGGGTTTAGGAGTTTAGGGTTTAGGGTTTAAAATTTAGGGTTTTGGGTTTAGGGTTTAGGGTTTAGGGTTTAGGTTTAAGTTTGGGTTTTTAGGGTTTTTAGGGTTTAGGGTTTAAATTTAAAATTTAAGGTTTTAAATTTAAAGTTTAAGGGTTTAAAATTTTTTAAATTTAAAATTTAAAATTTAAAGTTTAAAATTTAAGTTTAAAATTTAAATTTAAAATTTAAATTTAAATTTTAAATTTAAGTTTAAAATTTAAAATTTAAAATTTAAAATTTAAAATTTAAAATTTAAATTTAAATTTAAATTTAAATTTAAAATTTAAAATTTAAATTTAAAATTTAAATTTAAAATTTAAAATTTAAAATTTAAAATTTAAAATTTAAAATTTAAAATTTAAATTTAAATTTAAAATTTAAATTTAAAATTTAAATTTAAAATTTAAATTTAAAATTTAAAATTTAAAATTTAAAATTTAAAATTTAAAATTTAAAATTTAAAATTTAAAATTTAAATTTAAATTTAAAATTTAAAATTTAAAATTTAAATTTAAATTTAAAATTTAAAATTTAAATTTAAAATTTAAAATTTAAATTTAAAATTTAAAAAAGTTTTAAATTTAAAATTTAAAAAATTTAAAATTTAAATTTAAAGTTTAAATTTAAAATTTAATTTAAGGTTTTTTAAATTTAAAATTTAAAATTTAAAATTTAAAATTTTTAAAATTTAAAATTTAAAATTTAAAATTTAAAATTTAAAATTTAAAATTTAAAATTTAAATTTAAATTTAAAATTTAAAATTTAAAATTTAAAATTTAAAATTTAAAATTTAAATTTAAAATTTAAAATTTAAAATTTAAATTTAAATTTAAAATTTAAATTTAAAATTTAAAATTTAAAATTTAAAATTTAAAATTTAAAATTTAAATTTAAAATTTAAATTTAAAATTTAAAATTTAAATTTAAATTTAAATTTAAAAATTTAAATTTAAAATTTAAATTTAAAATTTAATTTAAATTTAAAATTTAAATTTAAGGGTTTAAAGGTTTAGGGTTTAAGGGTTTAAAGTTTTAGGGTTTTAAGGTTTAGGGTTTAGGGTTTAAGGTTTAGGGTTTGGGGTTTAGGGTTAAGGGTTTAGGGTTTTTAGGGTTTAAGGTTTAGGGTTTTAAATTTAAAATTTAGGGTTTAAAGTTAAAATTTTAAAATTTAAAATTTAGGGTTTAAAATTTAAAATTTAAATTTAAAATTTAAAATTTAAAATTTAAAGTTTAAATTTTAAATTTAAATTTAAATTTAAAATTTAAATTTAAAATTTAAAATTTAAAATTTAAATTTAAAATTTAAATTTAAAATTTAAAATTTAAATTTAAATTTAAAATTTAAAATTTAAATTTAAAATTTAAATTTAAATTTAAATTTAAAATTTAAATTTAAATTTAAATTTAAAATTTAAAATTTAAAATTTAAAATTTAAAATTTAAAATTTAAATTTTAAATTTAAATTTAAAATTTTTAAAATTTAAATTTATTTAAATTTAAAATTTAAATTTTAAATTTAAAATTTAAAATTTAAGTTTAAAATTTTTAAAAATTTAAATTTAAAATTTAAATTTAAAATTTAAGGTTTTAAATTTAAAATTTAAAATTTAAAATTTAAATTTAAATTTAAATTTTAAATTTAAATTTAATTTAAATTTAAATTTAAAATTTAATTTAAATTTAAAATTTAAAATTTAAATTTAAATTTAAATTTAAAATTTAAATTTAAATTTAAAATTTAAAATTTAAATTTAAAATTTAAAATTTAAATTTAAATTTTAGGGGTTTAAATTTAAAATTTAAAATTTAAATTTAAAATTTAAAATTAAAATTTAAATTTAAATTTAAAATTTAAAATTTAAATTTAAAATTTAAATTTAAAATTTAAATTTAAAATTTAAATTTAAATTTAAAATTTAAAATTTAAATTTAAATTTAAATTTAAAATTTAAATTTAGGGTTTAAAATTTAAATTTAGGGTTTAGGGTTTAGGGTTTAATTTAAATTTGAGGGTTTAGGGTTTAGGGTTTTTAGGGTTTAGGGTTTAGAGTTTAAATTTAGGGTTTAGGGTTTAGGGTTTAGGGTTTAGGGTTTAGGGTTTAGGGTTTAGGTTTTTAGGGTTTTAGGGTTTAAGGGTTTAGGGTTTTAAATTTAGGGTTTGGGGTTTAGGGTTTAGGGGTTTAGGGTTTAGGGTTTAGGGTTTAAAATTTAAATTTAGGGTTTAGGGTTTAGGGTTTAGGGTTTAAATTTTTTAGGGTTTAGGGTTTGGGTTTTTAGGGTTTAAAATTTAGGGTTTAAATTTAGGGTTTAAGGGTTTAAATTTTTAAATTTAAGGTTTAGGGTTTAGGGTTTAAATTTAAATTTAGGGTTTAGGGTTTAAGGTTTAATTTAAGGTTTGGTTTAAATTTAAATTTAAAATTTAAGTTTAAAGTTTAAGTTTTAAATTTAAATTTAGGGTTTAAATTTAAAGTTTAAATTTAAATTTGGGTTTAGGGTTTAAGGTTTAAGGTTTAAATTTAATTTTAAATTTAAAATTTAAAATTTAAATTTTAAATTTAAATTTAAATTTAAATTTAAAATTTAAAATTTAAATTTAAAATTTAAATTTAAAATTTAAATTTAAAATTTAAAATTTAAAATTTAAATTTAAAATTTAAAATTTAAAATTTAAAATTTAAAATTTTAAATTTAAAATTTAAAATTTAAATTTAAATTTAAAATTTAAATTTAAAATTTAAAATTTAAAATTTAAAATTTAAAATTTAAATTTAAATTTAAATTTAAATTTAAATTTAAATTTAAAATTTAAATTTAAATTTAAATTTAAAATTTAAATTTAAAATTTAAAATTTAAATTTAAATTTAAATTTAAATTTTAAGGTTTAAAGGTTTAAGGTTTGAGGTTTAGGGTTTTAAATTTAAAATTTAGGGTTTAGGGTTTTAGGGTTTGAGGGTTTAAATTTAAATTTAAATTTAAATTTAAAATTTAAATTTAAATTTAAAATTTAAATTTAAAATTTAAAATTTAAATTTAAATTTAAATTTAAATTTAAATTTAAAATTTAAATTTAAATTTAAATTTAATTTTAGGGTTTTAAATTTAAATTTAAATTTAAAATTTAAAATTTAAAATTTAAAATTTAAAATTTAAATTTAAAATTTAAAATTTAAATTTAAAATTTAAATTTAAATTTTAAATTTAAAATTTAAATTTAAATTTAAATTTAAATTTAAAATTTAAAATTTAAATTTAAATTTAAAATTTAAATTTAAAATTTAAAATTTAAAAATTTAAATTTAAATTTAAAATTTAAAATTTAGGGTTTAAATTTTAAGGTTTAAATTTAAAATTTAGTTTAAAATTTAAATTTAAAATTTAAAATTTAAATTTAAATTTGGGTTTAAAATTTAAAATTTGGGTTTAGGGTTTAAGGGTTTAAAGGTTTAAGGGTTTAGGGTTAAAGGTTTAGGGTTAAAATTTAAATTTAAATTTAAAATTTTAAATTTAAATTTAAATTTAAATTTAAAATTTAAATTTAAATTTAAATTTAAAATTTAAAATTTAAAGTTTAAATTTAAAATTTAAATTTAAATTTAAAATTTAAAATTTAAATTTAAAATTTAATTTAAAATTTAAAATTTAAAATTTAAATTTAAATTTAAAATTTAAAATTTAAAATTTAAAATTTAAAATTTAAATTTAAAATTTAAATTTAAAATTTAAATTTAAAATTTAAAATTTAAATTTAAAATTTAAAATTTAAAATTTAAATTTGTTTAAATTTAAAGGTTTTAGGGTTTAGGGTTTATTTAAAGTTTAAGGTTTTTAGGGTTTAAGGTTTTAGGTTTAGGGTTTTAAGGTTTAAGTTTAGGGTTTAGGGTTTTAGGGTTTAAATTTAAGGTTTAAATTTAGGTTTAAAGTTTTAAATTTAGGGTTTAAAATTTAGGGTTTAAAATTTTTAAATTTAAAATTTTAGGGTTTAGGGTTTAAAATTTAAAATTTAAAATTTAAAGTTTAAAATTTTAGGGTTTAAAATTTAAATTTAAATTTAAAATTTAAATTTTAAATTTAAATTTTAAATTTAAAGTTTAAATTTAAAATTTAAATTTAAATTTAAAATTTAAATTTTAAATTTAAAATTTAAATTTTAAATTTAAAATTTAAAATTTAAATTTAAATTTAAATTTAAAATTTAAATTTAAAGTTTAAATTTAAAATTTAAATTTAAATTTAAATTTAAATTTAAATTTAATTTAAATTTAAAATTTAAATTTAAATTTAAAGTTTAAAATTTAAATTTAAATTTAAATTTAAAATTTAAAATTTAAAAATTTAAATTTAAAATTTAAAATTTAAATTTAAATTTAAATTTAAAATTTAAAATTTAAAATTTAAATTTAAATTTAAAATTTAAATTTAAAATTTAAATTTAAAAATTTAAAATTTAAAATTTAAAATTTAAATTTAAATTTAAAAATTTAAATTTAAAATTTAAATTTAAAATTTAAATTTAAAATTTAAAATTTAAATTTAAAATTTAAATTTAAAATTTAAATTTAAATTTAAAATTTAAATTTAAAATTTAAAATTTAAAATTTAAAATTTAAAATTTAAATTTAAATTTAAAATTTAAAATTTAAAATTTAAAATTTAAAATTTAAAATTTAAAATTTAAGTTTAGGGTTTAAGTTTAGAGTTTAGGGTTTTAGGGTTTAGGTTTGGGTTTAGGGTTTAGAGTTTAGGGTTTAGGGTTTAAAGTTTAGGGTTTTGAGGTTTGGGTTTGGGGTTTAGGGTTTTAGGGGATTTTAAGTTTAAGGTTTAAAGTTTAGGGTTTTAGGGTTTAGGGTTTAGGGTTTAGGGTTTAGGGTTTAAGGTTTAGTTTTAGAGGTTTAGGGTTTAGGGTTTAGGGTTTAAGGTTTTAGGGTTT